>CM057337.1:847484615-852484615 GCA_030015575.1 Agapanthus africanus | reverse complement strand
ATGGACCCTCTAGAAGAATGAAACCCTAACTCGACATAATGACCACGAGAACGCCCTTGAACCTTAGGGTTTACGGCAGTTCCGCTGTGCCATTAGTGAGGCTTGGGTTTGCCCTTCTACAGCTGGATCATCGATGCTGGGGTATGTACCGGATATTTTTAAACTGTACTTGAGTGTTGAGCTCTCGGGGAATTATGGGATTTTGATGGATCGATCGAGAAGTTTAATGTAGTCCGGATATCAAGTGAAGGGATCGACTATGTGGGAGACTCTAGACATGAGTATTGCCGTTGGTAGCGCAGTCAGCACACCTATGAAAGAACGAGTTCGAAGCGGTCGATATCAGAGGAAAGAGGCGCACATTGACGATAGTGTTTACGATTGTGATTTAGTGATTTGAATTTCCTATTTTTGTTGATTGGATTTTTGTATTTTGAGGACTTTGTTCTACGATTGGTATTTCCTGTGTGTACCTTCATTCTATCTGTGTTCCATATATCAGTTGTATTGATGTGGTTTAGTACGCACCCAGTACACTTGATTTGGTTTTATACATTTTGAGATTTTGATTTGATTTCGTGCATTTGGGTTACACATGATTTGATATATGCTTCGACCTAGTTTTTATCCATTTTCGTACTGTGATTCGAGTCTGATATCCGATGTATGTTTTCGTGCTCCATGTGCACCTGATTAGGATTCTTGCGCATACTTGGCGCATTTGATGCGATTTTGTGCACACCAGATGCACTAAATCGGGGTTTTGTGCAGATTAGATGCACCTGATAGTGAGTCGTGCACGCCCGTTGCACTTGACAGATGTTTTTGGTGCACACCTGTTGCACTTAGTTTTGTTTTGTGGGTATTCATGGTTTCTGCATTTGGTTTCGATTTCAGTGCGCACTGGACGCACATGACATTTTATTGATGTGATTGGGATTGATTTTAGTTTGAGCAGTATATTTTCATGATCATTATTATTTGAGTTAGTGACCAGGCGGGACGTGTATGTTAAATAAAAGATATATATATAGCTATTTTTTTTAAAAATTAAACGTCCGCTACTTAGACCGTGACACGTGCATTGCACGGCGATTTGCAAGAAGGGGTTTTTGTATACTGCTTTATTATGATGATTCGGCGATTTTACTAGGATGCGAACTATATATAAGTTATAGATTGATGTATATTATGATGGTTTTCACATTGGGTTATGATATTTCATTATCACCATAACTCCGATGATTGCGTCATGCTTGATGGAGTTGATTTTTGTTATGTATTAATGATTTCGGAGCCCCGACGATTTTAGTATTTTGCTAAATGTTTTAGTATTTGGAAGTTGAGTGTTAATTTAAATTCGGGGACCGAATTTCCTAAAGGGGGGAAGATTGTAACGTTTTAAAAATAATTAAATAAATAATTAAATGAATAAAATTGTTTAAGTGAATTTTATGATTTTCGGTAAAGCAAAATGTATTTTTCGTAAAATCAAACCGCAATTGTTTTTCATTATAAATTCAAAATACCTATTTAAATTATGTAATTACTAGTAAATGGTGTTTATTTAGCCACTTATAAAATTTTAGTTTAATTAAATATTTTTCCTAAATTAATTATTTTAAATATTAACATAAGCTTTATTTTTACACTAAATTAGTGTAAATTACAAATTTGAATGGTTTTAATTTATAAAAATGAACCATGGCATATTAGAATTTAGTGTGTATCATGCAAAATTTATTTGCAAATTTTTCCAATTTTCTAGAGTTTTCTTGAGTTGCTATAGTAAAGAAATGAAAAGAAAATAAATAAAGCATGAAAAGACATATGTATACATCATTATGTGTGAACCTTCTACACAATTCTTCCCTCTTTCTTTTTCTCCCTCTCTTCCTCATGTGGCCGGCCATCATCCCCATGGCAGCCCCCCGATTTCCCACTTCTTTTTATTACAAAAAATCATTAAAAATCCACCAAAATTCAATAAAAAATGCATAAAATCCTATTTATTCTCTACCCTTTATTCTTTGCTCATTTTTTTCATGGATTTTGGAGATGGGAAGCATGCAATTTGGAGGCTTATTTCATATTTGGATTTCATATTTTGAAGGTATAAATTTCCTTCTTTTATTTTATTTCTATTAGATGTTTCTTTTAAAACATAATTAGATTTATTAAATTAATTCTATTTGTGAATTTTAAAATCCAAGTTAGGGTTTGAAAAATCAAGTTGTGATTTTTAATAATTAATTAGGGTTATAATAACTAGTATAACATATTTAGAGGTGGAAATTCTTGCATGGTTGATATATTGTAATTTGTTCATTCAAATTGCTTAAATCAAGCAATTTTTGTAAACTAGATTTATGTATATTATATTTATTGGTGAGATAAAATTTCAATTAATGTTTGTAACATTATATTTTTATTTAAATGAGGATATTGACATGTTTATGGAATGAAAAACTTAATTTGGTTGCTAGTTTTTATTGATAATTGATAAATTGTAAGTAAAATGCTATTTTTGCTAACTAGAATTTGGAAATTCTTAAATTAATGAGATTTAAAATCTAATTTATGGTTTCATTATATTACCATCATTATAAGTTGTAGTTTGAAAAGTTAATTCATGCAAAATCAAGTTTTGTTATGGAATTATGGAATTTTGCTTGTAAGTTGTGGAAAATTGATAAAATTGCAAACTAGAAATTTTGTTGTAATACAAATTAGTGTAATAAAAATATGGTAATGGTTTCTATAACTTAGTTATATTATTTAATGAATATTATGACCATTAGTTTCATTAAACGTCAAGTTTTGAAGTAAAACGGTGAATTGACATTTTCAAGGTTTTCGGGATTGGATGATTCGATCGATTTTAGGGTTCCGATGATTTGAACCAAGTTTTATATTATAAGTAATGGGTTTTGAAACTACGGGTTGTTTATTGGTTTTTACCTCGATCAATCGGCGTTTGTACGCCGATATCGAGCGAATTTTGTTCTTTTGCGTGAACGGGACATAGGTTTTAACCTATGCGCGTTCCGTGTGTCGTTTTGACTTTTGTCCGAGATTTAGTTTACGATACTATATATGTTTACATATAGGTACCCCTCACGTGGATTGCGGACGATGAAGAAGAGGATGGCGACACTGTCTTCGGCAGGCATGGACCAGGTGAGTAGATGCATATCTACGGGGGGAAGTCGGGTGGATGGCGTTTAGCACCCCCGCAACGTAGAATAGGATTAGTACTCATTGACATTAGGAAACCAGACGTGACCCTAGTAGGACCCTAGTATTGACCCTAGGCTGGACTAGACCGATTTAGGAAAGCCATATCAGAGGATGAGTACCTTAGAAGAGGTTCGTAGGTTTCAGATAGAAACACACCCACGCACACACTGAAACTCGATATGGGGTACGTGTATGTGTATATATATAGAACTAGGTATAGGTATATACATATATATATACAACACGTATAGGTGATTCATTGATGTGATATGATATCCGAGGTATGATGAAACAGTATAACTGGGCTTGATGCCGTGATTCTTGACTACAGTCGTAATAAAGTGTTAGCGGAACATTAGAGAATGAGATAATGAACATGAATATATAAATTATAAAGAGTGGTGGTGATATTGATGTACATGGGACGCTAGAATAGTACCCGGACTGTAACTTGTGACTGATTACGATATGATATATGTATAACTTGATTACGACATTATATTGATGTGACCTGATGCCCATATCATATAAGTATGACTTAATCACAATATGATACATATGACATTATACGAATGAGGATACACCTAGGTGATACTTGACCGTACCCCGATATTGGGATGCCGTACGATGGATTTTACCGTGCGAGGCTTAGATTTGATGATTGATCCACACTCTTGATTCGAGGAAGCCGTACTACGTACGTGACGCTATTGAGGCGGGATCGCCGACTATTAGAGATATTGATTCAGACCTTAGGTAGACTCTAGATTCTTACTGACTAGTCTATTAGGTTTAGTTCCTTAGGATGTTAGATGGACACTGGTTTAGGTTCGACTCACATAGTGGTAGTTGTACTCGTATCTCGCAAAGGAGTGGATAATGCACATCTGTATTTACATTCATACTGTAATCATCATGGTGCATGTTCTTTTATATGTTGCTATAATCAGTATAAACTTTACCTGTTAGGACACCAGCACCATTACCGATGATGCGCATATTCCACGCACACTTATTTGCCGGCTCACACACATCATCATCGGTAATTGCTATGTCACGTACACTTTAGATCATATTATCTTTTATTGATAGAATCAGTTAACAACTAAACCGATATAATATTGTGATCACTCTCTGATGGTAAGTATAAGACATGATATTCATTACTTAGACATTCATGCATTTATATTTTCGTGTTATCATGCAGTATTATGGACATATGCCGACACCTATCATATAGTTACTTATGATTTTGAGATTTGGATTTCTATGATATTTCTGGATTTTTGGGGAAAACCGCAAAAATATATCAAAACTTCTCTCTCTCTCTCCTCTTCTTTTTTTAAAATAAGATGCGGTTTTCTCGTGATGTATGTGTCGTCCACCATGAGTATTTCATGTTTTCTGATGGATTTCGAGACCCGATTCGAGGAGTGGATGAACCGTCTCGGGTACATGGTGGGCCCGGTATGGTACCCCGGGGCAAGAAGATCGAGTTGTAGACGATGAGCCTGGCAGGGGAAGGCTACCTACCGGTGATGTCTGGCGCGGCGGATATCCGGAGGATACCGACCGTTGTCGTGGGATTTGATGATATGGGCCGATCCGGACTGACGGAGCCCGACATATTGAGACTTGAGGTTACATGTATTGTGTCGATGCTTGACACGGATTTCCATGGATTTCATTGTGGAGATTTCAGATGCTTATACCCACTTTACTATGATAACAGCTAAAGAGTTCTTATACATATATATCTGGATTTCAGGATTTGTTACTTTACATTCATGGTGCATGCATTTCATTTCATATGACATAGTATCACATGAGGCACGGACACGACACGGAGTATTTGCACTTTTACGTAGTATTACCCTGCTATTACTAGATGTTTGGGATATAGTAGTGTATTATTATGACCTAGGATAGCGTCGTGCATTCGATTTCTTTTCGTAGATGTCTTCTACTCATGAGTTGACAACTCACCCCCGTTGTGCCAAATTCTTTACAGGTGCGATGTACAGGTTTCCCCTTGGCAGTTGCTGGCACATCATTTTCATTTCGGGTGATTTGCACGGTAGGTTGGTTCATTTGTATCTGAACCGCCGTTGTATTTTTATTATTTCATTTGTATCTAGAAAGCTCCATCAACCATATTTGTATTACTTGATAAGTTTATTGGACCAGTTGTTTATTTCGACCTTAGAGTCGTGCATGTGTTATTCTGATCTGGTGGTTTTTTTTGTTTTCTTTTAAGATTTGAGCCTCGCCCTTTGGCGTTGTATATTATTGTGATTGTTGTGGTTGTCTCCGCCTGTTGGCGTTGAGCTAGCACCCGTTTGGGGATGCTTTTTATTGTGTATTCATATTATACTTGTTGTATCCGTTTGGGGGCCAGTTTTTACAGAGGAGACTCTGCCGAAATTTTTGGTAAAATTTGCTAATTTTTTTTTTATACTTGTTTTCTTTTCTTTTATTCTTTTTCTTCTTTTATGGTTTAGATTTCTGGGCTTCGGCTTACTTAGGTCACGTGGCGCCTCTAGACGCTTCGTAATCTAAGTGCCGGTCACGTTCCGTACTTTCGGGTCGTGACAGGTGCCTCTCTTGAGGAAACGAGTGCTTTGGAAGCAGGAGCCACCGCAGGAGGCTCTATCGCAAGAGGGACAGTTTCATCAACCCCCTCCACACTGAGCGGTGTTTCACTGGGGGTGTCGGCAGGCTCTACGGTCAGAGCACGGTTTAGAGTCTCCGTTATCGCCGAAGTTTCTGCACAGTTCACACAAGGATAAGAATACATATATACGCGTGCAGACAATATAAAGTATTACAAAGAAATACAGGAACATACCGATGCGCAAGGAAGCTTTCAGTATGGCTTGTTCAAGCAGACGTTCCTTCTCAAGGAGGTGTGCTCACCGAGGTCCGAGGGTGGACTCGTGGCCGCCGGTCCACAGTGAAAGCGCGTCCTCGGCGTCGGCCGAAACGGCCTGTTTGAGGGCCCTTTCGCCCCATTCTTCCAAAGGGCCGATGAATCGTCTCCGGATCCATGGAGGGTCTTCGTAAAAGATTACGGCGGGATAGGGCTTCTTCGGAATCCTTATGTTTTCCGACCCGTCTTGCGAACGTCTTATAGCCTCAGCCAATTGTGCGGCTTCATCGGCAGTTGAACTCGGAAAAAGTAGGCCAGCATCCGACTCTTGCATAGCCAATGGTTGTCCTGAAGAATGGGCTCAGACTCTACTAAAGAGTCAAGCAGATTGGTAGCCGTTTTCCTCCGCCGCTTGGATCCAGAACCAACCGCTGAGGACCACCGTTTCCTCCCTCGTGGAGCCATGGCACGACGCCGACCCACCTCACCTTCAACGCCCTCACTCCCAATGCCCTCGCTTGGCGCTGCGACCGAGGACGACACGGCCATTATCGACGCCACGGGCGGTGGTACTGCTACTGGCGCCCCCTTACCCCTCGACTAAGCTCGGGTATCCAATGGCATACCAACTGTGGGAGTGAGGTCCACCTCCGACGCCCCAGGAATAAGCGCAACACTGGTGTCCCTGAGGGGAAAGCGGACCGGTGCGCACAGTCGTGGCTGAACTCCAGTAGCTTGAGCTGGAATAGGAGCGCTGTATCCAAGAAGCACTCTCTTCTCCTCAGCAATAATTGGGCTGACCCGATGAAGGTACCAGCTCGTGAAGGACCCCACACATCGAGGAATATGGTTCAGGGATCATGAAGCGGGAACCAGTGTTCAGCCTCACGAAGTGATGAGCAGCATCACGAATAGCTTCGGGTGAAGGGACCGGCGCAACTGTAAAAGCCTCGAAGGGGACGCCCTGATCATATCCAAGCTGCCGGGCGAAGCGATGCGGATTATACCGCATAAAAAGGGCCGCACTGTTCTGACGGAATACCAGATAACCTGGTCTGATCGTATACAGGTGCATGGCCTCCCGGGTCTTCAGAGAAGGTACCTCTTCCTTCGACAAGTCGCATAGTTGCTGAATTGGACCTGAAGGAGAGGATAGGGCCCGATCAATAAATACCAGTCCGCCCGCGCTAGCGTAGGGAGCGATCAACATGCGAATAGCCCCGAACTGAGTCGGGTCGGGAGCAGAAGCTTCCACCAGCCGCATGAGTCGCGGAAAAGTGTAGGCGACATAAAATGCAGGTTTCTGGTGCATAGCAAAGGCCCCCAACACATGCAATTCAATCCAAGACGTGAAGTAATGAAGAAAGAAGTTTACTACGTCCACGCCGGGAGTTGAGGTGTTAGCTGCGGCACCCAACCTATGATAAAGGTGCGATAGTGCTGGGATGCTTACGGCTAGCCGTGTCCCTTCAGCGATACGATGAGCAGGGTAGATAACCGAGACTCTCATGAAGCGGCGATGCATGGGGATGACGAACCAGCTGAGCCAAACACTGATAAAACCGACAAAAAAGGTCTCTTCATCCAAGCCGGGAGCTATAATCGATTCAAAAGATACCGACGACATGATAGGGATGTAATATTTTGGCAGACCCTCTTCCTTAGTCGGCCGTCGGTTCAATCCAAACCCAAAGGGGTCATTAATGTTCGCAAACTTCGGAGCCGTCTTCGATAGGACATCCTCACGAAGGAAGCAAGCGATAAAACTCTTAAAAGTGACGCCCTGCTCTTCTGATTCTGTGAACAGTTTGTCAAAGATGCCCAGGGCCTTGATCAAACTCGGGCGCTTGTGGTGGACGGCGTTCTCAGTAGATAGGCCGTCGAACATTGCAGGCTCGGTTTCAAAGACGTACTCGTCAGGAGGCAGCAATTCTTCGTAAAGTGTCCCCCTGATCGGTAGCCCCAAGATATCGCAGAATTCTTCCAAGGAAATCGAAACTTCGCGATCCCCTAGGAGGAAAGTGTTGGTGGGGAGATTCCACTGGTTCAGGAAAGCCTTAACCCACCAGACGTGAGGGATGGGTTATGGAAAAGGGACGCATAGATCGCCTGATAAAGCCCAACCCTCTGCAGTCGCGCGCGATGGGCAGACAGGATGTAGCGAGTCCAAAGAAGGTAGCCCGTGGGGTGTCGAGGGGTGAGCCCTATTTTGTAGATCTGCCCCCATGGTTGGTGTTCCCCTCCGAAGGACGCGACAGAGACGCGTTAGACGTCTTTGCCTGAAATTCGGGGCAGATGCTAATTAGTGCTATCCGTCCACCTCTCCGAAGATGCTAAGTTGATTTATGGCACCATGTATCGAAGGTTTAAATGGATGCGGCCGATATAGCAGACTTCGTCAGATTCTCCCTCGTTCGAGGGGTTTTTGATTGCGGGGACGCTCTTCCCTGCAGGCGCAAGCCCCCGCAGTTAATTACGCTACCGCATCGCGGTATCAACTTTCTCCATCTACAGATGGTCACTTCGTGTCGTGGGTGTTTGTTTTGTTTGTGGTTGCCCGTGGATTGTATACGGAGACTAATTTATGTTGTCGCCCGTAGGACGTGGATTAGTCCAAATCCATATTTTCTTAGATTTGGGTTTGGGGTTTTGGTTTAAGAATACGTTAGTCTCATTTTAGACTTAGATCAACTTAAACGTTTGTTAAGGATACGTTAGTCTAATTTCCAGACTAAGATCAACTTAACAGGATCATTTAGATCCAATAAAAGAGTATTTGGGCTCTGTTGTTTAGTTTACAGACATTTCGGTCGATTGCTAGTTTAAGAATATGGTGATCCATGGAATGTATGGCCGTCGGGACCCGTCACCTCTCTGAAGACGTTGAAGGATTACAACGACAAATATCAGAGGAGTTCAGAGATGTACCCTTGAACCAATATTGGTCGGGAGGTCTATAGTCCAATTTGGGACTAAAGTCTGTTTGAAGGTTTATGAGCATATGGGCTCAGTTGAACATTTTATTGTTCTGGCTGTTGAGCATTTATTTAGGCTTGGCCCTTTTATACAATGCATAGCATTGGGCTTTTTAATTAAATGCATAGCATTTATATTTGGCCAGTTAGGACTTTACTTGGGCTCTTCCCTTTTTAAATAATGCTCAGCATTTAGATTGGTCTGATAGACTTTACTTGGGCTCTGCCCTTTTTTTAATAATGCATAGCATTTAAATGGTCTGACAGTGCGCCACGTGGCTTGTCAGGCGCTTTGCGCCAATTAAAGAGCGCAAGGCGCCAGCGCATGCGGAGGTGACACGTATCACGCTCTGCTGAGCGCAAGTTTGTTAGCGCAGTGCGCTGCGCTAGTACGCTGCTGACTCGTGGCGCTCTCTGGTGCAGTGCGCCATTCCAAAAGCGCAGTGCGCTATATTTAGGAGCGCAGAGCGCAGATTGTTCTGTGATTGACACGTGGCGCTCTCTGGCGCAGTACGCCAATCCACGGAGCGCAAAGGCTCATTTCAAAAGTGCAAGGCACTGTCCAATAGCGCAGAGCGCATCTTGATCTAATTTAGATAAAAAAAACAAGTTTTTCTTGTTCTAAAGAGGTTCTACCTCAAGATTCAAGAACCAATGGTTCATCAAAAGGCTGTGCCTTTATATAGATCAAAAGATCTAGGGATAAAGTAAAGTACTTCTTTATGATTGGATCTTTATGATCTTTTTTTTCGTAGTGAAGATCTTGATCTTATTCTTAGATCTTTGATCTTTTTAAAAGAAATTCTTCTTTTTGTGAGGTGTTTTCATCTCTGTTCTTCCAAGAATTTAATTCTTTACCTTCAAAGATGAAGAAGATGATCTTCTTTCTTCAAAGGCTTGCCTTTCAAATTTTTCAGAGAGTTTTCTCTTTTCTGTATGTCTCTATGTGAGACTTGGAGTCTAGGGGCCTTTATATAGGGCCAATTGGTTTGTTGAGTTAGTTACAGAGATCTTTCTCTGATTGATCTGGGGATATTTCCCCACCGTTGGATCTTTGATCCTAAGGCCTCTGTTTTACAGAAGACAATCTTCTTATTTTAATAAGATTGGAAAGATCTTTCTAGCATTTTAATTCTAATTAATTAAATAATTTATTATTTAAGTTTTAGTGCTGGCGCAGTTGGCGCAAGCGCACCTGCGCTTGACACGTGTCGCGCAGCGCAGTGCGCAGCGCAACTGCGCTAGCGCACCTGCGCTTGACACGTGTTGCAGAGCACAGCGCAACTGCGCTAGCGCACCTACGCTGACACGTGTCGCGCAGCACAGAGCGCAGCGCAACTGCGCTAGCGCACCACTGTTTGACACGTGGCGCACAGCGCAGAGCGCAAGTTATCTGAAGCGTTGCTTCCTTTAAAATTTGAATTTTTAAAATAGAGCCTTGCTCTGATTGGGGGTGCGCTGCCTTGGGCGCAGCGCTCCTTACGCTGGCGTGTCTGCTTTTGACACGTGGCGCGTTGCGCGCAGCGTAAGGAATCTGCAGCGTTGCTTCATCTTTTGAATTTTGAAATTCAAACAGAGCTTTGCTCTGATTGGGGAAACAAATGCCCCCCCACCGTTGCGCTCATGTGGCGCACATGTGAGTGCAGCGGTGGCAACATCCAGACCGTTGGATCAACTCAGGAGTTGAAGAGGTACTTTAGTGCCTATAAATAGGACTCTTGGTCCTCCTCAGATGATTATCATCTTCCCAAGATTTTTATTTTCAGAGCCTTGCTCTTATTTTCAAGAACTCCAAGAGTTAAACTCAAAAATTTTTTAGGAAAAGATTTAAATTAAATTAGATTAATTCTAATTGACAGAGTCTTGCTCTCATAGATCTTTGATCTAATGAAAACCCCTTTGGGGTTTCATAAATAGAGTTTTGCTCTCAAGAATTTGTTTCAGGGTTTCTTAACCCATGAACAGAGCTTTGCTCATTGACAAAATATAGATCTTTTGATCTTTTTTTTTGTGAAGAACTCTTAAGAATTTTTTTTTTTTTTATGGATCTTTAAGATCCCAGCACTTTAATTCTTAGGAATTAATTTTTATTTGATGGATTTTTCCATCATTATTACAGAGCTAGGCTCTTTAAGGGATTTTATTCCCATGTGACCAGAGTTTGACAAGTGTCACTCTGTGACAGAGCTTTGCTCTGAAAGGGAGATTTTCTCCTTGTCTCAAGGGATTTCTCATTTAATGAGAATATTCTCTGAGGATTTCCTAATTGACAGTCTCATCCAATGATGAGGCTGTCTTATTAACTGATGCATTGTCATCTGGATTTTGTGGGTCCCTCTTTGGTCCCCTCTCCACTGCATTGCAGTGTGGTATAAATTTTTAAAGTACCCAGAGTCGGGATTAAAATTAAATTATGATACTGATAACTGAATTTCGCTTTTTCTTGCAAGCAACATGTCTGCTGATCTTTCATTCCCATTTTCCCGCTCAGAGGGAGGATTCCCTGAGGCGCCTGTGGACCGGGAGGTTCTCGCTCTCATTAAGGATCACGACCCTGAGAATAAGAACCTTCACCTGTGGGGTAGGTGGTATAGCGAGATTATCAAGGGTCGCTGAAGCTTCTCTTGCGCGACGCCGTCAGAGCCGATCTCATCGATCCCATATGCGGATGTACCCCCGGTGAAGTATGCCGTGGAGGTCGTAAATTGGAATTCGGAGGATCTTCTTCAACCTTCGATTGCTGCTATTCCCGTGCAGCCGCCGGCAGCCGTGGATATTCTGGGGCGGCGCATATGCCAGGATGAGTCGTGCCCTTGGGGACAACCTTATAACATTGGATTGACCCCTCGACAACCGGCCGGGTATTTGCAGTGGGCCCGGTACATCTTGTCAGCGAAGAAGGTGCATTTGCTGAAGATTGGTCTGTACCCCGCCGTTTACGCCTCGTTCTTCGAGTACCCTGCTCCTCCGACGTGGTGGGTTAAGGCGTTCGTGGAACAATGGAACATCCCCACCCATACCTTTCTTCTGGTGGACAGGGAAGTTTCCATCCCCCTAGAAAAGTTTGCTGAGATTTCCGGTCTGCCGGTGAGGGGGAGCACTATGAAGAGCTACTTCCTCCTGATGAATATGTCTTCGCCACCAAGCCGCTGGTAATGGGCCTAACGCCGGAGAATGCTATTCAGTACCAGTTTCTGAGCCTGGTAAAGGTGCTGAATATGTATGAAAGTCTCTACTTGGAATCAGGAGGCCGGGGAGTTAGTTTTGCAGATTTCATCGTCCGCTTTCTTCGACCGGAGATTCTATCGCAGCGGAGCGAAAAGTTCGCCAAGCTCGACGACCCCTTCGGCTTTGGCTTAGAACGTCGACCAGTACTGGAAGACGATCAAAAATGTTTTTATCTCCCCGATGCCGCCATCATCCCCTTATCGGAAATCGCCGCCTCGGGCATCGACGAGGAGACCTTATTTCTCGGGTTTTTGGGGCTATGACTGTGCTGGTTCACGCTCCCCATGCACCCGCGCTACATGAGGCCGTCTGTCTTCTACCCAACGCATCGGATGGTTGCTGGTATACAGTTGTCGATTGGAATTGCCGGGTTGGCCCATCTGTACCATGGACTCAGCGTGGCGGCGGGCGCAAATGAACCCGGGGTGCAACCCGCCAATCTCCCGAGGCACTACTTTACTTCATGGATAGAAATGCATGTGCTCGGGGTTTTTGGTGTTCACAAGAGGCCCTCGTTCTTCGAGAAGTGCAGACTCCCGAGAGTCATGCGGCTGGTCGGCGCTTCTATTGTGAATCCGCCTCTGCGGGAGGCTAGGGGGTTGCTTCTTCATCCACGCACGGTCGGAGCGGGCATCTCTTTCATGGACAAGGTCATGACCATTGTCCCGGAGACCTCCAAGGCGGTGTTGGCGTTGCGTGATGGTTTCAAGGACGGGGCCTCCGTATTGAAAGCCCGGGAGATTCTTCACTTATACTCCATCCGGCCGGGCTTCCTGGTGTTCAGGCAGAACAATATGGCGCTCTTTATGAGGTACAACCCCCATCAGTTCACCCAACAGCTAAGCTATAACCAGGGGGTCCCATTGGAGGCGTTTTTGGAAGAGCCTGCGACCACCAGGGAGGGAATACAGAGCGCGCTGCACCACTTTATGCGGTTAAACACGGGCTCCCATTTCTTCATTAGCGAGCCGAGTTACGTTCCAAGGGCCTAAACGTGTACGGGCTTGGTATCAGCACGCGATGGGTGCTGTTATCCGGGAAGAGAAGCGGCCGCTGGTTGACCACAAGGGTGTGCCTCCCGCCAGCAATCGCAAAGCCCCCTAAGGCCAAGGACCCATGTCGTTCCTCCGCTAAGAGGAGATGCTGGAGATGAGCCTCCACGTGTGCTAAGCCTCCCGTGCGGATTGCCCCGTGATACCGTGGACGTACTCCCAGCGCCCCGTGCTCCGATGGAGACGGTGAATGTGGTTTTGCCTGAATCCGACGTGGGCTCAGACATCGGGACCCGCCGTCCCAAGGTGCCCATGAAGCGCAAGTTGATTTTTGGTGCGACCGGGGTCCACGCGCAGAAGAGGAAGAAGAAGTCTGTTCTTTCTCTTGATGCCGTGCTCAGCTTAGAGCCTCAGGCCCCTCTTACCGAAGGCCTAAGTGAGTACGGAAGCAACGAAGGTTTCTTCGTAGAGCTAGAAGACACCGATCTGGCGGCCGCCATCGCGGCTTCTGAGTGATCGGCAAGGCTCGACGCGTGGTTGGCTAAACTCGCGCAATCAGGTAATCACTAGTTGTATTCTTCGTCATTTCATCATACTTTTATCAATTTTTTTGACTAACGCTTTTCCTTTTTAAACAGGCATTTCTACCGAAGAAGCCATCGCTGCTTCTCTCAAAACCTTCGAGGAAGAGGAAAGGAAACGCGCTCTATCGGGTGTTGGTACGTCTCGGCTCATTGAGTCTTTATTCTCCTTTTTATGGCCAATCTAACATTTTCCTTGTCTCATTGCAGGGACCACAAGGCCTGCCTCGCAAGCCGATGCGGGAATTATCCCCTGGCCAGCTACTGAAGTCCCGACCTCTTCGGGGCTGCCGCGAGAGTCCTTACTTAAGAAACCAATGATGGATGCCTTGAAGGCTCTGGAGGCAACTCTGAATGCGGACGACGACACCTTGCTGAAGGAGGCTTCCAAAAGGTCCTTCGTGACGGCCCGAGAGGAGAGGAAGCGCTTAAGGCGCGCAGCGAGGGAGCGTAGCGCTGCTTTGGCCGTGGGGGCGGGCTCAAGCGCCGTTATTCCCGCTGTTACTCCTTCAGAGGAGCTCCCGGTCGCCTTGTCCACTGCTCATAGGCGGGCGGTGCGTGCAGCTCGGGAAGCCAACGGTCAATCCACCTCAGGTAATGTGCTTTTCGAGGCTTTGTTGTAAAAGTTGTAAAACTATTGGTTCTTATATATCATGTCTTGCAGGGCTGAGTCCTACTGAAGGAGCGGTGGCGACCGTCGAGCCTTAAGGGACGGTAGGCGGTGCAGCCGTAGTTGCTGGGCCCGAGCTAGTGGCTGACGAGACGGTCACGACTACTATGCCCGAGACGGCCACCACTGCCGAGCGCGAGGTGGTGGCAGATGAGACGGCTGCGACAACCGAGCCTGAGGCAGCAGCGGATGGAGCGACTGCGACTGATGAACCTATGGCAGTGGTGGACGAGACGGCTGAGACCGCCGAGCCCGATGGGTAGCGGGTGAGACAGGTATGATCGCTGAGGACGAGACGGCCTCTCTTTCTCAAGAGTCGGGCACCGCTCCGATCATCGCGCTCCCTGCTTACGGTCCTTTGCCGTCTCCCGGCCTCGAGAGTATGACGACGGCTCCTGTAGAGTCGGGCGATGAGACAACCGGGGTGGGGGTGGGGGTGGGTGAAACCGTGCCGATGGAGGAGGGAGATGCTACCGTTTCGGCTGGCGACTCATCAGGTAAATTTTGGGTTACCGTCCTTCTTTTCATTCTGCAATCCTTCCTGACAGGGCTTATCTTGTTTTCTAATGCAGGTGCGGCTAGTGCTGATGCCCCTTTACCAGAGGGAGCGCAGTCAGTTACCGCCCTGACGGTGGCTACCTCTTTACCCTCCTTCGTACCGTCGCAGATGCTAGAAGGTATGGATTTGTGACTCATCAGTTTCATTTTTAGACTGCATAATTTATGTACTGACGTTGTATTATTGCGTCTTTGCAGGAGTGCTTTTTGATCACCTGTACCAGGTGCTGCACCCACACTTCTCCTTCCCGTCGGAGCTTGCTTCATCCAGTGGCGCTGGTGAGTATAGTTTTCAACTGATGCTTTTTCTTTTTCCGATAATGAACCTGTTTCTGATTCTTCCTTGCCATGATAGCAGTGCTACAGATCGAAGGAGGGGATGAGAGATCAGTTGCGCCACCGGTCCTCCCGGCTTTGCCACCTGCTGCGGCTGGTATAGTAAATTCCATTGTTCATGAACTCTCTATATCTCTTGAACCGTCATTTGATTGTGATTTGTTTTGCTGCTGTCGTTCTGATTCCGGCCCCTTTCGAGTCTCGCATCATAATGCCGGCAGGCCCATTTTCCAGGCGTCCATTCTCAAAGGGTGCTGCGATGAGTCTGAGCATGCTGAGCGGATGCGTCGAGGAGCTTAACGCAGAAGCCCCTACCTCTGCCGCAGATTTCGCTGCCGAGGTTAATCCGATGCTGGCGACGCTTGTAAATTTCCATAATGAAGGCGTCGTCGAGTCTTGGGTTAATCACTGCAGGGAGATCGAGGCCTGCCTGCATCAGCTGGAACTTATGCGTCCTGCCCCCGAGATTTTGGCCACGAGCACTCAACGGGCGGCATGGATCGAGCAGAGCGCTTCTTACTTCCGCCATCTTGAACAAGAAGCGGCTTCAAAGCGGAAGGAATGCAAAGAAACTTCAAGCGAGTCTGCTCGATTGCGTGTTGAGGTCGACGCGAACGCTGCCCGGGTGAAAGTTATCTTTGAGGGCCTTCTGCAAAGTATCTCCGACGGGTTAACATTGAAGCAGAAGCTCGATACCGTTAAGCGTGATGCCCAAGGTCGTGAAGCAGCTCAGCAAGCCGTCGAAGAACAACTTTCATCCTACTTGCAGCAGCGGGCCCAGGTGGAAGCAGAGTTGGCCGCGGCGGCCGATCAGGAGAAGGCGCTGAAGGAAGTGCGAGAGCAACTTGCGGATTTGTTGAAGACGCTTCCTTCTCCACGAACATTTTGTATCATTTGCAATTGTGAATAAAATGTATTTGTTTCTTTTATTCTTTAACACAATGTATCTTATACTCAATCGAATTCATGAATAAAAGATATACATTCTTCATAATGTCTTGTGTCATTTCTCTGCTTTCTTCTTTCTTGCTGTGTTATTTGCCTGCGATCTTAGCAAGTACGATCCATAGATGGTATATAACTGCCAATCTTATGCTTTTTGTAGAGTGGCGATGACTTAGAAAACAGGGTTATGATCTGTCACCTAAGACTTTTCAACTTTATGAGCTGTGAGGGTCTCATAAAGTATTTTCTTCCTACGGGTCGAGAGGATCCCACAGGTGCATTTTCTCCTTAGGAATCGTGGGGATTCCTAAGTGTGTTTTCTCTTGAGAGTCGTAAGGATTTCACAAGAGAATTTTCCCTCTTACGAGTCGAGAGGACCAGTAAGCGGTTGTTTCCCTCCTTGTCGAGATTCGACTTTGGAGAGTGTGACCCGTGAATAGTATGCAAGAGTCCATTTTGGACCGACTTGCAGGGCCCCAGTGCTTAGGAAATAGGTTTTTTAATCCCCGCTGCCTAAGGCTTTACCTCACGAGTCGAGACGAATCGAGCATTTCTCGCAAGGATATCCTAACGTCACAGTTAACCTCTGCTCTTTATGACAGAGGTCCGTTAGGGTCTGTGGTACTAGGGTTTTGTCCGTCGTACCGTCGCGTCAGCTGATGTATTCCTTGATAGGCAACCTTGCTGTTCGAGTAGCATTGCGACTGTCGTGTCTCTGATCCCTTCGGGGGCTGGACAAGACGTCTTCAAGCAATCCTCCTAGGCAGTTTGACCGTCGGAAGAGCAAGCGTTAGGAATTTTGCCATGCCGCTTTTTACTTGAGGTTAGGCTCATTTTGAAGAGCTCCGATGAGTCATAACCACTCCGCGCTGGCATGGGATGATCTCCGATAGTCTTTCAGGTTTTATATAAGTTGCCGTTAAGACCCTGAAGCTAGGAATTTGGCCTTTGCTTCGTTTGCTGGCATTGCGTCTGCTGTATTGGGACGAATGTCGCGATTGTCTCTAGGTTGCTGGTGAACCGTCGAGGTCTGGAACTAGGGATTTTGTCATGGCTCCGTTGTTTGATTGTCGCGTATGAATCCTGCTGGAGTAAGAACGCTGTGGTAACATCTCGTCTGCTGTATCGAGACGAACGTCGAGGTGGTGATCACTCCGTGATGGTGTGAGATGATCTCCAATGGTCTTTCAGGTTTTATATGAGTTGCCGTCAAGACCCTGAAGCTAGGAATTTGGCCTTTGCTTCGTTTGCTGGCATTGCGTCTGCTGTATTGGGACGAATGTCGCGATTGTCTCTAGGTTGCTGGTGAACCGTCGAGGTTTGGAACTAGGGATTTTGCCGTGGTTCCGTTGGGTGATATTGCGTCCGAGTCCTGTTGGAATGAGGAGGAACGCTATTGTTACCATCCCGTCTTGTTATATCGAGACGAATGCTGATGTGGAGTTGGGATTTTTCCATCACTCCGCTTTGTTTTGATACCGCGTCTGCATCCTGTTGGATTGCGGAGGAACGCCGTAGTTGACATTGCGTCTATTGTAACGGGACAAATGTCTAGGTGGAGCTGGGATTTTGCCGTCGCTCACTTTGTTTTGACCGTGAGGTCTTTCGTTGACGTTGCATCTGCATCCTGGTGGACTTGCGAAGGAACGCCGTTGTTGACGTCGCGTCTGTTGTAATGAGACACGTGTCGAGATGATCTTTAGGTTGTCTGCGAACCATCGAGGTTTGGAATTAGGGACTAAGTCATGGCTCCGTTTGGTGATGCTGTGTCTGAGTCCTGCTGGAATGAGAAGGAACGCTGTTGTGGGTCTCCAGGCTATAGACGTGGCCGTCGAGACTGGGCTCTCTTTCTGATAGAGCCTGGGGAGGGGGAGTGTGACTCCTTCTTTGTTTGCGCCCTTGGATTGTATACAGGGGCTGCTGTGATATTACCTGTAGGGCATAAATTTCATTTTTATTTTTTTTAATTCTTTCCGATATGCTCTATTATTTCAGCTTTTATATCGCAAAGGTCGCGATTGCCCAATCATTTCGGCTATTTTTCGTGGTGCTCAATCATTTCGGCTATTTATTTTATTTTTACTTGCCGCTTTTTATTGCGAGTTGCCCAACCATTTCGGCTATTTTGCATGCATACATTTTCTTTTTACTTGTTGATTTGGTTGCAAGTTGCCCCATCATTTCGGCTATTTCGTATGCATGTGTGGCTTGCTGGCTTTTCGCCGCAAGCTTAGGATTAGACACCGATTTCGGCATCAGCACCGCTACAACTGGGATATTGCCAGGAGCGAATCATCATTTTCCTCTGTCGATATTAAACAAAGGTGGCTTAGTAAACAGGGTTAGGATCCTGTCGACTAAGGATTTTGACTTTATGAGCCGTAAGGGTCTCATAAAGGTATTTCTCCCTACAAGTCGTGAGGATCTCATAGGTGCATTTTCTCCTTAGGAACCGTGAGGACTCCTAAGTGTATGGCTTCTTGTAAGTCGTAAGGATCTTACCAGAGAGTTTCCTCCTTATAAGTCGAGAGGACTCACAAGGGTTATTCATCGTGCGAACATATCCCTACTCACGGATGGGACTCGGTTAGGGAAATGTTTATTCGCGCCTGTGGATTATATATAAGGGTTAGTATCGAGCCGCTTGTAGGGCAATATCGGAGGTTGTGGAGGTTTGCTTAAGAACAGGTTCAGGTCTCTGTAACTTAAGACTTTCAACTCTTATGAGCCGTGAGGGTCCCATAAGAGATTTCTCCTTGCGAGTCGTGAGGATCTCGCAAGTGTAATTTCTCCTTAGAAATCGTGGGGATCCCTAAGTGTGTTTCTCCCTTGTGAGTCGTAAGGATCTCACGTAGGTGGTTTCTCCTCACAAGGTCGAGAGGCCCCTGTAAGTGTCTTTTAACGAGGTTGCGCCCTTTCGGGTTTTCACAAACACTCGCCGGTAGCTCTGTTGTTTTTACTCATGGAGCCCTTTCGGGTTTTCATCCGTGCCCATTTTGCTTATGGACATACCGTTTTTCTTTTTTTTTTCTTTTTCTTTATATATATATATATATATACATATATATATAACGAGGTTGCGCCATTTCGAGTTTTCACAAACACTCGCCGGTAGCCCTGCTGTTTTTACTCACGGAGCCCTTTCGGGTTTTCATCCGTGCCCATTTTGCTTATGGACATACCGTTTTTATTTTTATTTTTATTCTCTCTTTTTTCTATCGGCTTTGGGATGCCGCGATCCGCCGTAGTTTCTTGACATCTTGGCCAACAGCTAGTTTTAGGACATAGTGGTATGTTGTTAGTTTAAAGACGTTTCGGTCCGCTGTCGCCGTATTTGAGGCGAATCTCTAATTTACTGACTTCTCAGTTTATAGGGCTTTCCTTATGAATGAGCATGATGCCCCCGACATATCCATCTTTCTCGGAGCATGTGGTTGTGGCGGGCTTACCTTCCAGTTTTCGGACAGCGCGAACTTGCCCTGTTGGTATTGGTCTTCAACCCAGTTTTTGAAGATGTAGCAATTTTCTATCGGATGGCCCAATACTTGGTGGTAAGGGCAGTAATTAGGATTGTTGACATCGTTCAGTTGTAGTGGGAGTTTCGGCTCCGGTATAGTGATAAGCCTGTTGCGCACTGCTAGTTCGAACAGCCTCCTCGTTTCATCCCGAGGAAATGAGTAAGGACGTTTCAAATTTTCATAGAAGGGTTGCCGCTTATTGCTTTAGCAAACAATCGGTCTAGGGTCACTCGATTGTTGTTGAGCGTTGACGATAAAGGCCGTTTTTTCATTCCCTTTATCCTTTTTGTTCGAACTCTTGTTTGCGGGTCCGAGATTCTTTCCGGGTAGCATGCCCTTGCACGGATGAATGTTCTCGCAACTCCTCAATTCTTTCGTTTCAGAGATGGATTCCTTGAAGAGAGGGCCGGGGGCTACTTTTTCTTCGGAGTCGCTCCCGAAGGTGAGAATTTGCGGTCCCTAGGGATCAACCTTATGACAATTGCCGGCTATTCTTATATGCTCATCTGTCGCACTTTTCTGCTGTCTACGAGCTTCACGCTTTGTCCTGTTGAAGTGTTGCCTGTGTCTGACATACTCTTGCCACCAACACTTAAAGGAGTTGCAATCTTCAGTAGGATGTGTGATCTTCTGATGATATAAACAGAAGTTAGGATGTACGTCCGCTTCATTAAGATGTATCCCACCAGGAGAATTTTCTCTGAAAGAGGGCGGCCTTATCCCCATCGATATGGCTTTGGCGAATCGTTTCCTTGTTTTGATCCTGCTTTCATTTGCGGCGGATGTACTTTGATCTGGTGGGAGTGTTTCGACCCTTTTGTCTAGTCGCCGGCGTTTGGCCTTTTCAAATATGGCCATCTCACGCTCCCGATCAGCTTTACTTTTCAGATGAATTTCACTCAGGAAGGCGTCGATCATTTCATCTGACGGCCTCAGAAGTTTCGATTCAGGCTCTGCCCCCAGTTTCTTTGTGCAAGGAGCCTCTTCATTGTCTAGCGATGAATGAGAGATCACATGGCAACTTGCTACGTAATCCTCAGTTTTGTCTGACGATTCTTTTCCATCATCTCCGTCCTCAAGAACGTGGCTGAGGAACTCTTGGAGCATGATTGGAATCCGCGCCTTCTGGTTACACTCTTCCAGCGCGTCAATTTGCTTTTGTAGGTCCGTGCGCTTGTCGCCAGGCTTCAAGGGCTTCTTGGATTTCTTCTTCTTTTTCGAAGATTTCGACGGTTGGGTGTGAACGCTTTGTCTATTACCACCAATATTTGGAGTTGGGCGCGGCTTCAGCATTCCTTTGATGATCTCAGGTTCCAACGGGTTCTTCCATCTAATCGCCGGGCACGTCTGAAGATCATTTAGCATCCTTTTGGTCTTGGCCGAAAGAGCCACCTCCCATGGAGCTTCCTCAACAAAAGAGTACGTTACCCCCGGTGTGTTTATCTTCTTAGGTGTGTGAGGATGTGGCGGGTTCACCTTCCAGTTTTCGGATAACGCGAACTTGCCTTGTTGGTACTGATCTTCGATCCATCCCTTAAAGATGAAGCAATCTTCGATTGGATGGCTTACCGCTTGGTGGTAAGGGAAGTAATTAAGATCGTTGACATCGCCTGGCTGCAACGGACATTTTGGATTCGGCAGATTGATGAGTCTGTTGCGCACTGCCAGCTTGAACAGTCTCCTTATTTTATTATGAGGAAACGAGCATGGACGTCCCAGTCTCTCCTCGAGGGATGGGTGTGGACGCACGTTGTTTTGGCGAACAACTAGCTTTGAGTTGCTCGGCTGTTGTTGCGTATTGGCGACGACGATCGCTTTCCCTTTTCCTTTCTCATTTCGAGAGTCTGGCTTTGGAGGAGACGGTTTATGTCCCATCTGATCCATTTGGGCCAACTTGTCGATCAAGGCCTGGAAAGTAGTTGGCTTGAAGAACATCATGAATTGCGAGATGGTCGCTTGCGGATCAAGAGTGCCCCCGAACATGCCTACCGCAGGTGCTTCTTCGATGCGTTGTTCGCACTTCGACCATAAGTTTCGCCACCGTATTGCGTATTGGACCCACGTCTCGCCTGGCTTCACCCTGGCATTAATCAGTGCTGTTATCGGGGTGCGTTCACTAGCACTCACGAATCTTTGTGTAAACAATAGCTCTATCTCCGCAAATGTTTTGACAGAGTCATTAGGTAGCTGTGAATACCATTCAAAGGCCGTTTCTGCTAAGCTGCCGACGAATTGGTGAAGCAACAGTTTGTCATCGCCTCCAGTGTTGCCGCATAAGGCCCTGAATTGAGCGACATGCTGATGTGGATTCCCTGTCCCCTCGTACACATGGAATTTAAGGATCGTATATCCCGGCAGGTAACTGATTTGGTCATACCAGCCCGGGTAGGGTCGTCCGGTTCTAACAATTTGCCCAGCCGCTTCATTCGCCTGATGAACTCGTATCTGCTGAGCATTATAATCATCCAGGATGGCCTTAGAGATAGTTTCCTCCTTGGCTGCTGAAAGAGCCGAAGGAGGATTAAATGTCTCCCCTCTATCGTCTTCAATAATGATCGGAGGGTCTTCGGCTGGAGGATCCAGCTGTAACATCATCCCGACCATGTCTTGGAAGAGAAGTGCCATTCGCTTTATGTTAGTCGCTTGGTCTGCGGCTTCTTTTTCCTTCTTTTCGAGGACTCTGCGTAAGAAGTCAGCATCGGTTTCTTGTTCATGACGCTGCTCTGATGATGCCTCCGGGCTTTCTTTTGGCCCGGTGAGTGCAGCCATTTGCGTTAGCATTTCCTGAAGCTTCTGTTGCTGCTCCCGGGCTTTTGTCACGAATCGGGTGAGCGGTCGGTAACCCATCGAAGCGCGGCTATCCTCTTTCCCGGATGCCATATAAACAGTATGCACCACTATTCCCCCAGACTTGGGGCGTTTGTGCTCAGCGCTTTTACGGTTCGCCATGTTCACAGGGGCTTTTTGCGGCCTCCTTTTCTTTTGAGTGATTGACGTTGAGGGAGCCGTTGCAGTGGGCACCCAGCCAGCTGTTGCTTTTTCTGGCTTGACAGGGTAGTCCTTCTCCTGCCGAACCTACATCTTTTTCTGTTGGCGGAGATAGTCTTGATCCATTACGGAGTCTTGGACTTGACGCCAGACCTTGTAAATTTCAGAGGACAGCCGTTGAGGGGGCTGCTCCAGCTTCACCTTTGGGGCATTATCCACAGGTGTAGGAGATCTTTTCAATACGGCAGTTGGCGAGTTTTTGCGCACCCTTCTTAGCGGTTCAAAGCTATTCCCGGTCGGAACAACAGCATTGATTTCCACCATCAGAGCTGGCGGAGTTATCCCAGAGGGGGAGTTGCCCCCAGCTTTCCTTACCCGGCGCCAGTGACGACGGCGAGCATGTCGCGCGATTGGAGTTGGTTTAGCCGTAGGGGTGACCTCCTCATGCCCCACGTGTTGGTCAGAATTCGCTGGTATCAGCCTTTTAAAGACCGACGTCCGTTGAATGGGGATGGTCAACCTATCAAAAGCAGACTTCCAAGTAGGGGAAGCAACCTTGGTGATTTCGCCTGGAACGGGAGCAGAAATAGTCAGTCTTGTGAAGACCGGCCCTTTGGCAGGAGAAACCGCCTTGACGATTTTGGGAGCAGGGATGGCTATCCGCTTTGGGATAACGCCTTCTGGTATTGCAGGATTCTTCATGGGCCCGTTGGAGCTCTGGCCTAGTCTGTTAAAAACCGAGGTAGTGGAGTTGGGTGACCCGTTGAGAGGGGCCTCAGTAATAGCAAGCCGATTGAATACCGACTTCTTGGGAGATCTTTGTGACGGCACAGGGACGTTGAGGCTCATGGGTAGGAGTATGGCCCCAAAGAATAGTCCAGTGGTGGCTTGAATTGCCTGCTCCACTGTCATCTTGAAAAGGGAGGCCGCTTGGGGCCCGTAAGTCACTCCTCTAGCAAGGACGGAGTGAGCGTTGCAGTTGCAGTTAGTGCAGTTTGAAGCCATTGGTCTTCTGCTTTTTGCACGGAGCAAGACACCAAATCTAAGTACCTCGAATCCACAGGCAACCATAGCAAACTGCGATTCGTTCGCGAACATGACAAACGAAGTGTGGAGTGGAAAGAGGAAGAGGTCCTACCGGGCGTGCTAGAATCTGTTCCCCTCTGAAGGACGCGACAGAGACGCGTTAGACGTCTTTGCCTGAAATTCGGGGCAGATGCTAATTGGTGCTATCCGTCCACCTCTCCGAAGATGCCAAGTTGATTTATGGCAACATGTATCGAAGGTTTAAACGGATGCGGCCGATGTAGCAGGCTTCGTCAGATTCCCCCTCGCTCGAGGGGTTTTTGATTGTGGGGACGCTCTTCCCTGCAGGCGCAAGCCCCTGCAGTTAATTACGCCACCACATCGCGGTAACAACTTTCTCCTTCTCCTGATGGTCACTTCTTGTCGTGGGTGTTTGTTTTGTTTGTGGTTGCCTATGGATTGTATACGGAGACTAATTTATGTTGTCACCCGTAGGACGTGGATTAGTCCAAATCCGTATTTTCTTAGATTTGGGTTTGGGGTTTCGGTTTAAGGATACGTTAGTCTCATTTTAGACTACGATCAACTTTAACGTTTGTTAAGAATACGTTAGTCTAATTTACAGAATAAGATGAACTTAACAGGATCATTTAGATCCAACAAAAGAGCATTTGGGCTCTATTGTTTAGTTTACGGACATTTCGGTCGATTGCCAGTTTAAGGACATGGTGATCTATGGAATGTATGGCCGTCGGGACCCGTCACCTCTCTGAAGACATTGAAGGATTACAACGACAAATATCAGAGGAGTGCAGAGATGTACCCTTGAACCAATGTTGGTTGGGAGGTCTATAGTCTAATTTGGGACTAAAGTCTGTTTGAAGGTTTATGAGCATATGGGCTCAGTTGAACATTTTATTGTTCTGGCTGTTGAGCCTTTATTTGGGCTTGGCCCTTTTATACAATGCATAGTATTGGGCTTTTTAATTAAATGCATAGCATTTATATTTGGCATGTTAGGCCTTTACTTGGGCTCTGCCCTTTTTAAATAATGCTCAGCATTTAGATTGGTCTGATAAACTTTACTTGGGCTCTGCCCTTTTTTTATAATAATGCATAGCATTTAAATGGTCTGACAGTGCGCCACGTGGCTTGTCAGGCGCTTTGCGCCAATTAAAGAGCGCAAGGCGCCAGCGCATGCAGAGGTGACACGTGTCACGCTCTGCTGAGCGCAAGTTTGTTAGCGCAGTGCGCTGCGCCAGTGTGCTGCTGACACGTGGCGCGCCCTGGTGCAGTGCGCCATTCCAAGAGCGCAGTGCGCTATATTTAGGAGCGCAGAGCGCAGATTGTTCTGTGATTGACACGTGGCGCACTCTGGCGCAGTGCGCCAATCCAAGGAGCGCAAAGGCTCATTTCAAAAGTGCAAGGCACTGTCCAATAGCGCAGAGCGCATCTTGATCCAATTTAGATCAAAGAAACAAGTTTTTCTTGTTCTAAAGAGGTTCTACCTCAAGATTCAAGAACCAATGGTTCATCAAAAGGCTGTGCCTTTATATAGATCAAAAGATCTAGGGATGAAGTAAAGTACTTTATGATTGGATCTTTATGATCTATTTTTTTGTAGTGAAGATCTTGATCTTGTTCATAGATCTTTGATCTTTTTAGAAGAAATTCTTCTTTTTGTGAGGTGTTTTCATCTCTGTTCTTCCAAGAATTTAATTCTTTATATTCAAAGATGAAGAAGATGATCTTCTTTTTCAAAGACTTGCCTTTCAAAATTTTTAGAGAGTTTTCTCTTTTCTATATGTCTCTATGTGAGACTTGGAGTCTAGGGGCCTTTATATAGGGCCAATTGGTTTGTTGAGTTAGTTACAGAGATCTTTCTCTGATTGATCTGGGGATATTTCCCCACCGTTGGATCTTTAATCCTAAGGCCTCTGTTTTACAGAAGACAATCTTCTTATTTTAATAAGATTGGAAAGATCTTTCTAAAATTTTAATTCTGATTAATTAAATAATTTATTATTTAAGTTTTAGTGCTGGCGCAGTTGGCGCAAGCGTACCTGCACTTGACACGTGTCGCGCAGCGCAGTGCGCAGCGCAACTGCGCTAGCGCACCTGCGCTGACACGTGTCGCGCAGCGCAGAGCGTAGCGCAACTGCGCTAGCGCACCTCTGTTTGACACGTGGCGCACAGCGCAGAACGCAAGTTATCTGAAGCGTTGCTTCCTTTAAAATTTGAATTTTTAAAACAAGCCTTGCTCTGATTGGGGGTGCGCTGCCTTGGGCGCAGCGTACCTTGCGCTGGCGTGTCTGCTTTTGACACGTTGCGCGCTGCGCGCAGCGCAAGGAATCTGAAGCGTTGCTTCACCTTTTGAATTTTGAAATTCAAACAGAGCTTTGCTCTGATTGGGGAAACAGTTAGGCCTCGCCCTGGCAAATGCGGCATCCCAGAATATCTATGGCCGGGATAGGATGATTTGGGATGCCAGTCGTCGAAGGCTCAAGCCGTCCCATCGGGGTCCAATTCGGCATCTCCACGGCAAAGACTGTCCTTGGGGGATCCATCGGCAGGAACATGTCGGTACTTCGCAAAGGAAACTACGGCGACCACGGATGATATGACCGTACCAGGTCCCCCACAGAAGTAAGTTGGTGTGATTCGGGTAATGAGCCCTGATCATCGCCATCACTTCCTCGTTAGATGGCGACTGAGGAAAAGCGGCTTTCGAGCGAGTGAAAGGAAAGTACGGAACCGACGTCATTGTTCCTGAAATGAAATAAGGGGAAACTGTTAAAACAAAGCCAACAGTGTATATATATATGTTTATAAATATATATATATATATGTATATATATATATATATATATAAACAATAGAAGAAAGAGACAGGGGACTCATTTTATGGGACCATTGGTTACAAAACACATGGGTCCCACAAAATCAAGATGGCGGCTGGCTAATGATGAGGTGAAGCAATTACAATGAGACAAAATGAAGATTCTCATTAAATAAGCAGTGGATCTCAAATGACCCTACACACTCTCCTAAGAGAAATCCATCTTGGACTATGTAACAAATTAAACAGAATCAAGAGAATTAAATTCCCAGAAAGCACCACTGCAGACTTCTTCTTCTTGGTTGCAAAGAGACAACTCAGGACAAGAAAAACCCAAGAAGCTCTTTGGGAAGTACTAAGTTCTTCATAGGAATTAAATTCCTTTTGGAAAAGGGGAATTAAATTCCCAGAGACTTTTTTTTGAGAAGGAATTAAATTCCATAGAAAAAGGCAAACATCACCATTAACCCCTGAAGATCAGAGAAACCCTACAGGACCTGTTGATTAAAGAATGAGGGGTTTTCTTCTTAAAAAAACATAAAGAAAAAAAAATGGGTTCTTGTTAAAAGGGAAAATCCTTGGTGTGGATTTAAAATCCAAAGAGTTTTATATGTATGAAAGTTCATCGATCGTCCAAAACCATTACTTGAAGAGATGGGGCTTTCTTAAACAGAGTTAAACTCTGAAGATTTTAGAACAGAGAACTAAGCTCTGAGAACGAGAATTAAATTCTCAAAAGAAAAGTTTGCAAGGAAGAAGATGAAAGAGTGGAGGCGCTTCTGAAGAGACCCCTGCATTTATAGGATGTGATGGGAAACGCTTCATCTCCCATATTCCCTAGACAGATCCAACGGTCACAAAAGTGACAGCATTGCACTCACGTGCAGACACGTGAGAGCAACACTGTGGGGGCATTTGTTCCCTGATTAAAAATCAGGAATTATCTCAATGAGGTATCACGTGTTCACACGTGACCAATGGTCACGTGTTTACACGTAATAGTTAAAACAGAAATAAAAACAAACGGCTGAAGGAGGACCCAATTGGAGGTCACGTATTGACACGTGACAGTTAAAACAGAAATAAAAACAAACGGCTGAAGGAGGACCCAATTGGAGGTCACGTGTTCACACGTGACCAAGGGCCACGTGCTCACACGTGACCAAGGGTCACATGCTAGCACGTGACAGGCTTTGAAGGCCTTATAAATTAATAGAATTAAATTCTAAGTTTCGCTAAATCTTTCCAAACGAAAAGGATTATGGGGAACCGTTGGGTTAAAAATCCAAGGGTCATTAAAAATCACCAATTTATGGAAAGATTTTAGACAAGGAAAGATTTCCCTAAAATCTCACCAAAAATAACAAACAGAATATCTTTGGATTTAAAATCCAACGGTGAATAAAATTCACTGTGTGATCTAAAGGATCATATTAATTATGAAAACAAACAAAATCTTTCAATGAAAGATCTACTAAACAGATTGATTCTTTTCCTTCTCCTATAAATAGGAGCCAAGAGAAGAGAGGGAGATAGAATTTTGGGATCTTGAAATTTTCCAAAGGCAAATAGCAGAGAGAAAAGAAAGGAGAATTTAATTCTCAAGAAAGAATACCCTAGGTGAGAAAAAGAAAAGGGATCAAAGCTTCACAAAACAAAAAAAGAGAATTTAATTCTCCATCCAAGAGTTTAACTCTTCTATAAAAGAACTTAGTTCTTCCTTTGGTTGAAGATCTGCAGAAACAAATCTCCCCATAAGTTGAGAATTTAATTCTCATCGGGTTGAGATTCTGCCATGCAGATCCAAAACTTAGAGGGGAAATTGAGTTTAGAGAATTTAATTCTCCCAAAACAAAATTAGGGTTTAACCCTATATGAGAATTTAATTCTCCCAAACTCACAGGAATTTAATTCCTTCAAGATGGAACTAGGGTTTAACCCTATATGAGAATTTAATTCTCCTAAAATTATAGGAATTTAATTCCTTCAAGATGGACAAAACTAGGGTTTAACCCTAATTGAGAATTTAATTCTCTCAAATTTACAGGAATTTAATTCCTCCTAAATGAAATTAGGGTTTCACCCTATACAAGAATTTAATTCTTTTACATATATGGGAATTTAATTCCTCTAAAAGAAATTATGGTTTAACCCTACTTAAGAATTTAATTCTTTCACAATAAGAATTTAATTCCTCCAAATCATAATTAGGGTTTAACCCTACAGAGAATTTAGTTCTTAAATATAAAGAGAATTAAAAGATCTTCATACATGCAAATAACAAAGGTCACGTGTTCACACGTGACCCCTGAAAAGGTCCATAAAAATGAGAAGGAATCAGCTTAGAGGCAATGCCTCACGTGCTCTCACGTGACCTCCAAAACACAGAAAGAAAAAGCAAAGGAAATCTAAGCTTTGGGCGCTCTCACGTGTTACCACGTGACCCCTTAGCAAATGCCTTAGTAATCAGCGCACAGATGTCTGTCACGTGCCAACACATGATGCTCAAAATAAAAATAAAAAAGTGTTTAACACTTAATTGCAGAACGAAGTAAAGGGATCTGGTCCTACCTTTGGGCGCCTGATCGATATAATTTTAGTTAACTGCAATCAAGACGGTGTCGCTTTGCAGCTAGCCGGTTGAGCACGGGTCGTCCACAGGGAGGCGTAGCGTTTTACGTTCTTGTCGTAACGAGTTAATGTGCGTGGGCGGAATTGTTCATATCTACCCTATGTGTTTTATGCACAAGTAAAGTTGTTAGGAAATGACACAAAAGTGTAAGCTAAGGAAATCCGTATTCAAAATCTTTGAGCCGAACTTAACGATTGAAGCTAGAGCAATCGGCAACAACGTGGATTAGGGTACTTAAGCGTGGTATTCGTGAAATCCGGCTTATTGACCCTTGTCCGTCCGTTCTTGTCTCTTTCTTTCGCCTCCGGCCATACCGAACGCAACCGGTCGCGGTTAGGAATCACCGCTACCTTGGTAGGGTAGGGTGCCTAACGGAGCGCTTGCATAACGCTTGGATGGAGTTCAATGGAAAATACGGGAAAAGGGAATGGGCAAATAAACCTTAACTTACAATATCGTATTTATTCCTAACAACACATAATTACAACCATTCACAAAACAAACCAAAAAGAGCAAAAGAAAAGAGAAAAGAGAAGAAAGGAAAAAGCATTACAAGTAAGTAAGTGCATGGAATTAAAGTTGCATGAAAGTAAAGCAAGTATTAAAGTGCAAGAAAGTAAATGAGCAAGAAATGAAACTAGGAACCATAGAACCCAAAACAAGACATGGGTTCAATAACCAAATCTTAAACTTGCAAGCTCAATTAAGAGGTTGCAAGATCAAGAAAAGGCAAAGAACTCATGGAGAATGAAGCACAAAAGAGAGAACATTATTGATTCCAAAATGATACGACCCCTTGAGATCAATGACCAAAGCTTAAACTTGCAAGCTCATTTAAGAGATTGCAAGATCAAGTTAAGGTAGAGAGCTCAAGGGGGAAGCTAAGCAAAAGAATGATACAAAATAACCCTCATCTTCATTTCATCATCCACTCAAAAAGCTCTCACTACAATTTTCATGGAGGAAGGAATGAAGAAGAAGAAGAAGCTAAACTAAATCCTAACAAAAAGTGGGCATAAGAATTGATCCCTTACAATGGCTCAGAACCGGGGTATTTATAGGAGGAGAGTTGAAACCCTAGGGCAATATTCTGGCCCCAAATGAAATGACAAAGCTACCCCCAAAATTTGGTCAGATGATGATACAAAACCGCGGCGGATCCGCCGCGGAAACCCACATTTGGCGGCGGTTCCGTCGCGCTTTTGTGGAATTGTGGTCTCGAATTTTCTGGATTTCCTTGTGTTGCCATCTTATGTTGTTCTACATGTACCAAATTGCAAATTTCTTCCACAATTGTTTCAGATCTGCAACGGTCCAAAATGGCATCAAAAATATTACTTTTGACCTTTTCTCCCTCGAGCTCCGTGCACCCATTGATTCTTGTGCTGCCTCCCTCGTGCTCTGTGCTTATCCGAGACACGAATGACCACTGTCATATGTTTTGTCTCTGGAACCGGTACGCGGCACTGGACGGATACGGATGACCGGAACCCGGCTTTTATCTGCTGTCAACAGATGTTTTGTATTTTGGCGTAACAGCGGAGATTTTGTATCAATTGCGTTATTTTGGACTAGGAACCTGTAGCCTGTAAATATATAGCAAACACGGATTAAAAGCACCTACCTATAAACAAACGAGCGTAAGAATGGGCGATATTAAATGCAATATTCTGGTATGAACAGTGCCCTCACGTGTCCACACGTGACCCGTTTTCCTTTAGTGTTTAACACTAATTCGAGAGCTTTATTTCCAGTGTTTAACACTGATTGTCTTCTAGTGTTTAACACTAACTTGAGAACTTTACTTTTAGTGTTTAACACTAATTTGAAAACCTTATTTCCAGTGTTTAACACTGTTGTTTTCTAGTGTTTAACACTAATTTGGGGATTATATTTCCAGTGTTTAACACTGATTGTCTTTTAGTGTTTAACACTAATTTGAGAGCTCTATCTCCAGTGTTTAACACTGTTGTGCTCTAGTGTTTAACACTATTTTTATCCAAATTGGCTAATTTTCCAGAGGTAAAAATCTCCCCTTCTACTGAATCTAAAAATTGAGTAAAATTCAGAGCTACAATGTTTAATGCTCAGTCAAAGTTAAAAATGTTATCAAAGCCCTCAAACTCTTGTTTAGCATTGCTAAATAATGTGGGCTGAAACCCAGACAAATGTCCAATGGTCCAACAAAGGGCCAATATTCCAAACTTAATTGGACTTAGCCCAAGTTAGCCATAAGTCCTCAATTCAGACTCAACTGAGCCAATGTGCTCATAATATAATTAATTGATCTTAGTTCCAAATTGGACTACAGATCATTTAATCCACCTTGGTTTAAGGGTACATCTCTTCACTCCTTTGATATTTGTCGTTGTAATTCCTCAACGTCTTCAAAGAGGTGACGGGTCCCGACAACCACACATTTCATGGACTGTGGGGTCCTTAAGCCCACGGACTATGATGTCCTTAACCTCAACCGTGATGTCTTTAAACTAACACTGGACTGTGGGGTCCTTAAGCCCGTGGACTATGATGTCCTTAACCTTGACTGTGAGGTTTTTAAACTCATGGACTATGATGTCCTTAACCTTGACCGTGATGTCTTAAAACTAACATTGGACTGTGGGGTCCGTAAACCCATGGACTATGATGTCCTTAACCTCGACCGCGATGTCTTTAAACTAGCAATGGACCGTAATGTCCTTAAACTAATCGACCGCAATGTCACTAAACTAAACAATAGAGCCCAATTGCTCTCTTGTCGGATCTAAACGATCCCGTTAAGTTGATCTTAGTCTAAAATGGGACTAACGTATCCTTAACAAACGTTTAAGTTGACCTTAGTCTCAAATGAGACTAACGTATCCTTAAACCCAACCCCCAAACCCAAATCTAAGAAAATACGGATTTGGACTAGTCCACGCCCCATGGGCGACAACATAAATTAGTCTCCGTATACAATACACGGGAAACCACAAACAAAACAAACACCCACGACACGAAGTGACTATCTGGAGAAGGAGAAAGTTGTTACCGCGATGCGGTAGCGTAATTAACTGCAGGGGCTTGTGCCTGCAGGGGAGAGCGTCCCCATAATCAAAAACCCCTCAAACGAGGGGGAATCTAACGATGTCTGCTACATCGGCCGCATCTGTTTAAACCTTCGATATACGGTGCCATAAATCAACTTGGCATCTTCGGAGAGGTGGACGGATAGCACCAATTAGCATCTGCCCCCAGATTTAGGCAAGACATTTATCGCGTCTCCGCCGCGTATTTCGGAGGGGAACAGATTCTGGCACGCCCGGTGGGACCTTTTCCTCTTTCCATTCCACACTTCGTGTGTCGTGTTAGCCAACGAATCGCGGTTTGCTAATGGTTGCCCTTGGGTTCGAGGTACTGAGATTTGGCATTTTGCTTGGTGCAGAAAGCGAAGAATCAATGGCATCAACTTGCATGAAGTGTTCCAACTGCAACTGCAACCCACGTTCTGCCTCATCTGGAGGCATAGCTTACGGGCCCCAAGCGGCTTCTCTGTTCACGATGCCGATGGACCAGGTGACTCAGGCCACCACCAGATTGTTTTTCTGGACTATGCTCCCACCGATGAGCTTCACCACTCCTGTACCAACACCAGAAGCTCCCAAGAAGTCGGTCTTTGATCGGCTTACAACTACTGCGGCCCCCCTCAACGGGTCGTCCAGCTCCAGCACTTCAGTCTTCGCCAGATTGGGCCAAAGTTCCGGTGGGCCCATGATGAAGCCTACAATCCCAGGAAAGGTTGTTCCGAAGAGAGTAACCAACCCTGCTCCCGAAGTCGTCAAGGCAGCTTCTCCTGCCAAGGGGTCGGTCTTTACAAGACTGACTGTCCCGGCTCCCATTCCCACTCCCACTCCTGCTCCAAGGTCTGTCTTTGACAGATTAAACGCTGCTACTCAACGGACCTCAGTTTTTAAGAGGCTGACGCCAGCAACAACGCCTCATCTGAACAGGGGACATGACGAAGTCACCCCTCAAGCTGAAACCATCCCAACAGCTCGACACGCTCGACGTCGCCACTGGCGCCGAGTGAGGAAGGCTGGGGGCAACTCTCCCTCTGGGCTAACTCCACTAGCCCCAACGGTAGAAGTCAATGCTGCTGTTCCAACCGAGAACAGCTTCGAGTTGCTGAACAAGGTGCGCAGAAACTCTCCTACCGCCATACCGAAAAGATCTCCTCCATCCGTGGAGAATGTTGCAGAAACAAAGCCAGAACAGTCCCCTCAGCGGCTATCCTCCAAAATCTACAAAGTCTGGCGGCAGGTTCGGGACTAAGTAATTGATCAAGATTACCCTCGCCGACAGAAAAGGGCGAAGGTCCAACATGAAGAGAACCATCTTGCCAAGCCACGAAAGGCAACAGCTGTCTGGGTGCCCATTGCAACGGCTCCCTCAACTTCAACTGCTCAAAAGAAAAGGAGGCCGGAGAAAGTCCCTAAGACTATGGCAAACCGCAAAGGTATTGAGCCCAAACGCCTCAAGTCTGGAGGCATGATGGTACATACTGTCTACATGGCTTCCGGAAAAGAAGAAAGCCACACTTCGACGGGCTACCGACCGCTCACCCGATCAATAACAAGGGCCCAGAAACAACAACAACAGAAGCTTCAAGAGATGCTGACTGCAATGACTGCGCTCACCGGACCAAAAGAAAGCCCGGAGGCGTCATCGGAGCAGCGTCATGAACAAGAAACCGATGCTGACTTCCTTCACAGAGTCCTCGAAAAGAAGGACAAAGAGGCCGCAGAACAAGCGGCTAATATAAAGCAAATGGCACTCCTCTTCCAAGACATGGTCGGGATGATGTTACAGCCGGATCCTCCAGCTAAAGACCCCCCGATCATTATTGAAGACGACAAAGGGGAGACGTCGAATCCTCTTCCGGCTCTTCCAGCAGCCAAAGAGGAAACTATCTTCAAGGCCGCTCTGGATGACTATATTGCTCATCAAATACGAGCTCACCCGGCAAATGAAGCGGCTGGCCAAGTCGTGAAAACTGGGCGACCATATCCAGGCTGGTATGACCAGATAAAGTACCCGCCGGGATATACCATCCCTAAGTTTCATGTATATAAAGGGACAGGAAATCCGCACCAGCATGTCACCCAGTTCAGGACTCTATGTGGTAATACCGGGGGTGATGACAAGCTTTTGCTCCGCCAATTCGTCGGCAATTTGTCGGAGACGGCATTTGAGTGGTACTTCGAACTTCCAACCGACTCCGTCAAGACATTCATAGAAATGGAGTTGTTATTCACCCAGCGATTCGCGAGTGCCAGTGAACGCACCCCAATAACCGCATTAATCAATGCCAGGGTGAAGCCAGGAGAGACGTGGGTTCAGTACGCAATCCGATGGCGGAATCTATGGTCGAAATGCGAACAGCGCATCGAAGAAGCACCAGCGGTGGGCATGTTCGTGGGCACCCTACACCCTCATGCAACTATTTCATAGTTCATGATATTCTTCAAACCGACCACATTCCAGGCTTTAATCGACAAGCTAGCCCAAATGGACCAGATGGGTCATAGACCGTCTCCTTTGAAGCCGAAGCCGCGAAACGAAAAGAGTAAAGGGAAGGCGACCTTCGTTGCGAATACCAAACAACAGCCCAGTGCTCCAAAACTAACGGATCAACAGGAAGAGAGGCGGCGGTACTACAATGAGAAAATGAAGCGGCCTTATTCGTTCCCTCGGGACAAATCGAAGAGATTGTTCTAACTGGCGATGCGCAACAGGCTTATCAATCTGCCGAATCCAAAGCGACCATTGCAACCTGGCGAAGCGAATAATCCCAATTATTGCCCTTACCACCAAACGGTAAGCCATCCAATTGAAAATTGCTTCGTCTTTAAGGGATGGATCGAGGACCAGTACTAACAAGGCAAATTTGCGCTGTCTGAGAAGTGAAAGGTAAACCCACCACAACCACATATTCCTAAGAAGACGGACACACCGGGGGCATCGTGCTCTTTTGTTGAAGAAGCTCCATGGGAGGTCGCTCTTTCAGCGAAAACCAAAAGAATGCTGAATGATCTCCAGACATGCCCGACGATCAGGTGGAAGAATCCGCTGGAACCCCAGATCATCGAAGGAATGCTGAAGCCGCGCCCAACTCCAAAGATTGGTGGTGGTAGCCAAAGTGTTCACACCCAGCCGTTGAAACCTTCGAAAAAGAAGAAGAAATCGAAGAAGCCCGTGAAGCCTGGCGACAAGCGAACGGACCTACAAAAACAGATTGATGCGATGGAAGAGTATAACCAGAAGGCGCGGACTCCGGTCACACTTTAAGAGTTTCTCAGCCACGTCCTTGAGGACGGAAATGATGGAGAAGACTCTGTAAGTGCACGGTAGCGCCCCGGCCGTCTGAACGTGGTCAAAATGCGGAAACAAAAACTTTTCTTTAAATAGAAACCGGCGCTACCGCGGACTATAAACCCGGATCGGACCATTAACCTACTACTAGCTAACTAGAGAAAGGGTAGAGAGCTATACCGAGCGATCCGTGTCCTTCGGTCTTCGGCCGCCATCCCGATCTCCTCGCGGCATCACTGATCTCCGGTCTCCTCGTCGGAAGGGCACCACATCACCGAGTCTTTTTACGGGCTCCCACCTCTGGACCGAGGCAACTCGAACACGAAGTTGGCAAGCCGACGTGTCCAAGATTGCTGTAGAATAGTGTAGAACTTTATGTCTCATGGGGTTGTAAGAAGTTGACATTTGGAAGCGGAGAAGGAGATGTGAACTTTTGTGATGGCTTAAGAATTTTGTTGCAAGCACAAGAGATAAAAAAAACCCCACCCTAAAATTGGACAGCCCCCCCGATCAAGAGAAGTGGCCGGCCATACTAGGAGCATGAGAGAGAGAGTGAGCAATCATACAAGAAAGAGAGAAGGGTGATGATTAAGAATCATCATCACAACAAAGTTCATACTCATCCTCATCATACAAAGTAAGCAATGATGGAAAAAGAAGTCAATGGAAGCTAGAACCATCATGAGAACCATCATGTGCCACAAAAGGTCTTCCCCATTATTAATAGCACATTTGCAAATAACCCCTTCCATCAATTTTCAGCCAAGGAAAGAAACAAAGGAAAATGGCCGAAACGGAATGCAAACTGGCAACTCCAAAAAATCGATCCCGTAATAAATTACAGGAAAACCCCGCGACTGTATATACATAATTGCATTTGTATTGCGACCGAATACAAATGCAATGAGACAAAATCTACACTGTACAATACTAGGATCCGACTTAAACCAAAACCCGCTAGTATTATCCGTCCGATCATGATCCGTGCAATACCGCACGTATATGATCAAACCCTGCCATATATCCATACGGCCTCTACAGCGTTTTGCTTGAAACTTGAGAAACTGTCTGTGGGGGACTCTAAAGACTCGTCAATACTCTGGCTGTGGATTTAACCACTAGCACGTCAGAGGTATTAGCCATACGTAACGGGCTACCATGTATTGACCAAAAGGGAGGTCGATGAGCGAACTCATCCTGACACCCTACTGAGCCTGTCAGTGACAATATCCGTACAGTCCGGTCCGTTCGTCTATGAGCATCGCATGGTGGGCCTAAGGGGTTGGTAAAAGTCAGACCCCCAAAAGCGGTACAAGTCGTGTCGGAGTGTAGCCCAGAACACCCTGAGATACTACTGGAATACCTACCAGTAAATCTCCTGCCTTGGCCAAGGACTTCGTGTAATGGCTCTCCTAGACACAGTGCGACCTCACCCCCAATATCGGGAGAGACGAACCCCTGCAGATCCGCTCACTGCCTCCATGTGGCTCGGGACTGTACCCAACTAAAACCTGTTTGCACGACTCCTTTGAGCCATGGTAGGGTAGTAATCAAAGTACAATGGGAACTCACACGAGACAAATGACGATCTCAGGTCGATGAACTAACCTGTACACATGTCACCAGGGAACTGCTATCTGACGTCAAGTATAAGACCAACTAGCATGTTCCCGGCGAGTCCTGTCCGGTGTACTCATAACCCAATGAGCACCTGTATATATCTTAGGTGAACCAATTGACACCAGTGGCTTGTGAGATCGGCCACCGCCCCTTGTCGGGGTCTCGACTGTATACACTAGTCTACTCTGGAGTATCGATGCCCTGTCTCGAAAACTCCCACCACTAGGGACCTTTTAAGGATGTGCTTATAGACCCCAGCTCCCACGTATATGATCGCCATCATACTGCTGGCCGTCAAGCATCAATCCTAAGGGCTCTATCAACATGCAATAGTGACCTGTAAGGTCACCTAAAGCGGTACACGATGATAAAGACAAACCATGGTAGCATACTATTCTCTATCAACGTGTAATAGCGAACTACAATGTCACCTAAAACATGTACACGATGATAGAGACAAACCAGATAGTATACAAACCTCTCGAGTAAGACTGTCCTACCGGTATAGGTCCTCCCTCAATCATTGCAATCACGTGCCTGCGATCCAATAATTGACTCTGAGGATACTATATCCAACAATCTCCTACTTGCACTCAAGGCTAATTATTGCGATGTCGCATACTCACAGCCCGTGTGATACCGAACACCCAACTCCTCTACTAATCAGTCTCACAAAACCCGTTTGCGAAATTATTGCGTTCGAGGAATAGCCTCAGCTAGTGGATTCGTCCTGATGTTTTTTCTATGTCTCTCTTTATCTCAAGTTCGCGGAAAAAGCCATCTCCCGAAATGAGCAATACCTGTCTTAGAATATGTCTAGATGTTTGATGGGACCTGGTTCATAAGTGAACTCCAAATCCAAACTTCTTAGACTGTATCGTCGACTGAACTTAATCAGTGTCCTGCGCCATACCTCCCTCAGTATCCGCCTGGACCACCTGTCCAAAATACTGCCCCTCGTCAGAGGGAAAACTATAACTCTGACAGCCACCCTGTCATCCAGGTCACCTTGGAAGCCTGGAATGATAACTGTCTCCTAAAAGAGGCTGTTGTTATCATATCCCTAGAACATCCACTTATGTTCTAAAACTGCTTCCTAATGTTTCTCCAGGATAGGATCAATATCAACTTATTGCATCTAGTGCAAAAACATCTGGTGTGGTACTTGACATCTCATGATTGACTCAATTGCCTAAGCAAGTGATCTGCCAATCATGCACATCCCTCTCCCCTATAGTCTGTAAGACACCTTTAGAGAGGGCGACTCCATCACCTGCAGGTACACTACCGTGCCAGGAGTCGTCCATTCTAAATACCTTTAGAATGCTGTCTAAGTACCCTAATTGGGACACTTTCCAAATCTAGATCTAAAATCATAGATCTAGTAACCAGAATGTCTGATATAATATCCAATTCCTATGTGGAGAAACTACTGTGTGACAACCAAAGTATAACCGACCGTAGTATAGGAATTTCACTTCCGTATGTCATCCAAATACCAGGACATCACACCCTACTACCTTCTTAACTGATCCATCGCCTATTCTGATGAAGTCAAACCGATGACCATCACATCAGAAATAGATGATCTATCTCCGCTATATCTGCTTTAGTCTATAAATAGACATAAGCTACCTGTCCACTATACTTCCGCTGCTCCCACTGACTACGACAACCCTCTGGCAGAGTCATATACACGTACACTTCTAAAGCCAGTTTAGAACGACGCTATATTCATCCTCCTGTCGGGTCTCACAGTCCGGAACAACAGCAATGGCAAGTCTGGGTAAACAAGAACCTCCCTGTCACCGTCTTTGAGGCTACCGGAGTACCTCTCGGGTGCCTAAGGTTACCCACCATATCTGTGGAGTGGCCAATGGAATGTCAAACCAGATTGAATTTTTAGGTTCTTATCAAATCTTCAGTAATCGTTTGCGGTTCTGGAATCACTTCCAGTTCTACCATACTCCCACTACCGTTTTCTGAAAAAATCCATTTCTTTTAAAACTGTGGCGAGTCAAGAACAATATCATTATTGATCTTCCGGATGGTAGAAAGTCAACCTTCGTCATAGCCCGGGTCAACCCACAAACAGCCATTACAGAAACGTGCCTTGAGTTATCCAGAGTCTGGTTTTAAGCATAAGCCGGATAACTCCCCGTACCTTAACATCGTTAAGATATGAACCGTTCTATATCCAATATAGAAACAGAGGAACTGATTTAATTGGAACCAGATTCAAATCATGCAGCTGTCTCCAGTGCATGTTATCTAAATGGAGAGAGGCCGATTAGCATTACTCAACTTAGGAGTGCTTCTAATTATGAGTAACCTGAAAGAGAAGCAAGTTCTCTTTAAACCATTACTATCAACTGAATACCATACCCAAGTATCTACATCTTCGATCACCTTGAAGAATCCCGATACTTGCAACATCTGGTTCTCTACTTTACTCTTATACCTATAACTTCTCAAAACTCAGACCTTGTGTTTTTACGAAACACTTGTCTAAGAAATAGAGAAGTCATAAGTAAACCGAATATAGTACGAGGACCAACCCCTCTGTCCTAATGGACACTGGACAACATACAATACTCTGTATGAGTCCCCTGAGTCTAATAACTCATTCCCTGTGTGTCGTAGGTTGAAAACTGTACTTATGGTTAAGAAGAATTACACCGCTGTTTAATGCTCCTTACCTAACCATCCACTGATATAGGTAAATGTCATGGACATAATTTCAAAAAGGTATATCTCACTCTATAAAAATAGACATACAGGTATATCAATTTAAAATTGGTGCATAACAGCGGATATTCAAAACCAAATATTTGCCGTCCGGCAAACAACCCAGGCGATTTCCTCAAATATTACCAATTACAACGAATTCCGATATAATGAGGATGATCACCTAATTCCCAATAACTTACTCCCACTCATCATTTGTAAAACCATACAGATGTGAGAATCATACCTGGTAAATACATACCCTGGAGCAAGTGTCAAATTGGGAAATCAGTTTTCTTTTAACAGTACACAGTGAAACTGAAACATGTAAATGTTTTGAAGGGGTATCCGAGTATTCCTAGTAATGCCTCTTCCATTATCAGATTCACAACCGTAACCGTATACTTCTTTGCCATCTCTCCAAATCCCTTTATTTGTCTTTTAGTCGCTACCTTCTGCACACCATCGTCAGGCTAAATGGTTTTCTTCTTTCCCTACCGTTTGGCACTAGCCTATGGTTTGGAAGAAGACTATCCAATAACCATAATGGGTGTACTGTCCTAATCCTAGGAGCACTCGCAATGCGAGAGAAGGTAAAGATAAAAGACAACTGAATAAAACCTTATTCCTATTTCTCCTGAACCAGAATCCATCCCCGAACTGGAACAAGTCCTTTCGAGTTCGTATATAACCATACGATGGAGTATCTAAATAACTGTGGATCTTCGTAGTGATACGGAGTGTCCTGGAGAAATACAAAGGTGAAATGGGAGTGGTAATGAAATACTTGGTTTGGTCGTGAATAGCAGTCGCAATTTACTTTGCCCTTTTTCTAATCCCTTTATTTGTCTTAACTTAATACCTTCTGTACACCATCGTTTGGCTAGTTGGTTTTCTTCATTCCCTACCGTTCGGCACCAGCCTAAGGTTTGGAATAAGACTATCCAATAGGCATAACGGGTGTACTATCCCCTAATCCAAGGAGTACTCGCAAACTGAGAGAAGGTAAAAGGAAAAGACAACTGAATAGTCTTATTCGTTTTCTCCAGAACCGGAAACCATCCTTGAATCTGGAACAAGTTCCTTCGAGTTCGTATATAACCATACGATGGCTTTATCCAATGGAAGTGGACGTTCATAGTAATACGAGGTGTTCTGGAGAAAAGGGTAAAAGAAGGAGTAGCAATGAGGTATGTAACTCTGACAATCCAAAAGCCAGTGTTTAAGAAGGTTCGGTTAATTTTGGTCACTGAGTCATAGTCTAGGGTCGGGTCATGGTCGCTGCCAAAGAGAGAGAGAGAAAAGAAACACTCAGCGTGCACTCTAATCTAGATCAGAATGGTTATCACTTTATCTAATCAGGAAACCTCCCACTGTAACGTCAAATTCTCCTCCAAACCTGAAAGAAGAATTAGTCGGGATCACCCAAGGAGTAAACCAACTCATCAGTGGGAATCGGGATCCAACTATCATCGCATGATAATGTGATGGAATTCACTCATGTTATCACACTCCAGAAGGTATGCGCATGCTTGGCGAGTTTCAGTTTCTTTAGAAACTCCCGATGTGATTTTTACCCCATGCTTTTATGACCTTGATTTTGGCCAACAAATCATAAGTCACATGTCAAGTTCTACCCGTCATTATCCAGGTTGATTTGAACCCACCCGTACCTACCCTTGACTTTGGCCAACAAGGCAGTACGACTGTCCCAAACCAACGCATCTATCTATGCTGCAGAAAAGTAACAAATAGCTACCATAAACTATGCCTTGACTTTGGCCAACAAACATAGCATGAATACTACGTGCTACCCGTCTGAAATGACGGAGGGCTACGAATGGTTTTTAGCGAAAAACCTTTAACGTAATGAACTTGATATCGTTGAAGGAACCGGATAGCTTTTTATAAAAATATAGTGACGAAAACCTTTGCTAAAGAGGTCACTCCCGGTGAAGAGATCTCGGCTCTTTCCCTGTAGAATGAGGTGCAGGATATTCCAACTGAATACCACGATGCAAAGCAAAAGGCAATTGGCTATAGCGAAGTTATTACCCTGACGCAAACTTCTGTCTAAGGGGTCACTCCCGGTGAAGGGATCTCGGCCCTTACCTTGTCGACCGAGGTGCTGGATATTCATAACCGAATACCACTGTGCAAAACAAAAGAGAACGTCCTTGCAATAACAGCTTTTTGAAAAATGTTCCTACTACATCAGAATAGGTTTGTTTAGCTTGCATTGATCCGAATCAATGCAGTCCCATCAATTGATCACACCAATAAAGAACGAAAATACGATGTACGTATATGCCATCCGCATTCGCCACTGGGTCCCGTCATCACCCGTTAGGTTACTTAACTAACGACAGAGCGGGGACTGGACTAGCGCGGATGCAAAATATATACAACATCTACTAGTATATATATCAATATATAATATTCGCTCAAGGCGTGATAAAATGCAACATCACGGAAATGTAATAAGCATCACAGAACAATGCGAATATCCGGGATCCCCGGGTTTCATAGAGCCGCTACTGAAACCCGACGTTCCCCTGGTCGTGTGGATAGCCCGTGCAATGAAATCCTAGACCCCTACGGGCGCGGTAAGTTACCCGCCAAAACCTGAAGCGAGCCAGCCCCCTTCAGCAACGTGAATGGACCACCCAGCACTTTATGGAATCCGGTAACTTGGGCACCCCTCCTTGGGTCAACTTGTACCCCCTACGAGTGCGGCGAATAGCCCGCCTATTCTAGAGTGAAGCCCCATCCATCTAAACGACATGAGATGCGGGCCCGTTGCCCTCTAGAACCCGGCTATCCGTGCACCCCTCCGTGGGGTAATCCTAGTACAGAAAGTAAAATATTCAACGGGTACATCGACCTCAGCCCGGTCGTGCCCCAAAAGAATAATATACAAATAGGCAGTAACGGCAGTCCACATGTCGGACGCTCGCCCCGCAATATCAAATGTACATAATAATACCAAAACTGTACTAACATTGCATCCAGGCTATCCACCACGACAAATCCGCAACAACACAGCACAACACAGAACATCAACGTGAATGTCATGTTCGCAAATCCGTCTAAAATGGCTATAGCAGTTGACAGGATTTACCGATCAAATGACATTCACGGTCACAGATATAATGTAAATACTGTGAACTAACATGTTTAAAATTTTCGATCGACTAAATTTCCCGAAGTGGGCCCCAAGCACAACTGTAGCACTCAAAAATAATCTGGGCCCAAACAAAATATTCCAGAAACCCCTTTTTCAAGTCATGAACCCCTGTAGAAAAAATGGTGAACTGTTGCTACAGTACGGCCGTGAAACCGCGGACAAAAGGGGGGTACGGATGCGGTTCCGCTGCGCTACAGTAACAACAGAATAACAAATTTTCACAGATTTCATAAAAAAAACCCTGCCTGAATTTATGCAATGCACCAAATAATTTTTTGACAACAAACAAAATTCGACAGAAACAGTTACTCATGAAATAGCGGTTTTGGAATATTTGTTCGATTGAAGTTTTAAACACGCTAGAGCAAGCTAATAAGGGTTAATGGCGTGGCTCTGATACCAATGTAAGTGCACGGTAGCGCCCCGGCCATCTGAACGAGGCCAAAATGCGGAAACAAAAAGTTTTCTTTAAATAGAAACCGGCGCTACCGCGGACTATAAACCCGGATCGGACCATTAACGTACTACTAGCTAACTAGAGAAAGGGTAGAGAGCTATACCGAGCGATCCGTGTCCTTCGGTCTTCGGCCGCCATCCCGATCTACTTGCGGCATCACCGTGTTAGTGTTTATGCCCTAGAAGGCCATTACTGTATCATACTAGTTTGTATATTACTTAATGGAAGCTTGGGATATTCACATGTATATAACAGTCTTGCTAAACATGGTAGTATGCTACTTGATTTTTCTATCTTAATATGTGAGTATACGTATTGATAGAGCTCTTAGGATCTTGCTTGACTACCAGCGTTGTGATGGCAGTCACACTAGTGGGGGCTGGGTAGTCTACAAGCACATCCTTATTCAGGTCTCTGGTCGTTGGATTATCGAGACAGAGCATCGATACTCCGGAGTAGACTAGTGTGTACGCTTCTCATCCCAGTTGGGGAGATAGTCTGTCCCACAGCCGTCAGTACGTCGTACTGGAGATAGTATGCAGGTGCTCGTTAGGTTACGGGTACACCGGACAGGACTCACAGGGAACTGTTGGTTGGTTTTATACCAGTCGTCAGTGAACAGTTCCCAGGTGACATGAGTACAGCATAGTCCGCAGACTTGACACTGCTACTTCGCCTCGAGTGTGTCCCACTGTTCTTAGATTGCTACCCTACCACGGCTCAAAGGAATCGTGCAAACAGGTAGCAGTTGGGTGCAGTCCCGAGCACTTGGAGGCAGTGGCGGTTAGACAGGATTCGTCTCTCCCGGTATTGGGGGTTGATATCGCGCTGTGTCAGAGAGCCATTACGCAAAGTCCCTGGCCAGGGCAAGCGAGATTTACTGGTAGGTTCCAGTAGTTTCTCAGGGTGTAATGGGCTTCCCTCCGACACGACTTATACCGCTATTAGGGGACTGACGCTTGCCGCCCCCCTAGGCCCGATATGCGATAGTCTAAGACGAACGGACCGGACTGTATGGAGATTGTCACATCAGACTCAGTAGGAGTTCGGATGGGTTTCCTCATCGGCCTTCTTATCGACATCTACCTGGGGACCGTTACGTACAGCTAGTGCCGCTTGCGGTCTGTGGTTAAACCCACTGCCAGCGTAGTAGTCGAGTCTCTAGAGTCCCACACAGAGAGTTTCCCTACTCCAGGCGAAACGATATAGAGGTCGTATGGTTTTACGACAAGGGTTCGGACGCATACGTGTGTTTACGCACGTACGACTTTCGGACAGTTTTTACCAGTCGGCTTTGGTTTAAGCCAGTTACTGGTATCCGGTTATTGGATTTATACAGTCTAAAGTTTTTCCGTATTTTTGCGGAAAGGAGGGGCGTTCTCGTAATTGCGCGATAAGCTTCTAGAAGATGGTGACTAAGGAGGTTTAGGTGGCATATACAATGAATGTGATTAGTGAGTCATATGGATGATTCATCCATGTCATTAATGCATCATAAATGCTTAATGACTCATGGATGTGAATCATCACTAGATATTATCAAGCATGGTTGTTAAATTCATTTCTTTTCTTTTCTTGATAAAAAGAAATGCTTGATATATATTATCATAACTCATTCTTCTCACTTCATTATTATCTTCACCTTCTCTCTCCTCAAGCTCTCCCTCTTCAAACCCTAATCCTCCCCTCTCATGTGTTGAGTACAAGGATTAGTTAGACTAATTAAACCATAACCCTCACTCTATATCACCTAGCTTCTTTGATTAGCACTTAAAGAAGGTTAGTTGCCTCAAGTTTAGAGGCTAAGCTTGGAGTAAAGCTCTCGGGTGGATCGTCTACTACTTCGAGAAGGCCGAGGAGGAGGAGGAGTTCGCAAAGACGAAGGACACGATTCGTTAGGTATAATCCCTAAACATAGTAGTATAGAACTTCTATGTTTCTTGTTAGTTATCGTTTAGCTTCGATTCGTGCGGTTAGTTGATGTTTAAGCAAAGAACAAGATCGTTTTTCATATTTCCGCGTCCCCGCAAGTCGTGGGGTGTTGTACATCGACTTACAGTGGTATCAGAGCCTCGCTAAACAATAAATAACTTACTTGCAAATTTGTATGAATTTCGAATGGAAAAAACGAAACCGGAAAAACCCGAATCACAAGTTTCTGTCGATTTTTAAATGAAGTCCAAAAATTTTTCAGGGAGGTTCAGAAAGCTTAAAAAGACAGTAGAAGAACACCCAAGAAATTTGGGCCCCTGAATCGTCTAAAGCGCCGCGGAACCGCGGCGGATCTCACCGATCTGCCGCGCTTCAGCCGCCGAGTTGGCGATTCAGGAACCCAAATTTCCTGTGTTGCTTCTCTGTGATATTTGGTATTTTCTGGAAGTTTTTATTTTTGCTCAGGTTTCAGATTTACAGAGAAGTATTGGAGCAAAATTAAAAGTGTTTAATCGATCGAAATTATACAGTATTTGCTTGTTGGATTATATCTGTGTTTGTATAATGTGTTCGTAAACCTCCCCTAACTGCTAGTATGTCGGTTGGCAGGGGGTTGCACATTTCTGTAATGGTTTTTACTGTTTGTGGATATGAACTGTGTTGGACTGTTGTGATGTATAGCCGGGGTTATGTGATGGGTTATTATTTAATTCATTTGATGTAAATGTAATTTGTTGTAATATTATTTTGCGGGGCACATCCAGGTTGCGGTTGTAACCACCGTTGTATTATTTCATTTTACTGTTTTTGCTCCTAGGACAGACCCAAGGTGGGGTGCACAAACTGCCGGGCGGGTAGTTTGCCGTACCCGTTGGGGTCTTGGGTGGGGTAATGGCTATTCATCACAACTGTGTAATCCGTCTTTTGTTGCAGGCTCAAAACAAACACGGATTACTTGCAAATCCAATAAAGTTCATCTGTGATCTGGAATGCCTATTATTGCGTCTGACGAATGTACAATATCTATATATGATAGCTATTTAGACGTCACTTATGTTTTACACCCGCGCTAGCCCAGCCCCCGCTCTGTCGTTAGTTAAGTAACCTAACGGGTGATGACGGGACCCCGTGGCGAATGCGGATGGTATAAGAGGACGTTGTATTTTCGTTGTTTTCTGCAATGATAGGTTAATGATAGGACGCATTATCTATAATGCAAAGAAAAACAAACCAAAGTTTAAATCGTTGGAACAATTTAAAAGAAACCACTCGGTTAATTTTAAAACAGATATTTTTTTAAATGCGGAGCTTTAACCACTCCTTTTAAAAGCTATCAGGTTCCTTCGGTTATATCAAGTTCACTACGTTCACGGTTTCGCCAAAACCAGTCGTAGCCCTCCGTCATTTCTTATGGATAGTCAGTAGTATTCAAGCTATGTTTGTTGGCTTTCGTCAAGGCATAGTGTTTGGTAGCTACTGGGTATTCATTTGTTGCATAGATAGATGTGTTGGTTTGGGACAGTCGCATTACCTTGTTGGCTTACGTCAAGGGTATATACGGGTGGGTTCAAATTAACAAGATAATGATGGGCAGAACTTGACATGTGACTTATGATTTGTTGGCTTACGTCAAGGTCATAAGAGCATGGGGCAAAAACCTATATCGGGAATTTCTAAAGAAACTGAAATTTGCAAAGAGATGCATACCATTTGGAGTTTGATGAATGTTGGTAGGATTCCTTCAACATTATCATACGATGATATTTGGATCCCGATCCTACTGTGAGTATATGCTACTTATCAGGATATTCGTCACTTAACGATCAATGCTATAAACCAAGTAGGTGTCCAGAAAAGTGTCAGCGGGGTTACGCCCCCAGAGAAAAGAGGTTATTTAATTAAGGAACTTCGCGAAAGCGTTGGAAAACATCCCTCGAAGTATCGACACTGGCCTGGCTGAACGGTTAAGCAAGTATTGTACGGTGAGAATAGTCCTGGCTAATTCTTCTTTTATGGTTTGAGGAAGGATTCGAGAAACAGTGGGAGCCATCCAGTTTAGATAAACTAAAAACCACTCTAAACTTGCAAGAGCATCATGCTAAAGAGTTTTCTTCTCTCTCTCCTAATTGCAGCGACCCTGAAAATGACTGGACTTAAGTTACTTTTAGAGAAAAATATACTGACAGGGCCAAACTATAAAGATTGGCTGCGGAATGTCAAAATGGCTTTGACCTATGACAAATTAGGGTACGTCCTCACCGCTACGGCACCTGCTGTCCCTGGTCCCAAATCCAGCAATGCGGATAAGGAAATCCGCAAAACCTGGGATTTAGATTGCGCGAAAGCCAAGTGCATCGTGCTTGCCTCAATGAACAATGAACATCAGAGGAGGCACGAGGATATGAACCTAGATGGCATATTTCTCCATACAAAGGAACTTTATGGAGAGCAATCTCGTATAGCAAGATACGAGACCTCTAAGAACTTGTTTCGAGCGAGGTTGGCTGTCGGGTCATCGGTAGGAGAACATGTCCTAAAGATGATCGGCTATATTGAAGAGCTCGCAGACCTTGGGACGACTTTGGATAATGAGCTCTATACAGACCTTATTCTCCAGTCCCTTCCTCCCACCTACGCCCAGTTTATCCTGAACTTCAACCTTCAAAGAAAAGAAGTTGAACTTCCGGAACTCCTGAACATGTTAAGGAGTGCAGAGGGCACCTTGCAGAAAGCAAGGGAAACACCCGCTATGTTTGTTAGCGGTGCATCTTCTTCCGGGTCCAAGGCTAGGGCCAAAGGAAGGAAGAAGAAGGCCGCCACCAAACCTAGAGGAGGTGTTAGTAAGGTGGGAGGGAAGGGAAAGAAAAAGTTTGCGGTACCGGTAGTTGGCCAGGATGAGTGCTTCCGTTGTCACAGCAAAGGGCACTGGAAGAAGGATTGCAAGGCGTGGAACGCCAAGAACCAGGAACCGAAGCAAGCTGTGGCTTCGACTTCAGGTGTGTTTGTAATTGAGAATTGTCTGTCGATCAACTCTACTTCCTGGGTATTGGATACCGGATCAGGATCTCATATTTGCAATTCATTGCAGGCACTGAGAAACCGTAGAGTGCTGAAGGAAGGTGATATGACCCTAAAGGTTGCTAACGGAGCTAGCGTGGGAGCTGCGTCCGTCGGGGATTATCACCTAGGATTGACGAGTGGACGCATTTTGGTTTTACATAACTGTTTTTTTGTACCAAGCTTAACGTGTAATATCATATCAGTTTCCTTGTTATCAAATAAAGGTTATGATTTCACGTTTGTAAGAGATGTTGTTAACATCCACCTTAATCATGGTTTGATTGGGTCCGGTACACTAAATAACGGTATATATGTTTTAAACCAACTCCAAATTTTCAACGTCCAGAACACACTAAAAAGAAAGTCTCCAGATTTAAATAAAGCTTTCTTATGGCATTGTAGACTGGGTCACATCAATGAGAGAAGGTTGACTAAGTTGCATAGAGAAGGATATTTGGACTCGTTCGAATATCAAACTTATGACACTTGTCAATCTTGTCTCAAAGGAAAGATGACAAAGACTCCATTCACTGGACAAGGAGTAAAAGCGAGCGAGCTCTTAGGACTCATACACAGCGATGTATGTGGTCCAATGTCTACACATGCGAGAGGTGGTTATTCCTACTTCATTACTTTTACAGATGATTTCTCTAGGTATGGACATGTCTTCTTAATGAAGCATAAATCCGAGGCCTTTGAGAAATTCCAGGAATACAAGAGTGAAGCGGAAAACCAAACAGGAAAAAGTATTAAGACACTGAGATCTGATCGAGGTGGAGAATACTTAAGTGCCGAGTTCCTAGGTTACCTAAAAGAGAAAGGAATTCTCTCTCAGCTTACTCCTCCATACACTCCACAGCACAACGGTGTATCGGAGAGACGGAATCGAACCCTATTGGATATGGTACGATCCATGATGAGTAATGCTGAGTTACCACGATCTTTCTGGGGTTATGCGCTAGAATCAACGGCATATCTTTTGAACAGAGTTCCAACCAAAACTGTGCCTACCATACCATATCAGATGTGGAGTGGGAAGAAACCCAATCTTCAGTACCTGAAGACATGGGGATGTCCAGCTTTTGTAAAAAAGCAGCATCCGGACAAGCTCGAGGCACGCTCAGTAGAGTGTAAGTTTGTAGGATATCCAAAGAACTCTATGGGATATTGTTTCTATTACGCAGAGGAACAAAAGGTTTTTGTTTCTCGTCATGCCCGCTTCTTAGAAACTGAATTTTTAGAAAATCAGAAGAGTGGGAGCGAAATAGAACTGGAAGAAATTCCAGAACCACAAATTGCTACTGAAAGTTTGGTAGAACCGGTAGTTCAAGAAGAACAGGACATTCCCGCACCCCTCCGCAGGAGTAGTAAGCCGTCTCATCCGCCTGAGAGATACTATGGTTTTCTCATAGATGGGGATAGAGAGGATTGCATCATAGATGATGATGAACCTACTGACTTCCAGCAGGCCATCCAGGGCGGCGACTCGGTACGATGGCTAGATGCAATGCGGACCGAAATGGAGTCCATGTACACCAACAAAGTATGGACTTTGGACTTTGCTCCAGATGGGGTAAAACCCATAGGATGCAAATGGATCTTCAAGAAAAAGATTGGTGTAGATGGACAGGTGGAAACCTATAAGGCTAGACTTGTTGCAAAGGGTTTTCGTCAAAGACCTGGTTTGGACTATGACGAAACTTTTTCTCCAGTGGCTATGCTCAAATCCATTCGGGTCCTTCTTGCTATTGCTGCCTTCTATGATTATGAAATCTGGCAGATGGACGTAAAGACGGCTTTTCTGAATGGAAATTTAGAAGAGTGCGTCTATATGGATCAGCCAGAGGGTTTCAATCAGAGTGGGAGCAGCGGGAAAGTATGCAAGCTGCTTAAGTCCATTTATGGACTAAAGCAGGCATCGCGGAGTTGGAACATCTGTTTTGATGAGACAGTCAAAGAATATGACTTTATCAAAAATCTAGATGAACCGTGCATATATAGTAAAGTTGTAGCCAGAAGTGTCGTATTCCTCGTCTTGTACGTGGATGACATTCTATTGATAGGAAATGACATTCCTATGCTACAATCTGTCAAAGGATTCTTGTCACATAGGTTCTCCATGAAAGACCTGGGTGATGCCTCTTACATTCTGGGGATCCGGATCTATCGTGATAGATCCAAGAGGATGTTGGGACTTTCGCAGTCCAGGTATATCGACACTGTACTGAAAAGATTCAGTATGGAAGATTCTAAGCGCGGTAATCTACCGGCTTGTCACGGAATCACCCTCTGTCACGTCCGTCCCGAAAGTACGGAACATGACCGGCACTTAAACTACGAAACGTCTCGAGGCGTACGTAATCTAAGTAAACCGAAAACCCAGAAATCCAAACTAAGAAAAGAAGTAGAGTGAAGGAAAACCAATTTAAAACAAGTAGTTTTAATAGCATAAGCCGAATTATGCGGTTTTTAAGAACATCAAAATTTACTGAAAATTTCGGCAGAGTCTCCTTTGTAAAAACTGGCTCCCAAACGGGATACAACATGAATAGTATACGAAATCAATAAAATGGCATCCCCAAGCGGGAGCTAGCTCTTCGTCAATCGACGGTCACAACCACCCAAGCAATATAATATACAACGCCAACGGCGAGGATCAAAACTCAAAAGGAACTCAAAACCACCAGAAATATAACGAGCGACTCTAAGGTCGAAAGAATAAACAGCACTGGTCTCTATCTCAAAATAAATACATGTTTGGTTGATGGAATTTACTAGATACAACGGAATAATATTATACAAGGTAATATGATGGGTACGATATAAGAAAAACCCACCTACTAGCAAGTCACCCGAATGAAACTGAGCCCGCAAAGCCGTAATGAAACCTGTACGGCAAACCTGCAAGAAACTGGGGCACAACGGGGGTGAGTTGCCAACTCGTGAATAGAAAAACATCTACGCACAGAAATCGCATAAATAACGCAACCTAGGTCAATGATCATAATATATCCTAAAATATATGAATAACATGCAGCCTATAACAATGGCTAGGGTAATATCTAACCGAGTGAAATCTCATGTGCCCGTGTCGGTGCCTCAGGTAGCAATATATCATATGAATGAGGTATGAATGCATGAAAACAGAATACATGTAAATGAAGAAACTGTTTTCATAAATTAGTGAGATTTCCTTCGTATTTTTAAACTGAGGTATCATAATGAAATCAGTATCAACAGTGTCTAGCATCGACACAAAACATAAATCTCACTGTCTCGAAATATCAATGTCTCAATCTCAATATCTAGGGCGCCGTCAGTCCAGACCGGCCCCTACCATCCATCTCAAGACCACGACGGTATCCTCCGGATATCTGACGCGTCGGGTAATATCACCGGTAGGTAATCTGTCCCCTGCCAGACTCAACGTCAACACCACATTCATCTTGCCCCGGGGTACCATACCGGGCCCACCATATACCCGTGACGGTTCCTCCACTCCTCGACACGGATCTAGAAAACCACAGCAAACTCATGGTGGACGACACTTACATCACTAGAAAACCGCAATTTACATATTTTAAAAGGTTAATAAGTTTAGAAATTTTGCGGCTTTCCCCCGAAATCCAGAAATATCATAAATCTCAAGAAGTCATCACAAGTGCATATGTCAATGCTAATGAATGTATATGGTATCAATAACCAAGTTGCAATGTATGATTAATAACTAGGCATGAACAATGGAATAACAGTATGCATGAAGTGACAAGTAATAACTATAATGTCTAAACTGGCCTATAACCCAGGTACACTAATATCGTATCAACGACTAACTAACAAGCTAAGCCAAGCAATAGTATTTTCTAAATGTACGTGACATGGCAATTACCGATGAAGATGTGTGAGCCGGCAAGTAAGTGTATGTGGTACATACGCATCATCGGTAATGGTGCTGGTGTCCTAACAGCATGATATCAATAATGGAGTATGCAGCAAAATAAGTATGCGGGGCAGAGCGAACAGCAATAATGTGCGGAAGCAGAATACTAGACACAACGATAACTAATCAGTATTAAACTAATATAAGTCCTACAAATGGTGCCTTTTGAAATAACACGAATCATGGGGTTTTGAAAATAGGGGCTACGGTGTTTTTTATGAAAAGATACGTCTTTTGAAATATCCGTAGGATCCCTTGGGCTGTCTTTAAAAATGCCCACGATTCGTTAGTTTTTGAAATAGGTAAGAAGTCTAATCTAATCTAACAACTACACTAAACTATACGGCTGAACTAACAAGCTGAACTACAGGTAAGGAAACCGCCTATCATCTGAGTCGATACATATACATACCTGTATATGTATAGTCGGTGATCCCGCCTCAATAATATCATATCCGATACCATATCTAAAATCAGGCATCCCAAGTCAAGAGTGCGGATCAATCATCAATATAGCTCGTACGTAAATCCGTCGTACGGCATCCCAAATCTGGGTACGGGTCAATATCACATTCATCATACTATTCACCTGGTATCCTCTTTATCAAATATTATGATCGGGGTACTGATCTACGTATAGTACCATACTGATACCGCCTACGTATGCATGGACGTGTGTGAAACGCTACGTCAAGGACCCGCTACAACGTCATGTCGTATCTAAGATACGAACCCTGCTATATCACCGATCTCACGGCCTCAAATCGAATCTCATCGACTCAGCTCAATCCCAAGTATCATCCTCAATCCGTATGTGAACACATAGTCCCACACCCATGTGAACACATAACTATAAAGAATCCCATGAGCACATATCAATAGGAATGTATGCAAGTATGTATGTGTGTATGTGTAGTGCAATACTGCCCTAGGGTTCGCAACACTAAGGTAATCCAACACACCAATATCCATCCTAAGCAACGTTATTAATCCCAAATAACATATAATAAATGTTGGTGCGTATACGCATCCGTATACACCACCACGGACTGCGGGGGTGCTATACGCCATCAACCCGACTTCTCCCCGTAGATATAAATCTACTCACCTGGTCCTCGCTCGCCGGTGTCGACGTCGCCAGGCGCTTGCTTGTCGTCCCGAAATTCGCATGGGGTACCTACATATCATAACGCACCGTATCGCATTAAAACTAAATTCGAAATCGAAACGGCATACGAAAATCAAATCGGCACGCGTATCACGCATAGATCCAAACCTATCGCCTACGCATGCAAGAATAGTCAAACCAACCCCCGATGTCGATGTACAAACGTCAACCATCGAGAAAACCCAAACACACCAATCGTGATTTCAAAACTCACTAATTATATAAGAAATAGGGTTTAGTTCATCAAAACCATAAAATTAAACAATTCGTTTTATTTTCCAAAAACCTAGTTAGCACAAATTCCCATTTCGGTTCAAAACTTGATGTTTTACCCAAACTAAATATTTTGACGATTCTAATGGCCAAAATGCTCACTTAATATCATAATTAGGTCATACAAATCACCTCTATATTTTTAATCTCACGAATTAGCATTAACTCAAAATTCAAGTTTGCAACAAATATCGATTTTAACACTTTTCAAGGTAAAATTCACAATTTATCAATTAAGCATGGTTTTGCATGATCAAAGTCGCTAAACAACAAATTAAAATGCTAATAAAGTCATCAAAACCTTAATTACATTTTAAATCTCAATTTTATATGTATTTCACTAAAACCTAGTTTGCAAATTACATAATTAATACAAATTTAAATTTAACAAAAATATAAACTACCAACTAGATTAGTTTTAGCATAATAACAACATGTTAAACTACACAATTTTCCTATGATCAATTATAAGAACCCCAACTTAAATTCACAACCCTAATCTAGAATTTCTTAATCATACAATTGAACCCACATAAAACCAAATTAACACTTAATTACGCTAACTACAAGCAATTAACAACGATTTAAGCAAAAGGGTTAGAATTTACCCAAACAAATTGAAGATCCCACATGCACACATAGCCCTCCAAAATGCTCCCTTGTCACCAAAATCCATGCTATAAGGGCTAAGCAAAAATGGGTAGGAGTCGGATTTGGGTTTTGGGATTTTTTTGATGGATTTTGGGGCAATTTTTGAAGAAGTTTTGAAGAGAAAAGAGAAGGGGAAAAGGGGGGGGGCTGTTGCTGCTGTAGGGGAGGGAGGGGTCGGCCAGAAATTGAGGGGGGGACGAGAGAGAGGGAGGTAGAGAAAGTGGGGGAAAGTCAAAGTCAAGGTAAGGTCAAAAGTCCACCTAATTTACCCATTTTCTTTTCTTTTCTTTCATATCTTTTCCTTTGAAAATCAAATGGGGAAAAATATGGTGGCTGCTGAATTTAGCCATGGGGAGGAGTAAGTGGGCGTGTGTGGGTGTGGGTACGGGTGTGGGGTGATGAAAAATGATAAATACAATACCCCAAGCATCCATTTACGCTAAAAAAAGCCTTTTTTCTTCAATAATTTCTAAACCGTTTTGGCAAATGATTTCGTTCCAAAAACCACATGATAAAATTTTATTTAATGTTTTATGATGCAAAAAATTTGTTTCAACTCATTCCAATTTGTAATTTTCCCTAATTAAATGTATTAGTGACGGCTTAAATAATAATAAAATAATATTTTTTTCAGAAAATTTGAAATTTCACCAGCGGCTCAATAAACACCAAATAATAGCAATTACATAGCTAGAATATGTATATTTAATTTTTATAATAAGATATTTGCATTTTGACTTTTTACAGAAAACCCCCTTATTTTACCGATTTTTCGAAATTTCACCGAAACGATTTTCAAAGCGTTACACCCTCTCCAAAGAGATGTCTCCCAAGACTGATTTGGAAAGGGAACACATGTCTATTATACCCTACGTTTCTGCGGTAGGCTCTATAATGTATGCGATGTTGTGCACCAGACCAGATGTAGCTTACGCACTGAGCGTGGTAAGCCGGTATCAGTCAGACCCAGGGGAGAAGCACTGGATAGCAGTAAAGAACATTCTCAAGTACCTGAGAAGGACTAAGGAGATGTTCTTGGTTTACGGTGGAAAAGACCTCAGGTCGGAGGCCTTTGCTGATTCCGGCTTCCAGAGTGATAAGGACGATTCCAAGTCCATGTCGGGTTATGTCTTTACCCTCAATGGAGGGGCGGTGTGCTGGAAGAGATCCAAGCAGGACACCGTTGCTGACTCAACGATGGAAGCGGAGTATATAGCTGCTTGCGATGCCGCAAAAGAAGCAGTCTGGATGAAGAAGTTCCTAACAGAACTTCAGGTGGTTCCTACCATAGTTGATCCAATACCTCTGTATTGCGACAACAACGGAGCTATAGCTTTAGCAAAGGAACCAAGGTCCCATCAGAAGTCCAGACACATCTTAAGGCGGTATCACCTGATCAGGGAGATCATTGATCGTCAGGAGATCGAGGTTCGGAGAGTTGCTTCTGAAGAGAACATTGCTGATCCATTCACGAAGGCCCTACCTCAGATTCAGTTCGAGAGGCTACTCGAGATCATCGGTCTTCGATACGCCAGTACATGGCCCTAGTGCAAGTGGGAGATTGTTAGTGTTTATACCCTAGAAGGCCATTACTGTATCATACTAGTTTGTATATTACTTAATGGAAGCTTGGGATATTCACATGTATATAACAGTCTTGATAAACATGGTAGTATGCTACTTGATTTTTCTATCTTAATATGTGAGTATACGTATTGATAGAGCTCTTAGGATCTTGCTTGACTACCAGCGTTGTGATGGCAGTCACACTAGTGGGGGCTGGGTAGTCTACAAGCACATCCTTATTCAGGTCCCTGGTCGTTGGATTATCGAGACAGAGCATCGATACTCCGGAGTAGACTAGTGTGTACGCTTCTCATCCCAGTTGGGGAGATGGTCTGTCCCACAGCCGTCAGTACGTCATACTGGAGATAGTATGCAGGTGCTCGTTAGGTTACGGGTATACCGGACAGGACTCACAGGGAACTGTTGGTTGGTTTTATACCAGTCGTCAGTGAACAGTTCCAAGGTGACATGAGTACAGCATAGTCCGCAGACTTGACACTGCTACTTCGCCTCGAGTGTGTCCCACTGTTCTTAGATTGCTACCCTACCACGGCTCAAAGGAGTCGTGCAAACAGGTAGCAGTTGGGTGCAGTCCCGAGCACTTGGAGGCAGTGGCGGTTAGACAGGATTCGTCTCTCCCGGTATTGGGGGTTGATATCGCGCTGTGTCAGAGAGCCATTACGCAAAGTCCCTGGCCAGGGCAAGCGAGATTTGCTGGTAGGTTCCAGTAGTTTCTCAGGGTGTAATGGGCTTCCCTCCGACACGACTTATACCGCTATTAGGGGACTGACGCTTGCCGCCCCCCTAGGCCCGATATGCGATAGTCTAAGACGAACGGACCGGACTGTATGGAGATTGTCACATCAGACTCAGTAGGAGTTCGGATGGGTTTCCTCATCGGCCTTCTTATCGACATCTACCTGAGGACCGTTACGTACAGCTAGTGCCGCTTGCGGTCTGTGGTTAAACCCACTGCCAGCGTAGTAGTCGAGTCTCTAGAGTCCCACACAGAGAGTTTCCCTACTCCAGGCGAAACGATATAGAGGTCGTATGGTTTTACGACAAGGGTTCGGACGCATACGTGTGTTTACGCACGTACGACTTTCGGACAGTTTTTACCAGTCGGCTTTGGTTTAAGCCAGTTACTGGTATCCGGTTATTGGATTTATACAGTCTAAAGTTTTTCCGTATTTTTGCGGAAAGGAGGGGCGTTCTCGTAATTGCGCGATAAGCTTCTAGAAGATGGTGACTAAGGAGGTTTAGGTGGCATATACAATGAATGTGATTAGTGAGTCATATGGATGATTCATCCATGTCATTAATGCATCATAAATGCTTAATGACTCATGGATGTGAATCATCACTAGATATTATCAAGCATGGTTGTTAAATTCATTTCTTGATAAAAAGAAATGCTTGATATATATTATCATAACTCATTCTTCTCACTTCATTATTATCTTCACCTTCTCTCTCCTCAAGCTCTCCCTCTTCAAACCCTAATCCTCCCCTCTCATGTGTTGAGTACAAGGATTAGTTAGACTAATTAAACCATAACCCTCACTCTATATCACCTAGCTTCTTTGATTAGCACTTAAAGAAGGTTAGTTGCCTCAAGTTTAGAAGCTAAGCTTGGAGTAAAGCTCTCGGGTGGATCGTCTACTACTTCGAGAAGGCCGAGGAGGAGGAGGAGTTCGCAAAGACGAAGGACACGATTCGTTAGGTATAATCCATAAACATAGTAGTATAGAACTTCTATGTTTCTTGTTAGTTATCGTTTAGCTTCGATTCATGCGGTTAGTCGATGTTTAAGCAAAGAACAAGATCGTTTTGCATATTTCCGCCTCCCCGCAAGTCATGGGGTGTTGTACATCGACTTACACACAGATCTCCGGTCTCCTCATCGGAAGGGCACCACATCACCGAGTCTTTTTACGGGCTCCCACCTCTGGACCGAGGCAACTCGGACACGAAGTTGGCAAGCCGACGTGTCCAAGATTGCTGCAGAATAGTGTAGAACTCTATGTCTCATGGGGTTGTAAGAAGTTGACATTTGGAAGCGGAGAAGGAGGTGTGAACTTTTGTGATGGCTTAAGAATTTTGTTGCAAGCACAAGAGATAAAAAAACCCACCCCAAAATTGGACAGCCCCCCATCAAGAGAAGTGGCCGGCCATACTAGGAGCATGAGAGAGGGAGTGAGCAATCATACAAGAAAGAGAGAAGGGTGATGATTAAGAATCATCATCATAACAAAGTCCATACTCATCCTCATCATACAAAGTAAGCAATGATGGAAAAAGAAGTCAATGGAAGCTAGAACCATCATGAGAAACATCATGTGCCACAAAAGGTCTTCCCCATTATTAATAGCACATTTGCAAATAACCTCCTTCCATCAATTTTCAGCCAAGGAAAGAAACAAAGGAAAATGGCCGAAACGGAATGCAAACTGGCAACTCCAAAAAATCGATCCCGTAATAAATTACAGGAAAAGCCCGTGACTGTATATACATAATTGCATTTGTATTGCGACCGAATACAAATGCAATGAGACAAAATCTACACTGTACAATACTAGGATCCGACTTAAACCAAAGCCCGCTAGTATTATCCGTCCGATCATGATCCGTGCAATACCGCACGTATATGATCGAACCCTGCCATATATCCATACGGCCTCTACAGCGTTTCGCCTGAAACTTGAGAAACTGTCTGTGGGGGACTCTAAAGATTCGTCAATACTCTGGCTGTGGATTTAACCACTAGCACGTCAGAGGTATTAGCCATACGTAACGGGCTACCGGGTATTGACCAAAAGGGAGGTCGATGAGCGAACTCATCCTGACACCCTACTGAGCCTGTCCGTGACAATATCCGTATAGTCCGATCCGTTCGTCTATGAGCATCGCATGGCGGGCCTAGGGGGTTGGTAAAAGTCAGACCCCTAAAGCGGTACAAGTCGTGTCGGAGTGTAGCCCAGAACACCCTGAGATACTACTGGAATACCTACCAGTAAATCTCCTGCCTTAGCCAAGGACTTCGTGTAATGGCTCTCCTAGACACAGCGCGACCTCACCCCCAATACCGGGAGAGACGAACCCCTGCAGATCCGCTCACTGCCTCCATGTGGCTCGGGACTTTACCCAACTAAAACATGTTTGCACGACTCCTTTGAGCCGTGGTAAGGTAGTAATCAAAGTACAGTGGGAACTCACACGAGACAAATGACGATCTCAGGTCGATGAACTAACCTGTACACATGTCACCAGGGAGTTGCTATCTGACATCAGGTATAAGACCAACTAGCATGTTCCCGGCGAGTCCTTTCCGGTGTGCTCATAACCCAATGAGCACCTGTATATATCTTAGGTGAACCAACTGACACCAGTGGCTTGTGAGACCGGCCACCATCCCTTGTCGGGGTCTCGACTGTATACACTAGTCTACTCTGGAGTATTGATTCCCTGTCTCGAAAACTCCCACGACTAGGGACCTTTTAAGGATGTGCTTATAGACCCCAGCTCCCACGTATATGATCGCCATCATACTGCTGGCCGTCAAGCAACAATCCTAAGGGCTCTATCAACGTGCAATAGTGACCTGTAAGGTCACCTAAAGCAGTACACGATGATAAAGACAAACCATGGTAGTATACTATTCTCTATCAACGTGTAATAGAGAACTACAATGTCACCTAAAACATGTACACGATGATAGAGACAAACCAGATAGTATACAAACCTCTCGAGTAAGACTGTCCTACCGGTATAGGTCCTCCCTCAATCATTGCAATCACGTACCTGCGATCCAATAATTGACTCTGAGGGCACTATATCCAACAGACTCATCGGATGAATCTGAAGATTACGTGGCAAGTTGCCATGTGATCTCTCGCTAGACAATGAAGAGGCTCCTTGCACAAAGAAACTGGGGGCAGGTCCTGAGCCAGAACTCCTGTGGCCATTAGGTGAAATAATTAATGCATTCCTAAACACAGCTCTTCTTAAAAGCAAAGCTGATCGGGGGCGTGAGAGGGCCATATTTGAAAAGGTCAAATGTCGGCGACTGGACGAAAGGGCTGAAATACCCCCGCCAGATCAAAATACCTCCATTGCGAATAAAAACATGTTCAAGACGAGGAAGAGGTTAGCCAAAGCCATATCAATGGGAATGAAGTTGCTGCCTTCCGAAGGAAACATTCTTGGTGAAGCACAAACGCATCCTAGCTACTGGTTATATCATCGAAAGATTGCGCACCCCACCGAAGGATGCAACGCTTTTAAAAGATGGTGGCAGGGATATGTTGCTCACCGGCAACATTTTAAGCGGATGAAACGCAAAACTCGTCGGGAGCAGAGAAGTATGACCGAGGAGTATAAAAGAATTACCGGCAACTGTCGCACGGTCAACGCCGGGGGATCGCAGTTTTTCACCTTCGGGAGCAACTCTGATGAAGAAATGACTCTTGGCTCTCTTTTCAAAGAATCCACCTCGGGGAAAGAGGAAGAACCGAAGACCTGCGAAAATATTCAGCTGCGCAATCGTACACTTTCAGAAAAGAATCTCGGACCCACAAATAGAAAAGATAAGTGAAAAGAAAAGGTCTCTGAGGATATTGCCCTAGATGACCAAGTCATGAAAGAGCTGACCGCCAAGGACCCGCCAAAGAAAAGTAAGGTGGACTACAACGTTCTGGCGCACTTGAGGAAGTTACCCTCACAGCTCAGCATTCTCGACGCCCTTTTACTATCAAAAGAAGCAAGAGATTCATTGATCAAGGCGCTACAAGAGCCAGAGAAATTCCAACCTTTCCTCGCCGAAGAAAGGATGAAGGACGAGTTAGAAGAAGTGCACACAGCCGACATCATCTTCGGCGATGAAAAATCTCCTCCTTGGGACATGCGAACACAATCGTCCCCTTTATATCTCCGTATACTATCACGATATTAAGATAAGCAAAATCCTGGTCGACAATGGGTCCTCCGTTAATCTCCTCAACGTGCGAGTGTTGAAGGAAATCTGCATGAGCGTTCAGCACCTCGCTCGCGATAAAATTACCATCTCCGGTTTCGACTCCCAGTCATCACGGACTCTTGGGTCTGTAATACCGACGCTGCGCTTCGGATTACTCGTCACGGATATTAAATTTCACGTCATTGACGCCAAGACTTGCTACAATGCTTTGCTCGGCCGGCCTTGATTACACGAGTATAACATCATCTCTTCTACGCAACACCAGTGTATGAAGTATTTCAAAGATGTTCTCAAGTACACTGTGACGGGGGAGTTGAACCCATTCTCCGTGATCGAAGTCCAAAAATACGAAGATGCAAAATACTTCTTACCAGATTTCGAGGATACGGAAAGATGTCACAAACCGAAGAATAAAGCTATCACCACTATTCCAGTCTTCGAGAGTGATACCGAGGAGGAGGAAGAGATAGTTTATTCGGGGCTGCCTCAACGCAACAACCCGGGACCATCCGCCCCAATGTTGATCTTCGGCAGTGACTCGGAAGATGAAGTTAACGCTATATTTTCCGCTCGACCGTCAATACAGGCCTTCGCTGACAATAATCAGAGTTTTCAAATTGCCATGGTCCCGCGGGAGCATTACAAAAAGCTCGATGCACTTGAAGCTTATAGTGTGCAAGAACTGCAGACATTTTACGTTCCTCCCAGGCGATAGGGTGAAGAAGCAATCCTATTCTACTGATCGGGGTAAACCAAAGTGGAAAAAGAAATCTGGCACGACGCTGATTCCCTGCTCGACAGACTCCAGCCCATCCGTCTACCTAGATATTACTCGGAAGGCTTGAGAAGGCTATTGAAGTGCCAAGGGGCACCCTTCAGACAGACTACTCGACAAGCTCGGTTCTACAACAGGATTTGGGATGTTCCCGGAACTCAGCGCAAATTGCCCAACGGGAGAATGGAAACGGTCGGACTCGGATATGTTCAATCCATGAAACGGGAACGAGTCCATGGTAGCTATGTCATATATGACTTCGATGAAGAAGGGGACGCCTTGTCAGAAAATGTTGACCCTGAACCAAAACGAGATCCTACCATCAAAATGCAGAGTCCGTCATTTGAAGAACGAATGGACAAGCTTATCAGGGAAGCGGGTCAAAAGTTCCGGGATGACCATAACCGTGAAATGGCCATTTACGAGAAAGATAGGGCGCAGCGCCTCCTTCAACAGGTCACGGAGAATGACAATGCTCTTCCTTATCAACCCGTCATACAAAAGGCCCGACGCAGACGCAAAAATAAATCAAAGAGCGAGAAAGGCATTCGACAGCGGCAAAGCGGGACCAAGAAGCCATGCGATCGGGAATCAAGCAATCCGGATTCGTATCTTATAAAGAAGATGGGTCGAGCATACTCTTTCCTCAGAATAAAACACGGAAGATACTTGATCTCGCCATAAAACATGAGATGATTACACTTCTGAAGTCCAAACACCCCGAGCAAGCCAACGAGGTCTCTCACCCAGACTATTGCTCTTATCACCGAGCGATAGGACATCCTCTCGAAGACTGCTTCACATTCAAGAACTGGGTCGAAGACCAATATCAGCTCGGCAAATTCGCTCTATCCAACAGTTGGAGGATAACTCCGCCGCAGAAGCACGAACCAAAAGCCACGCATACAGCGAGAGTAGAACCAGATCAACATCGGTCTTGGAAGCGAGCTCGTACCTGTCATATGATAACATTATCAAAGAAGAGCCTGAAGATAAGGATGACCTCCCCTGGTGCTTCGAAAACGGTGATGACGAGGTGATCTCAGAGTTTCCACCGGCGCTAAAAGAGCTGGAAGATGGAATACATACCACTGCAGATCACCTCAAGAGAATTGATTTAGGAACGGCAAGTGACCCGTGACCAATATTTGTCAGTGAGCTGCTATCTGAAGAAAGGGTGGCTGCATTAAAAGACATGCTTATGCAGCATAGAGATTGCTTTGCATGGAATTATTCCGAAATACCAGGACTAGATCCAGAAATTGCTGTCCATAAATTGGCAATATCCCCGGACGCCAAGCCAATCAAAGAAGCACCAAGGAGAATGCGGTTCGAGTTTGAGATGAGTATCAACGCCGAGGTAAAGAAGCTAATCGACTCTGGCTTCATCCAAGAGGTTCAGTATCCTGATTGGATCGCCAACATCGTACCAGTGATGAAGAAAAATAGGACGGTGCGCATATGTGTGGACTTTTGGGATCTCAATAAAGCCTGCCTGAAAGACGACTTCCCAGTACCCATCACTGAGCTGATGATAGAGAATACATCCACTCACGAGGTTTTCTCCTTCATGGACGGATCATCAGGATACAATCAGATAAAGATGCATCCCGAAGACCAGAAGCATACTGCTTTTCGGACCCCTTTGGGCATATTCTTCTACAAGGTGATGCCCTTCAGTCTAAAGAACGCCGGTGCCACCTATCAAAGGACCATGATGAAGATCTTCGATGACCTCATACATGAAATCGTTGAATGCTATATCGACGACCTCGTAGTTAAAAGAAAATCATACGAAGAACATCTAGAGCATCTGAAGACCGTATTCCAACACCTTCGACAATACAACTTGAAGATGAACCCTCTCAAATGCGCGTTCGGAGTTTCCTCGGGCAAATTCCTAGGATTCATCGTCCGACACCGAGGCATCGAGATAGATCCATCAAAGATCAAGGCGATCATGGAAATGCCCCCGCCAAGAACTCTCAAGCAATTGCGATCTCTCCAAGGAAAGCTCACGTACATCCGGCGATTTATAACCAATCTCTCAGGCAAGTGTCGTCCTTACTGTCACCTGATGAAGAGGGGAACCCCATTCGTCTGGGATCACAAATGCCAAGGTGCGCTGGACGAAATCAAGCAGTAGCTGCAGAACCCGCCAGTGTTGGCTGCTCCGGTCAAAGGAAAGCCTCTCATTCTGTATACAACCGCCCTAGAAGGTTTTTTAGGTGCATTATGGGCACAAGAGAATGACCAAGGGAAGGAGAGAGCCCTCTACTATTTGAGTCGAGTTCTACCGGGGGCAGAAAGCAATTATTCTCCAATAGAAAAACACTGCTTGGCGTTGATCTTCGCGATAACGAAGCTCAGGAACTATGCGTTGGCGCATGAAGTCCATCTCATATCAAAGGTGGATCCCCTCAAGTACTTGATGTCAAAAGCCATATTGACGGGGCGACTTGCTAAATGGGCCCTGCTCTTGATGGAGTTCTCAATAACCTAAGCCTCTTAAGGCAGTGAAGGCCAGGCCATCGCCGACTTCCTCGCTGAGCATCCGATACCCGCCGACTCTCCCTTGAACTGTGGATTGCCAGACGAACATGCGTTTGACACGATCGACGAGGATGATACCCGCTGGGAACTGTACTTCGATGGAGCATCTTCCATGAAGAAGCGCAAACAAAGCACCCCTATAATCAAATCAGGGGTAGGCCTCATCTTCGTAACCCCACAAGGAGGGATAAAGCGCTTTGCCTTCTCCTTAACAGAGCCAAGGACGAACAATGAAGCTGAATACGAAGCTTTGATAGCAGGTCTCGAGATCGCTATCGACATGGCGATTGAGAACCTCCTCATATAAGGAGACTCCCAACTGGTCGTTAGTCAAGTAAACGGCGACTATCAGACGTGCAAGCCTGAGTTGGTGAAATACGGCGAGAGAGTGCAGCAACTGCTGATTCAAATTCCTTCCTACGCCTTGGAAAGTATACCGCGTGCGGAAAATAGCAAAGCGGATGCATTAGCCAAGCTCGCTAAAGAACTGGATGATGAGAACCTCGATGATGCAAGAATCGTGGTACAAAGCCGTCGGGTTCTTGCACTGGAAACCATATCTCCGAAGTCGTCCGAAGAAAAGGGAGCGACCGAGCAAATGGCTCTGCAAGTAAAAGACCAGGAGAAGGTTGAGGATTGGAGAGAAGTCTTTATAGATTACTTCAAATCCTGTCGAACACCTGAAGATGCGTCCTCAAAACATCAGCTCATGAAGTGAGCCTTATCTTTTGCCTTCGTCAATGACACTCTGTACAAGAGGTCATTTGATTCTCTGTGGTTAAGATGCCTGGGACCTGAAGAAACAAAAAGAGTCATCCAAGAAGTTCACGACGGACTCTGCGGTTCTCACCAAGCAGGCCCGAAGATGAAGTTGAAGATTAAAAGGATGGGCTACTATTGGCCCACGATGATTCAGGACTGCCTCGAATACGCGAAGCAGTGCCACTCGTGCCAGATTCATGGGGACTTTATCCATCAGCACCCAAATCCACTACACCCGACAGTGGTTAGCTGGCCGTTTAAAATGTGGGGGACTGACATAATCGGCCCTATCGAACCAGCATCGTCTAAAGGACATCGATTCATTTTGGTGACAACTGATTAATTCTCCAAATGGGCATAAGCAATACCGCTGAAGGAAGTGAAGATGGAGAATATCCTCCATTTCTTCAAGACACACGTCATCTATCGGTTTGGAACTCCGAGACGGATCATCTCCGATAACGGGCCAGCCTACAGAAGCCACAAGATCAGCCGCTTCGCACAACAGCACAACATAGACTGGAGATACTCCTCAGTCTATAATCCCCGAGCTAACGGTCTAGCCGAGGCTTTCAACAAGACCTTGACGAAGATCGTGAAAAAGACAGTGTCCCGAAATAAGAAGGACTGGCATAAGAGACTGCATGAAGCTCTCTGGGCATATTGAACTACGTTCAAAACGGCTACAAACACAACGCTATATACATTAGTGTTCGGGACAAAGGCGGTACTTCCCCTCGAGATAGAGCTACCCTCTCTACGAGTAGCAGTTCATTACGAGCTAACGGACGAGGAGAATGGTCACCTTCGGCTTGAGGAGCTCGACGCCCTTGATGAAACCCGGCTCATAGCGCAACAAAATCTGGAGGCTTATAAAGCAAAGATGGCGCGCTCATACGAAAGATTGACCAGGCCGAGAACATTCCGCCAAGTCGAACTCATGCTAGTAGTCAAAAGAACTATGATCCCTAATCTTGCCAAACGAGGGAAATTCGAGCCGAACTATGAAGGCCCGTATATCATAGACAAGGTCTACCAAGGTGGGGCATATCTACTCATGGACATGCATGGTGAAAGACCCTTCAGGCCAATAAACGGTCGCTTCCTAAAGAAGTAAGGTGGACTATAAAAAATCTTGGGCCCTCGAACAGTGGGTCGAATAGAAAAGATAAGGGAAAAGAAAAAGTCTCTGAAGATATCATCCTTGATGACCAAACCGTCGAAAAGCTGACAGCCAAGGACCCGCCAAAGAAAAGTAAGGTGGACTACAATGTTCTGGCACACTTGAGAAAGCTACCCTCGCAGTTAAGCATTCTCGACGCTCTTCTGTTATCCAAAGAAGCAAGAGATTCTTTGATCAAGGTATTACAAAAGCCCGAGTAATTCCAAGCTTTCCTCGCCGAAGAAATGATGAAGGATGGGCTGGAAGAAGTGCACATTGCGGATATCACCTTCAGCGATGAAGATCTCCTCCTTGGGACATGCGAGCATAACCGTCCTCTTTATGTCTCTGGATACTGCCATGATATCGAGATAGGCAAAATCCTGGTTGACAATGGGTCCTCCGTCAATCTCCTTAATGTAAAGGTGCTAAAGGAAATCTGCATGAGCGTTCAACATCTCGCTCGTGATAAAATCACCATCTCCGGGTTTGACTCCCAGTCATCACGGACGCTCGGGTTCGTGATACTGACGTTATGCTTTGGGCTGCTCATCACTGATATCAAGTTCTACGTCATTGACGCCAAGACATGCTATAACGCTTTGCTCGGCCGGCCTTATTTACACGAGTACAATATTATTCCCTCTACACAACATCAGTGTATGAAATATTTCAAGGACGGTCTCGAGTATACTGTGACAGGAGAGCTAAACCCATTCTCCGTGAACGAAGTCCGCAAGTACGAAGATGCAAAATACTTCTTACCAGATTTTGAGGACACAGAAAGATGTCACAATTCGAAGAACAAGGCTATCACCACCATGCCGGTCTTCGGGAGTGATACCGAGGAGGAAGAAGAGATAGTTTACTCAGGTCTGCCCCAGTGCAACAAGCCGGGACCGTCCGCTCCTATGTTGATCTTCGGAAGATGAGGTCAACGCCGTATTCTCTGCTCGGCCATCAATACAAACCTTCGCTGATGAAGATCAAAATTTGCAAGTTGCCATGGTTCCGCCCAAGCATCATAAAGAACTAGACGCGCTTGATACCTACAGTGTGGAAGAACTGCAGACATTCTACGTCCCTCCCACGCGAAAAGATGAAAAGGCGATCCTATTCTACCGATCCGGGGAAACCTAAGTGGAGAAAGAAATCTGGCATGGTGCGAATTCTACACTCGACAGGCTCCAGCCCATCCGTTTGCCCAGATATTACACAGACGGACTAAAGACACTCTTGAGACGCTAAGGTGTACCCCTTAAGCAAACTGCTCGACAAGCACGGTTCTATAACAGGATCTGGAACGTTCCTGGAACTCAACGAAAGTTGCCCAACGGGAGAATGGAAATGATCAGGCTTGGATATGTTCGATCCAAGAAACGGGAGCTATTTCGCGACTGTTACGAAATACATGACTTTGATGAAGAAGGAGATGTTCTCTGGGAAGATGCTAACCCTGAACCAGAACGAGCTCCCGCCGTGAAAATGCCAAGCCCGTCGTTCGAAGAACAAACGGACAAGCTTATAAGGGAAGCAGGTCAAAAGTTTTGAGACGACCATAATCGCGAAATGGCCATCTACGAGAAAGCCAGGACGCAACGCCTCCTTCAGCAGGCTGTGAAAAATGAAAATGCTCCTCCTTGTCAACCCGTTATACAAAAGGCCCGACGTAGAGGCAAAAATAAATCAAAAAGCGGGAAAGGCATACGACAGCGACAAAGCGGGACCAAGAGACCACGCGATCAGGAATCGAACAATCCGGATTCGTCTCTTATAAAGAAGATGGGTCGAGAATATTCTTTTCCTCAAGACAAGACAAAGAAGATATTCGATCTTGTCATGAAACCCCAGATGATGACACTCCCGGAGTCCAAGAATCCCGAGCAAGCGGCCGAGGTCTCTCACCCAGACTATTACTCTTATCACCAAGCAATAGGGCATCCTCTCGAAGACTACTTCACCTTCAAGAACTGGGTTGAAGACCAGTATCAGCAAGGCAAGTTTGCTCTATCCAACAGTTGGAGGGTAACTCCGCCGCAGAAGCATGAACCAAAAGCCACGCATACATCGAGAGTAGAACCAGATCGACATCGGTCTTGGAAGCGAGCTCGTACCTGTCATATGATTACGCTATCAGAAGAAGAATCCAAGAACATGGATGACTTCCCCTGGTGCTTCGAAAACGATGATGACGAGGTAATCTCAAAGTTTCCACCAGCGCCAAAAGAGCTGGAAGATGGAATACATACTACTGCAGATAACCTCAAGAAAATTGATTTGGGGACGGCAAGTGACCCACGACCGACATTCGTCAGTGAGCTGTTGTCTGAAGAAAGGGTGGCTGCGCTAAAGGACATGCTCATGCAACATAGAGATTGCTTCACATGGAACTATTCCGAGATTCCAGGACTAGATCCAGAGATTGCTGTCCACAAATTGGCAATATCTCCGGACGTCAAGCCGATCAAACAAGCACTGAGAAGAATGTGGCTCGAGCTTGAGATGAGCATCAACGCCGAGGTCAAGAAGCTAATAGACTCTGGCTTCATCCGAGAGGTTCAGTATCCTGACTGGATCGCCAACATTGTTCCAGTAATGAAGAAGAATGGGACGGTGCACATATGTGTAGACTTTCGGGATCTCAACAAAGCTTGCCCGGAGGACGACTTCCCAGTACCGGTCACTGAGCTGATGATAGATAATACGTCTACTCACGAAGTTTTCTCCTTCATGGATGGCTCATCAGGATACAATCAGATAAAGATGCATCCCGAAGACCAGAAGCATATCGCTTTCCGGACCCCTTTGGGGATATTCTGCTACAAGGTGATGCCTTTCGGTCTAAAAAATGCCGGTGCCACCTATCAGGGCCATGACGAAGATCTTCGATGACCTCATACATGAAATCGTCGAATGTTATATCGACGACCTCGTAGTTAAAAGCAAATCATACGAGGAACATTTTGAGCATCTGAAGATCGTGTTTCAACGCCTTCGGCAATACAACTTGAAGATGAATCCTGTCAAATGCACGTTCGGAATTTCCTCGGGCAAATTCCTAGGATTCATCGTCCGACACCGAGGCATAGAGATAGATCCATCAAAGATCAAGGCGATCATGGAAATGCCTCCGCCAAGGACTCTCAAGCAATTACGGTCTCTCCAAGAGAAGCTCGCTTATATCCGGCGATTTATAGCCAATCTCTCAGGTAAGTGTCGTCCTTACAGTCACCTGATGAAGATGGGAACCCCTTTCGTCTGGGACCACAAATGCCAAAGCGCACTGGACGAAATCAAGCAATACCTGCAGAATCCGCCAGTACTGGCCACTCCCGTTAAAGGAAAACCTCTCGTCCTGTACACAACAGCCCTCGAAGGTTCTCTAGGCGCACTGTGGGCACAAGAAAATGACCAAGGGAAAAAGAGAGCCCTTTATTATCTGAGTTGAGTTCTCCTGGGGGCAGAAAGCAATTACTCTCCCATTGAAAAATGCTGTCTAGCGTTGATCTTCGCAATAACGAAGTTCAGACACTATGCATTGGCGCATGAGGTCTATCTCATATCAAAAATGGATCCTCTCAAATATTTGATGTCAAAGGTCATATTAACAGGACGGCTCGCTAAATGGGCCCTGCTCTTGATGGAGTTCTCGATAACTTATCGACCCCTCAAGGCAGTGAAAGGCCAGGCTATCGCCGACTTCCTCGTTGAGCATCCGATACCTGCCGAATCTCCCTTGAACTGCGAATTGCCAGACGAGCATGCGTTTGACACGATTGACGAGGATGATACCCGGTGGGAACTTTATTTTGATGGAGCATCTTCCATGAAGAAACGCAAACAAAGCACCCCTATAATCAAATCCGGGGTAGGCCTCATCTTCTGACTCCACAAGGAGGGATAATGCGCTTTGCCTTCACCTTAACAGAGCCGAGGACGAACAACGAAGCGGAATATGAAGCTTTGATAGCAGGTCTCGAGATCGCTATCGACATGGAAATTGAAAACCTCCTCATATACGGAGACTCCCAACTGGTCGTTAGTCAAATAAACGGCAACTACCAAACGTGCAAGCCAGAGTTGGTAAAGTACGGCGAGAGGGTGCATCAACTGCTGACCTAAATTCCTTCCTACACCTTGGAAAGTATACCGCGTGCAGAAAATAGCAAGGCGGATGCATTAGCCAGGCTCGCTAAAGAACTGGCTGACAAAAACCTTGATGACGTGAGGATCGTTGTGCAAAGCCGTCGGTTTCTCGCACCGGCAGAAATATCTCCGGAGTCATCCGAAGAAAAGGAGCGATCGAGCAAACGACTCTACAAATAAAAGACCAGGAAAAGTCTAGGATTGGAGGGAAGTCTTTATAGACTACTTCAAACCCCGTCGAACACCTGAAGATGCGTCCTCGAAACATCAGCTTATGAAACGAGCTCTGTCTTTCGCCTTTGTCAATGATACTCTGTATAAAAGATCATTTGATTCCCTGTGGTTAAGATGCTTAGGACCTGAAGAGGCGAAGAGAGTCGTCCATGAAACTCATGACGGACTCTGCGGTTCTCACCAAGCCGGGCCGAAGATAAAGCTGAAGATCAAACGGATGGGTTATTATTGGCCCACGATGATCCAAGACTGCCTCGAATATGCTAAGAAGTGCCATTCGTGCCAGATTCATGGGGACTTTATCCATCAACATCCAAATCCACTACATCCAACAGTGGCTAGCTGGCCGTTCGAAATGTGGGGGACTGACATAATCGGCTCCATCGAACCAGCATCGTCCAGAGGACATCGATTCATTTTGGCGACAACTGATTACTTCTCCAAATGGGCAGATGCAGTACCAATGAGGGAAGTGAAGACTGTAAGTCCACGTTACCCGTCCCGGTTCTTTCGGGGTTGCGGAAACGGTAAAAAACGATTTTTAGGGCTAGGGTAACATGGACTAGAAAACGGATCTTTGCTAAACAACACACTAGCAACTAACTACAAGTTTAACCTACTCGGTTAGAGGGTTATACCTAGTCTTGAACTCCTTCTCTTCTTCTCCTTGGAGTGGGTTGAATGGTTCCTCCTCGTCGCCTTCTCTTGCCGAAGAAAGATTCACCCGAGGGCCTCTACCTTGAGCTCCTTCCTCAAACTTGAGGTAACTAAAGTGCTAGGTTTGCTAAACCTAGAACCTTAGGATGAGTAGAGATGAGTTTTGGTGTTTTATCTCAAAAGCAAATGGTTCTCAACTCATGAGAGATTTTTGCTTTGAGAGAGAGGAAAAGGATGAGAGAGAATGAGAATGAGAGAATGAAATGAAATTAGCAACCATATTCACATATATATGAATTATCAATTAACAATATTAATCAAAGGAAAAAGGTGATGGTTCATTTGAAATGACCATTATCATTTCACATTTAATGAATTTTGCTAAGATCAAAGAGCATCTTTTGTGTGAAATGATGATGGTCAATGTTTCAACTTGGGTCAACAAGTCAACCAAGGTCAAAATGGTCAACAACCCTAACCATAACATAATTTCCTTTAATTAACATTATTAATCATATTTCACATATTCATTAGGGTTTGGAAAAAGACAACAGTCATCAACCCTAATGAGAATCCTCTGCCTCTGCCTCACTCAACTGTGCATACACACCCGCATCCATGTTCCGAGGAACACGGATATAATGAGATAAAATCAATCCCACAACATATACTAGGATCTGGCTTAAACCAAAGCCCGCTAGTAATAACTGTCCGGACACCAAATGTGCACAAGTGCGCGGATGTGAACGAACCCCGTCGCAAAACCATGCGACCTCTACTCTGTTTTGCCCAAAGGCGAATAACCCTCTGTGTGGGACTCTAAAGACTCGACACTACGCTGGCAGTGGGTTTAACCACAGACCGTAAGCGGCACTAGCTGTACGTAACGGTCCCCAGGTAGATGCCGATAAGAAGACTGATGAGGTGAACCCATCCGAACTCCTACTGAGTCTGAATGTGACAATCTCCATACAGTCCGGTCTGTTCGTCTGAGAGTATCGCATGGCGGGCCTAGGGATGGTAAACGTCAGTCCCCTAATAGCGGAATAAGTCGTGTCGGTGTGTAGTCCAGAACACCCTGAGATATCACTGGAAACGCTACCAGTATATCTCGCTTGCCTTAGGCAGGGACTTTGTGTAATGGCTCTCCTAGACACAACGCGATATCAACCCCCAATACCGGGAGAGACGAATCCTGTCTAACCGTCACTGCCTCCAAGTGTTTCGGGACTGCACCCAACTACTACCTGTTTGCACGACTCCTTTGAGCCGTAGTAGGGTAGTAATCAAAGAACAGTGGGAACACACTCGAGGCGAAGTGACGGTGTCAAGTCAGCGGACTAAGCTGTACTCATGTCACCTGGGAACTGATAACTGACTATAGGTATAATACCAACCAACAGTTCCTGATCAGTCGAAAATACTGCATTTTTAACATGGCAATTTCCCTATCATTTGCACGCATCTAGAAGTGTTCGGTATTCATATTGCACATATTAGCAAAACATCTCTGAAATACCAGATTGCATGTGTTAGACTTTAAAACCGGCATTTCTAGGGAAATTGACTGTATATCATGGCATCACATCATCCCTATATTGCGCAACACTTGTCTCGAGAAATTGTGCAGGAAAATCCAGGAGACAGGCCAAAATTGTCAAAGTGCTGATAAAAGATACGTCAATTCAAAGATCTGAGATCTGGCAGTGATACAGAAAGCCAAATAAGATTTAATATATTTTATAAAGGCCCATAATTACCAGTGAAAGATAAAGCCCTGAGGCTTCAGAGCCGCCGCGGTTCCGCGGCGGGAGCACGCTTGCACCGCGGTTCCGTGGCGCTATGATGGCTTCCGACGCCCAGATTTCTTACACATGTCTCAGCTAACGGCCCAAGCTTCCAGAACATTGTAGATTCTCCACGTGGCACATTTAAAAGGCTCGGCTTAACAAACTTCATCTAGAAGCTTCTCCTCAACAAACTTTTGGAGAGAAATTCAAATTTCTTTAACAAACTTTTGGAGGGAAATTCAAATTTGAAATCCTAGATCTAGGGTTTTGATGGTCTATAAAAGAGAGCCTAGATCTAGGGTTCATTCTTCTTTATCCCCCACATTCCATCTACAAGTTGAGTGACACATCTTGTAGCGCCAAATTCTAAATCCAATTCCAAATTCAAGATCACGAGTACCATTCAAGCAAGAAGCCTTCAACCTTTTAGGAGCCGAGCCGATCTTCAATCGGGCAAGTGATCCAAGCCGATCCGTGACTCAAGGAGACGAGCGAAGCTAAATCGACGATCAAGTTCTTCCTCTTGTAGTTCTTGAGCGATTGTAACGAAATTGTTGATATAAATAAAAGGTGAAATTCTTTAATCTTGCTTTCTTTAAATTCTTGCATCATTATTCGATCTCAATTTGTGATTGTGATTCTTGTTGTGATGTTTGAGTAAAACTCCGCTCATAAAGGAGTCGAGACGATCAATAGAATGATGATGATTTAGATCTTTTTACAATTCTTAAATCCTATAACGATTGTAAATTCTAGTGAATCAAATGATTAATGACCTAGTTTCGAGATGATCCTTTCTTGATTGTGTTCACTTGGAACTAGGGAACAACGATTGATCATTTGATTAACTAGAAGCTAGAATTTGAATGAGATTTATCGAAAGGATAAAGGATAAGACGAGGAAACCCTAGCTTCTTTGCAAGATCCTTAACCTCGACGAATCATCATCGATCTAGTATCAATTCGTTAATGGATAAGAACATGAAATCTTTAGATCTCATCACATCTATTGATCCGATCGATTCCTACGAGCCTCATTTCGATTCTTGACATTTGGTTTGGAAATCATCACAAATTACCACTTCTTGATTTTAATGCTTTCTTAGATCTAGATTTTTCTCTTTCTTGAAATGCAATTTTATAAATCATGAATTGTTTTCTTTTCTTTTCTTTAAATTTTGGATTCATCTAATTCAAAGCACGAACGATTACACTTTTCCTGTGGACGATCCGCACTTACTAACGCGCTACATTTGACACCGTTATTGATTGCGGTCAAAATAATTTTTGGTTGTGATTTCTATACTATTTTCTACATGCACGACAGAAAATCATTCAATCAAATGGCGCCGTTGCCGGGGATTATGCGCTAATTGTTCGCATTTTGAAATTTGAGTTGAAAAGTTTATTCCATTATAATTTTTAGATCAAAATTCGCGCAAACACTAATACGAGTTGTTGTGATTTGATTGCGAGGAAATCTGGAATTATTGGAGCTAGAGAAAATTTTTTCTGAGAAGTCTACAGAGCTCTTGAGGTGAACAGAAGCCTCTGTAGGAAATTTCATACAGTGATCTCCTCAGAGAACCGCGATTCCGCGGCATATAGCCACCTATTGCGGCGGTTCCGCGGTGGGACAAAGGGTTTACTGTACCAATTTTGCTCTGTGAGTCTCTATCTTTCTTATATCCTCTTTTGTCTGCTCCAATTGACAATTTGCTGCAGGTTTCTTTGCAAATAATTGCAGCGCCGCAAAAGCAAAATAAATTGTGCGTGTTTTGATCTTTGTGGTTGTTTGCATAATTAATACGGAATTTAAGGGGCACGACCAAATCCAGATTAGGTGGGGAGTTCATTACCCTTCCTAAGCCCCAAAAATCACAAACTTGCATCCGCATTTACCCTCATTAATTAAAAGAAATCTAAAGATGACTCTAAGGACCATCGCGCTCACTTAGGACAGAAGAAGGCCGTGGGTAATTCATTGCTTATCCGCGTTTTCTTTTGGTGTCTAAGGCAAGTGTGTCGAAGGCTAGTGGTTATTAATTAGGCCCACTACTTACGTAGTGGAGTACCTTCCCACTTACCTGGCACTTACCTGGCCATAGGAGAGACAAAGAGGCAGTGGAGGATTCTATCCTGCGACTTGTCTTTTGGCAGTTAGGAGCGGTCTAGAGCCGGACCTAGGTGACACTAGATTTTAGGGTATTGCTTGTTGCATTTGTTGTGATCGCATCATATTTTCAAAAATCCGTATCATTTTTCAAAACAAATACCAACACTTCAATTCCCCTAATTATATCTACGCTGCCACTTGTACTAACCCTTTTTAGTGCAAGATAGGCTGGACAACGGGATTCTAGTGCCTGTTTAGTCCGCGTCCCTCCGATCGACCCAAAAGTCGGTATTTCTACATTTACCCTTTCTTTTACCCACCACCACACCCACATCGATGGATCCGTCTCCATCGAATTTCTTTTCCACTACCCTGCCGCCGTCCGTTGATGCGCAGAATCCACCTCGCATCTCTCTCCAAGAGAGGTGCTATCCTACACGAGGTCCCCTTTCCACCTGTCTTTCCATTCCACCAGCCAATGGGGAAAATTTTCAAGTAAAACCCCAATACATCAACCTTCTACCAAAATTTCACGGTCTCGAGTCTGAGGACGCATACGTGTTTATCACGAAATTTGAAAATGTATGCGCAGTGATGGGTACCTCACAGCTTTCTATGGATGCTATGCGTCTACGTCTTCTCCCATTCACCTTGTACGATATAGCCGAGAAGTGGCTGTATAACACAACCGCACATTCCATTTCAAACTGGGAAGAATTCGTAAAAGCATTCCTTAAGAAATTCTACCCACATCATAAAACAGCTCGAGTCCGTAGCGAAATATATCAATTCACCCAGCTTCCAAATGAAACATTTTCACAATGTCTTGAACGCTTTAAGGATCTGTTAGTCCAATGTCCTCATCACAGAATCCCCAAATGGGAACTGTGCCGAATCATTTATGAGGGCATTAATCCTAACACAAGACAGACCCTTGAATTAATGTGTCAAGGGAATTTCATGACCAAAGATGATTGGGAAGCCTGGAAATTTCTAGAAGATTTCGCTGAAAAATCTTTACAGTGAGAGGGTGTTAGTCAATCGTCTAGGGTTGGCAATAACCAATCGGATGTTTCCATAGGAGTTAGAGCTGAAATTTCAGCTATGCAAAAGAAACTTGAGACTATGGAAAACAAATTTTTAGCCGCCGCCCTAAGTCAAATGTCACTCTCCAAAACTGTATGTGGATGCTGTTCTGATCCATCACATCTGACGGAAGAATGTCCACAAAATTCTCCGTTTCAAGGTAACGAGCATACCAATGCTGTATTTCAAAGACCTAGAAACGACCCATCTTCTTCCACATATAATCAGGGTTGGAGGAATCACCCTAACTTTGCTTGGAACCAATCACAATCTCAAAACACGGTTCCAACCCAACACAATTTCCAAAGGGTCCCTCCACCACAACAGCAACCACCACTTCAATTGAGTCAGCACCCCTTCCAATCACAAAACTTCCAAAATCCGGCCAACACTTTTGCACCACATGAAAACTCTTTGCAATTGACCGGTACTGATAATACCTCTGCACTAGCACAAACCTTGGACACTTTCATGAAACAATCCATCCAAGGGACGGCAAGTTTGCAATCTTCCATCGAGAATGTGATGAAGATCATTGTCTCTCAAAATGAGAATATCAAATCGATGGAAGAACAAATTGCACAACTAAAAGCCGAAATGAGTGCAAGAAAGAAAGGGAAACTTCCAGCTCAACCTTTACCCAATCCTGGCTATTCACATCATGTGGATGCAATCACGTTGAGATCTGGAAGAGTGCTTGACAAACACGTTGGGGAAGAGATTGATGACACTGAAAAATCTATCAATGATACCCCGGCTGAGACCTTTCCTTACACACACTTCTAATTCTGACCCCAGTTCTTCTACCCTACCACCTTCTTGCGAGCTTATTCTTCATTTCCTAAAAGGCTCGCCACCTCAGCCCATCTCTTCTAGTTCTCCACAGACGATCCCCACTCCTCTTTTGGGATCACGTCTACCCCCACTTCCTTCTCCTATGATGGACCCAGCGCTTATTGCTAAAGCACCTTATCCTAATCGGTTAAGGGCAAACACACCGAGTCCACATATGGAGAAGATCATGGACATTTTTAAGCAAGTTAACATCAACATCCCTCTCCTAGATACTATCCAACAAGTTCCGTCCTATGCGAAAACTCTTAAGAACTTGTGCACTAGGAAGAGGAAGACTCAAGTGCCCAAAAAGGTATTCATGGCAAAGACGGTAGACATGGCTTTCCCCCAGCAATTACCGAGGAAACGTAAGGATCCTGGATATCCTACTATTTCCATTTCTATCGGGGAAAAACACATTAACCGTGCTCTACTAGACCTTGGCGCTAGTGTTAACTTGCTTCCTTTCTCAGTCTATGAGCAGTTAGGGATCGGAGAGTTGAAGCCAACCCACTGCACTCTCTAGATGGCTGACCGATCAATCACCAAACCTAGGGGTGAACTGGAGGATGTGTTAATAAAAATTGGGGAATTCATATTCCCTGTGGACTTTATTGTAATTGATACACAGCTTGTAGCGAACCCACGGAACCAAATTCCGATGATTTTAGGTCGCCCCTTTTTGGCCACTTCCAACGCTATCATCAATTGTCGCAATGGTTCTATGACCCTATCTTTTGGGAATAGGTCAATAGAGCTGAACACTTACAAGTTGGGAAGTGTACCCTCCGAACCTACTGCTCAGGTCTGTTCTGTCGACTTAATGGATGTCGACAGCAGCGAATTTGATGATCCTCTTGATACTGATCTTGACTCTTTTCATATGTTGTTGTTTGACCCAACTATGTATCATACATATACGGACTCTTCCACTGAGATGTCCGGGTCAACATCTAACACTGATTATGAACTGCTGTTAGAGTCTGAAGATCACCCCGCACTTTGTGATGACATTATTCATCGGGGTATTTATGGAACTTTTGAGGAAATCTTCACTGAAAAACTCGCATTTTTGAATGACACGGGTGTTGAGATGAATCATGTCCCAATCAATGAAATTGAACCTCCACCCCTTCTTCTGAACTGTAAAAAGAATGCGAGTAATCCATCACATTCACTGCATCGTCTCTCCAAAATGAGACGCACACACATTCTATTCCACCACTTACCCTTTCCCCACTTCTTCTTCCACCAACCCGAGCACTGCATTGATAAAAATTTTGAATGGTTGGTGTTAACTTTCGGTCTTTGCAAAGCTTGGTATCGACCAATGATTTTTAATCCCCTCATATGATTTTCAAAGCTTAACATTGCAAAACTCAAGTTTGGGGAGGGGGCATTTTTTCTGGCTCTTGAAAAGAAAAAATTTTACAAAATGATGAGCCAAGAATAAGTTTGGGGGAGGATCTTCACTTATATATTTTGCCCCCACTAATAAATTTCCTCCCAAGCTTACAGGTTTTTCGAGAATTAGCAGAAGGCAACAGTAAGGACACTGTTGAAAACAAGTTTGGGGAAGGTTTGTGCTTATTTTCGCATCATTTGCATATCATTTGCATAAGCACAAAACATTTTTTCGAAAACCTATAAAAATTTAAAAATTTCAAAAAAAAAAATAATAATAAAAAATATTTTTTGTACATAAATAAGATAATAAAAGATTAGATAGTGAAAAGTTACATCCATGAGATTGGAAAAATTTAAGAAAACCAAGAAAATTAGAAGTTTTCTTATACGAACTAGTAATAAGTAGTTATGAGCCGTTGTCCCAAGGGTTAGTAAGATGAAGGAAGTCACTAATCTGAGGATAAAAATAAGTCTGAAAAATAGTTTCTATTCTGGAAAGCCAAACATTTTGAACGTTGATACCCTGCTATTCGCACTTACACACGTCTTAAAGCCCGGGATAGTAGAGGATACCTTGAAATGCTCTTGTCTTAAAGCCGATGTATGAAGGAAATAAAAAAATGAAAAATGAAGAAAATATAAAGTGGTGAGAAAAAAATGGACACTGGTTTTCTTATCACCGAGGGCAATAAAAAATATATAGCGAGGGTGCCTCTTCACCTAGTGCCCTAAGGCCAACTGGTCTGGGAGTCACTGCTATGCCTGAGGTGGTGCAAGACGAGGAAAATACACCAAATAAGCAAGCACATGAGTAATCGGTCGGTTAGTACCTCAAGAAGTATTAACGGTCGCATGAAAGTGTGTGAGCACATCTAAATATTCATTAATCAAAAAAATACTGAGGCTGATGGGCAAGAGTATGATAGCTTGAATTGAATTCTCCGGGTATAGGGATGTCCTTTACACACACGCAGGGTGATATGATCGATATTTGGAAGAAAGATAAGAATGAAGAATAAGATGATGTTTTATTGAGGGGGGACGTGATTTCCAACATCTTTTCATGACCATTAAGATAGGGCTCTTAACAACCGAAAAGCTAGCTTAGTTAGAAACCCTAATTTTCAAGGCTTTTCTTTTACGCTTCTTGTATTTAAATGTAATATTCATGATCTTCCTTTTATTATTGGATTTTTTGGGTGCAGTCTGATGAAAACCCTCAAAAGACAACACTCCTCCTACTAGGGACACCTAGAGGTTTAAAGGCTTGTTGCACGTTCTCAGTGCAATCGTGTTGCCTACGAAAGTGGCTAGATAGTTTTTCTCTTTCTTTATTTTCTCCTTCTCTTTTTAATAAAACAGTTCGCTCGAGACGACCGAAAATAAGTTTGGGGGAATTTGATCAGTCGAAAATACTGCATTTTTAACATGGCAATTTCCCTATCATTTGCACTCATCTAGAAGTGTTCGGTATTCATATTGCACATATTAGCAAAACATCTCTGAAATACCAGATTTCATGTGTTAGACTTTAAAACCGGCATTTCTAGGGAAATTGACTGTATATCATGGCATCGCATCATCCCTATATTGCGCAACACTTGTCTCGAGAAATTGTGGAGGAAAATCCAGGAGACAGGCCAAAATTGTCAAAGTGCTGATAAAAGATACGTCAATTCAAAGATCTGAGATCTGGCAGTGATACAGAAAGCCAAATAAGATTTAATATATTTTATAAAGGCCCATAAGTCAGCCCAGTAATTACCAGTGAAAGATAAAGCCCTGAGGCTTCAGAGCCGCCGCGGTTCCGCGGTGGGAGCACGCTTGCACCGCGGTTCCGCGGCGCTATAATGGCTTCAGATGCCCAGATTTCCTTCACGTGTCTCAGCTAACGGCCCAAGCTTCCAGAACATTGTAGATTCTCCACGTGGCACATCTAGAAGGCTCGGCTTAACAAACTTCATCTAGAAGCTTCTCCTCAACAAACTTTTGGAGGGAAATTCAAATTTCTTTAACAAACTTTTGGAGGGAAATTCAAATTTGAAATCCTAGATCTAGGCTTTTGATGGTCTATAAAAGAGAGCCTAGATATAGGGTTCATTCTTCTTTATACCCCCCATTCCATCTACAAGTTGAGTGACACATCTTGTAGCCCCAAATTCTAAATCCAATTCCAAATTCAAGATCCCGAGTACCATTCAAGCAAGAAGCCTTCAACCTTTTAGGAGCCGAGTCGATCTTCAATCGGGCAAGTGATCCAAGCCGATCCGCGACTCAAGGAGACGAGCGAAGCCAAATCGACGATCGAGTTCTTCCTCTTGTAGTTCTTGAGCGATTGTAACGAAATTGTTGATATAAATAAAATGTGAAATTCTTTAATCTTGCTTTCTTTAAATTCTTGCATCATTATTCGATCTCAATTTGTGATTGTGATTCTTGTTGTGATGTTTGAGTAAAACTCCACTCGTAAAGAAGTCGAGACGATCAATAGAATGATGATGATTTAGATCTTTTTACAATTCTTAAATCCTATAACGATTGTAAATTCTAGTGAATCAAATGATTAATGACCTAGTTTCGAGATGATCCTTTCTTGATTGTGTTCACTTGGAACTAGGGAACAACGATTGATTATTTAATTAACTAGAAGCTAGAATTTGAATGAGATTTATCGAAAGGATAAAGGATAAGACGAGGAAACCCTAGCTTCTTTGCAAGATCCTTAACCTTGACGAATCATCATCGATCTAGTATCAATTCATTAATGGATAAGAACATGAAATCTTTAGACTCATCACATCTATAGATCCGATCGATTCCTACGAGCCTCATTTCGATTCTTGACATTTGGTTTGGAAATCATCACAAATTACCACTTCTTGATTTTAATGCTTTCTTAGATCTAGATTTTTCTCTTTCTTGAAATGCAATTTTATAAATCATGAATTGTTTTCTTTTCTTTTCTTTAAATTTTCGATTCATCTAATTCAAAGCACGAACGATTACACTTTTCCTGTAGACGATCCGCACTTACTAACGCGCTACATTCGACACCGTTATTGATTGCGGTCAAAATAATTTTTGGTTGTGATTTCTATACTATTTTCTACATACACAACGGAAAATCATTCAATCAGTTCCCGACGAGTCCTGTCCAGTGTACTCGTAACCTAACGAGCACCCGCATACTATCTCAAGTACGACGTACTGACGGCTGTGGGACATACCGTCTCCCCTGCTGGGATGAGAAGCGCATACGCTAGTCTACTCCGGAGTATCGATGCCCCGTCTCGATAATCCTACGACTAGGGACCTGTATATAAGGATGTGCTTGTAGATTACCCTGCCCCCACTAGTGTGACTGCCATCACAACGCTGGTAATCAAGCAAAGATCCTAAGGGCTCCACTAATGTGTATAGGTGATATGCTAAAAGAAACACATGTACACATTAAAGTAGAGACAAACCAAGTAGCATATTACCATTTCGAGCAAGATTGTCTATACAACTGTGAATATCCCAAACTTCCATCAAGTAATATACAAACTAGTATGATACAGTAATGGCCTCTAGGGCATATACACTAACAAAGACGGAGATTATCCTCCATTTCTTCAAGACGCACGTCATTTATCGGTTTGGAACTCCACGACGGATTATCTCCGATAACGGGCCAGCCTATAGAAGCCACAAGATCAGCCGTTTCGCACAACAACATAATATAGACGGGAGATACTCTTCAGTCTATAATCCTCGAGCTAACGGTCTAGCTAAGGCTTTCAACAAGACCTTGACGAAGATCGTAAAAAAGACGGTGTCACGAAATAAGAAGGACTGGCATGAATGACTGCATGAAGCTCTCTGGGTATATCGAACTACGTTCAAAACGGCCACGAACACAACACCGAACGCATTGGTATTCGGAACTGAGGTGGTACCCCCCTCGAGATAGAGCTACCCTCTTTATGAGTGGTAGTTCATTACGAGCTAACGGACGAAGAGAATGCTCACCTTCGGCTTGAGGAACTCGATGCCCTTGAGGAAACCCGGCTCATAGCGCAACAAAATCTGGAGGCTTACAAAGCAAAGATGACGCGCTCATACGAGAAATTGACTAGGCCGAGAACATTCCGCTAAGGTGAACTCGTGCTAATAGTCAAAAGACCTATGATCCCCAATCGTACCAAACGGAGAAATTCGAACCGAACTATGAAGGACCGTATATCATAGACAAGGTCTACCAGGGTAGGGCCTATCTACTCATGAACATGTATGGTGAAAGACCTTTCAGCCCAATAAATGGTCGCTTCCTGAAAAAGTACTACGCCTGATGAGTCACGGCCTATGTCAACGATAGATGACGACGCCTATGTCCGTCGCTATCTTCCTAAGCCCAAACTCTATACTTAGTAGTCGGCTAATGGACCGAAATGTCCTTAAACTAAAGACGGACCGAAACGTGCTTAAACTAACAGCGGACCGAAACGTCCTTAAAAACTAGCAATGGACCGAAACGTCCTTAAACTGACGATGGACCACTATGTCATAAAACTAGCTATTGACCGAGACGTCGATAAACTACTGTAGACTGCAGCATCCTAAGGCTGACACAAAAAGAAAGAGAAAAGAATAAAAAAAAGAAAAAAAAGAAAAAAAGAAAAAACAGTATGTCTATAAGCAAAAAGGGCACGGATGAAAACCCGAAAGGGCTCCGTGAGTAAAAACGCAGGGCTACCGGCGAGTTTTGTGAAAACCCAAAAGGGCGCAATCTCGTTAAAAGACACTTGTAAGGTCCTCTCGAGCTTGTGAGGAGAAACCACCTGCGTGAGATCCTTACGACTCACAAGGGAGCAACACACTTAGAGATCCCCACGATTTCTAAGAAGAAATTACACTTACAAGATCCTCACGACTCGTAAGGAGAACCCTCTTATGAGACCCTCACGGCTCATAAGATTCAAAAGTCTTAAGCTACAGGGATCTGAACCTGTTCTTAAGCGGCCACCACAACCTCCAACTATGCCCTACAAGCGGCTCAATGCTGACCCTTGTATACAATCCACGGGTACGAATAAATATTTCCCTAACAAAGTCCCATCAGCGACTAAGGATATGTTTGTACAATGAACAGCCCTTGTAAGTCCTCTCGACTTATAAGGAGAAAATACTCTTGTAAGATCCTTACGACTTATAAGGGACCATACATTTAGGAATCCTCACGATTCCTAAGGAGAAAACGCACCTAAAAGATTCTCACGACCCGCAGGGAGAAATACCTTTATGAGACCCTTACGGCTTATGAAGTCAAAAGCCTTAGTCGACAGGATCTTAACCCTGTTTGCTAAGCCACCTTTGTTCGACACCGACAGAGGCAAATGATGATTCGCTCCTGGCAATATCCCAGTTGTAGCGGTGCTGATGCCGAAATCGGTGTTTAATTCCAAGCTTGCTACGAAAAGCCAGCGAGCCACACATGCATACGAAATAGCTGAAATGATGGGGCAACTTGCAACAAAATCAGCAAGTAAAAATGTATGCATGCAAAAGAGCCGAAATGATTGGGCAACTTGCAATAAAAAGAAGCGAGTAAAAAAAAATAAAAAAAACAGCCGAAATGATTGGGCACCGCGAAAAGTAGCCGAAATGATTGGGCAATAACGACCTTCGCGATATAAAAGCTGAAATGATAGAGCATCGCGGAAAGAAATAAAAAAAATGAAATGAAATTTATGCCCTACAGATGATATCACATTAATCCCTGTATACAATCCAGGGGCGCAAACAAAGAAGGAATCACACCTTCCCTCCCCAGGCTCCATCAGAAGAAGAAGCCAAATCTCAACGGTTCATAGACAACCTAGAGGCCACTTCGATAGTCGTCTCATTACAACAGACGCTACGTCATCCACATGACCCCGTTGCGGAAATACGTCATCCACATGACCCCGTCTCGGAAATACATCATCCATATGACCCCGTCGCGGAAACACGTCATCCATATGACCCCGTCTCGAAATCACGTCATCCATATGACCCCGTCTCGGAAATACGTCATCCACATGACCCCGTCGTGGAAATACGTCATCCACATGACCCCGTCGCGAAAATACGTCACCTACATGACCCCGTCTCAGAAATACGTCATCCACATGACCCCGTTTCGGAAATACATCATCCATATGACCCCGTCGCGGAAATACGACATCCACATGACCCCGTCGCGGAAATACGTCATCCACGTGACCCCGTTTCGGAAATACGTCATCTACATGACCCCATCTCGGAAATATGTCATCCACATGACCCCGTCTCGTAAATACGTCATCTACATGAACCCATCATGGAAATACGTCATCCACATGACCCCGTCTCGAAAATACGTCATCCACATGACCCCGTTTCGGAAATACGCCATCCACATGACCCCGTCGCGGAAATACGTCATCCACATGACCCCGTCACGGAAACACGTCATCCACATGACCCCGTCGCCGAAATACGTCATCTATGTGACCCCGTTTCGGAAATACGTCATCTACGTGACCCCGTCTCGGAAATAAGTCATCCACATTACCCCGTCACGGAAATACGTCATCCACGTGACCCCGTCGCGGAAACACGTCATCCACATGACCCCGTCACAGAAATACGTCATCCATGTGACCCCGTTTCGGAAATACGTCATCTACATGACCCCGTCTCGGAAATACGTCATCCACATGACTCCGTCTTGAAAATCCGTCTCGAAAATACGTCATCCACATGACCCCATCGCGGAAATACGTCATCCACATGACCCCGTCGCGGAAATACGTCATCCACATGACCCCGTCTCGGAAATACGTCATCCACATGACCCCGTCACGGAAATACGTCATCCACATGACCCCATCGCGGAAATACGTCATCCATATGACCCTGTCGCGGAAACACGTCATCCACATGACCCCGTCGCAGAAATACGTCATCTACATGGCCCCGTCTTGGAAATACGTCATCCACATGACCCCGTCACGGAAATACGTCACCCGCGTGGCCCCATCTCGGAAATATGTCATCCACATGACCCCGTCGCGGAAATATGTCATCCACATGACCCCGTCGCGGAAATACATCATCCACATGACCCCGTCTCGGAAATACGTCATCCACATGACCCCGTCGTGGAAACACGTCATCCATATTACCCCGTCGCGGAAACACGTCATCCACATGACCCCGTCGTGGAAATATGTCATCTACATGACCCCGCCTCGGAAATACATCACCCAATGATGCCGTGAAATGCGGATAACGTCAATCTCATTAAACACTTACGGGTCCTCTCAATTCGTAAGGAAGAAAACTCTCTTATAAGATCTTTACGACTTATAAGAGAAAACGAACTTAGGAATCCTCATAATTCCTAAGGAGAAAATACACCTAGGAGATCCTCTCGACTCGTAGGGAGAAAGTCTTTATGAGACCCTCACGGCTCATAAAGTTGAAAAGTCTTAGGTAGCAGATCTGAACCTGCTTCCTAAGCCATCACTACCTCTCGAAGAGTTCAAGATGAAATGTTCTTTATTATTTACAGGCCACACTTTCCAGAGTAACATACCAACAACACAGCAAAGAGAAGAAAATGACAGTGGGAGATAAGAAAAATGTGTTTTATTCATGAACTCAATTGAATACAAGATACATCATATAAAAGAATAAAAAAATAGATACATTTTATTCAAAGATTATAAGTGTTTAATTGATGCAAAGGCAGCTACTGAGAAGGAGGCGTTTTCAATAAGTCAGCCAGTTGCTCGCGCACTCCTCTCAACTCCTTTTCAAGGTCAGCCGCCACAGCCAGCTCCGCTTCAACTCGGGCCCGTTGTTGCAGACAGGATGAAAGTTTCTCATCAATTTCTTGCTGAACAGCCTCCTGACTCTGCACGACCTGTTCAGTAAAGTCAAGCTTTTTCCTCAGCACCAGCCTGTCGGAAATACATCGTTGAAGGCTTTTAAAGATGGAGTTCAGCTGCGCAGCATTCGCTTCGACTTGGACACGCAGTTGGACAGACTCAGCAGAAGTCACCTCACGTTCCTTTCGCTTGAGGGTCGCCTCTTGTTCAAAATGGTGAAGGAAAATGGCACTTTGCTCAAACCATGCAGCCCGCCGGGAGTTCGAAGCCAACACCTCCGGAGCAGAACGCCTGAGCTCAATCTCATACAGACAGGCCTCAATCTTCCTGCAGTGATTAACCCAAGACTCAACGACGCCTTCGTTATGGAAGTTCATAAGCGTCGCCAGGATTGGATTTACCTCGGCAGCAAAATCCGCAGCGAATGTAGGGGCCTCCGCGTCAAGCTCCTCGACGTATTCGCTCAACATCCGCAGGCTGGTCATAGCGCCTTTGGTAGATGGACGTCTAGAAAAGGGCCCTGCCGGCATAATGATGCGAGATTTGAACAGAGATAAAGTCGACGTGATTGCTGTAAAATAAATCATAGTCAGATGTCGGCTCAAGAAATAAAGAAAATACACGAACAATAGAGTCTACTGTACCGGCTGCAACAGGGGGCAGAGCTGGGAGTACTGGTGGCGCAACGATACCCTCGTCCCCTTCTTCAATTTGTAAGGCTACAAGTAATGCAAAGAAGAATTAGCAATAATGTGACTGCACGTTAAAGAAAGGACGTCGGTTAGAAAAGATACTCACCGACACCAGCTGGCGGACTAATCTCCGACTGTAAAGAAAAGTGTGGGTGTAGCACCTGATACAGGTGATCAAAAAGGATTCCTACAATGACACAGTAATGCAATGTCAGTATATAAATTATACGGCCTAGAAATAAAACTGATGGGTCACAAATCCGCACCTTCCAACACAAATCCGCACCTTCCAACATCTGAGATAATCTGAGAGAAGGTAGAGAAGTGGTCACCGTCAAAGTGGTAACTGATGGCGCTGCCTCGGGTAGCGCAACCTCAACGCTCACTACGCCTGCATTAGAAATTAGATAAATACTGTCAGGAAAGATTGACAGGGATTGCAGAATAAAAAGAAAAGCAATGACCCAAAGTCTACCTGGTGAGTCGCCGGTCGGAACCGCGACAAGGGCATCACTTGATGCACTGGCTGCTTCACCCTCCTCTATCGGGATGGTTTCACCGCCCGTGGCTTCATCCCCCGACTCCACGAGAATCGTCGTGATACTCGCAGCGCCCGGCAACGGCAGGGAGCCGCAAGGGGAAAGAGCGACGATTGGAGCAGTGCCCGACTCTTGAGAAAGAGTGACTACCTCGGGCTCGGCAGCTGTAGCCATCTCGTCCACCGCTACCTCAGGCTCGGCAGTGGTAGCCATCGCTTCCACCGCTACCTCAGGCTCGGCAGTGGTAGCCATCTCACCCACCGCTACCTCGAGCTCGGCAATTGTAGCCACCTAGCCTACCGCTGCCTCGGGTTCGGCGATCGCGGCCATCTCCTCTACCGCTACCCCAGGCTCAGTGGTTGCCGCTACTTCTTCGGCAAGATTAGGCCCTGCAAGATAGGATATATGAGAACCTGAAAGTTAAAACTTTGACGAAAGGACCCAACGTTACGTTACCTTGAGTTGGTCTTCCGATTGCTTCTCGAGCGGCACGTGCTGCCTGTCTGTGAGCGGTGGACAAGGCAGCCAGGGCATCCTCCGAAGGAGTAGGGGCAGGGGTAGCGGTGCTCGAACCTACACCCGCGGCTAAGGAAGCACTACGCTCCCTTGCCGCGCGCATTCTGCGCTTCCTTTCCGCTCACGCCGTCAGAGCGGATCTTCTAGACGCCTCCATCAATAGGACGTCATCATCCACGCCAAGGGTTACCTCTGGAGCCGTTATGGCATCCGTCATCGGTCGTTTGAGTAAGGCCTCTTTTGGCAGTGCTGAAGAGGCCGGGACTTCGATGGCTGTCCCGGGAAGCATCTCCGCATCACCTTGCGGGATTGGCATTGTATTCCCTGCGATAAGATAAAGAAGGGGTCAGATTGTCCATAAGAAAGGAGAATGAAGATGCAATGAGCCAAGACATATCAATGCCCAGCAAAGCGCGATTCCTCTCCTCATCCTCAAAGGTCCTAAGGGAAGCCGCTAGAGCATCTTCAGTGGAAAAGCCTGTTACAGAAGGAAAAATGTCAGTCAAAACATGATAATAAAAATATGATGTAATAACAAAAGGTGCGACCAAGGTTTACTTGATTGCGCGAGGGTGGCCAGTGCCGCTTTTTGGCTTGCTGATAGCACAGAAGCTGCAATAGCAGCCTCCAGATCAGTATCTTCCGGCGCTATGAATAGACCCTCATTGGTCCCATATTCACCCAAGCCCTCGCTATAAGGAGCATGAGGCTCCAGGCCGAGTACAGTGTCTATAGAGAGGACCGACTTCTTCTTCCTCTTCTGCGAGCGAGCTCCAGTCGCAGCCAGCACAAGCTTACGCTTGGTGGGCACTTTGGGGCGACGAGTCCCAATATCTGAACCCACGCCAGACTCGGGGGAAGCTATGTTCACTGTCTCCACGGGAGCACGGGGCACCGGTAGTACATTCGCCGTCTCCACGGGAACACGGGGCACCGGTAGCTCAGGCCTGTCGTGGGGGACTTCAATCACGGCAGCTTCTCTTAGCGGAGGAAGGACAATGGTCGGTCTCTTTTAGGGACGTTTCGATCACTAGCAGGGGTGCACCCTTGCGGTCGAGCAGCAGTCGCTTCTCCTCCCTGATAACAGCACCCGTTGCATGTTAGTACCAGGCCACGTGTACATTAAGGGCCTTCGGGACACAACTCGGTTCGCTGATAAAGAAGTGAGACCCCGTGTTCAAGCGCATGAAATGATGCAGCGCGCTCCGCATTCCCTCTTCGGTGGCAGCAGGTTCTACCAGGAAAGCCTCCAGCGGAACTCCCTGATTGTAACTCAGCTGCTGGGCAAAACAATGTGGTTGTATCTCATGAATAGCGCCACATCATTTTGCCTGAATATAAGAAAGCCCGGCCTGATGGAGTACAAATGGAGAATCTCCCAGGCTTTCAACATGGAGGCCCCGTCTTTAAAGATGTCTTGTAATGGCAGCACCGCCTTTGAAGTTTCCTGGCCGATGGTCAAGACTTTGTCTGTAAAAGACATACCAGCTCCAACCGTGCGCGGACGGAGGAGCAAGCCCCTAGCTTCCCGTGGTGTCGGACTCACGATGGAGGCGTCAACCAGCCGCATTATCCGTGGGAACTTCCATCTGTTATAAAAAGAAGGTCTTTTGTGGATGCCAAAGACCCCAAGCACGTGCAGCTCCATCCATGAAGTGAAGTAATGCATCGGGAATTTGGCAGGATGCACCCCTGGTTCCGTGGTATCTGCTGCTAAGCTAAGACCGTGATATAGGTGGGCTAACTCGGCGATCCTGATAGCCACTTGTATTCCGGCAACTATGCGATGCGCGGGGTAGAAGACGAAAGGCCTCATGTAACGAGAATGCATAGGAAGCGCAAACCAGCTCAACCATAGCCCAAGAAACCCGAGAAAGAACGCATCTTCATCAACGCCCAGGGCGGCTATTTCTGACAGATGGACGATCGCGACGTCAGGGAGAAAGAAACCCTTTTGATCAGCTTCCAGTATCGGCCGACGGTCCAAGCCAAATCCGAAGGGATCATTAAGTTTAGCAAACTTTTCGCCTTGTCGCGACAAAATCTCTGGGCGAAGAAAACGGGCAATGACGTCTGCAAAGCTGACCCCACGGTCTCCGGATTCAAAGAAGAGGCTCTCATACATGTTCAACACCTTTATCAGACATGGGAACTGGTGCTGAATGGCGTTCTCTGGGATGAGGCCCATCACCACTAGCATGGTGGAAAAAACATATTCATCCGGAGGAAGCAGCTCCTCATGGTGCTCCCCCTAACTGGTAAGCTAGAAACATCGGCGAATTCTTCCAAGGAAATGGAGACCTCTCTATCCAACATGAAGAAGGTATGGGTCGGGATGTTCCACTACTCCAAAAACGCCTTGATCCACCATGTGGGAGGTGCAGAATATTGGAACAAGGAAGCATAGAACGCAGGGTATAAGCCGAGCTTTAGCAGCTGCGATTTCTTCGCCGACAAGATATACCGGGCCCACTGCAAGTACCCGGGCGGATGACGGGGAGTTAGCCCGATGTTGTAGGGCTGTCCCCAAGAGCGCAACTCGCCCTGGAATATGCGCCGTCCTAGGGTGTCCAAAGTCGCCGGCGGCTGCACGGGTACGGCGGCGATCGAAGGCTGAAAGAGACCTTCTGAAGTCCAATTAACCACCTCCACAGCATAGTTCACCGGGGGTGCATCTGCATACGGGATCGCCGAGATAGGCTCCGAAGGCGTCGCACAAGAGAAGCTTCGACGACCTCTGATAGTCTGGTCGTACCATCTACCCCACAAGTGAAGATTTTTGTATTCCGGGTCATGGTCTTTGATGAGCGCGATAACCTCCCGGTCCACAGGCGCTTCAGGGAATCCTCTCTCTGAACGGACAAACGGAAACGAAGTATCGAAAGACATGTCGCCTACAAAAAAAAGGGGACAGAAGTCAACTGTCAATGCTATAATTTAATTTTGAATTCTGACACTCGGTACTTTAAAATTTGCACCACACTGCAATGCAGTGGAGAGGGACCAAAGGGGCCCACAAAATCTGGATGACAATTCATCAATTAATAATTAATAAAACAGCCACATCATTGGATGAGACTGTTAATTAAATAAGGAAATCCTCAAGAAAATTCTCATTAAATGAGAGATCCCTCGGGAAAAGGAGAAAATCTCCCTTTGAGAGCAATGCTCTATGACCGAGTGACACTTGTCAAACTCTGATCATGAAGGAATAAAAATTCCTTAAGAGCCTGGCTTTGTAAAGATGATGAAAAAAATCCATCAGAAAAGAATTAATTAGAAATCAATTTTTATGAATTAAAAAATTCTAGGATCTTCAAGATCCATGAACAAACTCTTAAGAGTTCTTCATAAGAGATTAAGAAATCTACATGTTATCAGAAGAGTAAAGCTCTGTTAATGAAACCCTAAAAGGGTTTTCTTTAGATCTAAAATCTATGAAGAGTAAAGCTCTATTAATGAAACCCTAAAAGGGTTTTCTTTAGATCTAAGATCTATGAAGAGCAAGGCCCTGTTAATGGGTAAAACCCTAGTTTATTAAAAGTTTTAAACTTTACCTAAGTTTTGACAGAGTTTTTACTCTTGAAAAGTTCTTAAACTTAAGAGCAATGCTCTGAATAAAAGTTCTCAAAGAAGAAGATGAAAATCATCTAAGGGACCAAAGGTCCTATTTATAGGCATTGAAACGCCTCTCAACTTCTGAGTTGATCCAAGAACGCAGATTCTGCCATCGCTGCACTCACGTGTGGGCCACGTGAGCGCAACGGTTGGGGGGCATTCGTTTCCCCCAATCAGAGCAAAATTCTATTTGAAATTTGAAATTCAAAAATTGAAGCAACGCTTCAGATCCAGCGCTAGGCGCGCTGCGCGCCACGTGTCAAACACGGATGCGCTAGCGCCAGATGCGCTGCGCCCTAGGCAGCACATCATGCGCTAGCGCTGGGCGTGTTGCGCGCCACGTGCCAAACATGAGTGAGCTAGTGTAGGCTGCGCTGCGCTCTGATTAGCGCACCACATGTCAAACACAGGTGCGCTAGTGCAAAGTGCGCTGCGCTCTGAGCAGCGCACCACGTGCAAAGCACGGGTACGCCAGCGCTGGAATTATAAAATTCCCCACCGTTAGATCAAAAGATCTAATAATAATGATAAATCATTAATTAATCAGAATTAAAATTCTGTTATGGAAAGATTTTCCAATCTTGTTAAAAATAAGAAGATTGCCTTCTATAAAACAGAAGCCCTAGGATCAAAGATCCAACGGTGGGAAACATCCCCAAATCAATCAGAGAAAGATCTCTTTAACTGATTTAATAAATCAACTTGCCCTATATAAAGGCCCCAAGACTTCAAGTCTGATATATAGAAACCCCCCATAAACTTTGAGAAAACTCAATGAGAGAGAGCAAGCTCTTGCAAGAAGATACTTCTTCAAGGTAAAGATGATGAATGATGAACAAAGAGATGGAATCATCTCATAATTTAAAAAGAAAAATTATCTTCTTAAAAGATCATAGATCTACAAAGACCAAGGTCTTTTATAAAAAGATCAAAGGATCTCATCATAAAAACAGAGAAGTACTTACTTCTTTCACAGATCATAGATCTATAGGACAAATTGTCTTTCTGAGATCATGAACATCTCATCATAAAGGGGGAGAAAATTATTAAATTTTCTTAAAGATCATGGATCTATAAAGGCAAAGCCCTTTAAAAAATAAGAACTGTTGTTCTTGAATCTTGAGACAAAGTCTCCTTTAAAAGAACATAAAATTTATTCCCAGATCATAAAATTGATCAACTGTGCCTTGCGCTCTTAAACTGCGCTTCTGCACTCCTTGAATCGGCGCTCGGCGCCAAATGCGCCATGTGTGCGCCAATTAAATAGCTTGCACTTTTGCGCTTCTTAGACAGCGCACTGCGCTCATAGGCTGGCGCTCAGCGCCAAGCGCACCACGTGTCATTCACGTATACGCCAGCGCAATGCGCTCATGCACTAGCGCTCAGCGCTCATAAATTGGCATCTGCGCTCATCATCTGGCGCCTAGCATAGAGCGCGACACGTGTCCCTTGCATATGCGCCACGTGGCAGAAGCGCACTGCGCTTTTTGATCGGCGCAAAGCGCCTAGCGCATCATATGTTGCGCTGACAGAATATAAATTGTTCTTTACTAAGCCCAGAGCTTTGATCAATACTCGGCTAAGCTCAAATAAAGGCTCAACAGCCCTAAATAAAATGTTAAAACATTTTAATCTGATTGGACTTAGCCCAAGATTGGCCGTAAGTCCTCAACTTATATTTAATTAAGCCCATCTGGTCATAAATATTTAATAGATCTTAGTCCCAAATTGGACTATAGATCTTTCAACCAACTCACACCGGTTTGAGGGTACATCTCTTTACTCCTCTAATATCTGTCGTTGTAATCCTTCAACGTCTTCAGAGAGGTGACGGGTCCTGACAACTACACATTTCACGGACTGTGGGGTCCTTAAACTCACGGACTACGATGTCCTTAACCTGGTCTGTGGGGTCCTTAAACCCATGGACTACGGTGTCCTTAACCTGGACTGTGGGGTCCTTAAACCCATGGACTACGATGTCCTTAACCTGGACTGTGGGGTCCTTAAGCCCATGGGCTATGATGTCCTTAACCTTGGACCGTAATGTCCTTAAACTAATTATCGACCGCAATATCCCTAAACTAAATAATAGAGTCCAAATGCTCTCTTGTTGGATCTAAATGATCCCGTTAAGTTGATCTTAGTCTAAAAATTAGACTAACGTATCCTTAACAAACGTTTAAGTTGATCTTAGTCCCAAATGAGAATAACGTATCCTTAAATCCAACCCCCAAACCCAAATCTAAGAAGATACGGATTTGGACTAATCCACGCCCTACGGGCAACAACATAAATTAGTCTCCGTATACAATCCACGGACAACCAAAAACAAAACAAACACCCACGACACGAAGTGACCATCTGGAGAAGGAGAAAGTTGTTACCGCGACGCGGTAGCGTAATTAACTGCAGGGGCTTGCACCTGTAGGGAAGAGCGTCCCCATAATCAAAACCCCCTCAAATGAGAGGGAATTTGACGAAGTCTGCTACATCGGCCGCATCCGTTTAAACCTTCGATACATGGTGCCATAAATCAACTTGGCATCTTCGGAGAGGTGGACGGATAGCCCCAATTAGCATCTGCCTTGAAATTCAGGCAAGACGAATCTACGTGGCCGCGTCTCTGTATTCGGAGGGGAACAGATCTCACAAGAGAATTTTATTCCTTACGGGTCTAGAGGACCCGTAAGTGATTAATGGGTTGACATTATCCGCATTTTATGGAGTCAGAAGTTGCTCCGGGCATTTCCCACGGGGTCGAGATTGACTCTAGCCGTATTCCATGGGACCAGGATTTGCTCTGGATGCTTCCCACGGGGTCAGGATTGACATAGGCCGTGTTCCGCAAGGACCAGGTTCCGCTTTAGACGCTTTCCATGGGGTCAAGATTGACATAGGTCATGCTCCACGTGACCAGGATTTGCTCTGGTTGCTTCCCACGGGGTCAGGATTGACATAGCCGTGTTCCGCAAGGACCAGGATCCGCTCTGGACGCTTCCCACGGGGTCAGGATTGACATAGGCCTTGTTCCACATGACCAGGATTTGCTCTGGATGCTTCCCACGGGGTCAGGATTGACATAGGCCATGTTCCGCAAGGACCGGGTTCCATTCTGGACGCTTCCCACGGGTCAGGATTGACATAGGTTGTGTTCCACATGACCAGGATTTGGTATGGATGCTTCCCACGGGGTCATGATTGACATAGCCGTGTTTCGCAAGGACCAGGATCAACTCTGGACGCTTCCCACGGGGTCAGGATTGACATAGGCCGTGTTCCACTTGACCAGGATTTGCTCTAGATGCTTCCCACGGGGTTAGGATTGACATAGGCCGTGTTCCGCAAGGACCAGGTTCCGCTCTGGACGCTTCCCACGGGGTCAGGATTGATATAGGCCGTGTTCCACATGACCAGGATTTGCTCCGGATGCTTCCCACGGGGTCAGGATTGACATAGACCGTGTTCCGCAAGGACCAGGATCCGCTCTGGACGTTTCCCACGGGGTCAGGATTGACATAGGCAGTGTTCCATGAAACCAGGATTTGCTCTGGGTGCATCCCACGGGGTCAGGATTGACATGGCCGTGTTCCGCAAGGACCAGGATCCGCTCTGGACGCTTCCCACGGGGTCAGGATTGACATAGGCCATGTTCCACGAAACCAGGATTTGCTCTGGATGCTTCCCACAGGGTCAGGATTGACATAGGCCGTGTTCCGTAAGGACCAGGTTCCGATCTGGACGCTTCCCACGGGGTCAGGATTGACATAGGCCGTGTTCTACGTGACCAGGATTTGCTCTAGATGCTTCCCACGGGGTCAGGATTGACATAGGCCGTGTTCCGCAAGGACCAAGTTTCGCTCTGGACGCTTCTCACGGAGTCAGGATTGACATAGCCGTGTTCCGTAAGGACCAGGAAGGGTTGACTTTATCCGCATTTCACGGAGTCAGCGGTTGACTCTCGGTTGTCTGTGCACCGCCGAGATTTGGAACTGGGAGTTGCTGAGGTTCCGCTTTGCTGATGTTGCGTCTGTTGAAATGAGATGAATGTTGAGATGATCTCCAGGCTGTCTGTGAACCGTCGAGATTTGGCTTCTTTTTTCTGATGGAGCCTGGTGGGAAAGTATGGTTCCCTCTTTGTTTGTGCCCCTGGATTGTATACAGGGATCGATGTGATCTCATCTGTAGGGCAAAAGGTTTCATTTTATATATTTTTCTTTCCGCGATGCTCTATCATTTCAGCTTTTTATATCGCGAAAGTCGTGATTGCCCAATCATTTCGGCAATTTTTCGCGGTGCCCAATCATTTCGGCTATTTGTTTTATTTTTACTCGCTGCTTTTTATTGCGAGTTGCCCAATCATTTCGGCTGTTTGGTATGCATACATTTTGACTTGCTGATTTTGCTGCAAGTCGCCCCATCATTTCGGCTATTTCGTATGCATTTGTGGCTCGTTGGCTTTTCGCTGCAAGTTTGGAATTAGACACCGATTTCGGCATCAGCACCACTACAACTGGGATATTGCCAAGAGCGAATCATCATTTGCCTCTGTCGATGTCGAACAAAGGTAGCTTAGCAAACAGGGTTAAGATCCTGTCGACTAAGGCTTTTGACTTCATGAGCCGTAAGGTCTCATAAAGGTATTTCTCCCTACGAGTCGTGAGGATCTCGTAGGTGTATTTTCTCCTTAGGAATTGTGAGGATTCCCAAGTGTATGGCTTCTTGTAAGTCGTAAGGATCTTACAAGAGTGCTTTCTCCTTATAAGTCGAGAGGACTTACAAGGGTTGTTCACCGTGTAAATATATTCCTAGTCGCGGGTGGGACTTTTTTAGGGAAATGTTTATTCGCGCCCGTAGATTGTATATAAGGGTTAAGATGCTTGTAAGGCGGAATTGGAGGTTGTGATGGCTTAAGAACAGGTTCAGATCCCTGTAGCTTAAGACTTTTGAATCTTATGAGCCATGAGGGTCTCATAAGAGGGTTCTCCTTACGAGTCATGAGGATCTCGCAAGTGTAATTTCTCCTTAGAAATCGTGGGGATCCCTAAATGTGTTGCTCCCTTGTGAGTCGTAAGGATCTCACGCAGGTAGTTTCTCCTCACAAGGTCGAGAGGACTTTGCGAGCGTCTTTTAACGAGATTGCGCCCTTTCGGGTTTTCACAAAACTCGCCGTTAGCCCTGCTGTTTTTACTAACGGAGCCCTTTCGGGTTTTCATCCGTGCCCATTTTGCTTATGGACATACCGTTTTCTTTTTTTTATTTTATTATTTTTTTTGTGTCAGCCTTGAGATGCTACGGTCCGTAGTAATTTATTGACGTCTCGGTCAACAGTCAGTTTTATGACATAGTGGTCCATTATTAGTTTAAGGACATTTCAGTCCGTCGTTAGTTTAAGGCCATTTTGGTCCGAAAGCCGGCTACTACTTATAGAGTTTTGGCTTAGGAAGATAGCGAGCGGACATAGGCGTCGTCATCTACCGTTGACCTAGGCCGTGACTCATCAGGCATAGTATTTTTTTAAGAAGCAGCCGTTTATTGGTCTAAAAGATCTTTCACCATGCATGTCCATGAGTAAATAGGCTCCACCCTGATAAATTTTGTCTATGATATACGGGCCTTCATAGTTCGGCTCGAATTTCCCCCGTTTAGCACGATTGGGGATCATAGGCCTTTTGACCATTAGCACGAGTTCGCCTTGGCGGAATGTTCTCGGCTTAGTCAATCTTTCATATGAGCGCGTCATCTTTGCTTTGTAAGCCTCCAGATTTTGTTGCGCTATGAGCCGGGTTTCATCGAGGGCATCAAGTTTCTCAAGCCGAAGATAAGCATTTTCTTCGTCTGTTAGTTAGTAATGAACGACCACTCGTAGAGAGGGTAACTCTATCTCGAGGGGGAGTACCGCTTCTGTGCCGAATACCAATGCATACGGCTATTTTGAACGTAGTTCGATACGCCCAGAGAGCTTCATGCAGTCTCTTATGCCAGTCCTTCTTATTTCGAGACACCGTCTTTTTCACGATCTTCGTCAAGGTCTTGTTGAAAGCCTCAGCTAGACCGTTAGCTCGGGGATTATAGACTGAAGAGTATCTCCAGTCTATGTTATGCTGTTGTGCGAAGCGGCTGATCTTGTGGCTTCTGTAGGCTGGCCCGTTATCGGAGATAATCCGTCGCGGAGTGCCGAACCAGTAAATGATGTGTGTTTTGAAGAAATGGAGGATATTCTCCGTCTTCACTTTCCTTAGCGGTACTGCTTCTGCCCACTTAGAGAAGTAATCGGTCGTCGCCAATATGAATCGATGTCCTCTGGACGATGCTGGTTTGATAGGGCCGATTATGTCAGCTAGCCACCGTTGGGTGTAGCAGATTTGGATACTGATGGATGAAATCTTCTTGAATCTGGCACGAATGGCACTGCTTCACGTATTCGAGGCAGTCTTGGATCATCGTGGGCCAATAGTAGCCCATACTTTTGATCTTTAGCTTCATCTTCGGCCCGGCTTGGTGAGAACCGCAGAGTCCGTCATGAGTTTCTTGGACGACTCTCTTTGCTTCTTCATGTCCCAGGCATCTCAGCCATAAAGAGTCAAACGATCTCTTATACAGAGTATCATTGACGAATACAAAAGAAAGAGCTCGTTTCATGAGCTGATGTCTCGAGGACGCATCTTCAGGTGCCCGACGGGATTTGAAGTAGTCTATAAAGACTTCTCTCTAATCATTAGCATTTTCTTGGTCCTTTATTTGTAGGGCCATTTGCTCGGTCACTCCCTTTTCTTCGGAAGATTCCGGAGGTATTTCTGCCGGTGCGAGAACCCGACGGCTTTGCATAACGATCCTCATGTCACCGAGGTTCTCGTCGGCCAGTTTTTTAGCGAGTTTGGCTAATGCATCCGCTTTGATATTTTCCGCACACGGTATGCTTTCCAGGGTGTAAGAAGGAATTTGAGTCAGTAGTTGCTGCACTCTCTCGCCGTACTTCACCAGCTCTGTCTTGCACGTTTGATAGTCGCCATTTACTTGACTGACGACTAACTGGGAGTCTCCGTATATAAGAAGGTTCTCGATTCCCATGTCGACAGCGATCTCAAGACCTGCTATCAAAGCTTCATATTCGGCTTCATTATTCGTCTTCGGCTCTGTTAAGGAGAAGGCAAAGTGCATTATCCCTCCTTGTGGAGTCACGAAGATGAGGCCCACCCTAGATTTGATTATGGGGGTGCTTTGTTTGCGCTTCTTCATGGAAGATGCCCCATCGAAGTAGAGTTCCCATTGGGTATCATTCTCTCTTCTCTCCCCGTCGATCATGTCAAACGCGTGCTCGTCTGGCAATTCGTAATTCAAAGGAGAATCGGCAGGTATCGGATGCTCAGCGAGGAAGTCGGCGGTGGCCTGAACTTTCACTGCCTTGAGGGGTCGATAAGTTATCGAGAATTCCATTAAAAGTAGGGCCTATTTAGCGAGCCGTCCCGTTAATATGGCTTTTGACATTAAATATTTAAGAGGATCCACCTTTGATATGAGATGGACCTCATGTGCCAACGCATAGTGTCTGAGCTTCTTTATCACGAAGATCAATACCAGGCAATGCTTTTCAATGGGGGAGTAGTTGCTTTCTGCCCCTAGTAGAACTCAACTCAAGTAGTAGAGGGCTCTCTCTTTCCCTTGGTCGTTTTCTTGTGCCCACAGCGCGCCTAAAGAACTTTCGAGGGCAGTTGTATACAGAATGAGGGGTTTTCCCTTGACTGGAGCAGTTAGCACCGGAGGATTCTGTAGGTATTACTTGATTTCGTCCGGTGCGCTTTGGCATTTGCGATCCCAGACGAACGGGGGCCCCTTCTTCATTAGGTGACTGTAAGGACGACACTTGCCTGAGAGATTGGCTATAAATCGCCGGATATACACGAGCTTTCCTTGGAGAGACCGCAGTTACTTGAGAGTCCTTGGCGGAGGCATTTCTATGATCGCTTTGATCTTCGATGGGTCTATTTCGATGCCTTGGTGTCGGACGACGAATCCCAGGAACTTGCCTGAGGAAACTCCGAACGCGCACTTGAGAGGGTTCATCTTCAAGTTGTATTTTCGAAGGCGTTGAAACACGATCTTCAGATGCTCTAAATGTTCCTCGTATGATTTGTTTTTAACTACGAGGTCGTCGATATAGCATTCGACGATTTCATGTATGAGGTCATCGAAGATCTTCGTCATGGCCCTCTGATAGGTGGCACCGGCGTTCTTTAGATTGAAAGGCATCATCTTGTAGCAAAATATGCCCAGAGGAGTCCGGAAAGCGGTATGCTTCTGGTCCTCGGGATGCATCTTTATTTGATTGTATCCTGATGAGCCGTCCATGAAGGAGAAGATTTCGTGAGTGGATGTATTATCTATCATCGGCTCGGTGACTGGTACTGGAAAGTCGTCTTTCGGGAAAGCTTTATTGAGGTCTCTGAAGTCTACGCATATGCGCACCGTCCCATTTTTCTTCATTACTGGGACAATGTTGGCGATCCAGTCAGGATATTGAACCTCTTGGATGAAGTCGGAGTCGATTAGCTTCTTGACCTCGGCGTTGATGCTCATCTCAAGCTCGAGCCGCATTCTTCTCGGTGCTTGTTTGATCGGCTTAACGTCTGGATAAATCGCCAATTCATGGACAACAATCTCTGGGTCTAGTCCTGGCATCTCGGAATAGTTCCATGCAAAGCAATCTTTATACTGCCTGAGTAATTCTTTAAGCGTAGCTTCCTTTTCTTCAGGAAATAGTTCACTGACGAACGTCGGCCGTGGGTCGTTTGCCGTCCCCAAGTCAATTTTCCTGAGATCATCTGTAGTAGTATGTATCCCATCTTCCAGCTCTTTAGGCGCTGGTAGATACTCGGAGATCACTTCGTCATCATCGTTTGCGAAGCACCAGGGGAGATCAGCCGTATCTTCGCATATTCTTTCTCCTGACATCATTATCATGTGACAGGTGTGAGATCGCTTCCAAGACCGATATTGGTCTGGTTCTACTTTCGCTGCATACGTGGCTTTCGGTTCATGCTTCTGCAGTGGTGTTACCTTCCAACTGCTGGATAAAGCGAACTTGTTGAGTTGGTATTGGTCTTCGACCCAGTTTTTGAAGGTGAAGCAGTCTTCGAGAGGGTGTCCTATTGCTCGATGATAGGAGCAATAGTCCGGGTGAGAGACCTCGCTTTCCTGCTCGGGGTGCTTGGACTCCGGGAGGGTAATCATCTGATGTTTTATGATAAGATCAAGTATCTTCCATGTCTTGTCTTGGGAAAAAAATACGCTCGACCCATCTTCTTTACAAGAGACGAATCCTGGTTGCTCGATTCTCGATCGCGTGACTTCTTGGTCCCGCTTTGTCGATGTCGAATGTTTTTTCCACTCTTTGATTTATTTGTGCCTTTACGTCGGGTCTTTTGTATGATGGGCTGGTGACGAAGGGCATCGTCATTTTCCGTAGCCTGCTGAAGGAGGCGTTGCGTTCTGGCTTTCTCGTAGATGTCCATTTCGCGATTATGGTCGTCTCGAACCTTTTGACCCGCTTCCCTTATAAGCTTGTCCATTTGTTCTTCGAACGATGGGCTTGGCATTTTCATGATGGGAACTCGTTTTGGTTCAGGGTTAGTATCTTCCCACAGAGCATCTCCTTCCTCATCAAAGTCATGTATAACGTAGCAGCCGCGAAATCGCTCCCGTTTCTGGGATTGAACATATCCAAGCCCGATTGTTTCCATTCCCCTATTGGGCAATTTTCACTGAGTTCCGGGGACATCCCAGATCCTGTTGTAGAACTGAGCTTGTCGAGCAGTCTGCTTAAGGGGTACGTCTTGGCGCCTCAACAGTCTTTTCAATCCGTCTGTATAATATTTGGGCAAACGGATGGGCTGGAGCCTGTCAAGTGTAGAATCAACACCATTCCAAATTTCTTTCTCCACCTTGGTTTTCCCGTATCGGTAAAATAGGATCGCCTTTTCACCTCTTCGCCTAGGAGAGACGTAGAATGTCTGCAGTTCTTGTACACTATATGTGTTAAGTGCGTCAAGCTCTTTATAATGCTTTCGCGGAACCATGACAATCTGCAAACTCTGATCATCTCCGACGAAGGCTTGCACTGATGGACGAGCCGAGAATACTGCGTTGACCTCGTCTTCCGAGTCATACCAAAGACCAGAATAGGAGTTGACGGTCCCGGTTTGTTGTATTGGGGCGGTCCCGAATAGACCATCTCTTCTTCCTCTTCGGTATCACTCCCGAAGACCGGAATAGTGGTGATAGCTTTGTTCTTGTCCTTCGGTTTCTGATATCTTTCTGTGTCTTCGAAATCTGGAAGGAAGTACTTGGCATCCTCATATTTGCGGACTTCGTTCATGGAGAATGGGTTTAGTTCCCCCATCACAGTGTACTTGAGACCATCTTTGAAGTACTTCATACACTGATATTGTGTAGAAGGGATAATGTTGTACTCGTGTAACCAAGGCCGGCCGAGCAAAGCATTATAGCAAGTCTTAGCGTCAATGACGTGAAACTTGATGTCAGTGACTAGCAGCCCAAAGCGCAGCATCAGTATCACAGACCCGAGCGTCTGTGATGACTAGGAGTCAAACCCGGAGATAGTGATCTTATCTCGAACGACGTTTTGAACGCTCATGCAAATTTCCTTCAACACTCTTACATTGAGGAGATTGATAGAGGATCCATTGTCAACCAGGATTTTGCCTATCTTGATATCATGACAGTATCTGGAGACATAAAGGGGACAGTTATGCTCGCACGTCCCGAGGAAAAGGTCTTCATCGCCGAAAGTGATGTCAGCAGTATGCACTTCCTCCAACTCGTCCTTCATCTTTTCTTCGACGAGGAAAGCTTAGAATTGTTCAGGCTCTTGTAACGCCTTGATCAAAGAATCTCTCGCCTCTTTGGATAGCAGAAGGGCGTCAAGAATGCTTAGCTATGAAGGTAGCTTCCTCATGTGTACCAGAACGTTGTAGTCCACCTTATGTTTCTTTGGCGAGTCCTTGGCTGTCAGCTCTTCGACGACTCGATCATCAAAGGCGATATCCTCAGGGACTTTTTCTTTCCCCTTATCCTTTTTGTTCGAGCCTTTATTTGCGGGTCCGAAATTCTTTTCAGGTAATGTGCGACTGCGCAACTGAATGTTCTCGCATCTCTTCGGTCCTTCCTCTTTTCCCGAGGCGGATTCTTTAAAGAGAGGGCCAAGAGTCATTTCTTCGTCAGAGTCGCTCCCGAAGGTGAGAATTTGAGATCCCCCGTAGTCAACCATATGACAGTTGCCGGCAATTCTTTTGCGCTCCTCGGTCGTATTTCTTTGTCCCCGACGAGTTTTGCGTTTAATCTGCTTGAAATGTTTTCGGTGAGCAACATATGATTGATTTGATTTAGCGTGCTTGCGCTTTCTAAAAGATAGATCAAAAATATTTGTAACCGCAATCAAGAACGGCGTCGCATGAAGCTAGCCGGTGAGTACGGGTCGGTCCACAGGGATGTTGTGAATTTCCTAGTCGCGCTTACGAGTTAATTCCGAAGGGTGTTCGGATTGATTATTAAATCTAAAAATTGAAGTTGTATGATACTAGGATTAGAAACTTGCTAGGATTAGGTTTAGGGAAAATTTGGTAAACAAAGATCTACATCTCTTTCTATTGCCTTTAATTAAAGATATCATATTAGTGTTATGGTAAATCTTAACAAAGGGGATTAGGATGATTGGGAAGATTGATTCTTCCTCTAGATCCTTGTCCTTCCTTTCTTAATCTTTACCCTAACCTCCATGGAAAACCTTAAAATCCGGGCCTTTAGACTACGGAATCACCATTACCTTGAGGGTAGAGTGCCGTAGGGAGCGGAATAAGAAGGTATGCATGGAGTTCTAATTTTCATAAAAGATTGGCAAAGAAAAGAGATGAGAGATCTTCGTCTCTCAAATCCTTCCCCATTCCTAACCCTAACAAGCGAGAAAACTACTCACTCATTAGGGAATTGAAGAACATTTATCTAGGACAGAGAATAAAAATTACCTAGGGCAATAATTGAAATCTAAACTAGAGCAAGAAATTAAATCTACTTACAGATGCATCTCTCCAATCATCAACGCAGGGTTGTCAGATCTGAATTCATGAATTGAAAAGAAACACCGATGCTCTCCATAAAGAATTCTCAATTTATTATTAAAAGGAGGCATAGGGAAGCATGAGAAAAATACAAGGCTTTAGGGTTCTATTTATAGGACATAGAAACCCTACGTTTACAATTGCTCCGCATGTCTAAAATTACAAATATAGCCCCAAGAAATCTTTCCATAGCTTCCTCTGAACAATCTGCAATAAATTTCTTTCCATGATGCTTCAGAAGGGCCGCGGATCCGCGGCCTTGGTGGGCTTTGGGCCGCTGATCCGCGGCCCTTTAGTGGGTTCAATTGATAAATTTTCTTGGGCTGCTATATGTTTCTTTGGGCTTCCAGATTCTTTGTTCATATTATCATTTGGGCTTCTACAGTGATACCAGATCTTCAGCGAACACTTTGCACTGGATCTTTTAACCGTCTTTCTTGCAAATTTGGATCTTGAGTTGCCTTGTTGATGGTGAACCGTTCTTCGTTTTCAGGCTTGACTAAGATCCTCCTATTTGTTGGTCAAAAGTCCTTCTTTTGTGTCGTCTTTTGTCTTTTTCACTGTTTTCGTTCCAAGAACCTGTAACCTGTAACATGTAGCAGACATGGGTCAAAAGCACCTGTTTTCATTATAAAATGCATAAGAATGGGGAATATAAAATACAATATTATGGTGTGAGCAAATACCCCCAAACTTATCTTTTGCTCGTCCTCGAGCAAACTTATTGTTTTATTCTCTACAAAAAAACCTAACCGCACTTTCGCAGGGAAACGCGATTGCACTGAGCTCGTGCAACAAGCCGTTAAACCTCTAGGTGTCCCTAGTAGGAGGAGTGTTGTCTCCTGAGGGTTTTCAGCGGATACTACCCACAAAATCCTATCAATTTGGCCTTTCGACTTTAATTCTCCAATTAGGTTTTCTAACAAGGAATTCTATTATCTTTTGACTCGCAAATTATCCACCCATATTCTTCACACTTCCTCATTATTTAACTTAAGATTATATATATCCTGTATAATTACCTAGCTTTCGACATTTCTTAAGCTTTCCTTCTAGGGTTACATCTCCACTTAGGAATTTTTATCAACTCTATTAAAGACACAAGTTCTATTCTTCATTCCTTTCTCTTATCTAAACTCCAATCACATACCCCTACGTGTGTGTAAATATCACCCCTACACTTGGAAATTCAAATCAAGCAATCGTACTCCCGTCCATTGTCCAAAGCACTTTTGAAATTTTCGCTTTCACATCCTTCATGCGACTGTTAATACTTCTTGAGGTACCAACAACCGATTACAAGATGCGTTAGCGTTTTAAAACGTACTTCCTAGTTTTTGCAACACCCAAGGCTTTTAGCAGTGGCTCCCAAACCAGTTGGTCTAAGGCACTAGGTGATGAAGCACCCTCGCTAAATATTTTTCTATTTTTACGGCCTTAAATAATCACAAAAACCAGTGTCCATTTTTTTCTTTATCCACTTTTTTCTTTTTCATACTAAGGACTTTAGACAAGAGCATTTCAAGGTCTCTTCTACTATTCCAAGTTTCAAGGTGCGTGATTGTGCAAATTGTAGGGTATACATTTTCAGAATCTAGATTTAAGCTAGGAACTATTTTTCAAACTTATACTCTAATAAGAACATCAATACTCTTCCCTTGTTTCGACTTAGCCCAAGAAGTGAACCCAAAATTTGCCTATTTCTAAATAAACTACAAGGCATATACTTTCTACTGTTAAACTTTAAGGAAGGTTATTTTTAGGGTTTTTAATTTACTAAGTCTAAGATCTAGTTGTTCCTAACCAGTTAACCTATTTGTCAAACTCAAGTCAAATAAGCCAAAATTGAATACAGTAATTTTTATAATTTTTGAAATTTTTCAATTTTTATGGGTTTTTCAAATAAATATGCAAATGCAAAAATATGTACAAATGAATGCGAAGGAAGAAGACGTACCGAGCATACCCCCAAACTTGAACTTGACAGTGTCCTCACTGTCATGCTGAACCAAGAGGGTCAGAATACCGGCACTCCCCTGTTTATTTATTTATAATTTTTTTATTTTTAATGTTTTGAAATTTTTTTTTGTTTTTTTATAGAAAAAGAAAACAAAAGATATATACATATATACAAAGGTCCCCCAAACTTAAGCTTGGCCTTGCACAATCCAAAGGTTAGCACCAACCATTCAAAAATTCTATCGTGGTAATGGTAGAGTTGGTGAAAGAATGGAGTGGAAAGAAAAGAAATGAGAAGCACACGAGACCGTGTGGAGAGAAAAGGATAATATGGTCTGGGTGGAGGAGAATGGCGGAGGGGAAGAAGAAATGGTAGGGGTTCTACTTCTTCGAGTGGAGGTTGATTAATCACAAAATCCATATTATTTAAGAATGCGAGTTCGTCGGCGAAAATATCTTCGAAACTTTCCTCGAAGGTCCAATTGAAAATTATCGAACTCAAAATGTCGGATTGTGATTCATCAACACTCGATATCATTAAAGGAAGATTAGAAGAACCAAAGGAAGTGGGAATACGAATTTGAGGGTGTGGATGGAGCGTATAGATTAGCACAATTTGTAATGACCGATGTGTAAAAAGCGATTGTGCTAATCTATCAACCCGCGAAAAAATGAGATTAAATCCCTCAAGAGTCGTGAGCAAACATGGGTACGTCGAACTAGGTATTGGAGATGAAAGCGTAACGGTCTCTTGCACAGTCGAAACGATAGGAAGGACGGAAGGAAGTGAGTGAGGAAGGGTATCAGTTAGGGATTTAGGAGGGTGTATTGGAAAATTCGACACATCAAACGAAAATGGTTCAACCTCAATATTATCCTCATTACTATCCTCATAATTATCCTCATAATTCTCCTCGATATTCAACTCATCCATGCCATTATCATCAAAATCAAGACGCATATGAGATTCGGGAGAAATATTTAATAACTCGGGATGATGATTTGAACATAAAATTTCAATTAAATCGACAGGTTCATCATCCGAAATATTCCCGGCGTCTATATCCTCAATCAAGTGAAAGTCAATTTCTTTAGACACCTCCTCAAAAGCATGGATGTTTATCAATGTAGGTTCTAGAGTGGAAGTGTAAAGGTCGAAAGGAGTAGGTGCGGTTTCACTCGAAAGGGGTTCCTCACAATCTGGCAAATCAAACACTACAAAATCACACAACTCATTTTTATTTTCAACCGGTGAACTATTTAGGGCAATCGATGGAAAACAGGAGTTGTGGGCTTCAATTGGGTAAGGGTGGGTTTGATTTGAAAATCCTCTCTCATTCTCACTCAGTCCAACCACCTCCTCATACATTGGAAAATTTGGAGCTAGTTGGAAACTAGCTGCCGGTTCACTAGATTGCATAAGGGTGGCCACGGACACTTCCACATTCCTAACCATTTTATTTGTTGCTGCGATATACGCCTCCAACGCCTCTTCCAAACTAGACTTGGGTGGTAAGGGGGTTTCGGTAAAAGATTCGAAATTGTTTGGATATATGAAACTCCCTAATGGCTGTGTAGAAGCAGTGTCTAGTGAAGGTGGAAAGGTCGGGTAGGACTGGTAGGAAGTGGGTGATTGGACTGGGGTAGGGTCAACATGTGGATAAAAAGGTGAATAGTCTTGTTGATCCCTAGAACTAGATGTGTGGAGAGGGGTGAAAGATCGGCTACGAGATTGAGCAATATGCTCAGCAATGGACATCGGCTTAGGAGCGACAGAAGGACTTAAAGAAGTGGTATCAACATATGTATGTGGTGAAGGTTGACTCGGTTGATACAAGGTGGATTGAAAAGTCAAATTGTTTCTCCTAGACGCCTCTATTTGATCTTTCAAAGATATTTTAGGCATGGAAGGATCGTCTTTAAATTGATTGAACAAATTGCCGAACGACGCAAAATTAGGTTCGGGATACCAAAGTTCGGCTAATGATTTTTTATGTGGGGTACCCATGTTAGAAGAAGAAATGTGACAAGAAGGAAGGTTGGATGGTGCAAGGATTTATTTGGGGCTAATAAAAAATTTTGCAAGCTCTACAAAATATTTGTCCTTGTTATTTTCATTTTTCATTAATTTTTTTCTTTCTCTTTATTTGGAAAAATTTTGGTGCAAAAAGATTTCTAGAGAAAAGATATGCAACAACAAAATATTTCTTGCAATCAATTTAGTTCAAGCGGGGCCCAAAAATCCTGCACAAGACTTGTTATATGGAAGGCAATATATTTTATAGCTCACAGAATTTTGCAGGCATTATTCAGAAAATATTTATCTAGATTTCCAGAGAAAGAAAAGAGGAACTTACAGTGCAATTTTCTCCAGCTGATAACATAGGGGGACCGCGGATCCGCGGTATGAGTGGCTTGGCGCGGCGGAAGCGCGGCTTCGGAGCGGGCGCAGATCCCGAGATTTCACCAGATTGCCGCGGAAGAGCGGCAGAAGGCGCTTTTTGCCGCGGAATCGCGGTCTAGTAGGCGGTTCACGTCTCGAGAATTTTTCAGTTGTTTCGTTTTGAAAATCCCCCTCTATTCTGATCTTCTGATTTCTGTTTCGCCTTCTGGAAATTTCCAGATCCGATTTTGTATATCCTGCAAAAATTCAACCACAAAGTATCCCTTCCAAAAATCACAAATGATATATATTTTTATATTTTTTTGATTTTTTAAATTTTATGATTAACCCGAAATTACGAAAAGAAAATTCTACGCCATCCCCGGCAACGGCGCCATTTGATTGATTTGATTTAGCGTGCTTGCGCTTTCTAAAAGATAGATCAAAAATATTTGTAACCGCAATCAAGAACGGCGTCGCATGAAGCTAGTCGGTGAGTACGGGTCGGTCCACAGGGATGTTGTGAATTTCCTAGTCGCGCTTACGAGTTAATTCCGAAGGGTGTTCGGATTGATTATTAAATCTAAAAATTGAAGTTGTATGATACTAGGATTAGAAACTTGCTAGGATTAGGTTTAGGGAAAATTTGGTAAACAAAGATCTACATCTCTTTCTATTGCCTTTAATTAAAGATATCATATTAGTGTTATGGTAAATCTTAACAAAAGGGATTAGGATGATTGGGAAGATTGATTCTTCCTCTAGATCCTTGTCCTTCCTTTCTTAATCTTTACCCTAACCTCCATGGAAAACCTTAAAATCCGGGCCTTTAGACTACGGAATCACCATTACCTTGAGGGTAGAGTGCCGTAGGGAGCGGAATAAGAAGGTATGCATGGAGTTCTAATTTTCATAAAAGATTGGCAAAGAAAAGAGATGAGAGATCTTCGTCTCTCAAATCCTTCCCCATTCCTAACCCTAACAAGCGAGAAAACTACTCACTCATTAGGGAATTGAAGAACATTTATCTAGGACAGAGAATAAAAATTACCTAAGGCAATAATTGAAATCTAAACTAGAGCAAGAAATTAAATCTACTTACAGATGCATCTCTCCAATCATCAACGCAGGGTTGTCAGATCTGAATTCATGAATTGAAAAGAAACACCGATGCTCTCCATAAAGAATTCTCAATTTATTATTAAAAGGAGGCATAGGGAAGCATGAGAAAAATACAAGGCTTTAGGGTTCTATTTATAGGACATAGAAACCCTACGTTTACAATTGCTCCGCATGTCTAAAATTACAAATATAGCCCCAAGAAATCTTTCCATAGCTTCCTCTGAACAATCTGCAATAAATTTCTTTCCATGATGCTTCAGAAGGGCCGCGGATCCGCGGCCTTGGTGGGCTTTGGGCCGCTGATCCGCGGCCCTTTAGTGGGTTCAATTGATAAATTTTCTTGGGCTGCTGTATGTTTCTTTGGGCTTCCAGATTCTTTGTTCATATTATCATTTGGGCTTCTACAGTGATACCAGATCTTCAGCGAACACTTTGCAATGGATCTTTTAACCGTCTTTCTTGCAAATTTGGATCTTGAGTTGCCTTGTTGATGGTGAACCGTTCTTCGTTTTCAGGCTTGACTAAGATCCTCCTATTTGTTGGTCAAAAGTCCTTCTTTTGTGTCGTCTTTTGTCTTTTTCACTGTTTTCGTTCCAAGAACCTGTAACCTGTAACATGTAGCAGACATGGGTCAAAAGAACCTGTTTTCATTGTAAAATGCATAAGAATGGGGAATATAAAATACAATATTATGGTGTGAACAACATATCCCTGCCACCAGCTTTTAAAAGTGTTGCACTCTTCGGTGAGGTGCGCAATCTTTCGATGATATAAGCAGTAGCTAGGATGTATATCCGCTTCATCAGGAGTGTTTTTTTCGGAGGGTGGCAGCTTCATTCCCATCGATATGGCTTTGGCGAACCTTTTCCTCGTCTTGAACCTGCTTTTATTTACGGCGGATGTACTTTGATCTGGTGGGAGTGTTTTGACCCTTTCGTCCAGTCACCGGCTTTTGGCCTTTTCAAATATGGCCATCTCGCACTCTCGATCAGCTTTGCTTTTAAGAAGAGCTTCATTCAGGAATGCATCAATCATTTCGTCTGATGGTCCTAGAAGTTCCGGCTGAGGATCTGCTCCCAGTTTCTCCGCGTAAGGAGCTTCTTCATCGTCTATCGATGAGTGAGAGATCACATGGCAGCTTGCCACATAATCTTCAGGCTCATCCGACGAGTCTTCTCCATTATCATCATCTCCGTCCTTAAGGACGTGGCTGAGAAATTCTTGGAGTGTGACTGGGGTCCGCGCCTTCTGGTTATATTCTTCCAGCGCGTCAATCTGTTTTTGCAGGTCCGTGCACTTATCACCATGCTTCATGGGCTTTTTGGTCTTCTTCTTCTTCTTCTTCGAAAACTTTGACGGCTGGGTGTGAGCGCTTTGACTATCACCACCAATTTTTGGAGTTGGGCGCAGTTTCAGCATTCCCTCGATGATCTCGGGTTCCAGTGGATTTTTCCATATGATCGCCGGGCATGTTTGGAGATCCTTCAGCATTCTTTTCGTCTCGACTGAAAGAACGACCTCCCATGGAGCTTCTTCTACAAAAGAGCATGATGCCCCCGGTGTGTCTGTTTTTTTAGAGCGTGCGGCTGTGGCGGGCTTATTTTCCAATTTTCGGATAGTGTGAACTTGCCCTACTGGTATTGGTCTTCGATCCAGCCTTTAAAGACGAAGCAATCTTTAATTGGATGTCTTACCGCTTGATGGTAAGGGTAATAATTGGGACTATTAGCCTCACCGGGTTGTAATGGGTGCTTTGGATCCGGTAAATTAATAAGCCTGTTGCGCACCGCCAGCTCGAACAATCTTCTCGTTTTGTCCCAGGGAAACAAATAAAGGCGCTTTATTTTCTCATTATAGAATCTCCGTCTCTCGTCTAGACGATCGGTTAATTTTGGACCGCTGGGCTGCTGTTGAGCATTGGCGACGAAGGTCGCTTTCCCTTTCCCTTTATCATTCCGTGGCTCCGGCTTCGAAGAGGAAGGCCTATGGCCTATCTGGTCCATGTGGGCCAGCTTGTCAATCAAGGACTGGAAAGTGGTCGGCTTGAAAAACATCATGAATTGGGAGATGGTCGCTTGAGGGTCAAGAGTGCCCACGAGCATGCCCACCGCAGGCGCTTCTTCGATGCGATGCTCGCACTTTGACTATAAATTCCGCCACCGTATCGCGTACTGGACCCACATTTCGCCTGGCTTTACCTTGGCGTTAATTAATGCGGTGATCGGGGTGCGCTCGCTAGTGCTCGCGAACCTTTGTGTAAACAACAGCTCCATTTCTGCAAATGTCTTGACAGAGTCATTCGGGAGTTCATAGTACCATTCGAACGCTGTTTCTGACAAGCTGCCGACAAACTGGGCGACATACTGATGGGGATTGCCCGTCCCTTTATATACATGGAATTTAAGGATCGTATATCCTGGCGGGTACCTTATTTGGTCATACCAACCCAGATAGGGTCGTCCAGTCTTAACGATTTGCCCAGCCGCTTCATTCGCCTGGTGAGCTCGTATTTGCTGAGCAATGTAATCATCCAGAGCGAACTTGGAGATTGTCTTCTCTTTGGCTGCTGAAAGAGCCGGAGGAGGGTTCGATGTCTCCCCTCTGTCGTCTTCAATGATAATCGGGGGATTTTCAGCTGGAGGTTCCGTCTGTAACATCATCCCAGCCATATCTTGGAACAAAAGGGCCATTCATTTTATGTTGGCCGCCTGTTCCACGGCCTCTTTTTCTTTCCTCTCGAGCATTCTTCGGAGGAATTCAGCATCGGTTTTTTGTTCCTGACGCTGCTCTGAGGTCTCTGGATTTTCTTTCGGCCCAGTAAGTGCGGCCATTGCGGTCAGCATCTCCTGAAGTTTTTGCTGCTATTGCTCATGAGCCTTTGTTATCGATCGAGTAAGCGGTCGATGACCGATAGAAGCACGGCCTTCCTCTTTTCCGAAGGCCGTATAAACGGTATGTGTTACCATGCCCCCAGACTTGGGGCGTTTATATTCAGCGTCCTTGCGGTTCGCTGCGGTCACAGGGGCTTTCTCCGGCCTCCTTCTCTTGTGAGCGGTTGAAGTTGAAGGAGCCGTTGCAGCGGGCACCCAGACAGATGACATCTTCCGTGGTATCACGGGATGGTCTTTTTCTTGCCGAGCTTTAATCTTCTTTGGTCGACGAGAGTAGTCCTGGTCAATCACCGATTCCTGGACCTGTCGCCAGACTTTGTAAATTTTGGAGGATAGCCGCTGAGGGGACTGCTCCGGCTTCACCATTGTAGCATTCTCCATGGGTAGAGGAGATCTCTTCAGCACGGCGGTCGGAGAGTTCTTGCGGACCCTCCTGAGTGGTTCAAAGCTGTTCCCAGTTGGAACAACAGCATCAGCTTCCACCATTAGAGCCGGCGGAGTCAGTCCGGAAGGAGAGTTGCCCCCAGCCTTCCTTACTCGGCGCCAGTGACGACGACGAGCATGTCGCACGGATGGTGTTGGTTCAGCTATGGGGGTGGCTTCATCATGCCCCCTGTTTTGGCGAAGGGTTGTCGCCGGCGTCAACCTCTTGAAGACCGATGTCCGTTGAGAAGCAATGTCTAATCTGTCAAAGACAGACCTCTGGGCAGGGGAAGCAACTTTGAGAACTTTGCCTGGGACAGGAGCCGGAACAGTCAGTCTTGTGAAGACTGACTTCTTGGCAGAAGAAGCCTCTCCGATGATTTCGCCTGCTTGAGCTGGGATGGCTATCCGCTTTGGGATGGCTGCTTCAGGTATCGCGGGCTTGTTGGCGTTCTGGCCCAGTCTGTTGAAAACTGAGGTATTGAATTTGGGAGACCCGTTGAGAGAGGCCGCAGTAGTAGTAAGTCGATCAAAGACCGACTTCTTTAGGGTTTCCTGCAACGGCAGCGGTGCATTGAAGTTCACAGGTGGGAGCATGGTCCCGAAGAATAGCCCAGTGGTGGCCTGAGTCACCTAGTCCACCGGCATTGTAAAAACAGAGGCCTCCTGAGGCCCGTAAGTCACTCCTGCTGCGGGGACGGAGTGGGAGCTATTGCCATTGTTGCAGCTTGTGCAGTTGAAAGCCATTTATCTTCTGTTTTCTGCACGGAGCAAGACACCAAATCTTAGTACCTCAAATCCAGGGGCAACCATATCAAACAGCGATTCGTTCGTGAACACGACACACGAAGTGTGGAGTGGAAAGAGGAAAAGGTCCCACCGGGCGTGCCAGAATCTGTTCCCCACCGAAACAAGGAGACGCAACCGCGCAGGTCCGTCTTGCCTGAATTTCGGGGCAGATGCTATTTGGTGCTATCCGTCCACCTCTCCGAAGATGCCAAGTTGATTTATGACACCATATATCGAAGGTTTAAACGGATACGGCCGATGTAGCAGACTTCATCAGATTCCCCCTAATCTGAGGGGGTTTTGGTTGTGGGGACGCTCTTCCCTGCAAGCGCAAGCCCCTACAGTTAATTACGCTACCGCATCGCGGTAACAACTTTCTCTTTCTCCAGATGGTCACTTCGTGTCGTGGGTGTTTGTTTTGTTTTTGGTTGCCTGTGGATTGTATACGGAGACTAATTTATGTTGTCGCCCGTAGGACGTGGATTAGTCCAAATCCGTATTTTCTTAGATTTGGGGTTGGGGTTCGGTTTAAGGATACGTTAGTCTCATTTGAGACTAAGATCAACTTAAACGTTTGTTAAGGATACGTTAGTCTAATTTCAGACTAAGATCAATTTAACGGGATCGTTTAGATCCAACAAGAGAGCATTTGGGCTCTATTGTTTAGTTTAGGGATATTGCGGTCGATTACCAGTTTAAGGACATGGTGGTCCAATGTTAGTTTAAGGACATCTCGGTCCGATGTTAGTTAAGGACATCTCGGTACATTGTTAGTTTAAGGACATTACGGTCCAATGTTAGTTTAAGGACATCTCGGTCCAATGTTAGTTTAAGGACATCTCGGTCCAAGGTTAGTTTAAGGACATCTCGGTCCATGGGTGTAAGGACCCCACAGTCCAATGTTAAGGACATCATAGTCCATGGGTTTAAGGACCCCACAGTCCAGTTTAAAGACGTCATAGTCTATGAAATGTGTAGTTGTCAGGACCCGTCACCTCTCTGAAGACGTTGAAGGATTACAACGACAAATATCAGAGAAGTAAAGAGATGTACCCTTAAACCGATGCGGGTTGAGAGACCTGTAGTCCAATTAGGACTAAGATCTGTTAAAATATTTACGAGCAGATGGGCTCAATTAATATAAATTGATGACTTATGGACAATCTTGGACTAAATCCAATTAAATTAAAATGTTTAACATTTTATTTTGGGCTGTTGAGCCTTTATTTGGGCTTGGCCCTGACAGTGTTTTTGTCTTTTACTGAATGCTGAGCATTCCTCATAGCCCTGGACTTATTAAAGAATAATTTATGTTCTATCAGCGCAACACGTGGCGCGCTTCGCGCTTTGCGCCAGTCAAAGAGCGCAGTGCGCTTCTGTCGAGTAGCGCACACGAGAGGGACACGTGTCGCACTTGGCGCTAAGCGCCAGATGATGGGCGCATTGCGCCAGTTTATGAGCGCATTACGCTATTAATTCAGTGGCGCACACGTGAGTGACACATGGTGCGCCTGGCGCTGAGCGCCAGCCTATGAGCGCAGTGCGCTATTTCAAGAGCGCAAAGCGCTAGTTGTTAAGTGGCGCATACGTGATTGACACGTGGCGCGCTCGACGCTGAGCGCCAGTCTAAGAGTGCAGAAACGCAGTTCAAGAGCGCAAAGCGCAGTTCCAGAGCGCAAAGCGCATATGATCAATTTTGTGATCTAAAAAGAGACTTTATCTCAAGAATCTAAGAACAAAAGTTCTTATTTTGTAGGAGATGTTTCCAATCTCTTATGTTGATGAAGGGCTTTGCTCTTATAGATCTAGAATTGAATTATTCTCTCCCCCCCTTATGATGAGATGATCACTGAAAGACAATTTATCTTTATAAATCTATGATCTGTGAGAAGAATTATATTCTTCTTTTTATGATGAGATCTTTTGATCTCTTTGTAAAAGACCTTGGTCTTATAGATCTATGATCTTTAAAGAAGTGAGTTCTTCTTTTTTAATTATAAGATGATTTCATCTCTGTGTTCATCATCATTTATTTCATTTTTCTTTACCTTGAAGAAAAATCTTCTTTCTCTGAGAGCTTGGCTCTTCTCTTTCAACTTTCTCAAAGTTTTCTGGGGAGGTTTCTCTGTGCTTCTTTCTGTATCTCGAGACTTGAAGTCTGGGGGCCTTTTTATAGGGCAAGCTGATTTGTTCAATCAGTTAAGGAGATTTTTTCTCCAATTGATTTGGGGAATTTCCCATCATTGGATCTTTGATCCAAGGGCTTCTGATTTATAGAAGGAAATCTTCTTGTTTTTAACAAGATTGGGAAATCTTTTAAACAGAATTTATTCTGTGTTTTTGGTGATTTTTAATCACCATTGGATCATTGATCCAACGGTGCTCTGATTTACAGAGCACAATCTTGTTGTTTGGAAAGATTTAAGAAATCTTTCCTTAACAGAATTTAATTCTGATTGATTAATGATTTATCATTATTATTAGATTTTTGATCTGACGGTGGGGAGCTTTTAGTTCCAGCGCTAGCGCACCCGTGCTTTGCATGTGGTGCGCTGCTTAGAGTGCAGCGCACCTAGCGCTAGCGCATCCACGCTTTGCACATGGTGCGCTTCTTAGAGCGCAGCGCACTCGGCGCTAGCGCACACGTGGTGCACTGCTTAGAGTGCAGCGCACCCGGCGCTAGCGCACACGTGCTTTGCACGTGGTGCGCTGTTTAGAGCGCAGCGCACTTGGCGCTGCATCTGAAGCGTTGCTTCATTTCAAAATTTGAATTTTGAACAGAGCTTTGCTCTGATTGGGGGAAACAGCGCCCCTAGTTAGGGTTTTGGCTGTGTTTTCCGGTATTGGGATTCTTGGTTTTGAGACTTGATATTGTATTTGGTCGCTGGACATTTGTACGTCAACGACGAGGGTTGTTGGGTTTTTTTTCATGTGTAGGCTATAGGTTCTAACCTATGAGCGTACCGCGTGCCGTATTTGAATTTCGGAACTTGATGCTAATTGCTTTGCGATTTCATATTGATTGTAGGTACATTCGCGTGGATTCCGAGACGACGAAGCGCATCGACTATGGCTAAGCGAGGAGTTTAGCAGGTGAGTAGATTTATATCTACGGGGAAGTCGGGTGGATGGCGTATAACACTCCCGCAAACATTGATATGGAAGATCGTTTGATTATTATATCCTGATAAATGATATGCGACGGACATGATTATAGGATTTACAAACGATGATATGATAGAAGTTGACACTAATGAACATATTGACATATGAGAATATGAAATGAGAAGTGAATCATGATAGGTACGAATTGAAAGAGAAAAAGTATGACGTTTTTATAATGTGATGCGAGATATTGATGTGATGAACGAGTATACGATGTGATATAATGACTTAGTGTGATATGTCGTTATATGGATGCGAGTCAATATGAGATTGTTGATACCTTTGTCGGTCCCCTGATATGAGATTGAAACGGATGTGACCTGAGAGATAGGGGTGTGTGTGTGTGTGTATGGATAATGATGTGCATAATGAGTGTTATGCCGTACGAGACTTAGATCCGTACCCCCGTTGTTGTATAGGTTGATAGAATCCCTAATTGTTTAATGCCGCTGTACGATAGATTACCGTACTCGATGAGTTTTACCTGTTGATTGATCTATACCCTTGATTAGAGGATGCCGTACGATAGATTATACCGTACGTGGTGTTGTGAGGCTGGATGCCGATTGATAGTTTCACCTGTAGGGTTCCTAGGCACCCTAGTGAGGTCTCACAAGGCATCAAACATGCCAATATAAAATTTTATGGGTGCCGAGAGACCCGACTACGGATCGTTTGCTAGAAAACTAGGCGAAAAAGCTAACTAGTTAACACTTAACTACAAGATACGGAAATACAACCTTTGTAGATCCGGTGCTCCACCTCCATAGCTCCGCAACGAGGTCCTCTCCGCTGTCCAAATCAAATCCGGGCTCAAGCGTCGGCTTCGTCGGAGAATGGGCAAGCTAGGTCGTCGATGTCCATGCCGAAGATGATCTACGTCGAGGCATCGCTAAATCAAGCTCCGACTTCACCAAGTCTAAAAACTTGTGAAGAGAACACACTCTACTACTTGGCAAGAGGTAGAGGATGAAGAAATAGGAAGTGGGTAGACTTTAGAATTGGATTTCTCACTTGTTTTCATCAATCACCATTGATGAAGTGAACTTTCTTCATGTGAAGAAGATGAAGAAGAAGAAGAAAGAAATATGATAAGTTAATTATATTTTGAAAAGAAAATGAATACTTATCATATTAGAACCATGGTCAAGTGTAGAGAATTAACCAAGGTTAGATTAATGGTTAGGGTTTAAGATGAAGACAAGAATGGTTACAAAGTCAAAGCTTCATGAAGCTTCAACTAAACTCCAAAATTAGCAACCATTCTTTTCTTATCTATTCAAAATAAATAAATAAATAAATAAGTAATAAAAAGAAAACCCTAATCATTAGTTTAACCATGGCTTAATTCATTACACTTAACTATAGTTAAACATGTATCATCAAACATGATACAATCAAGTGTACGAAAGTATATCACATATACAATGTGCACAAACCAAGTGAGAAAATCCGTTTAAAGTGAACCAATACTAGTTAGTGCAAAGTAATATATCAAATATATAATTATGCATTAAATCATTAAATCAACACTTGATTCAATGATCCGGTCATGTCGCACACAACCGACTAGTATTCAATGTATCGGCTTATCGAATCAATACTTGATTCGATACCTAGGTTATATCGCATACAACCATTCGATACAATCATCGCGAGAATAGAATACGGTATCACATACACGCATTATTCTCGGTCCCGCACATATCTCATATGCGCTCCTATTTCGTTTCGCTTGAGCCAGGAAACTTCTGTGTAGGACTCTAAAGACTCGTCAATACGCCGGCAGCGGATGATGATCATATCAAGCATCCACAAGCCGCAAGCGGTCTGCTAAACGTAACGGCCACCCGGGTATTGAGCGATCAGAAGATCGACGAGCAAGCCCGCTCACACTCCTGTGAATCCAACCAGTAACACTACCGTACAGTACGGTCTGATCGTCTGATATGTCGCATATCTTGCCTAGGGGTGGTAAACGTCAGACCCCAATAGCTCGATAAGTCGTGTCGATATGAGGCTCATAACGGGTCGAGAAACTACTGGTAACACTTACCAGCAATTCTCTGAGCAGCCCTGGCCAGGGACTTCCTGTTATAGCCAATCGAACACAGTGCAACATCAACTCCCTATACCGGGAGAGACGAATCCCCTCCTATCGCTCATTGCCTCCATGTGACTCGGGACTGTACCCAAAAACCACCGTTTTGCACGCCCTCTTGGACGTGGTAAGATGGAAATCAAAGCACAGTGGGAACCACACAAGACTCTATGACGATCTCGGGTCAACAGACTACTCTGTACCAGTGTCACCAGAGAACTGCCATCTGACGTGAGGTATAATACCATCTGGGAGTTCTCGGCGAGTCCGTCCAGTGTACCCAGTCTCTACTGAGCACCCGTATATCATCTCTGATGTCAAACACCAATGGATATGGGATCATCCATCGCCCATCTGTATGGGTCGAGAAGGTATACGCTAGTCTACTCTGGTATATCGATGCCCCGTCTCGATACACCCTCGACTAGGGACTTTGAAGGATGTACTTATGCACTACCATGTCCCCACTAGTATGATCCGCATCATAGTCCAGGTAGTCAAGCACACATCCTAAGGGCTTTACCAACATGTAACAGAGAGACAATCAGTATACACATTAAGGTAAAGTTCAACCAGATAGCATACTATCATGTCGAGCAAGAAAGTCCTCCCTATATATGTCCCAGCATCCACTACAATATACATCCTATGTACAGTAATGGCCTCTAGGGCATACATATAACTAACAATCTCCCACTTGCACTAGGGCCATCTGATAGCAGTGGTTGCAGTATCTCATACTCAACCATCCCATAAAAGTCTCTCTCTGGGAACAGGCCTTTGTGAGTGGATCCGCTGTGTTGTCCTCTGAGTCTACTCTCCAAACCTCGATCACTCTGGAGATCAACTATCTCCATGATAAGGTGATACTGCCTTAGAATATGTCTGGATCACTGATGGGACGGACGTTCCTTGGCATAAGCCACAACTCCATTGTCACACAATGGTAGGAACATAGTTCATCTCATGAACCTATATACACCCAAACAGCCTCTTTGGTAGCATCTTAAGTAGCGATGTATCCTGCCTTTATCGTCTAGTATGTCACGGTATCCAGCTTGGAACTCTTCCAACATACCGTCCCTTTACTGAGGGTAAAGACAATGCCTGTGACTGACATTCAGTCGTCTTTATCACCCTGGAACCCTTCCAGTGATTCTCCTCAGGATCGATTGACACCACCTCACTACATCTAGTGAGTTTCCTAACATCCATTTAGATCTATCTCATAGATCCAAAATCCAGGATTTAGTAGGTATCACTTTGATCCTATTTGGAGAATCTTTGTGATAAGCGGAGATTGATTGAGCGTAGCATAAGAAACTCCTTTCTTATCGAGAGTATGTCATCCACGTACTCTACGAGGATCGTCACCATACTCCCTACTACCTTTTTGTATATACAAGGTTCATCTACCATTTTGATGATGTCAAACTCTTTGACCGCTTCATCAAAACAGATGTTCCAACTCCGCGATGCCTGCTTTATCCTATAAAGCATCTTGCACACGTTTCCGCTGCTCCCACTGTCTACGAAGCCCTCTGGCTGTGTACTTATAGACACTCTCTTCTAAACATCATTTAGAAAAGCTGTCATGACACCCAACCACCAGATATCGTAGTCATGGTATGTAGCCGTGGCAAGTAGGATCTGGATGGACTTAAGCATAGCTACTTAGAAAAGGTTTCATCATCATCCACGCCTGGTCGATGACGAAAAGCTTTTAACAAGTCTAGCTTTGAAAGTCTCAACTTTTCCATCTACACCAAGTAATCTTCTCAAGATATACTTGCTCCTGATGGGGATTTAACCCTTCAGATATTGCAACCAAAGTCCATACTTTGTTGGTGTATAAGGATTCCATCTCAGATCGCTAAGCATCCAGCCATTCTTACAGAGTCTTACTCCTGATGGCCAGCTCGAAGCTAGTTGGGTCATCATCTCATGATGCAATCTTCGCTCCCACTGTCATAGAGAAACCGAAGTATCTCTCAGGTGGGTGAGAAACCCTACTAGATCGGCGGAGAGGCTGAGGTTCGTTGGAATCTACTGAATCCTTTGGTTCTATCAAATCATCAGCTGTAGTTTGTATAGCTGGAACTATTCCAGTTCTACATAACAGACCTTGCCTCGAACTTGTCCGGATTATGGTTTTAGACATAGGCCGGACAACCCCAAATCTTAACTAGCTTAAGACATGGGCTCTTCCCTTTCCATATCACATATGAAATGGTAGGCAACTGATTTGATTGGAACCCTATTCAATAGGTATGCAGCTTCTCAAGTGCATAACTCCCTAAAAGGAAATAGGCAACTCAGTAGTACTCATCATAGAGCGCACCTTATCATATAGGGTGTGATTGCTCCGCCCCGATATACCATCGTGCTATGGTGTATACAGAGGAGTAATGCTGAGAGAGAATCTCATTCTCCTTTAGAATATTCCAGGAATTCCATGCACAAGTATTCTCCTCCCTGATCTCATCATAGGACATAATACTTATACCCGTATTTTGGTTCTCTACTTCTCGCTTATATTCTGTGAATATCTCAAAAGGTTCGGACTTGTGTTTCAACAGGAACATAGGTCTGAATCTTGAGAGATCATCAGAGAACGTAATGAAGTATAAAGAACCAGTCTTGGCATGTGTAGACAGGGGACCTAACATACATCAACATGTATCATCCCAAGAGTTCAGTAACTCTTTCTCTGTTTCCAGTAAACGGAGCTATGGTCATCTTATCTTTGTGACATGACTGGCGAGTTTCACAAGATGTAAATTCAAACTGATTTAAATATGCATCTAAATGTAACTTCAGCCAGTCGGGTCGCATTGATCTGATCTAGTCTACAATGCCTCAAGAAGGATTCGTTCATTTCTGAACTCTTCCTCTTGTGTGTGTTCCGTATACTAAAGAACTGTAGTTTGATTTAGAACATCAAAGCTTTTAGATAACGTGCCTGAACCGATCAACTTTTGATATAGGAAATGTTCAAAACATTATCCAACAATACAAAATTATATCCTTTCTTTACTAATAAAGAGACTGATATGATTTTGTATATCAGGTTCGGTATCTAATAACATTCGTTCAGAATCAATGTATTGGTAATACAGGGTGACAGTGACCAACAGACTTGGCTGCAACACTTGCCCCGTTTTCTGCCTCATGAAACTTATCACCCGTTCTCAGTTCTCTACCTATCTGTAGCCCTATGTAACAAATTACATATCTGGGATCCTGATCCGGTATCATATACCCAGGACGTAAAGGATACTGAGAAACAGTTCTGTATAATGAACAAACCCGAAGATGATGCATCAGCATGCACTCTCTTCGTTTGGGCTGCACGGGAAATCTGGTATTCCCCAATTTCCTGCTCTGTCTTATAACAATTATAAGTTGGAGCGGGACCAACGTTCCCCAGCTCAGTACAACAAGCGGGTTCGGTCAAATATTCCGTATTATTATCTTGATTAAGGAGTGATATGGTCGCTACCTGGAGAGAGAGAGAAGAAAACACTCAGCGTGCGCTCTGTCAAGAATAGATTGGTTTTTATTTTATCTAATCACGATGGCTCCCACTGCTTTTTATCAAATCTTCCTTCAAACCCTAAAAGGAAAGACTAGCCGGGATTAATTACACACTACAAGTTCTCCAATCTTTCAGCCAGGCCAGTGTCGGTACTTTGAGGGAGGTCCCCCGTGCTTTCGCACGAACCTAATTAATGTAAACCTCGTTTTCCCAGAGGCTTAACCCCGTTGACACCTTTCTAGACACCTACTTGATCGGCTAATTGTAATGTATAAAACTCTCCCAGGAGTAACTCTTACTCGCAGCGGGTATCGGGATCCAACTATCTCATAGAAGGTATGCAATCTCATTGCAAATTTCAACACTTGAAATTCCTGATAATATTTTGCCCCTAGCGTCCTATGACCTTGACAGAGGTCAACAAACCATAGGCTGCTAGTCAAGTTCAACCCGTCATTTCCTGATTGAATTAAACCCACCCGCACGACCCTTGACGCAGGCCAACAAAGTCGCACGACTACCCTAATCCAATCACATCATATGCTTATGCAGATAAGCACCAGTTAGCTACCGCACACTACGCCTTGACGCAGGCCAACAAACGTAGCACGAATACTAACTACTACTTATCTGAAATGACGGAGGGCTACGACAGGTTTTTCTGAAAACCTATTGCGTAATGAACTTGATATCGTTGTAGGATCGAATGAATTTTGAAATGGAGTGTTTTTGAGGCTTTTCTAGTTTTGCTAAAGGAGTCACTCCCGGTGAAGGGATCGTCGGTCCTTTCCTCGTCGAATGAGGTGCGGGATATATCACATATATCACTGTGCAAAGCAAAAACACTTAAAAGCAATCAAAAGACAAACCGAGTGTGTAGCATCTGCCAGTTATTGCTAAAGGAGTCACTCCCGGTGAAGGGATCTCGGTCCTTTCCTTATCGAATAAGGTGCAGGATATATCACATATACCGCTGTGCAAAGCAAGAACTGTAGCTACCTGTTTTATTTTGAAATTCGATTCTACAACATCTTAGGTTTCTTTTATTTCATTAATCACATTAATGAAGTCCCATCATTTAAGTACCTAAACATCACAGATAAATACGATGTACACTTATGCCATCCGCATTCGCCTCGATGTCCCCTCGTGCACCGTTAGGTTAGGTAACTAACGGCAGAGCGGGGCAGGGCTAGCGCGGGTGTAAAACATAAGTAACGTCTATATAATATATCATATATACTATATACTGTATCTATCAAAGAACATCATATGATCACATCACAGATATCGCAACAGAAGAATCATATGAAATATTGGATATACTAGGACGTCCGTGTTTTCAATACGAGCCAGTATAAAACACGGATTCCACGGTCGCGATGAATAACCAAACCCACACCCCTAGACCCCTACGAGAGCGGCAAGCAACCCTACCAATTCTGGAGTTAGGAGACCCGGACTCGACTCCTCGAGTTGGTCTCCCACTGGACTCCAGAACCCGGTCACTTGTGCCCTCCTCCTTGGGTCTATCCTAGTGCGGAAAAGTAAATAATATACAAAAGGTGACATCTTCCGCAACCTGGAAGCGCCCCAATAAAAGAATATTACATACAAGTTTTTACATGAATGAAAATGAAAAACACTCATCTCACATAAAAAAACCCCGGCTATTCAAACACGACGATCCAATATAACATATCCAGCAACACATAACATCACATGTCATCAACGTAAGTAAATATGCGCATCCCAATTGTCGTTGACATATAGCAACGAAACCGGCGATATCACATATTACACTTACGGTCACAGAAAAGAAAGTGTAAAACTACAACAGTTGGAATCCGCAATCACCTCAGACATCGCATGCCTGACCAAATGAATTTCTTAGACATCGCATGCCTAACAATTATAAACCCCGCATTTTAGTCTCTTTATCGAAAACACTTTTCAATACCAAGTCGGGCAATTCAACAGGATTCCCGACATTTTGATCGAATGCTCGTCAGAAACTTCAGTAGACGGCCACACCCCCGATACCGTCGACGAAGTGCACCAAGGCGGAACACCGCTACCGCGAGCACCCGGAGGGATGCTTTCGGCGACGGGGTTCTCCTACAGTCACTTGGTCGGGGCTATGGAGTGAGGTTGTCTATTAAGTTTACCCGGCGAGTATCCGCGTACGCTACGTGATTGCGACGGACTTTTGATCACATCAAAATTCCGTGGCAACCGATCAAGGGAGACTAAACTGCTACGTTTATAATATTCATTCCGTTATCTCATAACATCTTGTGAATTCCAATTATTGTATCCCATTCCAGATAAACAGAAAATGTTAAACTTTCCGATCGAACAATCGAACACCCAAGTTTTCCCGATACAGATCAACACATGAAATAAGTCTAACAACATTCCGTTCGTGCCTCAGTACCAACGGTCCAGCCGTAGAAGGGTCAAGCCAACGCCTCACATGTGGCACGCCGTACTCCCCCAAACCCGAAGGTTCAAAGGGCAGTTCAAGACGGTCACATAATCGAGTTAAGGTTTGTTGTCTTCTAGAGGGTCCATCGCGTTACTTGCACTACTTAGAACGTCGTCAAACTACGGAAAAATCCAACACTTGGAAATTTCCCGACAGGGGAAAAGTTGGGTATTTATATCCGGTCGAACTTTTTAACATATTCTAAAAATTTATCCGGAAAGCCACACAGACAAAATTCGATAATCCGATCGAACATTCGAATCCCCAAAACAACCCAGAAAATTCAACTCTTGAATAAATTTTAAAAATTCCCAGAAAATCCAGAAGAATTTATCAGGTATTACTGTGCAAACAGTAAGGGATGACGTCATGATTGGGCCGCTGATCCGCCGCAGAAGCCATGCTTCTGCCGCGGATCCGCCGCGAAAATTACTGTTCACCAGAAACTTTTTGCACCGTAATTCTTATTTTTCCCTGCTGAATTTTTTAGCAATTTTTAATTTGGAAAAACTCACTGTTTTCACAAAAGTACAGAGAGCAAGATTGATTTGGTGTTTCGGGTTCGTTCGGACTTCAAATTCCGTCTGGACTTCGCCTAAGGCTCTAGCTAGGCTCTGATACCACTGTAGGGTTTCTAGGCACCCTAGTGAGGTCTCACAAGGCATCAAACATGCCAATATAAAATTTTATGGGTGCCGAGAGACCCGACTACGGATCGTTTGCTAGAAAACTAGGCGAAAAAGCTAACTAGTTAACACTTAACTACAAGATACGGAAATACAACCTTTGTAGATCCGGTGCTCCACCCCCATAGCTCCGCAACGAGGTCCTCTCCGTTTTCCAAATCAAATCCGGGCTCAAGCGTCGGCTTCGTCGGAGAATGGGCAAGCTAGGTCGTCGATGTCCATGCCGAAGATGATCTACGTCGAGGCATCGCTAAATCATGCTCCGACTTCACCAAGTCCAAAAACTTGTGAAGAGAACACACTCTACTACTTGGCAAGAGATAGAGGATGAAGAAATAGGAAGTGGGTAGACTTTAGAATTGGATTTCTCACTTGTTTTCATCAATCACTATTGATGAAGTGAACTTTCTTCATGTGAAGAAGATGAAGAAGAAGAAGAAAGAAATATGATAAGTTAATTATATTTTGAAAAGAAAATGAATACTTATCATATTAGAACCATGGTCAAGTGTAGAGAATTAACCAAGGTTAGATTAATGGTTAGGGTTTAAGATGAAGACAAGAATGGTTACAAAGTCAAAGCTTCATGAAGCTTCAACTAAACTCCAAAATTAGCAACCATTCTTTTCTTATCTATTCAAAATAAATAAATAAATAAATAAGTAATAAAAAGAAAACCCTAATCATTAGTTTAACCATGGCTTAATTCATTACACTTAACTATAGTTAAACATGTATTATCAAACATGATACAATCAAGTGTACGAAAGTATATCACATATACAATGTGCACAAACCAAGTGAGAAAATCCGTTTAAAGTGAACCAATACTAGTTAGTGCAAAGTAATATATCAAATATATAATTATGCATTAAATCATTAAATCAACACTTGATTCAATGATCCGGTCATGTCGCACACAACCGACTAGTATTCAATGTATCGGCTTATCGAATCAATACTTGATTCGATACCTAAGTTATATCGCATACAACCATTCGATACAATCATCGCGAGAATAGAATACGGTATCACATACACGCATTATTCTCGGTCCCGCACATATCTCATATGCGCTCCTATTTCGTTTCGCTTGAGCCAGGAAACCTCTGTGTAGGACTCTAAAGACTCGTCAATACGCCGGCAGCGGATGATGATCATATCAAGCATCCACAAGCCGCAAGCGGTCTGCTAAACGTAACGGCCACCCGGGTATTGAGCGATCAGAAGATCGACGAGCAAGCCCGCTCACACTCCTGTGAATCCAACCAGTAACACTACCGTACAGTACGGTCTGATCGTCTGATATGTCGCATATCTTGCCTAGGGGTGGTAAACGTCAGACCCCAATAGCTCGATAAGTCGTGTCGATATGAGGCTCATAACGGGTCGAGAAACTACTGGTAACACTTACCAGCAATTCTCTGAGCAGCCCTGGCCAGGGACTTCCTGTTATAGCCAATCGAACACAGTGCAACATCAACTCCCTATACCGGGAGAGACGAATCCCCTCCTATCGCTCATTGCCTCCATGTGACTCGGAACTGTACCCAAAAACCACCGTTTTGCACACCCTCTTGGACGTGGTAAGATGGAAATCAAAGCACAGTGGGAACCACACAAGACTCTATGACGATCTCGGGTCAACAGACTACTCTGTACCAGTGTCACCAGAGAACTGCCATCTGACGTGAGGTATAATACCATCTGGGAGTTCTCGGCGAGTCCGTCCAGTGTACCCAGTCTCTACTGAGCACCCGTATATCATCTCTGATGTCAAACACCAATGGATATGGGATCATCCATCGCCCATCTGTATGGGTCGAGAAGGTATACGCTAGTCTACTCTGGTATATCGATGCCCCGTCTCGATACACCCTCGACTAGGAACTTTGAAGGATGTACTTATGCACTACCATGTCCCCACTAGTATGATCCGCATCATAGTCCAGGTAGTCAAGCACACATCCTAAGGACTTTACCAACATGTAACAGAGAGACAATCAGTATACACGTTAAGGTAAAGTTCAACCAGATAGCATACTATCATGTCGAGCAAGAAAGTCCTCCCTATATATGTCCCAGCATCCACTACAATATACATCCTATGTACAGTAATGGCCTCTAGGGCATACATATAACTAACATCACCGACTCGGATATATTGTAGAAATGTATACCTGATAGCATTTCGCGTACGATATACCTTATGCTACGTTTATAATATTCTCACTGCATTATATATGTACATGTGCTAGTATACCTACACTATTATCGATGATGCGTATGTTATACTTACACAGATTGCCGGCTCACACACTTTCATCATCGATAATTGCTATGTCACTCACACAATAGAATTGCTACATCATGCTATGATATACTTGCTATGCTTACATCATTATGCTATGTTGCATGACATACCCTGCTATAGCTACATATACACCTAAGTGATATTGTATTGTCATTTAGTATTGAGAAGTTGGTTATTGTGCTATTACGCTTATGAAATACATCATACATACCTGCTTACATGTAGATACACATATCTTGCTATAGTTACATGTACACCTCATATGATGCTGCACTTGATTTCGGAGGAATTGGGAACCGCATGATATATTTTAAAACTGGATTCATTTAAAAGAGCGGTTTTCCCTTAATATGCTCATATTGCTGTCCTATGTTGCATATATCAGTTTTCATGGATTTACGCATTGAGATATGGATTTCATGTGATTTATGGATTTGAGAACCGTAGGGGTATTTCAAGAATTTATGTATTGTTTGAAAACCCGGTTTCTCTTGATATGATATTTCAGTGCGTCCACCATGAGTTTTCTCGGTTCTGAGACTTGTGTTAGATACCCGATTCGAGGAGCGGTAGGCACCGTCTGCGGGTATATGGTGGATCCGGTGAGGTACCCCGGGGAAAGAAGACTCGTATTGTTAGGCGGTAAGCCTGGCTAGGGAGCACTACCTACCGGTGATAACATTTGGAGTCGGCGGTTATCCGGAGGATACCGACCGGAATTGTGAGATGATACGGGCCGATCCGGACTGACGGGGCCCATGAGATGATCCGGACTGACGGAGCCCGAGATATTGATATGGGCCAATCCGGACCGACGGAGCCCGATGGCCGATCCAGACTGACAGAGCCCGAGAGATATGAGGATTTACGTGTCGATGTTGGACATGGGTTTCATGATGTTTCGAGTGTTGATGTTGGACACTCAGATTCCATGATTTCGATGTGTCGTTGATGGACACACGTTGATTGATGTCCTCATATTTACATGCATATGCTTTTATGATATTTACATGCATTGATTATATTGTTGGACGAGATCCACATGCCTACAGGCGTTGATTATTGTTGGCATATATCCAGATATGGTCACCCTAGATATCATAGTATTACCTTTATGATATAGTTGACCTAGGAATCGTTGTTTATTTCGATTTCTACCTGATGATGTTTTCTACTCACGAATTGGCAACTCACCCTCGTTGTTCCACGGTTCTTGTAGGTTGACAGCATGGATCAGTAGCAGTATCGCTGGCATGCAGCTTGCATTCGGGTGATTTGCTTTGGTAGGTGGTACATGTGGATCGTGCCCCTCTTGTATTATTATTCTTATTGTATCTAGTCAATTCCATCAAATCAGAAACTAGAGTTTGTATATGTGGTAAGACTTACCAAGACTTGTAGTTGCGAGACTTGAGCGATGGGTTATATGGTCACTTGGTGGGTTTGGTGTCTTATTTTACTTTTCCTTGTGTTGATCTTCGCCGTTGGGCGTCGTATATATTTATGCTTGTGGTGGTTGTTTCCGCCGTTGGGCGTGATTTGCTCCCGTTTGGGGATGCTTTATTTACTTCTATGTTGTACCCGTTTCGGGGCTAGTTTTTACAAAGGAGGTGCTGCCGAAATTTTTATGAAAGTAAATTTAAGTTTAAAGATTTTTACTTGAGATTTCCGAAGGTTTTTAACATTGTTTCTTCACTTTTCTTTTTGGAGGTTTAGATTTGATGTGCTTCGGCTTACTTAAGTTACGTTACGCCTGTAGACGTTGCGTGATTTAAGTGCCGGTCACGAGCTAATATTTCGGGTCGTGACAACTCCTCTCGTAAACACTAATATTTTCTGTACCAAGCTATAAACAATTACGTTAGTATAGCGAACATAATCTTTTATACTTTACATGTTCTATTCTCTGTCTATTCTTCTTTACCTCTTGGGACTTACCGAGCGATTGTTCGCCGACGACATTCCCTTTCTATTTTTTCTTTAGAATGTTGTCAGGAGGACCCAACTCTCTGGAGATCGAACCCAGCTCAGAAGACTTGGAGCAGTTCATTGAGGACCCCGAGTTCTAGTTCACTTGTATATACTTTTACTTTCGGTTCATGCCATTGTTTAGGCATTACTTTCCAGTATTGTATTTACTTTCCAGTTGTATTGTAAAGAATATTTAATCAATAACAAGTTGATATTCATTTATATCTCATGACTTTCTTGTGTATATTTATTAAATTGCTTATTTACACTTAGCGTGTTTACTTCTGAGTAAATATATCACGGGCCTAGTCGTGTCTCCTTATCCGTACACTGGGAAGCGAGGCGTGACAGGTTTCGAGATATGTTGTACAAGCTCGAACTGTTGTAATACACGGTCGGGGACATGATATGTGACGATGCCAAAACAGATAATAGGTGTCCGAGCACACTAGATATCTGGAAACTGTAATCACAAATCGGGTAGAGCCCGGTAAATATCTAGAGTATATGGCATCCAGAGGACAGTTCAGTCCGAGAGCATATCTAATTCATTTCGGTAAAACTCGAGCGACTTGGCGGGTGTCCTATCCCATGTCCGACCTGTAACGCTACAATAAAACATTGTAATTCAAGAGTCACACCTGCGATTCACAAGCTCAAATTTCCTAAAGGTTGATTTCAATTATATCACTTATAATTTTACTTGCACCCCAATGGTCGATCTCGATCTAGTTGGACCTCCTGAATAAATGTAAGACAACCGGTGAATAGTCTGGTTCAGCACCAAATCTGCAGATATCATACTTTATTAGATACCGATATATTTAACATGATAACAAAATCTATTATGTATTTTAAATTTTTTACCTGAAAATGATAAAGACAACCATCTATAATATTGCGCTCTTGCAGAGCGACAGAGCTCAACTCCTCGTAAAGGTAAGTGTTCTCGCAAAAAAATTTGGCTCAAAACTTATTTTTTTTATAAAAATAGAGGGTAGCGCCTCACGTACAAGGCACGCTAGTACCTGTCATGCCCCGCTTCCCTGTGTACGGGTAAGGAGACACGACGAGACCCGCTATGTATTTACTCAAAAATAAACACGCTAAGCGTAAATAAGCAATATAATAAAGTACACAAAAAAAATGACAAGAGATATAATTGAATAACTACTTTTATTTATTAAACATTTCTTTACAATACAACTGAAGATGTAAATACAGGAATGGAAAGCAATGCCTAAACAATGGCATGAACCGAAAGAAAAGTAAGTATAAGTAAAGCCTAATAGTCGTGCTGCTCAGCGGTCTGCTCCAAGTGCTCCTTGCTGGTCTTGAACTCCTCAGAGTCGGGTCCTTCTGACTTCTAAAGAAAGAAGAGAAATAGGAATGTCGTCAGCGAACAATCACTCGGTAAGTCCCAAAGAGATAGAAATAGAATAGACAGATAAGAGGATGTAATTGGTATAATGTTTGATTATTATGCTAACGCAGTTGTTTGTAGCTTGGTACAGAATATACCAGTGTATACGAAAGGAGTCCAACTTACACCATGGACTATGGTAACCTGTTGTACAAGGCTGTGTCGATAAAATCATGGAACAACGACAATGGATGTATAGTTACGTCTTTTAATGACCATTTCGTGCCACTTTTAACACATTCTGTGTCAGTATACCCTTTTAAAACCCCGTAATGTATTTTGTATTGATGTGTATTGTTTTTTAATAGATATAAGACATGCTGAAACCATGATATCAGTAGTTCATGTAAATGGAAAGGATATAGACGGATAGTCATGTAGACCAGTCAAATGTATATCCATGGTTCGGTCAAATCATGTTCATATTGATATAGATTGAATTCTGGTATAAATGGATTCATGTAGAATAGGCGTTATACTTGAATCATATTCAAGAATAGATTGATTGATTTCAGATTAGACTGAGATTCCGCCCGGGTCAGACACTTAAACAGAACTGAAATCCTGAATTAGTTTTGATGTTATCGGTAACTGCTGCACATGGACGGCATGATTTGTGTTTTTTTCCAAGATAATTACCGTATTGATAACACCGTTTTTAGGTTGTCTACCATAGATAGGCAAGCACCCATATTCTTCGGTTCCCTGAGGCTTAAGAGAACTTGTCTCGCTTAAACCTATATTTACTAGGGTCCTTATTGTAAATTAATATAACTTGAGAAGGTTTTATGAAAAATAGTTTTGATATATTTTCAAAATAAACCTCAATTATTTATTTATCGTCTTTAGAGTTTTCATAGTTGTAATTTTTAGAAAATGAAATATTCTAGTGGATGTAAACCGAACTTGAATAGCATATGGTATTTTCTTGTAATTTGACTTGTATTGAATGTGATGGTATTTTCATGATCTTTTGTGATTCTTTTCTTTTGATTAGAAAACATAGAATATATATTATATTTAAAATAGATATTTTGATAATATATATATATATATATAAAAATAGAATTTATTTATTAACAAGAAATCACGTTTTCTTCAAATTGTAATAAAAATTCCATTGAGATTGAATGCTCTGTGAGGAGGTCTGCATCTCGCTCTACTAGTCCCGAGAACGTGCGAGAACCCGCACCATCCCGATCGGGTTCCCCAAAATGGGTTGCAGAGGCTTATTTGCAAGGAATTAATTAAAACAATTTAAAGAATATGTGTTTTGATAGTTTAAGGTATTTTAATGTAAATTGTGTTTTGTCCCACAAAAATTATTACAAAAACTATCGTGCTATGTTAAGATGAGTGTTGTGATGAGCTAGGTCATTACCACGTGTAATTTCTAAAGGTAAAATGAGCAAAACGATACAGTAATGTCGTATGTAAATTTGATGGTATTTTACCGAAAAAGTGAAATAGAATTTGTTTAACATTAAATTTTGAATTGAAACTTGGTCAAATTGTCGTTTTATGGTCTCTAAACAATATATGAAAAGATGGTAAATTTGTTATTTAAGAAAAGTTGAATTTTTAAAGAAAAGAGAATCGGAAGTCGGAATAACTCCGCTTCCGACGAGTTTTGAAAAGAGATTGTTTTAGATTAGAAATGGAGAAGGGGAGAGAGGACTTGTTGATTGATTATAGAGGGGGACGGTAGAGGGAACTTTTGAAGGTGTCGGGGAGTCGTGGTGTCACCGGATTCTTCCGAAACGTCGCCGGAACTTTGATCTTGGCTAACTCCACTTGTATAACTTTTGGACTTGGAAATTTTAAAGAGTTTTTGTCACGCCCCGCTTACCAGAGTGCGCTAAGATCGGCACGTGACAGAGCCAACCATGCTGCCTGTGGCTAGGAAACATCCCTCCATGGTCACATTACGGCTGTCTATAAGATATCAAGAACAATAAAATAAAAATAAACTATCTAGTACATGTCCATATACCAGAATAAACGAGTCAAGAAATATAAATGCGGAAGCAATAAATCCAATAAACAATAACATCTAGACAGTACATCCCAAATACGGGCTCACATCAGGAAATGAAAGTACGGAAATAAAACTAAACTAAAATGGATACTAACAGGATCCTCACTGCTCGGCCTGACGGTGGAAATACTCCTGATCAGCCTGTGAAAGAGACAAAGGATCTGGGCCATGCAAAACCCAAACGTCAGTGCGTCATAATATCAACAATAATAAATGAACAGGATACACGAGATATGCAGGCATGAATATACACGATGACATGAATATAACCAGTAAACATGGATATGCAACAGTGAAGTGTATACGTGCATGTGAAGTGCAGCGAGTAATCTAAACTATACTACTGGATTATCTATTCTAAAGTCTTCGAAATCAATTAATATAATCCTCATCGTAACCCATCGGTCTATGCCATGTTCATTCCCTACGGGACCACGGTAACAAGATTATTCCGTAACACCCGGAAAAACGACAAACAATATATTCCGTAACGCTCGGAAAAACGGCAAACAATATATTCCGTAACGCCCGGAAAAACGGCAAACAATATAATAGCCCTTTGAGTTACGTTCGGTTATATTCTTGATTTCCCCTTACCCCCAAGGTTATGTGTTCAAGTCAGGTATTGCCAATCGATATCTAATGCCAACACAGGATCAAGCAGGTACAGGTTTTGTCTATACAGACAACAGTAACGTCTATCGGGACAACAAGTCAAGCTTGTCGGCATTACTAACAGGATCAGTTATCAAGTCAAGCAGTGGTGTATCAGGTCATGTCAGGTAGTGTACAGTGTATCTAATGGATGCCCGACAGTAAAATGTAACTAGTATCGAAACACGGTAAAACACAGAGGCACAAGTGTTTATCAGGGATCACATCTACAACTACATGACTAAGTAGGATGCACATTATCAAGCATAGGGTGCCAATGTAACAGTAATATGAAATGATATGATCTGGCATGCAGCTAGATGTATAATAAATAACATGGATACAAACGGATATCGAAAAACGGTAAAACTGTAATATAGATGTGAAATGCAATAAACATGTAATAATTCTATACCGATAGATGTAAAATATGTTGCATAGCCTGTAGCGAGATAAAATTGCATGCGACTAGATATGTAATAAATGATACGGATATGAACAGCTATTGTAAAATGGTAACATAGGATGCACAATGCAGTAAACATGTGATATTATTATTAATATGGATGCAAATATAATAACATAGCATGTAGCAAGATAAACTTGACTGAACGGATCTCACGACGGGGTGTGTACGCTCCTTATGACATCGGGTAAATGTCGCAATGCACACGCGCGCGTACAGAACAGGACCAGGAAAAGTAAGAAGGTGACCACGCTGGCTGGAGATGCCCACTGGGTCGCCCGGATCGTCGGCGACGGCACGGCTCCGGCGATCACCGGAAAATGTGAACCCAAGAATAGAGAAGAAGAAGAAGAAAGAAGAAGAGGGTTGCGGTTCTCTGGGTTTGGTGCTCTGGATTCAGGAGGGAGGTGAGACGAGGCAGGGAAAACAACGATGACGATGGGTTTTCTGGCGAGGTTGCAGGTGAGGCAGTGGGGTTGCAGGTTCTTCAAGTCGGGATCGGGGTTCTGTGCAGGGGAAAGCCCCGAGTTTGAGGAGGTGGTGATAGTTTGCAGAGAGGTGAGAGAAGGTGGCGGTGACGGGGTGAGGCCGACGAGGTCGGAGTTCCGGTGAGGTGCAGCGACGAGGGCAGGGTTGTTGCAGTGAGGTCGGGGTTCGTCGGAGGGTGAAGGGAAGTGGAGGAGGGATAGGAGGCGAGGTCGAGGAATGGTCGACGACGATGAGGCAAGGTCGGCGAGGCACAGGGTTGCAGCGAGGTTGGGTGAGGTTGTAGGGTTGCATCAGGCTTGGTTGAAGGCGCCGGTGGTGGTGGTTGTGTAGATGAGGGTAAGGAGGTGGAGGCGAGGGTGTTGGCTGCGGTGGTGGTGACGGAACGACGATGAAGGTAAAGGGCTAAGGTCGGGTTTTGAGTTCGGAGGCGGGAACAAAAATGAGCAGGGAGAGAGAAGACGTGGGGAAGGGTTTGATAAAAAAAGAATTAATATATATATAAACTGTGCAGGGAATGAGGACGTGAAGAAAATGGGGTTTAAAATATATATAGAAAAATATAGGAGAGAGAAAGAGAGCTGTGAGGTTGTTAGGATAGTGATTTAAAAGATTTTTAAAATATTAAAAATATATATTTTTGTTATAAAACGTATATAAAAACCGTTTAATATATAAAAGAATTTTATATTATATATTTTGAGATTTCTGGCTAATACAAAAGTAGTCCAAAAAGTGCCCGGATTGGGTCTAAAATTATGTTTAAAAATACGGATAATATACGTATAAACCAAAACCAAGATAGGATATCCGGGAAACGAAAAATGCATACCCCAAAAACGGATACATGTAGCGTGCACGTAGCTATCTAAACGGGTCCGTTCACTGAACGAGACGAGAACACGATGTACGGATGCCACCACAGGGTTAGGGGTATCATGCAGGCCATGCTAGATATTTTTAAAATATTTTATTTGACTTTATTTTGTATACTAAAAAAATGCAGATGCCAGAAATAATGCCAGTATGCAGTAAAAATAATATTAAAAGTGCGCGGATTCTCGTAACTAACCGGGATAAATCATAAACAGGAATCAATACGGTTTCCAGCAAGCGGGTCGGGTTAGATGCAAATACAGATACCAATTACACTATTCACACCCAAACAACAATAAATCAAGAAATAGCCATAAATAAAGAAATACCCAAAATATAACCGGTATAAATGAACTAGGGTGTTACAGTTTTGGCAATGGATTTCAGAATGAGGAGGGCCAAAATATAGGGTTGTATTTATAGGAGAAATTAGGGTTTAAGGTAATGAATAGAGAATTAAAAATATGCATTAAAATGGATTAAAGAGGTGAATTATCACCCTCTAGATAAATGCAGGGAAATCAAACAATATGGAAGTAGTAGGGTAGGCCAAGGGTTGCTAGGGAAAAAAATTAGGAGCATTTGCAAACGGGGGGGCTCGGCGGCGTCGGCCCTATGCTCGATCTCGCCGACAAGGTAAGGAGGTTGGGGTTTGGATTGAAGCCACGTGTCCATGGCTGTATAAATACCAATTTCCACATGTTTGTTTTTAGTGTGACTTTTCATTTTACGTGTAGTGCACGTGCAAACTTTTGAACTTCTAAAAGTTTAAAAGAAAAATCAATAAAAATATTATGTGGCTTGGGGGATTTGAACACAGGGGCTATGTCACAGCAGTGCAAGACTTTACCAATAAGCTACAAGTGCTTTCTTGCTATTCAAAAGCAATTTAAATTTATAACTTATGCTCAGGATAAGGTATTCTTTTCTGTACTTTACAAAAAACAAACTATACAGATATTTTAGCGTTGTTATAACCTGCTATAGATAGGATTAAATCGTATAGCAGCGCCTCACGTGCAAAGCAGGTGAGTACCGGTTTCAGATAGAATTAAATCCTATGATAGCATCCACGTGTTAAACACGTGAGCACCCATGTGTTAAACATGTGAGTTCTTTTACCGCATTCTTTTGGCGGCGCTCACACGCAAAGCACATGAGCGCCGCTGCCATATATGTATATGGCAGCGCTCACTTAATAGCACGTGAGCGCCCCAATTTAAAACGCTCCCATCGGATAGAATTAAATTCTATATGATAAAATTAAATTCTATTTAGGAAATATCTTCCCTGATCTTTCTCTAATAGAGAATTTTTGGATTTAAAATCCAATGGTGATAAAAAAATCACAAATTAAACCATCTGATAGAATTAAATTCTATTTGGGAAATATTTTCCCTGATCTTTCTAATATGGAAAAATCTTTTTATAACATTGAATTTTTGGATTTAAAATCCAATGGTGATAAAATATCACCAATTAAACCATCTGATAGAAATAAATTCTATTTAGGAAATATTTTTCTCAGATCTTGCAAATATGGAAAAACCTTTCTCCGGCAAAGAATTTTTGGATTTAAAATCCAATGGTGATAAAATATCACCAATTAAACCATCTGGTAGAATAAAATTCTATGTTAGGAAAATATTTTCCTAATTTTGTTAAAACAAACAAGAAATCTTCTTTGTTAAACAGAGATCTTTTGGATTAAAAATCTAATGGTGAATAAAATTCACCGGTTGATTTTTAAGATCAATTTAATTGGTTATGAAATCAATCATGATCTCTCAATGAGAGATTTCTTTCAACAGACTAATTTTTCGCTTGTTCTATAAATAAGAGCAAAGAGATTAAATTTAGAAGAGAGGAGACCCCCCATAAGTTACTGTAAAAAAATATACAGAAGGTTCTCCATAAGTTTCCACAAAACAACAGAGAATTTAATTCTCAATAAATAAGAAAGATGGTTTTCCTCCTCAAAACCCTAAATAAAGAAAAAAACAGAGATCAAAATATCTCCTTTACCCATCATAACATATCTAGGGGTTAAACCCTTTAAAAGAACTTAGTTCTTTCTCTGGATCTGAGATCAATAAGACAAGTCTCTCACAAGTTGAGAATTTAATTCTCATCGGGAAGATCTTATTCTTGAGAATCAAAAATTTAAGGGGGAACAATGGAAGAAAGAACATGAAGAAGATAGAGTTTATACTTCAAGAACTTAGTTCCCTCATAAAAAAACTTAGCTCTTAAAGAACCTGATCCCAGATTATCAAAATAGTGATCTTGGTGATCGTTAATGGTCAAAATACCATTAACAGAAGCTAAGCTTTCTGAAATTTAAAAGATAAGCATAAATTAAATCTCTAGGGAAAAAGTGTCTTACGTGAAAGACACGTGAGCGCCCAAAACAACAGCTCACACAAAAAACACTTGAGCATTCAAAAGAAACCATGAAGAAAGCACCTCACGTGAAAGACACGTAACCGCCCAAGGCCTATGAAGACAGCGCCTCACGTGATAGCACGTTAGCGCCAGAAAGCAAAACAGATCCATGCTTAGTACTATTATAGTGCCTCACGTGAAACACACGTGAGCGCTCATGTAACAACCGAGTTCATTTATACCAATTCCGGTTCTAGTATTTTCTTGTTGGTAGTATTTCTTGATTTATCGTGATTTGGGTGCGAATGGTATTTTACATTTTACATTGCATTCGACCCAATCCGCTTACTTGAACCTGTTTGATTCATATTTATAAATTACCCTGATTTGTTACATAGGCACGTGCATCTCATGTATACTGCATATTGGCATTTCATCTGACATCGCACATTTTACCATATAACATTTTAAGTCACGGAAAATAAATTAAAATTGCATTTCATAGATTGCATGATACCCCTAACCCCGTGATAGCATCCGCGCATCTTGTTCTCGTCCCGTTCAGTGAAACGGACGTGTATGGATGGCTACGTGCACGTACGTGCATCCGTTCTTGGGGGTATGCATTTTCGTTACCTGAACATTCGTTTTGAATTTTGAAAGTTGCATATATTTTTCGTATTTTAAATCTAAATTTTTAGACCCGACCCGGGCGCGTTTTAAAATATTTTTGTATTCCGCTAAAATACAAATTTTATTAAAATCAATATCTTTATATTTTTTTATCCACGGTTTTTAAATTTCCTTAACAGAAAGTGTTGTCCCTAACTAAAATATTTCCTAAATTAAAATCAAAACAAATTTAACAAACACCATTCTCTCTCTTTCCCTTCTCTCTCTTTTCTGTCTCAAGGGCCCCACCGCAGCCACTCTCTCTTCTCTTTCTCTTTCCCCCTTCGCTTTCTTCCTCTCTCTCTCTTCTTTCTCTCTCCTCTCGCACTTTTTCTCTCTCCTCTCGCGAACACTGTTCGTTTCTCGGATATCGTCACCGCTGCGAGATGTGCTCACCTCCCGTCTTCACATCTTCTCTTCTTCGTTTTTTTAAAAACCTCCACAAGAAAACCTAACCCATCAACTCCCCCCTCCGCCGCCGCCTCCACCCTCGTCATCGATCATCCCTAACCCTCGTCTCCACCCTCGCAACCATCCCTCATCTCTCTCGATCACTTTTCTCTCTCTCTCTTCCTTCCTCTCGTTCCTTTCCCGTGACCGTCTCTCCTCCTCAACCTTCGCCATTGTCACCTTCGCTGCCACCTCCTTCCCGACCTCGTCACCCCTTCGACCACCAGCACCTCTCCATCCCCTGCATGCCTCGTGGATGGTGCAGCCACCACCTTCCTCTTCTCGACTACAAATCCCAAAACCCTAGAACCTCCACTGCACACACCTCGCCTCACCGCCGGCGACCACGTCGTCGTTGCCTCATCCTCACCCTGTCGCCACCACCTTCTCTCCTTTCGATGCAAACCATCACCACCTCCTCAAACCCCAGATCTTTTCCCTGCACAGAACCGAGCACCCTTACCTGCACTTACGACCTTTGCCGGCACTCTCGCGTCGCCGAAAACTCCGACCCCGTCGTCACCATCCCCGTCACCACGATCTCCCTCTCTCTTCCCTTAAATCCCTGACCAGACTCTTCTGTTTCTTCTTCTTCTTCTTCCTCTACTTCTTCTTCTCTTTCTTTTGTTTTGGTTTTCCGACCATCGCCGGAAAACTCACGACTCATCGTTGTTTCTCCCCATCCTCTGTTCCAGTTACCCCGATCCAACTCCAGTACCCTTCGACCACTACAACCCTCTTTTCTTCTTCCTTTTCTTTTCTCTTTGCTTTCTCTTTTCTTGATCTTGTTCTTTTCTGGTGATCACCGCCGGAGCCGTGCCGCTGTCGACGATCCGAGCAACCCTGTGGACCTTCCTAACCAGCATGGTCACTCTCTTACATCGCCTGGTCCTGTTCCGTACACGCGAGTGCGCATAGCGACTTTTACCGACATCCGACGTGCTGTACGCTTCCCGTTCTGTGATCCGTCCAGGCAAGTAAAACTTGCTACATGCTATTTAAATTATTATATACTTATTTAAATTCATATTAAACCTGTTGTTTAAATCTAGTGCCCCATATTCCATTTTTAACATTTCGATGTTCCGTTTATATCATTTTAGATCTAAAATATGAAAACATATCTTGTTGCATATTAGATTACATTAAACTGCACCCAAACCAATATTTATATCACATAGTGCCTATATGTACATTCCATAGTACCCTTTTATAGTTTATAACCTTTCGGATACCTATTTGCATCTATCTCGTCTAATATGTATATAATTGCATCCATAGATCACTTGAATATGTAACACTGTAATATTGACACCCCATGTTTAATAAATTGCATCCTATTTAGTATTGGAACTATAATCTTAACCCTAATCGATAACTGTGCATCCATATGTTTGAATTTATACCTATTTGCCTACCACATCACACTTTTCCATTTTATTGTTACATTGGTACCCCATACTTGTTTTAGTATACCCAATGCTTATTATAGTTTGATTATGAGCACCCACGTGACATTTGTGCACCCCCTGACATGACTTGATACACTGCTACTTGATACCGTGCACTTTTTGACATGATTGGATCTATATACACTACCTTACTTGACCTGATGTACCATAGCTTGACCTGTTACCTGATCTTGTTACTAATGCCAACAATCTTGACCTGTTGTCCCTGCGGACATTTCCTGTTGTCTATTCAGACAAACCTGTACTTGCTTAATCATGTGTTGGCATTAGCTCCAGATTTATCAATACCTGACTTAAACACATAACCTGGGGGTATGGGGAAATCAATGATGAAACCTGACTTGTAACTCGACAGTTCGATACCTTTACTGATCAGTCTTATGGGCTAGGCCAGCCCCGGGGTGATGATGCTGACATCACTCATCGTTACATACTACCCTTTTACTGCCTAGCGGCACGTCTCGGATTCAGCCCGGGAATCTTCATCGTGATCCCGGGCACGCACGGGATACTATTGAGTTACATCAATAATTCATCAAATTGATTTCAAAGACTTGAGAGTAGTTAACCCAATAGACCAGTCTATATTATTCACTACACATTACCCTCACTGCCTCATTTATATTACTGTTATACCTATTTTACTGTTCATACACATACCTGTATGTCTTGCTATCCCTGTTTATTTTATTGCTTAATATTATGACGCTCTGGCGTCTGGGTTTTGCATGGCCCAGATCCTCTACCTTTGTTGCAGACTGATCAGGAGTACTGCCGCTGTTAAACCGAGCGGTGAGGATCCTGTTGGTATCCAGTTTTACTTTCCAGGTGTTTTATTTATTGGATCTTTTGCTTCCGCATATCATTTTATTTCTTGACTCATTTATTCTGGCTCATGGACATGTACTAGATAGTTTAGTTTACTTTCTTGTTCTTGATATCTCTACAGCTGTAATGTGACTGTGGAGGGATTTTTCCTATCCACAGGTAGCATGGTTGGCTTTGTCATGTGCCTATCTTAGCGCACTCTGGGATGCGGGGAGTGATAGGGTTTGTTTGGTATCAGAGACATAGGATTTAGGTTAATCGGGTTTGATTCTTTTGTAGTTGGGTATTGGACCCAATACACGAATCGTAAAATCTGTGATTAGGAACATGTTCTGCCACCTTGTTATCTTGATTCTTGAATCATATCTTTCTCTTGATCCTTGTCTTGACGAGATGCAAACGACTTTACATCTCAGCTTAAAACCTTTTTGGTTCCCTATTGTTTCTCCATGTTCCTTGATTCTGATACTAGGATTTGGGCGACTTGAGTGGAGTAATGTGATTGTAATTATGAACTGCAGTATGGTTACAATGCGGTACTCTATTTAAGTAACTTGGAGTCCTGGTCTTGATTCACTTCTTTGTTCCATGGTCGTTATATTGCCTTGCTTCTCTTGCTTTTCAGTTCATGTTTTATCGCTAGCTTGAATCCTGTTTACCGTGCTTATCTTCTTTAGTGTTTGGCTTCAGGTGAAATCGTTTCAGGTATCCTACTTGTTCATGTCTTTCCCACATTAGAATTATTCAATTCTGGAGCATCCCTTTGTTTGAAGTCGTCTTGGGAATGGATTTTCTCGGCACTTTCCACGCTCACATTAATTGTAGGGCAAAGAAAGTGATTTTCCAGATTCCCGGACATCCGGAGTTTGTTTTTGCTGGAGGAAGCAGTTCTGTCGGGCCAGTCGAGTTTAGGGCTAGGCCGACAAACAATGTTCTTTCGTCGATGGAAGTTGATAAGGAAGAAGCGCCATCTGTAGTTCGAGAGTTCTTGGATGTATTCGAAGACATCTCGGGTTTATTGCCAAAATAAGATATGGAGTTCGCGATCGATCTTGTTTCTGGTGCAGCGCCGATTTCAAGGCGTATTATCCGATGGCACCAGTGGAGTTGGATGGGATTCAAGAAGCAGGTTACTGAATTACTTGTGAAGGGTTGGATTCGCAGCAGCATTTTACCTTGGGGAGTTCCAGTTCTTCTAGTAAAGAAGAAAGATGGCACAAGGAGGATGTGCATCGATTATCGAGAATTAAACCGGGTGACTATTAAGGATAAGTCCTCGATCTCTCGCATTGGCGAATTGTTCGAGCAGCTTAGTGGCACGAGGGTATTCTCGAAGCTGGATTTGTGGTCCGGATTTCATCAGGTCCGAGTTAAAACAGAAGATATTTGCAAGACGGCGTTCCGAACTCAGTATGGACATTACGAGTATTTAGTGATGCCCTTCGGAGTAACGAATGCACCGGCAGTATTTATGAACTTGATGAACTGGATCTTTTCACCATTCTTAGACCAGTCTATAGTGGTGTTCATTGATAATATTCTGGTCTACTCCAAGAGTATTGAAGAGCATGCTGAACACTTGAAGATCGCACTGCAGACGTTGAGGCAAAAAAAAATTGTATGTAAAGATGAGCAAGTGCGAGTTTTGGCTTAAAGAAGTGAAGTTTTTGGGACATGTCGTGTCTGGAAATGGAACCGCCGTTGATCCCGAAAAGATTGCAGCAGTTCGAGATTGGTCGATTCCGAAGAACGTTGCAGAGATAAGAAGCTTTCTTGGACTTGTCGGGTATTACAGAAGGTTCGTAGAGAATTTTGCTCGTTGAGCTGAGCCTTTGACCAAGCTTACGCACAAGGAGGTACCATTTGTGTGGATGGATGAGTGTGCGTCAGCTTTCGAGGCATTGAAGCAAAGATTGGTAACCGCTCCTATTCTGACCGTACCAGACAGTTCCGGAGGATTGGTGATTCACAGCGACGCATCTGGGAAAGGATTGGGATGTGTTTTGATGCAGCATGGGAAGGTTATAGCTTACGCATCGAGACAGTCGAAGACCCATGAGAAGAATTACCCAACTCATGACTTGGAGCTAGCAGCTGTGATTTTCGCTTTAAAGATTTGGAGACACTACGTATTGGGCGAAAAGGTCGAAGTATTCACTGATCACAAAAGCCTGAAGTATGTGTTCACACAGAAGGAGCTTAATATGAGGCAGCGTAGATGGTTGGAGCTGATGGCTGACTACGACCTTGATTTTAAGTACCATCCGGGGAAAGTTAATGTTGTGCCGGATGCGCTTAGTCGGTTGCCAGTAATTCAGATGTTGACTGCATAGAAGGAACTTATTGAAGACTTTCGGAGATTCGATTTGGAGGTTGTGCTACCGCATTCTTCGGGACAGTTGATGCAGCTGCAAGTACAATCGTCGTTGATCGAAAGTATTAAAGCAGCGCAATTGCAGGACCCTAGATTGCAAAAGTTTCGAGAACAGGTTGAAGCTGGACTTCGAATGAACTTGTTGATTCATGAAGGTGGTTCATTGCGATATGGTAGCCGTTTGTGTGTGCCAAAGGGAGATATTCGCGAAGTAGTTATGGAGGAGGCGCACAGTTCAGCATATTCCGTACATCCAGGAGGCACGAAAATGTACCGAGATATACGACAACATTTCTGGTAGGAAGGCATGAAACGGGAGATTGCCCGCTTTGTGGCGAAGTGTTTGGTGTGTCAGCAAGTTAAGGCTGAACATCAAAGGGTTGTTAATTTATTGCAACCACTTCCGATTCCTCAATGGAAGTGGGAACATATAACCATGGATTTCGTGACGGCTCTACCTCGGAGTCCGAAAGGCAACAATGCAGTTTGAGTGATTGTTGATCGATTGACCAAGGCGGCTCATTTCATACCATTTCAAGTTGGCCAGTCAACAGAAGCTTTGGCAGAACGGTACATGCAGGAGATTGTAAGATTGCATGGACTACCAGTGAACATCGTGTCCGACCGTGACACCCGTTTCTTATCACATTTCTGTAGGAGCTTACAGGAAAGTTTGGGGACTCGATTGAAGTTTAGCACGACTTATCATCCTCAGATAGATGGCCAGTCGGAGAGAACGATCCTGTCACGTCCCGAAAGTACGGCGCATGACCGGCACTTAAACTACGAAACGTCTCGTGGCGTACGTAATCTAAGTAAGCCGAAAACCCAGAAATCCAAACCAAGAAATGTAGTAGAGTGAAGGAAAACCAATTTAAATCAAGTAGTTTAGTAGCATAAGCCGAATTATGCGTTTTTAAAAAACATCAAATATTTCCTGAAAATTTCGGCAGAGTCTCCTTTGTAAATACTGGCCCCAAACGGGATACAACATGAATAGTATACGAAATCAATAAAAGGCATTCCCAAGCGGGAGCTAGCTCTTCGTCAATCGACGGTCACAACCACACAAGAAATATAAAATACAACGCCAAGGGCGAGGATCAAAACTCAAAAGGAAACTCAAAACCACAAGAAATCAACAGAAATATAACGCGCGACTCTAAGGTCGAAAGAATAACATCACTGGTCTCTATCTCAAAATAAATACATATTTGGTTGATGGAACTTTTAGATACAACAGAGTAATAATATACAAGGTATATAATGAGGGGTACGATACAAATAAACCCACCTACTAGCAAATCACCCGGAAAAGGAAGTAGTGCCAGCAAAACCGTAATGAAACCTGTACGGCAAAACCTGCAAGAAACTGTGGCACAACGGGGGTGAGTTGCCAACTCGTGAGTAGAAAAACATCGACGAACAGAAACCGCATGAACAGCGCAATCCTAGGTCATAAGATCATAGTATATCCTCAAATATATATAACATGCAGCCTTTAACAATGACTAGGGTAAATATCTAACCTGAGTGTAATCCCATATGCCCGTGTCAGTGCCTCAGGTAGCAATATATCATATGGATGATGTATGAATGCATGAAACAGAATGCATGTACTGAATAAAACTGCTTTCATAATTTAGTGAGATTTCTGTACTTTTAAAAGAGGTATCATAAATGAAATCAGCATAAACAGTGTCTAGTATCGACACAAAACATAAATCCCAATGTCTCAATATCTCAGGATCTCAATGTCTCAATCTCACTATCTAGGGAGCCGTCAATCCATACCGGCCCCTACTATCAATCTCAAGACCACAACGGTATCCTCCGGATATCCGACGCGTTGGGTAATATCACCGGTCGGTAGTGCTCCCCTGCCAGGCTCAACGCCATCATCTGCGATCCTCTTGCCCCGGGGTACCGCACCGGGTCCACCATGTACCCGAAACGGTTCCTCCACTCCTCGAACTCGGGTCTCGAAATCCATCAGCAAACTCATGGTGGACGACTCATACATCATGGGAAAACCGCACGTTTATTTTTAAAAAAAAGAAAAAGAATTTTATAAGTGTTTTTGCGGTTTTCCCTCAAATCCAGGAAATGTCATGAAAATCCGAATCCAAATCCTCAATAGTATGTAAACAGTGAATATAGACATAAAAATCCATGAATGCGGCATATCAATGAATAATAATATGTATGAAGTAGCAAGTAATATCTACAAATCTAAACTAGCATATAAGACAAGTACACTAATATCATGTCTAAACTATTAGCTAACAACCTATATCAAATGAAATAGTATTTTCTAAAGTGTTCGTGACATGGCAATTACCGATGAAGATGTGTGTGAGCCGGCAAGTAAGTGTGCGTGGTACATACGCGTCATCGGTAATGGTGCTAGTGTCCTAACAGCATGATATCAGCAATAGAATATGAATCATAATGTAAGCAGGCGATGCGGAGCGAACAACAATAATGAGCGGGAGCTAAATACTAGATACAAGATAACAAATTTATATTTAATATAAATCTAGTCTAACAACTACACTAAACTAAAGGGCTAAGCTAACTGGCTACTGATGGTAAGGAAACCGCCTAACCTCTGAGTCGATACATATACCTACATGTATATGTTAGTCGGTGATCCTGCCTCAATAATATCACATCCGATACCATATCTATAATCAGACATTCCCAAGTCAAGAGTGCGGATCAAACATCAATATATAGCTCGTACGTAAATCCGTCGTACGGCATCCCCAAATCTGGGTACAGGTCAGTATCACATTCATCAAATTAATCATTTGGTATCCTCTTTATCAAAGATCATAATCCGGGGTACTGATCTACGTCTAGTACGATACTAATATCATCAATCTAATCATAATCTGACTGCTGATCTACAGCCTCATACAAACTGATATCATCATCAAATATCGTCATAAAGAGGTATACATCGCCTAATGCGACCTATTATGAATATCTTAACATATCTTATCTCATATCACGATCACAAGCCAACCATTCAATGTATAACACTATTCACCTGTATCGTCGTCCCAAGATCCACTATAACATCGGGACGTATCTCAAGTACAAATCCTGCCATATCACCGTTCTCACGGTCTCAATCAAATCTTATCGACTCATCTCAAATCTCAAATACTATCCTCAAATCCAGTATGTGAACGCATAGTCCCATACCTATGTGAACACATAACAATATAACCCCATATAAGCACATATGAAAGAAGAATGTATGCAAGTATGAGTGTGTGTGTAAATGTAGTGCAACCTCTACTCTAGGGTCTCGCAACACTAAATCTATCCAATCACACCTAAAATCTATCTTATCATCAATAAACTCAATAATATATAATCAATATATATGTGTGTATACGCATTCGTATACATCACCACGAATTGCGGGGGTGCTATACGCCATCCACCCGACTTCTCCCCGTAGATATAAATCTACTCACCTGGTCCTCGCTCGCCGGTGCCGACGTCGCCATGCGCTTGCTTGTCGTCTCGAAGTCCACATGGGATACCTACACATCATAACGCACCGTATCGCATTAAAATCCGACTCATGACCAAAACGACATACGAATCCCACATAGGTCAAAACCTATGGTTGCTTTCACAAATCAACCCAAAAACCCTCGACGTCGGCGTACAAACGCCAAACCATCGAGAAAACCCAAACACACTCATTTGCACAATCACAAGCACTAATTATAATATAAAATAGCTTAAAAATCGCAAAAACCTCAAACTCACTTTAAAAGCTATTTTTCCGAAAATCTAGCAAGCAAAATTTACCGTTTTAATACAACGTTTGATGTTTTAACAATTCTAATGGACATAATACTTATTAAACAACTTAAATAAGCCATACAAACCATTTCCACAATTTAATTTCACTAAACTATATACGTTCAAAAAAAAACTAGTTTGCAATTTTAACTAATTTCGACCATTTTAGCGAAAAAGCACATACAACAATCTAGCTTGGATTTGCATGATCTAAAGCATTAAACTACATTTTAAAATGTTAATGAAGTCATGAAAAACCTAATTACATTTTTCTCTTAAACAAATTCATGGTTTACAAAAAACTAGTTAGCAATATAGCTTAATTATACAAATTTAATTTAACAAAAAGGCAAACTAGCGATTAGATTAATTTTAGCAAGCAAATACATATTAATCTACCCATCACAACCACAATCCAATAATCAAACCCTAACCTTCATTCAAAACCATCCACTTGAAATTTCAAACTTGAATTCAAAACCCCTTTTTGTTTTTTCTTCTTCAAAATACCTAATAAGCTTGATTTAAACATTCAATTAACAACTAACCAATATGGATGAATCTTTATATCTCATGATCAAGAGATCAACATGAAGATCATAGCCTCTAAAATGCCAAATTTCCTCCAAGATCCATGCTAGCTTGGGCAAAGAAATAATGGGTAGAGATTGGATTGAAGAAATATTGAGTTTTTAGCTTGATTTTGAGGCAAAAAGATGAATTTTTTTGATGGAAAGAGATGGATTTGGGGGGAGAGGAGCTGCTGCAGTTTGGGGAGGGATTCGGCCAGAAAAAGAGGAGGGGAGAGGTGAGTGGGATTTGGTGTTGTGAGGTCAAGAATTGACAAGTCAACCAAGCCCATACCTATATATATATTCTCTTTCTTTTCATTTCTTTCATTTCTTTTCTTTGTGCAAGAAGTGTGGGGACATGGGGATGTGGCTGCTGAAAATTCAGCCAAGGAAAAGTAAAAATGGGGGTGTGTGAGTGTGGGTATGGGTGTGGGGTGATAGAAAATGATAAATACTATACCCCAAACATCCATTTACACTAAATTCACTATTTAAGTCTTTTTCTTCGATATTTTCTAACACCGTTTAACAACTTCATTTCAATTCAAAAACCACATGTAAAAATTTTGTTTAATGTGTTATGATGCACAAAATTTTTTCAACCCATTCCAATTTGTAATTTTCCCTAATTAAATGTATTAGTGACGGCTTAAAATAATATTAAAATAATTAATTTCGGAAAAAATTTCAGAAATTTTGAAATTTCACCAGTGGCTCAATAAACACCAAATACTAGCAATTACATAGCTAGAATATGTATATTTAATTTTATAATAAAGATATTTGTATTTTGACTTTTTACAGAAAACCCCCTTATTTTACCGATTTTCCTAAATTTCACCGAAACGATTTTCAAAACGTTACAGATCCAAACTCTTGAAGACATGTTGAGAACTTGCATGTTAGACTTCAAGTGTTCATGGGAGGATCATCTACACTTGGTGGAGTTTTCGTACCACAACAATTTTCAGGCAATTATTCAGATGGCTCCATTCGAAACTTTATATGGTCGCAAGTGCCGTTCACCTGTTTGTTGGGACGATCTTGGAGAACGAAGATTGTTGGGACCGGATTTGATCGTGCAAACAGTTGAGAAGGTTAACACTATCCGGAATCATATGAAAGCAGCACAAGACCGACAAAAGAGTTGGGCAGATATATCGAGAAGACATCTAGAGTTCACTGTTGGTGATTTGGTATTCTTGAAGATATCACCGACTAGAGGGGTGATTTGTTTCGGAAATCGAGGAAAGCTTAGTCCTCGATTCGTTGGACCTTTTGAAATTTTGGAACGTGTTGGAAAAGTGGCATATCGATTGGCGTTACCGTAATCCTTGGCGAATGTTCGTGACGTATTTCACGTATCTCAACTCCGTAAGTATGTTCGAGATGAAACACACGTGCTGGATCATTCGGAGCTGACTGTACATGAAGATTTGACTTTTGAGGAATGACCGACGTCGATTGTGTATCGAAAGGAAAAGGTTCTTAAGAACAAGGTTATCCCTCTTGTACTTGTTTCTTGGGGAAATCGCTCACATGGAGAGTCAACTTGGGAACGAGAAGATGAAATCCGACAGAAGTTTCCATATCTATTCCTGTAGTTTCTTGATTATTTATCCTTTCTTGTTCTTGGAATTTCGAGGACGAAATTCTTTTTGTAGTTGGGTATAATGTAACAACCGAGTTCATTTATACCAATTCCAGTTCTAGTATTTTCTTGTTGGTAGTATTTCTTGATTTATCGTGATTTGGGTGCGAATGGTTGTTCCCTGATTAAAAATCAGGAAAAGCTCCAGAAGAGGCATCATGTGCTCACATGTGACCAATGGTCACGTGTTGGCACGTGATGGTTAAGCAGCGGCAAAGAGCAAGCGCAGAAGAGGAGCCCATTCCAGGGGTCACGTGCCTACACGTGACCAGGGATCACGTGGCCACACGTGACCGGCTTTAAGAGCCTTATTCTTTAACAGAATTAAAATTCTGAGGATGAATCATTCAAATCTTTCCAAAATGGAGAAAGATTATTTGAAACCGTTGGATTAAAAATCTAAAGGTAATTAAACATCACCAATTTATGGAAAAATCTTGGACGTGGAAAGATTTCCCCCTAAATCTAACCGAAATAACAAAGAGATATCTTTGGATTTAAAATCCAATGGTGAATAAAATTCACCTAACAATCTAAAGGCCCAGATTAATGATAAATATAAATCAAATCTCTCAATGAACAAATCAAATCTCTCAATGAGAGATTTACTTAGCAGATTGATTCTTTTCCTTCTCCTATAAATAGGAGCCAAGAAAAGAAGAGAGGGGACTTTTTTTGAGACCTTTGGACCTTTTCTTTTGATACACAGAGAGAGAGAGAGATACAGAGCCTTTGATTCTCTGCAAAAGGAAAATCCTAGGTAAGAGAAAGAAAGGGAGGCTTAAAAAGAGAATTTAATTCTCAAAAGAGTTTAAACTCTTATATAAAGAAAAAAACTTAGTTCTTTCTCTGATGGAGGATCTGTAAAGTGCACATCTCCCCATGAATTGAGAATTTAATTCTCATTGGGTTGAGATCCTGCCATGCAGATCTAAAACACAGAGGAGGAACTGAGTTTTGAGAATTTAATTCTCACAAAATGATAGGAATTCAATTCCTTCGAGATAAAATTAGGGTTTAACCCTATGTTATGGGAATTTAATTCCTTCAAAATAAACAGAACTATGGTTTAACCCTAATTGAGAACACAATTCCCTCAAACTCACAGGAATTTAATTCCCTTAAGAAAATAAATTAGGGTTTAACCCTATTAAGAATATAATTCTTCAGAAGAAAGCAGGAATTTAGTTCCTCTAAAGTTTGTCGCTAGGGTTTAACCCTATTAATTCTTAAAAGATGAACAGATCTTTAAAACATGCAGAGTCACGTGCTACCACGTGACCCCTGCAAAGATCCATAGAAAGAACTCTGAAGTAAACACCTCACGTGTTACCACGTGACTCCTGCGAAGATCCATAAAAGAGAACTGTGAGGCAATGCCTCACGTGCCCCCACGTGATCTCTAAAGCACACAAAAGAAAAAGAAACAGAAAAGAGCTCTAAGGCACCCTCACGTGTCGACACGTGACCCCTAATGAACATTCTAACAGATCAAAGCGCAGGCCCCCATCACGTGCCCACACGTGATGGCTATCAGAATTAAAAGTGTTAAACACTTATCTGTAGAACAAAATGAAGGGAAGCAGGGCGCTCTCACGTGTTACCACGTGACCCCTCTTGCCTCAGTGTTTAACACTAAATTGAAACTTCTGTATCCAGTGTTTAACACTGATTTGCCTTAGTGTTAAACACTAATTTGGAATCTCTATTTCCAGTGTTTAACACTGATTTGCCTAGTGTTTAACACTAATTTGAAAACTCTGTTCCCGGTGTTCAACACTGATTATCTTTTAGTGTTTAACACTAACTTATCAATCTTATTCCCAGTGTTCAACACTGCTGGTCTCTAGTGTTTAACACTAGATTTAGCCCAACTGGCTAAGTTTCCAGAGGCAAAGCCTCTCCTTTAATGAACCAACAGAGGGCCAATATCCCCAAACATGATTGGACTTAGCCCAAGCTGGCCATAAGTCCTCAATTCAAATTCAGCTGGGCCAATGGGCTCAGAATATAATAATTGATCTTAGTTTCCAAATTGGACTGCAGATCACTTAATCTACCTTGGTTCAAGGGTACATCTCTTCACTCCTTTGATACCTGGCATTGTAATTCCTCAGCGTTTTCAAAGAGGTGACGGGTCCCGATGACCATCCATTGATACGGACTGTGGGGTCCTTAAACTCATGAACTATGAGGTCCTTAACCTTGACCGGAATGTCTTAAAACTAACAACGGACTATGACGCCCTTAACCTTGACCGTGATGTCTTAAAACTAACATCGGACTGTGGAGTCCTTAAATCCATGGACTATGAGGTCCTTAACCTTGACCGGAATGTCTTAAAACTAACAACGGACTATGACGTCCTTAACCTTGACCGTGATGTCTCAAAACTAACATCGGACTGTGGAGTCCTTAAATCCACGGACTATGACGTCCTTAACCTTGACCGCAATGTCTTAAAACTAACAATGGACTGCAATGTCCTTAAACTACCTATTGACCGCAATGTCACTAAACTAAACAACAGGGCTCCCTTAAATTGCTCTCTTGTTGGATCTAAACGATCCCGTTAAGTCGATCTTAGTCTAAAACTAGACTAACGTATCCTTAACCAACGTTTAAGTCGATCTTAGTCTCAAATGAGGTTAACGTATCCTTAAACACAACCCCCAAACCCAAATCTAAGAAAGATACGGATTTGGACTAGTCCACGCCCTACGGGTGACGACATAACTCGGTCTCCATATACAATCCACGGGTAACCAAACACAAATCAAACACACACGACACGAAGTGACCATCTGGAGAAGGAGAAAGTTGTTACAGCAATGCGGTAGCGTAATTAACTGCAGGGGCTTGCTCCTGCAGGGAAGAGCGTCCCCACAATCAAAAACCCCTCAAGCGAGGGGGAATCTGACGAAGTCTGCTACATCAGACGCATCTATTTAAACCTTCGATACATTGTGCCATAAATCAACTTGGCATCTTCGGAGAGGTAGACGGATAGCACCTATTAGCATCTGCCCCGAATTTCAGGCAAGACGTCCGCCGCGCCGTCCTTCGGAGGGGAACAGATTCCGGCACGCCCGGTGGGACCTTTTCCTCTTTCCACTCCACACTTCGTGTATCGTGATTCGCGAACCAATCGCGGTTGCTAATGGTTGCCCTCGGGTTTCGAAGTACTAAGGCTTGGTGTTTCGTTTGCTGCAGAAAGCAAAAGGATCAATGGCTGACAACTGCTCGAACTGCTCCAACTGCAAATGCAACCGACGCTCCGCCTCACCTGGAGGTGTAGCATATGGACCGCAGGCTGCTTCCCTATTCACTATGCCTGTGGAGCAAGTGACTCAAGCTACCACCGGTCTATTCTTTGGGACCATGCTCCCGCCGGTAAACATTAACATCCCAATGCCCGTACCGGAAGCGTCAAAGAAATCCGTCTTTGATCGACTTGCTACTCCTACGGCCCCTCTCAGCGGGTCATCCAACTCCTCGGTCTTCACTAGACTGAGCCTGAACTCCAAAGGGCCCGCCAAGAAGCCCGTGATACCTGAGAAGGCCATCCCAAAGAGAAAAGTTGCTCCCAGAGTCATCAAGGCGGCTTCTCCTCCCAGAGGGTCGGTCTTCGTGAGATTGACTACCCCCGTTCCCGCTCCCGCTCAGAGATCTGTAGCTTCTCAACGAACGTCAGTCTTCGAAAGGCTGACACCAGCAGTAGCCCCTCCCCAGAACAGGGGGCAAGACAAAGTCGTCGCTGAATCAATCCCAACAACCCGCCATGCCCGACGTCGCCATTGGCGCCGGATAAGGAAGACTGGGGGCAACTCCCCCTCCGGACTAACTACACCAGCTCCAACGGTGGAAATTGAGGCTGCTATTCCAACCGGGAACAGCTTCGAGCTGCTGAACAGGGTACGCAGAAATTCGCCAACTGCGGTTCTCAAAAGTGCCCCTCCACCTGCGGAGAATGTTATAGAGACAAAGCCGGAGCAGCCTCCTCAACGGCTGTCCTCCAAAATTTATAAGGTCTGGCGACGGGTTCAGGACTCGGTAATCATTCAAAATCACTCTCGCCGGCAGAAGAGGGTGAAGGTTCAGGAAGGACAGAACCGTCACGTCAAACAACAAAGGACGACAACCGCTTGGGTGCCCGCTACAACGGCTCCCTCCACGTCGACTACACAAAAGAGAAGAAGGCCGGATAGAGTCCCCACTCCTGCAGCAAATGTCAAGGACAATAAGCCTAAATGCCCTAAGTCTGGGGGCATGACGATGCATACGGTATACATGGCGCTGGGAAAAGAGGACAGCCGTGCATCCACGGGTCATAGGCCGCTTACACGGTCAGTGACCAAAGCTCAGGAGCAACAGCAGAAGCTCCAGGAAATGATGAACGCGATGGCCGCACTCACTGGGCAGAAAGAAAGCCCCGAAGCGTCATCTGATCAACGCCAGGAGCAAGAAACTGACGCTGAATTCCTTCGTAGGATATTGGAGAAGAAGGATAAAGAGGCTGCGGAACAAGCAGCCAATATACAACGAATGGCCCTCCTGTTCCAGGACATGGTGGGGATGATGATCCAACAAGAGTCTCCTGCTGAAGACCCTCCAATCGTTCTTGAAGACGACAGGGGAGAAATGTCAAATCCTCCACCCGCTCTGTCAACAGCCAAGGAGGAAACAATCTCCAAGGCTAACCTGGATGAATACATAGCCCAACAGATACGAGTTCACCAGGCGACTGAGGCAGCGGGTTAAGTTTTCAGAACAGGGTGACCATATCCGAGCTGGTATGATCAGATCAAGTACCCGCCGGGCTATAAAATACCGAAATTTCATGTCTATAAGGGGACGGGCAATCCCCACCAGCACGTTGCCATATCCGAGCTGGTATGATCAGATCAAGTACCCGTCGGGCTATACAATACCGAAATTTCATGTCTATAAGGGGACGGGCAATCCCCACCAGTTTAGGGCGCTTTGCGGCAACACCGGCAGTGATGATAAATTGTTGCTTCGTCAGTTTGTCGGTAGCTTGTCAGAAACGGCGTTCGAGTGGTACTCTGAGCTCCCAAACGACTCTATTAAAACATTCACGGAAATGGAGTTGCTATTCACTCAGCGATTCGCGAGCGCCAGCGAACATACCCCGATAACGGCATTGATTAATGCCGGGGTGAAACCAGGCGAGACGTGGGTCCAGTACGCTATACGCTGGCGAAACTTGTGGTCGAAATGCGAACAACGCATTGAGGAGGCGCCTGCGGTGGGCATGTTCGTGGGTACCCTAGATCCTCATGCAACTATCTCACAGTTCATGATGTTTTTTAAGCCAACCACGTTCCAGGCTTTGATCGACAAGTTGGCCCAGATAGACCAGATGGGTCACAGACCGTCTCCCCCGAAGCCAGAACCTCGGAATGACAAGGGTAAAGGGAAGGCAACCTTCGTGGCGAACGCTCAGCAGCAACCCAGTGCCCCAAAGCTGGTGGATCAACTGGAAGAAAGACGGCGGTATTACAATGAGAGAATGAAGCGCCCCTACTCATTCCCGCGGGATAAGACGAAGAGGCTATTCGAGCTGGCAATACGCAATAGGCTTATCAACTTGCCAAACCCAAGGCGACCGCCGCAACCCAGTGAGGTGAATAACCCCAACTACTGCCCTTACCATCAAACGGTAAGCCATCCAATTGAGGATTGCTTCATCTTCAAAGGATGGATTGAAGATCAATACCTACAGGGTAAGTTTGCGTTGTCCGAGAAGTAGAAGGTGAACCCGCCACAACCTCACACTGCTAAGAAGACGGACACACCGAGGGCAACTTGTTCTTTCATTGAAGAAGCTCCATGGGAAATCGTGCTTTCAGTAAAAACCAAAAGGATGCTGAACGATCTTAAAACATGCCCGGCGATCAGATGGAGGAACCCGCTGGAACCTCAAATCATTGAAGGGATACTGAAGTCGCGCCCAACTCCGAAGATCAGTGGTGATGGCCCCAGTTCTCACAACCAGCCGTCGAAATCTTCAAAGAAAAAGAAGAAGAAATCTAAGAAGCCCGTGAAGCCTGGCAACAAGCGTACGGACTTGCAGAAATAGATTGACGTGCTGGAAGAATACAATCAGAAGACGCGAACTCCCATCACTCCAAGAGTTCCTCAACCACTTCTTTCAAGAGGAAGATAACGGAGAGAGCTCGTCGGATGAATCCAAGGAATATGTGGCGAGTTGTCATGTGATCTCCTACTCGTTTACAGACGATGAAAAAACTCCTGGCACTGAGAAACTGGGGGCACAGCCTGAACCAGAACTTGTGTGGCCGACAGACGAAATGATCGACGTCTTTCTAGACGAGATTCGTTTGAAAAGTAAAGCCGATCGGGAGCGTGAGACAGCCGCATCCGAAGGAGCCAAACGCGAGCGGCTAAGCGAAAAAGTCGAAGCACGTCCGCCAGATCGAAAGACATGCGACGCAGATAAAAACATATTCAAGACGAGGAAAAGGTTTGCCAAAGCCATGTCAATGGGAATGAAACTACCACCCTCGGAAGAAAACACGCTCGATGGGGCGGAAAGGCACCCTAATTACTGCTCATATCATCGGAAGATTTCACACCCCACTGAGAAGTGCAACGCTTTTAAAACATGGTGGCAGGGATATGTTGCTCATCGGCAATATTTTAAGTGAATGAAACGCAGAACTCGTCGGGAGCAGAGGAGTACGGCCGAAGGACATGAAAGAACTACCGGTAACTGTTACACGGTCAACGCCGGGGGATCGCAAGTGCTCACATTCGGAAGCGATTCTGACGAGGAGCTGGCTCTTAGCCCCCTCTTTAAAGAGTCCACCTTGGAGAAAGAAGAAGAACCAGAGGTCTGCGAAAACATTCAGTTGCGCAATCGCACGCTCCCGGAAAAGAATCTCGGACCCGCAACTAGAAAAGATAAGGGAAATGAAAAGGTCGCTGAGGATATCTCCTTAGATGACCAAGTTATGAAAGAGCTGACTGCCAAGGATCCGCCTAAGAAAAGTAAGGTGGACTACAACATCCTAGCGCACCTGAGAAAGCTACCCTCGCAACTCAGCATTCTTGACGCCCTCTTATTATCATGAGAAGCGAGAGATTCATTAATCAAGGCATTACAAGAGCCCGAACAATTCTAAGCCTTCCTCGCCGAAGAAAGGATGAAGGATGAACTGGAAGAAGTGCACACGGCCGATATCACTTTCGGTGACGAAGACCTGCTCCTTGGGACGTGCGACCACAACCGTCCCCTATACGTCTCTGGATATTGCCATGATATAAAGATAGGCAAAATCTTGGTTGACAATGGGTCTTCCGTTAATCTCCTCAACGTGCGGGTGTTAAAGGAAATCTGCATGAGCTTCCAGCACCTTGCTCGGGACAAGATCACCATCTCCGGGTTAGACTCCCAATCATCGAGAACTCTTGGGTCTGTGATATTGACGCTACGCTTTGGGCTACTCGTCACGGACATTAAGTTTCATGTCATAGATGCCAAGACATGTTACAATGCTCTGCTCGGCCGGCCTTGGTTACACGAGTACAACATCATCCCTTCTACGCAACATCAGTGTATGAAGTATTTCAAGGATGGTCTTGAGTATACCGTAACAGGTGAGCTAAACCCATTCTCCATGAACGAAGTCCGCAAATATGAAGATGCAAAATACTTTTTGCTAGATTTCGAGGATACGGAGAGATGTCGCAAACCGGAGAACAAAGCCGCTACCACCATCCCTGTTTTCAGGAGTGATACTGAAGAAGAAGAAGAGATAGTTTACTCTGGGCCGTCTCGACGCAATGACCCGGGGCCGTCCGCCCCCATATTGATCTTCGGAAATGACTCGGAAGATGAGGTTAATGTTGTGTTCTCTAGTCGGCCGCCAATACAAGAATTCCCTGGTGACGATCAGAGTTTGCAAATCACCATGATCCTGTCGGAGCACTACAAAGATCTTGACGCGCTTGGGGCTCACAACGTGCAAGACCTGCAGACGTTTTACGTCCCTCCCAAGCGAAAAGGTGATCTTATTCTATCGGTCCTCGGAAACAAGAATGGAGAAAGAGATCTGGCATGGCGCGGATTCTACTCTTGACAAGGTTCAACCCATCGGTTTGCCCAGATATTACACAAACGGATTGAAAAGGCCATTGAAGCGCCAAGGGGTACCCTTAAAACAGACTACTCGATAAGCTCGATTCTATAACAGGATTTAGGATGTCCCTGGGACTCAGCGCAAATTGCCCAACGGGAGAATGGAAACATTTGGGCTTGGATACGTGAGAGCCGGGAGACGGGAATGGGTCCACGGTAGCTACGCCATATATAACTTCGATGAAGAAGAGGACGCCCTGTCAGGAAATGCCAACCCTTCATCAAAACTAGATCCCACGATCGAAATGCCAAGTCCGTCGTTTGAAGAACGAATGGACAAGCTTGTCAGGAAAGCGGGTAAAAAAGCTGGGGACGACCATAATCGCGAGGTGGCCATCTACGAGAAAGCCAGGACGCAACGTCTTCTTCAACAGGCGGCCAGAGACGAAAATACTCCTCCCTGTCAACCCGTTGTGCAAAAGGCCCGACGCAGAGGTAGAAACGAGTCAAAAAGCAGAAAAAGCGTTCGACAGCAACAAAGCGGGACCGAGAAGTCACGCGATCGGAAATTGAGCGGTCCAAATTTGTCCCTCATGAAAAAGATGAGTCAGGCATACTCCTTTCCTCAGAATGAAACATGGAAGATACTTGACCTCGCTTTAAAATATCGAATGATTACACTTCCAAAGTCTAAACACCCTGGGCAAGCTAATGAGGTCTCTCATCCGGGCTATTGCTCTTATCACCGAGCCATAGGACACCCTATCGAAGACTGCTTCACTTTCAAAAACTGGGTCGAAGACCAATACCAGCAAGGCAGGTTTGCTCTATCCAACAGTTGGAGGGTAACGCCGCCACAAAAGCACGAACCCAAAGCCCGAACCAGATCCATATCGGTCTTGCAAGCGAGCTCATACCTGTCGTGCGGTAACGATATCAAAAGAAGAGCCCGAGAATATGGCTGACTTTCCCTGGTGCTTCGAAAACGATGACAACGAGGTAATCCCAGAATTTCCACCAGCACCGAAAGAGCTGGAAGATGGCATACATACTACTTCAGACAACCTCAAGAAGATTGAGTTGGGGACGGCAAACGACTCGCGACCGATATTCGTCAGCGAGTTGCTATCTGAAGAAAGGGTGGCTGCATTAAAAGACGTGCTTATGCAGCATAGAGATTGCTTCGTATGGAACTATTCTGAAATGCCAGGACTAGATCCAGAAATTGTTGTGCATAAATTGGCAATATCCCCGGACGTCAAGCCGGTCAAACAGGCGCCGAGAAGAATGCGGCTTGAGCTTGAGATGAGCACCAACGCCGAAGTCAAGAAGCTGATCGATTCTGGGTTTATCCAAGAAGTTCAATATCCTGACTGGATCGCCAACATCGTCCCGGTAATAATAAAAAATGGGACAGTGCGCATATGCGTGGACTTCCGGGATCTCAATAAAGCCTGCCCGAAGAATGATTTCCCAGTGCCAGTCACAGAGCTAATGATAGATAACACGTCCACTCACGAGATTTTCTCCTTCATGGACGGCTCATCAGGATATAATCAAATAAAGATACATCCCGAGGACCAGAAACATACCGCTTTCTGGACCCCTTTGGGAATATTCTGCTACAAAGTTATGCCCTTCGGTTTAAAGAACGTCGGTGCCACCTATCAGAGGGCCATGACGAAGATCTTTGATGACCTCATACATGAAATCGTCGAATGCTATATACGACTTCATCGTGAAAAGCAAATCATACGATGAACATCTCGACCATCTGAAGACTGTATTTCAATGCCTTCGGCAATACAACTTGAAGATGAACCCTCTCAAGTGCGCGTTCGGGGTGTCCTCAGGCAAATTCCTAGGATTCATTGTCCGTCACCGGGGCATCGAGATAGATCCGTCGAAGATCAAGGCGATCATGGAAATGCCAACGCCAAGGACTCTCAAACAATTGCGGTCTCTCCAAGGGAAGCTCGCATACATCCGGCGATTTATAGCCAACCTCTCAGGCAAGTGCCGCCCTTACAGTCACCTGATGAAGAAGGGAACCCCGTTCGTCTGGGATCAAAAATGCCAAAGCGCGCTAGACGAGATCAAGCAATACCTGCAAAACCCGCCGGTGCTGGCTGCTCCGGTCAAGGGAAAGCCCCTCATTCTTTATACGACCGCCCTTGAAGTTTCCTTAGGCGCATTATGGGCGCAAGAGAACGATCAAGGAAAAGAAAGAGCACTCTACTATTTAAGTCGAGTTCTACTGGGGGCAAAAGGCAACTACTCCCCCATTGAAAAACACTGCCTGGCGTTGATCTTTGCGATAACCAAGCTCAGGCACTATGCGTTGGCGCATGAAGTCCGTCTCATATCGAAGGTGGACCCCCTTAAGTATTTAATGTCGAAGGCCATACTGGCTGGACGACTCGCTAAATGGGCCCTGCTCTTGATGGAGTTCTCGATAACCTATCGACCTCTCAAGACAGTGAAAGGCCAGGCCATCGCCGACTTCCTCGCTGAGCATCCGATACCTGCTGATTCTCCTTTGAATTGTAAGCTGCCAGACGAACATACGTTTGACGCGATCGACGGCGGTGATACCCGATGGGAACTTTATTTCGATGGAGCATCTTCCATGAAGAAGCGCAAACAAAGTACGCCCATAATCAAATCGAGGGTAGGCCTTATCTTCGTAACTCCACAAGGAGGGATAATGCGCTTCGCTTTCTTCTTAACAGAACCGAGGACGAACAATGAAGCCGAATACGAGGCTTTGATAGCAGGCCTCGAAATCGCCATCGACATGGGAATTGAAAACCTCCTTATATACGGAGATTCCCAACTGGTCGTTAGTCAAGTAAACGGCGACTACCAGACATGAAAGCCAGAGCTGGTGAAGTATGGAGAGAGAGTACAGCAACTGCTGACTCAAATTCCTTCCTACACTTTGGAAAACATACCGCACGCGGAAAATAGCAAAGCGGATGCATTAGCCAAGCTCGCTAAAGAACTGGCTGATGAGAACCTCGATGAGGTTAGGATCGTGGTACAAAGCCGTCGAGTTCTTGCTCCGGCAGAAATATCTCCGGAATCATCCGAGGAAAAGGAAGCGACCGAGCAGACGGCCATGCAAATAAAAGACCAAGAAATGGTTGAGGATTGGAGAGAAGTCTTTATAGACTACTTTAAATCCCGTCAAATGCCTGAAGATGCGTCCTCAAGGCATCAGCTCATGAAACGAGCTCTGTCTTTCGCCTTCATCAACGATACTTTGTACAAGAGGTCATTCGATTCCCTGTGGTTGAGATGCCTGGGACCTGACGGAGTGAAAAGAGTCGTTCAAGAAGTCCGCGACGGACTCTGCGGTTCTCACCAAGCAGGCCCGAAGATGAAGTTGAAGATTAAACGGATGGGCTACTATTGGCCCACGATGATCCAGTACTGCCTCGAATATGCGAAGCAATGCCACTCGTGCCAGATCCATGGAGACTTCATCCACCAGCATCCAAATCCTCTACATCCAACGGTGGCTAGCTGGCCGTTAGAAATGTGGGGGACTGACATAGTCGGCCCTATCGAACCAGCATCGTCCAGGGGACATCGTTTCATCCTGGCGACGAATGATTACTTCTCCAAATGGGCAGAAGCAGTACCGCTGAGGGAAGTGAAGACGGAGAATATCCTCCATTTCTTCAAGGCGCACGTCATTTATCGGTTCGGAACTCCGCGAACGATCATTTTCGATAATGGGCCAGCCTAAAGAAGCCACAAGATCAGTCGCTTTGCGCAACAGCATAATATAGACTGGAGATATTCCTCAGTTTATAATCCCCGAGCTAACGGTCTGGCCAAGGATTTCAACAAAACCTTGACAAAGATCGTGAAGAAGACGGTGTCCCGAAACAAAAAGGACTGGCACGAGAGACTGCAAGAAGCTCTTTGGGCGTATCGAACTACGTTCAAGACGGCCACGAACACAACGTCGTACGCGTTGGTATTCGGTACGGAAGCAGTACTCCCCCTCGAGATAGAGCTACCCTCTCTACGAATGGCGGTCCACTACGAGCTGACGGACGAAGAAATGCTCACCTTCGGCTTGAGGAGCTTGATGCCCTTGATGAAACCCGGCTCATAACGCAACAAAATCTGGAGGCTTATAAAGCAAAGATGACGTGCTCATATGAAAGATTGACCGGGCCAAGAGCATTCCGCCAAGGCGAACTCGTGCTAGTGGTCAAAAGACCTATGATCCCCAATCACGCCAAGCGTGGAAAATTCGAGCCGAACTATGAAGGCCCGTACATCATAGACAAGGTCTACTAGGGCGGAGCGTATCTACTCATGGATATGCACGGTGAAAGACCTTTCAGGCCAATAAACGGTCGCTTCCTGAAGAAATACTACGCTTGACGGGTCAAGGCTTAGGTCAATAATAGATGACGACGACCATGTCTGCTCGCTATCTTTCTAAGCCCGAACTCTAAGTAGTAACCAGCATCCTTTACAACGGACCGAAACTTCATTAAACTAACAACGGACCAAAACGTCCTTAAACTAACAACGGACCGAAACGTCCTTAAACTAACAATGGACCACTATGTCCTAAAACTAGCTGTTGACCGAGGTGTCGATAAAGTACAGTGGATTGCAGTATCTCAAAACCGATATAAAAAATATATATATAAATAAAAAGAATAATAATAAAAACGGTATGTCCATAAGCAAAATAGGCACGGATGAAAACCTGAAAGGGCTCCGTGAATAAAAACAGCAGGGCTACCGGCGAGTGTTTGTGAAAACCCAAAAGGGCGCAATCTCGTTAAAGAACACTTGCAGAGTCGTCACGACCTTGTAAAAAGAAACCACCCGCGTGAGATCCTTACGACTCACAAAGGAGCAACACACTTAGGAGTCCTTATGACTCCTAAGGAAAAATTACACTTACGAGATCCTCACGACTCGTAGGGAGAACTCTCTTATGGGACCCTCACGGCTCATAAGATTTGAAAGTCTTAAGTCACAGAGACCTAAACCTGTGCTTAAGCAACCCCTACAACCTTCAATTTATGCCCTACAAGTGGCTCAATACTGACCCTTGTATACAATCCACGGGCGCGAATAAACATTTCCCTAACAAGGTCCCACCCGTGACTAGGGACATGTTCGCACGGTAAACAACCCTTGTGAGTCCTCTCGACGTATAAGGGGAAAACTCTCTTGTAAGATCCTTACGACTTACAAGAGGCCATACACTTAGGAGTCCTCACGATTCCTAAGGAGAAAACACACCTACGAGATCCTCACGACTTGTAGGTAGAAATCCCTTTGTGAGACCCTTACGGCTCATGAAGTCAAAAGCCTTAGTCGACAGGATCCTAACCCTGTTCGCTAAGCCACCTTTGTTCAACATCGACAGAGGCAAATAATGATTCGCTCCTGGCGACATCCCAGTTGTAGCGGTGCTGATGCCGAAATTGGTGTCTAAATCCAGGCTTGCAGCAAAAAGCCAACAAGCCGCACATGCATACGAAATAGCCGAAATGATGGGGCAACTTGCAATAAAAATCAGCAAGTAAAAATGTATGCATGAAAAATAGCCGAAATGATTGGGCAACTCGCAATAAAAAGCGGCGAGTAAAAAATAAAATAAATAGCCGAAATGATTGGGCACCGCGAAAAAAAATAGCCGAAATGATGGGGCAATCGCGACCTTCGCGATATAAAAGCTGAAATGATAGAGCATCGCGGGAAAAGAAATAAAATAAAAATGAAATTCCCGCCCTACAGGTGATGTTACATCTATCCTTGTATACAATCCAAGGGCGCAAACAAAGAAGGGATCATACCCCTCCCCCAGGTTTCATCATAAGAAGAAGCCAAATCTCGACGGGCCGCAAGTGACCTAGAGATCGTCTCAACACTCGCCTCGTCACAACGAACACAACGTCAAGCGAAGTGGAACAGCAGCAACTCCCAGTTCCATGGCTCGGCAATATACAGATCACCAAGAGTCAAATCCCTACTCCGTGAAATGCGGATATAATCAACAAAATTCCTGGTCACGTGGAACGCGAATAACGTCACTCTTTGACCCCGTGGAAAACGTCCAGAGCGGATCCTGGTCCTCGCAGAGCGCGGCAGTGAACCCGTGTGAAGCATCCAGAGCGGAGCCTAGTCCTTGCCGAGCACGGCAGTGAACCCGTGTGAAGCATCTAGTGAAAAATTCCTGGTCACGTGGAACGCGGATGACGTCACTCTTTGACCCCATAGAAAACGTCCAGAGCGGATCCTGGTCTTCGCAGAACACGGCAGTGAACCCGTATGAAGCATCCAGAGCGGAGCCTAGTCCTTGCCGAGCACGGCAGTGAACCCGTGTAAAGCATCTAGTGCAAAATTCCTGGTCACGTGGAACGCGGATGACGTTAGTCTTTGACCCCGTAGAAAACGTCCAGAGTGGATCCTGGTCCTCGCAGAACACGGCAGTGAACCCGTGTGAAGCATCCAGAGCGGAGCCTAGTCCTCGCCGAATACGGCAGTGAACCCGTGTGAAGCATCTAGTGCAAAATTCCTGGTCACGTGGAACGCGGATGAAGTCACTCTTTAACCCCGTGGAAAACGTCCAGAGCGGATCCTGGTCCTCGCAGAGCACGGCAGTGAACCCGTGTGAAGCATCCAGAGCGGAGCCTAGTCCTTGCCGAGCACGGCAGTGAACCCGTGTGAAGCATCTAGTGCAAAATTCCTGGTCACGTGGAACGCGGATGACGTCACTCTTTGACCCCGTGGAAAACGTCCAGAGCGGATCCTGGTCCTCGCAGAACACGGCAGTGAACCCGTGTGAAGCATCCAGAGCGGAGCCTAGTCCTCACCGAGCACGGCAGTGAACCTGTATGAAGCATCTAGTGCAAAATTCCTGGTCACATGGAACGCGGATAACGTCACTCTTTGACCCCGTGGAAAACGCCCAGAGCGGATCCTGGTCCTCGTAGAGCATGGCAGTGAACCCATGTGAAGCATCCAGAGCGGAGCCAAGTCCTTGCCGAGCACGGCAGTGAACCCGTGTGAAGTATCTAGTGCAAAATTCCTACTCACGTGGAACACGGATAACGTCACTCTTTGACCCCGTGGAAAACGTCCAGAGCGGATCCTGGTTCTCGCAGAGCACGGCAGTGAACCCGTGTGAAGCATCCAGAGCGGAGCCTAGTCCTTGCCGAGCACGGCAGTGAACCCGTGTGAAGCATCTAGTGCAAAATTCCTGGTCACGTGGAACGCGGATGACGTCACTCTTTGACCCCATAGAAAACGTCCAGAGCGGATCCTGGTACTCGCAGAACACGGCAGTGAACCCGTGTGAAGCATCCAGAGCGGAGCCTAGTCCTCGCAGAGCACGGCAGTGAACCCGTGTGAAGCATCTAGAGCAAAATTCCTGGTCACGTGGAACGTGGATAACGTCACTCTTTGACCCCGTGGAAAACGTCCAGAGCGGATCCTGGTCCTCGCAGAGCACGGCAGTGAACCCGTGTGAAGCATCCAGAGCGGAGCCTAGTCCTCGCCAAGCACGGCAGTGAACCCGTGTGAAGCATCTAGTGCAAAATTCCTGGTCCCGTGGAACGCGGATAACGTCACCCTTTGACCCCGTGGAAAATGTCCAGAGCGAATCCTGGTCCTCGCGAAGCACGGCAGTGAACCCGTGCGAAGCATCCAGAGCGAAGCCTAGTCCTTGCTGAACACGGCAGTGAACCCGTGTGAAGCATCTAGTGCAAAATTCCTGGTCACGTGGAACGCGGATAACGTCACTCTTTGACCCCGCGGAAAATGCCCTGAGCGGAGCCTGGTCCTCGCCAAGCACGGCAATGAAACCGTGTGAAGCATCATCCAGAGCAAACACCGGACTGTGGAGTCCTTAAATGCACGGACTATGATGTCCTTAACCTCGACCGTAATGTCTTAAAACTAACAATCAACCATGATGATTCTAGACCGATTTTACCTTGGTTAAAGGGTATATCTCTTCACTCCTTTGATATTTGGCGTTGTAATTCTTCAACGTCTTCAAAGAGGTGACGGGTCCCAGTAACCACACATCTCGTGGACTGTGGAGTCCTTAAATCCACGGACTATGAGGTCCTTAACCTTGACCGTGATGTCTTAAAACTAACATCGGACTGTGGAGTCCTTAAATCCACGGACTATGAGGTCCTTAACCTTGACCGTGATGTCTTAAAACTAACATCGGACTGTGGAGTCCTTAAATCCACGGACTATGAGGTCCTTAACCTTGACCGTGATGTCTTAAAACTAACATCGGACTGTGGAGTCCTTAAACCCACGGACTATGAGGTCCTTAACCTTGACCGTGATGTCTTTAAACTACGGTATCCCGGAGAACGTCCCAAAGCAACCCCTAACCCCGCGAAATACGGATAAGGGTGACCGCACCCAACACTTGCGGGTCCTCACGACCCGTAAGGAAGAAATCTCTCTTATGAGATCCTTACGACTCCCAAGGGAAAACCCGCTTAAAAATCCTCACGATTCTTAAGAAGAACTTACACGTACGAGATCCCCTCGACCTGTAGGGAGAAAAACTCTTTATGAGACCCTCACGGTTCATAAAGCTCAAAAAATCTTAGGAGGCAGATCTTAACCCTGAATCCTAAGCCATCGCTACCCTGGAAGGAGGCCAAGATAAATTGCCCATAGAACAAGTTCAACCGAGAGAGACACACCATTGAAAAAAATATATGTCTTTATTCATGGAACAAAATAGGCACAAAGTACAATTCATGAAAGAACAAAAAAATACTCTTATTCAGGAGTATGTGCAAAAAGAAAGGAAAAGATACAAGTCTTCAAGCCGGCGGGCAATTTAGTAATTTTGCTAGCTCATCCTGCTTTTGCTGGGCCACGGCTTCATGATTCAGGATCGCCAAAAGACGGGCCTCCGCCTGAGCTTACTGGGCCTGATATGAGGCAAGCCGACCTTCGAGCTCCTTCTCGGTAGCTTTGTGGGCCTCAACCCTTTCGCGAGTAAACTCGGCGGCCTTGTCGATGGCCACTACCTCTTTGATAGACTCTTGAAGCACCCGCCAGAGTTCATATGCTTTGCGGGCCTTAGCGGTAAGATTAGCTTGAAGCTCGCTCAGCGCCTTAGAAGCCAGCTCCCTCTCCGAGAATTTGCGGCCGAGCCTCTTCTCGCACAACAATATGTTCGTCACACGTCGCTCTATCATACCACGCAAGCCCGCTTTCGCGACCGCAACCTCTGAAACAGGACACATACGCTCAAGACCGTATAAACAAGCCTCCAGTCGATAGCAATAGTCGATCTAAAACACGCACACATCATCTGGTATGGGAAGCAACAAAAAATTCTCAATGTATATCCTATCAAGCATGCATTCGCAACTATATGAATATCCGAAAAGAAGTAATACCCGAAGTTCTGATGTGCATGCAACATGGTGATAGTGTTCGCAATTAAAGAAAGTTATCATGGGAAAAACACAAAGTTCATTTATGCAAGCAAAAACATACATACGAGTACCTAGCATACATGAAAGTTCAACATAAAGCATGCGAAAACTAATACACTACACTAACGGGAAAAGGTCGCCAAACAAAGGATCGGTAGCACAAGGGTTAACAAAACAAAGAACAAAATTCTCCATCTCTCTCTCTGCTTTCTCCAACACATCAAAGCGACGGTTTTCGCGAGGGGTCGTTCCCCACCGATTGGTGCCATGTTCGTCTGCAAAAGCAGACATAACCGCCCGCCTAGCTCTTATCTCGCTCAAGAGATAAACTGAGCGATCTTTCAAAGCCTGAGTGATCAGGCACGCCTCGTGAAAACCCTCGAGCTTTTCTTCAGCCACGTCAAGCATCGCCAGGGTCATCTCCGCCGGTGAGGAGGGACGTCGGTAAGTACGGCAGCAAGAATCATCCGGAGCCAGAGGGAGCCCATCAGGAGGGGGGACCCCCTACGGATCGAAAGCTCATATGTCGCTGAGTCGCATTCGTCGTCGGTAAGGACAGGGTCCACCAATCGTGCAGCAAAGCGAGGAATCATCTCCTCAATAGGCACTTCCCATGGCTGTCGACGAGCGTGTGGACGGTTGCAGGCCATGGCACTCAGTTGTTTTTCAAATTAAATCACGTCAAAATGGGAATAAATTTCTCTGTGAATAGGAAATAGGCTATGGCCTCAAGACTATAAAGGAGAGCATTAAATGCTGCGCGCGGAAAAAATTGCATGATGGAACCCATTCCAAGGCCCAAAAAAGGGAAGATATTGGAAATCAGGAAAAGGAGCGATTTCCAAGGCGCCTTCTCTGCATCTAATGCCATGCACAGAAATATGGCATGAAAAATTGAATAGCCCCATAAAAGGCCCCTCACGTGTGGAGCACGTGAGCACCATGCTTGGTGTGTACTAGAAAGTGAAATAGTGCCCTGCACGTTAAAAACATCAACAACAACAATAGCAAAATGACAAAATCCCAAAAAAAGGGGGCATGCAAACACAGAAAGACATAATAAGATTTATCATTCATGCTTTAAAAGGTTCATACAAAATAAAAAGAAAACGTTTACAACGGTAAGACCTCGGACGCGGGGCATGGATTGAGAAACTCGAACGTAACTTTGTCCAAGATCTTCCAGGCATTTCGAACCATCCTAGTATGTTTCCTCTCGCGGTCGCAAGCATCGGGGTCCTCGCGAATGTCCTCCACCCTCCGATAGGCAGCAAGTATAGCCGACTGCTGAAAAGCCTGGTGCAAGAGATCAATGAGGTTGTCGCGCCTTCTCTTCGAGATTAGGCTCATCAGATACACCAAATGTATCTTATCCTCGGCAGCGTCCAATGCCCCGAGCGGTACACCGGTGCAGAAGAGAGGAAGCGCCTCCCAGATCGCCAGCACAATGAGTCTCAGAAGAGAAGAGCGATGGGGGAGTAGCTGATGGTTGTACTCGTCAAAACGGCTCATGATCTCAGCGCATTGAGCGTTGGTGAACTCCCGACTCTGGCTGCGGCCTAGCGCACGAATATTCCCGTAAGAAATAATTTCGTCAAGATCATACAAATGGGCATCCATGACACCTGAAATAACGATCATGAAAAATTCATTACAAACTTGTTCCTCTCGGATGTGAAAGAGACAACCCAGGGCAAGAAAACCCTAAGAAGCCTCCATGGGAAGAATTTAGTTCCTCATAGGAATTAAATTCCTTCTTAAAAAAGGAATTAAATTCCCAAAAAGTTTGTTTTCCCAGAGCCAGAGCTCCTTGAGGATGGATTTAAATTTCATGGAAGGGACAACTGTCAACATCATCTCCCTAAAGATCATGTGAACCCTAAAAAATCTACCGTTCGAAGATTAAGTGGTTTTCTATTTTTTGTTGATGAACTTGAAGGAAATGGGTTCATGTTAAAAGGGTGAAACCCTAGATGTGGATTTAAAATCCAGAGAAAGTTATGAAAGTTCTTCGTTCGCTCAAGATGATTACCTGAGGAGAAGAAATAGGTCAACAGAGTTAAACTCTGGAAAAATTTTGGAACAGAGAACCAAGCTCTGGAAACGAGAATTAAATTCTCAAGAAAAAAGTTGCAAGGAACAAGATAAGAAAAAGTGGAGGCTTCTGAAGTGACCCCTATATTTATAGGATGTGATGGAGACGCTTCATCTACCCTACTCCCAAGACAGATCCGACGGTCACAAAAGTGACAGCGTTGCACTCACATGCAGACACGTGAGAACAACGCTGTGGGGGCATTTGTTCGCTGATTAAAAATCAAGAAAAGCTCCAGAAGAAGCATCACGTGCTCAAACGTGACCAATGGTCACGTGTTGGCACGTGATGGTTAAGCGGCGGCAAAGAGCAAGCACAGAAGAGGAGCCCATTTTAGGGGTCACGTGCCTACACGTGACTAGGGGTCACGTGGCCACACGTGACCGGCTTTAAGAGCCTTATTCTTTAACAGAATTAAAATCCTGAGGATGAATCATTCAAATCTTTCCAAAATGGAGAAAGATTATTTGAAACCGTTGGATTAAAAATCTAAAGGTGATTAAACATCACCAATTTATGGAAAAATCTTGGACTTGGAAAGATTTTCCCCCTAAATCTAACCGAAATAACAAAGAGATATCTTTGGATTTAAAATCCAATAGTGAATAAAATTCACCTAACAATCTAAAGGCCCAGATTAATGATAAATATAAATCAAATCTCTCAATGAACAAATCAAATCTCTCAATGAGAGATTTACTTAGCAGATTGATTCTTTTCCTTCTCCTATAAATAGGAGCCAAGAAAAGAAGAGAGGGGACTTTTTTGGAGACCTTTAGACCTTTTCTTTTGATACACAGAGAGAGAGATACAGAGCCTTTGATTCTCTGCAAAAGGAAAACCCTAGGTAAGAGAAAGAAAGGGAGGCTTAAAAAGAGAATTTAATTCTCAAAAGAGTTTAAACTCTTATATAAAGAAAAGAACTTAGTTCTTTCTCTGATGGAGGATCTGTAAAGTGCACATCTCCCCATGAATTGAGAATTTAATTCTCACTGGGTTGAGATCCTGCCATGCAGATCTAAAACACAGAGGAGGAACTGAGTTTTGAGAATTTAATTCTCACAAAATGATAGGAATTCAATTCCTTCGAGATAAAATTAGGGTTTAACCCTATGTTATGGGAATTTAATTCCTTCAAAATAAACAGAACTAGGGTTTAACCCTAATTGAGAACACAATTCCCTCAAACTCACAGGAATTTAATTCCCTTAAGAAAAAAAATTAGGGTTTAACCCTATTAAGAATATAATTCTTCAGAATAAAGCAGGTATTTAGTTCCTCTAAAGTTGGTCGCTAGGGTTTAACCCTATTAATTCTTAAAAGATGAACAGATCTTTAAAACATGCAGAGTTATGTGCTACCACGTGACCCCTGCAAAGATCCATAGAAAGAACTCTGAAGTAAACACCTCACGTGTTACCACGTGACTCCTGCGAAGATCCATAAAAGAGAACTGTGAGGCAATGCCTCACGTGCCCCACGTGATCTCTAAAGCACACAAAAGAAAAAGAAACAGAAAAGAGCTCTAAGGCACCCTCATGTGTCGACATGTGACCCCTAATGAACATTCTAACAGATCAAAGCGCAGGCCCCCATCACGTGCCCACACGTGATGGCTATCAGAATTAAAAGTGTTAAACACTTATCTGTAGAACAAAATAAAGGGAAGCAGGGCGCTCTCACGTGTTACCACGTGACCCCTCTTGCCTCAGTGTTTAACACTAAATTGAAACTTCTGTATCCAGTGTTTAACACTGATTTGCCTTAGTGTTAAACACTAATTTGGAATCTCTATTTCCAGTGTTTAACACTGATTTGCCTAATGTTTAACACTAATTTGAAAACTCTGTTCCCAGTGTTCAACACTGATTATCTTTTACTGTTTAACACAAACCTGTCAATCTTATTCCCAGTGTTCAACATTGCTGGTCTCTAGTGTTTAACACTAGCTTTAGCCCAATTGGCTAAGTTTTCAGAGGCAAAGCCTCTCCTTTAATGAACCAACAGAGGGCCAATATCCCCAAACATGATTGGACTTAGCCCAAGCCGGCCATAAGTCCTCAATTCAAATTCAACTGGGCCAATGGGCTCAGAATATAATAATTGATCTTAGTTTCCAAATTGGACTACAGATCACTTAATCTACCTTGGTTCAAGGGTACATCTCTTCACTCCTTTGATACCTGGTGTTGTAATTCATCAACGTCTTCAAAGAGGTGATGGGTCCCGATGACCATCCATTGATACGGACTGTGGGGTCCTTAAACTCATAGACTATGAGGTCCTTAACCTTGACCGGAATGTCTTAAAACTAACAACGGACTATGACGTCCTTAACCTTGACCGTGATATCTTAAAACTAACATCGGACTGTGGAGTCCTTAAATCCATGGACTATGATGTCCTTAACCTTGACCGGAATGTCTTAAAACTAACAACGGACTATGACGTCCTTAACCTTGACCGTGATGTCTCAAAACTAACATCGGACTGTGGAGTCCTTAAATCCACGGACTATGACGTCCTTAACCTTGACCGCAATGTCTTAAAACTAACAATGGACCGCAATGTCCTTAAACTACCTATTGACCGTAATGTCACTAAACTAAACAACAGGGCTCCCTTAAATTGCTCTCTTGTTGGATCTAAATGATCCCGTTAAGTCGATCTTAGTCTAAAACTAGACTAACGTATCCTTAACCAACGTTTAAGTCGATCTTAGTCTCAAATGAGGTTAACGTATCCTTAAACACAACCCCCAAACCCAAATCTAAGAAAGATACGGATTTGGACTAGTCCACGCCCTACGGGCGACGACATAACTCAGTCTCTGTATACAATCCACGGGTAACCAAACACAAATCAAACACACACGACACGAAGTGACCATCTGGAGAAGGAGAAAGTTGTTACCGCAATGCGGTAGCGTAATTAACTGCAGGGGCTTGCGCCTGCAGGGAAGAGCGTCCCCACAATCAAAAACCCCTCAAGCGAGAGGGAATCTGACGAAGTCTGCTACATCGGACGCATCCGTTTAAACCTTCGATACATGGTGCCATAAATCAACTTGGCATCTTTGGAGAGATAGACGGATAGCACATATTAGCATATGCCCCGAATTTCAGGGAAGACGTCCGTCGCGCCGTCCTACGGAGGGTAACAATGGTATTTTACATTTTACATTGTATTCGACCCGACCCGCTTGCTTGAACCTATTTGATTCATATTTATAAATTACCCTGATTTGTTACATAGGCACGTGCATCTCATGTATACTGCATATTGGCATTTCTGTAAGTCCATGCTACCCCTCCCGGTACTTTCGGGCATGCGGAATTTGGTGAAAAACAATTTTCTAGAGGCGGTAACATGGACTCAAAACCGGATCTTTGTTAAACATCTAACTAACATCCTAACTAGGAGTTATTAACTACTCGGTTAGGGGGTTATACCTTTCTTTCTTGAACTCCTTCGTCTTCAAGCCTCGATGGTTGTCCGGATCGGCTTCACCCCGTCATCTCCTTGCGCCGAAGATCGATCCACCTGAAAGCTTCTACCTTTGGTTTCTTCTTCGAACTTTGAAGAAACTAGTTCACTCGATTTGCTAAACCTTGTGAACTAGAGTAAGTAGATGAGAGTGTGTTGGGATTTTCTCTATGGTTCTTGGTTCTCAACACATGAGACAAGTGAACCATAGACTAAAGAGAGGGAGAGCAAGAGGAAGGAGATGAGAGCTCAAGAACACAAGAGAGAGAAAGGAAATGAAAGAATGAGCAAGACTTTTCTCTCTTGGCTCTCATAATCCAAAAGCCATCATAACAAAAATAGTAATCAAGTATTGTGTAAAATGGTTTAAGTCAAAATGGCTATATCATTTCATGCACTCATTTTGTATAAAAGAACAAGCAAGCAAAAGTCTTTGCATGAAATGATAGCCATTGTCATCATGATGGTCAACTAGTCCAACCTAGTCAACCGGTCAACAAAGTCAACAAGTCAACAAAGTCAACCCCTCAACAACCATATCACCATATTACTTAATTAATATTATTGTTAATTACATATCATATTCTCATTAGGGTTGAGCAATAAGTCAATAGTCAACAGTCAACGGTCAACAACCCTAATGAGAATCCTCTGCCTCTGTCTCTCCGTCAACTGTGCATACACACCCGCATCCGTGTTCCGAGGAACACGAATACAAACAAGATAAAATCAATCCCAAAACGTACACTAGGATCTGGTTTAAACCAAAGCCCGCTAGTGTTAACTGTCCGGACACTGTACGTGCACAAGTGCACGGATGTGACCGAACCCTATCGCAAAACCATGCAACCTGTCGCAAAACCATGCGACCTCTACTCTTTTTCCTAAAGGCGAATAGCTTTCTGTGTGGGACTCTAAAGACTCGACACTACGCTGGCAGTGGGTTTAACCACAGACTGCAAGCGGCACTAGCTGTGCGTAACGGTCCCCAGGTAGATGCCGACAAGAAGACTGACGAGGTGAAACCCATCTGAACTCCTACTGAGCCTGAATGTGACAATCTCCGTACAGTCCAGTCTGTTCATCTAATACATCGCATGGAGGGCCTAGGGGGACGGTAAACGTCAGTCCCCTAATAGCGGTACAAGTCGTGTCGGAGTGAAGCCCAATACACCCTGAAATAACACTGGAAGCCTACCAGTATATCCCGCTTGCCCTGGCCAGGGACTACTCATGTAATGGCTCTCCTAGACACAGCGCGATGTCAACCCCCAATACCGGGAGAGACGAATCATGTCTAACCGTCACTGCCTCCAAGTGCTTCGGGACTGCACCCAACTACTACCTGTTTGCACGACTCCTTTGAGCCGTGGTAGGGTAGTAATCAAAGTACAGTGGGAACACACTCGAGGCGAAGTGACAGTGTCAAGTCAGCGGACTAAGCTGTACTCATGTCACCTGGGAACTGATAACTGACGATAGGTATAATACCAACCGGTCAGTTCCCGACGAGTCCTGTCTAGTGTACTCGTAACCTAACGAGCACCCGCATACTATCTCCAGTACGACGTACTGATGGCTGTGGGACAGACCATCTCCCACTCTGGGATGAGAAGCGCATGCGCTAGTCTACTCCGGAGTATCGATGCCCTGTCTCGATAGTCCTGCGACTAGGGTCCTGCATAAGGATGTGCTTATAGATTACCCAGCCCCCACTAGTGTGACTGCCATCACAACGCTGGTAATCAAGCAAAGATCCTAAGGGCTCCACTAATGTGTATAGGTGATATACTAAAATAAACACAAGTACACATTGAAGTAGAAACAAACCAAGTAGCATACTACTATTTTGAGCAAGATTGTATATACAAGGTGAATATCCCAAGCTTTCATTAAGTAATATACAAACTAGTATGATACAGTAATGGCCTCTAGAGCATATACACTAACAATCTCCCACTTGCACTAAGGCCATGTACTGGCGTATCGAAGACCTATCATCTCGATCAGCCGCTCGAACTGAGTCTGGGGCAAGGCCTTGGTGAATGGATCTGCAGTGTTATCTTCTGAAGCAACCCTCCGAACCTCGATCTCCTGGCGATCCACGATCTCCCTGATCAGGTGATACCGCCTCAAGATGTGTCTGGATCTCTGATGGGACCTGGGTTCCTTCGCTAAAGCTATAGCCCCGTTGTTGTCGCAATACAGAGGTATTGGATCAACAATGGACGGAACCACCTGAAGTTCTTTTAAGAACTTCCTTATCCAGACAGCTTCTTTTGCGGCATCAGATGCAGCGATGTATTCCGCTTCCATCGTCGAGTCTGCAACGGTTTCCTGTTTGGAACTCTTCTAACACACTGCCCCTCCATTGAGGGTAAAGACAAAACCTGACATGGACTTGGAATCATCCTTGTCACTCTGGAAACTGGAGTCAGCAAAGGCCTCGATCTGGAGGTCTTTTCCGCCATACACCAAGAACATCTCCTTAGTCCTTCTCAGGTACTTGAGAATGTTCTTTACCGCTATCCAGTGTTTCTCCCCAGGGTTTGACTGATACCGGCTTACCACACTCAGTGCATAAGCTACATCCGGTCTGGTACACAACATAGCATACATTATAGAGCCTACCGCAGAAGCGTAGGGTATAATAGATATGCGATCCCTCTCCAAATCAGTCTTGGGAGACATCTCTTTAGAGAGGGTGATCCCGTGACAAGCCGGTAGGTTACCGCGCTTGGAATCTTCCATACTGAATCTTTTCAGTATGGTGTCGATGTACCTGGACTGTAAAAGTCCTAATATCCTCTTGGATCTATCACGATGGATCCGAATCCCCAGGATGTATGAGGCATCACCCAGGTCTTTCATGGAGAACCTGTGTGATAAGAACCCCTTGACAGATTGTAGCATAGGAATGTCATTTCCTATTAAGAGAATGTCATCCACGTATAAAACGAGGAATACTACAGTTCTCGCTACAAATCTACTATAGATGCATGGTTCATCTGGATTTTTGATAAAGCCAAATTCCTTGACCGTCTCATCAAAACAGATGTTCCAACTCCGCGATGCCTGCTTTAGTCCATAGATGGACTTAAGCAACTTGCACATCTTTCCGCTGCTCCCACTCTGAATGAAACCTTCTGGCTGGTCCATATAGACACACTCCTCTAAATTTCCATTTAGAAAAGCGGTCTTTACGTCCATCTGCCAGATCTCATAATCGTGGAAGGCAGCAATGGCAAGAAGGATCCGAATGGATTTCAGCATAGCCACTGGAGAAAAGGTTTCGTCATAGTCCAAACCAGGTCTTTGACGAAAACCCTTTGCAACAAGTCTAGCTTTATAGGTCTCAACCTGTCCATCTACACCAATCTTCCTTTTGAAGATCCACTTGCATCCTACGGGTTTTACCCCGTCTGGAGCAATGTCCAACGTCCATACCTTGTTGGTGTACATGGACTCCATTTCGGTCCGCATTGCATCCAGCCATTTTACCGAGTCAACGCTCTTAACGGCCTGCTGGAAGCTAGTAGGCTCATCATAATCTATGATGCAATCCTCTCTATCCCCGTCTATGAGAAAACCGCAGTATCTCTCGGGCGGATGAGACTGCCTACTACTCCTGCGGAGCGGCGTAGGAATGTCCTGTTCTTTTGAACCCTCTGGTTCCACTAAGCTTTCAGTAATAGTCTATGGTTCTGGAATTTCTTCCAGTTCTACTGCGCTCCCACTAATTTCTTTTTCCAAGAACTGGTGTTCTAGAAAGTGGGCATTACGAGAAACAAGGACTTTTTGTTCCTCTGCGTGGTAGAAAAGATACCCCCTGGTGTTCTTTGGGTATCCCACAAACTTGCACAGTACTGAGCGTGCCTCGAGTTTGTCCGCATGCTGCTTTTTGACAAAAGCTGGACATCCCCAGATCTTCAGATATTGAAGATAGGGTTTCTTCCCACTCCATAACTCATATGGTGTGGTAGGCACAGTCTTAGTGGGAACTCGGTTCAAAAGGTATGCTGCTGATTCTAGCGCATACCCCCAGAATGATCGCGGTAACTCAGCGTTACTCATCATGGACCGTACCATATCCAATAGGGTTCGGTTCCGTCTCTCCGATACACCGTTATGTTGCGGAGTGTATGGAGGAGTAAGCTGAGAGAGAATTCCGTTCTCTTTTAAATAGTCCAGGAACTCGGCACTCAAGTATTCACCACCTCGATCCGATCTTAGGATCTTGATACTTTTGCCGGTTTGTTTTTCTACTTCATTCTTATATTCCTGGAATTTTCCAAAGGCTTCGGACTTATGTTTCATTAAGAAGACATAACCGTACCTTGAAAAGTCATCCGTAAAAGTAATGAAGTAAGAATAACCGCTTCGCGCATGTGTAGACATTGGACCTCACACGTCGTTGTGTACGAGTCCCAAGAGCTCGCTCGCTCTTACTCCGTGTCCAGTGAACGGAGTCTTTGTCATCTTTCCTTTGAGACAGGATTGACAAGTGGCATACGATTGATATTCGAACGGATTCAAATATCCTTCTGTATGTAACTTCGTCAACCTTCTCTCATTGATGTGTCCCAGTCTACAATGCCACAAGAAAGTCTGATTTATTTCCATAGACTTTCTTTTGTGTGTATTCTGGACATTGAAAATCTGTGGTTGGTTTAATACGTATATACCATTGCTCAATGTACCTGACCCAATCAGAACTTGATTAAGGTGAATGTTAACAACATTGCTTACAAACGCAAATTCATAACCTTCTTTAGAAACCAAAGATACAGAAATGATATTACAAGTTGCGTTGGGTACAAAAAAGCAATTACGCAAAACCAAAACATGTCCATCTGACATTCCCAGGTGATAGTCCCCCACGGCCTTAGCATCCATGCTAGCTCCGTTTGCAACTTTGAGGGTCATGTCACCTGCCTTCAAAACCCTACGGTTTCTCAACGCCTGCAAAGAATTACAGATATGAGATCCTGATCCGGTATCCAATACCCAGGAAGTAGAGTTTATTGAAAGAAAGTTTTCAATAACATACACACCTGAAGCTGAAGCCGCAACCTGCTCCAGTTCCTGTGTTCTGGCCTTCCAAGCCCTGCAATCATTCTTCCAGTGTCCCTTCTTATGACAATAGAAGCATTCTTCCTTATCCAAAAGCTTTCCCACTTTCTTTGTTGCTTTTGCCTTTCCCTTCGTATCCACTTTACTAACACCGCCCCTTGGTTTGGCGGGGGCTTTCTTCTTCTTTCCCTTGGCTTTCGCCTTGGATCTAGAAGAGGAAGATCCTCCTACAAACAAAGTGGATGTTTCCCTACATTTCTGTAGGGTGCCCTCTGCGCTCCTCAGCATGTTGAGGAGTTCTGAAAGTTCAACTTCTTTTTCTTGTAAGTTGAAGTTCAGGATAAACTGGGCGTAAGTGGAAGGAAGGGACTGGAGAATCAAGTCCGTATAGAGCTCATTCTCCAACGTGGTCCCAAGGTCCGCGAGCTCTTCTATGTAGCCAATCATCTTAAGAACGTGTTCCGCTACCGATGATCCGACGGCCAACCTTGTCGAAAATAACTTCTTCGATACTTTGTATCTTGCGATACGAGACTGCTCTCCATACAGTTCTTTTGTATGGAGAAATATGGATTCGAGGTCCATATTCTCGTGCCTCCTCTGATGTTCGTTGTCCATAGAGGCAAGCACGAGGCACTTGGCCTTCGCGCAATCTATTTCCCAGGTCTTACGGATTTCCTTATCCGCGACGCTGGTTTTGGGACATGGGACAGGGGGAGCTTTGGTGGTAAGAAGATACCCCAGCTTGTCGTAAGTGATTGCCATCTTGACATTCCTGAGCCAATCTTTGTAGTTTGGCCCTGTCAGTATGTTTTTATCTAGAAGTAACTTAAGTCCAGTCATGTCGATTGGTCGCTGCAATTAGGAGAGAGAAGAAACACTCAGCATGATGCTCTTGCAAGTTTAGAATGGTTTTTAGTTTGTCTAAACAGGATGGCTCCCACTGTTTCTCGAATCCCTCCTCAAACCAAAAAGGAAGAATTAGTCAGGATCAATCTCACCGTACAATACTTGCTTAACCGTTCAGCCAGGCCAGTGTTGGTACTTCGAGGGAGGTTTTCCAACGCTTTCGCGAAGTTCCTTAATTAAATAACCTCTTTTCCCTGGGGGCGTAGCCCCGCTAACACCTTTCTAGACACCTACTTGGTTTATAGCATTGATCGTTAAGTGAGAAATTTCCCGAGGAGCAGCATATACTCACAGTAGGATCGGGATCCAAATATCATTGCGTGACGAAACTGAAGGAATCCTACCAGAATCATCACACTCCAAATGGTATGCAACACTAGCAAGTTTCAGTTCTTTTGAAACTCCCGATGTGGATTTTTGCCCCATGCTCTTATGACCTTGGCGTGAGGTCAAAATGTCATAAGTCACATGTCAAGTTCTTCCCATCATTATCCAGGTTAATTTGAACCCACCCGTACCTACCCTTGACGTAGGCCAAAATGGTAGTACGGCTGTCCCAAACCAACGCATTCTATCTATGCAACAGATAAATATCCGGCAGCTACCAATCACTATGCCTTGGCGTGAGGTCAAAATACATAGCTTGAATACTAACGAATATTTAACTGAAATGATGGAGGGCTACGAATGGTTTTGGCAAAACCGTGAACATAGTGAACTTGATATAATCGATGGAACGAGATAGCTTTTAAAAGGAGTGGCTCAAGCTCCGCATTTAAAAGTTAGTTTTGAAAAGAACCGAGTGGTTTTTCGAAAGTGTTCCAACGACTTTAACTTGGTTTATTTTCTTGCATTAGTTCTTTTAATGCGTGATATTCTTGCATTAGTTCTTTTAATACGTCCCATCATTTAATCCTACCATTGCAGAAAACAACCAAAATATGACGTACGCTTATGCCATTCGCATTCGCCACGGGGCCCCGTCATTACCCGTTAGGTTACTTAACTAACGACAGTGCGGGGGCTGGGCTAGCGCGGCTGTAAAACATAAGCAACGCCTAAATAATATCATATATAGATATATTGCAATGATAGCCATTTCAGATCACAGATGAACACATTGGATATACTAGGAATCCGCAATTCGTACGAGCCTGTAACGAAAAGCAGATTACACGGTCGCGGTGAATAGCCAATACCCCACCCAAGACCCCTATGGGTGCGGCAAACTACCCGCCAAGTACCCGAAGCGAAGCAACCTCCCTCAACATCGTGAGTAGGCCACTCGGCACTTCGGCATACCCGGTAGTTTGTGCACCCCCTCCATGGGTCTATCCTAGGAGCAAAAACAGTAAAAAGAAATTATACAATGACGGCTACAACCCCGACCCGGTTGTGCGGCCATACAAATAATTATTACATCAATTTACAAATTTACATGAATTGAAAGAAAAGAAAACTCTCGTCTCACAACCCCCCGGCTATTCACCCGCGACAATCCAATGAATTCATATACACATTCCAATAACATTACAGATCACAGATTTGTATAACCCCCACTAATCGACATATAGCGATTAGCAGACGTTCAATACAAATATCACATCACAGATAAAAACCCATCAGCTTAAGTCTTTAGAAACTCGATCAAAATACGGTTTTTCAGGCCCCAAACACAAAATTTTCGTTCTGGAAAATCTGGGCAGAAAATACATATTTCAAAAATCCCAAAACAACCCCATAAAAACACTGCACAAAATTTGGACCTCGGCCGAGTCAACTCGGCCGCGTTTCCGCGGCGCTTTGACCGGTTCGGGGACCAAATTTCGTGGGTGTTTAATAAAAACCCTGAGCCGATTTTTAAGATGAAATTTATCAATTTTACAGAGCTTTAAAAATCGACAGCAACTTTGAATTTCGGGACTTTTTCTCCGATCGAATTTCTAGCTACTATGCTAACATGTTAGATAGAGTTTAACTAAGCTCTGATACCACTGTAAGTCCATGCTACCTCTCCCGGTACTTTCGGGCATGCGGAATTTGGTGAAAAACAATTTTCTAGAGGCGGTAACATGGACTCAAAACCGGATCTTTGTTAAACATCTAACTAGCATCCTAACTAGGAGTTGTTAACTACTCGGTTATGGGGTTATACCTTTCTTTCTTGAACTCCTTCGTCTTCAAGCCTCGATGGTTGTCCGGATCGGCTTCACCCCGTCGTCTCCTTGCGCCGAAGATCGATCCACCTGAAAGCTTCTACCTTTGGCTTCTTCTTCGAACTTTGAAGAAACTAGTTCACTCGATTTACTAAACCTTGTGAACTAGAGTGAGTAGAGGAGAGTGTGTTGGGATTTTCTCTACGGTTCTTGGTTCTCAACATATGAGACAAGTGAACCATAGACTAAAGAGAGGGAGAGCAAGAGGAAGGAGATGAGAGCTCAAGAACACAAGAGAGAGAAAGGAAATGAAAGAATGAGCAAGACTTTTCTCTTTTGGCTCTCATAATCCAAAAGCCATCATAACAAAAATAGTAATCAAGTATTGTGTAAAATGGTTTAATTCAAAATGGCTATATCATTTCATGCACTCATTTTGCATAAAAGAACAAGCAAGCAAAAGTCTTTGCATGAAATGATAGCCATTGTCATCATGATGGTCAACTAGTCCAACCTAGTCAACCGGTCAACAAAGTCAACCCCTCAACAACCATGTCACCATAATACTTAATTAATATTATTGTTAATTACATATCATATTCTCATTAGGGTTGAGCAAAAAGTCAATAGTCAACAGTCAACGGTCAACAACCCTAATGAGAATCCTCTGCCTCTGTCTCTCCGTCAACTGTGCATACACACCCGCATCCGCGTTCCGAGGAACACGAATACGAACAAGATAAAATCAATCCCAAAACGTACACTAGGATCTGGCTTAAACCAAAGCCCGCTAGTGTTAACTGTCCGGACACTGTACGTGCACAAGTGCACGGATGTGACCGAACCCTGTCGCAAAACCATGCAACCTGTCGCAAAACCATGCGACCTCTACTCTTTTGCCTAAAGGCGAATAGCTTTCTGTGTGGGACTCTAAAGACTCGACACTACGCTGGCAGTGGGTTTAACCACAGACCGCAAGCGGCACTAGCTGTGCGTAACGGTCCCCAGGTAGATGCCGACAAGAAGACTGACGAGGTGAAACCCATCTGAACTCCTACTGAGCCTGAATGTGACAATCTCCGTACAGTCCGGTCTGTTCGTCTGATACATCGCATGGCGGGCCTAGGGGGGCGGTAAACGTCAGTCCCCTAATAGCGGTACAAGTCGTGTCGCAGTGAAGCCCAATACATCTTGAGATAACACTGGAAGCCTACCAGTATATCCCGCTTGCCCTGGCCAGGGACTACTCGTGTAATGGCTCTCCTAGACACAGCGCGATGTCAACCCCCAATACCGGGAGAGACGAATCCTGTCTAACCGTCACTGCCTCCAAGTGCTTCGGGACTGCACCCAACTACTACCTGTTTTCACGACTCCTTTGAGCCGTGGTAGGGTAGTAATCAAAGTACAGTGGGAACACACTCGAGGCGAAGTGACAGTGTCAAGTCAGCAGACTAAGCTGTACTCATGTCACTTGGGAACTGATAACTGACGATAGGTATAATACCAACCGGTCAGTTCCCGACGAGTCCTGTCCAGTGTACTCGTAACCTAACGAGCACCCGCATACTATCTCCAGTACGACGTACTGATGGCTGTGGGACAGACCATCTCCCACTCTAGGATGAGAAGCGCATGCGCTAGTCTACTTCGGAGTATCGATGCCCTGTCTCGATAGTCCTGCGACTAGGGACCTGTATAAGGATGTGCTTATAGATTACCCAGCCCCCACTAGTGTGACTACCATCACAACGCTGGTAATCAAGCAAAGATCCTAAGGGCTCCACTAATGTGTATAGGTGATATACTAAAATAAACACAAGTACACATTGAAGTAGAAACAAACCAAGTAGCATACTACTATTTTGAGCAAGATTGTATATACAAGGTGAATATCCCAAGCTTCCATTAAGTAATATACAAACTAGTATGATACAGTAATGGCCTCTAGGGCATATACACTAACAATTTCATCTGACATCGCACATTTTACCATATAACATTTTAAGTCACGGAAAATAAATTAAAATTGCATTTCATAGCTTGCGTGATACCCCTAACCCCGTGGTAGCATCCGCACATCTTGTTCTCGTCCCGTTCAGTGAAACGAACGTGTTTGGATGGCTACGCGCACGTACGTGCATCCGTTCTTGGGGGTATGCATTTTCGTTAACTGAACATTCGTTTTGAATTTTGAAAGTTTCATATATTTTTCGTATTTTAAATCTAAATTTTTAGACCCGACCCGAGCGCGTTTTGAAATATTTTTGTATTCCGCTAAAATTCAAATTTTATTAAAATCAATATCTTTATATTTTTTCATCCACAGTTTTTAAATTTCCTTAACAGAAAGTGTTGTCCCTAACTAAAATATTTTCTAAATTAAAATCAAAACAAATTTAACAAACAACATTCTCTCTCTTTCCCTTCTCTCTCTTTTCTGCCTCAAGGGCCCCACCGCAGCCACTCTCTCCTTTCTTCCTCTCTCCCCCTTCGCTTTCTTCCTCTCTCTCTTCTTTCTCTCTCCTTTCGCACTCTTTCTCTCCCCTCTCGCGAACACTGTTCGCTTCTCGGATGTCGTCACCACCGCGAGATGTGCTCACCTCCCTTCTTCACATCTTCTCTTCTTCGTTTTTTAAAAACCTCCACGAGAAAACCTAACCCATCAACTCCCCTCTCCGCCGCCGCCTCCATCCTCATCGTCGATCATCCCTAACCCTCGTCTCTACCCTCGCTGTTGGATATAATGCCTTCAAAGTCAATTATTGGATCGCAGGTACGTGATTGCAATGATTGAGGAGGACCTATACCGGTAGCACAGTCTTACTCCAGATGATAGTATGCTATCTGGTTTGTCTTTATCAGTCGTGTACAGGTTCAGGTGACTGATCACTATTACACGTTGGTAGAGCCCTTAGGATTTTGCTTGACTACCAACAGTATAACGGCGATCATATACGTCAGAGTTGGGTAGTCTATAAGCACATCCTTAAAAGTAGTCCCTAGTCGTGGAGTTTCGAGACAGGGCATTGATACTCCGGAGTAGACTAGTGTATACAGTCGAGACCCCGACGAGGGGCGGTGGCCGGTCTCACAAGCCACTGGTGTCAGTTGGATCACCTAAGATGTATATAGGTGCTCATTGGGTTATGAGTACACCGGACAGGACTCGCCAGGAACCTGCTAGTTGGTATTATACCTATCGTCAGATAGCAGTTTCCTGGTGACATGTGTACAGGTTAGTTCATCGACCTGAGGTCGTTATTTGTCTCGTGTGAGTTCCCACTGTGCTTTGATTTCTACCCTACCACGGCTCAAAAGAGTCGTGCAAACAGGTATTTTTTGGGTACAGTCCCGAGCCACATAGAGGCAAGTGAGCAGATCGGCAGGGGATTCGTCTCTCCCGGTATTGGGGGTAAGATCGCGCTGTGTCTAGGAAAGCCATTACACCAAGTCCTTGGCCAAGGCAGGTGAGAAATACTGGTAAGTATTACGGTAGTTTCTCAGGGTGTTCAAGGCTTGTCTCCGACACGACTTATTCCGCTATTGGGGGTCTGACGTTACCAGCCCCCTAGGCCGGATATGCGATACTCATAGAAGAACGGACCGGACTGTATATATATTGTCACTGTTAGGCTCAGTATGGTTACAGGATGAGTTCGCTCATCGGCTTCCCTTGAGATCAGTACATGGGCAGCCGTTACGCACAGCTAGTGCCACTGACGGCTTTTGGTTAAACCCACTGCCAGAGTACTGATAAGTCATTAGAGTCTCCCACAGATAGTTTCCCAAGTTCGGGCGAAACGTTGTAGAGGCCGTATGGTTTTATAGCAGGGTTCGGAAAATGCACGTGCGTTTACGCACGTGTCATATTTCGGGCAGATAATACTGGTGGGTTTTGGTTTAAGCCGGATCCATGTATTATACTGTGTAGATATAATATCTTTGTCTCAGTTGTATTTGTGTTCGGTCGTAATACAAATGCGGGTATGTTTATACTGTTACGGGGTTGTCCTGAAATTCGTTTCACGATCGCTTTTGGAAGTTGCCAGTTTTCTATCACCCGTATTAAACATTCGGTTTAATACGGATTTATCTTTTCTTGAGGTGAGTCATGAGTGTGGAAGATTCTAGAAGCTTCTAGATGAGGTGACTAGGATTAGTGATTCATAGTTAGCATCAAATGATTTGATGATGTATTAAGGTGACTCATGGTTTGCATTAAATGATTAAGAGAGGTGGCTTTGTTCATTTATTGATTATGCAAGGTGTTATCTTTGACTCATTCTTTTCTTTTAGTGCTAATGGTTACCCCCTCCTACACTCACCCCCCCCACCTCTTCAAGTAGTGGCCGGCCCCTTGTGAGTAAAAGATGATTGATTTTGCAAAAGAAAAGGATTTGATTTGGTTCATGGAAATTAGATTGCTCATTTCTCATTTACCCGATTCAAAAGGCAACTTCATTAACCGTTCATCCATGGCTTTGGATGAAGCAAGACAAAATATTCTACTCATTCTCTACATCAATCTTGGACATGTCGGCTAGCAAACTTCATGTCCGAGTTGCCTCGGTTCAGAGGCGGGAGTCCATTTAAAGATCCGTTGACGTGGTGCCACCTGGACGAGGAGACCGGAGATCGAGGAGACCGGAGATCGAGCGAGATCGGAGCAGCCGCAACGGAGCGTGGGATGATGGCTAAAGAACGAAGGACTCGGATCGTTCGGTATAGCTTTTCTACCCACTTTAAACTTGTTAGTTTAGCGATAATGGCAGATCCGGGTTATAGTATACGATAGCGCCAGTTATAAAAGTTTTTGTTCCGCATTTGGCGTCTGAAAGACGGCCGGGGCGCTACCGTAGACTTACATGGTATCAGAACCACGCCATTAAGCTTTACTAACTTGTTCTAACACGTTTAAAATATCGATCGAACGGATTTTCGAAAATCGCAATTTCCATGAGTAAAGTTTCTGTCGATTTTAAAACAGGCCTAAAAATTATTTTGAGCATCCCAGAAAATCGAGCAGGCTTTTTTTAGAACACTGAAGAAAAACGATCTACTGATTTGACCGTACGGCCGCGGAACCGCCGCCAAAGCCAAGCTATGGCCGCGGAGCTTCAGTAGGCTATGTTTCTTCTGGTGATTCTATATGGGAAATTGTGGTTTCTGGAATGGTTCTTTTGGGCCCAGATTTTGTTACTGTACAGCAGATACGTGGGGCCCACTTCGGAAAGTTTTGTCGATCGAAATTTTAAACTTGTTAGTTTACAGTACTTATATTATATCTCCGACCGTGAATGTCATTCGATCGGTAAATTGTGTCTAATTGCTATAGTCCTTTTAGACGGATTTGCGAACGTGACATTCGCGTTGATGTTCTGTGTTGTGCTGTGATGTTGCGGATTTGTCATGGTGGATAGCAATGTGCAATGGTAGTGCAGTTTGGATTTATTTGTACATTTGATATTGTGGGGCGAGCGTCCAACATGTGGACTGCCGTCACTGCCTGTTTGTATAATATTCTTTTGGGGCACGACCGGGCTGAGGTCGATGTACCCGTTGTACATATTTTCATTTCTATACTAGGTTTACCCTGCGACGGAGTGCACGGATAGCCGGGTTCTGGAGGGCAACGGGTCCGCATCTCATGACTTTGAGAGGCAGAGGGGCCTCACTCTAAAATTGGCAGACTATTCGCCGCACTCGTAGAGGGTACAGGTTGACCCAAGGAGGGGTGCTCAAGTTACCGGATTCCGTAAAGTGCTGGGTGGTCCATTCACTTTGCTGTAGGGGCTGCCTCGCTTCAGGTTTTGGCGGGTAACTTGCCGCACCCGTAGGGGTCTAGGTTTCATTGCACAGGCTATCCACACGACCAGGGGAACGTCGGGTTTCAATAGCGGCTCTGTGAAACCCGGGGATCCCAGATTATCTGTATTGTTCTGTGATGCTTATTAGTTTTCTGTAATGTTGCATATTATCACGCCTGGAGCGATTATTGTATATTGGTATATATACTAGTAGATGTTGTATATGTTTTACACCCGCGCTAGTCCAGTCCCCGCTCTGTCATTAGTTAAGTAACCTAACGGGTGATGACGGAATCTAGTGGCGAATGCGGATGGCATATACGTACATTTTATTTTCGTTCTTTTCTGGTGTGATTAATTGATGGGACTGCGTTGATTCTGATCAATGCAAAGGAAAAAAAACCTGTTTGGATGTTGTTGGAACAGTTTTAAAAAGTGTTATTACAAAGACGTTTTCTTTTGTTTTGCATAGTGGTGTTCAGTTGGAATATCCCGCACCTCATTCGACGAGGCAAGGGCAGATATCCCTTCACCGGGAGTGACCCTTTGGGCAGAAGTTTGCGTCAAGGTAATAACTTCACTATAGTCGATTACAAGTTGCTTTGCATCGCGGTATTCAGTTGGAATATCCTGCACCTCATTCCACGAGGAAAGAGCCGAGATCCCTTCACCAGGAGTGACCTCTTTAGCAAAGGTTTTCGCCACTATATTTTTATAAAAAGCTATCAGGTTCCTTCAACGAGATCAAGTTCATTACGTTAAAGGTTTTTCTCCAAAAACCAGCCATAGCCCTCCGTCATTTCTTATGGATGGTCAGTAGTATTCAAGGTATGTTTGTTGGCTTTCGTCAAGGCATAGTGTTTGGTAGCTGCTGGGGTATTCATTTGTTACATAGATAGATGTGTTGGTTTGGGACAGTCGTATTACCTTGTTGGCTTTCGTCAAGGGTATGTACGGGTGGGTTCGAATTGACAAGAAAATGACGGATAGAACTTGACATGTGACTTATGATTTGTTGGCTTTCGTCAAGGTCATAAGAACATGGGGTAAAAATCACATCGGGAGTTTCTAAAGAAACTGAAACTTGGCAGGCATGCGCATACCTTCTGGAGTGTGTTACGTGAGTGGATTCCGTCACATTATCATGCGATGAGAGTTGGATCCCGATTCCCACTGATGAGTTGGTTTACTCTTCGGGTGATCCCGATTGGTTCTTTTTTCAGGTTTGGAGGAGAATTTGACAATACAGTGTGATGTTTCCTGATTAGATAAAGTGATAACCATTCTGATCTAGGTTAGACTGCACGCAGAGTGTTTTTTTTCCCTCTCTCTTTGGCAGCGACCTTTGACCGACCCTAGACTATGACTCAGTGACAATGTTGACCGAACCTTCTTAAAATACTGGCTTTTGGATTGTCTAAGTTGCATAAGTCATTGTCACTCCTTCTTTTATCCTTTGATTTTCTCAGAACACCCCGTATTATTACGGACATCCACTTCTATTGGATAGATCCATCATATGGTTATATACGAACTCGAAGGGACTTCTTCGAGAATGGATCCAGGTTCAGGAGAAATTGAATTGGTTTATTCAGTTGTCTTTTATTATCACCTTCTCTCAGGTTGCGAGGGCTCCTTAGTTTAGGAGAGTACACCTATTACGCTTATTGGATAGTCTTATTCCAAACCATAGGCAGGTGCCGAAAGGTAGGGAATGAAGAAAACCAATTAGCCTAAGTATGGTGTACAGAAGGTAATAACTAAAGACAAAATAAAGGGATTAGAAAGAGAGCAAAGTAAATTGCGACTGCTATCATTCACGACCAAACCGCATACTTCATCGCCACTCCTATATCACCTTTGCTTTTTTCCCCAGTTCGGGAGAAATAGAATAAGGTATTATTCAGTTGTCTTTTATCATCACTTTCTCTCAAGTTGCGAGTACTCCTTGGTTTAGGAGAGTATACCTATTATGCTTACTGGATAGTCTTCTTCCAAACCATAGCCTGGTGCCGAACGGTAGGAAAGGAAGAAAACCATTTAGCCTAACGATGGTGTGTAGAAGGTAATGAATAAAGACAAATAAAGGAATTTGGAGAGATGGCAAAGAAATATATGGTTGCAGTCATGAATTAATTTATGGAAGAGGCATTACTAGAAATACCAGGATACCCTTACGAAACATTTTCATGTTTAAGTGCATTGTTAAAGGAAAACTGATTTCCCGATTAGATACTTACTCCAGGGAATGTATTTACTAGGTATGATTCTCACATCTGAATGGTTTTACAGATGATGAGTGGGAGTAGGTTATTGGGAATAAGGTGATCATCCTCATTATATCGGAATTCGTTGTAATTGGTGATACTTGAGGAAGTCGCCTGAGTTTTTGCCGGACTACATGTATTTGGTTTTGAGTATCCGTTGTTGTGTACCAATTTCAAAATGATATATCTGTACGTTTATTTTTATAAAGTGAGATATAACTTTTTGAAATTATGTCCGTGACATTTACCTATATCAGTTGACGATTGGGTAAGGAGTATTGAACAACGGAGTAGTTCTTAACCATAAGTACAGTTTTCAACCTACGATGCACAGGTTTTGAGTTATTCAACTCAGCGGACTTATACAGAGTATTGTATGTTGTCCAGTGTCCATCAGGACAAAGGGGTTGGTCCTCGTACTATGTTCTGTTTACTTGTGACTTCTCTAGTTTTTAGACAAGTGTTTCGTAGAAATACAATGTCTAAGTTTTGAGAAGTTGTAGGTATAGGAATAAAGTAAAGAACCAGGTGTCGCAAGTATCGGGATTCTTCAAAGAGATCGAAGATATAGATACTTATGATTGATATTCAGATGATAGTAATGGTTTTGAGAAACTTGTTTCTCTTTCAGGTTACTCATAATTGGATGGATTCCTAAGTTGAGTAATGCTGATTACCCTCTCTCCATTAAGTTGATATGCACTTGAGACAGCTGCATGATTTGAATCTGGTTCCAATTAAATAAGTGCAAAAGTTTCTATATTGGATATAGAATGGTTCATATCTTAACGATGTTAAGGTACGGGGAGTTGTCCGGCTTATGCTTAAAACCAGACTCTGGATAACTCAAGGCACATTTCTGTAATGGAAGTTTGTGGGTTGGCCCAGGCTATGACGAGATTTGACTTTCTACCATCTGGAAGATCAATAGTGATATTGTTCTTGACTCGCCACAGTTTTAGTAAAATGGATTTTTTCAGAAAACAGTAGTGGGAGTATGGTAGAACTGGAAGTGATTCCAGAACCGCAAACGATTACGGAAAATTTAATAGGACCTAAAAATTCAATCAGGTTTGACATTCCAATAGCCACTCCGCAGATATGGTGGGTAACCTCAGACACCCGAGAGGTACTCCGGTAGCCTCAAGGACAGTGACAGGGAGGTTCTTGTTTACCCAGACTTGACACTACTGTTGTTCCAGGCTATGAGACCCGGCAGGAGGTTAAGTATAGCGTCGTTCTAAACTCGTTTTAGAAGTGCACGTATATATTATTCTGGCAGAGGGTTATTGTGGTCAGTGGGAGCAGCGGAAGCATAGTGGGCAAGTAGCTTATGTCTATTTATAGACTTAGCAGATATAGCGGAGATAGATCGTCTAATTTTGATGTGACAGTCATGGCTTTGACTTCATCAGAATAGGGGATGGATCTGTTAAGAAGGTAGTAGGGTATGATGTCCTGGTATTTGGATGACATACACAGAGTAGGAAGTAAAATTCCTATACTACGATCGGTTATACTTTGGTCGTCACACAATTGTTTCTCCACAAAGGATATGGATATAATATCTGACATTCTGGTTTTTAAATCTATGGTTTTAGATCTAGAATTGGGTAGTTTCCCAATGTGGGTATTTTGACAGTATTCTAATAGTATTTAAGAATAGATGACTCCTGGCATGGTGGTGTACCTGCAGGAGATGGAGTCACCCTCTCTGAAGGTGTCTTACCGACTAAAGGGGAGAGTGATGTGCATGATTGGCAGATCACTTGCTTAGGCAATTGAGTCAATCGTGAGATGTCAAGTACCACACCAGATATTGTTTTTGCACTAGATGCGATAAGTTTATATTAATCCAATCCTGAAGAAACATAAGGAAGCAGTTTTAGAACATAAGTAGATGTTCTACGGATTTGATGACGGCAGCCTCCTTCGGGAGACGATTATCATTCCAGGCATCAAAGGTGACATGGATGACAGAGTGATTGTCAGAGTTATAGTTTTCCCTCTGACAAGGGACAATATTATGGACAGTTGGTCCAAGAGGATACTGTGGGAGGCATGGTGCTGGATACTGATTAGGTTCAGTTGTCGATACAGTCTAAGAAGTTTGGATTTGGAGTTCATTTATGAACTAGGTCCCGTCAGATATCTAGACATATTCTAAGACAGGTATTACTCAATTCGGGAGATGGTTTTCTCCGCGAACTTGAGATTAAGAGAGACATAGAAAGAAACATCGGGGCGGATCCACTCACTGAGTCTATTTCTCGAACACAAGAGTTTTACAAACGGGCTTTGTGAAACTGATTAGTAGAGGAGTTGGATGTTCGGTATCACACGGGCTGTGAGTATGCGACATCGCAATAATTAGCCTTAAGTGTAAGTGGGAGATTGTTGGATATAGTGCCCTCAAAGTCAATTATTGGATCGCAGGTACGTGATTGCAATGATTGAGGAGGACCTATACCGGTAGCACAGTCTTACTCGAGATGATAGTATGCTATCTGGTTTGTCTTTATCAGTCGTGTACAGGTTCAAGTGACTGATCACAGTTACACGTTGGTAGAGCCCTTAGGATTTTGCTTGACTACCAACAGTATGATGGCGATCATATACGTCAGAGTTGGGTAGTCTATAAGCACATCCTTAAAAGTGGTCCCTAGTCGTAGGAGTTTCGAGACAGGGCATCGATACTCCGGAGTAGACTAGTGTATACAGTCGAGACCCCGACGAGGGGTGGTGGCCGGTCTCACAAGCCACTGGTGTCAGTTGGATCACCTAAGATGTATACAGGTGCTCATTGGGTTATGAGTACACCGGACAGGACTCGCCGGGAACCTGCTAGTTGGTATTATACCTATCGTCAGATAGCAGTTCCCTGGTGACATGTGTACAGGTTAGTTCATCGACTTGAGTCGTCATTTGTCTCGTGTGAGTTCCCACTGTGCTTTGATTTCTACCCTACCACGGCTCAAAGGAGTCGTGCAAACAGGTATTTTTTGGGTACAGTCCCGAGCCACATAGAGGCAAGTGAGCGGATCGGCAGGGGATTCGTCTCTCCCGGTATTGGGGGTGAGATCGCGCTGTGTCTAGGAAAGCCATTACACCAAGTCCTTGGCCAAGGCAGGTGAGAATTACTGGTAAGTATTACGGTAGTTTCTCAGGGTGTTCAGGGCTTGTCTCCGACACGACTTATTCCGCTATTGGGGGTCTGACGTTACCAACCCCCTAGGCCGGATATGCGATACTCATAGACGAACAGACCGGACTGTATGTATATTGTCACTGTTAGGCTCAGTAGGGTTACAGGATGAGTTCGCTCATCGGCTTCCCTTGAGATCAATACATGGGCAGCCGTTACGCACAGCTAGTGCCGCTGACGGCTTTTGGTTAAACCCACTGCCAGAGTACTGATGAGTCATTAGAGTCCCCCACAGATAGTTTTCCAAGTTCGGGCGAAACGTTGTAGAGGCCGTATGGCTTTATGGCAGGGTTCGGAAAATGCACGTGCGTTTACGCACGTGTCATATTTCGGGCAGATAATACTGGTGGGCTTTGGTTTAAGCCGGATCCATGTATTATACTGTGTAGATATAATATCTTTGTCTCAGTTGCATTTGTATTCGGTCGTAATACAAATGCGGGTATGTTTATACTGTTACGGGGTTGTCCTGAAATTCGTTTCAGGATCGCTTTTGGAAGTTGCCAATTTTCTATCACCCGTATTAAACATTCGGTTTAATACGGATTTATCTTTTCTTGAGGTGAGTCATGAGTGTGGAAGATTCTAAAAGCTTCTAGATGAGCTGACTAGGATTAGTGATTCATAGTTAGCTTTAAATGATTTGATGATGTGTTAAGGTGACTCATGGTTTGCATTAAATGATTAAGAGAGGTGGCTTTGTTCATTTATTGATTATGCAAGGTGTTATCTTTGACTCATTCTTTTCTTTTAGTGCTAATGGTTACCCCCCTCCTACACTCACCCCCCACCTCTTCAAGTAGTGGTCGGCCCCTTATAAGGAAAAGATGATTGATTTTGCAAAAGAAAAGGATTTGATTTGGTTCATGGAAATTAGATTGCTCATTTCTCATTTACCCGATTCAAAAGGCAATTTCATTAACCGTTCATCCATGGCTTTGGATGAAGCGAGACAAAGTATTCTACTCATTCTCTACATCAATCTTGGACATGTCGGCTAGCAAAGTTCATGTCCGAGTTGCCTCGGTTCAGAGGCGGGAGCCCGTTTAAAGATCCGTTGACGTAGTGCCACCTGGACGAGGAGACCGGAGATCGAGCGAGATCAGAGCAGCCGCAACGGAGCGTGGGATGATGGCTAAAGAACGAAGGACTCGGATCGTTCGGTATATCTTTTCTACCCACTTTAAACTTGTTAGTTTAGCGATAATGGCAGATCCGGGTTATAGTATACGATAGCGCCAGTTATAAAAGTTTTTGTTCCGCATTTGGCGTCTGAAAGACGGCCGGGGCGCTACCATAGACTTACACTCGCAACCATCCCTCATCTCTCTCGATCACTTTTCTCTCTCTCTTCCTTCCTCTCGTTCCTTTCCCGTAACCGCCTCGCCTCCTCAACCTTCGGCGTTGTCACCTTCGCTGCCACCTCCTTCCCGGCCTCGTCACCCCTTCGACCACCAGCGCCTCTCCATCCCGTGCATGCCTCGTGGATGGTGCAGCCACCATCTTCCTCTTCTCGACTACAAATCCCAAAACCCTAGAACCTCCACTGCACACAACTCGCCTCACCGCCGGCGACCACGCCGTCGTTGCCTCATCCTCACCCCGTCGCCACCACCTTCTCTCCTTTCGATGCAAACCATCACCACCTCCTCAAACCCCAGATCTTTTCCCTGCATAGAACCGAGCACCCTTCCCTACACTTGCAACCTTTCCCGGCACTCTCGCGTCACCGGAAACTCCGACCCCGTCGTCACCATCCCCGTCACCATGATCTCCCTCTCTCTTCCCTTAAACCCCTGACCAGCCTCTTCTGTTTCTTCTTCTTCTTCTTCCTTTACTTCTTCTTCTCTTTCTTTTGTTTTGGTTTTCTGACCATCGCCGGAAAACTCACGGCTCATCGTCGTTTCTCCCCATCCTCTGTTCCAGTTACCCCGATCCAACTCCAGTACCCTTCAACCACCACAGCCCTCTTTTCTTCTTCCTTTTCTTTTCTCTTTGCTTTCTCTTTGCTTGATCTTGTTCTTTTCCGGTGATCACCGCCGGAGCCGTGCCGCTGTCGACGATCCGAGCAACCCTATGGACCTTCCTAACCAGCACGGTCACTCTCTTATATCGCTTGGTCTTGTTCCGTACACGCGAGCGTGCATAGACACTTTTACCGACATCCGACGTGCTGTACGCTTCACGTTCTGTGATCCGTCCAGGCAAGTAAAACTTGCTACATGCTATTTAAATTATTATATACTTATTTAAATTCATATTAAACCTGTTGTTTAAATCTAGTGCCCCATATTCCATTTTTAACATTTCGATATTCCGTTTCTATCATTTAGACAAAAAATATTGTTCCCGCCAAAAATTTCTGCGCAAAAGAGTCCAAGGTATCAAATGGCAGCGATACGCTTAAGAAAATGCGAACCAGTATCTTCCGGCTTGTGTTTTGATAAACTCCTCAATGAGGAACTATTAAATTATGATGGTATTGAAAGCATCTCGAAAAAACCTTCGATTTAATATATTATGGGCCTCATAATTCATCCGGGATCAAAAGTTATGAGCAAATGCGTTATGCACATGTGATCTAAGAAAGAAGATGCGAACCAGTATTTTCCGAGCTTTATTTTGACAAACTCCGGAATGAGAAACAGCTAAATTCTGATGGTATTGAAAGCATCTTGAAAAGACCTTCGATTTGATATATTATGGGCCTCATAATTCATCCGGGATCAAAAGTTATGAGCAAATGTGCTATGCACGTGTAATCTAAAGTAATGCTCTACTACATGGGGAATGCATTTTTTAGTCCCACATCGGGAAAAGGAGAGATGGCTTCTCTACCACTCCCATATAAATAAGAGGGGATACCTCTTAGAAATGGGAGAGTTAAATCCTCAAAGGATTCAATACTCAAATGAGCTTAGTTCTCCAAAAAAGCTTGTTCTCCATATATAGAAGCTCTGCTTCTCCTCATAATGCGCATATGCGCTACGTGCAACGCACGTGTGCTCGCCACGCGCGCGGCACAAGCAACGCACGTGTGCCCGCCACGCGCGCACCACGTGCAACGCACGTGCGCACCACATGAGAACATTTAATAATATTAAAAGGACCTTATTCTCCATATATAGAAGCTCTGCTTCTTCTCATAATGCGCATGTGCGCTACGTGCAACGCACGTGTGCTCGCCACGCGTGCACCACATGAGAACATTTAATAATATTAAAAGGAGCTTGTTCTCCATATATAGAAGCTCTGTTTCTCCTCATAATGCGCATGTGCGCTACGTGCAAATATGACCGCCCAACAAGTGCGATGCACGTGCGCCCAACACGTGCGACGCACATGCGCGAACGCAAAGAAGCCTTTTTCAGCAGCAAGAAGCTTAAGCCCCAGCCTGTTCTTCCCCCCTAATGATTGAAACATGGTTCAAAGGGTACATCCCTCCACACCTTCGATATATGGCACTGTAATCTCTCAGTGTCGTCGGAGAGGTGGTGGGTCCCAACGACCAATGATCCTTCTTTCTAAAACAAAAAAAAAGAGAAAAAGAGAGAACATTGACAGAGAAACAGGGAAAGAATTCAGAGAACTCCTAAAAAGAGAGTTTGAGAAGAAATCAGAAAGAAAAGAAGGTAAACTTTTGAAAAGAAGAATTTCTTCTGAAAAGATCAATGATCTAAGAACAAGATCAAGATCTTAAAATAAAAAGAAAAGATCAAATAATAAGAATAAAATAAGAAGTAATATACTTCTTTATTAGATCATTTGATCTACACAAAGGCATTTCCTTTTGATGAACCACTGGTTCTGGAATCTTAAAAAGATTCTTTTCTTGAATCCAAAATTGGATCAAAATATTAAAACAGTGCCTTGCACTTGTAAATCTGTACTGTTGCGCTCTTGGGTTGGCGCAAGCCACCAGAGAGCACCACGTGTCACCTCCACATGCGCTTGCGCTCATTAATTAGCGTAAAAGGCCTAACAGGCCAAATTAAATGCAATGCATTATTTTAAAGAAGAGCAGAGTCCAAACAGATGCTCTGCATCATTTATAAAGGGACGGAGCCCAAATCAGAAAGGCCTAGCAGGTCAAAATAAAATGCAGTGCATTATTAAACAGGGGCAAAGCCCTAGCACAGGCCTAATAAGCCAAAGATAAAAAACGTTGAATATTCTCAACTGGACTTAGCCCAATCATGGCCGTAAGTCCTCAAATTAAATTGACTGAGCAAGACTGCTCTCCTAAATAAATTTACATCCGGTTCAAGGGTATATCTCCGAACTCCTCTGACACCTATCGTTGTAATCCTTCAACGACGTCAGAGAGACGACGGGTCCCGACAACCATACATCAACACGGACTGCGGGGTCCTTAAACTCGTGGACCGAAACGTCTTTAAACTAATATCGGACCGAAACGTCCTTAAACTAATATCGGACCGAAACGTCCTTAAACTAATAATGGACCACCACGTCTCTAAACTGGCGATGGACCACTACGTCCCTAAACTGAAACAATAGAGCTCCCAAATGCTCTTTTGTCGGATCTAAACGATACCGTTTAAGTTGATCTTAGCCTCAAATATGGCTAACGTATCCTTAAACATTCAAACAGACTTTAGTCCTAAATTGGACTATAAGACCCCCAATCAACTTTGGTTCAAGGGTACATCTCCGAACTCCTCTGACACATGTCGTTGTAATCCTTCAACGTCGTCAGAGAGGTGACGGGTCCCGACAGCCATATATTAAATGGACCACTACATCCTTAAACTGGAAATGGATCTAGACGATCCCGTTAAGTTGATCTTAGTCTCAAATCAGACTAACGTATCCTTAACGAACGTTTAAGTTGATCTTAGTCTCAAATGCGGCTAACGTATCCTTAAACTAAAAACACCAAACCCAAATCTAAGTAAATACGGATTTGGACTAATCCACATCCTACGGGCGACGGCATTACTCAGTCTCCGTATACAATCCACGGGCAACCACAAACAAAACAAACACCCACGACACGAAGTGAAATTCTGGAGAAGGAGAAAGTTGTTACCGCGATGCGGTAGCGTAATTAACTGCAGGGGCTTGCGCCTGCAGGGAAGAGCGTCCCCACAATCAAAAACCCCTCAAGCGAGGGGGAATCTGACGAAGTCTGCTACATCGGTCGCATCCGTCTAAACCTCCGATACACGGTGCCATAAATCAACTTGGCATCTTCGGAGAGGTAGACGGATAAAACCATATAGTATCTGCCCCGAATCTCAGGCTAGACGTCCTCACGTCGTCGCCGTCTTTCGGAGGGGAACAGATTCTGGCACGTCCGGTGGGACCTTTTTCTCTTTCCACTCCACACTTCGTGTGTCGTGTTTTTCCCGCGATCAAATAATCGCGGTGTGTATGTTTTTGGTTGCCCTTAGCGGAGTGGATATTGAAGCCGGCATTTCGTCTCTATAAAGAATGGCATTTGCTCCCACCCTAGCAACTCAGGCTCTGTCATATCCGGCGGAGTCAAGTATGGGTCACTTGCAGCCTCAAATCTCTGCAATCCGGCTCTTCAAGAAATCAACGGGCTTCTTTTTGGGTCGATGCTCCCACCTCCCACCCTCGGTGCCTCAACGCCGATGGAGGAAGCCCAAAGGATGTCTGTCGTCCACAGGCAGGCTCCCCAAGTAGCAGCCTTGCCGACAGAATCGGTCCTCAAACAACTTGCACATGCCAAAGACTAAGGTCGACGCAGGGGGAAGAATATTCAATCTCTTCAAGAAATCAATAGCTTCAAACTGTACTAACTGCAACAGCAACTCTCGCTCTGTCCCATCTGGAGGAGTAACCTACGGGCCCCAAGTGGCCTCCCTTTTCACTATGCCAGTGGAGCAGGTAACTCAAGCCACCACTGGGCTATTCTTCGGGACCATGCTCCCGCCAACGAGCTTCAGCGCTCCTGTACCATCACAAGAAGCTCCCAAGAAGTCGTTTTTCAGCGCTCCTGTACTTATTTACGCCCTACTTTGCATTATACTATATATAAGCACACAAAAAAAATTGTGATAATAAAAGAGTAGAAAGTAAAAAATTATATTTAAAAGATAGAAATAGTTTAAGAAAAACAAGAAAGTTAGATGTTTTCTTAAATGAAACTAGTAATAAGTAGTTATAAGCTGTTGTCCCAAGGGTTAGTAAGATAAAGGAAATTACTAATCTGAGAATAAAAATAAGCCTGAAAAATAGTTCCTATTCTGGAAGCTAAACATTTGAACGTTAATACCCTACTATACGCACTTACACACATCTTGAAATTCGGGATAGTAGAGGATACCTTGAAATGCTCTTGTCTAGAAGCCAAAGTATGAAGAAAATAAAAGTGGAGAATAAAAGATAAAATGGTGAATAGAAAAATGAACACTGGTTTTGTTATCACCGAGGCAGCAATAAAAAAAATATAGCGAGGGTGCTTTATCACCTAGTGCCTTAGACCAACTAGTTTGGGAACCACTGCTAAGCCTTAGGTGTTGCAAGACGAGGAAAAACACCTAATTAGCAAGCACATGAGTAATCGATCGGTTAGTACCTCAAGAAGTATTAACGGTCGCATGAAGAATGTGTGAGCAAATTCCATCTAAATATCTATTAAAAAGTACTGAGGTAGATGGACAAGAGTATGATTGCTTGAATTGAATTCTCTGAGTGTAGGAATGTCCAGTTCACACACGTAGGGGTATATGATCAATGTTTGGAAGAAAGGTAGGAATGAAAACTAAAGGCGATGTTTTATTGAGGGATAATGTGATTTCTAACATCTTTTCATGACTATTAAGATAGGGCTCATAGCAACTGAAAAGCTGGTAGAGTTGAAAACTCTTATTTTCAAGTTCTTTCTTTTATAGTTCTTATTTTTATATAACTTTCACCATCTCTCTTTTATTATACGATTTTGTGGGTGTAATCCGCTGAAAACCCTCAGGAGACAACACCCCTCCTACTAGGGATATACCACTGGCGCCGAGTAAGGAAGACCGGGGGCAACTCTCCTTCTGGACTGACTCCGCCGACTCCAACGGCGGAAATTGATGCTGCTGTTCCAACTGGAAACAGTTTTAAACCACTTAGGAAGGTCCACAAGAACTCTCCGACCGCTGTGCTGAAAAGATCTCCTCCACCTATGGAGAGCGCTACAAAGGTGAAGCCGGAAAAGCCCCCTCAACGGCTGTCCTCTAAAATCTACAAGGTCTGGCGTCAAGTCCAAGACTCGGTAATTGATCAAGATTATCCCCGCCGACAGAAAAAGGTGAAAGTTCAGCGGGAAGAGGACCGTCCTATCAATCCACAAAAGGCGATAGCTACTTGGGTGCCCACAGCAAGTGACCCACGGCCGACGTTCGTCAGTGAGCTGCTATCTGAAGAAAGGGTGGCTGCGTTAAAAGACCTGCTTATGCAGCACAAAGATTGCTTCACATGGAACTATTCTGAAATGCCAGGATTAGATCCAGAAATTGCTGTGCATAAATTGGCAATATCCCCGGACGTCAAGCCAGTCAAACAGGCACCAAGAAGAATGCGGCTCGAGCTTGAGATGAGTATCAACGCCGAGGTCAAGAAGCTGATCGACTCTGGCTTCATCCAGGAAGTTCAATACCCTGAATGGATCGCCAATATCGTCCCAGTGATGAAGAAAAATGGGACAGTGCGCATATGCGTAGACTTCCGGGATCTCAATAAAGCTTGCCCGAAAGACGATTTCCCAGTGCCAGTCACCGAACTGATGATAAACAATACGTCCACTCATGAGGTTTTCTCCTTCATGGACGGTTCATCAGGGTATAATCAGATAAAGATGCATCCCGAAGACCAGAAGCATACCGCTTTCCGGACCCCTTTGGGAATATTTTGTTACAAGGTAATGCCCTTCGGTCTAAAGAACGCCGGCGCCACCTATCAGAGGGCCATGACGAAGATCTTCGATGACCTTATACATGAAATTGTCGAATGTTATAACGACGACCTCGTGGTTAAGAGCAAATCATACGAGGAACATCTCGAGCACCTAAAAACTGTATTTCGACGCCTTCGACAATACAACTTAAAGATGAACCCTCTCAAGTGTGCATTCGAAGTTTCTTCGGGCAAATTCCTGGGACTCATCGTCCGATACCGAGGTATCGAGATAGATCCGTCCAAGATCAAGGCGATTATGGAAATGCCTCCGCCAAGGACTCTTAAGCAGCTGCGATCTCTCCAAGGGAAGCTCGCATATATACGGTGATTTATAGCCAACCTTTCGGGAAAGTGTCATCCTTACAGTCACCTGATGAAGAATGGAACTCCATTCGTCTGGAATCAAAAATGCCAGGGCGCGCTGGAAGAAATTAAACAGTACCTGCAGAACCCGCCAGTGTTGGCTGCTCCGGTTAAGGGAAAGCCTCTCATTCTTTATACAACCGCCCTCGAAGGTTCTTTAGGCGCATTATGGGCACAAGAGAACGACCAAGGGAAGGAAAGAGCACTCTACTACTTGAGTCGAGTTCTACTGGAGGCAGAAAGCAACTACTCCCCCATTGAAAAACACTGCGTGGCGTTGATCTTCGCGATAACAAAGCTCAGGCACTATGCGTTAGCGCATGAGGTCCGTCTCATTTCAAAGGTGGACCCTCTTAAATATTTAATGTCAAAGGCCATATTGACGGGACGACTCGCTAAATGGGCCCTGCTCTTTATGGAGTTCTCGATAACCTATCAGCCTCTCAAGGCAGTAAAAGGTCAAGCCATCGCCGATTTCCTCGCTGAGCATCCGATATCCGCCGATTCTCCTTTGAATTGCGATCTTCCAGACGAACATGCGTTTGATGCGATCGACAGGGGTGATACCCGATGGGAGCTTTATTTCGACGGAGCATCCTCCGTGAAGAAGCGCAAACAAAGTACCCCTATAATCAAATCGGGGGTGGGACTCATCTTTGTGACTCCACAAAGAGGGATAATGCGCTTTGCTTTCTCCCTAACAGAGCCGAGGACGAACAATGAAGCCGAATACGAAGCTTTGATAGCAGGCCTCGAGATCGCCATCGACATGGGAATTGAAAACCTCCTCATATACGGAGATTCCCAACTGGTCGTTAGTCAAGTAAACGGCGACTACCAAACATGCAAACCAGAGTTGGTGAAGTACGGCAAAAATGTGCAACAACAGTTGACTCAAATTCCCTCCTATACTTTGGAAAACATACCGCGCGCGGAAAACAGCAAAGCGGACGCATTGGCCAAGCTCGCTAAGGAACTGGCTGATGAGAACCTTGATGACGTAAGAATCCTGGTACAAAGCCATCGGGTGCTTGCCCCAGCAGAAATATCTCCGGAATCATCCGAAGAAAAAGGGGCGAGTGAGCAGACGACCCTGCAAATAAAAGATCGGGAAAATACCGAGGATTGGAGAGAAGTCTTTATAGACTACTTCAAATACCGTCGAACACCCGAAGATGCGTCCTTAAGACATTAGCTTATGAAAAGAGCGCTTTCTTTCGCCTTCGTCAATGATACGTTGTACAAGAGGTCATTTGATTCTCTGTGGTTAAGATGTTTGGGACCTGACGAAGCGAAAAGAGTCGTTCAGGAAGTTCATGACGGAATCTGCGGTTCTCACCAAGCAGGCCCGAAGATGAAGTTGAAGATCAAACGGATGGGCTACTATTGGCCCACGATGATTCAGGACGGCCTCGAATATGCGAAGCAATGCCACTCATGCCAAATCCATGGGGACTTCATCCACCAGCATCCAAATCCACTCCATCCAAAGGTGGCTAGCTGGCCATTCGAAATGTGGGGAACTGACATAGTCGGCCCCATCGAACCAGTATCGTCTAGAGGACATCGTTTCATCCTGGCGACGACCGACTAATTCTCCAAATTGGCAGAAGCAGTACCGTTGAGGGAAGTGAAAACGGAGAATATCCTCCACTTCTTCAAGACGCACGTTATATATCGGTTTGGAACTCCGCGACGGATCATCTCCGATAATGGGCCAGCTTATCGAAGCCATAAAATCAGTCGCTTCGCGCAACAACACAATATAGACTGGAGATATCCCTCAGTTTATAATCCGCGAGCTAATGGTCTAGCCGAGGCCTTCAACAAGACCCTAACGAAGATCATGAAAAAGACGGTCTCCCGAAATAAGAAGGACTGGCATGAGAGGCTGCAAGAAGCTCTTTGGGTGTATCGAACTACGTTCAAGACAGCCACGAACGCAACGCCATATGCGTTGGTATTCGGTACGGAAGCAGTACTCCCCCTCGAGATAGAGCTACCCTCTCTACGAGTGGCAATCTACTACGAGCTGACGGACGAAGAAAATGCTCACCTTCGGCTTGAGGAGCTTGATGCCCTTAATGAGACCCGGCTCATAGCGCAACAAAACCTGGAGGCTTATAAAGCAAAGATGACGCGCTCATATGAAAGATTGACCAGGCCGAGAACATTCCGCTAAGGCGAACTCGTGCTAGTGGTCAAAAGGCCTATGATCCCCAATCGCGCCAAGCGGGGAAAATTCGAGCCGAACTATGAAGGCCCGTACATCATAGACAAGGTCTACCAGGGTGGAGCCTATCTGCTCATGGATATGCACGGTGAAAGGCCTTTCAGGCCAATAAATAGCCGCTTCCTAAAGAAATACTACGCTTAATTAGCCACAGCCTAGATCGATGATAGATGACGATGACTATGTCCGCTCGCTATCTTCCTAAGCTCAAGCTTTATAAGCAGTAGCCAGCCTTCTTCATGACGGACCGAAACGTCCTTAACTAATAGCGGACCGAAACGTCCTTAAACTAATACCGCAGCATCCGTAAGCTAACGAGATAAAAAAAAAATATATATATATATATATATATAATAAATAAAAACGGTATGCCCATAAGCAAAAAAGGGCACGGATGAAAACCCGAAAGGACTCCGTGAGTAAAAACAGCAAGGCTACCGGCGAGTGTTCGTGAAAACCCGAAAGGGCGCGACCTCGTAAAAAAAAAGTAAATAAAAATAAAAAGAATAAAAAAAATGGGGTATGTCCATAAGCAAAAAGGGCACGGATGAAAACCCGAAAGGGCTCCGTGAGTAAAAACAGCAGGACAACCGGCAAGTGTTTGTGAAAACCCGAAAGGGCGCAACCTCGTTAAAGGACACTTACAAGATCCTCTCGACCTTGTAAGGAGAAACCACCTGCGTGAGATCCTTACGACTCACAAGGGAGCAACACACTTAGGGATCCTCACGATTCCTAAGGAGAAAATACACTTACGAGATCCTCACGACTCGTAAGGAGAACTCTCTTATGGAACCTTCACGGCTCATAAGATTTGAAAGTCTTAAGTTACAGAGACCTAAACCTGTGCTTAAGCAACCCCCACAAACTCTAATATTGCCCTACAAGTGGCTCAATACTGACCCTTGTATACAATCCACGGGCGTGAATAAACATTTCCCTAACCAAATTTCATCCATGATTGGGGATATGTGCGCATGATGAACAACCCTTATAGGTCCTCTCGACTTACAAGGAGAAAACCCTCTTGTAGGATCCTTACGACTTACAGAGGAACATACACTTAGGAATCCTCACGATTCCTAAGGAGAAAATACACCTACAAGATCCTCACGACTTGTAGGGAGAAATACCTTCGTAAGACCCGTACGGCTCATAAAGTTAAAAGCCTTAGTCGACAGGACCTTAACCCTGTTCGCTAAGCCACCTTTGTTCAACATCGATGGAGGCAATTGATGATTCGCTCCTGGCAATATCCCAGTTGTAGCGGTGTTGATGTCGAACTCGGTGTCTAATTTCAGGTTTACGGTGAGAAGCCGGTAGGCCGCACATGCATACGAAATAGCCGAAATGATAGGGCAACTTGCAATAAAAAGCAGTAAGTAAAAACGTATGCATACAAAATAGCCGAAATGATTGAGCAACTCGCAATAAAAAGCAGCGAGTAAGAATAAAATAAATAGCCGAAATGATTGGGCAACTCGCAATAAAAAGCAGCGAGTAAAAATAAAATAAATAGCCGAAATGATTGGACACCGCGAAAAATAGCCGAAATGATTGGGCAATCGCGACCTTCGCGATATAAAAGCTGAAATGATAGAGAATCGCGGAAATAAAACAAAAAAAAAGAAATGATAAAACTTTGGCCCTACAGTTGAGATCACATCGATCCCTGTATACAATCCAAGGGCGCAAACAAAGAGGGAACCAAACTTTCCCAACAGGCTCCGCCAGAAAACGAAGCCAAATCTCGACGGTTCATCCCAACCCCGAAGAAGCCAGTGTCTTCGGCAAAATACCTCAATTCAGGGAAAACAGCATCCTTGATGAGAGCCTCCTGATTCGCGTCGACTTGCAGAGAAACCAGTGTCTCTGCGGGAAATTCTCGATTCGTTTCAACACCAGGGAAACAAATAATCCTTGGCAAATACCTCAACTCAGGGAAACAAGCATCCTTGATGAGAGCCTCCTGATCCGCGTCGACTCGCAGAGCAACCAGTGTCTCCGTGGAAAATTCTCGATTCGTTTCAACACCAGGGAAACAAATAATCCTTGGCAAATACCTCAATTCAGGGAAACAAGCGTCCTTGATGAGAGCCTCCTGATTCGCGTCGACTCGCAAAGAAACCAGTGTCTCCGCGGGAAATTCTCGATTCGTTTCAACACCAGGGAAACAAATAATCCTTAGCAAATACCTCAATTCAGGGAAACCAGCGTCCTTGATGAGAGCCTCCTGATTCGCGTCGACTCGCAGAGAAACCAATGTCTCCGTGGGAAATTCTCGATTCGTTTCAACACCAGGGAAACAAATAATCCTTGGCAAATACCTCAATTCAGGGAAACCAGCGTCCTTGATGAGAGCCTCCTGATTCGCGTCGATTTGCAGAGGAACCAGTGTCTCCGCGGGAAATTCTCGATTCGTTTCAACACCAGGAAAACAAATAATCCTTGGAAAATACCTCAACTCAGGGAAACAAGCATCCTTGATGAGAGCCTCCTGATTCGCGTCGACTCGCAGAGAAACCAGTGTCTCCGTGGGAAATTCTCGATTCGTTTCAACACCAGGGAAACAAATAATCCTTGGCAAATACCTCAACTCAGGGAAACAAGCATCCTTGATGAGAGCCTCCTGATTCGTGTCGACTTGCAGAGAAACCAATGTCTCCGCGGGAAATTCTCGATTCGTTTCAACACCAGGGAAACAAATAATCCTTGGCAAATACCTCAACTCAGGGAAACAAGCGTCCTTGATGAGAGCCTTGACTCGCAGAGAAACCAGTGTCTCCGTGGGAAATTCTCGATTCGTTTCAACACCAGGGAAACAAATAATCCTTGGCAAATACCTCAACTCAGGGAAACAAGCGTCCTTGATGAGAGCCTCCTGATTCGCGTCAACTCGCAGAGAAACCAGTGTCTCCGTGGGAAATTCTCGATTCGTTTCAATACCAGGGAAACAAATAATCCTTGGCAAATACCTCAATTCAGGGAAACTAGCGTCCTTGATGAGAGCCTCCTGATTCGCGTCGACTCGCAGAGAAACCAGTGTCTCCGTGGGAAATTCTCGATTTGTTTCAACACCAGGGAAACAAATAATCCTCAGCAAATACCTCAATTCAGGGAAACCAGCGTCCTTGACAAGAGCCTCCTGATTCGCGTCGACTTGCAGAGAAACCAGTGTCTCCGCGGGAAATTCTCGATCCGTTTCAACACCAGGGAAACAAATAATCCTTGGCAAATACCTCAATTCAAGAAAACTAGCGTCCTTGATGAGAGCCTCCTGATTCGCGTCGACTCGCAGAGAAACCAGTGTCTCCGCGGGAAATTCTCGATTCGTTTCAACACCAGGAAAACAAATAATCCTTGGCAAATACCTCAATTCAGGAAAACTAGCATCCTTGATGAGAGCCTCCTGATTCGCGTCGACTCGCAGAGAAACCAGTGTCTCCGCGGGAAATTCTCGATCCGTTTCAACACCAGGGAAACAAATAATCCTTAGCAAATACCTCAATTCAGGGAAACTAGCGTCCTTGATGAGAGCCTCCTGATTCGCGTCGACTCGCAGAGAAACCAGTGTCTCCGCAGGAAATTCTCGATTCGTTTCAACACCAGGGAAACAAATAATCCTTGGAAAATACTTCAATTCAGGGAAACTAGCGTCCTTGATGAAAGCCTCCTGATTCGCGTCGACTGGCAGAGAAACCAGTGTCTCCGCGGGAAATTCTCGATTCGTTTCAACACCAGGGAAACAAATAATCCTTGGCAAATACTTCAATTCAGGGAAACCAGCGTCCTTGATGAGAACCTCCTGATTCGCATCGGCTCGCAGAGAAACCAGTGTCTCCGCGGGAAATTCCCAATTCGTCTCAACTTGCAAGATGAAGCCTCAGGCAGCAGGGATTAAAAAACTTGTTTTCTGAACAACGGGACCCTGCAAGTCGGTCTAAAACGGTCTCTTGCATACTATTCACGGGTCTCACTCTCCAAAGTCGAGTTTCGACAAGGAGGGAAACAACCGCTTACGAGTCCTCTCGACTCGTAAGAAGGAAAAATTCTCTTATAAGATCCTTACGACTTGTAAGAGAAAACACACTTAGGAATCCTCACGATTCTTAAGGAGAAAATCCACCTATGAGATCCTCTCGATCCGTAGGGAGAAAAGTCTCTATGAGACCCTCACGGCTCATAGAGTTGAAAAGTCTTAGGCAGCAAATCTGAACCTGCGGCCTAAGCCATCGCTATCTCTTGGAAAAAACTAAGTTATCTGCCAATTATGTTTATTAAAGACAACATGCTGATAATAAGAGAAGGCAGAAAGCAAAAGAGCATACAAGACATTGCAAAAGAAAATGTGTATCTTTATTCATTGACTTCAATCAAATACTTGAGCCCGCTGCTGCAAGACAGATGCAAGCTGCTCCTAAACGGCCTGATGAGCGGCTTCACGGCCTGGAGTGTCATGCTCGGCAACATCAAGCTTTCGCTTCAAGTTTAACCCATGTGAGATACGCTCCAGAAGGCCCTCGAAGACAGCCTTCACCTCGGCAGCGTTCGCCTCAACTTCAGCACGTAGGCGAGCAGTTTCGCTTGAAGACTCCTGACGCTCCTTCAGCCTTAAAGCTGCTTCTTGTTCCAAATGGTGGAAATGAGAAGTGCTTTGCTCGAGCCATGCTGCCCGTTGAGTACTCACGGCCAAGAACCTCCGTCCCGGAAACAAGTCAGCCAATGACCTCCGTCGCGAAAACAAATCAGCCAACGACCTCCCCGTCGGAGCAATACTTCGACTCAGAAACAAGTCAACTCACCAACCACTTACGAGTCCTCTCGACTTATAAGGGAGAAAATTCTCTTATAAGATCCTTACGACTTATAAGAGAAAACGCACTTAGGAATCCTCACGATTACTAAGGAGAAAATACACCTACGAGATCCTCTCGATCCGTAGGGAGAAAAGTCTTTATGAGACCCTCACGGCTCATAAAGTTGAAAATTCTTAGGTGGCGGATCCTACCCCTGTCTTCTAAGCCATTACTGCCCTACAAAGAGGTTAAGATGGACCATCTACGAGCCACACTTGCTAAAGCTACATGCCACTGAAATGGAGAAGTTACTCATGAGCATATAAACTACTTCACACCAGAGTAAAACATAAAGAAATAGAAGGGTGCGGCTCATGGAATTGAGAGTTTGGAACTATATCTTTTAAGAGTCGAGATTTGAGTCAATGATAAATGACGACGCTTGTGTCCGCTCGTTATCTTCTCAGATCAAGATTCTGAAAGTTATATACCAACCCGAAACTGGTCATACGCTATGTATTACTCTGCACTACTTCACTCACATATATACTTACGTGGGCAAAGTAGTGGAGGGCATTTGTTCCCGCCAAAAATTTCTGCGCAAAAGAGTCCAAGGTATCAAATGGCAGCGATACGCTAAAGAAAATGCGAACCAGTATCTTCCGGCCTGTATTTTGATAAACTCCCTAATGAGGAACTATTAAATTATGATGTTATTGAAAGCATCTCAAAAAAACCTTCGATTTAATATATTATGGGTCTCATAATTCATCCGGGATCAAAAGTTATGAGCAAATGTGTTATGCACATGTGATCTAAGAAAGAAGATGCGAACCAGTATTTTCCGAGCTTTATTTTGACAAACTACGGAATGAGAAACACCTAAATTCTGATGATATTGAAAGCATATTGAAAAGACCTTCGATTTGATATATTATGGGCCTCATAATTCATCCGGGATCAAAAGTTATGAGCAAATGTGTTATGCACGTGTAATCTAAAGTAATGCTCTACTACATGGGGAATGCATTTTTTAGTCCCACATCGGGAAAAGGAGAGATGGCTTCTCTACCACTCCCATATAAATAAGAGGGGATACCTCTTAGAAAGGGGAGAGTTAAATCTTCAAAGGATTCAATACTCAAAGGAGCTTAGTTCTCCAAAGGAGCTTGTTCTCCATATATAGAAGCTCTGCTTCTCCTCATAATGCGCATATGCGCTACGTGCAACGCATGTGTGCTCGCAACGCGCGTGGCACGTGCAACGCCCGTGTGCCCGCCACGCGTGCACCACGTGCAACGCACGTGCGCACCACATGAGAACATTTAATAATATTAAAAGGAGCTTGTTCTCCATATATAGAAGCTCTGCTTCTCCTCATAATGCGCATGTGCGCTACGTGCAACGCACGTGTGCTCGCCACGCGCGCACCACGTGCAACGCACGTGCGCACCACATGAGAACATTTAATAATATTAAAAAGAGCTTGTTCTCCATATATAGAAGCTCTGCTTCTCTTCATAATGCGCATGTGCGCTACGTGCAAATATGAGCGCCCAACACGTGCGATGCACGTGCGCCCAACACGTGCGACGCACGTGCGCGAACGCAAAGAAGCCTTTTTCAGCAGCAAGAAGCTTAAGCCCCCCTAATGATTGAGACATGGTTCAAAGGGTATATCCCTCCACACCTTCGATATATGGCACTGTAATCTCTCAGTGTCGTCGGAGAGGTGGTGGGTCCCAACGACCAATGATCCTTCTTTCTAAAATAAAAAAAAAGAAGAAGAGAGAACATTGACAAAGAAACAGGGAAAGAATTCAGAGAACTCCTAAAAAGAAAGTTTGAGAAGAAATCAGAAAGAAAAGAAGGTAAACTTTTGAAAAGAAGAATTTCTTCTGAAAAGATCAATGATCTAAGAACAAGATCAAGATCTTAAAATAAAAAGAAAAGATCAAATAATAAGAATAAAATAAGAAGTAATATACTTCTTTATTAGATCATTTGATCTACACAAAGGCATTGCCTTTTGATGAACCACTGGTTCTGGAATCTTAAAAAGATTCTTTTCTTGAATCCAAAATTGGATCAAGATATTAAAACAGTGCCTTGCACTTATAAATCTGTACTGTTGCGCTCTTGGGTTGGCGCAATCCACCAGAGAGCACCACGTGTCACCTCCACATGCGCTTGCGCTCATTAATTAGCGTAAAAGGCCTAACAGGCCAAATTAAATGCAATGCATTATTTTAAAGAAGGGCAGAGTCCAAACAGATGCTCTGCATCATTTATAAAGGGACAGAGCCCAAATCAGAAAGGCCTAGCAGGCCAAAATAAAATGCAGTGCATTATTAAACAGGGGCAAAGCCCTAGCACAGGCCTAATAGGCCAAAGATAAAAAAACATTGAATATTCTCAACTGGACTTAGCCCAATCATGGCCGTAAGTCCTCAAATTAAATTGACTGAGCAAGACTGTTCTCCTAAATAAATTTACATCCGGTACAAGGGTACATCTTCGAACTCCTCTGACACCTATCTTTGTAATCCTTCAACGACGTCAGAGAGGCGACAGGTCCTGACAACCATACATCAACACGGACTGCGGGGTCCTTAAACTCGTGGACCGAAACGTCCTTAAACTAATATCGGACCGAAACGTCCTTAAACTAATAATGGACCACCACGTCTCTAAACTGGCGATGGACCACTACGTCCCTAAACTGGAACAATAGAGCTCCCAAATGCTCTTTTGTCGGATCTAAACGATCCCGTTTAAGTTGATCTTAGCCTCAAATATGCCTAACGTATCCTTAAACATTCAAACAGACTTTAGTCCTAAATTGGACTATAAGACCCCCAATCAACTTTGGTTCAAGGGTATATCTCCGAACTCCTCTGACACATGTCGTTGTAATCCTTCAACGTCGTCAGAGGGGTGACGGGTCCCGACGGCCATATATTAAATGGACCACTACGTCCTTAAACTGGAAATGGATCTAGACGATCCCGTTAAGTTGATCTTAGTCTCAAATCAGACTAACGTATCCTTAACGAACGTTTAAGTTGATCTTAGTCTCAAATGCGGCTAACGTATCCTTAAACTAAAAACACCAAACTCAAATCTAAATAAATACGGATTTGGACTAATCCACATCCTACGGGCGACGGCATTACTCAGTCTCCGTATACAATCCATGGGCAACCACAAATAAAACAAACACCCACGTCACGAAGTGAAATTCTAGAGAAGGAGAAAGTTGTTACCGCGATGCGGTAGCGTAATTAACTGCAGGGGCTTGCGCCTGCAGGGAAGAGCGTCCCCACAATCAAAAACCCCTCAAGCGAGGGGGAATCTGACGAAGTCTGCTACATCGGCCGCATCCGTCTAAACCTCCGATACACGGTGCCATAAATCAATTTGGCATCTTCGGAGAGGTAGACGGATAAAACCATATAGTATCTGCCCCGAATCTCAGGCTAGACGTCCTCACGTCGTCGCCGTCTTTCGGAAGGGAAAAAATATGAAAACATATCTTGTTGCATATTAGATTATATTAAACTACACCCAAACCAATATTTATATCACATAGTGCTTATCTGTACATTCCATAGTACCCTTTTATACTTTATGACCTTTCGGATACCTATTTGCATCTATCTCGTCTAATATGCATATAATTGCATCCATAGATCACTTGAATATGTAACACTGTAATATTGGCACCCCATGTTTAATAAATTGCATCCTATTTAGTATTGGAACTATAATCTTAACCCTAATCGATAACAGTGCATCCATATGTTTGAATTTATACCTATTTGCATACCACATCACACTTTTCCATTTTATTGTTATATTGGTACCCCATACTTGTTTTAGTGTACCCAATGCTTATTATAGTTTGATTATGAGCACCTACGTGACATTTGTGCACCCCCTGACATGACTTGGTACACTGCTACTTGATACGACTTGATACCGTGCACTTCTTGACATGATTGGATCTATATACACTACCTGACTTAACCTGATGTACCATTGCTTGACCTGTTACCTGATCTTGTTACTAATGTGATTGGTACGAAAAAGTGTGTTTGTAGTTAACCGCAATCAGAACGGTGTCGCGCGTAGCTAGACCGAGGTGAGTACGGGTCGTCCTCTGGGAAACGTTGAACCTTTTACTTTTACTTTAGATGTGTTGAGAAAGATAGGAGGGATAAAGAATTTTATAGAATGTTTTCTAAATCTACGTTAAACAAGAATGTAAAATATAGATCTAGATTATTTTAAAGATGTAGCTAATATAATAAGAGGGCTTGTAGGGTTCGTTAGGATTTAGTAGTTATGGACGATTAATTAAAAGTTGCCCTTTTTATCCATTAATAGATTTAGAACTAGAACGACGGTGATGCGTGTAGATTAGGGTTTCTGGAGGGAAAAGGAATCCCACTCTTAACCCTTATCTCGACACGGAACTCCGTTCATATCTAGCCTTTACCAAAACAATCATTAATCTAATCTTTAATCGCGGTCGGAACTAGCAAAGAATTTCTAGCGCGCCCGATTAGGATGTTAATGATTCTTTTGATAAAGTTCCTAAACTTTATAGGACTTAAAAAAGGTTTAGTTATTTTCATCATCCATTAGCCTACCCTAATCCTACGAACCCTAACAAGCGGAGAATTACCCGCGCATGTTGGGAAAAGAAGATGAAAAGATAGAGAGGGAAAACATAATGTAAAATGCAAAATAGAATTAAATAAAATAACTACCTCTATTAATCAACTTGAACAATCTACACTTTGATTCCTTAGAAAATGATTACAAAGACTAGTTTGCTTCTCGATCTCTTCCAAGAAGGTAGACGAACAGTTGATGATCAGTCTGGATGCATGAGCCGTCTTGGACTTCATGATCTCGTCGGCTTGATAACTTTTCCAAGAGGCTCTCGGTGCCCTTTTATAGTGCAAAGCCAGAATCTTTAGGTTGAAAACTTGGTAAAATTCATCAGAGATTCATGCCAAAAAATCTTGGCTCCCAACTCCATAAAAGTGCGGCGGATCCGCGGCCCAAGAGGGGTTTGGCCGCGGATCCGCGCTCAATGGTGAGGATCTCTTCATCAAAATTCTTGGGCTTGCTTCTTGTGACATGTGGCAATCCTAGACACCTTTAGAATTCAGAAATCTTCTCTCGGTTGCTTCCAGACTTGGTCTCCAAGTTTTGCTTCTTAATTTGGCAAGTTTTCTTCAACAAATTGATTTGTTTGATAAATTCTGCATAACAACTTGGAAAATTCTGCACAATAATCTCAAATAATATTTAGTAGACTTAGTTCTACTAGGATTAGGTCAATGATATTATTTGTCTACATTTTCCTACCAAAAGCTAATTTAATATATCAACACATGGAAAATAGTATTTTTACACATAAACCCTCATATGTATGATATATTATAATAAAGTCCTTTTTTAATATGAAAATGGTAGGAAAAATGTAATAACAAATGTGCAGTTTTATCAACTGAACAAATACCCCCAAACTTATCTTTGATCGTCCCGAGCAAACTAGTTTATTCAAGAGGAGAAAAAGAAAGGAGAAAACTAAGCACACTTTCATAGGCAGACACGATTGCACTGAGCACGTGCAACAAGCCATTAAACCTCTAGGTGTCCCTAGTAGGAGGAGTGTTGTCTCCTGAGGGTTTTCAGCGGATTACACCCACAAAATCCTATAACAAAAGAGAGATGGTGAAATTTACATATAAAGATAAGAATCATAAAAGAAAGACTTTGAAAATAAGAGTTTCCAACTACACTAGCTTTTCAGTTGTCATGAGCCCTATCTTAATAGTCATGAAAAAATGTTAGAAATCACATCATCCCTCAATAAAACATCGTCTTTATTCTTCATTCCTACATTTCATCCAAACATTGATCATATACCCCTACGTGTGTGAAATGGACATCCTTACACTCGGAGAATTCAATTCAAGCTATCATACTCTTGTCCATCTACCTCGGTACTTTTTAATTTTATGAATACTTAGGTTTGCTCACACCTTTTCATGCGACCGTTAATACTTCTTGAGGTACTAACCGACCGATTACTCATGTGCTTGCAGATTCGGTGATAATATTTTCCTCGTCTTGCACCACCTAAGGCTTAGCAGTGACTCCCAGACCAGTTGGCCTTAGGGCACTAGGTGAAGAGGCACCCTCGCTATATTTTTTTATTGCTGCCTTGGTGATAACAAAACCAGTGTTCATTTTTTTCTTTTCACCATTTTTATATTTTCTTCATTTTTTTTCATTTCCTTCATACTTTGGCTTTTAGACAAGAGCATTTCAAGGTATCCTCTACTATCCCGAGTTTCAAGACGTGTGTAAGTGCATATAGTAGGGTATCAACATTCAAATGTTTGGCTTCCAGAATAGAAACTATTTTTCAGACTTATTTTTATCCTCAGATTAGTGACTTCCTTCATCTAACTAACCCTTGGGACAACGGCTCATAACTACTTATTACCAGTTCGTTTAAGAAAACTTCTAATTTTCTTGGTTTTCTTAAACTATTCCTATCTCTTGGATGTAATTTTTCACTTTCTACTCTTTTGTTACAAAAGAAAATTTTTGAAATTTTTTTTTGAAAATGTTGTGCTTATGCAAAATATGATGCAAATTGATGCGTAAATAAGCACAAACCTCCCCCAAACCTGTTTACAGCAGTGTCCTCACTGATGTCATCCGTTAAGCTCAAAAACCTGTAGACTTGGGAGGAAATTATTAATGGGGGCAAGAATATATGAAAGTGAAAATTCTCCCCCAAACTTATTTTTGGCTCACAAATTTGAGGACAATAGTTATGATCAAGAGCCAAAAATATACCCTCCCTCAAACATGAGTTAGACAATACGAAGCATTTTAAGAGGGGGTGAGTCATTTGGTCAAAGTAAGACTTTACAAAGACCAAAAGTCAACACCAACCATTCAAAGATTTTATCAGTATATCGTATAGGTTGGTGGAAGAATGTGTTGTATCGAGTCAAGAAAAAGTGGGGAAGGGATAAGAGGTGGTTTGGAAAGGGTCTGAATTTAGAGAAAAGAAAGAATAAGGATGAATGTGAATGATTAGGAAGAAAGAATGGGGACGGTTCTGTTGGAGATAGTGCCCTCAGAGTCAATTATTAGGTCACAGGTACGTGATTGTAATGATTGAGGGAGGACCTATCCCGGTAGGACAGTCTTACTCGAGATGATAGTATGCTATCTGGTTTACCTTTATCATCGTGTACTGCTTTAGGTGACATGACACGTCGCTATTACACGTTGATAGAGCCCCTAGGATTCTTGCTTGACCACCAGCAGTATGAGGGCGATCATATAAGTGGGAGCTGGGGGTCTACAAGCATATCCTTAAAAGGTCCCTAGTCGTGGGAGTTTCGAGACCGGGCATCGATACTCCATTAGTAGACTAGTGTATACAGTCGAGACCCCGACGAGGGGCGGTGGCCGGTCTCACAAGCCACTGGTGTCAGTTGGATCACCTAAGATGTATACAGGTGCTCATTGGGTTATGAGTACACCGGACAGGACTCGCCGGGAACATGCTAGTTGGTCATATACCAGACGTCAGATGGCAGTTCCCTGGTGACATGTGTGCAGGTTAGTTCATCGACCTGGGGATCGTCATTTGTCTCGTGTGAGTTCCCACTGTACTTTGATTACTACCCTACCACGGCTCAAAGGAGTCGTGCAAACAGGTTTTAGTTGGGTACAGTCCCGAGCCACATGGAGGCAGTGAGCGTATCTTCAGGGGTTCGTCTCTCCCGGTATTGGGGGTGAGGTCGTGCTGTGTCTAGGAGAGCCATTACACAAAGTCCTTGGCCAAGGCAAGGAGATTTACTGGTAGGTATTCCAGTAGTATCTCAGGGTGTTCTGGGCTACACTCCGACACGACTTGTACCGCTTTTGGGGGTCTGACTTTTACCAACCCCCTAGGCCCGCCATGCGATACTCATAGACGAACGGGCCGGACTGCACGGATATTGTCACTGACAGGCTCAGTAGGGTGTCAGGATGAGTTTACTCATCGACGTCCCTTTTGGTCAATAGCTGGTGGCCCGTCACATATTGGCTTATACCTTTGACGTGCTAGTGGTTAAATCCACAGCCATAGTATTGACGAGTCTTTAGAGTCCACCACACTTACAGTTACTCAGGTTTCGGGCGAAACGCTGTAGAGGCCGTATGGAGATATGGCAGGGTCCGATCAGATACGTGCGGTATTGCACGGATCAGGATCGGACGGTTTGTACTAGTAGCCGTATAGGTATATGGCAGGGTTCGATCAGATACGTGCGGTATTGCACGGATCAGGATCGAACGGATATTACTAGCCGGCTTTGGTTTAAGCCGGTCCTAGTTTAGTACAGTGTAGATTTTGTCTCATTGCATTTGTATCCGGAAGGAATACAGATGCGGGTGTATATGCACAGTATCGGGGTTTTCCTGTAATTTATTACGGGACCAGTTTTCTGGAGTTGCCAATTTGCATTCCGTTCCGGCCGGTTTTCCTTTGTTTTTTCCCGGCCGGACTTTTCCGATGGAGGGGGTAATTTGCAGTTTTGCAAATTACTTTTGTGGAGGGGTTTTATTGCATATATATTGATTATGATAGCTTTCTTTTCTTTGCACCATGCTTGCTTTGACTTGTGATTTGATGAGGGTATGGGTTTGATGTGAGTTGAAGCATGCTTGCATGTTTCTTTGTCTTGGTTGTGGTCACCCCTTCTTCACTCCTACACTCACCTCCCTTCATCATATATATCCATTCTTTCCTCCACCAATTTCCTTGATGATTTTGGCCGGCCACTTCATGGTGGAGAAGAAAAATGAGAGATTGATTTATGTGCTTCATTTTGATCATCTCATTTGGCTTGCAAAATTGGTAGCTTCTTTTCCCTCCAAAGTTCAATCTTCATTCCTCCATCCAAAGGCAACAAACCCCAAAGAGACAAGTAGCCTCTACACTACACTTCCTACAGCAAATCTTGGACGCGTCGATTCGCCAGCTTCGCGCCCGAGTTGCCTCGGTATTGAGGTGGGAGCCCGTAAAAGCTACAGGCGATGTGGTGCCCTTTCCGACGAGGAGGAGACGGACGGAGATCCCGCGAGGAGACATGAGTGGAGATGAAGACCGGAGGACTCGGATCAGTCGGTACAACATTTCTACACTCTTTACTGTTTGTTAGTTTAGCAATAATGGTAGATCCGGGTTAAAGTATACGATAGCGCCAAGTTAAAAAGTTTTATTCCGCAATTGGCGTCTGTAGACTGCCGGGGCGCTAACGTAGACTTACATTAGTATCAGAGCCTCACCATTTTGCTATGCTAACTTGTGCTAACGCGTTTAAAACTTCGATCCGACCGGAAATCGAAAACTGCAAAAATCCAAGCCGACAGTTTCTGTTGTTTTTAAACGGTCTCAAAAATTATTTCTGGATATCTTAAAAATCAGAGCAGGAACTTTTAAGAGTCACGACAAAATTTGGGGTCGTGATCCCTCCAAACTGCCGCGGAAGCGCGGCCTAACCCATGGTTTGGCCGCGCAACCGCGGTCACGTGGGGAGCACGTGCTCCCAAATTTTGTCAGATGGTTCTCTGTGGGTTTTTGGGGTTTTTGATATATATCGTTTTTGCCCAGATTTTGTTACTGTTCACCAGTAAGTCGTGGGGCCCACTTATTGATATTTTGTCGATCGAAATTTAAACACGTTAGTTTTCACAGTATTTACATTATATCTGCGACCGTGAATGTCACTCGATCGGTAAATCCGGTCTAACTGCTATAGCCCGGTTAGACGGATTTGCGAACGTGACTTTCACATTGATGTTCTATGTATTTGCTGTGTTGTTGCGGATCGGTCGTGGGGGATAGCCTGGATGCAATGCTAGTACAGTTTTGTTGTATTATGTACATTTGATATTGCGGGGCGAGCGTCCGACATGTGGACTGCCGTCACTGCCTGTTTGTATTATTATTTTGGGGCACGACCTGGTTGCGGTCGATGTACCCGGTGTATGTATATTTTACTTTCTGTACTAGGGTTACCCCGCGGAGGGGTGCACGGATAGCCGGGTTCTAGAAGGCAACAAGCCCGCATCTCATGGCATTGGGACGGAGGGGGCTTCACTCCAGGATTGACGGGCTATTCGCCGCACTCGTAGGGGGTACAGGTTGACCCAGGAGGGGTGCCCAAGTTGCCGGATTCCGTGAAGTGCTGGGTGGTCCATTCACGGCGCTGAAGGGGGCTGCCTCGCTTCAGGTTTTGGCGGGTAACTTGCCGCGCCCGTAGGGGTCTAGGATTTCATTGCACAGGCTATCCACACGACCAGGGGAACGTCGGGTTTCAGTAGTGGCTCTGTGAAACCCGGGGATCCCAGATATCTGTATTGTTCTGTGATGCTGTACATTTCTGTGATGTTGCATTTTATTCACGCCTTGAGCGAAATACTATATATTGGTATATATAATAGTAGATGTTGTATATGTTTTTCATCCGCGCTAGTCCAGTCCCCGCTCTGCCGTTAGTTAGCTAACCTAACGGGTGATGACGGGACCCAGTGGCGAATGCGGATGGCATATACGTACGTCAGTATATTTTCGTTCTTTGTGGTGTGATCAATTGATGGGACTGCGTTGATTCGGATCAATGCAAGTTAAACAAACCTAATCTGATGTTGTTGGAACACTTTTCAAAAAGCTGTTATTGCAAGGACGTTCACTTTTGTTTTGCATCGTGGTATTCATTTAGAATATACTGCTCCTCAGTCGACGAGGCAAGGGCCGAGATCCCTTCACCGGGAGTGACCCCTTGGACAGAAGTTTGCGTCAGGGCATTAACTTCACTATAGCCGATTACTTTTGCTTTGCATCGAGATATTCGGTTATGAATATCCAGCACCCCATTCTACGGGGAAAGAGCCGAGATCCCTTCACCGGGAGTGACCTCTTTAGTGAAGGTTTTCGTCACTATATTTTCTAAAAAGCTATCCGTTCCTTCAACGATATCAAGTTCACTACGTTAAAGGTTTTCGCCAGAAACCATTCGTAGCCCTCCGTCGTTTCATATGGGTAGTCAATAGTATTCAAGCTGTGTTTGTTGGCCTTAGTCAAGGCACAGTGTTTGGTAGCTATTGGGTATTCATATGCTGCATAGATAGATGCGTTGGTTTGGGACAGTCGTATAGCCTTGTTGGCCTTAGTCAAGGGCTTGTACGGGTGGGTTCAAATCAACCTGGACAATGACGGGTAGAACTTGACATGTGACTTATGATTTGTTGGCCTTAGTCAAGGTCATAAGAGCATGGGGCAGAAATTACATCGGGAGTTTCAAAAGAACTGAAACTTGCCAGATATGCGCATACCTTCTGGAGTGTGATACCGTGAGCGGATTCCGTCACGTTTTCATGCGATGAGAGTTGGATCCCGATTCCCACTGATGAGTTAGTTTACTCCTCGGGTGACCCCGACTAATTCTTCTTTCAGGTTTGGAGGAGAATTTGAGGTACAGTGGGAGGTTTCCAGATTAGATAAATTGGTAACCATTCTGATCTTGGTTAGAGTGCACGCTGAGTGTTTCTTTTCTCTCTCTCTGGCAGCGACCATTGACCCGACCCTAAGACTATGACTCAGTGACCAAATTGACCGAACCTTCTTAACACAGGCTTTTGGATTGTCAGAGTTGCAGACCTCATTGCCACTCCTACTTTTACCCTTTTCTCCAGGACACCCCGTATTACTGCGAACGTCCACTTCCATTGGACAAAACCATCGTATGGTTAGATACGAACTCGAAGGGATTCGAGGATGGTTTCTGGTACTGGAGAAAACGGATAGGATTATTCAGTTGTCTTTTCTTTTCACCCTCTCTCAGGTTGCGAGTACTCCTTAGTTTAGGAGTAGTACACCTATTATGCAAATTGGATAGTCTTCTTCCAAACCTTAGGCTGGTGCCGACCGGTAGGGAATGAAGAAAACCAGTTAGCCTAAACGGTGTACAGAAGGTATTAAGTTCAGACAAAACAAGGGATTAGTAAGAGGGCAAAGTAAATTGCGACTGCTATTCACGACCGAACCAAGTATTTCTTCGCCAATCCTAAATCACCTTTGTATTTCTCCAGGACACTCCGTATCACTACGAAGATCCCATTTTATTGGATAATCCATCGTATGGTTATATACGAACTCGAAAGGAACTTGTTCCAGTTCGGGGATGGATCCTGGTCCAGGAGAAATAGGAATAAAGTACATTCAGGTGTCTTTTATCTTCACCTTCTCTCGTGTTGCGAGTGTTCCTAGGATAGGGACAGTACACCCATTATGCTTATTGGATAGTCTTCTTCCAAACCATAGGCTGGTGCCGAACGGTAGGGAAGGAAGAAAACCATTTGGCCTAAAGGGGTGTACAGAAGGTAAAGACTAAAGACAGATGAAGGGATTTGGAGAGGTGGCAAAGAATTACAAGGTTACAGACGTGATGATGGAAGAGGCATTACTGGGAATACCAGGATACCCCATCGAAACATTTCAATGTTTCAGTTTCACTGTGTAATGTTAAAAGAGAACTGATTTCCCGATTAGACACTTACTCCAGGGTATGTATTTACCAGGTATGATTCTCACATCTGTATGGTTTTACAGATGATGAGTGGGAGTACGTTATTGGGAATTGGGTGATCATCCTCATTATATCGGGATTCGTTGTAATCGGTGATATTTGAGGAAATCACCTGGGCTGTTTGCCGGTCGGCAAATATTTGGTTTTGAATATCCGCTGTTATGCACCAATTTCAAATTGATATATCTGTACGTCTATTTTCATAGAGTGAGATATACCTTTCTGAAATTATGTCTACGACATTTACCTATATCAGTGGATGGTTAGGTAAGGAGCATTAAACAGCGGTGTAATTCTTCCTAACCATAAGTACAGTTTTCAACCTACGACACACAGTGAAAGAGTTGTTAGACTCAGCGGACTTATACAGAGTATTGTATGTTGTCCAGTGTCCATAAGGACAGAGGGGTTGGTCCTCGTACTACATTCAGTTTACTTATGACTTCTCTAATTTTTAGACAGGTGTTTCGTGGAAACACAGGGTCCGAATTTGGAGAAGTTATAGGTATTTGAATAGAGTAGAGAACCAGGTATAGCAAGTATCGGGATTCTTCAAAGAGATCGAAGATGTAGATACTTGTGTATGGTATTCAGTTGATAGTAATGATAAAGAGATCTTGCTTCTCTTTCAGGTTACTCGTAATTGGAAGTATTCCTAAGTTGAGTAACGCTGATCGGCCTCTTTCCATTTAGTTGACATGCACTGGAGACAGCTGCATGATGTGAATCTGGTTCAAATAAATCAGTGCCTCTGATTCTATATTGGATATAGAACAGTTCATATCTTAACGATGTTAAGGTACGGGGAGTTGTCCGGTTTATGCTTAAAACCAGATATTGGACAACTCTAGGCACGTTTCTGTAATGGCTGTTTGTGGGTTGACCCAGGCTATGACGAGGGTTGACTTTCTACCATCTGGATGAACAATAGCGATATTGTTCTAGACTCGCCACAATTTTATTAAAAATGGATTTTTTCAAGAAAACAATAGTGGGAGTATGGTAGAACTGGAAGTAATTCCAGAACCACAAACGATTACTGAAGATTTGATAAGGAACCTAAAGATTCAATCTGGATTGACATTCCATTGGCCACTCCGCAGATACGGTGGGTAACTTCAGGCACCCGAGAGGTACTACGGTAGCCTCAAGGACGGTGACAGGGAAGTTCTTGTTTACCCACAATTGCCATTGCTGTTGTTCCAGGTTACGAGACCCGGCGGGAGGATGAGTATAGCGTCGTTCTAAACCAGTTTTAGAAGTGTACGTCTATATGACTCTGCCAGAGGGTTGTCGTAGTCAGTGGGAGCAGCGGAAGCATTGGTGGAAAGGTTGCTTATGTCTATTTATAGACTAGAGCAAATGTAGCGGAGATAGATCATCAATTTCTGATATGACAGTCATGGGTTTGACTTCATCAGAATAGGGGATGGATCAGTTGAGAAGGTAGTAGGGTGTGATATCCTAGTATTTGGATGATATACACAGAGTAGGAAAAGAAGCTCCTGCACTACGATCGGTTATACTTTGGTCGTCACACAGTTGTTTCTCCACAAAGGAAATGGATTTTATATCAGACATACTGGTTACTAGATCTATGGTTTTAGATCTAGATTTGGGTGGTTTCCCAATCAGGGTACTTGACAGCATTCTAAGAGTATTTAGGATGGACGACTCCTGGCACGGTAGTGTACCTGCAGGTAATGGAGTCACCCTCTCTAAAGGTGTCTTACAGACTAAAGGGGAGAGGGACGTGCATGATTGGCAGATCACTTGCTTAGGCAATTGAGTCAATCATGAGATGTCAAGTACCACACCAGATGTTGTTCTTGCACTAGATGCAATAAGTTGACATTAATCCAATCCTGGAGAAACAGTCGGAAGCAGTTTTAGAACATAAGTGGATGTTCTAGGGATATGATAACGACAGCCTCATTTAGGAGACAGTTATCATTCCAGGCTTCCAAGGTGACATGGACAACAAGGAGGTTGTCAGAGTTATAGTTTTCCCTCTGACGAGGGGCAGTATTTTGGACAGGTGGTCCAAGGCAATACTGAGGGAGGCATGGCGCGCAGGATACTGATTAAGTTCAGTTGACGATACAGTCTAAGAAGTTTGGATTTGGAGTTCATTTATGAGCTATGTCCCATCAGACATCCAGACACATTCTAAGACAGGTATTGCTCATTTCGGGAGATGGGTTTCTCCGCGAACTTGAGATATAGAGAGACATAGAAAGAAACTACTAAGCGGATCCACTCACTGAGGCTATTACTCGAACGCAATAGTTCCGCAAACGAGCTTTGTGAGACTGACTAGTAGAGGAGTTGGATGTTCGGTATCACACGGGCTGTGAGTATGCGACATCGCAATAATTAGCCTTGAGTGCAAGTGGGAGATTGTTGGAGATAGTGCCCTCAGAGTCAATTATTAGGTCACAGGTACGTGATTGTAATGATTGAGGGAGGACCTATCCCGGTAGGACAGTCTTACTCGAGATGATAGTATGCTATCTGGTTTACCTTTATCATCGTGTACTGCTTTAGGTGACATGACACGTCGCTATTACACGTTGATAGAGCCCCTAGGATTCTTGCTTGACCACCAGCAGTATGAGGGCGATCATATAAGTGGGAGCTGGGGGTCTACAAGCATATCCTTAAAAGGTCCCTAGTCGTGGGAGTTTCGAGACCGGGCATCGATACTCCATTAGTAGACTAGTGTATACAGTCGAGACCCCGACGAGGGGCGGTGGCCGGTCTCACAAGCCACTGGTGTCAGTTGGATCACCTAAGATGTATACAGGTGCTCATTGGGTTATGAGTACACCGGACAGGACTCGCCGGGAACATGCTAGTTGGTCATATACCAGACGTCAGATGGCAGTTCCCTGGTGACATGTGTGCAGGTTAGTTCATCGACCTGGGGATCGTCATTTGTCTCGTGTGAGTTCCCACTGTACTTTGATTACTACCCTACCACGGCTCAAAGGAGTCGTGCAAACAGGTTTTAGTTGGGTACAGTCCCGAGCCACATGGAGGCAGTGAGCGTATCTTCAGGGGTTCGTCTCTCCCGGTATTGGGGGTGAGGTCGTGCTGTGTCTAGGAGAGCCATTACACAAAGTCCTTGGCCAAGGCAAGGAGATTTACTGGTAGGTATTCCAGTAGTATCTCAGGGTGTTCTGGGCTACACTCCGACACGACTTGTACCGCTTTTGGGGGTCTGACTTTTACCAACCCCCTAGGCCCGCCATGCGATACTCATAGACGAACGGGCCGGACTGCACGGATATTGTCACTGACAGGCTCAGTAGGGTGTCAGGATGAGTTTACTCATCGACGTCCCTTTTGGTCAATAGCTGGTGGCCCGTCACATATTGGCTTATACCTTTGACGTGCTAGTGGTTAAATCCACAGCCATAGTATTGACGAGTCTTTAGAGTCCACCACACTTACAGTTACTCAGGTTTCGGGCGAAACGCTGTAGAGGCCGTATGGAGATATGGCAGGGTCCGATCAGATACGTGCGGTATTGCACGGATCAGGATCGGACGGTTTGTACTAGTAGCCGTATAGGTATATGGCAGGGTTCGATCAGATACGTGCGGTATTGCACGGATCAGGATCGAACGGATATTACTAGCCGGCTTTGGTTTAAGCCGGTCCTAGTTTAGTACAGTGTAGATTTTGTCTCATTGCATTTGTATCCGGAAGGAATACAGATGCGGGTGTATATGCACAGTATCGGGGTTTTCCTGTAATTTATTACGGGACCAGTTTTCTGGAGTTGCCAGTTTGCATTCCGTTCCGGCCGGTTTTCCTTTGTTTTTTCCCGGCCGGACTTTTCCGATGGAGGGGGTAATTTGCAGTTTTGCAAATTACTTTTGTGGAGGGGTTTTATTGCATATATATTGATTATGATAGCTTTCTTTTCTTTGCACCATGCTTGCTTTGACTTGTGATTTGATGAGGGTATGGGTTTGATGTGAGTTGAAGCATGCTTGCATGTTTCTTTGTCTTGGTTGTGGTCACCCCTTCTTCACTCCTACACTCACCTCCCTTCATCATATATATCCATTCTTTCCTCCACCAATTTCCTTGATGATTTTGGCCGGCCACTTCATGGTGGAGAAGAAAAATGAGAGATTGATTTATGTGCTTCATTTTGATCATCTCATTTGGCTTGCAAAATTGGTAGCTTCTTTTCCCTCCAAAGTTCAATCTTCATTCCTCCATCCAAAGGCAACAAACCCCAAAGAGACAAGTAGCCTCTACACTACACTTCCTACAGCAAATCTTGGACGCGTCGATTCGCCAGCTTCGCGCCCGAGTTGCCTCGGTATTGAGGTGGGAGCCCGTAAAAGCTACAGGCGATGTGGTGCCCTTTCCGACGAGGAGGAGACGGACGGAGATCCCGCGAGGAGACATGAGTGGAGATGAAGACCGGAGGACTCGGATCAGTCGGTACAACATTTCTACACTCTTTACTGTTTGTTAGTTTAGCAATAATGGTAGATCCGGGTTAAAGTATACGATAGCGCCAAGTTAAAAAGTTTTATTCCGCAATTGGCGTCTGTAGACTGCCGGGGCGCTAACGTAGACTTACAGGTTCAACCTCTATAAGTGGAGATTGATTAGTCACAAAATCCGTATTGTTTAAAAATTCAAGTTCGTCAGCAAAAAGTTCTTCAAAACTTTTATTGATGGTGTGATTGAACATTTTGCTGTCAAAGAGTTTTGTGCCAGAATTTATTCTACTTGATTCATAAAAAATCATTGAGGTAGAGGACTCGAAAAACTCATCTACCTCATTTTCAAAAATATCTAAATCAAGTTGAATTTCTGGTATTATTGAACTTGAATTAACGGATTGTGATTTATCAAAACTCACTGAAACTATAGGAACAGAAGAAGAAGCGGAGAAAGTAGAAGGTGAAATGGGTAAACAAATTGGTGTGTCGTGTGTTGCTGAACCAGATGTGGAAGATGGAGGCTGTATTTCGGTCTGATCTTCGGGTATACCATTATCATCAACTTCAAGACATATTTGGGGTTTGGGAAGAATTAAAGGCTCAAGATGATGACCACAAGGAAGTGAAAGGATTTGATGAATTGGTGGGACAAAATCATCCAATATTTCGGGTTCATCAATCAAAATATCCCCAACGTCAATCACCTCATTCAAGTGAAGGTTAAAATTCTCAAACTCCTCATCAAAAGTATGGTTTTCAATCAGTTTTGGTTCAAGAGTGGAGGTGTAGAGATCACAAGGGTTGGGTGTGGTTTCACTTGAAATGGACCCTTCACAGTTGGGTATATCAAACACTACAAAGTCACACAACTTATCAGACATTGTACTTGATGAATCTATGAAACTGGAGTTGTGGATTTCAGTTTGGAATGGGGAGGTTTGATTAGGAAGGGTGTACAGTTCTGTCTTACTACCCAAATCCTTCATAATTTGATTCGTCAGTTCCATAAATTTTTCTAATGTCTGCTCCAGACTAGTCTTGGGTTGATAAGGGGTTTCAGTATAAGATTGAAATTCCTGTGGATAATTAAAACTCCCAAATGACTGATTAGAAGAACTGTCTAGAGTAGGTGGAAAAGTCGGATTGGATTGATAGGAACAGAATGGTTGCTGAACTTGGGTAGGAGTAGGATCAATATTATGATAAGAAGAATATTGATATGTGTTGGTTGGTTGGCTATATACAAACCGCATATCAAACTCTTCTCCGGACAGTGATGGTGATGGTTGATATTGGTCCGTGTTGAAACTTTGGCCTCTAGACCTAGCTATGTGCTCAGTAATGGACATTCGTCTAGGGGCTTCCTCACTCTGGGTATGAACTGAAACAGGTATCGGATTAGGATACGGTTGATAAGACCTAGACTAAGGTGGCCAACTGTTTCTTCCTGCTTGTTCTATATGATCTCTTAAGGACATGGAAGAGCCGGACGGTATACCGAAGGGATTTCGAAAACAAGAGATATCTGGTTGTGGACAGCAAAGCACGGCGAGTGTTCTTCTGTTTAGGTCACCCATTATAAGAAGAGAAGAAGGGGGAAGGGGTAAAAAGGAGAGAAAGTAATTGGTTTGTTTTGAAAAATGACGGATTAAGACAAATCACACAAAAATGCACAACCCTAGAACTATGGTTACCTAAGTCCAGTCTCTAGACCGCTCCTAGACTTCCAAATGACAAGCCGCAGGATCAATCCTCTACCGCCTTTGTACTACCCTTGTAGCCAGGTAAGTGCCAGGTAAGTGGGAAGGAACCACAGTAGTGGGCCTAATTAAAAACCACTAGCCTTTGACACACTTGCCTAAGCACCACAAAAGTAATGCGGATAAGTGATAGATTACCCACGACCTTCTTCTGTCCTTATTGAGCGCGACAGTCCTTAGAGTCTGTCTAGATATTTTTTAAATTAATGAAAGGTTGATCTATATGCTCGGTTTGTGATTTGTGGGACTTAGGAAGGGTGATGAAATCCCCACCTAATCTTAATTTAGTTTTTGCCCTTTAAAAATCCGTATTGAAATATGCAAAAACAAACCGAAAAACAAAACTTTGCAAAAAGATTTTTGAGCGGCGATATTTTGCAAAGAATCCTGCAGAAAATAGATTTTATTGGATTTGAGAGGAGAGAGAAGGAGTTAAGAAAGATACCAGAGAAGTGTGAAACCCTAGATCTCCTGTTTCCTCAAATCCGCGACTCCAAATTCCCTCGCAAAAAATTCACACACGAATCGTTAAATATGCAATTTGCAGTTTTGTTTTAATAATGATATGAATCGTCTAAGAATTCAACACAAATAGCAAAAATAAAAAATTACGCACGTTTCCCCAGCAACGGCGCCATTTGATTGGTACGAAAAAGTGTGTTTGTAGTTAACCGCAATCAGAACGGTGTCGCGCGTAGCTAGACCAAGGTGAGTACGGGTCGTCCTCAGGGAAACGTTGAACCTTTTACTTTTACTTTAGATGTGTTGAGAAAGATAGGAGGGATAAAGAATTTTATAGAATGTTTTCTAGATCTACGTTAAACAAGAATGTAAAATATAGATCTAGATTATTTTAAAGATGTAGCTAATATAATAAGAGGGCTTGTAGGGTTCGTTAGGATTTAGTAGTTATGGACGATTAATTAAAAGTTGCCCTTTTTATCCATTAATAGATTTAGAACTAGAACGACGGTGATGCGTGTAGATTAGGGTTTCTGGAGGAAAAAGGAATCCCACTCTTAACCCTTATCTCGACTCGGAACTCCGTTCATATCTAGCCTTTACCAAAACAATCATTAATCTAATCTCTAATCGCGGTCGGAACTAGCAAAGAATTTCTAGCGCGCCCGATTAGGATGTTAATGATTCTTTTGATAAAGTTCCTAAACTTTATAGGACTTAAAAAGGGTTTAGTTATTTTCATCATCCATTAGCCTACCCTAATCCTACGAACCCTAACAAGCGGAGAATTACCCGCGCATGTTGGGAAAAGAAGATGAAAAGATAGAGAGGGAAAACATAATGTAAAATGCAAAAAAGAATTAAATAAAATAACTACCTCTATTAATCAACTTGAACAATCTACACTTTGATTCCTTAGAAAATGATTACAAAGACTAGTTTGCTTCTCGATCTCTTCCAAGGAGGTAGACGAATAGTTGATGATCAGCCTGGATGCGTGAGCCGTCTTGGACTTCGTGATCTCGTCGGCTTGATAACTTTCCAAGAGGCTCTCGGTGCCCTTTTATAGTGCAAAGCCAGAATCTTTAGGTTGAAAACTTGGTAAAATTCATCAGAGATTCATGCCAAAAAATCTTGGCTCCCAACTCCATAAAAGTGCGGCGGATCCGCGGCCCAAGGGGGGTTTGGCCGCGGATCCGCGCTCAATGGTGAGGATCTCTTCATCAAAATTCTTGGGCTTGCTTATTGTGACATGTGGCAATCCTAGGCACCTTTAGAATTCAGAAATCTTCTCTCGGTTGCTTCCAGACTTGGTCTCCAAGTTTTGCTTCTTAATTTGGCAAGTTTTCTTCAACAAATTGATTTGTTTGATAAATTCTGCATAACAACTTGGAAAATTTTGCACAATAATCTCAAATAATATTTAGTAGACTTAGTTCTACTAGGATTAAGTCAATGATATTATTTGTCTACATTTTCCTACCAAAAGCTAATTTAATATATCAACACATGGAAAATAGTATTTTTACACATAAACCCTCATATGTATGATATATTATAATAAAGTCCTTTTTTAATATGAAAATGGTAGGAAAAATGTAATAACAAATGTGCAGTTTTATCAACTGAACATAATGCCAACAATCTTGACCTGTTGTCCCTACGGACATTTCCTATTGTCTATTCAGACAAACCTGTACTTGCTTAATCCTGTGTTGGCATTAGCTCTAGATTTATCAATACCTGACTTAAACACATAACCTGTGGGTATGGAGAAATCAATAATGAAACCTGACTTGTAACTCGACAGTTTGATACCTTTACTGATCAGTCTTACGGACTAGGCCAGCCCCGAGGTGATGATGCTGACATCACTCATCGTTACATACTACCCTTTTACTGCCTAGCGGCACGTCTCGGATTCAGCCCGAGAATCTTCACCGTGATCCCGGGCACGCACGGGATACTATTGAGTTACATCAATGATTCATCAAATTGATTTCAAAGACTTGAGAGTAGTTAACCCAATAGACCGGTCTATATTACTCACTACACATTACCCTCACTGCCTCATTTATATTACTGTTATACATGTTTTACTGTTCATACACATACCTGTATGTCTTGCTACCCCTGTTTATTTTATTGCTTGATATTATGATGCTCTGACGTCTGGGTTTTGCATGGCCCAGATCATCTACCTTTGTTGCAGACTGATCAGGAGTACTGCCGCTGTTAGACCGAGCGGTGAGGATCCTGTTGGTATTCAGTTTTACTTTCCAGGTGTTTTATTTATTGGATCTTTTGCTTCCGCATATCATTTTATTTCTTTACTCATTTATTCTGGCTCATGGACATGTACTAGATAGTTTAGTTTACTTTCCTGTTTTTGATATCTCTACAGCCATAATGTGACTGTGGAGGGATTTTTCCTATTCACAGGTAGCATGGTTGGCTCTGTCACGTGCCTATCTTAGCGCACTCTGGGAAGCGGGGAGTGATAGCTCAAAAGCTCAGCGCCTCATGTGATAGCACGTGAGCGTCAAGAAACATAGCGCCTTATGTGGCAGCACATGAGCACTGAACAAAGTGCTTAGCATTATATATATATATATATATATATATATATATATATATATATCCAAAATGACTAAGTACTCAGTACTGCTGAATGAGGGAAAAGCCCAAGACCGAGCCCAAATCGGCTAAATCTCTGAAACTTCACTGCGGCCGAGCCCACATGCTCTGTGATGGATCTTAACAAAATTTAACAATCCTTAAACATATTTCTAAGTCGATCTTAGTTTCATATAAGACTAAAGATTCTTAGATCCACCATGATCTTTTCCCTCAAATATGGGATTTGGTTCAAGGGTACATCTTTCCATACCTTTGATTTATGTCGTAATTCCTCAACGTCTTCAGAGAGGTGGCGGGCCCAACAACCAACAACTCCTCTTTTCTCGTCCCAAATACGGGAATGTCGGACCAAAATGTCCCTAAACTAGTGCGTTGTCCCAAACACGGTGATGTTGGACTGAGACGTCCTTAAACTAATATGTTTTGCCCTGCGGACTGTCTCCATACTGACTACCATATACTATTCTTGGGCTATTCATATATGATCTAATGATCAGTTGAGCCTATATGCTCATTGTTCCTAAGTCGATCTTAGTCTCATATATGACTAACAATTCTTAGATCAAACCCAAGTTTCACGTGAACGGATGGACCTTACAAATGCGAGAAATGCGTCCTAAGTTCATTTCCGTTAGCAAATCAAGCTATGAAAGTGGACCCTGTCAAGTAAATATTTAACCCAAAACATCTAAGTTGATCTTAGTCTCAAATAAAACCAACGATCCTTATATAAAGCTTAGGTTTCATATGAAACGATGGACTTCACAAATGTGAGAAATGCGTCCTAAATTCATTCCCGTTGGCAAACCAAACCACTAACGTGGACCCCGTCAAACAAATGCTTGACCCAGATCATGAAAATATATGTACAGATTTGGACCAATCCGCGCCCTACGTACGACGATATAAACTAGTCTCCGTATACAATCCACGGGCAACCAAATTAAACCAAACACAATACGGCACAAAGTGACCTACCGGAGCAGGAAAAAGTTGTTATCGCAACACGATAACGTAATTAACTGCAAGGATTTGTGCCTGAAGGGAAAAGCGTCCCCACAATAAAAAAAAACCTCACAAATGAGGAGGAATCTGATGAAGTCTGTTACATCAGCCGCATCTATCCAAACCTTCGATATACGGTGCCATAAATTAACTTGGTATTTTCGGAGAGGTGGATGGATATGTCCAAATAGTATCTGCCCCCAAATTCAGGTTAGACGTCTCAACGTCTCAATCCAACCATCGGCGGTAAACGGTAAGCAAGCACGTCGCTCTCCCATGACAATGTGCCACACATGTCATGATCGGCTAATAATGGTAGCCACATGAGATGTACCATATTTTTCGATGAGTTGAGAAATAAGGTGGTCTTGATCTGATGAAGAATATAAGCACGCACATATTGTTCAACCACCGCCTGATCTGCATCATCTCCTGGAGGATCGAATGCCTCATGTAGCCATATAAGTTTGATAACACGTCCTTTCATTTGTGCTGGTGCTCGACTAAGATGCTCAATGCATAGCTTTCTCCAGTCATGACCCGTATCCCCTGTCACTGGTGGACCGTGGATGCGCAAGCCATGCAGTACAACAATATCCTGAAGAGTGATCGTCATCTTCCCCACATGCAAATAAAATGTGAAGGTCTTTGGCCTCCATCATTCGACTAACGCTGTAATGAGAGGATGGTCGAAACGAATGTATTCAATTCTCAAGCAGTGATAAAACCGTGCACGTGCTAACACAGTCTGGGCACATGCATCTCCAATCGCCCATAACCTAACCTGCTGTAAGTGAGCAGTACACGTCAAAACGACGTTCTCATGCACATTAAACAAACACACTCCTTAGAAATATACAATTAGAAGCAAGTAATATAAGTACTATATCGAACTGAATTATTTTCTTACCGCCACGCATGTCGTTGCACGATATCGGTCCGACAGGTATAAAATAGATGGATCTACAGGTCCTAGGTCTATCGATATAATATCTGCCAAAATCAATAATTCAAAAATAAGTGCCAATTATACATTAATGAACGCAATACTTAACTGTAGATAAAATACAATATATCGAACGAATACAATACGTAACCGGTGATAAATGATACAATACATCAGGCGGCGCAATACAATACCGTCAATAGGATATAATACATCACCGAACACGATACATCAATCGACACAATACATAACGGTACTCCTACATCATTGTGGTTGATTTTGAAGTTCATGTGGAAGGTTAGGACGTCGCGATTTTTTATAACCATAGAATTTGCAATTGCTGCACCTGTTCTGTTCTTTCACCCCTTCTCATCCTTCATCCATAACACTCTTGATACGATAGCTTGGAAGCCTGCCTTTCTTTGTCATATTGCTGGGTGGGAATATACATGGCCCATGATATTCCTCCCAGTGTAGATCTGGAACTGGGCTAAACAAAAGGGCATACAACTCTCGATAGTATCACATAATACTCTCCACGGCATAAGATCTCGTATGATATGTTTGATCCTCTAAAGCTCGTGAACAAGCTGCCATCACATGTTTGCATGGAAGCATTTATAGTAAAGATATATTACAACTACAATGATATCCATTATCGTCTATACCGACGTCATACGTAATTCCATTTTTATCTATCACTTCTCAACGATGCGTAGAGAATCAACGAAGTTGGCAATGCCTCGCATCCGTGTTTCTTTTAGCCAATATACTCTCATTTTTTTTGAATGAACAGTGTGTCCCATTTAGCCGCCGCTTCACGACGAGTGACGAAGTATGTGTTGAGACAGTACAAGGTTCTAGCAATCAATGCCTGTATCAGTAATGCATGAGCTCCTTTAAGAATACCATTAAAGCTCTCGGAGCAATTCATAGTCATAATACAATACCTTACACCGCCGTCCATACATAACGCCTAACGATTTTCGTACCTCTCTAAACTTTTGTTAATCCAAGTATATGCCTCATGATTTAATTCTCTAATACGAACTCCTTTTTGTGCATAAACTAGAGGATCCAAAACACGGCCGACTTCATACAGCAAAAGCTGTAATAATCTGTCTTTGATTTTTTTTTTTTGAGAAATTAGCTCTGATATGCCGCAAACAGTAGCGATAATAGTGGGGCGTTCTCCAGCCTTGAGCTAGTGTCCTTGGAAGACCCTTCATCCGATCAGACGGCCATGTAATTTGACGACGGCTTACACTGGGGATATACATACGAATACATGCGAAGAACCATTACCAGTTTGCTTCAGTTTCACCACCGACAACAGCAAACGGCAAAGGATACAACTCTCCATCTGCATCGACCCCGGTAGCAACAAGCAAAGTCCCCTTATATTTATCATATAAGTATGTGTTATCAATACTCAGAACTAGACGACAGTATTCAAATCCCTTAATTGATGTTCCAAATGCCTAGAACACGCCGATAAGCTGGACTGCTGTCGGAGTCAGGTTTTCGTAGGTGATCTTGTAGACTGTATCGGGATTGCTTTTTGTGATTGCCTCGAGGTATCGTGGTAGAGTTTGATATGATTTCTCCCAATCCCCAAATATCATGCATAAAGCTTTCCTTATCACCTCCCACGCTTTGAAATAAGAAATATTAATTTGATACGCCCCTTCCATTTGATCTTGGATGGCGGCCGGTGTCATATCAAGCCGCCTCTTCAGCAAAGGCAAGATGTACTGGCATATAAATGTTGTTGTGGTCTGTTTGTTCCCCACAACTCTTACAGTGTTTCGGCACCAATGCTCCGGATTATATTCCTTTATAGTGAAGTATTTCGAATGTGTCCACAGTTTTGATATTATTGCATGAAGTTTCCAAAGACATTGTCCAGGGCTCGTACCTGGATTGTTATCACACACCACAATGTACTTTGGTTTAGTACTCCTGGCCGTTTTGAATGACACGCCTCTTAATGGACCATGCATTGACTTCTTCAATCAATTTTTTCTTTATCGCAAACATATGTCCGTCTTAAAATCCGACATTATCATCCATTCGCGTCGTCCAATGTGTGTCATCGATGATCATATCCTCAGTAGTATAAGCTTCTACCATGACATCATCAATCGCCTCATAAGGATGTGGCTCTTCGAACTCAATATATTCGTCGTTAGCATATGCTTGATCCACCCACTTATCGTCCATTTTATCTTGGTCTGCGTACTGTATATTGTTTTCTTGCATGCCACCATCCTCTTCACGATTGGTATCTACATCATCACCATCTCCCTCGTTCTCAGGGTCATCTCTTTCTTCAACATGATGTGAGAAAGATAATCCCGCATAAGGTGTTCCAATTTTAAAGATGCACCAACACCAAACTCCCCTTGCATTGAACTTTGTGTTTGCATATGCTCCGGTGCAAAAAACGAAGACCTTCGCGACATATAAAGATACAAATATCAATTATCAATTAACTATGATTCGATATACGATGAGTATCGTCAGTTTTATTTAATTTAGTATGTTACGCTCCAGCTATCCCCATTGTGAAATCCGTATTGTACGGATTTGACATTGTTTGACCATACAAATTCCAATCACAATTATACATATCCATGTCAATCTGCATACCATGCAATGGAACTTGCATGGAATTGAATGCGTCATCATGCATGTTCGGCTTTCCGAGATTACACATAGTCGTATTGAGCACTCGTGTAAATTCCCCCTGTGGTTCATAAGCTTGATGTGACTGTTCTGCTTCTTGAAGCAATCGTACATTTTCTTGATGCGATTGTGCAGTTTCTTTCACCACCAACCCCTGTATTGATGGATTTTTAGGATACAAGCTAAGCGTCATGTATTCTCGTCATTGGCTACTTCAACGCTTGTATAGTCCTGACTTATGATCGGAACCTTGCATACCAATTCTATCTTATAATCTCTCGGATTTATCCGTGTGGTTGCATAAATCTTTCGTTTCGTATGAGCACGATTTATTGACTCTTATCATTTTACTTCTTCCACCAATGTAGTTCGGCCTTCCACTCGCTTCAATATTTAAGGTGCCGTTATAATGACAAATCAACACAGTATGCTCATTTGCCATCACACCTAATATTAATAATAATTGTGAAATGAGCATTAGTGAAGTAAACACCAGTTAACGATCTTTGCTTGAATTACTGGTAACACTAGAGTTTAGGCGAATCATTTAGCAATGTAGGGTTACTTCGCTGTGATCGTGGTTCTTCCGGACGCTTGCATGGCTTCACGAGGCGAAAAGGTGCGACCTTTGCTTGAAGTCTACGAGACCGAAGATGATCAACGTCAAGGGAATTCCGACTCAAGCTTCTACTTCACTAACTTGAGAATTAGTGAAGTAAACACTCTATACTAAAGTGCTAATCTAGTAGAGAATGGAGAAATAGGAAGTGGGTTCTCTTTAGAATTTTATTTCTCACTTTGTTTCTCACTTTGGATCAAACCCTAGTTTCCTTTTTTCTTTTCACAATGAAGAAGAAGAAGAAAAGAAAGAGATGAAGAAAATGATCAAGTGAGAAGAGTAACCATGGTGAGTGAGTATCATATACTAACCCTTGTAGAAACTTAACCCTAGGCTAATGGTTATGGTTGGGTTAATAAAAATCCATAGTAAAAACAAAATCAAGTTGGATTATTCAATCCATCCACAAGCTTCCACAAGCTTCATGTATTTACAAATCCTCCACTTGATTTTGCAATTACTTTAAATATTAAAAACCCAAAATAAACATTAGCATAGTGTAAGTCTCATACACCCATGGATTGTGTATCATCAACCATGATACAATATGATAATACATTTTAAACATATATCATATATATGTTAAAGTAGTGTACAAGTGAGAAAAACCCTAAAGTGAGCAAGTGTTAGTAAATGTAAACTAGTATATCTAATATACAATTATACACTTAATTATTAAATCAACACTTGACTTAATAATCCGGTCACATCTCAGATAACCGGCTAACATCCATTGTATCGACTTATCGAATCAACACTTGATTCGATAACCCGGTCATATCATATATGACCGACCGATACATAAAGTCGCGAGAATAGAATACGGTATCACATATACGCATTTATTCTCGGTCTCGCACATATCACATATGCGCTCCTATTTCGTTTCGCCTGAGCCAGTAAAACCTCTGTGTAGGACTCTAAAGACTCGTCAATACGCCGGCAGTAGGTGATGATCACATCACGCACCCACAAGCCGTCAGCGGTACTAGCTGGACGTAACGGCTACCCGGGTATTGAGCGATCAGAAGATCAGCAAGCAAGCCCGCTCCAACTCATGTGAAAGCCTGCCGGCAACACTTCCCGTGCAGTCCGGTCTCCTCGTCTGATATGTCGCAATCAAGTCTAGGGGTGTAAACGTCAGACCCAAATAACCGATAAGTCGTGCCGATGTGAGGCTCATAACGGGTCGAGAAACTACTGGTAACACTTACCAGTAAATCTCTGAACAGCCCTGGCCAGGGACTTCCCTGTTACGGCCAATCGAGCACAGCGCAACATCAACCCCCAATACCGGGAGAGACGAAACCCCTCCTATCGCTCATTGCCTCCATGTGACTCGGGACTGTACCCAAAAACCACCGTTTTGCACGCCCTCATGGACGTGGTAAGGTGGAACTCAAAGCACAGTGGGAATCACACAAGACTCTATGACGATCTCGGGTCTACAGACTAACCTGCACAAGTGTCACCAGAGAACTGCCATCTGACGTAAGATATAATACCATCTGGGAGTTCTCGGCGAGTCCGTCCAGTGTACCCAGTCTCCACTGAGCACCCGCATACCATCTCTGATGTCAAACACCAATGGATATGGGATCATCCATCGCCCATCTCATGGGTCGAGAAGCGTATACGCTAGTCTAATCTGGTATATCGATATCCTGTCTCGATACACCCTCGACTAGGGACCTTGAAGGATGTACTTATGGACTACCATGTCCCCACTAGTATGATCCGCATCATAGTCCAGGTAGTCAAGTACACATCCTAAGGGCTTTATCAACATGTATCCATCAGACAGTATAAAGAGACAAGCATATATGTTAAGATAAAGAGCAACCAGATAGCATACTATCATATCGAGCAAGAAAGTCCTCTCTATATATGTCCAAGCATCCAATATAATATACATCATCTGTACAATACTGGCCTCTAGGGCATACATATAACTAACAATCTCCCACTTGCACTAGGGCCAGCTGCTGTAGTATCGCATACCGAGCATCCCGAAGAGTCTCTCAAACTGTATCTGGGGAATGGCCTTCGTGAGTGGATCCGCTGTGTTGTTCTTCGTGTCAACCCTCCTGACCTCGATCTCCCGGCGATCAACTATCTCCTGGATCAGGTGATACCGCCTCAGAATATGCCTGGATCGCTGATGGGACCTGGGTTCCTTGGCCAAAGCCACCGCTCCATTGTTATCGCAATACAAAGGTATTGGATGCTCAATGGATGGAACCACTCCAAGTTCAGTAATGAACTTCTTGATCCAGACAGCCTCTTTGGCAGCATCGTTGGCAGCGATGTATTCAGCCTCCATCGTCGAGTCTGCCACGGTTTCCTGCTTGGAACTCTTCCAGCTAACCGCCCCTCCGTAAAGGGTAAAGACAAATCCCGACTGTGACTTAGAGTCGTCCTTATCACTCTGGAAGCTCGAATCAGTAAAGGACTCCATTTGGAGTTCTCCGTTACCATACACCAAGAGCATCTCTTTAGTCCTTCGCAAGTACTTGAGAATGCTCTTCACAGCTGTCCAGTGACTCTCTCCAGGATCAGCTTGATACCTACTCACTACACTTAGTGAGTATGCTACATCGGGTCTGGTACATAGCATCGCGTACATGATAGAGCCTACAGCCGAAGCATAGGGTATTCCTTGCATGCGAGCTCTCTCCAAATCAGTCTTGGGAGACATCTCTTTGGAGAGAGTGAGCCCTGAGATCGTAGGTAAAAACCCACGTTTGGACTCTTCCATACTAAACCTCTTTAGTATGATGTCAATGTACTTGGACTGGGACAATCCCAATATCCTTTTAGATCTATCTCTATAGATCCTGATCCCCAAAATGCAGGAGGCATCACCAAGATCTTTCATTGAGAATCTTTGTGATAAGAAGAGCTTCACCGATTGCAGCATAGGAATGTCATTTCCTATCAAGAGTATGTCGTCTACGTACAATACGAGGAAAACAACCTTACTCTCTGCCACCTTCTTGTAGATACAAGGTTCATCTACGTTTTTGACGAAATCAAACTCTTTGATAACGACGTCAAAGCAGATGTTCCAACTCTGCGATGCTTGCTTTAATCCATAAATGGATTTAAGCAGCTTGCACACCTTCCCGCTGCTCCCACTATCTACGAAGCCCTCTGGCTGAGTCATGTACACACACTCTTCTAAATCACCGTTTAGAAAGGCGGTCTTAACATCCATTTGCCAGATTTCGTAGTCATGATATGCAGCGATGGCAAGCATGATCCGGATGGATTTAAGCATAGCCACTGGAGAAAAAGTTTCGTCATAGTCCACACCTGGTCTTTGACGAAAACCCTTTGCTACAAGTCCAGCTTTGAAAGTCTCCACTTTCCCATCTACACCAAGTTTTTTCTTGAAGATCCACTTGCTTACAATGGGTTTTACCCCTTCAGGAGCAACTTCCAAAGTCCACACTTTGTTGGTGTACATGGATTCCATCTCGGACCGCATTGCATCCAGCCATTTCACTGAGTCCCCATTCGTGATAGCCTGCTCGAAGCTAGTAGGGTCATCATCAACCATGATGCAATCCTCGCTCCCACCATCCATGAGAAAACCGTAATATCTCTCAGGTGGGTGAGGAACCCTACTAGATCGGCGGAGAGGCTGAGGTTCGTTGGGAACTACCGAATCCTCTGGTTACACTAAATCTTCAGTTGCAGTTTGTGTATCTGGAACCTCTTCCAGCTCTACCACTTTGCCACTAATTTCTTTTGCAAGAAATTCCTTTTCCAAAAAGGTGGCATATTGAGAAACAAACACTTTTTGTTCTTCAGCGTGGTAGAAAAAATATCCTTGGGAATTCTTAGGATATCCCACAAACTTGCAAAAAACTGACCGTGCCTCGAGTTTGTCTGGATTTTACCTTTTGACATAGGCCGGACAACCCCATATATTAACTCGTTTAAATTATGGTCTCTTCCCACTCCATATCTCATATGGTGTGGTAGATACAGATTTAGACGGAACTTGATTCAATAGGTATGCTGCTGTCCCAAGCGCATAACCCCAGAAGGAAATAGGTAACTCAGCTGTACTCATCATAGAGCGCACCATATCTAATAGAGTGCGATTCCTTCGTTCAGATACACCGTTGTGCTGTGGTGTATATGGAGGAGTCAGCTGAGAGAGAATCCCGTTCTCTTTTAGGAAGTCCAGGAATTCTTTGCTCAAGTATTCACCTCCTCGATCAGATCGTAGGATTTTAATACTTTTTCCGGTTTGGTTCTCAACTTCTTGTTTATATTCTCTAAATTTCTCAAAAGCTTCTGATTTGTGTTTCATCAGGAACACATATCCGAATCTAGAGAGATCGTCAGTGAATGTAATGAAGTACAAAGAACCATCCCTGGCATGTGTACACATAGGACCGCATACATCACTATGTATCAGTCCCAAGAGTTCGGTAACTATTTCTCCGTGTCCCGTAAACGGAGTTTTGGTCATCTTGCCTTTGAGACATGACTGGCAAGTGTCATAAGATGAAAATTCGAACAGTTTCAAGTATCCATCCTTATGCAACTTAGCTAGCCGTGTCGCATTTATATGACCGAGTCTACAATGCCACAAGAAGGATTCGTTTAATTCCGAACTCTTCCTCTTGTGTGTGTTTGTTATGCTCAGAACTGTTGATTGATTTAGAACATAAATGCCATTGCACATCGTGCCTGATCCGACCAACTTTTGGTTTAGGAAAATGTCCATAACATTATCCTGTAATACAAAATTATATCTCTCTTTACTCAACAAAGAAACCGATATAATGCTGCATATCAGGTTCGACATGTAATAGCATTCGTTCAGAATCAATGTATTACCAGTTGGCAATACAAGGTGATATTCCCCGACGGTTTTAGCTGCAACAATTGCACCATTTCCAACCCTTATGTCTTTATCACCTTCTCCAAGTTCTCTACCTTTCCTAAGCCCATGTAACTGATTACATATATAGGATCCTGACCCGGTATCTAATACCCAGGACATAGAGGAAATGGAGAAACAGTTCTCTGTAACGAACACACCCGAAGAAAATGCATCAACATGTACTTTCTTTATTCGGGTGGCATGAGAATCCTGGTATTCCCCTATATCATGTTCAGTCTTATAACTCTTATAAGAAAGAACGGAACCAACGTTCCCCAGCACACTATAACATGCGGGTTCGGTCAATACATCCATATTATTATCTTTATTAAGGCATGATATGGTCGCTACCTGGAGAGAGAGAGAAGAAAACACTTTAGCGTATACTCTTGCAAGATCAGATTGGTTACTATCTTAATTAATCAGGATAGCTCCCACTGTTTTTTATCAAATCTTCCTTCAAACCCTAAAAGGAAACACTAGCCGGGATTAATTACACCCTACAATTTCGCCAATCTTTTAGCCAGGCCAGTGTCGGTACTTTGAGGGAGGTTCCCCGTGCTTTCGCACGGACCTAATTAAAGTAAACCTCGCTTTCCCAGAGGCGTAACCCCGTTGACACCTTTCTAGACACCTGCTTGATCGGCTAATTGTCCTGTGTAAAACTCTCCCGGGAGTAACAATTACTCGCAGTGGGCATCGGGATCCAACTATCTCATAGAAGGTATGCAATCTCATTGCAAATCTCAACACTTGAAATTCCCGATAATATTTTGCCCCTAGCAATTTATGACCTTAAAATAGTCAACAAATCATAATTGCTAGTCAAGTTCAACCCGTCATTTCCCGATTGAATTGAACCCATCTGCACGACCCTTAACATAGTCAACAAAGTCGTACAACTATCCTAATCCAATCACATCTCATGTTTTAGCAGATAAGTACTAAATAGCTACCGCACACTACGCCTTAACATAGTCAACAAACGTAGCACGAATACTAACTAGTCTTTATCTGAAATGACGGAGGGCTACGCAGGTATTTCAGAAAACCATGAGCGTAATGAACTTGATATCGTCGTAGAATCAAGTGAATTTTGAAATGGAGTGATTTTGAGGCTTTTATTAGTTTTGCTAAAGAGGTCACTCCCGGTGAAGGGATCTCGGCTCTTTCCTTATGGAATAAGGTGCAGGATATATCATATACATCGCTATGCAAAGCAAAACTCCAAAAGCAGTCAAAAGTCAAACCGAGTGTTGTAGCATCTGCCAGTTTTGCTAAAGAGGTCACTCCCGGTGAAGGGATCTCGGCTCTTTCCCCATCGAATAAGGTGCAGGGTATATCATATATACCGCTATGCAAAGCAAAACTGTAGCTACCCTTTTTATTTGAAAATTTGATTCTAAAACATCTATTAGGTTTCTTTTCTTTCATTAATCACATTAATGAAGTCCCATCATTTAAGTCACCTAAACATCACAGATAAATACGACGTACGCTTATGCCATCCGCATTCACCTCGATGTCCCCTCGTGCACCGTTAGGTTAGGTAACTAACGGCAGAGCAGGGCAGGGCTAGCGCGGGTGTAAAACATAAGTAACGCCTATATAACATATCATATATACTATATACAGTATTTATCATAGAACATCAAATGATCACATCACAGATATCGCAGCAGAAGAAATATATGAAACATTGGATATACTAGGACGTTCGTGTTTTATCTTGAACCTCTATAAAACACGGATTCCACGGTCGCGATAAATAGCCAAACCCACACCCCTAGACCCCTACGAGAGCGGCAAGCAACACTTCCAATTCTAGGATTAGGAGACCCGGACTCGACTCCTCGAGTTGGTCTCCCACTGGACCCTAGAACCCGGTTACTTATGCTCCCCTACTTGGGTCTATCCTAGTGCGGAAAAGTAAATAATATACAAATGGTGACATCAACCTCGACCCGGAAGTGCCCCAATAAAAGAATATTATATACATTTAAATTTTACATGAATGAAAATAAAAACTCTCATCTCACATAAAAAAAAAAACCCGGCTATTCAGAACGCGACGATCCAATATAACATATCCAGCAACACAGAACATCACATGTCATCAACGTAAGTAAATATGCGCATCCCAATTGTCGTTGACATATAGTAACGAAACCGGCGATATCACATATTACACTTACGGTCACAGAAAAGAAAGTGTAAAACTACAACATTTGGAATCCACAATCTCTTTAGATATCGTAAATCCGAAATATCACATATTTCGCATTTCATGCCTAACATGTATGAATTCCACATATTGTATCACATTCCAGATAAATAGACAGTATTAAACTTTCCGATCGAATAATCAAATACTCAAGATTTCCATAATAGCTCAACACTTGAGCGGAGTTTAAAGATTCCAAAATACGTCACAGTAGCAACGGTCCAGCCGTAGAAGGGTCAAGCCAACGCCTCACATATGGCACGCCGTACTGCCCCAAACCCTAAGGTTCAAAGGGCAGTTCAAGACGGTCACATAATCGAGTTAAGGTTTGTTGTCTTCTAGAGGGTCCGTCACATTTCTTGCACGTTGTTCTGAAAGATTTAAACCCGAGAAAAATTCAACACTTGAAACTTTTTCGTGCCGGGAAAAATTGAGTTAGTGATATCCGTTCGAACATTTTAATACTTACTAAATTATCCGGAATAACAATAACGAATTTAAAATTCCCGATCGAATCGACGATTACAAAATAAATCCCAGATTACTCAACACTTGAGTTAAAATAAATGTAACAACCCTAATTTCTTATACACTTTTTTCCTATACAAAATTTTTCAAATATTTTTTTTTAAAATCCACAAAGGGGTATTTTAGCCTGAGCACAAGATTTAGATAATTATTTTTGTTTTTAATTACAAGCTACAAGAATAAAATAACTCCATGTTTAGTGTACAAGAATTTACTTTAAAATTTAATGTATACTTGGAGTATTTATTCTTGCTGCTATCAGTTTAAGTAATTAAAAACCACAATAATTACAAGAAGGAGCTTGTAGCTCATTGGTAATACCTTGCACTGCTGAACCAAGCCACCGGAGTTCAAATCCCATGCCCCACATTATTTTTGTATTTATTTTGTTTTATTTTTTTTGGAAGTCAACGGTAAAAAGGCCATAACTCCCAAAATATGTACTGGACAACAAAATGTAAAAATACCAAGTTGTTCCTCAGGAAAACCCCGGGCCATTGGACCCTTGACTCCGCCCAACTCGGCGCCGCCGGCCGGCGACTCGGCCGACTCGGTCCGGCGCCGCCGGCCGGACTTGGCCGGACGACCGAGTCACCAACTGAGAAAAGTTGGCTCTTGACTTGGTCAACCCTCTTGCATACTTATTATAGCTGGATCGGTTTTGATTTGGCCAATAAATCCCTTTTTATCCTATGTTTAATGATTTTTAATGAATTTTTACAATTTTTTAATATTTTTTTTAATCCTAACCCTAACCCTAGCCTAGCCTTATATAAATACCCCTACCCTCTACCATTTCACCTCACAACTCTAAGTCCACTCTCTCAAATTCTCGAGAACTCGGTACGAAGAGCGAGAAGCGAAGTGCTGCCGAAACCGACGACGGATTCCGGCGACTGGATCAGAACCTTCGCGACGTTTTCAACGCATCGACCACCACCACCTTCCCTAGCCCCTTTAGCTTTTCCAAACCCGTAAGTCCCACCTCTTCTATCTCCCTTTTCTTTAAGGTAAAAATACGACTTTTTGGAACCCGACGGAAATCGGACAAACCGATTTCCGATTCGGTTTTTCTATAAATTTCCACTTGTCACCTAATACATAATACCTAAACTTATGTATGATGACTATTAATCACCTAGAAACCAATTTAAATAAAGTTACTCACATGAAATGATAGCTTCTTTACAATATCGTATTCTTTTCATAAAAATACCATAAAGTTTATTTTTCTTGTTCTAATTAATTTCCTCACTCCTAAATAGGTTTATCTTGATCACTAAACTTGTAGAAACCAATTTGAATGAAATTTCACACATGAAATGATAACGTTTTCGAATACCGTATTCTTGCGCTTTAATACCTTCAAGTTTAATATATCTTGTTTAACCTCTAAACTTCATCAAAACTTAAAATAAGTCATGAGGTAAGGACCTACCTCTACACACACTCAATATAACCCTAATTGATAAATATCAAAACACAGAATACGAAATTACAGGACTTTTCACTAAAATACCCTAATCTTTATAATCTTTATTGAAAGCTTTAAGTTGTAAACATTTCTAAATAAAATCTTTTAATAAAATGAAAGCACGATTAGTCATGGACATCGATCGTTTATCTAAACTGTCTTGTGGTGCCTAGGCAAGTGTGTCTAAAGCTAGTGGTTTTTAATTAGGCCCACGACTGTGGTTCCATCTCACTTACCTGGCACTTACCTGGCCGCAATTGACGGTGAAGAGGTGATTTGAGGCTTCTAATGACTCATCGTTTAGACCTTAGAAGTAGGCTAGTTGGCTTAGGAAACCCTAACAACTAAAATACGGAAAACTATACTTTTTGCAAATAAATACCTTATATTTATAAAACCGTTTTCCCAAATGAAAAGTATTTGTTAAATCTAAGCAAAGCGCCACTACAACCCACTTTTGGGGAACCTGTTAGGGATAGTACGGTTCATCGTGCACCCGCAGGCTAGTAGTGCGAGATTCAGACCTCCACAAGGAGCATTCGGTCTCGAAAGGTTTAAAATACGATAATTAAGGAAAATGAGATTTTTGAAAATAAAATATTCATTTAAAAATTATTCATGTGTTAATATATATATATATAATTATCATTTAAACACCTATTTTATTATAATATGAAATTTCCACATTTTCCTAAAAAATTACAAGATTAAAAGTTACACTAAAATACCATGAATTTCAGATAAAACAATTAATACTTTTATTAGGATATATTCACTAGAATAACACAAATAAAATTCACATTTATTATAATAATAAAGACGATTATTAAATACTTGAGGTGTATTTTGAAAACTATACAAAAGTACTTTTTACATAAAACCCCCTCAAGTTTCACAAATTACAATAAGGCCCCTAACTAATATTGAACTTCAAATTTATCTTTCTTTTAGTCTGACTCGGGTTAGAGTCTGACTAATTTCTGACTTGAATATGATTCAAGTCAATCTATATTCTTTTATATTCCAATACAATTTGAATACATGAATCGAGGAATCCAGTTAACAATATATTCATTTTGACTGAATCAAACCATGGATATTCATCCTTTATCCTGATATTCCATTTACCTGATTACACAGTTACAACATGCTTACTGATATCATGGTTTTGGTCCGTCACCCAATTTACATATTCCTATACTACAATACTGTTAAAACACTACGGGGTTTTAAGGGGTAGATTGGTATGGAAGGTGTTAAAGGTGGCACGAGATGGTCAGATTAAGACACCTAACCTGAATTCTGTTGCTGTTGTACCGTGGCATAACGGTTCCTTGTACTTTCCTTTTGCCCTGATCTCTAGCATATAGAGATCCCCCTCGTATACACTGGCATCCTTCTGTACCAAGCTACAAACAACAGCGTTACACAATGTTCCATAATATTCAACAATATAATACTTTAGAAAATACTGTTACTCTGTCATTCTCATTCTTCTTATTCTTTGGGACTTACCGAGCGATCTGTTCGCTGACGACATTCTGTTTCCTTCTTCTTTGAATGTCGTCAGGCGCGTTGGACCAAGCTGAGATCGAGCCCACCGGTGAAGATTTGGAGCAGTTCCAGGAAGATACTGTACCTTGTTCTTTCCAGTTTATTTCATTTTCTGTTATGCCACTGTTTAGGCATTGCTTTTCATTCCAGTTGTATTTTCTTTTCATGCATTGTACAAAGAATGTTATTAATAAAAGTTGCTGTTATTTCTATATTATTCGTCTCTTGTGATTTACTTTATATTGCTTAGATACGCTTAGCGTATGTACTTCTGAGTACATACGTAGCGGGCCTCGTCGCGTCCACTTCGCCGTACACTGGGAAGCGGGGCGTGACAGGTTTTGTTGGTGGCCCATGCAGGTCAGAGCTGTATGAATCCCTGTCATGCAGTTCTGGTCTGCGTGAACAACCTAAGCAATATAACACAAGAAACAACAACTTTAACATTCTTTACATTTCATGTTCCTTGAATCTTGCAAATCTCTATTCCTTGAAATCTTATCATTTCATGAATTTGAATCTGTCCTAACCCAAATTTTTCTTCAGGGTTATGGATTCCCCGAACAATATCAGTACCAATGTCAACAACACACCTACACCTCCAACACTACCTATCACATCTGTCGTTCCTGCTCCACCCAACGAGCAGACGGTTCTGCTTAAGAAAATCCAAAGCCTCCTGGTTGGACTGCAGCAGCAGACTGCTATATTATTGAACCGACCAGAAGCAGGAGCAACCGTCAGGAAACGCACTGCCACCCAGATGGCAAGAGGAACCTACATTACACAACCTGCAGAACCCAAGAGACAGAAGGAAACAATTAACCAGTCAAGTTCAGGATTTTGCTACTACTGCCATAGGAATGGACACTTGTGGAAGGACTGTAGGCACGCAAAAGGCCTGTGCCTAGTTTGCGGCGCATCCGATCATAGAATTGGAGACTGTCCCTATAGACGCAACTCAGCCAACACACCCACTCTCTACCCGAAGCAGCCAGCTATCCAGACCCCTGCACCTAGTCTTGCACTTCCAGTACCACCTCCACATGGACCATCCCTACCTAGTCAGGCATCGATGTATCGGCTTACTCAGAAAAATATGTCGAGACGTCAAGCCTCCACCTTAACAGCCTTAGAACCTGAGACTAAGAACCAAGGTAACCCAGGTAACTCCCTCACTTTGATCAAAACATTTTGCAATATTTCTTCCTTCTAAATATTTTCATACACTACCAATAGTTCTGCCACCAAACTTCTTTGCACTGTTACACTTTCCTTTTACAAATTTCGAGGACGAAATTTTTATAAGGAGGGTAGAATGTAACAACCCTAATTTCTTATACACTTTTTTCCTATACAAAATTTTTCAAATATTTTTTTTAAAAATCCACAAAGGGGTATTTTAGCCTGAGCACAAGATTTAGATAATTATTTTTGTTTTTAATTACAAGCTACAAGAATAAAATAACTCCATGTTTAGTGTACAAGAATTTACTTTAAAATTTAATGTATAATTGGAGTATTTATTCTTGCTGCTATCAGTTTAAGTAATTAAAAACCACAATAATTACAAGAAGGAGCTTGTAGCTCATTGGTAATACCTTGCACTGTTGAACCAAGCCACCGGAGTTCAAATCCCATGCCCCACATTATTTTTGTATTTATTTTGTTTTATTTTTTTTGGAAGTCAACGGTAAAAAGGCCATAACTCCCAAAATATGTACTGGACAACAAAATGTAAAAATACCAAGTTGTTCCTCAGGAAAACCCCGGGCCATTGGACCCTTGACTCCGTCCAACTCGGCGCCGCCGGCCGGCGACTCGGCCGACTCGGTCCGGCGCCGCCGGCCGGACTTAGCCGGACGACCGAGTCACCAACTGAGAAAAGTTGGCTCTTGACTTGGTCAACCCTCTTGCATACTTATTATAGCTGGATCGGTTTTGATTTGGCCAATAAATCCCTTTTTATCCTATGTTTAATGATTTTTAATGAATTTTTACAATTTTTTAATATTTTTTTTAATCCTAACCCTAACCCTAGCCTAGCCTTATATAAAGACCCCTACCCTCTACCATTTCACCTCACAACTCTAAGTCCACTCTCTCAAATTCTCGAGAACTCGGTACGAAGAGCGAGAAGCGAAGCGCTGCCGAAACCGACGACGGATTCCGGTGACTGGATCAGAACCTTCGCGACGTTTTCAACGCATCGACCACCACCACCTTCCCTAGCCCCCTTAGCTTTTCCAAACCCGTAAGTCCCACCTCTTCTATCTCCCTTTTCTTTAAGGTAAAAATACGACTTTTTGGAACCCGACGGAAATCGGACAAACCGATTTCCGATTCGGTTTTTCTATAAATTTCCACTTGTCACCTAATACATAATACCTAAACTTATGTATGATGACTATTAATCACCTAGAAACCAATTTAAATAAAGTTACTCACATGAAATGATAGCTTCTTTACAATATCGTATTCTTTTTATAAAAATACCATAAAGTTTATTTTTCTTGTTCTAATTAATTTCCTCACTCCTAAATAGGTTTATCTTGATCACTAAACTTGTAGAAACCAATTTGAATGAAATTTCACACATGAACTAATAACGTTTTCGAATACCGTATTCTTGCGCTTTAATACCTTCAAGTTTAATATATCTTGTTTAACCTCTAAACTTCATCAAAACTTAAAATAAGTCACGAGGTAAGGACCTACCTCTACACACACTCAATATAACCCTAATTGATAAATATCAAAACACAGAATACGAAATTACAGGACTTTTCACTAAAATACCCTAATCTTTATAATCTTTATTGAAAGCTTTAAGTTGTAAACATTTCTAAATAAAATCTTTTAATAAAATGAAAGCACGATTGGTCATGGACATCGATCGTTTATCTAAACTGTCTTGTGGTGCCTAGGCAAGTGTGTCTAAGGCTAGTGGTTTTTAATTAGGCCCACGACTGTGGTTCCTTCCCACTTACCTGGCATTTACCTGGCCGCAATTGACGGTGAAGAGGCGATTTGAGGCTTCTAATGACTCATCGTTTAGACCTTAGAAGTAGGCTAGTTGGCTTAGGAAACCCTAACAACTAAAATACGGAAAACTATACTTTTTGCAAATAAATACCTTATATTTATAAAACCGTTTTCCCAAATGAAAAGTATTTGTTAAACCTAAGCAAAGCGCCACTACAACCCACTTTTGTGGAACCTGTTAGGGATAGTACGGTTCATCGTGCACCCGCAGGCTAGTAGTGCGAGATTCAGACCTCCACAAGGAGCATTCGGTCTCGAAAGGTTTAAAATACGATAATTAAGGAAAATGAGATTTTTGAAAATAAAATATTCATTTAAAAATTATTCATGTGTTAATATATATATATAATTATCATTTAAACACCTATTTTATTATAATATGAAATTTCCACATTTTCCTAAAAAATTACAAGATTAAAAGTTACACTAAAATACTATGAATTTCAGATAAAACAATTAATACTTTTATTAGGATATATTCACTAGAATAACACAAATAAAATTCATATTTATTATAACAATAAAGACGATTATTAAATACTTGAGGTGTATTTTGAAAACTATACAAAAGTACTTTTTACATAAAACCCCCTCAAGTTTCACAAATTACAATAAGGCCCCTAACTAATATTGAACTTCAAATTTATCTTTCTTTTAGTCTGACTCGGGTTAGAGTCTGACTAATTTCTGACTTGAATATGATTCAAGTCAATCTATATTCTTTTATATTCCAATACAATTTGAATACATGAATCGAGGAATCCAGTTAACAATATATTCCTTTCGACTGAATCAAACCATGGATATTCATCCTTTATCCTGATATTCCATTTACCTGATTACACAGTTACAACATGCTTACTGATATCATGGTTTTGGTCAGTCACCCAATTTACATATTCCTATACTACAATACTGTTAAAACACTACGGGGTTTTAAGGGGTAGATTTGTACGGAAGGTGTTAAAGGTGGCACGAGGTGGTCAGATTAAGACACCTAACCTGAATCCTGTTGCTGTTGTACCGTGGCATAACGGTTCCTTAAACTTTCCTTTTGCCCTGATCTCTAGCATATAGAGATCCCCCTCGTATACACTGGCATCCTTCTGTACCAAGCTACAAACAACAGCGTTACACAATGTTCCATAATATTCAACAATATAATACTTTAGAAAATACTGTTACTCTGTCATTCTCATTCTTCTTATTCTTTGGGACTTACTGAGCGATCTGTTCGCTGACGACATTCTGTTTCCTTCTTCTTTGAATGTCGTCAGGTGCGTTGGACCAAGCTGAGATCGAACCCACTGGTGAAGATTTGGAGCAGTTCCAGGAAGATCCAGAGCTCTAGATACTGTACCTTGTTCTTTCCAGTTTATTTCATTTTCTGTTATGCCACTGTTTAGGCATTGCTTTTCATTCCAGTTGTATTTTCTTTTCATGCATTGTACAAAGAATGTTATTAATAAAAGTTGTTGTTATTTCTATATTATTCGTCTCTTGTGATTTACTTTATATTGCTTAGTTACGCTTAGCGTATGTACTTCTGAGTATATACGTAGCGGGCCTCGTCGCGTCCACTTCGCCGTACACTGAGAAGCGGGGCGTGACAATAAAAATACCCAGAAAATACAAATAACATAAATAGAAATAACAGTGCAAAAACGAGCACATAATTCCACTATACCGCCGCGGTTCCGCGGCCCAAGCGCGGTACGGCCGCGGTTCCGCGGCGGTTTAAACGTATTGTGTTCTCGTTTTTCACAACAATTCTTATATTCACCTGCTGAATTTTTTAGGTATTTTAATTCTGAAAAAACCCAGTTTTTAAAAATTGTACAGAGAGTGGTCTAAATTGACGTCTTCGGGTTCGATCGGGGTTTTAACTTCGTTAACACATCGCCTAATGCTCTAGCTAGGCTCTGATACCACTGTAGGGTTACTAGGCACACTAAGGAGGCTCTACAAGACATCGACCATGCCAAAATTAAATTTTTATGTGCCGAATAACACTAAGTAAGATCGTTAACTAGAGTTTAGGCGAATCATTTAGCAAGTAAACAACTTTACTCTAAGAGATCACGAAATACAACATTTGTAGATCGGTCCTCCACTTCTTTAGCTCCTTGATGAAGTCCCTTCGCTGCGATCGTGATTCTCCCGGACTCTTGCATGGCTTCACGAGGCGAAAAGACGCGACCTTTGCTTGAAGTCTCCGAGACCGAAGATGATCTACGTCGAGGGAATTCCGACTCAAGCTTCTACTTCACTAACTTGAGAATTAGTGAAGTAAACACTCTATACTAAAGTGCTAATCTAGTAGAGGATGGAGAAATAGGAAGTGGGTTCTCTTTAGAATTTTATTTCTCAGAATATACTTGGCCAACAGAGACAAAGCTCTCTGGATGTGGCCAAGTCGAATTCTGCACTTGCAAAGTGCGAAATAAGTCTTGTCCACATCTCAGGCATTCTTTGTATGGGGCCAAGTCGAATTCCACACTTGCAAACCGCGAATAAAACTTAGTCACAACTGACCTAGGGCAAAGTTCAAAACCACACTTTGCAAGTGCAGAATTTGACTTGGCACCTTCGAAACTGGGTATCTTACGTAGCGCTTAGATGTCACCGATGTGATCCAAATGTGCTGAATCTCTAAATAGTTTTAAAAGTGGCATAATTGCCTAATTAGTTTCTAATTAGTGCTAAATCTCAAATTTTGTCATCACATGTGACTCATCCACGGGCAACTCTCATTTTCATTTTTTATTTTCATGCAGCCAATGTTTACCGATTAATCTGCTATATTTGTTATCTTGATTTCATCAACATATTTTGAATAAACTACATCGTTAAAAGAAAAGTGTTTTTCCCTTTTTGGTTGGGGGTAGGCGTGTTAGTCGGGCTCAGCTTGACCCAAATCTGATCTTGCTCTTCCTGACATTTTCGGGACTTGTGGCGTCATATACCCGTCCGAGCCTGTACGGACGGGTTTAAAATTAGCTTCAAAGGCATGAGTTTATTTCAAATCCATGCAACCCAAACCCTAAACCTTTCCCTTATCAAACCCAGTTCATATTTCCGCATGTCTCAAACCAACCCGTACACAGTAGACATTTAATTCTAAATGTTCATCATTGTAATTACTCACATTGTATTTAATTTATAAGTATATATATATATATATATATATATATATATATATATATATTAACATAGTTTATTTGGCATGCTTATGTATATTAGAACTTGCCACAAGTTTTACCTTTTATTTTTTATTATAACTTATCTTGAGCTAAGCCCAAAAGCCCGCCCGATATGCCTGCCTAAACCCGTCGAGCCCCATCCGAAACCTGAACTCATGTATCTGGGTACAATGAAGCCCACGTGAAACCCAAACTTACATGTTTGGGTATGTTGCATTATAGACCCATTGGATTCATGAGAATTTCGGGTTTAGGTTTTAAAATTTCTGTTGAAGTGTGAAAATTGTTGAAAACTTGTACGTCCCGGCTTGGTTTAGCCCTTCTTTTGGGGGGTGGGGGTGGGGGTGTTTTTTCTTTCTATCTCGTGTGTGTGTGCGCCAGGGGTGGGGATGCTAAATAGATATAAAGAAATCAGATAACTGCGGAAGGGTAGAATAATCTAATCAAACACAATGAAGTTTTGCAGGTATAGATCAGGTCTATATATCTTAACATTATATGGACAAAAATTAAGAAAATGATCTTTGATTAAAACTCTTGAGAATGTCAAGTGATCTTAGTTGAGAGTTTTAGAGATTTCAAAAGATTTGAATGGTTTGTCACGGTTTAAAATGTTTCTTCCCTCAACTCAGGTGAGCCTTTCCTATCGTGTGTAAGAGAATCAACCCTTTTATTTTTACATCAAAAGTAAGAGTAAAGATAATATAAATAAAAATATATATATTATTCATTAACGGTTGAATGGGTTTCTTGAAAATAAAGGCAAAGTCCTCCTTTTTCTCTATTATGAAATGTCTACTTTTGAAAACATAAATAAATTTCGGATGGTCTCTTGCAGTAGGGCTATCTGATATAATCTTTAAGCATTGTGAAATTTAACCATAAAAGAAAGTAATATCATAAACATTATTATATTGACCACGAAAAGTATGATACAAAAGATCTATTTGTCTATGATAGCAGAAAAATTATATATTTTTTCACAAAGAGATATATATACGAGGTTAATGGATGAAAAGTGCGGATTTCCTCATATGGCGTCGGAAAAATACACCCTCCTTGATTTTTTTCGACGATCGGCATACATCAAATCCATCTTTATCATCTAAGATGTGGATACACCAAATTTCATGTGATTATACCATTTTTTCACCATGGATTTAGTTTGTGCAAAATTAATGGTTTACCGACAATAGAACTTTTTACATTGCTAATTCAACGATGAAAAAGTAGTGGAATCACATGAAATTTGGAATATGCACATCTTAGATGATAGCGATGATGATGATGGATGCCGATCGTCGGAAAAAATGGTGGGAGTTGTATTTTTTCGACGCCATAGGAAGAACTTCCCTCATATGGCTTCTTTTCTCCATTATTCACTCTCAGCATATATATTATGCAAAACAAAAAAAATTACACAAAATATGCAAAGTTTATCCCAAAAACATACTGTTGCATAATCAAAAACACTTTAAATTTAAACATACGGCATTAAATCTCTACTAAAATCTAGATAAAAACATTTGAGATATCTTCAATCACAGACGTTGATCTGAATAACAACGGCTAGGATCCACGAGCCGTTTCCATTCTCCACCAATGAATCAAAACAGAAACCCCCGCCATTTGCTCCCATGCCCCCAATCCTAACGTCCTCCTTTTGCCTCAGTCAATGCCCCAAAAATACAAACACAAAACACCCTTTGCTTTCTTCCCCCTTTTCCCTCTGTTTTATCAAAAGAGAGAGAGAGAGAACAGATCCCCCCATCCTCTGTTCTTCTCAAATCCATGGCCTAGCCCAATCCATTCTCCAACCCCCAAAACCCTAATCTCCTCCCCATATTCCTCGTCGGCGTACAGGAAAGAACAAAGTTTTCTTCTTGTACGCCGAAAGAAAATCGTCCATGAGTTCGGCCGCCCGTATCTTGATCTTCTTCGCACTTCTCGGTTTCGTCCCTCTGGTTTGGTCCCAATACACGCCTGCCAATTCCATCCTGCTGAACTGCGGGTCGAGCGAGAACGGCACGGATGCCGACGGGCGGAAATGGAGCGGCGAGTCGTTCTTCAAAGAGCTGTTGAATTCGAGCAATTCTCAGCCGACCACCGCCGCGTTTCAGGACCCTTCGATAACGTCGCCCGTCCCTTACATGACCGCCAATGTCTTCACTTCGGAAGCCACTTATAGGTTCCCTGTGAGCGGGAAGGATCGGAATTGGGTCCGGCTTCATTTTTATCCGACCGCTTACAATAACCTCAACTCGTCCAATTCGTTTTTTGATGTGACGGTCTCGAATGGGCTTACATTGTTGAAAAATTTTAGCGCTTATATCACGGCGCAAGCCTTGACACAAGCTTATCTCATCAAAGAATTCTCCGTGCCGCCTTCGGAGGATGGGGTTATAGCTTTAACTTTTACCCCGTCGAAGAATTACCAAGGGTCTTATGCTTTCATCAACGGCATCGAGATTGCATCGATGCCCAATATTTATAGCACCCCTGCGGTTTTAGTCGGCAATGATCAACAGACGGTCGATGTCAGCTCTTTGGGGATCCAAACAATGTTCAGGCTCAATGTTGGTGGCCAATACATTCCTCCGGCGAACGACACGGGCCTGACACGGACTTGGTACGATGACTCCCCTTATATCTATGGAGCTGCTACCGGCGTCACCTCCGGTGTTGGGAACCACGTCAAGATCCAATATCCGAACCCGGATTCAGAGCTCGTGGCCCCCGACGACGTGTACAAGACCGTTCGATCAATGGGGCCCGATAGCAAAATCAATTTAAACTACAACCTCACTTGGGCAGTTCAGGTTGATGCGAACTTCACCTACATGGTGAGGTTCCATATGTGTGAGACTCAGCTGTCGAAGGCGAATCAAAGAGTTTTTGATATTTTTGTAAATAACCAAACTGCTCAATCCGCCGCTGATGTCATCGGCTGGGCCGCAGGTAAAGATGTTGCGATATATAAAGATTATACAAGTTATGTCACCGACGATGTTCTATGGATAGCTCTTCATCCGAACCAAGCGGCTCATCCTGAGTTTTATGATTCAATACTCAGTGGCCTCGAGATATTCAAGCTCAGCGATAATAATGGAAATATGGCTGGAGCAAATCCGGTTTTGTCTCCGATGATGCAAGCAGCAGAGCAAGGGTTTGGACAAGGGTTTCAGCATCCGGCAAGCAATGAAGCACATATAATCGGAGGTGTAACCGGTGGGGCAGCGGCTCTAGGGTTAGTTTGTGCTATATGCATTGCGGTATATCAAAGAAAGAAGAGGACTTTATCGAGCCCGTCGACTCGCTCGGGTTGGCTTCCTCTATATGGAAATTCTCACACTTCAGGCGGTAAGTCCACTGTCTCTGGGGGAACCAACAGCCATGTTTCTGTAATGGCTGCCAGTTTATGCCGGCATTTTTCAATTTCGGAAATCAGACAAGGCACTAAAAACTTTGATGAATCATTTGTTATTGGAGTTGGAGGATTCGGAAAAGTTTATAAAGGTATTGTAGATGGAAGTACGAAAGTCGCTATCAAAAGATCGAATCCTTCATCGGAGCAAGGAGTGCACGAGTTTCAGACCGAGATTGAGATGCTCTCGAAGCTAAGGCATCGGCATTTGGTCTCTTTGATCGGATACTGCGAAGAAGAAGGCGAAATGTGCCTGGTGTACGACTTCATGGCCTATGGAACCTTAAGAGAGCATATCTACAACACGAAAAAAGCTCCATTGAGTTGGAAACAAAGGTTGGAAATCTGCATTGGATCCGCGAGAGGACTTCACTATCTTCACACGGGCGCAAAGTACACTATCATTCATCGGGACGTGAAGACTACTAATATCCTGCTAGATGAAAAATGGGTAGCTAAAGTTTCGGACTTTGGCTTATCGAAGACGGGCCCCATGATGAACCAAGGGCATGTGAGCACGGTCGTCAAAGGGAGCTTCGGGTATTTAGACCCCGAATATTTCCGAAGGCAACAACTCACGGATAAATCCGATGTGTACTCATTTGGGGTCGTTTTATTCGAAGTTTTGTGTGCACGGCCCGCTTTAAACCCGAGCTTGGCTAAAGAACAAGTGAGTCTCGCTGATTGGGCTTTGCATTGTCTAAGAAAGGGGACATTTAATGATATTATTGATCCACAACTCAAAGGGAAGATTGATCCCGAGTGCTTGAAGAAATTCGTTGAGACCGCAGAGAAATGTTTGTCAGATCACGGAGTCGATAGGCCTTCGATGGGCGATGTGTTGTGGAATCTCGAGTTTGCTCTTCAGCTTCAAGAGAATTTTGAAGATGGCGGGACTTCGAGAAGAACCGAGAGTGTTGATATGAGTGAGAGTGTCGGTGGGTCCCACAACCGAGTCGGGAGCATTGGAGGGAGCGAGGCGAGCAACGACACCGATAGCAATGCGATGTTCTCACAGCTTGTAAGTCCCAAGGGCCGATAGAAGAAGAAGAGCGCAGGCTGTTTCAGCTTTTTATCTAGCATTTTATTCGAGTACAGGCGGTAATTTGTATTAAAAAGGTGTAAACAATTTCTCGACCATCGTCTGGTATCCTATACATATTTGTTTATCAGTATGTTGGTAAATTCGACTGTTTTTATTACTAGTTTTTTTTCGGTATTTCTTATCTTCGGTTAATATTTTTTCAGCATTAACAAAAATTCTATGAGTTTGAAGTTTTTATCATACAGACATACAACTTATTAGTCCAAAGGGGCGATAGAAGAAGGCGTGGGCTGTTTCAGCTTTTCAACTAGCAATTTATATGAATGCAGACATCAGTTCATATTTAAACAGGTGAAAAAAAATTTACGGTTTTTTAATACAATCGATGTTTTCTAACATAATTTCTCAAGGATTAATATATCTGCAGTTTTTTCTCTTATAAATTATAATGTTTAAAGATGAATATATAATATCGCTACTTTATCAGCAACCTTTACTACATGGTACATGTAGGTGCTAGAACACTCGGCGACACGAGATAAAAATGAAAATGAAGACGAAAATAAAAATGGATGCAGGAATAAGGAACTACAAATTTACTCATTTAACAATTAGAAGACAACCACGCAGATTCATGAAGAGAGACATTAGCACTTCCCCTCATGGGATTCGAGTCTCGCACTCCCCACAAGAGGAAAAGAGACTGGGTTATTGCTGATTGGTAACCCCATTCGTTTAGACACAAATATTCATGACGTCTCTTTTAATTTTTAAAGGCATCTTTAAAACTTTATTTTCAAACCAACATTTATATTGCATGATGTTTATTTAAACAATACGTTATCGGTTCATGTGTGTCACACATTCAAAAATACCAGTATTGATAAAAATATAAAATTTAGGCATATAATTTCTCGGCTGCGACACAAGATGCTTATAAATTGAACCGGATGATTTTGTTGGTCCATAATAATGCCAACCCATCCAGCCCATTTCATAAATTAAATGTGACCAGTTAAATTGAACCGCCATTAATATCTTGTTTAGGGTTGGTGGTTGTGACAATTTGGATAGGAAAGGTGCCGGCAGTTGGTGGGTGTTGGTTGGTGGGTATATTACTTTGAAGAAGTAAGGGTTGTAGGCGTCTTCTTCTTTTTTTTTTTTACCGCAATGAAGTCTACCGGCCCCGTGTGCCCCTTTTCGAAACACTAAATAAGAAATCCCGGGTTCGAACCGGGCCTCCCCCACAAACTCCTACTGCCCACCACCGGGCTATGTGCCCCGCACGGGTTCAGGCTTCTTTTGCCATTGCTTTCTCACCAAATAGAAACAAATTTGCATTCGGACTGTGCCTAGCAGCCTAGTACTTTAACAAGTCTTTGGAAAAAAATAAATGAAATGCGAACGCTCGGTTAAAGCTACATTTCAGCACGTTGTTGTGGAGCCCGTTTATCGGTCTTAGGATCTGCAGTTTGTCGTATTAGAACTCGCAGGTCTAGCCTATAAGCGAAGATGCGGTGCGTAAAACATCGATAAATCACGATTAAAGGGGCGTCAGATTCCAGATGGAATCGGTAGTTTAAAGAATTCGATGCCAAACAATATTGTAAGGGCCATTGAATTCATTTTTTCGCCCCCTCTTCTTTGTGTATGAAAAATGGATGCTTTAAAAACGCCCGGTTTCATAAAGAAAAACAGAGCATTTGTTAAATACAAGCCTTCTCGGATAAACAAGGAATACGACGTTGGGGCGCTTTGTAACCTTTTTATTGCTAGGTTATCATGTGTACTAAAATTATATGCTTGAAAATTGTTGCTGCAATTGCAGTACTTCGAATTCTAAAGTATTGCCAGAAAGTTAATATCCATAGGCTTATTTTGAATTTCTACAAACAAAAGAAAACAGTGGGATCAGTAGAAAAAATTACTCCATACACATCATGTAAAAAAATGAGAAGGGATCGCACTTCTCTTGTGTCTCTTGGTCCAAAGTCGACTGAGGTTGGAATAGGTCCATCCATTTATAGATAGATGGAGACTAGGCTTGCGATAGCTTTCATGACCATTGCTCAATACTTGAATCCTAGAACACACACACACACTAAGGGTATATATATGGACTGGGAGAATAATAAAGAAAAAAGACCTTGCGGAGGTGTTTTCATTAGCGGCTTAAGAAATCTACATCTTTCAAGAATTTTTTTGACGATCGGCATTCATCATTTTCATCTTTATCATCCAAAATGTGGACACGTGATTCTATTATTTTTTCGCCATTAAATTAACAATATAAAAAACTCTATTGTCGGTAAAGTGTTAATACTGTACCCACGAAATCAACGGTGAAAAGTGATAAAATCATATAAAATTTGGTATATCCACGTCTTAGATGATAAAGATGAATATGATGAATGCCGATCGCTAAAAAAAATATCGTAGAATGTATTTTTTCGACGTCATACGGCTATAAAAGAAATTCTCTTCTATAACACCTTTCCCCTTCCATCCCCACACACATACAGATCCTATAGGGTGGGTTTGCTTTTTTAAAAACATGAATATGATCGATGGCCGTTGGATCTTATGTTTTTATCAACGATTACAATTAACTCGGCTTATTAAATCGTTAGTAATTAGAAGATAAATACTCAACTTCTTAATTTTAGGAAAAAATCAAGAGAAATATCAAATCCTTTACTATTGCCGGCACATTATATTGACTCTTGTGTTTTTAATCAACGATTAAAATCAATTCAGTTTATTAAATCATTAATAAACTGAAGGTAAATATTCTTCCTTAGTTTTAGGAAAAAAATCAAAAGAAACATTAAATCCACTGCCAAATATTGTGTAGGTAATACTAAAAGATTTGATATTTCTCTTGAATTTTTTCTTCTAAAATCAAAGAGTTGATTATTTACTTTTCATTTATCAACGATTTAATAAACTGAATTAATTTTAACCGTTGATTAAAAACGTAAGATCTAACGATCCGGTTCATGTTTTTAAAGTCACTGACCCACCGATTGTTGGAAAAAATGGCGAAGGAGATTTTTTCGATGCCGATGGAGAAAATTCTCTTACACGACACACCCTCTCTCCCCCTCTCTCCCCTCTCTCTCTCTCTATATATAATATATAGACACAAGCATACACACGACCTTATTAAAAGAACCCAAACCTTTTGGGTTATATACATATAGCCCAATTAAATAAAACCAAAACTTTTGGCTAAAATAAGAGAAACCTTTAAAAACTTTTAAAATACACAAGAAACCAGCACAAAAACCTTAAAAATACGAAAGAAACCACCATAAAAACTTTCAGAAACTACGATGAATCCCGAAAAATCAGATGTCGTGTTAGCAACAAACAACACAAAACTGCATACCATTGAGCTTTTTCATAATTTGATACCATCCGACGGGAATTAAAGGTGTGAGGATGAGTGGGAGCGTGTTTATCAAAGGGAACCAAATAAAATCATACATCCAGTTACCTTCATGCTCAAATCTTTAGATGCATAGCCGATGATTAATTCAATTTAGAACCTAATTTTTTTTTTTAGGCAACGAAAGCCCACAGTTCCTGCATGCGCATCTTAAAGTACTAAATGGAAGACCCCGGATTCGATCGCTCTCCTCACAAAATCCTATTGCCCACCGAATGGGCCATGGGGCCCTTGCCCAATTAGAAACTAATTGATTAAATGCATGCATACAGGGGCGGATCTACATAGAACGAAGGCGAGACGACCGTCCTACCTGAATCCGCGTTATCGATATGGATATGCACGGTTAATAGGTTATTTATATATAAAATATATTCTATTACTACTTAAAGAACAAATGGCTTGTGCATAAAGTCTAAGTGCATAGGGCCGTGGGTTTGAGCTTTTTGGGCATCATTTATTTTTAACAATATCATTTTTCAATTATTTATTTTTACAATATCATTTTGCAATAAAAGACCCAAGTTACATTTTTTTAATGCAAAGTCGTAAAATAGAAGAAGAAAGCAAGTAATTTTGTTTTGTTTTAGCATAAACATATATCATTTTTCAATAAAAGGCCCAAGCTTCTTTTTTTTATAATGCAAAGTTGTAAAATAGAAGCAGAAAATAAGCAATTTTGTTTTGTTTTAGCATAAAAATATATACTAAAATAGAAAATGAGTGGATGCATTCATTTGCAATGTTTCTTTATATTAATAATATGTGTTTTCCATATAATGCATTTAACTATTTTTATATTTTCACCTAAACAAGAAATGCACTATGTCTAACCATGTACACACGACATGTCTTAATATTTGTTGAAACCAAGACTCAACAATTGTATAATAAGAAGTTGATTGGTTATTTGTTTTATTAATCACCGAAAAAAGATTTTTGCCAATAACGAACTTAGGCTGGAAAATGTTGTCCAATTCCGAAACTTATTTATAATATTTTAAGACTGTTTAATTTCCGCTCTACATGACCAAATTTTCTGCATCCGCCGCTGCGTATATATCACACGAATTAAATAAGAAAAATGCATGTATAGCTTATATGCAAGTGTCAATTAATTAATTTTTTTTTTGAAAATGTTCAAGACACAATTTTTTTTTATACCTGAGTGTCAATAACAAAAATGAATCGCTATGCAGATCATCAAAAAGATTCCGTTACAATGTTGGGCTCGTCCATTGATTTGGACATATAAAATTCCGCACGTTGCATCGCACGTGCTCCAACAGGCCCCACCAAATTTCACCCTTTGCGAGTCGTATGGCGCGTGTCTCGCGTCTCGACAATTTAAAATTCGCACTCGATTCCTGCACCTTGCAAAACGAATGTTAATTAGCAATCAGTGAATACTGAAATGACAAATTTAACCTAACACTGTCCTCCTTATTACATGGTAATTTCGTAATAATCAGATAAACATAAGCGTATTTAGATAGTGAGTGAGCAGTGGCCCACGTGTCAGCGGATCTTGACCAAATAAAGTTGGACGCGGTAACAGAATGTTCCGATTGGATTATTTTTGGTCAATTAATTAAAAATAGTCGATAATTTATTTGAATCTCTCATTTGCTATTTAATAAGTGATTATTTTATCATGGTCCCATCATGACCAGTTTAAAAATGACATACTTTCCCACTTAAAAACAAGTTAGGAATTCTCAGATTACTCCATAAGTGATTATGGAATAGTAGAGCCGATTAAGCAATATACCATAACACCCCTTGTTTTTTCATACAAATTTTAAGATGATATTAATGATATGTATTTTTGGTTATTTTACACTCAATAATCACTTAGTTATCTTTTTATCCAAACACATTATTTACTTATAATCATTTTTCATAAAAAAAATTATCTAAATGTTAAACAATTTATCTGCCTTAAGCATTTATAAGCGATTTTTGCCGGCAACAAAATAATCACTTAAAAACATGCCCATGATTCGCTCGCTCATTCTTCCTGTGCTCTTTCTCTCTCTCGAAAATAAATTATGAGATAAGAAATTCATCTGCTTTCTCTCTCCTATATAAAACTCTTCATCGAAGCGAGATTCCCGTGTCCTGATCGCTTTGGTTCAATTGGAGACAGCTCTTCGATCGCTGAAGGTGAGGTCTCTTCATTTTCTCTCTCTCGATATATTTTTGTCTTTCAAATGTTTGTCGATTTGTATCTGAGATGAAATTGGTCAAGATTTGGATCTGAGTTTATGATCATTGCGGGTTTTTGATGCAATGTTGCGTTGTTGATTGAGTTTGAGGAGAACGGGCTCTAGATCTGATGTTTACTGTGCTAAAACATGTGTCATTGATCTTTATCGATGAGTAATTTTGTTAAAGTTTGAATCTTGAGGTCATGAGTTTATCCAAATCGTGCCTATATAATGTGTTAGATACATCTGATTTGTTGAACGAGCCTGATCCGATGTGAGATAGGCAATGATTGTGCAGTGAAAGTTGTTTTAATTTAGATCTGGCTTTTATTTCATACGTTTCAGTAGTATTTCGAAGCTTTTTCTGTAGACTGTCTAAAAAATAATTAAATTTTGCTCATTGATGTAATGCTATTGATGAATCTGCATTGCTCTTAATTGCAAGCTCTAATTTTTAGTGTTGATACTAAAGCCATTTTCATTATATTTCATGTTAAATTACGCTAGATTTTGGTTTTCTATGCTTGAAAAGCAAAACAATTGACTTCACGATGAGTTAATCCACAATGGTCGCTGGCTTAATAATATGAATTTATTTCCTTAGTTCTGGCAATAATTTAATAATTATAGTTGTCTCCTCTCGCTTTGTGCTGATGCATGCCCTGAACTTGTGACCACCTTATCACAATTCTCATGCCATAACTGACTGGCCCCCTTCCGGGGCTTTTTCTTATTTAACATGAAGGATCATGTTATTACCCTAATAATTGAGGAAGTGCTTTTAGGAATCTGAATTGCTCTAAATTGAATGTTCTAGATCTTAATGTTGATTTCAAAGTTTTCTGATATAATTTAACATTATTTTTTTCTTATTCTCCTCCTTGGACAACTATCTTTTGGTTTTGTATTATACTGAATCAATGCTATTTAAACTTTAAATTTTTGTTATGTTTTGCAATCAACATCTTTTTAAATCTCCTGACATGTCGCCCATGATGTCTTTTATGAACACTGGACACCTCAGCATGTAGACAAATATAGCTTGCAATGTTTTTGGGTCAGTGTCTCAACTTGTCTTCTGTCATGTACTGATTGACCAAGACATATTGCCGAGACATACCTTTGGACTTCGAATTTCAAACTTGAATTAAGATAGTAATTTGATTTTGTTGCTTCATAGCAAGACATCAAGGACTGAAATGAGTAATATGCGATTTTTTAAATACAATTTTTAAATATTTTTATGTTTATGGCATTAATCAGCATGTGTTTAATTATTTACATTTAGTACAAGTTTGATTTCCATGAATTTACCTGACTATAAAATTAAATAGATGATAATTGGGATACCCACCAGTCACCAAATATATAATTTATTAAGGTCGTATTTAGACCACAAGCCTTCCAGCCTTGGCAGCGATATGTGCTGAATGTTTCTGATATGTCCCGACATCCACCATTCTACATGGAATTTATCAGGCAGACATGAACCCAGAATAGAATGTTGGTGATTAAATGTCAAAATGTAAAACAATCCTTTCCTCTTCCTAATGTCTCTGCTTGAAAAGTAAAGCAATTAATCATGATGAATTCTTTCCACAGCGGTAGCTAACTTAATAATATATATTTGTTTCCTTATTCCTGTTTGACTTTAGATTCATAGTCGTTTCCTGAATCCTACAAACTAACTGTAAGTCTATTTCAGGGTCTCTAGTTGCCATCCTATGTCATGGCTACAGGAAATATTTTCTCGAAAACCACACAAGCTTTATTTTATAACTACAAGCAGCTCCCCGTCCAAAGAATGCTTGATTTTGACTTCCTTTGTGGTGAGTGCTGCGCACTATTTTATACCCATTGATGTCTACCTTGTGATTCCTATTATTTGGATGGTTTTCAAAGTGGCGCCATTTATCTTTATTTGCAGGGAGAGAAACACCTTCTGTCGCTGGAATAATTAATCCTGGTGCAGAGGGATTTCAAAAACTCTTCTTTGGCCAGGAGGAAATTGCCATTCCGGTTCATCCAAGGTGATATACTGTTTCTATCAATTTTCAAAAAGTAATTAGAAATCGAGATCGGTTGGTGAGGCCCTTATGTCCAGGGATTAGTCTGATCTAATATATGTCCAGTTCATATCTTGATAGAGCGGCTTTATCTCTTGACTTTACTTGAGCAGATTAGCAAAAAGTTCTTGTAAACATTTGCCTTCACCATGTTGGTAAAGAAACTGCACGGCATTTATGTAAAGATAGTCTGCCATCCACATGCACATTTCTCTCTTGACATTCAGATTAATGTAATCTACCATTAGCAGAACGACAGGAAAATAGAGGCAGCTTAGCTGATCATGGATATTTTATTAATTTTTTTAATAAAATGGATAGCTTATTCATGTTACATGTTAGAGACAAATAAACTTACTTCTATAATAATATAATGCGCGCGCACACACACACACACACACACACACAGAGAGAGAGAGAGAGAGAGAGAGAGAGAGAGAGAGAGAGAGAGGCCATAGGATGTTACGTGGTTTTTTTCTTTGCTCAATGGCTTTGATGGCTTTGGAATATAAGGATTAGCTCATGATCTAAACTCTTTGACAAAATTCCACCGTGGGCACAGAAAACAAGGGGTCAAATAAGAATTATTTTCCAAAGAATTTTGAGCCTCGTGATCAAATTTGGGTGTTTGTGATCATATTTATCTAATGTTTACGAAGCATAAACTTACTTTATAACTAAACCAATTACCGCTGGTACGAATTTAGACATGATCCGCAAGCTTGCTTCCGTCGCTAAAATCTCTTGCTTGTATCATGTTTGATGAAATTACAACTTGATGAATTATTGTATCCTTTTTGATGAAATTACGATGAATTAATATAATAAGATGACTTTATATTTCCTAAAGACCAAGAGCGATTTAAATATGTATTTATCAAATATGTTAAGAAAGGGAGCAAATTTGCTATAGAGGAACACATTTATCTTTCTACAAATTTTCTAATTGTTTTCAGAAAGTTTGAAGTTGCAACAAATATTCTTGAGATTAAACAATAATGACAACAAAGCCTTTTGCATATAGACTATTTTTTTAATCAAAAAACACATTCTTCATTGTTCTTCTATTTAATCCTCTCTGTTTATCTTGTCATTTTTGTTAGTTCAATCAACTTTTTCATGCCATTCATCCACTTCCATTGATCAAATCCTCAGAGACTTAAAAATAGGACTTCCCTGTATCAAACATCTAACGTAATAGTAGCTATTCCATACAAATTTAAACAAACATAAACCAACAAAAACCAACTTCGGAACAAGTTATTCATCAAGCAAATATCTTGAATAATAAATTTTCCAATCAAATTTCAACAAGTTCTGAAATAATAATTATCCAAAACAAAAGAAAACATGATCAATATATGAAGCTTAAGACAATCTAATAAATATTTCTTAATGTGCTTTTATTAAACTCGAAGACTTCAGAAGAAAACTCAATGCGTCACCCCTTTCTGCATGAAAGCATTAAAAGGATTAAAAATGTGCAGTTTAAAAAAAAATCAACATATTATTATAATAAAGCATCCATCTATTGTCACGTCCCGCTTTCCAGAATACACAAAATACGAGAACGCAGCAAAGCAAGCTATGCCACCTACGATAATGAATCATCCTTCCATAGTCACATTAAGACTGTTATGTAGTAATCAAGCATAGATAATATATATAACTATCACTAATTATGTCCAATATGCCATAATAAACAATAATAGAATCAATATCGGAAGCAATAACTGTAATAACAAGTCTAAATGATCTAAGGAAAATAGGAAACAATAAACAATAGCTGTCTCTTATGGGCTCACAACAATAATCTAAGAAATAGTTCAATATTGGAAAATAAACTTAAACCATAATAACTAGATCAATGCTAATAATCCTCACTGCTCGGTAAGCTTTTCAAAGTACTCTTTGTCAGCCTGTTCTAAAGCCAAGTTATCTGGGCCATGCAAAATGTCACGTCCCGCTTTCCAGAAGACGGTAACGGCACGTGACGAGGTCCGCAACGTATTTATTACGAGAAGGTCATTTCCCTTAATAAATACGTTAAGCAATTTTAAGTAATATAATAGCATGCAAGAATTAACAAGAGTAATTAAAATTCAACATCTTTATTTACATTCAAATTTCAAGTACAGATGTCTGAAATAAAAGATATAATAACTTAAAGGTGTCTAAACAATGGCATACTGGAAATAAATGCAGAAAAGGAAACTAGTAGGCTGGCTGAGCGGTAAGCTGATCGAAGTCATTCTGGCTTGGCTCGATCTTCTCTGAATCCTCTCCTCCTGACGAACATTCTAAGGAAACAAAAGAAGAAGGAATATCGTCGGTTATCTAGCGCTCGGTAAGTCCCTAAAAGAAAATAAGTAATGATGTGTATGTAAAAATGAACAGATATGAATGTAGGGAAAAAATATCTCAAGCATGACAGGTGCATGTATATGGTTATTCTATTTTAGCGTGGTTATTTGTAGTTTGATAAAAAAAGGTATGCATGTATACGAGAGTAGTTCAGCTTACCCTGTGGACCAAAGGAAACAGGAAGTACAGGCCTCGTTATAACCTACGGGACAACGATACTCGGTATTCAGGTTGTGTCTTTTAAAGCGACCTCTCGTGCCACGACATACATTTCTTACCAACCTACCCTTTATTCCCGCGTATTTTATTGTATAGTTCAAGTTTTCAAGTCTTGACCGAATTCATGAATATAGAGAGTACAAGTTCATGTTCAGATTGTATGCAAGTATTCATGTCAAGTTCATGTAAGTCATATTCATGGTTCGGGTAAAGTCAATTTCAAGTGTTCAAGTTCATGTCGGGTTTGGGTTTGAGTTTGAGTTCGAGTTCAAGTTCGATTGGAATTGAAGTAAATTTAGAATTCGAGTTCAAGTTCGATTGGAATTCAAGTCAAGTTAGAATTTTAGTTCAAGTTCTGATCATATTTTATTAAAAAGATTTATCTTTTGAAATTCTTTGGTTTGGAAATAATCGGGCAATCACTGCACATGGACGATAGGATTTATGACTTTTAAAAAATGATTGCCAATGATAATTTCTTTAATTTGCATTGTTATTTAAATTAGTTGGGCAAGCACTCACTTTCTTCGGCTCCCGGAGGCCTAGAAAACTGATACCGCTTAAACCCATTATTAATCTAAAGTCTTTAAAGATTTATCAATTTGTTTATTGTATGTATTTATATGTTTGAATTTCTCGAGGGGTTTATGTAAAATGTTTTAATTTTTAAAAAAATAAACCTCGAGGGTGTTTTTGAAAAAAACCATGTTAATTTAAATGCCAAGAGTTTTTATAAAAAGTTTTTTTTGATTTAGTGATATTTTATTGATAAAACCTAGCTTTTAAAAGTTTATGTTATTTTTATGAAAATCTTTCTTTTGGAAACTTGAGGGTAATTTCTTAAAAACTTTAATCTTTTCCTTTTAGAGTATTTAAAAATCTAATGTTCACAAATTTGTTTTTTTTTGAATTTACGAATATAGGATTTAAGTTATTTTCATTTTATTTAACTTTGCTTTAAAATTTTATATTTTCTTTAAAACCATATTTTTATTCTTTTCGAGACCGAATTCTCCGTAAGGTGTTCTGTATCTCACTCTACTATCTTTAGGATGTGCGATAATCCGTACCATCCATAAACGGATCCCTAACGAGAGTTGTCGAGGCTTATTTATGAAGGAACAAATATCGATAAAGTCGTATTTTTATCTTGAGGGTATTTTAATGAAATACGTTTCTTTCGAAAATTATAAATATGATATCGTGTTATGTTTTCCATGTGTACGTGGGGCAGGTCGTTACCCCGTGCATGATGTATACGAAAATAAAAGTTTATGGTATTTAATTGTTAGGCTAATATGTCACAAAAATACATTCTTAAAGGGAAAGGAATTTTTCATGGATTACGTGTAGCATAAGGTTTGCAAGAAAGGTAAAATTGACAGCTTGTTTTTCTTAACCTTTTAGCATGAAAATTATGGTTAACAAGTCAAATGTTTGTGACACAAAATTTCTTTTTAGTCTAGTATCGATTGTAGGTGGGGCTTATGAGAGAAGAGTCAAGGAGAGGAGTTAATGGCAGATTCAAAGGGAAGTGGAATAGAGAGGGGACTTATCCATACCGCTCGTACTCGTACTCGAGAGAAATAGAAGAGCGATAGACTCGGTTTGAAGAACCGAGGCCGACGGTGTACGGATGATTAGCGAGTTTGAGCTTCCGGCTTCGGGATCTTGGCACTTCACTTAGAGACTTGATCGACTTCTTGAGGAATTTGATAGTGAAATTTGAGAGAAGTATGTCTAGTGATAGAGCTATGACTGGTCTAGGTATTTATAGGAGAAAGAATGAGGAGTATGGTGGATTAAATATAATTAAAAATAATTAAAAATAAATTAAAAGAGAGTAAAAGGGGTAGATGAAAGGTCTGACAGCTCTCGGGGTATTTTCAAAAATTTTAAAGTATTAAAATAGGTAGTGGGGAGTTAAAGGGTCGCTCGTGCAAAGCACGGGCTAATTTGGGAACACCTAGGCCGCTACTTGCGGCTTTTCGGTGGCCAGGCCTCGAGCTTGGTGCTCGGGACTCAGGGTCTGGGTTTGGTTTAGGATCCTATTTAAATCTCTTTTCAGTTGTGACTTTTCGTAAACCCGTGAAGTTCGTGCAAACCTTTGGTCTTCCAAAACGTCGAAAAGAAAAATATTAAAATAATTGGGGGCTGATGGGATTCGAACACGCGGACTAAGGAACATCAGTGGAGAGCCTTAACCAGTGCACTATAAGGAGTTTCTTGCTTTTATTTAACAAAACTTATAACTCTAGTGAAATATACATTTATATATACATTGAACTTGATACAAATGTACAGGGATTTACACAAAACCCAGACGTCAGAGCGTTGAATATAATATTATCATGAAATAACCGGTTACGTGATATAACATGTCATTATACATGAATCAATGTCATGTGATCATAACAATAAACAATTGCAATAATGTGTGATGCAGTAAGCAAAGTATAACAAGTCAATCATGTCATGTGTGACCTATGGGTCCATGTCACTAAGTTATCTATTCTACAAATATTTGAAACCAATCAATGCAATCCTCTTCGCAATTCAATAGTATATCCCGTCCACGTCCGAGACTACGGTACAATAGTATATCCCGTACACGTCCGGGAACATGGTACATGTCAATATCATCAATATTATCCCGTATACGTCCAGGAATACGGTACAAGTCAATATCCTCTTGAGTTATGATTCGGTTCCATTCTTGGTTTCCTCTTTCCCCATGTTTTCAAGTTTCTTGTTGTTGGGGTCAAAAATTACACCCAATTGCCAAAATCAGAAATCAAATTCAAGTTCAAAATCAAAACCAAAATCAAAGTAAAAAACCCAAGTGGGTCATAGCCCAGCATGAGCCAAGTGGGCCCGAGCCCAAGCCGAAGCATAAAGAGGGACCGGTCAAAAGAGAAGAAGAAAAGGAAAAAATTAAATGCAATTTTTGTTTTTTAAATTAAAAGGCAAAAGCCAATTTTGTATAAGTCATGGGGCTAAATGTAAAAGATGTAAACCTATAAAAGATTCTCATGATGATTTGAGAACCAATGTTAATCTTGATTCCCTAAAAACAAAATCTTGAGTTTTGAAATGCTCTTTAGTGCGCAAGTCTCTCTTTCTCTTCTTTTTTTAAGTACGCACATCAGGAGGCTTCGAAAAAGGAAAAAAGAGCCTTTTTTTATCTTCAAAAGTCAAAATCTTTGTGTTTTTGGACTGTTGCTTCATTGGGTTTCGACCTTACTTGCACCGTGCTAGGTGCGTACCGTATTAAGTGTCCATTTGGTTAGGTGTGCACCCCGTTGGTTGCACATCGAGCCAAGTGCGCACCAGCCCATGTGCGCATCTCGTTAGGTGCGCACTTCTCTAAGTGCGCACTTTACTGGACCTTTTGGTCCATTCGGGACCCTTTGGTCCCCTTTACTCCTTCGCACCTTGCCAAGTGCGCATCTTACTAGGTGCGCGTCTCGGCAGGTGCGCACTTATCATGTGCACCCTTTGTTAGGTTTTGCGTTTCAGCATGTGCGTACCTTACCACGCGCGCATTTGACATATATATACTCATCACCTCTCCTGTGAGAAAAAAATCTAATGGGGCGCTATCCTACATCCCGCAAAGGGGCTACAATCCCCCTTGACCCCCAGCTCGCCCGACGGGTAGCGGGACCCCCGTAAAAACTCCGCGAGGCTCCCGATATGCCCGAAGCAATCTCAGCTTGATCCCAAACACAACTAACACATATTGCATATTGAGTTCGCATGATATGTTTGACTTGTTTATCGAAGGTTCTATCGTTCCAAAAGCGGGAGGTAATTAACGACAATTTAGTCCGCGGCTGCCGGAGATTTGGATCTCCACAATCATTAAACTCCAGCCTACCCAGGTAGGGGGAATCTGTAATATGCCTGACAAACGACACGCATTCCTATCTCAACAGGATGACGAAAAACACTCTACAGATTCTGGCACGCCCGGTGAGACCTTTCTCTCCTCCCATATCTCGGGTCAAGCGATCATGCGAACTCATTTAACATACATACCGATGTTTGTACTCAAATAATGCCTTTTCATGCAGCAATCAACTTTCAACAACTAAGGACGATGTTTCCAAAGATGAATTCAGCTTCCAACACAACCCTGATCCCATACGTGGTCAAGATCAATGCTCGCGTGGTTCACCCCGCAAGCCTCAGTCGGCAGTGGGAGGAACCGCCCCACTAATTTGGTTTCGTCATCTACCCTGCCGGAAGTGCTTATCTGGCGGAAATCCTTGCAAACCGGATGGCCAAACCGGTCTCTAAGGGCAAGAGGCCGAACGTTGTGATCGCTATGGCACCACAACCTAAACGTAAAACGGTGTCCGAATGACTCTCTGGTGCTCCAGCTGGAGGAAAGACTGCCTGAACAAAAGGCATCATCAAACGTCGCAGACAAGCTCAGGCGACGTCTCCAACAAATGCACGATAAGGCGTATCTGTAAAGCTCTCCATCACCCTGCCTACGGCAGCTTTTCGAAGAGCTGAAGCATGCCAAGTGCTCAAAACAGAAAAGTTGATGCAAAAGCGGCTCAGATATATAGCCAACAAAAGAGCCAGGGTTCCAGCCAAGTTGAATTTTGTGAGGTTCCGAAAACAGGATTACCCCGTGACCACAACCGTGTCAGCCATGAAAATCCGCAATTCGTTCGAGCCCTTAAAATAGGTCTAGAAGTGTAACACCCTAGTTCATTTATACCAGTTCTAATTCAGGTATTTCTTTATTTATGGTATTTTTTCCTGATTTATTGTGTTGTGGGTGCGAATAGTGTTTTGACATCTGTATTTGCATCCGATCTGACCCGCATGCTTGACACCTGTCTTGATTTATGTTTATGATTTATCCTGATCTGTTACATGGACTCGTGCATTTTCATTTTAATTTATACATCTTGCATACTGGCATTTTATCTAGCATTTGCATTTTTACAATATAACATTTTAAGTCACATAAAATATTTTAAAAATACATTGCATGGCCTGCATGATACCTCTAGTCTCGTGGTAGCATCCGCGCATCTTGTTCTCGTCCCGTTCAGTAAAACGGACTTGTTTGGATGGCTATGCGCACGTACTTGCATCCGTTCTTAGGGGTATGCATTTTCGTTACCCGGACATTCATTTTTTATTTTGGTCGACATGTATATTTTTCGTATTTTAAAACAGAATTTTAGACCCGACCTGGGCATGTTTTGGACTATGTTTATATTTACCAGAATATCAAATTTTATTTATATAATATTAATTTTATAAACTGATACAAATTAAAATTTAGTTAACTAATAAATGATTTTTTAAATTTAAATCTAAACTAATTTCCTAACAAACTAACAACCCCTCTCTCTCTTCTCTGCATATATATATTTATATACATTTTATTTATTTATTTATTTCTTTCCTTATTTAATACAGAGTCTCTTCTTCTTATTTCTTCTTTTTTATTTTTCTTGATCTTGTTTCTTGATTCCGGTGATCACCGCCGGAGCCGTGCTCGTCGCCGACGATCCGAGTAATCCAGTGAACGTCCCTTACCTGCGTGATCACCCTCTTGCATTGTTTAGACCTGTTCCGTGTGCCGTGCGTGCGTTGCGACATTTTACCGACGTCGGACGTGCCGTATATATCCGTTTTGTGATCCGTCGAGGCAAGTTAATCTTGCTACATGCTATACTACTATATTCTATATCCATTTGAATAATAACATCACGTAATGATTAGTTATGCATCCCACATTATCATTTTGCATGTTTCACCGTTTTCGGATATCCTTGTGCATCCGTGCAAGTTACTTCATATCTAGTGCATGCAAATTTATCTTGATACATGCTAGACTACAATATGCTGCACCCAATTGAATATTTACATTTCATATTGTTTAGTTGTACATCCCGTATTTACCAGTTTATCATTTTACTGTTATACGACGTCCGTACACATCAATATCATTATTTACATGTCTAGTCGCATGCTAAATCATCTTGCTACAAGCTAGGTATAGTATTATGCATCCATACTGAAGTTTTACTGTTTTCGGATACCCGATTGCATCCATATCATTTAAAATATATATCGTCGTAATATTTCTTATTATTATCTTTAATTAGTTTATAATCTGCATTTTATAATGTTATACAAAATATAGTTTGAAAATATTATAGTTTACATATGAAACGTCGTTGCAAAGCGGATACGACAAATCTGAAATTCACTGGACACCTTACCTTATAAAATTCATTATAAATCATAGAAAAATTATTAGTATACGTTCTTTAGTTCGTTACTAAGCTAACTCAGAATACTATAATTCTATGAAATATTTACTTGCAAAATAAATTGTTTAAATAACGTAAAATGCAAATGAAAATATCTTTAAACTGCTGTCCAGGGAAATTCCAGCAGTAAATTTTCAATTTCGAATGTTTATAACTTTTTGTAGGAACAACCCGAGATACTTCAACTTATAAAAATGAAAATCTTATTGAATTATCTTTGTTTTGGTATAAGACAAGTCCCTTTTGGAAAACGTTTGTTATTTTTAAGCTATTTTACAAATCAGGGTGACGCTGAATTTCTGAACGGAACTTTCTTGTGCATGGTTAATCAATACTACTTTATAGTTATTAATTGGTTTGAATATGTTATCCATGTTAATATTATTATATCAATATCTATTTAATAAATTGTGTTTTAATATTCAGCAAATTTTACCGATTTACAGTTTTATAGTATCCGTTTGTATCCGTACGGTTTATTACATATCTAGTTGCACGTCGAGACCATATTATTCCATGTTACCGTTGTAGTAGTGCATCATGCTTGATAATGTGCATCCTATATAGTCATGATGTAACCCCTGATAGATGTTTGTGCATCCATACTTTCACCGTACATCCATACCTTTACCGTGATTCGATACTTGCTACATTTTACTGTTAGGCATCCGCTTGATACCTGTACACTACCTGACATGACATGATATATCATTACTTGACATGTTACCTGATCATGTTTCTAATGCCGACAATCCTGACATGTTGTCCTGATGGACATATCCTGTTGTCTGTATAGACAATCCTGTTTCTGCTTGATCCTATGTTGGCATTAGTCTCAGATTTATCAATACCTGACTTGAACACATAACTTGGGGCATGGGGAAATCAATGATGAAACCTGACTTGTAACTCGACAGTTCGATACTTATACTGATCAGTTTTAGGGGCTAGGCCAGCCTCGGGATGATGTTGCTGACATCATTCATCTGTACATGTTTCCTGTTTAGTGCCTAGCGGCATGTCTCGGTTTCAGTCCGAGAATCTGGACCGTGGTCCCGGACATGCACGGGATACTATTGAGTTACATCGACAATTCATCAAATTGATTTCACAGACTTGAGAGTAGTTAACCCAGTAACACAGTTTAGTTTCACCGCTGCACTTTACATATGCTGTTACACTTCACTGTTCTATATCCCTGCCCACTTATTACATTCATGTACCCTTTTATAATTCATGCCTACATGTCTCGTTACCTCCTATTCATTTATTATTGTTTGATATTATGACGCACTGACATCTGGGTTTTGCATGGCCCAGATCCTCTACCTTGTCGCAGGCTGATCAGGAGTACTTCCGCTGTTAGGCCGAGCAGTGAGGATCCTGTTAGTATCCAGTTAGTATCCAGTTTAGTTATGTTACTTTCCAAATGTTATTGTTTATTGGATCTATTGCTTCCGCATATTATTTCTTGACTCATTTATTCTGGCTTATGGACATGTACTAGATAGTTTATTTTATTTCTATTGTTCTTGATATCTTCTAGACAGCCGTAATGTGACTGTAGAGGGATATTTCCTAGCCACAGGTAGCACGGTTGGCTCATTCATGTGCCGATCTTAGCGCACTCTGGGAAGCGGGGCGTGACAAGAAGAATGTGATGTCTACCAAGATTAAGAGGTCCACATTTCAAATTGTGCTATGAAGGGAGGTGTCCAAGCCCTAGCACAAAAGGCGTGACACTCTCTCTTCTGAAGTCTATCAAGCACTTTGTGCCGCGCGAAAGCAGAGGGGCAAAATCAGAAAAGAAGCGGTAGCGCCGCCCAATGACCCGGCCAGTCTAATCGTATTTAGTCGATTGCCTTTTTCCGAAGCAAAAGGACCATGACAGCGGCCCGCGAAATCAACTGCCAATTATGAAAAGATGGCCGGATATGTTATCCACACTGTCTACATGGCGGGCACGCGTCCCAGCGACAACCCGCTCATCAAAAGAAAGGATGGGGCAGCTACATCCCAAGCTCAATCTGGCTTGAATGTGGTTGTCACTTCCTAAGATCAGCCGTCTCCGCATGACGATGAAAGCCCTCTTGATGGGGCTGATAGGCAGAAAGACCCTCAATCCATATGGAGTCGAGCTCAGACATTGAATAAGAGCCGACTTTCCGTCCCAGGACCGCAGAGCAAGAGCTGTTTCAAGAGCTCCGAAAATAGTTCAGGAGCAAAGATATAAAGATGGTCAAGTTTTACTTCAAAATCGATGACTTGACGAATGTCGTGATGCAGCTCGCGGCTCAAATTTCCTGGACGCCGTCCAATCAAGCGTAAGTTTTCACTCATGAGTCGGGTGATAATGACCCGAAGCAACCAATGCCTGTCTTTTTAGATCCGAGTATAGGTGAGCCACGTGAAAGCCGGCCATATTCCACATCTGAGGATGCCTTGGCCCCAGATGGCACCATTTCGTTAACACAAAATTAGATAATGGACTTGGTCATCAGTAAAGTTAAAAAATTGGTGGCCGAAGCCGAGGCGCAAAAGGATATTGGAAGTAATAGGCAGCCGTATCCCGCACAGTACGACCTGATCAAGTTCCCCAGTGGTTATGTGTCGGGACCCGGTTCTTGCTCACGGAACAAAGTGCCACACAGAACAAAGTGTCACGCCAAGTGTAACACCCGAGCCCAATAATACTATTTATATTACTAGTTGAGGGTTATATATTGCTCATTCCAATTTTCATGATTTTCTGGTGTTTATTGCTAAATTTTAACCGGTTAAGTCATTTTGGCACGTAACAAATTTTAACTCCTAAAATGAAATTTAAAATGTCCATGTTGGCCTACTCGTCGCCACTAGTCGCGTGGTAGCGTCCGCGTGTCGAGATTCCGTTCCGTTTGGCTAAACGGGCAAGTTTGGACGACTACGCGCGCGTGCAAGTGTCCGACTTGGGGGCATGCATTTTAATCATTAAACACCTCTTTCAAAATTTGGAACCCGCTTAAAATCCTATAATTTGAATTTGGAACATTTGGGCGCAACCCGGGCGCGATTTGGAAATGTTTCATTTTGCGCCAAAAGGGCCCATTTTAATTTAATATCTTAAACAATTTATATATACGATTATATATTCTTCACTGCAAATCTTTCCAAAAATCCTCACTAAATCAAATCTCGCCTCAGCCCAGCCAATCGCGTGGCTCCGTCCCTCTCGTGGGCCCCACCTCCTCTTTCTCTATCTCTGTCTCTCTCCTTATTCTCTTTCTCTCTCTCTCTCTCTCCAATCTCTCTCTCTCTCTTCCTCTATTTATAAATCCCCATGCAGCTGCCTTTCTCCCCTCTCCTCTATCGACCACGAAAACCCAACGAAACCCTAACCCTAGCCCTCGCGACCTCACCGCCGACCTCCCCGTGACCTCGTCGCCGCCATCAACACCCCCTCGACCTAGCCGCACCTTCCTCCCCTCGTTCTCCCGCTCTCTTCCACGCCTGCACCCAACCCGACGACGCCTCCAACCCTCTCAGACCTCGCCGTCGACGCCACCTCCCGTCGCCGACGACTCACGCGACACCCTCTCACCCTCCTCGTCCCGACCTCGTCGTCGCTTCCCTCCTCCCCTCGCCGGACCACCAACCCGAGCCCTTAACCCCATCACCTACCTCTGCTGTTCGCCGGAAATCGCGCCGACGACCCTCGTCGACGTCACCCGTGTCACCTCCGACCACCCTCGACCACCAGAGCAGGCCAGCAGGCCCTTACTCACCGCACCACCTTCCCAGCGACCCAGGAAGTTTTCCAGCCCTTGTTGCATCGCCGTCGAGCCCATCGTATTTGCCCTGGTTCTTCCCTGTAGGTATCCCTTTATCTTTCCTTGTGTGCTAGTTTCCCCTGCTGGTCCGTAATTGTATGTGTTTGTTATGTTGCTAACTTCGTTACTTTTGACTGTTGACCGGATTCCGACCGTACCGTCTTGGCGAACCCGACGCTCCAGCGAAGTACCCTGGTCCGTGTGATCCCGTTGTTCTCTGTTGGGACTCGATCCGTGGCCCGTGCTATCATATCGTGTTTTCTGCCGACTTTGCATCCGTGCGTTCCGGTTTGCAAAACCGTCGAGGCAAGTATCCGAATACTTGCTTTAATATGCTACAAACTTAATCATCATATTATAACCACACAGCTATTTATAACATCGATACCTTTTATAACTTAGAATTGCTAGTCACAATTATCCGTAACTTTAAATCAATGTAATCGTTGCTCGTATTAACCGGTCTGCTATTAATTCACACTTAACTAATTAAACCAAGTAGATCGTCCTCACTTCATTTGTTAAATCACCCTTGCCACAATTATTATGCTTAGTTTAAATTCATGTAACTCCATTACGTATATTATCGATATTGCTTCACCTTGTGGCTATTGCACCTCAAAGGTGCGTGAACCTGATAAATGAGAGAATACAAACATCACTGTGTTTACATAGATTAATATTGTTAGTTACTGTTCCTGCTGCTGTTCATTATTCGTTACTATACCTGTTATCAACATTCACCTGATTGCATTACATATTGACCGATCTTGATACACCTGACACATGTACTGATACACCGGACATAACACCCTGTACATATCGACTCAACCTGTCGAAAGTAACCTGACCTGTTACCTGATTTCATGCCTAATGCCGACAAACCTGACCATTCCCGCTGTTTATCCAGACAGACTTACTTTTACCGGATCTTGTGTTGGCATTAGTCCTTGACAACTGAATACCTGACCTGACATACATAGCTTGGGGGTATGGGGAAATCAAAGGTGAAACCGACTTGTAACTCAACAGTTCGATACTTGTTCTGATCAGTCTTACGGGCTTGGCCAGCTCCGGAGTGGTGATGCTGACACTACTCGTCCATCTTGCTACCTTTTACTGCTTAGCGGCACGTCTCGGATTCAGCCCCGAGGGTCTTGACCGTGGTCCCGGGCATGCACGGGAAACTATTGAGTTACATCGACGATTCATCAAATTGATTTCAAAGACTATAGAGTAGAAACCTGATAGGACAGTTTAGTCATCACTGCACATTACCCTGTTCTGTCATTTCTTAGTACTGCTTTGTTCATGTTCATATTTGCATTGCTTATTACCATGTTTACATTATATACTTGATGTCACGACGCGCTGACGTCTGGGTTTTGCATGGCCCAGATTCCTTACCACTATCGACGACCGAGCAGGAGTACTTCAGCCAGCAGGCTGAACTGTGAGTTCCTTAGAGTTTAGTTTATTTATTTTCATTTCATTTCCAGATGTGAGCCCGCATTATGGGACGTACTGTTTATTCATTGTATTGGATCATTAGCTTCCGCACTTATTGTTTATTTGATTCTTGTTATTATGGATTTGGACATGTATTAGATTAGCTTTTTATCTTGTTCTTGATAACCTTACAACCGTAATGTGACTGTGGATGGATACTTCCTACCCACAGGTAGCATGGTTGGCTATGTCACGTGCCCAATCTTGCGTACTCTGGGAAGCGGGGCGTGACACCAAGTGTCATGTTAAGGGGGCGGGGGCCACCTCTTGAATTCATGGGGGCCACCTCTTGAATCCATGGAACCCATTGTAGAACAATAGGGAATTTTCGGAATACATTCCGAAAGAGGAGGGCAGATCATGAACTATAAATGAAATCATACCACTCTTCAATACAGAGGCGCCTTTTAAGTGAATCGGCACTACAGAAGCTTGAGAACTCCGTAGTTAAGCGTGCTCGAGCCAGGGAAGTTCTGGGATGGGTGGCCTCCTAGGAAGTGGCCCCTGGTCGGGTCCGGTTCACTCCGAAGGACAAAACCATGCTGCTTCGGCCAGAGCGGACAATACTCTCTGTATTGGGGGTGGAGCGTAACAGAATGGTATCAGAGCTAGGTTCCTCAATAGTGGGTCTGTGGTTCGAGGACGAACCATTGTTCAAAAGTGGGGAGAATATCGGGATCCGGTTCTTGCTCACGGAAAAAAATGCCACACGGAACAAAATGCGACGCCAAGTGCCATGTTAAGGTGGCGGAGGCCATCTCTTGAATCCGTGGGACCTACTGTAGAACGATGGGGAATCTTCGGAATACATTCTGAAAGAGGGCAGATCAGGAACTATAAATGAAATGATACCACTCTTCAATACAAAGGCGCTTTTTAAGTGAATCGGCACTACAGGAGCTTGAGAACTCTGTAATTAAGCGTGCTTGAGCCAGGGAAGTTCTGGGATGGGTGAGCTCCTGGGAAGTGGCTCCTGGTCAGGTCCGGTTCGTCCCGAAGGACAAAACCGTGCGGTTTCGGTCAGAGCGGACAATACTCTCTGTATTAGGGGTGGGGCGTGACATTATGTCATCCCTAAGTTCGGAAGATTCGACGGGACTGGAATTGCGAATCGACATATTGCTCATTTTATAAGTGCCGTGCGGAAATACAAAAGACAATGATGCGCTCCTTCTCCGTTGGTTCATCAACAGCCTAACTGGTTTCGCTTTCGATTAGTATAATGCAAGCATACCAGACGGTTCTGCCACTACTTTCGTCTAGATGAAGCCTCTATTTCGGCAAAGATTTATACGTGTCAGCGACAAAATTTCCATTGCCGACCTTGTGAGAACCAAGCCGGGAAAGATCGAAAGCAATACGGACTTTATCGCTCGATGGCGCAATCTCACCGTCAAGTGCGAACCGCCATTGGAGCAGGACCAATTCGTCAGCCTTCTCATCGGGAACCTCAGTAATTGGATGGTCTCATTCCTATGTACTGTGGGCCTCAAAATATTTCAGGAGCTGACCAAGAAAGTCCAAATATTGAAACGCTCGAAGTAATAGTCTATTCCGGACTTTTAGAGTGACAAGCCTTAAAAGAGCAAGAGAGACGACAACCGTAGAAACGGGAATTCTATCAATACCAGACTTTAATGCGTTTAACATCATTAAGACAAGCGAAAGACAAGTGAATCCAAAACAAACCGGTCTCGAAAGCCAGTGTTGGGTGGAGAAGGGACTTTCCTGAAAGAGAAAAAGAACAAGGATTACTCTTTCAGGAGAGACAAAGTACGCAAGATATTCAAAAATGCTTTGAACAATGTTCTATAATTGCCTGAGTCGAAGAGGCCTCATGAAGCAAAGATGACCGAAAACCCTTTGTATTGCCCATACCACCGAGTAGTGAGCCATGCGATCAAGTATTGCTATATTTTCAAAGACTGGATCGAAAAACAATACAAGACCGGAGAGATCGAATTCTCTAAAAACGTGTTAATGAACAATCAAGTTGCGACCACCAATTTTATACAGACAGATGAAGCTTTCTGGGAGCAAACAACAAGATTTTTTTCTAGAGAGAAAGGGGGAGAGACGAGAGAGGCAGACAGAGAGAAAAGTCATTTTTTTACGTCATCTTTGTTTCCCGGAAAAATTCTCTTGACAAGAGAGAGAGAAAATATTTTTTAGATTTGTGTTGATTTGATATTTGATTCTGATTTTAATTTGTTATAATTATAGCTAAAAGCAAAGGAACAAATTAATCGAGATCCAACGGCTAACCTTATTTTCTCTCATGGCTCTCGCCTTATGCCACTTTTCATAGGATCATTCCTCTCTCTCTCTCTCTCTCTCTATCCTGGTAATTGACATGCATGACTCTTGCAAATGCGATTTAAAATCGCTGAATGACAAAATGAGATGAAAGCGTTGCCAACTTTAACCGGGGGCTTATCAGAGATATAAATGGTGAAAGGAATTTATGTTCATCACCATTAAGCATATGGGAAAATAGCTCACTTAGTTATATAAAATAATCAGCTCCATCTTCCTGATAGGTGTGGCATGAAATAACACTACATTTTAGAAAATCATTACCTTTGCCATGTTTCGGTCATATATGTAAATCAATGCGCAAACACAATGCTCACTTACGTTTAAGCACTTTCTTATTTAGCATTGAGTCTGGTTGTAGTGCACATCCATATATAACATGGGGACCTTAGTTGCGTAACATAACATTTAGATCTTCTTGATGGTTTAGGCATGCAATAACATGCACATTTGAGGCACTCACTAGTCATCTTTTGTAGCTATTATGTGCATTCATGCCCACTTACAATGCTGACTTTTTATGTTGTTAGCTATATGCACATCCATGCACGCCTACATTGCTTGCTTTTTGTGGCGTTCTATTGCCGCATTGACCGGGCTGTAGTTTACTTCCATATGTATCATGGAGAACTTGGTTGCCTTAAAATATCAAAATTCAGTGTCTAAATCTTCTCAATGGTATAGGCATGCAATTACACTATGAATTGTGACACTCATTTGTTTGCCATGTTTGTAGCTATTATGTGCATTCATGCACACACACAATGCTAACTTGCATTTTGTGGTTTCTTCTTGTAGCATTGAAGTGGCTAGTAGTGCACATCCAACTGCCGATGTTTTCAGTAACTTTGCATCATATAGGAGGTTGGTTTTTACATATATGTTTCTAGTAAAGGCAACAAACCTTCATTTTCAGTTTGTTTATATTTTAGTTGAATATGTTTAATTTTCAGTGCAGCAGCCTCTTCATTATCTGCTCTGAAACAACCGACGATACGAGTTGTTGCAATTATTGCCGAAGGTGTTCCAGAATCGGACGCAAAGCAGCTGATTGCCTATGCACGAGCTAACAACAAGGTAAGGAATTGTGACATTGTCTACTAGCATGGCCTATTACATCAGTAAGGTGGCTGCCTTGTGCATCAATATCCCTATAAAGATTAGCTGATTATTCACTTATTATATGGTTACATATGCTATGAGTTATATCGACTTCCTCATCAAGGTAACTTATGTGTGTCAGAATAGGACCTCAGTTAACTTAAGTAGGTTACTAGGTATGGTGGGAGCCTATCACCTTAGTTTCAGAGTTTGACCTGAGCATCAAAAATGTGCCTTGAAGATAGATAAATTGTTGACAAGCTAAAGAAGGAAATGCAGTTAAAGATTTTGTTGTTTTGATCCTGAAAAGTTAGTTTGGATTTAGAAAAGACTAGCTCATATATCAACTGTCAAAAATTCTTGTTACAAAAAGGTTCATATTCATCCCTAGACTTTCAAATTTCATTTATTTTGTGAAATATACTGCATCAGTTGGCATGAGACAGGTTTTCTGGTCCTTTCCTAACAGTATAGTTTTCATTGCTTTCAACTTATGATCATTGTTTTGGCAAATGCTTCATGCAGGTTGTTATTGGTCCTGCCGCTGTTGGAGGCATCCAGGCTGGAGCCTTTAAGATTGGAGAGACTGCTGGAACTATTGACAATATAGTTCAAAGCAAGCTTTACAGACATGGCTCTGTTGGCTCTGTTTCGAAATCAGTATGCTTTCAGCCTCTTCCTAAACTCAATGTTTACATTATAAATATTTTCATGAGAGGGTTTGAGATGGGCTATAGAAATTATTACTCATTTTTTTGGTACCAGGTCCATTACTTTGCTCTTGGTCGTTATTTCCAGCTTATGTTAATATATTCTCTAAACATTGTTTGTATTCTTCATTCATCTTCTATGTCGTCTTAACAGTTAATACACACTTGCATAGGCAGGCTTCTGCTTGTTACTTTCGTAGCTATTCAGACAAATTTAAGGTTCAGAAGTCCATAGATGTAATCATGGATTATATAATTAGGAAATAAATAAGGAAACTTTGTTGCCGCAATTACCTAATTTATATTATACTGTATTTCATCTTGATTCTTAATGAACAGTCTATTTCATTTAATATGTGCATCAAATTACAAAATCTTATTTTCCTGGGATCAATCTTAGGAAACTACATCACCATATCAATGATTCAATACATCAACCTTCTTAAATATTGTATTCATACATTATATATTTGGATGTAAAATATGGTAAAATTATTGAAGATTATGTTGCAATTTGTTACTGCAAGTACGCTTGAGTATAATTATTTGATTTTGCAATCCTGGGAGGCATGTCAAATGAGATGTACAACACAATTGCATGAGTGACTGATGGAATTTATGAAGGTATTTCAACTTGTAATCAAGGTATTGTTACTATTGTATCCTGTTCTGGTTTAAAGTGGACCTCTTTGAACATTGCAGGCATTGCAATTGGAGGGGGATGTTTTTCCCGGATCAACTCTTTCTGATCATATTTTGCGGTTTAACAATATACCTCAGGCATTCCTTGTTCATCTATATTCGGTATCCCAAAAATTTCCTTTTGTAACTTTTCAGTATCTTTCTGAAGCATGTTCTCGATGTGAAGATCCAAACCATGGTTTGAAATCTCGGCCGATCTTGATTGCTGGTTACGATTCCAAAAATGACCGTCAGATACCTGATACTGAGATCTTAAATCCTCTATCCGGGCATCATTAATTATCAAAAAATGTTTCAAAGACTTTATAGGTATTCTTGCTTTATATTTAGTCAACCACTTTAGACACATTATTTAGTGAAAAATAGAAAATTGTTTATGTTATTTTTACCATTTAGTAATAACATTACTAATTTTGAGAAAAAGAAATAAAGCCAAAACAAAAAATCCGATACTTCAATCAATACAGTCGACTCTGGTCCCAGAAATGATCGTCCACTTACCAAGATTCTATACCTTAATTCTTCTTTTAGAATTGATCAAGGAAGAAATGGCTCACCGTGAAAAAGAGAAGTCATAAATGATTATTTCCACACTGAAGATTCAACCGTTAACTACTCACTATCTTGAATGACCCTGTTGTGGGTTTGTACCCTCTAATAACTTTTTTAAATATCTTTGCTGGGTCTTAGGTCAAAATGACGTTTGTGCTTGGGGAAATTGGTGGACGCGATGAGTACTCTCTTGTAGAGGCCCTGAAAGAAGGAAAGATTCATAAACCAGTCGTTGCCTGGGTTAGCGGAACCTGTGCGCGCCTCTTCAAGTCAGAAGTGCAATTTGGTCATGCTGTGAGTCCTTAAGAATGTAATTATATCACCTCCTTTTAATTCTTAAAATATCAGTATGCATAATGACAATCCTGAGTGCATTTTACTTAAACCAGGGTGCTAAAAGTGATGGCGAGATGGAATCCGCTCAAGGGAAAAATCAGGCTCTAAGGGATGCAGGAGCTATTGTTCCAACTTCATATGAAGCACTAGAAAGTGAAATTAAAGAAACATTTGAAAAACTAGTATGTATACCACCCCTTTTTGCTAAAGAAATTATGCATCCATCTGCAGAGTACTAAATTTCATATATTTCTAATTTAGGTTGAGGAAGGGAAGATTACCCCTGTAACTGAAGTAAAACCTCCTGCAATCCCTGAGGATCTTAGCAGTGCAATTAAAAGTGGAAAAGTACTTGCACCAACACATATCATCTCCACGATATCTGATGATAGAGGTTTGCTTCTCTACTTTCTCTATGTTCATTTGTATCCATACTGAATATTTTCTTCTTTTGCTCACCAAGTATCATGCTTATTACAGGTGAAGAGCCATCATATGCTGGTGTGCCAATGTCGAACATTATTGAACGAGGATATGGTGTTGGCGATGTTATCTCTCTTTTGTGGTTCAAGCGCAGTCTTCCTCGATATTGTACACAATTCATTGAGGTGGGTGGGTCAGTGGGTGAACTCACTTTGTGGAAATTTTCTACTCACTTAATTGACAGCCCTTTCACGTTCTATTCAGTTTCACAGCTGTATTTTGAGCATGTATATAAAATCATGCTTATTTTATGAACACATATATTTAATTAAAACATGTATATCCATAGGAAAAAAAGAAAATAGTTTAATATATTTAGAAAAAGAAGATAAATCTATTATTGCGCAGTCACCATATTTTTCTTGTTTATCAAGGAAAACCATTAAACTTTTTTTTTTTGGGGGGGGGGGATACAAATACCACCATTTGGCATAGTGACACTTGATGTATTTTTTTAAGAAAATATTGATGGTGCTATTTGGAGAACGGGAAAAATTCGGTGGTATTTACAAACAATTTACCCATTAATAAATTGTGAAGGAGTTAAACTAGAAATAGTCATACACATGTCCTCTTACAATTGCACTAAAAGTTATGTGGCAGTATCTGAGAAAATGGAAGTGTGACCAACTAGAATCAACTGCAAAACCCTATCAAGTGGGTTGGCATTATTAAAATAGAGATCGTTTTATTTCTCATCAACTCATATAGACTGGCCCGATCTTTAGCATAACACTTGCAATTTAACATTTTAACGAGCTATATCTTGTCTCTAGTTCATTAATAATTTCAAAAAAAATCAGATTTGCATCATGTTGTGTGCCGATCACGGGCCTTGTGTATCCGGTGTTCACAATACTATCGTGACAGCAAGAGCCGGGAAAGATTTAGTTTCCAGCCTTGTCTCAGGTATTATTTTCACCACCAAAAGTAATAAAATTAATTTTTGCGCTCAACTTCAATAGAAAAGTAAGAAAGTACTTGTAGGAATTTAAAAGTGAATGAATATATGAAACAGGTCTGCTTACGATTGGTCCTTGATTTGGTGGTGCTATTGATGATGATGCTCGATACTTCAAGGATGCCTATGACAGGGTGAGTTTGGTATAAAACAATTGAAATATATTTTGCGCATTTTCTACAAGTCGCAAACTCTTGTTACTGCTGATTGTCATGACATTATTATATATATGCAACATGGGTCTTTGCAGAATCTCACTCCTTATGAGTTTGTTGAGAGTATGAAAAAGAAAGGCATTCGTGTACCAGGGATTGGGCACAGGTATGTAGTTTCCACTATTATAAATTGCAGAATAGTTCAACCAGATAAAGCGGCGAAGAGTCCAACCAAAAAGTGTCTTTTTTTCCTTAAAAGAAAACATAATAATGTTATACACGTGAAGATTGTCAAGATACACTGAGAAGAACTTGTGAACAATTCTAGATATCTTTTGTATGCAAAGCAAACTTTAAAAAAGGGAAAACGAAAATATATTACATGATACAAATTGGTTTGTTGCTCTTTACAAGAAGATGGAGTCACATGAATAAAATGCTAAAATCCAAGGCAGAAAAAATTAAGTCAATAGGAGAAGAATAGAACTGCACCAGAACAGTCTTTTGGTGAAACCAAATAATTTAGAGAACTTACTGTATAAATGAATTTATAATCATAGGCAGCTGTTAACAAATGATAGTCGTTGAAGTTGCAATAAATTCACATAGGAATCTTTCGGTAGCCTCCTTTAGGCCTTTTTCCTCTTTTGAGTTGTTTTCCTCTAATACAACTACTGAATATTTGATTTTTCTAATTATGGCAGTGTTTCCCCAATAAAAGAGCAAAGCTCTGTTTAAAAATTAATGAGGTAGCACCTCACGTGCTTCCCACGAGGGTGCCAACGCCAGTGCCAAGAACAATCTGATAGAAATTAATCCTTTGGTGGCGCCTCACGTGCTCCTCACTCGGGCGCCACCCCAAGAACAATCTGATAGGAATTAATCCTATGGTGGCGCCTCACGTGCTTCTCACGCCGGCGCCAAGACCAATCTGATAGGAATTAATCCTATAGTGGCGTTTCACGTGCTCCTCACGCAAGCGCCAATGTGCAAAGCACATAAATACCCATTATAAGAATTAAAATCTTGAGTAGTGTCCACGTGCACAACACGTGAGCGCCGGCGCCCTGGTAGAATTAAATTCTACTCTCTGTTAAACAGAGTCGTTGGATTAAAAATCCAACGGAGATGATAAATCATAAAAAATACAGAATTAAATTCTGTCGGAAGAAAACATCCCCCAAATTGGATTATAGAATAAAATTCTATTTTGGAATATATTCTCTAAATCTTTCTATACAAGAAAACTGCCCTCTGTAAAACAGAGAACCGGTGGATTAAAAATCCAACGGTGATTAAAAAATCACCGTTTTACAGAATAAATTCTGTGCAAGGGAAAATATTTCCCCAATCTTGTTAGAAACAAGAAAATATGTTCTGTAAAACAGAAACTCTTGAATCAAAAATCCAATGGTGGGTAAAAATCCCCAAATCAATTAGGATCTCTTAATGAGAGATTTCTTCAAAAACTAATTAACAAACCTGCATCTACTATATAAAGGACCCAAGACTTCAAGTCTGAGAGAGGAACCCCCATAAGCTTCTAAAAAAAAGAAGAGAGCTTCAAAAAAAAGGAACATAGAAGATCTCCCTCAAGAAACTCTAGGTAAATAAAAAAAGAGAGATCAAAATATCTCATTTACCTATTGAAGGGTTTAACCCTTTTAAAAGAACTTGGTTCTTTCTCTGGATCTGAGATCCACAAGACAAGTCTCATACAAGTTGAGAATTTAATTCTCGTCGGGAAGAACTTGTTCTTGAGAATCAAAGATTCGGAAAAGAACTAGGAATTGAATTCCTCAAAACAAAGCATACAAGGAAAAACCTAGCGTCCAGCACCTTACATGTCCCTCACGTGGACGCCACAGAAGAAAAGAGTGCTTAGCACTCATTGGGCAGCGCCTAGCGCCCAGCGCCTCATGTGTCCCTCACATGGGCGCCACAAAAGAAAAGAGTGCTTAGCACTCATTGGACAGCGCCCAGCGCCTTACGCGCTCCCCACGTGGATGCCATAAAAAACGTCCAGCACTCCATATAAAGACAAAAGGAGTAAAGTGTTTTACACTTATTGGGTAATTCCCCATAACTGAAAGCTTCACATGATCATATGTGGGTGTCGAAACTTATATAAGTGCTCAACACTTTTTGCATAAAAAAGGGATTAATTAACCAGAGCCCAAGCAAGTGCTTAGCTCTATTCAATAAAAAAAAGTCCACTGAGCAGATCAAGCTCAAATTGGTTAGACCATCTGAGGAAAGAACCTTCTTGATCCAAATCAACCGAGCCCGTATGCTTATGATTGCCTAAACTAATCTCAATCACATATGACTATTGATCTTTCAATTGATGATATCCCAAATGATATTCATCTTATATTTCCTAAGACAATTTTAGTCTCAAACATGACTAACGATTCTTAGGGTCACCATAACCCGTTTCACTCAAATACGGGATTTGGTTTAAGGGTACAACTCTCCACATCTCTGATATACGTCGTTATAATTCTTCAACGTCTTCAGAGAGTTGGCAGGTCCCGACAACCAACAATTCTTCAGTGCATTCCCAAACCGTCCAAACCGACGTACACACCTCAAATCAGACCGCATCCCATACTGGGTGCATTCCATATCACTCATGTTCATTCCGTCACGTAATAAATACACGTGCGCGCAAAATGAACACACTGGACCACTACGTTCTTAAACTGGCAATGGATCACTATGTCCTTAAACTAGCAATGGACCGAAATGTCCTTAAACTAATATTTGCCTTCAAAACGGCGATAATAGACCGAAATGTCCTTAAACTAATATTCGCCTCCAAAATGGCGATAATGGACCGAAACGTCCTTAAACTAAAATAATAGAGTCCAAATGCTCTTCTGTTGGATCTGAAATAAAAATGATTCTGAGACCCCGTTAAGTGGATCTTAGTCTCAAATTGGACTAATGTGTCCTTAACAAAAAACAAATCGAGCCCCAAATGCTGACATACATTTAAGTCGATCTTAATCTCAAACCAGATTAATAATCCTTAAATCAACCCAAACCCAAATATAAAAATATACAGATCTGGACTAATCCACGCCCTACGGGCGACGACATAAATTATTCTCCGTATATAATCCACGGGCAGCCTAAACAAACAAAAACACACACGACACGAAGTGAATTTCCGGAGCAGGAGAAAGTGGTTATTGCGATGCGATAACGTAATTAACTGCAGGGGTTTGCGCCCGCAGAGAAGAACGTCCCCACAATCAAAACTCCCTCGCAAACGATGGAAAATCTGACGAAATCTGCTACAACAGCCGCATCCGTCCAAACCTCCGATATACGGTGTCATAAATCAATTTGGCATCTTCGGAGAGGTGGACGGATAAATACAAATAGTATCTGCCCCCAAATTCAGGCAGGACGATCCATCTCGGTTTCGTCTCCGTTTTCGGCGGTGAACAGATTTCTAGCACGCCCGGTGGGACCTTTTCCTCTTTTCACTCCACACTTCGCGTGTCGTGTTTCGCGAACAAAATCGCAGTTTGCTATGGTTGCCTTTGGGTTTGAGGTACTAAGATTTGGTGTCGTGCTCCTATCTAGGAAGAAAAAAAAGATCAATGGCTTCAACCTGCACAAACTGCAACAGCAACTCCCGCTCCGTTCCAACTGAAAGAGTGACTTACTGGCCCAATACGGCTTCCATCTTTTCAATGCCGGTAGGGCAGGTGACTCAAGCCACCATTGGATTATTTTTCGGGACCATGTTCCCGCCAGCAAGCTTCAGCACTCCAGTGCCACCACAGGAAGCTCTCAAGAAGTCAGTCTTCGATCGACTTGTAACCACCACGGTCCTTCTCAACGGGTTGTCCAAGTCCGCCACCTCAGTCTTCAACAGGCTGAGCCGAAGCTCAAGTAGGCCCGCAAAGTGGCTTGCGATACCTGAAGGGGCTATCCCAAAACGGAGTCCTCCCAACTCCTCCGGTAGGTGAAGTCGTCAAAGGTGCTTCGCCTACCAAAAGATCGGTCTTCGACAGATTGGCCATTTCAACTCTTGCTGTGGGTGAAGTCGTCAAAAGTGCTTCCCCTACCAGAAAATCGGCTTTCAAAAGATTGGCCGTTCACTCTTAACGGACGTCAGTTTTCGACAGGCTGGCACCAACAGTAGTCCCTCATCAAAGCCGAGGGCACGACGGAGCCGCTTCCACAACTGAGGTGGTCCCGTCTGCAAGGCACGCTCGACGTCGCCACTGGCTCCGGGTGAGAAGAGTTAGGGGCAACTCCCTCTCTGGACTTACTCCACCAGCTCCAATGGTGGAAGTTGACGCCGCTGTTCCAACCGGGAACAACTTTGATTTGCTTAGGAGGGTGCGCAAGAACTCTTCAATCGCGGTGCTGAAGAAATCTCCCCCACCTGCTGAAAACACGACGCAGGCAAAGCCGGAGCAGCCCCCTCAGCGGCTCTCTTCCCAAATTCACAGGGTCTGGCGGAAAGTCCAAGATTCTGTAATTGACAAAGACTACTCTCGCCGACTGAAGAAAATGAAGGTTCGGCAAGAGGAAGACCATCCCCCACCATACAGCGAGGGACTTCCTCTACACAGGCGCCTGTTACAACGGCTCCTTTAACCCCGACCTCCCATAAAAGGAGAAGGCCGGAGAAAATCCTATTGCATGCGGTAAATTCCAAAGGCGCTGGATTCAAACGTCCCAAGTCTGGGGGCATGATCATCCATATGGTCTACATGGCTTCCGGGAAAAAGGAAAGCCGTGCTTCCGTGGGTCATCGACCGCAAACTCGGTCGCTGACAAAAGCTTAGGAGCAACAACAAAAGCTCCAGGAGATGCTGACGAAAATGGCAGCACTCATCGGACAGAAATAAAGTCCGGAATCAGCAAGTGAACAGCGCGAAGAGCAGGAAACCGATACAGAGTTCTTGCGAAGGGTGCTAGAAAGAAAAGAGAAGGAAGCCGCGGAACAAGCTGCTAATATAAAGCAGATGACGCTTCTGTTCGAGATGATTCAGCCAGAACCTCCACCGATAATCATCGAGGACGACAGATGGGAACATTGAACCCTCTTCCGGCTCTATCAGTGGCTAGGGAGGAAACGATCTCCAAAGTTTCCCTTGACGATTACATAGCTCAACAAATACGAGTTCATCAAGCCAACAAAGCGGCTGGCCAAGTCGTCAGAACCGGACGATCGTACCCAGGCTGGTACGATCAAATCAAGTACCCGTCGGGATATACGATCCTCAAGTTCCATGTGTACAAAGAGACAGACAATCCTCATGAGCACGTTACTCAGTTCAGAGCTTTGTACGGCAATACTGGAGGCGACGACAAATTGCTGTTTCGCCAGTTCGTTGGCAGCCTGTCAGAAACAGTATTCGAATGGTACTCAGAGCTTCCAAATAACTCCGTCAAAATATTCACAGAAATGGAATTGCTGTTTACACAGCGGTTCGTAAGTGCAAGCGAACGCACCTCGATCACAACATTAATCAATGCCAGGAGGAAGTCAGGAGAGACCTGGGTCCAATACGCGATCCAGTGACGGAACCTATGGTCAAAATGCGAACAACGCATCGAAGAATCTCCTGCCGTGGGCATGTTCATCGGGACCCTTGATCCTCAGGCGACCGTGTCCCAGTTCATAACGTTCTTCAAGCCGATCACCTTCCAAGCGTCGATCGACAAGCTTGGCCAAATGGGCCACGGGCCTTCCTCCTCAAAAATGGACCCTCGAAATACCAAGGGTAAAGGGAAAGCAGCCTTCGTTGCCAATACTCAACAACAACCGAGTAACTCGAAGCCAGTTACTCGCCAAAACAACATGCGTCCGCGTATATTCGTGGAAGAAAGACTAGGACGTTCTTACTCGTTTCCCCGTGATAAGATGAGAAGACTGTTCGAGCTGTCAGTGCGCAACAAACTCATCACGTTGCCGGACCCACGATGTCCATCGCAGCCTAGCGATATCAACAACCCCAATTATTGCTCCTATCACAGGATGGTGAGCCACCCAATTAAGGATTGCTACGTCTTCAAAAACTGGGTCGATGATCAGTACCAATAAGGAAAGTTTGCGCTATTGGAGAACTGGAGGGTCAACCCACCACAGAAGCATGCTCCCAAGAAGGTAGACATGCCGGGGGCATCATGCTCGCTCGTGGAAGAAGTTCCATGGGAAGTTGTCCTTTCAGCTAAAACCAAAAGAATGCTGAAAATTCTTCAGGCGCGTCCGGCGATCAGATGGAAAAGCCCGCTGGAGCCCGAGATCATTGAAGGGATACTGAAACCGCGTTCCGCACCGAAAACAGTTAATAAGGGGCAAAACCACCAGGTCAAGCCTTCAATTCGAAGAAAAAGAAGAAGACCAAGAAGCCTGTGCAGCCTGTCGAGTATGACGACAAGAGCACGGACCTACAAAAGTATATCGACGCGCTGGAAGAGTACAACCAGAAGGCTCGGACCCCAGTCACTCCCGAAAAGTTTCTCAAGCATATCCTTGAAAACGAAGATAGTAATGATGATGAGGGAAATGACTCATCAGAAGAAACCTAGGACTATGTAGCAAGTTGCCACATGGTCTTCCATTCGTCGTCAAATGTCGAAGAAGCTCTCTCGGCGTCGGAAAGCAACGCAGATGAACTGGGGGCAGGGACGGCGCTAAAATCTCTGGAACTGCCAGAAGACCCAATCGATAAGCTATTAAACGAAGCCTTTCGAAAAAAACAAAGCTGACCAAGAACGCGAAACAGCCATATACGAAAAGGTTAAGCGTCAACGTCAGGATGAAGAAGTTGCGGTAAGGAGGAGTCGTAAAGTACTCCGACCAAACCAAAGCACACCTGTGGAAAACAAGAGCAGGATCAAGACAGAGAAACGGTTCGCCAAAGCCCTGTCAGTGAGAATGAAATTGCCGTCTCTCAAAGGAAACACGCCCGGGGTCATAAGTTTCAACGGAGAGGATTCACATCCGAACTACTGCTTACACCATCGGAGGGTCAATCATCCAACCGAAGAATGCAGTGCCTTCAAGAAGTGGTGGTAAGGATACGTTGCTCATCAACATCACTTCAAGAGGATGAAACGCGAAGCTCGTAGATGGCAAAGAAGTTCGACAAGTGCGTGTGAGAAAACGACTGGCAACTGTCATATGGTTGATACCAGTCGGGAAAGCGAAAAACTCCAAATTCTTACTTTCGGGAGCGATTCTCAGAACAAAATAACCCTCAGCCCTTTCTTCAAGGACTCCACCTCGGAAAAAGAAGAGGAGAAGAAGGATTGCGAGAACATTCAATTGCGTAACCGCACGCTGTCTGAGAAAAACCTTGGACCTACAAACAAAGGTTCGAGCAAAAGAGACAAGAGGAAAGAAAAAGTCCCTGGGGAAATCACCCTCGATGATGGAGTCATTAAAGAGCTCGCAGCCAAGGACACATTTAGGAAAAACAAGGTGGATTACAATTTCCTAGCACATCCGAGGTAGATGCCCTCACAACTGAGCATATTGGATACTCTCCTCCTGTTCAAAGAGGCGTGAGATTTTTTGATCAAGGCATTGCAAGAGCTTGATCAATTTCAGGCTTTCCTTGCAGAAAAAAGGATGAAGGACGAGTTAGCAGAAGTTCACACGGCTGACATCACATTCAGCGATGAAAATCTTCTTCTCGGAACGTGCGGGCATAACCGTCCGCTATACGTCACCGGGTATTGCCATGACTTCAAGATAGGCAAAATCCTTGTCGACAACGGGTCTTCTGTCAACCTCCTCAACGTGAAGGTACTGAAGGAGATTTGTATGAACGTTTGGCACCTGGCTCGGGACAAAATCACCATTCCGGGTTCGTCCCCGTTTTCGGCGGTGAACAGGCAGGATCAAGAGCAGACACAACAGAGACAAGAGAGTGCAGCTGCTGCAAAAATACGCACACATTCATTTCCCTTCAGTGAAGTACATGGGGTACGCTGTCCAAGTAGAGGAGTACACATTGTCAAAAGCAAATAAGCTGGTTCTGAATGTTGATGGAGCAATTGGGTCTCTATTTCTTGATCTCCTCTCTGGGATTGGAATGTTCACCAAGCAAGAGATCGATGAGCTTGTTGGGATCGGATATCTGAACGGGCTCTTTGTGTTGATTTGTCTTATCGGGTGAGTTTAGATTAACTATTATTTTTTGTTCTTGTGCATGAGCTTCAAACTGCTTATAGAGGAAGGTAGCAAATCCTGTGGTTGCATCCCAACTACTCATGATAGTGTAGATCGTAGTTACATGAACTTTGTGTGCATCACATCTCTGCTATTTTTATTCAAAAGGGGAGTGTCAGTTAAAATTCCAATATGATTCTCAACATGACATGTGGCATTAAGAATCCTCATAATAATAAAAATTAGAAACCTATATTTCGACTTCTAATTCTATATCTAATTGTTCAAATCTTATTGAATATGAATAAAATCTCTACTTGAAAATTTAAAATAATCACCTATGTTTTAACTGAAAATAATTTTCAATTTTCCTAAATCTGTTTCATAATATTTGATATATGTTCTTCATGTATCGCCCGTGTAAAATACTAGTGACATTAATGCTCAAAATAGATGGACACACATGCTTAGTAAGGGCTTGTTTGTTTCATCGCAATTACCAAGTACCGAAAGAGAATAACATTATCCTATAGAATATAAGCATGGAAGAACCAAAGAATAATCATGCTTAGGGTTGTTTCAATATTTTTTGGATGTAAAGTAAAAAATTATAATAGAATTAATGAATAATGTCGCTTCCAGTATCATTTGGTTGTTTTGGTATGCAAAGACCAAAAGTAACTCTTGTCTGAAAGCAATAATGTTTTTTTTTTGGAGAAAGTTGAAAGCAATAATGTTGTCACAATTAAACAAATATCGTTTTGTTGCTGTATGCTCTTTATTTTATAAGCTCCTGGATTAGATAGGAAAATTTATAATGTCGCCTAGGATGAACATCGAATTTTTTAACATTCGTTTTTTTAAAGCTTGAAATTTAATATTTATTTTCTTATATGAAAGATGCATAAAATATTCTGGAAAAGAAGGTAATTGTGCTGCTTCCAGTAAAATAAACAGGGTTCTTCAGCGAAAATATTAAGGCAATATTCGATCTAATAATCACCTTTCCAAAATCTGCCAGTGTTTTTGCCCCTTCTCCCTTGGCTCAATATTTAAGGCTACTAGCTAAAAGATAAATGGCCGAAATGAGAGATTTCTTTGTTTCTGGGGCACCATTTTATGGTTTACTCTGAGAAAATATAGTGTAATGTAATTTCTTTGAAACACAACTATCATTTGTTTGCCAATCTAGTAGAATTTGGAGAATGCAACCTTTTCATTTGGATCATGGAAAGTGCCTTTCCTGTTTGTATTCTTGTCGACTTGGGCTCCGATTTTGTCAAATCTGGCATGAGACTTTGTGCTTTGAAGTTGGCACAATTTTGATGGAAAATGATTATAGGCTTAATTCCAAAAAAAAAACACAAACCTTTTAGCTGAACTATGAGAAACCCTCAAAAACATTTAAAACACACAAGAAACTACCACAAAACTTTCAAAATACATAAGAAACCACTAGAAAACTTTCAAAAACTACAAAAAAAAACTACCAGAAATAAGGTGCCACGTTTGCAATAAATTGCACAAAACTGCCAAAAAACTGAAATTTTTTTGTATCATGGTAGTTTCTCGTAATTTTGAAAGTTTTTGAGGGTTTCTCATAGTTTAGCTAAAAGGTTCGGTGGCTTTTTGGAATTAAGCCATGATTATAACTGATGATGCTTGTGATAGAGAATAAGCTTGCTTACTAATTTTGTTGCGTTTTTCTCTCTCAAAATCTCAGGCATACTTTCGATCAAAGGAGGTTGAAGCAGCCACTCTATTGCCACCCTTGGGAAGATGTTTTATACACAAAGTAATCATATCTTCAGAAAATCCAAGTACAACAGCAATAATATTCCAAATTCTTTTTCACAGCATTTTCCCTACTTTTGTTGTAAGGGTTTCAATCTGGGATATGCCCATTTTATTATTGCAGGTCGCGCTTCATCGAATATTTTTGTAAGCTTATTTGATCCCGTCTTAATTATACAACTTTTCCGGGAGTTCAAATGCGGTTTTCTTCTAATTTCAGTTGTTTAATACACTTGAAGTTACAACTTAATTCAATATCCCTTGTTGCATGCGCAATCTACATGCTAAAATGCCAGTATTAATTCAATCCGAAGTATAGTTCTAACCATATGGCTGCTGATCGAGCCAACCGTCGTAATTGATAAAATTTGATACATTTGTAAGCTTCTTGATATCCTCGTCGCTGAGTTTCTTTTCCCATTTTACCCTTCCCGCAGTGTTTGAACCTGGTCCAGTGCATTCATACTCTGCATATGCTGTTAGGTTCCTGCAACATTGTCAAAGGTCTTAATGAGTTTCAATTTTTCGCTAGAAAATAAAATTACCCGAGTGTTTTGAGTCTAATGAAATCTAGTCATTTAGTTTCGTTTGGACGGCTAGAATGCAGACCTCAGACCTCATGTGAAGTGTGCTCGCTTAATTTCTAAGTGGTACAAAACTGAATGACCAAATTCCTTTTATTGGACTGACCAGTAAAACTATTCACTGGACTCCTTGATAAAATCATTTTTCCGTCGCTCAGGATGTCATGTGAAACGAAGAGACTTGAGTACTTACCCACGGCTGCCGGCTTTCCATGGATCCCATCCTTGACGAACAACAACATCATCCATGTGAGTTTTGTAGAACAAAACCCCAGAATAATTTCTCCAACTTCTCCCTAAAATTGCTTTTGAAGCACCCCTCAAATTGCAATATTTGAACACAAATCCATCTGTGTGATTGGAATGCTCCCTTCCTTGTGCAGCCACAAAGCCTACTGCATCACCACTTGACACTGTATCAAGTGTACATCCCTGCTTGCAACAAAACTATTAAATTTCATATTTAAAAATCTAATCCAAAAAAAATATCAATTCTATGATATGAGGAAACACTCTATATTTTATGATTGCAAGAGCAACGGCGTTTATGTTGATATATATTCTAAAACTGGTGTTTCAAAGACATCTTGATCAATTTTTAGGGTAAATTGCACGAAAAACGCTCTCAATTATCGTTGTTTTTCCATTTTAATTACCGTAAAATGTTCATTTATCTTGTAAATGGCACCAACAAACCAATAGTAATCTCGAGAAACGGGGTGAAATGTGCATACACACACGCGTACATTCCTCGTAAATGGATTGTCCATAACCAAAAATGAAGTCTACAATGCCTTCAATGCAGCAATTTCTGAAATAATGTTGCCCATGGAGATCCGATAAGGTATCGTGTATTCCAAGAAAACTACAATCGTAAATAGCAGTCTTGTCCCCATTGATGAGAGCTGCAACTGCATTTTGAGGATGGCTTTGATTTTTATATGTATTCTGCAATCACGTTTTATAATTTCCCATATTTTTCAATACTTTAGTTACTTTGAATGCTTGATTATATATTTAGTCAATTAAAATTAAGGGAAAAATACTTTTTTTGATAAATATAAATATGAGACGGGCTCTCATTTGAAGCCCGGCTCCTTCATCAAAAAAATTAAGAGAAAAAATAAAAAAGAATCGTGTATAATATATTAATATGTAAGGTCTATGCATTGCGTTTAAAACATGTAACTGTATCATGGTTGCCCCAATCTATAGAAGTTTCGTGTGATCCGTCCCCTTCTAAGATTATATGACCTTTTTCTTGAGGTATAGTCACCTTCTCGCTGCATAGAGAGCAAAAGACAACCTGATCAAAAAAGATAAATAATGTCCCGCAGTTGCCTTTAATAAGATATCTGCTTGATACCTACAAACATAAAAGAAAAATACATGAGGCTCATAAGGTATATATACTACCCCGGACAAATTCATGTACTTCTGCTCATGAGGCACCATGCATATATAATGGTATCTTGCAAGTACCGAATACTTTCTTAATAAGGCGACTTAATGGATGAGGGTGAGAGAACAATACATATTAAGAGATTTATTTACCTGTAAGTCCCATTTAGTCTAATGTGAATTTTAATCCATTGATTGTTGTAGTCGGGATAGAATCGATGGCGGCCTGAACAATGTTGAAATCCAACGGACATCGCTCGTATAAACAATGGAAGCTCCGTATATGTGCTGCCTGGCCTTCGTCGTCGCCGCTCGATCTCGCTATCAATTCCTCTACAGTTGGCAAACCCAATGACTTCTGCTAATTAACCTTCTATTCTTCACGTATCATCTATAACCAAAGAACTCACCAAGGCAAGCAAGGTTGATCAAATATCAATTGTTGATAAGGTTACCATTTATGCAAAAAAGTCGATTTTTCAACACATATCGATGCGTTCATTATCATCCAACACGGATCCTTGGAATTCACTTACATATATAACAGTTACAATATAGGTCTTCATGCATTAATTTGCCAACTAATGAACAATTTCAAAAATTAAAAAGAAACTACAAAAAGAGAAGGGAAAAAAATGCAAATTAACTTATATGTTAGTCTCAACTCTCATTGTGCCCTATCTAAGTGTCTCAAAATAAACATAACAAATATACAAGCAGTAGCTTCCATCCACAATTAATTTATCAAGAACTACACAATTACCGCAATTTATAAACAAAATAATTATTCAAATGTTAATACAAGGGCGGACGTAGACTTTTAAATACATACATATATATATCATTTTATGTATTCAAGTTAATAATCAGTATAGGTATGATTTCAATTACCATGCTTGCCTGGTTGGTTCAATGGATTTGGATATGAAGTGGCTAGTTGGAAGTCCCCAAGCATCAGCGATTTATACCTTTCTTTATTTCTTTTTATACATGTGATACCAAGTGATTGAAAGCATGAGATATGGTTCAACACTATTTTGCTCAAATATCTGGTTCATAAATTTTAGTAATTAATTAAATACTTTTAGTATTTTTACAAATGAGAACTAAGTTTGAATATTAATCTAAAACTACTTTTTCAATAAAAAAAAAATAGAGTTTTGATTAGAAAAACAATCGACACTATTTTAAATGATTGCAATTATAGTTTTCTTCAAATTTTCAGATTTAGTAGAATTTTAGACGGTTAATATGTAATTGTTCATTACCGTAATTAAAGAGAACACTAGCTTCCAAAATATTTGAGACTCGATATTTTTTATAATGAATTTTTGTTCCGCCGGGAATCAATTTATACTTTGTCAATGTTGCCTTGATCAAAATTTCCGGATCCGTCTCCGTCTACACCCATCCTAAAGAAACAAAAGGAAAAAAACAGCCAAAATAATAATAATATTATTATTATTATGATATGTATTGATGCACAGAAGTTAAATTAATTTTCTAACTTGAAAAACAAACAGGGCATTTAAAGCCTCACGAGATCTAGTCAGAGCGTTTCCCCAAAAAGATAAGCAAGAAGCCACTCTGTTTGTGATAAGATGACCAAATATAGTACTAAATAAATACCCCTATATAGTATTTATTTTCAGAATAATGGGGAAAAGGGCTTGGATTTTTGCATGGCTGTGTACTCCAGCATTTTATTTTATTCAATCTGCATTTTTAAATTTGATCTCTATTCTCGAATTTGTCGATACACCAAATTTCAGATGATTACAACACCATTTCACCGTTGATTTAACAATGTAAAAAGTTCTATTGTCGGTAAACCGTTAATTTTGTACCAACTAAATCAATCAACAGTGAAAAGATTATGGAATCACATTAAATTTGATGTATCATATATTAGACAATTAAGATTCATGCTCCTCTTTCACCGTTTTTCTCATTTATTTTACCCCCTCGTATTGCATTAATAGCTTACATTTTTGAGGTAAAAGTTGTTGGCAGTTGCCTCCCCTTTAAATTCGTCCCTTTTTAAATATTGGACCGTTGCTCTACCCTGATACCAACTGGAAATTTCGCGCCGCTTTTGGCAATTAGAAAACTACCCTCTTGCTCAACACTTTGAATTCTCGCATGTTTCTATTTTTTCTATAAAAATTTATCAGGGGCAGTTGCGGAATCGATGGGATATTGAATGCTTGCTCTATCTCTCTCGCTCAACTTTTTATATAATGAGGTGAGTTGCTTGCATTGGTTAACTTGAGTTTGGGTTCTGTTTTATTTTGCGAAGAATTGTTTGAAGCTCTTAAAGTGTTAGAATTTTGTTTTCCCCCCTTAGAGTGAAGTTCATGAGACCATTTGACGAAATTTAACAGAAAGATTGGTTCTTTTTTGTGTGGGATTTTGTTAGACTCTGTGTTAGAGTAGAGTGCATGAAACACATTTGAGGAAATTCCTTTTAAAGTGTTGATACTCCTTTTTAAAGTAGAGTGCTTCAAACCCATTTGAGGAAATTCCTGAAAGAGATTAGTTCTTTTCTGTTTGGCCTTGTTCTATTTGCATTGGCATCCTTTGTTGTTCTTAAAAATTGTTTGGAGAATTTTGTTCTTTTAGTTTTAGTTGCCATTTTCCTCTGATTCAAGACCATTAATTACCTTTGGTCCCAATGTTACAATACTTTTGAAACATAGTTTCAAATAATTGTCTTGATCGTCGATAAGGCGTTCATGCATTTTGTGCTTCATTAGCAGAAACGTTGTATTATATTCATATAGTTCATACATTCTCCATTTCCTTCAAACTTTGTGATTGTGATCACAAAAGGAAATTATATTTCCTTGTTCCTCTTTATCTCTAAGTTCATCAATGGCTCTTCCTCTTTCCAATTGTTATCTCATTCTTGGAATCCTATTGATAACCACAAGTTATTTCTCGATATGCTCTTCACAAAATATAACCGCTTCTTTTATATTCGGCGATTCATTGGTTGATGCCGGGAACAATAATTACATTGTTTCCCTTTCTAAGGCTAATTACGTACCGAATGGAATAGACTTTCTCCCAGCTCGACAACCTACAGGCCGATACACTAATGGAAGAACAATTGCTGATATTTTAGGCAAGATTTTCTTTGCTTGTTTATATTACTTGCATAAATAAAATTTTAAGCTCAGATTCATTTTAATTCGATTATGTTTTTAGGTCAAGAACTGGGCTTACAATTTACAGCGCCTTATCTTGCTCCAAGTACTGCAGGATCTGCAGTACTAAATGGTGTCAATTATGCATCTGGAGGAGGGGGAATTTTAAATGCTACAGGAGAAATTTTTGTAAGTGTTTTCTTCTTCCTTTTTTGCTTATTTCAATTTTCCATAGTGTTATTTGGATGCCTTAATGCCTATTTACTGTGTATTTTCTGCGAGGCTAAATTTTTCTAGGAATGATTTGTTTCTTCTTCTTCTTCTTCTTCTTCTTTACTTCATATTTTTCTTTCTACAAAATCTCTATTCCAGGATTATTAGTTTTAAGGTGGAAATATTGTTTGGTCATAAATTGTCTAAATAGTAAAATGTTGTTGTGATCAATTCTCTTGGTTTCAGTAAAACTAGTATTTTGCATGTGTGTGTGCGCGTAACTTGTTTGGAATTTTATTTCACTTATTGACACATATATTGCACATATATGTACCATACCGATATATAAAAACATTTAAAATGATGTACGGACTACGGAGAAGCAATACAATTGAACGAATTTGTTTAATATGACACAATAACTGTATATCAAAAGATACGGCAAGATTTTTTTTTCCGTTTTATTGTATATTATATCCATAAATCTCTCTCTTGATAAATAGAAAAGAACACCTTTAACTTTAGTATCTTTGTATTTTGCCCTTAATATTCTCTTGGATAATCCAGAACACGCTCTTTAAAATTATAATGTTTTTATCTTCCGCCCCAAATCTCTTAGGAAATAAAAAAAGAAAAATAAGTTAAGCTAAATTACACATGACAACCATTAACTATTGTCGTTTTTTAGTTGACATTCGTAAAGTTTTTATTATACTAAATTCTCTAAGGGTGCTAAATTTAAGGATGTTTAGTCAATAGTACTCTTCCAGATCCAAAGTTTAAGAGAGTTTACTAAAAAAAATAATAAACTTTAAGGTAGTTTGGTGAAAAAGCAAAGATAGTTAAGGGTAGTTAAGTGTAATTTAACCAGTAAATCATAAGAATTTCGCCTTGCTTATTCATTGTGTGGGATTCAAACAAAATTATCTAGAGTGGGTTGATTGTCCCTTGCCTTTTTTGTATCCATTTATCATGCAATTTGTTTTCAAGAAAAAAATCTTTATCTTTCAAGAGTTCATAAATTTTTAATGTTCGAAAACGATATTAAATGAACAAATAGAATATTCCAAATCAATTTATAAGACGGAATGCCACCCAATTTCAACTATCAATTAGTCCACTTGATTAAGTGCTTTCTCCAAAAGAAGGCATCCTTTATGTGTATCAATATCAAGAAAATAATAGGTTATTTATATTTTTGCAGGGTGGGCGCATAAACTTGGATGCACAAATTGATAACTATGCTAACACAAGACAAAACATCATCTCAAGCATCGGCATGCCTTCGGCTGTCAAACTATTAAGAACTTCTCTTTTCTCAGTTACAATCGGTTCAAACGATTTCATCAACAACTACCTCACTCCAATTCTCTCTGTGCCTCAGAGAGCAACAATACCTCCTGAAAATTTTATTAAAGCCATGATATCAAAATATAGAATGCAATTAACAGTAATTTCCGCTCTTTCGAAGCATTTTTACTTGAATCTGTGTCTTTGCTAATTGGTCTTAGCAGATATATTCAATGAAACAATACAATCATCCCATTAAGTTTTTGAGGGGCCTAAGATAGAGGTTTGAATTATTCTATAGGCTTAATTACACTAAACTACCAAAAACTATACCTTTTTTCACTAAACTACCAAAAACTTTGTATATTGCAAGAAACTATCAAAAGGTTCATATTAAAGGTATCCATTTCTTATGAATTATACCCTTATTTGACTTAACTCACATAAACGAAAGTGTTAAGCGTTATTTTGATAGTTTGATGGAAAAACAGGTATTGTTGATATCAAGGTTTTGTATTTATTTGTAATTTATGAAGATTTTTGGTAGTTTATAAAAAAAACTGGTATAGTTAACGGTAATTTACTGAAATTAAACCTCATGATATATGTCGACACATGCAATTTAATGAGAATAAATCGCTGCCATTAAGATGCCAAACATCATCATCTGTGGACATGCACAGGTTAACAGAAAATAAGTCATAGCGTTGGAGTTGGTTGTATTACTATATATTTTGCTGAAACCTATTGGTAGAGCGTGAATCACCTATAATAAGCTTGATATCCTAAATACTAAATGCTCGTTGTGTAGAGATTGTACTACTTGGATGCTAGAAAGGTCATCGTAACGAATGTGGGTCCCATCGGTTGCATTCCGTACATGAGGGATATGAACCCGATTACAGGTGCCAGCTGTGTGGAATTCCCGAATCAATTAGCAGGACGCTTCAATATAAGGTTGAAAGACCTCGTCATGGAGCTGAGCTCAAACCTCAAGGGATCTCTCTTTGTGTATGCAAATGTCTACAACATCGTATCAGATATCATTCAGAACTATAGTGTTTATGGTATATCTGTTTTCGTACAGCATATTTTTTTTGGGTGAAAAATTTCTACAACATACACAACATGATTATTATAGCTAATTTACAGGAATTTTCTCACTTTTACCTGCATAGCAGGATACTATCCTTTCCTATTAAAAGTTGTACTTGACTGCATTTTAAGAGTCATTTGTTTCTATTCTCCGCTTTAACAGAATTCTTGAAAACAAGCAAGTAGTTTTAAATTGTTTTTTTGAACATAGTAACTCTTGAAACTTATTGTTTTGATGCCATATAAAGATCCCTGAAAAGTTCAAGTTTTGAATAAAGTGTTAGCCGTTGAACTGATATGTTTTTTCCCCCGCTATTTCCTTTTTACAGGTTTTGATGTTGCGGATTCTGCATGTTGCTTTGTTTCGGGGAGGTTCGGAGGCCTCGTGCCATGTGGGCCCACTTCAAAAGTCTGTTTAGATCGATCAAAGTATGTATTTTGGGACCCTTATCATCCTTCTGATGCGGCGAACGTCATCTTAGCCAAAAGATTACTCGATGGCGATATGAATGATATCTTTCCTATGAATGTTCGGCAACTTGCTCAAGCATCAGAATTCTAGTTCGGAGATTATGAAATCTTGATAATAAAAAAAAAGTCATATATTTTTTCTTTTATATATACAATGATTAGATGCAGTGTTCTTAATCTAATTGTTGGAGATCAAGAGCTACAAGATGAACTTAGAAATTTGTCTATTCCGTGATATCAATTCATTCCTATTCTCAAGGATATACATTTGGATTTTGAAAGTTCTTAATGTTTCATAGATTCAATGTCATGGATGGTGGGTTTGATCAACATATTAATTGCACTAGTGTAAGCCTATGATAAATCATATCAAATTATTGTTGTGGTTGTGTTGCTGCTGGATTGTTGCACCTTTGTTTGATTGAGCGTTGTTTGGCTTTGACGCCTGCGAAGTTTTTCTAACCCCGATTTTCATAAAGTTACCGACTTTCATAAAGTTATCAAAACTTAATTTTTGTCCTGTTTGGCACTCATTATGGAGTTGAGAAAACTTAATTATTTAAACTCCAATCTGATATAAGTTTTCTAAATTTCATTTTCTCAAACATATTTCTTAAGACACCATTTTTAAATGAAGTCTGAGCCCTGCGAACCATAGTTTGCATGCTTTCTACCACCATTTAAAAATAAATTCCAGTTATGCGAAGTCCATGCCCAAACATGACCTAATAAACTATATTGATAACTTGGAGCAAACAAGAGGCTGGCACTTATTTAATTGGTTGGTAGAGCAGGCAGGCAAAACGCGATCTGGATCCCTGCGAACCAATTAATAATAAAGTGTAGTCTCTTCTGATCATCTTATCCTCAGCAACGCCTCTCAGGTCACGCTGACGTCACCGCCCAGCTTGCCCAAGCCCTCACGCTACCCACCATCCCCCCGCCGCTACAAATAAAACCCATTAATAAGCCAGAAGAATAAAAAACCAGACTCCATTATCGGATTCCACCGCCAAAACCCGTTAACCCGCTAGCCCAATGGATCCTCTCATCGAGACCTCGATCGATCCGATCGGCATCGGGTTCATCACAATAAACCGCCCCAAATCCCTCAACTCCCTCACCAAGCACATGATCACCGACCTCGCACGCGCCTTCAAGGCCCTCGACGGCGACGAGAGGGTCGGCGTCATCGTCATATCCGGCAAAGGCCGCGCCTTCTGCTCGGGGGTGGACCTGACGGCGGCGGAGGACGTCTTCAAAGGCGACGTCAAGAATGAGGACACCGATCCCGTGATCCAAATGGAGAGGTGCAGGAAGCCGATCATAGGGGCGGTGACGGGGTTTGCGGTCACCGCCGGTTTCGAGATCGCGCTCACCTGCGACGTTTTGGTTGCGGGGAAAGATGCCAAGTTTATTGATAGCCATTCAAGGTAAGCCCTAATTTGATAATTAACCGTTTTTTTCCTTTCGTTTTCAGTTGTTTGATTGATTGACGATCGATTTTAGCATCAATTTTCACTAGAATAGAACAAAGTTTGTAAATTTCACCAAAAATAGTATAAGTTTGTAGATTGTAAATACAACAGCGTAAAGTTTATAAATTGGAAATAACACAGCTTAAAGTTTGTAAATTTCACTAGAGCAAAGAGGAGCTACGCCTATACAATAAACTACACAACACTCAACCATTTGGTGTGGGTCCCACACACTTAAGTATGAGCCCCGCTGATTTTACTAGTTTGTTGTATTGAAAATGATTGTATAGAAACCCTTTCTCCATTTCACTAAGCTAGTATAAAGTTTGTAAATTTCACTGAAATAACTTGATGTATATTTTAAGGTAGTTTAATGAAAAAGACGATAGTTATGGGTACTTTAGTGTAAATTAGTCTAAGAACTTCAAGTTATATATTCAGCCAACAAGCTGTGACAATACAAATACAGAATATGTCTACAGAATAGAAGCATAAGAAGACGACTAAAATGTCACATAGACACGTGCGCGCGCGCTCAAGCATGATCACGTGTACATAGAGAGAATTGATTCTGTGTTTGAAGTTTAAACCTTAATAACTTCATTATATAAATTTCTCAACAAATTCTGTAATAAACTGATTCTAATATAGAATATGACTGTGGAAGAGGAGGCATAAGAAGAAGAATACTAGAGTCACACGCACACATGCGTGTACCTACATCAAGAGGATCGATCCTTCATCTAAACCTGAATAACTTTATTATTCATCTTTCTTGACCTTTTTTTTCCCCTTCAATAAACTGATTCAAATGCAAATTATAAAAGGAACAAGACTAGAATGTTGCATCCACATATGAACGCACACAAGCATGCACACGCATACATAGAGAGACTTAAAACTGTGCCTAAACCTTAATAACTTCGTTATTGAAATTTCCTGACAATTTCTTTTTAATAAAATGATTCAAATTTATATACAGAATGTGATTGTAGAATAGAAGAATGAGAAGAATAAGATTAAATTGCCATATGCACATATGCACGCACAGAAGTATGCACATACACTAACAAAATGATTCTGCGTTAAAACCTGAAAAACTTCATTATTTTAATTTCTTGACGGTTTTAAAATAAATTGATTAATTTAGGTTTGGGATATTTCCATCATGGGGTCTTTCGCAGAAGCTCTCGCGAGTAATAGGACCAAACCGGGCCCGTGAGGTGTCGCTCACCGGCATGCCCATAACTGCGGAAATGGCAGAGAAATGGGGGCTTGTTAATCGCGTTGTCGAAACTGGAGAGGTGTTGAAGAAAGCCAGAGAGATCGCAGAAGCCATTTTGAGAAATAATAGGGATATGGTGTTCAGGTACAAGTCGGTTATCAATGATGGGTTCAAACTCGACCTTGCGCATGCCCTTGCCCTTGAAAAGGTGAGCTTTTTGTACTAATTATACCTAATAGTAGGCTTTTTTGTGAGGGGTTTAGTTTGATTACGTTGTTAAACCCGGTTCCTTGAGACTATATGTTGCACAGAGATCCATAATGACGAGACGTATTTGTATTTGATTCGTATCCACATTGGATTCTTTTAGATTTGTATCCATATTGGATTCCTTTGAATTCGTCAAGGATATTTGTAGAACTCTTTTTTGGGCATCTTGAAATTTATATCGTATTCTAGATATATAGGACATGTAACATCTGCTAATACACCAACAATAAATGCATCGCTCAGTTGGTATGGGAACTTCCCCTCTTGGGGAGAGTGCAGGGTTCGAACCCCAGGAACCCCAAGAAGGGAAGTGGCCACAAATTAACGCTTTCGGGGCAAATTCGTGGGTCACCTGGGTGTGTGTTGTGTGCCTATGTGTGTGGTGTGCGTGGGTGTGATGTGTGTTGTGTGCATAGGTTAGGGCTTACGGCCCTGTGCCCAAAAAAATGCATCAACATTAACAAATTGTTTGTATTGCATAGTTTAAGATTTGCTAAAATGATATATACATTGTGTATGCATGTTTAGAAAACAAATTATTTGTGTATCCCAGTTCATTGTATCCTAGACTTTTCGAAAATTGTTCCAAGAATCCAACTCCAACCCAAATCATGTCCTATATCGAATCCTTGTTATGTTAAATTTAGTCCTCCCCCCCCCCCCCCACCCCCACCACCACACACACAAAAAAATTTTTTTTTTTGGAGAAATATTTATTAACATGCATTTATTCTATTTTCCATACAAGTCATGTTTGCTTAGCAGGTCTTTCCACTTGGGCAAAAGGCCTGCATGAAGGTTAGGGTTTAAGAGTTAAATTAGTTTGATATACACTATTAATCCATAATCCAGTAGCTTAAGCACTTGAATTGCTTTTTTTCCGCTTGTATATCTTGTTATCCTTCAATTCCGTAAGTGGTCACATAATCCAAGGCTGCATCGGAGGAAACTTTTCTTCCAATGGTTAAAAGGTCGACTTTATAGAAACTTGTTGGATTGTTGACACTGTCCATGTTGACCATGTCATGATCTGACTTATGATTTCATACCTTTTGGCTTACATCGCATAATAGAGCATTTCTCCATCTCTAAACCAACGAGCAAATAATCAAAAAATCATAAGATGTTTGGTCTATTTAGGCTATACTGTTTGTACAGTGGAGATCAACTTTATCTTTTGCCCATTGACAATCTAAAATGTGGAGGTGTTTTTTTACAATTCAGTAGTTCTTTTTTCTTTTAACCGCAATAAGAGGAAAAATAATATTCTTTTATGCCAACTGAGATTCTGTTTTCTCAATTTGTAAACTGAGCTTGCAATTATCTGTCGCTTCAAGCCTTGAAGGTGGTATAACCATTCCTCTGTATGACTTTAGAAGCTCTTTTATCTGATACATTTACTGGAAATAACAGATATAATAAGGGATTTTTCGTCAAATTTCGGTGTTAATAATCTCAAGTTGCTCTTGTGTAAATTTTGCAGGAGCGAGGCCACAGCTTTTATGATAACATGACCTCGGAGCAATTTGCGAAAATGCAAAAATTCATAGCAAGTCGTAGCTCAAAGACATCTTCAAAGTTGTAGGTTGTTTGGTGGTTGGATTGTGGAAAGTTCAATAGTGCTCAGATATATCTGCTGCTACAAATAATCCATCTACTCCTGTATGTTGCAGTTATTACATGTAATAGTGCTCGAAGGAATATGAATAAAAAGTTTCTTGCGTTTTTTCTTGCATCGGATTTACCATTTAATGCAATTTGTCGATCTAATGCAATCTCTGTACTAATAAAAATTTGTATTTGATTTAATATTGTAATGTTTGTTTAAAATGTTAAGAAGTTGAGAGCCTGGCTTGAGTTTTCTTCAGCTGCTGTAGCTGATTATAAGTAGGGCTGTAAAAAAATGTTGGGAATCGACTTGTCAACTTATTTGACAATTAACGGAGTTGGGTTTGAACATGAATCTATGCTCAGTGATTTGAACGAAATGAACATGCCATGGCTGGCTCGAGCTCTTCTTGGGTATAAGCTCGGCTCGTGTGGCTTAGATAGTAATACACAGATAATAATAAAATTTTATGCTAAGATCAGACATAGTAATAATAAAATAATAAAATTTTAAACTAAGATCATATAATTGTTAAGCCTTAATATTGGTATGCATAATAATGAAGAATTTAGATATTTAATAGCTTTAAATTTAAACTCCGTGAGTGATGCGACCTGGATCGCGCCAAGATGTTACCTTCCGTTGATCTGCTGATGGCGGCGATGGATGGCTGAGATTGGATCTGGAGACAGGCTCCTGAAGCATGTGGATCTCAATGGGTTTGAGGTTGGTTGTCGCCGAGCTACCTGTAAGGAAATCCCGGGACGGTTGTACCACCGAGGACCCTCCGACGATCAAGTTAGAGAGAAAATCCGAGCAGAGTAACGGCTTAGTGGAGTAAAAATGGCTTACTTGAACCGTCTGAAGAAGGGGTTTAAATAGCGGTGGCAGCAGGCAAGGCAGGTGCGAGAATCACGCCGGCAGTTACGCTCCCGACGTCACGCCCGCATGATGAGCGGGATCTACCATTAATGGCGAGACAGGCTCGTTAATGGGGGATCATGATGGCGTGGAACGTGGGATGTGGCCGGCGGATATCTCGCGCATGGCGAGATTCGCGGGATGGCGGTTGTGCCTGTGAGCGGTGCCGTTGGTCGGTCGATGAGACCGAGGAAGAGGACCTCGGCAAGAGAGCTCGCGGACGAGCGGGAGAGCCAAGCTATCTTGGTTCTGCGGTAGCCCGGAGACGAGCTGTGAGGCCGAGGAGGCCAATTGTGCTAGGGGGCTCGGAGGCGAGCCAGCTTTGTTGTAGGACGGGCATAGGAGTGGTCTGGTCGGCCACTGTAGGTCCTTTCTTGCATGCTTTGGGACACGTCATCTGCCACGTGTCATGATCTTGTAGATCACCGATATCGAGCATCATCATTAGCCCCCCACTCTCATCCCGACCAGCTGACGGGTCGGGTCGAGAGCGGTCTGCCGGGTCATCCGAGGTGAGCTCATTTTCGAAGATATTGTCGGGCGTGTACCCGGGTAATCCGTTGTATTTTCTGGATGATGCCAGCGAATCAAGGCGAGATCTTTTGCATTAAAGAGGGTGCGCCGGATGGTGCATACTTTCGCTGAAGCGACATGCCACGTGTCGGGCGTTGGTTGGCTGACGCGACGGGCCGCAGACTTCTGGCGTCTGATGGGGTACGGCCAGTGCTCGTGCAACAGGTGGAGCGATCGTGGTCGTCGAATGCGAAGAGTTGTTTTTGGCGGGAGTCGACTGTTGCAGTTGGATGAGGACGCCGATGGCTATAAATAGAGGTGGGGTCCGCTTCAGGACCCATCTTCATATTTTCCTCGTTCTTGATCTTGTAAGCTCGGCGCTCTCCTTCTTAGGTCGGATTTCTGCGTTCCCGAGGACCTCTCCCTCAGGTTAGATATCTTCTTTTTCTTTCCTCTGCTTCTTCTCCTTCTGAGTTAAGTCCGCTTCTCTCTTTAGCAGGACCAATGATTCGATCCTGGACTCTTGATGCCCTCGGTACTCAGTTCCGGAGGGGGGGCCGTCGGTGCGGCCGTGCCTCCGGCTGAACCGAGTCCCGCACCACATGTGTCGCCGATGATGGGGCCATCTGCCTCGTCACAAGCTCCCGATGATTGTCCTAGCGGTGGACAGAGGTTTCCACGGGTTCCCGAGCCCCAGACGAGGGATGCAGGAGAGGATGAAGACGGGGTTCCTCTTAAGAGGAAGAGGACGGTCTCTCGCGCGCCATCGACGGAGATTCCGGAGGGGATTCCCGTGCAGGAGGGGGACGTTCATTTCGTGGTCCCGTCGGGGCTTTCCGTTGCTGCCGGCCTGCTTGCTGGTATGGAGGAGTCAGCCGGGGGTAAGATTCCGCGGGGGACCCTGAGGGTCCAAATGGCGTCTATCGCTTAGGAGGCAGTTCAGGTATGTACTCCCTCAAGCGTTATTTCGAGCGTCCTTTCTTTAGTTCGGGTGTCTCTAAGGCTCTCTGCTTTTTTTCGTCAGGTCCTTCAGCACTGCGCCCTCGTTACTCGTATGGAGGCCGAGGGGGCTATTCATGCTGCGAGGTCAGCAGGAGAGTCTTCTTTGGAGGACGAGGATCTGCGGCTTGAGCTGCGTCTGGAGAGGGAGAGGATGGCCATCCTTGATGCCCGATCGGCCTTCGTGGAGCTCGCCGTCTCGAGCTGCCGGGAGTCCTATCACCGTCAGAGTGAGTCCCACCGAGTCATCGAGGCGAAGTTGGTGGAATTGGCCGATCGCTTTGCAGCCATGAAGAGGGCGAGTGATGCCAGCAGTCGGGATGCCGAGGCGGCGTTTCAGGCGGCGGAGTTGCCGAGATTCAGGCTAGAAAGGCAGTGACTGATTACAAGGGGTCGGACCAGTTTTACGTCGACCTTAGCGAGGCCTCCGCCATTGCATGGAACAAAGCTCTTTATGCCGTCAAGGAGCAGTGTCCGGAGTTTGCCGATGGTGAGCTCCGTGCTCAGGTCCCACTTTCAGTGGTCATGCCTCCGGCCGATGGTGATGAAGGAAGCGAGCTCTAGGCTGGGCTTGTGCCCCGAATTTTTTGGCTTTTCCTCTTCCCTTTTTGTAAGCCTTCGGGTAATTTGATAAGGCTGGGGAGCCCACAATACCCTTGTAAAGACTTTTGGCTTTGTGAATAAAACTTTTTGCAGTTGTGTTTGCACGCGTATTTTCCTTTGTCGGTAAACACTTGTATTTGCACAGTACTGCCTTTGTGTTGTGTCGGTTTCGGTTCTTCGTCTAGCGATTACGCGTCGACTTGAATCTGTTCACTTTCCAAGTGTTCAAAGACCGGCGGGAAGACGGTATCTCCATGGCCCCGAAGTCGAGGTGGAGATCGCGCAGACGTAGATATACCGGATGCCTTTTGGTGAGGTCATGTTCCTTAGTGTGGGAGGGGTCGTGCAAGGCCTGCTAAGGATGGACCGAGCAGTGAAGCTGCTCGATTGCCTCTTGGCGAGAGCTTTGATCCCTGGTGTGTTGGGGTAGGTGGCTACCAGCCAGGGATAGCCGGGCAAGGGCGGGCTCGGGTGCCTCTTGCGAGAGCTTTTGATCCTTAGCGCGGGAGGGGCCGTAAAGGGCCTACTAAGGATGGGGCCGAGCATGGTTGATGCCTGGTGCCTCTTGGCAAGGGCTTTGATCCCTGGTGTGTTGGGGTAGGGAGCTACCAGCCAGGGATAACCGAACAAGGGCGTGCCCGGTTGCCTCTTGCGAGGGCTTTTGATCCTTAAGGATGGGCCGGGCAGGGTTGTTGCCCGGTGCCTCTTGGCGAGCGCTTTGATCCCTGGTGTGTTGGGGTAGGGAGCTACCAACCATGGATAGCCGGGTAAGAGCGCCCAAAGCGCTAGCGCCCACGTACCTGGCACGTGGGACGCTAGCGCCCTTGCGCTCAAAGCGCTGGTGTTTTTCATCATGCATCCTTTGGATGCCCTTTTCCTTTCCTTTTTATACACACACACATACTCCACACTAAAAATACCTCCCCCATTAGAAAAAATTTCTAACGGGGCGCTGCCCCGCACCCTGCAAGGGGGCTGCTCGCCCTCTTGACCCCCAGCCCGCTATCCGGGTAGCAGGACCCCCGTAAAAACTCTACGGGGTCCCCGATATATCCAAAACTCCCTTTCAAAACACAACACACATACACAGCACATTGAGTTCACATGACCTGTTTGACCCGTTAATCGGAGGTTCCCTTGCTCCAAAGGCGAGGGGTAATTAACAGTAGCTTAGTCCGCGGCTGCCGGAGATTTGGATCCCCGCAATCAATAAACCCCAGCCTACCCTAGGCAGGGGGAGTCTGTAAGGGCCTGTTTGGTTGTAGGATTATGGAATTTGGATTCCAAAATAGTACGGTTGAAATTTCTGGATTTGGTAATTTGTTGTTTGGTTGGCTTTGGATTCCTAGTATTAGATTTGTAGATCCTTGTAATCTTTGTTTGGTTGGTGAAAAAAAGTGGGATTTGAATTTGAGGATTTTAGAAAGAGGATTATTAAATAAATAAAGTACACGGGCCCCATCTAAAAGTACAATGAATAGTGCCAAATCCTTGAAAATCCTTGAAAATTTTTAGGATTCAAGAATCCTTATTTTGTAGTGGGCCCCCCATAAAAAAAAAGGAATCCTAGAAATCCAAATCCTGCAACCAAACACAAAATTATGTAATCCTAGGATTCCACAATCCAAAATCCAAATCCAAACTCATAATCCTGCAACCAAACAGGCCCTAATGCGCCTGACAAGCGCACGCGCATTCCCATCTCAATGGGGTGACGAAAAACACCCTACAGATTCTGGCATGCCCGGTGGGACCCAATCTCTCCTCCCATATTTCGGGTTAAACGTTCATGCGAGCTCAATCAATGTACATATCGATTGTCTATACTGAAATCATGTTTCTATTTGCAGGGGTTAACAATTTCCAATTGCCATTTTCGAATGCAAGTCGGTATTTGAACGGCTTTCCTTGGCCCCGGCTGGGGGCAAGGCCATCAACACCGACAAAATAATAAAGCATCTCATGCAAGCTCCAGCGGTGCCCTTGACAACTGCTGAATCGGGTATCTTCTCTAAACTCCCCGTCGGATGACCACCACGTCGTTAAACTGGGAATGATAGACCTCCACGTCGTTAAATTGGGAACCGCTGACCACCACGTCGTTAAACTGGGAACAATCGACCTCTAAGTCGTTAAACTGGGAATGTAAAAAAAATGTGTAAATAAATAAATAAAAAGAAAAGCCGATATGATAGGGCAACTCGCAAAAATCAGCGAGTAAAATAAAGATGAAAAATAAAGCCGAAATGGTAGGGCAACCGTGAATAAATAGCCGAAATGATAGGGCAATAGCGACCTTCGCGATAAGAAAAGCTGAAATAATAGAGCAATCGCGGTAAAACAAAAAATGCAAAATAAAAAACGAAAAAAGCGAATGATGAGTCGCTCCTGGTACCATATTCCAGTGCAGCGATGCAGACGCCAACCAAAATCCAATTTCCTAAAATTCTCCCAGTGTAACGTTTTGAAAATCGTTTCGGTGAAATTTCGAAAAAATCGGTAAAATAAAGGGGTTTTCTGTAAAAAGTCAAAATACAAATATCTTATTATAAAAATTAAATATGCATATTCTAGCTATGTAATTGCTATTATTTGGTGTTTATTGAGCCGCTGGTGAAATTTCAAATTTTCTGAAAAAAATATTATTTTATTATTATTTTAAGCCGTCACTAATACATTTAGTTAGGGAAAATTACAAATTGGAATGAGTTGAAATCAATTTTGTGCATCATAAAACATTAAATAAAATTTTATCATGTGCTTTTTGGAACGAAATCATTTGCAAAAACGGTTTAGAAATTATTGAAGAAAAAAAGGCTTTTTTTAGCGTAAATGGATGTTTGGGGTATTGTATTTATCATTTTTCATCACCCCACACCCGTACCCACACCCACACACCCCCATTCACTTATCCCCTTGAAGAATTCAGCAGCCCCCTCTTTTGTCTCCACTTGGATTTTAAAGAAAAGAAATGAAAGAAAAGAAAAGAGAAGAGTAGAAAATGGTATAATTTGAGTTGACTTTGACTTGAACTAACTTTACCCACCTCACTCTCTCTCCTCCCTCACCCAATCCCCCAAGATTTCTGTCCAAAACCTGAACCACAACAGCCCCAAATACTTCATCTCATTTTTCCATCAAAATCCCCAAAATTTCTATCAAAAATCCACCCTTTTTCTCAAAAATTCAAAGCTAATTCTAAATCCAAGCTTTACCCATTATTCTTTAGCTATTCAAGCATGGATCTTGGAGCATGAAATCATTGTTGGAGGCTAAGATTTTTGCAAGTTTGATCTCAAGCTTGTGAGGTATAATCATAACCTTATGCTTAATTTGTTGTTAAATTACTTGAATCTAGCTATTAGGTGTTAAATTAGGGTTTTAAATTTCAAGTTTTGAAATTTAAAGAAAGGGTTTTGATTACTAAGTTAGGGTTTGTTGTGGAAATGAGTTGTGTTTGATTGTGTATGGTTTAGTGAGGTGGATTAACATATTTAGTTTTGTAGAAAACTAATCTAGTTGTTAATTACAAGTTGTTACTTGAAAAATGTCCAAATTAAGCTTTTTGTTGCAAACTAGTTTTTTTGATTTAATTCGAAATATGAGATTAAAAATATGGTTAGGGTTTTTATCATATTATTAACTTTATTAAGTGTAGTTTAACACTTTAGTTCATGGAAATCCAACCTAAATTGTAGTTTGTGTATTTTTGCTATGAAATTGTTAAAAGGGTATTTTGTAAACTAGAATATTAGGGTTTTTGGAATTTAATGAGATTAAATTCCGGAAATTATTTCTATGACTTATTTAAGATATTTAATAGGTATATTGGCCGCTACATTCATTTAAACATCATGTTTTGTACAAAAACGGCGAATTGTGCTTGCTAGATTTGCGGAAAAATGACTTTTTAAGTGAAATTGGGGTTTTTGTGAGTTTTAACCTAGTTTATATTAAAATTAGTGTTCGTGAATGTGCAAATGAGTGTGATTGGATTTTTCTCGATGGTTTGACGTTTGTACATCGACATCGAGGGTTGGTTTGACTATTCTTGCATGCGTAGGCGATAGGTTTGGACCTATGCGTGATACGCGTGCCGATTTGATTTTCGTATGCCGTTTCGATTTTGAATTTAGTTTTAATGCGATATGGTGCGTTATGATATGTAGGTACCCCCATGTGGACTTCGAGACGACAAGCAAGCGCGTGGCGACGTCGGCACCGGCTAGCGAGGACCAGGTGAGTAGATTTATATCTACGGGGAGAAGTCGGGTGGATAGCGTATAGCACCCCCGCAGTCCGTGGTGGTGTATACGGATGCGTATACACACCAACAATTATTATATGTTATTTGGGATTAATAACGATGCTTAGGATGGATATTGGTGTGTTGGATTACTTTAGTGTTGCGAACCCTAGGGTAGTGTTGCACTACACATACACACATACATACTTGCATACATTCCTTATTTCATATGTGTGTGTATGGGAATATATATTTATGTGTTCACATGGGTATGGGACTATGTGTTCATATACTGGATTTGAGGATAGTATTTGGAATTTGAGATGAGTCGATGAGATTGGGCTTGAGGCCAGGAGATCGGTGACGTGATTTGGTTCGTATTGAGATACGACATGATGTTTTAGCGGGTCTTCTGACGTAGTAATTCTTACACTCGCATGCATACATAGATGGCATCAATATTGTACTAGACGTTCCGGATCATGATATTTGATAAAGAAGATACCAAATGAATAGTGTGATTGATGTGACTTTGACCCGTACCCAGATTGGGATGCCGTACGACGGATTTACGTACGAGCTATATTGATGATTGATCCGCACTCTTGACTTGGGATGCCTGATTATAGATATGGATCGGATATGATATTATTGAGGCGGGATCACCGACTAATATATATATACAGGTATGTATATGTATCGACTCAGATGTTAGGCGGTTTCCTTACCTGTAGTTCAGCTTGTTAGTTCAGCCGTATAGTTTAGTGTAGTTGTTAGATTAGATTAGACTTCTTACCTATTTCAAAAACTAACGAGTCGTGGGCATTTTTAAAGACAGCCCAAGGGATCCTACGGATATTTCAAAAGACGTATCTTTTCACAAAAACACCGTAGCCCTATTTTCAAAACCCCATGATTCGTGTTATTTCAAAAGGCACCATTTGTAGGACTGATATTAGATTAATGCAGATTAGTTATAGTTGCGTCTAGTTCTCAGCTCCCGCTCATTTTTGTGGTCCGCTTCGCATCGCATGCTTATTTTATGTTTCATACTCCATTATTGATATCATGCTGTTAGGACACCAGCACCATTACCGATGATGCGTATGTACCACGTACACTTAATTGCTGGCTCACACACATCTTCATCGGTAATTACCATGTCACGTACACCTTAGAAAATATTATTGCTTGACGTAGATGTTAGCTGATAGTTAGACATGATATTAGTGTACTTGCCTTATATGTTAGTTTAGACATTGTAGTTATTACCAGCTACTTCATGCATATTGTTATTCATTGTTATGCCGCATTCTTGGATTCTCATGCATATATTCACTATTTTACGTGTTATTGAGGTTTTGGATTCGGATTTCCATGAGATTTTCTGGATTTGGAGGAAAACCGCAAAAACTTATATGAACTGATTTCTCTCTTTTTAAAATAAAAAGTGCGGTTTTCCCATGATGTATGAGTCGTCCACCATGAGTTTACTGATGGATTTCGAGACCCGATTCGAGGAGACGGATGAACCGTTTCGGGTACATGGTGGACCCGGTAAGGTACCCTGGGGCAAGAAGCGCGTGATGATGACGATGTGAGCCTGGCAGGGGAGCACTACCTACCGGTGATATTACCCGACGCGTCGGATATCCGGAGGATACCGTCGTGGTCTTGAGATGGATGGTAGGGGCCGATCTGAACTAACGGCGCCCTAGATATTGTGATTGAGACATTGAGATTGAGACTTGAGGTATATAAATTGTGACACAGAGATATCGAGGTATTTGGACACTTGTTTTGTGTCGATGCTGGGCACTGTTTTATGCTGATTTCATATATGGTACCTCATTTCTTTTAAAATACAGAAATCTCACTGATTTATGAAACCAGTTTTATTCAGTACATGCATTCTGTTTTATGCATTCATACATCATCCATATGATATATTGCTACCTGAGGCACTGACACGGGCACATGAGATTACACTCGGGTTAGATATTTACCCTAGCCTTGTTATAGGCTACGTGTTATTCATATATTTGAGGATATATTATGATCATTGACCTAGGATTGCGTTATTTATGCGATTTCTGTGCGTAGATGTTTTTCTATTCACGAGTTGGCAACTCACCCCCGTTGTGCCCCAGTTTCTTGCAGATTTGCCGTACAGGTTTCATTACGGCTTTGCTGGCACTATTTCTATTCCGGGTGGCTTGCTAGTAGGTGGGTTATTTGTATCTTACCCATCCTTATATCTTGTATATTATTATTCAGTTGTATCTAGAAGTTCCATCAACCAAACATGTATTTATTTTTGAGATAGAGACCCGTGATGTTATTCTTTCGACCTTAGAGTCGCGCGTTTTATTTCTGTGGATTTCTGGTGGTTTTGAGTTTCCTTTTGAGTTTTGATCCTCGCCGTTGGCGTTGTATATTATATTGCTTGTGTGGTTGTGACCGTCGTTTGACGAAGAGCTAGCTCCCGCTTGGGGATGCCTTTTTCTTGATTTCGTATACTATTCATGTTGTATCCCGTTTGGGGGCCAGTATTTACAAAGGAGACTCTGCCGAAATTTTCAGTAAAATTTTGATGTTTTTAAAAAACCGCATAATTCGGCTTATGCTATTGAAACTACTTGCTTTAAGTTGGTTTTTCCTGCACTCTACTATTTTCTTGGTTTGGATTTCCGGATTTTCGGTTTACTTAGATTATGTACGTCTTGAGACGTTCGTAGTTTAAGTGTCGGTCATGTTCCGTACTTTCGGGTCGTCACACCCAGCCCTACGGCCAGTCCCCAAATTGATTACCGTATACAATCCACGGGCTCAAATAATTCTCATCATACCCATGCCCCACCGTAATCACCAGTTACGCGGCTGATCTCCGCCCTTGGAATTATGCTCCATTGGGAAGACTCACTCATGTGTCCTCACGATGCATGAGGAGAACAAACCTGCATGGGATCCTTACGACTCACAAAGGAAAAACACACTTGGGGGTCCTCATGACTCTTAAGGAGAAAATGCACCTACGGGATCCTTACGACTCGTAGGGAGAAATGCTTTTATGGGACCCTTACGGCCCATAAAATTGAAAAGCCTTAGGTGATAGGGATCTAAACCTGTCTCCTAAGCCATCGCTTCCCAATAGGCAACGACGAATGATGAGTTGCTCCTGGTACCATATTCCAGTGCAGCGATGCAGACGCCAACCAAATTCCAAACTCAAATTCCCAATGGCGAATGATGAGTCGCTCTTGGTACCATATTCTAGTGTAGCGATGCAGATGCCAACCAAATTCCAAACGCAAATCCCAATGGCGAATGATGAGTCACTCCTGGTACCATATTCCAGTGCAGCGATGCAGACGACAACCAAATTCCAAATCACATACCCGAACGGCGAATGATGAGTCGCTCCTGGTACCATATTCCAGTGCAGCGATACAGACGCCAACCAAATTCCAAATTCCATACCCCAATGGCGAATGATGAGTCGCTCCTTGTACCATATTCCAGTGCAGCAATGCAGAAGCCAACCAAAATTTCAAATCTCCGAATGCCTTAACGCGAATGATGAGTCGCTCCTGGCACCATATTATAGTGCAGCGATGCAGACGCCAACAAAGTCCTGAAATAAATCCGGCCCTACGGTCTGGATCATACATCCTGTAAAACCGTATATAATCCACGGACGTAAAACGATCCCAATCTCTTCCAAGTCCTACCGGCGAGACCACATTCAAAGTCCCACCGGCGGTGAAGATTCAAAAAAAATGGGTATGTCCACAAGCAAAATAGGCACGGATGAAAACCCGAAAGGGCTCCGTGAGTAAAAACAGCAGGACTGCCGACGAGTTTGTGAAAACCCGAAAGGGCGCAAACTGGTGAAAAAGAGATGGAATGCACTCGCAAAGTCCTCTCGACTTTGTGACGAGAAAATTCCCGCGTGAGATCCTTACGACTCATAAAGGAGCAACACACTTGGGAGTCCTCACGACTCTTAAGGAGAAAATACACTTACGGGATCCTTACGACCCGTAGGGAGAAAATACTTTGTGAGACCCTAACGGCTCACAAAATTGAAAAGTATTAGGTGATAGGGACCTAAAACCTGTCTCCTAAGCCGTAACTTCCTGACAAGCAAGCGCAAATGATGATTCGCTCCTGGTACAATATTCCAGTGTAGCGGTGTTGATGCCAAACCAAAACCAAATCCCCAAATCCTCTCATGACAGATGATGATTCGCTCCTGGTACCATATTCCAGTGTAGCGATGCTGATGTTAACCCAAATCACAATCAACAAGTCAACTTCAACTCCGACACCGCAGAAAGCGGAGCAAGTCAGAATCCAATCTCGACACCGCAAGAAGCGGAGCAAGTCAAGTTCACCCCTGACACTGCAGGAAGCAGAGCAAGTAAAATAGAGCGTCGACCGTCCATGTCGCAAAAAGGGCAGTGCAGGCTTCCCACAAATCGGGAACCAAATCGCTCCAGATCAGAGCGTCGACCGTCCATGTCGCAAAAATGGCAGTGCAGGCTTCCTACAAAGCAGGAACCAGATCACTCCGGGCTAGGGAAAAGTCTACCACGGACACTCCGTCTCGGAGACGCGCAGAACGTCGACCGTCCATGTCGTAAAAAGGGCAGTGCAGTCTTCCCACAAATCGGGAACCAAATCGCTCCGGATCAGAGCGTCGACCGTCCATGTCGCAAAAAGGGCAGTGCAGGCTTCCTACAAAGCAGGAACCAGATCACTCCGGGCCAGGGAAAAGTCTACCATGAACACTCCGTCTTGGAGACGCGTCAAGCGTCGACCGTCCATGTCGCAAAAAGGGCAGTGCAGGCTTCCCACAAATCGGGAACCAAATCACTTCGGATCAGAGCGTCGACCGTCCATATCGCAAAAAGGGCAGTGCAGGCTTCCTACAAAGCAGGAACCAGATCACTCCGGGCCAGGGAAAAGTCCACCATGGACACTCCGTCCCAGAGACGCGTCAAGCATCGACCGTCCATGTCGCAAAAAGGGCAGTGCAGACTTCCTACAAAGCAGGAACCAGATCACTCTGGGCCAGGAAAAAGTCTACCATGGACACTCCGTCTCGGAGACGTGTCAAGCGTCGACCGTCCATGTCGCAAAAGGGGTAGTGCAGGCTTCCCACAAATCGGGAACCAAATCGCTCCGGATCAGAACGTCGACCGTCCATGTCGCAAAAAGGGCAGTGCATGCTTCCTACAAAGCAGGAACCAGATCACTCGAGGCCAGGAAAAAGTCTACCACAGACACCCCGTCTCGGAGACGCGTCAAGCATCGACCGTCCATGTCGCAAAAAGGACAGTGCAGGCTTCCCACAAATCGGGAACCAAATCGCTCTGGATCAGAGCGTCGACCGTCCATGTCGCAAAAAGGGCAGTGCAGGCTTCCTACAAAGCAGGAACCGGATCACTCCGGGCCAGGGAAAAGTCTACCACGGACACTCCGTCTCGGAGACGCGTCAAGCGTCGACCGTCCATGTCGCAAAAAGGGCAGTTCAGGCTTTCCACAAATCGGGAACCAAATCACTCCGGACCAGAGCGTCGACCGTCCATGTCGCAAAAAGGGCAGTGCAGGCTTCCCACAAATCGGGAACCAAATCGCTCCGGATTAGAGCGTCGACCGTCCATGTCGCAAAAGGGGCAGTGCAGGCTTCCCACAAATCGGGAACCAAATCGCTCCGGGTCATAGCGTCGACCATCCATGTCGCAAAAAGGGCAGTGCAGACTTCCCACAAATCGGGAACCAAATCGCTCCGGATCAGAGCGTCGACCGTCCATGTCGCAAAAAGGGTAGTGCAGGCTTCCCACAAATCGGGAACCAAATCGCTCTGGATCAGAGCGTCGACCGTCCATGTAGCAAAAAAGGCATTGCAGGCTTCCTACACTGCTTCCTACAAAGCAGGAACCAAATTGTTCCGGGCTAGGGAAAAGTCTACCACGGACACTCCGTCTCGGAGACGCGTCAAGCGTCGACCGTCCATATCGCAAAAAGGGCAATGCAGGCTTCCCACAAATCGGGAACCAAATCGCTCCGGATCAGAGCGTCGACCGTCCATGTCGTAAAAAGGGCAGTGCAGGCTTTCTACAAAGCGGGAACCAAATCGCTCCGGACCAGAGCGTCGACCGTCCATATCGTAAAAAGGGCAGTGCAGGCTTCTTACAAAGCGGGAATCAGATCACTCCGGGCCAGGGAAACGTTTACCACGGACACTCCGTCTCGGAGACGCGTCAAGCGTCGACCGTCCATGTCGTATAAAGGGCAGTGCATCCCAAAAAGTGGGAACCAAGGCAAGCCGCCTCCACGTGAAAGAAGATCCATCAATTTCATGCACACGACTCACATATGTGGTGTGCATTTATTGATGGGGGGTACTTTGTTGAAGTCGAAAATTACATCCTGGTTGACCAAGTCAAAGTCAAAGTCAACCCCGAGCCAAGTAGGCCCATGCCCAGGTCGAGTCCGAACATGAAGCGGCCGGCCCTCCCCCATGCCAAAATGAAATCATGTAATAAATAATTTTTATGTAATTTTTTATGCATGAATGTAAACAAAATGGGTATAAAGCCAAATTTTTGTAAGCCCGTGGCTTATGTGCAAAAAGAAATAGCACATGAGACATGAGATGGGCAAAATGTCATTTTGTAAAGCCCAAGGGGCTATATGTAAATGTGTAAGCCTATATAAGGCAACATGATGATGAATAAAAGATAGACTTTTCATTTCCCAAAAATTAGGGCATGTGCCTCTTTCTCCTTCCTCAAGGTTCTAAAACCTTCTTCTTTCTTTTGAATTAAATCAAGAGTTTTACTCTTCCTTTTCTAAAACTAAATAGTTTTTCACCACAAAACCCACAAAAGGGAACTTGGATCTGCCATTATATTTCAAAACGGGGAGATTTTTAAGTCTCCCCCCTTTTTCCAAGATCCGGCCAAACGACAGGAAGAAAAAGTAGACTCATCTCCAGAAACCCCACTTTGGGGAAGATCCAAGGCTCATGGGGAGAACCCCCTTCATCAGCTTCAAAATATCCTAGGAGTTTAACTCCTTATATATATATATATATATATATATATATATATATATATATATAGACAAAATAATAAGTGCTCCTTTCTGGGGGTACAACTCCTATTGTAGGGACCAAGTCCCTTTTGCCTCCCGAGCGCCCACGTGCCTAGCACGTGAGGCGCTAGCGTCCTTATGCCCAAAGCGCTAGCGCTCTTGCGCTCAGAGCGCTAGCGCCCGAGCGCCCACGTGCCGGCACGTGGGGTGCTGGTGCTCTGGCGCTCAGAGCGCCAGTGCCCAAAGCGCTAGCGCCCGAGTGCCCACGTGCCTGGCACGTAGGGCGCTAGCGCCCTTGCGCTCAAAGCGCTGGCGCTTTTTCCCACGTATCCTTTGGATGCCCTTTTCCTTTCCTTTTTATATACATACACACACACACATACACCACATTAAAAATACCTCCCCCGTTAGAAAAAAATTCTAATGGGGCGCTGCCCCGCACCCTGCAAGGGGGCTGCTAGCCCTCTTGACCCCCAGCCCGCTATCCGGGTAGCGGGACCCCGTAAAAACTCTGCGGAGCCCCCGATATATCTAAAACCCCCTTTCAAAACACAGCACACATACACTGCACATTGAGTTCGCATGACCTGTTTGACCCGTTAATCGGAGGTTCCCTTGCTCCAAAGGCGAGGGGTAATTAACAGCAGCTTAGTCCGCGGCTGCCGGAGATTTGGATCCCTGCAATCAATAAACCCCAGCCTACCCTAGACAGGGGGAGTCTATAATACGCCTGACAAGCGCACGCGCATTCCTATCTCAACGGGGTGACGAAAAACACCCTACAACTGGCCTATCATGTCCAATCCCCACTAGGCGAACGGCCATGGGGAGGTTAAAGCGGTCAGCTTGGTAGCCGGAAAGCGAGGCATGCTTCCGTGGAGCTGGCAACTTTTGCATCTCCTGACGAGCTTCTGGGCGTCTCCGTAAATAGTGGGCCAGTAGTACCCCTGGAGCAATGCCTTCTGGATTAAGGTTCGGGCCCCTTGGTGCGCGCCGCCGACCCCTTCATGGATTTCACGGAGGACGTAGTCGACTACATGGGGGTCGACGCACTGGAGCAGGGGCTGAGTGAAGGATTTCTTGTAAAGGTTCCCATTGCTCCAGACGAAGTGACGGGCTTTGGCCCGAAGACGGCGGGCTGCTCCCCGATCTTCTGGGAGCGTACCATCCCTTAGGAATCCCACGATGGGCCTCCTCCAGTCTTGGTCATCTTCTTGCGCTGTGCATACATGGAGCATACCGTCTTCCACGCTGGGCCGTGACAAGGTCTCGAAGAGGATAGATCGCTTGTTGTTGGCCGAGTAGGATGAGGTCAACTTTCTCAGGGCGTTGTCTTGGGCATTGAGCTTCCTGGGTATTTGCTCCACTTGGACCTCGTCGAAGTTCTTTCGCAGTTTTTTTACCTCGGCCAGATATTTCACCATTAGAGGTTCCCGAGCTTTGAAGCGGCCAGTCACTTGGCCAACGACTAGGGCTGAGTCACTGCGGATTCGAATTGTTTTCAGCCCCAGCCCGGAGGCCATGCGCAGTCCACCCAGCAGGACCTCGTACTCTGCCGCGTTGTTTGAGGCCTTGAATCCGAGCTTTAGAGAATACTCCATTTCCGCCTCGTTCGGGCCCCGAATGATGAGGCCGGAGCCACAGCCTTCCTCGGTTGAGGACCCGTCGACGTAAAGGACCCACTCGGGGACCGAGTCGAGTCTCCCCGCGGTCGGGTGTTGTGCCGCGAGGGTCGGCGTGGACTCCGGTTCTTTGCTGGGGATGGTACACTGGTTGATCTCAAAAATATCTATTAACCGCAATCAAGAACGGCATCGCTTTGCAGCTAGCCGGTGAGTACGGGTCGGTCCACAGGGATGTTGTGAATTTCCTAATCGCTCAAACGAGTTAATTCCGATGGGTGTTCGGATTGATTATTAAATCTAAAAACTAAATCTATCTAAAAACTAAATTAATCTAGATCTAAATCTTGCTAGGGTTAGGTTTAGGAATGGTTTAAAAATATAAATAAATCTCAACGCTTTCTATACCCAAATGAAGATCTATGAGGAGTTATGGTAATTATCAATAAAAGGGATTAGATCCATTCGGGAAGGTGTTCCTTCCTCTAGGTTCTTGTCCTTCCTTTATCGATCCTTACCCTAACCTCCATGGAAAACACGCGCAACCGGACCTTTATACTACGGTATCACCGCTACCTCGAGGGATAGGGTGCCGTAGGGCGCGGTGTGTGCGTGTATGCATGGAGTCCTATTGAAAATATATAATGGGCAAGAAAGGGATGAGAGATCTCATCTCTCAAAAGCCTTCCCCAAAGCTAATATCGAAGACAAGGAATTAAAATCTAAACTAGAGCAATTAAATAAAACTACTTACAGATGGCTCTCTCCAAACATCAACACAGGGTTGTCAGATCTGAATTCATGAAATGAAAAGAGGCACCGATGCTCTCCAAAAGAATTCTAAAATTTATTAATGAAAGGAGGCATAGCCTTTACAATGATTTAGAGTTCCTATTTATAGAGGATAGAAAACCCTAGGTTACAATTGATTCGCACGTCTACATTTACCAAAATATCCTTAGGAAGACCTAGTCAAAGTAGACTCCAAGCTTTGGCAAAATTTTATGTCTCTGTCTCTTTAAAAGGAAGTATTGGGCCTTGAATCTTTGGGCTTCCTTATTATTTGGTTCTTTTATTAAAATAGCTTCTATGTTTCTTCCAGATCTCTAGTGAATAATTACGGTGGACTTTTAACCGTTCGCTTTGTAATCTTGGACCTTGCATTGCCTTATACTTTGTGAATTTTATCTTTGATGTAGGCTTGATCAAGAGTCTTCTGTTTGTTGGTCAAAATCCACTTTTGCATCGTCTTTTCATCGTTTTCACTGTTTTAGATCCAAGAACCTGTAACCTGTAATATGTAGCAGACATGCATCAAAAGCACCTGTTTATTTATAAAACGAATAAGAATGGGGAATATAATAATACAATATTATGGTGTGAACAAATACCCCCAAACTTATCTTTTGCTCGTCCTCGAGCAAACTTATTTTTTTATTCTCAACAAAAAACCTAACCGCACTTTCGCAGGGAAACGCGATTGCACTGAGCTCGTGCAACAAGCCGTTAAACCTCTAGGTGTCCCTAGTAGGAGGAGTGTTGTCTCCTGAGGGTTTTCAGCGGATACTACCCACAAAATCCTATCAATTCGGCTTTTCGACTTTAATTCTCCAATTAAGTTTTCTAACAAGGAATTCTATTATCGTCGACTTGCAAATTATCCACCCATATTCTTCACACTTCCCTATCATCTAACTTAAGATTATATATGTTCTATATACTTACTTAGCTTTCGGCATTTCCTAAGTTTCCTTCTAGGGTTACTTCTCCACTTAGGAATTTCTATCAACTCTACTAAAGATACAAGTTCTATTCTTCACTCCTTTCTCTCATCTAAACTCCAATCACATATCCCCACGTGTGTGTATAAATCACACCTACGCTTAGAAATTCAAATCAAGCAATCATACCCTTGTCCATTGTCCAAAGTACTTATTAATTGGTGAATTTTTAATTGAATTTTGCTTACACATCCTTCATGCGACCGTTAATACTCCTTGAGGTACCAACGACCGATTACAAAATGCGTTTGCACTTTTAAAGCGTAATTCCTAGTCTTGCAACACCTAAGGCTTTAGCAGTGACTTCCAAACCAGTTGGTCTAAGGCACTAGGTGATGAAGCACCCTCGCTAAATATTTTTCTATTTTTGCAGCCTTAAGTAATCACAAAAACCAGTGTTCATTTTTTTAATTCTTTATTCACACTTGTATTTTTTTATTTCATTTTCTTCGTACTAAGGACTTCAGACAAGAGCATTTCATGGTCTCCTCTACTATTCCAAGTTTCAAGGTGCGTGATTGTGTAAATTGTAGGGTATACATTTTCAGAATCTAGACTTAAACTAGGAACTATTTTTCAAATTTATACTCTAATAAGAACATCAATACTTTTCCTTTGTTACAACTTAGCCCAAGAAGTGAACTCAAAATTTGCCTATTTCTAAATAAACTACAAAGACATATACTTTCTACCGTTAAACTTTAAGGAAGGTTATTTTTAAGGTTTTTAATTTACTACGTCTAAAATCTAATTGTTCCTAGCTAGTTAACCTATTTGTCAAACTCAAGTCAAATAAGCCAAAATTGAATACAATAATTTTTATAATTTTTGAAATTTTTCAATTTTTATGGGTTTTCAAATAAATATGCAAATGCAAAAATATACAAATGAATGCGAAGGAAGAAGACGTACCGAGCATACCCCCAAACTTAAACTTGACAGTGTCCTCACTGTCATGCTACACCAAGAGGGTCAAAATGTCGGCACACCCCTGTTTATTTATTTATAATTTTTTTTATTTTATTGTTTTGAATTTTTTTTATAGAAAAAGAGAACAAAAAAATATATATACATATATACAAAGGTTCCCCCCAAACTTAAGCTTGGCCTTACACAAGCCAAAGGTTAACACCAACCATTCAAAAATCTTATCGTGGTAATGGTCGAGTTGGTGAAAGAATGGAGTAGAAAGAAAAGAAATGAGAAACACACGAGACCGTGTGGAGGTAGAAACGAGATACGGTCTCGGTGGGGGAGAAGAATGGCGGAAAAGAGAAAGAAGTGGAGTACGATCTTGGGAGTGTAAATCGAGTGAATAAATTAGCGCAATTTGTGATGACCGAAGTGTTAAAAGTGATTGTGCTAATCTATCAACTCGTCGTGAAATGGGGTCAAATCCCTCAAGATTCGCAAGAAGGCATGGGTACGCCGAACTTGGTATTGGAGATGAAAGCGTAACGGTCTCTTGTACGGTCGGAACGATAGAAGGTAGGGAAGGGAGTGAATTAGGGATAGTCTCATTCTCACCGTAGTAAACTGTCTCGAATTGGAAAAATTCCATCAATGGTTCGAAACAACTGTAAGCAACCGAGTCTGATGGTTCAACTAACTCATCTGAAAATGTAAAGGACTCAAACTCGGGCGGTGAGTCATCAACATCGTCCGAAAAAGTGAAACACTCGTAATCGATATCGTCTGTGAGAACTGTGTCAGATTCGAAGAGAAATTTTTCAAGCTCACAGTCTTCAAGTGTGATCTTATGCGTGGTTGGAACGATGGAAAGGAGGGAGGGTGATTTAGTTAAAGACTCAAGAGGATGAATTGGAAAATCCGACATATCAAACAAAAATGGTTCAACCTCAATATTATCCTCAATACGATCCTCATAATTCTCCTCAATATTTATCTCATCCATGCCATTATCATCAAAATCAAGACGCATATGAAGTTCGGGAGAAACATCTAATGACTCGGGATGATGAATTGGACATAAAAGTTCAATCAAATCGACAGGTTCATCATCCGAAATATTCCCGGCGTCTATATCCTCAATCAAGTGAAAATCAATTTTTTCTGTCACCTCATCAAAAGCATGGATATTTATCAATTCAGGTTCTAGAGTGGAGGTGTAAGATTCAAAAGGATTAGGTGTGGTTTCACTCGAAAGGGGTTCCTTATAATTTGGTAAATCAAGCACTACAAAGTCCCACAACTCATCATTTTGGACACATGTTTGAAAATTGGAGTTGTTGGATTCAATTGTGTATGGGTAGGTTTGATTTGGAAATCCTTTCACATTCTCACTCTGTCCAACCGCCTCCTCATACATTGAAAAATTTGAAGCTAGTGGAAACTAGCTACCGGTTCAGCAGGTTGCATAAGGGCGGTAATGGATGCTTCCACATTCCTAACCATTTTGTTTGTTCCTAAGATATAAGCCTCCAACGACTCTTCCAAACTAGACTTGGGTGGTGTAGGGGTTTCAGTAAAAGATTCGAAGCTGTTTGGATACGTGAAACTCCCTAATGGCTGTGTAGAAACAGAGTCTAGTGAAGGTGGGAAAGTCGGGTAGGACTGATAGGAAGTGGATGGCTGGACAGGAGTAGGATCAACCTGTGGATAGAAAGGTGAATGAACTTGTTGATCCCTATAACTGGATGTGTGGAGAGGAGTGAAAGATCGGCTACGAGATTTAGCAATGTGCTCAGCAATGAACATCGGTTTAGGAGTTACAGCAGGAATTGAAAAGGTGGTGTCAACGTACGAAGGTGGTGAAGGTTGACATGGTTGACACAAAGTGGGTTGCAAAGTCAAACTGTTTCTCCTAGACGCTTCTATTTGATCTTTCAAAGATATTTTTGGCATGGAGGGATCTTCTTTAAATCGACCGAAACAATTGACGTATGACGCAAAGTTAGGTTCGGGATACCAAAGTTCGGCAAGAGATTTATGATGTGGGGTACCCATGATAGAAGAAAGAGAAGATGAAGAAGGTAGGTGGTGGGGTGCAAGTATTTTACGCGACAAGTTGCAAGTTTTTTTTATAAAAAATTTCCCCCCTTTTTTTCTCTTTATTTGAAACTGTTTGCAAAAAAAAAAAAATTCGATAAAGGGCTTAGACACAAATGTAATCAACCAGAAATGCACAATCAGGTCTAAATCTAGGGTCACCTAGGTCAGTTAGACAGCTCCTAACTTTTCCAAAGGGCTAGAAATAGGATCTCAAACCGCCTCTTCACCGCCAATTGCGGCCAGGTAAGTGCCAGGTAAGTGGGAGGCTCCCCGCTACAAGTAACGGTCCTAATTAAGTAACCACTTGCCTTAGACACACTTGTCTAGACACCGCAAAGTTAGGTTAGGATAAACGGTAGATGCCTATAACTAGTCCTTTGTCCTATTGAGCTCGACGTCCTTAGGGCTGAGTTTAGTATTTTTTAATTAAATATGGTCAATGCAAATGCCTTATGTGATTTCTGGGGTCCTAGGAAGGGTGATGAAATCCCTACCCAATCTGAATTGGTCAAAAGCCCCTTAAAATCCGATTAAAGATATGCAAAACAGTAAATCACTTGCAATCAAATCTTTTTTTGTGAATTTCAAAACTTGCAAATTTTCTAATTAAAATTTTCCTTTTTTTCTCTTGCTCTTTATTTGGAAAGATATTTTTAGCAAAAAGATTAAGGATATGCAAATCAGAAAAGATCACTTGCAATCAATTTTTATTTTAAACGCGCGCAAAGAATCCTGCACAAGATTTGTTATTTGGAAGGGGGAAGATTTTTTAAGCGTAAAGAATCCTGCAGGAGATTTGACAAAAGATATATTTTAGGTTGCAGAAGGGGGAAAAAGGAAACAAACAGTGAAATTTTCGCGCGATGATGTCAGCATGACGCGGCGGTTCAGCGGCGGGAGCGCGCTTGCGCGGCGGAATGGCGGCGGTACAGAGGCTTCAGGTCTCCAAAAAAATTTTGCTGTTCTGATTTTCCAACCTCTTTCTGTTCTGATGTATCTTTTTCTGTTTCGAACTCTGGATTTTTCCAGATCCATCTCGATTGTAGATCCTGCAAAAATTCAAACAAAAAATACCCTTCACAAAATACAAAGATGATAAATTTTTATATTTTTTGATTTTTCAGTTTTTATGGTTTTTTTAATTAAGATTAACCCGAAATTGCAAAAAGGAAATACTACGCCATCCCCGGCAACGGCGCCATTTGGTTGATCTCAAAAATATCTATTAACCGCAATCAAGAACGGCGTCGCTTTGCAGCTAGCCGGTGAGTACGGGTTGGTCCACAGGGATGTTGTGAATTTCCTAATCGCTCAAACGAGTTAATTCCGATGGGTGTTCGGATTGATTATTAAAGCTAAAAACTAAATCTATCTAAAAGGTAAATTTATCTAGATCTAAATCTTGCTAGGGTTAGGTTTAGGAATGCTTTAGAAATGTAAATAAATCTCAACGCTTTCTATACCCAAATGAAGATCTATGAGGAGTTATGGTAATTATCAATAAAAGGGATTAGATCCATTCGGGAAGGTGTTCCTTCCTCTAGGTTCTTGTCCTTTCTTTATCGATCTTTACCCTAACCTTCAAGGAAAACACGCGCAACCGGACCTTTATACTACGGTATCACCGCAACCTCGAGGGATAGGGTGCCGTAGGGCGCAGTGTGTGCGTGTATGCATGGAGTCCTATTGAAAATAAATAATGGGCAAGAAAGGGATGAGAGATCTCATCTCTCAAAAGCCTTCCCCAAAGCTAATATCTAAGACAAGGAATTAAAATCTAAACTAGAGCAATTAAATAAAACTACTTACAGATGGCTCTCTCCAAACATCAACACAGGTTTGTCAGATCTGAATTCATGAAATGAAAAAAGGCACCGATTCTCTCCAAAAGAATTCTAAAATTTATTAATGAAGGGAGGCATAGCCTTTACAATGATTTAGAGTTCCTATTTATAGAGGATAGGAAACCCTAGGTTACAATTGATTCGCACGTCTACATTTACCAAAATATCCTTAGGAAGACCTAGTCAAAGTAGACTCCAAGGTTTGGTAAAATTTTATGTCTCTGTCTCTTTAAAAGGAAGTATTGGGCCTTGAATCTTTGGGCTTCCTTATTATTTGGTTCTTTTATTAAAATAGCTTCTATGTTTCTTCCAGATCTCTGGTGAATAATTACGGTGGACTTTTAACCGTTCGCTTTGTAATCTTGGACCTTGTATTGCCTTGTACTTTGTGAATTTTATCTTTGATGTAGGCTTGATCAAGAGTCTTCTGTTTGTTGGTCAAAGTCCACTTTTGCATCGTCTTTTCATCATTTTCACTGGTTTAGATCCAAGAACCTGTAACCTGTAATATGTAGCAGACATGCGTCAAAAGCACCTGTTTATTTATAAAACGAATAAGAATGGGGAATATAATAATACAATATTATGGTGTGAACATGCACTCGACGATAAAATCGGCCAGGGCTTGTGCTTTGATGGCCTGCCTCGGGCGGTGTTTTATGTCAAACTTGGACAGATCCCACCTCCACTTCTCTAAGCATCCCGAGGATTCGGGTGAGGCGAGGATAGTCCCCAGCGGGCGCTCGGTGAGGATGAAGATGGTGTGCGCCTGGAAGTAGTGCCGCAACTTCCTTGAGGCCGCAATGAGTGCCAAGACAATCTTCTCTATGGCTGGGTACCTCGTTTCTGCGTCTTTGAAGATGTGGCTCACGTAGTACACCGGCCTTTGCGCTCCGTCGACTCTCATATGAGCACTGAGCCTGCCGCTTAGTCGGATACCGTCAGATACAGTGATAACTCGTCTCCTTCAACTGGTCGGGTGAGCGGCGGTGGCGTCGCAAAGTGCTTTTTTAACTGGTCAAAGGCGGTCTGGCACTCTTCTGACCACTCGAACCTTAGAATTTTCCTCAGAGCTTTGAACAATGGGAGGCACTTTTCCCCAGGCCTCGACATGAAACGGCTCAGAGCGGCTACCCGCCCTGTCAGTCGCATGATCTCGATGTTGGTTTTGGGCGCGGTCATGTTGAGGATAGCGTCGATTTTTTCCGGGTTTGCCCCGCTTCCCAGAGTGAGTTAAGATAGGCATGTGACAGAGCCAACCATGCTACCTGTGGATAGGAAATATCCCTCTACGGTCACATTACGGCTTTAGAGATATCAAGAACAATAATAAACAACTATCTAATACATGTCCATGAGCCAGAATAACGAGTCAAGAATAAAATAACGCGGAAGCAAAAGATCCAATACAATAATAAACTGGAATGTACGTCCCAAAATGCGGGCTCACATCAGGAATGAAAATACTGGAAGGAAACTAAACTAAACTAATAACAGGTCATCACCGCTTGGCCTGTTGATCAAAGTACTCCTGGACAGCCTGCGATAAGGACAAGGGATCTGGGCCATGCAAAACCCAGACGTCAGTGCGTCATAATAACAATAACTCCAAGCAAGCAGGATGCGAAGAAATATGCAGGCATGAAGTATAAACAGTAACATGAATATAGATCAGTGGACATAATGTATGTAGGTGAAGTGCAGTGAGTAGTCTAAACTGTGACATAGAGTTATCTACTCTAAAATTATTGAAATCAATTAGAGTAATCCTCCATGTAACTCAAAGGATATGTCCCGTTATCCCCCGGGACCACGGATCAGGTAGTGCGAGTCATAAATGACTCTGTCCCGTTATCCCCCGGGACCACGGATTAAGTAAGAATCACGAATGATTCTGTCCCGTTATCCCCCGGGACCACGGATCAAGTAATACCCTTGTAAGCTACACTTTAGTTTACACTTTTGATTTCCCCATACCCCCAAGGTTATGTGTTCAAGTCAGGTATTGATAAATCTGGAGCTAATGCCAACACAGGATCAAGCAGGTACAGGTTTGTCTGTATAGACAACAGGATATGTCCGTAGGGACAACAGGTCAAGATTGTCGGCATTAGTAACAAGATCAGGTAACATGTCAAGTAGTGGTGTATGTATCAAGTCGTGTTAAGTAGTGGTGTATCAGGTCATGTCAGGTAGTGCACAAGTATCAAATAGGTGCTCATAATCAAACTGTAATAAGTATGGGTACACAAAAAACAAGTATGGAGTGCTAATAAAACAATAAAATGGAATAATGTGATATAGTATGTAAATAGATATAAATTCAAAGATATGGATGCACAATTATCGATTAGGGTTACATTTATATTTCCAATACTAATTAGGATGCACTTTATTAAACATGGGGTGTTAATATCACAGTGTTATGTATTAATGTGATCTATGGATGCAGTTATATATATTTTAAATGAGATGGATGCAAACGGGTATCCGAAATCAGTAAAACTGTAAAATGGTAACGTGGGATGTACAACTACGCAATATGTGATGTAAATATTCCATTGGGTGCAGTATGTTGTAATATAGTATGTAACAAGATATGTTTTCATGACCTAGATCTGAAATGATATGAATGGATGCAAACGGAACATCGAAAGGTTATAAAACTAAACATGGGTGCATGATTTAAAATGCAGGTATGATATTTATTTAAATAGGTATATAATGAGTTATATTGCATGTAGCAAGATTAACTTGCCTAGACGGATCAAGAAACGGATATGTACGGTACGTCCGACGTCGGCGAGTTGTCGCGACGTGCGCACGGTACACGGAACGGGTCTAAATAACGCATGAGGGTGATCATGCAGTCAAGGCACGTTCGCTGGGTCGTCTGGATCGTCGGCGTCGTCACGGCTCCGGCGAACTATGAAACCATGGAATCAAGAATTAAAGAAGAAAGAAAAAGAAAGAGAAGAGAAGAAAAGGGAAGAGGAATAAGAAGAAGAAGGAGAAGAGGGCTTACAGGATTGTGCACTGGAGTCGCAGAGAGAGGTGGTGGTGTCGATGATGAAGAACGGAGCTCCGGCGAAGGGGTTTAATGTTAGGGTTTCGGTTAGGGTTTAGGTTTTGTTTACCGGGGTTTGGGTGAGTGCAGGGGTGTTGCTGGGTTGTAGGAGGAAGAACAGAGGAGATAGGGAGAGAAAGGAGATGATGATGATGGTGGTGTGAGGCGAAGAGGTTGTCGGCGACGAGGTGGTGTGGGTGGTGATGATGGGTTCTCGGGTGCAGTGGGGTTACTCGAGAAAGAAAAGAAGAAGAAGGAGATGGTGAGGAGGAGGAAAGGAGGCTCGGTTGAGGGAGATGAGGAGATTAGGTGCTGGAGTTTTAGGTTAGGGTTTGATGAGGATGGGTTGAGGAAATGAGGGGCTTCGCTGGGTTTTTAAAGAGAAGAGGAAGACGGGGATAGAAGGGAGGTGACCATAAGGTGCGGCGGTGACGAGATCAGCTACAGAAATCGCGAGAGGAGAGAGAGAGAATCGCGAGAGTAGAGAGATAGAGAGAGAGATAGAGAGAGGAGAGAGAGAGGAGGAGAAAAAAAATTGGAGTGCAGCGGGGGAGAGAGAAAGAGAGAAGAGAGAGAGGAGAGAGAGTCTGTGCTGAGGGAGAGAGAAAGAGAATGGAAAAAGAGGAGAGAGAGATGTGCTGATTGGTAGGTAGTGTGGGGACCAGCAAAGAGAGAGAGAGAGGGTTTAGTTAAACTGTTTTGATTCTATCGAATAAATATTTTAGTTAGTTATTAAGATTTAAACAACCGATTAAATTTTAAAGATATTAAATTAAATAAAATTTGATTTTCAGATAAATACAAATTTAGTCCAAAAAACGCCTGGGTCGGGTCTAAAATTTCATATTAAAATATGAAAAATATATGCAACTTTCAAAATTCAAAATGAATGCTTAGGTAACGAAAATGCATACCCCCAAGAACGGATGCACGTACGTGCGCGTAGCCATCCAAACACGTCCGTTTTATTGAACGGGACGAGAACAAGATGCACGGATGCTACCACGGGGTTAAGGGTATCATGCAGGCCATGTTATGTATTTTAAAATATTTTACGTGACTTAAAATGTTATAAGGTAAAAGATGCAATGCCAGATAAAATGCCAGTATGCAGTATTCATGAAAATACACATGTCTAAGTAACAAGTCAAGATAATTCATAAACATGAATCAAGCAGGTTCCAAGCAAGCGGGTCGGGTCGAATGCAATGTAAAATGTAAAATACTATTCGCACCCAAAACACGATAAATCAAGAAATACCACAAATAAGAAAAATACGAGAACTGGGATTGGTATAAATGAACTAGGTTGTTACATTATATCCAACTAAAAAAAAAATTTCATCCTCGAAATTCCAATAACAAGAAAAGATAAATAATCAAGAAACTACAAGAATGAATGTGGAAACTTCTGTCGGATTTCATCTTCTCGTTCCCAAGTTGATTCTCCATGCGAGCGATTTCTCCAAGAAACAAGTACGAGAGGGATAACCTTGTTCTTAAGAACCTTTTCCCTTCGATCCACAATCGACATCGGTCGTTCCCCAAAGGTTAAATTTTCTCATACAGTCAGTTCCGAATGATCCAGCACGTGTGTTTCATCTCGAACATATTTACGGAGTTGAGATACATGAAACACGTCATGAACATTCGCCAAAGATTGCGGTAAAGCCAATCGATACGCCACTTCTCCAACACGCTCCAAAATCTCGAAAGGTCCAATGAATCGAGGACTAAGCTTTCCTCGACTCCCAAAACGAATCACTCCTCTAGTCGGTGATATTTTCAAGAATACCAGATCACCAACAACGAGCTCTAGAGGTCTCCTCGATGTATCGGCCCAAATCTTCTGCCGATCTTGCGCTGCCTTCATATGATTCCGGATAGTGTTAACTTTCTCTACTGTTTGCACGATCAAATCCGGTCCCAACAATCTTTGTTCTCCAACATCATCCCAACAAACGGATGAACGACACTTGTGACCATACAATGCTTCGAATGGAGCCATTTGAATAGTCGTCAGAAAACTGTTATTGTAAGAAAACTCCACCAAGTGTAGATGATCCTCCTATAAACCCTTGAAGTCTAACATGCAAGCTCTCAACATGTCTTCAAGAGTTTGGATCGTTCTCTCCGACTGGCCATCTGTTTGAGAATGATAAGCTGTGCTAAACTTCAATCGAGTCCCCAAACTTTCCTGTAAGCTCCTCCAGAAGTGTAATAAGAAACGAGTGTCACGGTCGGACACGATGCTCACCGGTACTCCATGCAATCTTACAATCTCCTGCATATACCGTCTGCCAATGCTTCCGTTGATTGACCAACTCGAAATGGGATGAAATGAGCTGCCTTGGTCAAACGATCAACAATCACCCAAACTGCATTGTTGCCCTTTGGACTCCGCGGTAAAGCCGTCACGAAATCCATGGTTATATGTTCCCACTTCCATTGAGGAATCGGAAGTGGTTGCAATAAACCAGCAACCCTTTGATGTTCAGCCTTAACTTGCCGACACACCAAGCACTTCACTACAAAGCGGGCAATCTCCCGTTTCATGCCTTCCTACCAGAAATGCTGTCGTAGATCTCGGTACATTTTCGTGCCTCCTGGATGTACAGAATATGCGGAACTGTGCACCTCCTTCATAACTCCTTCGCGAATATCTCCTTTTGGCACACACAAACGGCTACCATATCGCAACGAACCATCTTCATGAGTCAACAAGTCCGTTCGAAGTCCAGCTTCAACCTGTTCTCGAAACTTTTGCAATCCAGGGTCCTGTAACTGCACTCCTTTAATATTCTCGATCAACGATGACTGTACTTGCTGCTGCATCAACTGTCCCGAAGAATGCGGTAGCACAATCTCCAAATCAAATCTCCGAAAGTCTTCAATAAGTTCTTTTTGTGCAGTCAACATCTGAATTGCTAGCAACCGACTAAGCGCATCCGGCACAACGTTAACTTTCCCCCAGATGGTACTTAAGATCAAGATCGTAGTCAGCCATCAGCTCCAACCATCTACGCTGCCTCATATTAAGCTCTTTCTGTGTGAACACATACTTCAGACTTTTGTGATCGGTGAATACTTCGACCCTTTCGCCCAATAAATAGTGTCTCCAAATCTTCAAAGCGAAAATCACAGCTGCTAGCTCCAAATCATGAGTTGGGTAATTCTTTTCATGCGTCTTCAACTGTCTCGATGCGTAAGCTATAACCTTCCCATGCTGCATCAAAACACATTCCAATCCTTTCCCAGATGCGTCGCTGTGAATCACCAATCCTCTGGAACTGTCTGGTACGGTCAAAATAGGAGCGGTTATCAATATCTGCTTCAATGCCTCAAAAGCTGACGCGCATTTATCCGTCCATACGAACGGTACTTTCTTACGCGTAAGCTTGGTCAAAGGCTCAGCCAAACAAGCAAAATTCTCCACGAACCTTCTGTAATACCCGACAAGTCCAAGAAAGTTTATGATCTCTGCAACGTTCTTCGGAATCGGCCAAGCTCGAACTGCTGCAATCTTTTCGGGATCAACAACGATTCCATCTCCGGACACGACATGCCCCAAAAACTTCACTTCTTCAAACCAAAACTCGCACTTGCTCATCTTTGCATACAATCTTTCTTGCCTCAATGTCTGCAGTGCGATCTTCAAGTGTTCTGCATGCTCTTCAATACTCTTTGAGTAGACCAGAATATTATCAATGAACACCACTATAAACCGGTCCAAGAATGGTGAAAAGATTCGGTTCATCAAGTCCATAAATATCGCCGGTGCATTCGTTACTCCGAAGGGCATCACTAAATACTCGTAATGTCCATACCGAGTTCGGAACGCCGTCTTGTAAATATCTTCTGATTTAACTCGGACTTGATGATATCCAGATCGCAAATCCAGTTTTGAGAATACCCTCACGCCACTAAGCTGCTCGAATAATTCGCCAATGCGAGGGATAGGGTACTTGTTCTTAATAGTCACCTGGTTTAATTCTCGATAATCGATACACATCCTCCTGGTGCTATCTTTCTTCTTGACTAGAAGAACCGGAGCTCCCCAAGGTGAATTGCTGCTGCGAATCCAACCCTTCCCAAGTAATTCGGTAACCTGCTTATTAATTTCTTCCAACACCACTAGTACTATTGGATAGTACGCCTTAGAGATTGGCGCTGAACTAGGAATAAGATCGATCGCGAACTCCACATCGCGTTTTGGCGGTAAACCCGAGATGTCCTCGAACATGTCCATGAAATCTCGAACTACCGCTGGCGCTTCTTTTTTATCAACTTCCATCGACGAAAGAACATTGTTTGTCGGCTTAGCCCTAAACTCGACTGGCCCGACAGAACTGCTTCCTCCAGTAAAGATAAACTCCGGATATCCGGGAATCTGGAAAATCACTTTCTTTACCCTACAATCAATGTGAGCGTGGAATATGCCGAGAAAATCCATTCCCAAGACAACTTCATAACTGCAGGTATCAATCACTAAGAAATCTGCAAACAGCTCCCGTCCGCAAACAACAACAGAACGATCCTTACATTCTCTACTAGCTATGATCTTCCCATTCCCAGTGTGTATGTCCCAACAACTAGATAAGGTCGTGCAAGGATTCGAGTGTGTAGCAATAAACTTGGACGACATAAAACAATGGGATGCACCAGAGTCGAATAACGTTAATGCGGGAAAACCATGAACAAGTAGGATACCTGAAACAACTTCTTCTGAAGCCTTAGCTTCCTCAGCCGTCAGGGTAAATGCTCGAGCTTGATTGGATCCCTGAGTCAGCTGCTTCTGTCCCTGAAACTGCTTCTGCGATGGCCTCTGAACATCATCCTTCATGTGAAGCTTTGACGGACAAGCGTTGATAGTATGATCCGCCGATCCACAAACCAAACAGAGTCCAAGCTTCCTTCGACAATCCTTCTGAAGGTGCCCTGGTAGATGACAGAACTCACAAAACATTCTTCCCCTCTGCTCATGTACAACGGGCTTCTTCATAAGTGTTACACCATGTCGGTTCACCGGAATACCTCTGCGTACATGTGCTCGGTTCGGTGCAAATGCCGGCTTCCGCACTGTAACTGCTTGCTGCTGTGTACCCCCAGTCTTCATAGATAGGCTCTGCTGCTCTCGGGCCGCTGTAAGCACTTGTGAGAAAGTGGTCAATCCCAGAGATATGATGTGCCTCTGGATTTCCACGTCCAAACTGCGCATGAACCTCCTTGCCCTATCAGCATCGTTGGCAACCAAAGGTCCAGCGAATCGACTGAGCCGTGTCCACTCAGCCGCATGTGCATCCACGGATCCGCCATTCTGCTTCAAACTGATAAACTTTTCTTCCATTTCCTCCCGTGCAGTTTGCGGGAAGAACTTCTCCAAGAAACTCTTCGAAAAATCTGCCCAACTGATCGGCTTGGGCAAGCGGGTCTCTTCCACAAGCCACCATTCATGGGCATAATCCACTAATTGGATGCATACCACATCTACTCTCTTGTCCTCTGGGATCTGTGCCGCAACGAGCAAATTCTCCGTATCAACCAGCCACTGCTCCGCTTGCAACGGCTCTTCCAGACCAGTAAAGACGGACGGACCAAGTCTCCTGAAATCCGCCACGGTACCCACACGATCAACTGGTTTGGCCACAACATTGTTTACGGACTGCTGGATGGTCCGCAAATCTTCCTGAAAAGCTTCGGCTTGCTGCTGGTTCAGCTCGGTCTGCCATTTCTGGTTCTCCAGCATCCCATGAATTACTCCAAGCAAAGCGGCGTCATCAACACACCTCTGGTACGTTTTCAGATTTCTGTCTGCCATGTTCCTGAAACCAAAACACCGAAAGGATTAGTATGATAACAGATTCAAAATATAGATCAAGTATATGAATCAAGACTAGAACTCTAAGTTACTTAAATAGAGTACCGCATTGTAACCATACCGCGGTACATAGTTACAATCACATAACTTCACCCAAGTCGCCTAAATTCTAGAGATAAACAATAGGAAACCAAAGTTTCAAGTCGATATGCAAAGAGGTTTGCATACTGTCAAGGTAAGAATCAGGAGGAAATTAACATTTAAAAAATGGCAAGATGGCAAAGTGGCAGGACATGTTCCTAATCACGAGTATTCTGATTCGTGTATTGGGTCCAATACCCAACTACAAAAGAATCAAACCCGATTAACCTAGATCCTATGGCTCTGATACTAAACAAACTCTGTCACGCCACACTTCCCAGAGTGCGCTAAGATAGACACGTGACAGAGCCAACCATGCTACCTGTGGATAGGAAATTTCCCTCCACGGTCACGTTACGGCCGTAGAGATATCAAGAACAATAATAAACAACTATCTAATACATATCCATGAGCCAGAATAACGAGTCAAGAATAAAATAATGCAGAAGCAAAACATCCAATACAATAATAAACTGGAATGTACGTCCCATAATGCGGGCTCACATCAGGAATGAAAATACTGAAAAGAAACTAAACTAAACTACTAACAGGTCATCACCGCTCGGCCTGTTGATCAAAGTACTCCTGGATAGCCTGCGATAAGGACAAGGGATCTAGGCCATGCAAAACAAAGACGTCAGTGCGTCATAATAACAATAACTCTATGCAAGCAGGATGCGAAGAAATATGCAGGCATGAAGTATAAACAGTAACAGTAACATGAATATAGATCAGTGGACATAATGTATGTAGGTGAAGTGCAGTGAGTAGTCTAAACTGTGACATAGGGTTATCTACTCTAAAATTATTGAAATCAATTAGAGTAATCCTCCATGTAACTCAAAGGATATGTCCCGTTATCCCCTGGGACCACGGATCAGGTAGTGCGAGTCATGAATGACTCTGTCCCGTTATCCCCCAGGACCACGGATTAAGTAAGAATCACGAATGATTCTGTCCCGTTATTCCCCGGGACCACGGATCAAGTAATACCCTTGTAAGCTACACTTTAGTTTACACTTTTGATTTCCCCATACCCTCAAGGTTATGTGTTCAAGTCAGGTATTGGTAAATCTGGAGCTAATGCCAACACGGGATCAAGCAGGTACAGGTTTGTCTGTATAGACAACATGATATGTCCGTAGGGACAACAGACCAAGATTGTCGGCATTAGTAACAAGATCAGGTAACATGTCAAGTAGTGGTGTATGTATCAAGTCGTGTTAAGTAGTAGTGTATCAGGTCATGTCAGGTAGTGCACAAGTATCAAATGGGTACTCATAATCAAACTGTAATAAGTATGGGTACACAAAAAACAAGTATGGAGTGCTAATATAACAATAAAATGGAATAATGTGATATGGTATGCAAATAGATATGAATTCAAAGATATGGATGCACAATTATCGATTAGGGTTACATTTATATTCCCAATACTAATTAGGATGCACTTTATTAAACATGGGGTGTTAATATCACAGTGTTATGTATTAATGTGATCTATGGATGCAGTTATATATATTTTAAATGAGATGGATGCAAACGGGTATCCGAAATCAGTAAAACTGTAAAATGGTAATGTGGGATGTACAACTAAGCAATATGTGATGTAAATATTCCATTGGGTGCAGTATGTTGTAATATAGTATGTAACAAGATATGTTTTCATGACCTAGATCTGAAATGATATGAATGGATGCAAACGAAATAGCGAAAGGTTATAAAACTAAATATGGGGTGCATGATTTAAAATGCAGGCATGATATTTATTTAAATAGGTATATAATGAGTTATATAGCATGTAGAAAGATTAACTTGCCTAGACGGATCAAGAAACAGATATGTACGGTACGTCCGACGTCGGTGAGTTGTCGCGACGCGCACACGGTACACGGAACGGGTCTAAATAATGCATGAGGGTGATCACGCAGTCAAGGCACGTTCGCTTGGTCATCTGGATCGTCGGCGTCGTCACGGCTCCGGCGAACTATGAAACCATAGAATCAAGAATTAAAGAAGAAAGAAAAAGAAAGAGAAGAGAAGAAAAGGGAAGAGGAATAAGAAGAAGAAGGAGAAGAGGGCTTACAGGATTGTGCACTGGAGTCGCAGAGAGAGGTGGTGGTGTCGATGATGAAGAACGGAGCTCCGGCGAAGGGGTTTGATGTTAGGGTTTCGGTTAGGGTTTGGGTTTTGTTTGCGGGGGTTTGGGTGAGTGCAGGGGTGTTGCTGGGTTGTAGGAGGAAGAACAAAGGAGATAGGGAGAGAAAGGAGATGGTGATGATGGCGGTGTGAGGCGAAGAGGTTGTCGGCGACGAGGTGGTGTTGGCGGTGATGATGGGTTCTCAGGTGCAGTGGGGTTACTCGAGAAAGAAAAGAAGAAGAAGGAGATGGTGAGGAGGAGGAAATGAGGCTCGGTTGAGGGTGATGAGGAGATTAGGTGCTAGAGTTTTGGGTTAGGGTTTGATGAGGATGGGTTGAGGAAATGAGGGGCTTCGCTGGGTTTTTAAAGAGAAGAGGAAGACCGGGATAGAAGGGAGGTGACCATAAGGTGCGGCGGTGACGAGATCAGCTACAGAAATCGCGAGAGGAGAGAGAGAGAGAGAGGAGAGAGAGAGAGGAGGAGAAAGAAAATTGGAGTGCAGCGGGGGAGAGAGAAAGAGAGAAGAGAGAGAGGAGAGAGAGTCTGTGCTGAGGGAGAGAGAAAGAGAATGGAAAAAGAGGAGAGAGATGTGCTGATTGGTGAAGAGTGTGGGGACCAGCAAAGAGAGAGAGAGAGAGAGTTTAGTTAAACTGTTTTGATTCTATCGAATAAATATTTTAGTTAGTTATTAAGATTTAAACAGCCGATTAAATTTTAAAGATATTAAATTAAATAAAATTTGATTTTCAGATAAATACAAATTTAGTCCAAAAAAGCCCGGGTCAGGTCTAAAATTTCAGATTAAAATATGAAAAATATATGCAACTTTCAAAATTCAAAATGAATGCTTAGGTAACGAAAATGCATACCCCTAAGAACGGATGCACGTACGTGCGCGTAGCCATCCAAACACGTCCGTTTTATTGAACGGGACGAGAACAATATCCGCGGATGCTACCACGGGGTTAGGGGTATCATGCTGGCCATGTTATGTATTTTTAAATATTTTACGTGACTTAAAATGTTATAAGGTAAAAGATGCAATGCCAGATAAAATGCCAGTATACAGTATTCATGAAAATTCACATGTCTAAGTAACAAGTCAAGATAATTCATAAATATGAATCAAACAAGTTCCAAGTAAGCGGGTCGGGTCGAATGCAATGTAAAATGTAAAATACTATTCGCACCCAAAACACGATAAATCAAGAAATACCACAAATAAGAAAAATACAAGAACTGGAATTGGTATAAATGAACTAGGTTGTTACAATCCCCATGGTCGGTGACCATGAAACCGAGGAACTTCCCCCAGTGACCCCGAATGCGCACTTGGCGGGGTTCAGTTTCATCTTGAACTTGCAGAGCACCTCGAAGGCCTCGCCGAGGTCCTCGGCGTGGTCGGTCGACGAGACTGATTTGACAAGCATATCGTCGACGTAAACTTCCATGTTTCTGCCGATCTGTGGCTTGAACATGTGGTTGACCAACCGTTGATACGTAGCCCCGGCATTCTTGAGGCCGAAGGGCATCACCTTGTAGCAGTATACCCCCAGGTCCATTGTGAATGCAGTGAGATCTTTGTCTGCCGGATTCATAAGGATCTGATTGTAGCCGGAGAAGGCATCCATGAAGCTCAACAGCTCGTGGCCTGCCGAGCTGATCTATCCGAGGTAGGGGATAGTTGTCTTTTGGGCAGGCCTTGTTGAGGTCGGCGAAGTCGACGCACATGCGCCACTTTCCGCTTGACTTCTTAACCAGGACTACGTTCGCTAGCCACTCCGAATAGGGTACATTCCGAATAAAGTTGGCGGCGAGGAGCCGATCTACCTCATCCTCAATAGCCTTCTGTTTGACCGGTGTGAAGCTTCGCTTCTTTTGTCTGACGGGTCGGGCCGTAGGATCTACCCCGAGCTTGTGAGATATAACTTTGGGGTCGATCCCAGGCATGTCAGCAAGCGCCTAGGCAAACACGTCGGAGTTGTTTCTAAGGAAATGAACCAGGTCTTCTCGCTGAGGTCCTGTCAGAAGCGACCCGATCTGAACGAGTTTTTCGCCGCTCCCTTCTACGAGGGGGGCCTCTGTCAGAGGCTCCACCGGGGTCCATCGGACCTCTTTTTGATCGTCTCGAGTGTCCAGAGAACCCATGATGTCACCCTCACCTTCGACATCGTCGACCGGCTTCTCCGATAAAGATGTTGCGGTGAAGCAAACCTTTGCAATTCGCTCGTCTCCATAGACCCGACCTATCCCGCCCTGGTCGAGAGGGAACTTCATCGCCAGGTAGTAGGTCGATATCTGGGCCCGAAAGGAGTTCAGCGTGGGGCGGCCGAGGTGGATGTTGTAGACCGATGGAATTTTCTCTATGATGAATTCCACCGGCACTGTCCGCGTATAGCCGGCTTCCCCGACGTTGAACTGTAGAGTGATTACTTCTTCCGCCGGGATGGAGTGGTTGGTGAATCCTGAAAGGACGTGGGAGGTCGGCCTCAGGTCTGCTACGGTGAGCCCCATGCGCAGAAAGCAGTCGTGGAAGAGAATGTCTGCCGAGCTTCCCGAGTCGGCTAGGATCCTGTGCACCTCGTATTGATGGACCCGAGCTGTAATCACCAGGGGGTCATTGTGGGGCAGGGATATGCCGTGAAAGTCCCCGTCGTCAAAAGTGATCGGCTCGGTCTCCCTGGCTTTCTTCTTCGGCCGGCTGTCGGCCGACGCGGCTGGCGTGGGGCGTTGAGTCTTGTAGGTACTTGACGTCCCCCCCGCCGTCATGACCATGATTTTGGACGAGCCTTGGTTCCCTTCGGTGAGGTTCTTTACGCCCTCCGGTGGGGCTGTTTTTGAGCTACCATGGAAAGTCTCGCGTGCGCGACCCCGTAGATGGAGGGGGTGTCGGTCATGCCTACGAATAGGCGAGCTGACCGCCACTGCCTCGGAAGGGACAGGGGTGCGACGAGACTCGGGGCGAAACTCTCTGGCATAAGACCTCGGAGCCAAACAGAGCGGGGCCCACCGGGTTATCGAATATGTCGGTCCGAAGGACCAGCGGCTGATGGAAACTGTGAGGCAACGATCGGCCGCGTCGGCGCGTGAGGGGTCTTCTCTTCCCCTGTAGGGGTCTCGGTCCCGAGGTGGGGGAGCGGAGACCTAGGGGTCTTGCCCTGCCGTTTGGACGTGGATAAGCGCCTCCACGACGGACGCGAGTCGGTCTATCCGGTTGGCAAGGGCGTTGATGGCTTTCGGCAGAGGAGGTGTTTACCGCCGGAAGACGCGGCAGAGATGCGGCGGGCGTCTTGCTTGGAATTCGGGGCAGATGCTAATTGGTGCTATCTGTCCACCTCTCCGAAGATGCCAAGTTGATTTATGGCACCATGTATCAAAGGTTTAAACAGATGCGGCCGATGTAGCAAACTTCGTCAGATTCCTCCTCGTTTGAGGAGTTTTTGAATGTGGGGACGCTATTCCCTGTTGGCGCAAGCCCCTACAGTTTATTATGCTACCGCGTCGCGGTAACAACTTTCTCCTTCTCCAGATGGTCACTTCGTGTCGTGGGTGTTTGTTCTGTGTTCGGTTATCCGTGGATTGTATACGGAGACTAATTTGTGTTGTTGCCCGTAGGACGTGGATTAGTCCAAATCCGTATTTTCTTAGATTTGGGTTTGGGGTTTTGGTTTAAGGATACGTTAGTCTCATTTTTGGACTAAGATCAACTTAAATGTTTGTTAAGGACACGTTAATCTAATTTCCAGACTAAGATCAACTTAACATGATCATTTAGATCCAACAAAAGAGCATTTGGACTCTATTGTTTAGTTTAGAGACATTGCGGTCAATTACCAGTTTAAGGACATGGTGGTCCATTGTAGTCCGTAGAATGTATGGCTGTCGGGACCCGTCACCTCTCCGAAGACGTTGAAGGATTACAACGACAAATATCAGAGGAGTTCAGAGATGTACCCTTGAACCAATGTTGGTTGGGAGATCTATAGTCCAATTTGGGACTAAAGTCTGTTTGAAAGTTTATGAGCATATGGGCTCAGTTGATATGAGTTGAATATTTTATGGTTCTTGCTGTTGAGCATTGGGCTCTGCATAGCATTTACATTTGTCCTGTTAGACCTTTACTTGGGCTCTGCCCTTTTTAAATAATGCATAGCATTTATATTTGGCCTGTTAGGCCTTTACTTGGGCTCTGCCCTTTTAAATAATGCATAACATTTTAGTGGTCTGATAGTGCGCCACGTGGCTTGTCAGACGCTTTGCGCAAATTAAAGAGCGCAATGTGCTAGTGCATGTGGAGCTGACACGTGTCACGCTCTGCGTTAAGCGCAAGTCTGTTAGCGCAGTGCGCTGCGCCAGTGAATGACACGTGGCGCGCTCTGGTGCAGTACGCCATCCCAAGAGCGCAGTGCGCTGTATTTAGGAGCGCAAAGCGCAGATTGTTCTGTGATTGACACGTGGCGCTCTCTGACGCAGTGGGCCAATCTAATAAGCGCAAAGGCGCATTTCAAGAGTGCAAGGCACTGTACAAAAGCACTGAGCGCATCTTGATCCAATTAAGATCAAAGAAACAGGTTCTTCTTGTTCTCATGAAAGAGGTTCTACCTCAAGATTCAAGAACCATTGGTTCTTATTCTTATCAAAAGGCTGTGCCTTTATATAGATCAAATGATCTGTGAAGTAATACTTCTTTACAAAAAAATTTATGATTAGATCTTTCTGATTTTTTTTATTGAAGATCTTGATCTTGTTCTTAGACCTTGATCTTTTTAGAAGAGATTCTTCTTTTTTAATGAGGTATTTTCATCTCTGTTCTTCAAGAATCAGATTCTTTACCTTTAAAGATAAAGAAGATGATCTTCTTTCTTCAAAGGTTTGCCTTTCAAATTTTTCAGAGGGTTCTCTCTTTTCTGTATGTCTGTATCTGTATGTGTCTATGTGTGTCTTGGAGTCTAAGGGCCTTTATATAGGGCCAATTGGTTTGTTAAGTTAGTTACAGAGATCTTTCTCTGATTGATCCGGGGATATTTCCCCACCGTTGGATCTTTGATCCTAAGGCCTCTGTTTTACAGAAGACAATCCTCTTATTTTAATAAAATTGGAAAGACCTTTCTAGAATTTTAATTCTAATTAATTAATAATTTATTATTTAAATTCCAGTGCTGGCGCAATTGGCGCTAGTGCACCTGCGCTTGACACGTGTCGCGCAGCGCAACTGCGCTAGCGCATGCAGCGCAGAGCAACTGCGCTAGCGCACCACTGCTTGACACATGGCGCGCAGCGCAGAGCAACTGCGCTAGCGCACCACTGTTTGACACGTGGCGCGCAACGCAGAGCGCAAGTGATCTGAAGCGTTGCTTCATTTAAAATTTGAATTTTGAAATAGAGCTTTGCTCTGATTGGAGGTGCACTGCCTTGGGCGCAGCGCTCCTGGCGCTGGCGTGTCTGCTTTTGACACGTGGCACGCTGCGCACAGCGCAAGAAATCTAAAGCGTTGCTTCAATTTTTGAATTTTGAAATTCAAACAGAGCTTTGCTCTGATTGGGGGAAACAAATGCCCCCCACCGTTGCGCTCACATGGCGCACACGTGAGTGCAGCGGTAGCAACATCTGATCCATTGGATCAACTCAGAAGTTGAGGAGGTGCTTCAGCGCCTATAAATAGGACTCTTAGTCCTCCTCATATGATTATCATTTTCTCAAGATTTATATTTTCAGAGCCTTGCTCTCATTTTCAAGAACTTCAAGAGTTAAACTCTAGAAAAAATTTAGGTAAAAATTTAAATTAAATTAAATTAATTCTAATTAACAGAGCCTTGCTCTCATAGATCTTTTGATCTAAAGAAAACCCCTTTGGGGTTTCAAAATCAGAGCTTTGCTCTCAAGATCTTGTTTCAGGGTTTCTTAACCCATGAACAGAGCTTTGCTCATTGACAAAATATAGATCTTTTGATCTTTTGATGAAAACTCTTAAGAGTTTTTTCATGGATCTTTAAGATTAAAGATGGAATTTTAATTTTCGATGAATTATATCATCTTTTCAGAGCAAAGCTCTCAATGTTCTCGGGGGATTTCCTTAAATTCCCTTCATAACTGATTTTGATAGGCGTCACTCCTATTTGTAGAGCATTGCTCTCGAGGAGTTTAATTTCCTGTGCCTGTTTTGAATCAGAAATTTCTTAACCAGTCTGTCTGCTAATTTTGTTGATTTTCTTTTGCAGGAGTAATGGACGCTCATATGTACGATCTCGACGAGATTATCTCTTACGGAGACATCCGCCGATTCGGCCGTTCTTAGAATCGAGAATTTACAAACGCCGAGTGTGCTGAAATCATGAGTCGCTTCGACGCATATAATGGCCAACTGCTTCCTCGGCGTTCCCCTCTTCTGAGGCTTATTGTGGGAGCGATCTGGGAAGCGCTCCCTCTATTCTGTACCGGCGTGCCACTTAGAGCATTGGATGCCGCTGAGGATAAGGTGCACTCGGTGTACCTGATGAACCTAATCTTAAAGAGACGGCGAGACAATCTTGTCGATCTCCTGCACCAGGCTTTTTAACAGTCTGCCATACTTGCTGCTATCGGAGGGTGGAGGACATCCGTGGGGATCCTGACGCTCGTGCTCGTGTAAGAAAGCACACCAGGATGGTTCGAAAGGCCTAGAAGATTCTGGACGAGGTCACTCTTGAATTCCTCAATCCATGTCCTGGATTTGAGGTTTTGCCATTGTAAACATCTCGATAATGCTGCTTTTGTTTGATGTAAAAATTTTCAAGTATGAATGACAAATCTTTTGCCTCCTTCCTTTTATTTTCTACTTTGTTATTGGCATATTCCTTAAGTAAGCGCAGCCTGTAAGTGATATAGAATATTCCGTCTTGAATACTTCAAGGAGTAGTGATGGCTTAGGAAGCAGGTTCAGATCTGCTACCTAAGGCTTTTCAACTTTATGAGCCGTGAGGGTCTCATAAAGACTTTTCTCTCTACGAGTCGAGAGGATCTCGTAGGTGTATTTTCTCCTTAGGGGTCGTGAGGACTCCTAAGTGCATTTTCTCTTGAGAGTCGTAAGGATCCCACAAGAGAATTTTCTCCCTTACAAGTTGCGAGGACTCATAAGTGATTGTTTCCCTCCTTGTCGAGATTCGACTTCAGAGAGTGTGGTCCGTGAATAGTATGCAAGAGTTCATTTTGGATCGGCTTGCAGGGCCCCAGTGCTTAGGAAACCAGTTCTTATCCCGATTGCCTAAGGCTTTTCCCTACGAGTCGAGACGAATCGAGCATTTCTCGCAAGGATATCCTAACATCACAGTTAACCTCTGTTATTTATGACAAAGGTCCGTTAGGGTCTGTGGTACAAGAATTTTGTCCGTCGTACCGTCGCGTTGGCTGATGTATTCCTCGATAGGCAATGTTGTTGTTCGAGTAGCCTTGCGACTGTCGTGTCTCTGATCCCTTCGGGGGCTGGACAAGACGTCTTCAAGAAATCCTCCTAAGCAGTTTGACCGTCGGAAGAGCAAGCGTTAGGAATTTTGCCATGCCGCTTTTTACTTGAGGTTAGGCTCATTTTAGAGAGTCCCGATGAGTCATAACCACTCCGCGCTGGCGTGGGATGATCTCCGATAGTCTTTCAGGTTTTATGTGAGTTGCCGTCAAGACCCTGAAGCTAGGAATTTGGCCTTCGCTTCGTTTGTTGGCATTGCGTCTGCTGTATCGAGACGAATGTCGCAGTTGTCTCTAGGTTGTTGGTGAACCGTCGAGGTTTGGAACTAGGGATTTTGCCGTGGCTCCGCTTGGTGATGTGGCGTCTGAGTCCTGCTGGAGGAAGAACGCTTGTGGTGACATCTCGTCTGCTGTATCGAGACGAACGTCGAGGTGGTGACCACTCCGTGTTGGCGTGGGATGACCTCCGATAGTCTTTCAGGTTTTATATGAGTTGCCGTCGAGACCCTGAAGCTAGGAATTTGGCCTTCGCTTCGTTTGCTTTGGCGTGTCCGAATCCGGTTGTAGGAAGGACTCTGTAGTGACATTTTGTCTGCTGTATCGAGACGAACGTCGAGGTGGTGACTACTCCGCACTGATATGGGATGATCTCCGATAGTCTTTCAGGTTTTATATGAGTTACCGTCAAGACCCTAAGGCTAGGAATTTGGCCTTCGCTTCATTTTCTTTGGCATGTCCGGATTCTATTGGAGGAAGGTCGCCGTAGTGACATCTCGTCTGCTGTATCGAGACGAACGTCGAGGTGGTGGCCACTCCGAGCTGATGTGGGATGATCTCCGATAGTCTTTCAGGTTTTATATGAGTTACCGTTAAGACCCTGAAGCTAGGAATTTGGCCTTCGCTTCATTTGCTTTGGCGTGTCCGGATTCTGTTGGAGGAAGGACACCGTAGGGACATCTCGTCTATTGTATCGAGACGAACGTCGAGGTGGTGAACACTCCGCGCTGATGTGGGATGATCTCCACTAGACTTTTAGGTTTTATATGAGTTACCGACAAGACCCTGAAGCTAGGAATTTGGCCTTCGCTTCACTTGCTTTGGCGTGTCTGGATTCTGTTGGAGGAAGGACGCCGTAGTGACATCTCGTCTTTTGTAACAAGACGAATGCTGAGGTGGAGCTGGAATTTTGCCATCGCTCCGCTTTGTTTCGACCATGAGGTCTTTTGTTGACGTTGCATCTGCATCCTGATGGACCGCGAAGGAACGCCGTTGTTGACATCGCGTCCGCTGTAACGAGACGAATGCTGAGGTGGAGCTGGGATTTTGCCGTCACTCCGCTTTGTTTCGACCATGAGGTCTTTCGCTGACGTTGCATCTGCATCGTGCTGGATTGCGAGGGAATGCCATCGTTGACATTGTGTCTGCTGTAACGAGACGAATGCTGAGATAAAGCTGGGATTTTGCCGTCGCTCCGCTTTGTTTCGACCGTGAGGTCTTTTGTTGACATTGCATCTGCATCCTGCTGGATTGCGAGGGAATTCCGTTGTTGACATTGCGTTGTTTACCCCAATCAGAGCAAAGCCTTGTTCAAATTCCAAGGCGGGAGATGAAGCAACGCTTCATCTTCCCCCAATCAGAGCAAAGCTTACTTCGAAAATTTAAACTTTAATAAAGGAAGCAACGCTTCAGTTGTGCAAGCGCTGCGCTGCGTGACACGTGTCAGCGCAAGCGCTGTGCGCTGCGCGACACGTGTCAGCGTAGTTGCACAAGCGCAGCTGCGTTGCGCTGTGCGACACGTGTCAGCGCAGTTGTGCAAGCGCAGCTGCGCTGCACTCTGCGCTGCTTGACATGTGTCATGCACTGGGGCATTTGCGCCAAACAGAATTAAATTTTAGCAAGATTTTTCTGTTCTTGTTAAATCAAGAAGATTGCCTTCTGTAAAACAGAAGCCCTTGGATCAAAGATCCAACGGTGGGGAAAATTCCCCAAATCACTCAGAGAAAGATCTCTTTAACAAATTTAACAAATTTATGGGCACTATATAAAGGCCCCTAGACCCTAAATCAAAAGGATGAACATTGTGAGAGATCTAGAACTTCAAACGGAGAGAACTCTGAAGAAATTTGAAGAAAAGGTAAAAACCTTCATAAAATAGAAGAATTTCTTCTAATAGATCATTGAACTAAGAACAAGATCAATGATCTTCATATAATAATAAGTGCTTTTCACTCTTTTATGAACCACTGGTTCTCTGAAAACAAGAAAAAGAAGGAAAAACTTATTTTCTTTGATCTAAATTGGATCAAGAAATCAAACAGTGCTTTGCACTTTTTTATGAACCATTGGTTCTGGAATCTTAAAGATTCTCAAGATTATTGGAATAGTTCCTTGCACTTGCAAAAACTGCACTGTTGTGCTCCTGGTTTGGCGCAAGCCACCAGAGAGCGCCACGTGTCAGCATCTGAATCACTTGCGCTATGCGCTTTAAGAAATAGCCTTGCTCTCTGAAATTGGCGCAACTCACCAGAGCGCGCCACGTATCAGCAGCGCAGGCGCAGCGCGCTGGCGCAGCGTATTGCGCTTGCGTGACACGTGTCATCACCACAAGCGCTTGCGCTCAGTGATTGGCGCAAAGCGCCTGACAAATGCAATGCATTTCTTTTACTAAAGGGCCAGGCCCAAATCAGAAAGGCCTAGTAGGCCAAATTAAATTGCAATGCAATAAAAAGGGCAGAGCCCAAGTTAAATTGATGCTCTGCATCATTTATAAATGGGCAGAGCCCAAACAAAAATAAAATGCAATGAAAGGGCAGAGCCCAAACAAAATTGATGCTCTGCATCCTTCATACATGGGCAAAGCCCTAGCACAGGTCTGATAGACCAAAAATAAGAAATAAAGTTGAATATTCTCAACTGGATTTAGCCCAATGATGGCCGTAAATCCTCAAATTAAATTGACTGAACACAGCTGCTCTCTTAAATCAATTTACATCCGGTTCGAGGGTACATCTCCGAACTCCTTTGACTCCTATCGTTGTAATCCTTCAACGATGTCAGAGAGGTGACGGGTCCCGACAACCACACATCAACACGGACTGCGGGGTCCTTAAACTCATGGACTTAAGCGTCCTTAAACCAAAAGACGGATTGTGGGATCCTTAAACCCGCGGACTTAAGCGTCCTTAAACTAAACATGGACCTCTATGTTCCTAAACTGGAATATGGACCGCAACGTCCTTAAACTACTTATCGACCGTAACGTCATTAAACTAAACAATAGAGTCAATTGCTCTCTTGTCGGATCCAAACGATCCTGTTAAGTTGATCTTAGTCTCAAATCAGACCAACGTATCCTTAACGAACGTTTAAGTCGATCTTAGCCTAAATATGGTTAACGTATCCTTAAACTAAAACACCAAACCCAAATCTAAGTAAATACGGATTTGGACTAATCCACGTCCTACGGGTGACGACATAAATTAGTCTCCGTATACAATCCACGGGCAACCACAAACAAAACAAACACACACGATACGAAGTGAAATTCTGGAGAAGGAGAAAGTGGTTACCGCGATGCGGTAGCGTAATTAACTGCAAGGGCTTGCGCCCGCAGGGAAGAGCGTCCTCACAATCAAAAACCCCTCTAGCGAGGGGGAATCTGACGAAGTCTGCTACATCGGCCGCATCCGTCTAAACCTCCGATACATGGTGCCATAAATCAACTTGGCATCTTCGGAGAGGTAGACGGATAAAACCAAATAGCATCCGCCCCGAATCTCAGGCAAGAAGTCCTCACGTCTCGGCCGCCGTTCGGAGGGAAAAAGATTCTGGCACGCCCGGTGGGACCTTTTCGTCTTTCCACTCCACACTTCGTGTGTCGTATTCGCGAACGAATCGCGGTTTGTTAATGGTTGCCTTTGGATTTTAAGTTACTAATATTTGGTCTTTTGCCTGGCGCAGAAATCAAGCATCGATGGCCTCTACCTGTTCGAAGTGCTCCAACTGCAGCTGCAACTCGCGTCATGCCTCAGCTGGGGGCATAACCTACGGGCCCCAAGCGACCTCTTTGTTCACAATGCCCGTGGAGCAGATTACTCAAGACACCACAGGGCTGTTTTTCGGAACCATGCTTCCACCAACAAGCTTCAGCACCCCTGTGCCCGTACCAGAAGCTCCTAAGAAGTCGGTCTTCGATCGACTTACGGTTACTGCGGCCCCTCTCAACGGGTCGCCCAACACCAGTGCCTCGGTCTTCTCCAGACTGGGCCAAAACTCCTGCGGGCCCACAATGAAGCTTGCAGTCCCAGAAAAGGTTATTCCAAAAAGAGTAGCCAAACCCGCTCCTGAAGTCGTCAAGGACGCTTCTCCTGCTAAGAGATCGGTCTTTACAAGACTGACCGTCCCAACTCCCACTCCTGCTCCTGCTGCTCAAAAGATGTCAGTCTTCAAGAGGCTGACACCGGCAACAGTCCCTCACCTGAACAGGGGGCAAGAGGAAGCTGTTTTTGTCTCTGAACCAATACCGACAACTCGTCGCGCCCGACGACGCCACTGGCGCCGGGTAAGGAAGACTGGGGGCAACTCCCCCTCTGGGATAACTCCACCAGCTCTAACGGTGGAAGTTAATGCTGCTGTTCCCACTGGGAACAGCTTTGAGTTGCTGAACAGGGTATGCAGAAACTCGCCAACTGCGGAGCTCAAAAGATCTCCTCCACCGGTAGAGATCACTATAGAAGCAGGAAAGCCGGAGCGGTCTCCTCAATCACTGTCTTCCAAGATCTACAGGACATGGCGACGAGTCCGAGAATCTGTGATTGATCCTAATTTCTCTCGCCAACAGAAGAAGTCGAAAGGTCGGCAAGAAGAAAATCCCCCGATCAAGCAGCGGAAGGTGGCGACCACTTGGGTGCCTAAAGCAACGGCTCCCTCAACTTCAACGGCCCATAAGAGAAGAAGGCCGGAGAAAGTCCTTATGCCGACGGCAAATATCAAAGGTGGTGAACCCAAACGCCCTAAGTCTGGGGGCATCATAGTTCATACCGTCTACATGGCGTCCGGCAAAGAGGACAGCCGCATATCAACAGGTCATCGACCGCTTACACGGTCAGTGACCAAAGCTCAGGAGCAACAGCAAAAGCTCCAGGAGATGATGAACGCGATGGCCGCACTTACTGGGCTAAAAGAAAACCCTGAAACATCCTCGGATGAACGCCAGGAGCAAGAAACCGACACCGAATTCCTTCGTCGCATATTGGAGAAGAAGGATAAAGAGGCTGCTGAACAAGCAGCCAACATAAAGCGTATGGGCCTCCTGTTCCAAGACATGGTAGGGATGATGATCCAACAAGATCCCCCGGCCGAAGATCTCCCGATCGTCTTTGAAGACGATAGGGGAGAGACGTCAAATCCTCCGCCAGCTCTGTTAACAGCTAAGGAGGAGACAATCTCCAAAGCTGACTTGGACGAGTATATAGCCCAACAAATACGGGTTCATCATGCGACTGAAGCAGCCGGCCAGGTCGTAAAAACAGGACGGCCATATCCAAGCTGGTACGATCAGATCAAATATCCGCCGGGTTATACCATACCCAAGTTCCATGTCTATAAGGGGATGGGCAATCCTCACCAGCATGTTGCTCAGTTCAGGGCGCTCTGTGTTCACACCATAATATTGTATTATTATATTCCCCATTCTTATTCTTTTTATAAATAAACAGGTGCTTTTGACGCATGTCTGCTACATATTACAGGTTACAGGTTCTTGGAGCCAAAACAGTGAAAAAGACAAAAAACGACACGAAAAGGGACTTTTGACCAACAAATAGGAGGATCTTAGTCAAGCCTGGACGAAGAACGGTTCACAATTAACAAGGCAACGCAAGGTCCAAAATGTCAAGGCGAACGGTTAAAAGTCCACTACAAGTCTTCACTGAAAGATCTGAAGAAAACCCAAAAGCCAAATGGAGAAAAGACCTGAATAAATAAGAAGCCCAAATAGCAGAGAACAATTCCAGAAAAATTCACACCTCAAGTCACTAAATGGGCCGCGGAACCGCGGCCCAAGCCAACCAATGCCGCGGTTCCACAGCCAGAATAAGCCTGGGGTTCGTGATTTTTTTGGGATAAACTCGAGACGACGTTGACTAGTCTTTATAGGGCTATTTTTGTAAATTTAGACATGCGGATCAAAATGTAACCTAAGGTTTCCTATTCTCTATAAATAGGAACTCTAAAGCTTGTATTCTTTCTATGCCTCCCTATGCCTCCTTTTAATAATAAATTTCAGAATTCTTTATGGAGAGCATCGGTGCCTCTTTTCAATTCATGAATTCAGATCTGACAACCTACGTTGATGTTTGGAGAGAGTCATTTATAAGTAGATTTATTTAATTGCTCTAGTTTAGATTTAAATTCTTTGCCCTAGGTAGATTTAATTCATTGCCGTAGATAATTGTTTAGAGTTAGTTTTGGGGAAGGCTTTTGAGAGATGAGATCTCTCATCTCTTTCTTACCCATCATATATTTACAATAGGACTCCATGCATACACGCACACACCGCGCCCTACGGCACCCTATCCCTCGAGGTAGCGGTGATACCGTAGTATAAAAACCTGGTTGCGCGAGTTTTCCATGGAGGTTAGGGTAAGAATCTCTGAAGGAAGGACAAGAACCTAGAGGAAGGAACACCTTCCCGAATGGATCTAATCCCCTTTATTGATAATTACCATAACTTCTCATAGATCTTCATTTGGGTATAGAAAGCGTTGAGATTTACTTGCATTTCTAAACCATCTCTAAACCTAACCCTAGAAAGACAAGATCTAGATAATCGTAGTATAGAATAATTTAGGTTTTTAGATTTAATAATCAATCCGAACACCCTTCGGAATTAACTCGTTAGCACGATTAGGAAATTCACAACATCCCTGTGGACCGACCCGTACTCACCGGCTAGCTACCAAGCGACGCCGTTATTGATTGCGGTAATAGATAAGTTTTTGATATAAATCACTCTGCGGCAACACCGGCGGTGACGACAAACTGTTGCTTCGCCAGTTCGTTGGAAGCTTATCAGATACAGCGTTCGAGTGGTACTCTGAGCTCCCGAACGACTCTATCAAAACCTTCGCGGAGATGGAGCTGTTGTTTACCTAGCGTTTTGCAAGCGCCAGTGAACGCACCTCAATGACGGCACTGATTAACGCCAAAGTAAAGCCAGGCAAGACATGGGTTCAATATGCTATACGGTGGCGGAACCTATGGTCAAAATACGAGCAGCGCATTGAGGAAGCTTCTGTAGTGGGTATGTTTGTGGGAACCCTTGATCCGCAAGCAACCATCTCGCAATTTATGATGTTCTTCAAGCCGAATACCTTCCAGGCCCTGATCGACAAACTAGCGCAAATGGATCAGATGGGCCATAGACCCCCTCTTCCAAAGCCGGACTCCCGAAATAAAAAGGGGAAGGGAAAAGCGATCGTTGTCGCTAATGCTCAACAACAACCAAGCAACTCGAAGCCGGTTGTTCGTCAAAATAATATGCATCCACAGGTATCCCTTGAGGAGAGACTAGGACGTCTTTACTCGTTTCCCCGAGATAAAACGAGAAGGTTATTCGAGTTGGCGTTGCGCAACCGACTCATAAATCTGCCGGAACCAAAACGTTCGTCGCAACCAAATGATGTCAATGAGCCCAACTACTGCCCCTATCACCGGGTACTGGGTCATCCGATCGAAAATTGCTACGTCTTCAAAAATTGGTTTGAAGACCAGTACCAACAGGGAAAGTTTGCGTTATCCGACAAATGGAAGGTGAATCCGCCGCAACCTCACGCCTTTAAAAGGATGAATATGCCGGGGGCAACGTGCTCTCTCGTCGAAGAAGCCCCATGGGAGGTTGTGCTGTCGGCCAAGACAAAGAGGATGCTGAACGATCTTCAGACATGCCCAGCGATCAAGTAGAAGAATCCGTTGGAACCGCAGGTCATTGAGGGGATGTTGAAGCCATGTCCAACTCCAAAGACCGATGGTGGTGGCCCAAGCACTCACAACCAGCCGTCAAAATCTAAGAAGAAGAAGAAGAAGAAATCCAAGAAGCCTGTGAAGCCTGGCGACAAGCGCACAGACTTGCAAAAACAAATTGACGCGCTGGAGGAATATAACCAGAAAGCACGGATTCCCATTACGCTCCAAGAGTTTCTCAACCACGTCTTTCAAAAGGGAGATGAGGAGGAAAGTTTGTCGGATGAGTCTAAGGAATACGTGGCAAGCTGCCATATGATCTCTCATTCGTTGGCGGACGATGAAGAGACTCCTTGCACTGAAAAGCCCTGGGCAGATCCTGAACCAAAAATTCTGGGGCCATCAGAGGAAGTAATTGACGCATTCCTCAACTAAGCTCGGTTGAAAAGTAAAGCTGATCGGGAACGCGAGATGGCTATATTTGAAAGGGCCAAGCGCCAGCGACTTGACGAAAGAGCTGAGACGCTTCCGCTGGAGCAAAACACATCCGCTACGGACAAAAGCAAATTTAAGATGAGGAAAAGGTTTGCTAAGGCCCTATCAATGGGCATGAAGCTACCATCCTCTGAAGGAAACATTACTGGTGAAGTGGAAATGCACCCCTCCTATTGCTTATATCATCAGAAGATTTCGCACCCCACTGAAAAGTGCAAAGTTTTCGATAGATGGTGACAAGGATATGTTGCTCATCAACAACATTTTAAGCAGGAGAAGCGCAAAACTCGTCGGGAGCGGAAAAATACGACCGAAGGGCTTAAAAGAACTACCGGCGATTGTCGCATGGTTAACACTGGCGGGTCACAAGTTCTTACATTCGGGAGTGATTCTGATGAAGAGCTGGAGCTTGGCCCTCTCTTTAAAGAGTCCACCTCGGGAAAAGAAGAAGAGCCGAAGGTCTGCGAAAATATCCGGCTACGTAATCGCACGCTTCCCGAAAAGAATCTCGGACCCTCAAATAAAAAAGATAAGGGAAAAGAGAAGGTCCCTGAAGATATCGTCTTAGATGACCAAGTTGTGGAGGAGCTAAGTGCTAAGGACCCGCCGAAGAGAAATAAGGTGGATTACAACGTCTTAGCGCATCTGAGGAAACTACCCTCGCAGCTCAGCATTCTTGACGCTTTTTTGCTATCAAAGGAGGCGAGAGATTCGTTAGTCAAGGCATTGCAGGATCCGGAGCAATTCCAAGCTTTCCTGGTCGAGGAAAAGATGAAGGATGAATTGGAGGAAGTGCACACTGCTGATGTCGCTTTTGGTGATGAAGACCTTCTCCTTGGGACGTGCGAACACAATTACCCCCTTTATGTCTTAGGATACTGCCACGATATAAAGATAGGCAAAATCCTGATCGACAATGGATCCTCCATTAACCTCCTCAATGTGCGGGTGTTAAAAGAAATCTGCATGAGCGTCCAGCACCTTGCTCGGGACAAGATCACTATCTCCGGGTTCGACTCCGAGTCATCAAGAACTCTTGGGTCTGTGATACTGACGCTACGCTTCGGGCTACTCGTCACGGATATTAAGTTCCACGTCATAGACGCCAAGACATGCTACAATGCTCTGCTCGGCCGACCATGGTTACATGAGTACAACATCATCCCTTCTACGCAACATCAGTGTATGAAGTATTCTAAGGATGGTCTCGAGTATACCGTGGAGGGAGAACTAAACCCGTTCTCTATGAACGAGGTCTGTAAATATGAAGATGCAAAGTACTTCTTACCGAATTTTGAGGATACAGAGAGATGTCACAAACCGGAAAACAAAGCCGCTGCCACCATTCCTGTTTTCGGGAGTGATACCGAAGAAGAAGAAGAGATAGTTTACTCTGGGCCGTTTCGACACAACAAGCCAGGACCATCCGCTCCTACGTTGATCTTTGGTAGCGACTCGGAAGATGGGGTCCATGCTGTATTCTCTGCTCGACCTTCAATACAAACGTTCGCTGACGAAGAGCAAAGTCTACAAGTCGCCATGGTGCCGCTTAAACACCGTAAAGAACTGGATGCACTTGATATCTACAATGTAGAAGAGCTGCAGATGTTCTATGTCCCTCCCGGGCGAGAAGGCGAAAAAGCAATTCTATTCTACCACTCTGAGGAAACCAGAGTGGAGAAAGAAATTTGGCATGGCGCGGATCCTACGCTTGACAGGCTTCAGCCCATCCGTCTCCCCAGATATTATACAGAGGGCTTGAAAAGACTATTGAAGCGTCAGGGGATATCCTTCAGGCAGACCGTTCGAAAAGCCAAGTTCTATGACAGGGTCTGGAACGTTCCTGGGACTCAGCACAAGTTACCTAATGGGAGAATAGAAACAATCGGGCTTGGATATATTCGGTCCAAGAAACGAGAGCTACTCCACGGTTGCTACGTCGTGTATGACTTTGACGAAGAAGCAGATGCTCAATGGGAAGATGCTAATCCTGAACCAGTGAAAGTTTCAGATACAAAAGTACCCAGTTCGTCGTTCGAAGAACAAATGGACAAGCTTATAAGGGAAGCTGGTCAAAAAGTCCGAGACGACCATAACCGCGAAATGGCCATCTACGAGAAAGCCAAAACGCAACGCCTCCTCCAACAGGCCGTGAAAGATGAAAATGCCGCTCCTTATCAACCTGTTATAAAGAAGGCTCGACGCAGAGGCAGAAACAAGTCGAAACGTGAAAAAGGTGCTCAACAGCAACGAATCGGGGCTAAGAGGCCACGTAAGCGGGAACCGAGCGGTTCCGATCTATCCCTCATGAGAAAAATGGGTCGGGCGTACTCTTTTCCTCGGGACAAGACAAAGAAAATACTTGACCTCGCTCTAAAACATCAGATGCTTACACTGCCGGAGTCTAAACACCCCGAACAAGCAAGCGAAGTCTGACACCCAGACTATTGCTTTTATCACCGAGTGATAGGGCACCCTCTCGAAGACTGCTTCACCTTCAAGAATTGGGTCGAAGATCAGTATCAGCTTGGCAAGTTCGCTCTGTCTGACAAGTGGAGGGTAGCGCCACCGCAGAAGCACGAAGCCAAGGCCACAAAAGAAGAACCAGTTCCATAATGGGATTGGAAGCGAATTCGTACTTGTCACATGATAATAATATCAAAAGAAGAGCCCGAGAACATGGATGACCTTCCCTGGTGCTTCGAAAACAGCAACGACGAGGTAATCTCAGAATTCCCACCAGCGCCAAAAGAGCTGGAAGATGGAATCCATACCACTGCAGATAACCTCAAGAAAATTGAGTTGGGAACGGCGAACGATCCGCGACCGACATTCATTAGTGAGCTTCTGTCTGAAGAGAAGGTGACTTCATTAAAAGACCTGCTTATGCAGCACAAAGATTGCTTCGCATGGAACTATTCCGAAATGCCGGGACTAGATCCAGAAATTGCTGTGCACAAATTAGCAATATCCCTGGACGTCAAGCCAGTCAAACAGGCACCGAGAAGAATGCGGCTCGAGCTTGAGATGAGTATCAATGCCGAGGTCAAGAAGCTGATCGACTCCGGCTTTATCCAGGAGGTTCAATATCCCGAATGGATCACCAACATCGTCCCCGTGATGAAGAAAAATGGGACAGTGCGCATATGCGTGGACTTCCGGGATCTCAATAAAGCTTGCCCAAAGGAGATTTCCCGGTGCCAGTCACTGAGCTGATGATAGACAATACGTCCACTCACGAGGTTTTCTCCTTCATGGACGGCTCGTCAGGGTATAATCAGATAAAGATGCATCCCGAAGACCAGAAGCACACCGCCTTCAGGACTCCTTTGGGTATATTCTGCTACAAGGTGATGCCCTTCGGTTTAAAGAACGCCGGTGCTACCTACCAGAGGGCCATGACGAAGATCTTCGATAACCTTATACACGAAATCGTCGAATTCTATATCGATGACCTCGTGATTAAAAGCAAATCATACGAGGAACATTTAGAGCATCTGAAGACCGTGTTCCAACGACTTCGACAATACAACTTGAAGATGAACCCTCTCAAGTGTGCATTCGAAGTTTCCTCAGGCAAATTCCTAGGATTCATCGTCCGACACCGAGGTATCGAAATAGATCCGTCAAAGATCAAGACGATCATGGAAATACCTCCGCCAAGGACTCTCAAACAGCTGCGGTCTCTCCAAGGGAAGCTCGCGTATATACGGCGATTTATAGCCAACCTTTCAGGCAAGTGCCGTCCTTACAGCCACCTGATGAAGAAGGGGACCCCATTCGTCTGGGACCAAAAATACCAAAGCGCGCTAGACGAGATCAAGCAATACCTGCAGAACTCGCCGGTGTTGGCTGCTCCAGTCAAGGGAAAACCCCTCATCCTTTATACAACCGCCCTCGAAGGTTCCTTAGGTGCATTATGGGCACAAGAGAACGATCAAGGGAAAGAAAGAGCACTCCACTACTTAAGTCGAGTCCTACTGGGGACAGAAGGCAACTACTCCCCTATTGAAAAACAATGCCTGGCATTGATCTTCGCGATAACAAAGCTCAGGCACTATGCGTTGGCGCATGAGGTCCGTCTCATTTCGAAGGTGGACCCCCTTAAATATTTAATGTCAAAGGCCATATTGACGGGGCGACTCGCTAAGTGGGCCCTGCTCTTGATGGAGTTCTCGATAACGTATCAACCTCTCATGGCAGTGAAAGGCCAGGCCATCGCCGACTTCCTCGCTAAGCATCCGATACTCGCCGATTCTCCTATGAATTGCGATCTTCCAGACGAACATGCGTTTGATGCGATCGATGGTGGTGATACCCGATGGGAGCTTTATTTTGATGGAGCATCTTCCGTGAAGAAACGCAAACAAAGTACCCCTATAATCAAATCGGGGGTAGGACTCATTTTTGTAACTCCACGAGGAGGGATAATGCGCTTTGCTTTCTCCCTAACAGAGCCGAGGACAAATAATGAAGCTGAATACGAAGCTTTGATAGCAGGTCTCGAGGTCGCCATCGACATGGGAATTGAAACCTCCTCATATATGGAGACTCCCAGCTGGTCGTTAGTCAAGTAAACGACGACTATCAAACATGCAAGCCAGAGTTAGTGAAGTACGGCGAGAAGGTGCAGCAACTGTTGACCCAAATCCCTTCCTATACTTTGGAAAACATACCGCGCGCGGAAAACAGCAAAGCGGACGCATTGGCCAAACTCGCTAAGGAACTGGCCGACGAGAACCTCGATAACGTAAGAATCGTGGTACAAAGCCGTCGTGTGCTTGCCCCAGCAGAAATATCTCCGGAATCATCCGAAGAAAAGGGAGCAACTCAGCAAACGACCCTGCAAATAAAAGATCGGGAAAAGGCTGAGGATTGGAGAGAAGTCTTTATAGACTACTTCAAATACCGTCGAACGCCCGAAGATGTGTCCTCAAGACATCAGCTTATGAAACGAGCTCTGTCTTTCGCCTTTGTCAATGATACTCTGTATAAGAGGTCGTTCGATTCTTTGTGGTTGAGATGCCTGGGACCTGACGAAGTGAAAAAAGTCATTCAAGAAGTTCACGACGGACTCTGCGGTTCTCACCAAGCAGGTCCAAAGATGAAGTTGAAGATCAAATGGATGCGCTACTACTGGCCCACGATGATTCAAGACTGCCTTGAATACGCGAAGCAATGCCACTCATGCCAAATCCATGGGGACTTCATCCACTAACATCCAAATCCGCTACACCCGACAGTGGCTAGCTGGTCATTCGAAATGTGGGGAACTGACATAGTCGGCCCCATCGAACCAGCATCGTCCAGGGGACATCGTTTCATCTTGGCGATGACTGACTACTTCTCCAAATGGGCAGAGGAAGTACCGCTGAAGGAAGTGAAGACGGAGAATATCCTCCACTTCTTCAAGACGCACGTCATATATCGGTTTGGAACTCCGCGACGGATCATCTCCGATAATGGGCCAGCTTACAGAAGCCACAAGATTAGTCGCTTTGCCCAACAACACAATATAGACTGGAGATATTCCTCGGTTTATAATCTGCGAGCTAACGGTCTAGCTGAAGCCTTCAACAAGACCTTGACAAAGATCATGAAGAAAACGGTGTCCTAAAATAAGAAGGACTGGCACGAAAAACTGCAAGAAGCACTCTGGGCGTATCGAACTACGTTCAAGACGGCCACAAACACAACGCCATATGCGTTGGTATTCGGTACAGAAGCAGTACTCCCCCTCGAGATAGAGTTACCCTCTCTATGAGTGGCGGTCCACTACGAGCTGACGGACGAAGAAAATGCTCACCTTCGGCTTGAGGAGCTTGATGCCCTGGATGAAACCCGGCTCATAGTGCAACAAAATCTGGAAGCCTATAAAGCAAAGATGACGCGCTCATATGAAAGATTGACCCGGCCGAGGACATTCCGCCAAGGCGAACTCGTACTAGTGGTCAAAATACCTATGATCCCCAATCGCGCCAAGCGGGAAAAATTCGAGCCAAACTATGAAGGCCCATACATCATAGACAAGATCTACCAGGGTGGAGCCTATCTACTCATGGATATGCACGGTGAAAGGCCTTTCAGGCCAATAAATGGTCGATTCCTAAAGAAATACTACGGTTAGCAAGTTACTGCCTAGGTCAATAATAGATGACGATGACTATGTCCGCTCGCTATCTTCCTAAGCTCAAACTTTATAAGCAATGGCCAGCCTTTTCAACGACGGACCGAAACTCCCTAAACTAATGGCGGACCGAAACGTCTTTAAACTAATGACGGACCGAAACGTCTTTAAACTATTACCGCGGCATCTTCAGGCTGACGAGATGAGTAAAAGAAAATATATATATATATATATATATATATATATATATAATATAATATAATAAACGGTATGTCCATAAGCAAAATGGGCACGGATGAAAACCCGAAAGGGCTCCGTGAGTAAAAACAGCAGGGCTATCGGCGAGTGTTCGTGAAAACCCGAAAGGGCGTGACCTCGTTAAGAAAAAAAAGAAAAAAGAAAAAGGAAAAAAGAGAGAAAATAAAAAGAATAAAAAAACGGTATGTCCATAAGCAAAAGGGGCACGGATGAAAACCCGAAAGGGCTCCGTGAGTAAAAACAGCAGGACTACCGGCGAGTGTTTGTGAAAACCTGAAAGGGCGCAACCTCGTTAAAGGACACTTACAGGGTCCTCTCGACCTGTAAGGAGAAACCACCCGCGTGAGATCCTTACGATTCACAAGGGAGCAACACACTTAGGAATCCCCACGATTCCTAAGGAGAAAGTACACTTGCGAGATCCTCACGACTCGTAAGGAGAACTCTCTTATGGGACCCTCACGGCTCATAAGATTTGAAAGTCTTAAGTTACAGAGACCTAAACCTGTGCTTAAGCAAACTCCACAACCTTCGATATTGCCCTACAAGTGGCTCAATACTGACCCTTGTATACAATCCACGGGCGCGAATAAACATTTCCCTAACAAAGTCCCATCCGTGACTGGGGATATGTACGTATGATGAACAACCCTTGTAGATCCTCTCGATTTACAAGGAGAAAACCCTCTTGTAGGATCCTTACGACACAGAGAAACATACACTTAGGCATCCTTACGATCCCTAAGGAGAAAATACACCTACGAGATCCTCACGACTTGTAGGGAGAAATACATTTGTGGGACCCTTACGGCTCTTGAAGTCAAAAGCCTTAGTCGACAGGACCTTAATCCTGTTCGCTAAGCCACCTTTGTTCAACATCGACGAAGGCAAATGATGATTCGCTCCTGGCAATATCCCAGTTGTAGCGGTGCTGATGCCGAAATCGGTGTCTAATTTCAGGTTTACGGTGAAAAGCCGGTAGGCCGCACATGCATACGAAATAGCCGAAATGATGGGGCAACTTGCAATAAAAAGCAGCAAGTAAAAACGTATGCATATAAAACAGCCGAAATGATTGGGCAACTCGCAGTAAAAAGCAGCGAGTAAAAATAAAATAAATAGCCGAAATGATTGGGCACCGCGAAAAATAGCCGAAATGATTGGGCAATCGCGACCTTCGCGATATAAAAGCTGAAATGATAGAGCATCGCGGAAATAAAACAATACAAATAAATGAAACTTTTGCCCTACAGTTGAGATCATATCGATCCCTATATACAATCCAAGGGCACAAATAAAAAGGGGACTACATTTCCCCACCAGGCTGCGTCAAAGGGAAGTCGGATCTCGACGACCACATCTACAGCCTGGAGACCAACAGCGGCGTTCCTCCTCATTCCAGCAGGACACGGACGTGACATCACCAATCGGAGCCACGGCAAAGTCCTCAGTTCCAAGACTCTATGGTTCATAGACAATCTAGAGTCAACCAATGACCTCCGTCGCGGAAACAAGTCATCCAACGACCTCCGTCGTGGAAACAAGTCAACCAATGACCTCCGTCGTGGAAACAAGTCAACCAACGACCTCCGTCTCGGAAACAAGTCAACCAACGACCTCCGTCGCGGAAACAAGTCAACCAACGACCTCCGTCGCGGAAAAAAGTCAACCAATGACCTCCGTCGCGGAAACAAGTCAACCAACGACCTCCGTCGTGGAAACAAGTCAACCAACGACCTCCATCCCGGAAACAAGTCAGCAAATGACCTCCGTCTCGAAAACAAGTCAACCAACGACCTCCGTCTCGGAAACAAGTCAACAAATGACCTCCGTCGCGGAAACAAATCAGCAAATGACCTCCGTCGCAGAAACAAGTCAGCAAATGTCCTCCATCGCGGAAACAAGTCAGCAAACGACCTCCGTCGCGGAAACAAGTCAACCAACGACCTCCGTCGCGGAAACAAGTCAACAAACGACCTCCGTCACGGAAACAAGTCAGCCAACGACCTCCGTCGCGGAAACAAGTCAACAAATGACCTCCGTCACGGAAACAAGTCAACCAACGACCTCCGTCGCGGAAACAAGTCAACAAATGACCTCCATCGCGGAAACAAGTCAATAAATGACCTCCGTCGCAGAAACAAGTCAGCCAACGACCTCCGTCTCGGAAACAAGTCAACAAATGACCTCCGTCGCGGAAACAAGTCAGCCAACGACATCCGTCTCGGAAACAAGTCAATCAACGACCTCCGTCTCGGAAACAAGTCAGCCAACGACCTCCCCGTCGGAGCAATACTTCGACTCGGAAACAAGTCAACTCACCAACCACTTACGAGTCTTCTCGACTTGTAAGAGAGAAAATTCTCTTATAAGATCCTTACGACTTATAAGAGAAAACACACTTAGGAATCCTCACGATTCCTAAGGAGAAAATCCACCTACGAGATCCTCTCGATCCATAGGGAGAAAAGTCTCTATGAGACCCTCACGGCTCATGGAGTTGAAAAGTCTTAGGCAGCAGATCTGAACCTGCGGCCTAAGCCATCGTTATCTCTTGGAGAAATCTAGATGCTTACTCTATTATCTGTTTATCAAGACAGCCTGCTGAGAATAAAAGAAAGAAGAAAGCAACAGAAGGAGCATCCGATTTACGTTTGATCAAGCGTTCGAGACACACTCATTCATGCATAGGCAAAAGACTCAGAACGAAAAATAAGACAAGCTGGGATAAAAAAATTTCCATTAATATTGCCAAAAGTTCTTACAATCATAAAAGCAATAAACGAGAAACATCATTACAATGGAATAACCTCAGATCCAGGGCACGGATTGCGGAATTCAAAAGTAAGGTCATTCAGAGTTCTTCTGGCCTTTCTGATTATTCTCGTGTGCAACCTCTCGCGCTCCTGTGTGTCAAGATCCTCGGCGAGCCCACCCAGCCTTCGGTAAGCAGCAACTATCGTCGTTTGCTGGAAAATTTAATGCAGGATGTCGATGAGGCCATCTCGCCGTTTCTTCGAGATCAGCCCCGACAGGTACACTGAATGCACTGTTAGTTATGTATATGCCCTAGAGGCCATTGTTGTACATATGATGTATATTATAATGGATGCTTGGATATATATAGAGATGACTTTCTTGCTCGTCATGATAGTATGCTATTTGGTTTCACTTTATCTTAACATGTTGACATGTATTGGTTTACTGTTTTTCTCTCACATGTTGATAAAGCCCTTAGGATCTGTACTCGACTGCTGGGACTATGATGAGATCATACTAGTGGGGCCTTGGTAGTCGATGAGTACATCCTATAACTGTTCCTAGTCGAGGGTATATCGAGACAGGGCATCGATACACCAGAGTAGACTAGCGTATACGCATCTTGACCCATATGATGGGCGATGGATGATCCCATATCCATCGGTGTTTGACATCAGAGATGGTGTACGGGTGCTCAGTAGAGACTGGGTACACTGGACGGACTCGCCGAGAACTCCCAGATGGTGATATACCACACGTCAGATGGCAGTTCTCCGGTGACACTGGTACAGGGTAGTCTGAAGACCCGAGATCGTCATAGAGTCTTGTGTGATTCCCACTGTGCTTTGATTTCCACCTTACCACGTCCAAGAGGGCGTGCAAAATGGTGGCTTTTGGGTACAGTCCCGAATCATATGGAGGCAATGAGCGATAGGAGGGGATTCGTCTCTCCCGGTATAAGGAGTTGATGTTGTGCTGTGTTCGATTGGCTATAACTGGAAGTCCCTGGCCAGGGCTGATATAGGGATTTACTGGTAAGTGTTACTAGTAGTTTCTCGACCCGTTATGAGCCACACATCGACACGACTTATCGGTTACTGGGGTCTGACGTATACCACCCCTAGACTTGATATGCGACATATCAGACGAACAGACCGGACTGTACGGGAGTGTTACTGATTGGATTCACAGGAGAACGCACAGGCTAGCTTGTTGATCTTCTGATCGCTCAATACCTGGGTGGCTGTTACGTTTAGCTGACCGCTTGCAGCTTGTGGGTGTTTGATATGATCATCACCTGCTACCGGCGTATTGACGATTCTTTAGAGTCCTACACAGAGGTTTCTTGGCTCAGGCGAAACGGAGTAGAGGCACATATGTGATATGTGCAGGACCGAGAATAATGCGATATGAGATACTGTATTATATTCTCACGATATTTAGATATGAACTGAGATATCGGATCAAGTGTTGATTCGATGAATCGGTACATGATATATTAGTCGGTAATATTCGATATAGCCGGATCATCAAATCAAGTGTTGATTCGATGATTTAATGTATAATAATATATATGATATATTGTATTACATTATCTAATATAGGCTCGCTTTATTATTTCATTTTCTCACTGGATGATACATTGATATATATGCGATATATGTTAATTGTATTATTTTCTTTTGTTGCAAATATATAATATATATGTGATATATATTATTGTGACATGATATGATTTATTGTTAAACATGTTTAAGGATGATTAAATGAGGTTAGGGTTTGATTAGGGTTAGTTGCTTCTTGAACCTTCTAGAAGCAATTTCTTTTGTCATGGTTAAGATATTTGTTGATGACACATTTCTAAACCTAACCAAACCCTAACTCTAGTTTATTCTCTACTCATTATTAGCCACTCATCCTTGACCATGGTTGACATATCAATCATATAGCTTTATTTTCTATTCATCACAAAAGAAGATTATCATTATCTTTTCCATTATCATCTTCTTCTCTCTTGAAAAAGCTCACTTGAAATTCTTTATGTGATGAATAAATATGAGAAAATGATTTAAAAAGAAAGCAAAAATACTACTCTCTCATCCTCATCTCATCTAGCCCATGAGATTAGTGTGTTCATCTCTTTAGAGTGAGAAAGCTTGAGTCTTTGCAACTTCGACGTAGATCATCGGAGATTTGGAACACTTCAAGCTAGCATGGATCGTTCGAGTCGTGGAGCCTCTCATGAGTCCGGGAGATCGTGGATCGCGGCAAAGGGACTTCTACTCGGAGCTTGTGAAGCGAAGGAGCGGACTACAAAGGTTGTAATCCCTCACACTTAGATAAAAGTTATCATCTTGCATATTTAACCCTAATAATCTAGCAAAGATCCCGGTTTTGGGTTGTTCGGCACGTCTAAATTTTTATCCGGGCATGTTTGATGCCTTATGAACCTTCACAAGAATGCCTAGGAACCCTACAGTAGTATCAGAGCTACTAGGCATTGGATGTCGACCTATGGGGGATTCTCACTGTGTGACAGTGTGGCGAAGCATAGGCTCTTACCCCCAGGGTGTCCCGAGACCGGAAGGTGTTTCGGCAGGTTGTAGTCCTCGCGAGGGGGCATGCGTAAAAAGTAGCGGCTGAGGGACCCGTTGGTGCCACGGTGACCCTATTGGATGGGGTGGCTGCCTGACCTACAGTGGTATCAGAGCTAGATTAGAGCATTAGGCGACGTGTTTACGAAGTTAAAACTCCGATCGAACCCGAACCGACGAATTTAACCCCCTCTCTGGAAATTTTTCAAAATTTAGGATTTTTCTGAATTAAAAATACCTGAAAAATACAGCAACAAAAGATAAGAATTACTGTGAAATTCGTGCCTCTAATTCGACCACATGGCCGCGGAACCGCGGCAAAGACCCCCCATTGGCGGCGGTTCCGCGGCAGTATAAGGGAATTAGCCATGGTTTTTCACACAGTAATTCTCGTCTCTGTGTTTACTATTTTATGGATATTTTTAATCTGTTTCAAGTGTTGAATATTCTGGGGTTTGTTTTGTAATAGTAGACTCGATCGGAAATTTTAAATTCGTATTTCTTTCCGGATATTTAGAAACTGTTAAACTAGTTGAACGGATATCATTAACCCACTTTTTCCCGGCACGTAAAACTTTCAAGTGTTGAATTTTTATCGGGTTTAAATCTTACGGAAAAATTGTACAAGTTAAGCGGTGGACCCTCTAAAAGACAACAAACCTTAACTCGATTATGTGACCGTCTTGAACTGCCTTTTGAACCTTCGGGTTTGGGGCAGTACGGCGTGCCACATGTGAGGCATTGGCTTGACCCTTCTACGGCTGGATCACCGGTACTGTGACATATTCTGGGATTATTTGAACTCCGCTCAAGTGTTGACCACTTTAGGAAATTTTGGGTATTTGATTATCTGTTCGAAAAGTTTAATACTGTCTATTTATCTGGAATGTGATTCAATATGTGGAATTCATAGAGTTAGGCATGAAATGCGGAGTATGTGATATTTCGGATTTATGATGTCTAAAGTGATTGTGGATTCCAAATATTGTAGTTTTACACTTTCTTTTCTGTGACCGTAAGTGTAATATGTGATATCGCCAGTTTCGTTGCTATATGTCAACGACAATTGGGATGCGCATATTTACTTACGTTGATGATATGTGATATTATGTGTTACTGTGATATGTTATATTGGATCGTCGCGTTCTGAATAGCCGGGGGTTTTATGTGAGATGAGGGTTTTTATTTTCATTCATGTAAAATTCATCTGTAATGTAATATTCTTTTATTTGGGGCACTTCCACGTTGAGGTTGATGTCACCCTTGTATATTATTTACTTTTCCGCATTAGGTAGACCCAAGGAGGGGAGCACAAGTAACCGGGTTCTAGGGTCCAGTGGGAGGCCATCTCGAGGAGTCGAGACCGGGTCTTCTAACCCTAGAATTGGCAGTGTTACTTGCCGCTCTCGTAGGGGTCTTGGGATGTGGGTTTGGCTATTCGTCGCGACCGTGGAATCCGTGTTTTATACAGGCTCGTGTTGAAAACACGGACATCCTAGTATATCCAATATTTCATATATGTTCTTCTGCTGCAATGTTCTGTGATGAGATCATATTACTGCCTGAGACGAATGCTTATACTATATATATATGCTGATATATAAATATTACTGCTTTCGTTTCTTCTGTGATGCTTAGGAAGCATAAGCTGATGGGATTTTTATTAATGAGATTAATAAAAGAAAAGAAACCTAAAGATATTGTAGAATCAAAACTTTATAAAAAGGGGTAGCTACAGTTTTGCTTTGCACAGTGATATATATGATATATCATGCACCTTATTCGATGGGGAAAGAGCCGACGATCCCTTCACCGGGAGTGACCTCTTTAGCGAAACTGACAGATGCTACAAAACGCAGTTTGTCTTTTGATTGCTTTTAGAGTTTTTCTTTGCACAGCGGTATATATGATATATCCTGCACCTTATTCGATGAGGAAAGGGCCGACGATCCCTTCACCGGGAGTGACCCCTTTAGCGAAACTAAGAAAAGCCTCAAAAACACTCCTTTTCAAAAACTACATGATTCTACGACGATATCAAGTTCATTACGCTCAGGGTTTTCTGAAAAATCTGCGTAGCCCTCCGTCATTTCAGATAGAGACTAGTTAGTATTCGTGCTGCGTTTGTTGACCTTAGCCAAGGCGTGGTGTACGGTAGCTAATTAGTATTTATCTGCTAAAACATGAGATGTGATTGAGTTAGGGTAGTCATGCGACTTTGTTGACCTTAGCCAAGGGTCGTACGGGTGGGTTTAATTCAATCAAGAAATGACGGGTTGAACTTGACTAGCGCTTATGATTTGTTGACCTTAGCCAAGGTCATAAGTTGCTAGGGGTAAAAGCATTATCGGGAATTTCAAGTGTTGAAATTTGCAATGAGATTGCATACCTCCTATAAGATAGTTGGATCCCGATACCCACTGCGAGTAAGTGTTACTCCTGGGAGAGTTTTACACAGGACAATTAGCCGATCAAGTAGGTGTCTAGAAAAGTGTTAACGGGGTTACGCCTCTGGGAAAACGAGGTTTACTTTAATTAGGTCCGTGCGAAAGCACGGGGAACCTCCCTCAAAGTACCGACACTGATCTGGCTGAAAGATTGACGAAATTGTAGGGTGTAATTAATCCCGGCTAATCTTACCTTTTAGGGTTTTAAGGTAGATTTGATAAAAACAGTAGGAGACATCCTGATTAGATAAGATAATAACCAATCTAATCTTGCAAGAGTGTACGCTAAAGTGTTTTCTTCTCTCTCTCTCCAGGTAGCGACCATGTCAGGCCATAATCAAGATAATAATATGGATGTATTGACTGACTGAACCCGATTATTGTACTGAGCAAGGGAACATTGGACCCGTTCTTTCTTATAAGAGTTATAAGTCAGAACAGGAAACAGGAGAATATCTGGATTCTCAAGCCGCCCAAAAGAACATGCATGTTGATGCATCTTCTTCGGGTGTGTTAGTTATTGAGAACTGTTTCTCAGTTCACCCTACGTCCTGGATATTAGATACCGGATCAGGATCCCATATATGTAAACAGTTACATGGGCTACGTAAAGGTAGAGAACTGGGAAAAGGTGATCATTCCGTTCAAGTAGGGAACGGTGCAAATGTTGCAGCCAAAGCAGTTGGCGAATATCACCTAGTATTACCAAGTCGTAATACACTAGTTCTAAATGAGTGCTATTATATACCGAACATGATGTGCAACATTATATCAGTTTCTTTATTAAGTAAAGAAGGATATAATTTTGTAGTAAAGGATAATGTTATGCACATATTCCTAGATCAAAAGTTGATTGCATCAGGCTCATTACATAATGGCATATTCATTCTGAATCAGAATACAGTCCTGACTATACAAAACACACACAAGAGGAAAAGTTCAGATATGAATGAATCCTACTTGTGGCATTGTAGACTTGGTCATATCAATGCGACACGACTGGCTAAGTTACATAAGGATGGTTATTTGAATCCGTTCGAATTATCATCTTATGATACTTGCCATTCATGTCTCAAAGGAAAAATGACCAAAGCTCCGTTTAGTGGACACGGAGAAAGAGTTACTGAACTCTTAGGAATAATACATAGTGATGTATGTGGTCCCATGTCTACGCATGCCAGGAACGGTTCTTCCTACTTCATTACATTCACTGACGATCTCTCTAGATTCGGACATGTGTTCCTGATGAAACACAAGTCTGAAGCTTTTGAGAAATTCAGAGAATATAAGCACGAAGTAGAGAATCAAACGGGCAAAAGTATTAAGATTCTTCGATCTGATCGAGGAGGTGAATACTTAAGCAATGAGTTCCTAGATTATCTAAAAGAGAACGGGATTCTCTCTCAGCTTACTCCTCCTTATACACCACAGCACAACGGTGTATCGGAGCGGAGGAATCGCACCCTATTAGATATGGTGCGCTCTATGATGAGTACAGCTGAGTTACCTATTTCCTTTTGGGGGTATGCGCTGGAGACAGCCATATACCTATTGAATAGAGTTCCAACTAAATCAGTGCCTACCACTCCATATGAGATATGGAATGGGAAGAGACCATCTCTTAAAAGAGTTAAGATATGGGGTTGTCCGGCCTATGTTAAAAAGCAAAATCCGGACAAACTCGAGGCACGATCAGTTCTTTGTAAGTTTGTAGGATATCTAAGCAATTCGTATGGATATCTATTTTACCACAGTGAACAACAAAAGGTGTTTGTTGCTCAACATGCCACCTTTTTAGAAAAGGAATTTCTTGCAAAAGAAATTAGTGGCAAAGAGGTAGAGCTGGAAGAGGTTCCAGCACCACAGACTACAACTGATGATTTATTGGAACCAGAGGATTCAGTAGTACCCGACGAACCCCAGCCTCTCCGCCGATCTAATAGGGTTTCTCGTCCACCTGAGAGATACTATGGTTTTCTCATTGATGGTGGAAGCGAGGATTGCATCATGGATGATGATGACCCGACTAGTTTCGAGCAGGCCATCACGAGTGGTGACTCTATGAAATGGCTGGATGCAATGCGATGTGAGATGGAATCCATGTACTCCAATAAAATATGGATTTTAGAAAATGCTCCTGAAGGGGTAAAACCCATTGGGAGCAAGTGGATTTTAAAAAGAAATTTGGTGTAGATGGAAAAGTTGAGACTTTCAAAGCTAGACTTGTAGCAAAGGGTTTTCGTCAACGACCAGGTGTGGATTATGACGAAACCGTTTCTCCAGTGGCTATGCTTAAGTCCATCCGGATCTTACTTGCCATTGCTGCATACCATGACTACGAAATCTGGCAAATGGATGTTAAGACGGCCTTTCTAAACGGTGATTTAGAAGAGAGCGTGTACATGACTCAGCCAGAGGGCTTCGTAGATAGTGGGAGCAGCGGAAAAGTGTGCAAGCTGCTTAAATCCATTTATGGGTTAAAGCAAGCATCGCGGAGTTGGAACATCTGTTTTGATGTTGTAGTCAAAGAGTTTGACTTCATCAAAAATATAGATGAACCTTGTATCTATAAGAAGGTAGCAGAGGGTAAAGTTGTCTTCCTCGTATTGTACGTGGATGACATACTCTTGATAGGAAATGATATTCCTATGCTGCAATCAGTCAAGCTCTTCTTATCACAGAGATTCTCAATGAAAGATCTAGGTAATGCCTCCTGCATATTGGGAATCATGATCTATAGAGATAGATCTAAACGGATACTGGGATTGTCCCAATCCAGGTACATTGACACCATACTAAAGAGGTTTAGTATGGAAGAATCCAAGCGTGGGAACCAACCCACGATCTCTGGACTCACTCTCTCCAAAGAGATGTCTCCCAAGACTGATTTGGAGAGAGCTCACATGCAAGGGATACCCTATGCTTCGGCAGTAGGCTCTATCATGTATGCGATGCTATGTACCAGACCCGATGTAGCATACTCACTAAGTGTAGTAAGTCGGTATCAAGCAGATCCTGGAGAGAGTCACTGGACAGCTGTGAAGAACATTCTCAAGTACTTACGAAGGACTAAGGAGATGTTCTTGGTGTATGGTAATGGAGAACTCCAGGTGGAGTCCTTTACCGATTCCAGCTTCCAAAGTGATAAGGACGACTCTAAGTCGCATTCGGGTTTTGTCTTTACCCTCAATGGAGGGGCGGTATGTTGGAAGAGTTCTAAACAGGATACCGTTGCAGACTCGACGATGGAGGCTGAATACATCGCTGCCAACGATGCTGCCAAAGAGGCTGTCTGGATCAAGAAGTTTATTACTGAACTTGGAGTAGTTCCATCCATTGAGCATCCAATACCTCTGTATTGCGATAACAATGGAGCTGTGGCATTGGCCAAGGAACCCAGATCCCATCAAAAGTCCAGACATATTCTGAGGCGGTATCACCTGATCAGGGAGATAGTTGATCGCCGGGAGATCGAGGTCAGGAGAGTAGATACGAAGGAAAACAATGCGGATCCATTCACGAAGGCTATTCCCCAGATACGGTTTGAGAGATTATTCGGGATGCTAGGTATGAGATACTACAGTAGCTGGCCTTAGTGCAAGTGGGAGATTGTTAGTTATGTATATGCCCTAGAGGCCATTGTTGTACATATGATGTATATTATAATGGATGCTTGGATATATATAGAGACGACTTTCTTGCTCGTCATGATAGTATGCTATTTGGTTTCACTTTATCTTAACATGTTGACATGTATTGGTTTACTGTTTTTCTCTCACATGTTGATAAAGCCCTTAGGATCTGTACTCGACTGCTGGGACTATGATGAGATCATACTAGTGGGGCCTTGGTAGTCAATGAGTACATCCTATAACTGTTCCTAGTCGAGGGTATATCGAGACAGGGCATCGATACACCAGAGTAGACTAGCGTATACGCATCTTGACCCATATGATGGGCGATGGATGATCCCATATCCATCGGTGTTTGACATCAGAGATGGTGTACGGGTGCTCAGTGGAGACTGGGTACACTGGACGGACTCGTCGAGAACTCCCAGATGGTGATATACCACACGTCAGATGGCAGTTCTCCGGTGACACTGGTACAGGGTAGTCTGAAGACCCGAGATCGTCATAGAGTCTTGTGTGATTCCCACTGTGCTTTGATTTCCACCTTACCACGTCCAAGAGGGCGTGCAAAACGGTGGCTTTTGGGTACAGTCCCGAATCACATGGAGGCAATGAGCGATAGGAGGGGATTCGTCTCTCCCGGTATAGGGAGTTGATGTTGTTGTGTGTTCGATTGGCTATAACTGGAAGTCCCTGGCCATGGCTGATATAGAGATTTACTGGTAAGTGTTACTAGTAGTTTCTCGACCCGTTATGAGCCACACATCGACACGACTTATCGGTTACTGGGGTCTGACGTATACCACCCCTAGACTTGATATGCGACATATCAGACGAATAGACCGGACTGTACGGGAGTGTTACTGATTGGATTCACAGGAGAACGCACAGGCTAGCTTGTTGATCTTCTGATCGCTCAATACCTGGGTGGCTGTTACGTTTAGCTGACCGCTTGCAGCTTGTGGGTGTTTGATATGATCATCACCTGCTACCAGCGTATTGACGATTCTTTAGAGTCCTACACAGAGGTTTCTTGGCTCAGGCGAAACGGAGTAGAGGCACATATGTGATATGTGCAGGACCGAGAATAATGCGATACGAGATACCGTATTATATTCTCGCGATATTTAGATATGAACTGAGACATCGGATCAAGTGTTGATTCGATGAATCGGTACATGATATATTAGTCGGTAATATTCGATATAGCCGGATCATCAAATCAAGTGTTGATTCGATGATTTAATGTATAATAATATATATGATATATTGTATTACATTATCTAATATAGGCTCGCTTTATTATTTCATTTTCTCACTGGATGATACATTGATATATATGCGATATATGTTAATTGTATTATTTTCTTTTGTTGCAAATATATAATATATATGTGATATATATTATTGTGACATGATATGATTTATTGTTAAACATGTTTAAGGATGATTAAATGAGGTTAGGGTTTGATTAGGGTTAGTTGCTTCTTGAACCTTCTAGAAGCAATTTCTTTTGTCATGGTTAAGATATTTGTTGATGACACATTTCTAAACCTAACCAAACCCTAACTCTAGTTTATTCTCTACTCATTATTAGCCACTCATCCTTAACCATGGTTGACATATCAATCATATAGCTTTATTTTCTATTCATCACAAAAGAAGATTATCATTATCTTTTCTATTATCATCTTCTTCTCTCTTGAAAAAGCTCACTTGAAATTCTTTATGTGATGAATAAATATGAGAAAATGATTTAAAAAGAAAGCAAAAATACTACTCTCTCATCCTCATCTCATCTAGCCCATGAGATTAGTGTGTTCATCTCTTTAGAGTGAGAAAGCTTGAGTCTTTGCAACTTCGACGTAGATCATCGGAGATTTGGAACACTTCAAGCTAGCATGGATCGTTCGAGTCGTGGAGCCTCTCATGAGTCCGGGAGATCGTAGATTGCGGCAAAGGGACTTCTACTCGGAGCTTGTGAAGCGAAGGAGCGGACTACAAAGGTTGTAATCCCTCACACTTAGATAAAAGTTATCATCTTGCATATTTAACCCTAATAATCTAGCAAAGATCCCGGCTTTGGGTTGTTCGGCATGTCTAAATTTTTATCCGGGCATGTTTGATGCCTTATGAACCTTCACAAGAGTGCCTAGGAACCCTACATGCACCTTGTCTTCGGCATCATCCAGCGCATTGAGCGGTAGGGCCTCGTGGATCCCCGGGAGTGCCCTCCAAATTTCTCCCAACACGACTTTCAAGAGAGCAGAGCGGCGGGGGAGCAGCCAACCAACACGTGCGTTTAGACGACCCATGACCTCCGCACACTGGGCATCTGTAAACTCCTGGTTTTGATGATGGCCCTGTATGCGGATATCCTCGTAGGTGATAAACTCGTGCAAACTGTATAGACGCACCTCCATAATGCCTAGAGGAAACATCATAGGAAGATTAGCGATAAAAAAAATACACAGAGAGTTAAACTCCTTGAGAGCAATGCTCTGCAAACAGGAGTGACTGTCAAAATCCTAATAAGGGGAATTTAAAGAAATCCCCCGAGAACTCTGAGATCCATACTGTTAAAAGATGATATAATCCATTAAATACAAAACTCCATTTTTAATTTTCATTATCCATATTCAAACTCTTAAGAGTTCATCATTTTTTTCTTAGATCAAAGAGATCTATGTTTTGCCAAAGATGCAAGGTTCTGTTCATGGGTTAAGAAACCCTGAAACAGATTCTTGAGAGTAAGGCTCTATTGGTGAAACCCCAAAGGGGTTTTCTTTAGATCAAAGATCTATGAGAGCAAAGCTCTATTAATTAAAATTGATTTAATTCAAGATTAATTCTTACCTAAAAAGTTTCTTTTAAAGAAAATCTAACTCAGGGAGTTCTTGAAGGCAAGAGCAAAGCTCTGAAGTTTTTGAAAATAAAAATCTTAAAGATGATAATCATCTGTGAAGGACCAAAGGTCCTATTTATAGGCATCAAGTGCCCTTTCAACTTCCAAAAGTTGCCGCAACGGTTGTAATTCTGCCACCGTTGCGCTCGCGTTTAGGGCTACGTAAGCGCAACGGTGGGGGGGCATTTGTTTACCCCAATCAGAGCAAAACCCTGTTCAAATTCCAAGGCGGAAGATGAAGCAATGCTTCATCTTCCCCCAATCAGAGCAAAACTCTACTTTGAAAATTTAAATTTTAATAAAGGAAGCAACGCTTCAGTTGCGCAAGCGCTGCGCTGCGCGACACGTGTCAGCGCAAACACAGTTGCGCTGCGCTCTACGCTACTTGACATGTGTCTTGCACTGGGGCATTTGCGCCAAACAGAATTAAATTCTAGCAAGATTTTTCTGTTCTTGTTAAAACAAGAAGATTGCCTTCTGTAAAACAGAAGCCCGTGGATCAAAGATCCAACGGTGGGGAAAATTCCTCAAATCACTCAGATAAAGATCTCTTTAACAAATTTAACAAATTTATGGGCACTATATAAAGGCCCCTAGACCCCGAATCAAAAGGATGAACATTGTGAGAGATCTAGAACTTCAAACAGAGAGAACTCTGAAGAAATTTGAAGAAAAGGTAAAAACCTTCATAAAATAGAAGAATTTCTTCTAATAGATCATTGATCTAAGAACAAGATCAATGATCTTCATATAATAATAAGTGCTTTGCACTCTTTTATGAACCACTGGTTCTCTAAAAACAAGAAAAAGAAGGAAAAACTTGTTTTCTTTGATCTAAATTGGATCAAGAAATCAAACAGTGCTTTGCACTTTTTTATGAACCATTGATTCTGGAATCTTAAAGATTCTCAAGATTATTGGAATAGTGCCTTGCACTTGCAAAAACTGCACTGTTGCGCTCCTGCTTTGGCGCAAGCCACCAGAGAGCGCCATGTGTCAGCATCTGAATCACTTGTGTTAGCGCTTTAAGAAAGAGCCTTGCTCTCTGAAATTGGTGCAACTCACCAGAGCGCGCCACGTGTCAGCAGCGCACTGACGCAGCGCATTGCGCTTGCATGACACGTGTCATCACCACAAGCGCTTGCGCTCAGTGATTGGCGCAAAGCGCCTGACAAATGCAATGCATTTCTATTACTAAAGGGCCAGGCCCAAATCAGAAAGGCCTAGTAGGCCAAATTAAATTGCAATGCAATAAAAAGGGCAGAGCCCAAGTTAAATTAATGCTCTGCATCATTTATAAATGGGCAGAGCCCAAACAAAAATAAAATGCAATGAAAGGGCAGAGTCCAAACAAAATTGATACTCTGCATCCTTCATACATGGGCAAAGCCCTAGCACAGGTCTGAAAGACCAAAAATAAGAAATAAAGTTGAATATTCTCAACTGGACTTAGCCCAATGATGGCCGTAAGTCCTCAAATTAAATTGACTGAGCACAGCTGCTCTCTTAAATCAATTTACGTCCGGTTCGAAGGTACATCTCCAAACTCCTTTGACTCCTATCGTCAGAGAAGTGACGGGTCCCGACAACCATACATCAACACGGACTGTGGGGTCCTTAAACTCATGGACTTAAGCGTCCTTAAACCAAAAGACGGATTGTGGGATCCTTAAACCCGCGGACTTAAGCGTCCTTAAACTAAACATGGACCTTTATGTCCCTAAACTGGAATATGGACCACCATTTCCCTAAACTGGAATATGGACCGCAACGTCCTTAAACTACTTATCGACCACAAGTCATTAAATTAAACAATAAAGCGAATTGCTCTCTTGTCGGATCCAAACGATCCTGTTAAGTTGATCTTAGTCTCAAATCAGACTAATGTATCCTTAACGAACATTTAAGTCGATCTTAGCCTAAATATGGTTAACGTATCCTTAAACTAAAACACCAAACCCAAATCTAAGTAAATACGGATTTGGACTAATCCACGTCCTACGGGCGATGACATAAATTAGTCTCCGTATACAATCCACGGACAACCACAAACAAAACAAACACACACGACACGAAGTGAAATTCTGGAGAAGGAGAAAGTGGTTACTGCGATGCGGTAGCGTAATTAACTGCAGGGGCTTGCGCCTGCAGGGAAGAGTGACCCACAATCAAAAACCCCTCTAGCGAGGGGGAATCTGACGAAGTCTGCTACATCAGCCGCATCCGTCTAAACCTCTGATACACGGTGCCATAAATCAACTTGGCATATTCGGAGAGGTAGACGGATAAAACCAAATAGCATCTGCCCCGAATCTCAGGCAAGACATCCTCACGTCTCGGCCGCCGTTCGGAGGGGAACATGCGTCTGCTGTAACGAGACGAATGCTGAGATGAAGCTGGGATTTTGCCGTCACTCCGCTTTATTTCGACCGTGAGGTCTTTTGTTGACATTGCATCTGCATCCTGCTGGATTGCGGAGGAACGCCGTCGTTGACATCTCGTCTGTTGTAATGAGAAGAATGCTGAGATGGTCTCTAGGTTGTCTGTGAACCGTCTAGATTTGGAACTAAGGACTATGCCGTGGCTCCGTTTCGTTGTGTCGCTTCCATCCCTTGCTGGCATAAGGAGGAATGCTGTTGTTGGCTTTCTGGGATGCAGATGTGACCGTCGATACTTGGCTCTCTTTCTGATGGAGCCTGAGGAGGGAAGGCGTGATTCCTTCTTTGTTTGCGCCCCTGGATGGTATACAGGGATCGATGTGATCTCACCTGTAGGGGATAGATTTCATTTTTCTTTATTTCTTTCCGCGATGCTCTATCATTTCAGCTTTTGTATCGCGAAGGTCGTGATTGCCCAATCATTTCGGCTATTTTTCGCGGTGCCCAATCATTTCGGCTATTTGTTTTGTTCTTACTCGCTGCTTTTTATTGCGTGTCGCCCGATCATTTCGGCTATTTTGCATTCATATATTTTTACTTGCTGATTTTGTTGCAAGTTGCCCCATCATTTCGGCTATTTCATATGCATGTGCGGCTTGCTGGCTTTTCGGTGCAAGCTCGGAATTAGACAACGATTTCGGCATCAGCACCGCTACAACTGGAATATTGCCAGGAGCGAATTATCATTTGCTTCTGTCGATATCGAACAAAGGTGGCTTAGTAAACAGGGTTAGGGTCCTGTCGACTAAGGCTTTTGACTTTATGAGCCATAAGGGTCTCATAAAGTTATTTCTCCCTTCGAGTCGTGAGGATCTCGTAGTTGTGTTTTCTCCTTAGGAGTCGTGAGGATTCCCAAGCGTATGATCTCTTGTAAGTCGTAAAGATCTTACAAAAGGGTTTTCCCCTTATAAGTCGAGAGGACTCACAAGGGTTGTTCATCGTGCGAATATATCCCTAATCACGGGTGGGACTTGGTTAGGGAGATGTTTATTCGCGCCCGTGGATTGTATACAAGGGTCAGTATCGAGCCTCTTGTAGGGCGGTAGTGGATGTTGTGGGGGCTGCTTAAGAACGGGTTCAGGTTTCTGTAACTTAAGACTTTTGAATCTTATGCTCCGTGAGGGTCCCATAAGAGAGTTCTCCTTACGAGTCGTGAGGATCTCGCAAGTGTAATTTCTCCTTAGGAATCGTAAGGATTCCTAAGTGTATTGCTCCCTTGTGAGTCATAAGGATCTCACGCGGGTGATTTCTCCTCACAAGGTCAAGAGGACCCTGTAAGTGTCTTTTAACGAGGTTGCGCCATTTCGGGTTTTCACAAACACTCGCCGGTAGCCCTGCTGTTTTTACTTACGGAGCCCTTTCGGGTTTTCATCCGTGCCCATTTTGCTTGCGGACATACCGTTTTCTTTTTTTTTTATTCTTCTCTTTTTTTTATATATAACGAGCTTGCGCCCTTTCGGGTTTTCACAAACACTCGTCGGTAGCCCTGCTGTTTTTACTCACGGAGCCCTCTCGGGTTTTCATCCGTGCCCATTTTGCTTATGGACATACCGTTTTTTTTATTTTTATTTTTATTCTCTTTTTTTTATCGGCTTTGGGATGCCGCAATCCACCGTAGTTTCTCGACATCTCGTTCAACAGCTAGTTTTAGGACATAGTGGTCCATTATTAGTTTAAGGATGTTTCGGTCCACTGTTAGTTTAAGGACTGTTCCCCTCCGAATGGCGGCGACGACGTGAGGACGTCTTGCCTGAGATTTGGGGCAGATGCTATATGGTTTTATCCGTCTACCTCTCCGGAGATGCCAAGTTGATTTATGGCACCGTGTATTGGAGGTTTAGACGGATGCGGCTGATGTAGCAGACTTCGTCAGATTCCCTCTCGTTTGAGGGGTTTTTGATTGTGGGGACGCTCTTCCTTGCAGGCGCAAGCCCCTGCAGTTAATTACACTATCGCATCGCGGTAGACACTTTCTTCTTCTCCAGAATTTTACTTCGTGTCGTGTGTGTTTGTTTTGTTTGTGGATTCCCGTGGATTGTATACGGAGACTAAGTTATGCCGTCGCCCGTAGGACGTGGATTAGTCCAAATCCGTATTTGCTTAGATTTGGGTTTGGTGTTTTAGTTCAAGAATACGTTAGCCATATTGAGGCTAAGATCAACTTAAACGTTCGTTAAAGATACGTTAGTCTGATTCGAGACTAAGATCAACTTAACGGGATCGTTTGGATCCGACAAAAGAGCATTTGGGGGCTCTATTGTTCCAGTTTAAGGTCGTAGTGGTCCATAGGTAGTTTAAGGACATTGCGGTCCATTAGTTTAAGGACGCATAAGTCCGTGGGTTTAAGGACCCCACAGTCGGTATCTTGGTTTAAGGACGCATAAGTCCATGAGTTTAAGAACCCCGCAGCCCGTATTGATGTGTGGTTGTCGGGACCCGTCACCTCTCTGACGTCGTTGAAGGATTACAACGATAGATGTCAGAGGAGTTCGGAGATGTGCCCTCGAACCGGATGTAAATTGATTTAGGAGAGCAGCCGTACTCAGTCAATTTAATTTGAGGACTTACATCCATGATTGGGCTAAGTCCAGTTGAGAATTTCAACGTTTTTATTTATCTTTGGCCTATTAGACCTATGCTAGGGCTTTGCCCCTTTTTAATAATGCACTACATTTTGTTTTGTCCTGCAGAGCATCTGTTTTGTTTGGGCTCTGCCCTTTTATAAATGATGCAGAGCATCTGCTTTGTTTGGGCTCTGTCATTTTAATGCATTGCATTTTATTTGGCCTGTTAGGCCTTTTTTAATTGGGCTTGGCCCTTCAGTAAATAATGCAATGCATTAATTGTCTCATATTGGCTTGTCAGGCGCCTTGCGCCAATCATTGAGCGCGAGCGCATGTGGAGGTGACACATGTCACACTCTGGTGAGTGAGAGCGCAACAGCGCAGTGCGCTGCGCTGTTGCGCCGCTGACACGTGGCGCTCTCTGGTGGCTTGCGCCAACCCAGGAGCGCAACAGTGCAGTTTTGCAAGTGCAAGGCACTGTTTCAATAACTTGATCCAATTTTGGATTCAAGAAAAGAATTTTTCTGAAATTCCAGAACCAATGGTTCATAAAAAGTGCAAGGCACTGTTATTATTTATTTTTTATTGAAGATCATTGATCTTGTTCTTAGATCAATGATCTATTTAGAAGAAATTCTTCTATTTTATAAAGGTTTTTACCTTTTTCTTGAGTTCTTTTCAAAATTCTTCAGAGGTCTCTCTGTTTTGAAGTTCTTGATGTCTCTTGATGTTGATGATGTTTTGAGTTGGGGTCTAGGGGTCTTTATATAGTGCCCATAGATTTGTTAAGTTTGTTAAAGAGATCATTCTCTGAGTGATTTGGGGAATTTTCCCCACCGTTGGATCTTTGATCCAAGGGCTTCTGTTTTACAGATGACAATCTTCTTGTTTTAACAAGAACGGAAGGATCTTACTGGAATTTTAATTCTGTTTGGCGCAGATGCACCAGGGCTTGACACGTGTCGCTCAGCGCACAGCGCAGCGCAACTGCGCTGATACGTGTCGCGCAGCACACATCGCAGCGCAACTGCGTTTGCGCTGACACGTGTCGCGCAGCGCAGCGCTTGCGCAACTGAAGCATTGCTTCCTTTAATTTTTGTTTTAAATAGAGTCTTGCTCTGATTGGGCGCGCTGCGTTGGGCGCTGCGCTGACGTATCAATTTCTGACACGTGGCGCGTTGCGCGCTGCGTACGGGATTTGAAGCGTCGCTTCAATTTTTGAATTTTTGAAATTCAAACAGAGCTTTGCTCTGATTGGGGGAAACAAATGCCCCCTCCACCGTTGCGCTCACGTGGCGCACACGTGAGTGCAGCGGTGGCAAGATCTTGGCCGTTGGATCAACGGGTGAGTTGAAGGGGCGCAGGCGCCTATAAATAGGACCCTTGGTCCTTGGAAAATGTTTTACCATTTTTCAAGAACTTGAATTTTCAGAGCCTTGCTCTTGTTTAAGAATTTTAGAACCTTGCTCTCGTTTCTTCCCAAGAACTTCGGAGTTCAGAACCTAGAATCATCTTAGGTAAAATTAAATTAAATTAAATTAACAGAGCCTTGCTCTTATAGATCTTTGATCTAAAGAAAACCTTTCTGGGGTTTTATCAACAGAGCCTTGCTCTCAAAAGTCTATAGATCTACAGAGATCTTGTTTCATGGGTTTTAACTCATGAACAGAGCTTTGCTCATGGATCAAATGTAGATCTTTTTGATCTGAAAATGAAGAACTCCTAAGAGTTTTCATGGATCTTTAGGATCCCCAAATTTTTTTTTAATCTTTAGGAGTTTAAAGAAATTTTTTCTTTTAATAGATTTTCTCATCATTATCACAGAGCTAGACTCTTTTAAGGAATTTTATTCCCCTGAGACCAGAGTTTGACAAGTGTCACTCTGTGACAGAGCTTTGCTCTGAAAGAGGAGATTTTCTTCTTATTTCTAGGGATTTTTATTATTAATGAGAATATTCTCTTGGGGATTAACTGACAGTCTCATCCAATTATGGGGTTGTCTTATTAACTGATGCACTGTCATCCAGATTTTGCGGGTCCCCCTTTGGTCCCCTACCCACTGCATTGCAGTGTGGTATAAATTTTAATATGCCAGGCGTTGGAACTACGATACTGACGGTTGATTTTTGTCCCCTTGCAGTGAACATGTCTACTGATTTATCTTTCCCGTTTGTTCGCTCGGAGGGAAGATTTCCCCAGGCACCAGTGGACCGAGTAGTGCTCGCTCTCATCAAGGATCATGACCCCGAGCATAAGAGCCTTCACCTGTGGGGTAGGTGGTATAATGAGATCATCCAGGGTCGCCGTAGTTTCGGTTCCGCCACGCCATCTGAGCCCATATCTTCGCTCCCTTACGCGGATGAACCCCCGGTGAAGTATGCTGTGGAGGTTAAAAATTGGAATTCGGATGACCTCCTCCAACCCGCGATTGGTGCTATTCCCGTGCAGCCGCCGCCGGCAATAGACATTTTAGGGAGACGAATCTGTCAGGGTGAAGCACGCCCTTGGAGACAGGCCTATAACATTAGATTGATCCCGCGACCGCCCGCCGGATATTTGCAGTGAGCCCGGTATATCTTATCAGCGAAGAGGACTCATCTGATGAAGATTGGTTTGTATTCGGCCATCTATGTCTCGCTCTTTGAGTATCTCTCTCCTCCAACGTGGTGGGTTAAGGCTTTTATTGAACAATGGAATATCTTTACCCACACCTTCCTGATGACGGACAGGGAAGTCTCTATCTTCTTGGAGGAGTTTGCTGAAATCTCGGGTCTGCCGATGAGGGGGGAGCATTACGAGGAGCTGCTTCCTCCTGACGAATATGACTTTGCCACCAAGCCGTTTGTTCCCCTCCGAATGGCGACCGAGACATTAGGACGTCTTGCCTGTGATTCGGGGCAGATGCTATTTGGTTTTATCCGTCCATCTCTCCGAAGATGCCAAGTTGATTTATAGCACTGTGTATCGGAGGTTTAGACGGATGTGGCCGATATAGCAGACTTCGTCAGATTCCCCCTCGCTTGAGGGGTTTTTGATTGTGAGGATGCTCTTCCCTGCAGGCGCAAGCCCCTGTAGTTAATTACGCTACCGCATCGCGGTAACAAATTTCTCCTTCTCCAGAATTTCACTTCGTGTCGTGTGTGTTTGTTTTGTTTGTGGTTGCCCGTGGATTATATACGGAGACTATTTATTTCGTCGTCCGTAGGACGTGGATTAGTCCAAATCCGTACTTTCTTAGATTTGGGTTTTGGGTTATGGTTTAAGGATACGTTAGCCATATTTGAGGCTAAGATCAACTTAAACGTTTGGTAAGGATACGTTAGTCTAATTTCCAGACTAAGATCTACTTAACGGGATCGTCTAGATCCATTTCCAGTTTAGGGACATGGTGGTCCATTTAATATATGGCCGTCGGGATCCGTCACCTCTCTGACGACGTTGAAGGATTACAACGACATGTGTCAGAGGAGTTCGGAAATATACCCTTGAACCAAAGTTGATTGGGGGTCTTATAGTCCAATTTGGGACTAAAGTCTGTTTGAAGGTTTAAGGATACGTTAGCCATATTTGAGGCTAAGATCAACTTAAACGGGATCGTTTAGATCCGACAAAAGAGCATTTAGAGGCTCTATTGTTCCAGTTTAAGGACGTAGTGGTCCACAGGTAGTTTAAGGACATTGCGGTCCATTGCCAGTTTAGGGACATGGGGGTCCATATTCCAGTTTAGAGACGTGGTGGTCCATATTCCAGTTTAGGGACGTAGTGGTCCATTTAATATATGGCCGTCGGGACCCGTCACCTCTCTGACGACGCTGAAGGATTACAACGATAGGTGTCAGAGGAGTTCAAAGATGTACCCTTGAACCGGATGTAAATTGATTTAAGAGAGCAGCCATACTCAGTCATTTTAATTTGAGGACTTACGACCATGATTGGGCTAAGTCCAGTTGAGAATATTTAACATTTTTCTTGATCTTTGGCCTATTAGGCCTGTGCTAGGGCTTTGCCCATGTTTAATAATGCACTGCATTTTATTCTGGCCTGCTAGGCCTTTTTGATTTGGGCTCTGTCCCTTTATTTATGATGCAGAGCATCTGTTTTGAGCTTGACAGACTTCTGTTTGGGCTTTATTCCCTTTTAATAGTGCATAGCACTTTGTTTGGTCTGATAGACCTTTCTTTATTGGGCTCTGCCCTTGATAATGCATTGCATTAATTAGTCTGACAGAGTGCCACGTGGCTTGTCAGGCGCTTTGCGCTGATTGAGAAGCGCAAGGCGTAAGTCCATGTGGAGGTGACACGTGTCACGTGTCACGCTCTGGTGAGCGCAAGCGAAGTACGCTGCGCTGTTGCGCTTCTGACACGTGGCGCGCTCTGGTGGGTTGCGCCAATTCATGAGAGCAATGCTCTATTTCAAAGCGCACAGCGCAAATAGGACACGTGGCGCTCTCTTGTGGCTTGCGCCAACCCAAGAGCGCAACAGTGCAGTTTACAAGTGCAAAGCACTATTAATTTGAGAATCTTTTAGATTCCAGAACCAATGGTTCATAACAGAAGTGCAAAGCACTGTTTGTTTTCTTGATCTAATTTAGATCAAAGAAAACAAGTTCCTCTTGTTTTTTCTTATTTCAGGAAACCAGGGGTTTATAAAAAGTGCAAAGCACTATTTTTTTATTTTGTTTTTTTATTAAAAATCATCGATCTTGTTCTTAGATCAATGATCTGTTCATAAGAGAATTTTCTCTTTTTCTAAAGGTTTTTTACCTTTTTTGTTCTTGAGGAATTCTCTCCAATTCTTTAGAGTTCTCTCTGTTTGATTTCTCACAAAAAATATTGATCCCTTTGAATTGAGGTCTGGGGTCCTTTTTATAGCGTTCATAAATTAGTTAAATTTGTTAAAGAGATCTTTCTCTGAGTGATTTGGGGAATTTTCCTCACCGTTGGATCTTTGATCTAAGAGCTTCAGTTTTACAGAAGAAAATCTTCTTGTTTTAACAAGAACAGAAAAGATTTCTTTAAAATCTTTATTCTGTTTGGCGCAAATGCTCCAGAGCGTGACACGTGTCACGCAGCGCATAGCGCAGCGCAGCTGTGCTTGCGCATCTGCGCTGACACGTGTCGTGCAGCGCACAGCGCAGCGCTGCTGCGATTGCGCAACTGCGCTGACACGTGTCGCGCAGCGCAGCGCTTGCGCAAAACCGACTGCGCTGACACGTGTCGCACAGCGCAGCGCTGCTGCGATTGCGCAACTGCACTGACACGTATTGAGCAGCGCAGCGCTTGCGCAAAAACGACTGCGCTGACACGTGTCGCGCAGCGCAGCGCTTGCGCAACTTAAGCTTTGCTTCTATTTTGTTTTTTAATAGAGCTTTGCTCTTGATGGAGTGCGCTACCTTGGGCGCTGCGCTCCCTGTGCTGGTGTGTCTGATTTTGACACGTGGCGCTCTGTGCGCAGCGCAGAGGATCTGAAGCGTTGCTTCATTTATTTTAATTTTAATTTTCAATACAGAGCTTTGCTTTGATTGGGGAAACAGAAGCGTTGCTTCGTTTCCCGCCTTGGAATTTGAACAGAGCTTTGCTCTGATTGGGGTAAACACCGTTTGTGTTTAATCTGACGCCGGAGAACGCTATTCTGCACCAGTTTCCGGGCTTGGTAAAAGTGCTGGAGATCTATGAAGGGCTCTATCTGGAATCGGGCACCCGGGGAGTCAGTTTCGCAGATTTTATTGCCCGCTTCATTCGACCGGAGTTTCTATCAGAACAGAGCGAGAAGTTCGCCAGGCTTGACGACCCTTTCGGCTTTGGCCTGGACCGTCGACCAACATTGGAGGGCGATCAAAAGGATTTTTATCTCCCCAGCGCCGCCGTCACGCCGTTGTCGGAGATCGCCGTCTCGGGCATGGATGAAGAGACCTTTTTTGTAGGGTTCCTGGGATTGTGGTTGTGCAGCTTTGCGCTCCCCATGCACCCGCGCCACATGTGGCCATCCGTTTTCTACCCAGCGCATCGGATGGTGGCTGGCCTGCAGTTAACAATAGGAATTGCCGGGTTGGCTCACCTCTATAATGGACTTAGCGTGGCGGCGGACGCTAATGAACCTGGGGTGCAGCCTGCTAATTTCCCGATGCACTACTTCACCTCTTGGATGGAAATGCACGTGCATGGGGTGTTCGGCGTCCATAAGATCCCTCCATTTTTTGAAAAGTGCAGACTCCCAAGAGTCATGCGGCTGGTTGGCGCCTCGATCGTGGTTGCGTCTCCGTAAGAGGCTAGGGGGCTACTCCTTCGTCCACACCTGGTCAAAGCGAAGGTTTCTTTTTTGGACAAAGTCATAACCATAGGCTCAGAAACCACTAAGTCGGTGGTCCCGCTGCGCGATGATTTTAAGGACGGGGCCTCCATATTGAAGGCCCGAGAGATCCTCCACCTCTACTCCATTCGGCCGGGCTACCTGGTGTTCAGACAGAATGAGATGGCGCTTTTCATGAGGTATAACCCTCACCGGTTCGCCCAACAATCCAGCTATCACCAGGGAATCCCGCTGGAAGCCTTTTTGGATGAGCCCATGACCAGCCGGGAGGGGATAAGGAGTGCGATGCACCATTTCATGTGGCTTAACACGGGCTCTTATTTCTTCATCAGCGAGCCGAGCTGCGTCCCCAAAGTCCTCAACGCGTATGTGGCTTGGTACGCCCACGCAATGGGTCCGGTTATCCATATGGAGAAGCGCATGTTGGTTGACCGGAAGGGTGCGCCTCCCGGCGGCGATCACAAGGTTCCTTTGAAGCCAAGGACCCTGGTCATTCCTCCGCTGAAAGGAGGCCGGAGCCGTGCCACCGCGCGTGTTGAGCCCTCCGTGCGGCCTGCCGCTCCGTGGTACTGCGGATGCGCTGCCAGCCCCCCGTGCTCCAGTGGAGATGGTAGATGTGGTTTCACCGAAGTTCGGCGCGGGCACGGATATCGGGACCCGCCGCCCTAGGGTGCCTGCAAAGCGCAAGTCGATCTCGGGTGCACCCGGGGCTGGTGGGTAGAAGAGGAAGAAGAAGTCGCTCCTTTCTCTCGACGCGATCCTCGGTTTGGAGCCTGAGGCCCCTCTTACCGAAGGAATAAGCGAGTATGCAGTAATAAGGGCTTCTCGGTAGACCCCGCAGACACTGATCTGGCGGCCGCCTTTGCGGCTTCTGAGCGATCAGCCAGACTTGAAGCGTGGTTGGATAAACTCGCTCGAGCAGGTAATCATTAGCTGTACTCTTCATCATTTTATAGCACTTTTATCATTATCTTTGACTAATGCGTTCCCCTCTTTTTTAACAGGTGTCACTACCGAAGAAGCCATCGCTGCTTCTTTGAAAACCTTCCAGGAGGAGGAAAATAAGCGCTCTTTAACGGGCGTTGGTACGTCTCGCCTTATTGAGTTTTTATCCTCCTTTCTGATGGCCAACCTAACCTTCTTCCTTTGTTTCTTCACAGGGGCTACGCCAGCAGATGCGGGGACTCTCCCCGGGCCCGAAACTGAAGTCCCGGTCTCTTCGGAGCTACCGCGAGAGCCTCAACTCGACAAGTCGACGAGGGATGCCTTGAAGGATTTGGAGGCATCCCTGTTCACGGACGAGGACATCTCAATGAAAGACGCTTTGAAGTGCTCCGTCTTGACGGCTCGAGAGGAGAGGAAGCGGCTAAGGCGCGAGGCGAAAGCACGTAGGGTTGCTTTGGCCGTGGGAGCTGGCTTAAACACCTTCCTCGTGCTGACACCCCCTCAGAAGAGCCTCCGGTCGCCTTGTCCACAGCTCGCAGACAAGTGGCGCGTGCAGCTCGCGTGGCTAATGATAAGTCCACCTCAGGTAATGTATCTTTTCGAGATTTGTTTGTAAGAATTGTAAATTCGTCGGTTCTTATATGTCTTGTCCTGTAGGGCCAAGTCCAACCGGAGGGGAGGCGGAAACCGTCGAACCTGAGGGGCCAGAGGAAGAAGCACCGGCCGAACCCGAGCCGACGGTGGGCAACGTCGCTGGGGTTGCTGAGCCTGAGCTGGGGGCTGAGGGAGCTGCACTTGAGAAGGTCGTTGATACCGAGCCTGAGGTGGCGGCAAATGAGACGACCGCTATAACTGAGCCCGGGGCAGCGGCGGACGAGGCGCCTGAGACCGGCGACCCCATGGTGACGGCGGATGAGACAATGGCGACCGCCGAGCCCGAAGAAGTAGCAGGTGAGACGGGCACGACTCTTGGGAAAAAGCCAGCCGCTCTTTCTCAAGAGTCCGGCAATGCTCCAATTATTGCTCTCCCTGTCTACGGTCTTCCGCCGTCTCCTGGTCGGGTGAGTACGACGACAGCCCCTGTCGAGTTCGGTGATGAGGCCACGGGAGTTGGACTCGTATCGATGGAGGAGGGAGATGCTACCGTTTCGGCCGGCGGCTCATCAGGTAAATTTTGAGTTACAGTCCCCTTTTTTTATCTTGCAATCCTTTCTGACAAGTTTATCCTTGTTTTTAACGCAGGTGCGGCCAGTGCCGATGCTCCATTGCTCGAGGGAGCGCCGGTGGTCACCACTCAGCCCTCCCTTGTACCATCAAAGATGTTGGAAGGTATGGATTTGCAACTTATTAGTTTTATCTTTCAGCCGCATAATTTATGTACTAAAGTCGTACTGTTGTGTCTTTTCAGGAGTGCTTTTTTATCATCTCTATCAGGTGTTGCACCCACACTTCTCCTTCCCATCTGAACTCGCTTCTTCCTCTAGTGGTGCTGGTGAGTATAGTTTCCAACTGATATCTTTGTTTTTAAGTAATGGAATTATTTCTAACTTTCCCTCGTCCTGATTGCAGTGCTACAAATCGAAGGAGGGGATGAAAGATCGGCCGCGCCACCGGCCCTTCCGGCCTTGCCACCTGCTGCAGCTGGTATAGTAAACTATCGCATTGATAACCTTTTTTTTTGTATTTCTTGAACTGTCGTCTAATCGTATTTTGTTTTTTCAGCTGTCGTTCCGATCTCGGCGCCTTTCGAGTGTCGTGTCATAATACCGGCAGGCCCTTTCCTGAGACGTCCGTCCTCGAAAGGCGCCACGAATAGTCTGCGCATGGTGAGCGACTATATTGAGGAGCTCAACGTCGAGACTCCTACGTCTGCCGCAGATTTTGCTACGACGGTTAACCCAATGCTGGTGATACTCATAAACTTCCATAACGAGGGCATCGTCGCATCTTGGGTTAATCACTGCAGGGAGATCGAGGCTCGCCTGCATCAACTGGAGTTTATGCGCCCTGCTCCCGAGACCTTAGCCGCAAGCCATCAAATAGCAGCGTGGATTGAGCAAAGCGCTTCTTACATCCACCACTTGGAACAAGAAGCGGCTTTAAGGCTGAGGGAATGTCAAGAGTCTTCAAGCGAGACTGCTCGCCTACGTGCTGAAGTTGAGGCGAACGCTGCCCAGGTGAAGGCTATCTTCGAGGGTCTCCTGGAACGCATCTCAAATGGGCTGAACTTGAAGCAGAAACTCGACGCTGCCGAGTGTAATGCCCAAGGCCGCGAAGCAGCTCAGCAGGCCGTTGGGGAGCAGCTTGCATCCCTCTTGCAGCAATGGGCTCAAGTGGAGGCAGAACTGGCGGTGGTGGCCGATCAGGAAAAGGCATGGAAGGAACGCGAATAACTGATAGGGCTATTTAAGAAGCTTCCTTCCCAGTAGCTGCCTTTGTATCAATATACTTGTAAAATTTTTCTTTTTCAAATAATATGTATCCATTCTTTATTCTTTTGTATGATTCACCTTGTACTTGATTGAATTAATAAATAAAGATACACATTTTTTCTTTGCAATGTCTTGTATGCTCTTTTGCTTTCTCCCTTTCTCTTATTATCAGCATGCTGTCTCAATAAACACGGTTGACAGATAATAGAGTAAACATCTTAGTTTTTTTTTCTTCAAGAAATAGCGATGGCTTAGGCCGCAGGTTCAAATCTGCCGCCTAAGACTTTTCAACTCTATGAGCCGTGAGGGTCTCATAGAGATTTTTCTCCCTACGGATCGAGAGGATCTCGTAGGTGTATTTTTTTCCTTAGGAATCGTGAGGATTCCTAAGTGCGTTTTCTCTTATAAGTCATAAGGATCCTATAAGAGAATTTTCCCTCTTACGAGTCGAGAGGACCCGTAAGCGGTTGTTTCCCTCCTTGTCGGGATTCGACTTTGGAGAGTGAGACCCGTGAATAGTATGCAAGAGACCGTTTTAGACCGACTTGCAGGGTCCCAGTGCTCAGAAAACAAGTTTTTTAATCCATGCTGCCTAAGGCTTTATCTTGCAAGTTGAGACGAATCGGGAATTTCTCGCGAAGACACTGGTTTCTCTGCGGGCCGACGCGAATCAGGAGGCTCAAGGACACTAGTTTCCTTGAGTTGAGGTATTTGCCCAGGACACTTGTTTCCCTGGGGTTGAAACGAATCGATGTATTCCTGCGGAGACACTGGTTTCTCTGCGAGCCGACGCGAATCAGGAGGCTCTCATCAAGGACGCTAGTTTCCCTGAGTTGAGGAGTTTTCTAAGGACACTTGTTTCCCTGGGGTTGAAACGAATCGATGTATTCCTGCGGAGACGCTAGTTTCTCTGCGGATCGACGCGAATTAGGATTTTCTCGTCAAGGACACCGGTTTCCCTGAGTCGAAGGATTTTGCTGAAGACACTGGTTTCTTCGGGGTCGAAACGAATCGGGGATTTCTCACGGAGACACTGGTATCTCTGCGAGCCGACGCGAATCAGGAGGCTCTCATCAAGGATGCTAGTTTCCCTGAATTGAAGTATTTGCCAAGGACACTTGTTTCCCTGGGGTTGAAACGAATCGATGTATTCCTGCGGAGACGCTAGTTTCTCCGCGGGTCGACGCGAATCAGGATTTTCTCGTCAAGGACACTGGTTTCCCTGAGTCGAAGGATTTTGCCGAAGACACTGGTTTCTTCGGGGTCGAAACGAATCGGGAATTTCTCGCGGAGACACTGGTTTCTCTGCGAGCCGACGCAAATCAGGAGGCTCTCATCAAGGACGCTAGTTTCCCTGAATTGAGGTATTTGCGAAGGACACTTGTTTTCCCTGGGGTTGAAATAGATCGATGTATTCCTGCGGAGACGCTAGTTTCTCTGCGCCAGACCGGAATAGGGTTATATAGTGTCGACGCGAATCAGGATTTTCTCGTCAAGGACACTGGTTTTCCTGAGTCGAAGGATTTTGCTGAAGACATTGGTTTCTTCGGGGTTGAAACGAATCGGGAATTTCTCGCGGAGACACTGGTTTCTCTGCGAGCCGACGCGAATCAGGATTTTCTCATCAAGGACGCTAGTTTCCCTGAATTGAGGTATTTGCCAGGGACACTGGTTTCCCTGGGGTTAAAACGATCTGTGGTGGTCTTTCAGGTTTTATATAAGTTACTGTCAAAACCGTGAAGCTAGGAATTTGATCTTCGCTTCGTTTGCTGGCACTGTGTCTGCTGTATTGAGACAAATGTCGCGGTCGTCTCTACGCTGTTGGTGAACCGTCAAGATTTGGCTTAGTTTTCTGGCGGAGCCTGTTGGGAAGGCGTGATTCCCTCTTTGTTTGTGCCCTTGGATTGTATACATGGATCGATGTGATCTCACCTGTAGGGCAAAAGTTTCATCATCATTTTTTTTATTGCTTTATTTCCGCGATGCTCTATCATTTCAGCTTTTATATCGTGAAATTCGCGATTGCCCAATCATTTCGGTTATTTCCCGCGGTGCCCAATCATTTCGGCTATTTATTTTATTTTTACTCGCTACTTTTTATTGCGAGTTGCCTAATCATTTCGGGTGTTTTATATGCATACGTTTTTACTTGCTGCTTTTTATTGCAAGTCACCCCATCATTTTGGCTATTTTGTATGCATGTGCGGCTTGCTGGCTTTTCACCGTAAACCTGAAATTAGACACCGATTTCGGCATCAGCCCCGCTACAACTGGGATATTGCCAGGAGTGAATCATCATTTGCCTCTGTCGATATCGAACAAAGGTGGCTTAGCGAACAGGGTTAAGGTCCTGTCGACTAAGGCTTTTAAGTTCATGAGCCGTAAGGGTCTCACAAAGGTATTTCTCCCTACAAGTCGTAAGCATCTTGTAGGTGTATTTTCTCCTTAGGAATCGTAAGGATTCCTAAGTGTATGTTCCTCTGTAAGTCGTAAGGATCCAACAAGAGGGTTTTCTTCTTGTAAGTCGTGAGGACTTATAAGGGTTGTTCATCATGCGTATATATCCCCAGTCACGGATGGGACTTGGTTAGGGAAATGTTTATTCGCGCCCATGGATTGTATACAAGGGTCAGTATTGAACCACTTGTACGGCCAAATCGAAGGTTGTGGAGGTTGCTTAAGCACAGGTTTAGGTCTCTGTAACTTAAGACTTTCAAATCTTATGAGCCGTGAGGGTCCCATAAGAGAGTTCTCCTTACGAGTCGTGAGGATCTCGCAAGTGTATTTTCTCCTTAGGAATCGTGGGGATCCCTAAGTGTGTTGCTCCCTTGTGAGTCGTAAGAATCTCACGCGGGTGGTTTCTCCTTACAAGGTCGAGAGGACCCTGTAAGTGTCCTTTAACGAGGTTGCGCCCTTTCAGGTTTTCATAAACACTCGCCGGTAGTCCTGCTGTTTTTACTCACGGAGCCCTTTCGGGTTTTCATCCGTGCCCACTTTGCTTATGGACATACCGTTTTTTTATTCTTTTTATTCTCTCCTTTTTTTTACGAGGTCGCGCCCTTTCGGGTTTTCACGAACACTCGCCGGTAGCCCTGCTGTTTTTACTCACGGAGCCCTTTCGGGTTTTCATCCGTGCCCATTTTGCTTATGGACATACCATTTATTATATTTTATATATATATATATATATTTTATTTATCACGTCAGCCTAAGGATGCTGCGGTAGTAGTTTAAAGACGTTTCGGTCCTTCATTAGTTTAAGGACGTTTCGGTCCACCATTAGTTTAAGGACGTTTCGGTCCATTCAGGAGAAGGCCGGCTACTGCTTATAAAGTTTGAGCTTAGGAAGATAGCGAGCGGACATAGTCGTCGTTATCTATCATTGACCTAGGCAGTAACTCGCTAAGCGTAGTATTTCTTTAGGAATCGACCATTTATTGGCCTGTAAGGCCTTTCACCGTGCATATCCATGAGCAGATAGGCTCCACCCTGGTAGACCTTGTCTATGATGTACGGGCCTTCATAGTTTGGCTCGAATTTTCCCCGCTTGGCGTGATTGGGGATCATAGGCCTTTTGACCACTAGCACGAGTTCGCCTTGGCGGAATGTCCTCGGCCGGGTCAATCTTTCATATGAGCGCGTCATCTTTGCTTTATAAGCCTCCAGATTTTGTTGCGCTATGAGTCGGGATTCATCAAGGGCATCAAGTTCCTCAAGCCGAAGGTGAGCATTTTCCTCGTCTGTCAGCTCATAGTAGACTGCCACTCGTAGAGAGGGTAACTCTATTTCGAGGGGGAGTACTGCTTCTGTACCGAATACCAACGCATATGGCGTTGTGTTCGTGGCTGTCTTGAACGTAGTTCGATACGCCCAGAGAGCTTCTTGCAGTCTCTCGTGCCAGTCCTTCTTATTTCGGGACACCGTCTTCTTCATGATCTTTGTCAAGGTCTTGTTGAAGGCCTCAGCTAGACCGTTAGCTCGCGGATTATAAACCGAGGAATATCTCCAGTCTATGTTGTGCTGTTGTGTGAAGCGACTGATCTTGTGGCTTCTGTAAGCCGGCCCGTTATCGGAGATGATCCGTCGCGGAGTTCCAAACCGATATATAACGTGCGTCTTGAAGAAATGGAGGATATTCTCCGTCTTCACTTCCCTCAGCGGTACTGCCTCTGCCCATTTGGAGAAGTAATCAGTTGTCACCAGGATGAAACGATGTCTTCTAGACGATGCTGGTTCGATGGGGCCAACTATGTCAGTTCCCCACATTTCGAATGGCCAGCTAGCCACCGTTGGATAGAGTGGATATGGATGCTGGTGGATGAAGTCCCCATGAATTTGGCATGAGTGGCACTGCTTCGCATACTCAAGGCAGTCTTGAATCATCATAGGCCAGTAGTAGCCCATCCGTTTGATCTTCAACTTCATCTTTGGGCCTGCTTGGTGAGAACCACAGAGTCCGTCGTGAACTTCCTAAACGACTCTTTTCGCTTCGTCAGGTCCCAGACATCTCAACCACAGAGAATTAAATGACCTCTTGTACAGAGTATCATTGACGAAGGCGAAAGACAGAGCTCGTTTCATAAGCTGATGTCTTGAGGATGCATCTTCGGGCGCTCGATGGTATTTGAAGTAGTTTATAAAGACTTCTCTCCAATCCTCGGTATTTTCCCGATCTTTTATTTGCAGGGTCATCTGCTCAGTCGCTCCCTTTTCTTCGGATGATTCCGGAGATATTTCTGCTGGGGCAAGTACCCGACGGCTTTGTACCACGATTCTTACGTCATCGAGGTTCTCATCAGCCAGTTCCTTAGCGAGCTTGGCGAATGCGTCCGCTTTGCCGTTTTCCGCGCGCGGTATGTTTTCCAAAGTATAGGAAGGGATTTAGGTCAATAGTTGCTGCACCTTTTCGCCGTACTTCACCAGCTCTGGTTTGCACGTTTGGTAGTCGCCGTTTACTTGACTAACGACCAGTTCGGAATCTCCGTATATGAAGAGGTTTTCAATTCCCATGTTGATGGCGATCTCGAGGTCTGCTATCAAAGCTTCGTATTCGGCTTCATTGTTTGTCCTCGGCTCTGTTAGGAAGAAAGCAAAGCGCATTATCCCTCCTTGTGGAGTTACAAAGATGAGTCCTACCCCCGATTTGATTATAGGGGTACTTTGTTTGTGCTTCTTCATGGAAGATGCTCCATCGAAATAAAGCTCCCATCGGGTATCACCACCGTCGATCGCATCAAACGCATGTTCGTCTGGAAGATCGCAATTCAGAGGAGAATCGGCGGGTATCGGATGCTCAGCGAGGAAGTCGGTGATGGCCTGGCCTTTCACTGCCTTGAGAGGTTGATACGTTATCGAAAACTCCATCAAGAGCAGGGCCCATTTAGCGAGTTGTCCCGTCAATATGGCCTTTGACATTAACTATTTAAGAGGGTCCACCTTCGAAATAAGACGGACCTCATGCGCCAACACATAGTGCCTGAGCTTTGTTATCGCGAAGATCAACGCTAGGCAGTGTTTTTCAATAGGGGAATAGTTGCTTTCTGCCCCCAGTAGAACTCGACTCAAATAATAGAGTGCTCTTTCTTTCCCTTGATCGTTCTCTTGCGCCTATAATGCGCCTAAGGAACCTTCGAGGACGGTTGTATAAAGAATGATGGGCTTTCCCTTGACCGGAGCAGCCAATACTGTTGGGTTCTGCAGGTATTGCTTGATCTCTTCTAGCGCGCTTTGGCATTTTTGGTCCCAGACGAACGGGGTTCCCTTCTTTATCAGGTGGCTATAAGGACGGCACTTGCCTGAATGGTTGGCTATAAATCGCCGTATATACGCGAGCTTTCCTTGGAGAGACCGCAGTTGTTTGAGAGTCCTTGGCGGAGGCATTTCCATGATCGCCTTGATCTTTGACGGATCTATTTCGATACCTCAGTGTCGGACAATGAATCCTAGGAATTTGCTTGAGGAAACTCCGAATGCGCACTTGAGAGGATTCATCTTCAAGTTGTATTGTCGAAGGCGTTGAAATACGGTCTTCAGATGCTCGAGATGTTCCTCGTATGATCTGCTTTTCACCACGAGGTCGTCGATATAGCACTCGATGATTTCATGTATGAGGTCATCGAAGATCTTCGTCATGGCCCTCTGATAGGTGGCACCGGCGCTCTTTAAACCAAAGGGCATCCCCTTGTAGCAGAATATACCTAAAGGAGTCCTGAAGGCGGTGTGCTTCTGGTCTTCGGTATGCATCTTTATCTGATTATACCCTGATGAGCCGTACATGAAGGAGAAAACCTCGTGAGTGGACATATTGTCTATCATCAGCTCAGTGACTGGCACTGGGAAATCGTCCTTCGGGCAGGCTTTATTGAGATCCCGGAGGTCCACGCATATGCGCACTGTCCCATTTTTCTTCATCACCGGGACGATGTTGGCGATCCATTCAGGGTATTGAACTTTCTGGATGAAGCCAGAGTCGATCAGCTTCTTGATCTCAGCATTGATACTCATCTCAAGCTCGAGCCGCATTCTTCTCGGTGCTTGTTTGATTGGTTTAACGTCCGGGGATATCGCCAATCCATGCACAGCAATTTCTGGATCTAGTCCCGGCATTTCGGAATAGTTCCATGCGAAGCAATCTTTATGCTGCATAAGCAGGTCTTTTAATGAAGCCACCCTCTTTTTAGACAGCAGCTCACTAATGAATGTCGGTTGCGGGTCATTCACCGTCCCCAACTCAATTTTCTTGAGGTTATCCGCAGTGGTATGTATTCCATCCTCCAGCTCTTTTGGTGCTGGCGGAAATTCTGAGATCACCTCATCGTTGCTGTTTTCGAAGCACCATGGAAGGTCATCCATATTCTCGGGCTCTTCTTTTGATATTGTTATCATGTGACAAGTACGAATTCGCTTCCAAGCCCAATATGGAACTGGTTCTGCTCTCGTGGCTTTGGGTTCGTGCTTCTGTTGCGGCGTTACACTCCAGTTGTCAGACAGAGCGAACTTGCCAAGCTGATACTGATCTTCGACCCAATTCTTGAAGGTGAAGCAGTCTTCGAGAGGATGCCCTATCACTCGGTGATAAAAGCAATAGTCTGGGTGTGAGACTTCGCCTGCTTGTTCGGGGTGTTTAGACTCCGGCAGTGTAAGTATCTGATGTTTTAGAGCGAGGTCAAGTATTTTCTTCGTCTTGTCCCGAGGAAAAGAGTACGCTCGACCCATTTTTCTTATGAGGGATAGATCGAACCGCTCGATTCCCGCTTGCGTGGCTTCTTAGTCTTGCTTTGTTGCTGTTGAGCGCCTTTTTCGCCTTTCGACTTATTTCCGCCTCTGCGTCGTGTCTTTTTTATAACAGGTTGACAGGGAGCGGTATTTTCATCTTTTGCAGCCTGTTGGAGGAGGCATTGTGTTTTGGCTTTCTCGTAGATGGCCATTTCGTGGTTATGATCGTCTCTGACTTTTTGACCAGCTTCCCTTATAAGCTTGTCCATTTGCTCTTCGAACGACGGACTGGGCACTTTTGCATCGGGAACTTTTACTGGTTCAGGATTAGCATCTTCCCATTGAGCATCCGCTTCTTCATCGAAGTCATGCACGACGTAGCAACCGTAGAGTAGCTCTCGTTTCTTGGACCGAATGTATCCAAGCCCGATTGTTTCCATTCTTCCGTTAGGCAACTTGTGCTGAGTCCCGGGAACGTTCCAGACCTTGTCATAGAACTTGGCTTTTCGAGCGGTCTGTTTAAAAGATATCCCCTGGCGCTTCAATAGCCTTTTCAAGCCTTCTGTATAATATCTGGGGAGACGGATGGGCTGAAGCCTGTCAAGCGTAGGATCCGCGCCGTGCCAGATTTCTTTCTCCACTTTGGTTTCTTCAGAGCGGTAGAATAGAATTGCCTTTTCACCTTCTCGCCTGGGAGGGACATAGGACGTCCGCAGCTCCTCTACACTGTAGATATCAAGTGCATCTAGTTCTTTATGGTGTTTAAGCGGCACCATGGCGACTTGCAGACTTTGCTCTTCGTCAGCGGACGTTTGTATTGAAGGTCGAGCAGAGAATACAGCATGGACCTCATCTTCCGAGTCGCTACCAAAGATCAATGTAGGAGCAGATGGTCCCGGCTTATTGTATTAGGGCGGACCCGAATGAACTATCTCCTCTTCCTCCTCGGTATCACTGCCGAAAACAGGGATGGTGGCGTTAGCCTTATTCTCCGGCTTGTGACACCTCTATGTGTCTTCGAAATCCGGTAAAAAGTATTTGGCATCTTCATATTTGCGGACTTCGTTCACGGAGAACAGGTTCAGTTCTCCCGTCACGATATACTCGAGACCATCCTTAAAATATTTCATACACTGATGCTGTGTAGACGGGATGATATTATACTCGTGTAACCATGGTCGGCCGAGCAAAGCACTGTAGCATGTCTTGGCGTCTATGACGTGGAACTTAATGTCCGTGACGAGTAGCCCAAAACGTAGCATCAGTATCACAGACCCAAGAGTTCTTGATGATTGGGAGTCGAACCCGGAGATGGTGATCTTATCCCGAGCAAGGTGCTGGACGCTCATGCAGATTTCTTTTAACACCCGCACATTGAGGAGATTAACGGAGGATCCATTGTCGACCAGGATTTTGCCTATCTTTATATCGTGGCAGTATCCTGAGACATAGAGGGGGCAATTGTGTTCGCACGTCCCAAGGAGAAGGTCTTCATCGCCAAAAGTGACATCGGCCGTGTGCACTTCTTCCAATTCATCCTTCATCTTTTCTTCGGCCAGGAAAGCTTGGAATTGCTCCGGCTCCTGTAGTGCCTTGATTAACGAATCTCTCGCCTCTTTTGATAGTAAAAGGGCGTCAAGAATGCTGAGCTGCGATGGTAGCTTCCTCAGATGCGCTAAGACGTTGTAATCCACCTTATTTTTCTGTGGCGGGTCCTTGGCAGTTAGCTCTTCTATGACTTGGTCATCTAAGACGATATCTTTAGAGACCTTTCTTTCCCTTTATCTTTTTTGTTTGAGGGTCCGAGATTCTTTTCGGGCAGCGTCCGATTACGCAGCCGGATATTTTCGCAGACCTTCGGCTCTTCTTCTTTTCCTGAGGTGGACTCTTTAAAGAGGGGGCTAAGAGCCAGCTCCTCGTCGGAATCACTCCCGAATGTAAGCACTTGTGATCCCCCGGCGTTAACCATGCGACAATCGCCGGTAGTTCTGTTAAGCCCTTCGGTCGTATTTTTCCGCTCCCGACGAGTTTTGCGCTTCTCCCGCTTAAAATGTTGTCGATGAGCAACATATCTTTGCCACCATCTATTGAAAGCTTTGCACTCTTCAGTGGGGTACGAAACCTTCCGATGATATAAGCAGTAGGAGGGGTGCATTTCCGCTTCACCGGTAATGTTTCCTTCATAGGATGGTAGCTTCATACCCATTGATATGGCTTTAGCAAACCTTTTCCTCATCTTGAATTTGCTTCTATCCGCGGTGGTTGTATTTTGCTCCAGCGGGAGTGTCTCGGCTCTTTCGTCAAGTCGCTGGCGCTTGGCCCTTTCAAATATAGACGTCTCGCATTCCCGATCAGCTTTACTTTTCAACAGAGCTTCGTTGAGGAATGCGTCAATTACTTTATCTGATGGCCCCAGAATTTTTGGTTCAGGATCTGTCCCCATCTTTTCAGTGCAAGGAGCCTCCTCATCGTCCGTGAACGAATGGGAAATCACATGACAGCTCGCTGCGTATTCTTCAGATTCATCCGACAAACTTTCTCCCTCATCTTCCTCTTGAAAGACGTGGTTGAAAAACTCTTGGAGTGTAATGGGAGTCCGTGCTTTCTGGTTGTATTCCTCCAGCGCGTCAATTTGTTTTTGTAAGTCCGTGCGCTTGTCGCCAGGCTTCATGGGCTTCTTGGATTTCTTCTTCTTCTTCTTTGAAGATTTTGACGGCTGGTTGTGAGCGCTTGGGCCACCACCATCGGTCTTTGGAATTGGACGCGGCTTCAACATCCCCTCAATGACCTGCGGTTCCAATGGGTTCTTCCACCTGATCGCTGGGCATGTTTGAAGATCGTTCAGCATCCTCTTTGTCTTGGCTGACAGCACAACCTCCCATGGGGCTTCTTCAACGAGAGAGCACGTTGCTCTCGGCGTATTCATCCTTTTAGGAGTGTGAGGCTGCGGCGGATTCACCTTCCATCTGTCGGACAACGCGAACTTGCCCTGTTGGTACTGGTCTTCAATCCAATTTTTCAAGATGTAGCAATCTTCGATCGGATGACCCAGTACCCGATAATAGGGACAGTAGTTGAGCTCATTGACATCATTTGGCTGCGACGGACGTTTTGGATCCGGCAGATTTATGAGTCGGTTGCGCAATGCCAGCTCGAATAATCTTCTCGTTTTATCTCGGGGAAATGAGTAAGGATGTCCTAGCCTCTCCTCAAGGGGTACGTGCGGACGCATATTATTTTGACGGACGACCGGCTTCAAGTTGCTCGGCTGTTGTTGAGAATTAGCGACAACGATCGCTTTCCCCGTCCCTTTCTCATTTCGGGAGTCCGGCTTCGGAAGAGGGGGTCTATGGCCCATCTGATCCATTTGCGCTAGCTTGTCGATCAGGGCCTGGAAGGTAGTCGGCTTGAAGAACATCATAAATTGCGAGATGGTTGCTTGCGGATCAAGGGTTCCCACAAACATACCCACTGCAGGAGCTTCTTCAATGCGTTGCTCGCATTTTGACCATAAGTTCCGCCACCGTATAGCATATTGGGCCCATGTCTCGCCTGGCTTCACCCTGGCATTAATCAATGCCGTCATTGGGGTGCGTTCGCTGGCACTTGCAAAACGCTGGGTAAACAGCAGTTCCATCTCCGCGAAGGTCTTGATAGAGTCGTTTGGGAGCTCAGAATACCACTCGAATGCTGTATCTGACAAGCTGCCGACGAACTGGCGAAGCAACAGTTTGTCATCACCGCCGGTGTTGCCGCAAAGCACTCTGAACTGGGCAACATGCTGGTGGGGATTGCCCGTCCCTTTATAGACATGGAATTTGGGAATTGTGTAGTCCGGCGGGTACTTTATCTGATCGTACCAGCTCGGATATGGTCGTACTGTTTTTATAACCTGACCGGCTGCTTCAGTCGCATGATGAACCCGTATCTGTTGGGCTATATATTCGTCCAAATCAGCTTTGGAGATTGTCTCCTCCTTGGCTGTTGACAGAGCCGGTGGAGCATTTGACGTTTCTCCCCTATCGTCTTCAAGGACGATCGGGGGATCTTCAGCTGGAGGATCTTGTTGGATCATCATCCCCACCATGTCTTGGAATAGGAGGGTCATACGCTTTATGTTGGCTGCTTGTTCAGCAGCCTCTTTATTCTTGTTCTCCAATATCCGACGAAGGAATTCAGCGTCAGTTTCTTGCTCTTGGCGTTCATCCGAGGATGCTTCAGGGCTTTCTTTTGGCCCAGTGAGTGCGGCCATCGTGTTCATCATTTCTTGGAGCTTCTGCTGTTGCTCCTGAGCTTTGGTCACTAACCGTGTAAGCGGTCGATGACCTGTAGATGCACCGCTGTCCTCTTTACCAGACGCCATGTAGACGGTATGAACCACCATGCCCCCAGACTTAGGTCGTTTGGGCTCGCCGTCCTTGGCATTTGCCGCGGGCGTGGGAATTTTCTCCGGCCTCCTTTTCTTATGGGCCGTTGAAGTTGAGGGGGCCGTTGCAGCAGGCACCCTGGTGGTGGTCGTCCTTTGCGGTTTGTCCGGACGGTTCTTTTCTTCTTGCGCTTTCGCCCTTTTCTGCTGACGAGAGTGACCTTGGTCAATTACCGAGTCCTGAACTTTCCGCCAGACTTTATAAATTTTGGAGGACAGTCGCTGAGGGGGCTGCTCCAGCTTCGTTTCCGGAACCCTCTCCACAGGTGGAGGAGACCTTTTCAGCATAGCAGTTGGAGAGTTCTTACGCACCCTCCTTAACATTTCAAGCTGTTCCCAGTTGGAACAGCAGCATCAACTTCCACCATTGGAGCGGGTGGAGTTAGCCCCGAAGGGGAGTTGTCCTCAGCCTTCCTTACTCGGCGCCAGTGGCGACGTCGAGCATGCCGAGCCGTTGGGACTGGCTCGGCGATAGGGACAGCTTCATCTTACCCCCTGTCCGAATGAGGCGCTGCTGGTGTCAGCCTCTTAAAGACTGAGGTTGTCCTTTGAGTGGCAATATTCAATCTGTCAAAGATAGATCCTCGAGCAGGGGCAGGAGCTGGAATAGTCAGCCTTGAAAAGACTGACTCCTTGACAGGAGAAGCCGCTTTGGCGACTTCGGGAGCAGCCGTCTTCTTTGGAATGGCCTTCTCAGGTATCATGGGCTTTTTGGCGGGCCCTTTGGAGTTCAGGCTCAGTCTGGTGAAGACCGAGGAGTTGGACGACCCGTTGAGAGGGGTCGTGGGAGTAGCAAGTCGATCGAAGACCGACTTCTTTGAAGCTTCCGGTACGAGAATTGGCAGGGTGAAGCTTGTAGGAGGGATCATGGTCCCGAAAAACAGGCTGGTGGTGGCCTGAGTCACTTTCTTCACAGGCATAGTAAGGACGGAGGCCGCTTGAGGCCCATAAGCTACACCTCCAGGTGAGGTGGAGCGTGGGTTGCATTGGCACTTCGAGCAGTTCGAGCAGTTAGAGGCCATTGATGCTTGATTTCTGCGCCAGGCAAAAGACCAAATCTTAGTAACTTGAAATGCAAAGTCAACCATTAACAAACCACGATTCGTTCGCGAAGACGACACACGAAGTGTTGAGTGGAAAGAGGAAAAGGTCCCACCGGGCGTGCCAGAATCTGTTCCCCTCCGAATGGCGGCGACGACGTAAGGACGTCTTGCCTGAGATTCGGGGCAGATGCTATATGGTTTTATCCGTCTACCTCTCCGAAGATGCCAAGTTGATTTATGGCACCGTGTATCGGAGGTTTAGACGGATGCGGCCGATGTAGCAGACTTCGTCAGATTCCCCCTCGTTTGATGGGGGTTTTATTGTGGGGACGCTCTTCCCTGCAGGCGCAAGCCCCTCCAGTTAATTACACTACCGCATCGCGGTAGCCACTTTCTCCTTCTCCAGAATTTCACTTCGTGTCGTGTATGTTTGTTTTGTTTGTGGATGCCCGCGGATTGTATATGGGGACTAAGTTATGCCGTCGCCCGTAGGACGTGGATTAGTCCAAATCCGTATTTGCTTAGATTTGGGTTTGGTGTTTTAGTTCAAGGATACGTTAGCCATATTGAGGCTAAGATCAACTTAAACGTTCGTTAAGGATACGTTAGTCTGATTCGAGACTAAGATCAACTTAACGGGATCGTTTAGATCCGACAAAAGAGCATTTGGGGGGCTCTATTGTTCCAGTTTAGGGACGTAGTGGTCCATAGGTAGTTTAAGGACATTGCGGTCCATTAGTTTAAGGACGCATAAGTCCGTGGGTTTAAGGACCCCACAGTCGGTATCTTGGTTTAAGGACGCATAAGTCCATGAGTTTAAGGACCCCACAGTCCATGTTGAAGTGTGGTTGTCGGGACCCGTCACCTCTCTGACGTCGTTGAAGGATTACAACGATAGATGTCAGAGGAGTTCGGAGATGTACCCTCGAACCGGATGTAAATTGATTTAGGAGAGCAGCCGTGCTCAGTCAATTTAATTTGAGGACTTACGTCCATGATTGGGCTAAGTCGAGTTGAGAATTTCAACGTTTTTATTTATCTTTGGCCTATTAGACCTGTGCCAGGGCTTTGCCCCTTTTTAATAATGCACTGCATTTTGTTTTGGCCTGCAGAGCATCTGTTTTGTTTGGGCTCTGCCCTTTTATAAATGATGCAGAGCATCTGCTTTGTTTGGGCTCTGCCATTTTAATGCATTCCATTTTATTTGGCCTGTTAGGCCTTTTTTAATTGGGCTTGGCCCTTCAGTAAATAATGCAATGCATTAATTGTCTGATATTGGCTTGTCAGGCTCCTTGCGCCAATCATTGAGCGCAAGCGCATGTGGAGGTGACACGTGTCACACTCTGGTAAGTGCGAGCGCAACAGCGCAGTGCGCTGCGTTAGTGCGCTGCGCTGTTGCGCCGCTGACACGTGGCGCTCTCTGGTGGCTTGCGCCAACCCAGGAGCACAACAGTGCAGTTTTGCAAGTGCAAGGCACTGTTTCAATAACTTGATCCAATTTTGGATTCAAGAAAAGAATTTTTCTGAAATTCCAGAACCAATGGTTCATAAAAAGTGTAAGGCACTGTTATTATTTATTTTTTATTGAAGATCATTGATCTTGTTCTTAGATCAATGATCTATTCAGAAGAAATTTTTCTATTTTATAAAGGTTTTTACATTTTTCTTGAGTTCTTTTCAAAATTCTTCAGAGTTCTCTCTGTTTTGAAGTTCTTGATGTCTCTTGATGTTGATGATGTTTTGAGTTGGGGTCTAGGGGTCTTTATATAGTGTCCATAGATTTGTTAAGTTTGTTAAAGAGATTATTCTCTGAGTGATTTGGGGAATTTTCCCCACCGTTGGATCTTTGATCCAAGGGCTTCTGTTTTACAGAAGACAATCTTCTTGTTTTAACAAGAACAGAAGGATCTTACCGGAATTTTAATTCTGTTTGGCCCAGATGCACCAGCGCTTGACACGTGTTGCTCGGCGCTCAGCGCACAGCGCAGCGCAACTGCGCTTGCGCAACTGCGCTTGCGCAACTGCACTGACACGTGTCGCGCAGCGCACAGCGCAGCGCAACTGCGTTTGCGCTAACGCGTGTCGCGCAGCGCAGCGCTTGCGCAACTGCGCTGTCACGTGTCGCGCTGAGCTTGCGTGACTACGCTGACACGTGTCGCGCAGCGCAGCGCTTGCGCAACTGAAGCGTTGCTTCCTTTAATTTTTGTTTTAAATAGAGCCTTGCTCTGATTGGGCGTGCTGCCTTGGGCGCTGCGCTGACGTATCAACTTCTGACATGTGGCGCGTTGCGCACAGTGCACGGGATTTGAAGCGTTGCTTCAATTTTTGAATTTTTGAAATTCAAACAGAGCTTTGCTCTGATTGGGAGAAATAAGGACGTTTCGGTCCGTCGTTGCCGTATTTGAGGCGGTTTTTTTAGTTTACGGACTTTTCGGTCCATGAGGCTTTCCTTGTGAATGAGCATGGTGCCCCCGGCATATCCATCTTTCTCGGAGCATGTGGTTGTGGTAGGCTCGCCTTCCAGTTTTTGAACAGCGCGAACTTGCCTTGTTGGTATTGGTCTTCAACCCAATTTTTGAAGACGTAGCAGTTTCCGATCGGATGGCGCAATACTTGGTGGTAAGGGCAGTAATTAGGATTGTTGACATCATTCAGTTGTAGCTGGCGTTTCGGCTCCGGTAGAGTGATAAGCCCGTCGCGCATTGCTAGTTCGAACAACGTTCTTGTTTCATTCCGGGGAAATGAGTAAGGACGTTTCAACTTTTCATAGAGGGGTTGCCGCTTGTTGCTTTGGCGAACAGCCGGTCTAGGGTCACTCGATTGTTGCTGAGCGTTGGCGACGAAGGCCGTTTTTTTCCCCTTTATCCTTTTTGTTCGATCCCTTTTTTGAGTGTCCGGGATTCTTTCCGGGCAGCGTGCGATTGCACGGCTGAATGTTCTCGCAACTTCTCAATTCTTTTGTTTTAGAGATGGATTCCTTGAAGAGAGGGCCGAGGGCTACTTTTTCGTCGGAGTCGCTCCTGAATGTGAGAACTCGCGGTCCCTCGGGATCAACCCTATGACAATTGCCGGCAGTTCTTTTATGCTCATCTGTCGTATTTTTCCACCGTATACGAGCTTCACGCTTTGTCTTGTTGAAGTGTTGTCTTTGAGCGACATATTCTTGCCACCAACACTTAAAGGAGTTGCAGCCTTCAGTAGGATGTGCAATCTTCTGATGATATAAGTAGAAGTTAGGATGTACGTCCGCTTCATCAAGATGTATACCACCAGAAGAATTTTCTCCGAAAGAGGGCAGCTTCATTCCCATCGATATGGCTTTGGTGAATCGTTTCATTGTCTTGATCCTGCTTTCATTTGCGGCGGATGTACTTTAATCTGGTGGGAGTGTTTCGACCCTTTTGTCTAGTCGCCGGCGTTTGGCCTTTTCAAATATGGTCATCTCACGCTCCCGATCAGCTTTACTTCTCAGGAGAGCTTCGTTTAGGAATGCGTCGATCATTTCATCTAACGGCCCCAGAAGTTCCGATTCAGGCTCTGCCCCCCCGTCTCTCGATGCAAGGAGCTTCTTTATCGTCTATCGACGAGTGAGAGATCACATGGCAGCTTGCCACATAATCCTCAGGTTCATCCGACGAGTCTTTGTCATCATCTCCGTCTTCAAGGACGTGGCCCAGGAATTCTTGAAGCGTGATTGGAGTATGCGCCTTCTGGTTATACTCTTCCAGCGCGTCGATTTGTTTCTGCAGGTCCGTGCGCTTGTTGTTAAGCTTCATGGGCTTCTTGGATTTCTTCTTCTTTTTCGAAGGTTTCGACGGCTGGGTGTGAATGCTTTGGCTATCACCACCAATATTTGGAGTTGGGCATGGCTTTAGCATCCCCCTGATGATCTCAGGTTCCAACGGGTTCTTCCATCTGATCACCGGGCATGTCTGAAGATCATTCAGCATCCTTTTGGTCTTGGCCGAAAGAGCCACCTCCCATGGAGCTTCCTCAACAAAAGAGCACGTTGCCCTCGGTGTGTTTATCTTCTTAGGAGTGTGAGGCTGTGGCGGATTCACCTTCCTGTTTTCGGATAGCGCGAACTTGACTTATTGGTACCGATCCTCGATCCATCCCTTAAAGACGAAGCAATCCTCGATTGGATGGCATACCGCTTGGTGGTAAGGGCAGTAATTAGGATCGTTGACATTGCCTGGCTGCAACGGACGTTTCAGACTTGGCAGATTGATGAGTCTGTTGCGCACTGCCAGCTCAAACAGTTTCCTCGTTTTACCCTGAGGAAACGAGTAAGGACGTCCTAGTCTCTCCTCGAGGGATGGGCGTGAACGCACGTTGTTTTGGCGAACAACCGGCTTTGAGTTGCTCGGCTATTGTGGAGTATTAGCGACGAAAGTTGCTTTTCCTTTCCCTTTTTCGTTTCGAGAGTCCGTCTTTGGAGGAGATGGCTTATGTCCCATCTGGTCCATTTGGGCCAACTTGTCAATCAAGTCCTGGAAAGTAGTTGGCTTGAAGAACATCATGAACTGGGAGATGGCCGCTTGAGGGGCAAGAGTGCCCACGAACATGCCCACCGCCGGCGCTTCTTCGATCCGCTGTTCGCACTTCGACCATAAGTTTCGCCATCGTATTGCGTATTGAACCCACGTTTCGCCTGGCCTTACCCTGGCATTGATCAATGCGGTGATCGGGGTGCGCTCGCTGGCGCTTGCAAATCTTTGTGTAAACAGTAGCTCCATCTCCGCAAATGTTCTGACAGAGTCGTTAGGTAGCTCCGAATACCATTCAAAGGCCGTTTCTGCTAAGCTGCCGATGAATTGGCGAAGCAACAGTTTGTCGTCGCCTCCAGTGTTGCCGCATAAGGCTCTGAATTGAGCGACATGCTGATGTGGATTCCCTGTCCCTTTGTACACATGGAATTTAGGGATCGTATATCCCGGCGGGTAACTGATTTGGTCATACCAGCCCGGAGAGGGTCGTCCGGTTCTAACAATTTGCCCAGCCACTTCATTTGCCTGGTGAGCTCGTATTTGCAGAGCTATATAGTCGTCTAGTGCAGCTTTGGAAATGGTTTCCTCCTTGGCTGCTGAATGAGCTGGAGGTGGATTTGATGTTTCTCCTCTGTCGTTTTCGAGGATAATCGGAGGATCTTCAGCTGGAGGATCCGGCTGTAACATCATTCCTACTATGTCTCGGAAGAGAAGCGCCATTTGTTTTATGTTGGCAGCTTGTTCTGCTGCTTCTCTGTCCTTCTTTTCGAGGACTCTGCATAGGAAGTCAGCTCAGTTTCTTGTTCGTGACGCTGTTCTGATGATGCCTCCGAGCTTTCTTTTGGCCCGGTAAGTGCGGCCATTGCAGTCAGCATCTCTTGAAGCTTCTGCTGTTGCTCCTGGGCTTTTGTCACGGATCGGGTGAGCGGTCGGTGACCCGTCGAAGCACGGCTTTCCTCCTTTTCGGAAGCCATATAAAGAGTATGGACCGTTATGCCCCCAGACTTAGGGCGTTTGGTCTCAGCGTCTTTACGCTCTGCCGTATTCATAAGGGCTTTCTCTGGCCTCCTTCTCTTTTGAGTGGTTGACGTTGAGGGGGCCGTTGCAGCGGGCACCCAGGTAGTTGTCGTCCTTGGTGGCTTGCTAGGACGGTTCTCTTCCTGCTGAATCTTCAGCTTCTTCTGTCGGCAGAGATAGTCTTGATCGATCACTGACTCCTGGACCCGTCGCCAGACTTTATAAACTTTGGAGGACAGCCGCTGAGGGGGTTGTTCCAGTTTTGCTTTGTAATATTCTCCACCGGTGGATGAGATCTTTTCAATATGGCGGTAGGAGAGTTCCTGCGCACCTTGTTCAGCAATTCGAAGCTGTTCCCGGTTGGAACAGCAACATCGATCTCCGCCGTTGGAGCTGGTGGAGTAAATCCAGACGGAGAGTTGCCTCCGGCCTTCCTCACTCGGCGCCAGTGGCGACGTCGAGCGTGTCGCGCAGATGGTGTTGGTTCGGCTATGAGGATGGCCTTGTCATGCCCCCTGTTTTGAGGAGAAGCTGTTATTGACGCTAGCCGATCGAAGACTGACGTTCGTTGAGAGGGGATAGCCAGTCTTGCGAAGGCCGACTTTCGAACAGGGGAAATAGCCTTCGTGACTTGGCATGGAGTAGGAGCTGAAACAGACAGTCTTGTGAAGACCGACCCTCCAGCAGGGGAAGCTGCCTTGACGACTTTAGGAGCAGGAATGGCTATCCGCTTCGGGATGGCCGCTTCAGGTATCGCGGGCTTCTTCATAGGCCCACTTGAGCTTTGGCCCAGTTTGCTGAAAACTGAGGCATTGTACTTGGGCGACACGTTGAGAGGGGTCACGGTAGTCGTAAGCCGATCAAAGACTGACTTCTTTGGAGCTTCTTGCAATGACATTGGGACATTGAAGCTCATCGATGGGAGCATAGTCCCGAAGAAAAGCCCAGTGGTGGCCTGAGTCACCTGTTCCACTGGCAAGGCGAAGATGGAGGCCGCTTGGGGCCCATAAGTCACTCCTCCGGACGGGACGGAGCGAGAGTTGCAGTTGCAGTTAGTGCAGTTTGAAGCCATTGGTCTTCTGTTTTCTGCACGGAGCAAGACACCAAATCTAAGTACCTCAAATCTACAGGAAACCATAGCAAACCGCGATTCTTTCGCGAACACGACACATGAAGTGTGGAGTGGAAAGAGGAAGATGTCCCACCGGGCGTGCCAGAATCTGTTTACCGCCGGAAGACGCGGCAGAGACGCGGCGGGCGTCTTGCCTGAAATTCGGGGCAGATGCTAATTGGTGCTATCCGTCCACCTCTCCGAAGATGCCAAGTTGATTTATGGCACCATGTATCGAAGGTTTAAACGGATGCGGCCGATGTAGCAGACTTCGTCAGAAGCCCCCTCGTTTGAGGGGTTTTTGATTGTGGGGATGCTCTTCCCTGCAGGCACAAGCCCCTGCAGTTAATTTCGCTACCGCATCGCGGTAACAACTTTCTCCTTCTCCAGATGGTCACTTCGTGTCGTGGGTGTTTGTTTTGTGTTCGGTTACCCGTGGATTGTATACGGAGACTAATTTGTGTTGTCGCTCGTAGGACGTGGATTAGTCCAAATCCGTATTTTCTTAGATTTGGGTTTGGGGTTTTGGTTTAAGGATACGTTAGTCTCATTTTTGGACTAAGTGTAGGGTGTTTTTCGTCACCCCATTGAGATGGGAATAAGCGCGCGCTTGTCAGGCGCATTACAGATTCCCCCTACCTAGGGTAGGCCGGGGTTTATTGATTGTGGGGATCTGAATCTCCGGCAGCCGCAGACTAAGCTGTCGTTAATTACCCCTCGCCTTTGGGGCGAGGGAACCTCCGATTGACGGGTTAAACTGGTCTTGCAAACTCAATGTGCAGTGTGCGTGTGTTGTGTTTTAAAAGAGGGTTTTGGATATATCGGGAGCCACGCAGAGTTTTTACGGGGGTCCCGCTACCCGGATAGCGGGCTGGGGGTCAAGGGGCTAGCAGCCCTTTTGCGGGGTGCGGGGCAGGGCCCCGTTAGAAATTTTTTTCTAACAGGAACAGTGTCATGGGGCACATGTGTGTGCAAATATGTATACATATGTATATGTATATGTATGTACATAAAAAGAGGGGGGAAAGGCATCCAAGGGATGCGTGGGGGCAGCACCTTGGGCGCCGTGCGCCCCGGTGCTATGCGCCCAAGGTGCTATGCGCTCAGGCGCTAGAGTGTTACGTGTCGGTACGTGGGCGCTCTGCGCTTGAGCGCTGGGTGCTTGAGCGCAAGCGCGCCATGTGTCGGCACGTGGGCGCTTTGCGCTTCAGCGCCTGACGCTCGAGCGCAAGTGCTCCACGTGTCGGCATGGGAGCGACTTGCGCTTGAGCGCAAGTGCGCCACGTGTCGGCAAGGGGGCGACTTGCGCCTGAGCGCTTGCGCTTGAGCGAAAGCGCGCCACGTGTCGGCACCGGGGCGACTTGCGCTTGCGCGCCACGTGTCGGCACCGGCGCAACTTGCGCTCGAGCACAAGCGCGCCACGTGTCGGCACGCGGGCGCTCTGCGCTTGAGCGCCGGCGAGAAAAGGAGGCTTTTAGCCTAAAAAATTTTCTCGGAAAAGAAATCAGAGAGGAGTTGGACTCCTGAGTGTGTGTGTTTTTTTTTCTTCGTTTAGTGAAAGGGGTTCTTCTTCTTCCTCCTCTGTTAGCTGGATCTTGAAGATCAAGAGATGTGAGATCTCAAAATCTCTCCTTTTTGAGATCTGATGACAGATCCAAGTTCCCCTTTATGGGTTTCGTGGTGAAAAACTATTTTGTTTTTGAAAAGGAAGAGTAAAACTCTTGATTTAATTCAAAAGAAAGAAAAAGGTTTGAGACATTCAGAAAAGGGAAATAGATACAAACCCTAGGTTTTTTTTGTGAGAATGAAAAGTTGTTTTTTATTCAACATCATGTTGCCTTATATAGGCTTATATATTTACATATAGCCCCTTGGGCTTTACAAAAATGATATTTTAGCCATCCCATGGCTCATGTGCTATTTCATTTTTGCACATAAGCCATGGGCTTACAAAATATTGGCTTTATGCCCATTTTGTTTACATTCATGCATAAACAATTACATAAAAATTATTTATTACATGATTTTGTTGTTGGCACGGGAAGGCTGGCCGCGGGCTCGACTTGGGCATGGGCCCGCTTGACCTGGGCTTGGGCCCGCTTGACCTGGGGTTGACTTTGATTTTGACTTGGTCAACCGGGGTGTAAATTTTTACCCCAACACTAAGATCAACTTAAACGTTTGTTAAGGACACGTTAGTCTAATTTCTAGGCTAAGATCAACTTAACAGGATCATTTAGATCCAACAAAAGAGCATTTGGACTCTATTGTTTAGTTTAGAGACATTGCGGTCAATTACCAGTTTAAGGACATGGTGGTCCATTGTAGTCCGTGGAATGTATGGCTGTCGGGACCCGTCACCTCTCCGAAGATGTTGAAGGATTACAACGACAAATATCAGAGGAGTTCAAAGATGTACCCTTGAACCAATGTTGGTTGGGAAATCTATAGTCCAATTTGGGACTAAAGTCCGTTTGAAAGTTTATGAGCATATGGGCTCAGTTGATATGAGTTGAACATTTTATTGTTCCTGCTGTTGAGCATTGGGCTCTGCATAGCATTTACATTTGGCCTGTTAGACCTTTACTTGGGCTCTGCCCTTTTTAAATAATGCATAGCATTTATATTTGGCCTGTTAGGCCTTTACTTGGGCTCTGCCCTTTTAAATAATGCATAGCATTTTAGTGGTCTGATAGTGCGCCACGTGGCTTGTCAGGCGCTTTGCGCCAATTAAAGAGCGCAAGACGCTAGTGCATGTGGAGGTGACATGTGTCACGCTCTGCGCTAAGCGCAAGTCTATTAGCGCACTGCGCCGCGCCAGTGCGCTGCGTCAGTGAATGACACGTGGCGCGCTTTGGTGCAGTGCGCCATCCCAAGAGCGCAGTGCGCTGTATTTAGGAGCGCAAAGCGCAGATTGTTCTGTGATTGACACGTGGCGCTCTCTGACGCAGTGCGCCAATCTAATAAGCGCAAAGGCGCATTTCAAGAGTGCAAGGCACTGTACAAAAGCGCAGAGCGCATCTTGATCCAATTAAGATCAAAGAAACAGGTTCTTCTTGTTCTCATGAAAGAGGTTCTACCTCAAGATTCAAGAACCAATGGTTCTTATTCTTATCAAAAGGTTGTGCTGTTCCCCTCCGAACGGCGGCCGCGACGCGAGGACGTCTGGGCCTGAGATTCGGGGCAGATGCTATATGGCTTTATCCGTCTACCTCTCCGAAGATGCCAAGTTGATTTATGGCACCGTGTATCGGAGGTTTAGACGGATGCGGCCGATGTAGCAGACTTTGTCAGATTCCCCCTCGCTTGAGGGGGTTTTGATTGTGGGGACGCTCTTCCCTGCAGGCGCAAGCCCCTGCAGTTAATTACGCTACCGCATCGCGGTAACAACTTTCTCCTTCTCCAGAATTTCACTTCGTGTCGTGGGTGTTTGTTTTGTTTGTGGTTGCCCGTGGATTGTATACGGAGACTGAGTAATGCCGTCGCCCGTAGGACGTGGATTAGCCCAAATCCGTATTTACTTAGATTTGGGTTTGGTATTTTAGTTTAAGGATACGTTAGCCATATTGGGGCTAAGATCAACTTAAACGTTCGTTAGGGATACGCTAGTCTGATTTGAGACTAAGATCAACTTAACGGGATTGTTTAGATCCGACAAAAGAGCATTTGGGAGCTATATTATTTAGTTTAATGACGTCGCGGTCAATATGTAGTTTAAGGACGTTGCGGTCCATATTCCAGTTTAGGGACATGGTGGTCCATAGGTAGTTTAAGGACATTGCGGTCCATAGGTAGTTTAAGGACGCTTAAGTCCGTGGGTTTAAGGACCCCACAGTCCGTATTTTAGTTTAAGGATGCTTAAGTCCATGAGTTTAAGGACCCCACGGTCCGTATTTTAGTTTAAGGACGCTTAAGTCCATGAGTTTAAGGACCCCACAGTCCGTGTTGATGTGTGGTTGTCGGGACCCGTCACCTCTCTGACGTCGTTGAAGGATTACAACGATGGGTGTCAGAGGAGTTCGGAGATGTACCCTCGAACCGGATGTAAATTGATTTAGGAGAGCAGCTGTGCTCAGTCAATTTAATTTGAGGACTTACGGTCATGATTGGGCTAAGTCCAGTTGAAAAAAAGTTCAACGCTTTTATTTGTTTTTAGTCTATTAGACCTGTGCTAGGTCTTTGCCCACATTTAAATAATGCATTGCATTACTTTTTATTTTTGTTTGGGCTCTGCCCATAAAGGATGCAGAGCATCAATTTGTTTTGGGCTCTGCCCATTTATAAATGATGCAGAGCATCAATTTTACTTGGGGTTTGCCCTTTATAAATGATGCAGAGCATCAATTTTATTTGGGCTCTGCCCCTTTTATTGCTTTGCGATTTATTTAGGCCTGTTAGGTCTTTTTGACTTGGGCCTGGCCCTTTAGCAAAAGAAATGCATTGCATTTTTCAGGCGCTTTGCGCCAATCAATGAGCGCAAGCGCTTGTGGGGATGACACGTGTCATGCAAGCGCAGTGCGCTACGCTTGCGCTGCTGACACGTGGCGCGCTCTGGTGAGTTGCGCCAGTTCAGAGAGCAAGGCTCTATTTCAAAGCGCATAGCGGAAATGGTTCAGATACTGACACGTGGCGCTCTCTGGTGGCTTGCGCCAACCCAAGAGCGCAACAGTGTAGATTTACAAGTGCAAGGCACTATTAACTTGAGAATCTTTTAGATTCTAGAACCAAAGGTTCATAAAAGAAGTGCAAAGCACTGCTTGGTTTCTTGATCTAATTTAGATCAAAGAAAACAAGTGTTTCTTATTTTTCTTGATCTTAGAGAACCAATGGTTCATAAGTGCAAAGCACTATTTTTGTTTTGTTTTTTATTAAAGATCATTGATCTTGTTCTTAGATCAATGATCTATTAGAAGAAATTCTTCTATCTAAAAGGTCTTTTACCTTTTTTCTTCTTGAAATTTCTTCAGAGTTCTCTCTGTTTGAAATTTTTGATTTCTCACAAAAAAATGTTCCCTCTCTGATTTGAGGTCTAGGGGCCTTTATATAGTGCCCATAAATTTGTTAAAGAGATCTTTCTCTAAGTGATTTGGGGAATTTTCCCCACCGTTGGATCTTTAATCCAAGGGCTTCTGTTTTACAGAAGAAAATCTTCTTGTTTTAACAAGAACAGAAAGATTTCTTTAAAATCTTAATTCTGTTTGGCGCAAACGCCCCAGCGCGTGACACGTGTCAAGCAGCGCATAGCGCAGCGCAACTGCGCTAGCGCATCTGCGCTGACACGTGTCGCGCAGCGCAGTGCTTGCGCAACTGAAGCGTTGCTTCATTTTTTTTTAATAGAATTTTGCTCTGATTGGGCGCGCTGCCTCGGGCGCTGCGCTGATGTATCAGCTTTGGACACGTGGCGCGTTGCGCGCAGCGCAAAAAATCTGAAGCGTTGCTCCATTTATTAAAGTTTTAAATTTTCAAAGTAGAGCTTTGCTCTGATTGGGGGAAGCTTCATCTTCCGCCTTGGAATTTGAACAGCTTTGCTCTGATTGGGGTAAACAAATGCCCCCCCCCCACCGTTGCGCTTACGTGGCCCCAAACGTGAGCACAACGGTGGTAAAATTCCAACCATTGCGGCAACTTTTGGAAGTTGAAAGGTCATCCGATGCCTATAAATAGGACCTATGGTCCTTCACAGATGTTTATCATCTTTAAGATTTTTATTTTCAAAAACTTCAGAGCTTTGCTTTTTGCCTTCAAGAACTCCCTGAGTTAGATTTTTCTTTAAAAGAAACTATTTAGGTGAGAATTAGTCTTGAATTAAATCAATTTTAGTTAATAGAGCTTTACTTTCATAGATCTTTGATCTAAAGAAAATCCCTTTGGGGTTTCACCAAATAGAGCCTTGCTCTCAAGAATCTGTTTCAGGGTTTCTTAACCCATGAACAGAACCTTGCATCTTTGGCAAAACATAGATCTTTTTGATCTAAAAAAGATGAACTCTTAAGAGTTTGAATATGGATAATGCAAATTAAAAATGGAGTTTTGTATTTAATGGATTATATCATCTTTTAATAGTAACGATCTCAGAGTTCTCGGGGGATTTATTTAAATTCCCCTTTATTAGGATTTTGGTAGTCACTCCTGTTTGCAGAGCACTGCTCTCGAGGAGTTTAACTCTCTGTGCTCGTTTTTAACAAGAATTCGCTTAACCAGTCTGTCTGCTAATTCTGTTGATTTTCTTTTACAGGAGCAATGGACGTCCATATGTATGATCTTGACGAGATCATCTCTTACGGGGACATCCGCCGACTTGGCCGTTCTCAAAATCGGGAGTTCACAAACGCGGAGTGTGCTGAAATCATGAGCCGCTTCGACGCATATAACGGTCCACTGCTTCCCCGACGTTCCTCCCTCCTTAAGCTTATCGTGGGAGCCATCTGGGAAGCGCTTCCCCTATTCTGTTCCGGTGTGCTTCTTAGGGCGTTGGATGCCGCCGAGGATAAGGTGCACTCGGTGTACCTGATGAACTTAATCTCGAAGAGACGGCGAGACAATCTTGTCGATCTCTTGCACGAGGTCTTTCAACAGTCCGCCATACTCGCTGCTTATCGGAGGGTGGAAGACATCAGGGGGGACCCTGACGCTTGTGCTCGCGAAAGAAAGCACACCAGGATGGTCCGCGAGGCTTGGAAAGTCATAGATAGGGTCACTTTCGAGTTCCTCAATCCATGTCCTGGGTTCGAGATTATACCTTTGTAAAGATTTTAATAATGTTATTATCTATTTCTCCGTGATTGTAAGAACCCCTTTTTATGATATGAATAGAAAATTTCCATTTCAGCTTGTCTTATTCCTTGTTCTGAATCTTTTGCACATGCATGAATGAGTGTGTCTCGAACGCTTGATCAAATGTAAATCGGATGTTCTTCCTGTCCCTTCCTTCTTTCCTTTATTGTGCGTATGCTGTCTTAATAAACATGGTCGATAGATAATAGAGTAAGCATCTAGATTTCTCCAAGAAATAGCGATGGCTTAGGCCGCAGGTTCAGATCTGCTGTCTAAGACTTTTCAACTCTATGAGCCATGAGGGTCTCATAGAGATTTTTCTCCCTACGGATCGAGAGGATTTCGTAGGTGTGTTTTCTCCTTAGGAATCGTGAGGATTCCTAAGTGCGTTTTCTCTTATAAGTCGTAAGGATCTTATAAGAGAAGTTTTCCCTCTTACGAGTCGAGAGGACTCGTAAGCGGTTGTTTCCCTCCTTGTCGAAATTTGACTTTGGAGAGTGAGACCCATGAATAGTATGCAAGAGATCGTTTTAGACCGACTTCAGGGTCCCATTGTTCAGGAAACAAGTTTTTAATCTCTGCTGTCTGAGGCTTCATCTTGCAAGTTGAGACGAATCGGGAATTTCCCGCGGAGACACTGGTTTCTCTGCGAGCCGACGCGAATCAGGAGGCTCTCATCAAGAATATTTGTTTCCCTGAATTGAGGTATTTTCCAAGGATATTTTTTTCCCTGATGTTGAAACGGATCGAGAATTTCCCACGGAGACACTGGTTTCTCTGCGAGTCGACGCGAATCAGGAGGCTCTCATCAAGGATATTTGTTTCCCTGAATCGAGATATTTTCCAAGGATTTTTGTTTTCCTGGTGTTGAAACGGATCGAGAATTTCCCACGGAGATACTGGTTTCTCTGCGAATCGACGCGAATCAGGAGGCTTTCATCAAGGATGTTTGTTTCCCTGAATCGAGGTAATTTCCAAGGATATTTGTTTCCCTGGTGTTGAAACGGATCGAGAATTTCCCACGGAGACACTGGTTTCTCTGCGAGTCGACTCGAATCAGGAGGCTCTCATCAAGGATATTTGTTTCCCTGAGTTGAGGTATTTTCCAAGGATATTTGTTTCCCTGGTGTTGAAACGGATCGAGAATTTCCCACGGAGACACTGGTTTCTCTGCGAGTCGACTCGAATCAGGAGGCTCTCATCAAGGATATTTGTTTTGCTGAGTTGAGGTATTTTCCAAGGATATTTGTTTCCCTGGTGTTGAAACGGATCGAGAATTTCCCACGGAGACACTGGTTTCTCTGCGAGTCGACGCGAATCAGGAGGCTCTCATCAAGGATATTTGTTTCCCTGAATTGAGGTATTTTCCAAGGATATTTGTTTCCCTGGTGTTGAAACGGATCGAGAATTTCCCACGGAGACACTGGTTTCTCTGCGAGTCGACGCGAATCAGGAGGCTCTCATCAAGGATATTTGTTTCCCTGAGTTGAGGTATTTTCCAAGGATATTTGTTTTCCTGGTGTTGAAACGGATCGAGAATTTCCCACGGAGACACTGGTTTCTCTGCGAGTCAACGCGAATCAGGAGGCTCTCATCAAGGATATTTGTTTCCCTGAATCGAGGTATTTTCCAAGGATATTTGTTTCCCTGGTGTTGAAACGGATCGAGAATTTCCCACGGAGACACTGGTTTCTCTGCGAGTCGACGCGAATCGGGAGGCTCTCATCAAGGATATTTGTTTCCCTGAATCGAGGTATTTTCCAAGGATATTTGTTTCCCTGGTGTTGAAACGGATCGAGAATTTCCCACGGAGACACTGGTTTCTCTGCGAGTCGACGCGAATCACGAGACTCTCATCAAGGATATTTGTTTCCCTGAATTGAGGTAATTTCCAAGGATATTTGTTTCCCTGGTGTTGAAACGGATCAAGAATTTCCCACGGAGACACTGGTTTCTCTGCGAGTCGACGCGAATCAGGAGGCTCTCATCAAGGATATTTGATTCCCTGAATTGAGGTATTTTCCAAGGATATCTGTTTCCCTGGTGTTGAAACGGATCGAGAATTTTCCACGGAGACACTGGTTTCTCTGCGAGTCGACACGGATCAAGATTTTCTTCGTCAAGGACACTTATTTCCTCGAGTCGAAGGATTTGCCGAAGACACTGGTTTCTTCGGGGTTGGGACGAACCGTCGAGATTTGGCTTCGTTTTCTGACGGAGCCTGTTGGGAAAGTATGGTTCCCTCTTTGTTTGCGCCCTTGGATTGTATACAGGGATTGATGTGATCTCAGCTGTAGGGCCGAAGTTTTATCATCTTTTTTTTTGTTTTATTTCCGCGATGCTCTATCATTTCAGCTTTTATATCGCGAAGGTCGCGATTGCCCAATCATTTCGGCTATTTATTTTATTTTTACTCGCTGCTTTTTATTGCGAGTTGCCCAATCATTTCGGCTTTTTATTTTATTCTTACTCGCTGCTTTTTATTGCGAGTTGTCCAATCATTTCGGCTATTTTGTATGCATACGTTTTTACTTGCTGCTTTTTATTGCAAGTTGCCCTATCATTTCGGCTATTTCGTATGCATGTGCGGCCTACCGGCTTTTCACCGTAAACCTGAAATTAGACGTCGATTTTGGTATCAGCACCGCTACAACTGGGATATTGCCAGGAGCGAATCATCATCTGCCTCTGTCGATGTCGAACAAAGGTGGCTTAGCGACCAGGGTTAAGGTCCTGTCGATTAAGGCTTTTGACTTCATGAGCCGTAAGGGTCTCACAAAGGTATTTCTCCCTACAAGTCGTGAGGATCTTGTAGGTGTATTTTTTCCTTAGGAATCATGAGGATTCCTAAGTGTATGTTCCCCTGTAAGTCGTAAGGATCCTACAAGAGGGCTTTCTCCTTGTAAGTCGAGAGGACTTATAAGGGTTGTTCATCATGCGCACATATCCCCAATCACGGATGAAATTTGGTTAGGGAAATGTTTATTCGCGCCCGTGGATTGTATACAAGGGTCGGTATTGAGCCACTTGTAGGGCAATATTAGAGGTTGTGGGGGTTGCTTATGCACAGGTTTAGGTCTCTGTAACTTAAGACTTTCAAATCTTATGAGCCGTGAGGGTCCCATAAGAGAGTTCTCCTTACGAGCCGTAAGGATCTCGCAAGTGTATTTTCTCCTTAGGAATCGTGGGGATCCCTAAGTGTGTTGCTCCCTTGTGAGTCGTAAGGATCTCACACGGGTGGTTTCTCCTTACAAGGTCGAGAGGACCCTATAAGTGTCCTTTAACGAGGTTGCGCCCTTTCAGGTTTTCACAAACACTCGCCGGTAGTCCTGCTATTTTTACTCACGGAGCCCTTTCAGGTTTTCATCCGTGCCCTTTTTGCTTATGGACATACCCCTTTTTTATTCTTTTTATTTTTATATACTTTTTTTTTACAAGGTCGCACCCTTTCGGGTTTTCACGAACACTTGCCGGTAGCCCTGCTGTTTTTACTCACAGAGCCCTTTCGGGTTTTCATCCGTACCCATTTTGCTTATGGACATACCGTTTATTATTATTTTTTTTATTTTTATATATATTTTTTTCTTTTTCTTTTATTGATCTCGTCAGCCTGAAGATGCTGTGGTAATAGTTTAAAGACGTTTCGGTCCTTCATTAGTTTAAGGACGTTTCGGTCCATCATTAGTTTAGGGACGTTTCGGTCCGTCATTAGTTTAAGGACGTTTCCGTCCGCCATTAGTTTAGGGACGTTTCGGTCCGCCATTAGTTTAGGGACGTTTCGGTCCGCCATTAGTTTAAGGACGTTTCGGTCCGTCATTAGTTTAAGGACGTTTCGGTCCGTCCAGGAAAAGGCTGGCTACTGTTTATAAAGTTTGAGCTTAGGAAGATAGCGAGCGGACATAGTCGTCATCATCTATCATTGACCTAGGAAGTAACTCGCTAAGCGCAGTATTTCTTTAGGAATCGACCATTTATTGGCCTGTAAGGCCTTTCACCGTGTAGGGTGTTTTTTGTCACCCCATTGAGATGGGAATACGCGCGCGCTTATTAGGCGTACTACAGATTCCCCCTGCCTAGGGTAGGCCGGGGTTTAATGATTATGGGGATCCGAACTTCCGGCAGCCGCGGACTAAGCTGTCGTTAATTACCCCCCGCCTTTGAGGCGAGGGAACCTCTGATTGACGAGTTAAACTGGCCATGCGAACTCAATGTGCAGTGTACGTGTGTTGTATTTTGGAGGGGGTTTAAATATATCGGGAGCCACGCAGAGTTTTTACGGGGGTCCCGCTACCCGTATAGCGGGCTGGGGGTCAAGGGGGCTAGCAGCCCTCTTGCGGGGTGCGGGACAGCGCCCCGTTAGAAATACAGGGACAGTGTCGTAGAATATGTGTATGTGTACATATATATACATATGTATATATATACATGTATATATAAATAAAGGGGAAAAAGACATCCAAAGGATGTGTGGGGCCAGCGCCTAGGCGCTTGAGCGCAAGCGCGCCACGTGTCGGCACGTGGGCGCTTTGCGCTCAGACGCTGGGCGCTTGAGCGCAAGCATGCCACGTGTCGGCACGTGGGCGCTTTGCGCTCGAGCGCAGAGTGCTGGAGCGCAACGCGCCACGTGTCGGCACGTGGGCGCTTTGTGCTCGGACGCTGAGTGCTTGGACGCAAACGCACCACGTGTCGGCACGTGGGCGACTTGCGCTCGAGCGCCACGTGTCGGCACGGGGGCGACTTGCGCTCAAGCCCTTGCGCTGGAGCGCAAGCGCGCCACGTGTCGGCACCGGGGCGACTTGCGCTCGAGCGCTTGTGCTTGAGAGCAAGAGCGCCACGTGTCAACACGGGGGCGACTTGCGCTTGAGCGCAAGCGCGCCACGTGTCGGCACGTGGACGCTTTGCGCTTGAGCGCAAGCGTGCCACATGTCGGCACGCAAGCGCTCTGCGCTTGAGCGCCGGCGAGGAAAAGAGGCTTTTAGCCTAAAAAAAAAAATTTCTCGGAAGAGAAATCAGAGAGGAGTTGGACTCCTGAGTGTGTTTTTTCTTTTGGGGGGTTTAGTGAAAGATGTTCTTCTTCTTCCTCCTCTGTTAGCTGGGTCTTGAAGATCAAGAGATATGGGATTTTAAAAAAATCTCTTCTTTTTGAGATCTAATGGAAGATCTGAGTTCCCCTTTATGGGTTTTGTGGTGAAAAACTATTTTGTTTTATAAAAAGAAGAGTAAAACTCTAGATTTAATTCAAGAGAAAGAAGAAGGTTTTGGAACCTTGAAGAAGGAGAAAAGACCTCAGATCTGGAAAAAATTTTAGAGAGAGAAAAAGTTGTTTAGATATTTCATTATCTTTGCCTTTATAGGCCATACACTTTACACATAGCCCCTTGGGCTTCACAAAATGGCATTTTGCCTATCCCATGGCTCATGTGCCATTTCTTTTTGCACATAAGCCATGGGCTTTACAAAAATTTGGCTTTATGCCTATTTTTCTTACATTTATCCATAAAATAAAATAAAAGGAATGCAACAAAATTATTTATTACAAAATTTTTATCTTGGCATGGGGGGAGGCCGGCCGCTTTATGTTCTGGCTCGATCCGGGCATGGGCCCACTGGATCTGGGCTTGGGCCCACTTGGCTTGGGGTTGACTTTGATTTTGACTTGGTCAACCGGGGTGTAAATTTTTACCCCAACAAATTGCCCCCCATCAATAAATGCACACCACATATGTGGGTCGTGTGCATGAAATTGATGGATCTTCTTTCACGTGGAGGCGACTTGATTTGGTTCCCGCTTTTTGGGAAGCTGGCACTGTCCTTCTTATGACATGCACGGTCGTTGCTTAACATGTCTCCGAGACGGAGTGTCCGTGATAAACGTTTTCCCTGGCCCGGAGTGATCTGGTTCCTGCTTTGTAGGAATCCTGCGCTGCCCTTTTTGCGACTTGGACGGTCGATGCTGCCATTTTAGCGACGTGGACGGTCGGTGCTGCCATTTTAGCGACTTGGACGGTCGGTGCTGCCATTTTAACGAGTTGGACGGTCGGTGCTGCCATTTTAGCGACTTGGACGGTCGGTGCTGCCATTTTTGCGACATGGACGGTCGGTGCTGCCATTTTAGCGACTTGGACGGTCGGTGCTGCCATTTTAAAGACTTGGACGGTCGGTGCTGCCATTTTAGCGACTTGGACGGTCGGTGCTGCCATTTTAACGACTTGGACGGTCGGTGCTGCCCTTTTTGCGACATGGACGGTCGGTGCTGCCATTTTAGCGACGTGGTCGGTCGATACTGCCCTTTTTGCGACTTGGACGGTCGATGCTGCCATTTTAGCGATGTGGACGGTCGGTTCTGCCATTTTAGCGATGTAGACGGTCGGTTCTGCCCTTTTTGCGACTTGGACGGTCGATGCTGCCATTTTAGCGACGTGGACGGTCGATGCTGCCCTTTTTGCTACTTGGACGGTCGATGCTGCCCTTTTTGCGACTTAGACGGTCGATTATGCCATTTTAGCGACGTAGACGGTCGGTTCTGCCCTTTTTGCGACTTGGACGGTCGATGCTGCCCTTTTTGCGACGTGGACGGTCGGTTCTGCCATTTTAGCGACGTGGACGGTCGATACTGCCCTTTTTTCGACGTAGACGGTCGATTCTGCCCTTTTGGCGACTTGGACGGTCGATGCTGCCCTTTTAGCGACGTGGACGGTCGGTTCTGCCCTTTTTGCCACTTGGACGGTCGATGCTGCCCTTTTAGTGACGTGGACGGTCGGTTCTGCCCTTTTTGCGACTTGGACGGTCGATGCTGCCCTTTTAGCGACGTGGACGGTCGGTTCTGATGTTTTTACTCACGGAGCTCTTTCGGGTTTTCATCCGTGCCCATTTTGCTTGTGGACATACCCTTTTTTATTTTTTTATTTTTATTTTATTATTATATTTTTTTTGGTAGGACTTTGAATGTGGTCTCACTGGTAGGACTTAGGAGAGATTGGGATTGTTTTACGCCCGTGGATTGTATACGGTTTTGCAGGATGTATGATCCAGACCGTAGGGCCGGAAAGATTTCAGGGATTTGTTGGCGTCTGCATTGCTGCACTGGAATGTGGTACCAGGAGCGACTCATCATTCGCTGTTTGGGTATGGGATTTAGAATTTGGTTGGCGTCTGCATCGCTGCACTGGAATATGGTACCAGGAGCGACTCATCATTCGCCACTTGGGGTATGGGATTTGGAATTTGGTTGGCGTCTGCATCGCTGCACTGGAATATGGTACTAGGAGCGACTCATCATTCGCCATTTGGGATTTGAGTTTGGAATTTGGTTGGCGTCTGCATCGCTGCACTGAAATATGGTACCAGGAGCGACTCATCATTCGCCATTTGGGATTTGAGTTTGGAATTTAGTTCTTGTTTGGCATCAGCATTGCTGAACTGGAATAATGCTAGGAGCAACTCATCATTTGCCTTGGGAGGACTTAGGATTTGGGTTTTTGGTCGGCATCAGCACCGCTAACACTGAAGCGAAATGCTAGGAGCGACTCATCATTTGCCGTTGCCCGTTGGGGAACGATGGCTTAGGAGACAGTTTTGGGTCCCTATCACCTAAGGCTTTTCAATTTTATGGGCCGTGAGGGTCCCATAAAAGCATTTTCTCCCTACGAGTCGAAAGGATCTCGTAGGTGTATTTTCTCCTTAGGAATCGTGAGGATTCCTAAGTGTGTTGCTCCTTTGTGAGTCGTAAGGATCTCACGCAGGGGTTTTCTCCTCACAAGGTCGAGAGGACTTTGCGAGTGTATTTCATCTCTTTTCACGAGTTTGCGTCCTTTCGGGTTTTCACAGACTCGCCGGTAGTCCTGCTGTTTTTACTCACGGAGCCCTTTCGGGTTTTCATCCGTGCCCGTTTTGCTTGTGGACATACCGTTTATTTCTTATATATTTTTTTTCTTTTTCTTTTTTTTTGCCGCTGGTAGGACTTTAAAAGTAGTCTTACCGGCAGGATTTGGGAGAAATAGGGGTCATTTACGCCCGTGGATTGTATACGGTTTTATAGGATGTCTGATCCAGACCGTAGGGCTGATGTGCTCAATTCGCCTGCGACTTGGAGCATTCATGTATAGTATTTCTTGAGATATCGGCAATTGATGGGTGACATGGGCCTTTCTCCCTTGGCACTTATTAGTAGGTAGGATCCTCCGTCGAACACTTTCTCGATGACGTATGGTCCTTCCCAGTTCGGCTCGAATTTTCCCTTGGCATGTCGATTGGGGATGATCGGTCTTTTGAGGACCAACACCAATTCACCTTTCTTGAAAGCGCGGAGACGGGTTATCTTGTCATAGGCCCGTGACATTTGGGCTCGGTATAGCTCCAGATTTTGCTGCACCGCGAGCCTCTTTTCTTCGAGGGCATCGAGCTCTTCAAGTCGAAGGAGCAAGTTTTCCTCCTCCGTCAACTCGTGCTAAACGGCCATTCTTAAGCTTGGAACTTCGACTTCGAGGGGAAGGACCGCCTCCACTCCGAAGAGCAATGAGTATGGAGTGGACTGAGTTGGAGTACGGTGCGTGGTACGATATGCCCACAACGCCTCGTGAAGCTTGAGATTCCAGTCTCTCTTGTTGGCTGAAGTATTTTTCCTCAGGAGCTTGCATAGAGTCTTATTGAAGGCTTCGGCGAGCCCATTGGCTCTTGGATTATAGATAGAGGAATATCTCCAGTCTATCTTGTGCTGAGTAGCGAACCTTGAGACATTGAAGCTCTTGAAAGAAGGCCCGTTGTCAGAAATGATTCTTCTTGGTGTACCGAAGCGGTATAGAATGTTATGCTGAAAGTGTTAGTTGTATGTATGCCCTAGAGGCCAGTATTGTACAGATTATGTATATTATATTGGATGCTTGGACATATATAGAGATGACTTTCTTGCTCGACATGATAGTATGCTATCTGGTTGATCTTTATCTTAACATGTACACTTGTCTCTTTATACTGTCTTATAGTTACATGTTGGTAAAGCCCTTAGGATGTGTACTTGACTACCTGGACTATGATGCAGATCATACTAGTGGGGACATGGTAGTCCATAAGTACATCCTTCAAGGTCCCTAGTCGTGGGTGTATCGAGACGGGGCATCGATATACCAGAGTAGACTAGCGTATACGCTTCTCGACCCATGAGATGGGCGATGGATGATCCCATATCCATTGGTGTTTGACATCAGAGATGGTATACGGGTGCTCAGTGGAGACTGGGTACACTGGACGGACTCGCCGAGAACTCCCAGATGGTATTATACCTTACGTCAGATGGCAGTTCTCAGGTGACACTTGTACAGGTTAGTCTGTAGACCCGAGATCGTCATAGAGTCTTGTGTGATTCCCACTGTGCTTTGATCTCCACCTTACCACGTCCATGAGGGCGTGCAAAACGGTGGTCTTTGGGCACAGTCCCGAGTCACATGGAGGCAATGAGCGATAGGAGGGGTTTCGTCTCTCCCGGTATTGGGGGTTGATGTTGCGCTGTGCTCGATTGGCCGTAACAGGGAAGTCCCTGGCCAGGGCTGATCAGAGATTTGCTGGTAAGTGTTACCAGTAGTTTCTCGACCCGTTATGAGCCTCACATCGGCACGACTTATCGAGTATTGGGGTCTGACGTTTACCACCCCTAGACTTGATATGCGACGTATCAGACGAACAGACCGGACTGTACGGTAAGTGTTACTGGTTGGATTCACAGGAGTGTGAGCGGGCTAGCTCGTCGATCTTCTGATCGCTCAATACCCGGGTGGCCGTTACGTTTAGCAGACCGCTTGCGGCTTGTGGGTGCTTGATATGATCATCATCTGCTACCGGCGTATTGACGAGTCTTTAGAGTCCTACACAGAGGTTTCCTGGCTCAAGCGAAACGAAATAGGAGCGCATATGAAATATGTGCAGGACCGAGAATAATGCGTGTATGTGATACCGCATTTCATTCTCGCGATATATGTTTCGATTGGTGATATTCGATATGACCTAGTTATCGAATCATAGATTCGATAAATCGATACATTGGATTCTAGTCGGTTATGTGCGACATGACCGGATCATTGAATCAAATGTTGATTTAATGATTTAATGTATAATTATATATTTGATATATTACTTTGCATTAACTAGTATTGGTTCACTTTAAATGGATATTCTCACTTGATGTGCAAATTGTATATGTGATATATTTTTGTGCACATGTTTGTATCATGTTTGATGATGCATGCTCATTTGGTTAAGTGTATAGAATTAAACTTAGGTTAAGAAAGTGATTAGGGTTTTTATTTATCCATTCTTTTATTTATTCATTTTTGGAAAAAGAATGGGATAAGAATACAAAATGGTTGCTTTCATTCTTGAACATTGTTGAAGCTTCATGAAGCTTTGACTTTGTGACCATTTTGTCTTCACACTAAACCCTAACCATTCTTCTAACCTTAGTTAACTCTCTACACTTAACTATGGTTCTCTTTATGATAAGTATTGATTTAATTTTATTTTATCTCAACACTTATCATATTCTTTCTTCTTCTTCATCTTCATCTTCAAGGAGAAAGCTTGATGCCATCAATGGCAACTTGATTTCTAAAGTGAGAAATCCAATTCTAAAATGAACCCACCTCCTATTTCTTCACCCTCTACCTCTTGCCAAGTTGTTTTGGGTGTTTTCTTCACAAGTTTCACAACTTTGTGAAGTCGGAGCTTGAACTTGTGATGCCTCGACGTAGATCGTCTTTGACACGAAGCCGACGACCTATTCCGCTCGCTTTCCCGATGAAACCGATGAACGAGTCTAAGATTGGAAAAGGACAGCGAGAGGAGCACTACGTGGAGCTAAGGAAGTGGATATCCGTATCTACAAAGGTTGTAGCATCTAACTTATAGTTAAAGTGTTAACTAGTTTATAGTTTCGCCTAGAAATCTAGCCGACGATCCGTATTAGGGTTTCTCGGCACCCATAAAATTTTAAATTGGCATGTTCGATGCCTTATGAGACCTCTATTGTGTGCCTAGAAACCCTACAGTGGTATCAGAGCCTAGCTAGAGCCTTAGGCGAAGTCTAGACGCAATTTGAAACCCGATCGAACCCGAAAACCTAACTTTAAGATGCTCTCTGGACTTTTTCTAAATTCTGGGATTTTTCCAGATTAAAAATTGCTCAAAAATTCAGCAGGGAAATATATGAATTACGGTGCAAAAATTTCTTTATGAACAGTCTAAAGAGCGGCGGATCCGCGGCCTAAGCCTCCTTAGGCGGCGGATCCGCGGCAGCTTTATTAAATTATTATATAATTTTTGCACAGTAACTGATACCTTCTGGTGTTGGATTTTCTGGGAATTTTTAAAATTTATTCAAGAGTTGAATTTTCTGGGGTTGCTTTGGGGATTCGGTGTTTCGATCGGGGTATCAAATTTTGTCTTTGTGTATTTCCGGATAATTTTTAGAATATGTTAAAAAGTTCGACCGGATATAAATACCCAACTTTTCCCCTGTTGGGAAATTTCCAAGTGTTGTATTTTTCCGTAGTTTAACGACGTTCTAAGTAGTGCAAGTAACGCGATGGACCCTCTAGAAGACAACAAACCTTAACTCGATTATGTGACCGTCCTGAACTGCCCTTTGAACCTTCGGGTTTGGGGCAGTACGGCGTGCCACATGTGAGGCGTTGGCTTGACCCTTCTACGGCTGGACCGTCGGTACTGAGGCACGAACTGAATGTTGCTAGACTTATTTCATGTGTTGGACTGTATCGGGAAAACTTGGGTATTCGACTGTTCGATCGGAAAGTTTAACATTTTCTGTTTATCTGGAATGTGATACAATAATTGGAATTCACAAACAGTTATGTGATAACTGAATGAATGTTATAAATCTAGCAGTTTAGTCCCACATGATATTGAAAAGAGTTTTCGATAATGAGACTAAAATGCGGGATTTATATCTGTTAGGCATGTGATGTCTAAGTATCTCATTTGATTAGGCATGTGATGTCTAAAGAGGTTGCGGATTCCAACTGTTGTAGTTTTACACTTTCTTTTCTGTGACCGTAAGTGTAGTATATTCATATCGCCGGTTTCGTTGCTATACGTCAACGACAATTGGGGTATGCATACTTACTTACGTTGATGACATGTGATGTTATGTGTTGCTGGATATGTTATATTGGATCGTCGTGTTCGAATAGCCGGGGGTTTTTATGTGAGATGAGTGTTTTCCATTTTCATTCATGTAAAAACTTGTATGTAATATTCTTTTATTTGGGGCACTTCCAGGTAGCGGAAGTTGTCACCTTTTGTATATTATTTACTTTTCCGCATTAGGATAGACCCAAGTAGGGGAGCACAAGTAACCGGGTTCTGGGGTCCAGTGGGAGACCAACTCGAGGAGTCGAGTCCGGGTCTCCTAACCCTAGAATTGGCAGGGTTGCTTGCCGCTCTCGTAGGGGTCTAGGGGTGTGGGATTGGCTATTCATCACGACCGTGGAATCCGTATTTTATACTGGCTCGTATTGAAAACACGGACGTCCTAGTATATCCAATGTTTCATATGTTTCTTCTGCTGCGATATCTGTGATGTGATCATGTGATGTTCTGTGATGGATATAGTATATAGTATATATGATATATTATATAGACGTTACTTATGTTTTACACCCGCGCTAGCCCTGCCCTGCTCTGTCGTTAGTTACCTAACCTAACGGTGCACGAGGGGACATTGAGGCGAATGCGGATGGCATAAGTGTACGTCATATCTATCTGTGATGTTTAGGTATTTAAATGATGAGACTTCATTAATGTGATTAATGAAAGATAAGAAACCTAAGATGTTGTAGAATCAAATTTTAAAATAAAACAGGTAGCTACAGTTCTTGCTTTGCACAGCGGTATATGTGATATATCCTGCACCTTATTCGATGAGGAAAGGACCGAGATCCCTTCACCGGGAGTGACTCCTTTAGCAATAACTGGCAGATGCTACACACTCGGTTTGCTTTTGATTGCTTCTATAGTTTATGCTTTGCACAGTGATATATATGATATATCCCGCACCTCATTCGACGAGGAAAGGGCCGACGATCCGTTCACCGGGAGTGACCCCTTTAGCAAAACTAGAAAAGCCTAAAAATCACTCCATTTTAAAACTTCATTTGATTCTACAACGATATCAAGTTCATTACGCAATAGGTTTTCATAAAAACCTGACGTAGCCCTCCGTCATTTCAGATAAATCCTACTTAGTATTCGTGCTACGTTTGTTGACCTCCGTCAAGGCGTAGTGTGCGGTAGCTAACTAGTATTTGTCTGCTTATGCATATGATGCAGATTGGATTAGGGTAGTCGTACGACCTTGTTGACCTCCGTCAAGGGTCGTGCGGGTGGGTTTGATTCAATCAAGAAATGACGGGTTGAACTTGACTTGCACCCTGTGGTTTGTTGACCTCCGTCAAGGTCATAGGATGCTTGGGGCAAAATATTATCGGGAATTTCAAGTGTTGAAATTTGCAATGAGATTGCATACCTTCTATGAGATAGTTGGATCCCGATACCCACTGCGAGTAAAAGTTACTCCTGGGAGAGTTTTACACATTACAATTAGCCGATCAAGTAGGTGTCTAGAAAGGTGTTAACGAGGTTACGCCTCTGGGAAAACGAGGTTTACATTAATTAGGTTCGTGCGAAAGCACGGGGGACCTCCCTCAAAGTACCGACACTGGCCTGGCTGAAAGATTGGCGAACTTGTAGTGTGTAATTAATCCCGGCTAGTCTTTCCTTTTAGGGTTTGGAGGAAGATTTGATAAAAAGCAGTGGGAGCCATCCTGATTAGATAAGATAATAACCAATCTGATCTTGCACGAGCATACGCTAAAGTGTTTTCTTCTCTCTCTCTCTAGGTAGCGACCAGTTCATGCCTTAATCAAGATAATAATATGGATGTATTGACCGAACCCGCATGTTATACTGTGCTGGGGAACGTTGGTTCCGTTCTTTCTTATAAGAGTTATAGGAATGAACAGGATATAGGGGAATACCAGGATTCCCATGCCACCCGATTGAAGAAAGTACATGTTGATGCATTTTCTTCGGATGTGTTCGTTACAGAGAACTGTTTCTCCATTTGCTCTACGTCCTGGGTATTAGATACCGGGTCAGGATCCCATATATGTAATCAGTTACATGGGCTTAGGAAAGGTAGAGAACTTGGAGAAGGTGATAAAGACGTTAGAGTTGGAAATGGTGCAATTGTTGCAGCTAAGACTGTCGGGGAATATCACCTTGTATTACCAACTGGTAATACATTGGTTCTGAACGAATGCTATTACATGCCGAACCTGATATGCAACATTATATCGGTTTCTTTATTAAGAAAAGAAGGATATAATTTTGTATAACAGGACAATGTTATGAACATTTTCCGTAACCAAAGGTTGGTTGGATCAGGCACGTTATGCAATGGCATTTATGTTCTAAATCAATCAACAGTTCTGAGCATAACAAACACACACAAGAGGAAGAGTTCTGAACTCAACGAATCCTTCTTGTGGCATTGTAGACTGGGTCACATCAATGCGACACGACTGGCTAAGTTGCATAAGGATGGATATTTAAATCCGTTTGAATTTTCATCTTATGACACTTGCCAGTCATGTCTCAAAGGCAAGATGACCAAAACTCCGTTTACGGGACACGGAGAAAGAGTTACCGAACTCTTGGGACTTATACATAGTGATGTATGCGGTCCCATGTCTACACATGCCAGGGATGGTTCTTCATACTTCATTACATTCACTGACGATCTCTCTAGGTTCGGGTATGTGTTCCTGATGAAACACAAATCAGAAGCTTTTGAGAAATTTAGGGAATATAAATAAGAAGTTGAGAACCAAACCGGAAAAAGTATTAAAATCCTACGATCTGATAGAGGAGGAGAATATTTGAGCATTGAATTCCTGGACTTCCTAAAAGAGAATGGGATTCTCTCTCAGCTAACTCCTCCATATACACCACAGCACAATGGTGTATCGGAGCGGAGAAACCGCACCCTATTAGATATGGTGCGCTCTATGATGAGTGTAGCTGAGTTACCTGTTTCCTTCTGGGGATATGCACTGGAAACGGCAGCATACCTACTGAACAGGGTTCCCACCAAATCTGTGCCTACCACACCATATGAGATATGGGAAGGGAAGAGACCATATCTTAATTTTATAAAGATATGGGGTTGCCCGGCCTATGTCAAAAGACAAAAACCGGACAAACTCGAGGCAAGATCTGTTTTGTGTAAGTTTGTTGGATATCCCAAACATTCGCGAGGGTATATCTTCTACCACAGTGAGGAACAAAGAGTATTTGTTGCTCAACATGCCACCTTTTTAGAAAAGGAATTTCTTGCAAAAGAAATTAGTGGCTCTGAAGTAGAACTGGAAGAGGTTCCAGCTGAACAAAACACAACAGAAGATTTAGTGGAACCAGAGCATTCAGTAGCTTCCGACGAACCTCAGCCTCTCCGCCGATCTAGTAGGGTTCCTCGCCCACCTGAGAGATACTACGGTTTTCTCATGGATGGTGGGAGCGAGGATTGCATCATGGAGGATGATGACCCAACTAGCTTCGAGCAGGCCATCACGAGTGGGGACTCAGTGAAATGGCTGGATGCTATGCGGTCCGAGATGGAATCCATGTACACCAATAAAGTATGGACTTTGGAAGTTGCTCCTGAAGGGGTAAAACCCATCGGGAGCAAGTGGATCTTCAAGAAGAAACTTAGTGTAGATGGGAAAGTGGAGACTTTCAAAGCTAGACTTGTAGCAAAGGGTTTTCGTCAAAGACCAGGTGTGGACTATGACGAGACCTTTTCTCCAGTGGCTATGCTTAAATCCATCCGGATCATGCTTGCCATCGCTGCATATCATGACTACGAAATCTGGCAAATGGATGTTAAGACCGCCTTTCTAAATGGTGATTTAGAAGAGTGCGTGTACATGACTCAGCCAGAGGGCTTCGTAGACAGTGGGAGCAGCGGGAAGGTGTGCAAGCTGCTTAAATCCATTTATGGATTAAAGCAAGCATCGCGGAGTTGGAACATCTGCTTTGACGTCGTTATCAAAGAGTTTGATTTCGTCAAAAATCCAGATGAACCTTGTATCTACAAGAAGGTGGCAGAGAGTAAAGTTGTCTTCCTCGTATTGTACGTGGACGACATACTCTTGATAGGAAATGATATTCCTATGCTGCAATCGGTCAAGCTCTTCTTATCACAAAGATTCTCAATGAAAGATCTTGGTGATGCCTCCTGCATATTGGGAATCAGGATCTATAGAGATAGATCCAGACGGATTTTGGGATTGTCCCAATCCAGATACATTGACACCATACTAAAGAGGTTTAGTATGGAAGAGTCCAAGCGTGGGAACTTGCCCACAATCTCTGGAGTCACTCCCTCCAAAGAGATGTCTCCCAAGACTGATTTGGAGAGAGCTCGCATGCAAGGGATACCCTATGCTTCGGCAGTAGGCTCTATCATGTATGCGATGCTATGTACCAGACCCGATGTAGCATACTCACTAAGTGTAGTGAGCAGGTATCAAGCTGATCCTGGAGAGAGTCACTGGACAGCTGTGAAGAGCATTCTCAAGTACTTGCGAAGGACTAGAGATATGTTCTTGGTGTATGGTAACGGAGAGCTCCAAGTGGAGTCCTTTACCGATTCGAGCTTCCAGAGTGATAAGGACGACTCTAAGTCGCAGTCGGGTTTTGTCTTTACCCTTTACGGAGGGGCGGTTAGCTGGAAGAGTTCCAAGCAGGAAACCGTGGCAGACTCGACGATAGAGGCTGAATACATCGCTGCCAACGATGCTGCCAAAGAGGCTGTCTGGATCAAGAAGTTCATTACTGAACTTGGAGTGGTTCCATCCATTGAGCATCCAATACCTTTGTATTGCGATAACAATGGAGCGGTGGCTTTGGCCAAGGAACCCAGGTCCCATCAGCGGTCCAGGCATATTCTGAGGCGGTATCACCTGATCCGGGAGATAGTTGATCGCCGGGAGATCGAGGTCAGGAGGGTTGACACGAAGAACAACACGGCGGATCCACTCACGAAGGCCATTCCCCAGATACAGTTTGAGAGACTCTTCGGGATGCTCGGTATGAGATACTACAGCAGCTGGCCCTAGTGCAAGTGGGAGATTGTTAGTTGTATGTATGCCCTAGAGGCCAGTATTGTACAGATTATGTATATTATATTGGATGCTTGGACATATATAGAGATGACTTTCTTGCTCGACATAATAGTATGCTATCTGGTTGATCTTTATCTTAACATGTACACTTGTCTCTTTATACTGTCTTATAGTTACATGTTGGTAAAGCCCTTAGGATGTGTACTTGACTACCTGGACTATGATGCAGATCATACTAGTGGGGACATGGTAGTCCATAAGTACATCCTTCAAGGTCCCTAGTCATGGGTGTATCGAGACGGGGCATCGATATACCAGAGTAGACTAGCGTATACGCTTCTCGACCCATGAGATGGGCGATGGATGATCCCATATCCATTGGTGTTTGACATCAGAGATGGTATACGGGTGCTCAGTGGAGACTGGGTACACTGGACGGACTCGCCGAGAACTCCCAGATGGTATTATATCTCACGTCAGATGGCAGTTCTCAGGTGACACTTGTACAGGTTAGTCTGTAGACCCGAGATCGTCATAGAGTCTTGTGTGATTCCCACTGTGCTTTGATCTCCACCTTACCACGTCCATGAGGGCGTGCAAAACGGTGGTCTTTGGGCACAGTCCCGAGTCATATGGAGGCAATGAGGGATAGGAGGGGTTTCGTCTCTCCCGGTATTGGGGGTTGATGTTGCGCTGTGCTCGATTAGCCGTAACAGGGAAGTCCCTGGCCAGGGCTGATCAGAGATTTGCTGGTAAGTGTTACCAGTAGTTTCTCGACCCGTTATGAGCCTCACATCGGCACGACTTATCGAGTATTGGGGTCTGACGTTTACCACCCCTAGACTTGATATGCGACGTATCAGACGAACAGACCGGACTGTACGGTAAGTGTTACTGGTTGGATTCACAGGAGTGTGAGCGGGCTAGCTCGTCAATCTTCTGATCGCTCAATACCCGGGTGGCCGTTACGTTTAGCAGACCGCTTGCGGCTTGTGGGTGCTTGATATGATCATCATCTGCTACCGGCGTATTGACGAGTCTTTAGAGTCCTACACAGAGGTTTCCTGGCTCAAGCGAAACGAAATAGGAGCGCATATGAGATATGTGCAGGACCGAGAATAATGCGTGTATGTGATACCGTATTTCATTCTCGCGATATATGTTTCGATTGGTGATATTCGATATGACCTAGTTATCGAATCATAGATTCGATAAATCGATACATTGGATTCTAGTCGGTTATGTGCGACATGACCGGATCATTGAATCAAATGTTGATTTAATGATTTAATGTATAATTATATATTTGATATATTACTTTGCATTAACTAGTATTGGTTCACTTTAAATGGATATTCTCACTTGATGTGCAAATTGTATATGTGATATATTTTTGTGCACATGTTTGTATCATGTTTGATGATGCATGCTCATTTGGTTAAGTGTATAGAATTAAACTTAGGTTAAGAAAGTGATTAGGGTTTTTATTTATCCATTCTTTTATTTATTCATTTTTGGAAAAAGAATGGGATAAGAATACAAAATGGTTGCTTTCATTCTTGAACATTGTTGAAGCTTCATGAAGCTTTGACGTTGTGACCATTTTGTCTTCACACTAAACCCTAACCATTCTTCTAACCTTAGTTAACTCTCTACACTTAACTATGGTTCTCTTTATGATAAGTATTGATTTAATTTTATTTTATCTCAACACTTATCATATTCTTTCTTCTTCTTCATCTTCATCTTCAAGGAGAAAGCTTGATGCCATCAATGGCAACTTGATTTCTAAAGTGAGAAATCCAATTCTAAAGTGAACCCACCTCCTATTTCTTCACCCTCTACCTCTTGCCAAGTTGTTTTGGGTGTTTTCTTCACAAGTTTCACAACTTTGTGAAGTCGGAGCTTGAACTTGTGATGCCTCGACGTAGATCGTCTTTGACACGAAGCCGACGACCTATTCCGCTCGCTTTCCCGATGAAACCGATGAACGAGTCTAAGATTGGAAAAGGACAGCGAGAGGAGCACTACGTGGAGCTAAGGAAGTGGATATCCGGATCTACAAAGGTTGTAGCATCTAACTTATAGTTAAAGTGTTAACTAGTTTATAGTTTCGCCTAGAAATCTAGCCGACGATCCGTATTAGGGTTTCTCGGCACCCATAAAATTTTAAATTGGCATGTTCGATGCCTTGTGAGACCTCTATTGTGTGCCTAGGAACCCTACAGAAAGAATGTCAGAATATCTTTTGTCTTGACTTCTTTTAGCGGGACAGCTTCAGCCCATCTGGAGAAGTAATCAGTTGCGGCCAGTATGAACCGGTGGCCTTTGGATGACGGAGGATCAATTGGGCCAACGATGTCGGTGCCCCAGACTTCGAAGGGCCACGATGCCACCGTAGGATGCAACGGATTGGGATGCTTATGAATGAAATCACCATGGATTTGGCAGATCTGACATTTCTTTGCATGCTCTCCGCAATCCCGTATCATGGTGGGCCAGTAATACCCAAGCCGTTTGATTTGAAGTCGCATCTTGGGGCCAGATTGGTGAGCACCACAAACGCCCGAGTGAACATCTTTCATGACCTTTTGGGCTTCGGCCAATGAAAAACACCTGAGCCAGAGTTGGTCATATGACCTGCGGTATAACGTATCATTTACAAATACGTATCGGAGAGCTCTTTTCTTCAGCTGAATCCTCGCAGATTTTTCTTCGGGCAGCTTGTTGTATCGAAGGTACTCTATGAAGGGTTCTCTCAAATCGGGCTCGTCTTGGATGATCGAAGCTTCTTCGGTAGGACTGCTCTTCTGTTCCGCGCTTTCCTCTTCTCATAGAGAGACTGGGGGTAGAATTTGCCGGCTCCTGACTGTGATCAGAATTTCGTCCATGTCAGGATCAGCCAGCTCCTTGGCTAAGCGAGCGAGTACGTCAGCCTTTCCGTTCAACGCTCTAGGGATTCTCATTAGTTCAATGTGAGTGAACCGTTTCATGAGTTCCACCACCCGGCTTCTGTACCGAGCTAACTTGGGTTTGTATATCTTATAGTCGCCGCTTACTTGGTTGACGACAAGCTGGGAGTCACCGTAAACCCGTAGCCGAAGGATTTCCATTTCTATGGCAAGCTCCAAACCAGCTATCAGAGCTTCATACTCGGCCTCATTGTTTGTGCGGGGCTCGTGAGAGCAAAAGAACGCCGTAGGGTTCCCATTGATGGCATGATGAACACCAATCCTATCCCTGCTTTTATCTCCGGGATGCTTGATTTACTGGAGGTTCTTATCGATGAGGCCCCATCGAAGTAGAGCTCCCAACATGGCTCGTCATTCTCGAGGTGCAGCACTTGTTCGTCGGGTAACTCACAATTTAGCGGCGACCCTTCTGGTATGGGATGAGCAGCGAGAAAGTCTGCAAGAGCTTGCCCTTTTACTGCTTTCTGAGGGGTATAAACTATGTCAAACTCAAGTAGCATGACAGCCCATGTTGCCATTCTGCCGGCTAGGCTTGCTTTGGTCATCAAGTGTTTGAGCGGGTCGACCTTGGAGATCAGCATAACCCGATGAGCGAGCAAATAGTGCCTCAGCTTCTTCACAGCAAATATTAGAGCCAGGCATTGCTTTTCGATTGGGGAGTAGTTGTGTTCCGCCCCGACTAGAGTTCGACTGAGGTAGTAGAGGGCATTTTCTTTTCCCTCCTCGTTATTCTGGGCAAAGAGCGCACCGAGTGACTCGTCCAGCACGGCAGTATAGAGAATCAGCGGTTTATTTGGAATGGGAGCGGCCAGCACTGGAGGGTGAAACAAGTATTGTTTGATGCTTTCGAACGCTGCTTGACATTCGGCATCCCAGATAAAAGGAGCTCCTTTCTTCATGAGCTTTGAGAAGGGCCTACATCTCCCCGATAAATTTGAGATAAACCTCCGTATATAAGCAAGCTTGCCTTGAAGAGATCTTAGCTGCATCAGACTCTTCGGAGGGGGCATCTCGATGATGGCCTTTATCTTTGATGAGTCAACTTCGATCCCTCGATGTCGGACTATGAAGCCCAGGAATTTTCCCGATGACACGCCAAAAGCGCACTTCAAAGGATTCATCTTTAGATCGTATTCCCTCAGTCTGGTGAGAACGGTCCTGAGATCTTGGATATGATCGGCCTTGGCTTTAGTCTTAACGACCAGATCATCAACATAGCATTCGACGACTTTATGGATTAGGTCATCAAAGATATTAGTCATTGCCCTTTGATATGTAGCACCAGCATTCTTCAGTCCGAATGGCATTACCTTGTAGCAATATATTCCGATCGGGGTTCGAAATGCTGTGTGCTTCTCATCCTCAGCCGACATCTTGATCTGATTATATCCAGACGAGCCATCCATAAAGGTGAACAGTTCATAATTTGAGGTGTCATCGACCATCATTTCCATGACCGGTAGCGGAAAGTCGTCTTTAGGACATGCTTTGTTGAGGTCCCTGAAATCGACACAAACTCGGATCTGCCCATTTTTCTTCTTCACTGGGACTAAGCATGCGATCCAGTCCGCATATTTCTCTTCCCTGATGAAGCCGGCATCGATGAGCTTCTTAGTTTCCTCGATAACCTTTTCTTCTAGTTCCCTTCTCATTCTTCGAGGAGCTTGTTTGACTGGCTTAGCATCAGGAGATATAGCCAGCTTATGCACGGCTACCTCAGAGGAAAGGCCAGGCATTTCTTTGTACGTCCACGCGAAGCAGTCGATGAACTCACGCAGCAGGGCAATTATCTGCTCTTTCATTTCCTCCGACAAGAGTGAGCTGATGTAGGCCGGCCTTGGATTTTCGGGCGTTCCTAAGTCAATCTCAATTATCTCATCAAAGGTTGCTTGTCCACCATCTTCGAGCTCTTGAGGAGCTTCTTCTGGCTCGGCTATCTCATCATCATCATTTGACCTTTCGCTGGCCTCACCAACATGGATCATGTAGCACGCTTTGGAATCAGGTTGAATGTAACCTATGCCCCGTCTATCTGGAATTCGTTCATCGATGAGTGCTCGGACCTGGGGCGGATACCATAGCCCTTCGTAAAACTTTGCTTCGGACTCCGTTTGATATAACCGGCATCCGCACTTCTTAATGTATTCCCGCATCTCGAGCGCATAGTATCTGGGATTGAGGACGGCTCTTATGCCTCTCTCATTGCGAAGGCACGCGACAGAAAGGTCGTCCGGGTGCACAACGGGGTTTGACCTGTAAAACAGGATGCCCTTCTGTCCATTTTTCCTCCCGGGCACGTAGAAAGTTTTCAGCTGGTCCACGGTAGAGACTGACAATGTGTCGAGCTCTTTGCACATCCGTTCTGGCACCCTTATGATGGCCAGGGAGCCTTCTGCGACTTCAAAGGTCTCTCGTAGTTCCGCTTGCTGCATGGGGGGCCAATCTGCACAGCTGTTGCATGGCAGGTCCTCTTCTTCTGACTCTTCAGTGTCACTGCCAAGATGAGGGCGGATTTTGCTGCTAGATGGGCCTTCAGTAACAGATTCGTCTGTATCGCTGCCGAAATGATGGCGAGTTTTGCGGAAGGACGGGCTTCCAGCGTCGGACTCATCAGTGTCGCTGCCGAAATGCGGGCGCACTTGGGTATTTTTGCTTTTGAAAGTGACAGCCGGCGCAGATTTTCTTTTGAGTCTTGGGGCCGGTCTATCCTCAGTCAGTTGTGGCTTAGCATTTTGGTGGTTCATAAAGTACCGAGAATCTTCATATCGGACTTCATGGACACCGAACGGCTGGATGTCTCCGTCAATGGGTCTTTCTTCGCCATTTTTAGTATTCTTCATTCATTGATGGAGAGTTGACGGAATGATGCCGTAATCGTGGATCCACGGCCGCCCCAAGAGAATCTTATAAGACGTGTCGGCGTCGATCACGTATATCTTAGCTTCAGTTTGCAGATCCCCGAATTTGATTGGCAAAGCTATAGACCCCAGAACGTGCTGGCAATTTTGGTTGAAGCCTTGAATGACAATCCTTTCCTTTGACAGTTGTCGGACGTCCATTGACAAACTCTTCAGAGTTCGCAAGTTCATGATGTTCACTGAGGACCCCGGATCAATCAATATGCAATTAATTCGATCTCCGTCGCTGTACCCGGTCACGTAAAGCGGCCGATTATGCTCAGCCGTTCCCAGTAGCAAGTCTTCATCCTTAAATGTGACTGCGGCAGCGTTCAAAGCGTGCTGGACTTCTTTCATATTAATTTCCGCAAAGTGAGCCTGATACCTCTCGGGGTTTTGTAGAGCGTGAATGAGAACATCTCTAAGCTCCTTAGATAGGACCAAGGCGTCGTAGATGCTCAGGAGAGACGGAAGCTTTCGGAGATGTGCCAAGACATTATACTCCACCGAAGAAGGACTTATGTTTTCATCAGCCGGTTCTCTGCCATCTTCTTCATTAGCGACTTGTTTTTCCTTCCCTTTTGGGGCGTTGCCCTGATTTGGTGGTAGAGCCCTGCCGCTTCTGAGCTGGATTTGATTGGCCGTTGTGGCGAGCTCCTCGTCCTCTTCGGGAAAACAGAGCTCCTCTTCCGAGTCACTGCCAAGATGGATGGCGTAGCAGGTCACTACTGGGATCTCTTCATTGGAGTCTTCTTCTAACTCCTCCAGAATTTCAGCCGCTTGTACAGGGAAGAACTCCTTCAATTGAATCAATGTTCTTTCCTTTTGTTCATATTCTTCGAGGGAATCGATATATTTTTGAATGGTCGATCTCCCTACAGACTCCTTTTCACGCCGAGCTGCACTTTTCTTCTTCTTGAGCTTCTTGGATTTTGAGCCTGATGGAGCCGTATTGGCAGCTTGGCTGGTAGGCTTCTTCTGCCCTTTCCATTCCGTCCTGGGTTCTTTCCGAAGTAGCTTTATCATCTTCTTCGTCTTATTAGATATGTGCGTACTCCATGGAGGCCGCGATGATTCCGTTTCATTTCTCGGGACAGCGGGTTCGGCTGTCTGCTCCCAGAAAGCTTCAACTTCTGTCTGTATAAAGTTGGTGGTTGCAACTTGATTGTTCACCAACACACTTTTGGACAGCTCGATCTCTCCAGCCTTGTACTGCTTCTCGACCCAGTCTTTGAAGATATAGCAATCCTCGATCGCATGGCTCACTACTCGGTGGTACGGGCAATACAGAGGATTGTCGGTCATTTTTGCTTCTTGGGGTCTTTTCGACTCCGGCAATTGTAGGCCGTTGTTCAAGGCATCTTTAAATATCTTGCGGACCTTGTCCCTTCTGAAAGAGTAAACCTTATTCTTTTTCTCCTCTAGGGAAGGCCCATCTCCTCCCAGCAATAGCTTTCGAGACCGGTTGGTTTTGGATTCGGCCACCCTTCGCTTTTCTTCATTGTCGGACGCATTGAAGACATTGGTACTGTTGGAACTCCCGCTTCTACGGTTGTCGTCCCGCTTGCTTTTCCAAGTTTTCTCTCTCTGAGAATCCGGCGGGGACTCTTGCTTCGAGCGTTCCAGCATTTGGACTTTCTTGGTTAGCTCCTGAAATGTCTTGAGGCCCGCTGTACCCAAGAATGGGACCATCCAATTGCTGAGGTTCCCAATGAGAAGGCTGACGGACTGGTCCTGCTCCAGCGGCGGTTCGCACTTGACCGTGAGATTACGCCATCGGGCGATAAAGTCAGTGTTGCTTTCATTCTTCCCTGGCTTGGTCCTCACAAGATCGGCTATGGAGATTTTATCACTGACGCTCATGAACCTTTGCCGGAACAGAGACTCCATTTGGACAAAGGTAATGACGGACCCGTCTGGTATGCTCGCGTACCAGTCGAAAGCGACACCGGTCAGGCTGTTGACAAACTGACGAAGAAGGAGCGCGTCATTGCCCTCTGTGTTTCCGCACGATGCTTTGAAGTGGGCAACGTGCTGATTTGCATTCCCCGTTCCATCAAATCTTCCGAACTTAGGAATGACGTAGCCGCTTGGGAACTCAATCAGATCATACAGCGCGGGATATGGCCGCCCACTACTGTCGATTTCTTTCTGAGCTTCGGCTTCGGCCACCAATGTTTTAACCTTGCTGGTGACCAAATCCATTATCCGATCCTGTGTTAGCGGGATGGTGCTATCTGGGGCCAAGGCGTCCCTAGAAGCGGAGTGTGGCCGGCTTTCATGTGGCTCGACCAGTCTTAGACCCGAAGGAACAGGCATCGGCTGCCTCAGATTGTCATCCCCCGGCTAATTAGTAGCGGCTTGTGCTTGATTAGGAGGCGCTCGAGCAATTTGAGCCGTAAGCTGCATCACCACGTTCGTTAAGTCGTCAATCTTCAAATAGAGCTTGGCCATCTCTTTATCTTTGCTCCTGAGCTATTTTCGAAGCTCTTGAAGCAGCTCTTGCTCCGCAGTCCTGGGGCGGAAAGTCGGCTCTTCCTCGCTGTCCGAGCTTGACTCTGCATGGACCGAGGGGTCTTTCTGCCTATCATCCTCATCGAGAGGGTTTTCTTCATCCAGCGGGGGCGGCTGTTCTTGGGCAGCGGCAACCACATTCAGTCTAGATTGGGCTTGTGATGTGGTGGCCCAATCCTTGCTTTTGCTACGAAGGTTGTCGCTGGGGCGCCCGCCCGCCATATAGACCGTATGGATGATATATCCGGCCGTCTTTCTATCATTGGCAGCTGATTTCACGGATCGCTGTCTTGACCCCCTTGTTTCAGTAGCTAGTAGTCGATTGAAGGCGGCTGGCCTAACCAGGTTCTTGAATGGTGCTGGCGCTTCTTTTCTGGGTTTGCCCCGCTGCTTTCGTGCGGCATAGAGTGCTTGATAGACTCTTGAAGAGACAGTGTCATACTTTTTCTGTTGGAGCCGGGACACGTCTCTTTGTGGCACTGTTCAGACCGCTGTCTTCTTGATTCTGGCGGTCATGGCATTTTTCTGAACCCACTTCAGAGGCTCGAAGGAATTGCTGATTCTTACGTCCGACTCAGCCGTCGTCGCGGGGCAACCCTGCACTTGAAACTTCACACGATTCCATTTGGCCGAAGCCTTGGCCCTTTTGTTGGCTCGATACCTGAGCCGCTTCTGCCTTAACTTTTCTGTTCTAAGCACCTGGCAGACTTCGGCTCTTTGGGAAGACGCCGCAGATCGGTCGATGGAGGGCCTTGGAGATACGCTCGATTGTGCATTTGTTGGAGTCATCGCCTGAGATCGTCCGAGACATTTGATGTTGCCCTTCGCATCGGAAGTCTTTCCCCCAGCCAGAGCGCCAGAGAGTCGTTCAGACACCATCTTAAGTTTCGATTGTGGTGCCTTGGCAATCACGACATTCAACCTCTTACCCCTCGAGACCAGCTTGGCCACCTGTTCCGCCGGGATCTCCGCCAGATGAGCGCTTCCGGCAGGGTAGATAATGACGGAGCCGAATTGGTGGGGCGGTTCCTTCCACTGTCGACTGAGGCTTGCGGGGAGAATCACACGAGCGTTGATCTTGACCACGTACGGAATCGGGGTCGCATTGGAGGTTGAATTCATCTGGGGAGACATTGTCGTCGAAGGTTGATTGCTGCATGGAAAAAAAACATCATTTTAGTATAAGCAATCGATATGTATATTGATTGAGTTCGCATGAACGTTTAACCCGAAATATGGGAGGAGAGATTGGTCCCACCGGGCGTGCCAGAATCTGTAGGGTGTTTTTCGTCACCCCATTGAGATGGGAATACGCGCGCCCTTGTCAGGCGTACTACAGATTCCCCCTGCCTAGGGTAGGCCGGGGTTTAATGATTATGGGGATCCGAACCTCCGGCAGCCGCGGACTAAGCTGCCGTTAATTACCCCCCGCCTTTGAGGCGAGGGAACCTCCGATTGATGGGTTAAACTGGCCATGCAAACTCAATGTGCAGTGTACGTGTGTTGTGTTTTGGAGGGGGGTTTAAATATATCGGGAGCCACGCAGAGTTTTTACGGGGGTCCCGCTACCCGTATAGCGGGCTGGGGGTCAAAGGGGCTAGCAGCCTCCTTGCGGGGTGCGGGGCAACGTCCCGTTAGAAATTTTTTCTAACAGGGACAGTGTCGTGGAGTATGTGTATGTGTACATATGTATACATATGTATATATATACATGTATATATAAATAAAGGGTAAAAAGACATCCAAAGGATGCGTGGGGCCAGCGTCTAGGCGCTTGAGCGCAAGCGCGCTACGTGTCGGCACGTGGGCGCTTTGCGCTCAGACGATGGGCGCTTGAGCGCAAGCATGCCATGTGTCGGCACGTGGGCGCTTTGCGCTCGAGCGCAGAGTGCTGGAGCGCAACGCGCCACGTGTCGGCACGTGGACGCTTTGCGCTCGGACGCTGAGCGCTTGGGCATAAGAGCGCCACGTGTCGGCACGGAGGCGACTTGCGCTCGAGCGCTTGCGCTGGAGCGCAAGCGCGCCACGTGTCGGCACGGGGGCGACTTGCGCTTGTGCGCAAGCGCGCCATGTGTCGGCACGTGGACGCTTTGCGCTTGAGCGCAAGCGCCCCACGTGTCGGCACGTGGACGCTTTGTGCTTGAGCGCAAGCGCGCCACGTGTCGGCACGCAAGCGCTCTACGCTTGAGCGCCGGCGAGGAAAAGAGGCTTTTAGCCTAAAAAAAAAATTTCTCGGAAGAAAAATCAGAGAGGAGTTGGACTCCTGAGTGTGTTTTTTTTTGGGGTTTAGTGAAAGATGTTCTTCTTCTTCCTCCTCTGTTAGCTGGGTCTTGAAGATCAAGAGATATGGGATTTTAAAAAAAAACTCTTCTTTTTGAGATCTAATGGAAGATCTGAGTTCCCCTTTATGGGTTTTGTGGTGAAAAACTATTTTGTTTTATAAAAAGAAGAGTAAAACTCTTGATTTAATTCAAGAGAAAGAAGAAGGTTTTGGAACCTTGAAGAAGGAGAAAAGACCTTAGATCTGGAAAAAATTTTAGAGAGAGAAAAAGTTGTTTAGATATTTCATTATCTTTGCCTTTATAGGCCATACACTTTACACTTAGCCCCTTGGGCTTCACAAAATGGCATTTTGCCTATCCCATGGCTCATGTGCCATTTCTTTTTGCACATAAGCCATGGGCTTTACAAAAATTTGGCTTTATGCCTATTTTTCTTACATTTATCCATAAAATAAAATAAAAGGAATGCAACAAAATTATTTATTACAAAATTTTTATCTTGGCATGGGGAGAGGTCGGCCGCTTCATGTTCTGGCTCGATCCGGGCATGGGCCCACTGGATCTGGGCTTGGGCCCACTTGGCTTGGGGTTGACTTTGATTTTGACTTGGTCAACCAGGTGTAAATTTTTACCCCAACACACCGTGCATATCCATGAGTAGATAGGCTCCACCCTGGTAGACCTTGTCTATGATGTACGGGCCTTCATAGTTCGGCTCGAATTTTCCCCGCTTGGCGCTATTGGGGATCATAGGTCTTTTGACCACTAGCACGAGTTCGCCTTGGCAGAATGTCCTTGGCCGGGTCAATCTTTCATATGAGCGCGTCATCTTTGCTTTATAAGCTTCCAGATTTTGTTGCGCTATGAGCCGGGTTTCATCAAGGGCATCAAGCTCCTCAAGCCGAAGGTGAGTATTTTCCTCGTCTGTCAGCTCGTAGTGAACTGCCACTCGTAGAGAGGGTAACTCTATCTCGAGGGGAAGTACCGCTTCTGTACCGAATACCAACGCATATGGCGTTGTGTTTGTGGCTGTCTTGAACGTAGTTCGATATGCCCAAAGAGCTTCTTGTAGCCTCTCATGCCAGTCCTTCTTATTTCGGGACACCGTTTCCTTCATGATCTTTGTCAAGGTCTTGTTGAAGGCCTCAGCTAGACCATTAGCTCGCGGATTATAAACCGAGGAATATCTCCAGTCTATATTATGTTGCTGTGCGAAATGACTGACCTTATGGCTTCTGTAGGCTGGCCCGTTATCGGAGATGATCCGGCGCGGAGTTCCAAACCGATATAGGACGTGCGTTTTGAAGAAATGGAGGATATTCTCCGTTTTAACTTCCCTCAGCGGTACTGCTTCTGCCCATTTGGAGAAGTAGTCAGTCATCGCCAGGATGAAACGGTGTCCTCTAGACGATGCTGGTTCGATAGGGCCGACTATGTCAGTCCCCCACATTTCGAATGGCCAGCTAGCCACTGTTGGATAGAGTGGATTTGGATGTCGGTGGATGAAGTCCCCATGAATTTGGCATGAGTGGCATTGCTTCGCATATTCGAGGCAGTCCTGAATCATCGTGGGCCAGTAGTAACCCATCCGTTTAATCTTCAACTTCATCTTCGGGCCTGCTTGGTGAGAACCACAGAGTCCGTCATGAACTTCCTGAACGACTCTTTTTGCTTCTTCAGGTCCCAGACATCTCAACCACAGAGAATCAAATGACCTCTTGTACAGAGTATCATTGACGAAGGCGAAAGACAGAGCTCGTTTCATAAGCTGATGTCTTGAGGACGCATCTTCGGGCGTTCGACGGTATTTGAAGTAATCTATAAAGACTTCTCTCCAATCCTCGGTATTTTCCCGATCTTTTATTTGCAGGGTCGTCTGCTCACTCGCTCCTTTTTCTTCGGATGATTCCGGAGATATTTCTGCTGGGGCAAGCACCCGACGACTTTGTACCACGATTCTGACGTCATCGAAGTTCTCGTCGGCCAGTTCTTTAGCGAGTTTGGCTAGTGCATCCGCTTTGCTGTTTTCCGCGCGCAGTATGTTCTTCAAAGTATAGGAGGGAATTTGGGTCAACAGTTGCTGCACCTTTTCGCCGTACTTCACCAGCTCTGGCTTGCATGTTTGGTAGTCGTCGTTTACTTGACTAACGACCAGTTGGGAGTCTCCGTATATGAGGAGGTTTTCAATTCCCATGTCGATGGCGATCTCGAGGCCTGTTATTAAAGCTTCATATTCGGCTTCATTGTTTGTCCTCGGCTCTGTTAGGGAGAAAGCAAAACGCATTATCCCTCCTTATGGAGTTACAAAGATGAGTCCTACCCCCGATTTGATTATAGGGGTACTTTGTTTGCGCTTCTTCACGGAAGATACTCCATCGAAATAAAGCTCCCATCGGGTATCACCACCGTCGATCGCATCAAATGCATGTTCGTCTGGAAGATCGCAATTCAAAGGAGAATCGGCGGGTATCGGATGCTCAGCGAGGAAGTCGGCGATGGCCTGGCCTTTCACTGCCTTGAGAGGTTGATACGTTATCGAGAACTCCATCAAGAGCAAGGCCCATTTAGCGAGTCGTCCCGTCAATATGGCCTTCGACATTAAATATTTAAGGGGGTCCACCTTCGAAATGAGACGGACTTCATGTGCCAACGCATAGTGTCTGAGCTTTGTTATCGCAAAGATCAACGCCAGGCAGTGTTTTTCAATGGGGGAGTAGTTGCTTTCTGCCCCCAGTAGAACTCGACTTAAGTAGTAGAGTGCTCTTTCTTTCCCTTGATCGTTCTCCTGTGCCCATAATGCACCTAAAGAACCTTCAAGGGCGGTTGTATAAAGGATAAGGGGCTTCCCTTTGACCGGAGCAGCCAATACTGGTGGGTTCTGCAGGTATTGCTTGATCTCGTCTAATGCGCTTTGGCATTTTTGGTCCCAGACGAACGGGGTTCCCTTCTTCATCAGGTGGCTGTAAGGACGGCACTTGCCTGAAAGGTTGGCTATAAATCACCGTATATACGCGAGCTTCCCTTAGAGAGACCGTGGCTGTTTGAGAGTCCTTGGCGGAGGTATCTCCATGATCGCCTTGATCTTTGACGGATCTATTTCGATACCTCGGTGTCGGACGATGAATCCTAGGAATTTGCCTGAGGAAACTCCGAATGCACACTTGAGAGGGTTCATCTTCAAGTTGTATTGTCGAAATCGTTGGAACACGGTCTTCAGATGCTCTAAATGTTCATCGTATGATTTGCTTTTAACCACGAGGTCATCGATATAGCATTCGATGATTTCGTGTATAAGGTCATCGAAGATCTTCGTCATGGCCCTCTGGTAGGTAGCACCGGCGTTCTTTAAACCGGAGGGCATCACCTTGTAGCAGAATATACCCAAAGGAGTCCTGAAGGCGGTGTGCTTCTGGTCTTCGGGATGCATCTTTATCTGATTATACCCTGACGAGCCGTCCATAAAGGAGAAAACCTCATGAGTGGACGTGTTGTCTATCATCAGTTCGGTGACTGGCACTGTGAAATCGTCCTTCGGGCAGGCTTTATTGAGATCCCGGAAGTCCACGCATATGCGCACTGTCCCATTTTTCTTTATCACCGGGACGATGTTGGCGATCCATTCCGGATACCGGACTTCTTGGATGAAGCCAGAGTCGATCAGCTTCTTGACCTCGGCATTGATACTCATCTCAAGCTCGAGCCGCATTCTTCTCGGCACCTGTTTGACTGGTTTGACGTCCGGGGATATTGATAATTTGTGCACAGCAATTTCTGGATCTAGTCCCGGCATTTCGGAGTAGTTCCATGCGAAACAATCTTTATGCTGCATAAGCAAGTCTTTTAGCACAGCCACCCTTTCTTCGGATAACAGCTCGCTGACGAATGTCGGTCGCGGGTCGTTCACCGTTCCCAACTCAATTTTCTTGAGGTTATCTGCGGTGGTATGGATTCCATCTTCCAGCTCTTTTGGCGCTGGTGGAAATTCTGAGATCACCTCATCGTTGCTGTTTTCGAAGCACCAGGGAAGGTCATCCATGTCCTCGGGCTCTTCTTTTGATATCATTATCACGTGACAAGTACGAATTCGCTTCCAATCCCAATGTGGCACTGGTTCTTCTTTCGTGGCCTTGGGTTCATGCTTTTGTGGCGGCGTTACTCTCCAGTTGTCGGACAGAGCGAACTTGCCAAGCTGATACTGATCTTCGACCCAATTCTTGAAGGTGAAGCAGTCTTTGAGAGGATGCCCTACCACTCGGTGATAGAAGCAATAGTCTGGGTGTGAGACCTCGCCTGCTTGTTCGGGGTGTTTAGACTCCGGTAGTGTAAGCATCTGATGTTTTAGAGCGAGGTCAAGAATTTTCTTCGTCTTGTCCCGAGGGAAAGAGTATGCTCGACCCATTTTTCTCATGAGGGATAGATCGGAACCACTCGATTTCCGCTTGCGTGGCCTCTTAGCCCCGCTTCGTTGCTGTTGAGCGTTTTTTTTGCGTATCGACTTGTTTCTGCCTCTGCGTCGAGCCTTCTTTATAACAGGTTGACAAGGAGCGGCATTTTCATCTTTCACGACCTGTTGGAGGAGGCATTGCGTTTTGGCTTTCTCGTAGATGACCATTTCGCGGTTATGGTCGTCTCGGACTTTTTGACCAGCTTCCCTTATAAGTTTGTCCATTTATTCTTCGAACGACGGACTGGGCACTTTTGTGTCTGGAACTTTTACTGGTTCAGGATTAGCATCTTCCCATTGAGCATCTGCTTCTTCATCAAAGTCATACACGATGTAGCAACCGTGGAGTAGCTCTCGTTTCTTTGACCGGATGTATCCAAGCCCGATTGTTTCCATTCTCCCATTAGGCAACTTGCGTTGAGTCCTTGGAACGTTCCAGACTTTGTCATAGAACTTGGCTTTTCGAACGGTCTGCTTGAAGGATATCCCCTGGCGTTTTAGTAGCCTCTTCAAGCCCTCTGTATAATACCTGGGGAGACGGATGGGCTAAAGCCTGTCAAGCGTAGGATCCGCGCCATGCTAGATTTCTTTCTCCACTCTGGTTTCTTCAGAGCGGTAGAATAGAATTGCTTTTTCGCCTTCTCACCTGGGAGGGATATAGAACGTCCGCAGCTCTTCTAGATTGTAGATATCAAGTGCATCCAATTCTTTACGGTGTTTAAGCGGCACCATGGCGACTTGTAAACTTTGCTCTTCGTCAGCGGACGTTTGTATTGAAGGTCGAGCAGAGAATACAGCATGGACCTCATCTTCCGAGTCACTACCAAAGATCAACGTAGGAGCGGATGGTCCTGGCTTGTTGTGCCGAGACGGCCCAGAGTAAACTATCTCTTCTTCTTCTTCGGTATGACTCCCGAAAATAGGAATGGTGGCAGCGGCTTTGTTTTCCGGTTTACGACATCTCTCTGTATCCTCGAAATCCAGTAAGAAATACTTTGCATCTTCATATTTGCGGACTTCGTTCACGAAAAACGGATTCAGTTCTCCCGCCACGGTATACTCGAGACCATCTTTAGCGTATTTCATACACTGATGTTGTGTAGAAGGGATGACGTTGTACTCGTGTAACCACGGTCGGCCGAGCAGAGCGTTGTAGCATGTCTTGGCGTCTATGACATAGAACTTAATGTCCGTGATGAGTAGCCCGAAGCGTAGCGTCAGTATCATAGACCCAAGAGTTCTTGATGACTGGGAGTCGAACCCGGAGATAGTGATCTTGTCCCGAGCAAGGTGTTGGACGCTCATGCAGATTTCTTTTAACACCCGCACATTGAGGAGGTTAACGGAGGATCCATTGTCGATCAGGATTTTGCCTATTTTTATATCGTGACAGTATCCTGAGACATAGAGGTGGCGATTGTGTTCGCACGTCCCAAGGAGAAGGTCTTCATCACCAAAAGCGACATCGGCCGTGTGCACTTCCTCCAGTTCATCCTTCATCTTTTCCTCGGCCAAGAAAGCTTGAAATTGCTCTGGATCCTGTAGTGCCTTGATTAACGAATCTCTCGCCTCTTTTGATAGCAAAAGGGCGTCAAGAATGCTGAGCTGCGAGGGTAGCTTCCTCAGATGCGCTAAGACGTTGTAATCCACCTTATTTCTTTTCGGCGGGTCCTTGGCACTTAGATCCTCCACAACTTGGTCATCTAGGGTAATATCCTCAGAGACCTTTTCTTTCCCTTTGTCTTTTCTGTTTGAGGGTCCGAGATTGTTTTCAGGTAGCGTCCGATTACGCAGCCGGATATTTTTGCAGACCATCGGCTCTTCTTCTTTTCTCGAAGTGGACTCTTTAAAGAGAGGGCTAAGAGCCAGCTCCTCATCGGAATCGCTCCCGAATGTAAGCACTTGTGATCCCCCGGCACTAACCATGCGACAATTACCGGTAATTCTGTTAAACCCTTTGGTCATATTTTTCCGCTCCCGACGAGTTTTACTTTTCTCCCGCTTAAAATGTTGTCGATGAGCAACGTATCCTTGCCACCATCTATCGAAAGCTTTGCACTCTTGAGTAGGGTGCGAAACCTTCTGATGATATAAGCAATAGGAGGGGTGCATTTCCATTTCACCAGTAATTTTTCCTTCGGAGGATGATAGCTTCATGCCCATTGACACGGCTTTAGCAAACCTTTTCCTCATCTTGATTTTGATTTTATCCGCAGTGGGTGTACTTTGCTCCAGTGGGAGTATCTCAATTCTTTCGTCAAGGCGTTGGCGCTTGGCCCTTTCGAATATGACCGCCTCGCGTTCTCGATCCGCTTTACTTTTCAACCGAGCATCATTAAGGAATGCGTCAATTACCTCATCTGATGGCACCGGAATTTTTGATTCGGTATCTGCCCCCAGCGTTTCAATACAAGAAGTCTCCTCATCGTTCATGAACGAATGGGAAATCACATGACAGCTTGCCACGTATTCTTCAGATTCATTAGATGAACTTTCTCTCTCATCTTCCTCTTGAAAGACGTGATTGAGGAACTCTTGGAATGTAATGGGAGTCCGTGCCTTCTGGTTGTATTCCTCCAGCGCGTCAATTTGTTTTTGCAAGTCCGTGCGCTTGTCGCCAGGCTTCACGGGCTTCTTTGATTTCTTTTTCTTCTTCTTTGAAGATTTCGACGGCTGGTTGTGAATGCTTGGGCCACCTCCATTGATCATTTGAGTTGGACGCGGCTTCAACATTCCTTCAATGATCTGCGGTTCCAACGGATTCTCCCACTTGATCGCTGAGCATGCCTGAAGGTCGTTCAGCATTTTCTTTGTCTTAGCTGATAATACAACCTCCTAAGGAGCTTCTTCAACGACAGAGCATGTTGCCCCCGGCATACTCATCCCCTTAGAGGTGTGGGGCTGCGGGGGATTCACCTTCCATTTGTCAGATAACGCGAACTTTCCCTGTCGGTACTGGTCTTCAAGCCAATTTTTGAAGACGTAACAATCTTCGATCGGATGACCCAGTACTCGATGATAAGGGCAGTAGTTGGGCTCATTGACATCATTTGGTTGCGACGGACGTTTTGGATCCGGCAGATTTATAAGTCGGTTGCGCAACGCCAGCTCGAATAATCTTCTCGTTTTATCTCGGGGAAAAGAGTAAGAACGTCCTAGCCTCTCCTCAAGGGCTACGTACGGGCGCATATTATTTTAACGAACGACCGGCTTCGAGTTGCTCGGTTGTTGTTGAGCATTAGCGACAACGATCGCTTTTCCTTTCCCTTTGTCATTTCGGGAGTCCGGCTTTAGAAGAGGGGGTTTATGGCCCATCTGATCCATTTGCGCTAGCTTGTCAATCAACGCCTGGAAGGTAGTCGGCTTGAAAAACATCATAAATTGCGAGATGGTTGCTTGCGGATCAAGGGTTCCCACAAACATACCCACCGCGGGAGCTTCTTCAATGCGCTGCTCGCACTTTGACCATAGGTTTCGCCACTGTTCCCCTCCGAACGGCGGCGCACAAGACTGCGATGTCCTGACGCTGAGACTCGGGGCAGATGCTATTTGGTTTTATCCGTCTACCTCTCCGAAGATGCCAAGTTGATTTATGGCACCGTGTATCGGAGGTTTAGACGGATGCGGCCAATGTAGCAGACTTCATCAGATTCCCCCTCGCTTGAGGGGTTTTTGATTGTGGGCACGCTCTTCCCTGCAGGCGCAAGCCCCTGCAGTTAATTACGCTACCGCATCGCGGTAACAACTTTCTCCTTCTCCAGAATTTCACTTCGTGTCGTGGGTGTTTGTTTTGTTTGTGGTTGCCCGTGGATTGTATACGGAGACTATTTATTTCGTCGCCCGTAGGACGTGGATTAGTCCAAATCCGTATTTTCTTAGATTTGGGTTTTGGGGTTTTGGTTTGAGGATACGTTAGCCGTATTTGAGGCTAAGATCAACTCAAACGTTTGTTAAGGATACGTTAGTCCAGTTTGAGACTAAGATCAACTTAACGGGATCGTTTAGATTCGACAAAAGAGCATTTGAGGGCTCTATTGTTCCAGTTAGGGACGTAGTGGTCCATTTAATATATGGCCGTCGGGACCCGTCACCTCTATGATATCGTTGAAGGATTACAACGATAAGTGTCAGAGGAGTTCAGAGATGCACCCTCGAAATAGAGTTGATTTGGAGTTTTATAGTCCATTTGAATGTTTAAGGATACGTTAGCCGTGTTTGGGGCTAAGATCAACTTAAACGGGATCGTTTAGATCCGGTAAAAGAGCGTTTGGAGGCTCTATTGTTCCAGTTTAGGGACATGGTGGTCCATATTCCAATTTAGGGACGTGGTGGTCCATAAGAAGTTTAGGGACGTCTCGGTCCGATATTAGTTTAGGGACGTCTCGGTCCGATATTAGTTTAGGGACGTCTCGGTCCACGAGTTTAAGGACCCCACAGTTCGTATTGATATGTGGTTGTCGGGACCGGTCACCTCTCTGACGTCGTTGAAGGATTACAACGACATGTGTCAGAGGAGTTCAGAGATGTACCCTTGAACCGGTCGTAAATTGATTTAGGAGAGCATTCTTGCTCAGTCAATTTAGTTTGGGGACTTACGGCCATGATTGGGCTAAGCCCTGTTGAGAATATTCAACGTTTTTCTTAATCTTTGGCCTATTAGGCCTATGTTAGGGCTTTGCCCATATTTAATAATGCACTGCATTTTATTCTGGCCTGCTAGGCCTTTTTGATTTAGGCTCTGTCCCTTTATTTATGATGCAGAGCATGTGTCTTGGTTTGGGCTCTGCCCTTTTTAAAATAATGCATTGCATTTTATTAGGCCTGTTAGGCCTTCTTTAATTGGGCTTGGCCCTTTTGTAAGCAATGCAGTGCATTTGTCTGGCGTTTTGCGCCAAGTAATGAACGCAAGCTCATATGGTGATGACACGTGTCATGCTCTGGCGAGCACAAGCGCAACAGCGCTGTTCTAGTGCGCTGTGCTTGCGCTACTGACACGTGGCGCGCTGTGGTGAATTGCGCCAGTTTCAGAGAGCAAGGCTCTGTTTCAAAAACGCATAGCGCAATTGGGTCAGATGCTGACACGTGGCACTTTCTGGTGGCTTGCGCCAACCCAAGAGCGCAACGGTGCAGTTTTGCAAGTGCAAGGCACTATTAACTTGAGAATCTTTTAGATTCCAGAACCAATGGTTCATAAGTGCAAAGCACTACTTGGTTTCTTGATCTAATTTAGATCAAAGAAAACAAGTGTTTCTTATTTTTCTTGATCTTAGAGAACCAATGGTTCATAAGTGCAAAGCACTTTTTTTATTTTGTTTTTTCTTATTTTAAAGAACCAGTGGTTCATAAGAAGTGCAAAGCACTATTTTTTATTATATGAAGATCATTGATCTGGTTTTTAGATCAATGATCTATTATAAGAAATTTCTTCTCTTTTGTGAAGGTTTTTACCTTTTTCTTGAAATTTTTATCAGAGTTCTCTCTGTTTGAAGCTTTTAATTTTCCAAGAAAATGTTCATGCCTTTGAATTGAGGCTTGGAGTCTCTTTTATAGTGCCCATAAATTAGTTAAATTTGTTAAAGAGATCTTTCTCCGAGTGATTTGGGGAATTTTCCCCACCGTTGGATATTTGATCCAAGGGCTTCTGTTTTACAGAAGAAAATCTTCTTGTTTTAAGAAGAACAGAAAAGATTTCTTTAGAATTTTAATTCTGTTTGACGCAGATGCCCCAGCGCGTGACACGTGTCGCGCAGCGCACAGCGCAGCGCAACTGCGCTGACACGTGTCGCGCAGCGCACAGCGCTAGCGCATCTATACTGACATGTGTCGCGCAGCGCAGTGTTTGCGCAACTGAAGCGTTGCTTCAGAATTTTGAATTTTGAAATTCAAACGGAGCTTTGCTCTGATTGGGGGAAACAAATGCCCCCCCCACCGTTGCGCTTACGTGGCCCCAAACGTGAGCGCAACGGTGGCAAAATTCCAACCGCCGTGGGAACTTTTGGAACTTGAAGAGACACTTGATGCCTATAAATAGGACCTTTGGTCCCCTACAGATGCTTATCATCTTTCAGATTTTTATTTTCAAAAAACTTCAGAGCTTTGCTCTTGCCTTCAAGAACTCCAGAGCTTTGCTCTCCTTTCCAAAGTTTTTAGAAAAACTTTAGGTAAAATTGATTCTTAGATTAAATTAATTTTAATTAATCTTAACCAACAGAGCTTTGCTCTCATAGATCTTCTGATCTAAAGAAAATCCCTTCGGGGTTTCACTAGCAGAGCTTTGCTCATTTTCAAAGTTAGAAAGTTTAAGTAAAATTAATGTAAATCAAATTAATTTAAATTAATCTCAACCAAAGAGCTTTGCTCTTACAGATCTTTTGATCTAAAGAGATCCCCATTGGGGTTTCATAAACAGAGCTTCGCTCTCAAAAACTTATAGATCTGCAGAGATCTTGGTCATGGGTTCTAATCCCTGAACAGAGCTTTGCTCTCGAGGAATTTAGCCCTCTGTGTATATTATTTTTCTTCTATCGCTAATCTTCCTGTGGTATTTTCTCCAGGCATAATGGCGGTGCATCTATACAGTTTGCACGAGTTCATCACCTATGACGATATCCGCGCACAGGGTCATCAACAAAACCAGGAGTTTACAGACGCTCAATGTGCAGAGGTCATGGGTCGTCTGAACTCCAGCGGTGGTTGGCTGCTTCCTCGTCGTTCGGCTCTCTTGAAAGTCGTGCTAGGAGCAATATGGAGAGCACTTCCGGGTCTTCACGAGGCCCTACCGCTCAATGCTCTGGATGATGCCGAAGACAAGGTGCATTCAGTGTACCTGACGGGGCTGATCTCGAAGAAACGGCGGGACAGCCTCATTGACATCCTACATCAAATCTTCCAGCAGATGACGATAGTTGCTTCTTATCGAAGGCCGGGAGGGCTTGCCGAGGATCTTGACACACAGGAGCGCGAGAGGCTGCGCATAAGAATAATTAGAAAGGCCAGAAGAACTCTGAATAGCCTTACTTTTGAATTCCTCAATCCGTGCCCCGGATCTGAGGTTATACCGTTGTAATAATTTGAATAATGTTTCTTATTTATTGCTTTTATGATTGTAAGAATTTTTAGCAATATGAATGGAAACCCCTTTTTTTATTTCAGCTTGTCTTATTTCTCGTCCTGAGTCTTCTGCCCATGCATAAATGAGTGCGTCTCGAACGCTTGATCAAATGTGAATCGGATGTTCTTTCTGTCATTTTCTTCTTTCTTTTATTGTTAGCAGGCTGTCTTAATAACCATGGTTGACGGATGATTAGAGCGAGTATCCTGACCCTCTCAAGAAACAGCGATGGCTTAGGCCGTAGGTTCAGATCTGCTGCCTAAGACTTTTCAACTCTATGAGCCGTGAGGGTCTCATAGAGACTTTTCTCCCTACGGATCGAGAGGATCTCATAGGTGGGTTTTTCTCCTTAGGAGTCGTGAGGATTCCTAAGTGTGGTTTTCTCTTATAAGTCGTAAGGATCCTATAAGAGAATTTTTCCCTCTTACGAGTCGAGAGGGCCCGTAAGCGGTTGTTTCCCTCCTTGTCGAGATTCGACTTTGGAGAGTGAGACCCGTGAATAGTATGCAAGAGATCTTTTTGGATCGACTTGCAGGGTCCCATTGTTCAGGAAGCAAGTTTTTTAGTCCCTGCTGCCTGAGGCTTCATCTTGCAAGTTGAGACGAATCGGGAATTTTCCCGCGGAGACACTGGTTTCTCTGCGAGCCGACGCGAATCAGGAGGCTCTCGTCAAAGAGTGTTTATTTCCCTGAGTTGAAGGATTTGCTAGGGATTATTTGTTTCCCTAGCGCCAAGGATTATTTGTTTCCTTGGGGTTTGAAACGAGTCGAGAATTTCCCACGGAGGCACTGGTGGCTCTGCGAGTCGACGCGTATCAGGAGGCTCTCGTCAAGGAGTGTTTGTATCCGTGAGTCGAGAAGTTTGCTAAGGATTCTTTGTTTCCCAAGCGCCAAGGATTATTTGTTTCCTTGGGGTTTGAAACGAGTCGAGAATTTCCCACGGAGGCACTGGTGGCTCTGCGAGTCGACACGGATCAGGAGGCTCTCGTCAAGGAGTGTTTGTATCCGTGAGTCGAGGAGTTTGCTAAGGATTCTTTGTTTCCCAAGCGCCAAGGATTATTTGTTTCCTTGGGGTTTGAAACGAGTCGAGAGTTTCCCACGGAGGCACTGGTGGCTCTGCGAGTCGACGCGGATCAGGAGGCTCTCGTCAAGGAGTGTTTGTATCCGTGAGTCGAGGAATTTGCTAGGGATTATTTGTTTCCCTAGCGCCAAGGATTATTTGTTTCCTTGGGGTTTGAAACGAGTCGAGAATTTCCCACGGAGGCACTGGTGGCTTTGCGAGTCGACGCGGATCAGGAGGCTCTCGTCAAGGAGTGTTTGTATCCGTGAGTCGAGGAATTTGCTAGGGATTATTTGTTTCCCTAGCACCAAGGATTATTTGTTTCCTTGGGTTTGAAACGAGTCGAGAATTTCCCACGGAGGCACTGGTTGCTCTGCGAGTCGACACGGATCAGGAGGCTCTCGTCAAGGAGTGTTTGTATCCGTGAGTCGAGGAATTTGCTAGGGATTATTTGTTTCCCTAGCGCCAAGGATTATTTATTTCCTTGGGGTTTGAAACGAGTCGAGAATTTCCCACGGAGGCACTGGTTGCTCTGCGAGTCGACACGGATCAGGAGGCTCTCGTCAAGGAGTGTTTGTATCCGTGAGTCGAGAAATTTGCTAGGGATTATTTGTTTCCCTAGCGCCAAGGATTATTTATTTCCTTGGGGTTTGAAACGAGTCGAGAATTTCCCACGGAGGCACTGGTGGCTCTGCGAGTCGACGCGGATCAGGAGGCTCTCATCAAGGAGTGTTTGTATCCGTGAGTCGAAGAGTTTGCTGAGGATTATTTGTTTCCCTAGCGCCAAGGATTATTTGTTTCCTTGGGGTTTGAAACGAGTCGAGAATTTCCCACGGAGGCACTGGTGGCTCTGCGAGTCGACGCGGATCAGGAGGCTCTCGTCAAGGAGTGTTTGTATCCGTGAGTCGAGGAATTTGCTAAGGATTATTTGTTTCCCAAGCGCCAAGGATTATTTGTTTCCTTAGGGTTTGAAACGAGTCGAGAATTTCCCGTGGAGGCACTGGTTGTTCTGCGAGTCGACGCAGATCAGGAGGCTCTCGTCAAGGAGTGTTTGTATCCGTGAGTCGAGGAATTTGCTGAAGACACTGGTTTCTTCGGAGTTGGACTGAACCGTCGAGATTTGGCTTCGTCTTCTGGCGGAGCCTGTTGGGAAAGTATGGTTCCCTCTTTGTTTACGCCCTTGGACTGTATACAGGGATTGATGTGATCTTAACTGTAGGGCCAAAGTTTTATCATCATTTTTTTTTATCTCCGCGATGCTCTATCATTTCAGCTTTTATATCGCGAAGGTCGCGATTGCCCAATCATTTCGGCTATTTTTCGCGGTGCCCAATCGTTTCGGCTATTTATTTTATTTTTACTCGCTGCTTTTTATTGCGAGTTGCCCAACCATTTCGGCTATTTATTTTATCTTTACTCGCTGCTTTTTATTGCGAGTTGCCCAATCATTTCGGCTATTTTGCATGCATACATTTTTACTTGCTGCTTCTTATTGCAAGTTTCCCAATCATTTCGGCTATTTTGCATGCATACATTTTTACTTGCTGCTTTTTATTGCAAGTTGCCATATCATTTCGGCTATTCCGTATGCATGTGCGGCCTACTGGCTTTCCGCTGTAAACCTGGAATTAGACACCGATTTCGGCATCAGCACCGCTACAACTGGGATATTTCCAGGAGCAAATCATCATTTGCCTCCGTCGATGTCGAACAAAGGTGGCTTAGCGAACAGGGTTAAGGCGCTGTCGACTAAGGCTTTTAACTTCATGAGCCGTAAGGGTCTCACAAAGGTATTTCTCCCTACAAGTCGTGAGGATCTTGTAGGCGTATTTTCTCCTTAGGAATCGTGAGGATTCTTAAGTGCATGTTCCTCTGTAAGTCGTAGGGATCCTACAGGAGGGTTTTCTCCTTGTAAATCGAGAGGATTTACAAGGGTCGTTCACCATACGAACATATCCCCAATCACGGATGAAACTTGGTTAGGGGAATGTTTATTCGCGCCCGTGTATTGTATACAAGGGTCAGTATTGAACTACTTGTAGAGCAATATCGGAAGTTGTGGGGGTTTCTTAAGCACAGGTTTAGGTCTCTGTAACTTAAGACTTTCAACTCTTATGAGCCGTGAGGGTCCCATAAGAGAGTTCTCCTTACGAGTCGTGAGGATCTCGCAAGTGTATTTTCTTCTTAGGAATCGTGGGGATCCCTAAGTGTGTTGCTCCCTTGTGAGTCGTAAGGATCTCACGCAGGTGGTTTCTCCTTACAAGGTCGAGAGGACCCTATAAGTGTCCTTTAACGAGGTTGCGCCCTTTTAGGTTTTCACAAACACTCGCCGGTAGCCCTGCTGTTTTTACTCACGGAGCCCTTTCGGGTTTTCATCCGCGCCCATTTTGCTTATGGACATACCGTTTTTTTTTTATTCTTTTTATTTTTATATATTTTCTTTACGAGGCCGCGCCCTTTCGGGTTTTCACGAACACTCGCCGGTAACCCTGCTGTTTTACTCACGGAGCCCTTTCGGGTTTTCATTCGTGCCCTTTTTGCTTATGGACATACCATTTTTTTTTATTCTTTTTATTTTTATATATTTTTTAGCGAGGCCGCGCCCTTTCGGGTTTTCACGAACACTCACCGGTAGCCCTGCTGTTTTTACTCACGGAGCCCTTTCGGGTTTTCATCCGTGCCTTTTTTACTTATAGACATACCATTTTATTTTATTTTATTTTTATATGTTTTTTTATATCTCGTCGGCCTAAAGATGCTGCGGTAGTAGTTTAAAGACGTTTCGGTCTGCTATTAGTTTAAGGACATTTCGGTCCGATGTTAGTTTAAGGACATTTCGGTCCGATGTTAGTTTAAGGACATTTCGGTCCGACTTTGAGAAGGCTGGCTACTGCTGATAGAGTTTAAGCTTAGGAAGATAGCGAGCGGACATAGTCGTCGTTATCTACCATTGACCTAGGCTGTGGCTCATTAAGCATAGTATTTCTTTAGGAATCTACCGTTTATTGGCCTGAAAGGCCTTTCACCTTGCATGTCTATGAGTAGATAGGCTCCACCTTGGTAGACTTTGTCTATGATGTATGGGCCTTCGTAGTTTGGCTCGAATTTTTCCCGCTCGGCGCGATTGGGGATCATAGGCCTCTTAACCACTAGCACAAGTTCGCCTTGGCGGAACGTCCTTGGTCGGGTCAATTTTTCATATGAGCGCGTCATCTTTGCTTTATAAGCTTCCAGATTTTGTTGCGCTATGAGCCGTGTTTCTTCAAGGGCATCAAGCTCCTCAAGCCGAAGGTTAGCATTTTCTTCGTTCGTCAGTTTGTAGTGGACTGCCATTCGTAGAGAGGGTAGCTCTATCTCGAGGGGAAGTACTGCTTCTGTCCTAAATACCAACGCATACGGCGTTGTGTTCGTGGCCATCTTGAACGTAGTTCGATACGCCCAAAGGGCCTCTTGTAGTCTTTCGTGCCAATCCTTCTTATTTCGGGACACCGTTTTCTTTATGATCTTTGTCAAGGTCTTGTTGAAGGCTTCGGCTAGACCATTAGCTCTCGGATTATAAACTGAGGAATACCTCCAGTCTATATTATGCTGTTGTGCGAAGTGACTGATTTTGTGGCTTCTGTAGGCTGGCGCATTATCGGAGATGATCCGTCGCGGAGTTCCAAACTGATATATGACATGCGTCTTGAAGAAATGGAGGATATTCTCCGTCTTCACTTCCCTCAACGGTACTGCTTCTGCCCATTTGGAGAAATAGTCAGTCGTTGCCAGGATGAAACGATGTCCTCTGGACGATGCTGGTTCGATGGGGCCGACTATGTTAGTCCCTCACATTTCGAACGGCCAGCTAGCCACCGTTGGATGTAGTGGATTTGGATGCTGGTGGATGAAGTCCCCATGAATTTGGCATGAGTGGCATTGCTTCGCATATTCGAGGCAGTCCTGGATCATCGTGGGCCAGTAGTAGCCCATCCGTTTGATCTTCAACTTCATCTTTGGGCCGGTTTGGTGAGAACCGCAGAGTCCATCATGAACTTCCTGGACGACCCTTTTCGCTTCGTCAGGCCCGAGACATCTCGGCCACAGAGAATCAAATGACCTCTTGTACAGAGTATCATTGACGAAGGCGAAAGTCAGAGCTCGTTTCATGAGCTGGTGTCTTGAGGACGCTTCTTCAGACATTTGGTAGGACTTGAAGTAATCTATGAAGACTTCTCTCCAATCCTCGGTATTTTCCCAATCTTTTACTTGCAGGGTTGTCTGCTCGCTCGCTCCGTTTTCTTCGGATAATTTCGGAGATATTTCTGCTGGGGCAAGCACTCGACGGCTTTGTACCACGATTCTAACGTCATCGAGGTTCTCGTCAGCCAGTTCTTTAGCAAGTTTGGCCAACGCGTCTGCTTTGCTGTTTTCCGCGCGCGGTATGCTCTCCAAAGTATAAGAGGGAATTTGGGTCAATAATTGTTGCACCTTTCCACCGTACTTCACCAACTCCGGTTTGCACGTTTGGTAGTCGCCGTTTACTTGACTAACGACCAGCTGGGAGTCTCCGTATATGAGGAGGTTTTCAATTCCCATGTCGATGGCGATCTCGAGGCCTGCTATCAAAGGTTCGTATTCGGCTTCGTTATTCGTCCTCGGCTCTGTTAGGGAGAAAGCAAAGCGCATTATCTCTCCTTGTGGAGTTACAAAGATGAGTCCTACCCCTGATTTGATTACAGGGGTATTTTGCTTGCGCTTCTTCATGGAGGATGCTCCGTCGAAATAAAGCTCCCATCGGGTATCACCACCGTCGATCGCATCAAATGCATGTTCGTCTGGAAGATTGCAATTCAAAGGAGAATCGGCGGGTATCGGATGCTTAGCGAGGAAGTCGGCAATGGCCTGGCCTTTCACTGCCTTGAGAGGTTGATAGGTTATCGAGAACTCCATCAAGAGCAGAGCCCATTTAGCGAGTCGTCCCGTCAATATGGCTTTTGACATTAAGTATTTAAGAGGGTCCACCTTCGAAATGAGACGGACCTCATGCGCCAACGCATAGTGCCTGAGCTTTGTTATCGCGAAGATCGACGCCAGGCAGTGTTTTTCAATAGGTGAATAGTTGCTTTCTGCCCCCAGTAGAACTCGACTTAAGTAGTAGAGTGCTCTTTCTTTCCCCTGGCCATTCTTTTGCGCCCACAATGCGCCTAAAGAACCTTCGAGGGCGGTCGTGTAAAGAATGAGAGGCTTTCCCTTAACCGGAGCAGCCAACACTGGCGGGTTCTGCAGGTACTGTTTAATCTCGTCCAGCGCGCCCTGGCATTTTTGATCCCAGACGAATGGAGTCCCCTTCTTCATCAGGTGACTGTAAGGGCGGCACTTGCCAGAGAGGTTAGCTATAAATCACCGAATATATGCGAGCTTTCCTTGGAGAGACCGCAACTGTTTGAGAGTTCTCGGCGGAGGCATTTCCATGATCGCCTTGATCTTTGACGGATCTATCTCGATGCCTCGGTGTCGGACGATGAATCCAAGGAATTTGCTCGAAGAAACTCCGAATGCACACTTGAGAGGGTTCATCTTCAAGTTGTATTGTCGAAGACGTCGAAATACGGTCTTTAGATGCTTGAGATGCTCCTCATATGATTTGCTCTTGACCACGAGGTCGTCGATATTGTTAGTTGTATGTATGCCCTAGAGGCCAGTATTGTACAGATGATGTATATTATATTGGATGCTTGGACATATATAGAGATGACTTTCTTGCTCGATATGATAGTATGCTATCTGGTTACTCTTTATCTTAACATGTATACTAGTCTCTTTAAACTGTCTTATGGTTACATGTTGGTAAAGCCCTTAGGATGTGTACTTGACTACCTGGACTATGATGCAGATCATACTAGTGGGGACATGGTAGTCCATAAGTACATCCTTCAAGGTCCCTAGTCGTGGGTGTATCGAGACGGGGCATCGATATACCAGTGTAGACTAGCGTATACGCTTCTCGACCCATGAGATGGGCGATGGATGATCCCATATCCATTGGTGTTTGACATCAGAGATCGTATACGGGTGCTCAGTGGAGACTGGGTACACTGGACGGACTCGCCGAGAACTCCCGGATGGTATTATACCTCACGTCAGATGGCAGTTCTCAGGTGACACTTGTGCAGGTTAGTCTGTAGACCCGAGATCGTCATAGAGTCTTGTGTGATTCCCACTGTGCTTTGATCTCCACCTTACCACGTCCATGAGGGCGTGCAAAACGGTGGTCTTTGGGTACAGTCCCGAGTCACATGGAGGCAATGAGCGATAGGAGGGGTTTCATCTCTCCCGGTATTGGGGGTTGATGTTGTACTGTGCTCGATTGGCCGTAACAGGGAAGTCCCTGGCCAGGGCTGATCAGAGATTTGCTGGTAAGTGTTACCAGTAGTTTCTCGACCCGTTATGAGCCTCATGTCAGCACGACTTATCGGTTATTGGGGTCTGACGTTTACCACCCCTAGACTTGATATGCGACATATCAGACGAACAGACCAGACTGTACGGTAAGTGTTACTGGTTGGATTCACAGGAGTGTGAGCGGGCTAGCTCGTCGATCTTCTGATCGCTCAATACCTGGATGGCCGTTACGTTTAGCAGACCGCTTGCGGCTTGTGGGTGCTTGATATGATCATCATCTGCTACCGACGTATTGACAAGTCTTTAGAGTCCTACACAGAGGTTTCCTGGCTCAGGCGAAACGAAATAGGAGCGCATATGAGATATGTGCGGGACCGAGAATAATGCGTGTATGTGATACCGTATTTCATTCTCGCGATGAATGTTTCGATTGGTTGTATGCGATATAACCTAGTTGTCGAATCATTGATTCGATAAATCGATACATTGTATACTAGTCGGTTATATGCGACATGATCGGATCATTGAATCAAGTGTTGATTTAATGATTTAATGTATAATTATATATTTGATATATTAATTTGCATAAACTAGTATTGGTTCATTTTAAAAGGATTTTCTCACTTGAAGTGCACATTGTATATGTGATATGCTTTTGTGTGCACTTGATTGTATCATGTTTGATGATACATATATACTTGGGTTTGTGCAAAGAATTAAACCATGGTTATGATAATGGTTAGGGTTTAGAGTTATTCATCTATTTATTTATCCATTCTTTATTTATTTAATTGGATAAAAGAAAATAAAATGGTTTCTTTTTGTCATGAAGTTTGTTGAAGCTTCATGAAGCTTTGACTAAAGAGACCATTTTGTCTTCATGCTTAACCCTAACCATTCCCACTTACCATGGTCTATTCTCTACACTTAATCTTAGTTAGGATATGATCAGTATTGTTTTCTTTTTCATTTTAAAAATAACTTATCATATTCTTTCTTCTTCTTAATCTTCTTCTTCAAGAAAGAAACCTTGATGCCAACAATGGCAACTTGAGTTCTAAAGTGAGAAATCCAATTCTAAAGTGAACCCACCTCCTATTTCTTTACCCTCTGCCTCTTGCCAAGTTGTTTTGGGTGTTTTCTTCACAAGTTTCACAAATTTGTGAAGTCGGAGCTTGAACTTGTGATGCCTCGACGTAGATCATCTTCGGCACGAAGCCGACGACCTAGTCCGCCCAATTCTCCGATGAAGCCGACGTTTGAGTTCGGGATTCGAGATGGACAGCGAGAGGACGCCTACGTGGAGCTAAGGAAGTGGATATCCGGATCTACAAAGGTTGTAGCTTCTGATCTTTAGTTAAATTGTTAACTAGATTCGTTTTTCGCCTAGATTTCTAGTCAATGATCCGTATTAGGGTTTCTCGGCACCCATAAAATTTGTAATTGGCATGGTTGATGCCTTGTGAGACCTCTATAGAGTGCCTAGGAACCTTTCACTGGTATCAGAGCCTAGCTAGAGCCTTAGGCGAAGCGTAGACGAAGTTTGAAACCCGAACGAACCGAAACCCTAACACAATCCATGCTCTCTGGACTTTTTTCTAAAAAATGGGATTTTTCCATATTAAAAATTCTTTAAAATATCAGCAGGAAGATATAAGAATTATGGTGCAAAACGAGCTCATGATGCGTCTATACCGCCGCGGAAATGCGGCAGAACCATGGATTCTGCCGCGGTTCCGCCGCCTACTGTTCACAATGCGCAATAATTTTTGCACAGTAATTCTTCTTTTCTGGTGCTGAGTTTTATGGGAATTTTTAATATTTATTCAAGAGTTGAATTTTCTGGGATTGTTTTGGGGATTTGGTGTTTCGATCGGAGTATCAGATTTTGTCTATGTGGCTTTCCGGATAAATTTTAGAATATGTTAAAAAGTTCGACCGGATATAAATACCCAATTTTTCCCCTATCGGGAAATTTCCAAGTGTTGGATTTTTCCATAGTTTAACGACGTTCTAAGTAGTGCAAGTAACGCGATGGACCCTTTAGAAGACAACAAACCTTAACTCGATTATGTGACCGTCTTGAACTGCCCTTTGAACCTTCGGGTTTGGGGCAGTACGGCGTGCCACATGTGAGGCGTTGGCTTGACCCTTCTACGGCTGGACCGTTGGTACTGAAGCACGAACTGAATGTTGTTAGACTTATTTCATGTGTTGAGCTGTATCGGGAAAACTTGGGTATTCGACTGTTCGATCGGAAAGTTTAACATTTTCTGTTTATCTGGAATGTGATACAATAATTGGAATTCACAAACAGTTATGAGATAACTGAATGAATGTAATAAATCTAGCGGTTTAGTTTCACTTGATATTGAAAAGAGTTTTCGATAATGAGACTAAAATGCGGGGTTTATAACTGTTAGGCATGTGATGTCTAAGTATTCCATTTGATTAGGCATGTGATGTCTAAATAGGTTGCGGATTCCAACTGTTGTAGTTTTACACTTTCTTTTCTGTGACCGTAAGTGTAGTATGATCATATCGCCGGTTTCGTTGCTATACGTCAACGACAATTGGGGTATGCATACTTACTTACGTTGATGACATGTGATGTTATGTGTTGCTGGATATGTTATATTGGATCGTCGTGTTTGAATAGCCGGGTTTTTTTATGTGAGATGAGTGTTTTTCATTTTCATTCATGTAAAAATTTATATGTAATATTCTTTTATTTGGGGCACTTCCAGGTAGCGGAAGTTGTCACCTTTTGTATATTATTTACTTTTCCGCATTAGGATAGACCCAAGTAGGGGAGCACAAGTAACCGGGTTCTGGGGTCCAGTGGGAGACCAACTCGAGGAGTCGAGTCCGGGTCTCCTAACCCTAGAATTGGCAGGGTTGCTTGCCGCTCTCGTAGGGGTCTAGGGGTGTGGGATTGGCTATTCATCACGACCATGGAATCCGTGTTTTATACTGGCTCGTATTGAAAACACGGACGTCCTAGTATATCCAATATTTCATATGTTTCTTCTGCTGCGATATCTGTGATGTGATCATGTGATGTTCTGTGATAGATACAGTATATAGTATATATGATATATTATATAGGCGTTACTTCTGTTTTACACCCGCGCTAGCCCTGCCCTGCTCTGTCGTTAGTTACCTAACCTAACGGTGCACGAGGGGACATCGAGGCGAATGCGGATGGCATAAGTGTACGTCGTATTTATCTGTGATGTTTAGGTACTTAAATGATGGGACTTCATTAATGTGATTAATGAAAGATAAGAAACCTAAAATGTTGTAGAATCAAATTTTAAACAAAACAGGTAGCTACAGTTCTTGCTTTGCATAGCGGTATATATGATATACCCTGCACCTTATTCGATGAGGAAAGGACCGAGATCCCTTCACCGGGAGTGACTCCTTTAGCAATAACTGGCAGATGCTATAAACTCGGTTTGTTTTTGATTGCTTTTAAGAGTTTCTGCTTTGCACGGTGATATATATGATATATCCCGCACCTCATTCGACGAGGAAAGGGCCGACGATCCCTTCACCGGGAGTGACCCCTTTAGCAAAACTAGAAAAGCCTCAAAATCACTCCATTTCAAAACTTCATTTGATTCTACAACGATATCAAGTTCATTACGCAATAGGTTTTCAGAAAAACCTGTCGTAGCCCTCCGTCATTTCAGATGAGTAGTAGTTAGTATTCGTGCTACGTTTGTTGGCCTGCGTCAAGGCGTAGTGTGCGGTAGCTAACTAGTACTTATCTGCTTATGCATATGATGCAGATTGGATTAGGGTAGTCGTGCGACTTTGTTGGCCTGCGTCAAGGGTCGTACGGGTGGGTTTAATTCAATCAGGAAATGACGGGTTGAACTTGACTAGCGTACTATGGTTTGTTGGCCTGCATCAAGGTCATAGGACGCTAGGGGCAAAATATTATCGGGAATTTCAAGTGTTGAAATTTGCAATGAGATTGCATACCTTCTATGAGATAGTTGGATCCCGATACCCACTGCGAGTAAGAGTTACTCCTGAGAGAGTTTTACACATTACAATTAGCCGATCAAGTAGGTGTCTAGAAAGGTGTCAACGGGGTTACGCCTCTGGGAAAACGAGGTTTACATTAATTAGGTTCGTGCGAAAGCACTGGGGACCTCCCTCAAAGTACCGACACTGGCCTGGCTGAAAGATCGACGAAGTTGTAGGGTGTAATTAATCCCGGCTAGTCTTTCCTTTTAGGGTTTGAAGGAAGATTTGATAAAAACAGTGGGTGCCATCCTGATTAGATAAGATAATAATCAATCTGATCTTGCACGAGCATACGCTAAAGTGTTTTCTTCTCTCTCTCTCCAGGTAGCGACCATTTCATGCCCTAATGAAGATAATAATATGGATGTATTGACCAAACCCGCATGTTATACTGTGCTGGGGAACGTTGGTTCCGTTCTTTCTTATAAGAGTTATAGGAATGAACAGGATATAGGGGAATACCAGGATTCCCATGCCACCCAAATGAAGAAAGTACATGTTGATGCATTTTCTTCGGGTGTGTTCGTTACAGAGAACTGTTTCTCCATTTGCTCTACGTCCTGGGTATTAGATACCGGGTCAGGATCCCGTATATGTAATCAGTTACATGGGCTAAAGAAAGGTAAAGAACTTGGAGAAGGTGATAAAGACATTAGAGTTGGAAATGGTGCAATTGTTGCAGCTAAGACTGTCGGGGAATATCACCTTGTATTACCGACTGGTAATACATTAGTTCTGAACGAATGCTATTACATGCCGAACCTGATATGCAACATTATATCGGTTTCTTTATTAAGTAAAGAGGGATATAATTTTGTATTACAGGACAATGTTATGAACATTTTCCATAACCAAAAGTTGGTTGGATCAGGCACGTTGTGCAATGGCATTTATGCTCTAAATCAATCAACAGTTCTGAGCATAACAAACACACACAAGAGGAAGAGTTCAGAAATGAACGAATCCTTCTTGTGGCATTGTAGACTGGGTCACATCAATGCGACACGACTGGCTAAGTTGCATAAGGATGGATATTTGAATCCGTTCGAATTTTCATCTTATGACACTTGCCAGTCATGTCTCAAAGGCAAGATGACCAAAACTCCGTTTACGGGACACGAAGAAAGAGTTACCGAACTCTTGGGACTAATACATAGTGATGTATGCGGTCCCATGTCTACACATGCCAGGGATGGTTCTTCGTACTTCATTACATTCACTGACGATCTCTCTAGATTCGGATATGTGTTCCTGATGAAACACAAATCAGAAGCTTTTGAGAAATTTAGAGAATATAAACAAGAAGTAGAGAACCAAACGGGCAAAAGTATTAAGATCCTTCAATCTGATCGAGGAGGAGAATACTTAAGCAATGAATTCCTGGACTTCCTAAAAGAGAATGGGATTCTCTCTCAGCTGACTCCTCCTTATACACCACAGCACAACGGTGTATCGGAGCGGAGAAATCGCACCCTATTAGATATGGTGCGCTCTATGATGAGCACAGCTGAGTTACCTATTTCCTTCTGGGTATATGCACTGGAAACAACTGCAGACCTATTGAATATGGTTCCCACCAAAACCGTGCCAACCACTCCATATGAGATATGGAAAGGAAAGAGACCATGTCTTAATTATGTTAAGATATGGGGTTGTCCGGCATATGTAAAAACGCAAAATCTGGACAAACTCGCGGCAAGGTCTATTCTGTGTAAGTTTATTGGATATCCCAAACATTCGCGAGGGTATATCTTCTACCACACCGAGGAACAAAAGGTGTTTGTTTCTCGACATGCCACCTTTATAGAAAAGGAATTTCTTCAAAAAGAGATTAGTGGCAAGGAGGTAGAACTGGAAGAGGTTCCAGCAATAAAGACTACAACAGAAGATTTGGTTGAACCAGAGGATTCAGTAGCTCCCGATGAACCTCAGCCTCTCCGCCGATCTAGTAGTGTTCCTCGCCAACCTGAGAGATACTACGGTTTTCTCATGGATGGTGGGAGCGAGGATTGCATCATGGAGGATGATGACCCAACTAGCTTCGAGCAGGCCATCACGAGTAGGGACTCAGTGAAATGGCTGGATGCTATGCGGTCCGAGATGGAATCCATGTACACCAAAAAAGTATGGACTTTGGACGTTGCTCCTGAAGGGGTAAAACCCATTGGGAGCAAGTGGATCTTCAAGAAGAAACTTGGTGTAGATGGGAAAGTGGAGACTTTCAAAGCTAGACTTGTTGCAAAAGGTTTTCGTCAAAGACCAGGTGTGGACTATGACGAAACCTTTTCTCCAGTGGCTATGCTTAAATCCATCCGGATCATGCTTGCCATCGCTGCATATCATGATTACGAAATCTGGCAAATGGATGTTAAGACCGCCTTTCTAAATGGTGATTTAGAAGAGTGCGTGTACATGACTCAGCCAGAGGGCTTCGTAGATAGTGGGAGCAGCGGGAAGGTGTGCAAGCTGCTTAAATCTATTTATGGATTAAAGCAAGCGTCGTAGAGTTGGAACATCTGCTTTGACGTCGTTATCAAAGAGTTTGATTTCGTCAAAAACCCAGATGAACCTTGTATCTACAAGAAGGTGGCAGAGAGTAAGGTTGTCTTCCTCGTATTGTACGTGGACGACATACTCTTGATAGGAAATGATATTCCTATGCTGCAATCGGTCAAGCTCTTCTTATCACAAAGATTCTCGATGAAAGATCTTGGTGATGCCTCCTGTATATTGGGAATTAGGATCTATAGAGATAGATCTAAAAGGATATTGGGATTGTCCCAATCCAGGTACATTGACACCATACTAAAGAGGTTTAGTATGGAAGAATCCAAGCGTGGGAACTTGCCCGCGATCTCTGGAGTCACTCTCTCCAAAGAGATGTCTCTCAAGACTGATTTGGAGAGAGCTCGCATGCAAGGGATACCCTATGCTTCGGCTGTAGGCTCTATCATGTACGCGATGCTGTGTACCAGACCCGATGTAGCATACTCACTAAGTGTAGTGAGCAGGTATCAAGCTGATCCTGGAGAGAGTCACTGGACAGCTGTAGAGAGCATTCTCAAGTACTTACGAAGGACTAAAGAGATGCTCTTGGTGTATGGTAACGGAGAACTCCAAGTGGAGTCCTTTACCGATTCGAGCTTCCAGAGTGATAAGGACGACTCTAAGTCGCAGTCGGGATTTGTCTTTACCCTTTACGGAGGGGCGGTTAGCTGGAAGAGTTCCAAGCAGGAAACCGTGGCAGACTCGACGATGGAGGCTGAATACATCGCTGCCAACGATGCTGCCAAAGAGGCTGTCTGGATCAAGAAGTTCATTACTGAACTTGGAGTGGTTCCATCCATTGAGCATCCAATACCTTTGTATTGTGATAACAATGGAGCGGTGGCTTTGGCCAAGGAACCCAGGTCCCATCGGCGATCCAGGCATATTCTGAGGCGGTATCACCTGATCTGGGAGATAGTTGATCGCCGGGAGATCGAGGTCAGGAGGGTTGACACGAAGAACAACACGGCGGATCCACTCACGAAGGCCATTCCCCAGATACAGTTTGAGAGACTCTTCGGGATGCTCGGTATGCGATACTACAGCAGCTGGCCCTAGTGCAAGAGGGAGATTGTTAGTTGTATGTATGCCCTAGAGGCCAGTATTTACAGATGATGTATATTATATTGGATGCTTGGACATATATAGAGATGACTTTCTTGCTCGATATGATAGTATGTTATCTGGTTACTCTTTATCTTAACATATATACTAGTCTCTTTAAACTGTCTTATGGTTACATGTTGGTAAAGCCCTTAGGATGTGTACTTGACTACCTGGACTATGATGCAGATCATACTAGTGGGGACATGGTAGTCCATAAGTACATCCTTCAAGGTCCCTAGTCGTGGGTGTATCGAGACGGGGCATCGATATACCAGTGTAGACTAGCGTATACGCTTCTCGACCCATGAGATGGGCGATGGATGATCCCATATCCATTGGTGTTTGACATCAGAGATCGTATACGGGTGCTCAGTGGAGACTGGGTACACTGGACAGACTCGCCGAGAACTCCCGGATGGTATTATACCTCACGTCAGATGGCAGTTCTCAGGTGACACTTGTGCAGGTTAGTCTGTAGACCCGAGATCGTCATAGAGTCTTGTGTGATTCCCACTGTGCTTTGATCTCCACCTTACCACGTCCATGAGGGCGTGCAAAACGGTGGTCTTTGGGTACAGTCCCGAGTCACATGGAGGCAATGAGCGATAGGAGGGGTTTCGTCTCTCCCGGTATTGGGGGTTGATGTTGCACTGTGCTCGATTGGCCGTAACAGGGAAGTCCCTGGCCAGGGCTGATCAGAGATTTGCTGGTAAGTGTTACCAGTAGTTTCTCGACCCGTTATGAGCCTCATGTCAGCACGACTTATCGGTTATTGGGGTCTGACGTTTACCACCCCTAGACTTGATATGCGACATATCAGACGAAAAGACCAGACTGTACGGTAAGTGTTACTGGTTGGATTCACAGGAGTGTGAGCGGGCTAGCTCGTCGATCTTCTGATCGCTCAATACCTGGATGGCCGTTACGTTTAGCAGACCGCTTGCGGCTTATGGGTGCTTGATATGATCATCATCTGCTACCGGCGTATTGACGAGTCTTTAGAGTCCTACACAGAGGTTTCCTGGCTCAAGCGAAACGAAATAGGAGCACATATGAGATATGTGCGGGACCGAGAATAATGCGTGTATGTGATACCGTATTTCATTCTCGCGATGAATCTTTCGATTGGTTGTATGCGATATAACCTAGTTGTCGAATCATTGATTCGATAAATCGATACATTGTATACTAGTCGGTTATGTGCGACATGACCGGATCATTGAATCAAGTGTTGATTTAATGATTTAATGTATAATTATATATTTGATATATTAATTTGCATAAACTAGTATTGGTTCATTTTAAAAGGATTTTCTCACTTGAAGTGCACATTGTATATGTGATATGCTTTTGTGTGCACTTGATTGTATCATGTTTGATGATACATATATACTTGGGTTTGTGCAAAGAATTAAACCATGGTTATGATAATGGTTAGGGTTTAGAGTTATTCATCTATTTATTTATCCATTCTTTATTTATTTAATTGGATAAAAGAAAATAAAATGGTTTCTTTTTGTCATGAAGCTTGTTGAAGCTTCATGAAGCTTTGACTAAAGAGACCATTTTGTCTTCATGCTTAACCCTAACCATTCCCACTTACCATGGTCTATTCTCTACACTTAACCTTAGTTAGGATATGATAAGTATTGTTTTCTTTTTCATTTTAAAAATAACTTATCATATTCTTTCTTCTTCTTGATCTTCTTCTTCAAGAAAGAAACCTTGATGCCAACAATGGCAACTTGAGTTCTAAAGTGAGAAATCCAATTCTAAAGTGAACCCACCTCCTATTTCTTCACCCTCTACCTCTTGCCAAGTTGTTTTGGGTGTTTTCTTCACAAGTTTCACAAATTTGTGAAGTCGGAGCTTGAACTTGTGATGCCTCGACGTAGATCATCTTTGGCACGAAGCCGACGACCTAGTCCGCCCAATTCTCCGATGAAGCCGACGTTTGAGTTCGGGATTTGAGATGGAAAGCGAGAGGACGCCTACGTGGAGCTAAGAAAGTGGATATCCGGATCTACAAAGGTTGTAGCTTCTGATCTTTAGTTAAATTGTTAACTAGATTCGCTTTTCGCCTAGATTTCTAGTCAATGATCCGTATTAGGGTTTCTCGGCACCCATAAAATTTGTAATTGGCATGGTTGATGCCTTGTGAGACCTCTATAGAGTGCCTAGGAACCTTTCAGATATAACACTCGACGATTTCATGTATAAGGTCATCGAAGATCTTCGTCATGGCCCTCTGATAGGTGGCGCAGGCGTTTTTTAAACCGAAGGGCATCACTTTATAATAGAATATTCCCAAAAGGGTCCTGAAGGCGGTGTGCTTCTGGTCTTCGGGATGCATCTTTATCTGATTATACCCTGATGAGCCGTCCATGAAGGAGAAAACCTCATGAGTGGACATATTGTCTATCATTAGTTCGGTGACTGGTACCGGGAAATCATCCTTCAGGCAGGCTTTATTGAGATCCCGAAAGTCCACGCATATACGCACCGTCCCATTTTTCTTCATTACCGGGACGATATTGGCGATCCAGTCAGGATATTGAACTTCCTGGATGAAGCCGGAGTCGATCAGCTTCTTGACCTCGACGTTGATACTCATCTCAAGCTCGAGCCGCATTCTTCTCAGTGCTTGTTTAATTGGTTTAACGTCTGGGGATATCGCCAATTTATGGACAACAATCTCTGGATCTAATCTTGGCATTTCGGAATAGTTCCATGCGAAGCAATCTCTATGCTGCACAAGCACGTCTTTTAATGCAGCCACCCATTCTTCAGATAGCAGCTCACTGACGAACGTCGGCCGTGGGTCACTTGCCGTGGGCACCCAAGTAGCTATCGCCTTTTGTGGATTGATAGGACGGTCCTCTTCCCGCTGAACTTTCACCTTTTTCTGTCGACGGGGATAATCTTGATCAATTACCGAGTCTTGGACTTGACGCCAGACCTTGTAGATTTTAGAGGACAGCCGTTGAGGGGGCTTTTTCGGCTTCACCTTTGTAGCGCTCTCCATAGGTGGAGGAGATCTTTTCAGCACAGCGGTCGGAGAGTTCTTGTGGACCTTCCTAAGTGGTTCAAAGCTGTTTCCAGTTGGAACAGCAGCATCAATTTCCGCCGTTGGAATCGGTGGAATCAGTCCAGAAGGAGAGTTGCCCCCGGTCTTCCTTACTCGGCGCCAGTGGTATATCCCTAGTAGGAGGGGTGTTGTCTCCTGAGGGTTTTCAGCGGATTACACCCACAAAATCGTATAATGAAAGAGAGATGGTGAAAGTTATATAAAGATAAGAACTATAGAAGAAAGAACTTGAAAATAAGAGTTTTCAACTCTATCAGCTTTTCAGTTGCTATGAGCCCTATCTTAATAGTCATGAAAAGATGTTAGAAATCACACCATCTCTCAATAAAACATCGCCTTTAGTTTTCATTCCTACCTTTCTTCCAAACATTGATCATATACCCCTACGTGTGTGAACTGGACATCCCTACACTCAGAGAATTCAATTCAAGCAATCATACTCTTTTCCATCTACCTCAGTACTTTTTAATAGATATTTAGATGGAATTTGCTCACACATTCTTCATGCGACCGTTAATACTTCTTGAGGTACTAACCGATCGATTACTCATGTGCTTGCTAATTAGGTATTTTTCCTCGTCTTGCAACACCTAAGGCTTAGCAGTGGCTCCCAAACCAGTTGGTCTAAGGCACTAGGTGATAAAGCACCCTCGCTATATTTTTTTTATTGCTGCCTCGGTGATAACAAAACCGGTGTTCATTTTTCTTTTCACCATTTTATCTTTTATTCTCCACTTATTATTCCCTTCATACTTTGGCTTTTAGACGAGAGTATTTCAAGGTATCCTCTACTATCCCGAGTTTCAAGATGTGTGTAAGTGCGTATAGTAGGGTATCAACGTTCAAATGTTTGGCTTCTAGAATAGGAACTATTTCTCAGGCTTATTTTTATCCTCAGATTAGTAATTTCCTTCATCTTACTAACCCCTGGGACAACAGCTCATAACCACTTATTACTAGTTTCATTTAAGAAAACTTCTAACTTTCTTGTTTTTCTTAAACTATTCCTATCTTTTAAATATAACTTTTCACTTTCTACTCTTTTATTATCACAATTTTTTTTTTGTGCTTATATATAGTATAATGCAAAGTAGGACGTAAATAAGCACAGGAGCGCTGAAAAACGATTTCTTGGGAGCTTCTTGCGATGGTACAGGAGCGCTGAAGCTCGTTGGCGGGAGCATGGTCCCGAAGAAGAGCCCAGTGGTGGCTTGAGTTACCTGCTCTACTGGCATAATGAAAAGGGAGGCCGCTTGCGGCCCGTAGGTTACTCCTCCAGATAGGACAGAGCGAGAGTTGCTGTTGCAGTTAGTGCAGTTCGAAGCCTGTTAATTTCTTGAAGAGCTTGAATATTCTTCCCCCTGCGTCGACCTTGGTCTTTGACATATACCAATTGTTTGAGGACCGATTCCGTTGGCAAGGCTGCTGCTTGACAGACATTCTCTGGGCTTCCTCCATCGGCGTTAAGGCACAGAAGGTGGGAGGTGGGAGCATCGACCCAAAAAGAATCCCGTTGATTTCTTGAAGAGCTTGAATATCCTACCCCCTGCGTCGACCTTGGTCTTTGGCATGTGCCAGTTGTTTGAGGACCGATTCCGTCGGCAAGGCTGCTGCTTGACAGACATCTTCTGGGCTTCCTCCACCGGCGTTGAGGCACCGAGGGTGGGAGGTGGGAGCATCGACCCAAAAAGAATCCCGTTGATTTCTTGAAGAGCTTGAATATCCTGCCCCCTGCGTCGACCTTGGTCTTTGGCATGTGCCAGTTGTTTGAGGACCGATTCCGTCGGCAAGGCTGCTGCTTGACAGACATCCTCTGGGCTTCCTCCATCGGCGTTGAGGCACCGAGGGTGGGAGGTGGGAGCATCGACCCAAAAAGAATCCCGTTGATTTCTTGAAGAGCCGGATTGCAGAGATTTGAGCCTGCAAGTGGCCCGTACTTGACTCCACCAGATATGACAGAGCCTGTATTGCTAAGGTCGGAACAAACGCCATTCTTCATAAAGACGAAGCGCCGACTTCAGTATCCACTCCCCTAAGGGCAACCACAAACATACACACCGCGATTATCTGATCACAGGAAAAACACGACACGCGAAGTGTGGAGTGGAAAGAGGAAAAGGTCCCACCGGGCGTGCCAGAATCTGTTCCCCTCCGAACGGCGGCGCACAAGACTGCGATGTCCTGACGCTGAGACTCGGGGCAGATGCTATTTGGTTTTATCCGTCTACCTCTCTAAAGATACCAAGTTGATTTATGGCACCGTGTATCGAGATTTAGATGGATGCGGCCGATGTAGCAGACTTCGTCAGATTCCCCCTCGCTTGAGGGGTTTTTGATTGTGAGGACGCTCTTCCCTACAGGCGCAAGCCCCTGCAGTTAATTATGCTACAGCATCGCGGTAACAACTTTCTCCTTCTCCAGAATTTCACTTCGTGTCGTGGGTGTTTGTTTTGTTTGTGGTTGCCCGTGGATTGTATACGGAGACTATTTATTTCGTCGCCCGTAGGACGTGGATTAGTCCAAATCCGTATTTTCTTAGATTTGGGTTTTGGGGTTTTGGTTTGAGGATACGTTAGCCGTATTTGAGGCTAAGATCAACTCAAACGTTTGTTAAGGATACGTTAGTCCAGTTTGAGACTAAGATCAACTTAACGGGATCGTTTAGATTCGACAAAAGAGCATTTGAGGGCTCTATTGTTCCAGTTAGGGACATAGTGGTCCATTTAATATATGGCCGTCGGGACCCGTCACCTCTCTGATATCGTTGAAGGATTACAACGATAAGTGTCAGAGGAGTTCAGAGATGTACCCTCGAAACAGAGTTGATTTGGAGTTTTATAGTCCATTTGAAAGTTTAAGGATACGTTAGCCGTGTTTGGGGCTAAGATCAACTTAAACGGGATCGTTTAGATCCGGTAAAAGAGCGTTTGGAGGCTCTATTGTTCCAGTTTAGGGACATGGTGGTCCATGTTCCAGTTTAGGGACGTGGTGGTCCATAGGTAGTTTAAGGACGTTTCGGTCCGATATTAGTTTAGGGACGTTTCGGTCCATCATTAGTTTAGGGACGTTTCGGTCCATTATTAGTTTAGGGACGTCTCGGTCCGATATTAGTTTAGGGACGTCTCGGTCTGATATTAGTTTAGGGACGTCTCGGTCCATGAGTTTAAGGACCCTACAGTCCGTATTGATATGTGGTTGTCGGGACCCGTCACCTCTCTGACGTCGTTGAAGGATTACAACGACATGTGTCAGAGGAGTTCAGAGATGTACCCTTGAACCGGTCGTAAATTGATTTAGGAGAGCATTCTTGCTCAGTCAATTTAGTTTGGGGACTTACGGCCAAGAATGGGCTAAGTCCCTGTTCCCCTCCGAAAGACGGCGCACAAGACTGCGATGTCTTGGCACTGAGATTCGGGGCAGATGCTAATTGGTGCTATCCGTCTACCTCTCCGAAGATGCCAAGTTGATTTATGGTACCGTGTATCGAAGGTTTAAACGGATGCGTCCGATGTAGCAGACTTCGTCAGATTCCCCCTCGTTTGAGGGGTTTTTGATTGTGGGGACGCTCTTCCCTGCAGGCGCAAGCCCCTGCAGTTAATTACGCTACCGCATCGCGGTAACAACTTTCTCCTTCTCCAGCTGGTCACTTCGTGTCGTGGGTGTATGTTTTGTGTTTTGTTGCCCGTGGATTGTTTACGGAGACTGAATTATGTCGTCGCCCGTAGGGCATGGACTAGTCCAAATCCGTATTATCTTAGATTTGGGTTTGGGGGTTTGGTTTGAGAATACGTTAGCCATATTTGAGGCTAAGATCAACTCAAATGTTTGTTAAGGATACATTAGTCTAATTTGAGACTAAGATCAACTTAACGGGATCGTTTAGATCCGACAAAAGAGCATTTGGGCTCCATTGTTCCAGTTTAGGGACATAGTGGTCCATTGAATGTATGGTTGTCAGGACCCGTTACCTCTCTGACGACGTTGAAGGATTACAACGATAGGTGTCAAAGGAGTTCCGAGATGTACCCTTGAACCAAAGTTGATTGGAGGGATTCATAGTCCAGTCTGTTTGAAGGTTTAAGGATGCGTTAGCCATATTTGAGGCTAAGATCAACTTAAACGGTTGTTAAGGATACTTTAGTCCAGTTTGGGACTAAGATCGACTTAACAGGATCGTTTAGATCCGACAAAAGAGCATTTGGGGGCTCTATTGTCCCAGTTTAGGGACATAGTGGTCCATTGCCAGTTTAGGGACGTGGTGGTCCAAGTTCCAGTTTAGGGACGTGGTGGTCCATTAGTAGTTTAAGGATATTGCGGTCCATAGGTAGTTTAAGGACGCATAAGTCCATGGGTTTAAGGACCCCACAGTCCATATGGATGTGTTTAAGGACGCATTAGTCCGTTAGTTTAAGGACGCATTAGTCCGTTAGTTTAAGGACGCATAAGTCCGCGGGTTTAAGGACCCCACAGTCCGTATCTTGGTTTAAGGACGCATAAGTCCATGAGTTTAAGGACCCCACAGTCCGTGTTGATGTGTGCTTGTCGGGACCCGTCACCTCTCTGAAGACGTTGAAGGATTACAACGACAAATATCAGAGGAGTTCAGAGATGTACCCTTGAACCAATGAGTTGGTTGAAAGAGCAGATGTGCTCAGTTCAAGATGATTTGAGGACTTATGGCCAGTTTGGGCTAAGTCCAACTATGTTTGAAATATTGGCCCCCTGTTAGTCCATTGAAGAAGAGGCTTTGGCTCTAAAAACTTAGCCAATTGGGCTAAAACTAGTGTTAAACACTACAGACCAACAGTGTTGAACACTGGGAATAAGATTAGCAAATTAGTGTTAAACACTAAAAGATAATCAGTGTTAAACACTGCAAATAGAGTTTTCCAATTAGTGTTAAACACTAAGGAGGGAGGGGTCACGTGCGGACACGTGAGAGCGCCCTGATTTCCCTTATTTTATTCTGCAGATCAGTGTTTAACACTTTTAATTTCCTGGCCATCACGTGTGGGCACGTGATGGAGGCCCCCACTCTGGTCTGTTAGAATGCTCATTAGGGGTCACGTGATGACACGTGAGGGCGTCCTAAATGTGGAGCCGGATCTCCTTTTGGTTTATCCTCAAATCTGCGAATAAGTGTTAAACACTTTTATTTTTATTTTAGAGCATCACGTGTTGGCACGTGATAGGGATCTGTGCGCCAATTGTTAAAGCATTTGCTGAGGGGTCACGTGATAACACGTGAGAGCGCCCAAAGCTTTCATTCCCTTTGCTTTTTCTTTCTATGTTTCGGGGGTCACGTGGAGCACGTGATGGCATCAAAAAGTGGGGCCAGATCCCTTTTATTTTGTTCTGCAGACAAGTGTTAAACACTTTTAATAGCCATCACGTGTGGGCACGTGATGTATACTCATGCCCTGATTTATTAGAACATTTATTAGGGGTCACGTGGTATCACGTGAGAGCGCCCAGAATTGTTTCTGCCTTTGCTTTTGTTCCATATATAATGAGGGTCACGTGGGAGCACGTGAGGCATTGCCTCAAAGCTTTCCTTTTCTCATTTTTGGGGGATCTTTTCAAGGGTCACGTGGGGGCACGTGACCCTAGTTCTTTTCATGAACAGAGATCTTTTAAGAATTGAATTCTTTGTAGGGTTAAACCCTAATTATGATTTTGGAGGAATTAAATTCCTATCGTGAAAGAATTAAATTCTTATTTAGGATAAAACCTTAATTTCTTTTCAAAGGAATTAAATTCCCAGATCTGTAAAAGAATTAAATTCTTGATTAGGGTTAAACCCTAATTTTGTTTTAGGAGAATTGAACTCTCAAAACTCAATTCCCCTTCTAAGTTTAGGATCTGCATAGCAGGATCTCAACTCGATGAGAATTAAATTCTCATCCCATGGGGAGATGTGCTCTGTACAGATCTTCAACCAGAAGAAGAACTAAGTTCTTCTCTTTAAATAAGAGTTAAACTCTTTTGAGAATTAAATTCTCTTTTGAATCCTCTCTTTTCTTACCTAGGGTTTTTCTTTTGCAGAGAATTAAATTCTCCTCTCTCTGTTTCTTCTCTCCCCCCAAGGTAGATCCCTTCTCTTCTCTACTTGGCTCCTATTTATAGGAGAAGGAAAAGAGTTAATTTGTTTAGCAAATCTCTCATTGGAAGATTTGATTTGATTGTTGAGAGATTTGATTTATATTTATCATTAATCTGGGCCTTTAGATCATTCAGTGAATTTTATTCACCGTGGATTTTAAATCCAAAAGATATTCTATTTGTTATCCTGGTGAGATTTTCAGGGAAATCTTTCCTTGTCCAAGGTTTTTCTATAAATTGGTGATTTTTAATCACCCTTGGATTTTTAATCCAACGGTTCCCCATGACCTTTTTCCATTTGGAAAGATTCAGAAACTTTTAGAATTTAATTCTATTAAATTATAATGCTTTTACAGCCAGTCACGTGCTGGCACGTGACCTTTGGTCACGTGTGAGCACGTGACCCCCAATTGGGTTCCTTTCTCAGCCGCTTATTTATGTTTCAGTTTTAACCATCACGTGTCAACACGTGACCATTGGTCACGTGTAAGCACGTGATACCTCGTTGAGGTATTTTCTGACTTTTAGAATTAAATTCTATTCATTATTTTAGAGGCTTTAAAAGCCCATCACGTGTCTGCACGTGACCCATGGTCACGTGTGAGCGCGTGATGCCCCATTGGGGTCTTTTCTGAGTTTTTATTGTATCTTTTAACTCCTCCAGCGGGTTCTTACAAGCCCATCACGTGTGGACACGTAATTCCTCATAACTTTTGATCCCGGATGAATTACGAGGCCCATAATATATCAAATCGAAGGGTTTTTCGAGCCGCTTTCGATACTATCAGAATTTATCTATTTTTCATTCGGGAGTTTGTCAAAAAAACAGCCCGGAAGATACTGGTTCCTATTTTCTTAAGCGTATCGCCGCCGTTTGATACCTTGGGCTCTTTTGCGCAGAAATTTTTGGCGGGAACAAATGCCCCCCACTACTTTGCCCACGTAAGTATTTACGTGGGTGAAGTAGTGCAAAGTAATGCATAGCGTATGACCAGTTTCGGGTTGGTATATTACTTTCAGAATCTTGATCTGAGAAGATAACGAGCGGACACAAGCGTCGTCATTTATTATTGACTCAAATCTCGACTCTTAAGAGATATAGTTCCAAACCCTTAACTCCATGAGCCGCACACTTCTATCTCTTTATATCTTACTCTGGAGTGAAGTAGTTTATATGCTCATGAGTAGCTTTTCCATTTCAGTGGCATGTAGCTTTGGCGAGTGTGGCTCATAGATGGTCCATCTTGACCTCTTTGCAGGACAGTGATGGCTTAGGAGACAGGGTTAGGATCTGCCACCTAAGACTTTTCAACTTTATGAGCCGTGAGGGTCTCATAAAGACTTTTCTCCCTACGGATCGAGAGGATCTCGTAGGTGTATTTTCTCCTTAGGAGTCGTGAGGATTTCTAAGTGTGTTTTCTCTTATAAGTCGTAAGGATCTTATGAGAGAATTTTTCCCTCTTACGAGTCGAGAGGACCCGTAAGCGGTTGTTCCCCTCCTTGTCGAAATTCGACTTCGGAGAGTGAGACCCGTGGATAGTATGCAAGAGACCATTTTGGGCCGACTTGCAGGATCCCAGTGCTTAGGAAACAGGTTTTTTAATCCCTACTGCCTAAGGCTTTATCTCACGAGTCGAGACAAATCGAGAAGTTCTCGCAAAGACATCATTTTCCTCACGAGTCGAAACGAATCGAGCAGATCTCGCAAGAATATCCTAACGTCACAGTTAACCTCTGCTCTTTACGACAGAAGTCCGTTAGGGTCTGTGGTACTTAGGGTTTTGGCCGTCGTACCGTCGCATGAGCTGATGTATTCCTCGATAGGCAATCGTGCTGTTCGAGTAGCCCTGCGACTGCCGTGTCTCTGATCCCTTCGGGGGCTGGACAAGACGTCTTCAAGCAATCCTCCTTGGCAGTTTGACCGTCGGAAGAGCAAGCGCTAGGAATTTGCCATGCCGCATTTTACTTGAGGTTAGGCTCATTTTGGAGAGCCCCGATGAGTCATAACCACTCCGCGCTGGTGTGGGATGATCTCCGATAGTCTTTCAGGCTTTATATGACTTGCCGTTAAGACCCTGAAGCTAGGAACTTGGCCTTTGCTTCGTTTGCTGGCATTGCGTCCTCTGTATCGAGACGAATGTCGTGGTTGTCTCTAGGTTGCTGATGAACCGTCGAGATTTGGAACTAGGGATTTTGCCGTGGCTCCTTTTGGTGATGTTGCGTCTGCTGTATCGAGACGAACGTCGAGGTGGTGACTACTCCGCATTGGTTCGAGATGATCTCCGATTGTCTTTCAGGCTTTATATGACTTGCCGTTAAGACATTGAAGCTAGGAATTTAGCCTTTGCTTCGTTTGCTGGCATTGCGTCCTCTGTATCGAGACGAATGTCATGGTTGTCTCTAGGTTGCCGGTGAACCATCGAGGTTTGGAACTAGGGATTTTGCCGTGACTCCTTTTGGTGATGTTGCGTCTGCTGTATCGAGACGAACGTCAAGGTGGTGACCACTCCATCTGGGATGATCTCCGATTGTCTTTTCGGTTTTATATAAGTTACCGTCAAGGCGTTGAAGCTAGGAATTTGGCCTTCGCTTCGTTTGCTTTGGCGCGTCCAAATCCTGTTGGGGGAAGAACGCTGGGGTGACATTTCATCTGCTGTATCGAGACGATCGTCGAGGTGGTGACCACTCCGCGCTGGTGTGGGATGATCTCCGATTGTCTTTCAGGCTTTATATGACTTGCTGTCAAGACCCTGAAGCTAGGAATTTGGCCTTCGCTTCGTTTGCTGGCATTGCGTCCTCTGTATCGAGACGAATGTCGTGGTTGTCTCTAGGTTGCTGGTGAACCGTCGAGGTTTGGAACCCGGGATTTTGCCGTGACTCCTTTCGGTGATGTTGCGTCTGCTGTGTCAAGACGAACGTCGAGGTGGTGATCACTCCATGTTGGTATGAGATGATCTCTGAATGTCTTTCCGGTTTTATATGACTTACCCTCAAGACGTTGAAGCTAGGAATTTGGCCTTCACTTCGTTTGCTTTGTCGCGTCCGAATCCTGCTAGGGGAAGAACGCTGGGGTGACATTTCATCTGCTGTATCGAAACGAACGTCAAGGTGGTGACCACTCCGCGCTGGTGTGGGATGATCTCCGATTGTCTTTCAGGCTTTATATGACTTGCCGTCAAGACCCTGAAGCTAGGAATTTGGCCTTCGCTTCGTTTGCTGGTATCGCGTCTGCTGTATCGAGACGAATGTCGCAGTGGTGATCACTCCATGTTGGTGTGAGGACCAGGATCCGCTCTGGATGTTTTCCACGGGATCGAAGAGTGACGTTGTCCGCGTTCCACGTGACCAGGAATTTTGCTCTAGATGCTTCACACGGGTTCACTGCCGTGTTAGGCGAGGACTAGGCTCCGCTCTGGATGCTTCGCACGGGTTCACTGCCGTGCTCTGCGAGGACCAGGATCCGCTCTGGACGTTTTCCACGGGGTCAAAGAGTGACGTTATCCATGTTCCATGTGACCAGGAATTTTGCACTAGATGCTCCACACGGGTTCACTGCCGCGTTAGGCGAGGACTAGGCTCCGCTCTGGATGCTTCGCACGGGTTCACTGCCGTGTTCTGCGAGGACCAGGATCCGCTCTGGACGTTTTCCATGGGGTCAAAGAGTGACGTTATCCGTGTTCTACGTGACCAGGAATTTTGCACTAGATGCTTCACACGGGTTCACTGCCGCGTTAGGCGAGGACTAGGCTCCGCTCTGGATGCTTCGCACGGGTTCACTGCCATGCTCTGCGAGGACCAGGATCCGCTCTGGACGTTTTCCACGGGGTCAAAGAGTGATGTTATCCGCGTTCCACGTGACCAGGAATTTTGCACTAGATGCTTCACACGGGTTCACTGCCGCGTTAGGCGAGGACTAGGCTCCGCTCTGGATGCTTCACACGGGTTCACTGCCGTGCTCTGCGAGGACCAGGATCCGCTCTGGACGTTTTCCACGGGGTCAAAGAGTGACGTTATCCGCATTCCACGTGACCAGGAATTTTGCACTAGATGCTTCACACAGGTTCACTGCCGCGTTAGGCGAGAACTAGGCTCCACTCTGGATGCGTCACACGGGTTCATTGCCGTGCTCTGCGAGGACCAGGATCCGCTCTGGACGTTTTCCACAGGGTCAAAGAGTGACGTTATCCGCGTTCCACGTGACCAGGAATTTTGCACTAGATACTTCACACGGGTTCACTGCCGTGTTAGGTGAGGACTAGGCTCCGCTCTGGATGCTTCACACGGGTTCACTGCCGTGCTCTGCGAGGACCAGGATCCGCTCTGGACATTTTCCACGGGGTCAAAGAGTGACGTTATCCGTGTTCCACGTGACCATGAATTTTGCTCTACATGCTTCACACGGGTTCACTGCCGCATTAGGCGAGGACTAGGCTCCGCTCTGGATGCTTCACACTGATTTACTGCCGTGCTCTGCGAGGACCAGGATCCGCTCTGGATGTTTTCCATGAGGTCAAAGAGTGACGTTATCCGCGTTCCACGTGACCAGGAATTTTGCTGATTATATCCGCATTTCACGGAGTTGGTATTTGACTCTCTGTGGGAGTATATCGTCGAGTCATGGAACTGGGAGTTGCCGCTGTTCCGCTTTGCTTGATGATGTGTCCGCTGTGACGAGACGAGTGCTGAGGTGGAGCTGGGATTTTGCCATCACTCCGCTTTGCTGACCATGGGGTCTTTTATTAACTTTGCATGTACATCCTGCTGGACTGGGAAGGAACGCCGTTGTTAACATTGCGTCTGCTGTAACGAGACGAATGCTAAGGCGGAGTTGGGATTTTGCCATCGCTCCGCTTGATGGTGTAACATCTGTGTACTACTGGAATGAGGAGGCACACCGTTGTTGGTCTCCAGACTGTAGATGTGGCCATTGAAATTTGGAGCTAAGGACTTTGCCATGGTTCCGTTTCGTTGCGACTCTGAGGTCGATTGTTGACGTCACGTCTGCATCTGGTTGGAGTGAGGAGAAACGCCGTTGGTGATCTCTAAGTTGTCGATGTTGACGTCGAGACCCTGAAGCTTGGGATCTTCGTTTGCTTCATTTGTTGACGCCGTGTCTGTAATATTGCGACAAATGTCGAGATTGTCTCTAGGTTGTCTATGAACCGTCGAGATTTGGCTTCGCTTTCCGTTGGAGCCTGTCGGGAAGATATGGTTCCCTCCTTGTTCGTGCCTATGGATTGTATACAGGGGTCAATGTGACCTCACCTGTAGAGCAAAAAGTTTCATTCTTTTATATATTTTTTTTATTCTTTCCGCGATGCTCTATCATTTCAGCTTTTATATCGCGAAAATCGCGATTGCCCAATCATTTCGGCTATTTTCGCGGTGCCCAATCATTTCGGCTATTTTTCTTTTTACTCGCTGCTTTTTATTGCGAGTTGCCCAATCATTTCGGCTATTTTGCATGCATACATTTTTACTTGCTGATTTTGTTTGCAAGTTGCCCCATCATTTCGGCTATTTCGTATGCATTTTTTTTTTGGCTCGCTGAGTTTTTTTCTCGCGAGTAGGGGATTTGGGATCTGATACCAATCTTGGCATCAGCATCACTGTGACTGGAATATTGCCAGGAGCGAATCATCATTTGCCATGAAAGGACTTGGAATTTGATACCGGTTTAGGCATCAGCATCGCTGCAACTGGGATATTGCCATGAGCGAATCATCATCTGCCTTGAAAGGGATTGGAATTTGATACCGGTTTAGGCATCAGCATCGCTGCAACTGTGATATTGCCAGGAGCGAATCATCATTTGCCTTGGAAGGACTTGAAATTTGATACCGGTTTAGGCATCAGTATCGTTGCAACTGGGATATTGCCAGGAGCGAATCATCATTTGCCTTGAAAGGGCTTGGAATTTGATACCGGTTTAGGCATCAGCATCGCTGCAACTGGGATATTGCCAGGAGCGAATCATCATTTGCTTCTGTCGATGTCGAACAAAGGTGGCTTAGTAAACAGGGTTAGGATCCCGTCGACTAAGGCTTTTGACTTCACGAGCCGTAAGGGTCTCACAAAGGTATTTCTCCCTACAAGTCGTGAGAATCTTGTAGGTGTGTTTTCTCTTTGGGAATCGTGAGGATTCCTAAGTATATGTTCTCTTGTAAGTCGTAAGGATCTTACAGAAGGGTTTTCTCCTTATAAGTCGAGAGGACTTACAAGTGTTGTTTGCTGTACAAGCATATCCCTAATCACGGATGGGACTTGTTAGGGGAAATATTTATTCGTGCCCGTAGATTGTGTACAAGGGTCAGTATTGAGCCACTTGTAGGGCCATATCGAAGGTTGTGGGGGTTGCTTAAGAACAGGTTAAGGTTTCTGTAACTTAAGACTTTCAAATCTTATGAGCCGTGAGGGTCCCATAAGAAAGTTCTCCTTACGAGTCGTGAGGATCTCGCAAGTGTATTTTCTCCTTAGGAATCGTGAGGATCCCTAAGTGTGTTGCTCCCTTGTGAGTCGTAAGGATCTCACGCGGGTAGTTTCTCCTTATAAGGTCGAGAGGACCTTGTAAGTGTCTTTTAACGAGGTTGCGCCCTTTCGGGTTTTCACAAACACTCGCCGGTAGCCCTGCTGTTTTTACTCACGGAGCCCTTTCGGGTTTTCATCCGTGCCCATTTCGCTTATGGACATACCGTTTTTTTTATTCTTTTTATTCTTTTTTTTCTTTACAAGGTCGCGCCCTTTCGGGTTTTCACGAACACTTGCCGGCAGCCCTGCTGTTTTTACTCACGGAGCCCTTTCAGGTTTTCATCCGTGCCCATTTTGCTTATGGACATATCGTTTTTTTTTTCTTCTTTTTTTTCTTTTTTTTTTATTTTTTTTTTTCTTTTTTTTTTAACCACGCCAGCCTGAGGATGCCGCGGGTTGATAGTAGTTTAACGACGTTTCGGTCATTTGCAAGTTTTAGGACATTGCGGTCCGTCGTTAGTTTAAGGACGTTTCGGTCCGACGCCAGTTTTAGGACATAGTGGTCCATCGTTAGTTTAACGACATTTCGGTCAATGGGACTTTCCCTATGAACGAGCATGATGCCCCCGGCATATCCACCTTTTTTGAAGCATGTTGTTGTGGCGGGTTTACTTTCCACTTTTCGGGTAACGCGAACTTGCCCTGTTGGTATTGGTCTTCAACCCAGTTTTTGAAGACGTAGCAATTGTCGAGTGGGTGACCCATTAATCTGTGGTAGGGACAATAGTTAGGATTGTTAACGTCACCTGGTTGCAATGGATGTTTTGGATCTGGCAGAGTGATAAGCCCGCTGCGCACTGCTAGCTCGAACAATCTCTTTGTTTTATCTTTGGGAAATGAGTAAGGACGTTTCAACTTCTCATTGAGGTATCGCGGCTTGTTGTTTTGACGACAAAACGGTCTCGGGTTACTCGGCTGTTGTTGAGTGTCGGCAACAAAGGCCGTTTTTTCCTTTTCCTTTCTCATTTCGTTTGCTCCGTCGTTTGCGGGTCCGAGATTCTTTCCGGGTAGCGTGAGATTGTACGGCTGAACATTCTCGCAACTCTTCAATTCTTTTGTTTTAGAAATGAATTCCTTGAAGAGAGGGTTAAGAGCGGCTTCTTCATCAGAATCGCTTCCAAAGGTGAGAACTCGTGATCCCCCGGGCTCGTCCCTATGACAATTGCCGGCAACTCTTTTATGCTCATATGTCGTATTTTTTCGCTGTCTACGAGCTTCCCGCTTTATTCTATTGACATGTTGTCTATGAGCGACATATTCTTGCCACCAACACTTAAAGGAGTTGCAGTCTTCAGTAGGATGTGCGATCCTCTGATGATATAAGCAGAAGTTAGGGTGTACGTCCGTTTCATCAAAATGTATACCACCAGGAGAATTTTTTCTGAAAGAGGGCGGCCTCATCCCCATTGATATGGCTTTGGCGAATCGTTTTCTTGTCTTGATCCTGCTTTCATTTATGGCGGATGTATTTTGATCCGGTGGGAGTGTTTCGACCCTTTCAACTAGTCGTCGGCGTTTGGCTTTCTCGAATATGGCCATCTCGCGCTCTCGATCAGCTTTGCTTTTAAGACGGGCTTCATTCAGGAATGCATCAATCATCTCGTCTGACGGCCACAGAAGTTCTGGTTCAGGACCCGCACTCGGTTTCTCGGTGCAAGGAGCCTCTTCATCATCTATCAATGAGTGAGAGATCACGTGACAACTTGCCCCCGGTGTGTCCGTCTTCTTTGGAGTGTGCGGCTGTGGTGGGTTTACCTTCCACTTTTCAGACAGCGCAAACTTGCCTTGTAGGTACTGATCCTTGATCCATCCCTTAAAGACGAAGCAATCCTCGATCGGGTGACTTACCGTTTGGTGGTAAGGGCAATAATTGGGATCGTTGATATCGCCTGGCTGCAACGGACGCTTTGGACTCGGCAGATTGATGAGTCTGTTGCGCACTGCCAGCTCGAACAGTCTTCTCGTTTTATCCTGAGGAAACGAGTAAGGACGTCCTAGTCTTTCCTCAAGGGATGGGCATGGACGCACGTTGTTTTGGCGAACAACCGGGTTTGAGTTGCTGGCTGTTGTTGAGTACTGGCAAGGAAGGTTGCTTTCCCTTTGCCCTTTTCAGTCCAAGGCTCTGTCTTTGAAGAGGAAGGCCTATGGCCCATCTGGTCCATTTGGGCCAGCTTGTCAATCAAGGCCTGGAAGGTGGTCGGCTTGAAGAAAATCATGAATTTGGAGATAGTTGCTTGAGGGTCGAGAGTACCCACGAACATGCCTACGGCAGAAGCTTCTTCTATGCGTTGTTCGCATCTCGACCATAGGTTCCGCCACCGGATTGCATATTGCACCCACGTCTCTCCTGGCCTTATTCTGGCATTTATTAGTGCTGTTATCAGGGTGTGTTCACTAGCACTCGCGAATCTTTGTGTAAACAGCAGCTCCATCTCTGCAAATGTTTTGACAGAGTCGTCAGGTAGCTCCGAATACCATTCAAAGGCTGTTTCTGCTAAGCTGCCGACGAATTGTCGTAGTAATAATTTGTCATCGCCTCCAGTATTGCCGCATAAGGCCCTGAATTGAGCGACGTGCTGATGCGGATTTCCCGTTCCCTTGTATACATGGAACTTAGGGATCGTATATCCCGGCGGGTAACTGATTTGGTCATACCAGCTCGGATAGGGCCGTCCGGTTCTAGCAATTTGCCCAGCCGCTTCATTTTCCTGGTGAGCTCGTATTTGCTGAGCTATATGGTCATCCAGTGCGGCCTTGGAAATGGTTTCTTCCTTGGCAGCTAAAAGAGCCGAAGGAGGATTCGATGTCTCTCCTTTGTCATCTCCAAGGACAATCGGAGGATCTTCAGCAGGAGGATCTTGCCGGATCATCATCCCTACCATATCTTGGAAGAGAAGCGCCATTTGTTTTATGTTAGCCGCTTGCTCTGCGGCTTCTTTGTCCTTCTTTTCGAGGACTCTGCGTAGGTAGTCAGCGTCAGTTTCTTGTTCATGACGCTGTTCTGATGATGCCTTCGAGCTTTCCTTTGGTCCGGTAAGTGCGGCCATTGCAGTCATCATCTCCTGAAGCTTCTGTTGCTGCTCCTGGGCTTTTGTTACGGATCGGGTGAGCGGTCGGTGACCCATCGAAGCACGGCTTTCCTCCTTTCCAGAAGCCATATAAACAGTATGCACCACCATGCCCTCAGACTTGGGGTGTTTGTGCTCAGCGCGTTTACGGTTCGCCATGTTCACAGGGGCTTTTTGCGGCCTCCTTTTCTCTTGAGTGGTTGAAGTTGAGGGGGCCGTTGTAGTGGGCACCCAAGTAGCCGTTGCTTTTCGTGGCTTAACAGGATGGTTTTCTTCCTGCCGGACCTTCAGCTTCTTTTGCCGGCGGGAGAAATTTCGATCAATTACCGAGTCTTGGACTTGGCGCCAGACCTTGTAGATTTTAGAGGACAGCCGCTGAGAGAACTGTTCTGGCTTGGCTTCCGCAACGTTTCCCATCGGAAGGGGGGATCTTTTTAGTACGGCGGTAGGAGAGTTTCTGCGCACCGTGTTCAGCAATTCAAAGCTGTTCCCGGTTGGAACAGCCACATCAATCCCCACCGTTGGAGCTGGCGGAGTTATCCCAGAGGGGGAGTTGCCCCCAGCCTTCCTCATTCGTTGCCAATGGCGACGTTGAGCACGACGAGCCGTTGGGATTGGCTCGGAAATAGAGATAACTTCTTTTTGCCCCCTGTCTGAATGAGGCACCGCCGGTGTTAACCTTTTAAAAACTGAGGTTGTTCCTTGCGGGGTAATATCCCATCTGTCAAAGACAGACCTTCGTGTAGGGGCAGGAACGGGAATCATCAGTCTTAAAAAGACTGACTCTTTGACAGGGGAAGCCGCCTTGACGACTTCTGGAGTAGCAGTCATTGCCTTCCTTGGGACAGCCCATTTAGAGTCCTGATCCAGCCTGGTGAAAACAGAGGCTGTCGGTTTGGTAGCGGGTGATCCGTTGACAGGGGTCGTGGTAGCAGTGAGTCGGTCGAAAACCGACTTCTTGTTCACCTCCTGTGCAGGTATCGGCATAGAGAAGCTTGTCGGTGGGATCATGGTCCCGAAGAATAAGCCAGTGGTGGCTTGGGTCACCCGATCTACTGGCAGAGTGAGGAAAGAGGCCGCTTGGGGCCCATATGCTACACCTCTAGGTGAGGTGGAGCGTCCGTTGCAATGGTACTTCGCGCAGTTGGTGCAGTTGGAGTCCATGGATGCTTGAGTTCTGCGCCAGAAAAAAGACCAAATCTTAGCAACTTGAAATCCGAAGGCAACCATTTAACAAACCGCGATTGGTTCGCGAGGATGACACACGAAGTGTGGAGTGGAAAGAGAAAAAGGTCCCACCGGACGTGCCAGAATCCGTTTCCCTCCGAAAGACGGCGCACAAGACTGCGATGTCTTGGCACTGAGATTCGGGGCAGATGCTAATTGGTGCTATCCGTCTACCTCTCCGAAGATGCCAAGTTGATTTATGGCACCGTGTATCGAAGGTTTAAACGGATGCGTCCGATGTAGCAGACTTCGTCAGATTCCCCCTCGTTTGAGGGGTTTTTGATTGTGGGGACGCTCTTCCCTGCAGGCGCAAGCCCCTGCAGTTAATTACGCTACCGCATCGCGGTAACAACTTTCTCCTTCTCCAGCTGGTCACTTCGTGTCGTGGGTGTATGTTTTGTGTTTTGTTGCCCGTGGATTGTTTACGGAGACTGAATTATGTCGTCGCCCGTAGGGCATGGACTAGTCCAAATCCGTATTATCTTAGATTTGGGTTTGGGGGTTTGGTTTGAGAATACGTTAGCCATATTTGAGGCTAAGATCAACTCAAACGTTTGTTAAGGATACATTAGTCTAATTTGAGACTAAAATCAACTTAACGGGATTGTTTAGATCCGACAAAAGAGCATTTGGGCTCCATTGTTCCAGTTTAGGGACATAGTGGTCCATTGAATGTATGGTTGTCGGGACCCGTTACCTCTCTGACGACGTTGAAGGATTACAACGACAGGTGTCAAAGGAGTTCCGAGATGTACCCTTGAACCAAAGTTGATTGGAGGGATTCATAGTCCAGTCTGTTTGAAGGTTTAAGGATGCGTTAGCCATATTTGAGGCTAAGATCAACTTAAACGGTTGTTAAGGATACTTTAGTCCAGTTTGGGACTAAGATCGACTTAACAGGATCATTTAGATCCGACAAAAGAGCATTTTGGGGCTCTATTGTCCCAGTTTAGGGACATAGTGGTCCATTGCCAGTTTAGGGACGTGGTGGTCCAAGTTCCAATTTAGGGACGTGGTGGTCCATTGGTAGTTTAAGGACATTGCGGTCCATAGGTAGTTTAAGGACGCATAAGTCCATGGGTTTAAGGACCCCACAGTCCATATGGGTGTGTTTAAGGACGCATTAGTCCGTTAGTTTAAGGACGCATAAGTCCGCGGGTTTAAGGACCCCACAGTCCGTATCTTGGTTTAAGGACGCATAAGTCCATGAGTTTAAGGACCCCACAGTCCGTGTTGATGTGTGCTTGTTGGGACCCGTCACCTCTCTGAAGACGTTGAAGGATTACAACGACAAATATCAGAGGAGTTCAGAGATGTACCCTTGAACCAATGAGTTGGTTGAAAGAGCAGATGTGCTCAGTTCAAGATGATTTGAGGACTTATGGCCAGTTTGGGCTAAGTCCAACTATGTTTGAAATATTGGCCCCCTATTAGTCCATTGAAGAAGAGGCTTTGCCTTTAAAAACTTAGCCAATTGGGCTAAAGCTAGTGTTAAACACTACAGACCAACAGTGTTGAACACTGGGAATAAGATTAGCAAATTAGTGTTAAACACTAAAAGATAATCAGTGTTAAACACTGCAAATAGAGTTTTCCAATTAGTGTTAAACACTAAGGAGGGAGGGGTCACGTGCGGACACGTGAGAGCGCCCTGATTTCCCTTATTTTATTCTGCAGATCAGTGTTTAACACTTTTAATTTCCTGGCCATCACGTGTGGGCACGTGATGGAGGCCTCCGCTCTGGTCTGTTAGAATGCTCATTAGGGGTCACGTGATGACACGTGAGGGCGCCCTAAATGTGGAGCCGGATCTCCTTTTGGTTTATCCTCAAATCTGCGAATAAGTGTTAAACACTTTTATTTTTATTTTAGAGCATCACGTGTTGGCACGTGATAGGGATCTGTGCGCCAATTGTTAAAGCATTTGCTGAGGGGTCACGTGATAACACGTGAGAGCACCCAAAGCTTTCATTCCCTTTGCTTTTTCTTTCTATGTTTCGGGGGTCACGTGGAGCACGTGATGGCATCAAAAAGTGGGGCCAGATCTCCTTTATTTTGTTCTGCAAACAAGTGTTAAACACTTTTAATAGCCATCACGTATGGGCACGTGATGTATACTCATGCCCTGATTTATTAGAACATTTATTAGGGGTCACGTGGTATCACGTGAGAGCGCCCAGAATTGTTTCTGCCTTTGCTTTTGTTCCATATATAATGAGGGTCACGTGGGAGCACGTGAGGCATTGACTCAAAGCTTTCCTCTTCTCATTTTTGGGGGATCTTTTCAAGGGTCACGTGGGGGCACGTGACCCTAGTTCTTTTCATGAACAGAGATCTTTTAAGAATTGAATTCTTTGTAGGGTTAAACCCTAATTATGATTTTGGAGGAATTAAATTCCTATCGTGAAAGAATTAAATTCTTATTTAGGATAAAACCTTGATTTCTTTTCAAAGGAATTAAATTCTCAGATCTGTAAAAGAATTAAATTCTTGATTAGGGTTAAACCCTAGTTTTGTTTTAGGAGAATTGAACTCTCAAAACTCAATTCCCCTTCTAAGTTTAGGATCTGCATGGCAGGATCTCAACCCGATGAGAATTAAATTCTCATCCCATGGGGAGATGTGCTCTGTACAGATCTTCAACCAGAAGAAGAACTAAGTTCTTCTCTTTAAATAAGAGTTAAACTCTTTTGAGAATTAAATTCTCTTTTGAATCCTCTCTTTTCTTACCTAGGGTTTTTCTTTTGCAGAGAATTAAATTCTCCTCTCTCTGTTTCTTCTCTCCCCCCAAGGTAGATCCCTTCTCTTCTCTACTTGGCTCCTATTTATAGGAGAAGGAAAAGAGTTAATTTGTTTTGCAAATCTTTCATTGGAAGATTTGATTTGATTGTTGAGAGATTTGATTTATATTTATCATTAATCTGGGCCTTTAGATCATTCAGTGAATTTTATTCACCGTGGATTTTAAATCCAAAAGATATTCTATTTGTTATCCTGGTGAGATTTTCAGGGAAATCTTTCCTTGTCCAAGGTTTTTCTATAAATTGGTGATTTTTAATCACCCTTGGATTTTTAATCCAACGGTTCCCCATGACCCTTTTCCATTTGGAAAGATTCAGAAACTTTTAGAATTTAATTCTATTAAATTATAATGCTTTTAAAGCCAGTCACGTGCTGGCACGTGACCTTTGGTCACGTGTGAGCACGTGACCCCCAATTGGGTTCCTTTCTCAGCCGCTTATTTATGTTTCAGTTTTAACCATCACGTGTCAACACGTGACCATTGGTCACGTGTAAGCACGTGATACCTCGTTGAGGTATTTTCTGACTTTTAGAATTAAATTCTATTCATTATTTTAGAGCCTTTAAAAGCCCATCACGTGTCTGCACGTGACCCATGGTCACGTGTGAGCGCGTGATGCCCCATTGGGGTCTTTTCTGAGTTTTTATTGTATCTTTTAACTCCTCCAGCGGGTTCTTAAAAGCCCATCACGTGTGGACACGTAATTCCTCATAACTTTTGATCCCGGATGAATTACGAGGCCCATAATATATCAAATCGAAGGGTTTTTCGAGCCGCTTTCGATACCATCAGAATTTATCTGTTTCTCATTCGGGAGTTTGTCAAAAAAACAGCCCGGAAGATACTGGTTCCCATTTTCTTAAGCGTATCGCCGCCATTTGATACCTTGGGCTCTTTTGCGCAGAAATTTTTGGCGGGAACAGTCCCGTTGAGAATATTCAACGTTTTTTCTTAATCTTTGGCCTATTAGGCCTATGCTAGGGCTTTGCCCATATTTAATAATGCACCGCATTTTATTCTGGCCTGCTAGGCCTTTTTGATTTAGGCTCTGTCCCTTTATTAATGATGCAGAGCATCTGTCTTGGTTTGGGCTCTGCCCTTTTTAAAATAATGCATTGCATTTTATTAGGCCTGTTAGGCCTTCTTTAATTGGGCTTGGCCCTTTTGTAAGCAATGCAGTGCATTTGTCTGGCGCTTTGCGCCAAGTAATGAACGCAAGCTCATATGGCGATGACACGTGTCATGCTCTGGCGAGCGCAAGCGCAACAGCGCTGTTCTAGTGCGCTGCGCTTGTGCTGCTGACACGTTGCACGATGTGGTGAATTGCGCCAGTTTCAGAGAGCAAGGCTCTGTTTCAAAAGCACATAGCACAATTGGGTCAGATGCTGACACGTGGCACTCTTTAGTGGCTTGCGCCAACCCAAGAGCGCAACGGTGCAGTTTTGCAAGTGCAAGGCACTATTAACTTGAGAATCTTTTAGATTCCGGAACCAATAGTTCATAAGTGCAAAGCACTACTTGGTTTCTTGATCTAATTTAGATCAAAAAAAAACAAGTGTTTCTTATTTTTCTTGATCTTAGAGAACCAATGGTTCATAAGTGCAAAGCACTATTTTTATTTTGTTTTTTCTTATTTTAAAGAACCAGTGGTTCATAAGAAGTACAAAGCACTGTTTTTTATTATATGAAGATCATTGATCTGGTTTTTAGATCAATGATCTATTAGAAGAAATTTCTTCTCTTCTGTGAAGGTTTTTACCTTTTTCTTGAAATTTTTCTCAGAGTTCTCTCTGTTTGAAGCTCTTAATTTTCTAAGAAAATGTTCATGCTTTTGAATTGAGGCTTGGGGTCTCTTTTATAGTGCCCATAAATTAGTTAAATTTGTTAAAGAGATCTTTCTCCGAGTGATTTGGGGAATTTTCCCCACCGTTGGATCTTTGATCCAAGCGCTTCTGTTTTACAGAAGAAAATCTTCTTGTTTTAACAAGAACAGAAAAAATTTCTTTAGAATTTTAATTCTGTTTAGCGCAGATGCCCCAGCGCGTGACACGTGTCGCGCAGTGCACAGCGCAGCGCAACTGCGCCAGCACATCTACGCAGCGCATCTGCGCTGACACGTGTCGCGCAGCGCACAGCGCAGCGCAACTGCGCTAGCGCATCTGCGCTGACACGTGTCGCGCAGCGCAGTGCTTGCGCAACTGAAGCGTTGCTTCAGAATTTTGAATTTTGAAATTCAAACAGAGCTTTGCTCTGATTGGGGGAAACAGCCACCGTATAGCATATTAGACCCATGTCTCGTCTGGCTTTACCCTGGCGTTAATCAGTGCCGTCATCGGGGTACGTTTACTGGCGCTTGCAAAACGCTGAGTAAACAACAGCTCCATCTCCGCGAAGGTTTTGATAGAGTTGTTCGGGAGCTCAGAGTACCATTCGAACGCCGTATCTGATAAACTTCCAACAAACTGGCGAAGCAACAGCTTATCATCACCGCCGGTGTTACCGCAGAGTGCCCTGAACTGAGGAACATGCTGGTGAGGATTGCCTGTCCCCTTATAGACATGGAACTTGGGAATTGTGTAGCCCGGCGGGTACTTGATCTGGTCGTACCAACTCGGATACGGCCGTCCTGTTTTTACGACATGGCCGGCTGCTTCAGTCGCATGATGAACCCGTATTTGTTGGGCTATGTACTCGTCCAAATCAGCTTTGGAGATTGTATCCTCCTTAGCTGTTGATAGGGCTGGCGGAGGATTTGACGACTTTCCCCTATCGTCTTCAAGGATGATTGGGGGATCTTCGGCCGGAGGATCTTATTGGATCATCATCCCCACCATGTCTTGGAACAAGAGGTCCATACGCTTTATGTTGGCTGCTTGTTCAGCAGCCTCTTTGTCCTTCTTCTCCAATATTCGTCGAAGGAATTCGGCGTCGGTTTCTTGCTCCTGGCGTTCATATGAAGACGTTTCAGGGCTTTCTTTTGGCCCAGTAAGTGCGGCCATTGCGTTCATCATCTCTTGGAGCTTCTGCTGCTGCTCCTGCGCTTTGGTCACCGATCGCGTGAGCGGTCTATGACCTGTTGATATGCGGCTGTCCTCCTTACCAGACGCCACGTAGACGGTATGAACTACAATGCCCCCTGACTTAGGGCGTTTGGGTTCACCACCTTTGATATTCGCCATAGGTGTAGGGACCTTTTCTGGCCTTCTTCTTTTATGGGCCGTAGAAGTTGAGGGGGCCGTTGGTTTGGACACCCAAGCGGTTGTCGCCTTTCGTTGCTTGGCCGGGGGATTTTCTTCTTGCCGACCTTTCGACTTCTTGTGTTGGCGAGAGAAATTAGGATCAATCACAGATTCTCGGACTCGTCGCCATGTCCTGTAGATCTTGGAGGATAGTGATTGAGGAGACCGCTCCGGCTTTTCTGCTTCCACGGTAGTCTCTACTGGTGGAGGAGATCTTTTGAGCACCACAGTTGGCGAGTTTCTGCGTACTCTGTTCAGTAGCTCGAAGCTGTTCCCAGTTGGAACAGCAGCGTCAACTTCTACCGTTGGAGCTGGCGGAGTCATCCCAGAAGGGCAGTTGCCCCCGGTCTTCCTTACCCGGCGCCAGTGGCGTCGTCGGGCGCGACGAGTTGTCGGTATTGGCTCAGAGATAGAAACAGCTTCTTCTTGTCCCCTATTCAGGTATGGGGCTGTTACCGGTGTCAGCCTATTGAAGACTGATGTCTTTTGAGTAGCAAGAGCAAGAGTGGGAGTTGGGATGGTCAATCTTGTAAAGACCGATCTCTTAGCAGGAGAATCCGCGTTGACGACTTCAGGAGCAGGTTTGGCTACTCTTTTTGAAATAGCCTTTTCCGGGACTGCAAGTTCCATTATGGGCCCGCAGGAGTTTTGGCCCAGTCTGGAGAAGACCGAGGCACCGGTGTTGGGTGACTCGTTGAGAGGGGCCGCAGTAACTGAAAGTCGATCAAAGACCGACTTCTTAGGAGTTTCTTGTACGGGCACGGGGGTGCTGAAGCTTGTTGGTGGAAGCATAGTTCCGAAAAACAACCCCATGGTGGCTTGAGTAATCTGCTCCACGGGCATGGTGAACAAAGAGGCCGCTTGGGGCCCGTAGGTTATGCCCCCAGTTGAGGCCGGACGCGAGCTGCAGCTGCAGTCAGAGCACTTCGAACAGGTAGAGGCCATCGATGCTTGATTTCTGCGCCAGGCAAAAGACCAAATCTTAGTAACTTGAAATCCGAAGGCAACCATTAACAAACCGCGATTCGTTCGCGAATACGACACACGAAGTGTGGAGCAGAAAGAGGAAAAGGTCCCACCGGGCGTGCCAGAATCTGTTCCCCTCCGAACGGCGGCCGCGACGCGAGGACGTCTGGGCTTGAGATTCAGGGCAGATGCTATATGGTTTTATCCGTCTACCTCTCCGAAGATGCCAAGTTGATTTATGGCACCGTGTATCGGAGGTTTAGACGGATGTGGCCGATGTAGCAGACTTCGTCAGATTCCCCCTCGCTTGAGGGATTTTTGATTGTAGGGACGCTCTTCCCTGCAGGCGCAAGCCCCTGCAGTTATTTACGCTATCGCATCGCGGTAACAACTTTCTCCTTCTCCAGAATTTCACTTCGTGTCGTCGGTGTTTGTTTTGTTTGTGGTTGCCCGTGGATTGTATACGGAGACTGAGTAATGCCGTCGCCCGTAGGACGTGGATTAGTCCAAATCCGTATTTACTTAGATTTGGGTTTGGTGTTTTAGTTTAAGGATACGTTAGCCATATTGGGGCTAAGATCAACTTAAACGTTCGTTAAGGATACGTTAGTCTGATTTGAGACTAAGATCAAATTAACGGGATCGTTTAGATCCGACAAAAGAGCATTTGGGAGCTCTATTATTTAGTTTAATGACGTCGCGGTCAATATGTAGTTTAAGGACATTGTGGTCCATATTCCAGTTTAGGGACACGGTGGTCCATAGGTAGTTTAAGGACATTACGGTCAATAGGTAGTTTAAGGACGCTTAAGTCCGTGGGTTTAAGGACCTCACAATCCGTATTTTAGTTTAAGGACGCTTAAGTCCATGAGTTTAAGGACCCCACAGTCCGTATTTTAGTTTAAGGACGCTTAAGTCCATGAGTATAAGGACCCCACAGTCCGTGTTGATGTGTGGTTGTCGGGACCCGTCATCTCTCTGACGTTGTTGAAGGATTACAACGATGGGTGTCAGAGGAGTTCGGAGATGTACCCTCAAACCGGATGTAAATTGATTTAGGAGAGCAGCTGTGCTCAGTCAATTTAATTTGAGAACTTACGGCCATGATTGGACTAAGTCCTGTTGAAAAAAAGTTCAACACTTTTATTTGTTTTTGGTCTATTAGACCTGTGCTAGGGCTTTGCCCACATTTAAATAATGCATTACATTACTTTTTATTTTTGTTTGGGCTCTGCCTATAAAGGATGCAGAGCATCAATTTGTTTTGGGCTCTACCCATTTATAAATGATGCAGAGCATCAATTTTACTTGGGCTCTGCCCTTTATAAATGATGCAGAGCATCAATTTTATTTGGGCTCTGCCTCTTTTATTGCTTTGCAATTTATTTAGGCATGTTAGGTCTTTTTGACTTGGGCCTGGCCCTTTAGTAAAAGAAATGCATTGCATTTTTCAGGCGCTTTGCGCCAATCAATGAGCGCAAGCGCTTGTGGGGATGACACGTGTCATGCAAGCGCAGTGCGCTGCGTTAGTGCGCCACGCTTGCGCTGCTGACACGTGGCGCGCTCTGGTGAGTTGCGCCAGTTTCAGAGAGCAGGGCTCTATTTCAAAGCGCATAGCGCAAATGGTTCAGATACTGATACGTGGCGCTCTCTGGTGGTTTGCACCAACCCAAGAGCACAACAGTGCAGATTTACAAGTGCAAGGCACTATTAACTTGAGAATCTTTTAGATTCTAGAACCAAAGGTTCATAAAAGAAGTGCAAAGCACTGCTTGGTTTCTTGATCTAATTTAGATCAAAGAAAACAAGTGTTTCTTATTTTTCTTGATCTTAGAGAACCAATGGTTCATAAGTGCAAAGCACTATTTTTGTTTTGTTTTTTATTAAAGATCATTGATCTTGTTCTTAGATCAATGATCTATTAGAAGAAATTCTTCTATCTAAAAGGTCTTTTACCTTTTTTTCTTCTTGAAATTTCTTCAGAGTTCTCTCTGTTTGAAATTTTTGATTTCTCACAAAAAAATGTTCCCTCTCTGATTTGAGGTCTAGGGGCCTTTATATAGTGCCCATAAATTTGTTAAAGAGATCTTTCTCTGAGTGATTTGGGGAATTTTCCCCACCGTTGGATCTTTGATCCAAGGGCTTCTGTTTTACAGAAGAAAATCTTCTTGTTTTAACAAGAACAGAAGGATTTCTTTAAAATCTTAATTCTGTTTGGCGCAAACGCCCCAGCGCGTGACACGTGTCAAGCAGCGCATAGCGCAGCGCGACTGCGCTAGCGCATCTGCGCTGACACATGTCGCGCAGCGCAGTGCTTGCGCAACTGAAGCGTTGCTTCCTTTTGTTTTGTTTTTTTTTAATAGAGTTTTGCTCTGATTGGGCGCGCTGCCTCGGGCGCTGCGCTGATGTATCAGTTTTTGACACGTGGTGCGTTGCGCGCGGCGCAAAGAATCTGAAGCGTTGCTTCATTTATTAAAGTTTTAAATTTTCAAAGTAGAGCTTTGCTCTGATTGGGGGAAGATGAAGCGTTCCTCCTTGGAATTTGAACAGCTTTGCTCTGATGGGGGTAAACATGTGCCTTTATATAGATCAAATGATTTGTGAAGTAATACTTCTTTAAAAAAAAATTATGATTAGATCTTTCTGATCTTTTTCTTTTTATTGAAGATCTTGATCTTGTTCTTAGATCTTTGATCTTTTTAGAAGAGATTCTTCTTTTTTAATGAGGTATTTTCATCTCTATTCTTCAAGAATTAGATTCTTTACCTTCAAAGATGAAGAAGATGATATTCTTTCTTCAAAGGCTTGCCTTTCAAATTTTTCAGAGGGTTTTCTCTTTTCTGTTTGTCTGTATCTGTATGTGTCTATGTGTATCTTGGAGTCTATGGGCTTTTATATAGGGCCAATTGGTTTGTTAAGTTAGTTACAGAGATCTTTCTCTGATTGATCCAGGGATATTTTCCCACCGTTGGATCTTTGATCCTAAGGCCTCTGTTTTACAGAAGACAATCCTCTTATTTTAATAAGATTGGAAAGATCTTTCTAGAATTTTAATTCTAATTAATTAATAATTTATTATTTAAATTCCAGTACTGGCGCAATTGGCGCTAGCTCACCTGCGCTGGACACGTGTCGCGCAGCGCAGCGCACCTGCGCTGGACACGTGTCGCGCAGCGCAGAGCGCTAGCGCACCACTGGCTGACACGTGGCGCGCAGCGCAGAGCGCAAATGATCTGAAGCGTTGCTTCATTTAAAATTTGAATTTTGAAATAGAGCTTTGCTCTGATTGGAGGTGCGCTGCCTTGAGCACAGCGCTCCTGGCGCTGGCGTGTCTGTTTTTAACACGTGGCACGCTGCGCGCAGCGCAAGGTATCTGAAGTGTTGCTTCAATTTTTGAATTTTGAAATTCAAACAGAGGTTTGCTCTGATTGGGGGAAACAGGAGGGTCGTCCGCGCCTCCGTTGAGGGGGAGGCGGCGGCTGGTGCTTGGATAGTCGTGATGATCGCTCGCCATTGGATTGAGATCAGAAGATGAACTTTTGTTTTTGTGGAATCAAGATTTCTCATAGACGGCGCCAGCTGACACGGCCTGGATTGCGCCAAGATGTTACCTTCCGTTGATCTGCTGATGGCGGTGATGGATGGCTGAGATTGGATCTGGAGGCAGGCTCCTGTAGCGTGTGGATCTCAATGGGTTTGAGATTGGTTGTCGCCGAGCTACCTGCAAGAAAGTCCCGGGATGGTTGTACCACCGAGGACCCTCTGACGATCAAGTCGGAGAGGAAATCCGAGCAGAGTAACGGCTTAGTGGAGTAAAAATGGCTTACTTGAACCGTCTGAAGAAGGGGTTTAAATAGCGGTGGCAGCAGGCAAGGCATGCACGAGAATCACGCCGGCAGTTACGCTCCCGACGTCACGCCCGCGTGATGAACGGGATCTCCCATTAATGGCGAGGCAGGCTCGTTAATGGGGGATCGTGATGGCGTGGAACGTGGGATGTGGCCGGCGGATATCTCGCGCAAGGCGAGATTCGCGGGATGGCGCTTGTGCTTGTGAGCGGTGCCATTGGTCGGTCGATGAGATCGAGGAAGATGATCTCGGCGGGAGAGCTCGCGGACGAGCGGGAGAGCCGACATATCTTGGTTCTGCGGTAGCCTGGAGACGAACTGTGAGGCCGAGGAGGCCAATTGTACCGGGGGCTCGGAGGCGAGCCGGCTTTGTTGTAGGACGGGCATAGGGGTGGTCTAGTCGGCCACTGTAGGTCATTTCTTGCATGCTCTGGGACACGTCATCTGCCACGTGTCATGATCTGAGAGATCACCGATATGGAGCATCATCAGAGAAGTTCTAAACAAGCTTTGAACTTTAGTTATAACCAGGGCGGAGCCAATGGGCGGGCGGGCTCGGGTCCCCAAAGCTCTGACGAATCTATATATATTGCCTATTTTTGTTTCGAAATCTTCAAATATTGTTAATGGTAAATATATTGATCTTAGTGACACAAGTTGTAGTTACAGTCCATCGGCAAAGACATTAAGTTGGGAGGTTAGAGGTTTAGGTCCGGAAGCCTTGATGGATGCCCACATTTCAAAGCATTTTTTTCGATAAATCTATTTGCTTGATGCTTTAATAAGAAAACCTACTATTGAAAACTTTTAAAATGTTAGCGATGTGTTTGTTCGATGGGATATATTTGACTATGATAGGTATTTTTTAATTTAACTATACATACTATAGAAAAAAGAAGAAGAAAATAACATCCACATAACTTATCACCTCAGGTTGCTTTATGATGTAAACAACACTGAATTACTTATTTCTAAAGCATTATTTACTTTAAATATCATACATAAAATATATGTATGTTCGAAGTCTGATAATTGAATCAATATTGTAAAATTTGATGGAAAAAATTGAACGCATCAATCCAAAATAGTTTTAAAAATCATTTGGTAATACTTTTTGCTATATGGATTTATTTTAATTCTTGAGAATCTGTTTTGTCCAGCCCCCAAGGAAAATTTCCTGGCTCCGTCCATGGTTATAACAGTTGTATTTGTCGCTTCTCAATATGTCCGATATGATATTAAACATCTGCACGACTATCTCATATGCTTTTGTATTTTATCATTGCTAGTATCCTAAATCTCATGTAGGCTTGAAAAAGCTTGCCACTCGGCTCGGGGCTCGTTCGGGTTTGTTCGAAAAATAAACAAGGCAAGCCACGTTTAAATAAGTTTTAAAGGTTTTTTTTTTAATTACTGAACGAATATGAACATAATAAAGTTTGGCTTGTTTAACAACTCTACCAGAGATGTGTATTATCAAAGATGAGGGAAATAAATGGATTTCGTGATCCAAAAGTTTATTACAAATTAATTTTTTAATTGTTCTTTTTAATACTATTTAATGAATCCAAGGTAGTGTATTACATGCGCATGTAAATTTGTAGTTTTTGATATTTTCGCCCGAGAGAGATGGCTAGCTACAATTACAATTTGTAACGAAAACAAAAATACCGAACGAACTTTGTAAAATTTCCGAAACGTGGGTTCCTATTTGCAAAAACAGCCGCCATGGTTCTCACTTCTCACAGTATTTCCCTTCCTAAATTCTCTGCGACGAAACCTTCGTTTTTTTCTCCCCGATGGCGGAAACTCCATCATAGGCCCTAAACCCTAGCTCTCAACAATTAATAGATCGAGGGATCGATGAGTTCCTCGATGCGTATACTCCTTTTTCTCTTCTTCAATCTCCTATTCTCTATTGGAGAATCGAAGCCTCAAGCTTTCAGGCGAGATCCTGGCCACCCTCAATGGCACCATGGAGCGTTCCACGATGTTCAGGAGAGCGTACGGGCCGACGTCCGCCAGATGCTCCACACTCGCGCTGAGGTAGCCCTAATCTCTCATCTGATCTTGCTCTTGATCGATTCATTTCGTCTATTGTATGAAAAAATTTAAGGAAATGAAAGAATGATGATCATTTCACAGGACTAAGCACAATCTGAGTCCATTACGAGTGAAAGACTTAATTTGATCTGATCACACATGGAATCTACAGTTATTAGTTGGAGCTTATTAAACATGGCCAAAATGATGATTCGGTTTGTTTACATCATATATGATGTATATATTGCTAGTTTTAAGTGGGAAGGTCAAGAACTAAAAATCTTGCTAGTAAAAACTCTAGCTCTTGGTTGGGAGTAAAGAAATTTCTGTGCTATTGAATTGTATAATAAATATGAAAATTTGACCACACAATCTTTTCCTAAATCTTTGAGCTTAAGAAAGTTGTAAGTTTGACCAGAGATGCAGGAATTTTCGTCAGAGGGGGCACCAAACAAAGCAAGCTTACATTAAGAAAATTTTTTATATAAAATTGTTAGATAATTTGCAAAGTAGTAACAAAAGTTTAAATAAGTTAACAATAAGATGGGAAAAAATCTTTTCAATAATAAGATAAAGCTTAATTAAAGCGACAGTCTCTTTAGATCCAAAATAATTGTGGGCAGCAGGGAATTGAACCCAAGACCTAATCTTGAGAAACAAAATGCACTACGAACTAAGCCAAACCCCGGTATACTCTTGATTATGCCATAAAAGTATATATAATATATATTCAAAATTTCTCAACTCATGTTTATATCGATATTGGTCTCTTTTTTTTTCAAAATTTCAGCGGAGGCACATGCCCCCCTCGGTCTTACTGTATCCGCCCTTGCAGACAAGCATCGATCTATAATTTCTTCCGCTTCTCAATAATTATATTACCTAGCAGCATCTTCATTTGAAGAGCCATGAAAAATATAAAAAAATAAATAATGCATGTTCAATGTTATTTTTACATGTTTTTGAAATAGAGAAATTAATTAGCATCACCACAACAGCAACAACAAGCCTTTATTCCAAACTTTTAGGGTTGGCTCTAAGTGGAAACAACACACTATGTATCACTAAATTGCGCGCTACACAGCGCTAAATTGCACGCTACGTAGCACAGTAGGGGCTAGTTCACTAAATACTGCACATAGCACAATCATACCGCAGCATGCAATATTTTTATAAGTGGTGTACATTGTACACTGCATAACTTAAGCTACGTAGCTTGAGCATTTAAGCTACGTAGAGCATTTAAGCTACGAAACACAAGTCTTTTAGAGGACATTTTATTAAAATAAACCGACATGAACCCCTTTATCCCTTTAACAAAATTACCCAGAAACCCAAATCGATCATCTAGGCCATCAAGGCCGCACTTTCTCTTCTCCTTCAAAATCAATCTACCCAACATAGGCCATCCAAGGCCTCACCCGTCCATCCATGGCCACTTTAGAGGCCATCCAAGCCATATACGGCCAGTTTTGATCATCTACGGCCAGTCTTGAGTCATCTGCTGCCTCATCAAGCCACGTGGTTGGTGTTCAAGGCAATTGTTAATATTTCTCTCACCCTTTTTTTAAAGGTCGTTTTGGGTTTGAATTGGAGAAGAAATGGATTGTTTTGTAGCCTACCCCATATGCTTGGGATAAAAGGCTCAGTTGTTGTTGTTGTTGTTGTTGTTGTTAAGATCTTATGGTTTTTTTGGTGAGCCTGAATTGTTGAGAAGAAACGGGTTGCCTTATCATGCCCACTAGTTTTTATATTTACTAAAACTATATTTATATTCTTTAAATTAAAATATTAATAAGCTGTGTAACTTGCTCTTTACTTTACTCTATTTACACTTATTTCTATTTGATGGCAGAGTGTTATTCTTTACACAATTGCTACATTCATCGTTGGGTTGGCTTAAGGAGTGAGCATACTTCACATTTCTTAAAATTCGTTTTGATATAGATTAGACTAGAAATGGGGAATAAAGTTACTTTCTTCTGGCTACTTCTTATTCTTCCAGAAGCAAAGAAACTTTGTGAAGTATGTGTGTCATTTAAGGTCCATATAGGAATTAAAATAGTACCATCTGAAGTCAATAAGTCTTGTAAAACAAACATAAGGAGAAGCAGAAGTTTCTTATGCTATTTACTTGGTTCTTATTTAACAAAGGGGCCCTTTGAGCTCTTCTTTATGCTTCAGATTCAATTCATGAAGCCGTTGGGTCTAACTCATAAACTTCATCAATTAACCAAAGAAGAAATGTCCATGTTCCTTTATAGAATGGGCTTAGTTCTGAAACATATTAAGAACAATAAGAACTTGCACATGCACAAATTTCTTACACAGTAACTTTCTGGTTTTGTTATCTTTCAACTTAATTGGGTTTCTGGAGCCACTTAAACAAAAATTGTGAATTATAGAAATCTAAATGTCAGATAATGCTCTAGTATATGACTAAATTAAGTTGTTGTCATGAGTTATTTTATTTTATTTTCCCTTACTTCTTTTTAAGTTTTGTGTTTCTTTATACTTATATGATATCTGAAATATGATTTTCATGACAAAATTTATTAACTGATCATTTACACTTGTTGATCACTGCAGGTTCCTTTTCAGGTTCCTCTTGAGGTTAACGTCGTTCTTGTTGGTTTTAATGGAGATGGAGGTTACAGATACACACTAGATTCCCATAAACTAGAGGAATTCTTGAAAATCAGTTTCCCAACTCACCGGCCCTCATGCCTTGAGACGGGCGAGCCGATTGACATTGAGCATCATATCATATACAATGCAATACCTGTAAGCTACTTGGGAAGAATTGATAAATAATCTGCCTTGTCTTTTGACATCAGAGATCTTTTATTTTCTGATTGTAGATAGTGTCCAGACAATTCGTATTAGCTTGCATGAGGGGGCCTTTTTAGTGTTTGCATTTGCTAGCATTTAGTTAAAGATGTTCTTATTCTCAAAATACATAAATAGAAATAATGTAACATTGAAAGAGAGTTTGAGCTTCGGAAAGCCGTCGTAATTTCATTTCTTATACATATGGGATTTGGCAAGCTTACCAGTAACATTTACAGTATCATTTCACCTATATTGCACATACCACTTTAATTGTTTCCGCCAAGTCCAAAAGTTCTCCACCATTGCTATTGCATTATGTTGATAGAGATAGTTTGTTGGTCATTTTATGCTCAGTGGTTGCCGACTATCTGAATCAGTTTCCTGGGAAAGAGAGTTCCGGTTTAATGTTTTATGATGTCCCTTGTACTCATTAAGAAATGGTCAGCGTATCTAGTTCTTGGTTAATCTAATAATTTGTTTACTGGTGTCAAATGGGTATTAATATGACAAGTTAGAAAGTAGGTTTAAATTCCATGCGGTACTGCAGGTGTACCAATCATTACTTGAATAAATTCATTACCGTAAGAATATTTCATGTTGCATACATGACCTTATATTTATATCATAATATTGCTATACAACCCATGTCTGGCTATTTATATGAAAACAATATAGAACAATTTCACAATTCATCCCCCCCTTCATGTTTCCCCCCTTAAAATGAGCTAAGAAAATATTGATTTTTGTTATTTTCTACGCACTGAGTTGATCAGTGGCTTTGGCTTCGTGATTATATCTATCTACTTATCCATATGACGCCAAAGAAATCGGAAGATGTTTTTTCCCTGGGTAACCAGACAGATGTGCTCTTTATTGCATTCTATTTTGCTATGATAAGTTAGCAAGATGCAATTTTCTTCCATTCAATTCTGATCAAAGCATGCCTTACAAAATTAGGCTGGCCAACCGGAATTAGTTGCCCTTGAGAAGGCACTGAAAGATGCAATGGTTCCAGCAGGGTCTGCAAGAGAGGTAAACATCAATTAAGCAGCCTGAATTCTGCAACTGTTCAACATTGTTCTCTTTGTAGAAACCCCAAGATTTTTCTGTATATAAATAATTATAGGCTAAACTTTCAGAGTGAATATGGAAGGGAGCTTCCTCTTTTTGAGGTAGATGCTGCTGCAGTGGAGCCAACATTTCAAAAGTTATATTCTTTTATATTTGATATGGAAAGCGGTGGATATTCGGCCACAGAAATGGATAGACCTGTACCTGCTGCAATATTTATCGTGAATTTTGACAAGGTAATTCATATTTCTTGTTTGTGATATCAGTTAAGATGAAGAATATTATTGCTATTAGCCCTTTTCAAAATAATTTATTTTGCATTTGTTCTACTAAAAGTCAGTTGAATTATGTCGGTTATTTCTGTTGTGCAGGTTAGAATGGATCCTAGGAACAAGGAAGTGGATCTTGAAGGTTTAATGTATAGCAGAATTGATAGGTTAACGGAAGAAGAGCTGAAACAGCAGGAGGGAGGTTACATTTATCGATACCGTTACAATGGTGGAGGTGCATCTCAAGTCTGGCTTGGTTCTGGAAGGTAATACATTTATTGTAGTCACTGCTAGTGTTAGCATTTAGTTTGCTACCCCCAAAAGAAATAATGAGTAAAAACTATGGCTGAATTAGATACAGCAAAATGTGGTCCTTACAAACGATTACTATTTTTGCTAACAGTACCTTTAATTACCTTTCCCCCCTTCCCCCTTCTCCTCTGAAATCTATTTAAGACCTTCATTGTTTGTTAATGTCGCGAAATATCTGCTTGCTTAGTGGTCACGGGTGCCACATATGAGGTCACGGGTGCCACATATGGGGTTATTCTAGGTGAGCTGATTTAATTTGAATAGGATTGCCTATTGCAGGTTGTTATTTTTAACTTAACTCATCAGTTTAAAATCTCTTTTTTGGCAATAAGTGTATTCAAATAAGAGAGGAGCATTCTTTCAGAAATTCGATTACTGCAATTTAGATATTTGGGCGAAAGCTGTAACTTATTCCCTTTTATTTTTAAATAACAATTCAATTCCCTTATATTAGCATGTACTTTCTCTTAAAATGTATTTGCAACCGTTGAAAGAAAACCCCCTCAAATGATGGGACTTTAAAGATAGTCCCACTTTGGGAACAACAAAAGAAACATATGGATATAAAATATAAAATGAGTTACACCTCAATAAGGCCTGAGTCTTATTGTCGGAACCCACTTATCATTAAAAGCCCATCGCTCCTCCAACTTTAAACTCTACTCTACTTTAAAAATAAATTTGCTTAATTAAGAAAATAAAATATTTCTTCTTGATTCTTTTCATGGTATCTGAGCCACTGGCTCGATCCAAACTCAACTCGACAATACTACCAAGTGTTGTACTTTTGTCACGTCCCGAAAGTACGGAACATGACCGGCACTTAAACTACGAAACGTTTCGAGGCGTACGTAATCTAAGTAAGCCGAAAACCCAGAAATCCAAACCAAGAAAAGTAGTAGAGTGAAGGAAAACCAATTTAAATCAAGTAGTTTTAATAGTATAAACCGAATTATGCATTTTTTAAAAATATCAAATATTTACTGAAAATTTCGACAGAGTCTCCTTTGTAAATACTGGCCCCCAAACGGGATACAACATGAATAGTTTACGAAATCAATAAAAGGCATCCCCAAGCGGGAGCTAGCTCTTCGTCCAACGACGGTCACAACCACACAAGCAATATAATATACAACGCCAAGGGCGAGGATCAAAACTCAAAAGGAAACTCAAAACAACAAGAAATCCACAGGAGTATAACGCGCGACTCTAAGGTCGAAAGAATAACATCACTGGTCTCTATCTCAAAAATAAATACATGTTTGGTTGATGGAACTTCTAGATATAACTGAATAATAATATATACCAAGTATACTGATGGGTACGATACAATAAACCCACCCACTAGCAAATCACCCGGAAATGGAAGTAGTGCCAGCAAAGCCGTAATGAAACCTGTACGGCAAAACCTGCAAGAAACTGTGGCACAACGGGGGTGAGTTGCCGACTCGTGAATAGAAACATGTACGAACAGAAATCGCATGAACAACGCAATACCAAGTCATACAATCATAATATATCCTCCAATATATAACCAGCAGCTTATAACAATGGCTAGGATATACCTCTAAACAACGGTAATACCAAGTGCTCGTGTCAGTGCCTCAGGTAGCAATGTATCATATGGATGATGTATGAATGCATGAAACAGAATGCATGTACTGGAGAAAACTGCTTTCATAACTTAGTGAGATTTCTGTATCTTTTTTTAAAAGAGGTATCATAAATGAAATCAGCATAAACAGTGTCTAGTATCGACATAAAACATAAATCTCAATGTCTCAAAATCTCAGGCTCCGGCTATCCGGACTGGCCTGTATCATCAAATCTCAGTATCTCAGTATCTCAATATCTCGAAATCTCAATGTCTCAATCTCAATATCTAGGGCACCGTCAGTCCAGACCGGCCCCTACCATCCATTTCAAGACTATGACGGTATCGTCCGGATATCCGACGCGTCGGGTAAAATCACCGGTCGGTAATGCTCCCCTGCCAGGCTCAACGCCATCATCTGCGATCCTCTTGCTCCGGGATACCGCACCGGGTCCACCATGTACCCGAAACGGTTCCTCCACTCCTCGAACTCGGGTCTCGAAATCCATCAGCAAACTCATGGTGGACGACTCATATATCATGGGAAAACCGCGCTTTTCATTTAAAAAGAGAAGTTTGTATAAGTTTTGCGGTTTTCCCCCAAATTCAGAAAATCTCATGGAAATCCGAATCCAAAACCTCAATAGCACGTAAAATAGTGAATATATACATGAGAATCCATGAATGCGGTATAACAAGGAATAACAGTATGCATGAAATGACAAGTAATAACTGCAATGTCTAAACTGGCATATAAGGCAGGTACACTAATATCATGTCAAACTACTAACTAACAAGCTAAATCAAGCAATAATATTTTCTAAGGTGTACGTGACATGGCAATTACCGATGAAGATGTGTGTGAGCCGGCAAGTAAGTGTACGTGGTATATACGCATCATCGGTAATGGTGTTAGTGTCCTAACAGCATAATATCAACAATGCAATATGAAATAGCAATGTAAGTATGCGATGCGGGGCGAACAGCAATAATGAGCGGGAGCTAAATACTAGACACAACGGTAACTGATCTGCATTTAATATATATACGTCATACTATGGTGCCATTTGAAATAACACAAATCGTGGGGTTTTGGAAATAAGGGCTACGGTGTTTTTAAGAAAAGATACGCGTTTTGAAATATCCGTAGAATTCCTTGATCTGTCTTTTAAAATACCCACGATCCATTAGTTTTGAAATAGGTAGGAGTCTAATCTAGTCTAACAACTACACTAAACTATACGGCTAAACTAACAAGCTGAACCACAGGTAAGGAAACCGCCTAACATCTGAGTCGATACATATACATACCTGTATATGTATAGTCGGTGATCCCGCATCAATAATATCATATCCGATACCATATCTATAATCAGACACCTCAAGTTAAGAGTGCGGATCAATCATCAATATATAGCTCGTACGTAAATCCGTCGTACGGCATCCCCAAATCTGGGTTCGGATCAATATCACATTATTCATCCGGTATCCTCTTTATCCAAGATCATAATCTGAGTACTGATCTACGTCCAGTACGATACTAATATCATCAATATAGTCATGATCTGACTGCTGATCTACAGCCTCATACAAACCAATATCATCATCATATATCGTCATAAAGAGGTATACATCGCCTAATGCGACCTATTCTAAATATCTTTACATATCTTATCTCATATCACGATCACATGTCAACCATTCGATGTATAACACTATTCACAGTAACGTCGTCCCAAGATCCGCTATAATATTAGGACGTATCTCAAGTACGAATCCTGCCATATCACCGTTCTCGCAGTCTCAATCAAATCTTATCGACTCATCTCAAATCCCAATTACTATTCTCAAATCCAGTATGTGAACACAGTCCCATACCCATGTGAACACATAACAATATAACCCCATATAAGCACATATGAAAGAAGAATGTATGCAAGTATGGGTGTGTGTAAATGTGGTGCAACCTCTACTCTAGGGTCTTGCAATACTAAACCTATCCAATCACACCTAAAATCTATCTTTATCATCAACAAACTCAACAATATAATCAATAAATATATGTGTGTATACGTATTCGTATACATCACCACGAACTGCGGGGGTGCTATACGCCATCCATCCGACTTCTCTCCGTTGATATAAATCTACTCACCTGGTTCTCGCTCGTCGGTGCCGATGTCGCCACGCGCTTGCTTGTCGTCTCGAAGTCCATATGAGATACCTAAATATCATAACGCACTGTATCGCATTAAAACCAAATTCGAAATCGAAACGGCATACGAAAATCAAATCGGCACGTGTATCACGCATAGGTCAAAACCTATCGCCTACGCATGCAAGAATAGCCAGACCAACCCTCGATGTCGATGTACAAACGTCAAACCATCGAGAAAAACCCAAACGCACTCATTTGCGCATTCACGAACACTAATTATAATATAAAATAGGTTAAAATTCACAAAAACCCCAAACTCACTTTAAAAGCCATTTTTCCGAAAATGTAGCAAGCAAAAATTACCCGTTTTAGTACAAAACTCGATGTTTAAACAAATCTAGCGGCCATAATACTTATTAAACATCTTAAATAAGTCATACAACCCATCTCAAGAATTTAATATCATCAATTTTTATAAAACTAAAAATTCTAGTTTTGCAATTTATCTAATTTTAACAATTTCAACTAAAATGCGCAAAACAATTACGCTTGATTTTGCATTGTCCAAGGGCATTAAACCACTCATATAATATTAATGATGACATGAAACCATAATTATAATTTAATCTAAAGTATTTAATAATTTTCCAAAAACCCTAGTTAGCAAAATAGCTTAATTAGGACATTTTATAATCAATGGTTTGTAATTAACAACTAGATTAGCTTTCAACAAGACTTAAGATGTTAATCCACATCACAAAACCATGCACAATTTATCACAACACAATTCCACAACAAAACCCTAACTTGAATTCTATAAACATGCAATTAAACTTATTTAAAACCTAATTAATCACATAATTAACTTAGATAAAAGCAACTAGACAACAAATTAACTACATGGTTAAAATTATACCTCCACAATTTTATAGATCTCACTTGAAATCTAGCCATGCAAAATGCCATCTTGATCCCTAGATCCATACTAGAATGGTCAAGTAAAAATGGGTAGGGATTAGATTTTGATTTTGTGGGCTTTTTGTGTTGAATTTTGGGCATTTTGTGGAATTTTTTGATGCAAAAATGGAGGGGATTTGGAGGAGGGCTGCTGCTGTTGAGGGGCTGGAATTCGGCCAGAAATGTGGAGAGGGGTGAGGGAGGAGAGAGAGTGAGGTGGAGAAAGTGGGGAAAAGTCAAAGTCCACCTTTTATTTCTTTCATTTTCTTTTCTTTTCTTTTCTTTTCTTTTCTATTCAAAAAGGAGGTGATTGGAGAGAGAGGGGGAGGGCTGTCAAGGTGGGGCCGACCACATGGGGAGAGGGAGAGAGGGTGAGGTGTGGGTGTGTGGGTTAGGGAAAAAGATAAATGTATTACCCCAATTCTCTTCGATATTTTCTAAACCGTTTTGGCAAACCATTTCGTTTCAGAAACAATATTTTACATGCCAGTTTAGTGTGTCATGAATTCTAAATTTTGTATCAACCCATTCCAATTTGTAATTTTCCTTAATTAAATGTATTAGTGAGGGCTTAAAATAATATTAAAATAATTAATTTCGGAAATTTTTTCAGAAAATTTGAAATTTCACTGGCTCAATAAACACCAAATACTAGCAATTACATAGCTAGAATATGTATATTTAATTTTATAATAAAGATATTTGTATTTTGACTTTGTACAGAAAACCCCCTTATTTTACCGATTTTCCGAAATTTCACCGAAACGATTTTCAAAACGTTACAATCTTCCCCCCTTAAAGAAATTCGGTCCCTGAATTTAAATTAAAACTCCCCCAAAATACTAAAACATCTAAGCAAAACCATCAAGTCGTCGGGGCTCCGAAATCGTAAATACATAAAACAAATCGTAACGCAGCGCATGCGCATAAAAAATGAGCATATAACTCAATATCAAAACTCCGTCAAGCATCTCGCAATCATCGGAGTCATGGTAAAGACACAAATGTCAAAACCAATACAAAACCAATATGATATAACTCGAAACTATACACGTAAATATCAAATATATATATGTAAATATCTGAAGGAAATGCATGCCAAATCTCTCAAAGTCGCTGTGCAATGCGCATAACACCGCACAGTGGCGAACGTCTATCATAAGAAAATAACCATATACATATATACCTTTTGTTTGAAATGTACGTTCCGCCGTTTTGGGAAACAATTTGGAAGGGTTTTCTTGTTTTAAACGTTTCGTGTCATATCAGACACGTAGGTAAATACTGAGACTATAGCTCGCTTTTTGGAATTCCCTTCGATAGCTATCAATGCATGCAAAATACATTCAAGTACCGTCCTCTGACTAGTCCTGCTCAGTACGAAAACACATAGCAAATATCATAAAAACGTACCGCTCTATAAGAAATCAATCCCAAAATATGCATACGAATACTACGTGTGTCTGGTGCGCACGGAAATCAAAATCCATATATGTGCCATACATGCGCACAGAAACAACATCTAAGTGCATCGGGTGTGCACACAACATTTGTCATAGGCAACGTGTGTGCCTGACAGCAAAATCAGGTGCATCCGATATGCACAAAAAATCTCGATTTAGTGCATCTGGTGTGCACCAAAATCGCATCTCAAACATGCGCGAAAATCCAAGGCACGAAAACTATCTCAAGTGCAACAACTGTGCAAAAATCGTAAATACTCAGTAGGTGCAACCATGGTCCATGAAAACAAATATCATGAAACTCAATCATCAAAACCAAATCATGCGAATAGATCGCTCAAAATACCAAAATCAAGTATGGCGGAATAGTCCCGCTCAAGCACATCCTCCAAGACTCTCTGGCCAACTGTCGTGGTCACTCGTAGCATGTCTCGTCGACGATCCTGAACTCTGGCCTGCTGGTGTGCGTAACACGACCACTCCTGAGTCCAAGTCTTCTCGTAATTCATTCCAGAAAGGTCCTGTCGAGATCTCTCCCAAATCTCGTCTCTGCCGAACTGTCTGGAAGTCGTCCCTTACTAGATCTGTTCTCGTTCCGGAACGGCTGCATACTCATCGCGACTCCTTCTGAAAGGTATATCCAAGTACAATGCCTCTGCATGCGCATCGCATCTCTGATGTCGGCGGAGTGGAACGTCATCTTATCCAGATCTTGTACGGACCTCTTTACTCCACTTTTCTCTAATGTCGACTGCTTCGGACTCGTCTCGTCGTGGCTGCATGGACTGAGCTCCAACGGCTATCCTCGTATCTGGAGTCTCCCAAGAAATGCATCTCACCACCTAGCATCCGAATGAAGTCGAACCATCCGATCGATTCGTCAAAACCTCATAATCCCCCAAGAGCTCAACATCTTGGGTACAGTTTAACAGTATCGAGTATGTACCACAGTATCGATGGTCCAGCCGTAGAAGGGCAAACCCAAGCCTCACTAATGGCGCCGCGGAATTGCTGCAAACCCTAAGGTTCAAAGGCTTTCACACGGTCATTAAGTCGAGTTAGGGTTTCATTCTTTTAGAGGGTCCATAGAATTGCCTAGATGTCTTTCCGAATACTTTAAACTTGGAATAATAGGTTTTTGACATTCGATCGTCTTTGTCGACTCTCAACGTCTCCGCGTGAAGTCGTCTCTAGCTGGAATCAATCTATCTGATGACCTCGCATCGGGGTAGCGAACGAACCACATGTCCCAGTCATTCCTTCCCGGATGACTAGCGACCTTCTATCATCTCTAAGTACAACTCGTACTGCAATAGCTCTAACATCTGGGGCGATATCTCGTCGTTCGCAGCAATAACTGGCTCACTCGTCTGCATGCTGAACAGTGCCTCAATCATCATGAATAAGCAATGAGCCAACGGTCATCAAAATCTGGCTGGCCTCTATCATTGGCTCAATTCTCTGGTACTGATCGGCACGTCCGAGAAATCTCGTAAAGGCGATCCGCCAAACGCTCGTGGCGTGAAAACACAGTAAAAATACACATCTCCGCAATCGTGTGTCGTCGGAATTACGCCCTGGTCAGTCCTCGTTCGTGACCAGCTCGTGCTGACCGCAACTCTAGCCGTAGCTTTCTCTGCCCTTAATCGTGGCAGCAAAACTATAACTGGTACCGATGAGGCTAGATCAGGGATGAATATAATATTGAACAAAGAAATGTACATCCTAAGGCTTTTTAAGTGGAGTAGCGTATCGTAAGTATGCCGCGGAATATACCCACGGTACGCCACTTTACTTTAGTCACCTATTCCATCAACCAAGGGTCATCCTACGCTCCGAAGGTAAAACCTAAGGCTCTGATACCAACTTTGTCACGTCCCGAAAGTACGGAACATGACCGGCACTTAAACTACGAAACGTCTCGAGGCGTACGTAATCTAAGTAAGCCGAAAACCCAGAAATCCAAACCAAGAAAAGTAGTAGAGTGAAGGAAAACCAATTTAAATCAAGTAGTTTTAATAGCATAAACCGAATTATGCGTTTTTTAAAAACATCAAATATTTACTGAAAATTTCGGCAGAGTCTCCTTTGTAAATACTGGCCCCCAAACGGGATACAACATGAATAGTATACGAAATCAATAAAAGGCATCCCCAAGCGGGCGCTCGCTCTTCGTCAAACGACGTTCACAACCACACAAGCAATATAATATACAACGCCAAGGGCGAGGATCAAAACTCAAAAGGAAACTCAAAGCAACAAGAAATCTACAAGAATATAACGCGCGACTCTAAGGTTGAAAGAATAACATCACCGGTCTCTATCTCAAAAATAAATACATGTTTGGTTGATGGAACTTCTAGATACAACTGAATAATAATATATACCAAGTATACTGATGGGTACGATACAATAAACCCACCTACTAGCAAATCACCTGGAAATGGAAGTAGTGCCAGCAAAGCCGTAATGAAACCTGTACGGCAAAACCTGCAAGAAACTGTGGCACAACGTGGATGAGTTGCCGACTCGTGAATAGAAACATGTACGAACAGAAATCGCATGAACAACGCAATCCTATGTCATACAATCATAATATATCCTTAAATATATAACCAGCAACCTATAACAATGGCTAGGGTATACCTCTAAACAACGGTAATACCAAGTGCTCGTGTCAGTGCCTCAGGTAGCAATGTATCATATGGATGATGTATGAATGCATGAAACAGAATGCATGTACTGGAGAAAACTGCTTTAATTAGTGAGATTTCTGTATCTTTTTTTAAAAGAGGTATCATAAATGAAATCAGCATAAACAGTGTCTAGCATCGACACAAAACATAAATCTCAATGTCTCAAAATCTCTGGCTCCGGCTATCCGGACTGGCCTGTATCATCAAATCTCAGTACCTCAATATCTCGAAATCTCAATGTCTCAATCTCAATATCTAGGGCGCCGTCAGTCCAGACCGGCCCCTACAATCCATTTCAAGACTACGACGGTATCGTCCGGATATCCGACGCGTCGGGTAAAATCACCGGTCGGTAGTGCTCCCCTGCCAGGCTCAACGCCATCATCTGCGATCCTCTTGCTCTGGGGTACCGCACCGGGTCCACCATGTACCCGAAACGGTTCCTCCACTCCTCGAACTCGGGTCTCGAAATCCATCAGCAAACTCATGGTGGACGACTCATACATCATGGGAAAACCGCGCTTTTCATTTAAAAAGAGAGAAGTTTGTATAAGTTTTGCGGTTTTCCCCCAAATCCAGAAAATCTCATGGAAATCCGAATCCAAAACCTCAATAGCACGTAAAATAGTGAATATATACATGAGAATCCATGAATGTGGCATAACAAGGAACAACAGTATGCATGAAATGACAAGTAATAACTACAATGTCTAAACTGACATATAAGGCAGGTACACTAATATCATGTCAAACTACTAACAAGCTAAATCAAGCAATAATATTTTCTAAGGTGTACGTGACATGGCAATTACCGATGAAGATGTGTGTGAGCCGGCAAGTAAGTGTACGTGGTACATATGCATCATCGGTAATGGTGCTGGTGTTCTAATAGCATAATATCAACAATGCAATATAAAATAGCAATGTAAGTATGCGATGCGGGGCGAACAGCAATAATGAGCGGGAGTTAAATACTAGACACAACGGTAACTAATCTGTATTTAATATATATACGTCATACTATGGTGCCATTTGAAATAACACAAATCGTGGGGTTTTGGAAATAAGGGCTACGGTGTTTTTAAGAAAAGATACACGTTTTGAAATATCCGTAGAATCGCTTGACCTGTCTTTTAAAATACCCACGATCCGTTAGTTTTGAAATAGGTAGGAGTCTAATCTAGTCTAACAACTACACTAAACTATACGACTGAACTAACAAGCTGAACCACAGGTAAGGAAACCGCCTAACATCTGAGTCGATACATATACATATCTGTATATATATAGTCGGTGATCCCGCATCAATAATATCATATCCGATACCATATCTATAATTAGACACCCCAAGTCAAGAGTGCGGATCAATCATCAATATATAGCTCGTACGTAAATCCGTCGTACGGCATCCCCAAATCTGGGTACGGGTCAATATCACATTATTCATCTGGTATCCTCTTTATCCAAGATCATAATCTGGATACTGATCTACGTCTAGTACGATACTAATATCATCAATATGTCATGATCTGACTGCTGATCTACAGCCTCATACAAACCGATATCATCATCATATATCGTCATAAAGAGGTATACATCGCCTAATGCGACCTATTCTAAATATTTTTACATATCTTATCTCATATCACGATCACATGTCAACCATTCGATGTATAACACTATTCACATGTAACGTCGTCCCAAGATCCGCTATAATATCAGGACGTATCTCAAGTACGAATCCTGTCATATCACCGTTCTCGCGGTCTCAATCAAATCTTATCGACTCATCTCAAATCCCAATTACTATTCTCAAATCCAGTATGTGAACACATAGTCCCATACCCATGTGAACACATAACAATATAATCCTATATAAGCACATATGAAAGAAGAATGTATGTAAGTATGAGTGTGTGTGTAAATGTGGTGCAACCTCTATTCTAGGGTCTCGCAACACTAAACCTATCCAATCACACCTAAAATCTATCTTTATCATCAACAAACTCAACAATATAATCAATAAATATACGTGTGTATACGTATTCGTATACATCACCACAAACTGCGTGGGTGCTATACGCCATTCACCCGACTTCTCCCCGTAGATATAAATCTACTCATCTGGTCCTCGCTCGCCGGTGCCGACGTCGCCACGCGCTTGCTTGTCGTCTCGAAGTCCACATGAGGTACCTATATATTATAACGCACCGTATCACATTAAAACCAAATTCGAAATCGAAACGGCATACGAAAATCAAATCGGCACGCGTATCACGCATAGGTCAAAACCTATCGCCTACACATGCAAGAATAGCCAGACCAACTCTCGATGTCGATGTACAAACGTCAAACAATGGAGAAAAACCCAAACGCACTCATTTGCGCATTCACGAACACTAATTATAATATAAAATAGGTTAAAATTCACAAAAACCTCAAACTCACTTTAAAAGCCATTTTTCCGAAAATGTAGCAAGCAAAAATTACCCATTTTAGTACAAAACTCGACGTTTAAACAAATCTAGCGGCCATAATACTTATTAAACATCTTAAATAAGTCATACAACCCATCTCAAGAATTTAATATCATCAATTTTTATAAAACTAAAAATTCTAGTTTTGCAATTTATCTAATTTTAACAATTTCAACTAAAATGCGCAAAACAACTACGCTTGATTTTGCATGGTCCAAGGGCATTAAACCACTCATATAATATTAATGATGACATGAAACCATAATTATAATTTAATCTAAAGCATTTAATAATTTTCCAAAAACCCTAGTTAGCAAAATAGCTTAATTAGGTTATTTTATAAGCAATGGTTTGTAATTAACAATTAGATTAGCTTTCAACAAGACTTAAGATGTTAATCCACATCACAAAACCATGCACAATTTATCATAACACAATTCCACAACAAAACCCTAACTTGAATTCCATAAACATGCAATTAAACTCATCTAAAACCTAATTAATCACATAATTAACTTAGATAAAAGCAACTAGACAACAAATTAATTACATGGTTAAAATTATACCTCCACAATTTTGTAGATCTCACTTGAAATCTAGCCATCCAAAATGCCATCTTGATCCCTAGATCCATACTAGAATGGTCAAGTAAAAATGGGTAGAGATTAGATTTTGATTTTGTGGGCTTTTTGTGTTGAATTTTGGGCATTTTGTGGAATTTTTTGATGTAAAAATGGAGGGGATTTGGAGGAGGGCTGCTGCTGTTGAGGGGCTGGAATTCGGCCAGAAATGTGGGGAGGGGTGAGGGAGGAGAGAGAGTGAGGTGGAGAAAGTGGGGAAAAGTCAAAGTCGACCTTTTACTTCTTTCATTTTATTTTATTTTATTTTCTATTCAAAAAGGAGGTGATTGGAGAGAGAGAGAGGGAGGGCTGTCAAGGTGGGGCCGGCCACATGGGGAGAGGGAGAAAGGGTGTGGTGTGGGTGTGTGGGTTAGGGAAAAAGATAAATGTATTACCCCAATTCCCATTAACACTAATTAATCCCTTTTTCTTCGATATTTTCTAAACCGTTTTGGCAAGCCATTTCGTTTCAGAAACAATATTTTACATGCCAGTTTAGTGTGTCATGAATTCTAAAATTTGTATCAACCCATTCCAATTTGTAATTTTCCTTAATTAAATATATTAGTGACGGCTTAAAATAATATTAAAATAATTAATTTCGGAAAATTTTTCAGAAAATTTGAAATTTCACCAGTGGCTCAATAAACACCAAATACTAGCAATTATATAGCTAGAATATGTATATTTAATTTTATAATAAAGATATTTGTATTTTGACTTTTTACAGAAAACCCCCTTATTTTACCGATTTTCCGAAATTTCACAGAAACGATTTTCAAAACGTTACAACTTTCCACTTGACAACCACACCAAAGAAAAAAAAAGTGATGGTTGCATATGAGGGGGAGTGTTGAAAGTAAAAAAAAAAACACCAAATAATGAGACTTTAAAGATAGTCCCACATTGGAAACAACAAAAGAAACACATGGGTATAAAATATAAAATGGTTCACACCTCAATAAGGCTTGAGTCTTATTGTTGGAACCCATTTTTCATTAAAAGCCCATGTGTAAAAGCCCATCACTCCTCCAACCCTTCTGTAACTCCACTCTACTTTAAAAATAAGCTTGACAGCAACCATAGTTTTAGTTCTCTTATAGGTGTTGATATTGTGAACTTACATCAGACATCACCATATAAACTTCGTCTTCCTGTTTACTTCTCCTTTTGATATGATGGATTTTGTCGACAAATGGGATTATACACTTTTTACTTTGATTCTCAAGATGAGAATAGTTGGATTAGGGAATTATACATGGATTCCTATTTGCGACTTTATGCCTTATAAGCCTCCTGTCATTTGTCTATGAAAAGTTGATAATGAAATGGTTAATTGCAACTTGCAGATTTTTATAAAACTAGGTGCAAATTTTAGTTCTGTGTGATGTATTTCTGATATCTGTATGTTTTCTAAATGGATTGGTTTTGCATTCAATTCTATTTTCTTGCTCAAGTATGATCAATTGAATGCACATACATCTACATCTATCCTTCATCTGATTCTGTGTTCTGCATGGATAATCTATTTTTAGTCTTCTACATTTTTTCTGCATATAGGTTCTACTTTTTGTAAGGTTTCAACCTTAATCTAGTGCCCTGAACACACATACCCACATAATATATCAACGCTCTCCTTGCACCTAGAAGTTGACTTGAATCTTATTCTCTTCGTATTTGGCAAGACCAGTTCTTATGTTATTGGGATTCTATCGACTTTGACACTAATCTTTTGACATCCACTTGCAGATTTGTTGTGGTTGATCTTTCAGCTGGCCCTTGTACATATGGTAAGATAGAAACCGAAGAAGGAAGTGTTAGTTATAGGACTGTGCCACGGTTATCAAGGCTAGTCTTTCCGAGTGGAACAAATGCTGCTAGTGTTAGTTCTTCAAATGATCTTTTCATGGGACAACTTGGAGCTCTGATATCAACCACCATCGAGCATGTTATAGCCCCAGATATTAGGTACAATTTTTAAGCTTTTCTTACTGATCATGTGATTGACACCTACTCCACAAATATGCATCTAAGTGTCCATTTCTTTTATGAAGTTGGCTACGGGCTTCATCATGTAGTCACTACTGAATGATGGTACATTGTTCAGATCACCTTATGATAATACAAGGGACTTAGTAATAATCTACCTGTAAGCCCTGTATCCTTTTCGAGTGTAGATAACACATATGATAAAGATTAACCAAGGATAAGATTATAATGCAAGCATATCATGAAACTAGAATAATATTATTATGGCAATCACAGCAGTCCCTGCTGGAACTTGGATTAAAGAAACAATGAAAAAAGCACAAACATTGACTTTATGGCCAAGAAAATTATGGGCAAGAGAGAGGCTTCTGTTATAGCTAACAGGCTATTGCTCTTGAATTACGAATTGATGGGTTACCTACTTATTTAGGAGAAATTGATTAATTGCCTACTTATTTAGTAGTGGAGGTGGCATGCATTGGTCGCACCTCATGACTAAAAATGGACGGAATTTGGTAGTAAGCTTGGATTTGACATTTACTGCACGTCTTGCATTTATATTTTGCTAGATATTAAATGGGTTAACCAAGGGACTGATGGGACTAGCACATAAAATGGCTAGTTTAACCATGAAAAAACCCATAAACGTCCTTGATATATTGCAAAACACAGCAGTTGTAGAGCTATTTGGAGGTAAAAGTACAATGCTTCCAGAGAGTCTGAGTAATTACCATATTATCTCTTACACTTTAGTATATTCCCTTGCAAAGTATGCTTATGGCTCTATGCTTTGTACGAGAATCCGTAAAATGTTTCATTTTACTCATATTTGACTTTTGATCCCAGGTTTGAAACTGTGGACTTGACGACAAGATTGTTGATACCTATAATTGTCTTGCAAAATCATAATAGATACAGCATCCTTAATGCTGGTCATAACTATAGCATCGATATCCAAGCGATTGAGAGAGAGGTCTGCTTCTATCTTAAAGCATTTTATTTTTTTGATACTTTCTTGGAGCATTTTAGTGACATGTACGGTTTTCAGTAACTTTACATGATATTTCTTGTTGCTTGTCGACCAATGGATATATATGCCGTTGACATGTACGGTTTTCAGTAACTTTACATGATATTTCTTGTTGCTTGTCGACCAATGGATATATATGCCGTTCGATGAGACAAACATGAGCAGAGTCATAAAACATCAAAATACAGCTTTCATAATGAAATTTGCTGCTTCTTTTTTGAATGCACCCTCTTTCGTGGTCATACATTTGTGTCTGCAACAGGAACTGTAAATCCTCTGTCCCAAGTACATTGATCTTTTATATCAGCGCTTTTAAGGTCGATTTTGTCAAGTTAACAAACACTTTTATCTTTTTTGCTACCTTACTTCATGCCTTTTTTGGTCTACCCTTATTCCCTAACTGCTAACGACTCCTTTAACTACTCTAGAATCTCTCTTCCTAAATGCGCAGTCATTGCTCTCTGTAGCACTTGTTCAAACCATTTCTAGCAATTCTCCAACATCTTACACCCCCACATCACATTCATCATCATGCTTCTTTTATCTTATTGCAGGCAATCTATCTCACTCAAACATTCTCAGCTCGGAAAAACCTATTATTTGGGCATGTTTCGCAATTACACAAACTTTTAGATCCATAAAGCATGGTTGGCCATATGGTTGTTTCCGTCTCCATTTTGAATTATCCTGCTTGCATTCTATAGATAACATCCTCTCTGTTGTGCGTAGTTTCCTTGGGTAGGAATTTACACTAAAATAAGATAGGGTCGACAATAGGTCAACAACCAGTCATATAACTTTCTCTATTAAGAGTGGCAGGTTGACCCCTGTTGATGGGAAAAGACCAAAATGACGGCGGGGGCTGCGAAAATGAATATAGGGATTTCTATCTTTTGCAAGTGTTTCTTTTGTTTTTATTCTATAATGAAGTTTCATACAAAGTTTTCTTCTTCCTTGGAGCTTTCCCCTTTTGCCATGTTTTTATTTTGCTGTAGGTAAAGAAGATGGTACATGCTGGACAAGAGGTGATTCTTGTTGGAGGTTCACATGCATTGCATCGCCATGAAAAGTTAGCAATTGCTGTCTCAAAAGCAATGCGAAGTCATTCTCTTCAAGAAACGAAGAAGGACGGGCGATTTCATGTCCGTACCAGAACATATTTGGATGGAGCTATTCTTAAAGAGGTTAGTTGCATTAACCTCATATGCTTGGGATAAAAGGCTCAGTTGTTGTTGTTGTTGTTAGTTGCATTAACCATATGATCATTATTTACATGTCGTGAAGAATTGGGAAAAGTAAATTTGGTATTGGCTTGTTTGAAATATGGCCTTCATCTACATTGTTATGACAGTCTTCTTCTGTTCTCACTATTTACAATAATACAAAAGTTCCACTCGAGCAATATCATCATCAGCATCATTACCAAAGGATCAGATAAGTAAAAGCTTATCATACAATCTTACATGTGTAAGATAACAGTGTTGTGATTTTAATATGCTCATGGTAGCATCGAGGGGGTGATTTTTGAAAGGTTAAACACCTGTTTTTGTTCTTAGCAATATAATTTCCTTTATGATTGCTTACTAAGTTTCTATCTAGCATCCTAGTATATATTAGATCTAATTTATGTCACATCCATAGTAAATAAATCTAATATCTGGATCAAGAAGATTTATACTGATAATGCTTATGCAGAGTGTATTTTTAGTGTATCAATCTACTTGGACAATATTAAAATTCCCTTTTCTTTCTGTTGTTCTATTTTGCAATTTCCTGTAAAGTTCTGAATTGCTTTAGTTACCGTGTGTAAACTGCAAAACTACTTTCCCTTTTAATTTTAATGTTTATGAGACGGGCTTCATGCCCTGCTCTTTCGTCAGAAAGAAAAAATAAATCTACTTGGACGAGATCAAGGGCAGGTCAATATAAATTCTGAATTTTTTATACTGAAAAGCCTGGTGTGTCTGGACAGGACCAACTGTTAATACATCACCCAGACACATTCATAAATGTATATAGATATGTATTTGATATATTTTCTTCTACGGAAGCATGTAGTATGCATGCATGCGTGTCTTATGTATCTTTCTAGTAATGTGCACTTAACATTTGATCCCTGTGGGATGTGGCTCCTCTAGGAAATGGAGCGTTCTGCGGATGTTCTTGCAGCTGGGTTACTAGAAGTTGCTGATCCATCACTCTCAGCTAAATTTTTCCTCCGTCAGGTTTGTATGAATATCACTACCTGTCTCTCTAGGCATTATAATGGTCAATGTACAGACCTTAATTCAAATGTCTTCATTTTCATCCTTCGCAAACTTTAACTATAGCATGATAAGGTCGCCTCTTCCAATTTTTATTTTTTTTCCTTTTTACTTCTCCAGCATTGGATGGATGAATCTGATAGCTCCCAGGATTCCATTATCAAGCACAAACCACTGTGGGCAACTTATTATTCTAAATATGGGAAAAATAAGAAAAGTGAGAGAAAGAAACAGGAAAACCTGTACCGGACTTACGGAACTAGAGTCATTCCTGTGTAAGTATCGCATGTCCTCTTCTTGCCTAGCTAATTCTTACACCACAATTTGTCACTCTCAACTTTCCAGTTTACATTGAGCTAACTTCGCTCTGCCTGAAATACATACTATGATGTGTACAATTACCCAAAGCTCATTAAGGATGGATTAAAAATACTGGCTGCAGTGATTCTCTATTTTTTTGTCACCATAATAGTTTCATGAAATATTGGACAAAGGTTTGTTGTACTGCACTCTATGTCTGTTTATCGCCCGAGGTTGTACATAGTAAGGGTGTTTTATGAGTTCTATGATATAAATGGAATGAGCAATTATTGCAATTAGCATAAATATCCACACCTTCATGCCCACAATTTTGGAGTCTCTCGGATTCAGAATTTGTACCTTCTGGAGCTTATGATGTGTTGCTGATTGTAATTATTGCTCTCAGAGCTGCAACCAGCTAACCCTTGTGTTTCTTCTTACAAGCATCGAGTGTTTTCAGCATGCTATTGAAGAACTGACCAGAGAAAACTAAATCTATTTTCAAGTCTGACACACCTAATTCCTAGACCAATGAAACAATAATTAAAAGAATGACAAGAGAAGGTTATCATGTGGAATCCATCATAGAAGAAAACTTTAGAGGGTACAAACACTTCAGGTTATTACTCACATTTATTGTATGAGTTTCTATCTTGTTCTTCAAATCTTTGAAGGAATTTCGTTAATGTTGGCAAACAAATAAACCTATTCTGCCTACGTCCGGCAGTTGTTTGGGATGTTTATGTCGGCATATCCAAATTCGTTGAAAGGGGCATTGATGATTTATTATCTATTCCATTCCTTTGATTTTTGAATGTTCTAAATTCAAATAAGGTGTCGAATGGTTTGTACAGTCAGCTGTCCCTTTAATAATTTATAAACCTGATATATGAATCTTCCTATTAAATTTCCATTGTTGGTCGAGTCAAAACCAAAATATGTTCGAGGCATCTCAAAGGGAACAATCCTCTATGTCAAGTGACCTCCAGTGCAATTTTTCTGCTCCAAGATGTCCAGATAAAATCATCTCCCCAACAGAAACAACAATTATTCACAGCTTCACCTTGAACCTTGAGCTTGACAAATATATGGTAGTCTTATTCAAATAAGAAGCAGCAACTATACCCAAAAGTTTTAAGTTGATAGCTAGCGAGTCTTGAGGTGTGTAAGTTACTTTAGCAATAAGAATCTATAAAAAAAATCCTATTCTACGAGTTCAAGTTTCTTATTTGTTTTATAATTTTGAATGTATTGTTTTTCAGATATTTTGCCACAGTAGAAACAGAAAAGTTGCTCCATTATTCACTGTTGTGCTTATATTGCATCACAGATTTGTATTATCTTTGGCTGGTGTTGATGCTGATCTCCTAATGGAAGATGAAAGTCTTGTCTGGACTAGCAAAGATGTTGTCACTGTCCTTCAGCATGAAAATGACAAAATACCGTTAAGGTGCAGTTATAAATTATTCCAATCAAATTTCTTTCCCAGAAATATTCTGCTTACTGATTTAGCAACCAAAAAGTAACTCAAGACACATGTGCAAGATATTCCAAAGCTGGTAGTAGTCAATGCTGGATGTATTGATGAACTAGTTGAATTGCTTCCTTGAACTAATCACTGCATTCCATATTTCCATATTTCCATGCAGGCCATTTGTGCAGTATAGTATTTATAAATTCTACATTACACAGAGTTACTGCATTCCATCCATTACTCCAATCTCAATCTGATTTGCAAACCCACTCTCTATTACTCCAATTTTCATTCCAACTTGTAATCCCCAAGTGGGTTTGCATTATAATAGTAGAAGATACTTACTTTAGAGTTCCACCTATTTATATTCATCTCTCTGCCATGCAATTCTCTATATTGAAGCCATCTTGTGCGCTCTCTCTTTTAAACAGCTATGTCTCGGAAACTACAAGACAATATGCATTTCCATCCATTTCACAGCGCCATATAATAGCTGGATTGGCATCAGCAATTGGAGGATTGACCGCACCTTATGAGAAAGCATCACACATACATGAAAGGCCTGTCCTGAATTGGCTCTGGTCTACAGGTTGTCATCCATTTGGGCCGTTCTCTAATTCGTCTCAAATCAGCCAAATGCTTCAGGACGTCGCCCTGGTAATCCGAGTATTATGTTCAAATAAGTTGTTGAAAGCAATAAGACATCGTAGAAATGAGTTATATGAACCTTTGCCTATTTCATTCTTCAACAATTGATTAATTTGCAGTTAATGATTCCATAAGAAACGTCGAAGTAAATTAATGGAAAGTAAAGGCAAATAAAGAAATGAATGAGAATGGACATCCTTGTAGCATTTTTTATCAACCTGTATAGCTATTGGCTGTAAGCAGGTTGGATTGTGAGTTGGGTTAAAACCTATTGAAATGTGCTAACAGCTTTTTGTAATCCATTTTTATTATCATCCTTGTAGCAAGAGAAGGCTAACAAGATTGCTTTCAATTACACTTCAATAATTTTGCTTTAATTCATTATGTTGAGATAGATATTTCTGGAGATAGAATATTAAAAACTATTACATTAGATCTGTTATCAATGGTGTAAATGTATGATAAACCTGGGATAAGATTGGTATGTCTACATTTGCATCTGTTCTCTTGGCATATAAAGGCATGTATAGAACATTGTTTAAATATTATATGTAATTTCCAAATTTAAAAGAATGGGGACGCATTTATATAGAATATGAACCGAACTTGAATTTTCCATTTTGTATGTGTGTTCATGCATGCCACGTTGGTCCTTTGACGGCAATTTGATTAACAGTAATGCACTGACCTAATTTCCAAATGGAAAGTCCAATAATTTTAAAATTCCAAGGCAGGATTAAAAATCTGGAGCATTTAGAGCCAAGTTTCTCATCCACATTTTATTGTTGCAGAGAAGCACGATATATGCACAGGTCGATACTGCTCTTCGAAGGATTCGAGACACATCTGAGGTATAAATACGGTAAAAGCTCATCCAATTATTTGCCTACATACAACGGCTAAAAGCAACTACACATCTTTTTTATGCAGGCTGTCCAAACTTTTGCAGCACAACACCTGAAAACGCCACTTGGAGAGCCAGTGAAAGGAAAGAAAAAGAAATCTAGCACCGATCTCTGGATTGAGAAATTCTACAAAAAAATAACCAGTCTTCCGGAACCATTCCCTCATGAGCTAGTAGAACGCTTGGAAGAATACTTAGATGTAAGTACTGAGTAGTAGTCCCTCTAAAATAGTTGTGCCTTGTGATATAATATATATTTTAAAATTGTTTTATCCTGTTTTTTTACTAGAAACTTGAGGAACAGCTGGTGGATTTATCCTCGTTGTTATATGACCATCAGTTAGCTGATGCATACCAGAACAGTACTGAGATTCTCCAAAGCACTGTATTCACTCAACAGTAAGTATATTTGGTTCCTTTAATTCTGTGCTGGATGCAAAACTTTAGTTTTCCTCTTTTGTTACAAGGTTCTTAAAAAGTTGGCTAAATTGACCTCCCACATTTTTTTAACATATAGAAGGAAGAGTTGCACTTTATCCTGTACTTCGGCAGCCATTTTTAGCTCCCAAAATAAGCCTGAATTTTGCCATTTTTCTTGCCATAATTAATATTTTATCGAGCATTTTAGAAATAAAAACATTGCACAGACAGAAACTGCAAACTACTCTTAAAATAGGAAGCAAATTTATCTTTGCTCTTGTGGTTTTTTTTTAAATAACTTTTCAACTTGTGTTTTCAGGTATGTAGAGCGAGTTTTACATACGGAAAAAGAGAAAATGAGATGCTGCCGTATTGAGTATACTTTTCCGGTCCAAACATCACAGACATTTGTTTATGGAGGAATCTTGCTTGCAGGTTTTCTTGTATATTTCCTTGTTATTTTCTTTGCTTCGCCTGTCCGATAATAAATACGCAACAAAGCAAGGGTTAAATCGGTAGGTTTTTGTAATCTTAATGATGCCCTTATTAAGGTATAATATATCATTAGAAACAACAGAGACAGTATTGAATGTGCTGAGATTGACAACTTTTTCTGTAGATTCATGAAGAGAAATTCAAGGATTATTTTTCAGGGATCCAGCTCATGTGAGATTTCATTTTTAAAGGATTAATTCAATATAAGGCTGGTTTATTTTTCAGGGATTATTTTTTCAATGAAGAGAAATTGACACTGTAAGGATTATTTTGCAGGGCTCTGCTCATGTGAAATTTGATTTTTAGAAGATTTTTTCGGTGTAAGGCTGATTTATCTAAGAAAACTGGAGGGTAAAATTATTCTTCAGCCATGGGAAAATGCCAAATGCTGGAAATATCACAATAGCTGGTTAATTCTATTTTTCCTTCTTTGATGAAAATAACTGGTCGATTCTATGGGGTGCAAATTTTGCGGTTATTTTTCCAGGAGAAATTATCCTGTACTGCTATATTATGCAAATGGAGTTGGTGAAGCCATCCTTTTCTCTTTTAAAAAAGCAAAGCAAAAAGGAGAGAATTTCTTCATTCTTAAGGCATCCACATTATCATACAAATCATCATCATCATACAAAGAGACAAAAATAATTATTTCTTATGTTAAAAAAAATCTCAGAGTCTCCACATCATCAAAAATAATTAAACTTTTCATTTTTTTGAAAAACAAAGAAAAAAGTAACTTTATAGATCTTGAGACAAAAAAAAAGAACTTTGTAGAAATTAGTTTGAATTCTAAATTCAATCTATATTGTATACATTGTATTCAAACTTAAGACAAAAAAAAACTTTCTTGAGCTTATTTTAATCTTATCGTTTTTTAAATTGTGCTTTAATTTACTATTAATTATCTTCTTTTACTTAAATATGGTAAATAACACATGTATTATAATATCTTTTAGAATACTCTTGATTCAGGTTACTAGAATGATTATTTTATTTACTTATTAACCTTCAAAATAACTTTACACCAAAAGCCCTCCATTTTATATTTATCCATGGGCTTAAGATTTTTTTTTATATTTTGTACTCTAAATAGAATATAGCTACAAACGTGCGTCGATGTGCAAAATGCTAGTCCTGTTATAAAGGGTGCAATGCACCAGGTTTGGAGAGAAAAGGATGCAGCCTTTTTACTCACCAAGACTGCATGCTTAGTTAGTGTATCTGTAGTTACATGTATTATTTGATTTAGTGATTATAAAGCTTTGCTGGACAAAGTATATAAACAAGACAAACAAGCTAATTGTTAGGTCGCTTATGGTGTTCAATTATTTAGACAAGGTTTGAGCTTGTTCAAACCTAGTTTGTTTGTTTTTCGTATGAGTACACGCCTAACCTTGAGTTTTTTTGAGCATGTTTAAAATATAGAAAACTAGCACCAAAATATAATGATAGCATACGAGTCATATAAATATCCAATATTATATTTGATAGATTGACCTGCAAGAATTATATTTGCTATAAATAAATAAACGAGTTCTCGGAACGTCGCCAAGTCTAAATATGAAATTATTATACATCTAAGCTATTCAATGTTGTAGCATAACTAACAATATTATATGAGTCTCAAGTATGAAGGGCTAAATGATTAGTTTTAATTTAAGAATTAATCGTTTATTATTATTAGTAATTATCAGGCTTGAACATGAGCTCATGTTCGTTCATTTATTTAAACCAGCAAAAATATCTGTTCATACTCGACTTCGTTCATTTGTTGCCCCGCACGAATTAAATAATTTTGGTCTGGCCGTAGTTTTTTCAGACTTGAGCCCAAAAGTTTAAACATTGGCTACCTTAAATTCCGGGCCTCCGAATTGAGCCAATTGAGATAAACACCAATTTCGATCGGCAAAAGGCTCGCCACGTGTCGTCTCACCTCATCCCCAACAACGAACTCCCGCTCACAAAAGTTCATTTCAACACATCAGGCCAATTTCGTAAATTCACTATCCAAACTCCTCTACCGCTCTCCACGATCATCTCTCTCCCCAATCTCGTCTCCACAGGCAGCGAGATGGCGCTTCATCTGATGCCTCCTTCATTCTCATCCTTCCAAATTTACCCTCGCCGTTCCCCCAAATCCCCAGCCATGCCCTTCCACCTCCGCTGCCGCGAGACGAAAACCCTAACCCTAACCCTAGCGCTGCTAATCCCTCGTCGGCGTCGGATCGCCGCCGCTCAAGTCGAGGAAGCGGGAGCTTCGAATCGAGAAGAGCAAGAGGGGACGAATGAGTGGGGAAAGGTGTCGGCCGTGCTTTTCGACATGGACGGCGTTCTCTGCGACAGCGAAGAGAGCTCGAGATTGGCGGCTGTGGATGTCTTCGCTGAGATGGGGGTGCCGGTCACTACCGATGATTTCATACCTTTTATGGGGACTGGTAATTTTCTTGGCTTTCTCAATAACATAATCTCTGGAGTTGACTATAATGAGTAAACCCGATAAAGTATTTTTTTATTTTTTTTTGGTTTCGGTTTACAAAAACGTTAAGGGATTAGTGGGAATCAATTATTGTCTCTGTCTTGCTAGCACATGATTACCCTAATCTAGTTGGGCCCTGTATGGGTATGGAGTAGGGAAAACTCGATTTTTTTAAAAGTGGAGGTAGAGTGTATGCAAACTCTAGCTTGCATGGCCCTACCTTCATTTTTTTTTTGAGTAAAACGAGAGCTCAGAAGCCCCGCGTTTCATTAACGATATTTTAACGAAACAACAGAAACCTCCCATAAGAGTACAAAGATGACCTTAGAATACAGTCCGGGAAACAGATTCCATACAAGCCAAAGCCAAAATTGGGAAAACAACCCTGAGTCAAAAAGAAACAACAGACAAACTATCATAGCCAGGACGTGTATACTCACGAAGCTGAGGTAAATGCCAAGATCATGTCCCAGTCTAGCAGTATCGTCTACGTCTCAGGAAGCTGTAGCTGTCCTCCCTCCAGCTGCTCTCGAACAATGAGCGACATGGGGCGTCCTCGTGCCATAGCTCCTTTGTGTTCGACTCCCCCCCTTGTAGTCAATTTGGGTCTCTTGCAACTCCTCTCAGCTGTAGTTCCTGTCCATAATGATATGAGTATATCAGTGCTATACATCATACTAGCAATTGATTTAATGTTTGCATTAAAGATCCTGTTATTACGTTCCGTCCAAACTACCAACATATAGCGCTAACTATGATGTCCGAAGCTGGAAGATCCAATCTTCCAAAGTTCCTGAGCCTCCAAGGCCCCCGTAAGTCTTGTATGGACGAAGGCATTACACGTTATTTTGCCCGGTTTATAAATTTGGTCCAAATCTGTGAGGTCACCTCACATCTGAGTAGCATGTGGTCGGTAGTTTCAATATTCTTACCATAAAGCCCGCATTCTATTGGACCAATCCATTTACGCCTTAGCAAGTTATCTTTTGTTAGAATCGAATTCCTAATTACTAGCCAGTTAAAGATTTTAACTTTATGCGGGATTTGTACTTTCCAAATCAAGTTTAGACCGTTATCCTCCACTTCTCTGTAGTTTAAAATCGTATACATGGATCGGACCGTGAACTTATGTGTTGCAGACCATCTCCATAGCGGGACATCTTCGGCTTCAGCCAGTGACTCCTAGTTATCTAGGTAATCAATCAACCTTTTCCTCGCTTGAAGTTCTTGTCGTGATGGTCTTCTGTTGAAAGATGGCCACCACTTCACTTTTTTCCATTGACTATCCATCGATGCATCCTAGTTTTTTGCCTGTCCGAAGAGACAAGAAAATTGTTCTTTCAAAGAGATTTCTGCACCAGTAATCATGCCAGAAATTAATGGATCGTCCGTTGCCAAGTGTAAAGGAGGTCCCTTTGAAAAACATATCCTTCACTGTAATGATTCCCTTCCAAAATCCAGAGGCCGTATTTAAATTCTTGTTAGTTGAATTTAGGGTCCCCGAGTGATTTCTGTAGACCGCATTTATATTGCTCATCCATCTTGTTTTCTTTCTTTTCGAGAGCCGTCACCACCACTTTGCAAGCAAGACTTTATTCATAATATTAATATCCTTTATTCCAAGTCCTTCATGTTTGGGGCGGCACATTGCCTTTCAATTCACCAAATTATATCCTTTTCTTTGTGCATAGTTTCCTTTCCAAAGGATCTCTTAATTTGTCTATTCTCTGCACCACCCACCTAGATAGGCGATAGAAAGACATGCAATAGATTGGAAAGGCTGATAGTACTGAGTTTAGTAGAGTTAATCGGCCTTCTAAAGAAAGGCAAGTGGCCTTTCACCCTTTCAATCTTTTTTGAAAGCATTCAAGTAAGGACATCCAATCCTCCTTTATAAAGGTCTCTGGTCGGATTGGCAAACTGAGGTATTTGATGGAGAATTCTTGAGTCTTACAATTCAGGATCCTAGTAATGATCCTATTTGTTTCCCCTGCCCATTCCAGAACGTCAAAAAGCTCTTGTCATAGTTGATTCGTAGACCCGACCACATCTCAAATGTGTATAAGATTCACTTGATTACAACTACCTGTTGTATGTTGATTCGTCAGAAAATAATAGTATCATTTGCATATTGCAAATTTATGACCGATATCTTATCTTCTCCGGGTCCAAGTTCATACAAACGTCCTCTTGACTTACATCTTCGTATCATATTGGACAGGCTATCAACAACCAAATCAAAGATAAGGGGAGTTAGAAGGTCTCCTTGTCTTAGTCCCCTTTTACACTTAAATTCTTAGGACATCGTGCCATTAACTGAGATCATAGAGGATGCAGACGACAACCATGTTTTAATCCAAATAATCCATTTCTGTCCGAAAAGATATGGTTGCTAAAGACCTCAAAGAAAGTATATTGTTCGATAGGAGTGAGTGGAGGCGGAGGATTCATGCGCTGGATCTGGCGTGATTCTCATGTTGGTTCATATAACCTAACCCCATATGCTTGGGATAAAAGGCTCAGTTGTTGTAATCCATTTCTGTTCGAAACCTTTGAAAGGTAGAGTTTCAGCCACGCAGACCCAATCCACCGTATCATATGCTTTCGCAAAGTCCAATTTAAGGAGATGCCTATCTTTCTGTCGTCTTCTCGAGTCCTAAATAATTTCTTACGCAGTTGCAACCCCGTCCATGATGTTTCTGCCAGAAATGAACACAGTTTGTGATTGACTAACCGCCTTTTCTACAATTGCCTTTAGTCGATTTGTTTGGACCATTGTTACGATCTTGCAAGAGCAACTTAGTAGACTAATAGGTCTGTAGTCTTTCAAGGATTTAATGCCTTCCGTTTTTTGGGACTAGAATAATTGCCGCCCGATCAAAGTGCTCCCAGCTCAGCTCCTTTTTATGTAGAGCATCAAAGATTCGAACCACATCCTCTTTCACCGTCTCAAAAAAACTTGGTTAAACAACATTGGGAAACCATCTAGGCCCGGTGCGTTGTCGGCTTCCAGCTCAAAAACTGTATTTTTTTATTTCTTCCTCGAAGAACTCTACCTCTGATCTAGAGCATTCCTCCACCGTCAACCTATCCTCCACCTTCCAAAAATTGTCATATGCCTTTCACCTATTCTTTATAGCCACTCCAATAAGCTCTTGGAAATGTCGCAACACGATTGTATTTATTTGTTTTGATTCAGTAACGGTATTCCCTTCATATAAGATACTATGAATAAAATTCATTCTTTTTTTACCGTTTGCTATTCGGTGGAAGTAATCTGTATTTTCATCGCCTTCCTTCATCCATTTCTCTCTTGCCTTTTGGGCCCATGCCGGTTTTTACTTGTATATTTAGTGCAGTTCTAGTCTCCAGTTTTTAAGGTTTTGTGCTTCCTATGCCGTGAGTTCTCTACCTTTCTCTTGTATCTCAAGATAGCGCATATATTCGACCAATTCATTTTTTCGGGCGACCTCTTGCTCCCACCTTCTCCTGTTCCATTTCTTCAGTACTTTCCTTAGTTGACTTAGCTTTGCAATTAGGTTGCTTGCCACATTTGTCTTGTTAGTCAGAAACTGCCAGCTCTCCCTAATTGTCCTTAGCATCTCATTCTCCTTTAGCCAAAATTTCTCCCACCGAAACAAGCGTTTGTTTGAATTGTTCTTATCTATATTGGTTGAGAGCTTGATTGACACATGGTTGGAGGTTGGATTAGCTTCAGCGGAAGCATACGCTAAAGGGAAATTTTGCTCCCAATCTAGTGAAACTAGAACACGGTCCAACTTTGCTAGTTTTGCTTGGAGGCTATGACTGGACCAAGTGTACTTCCTATCTTTAACTTGTATTTCAAGTAGGTTTAGTTGTGCAATAAGACTATTGAACTTAGGCCCTTCCTTCATTTTAAGAAACTTAACTTTGATGGGTGGCTTTGGGGTTGTCTTAACTCCAAAAAATGGGTGTTTTTCTCGCAATGTTGGAAGAAATTTTTGGTTGGATGGAAGTTTTGTAGACTCCGGTTATCCCAAACTTTGGAGTTTAGATAACTAGAGTTTTCTAAACTTCAAAACGAAAGCCAAACATGGCATAGTTAGGATTTTGGAATTAAGTTTAGATAATTTTATGTAACTCTGGTTATCTACACTTAACTCCATTCCCAAACAAGGCCTTAGAAAAAAATTTAAATTGTATTGTTGACGAAAAAATTGTAGCGTGTTAGGCTGGAAAGGCCTTGTTTGGCTACTTGTTTCTAAAAAAAATGAAGTTGGAGTTTGTATACATACAAAATCATTTCGGTTTTTTTTGGTTGAATAGAAATGGTGGTATCTCCATCTAGCTTCATTAATAAGAACATAATGAAACAAGTATTAATTACAACTTAAAACCGTGGATATGGAGTCCGACGGTAATCACCACTTGTACAATATAAAAGGTGAAGCATTTGAATTTTGTGGTGTCTTTCTAGACTTGACTACGCTTAAAAAATAGAAAGGAACTTTGTTAAATGCTTAGAATCAGGAGAACTAGTGGGGTGCTATGTCTTATTGGCTCTTAATTAGTTAGTAGCTAGTTTAATTGAAAGAAACTCAAGCTGTTAGGTTTTATGAAAGAATCATAGTGATTTTCATTATTGGGAGAAGATAGCTTCTTTCTCTCCCTATGCTCTTTGGGTAAATCCAATCTGATGAGATAACCTACATCTGGTTACACTAAGTTAGAGGCTCAGAAACCTTAGTTTGGAAACTTTATTTTGGTTCTCAAACATACTCAGTTTTAGATTTTGGGGTTTGACCTCCAAACTTCACGAAAGCAAAGTTTGCTGAAACCTCATTTGCAAATGAAGCATAAGCAAGTTTTCGTGCACTCATCTTGGGGATGGCTATGAACAAATTGAGGTGGGCAATTTCTAGGAGTAACTAATTCTGGAATTTTGTTGTTGATGTTTTGGTTGTTGCAAGTTCTCTGAATTGGTTTTGTTGGTCGCTGATGTTGGGCACTCCATCTAATTTATTGGAGCAGGAGAGGCAAATTTTTTAGGAGGGGTGGCATCGGTTAAGGGGGTGACAGGGTTTGATCCAGAGAAGGCAAAGAAAAGATTTTTTGAGATTTACCTCGACAAGGTAAAAGGCTACCAGCTACATCTAACTTTAATGTTCTTTTGCATGGTGTGAATCTGGGTTCGGTTTCTTGATGTTTTAGTATGCAAGACCCAACTCTGGGATTGGATTCCCTGGAGCACTTGAGCTTATCATGCAGGTAATGTTTATTTTATTTTGTAAATTGTGTCCATGTGTAGCAAGGGAGAATTAATAGGTTGTGCATGCTCTTAAATCAGTGCAAGAATAGAGGGCTGAAGGTGGCTGTTGCATCTAGTGCTGACCGGATCAAAGTCGATGCAAATTTGGCTGCTGCTGGGTTGCCCATATCTATGTAAACCTGCACAGATATTGTTGTTGATTGTTTAGTTCAGGAGCATATGTTGTATGGCACTCTTTAATGCATGCTTGGTATTGTCCATGTTTATATTACTCCAGTATTATCTGACGTCTTAAATTTATCAAAGGTCTATCAAAATCTCAAGATACAAGCGTCTGTGTAGATTTTTCTCACTTCAACCTTAGCCTATGCCACTATGTTTTGTGGGTTTGTACAAGTTCCTAGAAAATCTAGAGCCAAATATCTATTTAACACCCATGACTTTCTAGAGATAGTCAATCAAGAGAATCTGAAGTACCGAAAAGAAATGTAAAAAATAAGGAAGTGTGATCCTTGACACAAAAATCATGTTTCGGTAAAGAATGTTTTCTTCTCTTTGAGGATGATTGTAGAATCAAAGAAAATCCTTATAAGGGTTTGTAATCACTGGCACCCTAGTGGGTTTTGGAAAGTAAAGTGAAACGATATATTAGAGTTCAGAGTACCCCGTCTTTGATCATCTTCTTGCCTTTCTAGTCTCAATTTTCTGATTCAGGTTCATTTTATTAGTTCATTTTTGGAATTTCATTACTCTTGATTGTGATAATGACAGATAACTTGGATAGATAGTTGTCATGAATATGATCCCAAGTTCCCTAGTATATAACAGCCATCGGTCCAACGATTGGCTCTCTTGAACAGAGATCAGCTCAATTAGATTTATTTTTCTTATGGTGAATAAAGCCTTTTTCTTTTTTGAAATGAGTGCAATTCAGTTGGAGTTTACCCATGAGAACTAGATTGCAACTGCAGTTTACCCATGAGAACACGAAGGGTTTGGTCACATTTTGTTCATGCGATGCATTATCATCAAATTTTGACTATATTGTAATCCGATATTTTTCTGGTGCAAGTGAGTGTCATTTAGCATGTAAATGAACTGTGTGAAATGAAAAAATACACCAAATTAGTTATTGATCACAACATTCCCATATCTTTTCCTGTTACTCATTTATTTCAACATGTAAACATTTCAATACTTTGACTACTATTATCCTTATATTTCATTAATTTTTTCCAACCTGTTTTAAATATCAGATTCGATGCTATTGTTTCTGCGGATGCTTTTGAGAACCTAAAACCTGCTCCAGATATTTTCTTAGCTGCATCAAAGAAGTTAAATATAGATCCTAGCGAGGTATATATTATGCCTGACATTGGAACAGGAAGCATGTTCTTCCCCTTTAGCATGCAATAATAAGAACATGCTACTTTAGCGACAGCTAGTCTATTAATCTTTACCTCAATCAACTTAATGATATCTAACCTTAAAATTATTCAGTGTCTAGTGATTGAAGATGCTCTTGCTGGAGTTCAGGCTGCCAAAGCTGCACGGATGAGGTATTTTGTTTCTGTTGTTGGTTTTGAATATGTTCTTAATTCTTTTTCCACCGGCCTGACCAAAAGGCTAGTGGATGCCATAGCCATTTTTCATATTACAAAAAGTTTTTTTCTTTCACATCATTGAGAGTTGTTTCTCATTTCTCATACATATCACTTTGTACAAGAATTATTTACAAGGTGATTTCTTGTAGTGACCAACCCAATTCCAGATTGCAAGAAATGACAATAATGTTATAATTGCATTGAGATGAGACTACCTATTTAGTTGGTCAACATGTTATTCTTTCAGCTCAACAAGCTGATGTTTCTAATTATTGGAGAGAACGTAATTTTCGTCGAGTTACTCCTCTAAGTATAGCCTCTTCCTGCCATCAAATCTGTCCCCTGAATTACTCAGCAGTCATGAATTATGCCAAACTTAATATTCTAGAAATGATCAAGAATGACTTCAGGGGCATCGGCTGCTAACTTGCTATTAAGCAATTGAGGGGTTACAGTGCTGGGGGTGTAAAGATGAAGGTTGTTATATGCAATTAACCCCAATTTAAATCCGTGTCACAGTTTCAATGTCTCCATATTTAATTTTGACGTTTATTTGTTTAGTCTTCGTCCTCACAGACATGATTGGAGACACTGTTGATATGTCATATTTTACTATTGTGCAGATGTATTGCTGTCACCACTGCACTATCTGAAGAGAAAATGCAGCTTGCTGGCCCTTCATTCATCAGAAAGAATATTGGAGATGTTTCAATTGCTGACATTATTGATGGTGGAAGCCCTAACGCTTCTCGTATGTAGTTCAGGAATTATTTATTGTGTTTTGTATCCATCAGTATATGTAGAGCATGTTGGGTGACTGCAGTCGATTCATACTCCTAAAAATAATATTATTGTCCAAATAATTGTAATGGGATCTTAGAAGTGTTCTCTCACCTAAATTTAGAATAATTGATTCTGCTACAGTTTTATGAATGTTTGGGACTATAAAGAAGTTGTCGAGTGATCATATGATTTTGATGATAATGGATGAGAATTCATGTTCCATACTTTACATTGAACTCTAATATAAAGAGGTTATTGCAGATGAGAAGTTGCAAAATCTTCAGAATATCAACTCTATGGAATGTACTTCAGACTTGCTGAATGGAAAAGTTAAAACTGAGAGTGTTCAGGATGTGAAGTCTGCCCGTGAGGAAGTCAATATTCTTGGAGGGTAAGCCCAGCTCTATCAGGCTACTATCAAAGATTTTATTCAACTTGCAAGTATTATTATCCATGTTCTACAAACAGAGTGCATAGCTGAACTTGTTTATTGTCCACAACCTGCTAACATAGTTGCAAATTCTCATTATTGCCAATCTGTTTTATTTTGATGTTGCTTCTGTTTCCCTATCTTAACATCAAAGCATCAAGTTAAGGTATATTGTTGTGCCAAAGCTCAGGTTTCTACCTACAAAAAGGGTGTTCAACTTTTGGGAGCATGTTACAACATAAAAATATATTACTCAACCCTAACCATAACTTTGGTGCTTTGATGTGTGGCAGGGATTTTAACAATAGTTGTTTTCTAATTTCTAAATTGTCTCTCAAAAACTAAATATAATTTGTATTGCCAAATTTTTTTAATCCCCTGTTTTTCTGATAGCTTCAAATAGCTTTTGGCACCATTTTCCCAAAACCTGAATGTTTCACATTTGTCGAATTACTTTCCAAATCATAGACTTCTGACTACAACTCATAGACTTGTGACTATGAACGCAGTTAAGACGAACTTACACAAATGCGCTCAATACTTTCTATATTTACAGAATGCAGGACCCATCTCAAACATACCTTCTAATTGACAATTACTAATTCCTTGTCTCAAATGACAACAATCGGTGAGATTACTTACTCAACTTTGTAATGAAGCAGGTAGGATCATCTGTCATTGTTTAAGCTGAATCAGTCACATAATTAGTTATTTCTTGAAGCAGCCAATGATATGGACTTCTCAATATTCAGATAATAATTTTGAACAAAAAGCAATGTGATCGGCCCATAGGAGATTGATCCTATCTGAATAGGGTCATTGCCAAGTGCTTCAAGTAATACGACAATGCTTATATTGATTGGAAGCAATGATAAAACAGCCTTGTATAATTCATTAATGTTTACACAAACCATATTTCTATGACTGTTTTTCTGATTATTTTTAATACCCATGGAACATTCAGTTCTGGGTTCTTATATTTCTCATTACCTTCATTTTCTACCCCAACCATATCTAGGTGTAGTCTTTTCTTCTTGCTTTTCAGTTCTATTGTACAGAAACAGAAAGTGCTCAAGTTGCAAACTTACTGTCACATATTCAAAATTGCTTCTTAAACTTAGTACTCAATATGTGATAATTGACCTTCACAGAAGAATTGTCTGAGGGAAGCGACCTTTGAAAATCCATGTGCAAAGAATTCAGTCAAAGAATGTTTACTTTGGATGCTGCTTATTAAATTACAATGCTAATGATTGGAGTTTATTAAAACATACGGTGTGTATTGTGAGTAGAAGCTAAAGCCTGTGCTTTTAATTGCCGCAAGCATTTACGAATGCTTCCTTGAAGCCTTATTACTGGGGTCCATAAGATTACTTTCCTTTAGGGTGGTGCAGATAACAACCATGAAATTTAACCTTTTCCAATAGCTTATCAATTGTACTTAACCTGTGTCACTTCACTATTTTTTTGCAGTCCTACCTTTAGCTCCTGAAGTTCAAGAAAAAATTAGGCACCTCTTTTATCTATCAATATATAACAGATGCACACCTTTTTTAGTACCCTTTTCCTTTGAAAATATTAATTCCTCCCCACTCAATTTTTACTCTGGGGTATTATTGCCTATTAACTATTATTTGTGCTTGACATATGGACATATTTGATAAGTTCAACTAATGCTGTAGCATAAAAGAGGATAAATCATTGACAGGTTGCAGGGTTCTCGACGAGATATTTTAAGATATGGAAGTCTGGGAATCGCCGTTTCTTGCCTTCTTTTCACTATCACAAATCGGAAGGTATAAACATATGTTTAAGCATGAAGACAATAATAGAAATCATATTTTCAACAAAAAGTTGCATTGTTTTTGGTTTCCTGGGCTTTATTTTTTACTGAAAGAACAAAATATATTTGCATTAGAAGGGTTAAAAGAGTGGGAAACACTGACCAACAATCGCATCAACTAAATCTCATGCTTTTGCAAATTCTTCATGGTTAAAAAACTGGATACGATTGTCTGTAGTGTCTGCAGTAGAATCTTGTACATGACATAGGTCACTACATACATATGAATACATACACAGATATACAGATGCATATAAATATAAAACCAGTACATATCAATTTAATTAGAGTAACTATTTACCAATTTTGTGTGTGTGTGTGTGTGTGAGAGAGAGAGAGAGAGAGAGAGAGAGAGAGAGAGAGAGTAACGAAGAAAAGAGGCCCTAGGAGGCTTTTTCGTTAGGTAGCATAAAAAATCTACATCTTCCATGATTTTTTTCGACTATCGGCACCCGTTATCATTATCTTTATCATGTAAGATGTGGATACACCAAATTTTATGTGATTCCACCACTTTTTCACCGTTGAATTAGCAATGTAAAAAGTTCTATCGTCGGTAAACCGTTAATTATGCACCCACTAAATCAATGGTGAAAAAGTGATGGAATCATATGAAATTTGGTGTATCTACATCTTACATAATAAAGATGATGACGATGGGTGCTGATCGTTGAAAAAAATCATGGAGGGTGTATTTTTCGACGCCATAGGAGGAAATTTCCTCCTATGGCGTTGAAAAATTACACCCTTCACGATTTTTTTCGACGATCGGCATTCAACGTCTTTATCTTTATCACCTAAGACGTGGATACATCAAATTTTATATGATTCTACCACATTTTCACCGTTGAGTTAGTGTGTGCAAAATCAACGGTTTACCGACAATAGAACTTTTTACATTGCTAATTCAACAGTGAAAAAATTACATGAAATTTGGTGTATCCACATCTTAGATGATAAAGATGAAGATGATGGGTGCCGATCTTCGGAAAAAAATAGCGGAGGGTGTATTTTTTCAACGCCATAGGAGGAAATTTCCTCTTCCGGCCTCTTTCCTTCATTTACTCTCTCTATCACCATAAGAGGGAATTTCCTCCTATGGCGTCGAAAAAATACATCCTCCATGATTTTTTCCGACAATCCGCATCCATCATCACCATATTTATCATCAAAGATGTGGATACACCAAATTTCAGTTGATTTTACCACTTTTTCACCGTTGAATTTACAATGTAAAAGGTTCTATTGTCGGTAAACCGTTAATCTTGCACCCACTAAATCAACGGTGAAAAAGTTGTAGAATCATATAAAATTTGGTGGATCCACATTTTAGATGATAAAGATGATGATGATGTGTGCCGATCGTCGGAAAAAAAATCATGGAGGGTCTATTTTTTTGACGCCATACGAGGAAATTCCCTCCTTTGGCTCCTATCCTCCATTATTCTCTCTCTCTCTCTCTCTCTCTCTCTCTATATATATATATATATATATATATATATATATATATATATAAACCTGAAGCTTGTTTGGTTCTGCAGGCCATGCAGTATACATCTGTGAAAGGGATCTTTAATCTGTTTTCGGGGGGCATAAGTCCAAAATTTGGTCAAAATGAAGGTACTTTTCTTTCATATTGATTATATATTCTTTCAAGTTTAGTACTCATCTATTAAAAACTTGCGATTTGAATCTAGTATCTTGTTGTTAGATCATTTAGTTTACCCTAGCCTTGGCACCAACTCAGAATTGTCATCAGGTTGAGAATGGGATAGGAATTTGATCTGATATTTCTCTGCAGCCCTCTCTACTTCAGAATTGCTTTCCTTACTCGACATCTTGACCCAATTTTTGTTAATAAATCTGCTAGCCCCTCTCTTATGCAGCCTGGAGGCTGACACTATCTCACAAGATTGCAGTTAATTTGATAGCCAGTTCTCAGAATTTGGCCAATTTATATCCATATAGGCTTTATATTTAGTTTAGTATCATGTAGATGGCCCCATTTTTTATAGGAAAGGTTTCGATAAGCAATATGATGAAATCGCCTTATGTCTACTATTTTCTCTGGGTCCTTAAATCTTATTCGGCTAACATCATCGCATAGATTGCCAAATGACATTTTGAAAAAAGAAATTGCTAAAATAACCACACACAAAAAAAAAGGAAAACGTCGGTATGAAATGGAGCAAAATAGGCAATTCTTTCCATTCTATATTATTATTTTTACATCTAAGATCAAGGGTTTGAGATACAACTATACAAGATTTGAATAAACTACGGTATGAAATCAAGGAACATTAATATACATTTGGACATTTAAGCTTCTTATAAGCTATAACCACATAAACACTATTTTTTGTTTAGTGATATTTGGTCTCTCTTTTTTAATTGCTTTCTATCAATCATCTAAATGTGCTTCTCTTGCTTTTTTATATATTGAACTTCAATATTTAGTTGCTTTTTCCAGAATTATTATTCATATACGTGCATCACACATGCAAAAATTCTAATTTATTAATCATGGGCAAGCTACTCACAGCCTTGGTCACTATTGTATTGTCATTTTATTCTGGCCATATCAATATAAGGTTTTGTTGCATAACTTTTCCTAGGGGAATCTCGATCATCAAGAGTACAACAACTTAAGAAGTATATATCTGATCTAGAGGACAGGTACATGCATAGTGCTTCAAACTTGTTAATTTACTTAGAGCTATACTTTCATGGTTTTCGGATATGCCATCTTAACCACGATGAATCAATTGCCCTTTTTAAGGGGTTCTGCTTCAGATGTGCCTGAGTTCCCTTCTAAGCTTGATTGGCTGAACACTGCTCCACTTCAGTTCCACAAGGTAGTTTTAACTTGCAACCATCATCATTAAACAGCAGCTCTTCTACTATGTTTTAGTTGAAACCGCTTAGAGAGACTTGAGGTAGAATGATTATGTGACTATTTCTACTACTACTACTACTACTACTACTACCACCAGTGTAATTATTCTTCTGTTTGAAACTAATCTAGACCCTGACCAAACAATGTATAAATGAAGCAGCTTGCGACCTTATTACTACACTTTTGTTATGCTGCAGGATTTGAAAGGGAAGGTGGTGTTGCTAGATTTTTGGACATATTGCTGTATAAATTGTATGCATGTGTTGCCAGACCTGGAGTTCCTTGAAAAGAAATATGCTGATAAGCCGGTGAATTCCCCATTTAAGAAACTTTCTTATCATTCCTTCTTGAAAGTGTATTGTCTTGCTATAGTGGTTTGTGCTACCGAAGCTTTCTCTTCTGTATTTTGTGTTTGGATTTGTTGGCCGGTATTAATTCAGATTAGAATCTTTTGTTATCTAATAGTAAAATTTGATGACCATCTCAGTAGTAGCAGAAAATCTAGATATCTTTTGGCACATTTGGAATTGCATGGCTAAACCCTTGTCTTTATAGTATGCTTTACTAGAATTTCTTTTGGTTCAATAGCTTCAAGCAAATACACTGAATAGATGTTATCCTATCACTGGCATTAGTTTGCTATTTGCCTAATATAGTTTATCTCTGCAAATCCCTTTAAGATGTATTTAGTTTGCAATTAACCTGTATAGTTTGGGTTTGTGCAGTTCGCAGTTATTGGAGTACATTCAGCAAAATTTGACAATGAGAAAGACCTTGAAGCCATTCGCAATGCTGTATTGCGCTACAATATCACACATCCAGTAAGTCTTCAAGGGATATTGTAATCTATAGTCTTTAAGGGATATTGTAAATTATGGTGGGGTAGTTGTTAGCCATGTAATTTATAGTGCCATCCCCACCATAAATTACACCAGTTTGATAATGTAAGTGGAGTTGGCGGAGAATTGTAAATTGTTGGGTGAACCACCTCAAAAGCAAAACTCGTGGCAGTAAGGTTGTAAGATGTACTTAATAGATTGTAGAGTAAATCCCAATGAATCTTTTTATGTAATTTTATACATGCTTGTGGAATTGTTGAATAATTTAAAGCCAGCCCTTAATTGTAAGCTACAATGCATTAGGCATGTTGTATATTGCATCCGTTACATAGTTATTCAAGTGCAGTGTGTTAATAAAACTCGCTTTCAGTAAGAAGGATACTAGATCAAAGAGATGGGAAGCTTGAAGATTGGAAAGTAGTTAATCCATGAAATTACTAGTGTTTACTTCCGGTAACCTATTAAGAGTTGTCAGCGCAAACCTTTGTGACTGCAGAAAGAAAAATAATCGATTGAGTTGAACAAGTGCAGCGAGGCTTCTATAAACATAAAGCCAAAATACTGTAATATCAAACTTCAGGCAAGAGTTGAGGAAAATGAAGATCCAAATGACACAGATAAATCTTCTTTGGCTGGAATTTGAGGAAAATAAAGACTGGAAGTTTTAATGAGGACCACACTAATACCAACTTGAGCAGTCTGGTTTCAGACAAGACCGCAAGAGTTGTAAAGATAAGAAGCATCTTAGCAGATGGTTTTTGTGTATAATTGGAATGAAGCAACACTTAAGGCTCAAGCACATTCTCATGTCATGTTATTGATACCTTGTATTGAAACCATTCTTTAATCTATGACTAACCTAGCAACAACAATTTGATATATCATCTTTGACATATTTAAGTTCCATTTTATAGCTTAAAGAAGTGATTGCAGATAGTTCTACCAGTAATATTCCTTCCAGCTATTTGAAACACTGTTCTAATTATTTGTCTTGCTTTTATATTTTGTCACTACCAACATGTTTTTTTCTTATTTTATGTGAATAATTTATATTTAACAATGCTTAGCGTCTTCACATTTGGATACTATCCTAGGTGGTTAATGATGGTGATATGTATTTATGGCGAGAACTAGGAGTGAATTCTTGGCCTACATTTGTTGTTGTTGGGCCTAATGGGAAGCTCATAGCTCAAGTAGCAGGTGAAGGTCACCGCAAGGTATGAATTTTTCTCCTTAAATTTATTTCCTTGGATTTGATAATATATCATTGTACTTACACATATAGAAAAGCATTTTGCAACTTGCTTTCGGCTTGGCTCATGAAATCCTAAATTGCTTTACAATCTCACAAGCAATGTTATAAAATGTGTTCTATGCGGTCGTATATGCATATGCGGCAACTTAAAGCACGAAAACGGGCGTATTTTTTGATATATGTGGTAAAAAAGTATGCTTTGGAGCATACAATTTTTATCGTGCATATTGCATTATGTGGTTGCATAAAACACATATCAACTTAAGGATTGAGTTGGGTTATGGAGCGGGCTTTATATTTTTATTATACCTGTATCCAAACCCAATGACTTAGGAAAATTATAAAACCTTTAGAGACATTATAATGAGGTTGAAGACGGTGATGAAGTGGAGGATCAAGATGACGGGGAAGTGGACTCGGAGAATGAACACGAAGAACTTCCTCTTGAACATTTGACGACACCGACGAGTGATTTATTGAATCGTTGGACGTTATTTGCTTTAATTAAATATCTATTTTGTTAGTCTGTGATTATAAGATTTTTCTTTTGTTCGTCAAAGATTTGTGCCTCTTGAACAGTTTACTACTTGTAACGATTGATGAACTTATGATCTTGAAATTATTCTCATTTTGATTTTTTAATTTTAGAAATCAATTTAGTGTTTTGCTATGAATCTATGATGCAGTTGCATGGATTTACGCATAGTTGAGATGCCTTTTTTTCTTAGCATTGCATTATTATCATGATATCATTGTCTTTTTGCATATTTGGAATAAGCTGATGACCTATAGTTCATCAATATTTATAACATTAAAATTATTGATGCTAAATATTTTGTACACATATTTAGTATTTTTTAATCCTTTTCTCACATTTTTTAGAGAGAGAGAGAGAACAATGGAGGAAATGTGTCATATGAGGGGATTTCCTCCCATGGCGTTGAAAAAATACACACTCCACGACTTTTTTCGACAATCGGCATCCATCATTTTCATCTTTATTGTTTAAGATATGGATATACCAAATTTCATAAGATTCCAACATTTTTTCACCGTTGATTTAGTGGGTGCAAAATCAACGGTTTACTGACAATCGAACTTTTTACATTGCTAATTCAACGGTGAAAAAGCGGTAGAATCATATGAAATTTGGTGTATCTACATCTTAGACGATAAAGATGAAGATGATGGGTGCAGATTGTTTAAAAAAAACCGGGAAGTGTATTTTTTCAACGCCATAGGAGGAAATTCCTTTCTATGGCCTCTTTCCTATATATATATATATATATATATATATATATGAAAAAAACCGGGAAGTGTTCTCATATATATATATATATATATATATATATATATATATATATATATATATATAGGAAAGAGGCCATAAGAGGGAATTTTGTCAGGTGGCGTCGAAAAAATACACCTTCCAACATTTTATTCAACGATCGGCATCCATCATCATCATCATCTTCATCATCTAAGATGTGGATACACCAAATTTCATTTGATTCTACTATTTTTTCATCGTCGAATTAGCAATGTAAAAAGTTCTATTATCAGTAAACCGTTAATTTTGTACCCACTAAATCAATGGTGAAAAAGTGATAGAATCAAATGAAATTTTGTGTATCCACATCTTAGATGATAAAGATGGATGCCGATTGCCGGAAAAAAATCGTGAAGGGTGTATTTTTTTGACGCCATAAGAGGAAATTCCCTCCTATGGCACATTTCCTCCATTATTCTCTCTCTCTATATGGATTTTATTAATTTAAATAATGCAAATCGTATATACGAACGCATAATTCGCTTTTGCTCTATGCGGTCCTCAAGCACATGAAATCACATATCACATTCCATAACACTGCTCACAAGTATATCTCGATTTCCATATCATGTTCTGTTTTGATAAGAAAAGGGGTGTACCACTCCATGAAGCTCAGCCTTACCTCCTGTTGGGGCCAAAATTTACAACCTGGTTGACCAAATCAAAATCAAAGTCAACCTCAAGCCAAACAGGCCTAAGCCCAGGCCAAGTGGGCCCATGCCTAAGTCAAGCCCGAGCATGAAGCGGTTGGCCTCCCCCATGCCAAGAAGAAAATTATGTAATAAATAAGTTTGATATAATTTTCATGCATGAATGTAAAATAAATAGGCAAAAAGCCAAATTTATGTAAAGCCCATGGCTCATGTGCAAAAAGAAATAAGCACATGAGGCATGAGATGAGCAAAATGCCATTTTGTAAAGTCCAAGGGGCTATGTGTAAATTTGTAAGCCTATATAAGGCAACATGATGAAATGATAAAAATAATAATTCATTCCTCTCAAAAGCTAGGGTTTCTGTGCCTCCTCCTTTCTCAAGGTTCTAAACCTTCATTTTTTTGAATTAAATCAAGAGTTTAACTCTTCTTCTTTAAAAACAAAAGTTTTTCACCGTAAAACCCTTGAAGAGGAACTCGGATCTTCCATCAAATTCCCAAGAGGGGTGATTTTAAGTCTCATCCCTTTTTTTCTTCAAGATTCAGCTAACAGAGGGGAGGAAGAAGGAGATCCATCTCCAAAAACCCTACTTTGGAAAGATCCAAGGCTCAAGAGAAGATCTAGGGTTCAAGAGAGAAGAAATGGGTCCCTTTTCATCATCTCCGAAAATCTCTTGGGAGTTTAACTCTACAACATAAATAAATAAAAAAATATATATAAAATAATAAATCTTTCTTTTTAGGAGTTCAACTCTAAAAATCAATTGGGAGTACAACTCCCAGTGCAGGGGCTAAGCCCCTTTGTCCTTTTTTTAGGAGTTTAACTCCAAAAGTCAATTGGGAGTACAGCTCCCAATATAGGGGCTAAGCCCTTTTTTCCCGCTGGCGTTAAGCGTCCAGCATCTGTGTGCCAAGCACGTGAGGCACTGGCGCTTAGTGCCCCACGTGCCAACCACGTGAGGCGTCCAGCGCTCGCGTGCTGGGCACGTGAGGCGCTGGCGTCCACGCGTCCTTTGGACGCTATTTTCCCTTCTTTATATATATATATACACATTCCACAACACTTTCCTCCGTTAAAATTTTTTTCAAATGGGGCACTGTCCAGCACCGTCAAGGGGGCTGTTAGCCTCCTTGACCCCCAGCCCGCTATCCGGATAGCGGGACCCCCGTAAACTCTGCGAGGCCCCCGATATACCCAAGACCCCCTCAAAACACAACACACGCACACTTCACATTTAGTTCGCATGACCAGTTTGACTCGTCAATTTGAGGTTCCTTCGATCCAAAGGCGAGGGGTAATTAACGGCAGCTTAGTCCGCGGCTGCCGGAGATTCGGATCCCCACAATCAATAAACCCTAGCCTATCCTAGGCAGGGAGAATCTGTAATGCGCCTGACAAGCAACGCATATTCCCATCTCATTGGGGTGACGAAAAACACCCTACACCTCCGTGTTACCGAAACGGCGATTCCATCTCTTTAGTTCTAGAACACGGTGGGGCATTCTTAATGTCTAGCCGAGGCTTGTTCTCATCATGGATTCCTACTCGTTATATATCCTTCATCCTTCATGGACACTCTAATGCACCATAGTCTGTCTTATGTCACTTTGTTTTCATTGGGACTTGTTCAACAATACCGCTATGTCAAAAATTGCTTGTATATGGATAAGCATTAACATATCTAGTTTTCTTTTTCAGGATCTTGATGATTTAATAGATGCAGCTATTCTGTATTACGGGGAGAGGAAACTATTAATAAATACAAGACTTCCTTTGGCTCTAGAAAAGGATAATGATCCCCGCTTGCTGTCATCTCCATTAAAATTCCCAGGGAAGCTCACAATTGATGTGCTGAACAACAGACTTTTCATTTCGGATAGCAATCACAATCGCATTGTGGGTTTTCTTATTAGTATATTTTAATATCTCGTGTTCACCTAAAATAAGCCACATTTGCATTCATCCACATAAAATTTCAATATGTGAAGAACATTAAGTAATGTAAAATATTCTGCTTTAGATCCTCTATTCCTCTAAGCTTTGTTTCACTTATATCTTGTTAACCTTCCCCTTTTTGAAGCTAGGTGGTCACAGACCTGGAAGGGAACTTTATTGTTCAAGTTGGAAGTACCGGAGAAGAGGGTTTAGCTGATGGTACCTTCAGTGATGCATCTTTTAATCGCCCGCAAGTAAGGACCATCGGCAAATATATCTCTCTCTGTTAATTTGAGGGATATGTTTCTTGTTGTGTTATGCTATCAGAAGTTAGTTATATCATGTCTTGGACCCACGGGAGTGACCTGGTATACATTAGTTGACAGGCATGTAGAAAAGGAGCCAAATGTCTTTAACTTTAAGTTCACACATTTGCCCCAACTATGGGTAATGAGGATTGATTAATTGTTTTCATGCATTACTTTCATGTCATGAATTTACGTTTGTTGATATTACTAGTAATAATGTACATTTTGAGAAATAAGTGAGTCATTCATATCATACTTATGTAGGTTTTAGCAAGCTATAGATTTTTATCTTACCAAAATAGTATCCGACGTCCCATTTAAGACCCCTTCATTGTACGTTTTCTATGCTTTTCAGTTCTTCTTGTAAAGATATTGTCCTGGAAACGAGTTTCATCCATTTCGAGCGTACTTCGTATATACAAATTTTGTTCCTTCTATCTTGTTATAACTATTTTTCTATTCTTCTCCCCTTCCAGGGTCTTGCATACAACCCGAAGAAAAACCTATTGTATGTTGCAGATACGGAAAATCATGCTTTGAGGTATGTTATATTTCTGATGGTTTTGACCATCATTATGGTCAACTCCAAGACACAAATGGAGCCAAGAGGGGAATAGATCTCATTTCCCTCGGCATACTTCTGGTCATAATGATGAATAGTTTTTTATACACCTTCTGAAAATATAATATGTTTCATAGAGCTAACAATCGATATCCTCTCAGAGTAAGCTACTTCAAAAAATGCAGGGAAATAGATTTTGTCCAAGAGACGGTTAGAACACTGGCTGGAAACGGAACCAAAGGTTCTGACTATAAAGGAGGAGCAAAAGGGACTGCTCAGGCAAGATGCCAAGAAAATCATTTCTAACATTTCCTCATAAGTACCATGATTAGTAAATTGTCTTATTCTTTGTATCACAAGTAAGTTCAATTAACTGTGTACATAATCCTATTGTTCATTGAGTTTTTTTAATCTTAAAGTGGATAAGGTGTAAACCTCTAAAGAAATACAGTTGATCTCCTCTGCATGTGTTTGCATGTCTTGAAAATGTGACCTCCTTGCCACAATTTTCATGTCCTACCAACTCTAGTCAACCCCTAACCTTACAGTTTCATTGATAATTCTTGGTAATAAAGCTTATTTTTCATTTAAAAAGGATTGCATAGAAGTATAATCTTTTATTATGCTCGCTCAGCTTGACATAGTGGTGACTATATAGGTCTTAAATTCTCCATGGGATGTTTGCTATGATCCCAGCAATGAGGTTGTTTACATCGCAATGGCCGGACAACATCAAATATGGGAGCACAATACAGTAGATGGAGTTACCAGAGCTTTTAGCGGTGATGGTTATGAAAGAAATCTTAATGGTTCAAGGTATTCAACTTATGTCATGACAGATGTCTAGGATGCTTTTGTTTAATGACAGTTTCTTCTTATACCAATTTCTGTACTTCAATTGCCTTACATAATGCTTTGACAGAGCACTAAATCAGTGGTTTCTCTATGGTTCATCACTGTAATAGTATTAAAATATGTATAATAGACAGTATACTGGCTGGAGGGTATTTTTGGTGCAGTACAGTTGTATTTTGATGTTGCCATAATGCCAGCCCACCAGTTATAAGAATAAATGATTTTTCTCTGTGTTGCAATAATTTTAGCACACCCGCGCGCGCACAATATTTAAATTTTCCTTATCTTCTTAAATAAAAGTTACACTCAGCTGCACACCATTGTTTTGTTGTGTGTTGGCACAAATTGACAGCCTGAGTGGTGGTTAAATTATGAAGTGCTTAAAGAATATTGAATTTTCTCTGCACATGTTGAAGCTGAACATATGTCTTGGATATGTAATGGCGTTTGAAGTGGCTTCTTATGTTAATTTACTTCTTATTTCAACAGTAATTTTCTGTACATGATGATTATTTTTGACGTAACATATTCATCGGTTTCCACAGTTCAACAAACACATCATTTGCACAGCCCTCAGGGATATCATTATCTTCTGGTAACATATGCTATCTTATCAAGTCCATTTATTAACTGCAGATACTAAACCGCATATTGTGACAAGTTGTCCACTTGATGTAGATTTTAGCGAGTTGTATGTTGCTGATAGTGAAAGTAGTTCCATTCGAACACTAGATGTGAAAACAGGAGGATCGAGGCTGCTTGCTGGGGGAGATCCATTTATCCCAGAAAATTTGTTTAGGGTACTTATTCTGTTAAACTAAATAACTTTAGGCTAATTAGCTGACGGATATTATATTTCTGTAAAAATTATAAGCCAACTCCCTTTTATCTTTTTCTTCTTCCACTGCTAATCCTTCCTCCTCAAGAACTTTAATCTGGTTCTCTCTTTCTAGCATTTGCGACTTTGTGAAAAAAGACAGTATTCTCAATTAAGGACACCCGCGATAAATCTTGCCAGCATTCTTACAGAGATTGATGCTGGTATTATTTCTTTTTTAGTCTTAAATTGATATTGTATGGTTTTGTAAACTCTTTTGTTGCATTCTCTTGCAGTATGGAGATTATGATGGAATAGGCTCAGATGCACTTCTCCAGCATCCCTTAGGCCTCCTCTGTGGGAAAGATGGACAAATTTATATAACCGATTCTTATAATCACAAGGTATTAATTACGTGCAAGCACTAGGTAATGCTTCTGGCATCATTCCCATACAACACTAAATAAATGTAATTAGAATTACAAAGTAGGCAATAATATCACAAAATGCTAGAGCTTCTGTTTCACCTGAAGCATGGAGAAAAAAGAGTTATGTTGCTAACCTAGAAAATTGGTGTAAAAGACTTCGTGTCACCAATGATCTATATCTTTCAATTTCCTTGGTGGGAAGATCCTTCTCATCCCTTTTCATTTATTTTATGAGAGTAAATGTTACCGATTTGATCCCCTGAATCGTGTGACTTCCTTTAACTATCTATCTTTTCATTGTCATTTCTTATGTGTGGATTCCTGCATCATTTTATCTTTATAACAGATGCATTGCTCGTTCTTAAAAAAACTAATCTCTCTTTCAGTGCAACCCATTTATTATACTTGGATCGTGACGAACTCCTAGGATTTTTTAAATATTCTGTTACACATTCAATTATGCAATTTCCTTAAGGCTACCTCTGGTTACGCTTTTAGCTTATGCATCTCATATGCCCCATTGCCTTGTTTAAATCTTTAAACCGTTATGATGCCATGTGCTTGCTGGATTTATTCAAATTTTAGAGAGGCCCTTCAGACATCTGATATATCTTTACAGTATTTCAGCAGCCGAGAATTTTAGTTGATTTTGCAAGTACTAAGTTATTAGTTATATGTTGTTGTAGGTGAGCATTCTATTAGTTATGCATATTCTTCTTATCTAGTCTCTCTTATATAGGCATAATTGTCTTGTTTTGGTTATTTTCATAATCATGAAAAAGAATGGACATGGACCATTCATTATAATATTGCATGCAGGAGTCCAATCTCAAACTATGAAAAGATATAGTGTTGCATGTCTTAAGTTATTCATATGTACAAGATGGAATTTTCTCTCTTGGACTTTTCATTTGTTGGCAATAAAAGAACCAAGCGCACATTTTCCTTATTCCCTGTATATAAAGATCACCTCTATAAGTTCTGTTTTACTTCTTTTTCTATTCCACTCATGTTTCAATTGCATCACAAAGAAATAAGCAGACAAAATTCAATTTTATATAATGTATGTTGTACACTGCTTGCTTTCATCATGGTTTTGTTTGGCATGCAGCATTGGTCATTGGTTACCCATTACTTTGACACTTTTATGCTGAATATTATGTTGCTATTTGTTTAAGAACTGGGATGGCAATTTTAAATATATTTACTACACTGAAATTACAGATCAAGAAGTTGGACCCTGTCAGTAGAAAAGTTATTACTTTAGCTGGGACTGGAAATGCTGGATTCAAGGATGGCTTAGCCAAGTCGGCCCAGGTTTGAATATATATGTCTTCATCCAAATCACGATTAGTTTCTATTTAGCAAGGCTTCAAGGTAGCAATGCCAATTGATCTCACTAATACATGGAGCTGTTATACCTGTATTGTTATACTAATATTTGATTTGGAACTGGATCGTTAATGGAGAATAATGATACTCTTCTTTGAACCTAGGTTTAGCATTACAGAAAAAAAGGTCAACACCAAATTCAGAGTTGTTAAGCATCAACTGTTTGGTGCTTCCAACATTTTCAGTATTGAAAATTACAAGTGTGTTTGTAATCAGTGTCACAATATAAACAGCATTTCATTGCAGAGTCAGAATATTGTAACTATGTGCAGACTAATTGTCAGAACTAACCAGGACATACCCTTAAAAAACTGAATACGTAAAAGAAAAAAAGAGTATTCTTACTGTTCTAGGATCGACATAGAATTCAAGTATCAATTTTTTCCACCTACTAACCATGTGTTCAATGAAGTCTATCTAGGAGATTGTCAGTATTCAATGAGTTTATTCTCATTCAATTCTAGGAAAGAAGATGATTTGCTAGTTGTGCTCATTTAGCCTTTATCTTTGTACTTTGATAGGTGACGACCTGTTACTAGAGTCGTAAGTAGCTCGTCATTATATTCTTGTCTTATGTTCCTTATGTGTATGTCTGTAATTCTAAACACTCGTTATATTTCACAAATCCAAGAAAGTTGGGTACTGATCCTAGGCATTTCATTTAAAAAGCTGCGCCCTTTTTTTACCTGTACTTGTTATTGATCTCTGTGACTTTGATCTAATGTATGTATATATTGATGCAGCTTTCTGAGCCATCAGGGATTAGTGAAGCGGGGGCAGGTAATGCCTTATGTTCATTAAGTTGATCAATTTATTGCAAGTTCCCTTTTTATGTTATCCAAGTTTTCTTGTCATGGACAAACAACATGTAGGTCTACGGAAGGCAATACCCACACATTATGAACAAGCTTCTATACAAGTGAAGTCTTCGACAACATTTCACATTTTTCTTAATGGCATAATTAGGACTACAAGAATCATTATCTTCTATTCAACTCTTTTAAGGGCCATCTCCACAGTATATAGTATATTAACATCTGTCATTTTTAGCTGCCTCCATCCATTTTCGTTTAATCTATTTAGGCTCTCACTTTTTGTCTTGAAACCATCTGTATAATTGTTTTGCCATTACCATCTCCTACCTTACTGCTGTTCCATCAGCTTATATTGCAAATATGCTTTAGTTCAATTTTTTTGGGATAATGTCTTGCAGGAAGGTTTCTGATAGCAGATACAAATAATAATGTAATCAGAAGTTTGGACTTGAATGAAAAAGAACCTCTATTGAGCACATTAGAATTGAAAGGAGTGGAGCCACCATCTTTGAAACCTAAATCACCCAAACGATTGAGAAGACGGCTCTCTGCTGACACAAAAACAGTCACAGCTAATGGAGGTTCGTCTGCTGAAGGTTACGTGTATCTTTCAATTTCTGTCCCTGATGGTTACCATTTCTCCAAGGTTTGGTTCCAAATTCCATGTTACTATCTTGGTTTTGTTGTTGTCTACCTTATTCCTTTTAGGGTTTGATTGGTAGATCTTGTAACAAAGTCGCACGCAACGTTTTTTTTCCTTCTTTTTTTGTGTGTGCGTGTTTTTTTTTTGTTTTTTGTTTTATTTGGGGGGCGGCGGCGATGGGAAATGGAAATGGAGTTGCGAAAATGCAACAATCTGTCGCAGCATTTGTTGCAACCCTGGAAAACGTGATCGTTTTTATTATTAGAGACGCCATGTAAGCAAATCTGTAACAAATGTTGCCTTTACTCTTATGTTTTGTTTAACCAAAAACAAAAGGGTGTTTGGGTTCAGAACTCCAACTACAAAAGTTAAAAACAACCAAACATTAGATCCAAGGCATTTTATTTGCAACAAATGCTGAACTGTTGTGCAAGAAATGTTGCAGCTCCTAAGTACCAGCAGCTAGAAGCCTTGTATGGCTTGATTACCAGCATTTCTGAAAGTCAGGACTCAATCTGAATCTCATGGTTCACAAAACGTTTGAAATATGTTAATTCAGTTGGATTCAAATACATAATGCACCTTAGTGTAAAATATCAATTAGCCAGTAAAAAGACACTGTAGTATCATATGTGGCCTGTGCCTGGTTAGTGGTTCCAGGTCCTGTTCCAAGACCACTTGTGTGTGCAATTCTTAGCAATTTGTGTATTGAAGGATTAAATTTGTGTTGAATAATTAGTTTTAGGAGTACATAAAAAATTAAACATTAAATTGCTGTCTAAATGTCAGGTATTCCTATCTCATGTGGCCGCCCATCGACTTAGAAAACCATGCATACATTCACATGTGATCATTTACCATTATTTCATTTATGGTTTCTAAAACCACATGATGTTGTTCTGTATTATTAAGTGGGATGTGATATATGTGAGCTGATTTCTCCGTTTACAGGAAGCTCAGAGCAAATATGACGTTGAAGTCGATCCTGCAGATGCAATTTATATTGAACCATTAAGTGGGATCATAAATTCAGAAGGATATGCATCACTTCATTTCAAGAGAACTTCTTCCTCGCCTGCAACTGGGAGAATAAACTGCAAGGTATCGCTATATCTCATATGACAAGGGTTTTTGGGCCTAGTTTAGAGCTTAGGGATCATAATATATGCTATTTTAACACTGAAGGGGGCAGCTCGCAGATTGAAATTCCAGTTTGATTTCAAGATGACACATTGAGATAAAAATCCTCCAAATTAAAAAAAAACATAAACCAGAGTTAACTTTTCAAATCCTTAAAAAAATCTCTGTTATTTTGACTAAATATCTTTAAAAATCTTCTCCATTCTCTACTCATGATGATGGTTACATATACACAAGTACGGTTTCGCACATGCAGAACATTAGAACCTATAAAAAGAATTCTTCAAGAAGATTGTTAGGATTTTGTGTTTGGAAATTTAAATATTTAATGAATGAGTTGAAGAGGAGTCAGAAACTATTAAACTAATTGTTGTCATCACATTTGGTAGGTTTACTATTGTAAGGAGGACGAGGTTTGCCTTTATGAATCCCTGGCTTTTATTGTGTCATTCCCACAAGAAGTGCAAGATTCTGAACCAGCAAAAATCTCCCTCACATACACTGTGGCACCTAAAGCTCCATCAGGTACACCACAACTGGTCCTTAGCAAGTAGATATTATCAAAGTGTCGACATAGAATTTATAAATTGCATTCATTTGCGTCATCATATGCTTATTCTTTGAGCAAATTTAAGGGCATCGCAAAAGAGAGTTTTTGAATTTTCTGGTTTTTCTTTCTATTGATGCCATTGTTTGTGTCATTTTTGGTTTGCATGCAACTTTTTGCAAGTAAATGCCACCAAATGCTTTGTTTGGCATATCACGTGTTACTTTTGTTGTAAAATTTTAGCTAACGATTAATTGGCTGATATAATGCATATTATTGCACAAAATATATTTCAGGGACAGTTGGCATAAATTAAATATGCATTATTACATGGATTACAATTTTCTGCCAGACTTTTTTTAATGTTTTTTTGAATATCTTTTAAGCATTTTGTATTCTAGCAGCACTCCAAACTCTGAAATGGAGTGCAGACCGAAGGCTTGGTTTCTAGTGAACTAAACAACCCCCTTAACTGTTTTGCCTATATTCCATTACTGTGGCTATCCATTTTGGCCCCACGTCTGTATATTAACAATCAATTTTGGAATTCTATGATACAAACATCACAACAGTTCTCTGTTGATTCAGCAATTTTGAAATCATTCCCCCTTCTTATAATGTTTCTCAGAAGCTTTACCCTATCTTGTATCTATTAGTGCAACTGGGGGACATGTCTCTGAGTCCAAAGTGCCGACTTGCTCAGGTCTAGACATCTTGAAGTGATTGGGAATTGTTCGGAACCTACTTTGTTTAATCCCAACAGTTCTCATGATTTATGTAGAGCTCTCAATGTGTCTAGCTACATGACATTTCTGATCGTAATCTAGATGTATTATTAATCACAGACACCAGTTTTTGAGGCTAATGTACCTAAACTCATATATAAGCTGACACAATCATTTGATCTGTTCCACCAGTGCTCATAGCCTTAAGTTTTTAATGGCAAAAGAGCTCTGAATGTTGCCTTGTTGCAAACTTTTAGCTTTAGGTGAAGCTCATAAGGTGGTTAGAGATATTAATATTATGTTTTATTTGTTAGGAAGGGACCAAATACTTAGACTAGAGAACTCATGATCTGTTTTGGGCCCTAATGATTGGCTTTCACAAGATCAAGGCAGTGCTTGCTCAGCTGTATCCCATAGTTCACAAACCTCTTCTCTAACCTTGTCAGTTTCTTATGATTCTTTTAGGTCTATGTAAGGTTTGTTCCTCATAGATCAAGGTAAGTTATTTGTTATCAGCATCAGCATGTGGTCAGCTGTGAGGCAAGAATCTATATAAAATTTCATATTCAATGACGAGCTAAAATTTTTACCGAAAGAACCATGAAGAAGAGAAGCATGCATTATAGTTCTAATTGATCGGTTGGTAGACTCAAAATTTTTCTATGGATAAGCTACCGTTAACTTTTTAGTAATGGACCTTAAAGTTTCTTTATGGAATTAAACTCCCTTAAGCTTTGGTTTGAAGGGATTTGCTCATTAAATACCCTTAGTTATAGCACTTCAAGGGATCTTACTGTAATTAGAAAAAAACATTATGGTAGTTTGGTAAAATATACATCCCTTGTTAAAGATAGTTAATGTAATTTAACCTTCTATTTTAGAAAAAATACACATATGGAAGAAATGGAAGATGACACACTTGCTGAGGTAGGAACTTATGATTATTACAGTACTGTCAAGAGAGAATGGAAAGCTATGAAGCATGGATACTTGTAAACATCTCACGAATCGTCCCCGATCATGAATTGGAGTCGGAAACTCTCGAAAACTCTTAGATTCTTTTGGATTCACTCGGAGTTGTAAATGTCTCACCAACCTCTCTCAAATCGTCACCAACCTCTCTCAAATCGACGCCTCTCCACTCTCTTGAAAATTAAGGCTCTCAAAAATCTGAAGGGCATTGAATATTTAAAATAATGCCATATTTACTTATATTATTATATAAAATATATGAAAATCTTTATATATATATTTATATTTATCTAATTAAAAACCGATATCAAAACGTGTCCCGTATCTTAGGCTTTTGGAAAATTGCGAGTCGATGAATCCATATCGTATCCCGTATCCGTATCTTAACCCGTGCTATATAGATGGAAAGAAAGAAATTAGCCATGGTGGGCTATATTATTTTATTCATTGATCCATATGATTTGTTTGATTTGCTTTGGGATCATTGGTCAACAAAGTTTGATCTAGGAGTTTTAAGTATCTCTCTTGGACAATCTTTGTCCAATGTGGTGGCTGATTATACTCCCATAGAAATTACCAAATCAAATACCGCTGGGAATATCTTTAGACAATGAGATTTTGGATTAAAAAGTCGCCTCAATTGGGCATTGAAGGAGATTGTAACCCACTTATAGTAAGGAATGGATTCAGCACTGATGCAATTATATGTTGAGACTTGGGATTTGGCTATTGTGGGCTCAAAACAACAGGTGCAGTCATGGATTTTTAAAGAGCAATTGGCTGATATATGCCTAAGATATTAGCTCATGGGATTTGATTTCTTCTCCCATATTAGAAGTCATACTTTCACAATATTAGCACATGGGATTAGTCATGCATCCCAGCTATATGTTGCACTCTTGACTCGCATTATAAAGGCACATGTGCTGTTAATGTTTTAGTGATCAGCTAGTACGAACTTATAAAATAATGTTGAAGTCCTTAAGGGTAAGGGATGACATAAGAATAATAGTATTATTACTATTATTATTACTTACAAAAGAATTACTCTTTTCTTTGTTTCTATCTTCCTCGTAGGTAAGATATGCAGATTGATTTTTGTGCATGTTATAAATACAATAATAACAAGTCTTCATCTCAAACTTCTGGATCAGCTAAAATGAATTCTTTTCTTTCATTTTGTTCTGTTAAGTGTTGTTTTATTTGTTACTTGAAACTGACATATCGTTTTTTATTTGTCTCTATCCGTGTTAATTTTGATGTGTCGATATTTTAGATGCGCCATTAACTACAATCTAAGTAGACAGATTGAAGGAGTAATACTCTATTTTCCAAAGGGAATTATATGCTCCATACCAATTTTTTTTAAGAGAAAAAGTGATTTTTATAGTTTTCTAATTCATCCCCATGCGTGTTAATATCTTGATGTTAATTATCCCCATGAGGGCACCATTTCCTTGAATGACTATAGAGCACCATGTGACTTTTAACAACTTAAACAGTGAAACCTTCTCATGAATCCTCCTCATGTAATTCTGGATATGACACTGACTGTATTCCACCTGAGAGTTGCAAATCAATAATGTTTGCATCTAATATTGTTACATGTAGAATTTGTTGCATCGGTGTTTCTAGTGGAAAATTGAGTTATAAAACTATGACTTTTACAACATTTGTCATACGGTTCACAATTTCGATACACAGTGCATGTTTATTGAAAAATATTCAAGTAGTTTAGAATAGGTTTAATTGTCGAAGTGGCGGGATTTTGGTATGCATTCCGGTATTTGTTGCAACCAGTTTGGCTGCCCCCATTGCTGTAGTTTTTTCCTGCAATCAAACCTCTAACACACGAAATGTTGCTCTATACTGCTTCGTAAAAGATAATATTCCAATTCTATCCCTGATTGTCCCCTTCGATAATTGGAAGTACTGACTGTCCAAAAATTCATTGGCATTATAGAGAACTGATGAGCTTTCTGGCTTAAACTGTAGAAGAACTTTAGTAATATCAAGGGTCAATGTGGTTTCTTTTGTGGAAATGTGGAAGAATGCTCTCCACTCCTTTGAAAGGAGAAGTGGCCAAAAGATTGAAAGAGCATTATTGAAACATGACTGCATTTGAATAGCAGAAAGGTTCTTGAGCAATTGGACACTTGGAAAAGCAAGAAACATAATTATGGAAGCAAGGGTACCAGCTAAGGAGATGTATATTATTTATTTAGCTACTTATCAATTTTTTTTTATTTTCCATCACCAAACTTCTCATTATAAGGGGAAAAAACAAACTTATATATGTCCCCACTTAACCATTTTGTTGGAAGACCACCATGCTTGATGAAGAGGGAAAAACAAGAACTTTTCCTTTGAAAAAGGGGGAAAAGTCAGGAACCTATTCTGTTTTATAACTTGTGAACTTTGTATTATAATAATGAAAGGGTGCAGGATGAGGGTTATATGAGAAAACAGTTGAATATTCAATAGTTATATTGAGAGAAAAATTATGTATTAGGTTCCCTGCAGGAAGCTTGAGAATATCTTGGGAGCTGTCTTGAGCTTGAGAGGCTTGAGGCCCAACTGTTTTTCCAAATTATTGGTGGGTGTCTCGTTAGCACTGTTTGGTGTTTTATATGATATGTAGGAAATGAAAACAAACTTCTGCCAAGATTCTGTAGATATTTGGCTTCCATGAAAATAGGAACGCAAAGGGTTAGCAAATTTATTGGGATTCCTTTGTCATTGAAGAGAAAGCTGGTATAGTTTGATATAATTTGTAACCCTAGATGCAGGGATGATGGAGAGATTAAACACCAAAAGGTATTTATTTAGGTTCTATCTTCTTATGAGCATAGGATTTCTAGCACGGTGACTTCAGGCTAGTGATTCTTATTGGACTCCTCGGTACTGCAAAGTATGGTTTTATATTAGAGTATATATGTTTTACTCGGCCCTCTGAGCAGGAGTCTTTTGGCTCCGTCCTTGTTTGTGGAGTTGATTCTGGCACTATAGTGAAGAAATTAGAGAAGGGGATGAAATTTTAATTAGTTTAGGGACATTGTTGCGGGCTTTGTTCCGCAATCTATTTCTTTTTCTCTTTCATGGCGGGTATTTTTTCACTGAACTGGTGTATTCATTTTGAGCAAGGTCCAAAATTTACCTTATTCTTTCACAAAATGACACTCTTGTCCTTCCATGGAGACTACAGAAGCATTCATTTTTCTCCTGATCGGGTTGTCATTTTCCCTCTCTTTTGCATTCTGTTTCCTTACATAGAGGATCTCCTGAGAAATTTGTGGCTTTTGTCATCAAATTCTACCGAGGACACTTTTGGCATTTGGTGAAATCGTTGCAGGACAGTTTGGTGTATATATTTATTTGAGAATTTGCTGATATTGGCATTAATTTGATTATTTCTTGTGTGCTGTATCTAGGTTGCAACGTGCCCTTTAGTATCATGTTGACTCAATGACTATTAAACATAGCAGCATATTTTATCTTTTCTTTGGGGGCATGCAATCTCTATTGTGAATGGAACCAAAATTCTTACCGTGTTAACTATATGCTGAGTTGGTGAATAATTTTATCTAATGTTTCTATCTTTTCATGATCAGTGGTTTAGTGTTAAAAGGGGTAAACTTAAGCTACTAAAATCACAATCCAAGTGAAAAGCAAATTTTGATGAAGTTGATGCATCTGCCAATATCCGTGATCATGATTAATAGGTTCAAAGGAATTTAAGCCATATATCCACCAAAAGCGATAACTTTCTTCAATGAATGTGATGGTGAGAGTTATTTGCTTTATTTTTTGTGGGGAGAAAAGGGAAAACGGAAAATAGAGGTTCAAAGAGTTTTAGTGCTATGATCCACGCCCTTAAACATGGCTTCCATTCATAAGCATCAAATCTGAAGGATAAATGTGTCTCCTAATTCCTCACGACATATGTTGAAAGCAGAGGTAGGACTAATTTGCAAAATTTAACTGGTCGATTGTCCCTATATTTATTGAAATGAAGCGATTGAGAGGGCTCATAACCGATTGATTTGACTTCGGCCGAGCAGACAAAAACTATTGGATCAAGTCAACAGATGTTAAGTTAAAAAATAATGATAAATTATTTAAAGGGATGCTATTTTTTATCGGAGCAATTCTTCATCTGAGCAATTCGACTTTTTGTTAGTGATGATGCTCGGTACTGAGCACTTCCTAGATCATGACACGTGGCAGATGACGTGTCTCAGGGCTTGCGGGAAAAGAGCAGGAACGCTACATTGGAAGAATACTCTGGGTCTTCGACCCGAGGATGTTCCGACCTTCAGTGGCCTTCCCGACTACTCCTGTGCTCGTCTTACAAACAACCATTGGCTCGTCTCCGAGCCCTCCCGCACGCTGAGTTTCCTCAGCCCTTTCGCACGTTGAGTCCCCTCAGCCTTCCTAGCTCGTCTCCGAGCTATCACACGAACCAAGCTCACTCGGCTTCCCGCTTGCCTCCGAGCCTCCCGCCGAGCTTATTTTCCTCGGTCTCATCGACTGACCCATAGCACCGATCACAGGTGTCTCCGTCACGGCTCCGCGAATCTCGCCTGATGCGAGATATCCGCCGCCCACGATCCTGCGTTCCACGCCATCTCGTTTCTCCATTAACGAGCGCATCTCGTCATTAATGGGAAATCCTGCCTTTCACGCAGGCGTAACGGCCGGCGTGAATCTCGCGCCCGCCAGCCCACGGCTGCCACTATATAAACCCCTTTCTCAGACGACTCAGATAACGCAATTTTCACCCCAATAGGTCGCTACTCTGTCCATTTAGCCCGTCTAACTTGATCGTCGGAGGGTTCTCGGTGGTACAACCACCACGTGACTTTCTTGCAGTTAGCTCAGCTTTATCCACTTCAAGCCCATTGAGATCCACACGCACCAAGGGGAAACCTTCAGATCCAATCTCAGCCACTCGTCACCACTCATTGCGGATCAATGGAAGGTAACATCTGAAGGAGATCCAGAGCTCCATCAGTTGGTGCCGTCTGTGGGAACATCATCTAGTTCCACTCAACGAAAGTTCACCTTCCGATCTCGAACATATGGCGAGTGATCACCGCGACGACCCGAGCTCCAGCCGCCGTCCTCCCCATAACGGAGACACGGGTGATCCCCTCCTCCCCCGAACACCATTCATGCCCTATCGGCTCGGATAGATCGGTTCGCGTCCGTCGTTGATGCGCTTGTCCGCGTCCAAACGGCGGGACAAGCTCCCTAAGTCGCCGTTCCCCCACTTCGAGAGCGACACATGGGGAGAGAAGATACTACCCACGCCGACATTTCTGGGCGTCGCTTCGCTATCTCTGGTGGCCACAGATCCCCGTGGCGACCAACTCGATGACCCGGTGGGCGCCTCACAGCTCCACACCGAGGTCTCTAGCCAGAGCACACCGTCCTGAGGCCCATCACGCTCCTGTCCCTCCCGAGGAGGTGTCGGTCAGCTCGCCTGCTCCCAGGCATGACCGGCGCCCCCTCTCTCGACAGGGTCGCACGGACGGGACTCACCACGATAGCTCGAAAATGACCTCACCAGGAGACCTAAGGAACCTCATCGAACGGAACCGGAGCTGCTGTCAGGCGCAGGTCGCCAGCAGCAGAGACCATAAATCAGAGTATGTCGACTCGTCGGGATACCACGACCGATTCGACGCCCTCGAAAAGAAGATCGAAGGCATATATCGGGAAAATCGTCCTTCAAGCGACGGGGCTAAATATGCCGCCGACTCGCTCACGAAGCCCTTCACCAAAGAGCTACTCGCCGTCCACGTCTCCTCCCGGAACAAGCCCCCGAAGGTCTCCCTCTTCGACGGGAAGTCCGACCCGAAAGATCATTTGGACGCGTTCACGGTTGGGATAAGTTTCCAGGACAATTCCGACGCCGCGCTTTCCCCGCCACTCATCCGCTCTGGACGAGACTGGTTTCGAGGACTCGCGCCACGCTCAATCTCTACTTTCGATGAGCTGGCCATCCAATTTCTCGGTCATTTCGTCGAGAACAGACGGCAGAAGCGGACCGTAGATCATCTTTTCACCATAAAGAGCGGGCACAAAGAATCCTTCAAAGAATACGTCACCTGCTTCTACAACGCTCTCCTTGGGGTCCTAGAGCACCGGGACGAGACGGTCATTACAGCCTTTAGGTCGGGTCTTAGGCACAAGGAGTGGCTACACTTCTTTGCATTAGCGCAACTTAAGACCATGTAACAACCCTAAACTTTCTGTATAATTTTTTCAAAAATACAGAAAGGGGTACATGAGCCTGAGCACAAGTTATAAGCTTGATTTGCTTTTGAACAGCAAGAAGGAACTTGTGGCTCATTGGTAAGATCTTGCACTGCTGAACCAAAGCACCAGAGTTCAAGTTCCATCAGCACACATTTTTTTAATTAAATTCTTTTAATCTTTTAGAAGCCTAAAGGTCTACACGTGCACAACACATAAAACTAAGAGTCACACATAAAACAAACGAGTCCACTGCAGTAGACCAAATGTCAGGGACACGTGGCATCAAGACGCGCCCCGACTCGTCCAACTTGGGCCGACGACTCGCCTGACTCGGCCGGCGCCGCCGGTTCAACTCGGACCGATCCCTGATTTTCTTGAACCCCTGCACCTTTTGGACTACCCCTACTCCTCCTGCATTATTTAAATTCTCTGCAATTAACCAGAGAATTAAAATACCCTATTTTAATCCTTTTTAATGTAAATTTAAATACAATTTTTATCACACCCTTTCACTACCCTAAATCCTAGATTTTTCCTATAAATACCACACCTAAAATCACCCTCCTCACTTACAAATCCCTATCCAAACTCTCATGAAAATTCCCAAGACTTTTTGTGTGTAAGTGGAGTTAGCAAAGGGCGAAGCGCCGACGAATTTCCGACGACAATCCAAGAAGATTCCGACGACGAAATGACGCACTGGCACCTCCTACCTCTTCCTCCTTCTCTCTTCTAGTCTAATAACCTGTAAGTCCATACTTCCCCTTCTTTTCTTTATTCTAAAACCATTCAAAACTAAAATCCGATGGAAGCGGAGTTAGTCCGATTTCCGATTCAGTTTTCTTTAAAAACTACAATTTTTCTTAATCAAGATACCTTCATATCATCACATTATGTTCATTAAATATTAATAAATATCTTTAACAAGTTTCATCACAAAAGATTGTTATATGTATATTTTATCGCAATTTTACATTAAAATACCTTCATGTTTCATTTCGACATACTTGAACTTTTTAAACCGTATTACCTTAGAAAACTCACGAGATAATGACCTACTTTCTCACAACACACATATCTAACATAGCACTATGAAATTTGGGAACCCAGATTCGGAAAAATACGACTTTACACATAACTACCCTCGACTTATAAAAACCTTTTTTTACAAGATGTGTATTTTAACAAATCTTTGCAATTGTGTTTCTACAACCCATTTCGGGGAACCCGTTCGGTATGGTGCGGATTATCGCATATTCTCGGGCCTAATAGGGTGAGATACAGACCTCCGCAAGGAGCATACGATCTCGAAAGATTTTAATACAATTTTTTTTAGAAAATGTGATTTCTATCATAAATAAAACTTATATTTTTAATAAATAAATATATATATAATTAATATCAAAATATCTATTTTTAATATTTATAATATTCCACATTTCCAAAATTTAAGAAAAACATCTCATTTAGAAGAAAATACCATACAATTCCAATATTACAAATAAATACCATATATTATGAAATTATGTTTTATTCATTAGAAATATCACATTGGTAAAATATACATCCATGAAAACTTTAAAGACGACAATAAAATACTTTAGGTGTATTTTGAAAATTATACAAAATTATTTTTACATAAAACCCTCTCAAGATATACTAAATTACAATAAGGACCCTATTAAACATAGGTTTAAGCGGGACCAGTCTCTTGAGCCTCAGGGAGCCGGAGATATGGGTGTTTGCCTATTTAAGGTAGACAACTTAACAAACGGTGTTATCAACACGGTAATTGTCTTTGAAAAAGACACAAATCCTGTCGTCCGTGTGCAGCAGTTACCGATAGCACCAAAACATAATTCAGGATTCAATTTCTTTTCTAATTGTCTGACTCAGACTGAGTCTCAATATAATCAATCTGACTTGAATATGATTCAAGTATCAAACTTCAATACAATATGGATCTATGAATCCGTCTATTCAATCTAATTAATTTATATTGACTGAACCGAACCATGTACATCCATCTACATGATTCTCCAGTTACATCTATTTACTGATATCATGGTTTCGGCAAGTCATCCATCTATATACAATATACACTTCAAACAATACATCAATACAATCAAGACATCGCGGGGTTTATAAGGGGTAGACTGGTACAGAAGGTGTTAGAAATGGCACGAGACTGTAACCATAATACACATAACCTGAATTCAATTGCCGTTGTACCGTGGCTGAACGGTTCCTTGTGCTCCTTATACCTTAGTCCACGGGGAAAGTTGGACTCCTCTCGTATACACTGGCCTCTTCTATACCAAACTACAAACAACAGCGTTAATATTAAATACAACATTATAACAATATACTCTCTATCCTGTCTATTCCATTCTTGTCTATTTACGAGACTTACCGAGCGATTTGTTCGCCGATGATATTCTCTTTCTTCTTCTTTGGAATGTTATCAGGTGTTTCGGACTCACTGGAGATCGAGCCCACCAACGAGGACTTGGACCAGCTAACTTTCAACCCGGAGCTCTAGTTACTTGTATACATTTACATTCTGTATTTTCCATTTCTGTTATGCTACTGTTTAGGCATTGCTTTCCATTCCATGTATTTACTTTTCAGATGTATTGTAAAAAGAATGTTAATAAATAAAGTTTCTGTTCAATTATATCTATTGTCACTGTTTCTTGTGCATTTTACTTAGATTGCTTAGCTACGCTTAGCGTGTTTACTTCAAAATAAATACGTAGCGGCTTCATATCGGCCTCTGCCCGTATACTAGGAAGCGGGGCGTGACAGACCATGGCCGAGGTAAAGGCCTGGACCGAACGTGAGATCCAGCTTGAGTCCGAGGTGAATGCCGACCTGCCCCGGACAGAGCAAGCCGATCAGAAGAAAAGGGTCAGGGAGGAGAAAAAGAAGATTGAGTGGCCAAAGCCCTACTCCCCGAAGTTTCAGGAGTACACCCCGCTCAACGTCTCCCAGACGGAACTGTTTGAGGAGGCAAAGGGCTTGAGCTTCTTCAAACCCTCCTCAGTCTCGAATAGGGTGGCCAAGCGTACCCGGGGCCTCTACTGCGCTTTCCACAGGTCGCAGGGCGATCTCACCGAGAATTGAAAGCAGCTTCGAGACTACATCGAGAAGTTGATCCGCTCAGGGCACCTAGCAAGGTACTTGCGAGACAAGCGGCAAGCTGACCGTAAGCAAGAGCATCGTCCCCATCCCGACGAGTTGACAATCGGCCAAATTATGGTCATGTCAGCGGGGGTACGACGGGGACCGACGAAACGCGGCACCCCTTACCGGTCGAGGGGACTGGCATCCATCTAAGGAAGAGGGTTAAAGCGGCCGAGCCGATCATCTTTACCGACGAGGACCTCCACGGGATATCCCTGCCTGACAATGACCCTCTGGTGATCACCGCCCGGATCCACCGTTACGAAGTGCAAAGGATATTGGTCGACTCGGTAAGCTCGGCAGACATTCTTTTTTATGACTGCTTTCTGCGTATGGGACTCACCCCGTTGGACCTAAGGCCGCCCGCCTACATCCTATGGGGTTCACTAACCACTCCATCCCGGCGGAAGGGGTAATCACCCTCCAACTTAACATCAGGGAAGCGGGCTGTACGCGCACCGTGCCTGTGGAGTTTATTGTCGCGAGAATTCCATCGGCCTACAACGTCCTCCTAGGTCGCCCGACACTGAACTCCTTCCGGGCCCAGATATCGACCTACCACCTAGTGATAAAGTTCCCACTCGACCAAGGCGGGATAGGTCGGGCTTACGGGAACCAACAAACCGCAAAGGTTTGCTTCACAACAATATCTACGTCCGAGCGGCCAAACAATGACCTTGAGGGTGAGGATGATATCAAGGGTTTCCTGGATACTCGAGACGAGCAAAAAAAGGTCCAAGGAACCCCAGTGGAACCACTGATTGAGGTCCCCCTTGCGGAGGGGGACAATGAGCGAACCGTTCAGATCGGGTCACTCTTGACGGGGAATCGCCGAGACGACCTGATCCACTTCCTCAGAAATAACTCGGACGTATTCTCCTGGGCGCCTGCCGACATGCCTGGGATTTATGGCCTCTGCTGCTGGCGACCGGAAGGGTCTTTTCTCATATACGGAGACTCCCAGCTGGTCGTTAATCAAGTAAACGGCGACTATCAAACGTGTAAACCAGAGTTGGTAAAGTACGGTGCGAGAGTGCAACAATTGCTGACTCAAATCCCTTCCTACGCCCTGAAAAGCATACCGCATGCGGAAAATAGCAAGGCGGATGCGTTAGCCAAGCTCGCTAAAGAACTGGCTGACGAAAATCTCGATGACGTAAGAATCGTTGTGCAAAACCGTCGAGTTCTTGCACCAGCAGAAATATCTCCGGAGTCGTCTGAAGAATAGGAAGTGACCAAGAAAATAGCCATACAAATAGAAGACCAGGAAAAGGCTAAGGATCGGAGAGAAGTCTTTATAGACTACTTCAAATTTCGTCGAACACTTGAAGATGCATCCTCAAGACATCAGCTCATGAAATGAGCTCTGTCTTTCGCCTTCGTCAATGATACTCTGTATAAGAGATCGTTCGACTCTCTGTGGCTAAGATGCCTGGGACCGGAAGAAGCAAAGAGAGTCGTCCAAGAAACTTACGACGGGCTCTGCAGTTCTCATCAAGCCGGGCCAAAGATGAAGCTGAAGATCAAAAGGATGGGCTACTATTGGCCCACGATGATTCAGGATTGTCTCGAATACGCAAAGCAGTGCCACTTATGCCAGATTCACGGGGACTTCATCCACCAGCATCCAAACCCGCTACACCCAACGGTGGCTAGCTGGCCGTTCGAAATGTGGGGAACCGACATAATTGGGCCCATCGAACCAGCGTCATCCAAAGGAAATCGGTTCATATTGGCGACAGCCGATTACTTCTCTAAGTGGGTAGAGGCAGTATTGCTAAGAGAAGTGAAGGCGGAGAATATTCTCCATTTCTTCAAGACACACGTCATCTATCGGTTCGGCATTCCGCGACGGATTATCTCCGATAACGGGCCGGCCTACAGAAGTCACAGAATCAGCCGCTTCGCACAGCAGCATAATATAGACTGGAGATACTCTTCGGTCTATAATCCTCGAGCTAACGGTCTAGCTGAGGCTTTCAACAAGAGCTTAACAAAGATCATAAAGAAAACGGCGTTCAAAAATAAAAAGGACTGACACGAGAGACTGCATGAAGCTCTGTGGGCGTATCGGACCACGTTCAAAACGGCCACAAACACGACGCCGTATGCATTGTATTCGGCGTTGACGCAGTACTCCCCTTGGAGATAGAGCCACCCTCCCTATGAGTGGCGGTTCATTACGAGCTAACAGACGAAGAGAATGCTCATCTTCGGCTTGAAGAGCTAGACGCCCTCGATGAAACTCGTCTCACTGCGCAGCAAAACCTAGAAGCTTTCAAAGCAAAAGATGACGTGCTCATACGAGAGATTGACTAGGTCGAGAACATTTCGCCAAGGTGAACTCATGCTAGCGGTCAAGAGACCTATGATCCCCAATCGTGCCAAACGGGGGAAATTCGAGCCGAACTATGAGGGCCCGCACATCATAGACAAGGTCTACCAAGGTGGGGCCTATCTACTCATGGATATGCATGGCGAAAGACCCTTCCGGTTGGCGACCTTCGCCAGCAGCAGAAGCCATAAGGTGGGGCCTATAACTCGGACGTATTCGCCTGGGCGCCTGCCAAAATGCATGGGATTGACCCCAAAATCATATCACATAAGCTCGGGGTGGACCCTACGGTCCGGCCCGTCAGGCAGAAATAGCGAAGTTTCGCCCCGATCAAACAAAAAGCGATCGAGGACGAGGTAGACATGCTCCTCGCCGTCAACTTCATTCGGAACGTGCATTGCTTAGAATGGTTGGCGAATGTATTCATGGTTAAAAAGTCTAGCGGGAAGTGGCGCATGTGCGTCGACTTTACTGACCTTAACAAGGCCTGCCCGAAAGACAACTATCCGCTCCCTTGGATAGATCAGCTCGTCGACAGTTCGGTAGGCCACGAGCTACTTAGCTTCATGGATGCCTTCTCCGGCTACAACCAGATCCGTATTAATCCAGCGGATGAGGATCTCATCGCATTCACAACGGACCGGGGGGTATACTGCTATAAGGTCTGTTTACCGCCGAAAACAGAGACGGGACCGCGTAGGTCGTCTTGCCTGAATTTGGGGGCAGATGCTATTTGGTTTTATCCATCCACCTCTCCGAAAATGCTAAGTTGATTTATGGCACTGTGTATCGGAGGTTTGGACAGATGCGTCCGTTTTAGCAGACTTCGTCAGATTCCCCCTCGTTTGCGAGGGGTTTTTGATTGTGGGGACGCTTTTCCCTGCAAGCGCAAGCCCCTGCAGTTAATTACGCTACCGCATCGTGGTAACCACTTTCTCCTTCTCCAGATGTTCACTTCGTGTCGTGTGTGTTTATTTTATTTTTGGTTGCCCGTGGATTGTATACGGAGACTAATTTATGTTGTTGCCCGTAGGACGGGGATTAGTCCAAATCCGCATTTTCTTAGATTTAGATTTGGTTTGATTTAAGGATCGTTAAACTCGTTTGAGATTAAAATCAACTTAAATATTTGTTGAGGATACGTTAGTCTAATTTTAGACTAAGATCCACCCAACGGGATTTTGGGATCATTTAGATCTAACGAAAGAGTATTTGGGCTCTATCGTCTTAGTTTAGGGACGTTACGGTCCATTGGGTTTAAGGACATCATAGTCCATGTAAGTTTAAAGACATCATAGTCTGTAGGGTTTAAAGACGTCATAGTCTGTATGGTTTAAAGTCATCATAGTCTGGTTTAAAGACATCACAGTCTGTGAAGTTTCTGATTGTCGGGACCCACCACCTTCCTGAAGACGTTGAAGAATTACAACGACATGTATCAGAAGCGTGAAGATATGTACCGTTGAACCAATGTTGGTTGGGAGATCTATAGTCAGGTTTGTGACTAAGACCAATTAGAGAAATTGTGAGCACATAGGCTTGGTAGATCTGAATTAAGGACTTGTGGCCATTTTGGGCTCAGTCCACTCAGCTTTGAATAAAATGTTGAACATTTATTTGGGCTCAGTCCCTTTTTTGTTTAACAATGCTGAGCATTGATTTGGGTTCTGACATCTCTCTTTCTTTTTGTTTTTTATTGAGTGTTGAACACTTTTTATGGCGCTGGGGCTTTATTTACAATGTACTTTGTGTTTCCTTAGCGTCCACGTGAGAAGCATGTGGAGTGCTCGGCGCTGAGTGCCAGATTTGAGTGCTAACCACTGAGTTTTTTGTTCTGTCCAATTCAATTCTCTGAGAATTTGATTCTCCCTTGTGAAAGTCTTCGTCTTATAGATCTGAGATTTGGAAAAACAACTAAGTTCTTCTGATATAAGAGTTAAACTCTTAGATGTGGAGGAGATGCTATGATCTCTCTTCTTTTTATGAAAAACTTTGCCTTATAGATCTGTGATCTGGAAAAAGAACTAAGTTCTTTTTATATGAGAGTTAAACTCTCAAATATAGAGGAGATGCCATGATCTCACTTATTGTTATTTACATTGAAGAATTTTTTTTTCTTAGAGCTTGCTCTTCTATTTTTCTTTTTTTGAGAACTTGAAGTTTGGAGGGGGGGTTTCTTCTGTACCAGACTTGAAGTCTTGGGTCCTTTATATAGGGGATGCTGATTTGTTAAATCAGTTAAGGAAATCTCTCATTGAGAGATTTCTAATTGATTTGGGGATGTTTCCCACCATTGGATCTTTGATCTAAGGGCTTCTGTTTTACAGAAGACATCTTTCTTGTTTTTAGCAAGATTGGGAAAATATTTTCCCATACAGAACTTATTCTGTATCTTGGTGATTTTTAATCACCATTGGATCTTTGATCCAACGGTGCTCTGATTTACAGAGTACAATCTTTTTTGTTTGGAAAGATTTGAGGAGTATTTCTTCAACAGAATTTAATTCTGTAATTTGATGATTTATTATCTTCGTTGGATCTTTGATGCAAGAGTGGAGAATATTTAGTTCTAGCGCTAGCGCTCTCGTGCTTTGCACGTGAGGCGTTGCCTCAGAGTCTTTGACTCTTGGCGCTAGTGCTCTTGGCTTGGCGCTCTCGTGCTTTGCACGTGAGACGCTGCCTCAGATTCTTTGACTCTTAACGCTTGGCGCTCTCGTGCTTTGCATGGGCTCGATACCTGTGCAGCCCATCTCAGCGATTCATTATGCTGACTCACCCCAGGTGAATTATGCCGTAGAGGAGGTCAACTGGATTGTGGATGGACGCCTCCAGCCTTCCATGGGCTCGATACCTGTGTAGCCGCCGATGGCTTTAGAGACTCTGGGGCGGCGTATATGTCAGGGCGAGTCGCGCCCTTGGGGACAGGCGTATATAATTGGCTTGACTCCTCGCCATTCAGCAGGATATCTGCAGTAGGCTCGGTACATTTTGTCGTCCAAGAAATTATTGCTGCTGAAGCTCGGGTTGTACCCCGCAATTTACGTGTCTCTTTTCCAGTATACCTTGCCTCCTGTATGGTGGCAAAGCTTTTTTGGAGCGATGGAATATCCTGACTCGCACCTTCCTTTTATCAGATCAGGAAGTTTCAATCTCTTTGGAGGAGTTCGCGGAGATCTCTGGCTTACCCGTCAGGGGGGAACATTACGAGGAGTTACTTCCTCCTGACGAGTACATCTTTGCCACCAAACCAGTGGTAATGTGCATTACCCCGGAGAACTCCATTCAACACCGATTCCTGAGTTTGATCAAGGTGTTGAATATTTACGAAAGTCTATTTCTAAAGTCCGGAGGGCATGGAGTCAGCTTTGCAGACTTCATCGCTCGTTTTCTTCGTCCGGAGGTCTTATCAAAGCAAGCCGCGATGTTCGCCAAGCTTGACGATCCGTTTGGTTTTGGTTTGGATAACCAGCCGATAGCGGAAGCAGATTTAAAAAGCTTCTTTATTCCGGATACCCCGATCGTTCCTTTCGCAGAGCTTGTTGCTTCGGACGTCGATGAAGAGACGTTCTTGCTGGGGTTTATTGGCTTGTGGTTGAACTGGTTTGTGCTTCCGATGCACCATCGTTATATGAGGCTATCGGTCTTCTACCCAGCCCACCGCATGGTTGCGGGAACACGAGTGGTCGTCGGGATCGCTGGGCTGGCTCACCTGTATCATGGCCTCAGCTTAGCGGCAGACACCACTCAGCCGGGGCTACAGCCCGTCACTCTCCCGTTGCACTATTTTACGTCGTGGATCGAGCTGCACGTGCTTGGCGCTTTTGGAGCCCACAAACGGCCTCGTTTCTATGACAGTTATAACTTCCCTCGGATTATGCGCCTAGTTGACGCATCCGTTTTAAATCCGTCACAGCGGGAGGCTCGGGGTCTGGTCCTTCGCACGTACAGTTGGAGATGGTATGACCTTTGTCAATAAGGTTGTAACTATCGGCAAGGAATCCACTAAGACGGTGCAGCCGCTGCGGGACACCTTCAAAGACGGGGCTTCTACATTGAAGGCTCGGGAGATTCTGCATCTGTACTCAATTAGGACGGGCTGTTTGGTGTTCAGGCAGAATGACTCGACGATGTTCATGAGGTACGACCCGCACCGGTTCGCTCAACAGTCGAGCTACGATCACGGTGTCCCGCTAGAGGCTTTCCTAGCTGAGCCAGTTGCCACGAAAAAGGGTATCCGCAACACGCTACACCATTTCATGCGGCTGAACACCAGATCCAACTTTTTTATTAGTGAGCCGAGCTGCGTCCCAAAAATCTCAAACGCATACGTGGTGTGGTACCAGCATTCGATAGGTGGTGTTATTAGGGAAGAAAAGCGATTACTGCTCGATCGCAAGGGTGTTGTCTCTGCTGGTAATCTAGCTGTCCTTTTGAAGCGACAGACCATTGTTTGTCCTTCCTTGAGAGAAGCTGCTGCGGTTGCGGTCCCACGCGCCTTCCCTGCGAAGCCTCTACCCTATGTTCTTACAGAAACGGCAGCTGCAAGTCCCCGGAGTCTGGAGCAGGTACGGAGATCGTGACTCGTCATCCAAAATTGCGCGCCAAGTGCAAGATCCTGTCATCGGCCGCTGGTGCCTGCTCGCAGAAAAAGAAGAAGTCGCTCTTTTCTGCTGACGTTGTACTCGGCCAGGAGCCCCATGCTCCATACAGCGAAGGCTTGTGCGAGTACGGGACCAATGAGGGTCTATTTATTGCGCTTGCGGATGATACTGATCTTCAAGTTGCCCTTATGGCTTCCGAGCGACTGGCTCGCGATGAAGCAGCACTGATCACTATCGCACAGTCAGGTAGAATTCAATTGTATCTTTCCGCGGTTATCTTTTTTTTATTATGCTTTTACTGACGCTTTCTTCTTCAACAGGTATCTTTGCCGAAGAGGCTTTCGCGGCTTCCCTCAAAACATTTGAAGAGGAAGAGAGGCTCCGTGTTTCTTTGGGCCTTGGTATATTTCGGCTTATTGTGCCTTCATTCCCTTTTTCTTTATTCATGGTTTGACCCTCTCTTTTATTTTGTTGCAGGGACTACCTTGACTCGGGTTATTCCAAGTGCGGTATCGATCCCGAGCGGTGATGCAGCGACGCTTCCAGAGTCGACTATTGTGGCCCCATCTCCCCTGACAGTACCGCAGGAGGTTTCACTTAAGCAGCCGATGACAGACGCCGTAACGGCTCCAGAAACAGAGCTTGGTTTGGACGATGACGTCCTTTTGACGGAGGTCTTGAGGAGATCGCTTCTCACCGCTCAGACCGAAAAGAAGCGTAGGAAGCATGTGACGAGGGAACGCGATGCCATCTTGGCTGTGGGTGCAGGTTCAAGCACTACCCCATCTGTCGCTATTCCTCCAGAGGATGCTCCAGTTGCCCTGTCTACCGCCCATAGACAGGTTGCGCGTGCGGCTTGGGAAGAAGCCGAAAAGCTGCCCGAAGGTAATGTAACGCTGAGTCTTTTATCAGAACTTGATCTTCAAATTCTTATATGCCATATCCTGCAGGGCCAAGTCCTGGCGATGAGATGGCAGGTGAGATGACGGCGACCACAGAGCCCGAAGTGGCTACTCTCTCTCTGGAGTCTGGGACTGCTAAAACCGCCGCTCTTTTCCCTTGCGGCTCCCTGATATCGGCGGGTATCGTAAGCATCACGACGGCTCTTGTCGAATCAGGGGATGAAGCTACGGGCCCTGAAACTATTCCACTGAAGGAGAGCGAAGAAGCCGCTGCGCCTGGTGATGCTTCCGTCGCGGTTTTGGCTGATGACCTATCAGGTAGGTCTTGGGTCGCTGTTTACTTTTTATTCCGCAATCCCTTTCAGTCCCTTCTGATGACATTTTGTTCATTTTGAGTGTAGGTGTGGTGAACGCTGAGGTTGTGCCACCCGAAGAAGCGTCATCAGTTGCTGCTCTGACGGTCGTCGTCCCTCCGCCTTCTCTCATGTCCTCTAAAATGCTGGAAGGTATGGGTTTGCGATTTATTTAATTTAACTTGTGGATACCATCTTCCTTGTATTGACAGTATATTGTCGCAATTCTGCAGGAGTCCTTTTCGACCATCTGTATCAGGTGTTGAAACCACATTTCTCATTCCAGTCAGGAATCGTCTTGCCTGCTGGTGTCGGTGAGTATTGTTTTTAACCGATATCCTTTCCTTTCTTTTACGGACAACCATGTCGTTGCTAATTCTTCTTTGAATTGATTGCAGCGTTACAGATTGGAGGAGGGGACGAGAGAATAGCCGCACCTCCGGTACTCCCAACTTTGCCACCTGTCGCAGCCGGTATAGTAGACTCCATCGTTCATGTATTTTCTTTATCTCTTGAGCCGACATTTGACCATAACTTGTTTTGCAGCAATCGCACCAGCTCCAGCTCCCTTTGATTCTCGCATCTTAATGCCGGCAGGGCCATTTTCTAGACGTCCATCTTCCAGGGGCGCTGCGACTAGCCTGCGCATGTTGAGTGAATTCATCGAGGATCTTGACGCCGAGGCCCTCGCATTCGCTGTAGATTTTGCTGCTGAGGTTAATCCTATACTGGCGACGCTCGTGAACTTTCATGACGAAGGTGTCGTCGAGTCTTGGGTTAATTACTGCAGAAAGATCGAGGCCTGCCTGCATGAGATTGAGCTCAAGCGTCCTGCTCCTGAAGTATCAGCTTTGAACTCCCAGCGGGCTGCGTGGGTCGAGAGTAGTGTTCCTTTCATTCACCATTTTGAGCAAGAGGCGACCCTGAGGCGAAAGGAACATGAAGTAGCTTCAAGCGAATCTGCTCGGTTGCGTGCCTAGGTTGAAGCGAACGCTGCGCAGTTGAAAGCTGTCTTTGACAATCTTCAGCGGTGTATTTCAGATGGGTTGACGCTGAGATGGGCGCTTGACTCTGCGGAGAGGGTCGTGCAAGACTGCGAAGCTGTCATGCTGGGGACTGACGAAAAGCTTTCGTCCTGTTTGCAACAGCGGGCCCGTTTCGAAGCGGAGCTGGCCGCGGCGGCTGATCATGAAAAGGAGTTTAGAGGAGTGTGCGAGCGGCTTGCTGATTTGTTAAAAACGCCTCCTCCTCAATAACCGTCTTTGTATTGAGTGAAAATTTGTAATCTATGAATAACATGCTTTCATTCATTTTTTTTCCTTTTATATGATGTATCTTGTACTCAATTGAACTCATGAATAAAAGACACATTTTTTTTATCTTGTACTATTGCCTTCTTTTCTTTGCTGTGTAATTAGCATGTTATTTTAGTAAATGTGGCCTGTAGATAGTAGATAGCAGTCCATCTTAATCTCCTTGTAGGGTAGCGATGGGTTAGGAAGCAGGTTTAGGTTTGCTGCCTAAGACTTTTCAACTTTATGAGCCGTGGGGGTCTCATAAGAGGATTCTCCCTACGGGTCGAGAGGATCTCGTAGGTGTAATTTTCTCTTATGAACCGTGAGGATTCCTAAGTGTATATTTTCTCTCGAGAGTCGTAAGGATCTCACAAGAGAATTTCTCCCTTTTACTAGTCGAGAGGATTCGTAAATGGTTGTTTCCCTCCTTGTCGAGATTCGACTTCGGAAGGTGTGACCCGTGAATAGTATGTAATGGCCCATCTTGGACCGATTTGCAGGGCCCCGGTGCTTAGGAAACAGATCTATCCCCATTACCTAAGGCTTTCCCTTATGAGTCGAGACGAATCGAGGGATTATTGGTTGACTTGCTCCGCTTTCTGCGGTGTTGGGTTTGACGTGCTCCGCTTTCTACGGTGTCGGGGTTGACGTGCTCCGCTTTCTGCGGTGTCGGGATTGACGTGCTCCGCTTTCTGCGGTGTCGGGTTTGACATCCTCCGCTTTCTGCGGTGTCGGGTTTGACGTACTCCACTTTCTGCGGTGTCGGGGCCGACGTACTCCGCTTTCTGCGGTGTCGGGGCTGACGTACTCCGCTTTCTGCTGTGTCGGGGCTGACGTGCTCCGCTTTCTGCGGTGTCCGGTTTGACGTGCTCCGCTTTCTGCGGTGCCAGGGTTGACGTGCTCCGCTTTCTGCGGTGTTAGGATTGACGTGCTCCGCTTTCTGCGGTGCCAGGATTGACGTGCTCCGCTTTCTGCGGTGTCAGGTTTGACGTCTTCCGCTTTCTGCGGTGACAGGATCGACTCTAGCTTGTTTGTGAACCGTAGAGTCTTGGAACTGGGGACTTTGCCGTGGCTCCGATGGGTGATGTCGTGTCCGTATCTTGCTGGAACGAGGATGAACGCCGTTGTTGATCTTTAGGCTGTAGATATTGCCGTTGAGATTTGACTCTCTGGTTTGAAAGAGCCCAGTGGGGAATGTAGTTCCCTTTTCGCTTATGCCTATGGATTGTATACAGGGGTTAGTATGGACTCGCCTGTAGGGCAAAAGTTTCATTCTTTCATCATTTTTTTAATTTCTTTCCGCGATACTCTATCATTTCAGCTTTTTATATCGCGAAAGTCGCGATTGCCCAATCATTTCGGCTATTTTTCGCGATGCCCAATCATTTCGCTATTTTTCTTTTTTACTTGCTGCTTTTTATTGCGAGTTGCCCAATTATTTCGGCTATTTTTTGTATGCATATCTTTTACTTGCTGATTTTGTTGCAAGTTGCCCTATCATTTCGGCTATTTCATATGCATTTATAGCTCGTTGACTTTTTGTTGCGAGTATGGAACTTGGAATCTGATACCAATCTTGGCAGCAGCATCGCTGCGACTGGAATATTGCCAGGAGCGAATCATCATTTGCCGTGAAAGGATCGATTTAGGCATCAGTATTGCTACCACTGGGACATTGCCAGGAGCGAATCATCATTTGCCTTTGTCGATTCGAACAAAAGTGGCTTAGCAAACAGGGTTAGGATCTTGTCGACTAAGGCTTTCGATTTCATGAGCCGTAAGGGTCTCATAAAGTTGTTTCTCCCTATGAGTCGTGAGGATCTTATAGGTGCGGTTTCTCCTTAAGAATCATGAGGATTCCTAAGTGCGTGTTCTCTTATAAGTCGTAAGGATCTTACAAGAGCGTTCTCTCCTTATAAGTCGATAGGACTTACATGTGTTGTTCACCAAATGGGGAAATTTCGCTCCATTGGTGGAACTTGGTGGGGGAGACGTTTATTTGTGCCCGTGGATTGTATACAAGGGTTAATATTGAACCGTTTGTAGGACAGTCTGGGAAATGTGATGGCTTAAGAACAGGTTCAGATCTCTGTAGCTTAAGGCTTTCGAATCTTATGAGCCATGAGGGTCTCATAAGAGGGTTCTCCTTACGAGTCGTGAGGATCTCGTAAGTGTAATTTCTCCTCAGGAATCGTGGGGATTCCTAAGTGTGTTGCTTCCTTGTGAGTCGTAAGGATATCATGCAGGTATTTTTTCCTTACAAGGTCGAGAGGATCTTGCAAGTGTGCACGAATTCTTTTTTTAGCTAGTTTGCGCCCTTTCAGGTTTTCACAAAGTCGCCAGTAGCCCTGCTGTTTCTACTCACGGAGCCCTTTCAGGTTTTTATCCGTGCCCATTTCGCTTATGGACGTACCGTTTTTTATTTATTTATTTTTTACCTTTTTTTACTTCTTTTTTTTGCTCTTTTTTTTGCCGTATTAGCCTAAAGATGCTGCGATTCGTAGTAGTTTAACGACGTTTTGGTCCGTTGTTAGTTTTAGGACATTGCGGTCCATCGTTAGTTTAAAGACGTTTCGGTCCGCTGCTAGTTTAGGGACGTTTCGGTTCGTTGCGATTTTGATGTGAGGCTTCGCCGGATACTACTCATAGAGTTTGGGCTTGGGAAGATAACGAGCGGACATAGGCGTCGTCATCTGTCGTTGTCCTAGGCCGTGACTCGTCAGGCGTAGTATCTTTTCAGGAACCGGCTGTTTATTGGCCAGAAGGGTCTTTCGCCATGCATATCCATGAGTAGATAGGCCCCACCTTGGTAGACCTTGTCTATGATGTACGGGCCCTTATAGTTCGGCTCGAATTTCCCCCGTTTGGCACGATTGGGGATCATAGGTCTCTTGACCGCTAGTATGAGTTCGCCTTGGCGAAATGTTCTCGGCCTAGTCAATCTCTCGTATGAGCGCGTCATCTTTGCTTTGTAAGCTTCTAAGTTTTGCTGCGCAATAAGACGAGTTTTGATCAGTCGAAAATACTGTATTTTTAACACGTCAATTTCCCTACCATTTGCACTCATCTAATGGTGTTCGGAATGAATATAGCACATATTAGCAAATTGACTGTAAAATACCAAATAACATGTGTTATACTTTATAACCGGCACTTTGAGGGAAATTGAGTGTTTATCATTGCATGCATCATCTGTGTATATCGCAACACTTGTCTCGAGAATCTGTGCAGGAAATTCCAGGTAAAAGAGCCGAAACTGTGAAAAGTGCTGATACAAATACATCAAGTCTTTGACCTGAGATCTAGAAGAAATCTAGAATGAATAAGAAGATTCCAAGCATCCCAGAAAGTGCTAAAAAGCCAAAAAAGAGCAGCCCAGAAATTTCATGCACAAATACCTTCAATGGGCCGCGGATCCGCAGCCAATAGGTGCTTCCCGCCGCGGAGCCGCGGCTATATGCTGACGTCAGCGTTGCAGATTTCCCCACGTTGCTTCCCGTAACGTCAATTGCTTCCAGAAGACTCCAGATGACCACGTGGCTTCATCCAGAAGGCTCGGCCTAACAACCTTACCCAAGAATATTCCTCATTCTAGAATATTCCCTCCAACAAACTTCTTCTAGAAGCCTCTCTCTAACAACCTTTTTGGAGGGAAATTTGAATTTGAATTCTAGATCTAGGGTTGAGGTGATTATAAAATGAGATCTAGATCTAGGATTTTGGGGTTGTTCATTTTTTAGGTAGTTAGTTAGTGGTTCATTTTTGGAGGGAAAAATTGTAGATCCAAATCAAAATTCAAATCAAATTGAGTGACACAATTTGATCGAAATCAAGATCTATCGAGTGTCGATTCAAGTAAGAAGCCATCAAGCCTTTTTGGAGCGACGCCGATCTTCAACCGATCAAGTGATCCAAGACGATCCGCGACTCACTGAGACGATGCGAAGCTAATTCGACGATCGAGTTCTTTCCTGAAATTCTTGTAGTTCTTGAGCGAATTGTAACGGAATTGTTGAATAATAAAAGGTGAAATTTCTTGATCTTACTTACCTTTATATTTGAGCATTATGATGAGATCTCAATTCTTGATTGTTTTCTTTGTTATGATGCTTGAGAAGAAACTCCGCTCGTGGAGGAATCGAGAAAATAGATAGATGATGATGATTACATTCTTGAACGATTCTTAAGTCTTATGAGTTTTGTAAACTTTAGGAAATTGAATCATCGACAACCTAGTTTTTAGCGAGATGCTTTATTGAATGTTTTCGCTCTTAATGTGCATGTTTTATGTGCATGTTTGTGTGAATTTTCAAAAATCCGTCTCTTTTTCAAACAAACCAATTATTTCCCCCACCCTTTTTACCCTTTTCCCCCTCTTCTCTTCTTATAATGGGTGACCCGAACAGAAAAACTCTTGCCGAGCTTTGTTGTCCACAACCTGATATTGCTTGTTTTCGTAATCCCTTCGGTATACCGTCCGGCTCTTCCATGTCCTTAAGAGATCATATAGAACAAGCAGGAAGAAACAGTTGGCCACCTCAGTCTAGGTCCTATCAACCGTATCCCAATTATACATCCGTTTCAGTTGATACTCCGAGTGAGGAAGCCCCTAGGCGAATGTCCATTGCTGAGCATATAGCTAGGGCTAGAAGCTAAAGTTTTAATCCGAACCAATATCAACCGTACCCTAATTCTACACCTGTTTCAGTTGATATACCCCGAGTGAGGAAGCCCCTAGACGTATTTCCATTGCTGAGCATATAGCTAGGGCTAGAGGCCAAAGTTTCAACCCGGACCAATATCAACCATCACTTCCACTTTCCAAAGAAGAATTTCATAATCGGTTTATGTCATGTATGATGTCCAATAGCCAACCGACGAACTAATATCAAAATTTTTCTTATCACAATGTTGACCCTATTCCTGCCCAATTTTCACAACCATTCTGTTCCTATCAATCCAATCCAATTTTTCCACCTTCTCTAAATGGTCCTTCTAATCGGTCATTTGGGAGTTTTAACTGTCCACCAGAATTTCAATCTTATCCTGAAACTCCTTATCGACCTAAGTCTAGTCTTGAGCAGACATTAGAAAAATATATGGAATTGAGGACCAACTTAGGAAGGTAACAACAGAGTGGATGCAAGCAAATAATTTCAAACCGGTCCTAAATTTTGCAGTATATAATTCGGGCATGGGACAAAATGAGAATTTGGGTAGTGAGAGAGAGCTGTACACCTTTCCTAATCAAACATTCCCTTTCCAAAATGAAATCCACAACTCCAGTTTCACAGATTCATCAAGTGCACCAAAGGATTCACCAATTGACGATAGAATGCATGACAAGTTGTGTAATAATGCGATGTTGATTTACCCGACTGCGAAGGGTCCATTTCAAGTAAAACCATGCCAAATCCTTGTGATCTCTACACCTCCACTCTTGAACCAAAACTGATTGAAAACCATACTTTTGATGAGGTGTTTGAGAATTTTAACCTTCACTTGAATGAGGTGATTAACGTTGGGGATATATTGATTGATGAACCCGAAATTTTGGATGGTTTTGTCCCACCAATTCATCGGATCCTTTCACTTCCTTGTGGTCATCATCTTGAGCCTTTAATTCTTCCCGAACCCCAAATACGTCTTGAAGTTGTTGATAATCGTATACCCGAGGATCAGATCGAAACTCAGCCTTCATCTCCCACATCTGGTTTAGCGACACTCGTCACATCAATAGGTTCACCCATTTCATCTGCCACTATCTCTGGTTCTTCTTCTGTCCCTGAAATAATAGTGAGTGTTGATGAATCACAATCCGTTAAGTCAATTCGACAATTCCAGAAAGCCAACTTGATTTGGATATTTTTGAAAATGAGGTAGATGGGTTTTTCACCTCCACATATTTTGACAAATCAAGTAGGATAAATTCTGGCACAAAATTTTTTGACAGCAAAATGTTCGATCACACCATTGATAAAAGTTTTGAAGAACTTTTTGCCGACGAACTTGAATTTCTAAACAATACGGATTTTGTGATTGACCAACCTCAACTTATAGAAGTTGAACCGCCACCATTCTTTCTTCCTAATCATTCACATTCATCATCATTCTTTCTTTTCTCTAATTTAAAATTCAAACCCTTTCCAGACCACCTCTTATCCCTTTCCCACTTTTTCCTGACTCGATACAACACATTCTTCCACCAACCTATACGCTTTACTGATAAATTTTTTAAATGGTTGGTATTAACTTTTTGTCTTTGTAAAGTCTTATTTTGACCAAATGACTCACCCCCTCTTAAAATGTTTCGTATTGTCTAACTCATGTTTGAGGGGGGGGGGGTATTTTTGGCTCTTGAAATAACTATTGTCCTCAAAATTTAGAGCCAAAATAAGTTTGGGGGAGGGTTTTCACATCAATATATTTTGCCACGTTAATAAATGTCCTCCCAAGCTTACAGGTTTTTTGAGGTTTAGCAGATAGCAACAGCGAGGACACTGTTGAAAACAAGTTTGGGGGAGGTTTGTGCTTATTTTCGCATCACTTCGCATACTTCGCATAAGCACAAAACATATCATTTAAGAAATTTTAAAACATATAAAAATTTAAAAATTTTCAAAAAAATAATTTTTTTTACATAAATAAGATAATAAAAGATTAGATAGTGAAAAATTACATCCAAAAGATTAGAAAAATTTAAGAAAACCAAGAAAATTAGAAGTTTTCTTAAATGAACTAGTAATAAGTAGTTATGAGCCGTTGTCCCAAGGGTTAGTAAGATGAAGGAAGTCACTAATCTGAGGATAAAAATAAGTCTGAAAAATAGTTCATATTCTGGAAGCCAAACAATTGAATGTTGATACCCTACTATACGCACTTACACATGTCTTGAAACTCGGGATAGTAGAGGATACCTTGAAATGCTCTTGTCTAAAATCCAAAGTATGAAGGAAATAAAATAAAAAATGAATAAAATATAAAAGGGTGAGAAAAATGAACACTGGTTTTGTTATCGCTAAGGCAGCAATAAAAAATATAGCGAGGGTGCTTCATCACCTAGTGCCTTAGACCAACTGGTCTGGGAGTCACTACTAAGCCTTAGGTGGTGCAAGACGAGAAAAATATCAATATACCTAATAAGCAAGCACATGAGTAATCGGTCGGTTTGTACCTCAAAAAGTATTAACGGTCGCATGAAAAATGTGTGAGCAAATCCATTTAAATATTCATCATATTAAAAAGTACTGAGACAGATGGACAAGAGTATGATAGCTTGAATTGAATTCTCCGGGTGTAGGGATGTTCTTTACACACACGTAGGGTTATATGATCGATGTTTGGAAGAAAGATAGGAATGAAGAATAAAGACGATGTTTTATTGAGGGATGATGTGATTTCTAACATCTTTTCATGACTATTAAGATAAGGCTCATGACAACCGAAAAGTTAGTATAGTTGGAAACTCTGATTTTCAAAGTCTTTCTTTTACAGTTCTTATCTTTAAATGTAACTTTCACGGTCTTCCTTTTATTATTGGATTTTGTGGATGCAATCTGCTAAAAACCCTCAGGAGACAACACTCCTCCTACTAAGGACACCTAGAGAGTTAAAGGTTTGCTGCACGTGCTCAGTGCAATCGTGTTGCCTACGAAAGTGTGCTAGTTAGTTTTTCTTTTTCTTTATTTTCTCCTTCTCTTTTTGATGCGAGTTTAGGGACGTTTCGGTCCGTTGCTAGTTTAGGGACGTTTCGGTCCGTTGCGATTTTGATGCGAGACTTCGCCGGATACTACTCATAGAGTTTGGGCTTGGGAAGATAGCGAGCGGACATAGGCGTCGTCATCTGTCGTTGACCTAGGCCGTGACTCGTCAGGCGTAGTATCTTTTCAGGAACCGGCCGTTTATTAGCCGGAAGGGTCTTTCGCCATGCATATCCATGAGTAGATAGGCCCCACCTTGGTAGACCTTGTCTATGATGTACGGGCCCTTATAGTTCGGCTCGAATTTCCCCGTTTGGCACGATTGCAGATCATAGGTCTCTTAACCGCTAGCATGAGTTTGTCTTGGCGAAATGTTCTTGGCCTAGTCAATCTCTCGTATGAGCGCGTCATCTTTGCTTTGTAAGCTTCTAGATTTTGCTGCGCAATGAGACGAGTTTCATCGAGGGCGTCTAGCTCTTCAAGCCGAAGATGATCATTCTCTTCGTCTGTTAGCTCGTAATGAACCGCCACCCGTAGGGAGGGTAGCTCTATCTCCAAGGGGAGTCTTGCCTCAACGCCGAATATCAATGCATACGGCGTCGTGTTTGTGGCCGTTTTTAACGTGGTCCGATACGCCTACAGAGCTTCATGTGTCTCTCGTGTCAGTCCTTTTTATTTTTGGACACTGTTTTCTTTATGATCTTCGTCAAGGTCTTGTTGAATGCCTCAGCTAGACCGTTAGCTCGGGGATTATAGACCGAAGAGTATCTCCAGTCTATATTATGCTGCTGTGCGAAGCGGCTGATTCTGTGACTTCTGTAGGCCGGCCCGTTATCGGAGATAATCCATCGCGGAGTGCTGAACAGATAGATGACGTGTGTCTTGAAGAAATGGAGAATATTCTCCGCCTTCACTTCTCTTAGCGATACTGTTTCTGCCCACTTAGAGAAGTAATCGGTTGTCGCCAATATGAACCGATGTCCTCTGGATGACGCTGCTTCGATGGGCCCAATTATGTCGGTTCCCCACATTTCGAACGGCCAGCTAGCCACCGTTGGGTGTAGCGGGTTTGGATGCTGGTGGATGAAGTCCCCGTGAATCTGGCACAAGTGGCACTGCTTTGCGTATTCGAGACAATCCTGAATCATCGTGGGCGAATAGTAGCCCATCCTTTTGATATTCAGCTTCATTTTTGGCCCGGCTTGATGAGAACTGCAGAGCCCATCGTGAGTTTCTTGGACGACTCTCTTTACTTCTTCTGGTCCCAGGCATCTTAGCCACACAGAGTCGAACGATCTCTTATACAGAGTATCATTGACGAAGGTGAAAGACAGAGCTCGTTTCATGAGCTGATGTCTTGAGGATGCATCTTCAGGTGTTCGACGGAATTTGAAGTAGTCTATAAAGACTTCTCTCCAATCCTTAGCTTTTTCCTGGTCTTCTATTTGTATGGCTGTTTGCTTGGTCGCTTCCTTTTCTTCAGACGACTCCGGAGATATTTCTGCTGGTGTAAGAACCCGACGGTTTTGCACAACGATCCTTACGTCGTCGAGGTTTTCGTCAGCCAGTTCTTTAGCGAGCTTGGCTAACGCATCCGCCTTGCTATTTTCCGCACTCGGTATGCTTTCCAGGACGTAGGAAGGGATTTGAGTCAGCAATTGTTGCACTCTCTCACCGTACTTTACCAACTCTGGTTTACACGTTTGATAGTCGCCGTTTTCTTGACTAACGACTAGCTGGGAGTCTCCGTATATGAGGAGGTTTTTGATTCCCATGTCGACAGCGATCTCAAGACCTGCTATCAAAACTTCATATTCCGCTTCATTGTTTGTCCTTGGCTCTGTTAAGGAAAAGGCAAAGCGCATTATCCTTCTTTGTGGAGTCACGAAGATGAGGCCTACCCCAGATTTGATTATGGGAGAGTTGTGCTTTCGCTTTTTCATGGAAGATGCCCCATCGAAGTAGAGTTCCCATCGGGTATCACTCCCTCCTCTCTCCCTGTCGATCGTGTCAAACGCATGCTCGTCTGGCAATTCGCAATTTAGGGGTGAATCGGCAGGTATCGGATGCTCAGCGAGAAAGTCGGCGATGGCCTGGCCTTTCACTGCCTTAAGAGGTCGGTATGTTATTGAGAATTCCATTAAGAGTAGGGCCCATTTAGCGAGTCGTCCCGTTAGTATGGCTCTTGACATCAAATAATTGAGAGGATCCACTTTTGATATGAGATGGGCCTCATGCGCCAAAGCATAATGCCGAAGCTTCGTTATCGCGAAGATTAATGCCAGGCAGTGTTTTTCGATAGGGGAATAGTTGTTTTTTGCCCCAGGAGAACTTGACTCAAATAGTAGAGGGCTCTCTCTTTCTTTTGGTCATTCTCCTGTGCCTATAGCGCGCTTAAAGAACCTTCAAGGGAGGGTGTGTACAGGATGAGGGGCTTTCCCTTGACCGGAGCGGTCAGTACCGGCGGATTCTGCAGGTATTGCTTGATTTCGTCTAGTGCGGTTTGGCATTTGCGATCCCAGACGAACGGTGTCCCTTTCTTCATTAAATAGCTGTAGGGGCGGCATTTGCCGGAGAGGTTAGCTATGAATCGTCGGATATATGCGAGCTTTTCTTGGAGAGATCACAGCTGCTTGAGAGTTATTGGCGGAGGCGTTTACATAATCATCTTGATATTTGACGGGTCTATTTCGATGCCCCGGTGTCGTACGATGAATCCTAGGATTTGCCCGAGGAAACCCTGAACGCGCATTTGAGAGGGTTCATTTTCAGGTTGTATTTCCGAAGATGTTGGAACACGATCTTCAGATGCTCCCAATGTTCCTTGTAAGATTTGCTTTTCACTACGATATCATCGATATAGCATTCGACGATTTCATGTATGAGGTCATCGAAAATCTTCGTCATGGCCCTCTGATAAGTAGCACCGGCGTTCTTTAGACCGAAGGGTATCACTTTATAGCAGAATATGCCAAGAGGAGTCTGGAAAGCGGTATGCTTCTGGTCTTCGGGATGCATCTTTATTTGATTGTACCCTGAACCGTCCATGAAGGAGAAGACTTCATGAGTGGACGGGTTATCTATTATCAACTCGGTAACCGGTACGGGAAAATCATCCTTCGGACAAGTTTTGTTGAGGTCCCGAAAATCCACGCAGATGCGCACCGTCCCATTTTTCTTCATTACTGGGACAATGCTGGCGATCCAGTTGGGGTATTGAACTTCTTGGACGAAGCCGGAGTCGATTAGCTTCTTAACTTCGGCGTTGATGCTCATTTCAAGTTCGAGCCGTATTCATCTTGGTGCTTATTTGACTGGCTTGACGTCCGGAGATATCGCCAATTTATGCACCGCTATTTCTGGATCTATCCCCGGCATCTCGGAATAGTTCCATGCGAATCAGTCTTTATACTGCATGAGCACGTCTTTTAGCGTAGCCACCTGTTCTTTAGACAGCGGTTCACTGACGAACGTTGGCCGCGGGTCGTTTGCCGTCCCCAGGTCGATTTTCCTTAGGTTGTCCGCAGTAGTATGTATTCCATCTTCCAACCCTTTTGGCGCTGGTGGAAATTCTGAGATCAATTCCTCTTCATCCTCGTTTTCGAAGCACCAGGAGAAGTCATCCATATTCTCGCACTCTCCTTCTTCTGACAGTGTTATAACGTGACAGGTACGAGATCGTTTCCAAGACCGATGTTGATCTGGTTCTACTCCTGCTATATACGTTGCTTTTGGCACATGCCTTTATGGTGGGGCTACCCTCCAACTGTTGGATAGAGCGAACCTGCCGAGGTGATATTGGTCTTCGACCCAGTTTTTAAAGGTGAAGCAGTCTTCGAGATGATGTCCTATCGCTCGGTGATAGGAGCAATAATCCGGATGATGAACCTCATTTGCTTGATCGCGATGCCGAGACTCCGGGAGTGTCATCATTTGATGTTTCATGACGAGGTCAAAGATTCTTTTTGTCTTGTCTTAAGGGAAGGAATATTCCCGATCCATCTTCTTCATCAGTGATGGATTCCGGCTGACCTTTTCTTGATCGCGAGGCTTCTTGGACCCGCTTCGCCGTTGTCGAACGTTTTTTCCGTTCTTTAACTTGTTTTTGCCTCCACATCGGGCCTTTTTCTTGTCTTGGGAATGCATGGCGGGCTGACGGCGGAGGGCATTGTCATCCTCCGTGGCCTGCTGCAGGATACGTTGCGTCCTGGTTTTCTCGTAAATGGCCATTTCACGGCTGTGGTCGTTCCGAACCTTTTGACTCGCTTCCCGTACTAGCTTGTCCATCTTTTCTTCAAACAACAGACTCGGCATTTTTATGGCAGGACTGCGTTCTGGTTCAGCGTCAGCGTCTTTTAAAAGAGCATCCTCTTCTAAATCAAGGTCCTTGATGACATGGCAGCCATGGAACTGCTTTCGTTTCTTGGACCGAACATATCCAAGCCCGATCGCTTCCATTTTTCCGTTGGGCAATTTTCGCTGAGTTCCGGGGATGTTCCAGATTCTGTTGTAGAATTGGGCCTGTCGCGCGGTTTGCTTAAAGGGTACGCCTTGGCATCTCAACAACCTTTTTAACCCCTCTGCGTAGTATCTGGGCAGACGGATTGGTTGGAGCCTGTCGAGCGCAAAATCGGCACCATGCCAGACTTCTCTTTCGACTATAGTCTCCGTGGATCGGTAGAATATGATCGCCTTTTCATCTCTTCGCCTGGGGGGGACGTAGAATGTCTGCAGCTCTTGCACACTATATGTCTCAAGCGTATCAAGCTCTCTGTAGTGCTGCCGCGGAACCATGGCAATTTGCAAACTCTGATCATCTCTAGTGAAGGCTTGCATTGATGGACGGACCGAGAATACTGCGTTGACTTCGTCTTCATAGTCACTGCCAAAGACCAGAATGGGGGTAGATGGTCCCGGCCTGTTGCATTGGGGCAGCGCCGAATAGACTATCTCCTCTTCCTCCTCGGTATCGCTCCCGAAGACCGGAATAGTGGTGATAGCTTTTTGCTTATTCTCCGGTTTATGGCATCTTTTCGTGTCTTCAAAGACTGGTAGGAAATACTTTGCATCTTCGTACTTTCGAACTTCATTTACGGAGAATGGGTTTATTTTCCCAGTCACGGTATACTCGAGACGATCTTTGAAATACTTCATACACTGATGTTGTGTAGAAGGGATGATGTTGTACTCCTGCAACCAAGGCCTGCCGAGCAAAGCGTTGCAACAAGTCTTGGCGTTAATGACATGAAATTTGATGTCAGTGACAAGCAGCCCGAAGCGCAACGTCAATATTACGGACCCGAGCGTCTGTGATGACTGGGAGTCGAATCCGGAGATGGTGATTTTATCCCGAGCGAGGTGTTGAACGTTCATGCAGATTTCTTTTAGCACTCTCACATTTGGGAGGTTGACAGAGGACCCGTTGTCGACTAAGATTTTTCCTATCTTTATGTAATGGCAATACCCGGTGACATACAGGGGACGGTTGTGCTTGCACGTTCCGAGGAGGAGATCTTCGTCGCCAAAAGTGATGTCAGCTGTGTGCACTTCTTCCAGCTCGTCCTTTATCTTTTTCTCGGCAAGGAAAGCTTGAAATTGGTCGGGCTCTTGTAATGCCTTGATCAGAGAATCTCGCGTCTCTTTAGACAACGGAAGAGCGTCCAAAACGCTTAGCTGCGAAGGTATCTTTCTCAGGTGCGCTAGGACATTATAATCCACTTTGTTCCTTTTAGGCGGGTCCTTGGCTGTCAACTCTTTGACGCCTCGGTCATCGAGGGCGATATCTTCAGGGACTTTTTCTTTCCACTTATTTTTTTTGTTCGATCCCTTATTTGTGGGCCCGAGATTATTTTCGGGCAACGTACGGCTACGCAGCCGAATGTTTTCACAGTTCTTTACCTCCTCCTCTTTTCCTGAGGTGGATTCTTTGAAGAGGGGGCCGAGGGCTATTTCTTCGTCAGAATCGCTCCCGAAGGTGAGAACTTGCGATCCCCAAGAATCAACCATGTGACAGTTGCCGGCAGTTCTTTGGTGCTCATCTGTCATGCTTCTCTGCTTTCGACGAGCCTTGCGCTTCAATCGCTTGAAGTGTTGTCGGCGGGCAATATATCCCTGCCACCAGTTTTTAAGGGCATTGCACTCTTCGGTAGGGTGCGCAATCCTTTGATGGTACAAGCAGTAGTTAGGATGTACATCCGCTTCGTCAAGGTGTATACCGCCGGGAGTGTTTCTTTTAGAGGATGACAGCTTTATTCCCATTGACAGGGTTTTAGCTAACCGTTTCCTTGCTTTAAGCCTGCTTTTGTCTGCCATGGGCGTGCTTCTTTCTGGTTGGAGCGCTTTGCGACTCATCCCTACCATGACTTTTTCAGCTTGATGGCAACGTCTGGCTCTTTCGAATTTGGCCATTTTATGCTCTTGATCAGCTTTGCTCTTCTGACGGGCTTCGTTCAGTAGCATGTCGATCATCTCGTCTGACAGTTCCAAGGATTTTGGCACCGATCCTGCCCCCAGCTCCTCTTTGTTATCTTTTAACGCCGAGTGGGCTTCTTTGTTATTTAGCGGCGAATGAGAGATCATGTGGCAACTTGCCATATAATCTTCGGGTTCTTCTGACGAGTCGTTGTTCCCGCCAAAAATTTCTGCGCAAAAGAGTCTAAGGTATCAAATGGCAGCGATACGCTTAAAGAAATACGAACCAGTATTTTCCGGGCTGTTATTTGACAAACTCCCGAAGGAGAAACGGATAAATTCTGATTGTATCGAAAGCGTCTCGAAAAACCCTTCGATTTGATATATTATGGGCTTCATAATTCATCCGGGATCAAAAGTTATGAGGCATTACGTGTCCACACATAATGGGCTTTTAAGAACCCGCTGGAGAAGTTAAAAGATATAATAAAAACTTAGAAAAGACCCTAATGGGGCATCACGTGCTCACACGTGACCATGGGCCACGTGCAGACACGTGATGGGCTCTTAAGGCCTCTAAAATAATGAATAGAATTAAATTCTAAAATCTGTTCCCTGATTAAAAATCAGAAGTTACCTCAATGAGGTATCACGTGCTCACACGTGACCAATGGTCACGTGTTGACACGTGATGGTTAAAACAACAGTATGAACAAGCGACTGTTAAAGGAACCAATTTGGGGGTCACGTGCTCACACATGACCAAGGGTCACGTGCCAGCACGTGACAGGCTTTGAAAGCCTTACAGTTTAATAGAATTAAAATTCTAAATTTCTCTAAAATCTTTCGAAATAGAATTAAAATTCTAAATCTTTCTAAATCTTTCCAAATGGAAAAGGATTATGGGGACCGTTGGATTAAAGATTCAAGGGTGATTAAAAATCACCAATTTATGGAAAAATCTTGGACAAGAAAAGATTTCCCCTAAATCTCACCGGAAATAACAAACAGAATATCTTGAATAAAATTCACTGAATGATCTAAAGGATCATATTAATCATGAAATCAATTAAAATCTTTCAATGAAAGATTCATTGAACAAATTGATTCTTTTCTTTCTCTTATAAATAGGAGCCAAGAAAAGAAGAGAAGGGACCAGGGGAAGAGAAGAACAGAGAGAGGAGAATTTAATTCTCAAGAGGGAAGAAAAGAAAGGAGAATTTAATTCTCAACAAAGAAAACCCTAGGTGAGAAGAGAAAAATGATCAAAACTTCAATAAAGAGAATTTAATTCTCAAAATCCAAGAGTTTAACTCTTATATAAAAAAAAACTTAGTTCTTCTTCCGGTTGAAGATCTGCATAGAGCACATCTCCCCATAAGTTGAGAATTTAATTCTCATCGGGTCGAGATCCTGCCATGCAGATCTTAAACTTAGAAAGGGAATTGAGTTTTGAGAATTTAATTCTCCTAAAACAAAACTAGGGTTTAACCCTAATCAAGAATCTAATTCTTTTAAATATTTGGGAATTTAATTCCTTTAAAAAGAAATTAGGGTTTTACCCTAAATAAGAATTTAATTCTTAATCTTACAGAGAATTTAAATTCTCAAGATAAAAATAAAGAGACTCAAAAGATCTCTGTGCATGCAAAGGACTAAAGTCACGTGGCCCCACGTAACCCCTGAAAAGATCCCCAAAATAAGAAAGGAAAAGGCTTTGAGGCAATGCCTCACGTGCTCTCACGTGACCTCCAAGACAAAGGGAATAAAAGCAAGGGAAATCCAAGTTTTGGGCGCTCTCACGTGTTACCACGTGACCCTTAGCAAACATTTTAACAGTCGGCGCACAGATCCCCATCACGTGCCAACACGTGATGCTCTAAAATAAAAATAAAAGTGTTTAACACTTATTCGCAGATTTGGGGATAAACCAAAAGGAGATCTGGCTCCACATTTAGGGTGCTCTCACGTGTCCACACGTGACCCCGCTCTCCTTAGTGTTTAACACTAATCTGAAGATTCTATTTCCAGTGTTTAACACTGATTTGCTTTAGTGTTTAACACTAATTTGAAATCTCTGTTTGCAGTGTTTAATACTGATTTTCTTTAGTGTTTAACACTAATTTGAAAGCCCTGTTGCTATTGTTTAACATTGATTATCTTTTAGTGTTTAACACTAACTTGCTAATCTTATTCCCAGTGTTCAACACTGTTGGTCTTTAGTGTTTAACACTAGCTTTAGCCCAATTGGCTAAGTTTCTAGAGGCAAAGCCTCTCCTTCAATGGACCAACAGAGGGCCAATATTTCAAACATAACTGGACTTAGCCCAAACTGGACATAAGTCCTCAAGTCATCTTGAACTGAGCACATCTGCTCTTTCAACCAACTCATTGGTTCAAGAGTACATCTCTGAACTCCTCTGATATTTGTCGTTGTAATCCTTCAACGTCTTCAAAGAGGTGATGGGTCCCAACAGCCATACATTTTATGGACCACCATGTCCCTAAACTGGCAATGGACCACCATGTCCTTAAACTGGTCATGGACCACTATGTCCTTAAACTGGTATTGGACAACCACGTCCCTAAACTGGAACTTGGACCACCACGTCCCTAAACTGGAACTTGGACCACTATGTCCCTAAACTGGAACAATAGAGCCCAAATGCTCTTTTGTCGGATCTAAACGATCCCGTTTAAGTTGATCTTAGCCTCAAATATGGCTAACGTATACTTAAACTTTCAAACAGACTTTAGTCCCAAATTGGACTATAGATCTCCCAATCAACTCTGGCTCAAGGGTACATCTCTGAACTCCTCTGACATCTGTCGTTGTAATCCTTCAACGTCGTCAGAGAGGTGATGGGTCCCGACGGCCATACATTCAATGGACCACCATGTCCCTAAACTGGCAATCGACCGCAATGTCATTAAACCAAGCAATAGAGCCAATTGCTCTTTTCTTGGATCTAAACGATCCTGTTAAGTTGATCTTAGTCTCAAATTAGACTAACGTATCCTTAACAAACGTTTAAGTTGATCGTAGCCTCAAATATGGCTAACGTATCCTTAAACCAAAACCCCAAACCCAAATCTAAGAAAATACGGATTTGGACTAATCCACGTCCTACGGGCGACGACATAAATTGGTCTCCGTATACAATCCACGGGCAACCACAAATAAAACAAACACACATGACACGAAGTGACCATCTGGAGAAGGAGAAAGTTGTTACCGCAATACGATAGCGTAATTAACTGCAGGGGCTTATGCCTGCAGGGAAGAGCGTCCCCACAATCAAAAACCCCTCAAGCGAGGGGGAATCTGACAAAGTCTGCTACATCGGACGCATCCGTTTAAACCTTCGATACATGTTGCCATAAATCAACTTGGTATCTTCGGAGAGGTAGACGGATAGCACCAATTAGCATCTGCCCCGAATCTCAGGCAAGACGTCATGTCTTGGCCGCCGTTCGGAGGGGAACAGATTCTGGCACGCCCGGTGGGACCTTTTCCTCTTTCCACTCCACACTTCGTGTGTCGTGTTCGCGAACGAATCTCGGTTTGCTGTGGTTGCCTGTGGATTCGAGGTGCTAAGATTTGGTGTCTTGCTCCATGCAGAAAACAGAAGATCAATGGCTTCAAACTGCACTGCCTGCAACTGCAACTCTCGCTCCGTCCTTGCTGGAGGAGTGACTTATGGGCCCCAAGCGGCCTCCCTTTTCAAGATGCCAGTGGAGCAGGTAACTCAAGCCACCGCTGGACTATTCTTCGGGACCATGATCCCACCAATGAGCTTCAATGCCCCATTACCATCGCAAGAAGCTCCGAAGAAGCCAGTCTTCGATCGGCTTGCAACTATCGCGGCCCCTCTCAACCGGTCGTCCAAGCCCAATACCTCAGCTTTCAGCAAACTGGGCCAAAACTCATGTGGGCCCATGAAGAAGCCTGCAATACCAGAAAAGGTTGTTCCGAAGAGGATAGCCATCCCTGCTCCTGAAGTCGTCAAGGCGGCTTCTCCTGCCAAAGGGTCAGTCTTCATAAGACTGACTATTCCGGCTCCCATTCCTGCTCGAAGGTCTGTCTTTGACAGATTGGATACCGCTACTCAAAAGACGTCAGTCTTCAAGAGGCAGGCACCAGCAGCGCTTCATCTGGACAGGGGGCAAGACAAAGTCACCCCTACGGCTAAACCAACTCCAATCGCGCGACATGCTCGACGTCGCCACTGGCGCCAAGTGAGGAAGGCTGGGGGCAACTCCCTCTCTGAGATAACTCCGCCAGCTCCAACGGTGGGGATCAATGCTGCTGTTCCAACCGGGAACAGCTTTGAATTGCTGAACACGGTGCGCAGAAACTCTCCTACCGCCGTACTAAAAAGATCCTCTCCTCCGCTAGGAAATGTTGCGGAAGCCAAGCCAGAACAGTTCTCTCAGCGGCTGTCCTCTAAAATCTACAAGGTCTGGCGCCAAGTCCAAGACTCGGTGATTGATCGAAATTTCTCCCGCCAGCAGAAGAAGCTGAAGGTCCGGCAGGAAGAAAACCGTCCTGTTAAGCCACAAAAGATGACGACTACTTGGGTGCTCACGACAGCGGCCCCCTCAACGTCAACCACTTAGAAAAGAAGGAGGCCAGAGAAAGCCCCAGTAAACGTGGCAGACCACAAAGACGCTAAGCCCAAACACCCCAAGTCTGGGGGCATGGTGGTGCACACCATATACATGGCTTCTGGAAAGGAGGAAAGCCGTGCTTCGATGGGTCACCGACCGCTCACCCGATCCGTGACGAAAACCCAGGAGCAGCAACAGAAGCTTCAGGAAATGATGATTGCAATGGCCGCACTCACTGGGCCAAAAGAAAGCCCGGAGGCATCATCAGAGCAGCGTCACGAACAAGAAACTGATGCTGACTTCTTACGCAGAGTCCTCGAAAAGAAGGACAGAGAAGCCGCAGAGCAAGCGGCTAACATAAAGCAAATGGCGCTCCTCTTCCAAGATATGGTAGGGATGATGCTACAGTCAGACCCTCCAGTTGAAGACCCTCCGATCATTACTGAAGACAATAGAGGAGAGACATCTAATCCTCCTCCGACTCTTTCAACAGCCAAAGATGAAACCATTTCCAAGGCTGCGCTGGATGACTATATAGCTCATCAAATACGGGCTTATCAAGTGAATGAAGCGGCTGCGCAAATTGTTAGAACTGGACGACCCTATCCGGGCTGGTATGACCAAATCAGTTACCCGCCGGGATATACGATCCCTAAGTTCCACGTATATAAAGGGACAGGGAACCCACATCAGCATGTCGCTCAATTCAGGGCCTTATGCGGCAATACTGGAGGCGATGACAGACTGTTGCTTCGACAATTTGTCAGCAGCTTAGCGGAAACGGCATTCGAATGGTATTCGTAGCTACCTAACGACTCTGTCAAAACATTCGCGGAGATGGAGTTACTGTTTACACAAAGATTCACGAGTGCTAGTGAACGCACCCCGATAACAGCACCGATCAACGCCAGGATAAGGCCAGGCGAAACGTGGGTTCAATACGCAACACGATGGCGGAATCTGTGGTCAAAATGCGAACAGCGGATCGAAGAAGCACCTGCGGTAGGTATGTTCGTGGGCACTCTTGATCCGCAAGTAACCATCTCGCAATTCATGATGTTTTTCAAACCGACCACGTTCCAGGCTTTAATTGATAAGTTGGCCCAAATGGATCAGATGAGTCACACACTATCTCATTCAAAGACGGATCCTCGGCATGAAAAGGGGAAAGGGAAAGCAACTTTCGTCGCTAATACTCAACAACAGTCGAGCAACTTGAAGCCGGTTGTCCGTCAAAACAATATGCGTCCACGCCCATCCCTCGAGGAGAGACTGGGACGTCCTTACTCGTTTCCTCAGGATAAAACGAGAAGACTGTTCGAGCTGGCAGTGCGCAACAGACTCATCAATCTGCCGAGTCCAAAGCCCCCGTTGCAGCCAGGCGATGTCAACGATCCCAATTATTGTCCTTACCACCAAACGGTAAGTCACCCGATCGAGGATTGCTTCGTCTTTAAAGGATGGATCGAGGATCAGTATCTATAAGGCAAGTTTGCGCTGTCCGAGAAGTGGAAAATAAACCCACCGCAGCCACACACTCCGAAAAAGAAGGACACACTGGGGGCAACTTGTTCTTTTGTTAAAAAAGCTCCGTGGGAGGTCATGCTGTCAGCCAAAACCAAAAGGATACTGAATGATCTCCAGACATGCCCGGCGATCGGGTGGAAGAACTCGCTAGAACCCCAGATCGTCGAAGGGATGCTGAAGCCGCGCCCAACTCCAAAGATCGATGATGAAGGCCCCAGCACTCACACCCAGCCATTAAAATCTTCAAAGAAAAACAAGAAGAAATCCAAGAAGCCCGTGAAGCCTGGCGACAAGCGCACGGATTTGCAGAAACATATTGACGCGTTGGAAGAATATAATCAGAAGGCGCGGACCCCAGTCACACTCCAAGAATTTCTCAGCCACGTCCTTGAGGACGGAGATGATGACAATGGAGAAGACTCGTCGGATGAATCTGAAGATTATATGGCAAGCTGCCATGTGATCTCTCACTCGTCAATAAATGACGAAGAAGCTCCTTACACAGAGAAGCTAGGGGCAAATCCTGAACCAGAACTTCTGTGGCCGTCAGACGAGATGATCGATGCCTTCCTGAACGAAGCCCGTCTTAAAAGCAAAGCCGATCGGGAGCACGAGATGGCCATATTTGAAAAGGCCAAACGCCGGCGACTGGACAAAAGGGTCGAAACACTCCCACCAGATCAAAGTACATCCGCCGCAAATGAAAGCAGGATCAAGACAAGGAAACGATTCGCCAAAGCCATATCAATGGGGATGAGGCCGCCCTCTTTCAGAGAAAATTCTCCTGGTGGTATACATTTTGATGAAACGGACGTACACCCTAACTTCTGCTTATATCATCACAGGATCGCACATCCTACTGAAGACTGCAACTCCTTTAAGTGTTGGTGGCAAGGATATGTCGCTCATAGACAACACGTCAATAGAATAAAGCGGGAAGCTCGTAGACAGCGAAAAAATACGACAGATGAGCATAAAAGAGTTGCCGGCAATTGTCATAGGGACAAGCCCGGGGGATCACGGGTTCTCACCTTTGGAAGCGATTCTGACGAAGAAGCCGCCCTCGACCCTCTCTTCAAGGAATTCATTTCTAAAACAAAAGAATTGGAGAGTTGCGAGAACGTTCAGCCGTACAATCTCACGCTACCCGGAAAGAATCTCGGACCCGCAAACGACGGAGCAAACGAAATGAGAAAGGAAAAGGAAAAAACGGCCTTTGTTGCCAACACTCAACAACAGCCGAGTAACCTGAGACCGTTTTGTCGTCAAAACAACAAGCCGCGATACCTCAATGAGAAGTTGAAACGTCCTTACTCGTTTCCCAAAGGTAAAACAAAGAAATTGTTCGAGCTAGCAGTGCGCAGCGGGCTCATCACTCTGCCAGATCCAAAACGTCCATTGCAACCAGGTGACGTTAACAATCCTAACTATTGTCCCTACCACAGAGTAATGGTCACCCACTCGAAAATTGCTACGTCTTTAAAAACTGGGTTGAAGACCAATACCAACAAGGCAAGTTCGCGCTGCCTGAAAAGTGGAAAGTAAACCCGCCACAACCACATGCTCCGAGAAACATAGATATGCCGGGGGCATCATGCTCAGTCATAGAGAAAGCCCCATAGACCGAAAAGTCAGTAAACTAGAGATGCGTCTCAAATACGGCGACGGTGGACCGAAACGTCCTTAAACTAACGGTGGACCGCAATGTCCTAAAACTTACAAATGAACGAAACATCGTTAAACTACTCCCAACCCGCAGCATTTTCAGGCTGACGTGGTAAAAAATATATAAAAAAAAACGGTATGTCCACAAGCAAAATGGGCACGAATGAAAACCCGAAAAGGCTCCGTGAGTAAAAACAGCAGGGCTACCGGCGAGTGTTCGTGAAAACCCGAAAGAGCGCGACCTCGTTAAAAAAAAAAATTAAAAAAAAATTAAAAAGAACGGTATGTCCATAAGCAAAGGGGGCACGGATGAAAACCCGAAAGGGCTCCGTGAGTAAAAACAGCAGGGCTACCGGCGAGTGTTTGTGAAAACCCAAAAGGGCGCAACCTCGTTAAAAGACACTTATAGGGTCCTCTCGACCTTGTAACGAGAAACCACCCGCGTGAGATCCTTACGACTCACAAGGGAGCAACACACTTAGAGATCCTCATGATTCCTAAGGAGAAATTACACTTACGAGATCCTCACGACTCGTAAGGAGAACTCTCTTATGGGACCCTCACGGCTTATAAGATTTGAAAGTCTTAAGTTATAGAGACCTGAACCTGTTCTTAAGCAACCCCCATAATCTCCGATACTGCCCTACAAGCGGCTCAATACTGGCCCTTGTATACAATCCACGGGCGCGAATAAACATTTCCCTAACAAAGTCCCACCCGTGACTGGGGATATGTCCATATGGTAAACAACCCTTGTAAGTTCTCTCGACTTATAAGGAGAAAATCCTTTTGTAAGATCCTTACGACTTACAGGGGAACATACACTTAGGAATCCTCACGATCCCTAAGGAGAAAACACACCTACGAGATCCTCATGACTTGTAGGGAGAAATACCTTTGTGAGACCCTTACGGCTCATGAAGTCAAAAGCCTTAGTCGACAGGATCCTAACCCTGTTTACTAAGCCATCTTTGTTCAACATCGACAGAGGCAAATGATGATTCGCTCCTGGCAATATCCCAGTTGTAGCGATGCTGATGCCTAAATCGGTATCAAATTCCAAGTCCTTTCATGGCAAATGATGATTCGCTCCTGGCAATATTCCAGTCGTAGCGATGCTGATGCTAAGATTGACATCAAATTCTAAGTTCCACACTCGCGATATAAAAAAAAAATCAGCGAGCCAAAAATGCATATGAAATAGCCGAAATGATGGGGTAACTTGCAACGAAATTAGCAAGTAAAAATGTATGCATATAAAAACAGCCGAAATGATTGGGCAACTCGCAATAAAAAAAAGCAGCGAGTAAAAATGAAATAAATAGCCGAAATGATTGGGCACCGCGAAAAATAGCCGAAATGATAGGGCAATCATGACCTTCGCGATATAAAAGCTGAAATGATAGAGCATCGCGGGAAAAGAAATAAAATAAAAATAAAGTTTATGCCCTACAGGTGATGCTACATCAATCCCTGTATACAATCAAGGGGCACAAACAAAGAAGGAGTCGCACTCCTTCTCCCCAGGTTTCATTAGAAGAAGAAGCCGAATCTCGACGAGCCACAAATAACCTAGAGATCATCTCAACACTCGTCTCGTCACAGCGGACACATCATCAAGCAAAGCGGAACAGCAGCAACTCCCAGTTCCATGACTCGACGATGTACTCCCACAGAGAGTCAAATCCCAACTCCGTGAAATGCGGATATAATCAACAAAATTCCTGGTCACGTGGAACGCGGATAACGTCACTCTTTGACCCCGTGGAAAATGTCCAGAGCGGATCCTGGTCCTCGCAGAGCACGACAGTGAACCCGTGTGAAGCATCCAGAGCTGAGCCTAGTCCTCGCCTAACGCGGCAGTGAACTCGTGTGAAGCATCTAGTGCAAAATTCTTGGTCATGTGGAACGCGGATAACGTCACTTTTTGATACCGTGGAAAACGTCCAGAGCGGATCCTGGTCCTCGCAGAACACGGCAGTGAACCCTTGTGAAGCATCCAGAGCGGAGCCTAGTTCTCGCCTAACGCGGCGGTGAACCCGTGTGAAGCATCTAGAGCAAAATTCCTGGTCACGTGGAACACGGATAACGTCACTCTTTGACCCCATGGAAAACGTCCAGAGCGGATCCTGGTCCTCATAGAGCACGGCAGTGAACCCGTGTGAAGCATCCAGAGCGGAGCCTAGTCCTCGCCTAATGCGGCAGTGAACTCGTGTGAAGCGTCTAGTGCAAAATTCTTGGTCACGTGGAATGCGGATAACGTCACTCTTTGACACCGTGGAAAACGTCCAGAGCGGATCCTGGTCCTCGCAAAACACGGCAGTGAACCCGTGTGAAGCATCCAGAGCGGAGTCTAGTCCTCGCCTAACGCGGCGGTGAACCCGTGTGAAGCATCTAGAGCAAAATTCCTGGTCACGTGGAACACGGATAACGTCACTCTTTGACCCCGTGGAAAACGTCCAGAGCGGATCCTGGTCCTCGCAGAGCACGGCAGTGAACCCGTGTGAAGCATCCAGAGCGAAGCCTAGTCCTCGCCTAACGCGGCAGTGAACCCGTGTGAAGCATCTAGTGCAAAATTCCTGGTCACGTGGAACGCGAATAACGTCACTCTTTGACCCCGTGGAAAACGTCCAGAGCGGATCCTGGTCCTCGCAGAGCACGGCAGTGAACCAGTGTGAAGCATCCAGAGCGGATCCTGGTCCTCGCAGAGCACGGCAGTGAACCCGTGCGAAGCATCCAGAGCGGAGCCTAGTCCTCGCCTAACACGGCAGTGAACCCGTGTGAAGCATCTAGAGTAAAATTCCTGGTCACGTGGAACGCGGATAACGTCACTCTTCGACCCCGTGGGAAACGTCCAGAGCGGATCCTGGTCCTCACACCAACATGGAGTGATCACCACCGCGACATTCGTCTCGATACAGCAGACGCGATACCAGCAAACGAAGCGAAGGCCAAATTCCTAGCTTCAGGGTCTTGACGGCAAGTCATATAAAGCCTGAAAGACAATTGGAGATAATCCCACACCAGCGCGGAGTGGTCACCACCTCGACGTTCGTCTCGATATAGCAGATGAAATGTCACCCCAGCGTTCTTCCCCCAGCAGGATTCGGAAGCGACAAAGCAAACGAAGCGAAAGCCAAATTCCTAGCTTCAACGTCTTGACGGTAAGTCATATAAAACTGGAAAGACAAACAGAGATCATCCCACATGGAGTGGTCACCACCACGACATTCGTCTCGATACGGCAGACGAAATGTCACTACAGCGTCCTTCCTCCAACAGGATCCGGACACACCAAGCAAAACGAAGCAAAGGCCAAATTCCTAGCTTCATGCGTCTTAACGGCAAGTCATATAAAGCCTGAAAGATAATCGGAGATTATCTCGTACCAGTGCGGAGTGGTCACCATCTCGACGTTCGTCTCGACATAGCAGACGCAACATCACCGAAAGGAGTCACGGCAAAATCCCTGGTTCCAGACCTCGACGGTTCACCAGCAACCTAGAGACAACCGCGACATTCGTCTCGATGCAGACGACGCAATGCCAGCAAACGAAGCGAAGGCCAAATTCCTAGCTTCAACGTCTTAACGGCAAGTCATATAAAGCCTAAAAGACCATCAGAGATCATCCCACACCAGCGTAGAGTGGTCACCACCTCGACGTTCGTCTCGATACAGCAGACGAGATGTCACGACAGCGTTCTTCCTCCAATAGGATTCGCACATGACAAAGCAAACGAAGCGAAGGCCAAATTCCTAGCTCCAACGTCTTAACGGCAAGTCATATAAAGCCTGAGAGACAATCGGAGATCATCTCAAACCAATGCGGAGTAGTCACCACCTCGACGTTCGTCTCGATACAGCAGACGCAACATCACCAAAAGGAGCCACGGCAAAATCCCTAGTTCCAAACCTCGATGGTTCACCAGCAACCTAGAGACAACCGCGACATTCGTCTCGATACAGAGGACGCAATGCCAGTAAAACGAAGCAAAGGCCAAATTCCTAGCTTCAGGGTCTTAACGGCAAGTCATATAAAGCCTGAAAGACTATCAGAGATCATCCCACACCAGCGCGGAGTGGTTATGACTCATCGGGGCTCTCCAAAATGAACCTAACCTCAAGTAAAAAGCGGCATGGTAAATTCCTAGCGCTTGCTCTTCCGACGGTCAAACTACCAAGGAGGATTGCTTGAAGACGTCTTGTCCAGCCCCCGAAGGGATCAGAGACACTGCAGTCGCAGGGCTACTCGAACAGCACAATTGCCTATCGAGAAATATATCAGCTCATGCGATGGTACGACGGCCAAAACCCTAAGTACCACAGACCCTAACGGACTTCTGTCGTAAAGAGCAGAGGTTAACTGTGACGTTAGGATATTCTTGCGAGATCTGCTCGATCCGTTTCGACTCGTGAGGAAATTGATGTCTTTGCGAGAACTTCTCGATTCGTCTCGACTCGTGAGATAAAGCCTTAGGCAGCGGGGATTAAAAAAAAAAAAACCTGTTTCCTAAGCACTGGGGCCCTGCAAGGCGATCCAAAACGGTCTCTTGCATACTATCCATGGGTCACACTCTCCAAAGTCGAATCTCGACAAGGAGGGAAACAACCACTTATGAGTCCTCTCGACTTATAAGCGGGAAAACTCTCTTATAGGATCCTTACGACTTATAAGAGAAAACGCACTTAGGAATCCTCACGATTCCCTAGGAGGAAATACACCTACGAGATCCTCACGACTTGTAGGGAGAAAAGTCTTTATGAGACCCTCACGGCTCGTAAAGTTGAAAAGCCTTAGGTGGCAGATCCTACCCCTGTCTCCTAAGCCATCACTGCCCTGCAAAGAAGTCAAGATGGACCGACCATCTATGAGCAACACTTGCCAAAGCTACATGCCACGGAAAGGTAGAAGCTACTCATGAGCATATAAACTATTTCACGCCAGAGTAAGACATAAAGAAATGGAAGGGTGCGGCTCATGGGGATGAGGGTTTGGAACTATATCCCTTAAGAGTTGAGATTTGAGTCAATGATAAATGACGACGCTTGTGTCCGCTCGTTATCTTCTCAGATCAAGATTCTGAAAGTGATACACCAAACCGAAACTGGTCATACGCCATGCATAACTCTGCATAACTCTGCACTACTTCACCCACGTACATACTTACGTGGGCAAAGTAGTGGGGGGCATTTGTTCCCGCCAAAAATTTCTGCGCAAAAGAGTCCAAGGTATCAAATGGCAGCGATACGTTTAAAGAAATACGAACCAGTATTTTCCGGGCTGTTTTTTGACAAACTCCCGAAGGAGAAACAGATAAATTCTGATTGTATCGAAAGCGTCTCGAAAAACCCTTCGAACGGATAAATCCTCGACAAGGAGGGAAATAACCACTTATGAGTCCTCTCGACTTATAAGCGGGAAAACTCTCTTATAGGATCCTTACGACTTATAAGAGAAAACGCACTTAGGAATCCTCACGATTCCCTAGGAGAAAATACACCTACGAGATCCTCACGACTTGTAGGGAGAAAAGTCTTTATGAGACCCTCACGGCTCGTAAAGTTGAAAAGCCTTAGGTGGCAGATCCTACCCCTGTCTCCTAAGCCATCACTGCCCTGCAAAGAAGTCAAGATGGACCGACCATCTATGAGCCACACTTGCCAAAGCTACATGCCACGGAAAGGTAGAAGCTACTCATGAGCATATAAACTATTTCACGCCAGAGTAAGAAATAAAGAAATGGAAGGGTGCGGCTCATGGGGATGAGGGTTTGGAACTATATCCCTTAAGAGTTGAGATTTGAGACAATGATAAATGACGACACTTGTGTCCGCTCGTTATCTTCTCAGATCAAGATTCTGAAAGTGATACACCAAACCGAAACTGGTCATACGCCATGCATAACTCTGCATAACTCTGCACTACTTCACCCACGTACATACTTACATGGGCAAAGTAGTGGGGGGCATTTGTTCCCGCCAAAAATTTCTGCGCAAAAGAGTCCAAGGTATCAAATGGCAGCGATACGTTTAAAGAAATACGAACCAGTATTTTCCGGGCTGTTTTTTAACAAACTCCCGAAGGAGAAACGGATAAATTCTGATTGTATCGAAAGCGTCTTGAAAAACCCTTCGATTTGATATATTATGGGCTTCATAATTCATCCGGGATCAAAAGTTATGAGGCATTACGTGTCCACACGTGATGGGCTTTTAAGAACCCGCTGGAGGAGTTAAAAGATATAATAAAAACTTAGAAAAGACCCCAATGGGGCATCACATGCTCACACGTGACCATGGGCCACGTGCAGACACGTGATGGGCTCTTAAGGCCTCTAAAATAATGAATAGAATTAAATTCTGAAATCTGTTCCCTGATTAAAAATCAGAAGTTACCTCAATGAGGTATCACGTGCTCACACGTGACCAATGGTCACGTGTTGACACGTGATGGTTAAAACAACAGTATGAACAAGCGGCTGTTAAAGGAACCAATTTGGGGGTCACGTGCTCACACGTGACCAAGGGTCACATGCCAGCACGTGTCAGGCTTTGAAAGTCTTACAGTTTAATAGAATTAAAATTCTAAATTTCTCTAAAATCTTTCGAAATAGAATTAAAATTCTAAATCTTTCTAAATCTTTCCAAATGGAAAAGGATTATGGGGACCGTTGGATTAAAGATCCAAGGGTGATTAAAAATCACCAATTTATGGAAAAATCTTGGACAAGGAAAGATTTCCCCTAAATCTCACCGGAAATAACAAACAGAATATCTTTGGATTTAAAATCCAACGGTGAATAAAATTCACTGAATGATCTAAAGGATCATATTAATCATGAAATCAATTAAAATCTTTCAATGAAAGATTCATTGAACAAATTGATTCTTTTCCTTCTCCTTTAAATAGGAGCCAAGAAAAGAAGAGAATGGACCAGGGGGAGAGAAGAACAGAGAGAAGAGAATTTAATTCTCAAGAGGGAAGAAAAGAAAGGAGAATTTAATTCTCAACAAAGAAAACCCTAGGTGAGAAGGGAAAAAGGATCAAAACTTCAATAAAGAGAATTTAATTCTCAAAATCCAAGAGTTTAACTCTTATATAAAAAAAACTTAGTTCTTCTTCTGGTTGAAGATCCGCACAGAGCACATCTCCCCATAAGTTGAGAATTTAATTCTCATCGGGTCGAGATCCTGCCATGCAGATCCTAAACTAAGAAGGGGAATTGAGTTTTGAGAATTCAATTCTCCTAAAACAAAACTAGGGTTTAACCCTAATCAAGAATCTAATTCTTTTACATATTTGGGAATTTAATTCCTTTAAAAAGAAATTAGGGTTTTACCCTAAATAAGAATTTAATTCTTAATCTTACAGAGAATTTAAATTCTCAAGATAAAAATAAAGAGACTCAAAAGATCTCTGTGCATGCAAAGGACTAAAGTCACGTGGCCCCACGTAACCCCTGAAAAGATCCCCAAAATAAGAAAGGAAAAGGCTTTGAGGCAATGCCTCACGTGCTCTCACGTGACCTCCAAGACAAAGGGAATAAAAGCAAGGGAAATCCAAGCTTTGGGCGCTCTCACGTGTTACCACGTGACCCCTTAGCAAACATTTTAACAGTCGGCGCACAGATCCCCATCACGTGCCAACACATGATACTCTAAAATAAAAATAAAAGTGTTTAACACTTATTCGCAGATTTGAGGATAAACCAAAAGGAGATCTGGCTCCACATTTAGGGTGCTCTCACGTGTCCACACGTGACCCCGCTCTCCTTAGTGTTTAACACTAATCTGAAGATTCTATTTCCAGTGTTTAACACTGATTTGCTTTAGTGTTTAACACTAATTTGAAATCTCTGTTTGCAGTGTTTAATACTGATTTTCTTTAGTGTTTAACACTAATTTGAAAGCCCTGTTGCTATTGTTTAACATTGATTATCTTTTAGTGTTTAACACTAACTTTCTAATCTTATTCCCAGTGTTCAACACTGTTGGTCTTTAGTGTTTAACACTAGCTTTAGCCCAATTGGCTAAGTTTCTAGAGGCAAAGCCTCTCCTTCAATGGACCAACAGAGGGCCAATATTTCAAACATAACTGGATTTAGCCCAAACTGGACATAAGTCCTCAAGTCATCTTGAACTGAGCACATCTGCTCTTTCAACCAACTCATTGGTTCAAGGGTACATCTCTGAACTCCTCTGATATTTGTCGTTGTAATCCTTCAACGTCTTCAGAGAGGTGATGGGTCCCAACAGCCATACATTTTATGGACCACCATGTCCCTAAACTGGCAATGGACCGCCATGTCCTTAAACTGGTCATGGACCACTATGTCCTTAAACTGGTATTGGACCACCACGTCCCTAAACTGGAACTTGGACCACCACGTCCCTAAACTGGAACTTGGACCACTATGTCCCTAAACTGGAACAATAGAGCCCAAATGCTCTTTTGTCGGATCTAAACGATCCCGTTTAAGTTGATCTTAGCCTCAAATATGGCTAACGTATCCTTAAACTTTCAAACAGACTTTAGTCCCAAATTGGACTATAGATCCCCCAATCAACTCTGGCTCAAGGGTACATCTCTGAACTCCTCTGACATCTGTCGTTGTAATCCTTCAACGTCGTCAGAGAGGTGATGAGTCCCGACGGCCATACATTCAATGGACCACCATGTCTCTAAACTGGCAATTGACCGCAATGTCATTAAACCAAGCAATAGAGCCAATTGCTCTTTTGTTGGATCTAAACGATCCTGTTAAGTTGATCTTAGTCTCAAATTAGACTAACGTATCCTTAACAAACGTTTAAGTTGATCGTAGCCTCAAATATGGCTAACGTATCCTTAAACCAAAACCCCAAACCCAAATCTAAGAAAATACGGATTTGGACTAATCCACGTCCTACGGGCGACGACATAAATTGGTCTCCGTATACAATCCACGGGCAACCACAAATAAAACAAACACACACGACACGAAGTGACCATCTAGAGAAGGAGAAAGTTGTTACCGCAATACGGTAGCGTAATTAACTGCAGGGGCTTACGCCTGCAGGGAAGAGCGTCCACACAATCAAAAACCCCTCAAGCGAGGGGGAATCTGACGAAGTCTGCTACATCGGACGCATCCGTTTAAACCTTCGATACATGGTACCATAAATCAACTTGGCATCTTCGGAGAGGTAGACGGATAGCACCAATTAGCATCTGCCCCGAATCTCAGGCAAGACGTCATGTCTTAGCCGCCGTTCGGAGGGGAACAGTCGTCTCCTTCATCATTGTCGTTATCTCCACTTTCAAGGATATGGTTGAGAAACTCTTGGAGCATGACTGGGGTTCGCGTCTTCTGGTTGTATTCTTCTAGCGCGTCAATATACTTTTGCAGATCCGTGCGCTTGTCGTTAGGCTGCGCGGGCTTCTTGGTCTTCTTCTTTTTCTTCGAAGACTTTGACGGCTGGGCCTGGGTATTTTTCCCATTGCTACCAACTCTCGATGTTGGTCGCGGTTTCAGCATCCTCTCAATGATTTCTGGCTCTAGCGGGCTTCTCCACTTGATTGCCGGACATGCTCGAAGATCTTTCAGCATTCTTTTAGTTTTCGCCGAAAGAACTACTTCCCATGGAGCTTCCTCTATGAATGAGCATGATGCCCCCGGGGTGTCCTTCTTTTTCGGAGCATGTGGTTATGGCGGGTTTACCCTCCAGTTTTCAGACAGCGCGAATTTGCTTTGCTGGTACTGGTCTTCAATCCAGCTTTTGAAGACGAAGCAATCTTCGATTGGATGGCCCAACATTCGATGGTAGGGGCAGTAGTTGGGATTGCTGACGTCACCGGGCTGCAGTGGGCGCTTCGGATCCGGTAGGGTGATGAGCCTGTTGCGCACTGCTAGTTCGAACAGTATCCTCGTTTTATCCCGGGGAAATGACTAAGGACGTCTCAACTTCTCGTCGAGGAATCGCGCTTTGTTGCCTTGGCGAGCAGCTGGTTTCGGATCACCCGGCTGCTGTTGAGCGTTGGCGACGAAGGTCGCTTTCCCTTTGCCTTTTTCGTTTCGAAGCTCCGTTTTCGAGGAGGGCGGTCTATGGCTCATCTGATCCATTTGGGCCAGCTTGTCGTTCAAGGCTTGAAAAGTGGTCGGCTTGAAGAACATCATGAACTGGGATATAGTTGCCTGCGGATCCAGGGTCCCTACGAACATGCCTACGGCCGGTGCTTCTTCTATGCGTTGTTCGCATCTCGACCATACATTCCGCCACCGGATTGCATACTGCACCCATGTCTCTCCTGGCTTTACCCTGGCATTGATCAATGCCGTGATCGGGGTGCGTTCGCCGGCGCTTGCAAAACACTGGGTGAATAACGGCTCCATTTCCGTAAACGTTTTGACGGAGTCATTCGGAAGCTCCGAGTACCATTCAAAAGCTGTCTCCGCTAAGCTGCTAACGAACTGGCGAAGTAGCAATTTGTTATCACCTCCAGTATTGCCGCAGAGAGCCCTAAACTGAACGACGTGCTGATGGGGATTGCCTGTCCCCTTATACACGTGGAATTTAGGGATTGTATATCCCCGTGGGTACTTGATTTGATCGTACCATCCTGGATAGGGTCACCCGGTTCTGACGACTTGGCCAGTTGCTTCATTCTCCTGATGAGCTCGTATTTGTTGACTTATATAGCCATCAAGCGCTGCTTTCGAGATCGTCTCTTCCCTGGATGCTGATAAAGCCGGAGGAGGGTTTGATGTCTCTCCTCTGTCGTCCTCGAGGATTATGGGAGTGTCTTCGGCTGGAGGGTCCGGTTGGATCATCATCCTCACCATATCTTGGAACAGGAGCGCTATTTGTTTTATGTTGGCCGCTTGTTCCGCGGCCTCTTTGTCTTTTTTCTCGAGCATTCTTCGGAGAAACTCGGCGTCGGTTTCCTGTTCCTGGCGCTGCTCCGACGATGTCTCCGGGCTTTCTTTCGGCCCAATAAGCACGACCATCTTCGTTAGCATCTCCTGGAGCTTTTGCTGTTACTCCCGAGCCTTTGTCACAGACCGGGTGAGTGGTCGATGACCCGTGGAGATACGGCTATTCTCTTTCCCGGAAGCCATTTAGATGGTGTGCACTACCATGCCCCCAGACTTGGGGCGTTTGGATTCAGCGCCCTTGAGATTTGTCGCAAACACAGGGATCTTCTCCGGCCTTCTCCTTTTATGGGCGGTCGAAGTTGAGGGGGCCGTTGCAGTGGGCACCCGTATAGACGATACCTTCCTTAGTATGGCGGCGAGATGGTCCCCCTCCTGTCGACTCTTCATTTTCTTCTGTCGGCGGGAGTAATCTTTGTCGATTACAGAGTTTTGGACTCTTCGCCAGACCCTGTGGATTTTGGAGGACAGCCGCTGAGGGGGCTGCTCCGGCTTCGCCTTTGTGATATTTTCAGTGGGTAGAGGAGACCTTTTCAACACGGCAGTTGGAGAGTTCTTGCACACCCTTCTAAGCGGCTCAAAGCTGTTCCCAGTTGGAATAGCAACGTCAATTTCCACCATCGGAGCTGATGGAGTTAGTCCAGAAAAGGGACTGCCCCCAGCTTTCCTCACTCGGCGCCAGTGGCGACGTCGAGCGTATCGAGCGGATGGTACTGGCTCAGTTGCGGGGGTGGCTTCATCATGCCCCCTGTTCTGGTGAAGGGTTGCTGTTGGTGCTAGCATTGAAGACCGACGTCCGCTGAGAAGAAACGTTCAGCCTGTCGAAGACTGACTTTTGAGCAGGGGAAGCAGCCTTGGTGACTTCGCCAGAAGCGGAAGTTGGAACGGACTGTTCCCTCATAAAATACAAGGAAAAATCCCAATAGGGCATCACATGCCCACACGTGATCGGGGGTCACGTGCCGACACGTGATGGCTTCCTAAGGACTCTGAAATAATAAGAATTGAATCCTAATCAAATGGGGTCACGTGTCCACACGTGATGGGTTTTTAAATCCACTGAAAAGAATTAAAAGGTATAATAAAACAGCAAGAAAAAACCCCAATGGGGTATCACGTGCCCACACGTGACCAGGGGTCACGTGCCAACACGTGATGAGTTCCCGAGTTCTTTAAAATAATAAAATTAAATTCTGGTTAAATGCTTAATCAGTGGGTCACGTGCCAACACGTGATAGGATCTTAAAACTCTCTGAGTTAATGGAAAGAAAACCCTAAATGGGGCATCACGTGCCCATACGTGACCGGGGGTCACGTGCCAACACGTGATGGGTTCCTAAGCTTTCTGAACTGATAAAATTAAATTCTAGTTAAATGGTCAATCAGGGGGGGTCACGTGCCAACACGTGATAGGCTCTTAAATCTTCTGAACTAATAGAATTAAATTCTAATTTAGGGAAATCAAAAACCCTAATATTTCCTTAGATCTTTCCAAACAAAAAGATTGCGCTCTGTAAAGTGGAGCACCGTTGGATTAAAAATCCAATGGTGATTAAAAATCACCAATTTATAGAAAGATTCTATACAAGAAAAGATTTTCCTAAAAACTGCCAGGAACAACAAATAAAATATCTTTTGGATTAAAAATCCAATGGTGAATAAAATTCACCGAGTGATCTAAAAGATCATGATGGTTACAAAATCAATCAAAATCTTTCAATGAAAGATTGACTAAACAAACCGATTCTTTTCTTTCTCCTATAAATAAAAGCCAAGAAGAGAAGAAAAAAAAGAGAGAGATATACAACATCAGAGAGAGAATACAAAAAAAAGAGAATTTAATTCTCCAGAGAGAAAAGAAGATCTCTTCATAAAAGAAAGAAACTCTAGGTAAGAAAGAGAAGAGATCATTCTATAAGCTCCCATAAAAAAAAAAAAGAGAATTTAATTCTCAAACTAAGAGTTTAACTCTTCTGAATAAGAACTTAGTTCTTCGTTTGGTTGAAGATCTGCAGAAACAGATCTCCCCATAAGTTGAGAATTTAATTCTTATCGGGGAGGCGGGGGGGGGGGGGGATTCTGCCATGCAGATCTAAAGCCTAAGGGAAGAGCTAAGTTCAGAGAATTTTATTCTCTCACAAAGTATATAGGAATTTAATTCCTCCAACAAAAATAGGGTTTAACCCTTAATTTAAGAACTTAGTTTTTCTTCATGGTAATAGATCTGCAGAAACAGATCTTCCCATAAGTTGAGAATTTAATTCTCATCGGGGAGATTCTGCCATGCAGATCCAAAACTTAGAGGGAGAATTGAGTTTAAAGAATTTAATTCTTCCAATGACATAGGAATTTATTTCCTCTAACTAAAATTAGGGTTTAACTCTATAAAATAATTTAATTCTTAAATAAGGGACTTAGACTTTTTATGCACGTAAAAAGATTAAGTACCCAATATGATCACGTGGCAACACGTGACCCTCCTTTCAATGGTCAAAAAAGAATGAATGAGATCGGGTCACGTGCTCCCACGTGACCCTTGAACAGACTTCTCAAAATAAAAGGGAAGAATCAATTTTGGGTGCCTCACGTGTCCCCACGTGACCCCTGGCAAACACCTCTCTAAAAAGGAGAAGATGGAAAAAAACTGAAGGATTAATACCCAATGCATGGGCGCCCTCACGTTTCCCCACGAGATCCCTAACAAATCCTTTTAATATCCAGTGCACGGGTACCCATCACGTGCCCACACGTGATGGCCATGAAGACTAAAGTGTTTAACACTTATTTGAATATTCTGAGAATAAAATAAGGGAAGTCTGGCCCAATACTCAAGCGCCTCACGTGACCCCACGTGAGCGCTTTTTCTTTTTTTTTAGTGTTTAATACTATTTTGTGTGCTTCATCCCTAGTGCTTAACACTATTCTAAGCGCTTCACGTGGGAGCACGTGATAGCCGAGTGTACTCTAGTGTTTAACACTATATCCAAGCCAATCTTAGCCTGAACTAGCTAAGTTTTCCAGAGGCAAGATCTTCTGAAACCGAACTCCAACCATACTCTTGACATTCAAAATAATTCCCAGAGCCCTTTCAATCAACTTTGGTTCGAGGGTACATCTCTTCACACCTCTGATACATATCGTTGTAATTCTTCAACGTCTTGAGAGAGGTGGTGGGTCCCAATGGACAATAACTATCTGGTGCATTTCCAAACCCATGTTTGCATCTGAACTTGGACCGTAATGTCCTTAAACTAAACAATAAAGCCCAAATGCTCTTTTGTTGGATCTAAATGATCCTATTAAGTAGATCTTAGTCTAAAATTAGACTAACGTATTCTTAACAAACGTTTAAGTTGATGTTAGTCTCAAACGAGATTAACGATCTTTAAATCAATCCAACTACAGATCCCCCAACCAATATTGGTTCAAGGGTATATCTCTTCACTCCTCTGATATTTGTCGTTGTAATCCTTCAACGTCTTCAGAGAGGTGACGGGTCCCGACAACCAGACATTCCACGGACTGTGGGGTCCTTAAAATCATGGACTATGACGTCCTTAAACTTTACGGACTGTGGGGTCCTTAAACTCATGTACCGTAATGTCCTTAAACTAATGGATCGCAATGTCTCTAAACTAAACAATAGAGTCCAAATGTTCTTTTGTTGGATCTAAACGATCCCGTTAAGTTGATCTTAGTCTAAAATTAGACTAACGTATCCTTAACAAACGTTTAAGTTGATTTTAGTCTCAAATGAGACTAACGTATCCTTAAACCCAACCCCAAACTCAAATCTAAGAAGGCACGGATTTGGACTAATCCACGCCCTACGGGCGACAAAATAAATTAGTCTCCGTATACAATCCACGGGCAACAAAAAAAAAACAAACACACATGACACGAAGTGACCATCTGGAGAAGGAGAAAGTGGTTACCGCGATGCGGTAGTGTAATTAATTGCAGGGGCTTGCGCCTGCAGGCAAGAGCGTCCCCATAATCAAAAACCCCTCAACGAGGGGGAATCTGACGAAGTCTGCTATATCGGCCGCATCTGTTTAAACTTTCGATATATGGTGTCATAAATCAACTTGGTATTTTTGGAGAGGTGGACGGATAGCACTAAATAACATCTTCCCTCGAAATTCAGGCCGGACGTCCCAACGTCCCGGTCGCGTCTTTCGGCGGAGAACAGATTCTGGCACGCCCGGTGGGACCTTTTTCTCTTTCCACTCCACACTTCGTGTGTCGTGTTTCGCGAACAAGTCGCGGTTTGACATGGTTGCCTTTGGATGTGAAGTACTAAGATTTGGTATCTTGCTCTGTGCAGAAAAACAAAAGATCAAATAGCTTTCAACTGCACAAGCTGCCACAACGACAATAACTCTCACTCCATCCCTGCTGGAGGAGTGACCTACGGGCCTCATGCGGCCTCCGTTTTTACAATGCCGGTGGACCAGGTGACGCAAGCCACCACAAGGCTATTCTTTAGGACCATGCTCCCACCCATAAGCTTCAACACACCACTGCCATCATAAGAAGCTAAGAAAAAGTCGGTCTTTGATCGGCTCACAACTACTGCGGCCCCTCTTAACGGGTCGCCCAAACCAAGCGCCTCAGTCTTTAACAGATTGGGCCGAAGCTCCAACGGGCCTCTGGAGAAGCCCGCGATACCGGAAGGAGTTATCCAGAAGAGGATAGCCATTCCTGCTCTTGAAGTCGCCAAAGCGGCTTCCCCTGCTAAGGAGTCGGTCTTTGCAAGACTGACTGTTTCGGTTCTCGCTCTAAACGAAGTCACCAAGACTGCTCCTCCTTCTTGAAAGTCTGCCTTCGACAGATTGGCTATCCCCGCTTGATTGATGTGAAAAAGTGTTTGTGTAGTTAACCGCAATCAATAACGGTGTCGCGTGTAGTTAGACCGAGATGAGTACGGGTCGTCCTCAGGGAAACGTTGAATTTTTTACTCTTACTTTAGATGTGTTGAAAGAGAGGAGGGATAAAGAATTTTGTGGAATTGTTTCTAGATCCACGTTAAGCAAGAATGCAAAATATATAGATCTAGATTATTTAGGGATGTGGTTAATATAATAAGAGGGCTTGTAGGGTTCGTTAGGATTTAGTAGTTATGGACGATTAATTAAAAGTTACCCTTTTTATCCTTTAATAGATTTAAAACTAGAACGACGGTGATGCGTGTAGATTAGGGTTTCTGGAGGGAAAAGGAATCCCACTCTTAACCCTTATCTCGACACGGAACTCCGTTCATATGTAGCCTTTACCAAAACAATCATTAATCTAATCTCTAATCGCGGTCGGAACTAACATAGAATTGTTAGCGCACCCGATTAGGATGTTAATGATTCTTTTGATAAAGTTCATAAACTTTATAGGAATTAAAAAGGGTTTACGGATGTTCATCATCCATTAGCCTACCCTAATCCTACGAACCCTAACAAGCGGAGAATTACTCGCGCATGCTGGGAGAAAAAGAGATGGAAAGAAATTGCATAAATTAAATTACGAAGAAATAGAATAAGAAAAAGAAAGCTACCTTTATTAATCAACAATATTCATTACACTTAAATCCTTAGAAAATGATTACAATTTCTAGTTGCTTCTCGATCTCTTCTAAGGAGGTAGACGAACAGTTGATGATCAGCCTGGATGCGTGAGCCGTCTTGGACTTCGTGATCTTGTCGGCTTGATGATTTTTCCAAGAGGCTCTCGGTCCATATTTATAGTCCAAAGCCAGAAACCTTTGCTTCCAAATTAGGTAAATAACAACAGAGATTCACCACAAAATTTTTCAGCAACTAAATCTTTAAGATTGCCGCGGATCCGGGCCCAAGGGGGGTATGGCCGTGGATCCGCGGCCATATAATCATAGCCGTTGATTTTCTTTTTGGGGCTTCTCTCTACTTGGCATGTGGACTTTTCTGGAATCTTTGGATCTTTGAAATCTTCTCGTAGTCGCTGCCAGACTTGATCTCCAAGTTTTGCTTTCTTAATTAGGCAAGTTTTCTTTAACAGCTTGATTTCTTGGAAAAATTCTGCACAACAACTTGGAAAAATTCTGCACAACAACTTAAATAATATTTAGTAGTCTTTGTTCTACTAGGATTTGGTCAATGATATTATTTGCATACATTTTCCTACCAAATGCTAATTATAATATATCAACACATGGAAAATATTATTTTTACAGATAAACCCTCATATATATGATATATTATAATAAAGACCTTTTTTAATATGGAAATGGTAGGAAAAACGTAATAACAAATGTGCAATTTTATCAACTGAACAAATACCCCCAAACTTATCTTTGATCGTCCCGAGCAAACTAGTTTATTCAAGAGAAGGAGAAAAAAGAAAGGAGAAAACTAAGCACACTTTCATAGGCAAACACGATTGCACTGAGCACGTGCAACAAGCCGTTAAACTTCTAGGTGTCCCTACTAGGAGGAGTGTTGTCTCCTGAGGGTTTTCAGCGGATTACACCCACAAAATCCTATAATAAAAGAGAGATGGTGAAATTTACATATGAAGATAAGAACCATAAAAGAAAGACTTTGAAAAGAAGAGTTTCCAACTACACTAGCTTTTCAGTTGTTATGAGTCCTATCTTAATACTCATGAAAAGATATTAGAAATCACATTATCCCTCAATAAAACATCATCTTTATTTTTCATTCCTACCTTTCATCCAAACATCGATCATATACCCCTACGTGTGTGTAATGGACATCCCTACACTCGGAGAATTTAATTCAAGCTATCATACTCTTGTCCATCTACCTCAGCACTTTTTAACTTGATGAATATTTAGATTTGCTCACACATTTTCATGCGACCGTTAATACTTCTTGAGGTACTAACCGACCGATTACTCATGTGCTTTACAGATTAGGTGATAGTATTTTCCTCGTCTTGCACCACCTAAGGCTTAGCAGTGACTCCCAAACCAGTTGGTCTAAGGCACTAGGTGATGAAGCACCCTTGCTATATTTTTTTATTGCTGCCTTGGCGATAACAAAACCAGTGTTCATTTTTCTTTTCACCATTTTTATATTTTCTTCATACTTTTTTTTATTTCCTTCATACTTTGACTTTTAGACAAGAGTATTTCAAGATATCTTCTACTATTCCGAGTTTCAAGACGTGTGTGAGTGCATATAGTAGGGTATCAACATTCAAATGTTTGGCTTCCAGAATAGAAACTATTTTTCAGACTTATTTTTATCCTCAGATTAGTGACTTCCTTCATCTTACTAACCCTTGGGACAACAGCTCATAACTACTTATTACCAGTTCGTTTAAGAAAACTTCTAATTTTCTTGGTTTTCTTAAACTATTCTTATCTTTTGGATGTAATTTTTCACTTTCTACTCTGTTTCCTGATTTAAAATCAGAAAAGCTTATGGGAAAGCTTCAGAAAAGGGTCACGTACTTACGCGTGACCAGCAGTCACGTGTTGGCACGTGATATCTAAAAGCATCATCAAGGCAGATTCAGCTTCCTGACTACATCAAAGAAAAGGGCTTCAGAAAGGGTCACATGCTCCCACGTGACCAGGGTCACGTGTTGGCACGTGACATTTTAAAGCGGATTCAAAGGCACATCGGTTCCCAGATCAAATCAAGGAAAAAGCTTCAAAAGAGGTCACATGCTCCCACGTGACCAGGGGTCACGTGTTGGCACGTGACGCTCAAAACATCAGAATTGTTCTCCAGTTAAATCAAGGAAAGAGGCTCCAGACAAGGGTCACGTGCTCACACGTGACCAGTGGTCATGTGTTGGCACGTGATGACCAAGCAGCGGCAAAGGTATAGCGCAAAGGAAAGAAGATGGCTCATTCCAAAGAGGGTCACGTGCCCACACGTGACCAAGGGTCACGTGGTCACGCGTGACCGGCTTTCAAAGCCCATTTTGTTAACAGAATTAAATTCTGAAGGAGATTCAAATCCTTCCAAAGGAAAGCGACTATCTAGAAACAATTAAATTAAAGGTTCAGAGGTGATTAAATATCACCTATTTATGGGAAAATCTCAAGCTTGGAAAGATTTCCCCTTTAAATCTAACCGAAATAACAAAAGAGAATCCCTGGATTTGAAATCCAATGGTGAATAAAATTCACCTAATAATCCAAAGGTCCAGAACGAATGATGGATGCAAATCAAATCTCTCAATGAAGATTCGTAAAAAACTAATTGACTCGGCTGCTTCTTCTATAAATAGGAGCCAAGAGACAAAAAAAAAGATAAATACGCAGAGGGAAGAAAGGGAGAGAGAGCCTTGATACTTCGAAGAACTTGGATCTTCTGCAAAAGAAAACCCTAGGTAAGAAAGGGAAGGCTCCTTGAAAGAAAGGAGAATTTAATTCTCAACAGAGTTTAACTCTGATATATAAAACAGAAGAACATATTTCTTCTCTCTTTGATAGAGGATCTGCAAAGTGCACATCTCCCCTTGAAGTTGAGAATTTAATTCTCAATGGGTCGAGATCCTGCCATGCAGATTCAAAACATAGAGAGGAAACGGAAGCACGAGAATTTAATTCTCACAGAACTATAGGAATTTAATTCCTTTAAAATAAAATTAGGGTTTGACCCTGTGTCATGGGAATTTAATTCCTTCAGAACAAAGAGAAACAGGGTTTAACCCTAATTAAGAACCTAGTTCTGTTGGAACGGCGGGGATTTAATTCCCTTGATCATAATTTAACAGAGAGTAGGAATTTAATTCCTCTGAAATTACTGTCAGGGTTTAACCCTATGAGGAATTTAATTCCTGGAAAAGATTAACAGATCCTCTAAACAACATACATAGAGGCAGGGTCACGTGTCACCACGTGACCCCCCCAAGAGATCTACAGAAAGCCCTTTTGAGGTAGCACCCCACGTGACCCACGTGACCCTTGACAGAAGCTTTAACGCACAAGCATTTGAATGCCCGTCACGTGATGGCACGTGATGCTCTGAAAGATACGATAATCTCAACAGAATAAATGAAGGGAGGGCGCTCTCACGTGTTGCCACGTGACCCCTCTTGCCTTAGTGTTCAACACTAAATTGGAACTCTCGAATCCAGTATTGAAACACTGTTGGGCCCTAGTGTTCAACACTAATCAAAGAACTTTATTCGCAGTGTTCAACACTGATTACCTTAGTATTTAACACTAATCTGAGATCTCCATTGCCAGTGTTCAACACTGATCTGTTTTAGTGTTTATGATAATTTGAAAGCCTTGTTGCTGGTGTTTAACACCAATTGTCTTTTAGTGTTAAACACTAACTTGTCAACCTCATTCCCAGTGTTCAACACTGATTGCTCTGTAGTGTTTAACACTAGACTTTGGCCCAATTGGCTAAATGGATAGAGGCAAAGCCTCTCCTTCAATGGACCAACAAGAAGCCAATATTCCAGACATGATCGGACTTAGCCCAAGCTGGGCCATGAGTCTTCAATTCGTAATTAACTGGGCTAATGGGCTCATAACATAATTAATCGGTCTTGATCCCAAATTGGGTCAAGGACTATTTAAGCCATTCCGATTCTAGGGTACATCTCTTCACTCCTTTAATACTTGGCATTGTAATCCCTCAATGTCTTTAAAGAGGTGACGGGTCCCGACGACCACACATTGATATGGACTGTGGGGTCCTTAAACCCGTGTCTAATGCAAAATTCCTGGTTACGTGGAACGCGGATAACGTCACTCTTTGACCCCGCGGAAAACGCCCAGAGCGGAGCCTAGTCCTCGCCGAGAACGGCAGTGAACCCGTGTGAAGCATCTAGTGCAAAATTTCTGGTTACGTGGAATGCGGATAACGTCACTCTTTGACCCCGCGGAAAACGCCCAGAGCGGAGCCTGGTCCTCGCCAAGCACGGCAGTGAACCCGTGTGAAGCATCCAGAGCACATACCGGACTATGGAGTCCTTAAACACATGGACTACGACGTCCTTAACCTCGACCGAGATGTCTTAAAACTACCCATGGACCGCAATGTCCTTAAACTACCCATGGACCGCAACGTCCTTAAACTACCCATGGACCGCAATGTCCTTAAACTAGAACAATAGAGCCCCGCATGCTCTTTTGTGGGATCTAAACGGTCCCGTTTAAGTTGATCTTAGCCTTAAAGATGGCTAACGTATCCTTAAACCTTCAAACAGACTGGACTATGAATCCCCCCAATTAACTCTGGCTCGAGGGTACATCTCTGAACTCCTCTGACATCCGTCGTTGTAATCCTTCAACGTCGTCAGAGAGGTGATGGGTCCCGACGGCCATACATACGATGGACCACTATGTCCCTAAACTGGAACAATGGAGCCTAAAACGCTCCTTTGTCGGATCTAAACGATCCCGTTAAGTTGATCTTAGTCTCAAAGTTAGACTAACGTATCCTTAACAAACGTTTGAGTTGATCTTAGCCTCAAGTATGGCTGACGTATCCTCAAACCAAACCCTCAAACCCAAATCTAAGATAATACGGATTTGGACTAGTCCACGCCCTACGGGCGACGACATAACTCAGTCTCCGTAAACAATCCACGGGCAACAAAACGCAAAACAAACACCCACGACACGAAGTGACCATCTGGAGAAGGAGAAAGTTGTTACCGCAATGCGGTAGCGTAATTAACTGCAGGGGCTTGCGCCTGCAGGGAAGAATGTCCCCACAATCAAAAACCCCTCTAACGAGGGGGAATCTGACGAAGTCTGCTATATCGGACGCATCCGTCTAAACCTTCGATACATGGTGCCATAAATCAACCTGGCATCTTCGGAGAGGTGGACGGATAGCACCAATTAGCATCTGCCCCGAGTCTCAGTGCCAAGACATCGCAGTCTTGTGCGCCGCCATTCGGAGGGGAACATACTCTTTTGTTATAAAAGAAATTTTTTAAAATTTTTGGAAATGTTGTGCTTATGCAAAGTATGATGCAAATTGATGCGTAAATAAGCACAAACCTCCCCCAAACCTGTTTACAGCAATGTCCTCACTGATGTCATCCGTTAAGCTAAAAAAAAACCTGTAGACTTGGGAGGAAATTATTAACGGATGCAAGAATATATGAAAGTAAAAATCCTCCCCCAAACTTATTTTTGGCTCACAATTTTGTAAAAATCATTTTCTTTCAAGAGCCAAAATATACCACCCCCCCAAAAACTTGAGTTAAACAATTTTAATCTTTTAAAATCACACGAGGGGGTCAAGATTATTGGTCAATGCCAAGCTTTGCAAAGACCGAAGGTCAACACCAACCATTCAAAAATTTTATCGATGAAGCACCAAGGTTGGTGGAAGAACATGTCACCTTTTGACAAGAAGAAGTGGGGAGGTGATAAGAGGTGTAATGGAAAAGGATTGCGTCTCAATTTGGAGAGACGACACAGTGATAGTAATGATGGATTACTCGCATTATCATGATTGTCCAAAAGAAGGGGTGGAGGTCCAATTTCTTCATCTTGGAGTTGGTTTATCTCAACACCCGTATCTTTTAAATATGCGAGTTCATCAGCGAAAATTTCCTCAAAGCTTTCATCGATACCCCGAAGAATAATGTCATCAGAAAAAATGGGGTGATCGTCAGACTCTATAAAAAGTTCCTCGTCAGCGTTAGATGTTGACCCGGACAACTCGGTGGAAGAGTACATGGTTGGGTCAAACAACAACATATGAAAAGAGTCAGTATTATGAGATTGATCAAATTCGCTGCAGTCGACATCCATTAATTCGACAGAACACACATGAGCATAGGGTTCGGAGGGTTCACTTCCCAACTTGTAAATGTTAAGCTCAATTGACTTCTTTCCAAAGGATAGGGTCATAGAGCCGTTTCTACAATTGATTACTGCGTTGGAAGTGGCCAAAAAGGGTCGATCGAGTATCACCGGGATTTAATTGCGTGGGTTCGCCACAGGTTGTGTATCTATAACGATAAAGTCCACAGGGAATATGAATTCTCCGACTTTGATTAACACATCCTGTAGCTCACCCCTTGGTTGGGTGATAGATTGATCGGCCATCTGAAGAGTGCAATGCGCAGGTTTTAACTCTCCGATCCCTAATTGCTCATAAACAGAATACGGAAGCAAGTTAACACTAGCACCTAGATCGAGTAGAGCACGATTGATATTTTTACCCCCAATGGAAATAGAAATTGTAGGACTTCCGGGGTCCTTTCGTTTCTTGGGTAGTTGTGTAAAAGAAGTGCTCACATTACTCGCAAGGAAAACTTTTTTAGGTATTTGAACTTTTCTCTTCCTAGTGCACAAGTCCTTTAGGATTTTCGCATATGACGGAACTTGTTGAATAGTATCTAGGAGAGGAATGTTTATATTAACTTGCTTAAAAATTTCCACAATCTTCTCCATTTGTGGACTTGGTCTGTTTCCCCTTAACCTGTTTGGATAAGGTGCTTTATCAATAAGGGTTTAGTCCAACATTGGAGAGGATTGTGGGGATGGAGTGGATCCCAGAATTGGAGTGGGGATCGTTTTAGGTAGATTCGAGGAAATGGGCGAGGGGTTCGAGCCTTGGGGAAAACGGAGAATAGGCTCGGATGAAGGTGGGAGACTAGATGAATTAGGGGAAGAAGAAGAAGCTGGGGTATCATTGGTGTCACTATCATCACATTGCTCACCCACTCGGTTATTCAGCACTTTTCCTGATCTCAACGTAGTGACGGCACTCACATTATAACTTTGTGAGTGGCCAGGATTAGGTATGTGTTGAGATAGGAGTTTCCCTTTCTCTCTCGCATTCATTGTGACGTTCAACTGTGCAAGTTGGTTTTCTATTAATTTAATACTCTCGCCGTGGGAGGCGGAGTCTTTCTGTATGGTATCAATAGAAGACTTCATCTCAGCCGACAATTGCATGGAATGTTTCATGAACATATCCAAAGTTTATGCGAGTGAAGAGTTGTCAGTACCGGCCACTTGTGGTGTAGAAGTGTTGGCCGGATTTTGAAAGTTCTGTGACTGAAAGGGGAGCTGATTTTGTGGTTGTGGTTGCTGTGGAGGAGGTCTTTGATAATTGCTTTGTTGGTTTTGATTCCAAGCAAAGTTAGGATGATTCCTCCATCCTTGATTGTACGTGGAAGAATAAGGATCGTTTCTATGTCGCTGCTGAAAAGCAGCATTAGTTTGAACCGATGCATTCATAGGACATTCTTCCGTTAAGTGTGAAGGATCTGAACAGCAACCACAGACGGTCTTGAGAAGCGTGACCTGATTTAGGGAGACTGATGAAAGTTTGTTCTCAATAGCATCGAGTTTCTTCTGCATCGCTGCCATTTCGGCTTTCACTGCGATGGAAATATCGAGCTGGTGAATACCTCCCCTAGATGAAGGTGGTCTTACGCTTTCCCACTGCAAAGTGTGTTCTGCCAGGTCTTCCAGATATTTCCAAGCTTCACCGTCGTCTTTAGACATGAAATTGCATTGACACATTATTTCAAGCATCTGCTTTGTCGCTGGATTAATGCCCTTATATATTATTCGACATAAATCCCATCTTTGTATTCCATGATGAGGACATTGGACAAGCAGATCCTTAAAATGTTCAAAGCACTTCCAAAATGGTTCATTGGGAAGCTGGGTGAACTGGTTGATCTCGCTCCTAACACGGGCGGTCTTATGGTTTGGGTAAAACTTCTTAAGAAATGCTATTACGAATTCATCCCAATTAGTAATAGAGTGTGCGGCAGTATTATAAAGCCATTTTTCTGCCAAGTCGCACAGTGTGAGTGGGAGAAGACGCAAGCGCATAGCATCGACAGTCAACTGTGAAGTACCCATCATTGCGCATACGTTTTCGAATTTGGTGATGAAAACGTACGCGTCTTCCGACTCAAGCTCGTGAAATTTGGGCAGCAGATTGATGTAGTGGGGTTTAATTTCGAAATTATCCCCGTTAGCTGGTGGAAGAGATAGACAAGTAGGAAGAGGACCACGGATAGGATAGCATCTCTCTTGGAGAGAGATGCGTGGTGGATTCTGCGCACTCCTACGGGTGGTGGCAGCGTGGTGTTATAATCTGATGGAGTGCCGTCCATCTCGGTCGTGGTGTGTGGTGGGGGAAAAGAAGATGAAGAAGTACCGACTTCGGAGTCGATAGCAGGAACGCGGTCAAGACGGGCACTAGGATCCCGTGTCCAGCCGAGCATGCACTAAGCGGGTTTAGTGCAAGTGGCAGTGTGTGTGTGATTTAAAATTGGTTTGTTTTGAAAAAGTGGGACATAAGACAAATCACTCTAAAATGCACAAGCAACCCTAGAACTAAGGTCACCTAGATCCAGTCTCTAGACCGCTCCTAGACTTCCAAAGGACAAGCCGCAGGATCAATCCTCTACCGCCTCTGTACTACCCTTGTAGCCAGGTAACTGCCAGGTAAGTGGGAAGGAGCCACAGTAGTGGGCCTAATTAAAAACCACTAGCTTTTGACACACTTGCCTAGACACCACAAAAGTAATGCGGATAAGCGATAGATTACCCACGACCTTCCTCTGTCCTTATTGAGCGCGACAGTCCTTAGAGTCCGGTCTAGATATTTTTTAAATTAATGTAGGGTTGATGCAGATGCTCGGTTTGTGATTTGTAGGGCTTAGGATCCCCACCTAATCTGGATTTGGTCTTTGCCCCTTAAAGTCCGTATTAAAATATGCAAAACAAAACCAATCACAAAATTTTTGCAAAAAGATTTTTGAGCGGCGCTATTTTGCAAAGAATCCTGCAGAAAATAGATTTTATTGGATTTGAGAGGAGAGAGGAAGAGTTGAGAAAGATACCAGAAAAGTTTGGAACCCTAGCCTGTTTCCTCAAGTCTGTGACTCCAGATTTCCGTGCAAAAATTCAAGCACAAATCGTTAAATATGCAATTTGCAGTTTTGTTTTAATTATGATATGGATCGTATAAGAATTCAACACAAATAGTAAGAATAAAAAATTACGCATGTATCCCCGATATCGGCGCCATTTGATTGATGTGAAAAAGTGTTTATGTAGTTAACCGCAATCAATAACGGTGTCGCGTGTAGCTAGACCGAGATGAGTACGGGTCGTCCTCAGGGAAACGTTGAATCTTTTACTCTTACTTTAGATGTGTTGAAAGAGAGGAGGGATAAAGAATTTTGTGGAATTGTTTCTAAATCTACGTTAAGCAAGAATGCAAAATATATAGATCTAGATTATTTTAGGGATGTAGTTAATATAATAAGAGGGCTTGTAGGGTTCGTTAGGATTTAGTAGTTATGGACGATTAATTAAAAGTTAACCTTTTTATCTTTTAATAGATTTAAAACTAGAACGACGGTGATGCGTGTAGATTAGGGTTTCTGGAGGGAAAAGGAATCCCACTCTTAATCCTTATCTCGACACGGAACTCCGTTCATATCTAGCCTTTACTAAAACAATCATTAATCTAATCTCTAATCGCGGTCGGAACTAAGATAGAATTGTTAGCGCACCTGATTAGGATGTTAATGATTCTTTTGATAAAGTTCATAAATTTTATAGGACTTAAAAAGGGTTTAGGGATGTTCATCATCTATTAGCCTACCCTAATCCTACGAACCATAACAAGCGGAGAATTACTCACGCATGTTGGGAGAAAAAGAGATGGAAAGAAATTGCATAATTAAACTACGAAGAAATAGAATAAGAAAAAGAAAGCTACCTTTATTAATCAACAATATTCATTACACTTGAATCCTTAGAAAATGATTACAATTTCTAGTTGCTTCTCGATCTCTTCTAAGGAGGTAGACGAACAGTTAATGATCAGCCTGGATGCGTGAGCCGGTCTTGGACTTCGTGATCTCGTCGGCTTGATGATTTTTCCAAGAGCCTCTCGGTCCATATTTATAGTCCAAAACCAGAAACCTTTGCTTCCAAATTAGGTAAATAACAACAGAGATTCACCACAAAATTTTTCAGCAACTAAATCTTTAAGATTGCCGCGGATCCGCGGCCCAAGAGGGGGGTATGGCCGTGGATCCGCGGTTATATAATCATAGCCGTTGATTTTCTTTTTGGGGCTTCTCTCTACTTGGCATGTGGACTTCTCTGGAATTTTTGGATCTTTGAAATCTTCTCGTAGTCGCTGCCAGACTTGATCTCCAAGTTTTGCTTTCTTAATTAGGCAAGTTTTTTTTAACAGCTTGATTTCTTGGAAAAATTCTGCACAACAACTTGGAAAAATTCTGCACAACAACTTAAATAATATTTAGTAGTCTTTGTTCTACTAGGATTTGGTCAATGATATTATTTGCATACATTTTCCTACTAAATGCTAATTATAATATATCAACACATGGAAAATATTATTTTTACAGATAAACCCTCATATGTATGATATATTATAATAAAGACCTTTTTTAATATGGAAATGGTACGAAAAATGTAATAACAAATGTGCAGTTTTTTCAACTGAACACCGCTCAGCGGACGTCCATTTTCAATAGGCTGGCGCCAATAACAGCACCTGACCAGAACAGGAGGCACGATCAAGCTGCCCCTATAGCTGAGCCAGTACCGTCGGCTCGACACGATCGACGTCGCCACTGGCGCCGAGTAAGGAAGGCTTGGGGCAATTCCCTTTCTGGATTGACTCCGCCGGCTCCAACGATGGAAATTGATGCTGCTGTTCCAATTGGGAACAGCTTTGAACCACTCAGGAGGGTACGCAAGAACTCTCCGACTGTTGTGCTGAAAAGATCTCCTCCGCCTATAGAGAGCACTACAAAGGCGAAGCTAGAGTAGCCCCCTCAGCGGCTGTCCTCTAAAATTTATAAAGTTTGGCGACAGGTCCAGGACTCCGTGATAGATCAAGATTACTCCCGCCGACAGAAAAAAATGAAAATTCGGCGAGAAGAGGATTATCTTGTCAAGCCACAGAAGGCGACAGCTACTTGGGTGCCCACTGCAACGACCCCCTCAACTTCGACCGCTCACAAGAGGAGAAGGCCGGAGAAAATCCCGGTGTCTGCGACGAATCGCAAGAACACTGAATCTAAACGCCCAAGTCTGGGGGCATGGTGGTACATACTGTCTATATGGCATCCGGGAAAGAGGATAGCCGTATCTCTACAGGCCATCGACCACTCACCAGATCCGTAACAAAGGCCCAAGAGTAACAGCAGAAGCTCCAGGAAATGTTGACGCAAATGGCCGTACTCACAGGACCAAAAGAAAGCCCGGAAACGTCGTCGGAGCAACATCAAGAACAAGAAACTGATGCTGAGTTCCTCCGCAGAATTCTCGAAAAGAAGGACAAAGAGGCAGCGGAACAAGCTGTCAATATAAAACAAATGGCGTTCCTATTCCAAGACATGGTCGGGATGATGTTACAGCTGGATCCTCCAGCTGAAAATCCTCCGATTATCTTTGAAGACGACCGAGCGGAGACGTCAAACCCTCTTCCGGCTTGTTCAGCAGCCAAAGAGGAGACTATCTCAAAAGACGTCCTGGATGATTACATCGCTCAACAGATACGAGTTCATCAGGCGAATGAAGCGGCTGGGTAAATCATTAAGACTGGACGACCCTATCCGGGTTGGTACGACCAAATAAAGTACCCGCCGGGATACACGATCCCCAAATTCCACGTATATAAGGGGACGGGGAATCCACACCAGCACGTTGCTCAATTCAGGGCTCTGTGTGCAACACCGGAGGTGACGATAAGCTACTGCTTCGCCAATTCGTTAGCAGTTTGTCAGAGACAGCATTTGAGTGGTATTCCGAGCTCCCGAATGACTCCGTTAAGACGTTTGCAGAAATGGAGTTACTCTTTACACAGAGATTCGCAAGCGCTAGCGAACGCACCCCAATCACCGCATTAATTAACGGCAGAGTAAAGCCAGGCGAAACATGGGTACAATACGCGATACAGTAGCGGAATCTATGGTCGAAGTGCGAGCAGCGCATCGAAGAAGCGCCTGCGGTAGGCATGTTCGTGGGTACTCTTGATCCGCAGGCGACCATTTCGCAATTCATGATGTTCTTCAATCCAACTATTTTCCAGGCCTTGATTGACAAGCTGGCCCAAATGGATCAGATGGGTCACAGACCATCTCCTTCGAAGCTGGAATCTCCAAATGAAAATGGGAAAGGAAAAGCAATTTTCGTCGCCAATGCTCAACAGCATCCCAGTGGTCCAAAATTAACTGATCGCCAAGACGAGAGACGGCGATTCTTTATTGAGAAAATGAAGCGCCCTTATTCGTTTCCCCGGGACAAAATGAGAAGATTGTTCGAGCTGGCGGTGCGCAACAGGCTCATCAACTTGCCGGATTCAAAACGCCCATTGCAACCCGGTAAGGGTAATAATCCCAATTATTGCCCCTATCACCAAGCGATAGGCCATCCAATCGAATATTACTTCGTCTTCAAAAGGTGGATTGAGAACCAATACGAACAGGGTAAATTCGCACTGTCCGAGAATTGGAAAGTAAACCCGCCCCAGCCGCGCGCTCTCAAAAAGGCGGACACACCGGGGGCATCATGCTCTTTTATAGAAGAAGCTCCATGGGAGATCGCTCTTTCAGCCAAAGATGAAAAGAATGCTGAAGGATCTCCAAACATGCCCGGCGATCAGGTAGAAAAATCCGCTGAAACCCGAGGTCATCGAGGGTGCTGAAACCACGCCGACGCCGAAAGTTGGTGGTGATAATCAATGCGTTCAGACTCAGCCGTCAAAGTCTTCAAAGAAGAAGAAGAAAACCAAAAAGCCCGTGAAGCCTGGTGACAAGCGCACGGACCTGCAAAAACATATCAACGTGCTGGAAGAATATAACCAGAAGGAGCAAACCCCGGTCACACTTCAAGAGTTTCTCAGCCACGTCCTTGAGGACGGAGATGATGGCAATGGAGAAGACTCGTCAGATGAACTTGAGGATTATGTGGCAAGCTGCCATGTGATCTCTCACTCGTCGATAGACTGGGAAGAAGCTCCTAACACAGAGAAAATGGGGGCAGAGCCCAAACCAGAACTCCTAGAACCGTCAGACGAGATGATTGACAGGATACTGAATGAGGCATGTCAAAAGAGCAAGGCTGATCGAGAGCGTGAAACGGCCATATTTGAAAAAGCCAAACGTCGGCGACTGGATGAAAGGGTTGAAACACTCCCACCAGTTCAGGAAGAAGAAATGACTCTCGGCCCTCTTTTCAAAGAATCCACCTTAGGAAAAGAGGAAGAAATGAAGACCTGTGAGAACATTCAGCTACGCAATCGTACGCTGCCCGAAAAGAACCTCGGACCTGCGGATGATGGATCGAATAAAAAGGATAAGGGGAAAGAAAAAACCACTGAAGATATCGCCCTCGATGATCGAGTCGTCGAAGAGCTTGCAGCCAGGGACCCGACTAAGAAAAATAAGGTGGATTACAACGTTCTGGCACACCTGAGGAAGATACCCTCGCAGCTAAGCATTCTCGACGCCCTTCTGCTATCTAAAGAGGCGAGAGATTCCCTGATCAAGGCATTACAAGAGCTCGAACAGTTCCAGGCTTTTCTCGCCGAAGAAAAGATGAAGGACGAGCTGGAAGAAGTGCACACAGCCGATATCATCTTCGGCGATGAAGATCTCCTTTTCGGGACGTGTGAGCATAACCGTCCCTTTTATATTTCCGGATACTGTTATGATATTAAGATAGGCAAGATCCTGGTTGATAATGGGTCCTCCGTCAATCTCTTCAATGTAAGAGTGTTGAAGGAAATTTGCATGAGCGTTCACCACCTCGCTCGTGATAAAATCACCATCTCCGGTTTTGAATCCCAGTCGTCATGGACGCTCGGATCTGTGATACTGACGTTACGCTTTGGGCTGCTCGTCACGGACATCAAATTTCATGTCATTGACGCCAAGACATGTTACAATGCCTTGCTCGGCAGGCCTTGGCTACATGAGTACACCATTATTCTTTCTACACAGTATCAGTGTATGAAGTACTTCAAAGATGGGTTTGAATATACCGTGACAGGAGAGTTGAACCCATTCTCCATGAATGAAGTTCGAAAGTACGAAGATGCAAAATACTTCTTACCAGATTTTGAAGACACGGAAAGATACCACAAACCGAAGAACAAAGCTATCACCACTATTCCGGTCTTCGGGAGTGATACCGAGGAGGAAGAAGAAATAGTTTATTCAGGGCCACCCCAATGCAACAAGCCGGGACCGTCCACCCCTATTCTGGTCATCGGCAGCGACTCGGAAGATGAGGCCGATGCCGTATTTTCTGTTCGGCCATCAATACAAGCCTCGCTGGCGATGATCGGAGTTTGCAAATCGCCATGGTTCTGCAAGAGCATTACAAAGAGCTTGACGCACTTGATACCTATGGTGTGCAGGAAGTGCTGACATTCTACGTCCCTCCCAGGCGAAGAGATGAAAATGCGATCCTATTTTATCGATCCACGGAAACCAAAGTGGAGAAAGAAATTTGGCATGGTGCCGATTCTGTACTTGACAGGCTCCAGCCCATCCTTCTGCCTAGATACTACACAGAAGGATTAAAAAGGTTGTTGAGGCACCAAGGCACAGACTGCTCGACAAGCCCAGTTCTACAACAGGATCTGGAGCGTCCTTGGAACTCAGCGAAAATTGCCCAATGGGAGAATGGAAACGAGTGGGCTTGGATATGTTCACCCCAAGAAATGGGAGTGATTCCATGGCTGCTACATTATACATAATTTCGATGAAGAAGAAAATGCTCTTTTAAGAGATGCTAACCCTGAACCAAGACGAGGTCCTGCCATGAAAATACCAAGTCCGTCGTTTGAAGAACAGATAGACAAGTTAATAAGAGAAGCGGGTCAGAAGGTTCGGGATGACCATAACCGTGAAATGGCCATTTACGAGAAAGCCAGGACGCAGCGCCTCCTTCAGCAGGCCGCGGAAAATGACAATGCTCTTCGTCGCCAGCCCTTCATACAAAAGACCCGGCGCAGAGGAAAAAATAAACCAAAGAACGGAAAAAAACGTTCTATAGCGGCAAAGCGGGTCTGAGAAGCCACGCGATCGAGAATCGAGAAGCCGGGATCCGTTTCTTATAAAGAAGATGGATCGAGCATATTCTTTTCCCCAAAATAAGACAAGGAAGATATTCGATCTCGTCGTGAAACATCGGATGATTACGCTCACGGAGTCCAAACACCCCGAGCAAGCAGACGAGCTCTCTCACCCGGACTATTGCTCCTATCATCGAGCAATAGGACATCCTCTCGAAGACTGCTTTACCTTCAAGAACTGGGTCGAAGACTAATATCAACAAGGCAGGTTCGCTCTATCCAGCAGTTGGAGGATAACCCCGCCACAGAAGCATGAACCGAAAGCGACGTGTATAACGAGAGTAGAACCAGATCAATATCGGTCTTGGAAACGATCTCGTATCTGTCACGTGATAACGCTGTCAGAAGAAGAACCCGAGAATATGGATGACCTTTCTTGGTGCTTCGAAAACGATGAAGATGAGTTGATATCAGAATTTCCACCGGCGCCAAAAGAGCTGGAAGATGGGATACATACTACTGCAGATGACCTCAGAAAAATCGACTTGGGAACGGCAAACGACCCACGGCCGACGCTCGTCAGTGAACTGTTGTCTGAAGAAAAGGAGGCTACGCTTAAAGACGTGCTCATGCAGTATAAAGATTGCTTCGCATGGAACTATTCCGAGATGCCAGGACTAGATCCAGAGATTGCTGTGCACAAATTGGTGATATCTCCGGACGTCAAGCCGATCAAACAAGCACCGAGAAGAATGCGGCTCGAGCTTGAGATGGGCATCAACGCCGAGGTCAAGAAGCTAATCGACTCCGGTTTCATCCAAGAAGTTCAATACCCTGACTGGATTGCCAACATCGTCCCAGTGATGAAGAAAAATGGGACGGTGCGCATATGTGTGGACTTTCGGGATCTCAACAAAGCTTGCCAGAAGGACGACTTTCCAGTACCGGTCACTGAGCTGATGATAGATAATACGTCCACTCACGAAGTTTTCTCCTTCATGGACGGCTCATCAGGATACAATCAGATAAAGATGCATCCCGAGGACCAGAAACATACCGTTTTCCGGACCCCTTTGGGCATATTCTGCTACAAGATAATGCCTTTTGGTCTAAAGAACGCCGGTGCCACCTATCAGAGGGCCATGACGAAGATTTTTGATGGCATCATACATGAAATCGTCGAATGCTATATTGACGACCTCGTAGTTAAAAGCAAATCATACGAGGAACATTTAGAGCATTTGAAGACCATGTTTCAACGCCTTCGGAAATACAACTTAAAGATGAATCCTCTCAAATGCGCGTTCGGAGTTTTCTCGGAAAAGTTCCTAGGATTCGTCGTCCGACACCGAAGCATCGAGATAGACCCGTCGGAGATCAAGGCGATCATGGAAATACCTCCGCCAAGGTCTCTCAAGCAACTGCGGTCTCTCCAAGATAAGCTCGTGTATATTCGGTGATTTATAGCCAATCTTTTCGGCAAATGCCGCCCCTACAGTCACTTAATGAAGAAGGGAACCCCGTTCGTATGGGATTGCAAATGCCAAAGCGCACTGGACGAAATCAAGCAATACCTACAGAATCTGCCAGTACTGGCCGCTCCCGTTAAAGGAGAACCTCTCGTCCTGTACACAACAGCCCTCGAAGATTCCTTAGGCGCGCTGTGGGCACAAGAAAACGACCAAGGGAAGGAGAGAGCCCTCTACTATTTGAGTCGAGTTCTCCTTGGGGTAGAAAAAACTACTCCCCTATCGTAAAACACTACCTGGCGTTAATCTTCGCGATAACGAAGCTCAGACACTATACTTTGGCACATGAGGTCCACCTCATATCAAAAGTGGATCCTCTCAAATACTTGATGTCAAAAGCCATACTAACAGGACGACTCGTGTGAAGCATCCAGAGCACATACCAGACTATGGAGTCCTTAAACCCATGGACTACGACGTCCTTAACCTCGACCGAGATGTCTTAAAACTATCCATGGACCGCAATGTCCTTAAACTACCCATGGACCATAACGTCCTTAAACTACCCATGGACCGCAATGTCCTTAAACTAGAACAATAGAGCCCCACATGCTCTTTTGTCGGATCTAAACGGTCCCGTTTAAGTTGATCTTAGCCTTAAAGATGGCTAACGTATCCTTAAACCTTCAAACAGACTGGACTATGAATCCCCCCAATTAACTCTGGCTCGATGGTACATCTCTGAACTCCTCTGACATCCGTCGTTGTAATCCTTCAACGTCGTCAGAGAGGTGACGGGTCCCGACGGCCATACATACGATGGACCACTATGTCCCTAAACTGGAACAATGGAGCCTAAAACGCTCCTTTGTCGGATCTAAACGATCCCGTTAAGTTGATCTTAGTCTTAAAGTTAGACTAACGTATCCTTAACAAACGTTTGAGTTGATCTTAGCCTCAAGTATGGCTGACGTATCCTCAAACCAAACCCTCAAACCCAAATCTAAGATAATACGGATTTGGACTAGTCCACGCCCTACGGGCGACGACATAACTCAGTCTCCGTAAACAATCCACGGGCAACAAAACACAAAACAAACACCCACGACACGAAGTGACCATCTGGAGAAGGAGAAAGTTGTTACCGCAATGCGGTAGCGTAATTAATTGCAGGGGCTTGCGCCTGCAGGGAAGAGCGTCCCCACAATCAAAAACCCCTCAAACGAGGGGGAATCTGACGAAGTCTGCTACATCGGACGCATCCGTCTAAACCTTCGATACATGGTGCCATAAATCAACTTGGCATCTTCGGAGAGGTGGACGGATAGCACCAATTAGCATCTGCCCCGAGTCTCAGTGCCAAGACATCGCAGTCTTGTGCGCCGCCATTCGGAGGGGAACAGATTCTGGCACGCCCGGTGGGACCTTTTCCTCTTTCCACTCCACACTTCGTGTGTCGTGATTCGCGAACCAATCGCGGTTCTCTAATGGTGGCCCTTGGATTTCAAGATACTAAGAATTGGCGTCTCGCTTATTGTAGAAAGCGAAGGATCGATGGCTTCTACTTCTGCGAAATTCTCCAATTGCTTGGACTGCAATTTCCACCAACGCTCTGCCTCGCCAGGAGGTATAGCCTACGGACTCCAAGCTGCTTCGCTATTCACAATGCCCGTGGAACAGGTCACTCGCGCCACCACAGGATTGTTCTTTGGGACCATGCTCCCGCCGACAAGCTTCACCGCTCCAGTGCTGACAACGGAAGCTCTCAAGAAGTCGGTCTTTGATCGTCTTACCCTTGCCGCGGCTCCTCTCAACGAGTCGCCCAACGTCAACGCCTCGGTCTTCTCTAGATTGGACCAGAAATCCTGCGAACTCATCATGGGGCCTATAATCTCAGAGAAGGCTGCTTCTAAGAAAGTGGCCGCTCCTGCCCCCGAAATCGTCAAGGCGGCTTCTCCGGCCAAAAGGTCGGTCTTTACAAGATTGACGGCTTCAGCTCCCGCTCCTGCTGCCCAAAGGACATCGGTCTTTGACAGGCTAATACCAACGGCGACCCCCCACCCAGACAGGGGGCAAGACGAAACCATTCTTACCGCTGATCCTACGCCGTCCGCTCGACACGCTCGACGTCGCCATTGGCGCCGAGTAAGGAAGGCTGGAGACAACTCCTCCTCCAGGTTGACTCCATCAGCCCCGGTGGCAGAAGTTAATGCTGCTGTTCCAACTGGGAACAGCTTCGAAATGCTAAATAAGGTGCGAAGGAATTCTCCTACTGCAGTGCTGAAGAGGTCTCCTCCCCCATTAAAAAAGGTTGTGGAAATAAAACCAGAACAGCCCCGATCTTCTCAACGGCTGTCTTCCAAAATCTATAAGGTTTGGCGGCAGGCCCAAGACTCGATCATCGATCCAAACTTCTCCCGCCAGCACAAGAAGCTGAAAATCCAACCGGAAGCTGGTCACCAGGCTAAACCCCAAAAGGCTGTCTGGACGCCTACCTCAACGGCCCCCTCAACCTCCATGGCTCATAAAAGGAGGAGGCCAGAGAAGACCCCCCAGCATGCAAGGACGACTAAAAGCACTGAGCCCAGACGCCCTAAGTCTGGGGCATGGTGGTACACACTGTTTACATGGCCTCTGGAAAGGAGGAAAGCCGCACTTCTACGGGCCACCGACCGCTAACCCGATCCGTGACGAAAGCCCAGGAGCAGCAACAAAAGCTTCAGGAAATGATGAATGCTATGGCCGCACTTACCGGGCCAAAAGAAAACCCAGAAACGTCCTCAGACGCACGCCAGGAGGAAGAAACCGACGCTGAATTCCTTCGCCGGATACTGGAGAAAAAGGACAAAGAGGCTGCTGAACAAGCGGCCAACATACAACGTATGGGCCTTCTCTTCCAAGATATGATAGGAATGATGATCCAGCAGGACTTACCCGCCGAGGATCCCCCAATCGTTCTTGAAGACGACTGAGGAGAAACGTCAAATCCACCACCAGCCCTCTCAACGGCCAAGGAGGAGGCAATCTCTAAGGCTGACTTGGTTGACTATATAGCCCAGCAAATCCGGGTTCATCACGCGACTGAGGCAGCCGGTCAAGTCGTGAAAACGGGGCGGCCGTATCCAAGCTGGTACGACCAAATCAAATACCCGCAAGGCTATACGATACCAAAATTCCACGTGTACAAGGGGACTGGCAACCCCCATCAACATGTCGCCCAGTTCCGGGCCCTCTGCGGTAACACCGGCGGTGATGATAAACTGTTGCTCCGCCAGTTCGTGGGCAGCTTATCAGAAACTGCGTTCGAATGGTATTCGGAACTCCCGAATGATTCTATCAAAACGTTCGCTGAAATGGAGTTGTTATTTACTCAGCGATTCGCAAGTGCCAGCGAACGCACTCCAATAACTGCACTGATTAACGCCAGGGTAAAACCAGGCGAAACCTGGGTCCAGTATGCTATACGCTGGCGGAACTTGTGGTCGAGATGTGAACAACGCATTGAGGAGGCACCCGCAGTGGGCATGTTCGTGGGAACCCTAGACCCCCACGCAACTATCTCCCAGTTTATGATGTTCTTTAAGCCAACCACATTCCAGGCTTTAATCGACAAGTTGGCTCAGATGGACCAGATGGGTCATAGACCACCTCCCCCGAAGTCGGAACCTCGGAATGACAAGGGTAAAGGAAGGGCAACCTTTGTTGCGAATGCCCAACAGCAACCTAACGCCCCGAAACCGGCAGATCAACTGGAGGAAAGACGCCGGTATTATAATGAGGAGATGAAGCGTCCCTACTCGTTCCCACGAGACAAGACGAAACGATTATTCGAGCTGGCAGTGCGCAACAGACTTATAAGCCTATCAAATCCAAGGCGACCGCCGCAACCCACCGAGGTGAATAACCCTAACTATTGCCCTTACCATCAAACGGTAAGCCATCCGATTGAAGATTGCTTCGTCTTCAAAGGATGGATTGAAGATCAATACCTCCAGGGGAAGTTTGTACTGTCCGAAAAGTGGAAGGTGAACCCACCGCAACTGCATACTCCTAAGAAAGCAGATACACCGGGGGCAATCTGCTCCTTTATTGAAGAAGCTCCATGGGAGGTCGTGCTATCAACTAAAACCAAAAGAATGCTGAGAGACCTTCATGCGTTCCCTGCGATCGAATGGAAGGACCCTCTTGAACCTCAAATTATCGAAGGGATGCTAAGGCGCCGCCCCAACTACGAAGACTCGCGATGAGGACCCAAATACTCACGCCCAACCGTCAAAATCTTCGAAGAAAAAGAAGAAGAAATCCAAGAAGACCGTGAAGCTTGGAGACGAGCACACGAACTTGCAGAAGTAAATCGACGCACTGGAAGAGTACAATCAAAAGGCGCGAACTCCTGTCACACTGCAAGAGTTCCTCAACCACATCTTTCAAGAGGAAGATGATGGAGAGAGCTCGTCGGAGGAATCTGAAGGGTATATGGCGAGTTGTAACATAATCTCCCACTCGTTTACCGATGATGGGAAAACTCCTGGCACTAAGAAGTTGGAGGCAGAGCCTGTACCAGAGCGTGCATGGCCAACAGACAAAATGATCGACGCTTTTCTAGACGAGATTCGTCTAAAAAGTAAAGCGGATCAGGAGTGTGAGATGGCAGCGTCAGAAGGAACCAAATGCAGACGACTGAACGGAAGAGTTGAACTACCTCCGCCAGAGCGAAAGGCATCCGAAGTAGACAAGAAGATATTCAAGACGAGAAAAAGGTTTGCCAAAGCCATGTCAATGGGGATGAAGCTACCGCCCTCGGAAGGAAACACACACGATGGGGTGGAGAGGCACCCTGATTATTGCGCATATCACCGGAAAATATCACACCCCACGGAGGAGTGCGACGCCTTTAAGATATGGTGGCAAGGATATGTTGCTCATCGGCAACATTTTAAGCGCATGAAACGCAAGATCCGTCGGGAGCGAAGAAGTACCGTCGATGGGCACAACAGAACTACTGGCGACTGTTACATGGTTAACGCCAGGGGGTCACAAGTTCTCACCTTTGGGAGCGACTCTGATGAAGAAATGGCTCTGGGCCCTCTCTTCAAAGAATCCGTTTTAGGGAAAGAGGAGAAATCGGAGATCTGCGAGAACATTCAGCTGCGCAATCGCACACTCCCAGAAAAGAATCTCGGGCCCGTAAGTAGAAAGGATAAGGGAAAGGAAAAGGTCACTGAAGATATCACTTTAGATGACCAAGTCATGAGAGAGCTGGCTGCCAAAGACCCTCCTAGAAAGGGTAAAGTGGACTATAACATCCTCGCGCACCTAAGGAAGCTAGCTTCTCAGCTTAGCATTCTCGATGCCCTCTTATTATCAAAAGAAGCGCGAGACTCACTAATTAAGGCGTTACAAGAACCTGAGCAATTCCAAGCCTTCCTCGCCACTGAAAAGATGAAGGACGAACTGGAGGAAGTGCATACGGCCGACATCACTTTCGGTGATGAAGACCTCCTTCTCAGGACGTGCGACCACAACCGTCCCCTATATGTCTCCGGATATTGCCATGACATCAAGATAGGCAAGATCCTGGTGGATAATGGATCCTCCGTCAATCTCCTTAATGTTCGGGTGTTGAAGGAAATCTGCATGAGTGTGCAACACCTCGCTCGTGACAAAATTACTATCTCCGGTTTCGATTCACAATCGTCACGGACTCTCGGATCTGTGATACTAACATTACGCTTTGGACTTCTCGTCACAGACATCAAATTCCATGTCATTGACGCCAAGACCTGCTATAACGCCCTGCTCGGTCGTCCTTGGCTACACGAGTACAACATCATCCCTTCTACACAACATCAGTGTATGAAATACTTTAAGGATGGTTTCGAGTATACTGTAACAGGAGAGCTGAACCCATTTTCCGTGAACGAAGTCCGCAAATACGAAGATGCGAAGTACTTTTTGCCAGATTTCGAGGATACAGAAAGGTGTCGCAATCCGGAGAACAAAACCGCCGCCACCATCCCTGTTTTCGGGAGCGATACCGAAGAAGAGGAAGAGATAGTTTATGCAGGGCCATCTCAACGCAACAACCTGGGGACGCCCGCCCCCATGTTAGTCTTCGGAAGTGATTCAGAAGATGAAGTTAATGCTGTGTTCTCCAATCGGCTGTCAATACAAGCACCCCTTGGCGATGACCATAGTTTGCAAATCACCATGGTACCGCGAGAACACTACAAGGATCTCGACACGCTTCAGGCTCACAATGTGCAGGACCTGCAAACATTTTACGTCCCTCCCAGGCAAAGGGGTGAGAAGGTGATCCTATTCTACCGATCCTCAGAGTCGAAAATAGAGAAAGAGATCTGGCATGGCGCGGATGCTACACTTGACAGGCTCCAACCCATTCGTCTGCCCAGATACTATACAAATGGATTAAAGAAGCTATTGAAGCGCCAAGGAGTACCCTTAAAACAGACTGTTCGGCAGGCTCGGTTCTACAACAGGATTTGGGATGTCCCCGGGACTCAACGCAAATTGCCCAACGGGAAGATGGAAACACTCGGGCTTGGATACGCAAGAGCCGGAAAACGGGAACGGGCCCACAGTAGCTACGCCATATATACCTTTGATGAAGAAGAGGACGCCTCGTCGGGAGATGCCAACCCCTCATCAAAACTAGACCCCGCGATTGAAGCGCCAAGTCTGTCGTTTGAAGAACGAATGGGCAAGCCTATCAGGAAAGTGGGTCAGAAAGCTCGGGAAGACCACAACCGCGAAATGGCCATCTACGAGAAGGCCAGGACGCAACGTCTATTTCAACAGGCTGCAAAAGACAAAGACGCTCATCCTCGTCAATCCGTTGTACGAAAGGCCCGACGCAGAGACGGAAATAAATCAAGAAGTGGAAAGAGGAGTCGACAACAACGACGCAGGATTAGAGGGTTACGTGGTCGGGTGTTGCACGGCTCGAATTTGTCCCTCATGAAGAAGATGAGTCGAGCGTACTCCTTCCCCCGAGACAAGACGGAGAAGTTACTCAAGCTCGCTATAAAACATCAAATGATCGCGCTTCCAGAGTCTAGACATCCTGAGCAAGTTAACAAGGCTTCTCATCTGAGCTATTGCTCTTATCACCGAGCCATAGGACATCCTACCGAAGACTGCTTCACCTTCAAGAACTGGGTCGAGGACCAGTACCAACAGGGCAGATTCGCTTTATCCGACGGCTGGAGGGTAACGCCGCCACTAAAGCATGAACCCAAGGCCGCAAGAGCAGAACCGGGTCCACCTCAGTCTGGGGAGCGGGTTCGCACCTGTTATACGATTACGATATTAAGAGAAGAGCCCGAGAACGTAGATGACCTTCCCCGGTGCTTTGAGAACAGCGATGATGAGGTGATCTCAGAATTTCCGCCCGCTCCGAAAGAACTGGAAGATGGTATACATACTACTGCAGATAACCTCAAGAAGATTGAGTTGGGATCGGCAGACGACCCGCGACCGACATTTGTCAGCGAGCTGCTATCCGAAGAAAGGGTGGCTGCGTTAAAGAACGTGCTTCTACGGCATAAAGACTGCTTCGTGTGGAACTACTCCGAGATGCCAAGATTAGATCCGGAGATTGCTGTGCATAAATTAGCAATATCCCCAGATATCAGGCCAGTCAAGCAGGCGCCAAGGAGGATGCGACTCGAGCTTGAGATGAGCATCAACGCCGAAGTCAAGAAGCTGATCGATTCCGGATTTATCCAAGAAGTCCAATATCCCGACTGGATCGCCAATATCGTCCCGGTAATGAAGAAGAATGGGACGGTACGCATATGCGTGGATTTCAGGGATCTCAATAAAGCCTGTCCAAAAGGACGATTTCCCGGTGCCGGTAACCGAGCTAATGATAGATAACACATCCACTCATGAGGTTTTCTCCTTTATGGACGGTTCATCAGGATACAATCAGATAAAGATGCATCCCGAAGACCAGAAGCACACCGCTTTCCGCACCCCTTTGGGTATATTCTGCTACAGGGTTATGCCCTTTGGTCTAAAGAACGCTGGCGCTACCTATCAAAGGGCCATGACAAAGATCTTTGATGACCTCATACACGACGTCGTCGAGTGCTATATCGATGACCTCATAGTAAAGAGCATGTCATACGAAGATCATTTAAAGCATCTGGAGACTGTATTTCGACGCCTTCGGTAATATAATTTGAAAATGAATCCCCTCAAATGCGCGTTTGGAGTCTCCTCGGGCAAATTTCTGGGATTCATCGTTCGACACCGAGGTATTGAAATAGATCCGTCAAAGATCAAGGCGATCATGGAAATGCCACCCCCAAGGACTCTCAAACAGCTGCGGTCTCTCCAGGGGAAGCTCGCGTATATCCGGCGGTTTATCGCCAACCTGTCAGGCAAGTGCCGTCCTTACAGTCACCTGATGAAGAAGGGAACCCCGTTCGTCTGGAACCAAAAGTGCCAGAGCGCGCTAGATGAAATCAAGCAGTACCTGCAGAACCCACCGGTGTTAGCTGCGCCGGTCAAGGGAAAACCCCTCATTCTTTATACGACCGCCCTCGAAGGTTCCTTGGGCGCATTATGGGCACAAGAGAACGATCAGGGGAAAGAGAGAGCACTCTACTACTTAAGTCGAGTTTTACTGGGGGCAGAAAGCAACTACTCTCCCATTGAAAAACATTGCTTGGCGTTAATCTTCGCGATAACAAAGCTCAGGCACTATGCGTTGGCACATGAAGTCCGTCTCATTTCAAAGGTGGATCCCCTTAAATACTTGATGTCGAAAGCCATATTGACGGGACGACTCGCTAAGTGGGCCCTGCTCTTGATGGAGTTCTCGATAACGTATCAACCTCTCAAGGCAATGATAGGCCAGGCCATTGCCGATTTCCTTGCTGAGCACCCGATACCGGCCGATTCTCCTCTGAACTGTGATTTGCCGGACGAGCATGCATTTGATGCGATTAGCGGCGGAAGCACCCGATGGGAACTCTATTTCGATGGAGCGTCCTCCGTAAAGAAACCGAAACAAGGTACCCCAATGATCAAATCGGGGATAGGCCTCGTCTTTGCAACTCCACAAGGAGGGATAATGCGCTTCGCCTTCTCCTTAACAGAGCCGAGGACAAACAATGAAGCTGAATACGAAGCTCTGATAGCAGGCCTCGAAATCGCTATCGACCTGGGAATTGAAGACCTCCTTATATACGGGGATTCTCAACTGGTCGTTAGTCAAGTAAAAGGTGACTACCAGACGTGCAAACCGGAGTTGGTGAAGTACGGCGAAAAGGTGCAACAACTATTGACCCAAATTCCCTCCTATACTTTGGAGAACATACCGCGCGCGGAAAACAGCAAAGCAGACGCGTTGGCTAAACTTGCTAAAGAACTGGCTGACGAGAACCTCGATGACGTCAGAATCGTGGTACAAAGCCGTCGAGTGCTCGCCCTGGAAGAAATATCTCCGGAATCATGCGAAGAAAAGGGAGCGACTGAGCAGACGACCCTACAAATAAAAGACCATGAGAAGGCCGAAGACTGGAGGGAAGTCTTCATAGACTACTTTAAGTCCCACCGAATGCCCAAAGAAGCGTCCTTAAGACATCAGCTCATGAAACGAGCTCTATCTTTCGCTTTCGTCAACGATATTCTATACAAGAGATCGTTTGATTCTCTATGGCTGAGATGCTTAGGACCTGACGAAGCAGAAAGAGTCATTCAGGAAGTTCATGACGGACTTTGCGGTTCTCACCAAGCAGGCCCAAAGATGAAGTTAAAAATTAAACGGATGGGTTACTACTGGCCCACTATGATCCAGGACTGCCTCGAGTATGCGAAGCAATGCCACTCATGCCAGATTCATAGAGACTTCATCCACCAACATCCGAATCCACTGCACCCAACGGTGGCTAGCTGGCCGTTCGAAATGTGGGGGACTGACATAGTCGGCCCCATTGAGCCAGCATCATCTCGGGGACACCGTTTTATCGTGGCGACAACTGATTACTTCTCCAAATGGGCAGAAGCAGTACCACTGAGGGAAGTGAAGACGGAGAATATCCTCCATTTCTTCAAGACGCACTTCATCTATCGGTTCGGAACTCCACGGCGGGTTATCTCCGATAATGGGCCGGCCTACCGAAGCCATAAGATTAGCCGCTTCGCACAGCAGCACAATATAGACTGGAGATATTCTTCGGTTTACAATCCACTAGCTAACGGTCTGGCCGAAGCCTTCAATAAGACCTTGACGAAGATCATAAAAAAGACTGTTTCCAGGAATAAGAGAGACTGGCACGAAAGGCTGCAAGAAGCCCTTTGGGCTTATCGAACTACATTCAAGACGGCCACGAACACAACGCCGTACGCGTTGGTATTTGGGACGGAAGCAGTGCTCCCCCTCGAGATAGAGTTACCCTCTTTACGAGTAGCAGTCCACCACGAGCTGACGAATGAAGAAAATGCTCACCTTCGGCTTGAGGAGCTTGATGCCCTCGACGAAACCCGGCTCATAGCGCAACAACATCTAGAGGCCTACAAAGCAAAGATGACGCGCTCATACGAAACATTGACCAGGCCGAGGACATTCCGCCAAGGCGAACTCGTACTAGTGGTCAAAAGACCTATGATCCCCAATCGTGCCAAGCGAGGAAAATTTGAGCCAAACTATGAAGGCCCGTACATCATAGACAAGGTCTACCAGGGTGGAGCCTACCTACTCATGGACATGCACGGTGAAAGGCCTTTCAGGCCAATAAACGGCCGCTTCTTAAAGAAATACTATGCTTAATAAGCCACAGCCTGGGTCAATGATAGATGACGACGACTATGTCCGCTCACTATCTTCCTAGGCTCAGACTTTACAAGCAGCAGCCGGCCTTCCCATAGAGACGGACCGAAACGTCCTTAAACTAACGACGGACCGAAACGTCCTTAAACTAACGACGGACCGAAACGTCCGTAAACTATCGACGGACCGAAACGTCCTTAAACTAACGACGGACAGAAACGTCCCTAAAACTACTACCGCAGTATCTTTAGGCTGACGAGATAAAAAAAAGGAGAGAGAAAGAAAAAATAAAAAAAATATATGAAAAAGAATAAAAAAACGGTATGTCCATAAGCAAAATAGGCACGGATGAAAACCCGAAAGGGCTCCGTGAGTAAAAACAGCAGGGCTGCCGGCAAGTGTTCGTGAAAATCCGAAAGGGCGCGACCTTGTAAAAAAAAAGTGAAAAAGAATAAAAAAAAACGGTATGTCCATAAGCAAAATGGGTACGGATGAAAACCCGAAAGGGCTCCGTGAGTAAAAACAGCAGGACTACCGGCGAGTGTTTGTGAAAACCCGAAAGGGCGCAACCTCGTTAAAAGACACTTGTAGGGTCCTCTCAACCTTGTAAGGAGAAACCACCTGCGTGAGATCCTTACGACTCACAAAGGAGCAACACACTTCGGGATCCTCACGATTCCTAAGGAGAAAATACACTTACGAGATCCTCACGACTCGTAAGGAGAATTCTCTTATGGGACCCTCACGGCTCATGAGATTTGAAAGTCTTAAGTTACAGAAACCTAAACCTGTTCTTAAGCAAATCCTCCACAACCTTCGATATTGCCCTACAAGAGGCTCAATACTGACCCTTGTATACAATCCACGAGCGTGAAAAAACATTTCCCCAGCAAAGTCCCACCCGTGACTAGGGATATGCCCATATGATGAGCAACCCTTGTAGGTCCTCTCGACCCATAAGGAGAAAGCCCTCTTGTAGGATCCTTACGACTTGCAGAGGAACATACACTTAGGAATCCTCACGATCCCTAAGGAGAAAATACACCTGCAAGATCCTCACGACTTGTAGGGAGAAATACCTTTGTGAGACCCTTACGGCTCATGAAGTCAAAAGCCTTGGTCGACAGGACCCTTAACCCTGTTTACTAAGCCACCTTTGTTCAATATCGACAGAGGCAAATGATGATTCGCTCCTGGCGACATCCCAGTTGCAGCGGTGCTGATGCCAAAATCGGTGTCTAAAATCCAAGCTTGCGGCGAAAAAGCTAGCAAGCCACACATGTCTACGAAATAGCCGAAATGATGGGGCAACTTGCAATAAAAAGCAGCAAGTAAAAATGTATGCATGAAAAATAGCCGAAACGATGGGGCAACTCGCAATAAAAAAGCAGCGAGTAGAAAATAAATAAATAGCCGAAATGATTGGGCACCGCGAAAAATAGCCGAAATGATGGGGCAATCGCGACCTTCGCGATATAAAAGCTGAAACGATAGAGCATCGCGGAAAAAGAAATAAAATAAAAATAAAATGTATGCCTTACAGGTGATGTTCCATCACACCCTGTATACAATCCACTGGCATAAACAAAAAGGGAACATACCTCCCTCCCCCAGGTTTCACCAAGGAAAGAAGCTAAATCTCGACGGACCACAAGCGACCTAGAGATCATCCCAACACTCGTCTCGTAACAACGGACACAACTTCAAGCTAAGCGGAACAGCGGCAACTCCCAGTTCCATGGCTCGGTGGTATACATATCGCCAACAGTCAAACCTCCATCCCGTAAAATGCGGATACAATCAGCAAAATTCCTGGTTACGTGGAACGCGGATAATGTCACTCTTTGACCCCGTGGAAAACGTCCAGAGCGGATCCTGGTCCTCGCAGAGCACGGCAGTGAACCCGTGTGAAGCATCCAGAGCGGAGCCTAGTCCTCGCCGAGCGCGGCAGTGAACCCGTGTGAAGCATCTAGTGCAAAATTCCTGGTTACGTGGAACGCGGATAATGTCACTCTTTGACCCCGTGGAAAACGTCTAGAGCGGATCCTGGTCCTCGCAGAGCACGGCAGTGAACCCGTGTGAAGCATCCAGAGCGGAGCCTAGTCCTCGCCGAGCGCGGCAGTGAACCCGTATGAAGCATCTAGTGCAAAATTCCTGGTCACGTGGAACGCGGATAATGTCACTCTTTGACCCCGTGGAAAACGTCCAGAGCGGAGCCTAGTCCTCACCGAGCACGGCAGTGAACCCGTGTGAAGCATCTAGTGCAAAATTCCTGGTTACGTAGAACGCGGATAATGTCACTCTTTGACCCCGTGGAAAACGTCCAGAGTGGATCCTGGTCCTCACAGAGCACGGCAGTGAACCCGTGTGAAGCATCCAGAGCGGAGCCTAGTCCTCGCCGAGCGCGGCAGTGAACCCGTGTGAAGCATCTAGTGCAAAATTCCTGGTCACGTGGAACGCGGATAATGTCACTCTTTGACCCCTTGGAAAACGTCCAGAGCGGAGCCTAGTCCTCGCCGAGCACGGCAGTGAACCCGTGTGAAGCATCTAATGCAAAATTCCTGGTCACGTAGAACGCGGATAATGTCACTCTTTGACCCCGTGGAAAACGTCCAGAGCGGAGCCTAGTCCTCGCCGAGCACGGCAGTGAACCCGTGTGAAGCATCTAGTGCAAAATTCCTGGTTACGTGGAACGCGGATAATGTCACTCTTTGACCCCGTGGAAAACGTCCAGAGCGGATCCTGGTCCTCGCGGAGCACGGCAGTGAACCCGTGTGAAGCATCCAGAGCGGAGCCTGGTCCTCGCCAAGCACGGCAGTGAGCCCGTGTGAAGCATCCAGAGCAAATACCGGACTGTGGAGTCCTTAAAATCCACGGACTATGATGTCCTTAACCTCGACCGTGATGTCTTAAAACTAACGATCAACCACCCCGATTCCCTACGGATTCTGCCTTGGTTTAAGGGTACATCTCTTCACTCCTTTGATACCTGACGTTGTAATTCCTCAACGTCTTCAAAGAGGTGACGGGTCCCTGCAACCACACATCGGACTGTGGAGTCCCTAAATCCACGGACTATGAGGTCCTTAACCTTGACCGTGATGTCTTAAAACTAACATCGGACTGTGGAATCCCTAAATCCACGGACTATGAGGTCCTTAACCTTGACCGTGATGTCTTAAAACTAACAGCGGACGGTGGAGTCCCTAAATCCACGGACTATGAGGTCCTTAACCTTGACCGTGATGTCTTTAAACTACGATACCTTGAGCGACCCCTGACCCCGTGAAACACGGATAAGGGCGACCACATCCAACACTTGCAGGTCCTCACGACCTGCGGGGAAGAAAAACTCTCTTGTGAGATCCTTACGACTCTCAAGGGAAAACCCGCTTAAGGATCCTCACGATCTCTAAGAAGAACTTACACCTATGGGATCCTCTCGACCTGTAGGGAGAAAAACTCTTTATGAGACCCTCGTGGCTCATAAGATGCAAAAGCCTTAGGAAGCAGATCTTAACCCTGAACCCTAAGCCATCGCTGTCCTGCAAAGAGATCAAGATAGAATATCCGCAGAATACATTCAATAAAAAGGGGGACACACCATTGAGAAGAAAAATGTATCTTTTATTCATAAACCAAAATGGATACGAAGTACAATTCATGAAAGAAACAAAAAAGAAAGATACTCTCATCCATGAGTATGTACAAAAAAAAGGGAAAAAAGATACAAGTTCTCAAGCCGGCGGGCGGTGCAATAATTTTACCAGCTCGTCATTCTGTTGCTGAGCCACGGCTTCATGACCCAAGATCTCCAGAAGACGAGCCTCCGCTTGAGCTTGCTGAGCCTGATACGAAGCAAGCCGAGCTTCGAGCTCTTTCTCGGTGGCTTTATAAGCCTCGACCCTCTCACGAGTGAACATGGCAGCTTTATCGAGAGCCACCACCTCTTTTATGGACTCCTGAAGCACCCGCCAGAGTTCGTATGCTTTGTTGGCCTTAGCTGTGAGTCTGGCCTGAAGCTCGCTCAGCGCCTTAGAAGCCAATGCCCTTTCCGAAAATTTACGGCCGAGCCCTTTTCTCGCACAACAATATGTTCGCTATGTGTCGCTCTATCAGGCCACGTAAGCTCGCTTTCGTGACCGCGGCCTTGGAAACAAGACATTTACAAGACCGTATAAATGGGCTTCCAGTCGACGGGAATAATCGATCTCAAACGCGCTCACATCACCTGACGTGAAAGGCAACAAGAAAGGAAAGTGATGATGGCATTTGCAATTAAAGAAAGTTCTCATGAGAAGAATACAAAGTTTATTTATGCAAGCGGAAACATACATGCTAGCACCAAGCCTACATGGAATTTCGGCATAAAGCGTAGAAAAGGAGGGACTAATTTAAAAATGTTCTACGCTAACGGAAAAGGTCACCAAACATGGGATCAACGGCACAAGGGTTAATGAAGCAGAGGACAAAATTCTCCATCTCTCTCTCTGCTTTCTCCAGCACGTCAAAGCGACGGTTCTCACGAGGAGTCGCTCCCCATCGATTGGCGCCGTGTTCGTCCGCGAAAGCAGACATAATAGCTCGCCGGGCCTTGATCTGGCTCAGCAGATGAATTGAGCAATCCTTCAAAGCCTGAGTGATCAGGCACGCTTCATGAAAACCCTCAAGCTTTTCTTCTGCCGCGTCGAGCATCGCCAGGGTCATCTCCGCCGGGTGAGGAGGAATGTCGGCAAGCACGGCCGTGATAATCATCCGGAGCCAGAGAGAACCCATCGGGAGGGGGGACCCCCTACGGATCAAGAGTTCATGCATGGCTGAGTCGCATTCGTTGTCGGTGAGGAGGGGATCCACCAACCGAGCAGCAAAGCGGGGGACCATCTCCTCAATAGGAACTTCCCATGGCTGTCGACGAGCATGAGGGCGATTGCAGGCCACGGCGCTCGTTTGTTTCTCAAGACAAGTTACTCCAAGATAAAAAAAATATAATAATAATATAAATCTCTTTGTGAGGGGAAAAGGAAGCTATAGCCTCATATATAAGGAAATGCATTAAGTGTTGTGCGCGGAAAATCTTGCATGGTGAAGCTATTTCCAAGGCCCAAAAAAGGAAAGGCATTGAAAATCAAGGAGATGGAACTATTTCCAAGGCCCTTTTTTCCTGCATCTGATATTGTGCACTGAAAATAGGGCATAGGAAGATTTTGTGAACAGCCACATCAAGGGACCCCACGTGCAGACTACGTGAGGCCTAAACCTGATGTACACTAAAAAAAAATGGAGTAGCACCCTGCATATTGAAAGCACCAACAACAACAGTAGCAAAATGATAAAATCCCAGAGAAAAGCATGCAGACATACAAAGACATAATAGAACTTATCATCCAGACTTCAAGAAGGTCATACAAAATAAAAAGAAAACTTTTACAATGGCAAGGCTTCAGACGCGGGGCATGGGTTGAGAAACTCGAGATTAACTTTGTCCAAAATTCTCCAAGCACTTCGAACCTCCCGAGTATGCTTCCTCTCGCGATCGCAAGCATCGGGGTCCTCACGAATGTCCTCCACCCTCCGATAGGCGGAAAGTATGGCCGACTGCTGGAACGCCTGGTGCAAAAGATCGATGAGGTGATCTCGCCTCCTCTTTGAGATCAACCCCATAAGGTACACCGAATGCACCTTATCCTTGGCAGTGTCCAAGGCCCCGAGCGGTATGCCGGTGCAAAAGAGAGGAAGTGCCTCCTGGATCGCCAGCACGATCAGCCTCAGAAGAGAAGAGCGACGGGGGGGGGGGGTAGCCGATGGTTGTACTCGTCAAAGCGGCTCATAATCTCAGCACACTGAGCGTTGGTGAACTCCTGATTCTGACTACGGCCCAGGGCACGAATATTCCCGTAGGAAATGATCTCGTCAAGACTATACAGATGGGCATCCATGATACCTGAAGTAAAAGTCACGAGAATCATTACAAAACTCCCATTGCATTAATTGCAGAAGAACAACCTCGGGCCAAGAGACCCCAGGAAGCCTCCGCGTGAAGAAATCAAGTCCTTCATTGGGATTAAAATTCCTTATTAAGAAAAGGGAATTAAATTCCCAAAAATATTTTTGGATGGAATTAAATTCCATGGAGTTGAAACGCCATCATCATCTCCCCAAAGATCATCTAAACCCTAAAAGATCTACAGTTTGAAGGTTAAGCGGTTTCATGTTCTTATGGAAAAACATGAAGAAAAAAGGGTAAAAACCCTTGTTTTGGATTTAAAATCCAGAGGAATGTGAAGGTCCATCGTTTGTCCAAGAACATTACCTGAGGAAAAGAATTCTTTTCGAACAGAGTTAAACTCTGAAGATTGTTTCAAGACAGAGAACTAAGCTCTGGAAGCGAGAATTAAATTCTCAAGGAAAAAGTTCTCAGAAGAAGAAGATGAGCAAAGTGAAGGCTCCTCGGAAGAGACGGTGGTATTTATAGAAGGCGATGGAAACGCTTCATCTCCCCAAATCCCTAAAGAAATCCAACGGTCACAAAAGGTGACAGCGTTGCACTCACGTGCTGACACGTGAGAACAACGCTGTGGGGGCATTTGTTTCCTGATTTAAAATCAGAAAAGCTTATGGGAAAGCTTCAGAAAAGGGTCACGTGCTTACGCGTGACCAGCAGTCACGTGTTGGCACGTGACATCTAAAAGCATCATCAAGGCAGATTCAGCTTCCTGACTACATCAAAGAAAAGGGCTTCAGAAAGGGTCACATGCTCCCACGTGACCAGGGTCACGTGTTGGCACGTGACATTTTAAAGCGGATTCAAAGGCACATCGGTTCCCTGATCAAATCAAGAAAAAAGCTTCAAAAGAGGTCACGTGCTCCCACGTGACCAGGGGTCACGTGTTGGCATGTGACGCTCAAAACATCAGAATTGTTCTCCAGTTAAATCAAGGAAAGAGGCTCCAGACAAGGGTCACGTGCTCACACGTGACCAGTGGTCACGTGTTGGCACGTGATGACCAAGCAGCGGCAAAGGTATAGCGCAAAGGAAAGAAGAGGGCTCATTCCAAAGAGGGTCACGTGTCCACACGTGACCAAGGGTCACGTGCCCACACGTGACCAAGGGTCACGTGGTCACACGTGACCGGCTTTCAAAGCCCATTTTGTTAACAGAATTAAATTCTGAAGGAGATTCAAATCCTTCCAAAGGAAAGCGACTATCTAGAAACAATTAAATTAAAGGTTCAGAGGTGATTAAATATCACCTATTTATGGGAAAATCTCGAGCTTGGAAAGATTTCCCCTTTAAATCTAACCGAAATAACAAAAGAGAATCCCTGGATTTGAAATCCAATGGTGAATAAAATTCACCTAATAATCCAAAGGTCCAGAACGAATGATGGATGCAAATCAAATCTCTCAATGAAGATTCGTAAAAAACTAATTGACTCGGCTGCTTCTCCTATAAATAGGAGCCAAGAGACACAAAAAAAAAGATATATACGCAGAGGGAAGAAAGGGAGAGAGAGCCTTGATACTTCGAAGAACTTGGATCTTCTGCAAAAGAAAACCCTAGGTAAGAAAGGGAAGGCTCCTTGAAAGAAAGGAGAATTTAATTCTCAACAGAGTTTAACTCTGATATATAAAACAGAAGAACATATTTCTTCTCTCTTTGATAGAGGATCTGCAAAGTGCACATCTCCCCTTGAAGTTGAGAATTTAATTCTCAATGGGTCGAGATCCTGCCATGCAGATCCAAAACATAGAGAGGAAACGGAAGCACGAGAATTTAATTCTCACAGAACTATAGGAATTTAATTCCTTTAAAATAAAATTAGGGTTTGACCCTGTGTCATGGGAATTTAATTCCTTCAGAACAAAGAGAAACAGGGTTTAACCCTAATTAAGAACCTAGTTCTGTTGGAACAGCGGGGATTTAATTCCCTTGATCATAATTTAACAGAGAGTAGGAATTTAATTCCTCTGAAATTACTGTCAGGGTTTAACCCTACGAGGAATTTAATTCCTGGAAAAGATTAACAGATCCTCTAAACAACATACATAGAGGCAGGGTCACGTGTCACCACGTGACCCCCCCAAGAGATCTACAGAAAGCCCCTTTGAGGCAGCACCCCACGTGACCCACGTGACCCTTGACAGAAGCTTTAACGCACAAGCATTTGAATGCCCGTCACGTGATGGCACGTGATGCTCTGAAAGATGCGATAATCTCAGCAGAATAAATGAAGGGAGGGCGCTCTCACGTGTTGCCACGTGACCCCTCTTGCCTTAGTGTTCAACACTAAATTGGAACTCTCGAATCCAGTATTGAAACACTGTTGGGCCCTAGTGTTCAACACTAATCAAAGAACTTTATTCGCAGTGTTCAACACTGATTACCTTAGTATTTAACACTAATCTGAGATCTCCATTGCCAGTGTCCAACACTGATCTGTTTTAGTGTTTATGATAATTTGAAAGCCTTGTTGCTGGTGTTTAACACCAATTGTCTTTTAGTGTTAAACACTAACTTGTCAACCTCATTCCCAGTGTTCAACACTGATTGCTCTGTAGTGTTTAACACTAGGCTTTGGCCCAATTGGCTAAATGGATAGAGGCAAAGCCTCTCCTTCAATGGACCAACAAGAAGCCAATATTCCAGACATGATCGGACTTAGCCCAAGCTGGGCCATGAGTCTTCAATTCGTAATTAACTGGGCTAATGGGCTCATAACATAATTAATCGGTCTTGATCCCAAATTGGGTCAAGGACTATTTAAGCCATTCCGGTTCTAGGGTACATCTCTTCACTCCTTTGATGCTTGGCATTGTAATCCCTCAATGTCTTCAAAGAGGTGACGGGTCCCGACGACCACACATTGATATGGACTGTGGGGTCCTTAAACCCGTGTCTAATGCAAAATTCCTGGTTATGTGGAACGCGGATAACGTCACTCTTTGACCCCGCGGAAAACGCCCAGAGCGGAGCCTAGTCCTCGCCGAGCACGGCAGTGAACCCGTGTGAAGCATCTAGTGCAAAATTCCTGGTTACGTGGAATGCGGATAACGTCACTCTTTGACCCCGCGGAAAACGCCCAGAGCGGAGCCTGGTCCTCGCCAAGCACGGCAGTGAACCTGTGTGAAGCATCCAGAGCACATACCGGACTATGGAGTCCTTAAACCCATGGACTACGACGTCCTTAACCTCGACCGAGATGTCTTAAAACTACCCATGGACCGCAATGTCCTTAAACTACCCATGGACCGCAACGTCCTTAAACTACCCATGGACCGCAATGTCCTTAAACTAGAACAATAGAGCCCCGCATGCTCTTTTGTGGGATCTAAACGGTCCCGTTTAAGTTGATCTTAGCCTTAAAGATGGCTAACGTATCCTTAAACCTTCAAACAGACTGGACTATGAATCCCCCCAATTAACTCTGGCTCGAGGGTACATCTCTGAACTCCTCTGACATCCGTCGTTGTAATCCTTCAACGTCGTCAGAAAGGTGACGGGTCCCGACGGCCATACATACGATGGACCACTATGTCCCTAAACTGGAACAATGGAGCCTAAAACGCTCCTTTGTCGGATCTAAACGATCCCGTTAAGTTGATCTTAGTCTCAAAGTTAGACTAACGTATCCTTAACAAACGTTTGAGTTGATCTTAGCCTCAAGTATGGCTGACGTATCCTCAAACCAAACCCTCAAACCCAAATCTAAGATAATACGGATTTGGACTAGTCCACGCCCTACGGGCGACGACATAACTCAGTCTCCGTAAACAATCCACGGGCAACAAAACGCAAAACAAACACCCACGACACGAAGTGACCATCTGGAGAAGGAGAAAGTTGTTACCGCAATGCGGTAGCGTAATTAACTGCAGGGGCTTGCGCCTGCAGGGAAGAGCGTCCCCACAATCAAAAACCCCTCAAACGAGGGGGAATCTGACGAAGTCTGCTACATCGGACGCATCCGTCTAAACCTTCGATACATGGTGCCATAAATCAACCTGGCATCTTCGGAGAGGTGGACGGATAGCACCAATTAGCATCTGCCCCGAATCTCAGTGCCAAGACATCGCAGTCTTGTGCGCCGCCATTCGGAGGGGAACATACTCTTTTGTTATAAAAGAAAATTTTTAAAATTTTTGGAAATGTTGTGCTTATGCAAAGTATGATGCAAATTGATGCGTAAATAAGCACAAACCTCCCCCAAACCTGTTTACAGCAATGTCCTCACTGATGTCATCCGTTAAGCTAAAAAAAACCTGTAGACTTGGGAGGAAATTATTAACGGAGGCAAGAATATATGAAAGTAAAAATCCTCCCCCAAACTTATCTTTGGCTCACAATTTTGTAAAAATCATTTTCTTTCAAGAGCCAAAATATACCACCCCCCCAAAAACTTGAGTTAAACAATTTTAATCTTTTAAAATCACACGAGGGGGTCAAGATTATTGGTCAATGCCAAGCTTTGCAAAGACCGAAAGTCAACACCAACCATTCAAAAATTTTATCGATGAAGCACCAAGGTTGGTGGAAGAACATGTCACCTTTTGACAAGAAGAAGTGGGGAGGTGATAAGAGGTGTAATGGAAAAGGATTGCGTCTCAATTTGGAGAGACGACACAGTGATAGTAATGATGGATTACTCGCATTATCATGATTGTCCAAAAGAAGGGGTGGAGGTCCAATTTCTTCATCTTGGAGTTGGTTTATCTCAACACCCGTATCTTTTAAAAATGCGAGTTCATCAGCGAAAATTTCCTCAAAGCTTTCATCGATACCCCGAAGAATAATGTCATCAGAAAAAATGGGGTGATCGTCAGACTCTATAAAAAGTTCCTCATCAGCGTTAGATGTTGACCCGGACAACTCGGTGGAAGAGTACATGGTTGGGTCAAACAACAACATATGAAAAGAGTCAGTATTATGAGATTGATCAAATTCGCTGCAGTCGACATCCATTAATTCGACAGAACACACATGAGCATAGGGTTCGGAGGGTTCACTTCCCAACTTGTAAATGTTAAGCTCAATTGACTTCTTTCCAAAGGATAGGGTCATAGAGCCGTTTCTACAATTGATTACTGCGTTGGAAGTGGCCAAAAAGGGTCGATCGAGTATCACCGGGATTTGATTGCGTGGGTTCGCCACAGGTTGTGTATCTATAACGATAAAGTCCACAGGGAATATGAATTCTCCGACTTTGATTAACACATCCTGTAGCTCACCCCTTGGTTGGGTGATAGATTGATCGGCCATCTGAAGAGTGCAATGCGCAGGTTTTAACTCTCCAATCCCTAATTGCTCATAAACAGAATACGGAAGCAAGTTAACACTAGCACCTAGATCGAGTAGAGCACGATTGATATTTTTACCCCCAATGGAAATAGAAATTGTAGGACTTCCGGGGTCCTTTCGTTTCTTGGGTAGTTGTTGTGTAAAAGAAGTGCTCACATTACTCGCAAGGAAAACTTTTTTAGGTATTTGAACTTTTCTCTTCCTAGTGCACAAGTCCTTTAGGATTTTCGCATATGACGGAACTTGTTGAATAGCATCTAGGAGAGGAATGTTTATATTAACTTGCTTAAAAATTTCCACAATCTTCTCCATTTGTGGACTTGGTCTGTTTTCCCTTAACCTGTTTGGATAAGGTGCTTTATCAATAAGGGTTTGGTCCAATATTGGAGAGGATTGTGGGGATGGAGTGGATCCCAGAATTGGAGTGGGGATCGTTTTAGGTAGATTCGAGGAAATGGGCGAGGGGTTCGAGCCTTGGGGAAAACGGAGAATAGGCTCGGATGAAGGTGGGAGACTAGACGGATTAGGGGAAGAAGAAGAAGCTGGGGTATCATTGGTGTCACTATCATCACATTGCTCACCCACTCGGTTATTCAGCACTTTTCCTGATCTCAACGTAGTGACGGCACTCACATTATAACTTTGTGAGTGGCCAGGATTAGGTATGTGTTGAGATAGGAGTTTCCCTTTCTCTCTCGCATTCATTGTGGCGTTCAACTGTGCAAGTTGGTTTTCTATTAATTTAATACTCTCGCCGTGGGAGGCGGAGTCTTTCTGTATGGTATCAATAGAAGACTTCATCTCAGCCGACAATTGCATGGAATGTTTCATGAACATATCCAAAGTTTATGCGAGTGAAGAGTTGTCAGTACCGGCCACTTGTGGTGTAGAAGTGTTGGCCGGATTTTGAAAGTTCTGTGACTGAAAGGGGAGCTGATTTTGTGGTTGTGGTTGCTGTGGAGGAGGTCTTTGATAATTGCTTTGTTGGTTTTGATTCCAAGCAAAGTTAGGATGATTCCTCCATCCTTGATTGTACGTGGAAGAATAAGGATCGTTTCTATGTCGCTGCTGAAAAGCAGCATTAGTTTGAACCGATGCATTCATAGGACATTCTTCCGTTAAGTGTGAAGGATCTGAACAGCAACCACAGACGGTCTTGAGAAGCGTGACCTGATTTAGGGAGACTGATGAAAGTTTGTTCTCAATAGCATCGAGTTTCTTCTGCATCGCTGCCATTTCAGCTTTCACTGCGATGGAAATATCGAGCTGGTGAATACCTCCCCTAGATGAAGGTGGTCTTACGCTTTCCCACTGCAAAGTGTGTTCTGCCAGGTCTTCCAGATATTTCCAAGCTTCACCGTCGTCTTTAGACATGAAATTGCATTGACACATTATTTCAAGCATCTGCTTTGTCGCTGGATTAATGCCCTTATATATTATTCGACATAAATCCCATCTTTGTATTCCATGATGAGGACATTGGACAAGCAGATCCTTAAAACGTTCAAAGCACTTCCAAAATGGTTCATTGGGAAGCTGGGTGAACTGGTTGATCTCGCTCTTAACACGGGCGGTCTTATGGTTTGGGTAAAACTTCTTAAGAAATGCTATTATGAATTCATCCCAATTAGTAATAGAGTGTGCGGCAGTATTATAAAGCCATTTTTCTGCCAAGTCGCACAGTGTGAGTGGGAGAAGACGCAAGCGCATAGCATCGACAGTCAACTGTGAAGTACCCATCATTTCGCATACGTTTTCGAATTTGGTGATGAAAACGTACGCGTCTTCCGACTCAAGCTCGTGAAATTTGGGCAGCAGATTGATGTAGTGGGGTTTAATTTCGAAATTATCCCCGTTAGCTGGTGGAAGAGATAGACAAGTAGGAAGAGGACCACGGATAGGATAGCATCTCTCTTGGAGAGAGATGCGTGGTGGATTCTGCGCACTCCTACGGGTGGTGGCAGCGTGGTGTTATAATCTGATGGAGTGCCGTCCATCTCGGTCGTGGTGTGTGGTGGGGGAAAAGAAGATGAAGAAGTACCGACTTCGGAGTCGATAGCAGGAACGCGGTCAAGACGGGCACTAGGATCCCGTGTCCAGCCGAGCATGCACTAAGCGGGTTTAGTGCAAGTGGCAGTGTGTGTGTGATTTAAAATTGGTTTGTTTTGAAAAAGTGGGACACAAGACAAATCACTCTAAAATGCACAAGCAACCCTAGAACTAAGGTCACCTAGATCCAGTCTCTAGACCGCTCCTAGACTTCCAAAGGACAAGCCGCAGATCAATCCTCTACCGCCTCTGTACTACCCTTGTAGCCAGGTAACTGCCAGGTAAGTGGGAAGGAGCCACAGTAGTGGGCCTAATTAAAAACCACTAGCCTTTGACACACTTGCCTAGACACCACAAAAGTAATGCGGATAAGCGATAGATTACCCACGACCTTCCTCTGTCCTTATTGAGCGCGACAGTCCTTAGAGTCCGATCTAGATATTTTTTAAATTAATGTAGGGTTGATGCAGATGCTCGGTTTGTGATTTGTAGGGCTTAGGATCCCCACCTAATCTGGATTTGGTCTTTGCCCCTTAAAGTCCGTATTAAAATATGCAAAACAAAACCAATCACAAAATTTTTGCAAAAAGATTTTTGAGCGGCGCTATTTTGCAAAGAATCCTGCAGAAAATAGATTTTATTGGATTTGAGAGGAGAGAGGAAGAGTTGAGAAAGATACCAGAAAAGTTTGGAACCCTAGCCTGTTTCCTCAAGTCTGTGACTCCAGATTTCCGTGCAAAAATTCACGCACAAATCGTTAAATATGCAATTTGCAGTTTTGTTTTAATTATGATATGGATCGTATAAGAATTCAACACAAATAGTAAGAATAAAAAATTACGCACGTATTCCCGATAACGGCGCCATTTGATTGATGTGAAAAAGTGTTTATGTAGTTAACCGCAATCAATAACGGTGTCGCGTGTAGCTAGACCGAGATGAGTACGGGTCGTCCTCAGGGAAACGTTGAATCTTTTACTCTTACTTTAGATGTGTTGAAAGAGAGGAGGGATAAAGAATTTTGTGGAATTGTTTCTAAATCTACGTTAAGCAAGAATGCAAAATATATAGATCTAGATTATTTTAGGGATGTAGTTAATATAATAAGAGGGCTTGTAGGGTTCGTTAGGATTTAGTAGTTATGGACGATTAATTAAAAGTTAACCTTTTTATCTTTTAATAGATTTAAAACTAGAACGACGGTGATGCGTGTAGATTAGGGTTTCTGGAGGGAAAAGGAATCCCACTCTTAATCCTTATCTCGAAACGGAACTCCGTTCATATCTAGCCTTTACTAAAACAATCATTAATCTAATCTCTAATCGCGGTCGGAACTAACATAGAATTGTTAGCGCACCTGATTAGGATGTTAATGATTCTTTTGATAAAGTTCATAAATTTTATAGGACTTAAAAAGGGTTTAGGGATGTTCATCATCTATTAGCCTACCCTAATCCTACGAACCATAACAAGCGGAGAATTACTCACGCATGTTGGGAGAAAAAGAGATGGAAAGAAATTGCATAATTAAACTACGAAGAAATAGAATAAGAAAAAGAAAGCTACCTTTATTAATCAACAATATTCATTACACTTGAATCCTTAGAAAATGATTACAATTTCTAGTTGCTTCTCGATCTCTTCTAAGGAGGTAGACGAACAGTTGATGATCAGCCTGGATGCGTGAGCCGTCTTGGACTTCGTGATCTCGTCGGCTTGATGATTTTTCCAAGAGCCTCTCGGTCCATATTTATAGTCCAAAACCAGAAACCTTTGCTTCCAAATTAGGTAAATAACAGCAGAGATTCACCACAAAATTTTTCAGCAACTAAATCTTTAAGATTGCCGCGGATCCGCGGCCCAAGAGGGGGGTATGGCCGTGGATCCGCGGTTATATAATCATAGCCGTTGATTTTCTTTTTGGGGCTTCTCTCTACTTGGCATGTGGACTTCTCTGGAATTTTTGGATCTTTGAAATCTTCTCGTAGTCGCTGCCAGACTTGATCTCCAAGTTTTGCTTTCTTAATTCGGCAAGTTTTTTTTAACAGCTTGATTTCTTGGAAAAATTCTGCACAACAACTTGGAAAAATTCTGCACAACAACTTAAATAATATTTAGTAGTCTTTGTTCTACTAGGATTTGGTCAATGATATTATTTGCATACATTTTCCTACTAAATGCTAATTATAATATATCAACACATGGAAAATATTATTTTTACAGATAAACCCTCATATGTATGATATATTATAATAAAGACCTTTTTTAATATGGAAATGGTACGAAAAATGTAATAACAAATGTGCAGTTTTTTCAACTGAACACCGCTCAGCGGACGTCCATTTTCAATAGGCTGGCGCCAATAACAGCACCTGACCAGAACAGGAGGCACGATCAAGCTGCCCCTATAGCTGAGCCAGTACCGTCGGCTCGACACGATCGACGTCGCCACTGGCGCCGAGTAAGGAAGGCTTGGGGCAATTCCCTTTCTGGATTGACTCCGCCGGCTCCAACGATGGAAATTGATGCTGCTGTTCCAATTGGGAACAGCTTTGAACCACTCAGGAAGGTACGCAAGAACTCTCCGACTGTTGTGCTGAAAAGATCTCCTCCGCCTATGGAGAGCACTACAAAGGCGAAGCTAGAGTAGCCCCCTCAGCGGCTGTCCTCTAAAATTTATAAAGTTTGGCGACAGGTCCAGGACTCCGTGATAGATCAAGATTACTCCCGCCGACAGAAAAAAATGAAAATTCGGCGAGAAGAGGATTATCTTGTCAAGCCACAGAAGGCGACAGCTACTTGGGTGCCCACTGCAACGACCCCCTCAACTTCGACCGCTCACAAGAGGAGAAGGCCGGAGAAAATCCCGGTGTCTGCGACGAATCGCAAGAACACTGAATCTAAACGCCCAAGTCTGGGGGCATGGTGGTACATACTGTCTATATGGCATCCGGGAAAGAGGATAGCCGTATCTCTACGGGCCATCGACCACTCACCAGATCCGTAACAAAGGCCCAAGAGTAACAGCAGAAGCTCCAGGAAATGTTGACGCAAATGGCCGTACTCACAGGACCAAAAGAAAGCCCGGAAACGTCGTCGGAGCAACATCAAGAACAAGAAACTGATGCTGAGTTCCTCCGCAGAATTCTCGTAAAGAAGGACAAAGAGGCAGCGGAACAAGCTGTCAATATAAAACAAATGGCGTTCCTATTCCAAAACATGGTCGGGATGATGTTACAGCTGGATCCTCCAGCTGAAAATCCTCCGATTATCTTTGAAGACGACCGAGCGGAGACGTCAAACCCTCTTCCGGCTTGTTCAGCAGCCAAAGAGGAGACTATCTCAAAAGACGTCCTGGATGATTACATCGCTCAACAGATACGAGTTCATCAGGCGAATGAAGCGGCTGGGTAAATCATTAAGACTGGACGACCCTATCCGGGTTGGTACGACCAAATAAAGTACCCGCCGGGATACACGATCCCCAAATTCCACGTATATAAGGGGACGGGGAATCCACACCAGCACGTTGCTCAATTCAGGGCTCTGTGTGCAACACCGGAGGTGACGATAAGCTACTGCTTCGCCAATTCGTTAGCAGTTTGTCAGAGACAGCATTTGAGTGGTATTCCGAGCTCCCGAATGACTCCGTTAAGACGTTTGCAGAAATGGAGTTACTCTTTACACAGAGATTCACAAGCGCTAGCGAACGCACCCCAATCACCGCATTAATTAACGGCAGAGTAAAGCCAGGCGAAACATGGGTACAATACGCGATACAGTAGCGGAATCTATGGTCGAAGTGCGAGCAGCGCATCGAAGAAGCGCCTGCGGTAGGCATGTTCGTGGGTACTCTTGATCCGCAGGTGACCATTTCGCAATTCATGATGTTCTTCAATCCAACTATTTTCCAGGCCTTGATTGACAAGCTGGCCCAAATGGATCAGATGGGTCACAGACCATCTCTTTCGAAGCTGGAATCTCCAAATGAAAATGGGAAAGGAAAAGCAATTTTCGTCGCCAATGCTCAACAGCATCCCAGTGGTCCAAAATTAACTGATCGCCAAGACGAGAGACGGCGATTCTTTATTGAGAAAATGAAGCGCCCTTATTCGTTTCCCCGAGACAAAATGAGGAGATTGTTCGAGCTGGCGGTGCGCAACAGGCTCATCAACTTGCCGGATTCAAAACGCCCATTGCAACCCGGTAAGGGTAATAATCCCAATTATTGCCCCTATCACCAAGCGATAGGCCATCCAATCGAATATTACTTCGTCTTCAAAAGGTGGATTGAGAACCAATACCAACAGGGTAAATTCGCACTGTCCGAGAATTGGAAAGTAAACCCGCCCCAGCCGCACGCTCTCAAAAAGGCGGACACACCGGGGGCATCATGCTCTTTTATAGAAGAAGCTCCATGGGAGATCGCTCTTTCAGCCAAAGATGAAAAGAATGCTGAAGGATCTCCAAACATGCCCGGCGATCAGGTGGAAAAATCCGCTAAAACCCGAGGTCATCGAGGGTGCTGAAACCACGCCGACGCCGAAAGTTGGTGGTGATAATCAATGCGTTCAGACTCAGCCGTCAAAGTCTTCAAAGAAGAAGAAGAAAACCAAAAAGCGCATGAATCCTGGTGACAAGCGCACGGACCTGCAAAAACATATCAACGTGCTGGAAGAATATAACCAGAAGGAGCAAACCCTGGTCACACTTCAAGAGTTTCTCAGCCACGTCCTTGAGGACGGAGATGATGGCAATGGAGAAGACTCGTCAGATGAACTTGAGCATTATGTGGCAAGCTGCCATGTGATCTCTCACTCGTCGATTGACTGGGAAGAAGCTCCTAACACAGAGAAAATGGGGGCAGAGCCCAAACCAGAACTCCTAGAACCGTCAGACGAGATGATTGACAGGATACTGAACGAGGCATGTCAAAAGAGCAAGGCTGATCGAGAGCGTGAAACGGCCATATTTGAAAAAGCCAAACGTCGGCGACTGGATGAAAGGGTTGAAACACTCCCACCAGTTCAGGAAGAAGAAATGACTCTCGGCCCTCTTTTCAAAGAATCCACCTCAGGAAAAGAGGAAGAAATGAAGACCTGTGAGAACATTCAGCTACGCAATCGTACGCTGCCCGAAAAGAACCTCGTACCTGCGGATGATGGATCGAATAAAAAGGATAAGGGGAAAGAAAAAACCACTGAAGATATCGCCCTCGATGATCGAGTCGTCGAAGAGCTTGCAGCCAGAGACCCGACTAAGAAAAATAAGGTGGATTACAACGTTCTGGCACACCTGAGGAAGATACCCTCGCAGCTCAGCATTCTCGACGCCCTTCTGCTATCTAAAGAGGCGAGAGATTCCCTGATCAAGGCATTACAAGAGCTCGAACAGTTCCAGGCTTTTCTCGCCGAAGAAAAGATGAAGGACGAGCTGGAAGAAGTGCACACAGCCGATATCATCTTCGGCGATGAAGATCTCCTTTTCGGGACGTGTGAGCATAACCGTCCCTTTTATATTTCCGGATACTGTTATGATATTAAGATAGGCAAGATCCTGGTTGATAATGGGTCCTCCGTCAATCTCCTCAATGTAAGAGTGTTGAAGGAAATTTGCATGAGCGTTCACCACCTCGCTCGTGATAAAATCACCATCTCCGGTTTTGACTCCCAGTCGTCATGGACGCTCGGATCTGTGATACTGACGTTACGCTTTGGGCTGCTCGTCACGGACATCAAATTTCACGTCATTGACGCCAAGACATGTTACAATGCCTTGCTCGGCAGGCCTTGGCTACATGAGTACAACATTATTCTTTCTACACAGTATCAGTGTATGAAGTACTTCAAAGATGGGTTTGAATATACCGTGACAGGAGAGTTGAACCCATTCTCCGTGAATGAAGTTCGAAAGTACGAAGATGCAAAATACTTCTTACCAGATTTTGAAGACACGGAAAGATGCCACAAACCGAAGAACAAAGCTATCACCACTATTCCGGTCTTCGGGAGTGATACCGAGGAGGAAGAAGAAATAGTTTATTCAGGGCCACCCCAATGCAACAAGCCGGGACCGTCCACCCCTATTCCGGTCATCGGCAGCGACTCGGAAGATGAGGCCAATGCCGTATTTTCTGTTCGGCCATCAATACAAGCCTCGCTGGCGATGATCGGAGTTTGCAAATCGCCATGGTTCTGCAAGAGCATTACAAAGAGCTTGACGCACTTGATACCTATGGTGTGCTGGAACTGCTGACATTCTACGTCCCTCCCAGGCGAAGAGATGAAAATGCGATCCTATTTTATCGATCCACGGAAACCAAAGTGGAGAAAGAAATTTGGCATGGTGCCGATTCTGTACTTAACAGGCTCCAGCCCATCCTTCTGCCTAGATACTACACAGAAGGATTAAAAAGGTTGTTGAGGCACCAAGGCACAGACTGCTCGACAAACCCAGTTCTACAACAGGATCTGGAGCGTCCTTGGAACTCAGCGAAAATTGCCCAATGGGAGAATGGAAACGAGTGGGCTTGGATATGTTCACCCCAAGAAATGGGAGTGATTCCATGGCTGCTACATCATACATAATTTCGATGAAGAAGAAAATGCTCTTTTAAGAGATGCTAACCCTGAACCAAGACGAGGTCCTGCCATGAAAATACCAAGTCCGTCGTTTGAAGAACAGATAGACAAGCTAATAAGAGAAGCGGGTCAGAAGGTTCGGGATGACCATAACCGTGAAATGGCCATTTACGAGAAAGCCAGGACGCAGCGCCTCCTTCAGCAGGCCGCGGAAAATGACAATGCTCTTCGTCGCCAGCCCTTCATACAAAAGACCCGGCGCAGAGGAAAAAATAAACCAAAGAACGGAAAAAAACGTTCTATAGCGGCAAAGCGGGTCTGAGAAGCCACGCGATCGAGAATCGAGCAGCCGGGATCCGTTTCTTATAAAGAAGATGGATCGAGCATATTCTTTTCCCCAAAATAAGACAAGGAAGATATTCGATCTCGTCGTGAAACATCGGATGATTACGCTCACGGAGTCCAAACACCCCGAGCAAGCAGACGAGCTCTCTCACCCGGACTATTGCTCCTATCATCGAGCAATAGGACATCCTCTCGAAGACTGCTTTACCTTCAAGAACTGGGTCGAAGACTAATATCAACAAGGCAGGTTCGCTCTATCCAGCAGTTGGAGGATAACCCCGCCACAGAAGCATGAACCGAAAGCGACGTGTATAACGAGAGTAGAACCAGATCAATATCGGTCTTGGAAACGATCTCGTATCTGTCACGTGATAACGCTGTCAGAAGAAGAACCCGAGAATATGGATGACCTTTCTTGGTGCTTCGAAAACGATGAAGATGAGTTGATATCAGAATTTCCACCGGCGCCAAAAGAGCTGGAAGATGGGATACATACTACTGCAGATGACCTCAGAAAAATCGACTTGGGAACGGCAAACGACCCACGGCCGACGCTCGTCAGTGAACTGTTGTCTGAAGAAAAGGAGGCTACGCTTAAAGACGTGCTCATGCAGTATAAAGATTGCTTCGCATGGAACTATTCCGAGATGCCAGGACTAGATCCAGAGATTGCTGTGCACAAATTGGTGATATCTCCGGACGTCAAGCCGATCAAACAAGCACCGAGAAGAATGCGGCTCGAGCTTGAGATGGGCATCAACGCCGAGGTCAAGAAGCTAATCGACTCCGGTTTCATCCAAGAAGTTCAATACCCTGACTGGATTGCCAACATCGTCCCAGTGATGAAGAAAAATGGGACGGTGCGCATATGTGTGGACTTTCGGGATCTCAACAAAGCTTGCCAGAAGGACGACTTTCCAGTACCGGTCACTGAGCTGATGATAGATAATACGTCCACTCATGAAGTTTTCTCCTTCATGGACGGCTCATCAGGATACAATCAGATAAAGATGCATCCCGAGGACCAGAAACATACCGTTTTCCGGACCCCTTTGGGCATATTCTGCTACAAGATAATGCCTTTTGGTCTAAAGAACGCCGGTGCCACCTATCAGAGGGCCATGACGAAGATTTTTGATGGCATCATACATGAAATCGTCGAATGCTATATTGACGACCTCGTAGTTAAAAGCAAATCATACGAGGAACATTTAGAGCATTTGAAGACCGTGTTTCAACGCCTTCGGAAATACAACTTAAAGATGAATCCTCTCAAATGCGCGTTCGGAGTTTTCTCGGAAAAGTTCCTAGGATTCGTCGTCCGACACCGAAGCATCGAGATAGACCCGTCGGAGATCAAGGCGATCATGGAAATACCTCCACCAAGGTCTCTCAAGCAACTGCGGTCTCTCCAAGATAAGCTCGTGTATATTCGGTGATTTATAGCCAATCTTTTCGGCAAATGCCGCCCCTACAGTCACTTAATGAAGAAGGGAACCCCGTTCGTATGGGATTGCAAATGCCAAAGCGCACTGGACGAAATCAAGCAATACCTGCAGAATCCGCCAGTACTGGCCGCTCCCGTTAAAGGAGAACCTCTCGTCCTGTACACAACAGCCCTCGAAGATTCCTTAGGCGCGCTGTGGGCACAAGAAAACGACCAAGGGAAGGAGAGAGCCCTCTACTATTTGAGTCGAGTTCTCCTTGGGGTAGAAAAAAACTACTCCCCTATCGTAAAACACTACCTGGCGTTAATCTTCGCGATAACGAAGCTCAGACACTATACTTTGGCACATGAGGTCCACCTCATATCAAAAGTGGATCCTCTCAAATACTTGATGTCAAAAGCCATACTAACAGGACGACTCGCTAAATGGGCCCTGTTCTTGATGGAGTTCTCGATAACTTATCGTCCCCTCAAGGCGGTAAAAAGCCAGGCTATCGCCGACTTCCTCGCTGAGCATCCGATACCTGCCGATGATCCTTTGAACTGTGAATTGCCAGACGAGCGCGCGTTTGACACGATCGGCGGGGAGAAAAGAGAGAATGATACCCGGTGGGAACTCTATTTCGATGGAGCATCTTCCATGAAGAAATGCAAACAAAGCACCCCCATAATCAAATCCGGGGTGGGTCTCGTCTTCGTGACTCCATAAAGAGGGATAATGCGCTTTGCCTTCTCCTTAACAGAGCCGAGGACGAACAATAAAGCTGAATATGAAGCTTTGATAGCAGGTCTTGAGATCGCTGTCGACATGGGAATCGAAAACCTCCTCATATACGGAGACTCCCAGATGGTCATTAGTCAAGTAAATGTCGACTATCAAACGTGCAAATCAGAGTTGGTAAAGTATGGTGAGAGAGTGCAACAATTGCTGACTCGAATCCCTTCCTACGCTCTGGAAAGCATACCGCGCGCGGAAAATAGCAAGGTGGATGCATTAGCCAAGCTCGCTAAAGAACTGGCCGACGAGAACCTCGATGACGTGAGGATCGTTGTGCAAAACCGTCGGGTTCTTGCACCGGCAGAAATATCTCCAGAGTCATCCGAAGAAAAAGGAGCGACCAAGCAAAACGACCCTACAAATAAAAGACCAGAAAAAGGCTAAGGATTGGAGAGAAGTCTTTATAGATTACTTTAAATCCCGTCGAACGCCTGAAGATGCGTCCTCAAGGCATCAGCTCATGAAACGAACTCTGTCTTTTGCCTTCGTCCATGATACTCTGTATAAGAGATCATTTGATTTTCTGTGGCTAAGATGCCTGGGACCTGAAGAGGCAAGGAGAGTCGTCCAAGAAACTCACGACGGACTCTGTGGTTCTCACCAAGCCGGGCCGAAAATGAAACTAAAGATCAAAAGGATGGGCTACTATTGGCCCACAATGATCCAAGACTGCCTCGAATACGCGAAGCAGTTCCACTCGTGCCAGATTCACGGGGACTTTATCCACCAGCATCCAAATCCGCTACATCCAACGGTGGCTAGCTGGCCATTTGAAATGTGGGGAACCGACATAATCGAGCCTATTGAACCATTATCGTCCAGAGGACATCGATTCATATTGGCGACAACTGATTACTTCTCCAAATGGGCAGAAGCAGTACCACTAAGAGAAGTGAAGACGGAGAACATTCTCCTTTTCTTCAAGACACACATCATCTATCGGTTCAGCACTCCGCGACGAATTATCTTTGATAACGGGTCAGCCTATAGAAGTCACAAAATCAGCCGCTTTGCGCAGCAACTTAATATAGACTGGAGATACTCTTCGGTCTATAATTCCCGAGCTAACGGTCTAGCTGAGGCTTTCAACAAGACCTTGACGAAGATCATGAAAAAGACGGTGTCCAAAAATAAGAAGGACTGGCACGAGAGACTGCATTAAACTCTATGGGCGTATCGAACTACGTTCAAAACGGCCACAAACACAATGTCGTATGCATTGGTATTCGGCACAGAAGCGGTACCCCCTCTCGAGATAGAGTTACCCTCTCTACGAGTGGCGGTTCACTATGAGCTAACAGACAAAGAAAATGCTCACCTTCGGCTTGAGGAGCTCGACGCCCTTGATAAAACCCGGCTCATGGCGTAACAAAACCTGGAGGCTTATAAAGTAAAGATGACGTGCTCATACGAGAGATTGACTAGGACGAGAATATTTCGCTAAGGCGAACTCGTGCTAATGGTCAAGAGACCTATGATCCCCAATCGTGCCAAGTGGGGGAAATTCGAGCCGAACTATGAAGGCCCGTATATCATAGACAAGGTCTACCAAGGTGGAGCCTATCTACTCATGGACATGTATGGCGAAAGACCTTTCAGGCCAATAAGCGGTCGATTCCTGAAAAAATACTACGCCTGACGAGTCACAGCCTTGGTCAACGATAGATGACGACGCCTATGTCCGCTCGCTATCTTCCTAAGCCCAAACTCTATAAGTAATAGCCGACGACGGACCGAAACGTCCCTAAACTAACAACGGAATGCAATGTCCTGAAACTAGCTACGGACCGAAACATCCCTAAACTAACAACGGACCGCAATGTCCTGAAACTAACGACTGACCGAAACGTCTATAAACTACTACAAACCGCAGCATCCCGAGTCTGACACAAAAAATAATAATAATAATAATAATAAAAAGAATGAAAATGGTATGTCCATAAGCGAGATGGGCACGGATGAAAACCCGAAAGAGCTCCGTGAGTAAAAACAGCAGGGCTACCGGCGAGTTTTGTGAAAACCCGAAAGCATGCAACTCGTTAAAAGACACTTGCAAGGTCCTCTCGACCTTCAGAGGAGAAAATACCTGCGTGGGATCCTTACGACTCACAAGGGAGCAACACACTTAGGGATCCCCATGATTCCTAAGGAGAAATTACACTTACGAGATCTTCACGACTCGTAAGGAGAATTCCCCTTTGAGACCCTCACGGCTCATAGGATTCAAAAGCCTTAAGCTACAGGGATCTGAACTTGTTCTTAAGCCATCACAATCTCCAATGCTGCCCTACAAGCGGTACAATATTGACCCTTGTATACAATCCACGGGCACGAATAAATATTTCCCCAACAGACTCCCATTACTGACTAGGGATATGTTCACACAGTGAACGGCCCTTGTAAGTCCTCTCGACTTATAAGGAGAAAACACTTTTATAAGATCCTTATACGACTTATAAGAGATCATACACTTAAGACTCCTCACGATTCTTAAGGAGAAAATGCACATACGAGATCCTCACGACTCATAAGGAGAAATACCTTTACGAGACCTTTACGGCTCGTAAAGTCAAAAAGCCTTAGTCAACAAGGATCTTAACCCTGTTTGCTAATCCACCTTTGTTCGAACCGACAAAGGCAAATGATGATTCGCTCCTGGCAATATCCCAGTTGTAGCGATACTGATACCTAAATCGGTATCAAACCCCAAACTCGCAAAAGTCAGTGAGCCACAAATGCATATGAAATAGCCGAAATGATGGGGCAACTTGCAATGAAATCAGCAAGTAAAAATTTATGTATACAAAAACAGCCAAAATGATTGGGCAATTCGCAATAAAAAGCAGTGAGTAAAAAGAAAAAGAGCCGAAATGGTTGGGCACCGCAAAAAATAGCCTAAATGGTTGGGCACCGCGAAAAATAGCCGAAATGATTGGGCAATCGCGACTTTCGCGATATAAAAGCTGAAATGATAGAGCATCGCGGAAAGAAAAAATATAAAATAAAACTTTTTGCCCTACAGGTGAGATTACATCGATCCCTGTATACAATCCAGGGGCACAAATAAAGAGAGAACCATACCTTCCCACCAGGCTCCATCAGAAAGAGAGCCAAGTCTCGACGGCCGCATCTACGGCCTAGAGACCCACAACAGCGTTCCTCCTCATTCCAGCAGGATTTAGACGTGACAATCAACCTTGGAGCCATGGCAAAGTCCATGTTCCAAATCTCGACGGTTCACAGGCAGCCTAGAGATCACCAACAACGTTTCTCCTCATTCCAGCAGGATTCAGATGCGACAATCAACCTTGGAGCCATGGCAAATTCCCTGTTCCAAATCTCGACGGTTCACAGACAGCCTAGAGATCACCAATAGCGTTCCTCCTCATTCCAGCAGGATTCAGACGCGACAATCAATCTTGGAGCCATGACAAAGTCCTTGTTCCAAACCTCGACGGTTCACAGACAACCGAGAGAGCACCTCCTGGTCCTGTAGAACACGGCTAAAGTCAATCTTGACCCCGTGGGAAACAGCCAGAGCAAATCCTGGTCCCGTAGAACACGGCTAAAGTCAATCCTGACCCTGTGGGAAACGGCCACAGCAAATCCTGGTCCCGTAGAACACGGCTAAAGTCAATCCTGACTCCGTGGGAAACAGCTAGAGCAAATCCTGGTCCTGTAGACCACGGCTAAAGTCAATCCTGACTCCGTGGGAAACGGTCAGAGCAAATCCTGGTCCCGTAGACCACGGCTAAAGTCAATCTTGACCCCGTGGAAAACGACCAGAGCAAATCCTGGTCCCATAGAACACGGTTAATGTCAATCCTGACCCCGTGGGAAACGGCCAGAGCAAATCCTGGTCCCGTAGACCACGGATAAAGTCAATCATGACACCGTGGGAAACAGCCAGAGCAAATCCTGGTCCCGTAGAACACGGCTAAAGTCAATCCTGACTCCGTGGGAAACGGCCAGAGCAAATCCTGGTCCCGTAGAACACGGCTAAAGTCAATCCTGACCCTGTGGTAAACGGCCAGAGCAAATCCTGGTCCCGTAGAACACGGCTAAAGTCAATCCTGACCCCGTGGGAAACGGCCAGAGCAACCCCTGACCCCGTATGGCTAAAGTCAATCCTGACTCCGTATGGCCAAAGTCAACCCCTCCTGGCCCCGTAGAACATGGCTAAAGTCAATTTTGACTCCGTGGGAAACAGCCAAAGTAAACCCTCGAACTCCTCGTCAAAGCAATGCTTTGACTCGGGAGCAGGTCAACTCATCAATCTCTTACGAGTCCTCTCGACTTGTAAGAAGAAAATTCTCTTGTGAGATCCTTACGACTCTCAAAAGAAAACGTACTTAAGAATCCTCAAGATTCCTAAGGAGAAAATACACCTGCGAGATCCTCTCGACTCGTAGGGAGAAAAGTCTTTATGAGACCCTCACGGCTCATAAAGTTGAAAAGTTTTAGATGGCAGATCCTAACCCTGTCTCCTAAGCCATCGCTGCCCTACAAGAAGATCAAGGTGGACTACCCACGGGCCACACTATCCCAAGTCGAATATCGACAAGAAAGGAAACAATCACTTACGGGTCCTCTCGACTCGTAAGGGAAAAAACTCTTTTGTGAGATCCTTACGACTTTCAAGAGAAAACACGCTTAGGAATCCTCACGATTCCTAAGGAGAAAATACACCTACGATATCCTCTTGACTCGTAGGGAGAAAAGTCTTTATGAGACCCTCACGGCTCATAAAGTTGGAAAGCCTTCGGAGGCAGATTTGAACCTGACTCCTAAGCCATCGTTGTCCTACAAGGAGATCAAAATAGATTATCCACAAAATGCATTTACTAAAAGGGACACACCACCATGAAGCAAAATATGTCTTTTATTCATGAATCAAAATGAATACGAAGTACAATTTATGAAAGAATCAAAAAATACTCACTCATGAGTATGTACAAAAAAAAACATATACAATTTTTTCAAGTCGGCGGGCGATTTAATAGATTTGCTAGTTCATCCTTTTTCCGCTGGGTCTCGGCTTCATAATTTGTTATTACTATGAGACGGGCCTTCACTTGAGACTGTTGGGCCTGGTACGAGGCAAGCCTACTTTCAAGCTCATGTTCAGTGACCTTATGGGCTTTAACCATCTCGCGGGTAAAAATGACGGCTTTATCAATAGCTACCACCTCCCTGATAGCTTCTTGAACCACCCGCCAGAGTTCATACGCACGAGTGGTCTTGGCCGTAAGTTCAGCTTGAAGTTCCCCTAGCGCATTTGAAGCCAGCTTCCTCTCTGAAAATTTTCGGCTGAGCCTCTTCTCGCATGACAGTATATTTACGGCGCACTGTTCAATCAGCCCCCGCAAGCTCGCCTTTGCAGCCACAACCTCTGAAGGAAGGCACGTACATTCAAGACTATGCAAGCAAGCCTCCACCCGACGACGAAACTCGACCCAAACGTGCACCAATGCTTTATCATGGTAAGTGGCAAGTAGGGGCAAAGAAATGTTGGCTTCAGCGGCAAATTCTTCGGCTGTGATCAGACTACCAGCATGAAGATGTTTGATAAGAGCCGACAAAGGGTGAAGGCTTTGCTTCGCCATCCGTTCAGATACACGCCGGGCATAGGGGCCTGGTGGTATAAGAATGTGAGACTCCAGTGGGACAAAAGCAGGCAAGGCTGTCAAGATCCATGAACAGTCCGTGAGATTTACGCCCAAAAAATATATAAAGTGACATCAAAAGTCTTACTTACCCACGGTCATGCAAGGAGGACTAGATGAATCTCCAGGCTCGTCAAGGATCTCAACTTCGTCATCAGCTTCCAGAACTACAGAAGACATCGGCATCATTATACAAAATAATAATAATGCCATCAAGGGGACAAATAACACTAACCTTGCCCGGAAGAGAGGACAATGCGTTGAGGGGATATTGCCTGCGGAGCGGCCATCTCTAGCAAACGCTGAAAGGATTTTCAAGGAGACAAATCAGCGATATACGCCGCCAACCCACATAATTTTGAAAAGACAGAAAAGTTCAGATGATGGAGAGATTATTAAAATAAAATATAGAAGGCTACCTTCGATACTCCTCCCGCTCTGAACTGGAGGGATAGCAGTTCAGCAGCCTCCTCCATGCCCCCAGGCACATCATCGGGGACATGGGACAGTATAACAGCTTCTAATTGAGGAGCAGCGGCCACCGCTGCAGGCTACAATGAAAGGACGGTGGCCTCGACTACCTGTCCCATAGTCTCCGGGCCGTCCCTAAAAAGATCCATTGAATCTGCGGCCAATGAAGATGCCTCTTTCGGGATAGCAAGCACCGGGCGAACGGAAGCCACCAATGGAAGCTCTGCCCCAGTAATAACAACCGTAGTGAACCCCTCCACACCTACTGGTGTCTCATCGGGGGGTATTTATAGAGTTCACGGTCATGACGCGACTCGAAGCCATGGCCGAAATCCCTGCAAAAGTTTTACGAAGATAAGAAAACGTAAAAAGCGAAACAAATTACTTGCCAAAAGAAAAATATAGAAATCATGCATACCAATACGCCAGGATGCCTCTAATATGGCTTTTTCAAGCCGACATTCCTTCCTGAGGAGGTATGCTCGCCAGGGTTCGAGGGTAGACTCGTGGCCACTAGTCCACAACAACAGCTCATCTTCGGCATCGGCCGAGATAGGCCGCTTAAGGGCTATCTTTCCTCTCTCTTCCAAAAGACCTATAAATATCCGCCGTATCGATGGAGGATCTTCGTAGAAGATGATGACAGTATAAGGCCTCTTCGGTACCCTCACATTTTCAGTCTCATCCTGGGCGCGTCTTATAGCCTCAGCCAATAGTGCGGCTTCCTCGGCAGATGAACCTGGAAAAAGAAGACCACCATCCGGCTCTTGCATAGCTATTGGTTCATCTTGAAAGATGGGCTCGGATTCCACTAAAAAGTCGAGCAGATTGGTGACCGTCTTCTTTCGCCTCTTTGACCCAGAACTAACACCAGAAGACGATTGCTTCTTTCCCCTCGGTGCTTTGGTGCGACGTTGACCCACTTCTCCTTCAGTATCCTCTCTCGGCGGTGCTACCGATGATGACACTGCCATTGCTGACGCCGCGGCTGATGAAACTGCTACTGGCATCTTATCAGAAGCCCTTGCCTGAGCTCTAGTGCGCATCGGCATACCAACTGTCGGAGTCAAGTCCACATCCGCCGCCTCAGGAATAAGTATGGTACCAGTATCCCTCAAGGGAGGGCGAACCATTGTCCGCGGTCGCGGCGGGACTGCCGTAGCCTGGAGCGGGGTAGGAGCTCTAAGCCTAAAAAGTATCCTCCTCTCCTCAGCAATGATTGGACTAACCCGTTGGCGGTACCAACCCATGAAAGCCCCCACGCACCTCGGAATGTAGTCGGCCTCGGGGATCATGAAATGAGAACCGGTGTTCAGCCTCATGAAATTGTGGGTGGCATCACGAACAGCTTCCAAAGAAGGGCTGGGCTCCACTGTGAATGCCTCGAAGGGGACATCCTGGTTATACCCTAATTGCCGGGCAAAGCGGTGTGGATTGTACCGCATGAAAAGAGCCGCATCGTTTCGACGGAACACCAGATAATCGGGTCTGATTGAATACAAGTGCATGGCTTCCTTGGGCTTCGAGGAGGGTGCTCCCTCTTTCGACAAGTCAAAAAGATGCTGAATAAGTCCCGAAGGAGCAGAGAGGACTCGATCATTAAATACCATCCCGCCTTCGTTGGCATAAGGATTGAGCAGCACTCAAAGAGCCCCTAATTGAGTCGGGTCAGGAGCAGAAGCGTCTACTAACCTCATGAGCCGCGGAAAGGTATAAGCATCATAAAAGCCGGGTCTCTGGTGCGCAGCAAATGCCCCTAGCACGTGCGTCTCAATCCATGACGTAAAATAATGAAGAGAGAAACTCACTACGTTCATGCCTGGGGTTGAGATATTGGCTGCAGTGCTTAGCCCATGGTACAGATGCGACAGCCCTGCAATGCCCACGGCTAGTTGCGTCCCTTCGGCAATACGATGAGCGGGGTAAATGACCGAGGCTCTCATGAATCGACGGTGCATTGGAACGACAAACCAACTGAGCCAAACGCTGATAAAACCGATGAAGAAAGTTTCTTCATCCATGCCAGGAGCTGCGATCGACTCGAAAGGTACCGCCGACAAGACTGGAATGTAGAATTGTGGCAAATCCTCTTCTCTAACCGGTAGCTTATTTAAACCAAACCCGAAGGGTTCGTTGATATTCGCGAACTTCGGAGCCGCCTTTGATAGAACGTCTCCACAAAAGAAGCAGGCGATAAAGCTTTTAAAAGTGACGCCATGTTCCTCTTACTTTGTGAGCATCTTCTCAAAAATCCCCAGAGTCTTGATTAGACTCGGGTACCTATGGCGGACGGCATTTTCAGTCGATAAGCCGTCAAGCGTAGCGGGCACAGTCTTAAAGGCATACTCATCAGAGGGCAACAATTCTTCGTAAGGCGCTCCCCTGATCGGTAAACCCGAGATCTCGCGAAACTCTTCCAAAGAGATCGAAACTTCGCGGTCCCCTAACAAGAAAGTATTGGTGGGAAGATTCTATTGATTTAGGAAAGGTTTAACCCACCATACATGGGGAGATTGATAATGGAAGAGGGACGCATACACCGCCTGGTAAAGTACGACCCTCTGCAGTCGCGCATGATGAGCGAACAAGATGTAACGAGCCCAGAGAAGATAGCCCGTGGGATGGCAAGGGGTAAGCCTTATCTTATAGACTTGTCCCCAGGGCCAGGCTTCACCATGGCAGACACGACGCCCGAAGGTGTCTATGGCCGGCAGAGGATGGTTTGGTATCCCAACTGTCGACGGCTAAAGCCGGCCTGTAGGAGTCCAATCCGCTACCTCTACAGCAAAATTAGTCTGCGGACGGTCCATCGGTAAGAACGGACGGAAAGGTTCTGTTGGCACCTCGCAAAGAAAGTTTCGGCGACCGCGGATGATATGACCGTACCAGGTCCCCCACAAAAGTAGATAGGCACAGTCCGGGTCATGAGCCTTAATCATTGCCATCACCTTTTCATCAGATGGTGACTGAGAAAAAGCAGCTTCCGAGCGGGTAAAAGGAAAGTACGGAAGAGAAGTCATTGTTCCTGAAACAAAGGAAAGGAAACTGTTAATGAAACCCACACGTGTATATATATTTATAAATATATATATATATAAAAAGACAGTGGAAGAAGGCGACAAGCCGCTTATTTCATAGGACCATGTGTTACAAAACACATGAGCCCCACAAAATCAATATGGCGGCTCACTAATAATGAGTCTGAGCAATCATCATGAGAACAAAAGGAAGATTCTCAATAAATTCAAACAACTCTCCACATTCCCCCAAGGAGAAAACCCATTGCAGAAACTCTGTGCAAATCGAGAAGGATCTCTCCTAAACTATTTTTTGCAAGAATAACCCAGGATGAAAAATCCCAAGAAGTCTTCTTTTAAGAACTAAGTTCTCTAGAGAAATTAAATTCCTTTTGAACAGAGGAATTAAATTCCTAATTTTTTTTCAGAGCTAAGCTCTTTAAAATGGAATTAAATTCCAGAAGGAAACAGATACCATCATTAAACTCTTGAAATCAGAAAATGCTCAACATTTGGGGTTTACTACCTAAAGATCGAAAAGATGAGTTCTTTGAAAGGAAAAACCCTTTGGTATGGATTTAAAATCCAAAGAGTTCTTTATATATAAAAGTTCTTCGGTCGTTCAAAATCAATACCTGAAGAAAAGATTTTTTCTTGGACATAGTTAAACTCTGAAATTTTTGGAACAGAGAACTGAGCTCTGAGGAGGAGAATTAAATTCTCAAAGGAAAATGAACAAGGAAGAAGATGAAAGAGTAGAGGCGCTTCTGAAGAGACCCTTGCATTTATAGGATGTGATGGGAAACGGTTCATCTATCTCCTTCCCTAGGCAAATCCAACGGCCACAAAGATGACAGTGTTGCACTCACGTGCAAACACGTGGGAACAACGCTGTGGGGGCATTTGTTCCCTCGTAAAATACATCGAAAACCCCCAATGGGGCATCACGTGCCCACAAGTGATCGGGGGTCACGTGCCGACACGTGATGGCTTCCTGAGGACTCTGAAATAATAAGAATTGAATCCTAATCAAATGGGGTCACGTGTCCACACGTAATGGGTTTTTAAACCCACTGAAAGGAATTAAAAGGTATAATAAAACAGCAAGAAAAAACCTTAATGGGGCATCACGTGCCCACACGTGACCAGGGGTCACATGCCGACACGTGATGAGTTCCCGAGTTCTTTAAAATAATAAAATTAAATTCTGGTTAAATGCTTAATCAGTGGGTCACGTGCCAACACGTGATAGGGTCTTAAAACTCTCTGAGTTAATGGAAAGAAAACCCCAAATGGGGTATCGCGTGCCCACACGTGATCGGGGGTCACGTGCCAACACGTGATGGGTTCCTAAGATTTCTGAACAGATAAAATTAAATTCTAATTAAATGGTCAATCGGAGGGGTCACGTGCCAACACGTGATAGGCTCTAACCTTCTGAACTAATAAAATTAAATTCTAATTAAGGAAAATCAAAAACCCTAATATTTCTTTAGATCTTTTTAAACAAAAAGATTGCGCTCTGTAAAGTGGAGCACCGTTGGATTAAAATTCCAATGGTGATTAAAAATCACCAATTTATAGAAAGATTCTATATAAGGAAAGATTTTCCTAAAACCTATATAAGGAAAGATTTTCCTAAAACCTGCCAGGAACAACAAATAAAATATCTTTTGGATTAAAAATCCAATGGTGAATAAAATTCACCGAGTGATCTAAAAGATCATGTTGGTTACAAAATCAATCAAGATCTTTCAATGAACGATTGACTAAACAAACTGATTCTTTTCTTTCTCCTATAAATAAACCAAGAAGAGAAGGAAAAAAAAGAGAGAGATATACAACAACAGAGAGAGAATACAAAAAAAGAGAATTTAATTCTCCAGAGAGAAAATTAGATCTCTTCATAAAAGAAAGAAATCCTAGGTAAGAGAGGGAAAGAGATCATTCTATAAGCTCCCATAAAACAAAAAAAAAGAGAATTTAATTCTCAAACTAAGAGTTTAACTCTTCTGAATAAGAACTTAGTTCTTCCTTTGGTTGAAAATCTGCAGAAGCAGATCTCCCATAAGTTGAGAATTTAATTCTCATCGGGGGGATTCTGCCATGCAGATCTAAAGCCTAAGGGAAGACCTAAGTTCAGAGAATTTTATCCTCCCACAAAGCATATAGGAATTTAATTTCTCCAACAAAGATAGAGTTTAACCCTTAATTTAAGAACTTAGTTGTTCTTCATGGTAATAGATCTGCAGAAGCAGATCTCCACATAAGTTGAGAATTTAATTCTCATCGGGGAGATTCTGCCATGCAGATCCAAAACTTAGAAGGAGAATTGAGTTTAAAGAATTTAATTCTTCCAAATATATAGGAATTTAATTTCTCTAAATAAAATTAGGGTTTAACCCTATAAAAGAATTTAATTCTTAAATAAGGGACTTAGACTTTTCATGCACGTAAAAAGATCAAGTACCCAACATGATCACGAGGCAACACGTGACCCCCCTTTCAATGGTAAAAAAAGAATGAATGAGATCGGGTCACGTGCTCCCACGTGACCCTTGAACAGACTTCTCAAAATAAAAAGGCAGAATCAATTTTGGGTGCCTCACGTGTCCCCACGTGACCCCTGGCAAACACCTCTCTAAAAAGGAGAAGATGGAAAAAAACTGAAGGATTAATACCCAATGCATGGGCGCCCTCACGTGTCCCCACGTGACCCCTAACAAATCCTTTTAATATCCAATGCACGGGTACCCATCACGTGCCCACATGTGATGGCCATGAAGACTAAAGTGTTTAACACTTATTTGAATATTCTGAGAATAAAATAAGGGAAGTCTGGTCCAATACTCAAACGCCTCACGTGACCCCACGTGAGCGCTTTTTCTTTTTTCTTTTAGTGTTTAACACTATTTTGTGCACTTCATCCCTAGTGTTTAACACTATTCTAAGCGCATCACGTAGGAGCACGTGATAGCCGAGTGTACTCTAGTGTTTAACACTATATTCAAGCCAATCTTAGCCTGAACTAACTAAGTTTTCCAGAGGCAAGATCTTCTGAAACCGAACTCCAACCATACTCTTGACATTCAAAATAATTCCCAGAGCCCTTTCAATCAAGTTTGGATCGAGGGTACATCTCTTCACACCTCTCATACATGTCGTAATTCTTCAATGTCTTCATTGAGGTGGTGGGTCCTAATGGCCAATAACTATCTGGTGCATTCCAAACCCATGTTTGCATCTGAACTTGGACCGTAATCTCCTTAAACTAACTATGAACCGTAATGTCCTTAAACTGAACAATAGAGCCCAAATGCTCTTTTGTTGGATTTAAATGATCCTGTTAAGTAGATCTTAGTCTAAAATTAGACTAACGCATTTTTAACAAACGTTTAAGTTTATCTTAGTCTCAAACGAGATTAACGATCCTTAAATCAATCCAACTACATATCCCTTAACCAATATTGTTTCAAGGGTACATCTCTTCACTCCTCTGATATTTGTCGTTGTAATCCTTCAACGTCTTCAGAGAGGTGACGGGTCCCGACAACCAGACATTCCACGGACTGTGGGGTCCTTAAAATCATGGACTATGACGTCATTAAACTTTATGGACTGTGGGGTCCTTAAACTCATGGACCGTAATGTCCTTCAACTAATGGACCGCAATGTCCCTAAACTAAACAATAGAGTCCAAATGCTCTTTTGTTTGATCTAAATGATCCCGTTAAGTTGATTTTAGTCTAAAATTAGACTAACGTATTCTTAACAAACGTTTAACTTGATCTTAGTCTCAAATGAGACTAACGTATCCTTAAACCCAACCCCAAACCGAAATCTAAGAAGGTACGGATTTGGACTAATCTACGTTCTACGGGCGACAACATAAATTAGTCTCCGTATACAATCCACGGGCAACCAAAAACAAAACACACACACGACACGAAGTGACCATCTGGAGAAGGAGAAAGTGGTTACCACGATACGGTAGCGTAATTAACTGCAGGGGCTTGCGCCTGTAGGGAAAAGCGTCCCCACAATCAAAAACCCCTCAACGAGGGGGAATCTGATGAAATCTGCTACATCGGCCGCATCCGTTTAAACGTTCGATATATGGTGTCATAAATTAACTTGGCATCTTCGGAGAGGTGGACGGATAGCACCAAATAGTATCTGCCTTCGAAATTCAGGCCGGACGTCCCAACGTCCCGATCGCGTTTTTCGGCGGAGAACACGGACAGTCTTGTGAAGACCGATCCTTTAAAGGGAGAAGCCGCTTTGACGATTTCATCTACCGGAGCTGGAATGGCTATCCGCTTCGGGATAACCCCTTCAGGTATTGCGGGCTTCTTCGTGGGCCCACTTTAGCTTCGGCTCAGCCTGTCGAAGACTGAGGTGCTGGAATTGGACGACCCGTTGAGAGGGGCCGTGGTAGTTGTAAGCCGATCGAAGACCGACTTCTTTTGAGCTTCTTGCTACGGTACTGGTGTGTTGAAGCTCATTGGCGGGAGCATGGTCCCGAAGAACAATCCAGTGGTGGCATGTGTCATCTGTTCCACCGGCATTGCGAAAATGGAGGCCGCTCAGGGCCCATAGGTCACTCCTCCGGTGAGGACGGAGCGGGAGTTGTTGTTGCAGTTGGTGCAGTTGGAAGCCATTGACGCCATTTTCTCTTCTGCACGGAGCAAGACACCAAATCTTAGTATCTCGAATCCAGGGGAAACCATATTAAACCGCGATTTGTTCACGAACACGACACACAAAGTGTGGAGTGGAAAGAGAAAAGGTCCCACCGGGCCTGCCAGAATCTGTTTACTGCCGAAAACAGAGACGGGACCGCGTAGCTCGTCTTGCCTGAATTTGGGGGCAGATGCTATTTGGTTTTATCCGTCCACCTCTCCGAAGATGCCAAGTTGATTTATGGCACCGTGTATCGGAGGTTTGGATAGATGCGGCTGTTGTAGAAGATTTCGTCAGATTCCCCCTCGTTTGCGAGGGGTTTTTGATTGTGGGGATGTTCTTCCTTGCAGGCGCAAGCCCCTGCAGTTAATTAGGCTACCGCATCGCGGTAACCACTTTCTCTTTCTCCAGATATTCACTTCGTGTCGTGTGTGTTTATTTTATTTTTGGTTTCCCGTGGATTGTATACGGAGACTAATTTATGTTGTCGCCCGTAGGGTGGGGATTAGTCCAAATCCGCATTTTCTTAGATTTAGGTTTGGTTTGATTTAAGGATTGTTAATCTCGTTTGAGATTAAGATCAATTTAAATGTTTGTTGATGATACATTAGTCTAATTTTAGACTAAGATCTACTCAACGGGATTTTGGGATCATTTAGATCCAACGAAAGAGTATTTGGGCTCTATCGTCTTAGTTTAGGGATGTTGCGGTCCATTGGGTTTAAGGACATCATAGTCCATGTAAGTTTAAAGACATCATAGTCTGTGGGGTTTAAAGACGTCATAGCCTGTAAGGTTTAAAAACATCATAGTCTGTGAAGTTTCCAGTTGTCGGGACCCGCCACCTCCCTGAAGACGTTGAAGAATTACAACGACATGTATCAGAAGCGTGAAGAGATGTACCGTTGAACCAATGTTGGTTGGGAGATCTATAGTCAGGTTTGGGACTAAGTCCAATTAGAGAAATTGTGAGCACATGGGCTTGGTAGATCTGAATTAAGGACTTGTGTCCAATTTGGGCTCAGTCCACTCAGTTTTGAATAAAATGTTGAACATTTGTTTGGGTTCAGTCCCTTTTTGTTTAACAATGCTGAACATTGATTTGGGTTCTGACACCCCTCTTTCTTTTTGTTTTTTATTGCGTGTTGAACACTCTTTATGGCGCTGGGGCTTTATTTACAGGGTACTTTGTGTTTCCTCAGCGCCCACGTGAGGAGCACGTGGCGCGCTTGGCGCTGAGCGCCAGCATTTGAGCGCTAAGCGCTCTTTTTATTTTGAGCAGCGCCCATGTGAAGGGCACGTGGAGCGCTTGGCGCTGAGCGCCAGCATTTGAGTGTTGAGCGCTCTTATTAAATAGCGCCCACGTGAGGAGCACGTGGAGCGCTCGGTGCTGAGCGCCAGATTTGAGTGCTAAGCACTTCTTATTAAATAGCCCCTACGTAAGGAGCACGTGGAGCGCTCGGCGCTGAGCGCCAGATTTGAGTGCTAAGCACTGAGTTTTTTGTTCTATCCAATTCAATTCTCTGAGAATTTGATTCTCCCTTGTAAAAGACTTCGTCTTATAGATCTGTGATTTGGAAAAAGAACTAAATTCTTCTGATGTGAGAGTTAAACTCTTAGATGTGGAGGAGATGCTATGATCTCTCTTCTTTTTATGAAAAACTTTGCCTTATAGATCTGTGATCTGGAAAAAGAACTAAGTTCTTCTGATATGAGAGTTAAACTCTCAAATATAGAGGAGATGCTATGATCTCACTTATTGTTATTTACCTTGAAGAAAATTCTTTTTCTTAGAGCTTGCTCTTCTCCTTTTCTTTTTTTGAGAACTTGAAGTTTATGGAGAGAGGGGGATGGTTCTTCTGTACAAGACTTGAAGTCTTGGGTCCTTTATATAGGGGATGCTGATTTGTTGAATCAGTTAAGGAAATATCTCATTGAGAGATTTCTAATTGATTTGGGGATGTTTCCCATCATTGGATCTTTGATCCAAGGGCTTCTGTTTTACAGAAGACATCTTTATTGTTTTTAGCAAGATTGGGAAAATATTTTCCCATACAGAACTTATTCTATATCTTGGTGATTTTTAATCACCATTGGATCTTTGATCCAACGGTGCTCTGATTTACAGAGTACAATATTTCTTGTTTGGAAAGATTTGAGGAGTATTTCTTCAACAGAATTTAATTCTGTAATTTGATGATTTATTATCTTCATTGGATCTTTGGTCCAAGGGTGGAGAACATTTAGTTCTAGCGCTGGCGCTCTCGTGCTTTGCATGTGAGGCGCTACCTTAGAGTCTTTGACTTTTGGCGCTGGCGCTCTTGGCTTGGCGCTCTCGTGCTTTGCACGTGAGGCGCTGCTTCAGAGTCTTTGACTCTTAGCGCTTTGCGCTCTCGTGCTTTGCACGTGAGGCACTACCTCAGAGTTTACTCTTAGCGCTGGCGCTCTTGGTGCGAGCGCTCTCGTGCTTTGCACGTGAGGCGCTGCCTCAGAGTCTTTGACTCTTAGCGCTGGCGCTCTTGGCACGGGCGCTCTCGTGCTTTGCACGTGAGGCGCTGCCTCAGAGTCTTTGACTCTTTGTGCTGGCGCTCTCATGAGGCGCTGCCTCAGTTCAAATTTCAAATTTTGAATAGAGTTTTGCTCTCTGATTGGGGGAAACAAAAGTGATGCCCTTCGGCCTAAAAAACGCCGGGTCTATGTACCAGTGCTTGGTTAATTGGATGTTCAAGCCACAGATCGGCAGGAACATGGAGGTTTACGTCGACGACATGCTCGTCAAATCAACCTTGTCGGATGAAATGATCTCGGAAATGGAGAAAGGGAATCCGTCCATTATTATGTTTCGGGGTGCAAAGCTAAGTATGGGCAACACACCCTTCTCTATTTATAACCCCAAACAGGATCCCTAAGGATCCAATTTTGCACGCGCATGGGCGTGAATCCTGGGATCCACCCAAATTACTCCAATACAGCACCGCCACGTAGCGGAAATCCCTTATTTCTCGACGAACCGAAGTTGGACCGACGCGGCACTTCGAAACGCTTCGCCTCTCCTATCCGTTTCTGACACGTGCCGTCAGCGACGGTCACTCTTCCCGATGTTCACACACCAAGGAAGGTTGGACAGAACCTCGCAAAGCCGAGCATCTCCCCTGCCCGATCCATCCTTAGCAGGCAACTCTTTGCCCTCAAGTGCTAAGGATCGAAGCCCTCACCAAGAGGCAACCGAGCAGCAACCCTGCTCGGTACACTCTTGGCCGGTAATCTCTTACCCAACGACACCAAGGATCAAAGCCTTCATCAAAAGGCTACCGAGCAGCTTCCCTGCTCGGTCCATCCTTAGCAGGCAACTCCTTGCCCTCTAGCGCTAAGAATCAAAGCCCTTATCAAGAGGCAACCGAGCAGCGACCCTGCTCGGTCCATCCTTAGTAGGCAACTCCTTGCCCTCCCGCGCTAAGGATCAAAGACCTCATCCCGAGGCAACCGAGCAGCAACCTTGCTCGGTCTGTCCTTAGCAGTCAACTCTTTGCTCTCCCGCGCTAAGGATCGAAGCCCTCACCAAGAGGCAACCGATCAGCTGCCCTGCTCGGTCCATCCTTAGCAGGCAACTCCTTGCCCTCCCGCGCTAAGGATCGAAGCCCTCACCAAGAGGCAACCGAGCAGCAACCCTACTTGGTCCATCCTTAGCAGGCAACTGCTTGCCCTCCCGCGCTAAGGATCGAAGCCCTCACCAAGAGGCCACCGAGTAGCAACGTTGCTCGGTCCATCCTTAGCAGGCAACTCCTTGCCCTCCCGCGCTAAGGATCAAAGCCCTCGCCAAGAGACAACCGAGCAGCTACCATGCTCGGTCCATCCTTAGCGGGTAATTTCTTACCCACATACGCTAAAGATTAAAGCCCTCATCAAGAGGCCACCGAGCAGCTTCCCTGCTCAATCCTTTCTTAGAGGGTAACTTCCTACCCGTCTTTATTAAGCGATCCCCACCTCGACTTCGGGGCCATGGAGATACCGACCTTGCACCGGTCTTTGCATACTTGGCAAATAGTTGAGTTCAACTCGAGACGTGCGATCGCCAGATGAAGGATCGGTCTCTGACCTAACACATCATGAAAGCAGTACCGCGCAAATGGAGATTTTACCACAAACAAAGGGAAAATATGTGCGCAAAGAATACTACAAAATGATTTCATTCACAAAGGTCGGAAGTCTTTACAGAGGTATTATGGGCTCCCCAGCCTTACAGAAACGCCCGGAGGCTTACAAAATTTCCGCGCAAAAGAAAATAAGAAGAAAGTGAAGAGATTCAGGCCTCGGGGCCGGGGAGAACCTTGACGAGCTCCGCTTTCACCACGATGGCCGGGGTGGCGGCTGGTGGGTCGGCGCCCACCACAGGGGCCTCGACGTCGGGAGCCGGGGCGACCGACTTCTCCCCGATGCTCCCACCTGGGGCCTTTCCTCCGGCGACGCTTCTGGGGGCATTCCCCTGCGCCTCACCCTCAAGGGGGTACTCACCCCGGAGATCGCCGTCAGGAAACTCCGGCATCTTGGCCTTGACGGCATCGAGGGCCTCATACCAAATGAGGGCAGCGGCTTCAGCGAGATCGGTGTAGTACTGGTCTGACTTCTTGTAGTTCTCCACCGCCTTCGCTGCTCGGAGGTCGGCATGCCTAACTCCTTCCTTCGCTGCATCGTTCTCCCTCTTGAGGGTGCTCGCCGTCTTCTTCAGGGTGTTGACAAGCACTCTAGTATCTTCCAACTTGGCCTCGGTGGCCTGGTTGGACTCCCTCAAAACTCGGACGACCTCTCGGCAGTTGGCGATCTCCCGATCCTCGGCCGCCACCCGGTCTTAGAGGACGACGATCCTCTCCTCCGCATCTTGCAGCTCCAGCCTCGAGCTCTCCTCCCGCGAGGAGGACTCGCCCGCGATCTGCATCGCCGGGACAATTTCCTCGTCCTCCATGCTGACAATGAGGGCGCAGTGATAGAGGACCTGAAGAAAACAAAGGAGGGGTTAAAAAGAAAAGGGGGGCCCAATCTTGCGAACAAAAAGTATTGAATAAAAACCTGAGTGGGGGCCGAACACTGACCTGCACGGCCTCCTGGGCTATGGCCGCCATTTAGGCCCTGAGGGTCCCCCGAGGGATTCTGCCCCCGGCCGACCTTTCCATCTCCGAGAGCAGGCTGTCGGCGACGGAAAGCCCTGAGGGCACCTCAAAGCGAAGCTCCCCTTCATCCATGATGATCGGGGAAGCCGGGGTATGGGGAACCGTCCTATGGTATCTGTTGAGGAGGGGCGCGCGGACATTCTTGTCACGCCCCGCTTTCCAGAGTGCGCTAAGATAGTCACGCGACAGAGCCAACCATGCTAACTGTGGATAGTAAATATCCCTCCACAGTCATATTACGGCTGTAGAGATATCAAGAACATCAATAAACTATCTAACACATGTCCATAAGCCAGAATAAACGAGTCATGAAATAAAATAATGCGGAAGCAAAGATCCAAGTACAATAATAAACTGGAATGTACGTCCCATAATGCGGGCTCACATCAGGAATGAAATACTGAAAGGAAACTAAACTAAACTAATAACAGGTCCTCACTGCTCGGCCTGTTGATCAAAATACTCTTGGACTGCCGGCGATAATGATAATGGATCTGGGCCATGCAAAACCCAGACGTCAGTGTGTCATAATATCAATAATTTTAAGCAAGCAGGATGTAATGAAATATGCAGGCACGAAGTATAGGCAGTAACAAGTTATCAGGAAATAAATAGGAACATAAATAAAGATCAGTGAACAGGATATATTATAGGTGAGGTGCAGTGAGTAGTCTAAACTATGCTATAGGGTTAACTATTCTAAAGTTATTCGAAACCAATTAATGTAATCTTCATCGTAACCCATCGGTCTATTCCCCGTTCATTCCCCACGGGATCACGGTAAAATGATGTAATAGACCGTGAGTCTATATCCCGTTCATTCCCCACGGGACCACGGTAAAATGATATAATAGCCCTTTGAGTTACGTTCAGCTACATTCTTGATTTCCCCATACCCCCAAGTTATATGTGTAAGTCAGGTATTGATAAATCGGGAGATAATGCCAACACAGGATCAAGTAGATACAGGTTTGTCTAAATAGACACAGGATATGTCCGTAGGGACAACAGGTCAAGATTGTTTGCAACACTAACCAGATCAGGTATCAAGTCAAGTAGTAATATATCAGGTCATGTCAGCTAGTGCACTTGTATCAAATCATGTCAAATAGGGTATCAGGTCGTGTCAGGTAGTGCACAGGTAACAAATGGGTAATCAACTGTAGTAAGTATGAATGCACGAAATCAAATATAACAATATAATGAAATAATGTAACATGGTAGGTAAAAAATTAATGGATGCACAATTATCGGTTAGAGTTTCATTTATAGTTCTAATACTAATTAGGATGCACTTTATTAAACATGGGGTGTTACAACAACAATATTAAGTTATTAATGAGATCTGTAGATGCAGCTATATGCATTCTATATGATATGGATGCAAACGGATATCATATAACCGTAAAATGATAAACTGGTAAATACGGAATGTACAATTTAAACAATATGAACTGTTATATTCAATTGGATGCAGTATACTGTAGTATAATATGTAACAAGATAGGTTTGCATGCGCTAGATGTAAAATGATACGTACGGATGTATACGGATGTCGGAAAACTGTAAAACGAGAACTTGGGATGCATGATTTATAATACCAGTGTTATAATTCTTAAAATAGATGTATATAAAGTAATGTAGCATGTAGCAAGATAAAGTTGCCTCGATGGACCGCGATACGGATACGCACGGCAATGTCGAATGTTGGGAAAACGTCGTGATGTGTCCATGCGAGCACAGAACAGAACCAGGTACTGCAAGAACACGACCATGCCGGATATGGACGTCTACTGGGTCTCCCGGATTATCGGCGACGAGCACGGCTTCGGCGACGGTCGGAAACCGAGAACCAAGCGAAGAAGAGAGAAGAAGAAGAAGAGAAATGAAAGAAGAGGGAGAGGGGTTAGTTGCCCTGGGTTGTAGGAGTTTGCAGGGAAACGAGAAGGGGACGACGACGACGAGGGGTTGTCGGCGTGAGGGTGTGTGGCGATGGTTTTCCGGCAAGGGGCAGCTAGGGATTATGCTCGGTTGTGCGGTGTAGCTGAGGGTTTTAGGGAGAAGGGAAGAGGAGAGGAGATGAGGGCGAGATGGGAGTGATGAAGAGGAGGTCGCCGGCGATGAGGCGGCGACGAGTTGGTGCAGGTTAAGGCGTCGGTGTGAGGTAGGATGCAGGTGGAGGTGGTTGTGGTGCTCGGGAGAAGAGTAATGTGTGGAGGTGAGTAAGGGGTGAGGTTGAGGAGATAAGGACAAGGGAAGGCCGACGAGGGTGGTCGTCGGAGGCTTGGGCGACGGCGCGCGAGGCAGGTGATGGGCTAGGGTTAGGGCTCGCGAGCGAGGGCGAGACGGCTGGGACGAAGGAGGAAGGAGAGAAAAGGGTGTGTGGGAAAAGGTTTAAAAAAATAAATAAAGATTTATATATATATATATATATATATATATATATATGCAGAGAGAGAGAGAAGAGATAGAGAGAGGAGAGAGATCGAGAGGAAAGAGAGAGAGTAAGCGAGAGGAGAGAGAAAGAGGGAGGAGATATAAACTCGTCGTTTAGTGGGGAGAGAGAAAGAGAGAAAGAAAGAGGAGAGAGGTGATTGGTTTAAAGTGTGGAGTCGTCAGAGGAAAGAAAGAGAGAGAGATAGGGCTGTGGTGGTTTTTTTTTAAGTTAAGATTTAAATTGAAAAGATTTAGTTTGTTAATTGAATTTAAAACCGTCGATTTAAAAATTAAAGATATTAAATTTAATAAAATTTGAATTTTGGCGGGATACAAAAATATTTCAAAACACGCCCGGGTCGGATCTAAAAATCCAGTTTTAAAATATAAAAAATCTATGTGTCGACCAAAACTAAAATTGAATATCCGGATAACGAAAATGCATACCCCCAAGAACGGATGCACGTACGTGCGCGTAACCATCCAAACACGTCCGTTTCACTGAACGAGACGAAAACAAGATGCGCGAATGTTACTACGAGGTTAGGGGTATCATGCCGGCCATGTTATGAATTTTTAAATTATTTTACGTGATTTAAAATGTTATATGGTAAAAGATGCAATGCTAGATAAAAGCCAGTATGCAGTATTCATGAAAGTGCACATGTCTATGTAACAAGTCAAGATAATTCATAAATATGAATCAAACAGGTTTCAAGCAAGCGGGTCGGGTCGAATGCAATGTAAAATGTAAAATACTATTCGCACCCAAAAACACGATAAATCAGGAAAATACCACAATTAAGAAAATACGAGAACTGGAATAGGTATAAATGAACTGGATTGTTACATTATACCCAACTACAAAAACAATTTCGTCCTCGAAATTCCAAGAACAAAAAGGATAAACAATTAAGAAACTACAAGAATAAGTGTGGAAACTTGTAACAACCCTAATTTTCCTATACAATTTTTTTTCCAAATATTTTTTTTCTAAAATTCATAAAGGGGTATTTTAGCCTGAGCACAAGTTATAAGTAATTATTTTGCTTTTTAATTACAAGTTAAAAGAATGTAACAACTCCATTTTTAGTGTACAAAATTTGCTTTAAAATTAATGTATACTTGGGGTATTTACATTTACTGTTATTACTTTAAATAATTAATTAACTCCATAATTACAAGAAAGAGCTTGTGGCTCATTGGTAATACCTTGCACTGCTGAACCAAGCCACCAGAGTTCAAATCCTATACCCCACATTATTTTTAATATTGATTTTTTTTTTAAACCTTTAGAATACCAAGGGTTTACACGTGCATATCTTACAAAAAACCCACTACACCCAAAAATGTAACATTGCCAGGGGTTAGATGAACCGTCGGAGGGGATCCAGGCCGCCTGACTCGGCCGGGAATCGGCCAAATCGGCCTCGACTCGGCCGACTCAGTCCTCCGACCGAGTCACGGCCGAGTCAGCCGATTCCGGCGACGACCGAAACAAGAAACTTGTGTCTTTTCACATTCCCTTTACACCTGCAAAATTTTAGCCTCAGACCATTTCCAGAGCTCTTTTAAAACCCCAATTACTCCACTTTTAATACATTTTTAATACATTTTATCCCATTTTTCATTTTAACCTTTTATCTACCCTAACACTAGCCTAACCCTATAAATACCACCCCTACTCTCTACCCTCTCACCCCTAATTCTGAGCCAACTCTCTAAAATATTTCCAAGATTCCTGTGCACTTTGAAAACGAGCTCGAGGCGAAGCTCCGACGAATTCCCGGCGGAACTTCCGGCGATCGTGTTAGGAACTACCGGCGACGACGCAACACATCGGCGTTTCCCCTACTTCTATTTCACTCTCTTGTGTGACCTAAAACCTGTAAGTCTCAATTTCTACCTATCTCTTCTATCTAAAAATACGGATTTACAAAACCCGACGGAATCGGAACAAATCCGATTTCCGATTCGGTTTCCTATAAAATTCCACTTCTCACTAATACAATCATATTTAAACTTTCTCATGTTGACTATTAAACACTAATCAAACAAATTGATCAAGTTTCATTACATAAAATGATAGCTATTTCCATTCATCGTATTTTTCACTTAAATACCACATTGTTTCAATCCTACTTTTAACTCCATCAAACTTGCTATACATTTAAAGTAGATCATGAGGTAACGACCTACCTCCTCACACACTCGCATACAATCTAACACGATACCCGCGAGAACTCAGTATACGGAAAACAAACATTTTCATTTAAATACCCTTTACTAAATAAAGCCATTTCTAAAAGATTTAGTATTGATACACTTTTTAAATAAATACCACTTATTATGAAAATAGGATATGTTATGGACATCAGTTGTTTATCTAAACCTGACTTTGTGGTGTCTAGGCTAGGCAAGTGAGAAAGGTAACTTTAAAAGGCCCGTCTCATGGTGATTCGTGAGCGGATCCCTCCTTTCTTCACTTGTACTTATCTGACCACAATTGGTGGTGAAGAGGCGATTTGAGGTATCTCACAACTTATCGTTTTGGATCAGTTAGGAATAATCTAGTTGACTTAGGAGACCCTAGAATATAGAATACGGAAAATTGACATTTTTACAAATAAATACCATTTACTTCATAAAACCGTTTTCTAAAGGATTTAGTATTTATACAATTTTTTCAAAGCGCCGATACAACCCATTTGGGGAACCCGTTCGGGATGGTGCGGATTATTGCTCATCCTCAGGTTTAGTAGTGCGAGATTCAGACCTCCGCAAGGAGCATTCGGTCTCGAAAGATTTAAAACACAATATTTTAAGAAAATGAGATTTTTAGAATATAAAAAATATATATTAAAATTATTTTTGTATAAATATATGTATATTTATCATTAAAATACCTATTTTGTTATGATAAAAATATTCCACCTTTTTCTAAAAATCACAAGAATCAATTTTATACTAAAATACCATGAATCCATATAAATCAATATTATAAATAAATACCTTTATTTCTGAATTTAGGATATTTTCATTAGAAATATCACAATATAAAATCTACATTCATTACAACCCTAAAAACGAATAATAAATGCTTGGGGTATATTTTGAAAAGTATATAAAAGTATTTTTACATAAAACTCCCTCAAGTTCTGTAAATTACCCTAAGGACCCTAGTAAACATAGGTTTAAGCGGGACCAATCTCTTGAGCCTCAAGGAGCCAGAGAAGTGGGTGCTTTCCTATCTTAGGTAGACAAATTAATAAAAACAAACAGGACTTCAATTTACCTTGCTAATTGTCTGACTCAGTTCGAGTCTCAGTATAATCTGACTTGAATATGATTCAAGTACAATCTACAATTTTCAATATTACAATTCAACATGAATCCATGAATCCAATTATCAATCTATACAACTTGACCGAACCAAACCATAGATATACATTCCATTTATATGGTTCTCCAGTTATTCCATTTACATGATTCTACGGTTACATCCGTTTACTGATATCATAGTTTCGGTCAGTCAATCAATTATACAATCAATACAATTTACAAGACAAACAATACAATCAAAATATTACGGGGTTTAAGGGGTAGATTGGTACGGAAGGTGTTAAAAGTGGCACGAGACGGTAAGATTAAGACACCTAACCTATATTCCGTTGCTGTTGTACTGTGGCCCAACGGTTCCTTGAGTTCCTGATACCTTAGTCTCCGGGGCAAGTGAGACTCCTCTCGTATACACTGGCATCCTTCTGTACCAAGCTACAAACAACAGCGTTAACACTAAATATAACAATATAACAATATAATACAACTGTAAAAGCTACTCTCTCTCTCTCTTACTCTCTGTCTATTCTATTTCTGCTCTTATCTTTGGGACTTACCGAGCGACCTGTTGGCTGACGACATTCTATTTCTTTCTTCTTTGAATGTCGTCAGGTGATTTGGAACCATCAGAGATCGAGCCAATTGCAGAAGACTTGGATCAGAACAGCAAAGACCCTGAGCTCTAGACATTGTACATTTTCTATTCAGTACCTTTAATTTCCTGTTATGCCATTGTTTAGGCATCGCTTTTATTTCAGTTGTTTTTCCTTTTCATGCATTGTACAAAAGAATGTTAACAAATAAAGTTGTTTTTATTATATCTTGTCTCTTGTGTATATTCTCTTTTATATTGCTTAGTTACGCTTAGCGTATTTGCTTCTGAGTAAATACACAGTGGACCAGTCGTGTCCTTTTCGCCGTATACCGGGAAGCGGGGCTTGACAGGTTTTGTTGGAGGCCCATGCAGGTCAGAGCTGTATGAAACTCTATCATGCAGTTCTGTTCTGCGTGAACAACTTAAGCAATATAACACAAGAACCAGCAACTAAAACATTATTTACAATTCATGTTCATTGAATCTTACAATTTCATATTCCTTGAATCTTATCATTTTTTTTACTTGAATCTGTTCTAACCAAAATTTTTCTTCAAGGTTATGGATTCCCCGAACAACACCAGCACCAATGTCAACAACACACCTCCACCACTACCTCTCACACCTGCTGTTCCTGCGCCACCCACCGAGCAAACGGCGCTACTTGAGGCGATCCGCAGCCTTCTTGAAGGACGGCAACAACTCCTGAACCGTCCCGAGACTGACGCACCTGGGGTGAAGCAATTCAGAACTTTACATCCCAAACAGTTCTCAGGAAAGGGGAGCTCACTGGAAGCTGAGGGATGGGCTCAAAGTATCGAGGATGATCTGGCAGTAGCACAAGTGCCAGAAATAGCTTGGGTCCGAGTTGCAAAGCTGCAACTCACGGACAATGCACGGAACTGGTGGAAGGCGGAAGAAAGCCGTCTTGATCGGCCCATTGAATGGAAGACTTTTCGTGATAGGTTCGACGCGAAATACTTCCCTGTGATTGCCAGGTTTGACATGGAACAGCAGTTCATTCATCTACAACAAGGTTCTATGTGGGTCAAGTCAGTAGATGAGTATGACGCTGAGTTCACCATGCTCAGTCGGTAAGATATGTCACAGTATTTCAAATTTTTGATATCACATAATACACAGCTAACACAAGACCGTAACAGATTTGCGGCACACCTGATACCGACGGATGAGATCAAAACCCGTCGATTCCAACAAGGTTTGGACACGGAAATCCAGGTTGCACTAGCCACAGGGAAATTTCCGACTCATGAGGATGCTCTGGAAGATGCCGCAGTTATGAGGCAGTAATAAAAGCAAGGGACAGACTTCAATTTGCCCAGTTGAAACGCCCTGCCACTCAGATGGCAGGAGGAGCCTCTTCCAGACCAACGTTCGAACCCAGAAGAACTGAAGAACCCAATCACCAGCCAAGACCACATTTCTGTTTCCATTGCAAGAGAGATGGACATTTGATAAAGGACTGTAGGCGCGCAAAAGGCCTGTGCCTAATTTATGGCGCGTCCAATCACAGAATTGAGACCTGTCCATATAAATACAACCCAGCTCACACACCTACCAACTACCCGCAGCGGCCAGCTATTCAGGCTCCTGCAACTCGTCTTGCGCTCCCAGCACCACCTTCACATAGAACTCCTGCACAGCCTACTCGCCAATTCCAACAGGCAATGAGGGACATGCCTCGAGGGCAGAGAAACAAGCCTCAAGGATAGAATGTGCCTCCAGCTAGAAAGAATATACCACAGCGACAGACATTCACCTTAGCAGCCATAGAACCTGAGACTGTGAACCAAGGTAACCCAAGCAACTCCCTCACAACTTTGACCAAATTTTTTTTTACAATCTTTAGTTCTGTCACCAAACTGTTACACTTTTCTTTTACAAATTTCGAGAACGAAATTTTTATAAGGAGAGTAGAATGTAACAACCCTAATTTTCCTATACAAAATTTTTTTTCAAATTTTTTTTTTCAAAAATCCATAAAAGGGTATTTTAGCCTGAGCACAAGTTATAAGTAATTATTTTGCTTTTTAATTACAAGTTAAAAGAATATAACAACTCCATTTTTAGTATACAAAATTTTCTTTAAAATTAATGTATACTTGGGGTATTTACATTTACTGTTATTAGTTTAAATAATTAATTAAATCCATAATTACAAGAAGGAGCTTATGGTTTATTGGTAATACCTTGCACTGCTGGACCAAGCCACCAGAGTTCAAATCCCATACCCCACATTATTTTTAATATTGATTTTTTTTAAAACCTTTAGAATACTAAGGGTTTACACGTGCATATCTCACAAAACCCCCCACTACACCCAAAAATGTAACATTGCCAGGGGTTAGATGAACCGTCGGGGGGGATCCCGGCCGCCTGACTCGGCCGGGAATCGGCCAAATCAGTCTCGACTCGGCCAACTCAGTCCTCCGACTGAGTCACGGCCGAGTCGGCTGATTCCGGCGACGACCCCAACATGAAAGTTGTGTTTTTTCACATTCCCTATGCAGCTGCAAAATTTTAGCCTCAGACCATTTCCAGAGCTCTTTTAAAACCCCAATTACTCCACTTTTAATACATTTTTAATACATTTTATCACATTTTTCATTTTAACCTTTCATCTACCCTAACCCTAGCCTAACCCTATAAATACCACCCCTACCCTCTACCCTCTCACCCCTAACTCTAAGCCAACTCTCTAAAAAATTTCCAAGAAACTTGTGCACTTTGAAAACGAGCTCGAGGCGAAGCTCCGACGAATTCTCGGCGGAACTTCCGGCGATCATGTTAGGAACTACCGGCGACGACGCAACACATCGGCGTTTCCCCTACTTCTATTTCACTCTCTTATGTGACCTAAAACCCGTAAGTCCTAATTTCTACATATCTCTTCTATCTAAAAATACGGATTTACAAAACCCGACGGAATCGGAACAAATCCGATTTCCGATTCGGTTTCCTATAAAATTCCACTTCTCACTAATACAATCATACTTAAACTTCTTCATGTTGACTATTAAACACTAATCAAACAAATTGATCAAGTTTCATTACATAAAATGATAGCTATTTCCATTCATCGTATTTTTCACTTAAATACCACATTGTTTCAATCCTGCATTTAACTCCATCAAACTTGCTATACATTTAAAGTAGATCACGAGGTAACGACCTACCTCCTCACACACTCACATACAACCTAACACGATACCCTCGAGAACTCAGAATACGGAAAACAAACATTTTCATTTAAATACCCTTTACTAAATAAAGCCATTTCTAAAAGATTTAGTATTGATACACTTTTTAAATAAATACCACTTATTATGAAAATAGGATAAGTTGTGGACATCAGTCGTTTATCTAAACCTGATTTTGTGGTGTCTAGGCTAGGCAAGTGAGAAAAGTAATTTTAAAAGGCCCGTCTCATGGTGATTCGTGAGCGGATCCCTCCTTTCTTCACTTGTACTTACTTGGCCACAATTGGCGGTGAAGAGGCGATTTGAGGCATCTCACAACTTGTCGTTTTGGATCAGTTAGGAATAGTCTACTTGATTTAGGAGACCCTAGAACATAGAATACGGAAAATTGATATCTTTACAAATAAATACCATTTACTTCATAAAACCGTTTTCTAAACGATTTAGTATTTACACAATCTTTGCAAAGTGCCGCTACAATCCATTTGGGGAACCCGTTCGGGATGGTGCGGATTATCGCACATCCTCGGGCTTAGTAGTGCGCGATTCAGACCTCCGCAAGAAGCGCATTCGGTCTCGAAAGATTTAAAATACGACATCTTAAGAAAATGAGATTTTTAGAATATAAAAAAAATATTAAAATTATTTTTGTATAAATATATGTATATTTATCATTAAAATAGCTATTTTTTTATGATATAAATATTCCAACTTTTTCTAAAAATCACAAGAATCAATTTTACACTAAAATACCATGAATTCCATATAAATCAATATTACAAATAAATACCTTTATTTCTGAATTTAGGATATTTTCATTAGAAATATCACAATATAAAATCTACATTCATTACAACCCTAAAGACGAATAATAAATGCTTGGGGTATATTTTGAAAAGTATATAAAAGTATTTTTACATAAAACCCCCTCAAGTTCTATAAATTACCCTAAAGACCCTAGTAAATATAGGTTTAAGCGGGACCAATCTCTTGAGCCTCAAGGAGCCGGAGAAGTGGGTGCTTGCTTATCTTAGGTAAACAAATTAATAAAACAAACAGGATTTCAATTTACTTTACTAATTGTCTGACTCAGTTCGAGTCTTAGTATAATCTGACTTGAATATGATTCAAGTACAATCTACAATCTTCAATATTACAATTCAATATGAATCCATAAATCCAATTATCAATCTATACAACTTGACCGAACCGGTAAGATTAAGACACCTAACCTATATTCCGTTGTTGTTATACCGTGGCCCAACGGTTTTTTGAGTTCCTGATACCTTAGTCTCCGGGGCAAGTGAGACTCCTCTCGTATACACTGACAACCTTCTGTACCAAGCTACAAACAACAGCGTTAACACTAAATACAACAATATAACAATATAATACAACTGTAAAAGCTACTCTCTCTCTCTCTCTCTCTCTTACTCTCTGTCTATTCTATTTCTCCTCTTATTTTTGGGACTTACCGAGCGACCTGTTCGCTGACGACATTCTATTTGTTTCTTCTTTGAATGTCGTCAGGTGATTTGGAACCGTCAGAGATCGAGCCAATTGCAGAAGACTTGGATCAGTACAGCGAAGACCCTGAGCTCTAGACATTGTACATTTTCTATTCAGTACCTTTAATTTCCTGTTATGCCATTGTTTAGGCATCATTTTTATTTCAGTTGTATTTTCTTTTCATGCATTGTACAAAAGAATATTAATAAATAAAGTTGTTTTTATTATACCTTATCTCTTGTGTATATTCTCTTTTATATTGCTTAGTTACGCTTAGCGTATTTGCTTCTGAGTAAATACGTAGCGGACCAGTCGCGTCCCCTTCGCCGTATACCGGGAAGCAGGGCATGACAAAACTTCTGTCGGATTTCGTCTTCTCGTTCCCAAGTCGATTTTCCATGCAAGCGATTTCCCCAAGAAACAAGTACGAGAGGGATAACCTTGTTCTTAAGGATCTTTTCTTTTCGATCAACAATCGACATTGGTCGCTCCTCAAAGGTCAAATCCTCTCTTACAGTCAGCTCCGAATGATCCAGCACGTGTATTTTATCTTGAACATACTTAAGGAGTTGAGATACATGAAACACGTCATGAACATTCGCCAAAGATTGTGGTAACGCCAATCGATAAGCCACTTCTCCAACACGCTCCAAAATCTCGAAAGGCCCAACGAATAGAGAACTAAACTTGCCTCGACTCCCAAAATGAATCACTCCTCTAGTCGGTGATATCTTCAAGAACACAAGATCACCAACCGTGAACTCTAGAGGTCTTTTCGATATATCGGCCCAACTCTTCTGCCGATCTTGTGCTGCCTTCATATGGTTCCGGATAGTATTAACTTTCTCTACTGTCTGCACGATCAAATCCGGTCCCAACAATCTTCGTTCTCCAATATCGTCCCAACAAATAGGTGAACGATACTTGCGACCATACAATGCTTCGAATGGAGCCATCTGAATAGTCGCCTGAAAGCTGTTATTGTACGAAAACTCCACCAAGTATAGATGGTCCTCCCATGAACCCTTGAAGTCTAACATGCAAACTCTTAACATGTCTTCAAGAGTTTGGATCGTTCTCTCCGACTGGCCATCTGTCTGAGGATGATAAGCTGTGCTAAACTTCAATCGAGTCCACAAACTTTCCTGTAAGCTCCTCCAGAAGTGTGATAAGAAACAGGTGTCACGGTCGGACACGATGCTCACCGGTACTCCATGCGATCTTACAATCTCTTGCATGTACCGTTCAGCCAATACTTCTGTTGATTGACCAACTCGAAATGATATGAAATGAGCTGCCTTGGTCAATCGATCAACAATCACCCAAACTGCACTGTTGCCCTTTGGACTCCGCGGTAAAGCCGTCACGAAATCCATGGTTATATGTTCCTACTTCCATTGAGGAATCGGAAGTGGTTGCAATAAACCAGCAACCCTTTGATATTCAGCCTTAACTTGCTGACACACCAAGCACTTCGCTATAAAGCGGCAATCTCCCGTTTCATGCCTTCTCACCAGAAATGCTGTCGTAGATCTCGGTACATCTTTGTGCCTCCTGGATGTACGGAATATGCGGAACTGTGCGCCTCCTTCATAACTTCTTCGCGGATATCTTCCTTTGGCACACACAAACAGCTACCATATCGCAATGAACCATCTTCATGAATCAATAAGTCCGTTCGAAGTCCCGTTTCAACCTGTTCTCGAAACTTTTGCAATCTATTGTCCTGTAACTGCGCTGCTTTAATATTCATGATCAACGACGACTGTACTTGCAGCTGCATCAAATTACATCCCAATCCTTCCCCAGATATATCGCTGTGAATCACCAATCCTCCGGAACCGTCTGGTACGGTCAAACTAGGGGTAGTTATCAATTTCTGCTTCAATGTCTCAAAACTGACACACATTTATCCGCGTGCCGTCCTTTTACTAGAAGAACTGGAGCTCCCCAAGATGAATTGCTGCTGCGAATCCAACCCTTCTCAAGTAATTGACTTCTTCCAACTCCATTGGTGCCATTGGATAATACGCCTTTGAGATTGGCGCTGTACCAGGAACAAGGTCGATCGCGAACTCTACATCTTGTTTCGGCAGTAAACCCGAGATGTCCTCGAACACGTCTATGAAATCTCAAACTACAGCTGGCGCTTCAACTTCCATTGACGAAAGAACATTGTTTGTCGGCCTAGCCCTAAACTCGACTGGTCCGACAGAACAGCTTCTTCCAGCAAAACAAACTCCGAATGTCCGGGAATCTGGAAAATCACTTTCTTTGCCCTACAATCAATGTGAGCGTGGAAAGTGAGACCATCAATTTCCAAGACAACTTCATAACTTCCGGTTATCAAACACCAAGAAATCTACGAATAACTCCCGTCCGCAAGTAACTACAGAACAATCCTTACATTCTCTACTAGCTATGATCTTCCCATTCCCAGTGTGTATGTCCCAACAACTAGACAGGGTCGTGCAAGTAATCGAGTGTGTAGCAGTACACTTAGACGACACAAAACAATGGGATGCGCTAGAATCGAATAATGCTAATGCGGGAAAAATCACGAACAAGTAGTATACCTGAAACGACTTCCTCTGAAGCCATGGCCTCTTCAGCCGTCAGGGTAAATGCTCGAGCTTGATTGGGTCGTTGAGTCAAATGCTTCTGCTCCTGAAACTTCTTCTGCGGTGGCCTCTGAATATCATCTTTCATGCGAAGCTTCGACGGACAAGTATCAGTGGTATGATCAGCTCATCCATAAATAAGACAAAGTCCAAGTCTCCTTCGACAATCTCTCTAGAAATGACCCGGTCGTTGGCAGTAATCGCACAACACCCTTCCTTTTTGCTTGGGCAAAACTGGCTTCTTCATTGGTATAACGCCACGCCTGTCCACCGGAATACCTCTGCGTATAGGAGCTCGATTCGGCATAAACGCCGGCTTCCGTACCGCAACTGTCGGCTGCTGCGTATTTCCAGTCTTCATTGATAGGCTCTGCTGCTCTCGAGCCGCTTTAAGTACTTGTGAGAAAGTGGTCAAACCCAGAGATAGAATTTGCCTCTGGATGTCCACGTCCAAACTGCGCATGAACCTCCTTGCCCTGTCCGCATCGTTGGCAACCAGAGGTCCAGCGAATCTACTGAGCCGTGTCCACTCAGCCGCATGTACATCCACGGGTACGCCGTTCTGCTTCAAACTGATAAACTTTTCTTCCATTTCCTCCCGTGCAGTCTGCGGGAAGAACTTCTCCAAGAAACTCTTCAAAAAATCTACCCAATTGATCGGCTTGGGCAAGTAGGTCTCTTCCACAAGCCACCATTCACGGGCATAGTTTACCAATTGGATGCGTACTACATCCACTCTCTTGTCCTCGGGAATCTATGCTGCAACGAGCAAATTCTCCATATCGACTAGCCACTGCTCTGCTGGCAACGGCTCCTCCAGACCAGTGAAAACGGACCGACCAAGTCTCCTGAAATCCGCCACGGTACCCACACGCTCTATTGATTTGGCCACAACATTGTTTACGGACTGCTGGACGGTCCGCAAACCTTCCTGAAAAGCTTCGGCTTGCCGCTGGTTCAACTCAGTCTGCCGTTTCTGGTTCTCTAGCAAGCCACGAATTACTCCAAGTAAGACGGCGTCATCCACACGCCTCTGGTACGTCTTCAAACTTCTGTCCGTCATGATTCTGCAACCAATACACTAAAGAGGATTAGTATGATGAACAAGATTCAAAATTTGCGATGAATGATGACCATGAATCAAGGATATGAATCAAGACTAGAACTCCAAATTACTTAAATAGAGTACCGCATTGTAACCATGCCACGGTACATAGTTACAATCGCATAACTCCACTCAAGTCTCCCAAATCCTAGACATAAACAATAGGGAATCAAAAGTTTCAAGTCGAGATGCAAAGAGGTTTGCATATCGTCAAGGTAAGGATCAGGAGGAAGTTAAGATTCAAGAATGGCAGGATGGTAAAGTGGCATGACATGTTCCTAATCACGAGTATTCTGATTCGTGTATTGGGTCCAATACCCAACTACAAAAGAATCAAACCCGATTAACCTAGATCTTATGTCTCTGATACTAAACAAACATCGTCATGCCCCGCTTCCCAGAGTGCGCTAAGATAGTCACGTGACAGAGCCAACCATGCTACCTGTGGATAGAAAATATCCCTCCACAGTCACATTACGGCTGTAGAGATATTAAGAACAGTAATAAACTATCTAACACATGTCCATAAGCTAGAATAAGCGAGTCATGAAATAAAATAATGTGGAAGCAAAAGATCCAAGTACAATAATAAACTGGAATGTACGTCCCATAATGCGGGCTCACATCAGGAATGAAATACTGAAAGGAAACTAAACTAAACTAATAATAGGTCCTCACTGCTCAGCCTGTTGATCAAAATACTCCTGGACTGCCTGCGATAACGATAATGAATCTGGGCCATGCAAAACCCAAACGTCAGTGCGTCATAATATCAATAATTTTAAGCAAGCAGGATGTAATGAAATATGCAGGCACGAAGTATAAGCAGTAACAAGTTATCAGGAAATAAATAGTAACATGAATAAAGATCAGTGAACAGAATATATTATAGGTGATGTGCAGTGAGTAGTCTAAACTATGCTATAGGGTTAACTATTCTAAAGTTATTCGAAATCAATTAATGTAATTTTCATCGTAACCCATCGGTCTATTCCCCGTTCATTCCCCACGGGACCACGGTAAAATGATGTAATAGACTGTGAGTCTATGTCCTGTTCATTCCCCACGGGACCACGGTAAAATGATATAATAGCCCTTTGAGTTACGTTCAGCTACATTCTTGATTTCTCCATACCCCCAAGTTATATGTGTAAGTCAGGTATTGATAAATTGGGAGCTAATGCCAACACAGGATCAAGTAGATACATGTTTGTCTAAATAGACACAGGATATGTCCGTAGGGACAACATGTCAAGATTGTTTGCATTAGTAACCAGATCAGGTATCAAGTCAAGTAGTAATATATCAGGTCATGTCAGGTAGTGCACTTGTATCAACTCATGTCAACTAGGGTATCAAGTCGTGTCAGGTAGTGCACAGGTAACAAATGGGTAATCAACTGTAATAAGTATGAATGTACGAAATCAAATATAACAATACAATGAAATAATGTAACATTGTAGGTATAAAATCAATGGATGCACAATTATCGGTTAGGGTTTCATTTATAGTTCTAATACTAATTAGGATGCACTTTATTAAATATGGGGTGTTACAACAACAATATTAGGCTATTAATGAGATCTGTAGATGCAGCTATATGCATTCTATATGATATAGATGCAAACGGATATCATATAACCATAAAATGATAAACTGGTAAATACGGAATGCACAATTTAAACAATATGAACTGTTATATTCAATTGGATGCAGTATACTGTAGTATAATATGTAACAAGATAGGTTTGTATGCGTTAGATGTAAAATGATACGTACGGATGTATACGGATGTCGGAAAACTGTAAAACGAGAACTTGGGATGCATGATTTATAATACCAGTGTTATAATTCTTAAAATAGATGTATATAAAGTAATGTAGCATGTAGCAAGATAAACTTGCCTCGATGGATCGCGATACGGATACGCACGGCAACGTCGAATGTCGGGAAAACGTCGCGATGTGTCCACGCGAGCACAGAACAGAACCAGGTACTGCAAGAAGACGAGCACGCTGGATATTGACTTCTACTGGGTCGCCCGGATCGTCGGCGATGAGCACGGCTCCGGCGACGGTCGGAAACCGAGAACCAAGCGAAGAAGAGAGAAGAAGAAGAGAAATGAAAGAAGAGGGAGAGGGGTTGGTTGCCCTGGGTTGTAGGAGTTGCAGGGAAAGGAGAAGGGGACGACGACGACGAGGGGTCGTCGGCGTGAGGGTGTGCGGCGATGGTTTTCCGGCGAGGGGCAGCTAGGGGTTATGCTCGGTTGTGAGGTGTAGCTGAGGGTTTTGGGGAGAAGGGAAGAGGAAAGGAGACGATGGCGAGGTGGTGGTGATGAAGAGGAGGTCGCCGGCGATGAGGCGGCGACGAGTTGGTGCAGGTTAGGGCGTCGGTGTGAGGTAGGATGCAGGTGGAGGTGGTTGTGGTGCTCGGGAGAAGAGTAATGTGTGGAGGTGAGTACGAGGGTGAGGTTGAGGAGATAAGGACGAGGGAAGGCCGACGAGGGTGGTCTTCGGAGGCTTGGGCGACGGCGAGCGCGAGGCAGGTGATGGGCTAGGGTTAGGGCTCGCGAGCGAGGGCGAGGCGGCTGGGACGAAGGAAGAAGGAGAGAAAAGGGTGTGTGGGAAAAGGTTTAAAAAAATAAATAAAGATTTAAATATATATATATATAGACGCAGGAAAAGGTTTAGAAAAATAAATAAAGGTTTAGAAAAATAAATATATATATATATATATATATATATAGATGCAGAGAGAGAGAGAAGAGATAAAGAGAGAGGGAGGAGAGAGATCGAGAGGAGAGAGAGAACAGCGATAGGAGAGAGAGAGAAAGAGAGAGGAGATATAAACTCGTCGTTTAGTGGGAAGAGAGAAAGAGAGAAAGAAAGAGGAGAGAGGTGATTGGTTTAAACTGTTGGGTCTCCAGAGGAAAGAAAGAGAGAGAGATAGGGCCGTGGTAGTTTTTTTTTAAGTTAAGATTTAAATTGATAAGATTTAGTTTGTTGATTGAATTTAAAACTGTCGATTTAAAAATTAAGGATATTAAATTTAATAAAATTTGAATTTTGGCGGGATACAAAAATATTCCAAAACACGCCCGGGTCGGATCTAAAAATCTAGTTTAAAATATGAAAAATCTATGTGTCGACCAAAACTAAAATTGGATATCCGGGTAAGGAAAATGCATACCCCCAAGAATGGATGCATGTACGTGCGCGTAGCCATCCAAACACGTCCGTTTCACTGAACGGGACGAGAACAAGATGCGCGGATATTACCACAGGGTTAGGGGTATCATTGTAACGTTTTGAAAATCGTTTCGGTGAAATTTTGGAAAAATCGGTAAAATAAGAGGGTTTTCTGTAAAAAGTAAAAATACAAATATTTTTATTATAAAATTTAATATACATATTTTAGTTATGTAATTGCTAGTATTTGGTGTTTATTGAGCCACTGGTAAAATTTCTAATTTTCTAAAAAATTTTCCGAAATTAATTATTTTAATAATATTTTAAGCTATTAAAAATACATTAAATTAGAGATAAATACAAATTTCAATAGGCTAATTACACACTATAGAACCATGACAACTAAAATCTAGTTAGTAATATAAATTTTTAGCAATTTATTTCAAGTTCTAATTGGTTATAATTAAGGGAAAACTAAAATTTAAATAATTTAACTAAAACTTGCAATTTGGTAACTTGAGGGGTTCTTTTTGCATGAAATTTTCTTTGCAACCTCACACATTCCTCACCCCTCAACCATGGCCGGCCCCACCATCTCTAACATCAGCCTACTTCCTCCCCCTCTCTTGTTGTCTTCATCCATGTGAAGAAATGGGTTAAAATAAGAGTTTTTATATATAGTAAAATAGGTGGGGGTATTATGGTAATTTGGAAGGGCTTTGACTTGGAAATTTTTCACCAATTCCCTCACCTTTTCCCCATTCCTCCCTTGGCCGAATCTGATCCTGCAGCAGCCCCATTTTCCCCCATGTTCCCATCTCTTTTGGCCTCAAATTTCATCTCAAAACACATAAAAAAATCCACAATTTCAACACAAATCAAAGCAAACTCAAAATCTAATCCCTACCCATTTCTCCTTAGCCTATACTAGCATGATTCTTGGAGCAAGTTAGCATTTTGGAGGTCAAGATTTGTCAAGCTAGATCTACAAATTGAGGCAAACTCAAAATCTAATCCCTACCCATTTCTCCTTAGCCTATACTAGCATGGTTCTAATTGAAAGATTTGGGTTTTCAAGAGAAGGATTAAATTATAGTTAAGGTTTTTGTTGTGTGATTATGGTTGCAAGTGTAATGCATCATATTGTGAAATGAAAAACCTAATCAAATTGCTAGTTTGCAAATTGTTAGGTTGGAATTATAATAATTAAGCTATATTGCTAACTAGGTTTTTGTAAACCATGAATTTGATTAAGAGAAAAATGTAATTAGGTTTTTCATGACTTCATTAACATTTCAAAATATAGTTTAATACTTTAGATCATGCAAATCCAAGCTAGATTGTTGTATGTGCATTTTTGCTATAAAATGGTCGAAATTGGTTAAAATTGCAAACTAAGTTTTTGAAATTGAATTAAATTGTGGGTTTAAAATTTACGTAATGGTTTCTATGGCATAATTAAGATATTAAGTTATCATCTTGGTCACTAGAATTGTTAAAATATCATGTTTTGTACAAAAATGGTAAACCTTGCTTGCTAGGTTTTCGGAAAAATAGCTTTTAAAGTGAGTTTGGGGTTTTTGTGAATTTTAACCTATTTCATATTATAATTAGTGTTTGTGAGTGTGCAAATGAGTGTGTTTGGGTTTTTCTCGATGGTTTGGCGTTTGTACGCCGACGTCGAGGGTTTTTGGGTTGATTTGTGAAAGCAACCATAGGTTTTGACCTATGTGGGATTCGTGTGTCGTTTTGGTCATGAGTCGGATTTTAATGCGATACGGTGCGTTATGATATGTAGGTACCCCATGTGGACTTCGAGACGACAAGTAAGCACGTGGCGACGCCGGCACCAGTGAGCGAGGACCAGATGAGTAGATTTATATCTACGGGGAGAAGTCGGGTGGATGGCGTATAGCACCCCCACAGTTCGTGATGATGTATACGGACACGTATACACACATATATTGATTATATATTGTTTGATGCTATTGATGATAAAGATGGATATTTGGTGTGATAGGATTGGTTTAGGGTTGCGAAACCCTAGAGTAGCGGTTGCACCACACATACACACACACCCATACTTGCATACATTCTTCTTTCATATGTGCGTATATGGGATTATATATTTATGTGTTTACATAGGTATGGGACTATGTGATCATATACTGGATTTGAGGATAGTATTTGGGCTTTGAGGTGAGTCGATGAGATTTGATTTGAGACCGTGAGATCGGTGATATAGCAGAATTCGTATTTGAGATACGTCATGATGTTATAGCGGATCTTTAGACGACGATACCATAGGAATAGTGATATAAATAAAATGGTCGACATATGATCGTGATATGAGATATGATATATTAGGATGCTTATGATAGGCCGCATTGGGCGATGTATACTTCTTTATGATGATATGAGCTGATGATATCGGGTTGTACGAGACTGTCGATCATTAGTCAGATCATGATTATATTGATGATATTGGTATTGTACTAGACGTAGATCAGTACCCGGATTATGATCTTGATAAAGAGGATACCAGATGAATAATATGATGAATGTGATATTGACCGTACCCAGATTTGGGATGCCGTACGACGGATTTACGTACGAGCTATATATTGATGTTTGATCCGCACTCTTGACTTGGGAATATTTGATTATAGATATGGTATCGGATGTAATATTATCGAGGCGGGATCACCGACTAATATATATATATATATATATATATATATATATATATATATATATATATATATATATATGTATGTATGTATGTATGTATCGACTCAGACGTTAGGCGGCTTCCTTACCTTTAGTTTAGCTTGATTGCTCAGCCCTATAGTTTAGTGTAGTTGTTAGCTATATTAGTTATCGTTGTGTCTAGTATTCAGCTCCCGCTCATTATTGATGTTCGCTCCGCATCGCATACTTATATTGTAATTTCTTATTACATTGTTGATATCATACTATTAGGACACCAGCATCATTACCGATGATGCGTATGTACCACATACACTTACTTGCCGGCTCACACACATCTTCATCGGTAATTGCCATGTCACGTGTACTTAGAAAATACTTTTGCTCGACTTAGCTCGTTAGCTAGTAGTTTTGACATGATATTAGTGTAATTGCCTTATATGCCAGCTTAGACATTGTAGTTATTACTTGCCACTTCATGCATACTGTTATTCATTGTTATGCCGCATTCATGGATTCTCATGCCTATATTCACTAGTTTATGTGCTATTGAGGTTTTGGATTCGGATTTCCATGATATTTCTGGATTTGGGAACCATGGGGATTTCAAAAGAGAATATGTAATTGTTTAAAAAACCCGGTTACTTTTGATATGATATTTCAGTGCATCCACCATGTGTTTTCTCGATACTGAGAGCGACATGTGAGACCCGAGTTCGAGGAGTGGAGGAACCGTTTCGGGTACATGGTGGACCCGGTAAGGTGCACCGAGGCAAGAAGCGCGTGGTGATGACGATATGAGCCTGGCAGGAGGAGACTACCTACCGGTGATTTTACCCGACGCGTTGGATATCCGGAGGATACCGTCGTGGTCTTGAGATGGATGGTAGGGGCTGGTCTGGACTGACGGCGCCCTAGATATTGAGATTGAGACATTGAGATTTCGAGATGTTGAGGTACTGAGATTTGATGATACAGGCCAGTCCGGATAGCCGGAGCCTGAGATTTTGAGGCATTGAGATTTATGTTTTGTGTCGATACTAGACACTGTTTATGCTGATTTCATTTATGATACATCATTTTAAAAATATAAAGGAAATCTCACTAAATTATGAAAGCAGTTTCTTCAGTACATGTATTCTGTTTTTATGCATTCATACATCATCCACATGATATATTGCTACCTGAGGCACTGACACGGGCATATGGGATTACACTTGGGTTAGATATTTACCCTAGCCATTGTTATAGGCTGCTGGTTATATATTTGAGGATATATTATGATCATATGACCTAGGATTGCGTTGTTCATGCGATTTCTGTTCGTAGATGTTTTTCTACTCACGAGTTGGCAACTCACACCCGTGGTGCCACAGTTTCTTGCAGGTTTTGCCGTACAGGCTTCATTACGGTTTTGCTGGCACTGCTTCTTTTCGGGTGACTTGCTAGTAGGTGGGTTTATTTATATCGTACCCATCATTATACCTTGTATATTATTATTCTGTTATATTTAGAAGTTCCATCAACCAAACATGTATTTATTTCAGAGATAGAGACCAGTGATGTCTATTCTTTCGACCTTAGAGTCGCGCGTTGTATTTCTATGGGTTTCTTGCTGTTTTGAGTTTCCTTTTGAGTTTTGATCCTCGCCCTTCGCGTTGTATATTATATTGCTTGCGTGGTTGTGACCGTCGATTGACGAAGAGCTAGCTCCCGCTTGGGGATGCCTTTTTATTCATTTCGTATACTATTCATGTTGTATCCCGTTTGGGGGCCAGTATTTACAAAGGAGACTCTGCCGAAATTTTCAGGAAATATTTGATATTTAAAAAAAAACGCATAATTCGGCTTATGCTATTAAAATTACTTGCTTTAAGTTGGTTTTTCCTTCACTCTACTGTTTCTTTTGGTTTTGATTTCTGGGTTTTGGCTTACTTAGATTATGTACGCCTCGAGACGTTCGTAATTTAAGTGTCGGTCATGTTCCGTACTTTTCGGGTCGTGACAATCATGTAGGCCATGTTATGAATTTTTAAATTATTTTACGTGACTTAAAATGTTATATGGTAAAAGATGCAATGCCAGATAAAAGCCAGTATGCGGTATTCATGAAAGTGCACATGTCTATGTAACAAGTCAAGATAATTCATAAATATGAATCAAACAGGTTTCAAGCAAGCGGGTCGGATCGAATGCAATGTAAAAATGAACTAGGTTATTACAATTCTCCTCGTCTCCGAGGTCCGGGGTCCGGGGCTCCTGCTCCCGAGCGTGTTTGCGGCTCTGCGCTCGGGAGGGCTCTGAGGTCCGGGGTGTGCTCGAGCGTCTGGCTAGAGTGGCCGCCAGTGGAGCCGGGCTCGTAGTAGGACGTGACTGGCCGGCGCCTCTGGCCTTCCTCCCTTTCTTCTGTTCGACAAGGGCCGTCCGAAATTTAGCTCGGTCTATCGGTTCTGCAAGAAAGCGAGAATACAAAGAAGGAGTTAGCAACGACAGAAGAAAGCAGAAGATTACACAAGTCTAAATAGGTCGCCTAAAACTCCTAACTTACCTGCAAGCTGAGCGAGGCTGAGCCCGGCCCAACTGAGGGCCTGCTTAGACAGCAACACATCGGCTCGGGGGACGGGCTCCCACTCCGACACTGCCACCGCATCGGGATCATTCGACTGCCTCACCCGACGGGCAGTTGGCTTTGTGCCACTGGATGGACACAGGCCAACCCTCACCCTCTGGTGGCCTGACAAACAAAAACTTCTCCTTCCACTCATGAATGGAAGAAGGTACTGCGACGACCCCCGACCCGGCCGTGCCTCCCCGGTGCTTTCTAAAAGAAATATATACCCAGCTCGGCTCGTCCTTGCGAGTGTCAGGGTGGTTTTTGTAGCAGAGAGAGGAAAAGAGAAGGTTCAGACTGAAAGAGATCTCCCGCAATTTCAACCGGACCAGGAACCAGAGGAGAATCCTCCAGGAGTTCGGCACTAACTGCCCCGGGGCTAACTGAAAATAACGCAACGCCGCACTCACCTCGGGAGAGAAGGGCAGGCGCATTCCGGCGCAAAAAGACTCTAAGTACAAGGCAATCTTCTTGCCCTGTACCCGATCTGCCCTCTCTCCCTCCCCGGCCAAACGAAGCGAGTAGCTGGGGTGAATGTGGAAACGAGCCCGAATTGTGGTGAGCTCATCCACGTGCCTCACAAGGGAAACTACGTCGCGGACACTCCTGGCGCTCGCTTTAGGGACCGTCCCCGCCGAACGACCCAGGAAGCACGACTAACCCTAACCTCTCAGGATGATTCCGACCCGGACGAAGAAGAGGAAGCTGCAGAAGACTTGCTAGACTCTACCCGAACTATTTCTACGGACTCCTCAGAGGAAGACATCTAACATGATCAAGAGAAGGGGTCCTCCGAGGAAAGAAGGCAGGAAATCCGACCTAGAGGGAAGAGCGCCGAGCTAACACACGAAGGGAAGGGGAAATTATAGCGAAGCGTGGACCCTCGGGGGAATCCACCTCTATTTATAGCAATCGGCGAACACATCCAGCGGCGACGATCGTCTCCAGCCAAAATGACACTTCGCGTTCAACGGCCATCAACGCTCCACCTGTTGCACGCGCATTGTGCGCGTCCCATCGGGCGTGAGAACACCAGTGGCCCGTCACGTCAGCCAACCATCGTCTGACACGTGACCTGGCGCTCCGATGAACGTACACCCGAATCGACGCTTCCTCTTTAATGCAAGGTCTTTTTCCTGATCCGCTGACGTCATCAAATAAGAATTTAGCCCGGGTGACCGGTTAGACCACTCTCGACCCGACCCATAAATAGGTCAGGACGAGAGTGGGGGGCTAATGATGATGCTCGGTACTGAGCACTCCCTAGATCATGACACGTGGCAGATGACGTGTCCCAGGGCTTGCGGGAAAGGAGCAGGAACGGTACATTGGAAGAATGCCCCGGGCCTTCGAACCGAGGATGTTCCCGACCTTCAGTGGCCTTCCTGACAACTCCTGTGCCCGCCTTACAAACAACCATTGGCTCGCCTCTGAGCCCCCCCGCACGCTGAGTTCCCTCAGCCCTCCTAGCTCGCCTCCGAGCTATTACATGAACCAAGCGCACTCGGCCTCCCGCTCGCCTTCGAGCCTCCCGCCGAGCTTATTTTCCTCGGTCTCATCGACCGACCCATAGCACCGATCACAGGCGTCTCCGCCATGGCTCTGCGAATCTCGCCTGACGCGAGATATCCGCCGCCCACGATCCCGCGTTCCACGCCATCTCGTTTCCCCATTAACGAGCGCATCTCGTCATTAATGGGAAATCTCGCCTTTCACACAGGCGTAACGGCCGGCGTGAATCTCGCGTTCGCCAGCCCACGTCTGCCACTATTTAAACCCCTCTCAGACGACTCAGGTAATGCAATTTTCACCCCAATAGGCCGCTACTCTGCCCATTTAGCCCGTCTAACTTGATTGTCGGAGGGTCCTCGGTGATGCAACCACCCCGGGACTTCCTTGCAGGTAGCTCGGCTTCATCCACTTCAAACCCATTGAGATCCACACGCACCAAGAGGAACCCCTCAGATCCAATCTCAGCCACTCGTCACCACTCGCTGCGGATCAACGGAAGGTAACATCTGAAGGAAATCCAGAGCTCCATCAGTTAGAAACAAATATCAAATTGATATGACGGTACAATAATATTTAGGCAAATAGAAAAACATTGAATTTATAGAAGGAAGCTACGTTTAACCACACATACAATTTTGCTATTAGGACTCGTACGCAAAGTCATACGATTTCGATATTGTACTTCTTTTAATTTAGATAGGGAGATGGATAAATTAATGCGGGCACACAATTTTTATTTTCTTCAAATTATATTTTTCATTCAATGATTAATGTGGTTGGCCAATTCAAGTTCTTGGGTTGAACATGGACTTGATTAATCACGTTGTTCATTGAAAAGGACACAATTTTGATAGCTCCCCTTGAACGACATCATGGGTCAAAAGATCTGTTAATGGTCTCCTTAATAGTATCCTCTCCCATATGCGATGTGCTATAGGAGCTATTGAGCAAATAGGCATCAATTGACATCAAAAGATAGGTACAACACTTCCCATGCCCCATGAAAACTCACTGCCAAATGCTTCCTTCAAAGTAGAAAGAGAGTCATCGTCCCTCATGTATTTGGTCTTACTGTTGATGAGATGAAAAGACATTGCTATGTAACTTTTGGAGATAGAAGAGAGGAAAGACCTTGCTATATAACTTTGGTCATCTAACATTCTCCTAATATCTTTCAAAGCATCACCAAATTTATGAATTTGTGATTTGTATCTTTTCAATTTGCGGTATAAAGTGCGTCTATGACCATCCTGTTTCGTTTTATAGTCCCCTTCAATGCAATTGGTTGACTCTAATTGATCATGATTGCATACATGATTTCAAAAAAAAATAAAAATTAAAAAAATGATTGCATTTGCATATAGTAAATAGATTATCTTGTCTTTTTCTTTTAGATTTTTCATGGTATATAAGATTTTGGAAGATGCCAACTAATCTCTTACTATGACAAGCCTTTATGTTATCATAGTTCTTCGAACCGGGAATTTGACACTTAGTTAGGAAGGTCGATAGCTGGTCGTAAAATTTTGTCAAAGTTTTAAAACAATTTTGCTTCATAACCGATCCTATTTGGACGGATGAAAAAATGTTAAATGATAATGATGATGATCAGCGCCTTAGAATTCAAGAGTTGTTATGGGTCCAATGATGTAATTATTTTTCATATTCTAAAAAATATCATTTATGATTAGAAGTATTGTAGAGCTTGGGATCCTGTTGCATGTAATGAGACGTATAAAGATCTTGATCGATAGTTCGTATGTGTGCATGCACCGGAACATTGCAATTAATTAACAATTAATTAATTACTCGATGACTAATTGCAAAATGAACGATGGAACTAAGTAGCATAGAAACCTTCCAATTTTACTATTGTCCTTTGCGTCGTATATTGGCATACACCAGACCTTGGTCCTAACATATATGAAATTCTATAGCGCCGTGATCGCGGCAAATACTGCATCTTTTTTAGATATGAATGGTTTGAAGAGAGGAGATCTTGAATAAAATTGTGGATATTTTTAAGATATCGGTGTTGCATTTGTTAGATTTACCCATATCAAAGTGACATTGACCATGCATGTGACCATCTTCTATAGGTCTTGCAAGAACAAAATCCCTAACCATGGATCAAAACTTTGTCTAACTAAAAGGGGAAGAAAATGCTCCTAAAATCGAGTGACTTGGCTCTGCCTCTTTCAACTCTCACCGGGGAGGTGACCAGAGCTCTCCACGTCAGCACCTAGGCGTCCCCCACGGCTCCCCAAAACAAGTGGACGGTGCGGATCTCGAAGACACCGGATTAAAAATGACAGAAGCGGTAATTAGCAGCGCAGTAATTAATCAGCCATTAGGATTTGACTTCTCAATACACAAGTGTAGTAATTAGTGAGGGCATAATCGTCATTTACAGCAGCTGCACCAAGAGTGGGGCGTAATTAGTTTGGGGAATTTGGGATAAGCGTGATACACGTGTCAGATTAGTGTTATTACCCTCCCCTTTTAATGCCCACCCCTTTCCTTTCGTTTCCTCTTCTCTTCAGCTCTCTCTCTCTCACATCGAGGCCTGCGGCGATTTCAGAGGTAATACATTGATTGATGCTCTAATAATTAAAAATATTCGATTTATTTCTGCTCGGATTTAGATTCTGAATCTTTTTTGTTCTCCCGTATTTTGCGATTTTGATTCATCATCAAAAGTTTTTTTTGTGTCCCCGTTTTTTGGTTGATAGATTCATCGCTCTTTTTGCAGAAAAAACTTCCGATTCGAGGCGATTCCTCTTCGCTGTTGACAAGAATCTCTCTGATTAGATGGCGATTTCGAATCCCGATACAGATTCCACGTCCACGCCCAAAGAGCGCGATCGCAAGCGGAAGAGGATCCAAAACTCGAAGAATCCCTCGTCGTCTCGCTGGCGGAACGACAACCAGCAGAAGCACTACTCGTCGAAGCTCCTGGAGGCCCTCCGCCACGTCCGCAGCTCGAATCCATCGCCCTCGCTTCCTCAGCGGAGCCGCGCCGTGCGAGAGGCAGCGGATCGCGCCCTCGCCATCGCCGCACGTGGCCGGACCCGCTGGTCACGTGCGATCCTCACGAGGCGGGGGGTCAAGCTGAGACCCCGCAAGCGGAAACCGGCCGATCCGGTTCGATCGAAGAAGCCGGCGAAGTCTCCGGTGAAAAAGCCGCCGGCGCTCGAGAGGAAGGCTAGGGTTTTGGGGCGGCTGGTGCCAGGCTGTCGAAAGCTGTCGTTTCCGACGCTTCTAGAAGAGACCACGGATTACATCGCGGCGCTCGAGATGCAGATTCGAGCGATGAGCGCCTTGGCGCAGATCCTAACGGTTTCGGGCGCGGGCGAGGATCGAAGTGAATCCTCGAACTAATCGGATCTTGTGCCGTCGCTGGTTAGTTTCGGATCCGATCCATCGCCTCTTTTCTTTTTGGCTATTTTCTGTTTTCATCCCTATTTTTTGTGCTTTTTCAGAAAATTCGTGTATTTCATTGTAAATCCTCCTTTCTTTTTTATTTTATTTTGCTAGTGCCGTTTCCTTAAATAGATAGATTTGTTGTTCTCGATGGCAGTTTGGTAAATGATTGAAGTTAGGATGAGTGCCGAGCTGTAATTATTTGGGAATTTGGGACGAATCCTAATTATAGATTCAAGAGGACGAGGGAAAGCATGGGAAATGGGCGGAATGGGAATTAATTTGATTAGGGGCAAAATGGGAAATAAGGAGGGTGAAGGCACGAGAAGGGTTTTTGATGCGTTGATGAGCTGGAGCGAGGGGAAGACGACAAAATGAGAGGCGTACGGATACAGGCTGGTGAAATATATGGGCCTACGATCCTGGGGATGGGCTATCATTGGACCATGGATGATGAGTGTTTCAGGGATGGTGGGTCTGTGACTAGCAGGGGAGTACAATCCCATGACTTGATTACTTGGATTTTTCCTACTGTATGTATATATATATATATATATATATATATATATATATATATATATATGGGCTCAAACTGATAGTACACGGGGCATCGGTATCGGTATATATTATATGTTATATCTATGTGTTCAATATTATTTTGTTAGTCGGTATTGGTTTCTTAGTCAATAGCAACCTATCAATTTTAAGAACTTAAATATGGTTGCTTGCGCTGGAAAATTGCTTTTCCAGACGGAGCTGGAATTCCTTATTAGGAATCGATAGACAAAACTCAAAGAAAGGCTGCTATCCCCCTGGCCGCCTTCATCCTTGAGATAGTTTGCTCTCAAGGCTCCTCTCGTGTTTGATACAGGCTGTATAATGCTCAAACTATAGGACTAACAACACGCTTTGCATGAAGAAATAAACCAGTCTATACAGCGAGCCCACACTAATTTGTCAGACTTCCGATAGCTCATCGATAGCTAGTTTTCGGACTCCTTGAGTTATGTTGTTGGTTGCGCTTCTTTCATCTTACTAACCATTTGTTTGTGTCCAGATCTGGGACATTGGCTTTAAATATATATATTTTAGAGGGGTAATAGTACATTTTGAAATACATTCTCTTATGTTAATTTCAAATGGCATTGGTTTATTGCTTGGTATGCTAGTAAATACCGGTAAGGTCAGGGACCGTATAGGCGTATACCATTAAATACTTGTTCTTCAAACATTGTTAGGTACCTTAAGCAATCGGTCTATTAGTATGCACAGCATGCTTCAAGGTAACGTGTTGTTTTGCTAATAAACTCTGAAATTATGGTTGAAGGGAAATCAAATGTCTTCGTGTTCTTTAGTTTTCAGCAAGTTCATGATTGTTCTTGTGTGGAGCCAAAATCTGACTTCTTTTCTAAAATGCTAATTCTTTGAATTCTCTTGCACCTGCAGTGAGATTTGAACTTTGTTGTTGCTTGGATGTTATTTTAGTAATCCTTGTCATTCCATCAAATTAAGAGGTAAATTTTGCATACACCATTGATTTTTCAGCATTTTTGATATGGTAGTAATGATCTTTGAAAGGCTGAAATTGTTTCATTTGGTGGTATCTCGAAAAGCATGGAATGTTTTTTGAGATGATAGGTGGGATAAATTAGCCGCCACCACATAAATGGAGGTCCCGGACCTGGGTCTCTCCTTGGCCTACTCCAAGCCCCACCAATGAGCTACTTTAAGCCCCTACGACAAGCATGGAAAGTTGACGGTGTTCTACAAAAGTTACCCCAAAGAAAAATACTTGTATACCAAACAAGCATTACATTTAGCTCATAGGGTCATGTCTCATGTGTGCCTATTTACCAGGGGAAAAATATTTTTGTATATTGAAGAGACAAATTGAATGTATTTGTGCTTGTGAATAGTATGTTAAATATGAGGAGACAGAAGAAAGTGAGAATTCGGGTTTTCTTTTAACGGGACTAACTGAGTCATCAAGGGAAGACGAAGCATCGAGGTTAGCATGTCCTATGTAGAAATGCTGATTAGCATGATATAAAGCTAATTAACAAGTGTTAATATGTCGTAATGTGCATATTAAATTTGCAAAACTTCTTTATTACATGATGCATGAGCATTACAAAACCAATTGCTCATGTTGTTTTACCTTCCAAGCAAAGAATTAGTAGTTCTTAATTTGTAATTAAATCGTGAGTTCACAAATCCTTCACGGCAAGCAATGTGGGTGCCAATCGAGGGTAGTAGTTCTTAACTTTGTTTAATAATAAATGTAGATTATCCACTACCAAACTCTCTTATAATTAATAATTGGATTTTTTTTTTTTATAGTAAACCAATTTTAAATAATAATTTTTTAAAAATCCACTTAAAAAAATAATTTAAAAAAGAGACCACTTTCTGTTTTTTAGGCGCCAAGTCAACGCTGGCGCTGGCGTCAAATAATTTATTTTAGGGGCGCAATTTTAAACCGCGTCCACTACATTTGTATGGGTTACGGTTTTAAACTGTGTCCATACAAATGTAAAAGGGAGTTTGAAACTGCGTCCATTTACATTTGTATGGGACGCAGTTTTAAACTGCGTCCCATACAATGTAAATGGACGCAGTTTGAAAATGCGCCTATTACAAATGTATTGAGCGCAGTTTAAAACTGCGCCCTATACAAATGTAGTGGGCGTAGTTTCAAACCGCGTCCCTAAAAAAACAAAATAAAATGAATCATTGTCATTGTTGGGACTTTGTTTTTTTAGGGCGCAGGTGCAAACTGCGTCCCAAAAAGAAACATACTCATTCACGTGTTTGTTTTTTTATTGCACAGTTTGAAAGTGCGCCTCAAAAGAAAACACAATCATTCACGAGTATGTGTTTTTCTGGGGCGCAGTTGCAAATTGCGCCCCAAAAAAGAAACATACTCATTCACGGATCTGTATTTTTTCTATGGCGCAGTTTGAAGGTGTGCCCCAAAAGAAAACATAATCATTCACGGGTATGTGTTTTTCTGGGGCGCAGTTTGGAACCGCGCCCCAGAAAAACACATACCCGTAAATGATTGTATTCATTATATTAAGAGTTCAATCTCTTCCTCTCAATCTCGAATCTCACTCTCAGTGCCGAGCTCTCTCACTCTCTCAGATCACATCGCCACACATTCTCTGTCTTTCTCCCTCTCAGTTTTTAACCCCACTCTCTCTCAATGTCGGGATCTTCATTTGCGGGATTGCCATCAATCGATGAAATTAAGAGGTGCATCTCTTACACCGTGATGAAATCTGTATATATGATGATAGACTACTCTGGTTACGAAGGCATTCTCTATCGATTAAATAGGGGTATGAACTGGCTGATGGAGATCGATCGTGAAATCTTATGGCTCTTGCATTTAGCCATATTGGATGCTCTCCCGTTTCCCCCTGAAAAAGTAACCCATGACCATTATAGGGAAGCAAATCGTCGTCTCTACTTCTTTCATTTTATGGGTCTTCTTTCAGGTCGCAATATCGAGTACCCCGCAAGCTCTCTCTACCGCATTTTTATGCACCGTCGGATTTTGAACCACCTTGAACTCACTCGAGATTACGCGGTAGGTGATGAGGCTATTGATGCATGTACAGAGCGGATTAATTCTGTTGCTGCGGAGCTAAGTAGTGTAGATTTATTTCTGAAATTTTAGTGATAAATTATTGTGTTGTTACTGTCCTTGCTATCTATTTTGTTTGCGTTATTTTCATGTATGTTGTGGATGTGTGTACCATGTGTGTATAATATATCGTGTATGAACATGTGTTTGTGTGAGAGAGAATCAACGTTTGAATTAAAATGAATTAAAGTGTTGTTTTGTAAAGAAATAATCGGGGAAAATCGGACAACACCTCCTTCGTAAATTTTGAATAAAATTCATGTACATGCATGATAAAATAATAGTATTCACAGACAGAGCCAACTCAACGTTCAAATGGCGGAGACACACTCTACGCACAATATACGATGCCCAAATTGCGAAGAAAAATAAGCCGAAAACAATAAAAAATGTAAAATAAATAACGAATTCATCGCAACACAATACAACACAAACACTCCGTGCAATCTAACGAAGTTGTCGCACCATCCCTGGTGTCCTCCTCTTCGCTTTAGGACGTCGAGGCTGTGACGATCCGTCTTCGTCGGCGGCAGGTGGCTGAGACGGCTCTGGCTGTGATGGTCTATGCTCGTATTCATCGGGATGCTGAGACGGCTCCAGTTGTGCCCGTCTACGTCGTGCATACGTGATAGGAATGGCAGGTACGGGCACAGCTGGTGGAGGCACGGGTGGTGCAGGGAGGGTAGCGAAGGCACGAGTGGTGCAGGCATGGGTGGTGGAGGCACGGGTAGCGCAGGCATGTCCGGTGGACGTGTGAATCTGTGCCTCGTCATCACACTCCTGATCAGGGACTTGATGTTCATAAAGCAACTCGCTGAGTCCCTGGTGCCACTAATACCCTCATCAGCTATATCCTCTAACGCGTAAATGGTTTGGACATATATTGATGGTAAATAAGATAATGAATTTCATAAAAATAAGATTTAGTTTTAAAATGTTTGATATGAACTTACCAAATCTCTCTTTATCGGTCCTCGAGTATATGAGGTGGGCGGAGGGGCGACCGTGATGACGAATCCACGGGTAATCATCCAACAGCAGGAAAGGTATCGATCTATCGATATACCTAGTTGTATCTCATCGGTTATATGGTGTACCTGATCATACCATTGACCCACCCAAATTTGATACTCCACGAGTCAAGCATCCCCAACTAGTGCTCCACCCTGTTACGGTGTTTGCTCCACCACGCCTGGTATGTGTTGTTTCAAACCGAACTGGCGAAGAACACGGCTTGACACGTGCATCTGAATAACATCGTTGCAGACGATCGGCGTCCACGCACGCTAGAAGCCGACGCTTGCCAAGCATAATGGATGCAGAGTGCCCATCTGGTCATGTGTATACGGTGTCCATGTAACTGTTACGTCCTCCATGACATCGAACTCATCACGGTAAAAGCGGAGGCTGCGTTCCGGTATCACATCCCATGACCTGCGCACATTCCACCTGCATAGAGATTACACATAAGTTAATATTTCAAAAAAACTTGAAATTTGAAATATGCGTATGGTTTCAATTATTTACTGGCATCCATATGGCCTTTGGCCATCTAAAGCGAACCGTGTCTCAATGGTTGGATGACCATTAGAGAGATGTCCATGACCATATCTGAAATACCATATGATAGAATTACGCTTTACATTGAATATCAATTTAATTACGCAAAATTAGTAGAATGCAGTTTTAAGCATTGTATACCTGAAGAAGCGTCAAACAGCCCTCAAAACTCTTCTGCTCCATCAATGCAGCCTTCTTCTGCTCGCTGTAGAGGAATTATAGAACTGCACTCTCCAACGATAAAATTGCACACTGGTCGAGATCAGCTAAAAGAGGCAGTCAGGCAAGACTAACTCTGCTCTTACTCTTATCCGGGAATAAGCGAATCTCTATCTGATGTAAAATGCAAGCTCGTGCGTGCTGCTCGATTGCTGCGGGGGTAGCATTCATGGAAGGCTCAGCACTAAACGCCTCCCGCAGCTAACTCAAGTTAATGCTACTGCCTCTTCTCTGGCCAACAGGTGGAATCCTACTCAACAAGCTTGGACACAAGTCTAACCAACCGTGGCTGTACTCCACAGCAACCACTTCTCCGTTTATAGGCAGACCAAGCAGCACAGCGACGTCCTGAAGGGTGATAGTCATCTCACCAACTCTAAAATAAAATGTGCAGGTCTCTGATCTCCATCTATCTACCAAAACCATAATCAAGTCTCTATCCAGACATATATACTCTAATCTGGATAGAAAATGAAAGCCTGCCTGTTGCAGCTCAGCCTGCATACGGGCATCTCCAGCAGGGATTCGGCTGTTCTGGACTGAGTGGTCAACGCATGTAATCACCTGATCACTCTGCCAATTACAAAAGAGGACTTGTATCAGTAACGTATAAATAACATATGTAATTAAAGAAAATAAAATTACAAAGTTTTACCTATTCTACTGCGGCGTTGGCCGAGCTGTGGTCAGCCTGTAAGTACAGAACACTCGTATCTATAAGTCCAGGATCCATAGTTATATCTGCACAATGAAAAAGTTGAGTTATATTATCTTTGAAAAAACTAGCATGTATAACAAAGTACATATGTGTGCGTGTATGTGTGTGTAGATGTATGTTTGCTTTTTATGTTTGGACCTGTGTGTGTGTGCACGCACATGTGTGTGTATTTCAAAATATAGGCGGTGATTACTAATGACGACGTGGGGCTGGAGAATTTTTGCATCGTGCCTTGTTGTAACAACCCTTAATTTCATGTACAACTTTCTGTAGATTTTTTTCAAAATTTAAAGAAAGGGGTTCTTTTGCCTGAGCACAAGTTAAATATTTGTTTTGCTAATTAATTACAAGAAGGAGCTTGTAGCTCATTGGTAATACCTTGCACTGCTGAACTAAGCCACCAGAGTTCAAATCCCATACCCCACATTATTTTTAATATTGTTTTATTTTAAATTTTTAGAATACCAACAGTTTACACGTGCATATCTCACAAAATTCCCACTACACCCTGAAAAGTAACAGTACCAGAGGACTATTGAACCGACGGGGGGGGGATTCCGGCCATCGGACCGGGGCCTGATCGGCCAACTTGGCCGGCGGACCGGCTGACTCGGGCCGGCAACGGCGGCCGGAGTAGCCGATTCCGGCGAGTCACCAACAGGAGAAGTGTGTCTTTTGGGATTCTCTGTACACCTGCACACTTTAAATACCTAGACCAGTAACAGAGCCTTCTTAAAACCTCAATTACTCTATTTTATTACATTTTTTTCAATTAAACCTTTCATCTACCCTAACCCTAGCCTAACCCTATAAATACAACCCCTAAACACTGCCCCCTCACTCCAAAATTCTGATCAAACTCTCAAGAAAATTTCCTAGAACCCTAGTGTACTTTGGAAGAAGCAAAAGGCGAAGCTCCGACGATTTTTCCGGCGACAACCCTAGGAGATCCCGGCGACGAAACGACGCACCGGAAGCTACGTCCACTTCCTCTCCCTCTCCTCTTTAAGCTAAACCCGTAAGTCCCACTTCCCCCTTTCTCTAGTCTTTTCTAAAATACGAAATTCCAAAACCCGACGGAATCGGAGTCAAACCGATTTCCAACTCGGTTTCTTTCTAAAAATCCCACTTTTCTTAAACACAACCCTATCAAACCATTACATGTTGACTATTAATCATTAACAAACATGTTGAATAAGTTTCATGACAAACTATATTATTTTGCAACTTTTTATCGCTCTTTTTCAGTAAAATACCATGTAGTTTCATTTTGACATTAAATCCATCACAATCTTGTTATACCTTTAAGTAGATCACGAGGTAATGACCTACCTATTCACAACACTCATATGAAACATAGCACAATACTTTTTGGGAACATAGAATACGGGAAACGAACCTTTACATATAAATACCCTTTACTAATAAAACCATTTTTACAAGATATAGTATTTTTAAACATGTAACACCCGAGTCCATTTATACCAATTCCTGTTCTCGTATTTCTTTATTCGTGATATTTCTTGATTTAGCGTATCTTGGGTGCGAATGGTATTTTTACACTTTATATTGCATTCGACTCGACCCGCTTGCTTGAACCTGTTTGACTCTTATTTATAGATTACCTTGACTTGTTGCATGGACTAGTGCATCTCATGATTTAGTATATTAGTATTTATCTAGCATCACATCTTTTGCATATAACAATTTAAATCACGTAAAATAAATTAAAATTGCATTTCATGGCCTGCATGATATCCCTAACCCTGTGGTGGCGTACTTACATCGTGTTCTCGTCCCGTTCAGTGAAACAGACGTGTTTGGATGGCTATGCACACGTACGTGCATCCGTTCTTTGGGGTATACTTTTTCTTTAACTGAGCATTCATTTTGAAATTTGGAAGTCGCATATATTTTTAATATTTTAAATCTGGATTTTTAGACCCGACCCGGGCCTGTTTTGGAGTAAATTTGTATTTGCCAAAATCTCAATCGGACTAATATTATATTCTAATATTTATTCACACTATTCATAATCTTTAAAATAAACTATATATATTTTATATATTAAACCTTATCAATCCTAACGTCTCTCTCTCTAGCTGTAAAGAAAAAATATTTTTATATTTTAAAAGATTTTTGTATCTCTCTCTCAGTATATCTCCACCTCCAAAATTTTTAAACCCTTTCATTATTAATTACGCATGTCTCTCTCTCTCCCTCCCTCATCTCTCTCTCTATTATATATACATTTCCTATTCTTTTAATATTTATCAACTAAACACTTTTCCCCATGCCTTTCTCCCTCTTCCTCACGAGAAACCCTTCCCTGTTCATTCCTTGCGCTCGCCCATCGCAGTCGCGCCGTCCGTCCTCGTCGCCACCGACCTTCATGTCACCGCTAGCGCCGCCCACGCCTTCTTCTTTTCTTCCTCTTTTCCCACTCTTCTTTCCCGACTTGGACCCTTCGCCTGCGACCCATGCCGCGCGTCGCGCTAGTCACTCGCCGCCTCACGCCGTCGCCGCCTAACCCACGTCGTCGAACCCTCACCTCACCCTCGTCAACCTCTTCCTCCACTCCTCTCTTTCCTTCTCCAGTCCTGATCTCCTCTGCCTGCATCCACACAACCCTGCATACCCTGCAACCCTCGCAGGCGCCCTTACGTCGCCGACCCACTGCCGACCGTGTCGTCGTCACCTTCACACCTTCTACCACCTCTCTTTCTCTTCTCATCCCTCTCACCAACCCAACACCTATAACCCACAGAACCCTGCATCTCCCCGAAACCCTACTGCCTTTAGCCGCTCACTAGCCTCCGGCAACCCCGGTTCATCCCACGATCATCATCGTCTCCCCCTCGCCTTCCTCTCTGAATCCAAATCTTCACTGCGACCCAGTCTCTTCTTATTTTCTTCTTCTTCCTTTACTTCTTCTTCTCTTTTCTTCTTCTTGTTTCTTGTCCCTCGGTCATCGCCGGCAACGCCATCGCTGACGCTCCCTCGTCGTCATCACCCTCTTTGCCTTCGCCTCTGTCCCAAACCCCAGAGCACCACATCTCAGCTTCTTCTTCTTCTTTTCTTCTTCTTCTCCTTCTTCTTCTTTTCTTGATTTCATGGATACGCGTTTTTCGGTGATCGACGGAGCCGTGCCCGTCGCTGTTGTTCCGGGTGACCCTGAGGACGTTCCCAGATAGCGTGATCGTGTTCTTGCCATACCTGGTTCTGTTCTGTGCTCGCGTGGACATATCGCGACGTTTTCCCCGATATCCGAGGTGGCACGTACCGCTTTGATATCCGTTCAGGCAAGTGAAACTTGCTACATGCTATTTTATATTATTTCATATTCATTTAGATACATATTAATCATGAAGTTGAATCTAGTGCCTATATGACAACTTTACGTTTCGATGTCCGATTATATCATTTAGATTTACGACTGAACCCTATCATGTTGCATTCTGTCTTATTATACCTAATAACCACATCTATATTTTAAATCATGTGATAACTATTGTACATAGTCTATGATATCCTTTTCTCTAGTTTTACTCTATCGGACATCCGTGTGCATCTTTAACCGGTTTTAGTTATAATTGCATCCATTGAATATATTATACATGTCATTGCATCCCTAAATTACTTAATACTTATTAACATGATTTTTAACATCCATATTTGCTATACCGCATTCATGTAATGTTGAAACCATCTCTTAAACTCAAACTGATAACCGTACATCTAAGTAGTTTAATCTGCACCTATCTGCTTATCATATTACATGTTTCAGTTTATTGTTCTATTAGTACCCATGCTTGTGATGTATACATGTTAGTTTGATTTGTGAGCACCCACATAATATTTTGTGCTTCCTGACATGACCTGTTGCACTTCCTACTTGACATGACATGGTACCGTATTCTCTTGACATGCCATGACATCTAAATACACTACTTGACTTGACCTGATGTACCATGGCTTGACCTGTTACCTGATCTTGCGTCTAATGCTAATAAACCTGACATGTAGTCCTTACGGACCGTTCCTGTTGTCTATCCAGACAAACCTGCACCTACCTGATCCTGAGTTGGCATTAGTTCTTGATTATTTAAATACCTGACTTGAACGCATATAACTTGGGGGTATGGGGAAATCAATGGTGAAACCTGACTTGTAACTCGACAGTTGCTTGTTTTTACTGATCAGTTTTAGAGGCTAGGCCCACCTCGGGATGATGCTGCTGACATCATTCGTCTTTACCCTTTTCCTTTTAGTGCCTAGCGGCACGTCTCGGTTTCAGCCCGAGAGTCTTAGACCGTGGTCCCGGGCATGCACGGGATACTATTGAGTTACATCGATGATTCATCAAATTGATTTCAAAGACTTGAGAGTAGTTAACCCACTAGACCAGTTTAGATAACTCACTACACATTACCCATTGTCCTTGTATCACCGTTATGCTAGTTTACTATTTATGCTCATACTTGCATGTAATGCTACCCCTGTTATATTATTGCTTGATGTTATGACGCGCTGACGTCTGGGTTTTGCATGGCCCAGATCTTCTACCTTTGTTGCAGACTGATCAGGAGTATTGCCGCTGTTAGACCGAGCGGTGAGGATCCTGTTGGTATGCAGTTTTACTTTCCATGTGTTTCATTTATTGTATCCTTTGCTTCCGCGTATTATCATTATTTCTTGACTCATTCATTCTGGCTCATGGACATGTACTAGATAGCTTAGTTTATTTTCCAGTTCTTGATATCTCTATAGCCGTAATATGACTGTGGAGAGATTTTTTCTATCCACAGGTAGCATGGTTGGCTATGTCACGTGCACATCTTAGCGTACTCTGGGAAGCGGGGCGTGACAAAACAAATCTTTGCAAAGCGCCGCTACAACCTATTTTGGGGAACCCGATCGGGGTGGTGCGGATTATCGTACATTCTCAGGCTTAGTAGTGCGAGATGCAGACCCCCACAAGGGGCATTCGGTCTTGAAAGATTTACAAAATACAAAATCTTAAGAAAATGAGATTTCTAGAAATATAATATATATTAAAAATTATTATATATATATATGTGTGTGTGTATAATTAAAATATCTATTTTGTGATCATATAAATATTCTAATTTTTTCTAGAAACACAAGAGCCACTTTACATTAAAATACCATGAATTCCATACAAAGTGCAATATTACAATTAATACCCTATATTATGAAATCAGGTTAATTTCATTAGAAACATCACATATATAAAATCTACATTTATTACAACTATAAAGACGATAATTAAACACTTGGGGTGTATTTTGAAAAGTATACAAAAGTATTTTTACATAAACCCCCCTCAAGTTCTATAAATTACCCTAAGAACCCTAGTAAACATAGGTTTAAGCGGGACCAATCTCTTGAGCCTCAGGGAGCTGGAGAAGTGGGTGCTTGCCTGTTTAAGGTAGACAACTTAACAACGGTATTATCAACACGGTAATCGTCTTTGAAAAAGACATAAATCCTACAGCCCATGTGCAGCGGTTACCGATAACATTAAAACAATCAAGACTTCAATTTCTTTTCTAATTGTTCTGACTCAGAATGAGTCTCATTATAATCTGACTTGAATATGATTCAAGTGCAATCTACAATCTACAATCTACAATTTACAATATTACAATTCAACATGAATCCATGAATCCATATATTCAATATATTCAATCTGTATTGACTGAACCGAACCATGGATATACTTCCATTTATATGATTCTCCAGTTACATCCATGATTCTACAGTTACATCCATTTACTGATATCATGGTTTCGGTAAGTCATCCAATTATACAATCTATACAGTTTACAATACAAGACAATACAATACAACTATACAATAAGACATCTCGGGATATAATGGGTAGATTGGTACGGAAGATGTTAGAAGTGGCACGAGACTGCAACCATAAGACACCTAACCTGTATTCATTTGCTGTTGTACCGTGGCACGAACGGTTCCTTGAGTTCCTGATACCTTAGTCTCCAGGACAAGTGAGGCCCCTCTCGTATACACTGGTATCCTTCTGTACCAAGCTACAAACAAAAGCGTTAACACTAAATACAACATTATAACAATATAATACAACTTTAAAAGCTACCCTCTCTCTCTCTGTCTATTCTATTTCTCCCTTATCTTTGGGACTTACCGAGCGATTTGTTCGCTGACGACATTCTCTTTCTTTCTTCTTTGAATGTCGTTAGGTGATCTGGACACTCTGGAGATCGAGCCCACTAGTGAAGACTTGGACCACTTCATTGAAGACCCAGAGTTTTAGTTCATTGTATACTTTTATTTCAGTACTTTTCCTTTTCTGTTATGCCATTATTTAGGCATTGCTTTCATTTAGTTGTATTTACTTTTCCATGCATTGTACAAAAAGAATGTGAATAAATAAAGTTGCTGTTTCATTACATTTGTCTCTTGTGTACATTTCTTTTATATTGCTTAGTTACGCTTAGCGTGTTTATTTCAGAGTAAATACGTAGCGGCCCCGTCGAGTCCCCTTCGCCGTATTCCGGGAAGCGGGGGTGACAGGTTTTGTTCGTGGTCCATGCAGGTCAGAGCTGTATGAAACTCTACCATGCAGTTCTATTCTGCGTGAACAACCTAATCAATATAACACAAGAACTAGCAACTAAAACATTCTTTACAATTCATATTGCTTGAATCTTACAATTTCATATTACTTGAATCATATACTTTGAATCTGTCCTAACCTAAATTTTTCATTCAAGCTTATGGATTCTCCAAACAACACCAGCACCAATGTCAACAACACACCTCCACCACTACCACTCACACCTGCCGTTCCTGCTCCACCCAACGAGCAAACGGTTCTGCTTGAGGCAATCCGCAGCCTCCTAAAGGGACAACAGCAGCTCTTGAACCGTCCCGAGGCTGAAGCACCTGGGGTGAATCAATTCAGAACTTTACATCCCAAACAGTTCTTAGAAAAGGGGAGCCCACTGGAAGCTGAGGAATGGGCACAAAGTATAGAAGATGATCTGGCAGCGGCACAAGTGCCAGAAATAACTTGGGTTCGTGTTGCAAAGTTACAGCTCACGGACAATGCACGGAACTGGAGGAAGGCGGAAGAAAGCCGTCTTGAACAGCCCATTGAATGGAAGACTTTCCGCTATATGTTTGACGCGAAGTTCTTCCCTGAGACTGCCAGGTTCGACATGGAACAACAGTTCATCCATCTGCAACAAGGTGGACCAAGTCGGTAGATGAGTATGACGCTGAGTGTACCATGCTCAGTCGGTAAGATATGTCTCAATAATTGAATTTTTAAATATCACATACTACACAACTAACACAAGACCATAACAGGTTTGCGGCCCATCTCATACCGACTGCTGAGATCAGGGTTAGAAGATTTCAGTAAGGGTTGAACCCGGAAATCCAAGCTGCTCTAACTACAGGGGATTTTCCAACCCATGATTTGGCTTTGAAGGCTGCCCGAAGATATGAGGCAGTAGTAAAGAGGAAGGCCAGACCTCAATCTGCCGATTTGAAATACCTTGCCACTCAAATGGCAGGAGGAGTCTCTTCCAGGCCATCGCTCGAACCCAGGAGAACTGAAGAACCCAATAACCAGCCAAGACCACATTTTTGTTTCCATTGCAAGAGAGATGGACATTTGATAAAGGACTATAGGCGCGCAAAAGGCCTGTGCCTAGTTTGTGGCGCGTCCAATCACAGAATTGAGACCTGTCCATATAAATACATCTCAGCTCACACACTCACCAACTACCCGCAGCGGCCAGCTATCCAGGCTCTTGCAACTCATCCTGCACTCGCAGCACCACCTCCACGTAGATTTCCTGCACAGCCAAATCGCCAATTCCATCAGGCACTGAAGAACATGCCTCGAAAACAGAGGAATGTGCCTCAAGGTAGGAGGAACGTGCCACAGCAACAGGCTTACACCTTAACAGCCGTAGAAGCCGAGACAGTTGACCAAGGTAACACTAGTAAGTCTCTTTCACATTTTTAAAACCCCTGTATCACTTTATTATTTCAGTTACCAAACTTTCCTTGAATCTGTTACACTTTTCTTTTACAAATTTCGAGGACGAAATTTTTATAAGGAGGGTAGAATGTAACAACCCTAAATTTCCTGTACAACTTTATGTAGAATTTTTTCAAAATTTAAAGAAATGGGTACTTTTGCCTGAGCACAAGTTAAATATTTGTTTTGCTAATTAATTACAAGAAGGAGCTTGTAGCTCATTGGTAATACCTTGCACTGCTGAACCCAAGCCACCAGAGTTCAGATCCCATTCCCCACATTATTTTTAATATTATTTTATTTTGAATTTTTAGAATCCCAACAGTTTACACGTGCATATCTCACGAAAACCCCACTACACCCTGAAAAGTAACAGTACCAGAGGACTATTGAACTGACGGGGGGATTCCGGCCACCGGACTCAGCCCGGATCGGCCAACTCGGCCGACGGACCGGCCGACTCGGGCCGCCACCGCCGGCCAGAGTAGCCGATTCCGGCGAGTCATCAACAGGAGAAGTGCGTCTTTTGGGATTCTCTGTACACCTGCACACTTTAAATACCTAGACCAGTAACAGAGCCTTCTTAAAATCTCAATTACTCTATTTTATTATATTTTATTACATTTTTTTCAATTAAACCTTTCATCTACCCTAACCCTATAAATACAAACCCTAAACACTACCCCCTCACTTCAAAATTCTGAGCAAACTCTCAAGAAAATTTCCTAGAACCCTAGTGTACTTTGGAAGAAGAGAAAGGCGAAGCTCCGGCGATTTTTCCGGCGACAACCCTAGGAGATCCCGGCGACGAAACGACGCACCGAAAGCTACATCCACTCCCTCTCCCTCTCCTCTTTAAGCTAAACCCGTAACTCCCACTTCCTCCTTTCTCTACTCTTTTCTAAAATACGAAATTTCATAACCCGACGGAATCGGAGTCAAACCGATTTCCGATTCGGTTTCTTTCTAAAAATCTCACTTTTCTTAAACACAACCCTATTAAACCATTACATGTTGACTATTAATCATTAACAAATATGTTGAACAAGTTTCATGACAAACTATATCATTTTGCAACTTTTATCGCTCTTTTCAGTAAAATACCATGTAGTTTCATTTTGACATTAAATCCATCACAATCTTGCTATACCTTTAAGTAGATCACGAGTTAATGACCTACCCCCTCACAACACTCATATGAAACATAGCACAATACTTTTTGGGAATATAGAATACGGGAAACGAACCTTTACATATAAATACCCTTTATAAAAAAACCATTTTTACAAGATTTAGTATTTTTAAACAAATCTTTGCAAAGCGCCGTTACAACCCATTTTGGGAACCCGATCGAGATGGTGCGGATTATCGCACATCCTCGGGCTTAGTAGTGCGAGATGCAGACCCCCGCAAGGGGCATTCGGTCTCGAAAGATTTACAAAATACAAAATCTTAAGAAAATGAGATTTCTAGAAATATAATATATATTAAAAATTATATATATATATATATAATTAAAATATCTATTTTGTGATCATATAAATAATCCATTTTTTTCTAAAAACACAAGAGCCACTTTACATTAAAATACCATGAATCCCATACAAAGTGCAATATTACAATTTAATACCCCATATTATGAAATTAGGTTAATTTCACTAGAAACATCACATATATAAAATCTACATTTATTACAACTCTAAAGACGATAATTAAACACTTGGGGTGTATTTTGAAAAGTATTCAAAAGTATTTTTACATAAACCCCCCTCAAGTTCTATAAATTACCCTAAGGACCCTAGTAAACATAGGTTTAAGTGAGACCAATCTCTTGAGCCTCAGGGAGCCGGAGAAGTGGGTGCTTGCCTATTTAAGGTAGACAACTTAACAACGGTGTTATCAACACGGTAATCGTTTTTGAAAAAGACACAAATCCTGCCGCGCATATGCAGCGGTTACCGATAATATCAAAACAATCAGGACTTCAATTTCTTTTCTAATTGTTCTGACTCAGAATGAGTCTCATTATAATCTGGGTTGAATATGATTCAAGTACAATCTACAATCTATAATATTACAATTCAACATGAATCTATGAATCCATATATTCAATCTGTATTGACCGAACCGAACCATGGATATACTTCCATTTACATAATTCTTCAGTTACATCCATGATTCTACAGTTACATCCATTTACTGATATCATGGTTTCGGTAAGTCACCCAATTATACAATCTATACAGTTTACAATACAAGACAATACAACAAGACATCTCGGGATATAAGGGGTAGATTGGTACGGAAGGTGTTAGAAGTGGTACGAGACTGCAACCATAAAACACCTAACCTTATTCATTTGCTGTTGTACCGTGGCATGAATGATTGCTTGAGTTCCTGATACCTTAGTCTCCGGGGTAAGTGAGACTCCTCTCGTATACACTGGTATCTTTTGTACCAAGCTACAAACAACAGCGTTAATACTAAATACAATATTATAACAATATAATACAACTTTAAAAGCTACTCTCTCTCTCTGTGTCTATTCTATTTCTCTCCTATCTTTGGGACTTACCAAGCGATTTGTTCGTCGACGACATTCTCTTTCTTTCTTCTTTGAATTTCGTCAGGTGATCTGGACACTCCGGAGATCGAGCCCACTAGTGAAGACTTGGACCACTTCATTGAAGACTCAGAGCTTTAGTTCATTGTACACTTTTATTTCAGTACTTTTCCTTTTCTGTTATGCCATTGTTTAGGCATTGCTTTCATTCAGTTGTATTTACTTTTCCATGCATTGTACAAAAAGAATGTGAATAAATAAAGTTGTTGTTTCATTACATTTGTCTCTTGTATACATTTATTTTATATTGCTTAGTTACGCTTAGCGTGTTTACTTCAGAATAAATACGTAGCGGTCTCGTCGCGTCCCCTTCGCCGTATTCCGGGAAGCAGGGCGTGACACTTGTTATGACCATACTCATTGCAGATACTGAATCTATTTTGCCTACATCCTTCTCGTGAATCATCCATAACACTTTTGATATGAGTAGAACATAGTCGTCCTGCTTGTCTTCTACTGATAGGTGGTAATATAATTGGACCGCTGTATGCATTCCTATATCGGTTATCGGGTACAAGATGGAACAATGGGGTATAAGCAGTTTTGTATTTGGGGACAGAATACCACTTCGAAATAAGATCGTGATGTGCAATGTCCCCTTCACCCTCCGCTCGTGTGCATGCTAAAATTACATGTGAACAAGGCAACTTTTGCAACTTAGGAATATTGCACGTATAACTGCAGTTCCTATCATCGATAACTACGCTGCAATTTTTTCTATCTTTGTTAGTTATCTGCCATTCGGACTGGCTGAACCTCACGATCCAAGCATGCCTAGTATCAGTAACCCCTTTTGTTATTAATTGTTCGAACTTAGGACATAATTTTGTCGTCCACTCTTGTCCCTCCCGACGTCGTGCAAAGAAGTATTTGTTCGCCCTATAAAAAGTCCGTCTTACTAAGACCTGAATAAGTAAAGATCGAGATCCTTTTAAGACTCCGTTAAAACTTTCTGAAGTATTCGTAGTCATCATGCAAAATCGCCTACCACCATCTTTCGAAAGAGTCCATCTTTTTTCTTCATTTTTTAGACTACTTTCAATCCAAGTATCTGCTCTTGGACATATACATTTAAGTTCCTCTATCAGCTTTGTATAGGTCAGGTCATCTGGTGCACATGTAATTTGAGAGAACAAACTTTGCAAGGTTTTGCCACTAAATCCAGCAGTTGAGAAGTTGGCTCTGATATGTCGCACACAATAATGATGACTATAAGGTTCTGACCATGATTTTCGTAGTGCAGTCAGAATCTCTTTCATCCGGTTAGATATGAAAGTAATGTGCCTTCCCCGCACGGATAGAATGTAGAGATGAATGCAAGCAATGGACCACTCCCAATTTTCAGTGGTTTCACCTTCAACTACAGTATATGCCAAATGATAAATGCCATCATTTACATCGGCACCGATAGCAATGAGCAAAGTCCTTTTGTATCTGTCGTATAAGTGGGTCCCATCAATACTGAGAACGGGACAGCAATAAGCGAAACCATCAATGTCCGGTCCGAATGCCCAAAATACACCGGTAAATATTCCTATTCTTTCTGTCTTTGAAACGTTGGTTATCTTGAAGACAGTCCCGAAATTAGTAGATTTGATGGCGGCAAGATATCGTGGCAAATGTTCATATGAATCTTCCCAATCTCCGTATATTTTAGACAATGCCCTGTTCAACGCATTCCATACCTTCATATAATTTATTTCGATGAATAATGTATCTTTTATAAGCATTTAAATCGTTTTGGAGTTCAAATCGACATCTGCTTTCACAAAAGGTAATATCTTGTTACATATGAATGTAGAAGTGGTATGTTTATGATTTGAATTCACTACAGAATTCACACAAGTATGATTACCCGCATACTTTTTTATCTGCCAGAATCCTGTCAGCGATTTCTTTGAGATATATGCATGAAGCCTTCACGGGCAGTTCACGTCTGTTTTACAAACGACTGTGTATTTCGTCGTGTTAGTCTGAATTGGTTTAAAAGAAATTTCGTGTTTAATCGACTAAACGTTGACTGCCTGAATTAACTTCTTCTTATTCTCGACCAAATCGTCGCCTTCAATCCACTTTCAATATCGACTGCCGAAAATCTATCCGTACGAAAGTTGACATTCTCCATTACCGATGTAGATAACATGTGAGAATCTGTCATGTTATCGGCAAGTGGATCTTCAAACTCAACGAAGTCATTGTTAACACAAGAATTAGTAATTCAATGCCCATCATTCTCATCAGCAAGAACATGTGCAATTTGCATGCTATCTTGTGCTTGAATCTCGTCCTCATCACTAACATCATCATCATCATCACTTTCATCTCCATTATGTTCTAACACCGCAGGATCCGTAGTAGGTACATTGGTTGGATGTGCGGAACCAACATTGGGGACTTGCATGGTACTTGATTTTCCGGCTTCATACCGACGAAATCCCGACCTATCGTCTGCAAACGGTGTACATCCCGTATTGTATGGCTGCATATGCTCGGTATTGTTGGGCATGATATTGAAGCCGAAACTCGGCGTTGGCATGCAATAAAAACCGAAACTTGGCGGTGACATACAATTATAACCGGGCGGTAGTACATAACAACTACATACAAATTTTTGAATATTTAGTAACTATAGCATATCTCCACTATCAATAAATAGTGATTCGCTAAATGTATATGCGGTATAAAAATATGTAAGGTAATACTTACTTCGTAAACTGCCAATTCACTGGCGTCCCGCTTGACGTACCATCACATATGTAACTTTGATCTATATACTGTTCATCATTGGGGGGAGACTAAATCTGGTAGAATCAACATTCATATTGAGCATGCGTGTTATTTCTCCTTGCGGGTATTGCTCGGATGCTCGAAAAGAAGGATCAGACATTTCAGAAAAAGGTTTGGGCAGTTGTGCGGACGTCAATATCTCATTCTTCACAAACAGCTCGATCGATTTCGATTCCGATGAAAGCATGACTTGTGTATCCTCATCATCGGATACTTCAATGGCGGTATATTCATACTCCGTCGTCCATTTGCATATTAAGGAGATATCGAACTCTAACGGATTGATTTTGGTAGGTTTGTACACTACTTAGCACAGCTTGTTGTATGTGCTAGACTTCTTAACTCTAGTCATCTTAATTTTTCACCGATATATTCAGGAATATTATTTTTTCCAATCATTAATTGACCACCAAAATAGCAAACTAGATGGATGTAATTATCTTTCATTTTTCCAAATGCCAGAAATATTGACACACTTTGAGAGTTCTCATCAAACAACCTACTTATTTATCTTCACAATTATACTCAACTAATTACATAAAATTACAATAAAATCCATATTTATAGTATGTAATAAGTTGTAAGAACTTGTATCTTATTCATTGATCCGTCACAAGTAAATTTGGGGAAAACCCCTAATGTATACTCTAATCTGTTCGAATTGTTTATCCAATACGAAATTTTAACCAGTTTTTTGAATTATTTTTAAATAAAATTAGGGTTTAGCTAACCTTTGAGATGCTCACAGTGATGATGGCGATGGTGAGAATGAAAGTGATTGTTCGTTCGTGAATTTTCACCTAAATCTACACAAGTGAGAGACTGTGAGATCGAGAGAGCTGAGTGAGGCAGGGAGATGAGAGAAAGATACATGGAGAGAGATGAGGGAGGGAGATGAGCAAAGGAGGCTCGGGAAGGGGGAGGTCGGAGGACGCTCGGGGGAAGGGAGATGGAGGGGGGGGGGGGGAGGTCGGAGGAGGGAGGTGGGTCGGGAGAAGAGAGAGAAAGATCGAGATCGAGAGAGGGAGAGAGCAGAGAGAGAAAGACCGAGAGTGAGAGGGGGAGAGAGAGATAGAGAAAGAGAGATGGGAGAGAGTGGAGTGAGGAATGAGAAAAGTTAGCGTAGAATTGATTTAAGTAGAGGAATATGCGTATTTTGAAAGTGCGCCCCATTATTTTGGACTTAAATATATGGGCACAGTTTGAAACTGTGTCCATTACATTTTTATGGGACGCAGTTTTAAACTGCGCCCCATACAAATGTAAAATGCACAGTTTGAAACCACGTCTCATACAAATATAATGGACGTAGTTTCAAACTGCGCCCATAATTTTTTTTTATTTGACGCCTGCGTTGAGCTGGTGCTGACGTGGCGCCTACGAGACAGAAAGCGGTCTCTTTTTGTAATTATTTTTTAAAGTGTTTTTTTTTTAATTTTTTAAAAATTTTAATATGGTTTAATATAAAAAATTATCCTTAATAATTAGATAATATATTAACTGTGATGTGATGATAAGGTCAAATCTATGACCGTGGTCTTCTTACTTTTCAAAGAAGTATAGTGTGCATTTCTATTTCAGCAACTTTATAAAGTTGTTTTGTGTTTTAGCTAACCAGCTAACCCGTATAAAACATAGTCATATATTTATAAAATATGTGATGGAAATAAGTAAACTACAAAATGTAGAAGAATCTATATATGTAATTAATTGATCTGCTTAGTAATTAAGCCACATGCCATTGTCTCCCCTTCGTTTAATTTGATGCCCAAGTCAAAAGGTGGAGCTCCAAATGCCATGCCCACACGAGAAAGGCATAGCAATTGATTGAGATAACATGGAGAAAAAGAAAGGACGCATGGGAGGGAGGGAGGGAGGGAGGGAGCGAGGGATGGGGTGGGGCCAAGTGGATGAAGGTTGAGGGAAAATATAAAGGGAGCACTTTTAAGGGTTCAACATCTAAGCAACCAAAATGTTACACATTGGGCCCATCCGGTCCAATACCTGCTCATAAGAGTAGGTACCTTATATATACCATATAGGAGGAGGCTAGGGTTTCATGTGAGTCATATGAGATGTGTGAGATATACAATAACATATAGAGAGTTTTTCTATAAATAAAAACAAGAGAACCGTCATCTCCTTCTTCCTCCCATTCTACTAACGGTTGGTTTGCAGGGTGTTCACGTGGGGGATTCTCGCTTCTTTAAGACGTGGTTTTCCTCCGGCCGTTACGTAAAGGCGTAAGAGACCGGGTCTACAATGTGACGTGGGTGAGAATATCGATCCCACCATTCGGATCAGGTATATTGGTAAACTTTTAAGGCAGATACATATTTTTCCGGATCTATGTTTTTGTATCTATGTATCTAAAATGAACATTGGTATCAGAGCTAGCATGTCCACATTCTTAGTTTTCCATGTTCTTAGTTTTATATAGATTGGTGTTTTTAAAAAAAAAATATTTGCAACTCAAAAATTGTGTTTTTCTAATCTAAACTAAGATCAATTTTTAAAAAAAATTATTATAATGACAGATCTATACTTTTAGGATTATCGTTTGATGCATCTTTAAATATCTATCTATTTTACATAATTTGTCACCATAGGTTAGATCTATTTTTTAATGACACTTTAATGTAGAGACATTTAGTTTCGTTGATGTGAAATTATCCAAAGAACAAAATATGAGATAAATTTGTTTTAAAAGATTGGATCTTTTTTTGTGTAAAAAGGAAAAATGTAATTTTCTCTCTTTTGGTAAGCGATTAACGGCGGCCAGGCCGTAATTTTTTTCTAAACCCTAACTCTAAATATTGGATAAACTTGAGAAATATTTATTTTGAGAACCAAATTTTTTTTGGATTTTGGTATGAGACTGAATATTCTTTTTTTTTGATTTTGGTTGACAACCAATATGTTTTTTAGATTTTGGGAGGGAGCAGATAAAAGGGATTTTTCTCATTTTTTTTGATTTGATAGGGCCAAATATTTTTTTCGAAAGGAAAGATAAATTTTAAATTTAGATAAGATTTTTTCTTGATTTGCTGAATTTTTTGGATTTTTTAAATATCATATTTTGAAATTAAAAAAACCCAAAAAAGAGAGCCGGCTGGCCGTCGAGCCGGAATCGGAGCCGCCCGAGCTGGGCTCGGAGCCTGCTAAGCCGCCAAGCCGGGTTGTTTTCTTAATCAATTTTTAAATTAAAATATCCAAAAAATTTACAGAAAATTCCAGAAAATCCAGAAAATTCTGGAATTTTTTTTGAGTTTTCTTATTTTTTTTGGAATTTTCCACTGAAGTTTTGGGTTAATTTAGAGTTTTGCTATTAATTCTGAGAGTTATTTTTTTCCAAAAATTTTTGCTTGCTCACCAAAAGTTTCAAACATTTACTCTCACATAAAATCTTGGAGATTTGATGTGTAATTGTTCTACTGCGAACGTCTGGGGCAAGTGTCGATTTCACGAAAAAACGAAAACCCTAATAAAACGAACAAGATTAAACATGGTAGTTTAATGAGAAAATGAAATTTGTTAAATTAGTTGTTGTATTTGTAAGGCGCATTGCATGCATAATAAATAAAAACGCATACATCATTTTTTTTATAAAATCTGATAATTTTAAGTGGAAGATTTTGAAAGGAGACGTGAGCTTAGATTCAACTACCTAATCTACTACATTTCTGGGAAATCTAAAATTTCGTTATTCAATCATTTTAACAAGATCTTAAATTTAATACTTTTGAAATATATGGTTAGGGCCATAGGTTTTCCTTCTCTTTCATCGGGGTAGTAAATTTATTATTATTGTTAAGATGGGTTGAAGACAAAGCGTTCTTTGAGAAAGAACGGTACTCTATTATATACTGATAGTCTTAACACAACCATAATAAAGTTAATATATCGTCAGTCTCACTAGGGGTGAGATGGTAGATGACAATAATATAATGAAAGAGAAACCTTAGTTTAATATTACATGAACAAGCCGAAAAACTTGGATGTTAGTGACAAGATGGTAGTGATATAGCAGGGCTACGCGACGCAGCACTATCGAGATGGCAGCGCTACTTAACGCAACACCATCGAGGTGGCAGCGATCTTTGGAGGATTGGCGCATGTAGGATCACTCTACATGTTGGACGTGATAAAGAGCGATATCATTAATAATCATATGATTTATTGTTGAGCACTCACAGTTTATGCTGAGCGGTAGTTACATGGTATTTACGTGCCAAGAGATAAGCTGTGCGATAATTACGGGGTAATTTATGTGGCGTGGAAACGTTACATTATTCCTCGGTTTGACTTTATTTTCACATAAGGAGTCGAACCATGTAATGTGGATATACTTAAGAGTTATATCTTCATCGATCTGGGATCTGAAGAGTGCTGCTTCAATTAGACTGTTGAGCGAAAACAATAGGCGGTTATATGTTTTCTACTCGATAATATGAAACAGTTAGTTATGCGGAAAACAAATGTGTTGATATTTGCTAGTACGTTTGAGTAACTGAGGCTTAGTGTTTAATCATCAGGGGTGATAGAGCCAAGAGCGATACTGATATGTTGACAAGGTCAACAGTCCGCAAGGGCGGGTGTTCTAGCGCAAGAAGAGTTTAATCGAGCTACGAAAACGGGAATAACGCACCACCAACTTAAGTGATCTGACATGGAGAAATGTGCTGGCAATAATAAAATAATAAGTCCAAACGTTTGACTGTGGGAATTTTAACTGCTCCACCCGTCAGCGTACTAAGTGGATGTAAGGTCTTCTGCTGGGAGCAGAAAAGTTTGTAGAAAAGTTCGTGGAAGCAATCATGTGTCGAGAACATATGAGTCTATTCTACATCGGAGATGCAGATAGCTATTCATAAATAATTTTCCTGTCAGGGTAATGAGTGGGGTGCAGATAAGTTTGTGGAAGTAAATCATGTATCGAGAACATGAGTTTATTCTGCATTAGGGATGCAGATATAAAAGTTTCTAGTGCCCTTGCTGTTATAAGTACGGCCAATGCGGAATCGAAAAACAAAATTTTTACGGGAGCACTAGAAACAAATCCTTAGCGATCGTTTCAAATACTAAACTAGAATACTAAGTAAGCAAGGTTTAGAGATTACAACTTTTATTGCGTGTCCACCCAATCATAGAAGACCCCTCCAAGCTCCTCGTAAACCGTCAGGAATAAGCTTGAGAGACGACCGTCCTTACCGAAAATGATCCACTTAATGGAAACCGATCCAAGCTCCATTTTCATCTAGTGAAGCAACCGACGCTCCAACCTTGCTAGAAATAGAGTGTGGGGATGTATAATTTTTCCACTATAAATATCTCTCATTTTTCATGCTCAAGAGAGCATCTTCACTCAAGAGGAAGAAGGAGAAGAACAGAGAGAGAGAGAGAGAGTGTGTGTATTTTGAATGAATAATGAAAGAATGGCTCCATATTATTTTACAATCATAAAAGAAAAATATCATAACAATTTCGCAATAAACAAATGAAGCCCATCCATCTCTACAAGCTCTTAACCATATCTAAAGCCACTTCACCCTCTACCTCATTTCCATTTGATTTTCTAAAAAAAATCAATAATGAGGTGTTCTCTTTCTAAAAATATTCCGTATAAATATGGAATATAATCCGGTATACGTATAAAAATACAAATAGCCAAGAGAGAGAGAATGAATAGTGAACAATAATACTAGAATATATATATATATATATATATATATATATATATATATTATTAAATAAAAACTTGATTTAATCCTAAGCCGACTAGTATTATCAACTGTCCGATTAACGTCTGTGTAGCCAGTACACGTATTTACTTGGACCCCTGTACGTATCAATATACAACATTTACATCATATCACCTGAACCGGGAAAACACTCCTTGTAGGACTCTAAAGACTCGACAATACGTTGGCAATGATTTACTGGATAAATCCAAAACCACAAACACGTCAGCGGCACTAGCTGTACGTAATGGCTACCCAAGTATCTGCCGAAAGGGGGTTCGACAATCAAGTCCGTCCCTACTGAGCCTGAATGTGACAATCTCCGTACAGTCCGGTCTCTTTTTCTAAGACTATCGAATACCGGGTCTAGGAGTGGATAACGTCAAACCCCAAATAACCCGATAAGTCGTGCCGAAGTCAAGCTCATCACCAACCGAGAAACTACTAAACTCCTATCAGTAAATCTCATCCATCGTGGCCATGGATTTAGGGTGATGGCCAACCGAACACAGTACGATATCGACTCCTAATATCAGGAGAGACGAATTCTTGACAATCGCTCATTGCCTCCATGTGGTCCGGGACTGCACCCAACTAAAATCTGTTTGCACGCCTCCTTTAAGCCGTAGTAGGGTAATAATATAAGTACAGTGGGAGCTCATACGAGACAAATGACGATCTCAGATCAAATGACTAACCTGTACTCATGCCACTAGAGAACTGCTAACCGACGATAGGTATGTTCTCGGCCTAAAACCGGGAAGACAAACGTCTTGCCTGAATTTGGGGGCAGATGCTAATTGGTGCTATCCGTCCACTTCTCCGAAGATACCAAGTTGATTTATAACACCATGTATCGAAGGTTTAAACGGATGCGGCCGATGTAGCAGACTTCGTCAGATTCCCCCTCATTGTGAGGGGTTTTTGATTGTAGGGACGCTCTTCCCTGCAGACGTAAGCCCCTGCAGTTAATTACGCTACCGCATCGCGGTAACCACTTTCTCTTTCTCTAGATGGTCACTTCGTGTCGTGTGTATTTGTTTTATTTTTGGTTGCCCATGGATTGTATACGGAGACTAATTTATGTTGTCGCCCGTAGGGCGTGGATTAGTCCAAATCCGTATTTTCTTAGATTTGGATTTGGGGGTTGGGTTTAAGGATTCGCTAGTCTCATTTGAGACTAAGATCAACTTAAACGTTTGTTAAGGATACGTTAGTCTAATTTCAGACTAAGATCAACTTAACAGTTTTTTAAGGATACGTTAATCTAATTTTAAACTAAGGTCAACTTAACTATTTGTTAAGGATACGTTAGTCTAATTTTAGACTAAAATCTACTTAACAGGATCATTTAGATCCAACAAAAGAGCATTTGGGCTCTATTGTTCTAGTTTAGGGACTTTGCGGTCAATTGCCAGTTTAAGGACATGGTGGTCCAAGGTTAAGGACATAATAGTCCATGGGTTTAAAGGGACCCCACAGTCCATGGAATGATTGGTTATCAGGACCCGTCACCTCTCTGAAGACGTTGAAGGATTACAACGACAAATATCAGAGGAGTGAAGAGATGTACCCTTGAACCAAAGTTGATTGGGAAATCTGTATTTCAATTTGGAACTAAGATCAATTAATTAGATTATGAGCACATTGGCTCAGTTAAATCTGAATTGAGGACTTATGACCAATTTGGGCTAAGTCCAATTAAGTTTGAAATGTTGGCCCTTTGTTGGACTATTAAACATTTGTCTGGGTTCAGCCCCTCATTATTTAGCAATGCTAAACAAGAGTTTGAGGGCTCTGATAACATTTTTGTCTTTGGTTGAGCATTAAACATTGTAGCTTTAGATTTTAAAGTCCATTTGAAAGGGAGATTTTGCCTCTGGAAAACTTAGCCAATTTAGGCTAAGTTGGCTTTAAAACAGTGTTAAACACTAGAGGACATCTGGCGGTCACGTGTCCTCACGTGATGTATTTAAAAGTGTTAAACACCGGAGACAAAATGCTCAAAATAGTGTTAAACACTAGAAAGGAAGGGGTCACGTGGGGGCACGTGAGGGATTGCCTCTAGGCTAATTCCTTCTTATTTTGAGGAGTCCATTAAAGGGTCACGTGGGGGCACGTGACCTAGCTTTATTCTTTCTTTCTGATCACTGCGGATTGGGGTCACGTGTCATCACGTGACCAATGTTCTTTACGTGCATGGAGATCTTTCAAGTCTCTTTATTTTAAGAATTAAATTCTCTGTAGGGTTAAACCGTAATTATGTTTTAGAGGAATTAAATTCCTATGCATGTGGAAGAATTAAATTCTTTTGTAGGGTTAAACCCTAGTTCTATCTTGGAGGAATTAAATTCCTATAATTTTAAGAGAATTAAATTCTCATATAGGGTTAAACCCTTATTTTATCTTGATGGAATTAAATTCCTGTGGGTTTGAGAGAATTAAATTCTCATATAGGGTTGAACCCTAGTTTTATTTTAGAGGAATTAAATTTCTGTGAATTTGGGAGAATTAAATTCTCTAAATTCGATTCCCCCTCTAAGTTTTGGATCTGCATAGCAGAATCTCCCCGATGAGAATTAAATTCTCAACCTATGGGGAGATTTGCTTCTGCAGATCGTCAACCAGAGAAAGAACTAAGTTCTTTTACAGAAGAGTTAAACTCTTAGATTGAGAATTAAATTCTCTTTTTGAAGTTTTGATCCTTTTTTCATTTCTTACCTAGGGTTTCTTTTCTTGAGAATTAAATTCTCCTTTCTTTTCTCTCTGCTATTTGCCTTTAAAAAGTTTTAAGATCCCAGAATTCTATATCCCCCTATTCTCTTCTTGGCTCCTATTTATAGGAGAAGGAAAAGAATCAATTTGTTTAGTAAATCTTTCATTGAAAGATTTTGTTTGTTTTTGTAATCAACATGATCTTTTAGATCACTCAGTGAATTTTATTCACCATTAGATTTTTAATCCAAAAGATATTCTATCTGTTATTCTTGGTGAATTTTGGGGAAATCTTTCCTTGTATAAAATCTTTCCATAAATTGGTGATTTTTAATCACCATTGGATTTTTAATCCAATGGTGCTCTAATTTACAGAGCACCATATTTTTTGTTTGGAAAGATTTAAAGAAATATTTTCCCAGTTAGGGTCTTTGATTTCCCTTAATTAGAATTTAATTCTATTATTTCATAGATCTTTAGAAACCCATCACGTGTTGGCACGTGACCCCCTGATTAAGCATTTGACGAGAATTTAATTATGCTGTGTTAAAGAACTCAGGAATTATCACGTGTCAGCACGTGACCTTTGGTCACGTGTTGGCACGTGATGCCCCATTAGGGTTTTTCCTTATTATTTTATTATACCTTTAATTCTTTTCAGTGGGTTTAAAGGCCCATCACGTGTTGACACGTGACCCCACTGATTAATTATTTCCAATTATTTATTTTATTCAGTGCTTCAAGGCTTTTCCTGTAAATGGTCACGTGTCTGCACGTGATGCCCGGTCACGTGTGGTTACGCGATGCCTCATAACTTTTGATCCCGAATGAATTATGAGGCCATAATATATCAAATCGAAGGATTTTCAAGACACTTTCGATATCTTCAGAATTTAGCTGTTTCTCATTCGGGAATCTATCAAAATGCAGCCCGGAAAATACTGGTTCGCATTTTCTTCCTTAGATTACACGTGCATAGTATATTTGCTCATAACTTTTGATCCCGAATGAATTATGAAGCCCATAATATATCAAATCGAAGGCCTTTTCGAGAAGCTTTCGATACCATCAGAATTTAGCTGTTTCTCATTCGGGAGTCTATCAAAATGCAGCCCGGAAAATACTGGTTCGCATTTTCTTAAACGTATCGCTGCCATTTGATACCTTGGGCTCTTTTGCGCAGAATTTTTTTTTTTGGCGGGAACAAATGCCCCTCACTACTTTGCCCACGTAAGTATATATGTGGGTGAAATAGTGCAGAGTAATTCATAGCGTATGACCGGTTTTGGGTTGGTATATAACATTCAGAATCTTGATCTGAGAAGATAACGAGCGGACACAAGCGTCGTCATTTATCGTTGACTCAAATCTCGACTCTTAAGAGATATAGTTCCAAACCCTCAGCCCCATGAGTCGCACCCTTCCATTTCTTTATGTCTTACTCTGACGTGAAGTAGTTTATATGCTCATGAGTAACTTCTTCATTTAAGTGGCATGTCGCTTTGGCACGTGTAACCCATAGATGGTAGATAACAGTTCATCTTGAACTCTTTATAAGGTAGCGATGGCTTAGGAAACAGGGTTAGGATCTGTTGCCTAAGACTTTCCAACTTTATGAGCCGTGGGGGTCTCACAAAGGCTTTTCTCCTTACGAGTCGTGAGGATCTCGTAGGTGTCTTTTCTCCTTAGGAGTCGTGAGGACTCCTAAGTGCGTTTTCTCCTGAGAATCGTAAAGATCTCACAAGAGAATTTTCTTTATGCGTAGGGACACTAATTTCCCCGCAAGTCGAGATGAATCGAGAGATTTTTACAAAGACACTGATTTTCTTGCGGGTCGAAACGAATCGAGATGTTCTCGTCAAGGACGCTGATTTCCCTGAATCGAGATAAGAAGCGATGGCTTAGGAAACAGGTTCAGATCTGCTGCCTAAGACTTTTCAACTTTATGAGTCGTGAGGGTCTCATAAAGATTTTTTTATCCCTACGAGTCGAGAGGATCTCGTAGGTGTATTTTCTCCTTAGGATCGTGAGGATTCCTAAGTGTGTTTTCTCTTGAGAGTCGTAAGGATCTCACAAGAGAATTTTCTTCCTTACAAGTCGAGAGGACTCGTAAGTGATTGATGAGTTAACCTACTTCCGAGTCAAAGCATTGCCTCAACAGGGAGGTCGAGGGTTGACTTTGTTTTGTCTGTGCACCGCTGAGTCATGGAACTGGGAACTTTGTCGCGGGTCCGCTTTGCTGACGTTGTATATTCCTGTAGAGACATTGATTTCTCTACGGGTCGGCGCGAATCGAGATGTTCTCGTCAAGGACGCCGATTTCCCTGAATCGAGGTATTTGCCAAGGACACTGATTTCCCTGGAGTCGAAACGAATCGAGGTATTCCTGCAAAGACGCTGATTTCTCTGCGGGTCGACGCGAATCAAGATGTTCTCGTCAAGGACGCTGATTTTCCTGAATCGAGGTATTTGCCAAGGACACTGATATCCTCGGAGTTGAAACGAATCGAGCTATTCCTGCAAAGATGCTGATTTCTCCGCGGGTCGACGCGAATCGAGATGCTCTCGTCAAGGACGCTGATTTCTCTGAATCGAGGTTTTTACCAAGGACACTGATATCCTCGGAGTTGAAATGAATCGAGGTATTCCTGCAAAGACGCTGATTTCTCTGCGGGTCGACGCGAATCGAGATGCTCTCGTCAAGGACGCTGATTTCCCTGAATTGAGGAGGTTGCCAAGGACATTGATTTCCCTGGGGTTGAGACGAATCGAGCTATTCCTGCAAAGACGCTGATTTCTCTGCGGGTCGACGCGAATCAAGGTGCTCTCGTCAAGGACGCTGATTTTCCTGAATTGAGGAGGTTGCCAAGGACACTGATTTCTCTGGGGTTGAGACGAATCGAGGTATTCCTGTAAAGACGATGATTTCTCTGCGGGTCGACGCGAATCGAGGTGCTCTCGTCAAGGATGCTGATTTCCCTGAATTGAGGTTTTTCCAAGGACACTGATTTCCCTAGGGTTGAGACGAATTGAGGTATTCCTGCAAAGACGCTGATTTCTCTGTGGGTCGATGCGAATCGAGATGCTCTCGTCAAGGACGCTGATTTTCCTGAATCGAGGTTTTGCCAAGGACACTGATTTCCCTGGGGTTGGTTGACTTGTTTTCGAGACGGAGCGTTGATCCAGCGGGGAGGTCATTGGTTGACTCTAGGTTGTCTGTGGACCCTAGAGTCTTGGAGCTAGGGACTTTGCTATGGCTCCGATTGGTGATGTCGCATCCGAATCCTACTGGAATGAGGAGGAATGCTGTCGTGGGTCTCCAGGCTGTAGATGTGGCTGTCGAGACTTGGAACTAGGGACTTTGCCGTGGCTCCGAGATTGATTTTCGCGTATAAATCCTGCTGGAATGAGGAGGAACGCCATTGTTATTCTCTAGGCTGTAGACATGGCCGTCGAGATTTGGAACTAGGGACTTTGCCGTGGCTCTGAGATTGATTTTTGCTTATAAATCCTGCTGGAATGAGGAGGAACGCCATTGTTGTTCTCTAGGCTGTAGACATGGCCGTCGAGATTTGGAACAAGGGACTTTGCTGTGGCTCCGAGATTGATTGTCGCGTCTAAATCCTGCTGAAATGAGGAGGAACGCTGTCGTGGGTCTCCAGGCTGTAGATGTGGCTGTCAAGACTTGGCTCTCTATCTGATGGAGCCTGGTGGGATGATATGGTTCCCTTTTTGTTTGTGCCCTTGGATTGTATACAGGGATCGATGTGATCTCACATGTAGGGCAGAAGTTTCATTTCATATGTATATTTTTTGTTTTCTTTCCGCGATACTCTATCATTTCAGCTTTTTGTATCGCGCAAGTCGCGATTGTCCAATCATTTCGGCTATTTTTCGCGGTGCCCAATCATTTCGGCTATTTTTATTTTTACTCGCTGCTTTTTATTGCGAGTTGCCCAATCATTTTGGCTGTTTTTGTATGTATATATTTTTACTTGCTGATTTCGTTGCAAGTTGCCCTATCATTTCGGCTATTTCATATGTATTTTTGGCTCGCTGATTTTTTATCGCGAGTGTGGAACTTGGAATCTGGTGCCAATCTCAGCATCAGCATCGTTGCGATTGGAATATTGCCAGAAGCGAATCATCATTTGCCATGAAAGAACTTGGAATTTGATATCGATTTAGGCATCAGTATCGCTATAACTGGGATATTGCCAGGAGCGAATCATCATTCTCCTTTGTCGGTTTGAACAAAGGTGGCTTAGTAGACCGGGTTAAGATCCTGTCAGCTAAGGCTTTTGACTTCATGAGCCGTAAGGGTCTCATAAAGGTGTTTCTCCCTACGAGTCGTGAGGATCTCGTTGGTGCTTTTTCTCCTTAGGAATCGTGAGGATTCCTAAGTGTGTGTTCTCTTATAAGTCGTAAGGATCTTACAAGAGTGTTTTCTCTTTGCAAGTCGAGAGGACCTACAAGTGTTTGTTCACCGTGTGAGCATATCCCTAGTCGCTGGTAGGACTCTGTTAGCGAAATGTTCATTCGTGCCCGTGGATTGTATACAAGGGTTAATATTGAACCGCTTGTAGGGCAGCATTGGAGGTTGTGATGGCTTAAGAACAGGTTCAGAACCCTGTAGCTTAAGGTTTTTGAACCCTATGAGCCGTGAGGGTCTCAAAGGGGAATTCTCCTTACGAGTCGTGAGGATCTCGTAAGCATAGTTTCTCCTTAAGAATCGTGAGGATTCCTAAGTGTATTTCTCCTTTGTGAGTCGTAAGGATCTTACGCAGGTGGTTTCTCCTTACAGGGTCGAGAGGACCTTGCAAGTGTCTTTTAACGAGATTGCGCCCTTTCGGGTTTTCACAAAACTCGCCGGTAGTCCTGCTGTTTTTACTCACGGCGCCCTTTCGGGTTTTCATTCGTGCCCATTTTGTTTGTGGACATACCGTTTTTTTGTTTTTATTTATTTATTTTTTTTACGAGTCTGCACCCTTTCGGATTTTCACAAACATCGCCGGTAGTCCTGCTGGTTTTACTCATGGCGTTCTTTCGGGTTTTCATCCGTGCCCATTTTGCTTGTGGACATACCTTTTCTTTTCTTTCTTTATTTTTTTTACCACATCAGCCTTGGGATGCTACGGTCCGTAGTAGTTTATAGACGTCTCGGTCAGTTGCAAGTTTTAGGACATTGCGGTCCATCGTTAGTTTAGGGACGTTTCGGTCCGCTGTAGCTTTGAGGCGAAGTTTCGCCGTATGCTTTATGAACAAGTAGGTTTCTCCTTCATAGACCTTGTCACATAATCTAAGGGTTTTGGCACTGCTCCTGCCCCCAGCTCCTCTACGTTATCTTCTAACGCCGAGTGAGCTGCTTTGTTACTTAACGACAAATGATTTCATGTGGCAACTTGCTACATAATCTTCGGATTCTTCTGACAAGTCGTCTCCCTCATCATTGTCGTTATCTTCATTCTCAAGGATGTGACTGAGGAACTCTTGAAGCGTGACTGGGGTTCGCGCCCTCTGGTTGTATTCTTTCAGCGCGTCAATATGCTTTTGCAGATCCATGCACTTGTCGCTAGACAGCGCGGGCTTTTTGGTCCTTTTCTTTTTCTTCGAAGACTGTGACGGCTGTTCCTGGGTGCTTTGCCCATTGCTATTAATTCCCGATGTTGGGCGTGGTTTCAGCATCCCGTCGATGATCTCCGGCTCTTGCGGGCTTTTCCACCTGATCGCCGGACATGTTTGAAGATCTTTCAGCATTTTTTTAAGTTTTTTCCGAAAGAACAACTTCCCATGGAGCTTCCTTTATGAATGAGCATGATACCCCCGGCATGTCCATCTTTTTCGAAGCATGTGGTTGTGGCGGATTTACCTTCTAGTTTTCGGACAGCGCGAACTTGCCCTGTTGATACTGGTCTTCAACCCAATTTTTGAAGACGTAGCAGTCTTCGATCGGATGGACCAATACTCGGTGGTAGGGGCAGTAATTAGGATCGTTGACGTCGTTTGGTTGCGGTGGGTGTCTCGACTCCAGTAGAGTAATGAGCCCATTGCGCACTGCCAGTTCAAATAGTTTCCTTGTTTTATCCTGGGGAAATAAGTAAGGACGTCTCAACTTTTCATCGAGGGACTGCCGCTTGTTGCTTTGGCGAACAACCCGTCTCGGGCCACTCGGTTGTTGTCGAGCGTTGGCGATGAAGGTTGCTTTCCCTTTGCCATTTTCATTCCAAGGCTCCGTCTTTGAAGAGGAAGGCCTATGGCCCATCTGGTCCATTTGAGCTAGCTTGAAGAACATCATGAATTGGGATATGGTCGCTTGAGGGTCAAGAGTACCCACGAACATGCCTACCACAGGCGCTTCTTCGATGCGCTGCTCGCACTTCGACCATAGATTCTGCCATCGTATTGCATACTGGACCCATGTTGCTACAGGCTTCACTCTGGCATTGATCAATGCCGTGATTAGGGTACGTTCACTAGCACTCGCAAAACGTTGGATGAATAGCAACTCTATCTCTGCGAATGTCTTGACAGAGTCATTTGGGAGTTCGGAATACCACTCGAATGCTGTCTCCGACAAACTGCCAACAAACTGGCGGAGCAGTAGCTTATCGTCACCTCCAGTGTTGCCGCACAGAACCCTAAATTGAGCGACATGCCGATGTGGATTTCCCGTCCCCTTATATACGTGGAACTTGGGAATCGTGTATCCTGGCGGGTACTTTATTTGGTCATACCAACCCGGATAGGGTCGTCCAGTTTTAACAATTTGCCCAGCCGCTTCATTCGCCCGATGAACTCGTATCTGCTGAGCGATGTAATCATCCAGGGCGGCTTTTGAGATGGTCTCCTCTTTGGCTGCTGACAGAGCCGGCAGAGGATTTGATGTCTCTCCTCTATCATCTTCGAGGACAATCGGAGGGTCTTCAGCTGGAGGATCCGGTTGTAACATCATCCCGACCATGTCTTGGAATAATAACGCCATTCGTTTTATGTTGGCAGCTTGATCCGCTGCCTCTTTGTCCTTCTTTTCGAGGATTTTGCGGAGGAACTCAGTATCAGTTTCTTGTTCTTGACGTTGCTCCGATGAAATTTCTGGGCTTTCTTTTGGTCCCGTAAGTGCGGCCATGGCTGTTAGTATCTCTTGGAGCTTTTGTTGTTGTTGTTCCTGAGCCTTAGTCACTGATCGCGTAAGCGGTCGATGACCTGTGAAGATACGGTTGTCCTCTTTTCCGGATGCCATATAAACAGTGTGCACCACCATGCCCCCAGACTTAGGGCGCTTAGATTCAGTGTTCTTGCGATTCGTCGCAGACACCGGGATTTTCTCCAGCTTTCTCCTCTTGTGAGCGGTCGAAGTTGAGGGGGCCGTCGCAGTGGGCACCCAAGTAGCTGTCGCTTTCTGTGGTTTGACAGGGCGGTCCTCTTCTCGCTGAACTTTCATCTTTTTTCTGTCGGCAGGGGTAGTCTTGATCAATCACGGAGTCTTGGACCTGTCGCCAGACCTTGTAAATTTTAGAGGATAGCCGCTGAGGGGACTGTTCATACTTCGCCTTTGTAGCGTTCTCCATTGGTGGAGGAGATCTTTTCAACACAGCAGTTGGCGAATTCCTGCGCACCGTGTTAAGTAGTTCAAAGCTGTTCCCAGTTGGAACAACAGCGTCGACTTCTACCATTGGAGCTGGCGGAGTCAATCCAGAAGGGGAATTGCCTTCAGATTTCCTCACTCGGCGCCAGTGGCGACGTCGAGCATGTCGAGCAGACGGTATCACCTCTGCTGTTGGATGAGCTTCCTCATGCCCCCTGCTTTGAGAAGAGGCTGCTATTGGCGCTAGCCTGTCGAAGACTGACGTCCGTTGAGAGGGGATAGTCAGTCTTGCGAAGGCCGACTTTCGAACAGGGGAAGCATCCTTCATGACTTCACCTGGAGTGGGAGTTGGAATGGCTAGCCTTGTGAAGACCGACCCCTTAGCAGGAGAAGTCGCTTTGATGACTTTAGGAGTAGGAATGGTTATCCGTTTAGGGATAACACCTTCTGGTATTGTGGGCTTCTTCATGGGCCCGTTGGAGCTTTGGCCCAGTCTATTGAAAATCGAGGCACTGGATTTGGGCGACCCGTTGAGAGGGGCCGCAGAAGTTGCAAGCCGATCAAAGACCGACTTCTTCGGAGCTTCTTGCGACGGTAATGGGGCGTTGAAGCTCATTGGTGGGATCATGGTCCCGAAGAATAGCCCAGTGGTGGCCTGAGTCACTTGTTCCACCGGCATAACGAAGATGGAGGCCGCTTGGGGCCCGTAAGTCACTCCTCCGGACAGGACGAAGCGAGAGTTGCAGTTGCAGTTAGTGCAGTTTGAAGACATTGATCTTCTGTTTTCTGCACGGAGCAAGATACCAAATCTTAGTACCTCGAACCCAAGGGCAACCATATCAAACTGCGATTCGTTCGCGAACACGACACCCGAAGTGTGGAGTGGAAAGAAGAAAAGGTCCCACCGGGCGTGCCAGAATCTGTACCCCGCAGAAAACCAGGAAGACAAACATCTTGCCTGAATTTGGGGGCAGATGCTAATTGGTGCTATCCGTCCACCTCTCCGAAGATACCAAGTTGATTTATGACACCATGTATCGAAGGTTTAAACGGATGCGGCCGATGTAGCAGACTTCATCAGATTCCCCCTCATTGTGAGGGGTTTTTGATTGTGGGGACGCTCTTCCCTGCAGGCGCAAGCTCCTGCAGTTAATTACGCTACCGCATCGCAGTAACCACTTTCTCCTTCTCCAGATGGTCACTTCGTGTCGTGTGTGTTTGTTTTATTTTTGGTTGCCCGTGGATTGTATACGGAGACTAATTTATGTTGTCGCCCGTAGGGCGTGGATTAGTCCAAATCCGTATTTTCTTAGATTTGGGTTTGAGGGTTGGGTTTAAGAATACGTTAGTCTCATTTGAGATTAAGATCAACTTAAACGTTTGTTAAGGATATGCTAGTCTAATTTTAGACTAAGATCAACTTAACAGTTTGTTAAGGACACGTTAGTCAAATTTTAAACTAAGGTCAACTTAGCCATTTGTTAAGGATACGTTAGTCTAATTTTAGACTAAGATCTACTTAACAGGATCATTTAGATCCAACAAAAGAGCATTTGGGCTCTATTGTTCTAGTTTAGGGACTTTGCGGTCAATTGCCAGTTTAAGGACATGGTGGTCCAAGGTTAAGGACATCATAGTCCGTGGGTTTAAAGGGACCCCACAGTCCGTAGAATGATTAGTTATCGGGACTCGTCACCTTTCTGAAGACGTTGAAGGATTACAACGACAAATATCATAGGAGTGAAGAGATGTACCCTTGAACCAAAGTTGATTGGGAAATCTGTAGTTCAATTTGGAACTAAGATCAATTAATTAGATTATGAGCACATTGGCTCAGTTAAATCTGAATTGAAGACTTATGGCCAATTTGGGCTAAGTCCAATTAAGTTTGAAATGTTGGCCCTTTGTTGGACTATTAAACATTTGTCTGGGTTCAGCCCCTCATTATTTAGCAATGCTAAACAAGAGTTTGAGGGCTCTGATAACATTTTTGTCTTTGGTTGAGCATTAAACATTGTAGCTCTGGATTTTAAAGTCCATTTGAAGGGGATATTTTGCCTCTGGAAAACTTAGCCAATTTGGGCTAAGCTGGCTTTAAAATAGTGTTAAACACTAGAGGACATCTGGTGGTCACGTGTCCTCACGTGATGTATTTAAAACAGTGTTAAATACCGGAGACAAAATGCTCAAAATAGTGTTAAACACTAGAAAGGAAGGGGTCACGTGAGGGCACGTGAGGGATTTCCTCTAGGCTAATTCCATAATTTGTTGAAGTGCGTAGAGTGCAACTTGAATATCTGGCATTTGACCATCTTCCGGAAGTCACCACTTCCCCTGGCCTGCTGATAATGAGTAGGGTTATCATCACCATGATGCCGACCTCCCTGTGATACGAGGAAACCGAAGTATCTCTCGGATGTCATTCATTATCACTGTATACGAGGAAACCGAAGTATCTCTCGGATGGCTGAGGCCACCTACTAAATCTGCGGAGTGGCTAAGATTTGTCGAGTCGAATCGAATCGTTGGGTTCTACTAAATTTTCGGTAACCGTTTGTTGTTCTGGAATCACTTCCAGTTCTACCATACTACCACTAGTTTTTTTTGCAAAAAGATTCCTTTTATAAAAGAATGGCGAGTCAAGAACAATGTAACTATTGATCTTGAAAATGGTAGAAGCAAAATCCTTGTAAATGCTTGGGATAACCCACAAACTGCCATTACTGAAACGTGCCTTGAGTTTTTCCGGATTCTGGTTTTAAATAAAAACCGGATAACTTCATATCTTAACAACCTCAAGATATGCAACCATTCTATGTTCATATAGAATGAAAGGAACTAATTTAGATGGAACCAGATTCAAATGTTATGCAACTGTTTCCAGTGCATATCACAAATAGAAAAATGCCATACAACATTACTCATCATGGAGCACATCTACGGATGAGTAACCTGTGAGAGAATCAAGTTCTCAATATTACTATGATGGAATACCTAACTTAAATATCTACATCTTCGATCGCTTCGAAGAATTCTGATACTTGTAACGTATGGTTCTCTATTTTATTTTTATACCTATAAATTTCTCAAAATCTTTGTACCTTACATTTCAACGAATGCATGTCTAAAACCAGAGAACTCATAGGTAAACTGAATGAAGTAAGATTACCAACCCCTTGTCCCGAAGGATATTGGACCACATACATTTTCATGTATAAGCCCTAAGAGTTCAATAACTCGAACCCCGTGTGTTGTAGGTTGAAAACTGTATTTTGGTTAAGAATGTTTTACACCGTTATTCAATGCACCTTATCTTATCCTCAACTGATAAAGGTAAATGTTTGGAACACAATTTTCAAAATTTATATCTCATTTTATAAAATAAAGATACAGATATTAAATTTTAAAAATTAGTGCATAACAATGGTTATTCGAAACCAAATATTTTCCGTTAAGCAAATCCAGACGGTATAATCCAATATCACCAATTGCTACGAATTCCAATATTGAGGATCAAATCGTCAATTTTCCAATATTCTACTCTGTTTCCCCCAATCAGAGCAAATCTCTATTTGAATTTCAAAATTCAAAAGGTGAAGCAACGCTTCAGATCCCTTGCGCTGCGCGCAGAGCGACATGTATCAAAAGCAGACACGCCAGCGCAAGGAGCGTTGCGCCCAAGGCAGCGCACCCCCAATCAGAGCAAGGCTCTGTTTTAAAATTCAAATTTTAAATAAAAGAAGCAAAGCTTCAGATAACTTGCACTCTGCGCTGCGCGCCACGTGTCAAGCGCAGGTGCGCTAGCGCAGTTGCGCTGCGCGACACGTGTCAAGCGCAGGTGCGCTGGCGTCAATTGGGCCACGCACTGGAATTTAAATAATAAATTATTTAATTAATCAGAATTAAAATTCTTGAAAGATCTTTTCAATCTTATTAAAATAAAAAGATTGTCTTCCGTAAAACAGAGGCCTTAGGATCAAAGATCCAACGGTGGGGAAACATCCCCAAATCAATCAGAGAAAGATCTCTGTAACTAACCTAACAAACCAATTGGCCCTATATAAAGGCCCCTAGACTCCAAGTCTCGCATAGACAAACATACAGAAGAGAGAGAATCCTCTAAAAACTTTGAGAAAAACTCAAAGGGAGAAAAGGCAAGCCTTTGAAGAAAGAAGATCATCTTCTTCATTTTTGAAGGTAAAGAATTTGATTCTTGAAGAACAGAGATGAAAACACCTCACAAAAAGAAGAATTTCTTCTAAAAAGATCAAAGATCTAAGAACAAGATCAAGATCTTCAATATAAAAAAGAAAAAGATAAAAAAAATTCCAATCATAAAAGATTAAAGAAGTAATTTACTTCATTCTTAGATCTTTTGATATATATAAAGGCATAGCCTTTTGATGAACCATTGGTTCTTGAATCTTGAGGTAAAAGCTCTTTTGAGAACAAGAAAAACTTGTTTCTTTGATCTGAATTGGATCAAGATGCGCTCTGCGCTATTTGACAGTGCCTTGCACTTTTGAAATGCGCCCTTGCGCTCGTTGGACTGGCGCAACTCACCAGAGCGCGCCACGTGTCAACCACAGAATGATCTGCGCCTTGCGCTTCAAAAAATAGCACACTGCGCTATTGGATTGGCGCATAGCACCAGGGCGCGCCACTTGTCAGCAGCACACTAGCGCAGCGCACTGCGCTAACGATTTGCGCTTAGCAGAGCGTGACACGTGTCACCTCCACATGCGCTAGCGCCTTGCGCTCTTTAATTGGCGCAAAGCGCCTGACAAGCCACGTGGCGCACTGTCAGACCACTAAAATGCTATGCATTGTTTAAAAGGCAGAGCCCAAGTGAAGTCTATCAGATCAATTTAAATGCTGTGCATTATTTAAAAAGGGCAGAGCCCAAGTAAAGGCCTAACAGGCCAAATATAAATGCTAAGCATTTAATTACAAAGCCCAATGCTATGTATTATTTAAAAGGGCAGAGCCCAAGCAAAGGCCTAACAGGCCAAAGATAAATAAAATGTTGAACATTTTCAACTGGACTTAGCCCAATTTTGGCCATAAGTCCTTAATATAAATTGAACTGAGCACAACTGCCCTCCCAATCAATCCACACCCGGTTCGAGGGTACATCTCTTCACTCCTCTGATATCCGTCGTTGTAATCCCTCAACGTCGTCAGAGAGGTGACGGGTCCCAACAACCACACACTGCTACGGACTGTGGGGTCCTTAAGCTCATGGACTATGATGTCCTTAACCTTGACCGTGATGTCTTAAAACTAATACCGGACTATGATGTCCTTAACCTCGACTGTGATGTCTTAAAACTAATACCGGACTATGATGTCCTTAACCTCGACCGTGATGTCTTAAAACTAATATCGGACTGTGAGGTCCTTAAGCTCACGGACTATGACGTCCTTAACCTTGACCGCAACATCTTAAAACTAACATTGGACCGCAACGTCCTTAAACTACTTATCGACCGCAACGTCACTAAACTAAACAATAGAGCCCCCAATTGCTCTCTTGTCGGATCTAAACGATCCCGTTAAGTCGATCTTAGTCTAAAATTAGACTAACGTATCCTTAACGAACGTTTAAGTTGATCTTAGCCTCAAATAAGGCTAATGTATCCTTAAACACATACACCCCCCAAACCCAAATCTAAGAAAGATATGGATTTGGACTAATCCACGTCCTACGGGCGACAGCATAACTAAGTCTCCGTATACAATCCACGGGCAACCGAACGCAAAACAAACACCCACGACACGAAGTGATCATATGGAGAAGGAGAAAGTTGTTTCCGCGATGCGGTAGCGTAATTAACTGCAGGGGCTTGCGCCTGCAGGGAAGAGCGTCCCCACAATCAAAAACCCCTCAGACGAGGGGGAATCTGACGAAGTCTGCTACATCGGCCGCATCCGTTTAAACCTTCGATACACGATGCCATAAATCAACTTGGCATCTTCGGAGAGGTGGACAGATAGCACCAATTAGTATCTGCCCCGAATTTCAGGCAAGACAGACCTGCGCGGTCGCGTCTCTGTGTTCGGAGGGGAACAGATTCTGGTACGCCCGGAGGGACCATTTCATCTTTCCACTCCACACTTCGTATGTCGTGTTCGCGAACCAATCGCGGTTTGCCAATGGTTGCCCTTGGGTTTTGAGGTACTAAGATTTGGCGTTTTGCTTGGTGCAGAAAGCAAAGGATCAGTGGCGTTCACCTGCTCAAAGTGTTCTACATGCAGCTGTAACCCACGTCCTGTCTCAACTGGGGGCATAACCTACGTTCCCCAAGCGACCTCCCTGTTCACGATGCCCGTGGAACAGGTCACTCAAGCCACCGCAGGGTTGTTTTTCGGGACCATGCTCCCGCCAACGAGCTTCACCGCTCCTGTGCTGACACCAGAAGCTCCCAAGAAGTCGGTCTTCGATTGGCTTACAGCTACTGCAGCCCCTCTCAATGGGTCGTCCAGCACCGGCGCCTTGGTCTTCTCCATATTGGGCCAAAATTCCTGTGGGCCCACGATGAAGCTTGCGGTCCCAGAAAAGGTTATTCCGAAGAGAGTAACCAAACCTACTCCTGAAGTCGTCAAGGTGACTTCTCCTGCCAAGGGGTCAGTCTTTACAAGACTGACCGTCCCAACTCCCACTCCTGCTCCTGCTGCTCAAAAGACATCAGTCTTTAACAGGCTGACACCGGCAACAGCCCCTCACCTGAACAGGGGGCAAGACAGGGCCCTCCCCGTCACCGAGCCAATTCCCACAGCTCGACATGCTCGACGTCGCCACTGGCGCCGAGTGAGGAAGTCAGGAGGCAACTCCCCTTCTGGGCTAACTCCACCAGCCCCGACGACGGAAATTAATGCTGCTGTTCCAATAGGGAACAGCTTTGAGCTGTTGAATAAGGTGCGTAGGAATTTTCCTACCGCTGTACTGAAAAGGTCTCCTCCTCCACTGGAGAAGGTTGCGGAAGCAAAACCAGAGCAGTCCCCTCAGCGGCTGTCCTTCAAGGTTTACAAAGTCTGGCGGCAGGTCCGAGACTCGGTGATCGATCCAAGTTTCTCCCGCCAGCACAAGAAGCTGAAGGTCCAACAGGAAGTGAGCCATCCTGCCAAGCCATGAAAAGCTATCTGGGTGCCCACCGTGACGGCCCCCTCAACTTCGACCGCTCATAAAAAGAGAAGGCCGGAGAAGATCCCCGTGTCTGCGACAAATGTCGAAGGCACCGAGCCCAAACGCCCTAAGTCTGGGGGTATGATGGTCCATACAATTTATATGGCGGTCCATACTATTTATATGGCATCCGGGAAGGAGGATAGCCGCGCTTCAACGGGCCACCGACCACTCACCCGATCCATTACAAGAGCCCAGGAACAATAGCAGCAGAAGCTCCAGGAGATGCTGACTGCGATGGCCGCACTCACCGGACCAAAAGAAAGCCCGGAGGCGTCATCGGAGCAGCGTCGCGAACACGAGACCGATGCTGAATTCCTTCATAGAATGCTTGAAAAGAAGGACAAGGAGGCTGCGGAACAAGCGGCCAACATAAAGCAGATGGCTCTTCTGTTTCAAGACATGGTCGGCATGATGATACAGCCAGATCCCCCAGCTGAAGACCCTCCAATCATTATTGAAGATGACAGAGGGGAGACGTCGAACCCTCCTCCGGCTCTTTCAACAGCCAAGGAGGAAACCATTTCTAAAGCTGCCCTGGATGACTATATTGCTCAGCAAATAAGAGCTCACCAGGAAAATAAGGCAGCCGACCAAGTTGTCAAAACGGGACGACCATATCCGAGCTGGTATAATCAGATAAAATACCCGCCGGGCTACACGATCCCGAAATTCCATGTGTATAAGGGGACAGGCAATCCCCATCATCATGTTGCTCAGTTCAGGGCTCTTTGTGGCAACACCGGCGGTGATGATAAGCTCTTGCTTCGCCAGTTCGTCGGCAGCTTATCGGAGACGGCGTTTGAGTGGTACTCCGAGCTTCCAAAATACTCCGTCAAGACTTTCGCAGAGATGGAGTTGCTGTTCACCCAGCGATTCGCGAGCGCCAGCGAACGCACCCCAATAACGGTGCTGATCAATGCAAGAGTGAAGCCAGGCGAAACTTGGGTTCAATATGCAATCCGATGGCGGAATTTGTGGTCGAAGTGCGAACAACGCATCGAAGAAGCACCAGCGGTGGGCATGTTCGTGGGCACTCTAGACCCTCATGCAACTATTTCACAGTTCATGATGTTCTTTAAACCGACCACGTTCCAGGCTTTAATTGATAAGCTAACCTAGATGGATCAAATGGGTCACCGACCGTCTCCCCCAAAGCCGGAACCTCGAAACGACAAGGGTAAAGGGAAGGCGACCTTCGTCGCAAACACCCAACAGCATCCCAGTGCCCCAAAGTTAGCAGATCAACTGGAAGAGAGACGACGCTATTATAATGAGAAAATGAAGCGTCCTTACTCATTCCCGCGGGACAAGACGAAGAGACTGTTCGAGCTGGCTACGCGCAACAGGCTTATCAGTTTGCCGAATCCCAGGCGACCGCCGCAACCCAGCGAAATGAATAATCCCAATTACTGCCCTTACCACCAAACGGTAAGTCACCCGATCGAGGATTGCTTCGTCTTTAAGGGATGGATCGAGGATCAATACCTACAAGGCAAGTTTGCGCTGTCCTAGAAGTGGAAAGTAAATCCACCACAACCGCACACTTCTAAGAAGACGGACACACCGGGGGCAACTTGTTCTTTTATTGAAGAAGCTCCATGGGAGGTCGTGCTTTCAGCCAAAACCAAAAGGATGCTGAATGATTTTCAGATATGCCCGGCGATCAGATGGAAGAATCCGTTGGAACCTGAGATCATCGAGGGGATACTGAAGCCGTGCCCAACTCCAAAGATTGGTGGTGATGGCCCAAGCGCTCACACCCAGCCGCCGAAATCTTCAAAAAAGAAGAAGAAACCCAAGAAACCCGTGAAGCCCGTGAAGCCTGGTGATAAGCTCACGGACCTACAAAAGCAGATCGACGCGCTGGAAGAGTATAACCAGAAAGCGCGGACTCCGATCACGCTCCAAGAGTTTCTCCGCCACGTCCTTGAAGACGAAGATGATGAGGAAGACTCGTCGGATGGATCCGAGGATTACACAGCAAGTTGTCGTGTGATCTCTCACTCATTAGTAGACAATGAAGAGGATCCTTACACCGAGAGACTGGGGGCAGGTCATGAATCGGAACTTCCAGAGCCATCAGACGAAATGATCGACGCATTCCTGAACAAAGCTCTCCTAAAAAGTAAAGCTGATCGGGAGCACGAGGTGGCCATATTAGAAAGAGCCAAATACCGTCGACTAGATGAAAGAGTCAAGACACTCCCACCGAATCAAAGAACATCCGTCGCGTATAAAAACAAGTTCAAGACGAGGAAAAGGTTTGCTAAAGCCCTATCGATGGGAATGAAGCTACCGCCCTCCGAAGGAAACCCTCCCGATGAAGCAAAGACGCATCCTAGCTACTGCTCATATCATCAAAAGATTTCATACCCCACCGAGGAGTGTAATGCTTTTAAAAGATGGTGGCAGGGATATGTTGCTCACCGGCAACATTTTGAGCGGATAAAACTCAAAACTCGACGGGAGAAGAGAAGTGCGACTGAGGAGCATAAAAGAGATACCGGTAATTGTCGCATGGTCAACACTGGGGGATCACAAATTCTCACTTTCGGAAGCGACTCTGACGAAGAAATGGCTCTTGGCCCCCTCTTTAAAGAATCCACCTCGGGAAAGGAGGAAGAACCGAAAGCCTGTGAAAACATCCAGCTGCGCAATCGCACGCTTCCGGAAAAGAATCTCGGATCCACGAGTAAAAAAGATAATGGAAAAGAAAAGGTCTCCGAGGATATCGCCTTGGACGACCAAGTCATGAAAGAACTGACCGCCAAGGACCCGCCAAGGAAGAGTAAGGTGGACTACAACGTTCTGGCGCACCTGAGGAAGTTACCTTCGCAGCTCAGCTTTCTCGATGCCATTTTATTATCCAAAGAAGCGAGAGATTCATTGATCAAGGCGCTACAAGAACCAGAGCAATTCCAAGCCTTTCTCGCCGAAGAAAAGATGAAGGACGAGCTGGAGGAAGTACACACAGCCGATATCACCTTCGGCGACGAAGACCTCCTCCTTGGGACGTGCGAGCACAACCGTCACCTCTATGTCTCGGGATACTGCCACGATATAAAGATAGGCACAATCCTGGTCGACAATGGGTCTTCCGTCAATCTCCTCAATGTGCGAGTGTTGAAGGAAATCTGCATGAGCGTCCAGCATCTCGCTCATGATAAAATAACTATCTCTGGTTTTGACTCCCAGTCATCGCGGACTCTCGGGTCTGTGATATTGACATTACGATTCGGGCTACTTGTCACGGATATTAAATTTCATGTCATTGATTCCATGACATGCTATAACGCTTTGCTCGGCCGACCTTGGTTACACGAGTACAACATCATCCCTTCTACACAACATCAGTGTATGAAATACTTTAAGGATGGTCTCGAGTATACCGTAACAGGAGAGATGATCCTATTCTCCGTGAATGAAGTCCGCAAGTACGAAGATGCAAAATACTTCTTGTCAGATTTCGAGGACATGGAGAGATGTCACAAACCGGAGAACAAAGCTGTCACCACCATTCCAGTCTTCAGGAGTGATACTGAAGAAGAAGAAGCAATAGTTTATTCAGGTCCACCCCAGTACAACAAGCCAGGACCTTCCGCTCCTATGTTGATCTTTGGCAGCGACTCTGAAGATGAGGTCCATGCTATATTCTCTGCTCGGCCTCTAATACGAACATTCGCTGATGAAGAGCAAAGTTTGCAAGTTGCCATGGTTCCGCCCAAACATCATAAAGAACTGGACGCGCTTGATACCTACAGTATGGAAGAGCTGCAGACGTTCTATGTCCCTCCCAGGCGAGAAGGCGAAAAGGCGATCCTATTCTACCGCTCCAGGGAAACCAAAGTGGAGAAAGAAATCTGGCACGGCGTGGATCCTACACTTGACAGGCTTCAGCCCATCCGTCTGCCTAGATATTATACAGAAGGCTTGAAAAGGCTGTTAAAGCACCAAGGGATACCCTTCAAACAGACCGCTCGAAAAGCCAAGTTCTATGACAAGGTCTGGAACGTTCCCGGAACTCAGCGCAAGTTGCCCAATAGGAGAATGGAAGCAATCGGGCTTGGATACGTTCGATCCAAGAAACGGGAGCTACTCAGCGACTGCTATGTTGTACATGACTTTGATGAAGAAGGAGATGCTTAATGGGAGAGTGCTAATCCTGAACCAGAAAAAATCCCCGACGTAAAAATGCCCAGTCCGTCGTTCGAAGAACAAATGGACAAGCTTATAAGGGAAGCTGGTCAAAAAGTTCGAGACGACCATAACCGCGAAATGGCCATCTATGAGAAAGTCAGGACGCAATGCCTTCTCCAACAGGCGGCGAAAGACGAAAATGCCGCTCCCTGTCAACCTGTTGTAAAAAAGGCCCGACGCAGAGGCAGAAACAAGTCGAAGAGCGGAAAAGGCGTTCAGCAACGACAAAGCGGGACCAAAAAGTCACGCGATCGGGAATCGAGCGGTCCGGATTTGTCCCTTATGAAGAAGATGAGTCGAGCGTACTCTTTTCCTCAAGATAAGACAAAGAAGATACTTGAGCTCGCTATAAGACATCAAATGATTACACTGCCGGAGTCTAAACACCCCGAGCAAGCAGGCGAAGTCTCTCACCCAGATTATTGCTCTTATCACTGAGCAATAAGACATCCTCTCGAAGATTGCTTCACCTTCAAGAACTGGGTCGAAGATCAGTATCAGCTCGGCAAGTTCACTCTATCCGGTTGGAGGATAACTCCGCCGCAGAAGCATGAACCCAAATCCACGAGAGTAGAACCAGATACACATCGGTCTTCGAAGCGAGCTCGCACTTGTCATATGATAACGATATCAAAAGAATAGCCCGAGAATATGGATGACCTTCCCTGGTGCTTCGAAAACAATGATGACGAGGTGATCTCAGAGTTTCCACCGGCGCCAAAAGAGCTGGAAGATGGAATACACACTACTGCAGATAACCTCAAGAAGATTTATTTGGGGACGACAAATGACCCACGACCAACATTCGTCAGTGAGCTGCTATCTGAAGAAAGGGTGGCTGCGTTAAAAGACGTGCTTATGCAGCATAGAGATTGCTTCGTATGGAACTATTCCGAAATGCCAGGATTAGATCCAGAGATTGCTGTCCATAAACTGGCAATATCCCCGGACGTCAAGCCAATCAAACAAGCACCGAGAAGAATGCGGCTCGAGCTTGAGATGAGCATCAACGCCGAAGTCAAGAAGCTGATTGACTCTGGCTTCATCTAAGAAGTTCAGTATCCTGACTGGATCGCCAACATTGTCCCGGTGATGAAGAAAAATGGGACAGTGCGCATATGTGTGGACTTTCGGGATCTCAATAAAGCCTGCCCGAAGGACGATTTCCCAGTACCGGTCACTGAGCTGATGATAGAAAACACGTCCACTCACGAAGTTTTCTCCTTCATGGACGGCTCATCAGGATATAATCAAATAAAGATGCATCCCGAAGATCAGAAGCATACCGCTTTCCGGACCCCTTTAAGCATACAAGATGATGCCCTTCGGTCTAAAGAACGCCGGTGCCACCTATCAGAGGGCCATGACAAAGATCTTCGATGACCTTATACATGAAATCGTCGAATGCTATATCGACAACCTCGTGGTGAAAAGCAAATCATACGAGGAACATCTCGAGCATTTGAAGATCGTGTTTCAACGCCTTCGGCAATATAACTTGAAGATGGACCCACTCAAATGCGCGTTCGGGGTGTCCTCAGGTAAATTCCTAGGATTCATCGTCCGGAACCGAGGTATCGAAATAGACCCGTCAAAGATTAAGGCGATCATGGAGATGCCCTCACCAAGGACTCTCAAGCAATTGCGGTCTCTCCAAGGGAAGCTCGCATACATCCGGCGATTTATAGCCAATCTCTCCGGCAAGTGCCGCCCGTACAGTCACTTGATGAAGAAGGGAACCCCGTTCGTCTGGGATCACAAATGCCAAGGCGCACTGGACGAAATCAACCAGTACCTGCAGAACCCGCCAGTGCTGGCTGCTCCGGTCAATAGAAAGCCTATCATTCTTTATACAATAGCCCTCGAAGGTTCTTTAGGCGCGCTGTGGGCACAAGAGAACGACCAAGAGAAAGAAAGAGCTCTCTACTACTTGAGTCGAGTTCTTCTGGGGGCAGAAAGCAATTACTCTCCCATCGAAAAACACCGCCTGGTGTTGATCTTCGCGATAACGAAACTCCGGCACTATGCATTGGCGCATGAAGTCCGTCTCATATCGAAGGTGGACCCTCTCAAATATTTGATGTCAAAAGCCATATTGACGGGACGACTCGCTAAATGGGCCCTGCTCTTGATGGAGTTCTCAATAACCTATCAGCCTCTTAAGGCAGTGAAAGGCTAGGCCATCGCCGACTTCCTCGCCGAACATCCAATACCGGCCGATTCTCCCTTGAATTGCAAACTGCCAGACGAACATGCGTTTGATGCGATCGACGGTGGGGGTATCCGGTAGGAACTTTATTTTGATGGAGCGTCTTCCATGAAGAAGCGCAAACAGAACAGCCTATAATCAAATCAGGGGCAGGCCTTATATTCGTGACCCCACAAGGAGGGATAATGCGATTCGCCTTCTCCTTGACAGAGCCGAGGAAGAACAATGAAGCCGAGTATGAAGCTTTGATAGCAGGCCTCGAGATCGCCATCGACATGGGAATTGAAAACCTCCTCTTATACGGAGATTCCCAGCTGATCGTTAGTCAAGTAAATGGCGACTATCAGACGTGCAAACCAGTGTTGGTGAAATACGGTGAAAGAGTGCAGCAACTGCTGACTCAAATTCCTTCCTACACCCTTGAAAACATACCGCGTGCGGAAAATAGCAAAGCTGATGCATTAGCCAAGCTCGCTAAAGAATTGGCCGACGAGAACCTTGATGATGTGAGGATCGTTGTGCAAAGCCGTCGGGTTCTTGCACCGGCAGAAATATCTCCGGAGTCATCCGAAGAAAAGGGAGTGACCGAGCAAACGGCCCTTCAAATAAAAGACCAGGAAAAGGCTGTGGATTGGAGGGAAGTCTTTATAGATTACTTTAAATCCCGTCGAACACCTGAAGATACGTCCTCAAGACATCAGCTTATGAAACGAGCTCTAAAAGCCTTCGTCAATGATACTCTGTACAAGAGGTCGTTTGATTCTTTGTGGTTATGATGCCTGGGACCTGAAGAAGCAAAGAGAGTCGTCCAAGAAACCCACGACGGACTCTGTGGTTCTCACCAAGCCGGACCGAAGATGAAGTTGAAGATTAAACGGATGGGCTACTACTGGCCCACGATGATCCAGGACTGCCTCGAATACGCGAAGCAATGCCACTCGTGCCAGATCCATGGCGACTTTATCCATCAGCATCCAAATCCACTGCATCCAACGGTGGCTAGCTGGCCATTCGAAATGTGGGGAACTGACATAATCGGCCCCATCGAACCGGCATCATCCAGAGGACATCGTTTCATTTTGGCGGCAACTGATTACTTCTCTAAATAGGTAGAAGCAGTACCGTTGAGGGAAGTAAAGACCGAGAATATACTCCATTTCTTCAAGACGCACGTCATTTATCGGTTTGGAACTCCGCGATGGATTATCTCCGATAATGGGCCAGCCTACAGAAGCCACAAGATTAGCCGCTTCGCACAACAGCACAACATAGACTGGAGATATTCCTCAGTTTATAATCCCCGAGCTAACGGTCTAGCTGAGGCTTTCAACAAAACCTTAACAAAGATCGTGAAAAAGACAGTGTCCCGAAATAAGAAGGACTGGCACGAGAGACTTCACGAAGCTCTCTGGGCATATCGAACTACGTTCAAGACGGCCACGAACACAACGCCGTACGCGTTGGTATTCGGTATAGAAGCAGTACTCTCCCTCGAGATAGAATTACCTTCTCTACGAGTGGCAGTCCATTACGAGCTGACAGACGAAGAAAACGCCCACCTTCGGCTTGAGGAGCTTGATGCCCTTGATGAAACCCGGCTCATAGCGCAACAAAATCTGGAGGCTTATAAAGAAAAGATGACGCGCTCATATGAAAGATTGACCAAGCCGAGGACATTCCGCCAAGGCGAACTCGTGCTAGTGGTCAAAAGACCTATGATCCCCAATCGCGCCAAGCGGGGAAAATTCGAGCCGAACTATGAAGGCCCGTACATCATAGACAAGGTCTACCAGGGTGGAGCCTATCTACTCATGGACATGCATGGCGAAAGACTTTTCAGGCCAATAAACGGTCGCTTCCTGAAGAAGTACTACGCTTGACGAGTCACGGCCTAGGTCAATGATAGATGACGACGACTATGTCCGCTCGCTATCTTCCTAAGCCCAAAACTCTACAAGTAGTAGCTGGTTAACGGACCAAAACGTCCTTAAACTAACAGCGGACCGAAACATCCTTAAACTAGTAACGGACAACTATGTCCTAAAACTAGCTGTTGACCGAGATGTCGAGAAACTACGGTGGATTGCAGCATCCCAAAGCTGACACAAAAAAAAATATAAAAGAAAGAAAGAATAAAAAAAAAGGAATAAAAAAAAATTAATAAAAACGGTATGTCCATAAGCAAAAAAGGGCACGGATGAAAACCCGAAAGGGCTCCGTGAGTAAAAACAGCAGGGCTACCGGTGAGTGTTTGTGAAAACCCGAAAGGGCGCAGTCTCGTTAAAAGACACTTACAGGGTCCTCTCGACCTTGCAAGGGGAAACCACCCGCGTGAGATCCTTACGACTCACAAGGGAGCAACACACTTAGGAATCCTCACGATTCCTAAGGAGAAATTACACTTGCGAGATCCTCACGACTCGTAAGGAGAATCCTCTTATGAGACCCTCACGGCTCATAAGATTTGAAAGTCTTAAGCTACAGAGACCTGAACCTGTTCTTAAGCAGCCCCCACAACCTCCACCACTGCCCTACAAGCGGCTCAATACTAACCCTTGTATACAATCCACGGGCGCGAATAAACATTTCGCTAACAAAGTCCCATCCGTGACTAGGGATATGTTCGCACGGTGAACAGCCCTTGTAAGTCCTCTCGACTTATAAGGAGAAAACACTCTTGGAAGATCCTTACGACTTACAAGAGATCATACAATTGGGAGTCCTCACGACTCCTAAGGAGAAAACACACCTACGAGATCCTCACGACTTGTAGGGAGAAATACCTTTGTGAGACCCTTACGGCTCATGAAGTCAAAAGCCTTAGTCGACAGAATCCTAACCCTGTTTACTAATCCACCTTTGTTCGATATCGACAGAAGCAAATGATGATTCTCTCCTGGCAATATTCCAGTTGTAGCGGTGCTGATGCCGAAATCGGTGTCTAATCCCAAGCTTGCGGCAAAAAGCTAGCGGGCCATACATGCATAGGAAATAGCCGAAATGATGGGGCGACTTGCGACAAAATCAGCAAATAAAAATGTATGCATGCGAAATAGCCGAAATGATTGGGCAACTCGCAATAAAAAGCAGCGAGTAAGAATAAAACAAATAGCCGAAATGATTGGGCACCGCGAAAAATAGCCGAAATTATGAGGCAATCGCGACCTTCGCGATATAAAAGCTGAAATGATAGAGCATCGCGGAAAGAATTGAAAAATAAAAATAAAATTTACAGGTGATGTTACATCAATCCATGTAAACAATCCAGGAGCGCAAACAAAGAAGAAATTACACTCCTTCTCTCCCAGGTTTCCTCAGAAGAGGAAGCCAAATTTCGACGGCTCACAGATAGCCTGGAGATCATCTCAACATTCGTCTCAACAGACACAACATCAAGCAAAGCGGAACAGCGGCAATTCCCAGTTCTATGACTCGGCGGTATACAGATGACCGAGAGTCAAATTCCAACTCCATGAAATGCGGATATAATCAACAAAATTCCTGGTTATGTGGAACACGGATAACGTCACTTCTGACCCCGTGGAAAACGTCCAGAGCAGATCCTAGTCCTCACCGAACACGACAGTGAACCTGTGGGAAGCATCTAGTGCAAATTCCTGGTTACGTGGAACACGGATAACGTCACTTCTGACCCCTTGGAAAACGTCCAGAGCGGATCCTGGTCCTCGCAGAGCACGGTAGTGAACCCATGTGAAGCATCCAGAGCGGATCCTGGTCCTCGCAGAGCACGGCAGTGAACCCGTGTGAAGCATCCAGAGCGGATCCTGGTCCTCACAGAGCACGGCAGTGAACCCGTGTGAAGCATCCAGAGCGGAGCCTAGTCCTCGCCGAACACGGCAGTGAACCCGTGGGAAGCATCTAGTGCAAATTCCTGGTTACATGGAACGCGGATAACGTCACTTATGACCCCGTGGAAAACGTCCAGAGCGGAGCCTAGTCCTCGCCGAACACGGCAGTGAACCCGTGTGAAGTATCTAGTGCAAATTCCTGGTTATGTGGAACACGGATAACGTCACTTTTGACCCCATGGAAAACGTCCAGAGCGGGTCCTGTTCCTCGCAGAACACGGCAGTGAACCCGTGTGAAGGATCCAGAGCGGGGCCTAGTCCTTGCCGAACACGACAGTGAACCCGTGTGAAGCATCTAGTGCAAATTCCTGGTTTCGTGGAACGCGGATAACGTCACTTCTGACCCTGTGGAAAACGTCCAGAGCAGATCCTGGTCCTCGCAGAGCACGGCAGTGAACCCGTGTGAAGCATCCAGAGCGGAGCCTAGTCCTCGCCAAACACGGCCGTGAACCCGTGTGAAGCATCTAGTGCAAAATTCCTGGTCACGTGGAATACGGATAACATCACTTCTGACCCCGTGGAAAACGTCCAGAGCGGAGCCTGGTCCTCGCCAGACACGGCAGTGAACCCGTGGGAAGCACCTAGAGCAAACATCGGACTGTGGAGTCCTTAAATCCACGGACTATGATGTCCTTAACCTTGACCGTGATGTCTTAAAACTAACAATCAAACAAAATGATTTTAGGCTGATTTTACCTTGGTTCAAGGGTACATCTCGTCACTCCTTTGATATTTGTCGTTGTAATTCCTCAACGTCTTCAAAGAGGTGACGGGTCCCAGTAACCACACATTTCGCGGACTGTGAGGTCCTTAAACTCACGGACTATGATGTCCTTAACCTTGACCGTGATGTCTTAAAACTAACATTGGACTGTAAGGTCCTTAAACTCATGGACTATTATGTCCTTAATCTCGACCGTGATGTCTTAAAACTGACACCGGACTGTGAGGTCCTTAAACTCACGGACTATGATATCCTTAACCTCGACCGTAATGTCTTAAAACTAACAACGGACTGTGGAGTCTTTAAATCCACGGACTATGATGTCCTTAACCTCGACCGTAATGTCTTAAAACTAACAATGGACAAGGGTAACTTCACCCATCATATTGCGGGTACGCACGACTCGTAAGGGAGTAAATTCTCCTGTGAGATCCTTACGACTCTCAAGAGAAAACACACTTAGGAATCTTCACGATTCCTAAGAAGAAAACGCACCTACGGGATCCTCTCGACCCGTAGGGAGAAAATACTTTATGAGACCCTCACGGCTCGTAAAGTTGAAAAGTCTTAGGTGACAGACCCTAACCCTGTTTTCTAAGCCATCGCCACTCTACAAAAAGCCTAAGACTGACAGCTATACACTATTTACAGACCGCACTTGCTAAAATCGCATAGCAAACAACACAAAAAGAAAGAAGAAAGCAGAGAAATGACATAGGACATTATGAAGAATGTATATCTTTTATTCATGAATTCGATTGAGTACAAGATACATTGTGTTAAAGAATAAAAGAAACAAATACATTTTATTTACAATTATAAATGATACAAGATTGTCATTGAGAAGGGAGCGTTCTTAACAAATTCGCAAGCTGTTCTCGCACTTCTTTCAACGCCTCTTCTTGATCAGCTGCCGCTGCCAACTCTGCTTCCACCTGGGCTCGCTGCTGCAAGTAGGATGAAAGTTGTTCTTCGACGGCTCGCCGAGCTGCTTCACGACCTTGGGCATCACGCTCAACAGCATCGAGTTTCTGCTTCAATGTTAACCCATCGGAGATACTTTGCAGAAGGCCCTCGAAGATAACTTTCACCCGAGCAGCGTTTGCGTCGACCTCAGCACGCAATCGAGCAGACTCGCTTGAAGTTTCTTTGCATTCCTTCCACTTTGAAGCCGCTTCTTGTTCAAGATGGCGGAAGTAAGAAGCGTTCTGCTCGATCCACGCCGCCCGTTGAGTGCTCGTGGCCAAAATCTCGGGGGCAGGACGCATAAGTTCCAGCTGATGCAGGCAGGCCTCGATCTCCCTTCAGTGATTAACCCAAGACTCGACGACGCCTTCATTATGGAAATTTACAAGCGTCTCCAGCATCGAATTAACCTCGGCAGCGAAATCTGCGGCAGAGGTAGGAGCTTCTGCGTCAAGCTCCTCGATGCATCTGCTCAGCATGCTCAGACTCATCGCAGCACCCTTTGAGGATGGACGTCTGGAAAAAGGGCCTGCCGGCATCATGATGCGAGACTCGAAAGGGGCCGGAATCGGAACGACAGCTGCAGAACAAATCACAATCAAATGACGGTTCAAGAAATATAGGGAGTTCATGAACATTGGAATTTACTATTCCAACTGCAGTAGGTGGCAAAGCTGGGAGGATCGGGGGCGCAACTAATCTTACATCTCCTCCTTCGATCTGTAGCACTGCAATCAGGGCAAAAAAGAATCAGAAATAATTTTATTATCAGTAAAAGAAAGAGCATTAATTTAAAGCTATACTCACCAGCGCCGCTAGATGAAGCCACCTCCGACGGGAAGGAGAAGTGTGGATGCAGCACCTGGTACAGGTGGTCAAAAAGGACTCCTTCAAAGACGTAATAATACAACGTCAGTACATAAATTATGCAGCCTAAAGATGAAACTGATAAGTCACAAATCCATACCTTCCAGCATCTGCGACGGTACGAAGGAGGGTAAAGAGGTGGCCACCGTCAGGGCGGTAACTGACGGCGCTCCCTCGGGTAAAGTGGCATCAGCGCTAGCCGCACCTGCGTTAGAAACAAGATAAGCCCTGTCAGGAAGGATTGCAGAATAAAAAGAAGGACGGTAACCCAAAATTTACCTGATGGGTCGCCAGCCGAAACGGCGGCGTCTCCTTCCTCCATTGGCATGGGTTCACCTCCCGTTGCCTCATCGCCCGACTCCACAGGAGCCGTCGTCACGCTCGCGGCGTCGGGAGATGACAAGGAACCGTAGGCAGGGAGAGCGATGATTGGAGCGTTGCCCGACTCTTGAGAAAGAGTGGCCATCTCTTCCTCAACGATCATGCCCGTCTCATCCGCTACCACCTCGGGCTCAGCGGTCGCAGCCGTCTCGTCCGCCGCTGCCATAGGTTCGTCGGTCGCAGCCGCTTCATCCACTGCTGCCTCAGGCTCGGTTTTAGCAGCCGTCTCATCTGCCGCCACTTCGCGCTCGGCAGTGGTGGCCGTCTCGGGCATAGTAGTCGTGACTGTCTCGTCAGCCACTAACTTGGGCCCGGCAGCTACGGCTGCACCGCCTACCGTCGCCTCGGGTTCAGCTGCTACCTTCTCCACTGTCCCCTCAGGCTCAACGGTCGCCGCCGTTCCTTCAGTAGGACTCGGCCCTGCAGGACAAGATATATAAGAACCGACGGTTTTAAAACTTTGATAACAAAGTCTCGAAAGCACATTACCTGAGATGGATTTGCCGTTGGCTTCCCGAGCTGCACGCGCCGCCCGTCTATGAGCAGTAGACAAAGCGACCGGGAGCTCCTCTGAAGGAGTAGCGGTAGGAGTAACGGCGCTTGAGCCCGCTCCCACGGCCAAAGCAGCGCTACGCTCCCTCGCTGCGCGCCTCAGGCGCTTCCTCTCCTCCCGGGCCGTCACGACAGACCTTTTGGAAGCCTCCTTCAGCAAGGCGTCGTCGTCCGCGTTCAGGGTTGCCTCCAGAGCCTTCAAGGCATCCATGATCGGCTTTTTAAGTAGGGCCTCTCGCGGCAACCCCGAAGAGGCCGGGACCTCGGTAGTTGGCCCGGGGAGAATCCCCGCATCGGCTTGCGAAGTAGGTCCCTGCAATGAGACAAAGAAAAAGTTAGATTGGCCATAAAAAAGGAGAATAAAGGCTCAATAAGCTGAGACGTACCAACGCCCGATAGAGCGCGTTTCCTTTCCTCCTCCTCGAAGGTTTTGAGAGAAGCAGCGATGGCTTCTTCGGTAGAAATGCCTGTTTAAAAAGGAAAAGCGTTAGTCAAAAACAATGATAAAAGTACGATGAAATGACAAAGAATACAACTGGTGATTACCTGATTGCGCGAGTTTAGCCAACCACGCATCGCGCCTTGCCAATCGCTCAGAAGCTGCGATGGCGGCCGCCAGATCGGTGTCTTCTGGCTCTATAAAGAAACCCTCATTGGTTCCATACTCACTTAGACCTTCGGCAAGAGGGGCCTGAGGCTCTAAGCCGAGGACGGCATCAAGAGAAAGAACCGACTTCCTCTTCCTCTTCTGCGCGCGAACCCCGGTCGCACCCAAAATCAGCTTACGCTTCGTGGGCACCTTGGGACGGCGGGTCCCGATATCCGAGCCCACGCTGGATTCTGGCAAAACCATATTCACTGTCTCCACCGGAGCACGGGGCACTGGGGGCACGTCCACGGTATCACGGGGCAATCCGTGCGGGGGGCTTAGCACACGCGGAGTCTCATCTCCAGCATCTCCTCTCAGCGGAGGAACGACAGGGATCCTTGGCCTCAGGGGAACTTTGCGGTCGCTGCCGGGGGGCGCACCCTTGCGGTCAATCAGCAGTCGCTTCTCTTCCCAAATAATAGCACCCATCGCGTGCTGATACCAAGCCCCGTAGATGTTAAGGGCCCTTGGAATGCAACTTGGCTCGCTAATGAAGAAGTGGGAGCCCGTGTTCAGCCATATAAAATGATATAGTGCACTCCGTATCCCCTCCCTCGTGGCCGCAGGCTCTTCCAAAAATGCCTCCAATGGGACCCCCTGGTTATAGCTTAGCTGTTGGGCGAACCGATGGGGGTTGTACCTCATAAAGAGCGCCAAGTCGTTCTGCCTGAACACAAGGAAGCCCGGCCGGATGGAGTATAAATGTATAATCTCCCGGGCTTTCAATACGGAGGCCCCGTCCTTGAAACTATCACGCAACGCCAACACCGACTTGGAGGTCTCCGGGCCGATGGTCATAACCTTGTCCATGAAAGAAATGCCTGCTCCGACCGTGCGCGGACGAAGAAGTAACCCCCTAGCCTCCCGCGGAGGCGGATTCACAATAGAAGCGCCGACCAGCCGCATAACTCTCGGGAGTCTGCACTTTTCGTAGAACGAGGGCCTCTTGTGAATACCAAAAACCCCGAGCACATGCATTTCCATCCATGAAGTAAAATAGTGCATCGGGAAATTGGCGGGTTACACCCCTGCTTCATTTGCGTCCGCCGCCATGCTGAGTCCATGGTACAGATGGGCCAACCCGGCGATTCCAATCGACAACTGTATACCAGCCACCATCCGATGTGCTGGTTAGAAGACGGACGGCCTCATGTAGCGTGGGTGCATGGGGAGCGCGAACCAGCACAGCCATACCCCCAGAAACCCGAGAAAGAAGGTCTCTTCGTCGATGCCCGGGGCGGCGATTTCTTATAAGGGGATGATGGTGGCATCGGGAAAACCCCTTCTGATCGTCTTCCAGTACTGGTCGACGATCTAAGCCAAAGCCGAAGGGGTCGTCGAGCTTGGCGAACTTTTCGCTCCGCTGTGATAGAATCTTCGGTCGAAGAAAGCGGGCGATGAAATCTGTAAAACTAACTCCCCGGCCTCCCGATTCCAAGTAGAGACTTTCATACATATTCATCACCTTTACCAGGCTCGGAAACTGGTGCTGAATAGCATTCTCCGGCGTTAGGCCTATTACCAGCGGCTTGGTGGCGAAGACATATTCATCAGGAGGAAGTAGCTCTTCATAATGCTCCCCCCTCACCGGCAAACCGGAAATCTCAGTAAATTCTTCTAGGGGGATGGAGACTTCCCTGTCCGTCAGAAGAAAGGTATGGGTAGGGATGTTCCATTGTTCCACGAATGCCTTAACCCACCACGTCGGAGAAGCAGGGTACTCGAACAATGAGGCGTAGACTGTGGGGTACAGACCGATCTTCAGCAAATGCGTCTTCTTCGCTGACAAGATGTACCTGGCCCACTGCAAATACCCGGCCAATTGTCGAGGGGTCAATCCAATGTTATAAGGTTGTCCCTAAGGGCGCGACTCACCCTGGCATATGCGCCGCCCCAGAATATCCACGGCTGTCGGCGGCTGCACGGGAATGGCAGCAATCGAAGGCTGAAGAAGATCCTCCGAATTCCAATTTACGACCTCCACGGCATAGTTCACCGGGGGTGCATCTGCATATGGGATCGATGAGATCGGCTCTGACGACGTCGCACAAGAGAAGCTTCGGCGACCCTTGATAATCTCGCTGTATCACCTACCCCACAGGTGAAGGTTCTTATACTCACGGTCGTAATCCTTAATAAGAGTAAGAACCTCCCGGTCCACCGGCTCCTTAGGGAATCCCCCCTCTAAGCGGAAAAATGGGAACGAAAGATCAGCAGACATGTTGCCTGCAAGAAAAAGCGAAATTCAATCATCAGTATCATAATTTAATTTTAAAAATTCCAACGCTTGGTACTTTAAAATTTATACCACACTGCAATGCAGTGGAGAGGGGACCAAAGGGGGACCCACAAAATCCAGATGACAATGCATCAGTTAATAAGACAGCCTCATCATTGGATGAGACTGTCAATTAATGAGGAAATCCTCAAAGAATATTCTCATTAAATGAGAAGACAGAGAAAATCTCCCTTTTCAGAGCAAAACTCTGTCACAGAGTGACACTTGTCAAACTCTGGTCACAAGGGAATAAGATTCGTTAAGGAGCCTAGCTCTGTAATAATGATGGAAAAATCCATCAAAGAAAAAAATTAATTCCTAAAAATTAAAGTTCTGGGATCTTAAAGGTCCATGAAAAAACTCTTAAGAGTTCATCATCAGAAGATCAAAAGATCTATGTTCTGTCAATGAGTAAGGCTCTGTTCATGGGTTAAGAAACCCTGAAACAAATTCTTGAGAGCAAAACTCTGTTTATGAAACCCCAAAGGGGATTTCTTTAGATCAAAAGATCTATAAGAGCAAGACTCTATTAATTAAAGTTGATTTAATTAAGTTTAAATTTTTACCTAAAATTTTCTAGAGTTCTAACTCTGAAGTTCTTGAGAACGAGAGCAAGGCTCTGAAAATAAAAATCTTGAAGGAGATGATAATCATCTGAGGAGGACCAAGGGTCCTATTTATAGGCGCTAAAGCGCCCCTTCAACTCCTGAGTTGATCCAACGGTCTGGATGTTGCCACCGCTGCACTCACGTGTGCGCCACGTGAGCGCAACGGTGGGGGGGCATTTGTTTCCCCCAATCAGAGCAAAGCTCTGTTTGAATTTCAAAATTCAAAAGGTGAAGCAACGCTTCAGATCTCTTGCGCTGCGCGCAGAGCGACACGTGTTAAAAGAAGACACGCCAGCGCAAGGAGCGCTGCGCCCAAGGCAGCGCACCCCCAATCAGAGCAAGGATCTGTTTTAAAATTCAAATTTTAAATAAAGGAAGCAACGCTTCAGATAATTTGCGCTCTGCGCTGCGCGCCACGTGTCAAGCAGTGGTACGCTAGCGCAGTTGCGCTGCGCTCTGCGCTTCGCGACACGTGTCAGCGCAGGTGCGCTGGCGCAGTTGCGCTGCGCTCTGCGCTGCGCGACACGTGTCAAGCGCAGGTGCGCTGGCGCCAATTGCGCCAGCACTGGAATTTAAATAATAAATTATTTAATTAATCAGAATTAAAATTCTACAAAGATCTTTCCAATCTTATTAAAATAAGAAGATTGTCTTCTGTAAAACAAAGGCCTTAGGATCAAAAATTCAACGGTGGGGAAATATCCCCAAATCAATCAGAGAAAGATCTCTGTAACTAACCTAACAAACCAATTGGCCCTATATAAAGGCCCCTAGACTCCAAGTCTCGCATAGACAGATATACAGAAGAGAGAGAATCCTCTAAAAACTTTGAGAAAAACTCAAAGGGAGAAAAGGCAAGCTTTTGAAGAAAGAAGATCATCTTCTTCATCTTTGAAGGTAAAGAATTTGATTCTTGAAGAACAGAGATGAAAACACCTCACAAAAAGAAGAATTTCTTCTAAAAAGATCAAAGATCTAAGAACAAGATCAAGATCTTCAATATTAAAAAGAAAAAAATCAAAAAAGATCCAATCATAAAAGATTAAAGAAGTAATTTACTTCATTCTTAGATCTTTTGATCTATATAAAAGCACAGCCTTTTGATGAACCATTGGTTCTTGAATCTTGAGGTAGAACCTCTTTTGAGAACAAGAAAAACTTGTTTCTTTGATCTGAATTGGATCAAGATGCGCTCTGTGCTATTGGACAGTGCCTTGCACGTTTGAAATGCGCCCTTGCGCTCCTTGGACTGGCGCAACTCACCAGAGCGCGCCACGTGTCAACCACAGAATGATCTGTTCCTTGCGCTTCTAAAAATAGCGCACTGCGCTCTTGGATTGGCGCATAGCACCAGGGCGCGCTACGTGTCAGCAGCGCACTTGCGCAGCGCACTACGCTAACAGACTTGCGCTTAGCAGAGCGTGACATGTGTCACCTCCACATGCGCTAGCGCCTTGCGCTCTTTAATTGGCGCAGAGCGCCTGACAAGCCACGTGGCGCACTGTCAGACCACTAAAATGCTATGCATTGTTTAAAAGGGCAGAGCCCAAGTGAAGTCTATCAGATCAATTTAAATGTTGTGCATTATTTAAAAAGGGCAGAGCCCAACTAAAGGCCTAACAGGCCAAATATAAATGCTAAGCATTTAATTACAAAGCCCAATGCTATGCATTATTTAAAAGGGCAGAGCCCAAGCAAAGGCCTAACAGGCCAAAGATAAATAAAATGTTGAACATTTTCAACTGGACTTAGCCCAATTTTGGCCATAAGTCCTCAATATAAATTGAACTGAGCACAACTGCCCTCCCAATCAATCTACACCCGGTTCGAGGGTACATCTCTTTACTCCTCTGATATCCGTCGTTGTAATCCCTCAACGTCGTCAGAGAGGTGATGGGTCCCGACAACCATACACTGTTACGGACTGTGGGGTCCTTAAACTCATGGACTATGATGTCCTTAACCTTGACCGTGATGTCTTAAAACTAATACTGAACTATGATGTCCTTAACCTCGACCGTGATGTCTTAAAACTAATACCGGACTCTGATGTCCTTAACCTCGACCGTGATGTCGTAAAACTAATATCGGACTGTGATATCCTTAAGCTCACGGACTATGACGTCCTTAACCTTGACCGCAACGTCTTAAAACTAACATTGGACCGCAACGTCCTTAAACTACTTATCGACCACAACGTCACTAAACAAAACAATAGAGCCCCCAATTGCTCTCTTGTCAGATCTAAACGATCCCGTTAAGTCGATCTTAGTCTAAAATTAGACTAACGTGTCCTTAACGAACGTTTAAGTTGATCTTAGCCTCAAATAAGGCTAATGTATCCTTAAACACACACACACCCCCCAAACCCAAATCTAAGAAAGATACGGATTTGGACTAATCCACGTCCTACGGGCGACAGCATAACTTAGTCTCCGTATACAATCCACGGGCAACCGAACGCAAAACAAACACCCACGACACGAAGTGATCATATGGAGAAGGAGAAAGTTGTAACCGCGATGCGGTAGCGTAATTAACTGCAGGGGCTTGCGCCTGCAGGGAAGAGCGTCCCTACAATCAAAAACCCCTCATACGAGGGGGAATCTGATGAAGTCTGCTACATCGGCCGCATCCGTTTAAACCTTCGATACACGATGCCATAAATCAACTTGGCATCTTCGGAGAGGTGGACGGATAGCACCAATTAGCATCTGCCCCGAATTTCAGGCAAGACGGACCTGCGCGGTCGCGTCTCTGTGTTCGAAGGGGAACATACTCCTACTCAGTATCTATAAAGCCCTACAGATGTGAGATCCAAATCCGGCACATACATACACCGGAGTCAGAATTTATTGGGAAAACATTTTTCAGTAACAACTACAGAGAAAAACCAAAACTTGAAAATGTTTCTAGAGGTGGCCGGGTATTCCTAGTAATGCCTCTTTCACTATCCAAATTTACGATAGTAATCGCAATTTTCTTTGCCCTCACTCTAACCCTTTTTATGTCTCTACATCTTACATTCTGTACGCCAACTTAGGCTAGTTGGTTTTTTTCCTTCCCTACCTTTTGGCACCAGCCTAAACTTTGGAAGAAGACAATCAAATAAGTGAAATATATGTACTCTCATAATACAATGCGCTCTTACAATTTGAGAGAAGGTAAAGAGAAGCGACAACTGAATACTATTCAATTTCTCCAGAATCGGTGGCCATTCTCGACTGAAGAAACTTCTTCGAGTTCGTATGTAACTATATGATGGCATTTCCAAGCAATATTGATCATCGTAGTGATACAGAGTGTTCTGGAGAAGATAAAGAGAAAGTAGGAGTTGCAAGGAAATATGCGACTTTGTCGTGAATCATGAAAATCCAAAACCAAAGTATGTAAGAAGGTTCGGTTAACTTGGTTAATGGGTTTTAGTTCAAGGTAAGTCATGGTCGCATAACCACAGAGAGAGAAAAGAAACACTCAGCGTACACTGTAATGACCCTAAATTTTATGTACAAAATTTTTCTTCTTAAAGTACAGAAAGGAGTTTGCAAGCCTGGGCACAATTTAAAAGTTATTCTTGTTTAAGAACAGCAACAAACAACTTATAGCTCATTGGTAAGCCCTTGCACTGCTGTGACGTAGCCTCTGTGTTCGAATCCCAGCAACAACATATTATTTTTACTGATTTTTCTTTTAAACTTTTTGGAAGCCCAAAAGTTTACACTTGCTTTGTATATAAAATGAAAAGTCACAGAAAATCAAACATGTGCTAAATATTGTATGAACAGAGAGGGACACATGGCATAGATCCAACGGCCCAACTCCAATATTTGGCCGAAGAGATCGGGCCCCAGACCGGCGCCGACGGTCCCCCCGTAGGGGATGGTCTCCGTGCTTTGCCCACAACATCCCTTGGCCTACTCTGCTACCCCTGTTCTGTTTGATTTTCCTGAAAATTAACAGAGAATTAAAATGAAGTTTTAAATCCAATTTTAAATGCTTTTTAATTCTTTCTTCAATTCCAAAAACCTAATTTTACACTATAAATATAACCCCATACCCTAGCCCTCTTCATTCCGAAATCTATTGCTAAAATTCTCAAAAAAAAATTCTAAGTCTAAGAAGAGTACAAGTGGAGTTAGTCCTATATCAAATTCCGGCGAGAATTCGATACGTTTCCGGTGACCCCGCGACTTCACGAAGGCTACTACCCTCATCCTCTACCTCCCATCTCTCCTTTAAACTTGTAAGTCCCATATCTCTTCTTTTCTTTCTCCTATAAAACTTCTCTTTTTCAAAATATGTCGGTAAGTGGAGTAATACTGACATTTGTTTCTAAAACCTTTGAAAACCACAATTCTTCTTAAGAATCACTTGTACTCATGTATATAGCTTACTTGTAATCATTTAACTAATATTTAGAAACCAATTTCACTCTAAAACTCCATGTTAAATAACTTTAATTAAGCTTTTACGTTTAAATACCATGAAGTTTACGTACGGCATCTTTTAATTGTTTTGCTTAATATTACTTTTAGAAAACCTCACGAGGTAATGACCAACCTCTCACATACACATATCTTGACGTAGCACGATTCTCTTGAATAATATTTTTGTGGCAAAATACGACTTTTCATCAAAATACCTTAAACTATTAAAAACCCGGATTTTTTTAAATTGTGATACTTAATTCTTTGCGATTATGCCTCTACAACCCATTTTGGGGAACCCGGTTTGGATGGTGCGGATTATCGCATATCCTCGGGACTAGTAGGGCGAGATGCAGACCTCCTCACTGAGCATACGATCTCGATGGAATTTTAATACAATTTTTTAAGAAAAACGAGGATTTTTATTTAATAATAAAAATCTATTTTTAATAATTGTATAAATATTATCAAACCACATATTTTTAAAATATTATTAACTTTCATGTTTTCTAAACAAAATAAAAGAATTGCAAGTTTCATGAAAATACCATCAAGAATCAATACAAGTCAAACTTTATATTAAAATACCTTGAACTATTTAAGTTTCACTAATATACTTCATTCTTTAAAAATTTACATCTATGAAAACCCTAGATAACATAAATAAATACTTGAGATTTATTTTAAAAGTACACTAAAAATATTTTTTATAAAACCTCCTCAAGTTAAGTTGAATTACATTAAGGACCCTAGTAAATATAGGTTTAAGCGGGACCAATTCTCTTGAGCCTCGGGGAGCCGGAGAAAGTGGGTGCTTGCCTATTTAAGATAGAAAACTAAAACGAGATTATCAATGGTAATTGTCTTGGAAAAGGACACAAATCCTGCCGTCCATGTGCAGCAATTACCGATAACACAAAAATATAATTCAGGATCCAAATCTGTTTAAGTGTCTGACTTAATTTGAGTCTCAGTCTAATCTGAATACAATCCAAACATGAATCTAATCATAACTCCAATTCAACATGAATCCAATATACCAAACATGAATACTTGAATTTGAATATGAATACCAGAACAATATCAACATGACTTGACTTGACCGAACCATGGCTATATCTTGAACTTGACTACATGACTGCCGTTTACATCCTGAATCAGTTTACATGAACAATTTATACCATGGTCTCAGCAAGTCTGATAATAACAAATCAATACAATCTATACAATATACATTATGGGGTTTAACGGGGCAGACTGGTACGGAATGTGTTAAAAGTGGCACGATGATGGACACTAAAAGACATCTACATGAACATCCTATGCCGTTGTCCTGTGGGTTTTGACGGGGCCTTATACTACGGGTTACCATAGTCCACGGGGAAAGTTGGACTCCTCTCGTATACACTGATACCTTCTGTATCAAGCTACAAACAACTACGTTAGTATAACAAACATAAACCTGTACAGTTTACCAGTTCTATTATCTTTACTTGTCTATTCTACTCTTTCTTTTAGGACTTACCGAGCGCTAGTTCGCTGACAACATTCTTGTCTTTTCTTTCTTTGGAATGTTGTCAGGAGGACCCGACTCTCAGGAGATCAAGCCCAGCCAGGACGATTTGGAGCAGTTTACAGAGGAGGCTGACTTTTAGGCCTTACTTGTACTATTTTCTTTTCAGTTCATATGCCATTGTTTAGGCATCACTTTCTATCATTGTACTTTACTTTTCAGTTGTATGTAAAGAATGATTATCAATAAAAAGTTGTTGTTTTATTACATCTCTTATCATTCTTGTGCTTTACATTTATATTGCTTATTTACGCTTAACGTGTTTACTTCTGGGTAAATACGTCGCGGCCCGCCACGTCTTCTTCCCCGTACACCGGGAAGCGGGGCGTGACAGGTTTTGTTGGTGGCCCATGCAAGTCAGTTCTAAATGGAAACCTAAGCAATATGTCACAAGAATTATAAGAATCAGCAACTAAATATTCCTTACATTTCTAAGCTCTTGAATCTATCCTAACCCTTCTTTTTCTTTCATGGTTATGGATTCCTCGAACAACACCAGCACCAACGTGAATGGAAACACTCCACCTCCTCTACCACCACCACTTACCGTAGCAGTTCCTATCAATGAGCAGACAGTATTGCTTGAGGTGATCAAGAGCCTCTTGGAGGGTCAGCTGCAGCAGACTGCTATTCTCTTGAACCGCCCAGAGACTGAAGCACCTGGAGTCAAACAATTCAGGGCATTGCACTCTAAGAACTTTTCTGGGAAAGGGAGCCTACTAGAGGCAGAGGAATAGGCTCAGTCTATTGAAGATGACCTGGCAGTAGCACAGGTGCCAGAGATTGCTTGGGTGAGAGTTGCGAAGCTGCAACTCACAAACAACGTCAGAGTATGGTGGAAGGCTGAAGAAAGCTGACTCACCCAGCTGATTGAATGGAAGAATTTTCGTGACATGTCCGACGCGAAATATTTTCTCGAGACTGCCCGATTTGACATGGAACAACAATTCATCCACTTACAGCATGGTTCGATGTGGAAAAAATCTGTAGATGAATACGATGCTGAATTTACCATGCTCAGCAGGTTCACTGCACACCTCATCCCGACTGCTGAGATCCGGGCAAGAAGATTTCAGCAAGGTTGGACCCGGAGATCCAAGCTGCAGTAGCTACAGGGGATTTCCTAACCCATGATCTTGCGCTAAAGGCTGCCCAACGATATGAGACAGTAGTGAAGAAGAAGGGCCGACCTCAGACTACCAGTGTGAAGCGCCCTGCCACTCAGATGGCAGGAGGAGCCTCTTCCATGCCATCTTTTGCACTTAGGAGACCGGAAGTAACATTTAACCGGCCAAGTCCAGATTTTTGCTTCTACTGCACGAGTGATGGACACCTGGTGAAGGACTGCAGGCGTGCAAACGGTCTGTGCTTAGTTTGTGGTGCGTCCACTCACGACATTGGAATATGTCCTCATAGACGCAACCCAGTTCTAGCACACATCACCTTTCCGCAGCGGCCAGCTATTTAGGCTTCTGCACCTCGTCTTGCCTTACTTGCTCCACTTTCTCGTGGACCTCCTGCACAGCCTCCTCATCAGTTCCATCAGGCAATGAGAAACATGCCCCAAGGACAGAAGAATGTGCCTCCAGCCAGGAGGAATGTACCCCGGTGTCAAGCTTTCACTCTAGCGGCTGTAGAAGCCGAAGCTATAGGTCAAGATAACACTGGTAACTCTTTTTCTTTCAAAACCCTTGCATCCTATCATTCTTTCAAACATATTTTCATGCACTTCCAGTAGCTCTATCACTGCCACTGTAATCAAAATTTTTTTGAATCTTTTACAACTTCCTTCTATAAATTTCGAGGACGAAATTTTTATAAGGAGGGTAGAATGTAACGACCCTAAATTTCTGTACAAAATTTTTCTTCTTAAAGTACAGAAAGGAGTTTGCAAGCCTGAGCACAATTTAAAAGTTATTCTTGTTTAAGAACAGCAAGAAACAACTTGTAGCTCATTGGTAAGCCCTTGCACCGCTGTGACGTAGCCCCTGTGTTCGAATCCCATCAACCACATATTATTTTTACTGATTTTTCTTTTAAAATTTTTGGAAGTCCAAAAGTTTACACGTGCTCGGCACATAAAATGAAAAGTCACAGAAAATCAAATATGTGCTAAATGTTGTATGAATAGAGAGGGACACATGGCAAAGATCCAACAGCCCAACTCTAATATTTGGCCGGCGAGATCGGGCCCCAGATCGACGCCGACGGTCCCTCCGTAGGGGATAGCTTCGCGCTTTGCCCACAACATCTCTTGGCCTACCCCACTACCCCTGTTTTGTTTGATTTCCCTGAAAATTAACAGAGAATTAAAATGAACCTTTAAATCTAATTTTAAATGCTTTTTAATTCTTTCGTCAATTCCAAAAACCTAATTTTATACTATAAATACAACTCCATACCCTAGCCATCTTCATTCTAAAATCTATTGCCAAAATTCTCAAAAAAAATTTCTTAGTCTATGAAGAGTACAAGTGGAGTTAGCCCTATATCAAATTCCGACGAGAATTCGAGACGTTTTCGGTGACCCTGCGACTCCACGAAGGCTACTACCCTCATCCTTTACCTCCCATCTCTCCTTTAAACTTGTAAGTCTTATATCTCTTCTTTTCTTTCTACTATAAAACTTCTCTTTTTCAAAATATGTCGGTAAGTGGAGTTATACCGACATTTGTTTCTAAAACCTTTGAAAACCACAATTTTTCTTAAGAATCACTTATACTCATGTATATACCTTACTTGTAATCATTTAACTAATGTTTAGAAACCAATTTCACTCTAAAACTCTATGTTAAATAAATTTAATTAAGTTTTTACGTTTAAATACCATGAAGTTTATGTATGACATCTTTTAATTGTTTTGCTTAATATTACTTTTAGAAAACCTCATGAGGTAATGACCTACCTCTCATATACACACATCTTGATATAGTACGATTCTCTTGAACAATATTTTTGTGGCAAAATACGACTTTTCATCAAAATACCTTAAACTATTAAAATCCCGGATTTTTTTAAATTGTGTTACTTAATTCTTTGCGATTATACCTCTACAATTCATTTTGGGGAACCCGGTTTGGATGGTGTGGATTATCGCACATTCTCGAGACTAGTAGGGCGAGATGCAGACCTCCTCACGGAGCATACGATCTCAATGGAATTTTAATACAAATTTTTTAAAGAAAAACGAGGATTTCTATTTAATAATAAAAATTTATTTTTAATAATTATATAAATATTATCAAACCACAAAATTTTAAAATATTATTAAATTCCATGTTTTCTAAACAAAATAAAAGAATTACAAGTTTCATGAAAATGCTATCAAGAATCAATACGAGTCAAACTTTACACTAAAATGTCTTAAACTATTCAAGTTTCATTAATACACTTCATTCTTTAAAAAATTACATCCATGAAAACCCTAAATAACATAAATAAATACTTGAGGTTTATTTTGAAAGTATACTAAAAATATTTTTCATAAAAACCTCTCATGTTATATTAAATTACATTAATGACCCTAGTAAATATAGGTTTAAGCGAGACCAATTCTCTTAAGCCTCAGGCAGCCGGAGAAAGTGGGTGCTTGCTTATTTAAGGTAGAAAACTAAAATGGGGTTATGGTAATTGTCTTGGAAAAAGACATAAATTCTGCCGTCCATGTGCAACAGTTATCGATAACACCACAATCTAATTCAGGATCCAAATCTGTTTATGTGTCTAACTCAATCTAAGTCTCAGTCTAATCTGAATACAATCCAAACATGAATCTAATCATAACTCCAATTCAACATGAATCCAATATACCAAATATGAACACTTGAACTTGAACATGAATACCAAAACAATATCAACATGACTTGACCTGACCGAACCATGGCTATATCTTGAACTTGACTACATGACTACCGTTTACATCCTGAATCAGTTTACATGAACAACTTATAGCATGGTCTCGGCAAGTCTGATAACTACAAATCAATACAATCTATACAATATACATTACGGGGTTTAACGGGGTAGACTGGTACGGAATGTTTTAAAAGTGGCACGATGATGAACACTAAAAGACACCTACATGAACATCCTGTGCCGTTTTCCCGTGGGTTTTGACAGGACCTTGTACTACGGGTTACCATAGTCCACGGGGAAAATTGGACTCCTCTCGTATACACTGATACCTTCTGTACCAAGCTACAAACAACTACATTAGTATAACAAACATAAACCTGTACAGTTTATCAGTTCTATTATCTTTACTTGTCTATTCTACTCTTTCTTTTGGGACTTACCGAGCGCTAGTTCTCTGACAACATTCATGTCTCTTCTTTGTTTGGAATGTTGTCAGGAGGACCCGACTCTCAGGAGATCGAGCCCAGCCAGGAAGACTTAGAGCAGTTTACAGAGGAGGCAGACTTTTAGGCCTTACTTGTACTATTTTCTTTTCAGTTCATATGCCATTTTTTAGGTATCGATTTCTATCATTGTACTTTACTTTTCAGTTGTATGTAAAGAATGATTATCAATAAAAAGTTGTTGTTTTATTACATCTCTTGTCATTCTTGTACTTCACATTTATATTGCTTATTTACGCTTAACGTGTTTACTTCTGAGTAAATACGTCGCGGCCCGCCACGTCTCCTTCCCCGTACACTGGGAAGCGAGGCGTGACATACACTCTATTAAGATTATATTGATTAATCACTTTATCTAATCAGGATGGATCCTACTATATCCTCAAATTCTCTTTCAAACCCTAGAAGGAGAACTAGTCGGGATCATGTACACCTTACAAGTTCGCTAACTGTTCAGCCAGGCCAGTGTTGGTACTCCGAGGGAGGTCCTCTGTGCTTTCACAGGGACCCAATTTAATAACCCCGTTTCTGCATAGGCATAATCTCGTTAACACTTTCTATACACCTAATAGATTAACTAATTGTGAAGTGAAAATCTCCCGAGTAATACCTACTCATCAGTGGGAATCAGGACCCAATTATCATCATGTAATAATCTTGACGGAAGCTGACCAAAATTACCATACTCCAGAAGGTATGCGCAAACTTAGCAATTTTCCTTTATATTTGAAACTTCCGATATGGTTTTCGTCCCTAAGACTCCAGTGACCTTGATGGAGTCAACAAATCAAAGGGTCATATTCAAGTTCAACTCTTCATTATCTTGATTGCATTAAAACCACCTGCACGGGCTCTTGATGGAGTCAATAAAGCCGCACGACTGTCCTAACCAATCGCATCGCTTGCTACAAACAAGCACCACTTAGCTACCACACACTACATCTTGACAGAGTCAACAAATGTAGCATAAATACTAAGCAATACTCGTAGGAAATGACGGAGGGCTACGACTAGTTTTTGGCGAAAATTTTTTAACGTAATGGACTTGATATCGTTGAAGGAACTTGAGTGGCTTTGAAAATGTGTGGTTTCTTTTAAAACAAGTGGTTTTAAAGAAAACCGAGTGGTTATAGTAACATAAACTTTTGTTAAGAGCAAACTCCCCGTTAAGGGATCAAGTCTCTTTCCTCATCGAATGAGGTGCAGGATATTCCTAACCGAATATCACTTTGCAAAACAAAAGAATAAAATTATAGTTTTAAAAATTGGTTTCGACAACATCATTTAGATTTATTTTCCTTGCATATAATGCAGTCCCACATTACAAGTTTCTAAACCACACCAGAAACAATCAAAATATCATACTTTTATATGTTATTTGCATTCGCCACGGGGTCCCGGTCTTCACCGTAAGATTGCTTAACTTACGGCAGGGCGGGGATAGGGCTAGCGCGGATGCAAAAAATACAGAAGCATATATATATAATATATATATATATATATATATATATATATATCATAGGCAGATAAAAACTATCACAGGCATGCAGACAACAATATGGAATAGCGGATAAAATAGGAGCTCCACGTTTCATTTGAGCCGTAAATAAAATGCGATGTTCCCCGGTCGTGTGGATAGCTCGTACAACATCGTTCCTAGACCCCTACAAGTGCGGCAAGCCACCTGCTAATTCTAGAAACTGGGTAACCCGCCCTCAATATCATGAGTCGGTCATCCGCCGCTTTCTAAAATCCGGAAACTTGGGTTCTCCTCCGCTGGTCGATGCTATAACCCCTACAAGTGTGGCGAGTAACCCGCCAATTCTAGAGCGAGACGGCCCGGTCTCAAACACTATGAGATGACCATCTTTCGCACTCTAGAACCCGGATATATGAGCACTTCTCTTAAGTTAATCCTAGTACAAAATTGAATTATATACAATGGCGACATCTACCGTATCTTGATCGAGCCCCATTGAAAGAATATACATAGTATGGAAACGACGGCCATAAGTTGGAGCTCTTCCCGAACAAATAAATACAACAATCATAAAACAAAACTGTACAATCAATCGCATGTGGGGCTATCCGTTATGACAATCCGGATAAGTCATCACAATATATTTATATATATATATATATATATATATATATATATATATATATATATATCACCATAACAAGTAACGAGTATGCAACCCCGTCTAATCAAATATATAGCAATTAGACGACGTTTAACAACACACACTCAAATACGGATCATAAACGATGTAAAATTTTCGACCGAAAGTTTTCGACAAACCAAAACAACTCCAGATTACAGAAACTGAGACCTGGGTAAAAACAAAGTATACCAAAAATCAAGTTTCCTAATTTCCAAGCCACCACAAAAACCCAGGGACCTAATTCAATTTTTGGGGCTTAAAAAGAGGCCAAAAGGAATAAATAAGCGGCCATATTTTGGAGTTAGGTTCTCGAGTTTTGTGCCATGTTTTCATACTTCAAAACAATTCCACTGACACACTCAAAAAGAATTTCAGGTACATTTTCAAAAATGGACAGAAACTTTTGGAATTCAAAACTTGATCTGGGAAAACATTCGGCGTCGAAACTATAACATTGTCTACAACTAGTTCTAGTGTTTGGTTGGCTCTGATACCATTGAAAGTTCCTAGTTCCCTTACTGCTACAACTGCGGCCAATACGGAATCGAAAAACAAAATTTTTACGGGAACACTGGAAACAAATCCCTAGCGATTGTTCTAAACACTACACTAGAAAACTAAGTAAGTAAGGTTTATGGATTACAACCTTTGTCGCGTGTCCACCTAATCATGGAAGACCCCTCCAAGCTCCTCGCAGGCCGTAGGGAACAAGCTTGAGAGGTGAACTCCCTTATCGAAAATGATCCACCCGAGAGAAATCGATCTAAACTCCAGCTTCACTTGGTGAAGCAACTAACGCTCCAAGCTTGCTAGAAATGGAATGTGGGGATGTAGGATTTTCCTCTATAAACATCTTTCATTTTTCATGCTCAAGAGAGCATCCTCACTCAAGAGGAAGTAGGAGGAGAAGATAAGAGAGGGGGAGAGAGAGGGGGAGAGAGAGAGAGAGAGGGTATGTTTGAATGAATAAGGGAAGAATGACTTCATTCTATTTTTCAACCATAAAACAAAAATATCATAACAATTTTGCAATAAACAAATGAAGCCCATCCATCTCTCAACCATACCTAAAGCCATCTCACTATCCACCTCATTTCCAATTGATTTTCTATAAAGAAAATCAACAATGAGGTGTCCTCCTTCTAAAAGTATTCCATATAAATACGGAATACAACTCGGTATACATATTGATATATATATACGGGTATCCGTATAAAAATACGAATAGCCAAGAGAGTTAAAATGAATAGTGAACAATAATACTAGTTTTTATATATATATATATAAATTATTAAATCAAAACTTGATTTAATAATCTAACTTAATCCTAAACTGGCTAGTATTATCAACTGTCAGATTAAAGTCCGTGTAGCCAGTAGACGTATTTAATGGACCCCTGCATATATCAATATATGGCCTCTACATCATTTCGCCTCAACCGGGAAAACCCTCTGTGTGAGACTCTAAGGACTCGACAATACGCTGACAGTGATTTACTGGATAAATCCAAAACCACAAGCACGTCGCGGCACTAGTTGCATGTAACGGCTACCTAGATATCTGCCGAAAGGGAGGTCGACAATCAAGTTCGTCCGTACCCTAATAAGCCTGAATGTGATAATCTCCGTACAGTCCGGTCTCTTTGTCTAAGAGTATCGCATACCGGGTCTAGGGTGGATAACGTTAGACCCCAAATAACCGATAAGTCGTGCTGGAGTCAAGCTCATCACTAACCGAGAAACTATGAACTCCTATCAGTAAATCTCATCCACCGTGGTCTTGGATTTAGGGTGATGGCCAACCGAACACAGTGCGACATCGACTCCTAATACCAGGAGAGACGAATTCCTGGCAATCGCTCACTGCCTCCATTTGACTCGGGACTGTACCCAACTAAAACCTATTTGCATGACTTCTTTGAGCCGTGGTAGGGTAGTAATCTAAGTACAGTGGCAACTCACACTAGAAAAATGACGATCTCAGGTCAAACAACTAAACTGTACTCATGCCACTAGAGAACTGCTATCTGACGATAGGTATAATATCATCTAAAAGTTCTCAGCGGATCCGTCCAGTGTACTCATCTCTAATGAGCACATGTATACTATCTTAGGTGACACAACACCAATGGCTTGTGAGACCGGCCACCGCCCCTCGTTGGGGTCTCGAAACGTATACATTAGTCTACTCCGGAATATCGATGCCCAGTCTCAATACTCCCTTGACTAGGGACATTTAAGGATGTGCTTATGGACTACCCAGCTCTCATGTATATGATCACCATCATAATGCTGGTAGTAAAGCAAGAATCCTACGGACTTCATCATTATGTATTAGTGACACGTAATAATAAGTAAAACGTATACACATCAATGATAAAGAAAAACCAGATATCATACTATCATTTCGAGTAAGAATATTCTACATGTATAGGTCCTCCTCCAATTAGCATAATTGCCTATCTGCAATTACAAGGCATCCCTTGAGGGCATTATAGCCAACAAGATAGCTATTCATAAATTATCTTCCCATCATTTATAGTTTCATTTTTCGGCTTAGGGTATTTAGATTGCTTAATGGAACAATCTGTCTGATGAGTTCCTTATGGTCTTGAGGATTGACCTTCTAAAAATGTCATGAGTGATATAGTAGATTAGGTCAACAGGTAGATGAGATGACTTGATCACTTGGGGTGGATGAGTTGGGATTTAAGCCAAAATCAAATCATCTACTTATGAGAGTTGCCTTGGAGGCAACTACCAGGGTAAAACCATTTGGATATCCATTGCTGACAATTCACTCCAATAAATACAGACCAATGAGCATGAAGACACGTAGTGGATTTTCCTAATTCAACACCTTCATTAATAATTACTCGATACGGCTACTGATCTCATACGGAACTAAAGCGTTGATTTGTATCAATTGCTATACCAGTAAAGTGTAGAGTCAGCTCACGTAAACAGGGTTGTGCGTGTTTCTTTCGGAGCTGTTCTGGGAACTGTAAGTAAAACATGAGTATTTATTTTAGCAGTTGAGGGAACTAAATGAAGGAAAAGGAATCATCAGATAGCTGATGACACCGTAAACTCTACAACGAGATAATGTTGTGGAGAGAAGAATTAGGAACCACTAAATATGATAAAGAACATGATGGCAGAGGCCAATCTTCCATATTGTTTGGGAGATGCGCCGTTGACAGCGGCTTATGTTCTTGATCATGTATTTTTTGGACAGTACAGTTAACATCCAATAAGTAGTGGACGAACGAGAAACCAGGGAGGTCACTTGTGTCCATGAGTTTGTGACAGGACTGTGATTGACATTTGGTCGTGCGACGTTGATTTCCTCAGGGAGGAAACAACGAACGATTTCTTCGGGGAAGAAACAACAAACAATTTCCTCGGGGAGGAATTTTCGCAAAAGGCAAAAATAAGACAGGCTTTGGGATTCTATAAGATTGAAGAGACTCCTAGTGGGTCAGCAGTGTAAAAGGAATTGGTTCCTTCGGCGGTTGGAGGCAGTGGGAGAGATATTTCCATTGATGGCTCGGAGCCAATCATAGATCCTCAAGAGATTTGTAGATAGTGCTGTGGATTGACACTCCGACGATGTTTTGATATTAAAGGGAAGACGCCTATGGTAAATTCGCATTGGTTGCGGAACCTAAGTCATTTGAGTACGTTATTTCTGGGCCTACAGCGAAAGATTGAATAACGACAATAGAAAAGGTGCAAGAGTCAATATTATAGGATCAAGTCTGGGATTTGGTCAATTATCTTACCGGCCACGAGACTGTTTATAAAAATTGGGTTTTTCGAAGTCTTGCGAAAGGAGGAAGATATTGTAGAGAGATATAAGGTACGCTTGTTGGCGAAGAGATTCACTTAGCGTAGGTGGACTACAAATATACACTTTTCACCCGGGGTGATGATTGTGTCTAGTTCATCCTCTCTAATAAATTGTTACACATAAAGATCTTGAACTAGTCCTGCGGACTTAAATCGTATTGTTGATGGAGATTCAGATAAGGAGATCGGGAATATCTGCCTACGAGTTTCAAAGCCAAGGGGACTCGAGTCAACTTAAAGAGTCTATTTATGGCTTGAAATACTTATCCAATCAGTTTTTGGTTCGATATCATCAATCTATATCGGATATGGACTGATACTGATTGAATGCGACAACTATAAGTTCAGAGATCTTATTGTGAACGATGTTTTGATGACCAAAAGTGACTTGGAGACAATGAATGCCACTTGGAGTGGTTGTTCCTCACTATAGAGGACTCGTGAGATGTTGAGTTCGTGCTAGAGAATTGGATCCATGAGGAGCCGTTTCAAGAGCTTCCTATGTTTGTCTTCGGAGACTCACACGGGGTATGTCTTAAAACGGTTCTCACTATCCAAATGATTACTCCTGTCATTTTTGGACATGTATTTAGCCTTGATATTTGCTATAAGACTCTTGACGAAGAGAGACAGATTTTGGGGGTTTCATTTTGCATAGTCAGTGGTCAAATGTATGCATGGTGTGTACTTGACCAGACATATAACCCTTGTTGATTGGAATTAATATTAGGTCTGCTTATTGAGATAAAGTGACGAGGATTTTTAGGTATTTATGTGGGACGACCCACAATTCCTAGTGTTATGAGGAATTAGGTTTGTAGTCATGCGGACATACAAATGCTGACTGAGCCAGCAATCTGAGTATGCGTACATCCACATCTGCATGTGATTTCTTGCATAATGGCAGGGCCATTACTCAGAGTGGTAAGGAGCAGGTTGTTTAGCTTTTTCACCGTGAAGGTAGAATATGCGGCTACCTCAGTAGCGCCAAAGAGGCTGCTAGGCTGAGATGATTTCTCGGGAGTTTGCACGTGATTTTGCATGCAAGGAAAACAGAGTTTCTCTTTTATCGTGACATCAAGTCAATGATAGCATACTCAAAAAATCCCATATATATGGGAAGTTGAAACACTTATAGATTTAACGGCACTTTATCAAGGAGCAAATGTCATGAGAAGGTGGTCTAAGCTATAGAGTTTTCCTTCAGGTCAGACGACCGGGGATCCGATATCGAAGGAAATAGCCGAGTAACGCTATGTGCGTTTGAGCTTTGTCCTGGGTTATGTATTGCATTTCAAACAGCTCGATAGACCTTACTATTATGTTTGGAATTATTATTATGAATGACGACTTTTTTATATATGCATATTTAGAGATTGATTGTGTATAGCTTTCTTTCTTTATGATCTGGGATGAACATGTCTATATTTTTGTTTGACTATTTCGGGCATGAAGTACAAGTGTACAGGATACACGAAGTGTACGGGGTACACCAAGTATGCAGGGTACACAATTAACAAAGATACGTCAGCTGGTAAGAACTCTCTCTCACACGAGAGATCCCCTTTATGAAAGTTCCTAGTGCCCTTGCCGCACAACCGCGGCCAATGCAGAATCGAAAAACAAAAATTTTAAGGACGGCACTAGAAACAAATTCCCAGCGATCATTCTAAACACTAAACTAGAAAACTAAGCTAGTAAGGTTTAGGGATTACAATCTTTTTCGCGTATCCACCAAATCGTGGAAGACGCCTCCAAGCTCCTTGTAGACCGTCGGGAACAAGCTTGAGAGACGACTGCCCTTGCCAAAGATGATCTACCCGAGAGAAACCGATCCAAACTCCAGCTTCACCTAGTGAAGCAATCGATGCTCCAAACTTGCTGGAAATGGAGTCTGGGGATGTGGGATTTTTTTCACGCACCGTTTCCCGGTGTACGGTAAGGGGACGCGACTGGGCCTGCTATGTATTTACTTAGAAGTAAACACGCTAAGCGTATCTAAGCAATATAAAGTAAAATGTACACAGTAGACATGAACATAATGAACAATAACTTTATTTATTAAACATTCTTTTACAGGTACAACTGAAAATGTGAATACAAGGATGGAATGCAATGCCCAAACAATGACATAACTGAAATGAAAAGTATGTCCAAGTAAAGTCTAATGCTCAGGGTTTTCTATGAACTGCTCCAAGTGCTCCTGGATGATCTCGAACTCCTCGAAGTCGGGTCCTCCTGACAACATTCCAAAGAAGAAGAGAAATATGAATGTCGTCAGCGAACAATCGCTCGGTAAGTCCCAAAGAAGAAGGAGAAGAATAGACAGAGAATAGAACAGGTGAAGTAGATAATGTTATATTTGTTATACTAACGTAATTGTTGTAGCTTGGTACAGAATATGCTAGTGTATACAAGAGCAATCCAACTTACGCCGTGGACTTTGGTAACCCGTAGTACAAGGCTCCGTCGATAATACTACTGAAAAACGGCATGTATGTAATTACGTTTTTTAATGACCAACTCGTGCCACCTTTAACATCTTCCGTACCAGTCTACCCCTTTATAAACCCCGTAATTTTATTGTATTGTATTGTCTTATAGTAAATGAAAGACTTGCCAAAACCATGATATCAGTAAACGGAGTGGATATAAATGGATAGTCATGTAATCAGAGTATATCCCTAGTTCGGTTCAGTCATGTTTATGTTGATATGGATTGTATTCTGGTATAAATGGATTCATATTGTATTGTAGTTATACTTGAATTGAATTCAAGTCAGATTGTATTCAGATTTGACCTTGACTCAAGCTTAGTCAGACTTTTAAACAGAATTGGAGTCCTGATTGTTTTTTTTAGTATTATCGGTAACTGCTGCACATGGACGACAGGATTTGTGTCTTTTTCCAAGACATTTACCGTGTTGATAACACCGTTATTAGATTATCTACCTTAGATAGGCAAGCACTCATATTCTCCGGCTCCCTGAGGCTCAAGAGAACTGGTCCCGCTTAAACCTATGTTTACTAGGATCCTTATTGTAATTTAATATAACTTGATGGGGTTTTATGTAAAAATAGTTTTGATATATTTTCAAAATACACCTCAAGTATTTAATTATCGTCTTTATGGTTTTCATAGATGTATATTTTATAAAAGTGAAATTTTTTAGTGAGTAGAACCTAGTTTTCATTGTATATGGTATTTTAATGAAATACTGGAATTTGTATTGAATTGTAATGGTAGTTTAATGAAATTGTGATTCCTTTGATTTAGAAAATATGGAATATTTATAATATATTTTAAAATAGATATTTTGATAATAGTTATAAATATTTATATATAAAATAAATTTGATTTATTTTGTAGAAATCTCATTTTCTTAAAAATTGCATCAAGATCGAATACTTCGTTAGGAGGTTTGCATCTCGCTCTACTAGGCCCGAGAATGTGCGATAATCTGTACCATCCCGACCGGGGTTCCCCAAGATGGGTTTTAGAGGCGTATTTGCAAGGAATTAAATAACAAACTTTTTAAAGAAAACGATTTTTGAATGTTTAAGGTATTTATTCGTAATCTCCTATTTTCCCATAAACTATAGTCCTAAAATTTATCGTGATATGTCAAAAATGTGTGTTGTGATGAGGTATGTCATTACCTCGTGAGTTATCTAAAAGTAATACGGTTAAATTGAACGATTATAAGTTGTATGTAATATGATGGTATTTTACTATAAAAGTGAAATAGAAATTGCAACATGAATTATTTTGATATGAAACTTATTCTAATATGTTTATTTATGTTTGTTAAATATTATGAGAGAATATGGTATTTTATTATTTAAGAAAAATGGAGTTTTTAAAGAAAAACGGATCGGAAGTCGGAATAACTTCGCTTCCGACGAGTTTTGAAGAAGAGAAGTTTTAGAATAGAGATGGAGGAGGAGAAAGGGAACTTACAGGTTATAAAGGAAGATGGTAGAAAGAGGAAGCTCTCAGAACCGTCGGGGCATCGTTTCGTCGCCGGATTCTCCTCGTAACGTCGTCGGAACTTTGCCTCTTGCTAACTCCACTTGTACAACTTGGGACTTGGAAATTTTAGACGGTTTTTGTAATGGAATTCTGAATGAGGAGGGGTGAAATGTGGTGTAATATTTATAGGGAAAATTAGGGTTTAGGGTAATGTAGAATAGAATTAAAATTTGCATTAAAAATGAATTAAAGATAGGAATTATCACTCTCTGGATGTTTTCAGAGTAAACAAAAAAAATGGGGGTAGTGGGGTAGGCGAAGGGGTGCCAAGGGAAAAATTTGGGGAGCATCCCTTACGGGGGGCCCGGCGGTGCCGGTCCAAACAAGGATCTCGCCGGCCAAATCCCGGCGATGGATGGTGGGATCTTCGCCATGTGTTGGTATCGTTTGGTATAACTTAGTGCACATGTTTGTTTAATCTGTGATTTTTCATTTTACGTGTAGTGCACGTGTAAACCTTTGGGCTTCTAAAAGATTAAAAGAAAAATCAATTAAAAATATGTGTGGCTGGGGGGATTCGATCACAGGGGCTATGTCACAGCAGTGCAAGACTTTACTAATGAGCTACAAGTGCTTTCTTGCTATTCAAAAGCAAATCAAATTTATAAGTTGTGCTCAGGCTTATGTGTTCCTTTCTGAATTTTTGAAAAAAATTCTGGACAGAAAGTTTAGGGTTGTTACATTCTACCCTCCTTATAAAAATTTCGTCCTCGAAATTTGTAGAAGGAAAGTGTAACTGATTCAAGAAAATTTTGGTGATAGAACTATTGATAGTGCATGAAAAATATTTAGAAGAACAAAAGAATGCAAAGGTTTGGAAAGATGTAAGGGAAATACCAGGGTTACCTTGGTCTACAGTCTCGGCTTCTAAGACTGCTAATGTGAAAGCCTGACGCCGGGGTACATTCCTTCTGCCTGGAGGCACATTCCTCTGTCCTTGGGGCATGTTCCTCAATCCTCGAGGCATGTTCCTCAGTGCTTGACGGAATTGGCGATTAGGCTGTGCAGGAGGTCCACTTGGAGGTGGAGCTGGAAGAGCTAGATGAGGTGCAGGAGCCTGGATAGCTGGCCGATGTGGATAAGTGTTGTGAGTTGGAACCGTGCTGCGTCTATAAGGACATGTTCCAATTCCATGATTGGATACGCCACAAACTAAGCACAGGCTTTTTGCGCGCCTACAGTCCTTCCACAGGTGTCCATCCCTCTTGCAGTAGAAGCAAAAATCTGGACTTGGCCGGTTATTTGTTTCTTCTGGTCTCCTGGGTTCAAAAGTTGGCCTTGAGGAGGCTCATCCTGCCATCTGAGTGGCAGGGCGCTTCACTTCGGCAGATCGAGGTCTACCCTTCATCTTCACTACTGCCTCATATCGACGGGCAGCTTTCAAAGCTAGGTCGTGGGTTGGGAAATCCCCTGTAGCTAAGGAAGCTTGGATTTCCTGGTCCAACCCTTGCTGAAATCATCTGGACCTGATCTCAGCAGTCGGTATTAAGTGTGCCGCGAACCTGTTGTGGTCTTGTGTTAGCTGTGTAGTATGTGATATTTAGAAAATCGAATATTGAGATATATCTTACCTACTGAGCATGGTAAACTCAGCATCATATTCATCCACAGAAATGGTCCACATCGAATCCTGTTGTAGATGGATGAATTGATATTCCATGTCAAATCGGGCAGTCTCTGGAAAGTACTTCGCGTCGAACATGCCGCGAAAGGTTTTCCAATCGATCGGCTGGTCAAGACGGCTTTCATCCGCCTTCCACCAAACTCGGGTGTTGTCGGTGAGTTGCAGTTTCGCAACCCGTACCCAAGCGATCTCTGGCACTTGTACTGCTGCCAGATCATCCTCAATACTCTGATCTCATTCTTTAGCTTCCAGAGGGTTCTCTTTTCCCTAAAATTGTTTTGGGTGCAATACTCGGAATTGCTTTACTCCGCATGCTTCTGCTTCTGGACGGTTCATTAGTATAGCAGTCTGCTGCTGCTGTCCTTCCAGGAGGTTTCGGATTGCCTCAAGAAGTACCGTCTGCTCATTGATCGGAGCAGCAACGGTAGGCGTAAGCGGTAGAGGTGGTGGTGTGTTGTTGAAGTTGGTACTTGTGTTGTTTGGAGAATCCATAACCTTGAAATAAAAATATGGTTAGGATAGATTCAAAGTATATGAAATTGTAAGATTTAAAAAATGTAAAGAATGTTTTTAGTTGCTGATTCTTGTGTTATATTGTTTAGGACTTCATGCAGAATTGACCCGTATGTCCATGCAGAATCGACCTGCATGGTAGGGTTCCATGCAGCACTGACCTGCATGGGCCGCCAACAAAACCTATCATGCCCCACTTTTCAGTGTATGGTAAGGGGACGCGACTGGGACTGCTACGTATTTACTTAGAAGTAAACACGCTAAGCGTATCTAAGCAATATAAAGTTAAATGTACACAAGAGACATGAACATAATTAACATCAACTTTATTTATTAAATATTCTTTTACAGGTACAACTGGAAATGTAAATACAAGGATGGAATGTAATGCCTAAACAATGACATAACTGAAATAAAAAGTATGTACAACTAAAGTCTAATGCTCAGGGTCTTCTGCGAACTGCTCCAAGTGCTCCTGGCTGATCTCGAACTCCTCGAAGTCGGGTCCTCCTGACAACATTCCAAAGAAGAAGAGAAATAGGAATGTCGTCAGCGAACAATCGCTCGGTAAGTCCCAAAGAAGAAGGAGAAGAATAAACAGAGAATAGAACATGTAAAGTAGATAATGTTATATTTGTTATACTAACGTAATTGTTGTAGCTTGGTATAGAATATGCCAGTGTACACAAGAGGAGTCCAACTTACACCGTGGACTTTGGTAACCCATAATACAAGGCTCCGTCGATAATACCACGGAACAACGGTATGGATGTAATAACGTCTTTTAGTGACCACCTCGTGCCACCTTTAACATGTTCCGTACCAGTTTACCCCTTTATAAACCCCGTAATTTTTATTGTATTGATAGTATTGACTATACTGATTGTATTGTATTGTATTGTAGTAAATGGAAGACTTACCGAAACCATGATATCAGCAAACAGAGTGGATATAAATGGATAGTCATGTAATTAGAGTATATCCATGGTTCGGTTCGGTCATGTTCATGTTGATATGGATTGTATTCTGGTATAAATGGATTCATATTGTATTGTAGTTATACCTGAATTGAATTCAAGTCAGATTGTATTCAGATTTGACCTTGACTCAAACCGAGTCAGACTTTTAAACTGAATTGGAGTCCTGATTGTTTTTTTAGTGTTATCGGTAACTGCTGCATATGGACGGTAGGATTTGTGTCTTTTTCCAAGACAATTACCGTGTTGATAACACCATTATTAGATTACCTACCTTAGATAGGCAAGCACCCATATTCTCCGGCTCCCTGAGGCTCAAGAGAACTGGTCCCGCTTAAACCTATGTTTACTAGGGTCCTTATTGTAATTTAATATAACTTGATGGGGTTTTATGTAAAAATAATTTTGATATATTTTCAAAATACACATCAAGTATTTAATTATCGTCTTTAGGGTTTTCATAGATGTATATTTTATAAAAGTTAAATTTTCTAGTGAGTAGAACCTAGTTTTCATTGTATATGATATTTTCATGAAATACTGGAATTTGTATTGAATTTTAATTGTAGTTTCATAAAATTGTAATTCCTTTGATTTATAAAACATGGAATATTTATAATATATGTTGAAATAGATATTTTGATAATAGTTATAAATATTTATATATAAAATAAATTTTATTTATTTTGTAGAAATCTCAATTTCTCAAAAATTGCATCAAAAATTCCATCGAGATCGAATACTCCATTAGGAGGTCTGCATCTCGCTCTACTAGGCCCGAAGATGTGCGATAACACATACCATCCCGATCGGGGTTCCCCAAAATGGGTTGTAGAGGCATATTTGCAAGGAATTAGATAACACACTTTTTAAGGAAAACGGTTTTTGAATGTTTAAGGTATTTATTCGCAATCTCGTATTTTCCCATAAACTATAGTCCTAAAATTCATCGTGCTATGTCAAAAATGTGTATTTTGATGAGGTAGGTCATTACCTCGTGAGTTATCTAAAGGTACTGCGGTTAAATTTAACGATTATAAGTTGTATGTAACATGATGGTATTTTACTGTAAAAGTGAAATAGAAATTGCAACATGAATTATTTTGAGATGAAACTTATTCTAATGTGTTTATTTATGTTTGTTAAATCTTATTAGAGAATATGGTATTTTATTATTTAAGAAAAAAAGAGTTTTTAAAGAAAAACGAATCGGAAGTCGGAATAACTCCGCTTCCAACGAGTTTTGAAAAAGAGAAGTTTTAGAATAGAGATGGAGGAGGGGAAAGGAAACTTACAGGTTATAAAGGAAGAGGGGAGAAGGAGGAAGCTCTCGAAACCGTCAGGGCGTCGTTTCGTCGCCGGATTCTCCTCGAAACGTCGTCGGAACTTCGTCTCTTGCTAACTCCATTTGTACAACTTGGAACTTGGAAATTTTAGAGAGTTTTTGTAATGGAATTCTGAATGAGGAGGGGTGAAATGTGGTGTGGTATTTATAGGAAAAATTAGGGTTTAGGGTAATGAAGAATAGAATTAAAATTTGCATTAAAAATGAATTAAAGAGAGGAATTATCACTCTCTGGATGTTTTCAGAGTTAAAAAACAATATGGGGGTAGTGGGGTAGGTGAAGGAGTGCCAGGGGAAAAATTGGGGAGCATCCCTTACGGGGGACCCGACGGTGCCGGTCCAAACAAGGATCTCGCCAGCCAAATCCCGGCGATGGATGGTGGGATCTTCGCCATGTATTGATGTCGATTGTTATAACTCAGTGCACGCGTTTGTTTAATCTGTGACTTTTCATTTTACGTGTAGTGCACGTGTAAACCTTTGGGTTTCTAAAAGATTAAAAGAAAAATCAATTAAAAATATATGTGGCTGGAGGGATTCGATCACAGGGGATATGTCACAACAGTGCAAGGCTTTACAAGTGAGCTACAAGTGCTTTCTTGCTGTTCAAAAGCAAATCAAATTTATAATTTGTGCTCAGGTTTAGGTGTTCCTTTTTGTATTTTTGAAAAAATTCTGTACAGAAAGTTTAGGGTTGTTACAATTTTTTCACTATAAATATCTCTCATTTTCATGCTCAAGAGAGCATCATCACTCAAGAGAAAGAAGGAGGAGAAGATAAGAGAGAGAGAGAGAGAGAGAGAGAGAGTGTGTTTGAATGAATGAGAGAAGAATGGCTTCATTCAATTTTTCAATCATAGAAGAAAAATATCATAACAAATTTGCAATAAACAAATGAAGTTCATTCCTCTCTACATGCCCTCAACCATACCCAAAGAAATCTCACCCTCCACCTCATTTCCAATTGATTTTCTAAAAAGAAAATCAATAATGAGGTTTCCTACTTCTAGAACTATTTTGTATAAATACGGAATACAACCCGGTATACGTATCAAAATGCATATACATGTATCCGTATAAAAATACGAATAGCTAAGAGAGAGAAAATGAATAGTGAACAATAATACTAGAATGTATATATATTATTAAATCAAAACTTGATTTAATAATCTGGCTTAATCCTAATCCGATTAGTATTATCAACTGTCCGATTAAAGTTCGTGTAGCCAGTATACGTATTTTATCGGACCCCTGCATGTATCAATATACGGCTTCTACATCATATCGCCTGAACCGGGAAAACCCTATGTGTGGGACTCTAAAGACTCGACAATACGATGACAGTGATTTATTGGATAAATCCAAAACCACAAGTACGTCAGCGACATTAGCTGTATGTAATGGCCATTCAGGTATCTGCCGAAAGGGAGGTTGACAATCAAGTCCGTCCATACCCTCCTGAGCATAAATGTGACTGTTTCCCCCAATCAGAGTAAAGCTCTGTTCAAATTTTGAAATTTGATATGAAGCAGCACTTAGTTAAAGACTCTGAGGCAGCGCTCACGTGCAAAGCAAGAGAGCGCCAGCGCAAAGAGCGCCAGCGCTGAGAGTCAAAGACTCTAAGGCAGCGCTCACGTGCAAAGCACGAGAGCGCTGGCGCCAAGTGCGCCAGCGCTAAGTGTAACAATCCTAAATTTCCTGTACAACTTTCTGTACAATTTTTTTTCAAAATTTAAAGAAAGGCGTACTTTTGCCTAAGCACAAGTTAAATATTTGTTTTACTAATTAATTACAAGCAAGAGCTTGTAGCTCATTGGTAATACCTTGCACTGCTGAACCAAGCCACCAGAGTTCAAATCCCATACCCCACATTATTTTTAATATTGAATTTTTTAAAACCTTTAGAATACCAAGGGTATACACGTGCATATCTCACAGAAATCCCACTACACCCTGAAATGTAACTGTACCGGAGGATAGACCAGCCGTCGGGGGAGGTTTCCGGCCGCCTAACTCAGCCGGCGAACCGGCCGAGTCACGGCCAAGTCGCGATCGAGGCGGCCAAGTCCGGCGAAGACGCCAACATGAAAAATGTGTCTTTTCATCTCCCCTGCACACCCGTATAATTTATTTCCTCAGACCATTTCCAGAGCTCTTTTAAAACACCAATTACTCCACTTTTAATACATTTTATTATATTTTTCATTTTAACATTTCACCTACCCTAAACCCTAGCCTAACCCTATAAATATAACCCCTAAACACTACCCCCTCACTCCAAAATTCTGATCAAAACTCTCAAGAAAACTCTAGTGAAATTGTGTGCAATTTAAGTTAGCAAAAGGGCGAAGTTTCGGCGATTTTCCGACGACAACCTTAGGAGCTCCCGGCGACGAAACGACGCACCGGCGCCTCCTTCAGTTCCCTCTCCCTTTCTCCTAACATCTAAGCCAGTAAGTCCCACTTTTCCCTTTCTCTACTCTTTTCTGAAATACGTATTTCTAAAACCCGACGGAATCGGAGAAAATCCGATTTCTGATTCGGTTCTTCCTAAAACTCTCACTTTTCTTTAATACAATCATGTTAAACTATTACATGTTGACTATTATACATTAAAAAACATGTTGAACAAGTTTCATGACAATATATTTCATTTTGTAATTTTTACTTAATTAAAATACCATGTAGTTTCATTTCGACATTTAAACCATCACAAACTTTCTATAACTTTAAGTTAGATCACGAGGTAATGACCTATCTCCTCACAACACTCATATGAAATATAGCACAATACTTTCAAGTACCTAGAATACGGGAAAACGAAACCTTTCAAATAAATACCACTTATTATCAAAAACCGTTTTCTAAAAGATTAAGTATTTTATAAATCTTTGCAAAGCGCCGCTACAACCCATTTGGGGAACCCGTTCAGGATGGTACGGATTATCGCACATCCTCGGGCTTAGTAGTGCGAGATTCAGACCTCCGCAAGGACCATTCGGTCTCGAAGATTTAAAATACAACATCTTTAGAAAATGAGATTTCTAGAAATATAAAATATATATTAAAATTATTTTTATATAAATATATATATAAGTAACATTAAAATATCTATTTTGTAATAATATAAATATTCCAACTCTTTTCAAAAATCACAAGAACCACTTTACATTAAAATACCATGAATTCCATACAAGTTCAATATTACAATTAAATACCTTATATTATGAAATTAGGATATTTTCATTAGAAATATCACAAATATAATATCTACATTTATTACAAGTCTAAAGATGATAATTAAACAATGGCGTGTATTTTGAAAATTATACAAAAGTATTTTTACATAAAACCCCCTCAAGTTCTATAAATTACCCTAAGGACCCTAGTAAATATAGGTTTAAGCGAGACCAATCTCTTGAGCCTCAGAGAGCCGTAGAAATGGGTGCTTGCCTATTTAAGGTAGACAACTTAACAATGGTGTTATCAACATAGTAATCGTCTTTGAAAAAGACATAAATCCTGCCGCCCATGTGCATCGGTTACCGATAACATTAAAACAATTAGGACTTCAATTTCTTTTATAATTATTCTGACTCAGACTGAGTCTCATTAATAATCTGACTTGAATATGATTCAAGTATCCAAACTACACTTCAACATGAATCCATGAATTTATATATATTCAATCTATCAACCTATACAACTTGACTGAACCGAACCATGTATATACTTCCATTTACATGATTCTCTAGTTACATCCATTTACTGATATCATGGTTTCGGCAAAGTCATCTATACAATTTTCAAGAAAATACAATACAATACCATCAGCACAATTATTATTAACAATACAATAAATACACGGGGTATTGGGATAGTTCATTCGTGAATCCAACGTAATCTCAAGAGTCTCCCTAGATCATGAATCCATGTCTACTAACACAAGCAAGCTATCATGAGGGCCCGTGTTTCCATGCTCCTGGATTACAGCCTGTTGAGTTTGGAATACTTCGACGACGGTCGAAGTCCCGTTACTAACATTTGATTCGGGCCCGTGGTTCCCTACCCCTGGATTACAGCCTGTTGGGTTTGAGAACACTCTTGAGATTGGTTGACATTCACTCTTGAACTTACGATAACAACAATATTAATACTAATTATAACAGTATAACAATATAATACAACTTTAAAAGCTACACTCTCTCTTTCTCTCTCTGTCTATTCTATTTTTCCCTTCTCTTTGGGACTTACCGAGTGATTTGTTAGCTGAAGACATTTTCTTTCTTTCTTATTTGAATGTCGTCAGGTGTTTCGGACCTTCCAGAGATCGAGCCCAGTATCGAAGACTTGGACCAGCTTTCCTACGACCCAGAGCTCTAGCTACATTGTACACTTTTATTTCGGTACTTTTCCTTTTCTGTTATGCCATTGTTTAGGCATTGTTTCTTTCAGATGTATTTACTTTTCCTTGTATTGTACAAAAAGAATGTGAATAAATAAAATTGCTATTTTATTATATCTTGTCTCTAGTGCATTTTTCTTTTATATTGCTTAGATACGCTTAGCGTATTTACTTCACCGTAAATACATAGAGGACTCGTCGCGTCCTCTTCGCCGTATACCGGGAAGCGGGGCGTAACACTAAGAGTTAAAGACTCTGAGGCAGCACTCACGTGCAACACACGAGAGCGCTAGCACAAAGTACGCCAGCGCTGAGAGTCAAAGACTCTGAAGCAGCACTCACGTGCAAGGCACGAGAGCGCCAAGCGCTAGAACTGAATGTTCTCTACCGTTGGATCAAATATCCAACGAAGATGATAAATCATCAAATTACCAGAATAAAATTCCGTTGAAGGAATACTCCTCAAATCTTTCCAAACAGAAAAGATTGTGCTCTGTAAATCAGAGCATCGTTGGATCAAAGATCCAATGATGATTAAAAATCACCAAGATACAGAGTAATCTCTGTATGGGAAAATAATTTCCCAATCTTGTTAATAACAAGAAAGACGTCTTCTGTAAAACAGAAGCCCTAGGATCAAAGATCCAATGGTGGAAAAACATCCCCAAATCAATCAGAAAAAGATTGCCTTAACTGATCAGCCTCCACTATATAAAGGCCCCAAGACTTCAAGTCTTACATGGAGGAACCCCCCACAAACTTTGAGAAATTTCAAAGAAAAGAGCAAGCTCTCGGAAGAAGAATTTCTTCAAGGTAAATAAAATAGAGAGATAAAAGTATCTCATAAAAGAAGAAGAACTTAGTTCTTTTTCTAGATCATAGATCTATAAGACAGAGGTCTTTCACAAAAAGAAATCATAGCATCTCATCATAAAAAGAGGGGAGAAAAACTTAATTCTCTTCAGATCACAGATCCATAAAGACAAAATCTTTCACAAAAAACATAAGAGATTGTAACATCTCCTATAAAAATAAGAACCTTGTTCTCAGAGCCACGAGACAAAATATCTTATAAACGAGAATTTAATTCTCAGAGTGCAGAACTGATCAAAGCTGCCTAAAAAGAGCCTCAGCGCTCCAATTAAAAAGAAACGCCTCAGCGCTCCAAGTCTGGCGCTCAGCGCCCAGCGCTCCAAGCGCTATTTTTAAAGAAGCGCCCATCGCTCCAAAATTGGCCAGCGCTCAGTGCACCACATGCCCCTCACGTGGGTGATACTTAATAAAGAGCGCTCTGCACTCATTGACTGGCACTCAGCGCCAAGCGCGCCACGTGCTCCTCACGTGTGTGCTATCTCACAGGAAGCGCCTTAGCGCTCTAAGTCTGGCGCTCAGCGCCAAGCGTGCCACGTGCTCCTCATGTGGACGCTGAGAGAACATAAACTGTTCTTTAAATAAAGCCCCAGAGCCTTAATGAGTGCTCAACACTCAACAAAAGGCAAAAAGAAAAACGGTGTCAGAACCCAAGTCAATGCTCAAGCATTGTTAAATAAAAAGGGACCGAGCTTAAATGAATGTTCAACATTCTATTCAAAACTGAGTGGGTTGAGCCCAAGTTGGTCACAAATCCTTAATTTAGATTAACTGAGCCCATGTGCTCATAATCTCTTAATTGATCTTGGTCTAAAACCTGACTATGGATCTCCCAACCAATATTGGTTCAATGGTACATCTCTTCACACCTCTGATATGTATCGTTGTAATTCTCAAAGTCTTCAGAGAGGTGGCAGGTCCCGACAACCAGAAACCTAATGGACCGCAACGTCCTAAAACTAACAATAGACCGTAATGTCCTTAAACTAACTACGGACAGCAACGTCCCTAAACCAAACTCTATGGACTATGAGGTCCTTAAACTCATGGACTATGATGTCCTTAAACTTATGGACCGCAACGTCCCTAAACTAAACCCCCATAGACTATGACATCTTTAAACTATGGACTATGATGTCCTTAAACTCCATGGACTATGATGTCCTTAAACTTATGGACCGCAACGTCCCTAAACTTAAACAATAGAGCCCAAATGCTCTTTTGTTGGATCTAAATGATCCCAAAACCCTGTTAAGTAGATCTTAGTCTAAAATTAGACTAACGTATCCTTAACAAATGTTTAAGTTGATCTTAGTCTCAAATGAGATTAACGACCTTTAAACCAACCCAAACCCAAATCTAAGAAAATACGGATTTGGACTAATCCACGCCCTACGGGCGGCAACATAAATTAGTCTCCGTATACAATCCATGGGCAACCAAAAATAAAACAAATACACACGACACGAAGTGACCATCTGGAGAAGGAGAAAGTGGTTACCGCGACGCGGTAACGTAATTAACTGCAGGGGCTTGCGCCTGCAGGGAAGAGCGTCCCCACAATCAAAAACCCCTCACAATGAGGGGGAATCTGACGACATCTGCTACAACGGCCGTATCAGTCTAAACCTCCGATACACGGTGCCATAAATCAACTTGGCATCTTCGGAGAGGTGGACGGATAAAACCAAATAGCATCTACCCCCTAATTCAGGCTAGACGTCTATCTTCCCGGTCTTCGGCAGTGAACAGATTCTGGCACGCTCGGTGGGACCTTTTCCTCTTTCCACTCCACACTTCATGTGTCGTGTTTCGCGAACAAATCGCGGTTTGCTGTGGTTGCCCCTGGATTCGAGGTACTATGATTTGGTGTCTTGCTCCGTACAGAAAACAAAAGATCAATGGCTTTCAACTGCAACAACTGCAATAACTCCCACTCCGTCCTTGCTGGAAGAGTGACCTATGGGCCTCAAGCGGCCCCTGTTTTCACGATGCCAGTGGAACAGGTGGCGCAAGCCACTACTGGGCTGTTCTTTGGGACCATGCTCCTACCATTGAGCTTCAACGCCCCAGTTCCATTGCAAGAAACTCCGAAGAAGTCGGTATTTGATCGGCTTACGACTACCGCGGCCCCTCTCAACGGGTCGCCCAAATCTAACGCCTCAGTCTTTAACAGACTGGGTCAAAACTCCAATGGGCCCGTGAAGAAGCCCGCAATACCTGAGGGGGTTATCCCGAAACGGATAGCCATCCCTATTCCAACAAACAAAATCATCAGAGAGGCTTCTCCTGCTAAGGGATCGGTCTTTGCTAGACTGTCCGCTCCAACTCCCTCTTCGGGTGAGATCACCAAGGCTGCTTCCCCTACCCAAGGGTCAATCTTCGATAGGTTGGACGTTTCTTCTCTGCGGACGTCAGTCTTCAAGAGGCTGACACCGGCAGCAACCCTCCACCACAGCAGGGGGCATGATGAAGCCACCCCCATAGCTGAACCAATACCGTCTGCAAGGCATGCTCGACGTCGTCACTGGCGCCGAGTGAGGAAAGCTGGGGGCAGTTCCCCTTTCGGACTTACCCCACCAGCTCCCACGGTGGAAATTGACGCTGCTGTTCTAATTGGAAACAACTTTGAACCACTTAGGAGGGTGCGCAAAAATTCTCTGACCGCCGTGCTAAAATGATCTCCTCCGCCTGTGGAGAACATTACAAAGGTGAAGCTAGAGCAGCCCTCTCAGCGGTTGTCCTCTAAAATACACAAGGTCTGGCGACATGTCTAAGACTCGGTGATCAACCAAGATTACTCCCGCCGACCGAAGAATATGAAAGTTCGGCAAGAGAAGGACCACCCTGTCGTACCACAGAAGGTGTCGTCTACTTGGGTGCCCGCTACAACGACCCCCTCAACTTCGACCGCCCACAGAAGGAGAAGGCCGAAGAAAATCCCCGTGTCTGCGACGAATCTCAAGGGCACTGAACCTAAACGTCCCAAGTCTGGGGGCATGATGGTGCACACTGTTTATATGGCATCCGGAAAAGAGGATAACCGTATTTCCATGGGCCATCGACCACTCCCCCGATCAGTAACTAAGGCTCAGGAGCAACAACAACAAAAGCTCCAGGAAATGCTAACACAGATGGCCGCACTCACTGGGCCAAAAGAATGCCCAGAGACGTCGTCGGAGCAACGTCAAGAACAAGAAACTGATGCCGAGTTCCTCCGCAGAATCCTCGAGAAGAAAGACAGAGAGGCCGCGAAACAAGCGGCCAACATAAAAAGAATGGCGCTTTTATTCCAAGATATGGTCGGGATGATGATACAGCCGGATCCTCCAGCTGAAGACCCTCCGATTATCCTTGAAGACGACAGAGGGGAGACATCAAACCCTTTTCCTGCTTGTTCAGCAGCCAAGGAAGAGACCTTCTCCAAAGCCGCCCTTGACGACTATATAGCTCAACAGATATGAGCTCATCAGGCGAGCGAAGCGGCTGGCCAAATCGTCAAGACTGGACGACCCTATCCGGGTTAGTACGATCAAATAAAGTACCTGCCAGGATACACGATCCCTAAGTTCCACGTATACAAGGGGACATGCAATCCACATCAACATGTCGCTCAGTTCAGGGCTCTGTGCGGCAACACCGGAGGTGATGATAAGCTACTGCTTCGCCAATTCGTTGGCAACTTGTCGGAGACAGCATTCGAGTGGTATTCCGAGCTCCCGAATGACTCTGTCAAGACATTTGCAGAAATGGAGCTACTGTTTACACAAAGATTCGCAAGCGCTAGCGAGCGCACCCTGATCACCGCACTAATTAACTCCAGGGTGAAGCCAGGCGAAACATGGGTTCAGTACGCGATACGGTGGCGGAACCTATGGTCGAAATACGAACAACGCATCGAAGAAGCTCCTGCAGTAGGCATGTTTGTGGGTACCCTCGATCCGCAGGCGACCGAATCCCAGTTCATTATGTTCTTCAAGCCGACCACCTTCCAGGCCTTGATTGACAAGCTGGCTCAGATGGATCAGATAGGCCATAGGCCGTCCTCTTCAAAAGCGGATTCTCGAAACGAAAAGGGGAAAGGGAAAGCGACATTCATCGCCATTGCTCAGCAGCAGCCCAGCGGTCCAAAACCAGTTGATCGCCAAAACGATAGACATCGATTCTTTAGCGAAAAGCTAAAACGCCCTTATTCGTTTCCCCGAGACAAAACGAGGAGACTATTCGAACTGGCAGTGCATAATAGGCTCATAAATCTGCCAGATCCAAGACATCCGCTGTATCTAGGCGATGCCAACAATCCTAATTACTGCCCCTACCACCGAACAGTATGCCATCCAATCGAAGATTGCTTCATCTTCAAAGGTTGGATTGAGGACCAATACCAACAGGGCAAATTCGCACTGTCTGAGAATTGGAAGGTGAGCCTACCCTAACCACACACTCCTAAAAAGATAGACACGCCAGGGGCATCATGCTCTTTTATAGAAGAAGCTCCATGAGAGGTCGCTCTTTCAGCCAAAACTAAAAGAATGCTGAAAGATCTCCAAGCATGTCCAGCGATTAGGTGGAAAAGCCCGCAGGAGCCTGAGATTATTGAGGGGATGCTGAAACCGCGCCCAAAGCTGAAAATTGGTGAAGGTGGACAAAACATTCAGGCCAAGCCTCCAAAGTCTTTAAAGAAAAAGAAGAAGGCCAAGAAGCTCGTCTGACCCGAAGACAGACGTACAGGCCTATAGAAATACATTGATGCGCTGGAAGAATATAACCAGAAGGCACGGACCCCAATCACGTTGGATGAATTCTTTAAGCATGTTCTTGAAAGTGAAGCCGATGACGCTGATGAAGGAGCTGATTCTTCAGAAGTGCTCGAGAATTATATGGCAAGCTGCCACATGATCTCACACTCATTAATAAATGTCAAAGAAGCTCCTGATGCAGAGAAACTGGGGGTAGATCCAGAACCGGAATCAAAATCTCTGGAGCCATCGGACGAATTGATTGACAGACTGCTGAACGAAGCTCTTCAGAAAAGCAAATCTGATCGAGAATGTGAAACGTCCTTATATGAAAGGGCCAAGTGTCGGCGTCACGTTGAAGAAGCTCCGGTATTGAGAAGCCATAGAGTACCCCAACTGGATGGAAGCACTTCTGCCGCCAGCAAAAGCAGGTTTAAGACAAGAAAGCAATTCGCTAAAGCCCTGTCGATAGGAATGAAGTTGCCATCTTTCAAAGAAGACACTTCAGAAAATACGTTCCTCGACGAACTAGATGTACATCCAAACTACTGCTTATACCATCGGAGGATCACACACCCTAAGGAATGCATGGCCTTTAAAAATTGGTGGTAGGGATACGTTGCTCATCGACAGCATTTCAAGCGGATGAAGCGCAAAACTCGTCGAGAGCAGAGAAGCACGACAGATAAGCGCAGAAGAACTGCCGGCAACTGTCACATGGTTAATTCCTAGGGATCGCAAGTTCTCACCTTCGGGAGCGATTCTGATGAAGAAATAGCCCTCGGCCCTCTCTTCAAGGAATCCATCTCCGAAAAAGAAGAGATAAAGACCTGCGAGAATTTCAGCTGCGCAATCGCACGTTACCCGAAAAGAATCTCGGACCCACAAACAAGGGATCGAATAAAAAAGATAAGGGGAAAGAAAAAGTCCCTGAAGATATCGCCCTCAATGATCGAGTCGTCGAAGAGCTGGCAGCCAAGGACCCGCCCAAGAAAAACAAAGTGGATTACAATGTTCTGGCACACCTGAGGAAGATACCCTCGCAGCTAAGTGATTGTTAGCGTTTCTGCGTGTTCAAGTTTTAGTTAAATAACGCAATCAAGACGGTTTCGCACGTAGCTAGCCGGTTGAGTACGGGTCGTCCGCAGGGAGATGGGAGTCTTTTTCTATGTGTTTTAACGAGTTAAGTCCGAGAGTCCAGATTTGTTTGTGATTATCTAAGTGTTAAACTGATATGTTAAGAGAGCTTGTTAGGGTTAGGATTAGGTTAGTTTGAGTTAGGAGTCTCCCACATCTTTCGTTGCCCCTCTTAATATCGGTGTTACGGTAATCGGCAACAACGGGGATTAGCACGACTAGGAAGGAACTTGCGAGTATAAGCTAGGCTTTCCAACGCATAAGTTCTTCCTTTTGGTGCTTGTCCGTCCGTTCTTGGCTCTTAGCCATAACCTCCGGTTAATTCAATCACAACCGGTCTCACTACGGAATCACCGCTATCATGTAGGATAGGGTGCCGTAAGGAGCGGATTGTGGTTCAATTAACGGGAGTCGAATTAAGCTGTTGGGCAAGGAAAGAGTGAGAGAGATTTCCTTCTCTCAAACTTCCCTTATCCTACCCTAACAAGTATGAAACTACTCACACATCATGATACGAAAAAAAATAAAACAAAACAAAAGAGGAAGATAGAAAGAAGGAGATTAGAAGGATAACAACTAGCTATTTGCGACCTCACCTTGGCAAGGATCAAGCGTAAGCATCATGGTTGTGTTAAGGATAAAGAAAAAGAGAGAAGAAAGAAAGAACAAGAAATAACAACAACTAGTTAACAAATTAAAATTACAAGCAATTATAAAAGAACAAGACAAGATATAATAGCAAAAGAGTCTTCTTTATTCATCATTCTTCACTCACAAAGCTCACTACAAGTTTTAATGGAGAAGAGATGAGAAGAGGAAGAAGAAACACAACTAAACCTAGAAAAGAAAATACAAGATTATGGACCCTTCCCTTCACAAAGTTCTGGGCTATTTATAGGCTGAAAACTGAAAATCTAGGGCAACCATCTGCCCTTTTACAAAATTACCCAACTGCCCCTAAAAACCCTACCTCTGCCGCCACCATACGGCCGCGGATCCGCGGCCTAAGCCTCCTTATGCCGCGGATCCGCCGCCGTATAGTGGAGTCAGGGCATGGGGTTCTTGGTACTTCCCTGGTCTGCTGTCCCCTCTTGTCTGGTATATGTATTTCCTGAACATACTTCCACATTTCTTCCAGAATTTCTGTTGAGGGAAAGGTGGACTTTGGACATGGATTTTTTGAGTTCCGCGTAGATTTCTTGGTCTTGGTGTTGCCATAGTGCTTTGTGCATGAAGGTGACAATTGATTTGTCATTTTGTCTCCTAAACTGGTGTGTGGCAACAGACGGATAAAGAGCGGAGACCCGTGTTTTATCTGTGGTTGGCAGGAACTCGGATTTTGTCGTATTTTTCCATGGATTTCACCGTTTAGAGCCGAGAACCTGTATCCTGCAATTGACTAGCAAACACGGCTCAAGAGTACCTACCGATATGCAATGTGATAAAAATTGGGCGGTATAAAAATGCAAAAATCTGATATGAACAAATACCCCCAAACTTATCATTTGCTCGTCCCGAGCAAAGCCAATTTATTCACAAAAAAAATTTCCTAACCTCACTTTGGCAGGGAACGCGATTGCACTGAGCATGTGCAACAAGCCGTTAAACCTCTAGGTGTCCCTAGTAGGAGGAGTGTTGTCTCCTGAGGGTTTTCAGCGGATACTACCCACAAAATCCGGTCAAGTTGGTTTTGTAAAATAACTAAGATTCAAATCCTAAAGTTTTGTTTCAGAAAATAACAATTCTATAATCCTAAGTCTAGACTATCGAACCTTTATTTTTCACACCTCGCTTCTTATCTAACTACAGCTTTTATATGTCTTTACGTGCAGTGCAAATAGTGTCGTTAAGTTCCCGAAAGATCGAATAAAGTCATCATGTCGCACAATAAAGCCCAGATAACGATTTTAAAAGGATCACATAAGTTTTATAAAGAGTTAAGCATTTTTCAAGTTTCGTTTTCCAGTAAGGTTTCAACTTCAGAATTTCTATCTTCCTTAACAGGAAACTAAGTCGTATTCTTCACCCCACCTTTTTCTTGTTTTCATTTCATACACACCTCTGTGAACGTGCAATAGTCTTTATCATAGAATAGAACCTTCATATCTCCGCTAAATTTTTTTTATAAAAGCCTGTCTTTTATCAAGATTATTCTCACACAAAGAACCGTTAGGAATTTTAACTCGGAGAGAATACTTGCTTGACTTTGTTTTAACCTGGACTTTCTAGGCTTCTTAGCGAGCTTTGGGCCAATGCACCCAAACCAGTTGGTTTTAGGGCATTAGGTGTAGAAACACCCCGGCGGACTTAATTACTTAAGTTACCTAGGTCCAAAAACAAAAGACAGTTTGGCGTGAAAATCAGATGATTTAATACGAACAGAGACATAACCGGCAGTTCAATTATTTTTTGGATAAAAGACGTGCTTAGTGGGTTCGGTGTGTAATCATTCCAATCAAGTTTCAGATGGGTTATTTTTCAGACTTAGTTCCAATTACGGCATCAATAACATTCCTTCATATTCGCTTTACTTCATAAACTATTCTTGACATTACTTATTTCAGAACAAACCTATTTGATCCTCAGAAAATCATTTATCTGTTTAAAAGTTTTTAAACATAAAAGACTTGTCATCTAATTCCCAAAAACTCACGACACGTGTAGTGTGATGTAAAGACGTATATCAGCTATAGTTAACTTCAAAGGAGAGTTATCTTTCAGGTTTTCAAAATCTAAACATAAGATTTAGTTATTCCTACTTTTCAAACAAAAACCGTCGAAATGTTGAATCAGAGTCCTCCCACTAGCTAACTTGACAGAAAAGTTTTTATGTTTTTAGAAAATTTTCAGATTTTTATGGATTTTATGGATTTTAATATGCAGATGCAAAATATACATATGAATGCGAAGGTAAGAAATACGTACCGAGCGTACCCCCAAACTTAAACTGGACAGTGTCCTCACTGTCATTGCATGAAGAGATCATTTGAAGGGTCAAAATTGTCGGTTAGCGATACACAATTTTTATTTGTTTTTGTTTTTAAAGAAAAGAAAAAGAATATACATAAATATATACAAAATGTTTTGAACATACCCCCAAACTTATTTGGAACAGTGTCCACTGTTCTTGGCTGGATAACCGAAGTTTGGAGGTCGGCAGAGGAAGATCAGACAAGGTAAACCGGCTCCTGTAAGAACAAGAGCTCCTCTGTTGGTTCGGCGCTAAGGTACGGTTTTAGTCGGTGTCCGTTCACTTTGAAAAATGAACCGTCCTTCGGATTTTCCAAATCCACAGCGCCCTGCGGATATACATTCCGCACAAAATACGGCCCTTTCTAGCGAGATCTGAGCTTTCCTGGATGGAAGTGAAGTCGGGTGTCGTAAAGCAGTACCTGCTGACCAGGTACGAAGGTTTTGCGCAAAAGGTGTTTATCGTGAAACACCTTCATTCGATTCTTAACGACAACCGCGTTATCGTAAGCCTCATCCCTAAGCTCGCTCAGTTCGTTCAACTGCAGCTTCCGATGGCTGCCCGCATCCTCGAGAGACAGATTCAGCTCCTTTATCGCCCAAAATGCGCGATGCTCTATTTCGACAGGTAGGTGGCAGGCTTTTCCGTACACAAGCCGATAGGGAGACATGCCAAGGTCGGTCTTATAAGCGGTTCGAAATGCCCAAAGGGCATCAGTGAGTTTCAGCGACCAATCCTTACGGTTCTTGGAAACCGTCTTCTCCAGTATCTGCTTGATTTGCCGATTTAAAACTTCGGCCTGCCCGCAGGTTTGGGGGTGGTAGGGCGTAGATAGCTTATGATTAATGGAGTATTTCCGCATCAAGGCCTCGAAAGTCTTGTTGTAGAAATGACTTCCATTGTCGCTAATGATCGCTCGGGGGTGCCCAAACCGGGAGAAAATATTTTCTTTAAGGAACCTAACGACAACCTTGTTGTCGTTAGTCCTGCTGGGCACAGCCTCGACCCATTTGGAGACGTAATCAACAGCGAGAAGGATGTACAGGTTCCCAAAAGAGCTGGGAAACGGCCCCATGAAATCTATCCCCCAAACATCGAAAATCTCCACAACCAAGATTGGTTGGAGCGGCATCTCGTTCCTCCAGGATATCCGGCCCATGTGTTGGCACCGGGAGCAAGTCTTGCAATAGTCATGAGCGTCTTTGAAAAGTTGTGGCCAGTAGAAACCACATTGCAAGATCTTCTCGGCTGTCTTTCTGGGGCCAAAATGCCCGCCACACGCTTGATCGTGGCAAAATGACAGCACACTCTTGAATTCCTCATCAGGGACACACCGACGAATAATCTGGTCGAGACAGTACTTGAACAGATAGGGTTCGTCCCAGTAAAAGTGTTTTACTTGGGCTAAGAAGCGACGTCTGTCCTGACTTGACCATTCGGTCGGTAGTAATCCCGTGGCCAAATAGTTCACAATATCTGCGAACCAGTGTTCGCAAGATACTGTCAAGAGCTGTTCATCCGGGAAAACGTCGTTGATCGGAATTGGAAGCGAAGGCGAAGAAGGAAGTCGTGAGAGATGGTCGGCAACCACGTTTTCACATCCTCGTTTGTCCTTAATGACAAGGTCAAACTCTTGAAGCAAGAGGATCCAACGGATTAACCGAGATTTTGCATCTTTCTTCGCAAAAGGATGGCGCAGAGCAGAATGGTCTGTGTAGACAATGACAGGAGAGCCGATGAGGTAGGGCCTGAACTTTTCTAAAGCAAATACAACAGCTAAGAATTCCTTCTCAGTTGTTGTATAATTGAGTTGGGCGTCGTTCAGGGTTCGGCTCGCATAATAGATTATGTGCGGCATCTTGTTGATGTGTTGTCCAAGGATAGCACCAATGGCAAAGTCGGATGCATCGCACATAATCTCGAATGGGTGCGTCCAGTCAGGTGAAGAAAGAACGGGAGCAGAAGTGAGAGAGCTTTTCAATGACTCGAATGCAGTCACACAGCTTGAGTTGAAGTCGAATGGCGTATCCTTGGCCAGCAAAAGAGTCAAGGGCCTAGCAATCTTGCTAAAGTCCTTGATGAACCGTCTATAGAAACCGGCATGGCCAAGGAAGGCTCGGATATCTCTGACGCAACGGGGAGGAGGTAGATTGGAAATGACCTCAATCTTTGCTTTGTCAACCTCTATGCCATTTTGCGAGATGATATGTCCTAAGACAAATACCTTCGCGCACCATGAAGTGCCATTTCTCCCAATTCAAAGTGAGATTCTTGTCCTTACATCGGGTGAGGACAGCGTCAAGATGCAGCAAACACTCGTTGAAGGAATCGCCGAAGATGGAGAAATCATCCATGAAAATCTCCAGGAATTTTTCCACCATGTCTGAGAAGATTCCCATCATACACCGCTGGAAGGTAGCGGGAGCATTGCATAACCCAAAGGGCATGCGTCGATATGCAAACGTGCCGAAAGGACAAGTGAAAGTGGTCTTGTCCTGGTCTTTTTCGGCGATGGGAATTTGATTATAGCCGGAGTAGCCATCAAGAAAGCAGTAGTACTCGTGTCCGGCCAATCGTTCAAGCATCTGGTCAAAGAAAGGTAGCGGAAAGTGGTCTTTCCGCGTTGCGGCGTTGAGTTTTCTGTAATCAATGCATACTCGCCACCCAGTTTGGGTGCGAGTAGGGATTAACTCGTTCGCCTCGTTGGTTATGACCGTGATGCCCGACTTCTTGGGGACAACGTGGATGGGGCTGACCCACTGGCTATCAGAGATAGGGTAAATGATACCACTATCTAGACATTTTACGATCTCCTTCTTCACAGCCTCTTTTATGACTGGATTGAGACGTCTTTATGGATCCTGGGCTGGTTTGGCATCATCCATCAGATGAATGTGATGCTCAACGATCAGGGGACTAATCCCCTTGATGTCCGCCATGGACCAGCCAAAAGCTTGCCTGTTGCTGTGCAAGACCGCGAGAAGGGCTTTCTCTTGCTCTGGAGCTAGAGAAGCCGAAATGATGACAGGGAGGGTCTCGTTCTCACCTAAGTAAGCGTACTTAAGGTGAGACGGCAAAGGCTTGAGTTCGAGCGTTGGAGGTGAAATGATGGAAGGCAGGATTGGTGCAGAGGTCTCAAACTCAAAGGACTCCAGCAAAGGTTCGAAACGAGTGTAGGCGACCGAGTCGGATGGTTCAGGTAACTCATCCGGAAATTCGAAAGATTCAAACTCGGGTTGTGCGCGGCAAAGATCGTTTGAAAACGTGAAACACTCGTAGTCGTTGTCGGGCGCAGAAACAGCAGCAGGTTCGAAGAGAAACGCACTAGTGGCGTCAAGATTATCGTGATCAAACAAAAACTCCTCGAATTCACACTCTTCTGGGGTGATTTCCTGGATCGAGCAGACGTCCAGTATATAAGCATTAGGTTCGGCGGGCTGATTCCCCAACCTAAAAATGTTGAGTTCAATCGTCATGTTTCCAAAAGAGAGGTTCATCGAACCATTGCGACAATTGATCACAGTATTTGAGGTTGCAAGAAATGGGCGACCGAGTATCACCGGAATCTGATTCCGGGGGTTAGCTACAGGCTGTGTGTCTAATACAATGAAGTCAACGGGGAATATGAAGTCCCCGACTTTGATTAACACATCCTCTAGCTCACCCCTAGGATGGGTGATCGATCGGTCGGCCATTTGGAGAGTGCAGTGCGTGGGTTTCAGCTCTCCGACGCCTAATTGCTCGTATACTGAATACGGAAGCAGGTTAACACTGGCACCAAGATCTAATAGTGCGCGGTTGATGTTCTTATCCCCAATGGTAATTGAAATCGTAGGACAGCCAGGGTCCTTCCGTTTTTGTGGTAAAGATTGGGTAAGAGCATCACTCACAGCACTAGCCAAGAAAACTTTCTTTGGTACCTGAGATTTCCTCTTTTTCGTGCACAAGTCCTTTAAGATTTTCGCGTAGGACGGGACTTGTTGGACAGCATCTGAAAGAGGAATGTTAATGTTAACCTGCTTAAATAACTCCAGAATCTTCTCCATTTGAGGATTTTGTTTATTAGACCTCAACCGGTTTGGAAATGGAACATTTTGAAAATTGGTTGAGTCTAATGTTGAAGGAGGAGATTGTGGAGTTGGAACGGATCCTAGAATAGGTGTTTTCGTGGAGTGAGAAGCGGGTCCATTCAAAGCAGAAGAAGAGGAAGGAGAGCCTTGTGAAGAACGGAGAATAAGCTCAGAAAACGAAGAAGCAGGAGAAGAAGAAGGAGGAGGAGGAGCGGCCGGGGTGTCATCGTTGATCCGTGCGCCAATGTTAGAGCGTTTCTGTGTGTTCAAGTTTTAGTTAAATACCGCAATGAAGACGGTTTCGCACGTAGCTAGCCGGTTGAGTACGGGTCATCCGCAGGGAGATGGGAGTCTTTTTCTATGTGTTTTAACGAGTTAAGTCCGAGAGTCCAGATTTGTTTGTGATTATCTAAGTGTTAAACTGATATGTAAAGAGAGCTTGTTAGGGTTAGGATTAGGTTAGTTTGAGTTAGGAGTCTCCCACATCTTTCGTTTCCCCTCTTAATATCGGTGTTACCGTAATCGGCAACAACGGGGATTAGCACGACTAGGAAGGAACTTGCGAGTATAAGCTAGGCTTTCCAACGCATAAGTTCTTCCTTTTGGTGCTTGTCCATCCGTTCTTGGCTCTTAGCCATAACCTCCGGTTAATTCAACCACAACCGGTCTCACTACGGAATCACCTCTATCATGTAGGATAGGGTGCCGTAAGGAGCGGATTGTGGTTCAATTAACGGGAGTCGAATTAAGCTGTTGGGCAAGGAAAGAGTGAGAGAGATTTCCTTCTCTCAAACTTCCCTTATCCTACCCTAACAAGTATGAAACTACTCACACATCATGATACGAAAAAAAATAAAACAAAACAAAAGAGGAAGATAGAAAGAAGGAGATTAGAAGGATAACAACTAGCTATTTGCGACCTCACCTTGGCGAGGATCAAGCGTAAGCATCATGGTTGTGTTAAGGATAAAGAAAAAGAGAGAAGAAAGAAAGAACAAGAAATAACAACAACTAGTTAACAAATTAAAATTACAAGCAATTATAAAAGAACAAGACAAGATATAATAGCAAAAGAGTCTTCTTTATTCATCATTCTTCACTCACAAAGCTCACTACAAGTTTTAATGGAGAAGAGATGAGAAGAGGAAGAAGAAACACAACTAAACCTAGAAAAGAAAATACAAGATTATGGACCCTTCCCTTCACAAAGTTCTGGGCTATTTATAGGCTGAAAACTGAAAATCTAGGGCAACCATCTGCCCTTTTACAAAATTACCCAACTGCCCCTAAAAACCCTACCTTTGCCGCCACCATACGGCCGCGGATCCGCGGCTTAAGCCTCCTTATGCCGCGGATCCGCCGCCGTATAGTGGAGTCAGGGCATGGGGTTCTTGGTGCTTCCTTGGTCTGCTGTCCCCTCTTGTCTGGTATATGTATTTCCTGAACATACTTCCACATTTCTTCCAGAATTTCTGTTGAGGGAAAGGTGGACTTTGGACATGGATTTTCTTAAGATCCGCGTAGATTTCTTGGTCTTGGTGTTGCCATAGTGCTTTATGCATGAAGGTGACAATTGATTTGTCATTTTGTCTCCTAAACTGGTGTGTGGCAACAGACGGATAAAGAGCGGAGACCCGTGTTTTATCTGTGGTTGGCAGGAACTCGGATTTTGTCGTATTTTTCCATGGATTTCATCGTTTAGAGCCGAGAACCTGTATCCTGCAATTGACTAGCAAACACGGTTCAAGAGTACCTACCGATATGCAATGTGATAAAAATTGGGCGGTATAAAAATGCAAAAATCTGATATGAACACTAAGCATTCCCGATGCCCTTCTGCTATCTAAAGAGGCAAGAGATTCTTTGATCAAGGCACTAGAAGAGCCTGAGCAGTTCCAAGCTTTCCTCGCCGAAGAAAAGATGAAGGACGAGCTGGAAGACGTGCACACTGCTGACGTCACTTTCGGCGATGAGGATCTCCTCCTCGGAACGTGCGAGCATAACTGTCCCCTCTATGTCTTTGGATATTGTCATGACATCAAGATAGGGAAGATCCTAATTGACAACGGGTCATCTGTCAATCTCCTAAACGTGAGGGTGCTAAAGGAAATTTGCATAAATATGCGGCACTTAGCTCGAGATAAAATCACCATCTCCGGTTTGACTCCCAGTCATCACGGACGCTCGGGTTTGTGATACTGACGTTACGCTTTGGGCTGCTTGTCACTGACATCAAATTTCATGTCATTGACGCCAAGACTTGCTACAACGCTTTGCTCGGCAGGCCTTGGTTACACGAGTACAACATCATCCCTTCTACACAATATCAGTGTATGAAGAATTTCAAGGATGGTCTCGAGTATACCGTGACGGGTGAGCTAAACCCATTCTCCGTAAATGAAGTCCGCAAATATGAAGAAGCCAAGTATTTCTTACCAGACTTTGAAGACACGGAAAGATGCCATAAACCCGAGGAGAATAAGAAAAAATCTATCACCACTATTCCAGTCTTCGGGAGTGATACCGAGGAGGAAGAAGAGATAGTCTATTCGGGGCCGCTCCCATACAACAAGTCCGGACCGTCTACCCCTATGTTGATCTTCGGCAGCGACTCTGAAGATGAGGTCAATACAGTATTTTCTATTCGACCATCCATACAAGCCGTGCCAGGTGACGAACGGAGTTTGCAAATTGCTATGGTTCCACGGCAGCACTACAAAGAGCTCGACGCACTTGATACTTATAGTGTGCATGAACTGCAGACGTTCTACGTCCCTCCCAGGCAAAAAGATAAAAAGGCGATCCTCATCTATCGATCCGCGGAAACCAAAGTGGAGAAAGAAATCTGGCATGGTGCCGATTCTGCACTTGACAGGCTCTAGCCCATCCGTCTGCCCAGATACTACACAGAGGATTAAAAAGGATGTTGAGGCGCCAAGGTGTACCCATTAAGCAGACCGCGCGACAGGCCCAATTCTACAACAAGATCTGGAACGTCCCCGGTTCTCAGCGAAATTGCCCGACGGAAAAATGGAAGCGATCGGGCCTGGATATATCTAGTCCAAGAAACGGGAACAGTTTCTTAGCTGCCATGTCATAAAGGACCTTGATGAAGAAGAAGATGCTCTTTTAAAAGACGCTGACGCTGAGCCAGAACGCGGCCCTGCCATAAAAATGCCAAGTCCGTCGTTTGAAGAATAGATGGACAAGCTAGTACGGGAAGCGAGTCAGAAGGTCCGGGATGACTACAGCTGCGAAATGGCCATTTACGGGAAAGCCAGGACGCAGCACCTCCTTCAGCAGGCTATGGAGAATGATGATGCCCTTCGTCGCCAGCCTATCATACGAAAGACTCGACGCGGAGGAAAAAACAAACTGAAGAACGGAAAAAACGTTCGACAACAACAAAGCGGGTCTAAGAAGCCACGCGATCGAGAATTGAGCAGCCGGGATCCGTCTCTTATAAAGAAGATGGGTCGAGAATATTCTTTTCCCGAAGACAAGACAAGGAAGATATTCGATCTTATAATGAAACATCAAATGATTACGCTACCGGAGTCCAAACACCCCGAACAAGCAGACGAGGTCTCTCACCCGGATTATTTCTCCTATCACCGAGCGATAGGACATCCTCTCAAAAACTGCTTCACATTCAAAAACCGGGTAGAAGAATAGCATCAGCAAGGCAGGTTCGCTCTATCCAGCAGTTAGTGGGTAACCCCACCACAAAAGCATGTACCGAAAGCCACATATATGGCAAGAGTAGAACCGGATCAACATCGGTCTTGAAAACGATCTCGTACCTGCCACGTGATAACGCTGTCAGAAGAAGGAGTGCCCGAGGACATGGATGACTACTCCTGGTGCTTCAAAACTAAGGATGAAGATGAATCGATCTCAGAATTTCCACCGGCGCCAAAAGAGCTGGAAGATGGGATATATACTACTGCAGATAACCTCACAAAAATCGACTTGGGGACGACAAACGACCCACGGCCGACGTTCGTCAGTGAGCTGTTGTCTGAAGAAAAGGTGGCTACGCTCAAAGACGTGCTCATGCAATATAAAGATTGCTTCGCATGGAACTATTCCGAGATGCCAGAATTAGATCCAGAAATTGCCGTCCATAAATTGGTAATATCTCCGGATATCAAGCCAGTCAAACAAGCGCCGAGAAGAATGCGGCTCGAACTTGAAATGAGCATCAACGCCGAGGTCAAGAAGTTAATCGACTCCGGCTTTGTCTAAGAGGTTCAGTACCCTGACTGGATTGCCAACATCGTCCCAGTGATGAAGAAAAATGGGACAGTGCGCATCTGCGTAGACTTTCGGGACCTCAACAAAGCTTGCCCGAAAGATGATTTTCCCGTACGGGTTACCGAGCCGATGATAGACAACATGTCCACTCACGAAGTCTTCTTCTTCATGGACGGACCATCAGGGTACAATCAAATAAAGATGCATCCCGAAGACCGGAAGCATACCGCTTTCTGGACTCCTCTGGGCATATTCTGCTACAAAATGATGCCTTTCGGTCTGAAGAACGCAGGCGCCACCTATCAGAGGGCCATGACGAAGATTTTCGATGGCATCATACATGAAATCGTCGAATGCTATATCGATGACCTCGTGGTTTAAAGAAAATCGTTCGAGGAACATTGGGAGCATCTGAAGATCGTGTTTCAACGCCTTCGGAAATACAACTTGAAGATGAACCCTCTCAAATGCGCGTTCGGAGTCTCCTCGGGTAAATTCCTAGGATTCATCGTACGACACCGGGGCATCGAGATAGACCCGTCGAAAATCAAGACGATCATGGAAATGCTTCCGCCAAGAACTCTCAACCAATTGCGGTCTCTCCAAGGAAAGCTCGCATATATCCGACGGTTCATAGCCAATCACTCCGGCAAGTGCCGCCCCTACAGTCATCTAATGAAGAAGGGGACTCCGTTCGTCTGGGATCGCAAATGCCAAAGCGCGCTGGACGAAATCAAGCAATACCTGCAGAATCTGCCGGTGCTGACCGCTCCGGTCAAGGGAAAACCCATCATCATGTACACAACAGCCCTTGAAAGTTCTTTAGGCGCGCTATGGGCACAGGAGAACAACCAAGGGAAGATGAGAGCCCTCTACTATCTGAGTCGAGTTCTCCTGGGTGCAGAAAATAACTACTCCCCCATCGAAAAACACTGCCTGGCACTAATCTTCGCGATAATGAAGCTTTGGCACTTTACATTAGCGCATGAGGTCCATCTCATATCAAAAGCGGATCCTCTAAAATATTTGATGTCGAGAGCCATACTAACGGGACGGCTCGCTAAATGGGCCCTCCTCTTAATGGAGTTCTCGATAGCATACCGACCTCTCAAGGTAGTGAAAGGTCAGGCCATTGCCGACTTCCTCGCCGAGCATCCGATACTTGCCGATTCACCCCTAAATTGCGAATTTCCAGACGAGCACCCGTTTGACACGATCGACAGGGAGAGTGGAGAGAGTGATACTTGATGGGAACTTTACTTCGATGGGGCATCTTCCATGAAGAAGCAAAAGCACAGCTCCCCCATAATCAAATCTGAGGTAGGCCTCATCTTCGTGACTCCACAAGGAGGGATAATGCGCTTTGCCTTTTCCTTAACAGAGCTGAGGACGAACAATGAAGCCGAATATGAAGCTTTGATAGCAGGTCTTGAGATCACTGTCGACATGGGAATCGAAAACCTCCTCATATACGGAGACTCCCAGCTGGTCATTAGTCAAGTAAACAGCGACTATCAAACGTGCAAACCAGAGTTGGTGAAGTACGGCGAGAGAGTACAACAATTGCTGACTCAAATCCCTGCCTACGCCCTGAAAAGCATACCGCGTGCGGAAAATAGCAAAGCGGATGCGTTAGCCAAACTCGCTAAAGAACTGGCTGACGAAAACCTCGATGACGTGAGGATCGTTGTGCAAAACCGTCGGGTTCTTGCGACAGCAGAAATATCGCCGGAGTCGTTCGATGAAAAGAGAGCGACCAAGCAAACGGCCCTACAAATAAAAGACCCGGAAAAGGCCAACGATTGGAGAGAAGTCTTTATAGACTACTTCAAATTCCGTCGAACACCTGAAGATGCGTCCTCAAGACATCAGCTCATGAAACGAGCTCTGTCTTTCGCCTTAATCAATGATACGCTGTATAAGAGGTCATTAGACTCTCTATAGCTAAGATGCCTGGGACTGGAAGAAGCAAGGAAAGTCGTCCAAGAAACTCATGACGGACTCTGCGGTTCTCATCAAGCTGGGCCAAAAATAAAGCTGAAGATCAAAAGGATGGGCTACTATTGGTCCACGATGATCCAGGACTGCCTCGAATACGCGAAGAAGTGCCACTCGTGCCAAATTCATGGAGACTTCATCCACCAGTATCCAAATCCGCTACACCCAACGGTGGATAGTTGGTCTTTCGAAATGTAGGGAACTGACATAATTGGGCCCATCGAACTAGCATCATCCAGAGGATATCGGTTCATATTGGCGACAGCCGATTACTTCTCTAAGTGGGCAGAAGCAGTACCACTAAGAGAAGTGAAGATGGAGAATATTCTCCATTTCTTCAAGACACATGTCATCTATCAGTTCGGCACTCCGCGACGGATTATCTTCGATAACGGGACAGCCTATAGAAGTCACAAAATCAGCCGCTTCGCACATCAGCATAGCATAGACTGGAGATACTCTTCGGTCTATAATCCCCGAGCTAATGGCCTAGATGAGGCCTTCAACAAGATCTTGACGAAGATCATAAAGAAGACGGTGTCCAAAAATAAGAAGGACTGGCACGAGAGACTGCATGAAGCTCTCTGGGCATACCGGACCACGTTCAAAACGGCCACTAACACAACGCCATATGCGTTGGTATTCGGCACAGAAGCAGTACTCCCCTTGGAGATAGAGCTACCCTCCCTACGACTGACGGTTCATTACGAGCTAACAGACGAAGAGAATGCTCATCTTCGGCTTGAGGAGCTTGACTCCCTTGACGAAACCCGGCTCATGGCACCACAAAACTTGGAGACTTACAAAGTGAAGATGACGCGCTCATACGAGAGACTGGCTAGGCCGAGAACATTCCGCCAAGGCGAACTCGTGCTAGTGGTCAAAAGACCTATGATCCCCAATCACGCCAAACGGGGGAAATTCGAACCGAACTATGAAGGCCCGTACATCATAAACAAGGTCTACCAAGGTGGGGTCTATCTACTCATGGATATGCATGGAGAAAGACCCTTCCGGCCAATAAATGGCCGGTTCCTGAAAAAATACTGCACCTAACGAGTCATGGCCTAGGTCAACGATAGATGACAACGCCTATGTCCGCTCGCTATCTTCCCAAGCCCAAACTCTATAAGTAGTATCCGACGAAACCTCGCCTCGAAAACGTGCGATGGACCGCAACGTCCTAAAACTAACGATGGACCGCAACGTCCTAAAACTAATGATGGACCGAGATGTCCTAAAACTAACAACGGACCGAGATGTTCTAAAAGTAACAACGGACCGAAATGTCCTAAAACTAACTACGGCCCGTAACGTCCTAAAACTACTACAAACCGCACCATCCTCAGGCTGACGCAAAAAAAAACGGTACGTCCATAAGAGAATTGGGCATGGATGAAAACCCGAGAGGGCTCCGTAAGTAAAAATAGCAGGGCTACCGGCGAGTTTGTGAAAACCCGAAAGGGCGCAATCTCGTTAAAAGACACTTGCAAGGTCCTCTCGACCTTGTAAGGAGAAAATACCTGCGTGAGATCCTTACGACTCACAAGGGAGCAACACACTTAGGGATCCCCACGATTCCTAAGGATAAGTTACACTTACGAGATCCTCATGACCCGTAAGGAGAATTCTCTTATGAGGCCCTCACGGCTCATAGGATTCAAAAGCCTTAAGCTACAGGGATCTAAACCTATTCTTAAGCCATCATACACCCCGATATTTGCCTACAAGCGTTTCAATATTGACCCTTGTATACAATCCACGGGCACGAATAAACATTTCCCCAACCGAGTCCCACCAGCGACGAGGGATATCATCATATGGAAAACAACCCTTGTAAGTTCTCTCGACTTATAAGGAGAAAACGCTTTTGTAAGATCCTTACGACTTATAAGAGAATACACACTTAAGAACCCTCACGATTCTTAAGATGAAAATACACTTAAGAGATCCTCACGACTCGTAAGGAGAAACATCTTTATGAGACCTTTACGGCTCATGAAGTCAAAAGCCTTAGTCAACAGGACCTTAACCCTGTTTGTTAAGCCATCTTTGTTCGAACCGACGAAGGCAAATGATGATTCACTCTTGGCAATGTCTCAGTTGTAGCGATGCTGATGCCTAAATCGGTATCAGATTCCAAGTCTAAACCCGCGATAAAAATCAGCAAGCCAAAAATGCATGTGAAATAGCCGAAATGATAGGGCAACTTGCAACAAAATCAGCAAGTAAAATATATGCATTCAAGAACAGCCGAAATGATTGGGCAACTCGCAATAAAAAGCAGCGAGTAAAAAAAAATAGCCGAAATGATTGGGCACCGCGAAAAATAGCCGAAATGATTGGGCAATCGCAAACTTCGCGATATAAAAGCTGAAATGATAGAGTATCGCGGAAAGAAAACAAAAAAATACATTTAAAATGAAACTTTTGCTCTACAGACGAGTCCATACTGACTCCTGTATACAATCTATGGGCATAAGAGAAAAGGGAACTACATTTCCCCCCACTAGGCTGCGTCAAAGGGAAGTCAGATCTTGACGACCACATCTACAGCCTAAAGATCAATAACGGCGTTTCTTCTCACTCCAACCGGATGCAGACGTGACGTCAACAACCGACCTCAAGGTCACAACGAAGTGGAGCCATGGCAAAGTCCCTAGTTCCAAATCTCGACGGCCACCTCTACATCTTAGAGACCAAAAACGGCGTTCCTCCTCATGCCAACAGAGCACGGACGCGACATCATCCATAGGAGCCACGACAAAGTCCCCAGTTCCAAGACTCTACGATGCATAGACAACCTAGTGTCAACCTTGACCTCCTTGTCGTAATGCAACGTTTCAACTCGGATACATGTCAACTTGACCTCCTTGTCGTCAAGTAACGCTTCGACTCGGATACATGTCAACCTTGAACTCCCAGTCGTTAAGCAATGCTTCGACTCGGATACATGTCAACCCCTGACCTCCCTGTCGTCAAGCAACACATCGACACGGATACATGTCAACCCTGACCTCCCTGTCTTCAAGCAACGCTTCAACTCGGATACATGTCAACCCTGACCTCCTTATCGTCAAGCAATGCTTCGACACGGATACATGTCAAACCCAAACCTCCCTGTCATCAAGCAACACTTCGACTCGGATACATGTCAACCCTTGACCTCCCTGTCGTCAAGCAACACTTTGACATGGATACATGTCAACCCTGACCTCTATATCTTCAAGCAACGCTTCGATATGGATACATGTCAAACCCTGACCTCCCTGTCGTCAAGCAACGCTGCGACACGGATACATGTCAACCCTGACCTCCTTTTCGTCAAGCAATGCTTCGACACGGATACATGTCAACCCTTGACCTCCCTATCGTCAAGCAACGCTTCGACACGGATACATATCAAACCTATGATCTCTCTGTTGTAAAGCAATGCTTCGACTCGGAGATAAGTCAACTCACCAATCACTTACGAGTTCTCTCGACTTGTAAGGGAGAAAATTCTCTTGTGAGATCGTTACGACTCTCAAGAGAAAGCACACGTAGGAATCCTCACCATTTCTAAGGAGAAAATACACCTACGAGATCCTCACGACTCGTAGGGAGAAAATTCTTTATGAGACCCTCACGGCTCAGAAAGTTGGAAAGTCTTAGGTGGCAGATCCTAACCCTGTTTCCTAAGCCATCGCTACCCTACAAAGAGTTCAAGACGGACTGCTACTTATCATCTATAGGCCACACTTGCTAAAGTAACATACCAACAACACAACAAAGAAAAGAAAGTGACAGTGGGAGATAAGGAAAATGTGTCTTTATTCATAAAGTCAATCGAATACAAGGTACATCATATAAAAAAATGAATGAATACATGTTATTCAAAGATTACAAATGTACAATCGATACAAAGACGAATATTGAGAAGGTGGCGATTTTAATAATTCAGCAAGCCGCTCACACACTCCTCTCGGCTCCTTTTCAAGATCAGCCGCCGTGGCCAGCTCCGCTTCGACTTGGGCCCGCTGCTGCAAACAAGATGAAAGTTTCTCGTCGAACTCCCGCTGAGCTGCCTCACGACTCTGCGCATCCTGCTCAGTGAGGTCGAGCTTCTGCCTCAGCGTTAGCCTGTCAGAAATACATCGTAGGAGGCCTTCAAATATAGCTTTCAGCTGTGCAGCATTCGCGTCAACCTGGGCGTGCAGCCGGGCAGATTCGCCTAAAGCCTCCTCACATTCCTTCCGCCTCAAGGTTGCCTGTTTTTCGAAATGGCGAAGGAAGGGAACGCTCTGCTCAATCCATACAGCTCGCTGGGAGTTCAAAGCCAACACTTCCGGAGCAGGACGCCTGAGCTCAACTCATACAGACAAGTTTCGATCTTTCTGCAATAATTAACCTAAGATTTGACGACGCCCTCGCCATGGAAGTGCACAAGCGTCACCAACATCGGATTAACCTCCGCAGCAAAATTTGCAGCGAATGCAGAGGCCTCCACATCAAGCCCCTCGATGGATTCACTTAACATACGCAGGCTGGTCACAGTGCCCTTGGAAGATGGGCGTCTAGAAAAGGGGCCTGCCGGCATTAGGATGCGAGACTCGAAGGGAGCCGGAGCCGGTGTGATTGCTGCAAAAATGAATCGCGGTTAAAAGCTAACTCGCGAAATAAAGAAAATCATACAAGCGAGAGAGTCTACAATACCGGCTGCGACAGGTGACAAAGTTGGGAGTACCGGTGGCGCGACTGTTCTCTCGTCCCCTCCTTCAATTTATAATGTTGCAATCAATGCAAAGAAGAATTAGCAACAACATGGCTGCCCGTAGAAGAAGGAAAAAGATGTTTGTTAAAATCTATACTCACCGACGCCAGCGGGCAGGACGACTTCTGACGGGAAGGAGAAGTGTGGGTTTAACACCTGATATAGGTGGTCAAAAAGGACTCCTGCGAAGTTGTGACAATGTACAGTTAGTACAAGGAAGATGGTATCCACAATTTGACCAGGTAAATCGCAAACCCATACCTTCCAGCATTTGAGAGGATAAGAAAGAAGGCGAAGGGACGGCGACCGTCAAAGCAGCAACTGGTGACGCTTCTTCGGGTGTCACAACCTCAGTGCTCACCACACCTACATTCGAAACAAAAAAATGTCATCAGAAGGGACTGAAAGAGGTTGCGAAATAAAAAGTAAACAGCGGCCCAAGACTTACTTGAGCGGTCATCGGCCAAAACCGCGACGGAAGCATCACCGGGCGTTGTGGCCTTTCGCTCGCCTTCGGTGGAATAGTTTCAGCGCCCGTGGCTTCATCCCCTGATTCTACGGGAGCCGTGGTGACGCTTGTGATGCCCGCCGAGAGCAGGGAACCACAAGGAGAAAGAGCGACGGTTTGGGCAGTCCCAGACTCCCGAGAGAGAGTAGCCGCTTCGGGCTCTGTGGTCGCCGTCTTCTTACCTGCCACCTCATCGCCAATACTTGGCCCTGCAAGATATGGTATATCAGAATTTACGGACCGAGTAAAATTCAAAAGACTGGGCATTACATTACCAGGCAGTGGACTCTCAGTTGCCTCCCGCGCCGCACGCACGACCTGTCTATGAGCGGTAGACAGAGCAGCTGGAGCATCCTCAGGAGGAGTAGCTACAGATGGGGTGGTGCTTTAACCTACACCCACAGCCAAGCTGACATCACGTTCCCTCACCGCACACTTTCTGCGCTTCTTGTCGGCATTGGCGGTGAGAAGTGATCTCCTCAAGACCTCCGTCAGAGGGATGTCATCGTCCGAACCAGGAGCTGCCTCTAGAGCCGTTACGGCGTCCGTCATCGGCTGTTTAAGCGAAGCCTCTTGAGACAATACCGGGGGAGCTGGGGCCACCATAGCCGGCTCTGGAAGCGTTGCCGTATCACCGCTCGGGATCAGAACTGTGTTAGGGATAACCTGAGTCGAGGTAGTACCTACAATAAGATGAAAAGGAAGGGTTAAACCACGAATAAAGAAAAAGGGAATGAAGGCACAACGAGCCGAAGTATACCAAGGCCCAAGGAACCGCAGAGCCTCTCTTCCTCTTCGAAAGTATTGAGGGAAGCCGCGAGAGCTTCTTCGGCGGAGATACTTATTGAAGAAGAAAGCGTCAGTCAAAGCATAATTATATATAACCGCGGAAAGATACGACTGAAGTCTGCCTGATTGTGCAATGGTGATCAGTGATGCTTCATCGCGAGCTAGTTGCTCTGAAACTGCGATGGCAGCCTCTAGATTGGTATCATCCGGCGCAATGAATAAACCCTCATTAGTACCGTATTCGCTCAAGCCCTCGCTGTAAGGAGCATGATGCTCCTGGCCGAATGCAACGTCTGCAGAAAATATCTTCTTCTTCTTCTTTGAGCGGCCGCCGGCAGCCGATAACACGAGCTTGCGCTTGGCGGGCAACTTTGGGCAACAAGTCCCAATCTCCGTACCCACACCAGACTCAGGAGACGCCGCAGCTACCACTTTTACAGGCACACGGGGTAGGGGCTGTTCCCCTCCGAACGGCGGCCGCGACACGCGGGGACGTCTGGGCCTGAGGTTCGGGGCAGATGCTATATGGTTTGATCCGTCTACCTCTCCGAAGATGCCAAGTAGATTTATGACACCGTGTATCGGAGGTTTAGACGGATGCGGCCGATGTAGCAGACTTCGTCAGATTCCCCCTCGCTTGAGGGGTTTTTGATTGTGGGGACGCTCTTCCCTGCAGGCGCAAGCCCCTGCAGTTAATTACGCTACCGCATCGCGGTAACAACTTTCTCCTTCTCCAGAATTTCACTTCGTGTCGTGTGTGTTTATTTTGTTTGTGGTTGCCCGTAGATTGTATACGGAGACTGAGTGATGCCGTCGCCCGTAGGACGTGGATTAGTCCAAATCCGTATTTACTTAGATTTGGGTTTGGTGTTTTTAGTTTAAGGATACGTTAGCCGTATTCAGGCTAAGATCAACTTAAACGTTCGTTAAGGATACGTTAGTCCTGTTTGAGACTAAGATCAACTTAACGTGGTGATCCATTTATTATATGGCTGTCAGGACTCGTCACCTTTCTGACGTCGTTGAAGAATTACAACGATAGGTGTCAGAGGAGTTCAGAGATGTACCCTTGAACCAAAGTTGATTTGGAGTTTTATAGTCCATTTGAATGTTTAAGGATACGTTAGCCGTATTTGGGGCTAAGATCAACTTAAACGAGACCATTTAGATTCGGCAAAATAGCATTTGGAGGCTCTATTGTTCTAGTTTAGGGATGTGGTGGTCCATGTTCCAGTTTAGGGACGTGGTGGTCTATCGCCAGTTTAAGGACGTGGTGGTCTATCATTAGTTTAAGGACGTTTCGGACCATCGCCGGTTTAAGGACGTGGTGGTCCATCATTAGTTTAAGGACGTTTCGGTCCATCGCCAGTTTAGGGACGTGGTGGTCCAATATTAGTTTAAGGACGTTTCGGTCCAATATTAGTTTAAGGACGTTTCGGTCCACGAGTTTAAGGACCCCGCAGTCCGTATACGTATGTGATCGTCGGGACCCGTCACCTCTCTGACGTCATTGAAGGATTACAACGACGGGTGTCAGAGGAGTTCGGAGGTGTACCCTTGAACCGGAGGTAAATTGATTTAAGAGAGCAATCTTGCTCAGTCAATTTAATTTGAGGACTTACGGCCAAAATTGGGCCAAGTCCAGTTGAAAATGTTCAACATTTTATTTGCTTTTGCATTGCATTTCTTTTTATTTTTATTTGGGCTCTACCCATAAAGGGTGCAGAGCATCAATTTGTTTTGGGCTCTGCCCATTTATAAATGATGCAGAGCATCAATTTTACTTGGGCTCTGCCATTTTTATTGCTTTGCAATTTATTCTGGCCTGCTAGATCTTTTTGATTTGGGCCTGGCCCTTTATGACATACATTGCATTTGTCAGGCGCTTTGCGCCAATCAGAGAGCGCAAGCGCTTGTGATGATGACACGTGTCATGCAGCTTAGTGCGCTGCGCTAGTGCGCTGCGCTAGTGCGCTATGCTTGCGCTGCTGACACGTGGCGCGCTCTGGTGAGTTGCGCCAATTTTAGAGAGCAAAGCTCTATTTCAAAAGCGCATAGCATAGATGGTTCAGATGCCGACACATGGCGCTCTCTGGTGGCTTGCGCCAGCCCAAGCACAACAATGCAGATTTATAAGTGCAAAGCACTATTAATTTGAGAATCTTTTAGATTCAAGAACCAATAGTTCATAAAAGAAGTGCAAAGCACTATTTGTTTTCTTCGATCTAATGAGAGTCAAAGAAAACAAGTATTTCTTGTTTTTTCTTATTTAAAGAACCAGTGGTTCATAAGAAGTACAAAGCACTGTTTATTATGTTTAGATCCATGATCTATTAGAAGAAATTTCTTCTATTTTTATGAAGGTTTTTACCTTTTCTTGAAACTTTTTCAGAGTTCTCTGTTTGAAGCTCTTGATTTCTCAAAAAATGTTGATGCCTTTGATTTGAGGTCTAGGGGTCTTTATATAGTGCCCATAAGTTTGTTGAATTTGTTAACGAGATCTTTCTCTGAGTGATTTGGGGAATTTTCCCACCGTTGGATCTTTGATCCAAGGGCTTCTGTTTTACAGAAGAAAATCTTCTTGTTTTAACAAGAACAGAAAAGATTTCTTTAAAATCTTAATTCTGTTTGGCGTAAATGCCCCAGCGCGTGATACGTGTCAAGCAGCGCACAGCGCAGCGCAACTGCGCTAGCGCATCTGTGCTGACACGTGTCGCGCAGCGCAAAGCGCAGCGCAACTGCGCTAGCGCATCTGCGCTGACACATGTCGCGCAGCGCAACTGCGCTAGCCCATCTGCGCTGACACGTGTCGCGCAGCGCTTGTGCAACTAAAGCGTTGCTTCCTCTGATTTTGCTTTAAACAGAGCTTTGCTCTGATTGGGTGCGCTGCCTTGGACGCTGTGCTGATGTATCTGCGCCTGACACGTGGCGCGTTGCGCGCAGCGTAAAGAATCTGAAGTGTTGCTTCATTTACTAAAGTTTAAATTTTCAAAGTAGAGCTTTGCTCTGATTGGGGGAAGATGAAGCGTTGCTTCATCTTCCGCCTTGGAATTTGAACAGAGCTTTGCTCCGATTGGGGTAAACATTGCCCCCCTACCGTCGCGCTTATGTGGCCCCAAACGCAAGCGCAACGGTGGCAGAATTCCAACCGTTGCGGCAACTTTTGGAAGTTGAAAGGGCACTTGATGCCTATAAATAGAACCTTTGGTCCTGCACAGATGATTATCATCTTTAAAATTTTCATTTTCAAAAACTTCAGAGCTTTGCTCTTGCCTTCAAGAACTCCTCGAGTTATATTTTCCTAAACAGAAACTATTTAAGTAAGAATTAGTCTTGAATTAAATCAATTTTAATTAATAGAGGTTTGCTCTCATAGATCTTTGATCTAAAGAAAATCCTTTTGGGGTTTCACCAAATAGATCCTTGCTCTCAGGAATCTGTTTCAGGGTTTCTCAACCCATGAACAGAACCTTGCATCTTTGGCAAAACATAGACCTCTTTGATCTAAAAGAAAGATGAACTCTTAAGAGTTCGAATATGGATAATGAAAATTAAAAATGGAGTTTTTTATTTAATGGATCATATCATCTTTTCGTAGCAACGATCTCAGAGTTCTCGGGGGATTTCTTTAAATTCCCCTTATTAAGGTTTTGGTAGTCACTTCTGTTTGCAGAGCATTGCTCTCGAGAAGTTTAACTCTCTGTGTATTTTTTTATCGCTAATCTTCCTGTGATGTTTCCTCCAGGCATAATGGCGGTGCGTCTATACCGTTTGCACGAGTTCATCACCTACGAGGATATCCGCGCACAGGGCCATCATCAGAACCAGGAGTTTACGGATGCCCAGTGTGCGGAGGTCATGGGTCGTCTGAACGCACGTCTTGGTTGGTTGCTCCCCCGCCGCTCTGCTCTCTTGAAAGTCATGTTGGGAGCGATTTGGAGGGCACTCCCGGGGTTCCATGAGGCCCTACCGCTCAATGCGCTGGATGATGCCGAAGACAAGGTGCATTCAGTGTACCTGTCGGGGCTGATCTCGAAGAAACGGCGAGATAGCCTCATCGACATTCTGCATCAAATTTTCCAGCAGACGACGATAGTTGCTGCTTACCGAAGACTGGATGGACTTGCCGAGGATCTTGACACACAGGAGCACGAGAGGTTGCGCACGAGAATAATCCGAAAGGCCAGAAGAACTCTGAATGGCCTTACTTTTGAATTCCTCAATCCGTGCCCTGGATCTGAGGTCATTCCATTGTAATAATGTTTTTCGTCTATTGCTTTTATGATTGTAAGAACTTTTGGCAATATTAATGGAAAAATTTTATCCCAGCTTGTCTTTATTTTTCGTTCTGAGTCTTTTGCTTATGCATGAATGAGTGTGTCTCGAACGCTTGATCAAATGTAAATCGGATGCTCTTTCTGTTGCTTTCTTCTTTCTCTTATTATCAGCATGTTGTCACAATTAGCAGATAATAGAGTAAGCACCTTGATTTCTTCACGAGATAGCGATGGCTTAGGCCGCAGGTTCAGATCTTCCGCCTAAGACTTTTCAACTCTATGAGCCGTGAGGGTCTCATAGAGACTTTTCTCCCTACGGATCGAGAGGATCTCATAGGTGGATTTTCTCCTTAGGAATCGTGAGGATTCCTAAGTGTGTTTTCTCTTACAAGTCGTAAGGATCCTATAAGAGAATTTTTCCCTCTTACGAGTCGAGAGGACTCGTAAGCGGTTGTTTGCCTCCTTGTCGAAACTCGACTTTGGAGAGTGAGACCCGTGAATAGTATGCAAGAGACCGTTTTAGATCGACTTGTAGGGTCCCATTGTTCGGGAAGCAAGTTTTTTTTAGTCCCTGCTGCCTGAGGCTTCATCTTGCAAGTTGAGACGAATCGGGAATTTTCTCGCGGAGACACTGGTTTCTCTGCGAGCCGACGTGAATCAGGAAGCTCTCGTCAAGGATTGTTTGTTTCCCTGAGTTGAGGTATTTGCTAAGGATTATTTGTTTCCCTAGCGCCAAGGATTATTTGTTTCCTTGGAGTTGAAACGAGTCGAGAATTTCCCACGGAGACACTGGTTGCTCTGCGAGTCGACGCGGATCAGGAGGCTCTCGTCAAGGATTGTTTGTTTCCCTGAGTTGAGGTATTTGCCAAGGATTATTTGTTTCCCTGGTGTTGAAACGAATCGAGAATTTCCCACGGAGACACTGGTTGCTCTGCGAGTCGACGCGGATCAGGAGGCTCTCATCAAGAATTGTTTGTTTCCCTGAGTTGAGGTATTTGCCAAGGATTATTTGTTTCCCTGGTGTTGAAGCGAGTCGAGAATTTCCCACGGAGGCACTGGTTGCTCTGCGAGTCGACGCGGATCAGGAGGCTCTCATCAAGGATTGTTTGTTTCCCTGAGTTGAGGTATTTGCCAGGGATTATTTGTTTCCCTGGTGTTGAAACGAGTCGAGAATTTCCCACGGAGACACTGGTTGCTCTGCGAGTCGACGCGCATCAGGAGGCTCTCGTCAAGGATTGTTTGTTTCCCTGAGTTGAGGTATTCGCCAAGGATTATTTGTTTCCCTGGTGTTGAAACGAATCAAGAATTTCCTACGGAGACACTGGTTGCTCTGCGAGTCGATGCGAATCAGGAGGCTCTCATCAAGGATTGTTTGTTTCCCTGAATTGAGGTATTTGCCAAGGATTATTTGTTTCCCTGGTGTTGAAACGAGTCTAGAATTTCCCACGGAGACACTGGTTGCTCTGCGAGTCGACGCGAATCAGGAGGCTCTCGTCAAGGATTGTTTGTTTCCCTGAGTTGAGGTATTTGCCAAAGACACTGGTTTCTTCGGAGTTGGGATGAATCGTTGAGGTTTGGCTTCGTTTTCTGGCGGAGCCTGTCGGGAAAGTATGGTTCCCTCTTCGTTTGCGCCCTTGGATTGTATACAGGGATCGATGTGATCTCAACTATAGGGCCCAAGTTTTATCATTTCTTTTTTTTTTATATTTCCGTGTCTATCATTTCAGCTTTTATATCGCGAAGGTCGCGATTGCCCAATCATTTCGGTTATTTTTCGCGGCGCCCAATCATTTCGGCTGTTTATTTTATTTTTACTCGCTGCTTTTTATTGCGAGTTGCCCAATCATTTCGGCTATTTTTTTATTTTTACTCGCTGCTTTTCATTGCGAGTTGCCCAATCATTTCGGCTATTTTGCATGCATACATTTTTACTTGCTGCTTTTTATTGCAAGTTGCCCCATCTTTTCGGCTATTTCATATGCATGTGCGGCCTACTGGCTTTTTGCTGTAAACCGATTTCGGCATCAGCACCACTATAACTTGGATATTAGCAGGAGCGAATCATCATTTGCCTCTGTCGATGTCGAACAAAGGTGGCTTAGCGACCAGGGTTAGGGTCCTGTCGACTAAGGCTTTTGACTTCATGAGCCGTAAGGGTCTCATGAAGTTATTTCTCCCTACAAGTCGTGAGGATCTCGTAGGTGTATTTTCTCCTTAGGAATCGTGAGGATTCCTAAGTGTTCGTTTCCTCTGTAAGTCGTAAGGATCCTACAGGAGGTTTTTTTTATATATATAAATCGAGAGGATTTACAAGGGCTGTTCACCATGCGAACATATCCCCAGCCACGGATGAGACTTGGTTAGGGAAATGTTTATTCGCGCCCGTGGATTGTATACAAGGGTCAGTATTAAGCCACTTGTAGGGCAATATCGGAAGTTGTGGGGATTTCTTAAGCACAGGCTTAGGTCTCTGTAACTTAAGACTTTCAAATCTTATGAGCCGTGAGGATCCCATAAGAGAGTTCTCCTTGCGAGTCGTGAGGATCTCGCAAGTGTATTTTCTCCTGAGGAATCGTGGGGATCCCTAAATGTTTTGCTCCCTTGTGAGTCGTAAGGATCTCACGCGGGTGGTTTCTCCTTACAAGGTCGAAAGGACCCTATAAGTGTCTTTTAACGAGGTTGCGCCCTTTCGGGTTTTCACAAACACTCGCCGGTAGTCCTGCTGTTTTTACTCACGGAGCCCTTTCGGGTTTTCATCCGTGCCCTTTTTGCTTATGGACCTACCCTTTTTTTTATTCTTTTTATTTATATATATATATATATATATATATATATATATTTTACGAGGTCGTGCCCTTTCGGGTTTTCACGAACATTCGCCGGTAGCTCTGCTGTTTTTACTCACGGAGCCCTTTCGGGTTTTCATCCGTGCCCTTTTTGCTTATGGACATACCGTTATTATTTATTATATATTTTTTTTATTCATCTCGTCAGCCTGAGGATGCTGCGGTATTAGTTTTAAGGACGTTTCGGTCCGTCATTAAGAAGGCTGGCTACTGCTTGTAAATCTATCATTGACCTAGGCTGTGGCTCATTAAGCGTAGTATTTCTTTAGGAAGCGACCGTTTATTGGCCTGAAAGGCCTTTCACCGTGCATGTCCATGAGTAGATAGGCCCCACCCTGGTAAAATTTATCTATGATGTACGGGCCTTCATAGTTTGGCTCGAAGTTTCCCCGCTTGGCGCGATTGGGGATCATAGGCCTTTTGACCACTAGCACGAGTTCGCCTTGGCAAAATGTCCTCGGTCGGGTCAATCTTTCGTATGAGCACGTCATCTTTGCTTTATAAGATTCCAGATTTTGTTGCGCTATGAGCCGGGTTTCATCAAGGGCGTCAAGCTCCTCAAGCCGAAGGTGAGCATTTTCTTCGTCCGTCAGCTTGTAGTGGACTGCCACTCGTAGAGAGGGTAACTCTATCTCGAGGGGGAGTACTGCTTCTGTACCGAATACCAACGCGTATGGCGTTGTGTTCGTGGCCGTCTTGAACGTAGTTCGATATGCCCAGAGAGCCTCTTGCAGTCTCTCGTGCCTGTCCTTCTTATTTCGGGACACCGTTTTCTTCATGATCTTTGTTAAGGTCTTGTTGAAGGCTTCAGCTAGACCATTAGCTCGCGGATTGTAAACCGAAGAATATCTCCAGTCTATATTGTGTTGTTGTGCGAAGCGACTGATCTTGTGGCTTCTGTAAGCTGGTCCGTTATCGGAGATAATCCGTCTTGGCGTTCCAAACCGATATATGACGTGCGTCTTGAAGAAGTGGAGGATATTTTCCGTCTTCACTTCTCTTAACGGTACTGCTTCTGCCCATTTGGAGAAGTAGTCAGTCGTCGCGAGGATGAAACGATGTCCCCTGGACGATGCTGGTTCGATGGGGCCGACTATGTCAGTTCCCCACATTTCGAACGGCCAGCTAGCCACCGTCGGGTGTAGCGGATTTGGATGCTGATGGATAAAATCCCCATGAATTTGATATGAGTGGCACTGCTTCGCATATTCGAGGTGGTCCTGAATCATCGTGGGCCAGTAGTAGCCCATCCGCTTGATCTTCAACTTCATCTTTGGGCCTGCTTGATGAGAACCAAAGATTCCATCATGAACTTCCTGAACGACCCTTTCCGCTTCGTCAGGCCCTAGGCATCTCAGCCACAGAGAATCAAACGACCTCTTGTATAGAGTATCATTGACGAAGGCGAAAGACAGAGCTCGTTTCATGAGCTGATGTCTTGTGGACGCTTCTTCAGGCGTTCGGTGGGACTTAAAGTAGTCTATGAAGACTTCCCTCCAATCCTCAGCCTTTTCCCGGTCTTTTATTTGTAAGGTCTTCTGCTCAGTCGCTCCCTTTTCCTCGGATGATTCCGGAGGTACTTCTGCTGGGGCAAGCACCCGACGGCTTTGTACCACGATTCTAACGTCATCGAGGTTCTCGTCAGCCAGGTCTTTAGCGAGTTTGGCCAACGCGTCTGCTTTGCTGTTTTCCGCGCGCGGTATGCTTTCCAAAGTATAGGAGGGAATTTGGGTCAACAGTTGTTGCACCTTTTCACCGTACTTCACCAACTCCAGTTTGCACGTTTGGTAGTCGCCGTTTACTTGACTAACGACCAGTTGAGAATCTCCGTATATGAGGAGGTTTCCAATTCCCATGTCAATGGCGATCTCGAGGCCTGCTATCAAAGCTTCATATTCGGCTTCGTTATTTGTCCTCAGCTCTGTTAGGGAGAAAGCAAAACGCATTATCCCTCCTTGTGGAGTCATGAAGATGAGGCCTACCCCCGATTTGATTATAGGTGTACTTTATTTGCGCTTTTTCATGGAAGATGCTCCATTGAAATAAAGTTCCCATTGGGTATCACCACCGTCGATCGTGTCAAACGCATGTTCGTCTGGAAGATCGCAATTTAGAGGAGAATCGGCGGCTATCGGATGCTCAGTGAGGAAATCGGCGATGGCCTGGCCTTTTACTGCCTTGAGAGGCTGATAGGTTATCGAGAACTCCATCAAGAGCAGGGCCTAATTAGCGAGTTGCCCCGTCAATATGGCCTTTGACATTAAATATTTAAGGGGGTCCACCTTCGAAATGAGATGGACCTCATGCGCCACTGTATAGTGCCTGAGCTTTGTTATCGCAAAGATCAACGCCAGGCAGTGTTTTTCAATGGGAGAATAGTTGTTTTCTGCCCCCAGTAGAACTCGACTTAAGTAATAGAGTGCTCTTTCTTTCCCTTGATCGTTCTCTTGTTCTCATAATGCGCCTAAGGAACCTTCGAGGGCGGTTGTATAAAGAATGAGAGGTTTTCCCTTAACCGGAGCAGCCAACACTAGCGGGTTCTGCAGGTACTGTTTAATTTCGTCTAGCGCGCCCTGGCATTTTTGATCCCAGACGAATGGAGTTCCCTTCTTCATCAGGTAGCTGTAAGGACGGCACTTGCCTGAAAGGTTGGCTATAAATCGCCGTATATATGCGAGCTTCCCTTGGAGAGATCGCAGCTGCTTAAGAGTCCTTGGCGGAGGCATTTCCATGATCTCCTTGATCTTTGACGGATCTATCTCAATGCCCCGGTGTCGAACGATGAATCCTAGGAATTTGCCTGAGGAAACCCCGAATGCACTCTTGAGTGGGTTCATCTTCAAGTTGTATTGTCGAAGGCGTTGAAATACGGTCTTCAGATGCTCAAGATGCTCTTCGTATGATTTGCTTTTAACCACGAGATCGTCGATATAGCATTCGACGATTTCGTGTATGAGGTCATCGAAGATCTTCGTCATGGCCCTCTGGTAGGTGGCACCGGTGTTCTTTAAACTGAAGGGCATCACCTTATAGCAGAATATACCCAAAGGAGTCCTGAAGGCGGTGTGCTTCTGGTCTTCGGGATGCATCTTTATCTGGTTATACCCCGATGAGCCATCCATGAAGGAGAAAACCTCATGAGTGGACGTATTGTCTATCATCAGTTCGGTGACTGGCACTGGGAAATCGTCCTTCGGGCAGGCTTTATTGAGATCCCATAAGTCTACGCATATGCGCACTGTCCCGTTTTTCTTCATTACCGGGACGATGTTGGCGATCCATTCAGGATATTGGACCTCTTGGATAAAGCCGGAGTCGATCAGCTTCTTGACCTCGGCGTTGATACTCATCTCAACTCGAGCCGCATTCTTCTTGGTGCTTGTTTGACCGGCTTGGCGTCCGGGGATATTGCCAATTTGTGCACAGCAATTTCTGGATCTAGTCCCAGCATCTCGGAATAGTTCCATGCGAAGCAATCTTTATGCTGCATAAGTAGGTCTTTTAACGAAGTCGCCTTCTCTTCAGACAGCAACTTACTAATGAATGTCGGTCACGGGTCATTCGCCGTTCCCAATTCAATTTTCTTGAGGTTATCCGCAGTGGTATGGATTCCATCTTCCAGCTCTTTTGGCGCAGGTGGGAATTATGAGATTACCTCGTCGTTGCTGTTTTCAAAGCACCAAGGAAGGTCATCCATGTTCTCGGGCTCTTCTTTTGATATTGTTATCACGTGACAAGTACGAATTCGCTTCCAATCCCAATGTGAAACTGGTTCTTCTTCCGTGGCCTTGGGTTCGTGCTTCTGTGGTGGCGCTACCCTCCAGTTGTCGGACAGAGCGAACTTGCCAAGCTGATACTGATCTTCGACCCAATTCTTCAAGGTGAAGCAGTCCTCGAGAGGGTGCCCTACCTCTCGGTGATAAAAGCAATAGTCTGGGTGTGAGACCTCGCCTGCTTGTTCAGGGTGTTTAGACTCCGGCAGTGTAAGCATTCGATGTTTTAAAGCGAGGTCAAGTATTTTCTTCGTCTTGTCCCGAGGAAAAGAGTATGCTCGACCCATTTTTCTCATGAGGGATAGATCGGAACCGCTCGATTTTCGTTCGCGTGTCCTCTTAGCCCCGCTTCGTTGCTGTTGAGCGCTTTTTTCGCATTTCGACTTGTTTCTGCCTCTGCGTCGGGCCTTCTTTATAACAGGTTGACAAGGAGCGGCATTTTCATCTTTCACGGCCTGTTGGAGGAGGCGCTGCGTTTTGGCTTTCTCATAGATGACCATTTCGCGGTTATGGTCGTCTCGGACTTTTTGACCCGCTTCCCTTATAAGCTTGTCCATTTGTTCTTCGAACGACGGATTGGGCTCTTTTGCATCTGGAACTTTCACTGGCTCAGGATTAGCGTCCTCCCATTGAGCATCCGCTTCTTCATCGAAGTCATACATGACATAGCAGCTGTTTAGTAGCTCTCATTTCTTTGAACGGATGTATCCAAGTCCTTTTGTCTCCATTCTCCCATTAGGCAGTTTGGGTTGAGTCCCGGGAACGTTCCAGACTTTGTCATAGAATTTGACTTTTCGAACGGTCTGCTTGAAGGATATCCCCTGGCGTTTCAGCAGCTTTTTCAAACCTTCCGTATAATATCTGGGAAGACGGATAGGCTGAAGCCTGTCGAGCGTAGGATCCGCGCCATGCCAGATTTCTTTCTCCACTTTGGTTTCTTCAGAGCGGTAGAATAGAATTGCTTTTTCGCTTTCTCTCCTGGGAGGGATATAGAACATTCGCAGCTCTTCTACACTGTAGATATCAAGCGCATCCAGTTCTTTACGGTGTTTAAGCGGCACCATGGCGACTTGTAGACTTTGCTCTTCGCCAGCGGACGTTTGTATTGAAGGTCGAGCAGAGAATACAGCATGGATCTCATCTTCTGAGTCGCTACCAAAGATCAACGTAGGTGCGGACGGTCCTGGCTTGTTGTGTTGGGGCGGACCCGAATACACTATCTCCTCTTCCTCCTCAGTATCACTGCCGAAGACAGGGATGGTGGCATTAGCTTTGTTCTCCGGCTTGTGACACCATTCCGTGTCTTCGAAATCCGGTAAGAAGTATTTGGCATCTTCATATTTGCGGACTTCGTTCACGGAAAACGGATTCAGTTCTCCCTCCACGGTATACTCGAGACCATCCTTAGCGTATTTCATACACTGATGTTGTGTAGAAGGGATGACGTTGTACTCGTGTAACCATGGTCGGCCGAGCAAAGCGTTGTAGCATGTCTTGGCGTCTATGACATGGAACTTAATGTCCGTGACGAGTAGCCCGAAGCGTAGTGTCAGTATTACGGACCCAAGAGTTCTTGATGACTGGGAGTCGAACCCGGAGATGGTGATCTTGTCACGAGCAAGGTGCTGGACGCTCATGCAGATTTCTTTTAACACCCGAACATTGAGGAGGTTAACTGAGGATCCATTGTCGATCAGGATTTTGCCTATCTTTATATCGTGGCAGTATCCTGAGACATAGAGGGGGCGATTGTGTTCGCACGTCCCAAGGAGAAGGTCTTCATCACCAAAAGCGACATCGGCCGTATGCACTTCCTCCAATTCATCCTTTATCTTTTCCTCAGCCAGGAACGCTTGGAATTGTTCCGGATCTTGTAGTGCCTTGATCAACGAATCTCTCGCCTCCTTTGATAACAAAAGGGCGTCAAGAATGCTGAGCTGTGAGGGCAGCTTCCTCAGATGTACTAAGACGTTGTAATCCACTTTATTCTTCTTCGGTGGGTCTTTGGCGCTTAGCTCCCCCAGAACTTGGTCATCTAAGACGATATCTTCAGAGACCTTTTCTCTCCCTTTATCTTTTCTGTTTGAGGGTCCGAGATTCTTTTCAGGCAGCGTCCGATTCCGCAGCCGAATATTTTCGCAAACCTTCGGCTCTTCTTCTTTTCCCAAAGTGGACTCTTTAAAGAGAGGGGCAATTTCCAGCTCCTCATCAGAATCGCTCCCGAATGTAGGCACTTGTGACCCGCCGGTGTTAACCATGCGACAATCGCCGGTAGTTCTTTTAAGCCCTTCGGTCGTATTTCTTTGCTCCCGACGAGTTTTGCGCTTTTCCCGCTTAAAGCGTTGTCGATGAGTAACGTATCCTTGCCACCATCTATCGAAAGCTTTGCACTCTTGAGTGGGGTGCGAAACCTTCTGATGATATAAGCAATAGGAGGGGTGCATTTCTATTTCACCAGTAATTTTTCCTTCGGAGGATGGTAGCTTCATGCCCATTGATATGGCCTTAGCAAACCTTTTTCTCATCTTGAATTGGCTTTTGTCAGTAGTGGAGGTATTTTGCTCCAGCGGGATCATCTCAGCTCTTTCATCAAGTCGCTGGCGCTTGGCCCTTTCAAATATGGCCGTTTCGCGTTCTCGATCAGCTTTACTTTTCAACCGAACTTCATTAAGTAATGCGTCAATTACTTCATCTGATGGCCCCAGAATTTTTGGTTCAGGGTCTGCCCCCAGCGTTCCAGTCAAGGAGTCTCTTCATCGTCCATGAACGAATGGGAAATCACATGACAGCTCGCCACATATTCTTCAGATTCATCAGATGAACTTTATCCCTCATCTTCCTCTTGAAAGACATGATTGAGGAACTCTTGGAATGTAATGGGAGTCCGTGCCTTCTGGTTGTATTCCTCCAGCGCGTCAATTTGTTTTTGCAAGTCCGTGCGCTTGCCGCCAGGCTTCACGGGCTTCTTAGATTTCTTCTTCTTCTTTTTCGAAGATTTTGATGGCTGGTTACGAGTGCTTGGGCCACCACCATCGGTCTTTGGAGTTGGACGTGGCTTCAGCATCCTTTCAATGACATGCGGTTCCAACGGGTTCTTCCACCTAATCGCTGGACATGTCTGAAGATCGTTTAGCATTCTCTTTGTCTTGGCTGATAATACAACCTCCCAAGGAGCTTCTTCAACGACGGAGCATGTTGCCCCTGGCGTATTCGTCCCCTTAGATGTCTGGGGCTGCGGGGGGTTCACCTTCCATTTGTCAGATAACGCGAATTTGCCCTGTCGGTACTGGTTTTCAAACCAATTTTTGAAAACGTAGCAATCTTCGATCGGATGGCCCAGTATTCGATGATAAGGACAGTAGTTGGGCTCATTGACATCACTTGGTTGTAATGGACGTTTTGGATCCGGCAGATTTATGAGTCGGTTGCGTAACGCCAGCTCGAATAACCTCCTCGTTTTATCACGGGGAAAGGAGTAAGAACGTCCTAGCCTCTCCACAAGGGCCACGTACGGATGCATATTATTTTGACGAGCAACCGGCTTCGAGTCGCTCGGTTGTTGTTGAGCATTAGCGACAACAATCGCTTTTCCCTTCCCTTTGTCATTTCGGGAGTCCGGCTTTGGAAAAGGGGGTTTATGGCCCATCTGATCCATTTGCGCTAACTTGTCAATCAAGGCCTAGAAGGTAGTCGGCTTGAAAACATCATGAATTGTGAGCTGGTTGCTTGCCGATCAAGGGTTCCCACAAACATACCCACTGCGGGAGCTTCTTCAATGCGCTGCTCGCACTTCGACCATAAGTTCCGCCAACGTATAGCATATTGAACCCATGTCTCGCCCGGTTTTACCCTGGCGTTAATCAGTGCCGTCATCGGGGTGCGCTCACTGGCGCTTGCAAAACGCTGAGTAAACAACAGCTCCATCTCCGCGAAGGTTTTGATAGAGTCGTTCGGGAGCTCAGAGTACCACTCGAACGCCGTATCTGATAAACTTCCAACAAACTGACGAAGCAAAAGCTTGTCATCACCGCCGGTGTTGCCGCAGAGTGCCCTGAACTGGGCAACATGCTGGTGAGGATTTCCCGTTCCCTTATAGACATGGAACTTGGGAATTGTGTAACCGGGTGGGTACTTGATTTGATCGTACCAACTTGGATATGGCCGCCCTGTTTTTAAGACCTTCCCGGCTGCTTCGTCGCATGATGAACCCGTATTTGTTGGGCTATGTACTCGTCCAAATCAGCTTTGGAGATTGTATCCTCCTTAGCCGTCGACAGAGCTGGCGAAGGATTTGATGTCTCTCCCCTATCGTCTCCAAGGACGATCGGGGGCTCTTCTGCCGGAGGATCTTGTTGTATCATCATCCCTACCATGTCTTGGAAGAGGAGGCCCATACGCTGTATGTTGGCTGCTTGTTCAGCGGCCTCTTTGTCCTTCTTCTCCAATATTCGACGAAGGAATTCGGTGTCGGTTTCTTCCTCTTGGCGTTCATCTGAGGACGTTTCAGGGTTTTCTTTTGGCTCAGTAAGTGCGCCCATAGCGTTCATCATCTCTTGGAGCTTCTGCTGCTGCTCCTGGGCTTTGGTCACTGATCGCGTAAGTGGTCGATGACCCGTAGATATGCGACTGTCCTCTTTACCAGACGCCACGTAAACGGTATGAATTACAATGCCCCCTGACTTAGGGCGTTTGGGTTCACCACCTCTGATATTTGTCGCCGGCGCGGGGGTTTTCTCCGGCCTTCTTCTTTTATGGGCCGTTGAAGTCGAAGGGGCCGTTGCGGTAGGCACCCTAGCGATTGTTGTCCTCTGCTGTTTAACAGGACGGTCTTTTTCTTTTTGCACCTTCGTCTTCTCTTGTTGACGAGAGTGATCTGGGTCGATCACGGAGTCTTGAACCCTTCGCCAAACCTTGTATATTTTTTAGGACAGCCGTTGAGGGGGCTGTTCTTGCTTTGTTTCCGGAACTCTTTCCGCGGGCGGAGGAGATCTTTTCAGTATAGCGGTTGGAGAGTTCTTACGTACCCTCCTCAGCAGTTCAAAGCTGTTCCCAGTTGGAACAGCAGTGTTGATTTTCACCACTGGAGCCGGTGGAGTTAGCTCTGAGAGGAGTTGCCCTCTGCCTTCCTCACTCGTCGCCAATGGCTACGTCGATCATGACAAGCCGTTGGGACTGGCTCGGAGATAGAGATAGCTTCTTTTTGCCCCCTGTCTGAATGAGGCGCCGCCGGTGTTAACCTCTTAAAAACTGAGGTTGTCTTTTGAGGGGTGATATTCAACCTGTCGAAGACGGATCCTCGAGCAAGGGCAGGCGTAGGGATCGTCAGTCTTGAAAAGACTGACTCTTTGACAGGGGAAGCCGTCTTGACGACTTCTGGAGCAGCAGTTATTGCCTTCCTCGGGACAGCCAATTTAGAGTTCTGATCCATCCTGGCGAAAACAGAGGCTGTTGGTTTGGTAGTTGGCGACCCGTTGACAGGGGCTGTCGTAGCAGTGAGCCGGTCGAAGACCGACTTCTTGTTCACTTCCGGTGCAGGTATTGACATAGAGAAGCTTGTAGGCGGGATCATGGTCCCGAAAAACAGGCCGGTGGTGGCCTGGGTCACCTGGTCTACCGGCAGAGCGAGGAAGGAAGCCGCTTGGGGCTCATATGCTAGACCTCCGGGGGAGGTGGAGCGTCCGTTGCAGTGGCATTTCGAGCAGTTGGTGCAGTTAGAGGCCATTGATACTTGAGTTCTGCACCAGGCAAAATACCAAATCTTAGTAACTTGAAACCCAAAGGCAACCATTAACAAACCGCGATTCGTTCGCGAAGACGACACACGAAGTGTGGAGTGGAAAGAGGAAAAGGTCCCACCGGGCGTGCCAGAATCGGTTCCCCTCCGAACGGCGGCCGCGACGTGCGGGGACGTCTGGGCCTGAGGTTCGGGGCAGATGCTATATGGTTTGATCCGTCTACTTCTCCGAAGATGCCAAGTTGATTTATGACACCGTGTATCGGAGGTTTAGACGGATGCGGCCGATGTAGCAGACTTCGTCAGATTCCCCCTCGCTTGAGGGGTTTTTGATTGTGGGGACGCTCTTCCCTGCAGGCGCAAGCCCCTGCAGTTAATTACGCTACCGCATCGCGGTAACAACTTTCTCCTTCTCCATAATTTCACTTCGTGTCGTGTGTGTTTATTTTGTTTGTGGTTGCCCGTGGATTGTATACGGAGACTGAGTAATGCCGTCGCCCGTAGGACGTGGATTAGTCTAAATCCGTATTTACTTAGATTTGGGTTTGGTGTTTTTAGTTTAAGGATACGTTAGCCGTATTGAGGCTAAGATCAACTTAAACGTTCGTTAAGGATACGTTAGTCCTGTTTGAGACTAAGATCAACTTAACGTGGTGATCCATTTATTATATGGTTGTCAGGACTCGTCACCTTTCTGACGTCGTTGAAGAATTACAACGATAGGTGTCAGAGGAGTTCAGAGATGTACCCTTGAACCAAAGTTGATTTGGAGTTTTATAGTCCATTTGAATGTTTAAGGATACGTTAGCCGTATTTGGGGTTAAGATCAACTTAAATGAGACCGTTTAGATCCGGCAAAAGAGCATTTGGAGGCTCTATTATTCCAGTTTAGGGACGTGGTGGTCCATGTTCCAGTTTAGGGATGTGGTGGTCTATCTCCAGTTTAAGGACGTGGTGGTCTATCATTAGTTTAAGGACGTTTCGGTCCATAGCCAGTTTAGGGACGTGGTGGTCCAATATTAGTTTAAGGACGTTTCGGTCCAATATTAGTTTAAGGACGATTCGGTTCAATATTAGTTTAAGGACGTTTCGGTCCACGAGTCTAAGGACCCCGTAGTCCGTATACGTATGTGGTCGTCGGGACCCGTCACCTCTCTGACGTCATTGAAGGATTACAACGACGGGTGTCAGAGGAGTTCGGAGGTGTACCCTTGAACCGGAGGTAAATTGATTTAAGAGAGCAATCTTGCTCAGTCAATTTAATTTGAGGACTTACGGCCAAATTTGGGCTAAGTACAGTTGAAAATGTTCAACATTTTATTTGCTTTTCCATTGCATTTATTTTTATTTTTATTTGGGCTCTACCCATAAAGGATGCAGTGCATCAATTTGTTTTGGGCTCTGCCCATTTATAAATGATGCAGAGCATCAATTTTACTTGGGCTCTGCCCTTTTTATTGCTTTGCAATTTATTCTGGCCTGCTAGATCTTTTTGATTTGGGCCTGGCCCTTTATGAAATATATTGCATTTGTCAGGTGCTTTGCGCCAATCAGAGAGCACAAGCGCTTGTGATGATGACACGTGTCATGCAGCGCAGTGCGCTGCGCTAGTGCGCTACGCTTGCGCTGTGACACGTGGCGCGCTCTGGTGAGTTGCGCCAATTTCAGAGAGCAAAGCTCTATTTCAAAAGCGCATAGCGCAGATGGTTCAGATGCCGACACGTGGCGCTCTCTGGTGGCTTGCGCCAGCCCAAGCGCAACAGTGCAGATTTATAAGTGCAAAGCATTATTAATTTGAGAATCTTTTAGATTCAAGAACCAATGGTTCATAAAAGAAGTGTAAAGCACTATTTGTTTTCTTCGATCTAATGAGAGTCAAATAAAACAAGTTTTCTTGTTTTTTCTTATTTAAAGAACCAGTGGTTCATAAGAAGTGCAAAGCACTGTTTATTATGTTTAGATCCATGATCTATTAGAAGAAATTACTTCTATTTTTATGAAGGTTTTTACCTTTTCTTGAAACTTTTTCAGAGTTCTCTGTTTGAAGCTCTTTATTTCTCAAAAAATGTTGATGCCTTTGATTTGTGGTCTAGGGGTTTTATATAGTGCCCATAAGTTTGTTGAATTTGTTAACGAGATCTTTCTCTGAGTGATTTGGGGAATTTTCCCACCGTTGGATCTTTGATCCAAGGGTTTCTGTTTTATAGAAGAAAATCTTCTTGTTTTAACAAGAACAGAAAAGATTTCTTTAAAATCTTAATTCTGTTTGGCGCAAATACCCCAGCGCGTGACACGTGTCAAGCAGTGCACAGCGCAGCACAACTGCGCTAGCGCATCTGTGCTGACACGTGTCGCGCAGCACAACTGCGCTGACACGTGTCGCGCAGCGCAACTGCGCTAGCACATCTGCGCTGACACGTGTCGCGCAGCGCAAAGCACAGCGCAACTGCGTTAGCTCATCTGCGCTGACACGTGTCGCGCAGCGCAGCGCTTGTGCGACTGAAGCGTTGCTTCCTCTGATTTTGGTTTAAACAGAGCTTTGCTCTGATTGGGTGCGCGGCCTTGGGCGCTGCGCTGATGCATCTGCGCCTGACACGTGGCGCGTTGCGCGCAGCGCAAAGAATCTGAAGCATTGCTTCATTTATTAAAGTTTAAATTTTCAAAGTAGAGCTTTGCTCTGATTGGGGGAAGATGAAACGTTGCTTCATCTTCCGCCTTGGAATTTGAACAGAGCTTTGCTCTGATTGGGGTAAACAGGGGCGTCTCGGGGATAACGCGTGGTACCACTGCCGCAGCAGCTTCTCTCAAGGGAGGACGGACGATGGTCCGTCTCTTCAAGGGAACGGCTGGATTACCAGCAGGGGCAACGCCCTTGCGATCAAGCAATAATCGCTTTTCTTCCCTGATGACAACACCCATCGTGTGCTGGTACCACGTCATGTATACATTCAACACTTTCAGGACGCAGCTCGGCTCATTGATAAAGAAGTTAAACCCGGTGTTGAGCTTCATGAAATGGTGTAGCGCGTTGCGGATACCTTCTTCTGTGGCAATCGGCTCAGCAAGAAAGGCCTCAAGCGGGACACCCTGATTATAGCTAGATTGTTGAGCGAAACGATCCGGTTTGTATCTCCTGAACAACGCCGAATCGTTCTGCCTAAACACTAGAAAGCCCGGCCTGATTGAATATAAAAGAAGAATCTCTCGAGCTTTCAAGGTAGAGGCACCATCTTTAAAGATGTCCCGCAGCGGATGCACCGTCTTTGCGGATTCTTTGCCGATATTTAAGACCTTATCGATGAAGGTCATGCCATCCCCGACCGTACGCGGGCGAAGAATCAAACCCCGAGCCTCTCGCGGAGTCGGTTCCAAAGCGGAAGCGTCAACTAGCCGCATAAGCCGAGGAAAGTGATAACTTTCGTAGAAACGGGGCCTCTTGTGAATTCCAAAGGCGCCGAGCACATGCAGCTCGAGCCACGAGGTGAAATAATGCATCGGGAAGTTTATGGGCTACACCCCTGGTTTAGTAGTGCCTGCCGCCAAGCTGAGGCCGTGATACAAATGGGCTAACCCAGCGACCCCGACGGTCACTTGCATCCCAACAACCATTCGATGAGCTGGGTAGAAAACGGACGGCCTCATATGGCGAGGGTGCATCGGAAGCACAAACCAGCTTAGCCATAGCCCGAGGAACCCCAAAAAGAACGCTTTTTCGTCGATCCTAGGAGCTGCAAGCTCTGTAAGAGATGACCGGGGTGTCAGGAAGAAAGAAACTCCTCTGAAACGCCTCCACTACCGGATGGTTGTCCAAACCAAAGCCAAAAGGATCGTCGAGTTTGACGAATTTCGCGGCTTCCTTCGACAGGACTTCTGAGTGGAGAAAACGGGTGATGAAATCTGTGAAATTAACCCCATGGCTTCCGGATTCGAGAAATAGGCTCTCATAGAAATTCAACATCTTAATCAAACTTGGGGATTGATATTGAATGGCGTTCTCCGAGTAAGGCCCATCATCACTGACTTGGCAGCTAAGACGTACTCATCAGGAGAAAGTAGCTCCTCATAATGCTCCCCTCTGACAGGAAAGCCGGAGATCTCCGCGAACGCCTCTAAAAAGATTGAGACTTCCCGATCTAGTAAAAGGAAGGTGTGAGTTGGAACGTTCCATTGTTCCAAAAAGGCTTTGACCCACCATACAGGGGGCGTGGAATACTGGAAGAGAGAAACATAAATCGCGGGATACAACCAGAGCTTCAGCAACGGCGATCTGTTGGAAGACAAAATGTACCGGGCCCACTGCAAGTATCTAGCTAGATGGCGGGGAGTCAAGATTATCATGTATGGTTATCCCCAAGGGCGCGACTTGCCTAGACATATACGTCGCCCCAAGGTATCCAAAGCCATTGGAGGCTGTACGGGTATTGCAGCCATAGAAGGCTGAAGGAGACCCTCTGAAGTCCAGTTGACCTCCTCCACGGTATAGTTCACTAGGGGTGGGTCGGCGTAGTGGATCACCGGAATAGGCTTCGAAGGTGCTGCGCAAGAAAATCTACGCCGACCCCTGATGATCTGATTGTACCACGTCCCCTATAAATGAAGGTTCTTTTGCTCTGGGTCATGATCTTTGATCAATGCGAAGACTTCTCTATCCACGGGCGCTTCAGGGAATCCGCTTTCCGAACGAACAAATGGGAAAGAAATGTCGAAAGACCAAGTACCTGCATAAAAAAGAACAAAAGTTAGCCGTCAATGCTACAGTTTAAGTTCTGTCACTTGGTACTTTAAATTTATACCGCACTGCAATGCAGTGGAAAGGGACCAAAGGGGACCCACACAATCTAGATAATAGCTCATCATTGATGAGACAGTCACTCGTTAATGAGAAAATCCTAAAAGGATTCTCATTCAATGAGGGCCCCTCGGGTCAAGGATTAAAACTCCCTTGAGAGCAGTGCTCTGCAACAGAGTGACATCTGTCAACTCTAATCATGAGAGGAATAAAATTCCTTAAAAATTTTAAGAGCTATGCTCTGTGAAGACGATGGAATTATCCATTAAAAACCTAAAAATACAAAGCTTTTATAGAGTAAAAACTCCAAGATCTTCAAGATCTGTGAACAAACTCTAAGAGTTCTTCATGGAAGATGAACAGTACTTCAGTTCATGGGATAAAATCGCCCTAAAAGATTATATCTTGAAGATCTATGATCTAAAAATGAGCAAGGCTCTGTTGATGAGTAAAACCCTAAAATATATTTGTAAGATCTGTGATCTGAGAAGAGCAAAGCTCTGTTAATAAGTTCAATTCTTACCGAATTTGGGCAGAGTTTCGACTCTGAGAAATTTCTTAAGGGCAGAGAGCTTGGCTCTGAAAGAGAATAAAATTCTCAGAAAACAAGAAAACAAGAAGATGAACAAGCAGTCATCTCAAAGTGCCAAAGGTCCTATTTATAGGCAGGGAAAGTCGATCCGACTTCCAAGAACAATCCAACGGTGGAAAGGCTGCCACCGCTTCACTCACGTGTAAACCACGTGAGCGCAACGGGGGGGCATTTGTTTTCCCCAATCAGAGCAAAGCTCTGTTCAAATTTTTAATTTGAAATGAAGCAGCGCTTCATAAAAGCGCTGGCGCTAAGAGCGCGAGCGCTAAGAGTCAAAAACTCTGAGACAGCGCTTACGTGCAAAGCACGAGAGCGATAGCGCCGAGTGCGCCAGCGCTGAGAGTCAAAGACTCTGAGGCAGCGCTCACATGCAAAGCACGAGAGTGCTAGCGCCAAGTGTGCCAGCGCTAAGAGTCAAAGACTCTGAGGCATCGCTCACGTGCAAAGCACGAGAGCGCCAGCGCCAAGTGCGCCAGCGCTAAGAGTCAAAGACTCTGAGGCAGCGCTCACGTGCAAAGCATGAGAGCGCTCGCGCCAAGTGCGCCGGCGCTGAGAGTCAAAGACTCTGAAGCAGTGCTTACGTGCAAGGCACGAGAGCGCCAAGCGCTAAAACTAAATGTTCTCCACCGTTGGATCAAAGATCCAACGAAGATGATAAATCATCAAATTACCAGAATAAAATTCTGTTGAGGGAATACTCCTCAAATCTTTCCAAACAGAAAAGATTATGCTCTATAAATCAGAGCACCATTGGATCAAAGATCCAATGGTGATTAAAAATCACCAAGATATAGAGTAATCTCTGTATGGGAAAATAATTTCCCAATCTTGTTAATAACAAGAAAGATGTCTTCTGTAAAACAGAAGCCCTAAGATCAAAAATCCAATGGTGGGGAAACATCCCCAAATCAATCAGAAAAAGATTGCCTTAACTGATCAGCCTCCACTATATAAAGGCCCCAAGACTTCAAGTCTTACACAGAGGACCCCTCCCCCCCCACAAACTTTGAGAAATTTCAAAGAGAAGAGCAAGCTCTCGGAAGAAAATTTTCTTCAAGGTAAATAAAACAGAGAGATCAAAGCATCTCATAAAAGAAGAAGAATTTAGTTCTTTTTTTAGATCATAGATCTATAATAAAGAGGTCTTCCATAAAAAGAGATCACAGCATCTCATCATAAAAAGGGGTGAGAAGAACTTAATTCTCTTCAGATCACAGATCCATAAAGACAAAGTCTTTCACAAAAAACATAAGAGATTGTAACATCTCCTATAAAAATAAGAACCTTGTTTTTAGAGCCACGAGGTAAAGTCTCTTATAAACTAGAATTTAATTCTAAGAGCACAGAACTGATCAAAGCAGCCTAAAAAGAGCCTTAGCGCTCCAATTAAAAAGAAGTGCTTCAGCGCTCCAAGTCTGGCGCCCAGAGCTCCAAGCGCTATTTTTAAAGAAGCGCCCAGCGCTCCAAAATTGGCGCTCAGCGCCAAGCGCACCATGTGCCTCTCACGTAGGCGCTACTTAATAAAGAGCGCTCGGCACTCATTGACTGGTGCTCAGCGCCAAGCGCGCCATGTGCTCCTCACGTGTGCGCTATCTTACAGGAAGCGTCTTAGCACTCTAAGTCTGGCGCTCAGCGCCAAGCGCGCCACGTGCTCCTCACGTGGGCGTTGAGGGAACATAAACTGTTCTTTAAATAAATCCCCAGAGCTATAATGAGTGCTTAACACTCAACAAAAGGCAAAAAGAAAAAGGGTGTCAGAACCCATGTCAATGCTCAAGTATTGTTAATAAAAAGGGACCGAGCCCAAATGAATGTTCAACATTCTATTCAAAACTGAGTGGGTTGAGCCCAACTTGGTCACAAATCCTTAATTCAGATTAATTAAGCCCATGTGCTCATAATCTCTAAATTGATCTTGGTCTAAAACCTGACTATGGATCTCCCAGCCAACATTGGTTCAAAGGTACATCTCTTCACACCTCTGATATATGTCGTAATTCTTCAACGTCTTCAGAGAGGTGTCGGGTCTCGCCAACCAGAAACCCAATGGACCGCAACGTCCTAAAACTAACAATGGACCGTAATGTCCTTAAACTAACTACGGACCGTAACGTCCCTAAACGAAACTCTATGGACTATGAGGTCTTTAAACTCATGGACTATGATGTCCTTAAACTTATGGACCACAACGTCCCTAAACTAAACCCCCACAGACTATGATGTCTTTAAACTATGGACTATGATGTCCTTAAACTTCATGGACTATGATGTCCTTAAACTTATGGACCGCAACGTCCCTAAACTAAAACAATAGAGCCTAAATGCTCTTTTGTTGGATCTAAATGATCCCAAAACCCTGTTAAGCAGATCTTAGTCTAAAATTAGACTAACGTATCCTTAACAAACGTTTAAGTTGATCTTAGTCTCAAATGAGATTAACGACCCTTAAACCAACCCAAACCCAAATCTAAGAAAATACGGATTTGGACTAATCCACGCCCTACGGGCGACAACATAAATTAGTCTCCGTATACAATCCACGGGCAACCAAAAATAAAACAAACACAGACGACACGAAGTGACCATCTGGAGAAGGAGAAAGTGGTTACCGCGACGCGGTAACGTAATTAACTACAGGGGCTTGTGCCTGCAGGGAAGAGCGTCCCCACAATCAAAAACCTCTCACAATGAGGGGGAATCTGACGAAGTCTGCTACAACGGCCGCATCCGTCTAAACCTCCGATACATGGTACCATAAATCAACTTGGCTTCTTTGAAAAGGTAGACGGATAAAACCAAATAGCATCTGCCCCCAAATTCAGGCTAGACGTCTGTTTTCCCGGTCTTCGGCGGTGAACAGTGACAATCTCCGTACATTCCGGTCTCTTTGTCTTAGAGTATCACATACCGGGTCTAGGGAGTGGATAACGTCAGACTCCTAGTAACCCGATAAGTCGTGCTGGAGTCAAGCTCATAACCAACCGAGAAACTATTGAACTCCTATCTATAAATATCATCCACCGTGGCCACGGATTTAGGGTGATGGCCAACCGAACACAACGCGATATCGACTCCTAATGCCAGGAGAGACGAATCCCCGACAATCGATCACTGCCTCCATGTGGCTCGGGACTGTACCCAACTAAAACCTGTTTGCACGACCCCTTTAAGCCATGGTAGGGTAGTAATTTAAGTACAGTGGAAACTCACACGAGAAAAATGACGATCTCAGGTCAAAAGACTAACCTGTACTCATGCCACTAGAGAACTGTTATCTGACGATAGGTATAATACCATTTAGAAGTTCTCAACGGATCCGTCCAGTGTACTCACCTCCAGTGAGCACCTGTATACTATCTTTGGTGACACAACACCAATGGCTTGTGAGACCGGCCACCGCCTCCCGTTGGCGTCAAGAAATGTATACACTAGTCTACTCCGGAATATCGATAGTCAGTCTCGATACTCTCTCGACTAGGGACATTTAAGGATATATTTATGGACTACCCAGCTCTCACGTATATGATCGCTATCATAATGTTGGTAGTAAAGCAAGAATCCTACGGGTTTCATCATTACGTATTAGCGACACGTAATAACAAGTAAAATATATACACATCAATGATAAAGACAAACCAAATATCATACTATTATTTCGAGTAAGACTTTTCTACCTGTATAGGTCTTCCTTCAATTATCATAATCGCCTACCTGCAATTACAATAATTGCCTTAAGGGCACTATAGCCAACATTCTCCCACTTGCACTTAAGATCAATTATTGCGGTATCGCATACTCATAGCTCGTGTTCTATCGAATACCCAACTTTTCTACTAATCAGTTTCGCAAACAGTGTTTGTGAAACATCCATGTTCGAGAAATAGCCCTAGTGAGTGGATCCGCTCCAACATTCCAACTTCCTCTCTCTATATATCAACTTCATAGAGATCAACAATCTTCCAAACTGAGCGATACCCCACCTCAAGAATTTGTCCGGATACTTGATGGGACCAAGTTCATAAATGAACAACTTTATCCAGCAAACTTTTTGGGTTGTATTCCACGTTGAGTCATAACCAGCATCCTGCACTATGTCTACCTTAGTATCCCTATTGGAACCCTATCCGATATACTGCTCCTTAGAAGAGGGTAAACTCAAAACTCTGATAGCATCTTTGTCATACAGGTCACTTTGGAAGCCTGAACCGATAACCGTCTCCTAGAGGAGGCTGCCGTTACCATATACCAAGAATATTCTCTTATGTTCTTAACTGCTTCCCTTTATTTCTTCTGTATTGGATTAATATCTGTTTATTACGGCAAGTGCAGAAGCCACATCTGGTTTGGTACATGGCATCACATTATTGACTCTATTACCTAAGCAAGTGATATGACATTCATGCAAGTCTCTCTCCTAATCAGTTTTGAAGACATCTCTTTAGAGAGGTAGGCTCCATTACATGCGAGTAGACTACCACGTTAGGAGTCATCCATTATAAACTACTTTAAAATGGTGTCCAAATACCCGAATTGGAACACTTCCCAAATCTAGATCTATCGATATAGATCTAGTCACCAGAATCCCTGATATCTCAGTAAGTGCAAAAGCAACTTCTGGTTTGGTACATGACATCACATGATTGACCCAATTGCCTAAGTAAGTGATATGTCATTCATGCAAGTCCCTTTCCTTATCAGTTTAGAAGACATCTCTTTAGAGATGGTGACTCCATCACCTGTAGGTAAACTACCATGCCAAGAGTCATCCATTTTAAACCACTTTTAGAATGATGTCGAAATACCCGGATTTAAACACTTCCTAAATTTAGATCTAAAACCATAGATCTAATCATCAGAATTCCTTATATTTTATCTAGATCCTATGTGGAGAAACATCTGTGGCAACCAAAGTTTGACTGATTGTAGTATAGGAACATCACTTCCTATCAGGAGTACGTCATCCAAATCCCAGGAAATAACTCCCTACTTCCTTCTTAGTAGGTTCATCTGTTATTTTGATGAAATCAATCAAAACAGATGATCCAACCCCGCTTTGCATGATTTAGTCTACGAATAGACACAAGCAACTTGCACACCTTCCGCCGTTCCCACTAACTACGATGACCCTCTGGAAGAGTCATATACACGTCCACTTCTAAATTAATATTTAGAAAGACGTTATAATTATCCACCTGCCAGATATCACTGTCATGAGTATCAGTAGTGGCAAGTCATATCCGTATGGACTTCAGCGTAGACACTGAAGTAAAGGTTTCATCACAATCCACACCAGGTATTTGATGAAAAACTCTTACTACAAGTCTAGCCATATTAGGTTACCACCTTTCCACCTACATTGATCTCGAAAGATCTACTTGCTCTTAATGGTTTTTATCCCTTCACGAGCACCTAACAAATTCCATAATTTGCTGAAGTGAGTGGAGTTCAATTTGGATATAATGCATCTAGCCATCATCCGGAATTCAACACTTTCCATGGTCTGCTGATAACTAGTAGGGCCATCATCACCATGATGCTAACCTCCCTATTACCGTCTACGAGGAAACCGAAGTATCTCTTGGGTGGCTGAGGGCACCTACTAAATCTGCGGAGTGGCTAAGCTTTGTCGAGTCCAATTGAATCTCCAGGTTCTACTAAATTTTTAGTAACCGTTTGTGGTTCTGGAATCACTTCCAGTTCTACCATACTCCCACTAGTTTCTTTTACAAAATGATTTCTTTTATAAAAAAAAAGGTGACGAGTCAAGAACAATGTAATTTTTGATCTTGAAAATGATAGAAGATTAACCCTTGCGGAAATTTTGGATAACCCACAAACTGCCATTACTAAAACGTGCATTGAGTTTTTCCGTATTCTACTTTTAAACAGATGACTCCATATCTTAACAATCTCAAGATATGCAACTATTCTATGTTCATATAGAATCAAAGACACTAATATTATACAGTTGTTTCCAGTGCATATCCCAAATGGAAAAAGGCCATACAACATTACTCACCAAGGAGCGCACCCACGGATAAGTAACCTGTGAGAGAATCAAGTTCTCAATTTACTACAATGGAATACCTAGCATAAGTATCTACATCTTCGATCATTTCGAAGAATTCTGATACTTTTATCGTATGGTTCTCTACTTTATTCTTATACCTATAAACTTCTCAAAATCTTTGAACCTTATATTTCAACGAATGCGTGTCTAAAACCAGAAAACTCATAGGTAAATTTGAATGATGTAAGAGTACCAACCCCTGTCCTAAAGGATACCGGACAACATACATTACCGTGTATAAGTCCCAAGAGTATACTAACTCAAACTCCGTGTGTCGTAAATTCAAAACTGTATTTTGGCTAAGAACGTTTATTTCGTTATTCAATACACGCTACCTTATCCTCAACTGATAAAGATAATGTTTAGAACACGATTTTCAAAAATTATATTTAACTTTATAAAATAAAGATATAGATGTTCAATGTTAAAAATTGGTGCAAAACAACAGTTATTCAATACCAAATATTTGCCGTAATTCAAAACCGGGTGATTTAATCCAATATCGCCAATCGCTACGAATTCTGATATTGAGGATCAAATCGCCTATTTCTAAATATTTTACTCCTACTCAGCATCTGTAACGTCATACAGAGTGAGATTCTAATATGGTATATACATACCCTGGAGTCAGAATAAATTAGAAAACAATTTTCAATCATAATATCACAAAAATTCTGAAACATATATGTTTTATGGGGGTGGCTGAGTATTCTTAGTAATGTCTCTTCCACTATCCAGATTTAAGACAGTAACCACAATTTCCTTTCCCCTCACTCCAACCCTTTATGTCTTTACATCTCAATTTTTGCACGCCATACTTAAACTAGTTGGTTTTCTTCATTCCCTATCTTTCGGCACCTGTCTAAGGTTTGGAAGAAGACTATCCAACAAGCGTAACATGTGTACTCTCTTAGTACAAGGAGCTCTCAACTAGAGAGAAGGTGAAGGGAAGAGACAACCGTATAATACAATTCAAATTCTCCAGAACCAGTGGCCATCCTCGACTGAAATAATTTCTTCGAATTCGTATGTAACTATACGATGGCCTTTCCAAACAATATGCATCATCTTAGTGATACAGAGTGTTCTGGAGAAATGTAAAGGGAAAGTAGAAGTAGCAGAGATATATCCGACTTTGTCGTGAATCATGACAATCCAAAACCAAAGTGTGTAAGAATATTCTATTAACTTGGTTAATGAGTTTTAGTTAATGGTAAGTCATGGTCGCAAACCAGAGAGAGAAAAGAAACACTCAGCTTGCACTCTATCAAGATTAGATTGCTTAATCACTTTATCTAATCTGGATGGCTCCCACTGTATCCTCGAATTCTCCTTCAAACCCTAAAAGGAGAGCTAGTCGGGATCATGTATACCTTACAAGTTCGCTAACCGTTCAACCAAGCCACTGTTGGTACTCAGAGGGAGGTCCTCCTTGCTTTCGCACGTACCCAATTATATAACCTCGTTTCCGCAGAAGTGTAATCTCACTAACACTATCTAAACACATAATATGTTAGCTAATTGTGAAGTGAAAATCTCCCGAAGAGTAATATCTATTCATCAGTGGGAATCGGGACCCAACTATCATTGTGTGATAACCTTAACGGAAGCTGACCAAAATTACCACACTCCAGAAGGTATGTGCAAATTTGGCAAGTTTCCCTTATATTTGAAACTCCCGATATGGTTTTTACCTCTAGAACCTAAGTGAACTTGACGAATGATCAACAAATCAAAGGGTCTTAGTCAAGCTCAACCCGTCATTATCTTAATTGCATTAATCCCACCCGTCCGATCCTTGACGAATGATCAACAAAGTCGTATGACTGTCCTAATCAATCCACATATCCATGCAACATAAATTCACTACTTATCTACCGCAAACTACGCCTTGACGAATGATCAACAAACGTAGCACGAATACTATGTATTAATGATATGAAATGACGGAGGGCTACGGCTATTTTTTGGCGAAAAACCTTTAACGTAATGAATTTGATATCATTGAAGGTTCTCGAGTGGCTTTGAAATGGAATGATTTAGGCTCGTCATTTAAAACTAGTAACATAAAATTTTGCTTAAGAGCGAACTTCCTGTGAAGAGATCAAGACTCTTTCTTAATAGAATGAGGTGCAAGATATTCCTAACCGAATAACTCTATGCAAAGTAAAAGAATATGATTATAGTTTTGAAGAAAACCGAGTAGTTTTAAAAATTGGTTTCGACAACACCATTTAGGTTTATTTTCCTTGCATATAATGCAGTCCCATCATTACAAGTTTCTAAGCTACACCAGAAACAACCAAAATAACATACTTTTGTATGCCACTGGCATTCGCCACGGGGTCCCGGGTCTTCACCGTAAGATTACTTAACTTACGGCAGGGACAGGGTTAGCGCGGATACAAAACATATAGAAGTATATAATATATATAATATATATCATCACAGGCATATATAACATCACAGGCATGTATAACATCACAGGCATGCAGCAAACAATATAGAATAGCGGATAAATTAGGAGCACCACGTTTCATTTGAGCCGCAAATGAGACGCGGCGTTTCTCGATCGTGTGGATAGCCCATACAACACCAATCCTAGACCCCTGCGAGTGCTACAAGCCATCTGCCAATTCTAAAAATTGGATAACCCGCCTTCAACACCATGAGTTAGTCACCCGTCACTTTCTAGAATCCGGTAACTTGGGCACTCCTCCGCAGGTCGATTCATTACCCCTACAAGTGCGGCGACCAAGTTGCCAATTCTAAAGCGACGTGGCCCGGTTTCAAACACCATGAGACGGTCACCTACCACACTCTAGAATCCGGCTACTCGAGCATATTTCCTGGGTTAATCCTAGTATATGAATGAAATAAATATACAGTGGTGACATCGACCGCATCCTGGTCGAGTCCCAATAAAAGAATATACATAATACGGAAACAGCGGGCACAAGTTGGAGCTCGTGCCGAACAAATGAATACAACATTATAAATCAAAATTGTACAAGCAATTGCACGTGGGGTTATCCGTTACGACAATCTAGCTAAACCATCACAGGGATATATAGCAATTAGGCAACATTTAGCAACACAAAAATTTCAGGTGTGCAATCCCGTCTAATCGAAGATATAGCAATTAGGCAACATTTAGCAACACAAAAAAAATACAAATCATAAACAATGCATTAGTTTCGACCGAAAATTTTCCCGAACCTGCCAAAAAACAAATATAACCTTAACTGAAATCTGGGGCAAAAAGAAATATATCAAAAATCAAGTTTCCCAATTTCTAAGCCACCGCAAAAACCCAGAGACCTAATTCAAATTTTGGAGCGTAAAAAGCGGCCAAAAAGAATAAATAAGTGGCCATATTTTGGGTTAGGTCCTCGAGTTTTGTGCCATATTTTCATACCTTAAAACAAGTGCACTGTCATGCCCAAAAAAATTTCAGGTGTGTTTTAGTAAATGGACAGAAACTTGGAATTCAAAACTCGATCCGGAAAATCTTTGGCATCGAAACTATAACATTGTCTACAACTAGTTCTAGTGTTTGGTTGGCTCTCATACTATTGAAAGTTCTTTATACCCTTACCGCTACAACCACGATCAATGCGGAATCGAAAAACAAAATTTTTACGGGTAGTACTAGAAACAAATCCCTAGCGATCGTTCCAAACATTAAACTAGAAAACTAAGCAAGTAAGGTTTAGGGATTACAACTTCTGTCGCGTGTTCACCCAATCATTGTAGACCCTTCCAAGTTTCTCGTAGGCCGTCAGGAACAAGATTGAGAGGCAACAACCCTTACCGAAAATGATCCACCTGAGAGAAACCGTTTCAAGCTCCAGCTTCACTTAGTAAAGCAACCGATGCTCCAAACTTGTCAGAAATGGTCTGTGGGGATGTAGAATTTTTCCACTATAAATATCTCTCATTTTTCATGCTCAAGAGAGCATCCTCACTCAAGAGAAAGTAGGAGATGAAGATGAGAGAGAGAGAGAGAGAGAGAGAGAGAGAGAGAGTGTGTGTGTGTGTGTTTGAATGAATTAGGGAAGAATGGCTTCATTTTATTTTTCAACCATAAAAGAGAAATATCATAACAATTATACAATAAACAAATTAAGCCCATTCTTTTTACATGCCCTCAACCATACCCAAAGCCATCTCACCCTCCACCTCATTTCCAATTGACTTTCTAAAAAGAAAATCAATAATAAGGTGTCCTTCTTCTAGAAGTATTCCAATAAATACGGAATACAATTCGGTATACGTATCGAAATATATGTATGTGTATCTGTATAAAAATACGGATAGCTAAGAGAGAGAATGAATAGTGAACAATAATATTAGAATATATATATATATATATATAAATTATTAAATCAAAACTTGATTTAATAAACTGGCTTAATCTTAAGCCGGCCAGTATTATCAACTATCTGATTAAAGTCCATGTAGCCAGTACACGTATTTAATTGAACCCTTGCATGTATCAATATACGGCCTCTACATCATATCGTCTGAACCGAGAAAACCTTATGTGTGGGAATCTAAAGACTCGAAAATACGCTGGTAGTGATTTACTGGAAAAATCTAAAACCACAAGCACGTTAGCGGTACTAGATGTACGTAACAGCTACCCAGGTATCTGCAGAAAGTGAGGTCGACTATCAAGTTCGTATGTATCCCACTGAGCCTGAATATGACAATCTCTTTACAGTATGCTCTCTTCATCAAAGAGTATCACATACCGGGTCTGGGGAATGGATAACGTCAGACCCCTAATAACCTGATAGTCATGCCGGAGTCAAGCTCATCACCAACCGAGAAACTACTAAACTCCTATCAGTAAATTTCATCCACCATGGCCATGAATTTAGGGTGTGTTAGTTATATGTATATCCTAGAGGCCATTACTGTACATACGATGTATATTGTAGTGGATGCTTGGACATATATATGGAGGACTTTCTTGCTCGACATGATAGTATGCTATCGGTTACACTTTATCTTAACATGTACACTGATTGTTTCTTTATTACATGTTGGTAAAGCCCTTAGGATGATTATTTGACTACCGGGATTATGATGCAGATCATACTAGTGGGGACAGTGTAGTCGCCAAGTACATCCTTCAAATGTTCCTAGTCGTAGGTGTATCGAGACCGAGCATCGATATACCAGAGTAGACTAGCGTATAGCTTCTCGACCCATGTAGATGGGCGATGGATGATCCCATATCTATTTGTGTTTGACATCAGAGACAATATACGGGTGCTCAGTGGAGACTGGTTATAATGAACGGACCCGCCGAGAACTCCCAGATGGTATTATACCTCACGTCAGATGGCAGTTCTCTGGTGACACTGGTACAGGTTAGTCTGTAGACCCGAGATCGTCATAGAGTCTTGTGTGATTCCCACTGTGCTTTGATTTCTAGCTTACCATGTTCAAGAGAACGTGCAAAACGGTAGCTTTTGGGTATAGTCCCGAATCATATGGAGGCAATGAGCGATAGGAGGGGTTTCGTCTCTCCCGGTATTGGGAGTTGATGTTGCGCTGTGCTCGATTGGCTATAACAGGAAGTCCTTGGACAGGTCTGCTTCAGAGATATACTGGTAAGTGTTATCAGTAGTTTCTCGACCCGTTATGAGCCTCATATCGACATGACTTATCAAGTTACTGGGGTCTGACATTTACCACCCCTAGACGAGATATGCGACATATCAGACGAAGAGACCGGACTGTACGATAGTGTTACTGATTAGATTCACAGGTTATGAGCAGGCTTACTTGTTGATCTTCTGATCGCTCAATACCCGGGTGGCCGTTACGTTTAGCAGACCGCTTGCGGCTTGTGAATGTTTGATATGATCATCACCTACTGCCGACGTATTGACGAGTCTTTAGAGTCCTACACAGAGGTTTCCTGGCTCAAGCGAAATGGAGTAGGAGCACATATGTGATATGTGCGGGACCGAGATTGATACGATATGAGATACCGTATTCTATTCTCGCGATTTGTGATATTGGTCGGTTATATGCGATATAGCCGGATTATCGGATCAAGTGTTGATTCGATAAGTTGTTACATATGATATTAGTCGGTTATATGAGATATAGCCGGATTATTAAATCAAGAGTTGATTTGATAATCTAATGTATAATTATATATTTGATATATTACATTACATTAACTAGTATTAGCTCACTTATGATTTCTTTTCTCACTAGTTTGTGCATGTGTATATATGTGATATATATTAGTGTACAAAATATTGTGTCATGCTTGATGATCATGGACATGGGTGTGTGTATGACATACACCATGCTTGGTTTAATTGCTAGGGTTTTATTTATTTAAGTAATTCTAAAACTAAATGATTTTGTCATGGATGATAAGCTTGTAGAAGTTTGTAGTTCTTTGACTAAGTCTTCAAGTTTTGTTTTATCTAAGATATTTGTTAACCCTACTAATTAACCTAGCCTTGGTTAAGTCTCTACAAAGGTTAAGTATATGATACTTAACTCACCCATGGTTCTAATTCTCTACTTGATTTTATCATGAGAGTTCATTCTTCTTCTTCCTCCTAAAAAGCTTTCTAGCTTCAATGGAGATATTAGATAAAATGTGAGAAAATCAATTGTAAAGTGAGCCCACTTCCTACTTCATCATCCTCTACTACTTGCTATTTAGTATAGGGTGTTTGATTTACTAATTCCACAATTAGTGAAGAGATAGCTTGGGTTAGTGTGTCTTCGACGTAGATCATTTTTGGCCTCGAAGTCTTCTACCAAGCTTGATTCGTACATCTTGTGGAGCCTCTCTAGAGTCCGGAGTTCAAGATCGCAGCGAAGGGACGACCACACGGAGCTAATGAAGTGAAGGACCGGTCTAGAAAGGTTGTATTCTTTGCTCTCTTTTGGTTGCAAAGTTTTTGCTTTTCTATTCCGTCAGATTTCTAGTATACGATTCTAGGGTTGGGGTTAGCTAGAACGGCAAATTTTGAATTTTGCATGGAAGATGCCTCCCGAAACCTTGCTGCCGTCCTAGGCAACCCTGCAGTGGTACGCAAGAGACCACTAGGCCCTAGATCTCACACTTGAAGAAAGCACAACATTGCACACAAGAGCGCAGCTTTTTTCTCTTGGTTCTTGTTCCTGCCCACCGAGACTCCATGGTTGTGGAGTGGTCTTTTCCTCCTTGGAAGTGTCTTTGAAGTCCTTTGAAGCAGAAAAACAACATCATTTGCCTGCTTTCATGAAAGCTATTGGGCTGGTCTACAAAAGGGAACCGTAGAGTGAGGGCAAAACGAGTGACTTTCACGAGTCAGGATGCCATTCGAGTGCATGTGGTTTACCCGGAACCTGCTTTCCCCCTGGCGAGCCATCGAAGGAGTCTAAACGGGATAAGGTCTCAGCCAACTCCACATCCATTGCAAGGATTCCTTCACCATGAAAACGCAAACTATCGTCCCCTTCTTTTTGGGGAGCAAGATGGAATTGTCACTCTTTCTTATCCACTTTGCCGAGGAGAGAGAACTATCAGATAACTCAAGCTAGACAGAAAGGTGCAAAAGTCCACAGTTCCTTAAGGATCCTGTAAGCAAGTGAAATTCATTCCACTTCTCAGCATGACGTTTACCACCATCCGAAGGACTCAAAGAAGTCAGCGAGTATGAACTACCTTTGAAGCAAGGGGGAATAGAAGACAGGCATTTGCGCTCATCCCTTGCTTGTTGACTCGTAAAAGTCAGCGAGTATGAACTACCTTTGAAGCAAGGGGGAAAAAGTCAACCGTCTCTCTACTTCGAGAGAATCCCCAGGGCTATTTACAACTAGACCCGAATTGGCTAAATCTAGAGCCATGCTAGAAATTTAGACAGATTTTGTTAGGATTACGAAACCGAAATACTTCGAAACTTGAAACGCGAAAATCTTGTTTCTGTCGAATTTAAAATGTTGTCTAAAATTTTTTTAAACAAGTACAGAGTGTTATATGGGATATATCATGAACACCATGAAAAATTCAGGGAATCTGCTCAGATTTTGGCCAAGATCTATGTACTTGTGGCCGGCCACATTTTTTATTTTTGCCCTGAACTTTTTTTGTGTTCCAGTGACTTGGTTTTGGTGTTTCTGGTGTTGTTTGTGTTTGCTAATTTTGCATGTGATGTAATCTTACACAATAAGCAATTCGGAGTGTTTCGTATTCGTAGTTTTAAAATTGTTTTGGGTTATTCACATATTGTCTAGGCGAAGTTTAAAAGTTCGAACGATTGTCAAAAACCTATTTTTCTAAGTTTAACATATTCGGAAAAATATGCGAGTGATTCTATGAACCCTCTAGAAGAATGTAACCCTAACTCGACTTTTTTGGATCGCGAAACCGCGGTCATACCTTAGGGTTTGCTGCAGTTCCGTGGCGACATGAGAGAGGCTTGGGTCTGCCCTTCTACTGCTGGTGCATGGTACTGTGGCATATTCTGGGTATTATTAAAACTGTGCTCAAGTGTTGAGCTGTCGGGAAATTTTGGGACTTTGATGAATCGATCGAAAAGTTTAACGTCGTCCGGATATTATGTGATGGGATACAATATTTAGAATCCACATGTAGTTATGAGATAACTAATTTGAATGCTATAAATCTAGCAATTTAGTCTCATTTGATCGGTTACCACGGGATTTTGATGTGAGCAATAACGTAGCGTACGCGGATACTCGCCGGGTAACCTTATTAGATAGCCACGTCTCATATCCCCGACCAAGTGACTGTAGGAGAACCCCGTCGCCAAAAGCATCGGTTCGGGTGCTCGCGGCAGCGGTGTTCCGCATTAGTGCACTTCGTTGACGGTATCGGGGGGTGCGGCCGTCTACTAAAGTTTCAGACGAGCATTCGATCAGGATGTCAGGAATCTTGTTGAATTGCCCGACTTGATATTGAAAAGTGTTTTCGAGATCGAGACTAAAATGCGGGGATTATAATTGTTAGGCATGCGATATCTAAGGAATTCATTTGGTTAGGCATGAAATCCGTAATATGAGATATTTCGGGTTTATGATATCTAAGGTGGTTGCGGATTCCAACTGTTGTAGTTTTTCACTTTCTTTTCTGCGACCGTAAGTGTAATATGTGGTGTATCGCCGGTTTCGGTGCTATATGTCAACGATAATTGGGATACGCATATTTACTTACGTTGTTGGCATGTGATGTTATGTGTTGCTGTGATATGTTATATTGGATCGTCGTGTTTTGAATAGCCAGGGTTTTTATGTGAGATGAGAGTTTTTATTTTCATCCCTGTAAAATTCATTATATGTAATATTCTTTTATTGAGGCACTTCCAGGTTGAGGATGATGTCACCATTGTATATTATTTACTTTTCCGCATTAGGATAGACTCAAGGCGGGGAGCACAGGTAACCGGATTCTAGGGTCCAGTGGGAGACCATCTCGAGGCGTCGAGATCGGGTCTCCTAACTCTAGAATTGGTAGGGTTGCTTGCCGCTCTCGTACGGGTCTAGGGATGTGGGTTTGGCTATTCATCACGACCGTGGAATCCGTGTTTTATACAGGCTTAAAATAAAACTCGGAAATCCTAGTATATCCAATATTTCATATGTTGTGTTCTGCTGCGATATATGTGATATGATCACTGTATATGTTGAGATAGATACTGGATATAGTATATGTGATATATTATATAGACGTTGCTTATGTTTTACACCCGCGCTAGCCCTGCCCCGCTCTGCTGTTAGTTTCCTAAACTAACGGTGCACGAAGGGACATCGAGACGAATGCGGATGGCATAAGCGTATGTTGTATTTATCTGTGATGTTTAGGTAACTTAAAATGATGGGACTTCATTAATGAGATTAATGAAATAAAAGAAACCTAAAGATGTTGTAGAGACTTGTCTCGAAAACTGGTAGCTCTAGTTCTTGCTTGCATAGCGGTATTCCTTGTAGAATATCCAGCACCTTATTTGATAAGGAAAGAGCCGAGATCCCTTCACCGGGAGTGACCTCTTTAGAGAAACTAGCAGATACTACAAACTCGGTTTATCTTTTGATTGCTTTTATAGTTTTTGCTTTGCATAGCGGTGTTTCTTGTAGAATATCCAGCACCTTATTCGATAAGAAAAGAGCCGAGATCCCTTCAACGGGAGTGACCTCTTTAGCAAAACTAGTAAAAGCCTAAAAAACACTCCATTTCAAAATCACTCGATTCTACGACGATATCAAGTTCATTACGCTAAAGGTTTTCTTAAAAACCTGTTGTAGCCCTCCGTCATTTCAGATAAGTACCGGTTAGTATTCGTGCTATATTTGTTGACTATGTTAAGGCGTAGTGTGCGGTAGCTGATTAGTGCTTATCTGCATAAGCATATGATGCGATTGGATTAGGGTAGTCGTGCGACTTTGTTGACCTTGTTAAGGGTCGTGTGGGTGGGTTTAATTCAATCAGGAAATGATGGGTTGAACTTGGCTAGCGCTTATGATTTGTTGACCTTCTTAAGGTCATAAGTTGCTAGGGGCAAAACATTATCGGGAATTTCAAGTGTTGAAATTTGCAATGAGATTGCATACCTTCTATGAGATAGTTGGATCCCGATACCTACTGCGAGTAAGAGTTACTCCTGGGATAGTTTTACACATCACAATTAGCCGATCAAGTAGGTGTCTTTAACGAGGTTATGCCTCTGGGAAAACGAGGTTAATTTTAATTAGGTCCGTGCGAAAGCACGGGGAACCTCCCTCAAAGTACCGACACTGGCCTGGCTGAAAGATTGGCGAACTTGTAGGGTGTAATTAATCCCGGCTAGTCTTTCCTTTTAGGGTTTGAAGGAAGATTTGACTAAAACAGTGGGAGCCATCTGATTAGATAAATTAATAACCAATCTAATCTTGCAAGAGCATACGCTGAATGTTTTCTTCTCCCTCTCTCCAGGTAGCGACCATGTCATGCCTTAATCAAGATAATAATATGGATGTATTGACCAAACCCGCTTGTTATACTGAGCTGGGGAACGTTGGTCCCGCTCCAACTTATAATTTCTATAAGACTGAGCAGAAAATAGGGGATTACTAGAATTTCCGTGCTGCCCAAACGAAGAAAGTGTATGTTGATACATCTTCTTTGGGAGTGTTCATTGCCGAGAACTGTTTCTCAGTATCCTTTACGTCCTGAGTATGAGATACCGGATCAGGATCCCACATAAGTAATCTGTTACGTGGGCTACAGATAGGTAGAAAACTGAGAACGGGTGATTAGTTTTAAAAGTTGGAAACGGTGCAAGTATTGCAGCCAAGTATATTGGCAGTTATCACTCTGTATTACCAAATACATTGATTCTGAACGAATGTTATTAGATACTGAACCTGATATACAATGTCATATCAGTCTCTTTATTTAGTAAAGAAGGATATAATTTTGTATTGTTGGATAATGTTTTGATCATTTTCTATATCAAGAGTTGATCGGTTCAGGCACGTTATCTAAAAGCATACACGTTCTAAATCAAACCACAGTTCTTAACGTATAGAACACACACAAGAGGAAGAGTTCAGAGATGAACAAATTCTTCTTGAGGCATTGTAGACTAGGTCATATCAATGCGACTCTACTAGCCAAGTTACATTTAGATGTATATTTAAATCAGTTTGAATTTACATCTTGTAAATCTTGCCAGTCATGTCACAAAGATAAGATGACCATAGCTCCGTTTATTGGAAACAGAGAAAGAGTTAGTGAACTCTTGGGATTGATACATGATGATGTATGTAGGTCCCCTGTCTACACATGCCAAGATTGATTCTTTATACTTCATTACATTCACTGATGATCTCTCAAGATTCGGACATATGTTCCTGTAGAAACACAAGCCTGAAGCTTTTGAGAAATTCAAAGAATATAAGTCATAAGTAAAGAACCAACATGGGTATAGGTATTATTTCCTTTGATGAGATCAGGGAGGAAAATACTTGAGCACGGAATTCCTGGACTATTCTAAAGAAGAATGAGATTCTCTCTCAGCATTACTCCTCCGTATACACCACAGCACGTTGGTATATCAGGGCGGAGCAATCGCACCCTATATGATATGGTGTGCTCTATGATGAGTACTACTGAGTTGCCTATTTCCTTTTGGGGGTTATGCACTTGTGAAGCTGTATACCTATTAAATAGGGTTCCAACCAAATCAGGTGCCTACCACTCCATATGTGATATGGTATGGGAAGAGCCCATATCTTAAGGATGTTAAGATTTGGGGTTGTCCGGCCTATGTCTAAAAGCAAGATCTGGACAAGCTCGAGGCAAGGTCAGTTCTGTGGAAGTTTGTTGGATATCCCAAGCATTCGCAAGGGAATATCTTCTACCACACTGAGAAGCAAAAGGTGTTTTGTTTCTTAGCATGCCACCTTTTGGAAAGGGAATTTCTTGTGAAGAAATTAGTGGTCATGAGATAGAACTGGAAGGAGTTCCAGCTATACAAACTGCAGCTGATGATTTGGTAGAACCGGAGGATTCAATGGCTCCTAACGAACCTCAACCTCTCCACCGATCTGGTAAGGTTCCTCACCCACCTGAGAGATACTTCGGTTTTCTCTATGACAGTGGGAGCGAGAATTGCATCATGAGATCATGACCTAACTAGTTTTGAGCAGGCCATCAAGAGTGGGGACTCTGTGACAATGGCTGAATGCTAAACAATCTGAGATGGAATCCATATACACCAACAAAGTATGGACTTTGGTTGCTATATTTAAAAGGTTAAATCCCCACCAGGAGCAAGTATATCTTGAAAAGATTACTTGGTGTACATGGAAAAGTTGAGACTTTAAAAGCTAAGACTTGTTGCAAAATGTTCTCGTCATCGACCAGGTATGGATAATGCTGAAACCTTTTCTAGTCCTTATGCTTAGGTCCATCCGGATCCTACTTGCCATTGCTACATACCACGACAACGATATCTGGCGGTTGGGTGTCATGACTGCTTTTCTAAATAGTGATTTAGAAGAGAGCGTTTATAAGTACACAGCCAGAAGGCTTCGTAGACAGTGGGAGTAGCGGAAACGTGTGCAAGTTGCTTTATGAGTTAAAGCAGGCCTCGCGGAGTTGGAACATCTGTTTTGATGTGGTAGTCAAAGAGTTTGACTTCATCAAAATGGTAGATGAATCTTGTATATACAAAAAAGGTAGTAGGGAGTATGGTGGTGATCCTCGTATTGTACGTGGATGGCATACTCTTGATAGGGAAGGTGTTCCCTATGCTACACTCGGTCAATCTCCTCTTATCACATTGATTCTCTATATAGGATCAAGGGGATACCTCCAAAATCCTAGGTTTTGGATCTATGAGATAGATCTAAGTGGATATTAGAATTCTCACTAGGTATAGTGAGATGGTATCAATCGATCCTGGGGAGAATCACTGGATAGCTTCTAGGGTGGTAAGGTGGACTGAATGTCAGTCACAGGAATTGTCTTTACCCTCAGTGGAGGGACGGTATGTTGGAAGAGTTCCAGTCTAGATACCGTGACATACTAGACGATAAAGGCTGGATACATTCTTCCAAGGATGCTACCAAAGAGGTAGTCTGGATGTACACTAGTTCATGAGATGAACTTCGTTCTTACCATTGTGTGACAATGGAGTTGTGGCTTATGCCTAGGAACCGCCGTCCCATCACTGATCCAGACATATTCTTAGGCAGTATCACCTGATCATGGAGATGGATGATTTCCAGGGAGATCGAGGTTAGGAGAGTAGATACGGAGGACAACAGGGCGGATCCACTCACAAAGGCCTATTCCCAGAAGAGACTTTTATGGGATAGTTGAGTATGGGATACTTCAACCACTGTTGATTGTTGGGTATGTGATACTACAACAGATGACCCTAGTGCAAGTGGGAGATTGTTAGTTATATGTATGCCCTAGAGACCATTACTGTACATACGATGTATATTGTAGTGGATGCTTGGATATATATATGGAGGACTTTCTTGCTCGACATGATAATATGCTATCGTTTATACTTTATCTTAACATGTACTCTGATTGTCTCTTTATTACATGTTGGTAAAGCCCTTAGGATGATTACTTGACTACCGGGATTATGATGCAGATCATACTAGTGGGGACAGTGTAGTCGCCAAGTACATTCTTCAAATGTTCCTAGTCATAGGTGTATCGAGACAGGGCATCGATATACCAGAGTAGACTAGCGTATAGCTTCTCGACCCATGTAGATGGGCGATGGATGATCCCATATCCATTAGTGTTTGACATCAGAGACAGTGTAAACCCCCGTTTCCATCTTAATAAAAGTTTCCTATTTTCTGAATCCCAGCGATTTCCTTTCTTTTTCCCCCCTCGTATTTTATTGGTTGCTTAAGCTTAATATTTAAACTTTATTTTTTCCAGCTCTTTTAAAATTATGGTCCGAAGCCAAAAGCTAAAATATATTTATATTTTTTCCAAACCCTAAAAGCCTAAACCCAAGATTTAAATCAAAGCCAAAGTAAACTAAAACCAAAATGTTACTAATAAAATCCTAACCCAAACTATATTTAAACCCTAAGCCCAACAACTCAAAATCAAATTTTAACTATCAAATTAATTTCAAACAGCCAGCCCGTTCCCCTACTCAGCCCACATATTTTTTTAAAATAAATCCCTTAATCTATTTTCCCCCAGCCCGTTCTCCCCTCGGCCCACACAAATTTTATTAAGGGAATATTTTGTTTAAAATCCTCAGCCCAACTCCTTGGCCCGCTTCCTCAACACCCGACCCGACCCGCTCCACTCCCTCTTCCCCAACGGCTCTCCCCCTTTCCCGCTCACGAACGCCTCCTCCGCCGCAGCTCGCGCCCACGCCCACGCCCCCGTTCTCGCAACGTTTCACCCACGACTGCAACCCTCATTCATTTCCTCACGCCCTCACCTCTCTCTTCTCGTTCATTTCCGAAATCCCAAACTCTCTCCATCCTCCAAAAACCCACCGAGCACCCAACTTCCCTCGAACCCACTGCACCCCCCACCGCCGGCGATCACCCCATCACTTCGCTCGACCCCACGACGACGACAGCCCCTCATTCACCCTCCTTCTCCCTCTACGACTCCACCCTCCATCAACCCAACTCACCTGCACACTGACCCATTACACCCGAGCTCGGTCACCCTGCACGCTCGACGCTGGCGAGCCCCCAACTGCCCTGAACCGTCCCAGTCGACACCTTTGCACCCTTTTACATCTTCATCACTTCCTCCTACACCCACACCCGAGCACCACCATTACTCCCTCTCTTTCAAATTTCGTTGCAGACCAGAGCACTCACTGCGGCCGTCACCGGAGCGACGCCGTCAACCGTCGGCGACCCCAACACTTCTCAGGAGATCCACAGAGCCTCCTTCACGCGTCCAGCGAGCACAAGAAGTCTCCGGGCAAATTCCAACACCAATCCCATACCGCAAGCCAAGCTCGCGCAAATCCGTTTCACGGCGTACATCACGCGTTCGTGACGCCGCTGCTGCCGTGCGACCCCGAGACGTTTCCAGGCAAGTGTTTACTTGCTGCATGCTAATAGAATTGTGGTACAAACGTAAATCATATAGTTTATAAATTTACCGGTTCCCGATATATTATGCGACCTATGTGTTCGATGCTAGACCCCAATGAAAATAATTGTTTAATTTGACGGAAATAGATATTTCCTGTTAGCCCTCATAATGATAAATATCGTGTATAAATCTCACTGGAAAATATGATTGTTAGTGACTAAAACTGATACCCCCAAATATGCCGATAAAACTAGAATTTTTCCGTATCTGAAAACGATTAAAATCACCGTTAATTATATACATACTGGAATAATACGTTCGAGGGCTTAAATCGAAGCCGACTCGACAAAATTTAATCCTATGTAAACTTCTAATGATTTCTGCTCTGTAACTGCGATGATATTTAGATCGGAGTGCGACTCTGGACTGCAGTCCAGAGCGGCTCTGATTACTGTGTACTGTTCCAAAATGTGTGTCACTGTGTTTCCTGAATTCGTTTGTTACGGAACTCAGCAGTAAATTAAAGATAATTCTGTTAGCTAAACAAAACAAGTGATTTCACTCCGTTTCATTGCCATTTGCTATTTTAAACTGTTAATAAAAGGGCAGAACGTATAACTGTCCAGAATAGATTCAGAGGTGATATACTGATGTTAAACTGTGCATAACTTTCAACGTACAGATGAGATTGAGGATCCGTCTGTTGCGTTGAATACTCTTTTGAAAACCCTAGATTTCATTCAGCGGTAGCATCGCTAAAATCTGAACCCAACTGGGTGCAATTCGTGTTGCGAAACGGACGTTCAGTTCTGAAACTGAATTTCCAGCCGCGAGCACTTAAAATGAAACAGTTGTATCTTGAAAACCGGTATCCCGACTGAACTGAAACTAATTTTGATGAATTTCTGACTGAGTGTTCTATTTATCTTACTTGTATCATTTTGTTGAATTCTTAACATATGAATTTATGCAATTTTTGTGAGATAATGACATGCGTATTGATTCATAATACACTTAGCTTAATGATGGCATACATACATATATCATACCCCATTTGCCATATACTTAGGGTTAGTGCGTGTTAGAGTCAGTGCACATTGCATTATCGTGCGTGGTTGATGTTGGTTTAGAAGTGATGAGTATACCACTGGGAAGTGAATATTCGTGACAGTGATTGATACAGTGAGCAGTGATAAAACCGAGCCATTGATATACTTGTACACGACTGAATCAAGATTACAATTAGTGTAAACTTGGGGATAAAGGGGAAATCGAAGTGGAAAGAGAATCGTATTTAGCGGGACCGTGTTTTAGAGGATGATCATTCGAGCAGTGATATATATATTAGGTAGGATCTAGCGATCCGGCTGACAGGGTTATGTCCCGAGCATGTGGGCCGTTGTCTTGGGTATGTACGAGACTCCTGTTAAACATGATCTTTCTTCCACTATGCGATTTCAAACATGACCTAGAGACCGATAGGGACACAGAACATATTCTGCATCATATAGTGACGTAGTGATTACTTGCATTGTTCTTACACTAGTACTACCTCATTTACCTGTTTCATCTTATTATAATAATATTGTTATTGTGTCGCTCTGACGACCTGAGTATGCATGCTCAGATTCCGTGGAAGGACCGACACAGGAGACGGATCTACCCTTCGAGTTCACGGAGATATAGTCTGGTGTACTTTCTTCATTTACTGCTTTCCATAAAAGTGATCGTGAGATTGAACTTGGTTAGTAATTGTTCTTGTTATCTGTAATTTGTGAACAATGGATTATTAATGTAATAAATTAGTGATGTGATTCCTTTACTACTGTGCTTTATCTACTGATTACCATGTAATTCTAGAAGCCGAAGTGTGACTACGGCGAGATGTTTCCCTGACCGTAGGAGCATGGCTGGCCTAGTCATCCCTCGTTTTCCGTATTTTGGGAAGCGGGGCGTGACAGACAGTATACAGGTGTTCAGTGGAGACTGGGTACACTGAACGGACTCGCCGAGAACTCCCAGATGGTATTATACCTCACGTCAGATGGCAGTTCTCTGGTGACACTGGTATAGGTTAGTCTGTAGACCCGAGATCGACATAGAGTCTTGTGTGATTCCCACTGTGCTTTGATTTCCACCTTACCACGTTAAAGAGAACGTGCAAAGCGGTGGCTTTTGGGTACAGTCCCGAATCACATGGAGGCAATGAGCGATAGGAGGGGTTTTGTCTCTCCCGATATTGGGGGTTGATGTTGCACTGTGCTCGATTGGCTATAACAAGAAGTCCCTGGCCAGGAATGCTTCAGAGATATACTGTTAAGTGTTATCAGTAGTTTCTCGACCCGTTATGAGCCTCATATCGACACGACTTATCGAGTTACTGGGGTCTGACGTTTACCACCCCTACACGAGATATGCGACATATCAGACGAAGAGACCGGACTGTACAGTAGTGTTACTGATTGGATTCGCAGGAGTACGAGCAGGTTTGCTTGTTGATCTTCTGATCGCTCAATACCCGGGTGGCTGTTACATTTAGCAGACCGCTTGCGGCTTGTGGGTGTTTGATATAATCATCACCTACTGCCGACGTATTGACGAGTCTTTAGAGTCCTACACAGAGGTTTCCTGGCTCAAGCGAAACGGATTAGGAGCACATATGTGATATGTGCGGGACCGAGATTGATACGATATGAGATACCGTATTCTATTCTCGCGATTTATGACATTGGTCGGTTATATGCAATATAGCCGGGTTATCGGATCAAGTGTTGATTCGATAAGTTGTTACATATGATATTTGTCGGTTATATGTGATATAGCCGGATTATTAAATCAAGAGTTGATTTGATAATCTAATATATAATTATATATTTAATATATTACATTACATTAACTAGTATTAGCTCACTTATGATTTCTTTTCTCACTAGTTTGTGCATGTGTATATATGTGATATATATTAGTGTACAAAATATTGTGTCATACTTGATGATACATGGATATGGGTGTGTGTATGACTTACACCATACTTGGTTTAATTGCTAGGGTTTTATTTATTTAAGTAACTCTAAAACTAAATGATTTTGTCATGGATGATAAGCTTGTAGAAGCTTGTAGTTCTTTGACCAAGTCTTCAAGTTTTGTTTTACCTAAGATATTTGTTAACCCTACCAATTAACCTAAACTTGGTTAAGTCTCTACAAAGGTTAAGTATATGATACTTAACTCACCCATGGTTCTAATTCTCTACTTGATTTTATCATGAGAGTCCATTCCTCTTCTTCCTCCTAAAATGCTTTCTAGCTTCAATGGAGATATGGGATAAAATGTGAGAAAATCAATTCTAAAGTGAGCCCACTTCCTACTTCATCATCCTCTACTACTTGCCATTTAGTATATGGTGTTTGCTTCACTAATTCTATAATTAGTGAAGAGATAGCTTGGGTTAGTGTCTCCTCAACGTAGATCATCTTTGGCCTCGAAGTCTTCTAGCAAGCTTGATCCGTACATCTTGTGGAGCCTCTCTAGGGCCCGGAGTTCATGATCGCAGTGAAGGGACGACTACACGGAGCTAATGAAGTGAAGGACCGGTCTACAAAGGTTGTATTCCTTGCTCTCTTTTGGTTGCAAAGTGTTTGCTTTTCTATTCCGTCGGATTTCTAGTATACGATTCTAGGGTTAGGGTTAGCTAAAATGGAAAATTTTGAATTTGGCATGGAAGATGCCTCCCGAAACCTTGCTGCCGTCCTAGGCAACCCTGCAGGGTGATGGCCAACCGAACACTGTGCGGCATCGACTTCTAATACCAGGAAAGTCGAATCCCTGACAATCACTAACTGCCTCATGTGGCTCAGGATTGTACCCAACTAAAAGCTGTTTGCACGACTCGTTTGAGCTATGGTAGGGTAGTAATCTAACTACAGTGGGAACTCACACGAGACAAATGACGATCTCATGTCAAAGGATTAACATGTACTCATGACACTAGAAAACTGCTATCGGACGATAAGTATAATACCATCTAGAACTTCTCAGCGAGTCCGTTCGGTGTACTCACCTCCAGTGAGCATCTGTATACTATCTTACGTGACACAACACTAATGGCTTGTGAGACTGGCCACCACCTCTTATCGGGGTCTAAAAACGTATACACCAGTCTACTCCGGAATATCGATGCCCAGTCTCGATATTCTCTCGACCAAGGACATTTAAGGATATGCTTATGGACTACCCAGCTCTCACGTATATGATCGCCATCATAATGCTGGTAGTCAAGCAAGAATCCTACATGCTTCATCATTATGTATTAGCGATACGTAATAACAAGTAAAACGTATACACATCAATGATAAAGACAAATCAGATAGCTACTATCATTTTGAGTAAGACTGTTCTACCTGTATATGTCCTCCCTCAATTATCATAATCGTCTACATGCAATTATAATAATTGCCCTGAGGGCACTATACCCAACACTTTATGCTAAGGATACATACTAAGGTATGACTAAGTGCTAGACATCATCTTCTCGGAGCAGTGACTGTATTGCTACTTATTGAGCATGGCGACAGTGGGAGCACTTAAAAGAGTCGCCCTGATCGGGTCAGGATGAGGCTGCCATGTACTACAAACCGAGCGACCGAAGTGGTTATCCCATGGCCACTTTACCTGTTTACATATAGCCGGACTAAGGGTCTGACTCGTCGTACGGGGTGCAAGCTTGTCGGGAGATCTCAGACATACCGCAGGGCGATATGGCCGGGCAAGTCAATCACAGGGTGATTAGACTTGGATCCGTACGGTATAACCTTAAGGACGTACACTATCAGGGAGAGAATTTTGTACCCTAGCACGTTGTCATACGACGTGCGCTTGGATGGGGCACATAAGGAGGTAGAGAGATGGATCCCATCTTTTTCACTATGTGAGCCCTTATGATAATCTCCTTCACGGAAGGACGAGCGGTCTATATATCTTTAGCGACATTAGGCTGTTTAAGTAGACATGTTATAAGCGTCTGCTACTTTGGCTATTGTTTCCTACTACGATGATTATATACCGCACATACGTAGCAGTGTCAGGAAAGTGGATGAATAGCAGACCTAGCTATTCAAAGTCGGAGGAAAATCGATTGGAATGTCTCCGATTGTATCGCAAGTGCAACTCTTATTGACGCCATGGTGGCGAGGCTTAAGAGTGAGATGAATCGAGAGGTTTACCTAGGTGTTCAAGTACACTTTCGAGAGGGATCGAAGGTACTTGAGCAAACTTGTCTGATCGAATCTGGGGTATGAGATTTTGCGAGCTTAACATATATTTGTTTTATGTTGTTTTTTCTTTCAATGAGATTCTTGTGTCGGTCTTAACGGATTTGGTTGCAAGGGTACTTGCGTGCAGGTTCTCAACGGCCCACGCCGCACCAACATAACATGTATGGTAAGAACAAGGAAGAGGAGAAGAGTCTTGGGGAGACAATTGATTCAGGGAATTAATAGTTTAAGGAACCAACTCAGGGAGCTATGGACGGTACCTACTCGAATGTACGAGTGAGAGTATATTAGACATTAGGCCCGATCTGGCCCAATACCCGCTCATATGCGTGGATGCCCTATATATACACATATAGGGGCTAGGGTTTCATGTGGGTCATATGAGATGTGTGAGATAAACAATAATATAGAGAGAGCTTTTCTAGAAAGAAAAACAAGAGAGCCGTCTTATCCTTCTTCCTTCTATTCTACTAACGGTTGGTGATGGAGGCTGAAATCTCCTTCAGATGTTGCCTTCCGTTGATCTGCTGATGGCGGCGATGAGTGGCTGGGATTTGATCTGGAGGTTGTTGCTCCTGAAGCGTGTGGATCTCAATGGGTTGAGGTTGTGGTTGCCGAGTTACCTGCAAGGAAGTCCCGGTGTGGTTGTACCACCAAGGACCCTCTGACGATCAAGTTAGACTAGAGACCCAAGCAGAGTAATGGCTTAGTGGAATAAAAATGGCTTACTTGAACCGTCTGAAGAAGGGGTTTATATAGCGGTGGCAGCAGGCGAGGCGGGCGCGAGAATCACGCCGGCCGTTACTCTCCTGACATCATGCCCGCGTGATGATCGGGACCTCCCATTAATGGCGAGACAGGCTCATTAATGGGGGATCGTGGTGGCGTGGAACGTGGGATGTAGCCGGCGGAGATCTCGCACATGGCGAGATTCGCGGGATGGAGATTACACCTGCAAGCGGTGTTGTTGGTTGGTCAATGAGACCAAGGAAGATGACCTCGGCGGGAGAGCTCGCGGACGAGCGGGAAAGCTGAGGTATCTTGGTTCTGCGGTAGCTCGGAGACGAGTTGTGAGGCCGAGGAGGCCAGTTGTGCAGGGGGCTCGGAGGTGAGCCATTGGGCGCTCGGTAGGACGAGCGTAAGTGTGGTCTGGTAGGCTACTGTAAGTCCTTTCTTGCATGCTCTAAGACACGTCATCTGCCACGTGTCCTAATCTGGGAGACCACTGATATCGAGCATCATCATTAGCCCCCCACTCTCGTCCCGACCAGCTGACAGGTCGGGTCAAGAGTGGTTTGCTGGCTCACCCGAGGTGAACTCCTTTCTGAAGATATCGTCGGGCGTGTCTCTGGGCAATTGGTTGTCTTTTCTGGATGTGGCCAGCGAATCAAGGCAAGATCCTTTTCATTAAAGATGGTGCGCCGGATCGTGTGCTCTTTGGTGAAGCGACGGGCCACGTGTTGGGTGCCGGTTGGCTGATGTGACGTGTTGTAGGTTTCTGGCATCCGATGGGACGCTGCCAATGTGCTTACGACAGGTAGAGAGATCATGGCCATTAAGTGCAGCGAACCGTTTTGGCGGGAGTCGACCGTCGCCGTTGGATGAGGACACCGGCTGTATAAATCGAGGTGAGGCCTGATTCAGGGTCTCTCTCTTCACATTTCCCCATCCTGAGTCTTGTTAGCTCGGCGCTCTCCCCTTTAGGTCGGATCTCAGCATTTTCTCTTCTCAAGGATTTCTTCCCATCAGGTTAGATGTCTTATTTTGAGGAGTTTGTAGATGTCGTAGCGGTAGATACTAGGGATTCTTCCTCTGGGTTTGAGCCCCCTCGGGAAGTTGGGGTCAGATCCTCTCCCCGGGGGCGTGCGTCTGGGGCGGTTACGGGAGCGGTGGCGGCGGACGCGCCTGGTGTGTCGTCCTCAGTAAGATATGAGGATGATCTTTTCACCGCTTGGGCTCGATTCTATATTCCCTCCGGCGACATGCTGCGATTGGCCGAGGAAGGAGAAAGGGCAGATCAGGTGAGGGGTAGAGAGATCGCCTTGTACCTGGAAGCTCTTTGGGCCGGAATGCGCCTGCCTTTCTCTCCCGAGATTGTAGCTGTGTTAAATTATTTTGGGTTAGCCCCGGGCCAGCTGGTGCCGAACTCCTGGATAATTCTCTTTGGGTTCCTGGTCCGGCTGAAGTTGCAGATGATCCCCTTTAGTCTGTCCATCCTTGCCTCCTCCCTTATTTATAAAAGTCACCCCGAAACTCGTGCGGGCGACCCGAGGTGGGTTTACCTCTCCTTTAAGAAACAGCGGGGGAGTGTAGCCGGGTCAGGGGTTGTTGTCCTGCCTTCTTCCATCCACGATTGGAAGAAGAAGTTTTTCTTCGTCTGGCCGCCAGAGGGTGAGGACTGGCCCGTACCCATCCAGTGGTCTAGGGATAGGTGCTGGCAGGGAAATCCGTCCAATGACCCCGACGCGGCGAGAGTGGCGGCGTGGGAGCCTATTCCTCGGGCTGATGTGCTGCTTTCTGAGCGGGCCCTCAGTTGGGCCGGGCTCAGCCCCACCCAGTTCGTCGGTAAGTTAGGAGCTGGTATTTGTTTTTACTTTGCTTATGTCGCTGATTCCACTATATTTTGTCTTGTGCAGAAAACATGGACGCGGGCCTCCTCCGAGCAGCTATATGGAAGTCGAAGAAGGGGTCGAAGGCTGGAGGGGCCAGCTCTTCCCGTCAGACGACGGTCCCGGCTACCCCAGCAACCGTCCCGCCCCAGCGGTCGAGTGCGGATTGCACCCCGGGGACCAGCCAGGTGCCAAGCAGAAAGAGGGCTCGGGGAGAGGATGCCTGAGCTTCGGAGGTGGATATGAGCTCTCCACCGTCGTCTCTCAAGAGGTTCCCCCAAACAGTTCCGCGGACCCCGGCCTCTCCGATCTTGGTGGACAAGGGGGAGCTCCGCTTCGAGGTGCCCTCGGTGCTTTCTGTTGCTGACAGCTTGCTGCACGACATGGAGAAGTCGGCCGGGGACCGGGTCGCTGGGGGGACGCTGAAGGCTCAACTAGCGTCCATCGCCTAATAGGCCCTGCAGGTTAGCGCTCATACATCGTCTCATTGTTTGCGAGATTTGGTGCCCCTTTTTCTTTCTGATCCCCCTCCGATTTCTTCAGGTCCTCCAGCACGTCGCTATCGTCGCCTGGATGGAGGTGTAGGATATAGCCCCGACGATGCGAGCCGCGGGCGAGCTCTCCTCGCTGGGAGAGAGCTCGAAGAGGGAGCTGGAGGCAGCGATGGCGAGGGTCACTGCCCTTGAGGGCGAGGGAGCTGCCGGCAGGCAGGAGGCGGCTGCCGCGAAGCAGGAGGCGGCGGCGGCGAAGCAAGAGGTGGCGGCCTCGAAGCAAGAGGTGGCCAGGTTCCGCGAGGCAAAGCTTCAGGGCTCTGAGGTGCTCGTCATCACCATGAAGAAGTCAGTGAGCACCCTCCGAAAGGAGTTGGGGGCCGCAGTGGAGGCGGCGAAGAGAGCCGACCTCAGGGCGGCGCAGGTGGTGGAGAACTTCCAGAAGTCGGAGCAGTTCTACACCGTCCTAGCTTCGGCCACCAACCTTATCTGGCACGAGGCTCTCGACGCCGTCAAGGCCCGGGTGCCGGAGTTTGCTGATGAAGATCTCCGAGCAGAATATCCCCGTGGGGATGACGGGTAGGGGGATTCCCCTGGGAGCCCTACCGAGGAAGGGACTCTCGGAGAGGGTGACGCCGAGGCTCCTGCGACGGACGCATCCCCAGTCACGGTGGATGTCGAGCTCATCGGTATCGCTCCCAGCCCTGGGCCTGAAGCCCCTCGTCTTCTCATTGTCTTTTCTTTTGTTGCGTCGAGTATTTTGTAGGCCATCGGGCATTTTTGTAAGGCTGGGGAGCCTGTAAGACTACGGTAGCGCCCCGGCCGTCTTTCCGAGGCAAAAATGCGGAAACGAAAACTTTTTCAAAACTTGAAACCGGCGCTATCGTATACTTAAAACCCGGATCGAACCATTAACCTACAACTAGCTATCTAGAGAAGGGATAGAAAGCTATACCGATCGATCCGTGTCGTTCGGTCTTTGGCCACCATCCCAAGCTCCTCACGGCATCTCGGTCTCGATCTCCTCGTCGGAAAGGGCACCACATCTTCGAGTCTTTTTACGGGTTCCCGCTTCATCCGAAGCAAATCGGGCACGAAGTGTGCTAGCCGACGTGTCCAAGGTGATGTAGAGAATGTTTGTGATCACTTTGTCTCTTGCATCCATGAGATGGATGGAGGTTAGAGATGATGCCATTAATGGAGGTTGTGAGCTAGAGGAGGAAGAGGAAGAATAGCCTTTTTCTTTTGTGTGTTTCTTATGATGAAATGAGAGAGTGAGTATCAAAAAATACAAATCCAAGCTTTCATATGGCAGCCCCTCTCTCTCTCTTCTCATCATATCAACACCAAATCAAACAATAATGTGACATATGCACATAAAAAGAGACCATGAGTCACTGGCCTTGCACATGTCACATTAAATGCACAAAATGATGATCTAGCTCACAATTTCCATTTGTAAACATTAACCCAAATGTTTACAATAATAAAAAAATACGGCAACATCTAAAGTAAACTCGTGAGGGATCACAAGGATACCCCTCACCTGTATATATATACCTGGATCCGCATTCCGACTGAATGCGAATGTGATGAGACTAAAGTAATCCAAAAAATCTAATACTAGGATCCGGCTTAAACCAAAGCCCACTAGTATGATCCGTCCGATCATGATCCGTGCACTACTGCACGCATATGATCGGACCTTGCCATATATCATACGGCCTCTACATCGTTTCGCCCGAAACTTGAGAAACTGTCTGTGGGGGACTCTAAAGACTCGTCAATACTTTGGCTGTGGATTTAACCACTAGCACGTCAGAGGTATTAGCCGTATGTAACGGGCTACCAGGTATTGACCAAAAGGGATGTCGATGAGAGAACCCATCCTGACACCCTACTGAGCCTGTCAGTGACAATATCCGTACAGTTCGGTCCGTTCGTCTATGAGCATCGCATGGCGGGCCTAGAGGGTTGGTAAAAGTCAGACCCCCAAAAGCGGTACAAGTCGTGTCAGAGTGTAGCCCAGAACACCCTGAGATACTACTGGAATACCTACCAGTAAATCTCCTGCCTTAGCCAAGGACTTCGTGTAATGGCTCTCCTAGACACAGCGCGATCTCATCCCCAATACCGGGAGAGACGAAACCCCTGCCGATCCTCTCACTGCCTCCATGTGGCTCGGGACTGTACCCAACTAAAACCTGTTTGCACGACTCCTTTGAGCCGTGGTAGGGTAGTAATCAAAGCACAGTGGGAACTCACACGAGACAAATGACGATCTCAGGTCGATGAACTAACCTGTACACATGTCATCAGGGAACTGCTATCTGACGTTAGGCATAATACCAACTAGCATGTTCCCGGCGAGTCCAATCCGGTGTGCTCATAACCCAATGAGCACCTGTATACATCTTAGGTGAACCAACTGACACCAATGACTTGTGAGACCGGCCACCGCCCCTCATCGGGGTCTCGACTGTATACACTAGTCTACTAATGGAGTATCGATGCCCAGTCTCGAAACTCCCACGACTAAGGACACTTTAAGGATGTGCTTATAGACCCCAGCTCTCACGTATATGATCGCCATCATACTGCTGGCCGTCAAAAAAGAATCCTAAGGGCTCTATCAACGTGCAATAGTAACATGTAAGGTCACCTAAAGCTGTACACGATGATAAAGACAAACCAGATAGCATACTATCATCTCGAGTAAGACTGTCCTACCGGCATAGGTCCTCCCTTAATCATTGCAATCATGTACCTGTGATCCAATAATTGACTCTGAGGGCACTATATCCAACAATCTCATACTTGCACTCAAGGCTAATTATTGTGATGACGCATACTCACAGCCTGTGTGATACCGAACACCCAACTCCTCTACTAATCAGTTTCACAAAACCTGTTTGCGAAACTATTGCGTTCGAGTAATAGCCTCAGTGAGTGGATCCGCCCTAATGTTTCTTTCTATGTCTCTCTTTATCTCAAGTTCGCGGAGAAAGCCATCTCCCGAAATGAGCAATACCTGTCTCAGAATATGCCTGGATATCTGATGGGACCTAGTTCAAAAATGAACTCCAAATCCAAACTTCTTAGACTGTATCGTCAACTGAACATAATCGGTATCCTGCGCCACACCTCCCTTAGTATCCACTTGGACCACCTGTCCAAAATACTGCCCGTCGTCAGAGGGAAAACTATAACTCTGATAGTCACTCTGTCATCCAGGTCACCTTGGAAGCCTGTAATGATAACTGTCTCCCGAAGGAGGATGCCGTTAACATATCCCTAGAACATCCACTTATGTTCTAAAACTGCTTCCGAACGTTTCTCCAGGATAGGATTAATATCAACTTATTGCATCTACTGCAAAAACAACATCTCGTGTGGTACTTGACATCTCATGATTGACTCAATTGCCTAAGCAAGTGATCTGTCAATCATGCACATCCCTCTCCCCTTTAGTCTGTAAGACACCTTTAGAGAGGGTGACTCCATCACCTGCAGGTACACTACCGTGCCAGGAGTCGTCCATTCTAAAACACCTTTAGAATGCTGTCAAAGTACCCAGATTGGGAAACTACCCAAATCTAGATCTAAAACCATAGATCTAGTAACCAGAATGTCTGATATTATATCTATATCCTGTATGGAGAAACCACTATGTAACAACCAAAGTATAACCGATCGTGATATAGGAATTTCACTTCCTACTCTGTGTATGTCATCCAAATACCATGACATCACACCCTACTACCTTCTTAACAGATCCATCGCCTATTCTGATGAAGTCAAACCTATGACTGTCACATCAGAAATAGATGATCTATCTCCGCTATATCCGCTTTAGTCCATAAATAGACATAAGCTACTTGTCCACTATGCATCCGCTGCTCCCACCGACTATGACAACCCTCTGGCAGAGTCATATACACGTATACTTCTAAAGCTAATCTAGAACGACGCTATACTCATCCTCCTGCTGGGTCTCACAGTCTGGAACAACAGCAATGGCAAGTCTGGGTAAACAAGAACCTCCTTGTCACCATCCTTGAGGCTACCGGAGTATCTCTCGGGTGCCTGAGCTTACCCACCATATCTGCGGAGTGGCCAATGGAATGTCAATCCAGATTGAATCTTTAGGTTCTTATTAAATTTTCAGTAATCGTTTGCGGTTGTGGAATCACTTCCAGTTCTACCATACTCCCACTACTGTTTTCTGAAAAAATCCATTTTACTAAAACTGTGGTGAGTCAAGAACAATATCACTATTGATCTTCCAGATGGTAGAAAGTCAACCCTCGTCATAGCCTGGGTCAACCCACAAACAGCCATTACAGAAACGTGCCTTGAGTTATCCAGAGTCTGGTTTTAAGCATAAGCCGGACAACTCCCCGTACCTTAACATTGTTAAGATATGAACTATTCTATATCCAATATAGAAACAGAGGCACTGATTTAATTGGAACCAGATTCAAATCATGCAGCTGTCTCCAGTGCATGTCAACTAAATGGAGAGAGGCCGATCAGCATTACTCAACTTAGGAATGCTTCCAATTATGAGTAACCTGAAAGAGAAACAAGTTCTCATAAACATTACTATCAACTGAATACCATACACAAGTATCTACATCTTCGATCACCTTGAAGAATCCTGATACTTGCATCGTCTGGTTCTCTACTTTATTCTTATACCTATAACTTCTCAAAACTTAGACCTTGCATTTCTACGAAACACATGTCTAAGAACTAGAGAAGTCATAAGTAAACAGAAAATAGTACGAGTACCAACCCCTCTGTCCTCATGGACACTAGACAACATACAATACTCTGTATAAGTCCCCTGAGTCTAATAACTCATTCCCTGTGTGTCGTAGGTTGAAAACTGTACTTATGGTTAAGAAGAATTACACCGCTGTTTAATGCTCTTTACATAACCATCCACTGATATAGGTAAATGTCATAGACATAATTTCAAAAAGTTATATCTCACTTTATAAAAAATAAACGTACAGATATATCAATTTGAAATTGGTGCATAACAACGGATATTCAAAACCAAATATTTGCCGTCCGGCAAACAACCCAGGAGATTTCCTCAAATATCACCAATTACAACGAATCCCGATATAATGAGGATGATCATCCAATTCTCAATAACTTACTCCCACTCATCATCTGTAAAACCATACAGATGTGAGAATCAAACCTGGTAAATACATATCCTGGAGCAAGGGCTAATTAGGAAATCAGTTTTCTTTTAACAATATACAGTGAAACTGGAACATATAAATGTTTCGAAGGGGTATCCGGGTATTCTTAGTAATGCCTCTTCCATTAGCAGATTCACAACTGTAACCGTATATTTCTTTGTCATCTCTCCAAATCCCTTTATTTGTCCTTAGTCATTACCTTCTGTATACCCCTTTAGGCCAAGTGGTTTTCTTCCTTCCCTACCGTTCGGCACCAGCCTATGGTTTGGAAGAAGACTATCCAATAAGCGTAATAGGTGTATTGTCCTAATCCTAAGAGCACTCGCAACCCGAGAGAAGGTAAAGATAAAAGACAACTGAATAAACCTTATTCCTATTTCTCCTGAACCAGAATCCATCCCCGAATTGGAACAAGTTCCTTCGAGTTCATATATAACCATACGATGGAGTATCCAAATAACCGTTGATCTTCATAGTGATACGGAGTGTTCTGGAGAAATACAAAGATGATGTAGGATTGGTGAAGAAATACTTGGTTTGGTCGTGAATAGCAGTCGCAATTTACTTTGCCCTCTTACTAATCCATTTATATGTCTTAACTTATTACCTTCTGTACACCATCGCTTGGCTAATTGGTTTTCTTCATTCCCCACCGTTCGGCACCTGCCTATGATTTGGAAGAAGACTATCCAATAAGCGTAATAGGTGTACTGTCCTAATCCAAGGAGCACTCGCAACCTGAGAGAAGGTAAAAGGAAAAGACAACTAAATAGTCCTTATTCATTTTCTCCAGAACTGGAAACCATTCTCGAATCTGGAACTAGTTCCTTCGAGTTCGTATATAACCATACGATGGTTTTATCCAATGGAAGTGGATGTTCATAGTAATACGGGGTGTTCTGGAGAAAAGGGTAAAAGTAGGAGTGGCAATGAGGTATGCAACTCTGACAATCCAAAAGCCAGTGTTTTAAGAAGGTTCGGTTAACTTGGTCACTGATTCATAGTCAAGGGTCGGGTCATGGTCGCTGCCAAAGAGAGAGAGAAAAGAAACACTCTACGTGCACTCTAACCTAGATCAGAATGGTTATCACTTTATCTAATCCGGAAACCTCCCACTGTAACCTCAAATTCTTCTCCAAACCTGAAAGAAGAATCAGTCGGGATCACCCGAGGAGTAAACCAACTCATCAGTGTGAATCGGGATCCAACAATCATCGCATGATAATGTGATGGAATCCACTCACGTTATCACACTCTAGAAGGTATGCGCATATCTGGCAAGTTTCAGTTTCTTTAGAAACTCCCGATTTGATTTTTACCCCAAGCGGCTTATGACCTTGACTAGGTCAACAAACCATAAACCGCTAGTCAAGTTCAACCCGTCATTATTCTGGATTGCATTAAACCCACCCGTACGTGCCCTTGACTAGGTCAACAAGGCCGCACGACTGTCCTAACCAATCCTATTTATGCAACAAATAAGTACCACTTAGCTACCGAACACTACATCTTGACTAGGTCAACAAACGCAGCACGAATACTAAATAATACCCGTAGGAAATGACGGAGGGCTACGGCTGGTTTTGGCGTAAACCTTTAACGTAATGAACTTGATATCGTTGAAGAAACTGCATAACTTTTTATAAATATATAGTGGCGAAAACTTTTGCTAAACGGCTCTTTCCAAAGAGGTCACTCCCGGTGAATGAGGTGCAGGATATTCCAACTGAATACCACGATGCAAAGCAAAAGGCAATCAGCTATAGTGAAGTTATTACCCTGACGTAAAATTCTGTCCAAGGGGTCACTCCCGGTGAAAGGATCTCGGCCCTTGCCTCGTCGACTGAGGTGCTGGATATTCATAACCGAATACCACTGTGCAAAACAAAAGAGAACGCCTTTGCAATAACAGCTTTTTTTTTTTGAAAAATGTTCTAACAACATCAGAATAGGTTTGTTTAGCTTGCATTGATCCGAATCAATGCAGTCCCATCAATTAATCACACCACAAAAGAACGAAAATACGATGTACGTATATACCATCCGCATTCGCCACTGGGTCTCGTCATCACCCGTTAGGTTACTTAACTAACGACAGAGCGGGGACTGGACTAGCGCGGGTGTAAAACATATACAACATCTACTAGTATATATATCAATATATAATAATCGCTCAAGGCATGATAAAATGCAACATCACAGAAATATAACAAGCATCACAGAACAATACAAATAATCTGGGATCCCTGGGTTTCATAGAGCCGCTACTGAAACCCGACGTTCCCCTGGTCGTGTGGATAGCCTGTGCAATGAGATCCTAGACCCCTACGGGCGCGACAAGTTACCCGCCAAAACCTGAAGCGAGGCAGCCCCCTTCAACAACGTGAAAGGACCACCCAGCACTTCACGGAATCCGGTAACTTGAGCACCCCTCCTTGGGTCAACCTGTACCCCCTACGAGTGTGGCGAATAGCCCGCCAATTCTAGAGTGAAGCCCCCTCTGTCTCAAAGCCATGAGATGCGGGCCCGTTGCCCTCTAGAACCCGGCTACCCGTGCACCCCACCGCGGGGTAATCCTAGTATAGAAAGTAAAATATACAACAGGTACATCGACCTCAGCCCGGTCGTGCCCCAAAAGAATAATATACAAACTGGCAGTGACGGCAGTCCACATGTCGGACGCTCGCCCCGCAATATCAAATGTACAAATACAATAAAACTGTACTACCATTGCAACCAGGCTATCCACCACGACAAATCCGCAATATCACAGCACAACACAGAACATCAACGTGAATGTCACGTTCGCAAATCCGTCTAAAAGGGCTATAGCAATTAGACAAGATTTACCGATCAAATGACATTCACGGTCGCAGATATAATGTAAATACTGTGAACCAACATATTTAAATTTTCGATCGACAAAATTTCCCGAAGTGGGCCCCAAGCACAATACCCAGTACTCAGACAAATCTGGGCTCAAACAAAAAATACCAGAAACCCCAATTCCATGTCAGAGAGCACTGTAGAAAAAACGGGGTTACGGCCGCGCTTCCGCGGCGCTACAGTGCTGTCATGCCACCAATTTTCTGCAGTGTTCTTAGAAAACCCTGCCTGTTTTTCTTCAGCACACCAAATAATTTTTTGACCACAAGAAAAATTCGACAGAAACTGTGACTTGGAAATGCAGTTTTTAGAAAATTCGTTCGATCGATATTTTAAATACGTTGGAACAAGCTAGTAAAGGTTAATGGCGTGGCTCTGATACCATGTAAGACTACGGTAGCGCCCCGACCATTTTTCCGAGGCCAAAATGTGGAAACGAAAACTTTTTCAAAACTTGAAACCGGCGTTATCGTATACTTAAAACCCGGATCGAACCATTAACCTACAACTAGCTATCTAGAGAAGGGATAGAAAGCTATACCGATCGATCCGTGTCCTTCGGTCTTTGGCCACCATCCCAAGCTCCTCGCGACAACTCCGGTCTCGATCTCCTCGTCGGAAAGGGCACCACATCTTCGAGTATTTTTACGGGCTCCCGCTTCATTCGAAGCAACTCGGGCACGAAGTGTGCTAGCCGACGTGTCCAAGGTGATGTAGAGAATGTTTGTGATCACTTTGTCTCTTGCATCCATGAGATGGATGGAGGTTAGAGATGATACCATTAATGGAGGTTGTAAGCTAGAGGAGGAAGAAGAAGAAGAGCCTTTTTCTTTTGTGTGTTTCTTATGATGAAATGAGAGAGCGAGTATCAAAAAATACAAATCCAAGCTCTCATATGGTAGCCCCCCCTCTCTCTCTCCTCATCATATCAACACCAAATCAAACAATAATGTGACATATGCACATAAAAAGAGACCATGAGTCACTAGCCTTGCACATGTCACATTAAATGCACAAAATGATGATTTCTAGCTCACAATTTCCATTTGTAAACATTAACCCAAATATTTACAACAATAAAAATATACGGAAACATCTAAAGTAAACTCGTGACGGATCACAAGGATACCCCTCACCTGTATATACATACCTGCATCCGCATTCCGACTAAATGCGAATGCGATGAGACTAAAGTAATCCAAAAAATCTAATACTAGGATCCGGCTTAAACCAAAGCCCACTAGTATGATCCGCCCGATCATGATCCGTGCACTACTGCACGTATATGATCGGACCTTGCCATATATCATACGGCCTCAACATCGTTTCGCCCGAAACTTGAGAAACTGTCTGTGGGGGACTCTAAAGACTCTTCAATACTTTGGCTGTGGATTTAACCACTAGCACGTCAGAGGTATTAGCCGTACGTAACGGGCTACCAGGTATTGACCAAAAGGGAGGTCGATGAGCGAACTCATCCTGACACCGTACTGAGCCTGTCAGTGACAATATCCGTACAGTCCGGTCCGTTCGTCTATGAGCATCGCATGGCGGGCCTAGGGGGTTGGTAAAAGTCAGACCCCCAAAAACGGTACAAGTCGTGTCGGAGTGTAGCCCAGAACACCCTGAAATACTACTGGAATACCTACCAGTAAATCTCCTGCCTTGGCCAAGGACTTCGTGTAATGGCTCTCCTAGACACAGCGCGATCTCACCCCCAATACCGGGAGAGACGAAACCCCTGTCGATCCGCTCACTGCCTCCATATGGCTCGGGACTGTACCCAACTAAAACCTGTTTGCACGACTCCTTTGAGCCATGGTAGGGTAGTAATCAAAGCACAGTGGGAACTCACACGAGACAAATGACGATCTCAGGTCGATGAACTAACCTGTGCACATGTCACCAGGGAACTGCTATCTGACGTCAGGTATAATACCAACTAGCATGTTCCCGGCGAGTCCTGTCCGGTGTACTCATAACCCAATAAGCACCTGTATACATTTTAGGTGAACCAACTAACACCAATGGCTTGTGAGACCGGCCACCATCTCTCGTCGGGGTCTCGACTGTATACACTAGTCTACTAATAGAGTATCGATGCCCAGTCTCGAAACTCCCACGACTAGGGACACTTTAAGGATGTGCTTATAGACCCCAGCTCCCACGTATATGATCGCCATCATACTGCTGGCCGTCAAGCAAGAATCCTAAGGGCTCTATCAACGTGCAATAGTGACCTGTAAGGTCACCTAAAGCTGTACACGATGATAAAGACAAACCAGATAGCATGCTATCATCTCGAGTAAGACTGTCCTACCAGCATAGGTCCTCCCTCAATCATTGCAATCACGTGCCTGTGATCCAATAATTGACTCTGAGGGCACTATATCCAACAGAGCCCACAGTACCCTTGTAAAGACTTTTGGCTTTTTGAATAAAGACTTTTATTTTTGCCAGTAGCGTTTGTGCTTGTACTTCCTTTTGTTGGTAGGCACTTGTATCTGCACAGTACTGCTTTTATGGTCGGCATGCTCCTCGTCTAGCGATTACTCATCGACTTGACTCTGATCATTTGCCGAATGTGCGAAGACCGGCGGGAAGTCGGTATCTCCATGGCCCCAAAGTCGACGTGGAGATCGCTTAGACGTTGATAGAACGGATGCCTCTTGTTGATTTCATGTTCCTTAGTTGTTGGAGGGGCCGTAAGTGGCCTACTAAGGATAGTGCCGAGCAGGGTAGCTGCTCGATGCCTTCTGGCGAGGGCTTTGATCCCTGGTTTGTTGGGGTAGGGAGCTACCAGCCAGGGATAACCGAGCAAGGGCGGGCCCGATTGTCTCTTGCGAGGGCTTTGATCTATAGCGCGGGAGGGACCGTGAGTGGCCTACTAAGGATGGTGCCGAGCAGGGTAGCTGCTCGGTGCCTCTTTGCGAGGGATTTGATCCCTGGTTTGTTGGGGTAGGGAGTTACCAGCCAGGGATAACCGAGCAAGGGCGGGCCCGGTTGCCTCTTGCGAGGGCTTTGATCCTTAACGCGGGAGGGGCCGTGAGTAGCCTACTAAGGATGGTGCCAAGCAGGGTAGCTGCTCGGTGCCTCTTGGCGAGGGCTTTGATCCCTGGTTTGTTAGGGTAGGGAGCTACCGGCCAGGAATAACCGAGCAAGGGCGGGCCTGGTTGCCTCTTGCGAGGGCTTTGATCCTTAAGGACGGGCCGGGCAGGGTTGCTGCCCGATGCCTCTTGGCGAGGGCTTTGATCCGTGGTTTGGTAGGGAGCTACCAGCTAGAGATAACCGAACAAGGGCGGGTTCGGTTGCCTCTGTGAGGACTTTGATCCCTGGTTTGTTAGGGTAGGGAGCTACCAGCCAGGGATAACCGAACAAGGGCGAGTTCGGTTGCCTCTTACGAGGGCTTTTCATCCTTAGCGCGGGAGGGGACATGATTGGCCTACTAAGGATGGCCGAGCAGGGTTACTTCCTGGTTCCTCTTGGCGAGGGCTTTTTGTCTTTAAGGATGGCCGAGCAGGGTTGCTTCCCGGTGCCTCTTGGCGAGGGCTTTGATCCCTGGCGTTGTGGGGTAGGGAAGCTACCAGCCAAGGATAGCCGAGCAGGGTAGCTGCTCGGCTGTCTCTTGGTGAGGGCTTTGATCCCTGGTTCGTTGAGGTAGGAAAGCTACCAGCCAGGGATAGCCGAGCAGGATAGCCACTCGGCTGCCTTTTGGTGAAGGCTTTGATCCCTAGTTCGTTGAGGTAGGGAAGCTACCAGCCAGGGATAGCCGAGCAGGGTAGCCGCTCGGCCGTCTCTTGGTGAGGGTTTTGGGAAGATGGACCGCCGCGAGTAACACGTGCCACGAACGCGTGGAGGAGGCGAAGCGCCAGAGCCGTGTCGTTTCGATTTTGCATCGAGCGGCGCGATGTCTGCCACATGGCGGCACAGTCGCGGGCGACTGTTGAACTCTGAGGGCATTGTGGGCTATAAAACGGAGAGATTGTTGATGCTCCTTTCCTCACACCCAAAACGCAAAGATGCAGGACTGCCCCTTCACCATCGAAGACATCATAAAATTTGAGGATGTCTACCTCTATGACCCGTACTGCACCGAGGACATGGTGCAGTTGGTTATAGGCAGGATCGAGGACCACTTCGGCTGACTGCTCCGCTGGCGTTCTTCCCTCCTCCAGCTGCTGATGTACTCCATCTGGAGGGCGTCGCCGGGGCTCTACAACCCCTTATCCAAGCAGCTGAGGGATGAGTCCATTGGCAAGCTGAGGTCTCTGACGCGTTTCGGCCTGATCTCTGCGAGCCGGCTAAATCGCTCGGAAGCGCTCGTCCTTGAGTGCTATCAATTGAGGCTCGATGCTGACACTAGCGGGGGTCATCAAAGGGAGAGGGTAAACGCTGCAAGGGCTCGACTGACGGAAATATCTTCAGAGTACCACGAACAGTGCTCTCTGTACCCTATTGCCCCGCTGTTGTAATGTATATATTTTTTTATGTACGGCTAAGGAGCCTATAGTACCTCTTGAATGAATAAGATTCTTTTTATTTTCTGCAATGCTTTATCGATCCCTTTATTATGTGAACAAAAGATCTCAAGGAAGGTGTACATTGCTTAAAAAAAAGAAACACATGCTAGTAGACGTTCTTATTCGTGCGGCTTGAGCCCCCCTGATGTCTGTTGGCGTCTATGCCCTGCATAGGGTACCGAGCCTCGTGGGTACCAAGCGTATCTTCCACTGACACTACCATGATCTGGCCGATGGTCAACTCGGCGGAAAGGGGACGCTGCTCCTGCTCGCTGTCGGCTTGCCGCTTGTCCCTCAGGTACGCTGCGAGGTGTCCCGAACGGATGGGCTCTTCAATATAGTATCGGAGTTGTTTGCAGCTCTCCGTGGAGTGGCCCAGCGACCTATGAAAGCCGCAGTAAGGGCCCCGGGTTCACTTTGAGGCCATTCGCGGGACCGGAGGAAGCTTGAAGAACCCCTCGCCCTTGGCCTCCTCCAGTAGCACCGCCTGGGAGACGTTAAGCGGGGAGTACTCCTGGAACTTTGGGAGATTAGGCTTTTGCCGCTCAGGCCCCCTTCTCTCTTCCCTTGCCCTCTTCTTTTGGTCAGTTTGCTCTGCCCGGGAGAGATTCGCATTCACCTCGGATTCGAGCTGTACCTCGCGCTCGGTCCAGGCCTTTACCTCGGCCATGGTCTTAGGTTGCGCTAATGCAAAAGAGCATAACCACTCCTTGTGCCGAAGACCAGACCTCAGAGCCGTGATGACCGTCTCGTCCCGGTGCTCTGGGACCTTGAGAAGGGCGTCGTAGAAGCGGGTGACGTATGTTTTGAACGTCTCCTTGTCCTCGCTCTTGATCGTGAAGTGATGGTCGACTGTGAGCTTCTGCCGCCTGTTCCCGACGAAGTGGTCGAGAAATTGTGTGGCCAGCTCGTCGAAGGTTGATATCGAGCGTGGCTCGAGTCCTCGGAACCAGTGTCGCCCAGAGAGGATGAGAGTGGCCGGGAAAGCTCGGCACTGGACGGCATCGGAGTGGTCTTGGAAGCTCATTCTTGCGGTGAATGTATCCAAGTGGTCCTTCGGGTCAGATTTATCATCGAAGAGGGAGACCTTTGGGGGCTTATTGTGGGAGGAGACATGGACGACGAGCAGCTCCTTGGTGAACGGTTTTGTGAGAGAGTCGGCAGCATACTTAGCCCCGTCGCTCGAACGGTGACCTTCCCGGTGCAGACTCTCGATCTTCTTCTCGAGGGCGTCGAGTCGGCCATGGTACCCCGACGACTCGGCGCATTATGATCCCAGGCCTCTGCTGTTGGAGGTCTGCGTCTGGTCGCGGCTCCGGTTCCTCTCAATGAGGTTCCTTAGATCCCCCGGTGAGGTAGTCCTCGAGCCGCCGTGGTGAGCCTCGTCCGCGCAACCCCGTCGAGGGAGAGGGTGTTGGTCAGGCCTGGTAACAGGCGAGCTGGCAGACATCTCCTTAGGAGGGACAGGTGTGCGGAGGATCTTGGGACGCGGCGCTCTGGCGGCGGACCTCAGAACGTATTGGCCCGGGAGATCTGCGGCCGTGGGAGGTAGCGACTCGGTGGTCGGCAGTGCCGACACGGACGGAGTCTTCTCTCCCCCTGTAGGGGTCTTGGTCCCGAGGTGGGGGAGCGGCAACTTGGTGATCTTGCCCCGCCGTTTGGACGCGGATGAGCGCTTCCACGATAGACGTGAGTCGGTCTATCCGGCCGACGAGGGCATTGATGGCATTCGGCGGAGGAGGTTCGTCCGCGCCTCCGTTGATGGGGAGGAGGTGATTGGTATGTGATTTTAGCGTGCTTATGCGCTTTCAAAAGATGAATCAAAGAATTATTAACCGCAATCAAGAACGGCGTCGCTTGGTACCTAACCGGTTGAGTACGGGTCGGTCCACAGGGAGATGGATTCCTTATCTTTGTGTTCTAATGAGTTAATCCAAAAAAATGGTGTTTTTATTTTAAGATCTAAGAGTTCATTTTTGTGATTTTAATTTAACAACTACGGCAGATAAATAAAATTAACAACTACGGCAGATAAATAAAATTTATAACTAGGGCATAAAAGAAATTTATAACTGGGGCATAAAAGAAATTAACTAGGGCAAGATAAAAAAAACTTACTTCTTTATTGATACACTCTTTGACGATTACATTGAATTGAAAATCTAAGATCTGGAATTTAAAAGAGGCATCGCAAAAGAGGCACCCAAAAAGAGGCACGCTCCAAAAAGAGCTGTAGGGTTCCTATTTATAGATAATAGAAACCATAGGGTTTACATCTGATCCATATCTAGAATTACAAAAATAACCCCAAAGACCAAGTCAAAGCACCGACACCCACCGACACACGTGCACCGACACGTGCACTGCACGTGCACTATATGACTGCGGAACCGCGGCAAGAAGGCATGTTTGGCCGCGGTTCCGTGGCCATCTTGTGGGATCTCTTGCTAGATTCTTCAGGGTTGCTTCATGTTACCTTTTTCTTCTGTCTTCTTCACTTGGTTTCTCAGAATGTCTTCTAGTTTCTTCCAGATTTGCACAGTGCAGAAATGTTGTGGACTTTTACCGTTTGCTTCGTGTTGAAGTCTTGAATCATGTGCTGCCTTCGTGCTTTGTGAAATCGAACGGTTTGCCGCTCTTCGTTTGTTCCTCAAACTGTAGGCGGCATGATAAAGATTCTTCTATTTGTTGGTCATAGTCTCACTTTTGTAGCGTCTTTTTATCATTTTCACTGTATTGTTCCGAGAACCTGTAAGCTGCAACTATTCAACAGACATGGATCAAAAGCACCTATTTATTTGTAAAATGATTAAGAATGGGGAATATAATAATGCAAAATTATGATATGAACAAATACCCCCAAACTTATCTTTTGCTCGTCCCGAGCAAAACTAGTTTTATTCTCGAAAAAGCCTAACCTCACTTTCGCTGGGAAACGCGATTGCAATGAGCTCGTGTGACAAGCCGTTAAACCTCTAGGTGTCCCTAGTAGGAGGAGTGTTGTCTCCTGAGGGTTTTCAGCGGATACTACCCACAAAATCCGATCAATTTGGCCTATTGACTTTTATTCTTCAATTTGGTTTTCTAGCAAGAAATTCTATTATCTTCAACTCAGAAATTATCAACCCATATTTTTCACGCTTCCTTATCATTTAACTTAAGATAGTATATGTTCTGTAAATTTACTTAGCTTTTAGCATCTTTTGAGTTTTCCTTCTAAGGTTCCATCTCAACTTAGGAATTTTTATCACCTCTACTAAAGATATAAATCCTATTTTTCATTCCTATCTCTCATCCAAACCCCAATCATATACCCCTACGTGTGTGTATGTATCACCCCTACACTTGGAAATTCAATTCAAGCTCTTATACTCTTGTCCATCGTCTAAAGTACTTTTAGTTGGTGAATTTTTATATGAATTGCTCACACATCCTTCATGCGACCGTCAATACTTCTTGAGATACTAACGACCGATTACAAAATGTGTTTGCGCATTAAGGCATAATTCCTCGTCTTGTAATACCTAAGGCTTTAGCAATGACTCCCAAAGCAGTTGGTCTAAGGCACTAGGTGATAAAGCACCCTCGCTATATATATTTTTTTATTTTACGCAGCCTTAAGTAATTACAAAACCAGTGTTCATTTTTTTTTATATCTCTTTATTCACACTCATAATTTTATTTTCCTTCATACTAAGGATTCTAGACAAGTGCATTTCAAGGTATTCTCTACTATTCCAAGTTTCAAGGTTCGTGTTTGTGCAAATTGTAGGATATATATTTTTAGAATTTAGACTTAAGCTTAGAGATTATTTTTTAGACTTACAGTTTAATAAATATTTCAATACTCTTCCCGTATTTTGACTTAGCCCAAGAAGTGAACTCAAAATTTGCTTATTTCTAAGTAAACTACAAAAACATATATTTTCTACCGTTAAATTTTAAGAAAGGTTATTTTTAAGGTTTTTAATTTACCAAGTTTAGGAAATTAGTCAACCGTCATGTCAAACTTAAGTCAAATATGGCCAAAATTGAACTTTTCAATTTTTATAATTTTTAAAACTTTTCAAATTTTATGGATTTTAAAATAAGTATGCAAATGCAAAAATATACACATGAAGGAAGAAAGCGTACCGAGCATACCCTCAAACTTAAACGTGACAGTGTCCTCACTGTCAGACTACACCAAGAGGGTCAAAATTGTCGGCACTCTCCTGTTTATTATTTTTTTTATATAATTTTTTTTATTGCTAAAAGAAAAACCAAAAATATATACAAAAAGCCCCCCCTAAACTTAAGTGAGACAGTCTTTCCACTATTTTAAGCGTTAAAGTTCAGAGTTAGGGAGGAGAAAAATCAAACTATACAAGGCCTTACACAGGCCAAAGGTTAGCACCAACCATTCAAAAAATTTATCGTTACAATGGTAGGGTTGGTGAAAGAATGGAGTGTAGAGAAAGGAGATGAGAAGTACACGAGACCGTGTCGAGATAGAAGCAGTATGCGGTCTCGGTGGAGGAGAAGAATAGCGAAGAGAAAAAGAAATGGTGGTGGTTCGACTTCTTCAAGTGGAGGTTAATTAATCACAAAATCCGTGTCATTTAGGAATGTGAGTTCGTTGGCGAAAATATCTTCGAAACTTTCATCGAAGGTCCGATTGAACGTTTCAATGTCAATAACTGTCACGCCAGAATTCAACACACATGATTTTTCAAAAATTACGGAGGTAGGAGACTTGTAAAGCTCATCAACCTTATTCTCAAAAGATTCTAAATCATGTTGTTTTTCTAAAATTATCGAACTCAAAATATCGGATTGTGATTCATCATCACTCGGTATCATTAAAGGAAGATTAGAAGAACCAAAGAAAGTGGAAATACGAACTTGAGGGTGGGGATGGAGTGTATAAAATAGCACAATTTGTAATGACCAATGTGTAAAAAGCGATTGGGTTAATCTATCAACCCACGGAGAAATGAGATCAAATCCCTCAAGATTCGTGAGAAAACATGGGTACGTCGAACTTGGTAAACCAGACATTAGAGATGAAAGCGTAACGGATTCTTACACGGTCGGAACGATAGAAAGGACGAAGAGGAGTGATTTAGGAAGGATTACAGTTAAAAGTTTAGGAGGGTGTACACAGTCAGTGGAAGGAACATGATGAATTGGAAAATCCGACTCATCAAACAAAACTGGTTTATCATCAATAATTTCCTCAATATTCTCCTTAAAATTTAGCTTATCCATGCCATTATCATCAAAATCAAGACGCATATGAAGTTCGGGAAAAACATTTAATAATTCGGGATGATGAACTGGAGAGACAATTTCAATCAAATCTGCGGGTTCATCATCCAAAATATTCCCAGCGTCAATATCCTCGATCAAGTGAAAATCAATTTTTTTAGACACCTCATCAAAAGTATGGATATTTATCAATTCAGGTTCTAGAGTGGAGGTGTAGAGGTCAAAAGGATTGGTGACGGTTTCACTCGAAAAGGGCTCTTCACAATCAGGTAAATCAAACACTACAAAGTCACACAACTCATTACACATTTTATCTTTAACTGGTGAATCATTTGGGACACTTGTTTGAAAACCGGAGTTGTGGGATTCAATTGGGGATGGGTAGATTTGATTGGGATGTATGTACAGCTCACTCTCACCACTCAAATTCTCACTCTGTCCAACCGCCTCATCATACATTAGAAAATTTGGAGTTAGTTGGAAACTAGCTACCGGTTCACTAGGTTGTCTTGATGACTTAAGGGCGGTAATGGACGCATCCAAATTCCTCTTCTGTTGGTTTGTCGCTACAATATAAGCTTCCAACGACTATTCCAGACTAGACATGGGTTGTGAAGGGGTTTCAGTAAAAGATTCAAAATTGTTTGGATTCTGAAAACTCCCAAATGGCTGTGTAGAAACAATGTCTAGGGAAGGTGCGAAAGTCGGGTAGGACTGGTAGGAATTGAATGGTTGGATAGGAGTAAGATCAACATTTGGATAAAAAGATGAATGAACTTGTTGATCCCAAGAACTAGAAGTGTTGAAAGGAGTGAAAGATCGGTTACGAGGTTGTTCAATATGTTCAGCAATAGACATGGGTTTCGGAGTTACAACAGGACTTGAAGAAGGAGTATCAACGTAAGAAGGTGGTGAAGGTTGAAACGGTTGATACAAAGTGGATTGCGAAGTTCAACTGTTTCTCCTAAACGCTTCTATTCGATTTTTCAAAGAAATTTTGGGCATGGAGGGGTTGTCCGTAATTCGACCAAAACAATTCGCGTAGGAAGCAAAGTTTGGTTCAGGGTACCAAAGTTCGGTAAGAGTTTTTGGAGTTGGGGTACACATGTTGTGAGAAAGGAGAAGAAAAAGAATGTGATGATTTTTTTATTTTTATTTTTTTTTTTAAAACTTTTTTAAAATTTTTTTTTTTTTGGAGTTTTGAAATTTTTTGAAAGTGGTTTTTTTTTTTAGAAATAGTTTTGCAAAATTTTGTACGGAACTACGGCACAATCACAATTTATATATGCACAATCAAGCCCAGAGCTAGGGTCTCCTAAGTCTACTAGACTACTCCTAACTGTTCCAAAAGGCAAGTTGTGAGATCCTCAAATCGCTTCTTCACCGCCAATTGTGGCCAGGTAAACACAAGTAAAGAAAGGAGGGATCAGCTCACGAATCACCGTGAAACGGGCCTTTTAAAATTACCTTTCCTACTTGTCTAGCTTAGGCACCACAAAATCAGGTTTAAATAAACGATCAATACCTACAACCTTTCTTTTGTCCTAATGAGCACGGCAGTCCTTACTTGGCTGAGTCTAATATTTTTTATTTAACTCGAGGGTTAATGCAAAATGTTTTTTGTGATTTTTGGGGTCCTAGGAAGGGTAACGAAATCCCCACCCAATCTAGATTGGTGTTAAAACCCCTTAAAAGTCCGTTTTTAAAAAAATGCAAAGCAGCAAACACAAAAAAACTCTAAAACACTTTCAAATTTATTTTTATTTTGTAGCACAAAGAATTCTGCACAAAAACAATTTATTGGAGAGGTAGAAGAATTTTGCGCAAAGAACCCTGCAGGAAAATTTTCAGTTGAGATCAGGAGGTTATAGAAGAGATAAAAAATACTTGCAGAGGGATTTGAGGTGATAACGTCAGCGGTTGAGCGCAGTTCCGCGGTCAACTGCATATATCCGCCGCGGTTCTGCGGTGGTTCTGTTAGTTTGGATCTCCAAAAATTTTCTGTTTGTTGTTTGGATTCTCCCCTGTTTGTTCAGATTTTCTGTTTCTTGATTTGTTCACTGAGATTTTCCAGATCTGAATCTGTCCGTCTTCTTTTCCTGCACAATTCACACAATACCTCTCAAGAAGAATAAGATGAATTTTTTATTTTATTTATTTAATTATTTATATTTTTTTTGTTTTAAAATTTTTCAATTTTTATAATTTTTCAATTTTTGTATTTTTTATTTTTTTTAATTTTTTAAAGCCGAAATTACACAAAGAAAGAGACTACCGTCTCCCCGGCAACGGCGCCATTTGATTGGTATGTGATTTTAGCGTGCTTATGCGCTTTCAAAAGATGAATCAAAAAATTATTAACCGCAATCAAGAACGGCGTCGCTTGGTAGCTAGCCGGTTGAGTACGGGTCGGTCCACAGGGAGATAGATTCCTTATCTTTGTGTTCTAACGAGTTAATCCAAAAAAATTGTGTTTTTATTTTAAGATCTAAGAGTTCATTTTTGTGATTTTAATTTAACAACTACGGCAGATAAATAAAATTAACAACTACTGTAGATAAATAAAATTTATAATTAGAACAGAAAAGAAATTTATAAGTAGGACAGAAAAGAAATTAATTAGGGCAAGATAAAAAAACTTACTTCTTTATTGATGCATTCTTTGACGATTATATTGAATTGAAAATCTAAGATCTGAAATTTAAAAGAGGCATCTCTAAAGAGCCACCCAAAAAGTAGCACGCTCCAAAAAGAGTTGTAGGGTTCCTATTTATAGATAATAGAAACCATAGGGTTTACATCTGATCCATATAAAGAATTATAAAAATAACCCCAAAGACCGAGTCAAAGCACCGACGTGCACCGACACACGTGCACTGCACGTGCACTATATGACCGCGGAACCGCGGTAAGAAGACATGTTTGGCCGCGGTTCCACGGCCATCGTGTGGGCTCTCTTGCTAGATTCTTCAGGGTTGCTTCATGTTGCCTTTTTCTTCTGTCTTCTTCACTTAGTTTCTCAGAATGTCTTCTAGTTTCTTCCAGATTTGCACAATGTAGAAATGTTGTGGACTTTTACCATTTGCTTCGTGTTGAAATCTTGAATCTTGTGCTGCCTTCGTGCTTTGTGAAATCGAACTGTTTGCTGATTTTCGTTTGTTCCTCAAACTGTAGGCGGCATGATAAAAATTCTTCTATTTGTTAGAAGCAGTCTCACTTTTGTAGCGTCTTTTTATCATTTTCACTGTATTGTTCCGAGAATCTGTAATCTGCAACTATTCAACAGATATGGATCAAAAGCACCTATTTATTTGTAAAATGATTAAGAATGGGGAATATAATATTGCAAAATTATGAGATGAACAGGCGCGGCTGGTGCTTGGATCATCGTGATGATCGCTCGCCATTAGGTTGAGATCTAAAGACGAGCTTTTGTTTTTGTGGAATCAAGAACTTGTTCCCACAGACGACGACGGCTGATGGAGGCTGAAATCTCCTTCAGATGTTGCCTTCCGTTGATCTGCTGATGGCGGCGATGGGTGGCTGAGATTTGATCTGGAGGCTGTCGCTCCTGAAGCGTGTGGATCTCAATGGGTTGAGGTTGTGGTTGCCGAGTTACCTGCAAGGAAGTTCCGGGTGGTTTTACCACCGAGGACCCTCCGACAATTATGTTAGACTAGAGATCCGAGCAGAGTAACGGCTTAGTGGAGTAAAAAATGGCTTACTTGAACCGTTTGAAGAAGGGGTTTATATAGCGGTGGCAGCAGGCGAGGCTGAGCGCGAGAATCACGCCGGCCGTTACGCTCCCGACGTCACGCCCGCGTGATGAGCGGGACCTCCCATTAATGACGATACAGGCTCATTAATGGGAGATCGTGGTGGCGTGGAACGTGGGATGTGGCCGGTGGAGATCTCGCGCATGGAGAGATTCGCGGAATGGCGGTTACGCCTGCAAGCGGTGCTGTTGGTCGGTCAATGAGATCGAGGAAGATGACCTCAACGGGAGAGCTCGCGGACGAGTGGGAGAGCCGAGGTATCTTGGTTCTGCGGTAGCTCGGAGCCGAGTTGTGAGGCCGAGGAGGCCAATTGTGCAGGGGGCTTGGAATCGAGCCAGCGGGCGCTCGGTAGGATGAGCGTAGGTGTGGTCTGGTCGGCCAATGTAAGTCCTTTCTTACATGCTCTGGGACACGTCATCTGCCATGTGTCCTGATCTGGGAGACCACCGATATCGAGCATCATCATTTGGCTTGCGGGGTGATCACGTGGGGAATTCTCGCTTCTTCAAAATATGGTTTCCCTCCGGCCGTTGCGTGGAGGCGTAAGAGACTGGATCTACGACGTGACGTGGGCGAGGATATCGATCCCACTATTCGGATTAGGTATATCGGTAAATTTTTAGGATGGATACATATTTTTCCGTTGCATATAGATCTATGTTTATGTGTCTACGTATCTAAAATGAACACAAACAAATAGGGGAATGTTAACCGCAAGAATCGAAGCTCGGCATTCCTCACATCACACAATTTCTTTTGGAGCTCATAATCCAAAGGACATTTTAATCATTTTAGTTTGCGAAAAAAGACTTCAATTATGTACTTTCAGTCATACGTTATCCCTATAGTTGAGAAATGGCAAAGCCCATACATTCTATGGTAACATAAAAAGTTGGGTGTCGTGAAGTATACATATGAATAATTAAATTGCAATACTCATTCAGCTAATTTGTTCATGTCCAAAGTATGCGGTTATTTTTTCTCAATAAATTCATGGGTACTCAATTAGAGGTATGTAAGTAAATTATATAGGGTAAATTTTAATAAAGCAACGTCGATTTTTTTGAGTTTTCGAGATAGCATCGGCGGACTTTAGAAATGCCACGAAACCCCTCTAAACTGGCAATGTATTTCAAAATTATTTGATTTAAATAGGATTAAAGAAGATTTAGAGTTGGATTTAAGACAATTTATGAGATATAAAATATTGAGAATGATTTTTATTTTTTCAAATAAAACTTCGAATCTTCTTAAATCAAATCCAAATCAATCGCTTTCAAATTGCATTGATAGTTTAATAAGGTTTTGTTTGAGTTTTAAAGTTCATTGACGCTATCTAAAATTCGTGAAATATCGTTGATGTTTAATAAAACTTGACCACAAATTATATTGATGTAAATGATAGGCATGATTGTGGTTGGTTAAAAGTGCAAAATAAATGGTTTCTACCCTTTTGAATTGTCAAATTTTTTCCTTAAATAGATCTGATGGAGGCGTCAGATGTTGCCTTCCGTTGATCTGCTGATGGCGGCGATGGATGGGTGAAATTGGATCTGGAGGCTGTCGCTCATGAGACGTGTGGATCTCAATGGGTTTGAGGTTGTGATTGCCGAGTTACCTGCAAGAAAGTCCCGGGATGGTTGTACCACCGAGGACCCTCCGACGGTCAAGTTAGATTAGAGATCCGAGCAGAGTAACGGCTTAGTAGGGGTAAAAATGGCTTACTTGAACCGTCTGAAGAAGGGGTTTATATAGCGGTGGCAGCAGGCGAGGCAGGCGCGAGAATCACGTCGGCCGTTACGCTCCCGACGTCACGCTCGCGTGATGAACGGGACCTCACATTAATGGCGAGACATGCTCGTTAATCGGGGATCGTGGTGGCGTGGAACGTGGGATGTGGCCGGCGTAGATCTCGCGCATGGCGAGATTCGCGGGATGGCGGTTACGCCTGCAAGTGGTGCTATTGGTCAGTCGATGAGACCGAGAAAGATGACCTCGACGGGAGAGCTCACGGATGAGCGGGAGAGCCGAGGTATTTTGGTTCCGCGGTAGCTCGGAGACGAGTTGTAGGGCCGCGGAGGCCAGTTGTGCAGGGGGCTCGGAGGCGAGCCAGCGGGCGCTCGGTAGGACGCGTGAGCGTAGGTGTGGTCTGGTCGGCCACTATAAGTCCTTTCTTGCATGCTCTGGGACACGTCATCTGCCACATGTCCTGATTTGGGAGACCACAGATATCGAGCATCATCAAGATCGTTTAGTGCAAGGACAATACATAAACGTATGAGATGATCAAAATATCTCAATTTTATATCAGATATTTATTTTGGTACCTTTGCGTTTTAATTAATAAATAATTTCTCATCTTCTCCTCTTTAGTCCCTTTCACCATCTCTTAGCTTTCGGGACCCAGAGGATATTCCCTCCTAATTTAGTTGAGTGATAACGATAGGATGCACGTGGCCACGTCATCTCCTTGGGCCCCACCCATGATCCCCCAAGTGGCTAGCACAGTGTTTGGTCCAAGCCCGAAAACCCTAACAAAGATGCAAAGTCAAATTATTAATAGAGGGATTTCTAAACATGGGAGACATATCATTGTCTACAAAATAGATCCAAAGATAGTAAAAAAAAGATTAAAAGAAAATGTGTATTCATAAGGGAAGTGAGGCCAAGGCTTTTGATTTCCACATTGGTGGTTTGTGTAGTCACATTAAGTTGGCATGGTGGAGGTTGTGGTGGTGATGAGAAAATTCTAGATGAACTCGAGTGTGGCGTATGTGATGTGTCTGTAACCTTTAAGACCGGATAATCTGATGTCGTTTTCTCATAACAAAAGGTGTTATTAGTATTTATATTGGACGCATATTCTAAAAAGAGAGGCACGACTTCTGCAAATTTTTCTTTTCAAAGTCAACTTTTTTTATGTGAAAGTCCACTGCCTTAATTTGTGAAAAGAAAAACAAAATAAAATTCATGTTAAATTCGGTCTGATTTCTGTAAAATGAATATGTCTACAACATAAAGTCAATTAGGAAATGTGACACGAAAATAAGAAATGCAACTGAAAATTATGAGACATAACAATAATGATTATTAGTGTCATATGGATATGCTTAATGTCTCATTCACCCTTTACAAACCAACCTTCTAAAATATCCTCTACTTTGATTTTCATAGCCTGATTTTGGGAAAAAGAAAAAGGAAAAGACACAAACAACAAAACAAACCCTTCTCTTCTTATGGCTTATCATGAGGCCCTCCTCTCCTAAAAGGCATTGTTCCTTAATTGGATATTTGATATTAAGCAAGAACTCAATCTCTTTGGAGATTTTTGAAGGGCCAATATACCTAAAGGCTCTTTTAGGGTGAAAATTATAATTAAATAATAACAAGAATGCTCAAATGCAATGATGGCATAATTCACATATTTTTATTAAAATTGAAAGGGTTATAATGAACATGAAGTTCCACATAGATTTTTTGATAAATCAAGTTATTTCAATTTTATCTAACAATAAGGGTTGTCATATCAACGAATGAAATTAAAAATATTACGAGAAAAATGGAAGAGGGAGAGAAGGGTGTTTTGGAAGGGGGAGGGCAAGGGAGGATGGAGACCATTCTTGTGGGTGGATGGATCCACTGCCCTCTCCCATCCATATCCTCTTTCTTATCCTCATGAAAATGATCCTTGGAATATTCTCAGGCTGTTTTCCCAAAAAAATATATATAATTAAATATACATTTTGTTTGTAGTGTGGTAGATTAGACAGTTTTTTTTTTAATCTTGTTTTTCTAACTAATTCTATTTATAAATTACAAATGAACAACTAATTAAATAATTCTTCTCCACTCAATTCAAAAGCTATTTAAAATTTATCTTTGAAGTACTATTCCCTTTTCTTAAACATACTGGTAATCATCTTACATAAAATATGCAAATTTGGTGAATTGATAACATTCCTTGCTTGAGGCAAACCCAACATAAGAGAGTCCTATGGGGTGTCTAGGTTTCCTCTATCATATAGCCATACAAGTGATGAAAATGAGTGAGTTAATAAAAACAAATGAGAGCTAAAATCCTGCTTCATCATCCTAATCAATCCTAGCCATTTAGATTAGGGTGCTCACTTCATTTAGTGAGTGAGAGCTTGTGTTATAGGAACTTCAAGGTAGATCATCTTAGTTATCGAAGATCGGAAGCAAGCTTGCATTTTTCTCTTCGTAGAGCCTCTCTAGAGTCCGGTTCTCGATGATCGCAGCGAAGGGACCTCAACACGGAGCTTTAGAAGTGAAGGACCGAATTACAAAGGTTGTAATCCCAAACTCTTAGATGTTAAAGTGTTTAACATGCTTTGTTTCGCCTAATCTCTAGTTTAAAGATCTTGGTTAGGGTTGTTCGGCACATCTAAATTTTAAATCGGGCATGGTTGATACCTTATAGACCCTTGTGAGAGTGCCTAGTAACTCTACAAAATCTTTGTATGGAAATTTTTCTGTTAATATAAAAGAAAAGAGTATTACAGCCTGAGTTTGAGTTATAAATTACTTTTATTAAATAAAAGCAAGAAGCAACTTGTAACTCACTCGTAAAACCTCTACACTGCCGTGACATAGCCCCTGTGTTCGATTCCTATCAGATACAATTATTTTTTCTGATTTTTTTAACTTTTTGGAAGCCCAAAAGATTGCATGTGCAATACATAGGGAAACGAAAAGTTCAGAAAAATCAAATATGTGCAAAATGGTTTAAATATTGAATTTATCTGATGGCACGAATCTTGAAACCAAAGGCCCTAAATCAACCGGCGGAAATGTAATAATGGCCGGCGGAGACGTTCAGATTGTGGCCAAATTACCCCGTGCTTTGCACACACACACCTCTTCAGCCATCTCTAACTCCTCTGTACTGTTTGATTTCCCTGCAATCAAACAGAGATCTTCCATTTCACAATTAAACACAATTTCAATGCTTTTAATTCACATTTTTAATTCTCAAACCCTAATTCCCCACTATAAATACCATCTCCTAATTTGCCTCAGCACCATTCTGAAAATTCTAGCCAAAACACTCTTAAAAAGTTTCTAGTGAAAATGAAGTAAAGTGGAGTTAGCGAGCAAGTTGGTTCCGGCGAAAATCGAAGCAAATTCCGGAACTCCAGCGACGCCACGAAGCTCATCATCTTTTCTTAACCCTATCTTTGAACTTCCTAAACCGTAAGTCCCTCCAAAACCCTCTTTCTCTTCATTAAATTGCATCTTTAATCTTATGTCGGTAAAAGTGGAGTTATTACCAACATTTTTTTCTAAACCCTAGAAAACTCCTTTTCCTTTATGCTTTGTTCAACCTAATTTTTACAAAATACTTGTAACCCTAAATACTAATGTTTAGAATCAAATTTAATCAAAATTCTCATGTGAAACAAGCATAGTAGAACTTTTTCATTAAAATATCTTGAACTTTATAAACACCCTTTTTGTACTTGTTAAACAATACCTTTAGGAAAAACATCACGGGGTAACGACCCACTCCACATGCACACTTGGTTTCATAGCACGATACTCATTGTATGTTTTTTCATTTCGAAGAATAGCATTATAATAAAATACCACATAGTTTTAAAACCGGGTTTCTTTTAAACGGTGCTTCATATTCCTTTGCAATTATGCATCTACAAGTCTCGTTAGGAGACCCGCTAATGGATAGTGTGGATTATCGCACATTATGGGGATAGTAGAGCGAGATGTAGATCTCGTCACGGAGCATTCGATCTCGAAAGGATTTAAATACGGTTTTTATAAGAAAAACAAACATTCTTATTAAAATTAATTTTTAATAATTATGTAAAATTATAAATTCATATTTTCAAAATATAATAAACTTATAGTTTTGTAAAAGTGAAAGATTAACAAATGTTAATAAAATACTATCAAGTTATCAAAAGACAAGTTTTTCAATAAAATACCATAAACTTTCCAAAGCTAATTGCTTATCACTCAAATACCTCAATACTTAAAATACATGCTCATAAAAATTCTAAACAATACAAAGCACCATCGAGATTTACTTTTTAACTATATTAAAAATATGTTTCATAAAACCCCTCGAGATATAGAAAACAATATTTAAGGACTTTAGTAAATATAGCTTTAAGCGGGATCAATTCGCTTGAGCTTAAGGTAGTCGGAGAAAGTGAGTGCTTACCTATTTAAGGTAGATAACTTAATGGAGTTATCAATGATAATTGTCTTGAAAAAAGACACAAATCTTGCCGTCCATGTATAGCAGTTACCGATGACTTCCGAACCTAATTCAAGAGCTAAATCTGTTTATAAGTGTCTGACTCAATTTGAGTCCAATTCAAACCTGAATCTAAAGTAAAACACGAATACTTGATCATGAACATGAATACTTGAATTCAAATATCAATATCAAATATGTAAACTTGACTTTACTTGACCGAACCATTGTTATAACTGACATGACTACGTGAATACATGATTACATCCTGAACATGCATCTGAACCTTTTAAATCCATAGATTCGGCCAGGACTTATAATATTAATCTTTACAATACAATACGCGGGGATAAAGGGGTAGATTGGTACGGAACGTATATCATGGCACGAGAGGTCACTTTAAAAGACACCTACATGAATTCACGTGTCGTTGTCCCGTGGGTTATGACGAGACCTTGTACTACATATTACCATAGCCCACGGGGTAAGATGGGCTCCTCTCGTATACATGAATATCTTCTGTATCATGCTACAAACAACCACGATAGAATAACTATCATATACCGGTAATTTATCATATACACTTACATGTTCATTTCACACTACTTGTTATATTCTGTTTCTTCTTTTCGAACTTACCGAGCGTTAGTTCGCTGATGACATTCTTTCTATTTATTTCTTTGGAATGTTCATCAAGAGGACCGGACTCTGAGGAGATCAAGCCTAGCCAGGAGGACTTAGACCAGCTCACCGTTCAACCAGAATACTGATTCACCTGCACTTTCTTTTTGTATGCCACTATTTAGGCATTGCTTTATATCATTGTATCTTTTATTTCAAACAGTTGTATGTAAAGATGAATGCAAATAAAATTGCTGTTTTATTTTAATTCTCTCGTCATTCTTGTTCAATTATATATATTGTTTAATTACGCTTAACGCATATTTTTCTAGTAAATATGTTGCGACCTGCCACGTCACCGTCTCCGTATACTGGGAAGCGGCCCTTGAATCATATGAAGTTAATAGGACCACATCTAATTCAAGTAAGCCAAAAGCCCAGAAATCTAAAATGGAAAAGGGAGAGAAGGGTGTTTTGGAAAGGGGAGGGGAAGGGGGGATGGAGACCATTCATGTAGGTGGATGGATCCACTGCCCTCTCTCATCAATATCCTCTTTCTTATTCTCATGAAAATGATCCTAGGAATATTCTCAAGCCGTTCTCCCAAAAAATATATATATAATTAAATATACATTTTGTTTGTAGTGCGGTAGATTAGACAAGCTTTTTTCATTAATCTTGTTTTTCTAACTAATTCTATTTATAAATTACAAATGAACAACTAATTAAATAATTCTTCTCCACTCAATTCAAAAGCTATTTAAAATTTATCTTTGAAGTACTATTCTTCCCTTTTCTTAAACATACTAGTAATCATCTTACATAAAATATGCAAATTTGGTGAATGGATAACATTCCTTGCTTGAGGCAAACCCAGCATAAGAGAGTCCTATGTGGTGTCTAGGTTTCCTCTATCATATAGCCATACAAGTAATTAAGAATCACTACCTATACTATAGAAGGAAGGGGGGGGGGGGGGGGGGGGGGAATCTCTTAAGAGTTAGAAAACTAGGGATATATGATGCATGTTTTCCCAAGTATTATCATAGCTTACGAAAAAATGGTTCAGCCATGTGACTTAGAGATATTGTCAATTATTCCTCCTTTTTGCTAATAGTCACACTCATAGTTTTAGTAATTGGCAATTAAGCAATATTTTCTTATGTCGAAATTATATCCGAATCTTTATCTAAAGGTCAAAATTCTATCCGACACTTTATCAAAAACACAAAACAAATAAAACGTGACAATTCAATAATCATCTATATCAATCTGCGAAATCGTGAAAAACTAGTGATGCCCCCTCACAAGACAATGTAGCCCTAAAGGGAACAAACCCATATGATTATCCCAATGCTGATATATAATTGAAGTATAAATTAAGCTAATTAATCAAGGTGTCATAGCTAGGGTTTCCTAAACACTAGACTAAGTTGGCTATCAACCATTGCATGTTCTTTGTTCATCCTCCTTGAGCCACGTATATAGCTTATAATGAACAAGGGGGGGCTCTTGTACATGCATGTGTGAGCTGGAGATGAGAGGGAATGAAGGGACTTTGGCCACTGGATATTCATTGAATTTGAAAAGGTTAGGGAATAATCCAGGGTGGTTTCATGAGAAAAAGATTTGTGGGAGAGGGGTGGCACCACAGGAAACATGATCTCATTCTGCATATTACCCGTAAATATATTTCGATGGAAGCATTTTATAATCGACGGAAGACCGTCGTCGCATTTAACACGATGTTGTAGATATATTTCGACGGATTCTACGCGTCGAATCTGTTTTCTTTATTTCGGCGCGTAGAATCCGTCGAAATAGATGATATTTCGACGCTCTATAGCTGTCACTTTAGATCCCCAAATCAGTCCAAAAATCAATAATATAATATAATTCGACACGTACAATCCGTCGAAATAGAGTTTAATTCCCCAATGCAGATGCGTCGAATTAGCTTCAGAAAATCATACTACAATAATATTAAAAAGTTTAACAACCATTTTTCAACGAAATTTCCTGTCGAATTAGTTCCAACCAGGAAAAAAATAATCCGAGGATCACTGCATGATTCAATCCAATGCACAATTATTGCCACAAATCCAATTCCAATCCAAACAATTCCTACGCAAATCCAATATACATTCCAATTCCAAATTCTTCTCGATCATAATCCAATGCAATTTCAAATCTATTGTGACAATCAATTCAGCAAATCCAATATACATTCCAATTCCAAATTCTTCTCGATCATAATCCAATGCAATTTCAAATCTATTGTGACAATCAATTCAACAACGGATACATACATACATACATACATACATATCAATATACAGACATGCATACATGCACCTATACCTACACATATATATGCACACGTATGCACACACATGATTTCGTACATGTTATATAATTAAATAAATTAACATAATAAATAAAAGGATCCATAATAACCCGATATCGTAACATATAAGATATCAAGATAATACAAATTTACTATAAGTTTAATACATATAAGATATCCGATACAAAATATCATATAATATAAAAATTTTAAATTAAAGAAAATAAATACATACGATCGAGCATCTCTCGAAATTCACTCGTCATCCTCATCCTCACCGTCTCTTTCACCTCCATCCTCGCCGTCTTCGTCTTTGGATTCAAGAAGCCACTAAAGTGAAAATTTAAACAAAAATTAGATTTAGTATACATATTATATAATTAAATAAATTAACATAACAAATAAAAGGATCTATAATAACCCAATATCATAACATATAAGATATCCCGATAATACAAGTTTACTATAAGTTTAATACATATAAGATATCCGATACAAAATATCACATAATATAAAGTTTTAAAATTAGAGAAAATAAATACATATGATCGAGCATCTCTTGACGTTCACTCGTCATCCCCATCATCGTCCTCATCATCATCGCCTTCCTCTCCATCTCTCTCACCGCCATTATCGCCGTCTTCTTCGCCGCCTTCGTTTTCGTATTCAAGAAGCTACTAAAGTGAAATTTTAAATAAAAAATGATTTAGCAAACATATTATATAATTAAATAAATTAACATAACAAATAAAATAATTCATAATAACTTCATATCGTAACATATAAGATATCCAGATAACACAAGTTTACTATAAGTTTAATACAAGTTTAATACGTATAAGATATCTGATACAAAATATCACATAAAATAAATCTTTAAAATTAAAGAAAATAAATACATATAATCGAGCATCTCTTGCCGTTCACTCGTCATCTCCATCACTATTGGATACTATACATATTAGAGACCATCTTAAACGGTCTCTAATACTAAAGGTACGGTCTCTAAAGAGTATTAGGGACAGTTCTTATTTTAAACAGTCGTTAATTCATGGTCGCAAAAAGAGTGGTCATTGACATGTGTATTAGCGATCGTTTATGAACGGTCGTTAATACGAACGGTTGCTAATGACATAATAGCGATCGTTCGTCACGGTTGCCAATGCTAAGACAAACTAACGACTCTTAACTGTTTTCCGTATCAGTAAACGGTCGCTAATATGGGTATTAGAAACCGTTCCTGTAGTTTGAACGGTCGCTAATACCCATATATTTTTATTTTATTTTCTTACAGAAAATGTCTTTTCCCATACATTAATACATTCACTCACAATATAATACGCAAATATTGCGTTTCGATCACAAACAAATATATAAACACGACATATCACAAATCAATAGTATTTCCATCACAAACCATTATAAATCCAACAATTTCAAAAACTCAAACAATATGAAAAATACGAAACTCTCTCCAAATTAACACAGACAATATTGTTTTGAATACAAATAATACATTATTTACTAAATGTCCAAAAATATGGAAAACTCGCCAAATTGTGCATGCAATCCTAGCTTACTCAACCCTACAAACCCTGCAAATCCAAAATAAGTTTAATAAATACATGAACTCAAATCATAATTTTCGAAATTAAACAACACGCTAGCTACATTACTTAACACATGTAAATGCGAACCTCACTAACTTCCACCGCTGTCATCGCCACCAAAATCTCATTTTGAAAAGTATCAATTCGCGTTGTCCAGCAATACAAAAAAAACTCCAAACCGTGCGCAATCCCAGCTCTCAATCCCGTGAATCCTGCAAACCCAAAAAAATACATGAAATTAAATCATAATTTTCGAACTGGCATTAGCTACACGAACACATATAGATACGTATCTCTCTAATTCCCACCACTGTCATCGCCATCAGAAACTCTCTTTGAATAGTATTGAGTGGTCTCTGAAAGTCTTCCACCCTAATTAAATACCTTGTTTATATTCTTGATTGTAACCTACAAATATCAATCACGTGCATGCGCACACTCACACACTCACACGTCAACAATATACTTGTGAAAGCCCATAGGCTTTGCTTCAAACTTGGTTTTAAAGAGTAGAGCATGATCCATTTTCTCCTACCACATACTATTTTAGATATTTTTCGGTTTTGCTTACATGCACATATTTAAAAGATAAATTGAAAATTATTAACTAATACTATAGCTGTAAGAGTGCTTAAATGCATGTTTTTCGGTTTTTCTTATGGCGTTTAGGACAGTGGATAAATTCTCCACCTCTAAGTATCTAGGAAATCTGGCTCATCTTCTCATCACTGCAACCTTGGGCCGACAAAAGCAGGAGTAAATCATGGATATCAATGAGTCTAATTTTGTAGCGACTCTAAAATCTGTTAGTTATATGTATGCCCTAGAGGCCATTACTGTACATACGATGTATATTGTAGTGGATACTTGGACATATATAGGGAGGACTTTCTTCCTCGACATGATAGTATGCAATCTGGTTACATTTTATCTTAACATGTACATTGTATGTCTCTATGTTACATGTTGATAAAGCCCTTAGAATGAGTACTTGACTACCAGAACTATGATGCGGATCATACTAGTGGGGACAGTGTAGTCTCCAAGTACATCCTTCAAATGTTCTTAGCCGTGGGAGTACCGAGACAGGGCATCGATACTCCAGAGTAGACTAGCGTATGCGCTTCTTGAACCATATGATGGGCGATGGATGATCTCATATCCATTGGTGTTTGACATCAGAGAAGATATACGGGTGCTCAGTGGAGACTGGATACACTGGACGGACTCGCCGAGAACTCCCAGATGGTATTATACCTCACGTCAGATGACAGTTCTCTGGTGACACTGGTACAGGTTAGTCTGTAGACCCGAGATCGTCATAGAGTCTTGTGTGATTCCCACTGTGCTTTGATTTCCACCTTACCACGTCCATTAGGGCGTGCAAAACGGTGGCTTTTGGGTACTGTCCCGAATCACATAGAGGCAATGAGCGATAGGAGGGGATTCTTCTCTCCCGGTATAGGGAGTTGATGTTGCGCTGTGTTCGATTGGCTATAACTGGAAATCCCTGGCCAGGGTTGCTGAGATTTACTGGTAAGTGTTATCAGTAGTTTCCCGAACTGTTATAGACCTCATATCGACATGACTTATCAAGCTACTGGGTCTGACGTTTACCACCCCTAGGCGAGGTATGCGACATATCAGACGAAGAGACCGGACTGTACGTGAGTGTTACTGATTGGATTCGCAGGAGAATGTACATGCTTGCTTGTTGATCTTCTGATCGCTCAATACCTGGGTGGCTGTTACGTTTAGCTGACCGCTTGCAGCTTATGGGTGTTTGATATGATCATCACCTACTGCCGGCGTATTGACGATTCTTTAGAGTCCTACACAGAGGTTTCCTGGCTTAGGAAAAACGGAGTCGGAGCACATATGTGACATGTGCAGGACCGAGAACAATACGAGTATATGATACCGTATTAGATTCTCGCGATATGTAATATCGGCCGGGTATATGTGATATAGCCGGGTCATCGGATCAAGTGTTGATTCGATGAACTGATACATATTATGTTAGTTGGTTATTTATGAAATAGCCGGATTATCGGATCAAGTGTTGATTCGATAATTTAATGTATAATTATATATTTGATATATTAAATTACATTAACTAATATAAGCTCGCTTAAAAATTCATTTTCTCACTCGGGTAATACATTGATATATATGCGATATGTGTTAATTGTATTATTTTATTTTGTTACAATAAATATTGTATATGTGATATATAATATTGTAACATGTTATGGATAAAAATGCAACATGTTTTGTGGACTTTAAATGTGGTTAAGGTTTGGATTAGGGTTAAGATTGCATGAAGCTTTCAAGAAGCTTCTTGAAGCTTTGACATTGACTTTGGATATTTTGTGTAGATATTTGCTTAACCCAACCCAACCTTTCACCATAGTTAACTCTCTACATGGGTTAAGTCTTCATACTTAACCCATGGTTGAATTTTCTAACCATAAACTAGAGTTTCATTATTCATCACAAAGGATTTGATCATCTTCTTCCTTCTTCTTCTTTGCATGAAAAGCTTTCTAGCTTTTTATGAAGTGATGAAAATGAGTGAGTTAATGAAAACAAATGAGAGCTAAAATCCTATTTCATCATCCTAATCTATCCTAGCCATTTAAATTAGGGTGTTCACTTCATTTAGTGAGTGAGAGCTTGTGTTATAGAAATTTCAAGGTAGATCATCTTAGTTATCGAAGATCGGAAGCAAGCTTGCATCTTTCTTTTCGTGGAGCCTCTCTAGAGTCCGGATTCTCGATGATCGCAGCGAAGGGGCCTCAACACGGAGCTTTAGAAGTGAAGGACCAGACTACAAAGGTTGTAATCCCAAACTCTTAGATGTTAAAATATTTAACATACTTTGTTTCGCCTAATCTCTAGTTTAAAGATCTTGGTTAGGGTTGTTCGGCACGTCTAAATTTTAAATCGGGCATGGTTGATATCTTATAGACCCTTGTGAGAGTGCCTAGTAACCCTACAGTGGTATCAGAGACAAGCTAGAGTTTTAGGCGAAATCTAGACGAAGTTTACAGTCCGATCGAACCCCGAAACCCCGGTTTAGACCCCTCTCTGGATATGTTCTAAAAATGTGATTTTTTCTGTATTAAAAATACTCAGAAAATAAAGCAGGAAAATCTAAGAATTATTGTGAAGTACGGACCACCAACTCGATCACGTGAGCGCGGAACCGCGGCCAAACCAAGCGTTTGGCGGCGGTTTCGCGACAACAATTTAGAGTTAGTCCCTGATACTTCAGGTATTAATTCTTGGGTCCTTTTTCATAGTTCTGGAAATTTTTAATTCTACTCAAGTGTTGAGTTTTCTGGAGATCTTCTGTATTCGTTGATTCGATCGGAAAGTTTAAATTCGTTTAAGTTTTTTCCGGATAATTTATAACGTGTTAAAAAGTTCGAACGGATATCAATAACTCACTTTTTCCATTGTCGGAAAATTTTCAAAAGTTGGATTTTTTCTCGAGTTTGAAACTTCCGGAAAATCGTGCAAGTAACGCGGTGGACCCTATAGAAGAACACAGACCTTAACTCGATTATATGACCGTCTGAACTGCCTCTAAACCTTAGGATTTGGGGTAGTACGGCGTTGCCACATGTGAGGCGTTGGTTTGACCCTTCTACGACTGGACCATTGGTATTGTGGCATGTGATGGATACCTTTTTGAACTCCGCTCAAGTGTTGAGCTATTTGGGAAATCTTGGCTGTTTGATTATTCGATCGGAAAGTTTAACATTGTCTATTTATCTGGAATGCGATACAATATTTGGAATCCACAAGTTGTTATCAGATAACTAATTTGAATGTTATAAATCTAGCAGTTCAGTCTCAGTTGATCGGTTGCCACGGGATTTTGATGCGATCAAAAGTCCGTCGCAATCACGTAGCGTACGCGGATACTCGCCGGGTAAACTTAATAGACAGCCACGCCCCATACCCCCGACCAAGTGACTGTAGGAGAACCCCGTCGCCAAAAGTATCCATTCGGGTGCTCGCGGCAGTGGTGTTCCGCCTTAGTACACTTAGTCGACGGCATCTGGGAGTGCGGCCGTCTACTAAAGTTTGCGACGAGTATTCGATCAGGATGTCGAGAATCTTGTTGAATTGCCCGACTTGATATTGAAAAGAGTTTTCGATAATGAGACTAAAATGCGGGGTTTATAATTGTTAGGCATGAGATGTCTAAGGAATTCATTTGGTTAGGCATACGATGTCCAAGGAGGTTGCGGATTCCAACTGTTGTAGTTTTACACTTTCTTTTCTGCGACCGTAAGTGTAATATGTGGTGTATCGCCGGTTTCGTTGCTATACATCAACGACAATTGGGATACGCATATTTACTTACGCTGATTATATGTGATATTATGTGTTGCTGTGATATGTTATATTGGATCGTCGCGTTTTGAATAGCCGGGGGTTTTATGTGAGATGAGAGTTTTTTCTTTTTCATTCATATAAAATTCATTTGTATGTAATATTCTTTTATTGGGGCACTTCCGGGCCGATGACGATATCACCATTGTATAATATTTACTTTTCCGCATTAAGTAGACCCAAGGCGGGGAGCATAAGTAACCGGGTTCTGGGGTCCAGTGGGAGACCATCTCGAGGAGTCGAGACCGGGTCTCCTAACCCTAGAATTGGCAGTGTTGCTTGCCGCTCTCGTAGGGGTCTAGGGGTGTGGGATTGGCTATTCATCGCGACCATGGAATCCGTGTTTTATACAGCCTCGTATTAAAACACGGACCTCCTAGTATATCCAATACTTTATATATGTTCTTCTGCTGCATTGTTCTGTGATGAGATCATATTACTGTCTGAGACGAATGTTTATATTATATATATGAGATATATGTTATATTGCAGATTTCGTTTCAAATGTGATGCTTGTGAAGCATAATAAAATGAGACTTCATTAATGAGATTAATGAAACTAAAAGAAACCTAAAGATGTTGTAGAAACTTGTTTAAAAACTGATAGCTCTAGTTCTTGCTTTGCATAGCGGTATTCCTTGTAGAACATCCAGCACCTTAATCGATAAGGAAAGAGCCGAGATCCCTTCACCGGGAGTGACCTCTTTAGCGAAACTAGCAGATGCTACAAACACGGTTTGTCTTTTGATTGCTTATATAGTTTTTGCTTTGCATAGAGATATTTTTGAAATATCCTGCATCTTATTCGATGAGGAAAGAGTCGACGATCCCTTCACCGGGAGTGACCTCTTTAGCAAAACTAGAAAAGGCCTAAAAAACATTCCATTTAAAATCACTCGATTCTAGAACGATATCAAGTTCATTACGCAATAGGTTTTCATAAAAAACTGTCGTAGCCCTCCGTCATTTTAGGAAGTAGAGTACTTAGTATTCGTGCTGCGTATGTCGACTTTAGTTGAGGCGTAGTGTACGGTAGCTAAGTGATGTCTTCCTACACAGCATATTATGCGATTAGTTAGGACATTCATGTGATTATGTCAACCATAGTTGAGGGTCATGTAAGGTGGGTCTGATTAATCATGAAATGACAGATAGAACTTGACTAGTGCTTATAATATGTTGACCTTAGTTAAGGTCATAAGTACTAGGGGTAAAATATTATTGGGAATTTCAAGTGTTGAAATTTGCAATGAGATTGCATACTTTCTATGAGATAGTTGGATCCCGATACCCGCTGCGAGTAAGAGTTACTCCTAGGAGAGTTTTACACATTACAATTAGCCGATCAAGTAGGTGTCTAAAAAGGTGTTAACGGGGTTACGCCCTTTGGAAAACGAGGTTTACTTTAATTAGGTCCGTGCGAAAGCACGGGGAATCTCCCTCAAAGTACCGGCACTGGCCTGGCTGAAAGATTGGTGAACTTGTAGCGTGTAATTAATCCCGACTAGTCTTTCCTTTTAGGGTTTGAAGGAAGATTTGACTAAAATAGTGGGAGACATCCTGATTAGATATATTAATAACCAATCTAATCTTGCAAGATCATACGCTGAGTGTTTTCTTCTATCTCTCTCCTGGTTACGACTATGTCACGCCTTAATCAAGATAATAATACGGATGTATTGACCAAACCCTCTTGTTATACTGCACTAGGGAACGTTGGTCCCGCTCTAACTTATAACTGTTATAAGACCGAGCAGGAAATTGGGGATTACCAGAATTCCCGTGCCGCCCAAACGAAGAAAGTGCATGCTGATGCATTTTCTTCGGGTGTGTTCATTACAGAGAACTGTTTCTCAGTATGCTTTACGTCCTGGGTATTAGATACCGGATCAGGATCCCGCATATGTAATCTGTTACATGGGCTACAGATAGGTAGAGAACTGAGAACGGGTGATAAGTTTCATGAGATAGAAACGGTGCAAGTGTTGCAGCCAAGTCTGTTGGTAGTTATCACCCTGTATTAACAAATACATTGATTCTGAACAAATGTTATTAGATACCGAACCTGATATACAACATCATATCAGTCTTTATTAGTAAAGAAGTATATAATTTTGTATTGTTGGATAATGTTTTGAACATTTCCTATATCAAGAGTTGATCGGTTCAGCCATGTTATCTAAAAATATAGACGTTCTAAATCAAATCACAGTTCTTAGTATACAGAACACACACAAGAGGAAGAGTTCAGAAATGAACGAATCTTTCTTGAGGTATTGTAGACTAGGTCATATCAATGTGACCCAACTAGCTGAAGTTACATTTGGATGCATATTTAAATTAGTTTGAATTTACATCTTGTGAAACTTGCCGGTCATGTCACAAAGATAAGATGGCCATAGCTCTGTTTATTGGAAACAGAGAAAGGGTTAGTGAACTCTTGGGATTGATACATGATGATGTATGTAAGTTCCCTGTCTACACATGCCAGGACTGGTTCTTTGTACTTTATTATATTCACTGATAGTTTCTCAAGATTCGCATATGTGTTCCTGTTGAAACACAAGTCTGAACTTTTTGAGAAATTCAATGAATATAAGTCAGAAGTAGAGAACCAAAAACGGGTATAAGTATTATGTCCTTTGATGAGATCAAGGAGGAGAATACTTGAGCACGGAAATTCCTGGACTATTCTAAAGGAGAATGAGATTCTCTCTCAGCATTACTCCTCCGTATACACCACAGCACCTCGGTGTATTGGGGCAGAGCCCTATTAGATATGGTGCGCTCTATGATGAGTACTACTGAGTTTCCTATTTCTTTTTGGGAGTTATGCACTTGAGAAGCTGCATATCTATTGAATAGGGTTCAAATCAAATCAGTTACCTACCACTTCATATGTGATATGGAATGGGAAGAGCTCATATCTTAAGTATGTTAAGATTTGTAGTTGTCCAGCCTATGTCTAAAAGCATAATCCGGACAAGCTCGAGGCAAAGTCAGTTCTGTAGAAGTTTGTTGGATATCTCAAGCGTTCGCAAGGGAATATCTTCTACCTAACCGAGGAACAAAAGATGTTTTGTTTCTCAACATGCCACTTTTGTAAAAGGGAATTTCTTATGAAGAAATTAGTGGTCATGAGGCAAAACTGGAAACGGTTCCAGCTATACAAACTGCAGCTGATGATTTGGTAGAACCGAAAGATTCAATAGTTTCTAACGAACCTCAGCCTCTCCGCCGATCTAGTAGGGTTCCTCACCCACCTGAGAGATAATTCGGTTTCTCTATGACGGTGGGAGAGAGGATTGCATCATAAGATGATGACCCAACTTATTTCGAGCAGGCCATTAGGAGTGAGACTCTGTAAGAATGGATGGATGCTTAGCGATCTAAGATGGAATCCTTATACACCAACAAAGTATGGACTTTGGTTGCTTTATCTGAAGGGTTAAATCCCCATCAGGGGCAAGTATATCTTGAGAAGATTACTTGGTGTACATGGAAAAGTTGAGACTTTCAAAGCTATGCTTAAGTCCATCCAGATCCTACTTGCCACGGTTACATACCATGACTATGATATCTGGCGGTTGGGTGTCATGACTGCTTTTCTAAATGAAGATTTGGAAGAGAGCATCTATAAGTACACATCCAGAGGGCTTCGTAGACAGTGGGAGCAGCGGAAACATGTGCAAGATGTTTTATGTGATAAATCAGGTATCGCGGAGATGGAACGTCTGTTTTGATGCAGTAGTCAAAGAGTTTGACTTCATCAAAATGGTAGATGAACCTTGTATATACAAAAAGGTAGTAGAGAGTATGGTGGTGAACCTCGTAGAGTACGTGGATGACATACTCTTGATAGGGAAGGAGTTTCCTATGCTGCGCTCGGTCAATCTCCTATTATCACAAAGATTCCCCATATAGGATCAAAGTGATACCTCATAAATCCTAGGTTTTATATCTATGAGATAGATCTAATTGGATATTAGGATTCTCACTAGTTGAAGTGAGAATGTATCAATCGATCCTGGGGAGAATCAATGGAAAAGTTCCAGGGTGGTAAGGTCGACTGAATGTCAGTCGCAGGTATTGTCTTTACCCTCAGTAGAGGGATGGTATGTTGGAAGAGTTCCATACTAGATACCGTGACTTACTAGACGATTAAAGGCAAGACACGTCGTTACCAAGGATGCTACCAAAGAGGCAGTTTGGATATAAATAAGTTCATGAGATGAACTTCGTTCCTACCATTGTGTGACAATGGAGTTGTGGCTTATGCCAAGGAACCCCTGTCCCATCTGAGATCCAGACATATTCTTAGGCCGTATCGCCTGATCATGGAGATGGTTGATCTCCAGTGAGATCGAGGTCAGGAGAGTAGATACAGAGGACAACAGCGCGGATCCACTCACAAAGGCCGGTTTTCCCAGTAGAGACTTTTAAGGGATGGTTGAGTATGAGATACTTCAACCACAGCTGATTGTTGGGTATGCGATACCACAACAGATGGCCCTAGTGCAAGTGGGAGATTGTTAGTTATATGTATGCCCTAGAGGCCATTACTGTACATACGATGTATATTGTAGTGGATGCTTGGACATATATAGGGAGGACTTTCTTGCTCGACCTGGTAGCATGCTATCTGGTTACACTTTATCTTAACATGTACACTGTATGTATCTATGTTACATGTTGATAAAGCCCTTAGGATGAGTACTTGACTACCAGAACTATGACGCGGATTATACTAGTGGGGACAGTGTAGTCACCAAGTACATTCTTCAAATGTTCCTAGTCGTGGGAGTACCGAGACAGGGCATCGATACTCCAGAGTAGACTAGCGTATGCGCTTCTTGACCCATATGATGGGCGATGGATGATCTCATATCCATTGGTGTTTGACATCAGAGAAGGTATACGGGTGCTCAGTGGAGACTGGGTACGCTGTACGGACTCGCCGAGAACTCCCAGATGGTATTATACCTCACGTCAGATGACAGTTCTCTGGTGACACTGGTACAGGTTAGTCTGTAGACCTGAGATCATCATAGAGTCTTGTGTGATTCCCACTGTGCTTTGATTTCCACCTTACCACATCCATTAGGGCGTGCAAAACGGTGGCTTTTGGGTACAGTCCCCAATCACATGGAGGCAATAAGCGATAGGAGAGGATTCGTCTCTCCCGGTATAGGGAGTTGATGTTGCGCTGTGTTCCATTGGCTATAACTGGAAATCCCTGGTCAGGGTTGCTGAGATTTACTGGTAAGTGTTATCAGTAGTTTCTCGAACTATTATAGACCTCATATCGACACGACTTATCAAGCTACTGGGGTCTGACGTTTACCACCCCTAGGCGAGATATATGACATATCAAACGAAGAGACCGGACTGTACGGGAGTGTTACTGATTGGATTCACAGGAGAATGTACATGCTTGCTTGTTGATCTTCTGATCGCTCAATACCTGGGTGGCTGTTACGTTTAGCTGACCGCTTGCAGCTTGTGGGTGTTTGATATGATCATCACCTACTGCCGGCGTATTGACGATTCTTTAGAGTCCTACACAGAGGTTTTCTGGCTCAGGCAAAATGGAATAGGAGCACATATGTGATATGTGCAGGACCGAGAACAATACGAGCATATGATACCGTATTAGATTCTCACGATGTGTGATATCGGCCGGGTATATGTGATATAGCCGGGTCATCGGATCAAGTGTTGATTCGATGAACTGATACAGATTATGTTAGTCGATTAGTTGTGAAATAGCCGGATTATCGGATCAAGTGTTAATTCGATAATTTAATGTATAATTATATATTTGATATATTAAATTACATTAACTAATATAAGCTCACTTAAAGATTCATTTTCTCACTCGGGTGATACATTGATATATATATATGGGATATATGTTAATTGTATTATTTTATTTTGTTACATTAAATATTGTATACATGATATATAATATTGTAACATGTTATGATTATAAATGAAATATGTTTTGTGGAGTTTAAATGTGTTTAAGGTTTGGATTAAGGTTAAGATTGCATGAAGCTTTTAAGAAGTTTCTTGAAGTTTTGACTTTGACTTTGGATATTTTGTGTAGATATTTGCTTAACCCAACCTAACCCTTCACCATAGTTAACTCTTTACATGGGTTAAGTTTTCATACTTAACCCATGGTTGCATTTTCTAACCATAGACTAGAGTTTCATTATTCATCACAAAGGATTTGATCATCTTCTTCCTTCTGCTTCTTTGCATGAAAAGCTTTCTAGTTTTTTATGAAGTGATGAAAATGAGTGAGTTAATGAAAACAAATGAGAGCTAAAATCCTACTTCATCATCCTAATCTATCCTAGCCATTTAGATTAGGGTGTTCACTTCATTTAGTGAGTGAGAGCTTGTGTTATAGAAACTTCAAGGTACATCATCTTAGTTATCGAAGATCGAAAGTAAACTTGCATCTTTCTCTTCGTGGAGCCTCTCTAGAGTCCGGATTCTCGATGATCGCAGCGAAGGGGCCTCAACACGGAGCTTTAGAAGTGAAGGACCGGACTACAAAGGTTGTAATCCCAAACTCTTAGATGTTAAAGTGTTTAACATGCTTTGTTTCGCCTAATCTCTAGTTTAAAGATCTTGGTTAGGGTTGTTCGGCACGTCTAAATTTTAAATCGGGCATGGTTGATGCCTTATAGACCCTTGTGAGAGCGCCTAGTAACCCTACAGTGGTATCAGAGACAAGCCAGAGCTTTAGGCGAAGTCTAGACGAAGTTTACAGTCCGATCGAACCCCGAGACCCCGGTTTAGACCCCTCTCTGGATATTTTCTAAAAAAGTGATTTTTTCTGTATTAAAAATACTCAGAAAATAAAGCAGGAAATTCTAAGAATTACTGTGAAGTATGGACCACCAACTCGATCACATGAGCGCGGAACCGGGACCAAACCAAGCGTTTGGCGGCTGTTCCGCGGCAACAATTTGAAGTTGGTCCCTGATACTTCGGGTATTAATTCTTGGGTCCTTTTTCATAGTTCTGGGAATTTTTAATTATACTCAAGTGTTGAGCTTTCTGGAGATCTTCTGTATTCGTTGATTCGATCGGAAAGTTTAACTTCGTTTTAGTTTTTTCCGGATAATTTAGAACGTGTTAAAAAGTTCGAACGGATATCAATAACTCACTTTTTTCCAATGTCGGAAAATTTTCAAAAGTTGGATTTTTTCTCGAGTTTGAAACTTCCGGAAAATCGTGCAAGTAACGCGGTGGACCCTCTAGAAGAACACAAACCTTAACTTGATTATGTGACCGTCTAAACTGGCTCTAAACCTTAGGGTTTGGGGTAGTACGGCGTTGCCACATGTGAGGCGTTGGTTTGACCCTTCTACGGCTGGACCATTGGTACTGTGGCATGTGATGGATACCTTTTTGAACTCCGCTCAAGTGTTGAGCTATTTGGGAAATCTTGGATGTTTGATTATTCGATCGGAAAGTTTAACATTGTCTATTTATCTGGAATGTGATACAATATTTGGAATCCACAAGTTGTTATGAGACAACTAATTTGAATGTTATAAATCTAGCAGTTCAGTCTCAGTTGATCGGTTGCCATGGAATTTTGATGCGATCAAAAGTCCGTCGCAATCACGTAGCGTACGCGGATACTCGCTGGGTAAACTTAATAGATAGCCATGCCCCATAGCCCCGACCAAGTGACTGTAGGAGAACCCCGTCGCCAAAAGCATCCGTTCGGGTGCTCGCGGCAGCGGTGTTCCGCCTTAGTGCACTTAGTCGATGGCATCCGGGGGTGCGGCCGTCTACTAAAGTTTGCGACGAGCATTCGATCAGGATGTCGGGAATCTTGTTGAATTGCCCGACTTGATATTGAAAAGGGTTTTCGATAACGAGACTAAAATGCGGGGTTTATAATTGTTGGGCATGAGATGTCTAAGGAATTCATTTGGTTAGGCATGTGATGTCTAAGGAGGTTGCGGATTCCAACTGTTTTAGTTTTACACTTTTTTTTCTGCGACCGTAAGTGTAATATGTGGTGTATCGCCGGTTTCGTTGCTATACATCAACGACAATTGGGATACGCATATTTACTTACGCTGATGATATGTGATATTATGTGTTGCTTTGATATGTTATATTGGATCGTCGCGTTTTGAATAGCCGGGGGTTTTATGTGATATGAGAATTTTTCTTTTTCATTCATGTAAAATTCATTTGTATGTAATATTCTTTTATTGGGGCACTTCCGGGCTGAGGATGATGTCACCATTGTATATTATTTACTTTTCCGCATTAGGTAGATCCAAGACGGGGAGCACAAGTAACCGGGTTCTGGGGTCCAGTGGGAGACCATCTCGAGGAGTCGAGACCAGGTCTCCTAACCCTAGAATTGGCAATGTTGCTTGCCGCTCTCGTAGGGGTCTAGGGGTGTGGGATTGGCTATTCATCGCGACCGTGGAATCCGTATTTTATACAGGCTCGTATTAAAACACGGACTTCCTAGTATATCCAATACTTCATATATGTTCTTCTGCTGCAATGATCTGTGATGAGATCATATTACTGCCTGAGACGAATGTTTATATTATATATATGAGATATATGTTATATTGCAGATTTCGTTTCAAATGTGATACTTGTGAAGCATAATAAAATGAGACTTCATTAATGAGATTAATGAAACTAAAAGAAATCTAAAGATGTTGTAGAAACTTGTTTAAAAACTGGTAGCTCTAGTTCTTTCTTTGCATAGCGGTATTTCTTGTAGAACATCCAGCACCATATTCGATAAGGAAAGAGCCGAAATCCCTTCACCGGGAGTGACCTCTTTACCGAAACTAGCAGATGCTACAAACACGGTTTGTCTTTTGATTGCTTATATAGTTTTTGCTTTGTATAGAGATATTTGTGAAATATCCTGCATCTTATTCGATGAGGAAAGAGCCGACGATCCCTTCACCGGGAGTGACATCTTTAGCAAAACTAGAGAAGGCCTAAAAAACATTCCATTTAAAATCACTCGATTCTACAACGATATCAAGTTCATTACGCAATAGGTTTTCATAAAAAACTGTCGTAGCCCTCCGTCATTTTAGGTAGTAGAGTACTTAGTATTTGTGCTGCGTATGTCGACTTTGGTTGAGGCGTAATGTACGGTAGCTAAATGATATCTTCCTACACAGCATATTACGCGATTAGTTAAGACATCCACGTGATTATGTCGACCATAGTTAAGAGTCATGTAGGGTGGGTCTGATTAATCATGAAATGACGGGTAGAACTTGATTAGTGCTTATGATATGTTGACTTTAGTTAAGGTCATAAGTACTAGGGGTAAAATATTATTGGGAATTTCAAGTGTTGAAATTTGCAATGAGATTGCATATCTTCTATGAGATAGTTGGATCCCGATACCCGCTGCGAGTAATAGTTACTCCTAGAAGAGTTTTACACATTACAATTAGCCGATCAAGTAAGTGTCTAGAAAGGTGTTAACGGGGTTACGCCCCTGGGAAAACGAGGTTTACTTTAATTAGGTCTGTGCGAAAGCATGGGGAACCTCCCCCAAAGTACCGGCACTGGCCTGGCTGAAAAATTGGCGAACTTGTAGTGTGTAATTAATCCCGTCTAGTCTTTCCTTTTAGGGTTTGAAGGAAGATTTGACTAAAATAGTGGGAGACATCCTGATTAGATATATCAATAAGCAATCTAATCTTGCAAGAGCATACGCTGAGTGTTTTCTTCTCTCTCTCTCCTGGTTACGACTATGTCACGCCTTAATTAAGATAATAATACGGATGTATTGACCGAACCCGCTTGTTATACTGTGCTAGACAACGTCGGTCCCGCTCTAACTGATAACTGTTATAAGACCGAGCAGGAAATTGTGGATTACCAGAATTCTCGTGCCGCCCAAACGAAGAAAGTGCATGCTGATGCATCTTCTTTGGGTATGTTCATTACAGAGAACTGTTTCTCAGTATCCTTTGCGTCCTGGGTATTAGATACCGGATCAGGATCCCGCATATGTAATCTGTTACATGGGCTACAGATAGGTAGAGAACTGAGAACGGGTGATAAGTTTCATGAGATAGAAACGGTGCAAGTGTTGCAGCTAAGTCTGTTGGTAGTTATCACCCTGTATTAACAAATACATTGATTCTGAACAAATGTTATTAGATACCGAACCTGATATACAACATCATATCAGTCTCTTTATTAGTAAAGAAGGATATAATTTTGTATTGTTGAATAATGTTTTGAACATTTCCTATATCAAGAGTTGATCGGTTCAGGCACGTTATCTAAAAGCATAGACGTTCTAAATCAAACCACAGTTCTTAGTATACAGAACACACACAAGAGGAATAGTTCAGAAATGAACGAATCCTTCTTGAGGTATTGTAGACTAAGGTCATATCAATATGACCCGACTAGCTGAAGTTACATTTAGATGCATATTTAAATTAGTTTGAATTTACATCTTGTGAAACTTGCCGGTCATATCACAAAGATAAGATGGCGATAGCTCTGTTTATTGGAAACAGAGAAAGAGTTAGTGAACTCTTAGAATTGATACATGATGATGTATGTAAGTTCCCTGTATACAAATGCCAGGACTGGTTCTTTGTACTTTATTATATTCACTGATAGTCTCTCAAGATTCGCATGTTCCCGCCAAAAATTTCTGCGCAAAAGAGTTCAAGGTATCAAATGGCAGCGATACGCTTAAGAATATGTGAACCAGTATCTTCTAGCCTGTATTTTGATAAACTCCCGAAGGAGGGACTGTTAAATTCTGATGGTATCGAAAGCATCTCGAAAAATCCTTCGATTTGATATATTATGGGCTTCATAATTCATCCGGGATCAAAAGTTATGAACAAATATGCTATGCCCTGTTCCCTGATTAAAAATCAGGAATTATCTCAATGAGGTATCACGTGCTCACACGTGATCAATGGTCACGTGCTGACACGTGATAGTTAAAGCAGAAATAAAAACAAATGGCTGAAGAAGGACCCAATTGGTGGTCACGTGCTCACACGTGACCAATGGTCACGTGTTGACACGTGATAGTTAAAACAGAAATAAAAACAAATGGCTGAAGAAAATACCTCAATGAGGTATCACGTGCTCACACGTGACCAATGGTCACGTGTTTACACGTGATGGTTAAAACTGAAGCATAAATAAACGCTGAGAAAAGGACTCAATTGGGGGTCAGGTGCTCATCCGTGACCAAGAGTCACGTGTCAGCACGTGACTGGCTTCGAAAGCCTTACAGTTTAATAAAATTAAATTCTAAAAGCTTCTAAATCTTTCCAAATGGAAAAGAATTATTGGGACCGTTGGATTAAAGATCCAAGGGTGATTAAAAATCACCAATTTATGGAAAAAAATCTTAGACAGGGAAAGATTTCCCCTAAATCTCACCGAAAATAACAAACAGAATATCTTTGGATTTAAAATCCAACGGTGAATAAAATTCATTGTGTGATCTAAAGGATCATATTAATTATGAAATCAATTAAAATCTTTCAACGAAAGATTCACAAAATAAATTGATTCTTTTCTTTCTCCTATAAATAGGAGCCAAGAAGAGAAGAGAAGGGATCTACTTTTTTGGAGAGAAGAACAGAGAGATGAGAATTTAATTCTCAAGAGAAAAGAAAAGAAATGAGAATTTAATTCTCAAGAAAGAAAACCCTAGGTGAGAAAAGAAAGGAGAATTTAATTCTCAAGAAAGAAAACCCTAAGTGAGAAAAGAAAGAGAATCAAAACTTCAAACAGAGAATTTAATTCTCAAAATCTAAGAGTTTAACTCTTCTACAAGAACTTAGTTCTTCCTCTAGTTGAAGATCTGCAGAAGCACATCTCCCCATAGGTTGAGAATTTAATTCTCATCGGGTTGAGATCCTGCCATGCAGATCTGAAACTTAGGGGGGGAATTGAGTTTAGAGAATTTAATTCTCCCAAAACAAAACTATGGTTTAATCTTATCCAAGAATTTAATTCTCACAAAGTTACAGGAATTTAATTCCTCCAAGATAGAAATTAGGGTTTGAACCCTATCTGTGAATTTAATTCTCCTGAAAATATAAGAATTTAATTCCTTCAAGATGGACAGAACTAGGGTTTAACCCTATATAAGAATTTAATTCTTTTACATATATAGGAATTTAATTCCTCCAAAACGAAATTAGGGTTTAACCCTACAGAGAATTTAATTCTTAAAGATAAAGAGATCTTCATGCATGCAAAAGAATTACGGTCACGTGTCCCCACGTGACCCCTTAAGAGATCCCCAGAAATGAGAAGGAAAGAAGCTTTGAGGCAATGCCTCACGTGCTCCCACGTGACTTCCAAAACGCAGAAAGAAATAGCAAAGGAAATGAAGGCTTTGGGCGCGCTCACGTGTTACCACGTGACCCCTCGGCAAACTCTTTAACAGTCAGCGCATAAATCCCCATCACGTGTCAACACGTGATGCTCAAAATAAAAATATAAAAAGTGTTTAACACTTAATCAAAGAATAAAGAAAGGGATCTGATCCCCCTTTTGGGCGCCCTCACGTGTCCACACGTGACTCCTCTTTCTTTAGTGTTTAACACTAATTTGGGGATTATATTCCCAGTGTTTAACACTGATTTTTCTTAGTGTTTAACACTAATTTGAAAACCCTATTTGCAGCATGACCCCTCTTTTTTTAGTGTTTAACACTAATTTGGGGATTATATTTCCAGTGTTTAACACTGATTGTTTTCTAGTGTTTAACACTAAATAGAAGATTATATTTTCAGTGTTTAACACTGATTGTCTTTTAGTGTTTAACACTAATTTGAGAGTTCTATCTCCAGTGTTTAACACTGTTGTTCTTTAGTATTTAACACTACTTTCAGCCAAATTGGCTAATTTTCCAGAGGCAAAAGTCTCTCCTCCAAATGAGTCTCAAAATTGAGAAAATCAAAAACAAAATGTTGTCAGAGCCCCCAAACCCCCGTTTAGCTCTGCTGAATGATGAGGGGCTGAACCCAGACAAATGTCTAATGGCCCAAAGGGCCAATATTTCAAACATAATTGGACTTAGCTCAAACTGGCCATAAGTCCTCAAATCATCTTGAACTGAGCACATCTGCTCTTTGAACCAACTCATTGGTTCAAGGGTACATCTCTGAACTCCTGTGATATTTGTCGTTGTAATCCTTCAACTTCTTCAGAGAGGTGATGGGTCCCGACAGCCATACATTTTACGGACCACTATGTCCTTAAACTGGTATTGGACCACTATGTCCTTAAACTGGTAATGGACCACCATGTCCTTAAACTGGTAATCGACCGCAATGTCTCTAAACTAAATAATAGAGCCCAAATGCTCTTTTGTCGGATCTAAACGATCCCGTTAAGTTGGACTTAGTCTGAAATGAGACTAACGTATCCTTAACAAACGGTTAAGTTGATCTTAGTCTGAAATGAGACTAACGTATCCTTAACAAACGTTTAAGTTGATCTTATTCTCAAATGAGGCTAACGTATCCTTAAACCCAAACCCCAAACCCAAATCTAAGAAAATACGGATTTGGACTAATTCACATCCTACGGGTGACAACATAAATTAGTCTCCGTATACAATCCACGGGAAACCACAAACAAAACAAACACCCACGACACAAAGTGACCATCTGGAGAAGGAGAAAGTTGTTACCGCGATGCGGTAGCGTAATTAACTGCAGGGGATTGCGCCTGCAGGGAAGAGCGTCCCCACAATAAAAAAAAACCTTACCGTGAGGGGGAATTTGACGAAGTCTGCTATATCGGCCGCATACGTCTAAACCTTCGATACACGGTGCCATAAATCAACTTGCTATTTTCGGAGTGGTGGAAGGATAGCACCAAATAGCATCTGCCCCGAAATTCAGGCTAGACGTTCACCGTGTCTCTGTCGCGTCTTTCGGCGGGGAACATCGCACATGTGTTCCTGTTGAAACACAAGTCTGAACCTTTTGAGAAATTCAATGAATATAAGTCAGAAATAGAGAACCAAAAACGGGTATAAGTATTATGTCCTTTGATGAGATCAAGGAGGAGAATACTTGAGCACGGAAATTCCTGGACTATTTTAAAGGAGAATGAGATTCTCTCTCAGCATTACTCCTCCGTATACACCACAGCACTTCGATGTATTGGGGCGGAGCAAATCACACCCTATTAGATATGGTGTGCTCTATGATGAGTACTACTGAGTTTCCTATTTCCTTTTGCGAGTTATGCACTTGAGAAGCTGCATACCTATTGAATAGGGTTCAAATCAAATCAGTTGCCTACCACTTCATATGTGATATGGAATGGGAAGAGCTTATATCTTAAGTATGTTAAGATTTGGGGTTGTCCAGCCTATGTCTAAAAGCATAATCCGGACAAGCTCGAGGCAAAGTCAGTTCTGTAGAAATTTGTTGGATATCCCAAGCGTTCGCAAGGGAATATCTTCTACCTAACCAAGAAACAAAAGATGTTTTGTTTCTCAACATGCCACCTTTATAAAAGGAAATTTCTTGTGAAGAAATTAGTGGTCATGAGGTAAAACTGGAAACAGTTCCAGCTATACAAACTGCAGCTGATGATTTGGTAGAACAGAAGGATTCAATAGTTTCTAACGAACCTCAGCCTCTCCGCCTATCTAGTAGGGTTCCTCACCCACCTGAGAGATACTTCGGTTTCTCTATGACGGTGGGAGCGAGGATTGCATCATGAGATGATGACCCGACTTATTTCGAGCAGGCCATTAGGAGTGAGACTCTGTAAGAATGACTGGATGCTTAGCGATCTAAGATGAAATCCTTATACACCAACAAAGTATGGACTTTGGTTGCTTTATCTGAAAGGTTAAATCCCCATCAGGGGCAAGTATATCTTGAGAAGATTACTTGGTGTACATGGAAAATTTGAGACTTTCAAAGCTATGCTTAAGTCCATCCAGATCCTACTTGCCACGGCTACATACCATGACTACGATATCTGGCGGTTGGGTGTCATGACTGCTTTTCTAAATGATGATTTGGAAGAGAGCATCTATAAGTACACAGCCAGAGGGCTTCGTAGACAGTGGGAGCAGCGGAAACGTGTGCAAGATGTTTTATGTGATAAATCAGGAATCGCGGAGATGGAACGTCTGTTTTGATATAGTAGTCAAAGAGTTTGACTTCATCAAAATGGTAGATGAACCTTGTATATACAAAAAGGTAGTAGAAAGTATGGTGGTGATCCTCGTAGAGTATGTGGATGACATACTCTTGATAGGGAAGGAGTTTCCTATGCTACGCTCGGTCAATCTCCTCTTATCACAAAGATTCTCCATATAGGATCAAAGTAATACCTCATAAATCCTAGGTTTTATATCTATGAGATAGATCTAATTGGATGTTAGGATTCTCATTAGTTATAATGAGAAGGTATCAATCGATCCTGGGGAGAATCACTGGAAAAGTTTCAGGGTGGTAAGGTCGACTGAATGTCAGTCGCAGGTATTGTCTTTACCCTCAGTAGAGGAACGGTATGTTGGAAGAGTTCCAAGCTAGATACCGTGACTTACTAGACGATTAAAGGCAAGATACGTCATTACCAAGGATGCTACCAAAGAGGCAGTCTGGATATAAATAAGTTCAAGAGATGAACTTCGTTCCTACCATTGTGTGACAATGGAGTTGTGGCTTATGCCAAGGAACCCCTGTCCCATCTGAGATCCAGACATATTCTTAGGCTGTATCGCCTGATCATGAAGATGGTTGATCTCCAGTGAGATCGAGGTGAGGAGAGTAGACACAGAGGACAACAGCGCGGATCCACTCACAAAGGCCGGTTTTCCCAGTAGAGACTTTTATGGGATGGTTGAGTATGAGATACTTCAAGCACAGCTTATTGTTGGGTATGCGATACCACAACAGATGGCCCTAGTGCAAGTGGGAGATTGTTAGTTATATGTATGCCCTAGAGGCCATTACTGTACATACGATGTATATTGTAGTGGATGCTTGGACGTATATAGGGAGGACTTTCTTGTTCGACATGATAGTATGCTATCTGGTTACACTTTATCTTAACATATACACTGTATGTCTCTATGTTACATGTTGATAAAGCCCTTAGGATGAGTACTTGACTACCCGAATTATGATGCGGATCATACTAGTGGGGACAGTGTAGTCTCCAAGTACATCCTTCAAATGTTTCTAGTCTTGGAAGTACCGAGATAGGGCATCAATACTCCAGAGTAGACTAGCGTATGCGCTTCTTGACCCATATGATGGGCGATAGATGATCTCATATCCATTGGTGTTTGACATCAGAGAAGGTCAGATGGTATTATACCTCACGTCAGATGGCAGTTCTCTGGGGACACTGGTACAGGTTAGTCTGTAGACCCGAGATCGTCATAGAGTCTTCTGCGATTCCCACTGTGTTTTGATTTCCACTTTACCACGTACATTAGGGCGTGCAAAACGGTGGCTTTTGGGTACAGTCCCGAATCACATGGAGGCAATGAGTGATAGGAGGGGATTCTTCTCTCCCAGTATAGGGAGTTGATGTTGCGATGTGTTCGATTGGATATAACTGGAAATCCCTGGCCAGGGTTGCTGAGATTTACTGGTAAGTGTTATCAGTCGTTTCTTGAACTATTATAGAACTCATATCGACATGACTTATCAAGCTACTGGGGTCTGACGTTTACCACCCCTAGGCCAGATATGCGACATATCGGACGAAGAGACCGGACTGTACGGCAGTGTTACCGATTGGATTCGCGGGAGAATGTACAGGCTTGCTTGTTGATCTTCTGATCGCTCAATACCTGGGTGGCTGTTAAGTTTAGCTGACCGCTTGCAGTTTGTGGGTGTTTGATATGATCATCACATACTGCCGGCGTATTGACGATTCTTTAGAGTCCTACAAAGAGGTTTCCTGGTTCGGGCAAAACGGAGTAGGAGCACATATGTGATATGTGCAGGACCGAGAACAATACGAGTATATGATACCGTATTAGATTCTCGCGATGTGTGATATCGACCGAGTATATATGATATAGCCGGGTCATAGGATCAAGTGTTGATTCGATGAACTGATACAGATTATGTTAGTCGGTTATTTGTGAAATAGCCGGATTATCGGATCAAGTGTTGATTCGATAATTTAATGTATAATTATATATTTGATATATTAAATTACATTAACTTATATAAGCTCACTTAAAAATTCATTTTCTCACTCGGGTAATACATTGATATATATGCGATATATGTTAATTGTATTATTTTATTTTGTTACAATAAATATTGTATATGTGATATATAATATTGTAACATGTTATGGTATTAAATGCAACATGTTTTATGGAGTTTAAATGTGGTTAAGGTTTGGATTAGGGTTAAGATTGCATGATACTTTCAAGAAGCTTCTTGAAACTTTGACTTTGACTTTAGATATTTTGTGTAGATATTTGCTTAACCCAACCCAACCCTTCACCATAGTTAACTCTCTACACGGGTTAAGTCTTCATACTTAACCCATGGTTGCATTTTCTAACCATAGACTAGAGTTTCATTATTCATCACAAAGGATTTGATCATCTTCTTCCTTCTTCTTCTTTGCATGAAAAGCTTTCTAGCTTTTTATGAAGTGATGAAAATGAGTGAGTTAATAAAAACAAATGAGAGCTAAAATCCTGCTTCATCATCCTAATCAATCCTAGCCATTTAGATTAGGGTGCTCACTTCATTTAGTGAGTGAGAGCTTGTGTTATAGGAACTTCAAGGTAGATCATCTTAGTTATCGAAGATCGGAAGCAAGCTTGCATCTTTCTCTTCGTAGAGCCTCTCTAGAGTCCGGTTCTCGATGATCGCAGCGAAGGGACCTCAACACGGAGCTTTAGAAGTGAAGGACCGAATTACAAAGGTTGTAATCCCAAACTCTTAGATGTTAAAGTGTTTAACATGCTTTGTTTCGCCTAATCTCTAGTTTAAAAATCTTGGTTAGGGTTGTTCGGCACCTCTAAATTTTAAATCGGGCATGGTTGATACCTTATAGACCCTTGTGAGAGTGCCTAGTAACTCTACAAAATCTTTGTATGGAAATTTTTCTGTTAATATAAAAGAAAAGAGTATTACAGCCTGAGTTTGAGTTATAAATTACTTTTATTAAATAAAAGTAAGAAGCAACTTGTAACTCACTCGAAAAACCTCTACACTGCCGTGACATAGCCCTTGTGTTCGATTCCTATCAGATACAATTATTTTTTCTGATTTTTTTAACTTTTTGGAAGCCCAAAAGATTGCATGTGCAATACATAGGGAAACGAAAAGTTCAGAAAAATCAAATATGTGCAAAATGGTTTAAATATTGAATTTATCTGATGGCACGAATCTTGAAACCAAAGGCCCTAAATCAACCGGCGGAAATGTAATAATGGCCGGCGGAGACGTTCAGATTGTGGCCAAATTACCCCGTGCTTTGCACACACACACCTCTTCAGCCATCTCTAACTCCTCTGTACTGTTTGATTTCCCTGCAATCAAACAGAGATCTTCCATTTCACAATTAAACACAATTTCAATGCTTTTAATTCACATTTTTAATTCTCAAACCCTAATTCCCCACTATAAATACCATCTCCTAATTTGCCTCAGTACCATTCTGAAAATTCTAGCCAAAACACTCTTAAAAAGTTTCTAGTGAAAATGAAGTAAAGTGGAGTTAGCGAGCAAGTTGGTTCCGGCGAAAATCGAAGCAAATTCCGGAACTCCAGCGACGCCACGAAGCTCATCATCTTTTCTTAACCCTATCTTTGAACTTCCTAAACCGTAAGTCCCTCCAAAACCCTCTTTCTCTTCATTAAATTTCATCTTTAATCTTATGTCTTTAAAAGTGGAGTTATTACCAACATTTTTTTCTAAACCCTAGAAAACTCCTTCTCCTTTATGCTTTGTTCAACCTAATTTTTACAAAATACTTGTAACCCTAAATACTAATGTTTAGAATCAAATTTAATCAAAATTCTCATGTGAAACAAGCATAGTAGAACTTTTTCATTAAAATATCTTGAACTTTATAAACACCCTTTTTTGTACTTGTTAAACAATACCTTTAGGAAAAACATCACGGGGTAACGACCCACTCCACATGCACACTTGGTTTCATAGCACGATACTCATTGTATGTTTTTTCATTTCGAAGAATAGCATTATAATAAAATACCACATAGTTTTAAAACCGGGTTTCTTTTAAACGGTGATTCATATTCCTTTGCAATTATGCATCTACAAGTCTCGTTAGGAGACCCGCTAATGGATAGTGTGGATTATCGCACATTATGGGGATAGTAGAGCGAGATGTAGATCTCGTCACGGAGCATTCGATCTCGAAAGGATTTAAATATGGTTTTTATAAGAAAAACAAACATTCTTATTAAAACTAATTTTTAATAATTATGTAAAATTATAAATTCATATTTTCAAAATATAATAAACTTATAGTTTTCTAAAAGTGAAAGATTAACAAATGTTAATAAAATACTATCAAGTTATCAAAAGACAAGTTTTTCAATAAAATACCATAAACTTTCCAAAGCTAATTGCTTATCACTCAAATACCTCAATACTTAAAATACATGCTCATAAAAATTCTAAACAATACAAAGCACCATCGAGATTTACTTTTTAACTATATTAAAAATATGTTTCATAAAACCCCTCGAGATATAGAAAACAATATTTAAGGACTTTAGTAAATATAGCTTTAAGCGGGATCAATTCGCTTGAGCTTAAGGTAGTCGGAGAAAGTGAGTGCTTACCTATTTAAGGTAGATAACTTAATGGAGTTATCAATGATAATTGTCTTGAAAAAAGACACAAATCTTGCCGTCCATGTATAGCAGTTACCAATGACTTCCGAACCTAATTCAAGAGCTAAATCTGTTTATAAGTGTCTGACTCAATTTGAGTCCAATTCAAACCTGAATCTAAAGTAAAACACGAATACTTGATCATGAACATGAATACTTGAATTCAAATATCAATATCAAATATGTAAACTTGACTTTACTTGACCGAACCATTGTTATAACTGACATGACTACGTGAATATATGATTACATCCTGAACATGCATCTGAACCTTTTAAATCCATAGATTCGGCCAGGACTTATAATATTAATCTTTACAATACAATACGCGGGGATAAAGGGGTAGATTGGTACGGAACGTATATCATGGCACGAGAGGTCACTTTAAAAGACACCTACATGAATTCACTTGTCGTTGTCCCGTGGGTTATGACGAGACCTTGTACTACATATTACCATAGCCCACGGGGTAAGATGGGCTCCTCTCGTATACATGAATATCTTCTGTATCATGCTACAAACAACCACGATAGAATAACTATCATATACCAGTAATTTATCATATACACTTACATGTTCATTTCACACTACTTGTTATATTCTGTTTCTTCTTTTCGAACTTACCGAGCGTTAGTTCGCTGATGACATTCTTTCTATTTATTTCTTTGGAATGTTCATCAAGAGGACCGGACTCTGAGGAGATCAAGCCTAGCCAGGAGGACTTAGACCAGCTCACCGTTCAACCAGAATACTGATTCACCTGCACTTTCTTTTTGTATGCCACTATTTAGGCATTGCTTTATATCATTGTATCTTTTATTTCAAACAGTTGTATGTAAAGATGAATGCAAATAAAATTGCTGTTTTATTTTAATTCTCTCGTCATTCTTGTTCAATTATATATATTGTTTAATTACGCTTAACGCATTTTTTTTCTAGTAAATATGTTGCGACCTGCCACGTCACCGTCTCCGTATACTGGGAAGCGGCCCTTGAATCATATGAAGTTAATAGGACCACATCTAATTCAAGTAAGCCAAAAGCCCAGAAATCTAAAATGGAAGAGGGAGAGAAGGGTGTTTTGGAAGGGGGAGGGGAAGGGGGGATGGAGACCATTCATGTAGGTGGATGGATCCACTGCCCTCTCTCATCAATATCCTCTTTCTTATTCTCATGAAAATGATCCTAGGAATATTCTCAAGCCGTTCTCCCAAAAAATATATATATAATTAAATATACATTTTGTTTGTAGTGCGGTAGATTAGACAAGCTTTTTTCATTAATCTTGTTTTTCTAACTAATTCTATTTATAAATTACAAATGAACAACTAATTAAATAATTCTTCTCCACTCAATTCAAAAGCTATTTAAAATTTATCTTTGAAGTACTATTCTTCCCTTTTCTTAAACATACTAGTAATCATATTACATAAAATATGCAAATTTGGTGAATGGATAACATTCCTTGCTTGAGGCAAACCCAGCATAAGAGAGTCCTATGCGGTGTCTAGGTTTCCTCTATCATATAGCCATACAAGTAATTAAGAATCACTACCTATACTATAGAAGGAAAGGGGGGGGGGGAATCTCTTAAGAGTTAGAAAACTAGGGATATATGATGCATGTTTTCCCAAGTATTATCATAGCTTACGAAAAAATGGTTCAGCCATGTGACTTAGAGATATTGTCAATTATTCCTCCTTTTTGCTAATAGTCACACTCATAGTTTTAGTAATTGGCAATTAAGCAATATTTTCTTATGTCGAAATTATATCCGAATCTTTATCTAAAGGTCAAAATTCTATCCGACACTTTATCAAAAACACAAAACAAATAAAACGTGACAATTCAATAATCATCTATATCAATCTGCGAAATCGTGAAAAACTAGTGATGCCCCCTCACAAGACAATGTAGCCCTAAAGGGAACAAACCCATATGCTTATCCCAATGCTGATATATAATTGAAGTATAAATTAAGCTAATTAATCAAGGTGTCATAGCTAGGGTTTCCTAAACACTAGACTAAGTTGGCTATCAACCATTGCATGTTCTTTGTTCATCCTCCTTGAGCCACGTATATAGCTTATAATGAACAAGGGGGGGCTCTTGTACATGCATGTGTGAGCTGGAGATGAGAGGGAATGAAGGGACTTTGGCCACTGGATATTCATTGAATTTGAAAAGGTTAGGGAATAATCCAGGGTGGTTTCATGAGAAAAAGATTTGTGGGAGAGGGGTGGCACCACAGGAAACATGATCTCATTCTGCATATTACCCGTAAATATATTTCGATGGAAGCATTTTATAATCGACGGAAGACCGTCGTCGCATTTAACACGATGTTGTAGATATATTTCGACGGATTCTACGCGTCGAATCTGTTTTCTTTATTTCGACGCGTAGAATCCGTCGAAATAGATGATATTTCGACGCTCTATAGCTGTCACTTTAGATCCCCAAATCAGTCCAAAAATCAATAATATAATATAATTCGACACGTACAATCCGTCGAAATAGAGTTTAATTCCCCAATGCAGATGCGTCGAATTAGCTTCAGAAAATCATACTAAAATAATATTAAAAAGTTTAACAACCCTTTTTCAACGAAATTTCCTGTCGAATTAGTTCCAACCAGGAAAAAAATAATCCGAGGATCACTGCATGATTCAATCCAATGCACAATTATTGCCACAAATCCAATTCCAATCCAAACAATTCCTACGCAAATCCAATATACATTCCAATTCCAAATTCTTCTCGATCATAATCCAATGCAATTTCAAATCTATTGTGACAATCAATCCAACAACGGATACATGCACAGTTTAAACACCATGTCCTTAAACTGGTAATCGACCGCAATGTCTCTAAACTAAATAATAGAGCCCAAATGTTCTTTTGTCGGATCTAAACGATCCCGTCAAGTTGATCTTAGTCTGAAATGAAACTAACGTATCCTTAACAAACGGTTAAGTTGATCTTAGTCTGAAATAAGACTAACGTATCCTTAACAAACGTTTAAGTTGATCTTAGTTTCAAATGAGGCTAACGTATCCTTAAACCCAAACCCCCAAATCCAAATCTAAGAAAATACGGATTTGGACTAATCCACGTCCTACGGGCGACAACATAAATTAGTCTCCGTATACAATCCACGGGCAACCACAAACAAAACAAACACCCACGACACGAAGTGACCATCTGGAGAAGGAGAAAATTGTTACCGCGATGCGGTAGCGTAATTAACTGCAGGGGCTTGCGCCTGCAGGGAAGAGCATTTCCACCATCAAAAAACCCCTTACCGTGAGGAGGAATCTGACGAAGTCTGCTACATCAGCCGCATCCGTCTGAACCTTCGATACACGGTGCCATAAATCAACTTGGCATCTTCGGAGAGGTGGACGGATAGCACCAATTAGCATCTGCCCCGAATCTCAGGCAAGACAGTCCGTCTTGCGCGTCTTTCGGCGGGGAACAGATTCTGGCACGCCCGGTGGGACCTTTTCCTCTTTCCAGTCCACACTTCGTGTGTCGTGTTCTCGTACGAATCGCGGTTTGTTATGGTTGCCTGTGGATCCAAGGTACTTAAATTTGGTGTCTTGCTCCGTGCAGAAAACAGAAGATCAATGGCTTCAAACTGCACTAACTGCAACTGCAACTCTCGCTCCGTCTCGTCCGGAGGAGTGACTTACGGGCCCCAAGCGGCCTCCATCTTCGCTATGCCGGTGGAACAGGTCACTCAGGCCACCACTGGATTGTTTTTCGGGACCATGCTCCCGCCAACGAGCTTCAGCACTCCTATACCAACACCAGAAGCTCCTAAGAAGTCGGTCTTTGATCGGCTTACAACTACAGCGGCCCCACTCAACGGGTCGTCCAGCTCCAACGCCTCAGTCTTCGACAGACTGGGCTAAAGCTCATGTGGGCCCATGAAGAAGCATGCAATACCAGAAAGGGTTATCCTAAAAAGAATAGCCATTCCTACTCTCGAAGTCGTCAAAGCGGCTTCTCCTGCCAAAGGGTCAGTCTTCACAAGACTGACTGTTTCAACGTCCGTTTCAGGCAAAATCGTCAAGGCTGCTTCACCTGCTCAGAAGTCTGCTTTCGATAGGCTGGTTATCCCCACTCAGCAGATATCGGTCTTTAATAGGCTGCCAACACAACTTCCGAACAACACAGGGGGCATGAGGAAGTCACTCCTAACGTTGAACCAACACCAACGGCTCGACACGCTCGACGTCGCCACTGGCGCTGAGTAAGGAAGGCTGGGGGCAACTCTCCCTCTGGGCTAACGCCACCAGCCCCAACGGTGGAAGTCAATGCTACTGTTCTAACTGGGAACGGCTTTGAATTGCTTAACAAGGTGCGCAGGAACTCTCCTACTGCAGTGCTGAAGAAATCTCCTCCACCCATGGAAAATGCATCGAAGGCGGAGCCGGAGCAGCCCCCTCAGCGGATGTCCTCCAAAATCTACAAAGTCTGGCGACAGTTTCAGGACTCAGTAATTGATCAAGATTACTCTCGCCGGCAGAAAAATGTGAAGGTTCAACAGGAAGAGAACCGTCCTGTCAAGCCACAAAGGACAACAGCTACTTGGGTGCCCACTGCAACGGCCCCTTCGACTTCAACTGCTCAAAAGGGGAGGAAGCCAAAGAAAACCCCTGTGACTGCGGCAAATCGTAAAGACGCTGAGCCCAAACGCCCTAAGTCTGGGGGCATGGTGATGCATACCGTCTATATGGCATCCGGGAAAGAGGATAGCCGCGCTTCTACGGGCCACCGACCGCTCACCCGATCAATAACAAGGGCTCAAGAACAACAACAGCAGAAGCTTCAGGAGATGCTGACTGCAATGGCTGCACTCACCGGACTAAAAGAAAGCCCAGAGGCGTCATCGGAGCAGCGTCATGAACAAGAAACCGATGCTGACTTCCTACGCAGAGTCCTCGAAAAGAAGGACAGAGAAACAGCGGAACAAGCGGCCAACGTAAAACATATGGCCCTTCTATTCCAAGATATGGTGGGCATGATGTTACAGCCGGAACCGCCAGCTGAAGACCCCCCGATAATTATCGAAGATGACAAAGAGGAGACATCGAATCCCCTTCCGGCTCTTTCAGCAGCCAAGGAGGAGACCATCTCTAAAGCCACGCTCGATGATTATATCGCTCAGCAAATACGAGCTCACCAGGCGAATGAAGCGGCCGACCAAATTGTTATGACCGGACGACCCTATCCGGGCTGGTATGACCAAATAAGGTACCCTCCGGGATATACGATCCCTAAATTCCACGTATATAAGGAGACGGGAAATCCGCATCAGCACATCGCTCAATTCAGAGCCATGTGCGGCAACACTGGAGGTGATGATAGATTGCTGCTCCGCCAGTTTGTTGGCAGCCTGTCGGAAACGGCATTTGAGTGGTACTCTGAACTCCCAAATGACTCTATCAAGACATTTACGGAGATGGAGCTGCTGTTTACACAGAGATTCGCGAGCGTACCCCGATTACCGCGTTAATTAACGCTAAGGTAAAGCCAGGAGAAACTTGGGTCCAGTATGCGATACGGTGGCGTAATCTATGGTCAAAGTGCGAGCAGCGCATCAAAGAAGCTCCTACCGTGGGCATGTTCGTGGGTACTCTCGACCCTCAAGCGACCATCTCCCAATTCATGATGTTCTTCAAGCTGACCACCTTCCGGGCCTTGATTGACAAGCTGGCCCAAATGGACCAGATGGGCCGTAGGCCTTCCTCTTCAAAGACAGAGCCTTGGAATGAAAAGGGCAAAGGGAAAGCAACTTTTGTTGCCAATACTCAACAACAGCCGAGCAACTTAAAGCCGGTTATTCGCCAAGACAACGTGCGTCCACGCCCATTCCTCGAGGAGAGACTGGGACGACCTTACTCGTTTTCCCAGGAAAAAACGAGGAAACTGTTCGAGCTGGCAGTGTGCAACAAACTAATCAATCTGCCGAATCCAAAACGTCCGTTGCAGCCAGGCGATGTCAACAATCCCAATTATTGCCCTTACCACCAAACGGTAAGCCATCCAATTGAAGATTGCTTCATCTTTAAGGGTTGGATCGAGGACCAGTACCAGCAAGGAAAGTTCGCGCTGTCTGAGAAGTGGAAAGTAAGCCCACCACAACCGCACTCTCCTAAGAAGGTGGACGTGCCGGGGGCATCGTGCTCATTCATAAGGGAAGCCCCGTGGGAGGTCGCTCTTTCAGCCAAAACTAAAAGAATGCTGAAAGATCTCCAAACGTGCCCGGCAATCAGGTGGAAAAATCCACTGGAACCCGAGATCATCGAGGGAATGCTGAAACCGCGCCCAACTCCAAAAACGGGTGGTGATGGTCAGAGCGCTCACACCCAGCCGTCAAAGTCTTCGAAGAAGAAGAAGAAGACCAAAAAGCCCGTGCAGCCTGGTGACAAGCGCACGGACCTGCAAAAACAGATTGAGGTGTTGGAAGAATATAATCAGAAGGCGCGGACCCCAGTCACACTCCAAGAATTTCTCAGCCACGTCCTTGAGGACGGAGATGATGACAATGGAGAAGACACTTCGGATGAATCTGAAGATTATGTGGCAAGCTTCCATGTGATCTCTCACTCGTCAATAAATGACGAAGAAGCTCCTTACGCAGAGAAGCTGGGGGCAGATCCTGAGCCAGAACTTCTAGGACCATCAGACGAAATGATTGATGCATTCCTGAACGAAGCCCGTCTTAAAAGCAAAGCTGATCGAGAGCGCGAGATGGCCATATTCGAGAAAGCCAAACGCCAGTGACTAGATGAAAGGGTTGAAACACTCCCATCGGATCAAAGTACATCCGACGGAAATGAAAGCAGGATCAAGACAAGGAAATGATTCGCCAAAGCCATATCGATGGGGATGAAGCTGCCCTCTTTCAGAGAAAATTCTCCTGGCGGTATACATCTTGATGAAGCGGACGTACATCCTAACTTCTGCTTATATCATCAGAAGATCACACATCCTACTGAAGACTGCAACTCCTTTAAGTGTTGGTGGTAAGGGTATATCGCTCACAGGCAACACTTCAATAGGACAAAGCGTGAAGCTCGTAGACAGTGGAAAAATGCGACAGATGAGCGTAAAAGAATTGCCGGCAATTATCATAGGGCTGATCCCGGGAGATCGCGAGTTCTCATCTTCGGGAGCGACTCTGACGAAAAAGTAGCCCTCGGTCCTCTCTTCAAGGAATCTATCTCTAAAACGAAAGAATTAAGGAGTTGCGAGAACATTCAGCCGTGCAATCGCACGCTACCCGGAAAGAATATCGAACCCGCAAACAAGGGATCGAACAAAAAGGATAAAAGGAAGGGAAAAACGGCATTCGTCGCCAACGCTCAACAACAATCGAGTGGCTCTAGACCGGTTGTTCGCCAAAGCAACAAGCGGCAACCCTGATTGATCATTTCTTTGTGTGTGTTAAGAAAATGAATAAAATTCACAATCAAAGAATTGTTTGACCGCAATCAACTACGGTGTCGGATGTAGATCGTTAGCGAGTGCGGATCGTCCACAGGGAAAGTGTAATCGTTCGTCTTTTGAATTAGATGAGTCAAAACTTTAAAGAAAAGAAAAGAAAATAATTCATGATTTGTAATTGCAATTCAAGAAAGAAAAAAAAATCTAGATCTAAGAAAGCATTAAAATCAAGAAGTGGATTGAGAGTTTGATGATTTTTCCAACCAAATATCAAGAATCGAAATGAGGCTCGTAGGAATCGATCGGATCTATAGATGTGATGCAATCTCAAGATGACGTATTCTCATCCTTCGATGGATTGATACTAGATTGATGATGATCGACGAGAATTAGGGATTTCTAGTGAAACTAGGGTTTCATCATTTATCCCTTGTTCATTCGTCGATATCATTCACATTCTAGCCTCTAATAAATTCAAGAAACGATCGTAGATCCCTAATTTCGAGCGATCACAATCAAGAAAGAATCGCAATGAAACTAGGTCATCGATTCTTGAATTTGCTAGGGTTTACAAAACCCGTAGGACTTAAGAATCGTTTTAAGATTTGTTACATCATCATTCTATTGATCGTCTCGACTCCTCAACGTGCGGAGTTTTACTCAAACATCACAACAAGAACTACAATTACAAATTGAGATCGAATCATAATGCAAGAATTTAAAGAAAACAAGATTAAAGAATTTCACCTTTTATTTATATCAACAATTTCATTACATTCGCTCAGGAACTACAAGAGGAAGAACTCGATCGTCGATTTGGCTTCGCTCGGCTTCGTGAGTCACGGATTGGCTTGGATTACTTGCTCGATTGGAGATCGGCTCCGCTCCTAAAAGGTTGAAGGGCTTCTTGCTTGATTGGTACTCGGGATCTTGAATTTGATTGGAATTAGGGTTAGGGTTTCGCACAAGTCTTGTCACTAGACTTGTGGAAGAAGATGGTGTAAGATGTTGAAGAATGAGGAAGAAATGAAGATTAACCTCAACCCTTAGATCTAGGTTCCTATTTATAGACAACCAAACCCTAGATCTAGGATTTGAATTTTAAGTCTCCCTTCAAAAGTTTGTTGAGGGGATTTGAATTTCCCTCCAAAAGTTTGTTGAGGAGAAGCTTCTAGATGTGATTAGTTAGGAGGGAGCTTCTAGAAATAGTTTGTTGGGAGCTTAATTAAGATTAGCCTTGCTTAATGATCTTTGCTGATCTGGAAGAATCTTCGAGAGAATTCTGGAGTTTGAAGTATATGAAAGGAATGTGGGCCCTGAGAGAGGAATTGTGCAATGAAAATTGGCTGATGACGTGGCAATACCGCCGCGGTTCCGCGGCTCGAGCTGGCTCCCGCCGCGGAACCGCGGCTCTTCTGAAGATTTAAGGCTTGGGATCTCTGGTAAATGTTGGGCCTGATACTTGGGGCTTGTTTTGATATGTTGAATGTAATATTGCCCTCTATATTGCTACCAGCTTTCAGGTCTTTGAGTTGGCGTAATATTTGATCAGCAAAAATGACAATCTTGGCTTTGTTCCTGTAATTCCCTGCACAAATCTCAAGACAAGTGTTGCGCAATACAGGGATGATGCGATGCCATGAAATGCAGTCAATTTCCCTTAAAGTGCCGGTTTAAAAGTCTAACACATGCATTCTGGTATTTCAGGGATGTTTTGTTAATATGTGCAATATGAATACCGAACACTTCTAGATGGGTGCAATAGATAGGGAAATTGCCGTGTTAAAAATACATTATTTTCGACTGATCAAATTCCCCCAAACTTATTTTCGATCGTCTCGAGCGAACTTTTTATTAAAAAGAGAAGGAGAAAATAAAGAAAGAGAAAAACTAACTAGCACACTTTCGTAGGCAACACGATTGCACTGAGCACGTGCAACAAGCCTTTAAACCTCTATGTGTCCCTAGTAGGAGGAGTGTTGTCTCCTGAGGGTTTTCAGCGGATTACACCCACAAAATCCAATAATAAAAGGAAGATCATGAATATTACATTTAAAGAAAAGAATGGTAAAAAAAAAGTTTCGAAAATTAGGGTTTCCAACTAAGCTAGCTTTTCGGTTGTCATGAGCCCTATCTTAATAGTCATGAAAAGATGTTAGAAATCACGTCCTCCCTCAATAAAACATCGTCTTATTCTTCATTCCTATCTTCTTCCAAACATCGATCATATCACCCTACGTGTGTGTAATAAACATCCCTACACCCGGAGAATTCAATTCAAGCTATCATACTCTTGCCCATCAGTCTCAGTACTTTTTAATTAATGAATATTTAGATGAGATTGTTCACACACTTTCATGCGACTGTTAATACTTCTTGAGGTACTAACCGACCGATTACTCCTGTGCTTGCTTACTTGGTGTATTTTCCTCGTCTTGCACCACCTAAGTCTTAGCAGTGACTCCCAGACCAGTTGGCCTTAGGGCACTAGGTGAAGAGGCACCCTCGCTATATTTTTTTATTGCTGCCTTGGCGATAACAAAAACAGTGTCCATTTTTCTCACAACTTTATATTTTTTTATTCACTTTTTTTCTTTTTATTTCCTTCATACATCGGCTTTAAGACAAGAGCATTTCAAGGTATCCTCTACTATCCCAGGCTTTAAGACGTGTGTAAGTGCGAATAGCAGGGTATCAACGTTCAAAATGTTTGGCTTTCCAAAATAGAAACTATTTTTCAGACTTATTTTTATCCTCAGATTAGTGACGTCTTTCATCTTACTAACCCTTGGGACAATGGCTCATAACTACTTATTACTAGTTCGTATAAGAAAACTTCTAATTTTCTTAGTTTTCTTAAATTTTTCTAATCTCATGGATGTAATTTTTCACTATCTAAACTTTTATTATCTTATTTATGTACAAAAATATTTTTATATTTTAAATTTTTTTTAAATTTTTATAGGTTTTGAAAAATGTTTTGTGCTTATGCAAAGTATGATGCAAATGATGCGAAAATAAGCACAAACCTCCCCCAAACTTGTTTTCAACAGTGTCCTCACTGTTGCCATCTGCTAAATCTCAAAAAACCTGTAAGCTTGGGAGGAAATTTATTAATGGGGGCAAAATATTTAAGTGAAGACCCTCCCCCAAACTTATTTTTGGCTCATCATTTTGTAAAAATTTTCTATTCAAGAGCCAGAAAAAATGCCCCCCCAAACTTGAGTTATGCAATGTTAATCTTTGAAAATCACAAGAGGGGGTAAAAAAAATCAGTGGTCGATGCCAAGCTTTGCAAAGACCGAATGTTAATACCAACCAGTCAAAAATTTTATCAATGCAGTGCTCTGGTTGGTGGAAGAAGAAGTGGGGAAAGGTTAAGTGGTGGAACAGAATGTGTGTGCGTCTCATTTTGGAGAGACAATGCAGTGTATATGATGGATTACTCGCATTCTTTTTACAGTTCAGAAGAAGGGGTGGAGGTTCAATTTCATTGATTGGGAGATGATTCATCTCAACACCCGTGTCATTTAAAAATGCGAGTTCATCAGTAAAGATCTCCTTAAAAGTTCCATTAATACCCCGGTGAATAATGTCATCACAAAGTGCGGGGTGATCTTCAGACTCTAAAAACAGTTCATAATCAGTGTTAATTGTTGACCCGGACATCTCGGTGGAAGAGTCCATATGTGTATGATACATAGTTGGGTCAAACAATAACGTATGAAAAGAGTCTAGATCAATATCAGGAGGATCATCAAATTCGCTGCTGTCGACATCTATTAAGTCGACAGAACAGACCTAAGCAGTAGGTTCGGAGGGTACACTTCCCAACTTATAAATGTTCAGCTCAATTGACCTATTCCCGAAGGATAAGGTCATAAAACCGTTACGACAGTTGATGATAGCGTTGGAAGTGGCCAAAAAGGGGCGACCTAAAATCACCGGAATTTGATTCCGGGGGTTCGCTACAGGCTGTGTATCAATTACAATAAAGTCCACAGGGAAGATAAATTCCCCGATTTTTAGTAACACATCCTCCAGTTCACCCCTAGGTTTGGTGATTGATCGGTCAGCCATCTTGAGAGTTATGCTCGAAGGCTTCAACTCTCCGATCCCTACTTGCTCATAGAATGAGTATGGAAGCAAGTTAACACTAGCGCCAAGGTCTAGTAGAGCACGGTTGATGTGTTTTTTCCTAATAGAAATGGAAATAGTAGGATATCCAGGATCCTTACGTTTCCTCGGTAATTGTTGGGGAAAGGCGGTGTCTACTATTTTTGCCATGAATATCTTCTTGGGCACTTGAGTCTTCCTCTTCCTAGTGCATAAGTTCTTAAGAGTTTTCGCATAAGACGGAACTTGTTGGATAGCATCTAGGAGAGGGATATTGATGTTAACTTGCTTTAAAATGTTCATAATCTTCTCCATATATAGACTCGGTGTGTTAGCCCTTAACCGATTAGGATAAGGTGCTTTAGCAATAAGTGCTGGGTCCATCATAGGAGAAGGAAGTGTGTGTGGACCCGATCCCAGAATAGAAGTGGGGATCGTCCGTGAAGGGGTAGAAGAAATGGGCTGAAGTGGCGAGCCTTTTCGGAAACAAAGAATAGGCTCGGAAGAAGGTGGTGGGGTAAAAGAACTGGGGTTAGAATTAGAAGTAGAGGTGGAAGGAAAGATCTCAGCCGGGGTATCATTGATTGATTTATCAGTGTCATCAAACTCTTCCCCAACGTGAGTGTCAATCACTCTTCCAGATCTCAACGTGATTGCATCCACATGATGTGAATAGCCAGAATTAGGTAAAGGTTGAGCTGGAAGTTTCCCTTTCTCTCTTGCACGCATTTCGGTTTTTAGTTGTGCAATTTGTTCTTCCATCGATTTGATATTCTCATTTTGAGAGACAATGATCTTTATCACATTCTCGACGGAAGATTGCAAACTTGCCGTCCCTTGGATGGATTGTTTCATGAAAGTATCCAAGGTTTGTGCTAGTGCAGAGGTATTATCTGTACCGGTCAATTTCAAAGGACTAGACGGTGCAAAAGTGTTGGCCGGATTTTGAAAGTTTTGTGCTTGGAAGGGGTGCTGACTCAATTGAAGTGGTAGCTGCTGTTGTGGTGGAGGGACCCTTTGGAAATGATTCGTGTTTGGAACCGTGTTTTGAGATTGTGATTGGTTCCAAGCAAAATTTGGGTGAATCCTCCAACCCTGATTATATGTGGAAGAAGATGGATCGTTTCTAGGTCTTTGAAATGCGGCATTGGTATGCTCATGACCTTGAAACGGACATTCTTCCGTCAAATGTGAAGGATCAGAACAACATCCATATACAGTTTTGGAGAGTGATATTTGACTTAGGGCGGCTGCTAAAAATTTGTTTTCCATAGCGTCGAGTTTCTTGTGTATAGATGAAATGTTAGCTCTAACTCCTATGGAAATATCATTGCCATCCCAAGACGATTGACTCACACCCTCCCACTGTAAAGACTTTTCAGCGAAATCTTCTAGAAAGTTCCAGGCTTCCCCATCATCTTTGGTCATGAAGTTGCCTTGACACATGGATTCAAGGGTCTGTCTTGTGTTAGGATTAATGCCCTCATAAATGATTCGGCACAGTTCCCATCTCGGGATGCTGTGATGTGGACATTGGACTAACAGGTCCTTGAACCGTTCAAGACATTTTGAAAATGGTTCATTTGGAAGCTGGGTGAATTGATAGATTTCGCTACGGACTCGAGTTGTCTTTTGATGTGGGTAGAATTTCTTAAGGAATGCTTTGACGAAGTCTTCCCAATTTGAAATGGAATGTGCGATAGTGTTATATAGCCACTTCTCGGCTAAATCGCACAAGGTAAATGGGAGAAGACGTAGACGCATAGCATCCACAGAAAGCTGTGAGGTACCCATCATTGCGCATACATTTTCAAATTTGGTGATAAATGCGTATGCGTCCTCAGTCTCGAGACCGTGAAATTTTGGTAGAAGGTTGATGTATTGGGGTTTTATTTGAAAATTTTCCCCGTTGGCTGGTGGAATGGAAAGACAAGTGGAAAGTGGACCTCGTGTAGGATAGCACCTTTCTTGGAGAGATATGCGAGGTAGATTCTGCGCACCAACGGACGGCGAAAAATTAGTGGAAAAGAAGTTCGATGGAGGTGGATCCATCGATGTGGGTGTGGTGGTGGGTAAAGAAGAGGTAAATGTAGAAATACCGACTTTTGGGTCGATGAGGGAAATGCGGACTTAACGGGCACTAGAATCCCGTGTCCAGCCTACCTTGCACTAAAAAGGGTTAGTACAAGTGGCAGCGTGAATTATAATTAGGGGAATGATATGAATGCGGTGTTTGTTTTGAAAAGTGATACGGATTTTTGAAAATATGATGCAACACAACAAAATGCAACAAGCAAAACCCTAAAATCTAGTGGTCACCTAGGTCAAACTCTAGACCGCTCCTAACTGCCAAAAGATAAGTCGCAGGATAAAATCCTCCACTGCCTCTTTGTCCCCCTGTGGCCAGGTAAGTGCCAGGTAAGTGGGAAGGTACTCCACTACGTAAGTAGTGGGTCTAATTAATAACCACTAGCCTTAGACACACTTGCCTTAGACACCACAAGAAAACGCGGATAAGCAATGAATTACCCACGGCCTTCTTCTGTCCTAAGTGAGCGCGGCAGTCCTTAGAGTCATCTCTAGATATTTTTTAGTTAATTGGGGTAAAATGCGGATGCAAGTTTTGCGGTTTTCGGGGCTTAGGAAGGGTAATGAACTCCCCACCTAATCTGGATTCGGTCTTTGCCCCTTAATGTCCGTATTAATTATGCAAACAACCACAAGATACAAAAAACGCACAATTTTAATTTGCTTTTTGCGCGCTGCGATTTATTTGCAAAGAAACCTGCACAAAATGTTAATTGGAGCAGATTTAGGAGAAGATAAGAAAGTTAGAAAGTTACAGAGAAATTTTGGTTCTGAGATGCTACTGTAGCACCGCGATTCCGCCGCATATGTTGCTTAATGCCGCGATTCCACCGCTGTTTGAGCTCTTCTCTGTGCAAAAATTCAGCAGCAAGCTACTGTTCACTTTCTCAGTCCTCGAGAATACTCTGAATTTTTTTCAGCTCCAATGATTCCAGATTTCCTCGCAATCAAAAAACAACACGTATTAGGGTTTGTACGAGTTTAGATCTAAAAAAAATTGTAATGGAATAAATTTTTCAACTCAAATTTCAAAAATACGCGGACTATCCCCGGCAACGGCGCCATTTGATTGTTTGAATTTCTCGATTGTGTAAGTAAATCAAATGATCCCCGGCAACGACGCCATTTGATTGATCATTTCTTTGTGTGTGTTAAGAAAATGAATAAAATTCACAATCAAAGAATTGTTTGACTGCAATCAACTACGGTGTCGGATGTAGATCGTTAGCAAGTGCGGATCGTCCACAGGGAAAGTGTAATCGTTCGTCTTTTGAATTAGATGAGTCGAAACTTTAAACAAAAGAAAAGAAAACAATTCATGATTTGTAATTGCAATTCAAGAAAGAAAAAAAAATCTAGATCTAAGAAAGCATTAAAATCAAGAAGTGGATTGAGAGTTTGATGATTTTTCCAACCAAATATCAAGAATCGAAATGAGGCTCGTAGGAATCGATCGGATCTATAGATGTGATGCAATCTCAAGATGACGTATTCTCATCCTTCGATGGATTGATACTAGATTGATGATGATCGACGAGAATTAGGGATTTCTAGTGAAACTAGGGTTTCATCATTTATCCCTTGTTCATTCGTCGATATCATTCACATTCTAGCCTCTAGTAAATTCAAGAAACGATCGTAGATCCCTAATTTCGAGCGATCACAATCAAGAAAGCATTGCAACGAAACTAGATCATCGATTCTTGAATTTGCTAGGGTTTACAAAACCCGTAGGACTTAAGAATCGTTTTAAGATTTGTTACATCATCATTCTATTGATCGTCTCGACTTCTCGACGAGCGGAGTTTTACTCAAACATCACAACAAGAATTACAATTACAAATTGAGATCGAATCATGATGCAAGAATTTAAAGAAAACAAGATTAAAGAATTTCACCTTTTATTTATATCAACAATTTCATTACATTCGCTCAAGAACTACAAGAGGAAGAACTCGATCGTCGATTTGGCTTTGCTCGGCTCCGTGAGTCGCGGATCGGCTTGGATCACTTGCTCGATTGGAGATCGGCTCCGCTCCTAAAAGGTTGAAGGGCTTCTTGCTTGATTGGTACTCGGGATCTTGAATTTGATTGGAATTACGGTTAGGGTTTCGCACAAGTCTTGTCACTAGACTTGTGGAAGAAGATGGTGTAAGATGTTGAACAATGAGGAAGAAATGAAGATTAACCTCAACCCTTAGATCTAGGTTCCTATTTATAGACAACCAAACTCTAGATCTAGGATTTGAATTTTAAGTTTCCCTCCAAAAGTTTGTTGAGGGGATTTGAATTTCCCTCCAAAAGTTTGTTGAGGAGAAGCTTCTAGATGTGATTAGTTAGGAGGGAGCTTCTAGAAATAGTTTGTTAGGAGCTTAATTAAGATTAGCCTTGCTTAATGATCTTTGCTGATCTGGAAGAATCTTCAAGAGAATTCTGGAGTTTGAAGTATATGAAAGGAATGTGGGCCCTGAGAGAGGAATTGTGCAATGAAAATTGGCTGATGACGTGGCAATACCGCCGCGGTTCCGTGGCTCAAACTGGCTCCCGCCACGGAACCGCGGCTCAAGCTGGCTCCCGCCGCGAAACCGCGGCTCTTCTGAAGCTTTAAGGCTTGGGATCTCTGGTAAATGTTGGGCCTGATACTTGGGGCTTGTTTTGATATGTTGAATGTAATATAGCCCTCTATATTGCTACCATCTTTCAGGTCTTTGAGTTGGCGTAATATTTGATCAGCAAAAATGACAATCTTGGCTTTGTTCCTGTAATTCCCTGCACAAATCTCAAGACAAGTGTTGCGCAATACAGGGATGATGCGATGCCATGAAATGCAGTCAATTTTCCTTAAAGTACCGGTTTAAAAGTCTAACACATGCATTCTGGTATTTCAGGGATGTTTTGCTAATATGTGCAATATGAATACCGAACGTTTGTTAAGGACACGTTAGTCTAATTTTAGACTAAGATCAACTTAACGGGATCGTTTAGATCCGACAAGAGAGCAATTGGGCCCTATTGTTTAGTTTAATGACATTGCGGTCGATAATTTGTTTAAGGACATTACGGTCCATTGTTAGTTTTAAGACATCACGGTCGAGGTTAAGGACATCATAGTCCTTGAGTTTAAGGGCCTCACAGTCCGTTATTAGTTTTAAGACATCACGGTCGAGGTTAAGGACATCATAGTCCATGGGTTTAAGGACCCCCACAGTCCGTTATTAGTTTTAAGACATCACGGTCGAGGTTAAGGACATCATAGTCCATGAGTTTATGGACCCCCACAGTCCGTTATTAGCTTTAATACATCACGGTCGAGGTTAAGGACATCATAGTCCATAAGTTTAAGGACCCCACAGTCCGTAGTAATGTGTGGTTGTCGGGACCCGTCACCTCTTTGAAGACGTTGAGGAATTACAACGACAAATATCAAAGGAGTGAAGAGATGTACCCTTGAACCGAGGTGAGCTGGTTGAAATAGCAGATGTGCTCAATTCAAAATAATTTGAGGACTTATGGCCAGAATTGGGCTAAGTCCAATTAAAATGTTTTAACATTTTATTTTTGTTCTGGCTATTAAGCCTTTATTTAGGCTCAGCCCTTTTTAATAATGCTAAGCATTGGGCTCTTTCATTTTTGTTTTTATCAGAACAGAGCATGTTCCGACAATGCGCTACGTGGCGCGTCAGGCACTTTGCGCCAATTGAAGAGCGCATTGCGCTAGCGCACCTGAAGGTGACACGTGTCGCGCTTAGCGCTAAGCGCAGGTTCATTAGCGTATTTGCGCTTTCTATTTATGAGAGCTTTGCGCTAGTCTATTGGTACACCAGTGAGTGACACGTGGCACGCTTAGCGTTGAGTGCCAGTCCATGAGCGCAGCGCTCTGTTTCAAAAGCGCAAGGCGCAAGTGGTGTCTATGGTTGACATGTGGCAAGTTATGGTGCTGTGCGCCGATCCAAGGAGCGCAAAGACGTAGTTTATAAGTGCAAGGCACTTTCTAATAGGGCAAAGCCCATCCGATCAATTTTAAGATCACATAACAACTTTTATGTTCTTCAAAGGAGGCTTTGCCTCAAGATCCAAGAACAACCGTTCTTGTTTTTATAAAAAGGCTATGCCTTTATGGATCAAAAGATCTGTGAATGAAGTAAAATACTTCTTTTTATATTTTTATGATTAGATCTTTTGATCTTTTCTTTTTAATCAAAGACCTTGGTCTTTTTATAGATCTAGGATCTTTTTAGAAGATGTTTCTTCTTTTTACGAGATGATTTCATCTCTATTGTTTAAGAATTAATCCTTTACCTTAAAGATGAAGAAATGATCTTCTTTCTTCTGAAGGCTTGCCTTTCTTTCTCTTTGAGTTTTTCTCAAAGTTTTCAGAGGTTTTTCTCTCTCTCTCTTTTGTGTGTTCTCTCTTCTGTATGAGACTTGAAGTCTTGGGGCCTTTATATAGGGCCAATTGATTTGTTAAATCAGTTTAAGCGATCTTTCTCTGATCGATTTGGGAATATTTCCCACCGTCGGATCTTTGATCCTAAGGCTTCTGTTTTACAGAAGATAATCTTCTTGTTTCAATAAGATTGAAAAATCTTTCTATGCAGAATTTTTTCTGTTTTGGTAATTCACTATTTACCATTAGATCATTGATCCAGCTGTGCTTAAAACACAATCTTGTTGTTTGGAAAGATTTTGAGAAATCTTTCCTTAACAGAATTTAATTCTGGTTAATTAATGATTTATCATCATTATTAGATCCTTTGATCCAACGGTGGGAATTTTTAATTCCAGCGCTGACGCACCTACGTTAGACACGTGGTGCACAGCGCAGAGCGCAGCGCAACTGCGCTAGCGCACCCGTGCTTGACACGTGGGGCTCAGCGCGCAGAGCGCTGGATCTGAAGCGTTGCTTCAACAGAGGTGTCTTTTCACCTTCCTTTTTAAGTCAAACTTATATTCCCAAGAATCTTTCATTTCCCAATTTTGGAAATGGTTCCATTGTGCACAAAATTTTATGTGCTTCGTCTTTATAACTCGAAGCAAAGCTTCTTCCTTTTCTCATCCCCAAAGAACTTTCTCAACTATGGCGTGTAACCGTCCCCATGCTCGTAGACAGCCGTGGGAAGTGCCCATTCAGGACCTTGTCCCTCGCTTTGCTGTACGCTTGGTGGATCCTTTTTTCACGGATGAGCAGTGCGGCGCTGCGCTGCATGATCTTTTGACCCGTGTGGGGTCCCCTCTTCCCCCACACTCTATTTGGCTTCGGATGATCCTTTCGTCTGTGCTTGCCGATCTCCCCCTCCTCCAGCAGAGATGTCCTCGGCAATGCTGGATACTGCCGAAGACAAGATCGAGTGCTTCTTGAAGGCGCACTTAATCACTCAAGCCCTGAGGGATTGCTCCATCCACTTGTTGAGCCAGATACGGGCTCGTCGGGTTGTCATCACCACTTTCTCTGAGGAGGGCGGCGTCGACCGTTGGATGGCTATCCCTCGGGAGGATCGCCGTTTCGACATGGTGGAGAAGACGGAGAGGGAACTGGATAATCTTCTCTTTAGCTTTGTGAACCCCTGTCCTTCTGATCCCATATTTGGTGATCTTTTTTAAATGTAATAACAATAATAATAATGAAAAGATGTTTTAATTTAGCATTTTATTATCTGTTAAGTGTTCTTTTATTTTTTTTCTTTGTTATTCCTTTGTAAGATGTTTATGCGCTGTATAATCATGAAGCGTTGCTTCGCTTTCCAATCTTGGAAACAGAGCTTTGCTCTAATTTGAGGTGCGCAGCGCAATTGCGCTAGCGCTAGCGTATTCGCGTTTTGACACGTGGCGCGCAGCGCGCTTTGCGCTAGCGCACTGGCGCTCGACACGTGGCGCACAGTGTAACTGCACTAGCGCACCAGTGTCAGACACATGGCGAGCAGTGCAACTGCGCCAGCGTGCCTGTGTTAGACACGTGGCGCGCAGCGCAGAGCACAGGATTTGAAGCGTTGCTTCAATTTTTGACTCTTAAATTTCTAAACAGAGCTTTGCTCTGATTGGGGGAAGCAGAAGCGTCGCTTCATTTCCAGCCTTGGAATTTGAACAGAGTTTTGCTCTAATTGGGGGAAACAAGAGTTAGCTTCGCAGATTTCATCGCCCGCTTCCTTCGTCCAGAGGCTCTGTCTTCGCCAAACTCGACGAACCGTTCGGATTTGGTTCGAACAAGTTGCCAACTGCGGAGGCGGATTTAAATAAATTCTTTATTCCAGATACTCCTGTCATCCCCTTCGTAGAGATTGCTGCCCCAGACATTGACGAGGAGATGTTCTTTACAGGGTTTATCGGCTTGTGGCGAAGTTGGTTCGCTCTTCCGACGCACCCTCGCTATATGAGACCATCTGTTTTTATCCGGCTCATCGCATCGCCGTGGGGATGCGCGTGGCCATTGAAGTTGCGGGATTATCTCATTTATATCATGGCCTGAGATTAGCAGCCGACACTACTCAGCCGGTGGTAAAGCCCGTACATCTCCCATTGCACTACTTCACCTCATGGATCGAGATGCACGTGCTGAGTGCTTTTGGTGTTCATAAACGACCCCGATTCTATGAAGGCTACAACTTTCCCCGGGTCATGTACTTAGTCGACGCTTCTGCTCCAGACCCAACACAGCGAGAGGCTCGGCGATTGCTCCTTCGCCCACGCATGGTTGAGGACAGTATGACCTTTGTCGATAGAGTCCTGACCATCGGAAAAGAATCTTCCAAGGTGATCCAACCGTTGCAGGATATTTTCAAGGACGGGGCTTCTGTGTTGAGGGCTCGAGAGGTTATGCACCTGTATTCTATGAGGCCAGGTTTTCTAGTATTTAGATAGAGCGCTTCGGTGCTGTTTATGAGATATAACCCGCATCGCTTTGGCTAGCAATCGGGTTACAACCAATGCGTTCCTCTTGAGGCGTTCTTGGTTGATCCGGTTGGTACGGAAGAGGGAGTTCGCAGCGCGACGCATCATTTCATGGGATTAAATACGGGGTCCCATTTCCTTGTCAACGAGCCGAGCTATATTCCAAAGGTTTCGAATGCCTACATTGCGTGGTACCAGCATGCGACGTGTGCTGTCATCAGGGAGGAGAGGCAGCTACTGCTCGACCACAAGGATGCTGTTCCAGTCGGTAATCCAGCGGTCCCACTGAAGCGACGGGCAGCCATGCTCCCTTCTTCGAGAGAGATCGCCCCGATTATAGCCCCGCGCGATTTTCCTAGTAGGCCTCGACTAGATTTTCCCGCAACAGCGGTAACCGTGGTGTCTCCGGAGTCGGGCATTGGTTTGGAGATCGGGACCCGCTTTCCGAAAAATCCTGTTAAGAGAAAGTTTTTATCATCGGTTGTTGGTGTAATTTCGCAGAAGAAGAAGAAATCCTTATTTTCTGCTGACGTCGTATTCGTCCAGGAGCCTCACACCCCTTATAGCGAGGGCTTGTGCGAATATGGAACCAACGACGGTTTATTCGATGCACCTGTGACCGATACCGACCTTCAGGCTGCCATTGAAGCTTCCAAATGACTGGCCCATGAAGAAGCAGCATTAGCCTCTATTGTGGAGTCCGGTATACTTCACTTATACTCTTCTGTATATGTCCCCTCCCTTTTTCTTACTTATTATGCTTTATTAACGCTCTCTTCCTTAACAGGAATCTCTGCTGAAGAGGCTCTCTCGGATTCCCTCAAGACTTTTAAGGAGGAAGAGAGGCTTCGTGCCTCCTTGGGCTTCGGTATGATTCGTCTCACTACACCTTTACTTTTTTAGTTCCTTTTATTCATGATCTAACTCTTTTTTTCTATTACAGGAACCACCAAAACCCAGGTTGTTCTGATTGTAATGCCAATCCTGGGTGGTGATGCAGAAAAGCCTTCAGAGCCATCGACTACGGATGAGGCCCTCTCAAGGCCACCACAGGAGGCATTGCTGAAGCAGCCGGTGATGGATGCCACAGCGGATCCGGAGGCCGAGCCCGGTTCGGACGACAACGTCCCCCTATCAGAAGTTTTAAGGAGGTCGGTTCATCAGCCCAAGCTGAAAGAAAGCGTAGAAAGCACGCTGCGAAGGAACGTCAGGTTGTCTTGGCCGCGGGTGCAGGTTAGAGTAATGCTCAACCCTCTGACATTCCTTTGGTGGACGTTCCTTCTGCCATGTCTACTGCCATAGACAGGTTGCGCGTGTAGCTCGGGAAGAGACTGAACGGCTTCTTCAAGTTAAAACAGCGCACGGTTCTTAGTAACAGCCCCCCTTTTTTTATCATGACACACTTTTTAAAGCAGGGCCAAGTTCTGGTGGTGGCATGGCAGGTGAAGTGCCGGTGATTAAAGAGCCTGAAGTGACAAACCCTCCTCTGGAATCTGGGATCGCTCCGACAACCGCTTCTTCTTCTATGGATCCTTGGTATTGACGGGGGATGCAAGCATTACGACGGCTCTTATCGAGTCAGGGGATGAAGGTGTGGATGCTGAATCCATTTTCCTAATGGAAACCGAGGAAGCCGTCACAACTGGTGACGCTTCGGGCACTTTCTCAGTTTCTTCTCTGTCAGGTACTCCTCGAGTTATTATCTTTGAGTTTTTAATCCCACTAGGCATCTAATGATATCTCTTTTATTCTGAGTATAGGCACGGTAGACCCTAATGCTGTACTGACTGAAGAATTGTCACCGGTTATTGCTCTGACTGCCACGGTGCTATCCCTTTTTTCTGCGTCTCTCTGAACTCTGGAAGGTGAAGATTTCTCATTTCTTTGCTTCAGTATAGATTCCATTTTCTTGTATTAACCATATATTGTTGCAATCCTGCAGGAGTGCTCTTTGATCGCTTACACCTGGTGTTAAGCCCGCATTTTGCCTTTCAGTTGGAATTCGTTCCCCCTTCCGGCATTGGTTAGTATACTCCTCGCTTGGTGTTTCTTCTTTTCATTATGTTGCTAAGCTTTCCCCATATTGACCACAGTACCACGGCTCGAGGGAGGAAGTGAAGGAATAGCGGAGTCTCTTATGCTCGTGACACTTTCAACAGATGGTACGGTAGATCTCGTCCATCAGCCGTCTTCTTTATTTTTCAAATCGACGTCTGACCCTTATTTGTGCGTGATTTATTTTCCAGCAACTACAACGGCTTCGGTTCCTTTTGAGTCTCGCATTCCCATGCCTACGGGGCCTTTTGTTAAGCGTCGATCTTCCAGGGGCACGGCGACTAGCAGGCGGATGTTACGCGAATTTATCGAAGATCTTGACGCCGAGGCTCTCACCTCTGCTGCGGATTTTGCTGACGAAGTCAATCCTATGTTGGCGATGCTTGTGAATTTCCACAACGAAGATTTCATCGGCTTTTGGGTCGACTATTGTAAGAGGATCGGGGCTTGTCTGCATGAGATCGAGCTCAAGCATCTCGCTCCTGAGGTATTGACCTTGAAGGCTCAGCGGGTCGCATGGATCAAGCAAAGTGCCGATTTCATTCGATATTTTGAACAAAAGTTGACCTTGAAGCGAAAGGAGCATGAGACGAGTTCTGGAGAATCTATCCAATTGCGCGCCCATCTTGAAGTGAATGCCACGCAACTGCGAGTTATTTTTGAAAACCCCCAACAATGTATTTCTGATGGGCTGGCGCTGAGGCAGAAGCATGACTTTACCGAGCGGGGCATGCAAGATTGCGAAGTTGCCAAGCAGGAAATCGCTGAGAAGCTTTCATCATGCTTGCAACAACGGACTCAAATTGAAGCGGGTTTGGCCGTAGTAGAAGCATGCGAGGAGGAGCTGCGGGGAGCGCGTGAGCAGGTTGCCAACTTGTTGAAAGCCCCGCCTTCTTAACAATTGTAATTGTATTCCCCTTTTTGTATTAATTGTATCTCTTAAACACTTTGATTCGTGAATAAGAATATACATTTTTGCATGCGCTTATCTGTGTCTTAATGTGGCGCTAATTAGTTTATTTACTCGTTTCGGAATCTGTAGTTTATTCACTCGTTTCTAAGTTTCTAGTTTATGTACTCATCTCGGAGTTTGTAGATTATTAACTAATTTCGGAGCTGGTAGTTTATTTACTCGTTTCGGAGTCTCTGGTTTATGAACTCATTTTGGAGTTTCTAGTTTATAGCCGTATTTCGGAGTTTGTTTAGTTTACCTCCCTTGGGTTTACAGGCAAACTTATCCTAACGTTATATATAGATAACCCATGTTCTTTGCGACCGAGGTCCGTTAGGTTTTGTGGTACTAGGGTTTTAGTCCGTAGTACCGTCACGTTGGTTGATGTATTCCTCGATATGCAGTCTTTAAGCTGTTGTTCGAGTATCCCTGCGACTGTCGTGTCTCTGATCCCTTCCGGGGCTGGACAAGACGTCTTCAAGTAATCTCCTTAGGCTATATGACCGTCGGAAGAGCAAGCGTTAGGAATTTGCCATGTCGCTTTTTTACTTGAGGTTAGGCTCAGTTTGGAACCCCGATGAGTCATAACCACTCTGCATTGGTGTGAGATGATCTCCGATAATCTCTTAGGCTTTATGTAGCGCCTTGAAAAGTCGTTTTGGTGTTTTCCCGAAAATCGGTGAAAATTCGGTATTTTTCCGTAAACCGTCTTTTTTGTTATTCTGCAGTTTAGGACTAATTATACCTAAATTGGATAGGTAATTGCTAGTTTTAGTAGCTAATGAGTTACTTATTAATTTGTGGTCATTTAAAAAAATTTCTCTATTTTTCAATTTTTTTATATTATTTTAAACCGGTAAGAAAATACATTAAATTAGCGATAAATACAAATTTCTTTGGGCTAATTTTAATCTTTAAAATCATGTTAATTAAAATCTAGTTGTAATATAAATTTTTAGTATTTTATTTTAAGTTTTAACTAATTTTTATTATGGAAAACGAAATTTATTGAATTTAAGCTAAAACTTGCAATTTTGGACTTGTAGGGGGTCTTTTTGCATAGAATTTTTTTTGTAAAACCCCTCTCACTCTTCCCTGACCCCTAGGCCGGCCCACCTTCAGCAGCACAAGGAAATTTCCTTGCCTCCTTTGACTTTTATTTAGGTGTTGAAATGAGGTGTTTTGAAAAGGGTTTTGATTTTTTGATGTGGGTATGGGTCTTTAGTTGATTGGTATGGGTTGACCATGACTTTTCCATCATCACCGACACTAATATCCCTCCCTCCTCTGGCTGAATGCAGCAGCCCTCCCTCTTCATTTTTTTCTTTTCATTTCCTTCAAAATTCCATCATATTGCTCCAAAAATTCCAATTTAAACCTCACAAATTAACCCCCATCCTATATCCCATTCTCCTTAGCCCTTCTTGCTTGGGTCATGGTGCTATGAAGCCATCTTTGGAGGCATCTTGTTCTTGCTAGATCTCTAGTGTGAGGTATAATTTCTAATCTAAGGTTAATTTGTAGTTAAAGTGTGCTAATTAGAACTTGCAAGTTGTGTTAGTGTTAAAATTATAGCTAAATTCTAATCTAGTTTTTTTTAGTTCATGGTTTGAAATTAAACTAGGGTTTTAGAAATCTTTAGTAGGTTAATTAAATCTATTTTGTTATCTAGTTGTTTTGCTAACCTAATCTAAGAGGTTAACTTGCTAATTGGGCTATAAACTAGTGTTAATTTAGGGTTTTTCATGTATAGTTTGGATTAAGATTGCTAGTTATGAAATTCTAGAAAGGGTTTGTTTATGGAAAATGTGTTTTGAAGCATGGTAAATGGGTTAAATTGAGTGTTGTGGCTAGCTAGTTGTGTGGATTGTAGGATTGTGCGATGATGTGAGCACTTTATCGCAAATACGCGATGTTTGCACGAATTTGGAATTTTTAGTGCTTACTAGGTTTTTATAAAAATATTGTGATGAATTATTTACGATATCTTGATGATATTTTTGGCATATCCTATGACATTTAGGATGTGTGAGTGCGGTTTTTTTGAGTGAGCGGGTTTTAGCTTTGCCGGGCGACCAAATCGACGATTTTAGTTAGTTTTTGCGATTTTCGCATGTGTTCCGCGCACCTTGTGCACGTTGTACCTAGCTTGTGAACGTTAGTATTTTCATTTGGGATTTGCGTCATTCTTGATATGTAACCCTATGTTTGGTATTGATGTAAATTCTAGGTTCGGTCGCGGAGACGTCAGACGCGGCACGAAAGGGGAAAGCGGTGATTGGACGTGGCTAGCTAGGGATTCCGGTGAGTAGATTTAACATCTACGGGGGACTATCGTTGGATGGCGCAGGTCACCCGATAGTTTAAGTAGTTAAAGATTTCTAGTAGCATTAGTAATTTCATCCATGCTTTATTTGACATACATATGCAAACCCATTCTATAGGACACCTGCACCATTGCCAGGGTTTTTATATGCAGCACGAGCACTATTCATGCTTACACACACGCCCAGGTAATTGCCATGCCACCACACTAGATAACCTACAATTTGAAACCTTTTACTATAATTGATGCTTAAACCTGTGCTATTGCCTTTAATTCCTTAAAATGAAATCATAGGATTGCTATTCATGTGCATGTATCTCATCATATTATTTGTTCATGCCTAGTCTAGTAATCATACATCGCAACTTGATTATTGACACCATATGAATTCATTATCATTGACATATGTACTTATGAGGATTTCTTAAGATTTTATGATATTTCTGGATTTCGGGGGAAAGCCGCAAAAATTCCTAAACTTATTACTTTTTTAAAATATGTAAATTGCGGTTTTCTAATGATGTAAGTGCCGTCCACCATGAGTTTGCTGTGGTTTTCGAGACCCGTTTCGAGGAGTTGGATGAACCGTCTCGGGTACATGGTGGGCCCGGTAAGGTACCCCGGGGCAAGAAGCTCGTGTTGCTGACGATGAGCCTGGCAGGGGACGGATTACCTACCGGTGACTGTTTGGCACGGCGGATATCCAGAGGATACCGACCGTGGCCGCGAGATGATGAGATATTGATATTGAGATGGGTCAGCCGGATGGCTGAGGCCAGAGATACTATGACATGGATATATGAGATTTGTGATAGTTTTGAGGTGTCGTTGCTGGACACAGGTTCTTGTTGATTCTATCGGTATTGTGCTGGTATTTCAAAAGAGATTCCTAAGGGAAAAACATGATTGCTTATACTTACACATTCAGATCACGAGTTGATTCACATTGCATTCATACCTGCTAGTATATTCATATTGCATACATACCTGCTATTATGTCCTGCCATACCTGTATTATAGATGCTAGGATGCTTGTGTGCATACTTTTGATAGCCTCTATAGATGTTATTTATTACTCACAAGTTGACAACTCACCCCCGTTGTGCCACAGTCTTTTGCAGGTCCGCTCCGTCAGCACAGTAGCGGCGGGCGCACCGCTTCTTTTGCCTCTCTTGCCAGGACTCGAGGTTTTTACTCGTAGGTGGGTTGTATTATTATTTTTATACCATCTTGTATATTCTTTGTATCTAGAGTACTCCATCTACTGTATCTACCAGTATTGTTGTATATTGACCTAGAGATGAGACTGTGAGTTTTGTGGACTTTTTATGCGGTATTTTGCGGTCGAGCTCACTTGAGTCGACATGCGGTTTTTCTTATGCTTCTTTATGTTTATTTTGCATGTTGTTGTTTTATATTGCGTGGGATTTGTGACCGCCTTGTGGCGAAGAGCTAGCTCCCGCTTGGGGATGCCTTATTTGTTGTATTGATATATATTCTTGTTGTACCCATTTTGGGGGCCAGTATTTACAAAGGAGACTCTGCCGAAATTTTCAGAAAAATTGATATTGTTTTTAAAAAGGGTTGATATGACTTATTTGATAAACTCGCTTTCAATTGATTGGTTTTCCTTCACTCTTTTGCTTATTTGGTTTTGGTTTCTGGGCTTTGGCTTACTTATTTTACGGACGTCTTGAGACGTTTCGTAAACTTAAGTGCCAGTCACGTTCCGTACCCTGCGGATCGTGACACTTTATATGAGTTGCCGTCAAGACCCTGAATCTAGGAATTTGCTGTCGCTTCATTTTTGTTTTGGCTATATGGAGCCTTTGTTGATATTGTGTCTGCTGTAACGAGAAGAATGTCGAGCTGGAGCTGGGATTTTGCCGTCACTTCTATTTTTGATTGGGCTCCTTGGAGCCTTTGTCGACGTCACGTCTGCACTCCGATGGAATGAGAAGGTACGTCGGGGTAGTGTATAGGTTGTATATGAACCGTCAGGACTTGGAACTAGGAATTTGCCATGGCTCCGTTTTTGTTTGACCCTTGGGTCTTTTGTTGACGTTACGTCTGCATCCTGCTGGAATGAGAAGGAACGCCGAGGTAGTCTTTAGGTGGTATATGAACCGTCAGGACTTGGAGCTAGGAATTTGCCATGGCTCCGGTTTTTTTTGACCATTGGGTCTTTTGTTGACGTTACGTCTGCATCTTGTTGGAATGAGAAGGAACGCCGAGCTGGAGCTGGGATTTTGCAGTCACTCCTTCTTTGATTTGGCTCCTTGGAGCCTTTGTTAATGTCACGTCTGCACCGAGAAGGAACGTTGGGATGATCTCTAGGCTGTATATGTTGTCGTCGAAATCTGGCTCTCCCTTTAATAGAACCTAGTGAGAAAATATAGTTCCCTTTTTATTTGTGTCCATGGATTGTATACAGGGGTCGATGTAGACTCACCTGCAGGGCATAAAGTTTCTTTTCCATCATTTTTTTATTTCTTTCCGCGATACTTTATCTTTCAGCTTTTATGTCGCGAAAGTCGCGATTGCCCAATTATTTCGGCTATTTTTGGCGGTGCCCAATAATTTCGGCTGTTTTTATATTTATACTCGCTATTTTTTTATTGCGAGTTGCCCCATCATTTCGGCTGTTTCATATACATATAATTTGCTCGCTGATTTTTATTGCGAGTTGCCCCATTATTTCGGTTTTTTCTTGACTCGCTGAGTTTTATTACGAGTCAGGGACTTGAAATCTGATTTCAATCTTGGCATCAACATCGCTGCAACTGGAATATTTCCAGGAGCGAATCATCATTTGCCTTGAGAAGTCTTGAAGTTTGATAACTTTTTAAGCATCAGCATCACTGCAACTGGGATATTGCCAGGAGTGAATCATCATTTGCCTTTGTTGATCTGAACAAAGGCGGCTTAGCAAACAGGGTTAGGGTCCTGTCGACTAAGGCTTTTTGACTCTACGATCCGTAAGGGTCTCATAAAGTTATTTCTCCCTGCGAGCCGTGAGGATCTCGTAAGTGTAAATTCTCCTTAGAAGTCGTGTGGACTCCTAAGTGGTGTTTTCCCTTGTAAGTCATAAGGATCTTACAAGAGTGTTTTCTCCTTATAAATCGAGAGGACTTACAAGTGCCGTTCACCATATAGGGACATTTCGCACCATTGGTGGAACTATGTGAGGGCTATATTTATTTGTGTCCGTGGATTGTATACAAGGGTCAATATTCAAACACTTGTAGGGCAACTTTAGGGGATATGAAGGCTTAAGAACAGGTTTAGCTCCCTGTAGCTTAAGGCTTTTGAATCCTGTGAGCCGTGAGGGTCTCATAGGAGGGGAATTCTCTTTACGAGTCGTGAGGATCTCACAAGTGTAATTTCTTCTTAGGAATTATAGAGATTCCTAAGTGTGTTTCTCCCTTGTGAGTCGTAAGGATCTCACGCAGGCAATTTTCTCCTCGTAAGGTCGAGAGGACCTTGCAAGTGCACATGATTTTTTTTACGAGTTTGTGCCCTTTCGGGTTTTCACAAACTCGCCTGCAATCCTGTTGTTTTTACTCATGGCACCCTTTCGGGTTTTCATCCGTGCCTATTTTTCTTGTGGACATGCCGTTTTTTTAGAGTAGTTTCGTCGTAGGTGACCCATCTGTCTGCCGGTGGGACTTGAATTGCAACCTCTGCCGTTAAGACTTGGGGCAATACGCCATGTTTGAGGCAGAGTTTTAGTTTAAGGAAATCTCGGTCCGTTGTCACCATTTTCGAGGTGTATTTCTAGTTTAAGGACTTTTCAGTCCCATGTTAGCTTAGGGACATCTCGTTCGATTACCAGTTTATGGACGTAGTGGTCCGTTGTTACCATTTTCGAGGCAACGGATCTTCCGGACACTACTTTCAGGGTTCTGACTCAGGAAGATAGCGAGCGGACACAAGCGTCGTCATCTATCATTGACCTAAATCAATCCGTCAGGCGTAGTATTTTTTGAGGAATCGGCTGTTTATTGGCCGGAAGGGCTTTCGCCATGCATATCCATGAGCAGGTAGGATCCACCTTAGTAGACCTTGTTTATGATATACGGGCTTTCATAGTTCGGCTCGAATTTCCCCCGTTTTACGCGATTGGGGATCATGGGTCTTTTGACGACTAGCACGAGTTCGCCTTGTCGGAATGTTCTCGGTCTGGTCAGTTTTTCGTATGACCGCGTCATCCTTTCCTTATAAGCTTCCAGGTTTTGCTGCGCTATAAGGCGGGTTTCGTCGAGGGCGTCGATCTCCTCATGCCGGAGATGAGCGTTTTTGTCATCTGTTAGCTCATATCGAACCGCTACTCGAAGAGAAGGGAGTTCTATTTCCAAAGGAAGGACTACTTCCGTGCCGAATACCAACGCGTATGGTGTTGTATTCATAGCCGTTTTGAATGTCGTTCGGTATGCCCAGAGAGCTTCATGTAAACTTTTGTGCCAGTCATTTTTGTTTCTGGACACCGTTTTCTTTATAATCTTTGTAAAGGTCTTGTTGAAACCTTCAGCTAGACCGTTGGCACGAGTATTATAGACGGAATAGTATATCTAGTCTATTTTATGCTGTTCTGCGAAGCGGCTGATCTTATGTCTCCTGTAGGCTGGTCCATTATCCGAGATAATTCGTCGTGGAGTACCGAACCGGTAGATGACGTGTGTCCTGAAGAAATGGAGGATATTCTCCGTCTTCACTTCCCTTAGTGGTACTGCTTTTGCCCACTTAGAAAAGTAGTCGACCGTTGCCAGTATGAACCGATGCCCTTTGGATGACGCTGGTTCGATAAAGCCAATTATGTCAGTTCCCCACATTTCGAACGGCCAGCTAGCTACCGTTGGGTGTAGCGGATTTGGATGTTGGTGGATGAGTCCACGTGAATTTGGTATGAGTGACACTGCTTCGCATATTCAAGGCAGTCCCGAATCATCGTGGGCTAATAATAACCCATCCTTTTGATCTTTAGTTTCATCTTTGTCCCGGCTTGATGAAAACCGCAGAGTCCGTCGTGAGTTTCTTGGACGGCTCTCTTCGCTTCTTCTGGCCCCAAGCATCTTAGCCATAGATAGTCATGCAATCTCTTGTACAGAGTATCATTAACGAAGGCGAAAGACAGAGCCCGTTTCATGAGCTGATATCTTGACGATGGATTTCGGGCATTCGATGGGATTTGAAGTACTTTATTAAGACTTCCCTCCAATCCTCGACTTTTCCTTCATCTTCTATTTGGAGGACTGCTTGTTTGGCCGTTTCTTTTTCTTCAGATGACTCTGTTAAACCCTCCGAAGGTATCTCTGCTGGTGCGAGAACCCGGCGGCTTTGCACGATGATCTTTACGTCATCGAGGTCTTCGTCGGCCAATTCTTTAGCCAATATGGCCAATGCATCCGCTTTGCTATTTTCCGCATGCGGTATACTCTCCAAGATATAGGAGGGGATTTGTGTCAACAGTTGTTGCACTCTTTCGCCATATTTTATCAGCTCCGGCTTGGATGTCTGGTAGTCGCCATTAACTTGGCTGACAATGAGCTGGGAGTCTCCATATATGAAGAGGTCTTGAATTCCCATATCAACAACGATCTCGAGACATGTTATCAAAGATTCATATTCAGCTTCATTATTAGTCCTTGGCTCTGTCAGGGAGAAAGCGCAACGCAGTATCCCCCCTTGCAGGGTCATGAAGATAAGGCCCGCCCCAGCTTTGATTATGGGGGTGTTATGTTTCCGCTTGTTCATGGAAGATGCTCCATCGAAGTAGAGTTCCCATCGGGAATCATTTTCTTCATCCTTTGTGTCGAACGCATATTCATCTGTCAACTCGCAATTTAAGAGAGAGTCGGCTGGTATTGGATGCTCGGCGAGAAAGTCGGTAATGGCTTGACCTTTCACTGCTTTGAGGGGTCGATACGTTATCGAGAATTCCATCAAGAGGGGGCCCATTTGGCAAGCCTTCCTGTTAGTATGGATTTTGACATCAAATATTTGAGAGGATCCACCTTTGATACGAGATGGACCTCATGTGCCAAGGCGTAGTGCCTGAGCTTCGTTATCGCGAAGATTAGTGTCAGACAATGCTTTTCGATGGGGGAGCAGTTGTTTTCTGCCCCCAGGAGGACTCGACTCAAATAGTACAGAGCTATCTCCTTTCCCTGATCATTCTCCTGTACCCATAGCGCCCTAAAGAACCTTCATGGGCTGTTGTGTACAGGATGAGGGGCTTTCCCTTAACCGGAGCGGTCAGTACCGGCGGATTTTGCAGGCATCTCTTGATTTTGTCTTGTGCATTTTGGCATTTATGATCCCAGACGAACGGGGTCCCTTTTTTCATTAGATGACTGTAGGGACGGCATTTTCGGGAGAGGGTGGCTATGAACCGCCGGATATACTCGAGCTTTCCTTAGAAAGACCGCAGTTGTTTGATAGTTCTCGACGTGGGCATTTCCGTAATCTCTTTGATCTTTGATGGATCTATTTCGATGCCTCGGTTTCGTATGATGAATCCTAGGAATTTGCCCGAAGAGACTCTAAACGCGCATTTTAGAGGATTCATCTTCATATTATACTTCCGAAGACGTTGGAACATTATGTCTAGATGTTCCCAATGCTCCTCATGAGATTTGCCCTTCACCACAAAATCGTCAATGTAGCATTCAACCTCATGAATGAGGTCATCGAAGATCTTCGTCATGGCCCTCTGATAGGTAGTGCCAGCGTTCTTCAGTCCGAAAGGCATCACCTTATAACAGAATATGCCCAGCGGAGTCCGGAAGGCGGTGTGCTTTTGGTCTTCAGGATGCATTTTTATTTGGTTATACCCTGAAGATCCATCCATGAAGGAGAAGACCTCATGGGTAGACGCGTTATCTATCATGAGCTCGGTAACTGGTACTGGTAAGTCATCTTTCGGGCAAGCTTTGTTGAGGTCCTGAAAGTCTACGCAGATGCACACCATCCCATTTTTCTTCATTACTGGAACAATGTTGGCAATCCATTCGGGATATTGAACTTCTTGGATAAAGCTGGAGTCAATTAGTTTTTTGACTTCAGCGTTGATACTCATCTCGGGTTTGAGCCGCATTCTTCTTGGCGCCTGTTTGACTGGCTTGACGTCCGGAGATATAGCCAGCTTATGCACCACTATTTTTGGATCTAGTCCCGGCATCTCGGAATAGTTCCATGTGAAGCAGTCTTTATATTTCATAAGCACGTCCTTCAATGTGGCCACCTGTTTTTTAGACAGTAGCCCACTGACTAACGTGGGCCTCGGCTCGTTTTCCGTCCCCAAGTCAATTTTTTTCAGGTTGTCCGCCGTAGTGTGTATCCCATCTTCTAACTCTTTTGGTGCTGGTGGAAACTCTGAGATCACCTCGTCCTCATTTGCAAAGCACCTAAAGAGTTCATCCATATTCTCGTGCCCTCCCCCTTTTGAGAGTGTTATCACGTGGCATGTACGAGTTCGCTTCCAGTCTTGATGTTGAGCTGGTCCTACCTTCGCGATATAGGTTCTCTTTGGCTCATGCTTTTACGGTGGGGTCACCCTCCAGCAGTCGGATAAAGCGAACCTGCCTTGTTGATATTGTTCTTCGACCCGGTCTTTAAAGGTGAAGCGGTCTTCAAGGGAATGTCCTATTGCTCGGTGGTAAGAGCAATAATCTGGGTGATGGACCTCATTTATCTGTTTGGGATACCGAGGCTCCGGGAGTGTCATCATTTGATACTTGATGACAAGGTTGAATATTTTCCTTATCTTGTCTTGGGGGAAAAAGTATTCCCGACCCATCTTCTTCATAAAAGATGGATTCCAGCTGACTTTTTCTTGATTTCGTGGCTTCTTGGATCCGCTTCGCTGTTTCCGAACGTCATTCTCGTTCTTTACCTTGTTTTTGCCCCTATTTCGGGCTTTTCTCTTGTCGCGAGAACGTACAGCGGGCTGAGGGTGAAGGCATCGTAGTCTTCTATTTCCGTAGACTGCTGATTGAGACGCTACGTCCTGGCTTTTTCGTAAATAGCCATTTTGCGGCTGTGATCATACCGAACCTTTTGACTGGCTTCTCTTATTATCTTGTCAATTTTTTCTTCGAACGACGGACTTGATGTTCTTATAGTGGGATTTTGCTCCGTTTCAACGTCACAGCTATCTAGAAAAACATTCCTTTTTCCACCGGAGCTATTTATGACGCGGAAGTTGTGGAATTTCTCCTGTTTATTTGACCCAACGTATTCAAGCCCAGTCGTCTCCATCCTCTCGTTGGGCATCTTTCACTGAGTCCCGGGAACATCCCAAATCTTGTTGTAGAACTGGACTTGTCGAGCGGTTTGTTTGAAGGGTACGCATTGGCATCTTAATAGCCTTTTTAATCCTTCTGCGTAATATCTGGACAGACGAATTGGTTGAAGCCTGTCAAGCGCAAGCTTGGCACCATGCCAGATGTTCGCTGCCGAAAAACGCGAACGGGACGTTTGGACGTCTGGCCTGAATTTGGGGGGGCAGATGCTATTTGGTTTTATTCGTCCACCTCTCCGAAGATGTCATGTTGATTTATGACACCGTGTATCGGAGGTTTAAACGGATGCGGCCGTTGTAGCAGACTTCGTCAGATTCCTCCTCATTGTAAGGGGTTTTTTGATTGTGGGGACGCTCTTCCCTACAGGCACAAGCCCCTGCAGTTAATTATGTTACCGCATCATGGTAACCACTTTCTCCTGCTCCAGAAGGTCACTTCGTGTCGTGTGTGTTTGTTTTATTTTTGATTGCCCGTGGATTGTATACGGAGACTAATTTATGTTGTCGCCTGTAGGGCGTGGATTAGTCCAAATCCGTATTTTCTTAGATTTGGGTTTGGGTTTGGGTTGGGTTTAAAGATCATTAATCTCATTGAGATTAAGATCAACTTAAACGTTTGTTAAGAATACGTTAGTCTAATTTTAGACTAAGATCTACTTAACAGGATTTTGGGATCATTTAGATCCGACAAAAGATCATTTGGGCTCTATTGTTTTAGTTTAGGGATATTGCGGTCCATAAGTTTAAGGACATCATATTCCATGGAGTTTAAAGACATCATAGTCTGTAAAATTTAAAGACATCATAGTCTATGAGTTTAAGGACCTCACAGTCCATAAAGTTTAAGGACATCATAGTCCATGAGTTTAAGGACCTCATAGTCCATAAAGTTTACGGACATCGTAGTCTATGAGTTTAAGGACCTCATAGTCCATGGGGTTTTGGTTTAACCAGTCTGGGGATGCACCCAAAAGTTATTGGTTATTGGGACCCTCCATCTCTCTGAAGACGTTGAAGGATTACAACGATATGTATCAGAGGTATGAAGAGATGTACCCTTGAACCAATGTCCCGATTTGGGGAATTGGGACGAGCATCAGTTTAGATGTCATATGTTGGAGCTTATTAGCTGTCTTCGGAACTGAGATCGGTTTTGGAGGCCCTGAACATGAGGGGCTCAATTGATGGTTGTTGGGAAATTTGGTCTGAATCTAACTACTATTAGCCTTTCGTAGTGTTCAACACTAGTGTATATTTAGCGCTCACGTGCTCCCACGTGATATGTTCAAAATAGTGTTAAACACTAAAATTCAGAGGCGCTCACGTGGGGTCACGTGAGGGGCTCGAAGTAGTAATAGACTTCAAGAATTTGAGGCGCTGCTTCTGCAGGTTTTATTCTTTTGTTCTTTTCTGAGCGCTAAGCGCTATTGGGTCACGTAAGATCACGTGAAGCGCCCCAAAAGTGGTAACTACCTTTGATTTATTCCCTTTTTCTTTGTAAGTGCTAAGCACTACTATGGGGTCGCGTGTGATCACGTGAGCCAATCTTTTTTATTCTCTTCTGTTCAGCACAAGCACTCATGTGGGAGCACGTGATCGGTTGTTATCATGTTGGGTGCCAATCCTTTTACGTGCACGGAGATCCTGAGTTTTGAGGCTTTCGAACCCATTGTTTTATGAGAATTGAATTCTTAGGACTTAGTTTTTCTCTTAGGTTTGGGATCTATATGACAGAATCTCCCCGATAAGAATTAAATTCTCAACTTTTGGGGAGATCTGCTTCTGCAGATCTTTTACCATAAGGGAGAACTAAGTTCTCATATGAAGGGTTAAACCCTTGTTTCATCAGAGGAATTAAATTCCTATATACTTTTTTGGGAGAATTAAATTCTCTGAACTTAGATCTCCCTCTAGGTTTTGGATCTGCATGGCAAAATCTCCCCGATGAGAATTAAATTCTCAGCTTGTGGGGAGATCTGTTTTTGCAGATCTTAACCAGAGGAAGAACTAAGTTCTTTTTAGAAGAGTTAAACTCTTATGGATGTAAAAAAAAAAGGGATGAGATATTCTCTCTGTGTTTTGTTCCCTCTTACCTAGAGTTTCTTTTTCTCTTTTTTTCTCTGGAGAATTAAATTCTCTTTTTTCTTTTGCTTATGAGGGGTCTCTCTTCTCTTTTTTTTCTTCGAACTTCCAAAAACTCTTCTTTTTTTCTTTTTTTTTTATCTCTGCTCTTATTTATAGGGAAAAGAAAAGAATCAATTTGTTTTAGAAAATCTCTCATTGAGAGATTTTGATTGATTTTCTAATCAACCAACATGATCTTTTAGATCACTTGGTGAATTTTATTCACCGTTGGATTTTTAATCCGAGGACTTCTGTTTTACAGAAAATATTTCTTTTGTTGTTCTTAACAAGTTTAGGAAGATATTTCCTTGCACAGAATTTTCCTGTAGATTGGTGATTTTTAATCACCATTGGATCTTTAATCTGACGGCGCTCTTTTTTACAAAGCGTAATCTTTCTTGTTTAGAAAGATCCAAGGAAATACTTTTAAATAAGGCTTTTGGTCCCTTCAAATTAGAATTTGCTTCTATTGGTTCAGAAGGCGTAGGAGTCTATCACGTGTAGCACGTGACCTCTCAAAGTTAAGCACATCAAAGTGCGCCACGTGCTATCACGTGACTTTTTCCTGGCCAATTGTTTGTTTTAAGAAGGCGTTTATATACTATATATATAAAGGGTCACGTGTCTGCACGTGAGGCTTAGTTTTAACCTCAATTTCAGCCTTGCTTTATCCAGCGCAGTGCCTATCACGGGTGGGCACGTGATGCTCCGTTTGGGGAATTTTTCCCTTTGCTTTTATATTTTTATTCAGTTTCCGTGAGGGAACAAATGCCCCTACAGCGTTGTTCTCACATGGCTTGCACGTGAGTGCAACGCTGTCACTCTTACAGCCGTTGGATCGTCTACGGGAACGCGGAGGTGAACCGCCCTTGTCACGTCTTATAAATGCGAGGGATTGGTTCCATAGGCAGCCACTGTTTCTTTCATCTTCTTCCTTCTTCGTTTTCTTTGAGAATTTAATTCTCCTCCTCAGAGCTTAGTTCTCTGCCATTGCAGTTACAGAGTTAAAACTCGGTCAAAAAGAAACCCTTTTTGGTAAAGATCTTGCACATCAGAAAGAACTTTTCTTTTTGAACAACTTCTGGATTTTAAATCCATTATGAGAGCTTAGCTCTCCTCTGAAAACCCGTCTCTTAGAGATCCAAAGATGTGATCTTTGAGCAGTAAACTTTCATATCTTGGGCATTCCCCTCTGATTCTTTTTTAGGTTTCATGGGATTTTGTTTCTCATATTTTCTATGAGTTCTTGGAATTTAATTCCATTACATAAAAGGAATTTAATTCCTAAAGCGAAGAGCTTAGCTTTGAAAGATCAGGAGGACCCTTTGGGAATTTTATTCCCTGGTTTTCTTGAAAATCTTTTCATAGGGTTTTACCCTTATTCGCACAAATTTGAATTTGTTGGGTGCTTAACAGAACTTGTTTTTCCTAAGAATTTGTTTGAATCCCAATGTCTGTTTAATGAGGGTCTTCTTGATTACTAATCTTTTACTGATGTCTCTTTTCAGACACTTTGGCCGCTCATCTGTACAGTCTTGACGAAATTATTTCTTACGAGGACATTCGCGCACAAGGCCGTTGCCAAAACCAGGAGTTTACAAACGCCCAATATGCTGAGATTATGAGCCGTTTCAATGAACACAACAGTCGACTGCTTTCTCGTCGCTCTGTTCTTTTAAAGATTATAGTTAGAGCAATTTGGAGAGCACTTCCTGGATTTTACGAAGCCATGCCGCTTAATGCACTGGATGATGTCAAAGACAAGGTGCACTCAGTGTATCTGTCGGGCCTGATCTCGAAGAAACGGCGAGATAATCTTATTGATATCTTGCATCAAATTTTTCAACATACGACGATAATCGCTGCTTATCAGAGGGCGGAGGACATCAGTGAGGATCTTGACGCTTGTATTCGTGAGAGGATGCATGCGAGAATGGTCAGAGAGGCCAGAAACATTTTAGACGGCCTTACTTTTGAATTTCTTAATCCGTGTCTCGGATTTAATGTTTTACCATTGTAAACATTTTCTTTTATCTTTGTGTGAATTTTCAGAGTATGAATGACAAACTTTCCTTTCCCCCTTTTTCATGTTTACATGCGTTCTTTATGGAGTTTGTCATACTGTTGTTGTTGTTCACGTGTTTTGCACATAAGGCACTGCTTGGGGATTTCAATCTTGCATTAGCGCCTGCTCACAGGTTATGCATGTGCGATGTTGTTTTAACTTCCAATAAGGATCAAGGCTGGTGCTCACGTGTTATGCATGTGAGGCTCCGCTGATGAGGTCGTTTCATCTCTTACTCTGATTCCAATGTGTCACCTCCTTCATTTCCGATGCACTTCCCTTTTTCTAGGCCTTGGGAATAGTTCCACCATGCACAACATTTTCTGTGCATAGCATTGAAAGCATCTCTTTATAACTTGAAGCCAAGGCCTTTCTTCTTCTCTAAAGAGAAAACCATTTAGACCTTAAGGTGATCATCTTGAGAGACAAATCACAATTTATGGCTTGCAACCGCCCCCACGCTCGTTGGCAACCGTGAGAGGTTCCTATCGAGGAGATGATTCCTCATCTTGCTGCACGGCTAGCAGATCCCCTACTCACCGACGCTCAACGTGACGCGGTGATATACGAGCTTCTGACTCGTAGGGGCTCTCCTCTTCCTATGGGCTCCATTTGGCTTCGGACGATCTTTCTAGCCGTGCTCGCCGACATCCCTCCTCATCATACAGAGATGACTCCGGCGGTCCTCGATGCGGCAGAGGACAAGATCGAGTGTTTCTACGAGGCATGCTTGATTACCCGGGCTCTGAAGGATCGCTCGATTCATCTACTGGGTCAGATAATAGTCCGGCGGGTTTTCATGTCCGCTTTTGCTGATGAGCATGGCGCTAATCGATGGGGAGCAACTCCTCGCGAAAACCGTCGCTTCGACATGTTGGAGAAGGCAGAGAGGGAGCTGGGGAATTTTGTATTTTGTTTTGCTAACCCTTGTATCTTTGATCCCATATTTGGTGATCTTTTCCCTGTAGAGTAGTATATTTAGATCAATGTACTTCTCTTATTATTAATTGCTGAATGCTTTCTGTTGAATTTTTTTGTTTGACATATATTCGCACGTGCATCCCACCCGCGTACATGAGCCTTATACTTGACCCCTAAGAATTTCCTTTAAGCGCGAACACTATCGTCGTGTTGTCCATAAATCAGCGCGTTTTGGATACCATTTCCGTTTAAACAAGTATATAGTCGTGAACGCATGCTTAATGGGGTACATACCGAAGACTTTCCTTGTTGCCAGAAAGAGAAAATAGTTTGTGTTTTGGATCGAGGATTGGCGTCGAGTGGAGGTCTGCCTACACGGGTTTGAATGCATCTGCCTTCCCTCCGACATCTTAACCCTGAAATCAAGTCTGTGAGGATGGATCGGACGGTGCGCGGCCAATTACTAAGACCACTCACGCATATGAAATTTGGCAGGTGCTCCAAGAAGCTATCAGGGAGGTGGTGGTTGTTGATAAAACCGTTATCTTTACCCGCGAGATGGTCGAAGCTAACAAAGTTGCTGAAAAGGAGCTTGAGATTCGGCTTGCCTCGTATCAGGCTCAACAGTCTCAGGCGGAGACCCGTCTCGTGGCGATAACCAAGCTTGAAGCCGAGGCCCAGCGGAAGAGCGATGAATTGAGGAGCTTTTTGTGCCGTCCGCCGGCTTAAAGAATTTTTGTAAAAAAAATTTTATTCCTGAATGAGAGGGTATTATGTATCCATTTTGATTCTTTTTGTGACTTGTATCTTGTATTCATTTTGAATTCATGAATAAAAGATATATATTTTTTTTATCTCGTGCTTGCATGTAGCTCTGATGGATGTGGTCCATATGTAGTTTATCTTGATCTTCTTGCAGGGCAGCGATGGCTTAGGCGACAAGGTTAAGATTTGCCACCTAAGACTTTTCAACTTTATGAGCCGTGGGGGTCTCACCAAGATTTTTCTCCCTGCGAGTCGAGAGGATCTCGTAGGTGTAATTTTTACTTAGGGGTTGTGAGGACTCCTAAGTATATTTTCTTGTGAGAGTTGTAAGGATCTCACAAGAGAACTTTCTTTTTATGGGTTGATAAGTTCGTGTGTTGACTTATTTCCGAGTCGAAGCATTGCTTCATGAAACGGAGATCACGGTTTCATGTATTTCCGAGACGGAGCATTGCATCGGCAGAGGGGGTCAGGGGTTGACATGTATCCGAGTCGAAGCATTGCTTTACGACAGGGAGGTCATGGGTTGACATGTATCCGAGTCGAAGCATTACTTTACGACAGGGAGGTCAGGGGTTGACATGTATCCGAGTCGAAGCATTGCTTTACGACAAGGAGGTCAGGGGTTGACATGTATCCGAGTCGAAGCGTTGCTTTACGACAGGGAGGTCATGGGTTGACATGTATCCGAGTCGAAGCGTTGCTTGACGACAGGGAGGTCAGGGGTTGACATGTATCTGAGTCGAAGCGTTGCTTCATGACAAGGAGGTCAGGGGTTGACATGTATCTGAGTCGAAGTGCTGCTTGACAACAAGGAGGTTAGAGGTTGACATGTATCCGAGTCGAAGCGTTGCTTGACGACAAAGAGGTCAAGGGTTGACATGTGTCGTAGTCGAAGCGTTGCTTGACGACAAGGAGGTCAGGGGTTAACATGTATCCGAGTCGAAGCGTTCCTTTATGACAAGGAGGTCAGGGGTTGGCATGTATCCGAGTCGAAGCGTTTCTTTACGACAAGGAGGTCAGGGGTTGACATGTATCCGAGTCGAAGCGTTTCTTGACGACAGGGAGGTCAGGGGTTGATATGTATCCGAGTCGAAGCGTAGCTTTACGACAAGGAGGTCAGGGGTTGACATGTATCCGAGTCTAAGCGTTGCTTGACGACAAGGAGGTCAAGGGTTGACTCTAGGTTGTCTGTGCACCATAGAGTCTTGGAACTGGGGACCTTACCATGGCTCCGCTTGGTGGTGTCGCGTCCGTGCCCGGCTGGCATGACGAGGAACGCCGTTGTTGGTCTCTAGGCTGTAGAGGTGGCCGTCGAGATTTGGAACTAGGGACTTTGCCATGGCTCCGCTTCGTTACGACCTTGAGGTCGGTTGTTGACGTCGCGCCTGCATCCTGCTGGAGTTGAGAAGGAACGCCGTGTTGGTCTTCTGGTATGCAGATGTTGCCGTCGAGATCTGACCCTCCCTTTGACAAGGTCTGGTGAGGAAATATGGTCCCATTTTTTTTGTTTATGCCCATGGATTGTATACATGTAAGTGCACGGCGGCGCCCCGGCCGTCGATCCGACGCCGGAAACGCGGAAACGAAAAACTTCAAAAACTATTGAACCGGCACCACCGCGTACTTTTAACCCGGATCGGGCCATTAACCTAGCTACTAGCAAACTAGAATAAGAGTAGAGAAGTATACCAAGCGATCCGTGTCCTTCGGTCTTCGTCTCCACTCCGATCTCCCGCGGAATCTCCGTCCGTCACCTCCTCGTTGGAAAGGGCACCACGTAGCCGGATACTTTTACGGGCACCCACCTCTGGACCGAGGCAACTCGGGTGTGAAGTTGGCTAGCCGACGCGTCCAAGATTTGCTGTAGATGTAGTGTGGTAGGCTATGTCTCTTAGGGGTTTATGTAGTTGCCATTGATGTGGAGGTGGAGAAGTATACTAGAGAAAAGAGCTATGGAATTTGGTGGCTATCATTTTCTTGCAAAGAAATGAGATGAAGGAAAAATGCCACACTCTCAAAAATGAATCTCCTTCTCTCACCCTTGAAGTGGCCGGCCCCTCATCCAACAAAAAATGGTGGTATCCCAAATGCAAAATAGCAAGAAGGAATATGTATGATAGAATAAAAGGATTAAAGTCACACCATGGTCAAAAACAAATCCAACTCAATCCTTTTCACATTTAATGCAAGACATATGATGCAAAAGGAATCTCATCATGAGGAAGCCACAAATGCAAGAAACCCCTCCACAATAAGTTATTTGCACAACTGCAAATAACCCCTTTCCATCAGAAAGTCCGGCCGTGAAGGAACAAAGAAAAACCGGCCGGAACGGAATGCAAACTGGCCACTTCAGAAAACCGATCCCGTAATAAATTACAGGAAAACCCCGCGACTGCATATACATGCCCGCATTTGTATTCCCATTGAACACAAATGCAAAGAGACAAAACTACGCTATCTAATACTAGGATCCGGCTTAAACCAAAGCCGGCTAGTAAAATCCGTCCGATCATGATTCATGCAATACTGCACGTATCTGATCGAACCCTGCCATATCTCCATACGGACTCTACAGCGTTTTTACCGAAACCTGAGTAACTGTGTGTGGTGGACTCTAAAGACTCGTCAATACTATGGCTGTGGATTTAACCACTAGCACGTCAGAGGTATTAGCCATACATGACGGGCTACCAGCTATTGACCAAAAGGGACGTCGATGAGAGAACTCATCCTGACACCCTACTGAGCCTGTCAGTGACAATATCCATACAGTCCGGTCCGTTCGTCTATGAGCATCGCATGGCGGGCCTAGGGGGTTGGTAAAAGTCAGACCCCCAAAAGCGGTACAAGTCGTGTCGGAGTGTAGCCCAGAACACCCTGAGATACTACTGGAATACCTACCAGCAAATCTCCTGCCTTGGCCAAGGAATTTTCATGTTCTGGCTCTCCTAGACACAGCGCGACCTCACCCCCAATACCGGGAGAGACGAACCCCTGCAGATCCGCTCACTGCCTCCATGTGGCTCGGGACTGTACCCAACTAAAACCTGTTTGCACGACTCCTTTGAGCCATGGTAGGGTAGTAATCAAAGCACAGTGGGAACTCACACGAGACAAATGACAATCTCAGGTCGATGAACTAAGCTGTACACATGTCACCAGAGAACTGCTATCTGACGTCAGCTATAATACCAACTAGCAGGTTCCCGGCGAGTCCTGTCCGGTGTACTCATAACCCAATGAGCACCTGTATACATCTTAGGTGAACCAACTGACACCGGTGGCTTGTGAGACCGGCCACCGCCCCTCGTCGGGGTCTCGACTGTATACACTAGTTTACTCTGAAGTATCGATACCCTGTCTCGAAACTCCCACGACTAGGGACCTTTTAAGGATGTGCTTATAGACCCCAGCTCCCACGTATATGATCGCCTTCATACTACTGGTAGTCAAGCAAGAATCCTAGGGGCTCTATCAACGTGTAATAGCGACTCGTAAGGTCACCTAAAGCAGTACACGATGATAAAAATAAACCAGATAGCATACTATCATCTTGAGTAAGACTGTCCTACCGGGATAGGTCCTCCCTCAATCATTGCAATCACGTGCCTGTGACCCAATAATTGACTCTGAGGGCACTATCTCCAACAATCTCCCACTTGCACTCAAGGCTAATTATTGCGATGTTGCATACTCACAGCCCGTGTGATACCGAACACCCAACTCCTCTACTAGCCAGTCTCACAAAGCTTGTTTGCGAAACTAATTCGTTCGAGGAATAGCCTCAGTGAGTGGATCCGCTGTGATGTTTCTTTCTATGTCTCTCTTTATCTCAAGTTCGCGGAGAAAGCCATCTCCCGAAATGAGCAATACCTGTCTTAGAATATGTCTGGATGTCTTATGGGACCTAGCTCATAAATGAACTCCAAATCCAAACTTCTTAGACTGTATCGTTAACTGAACTTAATCAGTATCCTGCGCCATGCCTTCCCTCAGTATCCACCTGGGCCACCTGTCCAAAATACTGCCCCTCGTCATAGAGAAAACTATAACTCTGACAGCCACTCTGCCATCCAGGTCACCTTGGAACCCTGGAATGATAACCGTCTCCTAAAGGAGGCTGCCGTTATCATATCCCTAGAACATCAACTTATGTTCTAAAACTGCTTCCGACCGTTTCTCCAGAATTGGATTAATATCAACTTATTGCACCTACTTCAAGAACAACATCTGGTGTGGTACTTGACATCTCATGATTGACTCAATTGTCTAAGCAAGTGATCTGCCAATCATGCACATCCATCTCCCCTTTAGTCTGTAAGACACCTTTAGAGAGGGTGACTCCATTACCAGCAGGTACACTACCGTGCCAGGAGTCGTCCATTCTAAATACTCATAGAATGCTGTCAAGGTACCCTGATTGGGAAACCACCCAAATCTAGATCTAAAACCAAAGATCTAGTAACCAGAATGTATGATATAAGATCCAATTCCTATATGGAGAAACTACTGTGTGACCACCAAAGTATAACCGATCGTAGTATAGGAACATCATTTCCTACTCTGTGTATGTCATCAAATACCAGGACATCACACCCTACTACCTTCTTAACAGATCCATCCCCTATTCTGATGAAGTCAAACCTGTGATTGTCACATCAAAAATAGATGATCTATCTCCGCTGTATCTGCTTTAGTCTATAAATAGACATAAGCCAACTGTCCACCAATGCTTCCGCTGCTCCCACTGACTACGACAACCCTCTGGCAGAGTCATATAGACGTGCACTTCTAAAGCTAGTTTAGAACGACGCTATACTCATCCTCCTGCCGGGTCTCACAGTCTGGAACAACAGCAATGGTAAATCTGGGTAAACAAGAACCTCCCTGCCACCGTCCTTGAGCATACCGAAGTACCTCTCGAGTGCCTGAGGTTACCCACTTTATCTGCGGAGTGGCCAATGGAATGTCAAACCAGATTGAATCTTTAGGTTCTTATCAAATCTTCAGTAATCGTTTGCAGTTCTGGAATCACTTCCAGTTCTACCATACTCCAATCCATTTTTAATTAAAACTGTGGCGAGTCAAGAACAATATCGCTATTGATCTTCCAGATGGTAGAAAGTCAACCCTCGTCATAACCCGGGTCAACCCACAAACAGCCATTACGGAAACGTGCCTTGAGTTATCCGGAGTCTGGTTTTAAGCATAAGCCGGACAACTCCCCGTACCTTAACAATGTCAAGATATGAACTGTTCTATATCCAATATAGAACCAGAAGCACTGATTTAATTGAACCAGATTCAAATCATGCAGCTGTCTCCAGTGCATGTCAACTAAATGGAAGGAGGCCGATCAGCGTTACTCAACTTAGGAATACTTCCAATTAAGAGTAACCTGAAAGAGAAGCAAGTTCTCTTAACCATTACTATCATCTGAATACCATATACAAGTATCTACATCTTCGATCACTTTGAAGAATCCCGATACTTGCAATACCTGGTTCTCTACTTTACTCTTATACCTATAACTTCTCAAAACTTCGACCTTGTGTTTCTATGAAACACCTGTTTAAGAACTAGAGAAATTATAAGTAAACAAAATATAGTACGAGGACCAACCCCTCTGTCCCAATGGACACTAGACAATACACAAAACTCTGTATAAGTCCGCTGAGTCTAACAACTCATTCACTGTGTGTCGTAGGTTGAAAACTGTACTTATGGTTAAGAGGAATTACACCGCTGTTCAATGCTCTATACCTAACCATCCACTGATATAGGTAAATGTCATAGACATAATTTCAAAAAGGTATATCTCACTCTATAAAAATAGACGTACAGATATATCAATTTGAAATTGGTGCATAACAACAGATATTCAAAACCAAATATTTGCCGTCCGGCAAACAACCCAGGTGATTTTCTCAAATATCATCAATTACAACGAATCCCGATATAATGAGGACAATCACCCAATTCTCAATAACTTACTCCCACTCATCATCTGTAAAACCATACAGATGTGAGAATCATACCTGGTAAATACATACCCTGGAGCAAGTGTCTAATTGGGAAATCAGTTCTCTTTTAACAGTACACAGTGAAACTGAAATATTGAAATGTTTCGTTGGGGTATCCTGGTATTCCTAGTAATGCCTCTTCCATTATCCAGATTCATAACAATAACCGTATAATTCTTTGTCATTTCTCCAAATCCCTTTATATGTCTTTAGTCATTACCTTCTGTACACCCCTTTAGGCCAAATGGTTTTCTTCCTTCCCTACCGTTCGGCACCAGCCTATGGTTTGGAAGAAGACTATCCAATAAGCAAAATGGGTGTACCGTCCTAGTCCTAGGAGTACTCGCAACGCGAGAGAAGGTGAAGATAAAAGACACCTGAATGAACCTTATTCCTATTTCTCCTGAACCAGGATCCATCCCCGAACTGGAACAAGTTCCATTCGAGTTCGTATATAACCATACGATGGATTATCCAATAAACTTGGGATCTTCGTAGTGATACGGAGTGTCCTGGAGAAATACAAAGGTGATTTAGGATTGGCGAAGAAATACTTGGTTTGGTCGTGAATAGCAGTCGCAATTTACTTTGCCCTCTTACTAATCCCTTTCTTTGTCTTAACTTAATACCTTCTGTACACCGTTTAGGCTAATTGGTTTTCTTCATTCCCCACCGTTCGGCACCTGCCTATGGTTTGGAAGAAGACTATCCAATTTGCGTAATAGGTGTACTATCTCCTAAACCAAGGAGTACTCGCAATCTGAGAGAGAAGGTAAAAGGAAAAGACAACTGAATAGTCCTATTCGTTTTCTCGAGAACCAGAAACCATCCTCAAATTCCTTCGAGTTCGTATATAACCATACGATAGTTTTTTCCAATGGAAGTGGACGTTCGTAGTAATACGGGGTGTCCTGGAGAAAAGGGTAAAAGTAGGAGTGGCAATGAGGTCTGCAACTCTGACAATCCAAAAGCCAGTGTTAAGAAGGTTCGGTCAAATTGGTCACTGAGTCATAGTGTAGGGTCGGGTCAATGGTCGCTGCCAAAGAGAGAGAGAAAAGAAACACTCAGCGTGCACTCTAACCTAGATCAGAATGGTTATCACTTTATCTAATCTGGAAACCTCCCACTGTAACGTCAAATTCTTCCCCAAACCTGAAAGAAGAATTAGCCGGGATCACCCGAGGAGTAAACCAACTCATCAGTGGGAATCGGGATCCAACTATCATCGCATGATAACGTGACGGAATCCGCTCACGTTATCACACTCCAGAAGGTATGCGCATATCTGGCAAGTTTCAGTTCTTTTGAAACTCCCGATATGGATTTTTGCCCCATGCACTTATGACCTTGGCATGAGGTCAAAATATCATAAGTCACATGTCAAGTTCTACCCATCATTGTCCAGGTTAATTTGAACCCACCCGTACATACCCTTGACGAAGGCCAAAATAGTAGTACGACTGTCCCAAACCAACGCATCTATCTATGCAGCAGATAAATATCCGGCAGCTACCAATCACTATGCCTTGGCGTGAGGTCAAAATACATAGCTTGAATACTACCGAATATTTAACTGAAATGATGGAGGGCGACGAATGGTTTCTGGCGAAAACCTTTAACGTAATGAACTTGATATCGTTGAAGGAACCGGATAGCTTTTAAAAATATAGTGACGAAAACCTTTGCTAAAGAGGTCACTCCCGGTGAAGGGATCTCGGCTCTTTCCCCGTAGAATGAGGTGCAGGATATTCCAACTGAATACCACGATGCAAAGCAAAAGTAATCGGCTATAGTGAAGTTATTGCCCTGACGCAAACTTCTGTCCAAGGGGTCACTCCCGGTGAAGGGATCTCGGCCCTTGCCTCGTCGACTGAGGAGCTGGATATTCATAACCGAATACCACTGTGCAAAACAAAAGAGAATGACCATGCAATAACAGCTTTTTGAAAAAGTGTTCCAACAACATCAGAATAGGTTTGTTTATCTTGCATTGATCCGAATCAACGCAGTCCCATCAATTGATCACACCACAAAAGAACAAAAATAATGATGTACGTATATGCCATCCCCATTCGCCACCGGGTCCCGTCATCACCCGTTAGGTTACTTAACTAACGACAGAGCGGGGACTGGACTAGCGCGGATGCAAAACATATACAACATCTACTAGTATATATATGATATATAATTTTCGCTCAAGGCGTGATAAAATGCAACATCAAAGAAATGTACAGCATCACAAAACAATACAGATATCTGCGATCCCCGGGTTTCATAGAGCCGCTACTGAAACCCGACGTTCCCCTGGTCTTGTGGATAGCCTGTGCAATGAAATCCTAGACCCCTACAGGCGCGGCAAGTTACCCGCCAAAACCTGAAGCGAGGCAGCCCCCTTCAGCAACGTGAATGGACCACCCAGCACTTCACGGAATCCGGTAACTTGGGCATCCCTCCTGGGTCAACCTGTACCCCCTACGAGTGCGGCGAATAGCCCGCCAATTCTAGAGTAAAGCCCCCTCCGTCTCAATACCATGAGATGCGGGCTTGTTGCCCTCTAGAACCCGGCTATCCGTGCACCCCTCCGCGGGGTAATCCTAGTACAGAAAATAAAATATGCATACAACGGGTACATCGACCTCGACCTGGCCGTGCCCCAAAAGAATAATACAAACAGGCAGTGACGGCAGTCCACATGTCGGACGCTCGTCCCGCAATATCAAATGTACATATAAAACAAAATTGTACTACCATTGCATCCAGGTTATCCCCCATGACCAATCCGCAACATCACAGCAATACACAGAACATCAACATGAATGTCACGTTCGCAAATCCGTCTAACCAGGCTATAGCAGTTAGACAGGATTTACCGATCAAATGACATTCACGGTCGCAGATATAATGTAAATACTGTGAACTAACATGTTTAAACTTTTCGATCGATCAAATTTATCGAAGTGGGCCCCAAGCAGTACTGTAGCTCTCACAGAAAATATGGGCCCAAAAAGAATGTTCCAAAAACCCTAATTCCATGTCAGAAGTCCACTGGAAAAAATTGGTGAAAAGATGCCATATTACTGCGGCGGAACCGCGGCCAAAGTGGGGTTACGGCCGCGGTTTCACGGCTCTTTTGAAGGATTAGGTCACCAAATTTTTACAGTGTTCCTAGAATTCTCTGCACATGTTTCTGCAACACCCTGAAAAAATTTTGGAGCTAAAAAAATTTCGACAGAAACTTGTAAACTTGAAATCAGGTTTTCAGAAAAATCCGTTCGATCGAGCTTTAAACATATTAGAGCAAGCTAGACTAAGTTAATGGCGTGGCTCTGATACCAATGTAAGTGCACGGCGGCGTCCCGGCCGTCGATCCGACGCCGGAAACGCGGAAACGAAAAACTTCAAAAACTATTGAACCGGCATCACCGCGCACTTTTAACCCGGATCGGGCCATTAACCTAGCTACTAGCAAACTAGAATAAGAGTAGAGAAGTATACCAAGCGATCCGTGTCCTTCGGTCTTCGTCTCCACTCCGATCTCCCGCGGAATCTCCGTCCGTCACCTCCTCGTCGGAAAGGGCACCACGTAGCCGGATACTTTTACGGGCTCCCACCTCTGGACCGAGGCAACTCGAGTGCGAAGTTGGCTAGCCGATGCGTCTAAGATTTGCTGTAGATGTAGTGTAGTAGGCTATGTCTCTTAGGGGTTTATGTAGTTGCCATTGATGTGGAGGTGGAGAAGTATACTAGAGAAAAGAGCTATGGAATTTGGTGGCTATCATTTTCTTGTAAAGAAATGAGATGAAGGAAAAATGCCACACTCTCAAAAATGAATCACCCTCTCTCACCCTTGAAGTGGCCGGCCCCTCATCCAACAAAAAATGGTGGTATCCCAAATGTAAAATAGCAAGAAGGAATATGTATGATAGAATAAAAGGATTAAAGTCACACCATGGTCAAAAACAAATCCAACTCAATCCTTTTCACATTTAATGCAAGACATATGATGCAAAAGGAATCTCATCATGAGGAAGCCACAAATGCAAGAAACCCCTCCATAATAAGTTATTTGCACAACTGCAAATAACCCCTTTCCATCAGAAAGTCCAGCCGTGAAGGAACAAAGAAAAACCGGCCGGAACGGAATGCAAACTGGCAACTTCAGAAAACCGATCCCGTAATAAATTACAGGAAAACCCCGCGACTGCATATACATGCCCGCATTTGTATTCCCACTGAACACAAATGCAAAGAGATAAAACTACACTATCTAATACTAGGATCCGGCTTAAACCAAAGTCGGCTAGTAAAATCCGTCCGATCACGATTCGTGCAATACCGCACGTATCTGATCGAACCCTGCCATATCTCCATACGGCCTCTACAGCGTTTTGCCCGAAACCTGAGTAACTGTGTGTGGTGGACTCTAAAGACTCGTCAATACTATGGCTGTGGATTTAACCACTAGCACATCAGAGGTATTAGCCATACATGACGGGCTACCAGCTATTGACCAAAAGGGACGTCGATGAGCGAACTTATCCTGACACCCTACTGAGCCTGTCAGTGACAATATCCGTACAGTCCGGTCCGTTCGTCTATGAGCATCGCATGGCGGGCCTAGGGGGTTGGTAAAAGTCAGACCCCCAAAAGCGGTACAAGTCGTGTCGGAGTGTAGCCCAGAACACCCTAAGATACTACTGGAATACCTACCAGCAAATCTCCTGTCTTGGCCAAGGACTTTTCATGTTCTGGCTCTCCTAGACACAGCGCGACCTTACCCCCAATACTGGGAGATACGAACCCCTGCAGATCCGCTCACTGCCTCCATATGGCTCGGGACTGTACCCAACTAAAACCTATTTGCATGACTCCTTTGAGCCGTGGTAGGGTAGTAATCAAAGCACAGTGGGAACTCACACGAGACAAATGACGATCTCAGGTCGATGAACTAACCTGTACACATGTTACCAGGGAACTGCTATCTGACGTCAGGTATAATACCAACTAGCAGGTTCCCGGCGAGTCCTGTCCGGTGTACTCATAACCCAATGAGCACCTGTATACATCTTAGGTGAACCAACTGACACCAGTGGCTTGTGAGACCGGCCACCGCCCCTCGTCGGGGTCTCGACTGTATACACTAGTCTACTCTGGAGTATCGAAGCCCTGTCTCGAAACTCCCACGACTAGGGACCTTTTAAGGATGTGCTTATAGACCCCAGCTCCCACGTATATGATCGCCCTCATACTGCTGGTAGTCAAGCAAGAATCCTAGGGGCTCTATCAACGTGTAATAGCGACTCGTAAGGTCACCTAAAGCAATACACGATGATAAAGATAAACCAGATAGCATACTATCATCTTGAGTAAGACTGTCCTACCGGTATAGGTCCTCCCTCGATCATTGCAATCACGTGCCTGTGACCCAATAATTGACTCTGAGGGCACTATCTCCAACAATACAGGGGTCAGTATGGACTCTCCTATAGGGAAAAAAGTTTCATTCTTTTATTTTTTTTTATTTCTTTCCGCGACGCTCTATCATTTCAGCTTTTATATCGCGAAGTTTTCGATTGCCCAATCATTTCGGCTATTTTTCGCGGTGCCCAATCATTTCGGCTATTTTTTTCTTTTTACTCGCTATTTTTTATTGTGAGTTGCCCAATCATTTCGGCTGTTCTTGAATGCATATATTTTACTTGCTGATTTTGTTGTAAGTTGCCCTATCATTTCGGCTATTTCATATGCATTTTTGGCTCGCTGATTTTTATCGCGAGTTTAGACTTGGAATTTGATATCGATTTAGGCATCAGCATCGCTACAACTGGGATTTGGCCAGGAGCGGATCATCATTTTCCTTTGTCGTTTCGAACAAAGGTGGCTTAGCAAACGGGGTTAAGATCCTGGCGACTAAGGCTTTTGACTTTATGAGCCGTAAGGATCTCGTAAACATGTTTCTCCTTACGAGTCGTGAGGATCTCGTAAGTGTATTTTCATCTTAAGAATCATGAGGGTTCTTAAGTGTATGTTCTCTTATAAGTCGTAAGGATCTTACAAGAACGCTTTCTCCTTATAAGTCGAGAGGACTTACAAGGGTCGTTCTCCATGTGAGGATATCCCTCATCGCCAGTGGGACTCTGTTGGGGAGATGTTTATTCGTGCCCATGGATTGTATACAAGGGTCAATATTGAAACGCTTGTAGGGCAATATCGGGGTGTATGACGGCTTAAGAACAGGTTTTGATCTCTATAGCTTAAGGCTTTTGAATCCTATAATCCGTGAGGGTCTCATAGGGGAATTCTCCTTACGAGTCGTGAGGATCTCATAAGTGTAAATTCTCCCTTGTGAGTCGTAAGGATCTCACGCAGGTATTTTCTCCTTACAAGGTCGAGAGGACCTTGCAGGTGTCTTTTAATGAGATTGCTCCCTTTCGGCTTTTCACAAACTCGCCGGTAGCCTTGCTATTTTTACTCACGGAACCCTTTCGGGTTTTCATCCGTGCCCATTTCGCTTATGGACGCACCGTTTTTTTTTTTGCGTCGGCCTTTGGATGCTGCGGTTTGTAGTAGTTTAAAGACGTTTCGGTTCGTTGTTCTCTGTGTTTGGGATGGGGTGTTGTTGGATACTATTTTTAGAATCTGGACTCAAGAAGATAGCGAGCGGACATAGGCGTCATCATCTATTATTAACCTGGTTCGTGACTCGTCAAGCGTACTACTTCTTAAGGAATCGGTCATTTATTGGTCGGAAGGGTCTTTCGCAATGCATATCCATGAGCAAATAAGCCCCACCTTGATAGACTTTGTCAATGATGTACGGGCCTTCATAGTTCGGCTCGAATTTCTCCCGTTTGGCACGATTGGGGATCATAGGTCTCTTGACCACTAGCACGATTTCGCCTTGGCGGAATGTTCTTGGCCTAGTCAACCTTTCGTATGAGCGTATCATTCTTGCTTTGTAAGCTTCTAGGTTTGGCTGCGCCATAAGACGAGTTTCATCGAGGGCGTCGAGCTCCTCGAGCATAAGATGAGCATTCTCTTCATCTGTTAGCTCGTAATGAACCGCTACTCTTAGAGAAGGTAGCTCTATCTCCAAGGGGAGCACCGCTTCAGCGCCGAATACCAATGCATACGGCGTTGTATTTGTGGTCGTCTTGAATATGGTCCGGTAAGCCCAGAGAGCTTCATGTAGTCTTTCATGCCAGTCCTTTTTATTTCTGTACATAGTCTTCTTTATGATCTTCGCCAAGGTCTTGTTGAAAGCCTCAGCCAGACCATTAGCTCGGGGATTATAGACCGAAGAGTATCTCCGGTCTATATTATGTTGCTGTGCGAAGCCGCTGATTCTATGACTTCTGTAGGCCGGCCCGTTATCGGAGTAATCCGTCGCAGAGTGCTGAACCGATAGATGACGTGTGTCTTGAAGAAATGGAGAATATTCTCCGTCTTCACTTCTCTTAGCGGTACTGCTTCTGCCCACTTAGAGAAGTAATCGGTTGTCGCCAATATGAACCGAGGTCCTCTGGATGACGCTGGTTCGATGGGCCCGATTATGTCAGTTCCCCACATTTCGAAGGCTAGCTAGACACCGTTGGGTGTAGCGGGTTTCGATGCTGGTGGATGAAGTCCCCGTGAATTTGGAATGAGTGACATTGTTTCACGTATTCGAGACAATCCTGAATTATCGTGGGCCAATAGTATCCCATCCTTTTGATCTTCAGCTTCATCTTTGGCCCGGCTTGATGAGAACCGCAGAGTCCGTCGTGAATTTCTTGGACAACTCTCCTTGCTTCTTCCGTTCCCAGGCATCTCAGCCATAGAGAGTCGAACGATCTCTTATACAGCGTGCCATTGACGAAGGCGAAAGACAGAGCTCGTTTAATGAGCTGATGTATTGAGGACGCATCTTCAGGTGTTCGACGGGATTTGAAGTAGTCTATAAAGACTTCTCTCCAATCCTCAACCTTTTCCTGTTCCTCCATTTGCAGGGCCGTCTCCTTGGTCGCTTCCTTTTTTTCAGACGACTCCGGAGATATTTTCGCTGGTGCCAGGACCCGACGGCTTTGCACAACGATTCTTACGTCATCGAGGTTTTCGTCAACCAGTTCTTTAGCGAGTTTGGCTAATGCATCCGCCTTGCTATTTTCTGTACGTGGTATGTTTTCTAAGGCGTAGAAAAGGATTTGAGTCAGCAATTGTTGTACTCTCTCGCCGTACTTCACCAACTCTGGTTTGCACGTTTGATAGTCGCCGTTCACTTGACTAACGACCAGCTGGGAATCTCCGTATATGAGGAGGTTTTCGATTCCCATGTCGACAGCGATCTCAAGCCCTGCTATCAAAGCTTCATATTCAGCTTCATTGTTTGTCCTCGGCTCTGTTAAGGAGAAGGCAAAGCGCATTATCCCTCCTTGCGGAGTCACGAAGATAAGGCCTACCCCTGATTTGATTTTAGGGGTGTTGTGTTGTCGCTTCTTCATGGAAGATGCTCCGTCAAAATAGAGTTCCCATCGGGTATCATTTTCTCTTCTCTCCCCGTCAATCGTGTCAAACGCGTGCTCGTCCGGCAATTCGCAATTTAGGGGTGAATCGGCAGGTATAGGATGCTCAGCGAGGAAGTCGGTAATGGCCTGGCCTTTCACCGCCTTGAGAGGTCGGTATGTTATCGAGAATTCCATTAAGAGTAGGGCCCATTTAGCGAGCCGTCCCGTTAGTATGGCTCTTGACATTAAATACTTGAGAGGATCCACTTTTGATATGAGATGGACCTCATGCGCCAACGCATAATGCCGAAGCTTCGTTATCGCGAAGATTAACGCCAGGCAGTGTTTTTCGATAGGGGAATAGTTGTTTTCTTCCCCCAGGAGAACTCGACTCAAATAGTAGAGGGCTCTCTCTTTCCCTTGGTCGTTCTCCTGTGGCCATAGCGTGCCTAAGGAACCTTCAAGTGCGGTTGTGTACAGGATTAAGGGCTTTCCCTTGACCGGAGCGGTTAGTACCGGCGGATTCTGAAGGTATTGCTTGATTTCGTCCAGTGCGCTTTGGCATTTGCGGTCCCAGACGAACGGGGTTCCCTTCTTCATCAGATGACTGTAGGGGCGGCATTTGCCGGAGAGGTTAGCTATGAACCACCGGATATACGCGAGCCTTCCTTTGAGAGACTGCAGTTTCTTGAGAGTTCTCGGCGGAAGCATTTCCATGATCGCCTTGATCTTCGACGGGTCTATTTCGATGCCTCGGTGTCGTACGATGAATCCTAGGAATTTGCCTGAGGAAACTCCGAACGCACATTTGAGGGGGTTCATCTTCAGGTTGTATTTCCGAAGGCACTGAAACACTGTCTTCAGATGCTCCCAATGCTCCTCGTGCGATTTGCTTTTCACCACGAGGTCGTTGATATAGCATTCGACGATTTCATGTATGAGGTCATCGAAAATATTCGTCACGGCCCTCTGATAAGTAGTATCGGCGTTCTTCAGACCGAAGGGCATCACTTTGTAGCAGAATATGCCCAGAAGAGTCCGGAAAGCGGTATGCTTCTGGTCTTCGGGGTGCATCTTTATCTGATTGTATCCTGATGAGCCATCCATGAAAGAGAAGACTTCGTGAGTGGGCGTGTTGTTTATCATCAGCTCGGTAACCGTTACGGGAAAGTCATCCTTCGTACAGGCTTTGTTGAGGTCCCAAAAGTCCATGCAGATGCGCACCGTTCCATTTTTCTTCATCACTGGGACGATGTTGGCGATCCAGTCAGGGTATTGAACTTCTCGGAAGAAACCGGAGTCGATTAGCTTCTTGACTTCGGCGTTGATACTCATTTCAAGTTCAAGCCGCATCCTTCTTGGTGCTTGTTTGATCAGCTTGACGTCCGGAGATATCGCCAATTTATGCACGGCTACTTCTGGATCTAGCCCCGGCATTTCGGAGTAGTTCCATGCGAAGCAGTCTTTATACTGCATGAGTACATCTTTTAGCGTAGCCACCTGTTCTTTAGACAGCAGCTCACTGACGAACGTTGGCCGCGGGTCGTTTGCCGTCCCTAAGTCGATTTTCCTTAGGTTGTCCCCAGTAGTATGTATTCCATCTTCCAACTCTTTTGGCGCCGGAGGAAACTATGAGATCAATTCATCTTCATCCTCATTTTCGAAGCACCAGGGGAGGTCATCCATATTCTCGGGCACTCCTTCTTCTGACAGCGTTATCACGTGACAGGTTCGAGATCGTTTCCAGGACCGATGTTCGTCTGGTTCTACTCTCGCCATATACGTTGCTTTTGGCACGTGCCTTTGTGGTGGGGATACCTTCCAACTGTTGGATAGAGCGAATCTGCCAAGTTGATATTGGTCTTCGACCCAGTTTTTGAAGGAGAATCAGTCTTCAAGAGGATGTCCTATCGCTCGGTGATAGGAACAATAATCTGGGTGATGAACGTCGTTTTCTTGATCGGGGTGTCGAGACCCCGGGAGTGTCATCATTTGTTGTTTCGTGACAAGGTCGAAGATTCTCCTTGTCTTGTCTTGAGGGAACGAGTATGCCCGACTCATCTTTTTCATAAGAGACGGACTCCGACTGACCTTTTCTTGATTGTGTGGCCTTCTAGATCCATTTTGCCGCTGTTGAACGTTTTTTCCGTTCTTCAACCTGTTTTCGCTTCTGCATCGGGACTTTTTTATGTCTTGGGAATGCATGGCGGGCTGACGGCGAAGGGCGTCATCATCCTCCACGGCCTACTGAAGGAGGCGTTGCGTCTTGGTTTTCTCGTAAATGGCCATTTCGCGACTGTGGTCATTCCGAGCCTTTTGACCTGCTTCTCTTATTAGCTTGTCCATCTATTCTTCAAACGACGGACTCGGCATTTTTACGACAGGACCGTGTTCAGGCTCAGCATCAGCGTCTTTTAGAAGAGCATCCGTTTCTTCATCGAGGTCCCTTATGACATGGCAGCCATGGAACTGCTCCCGTTTATTAGACCGGACAAATCCAAGCCCGATCGTTTCCATTTTTCCGTTGGGAAATTTTCGCTGAGTTCCGGGGACGTTCCAAATCCTGTTGTAGAACTGAGCTTGTCGAGCAGTCTGTTTAAAGGGTACGCCTTGGCGCCTCAATAGACTTTTTAATACTTCTGTGTAATATCTGGGAAGACGGATGAGCTGGAGCCTATCAAGCGTAGAATCGGCACCATGCCAGACTTCTCTTTCGACTTTAGCCTCCGTGGACCGATAGAATAGGATCGCCTTTTCATCTCTTCACCTGGGAGGGACGTAGAATGTCTGCAGTTCCTGCACACTATAGGTATCAAGTGTGTCGAGCTCTCTGTAGTGCTGCCGCGGAACCATAGCGATCTGCAAACTCTGATCATCTCCAGTGAGGGCCTGCACCGATGGACGGACTGAGAACACTGCGTTGACTTCGTCTTCAGAGTCACTGCCGAAGACCAGAATAGGGGTAGATGGTCCCGGCTTGCTGCATTGGGGCAGTCCTGAATAGACTATCTCTTCCTCCTCCTCGGTATCGCTTCCGAAGACCGGAATAGTGGTGATAGCTTTTTGCTTTTTCTCTGCTTTATGGCATCTTTCCGTGTCTTCAAAGTCTGGTAAGAAGTACTTGGCGTCTTCATATTTGCAGACTTTGTTTACGGAGAATGGGTTCAGTTCCCCCGTCAATGTGTATTCAAGCTCGTCTTTGAAGTACTTCATACACTGATGTTGCGTAGAAAGGATGATGTTATACTCGTGTAACCAAAGCCTGCCGAGCAAAGTGTTGTACCAAGTCTTGGCGTCAATGACGTGGAACTTAATGTCAGTGACAAGCGACCCGAAGCGTAATGTCAGTATTACGGACCCGAGCGTCCGTGATGACTGGGAGTCGAAACTAGAGATGGTGATTTTATCTCGAGCTAGGTGCTGCACGCTCATGCAAATTTCCTTTAGCACCCTCACGTTGAGAAGGTTGACGGTGAACCCGTTGTCGACCAGGATCTTTCCTATCTTGATGTCATGGCAGTATCCGGCGACATACAAGGGACGGTTGTGCTCGTATGTTCCGAGGAGGAGATCTTCATCGCCGAAAGTGATGTCAGCTGTGTGAACATCTTCCACTTCGTCCTTCATCTTTTCTTCGGTAAGGAAAGCTTGGAATTGGTCGGGCTCTTATAGTGCCTTAATTAGAGAATTTCTCGCCTCTTTAGATAGCAGAAGGGCATCGAGAATGCTTAGCTGCGAGGGTATCTTCCTCAGGTGTGCCAGAACGCTGTAATCCATCTTGTTTTTCTTTAGCGGGTCCTTGGCTGCCAGCTCCTCGACCACTCGATCATCGAGGGTGATATCTTCAGGGACTTTTTCTTTCCCCTTATCTTTTTTGCTCGAGCCCTTATTTATGGGTCCGAGATTCTTTTCGGGTAACGTGCGATTACGCAGCTGAATGTTCTCGCAGGTCTTCATCTCTTCTGTTTCGGAGATGGATTCCTTGAAGAGAGGGCCGAGGGCTATTTCTTCATCAGAATCGCTCCCGTAGGTGAAAACTTGCGATCCCCCGGAATCAACCATGTGACAGTCGCCGGCAGTTCTTTTGCGCTCATCTGTCGTGCTCCTCTGCTCTCAACGAGTTTTGCGCTTCATCCGCTTGAAATGCTGTCAATGAGCAACGTATCCCTGCCACCAATTTTTAAAGGCCATGCATTCCTCGGTAGGGTGTGTGATCCTCCGATGGTATAAGCAGTAGTTTGGATGTGCATCTAGTTCGTTGGGGAATGTATTTTCTGAAGTGTCTTCTTTGAAAGGTGGAAACTTCATTCCCATCAACAGAGCTTTAGCGAACTGCTTCCTTGTCTTAAACCTGCTTTTGCTGGCGGCAGAAGTGCTTCTATCCGATTGGGGTACTCTATGGCTTCTCAATACCGGAGCTTCATCAACGTGACGCCGACGCTTGGCCCTTTCATATATTGCCGTTTCATGTTCTCGGTCAGATTTGCTTTTCTGAAGAGCTTCACTCAGCAGTCTGTCAATCAATTCGTCCGATGGCTTCAGGGATTTTGATTCCGGTTCTGGATCTGCCCCCAATTTCTCTGCATCAGGAACTTCTTTGCCATTTATTGATGAGTGAGAGATCATGTGGCAGCTTGCCACATAATCCTCGGGATCTTCTGAAGAATTGTCTCCTTCATCAGCGTCATCGGATTCATTCTCAAGAACATGCTTAAAGAATTCATCCAACGTGATTGGGGTCCGTGCCTTCGGGTTATATTCTTCCAGTGCATCGATGTATTTCTGCAGGTCGGTACGGCTGTCTTCGGGTCGGACGGGCTTCTTGGCCTTCCTCTTTTTCTTTAAAGACTTTGGAGGCCGGGCTTGAGCGTTTTGACTATCGCTACCAATTCTTGGCGTCGGGCGCGGCTTCAGCATTCCCTCAATGACCTCGGGTTCCAGCGGACTTTTCCACCTGATCGCCGGGCATGTTTGGAGATCCTTCAGCATTCTTTTCATTTTAGCTGAAAGAGCGACTTCCCATGGAGCTTCTTCTATAAAAGAGCATGATGCCCCTGGTGTGTCCACCTTTTTAAGAGCATGTGGCTGGGGCGGGCTTACTTTCCAGTTCTCGGACAATGCGAATTTGCCCTGTTGGTATTGGACCTCAATCCAGCCTTTGAAGGCGAAGCAATCTTCGATTGGATGGCCTACCACTCGGTGATAAGGGCAGTAATTGGGATTGTTGGCGTCGTCTGGCTGCAGTGGAAGTATTAGATCTGGCAGATTGATGAGCCTATTGAGCACCGCCAGCTCGAATATTCTCCTCGTTTTATCCCGGGGAAACGAATAAGGGCGTTTTAGCATCTCGTTGAAAAATTGTTGTCTATCGTTATGGCGATCAGCTGGTTTTGGACTACTGGGCTGCTGCTGAGCATTGGCGACGAAGGTCGCTTTTCCTTTCCCCCTTTCGTTTCGAGGCTCCATTTTCGAGGAAGACGGTCTATGGCCCATCTGATCCATTTGGGCCAGCTTGTCAATCAAGGCATGGAAGGTAGTCAGTTTGAAAAACATCATGAACTGGGATATGGTCGCCTGCGGATCGAGGGTACCCACGAACAAGCCTACTACAGGAGCTTCTTCGACGCGTTGTTCGCATTTCGACCATAGGTTCCGCCACCGGATTGCATACTGAACTCATGTTTCTCTCGGCTTCACCCTGGCATTGATCAATGCCGTAATTGGGGTACGTTCGCTGGCGCTTGTGAACCTTTGTGTAAACAGTAGCTCCATTTCGGCAAATGTCTTGACAGAGTCATTCGGGAGTTCAGAATACCATTCAAACGCTGTCTCCGACAAGCTGCCAACAAACTGGCGAAGCAGCAGTTTGTCTTCACCCCCAGTATTACCGTACAAGGCTCTGAATTGAGCAACATGCTGGTGTGGATTACCTGTCCCTTTATACACATGGAACTTAGGGATCGTGTATCCCGGCGGGTACTTTATTTAGTCGTACCAACCTGGATAGGGTCGTCCAGTCTTGACGATTTGGCCAGCCGCTTCGCTCGCCTGATGTGCTTGTATCTGTTGAGCTATATAGTCGTCAAGGGTGGCTTTAGAGATGGTCTCTTCCATGGCTGCTGATAGAGCCGGAAGAGGGTTCGATGTCTCCCCTCTATCATCTTCAAGGATTACTGGAAGGTCTTCAGCTGGAGGATCCGGCTGTATCATCATCCCGACCATATCTTGGAACAATAGAGCCATTTGTTTTATATTGGCCGCTTGTTCCGCTGCCTCTTTGTCTTTCCTCTCGAGCATTCTTCGGAGGGATGTTCCCTCATAAAATACAAGGGAAAACCCCAATGGGGAATCACGTGCGCACACGTGATCGGGGGTCACATGCCGACACGTGATGGCTTCCTGAAGGCTCTGAAATGATAAGAGTTGAATCCTAATCAAATGGGGTCACATGCCCAAACGTGATGGGCCTTTAAACCCACTGAAAAGAATTAAAGGTATAATAAAACAACAAGAGAAGCCCCCAATGGGGCATCACGTGTTCACACGTGACCAAGGGTCATGTGCTGATACGTGATAAGTACTTGAGTTCTTTAAAACAACAGAATTAAATTCTGGTTAAAAGCTTAATCAGGGGGCCACGTGCCAACACGTGATTGGTTCCTAAGATCTTTGAATTAATAGAATTGAATTCTAATTAAATGGTCAATCATTGGGGTCACGTGCTAACACGTGATAGGCTCTTAAACCTTCTAAACTAATAGAATTAAATTCTAATTAAAAGAAATCAAAAATCCTAATATTTCCCTAGATCTTTCCAAACAAAAAGATTGTGCTCTGTAAAGTATAGCACCGTTGGATTAAAAATCCAATGGTGATTAAAAATCACCAATTTATAGAAAGATTCTATACAAGGAGATATTTCTCTAAAATTAGTCAGGAATAACAGACAAAATATCATTTGAATTAAAAATCCAATGGTGAATAAAATTCACTGAGTGATCTAAAAGATCATGTTGGTTACAAAAACAATTTAAATTTTTCAATGAAAGATTGACTAAACAAACTGATTCTTTTCTTTCTCCTATAAATAGGAACCAAGAAGAAAAGATGGGGGGAATTTTTTTTTTAGAGAGATACAACAACAGAGAGAAAAAAGAAGAGAACTTAATTCTCCAGAGAGAAAGAAGATTTCTTCAGAAAAAGAAAGAAACCCCAGGTGAGAAAGGGAAAGAATCTAAGCTCCATAAAACAAAAAGAGAATTTAATTCTCGAACTAAGAGTTTAACTCTTCTGAATAAGAACTTAGTTCTTCCTCTGGTTGAAGATCTGCAGAAGCAGATCTCCCCATAAGTTGAGAATTTAATTCTCATCGGGGAGATTCTACCATGCAGATCCAAAACATAGAGGGAGAATTGAGTTTAAAGAATTTAATTCTTCCAAATAAATATGAATTTAATTCCTTTAAATAAAATTAGGGTTTAACCCTACAAAAGAATTTAATTCTTAAACAAGGGACTTTTCATATACGTAAAAAGATCAAGTACCCAACCTGATCACGTGGCAACACGTGACCCTCCCCTCAATGGTCAAAAAAGAATGAATGAGATCGGGTCATGTGCTCCCACGTGACCCTTGAACAAACTTCTCAAAATAAAGGCAGAACAGACTTTGGGCGCCCTCACGTGTCCCCATGTGACCCCTGACAAACACCTCTTTAAAAAAGAGATGATGGAAAGAACTGAAGGATTAAAATCCAATGCTTGGGCACCCTCACGTGTCACACGTGATCCCGAGAAAATCCATTTAATATCCAGTGTATGGATACCCATCACGTGCTCAGACGTGATGTCCGTGAAGACTAAGTGTTTAACACTTATTTGCAGATTTTGAAGGTAAAATAAAGGAAGTCTGGCCCAATTCTCAGGCGCCTCACGTGTCCCCATGTGACCGCCTCATTTTTAGTGTTTAACACTATTTTGAGCGTTTTTCCCCTAGTGTTTAACATTATTCTAAGCATTTCATTCTTTTAGTGTTTAACACTATTTTAAGCACTTCATTCTTTTAGTGTTTAACACTGTTTTAAGCACATCACGTGGGAACACGTGATCGCCAAATATGCTCTTGTGTTTAACACTATTTTCAAACCAGTCTTAGCCCAAATTGGCTAAGTCTTCCAAAGGCAAGACTCCCCCTTGACTGAGCCTCAAATACATTCTTGTCTTCCAAGATTGATCATCTCATATGGTATATGAGTGCTCAGCACTCAGTAAAAGACAAAATATGGTCAGAACCCAGACCCATGCTTAGCATTGCTAAATAATGGGGGGCTGAGCCCAGACAAATGTTCAACAGCCCAAACAAAGGTCCAGCATTTTAAACCTAATTGGACTTAGCCCAAAGTTGGCCATAAGTCCTCAATTCAGATTTAACTGAGCCCATGTGCTCATAATCTAAGTAATTGATCTTAGCCCCAAATTAGACTACAGATTTCCCAATCAACTTTGGTTCAAGGGTACATCTCTTCACTCCTCTGATAATTGTCGTTGTAATCCTTCAACGTTTTCAGATAGGTGACGAGTCCCGATGACCAATCATTCCATGGACTGTGGGGTCCTTAAACTCATGGACTATGATGTCCTTAAACTTTACAGACTATGACGTCTTTAAACTACGGACTGTGGGGTCCTTAAGCCCATGGACTATGATGTCCTGAATCTCGGACTGTGGGGTCCTTAAGCCCATAGACTATGATGTCCTTAGCCTTTACAGACTATGATGTCTATAAACTGGACCACCATGTCCTTAAACTGGTAATCGACCGCAATGTCCCTAAACTAAACAATAGAGCCTGAATGCTCTTTTGTTGGATCTAAATGATCCCGTTAAGTTGATCTTAGTCTGAAATTAGACTGACGTATCATTAACATAAGTTTAAGTTGATCTTAATCTCAAATGAGACTAACGTGTCCTTAAACCCAAACCCAAACCCAAATCTAAGAAAATACGGATTTGGACTAATCCACGCCCTACGGGCGACAACATAAATTAGTCTCCGTATACAATCTACGGGCAACCAAAAACAAAACAAACACACACGACACGAAGTGACCACCTGAAGAAGGAGAAAGTGGTTACCGCGATGAGGTAGCGTAATTAACTGCATGGGCTTGCGCCTGCAGGGAAGAGCGTCCCCACAATCAAAAACCCCTCAACGAGGGGGAATCTGACGAAGTCTGCTACATCGGCCGCATCCGTCTAAACCTCCGATACACGGTGTCATAAATCAACTTGGCATCTTTAGAGAGGTGGAAGGATAGCACCAATTAGCATCTGCCCCTAAATTCAGGCAAGACGAACCTATGCGGTCGCGTCTCTGTGTTCGGAGGAGAACAAATTCTGGAACGCCCGGTGGGACCTTTTTCTCTTTCCACTCCACACTTCGTGTGTCGTGTTCGCGAGCGAATCGCGGTTTAATATGGTTGCCCTTGGGTTCGAGATACTAAGATTTGGTTTTGCTCTCGTGCAGAAAAAAGAACATCAATGGCTTCTAACTGCTCCAGCTGCAATTGCAACTCCCGTTCCGCCTCATCTGGAGGAGTAACCTACGGGCCCTAAGTGGCCTCCCTGTTCAAGATGCCAGTGGAGCAAGTAACTCAGGCCACCACTGGGCTGTTCTTTTAGACCATGATCCCACCGATGAGCTTCAATGCCCTGCTGCTGTCGCAAGAAGCCCCAAAGAAGTCAGTCTCTGGTCGACTTACCACTACCGCGGCCTCTCTCAACGGGTCGTCCAAATCCAACACCTCAGTCTTTGACAGATTGGGCCAAAGCTGTAACGTTTTGAAAATTGTTTCGGTGAAATTTCGGAAAATCGGTAAAATAAGGGGGTTTTCCGTAAAAAGTCAAAATATAAATATCTTTTAATATAAAATTAAATATACATATTCTAACTATATAATTGCTAGTATTTGGTGTTTATTGAGCCACTGGTAAAATTTCTAAATTTCTGAAAAAATTTCCGAAATTAATTATTTTAATATTATTTTAAGCCATCACTAATACATTTAATTAGGGAAAATTACAAATTGTAATGGGTTGAAACAAATTTGGTGCATCATAACACATTAAACAAAATTTTAACAAGTTGTTTTTGAAATGAAATGAAGTTGTCAAACGGTTTTAGAAAATATCTAAGAAAAAGGCTTAAATGGTGAAAATAAGTTAAATGGAAATTTGGGGTATAACAATTATCATTTTCCTTCACCCCACACTCACACACACCCACTTTCCATCATTGGTCGAGCCCATGGCACCCCACACCCACACATCTCACACTTCTAGTTTAATTTGAAAGAAAACAATATGAAAAGAAAAGGAAATGAAAGAATATATATATATAGGTATGGGCTTGGTTGACTTTGGTCAATTCTTGACTTCATAACGTCACCACATTCTCTCTCCCCTCCCCTCCCCCCTCCCTCTTCAGGCCGAGGCCCCCTCCCCCCAACATCAGCAACCCCTCCCCCAAATCCCACTCAAATTTTGCATCAAAAATCCACAAAATCACTTCAAAATCCATACAAATTCAAATCTAATTCCAATTCCAATCCTTACCCATTATTCTTTGATCAATCTTGCTTGAATCCTTGGAGCAAAGAGAGCATCTTGGAGGCTAGGTTGTATGTTTGATCATGAATTGTGAGGTATAAATCTCAACCCATGTTTTCATTGTTGCTAAATTATCTAAATCTAGCCTAATTAGGCATTATTGTGGTTTAATTTCAAGATTTGGAAAATTTAAGAGAAGGGTTTGAAAATGAATTAGGGCTTAACCATCACAACTAGGTTAATCAAGTGTAATTTAACGTCCTAAGAAGTGCAGAATCTAGAATTGTTGTTAAAGTTGTAAAGAGTTACTTCAAAGTTGTTAAGATTTGATAATTTTATAAACTAGGTTTTTATAATATATTTATATATGTGAGATAAAATTGTAGTGATGGTTTTTATCAATTATTCATGGTTTTAATGGGTAGATTAACTTGTAATTGAATGAAAAATCTAATTTGGTCACTAGTTGCTAATTTGTTAGTTTAAAATTGTGATAATTATGCTAAAGTGCTAACTAGGTTTTAGAAATTGAATTAAATTGTGGGATTAAAATTTAAGTAATGGTTTCTATGGCATAATTAAGATATTAAGTTATCATCTTGGCCACTAGAATTGTTAAAACATCAAGTGTTGTACTAAAACGGAAAATTTTGCTTGCTAGGTTTTCGGAAAAATGGCTTTTAAAGTGAGTTTGGGGTTTTTGTGAAATTTAACCTATTTCATATTATAATTAGTGTTCGTGAATGTGAAAATGAGTGTGTTTGGGTTTTTCTCGATGGTTTGACGTTTGTACATCGACATCGAGGGTTGGTTTGGCTATTCTTGCATGCGTAGGCGATAGGTTTTGACCTATGCGTGATACGCGTGCCGATTTGGTTTTCGTATGCCGTTTCAATTTCGGATTTGGTTTTTATGCGTTATGATACGTGGTGAAATGTAGGTACCCCAGGTGGACTTCGAGACGACAAGTAAGCGCGTGGCGACGTCGGCACCGGCGAGCGTAGATGAGGTGAGTAGATTTATATCTACGGGGAGAAGTCTGGTGGATGGCGTATAGCACCCCCGTAGTTCGATGCATAGTATGTTATACATATATACTATATATTTATGATATCTATCTTGTTGTGACATGGATGTTAATGATAGGGTTACATGTTCATGGATTAGTATTGTTACTTGCGAAACCCTAGAGTAGTTGTTGCACCTATACACGCACACACACTTGCATACATTTATTATTTTACCTGTGCGTATATGGGGATATGTGTGTGTGTGTGTCTATATATATATACATATATATATATACATATATATATATACACACACACATGGGTATGGGACTATGTATGTATATATATATATATATATATACGTATACATATACACGGATTATGAGGATAGTACTTGGGATTGGAGATGAGTCGATGAGATTGGGCTCGAGGCCATGAGATCGGTGAGGTGATATGGTCCGTAATTGAGATACGATATGATATCTTAGCGGGTTGATTAGGCGTGGTGTTTTCATACACACGCGTGCATACATAGATGGTATCAGTTTTGTATTAGACGTATATCAGTATCTCGATCATGATTTTTGATAAAGAGGATACCAGATGAATAATGTGAAAGATGTGACTTTTGCCCCGTACCCAGATTAGGGAGGCCGTACGACGGATTTACCGTACGAGCTATATATTGATGATAGATCCGCACTCTTGACTCGAGGATGTCATATTAGATGATGTATCGTTTGAGATATTATTGAGGCGGGATCACCGACTATATATATGCATATATATATATCGACTCAGATTTAGGTGGTTTCCATACCCCTTTCGTTGGGTTGTTAGTTAGACCTGTAGTTTACCTAGTAGATGTCAGACTGGACCCGAGTCATACCTATTTCCAAAACTGACGAATCGTGAGAATTTTAAAGACATACCAAGGGATACTACGGATATTTTAAAAGACGTATCTTTTCTTAAAAATACCGTAGTCCTTATTTTCAAACACCACGATTCGTACTATTTCAAATGTCAAAACTGTATGACTCGTTTATATGAATGTATATTCCTTATTGCTGCGTTTACTATTCATTTTTCCGTATGTTCTTACTATTCGCATCGCATTGCATGTTATTTGTGTTTCCGTATTATTATGAAAACCATGCTGCCAGGACACTAGCACCATTACCGATGATGCGTATGTTCCACGTACACTTACTTGTCGGCTCATACACATCATCATCGGTAATTGCCATGTCACGTGCACTTTAGAGAATGTTACCTTATTGATATCGCTTGTTAGCTGACAGTTTAGATATTGCATTCATTACTGCGCTAGTTTCGATATTGCATTCATTACTGTGATACTTCATGCATAATTATTTATTCATTGTTATGCATTATTATTTAGGGCCAGTCCGGATTGCCGGAGCCCAGTATTTATTGTTATTGATCTTTGATTTTGAGATTTTGGATTCCATGAGATTTCTGGATTTGGAGAGACCGCAAGAATTTTATAAACTTATTATCATTTAAAAGGAAAGTTGCAGTTTTCTCATGGTATGATTTGAGAGGAGTCCACCATGAGTTTTCTCGGCTCTTGAGCGATATGATACACCCGATTCGAGGAGGAGGAGGAACCGTCTGTGGGTGCATGGTGGACCCGGTACGGTACCCCAGGGCGAGAAGGTCGCAGATAATGGCGTTGAGCCTGGCAAGGGAGCACTACCGACCGATGACTTCATTGTGACTCGACGGATATCCGGAGGATACCGATCGGAGTTGGGAGTCCGGATAGCCGGAGCCCCAGATATTGAGACTTGAGATTTGAGATATTGTGTCGATGCTGTACACTGATTTCCTGTTGATTTCACTGATGATATTTCAATTATTATACATATATCTCACAGAGATAAGAAAAACAGTTTTTCTCATTTGATGCGTTCTGTTTTCATGCATTCATATATCATACACATGATATGTTGCTACCTGAGGCACTGACACGAGCACTTGGTATTACAATTGTTTAGATGTATACCCTAGCCATTACTATATGCTTCAGGTTATATATTTTGAGGATATATTATGATCGTATGACCTAGGATTGAGTCATACATGCGATTTCTACTCGTAGATGTTTTCTACTCACGAGTTGGCAACTCACCCCCGTTATGCCACAGTTCCTTCCAGGTTTTACCGTACAGGTTTCGTTGCGGCTTACTGGCGCACTGTTCCTTCTGGGTGATTGCTTTGGTAGGTGGGTTCTTTGCATCAAGACCACCTTTAGTTATTCATTATTTCAGTTGTATCTAGAAACTCCATCAACCAGATTGTATATTTGAGAGAGTTAGAAGACCAGATCTGTTATTCTTTCGACCTTAGAATCGCGCGTTGTATTATTATGGTTTTCATGCTGTTTTGAGTTTCTTTTGAGTTTTGATCCTCGCCCTTCAGCGTTGTATATTATATTGCTTGAGTGGTTGTGGCCATCGATTGACGAAGAGCTAGTTCCCGCTTAGGGATGCCGTTTTGTTGCATTTCGTATACTATTCATGTTGTATCCCGTTTGGGGCCAGTATTTACAAAGGAGATTCTGACAAAATTTTCAGAAAATACTTGAGATTTTAAAAATACATACTTCGGACTATGTTGATTAAAACTACTTGTTTTCAATTGGTTTTTCCTTCACTCTACTCTTCTTTGGTTTTGATTTCTGGGTTTTTCCTTACATAGATTACGTACGCCTCGAGACGTTTCGTAATTTAAGTGTCGGTCATATTCCGTACTTTTCGGGTCGTGACAAAAGCTCATGTGGGCCCGTGAAGAAGCCTGCGATACCAGAAAAGGTTATCCCAAAAAGGATAGCCATTCCTGCTCTCGAAGTCGTCAAAGCGGCTTCTCCTGCCAAAGGGTCGGTCTTCACAAGACTGACTGTTTTAGCTCCCGTTTCACGTGAAATCGTCAAGGCTGCTTCACCTGCTCTGAAGTCTACTTTCGATAGGTTGGCCATCCCCACTCAACGGACGTCAGTCTTCAACAGGTTGACAACGACAACTTCTGATCAAGACAGGGGGCATGAGGAAACCACCCCCGTAGCTGAGATAATTCCAACTGCAAGATACGCTCGACGTCGCCACTGGCGCCGAGTGAGGAAGGCTGGGGGCAATTCCCCTTCCGGACTGACTCCGCCGGCTCCAACGGTGGAAGTTGATGCTGCTGTTCCAACTGCGAACAGCTTTGAACCGCTAAGGAGGGTGCGCAAAAACTCTCCGACTGCCGTGCTGAAGAGATCTCCTCCACCTGTGGAGAATGCCCCAAAGGCGAAGCTAGAGCAGCCCCCTCAGCGGCTGTCCTCTAAAATTTACAAAGTTTGGCGACAGGTTCAGGACTCGGTGATTGATCAAGATTACTCTCGTCGACAGAAAAGGTGAAAGTTCAGCGAGATGAGGACCATCTTATCAAGCCACAAAAGGTGACAGCTACTTGGGTGCCCACTGCAACGGCCCCCTCAACTTCGACCGCTCACAAGAGGAGAACACCGAAGAAAATCCCTGAGTCTGCGATGAATCGCAAGACCACTGAACCTAAACGCCCCAAGTCTGGGGGCATGGTGGTGCACACCATCTATATGGCATCCGGAAAAGAGGATAGCCGTATCTCCACAAGTCATCGACCGCTTACGCGGTCAGTGACTAAGGCTCAGGAGCAACAACAACAAAAGCTCCAAGAGATGCTAACAGCTATGACCGCACTCACCGGACCAAAAGCAAGCCCGGAGACATCCTCAGAGCAGCGCCGTGAACAGGAAACTGATGCTGAATTCTTTCGGAGAATGCTTGAGAAGAAGGACAAAAAGGTCGCAGAACAAGCGGCCAATATAAAACAAATGGCCCTTCTATTCCAAGATATGGTGGGCATGATGATCCAGCCGGACCTTCCAGCCGAAGATCCTCCAGTAATAATTGAAGATGATAGAGGAGAGACATCAAATCCTCTGCCGGCTCTGTCAGCAGCCAAGGAGGAGACCATCTCAAAAGCCGCCCTGGATGATTAAATCGCTCAGCAGATACGAGTTCATCAGGCGAATGAAGTGGCTGGGCAAATTGTTAAAACTAGACGACCCTATCCGGTTTGGTACGACCAAATAAGATACCCGCCGGGATACACGATCCCCAAATTCCACGTATATAAGGGGACGGGAAATCCGCATCAGCACGTCGCTCAATTTAGGGCTCTGTGCGGAAACACTGGAGGGGATGACAAACTATTGCTTCGCTAGTTTGTTGGCAGTTTGTCGGAGACAGCGTTTGAATGGTACTCCGAGCTCCCGAACGACTCCATTAAAAAATTTGCGGAAATGGAGTTGCTGTTTACGCAAAGGTTCGCAAGCGCTAGCGACCGCACCTCGATCACTGCATTAATTAACTCCAGGGTGAAGCCAGGAGAAACATGGGTGCAATACGCGATACGGTGGTGGAACCTGTGGTCGAAGTGCGAGCAGCGCATCGAGGAGGCGCCTGCAGTAGGCATGTTCATAGGGACCTTTGACCCTCAAGCGACCATTTCACAATTCTTGATGTTCTTCAAGCCAACTACTTTCCAGGCCTTGATTGACAAGTTGGCCCAAATGGACCAGATGGGCCACAGGCCTTCCTCTTCGAAGCCGGAGCCACGGAATGAAAAAGGGAAAGGGAAAGCGACCTTCGTCGCCAATGCTCAATAGCAGCCCAGTGGCCCAAAACTAACTGACCGCCTAGACGAGAGACGGCGATTCTTTAATGAGAAAATGAAGCGTCCTTATTCGTTTCCCCGGGACAAAATGAGGAGATTGTTCGAGCTGGCGGTGCGCAACAGGCTCATCAACTTGCCGGATCCAAAACGCCCATTGCAACCCGGTGAGGCTAATAATCCCAATTATTGCCCTTATCACCAAGCGATAGGCCATCCAATCAAAGATTGCTTCATCTTCAAAGGGTGGATTGAGAACCAATATCAACTGGGCAAATTCGCACTGTCTGAGAGTTGGAAAGTAAACCCGCCACAGCCGCACGCTCTCAAAAAGGAGGACACACCGGGGGCATCATGCTCTTTTGTCGAAGAAGCTCCATGGGAGATCGCAAGAATGCTGAAGGATCTCCAAACATGCCTAGCGGTCAAATGGAAAAGTCCGCTGGAACCCAAAGTCATCGAGGGAATGCTGAAGCCGCGCCCGACACCAAAAATTGGTAGCGATAATCAAAACGCTCAGACCCAGCCGTCAAAGTCTTCGAAGAAAAAGAAGAAGACCAAAAAGCCCGTGAAGCCTGATGACAAGCGCACGGACCTGCAAAAACATATCGAAGCTCTGGAAGAATATAACCAGAAGGCACGAACCCCGGTCACACTTCAGGAGTTTCTCAGCCACGTCCTTGAGGCCGGAGATGATGACAATAGAGAAGACTCGTCGGATGAACCTGAGGATTATGTGGCAAGCTGCCATGTGATCTCTCACTCGTTAACAGACGATGAAGAAGCTCCTAACGCAGAGAAACTGGGGGCAGAGCCCAAACCAGAACTCCTACAACCGTCAGACGAGATGATTGACAGGTTGCTGAATGAGGCATGTCTGAAAAGCAAAGCTGATCGAGAGCGCGAAACGGACATATTTGAAAAAGCCAAATGTCGGCGACTGGATGAAAGGGTTGAAGCACCCCCAACCAGACCGAGGCATGCCCGCGACAGACAAGAGCAGGCTTAAAACAAAGAAAAAGTTCGCCAAAGATGGGAATGAAGCAACCACCCTCCGAGGGAAACATTTCTGATGAGATACACCTTAATGAAGAAGATATGCATCCTAATGTCTATATCATCGAAGGATTGCGCATCCTACTGAAGAGTGCAATACCTTTAAAAACTGGTGGCAGGGATATGTTGCTCACCGGCAGCACGTTCAGCGATTGAAACGCAAAGCTCGTCGGGAACGGAGAAACATGACAGAGGAGCACAAAAGAACTGTTAGAAACTGTCATATGGTTGACTCCGGGGAATCGCAAGTTCTCACCTTCGGGAGCGACTCTGACGAAGAAATAACCCTTGGCCCTCTCTTCAAAGAATCCACCTCAGGAAAAGAGGAAGAACCGAAGAGCTGCGAGAACATTCAGCTGCGCAATCGTACGCTACCTGAAAAGAATCTCGGACCCGTAAACAAGGGGTCGAACAAAAAGGATAAGGGGAAAGAAAAGGTCCCTGAAGATATTGCCCTCGATGATCGAGTCATCGAAGAGCTGGCAGCCAGGGATCCGCCCAAGAAAAACAAGGTGGATTACAACGTACTGGCGCACCTGAGGAAGATACCCTCACAGCTAAGCATTTTCGACGCCCTTCTGCTATCTAAAGAGGCGAGAGATTCTTTGATCAAGTCACTACAAGAGCCCGAGCAGTTCCAAGCTTTCCTCGCCGAAGAAAAGATGAAGGACGAGCTCGAAGAAGTGCACACAGCCGATATCACCTTCGGCGATGAAGATCTCCTTCTTGGGACATGCGAGCATAACCGTCCCCTTTATGTCTCCGGATACTGTCATGATATTAAGATCGGTAAGATCCTGGTCGACAATGGGTCCTCCGTCAACCTTCTCAATGTAAGAGTGTTGAAGGAAATCCGCATGAGTGTCCAGCACCTCGCTCGTGATAAAATCACCATCTCCGGGTTTGACTCCCAGTCATCACGGACGCTCGGGTCTGTGATACTGACGTTACGCTTTGGGCAGCTCGTCACTGACATCAAGTTTCATGTCATTGACGCCAAGACTTGCTACAACGCTTTGCTCGGCAGGCCTTGGTTACACAAGTACAACATCATCCCTTCTACACAGCATCAGTGTATGAAGTATTTCAAGGGTAGTCTCGAGTATACCATGACAGGGGAGTTGAACCCATTCTCCGTGAATGAAGTCCGAAAGTACGATGATGCAAATTATTTCCTACCGGACTTTGAAGACACGGAAAGATGCCGTAAACCGGAGAACAAAACTATCACCACTATTCCGGTCTTCGGGAGTGATACCGAGGAGGAGGAAGAAATAGTTTATTCAGGGCTGCCCCAATAAAACAAGCCAGGACCGTCCACCCCTATTCTGGTCTTTGGCAGCGACTCAGAAGATGAGGTCAATGCCGTATTCTCTGCTCGGCCATCGATACAAGCCTTCGCTGATGAAGATCAAAGTTTGCAAATCACCATGGTCCCGCAGGAGCATTACAAAGAACTCGACGCACTTAATACCTACAGTGTGCAAGAACTGCAGACGTTCTATGTCCCTTCCAGATGAAAAGACGATCCTCTTTTATCGATCCACAGAAACCAAAGTGGAGAAGGAAATCTGGCATGGCGCCGATTCTACGCTTGACAGGCTCCAGCCCATCCGTCTTCCCAGATACTACACAGAGGGGTTAAAAAGGCTGTTGAGGCGCCAAGGCGTACCCTTCAAACAGACTGCTCGACAAGCTCAGTTCTACAAAAGGATCTGGAACGTCCCCGGAACTCAGCGAAAATTGCCTAACGGGAGAATGGAAGCGATCGGGCTTGGATATATCCGATCCAAGAAACGGGAGCAATTCCATGGCTGCTGTGTCATACATGACTTCGATGAAGAAGGAGATGCTCTGTGGGAAGACGCTAAACCTGAACCAGAACAGGGTCCCGCCATGAAAATGCCAAGTCCATCGTTTGAAGAACAGATGGACAAGCAAATAAGGGAAGCGGGTCAGAAGGTCCGGAATGACCATAGCCGCGAAATAGCCATTTACGAGAAAGCCAGGACGCAGTGCCTCCTTCAGCAGGCCGCGAACAATGACCATGCTCTTCGTCGCCATCCCGTCATACAAAAGACCCGACGCGGAGGCAAAAACAAACTAAAAAATGGAAAAAATGTCCGACAGCAGCGAAGCGGGTCTAAGAAGCCACGCGATCGAGAATTGGGCAGCCTAGAGTTGTCTCTTATAAAGAAGATGGGTCGAGCATACTCTTTTCCCCAAGACAAGACAAGGAAGATATTCGATCTTGTCATAAAACATCAGATGATGACACTTCCGGAGTCCAAGCACCCCGAGCAAGCAGGTGAGGTTCATCATCCGGACTATTGCACCTATCACCAAGCGATAGGACATCCTCTCAAAGACTGCTTCACATTCAAAGACTGGGTAGAAGACCAGTATCAGCAAGGCAAGTTCGCTTTATCCAGCAGTTGGAAGGTAACCCCACCACAGAAGCATGAACCGAAAACCACGTATGCAGCGAGAGTACAACCAGACCAACATCGGTCTTGGAAGCGATCTCATACCTGTCATACGATTATGCAGTCTGGAGAAAGAGTACGCGAGGATATGGACGACCTCCCCTGGTGCTTCGAAAATGATGATGACGAGGTGATCTCAGAGTTTCCACCAACGCCAAAGAGCTGGAAGATGGGATACATACTTCTGCAGATAACCTCAAGAAAATTGACATGGGGACGACAAGTGACCCGCGGTCGACGTTCGTCAGTGAATTGTTGTCTGAAGAAAGGGTGGCTATGCTAAAAGACGTGCTCATGCAGTATAAAGACTGTTTCGCATGGAACTATTCCGAGATGCCCGGATTGGATCCAGAAATAGCCGTCCACAAATTGGCGATATCTCCGGACGTCAAGCCAGTCAAACAAGCACCGAGAAGAATGCTGCTCGAGCTTGAGATGAACATCAACGTTGAGGTCAAGAAGCTAATCGACTCCGGCTTCATCCAAGAGGTGCAGTATCCTGACTGGATCGCCAACATCGTCCCAGTGATGAAGAAAAATGGGACGGTGCGCATATGTGTGGACTTTCGGGACCTCAATAAAGCTTGCCCGAAGGACGATTTTCCTGTACCGGTTACCGAGCTGATGATAGATAATACGTCCACTCACGAAGTTTTCTCCTTCATGGATGGCTCATCAGGATACAATCAAATAAAAATGCATCCCGAAGATCAAAAGCATACCGCTTTCCGGACCCTCCCCCGGAATATTCTGCTACAAAGTGATGCCTTTCGGTCTAAAGAACGCAGGCGCTACCTATCAGAGGGCTATGACGAAGATTTTCGATGATCTCATACATGAAATCGTCGAATGCTATATTGACGACCTTGTGGTGAAAAGAAAATCATACGAGGAACATTTAGAACATCTGAAGATCGTGTTTCAGCGCCTGCGGAAATACAACCTGAAGATGAACCCTCTCAAATGCGCATTCGGAGTTTCCTCGGGCAAGTTCCTAGGATTCGTCGTCCGACACCGAGGCATCGAGATGGACCCGTCGAAGATCAAGGCGATTATGGAAATGCTCCCTCCAAGAACTCTCAAAAAGCTGCGGTCTCTCCAAGGAAAGCTCGCGTATATCCGGCGATTTATAGCCAATCTTTCTGGCAAGTGCCGCCCCTACAGTCACCTGATGAAAAAGGGAACCCCATTCGTCTGGGATCGCAAGTGCCAAAGCGCACTGGACGAAATCAAGCAATACCTGCAGAATCCTCCGGTGCTAACCGCTCCGGTCAAGGGAAAGCCTCTCATTCTGTATACAACCGCCCTTGAGGGTTCTCTAGGCGCATTATGGGCACAAGAAAACGACCAAGGGAAGGAGAGAGCCCTCTTTAATTTGAGTCGAGTTCTTCTGGGGGAAGAAAAAAATTACTCTCTCATTGAAAAACACTGCCTGGCATTAATCTTCGCGATAACGAAGCTCAGGCACCATGCGTTGGCACATGAGGTCCATCTCGTATCGAAAGTGGATCCTCTCAAGTATTTGATGTCAAGAGCCATACTAACGGGATGACTCGCTAAATGGGCTTTACTCTTAATGGAATTCTCGATAACATATCGTCCTCTCAAGGCAGTGAAAGGTCAGGCCATCGCCGACTTCCTCGCCGAGCATCCGATACCTGCCGACTCTCCCTTAAACTGCGAATTGCCAGACGAGCACGCGTTTGACACAATCGACGAGGAGAAAGGAGGGAGTGATACTCGATTGGAACTCTACTTCGACGTAGCATCTTCTATGAAGAAGCGAAAACACGGTACCCCCATAATTAAATCAGGGGTAGGCCTCATCTTCGTGACTCTATAAGGAGAGATAATGCGCTTTACCTTTTCCTTGACAGAGCTGAGGACAAATAATGAAGCCGAATATGAAGCTTTGATAGCAGGTCTTGAGATCGCTGTCGATATGGGAATTGAATACCTCCTCATATACGGAGATTCCCAACCGGTCGTTAGTCAAGTAAATGGCAACTTTCAAACGTGCAAACCAGAGTTGGTAAAGTACGGGGAGAGAGTGCAGCAAATGCTGGCCCAAATCCCTTCCTATGCCCTGGAAAGCATACCGCGCGCGGAAAATAGCAAGGCGGATGCATTAGCCAAGTTCGCTAAAGAACTGGCCAACGAGAATCTCGATGACGTGAGGATCGTTGTGCAAAGCCGTCGGGTTCTTGCACCGGCAGAAATATCTCCAGAGTCGTCCGAAGTTAAGGGAACGATCGAGCAAACGGCCCTACAAATAAAAGACCAGGAAAAGGCTAAGGATTGGAGAGAAGTCTTTATAGACTACTTCAAATCCCGTCGAGCACCTGAAGATGCGTCGTCAAGACATCAGCTCATGAAACGAGCTCTATCATTCGCCTTTGTCAATGATACTCTGTATAATAGATCGTTCGACTCCCTGTGGCTAAGATGCCTGGGACCTGAAGAAGCAAAGAGAGTCGTCCAAGAAACTCACGACGGACTCTGCGGTTCTCACCAAGTCGGGCCGAAAATGAAGCTGAAGATCAAAAAGATGGGCTATTATGGGCCCACAATGATCCAAGACTGCCTCGAATATGCGAAGCAATGCCACTCGTGCCAGATTCATGGGGACTTTATCCACCAGCATCCAAATCCGCTACATCCAACAGTGGATAGATGGCCGTTCGAAATGTGGGGAACTGATATAATCGGGCCCATTGAACCAACATCGTCCAAGGGACATCGATTCATACTGGCAACAACCGATTATTTCTCTAAGTGGGCGGAAGCAATACCACTAAGAGAAGTGAAGACGGAGAATATCCTCCATTTCTTCAAGACACACGTCATTTATCGGTTCGGCACTCCGCGACGGATTATCTTCGATAACGGGACAGCCTACAGAAGCCACAAAATCAGTCGCTTCGCACAACAGCATAACATAGACTGGAGATACTCTTCAGTCTATAATCCCCGAGCTAACGGTCTAGCTGAAGCATTCAACAAGACCTTGACCAAGATCGTGAAAAAGACGGTGTCCAGAAATAAGAGGGACAGGCACGAGAGACTGCATGAAGCACTCTGGGCGTATCGAACTACGTTCAAAATGGACACAAACACAACGCCGTATGCATTGGTATTCGGCACAGAAGCGGTACTCCCCTTCGAGATAGAGTTACCCTCTCTATGAGTGGCGGTTCATTATCGTCATTTTGGAGGCGAATATTAGTTTAGGGATATTTCGGTCCCTTGTCGCCATTTTGGAGGTGAATATTAGTTTAGGAACATTTTGGTCCACTATCGCCATTTTGGAGGCGAATATTAGTTTAAGGACATTTTGGTCCATTGTTCATCTTACGCGCACGTGTATTTGTTACGTGATGGAGTGAACAAGGGTGATATAGAATGTGCCCAGTTTGGGGCACGATCTGATTTGAGGCATGCACGTCAGTTTGGACGTGCATCAGCGAAAGAAGTTGTTGGTCGTCGGGACCCGCCACCCCTCTGAAAACGTTGAAGAATTACAACGACATATTTCAGAGCTGTGAAGAGATGTACCATAAAACCAAATCCCGCATTTGAGGTAGAAGGGCTATTGTGGACTTCAGAATTTAAGATTAAAATCAACTTAACAACATTTTAGGACCTCCTTTATTTAAAACCCAGCAACAGAGCATTTGGATTCAGTTGCAAGACTTTAGCAACTTAGCCAATTTGGACTTTAGTCTGCTTACTCTCCCCTCTTTTTTTGAAAAGTGCTACGCACTTATTTAGGCTCTATTTAATCAGTCCTCTTTTTTCTTTATGCGAAAAGTGCTGAGCACTTATATTGGTTTTGACGCCCGCATATGATCATGTGGAGCTTTCAGTCATCGGGATTGACGCCCGCATATGATCATGTGGAGCTTTCAGTCATCGGGATTGCCCAATAAGTGTTGAACACTTTACTCATTTTGTCTTTATATGGAGTGTTGGGCACTTTTTACGGCGTCCATGTGGGGAGCGCGTGAGGCGCTGGGCGCTGCCCAATGAGTGTTGAGCACTCAGCCATTTTGGAGCTTGTGGAGTGCTAAGCACTCTTTTCCTCTATGGTGCTCACGTGAGGAACACATGTGGCGCTGAGCGTTAGGCGCTGCCCCTGCCCAGTGAGTGCTAAGCACTCTTCTCTTCTGTAGCGCCCACGTGAGGAACACGTGCGGCGCTAGGTTCTGTCCAGTGAGTGCTAAGCACTCTTCTCTTCTGTGGTGCCCATCTGAGGAACACGTGCGGTGCTGGGTGCTGGGCGCTGTTCTCCTCTGCTGATAACATTTTTTCCCTTTAATGATCAATATGATCTTTGTTTTGCAAATCTAGGATCAAGCTTTCATTTTTTAAGAACCGAGTTCATTTATAAGAACCGAGTTCTTTTATAAGAACTAGGTTTCTCTTATATGCTTCGTTTTGAGGAATTTAATTCCTAATTCTTTTCTGAATCTTTGATTTCAAGAACAAGTTCCTCCCGATGAGAATTAATTTCTCAGCTTGTGGGAGACTTGTCTTGTGGATCTTAGATCCAGAGAAAGAACTAATTTCTTTGATAAGGGTTAAACCCTTTAGATATGTAAATGAGGTGTCTTTATCTCTATTTATTTATTTTATCTAGAGTTTTTAAGGAGGAGGATCTTTTTCCTTGAGGATTTAATTCTCTGTTCCATTTGAAGCTCTTTTTTTAAAAGCTTATGGGGGGTTCCTCTCTCTTAGACTTAAAGTCTTCGGTCTTTTATATAGTGGAGACAAGTTTGTTAATTAGTTTTGAAGAAATCTCTCATTAAGAATCCCAATTGATTTGGGGTATTTTACCCACCATTGGATCTTTGATCCATGGTTTTCTATTTTTACAGAACATATTTTCTTGTTTTTAACAAGATTAAGGAAATATTTTTCATATGCAGAGTTTTACTCTGTAAAATGGTGATTTTTAATCACCATTGGATTTTCAATCCGAGGGTTCTCTGTTATACAGAGGGCATAGAGTTTTATTCTATGATCCAACCGAAGGTATCTTTCTTATTGAGAGAGATTTAGGGAATGTTTTCTCCCAACAGAATTTAATTCTGTATCTTGATGATTTGCCATCTCCGTTGGATCCTTGATCCAACGGCTCTGTTTAATAGAGAGTAGAATTTAATTCTACCTGGACGCCGGTGCTCACATGTCGTGCACGTGGGCGCCACTTAAGAATTTGGTTCTTAGGGTGGCATTCTGTGCTTTGCACATTAGCACCCGCGTAAGGAGCACGTACGGCGCTATATGAGAGTTTTAACTCTTGTTTAATCTAATAGATTTTTTAGTGCTTTCCACACTGGCGCCCGCGTGAGGAACACGTGAGGCGCCAACATAGGATTTGATCCTATCGGCACTGGCACCATTGTGGAAGGTACGTGAGGCGCTGCTTCATTAATTTTGAACAAAGCCTTGCTCGTTTATTGGGGAAACACATGCGTGTTCGATCCCCATGAGACACATTATTTTTTCTGATTTTTCTTTTTAAATTTTTGGAAGCTCAAAAGTTTACACGTGCATTGCATATAAAATGAGAAGTCAGAAAAATCAAACATGTGGAAAATGGAGTAAACACTGAGTTGTACACGTGGCACAAATCCATAGCACCAAAGCCCAAGATCAACGGGCCATTATTGCCCAAAAACCGGCGCCGACGGTCCAACCGTGCCCAATGAGGCACGGGCTTTGCACACAAACCCCTTAACCTACCCCTAACTCTCCTGCACTGTTTGATTTCCCTACAATCAAATAGAGACTCTTCAATTCATAATTTATCATAATTTTAATGCCTTTTGATTCACATTTTCAATTCCAAAACCATAATTCTACACTATAAATATCACCCCACATTTTGGCTCAATATCATTCTGAAAATTCTAGCCAAAACTATCAAAATTTCCTAAGTACAAATGGAGTAAAAGAGGAGTTAGCAAGAGGTCAATTTCCGGCGAAGAATCGAAGCAAATTTCGGCGATCTTGCGACGCCTTGAAGTTCAACCCTCGCTCTTCTACCTTTCTTTAAGCTAATCAACTTGTAAGTCCCTTCTAATCTTTACTTCTCTTCTTTAAAAAATCATTTCAAAACGTATATCGGTAAGTGGAGTTAATACCGATATCCTTTTTCAAAACCTTAGAAAACTTCTTATCTTCATTTTTTGATCAACCAATCTTTTATACTGTACTTGTAACCTTAAACCCTAATATTTAGAATCAAAATTTCATTAAAATTCTCTTGTGGAATAACAATAGTAGCACTTTTTCATTTAAATACCATGAACTTTAAATATCATCTTTTTAGTAGTTGTTGAAACAATACCTTTAAGAGAACTTCACGGGGTAATGACCTACCCCACAGCATACATGATTTCCTAGCACGATAGCTCTTTTATGTAAATTTTTGTTACGAGGACATATTACAAGAAAATACCACGTACTATAAAAACCGGATTTCTTTTAAACAGTATTTTTAAATTACTTTGCGATTATACCTCTACAATCCCTGTTAAGGGACCCGCTATTGGATAGTGCAGATTGTCGCACTTCCTTGGGCTAGTAGAGCGAGATGCAGACCTCCTCACGGAGCATTCGGTCTCAAAAGATTTTAAAAACGATTTTTAAGAAAAACGCATTTTTCTAATTAAATAAAATTAATTTTTAATAATTATATAAATATTAAAAATCCATATATTTTCAAAATATAATAAACTCACATTCTTTTTTGAAGATGAAAGTTTCCAAATTTCACTAAAATACCATCAAGATACCCACAAATAACAAGTTTTACATTAAAATACCATGAACTTTCCAAGTTATGTAATTATCACTAAAATATCACAAATCCCTAAAATTCACATCCATGAAAACCCTAAATAATATAAATAACCCATCGAGCTTTATTTTTAATTATATTAAAAAAAAAATTCATAAAACCCACTCGAGTTTTATAAAACAACATTTAAGGATTTTAGTAAATATAGGTTTAAGCGGGATCAATTCTCTTGAGCCCTAGGGAGCCGGAGAAAGTGAGTGCTTGCCTATTTAAGGTAGACAACATAACGGAGTTATCAATGGTAATTGTTTTGGAAAAAAACATAAATTCTGCCGTCCATGTGCAGCAGTTACCGATAGCACCCGAATCTAATTCAGGATCTAAACCAACAAGTGTTTGACTCTGTCTGAGTCTAATTCAAACCTGAATCCAAACTCAAATCAGAGTCCAATTCAAACCTGAATCCAAAGTCTAACATGAATAATTGAACATGAACCTGAATACTTGAATTCAGACACCAATATCAAACATGAACACTTGAGTTGACTTGACCGAACCATGGTTATAACTTGACATGACTACTTAAGTACAAGATTATATCCTGAACATGATTACCTGAACAACTTATATCTATGGTTTCGGCAAGACTTGTAACTATAATCAATACAATACATTACGCAGGAATAACGGGATAGATTGGTACAGAACGTATTAACATGGTACGAGATGGTCACTTAAAGGACACCTACATGAACTCTCGTGCCGTTGTCCTGGGGGTTTTGACGGGACCTTGTACTACATGTTAATATAGTCTACGGGGTAAGATGGAATCCTCTCGTATACACAAATACTTTCTGTACCAAGCAACAAACAACCACGTTAGAATAACAAACATATACCAATAAGCGTAATAGATTTGGAAGAAGACTGTCCAATAAGCGTAATGGGTGTACCCTCCTAATCCTAGGAGTACTCGCAACATGAGAGAAGGTAAAGATAAATGACAACTGAATAAACCTTATTCTATTTCTCCTGAACCAGAATCCATCCTCGAACTGGAACAAGTTCCTTCAAGTACGATGGATTATCCAATAACCGTAGATCTTCATAGTGATATGGGGTGTTCTGGAGAAATCCAAAGGTGAAGTAGGAGTGACGATGAAATACGTGGTTTGGTCGTGAATGATAGCAGTCGCAATTTACTTTGCTCTCTTTCTAATCTCTTTATTTTTCTTTACTTATTACCTTTTGTACACCGCACTTAGGCTAATTGGTTTTCTTCCTTCCCTACCGTTCGGCACCAGCCTATGGTTTGGAAGAAGACTATCCAATAAGCGTAATAGGTGTACCCTCCTAATCCTAGGAGTACTCGCAACCTGAGAGAAGGTAAATGGAAAAGACAACTGAATAGGCCTTATTCTTTTTCTCCAGAACCGGAAACCATCCTCGAATCTGAAACAAGTTTCTTCGAGTTCATATGTAAGTATTCGATGGTCATATCCAATAACTGTGGATCATCGTAGTGATATGGAATGTTTCGGAGAAATGCAAAGGGTAAAAATAGGAGTGGCAATGAAGTATGAAACTCTGACAATCCAAAAGCCAGTGTTTTAAGAAAGTTCGGTTATCTTGGTTACTGAGTTATAGTCTAGGGTCAAGACATGGTCGCTTCCAAAGAGAGAGAGAGAAAAGAAACACTCTGCGTGCACTCTAACCTAGATCAGAATGGTTAATCACATTATCTAATTAGGATATCTCCCACTGTATCCTCAAATTCTCCTCCAAACATGAAAGAAGAATTAGTCAGGATCATCTAAAAATCACCCGAAGAGTAAACCAACTCATCAGTGGCTATCGGGTTCCAACTATCATCGCATGATAACCTGATGGAATCCACTCATGTTATCACACTCCAGAAGGTATGCGCATGCCTGGCAAGTTTCCTGTATGTTTGAAACTCCCGATGTGATTTTTACCCCATACTCTTATGACCTTGACTAAGGCCAACAAATCATAAGTCACATGTCAAGTTCTACCCGTCATTGTCCAAGTTAATTTGAACCCACCCGTACTCGCCCTTGACTAAGGCCAACAAGTCTGTACGACTGTCCCAAACCAACGCATCTATTTATGCAACAGAAAGATAACAAACAGCTACCATACACTATGCCTTGGCGAAGGCCAACAAACATAGCATGAATACTAAGTGCTACCCGTCTGAAATGACGGAGGGCTACGAATGGTTTTTGGCAAAAAACCTTTAACGTAATGAACTTGATAACGTTGAAGGAACTGGATAGCTTTTTACAAATATATAGTGACGAAAACCTTTGCTAAAGAGGTCACTCCCGGTGAAGGGATCTCGGCTCTTTCCTCGTGGAATGAGGTGCAGGATATTCCAACTGAATACCTCGATGCAAAGCAAAAAGTAATCGACTATAGTGAAGTTATTACCCTGACGCAAACTTCTGCCCAAGGGATCACTCCCGGTTAAGGGATCTCGGCCCTTGCCTCGTCGAATGAGGTGCTGGATATTCATAACCGAATACCACTGTGCAAAACAAAAAGAGAACGTCCTTATAATAACAGCTTTTGAAAATTTGTTCCAACAACATCGAATAGGTCTGTTTTCCTTGCATTGATCAGAATCAATGCAGTCCCATCAATTAATCACACCAGAAAAAACGAAAATATGATGTACGTATATTCCATCTGCATTCGCCACTGGGTCCCGTCATCACCCGTTAGGTTACTTAACTAACGACAGAGCGGGGACTGGACTAGCGCGAGTATAAAACATATACAACATCTACTAGTATATATATAGCAATATATAATAATCACTCCAGGTATGATAAATGCAACAACACAGACAAGCGATAAGCATCACAGAACAATACAGATAATCTGGGAGCCCCAGATTTCCTTTGAGCCACAAGTGAAACCCGACGTTCCCCTGGTCATGTGGATAGCCTGTGCAATGAAAACCTAGACCCCTACGAGTGCAACAAGTTACCCGCCAAAACCAGAAGCGAGGCAGCCCCCTTCATCAAAGTGAATGGGCCACCCGGCACTTCACGGAATCCGGTAACTTGAGCACTCCTCCTTGGGTCAACCTGTACCCCTTACGAGTGCGGCGAATAGCCCGCCAATTCTAGAGTGAGGCCTCCTCCATCTCAACGCCATGAGATGAGGGCCCGTTGCCTTCTAGAACCCGGCTATCCGTTCACTCCAACGCGGGGTAATCATAGTACATAAAAAAAATATGTACAATGGTGACATCGACCTCAACCCGGTCGTGCCCCAAACAAATAATATACAAACAGGCAGTGACGGCAGTCCACATGTCGGACGCTCGCCCCGTGATATCAAATCTACAAATAAAACTAAACTGTACTATCATTACAACCAAGCTATCCACCACGATGAATCCGCAACAACAAAGCACAACACAGAACATCAACGTGAATGTCACATTCACAAATCCGTCTAAAAGAATTATAGCTATTAGACAAGTTGTACAGATCTAATGACATTCACGGTCGCAGATAGAAATGTATGTACTGTAAAACTTTAAAAAATGCTAGAAATATCAAGTTCGAAATAACCCCGAATAGCCCCAAACAACTAGATAAAACCATATCAAAACTGGGCCAAACTAGCAATACCACTGAACCAATATTCCAGAGACCATACCACACCCAAAATACGAAGCCCAAAGTCCTTGTTCTGGCCGGCCGGCTCGGAAATTTGAGCATTGTGCTCGGGTCAATAGTGTTGTCTTGGTCTCGTATTTGGGGTGTTGTCTAGTGGTCATACAAGTAGTCTTCTGCAGTTGCTAAAATATTTTTAGAAGACTGTTTAAAATTCTACAGAGAATGGAATATTCAGGGTATTGATTTGGAGTTGTTTCGGTTTTAATACTTTAACATCGTCTAAACAAACTAGTATGCGGTTAATGGGTTGGCATTGATACCATGTAAGGCTATGCCAGCGCCTCGGCCATCAATCCGTTGCCAAACACGGAACAAAAACTTTTAAAAACTGGTGCTAACGGAACCCTAATCGACGGATCGTACCATTAACCCTATACTAGTTCTATATAAAGGAGTTTAAGAGATTATACCGATCGATCCGTGTCCTTCGGTCTTCAATCTCTGTCCTTAGCTCGTCGCGGCTGCCTCGAACAAGTTCGTTCTCCGGTCTCCCTCGTCGAAGACGGTCCATGTCCAGGAGTAGTAATACGGGCTCCCGCTTCAAAACCGAACCAACTCGAACATCTAGTTTGCTAGCCTAGATGCCCAAGATGAAGTAGAGAGTATGTGTGAATACTTTGTCTCAATACACCCATGGATTCTCAACTCATGAGAGGGTATGGGTGGAGGTGAAGAAGAAGCCATTGGTGAAAGGTGTGAGCTTAAGACTTGGCAAGTAAAGAAAAAGAGTGTCTATTGTTTTTGGCTTGAGACTTGTGTGTGTATTTGTTGTGAGCAATTATAAAAACCAACTCAAGAAACCCCCCTCCCCCACAAACACACACAAAAGATCTGCCACTCTCATGCTCACCATAAATATCTCATAAAAAATCTTAAGCAAAACAAAACCAAGGCGCATGCACAATCAATGCCACAAGCCAAGACTTGCACTCACAATTTCCATCACCACAATATTTAAACATTAAGCTAAATGTTTAAATCCAAAGAAAAGAAATGGCAACTCAAAAGTAAACTCGTAACGAATTACAAGAATACCCCTCATCCGTATATACATACCTGCATCCGTATTCCGACTGAATACGAATACTACAAGACGAAAGTAATCCAACAATATAATACTAGGATCCGGCTTAAACCAAAGCCCACTAGTATTATCCGTCCGATCATGATCCGTGCACAAGTGCACGTATATGATCGAACCCTGCCATAAAACCATACGGCTTCTACAACGTTTCGCCCGAACCAGGGAAACCCTCTGTGTGGGACTCTAAAGACTCGTCAATACGCTGGCAGTGGGTTTAACCACAAGCACGTCAGTGGCACTAGCTGTACGTAACGGCTGCCCCGGTATTGAGCGAAAGGGAGGCCGACGAGCGAACTCATCCTGAAACCCTACTGAGTCTAACAGTGATAATATCCATACAGTCCGGTCCATTCGTCTATGAGTATCGCATATCGAGTCTAGGGGTGGATAAAGTCAGACCCCTAATAACTTGACATTTAGTATCGGTATGAAGCTCATCACCACCTGAGAAACTACCGATCCTAGATCGGTAATTCTCGACTACCTTGGCTAAGGATTTCTGGTGATGGCCACCCGTGTACTCCGTGACATCAACCCCCAATACCGGGAGAGACGAATCCCCTGACGATCTGCTCACTGCCTCCATGTGGTTTGGGACTGTACCCAACTAAAACCTGTTTGCATGACTCCTTTGAGCCGTGGTAGGGTAGTAATCAAAGCACAGTGGGAACTCATACGAGACAAATGACGATCTCTGGTCGATAGACTAACCTGTACACATATCACCAGGGAACTGCTATCTGACAATAGGTAAAATACCAACTAGTATGTTCCCGGCGAGTCCGCCCGGTGTACTCATAACCCAATGAGCACATGTATACATCTTAGGTAAACCAACTAACACCAATGGCTTGTGAAACCGGCCACCGCCCCTCGTCGGGGTCTCGATCCGTATACACTAGTCTACTCTTAGAGTATCGATGCCCAGTCTCGAAACTCCCATGACTAGGAACACTTTAAGGATGTGCGTATAGACCACCCAAATCTCACGTATATGATCGCCATCATACTGCTGGTAGTCAAGCATGAATCTTATGGGCTCTATCAACATGTAATAGTGATCTGTAATGTCACCTGAAGCATGTACACGATAATAAAGACAAACAGATAGCGTACTATCATCACGAGTAAGACTGTTCTACCGGTATAGGCCCCCCTCAATCATTGCAATCACATGTCTGCAATCCAATAATTGACTTGAGGGCACTATAGCCAACATGTACAACTTACTAGTCCAGTTCTCATTACTTGCTATATTCCATTCTTTCTTTTGGGACTTACCGAGTGTTAGTTCGTTGACGACATTCCTTCTATTTTTTTCTTTGGAATATTCGTCAGGAGGACCGGACTCTCAGGAGATCGAGCCTAACCAGGAGGACTTGGACCAGCTCACTGCCCAGACGGACTTCTAGCTCTCCTTGTATTTACTTTTATTTCCTGTATGCCATTGTTTAGGCACTGCTTATTATCATTGTATCTTTTTATTTTCAAAAATAGGTGTATGTAAAGTGAATGTAAATAAAAGTTGTTGTTTATTTTAATTCTCTTGTCATTTCTTGTACATTTTATATATTGCTTAATTACGCTCAACGTATTTATTTCTTAGTAAATACGTTGCGGGCCTGCCACGTCACCACTTCCATCTACTGGGAAGCGGGGCGTGACATGCACGGCCTCGAAGCCGAGGCACCCGGAGTCAAGCAATTCCGGATATTGCACCCAAAACATTTCTCGGAAAAAGAGAGCCCACTTGAGGCAGAAGAATAGGCTCAATCTATTGAAGATGATTTGGCAGCAGCACAAGTTCCAGATATTGCCTGGATGAGAGTTGCTAAGTTGCAACTTACTGACAACGCTAGAGTCTGGTGGAAGGCTGAAGAAAGTTATCTCACCCAACCTATAGAGTGGAAGACATTTCGCGATCTATTCGATACGAAGTACTTCCCGGAGACTGCCCATTTTGACATGGAACAACAGTTCATCCACTTACAATAAGGCTCGATGTGGAGCAAGTCTGTGGATGAATACGATGTTGAGTTTACCATGCTCAGCAGGTAAGATATTGCCTCAAATTCAATTTCCTAACCGAATACCTCTATGCAAAGCAAAAAGAATATGACTACAAACATCTTTGAAAATTTGGTTCCCGCAACATCATATTGGGTTTATTTCCCTTGCATTAAACATATATGCAGTCCCATCTTTTAAGTTTCTAACTACATCAGAAACAACCAAAATAGGATGCTTTTATATGGCACCCGTATTCGCCCTGGTGCCTCGGGTCTTCACCGTAAGATTACTTAACTTACGGCAGGGCAGAGATAAGGCTAACTCGAAAGAAAAACATATAGAAATATCTAATATATATATATATATATATATATATATATATATATATCATCACAGGCATAAAATAACATCACAGGCATGCGACAAACAAATTGGAATAGCGGATAAACTAGGAGCCCTGCATTTCATTTGAGCCACAAATAAAACGCGACGTTCCTCGGTCGTGTGGATAACCCGTACAACATCGAACCAAAACCCCTATTAGTGCGGTAAGCTACCCGCCAATCCCAAAAACGGGACAACCCGGCCTCAATGTCATAAGTGGGCCACCCTGTGACTTTTAGAATCCGGTAACTTGAGCACTCCTTCTTGGGTCGATCCTAACCCCCAACAACTGCGGCGAGCCACCCGCCAATCCTAGAAAGAGGCGGCCCGGTCTCAACTCCATGAGATGACCTCCCGCTGAATTCTAGAATTTAATGACCCGAGCACTTCACCGCGGGGTAATCTTAGTGCAGAAATAAAATATATACAATGGTGACATCGACCGCATCCTGGTCGATCCCCAATATAAGAATATACATAATACGGAAATGGCGGCCACAAGTTAGATCTTGTCCTGAATAAAAGAATATAACAATATAAATCAAAACTATAAAACACATCGCACGAGGGGCTATCCGTCACGACAATCCAACTAAACCATAACAAGATATATATATATATATATCACAGAAAAAGCAGCAGCAACATATGTACAACCCCGTCTAATCGAACATATAACAATTAGTCGACGTTTAACGATACATATACAATGATACAGATCGTAAACGATGCTAAAATTTTGACCAAAAGTTTTCCGTATTGCCCCGAAACAAAGACTACACATGCTGAAAATCCGAGGCAAAAAGAATAGTCCTAAAAATCAAGTTTCCCTAATATCAAGAAACTGCACAAACTTCAAGGCATTCTGGCACTGCTTGACCGACCTGGCCGGCCAAATGGCCACCATGTCGGCCAGCACAAGCAAGGATGGCCTCGAACTTTGTGCCCTGTTTTCTGGCGTAAAAACCTGCTCAAAATCATACTTCAAATAATTTTCAGGTGACTTTAAAAATTGGGACAGAAACTTGATATGAGAAACTAGATCCAGGAAAACTTTCAATATCGGAACTATAACATTGTTTATCACTAGTTCTAGTGTTTGGTTGGCTTTGATGCCATGTTAGGGTTTTCCAACGCTCGCGGCGCAGCGGAAGCGGGAATGGCGAACAAAAATTTCATGCGAGCGCAAGGAAACCGCAGCCTAGAATCTGCTCCAAACACTAAACTAAAATATTAAAACAAGAAGATAGCTACTAAGTTGTGAGACTACAACCTTTGTAGCATGTCCATCTAATCGTGGAAGACCCCTCCAAACTCCATAGCCGTCGGGAACGTGATTGAGAGGCGATCTCCCTTGCCGAAGATAATCCACTTAAGGCAAACTGATCCAAGCTCCAGTTTTATCTAGTGAAGCAACTAAAGATAACAATTCGCTAGGTTGTGATGCTTAGAGATGTAGAATTTTTCCACAATCATTTGCACTCTCATCTTAAAGCTCAAGAGAGCAAAATGAAGAAGAAGGAGGGTGAAAAAGATGAGGTGTTATCAGTTCTCATGATCAAGTGAACTAGTGCAATAACATGATAGGGATATTTTCTTTTTAAAACAATAAAAGAATTTATGACATAACTCTTTTACCAATATAAAAATCCAAACCATTCCACTCTACTATTCTCAAAACCACCTCACCATCCACCTCATTTCCGTAATATTCATAAAAAGAAAATATATAAAATGAGGTGTCCTCTTTCTAGAACATCTATGTATAAATACATAATATCCAGTATATGTATCGAAATATATATACATGTATCCGTATAAAAATACGGATAGCCAAAACAACGAAAATGGATAGTGAACATAATACTAGTATGTGTGTGTCAAAATATATATATGTAAATTATTAAATTACTATTTGATTTGATAATCCGGCTTAATCTTAAGCCGGTTAGTATTACCAATCGTCCGATTAAAATCGGTGTAGCCAGTATACGTATTTAATCAGACACCTGTACATATCAATATACGGCATCTACATCATATCGCCTGAACCGGAAAAACCCTCTATATGGGACTCTGAAGACTCGACAATACGCTGACAGTGAGTTACTGGATAAATCCATAACCATAAGCATGTCAATGGCACTAGTTGTACGTAACGGCTACGGATGTATATACCGAAAGGAAGGTCGACAATCAAGTTCGTTCGTACCCTACTAAACCTGTAAGTGACAATCTTCATACAGTCCGGTCTCTTCGTATGAGAGTGTTGCATACCGGGTGTACAGATGGATAATGTCAGACCCCTAATAACCAAATAAGTCATGCCGGTGTCATGCTCATCACCCACCGAGAAACTACTGATCTCCTATCAGTTAATCTCATCCACCTTGATCGGGGATTTATGGTGATACTCAACCGAACACAGTGCGACATCGACTCCCTATACCGAGAGTGAGGAATCCCTTCCGATCGCTCACCGTCTCCATGTTGTTCGGGACTATACCCTGCAGGGTTCCCTAGCACGGCAGCAAGGTTTCGGGAGGTATCGTCCATGCCAAATTCAAAAAATTGCCGTTCTAGCTAACCCTAACTAAGAATCGTTAACTAGAAATCCGAAGGAAATGTAAATGCAAACACTTTGCAAGTAAAGTGAGCAAGCAATACAACCTTTGTAGACGGGTCCTTCACTTCAATAGCTCTGTGTAGTAGTCCCTTCGCTGTGATCGTGAACTCCGGACTCTAGAGAGGCTCCCTTGAAGAAATGAACATGCTTGCTTCGAGGTCTTCGAGGCCGAAGATGATCTACGTCGAGGAGACACTAACCCAAGCTATCTCTTCACTAATTACGGAATAGTGAAGCAAACACCCTTTACTAAATGGCAAGTAGTAGAGGATGATGAAGTAGGAAGTAGGCTCACTTTAGATTTGATTTTCTCACACTTTTTTCATCAACTCCATTGAAGCTAGAAAGCTTTTTTGAGGAAGATGAAGAAGAAAGCTCTCTTGATAATTATCCATGAGATTATTGCAACCCTAGGTGAGTTAACATCATATGTTAACCTTTGTATAGAGTTAACCATGGCTAGGTTTATTTGATTGGGTTAACAAATATCTTAGCCAAAACAAAAGAGTGGACTTGGTCAAAGATCACTACAAGCTTCTACAAGCTTTCATCCATGACAAAATGCTGCCTTTTGTAATTACCACAATAAATAAAACCCTTGAAATTAAACCAAGCATGGTGTAAGTCATACACACACCTCTGTTGCATGTATCATCAAGCATGACACAAAATAATGTACACTTATATATATCACATATATACTTATGCATAAAGTGAGAAAAAGAAATCATAAGTGATCTTAATATTAGTTAATATAATGTAATATATCAAATATATAATTATACATTAAATTATTAAATCAACTCTTGATTTAATAATCCGGTTATATCATATATAACCGACTAATATCATATGTAACAACTTATCGAATCAACACTTGATCCGATAACCCGGCTATATCGCATATAACCGACCAATGTCACAAATCGCGAGAATAGAATACGGTATCTTATATCGTATCAATCTCGGTCCTGCACATATCACATATGTGCTCCTACTCCATTTCGCTTGAGCCAGGAAATCTCTGTGTAGGACCCTAAAGACTCGTCAATACGTCGGCAGTAGGTGATGATCATATCAAACACCCACAAGCCGCAAGCGGTCTGCTAAACGTAACGGCCACCCGGGTATTGAGCGATCAGATGATCAACAAGCAAGCCTGCTCATACTCCTGCGAATCCAATCAGTAACACTACTGTACAGTCCGGTCTCTTCGTCTGATATGTCACATATCTCGTCTATGGGTGGTAAATGTCAGACCCTAGTAACTCGATAAGTCATGTCGATATGAGGCTCATAATGGGTCGAGAAACTACTGATAACACTTACCAGTATATCTCTGAAGCAGCCCTGGCCAGGGACTTCCTGTTATAGCCAATCGAGTACAGCGCAACATCAACCCCCAATACCGGGAGAGACGAAACCCCTCCTATCGCTCATTGCCTCCATGTGACTCGGGACTGTACCTAAAAGCCACCGTTTTGCATGTTCTCTTGAACATGGTAAGGTGAAAATCAAAGCACAGTGGGAATCACACAAGACTCTATGACGATCTCGGGTCTACAGACTAACCTGTACTAGTGTCACCAGAGAACTGCCATCTGAGGTGAGGTATAATACCATCTGGGAGTTCTCGTCGAGTCCGTCCAGTGTACCCAGTCTCCACTGAGCACCCGTATACTGTCTCTGGTGTCAAACACCAATGGATATGGGATCATCCATCGCACATCTACATGGGTCGAGAAGCTATACGCTAGTCTACTCTGGTATATCGATGCCCTGTCTCGATACACCCACGACTAGGAACATTTGAAGGATGTACTTAACGACTACTCTGTCCCCACTAGTATGATCTACATCATAGTCCTGGTAGTCAAGTACTCATCCTAAGGGCTTTATCAACATGTAACATAGAGACAATCAGTGTACATGTTAAGATAAAGAGCAACCAGATAGCATACTATCATGTCGAGCAAGAAAGTCCTCCATATATATGTCCAAGCATCCACTACAATATACATTGTATGTACAGTAATGGCCTCTACGGCATACATATAACTAACAATCTCCCACTTGCACTAGGTCCATCTGTTGTAGTATCTCATACTCAACCATCCCATAAAAGTCTTTCCTGGGAATAGACCTTTGTGAGTGGATCCGCTGTATTGTTTTCTGTGTCTACTCTCCTAACCTCGATCTCCTTGGAGATCAACCATCTTCATGATCAGGTGATACTGTCTTAGAATATGTCTGGATTACTGATAGGACGGGGTTCCTAGGCCTAAGCCACAACTCCATTGTCACACAATGGTAGGAACGAAGTTCATATCATGAACTTATATATATCCAGATTGCCTCTTTGGTAGCATCCTTGGTAGCGATGTATCCAGCCTTTATCGTCTAGTATGTCACGGTATCTAGCTTGGAACTCTTCCAACATACCGTCCCTCCACTAAGGATAAAGACAATGCCTGTGACTGACATTCAATCGTCCTTACCACCCTGGAAGCTATCCAGTGATTCTCCCCAGGATCGATTGATACCATCTCACTACACCTAGTGAGAATCCTAACATCCATTTAAATCTATCTCATAGATCCAAAACCCAGGATTTAGGAGGTATCACCTTGATCCTATATGGAGAATCCTTGTGATAAGAGGAGATTGACCGAGTGTAGCATAGGAAACTCCTTTCCTATCATGAGTATGTCATCTACGTACAATACAAGGATCACCACCATACTCTCTACTTCCTTTTTGTATATACAAGGTTCATCTACCATTTTGATGAAGTCAAACTCTTTAACTATCACATCAAAACAGATGTTCCAACTCCGCGATGCCTGCTTTAACTCATAAAGAAACTTGCATGCGTTTCCGCTGCTCCCACTGTCTATGAAGCGCTCTGGCTGTGTACTTATAGAAGCTCTCTTCTAAATCATTATTTCGAAAAGCAATCATGACATCCAACCACCAGATATCGTAGTCTTGGTATATAGCAATGGTAAGTAGGATCCGGATGGACTTAAGCATAGGCACTAGAAAAAGTTTCATCATTATCCACACCTGGCCGATGACGAAAACCTTTTGCAACAAGTCTTAGCTTTGAAAGTCTCAACTTTTCCATGTACACCAAGTAATCTTCGCAAGATATACTTGCTCCTGATGGGGATTTAACCCTTCAGATAAAGCAACCAAAGTCCATACTTTGTTGGTGTACATAGATTCTCAAATCGTTTAGCATCCAGCCATTCTCACAGAGTCCGCACTCTTGATGGCCTGCTCGAAACTAGTTGGGTCATCATCTCATGATGCAATTCTTGCTCCCACTGTTATAGAGAAAACCGGAGTATCTCTCAGGTGGGTGAGGAACCCTACTAGATCGACAGAGAGGCTGAGGTTCATTGGGAACTATTGAATCTTCCGGTTCTACCAAATCATCAGCTGCAGTTTGTATAGCTGGAACTCCTTCCAGTTCTACCTCATGACCACTAATTTCTTCACAAGAAATTCCCTTTCACAAAGGTGGCATGCTGAGAAACAAAACACTTTTTATTTCTCGGTGTGGTAGAAGATATTCCCTTGCGAATGCTTGGGATATCCAACAAACTTCCACAGAACTGACCTTGCCTCGAGCTTGTCCGGATTTTGATTTTAGAAATAGGCCGGATAACCCCAAATCTTAACATCTTTAAGAGATGGGCTCTTCCCATACCATATCACATATGGAGTGGTAGGCACCTGATTTGATTGGAACCCTATTCAATATGTATGTAGTTTCTCAAGTGCATAACCCCCAAAACGAAATAGGCAACTCAGTATTACTCATCATAGAGCACACCATATCATATAGGGTGCGATTGCTCTGTCCCGATACACCGACGTACTGTGGTGTATATGGAGGAGTAATGCTGAGAGAGAATCTCATTCTCCTTTGGAATAGTCCAGGAATTTCGTGCTCAAGTATTCTCCTCGCTGATTACATCAAAAGACATAATAATTATACCCATTTTGTTTCTCTACTTCTAACTTATATTCTTTGAATTTCTCAAAAGTTTCAGACTTGTGTTTCAACAGGAACACATGTGCGAATCTTGAAAGATCATCAGTGAATGTAATGAAGTACAAAGAACTAGTCCTGGCATGTGTAGACAGGGGACCTTACATACATCATCACGTATCAATCCCAAGAGTTCACTAACTCTTTCTCTATTTCCAATAAATGGAGCTGTGGTCATCTTATCTTTGTGACATGACTGGCAAGTTTCACAAGATGTAAGTTCAAACTGATTTAAATATGCATCTTAATGTAACTTAGCTAGTCGGGTCGCATTGATATGGCCTAGTCTACAAAGCCTCAAGAAGGATTCGTTCATATCTGAACTCTTCCTCTTGTGTTTGTTCTGTACATTAAGAACTGTAATTTGATTTAGAACGTATATGCTTTTAGATAACGTGCCTAAACCGATCAACTCTTGATATAGAAAATGTTGAAAACATTATCCAACAATACAAAATTATATCCTTCTTTACTAAATAAAGAGACTGATATGATATTGTATATCAGGTTCGGTATCTAATAACATTCGTTCGGAATCAATGTATTTGGTAATACAGGGTGATAACTGCCAACTGCTTTGGCTGCAACAATTGCACCGTTTCTAACTCTTAAAACTTATCACCCATTCTCAGTTCCCTACCTATCTGTAGCCTATGTAACAGTTTACATATGTGGGATCATGATCCGGTATCTCATACCCAGGACGTAGAGGATACTGAAAAACAGTTCTCGGTAATGGACACACCCGAAGAAGATGCACCATCATGCACTTTCTTCGTTTGGGCGGCACGGGAATTCTGGTAATCCCCTATTTCCTGCCCGGTCTTATTATAAGTTAGAGCGGGACCAACGTTCCCTAGCTCAGTATAATAAGCGGGTTTGATCAATACATCCATATTATTATCTTGATTAAGGCGTGACATGGTCGCTACCTGGAGAGAGAGAGAAGAAAATACTCAGCGTATACTCTTGCAAGATTAGATTGGTTATTAATTTATCTAATCAGGATGGCTCCCACTGTTTTAATCAAATCTTCCTTCAAACCCTAAAAGGAAAGATTAGCCGGGATTAATTACACCCTACAAGTTCATCAATCTTTCGGCCAGGCCAGTGCCGGTACTTTGAGGGAGGTTCCCCGTTCTTTCGCACGGACCTAATTAAAATAAACCTCGTTTTCCCAGAGGCATAACCTCGTTAACACCTTTCTAGACACCTACTTGATCAGCTAATTGTGATGTGTAAAACTCTTCCAGGAGTAACTCTTACTCGCAGTGGGTATCGGGATCCAACTATCTCATAGGAGGTATGCAATCTCATTGCAAATTTCAACACTTGAAATTCCCGATAATATTTTACCCCTAGCATCCTATGACCTTGACGAAAGCCAACAAACCATAGGCTACTAGTCAAGTTCAACCCGTACATTTCCTGATTGAATTAAACCCACCCGCACGACCTTTGACGAAAGCCAACAAAGTCGCACGACTACCCTAACTCAATCACATCATATGCTTATGGAGATAAGCATAAATAGCTACCGCACACTACGCCTTAACGAAAGCCAACAAACGTAACACGAATACTATGAAGTACTTATCTGAAATGATGGTGGGCTACGACAGGTTTTTAAGAAAACCCTTTGCGTAATGAACTTGATATCATCGTAGAATCGAGTGATTTAAAATGGAGTGTTTTTTTATGCTTTTACTAGTTTTTCTAAAGAGGTCACTCCCGGTGAAGGGATCTCGGCTCTTTCCTTATCGAATAAGGTGCATGATATTTCACAAATACCACTATGCAAAGCAAAAACTATAGAAGCAATCAAAAGACAAACCGAGGGTGTAGCATCTGCTAGTTTCGCTAAAGAGGTCACTCACGGTAAAGGGATCTCGACTCTTTCCTTATCGAATAAGGTGCTGGATATTCTACAAGGAATACCGCTATGCAAAGCAAGAACTAGAGCTACCAGTTTTCGAGACAAGTTTCTACAACATCTTTAGCTTTCTTTTATTTCATTAATCTCATTAATGAAGTCCCATCATTTTAAGTTAACTAAACATCACAGATAAATACAACGTACGCTTATGCCATCCGTATTCGCCTCGATATCCCCTCGTGCACTATTAGGTTAGATAACTAACGGCAGAGCGGGGAAAAGCTAGCGCGGGTGTAAAACATAAGCAACGTCTATATAATATATCACATATACTATATCCAGTATCTATCTCAACATATACAGTGATCACATCATAGAATATCGCATCAGAAAACAATATATGAAATATTGGATATACTAGGATTTTCGGGTTTTAAATTAAGCCTGTATAAAACACGGATTCCACGGTCGTGATGAATAGCCAACCCACATCTCTAGACCCCTACGAGAGCGGCAAGCAACCCTGCCAATTCTAGAGTTAGGAGACCCTGTCTCGACTCCTCGAGATGGTCTTCCACTCGACCCTAGAACCCGGTTACTTGTGCTCCCCTCCTTGGGTCTATCCTAATGCGGAAAAGTAAATAATATACAATAACAGTGACATCTTCCTCAACCCGGAAGTGCCCCAATAAAAGAATATTACATATAATGAATTTTACATGAATGAAAATGAAAAACTCTCATCTCACATAAAAACCCCGGCTATTCAAAACACGACGATCCAATATAACATATCACAGCAACACATAACATCACATGTCATCAACGTAAGTAAATATGCGTATCCCAATTGTCGTTGACATATAGCAACGAAACCGGCGATACTCCGCATATTACACTTACGGTCGCAAAAAAGAAAGTGAAAAACTACAACAGTTGGAATCCGCAACCATCTTAGACATCACATGCCTAACCAAATGAATTCCTTAGACATCGCATGCCTAACAATTATAAACCACGCATTTTAGTCTCGATATTCAAAACACCTTTTAATATCTAGTCGGGCAATTCAACAAGATTCCCGACATCCTGATCCAATGCTCATCGGAAACTTTAGTAGACGGCCGCACCCCCCGATACCGTCGACGAAGTGCACTAAGGTGGAACACCGCTGCCACGAGCACCCAAACGGATGTTTTTGGCGACGGGGTTCTCCTACAGTCACTTGGTCGGGGCTATGGGGTGTGGCTATCTAATAAGGTTACCCGGCGAGTATCCGCGTACGCTACGTGATTGCGACGGACTTTTGATCACATCAAAATCCCGTGGCAACCGATCAAATGAGACTAAATTGCTAGATTTATAACATTCAAATTAGTTATCTCATAACTACTTTTGTGGATTCCAAATATTGCATCCTATCACATAATATCCGGACGACGTTAAACTTTTCGATCTATTCATCAAAGTCCCATAATTTCCCGACAGCTCAACACTTGAGCACAGTTCAATAATACCCAGAATATGCCACAGTACCTATGCACCGGCCGTAGAAGGGCAGACCCAAGCCTCACTCATGTCGCCACGGAACTACGGCAAACCCTAAGGTTTGACCGCGGTTCCGCGATCCAAAAAGTCAAGTTAAGGTTTTATTCTTCGAGAGGGTTCATAGAATTACTTGCATGTTTTTCTCGAATACGTTAAACTTGGAAAATTGGGTTTTTGATAATTGTTCGAACTTTTAAACTTCTCCTAGACAATATGTGAATAACCCGAAATATTGTTAAAATTACGAATAAGAAACACTCCGAATTGCTTATAGTGTAAGATTACATCACATGCAAAATTAGTAAAAACAAACAACACCTGAAACACCAAAACCAAGTCACTGGAACACAAAAAAAATTTCAGGCAATTCCAAGAAAAAGTGGCCGGCCCCATCACATGTGGTCTCGGCCAAAATCCGAGCAGATCCCCTGAATTTTTCAGGGTGTTCATAATATATCCCATATAGCACTCTGTACTTGTTTTAAAAAAATTGACAATTATTTAAAATCGACAGAAACTTCATTTTGGCGTTTCAAGTTTCGGAGTATTTCGATTTCGTAATCTTAACAAAATCCGTATAAATTTCTAGCATGGCTCTGATACCACTGCAGGGTTTCCTAGCACGGCAGCAAGGTTTCGGGAGGTATCGTCCATACCAAATTCAAAAAATTGTCGTTCTAGCTAACCCTAACTAAGAATCGTTAACTAGAAATCCGACGGAAATGTAAATGCAAACACTTTGCAAGTAAAGTGAGCAAGAAATACAACCTTTGTAGACCGGTCCTTCATTTCAATAGCTCCGTGTAGTTGTCCCTTCGCTGCGATCGTGAACTCCGGACTCTAGAGAGGCTCCCTTGAAGAAACGAACATGCTTGCTTCGAGGCCGAAGATGATCTACGTCGAGAAGATACTAACCCAAGCTATCTCTTCACTAATTACGGAATTAGTGAAGCAAACACCCTATACTAAATGGCAAGTAGTAGAGGATGATAAAGTAGGAAGTGGGCTCACTTTAGATTTGATTTTCTCACACTTTTTTCATCAACTCCATTGAAACTAGAAAGCTTTTTTGAGGAAGAAGAAGAAGAAGAAGAAAAAAGCTCTCTTGATAATTATCCATGAGATTATTGCAACCCTAGGTGAGTTAACATCATATGTTAAGCTTTGTAGAGAGTTAACCATGGCTAGATTTAATTGGTTGGGTTAACAAATATCTTAGCCAAAACAAAAGAGTGGACTTGGTCAAAGATCACTACAAGCTTCTACAAGCTTTCATCCATGACAAAATGCCGCCTTTTGTACTTACCAAAATAAATAAAACCCTAGCAATTAAACCAAGTATGGTGTAAGTCATACACACACCTTTGTTGCATGTATATGTAAGTCCGCGTTGCTCACCCCGGTTCTTACGGGGAGGCGGAAACGGTATAAAAAACAATTTTTGGCGCAAAGGCAACATGGACTAAAAGAAGGATATTTGCTAAACTGCAAACTAGCAAACTACTAGAGATTCTATCTACTATGTCATAGAGATTATACCTCACGACACCGGTCCTTCGGGTCTTCATTCCGTTTTCCAGCTCGTCCATCCACGCTCCGAGGGTCGATCCGGATTTTGATCACCTCCGCGGCCTTCTTGAGTCGAAGACGATCCACCCGAGAGATGTACTCCGAGCTCCACCACGAGCCGAGGCAACTAGGGCAACAAGATCGCTAGTCTTGATGTCCTAGGATGTGTAGAAGAGATAGATGGAAGTGTTTGTCTATTTGGATCCTTTTTCTCTCAACACATGAGATCAAAGGAATAATCAAGAGGAAGAAGAAGAAGGAGAACAACCATGGAGCTCTCTCATTTCTTTTTCAAGAGAGAGAATGAGAAATGAATTATGAGCTAGAGAGAATGAACCATGGTTGCAATAATACACTAATATCATCATTACTAATCCTTTCATGATAAAGTTGATGGCTACTAATGACTTGACCATTTTCATAATCCAAAGAATAATAAGAAATCCAAAGAATACTATAGACCTCTCATAAAGGTCCAAGTCAACTTTGGTCAAACGGTCAACAAAGTCAAGTATGGTCAAATGGTCAAAGCAATTAGCCATCACATAATTATCACTAAAAAGTATTAGTAAATAATGTCCCCGGCTCATAATGGTTTTGACCGAACGAACTGCCAAAACCCTAATGAGTCCGCCTCATTATGGTTTCGACCGAATCAACTGTCAAAACCCTAATGAGGCACCTCCTTCATCTTCGCTCCTCACAACTGTGCATACACATCCGCATCCGCATTCCGTAGAATGCCAATGCACAGAAGACAAAACAAATCCATCCGTGCAATACTAGGATCCGGCTTAAACCAAAGCCCACTAGTATTGCCTGCCCGAACAGCATACGCACACAAGTGTACGTAAGTAATCGTAGCCTTGCCGTAAAACCATACGGCCTCTACACCTTTCGCTCAGTGCAGGGAAACTCTCTGTGTGGGACTCTAAAGACTCGACACACGCTGGCGGTGGGTTTAACCACAGACCGCAAGCGGCACTAGCTGTACGTAACGGTCCCCAGGTAGATGTCGATAAGAAGGCAGATGAGGTAAACCCATCCGAACTCCTACTGAGCCTGTATGTGACAATCTCCGTACAGTCCGGTCTATTCGTCTAAGAATATCGCATGGCGGGCCTAGGGGGCGGTAAACGTGAGTCCCCTAATAGCGGTACAAGTCGTGTCGGAGTGTAGCCCAGAACACCCTGAGATAATACTGGAAACCTACCAGTATATGTCGCTTGCCCTGGCCAGGGACTTTGTGTAATGGCTCTCCTAGACACAGCGCGATATCAGCCCCCAATACCGGGAGAGACGAATCATGTCTAACCGTCACTGCCTCCAAGTGCTTCGGGACTGCACCCAACTACTACCTGTTTGCACGACTCCTTTGAGCCGTGGTAGGGTAGTAATCAAAGAACGGTGGGAACACACTCGAGGCGAAATGACAGTGTCAAGTCAACGGACTAAGCTGTACTCATGTCACCTGGGAACTGATAACTGACGATAGGTATAATACAAACCAACAGTTCCCGGCGAGTCCTGTCCAGTGTACTCGTAACCTAACGAGCACCCGCATACTATCTCCAGTACGACGTACTGATGGCTGTGGGACAGACCATCTCCCCTGCTGGGATGAGAAGCGTATACGCTAGTCTACTCCGGAGTATCGATGCCCTGTCTCGATAGTCCTACGACTAGGGGCCTGTATAAGGATGTACTTATAGATTACCCAGCCCCCACAAGTGTGACTGCCATCACAACGCTGGTAATCAAGCAAAGATCCTAAGGGCTCCACTAATATGTATATAAGCGATATGCTAAAAGAAACACATGCACATATTGAAGTAGAGACAAACCAAGTAGCATACTACCATTTTGAGCAAGATTGTCTATACAACTGTGAATATCCCGAGCTTCCATTAAGTAATATACAAGCTAGTATGATACAGTAATGGCCTCTACGGCATATACACTAACAGTATCATCAAGCATGACACAAAATAATGCACACTTATATATATCACATATATACTTATGCACAAAGTGAGAAAAACAAATCATAAGTGAGCTTAATATTAGTTAATGTAATGTAATATATCAAATATATAATTATACATTAAATTATTAAATCAACTCTTGATTTAATAATCCGGCTATATCACATATAACCGACTAATATCATATGTAACAACTTATCGAATCAACACTTGATCCGATAACCCGGCTATATCGTATATAACCGACCAATGTCACAAATCGCGAGAATAGAATACGGTATCTCATATCGTATCAATCTCGATCCCGCATATATCACATATGTGCTCCTACTCCGTTTCGCTTGAGCCAGGAAACCTCTGTATAGGACTCTAAAGACTCATCAATACGCCGGCAGTAGGTGATGATCATATCAAACACCCACAAGCCGCAAGCGGTCTGCTAAACGTAACGGCCACCCGGGTATTAAGCGATCAGAAGATCAACAAGCAAGCCTGCTCATACTCCTGCGAATCCAATCAGTAACACTACCGTACAGTCTGGTCTCTTCGTCTGATATGTCACATATCTCGTCTAGGGGTGGTAAACGTCAGACCCCGGTAACTCGATAATTCGTGTCGATATGAGGCTCATAATGGGTCGAGAAACTACTGATAACACTTACCAGTATATCTCTGAAGCAGCCCTGGCCAGGAACTTCCTGTTATAGCCAATCGAGCACAGCGCAACATCAACCCCCAATACCAGGAGAGATGAAACCCCTCCTATCGCTCATTGCCTCCATGTGACTCGGGACTGTACCCAAAAGCCACCGTTTTGCACGTTCTCTTGAAAGTGGTAAGGTGGAAATCAAAGCACAGTACGAATCACACAAGTCTCTATGACGATCTCGGGTCTACAGACTAACATGTACCAGTGTCACCAGAGAACTGCCATCTGACGTGAGGTATAATACCATCTGGGAGTTCTCGGCGAGTCCGTCCACTGTACCCAGTCTCCACTGAGCACCCGTATATTGTCTCTGATGTCAAACACCAATGGATATGGGATCATCCATCGCCAATCTACATTGGTCGAGAAGCTATATGCTAGTCTACTCTGGTATATCGATGCCCTGTCTCGATACACCCACGACTAAGAACATTTGAAGGATGTACTTAACGACTACTCTGTCCCCACTAGTATGATCTGCATCATAGCCCTGGTAGTCAAGCACTCATTCTAAGGGCTTTATCAACATGTAACATAGAGACAATCAGTGTACATGTTAAGATAAAGAGCAACCAGATAGCATACTATCACGTCGAGCAAGAAAGTCCTCCATATATATGTTCAAGCATCCACTTATGTACAGTAATGGCCTCTAGGGCATACATATAACTAACATACCCAACTAAAAATTATTTGCACGACTCCTTTAAGCCATGGTAGGATAGTAATCTAAGTACAGTGGGAACTCACACGAGACAAATGACGATCTTAGGTTTAAAAACTAACCTGTACTCATGCCACAAGAAAACTGTTATCTGACGATAGGTATAATACCATGTAGAAGTTCCCGGTGTGTCCGTTCGGTGTACTCACCTCCAGTGAGCATATGTATACAATCTTAGGTGCCCAAAACACCAATGGCTTGTGAGACCGGCCACTGCCTCTCGTCAGGGTCTAGAAAGTACACACCGGTCTACTCTTGAATATCGATGTTCAGTCTCGATACTCCCACGACTAGGAATATTTAAGGATGTGTTTATGGACTACCCAGCTCCCACGTATATGATTGCCATCATGATGCTGGTAATCTAGCAAGAATCTTATGGGCTTTAGCATTATGTTTTAGCGACATATAATAGCAAGTAAAATGTATACACATAATGATAAAGACAAATCAAATAACATACTATCATCTCGAGTAAGATTGTTCTACCCGTAATTGCTTACCCGCAATTACAATAATTGCCTTGAGGGCACTATATCCGACAGGTATCAGAGCCCAGATCAATCGGGACCTCAACAATACCTCTGAGAGAAGTAAGCTCTACAAGTGTTGTACTTTCCACGTGACAACCACACCAAAAAAAGTGATTGTTGCACGTGAGGGGGAGTGTTGAGATGTGTGGATTAAAATAGTCCCACGTTGGAAAAACTATGAAAGGTACATGAGTATAAGATATAAGATGGGATGAATCTCAACAAGGCTTCTACAAGCTTCTACAAGCTTTCATCCATGACAAAATGCCGCCTTTTGTACTTACTAAAATAAATAAAACCCTAGCAGTTAAACCAAGTATGGTGTAAGTCATACACACACCTTTGTTGCATGTATCTGTAAGTCCGCGTTGCTCACCCCGGTTCTTACGGGGAGGCGGAAACGGTATAAAAAACAATTTTTGGCGCAAAGGCAACATGGACTAAAAGAAGGATATTTGCTAAACTGCAAACTAGCAAACTACTAGAGATTCTATCTACTATGTCATAGAGATTATACCTCACGACACCGGTCCTTCGGGTCTTCATTCCGTTGTCCGGCTCGTCCATCCACGCTCCGAGGGACGATCCGGATCTTGATCACCTCCGCGGCCTTCTTAAGTCGAAGACTATCCACCCGAGAGATGTACTCCGAGCTCCACCACGAGCCGAGGCAACTAGGGCAACAAGATCGCTAGTCTTGATGTCCTAGGATGTGTAAAAGAGATAGATGGAAGTGTTTGTCTATTTGGATCCTTTTTCTTTCAACACATGAGATCAAAGGAATAATCAAGAGGAGGAAGAAGAAGGAGAACAACCATGGAGCTCTCTCATTTCTTTTCCAAGAGAGAGAATGAGAAATGAATTATGAGCTAGAGAGAATGAACCATGGTTGCAATAATACACTAATATCATCATTACTAATCCTTTCATGATAAAGTTGATGGCTACTAATGACTTGACCATTTTCATAATCCAAAGAATAATAAGAAATCCAAAGAATACTCTAGACCTCTCATGAAGGTCCAAGTCAACTTTGGTCAAACGGTCAACAAAGTCAAGTATGGCCAAATAGTCAAAGCAATTAGCCATCAAATAATTATCACTAAAAAGGATTAGTAAATAATGTCCCCGGCTCATAATGGTTTTGACCGAACGAACTGCCAAAACCCTAATGAGTCCGCCTCATTATGGTTTCGACCGAATCAACTGTCAAAACCCTAATGAGGCACCTCCTTCATCTTCGCTCCTCAAAACTGTGCATACACACCCGCATCCGCATTCCATAGAATGCCAATGCACAGAAGACAAAACAAATCCATCCGTACAATACTAGGATCTGGCTTAAACCAAAGCCCACTAGTATTGCCTGCCCGAACAGCATACGCACACAAGTGTACGTAAATGATCGTAGCCTTGCCGTAAAACCATACGGCCTCTACACCTTTCGCTCAGTGCAGGGAAACTCTCTGTGTGGGACTCTAAAGACTCGACACTACGCTGGCAGTGGGTTTAACCACAGACCGCAAGCTGCACTAGCTGTACGTAACGGTCCCCAGGTAGATGTCGATAAGAAGGACGATGAGGTAAACCCATCCGAACTCCTACTGAGCCTGTATGTGACAATCTCCGTACAGTCCGGTCTATTCGTCTAAGAATATCGCATGGTGGGCCAAGGGGGCGGTAAATGTCAGTCCCCTAATAGGGTACAAGTCGTGTCGGAGTGTAGCCCAGAACACCCTGAGATAACACTGGAAACCTACCAGTATATCTCGTTTGCCCTGGCCAGGGACTTTATGTAATGGCTCTCCTAGATACAGCGCGATATCAACCCTTAATACCGGGAGAGACGAATCCTGTGTAACCGTCACTGCCTCCAAGTGCTTCGGGACTGCACCCAACTACTACCTGTTTGCACGACTCCTTTGAGCCGTGGTAGGGTAGTAATCAAAGAACAGTGGGAACACACTCGAGGCGAAATGACAGTGTCAAGTCAACGAACTAAGCTGTAGTCATGTCACCTGAGAACTGATAACTGACGATAGGTATAATACCAACCAACAGTTCCCGACGAGTCCTGTCCAGTGTACTCGTAACCTAACGAGCACCCGCATACTATCTCCAGTACGACGTACTGATGGCTGTGGGACAGACCATCTCCCCTGCTGGAATGAGAAGCGTATACGTTAGTCTACTCCGGAGTATCGATACCCTGTCTCGATAGTCCTACGACTAGGGACCTAAATAAGGATGTGCTTATAGATTACCCAGCCCCCACAAGTGTGACTACCATCACAACGCTGGTAATCAAGCAAAGATCCTAAGGGCTCCACTAATATGTATATAAGCGATATGCTAAAAGAAACACATGCACATATTGAAGTAGAGACAAACCAAGTAGCATACTACCATTTTGAGCAAGATTGTCTATACAACTGTGAATATCCCGAGCTTCCATTAAGTAATATACAAGCTAGTATGATACAGTAATGGCCTCTAGGGTATATACACTAACAATCTCCCACTTGCACTAAGGTCATGTACTGGCGTATCGAAGACCTATCATCTCGATCAGCCGCTTGAACTGAGTCTGGGGTAGGGCCTTCGTGAGTGGATCTGCAGTGTTATCCTCCGAATTTACTCTCTTCATCTCGATCTCCCGGCGATCTGCGATCTCCCTGATCAGGTGGTACCGCCTCAAAATGTGCCTGGACTTCTGATGGGACCTGGGTTCCTTCGCTAAAGCTATAGCTCCGTTGTTGTCACAATACAGCGGTATTGGATCAACAATGGTAGGAACCACCTGAAGCTCCGTGAGGAACTTCTTCATCCAGACAGCTTCCTTTGCGGCATCGCAAGCAGCTATGTACTCCGCTTCCATAGTTGAGTCAGCAACGGTTTCCTGCTTGGAACTCTTCCAGCAAACCGCCCCTCTATTGAGGGTAAAGACATAACCCGACATGGACTTGGAGTCATCCTTATCACTCTGGAAGCTGGAGTCAGTAAAGGCCTCAATCTGGAGGTCTTTTCCGCCATACACCACGAACATCTCCTTAGTCCTTCTCAGGTACTTGAGAATGTTCTTTACTGCTATCCAGTGTTTCTCCCCTGGGTCCGACTGATACCGGCTTACAACGCTCAATGCGTATGCTACATCTGGTCTGGTACACAACATCGCATACATTATAGAGCCTACCGCAGAAGCGTAGGGTATAGATGACATGCGAGCCCTTTCCAAATTAGTCTTAGGAGACATCTCTTTGGAGAGGGTGATTCCGTGACAAGCCGGTAGATTACCGCGCTTGGAATCTTCCATACTGAATCGTTTCAGTATGGTGTCGATGTACCTGGACTGTGAAAGTCCCAACATCCTCTTAGATCTATCACGATAGATCTGGATCCCCGGAATGTAGTTGGCATCGCCCAGGTCCTTCATGGAGAACCTCTGTGACTAGAATCCTTTGACTGACTGTAGCATAGGAATATCATTTCCTATTAGAAGAATGTCATCCACGTACAAGACGAGGAATACCACAGTTCTCCCTACAATCTTACTGTAAATGCATGGTTCATCTGGGTTTTTGATAAAGTCGAATTCCTTGACAGTATCATCGAAGCAGATGTTCCAACTCCGCGATGCCTGCTTCAGTCCATAGATGGACTTGAGCAACTTGCACACTTTACCGCTGCTCCCACTCTGAATGAATCCCTCTGGCCGATCCATATAGACGCACTCTTCTAAATTTCCATTTAGGAAAGCCGTCTTTACGTCCATCTGCCAGATCTCATAATCGTGGAAGGCAGCAATGGCAAGAAGGATCCGAATGGATTTGAGCATAGCCACTGGAGAAAAGGTCTCGTCATAGTCCAAACCAGGTCGTTGACGAAAACCCTTTGCTACAAGTCTAGCTTTATAGGTTTCAACCTGCCCATCTACACTAATCTTCTTTCTGAAGATCCATTTGCAGCCTACGGGTTTTACCCCTTCTGGAGCAAAGTCCAAAGTCCAAACTTTGTTGGTGTACATGGACTCCATTTCGGTCCGCATTGCATCCAGCCATTTTACCGAGTCACCGCTCTGAATGGCTTGCTGGAAGCTAGTAGGCTCACCATAATCAATAGTGCAATCCTCTCTATCCCCGTCTATGAGAAAACCGTAGTATCTCTCGTGCGGATGAGACTGCCTACTACTCCTGCGGAGTGGCGCTGGGATGTCCGGTTCTCCTGAACCTTCTGGTTCTTCCAAGCTTTCAGTAATAGCTTGTGGTTCTGGAATTTCTTCCAGTTCTATTGCGCTCCCACTTATCTGATTTTCTAAAAATTCAGTTTCCAAGAAGTGGGCATGCTGAGAAACAAAAACCTTTTGTTCCTCTGTGGAATAGAAAAGATACCCCCTGGAGTTCTTTGGGTATCCCACAAACTTACACAGTACTGAGCGTGCCTCGAGCTTGTCCGCATGCTGCTTTTTTACAAAAGCTGGACATCCCCATGTCTTAAGATACTTAAGACAGGGTTTCTTCCCACTCCACATCTGATATGGGGTGGTAGGCACAGTCTTGGTTGGAGCCTTGTTCAAGAGATATGCAGCTCTTTCTAGTGCATAACCCCAGAAAGATCGCGGCAACTCAGCCTTACTCATCATGGAACGAACCATATCCAATAGGGTTCGATTCCGCCTTTCCGATACACCGTTGTGTTGTGGTGTGTATGGAGGAGTAAGCTGAGAGAGAATTCCATTCTCTTTTAAGTAGCCCAGAAACTCGGCACTTAAGTATTCACCACCTCAATCAGATCTTAGTGTCTTGATACTTTTGCCTGTTTGTTTTTCAACTTCATTCTTGTATTCCCGAAATTTCTCAAAGGCCTCGGATTTATGCTTCATCAAGAAGACATGTCCATACCTAGAGAAATCATCTGTGAAAGTAATGAAGTATGAATAACCACTTCACGCATGTGTAGATATTGGACCACACACATCACTGTGTATGAGTCCCAAGAGCTCGCTTGCTCTTTCTCCGTGTCCAGTGAACGGAGTCTTTGTCATCTTTCCCATGAGACAAGATTCACAAGTGGCATAAGACTGATACTCGAACGGATTCAAGTATCCCTCTTTATATAAATTTGTTAACCGTGTCTCATTAATGTGACCCAGTCTACAATACCATAAGAAAGCCTGATTTATTTCCGGAGACTTTCTTTTAAGTGTGTTCTGGACACTGAAAATTTGAGCTTGATTTAATACATATATTCCGTTTTCTAATGTACCTGACCCAATCAGAACTTGATTTAGGTGGATGTGGACCACATCGCTTACAAAAGTAAAATCATATCCTTCCTTAGAAAGTAAGGATACAGATATGATATTACAAGTCGCACCTGGTACATAAAAACAGTTACGCAGAATCAATATCTGCCCAGTTGTCAGTCCATGATGATATTCCCCTACGGATTCAGCGTACATGCTCATTCCGTTAGCAACCCTGAGAGTCATATCACCTATCTTGATAACCCTACGGTTTCTCAGAGCCTGTAACGAATTACAGATATGAGATCCTGATCCGGTATCCAATACCCAGGAGGTAGGGTTAACTGACATACAGTTCTCTATCACAAACACACCCGAAGCCGAAGCCACAACATGCTTCGAATCCTGGCTACTGGCTATGCTAGCCCTGCAATCCTTCTGCCAATGTTCATTCCTGTAACAATAGGAACATCCCTCTTTTACTACATCCAGTCCCGAAACTTCTGCCCTTTCCTTTCCTTTTACTTCCCTGGTTTCTTTCAGGGTAGAAGGTAGAGATTGTAGAATCAAGTCAGCATCTGACCCGTTCTTCAACGTGGTCTTCAGGTCCGTGAGCTCAAAATAGCTGGTCTCTGTAAGGATGTTGCCCCCTACAGAGGACCCAATAGCCAACCTTGCTGGAAGCAATTCGTTCGAGGACTCATATCTTGCGATACGAGATTGCTCTCCATATAAATCTTTGTTATGGAGGAAGATAGAAACTAAGTCCATCTTCTCGTGCTGCCTCTGGTATGCACCATCAACTGAGGCTAACACGAGGCACTTGGCTTTCGCACAGTTCATCTTTTCCGATGTCTTGCGGATATGAATATCCGTGACAGGGGAAACTGGACCTGAGACGGCAGGGGTTGGATCAGTCAAGAGGTGTCCCAGCTTGTCATAGACAATGGACATCTGGACAGACCTTTGCCAGTCATAACAGTCAGATTCAGTCATTTTATTATCTAGATGTAACTTATGTCTGGTCACTGGGTCGCTGCAATTAAGAGAGAGAGAAGAAAACACTTAGCATGATGCTCTTGCAAGTTTAAATTGGTTTTTAATTTATCTAAACAGAATGGCTCCCACTGTCTCTCGAATCCCTCCTCAAACCATAAAGGAAGAATTAGTCGAGATCAATCTCACCGTACAATACTTGCTTAACCGTTCAGCCAGGCCAGTGTCGGTACTTCGAGGGAGGTTTTCCAACGCTTTCGCGAAGTTCCTTAATTAAGTAACCTCTTTTCCCTGTGGGCGTAGCCCCGCTAACACCTTTCTAGACACCTACTTGGTTTATAGCATTGATCGTTAAGCGAGAAAGTTCCCGAGAAGTAGCATATACTCACAGTAGGATCGGGATCCAAATATCATCGTGTGATAAAACTGAAGGAATCCTACCAGAATCATCACACTCCAAATGGTATGCAGCACTAGCAAGTTTCAGTTTCTTTAGAAACTCCCGATGTGGATTTTTGCCCCATGCTCTTATGACCTTGACGAAAGTCAACAAATCATAAGTCACATGTCAAGTTCTACCCGTCATTATCCAGATTAATTTGAACCCACCCGTATATACCCTTGACAAAGGTCAACAAGGTAATACGACTATCCCAAACCAACGCATCTATCTATGCTACATATGAACACCCAACAGCTACCAATCACTATGCCTTGACGAAGGTCAACAAACATAGCTTGAATACTATTGAATATTCATACGAAACGACGGAGGGCTACAAATGGTTTTGGCGAAACCGTGAACGTAGTGAACTTGATATAATCGAAGGAACCTTGATAGCTTTTAAAAGAAGTGGTTCAAGCTCCGCATTTAAAAGTTGGTTTTGAAAAGAACCGAGTGGTTTTGAAAGTGTTCCAACGACTTTTACTTGGTTTATTTTTCTTGCATTAATTTTAATGCGTCCCATTATTTAATCCTACCATTGCAGAAAACAACGAAAATATGACGTACGCTTATGCCATCCGCATTCACCACGGGGTCCCGTCATCACCCGTTAGGTTACTTAACTAACGACAGAGCGGGGGCTGGACTAGCGCGGATGCAAAACATAAGCAACGCCTAAATAGATATCATATATATATATATACACATTCGTCAGATGCAATGATAGCCATTCCAGATCACAGATGAACACTTTGGATATACTAGGAATCCGCGTTTCGTTCGAGCCTGCAACGAAAGACGGATTACACGATCGCGATGAATAGCCAAACCCCACCCTAGACCCCTACGGGTGCAGCAAACTACCCGCCAAGTACCCGAAGTGAAGCAACCTCCCTCAACAACGTGAGTAGGCCACTCGGCACTTCGAGATACCCGGTAGTTTGTGCACCCCACCTTGGGTCTATCCTAGGAGCAAAAACAGTAAAAAGAAATTATACAATGGCGGCTACAACCTCATCTCGGATGTGCGGCCAAACAAATAATATTACATCAATTTACAAATTTTTACAAGAATGAAAGAAAAAAGAAACTCTCATCTCACATCCACCTGGCAATTCATCCGCGACAATCCACCGAGTTCATATACACAAACCATCAATATTACAGATCACAGATATGTATAAACCCCACTAATTGACGTATAGCGATTAGCAGACGTTCAATACATATATCACATCACAGATAATATCCATTAGCCAAAGTCTACGGAATTTCGATCAAAATACGGATTTATAACCACCCCAAACACAAATTTGATTTCTGGAAATTCTGGGCAGAAATAAAATATACTAAAAATCCTAAAACCTCCAACTAAGTACACTGCAGCAAAAACGGTCCACGGCCGAGTCAACTCGGCCGCGGATCCACGGCAAGAGGCATGTTCTTGCCGCGGATCCGCGGCGCTTTGATCGAGTTAATGGATCGTTTTTGGTGGGTGTTTTTAGAAAACCCTGAGCCGATTTTTCATGTATATTAAATAATTTTTTGAACGGATCTGAAAATCAGCAGAAAGTTGATTTTTACGGACGTGTTTCGCGATTTTTTTCCGATCGAAATTCTAAATACTTTGCTAATAAGCTAGTTTGTGTTTAGCTAGGCTCTGATACTACTGTAAGTTCACGTTGCTCACCCCGGTTCTTACGGGGAGGCGGAAACGGTATAAAAACAATTTTTGGCGCAAAGGCAACATGGACTAAAAGAAGGATCTTTGCTAAACTACAAACTAAGAAACTACTAGAGGTTCTATCTACTATGTCATAGAGATTATACCTCACGACACCGGTCCTTCGGGTCTTCATTCCGCTGTCCGGCTCGTCCATCCACGCTCCGAGGTTCGATCCGGATCTTGATCACCTCCGCGGCCTTCTTGAGTCGAAGACGATCCACCCGAGAGATGTACTCCGAGCTCCACCTCGAGCCGAGGCAACTAGGGCAACAAGATCGCTATTCTTGATGTCCTAGGATGTGTAAAAGAGATAGATGGAAGTGTTTGTCTATTTGGATCCTTTTTCTCTCAACACATGAGATCAAAGGAATAATCAAGAGGAGGAAGAAGAAGGAGAACAACCATGGAGCTCTCTCATTTCTTTTTTAAGAGAGAGAATGAGAAATGAATTATGAGCTAGAGAGAATGAACCATGGTTACAATAATACACTAATATCATCATTACTAATCCTTTCATGATAAAGTTGATGGCTACTAATGACTTGACCATTTTCATAATCCAAAGAATAATAAGAAATCCAAAGAATACTCTAGACCTCTCATGAAGGTCCAAGTCAACTTTGGTCAAACGGTCAACAAAGTCAAGTATGGTCAAATGGTCAAAGCAATTAGCCATCACATAATTATCACTAAAAAGGATTAGTAAATAATGTCCCCGGCTCATAATGGTTTTGACCAAACGAACTGCCAAAACCCTAATGAGTCCGCCTCATTATGGTTTCGACCGAATCAACTGTCAAAACCCTAATGAGGCACCTCCTTCATCTTCGCTCCTCACAACTGTGCATACACACCCGCATCCGCATTCCGTAGAATGCGAATGTACAGAAGACAAAACAAATACATCCGTGCAATACTAGGATCCGGCTTAAACCAAACCCCACTAGTATTGCCTGCTCGAACAGCATACGCACACAAGTGTACGTAAGTGATCATAGCCTTGCCGTAAAACCATACGGCCTCTACACCTTTCGCTCAGTGCAGGGAAACTCTCTGTGTGGGACTCTAAAGACTCGACACACGCTGGCGATGGGTTTTACCACAGACCGCATGTCACGCCCCGCTTCCCAGTGTACGGCGAAGGGGACGCGACGAGGTCCGCTACGTATGTACTCAGAAGTACATACGCTAAGCGTAGCTAAGCAATATAAAATAAATACACAAGAGATAAGAGTATGAAAAGAACAGCAACTTTATTAATAACATTCTTTTGTACAATGCATGAAAAGAAAATACAACTGAAATGAAAAGCGATGCCAAAACAGTGGCATAACAGGAAATGAAAATACTGAAAAGAACAAGGTACAATATCTAGAGCTCGGGGTATTCGTAGAACTGCTCCAAATCTTCACCGGTGGGCTCGATCTCAGCTTGGTCCAACGCACCTGACGACATTCAAAGAAGAAAGAAATAGAATGTCGTCAGCGAACGGGTCGCTCGGTAAGTCCCAAAGGTAAGAGGGAAGTGGAGAAGACAGAATAAGAAGGTACATTTTTTTAAAGTGTAAGCTGTTGTTGTAATGTTATGTTAACGTTGTTGTTTGTAGCTTGGTACAGAAGGATGCCAGTGTATACGAGAGGAGTCTCACTTGCCCGGAGACTAAGGTATCAAGAGTACAAGGCTCCGTCGATAATACCACGGAACAACGGCATGGAATATAGGTTAGGTGTCTTAATCTGACCACCTCGTGCCACCTTTAACACATTCCGTACCAATCTACCCCTTAAACCCCGTAGTGTTTTAACATTATTGTTATCTTGTAAACTGTATTGGTTGTATGATTGATTGACTGACTGACCGAAACCATGATATCAGGGAACGGTTATAACCGTAGAGTCATGTAAATGGAATACTGAGAAACATGTAAAAGGAATATATCCATGGTTCGGTTCGGTCAAGTTGTAATGATTGTTAACAGGATTCTGGGATTCATGTGTTCATATTGAGTTGGAATCTTAAAGAATATAGATTGACTTGAATCATATTCAAATCAGAAATAGTCAGACTCAAAGCCGAGTGTTCATATCAGATTTTTGCATTTTCATACCGCCCAATTTTTATCACATTGCATATCGGTAGGTACTCTTGAGCCGTGTTTGCTAGTCAATTGCAGAATACAGGTTCTCGGCTCTAAAACGGTGAAATTCATGGAAAAACACGACAAAGTCCGGGTTCTTGCCACCACAGATAAAACACGGATCTCCGCTCTTTATCCGTCTGTTGCCACACACCAGTTTAAGAGACAAAATGGCAAATCAATGTCGTTTTCATGCACAAGGCTCAATGGCAGCACAAGATCTAAGAAATCTACACGGAGCTCGAGGAAATCATGACAAAAGGATACACATCAAATCACCTTTTGCTCAACAGAAATTCTGGAAAAATCGTGAAGACAATCTGAGAAAATACATATACCAGAATAAAGGGCACAAAATACCAGGAAATGCCACCAAGTTTGGTGACCCAATTCTCCAAGTAGGCCGCGGAACCGCGGCCGTACGGCCTCCGCAGAGCACCAAAATTGGGGGGTATTTGGGTCTTTTCATTTGTATTCTGATGGTTGCCCTAGATTTTCAGTTTCCTGCCTATAAATAGTCCAGAACTTGTGAAGCCAAGGGTGCATAATCTTGTATTTTATTTTCTAGGTTTTAGTTGTTGTTCTTCTTCCTCCTCTCATTTCTTCTCCATTAAAATCTTGTAGTGAGCTTTTGAGTGAAGAATGATGAATAAAGAAGAACCGTTTACTTATTATGCTTGTCTTGTTCTCTTGTTAATTGTTGTAATTTTCATTTGTTAACTTAGTTGTTGTTATTTCTTGTTATTTCTTTCTTCTCTCTTTTTCTTTATCCTTAAAACAACCATGATGCTTACGCTTGATCCTTGCCAAGGTGAGGTCGCAAATAGCTAGTTGTTATCTTCTAATCTCTTTCTTTCTATCTTCCTCTTTTGTTTTGTTTTCTTTTCATTATGATGTGTGAGTAGTTTCATACTTGTTAGGGTAGGATAAGAGAAGTTTGAGAGAAGGAAATCTCTCTCACACTTTCCTTACCCAACAACTTAATTCGACTCCCGTTAATTGAACCACAATCCGCTCCTTACGGCACCCTATCCTACATGATAACGGTGATTCCGTAGTGAGACCGGTTGTGGTTGAATTAACCGGAGGTTATGGCTAAGAGCCAAGAACGGACGGACAAGCACCAAAAGGAAAAACTTATGCGTTGGAAAGCCTAGCTTATACTCGCAAGTTCCTTCCTAGTCGTGCTAATCCCCGTTGTTGCCGATTACCGTAACACCGATATTAAGAGGGGCAACGAAAGATGTGGGAGACTCCTAACTCAAACTAACCTAATCCTAACCCTAACAAGCTCTCTTTACATATCATTTTACCACTTAATTAATCACAACAAAATCTGAAAAACTGGACTTAACTCGTTAAAGCACATAGAAAAAGATTCCCATCTCCCTGCGGACGACCCGTACTCAACCGGCTAGCTACAAGCGAAACCGTCTTGATTGCGGTAATTAACTAAACTTGAACACGCAGAATCCCTAACAATCACCGAGTCAGACTAAAAGAAAACTAATTTGAAGTTCTATAATTGTTAAGGTCCTTATTGTAATTTATAGAACTTGAGGGGTTTTTATGTAAAAAGTAATTTTGTATAGTTTTCAAAATACACCTCAAGAATTTATTATTCGTCTTTATAGTTATAATGAGTGTGGATTTTATTTGTGTTATTCTAGTGAATATATCCTAATAAAAGTATTGTTTTATAATATTGATTTATTTGAAATTCATGGTATTTAAATGTAACTTTTAATCTTGTAATTAAAAAAATAATGGAAACTTAACTTATATAAAATAGTTGTTTAAATGATAATTATATATATATTAATACAAGAATAATTTTAAATAAATATTTTATTTTCCAAAATCTCATTTTTCTTAAATGTCGTATTTTAAACCTTTCGAGACCGAATACTCCTTGCGGAGGTCTGAATCTCGCACTACTAGCCCGCGGGTGCACGATGAACCGCACTATCCCTAACGGGTTCCCCAAAGGTGGGTTGTAGTGGCGCTTTGCATAGGTTTAATAAATACTATTCATTTAGAAAAACGGTTTTATAAATATAAGGTATTTATTTGTAAAAGGGTATAAATTTCCGTATTTTAGTTTCTATGGTTTCCTAAGCCAACTAGCCTATTTCTAAGGTCTAAACGATAAGTCATTATAAGCCTCAAATCGCCTCTTCACCGCCAATTACAGCCAGGTAAGTGCCAGGTAAGTGGGAAGGAACCATAGTAGTGGGCCTAATTAAAAACCACTAGCCTAGACACACTTGTCTAGACACCACAAAGTCAGTTTAGATAAACGATCGATGTCCATGACATATCGTACTTTCATTTTAAAAGATTTTGTTTAGAATTGTGTACAACTTAAAACTTTTAGAAAAGATTTATAAAGAATATGGTATTTTAGCGAAAAGTCTTGTATTTTCGTATTCTAAATTTTGGGAATATCAATTAAGGTTATATTTGTGTGTGTGTAGAGGTAGGTCATTACCTCGTGACTTATTTTAAGGTATTGTGATGTTTAGGGGTTAAACATGATATATTAAACATGAAGGTATTTAAGTGTAAGAATACGGTATTTGTAAACGTTATCATTTCATGTGTGAAAACTCATTCAAATTGATTTCTACAAGTTTATTTATCAAGATGAACATGTTTAGGAATGAGGGAATTGATTAGAACTAGAAAAATAAACTTTATGGTATTATTATGAAAAGAATACGATATTACAAGAAAGTTATCATTTCATGTGAGAAACTTTGTTTAAATTGATTTCTATGTGATTAATAGTCATCATGGATAAGTTTAGGTATTATGGATTAGGTGACAAGTGGGATTTTGTAGAAAAACTGAATCGGAAATCGGTTTGTTCCGATTTCCGTCGGGTTCCAAAAAGTCGTATTTTCTTCTTAAAGAAAATAGAGATAGAAAAGATGGGACTTACGGGTTTCGATTAAGCAAAGGAGTGAAGGGGGGACAAAAGAGGTTGCCGAGGCGTTGCGTCGTCGCCGGTAATTCCTAAAAACGTCGCCGGAATTTCGTCGGAGCTTCGCCGCGAGCTTGTTTTCAAAGTACACAAGTCTTGGAAAATTTTGAGAGAGTGGGCTTAGGATTTTGGGATGAGAGGGTAGAGGGGAGGGGGTGTATTTATAGGGTAGGGTAGGTGAAGGGTTTTTAAATAAAAAATGTAAAAATATATAAAATCATTAAAAGTTGGAGTAAATAGGGTATATGAAAGGTTTTAATTAAAAATTGGAGTAAATAGGGTATATGAAAGGTTTTAATGTAAAATTGTATAAAATCATTAAAAATTGGAGTAAATAGGGTATATGAAAGGTTTTAATGTAAAAATCATTAAAATGGAGTAAATGGGGATTTCAAAGGCCTCTGAAACCGATCTAGGAATTTGAAGTGTACATGGGTGTTTAGAAGATGAAGAGACACAATATTGAAGAAGAATTTAAAACAAAATAAATATTAAAAATAATGTGGGGCATGAGATTTGAACTCTGGTGGCTTGGTTCAGCAATGCAAGGTATTACCAATGAGCTACAAGCTCTTTCTTGTAATTAAATTGCTAATCAATTACTTAAGTCTTGTGCTCAGGCAATAAATACCCCTTTATGAATTTTTGAAAAAAAATAATTTAAAAATTTATATAGGAAAAAGTGTATAAGAAAATTAGGGTTGTTACATTCTACCCTCCTTATAAAAATTTCGTCCTCGAAATTTATAAAAGGAAAGTGTAACAAATCTAAGAAAAGTTTGGTACTGATGTGCTGACAGTATGTGAAAAATAACAAGGTGGTGCAAGGGTTTTAAAAATGTGAAGAATGTGTGAAGGAATGAAAGAATGGGAAGATTTTGGGAAAATTATAAAAGAGCTGAGGGAATTTTAGGTTAGGACAGATTCAAGGTATATGATTCAAAGAATAAGAAATGATGGGATTCAAGGAACATGATTGTAAAGAATGTTTTAGTTGCTGGTTCTTGTGTTTTATATTGCTTACGGTTCCATACAGCTCTGACCTGCATGGGCCGCCAACAAAACCTGTCACGCCCCGCTTCCCAGTGTACGGCGAAGGGGACGCGACGAGGTCCGCTACGTATGTACTCAGAAGTACATACGCTAAGCGTAGCTAAGCAATATAAAATAAATACACAAGAGATAAGAGTATGAAAAGAACAGCAACTTTATTAATAACATTCTTTTGTACAATGCATGAAAAGAAAATACAACTGAAATGAAAAGCGATGCCAAAACAGTGGCATAACAGGAAATGAAAATACTGAAAAGAACAAGGTACAATATCTAGAGCTCGGGGTATTCGTAGAACTGCTCCAAATCTTCACCGGTGGGCTCGATCTCAGCTTGGTCCAACGCACCTGACGACATTCAAAGAAGAAAGAAATAGAATGTCGTCAGCGAACGGGTCGCTCGGTAAGTCCCAAAGGTAAGAGGGAAGTGGAGAAGACAGAATAAGAAGGTACATTTTTTTAAAGTGTAAGCTGTTGTTGTAATGTTATGTTAACGTTGTTGTTTGTAGCTTGGTACAGAAGGATGCCAGTGTATACGAGAGGAGTCTCACTTGCCCGGAGACTAAGGTATCAAGAGTACAAGGCTCCGTCGATAATACCACGGAACAACGGCATGGAATATAGGTTAGGTGTCTTAATCTGACCACCTCGTGCCACCTTTAACACATTCCGTACCAATCTACCCCTTAAACCCCGTAGTGTTTTAACATTATTGTTATCTTGTAAACTGTATTGGTTGTATGATTGATTGACTGACTGACCGAAACCATGATATCAGGGAACGGTTATAACCGTAGAGTCATGTAAATGGAATACTGAGAAACATGTAAAAGGAATATATCCATGGTTCGGTTCGGTCAAGTTGTAATGATTGTTAACAGGATTCTGGGATTCATGTGTTCATATTGAGTTGGAATCTTAAAGAATATAGATTGACTTGAATCATATTCAAATCAGAAATAGTCAGACTCAAAGCCGAGTGTTCATATCAGATTTTTGCATTTTCATACCGCCCAATTTTTATCACATTGCATATCGGTAGGTACTCTTGAGCCGTGTTTGCTAGTCAATTGCAGAATACAGGTTCTCGGCTCTAAAACGGTGAAATTCATGGAAAAACACGACAAAGTCCGGGTTCTTGCCACCACAGATAAAACACGGATCTCCGCTCTTTATCCGTCTGTTGCCACACACCAGTTTAAGAGACAAAATGGCAAATCAATGTCGTTTTCATGCACAAGGCTCAATGGCAGCACAAGATCTAAGAAATCTACACGGAGCTCGAGGAAATCATGACAAAAGGATACACATCAAATCACCTTTTGCTCAACAGAAATTCTGGAAAAATCGTGAAGACAATCTGAGAAAATACATATACCAGAATAAAGGGCACAAAATACCAGGAAATGCCACCAAGTTTGGTGACCCAATTCTCCAAGTAGGCCGCGGAACCGCGGCCGTACGGCCTCCGCAGAGCACCAAAATTGGGGGGTATTTGGGTCTTTTCATTTGTATTCTGATGGTTGCCCTAGATTTTCAGTTTCCTGCCTATAAATAGTCCAGAACTTGTGAAGCCAAGGGTGCATAATCTTGTATTTTATTTTCTAGGTTTTAGTTGTTGTTCTTCTTCCTCCTCTCATTTCTTCTCCATTAAAATCTTGTAGTGAGCTTTTGAGTGAAGAATGATGAATAAAGAAGAACCGTTTACTTATTATGCTTGTCTTGTTCTCTTGTTAATTGTTGTAATTTTCATTTGTTAACTTAGTTGTTGTTATTTCTTGTTATTTCTTTCTTCTCTCTTTTTCTTTATCCTTAAAACAACCATGATGCTTACGCTTGATCCTTGCCAAGGTGAGGTCGCAAATAGCTAGTTGTTATCTTCTAATCTCTTTCTTTCTATCTTCCTCTTTTGTTTTGTTTTCTTTTCATTATGATGTGTGAGTAGTTTCATACTTGTTAGGGTAGGATAAGAGAAGTTTGAGAGAAGGAAATCTCTCTCACACTTTCCTTACCCAACAACTTAATTCGACTCCCGTTAATTGAACCACAATCCGCTCCTTACGGCACCCTATCCTACATGATAACGGTGATTCCGTAGTGAGACCGGTTGTGGTTGAATTAACCGGAGGTTATGGCTAAGAGCCAAGAACGGACGGACAAGCACCAAAAGGAAAAACTTATGCGTTGGAAAGCCTAGCTTATACTCGCAAGTTCCTTCCTAGTCGTGCTAATCCCCGTTGTTGCCGATTACCGTAACACCGATATTAAGAGGGGCAACGAAAGATGTGGGAGACTCCTAACTCAAACTAACCTAATCCTAACCCTAACAAGCTCTCTTTACATATCATTTTACCACTTAATTAATCACAACAAAATCTGAAAAACTGGACTTAACTCGTTAAAGCACATAGAAAAAGATTCCCATCTCCCTGCGGACGACCCGTACTCAACCGGCTAGCTACAAGCGAAACCGTCTTGATTGCGGTAATTAACTAAACTTGAACACGCAGAATCCCTAACAATCACCGAGTCAGACTAAAAGAAAACTAATTTGAAGTTCTATAATTGTTAAGGTCCTTATTGTAATTTATAGAACTTGAGGGGTTTTTATGTAAAAAGTAATTTTGTATAGTTTTCAAAATACACCTCAAGAATTTATTATTCGTCTTTATAGTTATAATGAGTGTGGATTTTATTTGTGTTATTCTAGTGAATATATCCTAATAAAAGTATTGTTTTATAATATTGATTTATTTGAAATTCATGGTATTTAAATGTAACTTTTAATCTTGTAATTAAAAAAATAATGGAAACTTAACTTATATAAAATAGTTGTTTAAATGATAATTATATATATATTAATACAAGAATAATTTTAAATAAATATTTTATTTTCCAAAATCTCATTTTTCTTAAATGTCGTATTTTAAACCTTTCGAGACCGAATACTCCTTGCGGAGGTCTGAATCTCGCACTACTAGCCCGCGGGTGCACGATGAACCGCACTATCCCTAACGGGTTCCCCAAAGGTGGGTTGTAGTGGCGCTTTGCATAGGTTTAATAAATACTATTCATTTAGAAAAACGGTTTTATAAATATAAGGTATTTATTTGTAAAAGGGTATAAATTTCCGTATTTTAGTTTCTATGGTTTCCTAAGCCAACTAGCCTATTTCTAAGGTCTAAACGATAAGTCATTATAAGCCTCAAATCGCCTCTTCACCGCCAATTACAGCCAGGTAAGTGCCAGGTAAGTGGGAAGGAACCATAGTAGTGGGCCTAATTAAAAACCACTAGCCTAGACACACTTGTCTAGACACCACAAAGTCAGTTTAGATAAACGATCGATGTCCATGACATATCGTACTTTCATTTTAAAAGATTTTGTTTAGAATTGTGTACAACTTAAAACTTTTAGAAAAGATTTATAAAGAATATGGTATTTTAGCGAAAAGTCTTGTATTTTCGTATTCTAAATTTTGGGAATATCAATTAAGGTTATATTTGTGTGTGTGTAGAGGTAGGTCATTACCTCGTGACTTATTTTAAGGTATTGTGATGTTTAGGGGTTAAACATGATATATTAAACATGAAGGTATTTAAGTGTAAGAATACGGTATTTATAAACGTTATCATTTCATGTGTGAAAACTCATTCAAATTGATTTCTACAAGTTTATTTATCAAGATGAACATGTTTAGGAATGAGGGAATTGATTAGAACTAGAAAAATAAACTTTATGGTATTATTATGAAAAGAATACGATATTACAAGAAAGTTATCATTTCATGTGAGAAACTTTGTTTAAATTGATTTCTATGTGATTAATAGTCATCATGGATAAGTTTAGGTATTATGGATTAGGTGACAAGTGGGATTTTGTAGAAAAACTGAATCGGAAATCGGTTTGTTCCGATTTCCGTCGGGTTCCAAAAAGTCGTATTTTCTTCTTAAAGAAAATAGAGATAGAAAAGATGGGACTTACGGGTTTCGATTAAGCAAAGGAGTGAAGGGGGGACAAAAGAGGTTGCCGAGGCGTTGCGTCGTCGCCGGTAATTCCTAAAAACGTCGCCGGAATTTCGTCGGAGCTTCGCCGCGAGCTTGTTTTCAAAGTACACAAGTCTTGGAAAATTTTGAGAGAGTGGGCTTAGGATTTTGGGATGAGAGGGTAGAGGGGAGGGGGTGTATTTATAGGGTAGGGTAGGTGAAGGGTTTTTAAATAAAAAATGTAAAAATATATAAAATCATTAAAAGTTGGAGTAAATAGGGTATATGAAAGGTTTTAATTAAAAATTGGAGTAAATAGGGTATATGAAAGGTTTTAATGTAAAATTGTATAAAATCATTAAAAATTGGAGTAAATAGGGTATATGAAAGGTTTTAATGTAAAAATCATTAAAATGGAGTAAATGGGGATTTCAAAGGCCTCTGAAACCGATCTAGGAATTTGAAGTGTACATGGGTGTTTAGAAGATGAAGAGACACAATATTGAAGAAGAATTTAAAACAAAATAAATATTAAAAATAATGTGGGGCATGAGATTTGAACTCTGGTGGCTTGGTTCAGCAATGCAAGGTATTACCAATGAGCTACAAGCTCTTTCTTGTAATTAAATTGCTAATCAATTACTTAAGTCTTGTGCTCAGGCAATAAATACCCCTTTATGAATTTTTGAAAAAAAATAATTTAAAAATTTATATAGGAAAAAGTGTATAAGAAAATTAGGGTTGTTACATTCTACCCTCCTTATAAAAATTTCGTCCTCGAAATTTATAAAAGGAAAGTGTAACAAATCTAAGAAAAGTTTGGTACTGATGTGCTGACAGTATGTGAAAAATAACAAGGTGGTGCAAGGGTTTTAAAAATGTGAAGAATGTGTGAAGGAATGAAAGAATGGGAAGATTTTGGGAAAATTATAAAAGAGCTGAGGGAATTTTAGGTTAGGACAGATTCAAGGTATATGATTCAAAGAATAAGAAATGATGGGATTCAAGGAACATGATTGTAAAGAATGTTTTAGTTGCTGGTTCTTGTGTTTTATATTGCTTACGGTTCCATACAGCTCTGACCTGCATGGGCCGCCAACAAAACCTGTCACGCCCCGCTTCCCAGTGTACGGCGAAGGGGACGCGACGAGGTCCGCTACGTATGTACTCAGAAGTACATACGCTAAGCGTAGCTAAGCAATATAAAATAAATACACAAGAGATAAGAGTATGAAAAGAACAGCAACTTTATTAATAACATTCTTTTGTACAATGCATGAAAAGAAAATACAACTGAAATGAAAAGCGATGCCAAAACAGTGGCATAACAGGAAATGAAAATACTGAAAAGAACAAGGTACAATATCTAGAGCTCGGGGTATTCGTAGAACTGCTCCAAATCTTCACCGGTGGGCTCGATCTCAGCTTGGTCCAACGCACCTGACGACATTCAAAGAAGAAAGAAATAGAATGTCGTCAGCGAACGGGTCGCTCGGTAAGTCCCAAAGGTAAGAGGGAAGTGGAGAAGACAGAATAAGAAGGTACATTTTTTTAAAGTGTAAGCTGTTGTTGTAATGTTATGTTAACGTTGTTGTTTGTAGCTTGGTACAGAAGGATGCCAGTGTATACGAGAGGAGTCTCACTTGCCCGGAGACTAAGGTATCAAGAGTACAAGGCTCCGTCGATAATACCACGGAACAACGGCATGGAATATAGGTTAGGTGTCTTAATCTGACCACCTCGTGCCACCTTTAACACATTCCGTACCAATCTACCCCTTAAACCCCGTAGTGTTTTAACATTATTGTTATCTTGTAAACTGTATTGGTTGTATGATTGATTGACTGACTGACCGAAACCATGATATCAGGGAACGGTTATAACCGTAGAGTCATGTAAATGGAATACTGAGAAACATGTAAAAGGAATATATCCATGGTTCGGTTCAGTCAAGTTGTAATGATTGTTAACAGGATTCTGGGATTCATGTGTTCATATTGAGTTGGAATCTTAAAGAATATAGATTGACTTGAATCATATTCAAATCAGAAATAGTCAGACTCAAACCCGAGTCAGACTAAAAGAAAAGTAATTTGAAGTTCTATAATTGTTAAGGTCCTTATTGTAATTTGTAGAATTTGAGGGGTTTTTATGTAAAAAGTACTTTTGTATAGTTTTCAAAATACACCTCAAGAATTTATTATTCGTCTTTATAGTTATAATGAGTGTGGATTTTATTTGTGTTATTCTAGTGAATATATCCTAATAAAAGTATTGTTTTATAATATTGATTTATTTGAAATTCATGGTATTTAAATGTAACTTTTAATCTTGTAATTAAAAAAATAATGGAAACTTAACTTATATAAAATAGTTGTTTAAATGATAATTATATATATATTAATACAAGAATAATTTTAAATAAATATTTTATTTTCCAAAATCTCATTTTTCTTAAATGTCGTATTTTAAACCTTTCGAGACCGAATGCTCCTTGCGGAGGTCTGAATCTCGCACTACTAGCCCGCGGGTGCACGATGAACCGTACTATCCCTAACGGGTTCCCTAAAGGTGGGTTGTAGTGGCACTTTGCATAGGTTTAATAAATACTATTCATTTAGAAAAACGGTTTTATAAATATAAGGTATTTATTTGTAAAAGGGTATAAATTTCCGTATTTTAGTTTCTAGGGTTTCCTAAGCCAACTAGCCTATTTCTAAGGTCTAAACGATAAGTCATTAGAAACCTCAAATCGCCTCTTCACCGCCAATTGCAGCCAGGTAAATGTCAGGTAAGTGGGAAGGAACAATAGTAGTGGGCCTAATTAAAAACCACTAGCCTGGACACACTTGCCTAGACACCACAAAGTCAGTTTAGATAAACGATCGATGTCCATGACATATCGTACTTTCATTTTAAAAGATTTTGTTTAGAATTATGTACTGTAGGGTGTTTTTCGTCACCCCATTGAGATGGGAATACGCGCGCGCTTGTCAGGCGCATTACAGATTCCCCCTGCCTAGGGTAGGCCGGGGTTTAATGATTGTGGGGATCCGAATCTCCGGCAGCCGCGAACTAAGCTGCCGTTAATTACCTCTCGCCTTTGGAGCGAGGAAACCTCCGATTGACGGGTTAAACTGGTCATGCGAACTCAATGTGCAGTGTACGTGTGTTTTGGGAGGGTTTTGGATATATTGGGGGCCCGCAGAGTTTTTACGGGGGTCCCGCTACCCGGATAGCGGGCTGGGGGTCAAGGGGGCTAGCAGCCCCCTTGCGGGGTGCGGGGCAGCGCCCCGTTAGAAATTTTTTCTAACGGGGGAGGTATATTTAGTGTGGAGTATGTGTGTGTATATATATATATATAAATGGGAGAAAGCATCTCAAAGACGCGTGCATGGCATGTGGGGCATGGTGCCCGGGGTCACGTGCGCGCGCATGGGCGCTTTAGTGCCCGGGGTCACGTGCGCGCACGTGACCATTGGGCGCCCCAGCGCCCAGGGTCACGTGGCGCGCACGTGACCATTGGGCGCCTCAACGCCCGGGGTCACGTGGGCACACGTGACCGATGGGCGCCTCAGCGCCCCGGGGTCACGTGGGCACACGTGACCGAAGGGCGCTTTGGCGTTCGGGGTCACGTGACGCACATGTGACCATTGGGCGCCTCAGCGCCTGAGGTCACGTGGGCACACGTGACCGATGGGCGCCTTGGTGCCCGGGGTCGCGTGGCGCACACGTGACCTTTGGGCGCCTTGGCGCCCGGGGTCGCGTGGCGCACACATGACCTATGGGTGCCTTGGCGCCCCGGGGTCACGTGGCACCCACGTGACCGCGGGAAGGGGCTTAGCCCCTAGTTTGGGGAGTTGAACTCCCAAAGGGATTTTTGGAGTTAAACTCCTAGCAGAAATTTGATTTGTGGAGTTAAACTCCAACAGATCTAGAAAGGAGTTAAACTCCTAGGAATTTTTGGTTTTTCTTTTGAGCCTTGGATCTGTCCAAAGTTAGATTCTTGGAGATGGGTCTCCTTCTTCTTCTTGTCTTTTGGCCGGATCTTGAAGATTAAGAGATGTGAGATTTTAAAAATCTCTTCTTTTTCGAGATCTGGTGGGAGATCTGAGTTCCCTTTTGTGGGTTTTGTGGTGAAAAACTATTTATTTTGAGAAAAGGAAAAGTTAAACTCTTGATTTAATTCAACAGAAAGAAGAAGGTTTTTGGAACCTTAGAGAAGGAGCAGGAGGCACAAAGAACCCTAGTTTTTAGGGGAATGAAAAGTCTATGCTTTATTCATCATCATGTTGCCTTATATAGGCTTACACATTTACATATAGCCCCTTGGGCTTTACAAAAATGGCGTTTTAGCCATCCCATAGCCTATGTGCCATTTCATTTTTGCACATAAGCCATGGGCTTACAAAATATTGGCTTTATGCCCATTTTGTTTTCATTCATGCATAAACAATTACATAAAAATTATTTATTACATGATTTTGTTGGTGGCATGGGGAGGCTGGCCGCGGGCTCGACTTGGGCATGGGCCCACTTGACCTGGGCTTGGGCCCCCCTAGCTTCGGGGTTGATCTTGACTTTGACTCGGTCAACAGGGGTGTAAATTTTTACCCCAACATGTACAACTTAAAACTTTTAGAAAATGTTTATAAAGAATATGGTATTTTAGCGAAAAGTCTTGTATTTTCGTATTCTAAATTTTGGGAATATCAATTAAGGTTATATTTGTGTGTGTGTAGAGGTAGGTCATTACCTCGTGACTTATTTTAAGGTATTGTGATGTTTAGGGGTTAAACATGATATATTAAACATGAAGGTATTTAAGTGTAAGAATACGGTATTTGTAAACGTTATCATTTCATGTGTGAAAACTCATTCAAATTGATTTCTACAAGTTTATTTATCAAGATGAACATGTTTAGGAATGAGGGAATTGATTAGAAGTAGAAAAATAAACTTTATGGTATTATTATGAAAAGAATACGATATTACAAGAAAGTTATCATTTCATGTGAGAAACTTTGTTTAAATTAATTTCTATGTGATTAATAGTCATCATGGATAAGTTTAGGTATTATGGATTAGGTGACAAGTGGGATTTTGTAGAAAAACCGAATCGGAAATCGGTTTGTTCCGATTTCCGTCGGGTTCCAAAAAGTCGTATTTTCTTCTTAAAGAAAATAGAGATAGAAAAGATGGGACTTACGGGTTTCGATTAAGCAAAGGAGTGAAGGGGGGACTAAAGAGGTTGCCGAGACGTTGCGTCGTCGCCGGTAGTTCCTAAAAACGTCGCCGGAATTTCGTCGGAGATTCGCCGCGAGCTTGTTTTCAAAGTACACAAGTCTTGGAAAATTTTGAGAGAGTGAGCTTAGGATTTTGGGATGAGAGGGTAGAGGGGAGGGGGTGTATTTATAGGGTAGGGTAGGTGAAGGGTTTTTAAATTAAAAATGTAAAAATATAAAATCATTAAAAGTTGGAGTAAATAGGGTATATGAAAAGTTTTAATTAAAAATTGGAGTAAATAGGGTATATGAAAGGTTTTAATGTAAAAATGTATAAAATCATTAAAAATTGGAGTAAATAGGGTATATGAAAGGTTTTAATGCAAAAATGTATTAAAAATCATTAAAATGGAGTAAATGGGGATTTCAAAGGTCTCTGAAACCGATCTAGGAATTTGAAGTGTACATGGTGGTTTAGAAGATGAAGAGACACAATATTGAAGAAGAATTTAAAACAAAATAAATATTAAAAATAATGTGGAGCATGAGATTTGAACTCCGGTGGCTTGGTTCAGCAATGTAAGGTATTACCAATGAGCCACAAGCTCTTTCTTGTAATTAAATTGCTAATCAATTACTTAAATCTTGTGCTCAGACAATAAATACCCCTTTATGAATTTTTGAAAAAAAATAATTTAAAAATTTATATAGGAAAAAGTGTATAAGAAAATTAGGGTTGTTACACCGCAAGCGGCACTAGCTGTACGTAACGGTCCCCAGGTAGATGTCGATAAGAAGACCGATGAGGTAAACCCATCCGAACTCCTACTGAGCCTGTATGTGACAATCTACGTACAGTCCGGTCTATTCGTCTAAGAATATCACATGGCGGGCCTAGGGGGCGGTAAACGTGAGTCCCCTAATAGCGGTACAAGTCGTGTCGGAGTGTAGCCCAGAACACCCTGAGATAACACTGGAAACCTACCAGTATATGTCGCTTGCCCTGGCCAGGGACTTTGTGTAATGGCTCTCCTAGACACAGCGCGATATCAACCCCCAATACCGGGAGAGACGAATCCTGTCTAACCGTCACTACCTCCAAGTGCTTCGGGACTGCACCCAACTACTACCTGTTTGCACGACTCCTTTGAGCCGTGGTAGGGTAGTAATCAAAGAACGGTAGGAACACACTCGAGGCGAAGTGACAGTGTCAAGTCAACGGACTAAGCTGTACTCATGTCACCTGGAAACTGATAACTGACGATAGGTATAATACCAACCAACAGTTCCCGACGAGTCATGTCCAGTGTACTCGTAACCTAACAAGCACCCGCATACTATCTCCAGTACGACGTACTGATGGCTGTGGGACAGACCATCTCCCCTGCTGGGATGAGAAGCGTATACGCTAGTCTACTCCGGAGTATCGATGCCCTGTCTCGATAGTCCTACGACTATGGACCTGTATAAGGATGTGCTTATAGATTACCCAGCCCCCACAAATGCGACTGCCATCACAACGCTGGTAATCAAGCAAAGATCCTAAGGGCTCCACTAATATGTATATAAGCGATATGCTAAAAGAAACACATGCACATATTGAAGTAGAGACAAACCAAGTAGCATACTACCATTTTGAGCAAGATTGTCTATACAACTGTGAATATCGCGAGCTTCCATTAAGTGATATACAAGCTAGTATGATACAGTAATGGCCTCTAGGGCATATACACTAACAGTATCATCAAGCATGACACAAAATAATGCACACTTATATATATCATATATATACTTATGCACAAAGTGAGAAAAAGAAATCATAAGTGAGCTTAATATTAGTTAATGTAATGTAATATATCAAATATATAATTATACATTAAATTATTAAATCAACTCTTGATTTAATAATCCGGCTATATCACATATAACCGACTAATATCATATGTAACAACTTATCGAATCAACACTTGATCCGATAACCCGGCTATATCGTATAGAACCGACCAATGTCACAAATCGCGAGAATAGAATACGGTATCTCATATCGTATCAATCTCGATCCCGCATATATCACATATGTACTCCTACTCCGTTTCGCTTGAGCCAGGAAACCTCTGTGTAGAACTCTAAAGACTCGTCAATACGCCGGCAGTAGGTGATGATTATATCAAACACCCACAAGCCGCAAGCGGTCTGCTAAACGTAACGGCCACCCGGGTATTGAGCGATCAGAAGATCAACAAGCAAGCCTGCTCATACTCCCGCGAATCCAATCAGTAACACTACCGTACAGTCTGGTCTCTTCGTCTGATATGTCACATATATCGTCTAGGGGTGGTAAACGTCAGACCCCGGTAACTCGATAATTCGTGTCGATATGAGGCTCATAATGGGTCGAGAAACTACTGATAACACTTACCAGTATATCTCTGAAGCAGCCATGGCCAGGAACTTCCTGTTATAGCCAATCGAGCACAGCGCAACATCAACCCCCAATACCAGGAGAGGCGAAACCCCTCCTATCGCTCATTGCCTCCATGTGACTCGGGACTGTACCCAAAAGCCACCGTTTTGCACGTTCTCTTGAAAGTGGTAAGGTGGAAATCAAAGCACAGTAGGAATCACACAAGTCTCTATGACGATCTCGGGTCTACAGACTAACATGTACCAGTGTCACCAGAGAACTGCCATCTGACGTGAGGTATAATACCATCTGGGAGTTCTCGGCGAGTCCGTCCAATGTACCCAGTCTCCACTGAGCACCCGTATATTGTCTCTGATGTCAAACACCAATGGATATGGGATCATCCATCGCCAATCTACATTGGTCGAGAAGCTATATGCTAGTCTACTGTGGTATATCGATGTCCTGTCTCGATACACCCACGACTAAGAACATTTGAAGGATGTACTTAACGACTACTCTGTCCCCACTAGTATGATCTGCATCATAGCCCTGGTAGTCAAGCACTCATTCTAAGGGCTTTATCAACATGTAACATAGAGACAATCAGTGTACATGTTAAGATAAAGAGCAACCAGATAGCATACTATCACGTCGAGCAAGAAAGTCCTCCATATATATGTTCAAGCATCCACTACAATATACATCGTATGTACAGTAATGGCCTCTAGGGCATACATATAACTAACATACCCAACTAAAAATTATTTGCACGACTCCTTTAAGCCATGGTAGGATAGTAATCTAAGTACAGTGGGAACTCACACGAGACAAATGACGATCTTAGGTTTAAAAACTAACCTGTACTCATGCCACAAGAGAACTGTTATCTGACGATAGGTATAATACCATGTAGAAGTTCCCGGTGTGTCCGTTCGGTGTACTCACCTCCAGTGAGCATATGTATACAATCTTAGGTGCCCAAAACACCAATGGCTTGTGAGACCGGCCACTGCCTCTCGTCAGGGTCTAGAAAGTACACACCGGTCTACTCTTGAATATCGATGTTCAGTCTCGATACTCCCACGACTAGGAATATTTAAGGATGTGTTTATGGACTACCCAGCTCCCACGTATATGATTGCCATCATGATGCTGGTAATCTAGCAAGAATCTTATGGGCTTTAGCATTATGTTTTAGCGACATATAATAGCAAGTAAAATGTATACACATAATGATAAAGACAAATCAAATAACATACTATCATCTCGAGTAAGATTGTTCTACCCGTAATTGCTTACCCGCAATTACAATAATTGCCTTGAGGGCACTATATCCGACAGGTATCAGAGCCCAGATCAATCGGGACCTCAACAATACCTCTGAAAGAAGTAAGCTCTACAAGTGTTGTACTTTCCACGTGACAACCACACCAAAAAAAGTGATTGTTGCACGTGAGGGGGAGTGTTGAGATGTGTGGATTAAAATAGTCCCACGTTGGAAAAACTATGAAAGGTACATGAGTATAAGATATAAGATGGGATGAATCTCAACAAGGCTTCTACAAGCTTCTACAAGCTTTCATCCATGACAAAATGCCGCCTTTTGTACTTACGAAAATAAATAAAACCCTAGCAATTAAACCAAGTATGGTGTAAGTCATACACACACCTTTGTTGCATGTATCTGTAAGTCCGCGTTGCTCACCCCGGTTCTTACGGGGAGGCGGAAACGGTATAAAAAACAATTTTTGGCGCAAAGGCAACATTGACTAAAAGAAGGATAGTTGCTACACTGCAAACTAGCAAACTACTAGAGATTCTATCTACTATGTCATAGAGATTATACCTCACGACACCGGTCCTTCGGGTCTTCATTCCGTTGTCCGGCTCGTCCATCCACGCTCCGAGGGTCGATCCGGATCTTGATCACCTCCGCGGCCTTCTTGAGTCGAAGACGATCCACCCGAGAGATGTACTCCGAGCTCCACCACGAGCCGAGGCAACTAGGGCAACAAGATCGCTAGTCTTGATGTCCTAGGATGTGTAGAAGAGATAGATGGAAGTGTTTGTCTATTTGGATCCTTTTTCTCTCAACACATGAGATCAAAGGAATAATCAAGAGGAGGAAGAAGAAGGAGAACAACCATGGAGCTCTCTCATTTCTTTTTCAAGAGAGAGAATGAGAAATGAATTATGAGCTAGAGAGAATGAACCATGGTTGCAATAATACACTAATATCATCATTACTAATCCTTTCATGATAAAGTTGATGGCTACTAATGACTTGACCATTTTCATAATCCAAAGAATAATAAGAAATCCAAAGAATACTCTAGACCTCTCATGAAGGTCCAAGTCAACTTTGGTCAAACGGTCAACAAAGTCAAGTATGGTTAAATGGTCAAAGCAATTAGCCATCACATAATTATCACTAAAAAGGATTAGTAGTGTCCCCGGCTCATAATGGTTTTGACCGAACGAACTGCCAAAACCCTAATGAGTCCGCCTCATTATGGTTTCGACCGAATCAACTGTCAAAACCCTAATGAGGCACCTCCTTCATCTTCGCTCCTCACAACTGTGCATACACACCCGCATCCGCATTCCATAGAATGCCAATGCACAGAAGACAAAACAAATCCATCCGTGCAATACTAGGATCCGGCTTAAACCAAAGCCCACTAGTATCGCCTGCCCGAACAGCATACGCACACAAGTGTACGTAAGTGATCGTAGCCTTGCCGTAAAACCATACGGCCTCTACACCTTTCGCTCAGTGCAGGGAAACTCTCTGTGTGGGACTCTAAAGACTCGACACTACGCTGGCAGTGGGTTTAACCACAAACCGCAAGCGGCACTAGCTGTACGTAACGGTCCCCAGGTAGATGTCGATAAGAAGGCCGATGAGGTAAACCCATCCAAACTCCTACTGAGCATGTATGTGACAATCTCCGTACAGTCCGGTCTATTCGTCTAAGAATATCGCATGGTGGGCCTAGGGGGGCGGTAAATGTCAGTCCCCTAATAGCAGTACAAGTCGTGTCGGAGTGTAGCCCAGAACACCCTGAGATAACACTGGAAACCTACCAGTATATCTCGCTTGCCCTGGCCAGGGACTTTGTGTAATGGCTCTTCTAGACACAGCGCGATATCAACCCCCAATACCGGGAGAGACGAATCCTGTCTAACCGTCACTGCCTCCAAGTGCTTCAGGACTGCACCCAACTACTACCTGTTTGCACGACTCTTTTGAGCCGTAGTAGGGTAGTAATCAAAGAACAGTGGGAACACACTCGAGGCGAAATGACAGTGTCAAGTCAACGGACTAAGCTGTACTCATGTCACCTGAGAACTGATAACTGACGATAGGTATAATACCAACCAACAGTTCCCGACGAGTCCTGTCCAGTGTACCCGTAACCTAATGAGCACCCGCATACTATCTCCAGTACGACGTACTGATGGCTGTGAGACAGACCATCTCCCCTGCTGGGATGAGAAGCGTATACGCTAGTCTACTCCGGAGTATCGATGCCCTGTCTCGATAGTCCTACGACTAGGGACCTGTATAAGGATGTGCTTATAGATTACCCAGCCCCCACAAGTGTGACTACCATCATAACGCTGGTAACAATATTTGATTCAATATTATCATGATGTAAGTTTCAGTTAACATCAATAAGCTAATAATTATTATCTAAGTTTAAGAATAAGTAGTCATATATTAATTTGTAGTGAATAGCAAATAAGATATAAATTATTCAACTTTACACGAGTCTTAAAAAAGACGAGCTTGAATATGAGACGAGCTTGAGCTTGCCGTGTTCGTATTTTTTCGTTTATTTCATCGAACTTAGATTTTTGTTCATGCTCGGCTTATTTAGATGTCAAGCGAACCCGAGTCGAGTTTTTAGCATGCCAATCTCAAGCCGAGCTCTGAACTTTGAGATTTTTAAACATCCTTACATGTAACATCAGAACGAGTTGATGTTCTCCTTCACGATGGTCAGGAGAATACTATCACGTCACTAAAGCGGCTGGATAACCAACAAAGAAAGTGGAAGGGGCCTAAAACCCTAAAATATGCAATTTCTCTCGATCCTAAAGGTTGATTCATATATATAACCTAGGAGAAGAGTATGGACGGCTTAGATTACATCACATCCCCAAACCCTAGCGAAGCTAGGATTCGGCCCATAATGAAGTAATCGACCTGCATGCATCCTATGCGGGTGCAATGTGGATCAGGTCGGTCGGTCGGTCGACTCTATCCCCGACCCACTTAATTGGCCAAGTTCGGGTCGGTATGACCAAATTGCAACAATTTTCAGTATTTTAGTTTGAAAAAAAAATGATAGATAACTCTCTGTTACTTTAATGTCAAATGAGGGATGTAAGAAGCAAAGAACAATTCTTATAGCACGTGCAGTGCACATGATTAAATTAATAAGATATAAAACATAAAAGGATTTATCAGTTCTTCAGTTTAAATAGATATATATGTTTCATCATTTCTTTTATCATTTCAATTTGTTGTTAACTTGTCATCTAAAAAGATTTGATAAAACTCAAACTAAATAAAAATATTTATGGCCCTCTGGATAGAATTTTAACTACTTTTAGATAAAAAAAATAGATTTATTAAAGATTTTTAGTTACGATCAATGAAGAAGATATACCACATCAAATCTAGTTCTTAACAGAGACGTTCAACTCATGTGCAAGGCACTAGTTGGAGTAAATCCAAGGCTAACTTTAGCCCCAATAGCAGAAAATATCTTTAAGTTTCCATAACCATCTAGCAAGAAATCACTACTACAAATAAGGGTTGCCCCTACGGATTTATCCGTAGGGGCAACCCACTGCCCCTACGGATATATGCGTAGGGTCGAAAAAATACCCCGTAGGTGCAAAGGCCGCAGGTGCAAGTTGAGGCCCTGAACTTGCCCCTACGGGCAAATTCTTGCCCCTACGGATTTCTGTGTAGGTCCTGTTGCCCCTACGGACTACGCCGTAGGGTAAAAAAATTTATATTATTTACGGTTTTTTTAATATATTAATTGTACCTACGGACATGTCCGTAGGTACAAGTTATACCCCCTACGGATAGCTACGTAGGTACCTATCCGTAGGGGAAAATATCAAGATTCCTGATATTTTGCCCCTACGGATATCTCCGTAGGGGATAGGCAGTGGCCCCTACGGATATGTCCGTAGGGGCACTCCCAACCCTCTGGTACTGAGATCAGGGAGCAAATGTCAGTTACGGCTGACATTTTGCCCCTACGGATATAACCGTAGGGGCAACATGTGTGCCTACGGATTAATCCGTAGGTACATATTGTCTGTATTTTTTTTTAAAAAAGTGCTGCCTGATTTTTTCCCGCCCTGTGCACAATAATATATACATCAATCAAATATAAAAATAATCATCACACAACATATATCGCAGTATTCATAATCACATCTCACGCATATAATATACAAAAGAAATCCAAAAACTGAATATGATATAAATATAAACCAATATCGATATCGTTTCAAAATGTAGTACAATGTGTATGATATAAATAAATACATGTTTCAAAAAATAAGAACCAAAAAGCTACCCTAGTTCGGTCCAGCTCCACCTCTGAATAACGATAGAATAACGCGCGCCTGCTCCTCGGTCAATAAACTCTGCAATTCGGCACGAGCGGGAGTCTGAGCGGCCTGTGGAGCTGGCGATGTGGTCTGCGCAGCCGCCGTCGAGGTAGTCACTTGCGGAGCCGCGGCTGCGGGAGTCTGAGTGGGCGGTGGAGCTACAGGAGCTGTCTGCGGAAGCGCAGCCGATGTAGTGGCTTGCGGAGCCGCAGCCGAAGGAGATGCATGTGGAGGCTCGGCCGATGTACCCTGTCGCGTCTGGACCTAACGTGTGTAATAAGCGTGTAAGAACTGTGTATTATTCGAATTCGTATCATTATTAAGTTATTTCGAAACCCCGTTTGGATATCTAGTTTGTTGTTTATTTTAATTACATCTGTATGTATGATTAATCAAACTTAAGTCTAAAACCAAATAAGCTCAAGCTACGTACTAATAATGGATATGTTGATATCTATATAATATGACATGATATTTTACTATAAAACAGTATACATACCAGCATCTCCTTCAACTCCTGAACGGTGGCCCTCAAGCTCTCCAGTTCCTGATGGACACGTCGGTCACCGGAGACGGAGGAAGTAACCGCCGGGATGGAGTCCAACCTCATATGGGCCCTGCTAGGGCCCAGTCCCCGGCCTCTCTCCCAACCTCCGTGGTGCCCTCCGTGTGCGGCGTCCAGAACTGGGGTCAGCAGCCTCGGATCGCTCTGTCCGGTAAAATCGATTCCAGAGGCCTGGGCCTGCTCAACCACCCGCTCCTACACCCACATTAAGCAGTAAAGTATAAGTATAAGATTTAAACTTGAACCTTCCAAAACTAAAATTTCAAATTTGGGTAGAAAAAATATTAACACTTACGCAGTACTCCTGGGTAGCGACGTCGGGATATCGAACCTCGCCCGTGGCGGGATCTGTCGAGGTGCCATGGACGGCAAGATATGTGGACAGCACGCTCGGTGTACCACCTGACGCCACGGTCCGAGATGTCTGCAATATTAGAAAGTAACTCTTAATATTAGAAATATTAGAAAATAACTCTTAATATTGTAGAATATCACAAACGTCGGTCTATTGTAATTTACCGATAACTCCATGGCTCGAGTAATGTTCCTCGAGCCACCTGTGTAAGTGGGGCGACCCCTCTTCGCCGACTTCCTGTTCTCTGTATTCTGAGCGGCCTGTTTCTGCACAACGCATTAACATTTAGTTTTCTAATTAAGAAACACAAAGAAATAAATTATATCATAAATAATGAATTACATTTAAAATACATACCTGTTTGCGTTGGGAGTCGAAATAAGCGCACACCAGAGGCCATGTCTCTACGTCGACTCTCGCAAACGCCGGAGTAGATAGGAGGGCCGCTCTCTCTGCCTCGGGGGTCTCCATCCACAGGGAGTAGCAGTCGGCCTTCAGCTCATTCCTGTTGCATCGGATCTTGGCCTGCATGTTCTTCATCAGGCCATTGTACAGAGCATGAAGGTCGAGCACCCTCCCCGGGTGATCAGGGTCGGCTACAGGCTGATAATCGTAATCCAACTGAAAATACAAAAAAAACATTGTTATTAGATTGCAAGTGTTAATAATAAATATATTGGATAGATCAAATGAAAATATATATTAATACATACCTGAGCCTGATCAAAGAAGAGGGCGAATGAGCGCTGGTGCTGCTCGCCCCACTCATTGTAGGTTATGCTGACTATATTGAGAAATATAAGAACGGGATAGTTACTGACAAAGGAGAAAATCCGTGTATATGCTTTGTGTGTGCGTTTGTCGTTGAAAAGAATAAATTATCGCACGTATGTTAACCGATAGACGGGGACTAAGTGGCGTTTTAGTTTCATATATGAGTATCGATGGGAATATGAAGGTTTCATATTATTATCGAGTATCATATATTGGTTTTAACCCGAACATCTCGAATCGCTCTCTAATTATGCGTTTGTTGTGTATTCTTGTTGTATGTGTGTGTTCCGGCTGTCGGGGGTAGGCTTCTATCCCATTAAGAATGTATAGAGCGAACGCCCATCACTTATGCTTTCAACCGTTTCAAGTAAATTTCGGCAGCACCTCCCCGCTGTTCTCCGAGTACACTGTAATAGAACAGATAATCATTTCAAAGCTGTGAAACAACGTTGAAATGAACATCTAATCTATCTTTGTACCCGGAGAACCAGCGGAAAGGTACCGACGAAATATCTCGAAACGGATGAAAACACAAGTGAATGAAAGCGTTTGCTTTATACATTCTTAACTTGTCCACACGGGACAAATTTATGGGTTACCATACGATTGAATTTTCTCGTCGCGTGGACTATACGACGGTTGTTAGTATCGAGCTATACTGTCCGATATTTAACAACCTTCGTATAGTTCTAGGTCACGACGAGCATCGCACGTATGTTAACCGATAGACGGGGACTAAGTGGCGTTTTAGTTTCATATATGAGTATCGATGGGAATATGAAGGTTTCATATTATCATCGAGTATCATATATTGGTTTTAACCCGAACATCTCGAATCGCTCTCTAATTATGCGTTTGTTGTGTATTCTTGTTGTATGTGTGTGTTCCGGCTGTCGGGGGTAGGCTTCTATCCCATTAAGAATGTATAGAGCGAACGCCCATCACTTGTGCTTTCAACCGTTTCGAGTAAATTTCGGCAGCACCTCCCCGCTGTTCTCCGAGTACACTGTAATAGAATAGATAATCATTTCAAAGCTATGAAACAACGTTGAAATGAACATCTAATCTATCTTTGTATACGGAGAACCAGCGGAAAGGTACCGACGAAATATCTCGAAACGGATGAAAACACAAGTGAATGAAGGCGTTTGCTTTATACATTCTTAACTTGTCCACACGGGACAAATCTATGGGTTACCATACGATTGAATTTTCTCGTCGCGTAGACTATACGACGGTTGTTAGTATCGAGCTATACTGTCCGATATTTAACAACCTTCGTATAGTTCTAGGTCACGACGAGCATCGCACGTATGTTAACCGATAGACGGGGACTAAGTGGCGCTTTTAGTTTCATATATGAGTATCGATGGGAATATGAAGGTTTCATATTATCATCGAGTATCATATATTGGTTTCATATTATTTATAGTTTACTTTATTTTATTTAATATTTATAATTAAATATATTGATAAATAATATTTGCAACAGAGAATCAAATTACCGAAATGCCCCATTTCATCTCCAAAGCTATTTATTTCCCCCAAAACCCCTCCAAAATCCCAAAAGAACCTTATCTATCTATATCAAAAAATTGAAGCAGCAAGCAGTGCCATTTCCTTCTCTTCTCCCAAAACCCAGCTCGCCTTCAATCTCTCCAACTCATCCTAACCCCAACCCAGCCCCAGCCGAATCCCAACCCAACACCAAACCCTAACCCGGCCTAACCCTAACCCCAACCCAGCCCCAGCCAAACCCCAACCCTAACACTAAACCCCAACCGAACCCTAACCTTAACTCTAACCCCAACACCAGTCGTCGAACCCCAACCGCCGATCGAACCCGTACCCTAACCCTAATCCTAACCCTAACCACAACCGATACCTAATCCTAACCCTCATCGATCGCTACCCTAACATCATTATAATAATGTTTAACTAATTACCTGTAGGCGACGACGGAGACGCAATCGGCGACGACGAGGGCGGTGGCGACAACAAGAACGGAGCACGGTGGCGACCACGAGATCACTGCGCAGGAGTGGCGACGACGATTCGGCTTGGATTCGGCGACGACGAGATCACTGCAGCGCGGCGACGACGACGATCTCGATTTGGGAAAATTTGGTTTCACGCGAGAATAAGAAAAAGAAATAATCAGCGTAGGGATCGATCTCTTAAATCCCTATTTATATGCCCCTACGGATATACCCGTAGGGGCAACCGTAGGGGCAAAAAACACTTTAAGATTTAATAAATGTTAAATAAATATTGAAGGACCGTAGGGGCAACCGTTTTGCCCTACGGATTAATCCGTAGAGCTAAACTTTAACTGCCCCTACGGATAATCCGTAGGGGCAACCCCTTATTTTACTAGTGAATATCTTTTAACTTTCTTCAATATTACAATTATTCTGGTTCCCAAAATGTCTTTTATCGAATTAAAAATGGATAATATCCTCCCAATTAATATAGTTTCACTCCAAAACATCATCTTTATCCGAATTTTTTTCATTTTTACTTATAATTTTATTTGTTCTAAATACATTATGAAGCAAAAAATTTAAAGTTAAGTGTAACTCTATAGAATTTTTTTCAAAACTTGCTTAATATAATCTCTCTCTTGGATTTTATAAATGTTGAGGATAAAAGAAAAGAAGAGAGTTGCAAGTGAATAATGGGGAAGAAGAAGATGTAGCTAATTAAATAAGAATGAAGAGAAAAAAGAGATATTTTGTAAAATTAAATAATAATTGAAAGGCATTCTGGAAACAAATTATAATTGAGGAGGCAGAGAGCTGATTTTAGAAAGTTAAAGGCATTTACTGCAATTTAGCCTTTTTTTTTTAAATATCAATTGTCAATCAATGGGATGTAATGGGATGTTGTTGGTCTAAATTGAGATCTAAAATTGAGGATCCAAGAGCTGTAGATATAAAGTTAGAGATTAAGTAGAGGTGAAGCCCGCGCGATGCGGCGGGTATTTAGAATAATCTATGGAAATAAATAAACAATAACTCATATAAATAGATATGTCAATGATCGTAACGGTAAACGTTCATATCACTTATGTAATAAGCAAAGTCCATGTCATTTATCTGAAAACATTAAAATTTCATGGTATTTATATGTAATACACAAAGTTCATAGCATTTCTTTGAAGTTTATTGGAAGTTCATTGTATTTATTTGTAATAAACCAAATCCATAGTTTTTATATGCAAAAAATGAAATCTTATTGTATTTATTTGTAATAAAAAAAGTCCATAGTATTTATCTAAAAATGGCGAAAAATCGTAATATTGATTTACAATAAACAAAGTCCATGAAATTTATATGGAAAGGGATGAAAGATTGTAGTATTTATTTATGTTAAACAAAACTCATAGCATTAATCTAGAAAACGACAGAAGTCGTCGTTTTTTTTTATAATAAATAAATTTCATGCTATATATCTAGAAAATGGTGAAAGGCATGGTATTTATTTGTGGTAAATAAAATCTATGGTATTTATATGAAAAGAATTGAAACCACATGGTATTTTAGCGAAAACCTAGCGGTGAACGAAGTCAATGTTTTTTGTTTGTAAACAACAAAGTTCATGGTATTTTATCTTTAAAATGTCGAAAGCTGAGGTATTTTAGTGCAAAACTAAAAGGGTTTTGAGTTGATTGTATAGTTGTAAATAAAAATAAGTTTTGGGATGTGGAAACAATTGTAAATAAATAGAAATTTTGCCAAAACGAGAAATTCACAATTTTATCCGAGCCACTTTTCAAAAATAACAAAATTGCTAGCTTGTTGATTTTTCATATAAACCTAAACTAATAGAAAGTGGGGGGCAAAATGGGAATTTTGAAATTTCCATTTTGATAGCAGTTTCTATTAATGTAATGATAGTCAACATGTAAATTAAATCAAGAAATTCTGTTTGCTGATGCTAACAAATGATCACCATATACCATCAAATTCATATAGTTTGAAGGGAGAAGCGGAGCTATGAACGTCATAGGCCCATTAGCTCTGAACATACTCACAACTTCTTTACGGGTCTCCTACAACTTAAACGGGGGATCCAGGAAATGTGAGTGTGTTCATAGCTAATGGGCCTATGAACGTTTACAGTGCCATTGACCTCTAGCTTGTCATTTGATTTAGGCTAAATCGAAGTAAATACCCCAAAAAAATACTAATATAAGAAAATAAAAAATAAAATGAAATAATTGATTAGTATCCCACCCCACAACAATGTCTCAACTATTATAATGCAAAGAGAAGAGGTTAAAAGTTTGCCTTGAAATTGGACTCCAATTTTCTGCCACAAAGATTTTGCCGATGTATCAAAATATTACAAAACTACCATTATGAATAATTACTGGGAAAAAATGGTAAAATACTACTCCATATCAAAATTCTTCATGGTATAATTATACTATCTCCACCTTTATCTCTGAAACTCGTCGTATCATTGTAAAAATAAAAAGCTGATTGATTAATTGATTCCTAAGCATTCATTTTATCAACAAAAAAAACTCATTTGTATAAAACATGCAGGGCATGAGTATACTCCTAGTTCACTTATAACTAATTAATTATAACTAACTAAAAAGTTTCTATAGCAAATCAGAAAAACTAATTCATTATAATTAGTTATTTCGTCCTTTGCTAATTACCGATACCTTGATCCCTAAGGGCCTGTTTGGTTGGAGGATTGTACGAGAATTGGATCGTGGAATCCAAAAAATGTAATGATTCCATAATTTTGTGTTTGGTTGTGGAATTTGGATTTGTAGGATTCCTTTGTTTTTTATGGAGGGCCCACCACAAAACAAGAATCCTTGAATCTTCAAAAATTTGGAGAATTTGCAAGGATTTGACACTAATCATTGTACTTTTAGATGATGCCATGATACTTTATTTATTTAATAATCATCTCTCTGTCTATCTCTCTTTAAAATCCTCAATTCCAAATCCCACTTTCTTTTGCACCAACCAAATAAGAATTATAATAATCTACAAATCCAATGCTAGGAATCCAATACCAACCCAGAAATTCTCAACCGTACTATTTTGAAATCCAAATTTCATAATCTTGCAACCAAACAGCCCCTAACTTTTAGGCAAATATAATTTATTCTATCCCGATTTCAAAAAAAAAATTATGAAATAAACAAACTCATATAATTCAAGAACTATATTTTTTTTGCATGAGAGAGATGGATAAACATTACTTTGTTAAGAGCTTAGTTCAAAACTTTCAATTTGAATCTGCGAAAGAGCAAGGCTATGATTAAAAAGCAGTATTTATCTCATAGATTAACTCGTTTTTTTTGTAGTATGCAGCCAGTGCGGGTTTTGGATTCGACTTGTGGGTTTAGAAAAGGATTAATTTCACTAAACTATCATGAACTTTCTCTGATTTGCACGAAACTCATCCCAAATTTCTTTATTATTTTTAGATTCGACTTGTGGATTTCAAAAAGAAATAATTTCACTAAGCTGCCATGTCACTATACCTTTAACATAAATAATTGCATGGGATTTTAAAAACATTAAATATTTACTTTAAACTGCATAAAATAGCTAAACCTTCATTCATTTCCCTCCAAATTAAACACACATATAGCTAACAAAAGAAGAGCAGTAAAATAAAGATCCCAATAGTCCAAAGCACCAAATCAAAATAACTAATTTACCAATCCATCATCACATTTTCACCAAACTCCCCTTAATTAATATCCCAGCAACACTTTAGCACCAAGCCTATAAGAAACATAAGCATCAATGCAACCATACTTCACTTGTTCTTCAGAAAGCACCCTACTCTCCCAATTGCTCATGCTAACACGCCTTGGCTTCTCCATGACCATCCCCAGTATCTCTTGGGCATACCCTTTCAGCCCCATTGGCTGGAAAACGCCCAAATACGCTTTGCAATACCCATCGAGGTCCGACCATTTCCTGCATCGGATCCAATAGTCGTTCGCAAGCTTCGCCACGTCGGCTCCAATCCCGATTCCGACAAAAGTAATGTTGCCATCACTTAAGAAATTTTTGAGTGATTGAGGAATCAAGGTCATGTGGAAAAGTTGCACTATCAGGCATCTGTTTCCTACGCACAGTTGCAATGTGGCTACGCTGTTGCACTGGCCGCGGGCGTAGTTCGGCCTCCATTCGCAGTCGAGGCCGACGATGGTGGGGGCCGCCAGATATGGGGAGTGAACGGATGAGAGCCAGGCGTCGACCGATGAGACGGCATTGGTAACCGTGGTTTCGATTGCGATGCCGGAGAAGTTAACAACGGAATTGGTGGTGGTGGTGGTGGTGGTAGGGGTTGGAGGGCTTGCATATGAATAGTTTCTTTGATGGTACATTGTCTCTGGTTTTGGGCTCCTTAATTTATAGGCAGGTGATTGCTTTGTTGAGAAAGTGGAAAAGACTGCATGCACTTCAAACATTGAAATGATGTTGGGTTATTAGTTAGTTAATCAGTGTGAGACAATTTACTAAAATTCTACCAATGAGCTCAGCTCAGTTGGTATGAGCATTTCCTCTCTTGAGGAGAGTGCGGGGTCGAACCCCATGAACCCCAGGAGGGGAAGTGGCCACAAATTAACGCTTTTGGGACAAACTCGTGGGCGTGTGTGTTGTGTGCTTGTGTGTGATTAGTGCATGAATATGTAGTGTTTGTTGTATGCATAGGATAGGACTTACGGGTCAGTGTGAAATTTTGTTTACTAAAAGTCTTGCATGCCATACATGCATATGAATTTGCATTGTGTTTCTTAATTCATGTTTCGAATTTCTAAGAATGCATGCATGTGAATCTATGATCCAAGAGAGGAATTGATCTCTTAATTAAGAGGAAGAAAATATCCTACTCCCTCTGTTCCATATTAATTGTCTTTTTCCCCTCATATGCACTTACTGAGCACAAGTATTAACTTTTCTAAAATATAACGTCATAGATGTAGTTCAAAAAAAAATCACAGATGTAAAGTTCTCAATATAAAACCATGACAATCTTCATTAATTATTTTTGAAACTTGAATAGCTTTGATACTCTATATATAAATTGCTTTGGTTTTAGAAGAGTAAAGTAGAAAATCTATCTTGAAATTTTAAAGGGACAAGTGAGATGATAAAAAATAAAGAGCAAAAAAAAAAAGACAGGTAGTGCGAAACAAAGGGAGTATATATTAGGATTAAATTATAGGGTCGGATTGCACAAAGCAAAATTCTTGTGTAGTCTACTCAGGATAACACCTATGCCCCATCAAGTGATATATTAGGGCAAGCACCCTGACTCTTTATTAATTCGACCAATTAAGCAAAACTCTCACAAAAAGACTCAAATTCTAATTTAAACATAACAAATTAACAAAAGTTAAATTAGGCATCCTTTTTAGAGTTGAATTCAACTGTTTTATAGGTTTTGGTATATCACTTGAAAGATGTTTGTGATAATAAATCACTGAACATATATGATGGCAGTAGCGGATCTAGAATTTTATCAAGCGTGAAACCAAAATTGCTATCGTTGTAAAGGCCTCATGCCCGAACGTGGGGGTGTGGGACGGTAGCCTCTGAGCCTTATTTTTTGAGTAATAACATGCATATGGTGTTTCCATGTGACACATAAAAAGGCTTCAAAACATATTTGTCATATATATATATATATATATATATATATATATATATAGGACATGACAAATTTGTAAAAATATAACAGGGAAAAACCAATATATTATCTATCTATATTTTTTATGAAGTGAAAATAAGAGGGCAAGGCAAGAGAAAACTATATTGTGATGGAGTTTTGAATAGTGTAAGAATAATTTAATTCAAAAAAAATGTCTCAAGTGGGAGTTGTTGAACCCAAGCCTCTCTCAAAGAAGGAGCTTAAGGCTAGCGCCTAAAGACCACTAGGTCACCTTCATCTTCGTGGTTTTCTTTATATCTATAAAATGATATATGTACACATCAATATATATACATATATAGGGTGTTTATTTTTCAAAACAAGGTGGGACCATGACCCCACTCCGCCCTCAAGTGGGTTCGCCCCTGTATGATGGATGTGCTAAGATCAACCGAGAAGGGTTTTGTGTATTAAAACTTTACATATCATAAGGCAATTAAAACAAACATACAACCCTTGATCATGACTAGGCCTTGAAGACCGAAAGTGCAGCCGAGAGGGTTGTCCCTTCATCCAATATTTGCAATCTTAATATTTGCTCTATATATCAAAAGGTACGAGAAGGCATACCTGTTTGTCAGGGACCACCTGTTTGTCAGGGCCCAGATGAAGATGGCGTTAATCGCCGGAGTCCTAACTTACATTAACTAGAAGGGTGGCTGAGAAGCCCTAGAGTTTGATGCCTTCCTTCTGTTTTAATTCCCTGCTTTTATAATGCAGGCCTCCTTCAAAACCTAGATGTATCTTGGACTCCAAGCAAGATTTCCTTGATTTACTCTCATCTGTTAAGATTTAAACAAATCTTTCCATCTAATAATTGATAACGACTTTCTAGAAATATCTCCTTGAATCCACTTGCTTTTTTCCTTGACAACATTGCTTCTAAAAAATATTTAGGGTTTTCTTAAAAATTTCATCACCAAACAACAATGACAACAACATTTGCTAAGTTAATCCCAACAAAGCTAACAACAAAACCCTAACCCAAAATATTTAGGCTTTTTCTTAAAAATCAATAGATAGTAAATCTAACTTGTTAGATGCGTACCTTGAAGAGAATTCTTGCACAAATTGCAATAAAATTAAAACCCTTCCTTCATATCTTGAGAGATCTTGATCTTGAACGGAATAGAGAGAGTTATTGAGCTTGAGTGTAACGTCTACGAAAGAGAAGAAGAAGATCTATGGGTAGGAGATGTTCAGAAAAATTGCTGGGATTTTTTTGGAATTTTTTTAGGGCTGGAGAAGAGATCTTTTGAGAGAGGAGAAGAAGAAGTGAGTCACGGGATGGGCTACTCCCAAATAATGCCATTAATCAAATCTACATCAATTTCGCTGACAGCTATTCATTGAATCCACATTAAAATTCAATTAAGTCTAAATAAATTATAATAAACTAATTATAAAATAAAAACCATGATTGTCGGAAAAATCAAATACCTACCTTCTTATTCTTTTGCTCCCTAAAGAAATTTCGCTTTTAAAGGAATCTAATAACAGTAAATTAGGTGTAAACAAAATCAAGCATAGATTATATGTTTAGATAACGCTAGAGAAAAAAGTACCTGTAGCAATGAAGATCTAGAGGTTAAAAATTACGTTGTTGTAGCGAATGAAAACGGATGAAGACGGAAGAGCTGTTTCTCTTTTTATTTTGAATTGAATGAGTTTTATTTTGTACGTATATGATATAAAAGAGGATGGAAATTAGAAAGGTATATCTAATTAGAATCAAATCGAAATTAATTGATTTTCAATAAAGCAACGGAAGACTAGAAAAATCTTAATAATATATTTTAGTTTTAAGTTTGAACCAACTCAATCTTTAACATTAATAAGAGCATTATGATTAATTGATTTTCAATGAAGCAACTGGAAGACTAGAAAAATCTTAATAATATATTTTAGTTTTAAGTTTGAACCAACTCAATCTTTAACATTAATAAGAGCATTATGATTAATTGATTTTCAATGAACGCAGAAAGAAAGGGCGCATTATTCATGGGCCTACTTGATGGAAGAGGGTCTTTATGTATATTTAGTTAATGAATGATTGGACATGAAAAAAAATCATTGGAGATCACGAATTTAAAAATATTTGATTTTTTTATTGGTTTTACATGTGAGAATACATATAGGCGTGAACAAAGAAGGGAGATTTATTTCTATATATCTTGTCCAACAAGCACAACATTAGTATCTTCAGTAGCTACTTACACAGATTAATTGGTTAATCAGAGTAAAATCATCTGAAAAGTCATGTTGCATCTGCATGCATATGAATAATATTGGTTATTACTTGCCAGTACATTAGTATCTTCAGTAGCTACTTACACAAATTTTTTTGTATTATAAATTTGACGGATTCATTTTGTTATTATAAATTTGACCGTCGAGATAGAATTTTTATTTTGCAAACAGATATAATTTTTTGTATTATAAATTTGACGGATTCATTTTGTTATTAGAGTGTATACCAGATTCAAACAGTTAATATTATACAATTTTTATTCATTTATCTCATATTTAATTAATATCGTGATTTTTATTTAATTTTTTTTTTTAAACGGGACGGGTTCTGAGAACCTGTCCTCTTCATAATTAAGGGGAGGGCGGGTTCTAGGAACCCGCCCTCCCCTATAATAGATAGAGGGCGGGTTCCTAGAACCCGCCCTCTATTTGGGTAAGGGGTGGGGTCGTCCAAGTCATCCTATTTTGCGAAATTAAAATCAAACTACCCTATTTTAATAATTTTAATTTAAAACTATCCTATTTCAAAAAAAAACACTAAATAAAGCTTAACCTTTTATTAGTTATCAAATTCTTTTAATTTTTTCACTGTTGAAAAATTATTTTGCTTGGTTAGGTTTAAATATTTCTTTTAGGAATTGCTATCCATAGTTATATTCAACTGTACGTAAATATGAATTCTCATTATTCAGATTGCATAATTCAAATTATATATATATATATATATATATATATATGGAGGAAAAAGGTCCTAGGATGTCGGGGATGGAGAAGTCGCTACGCGGAACAATATTCACGACAAAACACTTACGCAATAAACAACCATACAATTAACAACGAAAAGACAAATTAATAACGATACGATAATAAGTAAATAAAAATCACAAACCAAACAAGAGAAATTTGTTAACGATGTTCACCCACCATATGGCTAGTCTCCGGCATAGCGGAATCTGTAATATTTACTATAATCTTGAATCAAGTACATCACGAGCAAACCCTAATAGATTTCTCTCAAATCTCTCTAGATCTAAACCGTCACCTTCCCATACAATGATCTCTCTTCTATTTTGTTGTGCATAAAATATATAAAGAGGTCCTTATTTATACACAAACCAATTTCTTAATTAACAAACCACTATAATTAAGAAACTGCCATAAGCCACTCCTTAATTAAGAACCGCTATAACTATGAAACTGTCATAAGACACTCTTGAATTAAGAAACTATGGTTTTGGGAAAATCTGATATAGCTTGTGTACACGTTCAGACATCTGCCTGAAGTTTCTCCACAATTTCAACAATCTTCCACTTGGAGATATTTCAGTCTTGATTCTACCCCATAAGCTAAAAGGGAGGACACCACCTCATAAGCTTCTGTAAAAAAAATATACAGAAGGCTTCTAAAAGCTCTCACAAAACAAAAGAGAATTTAATTCTCAAATAAGATCTTCTTCATCAAAACCCTAAGTAAAGAAAATATCGAGATCAAAACATCTCCTTTATCTATCATATCATATATAAGGGTTTAACCCTTCTCAAAGAACTTGGTTCTTTTTCTATGAATCTGAGATCCACAAGATAAATCTTCCACAAGTTGAGAATTTAATTCTCATCGGGTAGATTTTATTCTTGAGAATTAAAGATTCAGGGAAGAACAAAATTGAAAAGAAAAAAGATTGAGTTCATAATACTCCAGGAAATTAGTTCCTTCAAATCAAGAACTTAGTTCTTTAAAGAACTCGATCCCAAATCCTCAAAATAATGATCTTGGCGATCCTTAATGGTCAAAACACTATTAAAAAAGATTTAACCTCTCTGAAAACATGAACATGGAAAATATGGAGTTCATAATACTCCAGGAACTTAGTTCCTTAAAATCAAGAACTTAGTTCTTAAAGAACATGATCCCAGATTCTCAAAATAATGATCTTAGTGATCGTTAATGGTCAAAATACCATTAACAAAGATTTAAGTTATCTAAAAATATCAACAGAAATTATGTCACACCCCGCTTCCCGGTGTACGGATAAGGATACATGACGAGGCACGCGACGTATTTACTCGGAAGTAACGCGTTAAGCGTATATAAGCAATATAATGTAAAAGTACACAGGAAAGATATGAGATGTAAATGAACATCAATTTTTTATTTATTAAACATTCTTTACAGTACAATATTGGAAAGTAAATACAAGACTAGAAAACAATACCTAAACAATGGCATGAAACTGAAAGTAAAAGTATATACAAGTGTCTAGAGGTCTTGGTCGTCGACGAACTGCTCCAAGTCTTCTGAGCTGGGCTCGATCTCCAGAGAGTCGGGTCTTCCTGCAAAATTCCTTACAAATGTATGTGTACTACATCGCTCATAAATGTAAAATCATATCCTTCCTTAGAAAGTAAAGATACAGATATGATATTACAAGCTATACTAGGTACATACAAACAGTTACGTAAAATCAATATCTGCCCACTTGTCAATCTTAGGTGATATCCCCCTACGGATTCAGCGTCCATGCTCATTCCGTTAGCAACTCTGAGAGTCATATCACCTACCTTGATTACCCTACGATTCTCAAAACCTGTAATGAATTACATATATGAGATCCTGATTTGGTATCTAGTACCCAGGAAGTAGAGTTAATAGATAGACAGTTTTCAATTACAAACACACTCGAAGTCGAAGCCACAACGTGCTTCGAATCCTGGCTTCTGGTTTTCCAAGCCCTGCAGTCCTTCTGACAATGCGCTTTCCCGTGACTACAAAGACATGCCTCCTTCCCTACTATTAGCCCCGAAAATTTTGCCCTGCCCTTTCCCTCTATCTTACTAACACCGCTTATCGGCTTAGTGGAGACCTTCTTCTTCTCTCCCTTGGCTTTCGTCTTAGATCTAGAAGAAGAAGATTCTCCAATAACCAGAGAGGGTGTCTCCCTGGATTCTTTCAGGGTGCCCTCTGTGCTCCTCAATAAATTGAAGAGACTTGGAAGTGTAACTTCCTTCCCTTGAATTTTGCAATTCAAGATAAACTGGGCGTAAGTAGATGGTAGGGACTGTAGAATCAAGGCGATACACAACTCGTTCTCCAACGTGGTCCCATGGTCCGTGAGCCAACCTCGCTTGAAGCAATATCTTTGAGGTCTCATATCTTGCGATATGAGATTGCTCTCCATATAAAACTTTGGTATGGAGGAAGATGGAAGCTAAATCCATCTTCTCGTGCTGCCTCCGGTGTTCACTATCCATTGAGGCTAACACGAGGCACTTGGCTCTCGCACAATCCTTTTCCCATGTCTGACGGATATCAACATCGGCGACGGTGGAATCTGGACCTGGGACGGCGGGGGGTTTTGTAGTAAGGAGGTAGTCCAGCTTGTCATAGGTAAGTGCCATGTAGACATTCCTTAGCCAATCAATATAGTTTGGCCCAATCAAATTATTATCTAATAACCTATGCTCGGTCATTGTGGTCGCTGCAATAAGGAGAGGGAGAAGAAACACTTAGCATGATACTCTTGCAACTTTAGATTGGTTATTAGTTTATCTAAACAGGATGGCTCCCACTGTTTTCTCGAATCCTTCCTCAAACCATAAAAGAAGAATTAGTCAGGATTAATCTCACTTTTACAATTCTTGCTTAACCTTTCGGCCAGGCTGGTGTTGGTACATCGAGAGAGGTTTTCCAACGCTTTCGCGAAGTTCCTTAATTACATAACCTCTTTTCCCTGAAGGCGTAGCTCCGCTAACACCGTTCTAGACACCTACTTGGTTTATAACATTGATCTTTTAGTGAAAATCTCCCGAAGAGTAGCATATACTCACAGTAGGATCGGGATCCAAATATCATTGTGTGATAACCAAGAAGGAAGCCTATCATGATTATCACACTCAAAATGGTATGCAACACTAGCAAGTTTCAGTACCTTAGAAACTCCCGATGTGGATTTTTGCCCCATATTCTTATGACCTTGACGAAGGCCAACAAATCATAAGTTACATGTCAAGTTCTACCCGTCATTGTCCAGATTAATTTGAACCCACCCGTACATACACTTGACGAAGGCCAACAAAGTAATACGATTGTCCCAAACCAACGCATCTATTTATGCTACATATGAATGCCCAGCAGCTACCAATCACTATGGCTTGGCGAAGGTCAACAAACATAGCTTGAATACTACTGATTATTCATATGAAATGACAGAGGGCTACGGATGGTTTTGGAGAAACCGTGAACGTAGTGAACTTGATATAGTTGAAGGAACCATGATAGCTTTTTAAAAGGAGTGGTTTAAGCTCCGCATTTAAAATTTCTTTTTGAAGAAAATTGAGTGGTTTTGAAATTATTCCAACGATTAAGCTTTGGTTTGTTTTATCTTTTCATTAATCAATGTTAATGTGGTCCCATCATTTACAACCTATCATTGCAGCAAAAAAACAAAAATACAATGTACGCTTATGCCATCCGCATTCTCCACGGGGCCCTATCATGCACCGTTAGGTTACTTAACTACCGGCAGAGCGGGGGCTGGACTAGCGCGGGTGCAAAACATAAGCAATGTTTATATATAGCCATTTGTCTCACGCAATAATAGGCATTTCAGATCACAAATGAATATATTAGATATACTAGAAATTCCGCGTTTCGTTTAAAGCTGTAACGAAAGACGAATTCCACGGTCGTGATGAATAGCCAAATAACCCACCCTAGACCCCTACGGGTGTGGCAAACTACCCGCCAAATTCCCGAAATGAAGCAACCTCCCTCAGTAAAATGAGTATGCCACTCGGCACTTCAAAGAACCCGGTAGTTTGTGCACCCCACCTTGGGTCTATCCTAGGAGCAGAAATAGTAAAAGAAATAATATACAATGGTGGCTACAAGCTCAACCCGGATGTGCTCCGAAAAATAATATTACATCACTTTTACAAATTACATGAATGAAAGAAAAGAAAACACTCTTCTCACATCCCCCAGCTATTCATCCACGACGATCCAATAAAATTCATATACACAAACCATCAACACAGATCACAGATATGTGCAACCCCCAACTAATCGACGTATAGCAATTAGCGGTGGTTTACGAACACATACATCAAACACAGAAAACCCGATTATCTAAAGTACTTAGAATTTTGATCAATAAACTAAATTTGAATCTACCTTATGTACAACACTGTACACAAAAAGATCCTGGGCAGAAACAAAATATCCCAAATATCGTAACTCAACAAAAAAACCAGGAAAAATTTGGACTGGCTCGGCCTTGAATCGGCCGCGGAACGGCGGCAAAACGCTCTGTTCTGCCTTGGTTCCACGGCGTTCTTGGCGATTCACGCGTCTAAATTTCTTCAGTTGTCTTAGAAAACCTTGCACGTAATTTTAAGGCCTCTGAAAAGATTTTTGGGCCAGTTTTTAAAAACGACACAAACGTGGATTTTCGGATGTAATTTTCGGATTTTTCCGCGATCGAATTTCTAAAGATTTTGCTAACTAGCTAGTTAAGGTTTTATAGGCTCTGATACCACTGTAAACCGATGTCGCGCATCCCGCGGTTTGCGGGGAGGCGGAATTTTCAAAAACGATGATATTTGACTACGCAATACCGGCTAAAACTCCAGGATCTTTAATAAAGCCTTAACTAGCTAATCTATCTAAGAGGTTAACTACTCGGTGAGATGGTTATATCTCCAAGATACGGTCCTTCGGGTCTTCTAGTGCTCCTCTCCAAGGCTCCTAGGTGTCGGATGACGAAAGCTCCATCGGCCCCTTTACGTCAAAGATGATCCACCGCGAGAGAATGTGCTCCAAGTTCCAACCTCTAAATGAGGTAACTAAGGTAGATGGTTCGCTAATCCAACTAGCCTAGGAGATGTAGAGAATTGTAACATTTCTGAAATATAAGATATTATTTTTGGAATTTAAATATTAAAATAATATATTTCGCGAAAAATATTCGATTTGCGAATATGGGTTTTTCGTAAAATGGTATAAGTATATACCAATATTTGGAATATAAGTAGAGATTAAAATGAGTTATTTATTAAAAGATATTTATGGGATTTTGGCGTTTTTATAATTAATTATATGCAAGTTTAAATTTAACTTGATTAGTGCACTACTAATCACGATTTGGCCAAATCCGTATTTTTACATTGTCATGACTAGTGCTTCTCCTCTGGGTTTGACTGATACCGGCTTACCATGCTTAGTGCGTAAGCAACATCTGGTCTGGTACACAATATCGCATACATTATAGAGCCTACCGCAGAAGCGTAGGATATAGATGTGATGCGAGCCCTTTCCAAATCAGTCTTAGGAGACATCTCTTTAGAGAGGGTGATTCTGTGACAAGCCGGTAGACTACCGCGCTTTGAATCTTCCATACTAAATCTTTTTAGTATAGTGTCGATGTACCTTGACTGTGAAATTCCCACCATCCTCTTAGATCTATCACGATAGATCTGGATCCCCAGAATGTAGTTGGTATCACCCAGGTCTTTCATGGAGAATCTCTGTGACAAGAATCCTTTAACTGATTGTATCATAGGAATGCCATTTCCTATCAAGTGAATGTTATCCACGTACAATACGAGGAATACCATAGTTCTCGCTACAATCTTACTATAGATGCATAGTTCATCTGGATTTTTGATAAAGTCGAATTCTTTGACCGTCTCATCAAAACAGATGTTCCAACTCCGTGATGCCTGCTTTAGTTCATAAATGGACTTAAGCAACTTGCACACTTTCTCGCTGCTCCCACTCTGAATGAAACCCTTTGGCTGATCCATATAGACGCACTCTTCCAAATTTCCATTTAGAAAAGAGGTTTTTACGTCTATCTTCCAAATCTCATAATCGTTGAAGGCGGCAATGGAAAGAAGGATCCGAATGGATTTGAGCATAGCCACTGGAGAAAAGGTTTCATCATAGTTTAAACCAGGTTTTTGACGAAAACTTTTTGCAACAAGTCTAGCCTTATAGGTTTCAACCTGTTCATCTACACCAATCTTCTTTCTGAAGATCCATTTGCAGCCTACGGGTTTTACCCTGTAATACCCCAGAGCAGTGCGGTCTTAAGACATCATGGTGATCTGCTCTGTCCACACTCAGTGCAGTCTGTTGCGGACATCTTGGTGATCTGAGGAAGGGAGCCATTTTAGAACAATGGGATCGGGTCCTTAATGCACATTCCGAAAGAGGACCGAACTGCATTATAAATATAATGATACCACCCTCAATTACAGAGGTGTCTTTTAAGTGAACCGGAACTACAGGAGCTTGAGAGCTCCGTGTTTACCCCATTCAGAGCAAAGCTCTGTTCAAATTCCAAGACGGGAAACGAAGCAACACTTCTGTTTCCTCCAATCAGAGCAAAGCTCTGTTTTAAAAATTAAAGTGAAAATTAAAATTAAAATAAATGAAGCAACGCTTCAGATCTCCTGCGCTGCGCGCAGAGCGCCACGTGTCAAAATCAGACACGCCAGCGCAGGAAGCGCAACGCCCAAAACAGTGCACCCAATCAGAGCAAGGCTCTATTTAAAACAAAATTAAAGGAAGCATCGCTTCAGTTGCGCTGCGCCTTGCGCTCCGCAACACGTGTCGGCGCAGTTGCGCTAGCGCAGTTGCGCTGCGCTCTGCGCTGCGCGACACGTGTCGGCACAGTTGCGCTGCGCGACACGTGTCGGCGCAGTTGCGCTGCGCTCTGCGCGCAGACGCGTTTGCGCCAAACAGAATTAAAATTCCAGTAAGATCTTTCTGTTCTTGTTAAAACAAGAATATTGTCATCTGTAAAACAGAAGCCCTTGGATCAAAAATCCAACGGTAGGGAAAAATCCCCAAATCACTCAGAGAATGATCTTTTTAACAAATTTAACAAATTAATGAGCACTATATAAAGGCCCCTAGACCCCAATTCTAAAACACACAACACAGAGAGAGACAGAAACACAGAAACAGAGAGAGAACTCTAAAGAATTTTGAGAAGAACTCAAAAAGAGGAAAAAAGGTAAACCCTTTGAATAAAAAAGAAAAATTTCTTCTGAAAAGATCATTGATCTAAGAACAAGATCAAGGATCTTCAATAAAAAATATAATAAATAACAAAGGCATTGCCTTTTTTATGAACCATTGGTTCTGGAATCTTAAAGATTCTTTTCTTGAATCCAAAATTGGATCAAAATATTAAAACAGTGCCTTGCACTTGTAAATCTGCACTGTTGCACTCCTGGGTTGGCGCAAGCCACCAGAGAGCGCCACGTGTCAGCACCGGAATAACTTGCGCTATGCGCTTTTAAGATAGAGTATTGCTCTCTGAAATTGGCGCAACTCACCAGAGCGCGCCACGTGTCGGCAGCGCAACAGCGCAGCGCACTGGCGCTTGCGCTCACCAGAGTGTGACACGTGTCACCTCCACATGCGCTTGGGCTCAATAATTGGCGCAAAGCGCCTGACAAGCCACATGGCCACTGTCAGTTTGATTAATGCACTGCATTGTTTACAGAAGGGCCAAGCCCAATTAAAAAAGGCCTAACAGGCCAAATAAAATGCAATGCATTACTTTAAAAAGGGCAGAGCCCAAACAAAAACAGATGCTGCGCATCATTTAAAAGGGACAGAGCCCAAATCAAAAAGGCCTAGCAGGCCAAAAGAAAATGCAATGCATTATTAAACAGGGGCAAAACCATAGCACAGGCCTAATAGGCCAAAGATAAAAACGTTGAATATTCTCAACTGGACTTAGCCCAATCATGGCCGTAAGTCCTCAAATAAATTTGACTGAGCAAGACTGCTCTCTTAAATCAATTTATATCCGGTTCAAGGATACATCTCCGAACTCCTCTGACACCTATCGTTGCAATCCTTCAACGACGTCAGAGTGGTGACGGGTCCCGATAACCACACATCGACACGGACTGTGGGGTCCTTAAACTCATGGACTTATGCGTCCTTAAACCAAAATACGGACTGTGGGGTCCCTAAACTCACGGACTAATGCGTCCTTAAACTAATGGACTAATGCGTCCTTAAACACATCCATACGGACTGTGGGGTCCTTAAACTCACGGACTTATGCGTCCTTAAACCAACATCCGTCCCCAAAACGGGAACGATGGACCGCCATGTCCCTAAACTGGCAATGGACCGCAATGTCCCTAAACTACCTATGGACCACTACGTCCCTAAACTGGAACAATAGAGCTCCCAAATGCTCTTTTGTCGGATCTAAACGATCCCGTTTAAGTTGATCTTAGCCTCAAATATGGCTAACGTATCCTTAAACATTCAAACAGACTTTTGTCCCAAATTGGACTATAAGACCCCCAATTAACTTTGGTTCAAGGGTACATCTCCGAACTCCTCTGACACCTGTCGTTGTAATCCCTCAACTTCGTCAGAGAGGTGACGGGTCCCGACGGTCATATATTAAATGGACCACTACGTCCCTAAACTGGAACAATAGAGCCCCTAAATGCTCTTTCCGTTAAGTTGATCTTAGTCTCAAATCAGACTAACGTATCCTTAACGAACGTTTAAGTTGATCTTAGCCTCAATATGGCTAACGTATCCTTAAACTAAAACACCAAACCCAAATCTAAATAAATACGGATTTGGACTAATCCACGTCCTACGGGCGACGGCATAACTTAGTCTCCGTATACAATCCACGAGCATCCACAAACAAAACAAATACATACGACACGAAGTGAAATTCTGGAGAAGGAGAAAGTGGTTACCGCGATGCTGTAGCGTAATTAACTGCAGGGGCTTGCTCCTGCAGGGAAGAGCGTCCCCGCAATCAAAAACCCCTCAAGCGAGGGGGAATCTGACGAAGTCTGCTACATCGGCCGCATCCGTCTAAACCTCCGATACACGGTGCCATAAATCAACTTGGCATCTTCGGAGAGGTAGACGGATAAAACCAAATAGCATCTGCCCCGAATCTCAGGCAAGACGTCTTCACGTCGTCGCCGTCTTTCGGAGGGGGACCAGATTCTGGCACGCCCGGTGGGACCTTTTCCTCTTTCCACTCCACGCTTCGTGTGTCGTCTTCGCGAACGAATCGCGGTTTTATAATGGTTGCCTTTGGGTTTCAAGCTACTAAGATTTGGTCTTTTGCCTGGCGCAGAAATCAAGCATCAATGGCCTCCAACTGCTCGAGCTGCTCCAAATGCCAATGCAACCGACGCTCCTCCTCACCTGGAGGTGTAGCCTATGGGCCTCAAGCGGCCTCCATCCTTTCCATGCCGGTGGAACAAGTGACCCAGGCCACCACCGGTCTGTTTTTCGGGACCATGCTCCCGCCTGCAAGCTTCACTATTCCAGTGCTCGCACCGGAAGCGCATAAGAAGTCGGTCTTCGATCGGCTCACTGCTACAACGGTCCCTTTCAACGGGTCGTCCAATATCAAGCCGGCAGCCTCTGTCTTTGCCAGACTGAGCCAGAACCCTGATGGGCCTGCCAAGAAGCCCATGAACCCTGAAGTGGCCGTCCCGAGGAAGATAGCCACCTCTGCTCCTGAAGCCGTCAAGGCGGCTTCTCCTGTTAAAGTGTCACGCCCCGCTTCCCAGAGTACGCTAAAATGGGCACGTGACATAGCCAACCATGCTACCTATGGGTAGGAAGTATCCATCCACAGTCATATTACGGTTGTAGAGATATCAAGAACAAAATATAACCATCTAAAACATGTCCATAAGCTAAGATAACATGAGTCGAGAATAATAAAAAGTGCGGAAGCAAAAGATCCAATACAAAATAACTGGAATGTATGTCCCATAATGCGGGCTCACATCAGGAATAAACTGCATAAAATAAAGGAACTAACTACTACTGAAAATCTCACTGCTCAGCCTGCTGACTGAAGTACTCCTGCTCGGACTGCAGCAAAGGTACGGAATCTGGGCCATGCAAAACCCAGACGTCAGCGCGTCATGTCATCAAATAATAAAGTGTAACAAGCAATGCAAATATAATCATGAGTGATAAAGCATGCGTAACAGTGATATAAACCAGGGCGGTGAAGGGTGGTGTGCAGTGAGTAAACTAAACTGGTCTATTGGGTATCTACTCTAAGTCTTTGAAATCAAATTGATGAATCATCGATGTAACTCAATAGTATCCCGTGCATGCCCGGGACCACGGTCTACAGACTCTCGGGCTGAAACCGAGACGTGCCGCTAGGCAGTAAAAGGTAGCAGGTATAGACGAGTGATGTCAGCATCATCACTCCGGGGCTGGCCTAGCCCGTAAGACTGATCAGAACAGGTATCGAACTGTTGAGTTACAAGTCAGGTCTCATCATTGATTTTCCCATACCCCCAAGCTATGTATGTCAAGTCAGGTATTCAGTGATCAAGAACTAATGCCCACAGGATCAGGTAAGAGCAGGTTTGTCTGGATAGACAACAGGAGACGTCGCCGGCACGGTCGGATTCCGGCCAAACACAAAACAGTGAACATCAAAGATACAAGAATGCATAAAAGAAAAGAGAAAGAAAATTAGGAAGAAAGAAGGGAAGGAAGATTGAGGAGGCGGTGCTCACGTTGATCTGCAGAGGGGTTGTGATCAGCGACTGCGTCGACGGAGCTCCGGCGGACAACCTACAGGGACAGCGACAACCTACAGATCAGAAAAAGAATAAGAAAAGAGAAGAAGGAGGGAAAGAAGAAGAAAGAAGAAGAAGAGAGGGAGCATCGCTTACTGGGGCGCACGAGGGCCAGGAACACGGGGACGAGTCACCGGCGGCGATCGCCCCGGCGATGCGGATGCGTGCAGGTGCTTGGCTGTGCATGCAGGGTGCTCGGCGAGAGGAGGAAGGAGGAAGAGTAGAGGCGGCTGCGACGAGGGTTGAGGGGCGAAGAGGCTCGTGCGGCGTCGTCGACGCTAGGCAGAGGCGAGGGAGGAAAGCGGCTAGGGTTTCTGGAGGTGGGTTTTCTCTTTTCTGAGAACGAGGGAGGAAGAATAATATATAAAGGGGAGAGAGAGATACGTGGGTGAGAGATAGAGAGAGAGAGAGAGAGAGAGAGAGAGAGATTCTCTCTCACGAGAGGAGAGAGAAAATCTCGCGAGAGGAGTGAGAGAGAGAGGGAGTAACAGTGAGGAGAGATTGGATTGGATTTTAGTGTATGAATAGGGAGGAGAGAGAGAGAGAAAGAGAAAGGGAAGGGAGAGAGAGAGGGATACGGTGGGGCCCACGGAGAACAGGAATGAGCTCTGATTCGCTGGAAATGAGAGAGGGAAAAAATAGTGGTGGGGCCCGGTGTTTAGTAAGGGAGAATTGTGATTGGCTAGATAAAATGTGAAAGGGTTTTCTAAAGATTTATAGTTGATAATAAAGATCTCGTTGGTACAAAAGAATCTTATACTCGGCTGAAAAATATTTATTTGGCTGATAAAAGATTTAGAATAAATAGGATTAGGCGGGCTGCAAAATAGCTCAGAATTGCACCCGGGTCGGATCCAAGAATTTGAATTTGAAATATGAAATTTATTGGCGGGTTCCAAAAATTAAAATGAAAGATTTTATAATTAAAAAGCATACCCCCAAGAACGGATGCACGTACGTGCGCGTAGCCGTCCAAACACGTCCGTTTCACTGAACGGGACGAGAACACGATGCAAGGACGCTACCACAGGGTTAGGGGTGTCGAGCAGGCCATGTCAATTATTTTTAGTTTATTTTAGATGACCTAAATTGTTATATGCAGAAAAATGATATGTCGGTGTAAATTATAACTAGTATCGGCCAAAGCATGATAAACAAAATAAATACCACACACTACACATACGGTAACAGAAATTTATAGAACTGGACTCGGTTGTTACATAAAGAGTCGGTCTTTTCATGGTTGACTATCCCGGCTCCTGCTCCTACTCGAGGGTCTGTCTTTGATAGATTAAACATCGCCACTCAAAGGACAACATCAGTCTTTAATAGGCTGGCACCGGCAGCGCCTCATTCAGACAAGGGGCAAGACGAAACTATCTCTATCGCCGAGCCAGTCCCAACAGCTCGACATGCTCGACGTCGCCACTGGCGCCGAGTAAGGAAGGCCGGGGGCAACTCCCCTTCAGGGATAACTCCACCTGCTCCAGTGGTGGATGTTAATGTTGCCGTTCCAACTGAGAATAGCTTTGAACCGCTAAGGAGGGTACGCAAGAACTCTCCGACTGCCACACTGAAAAGATCTCCTCCACCCACAGAGAGAGTTACAGAAACTAAGCTGGAGCAGCCCTCTCAACGGCTGTCCTCCAAAATTTACAAGGTCTGGCGGAGAGTTCAAGATTCCGTAATCGACCAAGATCACTCTCGCCGGTAGAAAAAGAGCGAAAGTGCAAGAAGAAAAGAACTGTCCTGACAAACAGCAAAGGACGGCAACCGCCAGGGTGCCCGCTGTAACGGCCCCTTCAACTTCAACGGCCCACAAGAGAAGAAGGCCGGAGAAGGTCCCTGCGCCTGCGGCAAATGCCAAAGGCAGCGAACCTAAACGCCCTAAGTCCGGGGGCATCATGGTACACACGGTATACATGGCGTCTGGTAAAGAGGACAGCCGTACATCTACAGGTCATAGACCGCTTACACGGTCAGTGACCAAAGCTCAGGAGCAACAGCAGAAGCTCCAAGAAATGATGAACGCGATGGCCGCACTCACAGGGCCAAAAGAAAGCCCCAAAGCGTTCTCTGATCAACGCCAGGAGCAAGAAACTGACGCTGAATTCCTTCGCAGGATACTGGAAAAGAAGGATAAAGAGGCCGCGGAACAAGCAGCCAATATAAAGCAAATGGCCCTCCTGTTCCAGGACATGGTGGGAATGATGATCGAACAAGATCCTCCTGCTGAAGATCCTCCGATCGTCCTTGAAGATGACAGGGGAGAAACTTCGCATCCTCCACCGGCTCTGTCAACAGCCAAGGAGGAGACAATCTCCAAAGCTGACTTGGACGAATATATAGCTCAGCAGATATGGGTTCATCAGGCGACTGAGGCAGCTGGTCAAGTTGTCAGAACAGGGAGACCGTATCCGAGCTGGTATGATCAAATCAAGTACCCGCCGGGCTATACAATACCGAAATTCCATGTCTATAAGGGGACTGGCAATCCCCATCAACATGTTGCCCAGTTCAGGGCGCTTTGCGGCAACACTGGCGGTGACGATAAATTGTTGCTTCGCCAGTTCGTCGGTAGCTTATCGGATACAGCATTCGAGTGGTACTCCGAGCTCCCAAACGACTCTATCAAGACATTTGCGAAGATGGAGCTGCTGTTTACCCAGTGTTTCGCAAGCGCCAGCGAACGCACCCCGATAACAGCATTGATTAACGCCAGGGTGAAGCCGGGCGAGACGTGGGTCCAATATGCGATACAGTGGAGGAACCTATGGTCGAAATGCGAACAGCGCATAGAAGAGGCTCCTGCAGTAGGCATGTTTATGGGAACCCTCGATCCGCAGACGACTATATCCCAATTCATGATGTTCTTCAAGCCGACTACCTTCCAGGCCCTGATCGACAAGCTAGATCAAATGGACCAGATGGGCTATAGACCGCCCTCTCCAAAGCCAGACTCTCGAAATGAGAAGGGGAAGGGAAAAGCGATCGTTGTCGCCAATGCTCAACAACAGCCGAGCAACTTGAAGCCGGTGGTCCGTCAAAATAATATGCGTCCGCGCGTACCCCTTGAGGAAAGGCTAGGATGTCCTTACTCGTTTCCTCGAAATAAAACGAGAAGACTGTTCGAGCCGGCATTGCGCAACCGACTCATAAATCTGCCGGATCCACGATGTCCGTCGCAGCCAAACGACGTCAATGATCCCAATTACTGTCCCTATCACCGAGTACTGGGCCATCCGATCGAGGATTGCTATGTCTTCAAAAATTGGATCGAGGACCGGTACCAACAGGGCAAGTTCGCGTTGTCCGACAGATGGAAGGTGAATCCGCCGCAGCCTCACACCCCTAAAAGGGTGAATATGCCGGGGGCAACGTGCTCCCTCGTTGAAGAAGCTCCATGGGAGGTTGTGCTATCGGCCAAAACAAAGAGGATGCTGAACGATCTTCAAATATGCCCAGCGATCAGGTGAAAGAACCCGTTGGAACCTCAGATCATCGAAGGGATGTTGAAGCCGCGCCCGACTCAAAAGATCGATGGTGGTGGCCCAAGCACTCACAACCAGCCGTCAAAATCTTCAAAGAAGAAGAAGAAGAAAACCAAGAAGCCGTGAAGCCTGGCGACAAGCGCACGGACTTACAAAAGCAGATTGACGCACTGGAGGAATACAACCAGAAAGCACGAACTCCCATCACACTCCAAGAGTTTCTCAACCACGTCTTTCAAGAGAAAGATGAGGGGGAGAGTTCGTCGGATGAATCCGAGGAATACGTGGTGAGCTGTTATATGATCTCCCACTCGTTTACAGATGATGAGGAAACTCCTTGCGCTGAGAAGCTGGGGGCAGAGCCTGAGCCGGAACTTGTGTGGCCGTCAGACGAAATGATCGACGCCTTTCTGGATGAGATTCGTCTGAAAAGTAAAGCTGATCGGGAGCGTGAGATGGCCATATTGGAAGGAGCCAAACGCCGGCGATTAGACGAAAGGGTTGAGACGCTCCCGTTAAATCAAGAAACATCCGTTGTGGATAAAAACAAATTCAAGACGAGGAAGAGGTTTGCTAAGGCCATATCAATGGGGATAAAGCTACCACCCTCTGAAGAAAACATTGCCAGTAAAGCAGAAACGCACCCTTCCTATTGCTTATATCATCGAAAGATTTCGCACCCCACCGAAGAGTGCAAGGCTTTCAATAGATGGTGGCAGGGGTATGTGGTTCACCGACAACATGTTAAGCGGGAAAAGCGCAAAACTCGTTGGGAGCGGAAAAGTACGGCCGAGGAGCTCAGAAGAACCACCGGTGATTGTCGCATAGCTAACGCCGGGGGATCGCAAGTTCTCACGTTCGGGAGTGACTCTGATGAGGAAATGGAGCTTAGCCCTCTCTTTAAAGAGTCCACCTTGGGAAAAGAGGAAGAGCCGCAGGCCTGCGAAAATATTCGGCTGCGTAATCGTACACTACCCGAAAAGAATCTCGGACCCTCAAACAAAAAAGATAAAGGGAAAGAAAAGGTCTCTGAGGATATCGCCTTAGATGACCAAGTCATGGAAGAGCTAACCGCCAAGGATTCGCCAAAGAGAAATAAGGTGGACTACAACATTCTGGCACATTTGAGGAAGCTACCTTCGCAGCTCAGCATTCTTGACGCCCTCTTGTTATCAAAAGAAGCAAGGGATTCATTGATCAAAGCGCTGCAGAACCCAGAGCAATTCCAAGCTTTTCTCGCCGAAGAAAAGATGAAAGATGAACTGGAGGAAGTGCACACGGCCGATGTCACTTTCGGTGACGAGGACCTTCTCCTTGGGACGTGCGAACACAATCGCCTCCTCTATGTCTCAGGGTATTGCCATGATATAAAGATAGGAAAAATCCTGGTCGACAATGGATCTTCCGTTAATCTCCTTAACGTGCGGGTGTTAAAGGAAATTTGCATGAGCGTCCAGCACCTTGCTCGGGATAAGATCACCATCTCCAGGTTCGATTCTCAATCATCAAGAACTCTTTGGTCTGTGATACTGACGCTGCGCTTTGGGCTTCTCGTCACGGATATTAAATTCCACGTCATAGACGCCAAGACATGCTACAATACTTTGCTCGGCCGACCATGGTTACACGAGTACAACATCATCCCTTCTACACAGCATCAGTGTATGAAATATTTTAAGGATGGTCTCGAGTATACCGTGACGGAAGAACTGAACCTGTTCTCCATGAACGAAATCCGCAAATATGAAGATGCCAAATACTTTTTACCGGATTTCGAAGACACGGAGAGGTGTCACAAATCGGAGAACAAAGCTAACACCACCATTCCTGTCTTCGACAGTGATACCGAGGAGGAAGAGGAGATAGTTTATTCGGGTCCGCCCCAATACAACAAGCCGGGACCATCTGCTCCTATGTTGATCTTTGGTAGTGACTCGGAAGATGAGGTCCATGCTGTATTCTCTGCTCGGCCTTTAATATAAACGTCCGCTGACGAAGAGCAAAGTCTACAAGTCGCCATAGTTCCACTTAAACATCATAAAGAACTGGATGCGCTCGATACCTACAATGTAGAGGAGCTGCGGACGTTCTATGTCCCTCCCAGGCGAGAAGGTGAAAAGGCAATTCTATTCTACCGCTCTGAAGAAACCAAAGTGGAGAAAGAAACCTGGCACGGTGCAGATCCTACGCTTGATAGGCTTCAGCCCATCCATCTGCCCAGATATTATACAGAAGGCTTGAAGAGTCTGCTGAAGCGCCAAGGGATACCCTTTAAACAGACCGCTCGAAAAGCCAAGTTCTATGACAGGGTCTGGAACGTTCCCGGGACTCAGCACAAGTTGCCTAATGGGAGAATGGAAACAATCGGGCTTGGTTACATTCGGTCCAAGAAATGAGAGCTACTCCGTGATTGCTACGTCGTGCATGACTTCAATGAAGAAGCGGATGCTCAATGGGAGGACGCTGATCCTAAACCAGTAAAAGTTCCTGATGCAAAAATGCCTAGTCCGTCATTCGAAGAACAAATGAACATGCTTATAAGGGAAGCTGGTCAAAAAGTTCGAGACGACCACAACCGCGAAATGGCCATCTACGAGAAAGCCAAAACGCAACGCCTCCTCCAACAGGCCGTGAAAGATGAAAGTGCCGCTCCCTGTCAACCTGTTATAAGAAAGGCTCGACGCAGAGGCAGAAACAAGTCGAAAAGTGAAAAAGGCGCTCGACAGCAACAAAGCGGAACTAAGAAGCCACGCAAGCGGGAATCGAACAATCCAGATTTGTCCCTTGTAAAGAAGATGAGTCGAGTATACTCTTTTCCTCGGGACAAGACGAAGAAGATACTTGATCGAGCTATAAAATAACAGATGCTTACGCTTCCGGGGTCTAAACACCCCGAGCAAGCAGGCGAAGTCTCTTACCCAAACTATTGCTCTTATCACCGAGTAATAGGGCATCCTCTCGAAGACTGCTTCACCTTCGAGAGCTGGGTTGAAGATCAGTATCAGCTCGGTAAGTTCGCTCTATCTGACAGTTGGAGGGTAACGCCGCCATAGAAGCACGAACACAAAGCCATGAAAGCAGAACCAGACCCACATCGGTCTTCGAAGAGAGCTCGTACTTGTTACATGATAACGATATCAAAAGAAGAGCCCGAGAACATGAATGACCGCCCCTGGTGCTTCGAAAACAGCAATGACGAGGTGATCTCAGAATTCCCACCAGCGCCAAAAGAGCTGGAAGATGGAATACATACTACCGCAGATAACCTCAAGAAAATTGAGTTGGGGACGGCTGTTCCCGCCAAAAATTTCTGCGCAAAAGAGTCCAAGGTATCAAATGGCAGCGATACGCTTAAGGAAATACGAACCAGTATTTTCCGGGTTGTTTTTTTGACAAACTCCCGAATGAGAAACAGATAAATTCTGATTGTATCGAAAGCGTCTCGAAAAACCCTTCGATTTGATATATTATGGGCTTCATAATTCATCGGGGATCAAAAGTTATGAGGCATTACGTGTCCACACGTGATGGGCTTTTAAGAACCCGCTGGAGGAGCTAAAAGATATAATAAAAACTCAGAAAAGACCCCAATGGGGCATCACGTGCTCACACGTGACCATGGGTCACGTGCAGACACGTGATGGGCTTTTAAAGCCTCTAAAATAATGAATAGAATTTAATTCTAAAAGTCAGAAAATACTTCAACGAGGTATCACGTGCTTACACGTGACCAATGGTCACGTGTTGACACGTGATGGTTAAAACAACAATATAAACAGGCGGCTGTTAAAGGAACCAATTTGGGGGTCACGTGCTCACACGTGACCAAGGGTCACGTGTCAGCACGTGACTGGCTTCGAAAGCCTTACAGTTAATAGAATTAAAATTCTAAAAATTTTTAAATCATTCCAAACATAAAAGGTCTATGGGGACCGTTGGATTAAAAATCCGAGGGTGATTAAAAATCACCAATTTATGGAATAATCTTGGACTTGGAAAGATTTCTCCCTTAAATCTAATCGAGATAACAAAGGGATATCTTTGGATTTAAAATCCACGGTGAATAAAATTCACTGAGTGATCTAAAGGCCCAGATTAATGATAAATATAAATCAAATCTCTCAACAATCAAATCAAATCTTTCAATGAGAGATTTGCTAAACAAATTGATTCTCTTCCTTCTCCTATAAATAGGAGCCAAGAAAAGAAGAGGGGGAACTACCTGGGGGAGAGAAAAAACAGAGGGAGGAGAATTTAATTCTCAAGAGAAAAAAGAAAAGAGAGGAGAATTTAATTCTCTGCAAAAGAAAAACCCTAGGTAAGAAAAGAGAGGCTTAAAAAGAGAATTTAATTCTCAAAAGAGTTTAACTCTTATATAAAGAAAAGAACTTAGTTCTTTCTCTGGTGGAGGATCTGCAAAGTGCACATCTCCCTATGAATTGAGAATTTAATTCTCATTGGGTTGAGATCCTGCCATGCAGATCCAAAACATAGAGGAGGAATTAAGTTTTGAGAATTCAATTCTCACAAAATTATAGGAATTTAATTCCTTTGGGATAAAATTAGGGTTTTACCCTAAATAAGAATTTAATTCTTTCACAATAGGAATTTAATTCCTCCAAAACAAAAATTAGGGTTTTACCCTAAATAAGAATTTAATTCTTAAAGATAAGGAGACTTAAAAGATCTCTGTGCATGAAAAGACAAAGGTCACGTGCCCCACGTGACCCCTGAACAGATCCCCCAAAAATGAGAAGAGGAAAGCTTTGAGGCAATGCCTCACGTGTTCCCACGTGACCTTCATTATATATGGAACAAAAGCAAAGGCAGAAAAAATTCTGGGCGCTCTCACGTGTTACCACGTGACCCCTAATAAATGTTCTAATAAATCAGGGCATGATTATACATCACGTGCCCACACGTGATGGCTATGAAAATTAAAAGTGTTTAACACTTGTTTGCAGAACAAAATAAAAGGGATTTGGCCCCACTTTTTGATGCCATCACGTGCTCCCACGTGACTCCCAAAACGCAGAAAGAAAGATCAATGGAAATGAAGGCTTTGGGCGCTCTCACGTGTTTACCACGTGACCCCTTAGCAAACGTTCTAACAGTCAGCGCATAAATCCCCATCACGTGTCAACACGTGATGCTCGAAATAAAAAGGAAAAGTGTTTAACACTTATTCGCAGATTTGAGGATCAAACAAAGGAGATCTGGCTCCGCATTTAGGGCGCCCTCACGTGTCACCACGCGACCCCTAATGAGCATTCCAACAGACCAGAGCGGGGGCCTCCATCACGTGCTCACACGTGATGGCCGTCAGAATTAAAAGAGTTAAAACACTGATCTGCAGAATAAAATAAGGGAAATCAGGGCGCTCTCACGTGTCCACACGTGACCCCTCTCTCCTTAGTGTTTAACACTAATTGGAAAACTCTGTTCCCGGTGTTTAACACTGATTTGCTTTAGTGTTTAACACTAGTTTGAAATCCTTGCTACCAGTGTTTAACACTGATTTGCTTTTGTGTTAACACTAATTTGAAAGCCCTGTTGCTAACACTGATTATCTTTTAGTGTTTAACACTAACTTGCTAATCTTATTCCCAGTGTTCAACACCGTTGGTCTTTAGTGTTTAACACTAGCTTTAGCCCAATTGGCTAAGTTTCTAGAGGCAAAGCCTCTCCTTCAATGGACCAACCCAGGGCCAATATTTCAAACATAATTGGACTTAGCCCAAACTGGCCATAAGTCCTCAAATCATCTTGAACTGAGCACATCTGCTCTTTCAACCAACTCATTAGTTCAAGGGTACATCTCTGAACTCCTCTGATATTTGTCATTGTAATCCTTCAACGTCTTTAGAGAGGTGACGGGTCCCGACAACCACACATCAACACGGACTGTGGGGTCCTTAAACTCATGGACTTATGCGTCCTTAAACCAAGATACGGACTGTGGGGTCCTTAAACCCGCGGACTTATGCGTCCTTAAACTAATGGACTAATGCGTCCTTAAACACACCCATATGGACTGTGGGGTCCTTAAACCCATGGACTTATGCGTCCTTAAACTACCTATGGACCGTAATGTCCTTAAACTACCAATGGACCACTATGTCCCTAAACTGGAACATGGACCACCATGTCCCTAAACTGGAGATGGACCACCATGTCCCTAAACTGGCAATGGACCACTATGTCCCTAAACTGGAACATGGACCACTATGTCCCTAAACTGGAACAATAGAGCCCAAATGCTCTTTTGTCGGATCTAAACGATCCCGTTTAAGTTGATCTTAGCCTCAAATATGGCTAACGTATCCTTAAACCTTTCAAACAGACTTTAGTCCCAAACTGGACTATAGATCCCCCCAATTAACTCTGGTTCAAGGGTACATCTCTGAACTCCTCTGACATCTGTCGTTGTAATCCTTCAACGTCGTCAGAGAGGTGACGGGTCCCGACGGCCGTACATTAAATGGACCACTATGTCCCTAAACTGGAATAATAGAGCCAATTGCTCTTTTGTCGGATCTAAACGATCCCGTTAAGTTGATCTTAGTCCCAAACTGGACTAAGGTATCCTTAACAGACGTTTGAGTTGATCTTAGCCTCAAATATGGCTAACGTATCCTCAAACCAAAACCCCAAACCCAAATCTAAGAAAATACGGATTTAGACTAATCCACGTCCTACGGGCGACGAAATAAATAGTCTCCGTATACAATCCACGGGCAACCACAAACAAAACAAACACCCACGACATGAAGTGACCAGCTGGAGAAGGAGAAAGTTGTTACCGCGATGCGGTAGCGTAATTGTTAGTTATATGTATGCCCTAGAGGCCATTACTGTACATTGGATGTATATTGTAGTGGATGCTGGGACATATATAGGAAGGACTTTCTTGCTCGACATGATAGTACGCTATCTGGTTGCACTTTATCTTAACATGTATACTTTCTGTCTCTCTGATTACATGTTGATAAAGCCCTTAGGATGTGTACTCGACTTCCAGGACTGTGATGTAGATCATACTAGTGGGGCCTGGGTAGTCAATGAGTACATCCTTCATTGTTCCTAGTCGAGGGAATATCGAGACGGGGCATTGATATTCCAGAGTAGACTAGCGCATATCTTCTCGACCCATGCGATGGGCGATGGATGATCCCATATCCATTGGTGTTTGATATCGAAGATGGTATGCGGGTGCTCAGTGGAGACTGGGTACACTGAACGGACTCGCCGAGAACTCCCAGATGGTATTATACCTCACGTCAAATGGCAGTTCTCTGGTGACACTGGTACAGCTTAGTCTGTTGACCCGAGATCGTCATAGAGTCTTGTGTGTCTCCCACTGTGCTTTGATTTCCACCCTACCACGGCTCTACTGAGTTGTGCAAACAGGTGGTTTTTGGGTACAGTCCCGATTCACATGGAGGCAATGAGCGATAGGAGGGGATTCGTCTCTCCCGGTATTGGGGGTTGATGTTGTGCTATGCTCGACTGGCCATAACAGGAAATCCCTGGCCAGGGTTGCAGTGATATACTGGTAAGAGTTATCAGTATTTTCACGAATGTTATGGACCTCAAGTCGGCATGACTTATCGAGCTATTGGGGTCTGACGTTTACCACCCCTAGGCGAGATATACGACATATCAGACGAACAGACCGGACTGTACGGTAAGTGTTACTGGTTGGATTCGCAGGAGTGTGAGCGGGCTTGCTCGTCGATCTTCTGATCGCTCAATACCCGGGTGGCCGTTACATTTAGCAGACCGCTTGTGGCTTGTGGGTGTTTGATATGATCATCATCTGCTGCCGGCGTATTGACGAGTCTTTAGAGTCCTACACAGAGGTTTCCTAGCTCAAGCGAAACGAAATAGGAGCGCATATGAGATATGTGCGGGACCGAGAATAATACGTGTATGTGATACCGTATTCTATTCTCGCGATGAATGTATCGATTGGTTATATGCGATATAACCTAGTTGTCGAATCAAGGATTGATTCGATAAGCCGATACATATGATACTAGTCGGTTATATGCGATATGACCGGATCGTTAAATCAAGTGTTGATTTAATGATTTAATGTATAATTATATATTTGATATATTACTTTGCATTAACTAGTATTGGTTCACTTTAAATGGATTTACTCACTTGTATTGCACATTGTATATGTGATATATTTTTGTGCACATTTTTGTATCATGTTTGATGATACATTCTTCCTTGATTTTGTGTAAAGTATTGAACCATGGTTAGTTAGTGGTTAGGGTATCTTTTCATTTGCTTGTTCATTTATCTTTTTATTTATTTCATTTAGAAAAGATAAAGAGAAAGATAAATGGTGGACTTATTTTGTTTTTAGTTGAAACTTCTTGAAACCTTGACTAAGTCCACCACTCTTGTCTTTTCTCTAACCCTAACCACTTATATAACCTTGGTTAAATCTCTACACTAAACCATGGTTGTTGACATGATAAGTATCATATTGTTTTTATTTTTAAAAAAGACTTATCATATCATCTTCTTCTTTCTTCATCTTCTTCTTCAATGAAGAAAGCTTGCTACTCCAATGGCAAGTCATGAAATCTAGTGAGAAATCCAAAACTAAAGTTTACCCACTTCCTATTTCTTCATCATCTACCTCTTGCCAAGTAGTATAGGGTGTTTCCTTCACAAGTTTTCCCGACTTGGTGAAGTTGGAGCTTGTTCTAGCGATGCCTCGACGTAGATCATCTTCGGCATCGAACCGACGATCAAGCCCGCCCATTCTTCGATGATGCCGACGCTAGAGCCCAAGAGATGATTTGGACAGCGAGGGGACTTCATTGCGGAGCCGTGGAGGTGGTGGACCGGATCTACAAAGGTTGTATATCCGTTCCCTTAGTTAAAATGTTAACTAGTTTGCTTGTTTCGCCTAAATATCTAGTAAACGATCCGTAGTCGGGTTTGTGGGCACCCGTAAAATTTGATTTGTGCATATTTGATCACTTGTGAGACTTCACTAGAGTGCCTAGGAACCCTACAGTGGTATCAGAGCCTAGCTAGAGCCTTAGGCGAAGTCCCGACGGAATTAGAAGTCCGATCGACCCAAAACGTCGCCTTGAATTTGCTCTCTGGACTTTTTTGAAATTCGTGGTTTTTTGTGAATTAAAAATATTCAGAAATATCAGCAGGAAGATACAAGGGTTACTGGAAAATTCGAGCACGTGATTCCATAAAGGAGCCGCGGATCCGCGGCATGAGCATGCTCATGCCGCTGATCCGCGGCCATTTTGTCTTATTGTGCATCCTATTTTGCACAGTAATTCGTAGTTCGCTGTGCTGGTTTTTCTGGGGATTTTTAATAATTTTTCCAGAGTTGCATTTTCTGGGTTGTATTGGGAACTCTGTATATTCGATCGGACTGTCTAATTTTGTCGGTGTGGCTTTCCGGGTAATTTTAGAATATGTTAAAAAGTTCGACCGGATATAAATACCCACTTTTTCCCCTGCCGGGAAATTTCCAATTGTTGGATTTTTCCGTAGTTTAACGACGTTCTAAGTAGTGCAAGTAACGCGATGGACCCTCTAGAAGACAACAAACCTTAACTCGATTATGTGACCGTCTTGAACTGCCCTTTGAACCTTCGGGTTTGGGGCAGTACGGCGTGCCACATGTGAGGCGTTGGCTTGACCCTTCTACGGCTGGACCGTTGGTACTGAGGCACGAACTGAATGTTGTTAGACTTATTTCATGTGTTGAGCCGTATCGGGAAAACTTGGGTGTTCGATTGTTCGATCGAAAAGTTTAGCATTTTCTATTTATCCGGAATGTGATACAATAATTGGAATTCACAAATAGTTATGAGATAACGGAATGAATATTATAAACATAGCAGTTTAGTCTCACTTGATCGGTTGCCACGGAATTTTGATGTGATCAAAAGTCCGTCGCAATCACGTAGTGTACGCGGATACTCGCCGGGTAAACTTGATAGACAGCCTCACTCCATAGCCCCGACCAAGTGACTGTAGGAGAACCCCGTCGCCGAAAGCATCCGTTCGGGTGCTCGCGGTAGCGGTGTTCCGCCTTGGTGCACTTTGTCGACGGCGTTAGGGGTGCGGCCGTCTACTGAAGTTTGCGACGAGCATTCGATCAGAATGTCGGGAATCTTGTTGAATTGCCCGACTTGATATTGAAAAGAGTTTTCGATAATGAGACTAAAATGCGGGGTTTATAATTGTTAGGCATGCGATGTCTAAGTAATTCATTTGGTCAGGCATGCGATGTCTGAGGAGGTTGCGGATTCCAACTGTTGTAGTTTTACACTTTCTTTTCTGTGACCGTAAGTGTAATATGTGATATCGCCGGTTTCGTTGCTATATGTCAACGACAATTGGGATGCGCATATTTACTTACGTTGATGACATGTGATGTTATGTGTTGCTGGATATGTTATATTGGATCGTCGTGTTTGAATAGCCGGGGTTTTTTTTATGTGAGATGAGTGTTTTTCATTTTCATTCATGTAAAAACTTGTATGTAATATTCTTTTATTGGGGCACTTCCAGGTTGCGGATGTTGTCACCATTTGTATATTATTTACTTTTCTGCACTAGGATAGACCCAAGGAGGGGAGCACAAGTAACCGGGTTCTGGGGTCCAGTGGGAGACCATCTCGAGGAGTCGAGTCCGGGTCTCCTAACCCTAGAATTGGTAGGGTTGCTTGCCGCTCTCGTAGGGGTCTAGGGGTGTGGGATTGGCTATTCATCACGACCGTGGAATCCGTGTTTTATACTGCTCGTATTGAAAATACGGACGTCCTAGTATATCCAATATTTCATATGTTTCTTCTGCTGTGATTTATCTGAGATCATGTGATGTTCTGTGACAGATATTATATATAGTATATATGATATATTATATAGACGTTGCTTATGTTTTACACCCGCGCTAGCCCTGCCTCGCTCTGGCGTTAGTTACCTAACCTAACGGTGCAGACGGGACATCGAGGCGAATGCGGATGGCATAAGCGTATGTTATATTTATCTGTGATGGTTAGGTGGACTTAAATGATGGGATATTCATTAATGAGATTAATGAAAGAAAATAAACCTAATTGATGTTGTGGAATCGAATTTCAAAATAAAAAAAAGGGTAGCTACAGTTCTTGCTTTGCATCGCGGTGTTCATTATAGAACATCCTGCACCTTATTCGATGAGGAAAGGACCGAGATCCCTTCAACCGGGAGTGACTCCTTTAGCAATAACTGGCAGATGCTACACACTCGGTTTGTATTTGATCGCTTCTATAGTTTCCGCTTTGCACAGTGATATATATGATATATCCCGCACCTCATTCGACGAGGAAAGGGCCGACGATCCCTTCACCGGGAGTGACCCCTTTAGCAAAACTAGAAAAGCTTCAAAAACATTCCATTTAAAAACCATTTGATTCCGCAACGAGATCAAGTTCAAAGCGTTAAAGGTTTTCACAAAAACCAGCCGCAACCCTCCGTCATTTTAGGAAGTAGAGTACTTAGTATTCGTGCTGTGTTTGTTGACCATAGTCAAGGCACAGTGTACGGTAGCTAAGTGATGTCTTCCTACACCGCATATGATGCGATTAGTTAGGACAGTCGCGTGACTTTGTTGACCTTAGTTAAGGGTCATGTGGGTGGGTTTAATTAATCACGAAATGACGGGTAGAACTTGACTAGTACTTATGATTTGTTGACCATAGTTAAGGTCATAGGTGCTAGGGGTAAAAACCTTTATCGGGAGTTTCAAGTGTTGGAATTTGCAATGAGATTGCATACCTTCTATGTGATAGTTGGATCCCGATACCCACTGCGAGTAATTGTTACTCCTGGGAGAGTTTTGCACTTTACAATTAGCCGATCAAGTAGGTGTCTAGAAAGGTGTCAACGGGGTTATGCCTCTGGGAAAGCGAGGTTTACAGTAATTAGGTCCGTGCGAAAGCACGGGGAACCTCCCTCAAAGTACCGACACTGGCCTGGCTGAAAGATTGGCGAACTTGTAGAGTGTAATTAATCCCGGCTAGTCTTTCCTTTTAGGGTTTGAAGGAAGATTTGATAAAAACAGTGGGAGCCATCCTGATTAGATAAATTATATAACCAGTCTGATCTTGCAAGAGCGCACGCAGAGTGTTTTCTTCTCTCTCTCCTGGTAGCGACCATATCACGCCTTAATCAAGATAATAATACGGATGTATTGACCGAACCCGCTTGTTATACTGAGCTGGGGAACGTTGGTCCCGCTCTAACTTATAATTGTTATAAGACAGAGCAGGAAATAGGGGAATACCAGAATTCCTATGCCGCCCAAACGAGGAAAGTGCATATGATGCATCTCCTTCGGGTATGTTCATTACAAAGAACTGTTTCTCAGTATCCTCTGAATCCTGGGTATATGATGCCGGATCAGGATCCCAGATATGTAATCTGTTACATAGGGCTACAAAAAGGTAGAAAAACTGAGAACGGGTGATAAGTTTCATGAGGCAGAAAACGGGGCAAGTGTTGCAGCCAAGTCTGTTGGTCACTGTCACCCTGTATTACGAATACATTGATTCTGAACAAATGCTGTTAGATACCGAACCTGATATACAAAATCATATCAATCTCTTTATTAGTAAAGAAGGATATAATTTTGTATTGTTGGATAATGTTTTAAACATTTCCTATATCAAAAGTTGATCGGTTCAGGCACGTTATCTAAAAGTATTGACGTTCTAAATCAAACTACAGTTCCTAGTATACAGAACACACACAAGAGGAAGAGTTCAGAGATGAACGAATCCTTCTTGAGGTATTGTAGACTAGGTCACATCAATACGACCCGACTGGCTGAAGTTACATTATAGATGCATATTTAAATCAGTTTGAATTTACATCTTGTGAAACTTGCCAGTCATGTCACAAAGATATAATGACACCAGCTCTGCTTACTGGAAGCCGAGAAAGAGTTAATGAACTCTTGGGACTGATACATGATGATGTATGTAAAGTCTCCTGTCTACACATGCCAGGACTGGTTCTTCATACTTCATTATATTCTCTGATAATCTCTCAAGATTCAGTCATATGTTCCTGTTGAAACATAAGTCCGAACCATTTGAGATATTCACAGAATATAAGTTAGAAGTAGAGAACCAAAATACGGGTATAAGTATTATGTCCTATGATAAGATCAGGGAGGAGAATACTTGTGCATAGAATTCCTGGACTATTCTAAAGGAGAATGAGATTCTCTCTCAGTGTTACTCCTCTGAATACACCACAGCACAACGGTGTATCAGGGCGGAGCAATTGCACAATATTAGATATGGTGTGCTCTATGATGAGTATTACTGAGTTACCTATTTCCTTTTAGGGTTATGCACTTGAGAAGCTGCATACCTATTGAATTAGGTTTGAATCAAATCACTGCCTACCACTCCATATAAGATATAGTATGGGAAGAACCCATCTCTTAAGCGAGTTAAGATTTGGGGTTGTCCGGCCTATGTTTAAAGCAAAATCCGGACAAGATCGAGGCAGGATCAGTTCTGTAGAACTGGAAAGGTTCCAGCTATACAAAACTGCAGTTGATGATTTGACAGAACCATAAGATTCTATAGTTCCCGACGAACCTTAGCCTCTCCGCCGATCTAGTAGGGTTCCTCATCCGCCTGAGAGATACCTCAGTTTCTCGATGACAGTGGGAGCAAGGATTGCATCATGAGATGATGACCCAACTAGTTTCGAGCAGGCCATCGAGAGTAGGGACTCTGTAAGAATGGCTGGATGCTTAGCGATCTGAGATGGAATCCATGTACACCAGCAAAGTATGGACTTAAGCTGCTATATCTGAAGGGTTAAATCCCCATCAGGAGCAAGTATATCTTGAGAAGATTACTTGGTGTAGATGGAAAAGTTGAGACTTTCAAAGCTAGACTTGTTAAAGTTTTTCGTCATCGACCAGGCGTGGATAATGATGAAACCTTTTTCCAGTAGCTATGCTTAAGTCTATCCAGATCCTACTTACCACGGCTACATACCATGACTACGATATCTGGCGGTTGGGTGCCATGACTGCTTTTCTAAATACTGATTTAGAAGAGAACGTCTATAAGAACACAGCCAGAGGGCTTCGTAAACAGTGGGAGCAGCGGAAACGTGTGCAAGTTGCTTTACATAATGAAGCAGGCATCGCGGAGTTGGAACGTCTGTTTTGATGTGATAGTCAAAGTGTTTGACTTCATCAAAATGGTAGACGAACCTTGTATATACAAAAGGGTAGTAGAGAGTAAGGTGGTCATCTTCGTATTGTACGTAGACAACATACTCTTGATAGGAAAAGAGTTTCCTATACTACGATCGGCCAATCTCCTATTATCACTAGGATTCTCCAAATAGGATCAAAGTGATACCTCCTAAATCCTGAGTTTTCATCTATGAGATAGATGTAATTGGATGCTAGGATTCTCACTAGATGTAGTGAGATGGTATCAATCGATCCTGGGGAGAATCACTGGAAACGTTCCAGGGTGATAAAGACGACTGAATGTCAGTCACAGGCACTGTCTTTACCCTCAGTAAAGGGACGTTATGTTGGAAGAGTTCCAAGCTAGATACCGTGGCAAACTAGACGATAAAGGCTGATAACATCGCTATTGAAGATACTACCAAAGAAGAAGTTTGGGTGTATATTGGTTCATAAGATGAACTAGGTTCCTGCCATTGTATAACAATGGAAGTGTGGCTTTGGCCCTGGAATCCTGGTCCCATCAGTGACCCAGACAAATTCTGAGGCAGCATCACCTGATCATGGAGATAGTTGATCTCCAGGGTGATCGAGGTTAGGAGAGAAGACTCAGAGGACAACACGGCGGATCCACTCACGAAGGCCTTTTTCCCAAAGAGAGACTTTTAGGGGATGGTTGAGTATGTGATACTGCAACCACTGCTACAGATGGCCCTAGTGCAAGTGGGAGATTGTCAGTTATATGTATGCCCTAGAGGCCATTACTGTACATTGGATGTATATTGTAGTGGATGCTGGGACATATATAGGAAGGACTTTCTTGCTCGACATGATAGTACGCTATCTGGTTGCACTTTATCTTAACATGTATACTTTCTGTCTCTCTGATTACATGTTGATAAAGCCCTTAGGATGTGTACTCGACTTCCAGGACAGTGATGTAGATCATACTAGTGGGGCCTGGGTAGTCAATGAGTACATCCTTCATTGTTCCTAGTCGAGGGAATATCGAGACGGGGCATTGATATTCCAGAGTAGACTAGCGCATATCTTCTCGACCCATGCGATGGGCGATGGATGATCCCATATCCATTGGTGTTTGACATCGAAGATGGTATGCGGGTGCTCAGTGGAGACTGGGTACACTAAACGGACTCGCCGAGAACTCCCAGATGGTATTATACCTCACGTCAGATGGCAGTTCTCTGGTGACACTGGTACAGCTTAGTCTGTTGACCCGAGATCGTCATAGAGTCTTGTGTGTCTCCCACTGTGCTTTGATTTCCACCCTACCACGGCTCTACTGAGTTGTGCAAACAGGTGGTTTTTGGGTACAGTCCCGATTCACATGGAGGCAATGAGCGATAGGAGGGGATTCGTCTCTCCCGGTATTGGGGGTTGATGTTGTGCTATGCTCGACTGGCCATAACAGGAAATCCCTGGCCAGGGTTGCAGTGATATACTGGTAAGAGTTATCAGTATTTTCACGAATGTTATGGACCTCAAGTCGGCATGACTTATCGAGCTATTGGAGTCTGACGTTTACCACCCCTAGGCGAGATATACGACATATCAGACGAACAGACCGGACTGTACGGTAAGTGTTACTGGTTGGATTCGCAGGAGTGTGAGCGGGCTTGCTCGTCGATCTTCTGATCGCTCAATACCCGGGTGGCCGTTACGTTTAGCAGACCGCTTGCGGCTTGTGGGTGTTTGATATGATCATCATCTGCTGCCGGCGTATTGACGAGTCTTTAGAGTCCTACACAGAGGTTTCCTAGCTCAAGCGAAACGAAATAGGAGCGCATATGAGATATGTGCGGGACCGAGAATAATACGTGTATGTGATACCGTATTCTATTCTCGCGATGAATGTATCGATTGGTTATATGCGATATAACCTAGTTGTCGAATCAAGGATTGATTCGATAAGCCGATACATATGATACTAGTCGGTTATATGCGATATGACTGGATCGTTAAATCAAGTGTTGATTTAATGATTTAATGTATAATTATATATTTGATATATTACTTTGCATTAACTAGTATTGGTTCACTTTAAATGGATTTACTCACTTGTATTGCACATTGTATATGTGATATATTTTTGTGCACATTTTTGTATCATGTTTGATGATACATTCTTCCTTGATTTTGTGTAAAGTATTGAACCATGGTTAGTTAGTGGTTAGGGTATCTTTTCATTTGCTTGTTCATTTATCTTTTTATTTATTTCATTTAGAAAAGATAAAGAGAAAGATAAATGGTGGACTTATTTTGTTTTTAGTTGAAACTTCTTGAAACCTTGACTAAGTCCACCACTCTTGTCTTTTCTCTAACCCTAACCACTTATATAACCTTGGTTAAATCTCTACACTAAACCATGGTTGTTGACATGATAAGTATCATATTGTTTTTATTTTTAAAAAAGACTTATCATATCATCTTCTTCTTTCTTCATCTTCTTCTTCAATGAAGAAAGCTTGCTACTCCAATGGCAAGTCATGAAATCTAGTGAGAAATCCAAAACTAAAGTTTACCCACTTCCTATTTCTTCATCCTCTACCTCTTGCCAAGTAGTATAGGGTGTTTCCTTCACAAGTTTTCCCGACTTGGTGAAGTTGGAGCTTGTTCTAGCGATGCCTCGACGTAGATCATCTTCGGCATCGAACCGACGATCAAGCCCGCCCATTCTTCGATGATGCCGACGCTAGAGCCCAAGAGATGATTTGGACAGCGAGGGGACTTCATTGCGGAGCCGTGGAGGTGGTGGACCGGATCTACAAAGGTTGTATATCCGTTCCCTTAGTTAAAATGTTAACTAGTTTGCTTGTTTCGCCTAAATATCTAGTAAACGATCCGTAGTCGGGTTTGTAGGCACCCGTAAAATTTGATTTGTGCATATTTGATCACTTGTGAGACTTCACTAGAGTGCCTAGGAACCCTACAGTAATTAACTGCAGGGGCTTGCGCCTGCAGGGAAGAGCGTCCCTACAATCAAAAACCCCTCAAGCGAGGGGGAATCTGACGAAGTCTGCTACATCGGACGCATTCGTCTAAACCTTTGATACACGGTGCCATAAATCAACTTGGCATTTTCGGAGAGGTGGACGGATAAAACCAATTAGCATCTACCCCGAATCTCAGGCAAGACGCTCATGTCTTGGCCGCCATTCGGAGGAGAACAGATTCTGGCACGCCCGGTGGGACCTTTTCCACTTTCCACTCCACACTTCGTGTGTCGTGTTCGCGAAAGAATCGCGGTTTACTGTGGTTGCCTGTAGATTCGAGGTACTAAGATTTGGTGTCTTGCTCTGTGCAGAAAACAGAAGATCAATGGCTTCAAACTGCACTGCCTGCAACTGCAACTCTCGCTCCGTCCCTGCTAGAGGAGTGACTTATGGGCCCCAAGCGGCCTCCCTTTTCAAGATGCCAGTGGAGCAGGTAACTCAAGCCACCACTGGATTATTCTTCGGGACCATGCTCCCACCGTTGAGCTTCAATGCCCCAATGACGTTGCAAGAAGCCCCGAAGAAGTCGGTCTTTGATCGGCTTACCACTACCGCGACCCCTCTCAACGGGTCGCCCAGTTTCAATACCTCAGTTTTCAACGGACTGGGCCAGAACGTCTGCAAACCTGCGATACCCGAAGCTGCCATCCCAAAGCGGATAGCTATCCCGGCTCAAGCAGACGAAATCATTGGAAGGGTTTCTCCTTCTGAGAAGTCAGTTTTTACAAGGCTGGCTATTCCGGTTGCTGCTCCAGGCGAGGTCCTCAAAGCTGCTTCCCCTACCCAGGGCATGGGGCAGGAAGAAGCTTATCCAACAACGGAGGTGACTCCATCCGCAAGACACGCCCGACGTCGCCACTGGCGTCGAGTAAGAGAGGCTGGGGGCAACTTCCCCTCTGGATTTACGCCACCAGCTCCGACGGTGGGGATCGATGCTGCTGTTCCAACCGGAAACAGCTTTGAATTGCTGAACACGGTGCGCAGAAACTCTCCTACCGCCGTACTAAAAAGATCCCCTCCTCCGGTGGGAAATGTTGCGGAAGCCAAGCCAGAACAGTCCTCTCAGCGGCTGTCCTCTAAAATCTACAAGGACTGGCGCCAAGTCCAAGACTCAGTGATTGATCGAAATTTCTCCCGCCAGCAGAAGAAGCTGAAGGTCCGGCAGGAAGAAAACCGTCCTGTTAAGCCACAAAAGATGACGACTACTTGGGTGCTCACGACAGCGGCCCCCTCAACGTCAACCACTCAGAAAAGAAGGAGGCCAGAGAAAGCCCCAGTAAACATGGCAGACCACAAAGACGCTAAGCCCAAACGCCCCAAGTCTGGGGGCATGGTGGTGCACACCGTATACATGGCTTCTGGAAAGGAGGAAAGCCGTGCTTCGACGGGTCACCGACCGCTCACCCAATCCGTAACGAAAGCCCAGGAGCAGCAACAGAAGCTTCAGGAGATGATGACTGCAATGGCCGCACTTACCGGGCCAAAAGAAAGCTCGGAGGCATCATCAGAGCAGCGTCATAAACAAGAAACTGACGCTGACTACCTACGTAGAGTCCTCAAAAAGAAGGACAAAGAAGCCGCAGAGCAAGCGGCTAACATAAAACAAATGGCGCTTCTCTTCCAAGATATGGTAGGGATGATGATCCAACAAGATCCTCCTGCTGAAGATCCTCCGATTGTCCTTGAAGATGGCAAAGGAGAGACATTGAATCCTCCTCTGGCTCTTTCAGCAGCCAAGGAAGAAACCATTTACAAGGCCGCACTGGATGACCATATAGCTCAGCAAATACGAGCTCACCAGGCAAATGAAGCGGCTGGGCAAATTGCTAGAACCGGACGACCCTACCCGGGCTGGTATGACCAAATTAGTTACCCGCCGGGATATACGATCCCTAAGTTCCACGTATATAAGGGGACAGGGAATCCGCATCAGCATGTCGCTCAATTCAGGGCCTTATGCGGCAATACTGGAGGCGATGACAAATTGTTGCTTCGCCAATTCGTCGGCAGCTTAGCAGAAACAGCCTTTGAATGGTATTCGGAGCTACCTAACGACTCTGTCAAAACATTTGCGGAAATGGAGCTACTGTTTACACAAAGATTCGCGAGTGCTAGTGAACGCACCCCGATAACAGCACTGATCAACGCCAGGATAAGGCCAGGCGAAACGTGGGTTCAATACGCAACACGATGGCGGAATCTGTGGTCAAAATGCGAACAGCGGATCGAAGAAGCACCTGCGGTAGGTATGTTCGTGGGCACTCTTGATCCGCAAGCAACCATCTCGCAATTCATGATGTTCTTCAAGCCAACTACTTTCCAGGCCTTGATTGACAAGTTGGCCCAAATGGATCAGATGGATCATAGATCATCTCCTTCAAAGACGGATCCTCGGAATGAAAAGGGGAAAGGAAAAGCAACTTTCATCGCCAATACTCAATAACAGCCGAGCAACTTAAAACCGGTTGTCCGCCAAAGCAACGTACGTCCACGCCCATCCCTCGAGAAGAGACTGGGACGTCCTTATTCGTTTCCTCAGGATAAAACAAGGAGACTGTTCGAGCTGGCAGTGCGCAACAGACTCATCCATCTGCCGAATCCAAAACGTCCGTTGCAGCCAGGCGATGTCAACGATCTTAATTACTGCCCTTACCACCAAGCGATAAGCCATCCAATCGAAGATTGCTTCGTCTTTAAGGGATGGATCGAAGATCGGTACCAACAAGGCAAGTTCGCGTTATCCGAAAACTGGAAGGTGAACCCGCCACAGCCTCACACTCCTAAGAAAACAAACACACTGGGGGAAACATGCTCTTTTGTTGAGGAAACTCCATGGGAGGTGGCTCTTTCGGCCAAGACCGAAAGGATGCTAAATGATCTTCAGACGTGCCCGGCGATTATATGGAAGAACCCGTTGGAACCTGAGATCATCAAGAGGATGCTGAAGCTGCGCCCAATTCCAAATATTGGTGGTGATAGCCAAAGCATTCACACCCAGCCGTCGAAATCTTCGAAAAAGAAGGAGAAATCCAAGAAGCCCGTGAAGCCTGGCAACAAGCGCACGGATTTGCAGAAACAGCTTGACACGCTAGAAGAGTATAACCAGAAGGCGCGGATTCCAATCACGCTCCAAGAGTTTCTCAGCCACGTCCTCAAGGATGAAAACGATGGAGAAGACTCATCAGATGAATCTGAGGACTACGTAGCAAGTTGTCATGTGATCTCTCACTCCTTGATAGATGATAAAGAGGCTCCTTGCACCGAGAAACCGGGGGCGGATCCTGAACCAGAACTTCTGTGGCCGTCAGACGAGATGATCGATGCCTTCCTGAATGAGATTCGTCTGAAAAGTAAAGCCGACCGGGAGCGTGAGATGGCCATATTTGAAAAGGCCAAACGCCGGCGACTGGAAAAAAGGGTCAAAACACTCCCACCAGATCAAACTACATCCGCCGCAAATGAAAGCAGGATCAAGGAAACGATTTGCCAAAGCCATATCAATAGGGATGAGATCGCCCTCTTTCAGAGAAAATTCTCCTGGTGGTATACATTTTGATGAAACGGACGTACACCCTAACTTCTGCTTATATCATCAGAGGATCGCACATCCTACTGAAGACTGCAACTCCTTTAAGTGTTGGTGGCAAGGATATGTCGCTCATAGACAACACGTCAATAGAATAAAGCGGGAAGCTCGTAGACAGCGAAAAAATACGACAGATGAGCATAAAAGAGTTGCCGACAATTGTCATAGGGACGAGCCCGGGGGATCACGAGTTCTCACCTTTAGAAGCGATTCTGACGAAGAAGCCGCCCTCAACCCTCTCTTCAAGGAATTCATTTCTAAAACAAAAGAATTGGAGAGTTGCGAGAACGTTCAGCAGTACAATCTCACGCTACCCGGAAAGAATCTTGGACCCGCAAACGACGGAGCAAACGAAATGAGAAAGGAAAAGGAAAAAACGGCCTTTGTTGCCAACACTCAACAACAGTCGAGTAACCCGAGACCGTTTTGTCATCAAAACAACAAGCCGCGATACATCAATGAGAAGTTGAAACGTCCTTACTCGTTTCCTCAGGATAAAACAAAGAGATTGTTCGAGCTAGCAGTGCGCAGTGGGCTTATCACTCTGCCAGATCCAAAACGTCCATTGCAACCAGGTGACGTTAACAATCCTAACTATTGTCCCTACCACAGAGTAATGGGTCACCCACTCGACAATTGCTACGTCTTCAAAAACTGGGTTGAAGACCAATACCAACAGGGCAAGTTCGCGCTGCCCGAAAAGTGGAAAGTAAACCCGCCACAACAACATGCTTCGAAAAAGGTGGATGTGCCGGGGGCATAATACTCATTCATAGGGAAAGCCCCATAGACCGAAAAGTCAGTAAACTAGAGATGCGTCTCAAATACGGCGACGTCGGACCGAAACGTCCATAAACTAACGACGGACCGCAATGTCCTAAAACTTGCAAATGACCGAAATGTCGTTAAACTACTATCAACCTGCGGCATTCTCAGGCCGGCGTGGTAAAAAAAAACGGTATGTCCACAAGCAAAATGGGCACGGATGAAAACCCGAAAGGGCTCCGTGAGTAAAAACAGCAGGGCTACCGGCGAGTCTTGTGAAAACCCAAAAGGGCGCAACCTCGTTAAAAAAAAAAAAGAATAAAAAGAAAAAAATATATAAAAGACGGTATGTCCAGAAGCAAAATGGGCACGGATGAAAACCCGAAAGGGCTCCGTGAGTAAAAACAGCAGGGCTACCGGCGAGTGTTTGTGAAAACCCGAAAGGGCGCAACCTCGTTAAAAGACACTTACAGGATCCTCTCAACCTTGTAAGGAGAAACCACCTGCGTGAGAGCCTTACGACTCATAAGGGAGCAACACACTTAGGAGTCCTCACGATTCCTAAGGAGAAATTACACTTACGAGATCCTCACGACTCGTAAGGAGAACTCTCTTATGGGACCCTCACGGCTCATAAGATTTGAAAGTCTTAAGTTACAGAGACCTGAACCTGCTCTTAAGCAACTCCCACAACCTTCGATATTGCCCTACAAGCGACTCATATTGACCCTTATATACAATCCACGGGCACAAATAAATATTTCCCCAACAAAGTCCCATCCGTGACTGGGGATATGCTTGTACAACAAACAACACTTGTAAGTCCTCTCGACTTATAAGGAGAAAACCCTTTTGTAAGATCCTTACGACTTACAAGAGAACATGCACTTAGGAATCCTCACGATTCCCAAGGAGAAAACACACCTACAAGATCCTCACGACTTGTAGGGAGAAATACCTTTGTGAGACCCTTACGGCTCATGAAGTCAAAAGCCTTAGCCGACAGGACTCTTAACCCTGTTTACTAAGCCACCTTTGTTCAACATCGACAGAGGCAAATGATGATTCACTCCTGGCAATATCCCAGTTGCAGCGATGCTGATGCCTAAACCGGTATCAAATTCCAAGCCCTTTCAAGGCAAATGATGATTCGCTCCTGGCAATATCCCAGTTGCAGCGATGCTGATGCCTAAACCGGTATCAAATTCCAAGTCCTTTCATGACAAATGATGATTCACTCCTGGCAATATTCCAGTCGCAGCGATGCAGATGCCAAGATTGGGATCAAATCCCAAACCCCCTACTCGCGAAAAAAAATCAGCGAGCCAAAAAAAATGCATACGAAATAGCCGAAATGATGGGGCAACTTGCAAACAAAATCAGCAAGTAAAAATGTATGCATGCAAAATAGCCGAAATGATTGGGCAACTCGCAATAAAAAGCAGCGAGTAAAAAGAAAAATAGCCGAAATGATTGGGCACCGCGAAAAATAGCCGAAATGATTGGGCAATCGCGATTTTCGCGATATAAAAATCTAAAATGATAGAGCATCGCGGAAAGAATAAAAAAATGAAAGAATGAAACTTTTTGCCCTACAGGTGAAATCACATCGATCCCTGTATACAATCCAGGGGCACAGATAAAGAGGGAACCATACCTTCCCAACAGGCTCCATCAGAAAGCGAAGCCAAATCTCGACGGTTCATAGACAACCTAGAGACAACCTCGACATTTGTCGCAATATTGCAGACACAATGTCAGCAAATGAAGCAAAGGAAGATCCCTAGCTTCAGGGTCTCGACGTCAACATCGACGACTTAGAGATCAACACCGGCATGCTTTGTCCCTCCAACCTGATGCAGACATGACGTCAACAACCGACTTCAGAGTTGCAACGAAACGGAGCCATGGCAAAGGCCCTAGTTCCAAATCTCAATGGCCATATCTACAGCCTGGAGACCAACAACGGTGTGCATCCTCATTCCAACAGGACACAGATGTTACACCATCAAGCGGAGCGATGACAAAATCCCGGCTCCACCTCAACATTCGTCTCGATACAGCAGACGCAATGTCAACAACGGCGTTCCTTCACAGTCCAGCAGGATGTAGAAGCAACGTCAACAAGAGACCCCATGGTCGAAACAAAGCAGAGCGGCGGCAAAATCCCAGCTCCACCTTGACGTTCATCTCGACACAGCAGATGAAATGTCACCCCAGCGTTCTTCCCCCAGCAGGATTCGGACGCGCCAAAGCAGATGAAGCAAATGCCAAATTCCTAGCTTCAAGGTCTTGACGGCAAGTCATATAAAGCCTGAAAGACAATCGGAGATCATCTCACACCAGCCTAGAGTGATCACCACCTCGACGTTCGTCTCGATACAGCAGACGAGATGTCACTACAGCATCCTTCCTCCAACAGTGTCCGGACAAACCAAAGCAGATGAAGCAAAGGCCAAATTCCTAGCTTCAGGGTCTTGACGGCAAGTCATATAAAGCCTGAAAGACAATCGGAGATCATCTCTCACCAGCGCGGAGTGGTCACCACCTCGACGATCGTCTCGATACAGCAGATGAAATGTCACCCCAGCGTTCTTCCCCCAGCAGGATTCGGACGCACCAAAGCAAACGAAGCGAAGGCCAAATTCCTAGCTTCAACGTCTTGACGATAACTCATATAAAACCGAAAAGACAATCAGAGATCATCCCACATGGAGTGGTCACCACCACGACATTCGTCTCGATACAGCAGATGAGATGTCAACAACAACGTTCTTCCTCCAACAGGATTAGGACACACCAAGCAAATGAAGCGAAGGCCAAATTCCTAGCTTCAGGGTCTTGACGGCAAGTCATATAAAGCTTCAAAGACAATTGGAGATCATCTCGCACCAGCACGGAGTGGTCACCACCTCGACGTTCGTCTCGACACAGCAGACGCAACATCACCAAAAGGAGCCACGGCAAAATCCCTTGTTCCAAATCTCGACGGTTCATCAGGAACCTAGAGACAACCACGACATTCGTCTCGATACAGAGGACGCAATGCCAGCAAACGAAGCAAAGGCCAAATTCCTAGCTTCAGGGTCTTAACGGCAAGTCATATAAAGCCTGAAAGACTATCGGAGATCATCCCACACCAGCGCGGAGTGGTTATGACTCATCGGGGCTCTCCAAAATGAGCCTAACCTCAAGTAAAAAGCGGCATGGCAAATTCCTAGCGCTTGCTCTTCCGACGGTCAAACTGCCAAGGAGGATTGCTTGAAGACGTCTTGTCGAGCCCCCGAAGGGATCAGAGACACGGCAGTCGCAGGGCTACTCGAACAGCACGATTGCCTATCGAGGAATATATCAGCTCATGCGAAGGTACGACGGCCAAAACCCTAAGTACCACAGACCCTAACGGACTTCTGTCGTAAAGAGCAGAGGTTAACTGTGACGTTAGGATATTCTTGCGAGATCTGCTCGATTCGTTTCGACTCGTGAGGAAACTGATGTCTTTGCGAGAACTTCTCGATTCGTCTCGACTCGTGAGATAAAGCCTTAGGCAGTAGGGATTAAAAAACCTGTTTCCTAAGCACTGGGACCGTGCAAGTCGGCCCAAAACGGTCTCTTGCATACTATCCACGGGTCACACTCTCCAAATTCGAATCTCGACAAGGAGGGAAACAACCACTTACGAGTCCTCTCGACTTATAAGCGGGAAAATTCTCTTGTGAGATCCTTACGACTTTCAAGAGAAAACACACTTAGGAGTCCTCACGACCCCTAAGGAGAAAATACACCTGCGGGATCCTCTCGACTCGTAGGGAGAAAAGTCTTTATGAGACCCTCACGGCTCATAAAGTTGAAAAGTCTTAGGTGGCAAATCCTAACCCTGTCTTCTAAGCCATCACTGCCCTGCAAAGAGGTCAAGATGGACCATCTATGAGCCACACTTGCCAAAGCTACATGCCACTGAAATGGAGAACTTACTCATGAGCATATAAACTATTTCACGCCAGAGTAAGACATAAAGAAATGGAAGGGTGCGGCTCATGGGGATGAGGGTTTGGAACTATATCCCTTAAGAGTTGAGATTTGAGTCAATGATAAATGACGACGCTTGTGTCCGCTCGTTATCTTCTCAGATCAAGATTCTGAAAGTGATACACCAACCGGAAACTGGTCATACGCCATGCATAACTCTGCATAACTCTGCACTACTTCACCCACGTACATACTTACGTGGGCAAAGTAGCGGGGGGCATTTGTTCCCGCCAAAAATTTCTGCGCAAAAGAGTCCAAGGTATCAAATGGCAGCGATACGCTTAAGGAAATACGAACCAGTATTTTCCGGGCTGTTTTTTTTGACAAACTCCCGAATGAGAAACGGATAAATTCTGATTGTATCGAAAGCGTCTCGAAAAACCCTTCGATTTGATATATTATGGGCTTCATAATTCATCCGGGATCAAAAGTTATGAGGCATTACGTGTCCACACGTGATGGGCTTTTAGGAACCCGCTGGAGGAGCTAAAAGATATAATAAAAACTCAGAAAAGACCCCAATGGGGCATCACGTGCTCACACGTGACCATGGGTCACGTGCAGACACGTGATGGGCTTTTAAAGCCTCTAAAATAATGAATAGAATTTAATTCTAAAAGTCAAAAAATACTTCAACGAGGTATCACGTGCTTACACGTGACCAATGGTCACGTGTTGACACGTGATGGTTAAAACAACAACATAAACATGCGGCTGTTAAGAGAACCAATTTGGGGGTCACGTGCTCACACGTGACCAAGGGTCATGTGTCAGCACGTGACTGGCTTCGAAAGCCTTACAGTTAATAGAATTAAAATTCTAAAATTTTCTAAATCTTTCCAAACATAAAGGGTCTATGGGGACCGTTGGATTAAAAATCCGAGGGTGATTAAAAATCACCAATTTATGGAATAATCTTGGACTTGGAAAGATTTCCCCCCTAAATCTAACCGAGATAACAAAGGGATATCTTTGGATTTAAAATCCACGGTGAATAAAATTCACTGAGTGATCTAAAGACCCAGATTAATGATAAATATAAATCAAATCTCTCAACAATCAAATCAAATCTTTCAATGAGAGATTTGCTAAACAAATTGATTCTCTTCCTTCTCCTATAAATAGGAGCCAAGAAAAGAAGAGGGGGAACTACCTGGGGGAGAGAAAAAACAGAGGGAGGAGAATTTAATTCTCAAGAGAAAAAAGAAAAGAGAGGAGAATTTAATTCTCTGCAAAAGAAAAACCCTAGGTAAGAAAAGAGAGGCTTAAAAAGAGAATTTAATTTTCAAAAGAGTTTAACTCTTATATACAGAAAAGAACTTAGTTCTTTCTCTGGTGGAGGATCTGCAAAGTGCACATCTCCCCATGAATTGAGAATTTAATTCTCATTGGGTTGAGATCCTGCCATGCGATCCAAAACATAGAGGAGGAATTAAGTTTTGAGAATTCAATTCTCACAAAATTATAGGAATTTAATTCCTTTGGGATAAAATTAGGGTTTTACCCTAAATAAGAATTTAATTCTTTCACAATAGGAATTTAATTCCTCCAAAACAAAAATTAGGGTTTTACCCTAAATAAGAATTTAATTCTTAAAGATAAGGAGACTTAAAAGATCTCTGTACATGAAAAGACAAAGGTCACGTGCCCCACGTGACCCCTGAACAGATCCCCAAAAATGAGAAGAGGAAAGCTTTGAGGCAATGCCTCACGTGTTCCCACGTGACCCTCATTATATATGGAACAAAAGCAAAGGCAGAAACAATTCTGGGCGCTCTCACGTGTTACCACGTGACCCCTAATAAATGTTCTAATAAATCAGGGCATGATTATACATCACGTGCCCACACGTGATGGCTATGAAAATTAAAAGTGTTTAACACTTGTTTGCAGAACAAAATAAAGGGGATCTGGCCCCACTTTTTGATGCCATCACGTGCTCCCACGTGACTCCCAAAACGCAGAAAGAAAGATCAATGGAAATGAAGGCTTTGGGCGTTTTCACGTGTTTACCACGTGACCCCTTAGCAAACGTTCTAACAGTCAACGCATAAATCCCCATCACGTGTCAACACGTGATGCTCGAAATAAAAAGGAAAAGTGTTTAACACTTATTCGCAGATTTGAGGATCAAACAGAGGAGATCTGGCTCCGCATTTAGGGCGCCCTCACGTGTCACCACGCGACCCCTAATGAGCATTCCAACAGACCAGAGCGGGGGCCTCCATCACGTGCTCACACGTGATGGCCGTCAGAATTAAAAGAGTTAAAACACTGATCTGCAGAATAAGATAAGGGAAATCAGGGCGCTCTCACGTGTCCACACGTGACCCCTCTCTCCTTAGTGTTTAACACTAATTGGAAAACTCTGTTCCCGGTGTTTAACACTGATTTGCTTTAGTGTTTAACACTAGTTTGAAATCTCTGCTACCAGTGTTTAACACTGATTTGCTTTTGTGTTAACACTAATTTGAAAGCCCTGTTGCTAACACTGATAATCTTTTAGTGTTTAACACTAACTTGCTAATCTTATTCCCAGTGTTCAACACTGTTGGTCTTTAGTGTTTAACACTAGCTTTAGCCCAATTGGCTAAGTTTCTAGAGGCAAAGCCTCTCCTTCAATGGACCAACAGAGGGCCAATATTTCAAACATAATTGGACTTAGCCCAAACTGGCCATAAGTCCTCAAATCATCTTGAACTGAGCACATCTGCTCTTTCAACCAACTCATTGGTTCAAGGGTACATCTCTGAACTCCTCTGATATTTGTCGTTGTAATCCTTCAACGTCTTTAGAGAGGTGACGGGTCCCGACAACCACACATCAACACGGACTGTGGGGTCCTTAAACTCATGGACTTATGCGTCCTTAAACTAAGATACGGACTGTGGGGTCCTTAAACCCGCGGACTTATGCGTCCTTAAACTAATGGACTAATGCGTCCTTAAACACACCCATATGGACTGTGGGATCCTTAAACCCATGGACTTATGCGTCCTTAAACTACCTATGGACCGTAATGTCCTTAAACTACCAATGGACCACTATGTCCCTAAACTGGAACATGGACCACCATGTCCCTAAACTGGAGATGGACCACTATGTCCCTAAACTGGAACATGGACCACTATGTCCCTAAACTGGAACAATAGAGCCCAAATGCTCTTTTGTCGGATCTAAACGATCCCGTTTAAGTTGATCTTAGCCTCAAATATGGCTAACGTATCCTTAAACCTTTCAAACAGACTTTAGTCCCAAACTGAATTATAGATCCCCCCAATTAACTCTGGTTCAAGGGTACATCTCTGAACTCCTCTGACATCTGTCGTTGTAATCCTTCAACGTCGTCAGAGAGGTGACGGGTCCCGACGGCCATACATTAAATGGACCACTATGTCCCTAAACTGGAATAATAGAGCCAATTGCTCTTTTGTCGGATCTAAACGATCCCGTTAAGTTGATCTTAGTCCCAAACTGGACTAACGTATCCTTAACAAACGTTTGAGTTGATCTTAGCCTCAAATATGGCTAACGTATCCTCAAACCAAAACCCCAAACCCAAATCTAAGAAAATACGGATTTAGACTAATCCACGTCCTACGGACGACGAAATAAATAGTCTCCGTATACAATCCACGGGCAACCACAAACAAAACAAACACCCACGACATGAAGTGACCAGCTGGAGAAGGAGAAAGTTGTTACCGCGATGCGGTAGCGTAATTAACTGCAGGGGCTTGCGCCTGCAGGGAAGAGCGTCCCCACAATCAAAAACCCCTCAAACGAGGGGGAATCTGACGAAGTCTGCTACATCGGACGCATCCGTCTAAACCTCCGATACACGGTGCCATAAATCAACTTGGCATCTTCGGAGAGGTGGACGGATAGCACCCATTAGCATCTGCCCTGAATCTCAGGCAAGACAGTCCATGTCTTGGCCGCCATTCGGAGGGGAACAACGGCGAACGACCCGCGACCGACATTCGTCAGCGAGCTGCTATCTGAAGAAAGGGTGGCTGCGTTAAAAGACGTGCTTGTACAGCATAAAGATTGCTTCGCATGGAACTATTCCGAAATGCCGGGACTAGATCCAGAAATCGCTATGCATAAATTGGCGACATCCCCAGACGTCAAGCCAGTCAAACAAGCGTCGAGAAGAATGCGGCTCGAGCTTGAGATGAGTATCAATGCCGAGGTCAAACGGCTGATCGACTCTGGCTTCATCCAAGAGGTTCAGTATCCCGATTAGATCGCCAACATCGTCCCGGTGATGAAGAAAAATGGGACGGTGCGCATATGCGTGGACTTCCGGGATCTCAATAAAGCTTGCCCGAAGGACGATTTCCCAGTGCCAGTCACCGAACTGATGATAGATAACACGTCCACTCACGAAGTTTTCTCCTTCATGGATGGCTCATCAGGATATAATCAGATAAAGATGCATCCCGAAGACCAGAAGCACACCGCATTTTGGACCTTTCTGGGAATATTCTGCTACAAGGTGATGCCCTTCGGTTTAAAGAACGCCGGTGCCACCTATCAGAGGGCCATGACAAAGATCTTCGATGACCTTATACATGAAATCGTCGAATTTTATATCGACGACCTCGTGGTTAAAAGCAAATCATACGAGGAACATCTCGAGCATCTGAAGACCGTATTTCAACGCCTTCGACAATACAACTTGAAGATGAACCCTCTCAAGTGCGCATTCGGAGTTTCCTCGGGCAAATTCCTAGGATTCATCGTCCGACACCGAGGTATCGAGATAGATCCGTCAAAGATCAAGACGATCATGGAAATGCCTCCGCCAAGAACTTTCAAACAATTACGGTCTCTCCAAGGGAAGCTAGCGTACATCCGGCGATTTATAGCCAACCTTTCAGGAAAGTGCCGCCCTTACAGTCACCTGATGAAGAAGGGGACCCCTTTCGTTTGGGATCACAAATGCCAGAGCGCGCTGGACGAAATCAAGCAATACCTGCAGAATCCGCCAGTGTTGGCTGCTCCGGTCAAGGGAAAACCTCTCATTCTTTATACAACCGCCCTTGAAGGTTCCTTAGGCGCATTATGGGCATAAGAGAACGATCAAGGGAAAAAAAGAGCACTCTACTACTTGAGTCGGGTTCTACTGGGGGCAGAAAGCAACTATTCCCCCATTGAAAAACACTGCCTGGCGTTGATCTTTGCGATAACAAAGCTCAGGCACTATGCATTGGCGCATGAAGTCCGTCTCATTTCGAGGGTGGACCCCCTTAAATATTTAATGTCGAAGGCTATATTGACGGGGCGACTCGCTAAATGGGCCCTGCTTTTGATGGACTTCTCAATAACTTATCAGCCTCTTAAGGCAGTCAAAGGCCAGGCCATCGCCGACTTCCTCGCTGAGCATCCGATACCTGCCGATTCTCCTCTGAATTGCGATCTGCCAGACGAACATGCGTTTGACGCGATCGACGGTGGTGATACCCGATAGGAGCTTTATTTCGATGGAGCGTCCTCCATGAAGAAGTGCAAACAAAGCACCCCTATAATCAAGTCGGGGGTAGGCCTCATCTTCGTAACTCCACAAGGTGGGATAATGCGCTTTTCTTTCTCCTTAACAGAGCCGAGGATGAACAATGAAGCCGAATATGAAGCTTTGATAGCAGGCCTCGAGATCGCCATCGACATGGGAATTGAAAACCTCTTTATATACGGAGATTCTCAACTGGTCGTCAGTCAAGTAAACGGTGACTATCAAACGTACAAACCAGAGTTGGTGAAATACGGCGAAAAGGTGCAACAACTGTTGACCCTAATTCCTTCCTACACTTTGGAGAACATACCGCGTGCGGAAAACAGCAAAGCGGACGCATTAGCCAAGCTCGCTAAAGAACTGGCTGACGAAAACCTCGATGACGTAAGAATCGTGGTACAAAGCCGTCGGGTGCTTGCCCCAGCAGAAATGTCTCTGGAATCATCCGAAGAAAAGGGAGCGACTGAGCAGACGACCCTGCAAATAAAAGACCGGGAAAAGGCTGAGGACTGGAGAGAAGTCTTTATAGACTACTTCAAATACCGTCGAACGCCCGAAGATGCGTCCTCAAGACATCAGCTTATGAAACGAGCTCTGTCTTTCGCCTTCGTCAATGATACTCTGTACAAGAGGTCGTTTGATCTCTGTGGTTGAGATGCCTAGGACCTGACGAAGCGAAAAGAGTCGTTCAGGAAGTTCATGACGAACTCTGTGGTTCTCACCAAGCAGGCCCGAAGATGAAGTTAAAAATAAAACGGATGGGTTACTACTGGCCCCAGATGATTCAGGACTGTCTCGAATATGCGAAGCAATACCACTCATGCCAAATCCATGGGGACTTCATCCACCAGCATCGAAATCCACTACATCCAACGGTGGCTAGCTGGCCGTTCGAAATGTGGGGAACTGACATAGTCGGCCCCATCGAACCAGCATCGTCTAGAGGACATTGTTTCATCCTGGCGACAACTGATTACTTCTCCAAATAGGCAGAAGCGGTACCGCTGGGGGAAGTGAAGACGGAGAATATCCTCCATTTTTTCAAGACGCGCGTCATTTACCGGTTTGGAACTCCGCGACGGATCATTTCCGATAACGGGCCAGCCTACAGGAGCCACAAGATCAGCCGCTTTGCGCAACAGCATAATATAGACTGAAGATATTCCTCGGTTTATAATCCGCGAGCTAATGGTCTAGCCGAGGCCTTCAACAAGACCCTGACGAAGATCATGAAGAAGACGGTGTCCCGAAATAAGAAGGATTGGCATGAGAGACTGCAAGAAGCTCTTTGGGCCTATCGAACTACGTTCAAGACGGCCACGAACACAATGCCGCACGCGTTGGTATTCGGTACAGAAGCAGTACCCCCCCTCGAGATAGAGTTACCCTCTCTACGAGTGGCAGTCCACTATGAGCTGACGGACGAAGAAAATGCTCACCTTCGGCTTGAGGAGCTTGATGCCCTTGAAGAAACCCGGCTCATAGCGCAACAAAATCTGGAGGCTTATAAAGCAAAGATGACGCGCTCATATGAAAGATAGACCAGGCCGAGGACATTCCGCCAAGACGAGCTCGTGCTAGTGGTCAAAAGACCTATGATCCCTAATCGTGCCAAGCGGGGAAAATTCGAGCCGAACTACGAAGGCCCGTACATCATAGACAAGGTCTATCAGGGTGGAGCCTATCTACTCATGGATATGCACGGTGAAAGGCCTTTCAGGCCAATAAACAGTCACTTCCTGAAGAAATACTACGCTTAATGAGCCACAGCCTAGGTCAATGATAGATGACGACGACTATGTCCGCTCGCCATCTTCCTAAGCTCAAACTCTATAAGCAGTAGCCGACCTTCTCCTGACCGGACCGAAACGTCCTTAAACTAACGCCGGACCGAAACGTCCTTAAACTAACGCCGGACCGAAACGTCCTTAAACTAATGACGGACCACTACGTCCTAAAACTAGCTGTTGATCGAGATGTCGATAAACTATGGTGGATTGAAACATCACAAAGCCGATATAAAAAAAAAGAAGATAAAAAATAATAAAATAAACGGTATGTCCATAAGCAAAATGGGCATGGATGAAAACCCGAAAGGGCTCCGTGAGTAAAACCAGCAGGGCTACCGGCGAGTGTTCGTGAAAACCCGAAAGGGCGCGACCTCGTAAAAAAAAGAGAATAAAAAGAATAAAAAAAACAGTACGTCCATAAGCAAAATGGGCACGGATGAAAACCCGAAAAGGCTCCGTTAGTAAAAACAACAGGACTACCGGCGAGTGTTTGTGAAAATCCGAAAGGGCGCAACCTCGTTAAAGGACACTTACATGGTCCTCTTGACCTTGTAAGGAGAAATCACCCGCGTGTGATCCTTACGACTCACAAGGGAGCAACACACTTAGGGATCCTCACGATTCCTAAGGAGAAAATACACTTGCGAGATCCTCACGACTCGTAAGGAGAACTCTCTTATGGGACCCTTACGGCTCATAAGATTTGAAAGTCTTAAGTTACAGAGACCTAAACCTGTGCTTAAGAAACCCCCACAACCTTCGATATTGCCCTACAAGTGGCTCAGCACTGACCCTTGTATATAATCCACGGGCGCGAATAAACATTTCCCTAACAAAGTCCCATCCGTGACTGGGGATATGTTCGCATGGTGAGCAACCCTTGTAAGTCCTCTCGACTTACAAGGATAAAACCCTCTTGCAGGATCCTTACGACTTACAGAGGAACATGCACTTAGGAATCCTCACGATTCCTAAGGAGAAAATACACCTACAAGATCCTCACGACTTGTAGGGAGAAATACCTTTGTGAGACCCTTACGGCTCATGAAGTCAAAAGCCTTAATCGGCAGGACCCTAACCCTGTTCGCTAAGCCACCTTTGTTCGACATTGACAGAGGCAAATGATGATTCGCTCCTGGCAATATTCCAGTTGTAGCGGTGCTGATGCCGAAATCGGTGTCTAATTTCAGGTTTACGGCAAAAAGCCAGTAGGCCGCACATGCATACGAAATAGCCGAAATGATGGGGCAACTTGAAATAAAAAGCAGCAGGTAAAAACGCATGCACACAAAATAACCGAAATGATTGGGCAACTCGCAATAAAAAGCAGCGAGTAGAAAACAAAATAAATAGCCGAAATGATTGGGCACCGTAAAAAATAGCCGAAATGATGGGGCAATCGCGACTTTCGCGATATAAAGCTGAAATGATAGAGCATCGCGGAAATAAAGCAATAATATAAAAAAAATGATAAAACTTATGCCCTACAGATGAGATCACGTCGATCTCTGTATACAATCCAAGGGCACAAACAAAGAGGGAACCACACCTTCCCAATAGGCTCCGCCAGAAAGCGAAGCCAAGTCTCGACGGTTCACCAACAACCTAGAGACAACCGTGGCATTCGTCTCGATACAACAGACACAGTGCCAGCAAACGAAGCAAAGGCTAAATTCCTAGCTTCAGGGTCTTGACGGTAACTCATATAAAACCTGAAAGACCACATGAGATCATCTCAACCCCAGGGAAATCAGTGTCCTTGGTAGCATCCTCGATTCAGGGAAACCAGTGTCCTTGACGAGACCACCTCGATTCGCGTCGACCCGCAGAGAAACCAGCGTCTTTGCAAGAACACCTCGACTCGTTTCAGCCCCAGGGAAACCAGTGTCCTTGGAAAATACCTCAATTCAGGGAAATTAACGTCCTTGATGAGAGCTTCTTGATTCGCGTCGGCCCGCAGAGAAACCAGTGTCTCCGCAGGAATACTCCGATTCGTTTCAACTTCGAGGAAACCAGCGTCCTCGGCAAAATACTTCGACTCAGGGAAACCAGCGTCCTTGACGAGAACATCTTGATTCGCGTCGACCTGCAGAGAAACTAGCGTCTTTGCAGGAATACATCGATTCGTTTCAACCCCAGGGAAACCAGTGTCCTTGGCAAATACTTCAATTCAGGGAAACTAGCATCCTTGATGAGAGCTTTTTGATTCGCGTCGGCCCGCAGAGAAACCAGTGTCTCCGCAGGAATACTCCGATTCGTTTCAACTTCGAGGAAACCAGCGTCCTCGGAAAAATACTTCGACTCAGGGAAACCGATTTCCTTGACGAGAACATCTTGATTCGCGTCGACCCGTAAAGAAACTAGCGTCTTTGCAGGAATACATCGATTCGTTTCAACCCCAGGGAAACCAGTGTCCTTGGCAACCTCCTTAACTCAGGGAAACTAGCGTCATTGATGAGAGTTTCTTGATCCGCGTCGACCCGCAGAGAAACCAGTGTCTTTGGAGGAGCACTTCGATTCGTTTCAACCTCGAGGAAACCAGCGTCCTCGGCAAAATACTTCAACTCAAGGAAATTAGTGTCATTGACAAGAGCTGCTCGATTCGTCTCGACTCGTGAGGAAATTAGTGTCTTCGCGAGGACTTCCCGATTCGTCTCAACTTGCGAGATAAAGCCTTCGGCAGCAGGGATTAAAAACTTGTTTCCTAAGCACTGGGACCCTGCAAGTCGGTCTAAAACGGTCTCTTGCATACTATTCACAGGTCTCACTCTCCAAAGTCGAATCTCGACAAAGAGGGAAACAACCGCTTTCGGGTTCTCTCAACTCGTAAGAGGGAAAATTCTCTTATAAGATCCTTACGACTTATGAGAGAAAACGCACTTAGGAATCCTCACGATTCCTAAGGAGAAAATCCACCTTCGAGATCATCTCAATCCGTAGGGAGAAAAGTCTCTATGAGACCCTCATGGCTCATAGAGTTGAAAAGTCTTAGGCAGCAGATCCGAACCTGCGGCCTAAGCCATCGCTGTCTCTTGAAGAAACCAAGATGGTTACTCTATTATCTGTCAACCATGTTTATTAAGACATCATGCCGGTAATAAAAGAAAGAAGAAAGCGACAGAAAGAACATCTGACTTGCATTTGATCAAGCGCTCGAGACACGCTCATTCATGTATGTGCAAAAGGTTCAGAACGAGAAATAAGACAAGCTGAAATGAGAAATTTTCCATTCATATTGCAAAGGGTTCTTACAATCATAAAGAAATAAACAAAGACATTATTTAAATGATTACAACGGCAAAACCTCAGATCCTGGACATGGATTTAGGAACTCGAAAGTGACCTTGTCCAAGACTTTCCAAGCTTGGCGAACCATCCTGGTGTGCATCCTTTCGCGAGCACGGGCGTCGGGATCCCCACTGATGTCCTCCACCCTCCGATAGGCAGCAAGAATGGCGGACTGTTGAAAGGCTTGGTGCAAGAGATTGACAAGATTGTCCCGCCGTCTCTTCGAGATTAAGTTCATCAGGTACACCGAATGCACCTTGTCCTCGGCGGCGTCCAATGCCCTAAGCGGCACGCCGGTAAAGAATAGGGGAAGAGCTCCCCAGATGGCTCCCACAATAAGCTTCAATAGAGGAGAGCGTCGAGGAAGCAGTTGACCATTATACGCGTCGAAGCGACTCATGATCTCGGCACACTCTAAATTCTCGGTTTTGAGAACGGCCGAGTCGACGGATGTCCCTGTAAGAAATGATCTCATCAAGGTCGTACATGTGGGCGTCCATTACTTCTGTAAAAGAAACTTAACAAAATTAGCAGACGGCCTGATTAAGCAAGACAGTATAATTCATTAAAAAATAGAACGTCGTCTCTAACCAGCAGGATCTATGAAAAACTCTTAAGAGTTCTTCTATATGATTTGGAAGGAGCAAAGCTCCATTGGTGAATTAGGAATATACAAGAAAATTCTTTCAGAAAGCAGAACTCTATTAATGGAACTCTAATAAGGTTCCCTTTAGTTCTCTTTAGATCCCCTTAGAGTAAAGCCCTGCTAAGTGAAACCCTAAATGGGTTTTCTTTAGATCAGGGATCTATTGAGAGCAAGGCTCCTAAAATTGATTTAATTTTTTACCTAAAATTCTCTGGAGTTTGAACTTTTAAAAGTGCTTAAAACAAGAGAGCAAGGCTCTGGATAAAAATTCTTATGATGAGATGAAAATCATCTAAGGGACCAAAGGTCCTATTTATTGGCATCAAATGTCCTTTCAACTTCTAAAAGTTGCCGCGACGGTTAGAATTCTGCCACCGCTGCGCTCACGTTTGGGGGCCATGTAAGCGCAACGGTGGGGGGGCATTTGTTTACCCCAATCAGAGCAAAGCTCTGTTCAAATTCCAAGACGGGAAACGAAGCAACGCTTCTGTTTCCCCCAATCAGAGCAAAGCACTGTTTTAAAAATTAAAGTGAAAATTAAAATTAAAATAAATAAAGCAACGCTTCAGATCCCCTGCGCTGCGCGCAGAGCGCCACGTGTCAAAATCAGACACGCCAGCGCAGGGAGCACAGCGCCCAAGGCAGCGCACCCAATCAGAGCAAGGCTCTATTTAAAACAAAATTAAAGGAAGCAACGCTTCAGATGCACTGCGCTCAGCGCTGCGCGACACGTGTCGGCGCAGTTGCGCTGCGCTCAGCGCTGCGCGACACGTGTCGGCGCAGTTGCGCTGCGCTCTGCGCTGCGCGACACGTGTCAAGCGCAGACGCGTTTGCGCCAAACAGAATTAAAATTCCAGTAAGATTTTTCTGTTCTTGTTAAAACAAGAAGATTGCCTTTTGTAAAACAGAAGCTCTTGGATCAAAGATCCAACGGTGGGGAAAAAAATCCCCAAATCACTCAGAGAATGATCTCTTTAACAAATTTAACAAATTAATGGGCACTATATAAAAGCCCTTAGATCCCAATTCTAAAACACACAACACAGAGAGAGACAGAAACACAGAAATAGAGAGAGAACTCTAAAGAATTTTGAGAAGAACTCAAAAAGAGGAAAAAAGGTAAACCCTTTGAATAAAAAAGAAGAATTTCTTCTGAAAAGATCATTGATCTAAGAACAAGATCAAGGATCTTCAATAAAAAATATAATAAATAACAAAGGCATTGCCTTTTTTATGAACCATTGGTTGTGGAATTTTAAATATTCTTTTCTTGAATCCAAAATTGGATCAAGATATTAAAACAGTGCCTTGCACTTGTAAATCTACACTGTTGCGCCCCTGGGTTGGCGCAAGCCACCAGAGAGCGCCACGTGTCAGCACCAGAATAACTTGCGCTATGCGCTTTTAAGATAGAGCATTGCTCTCTGAAATTGGTGCAACTCACCAGAGCGCGCCACGTGTTGGCAGCGCAACAGCGCAGCGCACTGGCGCGGCGCACTGCGCTTGCGCTCGTCAGAGCGTGACACGTGTCACCTCCACATGCGCCTGCGCTCAATAATTGGCGCAAAGCGCCGACAGGCCACATGGCCATTGTCAGTTTGATTAATGCACTGCATTATTTACAGAAGGGCCAAGCCCAATTAAAAAAGGCCTAACAGGCCAAATAAAATGCAATGCATTACTTTAAAAAGGGCAGAGCCCAAACAAAAACAGATGCTGCGCATCATTTAAAAGGGACAGAGCCCAAATCAAAAAGGCCTAGCAGGCCAAAAGAAAATGCAGTGCATTATTAAACAGGGGCAAAACCCTAGCACAAGCCTAATAGGCCAAAGATAAAAACGTTGAATATTCTCAATTGGACTTAGCCCAATCATGGCCGTAAGTCCTCAAATAAAATTGACTGAGCAAGACTGCTCTCTTAAATCAATTTATATCCGGTTCAAGGGTACATCTCCGAACTCCTCTGACACCTATCGTTGTAATCCTTCAACGACGTCAGAGAGGTGACGGGTCCTGACAACCACACATCGACACAGACTGTGGGGTCCTTAAACTAATGGACTTATGCGTCCTTAAACCAAAATACGGACTGTGGGGTCCCTAAACTCACGGACTAATGCGTCCTTAAACATATCCATACGGACTGTGGGGTCCTTAAACTCATGGACTTATGCATCCTTAAACCAACATCCGTCCCCAAAACGGGAACGATGGACCGCCATGTCCCTAAACTGGCAATGGACCGCAATGTCCCTAAACTACCTATGGACCACTACATCCCTAAACTGGAACAATAGAGCTCACAAATGCTCTTTTGTCGGATCTAAACGATCCCATTTAAGTTGATCTTAGCCTCAAATATGGCTAACGTATCCTTAAACATTCAAACATACTTTAGTCTCAAATTGGATTATAAGACCCCCAATTAACTTTGGTTCAAGGGTACATCTCCGAACTCCTCTGACACCTGTCGTTGTAATCCCTCAACGTCGTCAGAGAGGTGACGGGTCCCGACGGCCATATATTAAATGGACCACTACGTCCCTAAACTGGAACAATAGAGCCCCTAAATGCTCTTTCCGTTAAGTTGATCTTAGTCTCAAATCAGACTAACGTATCCTTAACGAACGTTTAAGTTGATCTTAGCCTCAATATGGCAAACGTATCCTTAAACTAAAACACCAAACCCAAATCTAAGTAAATACGGATTTGGACTAATCCACGTTCTAACGGGCGACAGCATAACTTAGTCTCCGTATACAATCCACGGGCATCCACAAACAAAACAAACACACACGACACAAAGTGAAATTCTGGAGAAGGAGAAAGTGGTTACCGCGATGCGGTAGCATAATTAACTGCAGGGGCTTGCTCCTGCAGGGAAGAGCGTCCCCACAATCAAAAACCCCTCAAGCGAGGGGGAATCTGACGAAGTCTGCTACATCGGCCGCATCCGTCTAAACCTCCGATACACGATGCCATAAATCAACTTGGCATCTTCAGAGAGGTAGACGGATAAAACCAAATAGCATCTGCCCCGAATCTCAGGCAAGACGTCTTCACGTCATTGCCGTCTTTCGGAGGGGGAACACTCCGTAGTTAAGCGTGCTCGGGCCAAGGAAGTCTTGGGATGGGTGACCTCCTGGGAAATAGCCCCTGGTCGGGTCCGGTTCGCTCTAAAGGGAAAAACCGTGCGGTTTCGGCCAGAGCGGACAGTACCATCTGTACTGGGGCGTGGGGCGTTACATTTATGGTGGCCCATGCAGGTCCCTCAATAGTAGGTCTGTGGTTCGAGGACGAACCATTGTTCTTAGATGGGGGGTATGTAATACCCCAGAGCAGTGCGGTCTTAAGACATATCTGCTCTGTCCACACTCAGTGCGGTCTGTTGCGGACATCTTGGTGATCTGAGTGAGGGAGCTATTTCAGAACAATGGGATCGGGTCCTTAAAGGACATTCCGAAAGAGGACCGAACTGCATTATAAATATAATGATACCACCCTCAATTACAGAGGCGCCTTTTAAGTGAACCGGAACTACATGAGCTTGAGAGCTCCGTAGTTAAGCGTGCTCGGGCCAGGGAAGTCTTGGGATGGATAACCTCCTGGGAAGTGGCCCCTGGTCGGGTCCGGTTCGCTCTAAAGGGAAAAACCGTGTGGTTTCGGCCAGAGCGGACAATACCATCTGTACTAGGGCGTGGGCGTTACATACCCTTTCTGGAGCAATGTTCAAAGTCCATACTTTGTTGATGTACATGGACTCCATCTCGGTCCGCATTGCATCCAGCCATTTTATCGAGTCGCCACTCTAAATGGTTTGCTGGAAGCTAGTTGGCTCATCATCGTCAATGATGCAATCCTCTCTATCCTGCTTTTTTACAAAAGCTGAACATCCCCATATCTTCAGATATTGAAGATAGGGTTTCTTCTCACTCCACATCTGATATGGTGTGGTAGGCACAGTCTTGATAGAAACCTTGTTCAAAAGATATGCAGCTGATTCTAGTGCATAACCCCAGAAGGATCGCGGAAACTCGGCGTTACTCATCATGGAACGTACCATATCCAATAGGATTTTGTTCCGCCTTTCCGATACACTGTTGTGTTGTGGTTTGTATGGAGGAGTAAGCTGAGAGAGAATTCCGTTCTCTTTTAAATAACCCAGGAACTCGGCACTTAAGTATTCACCACCTCGATCAGATCTCAGTGTCTTGATACTTTTGCTTGTTTGTTTTTCCATTTCATTCTTATATTCACATAATTTCTCAAAGGTCTCGGATTTATGTTTCATCAAGAAGACATGTCCATACCTAGAGAAATCATCCGTAAAAGTAATGAAATAGGAATAATCACTTCGTGCATGTGTAAATATTAGACCACACACGTCTCCATGTATGAGTCCTAAGAGATTGCTCGCTCTTACTCCGTGTCCAGTGAACGGAGACTTTGTCATCTTTCCTATGAGATAAGATTGACAGGTTGCATAAGACTGATATTTGAACGGATCCAAATATCCCTCTCTATGTAATTTCGTCAACCGTGTTTCATTGATGTGACCCAGTCTACAATGCCATAAGAAAGCCTTATTTAACTCTGGAGAATTTCTTTTAAGTGTGTTCCGGACGTTGAAAACCTGAGCTTGATTTAACATGTATATACAGTTATCTAGCGTACCTGACCCAATCAAACCATGATTAAGGTGGATGTGGACCACATCGCTTACAAATGTAAAATCATATCCTTTCTTAGAAAGTAAAGATACAAATATGATATTACAAGCTATACTAGGTACACACAAATAGTTACGTAAAATCAATATCTGCCCACTTATCAATCCTATGTGATATTCCCCTTCGGATACAGCGTCCACGCTCATTCCGTTAGCAACCCTGAGAGTCATATCACCCGCCCTGATAACTCTACGGTTTCTCAAAGCCTGTAATGAATTACAGATATAAGATCCTGATCCGGTATCTAGTACACAGGAAGTAGATTTAATTGATATACAGTTTTCAATCACAAACACACCCGAATCCGAAGCCACAACGTGCCTCAGATCCTGGATTCTGGCTTTCTAAACCCTGCATTCCTTCTGCCATTGCCCTTTCCCGTGACAATAGGAACATCCCTCCTTCCCTACTGTTAGCCCCGAAACTTTTGCCTTACCCTTTTCTTCTACCTTACTGACACCGCCTATCGTCTTTGTGGAGGTCTTCTTCTTCTCACCCTTGGCTTTCGCCTTGGATCCAGAAGAGGTAGATTCCCCAATAAGAAGAGCGGGTGTCTCCCTGGTTTCCTCCAGGGTGCCCTCAACTGAAAGTATAACTTTCTTCCCCTGGGCGTAAGTAGAATGTAGGGACTGTAGAATCAAGTTAACATATGACTCGTTCTCTAACGTGGTCCTCAGGTCCATTAGCCTTTTAATATAGTTGATCGTTGTAGGGACATAGTCCCCTACAGATGACCCGACAGCCAATCTCGCTTGAAGCAATTCTTTCGAGGTCTCATACCTTGCGATACGAGATTGCTCTCTATATAAATCTTTGTTATGGAGGAAGATGGAAACTCCATCTTCTCGTGCTGCCTCTAGTTTACACCATCTATTGAGGCCAACACGAGGCACTTGGCATTCACGCTGTCTTTTTTCGATGTCTTACGGATATCATTATCCACGACGGTAGAATCTTGACCTGGGACGGAGGGGGATTGAATAGTAATGAGGTGGTCCAGCTTGTCATGGACATCTGGACAAACCTTTGCCAGTTAATAGTATAACTCAGTCATTTTATTATCTAGCTGTAACCTAATCTTGGTCACCTGGTCGCTGCAATTAGGGGAGAGAGAAGAAAACACTCAGCATGATGCTCTTGTAAGTTTAGATTGGTTTTTAGTGTATCTAAACATGATTGCTCCCACTGTATCTTGAATCCTTCCTCAAACCATAAAAGAAGAATTAGTCAGGATTAATCTCACCCTACAATACTTGGTTAACCTTTCAGCCAGGATGGTTTTGGTACTTCGAGGGAGGTTTTCCAACGTTTTTGCGAAGTTCCTTAATTACATAACCTCTTTTCCCTGGAGGCGTAGCCCCGCTAACACCGTTCTAGACACCTATTTGGTTTATAGCATTGATTGTGTTAGTGAAAAATCTCCCAAGAAGTAGCGGATAGTCACAGTAGGATCGAGATCCGAATATCATTGTGTGATAATCCTGAAGGAATCCTACCAAAATTATCGCACTCTAAATGGTATGCAGCACCAGCAAGTTTCGGTTTCCTTAGAAACTCCCGATGTGGATTTTTGCCTTATACTCTTATGACCTTGACGAAGGCCAACATATCATAAGTCACATGTCAAGTTCTACCGGTCATTTTTCAGGTTAATTTGAACCCACCCGTACATACCCTTGACGAAGGCCAAAATAGTAGTACGACTATCCTAAACCAACGCATCTATCTATGCTACAGATGAATATCCAACAGCTACCAATCACTATGCCTTGGCGGAGGTCAAAACACATAGCTTGAATACTACTGAATATTCAACTGAAATGACGGAGGGCCGCGGCTGGTTTTGGTGAAACCGTGAACGCAATGAACTTGATTTAATCGAAGAAACCTGATAGCTTTTAAAGGAGTGGTTTAAGCTCTGCATTTAAAAGTTTCTGTTTTGAAAAAACCGAGTGGTTTTGAAATTGTTCCACCGATTCAGCTTTGGCTTGTTTTCTTTGCATTAATCTAATGCAGTCCTATCATTTACACCTATCATCACAGAGAGAAATGAAAATACCATGTCCACTTATGCCATCCGCATTCGCCACTAGGCCCCGTCTAACACCGTTAGGTTACTTAACTAACGCCAGAGCGGGGGCTGGACTAGCGCGGATGCAAAACTTAAGCAACGTCTACTATATAGCATATATATAATAACCATTCATCTCATGCAATAATAGGCATTTCAGATCACAGATGAACATATTAAATATACTAGGAATTCCGCATTTCGTTTAAGCCTGCAACGAAAGACGGATTCCAACGTCGTGATGAATAGCCAACCCTACCCTAAACCCCTATGGGTGTGGCAAACTACTCGCCAAATTCCCAAAGTGAAGCAACCCCCCTCAGTAAAATGAGTAGGACACTCGGCACTTCAAAGAACCCGGTAGTTTGCGCACCCCACCTTAGGTCTATCCTAGGAGCAGAAAACGGTAGAAGAAATAATACAACGGTGGCTACAGCCTCAATCCGGATGTGCCCCGCAAAATAATATTACATCACTTTACAATTTACATTGAATGAAATAAAACTCTCTTCTCACATCCCCGGCTATTCATCCACGACGATCCAATAAAGTTCATATACACAAACCAACATCACAGATCACAGATATGTGCAACCCCCACCAATCCACGTATAGCGATTAACAGACGTTCGCATCATATAACAAACACAGAAAACCCGATAACCAAGAACTTTAGAATTTCGATCGAAACATATTTCCCGTGTCTACCCCAAGTGCAAACCAACACACAGAAAAATACTGGGTAGAAACTAAATATACAAGAAGACAGAACACCCAAAATAAGAAACACAGTGGAAAAATGAGCCGAGTCGGCCGCGGAACCGCGGCGAAACCCACCGTTTCGCCGCGCTTCCGCAGTCTTCTCGACGAGTCGGTAACTCGTTTTTCTACAGTGATCTTAGAATTCCCTACACTGAATTTTCATCCCTCTGAAATATTTTTTCTTGCAGTTTTAAACTTCGACAAAAACTTGAGGGTGCGGGCGTTCCGTTTTCCTGTTTTCCGACGATCGAAATTCTAACTACTTTCTAACAAGCTAGTAAAGGTTTAGTAGGCTATGATACCACTATAAATCGATGTCATGCACCCCGCGGGTTTGCGGGGAGGCGGAATACGTAAAAAACGATTTTTACGGGTGTCGCAACACCGACTTGAACTCCAGGATCGATACTAAACCCTAACTAGCAAACTAGTAAGAAGTTAACTACTCGAAAAGAAGTTTATACCTCACGTTACATGTCCTTCGGGTATTCTTTGTTGTCCTCCACTTCGTCATAAGCTCTGAGGATTGTAACGGATCGATGCTTCCTCGTCGGCCTCCTCGAGTCAAAGACGATCCACCCGAGAGTCTATAGTCCGAGCTCATACCTAAAATCCAAGGTAACTAGGGCACTTAGTTCACTAAATTAGATGGCATAGATGATGTATAGAGTGTAGATGGATTAATATGTCTCTAATAGCCTTAGGTTTCTCAACACATGAGACATAAAAAGCTAGAGGAAGAAGAAGAAGACTTGAGGAAGTGAGAGTGAAGTGTAGAGATAAAAATAAAGATGGCTCATTTTTGATGAATAGATGAAGCATATAATAATTCATGAGATAAAATATCTCATAAAATATCTAGCATGCTTCACATATATCTAATGAGTAAGTCATAGCCATGAGTCACCAAGAACCATGCTTCATTTAATGTAAACCTCCACCTCATAATCGTTTTAATCAAAAGATAAAAACTTTAATGAGGTGTCTCCTTCTAGAAGCAATCCCGAGAAAATTACGAAAATGCCCATCATCCGTATATACATACCCGTATCCGCATTCCGAAGAATACGAATACAATGAGACGAAAATAATCCATCAATATAATACTAGGATTCGGCTTAAACCAAAGCACAATAGTATTATCCGCCCGAACATCGTACGTGCATAAGTACAAGTATGTGTTCGAAGCCCTGCCGTAAAACTATACGGCCTCTGCATCTTTTGCCCAATGTAGGGAAACCCTCTGTGTGAGCCTCTAAAGACTCGACACTACGCTGGCAGTGGGTTTAACTACAAGCTGCAAGCAAAACTAGCTGTACGTAACGGCTACCCAGGTATCTGTCGATAAGAAGGCCGATAAGCAAACTCATCCGAACTCCTATTGAGCCTATCTGTGACAATCTCCGTACAGTCCGGTTTATTCGTTTAAAGGTATCGCATATCGGGCCTACGAGACGATAATCGTCAGACCCCTAATAGCGCAATAAATCATGTCGTAGTGTAGCCTAAAACACCCTGAGAAATTACTGGAGTACCTACCAGTAAATCTCGCTTGCTTTGGCCAAGAACTTTGTGTAATGGATTTCCGAACACAACGCGATATCAACCCAATATCGAGAGAGACGAATCATGTCTAACCGCCACTGCCTCAAAGTGCTTCGGGACTGCACCCAACTACTACCTGTTTGCACGACTCCTTTGAGCCGTGGAAGGGTAGTAATCTAAGAACAGTGGGAACACACTCGAGGCGAAGTAGCAGTGTCAAGTCGACGAACTAAGCTATACTCATGTCACCTGGAAACTGCCACCCGACGATAGGTATAGTACCCACCAGCAGTTCCCTACGAGTCATGTCCAGTGTACTCATAACCCAATGAGCACCTGCATAATATCTCCAGTACAACGTACTAATGGCTGTGGGACAGACCATCTCCCCTGCTGCGATGAGAAGCGTATACACTAGTTTACTCTGGAGTATCGATGTCCCGTCTCGACAATCCTACGACTAGAGACCTGTATAGGATGTGCTTATAGACTACCCAGCTCCCACTAATGTGACTGCCATCACAACGCTGGTAATCTAGCAAAGATCCTAAGGGCTCTACCAATATGTATAAGCGATATGCTAAAAGAAACGCATGCACATATTGAGCTAGAAACAAACTAGGTAGCATCCTACCATTTCGAGCAAGACTGTTACTATATCCGTGTATATCCCAAGCTTCCATTAAGTAATATACAAACTAGTATGATACAATAATGGCTTCTAGGGCATATAACACCAATACTTCTGCCTTCCACTCCGGCGTTCCTCCGAGATGGGAGGAGCAACAGCTACCTTGGCGGGAAGAGCTTGCCGAAGGACCGCGCCGGGTGCAGGCTTTAACGAACTAGCGCCGCCGCCCTTCCTTCCCTGCGCCTTGGCGGCCATAGCAGCCATGATCTTTGATCGATCCATTAGCTATGCGGAAGAAAACGAAAAAAAGGTCGGCAATATGAATGACAAAATTATGCTAAGCCTAAATTAATCGGCGAAGTACTAAATTACCCCTGAAGCGCATGGGACTAAGTCCCGCCTAGCTCAAAACCTACTCAGGAAGCAGGACATCAGCTTACTCGATCGGCTCCCACTGCGACACTATCTCCTCCTCCGGGGCGTTTGACGGCTTGACCCTTCGGCAATCTACCCTATGCCATTTGGTGGGCACTGGCCAATCCTCTCCTTCCGGAGGACCGATGAAAACAAACTTCTCCTTCCACTGGTGGATGGAAGAAGGGACGACTACTACCCCTGACCCAGTCGCCCTACCCTTATATTTTTTAAAAGAAAGGTAAACCCGGCTCGGCTCGTCCTTTCGAGTTCCAGGGTGATTTTTGTAGCAAAGGAAGGAAAGAAGGAGGCTCAAGTCAAAGGGAATCTGATCAATCTTCCACCAGAACAGGAACCCGAGGAGAATCCTCCACAAGTTTGGCGCTAGCTAGCCCAGGGCAAGCCGGAAGCAATAGAGTACAGCATAAATCTCGGATGAAAAGGGTAGACACATCCCCTTTCGGAACGCTTCCAGGTACAGAGCAATCTCATTGCCATATACCTGGTCTGCCTGTTCACCCTCCCTGGACAGACGAAGTGAATAGCCAGGGGGATGTAGAAATGAGCTGGATATCGGAAAGCTCGTCCAATCGATTCAACATCGAAGGCGCATCACGAGTATTTTCGATGCGCGCCTTGGAGGCCCTCTTTTCCACCCGACAACGAAGAACAAGGGCGTCGCCACCCCTTGGGGCGAGCCCGACGGAGGAGAAAAAGAAGAACTTCATCGGCTATCGAAAGCCGAGGAAGAAGAAGATGACCCACTGGACTCGACTTTAGAAGTTGATGCCTCATTAGCTGACTCAACCCTAACTACATCAACGGAAACTTCAAAAGAAGGCATCTAACCTGATTCAAGGAAAGATCGGCTGAAAATGGATTTTAGCTGAAGATCCGACCTAAGTGACGGGGCACCGGGCAATCTTCAGACAATGGGAGGCAACTAAAGCACAAGTGTTTCCTAAGGAAAGACTTCTCCTATTTATACGCCCAGCAAAAGCCATCCGACGGTCCAATTCCACTCCTGCCAAAACGAAGCGTCGCACCATACGACCCCAATGACGCTACGTGGCAACCGACCATTAGACGGTTCCCTCTCATATGGTTCCGACTGGCGACGCCTCGCAGTCCGCCACCCAATGGTGGCCACACGGCACGAAGATCAACTGCCTAAGTGAGCGAAGCGATGTCTCCTTTATGGCGCAATCATTTCGCTGATCCGCTGACATCATCAAGGATACGCGCGGAAATTTAGGCGTACCAAATCGCCGTGTGGATCCAGAGATAGAAGAGACATGGCCGCCAAATGCCACATCATTCCCAGATAATCCACCACGAAGATTCCTCGGCACCAAGCTAAACGGAGAAAACCGAGCAGACCACTCTCGACCCGACCCATAAATAGGTCAGAACGAGAGTGGGGTCTAATGATGATACTTGTAAGTGGGAATTCCCAGATCGCGACACGTAGCGGGTGATATATCAACCGCTTAAGCCCGCTAGATTCCTTGGGGCTACAGAGCTGGAATAAGTACGTTGCATCGGGGACATTCCTTGATATCTCGTCTCCGAGGCTGCATCCGAATTTTTGGAGATCTCTCCGGAGTACCTTCCCAATTCGCCTAGCAACTAGCCAAAATCTCGTCTCCGAGTAATCATACAGCCGAGCTTTCTCAGCCTCCTTGCTCGTCTCCGAGCTATTACAGAACTGAGCTTCCTCAGCCTCCTCGCTCGCCTCCAAGCTATTCTCTGAGCTGAGCTTTTCCGGCTTCCCTGTTCCACCGAGAGCACGGAGCCTAAATGCCCCCGTAACGGCTCCGTGTATCTCGCCAAAACGAGATCTCCGCCGCTCCACATCTCGCATCCCACCTGGCATGTCTCTCCATTAATAAGCATATCCTGCCATTAATGGACATACCCCGTCATCAACACGAACGTGAGGCGGGGGCGCAACGTACGGCGAGAAGCTCGCGCTAGTTCGCTCCATGCGACCGCTATATAAACCCCCTCTTTTAGACGGCTCGGGTAACTCAAACTCAATCCAATACCCCGCTACTCTATCTCATTATTTCTTGGTAGTTACTTGATCGTTGGAGGGTCCTGCGGTAGTTTCCCACCCCGGGACTTCCCTTGCAGGTAGCTCGGCGTCAACAACAACCCATTGAGATCCACACGCTCAACTCTCATATTAAATCTCAACCGTTCAGCCCGCAGACAACAAGATCGACGGAGGACAACATTTGAGGGAGATTCCGACCTCCATCACGTTGTGAACATGAAAATGAAAATGCAAAGAAACAAAAGAAAAGAAGAGCAATTTATTTCCATCTATGTTACCCTACAAGCACCATGGTAGTATGCCATAGGTAATTCACACTAGATTAGTTAGTTAATCAAGAGTGAACCCATCTTAAAAAGTCACGTTGCATCCCTTCAAGAAATTGAACTAATGCATGCACCATGGATGCAATTATCTCCAGTGACTAATTAATGAGTTCACAACATATATGTATAACTACAATCCACATGGTGTGAGATTTATTTCCACATGCATATTTAAGTTTCAACCTTCATATTGGGTTAATCTTGCAGGTTATATATAGCTGCAAAATTTGTCGATATTCTCGTCACAAGGTCAGTTTCACCGCATTACTTTTGTAGGGTTTAAATCAGAGATTTATTGCTCTAAATAAATATAGACGGCAAGAAATATAAATCCCGCGCTTTTCGTCATGCAGCAGAAAAGCAAACCCCTATACTACATGTACCTAGGGCTATTAAGCGAGCCGAGTTTTAAGTTGTTCGGTTTGGCTCGATTATTTAAACGAGCTTAAAAACTTGTAAAGTTTAGCTCGTTTATTTATCAAACGAGTCCGAGCCGACTCTTCATTGGACCCGAGCGAGGCCCGAGCTTTATCGAGCCTATCTAAAATCTATAAAAAAAAACTATAAATAATTATATCAGTATATAAAAATATCATATCAATGTTCAATATTATATCTTACAAAGTGAGTAGCGATGAATGCAAATATTATAATTAAATAAACGAGTTTAAAATTTGTTTTGAACTTTATCAATAAAATTTAAAGTTATTAATTATTTAAATTCTTCAATATTTTAGCATAACAATATTTGGTCAATATTATCATGATGTAAGTCTTAATTAACATCAACAAGCTAATAATTATAATCTAAGTTTAAGAATAAGTAGTTATATATTTATTTGTATTAAATACCAAATAAGATATAAATTATCCAATTTTACACAAGCCTTACACAAGACGGACTTGAACATGAGACGAGCTTGAGCCTGTTGTGTTCGTGTTTGTTCGTTTATTTCATCGGACGCAGATTTTTGTTCAAACTCAGTTTGTTTAGTTGTCAAACGAACCCAAATTGAGCTTTTAACATGCCAATCGCGAGCCAAGCTCTGAACTTCGGGCTTTTTAAACATCTCTACATGTGACATCAAAACGAGTTGATGTTCTCCTTCGCGATGGTCGGGAGAATACTATCACATCACTAAAGCGGCTGAATAACCAACAAAGAAAGTGGAAGGTGCCTAAAACCCTAAAATATGTAATTTCTCTCGATCCTGAAGGTTGATTCATATATATAGCCTAAGAGAAGAGTATGGACGGCTTAGATTACATCACATTCCCAAACCCTAGCGAAGCTAGGATTCGGCCCATAATGAAGTAATCGACCCGCATGCATCCTATGCGGGTGCAACATGGATAGGGTCGGCCAGTCGAATCCGTCCCCGGCCCACTTAATCGGCCAAGTTCAGGTTGGTATGACCAAATTGCAACAATTTTCAGTATTTTAGTTTGAGAAAAAATGATAGATAACTCTCTCCATTATTTTAATGCCAAAGGAGTGATGTAAGAAGCAAAGAACAACTCTTATAACACGTGTAATGCACGTGATTAAATTAATAAGATATAAAACATAAAAAGATTATTAGTTCTTTAGTTTAAATATAGATATATATGTTTTATCATTTCTTTAATCATTTCAATTTGTTGTCAACTTGTTATCTAAAAAGATTTGACAAAACCCAAAACAAATAAAAATATTTATAAGATCTGAATAGATTTTTAATGACTTTTAGCTAAGATAATAGATTTATTAGGGATTTTTAGTTACGATCGATGAAGCTAATGTACCACATCAAATCTATTTCTTAATAGAGACGTTCACCGCATGTGCAAGATACCGGTTGGGGTAAATCCAAGGCTAACTTTAGCCCCACTAGCAAAAAATATCTCTAGCTTTCCAAAACTATCTAGCCAGAAATATCTCCAACTTTCTTCAATATTACAATTATCGTCTTAAGTGTTCCCAAAATGTCTTTTATTGAATTAAAAATGGATAAAATCCTCCCAATTAATATCCTTTCACTCCAAAACTTCATCTTTATCCGAAAAAAATTCATGTTGATTTACTTATAATTTTCTTTGTTCTAAATACATTATGAAGCAAAAAATTTAAAGTTAAGTGTAACTCTACCGAATTTTTTTCGAAACTTGCTTAATATAATCTCTCTTGGATTTTATTAATGTTGAGGATAAAATAAAAGAAGAGAGTTGTAAGTGAATATTGAGGAAGAAGAAGAAGTGGCTGATCAAATAAGAAAAAAGAGAAAAAAGAGATATTTTGTAAAATTAAATAATAATTGAAGGTCATTCTGGAAACAAATTATAATTGAGAGGACGTAGAGCTGGTTTTAAAAAGTTAATGGTATTTACTGCAATTTAGCCTTTTTTTAAATATCAATTGTCAATCAATGGGGTGTTGTTGGTCTAAATTGAGATCTAAAATTGAGGACCCTAGAGCTGTAGATATAATATTAGAGATTAACTAGCGGTGAGGTGGTGCGTCTCCTGCGGCGGGTATTCAGAATAACCTATGAAAATAAATAAACAATAACTCATATAAATAAGTATTTCAGTGATCTTAAAGGTAGATGTTCATGCCATTTATTTAATAAACAAAGCCCATGGTATTATCCGAAAACATTAAAATTGCATGGTATTTGTTTGTAATAAACAAAGTTCATGGCATTTCTCTGAAATTTATTGGAAGTTAATTGTATTTATTTGTAATAACCAAATCCATAGTATTTATATGCAAAAAATGAAATCTCATTGTATTTATTTGTAATAAACAAAGTCCATGGTATTTATCTAAAAATGACGAAAAATCATAATATTGATTTACAATAAACAAAGTCCATGATATTTATATGGAAAATAATGAAAGATCGAGGTATTTATTTATGTTAAACAAAACTCATGGTATTAATCTAGAAAACGACGGAAGTCATGGTATTTATTTATAATAAATAAAGTCCATGGTATATATCTAGAAAATGGTGAAATCCATGGTATTTATTTGCAGTAAATAAAATCTATGGTCTATATATGAAAAAAAGTCGAATGCCCATGGTATTTTAGCGAAAACATTACGATGATAAACGAAATCAATGTTTTTTGTTTGTAAACAACAAAGTTCATGGTATTTTATTTTAAAATGTCGAAAGCTGATGGCGTTTCAGTGAAAACCTAAAAGGATTTTGAGTTGATTACATAATTGTAAATACAGAGAAGTTTTTTTGGGCTGAGAGAACAATTGTAAATAAAGAGAAATTTTGCCACAATTATATTCCTACTCTTTCACAAAAATAACAAAATTGATAACTTGTTGATTTTTTTTCCATAAACCCAAACTAATAGAAACTGGGTGGCAAAAGTGAGAAATTTAAACTTTCCATTTTTGATAGCACTTTCTGTTAGTGTAATGATAGTCAACATGTAAATTGAATCCAGAAATTCCCTTTGCTGACGCTAACAAATGATCACAATAGAGCATCAAATTCATATAGTTTGACGGGAAAACTGGGGCCGTAAACGTTCATAGTTTCATTAGCCGTGAACATACTTATAACCCCTTTATGGGCAACTTAAATAGGAGGACCTAGGTTATGTGAGTGTGTTTAGGGCTAATGGAACTATGCACGTTCACAACACAATTAACCTCTATTTTATAATTTGATTTAGGCTAAATTGAAGTAAATACCCCTAAAAAACACTAACATAAGAAAATAAAAAATAAAAGGAAATAACTTATTAGTATAAAACCCCATGCATGACAATATCTCAACTATTATAATACAATGGAAGCGGGTTAGAAGTTTGCCTTGAATTGGGCTTCAATTTTCTGCTATATACATTTTGCCGATGTATCAAAATATTACAAAACTACCACTATTAATTATTAAAGGAAAAATTGGTAAAACACTACTCCATATCAAAATTCTAAGTGATATGATTAAACTATCTCCACTTTTATCTCTAAAACTAATCAGGTTGTAAAAGTAAAAATCTAATTGATTAATTGTTTAGTAAGCATTCATTTTTTCAACCAAAAAAAAATCATTTGTATAAAACATGCATCTCATGTGCATAGTCCTTGTTCACTTACTACTAATTAATTATAACTAACTAAAAAGTTTCTATAGTAAATCGGTAGAACTAATTAATTACAATTAGTTATTTCTTCCTTTGCTAATTACCCATACCTTAATCCCTAATTCTTAGGCAAATATAATTTATTCTATCCCGATTTCAAAAAAAAATTATGAAATAAATAAACTCATATAATTCAAGAACTGTATTTTTTTTGCATGAGAGAGAGAGATAAACATTACTTTGTTGAGAGCTTAGTTCAAAACTTTCAATTTGAATCTGCTAAAGAGCAAAGCCATGATTAAAAAGCAGTATTTATCCCTTAGATTAACTCATTTTTTTATAGTATGTTGTCAGAGCGGGTAATGAAGGATTCGGCCGTAACCTAATTCATATGTTTTGGATTCGACTTGTGGGCTTAAAAAAGGATTAATTTCACTAATCTATTATGAACTTTCTCTGTTTTCCACGAAACTCTTCCGAACTTGCTTTATTATTTTTAGATTCGACTTGTGCATTTCAAAAAGAATTAATTTCACTAAACTACCATGTCACTGTTTTCCACTAAAATCATCCCATCTGGCTTCTTTTTTCTTCTTCTGAAAACTCTCCACTGTTAACTCTCCGATTAGGGGCCGTTTGGTTGCAAGATTATGAAATTTGGATTCTAAAATAGTACTGATGAAGGTCAATATCTCCTTCAGATGTTACCTTCCGTAGATCTGCTGTTGGCGATGATGGACGGCTGAGATTGAATTTGGAGCGCTGGCTCCTGAAGCGTGTGGATCTCAATGGGTTTGAGGTGGTTGAGGCCGGGCTACCTGCAAGGAAGTCCCAGGATGGTTGTACCACCGAGGACCCTACGACGATCAAGTTAGACCGGATATTTGAGCAGAGTTACGGCCTAGTGAGGAAAGAAATTACTTACTTGAACCGTCCGAAGGAGGGGTTTATATAGTGTTGGCAACAGACGGGCAGGCGCGAGAATCACGCCGCCCGTTACGCTCCTGGCGTCACACCCGCGTGATAGGCGGGATCCCGTATTAATGGCGAGACAGGCTCGTTAATGGGGGATCGTGATGGCGTGGAACGCGGGACGTGGCCGGCGGATATCTCGCGCATGGCGAGATTCGTGGGGGTGAGGCAGTTGCGCCTGCGATTGGTGCTGTTGGTCGGTCGATGAGACCGAGGAAGATGAGCCTGGCGGGAGGCTCGGGGACGAGCGGGAGGCCGAGATATCTTGATTCTGCAATAGCCCGGGGACGAGCTGAGAGGGTCGAGGAGGCCAATTGTGCAAAGGGGCTCGGAGGCGAGCCAGCGGTTGTTCGATAGGCGGACGCAGGAGTGGAGTGGTCGATCGCAGAAGGTCGGCTGCGCCCATGGGTCGCAGACCCGGGGTATTCTTCCGACGCACCGTTCTTGGTCCTTTCTTGCAAGCTTCGGGACACGTCGTCTGCCACGTGTCACGATATGGGAGATCACCGATATCGAGCATCATCAAGTATGGTTGAAAATTTCTAGATTTGGTAATTTGTTGTTTGGTTTGTATTAGATTCCTAATATTGGATTTGCAGATCCTTGCAATCTTTGTTTGGTTGGTGAAAAGAAAGTGAAATTTGAATTTGAGAATTATAGAGAGAGAAAGAGAGAGGATTATTAAATAAGTAAAATATCCGGGTACAATGAATAGTGTCAAATCCTTGCAAATTCTACATTTTTTTTAGGATTTAAGGATCATTGTTTTGTGGTGGGCCCCCCCTTAAAAAACAAAGGAATCCTACAAATTCAAATCCCATGACTAAACACAAAATTATTGAATTCTCTCAAATTTTTGGATTCCACAATCCAATTCTTTCTTAATCCTACTACCAAACAGGCCCTTAAAGACAACCTTCCTACCTTTTTAGGTCTTAAGTGTTTTTTTGAGGATTCAAATAACCATATACCACATAATATGAAATTAGGGTTTTTGGATTTATATTAATCGCATTTTATGTATTATGTTATTTTTTAATGTTCCAATTTTTTTTCAGGTGCTTTGCTTCATTATTTTTCTTTTGTAAACTGTCTTGAAGTTTGAATATATGATAAAAGAAATCACCTACACTTTCATATAATTTTCATTTGAAAGTCTCTTTAAAATCTTTCCATAGTACAATTAACACAACTAACAATTAACTCTATTTTTATTTTATTTTCTTAAATAAAAATTTCGACAAACACTGTTTTTTCAAATAAATACTATCTTATAACTCGTTTATTAGAAAAACTTTTTGACTTCAAACAACCATATATAAAAATTGTCAATATTTTTGACAAAAAAATAAAAATAAATGACGAAAAAATAACCATAAAATGCATGGTGATTATAAAATGACAAATAATAAATTATAAATTACTGAACATTAACAATTGTTTTTCCTATCATAACTATGTCTTTATGATAAATTATTTTGTCATTTATTATTTTTATTTTTATCGTCAAAGATAGGGGCAATTTTTCTAGATGGTTGCTTGAAGTCTAAATGAATTATAAAATAGTCTTTTTTGAAAATAATAATAGTGTTGCATTGTTAGTTGTGTTAATAGGCACGGTGGGAAGAATTTTGGAAAAACTTTTAAATGTAAATTATTCGAAAGGTTAAATGTTATTGTAGTTTCATGAAAACTAAATAACAATGGAAAATAAAATTTAGAATAAATAATAAATAAGGACCCTGAGAATTCAGATTATAAATTTCACAACAAACATAATGATTTTTTTAAAAAGATTTTATTTGTTTAAAAAAATATTGCTACCAGTACGAGGAAGTGCAGTATAAATTTGGGCCTCAAGAGAAATACTAGTTTATAATTTGGGTCAATATATATGATAATAATTTTCCAACCAGCAGCATGAGGCAGAAGCTAGGTCTCAAAAAAAAAAATCGGATACATATACACTTCAGAAAGTCTTTTTCTGTATACAATTGTCCTTAAGAAAACATGTGTAGAGTAAAGGTGTCAAATGAATGGGTCGGGCCATCCATGGGCAGAGCATTACAGATGGCTTTAGTAAAACGTATAAGGATGAAAATACCGGGTTTTTAAACGGTGCTAAATTTTGTGTCCATCACGCACTCTATATATGGCATATCAATGTGCTGGTAAATCCTATATGAATAAAAAACCATTGCTATGAGGGTACGGAATCCCGATTTGCCTGCGGGGCTCTAGGTTGATTGGTCACCGGGGACTTCCATTGTTTTTTAATGTTTATTCTGAAGTCGCAAATCAACAGGAAAAATTATTTTTAGACATTTTAGGCCTTAAATCAAGATTGCCTATCATGACTGAAAAGACCATAACTATATATGAATGTGAACCTGCATTCTACCTTCTAGTATTTATGATATACCTTTAACATAAATAACTGCATGGGATTTTAAAAACATTAGAAATCATATATGATATCAAAAGGGGGGGAAGGCATAAAACCCATATAAATTTGTCTAATTATCAAATTCCCCAAAGAATAAAATATTTATTTTAAACTGCATAAAATAGCTAAACCTTCATTCATTTCCCTCCAAATTAAACACACATATAGCTAACAAAAGAAGAGCAGTAAAATAAAGATCCCAATAGTCCAAAGCACCAAATCAAAATAACTAATTTACCAATCCATCATCACATTTTCACCAAACTCCCCTTAATTAATATCCTAGCAACACTTTAGCACCAAGCCTATAAGAAACATAAGCATCAATGCAACCATACTTCACTTGTTCTTCAGAAAGCACCCTACTCTCCCAATTGCTCATGCTAACACGCCTTGGCTTCTCCATGACCATCCCCAGTATCTCTTGGGCATACCCTTTCAGCCCCATTGGCTGGAAAACGCCCAAATACGCTTTGCAATACCCATCGAGGTCCGACCATTTCCTGCATCGGATCCAATAGTCGTTCGCAAGCTTCGCCACGTCGGCTCCAATCCCGATTCCGACAAAAGTAATGTTGCCATCACTTAAGAAATTTTTGAGTGATTGAGGAATCAAGGTCATGTGGAAAAGTTGCACTATCAGGCATCTGTTTCCTACGCACAGTTGCAATGTGGCTACGCTGTTGCACTGGCCGCGGGTGTAGTTCGGCCTCCATTCGCAGTCGAGGCCGACGATGGTGGGGGCCGCCAGATATGGGGAGTGAACGGATGAGAGCCAGGCGTCGACCGATGAGACGGCATTGGTAACCGTGGTTTCGATTGCGATGCCGGAGAAGTTAACAACGGAATTGGTGGTGGTGGTGGTAGGGGTTGGAGGGCTTGCATATGAATAGTTTCTTTGATGGTACATTGTCTCTGGTTTTGGGCTCCTTAATTTATAGGCAGGTGATTGCTTTGTTGAGAAAGTGGAAAAGACTGCATGCACTTCAAACATTGAAATGATGTTGGGTTATTAGTTAGTTAATCAGTGTGAGACAATTTACTAAAATTCTACCAATGAGCTCAGCTCAGTTGGTATGAGCATTTCCTCTCTTGAGGAGAGTGCGGGGTCGAACCCCATGAACCCCAGGAGGGGAAGTGGCCACAAATTAACGCTTTTGGGACAAACTCGTGGGCGTGTGTGTTGTGTGCTTGTGTGTGATTAGTGCATGAATATGTAGTGTTTGTTGTATGCATAGGATAGGACTTACGGGTCAGTGTGAAATTTTGTTTACTAAAAGTCTTGCATGCCATACATGCATATGAATTTGCATTGTGTTTCTTAATTCATGTTTCGAATTTCTGAGAATGCATGCATGTGAATCTATGATCCAAGAGAGGAATTGATCTCTTAATTAAGAGGAAGAAAATATCCTACTCCCTCTGTTTCATATTAATTGTCTTTTTCCCCTCATATGCACTTACTGAGAACAAGTATTAACTTTTCTAAAATATAACGTCATAGATGTAGTTCAAAAAAAAATCACAGATGTAAAGTTCTCAATATAAAACCATGACAATCTTCATTAATTATTTTTGAAACTTGAATAGCTTTGATACTCTATATATAAATTGCTTTGGTTTTAGAAGAGTAAAGTAGAAAATCTATCTTGAAATTTTAAAGGGACAAGTGAGATGATAAAAAATAAAGAGCAAAAAAAAAAGACAGGTAGTGCGTAACAAAGGGAGTATATATTAGGATTAAATTATAGGGTCGGATTGCACAAAGCAAAATTCTTGTGTAGTCTACTCAGGATAACACCTATGCCCCATCAAGTGATATATTAGGGCAAGCACCCTGACTCTTTATTAATTCGACCAATTAAGCAAAACTCTCACAAAAAGACTCAAATTCTAATTTAAACATAACAAATTAACAAAAGTTAAATTAGGCATCCTTTTTAGAGTTGAATTCAACTGTTTTATAGGTTTTGATATATCACTTGAAAGATGTTTGTGATAATAAATCACTGAACATATATGATGGCAGTAGCGGATCTAGAATTTTATCAAGCGTGAAACCAAAATTGCTATCGTTGTAAAGGCCTCATGCCCGAACGTGGGGGTGTGGGACGGTAGCCTCTGAGCCTTATTTTTTGAGTAATAACATGCATATGGTGTTTCCATGTGACACATAAAAAGGCTTCAAAACATATTTGTCATATATATATATATATATATATATATATATATATATATATAGGACATGACAAATTTGTAAAAATAGAACAGGGAAAAACCAATATATTATCTATCTATATTTTTTATGAAGTGAAAATAAGAGGGCAAGGCAAGAGAAAAATATATTGTGATGGAGTTTTGAATAGTGTAAGAATAATTTAATTCAAAAAAAATGTCTCAAGTGGGAGTTGTTGAACCCAAGCCCCTCTCAAAGAAGGAGCTTAAGGCTAGCGCCTAAAGACCACTAGGTCACCTTCATCTTCGTGGTTTTCTTTATATCTATAAAATGATATATGTACACATCAATATATATACATATATAGGGTGTTTATTTTTCAAAACAAGGTGGGACCATGACCCCACTCCGCCCTCAAGTGGGTTCGCCCCTGTATGATGGATGTGCTAAGATCAACCGAGAAGGGTTTTGTGTATTAAAACTTTACATATCATAAGGCAATTAAAACAAACATACAACCCTTGATCATGACTAGGCCTTGAAGACCGAAAGTGCAGCCGAGAGGGTTGTCCCTTCATCCAATATTTGCAATCTTAATATTTGCTCTATATATCAAAAGGTACGAGAAGGCATACCTGTTTGTCAGGGACCACCTGTTTGTCAGGGCCCAGATGAAGATGGCGTTAATCGCCGGAGTCCTAACTTACATTAACTAGAAGGGTGGCTGAGAAGCCCTAGAGTTTGATGCCTTCCTTCTGTTTTAATTCCCTGCTTTTATAATGCAGGCCTCCTTCAAAACCTAGATGTATCTTGGACTCCAAGCAAGATTTCCTTGATTTACTCTCATCTGTTAAGATTTAAACAAATCTTTCCATCTAATAATTGATAACGACTTTCTAGAAATATCTCCTTGAATCCACTTGCTTTTTTCCTTGACAACATTGCTTCTAAAAAATATTTAGGGTTTTCTTAAAAATTTCATCACCAAACAACAATGACAACAACATTTGCTAAGTTAATCCCAACAAAGCTAACAACAAAACCCTAACCCAAAATATTTAGGCTTTTTCTTAAAAATCAATAGATAGTAAATCTAACTTGTTAGATGCGTACCTTGAAGAGAATTCTTGCACAAATTGCAATAAAATTAAAACCCTTCCTTCATATCTTGAGAGATCTTGATCTTGAACGGAATAGAGAGAGTTATTGAGCTTGAGTGTAACGTCTACGAAAGAGAAGAAGAAGATCTATGGGTAGGAGATGTTCAGAAAAATTGCTGGGATTTTTTTGGAATTTTTTTAGGGCTGGAGAAGAGATCTTTTGAGAGAGGAGAAGAAGAAGTGAGTCACGGGATGGGCTACTCCCAAATAATGCCATTAATCAAATCTACATCAATTTCGCTGACAGCTATTCATTGAATCCACATTAAAATTCAATTAAGTCTAAATAAATTATAATAAACTAATTATAAAATAAAAACCATGATTGTCGGAAAAATCAAATACCTACCTTCTTATTCTTTTGCTCCCTAAAGAAATTTCGCTTTTAAAGGAATCTAATAACAGTAAATTAGGTGTAAACAAAATCAAGCATAGATTATATGTTTAGATAACGCTAGAGAAAAAAGTACCTGTAGCAATGAAGATCTAGAGGTTAAAAATTACGTTGTTGTAGCGAATGAAAACGGATGAAGACGGAAGAGCTGTTTCTCTTTTTATTTTGAATTGAATGAGTTTTATTTTGTACGTATATGATATAAAAGAGGATGGAAATTAGAAAGGTATATCTAATTAGAATCAAATCGAAATTAATTGATTTTCAATAAAGCAACGGAAGACTAGAAAAATCTTAATAATATATTTTAGTTTTAAGTTTGAACCAACTCAATCTTTAACATTAATAAGAGCATTATGATTAATTGATTTTCAATGAAGCAACTGGAAGACTAGAAAAATCTTAATAATATATTTTAGTTTTAAGTTTGAACCAACTCAATCTTTAACATTAATAAGAGCATTATGATTAATTGATTTTCAATGAACGCAGAAAGAAAGGGCGCATTATTCATGGGCCTACTTGATGGAAGAGGGTCTTTATGTATATTTAGTTAATGAATGATTGGACATGAAAAAAAATCATTGGAGATCACGAATTTAAAAATATTTGATTTTTTTATTGGTTTTACATGTGAGAATACATATAGGCGTGAACAAAGAAGGGAGATTTATTTCTATATATCTTGTCCAACAAGCACAACATTAGTATCTTCAGTAGCTACTTACACAGATTAATTGGTTAATCAGAGTAAAATCATCTGAAAAGTCATGTTGCATCTGCATGCATATGAATAATATTGGTTATTACTTGCCAGTACATTAGTATCTTCAGTAGCTACTTACACAAATTTTTTTGTATTATAAATTTGACGGATTCATTTTGTTATTATAAATTTGACCGTCGAGATAGAATTTTTATTTTGCAAACAGATATAATTTTTTGTATTATAAATTTGACGGATTCATTTTGTTATTAGAGTGTATACCAGATTCAAACAGTTAATATTATACAATTTTTATTCATTTATCTCATATTTAATTAATATCGTGATTTTTATTTAATTTTTTTTTTTTAAACGGGACGGGTTCTGAGAACCTGTCCTCTTCATAATTAAGGGGAGGGCGGGTTCTAGGAACCCGCCCTCCCCTATAATAGATAGAGGGCGGGTTCCTAGAACCCGCCCTCTATTTGGGTAAGGGGTGGGGTCGTCCAAGCCATCCTATTTTGCGAAATTAAAATCAAACTACCCTATTTTAATAATTTTAATTTAAAACTATCCTATTTCAAAAAAAACACTAAATAAAGCTTAACCTTTTATTAGTTATCAAATTCTTTTAATTTTTTCACTGTTGAAAAATTATTTTGCTTGGTTAGGTTTAAATATTTCTTTTAGGAATTGCTATCCATAGTTATATTCAACTGTACGTAAATATGAATTCTCATTATTCAGATTGCACAATTCAAATTATATATATATATATATATATATATATATATATATGGAGGAAAAAGGTCCTAGGATGTCGGGGATGGAGAAGTCGCTACGCGGAACAATATTCACGACAAAACACTTACGCAATAAACAACCATACAATTAACAACGAAAAGACAAATTAATAACGATACGATAATAAGTAAATAAAAATCACAAACCAAACAAGAGAAATTTGTTAACGATGTTCACCCACCATATGGCTAGTCTCCGGCATAGCGGAATCTGTAATATTTACTATAATCTTGAATCAAGTACATCACGAGCAAACCCTAATAGATTTCTCTCAAATCTCTCTAGATCTAAACCGTCACCTTCCCATACAATGATCTCTCTTCTATTTTGTTGTGCATAAAATATATAAAGATGTCCTTATTTATACACAAACCAATTTCTTAATTAACAAACCACTATAATTAAGAAACTGCCATAAGCCACTCCTTAATTAAGAACCGCTATAACTATGAAACTGTCATAAGACACTCTTGAATTAAGAAACTATGGTTTTGGGAAAATCTGATATAGCTTGTGTACACGTTCAGACATCTGTCTGAAGTTTCTCCACAATTTCAACAATCTTCCACTTGGAGATATTTCAGTCTTGATTCTACCCCATAAGCTAAAAGGGAGGACACCACCTCATAAGCTTCTGTAAAAAAAATATACAGAAGGCTTCTAAAAGCTCTCACAAAACAAAAGAGAATTTAATTCTCAAATAAGATCTTCTTCATCAAAACCCTAAGTAAAGAAAATATCGAGATCAAAACATCTCCTTTATCTATCATATCATATATAAGGGTTTAACCCTTCTCAAAGAACTTGGTTCTTTTTCTATGAATCTGAGATCCACAAGATAAATCTTCCACAAGTTGAGAATTTAATTCTCATCGGGTAGATTTTGTTCTTGAGAATTAAAGATTCAGGGAAGAACAAAATTGAAAAGAAAAAAGATTGAGTTCATAATACTCCAGGAAATTAGTTCCTTCAAATCAAGAACTTAGTTCTTTAAAGAACTCGATCCCAAATCCTCAAAATAATGATCTTGGCGATCCTTAATGGTCAAAACACTATTAAAAAAGATTTAACCTCTCTGAAAACATGAACATGGAAAATATGGAGTTCATAATACTCCAGGAACTTAGTTCCTTAAAATCAAGAACTTAGTTCTTAAAGAACATGATCCCAGATTCTCAAAATAATGATCTTAGTGATCGTTAATGGTCAAAATACCATTAACAAAGATTTAAGTTCTCTAAAAATATCAACAGAAATTATGTCACACCCCGCTTCCCGGTGTACGGATAAGGATACATGACGAGGCACGCGACGTATTTACTCGGAAGTAACGCGTTAAGCGTATATAAGCAATATAATGTAAAAGTACACAGGAAAGATATGAGATGTAAATGAACATCAATTTTTTATTTATTAAACATTCTTTACAGTACAATATTGGAAAGTAAATACAAGACTAGAAAACAATACCTAAACAATGGCATGAAACTGAAAGTAAAAGTATATACAAGTGTCTAGAGCTCTGGGTCGTCGACGAACTGCTCCAAGTCTTCTGAGCTGGGCTCGATCTCCAGAGAGTCGGGTCTTCCTGCAAAATTCCTTACAAATGTATGTGTACTACATCGCTCATAAATGTAAAATCATATCCTTCCTTAGAAAGTAAAGATACAGATATGATATTACAAGCTATACTAGGTACATACAAACAGTTACGTAAAATCAATATCTGCCCACTTGTCAATCTTAGGTGATATCCCCCTACGGATTCAGCGTCCATGCTCATTCCGTTAGCAACTCTGAGAGTCATATCACCTACCTTGATTACCCTACGATTCTCAAAACCTGTAATGAATTACATATATGAGATCCTGATTTGGTATCTAGTACCCAGGAAGTAGAGTTAATAGATAGACAGTTTTCAATTACAAACACACTCGAAGTCGAAGCCACAACGTGCTTCGAATCCTGGCTTCTGGTTTTCCAAGCCCTGCAGTCCTTCTGACAATGCGCTTTCCCGTGACTACAAAGACATGCCTCCTTCCCTACTATTAGCCCCGAAAATTTTGCCCTGCCCTTTCCCTCTATCTTACTAACACCGCTTATCGGCTTAGTGGAGACCTTCTTCTTCTCTCCCTTGGCTTTCGCCTTAGATCTAGAAGAAGAAGATTCTCCAATAACCAGAGAGGGTGTCTCCCTGGATTCTTTCAGGGTGCCCTCTGTGCTCCTCAATAAATTGAAGAGACTTGGAAGTGTAACTTCCTTCCCTTGAATTTTGCAATTCAAGATAAACTGGGCGTAAGTAGATGGTAGGGACTGTAGAATCAAGGCGATACACAACTCGTTCTCCAACGTGGTCCCATGGTCCGTGAGCCAACCTCGCTTGAAGCAATATCTTTGAGGTCTCATATCTTGCGATATGAGATTGCTCTCCATATAAAACTTTGGTATGGAGGAAGATGGAAGCTAAATCCATCTTCTCGTGCTGCCTCCGGTGTTCACTATCCATTGAGGCTAACACGAGGCACTTGGCTCTCGCACAATCCTTTTCCCATGTCTGACGGATATCAACATCGGCGACGGTGGAATCTGGACCTGGGACGGCGGGGGGTTTTGTAGTAAGGAGGTAGTCCAGCTTGTCATAGGTAAGTGCCATGTAGACATTCCTTAGCCAATCAATATAGTTTGGCCCAATCAAATTATTATCTAATAACCTATGTTCGGTCATTGTGGTCGCTGCAATAAGGAGAGGGAGAAGAAACACTTAGCATGATACTCTTGCAACTTTAGATTGGTTATTAGTTTATCTAAACAGGATGGCTCCCACTGTTTTCTCGAATCCTTCCTCAAACCATAAAAGAAGAATTAGTCAGGATTAATCTCACTTTTACAATTCTTGCTTAACCTTTCGGCCAGGCTGGTGTTGGTACATCGAGAGAGGTTTTCCAACGCTTTTGCGAAGTTCCTTAATTACATAACCTCTTTTCCCTGAAGGCGTAGCTCCGCTAACACCGTTCTAGACACCTACTTGGTTTATAACATTGATCTTTTAGTGAAAATCTCCCGAAGAGTAGCATATACTCACAGTAGGATCGGGATCCAAATATCATTGTGTGATAACCAAGAAGGAAGCCTATCATGATTATCACACTCAAAATGGTATGCAACACTAGCAAGTTTCAGTACCTTAGAAACTCCCGATGTGGATTTTTGCCCCATATTCTTATGACCTTGACGAAGGCCAACAAATCATAAGTTACATGTCAAGTTCTACCCGTCATTGTCCAGATTAATTTGAACCCACCCGTACATACACTTGACGAAGGCCAACAAAGTAATACGATTGTCCCAAACCAACGCATCTATTTATGCTACATATGAATGCCCAGCAGCTACCAATCACTATGGCTTGGCGAAGGTCAACAAACATAGCTTGAATACTACTGATTATTCATATGAAATGACAGAGGGCTACGGATGGTTTTGGAGAAACCGTGAACGTAGTGAACTTGATATAGTTGAAGGAACCATGATAGCTTTTTAAAAGGAGTGGTTTAAGCTCCGCATTTAAAATTTCTTTTTGAAGAAAATTGAGTGGTTTTGAAATTATTCCAACGATTAAGCTTTGGTTTGTTTTATCTTTTCATTAATCAATGTTAATGTGGTCCCATCATTTACAACCTATCATTGCAGCAAAAAAACAAAAATACAATGTACGCTTATGCCATCCGCATTCTCCACGGGGCCCTATCATGCACCGTTAGGTTACTTAACTACCGGCAGAGCGGGGGCTGGACTAGCGCGGGTGCAAAACATAAGCAATGTTTATATATATAGCCATTTTTCTCACGCAATAATAGGCATTTCAGATCACAAATGAATATATTAGATATACTAGAAATTCCGCGTTTCGTTTAAAGCTGTAACGAAAGACGAATTCCACGGTCGTGATGAATAGCCAAATAACCCACCCTAGACCCCTACGGGTGTGGCAAACTACCCGCTAAATTCCCGAAGTGAAGCAACCTCCCTCAGTAAAATGAGTATGCCACTCGGCACTTCAAAGAACCCGGTAGTTTGTGCACCCCACCTTGGGTCTATCCTAGGAGCAGAAATAGTAAAAGAAATAATATACAATGGTGGCTACAAGCTCAACCCGGATGTGCCCCGAAAAATAATATTACATCACTTTTACAAATTACATGAATGAAAGAAAAGAAAACACTCTTCTCACATCCCCCAGCTATTCATCCACGACGATCCAATAAAATTCATATACACAAACCATCAACACAGATCACAGATATGTGCAACCCCCAACTAATCGACGTATAGCAATTAGCGGTGGTTTACGAACACATACATCAAACACAGAAAACCCGATTATCTAAAGTACTTAGAATTTTGATCAATAAACTAAATTTGAATCTACCTTATGTACAACACTGTACACAAAAAGATCCTGGGCAGAAACAAAATATCCCAAATATCGTAACTCAACAAAAAAAAACAGGAAAAATTTGGACTGGCTCGGCCTTGAATCGGCCGCGGAACGGCGGCAAAACGCTCTGTTCTGCCTTGGTTCCACGGCGTTCTTGGCGATTCACGCGTCTAAATTTCTTCAGTTGTCTTAGAAAACCTTGCACGTAATTTTAAGGCCTCTGAAAAGATTTTTGGGCCAGTTTTTAAAAACGACACAAACGTGGATTTTCGGATGTAATTTTGGGATTTTTCCGCGATCGAATTTCTAAAGATTTTGCTAACTAGCTAGTTAAGGTTTTATAGGCTCTGATACCACTGTAAACCGATGTCGCGCATCCCGCGGTTTGCGGGGAGGCGGAATTTTCAAAAACGATGATATTTGACTACGCAATACCGGCTAAAACTCCAGGATCTTTAATAAAGCCTTAACTAGCTAATCTATCTAAGAGGTTAACTACTCGGTGAGATGGTTATATCTCCAAGATACGGTCCTTCGGGTCTTCTAGTGCTCCTCTCCAAGGCTCCTAGGTGTCGGATGACGAAAGCTCCATCGGCCCCTTTACGTCAAAGATGATCCACCGCGAGAGAATGTGCTCCAAGTTCCAACCTCTAAATGAGGTAACTAAGGTAGATGGTTCGCTAATCCAACTAGCCTAGGAGATGTAGAGAATTGTAACATTTCTGAAATATAAGATATTATTTTTGGAATTTAAATATTAAAATAATATATTTCGCGAAAAATATTCGATTTGCGAATATGGGTTTTTCGTAAAATGGTATAAGTATATACCAATATTTGGAATATAAGTAGAGATTAAAATGAGTTATTTATTAAAAGATATTTATGGGATTTTGGCGTTTTTATAATTAATTATATGCAAGTTTAAATTTAACTTGATTAGTGCACTACTAATCACGATTTGGCCAAATCCGTATTTTTACATTGTCATGACTAGTGCTTCTCCTCTGGGTTTGACTGATACCGGCTTACCATGCTTAGTGCGTAAGCAACATCTGGTCTGGTACACAATATCGCATACATTATAGAGCCTACCGCAGAAGCGTAGGATATAGATGTGATGCGAGCCCTTTCCAAATCAGTCTTAGGAGACATCTCTTTGGAGAGGGTGATTCTGTGACAAGCCGGTAGACTACCGCGCTTTGAATCTTCCATACTAAATCTTTTTAGTATAGTGTCGATGTACCTTGACTGTGAAATTCCCACCATCCTCTTAGATCTATCACGATAGATCTGGATCCCCAGAATGTAGTTGGTATCACCCAGGTCTTTCATAGAGAATCTCTGTGACAAGAATCCTTTAACTGATTGTATCATAGGAATGCCATTTCCTATCAAGTGAATGTTATCCACGTACAATACGAGGAATACCATAGTTCTCGCTACAATCTTACTATAGATGCATAGTTCATCTGGATTTTTGATAAAGTCGAATTCTTTGACCGTCTCATCAAAACAGATGTTCCAACTCCGTGATGCCTGCTTTAGTTCATAAATGGACTTAAGCAACTTGCACACTTTCTCGCTGCTCCCACTCTGAATGAAACCCTTTGGCTGATCCATATAGACGCACTATTCCAAATTTCCATTTAGAAAAGCGGTTTTTACGTCTATCTTCCAAATCTCATAATCGTTGAAGGCGGCAATGGAAAGAAGGATCCGAATGGATTTGAGCATAGCCACTGGAGAAAAGGTTTCATCATAGTTTGAACCAGGTTTTTGACGAAAACTTTTTGCAACAAGTCTAGCCTTATAGGTTTCAACCTGTTCATCTACACCAATCTTCTTTCTGAAGATCCATTTGCAGCCTACGGGTTTTACCCTGTAATACCCCAGAGCAGTGCGGTCTTAAGACATCATGGTGATCTGCTCTGTCCACACTCAGTGCAGTCTGTTGCGGACATCTTGGTGATCTGAGGAAGGGAGCCATTTTAGAACAATGGGATCGGGTCCTTAATGCACATTCCGAAAGAGGACCGAACTGCATTATAAATATAATGATACCACCCTCAATTACAGAGGTGTCTTTTAAGTGAACCGGAACTACAGGAGCTTGAGAGCTCCGTGTTTACCCCATTCAGAGCAAAGCTCTGTTCAAATTCCAAGACGGGAAACGAAGCAACACTTCTGTTTCCTCCAATCAGAGCAAAGCTCTGTTTTAAAAATTAAAGTGAAAATTAAAATAAAAATAAATGAAGCAACACTTCAGATCCCCTGCGCTGCGCGCAGAGCGCCACGTGTCAAAATCAGACACGCCAGCGCAGGAAGCGCAGCGCCCAAAACAGTGCACCCAATCAGAGCAAGGCTCTATTTAAAACAAAATTAAAGGAAGCAACGCTTCAGTTGCGCTGCGCCTTGCGCTCCGCAACACGTGTCGGCGCAGTTGCGCTAGTGCAGTTGCGCTGCGCGACACGTGTCGGCACAGTTGCGCTGCGCGACACGTGTCGGCGCAGTTGCGCTGCGCTCTGCGCGCAGACGCGTGTGCGCCAAACAGAATTAAAATTCCAGTAAGATCTTTCTGTTCTTGTTAAAACAAGAATATTGTCATCTGTAAAACAGAAGCCCTTGGATCAAAGATCCAACGGTAGGGAAAAATCCCCAAATCACTCAGAGAATGATCTCTTTAACAAATTTAACAAATTAATGAGCACTATATAAAGGCCCCTAGACCCCAATTCTAAAACACACAACACAGAGAGAGACAGAAACACAGAAACAGAGAGAGAACTCTAAAGAATTTTGAGAAGAACTCAAAAAGAGGAAAAAAGGTAAACCCTTTGAATAAAAAAGAAAAATTTCTTCTGAAAAGATCATTGATCTAAGAACAAGATCAAGGATCTTCAATAAAAAATATAATAAATAACAAAGGCATTGCCTTTTTTATGAACCATTGGTTCTGGAATCTTAAAGATTCTTTTCTTGAATCCAAAATTGGATCAAAATATTAAAACAGTGCCTTGTACTTGTAAATCTGCACTGTTGCACTCCTGGGTTGGCGCAAGCCACCAGAGAGCGCCACGTGTCAGCACCGGAATAACTTGCGCTATGCGCTTTTAAGATAGAGTATTGCTCTCTGAAATTGGCGCAACTCACCAGAGCGCGCCACGTGTCGGCAGCGCAACAGCGCAGCGCACTGGCGCTTGCGCTCACCAGAGCGTGACACGTGTCACCTCCACATGCGCTTGCGCTCAATAATTGGCGCAAAGCGCCTGACAAGCCACATGGCCACTGTCAGTTTGATTAATGCACTGCATTATTTACAGAAGGGCCAAGCCCAATTAAAAAAGGCCTAACAGGTCAAATAAAATGCAATGCATTACTTTAAAAAGGGCAGAGCCCAAACAAAAACAGATGCTGCGCATCATTTAAAAGGGACAGAGCCCAAATCAAAAAGGCCTAGCAGGCCAAAAGAAAATGCAGTGCATTCTTAACGAGGGGCAAAACCATAGCACAGGCCTAATAGGCCAAAGATAAAAACGTTGAATATTCTCAACTGGACTTAGCCCAATCATGGCCGTAAGTCCTCAAATAAATTTGACTGAGCAAGACTGCTCTCTTAAATCAATTTATATCCGGTTCAAGGGTACATCTCCGAACTCCTCTGACACCTATCGTTGCAATCCTTCAACGACGTCAGAGTGGTGACGAGTCCCGATAACCACACATCGACACGGACTGTGGGGTCCTTAAACTCATGGACTTATGCGTCCTTAAACCAAAATACGGACTGTGGGGTCCCTAAACTCACGGACTAATGCGTCCATAAACTAATGGACTAATGCGTCCTTAAACACATCCATACGGACTGTGGGGTCCTTAAACTCACGGACTTATGCGTCCTTAAACCAACATCCGTCCCCAAAACGGGAACGATGGACCGCCATGTCCCTAAACTGGCAATGGACCGCAATGTCCCTAAACTACCTATGGACCACTACGTCCCTAAACTGGAACAATAGAGCTCCCAAATGCTCTTTTGTCGGATCTAAACGATCCCGTTTAAGTTGATCTTAGCCTCAAATATGGCTAACGTATCCTTAAACATTCAAACAGACTTTTGTCCCAAATTGGACTATAAGACCCCCAATTAACTTTGGTTCAAGGGTACATCTCCGAACTCCTCTGACACCTGTCGTTGTAATCCCTCAACGTCGTCAGAGAGGTGACGGGTCCCGACGGTCATATATTAAATGGACCACTACGTCCCTAAACTGGAACAATAGAGCCCCTAAATGCTCTTTCCGTTAAGTTGATCTTAGTCTCAAATCAGACTAACGTATCCTTAACGAACGTTTAAGTTGATCTTAGCCTCAATATGGCTAACGTATCCTTAAACTAAAACACCAAACCCAAATCTAAATAAATACGGATTTGGACTAATCCACGTCCTACGGGCGACGGCATAACTTAGTCTCCGTATACAATCCACGGGCATCCACAAACAAAACAAATACATACGACACGAAGTGAAATTCTGGAGAAGGAGAAAGTGGTTACCGCGATGCGGTAGAGTAATTAACTGCAGGGGTTTGCGCCTGCAGGGAAGAGCATCCCCACAATCAAAAACCCCTCAAGCGAGGGGGAATCTGACGAAGTCTGCTACATCGGCCGCATCCGTCTAAACCTCCGATACACGGTGCCATAAATCAACTTGGCATCTTCGGAGAGGTAGACGGATAAAACCAAATAGCATCTGCCCCGAATCTCAGGCAAGACGTCTTCACGTCGTCGCCGTCTTTCGGAGGGGGACCAGATTCTGGCACGCCCGGTGGGACCTTTTCCTCTTTCCACTCCACGCTTCGTGTGTCGTCTTCGCGAACGAATCGCGGTTTTATAATGGTTGCCTTTGGGTTTCAAGCTACTAAGATTTGGTCTTTTGCCTGGCGCAGAAATCAAGCATCAATGGCCTCCAACTGCTCGAGCTGCTCCAAATGCCAATGCAACCGACGCTCCTCCTCACCTGGAGGTGTAGCCTATGGGCCTCAAGCGGCCTCCATCCTTTCCATGCCGGTGGAACAAGTGACCCAGGCCACCACCGGTCTGTTTTTCGGGACCATGCTCCCGCCTGCAAGCTTCACTATTCCAGTGCTCGCACCGGAAGCGCATAAGAAGTCGGTCTTCGATCGGCTCACTGCTACAACGGTCCCTTTCAACGGGTCGTCCAATATCAAGCCGGCAGCCTCTGTCTTTGCCAGACTGAGCCAGAACCCTGATGGGCCTGCCAAGAAGCCCATGAACCCTGAAGTGGCCGTCCCGAGGAAGATAGCCACCTCTGCTCCTGAAGCCGTCAAGGCGGCTTCTCCTGTTAAAGTGTCATGCCCCGCTTCCCAGAGTACGCTAAAATGGGCACGTGACATAGCCAACCATGCTACCTATGGGTAGGAAGTATCCATCCACAGTCACATTACGGTTGTAGAGATATCAAGAACAAAATATAACCATCTAAAACATGTCCATAAGCTAAGATAACATGAGTCGAGAATAATAAAAAGTGCGGAAGCAAAAGATCCAATACAAAATAACTGGAATGTATGTCCCATAATGCGGGCTCACATCAGGAATAAACTGCATAAAATAAAGGAACTAACTACTACTGAAAATCTCACTGCTCAGCCTGCTGACTGAAGTACTCCTGCTCGGACTGCAGCAAAGGTACGGAATCTGGGCCATGCAAAACCCAGACGTCAGCGCGTCATGTCATCAAATAATAAAGTGTAACAAGCAATGCAAATATAATCATGAGTGATAAAGCATGTGTAACAATGATATAAACCAGGGCGGTGAAGGGTAGTGTGCAGTGAGTAAACTAAACTGGTCTATTGGGTATCTACTCTAAGTCTTTGAAATCAAATTGATGAATCATCGATGTAACTCAATAGTATCCCGTGCATGCCCGGGACCACGGTCTACAGACTCTCGGGCTGAAACCGAGACGTGCCGCTAGGCAGTAAAAGGTAGCAGGTACAGACGAGTGATGTCAGCATCATCACTCCGGGGCTGGCCTAGCTCGTAAGACTGATCAGAACAGGTATCGAACTGTTGAGTTACAAGTCAGGTCTCATCATTGATTTTCCCATACCCCCAAGCTATGTATGTCAAGTCAGGTATTCAGTGATCAAGAACTAATGCCCACAGGATCAGGTAAGAGCAGGTTTGTCTGGATAGACAACAGGAACGGTCCGTGAGGACTACATGTCAGGTTTGTTGGCATTAGACACAAGATCAGTTAACGGGTCAAGTCATGGTACATCAGGTCAAGTCAAGTAGTGTACGGTACCATGTCGGGTCAATCAAAATGTGTGCAGCAAATCAGGCCAGGGTGTAAAAGATAACATGTGGGTATTCATAGATAGCTAGCATAATCATGGTTATAATAATCAAGCATGGTTATCAACAACCCGATCTAAGCAATAAGTTAAGAAATAAAGCAGATTTAATTAATTAGCTGTACAGTTATCAGTTGTGTTTAACAGACAGTGACAGCATTATGTGAATACAGTATGATAGATGTGAATGCTGAAAAACAGGTTAATAAATATGGATGTGACTACATGTATAATCTGTTTAATGGATGCAGTTATAATTAGACCGGTTAAAGTTGCACATGGATTTCTGATAGGCTAAACTGAATGAAAGGGTATCATAGCAATAAACAAGTGTGATCTATCATGTACAGGTGATTGTTAGGTATAAATAATCAGATGCAAGATAAATTTCAAGTTCGGAGTCATAAAAATGTGTAACGGAACTTTATACGGTTAACTTGAAATCCATTTCTTTCGATTCTAATTAGAGATTTAACAGGAAATAGGTAATTTAGCATATGAATAGTTTAAAATAGCATGTAGCAAGTTTCACTTGCCTCGACGGGCCGCGAAACGGAAAACGGGACGTTACGCGTCGGCGGGGAAAAATCGCGACGCGCGCACGGTTCACGGAATGAACCCAAACGACGAACAGTGGAGTCACACAGGTCAGGGGTCCTCGCTGGGTCGTCGGGAGACGTCGCCGGCACGGTCGGATTCCGGCCAAACACAAAACAGTGAACATCAAAGATTCAAGAATGCATAAAAGAAAAGAGAAAGAAAATTAGGAAGAAAGAAGGGAAGGAAGATTGAGGAGGCGGTGCTCACGTTGATCTGCAGAGGGGTTGTGATCAGCGACTGCGTCGACGGAGCTCCGGCGGACAACCTACAGGGACAGCGACAACCCACAGATCAGAAAAAGAATAAGAAAAGAGAAGAAGGAGGGAAAGAAGAAGAAAGAAGAAGAAGAGAGGGAGCATCGCTTACTGGGGCGCACGAGGGCCAGGAACACGGGGACGAGTCACCGGCGGCGATCGCCCCGGCGATGCGGATGCGTGCAGGTGCTTGGCTGTGCATGCAGGGTGCTCGGCGAGAGGAGGAAGGAGGAAGAGTAGAGGCGGCTGCGACGAGGGTTGAGGGGCGAAGAGGCTCGTGCGGCGTCGTCGACGCTAGGCAGAGGCGAGGGAGGAAAGCGGCTAGGGTTCTGGAGGTGGGTTTTCTCTTTTCTGAGAACGAGGGAGGAAGAATAATATATAAAGGGGAGAGAGAGATACGTGGGTGAGAGATAGAGAGAGAGAGAGAGAGAGAGATTCTCTCTCACGAGAGGAGAGAGAAAATCTCGCGAGAGGAGTGAGAGAGAGAGGGAGTAACAGTGAGGAGAGATTGGATTGGATTTTAGTGTATGAATAGGGAGGAGAGAGAGAGAGAAAGAGAAAGGGAAGGGAGAGAGAGAGGGATACGGTGGGGCCCACGGAGAACAGGAATGAGCTCTGATTCGCTGGAAATGAGAGAGGGAAAAAATAGTGGTGGGGCCCGGTGTTTAGTAAGGGAGAATTGTGATTGGCTGGATAAAATGTGAAAGGGTTTTCTAAAGATTTATAGTTGATAATAAAGATCTCGTTGGTACAAAAGAATCTTATACTCGGCTGAAAAATATTTATTTGGCTGATAAAAGATTTAGAATAAATAGGATTAGGCGGGCTGCAAAATAGCTCAGAATTGCGCCCGGGTCGGATCCAAGAATTTGAATTTGAAATATGAAATTTATTGGCGGGTTCCAAAAATTAAAATGAAAGATTTTATAATTAAAAAGCATACCCCCAAGAACGGATGCACGTACGTGCGCGTAGCCGTCCAAACACGTCCGTTTCACTGAACGGGACGAGAACACGATGCAAGGACGCTACCACAGGGTTAGGGGTGTCGAGCAGGCCATGTCAATTATTTTTAGTTTATTTTAGATGACCTAAATTGTTATATGCAGAAAAATGATATGTCGGTGTAAATTATAACTAGTATCGGCCAAAGCATGATAAACGAAATAAATACCACACACTACACATACGGTAACAGAAATTTGTAGAACTGGACTCGGTTGTTACATAAAGAGTCGGTCTTTTCATGGTTGACTATCCCGGCTCCTGCTCCTACTCGAGGGTCTGTCTTTGACAGATTAAACATCGCCACTCAAAGGACAACATCAGTCTTTAATAGGCTGGCACCGGCAGCGCCTCATTCAGACAAGGGGCAAGACGAAACTATCTCTATCGCCGAGCCAGTCCCAACAGCTCGACATGCTCGACGTCGCCACTGGCGCCGAGTAAGGAAGGCCGGGGGCAACTCCCCTTCAGGGATAACTCCACCTGCTCCAGTGGTGGATGTTAATGTTGCCGTTCCAACTGAGAATAGCTTTGAACCGCTAAGGAGGGTACGCAAGAACTCTCCGACTGCCACACTGAAAAGATCTCCTCCACCCACAGAGAGAGTTACAGAAACTAAGCTGGAGCAGCCCTCTCAACGGCTGTCCTCCAAAATTTACAAGGTCTGGCGGAGAGTTCAAGATTCCGTAATCGACCAAGATCACTCTCGCCGGCAGAAAAAGAGCGAAAGTGCAAGAAGAAAAGAACTGTCCTGACAAACAGCAAAGGACGGCAACCGCCAGGGTGCCCGCTGCAACGGCCCCTTCAACTTCAACGGCCCACAAGAGAAGAAGGCCGGAGAAGGTCCCTGCGCCTGCGGCAAATGCCAAAGGCAGCGAACCTAAACGCCCTAAGTCCGGGGGCATCATGGTACACACGGTATACATGGCGTCTGGTAAAGAGGACAGCCGTACATCTACAGGTCATAGACCGCTTACACGGTCAGTGACCAAAGCTCAGGAGCAACAGCAGAAGCTCCAAGAAATGATGAACGCGATGGCCGCACTCACAGGGCCAAAAGAAAGCCCCAAAGCGTTCTCTGATCAACGCCAGGAGCAAGAAACTGACGCTGAATTCCTTCGCAGGATACTGGAAAAGAAGGATAAAGAGGCCGCGGAACAAGCAGCCAATATAAAGCGAATGGCCCTCCTGTTCCAGGACATGGTGGGAATGATGATCCAACAAGATCCTCCTGCTGAAGATCCTCCGATCGTCCTTGAAGATGACAGGGGAGAAACTTCGCATCCTCCACCGGCTCTGTCAACAGCCAAGGAGGAGACAATCTCCAAAGCTGACTTGGACGAATATATAGCTCAGCAGATACGGGTTCATCAGGCGACTGAGGCAGCTGGTCAAGTTGTCAGAACAGGGCGACCGTATCCGAGCTGGTATGATCAAATCAAGTACCCGCCGGGCTATACAATACCGAAATTCCATGTCTATAAGGGGACTGGCAATCCCCATCAACATGTTGCCCAGTTCAGGGCGCTTTGCGGCAACACTGGCGGTGACGATAAATTGTTGCTTCGCCAGTTCGTCGGTAGCTTATCGGATACAGCATTCGAGTGGTACTCCGAGCTCCCAAACGACTCTATCAAGACATTTGCGAAGATGGAGCTGCTGTTTACCCAGTGTTTCGCAAGCGCCAGCGAACGCACCCCGATAACAGCATTGATTAACGCCAGGGTAAAGCCGGGCGAGACGTGGGTCCAATATGCGATACAGTGGAGGAACCTATGGTCGAAATGCGAACAGCGCATAGAAGAGGCTCCTGCAGTAGGCATGTTTATGGGAACCCTCGATCCGCAGGCGACTATATCCCAATTCATGATGTTCTTCAAGCCGACTACCTTCCAGGCCCTGATCGACAAGCTAGATCAAATGGACCAGATGGGCTATAGACCGCCCCCTCCAAAGCCGGACTCTCGAAATGAGAAGGGGAAGGGAAAAGCGATCGTTGTCGCCAATGCTCAACAACAGCCGAGCAACTTGAAGCCGGTGGTCCGTCAAAATAATATGCGTCCGCGCGTACCCCTTGAGGAAAGGCTAGGATGTCCTTACTCGTTTCCTCGAAATAAAACGAGAAGACTGTTCGAGCCGGCATTGCGCAACCGACTCATAAATCTGCCGGATCCACGATGTCCGTCGCAGCCAAACGACGTCAATGATCCCAATTACTGTCCCTATCACCGAGTACTGGGTCATCCGATCGAGGATTGCTATGTCTTCAAAAATTGGATCGAGGACCAGTACCAACAGGGCAAGTTCGCGTTGTCCGACAGATGGAAGGTGAATCCGCCGCAGCCTCACACCCCTAAAAGGGTGAATATGCCGGGGGCAACGTGCTCCCTCGTTGAAGAAGCTCCATGGGAGGTTGTGCTATCGGCCAAAACAAAGAGGATGCTGAACGATCTTCAAATATGCCCAGCGATCAGGTGAAAGAACCCGTTGGAACCTCAGATCATCGAAGGGATGTTGAAGCCGCGCCCGACTCAAAAGATCGATGGTGGTGGCCCAAGCACTCACAACCAGCCGTCAAAATCTTCAAAGAAGAAGAAGAAGAAAACCAAGAAGCCGTGAAGCCTGGCGACAAGCGCACGGACTTACAAAAGCAGATTGACGCACTGGAGGAATACAACCAGAAAGCACGAACTCCCATTACACTCCAAGAGTTTCTCAACCACGTCTTTCAAGAGAAAGATGAGGGGGAGAGTTCGTCGGATGAATCCGAGGAATACGTGGTGAGCTGTTATATGATCTCCCACTCGTTTACAGATGATGAGGAAACTCCTTGCGCTGAGAAGCTGGGGGCAGAGCCTGAGCCGGAACTTGTGTGGCCGTCAGACGAAATGATCGACGCCTTTCTGGATGAGATTCGTCTGAAAAGTAAAGCTGATCGGGAGCGTGAGATGGCCATATTGGAAGGAGCCAAACGCCGACGATTAGACGAAAGGGTTGAGACGCTCCCGTTAAATCAAGAAACATCCGTTGTGGATAAAAACAAATTCAAGATGAGGAAGAGGTTTGCTAAGGCCATATCAATGGGGATAAAGCTACCACCCTCTGAAGAAAACATTGCCAGTAAAGCAGAAACGCACCCTTCCTATTGCTTATATCATCGAAAGATTTCGCACCCCACCGAAGAGTGCAAGGCTTTCAATAGATGGTGGCAGGGGTATGTGGTTCACCGACAACATGTTAAGCGGGAAAAGCGCAAAACTCGTTGGGAGCGGAAAAGTACGGCCGAGGAGCTTAGAAGAACCACCGGTGATTGTCGCATAGCTAACGCCGGGGGATCGCAAGTTCTCACGTTCGGGAGTGACTCTGACGAGGAAATGGAGCTTAGCCCTCTCTTTAAAGAGTCCACCTTGGGAAAAGAGGAAGAGCCGCAGGCCTGCGAAAATATTCGGCTGCGTAATCGTACACTACCCGAAAAGAATCTCGGACCCTCAAACAAAAAAGATAAAGGGAAAGAAAAGGTCTCTGAGGATATCGCCTTAGATGACCAAGTCATGGAAGAGCTAACCGCCAAGGATCCGCCAAAGAGAAATAAGGTGGACTACAACATTCTGGCACATTTGAGGAAGCTACCTTCGCAGCTCAGCATTCTTGACGCCCTCTTGTTATCAAAAGAAGCAAGGGATTCATTGATCAAAGCGCTGCAGAACCCAGAGCAATTCCAAGCTTTTCTCGCCGAAGAAAAGATGAAAGATGAACTGGAGGAAGTGCACACGGCCGATGTCACTTTCGGTGACGAGGACCTTCTCCTTGGGACGTGCGAACACAATCGCCTCCTCTATGTCTCAGGGTATTGCCATGATATAAAGATAGGAAAAATCCTGGTCGACAATGGATCTTCCGTTAATCTCCTTAACGTGCGGGTGTTAAAGGAAATTTGCATGAGCGTCCAGCACCTTGCTCGGGATAAGATCACCATCTCCAGGTTCGATTCTCAATCATCAAGAACTCTTGGGTCTGTGATACTGACGCTGCGCTTTGGGCTTCTCGTCACGGATATTAAATTCCACGTCATAGACGCCAAGACATGCTACAATACTCTGCTCGGCCGACCATGGTTACACGAGTACAACATCATCCCTTCTACACAGCATCAGTGTATGAAATATTTTAAGGATGGTCTCGAGTATACCGTGACGGAAGAACTGAACCTGTTCTCCATGAACGAAATCCGCAAATATGAAGATGCCAAATACTTTTTACCGGATTTCGAAGACACGGAGAGGTGTCACAAATCGGAGAACAAAGCTAACACCACCATTCCTGTCTTCGACAGTGATACTGAGGAGGAAGAGGAGATAGTTTATTCGGGTCCGCCCCAATACAACAAGCCGGGACCATCTGCTCCTACGTTGATCTTTGGTAGTGACTCGGAAGATGAGGTCCATGCTGTATTCTCTGCTCGGCCTTTAATATAAACGTCCGCTGACGAAGAGCAAAGTCTACAAGTCACCATAGTTCCACTTAAACATCATAAAGAACTGGATGCGCTCGATACCTACAATGTAGAGGAGCTGCGGACGTTCTATGTCCCTCCCAGGCGAGAAGGTGAAAAGGCAATTCTATTCTACCACTCCGAAGAAACCAAAGTGGAGAAAGAAACCTGGCACGGTGCAGATCCTATGCTTGACAGGCTTCAGCCCATCCATCTGCCCAGATATTATATAGAAGGCTTGGAGAGTCTGCTGAAGCGCCAAGGGATACCCTTTAAACAGACCGCTCGAAAAGCCAAGTTCTATGACAGGGTCTGGAACGTTCCCGGGACTCAGCACAAGTTGCCTAATGGGAGAATGGAAACAATCGGGCTTGGTTACATTCGGTCCAAGAAATGAGAGCTACTCCGTGATTGCTACGTCGTGCATGACTTCAATGAAGAAGCGGATGCTCAATGGGAGGACGCTGATCCTAAACCAGTAAAAGTTCCTGATGCAAAAATGCCTAGTCCGTCATTCGAAGAACAAATGAACATGCTTATAAGGGAAGCTGGTCAAAAAGTTCGAGACGACCACAACCGCGAAATGGCCATCTACGAGAAAGCCAAAACGCAACGCCTCCTCCAACAGGCCGTGAAAGATGAAAGTGCCGCTCCCTGTCAACCTGTTATAAGAAAGGCTCGACGCAGAGGCAGAAACAAGTCGAAAAGTGAAAAAGGCGCTCGACAGCAACAAAGCGGAACTAAGAAGCCACGCAAGCGGGAATCGAACAATCCAGATTTGTCCCTTGTAAAGAAGATGAGTCGAGTATACTCTTTTCCTCGGGACAAGACGAAGAAGATACTTGATCGAGCTATAAAATAACAGATGCTTACGCTTCCGGGGTCTAAACACCCCGAGCAAGCATGCGAAGTCTCTTACCCAAACTATTGCTCTTATCACCGAGTAATAGGGCATCCTCTCGAAGACTGCTTCACCTTCGAGAGCTGGGTTGAAGATCAGTATCAGCTCGGTAAGTTCGCTCTATCTGACAGTTGGAGGGTAACGCCGCCACAGAAGCACGAACACAAAGCCATGAAAGCAGAACCAGACCCACATCGGTCTTCGAAGCGAGCTCGTACTTGTTACATGATAACGATATCAAAAGAAGAGCCCGAGAACATGAATGACCGCCCCTGGTGCTTCGAAAACAGCAATGACGAGGTGATCTCAGAATTCCCACCAGCGCCAAAAGAGCTGGAAGATGGAATACATACTACCGCAGATAACCTCAAGAAAATTGAGTTGGGGACGGCTGTTCCCGCCAAAAATTTCTGCGCAAAAGAGTCCAAGGTATCAAATGGCAGCGATACGCTTAAGGAAATACGAACCAGTATTTTCCGGGCTGTTTTTTTGACAAACTCCCGAATGAGAAACGGATAAATTCTGATTGTATCGAAAGTGTCTCGAAAAACCCTTCGATTTGATATATTATGGGCTTCATAATTCATCGGGGATCAAAAGTTATGAGGCATTACGTGTCCACACGTGATGGGCTTTTAAGAACCCGCTGGAGGAGCTAAAAGATATAATAAAAACTCAGAAAAGACCCCAATGGGGCATCACGTGCTCACACATGACCATGGGTCACGTGCAGACACGTGATGGGCTTTTAAAGCCTCTAAAATAATGAATAGAATTTAATTCTAAAAGTCAGAAAATACTTCAACGAGGTATCACGTGCTTACACGTGACCAATGGTCACGTGTTGACACGTGATGGTTAAAACAACAACATAAACAGGCGGCTGTTAAAGGAACCAATTTGGGGGTCACGTGCTCACATGTGACCAAGGGTCACGTGTCAGCACGTGACTGGCTTCGAAAGCCTTACAGTTAATAGAATTAAAATTCTAAAATTTTTTAAATCATTCCAAACATAAAAGGTCTATGGGGACCGTTGGATTAAAAATCCGAGGGTGATTAAAAATCACCAATTTATGGAATAATCTTGGACTTGGAAAGATTTCCCCCTTAAATCTAACCGAGATAACAAAGGGATATCTTTGGATTTAAAATCCACGGTGAATAAAATTCACTGAGTGATCTAAAGGCCCAGATTAATGATAAATATAAATCAAATCTCTCAACAATCAAATCAAATCTTTCAATGAGAGATTTGCTAAACAAATTGATTCTCTTCCTTCTCCTATAAATAGGAGCCAAGAAAAGAAGAGGGGGAACTACCTGGGGGAGAGAAAAAACAGAGGGAGGAGAATTTAATTCTCAAGAGAAAAAAGAAAAGAGAGGAGAATTTAATTCTCTGCAAAAGAAAAACCCTAGGTAAGAAAAGAGAGGCTTAAAAAGAGAATTTAATTCTCAAAAGAGTTTAACTCTTATATAAAGAAAAAAACTTAGTTCTTTCTCTGGTGGAGGATCTGCAAAGTGCACATCTCCCTATGAATTGAGAATTTAATTCTCATTGGGTTGAGATCCTGCCATGCAGATCCAAAACATAGAGGAGGAATTAAGTTTTGAGAATTCAATTCTCACAAAATTATAGGAATTTAATTCCTTTGGGATAAAATTAGGGTTTTACCCTAAATAAGAATTTAATTCTTTCACAATAGGAATTTAATTCCTCCAAAACAAAAATTAGGGTTTTACCCTAAATAAGAATTTAATTCTTAAAGATAAGGAGACTTAAAAGATCTCTGTGCATGAAAAGACAAAGGTCACGTGCCCCACGTGACCCCTGAACAGATCCCCCAAAAATGAGAAGAGGAAAGCTTTGAGGCAATGCCTCACGTGTTCCCACATGACCTTCATTATATATGGAACAAAAGCAAAGGCAGAAAAAATTCTGGGCGCTCTCACGTGTTACCACGTGACCCCTAATAAATGTTCTAATAAATCAGGGCATGATTATACATCACGTGCCCACACGTGATGGCTATGAAAATTAAAAGTGTTTAACACTTGTTTGCAGAACAAAATAAAAGGGATCTGGCCCCACTTTTTGATGCCATCACGTGCTCCCACGTGACTCCCAAAACGCAGAAAGAAAGATCAATGGAAATGAAGGCTTTGGGCGCTCTCACGTGTTTACCACGTGACCCCTTAGCAAACGTTCTAACAGTCAGCGCATAAATCCCCATCACGTGTCAACACGTGATGCTCGAAATAAAAAGGAAAAGTGTTTAACACTTATTCGCAGATTTGAGGATCAAACAAAGGAGATCTGGCTCCGCATTTAGGGCGCCCTCACGTGTCACCACGCGACCCCTAATGAGCATTCCAACAGACCAGAGCGGGGGCCTCCATCACGTGCTCACACGTGATGGCCGTCAGAATTAAAAGAGTTAAAACACTGATCTGCAGAATAAAATAAGGGAAATCAGGGCGCTCTCACGTGTCCACACGTGACCCCTCTCTCCTTAGTGTTTAACACTAATTGGAAAACTCTGTTCCCGGTGTTTAACACTGATTTGCTTTAGTGTTTAACACTAGTTTGAAATCCTTGCTACCAGTGTTTAACACTGATTTGCTTTTGTGTTAACACTAATTACTGATTATCTTTTAGTGTTTAACACTAACTTGCTAATCTTATTCCCAGTGTTCAACACCGTTGGTCTTTAGTGTTTAACACTAGCTTTAGCCCAATTGGCTAAGTTTCTAGAGGCAAAGCCTCTCCTTCAATGGACCAACCCAGGGCCAATATTTCAAACATAATTGGACTTAGCCCAAACTGGCCATAAGTCCTCAAATCATCTTGAACTGAGCACATCTGCTCTTTCAACCAACTCATTAGTTCAAGGGTATATCTCTGAACTCCTCTGATATTTGTCATTGTAATCCTTCAACGTCTTTAGAGAGGTGACGGGTCCCGACAACCACACATCAACACGGACTGTGGGGTCCTTAAACTCATGGACTTATGCGTCCTTAAACCAAGATACGGACTGTGGGGTCCTTAAACCCGCGGACTTATGCGTCCTTAAACTAATGGACTAATGCGTCCTTAAACACACCCATATGGACTGTGGGGTCCTTAAACCCATGGACTTATGCGTCCTTAAACTACCTATGGACCGTAATGTCCTTAAACTACCAATGGACCACCATGTCCCAAAACTGGAACATGGACCACCATGTCCCTAAACTGGAGATGGACCACCATGTCCCTAAACTGGAGATGGACCACCATGTCCCTAAACTGGCAATGGACCACTATGTCCCTAAACTGGAACATGGACCACTATGTCCCTAAACTGGAACAATAGAGCCCAAATGCTCTTTTGTCGGATCTAAACGATCCCGTTTAAGTTGATCTTAGCCTCAAATATGGCTAACGTATCCTTAAACCTTTCAAACAGACTTTAGTCCCAAACTGGACTATAGATCCCCCCAATTAACTCTGGTTCAAGGGTACATCTCTGAACTCCTCTGACATCTGTCGTTGTAATCCTTCAACGTCGTCAGAGAGGTGACGGGTCCCGACGGCCGTACATTAAATGGACCACTATGTCCCTAAACTGGAATAATAGAGCCAATTGCTCTTTTGTCGGATCTAAACGATCCCGTTAAGTTGATCTTAGTCCCAAACTGGACTAACGTATCCTTAACAGACGTTTGAGTTGATCTTAGCCTCAAATATGGCTAACGTATCCTCAAACCAAAACCCCAAACCCAAATCTAAGAAAATACGGATTTAGACTAATCCACGTCCTACGGGCGACGAAATAAATAGTCTCCGTATACAATCCACGGGCAACCACAAACAAAACAAACACCCACGACATGAAGTGACCAGCTGGAGAAGGAGAAAGTTGTTACCGCGATGCGGTAGCGTAATTGTTAGTTATATGTATGCCCTAGAGGCCATTACTGTACATTGTATGTATATTGTAGTGGATGCTGGGACATATATAGGAAGGACTTTCTTGCTCGACATGATAGTACGCTATCTGGTTGCACTTTATCTTAACATGTATACTTTCTGTCTCTCTGATTACATGTTGATAAAGCCCTTAGGATGTGTACTCGACTTCCAGGACTGTGATGTAGATCATACTAGTGGGGCCTGGGTAGTCAATGAGTACATCCTTCATTGTTCCTAGTCGAGGGAATATCGAGATGGGGCATTGATATTCCAGAGTAGACTAGCGCATATCTTCTCGACCCATGCGATGGGCGATGGATGATCCCATATCCATTGGTGTTTGACATCGAAGATGGTATGCGGGTGCTCAGTGGAGACTGGGTACACTGAACGGACTCGCCGAGAACCCCCAGATGGTATTATACCTCACGTCAGATGGCAGTTCTCTGGTGACACTGGTACAGCTTAGTCTGTTGACCCGAGATCGTCATAGAGTCTTGTGTGTCTCCCACTGTGCTTTGATTTCCACCCTACCACGGCTCTACTGAGTTGTGCAAACAGGTGGTTTTTGGGTACAGTCCCGATTCACATGGAGGCAATGAGCGATAGGAGGGGATTCGTCTCTCCCGGTATTGGGGGTTGATGTTGTGCTATGCTCGACTGGCCATAACAGGAAATCCCTGGCCAGGGTTGCAGTGATATACTGGTAAGAGTTATCAGTATTTTCACGAATGTTATGGACCTCAAGTCGGCATGACTTATTGAGCTATTGGGGTCTGACGTTTACCACCCCTAGACGAGATATACGACATATTAGACGAACAGACCGGACTGTACGGTAAGTGTTACTGGTTGGATTCGCAGGAGTGTGAGCGGGCTTGCTCGTCGATCTTCTGATCGCTCAATACCCGGGTGGCCGTTACGTTTAGCAGACCGCTTGCGGCTTGTGGGTGTTTGATATGATCATCATCTGCTGCCGGCGTATTGACGAGTCTTTAGAGTCCTACACAGAGGTTTCCTAGCTCAAGCGAAACGAAATAGGAGCGCATATGAGATATGTGCGGGACCGAGAATAATACGTGTATGTGATACCGTATTCTATTCTCGCGATGAATGTATCGATTGGTTATATGCGATATAACCTAGTTGTCGAATCAAGGATTGATTCGATAAGCCGATACATATGATACTAGTCGGTTATATGCGATATGACCGGATCGTTAAATCAAGTGTTGATTTAATGATTTAATGTATAATTATATATTTGATATATTACTTTGCATTAACTAGTATTGGTTCACTTTAAATGGATTTACTCACTTGTACATTGTATATGTGATATATTTTTGTGCACATTTTTGTATCATGTTTGATGATACATTCTTCCTTGATTTTGTGTAAAGTATTGAACCATGGTTAGTTAGTGGTTAGGGTATCTTTTCATTTGCTTGTTCATTTATCTTTTTATTTATTTCATTTAGAAAAGATAAAGAGAAAGATAAATGGTGGACTTATTTTGTTTTTAGTTGAAACTTCTTGAAACCTTGACTAAGTCCACCACTCTTGTCTTTTCTCTAACCCTAACCACTTATATAACCTTGGTTAAATCTCTAAACTAAACCATGGTTGTTGACATGATAAGTATCATATTGTTTTTATTTTTAAAAAAGACTTATCATATCATCTTCTTCTTTCTTCATCTTCTTCTTCAATGAAGAAAGCTTGCTACTCCAATGGCAAGTCATGAAATCTAGTGAGAAATCCAAAACTAAAGTTTACCCACTTCCTATTTCTTCATCCTCTACCTCTTGCCAAGTAGTATAGGGTGTTTCCTTCACAAGTTTTCCCGACTTGGTGAAGTTGGAGCTTGTTCTAGCGATGCCTCGACGTAGATCATCTTCGGCATCGAACCGACGATCAAGCCCGCCCATTCTTCGATGATGCCGACGCTAGAGCCCAAGAGATGATTTGGACAGCGAGGGGACTTCATTGCGGAGCCGTGGAGGTGGTGGACCGGATCTACAAAGGTTGTATATCCGTTCCCTTAGTTAAAATGTTAACTAGTTTGCTTGTTTCGCCTAAATATCTAGTAAACGATCCGTAGTCGGGTTTGTAGGCACCCGTAAAATTTGATTTGTGCATATTTGATCACTTGTGAGACTTCACTAGAGTGTCTAGGAACCCTACAGTGGTATCAGAGCCTAGCTAGAGCCTTAGGCGAAGTCCCGACGGAATTAGAAGTCCGATCGACCCAAAACCCCGCCTTGAATTTGCTCTCTGGACTTTTTTGAAATTCGTGGTTTTTTGTGAATTAAAAATATTCAGAAATATCATCAGGAAGATACAAGGGTTACTGGAAAATTCGAGCACGTGATTCCATAAAGGAGCCGCGGATTCGCGGCATGAGCATGCTCATGCCGCTGATCCGCGGCCATTTTGTCTTATTGTGCATCCTATTTTGCACAGTAATTCGTAGTTCGTTGTGCTGGTTTTTCTGGGGATTTTTAATAATTTTTCCACAGTTGCATTTTCTGGGTTGTATTGGGAACTCTGTATATTCGATCGGACTGTCTAATTTTGTCGGTGTGGCTTTCCGGGTAATTTTAGAATATGTTAAAAAGTTCGACCGGATATAAATACCCATTTTTTCCCCTGCCGGGAAATTTCCAATTGTTGGATTTTTCCGTAGTTTAACGACGTTCTAAGTAGTGCAAGTAACGCGATGGACCCTCTAGAAGACAACAAACCTTAACTCGATTATGTGACCGTCTTGAACTGCCCTTTGAACCTTCGGGTTTGGGGCAGTACGGCGTGCCACATGTGAGGCGTTGGCTTGACCCTTCTACGGCTGGACCGTTGGTACTGAGGCACGAACTGAATGTTGTTAGACTTATTTCATGTGTTGAGCCGTATCGGGAAAACTTGGGTGTTCGATTGTTCGATCGAAAAGTTTAGCATTTTCTATTTATCCGGAATGTGATACAATAATTGGAATTCACAAATAGTTATGAGATAACGGAATGAATATTATAAACATAGCAGTTTAGTCTCACTTGATCGGTTGCCACGGAATTTTGATGTGATCAAAAGTCCGTCGCAATCACGTAGTGTACGCGGATACTCGCCGGGTAAACTTAATAGACAGCCTCACTCCATAGCCCCGACCAAGTGACTGTAGGAGAACTCCGTCGCCGAAAGTATCCGTTCGGGTGCTCGCGGTAGCGGTGTTCCGCCTTGGTGCACTTTGTCGACGGCGTTAGGGGTGCGGCCGTCTACTGAAGTTTGCGACGAGCATTCGATCAGAATGTCGGGAATCTTGTTGAATTGCCCGACTTGATATTGAAAAGAGTTTTCGATAATGAGACTAAAATGCGGGGTTTATAATTGTTAGGCATGCGATGTCTAAGTAATTCATTTGGTCAGGCATGCGATGTCTGAGGAGGTTGCGGATTCCAACTGTTGTAGTTTTACACTTTCTTTTCTGTGACCGTAAGTGTAATATGTGATATCGCCGGTTTCGTTGCTATATGTCAACGACAATTGGGATGCGCATATTTACTTACGTTGATGACATGTGATGTTATGTGTTGCTGGATATGTTATATTGGATCGTCGTGTTTGAATAGCCGGGTTTTTTTTATGTGAGATGAGTGTTTTTCATTTTCATTCATGTAAAAACTTGTATGTAATATTCTTTTATTGGGGCACTTCCAGGTTGCGGATGTTGTCACCATTTGTATATTATTTACTTTTCTGCACTAGGATAGACCCAAGGAGGGGAGCACAAGTAACCGGGTTCTGGGGTCCAGTGGGAGACCATCTCGAGGAGTCGAGTCCGGGTCTCCTAACCCTAGAATTGGTAGGGTTGCTTGCCGCTCTCGTAGGGGTCTAGGGGTATAGGATTGGCTATTCATCACGACCGTGGAATCCGTGTTTTATACTGCTCGTATTGAAAACACGGACGTCCTAGTATATCCAATATTTCATATGTTTCTTCTGCTGTGATTTATCTGAGATCATGTGATGTTCTGTGACAGATATTATATATAGTATATATGATATATTATATAGACGTTGCTTATGTTTTACACCCGCGCTAGCCCTGCCTCGCTCTGGCGTTAGTTACCTAACCTAACGGTGCAGACGGGACATCGAGGCGAATGCGGATGGCATAAGCGTACGTTATATTTATCTGTGATGGTTAGGTGGACTTAAATGATGGGATATTCATTAATGAGATTAATGAAAGAAAATAAACCTAATTGATGTTGTGGAATCGAATTTCAAAATAAAAAAAAGGGTAGCTACAGTTCTTGCTTTGCATCGCGGTGTTCATTATAGAACATCCTGCACCTTATTCGATGAGGAAAGGACCGAGATCCCTTCACCGGGAGTGACTCCTTTAGCAATAACTGGCAGATGCTACACACTCGGTTTGTATTTGATCGCTTCTATAGTTTCCGCTTTGCACAGTGATATATATGATATATCCCGCACCTCATTCGACGAGGAAAGGGCCGACGATCCCTTCACCGGGAGTGACCCCTTTAGCAAAACTAGAAAAGCTTCAAAAACATTCCATTTAAAAACCATTTGATTCCGCAACGAGATCAAGTTCAAAGCGTTAAAGGTTTTCACAAAAACCAGCCGCAACCCTCCGTCATTTTAGGAAGTAGAGTACTTAGTATTCGTGCTGTGTTTGTTGACCATAGTCAAGACACAGTGTACGGTAGCTAAGTGATGTCTTCCTACACCGCATATGATGCGATTAGTTAGGACAGTCGCGTGACTTTGTTGACCTTAGTTAAGGGTCATGTGGGTGGGTTTAATTAATCACGAAATGACGGGTAGAACTTGACTAGTACTTATGATTTGTTGACCATAGTTAAGGTCATAGGTGCTAGGGGTAAAAACCTTTATCGGGAGTTTCAAGTGTTGGAATTTGCAATGAGATTGCATACCTTCTATGTGATAGTTGGATCCCGATACCCACTGCGAGTAATTGTTACTCCTGGGAGAGTTTTGCACTTTACAATTAGCCGATCAAGTAGGTGTCTAGAAAGGTGTCAACGGGGTTATGCCTCTGGGAAAGCGAGGTTTACAGTAATTAGGTCCGTGCGAAAGCACGGGGAACCTCCCTCAAAGTACCGACACTGGCCTGGCTGAAAGATTGGCGAACTTGTAGAGTGTAATTAATCCCAGCTAGTCTTTCCTTTTAGGGTTTGAAGGAAGATTTGATAAAAACAGTGGGAGCCATCCTGATTAGATAAATTATATAACCGGTCTGATCTTGCAAGAGCGCACGCAGAGTGTTTTCTTCTCTCTCTCCTGGTAGCGACCATATCACGCCTTAATCAAGATAATAATACGGATGTATTGACCGAACCCGCTTGTTATACTGAGCTGGGGAACGTTGGTCCCGCTCTAACTTATAATTGTTATAAGACAGAGCAGGAAATAGGGGAATACCAGAATTCCTATGCCGCCCAAACGAGGAAAGTGCATATGATGCATCTCCTTCGGGTGTGTTCATTACAAAGAACTGTTTCTCAGTATCCTCTGAATCCTGGGTATATGATGCCGGATCAGGATCCCATATATGTAATCTGTTACATAGGGCTACAAAAAGGTAGAAAAACTGAGAACGGGTGATAAGTTTCATGAGGCAGAAAACGGGGCAAGTGTTGCAGCCAAGTCTGTTGGTCACTGTCACCCTGTATTACGAATACATTGATTCTGAACAAATGCTGTTAGATACCGAACCTGATATACAAAATCATATCAATCTCTTTATTAGTAAAGAAGGATATAATTTTGTATTGTTGGATAATGTTTTGAACATTTCCTATATCAAAAGTTAATCGGTTCAGGCACGTTATCTAAAAGTATTGACGTTCTAAATCAAACTACAGTTCCTAGTATACAGAACACACACAAGAGGAAGAGTTCAGAGATGAACGAATCCTTCTTGAGGTATTGTAGACTAGGTCACATCAATGCGACCCGACTGGCTGAAGTTACATTATAGATGCATATTTAAATCAGTTTGAATTTACATCTTGTGAAACTTGCCAGTCATGTCACAAAGATATAATGACACCAGCTCTGCTTACTGGAAGCCGAGAAAGAGTTAATGAACTCTTGGGACTGATACATGATGATGTATGTAAAGTCTCCTGTCTACACATGCCAGGACTGGTTCTTCATACTTCATTATATTCTCTGATAATCTCTCAAGATTCAGTCATATGTTCCTGTTGAAACATAAGTCCGAACCATTTGAGATATTCACAGAATATAAGTTAGAAGTAGAGAACCAAAATACGGGTATAAGTATTATGTCCTATGATAAGATCAGGGAGGAGAATACTTGTGCATAGAATTCCTGGACTATTCTAAAGGAGAATGAGATTCTCTCTCAGTGTTACTCCTCTGAATACACCACAGCACAACGGTGTATCAGGGCGGAGCAATTGCACAATATTAGATATGGTGTGCTCTATGATGAGTATTACTGAGTTACCTATTTCCTTTTAGGGTTATGCACTTGAGAAGCTGCATACCTATTGAATTAGGTTTGAATCAAATCACTGCCTACCACTCCATATAAGATATGGTATGGGAAGAACCCATCTCTTAAGCGAGTTAAGATTTAGGGTTGTCCGGCCTATGTTTAAAGCAAAATCCGGACAAGATCGAGGCAGGATCAGTTCTGTAGAACTGGAAAGGTTCCAGCTATACAAAACTGCAGTTGATGATTTGACAGAACCATAAGATTCTATAGTTCCCGACGAACCTTAGCCTCTCCGCCGATCTAGTAGGGTTCCTCATCCGCCTGAGAGATACCTCAGTTTCTCGATGACAGTGGGAGCAAGGATTGCATCATGAGATGATGACCCAACTAGTTTCGAGCAGGCCATCGAGAGTAGGGACTCTGTAAGAATGGCTGGATGCTTAGCGATCTGAGATGGAATCCATGTACACCAGCAAAGTATGGACTTAAGCTGCTATATCTGAAGGGTTAAATCCCCATCAGGAGCAAGTATATCTTGAGAAGATTACTTGGTGTAGATGGAAAAGTTGAGACTTTCAAAGCTAGACTTGTTAAAGTTTTCGTCATCGACCAGGCGTGGATAATGATGAAACCTTTTTCCAGTAGCTATGCTTAAGTCTATCCAGATCCTACTTACCACGGCTACATACCATGACTACGATATCTGGCGGTTGGGTGCCATGACTGCTTTTCTAAATACTGATTTAGAAGAGAACGTCTATAAGAACACAGCCAGAGGGCTTCGTAAACAGTGGGAGCAGCGGAAACGTGTGCAAGTTGCTTTACATAATGAAGCAGGCATCGCGGAGTTGGAACGTCTGTTTTGATGTGATAGTCAAAGTGTTTGACTTCATCAAAATGGTAGACGAACCTTGTATATACAAAAGGGTAGTAGAGAGTAAGGTGGTCATCTTCGTATTGTACGTAGACAACATACTCTTGATAGGAAAAGAGTTTCCTATACTACGATCGGCCAATCTCCTATTATCACTAGGATTCTCCAAATAGGATCAAAGTGATACCTCCTAAATCCTGAGTTTTCATCTATGAGATAGATGTAATTGGATGCTAGGATTCTCACTAGATGTAGTGAGATGGTATCAATCGATCCTGGGGAGAATCACTGGAAACGTTCCAGGGTGATAAAGACGACTGAATGTCAGTCACAGGCACTGTCTTTACCCTCAGGAAAGGGACGGTATGTTGGAAGAGTTCCAAGCTAGATACCGTGGCAAACTAAACGATAAAGGCTGGTAACATCGCTATTGAAGATACTACCAAAGAAGAAGTTTGGGTGTATATTGGTTCATAAGATGAACTAGGTTCCTGCCATTGTATGACAATGGAAGTGTGGCTTTGGCCCTGGAATCCTGGTCCCATCAGTGACCCAGACAAATTCTGAGGCAGCATCACCTGATCATGGAGATAGTTGATCTCCAGGGTGATCGAGGTTAGGAGAGAAGACTCAGAGGACAACACGGCGGATCCACTCACGAAGGCCTTTTTCCCAAAGAGAGACTTTTAGGGGATGGTTGAGTATGTGATACTGCAACCACTGCTACAGATGGCCCTAGTGCAAGTGGGAGATTGTTAGTTATATGTATGCCCTAGAGGCCATTACTGTACATTGGATGTATATTGTAGTGGATGCTGGGACATATATAGGAAGGACTTTCTTGCTCGACATGATAGTACGCTATCTGGTTGCACTTTATCTTAACATGTATACTTTCTGTCTCTCTGATTACATGTTGATAAAGCCCTTAGGATGTGTACTCGACTTCCAGGACTGTGATGTAGATCATACTAGTGGGGCCTGGGTAGTCAATGAGTACATCCTTCATTGTTCCTAGTCGAGGGAATATCGAGACGGGGCATTGATATTCCAGAGTAGACTAGCGCATATCTTCTCGACCCATGCGATGGGCGATGGATGATCCCATATCCATTGGTGTTTGACATCGAAGATGGTATGCGGGTGCTCAGTGGAGACTGGGTACACTGAACGGACTCGCCGAGAACTCCCAGATGGTATTATACCTCACGTCAGATGGCAGTTCTCTGGTGACACTGGTACAGCTTAGTCTGTTGACCCGAGATCGTCATAGAGTCTTGTGTGTCTCCCACTGTGCTTTGATTTCCACCCTACCACGGCTCTACTGAGTTGTGCAAACAGGTGGTTTTTGGGTACAGTCCCGATTCACATGGAGGCAATGAGCGATAGGAGGGGATTCGTCTCTCCCGGTATTGGGGGTTGATGTTGTGCTATGCTCGACTGGCCATAACAGGAAATCCCTGGCCAGGGTTGCAGTGATATACTGGTAAGAGTTATCAGTATTTTCACGAATGTTATGGACCTCAAGTCGGCATGACTTATCGAGCTATTGGGGTCTGACGTTTACCACCCCTAGGCGAGATATACGACATATCAGACGAACAGACCGGACTGTACGGTAAGTGTTACTGGTTGGATTCGCAGGAGTGTGAGCGGGCTTGCTCGTCGATCTTCTGATCGCTCAATACCCGGGTGGCCGTTACGTTTAGCAGACCGCTTGCGGCTTGTGGGTGTTTGATATGATCATCATCTGCTGCCGGCGTATTGACGAGTCTTTAGAGTCCTACACAGAGGTTTCCTAGCTCAAGCGAAACGAAATAGGAGCGCATATGAGATATGTGCGGGACCGAGAATAATACGTGTATGTGATACCGTATTCTATTCTCGCGATGAATGTATCGATTGGTTATATGCGATATAACCTAATTGTCGAATCAAGGATTGATTCGATAAGCCGATACATATGATACTAGTCGGTTATATGCGATATGACCGGATCGTTAAATCAAGTGTTGATTTAATGATTTAATGTATAATTATATATTTGATATATTACTTTGCATTAACTAGTATTGGTTCACTTTAAATGGATTTACTCACTTGTATTGCACATTGTATATGTGATATATTTTTGTGCACATTTTTGTATCATGTTTGATGATACATTCTTCCTTGATTTTGTGTAAAGTATTGAACCATGGTTAGTTAGTGGTTAGGGTATCTTTTCATTTGCTTGTTCATTTATCTTTTTATTTATTTCATTTAGAAAAGATAAAGAGAAAGATAAATGGTGGACTTATTTTGTTTTTAGTTGAAACTTCTTGAAACCTTGACTAAGTCCACCACTCTTGTCTTTTCTCTAACCCTAACCACTTATATAACCTTGGTTAAATCTCTACACTAAACCATGGTTGTTGACATGATAAGTATCATATTGTTTTTATTTTTAAAAAAGACTTATCATATCATCATCTTCTTTCTTCATCTTCTTCTTCAATGAAGAAAGCTTGCTACTCCAATGGCAAGTCATGAAATCTAGTGAGAAATCCAAAACTAAAGTTTACCCACTTCCTATTTCTTCATCCTCTATCTCTTGCCAAGTAGTATAGAGTGTTTCCTTCACAAGTTTTCCCGACTTGGTGAAGTTGGAGCTTGTTCTAGCGATGCCTCGACGTAGATCATCTTCGGCATCGAACCGACGATCAAGCCCGCCCATTCTTCGATGATGCCGACGCTAGAGCCCAAGAGATGATTTGGACAGCGAGGGGACTTCATTGCGGAGCCGTGGAGGTGGTGGACCGGATCTACAAAGGTTGTATATCCGTTCCCTTAGTTAAAATGTTAACTAGTTTGCTTGTTTCGCCTAAATATCTAGTAAACGATCCGTAGTCGGGTTTGTAGGCACCCGTAAAATTTGATTTGTGCATATTTGATCACTTGTGAGACTTCACTAGAGTGCCTAGGAACCCTACAGTAATTAACTGCAGGGGCTTGCGCCTGCAGGGAAGAGCGTCCCTACAATCAAAAACCCCTCAAGCGAGGGGGAATCTGACAAAGTCTGCTACATCGGACGCATTCGTCTAAACCTTCGATACACGGTGCCATAAATCAACTTGGCATTTTCGGAGAGGTGGACGGATAAAACCAATTAGCATCTGCCCCGAATCTCAGGCAAGACGCTCATGTCTTGGCCGCCATTCGGAGGGGAACAGATTCTGGCACGCCCGGTGGGACCTTTTCCACTTTCCACTCCACACTTCGTGTGTCGTGTTCGCGAAAGAATCGCGGTTTACTGTGGTTGCCTGTAGATTCGAGGTACTAAGATTTGGTGTCTTGCTCTGTGCAGAAAACAGAAGATCAATGGCTTCAAACTGCACTGCCTGCAACTGCAACTCTCGCTCCGTCCCTGCTAGAGGAGTGACTTATGGGCCCCAAGCGGCCTCCCTTTTCAAGATGCCAGTGGAGCAGGTAACTCAAGCCACCACTGGATTATTCTTCGGGACCATGCTCCCACCGTTGAGCTTCAATGCCCCAATGACGTTGCAAGAAGCCCCGAAGAAGTCGGTCTTTGATCGGCTTACCACTACCGCGACCCCTCTCAACGGGTCGCCCAGTTTCAATACCTCAGTTTTCAACGGACTGGGCCAGAACGTCTGCAAACCTGCGATACCCGAAGCTGCCATCCCAAAGCGGATAGCTATCCCGGCTCAAGCAGACGAAATCATTGGAAGGGTTTCTCCTTCTGAGAAGTCAGTTTTTACAAGGCTGGCTATTCCGGTTGCTGCTCCAGGCGAGGTCCTCAAAGCTGCTTCCCCTACCCAGGGCATGGGGCAGGAAGAAGCTTATCCAACAACGGAGGTGACTCCATCCGCAAGACACGCCCGACGTCGCCACTGGCGTCGAGTAAGAGAGGCTGGGGGCAACTTCCCCTCTGGATTTACGCCACCAGCTCCGACGGTGGGGATCGATGCTGCTGTTCCAACCGGAAACAGCTTTGAATTGCTGAACACGGTGCGCAGAAACTCTCCTACCGCCGTACTAAAAAGATCCCCTCCTCCGGTGGGAAATGTTGCGGAAGCCAAGCCAGAACAGTCCTCTCAGCGGCTGTCCTCTAAAATCTACAAGGACTGGCGCCAAGTCCAAGACTCGGTGATTGATCGAAATTTCTCCCGCCAGCAGAAGAAGCTGAAGGTCCGGCAGGAAGAAAACCGTCCTGTTAAGCCACAAAAGATGACGACTACTTGGGTGCTCACGACAGCGGCCCCCTCAACGTCAACCACTCAGAAAAGAAGGAGGCCAGAGAAAGCCCCAGTAAACGTGGCAGATCACAAAGACGCTAAGCCCAAACGCCCCAAGTCTGGGGGCATGGTGGTGCACACCGTATACATGGCTTCTGGAAAGGAGGAAAGCCGTGCTTCGACGGGTCACCGACCGCTCACCCAATCCGTAACGAAAGCCCAGGAGCAGCAACAGAAGCTTCAGGAGATGATGACTGCAATGGCCGCACTTACCGGGCCAAAAGAAAGCTCGGAGGCATCATCAGAGCAGCGTCATAAACAAGAAACTGACGCTGACTACCTACGTAGAGTCCTCGAAAAGAAGGACAAAGAAGCCGCAGAGCAAGCGGCTAACATAAAACAAATGGCGCTTCTCTTCCAAGATATGGTAGGGATGATGATCCAACAAGATCCTCCTGCTGAAGATCCTCCGATTGTCCTTGAAGATGGCAAAGGAGAGACATTGAATCCTCCTCTGGCTCTTTCAGCAGCCAAGGAAGAAACCATTTACAAGGCCGCACTGGATGACCATATAGCTCAGCAAATACGAGCTCACCAGGCAAATGAAGCAGCTGGGCAAATTGCTAGAACCAGACGACCCTACCCGGGCTGGTATGACCAAATTAGTTACCCGCCGGGATATACGATCCCTAAGTTCCACGTATATAAGGGGACAGGGAATCCGCATCAGCATGTCGCTCAATTCAGGGCCTTATGCGGCAATACTGGAGGCGATGACAAATTGTTGCTTCGCCAATTAGTCGGCAGCTTAGCAGAAACAGCCTTTGAATGGTATTCGGAGCTACCTAACGACTCTGTCAAAACATTTGCGGAAATGGAGCTACTGTTTACACAAAGATTCGCGAGTGCTAGTGAACGCACCCCGATAACAGCACTGATCAACCCCAGGATAAGGCCAGGCGAAACGTGGGTTCAATACGCAACACGATGGCGGAATCTGTGGTCAAAATGCGAACAGCGGATCGAAGAAGCACCTGCGGTAGGTATGTTCGTGGGCACTCTTGATCCGCAAGCAACCATCTCGCAATTCATGATGTTCTTCAAGCCAACTACTTTCCAGGCCTTGATTGACAAGTTGGCCCAAATGGATCAGATGGATCATAGATCATCTCCTTCAAAGACGGATCCTCGGAATGAAAAGGGGAAAGGAAAAGCAACTTTCATCGCCAATACTCAACAACAGCCGAGCAACTTAAAACCGGTTGTCCGCCAAAGCAACGTACGTCCACGCCCATCCCTCGAGGAGAGACTGGGACGTCCTTATTCGTTTCCTCAGGATAAAACAAGGAGACTGTTCGAGCTGGCAGTGCGCAACAGACTCATCCATCTGCCGAATCCAAAACGTCCGTTGCAGCCAGGCGATGTCAACGATCTTAATTACTGCCCTTACCACCAAGCGATAAGCCATCCAATCGAAGATTGCTTCGTCTTTAAGGGATGGATCGAAGATCGGTACCAACAAGGCAAGTTCGCGTTATCCGAAAACTGAAAGGTGAACCCGCCACAGCCTCACACTCCTAAGAAAACAAACACACTGGGGGCAACATGCTCTTTTGTTGAGGAAACTCCATGGGAGGTGGCTCTTTCGGCCAAGACCGAAAGGATGCTAAATGATCTTCAGACGTGCCCGGCGATTATATGGAAGAACCCGTTGGAACCTGAGATCATCAAGAGGATGCTGAAGCTGCGCCCAATTCCAAATATTGGTGGTGATAGCCAAAGCATTCACACCCAGCCGTCGAAATCTTCGAAAAAGAAGGAGAAATCCAAGAAGCCCGTGAAGCCTGGCAACAAGCGCACGGATTTGCAGAAACAGATTGACACGCTGGAAGAGTATAACCAGAAGGCGCGGATTCCAATCACACTCCAAGAGTTTCTCAGCCACGTCCTCAAGGATGAAAACGATGGAGAAGACTCATCAGATGAATCTGAGGACTACGTAGCAAGTTGTCATGTGATCTCTCACTCCTTGATAGATGATAAAGAGGCTCCTTGCACCGAGAAACCGGGGGCGGATCCTGAACCAGAACTTCTGTGGCCGTCAGACGAGATGATCGATGCCTTCCTGAATGAGATTCGTCTGAAAAGTAAAGCCGACCGGGAGCGTGAGATGGCCATATTTGAAAAGGCCAAACGCCGGCGACTGGAAAAAAGGGTCAAAACACTCCCACCAGATCAAACTACATCCGCCGCAAATGAAAGCAGGATCAAGGAAACGATTCGCCAAAGCCATATCAATAGGGATGAGATCGCCCTCTTTCAGAGAAAATTCTCCTGGTGGTATACATTTTGATGAAACAGACGTACACCCTAACTTCTGCTTATATCATCAGAGGATCGCGCATCCTACTGAAGACTGCAACTTCTTTAAGTGTTGGTGGCAAGGATATGTCGCTCATAGACAACACGTCAATAGAATAAAGCGGGAAGCTCGTAGACAGCGAAAAAATACGACAGATGAGCATAAAAGAGTTGCCGGCAATTGTCATAGGGACGAGCCCGGGGGATCACGAGTTCTCACCTTTAGAAGCGATTCTGACGAAGAAGCCGCCCTCAACCCTCTCTTCAAGGAATTCATTTCTAAAACAAAAGAATTGGAGAGTTGCGAGAACGTTCAGCAGTACAATCTCACGCTACCCGGAAAGAATCTCGGACCCGCAAACGACGGAGCAAACGAAATGAGAAAGGAAAAGGAAAAAACGGCCTTTGTTGCCAACACTCAACAACAGTCGAGTAACCCGAGACCGTTTTGTCATCAAAACAACAAGCCGCGATACATCAATGAGAAGTTGAAACGTCCTTACTCGTTTCCTCAGGATAAAACAAAGAGATTGTTCGAGCTAGCAGTGCGCAGTGGGCTTATCACTCTGCCAGATCCAAAACGTCCATTGCAACCAGGTGACGTTAACAATCCTAACTATTGTCCCTACCACAGAGTAATGGGTCACCCACTCGACAATTGCTACGTCTTCAAAAACTGGGTTGAAGACCAATACCAACAGGGCAAGTTCGCGCTGCCCGAAAAGTGGAAAGTAAACCCGCCACAACAACATGCTTCGAAAAAGGTGGATGTGCCGGGGGCATAATGCTCATTCATAGGGAAAGCCCCATAGACCGAAAAGTCAGTAAACTAGAGATGCGTCTCAAATACGGCGACGTCGGACCGAAACGTCCCTAAACTAACGACGGACCGCAATGTCCTAAAACTTGCAAATGACCGAAATGTCGTTAAACTACTATCAACCTGCGGCATTCTCAGGCCGGCGTGGTAAAAAAAACCGGTATGTCCACAAGCAAAATGGGCACGGATGAAAACCCGAAAGGGCTCCGTGAGTAAAAACAGCAGGGCTACCGGCGAGTCTTGTGAAAACCCAAAAGGGCGCAACCTCGTTAAAAAAAAAAGAATAAAAAGAAAAAAATATATAAAAGACGGTATGTCCAGAAGCAAAATGGGCACGGATGAAAACCCGAAAGGGCTCCGTGAGTAAAAACAGCAGGGCTACCGGCGAGTGTTTGTGAAAACCCGAAAGGGCGCAACCTCGTTAAAAGACACTTACAGGATCCTCTCAACCTTGTAAGGAGAAACCACCTGCGTGAGAGCCTTACGACTCATAAGGGAGCAACACACTTAGGAGTCCTCACGATTCCTAAGGAGAAATTACACTTACGAGATCCTCACGACTCGTAAGGAGAACTCTCTTATGGGACCCTCACGGCTCATAAGATTTGAAAGTCTTAAGTTACAGAGACCTGAACCTGTTCTTAAGCAACTCCCACAACCTTCGATATTGCCTTACAAGCGACTCATATTGACCCTTATATACAATCCACGGGCACAAATAAATATTTCCCCAACAAAGTCCCATCCGTGACTGGGGATATGCTTGTACAACAAACAACACTTGTAAGTCCTCTCGACTTATAAGGAGAAAACCCTTTTGTAAGATCCTTACGACTTACAAGAGAACATGCACTTAGGAATCCTCACGATTCCCAAGGAGAAAACACACCTACAAGATCCTCACGACTTGTAGGGAGAAATACCTTTGTGAGACCCTTACGGCTCATGAAGTCAAAAGCCTTAGCCGACAGGACTCTTAACCCTGTTTACTAAGCCACCTTTGTTCAACATCGACAGAGGCAAATGATGATTCGCTCCTGGCAATATCCCAGTTGCAGCGATGCTGATGCCTAAACCGGTATCAAATTCCAAGCCCTTTCAAGGCAAATGATGATTCGCTCCTGGCAATATCCCAGTTGCAGCGATGCTGATGCCTAAACCGGTATCAAATTCCAAGTCCTTTCATGACAAATGATGATTCACTCCTGGCAATATTCCAATCGCAGCGATGCAGATGCCAAGATTGGGATCAGATCCCAAACCCCCTACTCGCGAAAAAAAATCAGCGAGCCAAAAAAAAATGCATACGAAATAGCCGAAATGATGGGGCAACTTGCAAACAAAATCAGCAAGTAAAAATGTATGCATGCAAAATAGCCGAAATGATTGGGCAACTCGCAATAAAAAGCAGCGAGTAAAAAGAAAAATAGCCGAAATGATTGGGCACCGCGAAAAATAGCCGAAATGATTGGGCAATCGCGATTTTCGCGATATAAAAAGCTAAAATGATAGAGCATCGCGGAAAGAATAAAAAAATGAAAGAATGAAACTTTTTGCCCTACAGGTGAAATCACATCGATCCCTGTATACAATCCAGGGGCACAGATAAAGAGGGAACCATACCTTCCCAACAGGCTCCATCAGAAAGCGAAGCCAAATCTCGATGGTTCATAGACAACCTAGAGACAACCTCGACATTTGTCGCAATATTGCAGACACAATGTCAGCAAATGAAGCAAAGGAAGATCCCTAGCTTCAGGGTCTCGACGTCAACATCGACGACTTAGAGATCAACACCGGCATGCTTTGTCCCTCCAACCTGATGCAGACATGACGTCAACAACCGACTTCAGAGTTGCAACGAAACGGAGCCATGGAAAAGGCCCTAGTTCCAAATCTCAATGGCCATATCTACAGCCTGGAGACCAACAACGGTGTGCATCCTCATTCCAACAGGACACAGATGTTACACCATCAAGCGGAGCGATGACAAAATCCCGGCTCCACCTCAACATTCGTCTCGATACAGCAGACGTAATGTCAACAACGGCGTTCCTTCACAGTCCAGCAGGATGTAGAAGCAACGTCAACAAGAGACCCCATGGTCGAAACAAAGCAGAGCGGCGGCAAAATCCCAGCTCCACCTTGACGTTCATCTCGACACAGCAGATGAAATGTCACCCCAGCGTTCTTCCCCCAGCAGGATTCGGACGCGCCAAAGCAGATGAAGCAAATGCCAAATTCCTAGCTTCAAGGTCTTGACGGCAAGTCATATAAAGCCTGAAAGACAATCGGAGATCATCTCACACCAGCCTAGAGTGATCACCACCTCGACGTTCGTCTCGATACAGCAGACGAGATGTCACTACAGCATCCTTCCTCCAACAGTGTCCGGACAAACCAAAGCAGATGAAGCAAAGGCCAAATTCCTAGCTTCAGGGTCTTGACGGCAAGTCATATAAAGCCTGAAAGACAATCGGAGATCATCTCTCACCAGCGCGGAGTGGTCACCACCTCGACGATCGTCTCGATACAGCAGATGAAATGTCACCCCAGCGTTCTTCCCCCAGCAGGATTCGGACGCACCAAAGCAAACGAAGCGAAGGCCAAATTCCTAGCTTCAACGTCTTGACGGTAACTCATATAAAACCGAAAAGACAATCAGAGATCATCCCACATGGAGTGGTCACCACCACGACATTCGTCTCGATACAGCAGATGAGATGTCAACAACAACGTTCTTCCTCCAACAGGATTAGGACACACCAAGCAAATGAAGCGAAGGACAAATTCCTAGCTTCAGGGTCTTGACGGCAAGTCATATAAAGCTTCAAAGACAATTGGAGATCATCTCACACCAGCACGGAGTGGTCACCACCTCGACGTTCGTCTCGACACAGCAGACGCAACATCACCAAAAGGAGCCACGGCAAAATCCCTTGTTCCAAATCTCGACGGTTCATCAGGAACCTAGAGACAACCACGACATTCGTCTCGATACAGAGGACGCAATGCCAGCAAACGAAGCAAAGGCCAAATTCCTAGCTTCAGGGTCTTAACGGCAAGTCATATAAAGCGTGAAAGACTATCGGAGATCATCCCACACCAGCGCGGAGTGGTTATGACTCATCGGGGCTCTCCAAAATGAGCCTAACCTCAAGTAAAAAGCGGCATGGCAAATTCCTAGCGCTTGCTCTTCCGACGGTCAAACTGCCAAGGAGGATTGCTTGAAGACGTCTTGTCTAGCCCCCGAAGGGATCAGAGACACGGCAGTCGCAGGGCTACTCGAACAGCACGATTGCCTATCGAGGAATATATCAGCTCATGCGAAGGTACGACGGCCAAAACCCTAAGTACCACAGACCCTAACGGACTTCTGTCGTAAAGAGCAGAGGTTAACTGTGACGTTAGGATATTCTTGCGAGATCTGCTCGATTCGTTTCGACTCGTGAGGAAACTGATGTCTTTGCGAGAACTTCTCGATTCGTCTCGACTCGTGAGATAAAGCCTTAGGCAGTAGGGATTAAAAAACCTGTTTCCTAAGCACTGGGACCCTGCAAGTCGGCCCAAAACGGTCTCTTGCATACTATCCACGGGTCACACTCTCCAAATTCGAATCTCGACAAGGAGGGAAACAACCACTTACGAGTCCTCTCGACTTATAAGCGGGAAAATTCTCTTGTGAGATCCTTACGACTTTCAAGAGAAAACACACTTAGGAGTCCTCACGACCCCTAAGGAGAAAATACACCTGCGGGATCCTCTCGACTCGTAGGGAGAAAAGTCTTTATGAGACCCTCACGGCTCATAAAGTTGAAAAGTCTTAGGTGGCAAATCCTAACCCTGTCTTCTAAGCCATCACTGCCCTGCAAAGAGGTCAAGATGGACTATCTATGAGCCACACTTACCAAAGCTACATGCCACTGAAATGGAGAACTTACTCATGAGCATATAAACTATTTCACGCCAGAGTAAGACATAAAGAAATGGAAGGGTGCGGCTCATGGGGATGAGGGTTTGGAACTATATCCCTTAAGAGTTGAGATTTGAGTCAATGATAAATGACGACGCTTGTGTCCGCTCGTTATCTTCTCAGATCAAGATTCTGAAAGTGATACACCAACCCGAAACTGGTCATACGCCATGCATAACTCTGCATAACTCTGCACTACTTCACCCACGTACATACTTACGTGGGCAAAGTAGTGGGGGGCATTTGTTCCCGCCAAAAATTTCTGCGCAAAAGAGTCCAAGGTATCAAATGGCAGCGATACGCTTAAGGAAATACGAACCAGTATTTTCCGGGCTGTTTTTTTTGACAAACTCCCGAATGAGAAACGGATAAATTCTGATTGTATCGAAAGCGTCTCGAAAAACCCTTCGATTTGATATATTATGGGCTTCATAATTCATCCGGGATCAAAAGTTATGAGGCATTACGTGTCCACACGTGATGGGCTTTTAAGAACCCGCTGGAGGAGCTAAAAGATATAATAAAAACTCAGAAAAGACCCCAATGGGGCATCACGTGCTCACACGTGACCATGGGTCACGTGCAGACACGTGATGGGCTTTTAAAGCCTCTAAAATAATGAATAGAATTTAATTCTAAAAGTCAAAAAATACTTCAACGAGGTATCACGTGCTTACACGTGACCAATGGTCACGTGTTGACACGTGATGGTTAAAACAACAACATAAACATGCGGCTGTTAAGAGAACCAATTTGGGGGTCACGTGCTCACACGTGACCAAGGGTCATGTGTCAGCACGTGACTGGCTTCGAAAGCCTTACAGTTAATAGAATTAAAATTCTAAAATTTTCTAAATCTTTCCAAACATAAAGGGTCTATGGGGACCGTTGGATTAAAAATCCGAGGGTGATTAAAAATCACCAATTTATGGAATAATCTTGGACTTGGAAAGATTTCCCCCCTAAATCTAACCGAGATAACAAAGGGATATCTTTGAATTTAAAATCCGCGGTGAATAAAATTCACTGAGTGATCTAAAGACCCAGATTAATGATAAATATAAATCAAATCTCTCAACAATCAAATCAAATCTTTCAATGAGAGATTTGCTAAACAAATTGATTCTCTTCCTTCTCCTATAAATAGGAGCCAAGAAAAGAAAAGGGGGAACTACCTGGGGGAGAGAAAAAACAGAGGGAGGAGAATTTAATTCTCAAGAGAAAAAAGAAAAGAGAGGAGAATTTAATTCTCTGCAAAAGAAAAACCCTAGGTAAGAAAAGAGAGGCTTAAAAAGAGAATTTAATTCTCAAAAGAGTTTAACTCTTATATACAGAAAAGAACTTAGTTCTTTCTCTGGTGGAGGATCTGCAAAGTGCACATCTCCCCATGAATTGAGAATTTAATTCTCATTGGGTTGAGATCCTGCCATGCGATCCAAAACATAGAGGAGGAATTAAGTTTTGAGAATTCAATTCTCACAAAATTATAGGAATTTAATTCCTTTGGGATAAAATTAGGGTTTTACCCTAAATAAGAATTTAATTCTTTCACAATAGGAATTTAATTCCTCCAAAACAAAAATTAGGGTTTTACCCTAAATAAGAATTTAATTCTTAAAGATAAGGAGACTTAAAAGATCTCTGTACATGAAAAGACAAAGGTCACGTGCCCCACGTGACCCCTGAACAGATCCCCAAAAATGAGAAGAGGAAAGATTTGAGGCAATGCCTCACGTGTTCCCACGTGACCCTCATTATATATGGAACAAAAGCAAAGGCAGAAACAATTCTGGGCGCTCTCACGTGTTACCAAGTGACCCCTAATAAATGTTCTAATAAATCAGGGCATGATTATACATCACGTGCCCACACGTGATGGCTATGAAAATTAAAAGTGTTTAACACTTGTTTGCAGAACAAAATAAAGGGGATCTGGCCCCACTTTTTGATGCCATCACGTGCTCCCACATGACTCCCAAAACGCAGAAAGAAAGATCAATGGAAATGAAGGCTTTGGGCGTTTTCACGTGTTTACCACGTGACCCCTTAGCAAACGTTCTAACAGTCAGCGCATAAATCCCCATCACGTGTCAACACGTGATGCTCGAAATAAAAAGGAAAAGTGTTTAACACTTATTCGCAGATTTGAGGATCAAACAGAGGAGATCTGGCTCCGCATTTAGGGCGCCCTCACGTGTCACCACGCGACCCCTAATGAGCATTCCAACAGACCAGAGCGGGGGCCTCCATCACGTGCTCACACGTGATGGCCGTCAGAATTAAAAGAGTTAAAACACTGATCTGCAGAATAAGATAAGGGAAATCAGGGCGCTCTCACGTGTCCACACGTGACCCCTCTCTCCTTAGTGTTTAACACTAATTGGAAAACTCTGTTCCCGGTGTTTAACACTGATTTGCTTTAGTGTTTAACAATAGTTTGAAATCTCTGCTACCAGTGTTTAACACTGATTTGCTTTTGTGTTAACACTAATTTGAAAGCCCTGTTGCTAACACTGATAATCTTTTAGTGTTTAACACTAACTTGCTAATCTTATTCCCAGTGTTCAACACTGTCGGTCTTTAGTGTTTAACACTAGCTTTAGCCCAATTGGCTAAGTTTCTAGAGGCAAAGCCTCTCCTTCAATGGACCAACAGAGGGCCAATATTTCAAACATAATTGGACTTAGCCCAAACTGGCCATAAGTCCTCAAATCATCTTGAACTGAGCACATCTGCTCTTTCAACCAACTCATTGGTTCAAGGGTACATCTCTGAACTCCTCTGATATTTGTCGTTGTAATTCTTCAACGTCTTTAGAGAGGTGACGGGTCCCGACAACCACACATCAACACGGATTGTGGGGTCCTTAAACTCATGGACTTATGCGTCCTTAAACTAAGATACGGACTGTGGGGTCCTTAAACCCGCGGACTTATGCGTCCTTAAACTAATGGACTAATGCGTCCTTAAATACACCCATATGGACTGTGGGGTCCTTAAACCCATGGACTTATGCGTCCTTAAACTACCTATGGACCGTAATGTCCTTAAACTACCAATGGACCACTATGTCCCTAAACTGGAACATGGACCACCATGTCCCTAAACTGGAGATGGACCACTATGTCCCTAAACTGGAACATGGACCACTATGTCCCTAAACTGGAGATGGACCACTATGTCCCTAAACTGGAACAATAGAGCCCAAATGCTCTTTTGTCGGATCTAAACGATCCCGTTTAAGTTGATCTTAGCCTCAAATATGGCTAACGTATCCTTAAACCTTTCAAATAGACTTTAGTCCCAAACTGAATTATAGATCCCCCCAATTAACTCTGGTTCAAGGGTACATCTCTGAACTCCTCTGACATCTGTCGTTGTAATCCTTCAACGTCGTCAGAGAGGTGACGGGTCCCTACGGCCATACATTAAATGGACCACTATGTCCCTAAACTGGAATAATAGAGCCAATTGCTCTTTTGTCGGATCTAAACGATCCCGTTAAGTTGATCTTAGTCCCAAACTGGACTAACGTATCCTTAACAAACGTTTGAGTTGATCTTAGCCTCAAATATGGCTAACGTATCCTCAAACCAAAACCCCAAACCCAAATCTAAGAAAATACGGATTTAGACTAATCCACGTCCTACGGGCGACGAAATAAATAGTCTCCGTATACAATTCACGGGCAACCACAAACAAAACAAACACCCACGACATGAAGTGACCAGCTGGAGAAGGAGAAAGTTGTTACCGCGATGCGGTAGCGTAATTAACTGCAGGGGCTTGCGCCTGCAGGGAAGAGCGTCCCCACAATCAAAAACCCCTCAAACGAGGGGGAATCTGACGAAGTCTGCTACATCGGACGCATCCGTCTAAACCTCCGATACACGGTGTCATAAATCAACTTGGCATCTTCGGAGAGGTGGACGGATAGCACCCATTAGCATCTGCCCTGAATCTCAGGCAAGACAGTCCATGTCTTGGCCGCCATTCGGAGGGGAACAACGGCGAACGACCCGCGACCGACATTCGTCAGCGAGCTGCTATCTGAAGAAAGGGTGGCTGCGTTAAAAGACGTGCTTGTACAGCATAAAGATTGCTTCGCATGGAACTATTCCGAAATGCCGGGACTATATCCAGAAATCGCTATGCATAAATTGGCGACATCCCCAGACGTCAAGCCAGTCAAACAAGCGTCGAGAAGAATGCGGCTCGAGCTTGAGATGAGTATCAATGCCGAGGTCAAAAGGCTGATCGACTCTGGCTTCATCCAAGAGGTTCAGTATCCCGATTAGATCGCCAACATCGTCCCGGTGATGAAGAAAAATGGGACGGTGCGCATATGCGTGGACTTCCGGGATCTCAATAAAGCTTGCCCGAAGGACGATTTCCCAGTGCCAGTCACCGAACTGATGATAGATAACACGTCCACTCACGAAGTTTTCTCCTTCATGGATGGCTCATCAGGATATAATCAGATAAAGATGCATCCCGAAGACCAGAAGCACACCGCATTTTGGACCTCTCTGGGAATATTCTGCTACAAGGTGATGCCCTTCGGTTTAAAGAACGCCGGTGCCACCTATCAGAGGGCCATGACAAAGATCTTCGATGACCTTATACATGAAATCGTCGAATTTTATATCGACGACCTCGTGGTTAAAAGCAAATCATACGAGGAACATCTCGAGCATCTGAAGACCGTATTTCAACGCCTTCGACAATACAACTTGAAGATGAACCCTCTCAAGTGCGCATTCGGAGTTTCCTCAGGCAAATTCCTAGGATTCATCGTCCGACACCGAGGTATCGAGATAGATCCGTCAAAGATCAAGACGATCATGGAAATGCCTCCGCCAAGAACTCTCAAACAATTACGGTCTCTCCAAGGGAAGCTAGCGTACATCCGGCGATTTATAGCCAACCTTTCAGGAAAGTGCCGCCCTTACAGTCACCTGATGAAGAAGGGGACCCCTTTCGTTTGGGATCACAAATGCCAGAGCGCGCTGGACGAAATCAAGCAATGCCTGCAGAATCCGCCAGTGTTGGCTGCTCCGGTCAAGGGAAAACCTCTCATTCTTTATACAACCGCCCTTGAAGGTTCCTTAGGCGCATTATGGGCATAAGAGAACGATCAAGGGAAAAAAAGAGCACTCTACTACTTGAGTCGGGTTCTACTGGGGGCAGAAAGTAACTATTCCCCCATTGAAAAACACTGCCTGGCGTTGATCTTTGCGATAACAAAGCTCAGGCACTATGCATTGGCGCATGAAGTCCGTCTCATTTCGAGGGTGGACCCCCTTAAATATTTAATGTCGAAGGCTATATTGACGGGGCGACTCGCTAAATGGGCCCTGCTTTTGATGGACTTCTCAATAACTTATCAGCCTCTTAAGGCAGTCAAAGGCCAGGCCATCGCCGACTTCCTCGCTGAGCATCCGATACCTGCCGATTCTCCTCTGAATTGCGATCTGCCAGACGAACATGCGTTTGACGCGATCGACGGTGGTGATACCCGATAGGAGCTTTATTTCGATGGAGCGTCCTCCATGAAGAAGTGCAAATAAAGCACCCCTATAATCAAGTCGGGGGTAGGCCTCATCTTCGTAACTCCACAAGGTGGGATAATGCGCTTTTCTTTCTCCTTAACAGAGCCGAGGATGAACAATGAAGCCGAATATGAAGCTTTGATAGCAGGCCTCGAGATCGCCATCGACATGGGAATTGAAAACCTCTTTATATACGGAGATTCTCAACTGGTCGTCAGTCAAGTAAACGGTGACTATCAAACGTACAAACCAGAGTTGGTGAAATACGGCGAAAAGGTGCAACAACTGTTGACCCTAATTCCTTCCTACACTTTGGAGAACATACCGCGTGCGGAAAACAGCAAAGCGGACGCATTAGCCAAGCTCGCTAAAGAACTGGCTGACGAAAACCTCGATGACGTAAGAATCGTGGTACAAAGCCGTCGGGTGCTTGCCCCAGCAGAAATGTCTCTGGAATTATCCGAAGAAAAGGGAGCGACTGAGCAGACGACCCTGCAAATAAAAGACCGGGAAAAGGCTGAGGACTGGAGAGAAGTCTTTATAGACTACTTCAAATACCGTCGAACGCCCGAAGATGCGTCCTCAAGACATCAGCTTATGAAACGAGCTCTGTCTTTCGCCTTCGTCAATGATACTCTGTACAAGAGGTCGTTTGATTCTCTGTGGTTGAGATGCCTAGGACCTGACGAAGCGAAAAGAGTCGTTCAGGAAGTTCATGACGAACTCTGTGGTTCTCACCAAGCAGGCCCGAAGATGAAGTTAAAAATAAAACGGATGGGTTACTACTGGCCCCAGATGATTCAGGACTGTCTCGAATATGCGAAGCAATACCACTCATGCCAAATCCATGGGGACTTCATCCACCAGCATCGAAATCCACTACATCCAACGGTGGCTAGCTGGCCGTTCGAAATGTGGGGAACTGACATAGTCGGCCCCATCGAACCAGCATCGTCTAGAGGACATTGTTTCATCCTGGCGACAACTGATTACTTCTCCAAATGGGCAGAAGCGGTACCGCTGGGGGAAGTGAAGACGGAGAATATCCTCCATTTTTTCAAGACGCGCGTCATTTACCGGTTTGGAACTCCGCGACGGATCATTTCCGATAACGGGCCAGCCTACAGGAGCCACAAGATCAGCCGCTTTGCGCAACAGCATAATATAGACTGAAGATATTCCTCGGTTTATAATCCGCGAGCTAATGGTCTAGCCGAGGCCTTCAACAAGACCCTGACGAAGATCATGAAGAAGACGGTGTCCCGAAATAAGAAGGATTGGCATGAGAGACTGCAAGAAGCTCTTTGGGCCTATCGAACTACGTTCAAGACGGCCACGAACACAATGCCGCACGCGTTGGTATTCGGTACAGAAGCAGTACCCCCCTCGAGATAGAGTTACCCTCTCTACGAGTGGCAGTCCACTACGAGCTGACGGACGAAGAAAATGCTCACCTTCGGCTTGAGGAGCTTGATGCCCTTGAAGAAACCCGGCTCATAGCGCAACAAAATCTGGAGGCTTATAAAGCAAAGATGACGCGCTCATATGAAAGATAGACCAGGCCGAGGACATTCCGCCAAGACGAGCTCGTGCTAGTGGTCAAAAGACCTATGATCCCTAATCGCGCCAAGCGGGGAAAATTCGAGCCGAACTACGAAGGCCCGTACATCATAGACAAGGTCTATCAGGGTGGAGCCTATCTACTCATGGATATGCATGGTGAAAGGCCTTTCAGGCCAATAAACAGTCACTTCCTGAAGAAATACTACGCTTAATGAGCCACAGTCTAGGTCAATGATAGATGACGACGACTATGTCCGCTCGCCATCTTCCTAAGCTCAAACTCTATAAGCAGTAGCCGACCTTCTCCTGACCGGACCGAAACGTCCTTAAACTAACGCCGGACCGAAACGTCCTTAAACTAACGCCGGACCGAAACGTCCTTAAACTAATGACGGACCACTACGTCCTAAAACTAGCTGTTGATCGAGATGTCGATAAACTATGGTGGATTGAAACATCACAAAGCCGATATAAAAAAAAAGAAGATAAAAAAATAAAAAAATAAACGGTATGTCCATAAGCAAAATGGGCATGGATGAAAACCCGAAAGGGCTCCGTGAGTAAAAACAGCAGGGCTACCGGCGAGTGTTCGTGAAAACCCGAAAGGGCGCGACCTCGTAAAAAAAAGAGAATAAAAAGAATAAAAAAAACGGTACGTCCATAAGCAAAATGGGCACGGATGAAAACCCGAAAAGGCTCCGTTAGTAAAAACAACAGGACTACCGGCGAGTGTTTATGAAAATCCGAAAGGGCGCAACCTCGTTAAAGGACACTTACATGGTCCTCTTGACCTTGTAAGGAGAAATCACCCGCGTGCGATCCTTACGACTCACAAGGGAGCAACACACTTAGGGATCCTCACGATTCCTAAGGAGAAAATACACTTGCGAGATCCTCACGACTCGTAAGGAGAACTCTCTTATGGGACCCTTACGGCTCATAAGATTTGAAAGTCTTAAGTTACAGAGACCTAAACCTGTGCTTAAGAAACCCCCACAACCTTCGATATTGCCCTACAAGTGGCTCAGCACTGACCCTTGTATATAATCCACGGGCGCGAATAAACATTTCCCTAACAAAGTCCCATCCGTGACTGAGGATATGTTCGCATGGTGAGCAACCCTTGTAAGTCCTCTCGACTTACAAGGATAAAACCCTCTTGCAGGATCCTTACGACTTACAGAGGAACATGCACTTAGGAATCCTCACGATTCCTAAGGAGAAAATACACCTACAAGATCCTCACGACTTGTAGGGAGAAATACCTTTGTGAGACCCTTACGGCTCATGAAGTCAAAAGCCTTAATCGGCAGGACCCTAACCCTGTTCGCTAAGCCACCTTTGTTCGACATTGACAGAGGCAAATGATGATTCGCTCCTGGCAATATTCCAGTTGTAGCGGTGCTGATGCCGAAATCGGTGTCTAATTTCAGGTTTACGGCAAAAAGCCAGTAGGCCGCACATGCATACGAAATAGCCGAAATGATGGGGCAACTTGAAATAAAAAGCAGCAGGTAAAAACGCATGCACACAAAATAACCGAAATGATTGGGCAACTCGCAATAAAAAGCAGCGAGTAGAAAACAAAATAAATAGCCGAAATGATTGGGCACCGCAAAAAATAGCCGAAATGATGGGGCAGTCGCGACTTTCGCGATATAAAGCTGAAATGATAGAGCATCGCGGAAATAAAGCAATAATATAAAAAAAATGATAAAACTTATGCCCTACAGATGAGATCACGTCGATCTCTGTATACAATCCAAGGGCACAAACAAAGAGGGAACCACACCTTCCCAATAGGCTCCGCCAGAAAGCGAAGCCAAGTCTCGACGGTTCACCAACAACCTAGAGACAACCGTGGCATTCGTCTCGATACAACAGACACAGTGCCAGCAAACGAAGCAAAGGCTAAATTCCTAGCTTCAGGGTCTTTACGGTAACTCATATAAAACCTGAAAGACCACATGAGATCATCTCAACCCCAGGGAAATCAATGTCCTTGGTAGCATCCTCGATTCAGGGAAACCAGTGTCCTTGACGAGACCACCTCGATTCGCGTCGACCCGCAGAGAAACCAGCGTCTTTGCAAGAACACCTCGACTCGTTTCAGCCCCAGGGAAACCAGTGTCCTTGGAAAATACCTCAATTCAGGGAAATTAACGTCCTTGATGAGAGCTTCTTGATTCGCGTCGGCCCGCAGAGAAACCAGTGTCTCCGCAGGAATACTCCGATTCGTTTCAACTTCGAGGAAACCAGCGTCCTCGGCAAAATACTTCGACTCAGGGAAACCAGCGTCCTTGACGAGAACATCTTGATTCGCGTCGACCTGCAGAGAAACTAGCGTCTTTGCAGGAATACATCGATTCGTTTCAACCCCAGGGAAACCAGTGTCCTTGGCAAATACTTCAATTCAGGGAAACTAGCATCCTTGATGAGAGCTTTTTGATTCGCGTCGGCCCGCAGAGAAACCAGTGTCTCCGCAGGAATACTCCGATTCGTTTCAACTTCGAGGAAACCAGCGTCCTCGGAAAAATACTTCGACTCAGGGAAACCGATTTCCTTGACGAGAACATCTTGATTCGCGTCGACCCATAAAGAAACTAGCGTCTTTGTAGGAATACATCGATTCGTTTCAACCCCAGGGAAACTAGTGTCCTTGGCAACCTCCTTAACTCAGGGAAACTAGCGTCATTGATGAGAGTTTCTTGATCCGCGTCGACCCGCAGAGAAACCAGTGTCTTTGGAGGAGCACTTCGATTCGTTTCAACCTCGAGGAAACCAGCGTCCTCGGCAAAATACTTCAACTCAAGGAAATTAGTGTCATTGACAAGAGCTGCTCGATTCGTCTCGACTCGTGAGGAAATTAGTGTCTTCGCGAGGACTTCCCGATTCGTCTCAACTTGCGAGATAAAGCCTTAGGCAGCAGGGATTAAAAACTTGTTTCCTAAGCACTGGGACCCTGCAAGTCGGTCTAAAACGGTCTCTTGCATACTATTCACAGGTCTCTCTCTCCAAAGTCGAATCTCGACAAAGAGGGAAACAACCGCTTTCGGGTTCTCTCAACTCGTAAGAGGGAAAATTCTCTTATAAGATCCTTACGACTTATGAGAGAAAACGCACTTAGGAATCCTCACGATTCCTAAGGAGAAAATCCACCTTCGAGATCATCTCAATCCGTAGGGAGAAAAGTCTCTATGAGACCCTCATGGCTCATAGAGTTGAAAAGTCTTAGGCAGCAGATCCGAACCTGCGGCCTAAGCCATCGCTGTCTCTTGAAGAAACCAAGATGCTTACTCTATTATCTGTCAACCATGTTTATTAAGACATCATGCCGGTAATAAAAGAAAGAAGAAAGCGACAGAAAGAACATCTGACTTGCATTTGATCAAGCGCTCGAGACACGCTCATTCATGTATGTGCAAAAGGTTCAGAACGAGAAATAAGACAAGCTGAAATGAGAAATTTTCCATTCATATTGCAAAGGGTTCTTACAATCATAAAGAAATAAACAAAGACATTATTTAAATGATTACAACGGCAAAACCTCAGATCCTGGACATGGATTTAGGAACTCGAAAGTGACCTTGTCCAAGACTTTCCAAGCTTGGCGAACCATCCTGGTGTGCATCCTTTCGCGAGCACGGGCGTCGGGATCCCCACTGATGTCCTCCACCCTCCGATAGGCAGCAAGAATGGCGGACTGTTGAAAGGCTTGGTGCAAGAGATTGACAAGATTGTCTCGCCGTCTCTTCGAGATTAAGTTCATCAGGTACACCGAATGCACCTTGTCCTCGGCAGCGTCCAATGCCCTAAGCGGCACGCCGGTAAAGAATAGGGGAAGAGCTCCCCAGATGGCTCCCACAATAAGCTTCAATAGAGGAGAGCGTCGAGGAAGCAGTTGACCATTATACGCGTCGAAGCGACTCATGATCTCGGCACACTCTAAATTCTCGGTTTTGAGAACGGCCGAGTCGACGGATGTCCCTGTAAGAAATGATCTCATCAAGGTCGTACATGTGGGCGTCCATTACTTCTGTAAAAGAAACTTAACAAAATTAGCAGACGGCCTGATTAAGCAAGACAGTATAATTCATTAAAAAATAGAACGTCGTCTCTAACCAGCAGGATCTATGAAAAACTCTTAAGAGTTCTTCTATATGATTTGGAAGGAGCAAAGCTCCATTGGTGAATTAGGAATATACAAGAAAAATTCTTTCAGAAAGCAGAACTCTATTAATGGAACTCTAATAAGGTTCCCTTTAGTTCTCTTTAGATCCCCTTAGAGTAAAGCCCTGCTAAGTGAAACCCTAAATGGGTTTTCTTTAGATCAGGGATCTATTGAGAGCAAGGCTCCTAAAATTGATTTAATTTTTTACCTAAAATTCTCTGGAGTTTGAACTTTTAAAAGTGCTTAAAACAAGAGAGCAAGGCTCTGGATAAAAATTCTTATGATGAGATGAAAATCATCTAAGGGACCAAAGGTCCTATTTATAGGCATCAAATGCCCTTTCAACTTCTAAAAGTTGCCGCGACGGTTAGAATTCTGCCACCGCTGCACTCACGTTTGGGGGCCACGTAAGCGCAACGGTGGGAGGGCATTTGTTTACCCCAATCAGAGCAAAGCTCTGTTCAAATTCCAAGACGGGAAACGAAGCAACGCTTCTGTTTCCCCCAATCAGAGCAAAGCACTGTTTTAAAAATTAAAGTGAAAATTAAAATTAAAATAAATAAAGCAACGCTTCAGATCCCCTGCGCTGCGCGCAGAGCGCCACGTGTCAAAATCAGACACGCCAGCGCAGGGAGCACAGCGCCCAAGGCAGCGCACCCAATCAGAGCAAGGCTCTATTTAAAACAAAATTAAAGGAAGCAACGCTTCAGATGCACTGCGCTCTGCGCTGCGCGACACGTGTCGGCGCAGTTGCGCTGCGCTCTGCGCTGCGCGACACGTGTCAAGCGCAGACGCGTTTGCGCCAAACAGAATTAAAATTCCAGTAAGATTTTTCTGTTCTTGTTAAAACAAGAAGATTATCTTTTGTAAAACAGAAGCTCTTGGATCAAAGATCCAACGGTGGGGAAAAAAATCCCCAAATCACTCAGAGAATGATCTCTTTAACAAATTTAACAAATTAATGGGCACTATATAAAAGCCCTTAGATCCCAATTCTAAAACACACAACACAGAGAGAGACAGAAACACAGAAATAGAGAGAGAACTCTAAAGAATTTTGAGAAGAACTCAAAAAGAGGAAAAAATGTAAACCCTTTGAATAAAAAAGAAGAATTTCTTCTGAAAAGATCATTGATCTAAGAACAAGATCAAGGATCTTCAATAAAAAATATAATAAATAACAAAGGCATTGCCTTTTTTATGAACCATTGGTTGTGGAATTTTAAATATTCTTTTCTTGAATCCAAAATTGGATCAAGATATTAAAACAGTGCCTTGCACTTGTAAATCTACACTGTTGCGCCCCTGGGTTGGCGCAAGCCACCAGAGAGCGCCACGTGTCAGCACCAGAATAACTTGCGCTATGCGCTTTTAAGATAGAGCATTGCTCTCTGAAATTGGTGCAACTCACCAGAGCGCGCCACGTGTTGGCAGCGCAACAGCGCAGCGCACTGGCGCGGCGCACTGCGCTTGCGCTCGTCAGAGCGTGACACGTGTCACCTCCACATGCGCCTGTGCTCAATAATTGGCGCAAAGCGCCTGACAGGCCACATGGCCACTGTCAGTTTGATTAATGCACTGCATTATTTACAGAAGGGCCAAGCCCAATTAAAAAAGGCCTAACAGGCCAAATAAAATGCAATGCATTACTTTAAAAAGGGCAGAGCCCAAACAAAAACAGATGCTGCGCATCATTTAAAAGGGACAGAGCCCAAATCAAAAAGGCCTAGCAGGCCAAAAGAAAATGCAGTGCATTATTAAACAGGGGCAAAACCCTAGCACAAGCCTAATAGGCCAAAGATAAAAACGTTGAATATTCTCAATTGGACTTAGCCCAATCATGGCCGTAAGTCCTCAAATAAAATTGACTGAGCAAGACTGCTATCTTAAATCAATTTATATCCGGTTCAAGGGTACATCTCCGAACTCCTCTGACACCTATCGTTGTAATCCTTCAACGACGTCAGAGAGGTGACGGGTCCTGACAACCACACATCGACACAGACTGTGGGGTCCTTAAACTAATGGACTTATGCGTCCTTAAACCAAAATACGGACTGTGGGGTCCCTAAACTCACGGACTAATGCGTCCTTAAACTAATGGACTAATGCGTCCTTAAACACATCCATACGGACTGTGGGGTCCTTAAACTCATGGACTTGTACATCCTTAAACCAACATCCGTCCCCAAAACGGGAACGATGGACCGCCATGTCCCTAAACTGGCAATGGACCGCAATGTCCCTAAACTACCTATGGACCACTACATCCCTAAACTGGAACAATAGAGCTCACAAATGCTCTTTTGTCGGATCTAAACGATCCCATTTAAGTTGATCTTAGCCTCAAATATGGCTAACATATCCTTAAACATTCAAACATACTTTAGTCTCAAATTGGATTATAAGACCCCCAATTAACTTTGGTTCAAGGGTACATCTCCGAACTCCTCTGACACCTGTCGTTGTAATCCCTCAACGTCGTCAGAGAGGTGACGGGTCCCGACGGCCATATATTAAATGGACCACTACGTCCCTAAACTGGAACAATAGAGCCCCTAAATGCTCTTTCCGTTAAGTTGATCTTAGTCTCAAATCAGACTAACGTATCCTTAACGAACGTTTAAGTTGATCTTAGCCTCAATATGGCTAACGTATCCTTAAACTAAAACACCAAACCCAAATCTAAGTAAATACGGATTTGGACTAATCCACGTTCTACGGGCGACAGCATAACTTAGTCTCCGTATACAATCCACGGGCATCCACAAACAAAACAAACACACACGACACAAAGTGAAATTCTGGAGAAGGAGAAAGTGGTTACCGCGATGCGGTAGCATAATTAACTGCAGGGGCTTACTCCTGCAGGGAAGAGCGTCCCCACAATCAAAAACCCCTCAAGCGAGGGGGAATCTGACGAAGTCTGCTACATCGGCCGCATCCGTCTAAACCTCCGATACACGATGCCATAAATCAACTTGGCATCTTCGGAGAGGTAGACGGATAAAACCAAATAGCATCTGCCCCGAATCTCAGGCAAGACGTCTTCACGTCATTGCCGTCTTTCGGAGGGGGAACACTCCGTAGTTAAGCGTGCTCGGGCCAAGGAAGTCTTGGGATGGGTGACCTCCTGGGAAATAGCCCCTGGTCGGGTCCGGTTCGCTCTAAAGGGAAAAACCGTGCGGTTTCGGCCAGAGCGGACAGTACCATCTATACTGGGGCGTGGGGCGTTACATTTATGGTGGTCCATGCAGGTCCCTCAATAGTAGGTCTGTGGTTCGAGGACGAACCATTGTTCTTAGATGGGGGGTATGTAATACCCCAGAGCAGTGCGGTCTTAAGACATATCTGCTCTGTCCACACTCAGTGCGGTCTGTTGCGGACATCTTGGTGATCTGAGTGAGGGAGCCATTTCAGAACAATGGGATCGGGTCCTTAAAGCACATTCCGAAAGAGGACCGAACTGCATTATAAATATAATGATACCACCCTCAATTACAGAGGCGCCTTTTAAGTGAACCGGAACTACATGAGCTTGAGAGCTCCGTAGTTAAGCGTGCTCGGGCCAGGGAAGTCTTGGGATGGGTAACCTTCTGGGAAGTGGCCCCTGGTCGGGTCCGGTTCGCTCTAAAGGGAAAAACCGTGTGGTTTCGGCCAGAGCGGACAATACCATCTGTACTAGGGCGTGGGCGTTACATACCCTTTCTGGAGCAATGTTCAAAGTCCATACTTTGTTGATGTACATGGACTCCATCTCGGTCCGCATTGCATCCAGCCATTTTATCGAGTCGCCACTCTAAATGGCTTGCTGGAAGCTAGTTGGCTCATCATCGTCAATGATGCAATCCTCTCTACCCTGCTTTTTTACAAAAGCTGAACATCCCCATATCTTCAGATATTGAAGATAGGGTTTCTTCTCACTCCACATCTGATATGGTGTGGTAGGCACAGTCTTGATAGAAACCTTGTTCAAAAGATATGCAGCTGATTCTAGTGCATAACCCCAGAAGGATCGCGGAAACTCGGCGTTACTCATCATGGAACATACCATATCCAATAGGATTTTGTTCCGCCTTTCCGATACACTGTTGTGTTGTGGTTTGTATGGAGGAGTAAGCTGAGAGAGAATTCCGTTCTCTTTTAAATAACCCAGGAACTCGGCACTTAAGTATTCACCACCTCGATCAGATCTCAGTGTCTTGATACTTTTGCTTGTTTGTTTTTCCATTTCATTCTTATATTCCCATAATTTCTCAAAGGTCTCGGATTTATGTTTCATCAAGAAGACATGTCCATACCTAGAGAAATCATCCGTAAAAGTAATGAAATAGGAATAATCACTTCGTGCATGTGTAAATATTAGACCACACACGTCGCCATGTATGAGTCCTAAGAGATTGCTCGCTCTTACTCCGTGTCCAGTGAACGGAGACTTTGTCATCTTTCCTATGAGATAAGATTGACAGGTTGCATAAAACTGATATTTGAACGGATCCAAATATCCCTCTCTATGTAATTTCGTCAACCGTGTTTCATTGATGTGACCAGTCTACAATGCCATAAGAAAGCTTTATTTAACTCTGGAGAATTTCTTTTAAGTGTGTTCCGGACGTTGAAAACCTGAGCTTGATTTAACATGTATATACAGTTATCTAGCGTACCTGACCCAATCAAACCATGATTAAGGTGGATGTGGACCACATCGCTTACAAATGTAAAATCATATCCTTTCTTAGAAAGTAAAGATACAAATATGATATTACAAGCTATACTAGGTACACACAAATAGTTACGTAAAATCAATATCTGCCCACTTATCAATCCTATGTGATATTCCCCTTCGGATACAGCGTCCACGTTCATTCCGTTAGCAACCCTGAGAGTCATATCACCCGCCCTGATAACTCTACGGTTTCTCAAAGCCTGTAATGAATTACAGATATAAGATCCTGATCCGGTATCTAGTACACAGGAAGTAGATTTAATTGATATACAGTTTTCAATCACAAACACACCCGAATCCGAAGCCACAACGTGCCTCAGATCCTGGATTCTGGCTTTCTAAACCCTGCATTCCTTCTGCCAATGCCCTTTCCCGTGACAATAGGAACATCCCTCCTTCCCTACTGTTAGCCCCGAAACTTTTGCCTTACCCTTTTCTTCTACCTTACTGACACCGCCTATCGTCTTTGTGGAGGTCTTCTTCTTCTCACCCTTGGCTTTCGCCTTGGATCCAGAAGAGGTAGATTCCCCAATAAGAAGAGCGGGTGTCTCCCTGGTTTCCTCCAGGGTGCCCTCAACTGAAAGTATAACTTTCTTCCCCTGGGCGTAAGTAGAATGTAGGGACTGTAGAATCAAGTTAACATATGACTCGTTCTCTAACGTGGTCCTCAGGTCCATTAGCCTTTTAATATAGTTGATCATTGTAGGGACATAGTCCCCTACAGATGACCCGACAGCCAATCTCGCTTGAAGCAATTCTTTCGAGGTCTCATACCTTGCGATACGAGATTGCTCTCTATATAAATCTTTGTTATGGAGGAAGATGGAAACTCCATCTTCTCGTGCTGCCTCTAGTTTACACCATCTATTGAGGCCAACACGAGGCACTTGGCATTCACGCTGTCTTTTTTCGATGTCTTACGGATATCATTATCCACGACGGTAGAATCTTGACCTGGGACGGAGGGGGATTGAATAGTAATGAGGTGGTCCAGCTTGTCATGGACATCTGGACAAACCTTTGCCAGTTAATAGTATAACTCAGTCATTTTATTATCTAGCTGTAACCTAATCTTGGTCACCTGGTCGCTGCAATTAGGGGAGAGAGAAGAAAACACTCAGCATGATGCTCTTGTAAGTTTAGATTGGTTTTTAGTGTATCTAAACATGATTGCTCCCACTGTATCTTGAATCCTTCCTCAAACCATAAAAGAAGAATTAGTCAGGATTAATCTCACCCTACAATACTTGGTTAACCTTTCAGCCAGGATGGTTTTGGTACTTCGAGGGAGGTTTTCCAACGTTTTTGCGAAGTTCCTTAATTACATAACCTCTTTTCCCTGGAGGCGTAGCCCCGCTAACACCGTTCTAGACACCTATTTGGTTTATAGCATTGATTGTGTTAGTGAAAAATCTCCCAAGAAGTAGCGGATAGTCACAGTAGGATCGAGATCCGAATATCATTGTGTGATAATCCTGAAGGAATCCTACCAAAATTATCGCACTCTAAATGGTATGCAGCACCAGCAAGTTTCGGTTTTCTTAGAAACTCCCGATGTGGATTTTTGCCTTATACTCTTATGACCTTGACGAAGGCCAACATATCATAAGTCACATGTCAAGTTCTACCGGTCATTTTTCAGGTTAATTTGAACCCACCCGTACATACCCTTGACGAAGGCCAAAATAGTAGTACGACTATCCTAAACCAACGCATCTATCTATGCTACAGATGAATATCCAACAGCTACCAATCACTATGCCTTGGCGACGGTCAAAACACATAGCTTGAATACTACTGAATATTCAACTGAAATGACGGAGGGCCGCGGCTGGTTTTGGTGAAACCGTGAACGCAATGAACTTGATTTAATCGAAGAAACCTGATAGCTTTTAAAGGAGTGGTTTAAGCTCTGCATTTAAAAGTTTCTGTTTTGAAAAAACCGAGTGGTTTTGAAATTGTTCCACCGATTCAGCTTTGGCTTGTTTTCTTTGCATTAATCTAATGCAGTCCTATCATTTACACCTATCATCACAGAGAGAAATGAAAATACCATGTCCACTTATGCCATCCGCATTCGCCACTAGGCCCCGTCTAACACCGTTAGGTTACTTAACTAACGCCAGAGCGGGGGCTGGACTAGCGCGGATGCAAAACTTAAGCAACGTCTACTATATAGCATATATATAATAACCATTCATCTCATGCAATAATAGGCATTTCAGATCACAGATGAACATATTAAATATACTAGGAATTCCGCATTTCGTTTAAGCCTGTAACGAAAGACGGATTCCAACGTCGTGATGAATAGCCAACCCTACCCTAAACCCCTATGGGTGTGGCAAACTACTCGCCAAATTCCCAAAGTGAAGCAACCCCCCTCAGTAAAATGAGTAGGACACTCGGCACTTCAAAGAACCCGGTAGTTTGCGCACCCCACCTTAGGTCTATCCTAGGAGCAGAAAACGGTAGAAGAAATAATACAACGGTGGCTACAGCCTCAATCCGGATGTGCCCCGCAAAATAATATTACATCACTTTACAATTTACATTGAATGAAATAAAACTCTCTTCTCACATCCCCGGCTATTCATCCACGACGATCCAATAAAGTTCATATACACAAACCAACATCACAGATCACAGATATGTGCAACCCCCACCAATCCACGTATAGCGATTAACAGACGTTCGCATCATATAACAAACACAGAAAACCCGATAACCAAGAACTTTAGAATTTCGATCGAAACATATTTCCCGTGTCTACCCCAAGTGCAAACCAACACACAGAAAAATACTGGGTAGAAACTAAATATACAAGAAGACAGAACACCCAAAATAAGAAACACAGTGGAAAAATGAGCCGAGTCGGCCGTGGAACCGCGGCGAAACCCACCGTTTCGCCGCGCTTCCGCAGTCTTCTCGACGAGTCGGTAACTCGTTTTTCTACAGTGATCTTAGAATTCCCTACACTGAATTTTCATCCCTCTGAAATATTTTTTCTTGCAGTTTTAAACTTCGACAAAAACTTGAGGGTGCGGGCGTTCCGTTTTCCTGTTTTCCGACGATCGAAATTCTAACTACTTTCTAACAAGCTAGTAAAGGTTTAGTAGGCTATGATACCACTATAAATCGATGTCATGCACCCCGCGGGTTCGCGTGGAGGCGGAATACGTAAAAAACGATTTTTACGGGTGTCGCAACACCGACTTGAACTCCAGGATCGATACTAAACCCTAACTAGCAAACTAGTAAGAAGTTAACTACTCGAAAAGAAGTTTATACCTCACGTTACATGTCCTTCGGGTATTCTTTGTTGTCCTCCACTTCGTCATAAGCTCTGAGGATTGTAACGGATCGATGCTTCCTCGTCGGCCTCCTCGAGTCAAAGACGATCCACCCGAGAGTCTATAGTCCGAGCTCATACCTAAAATCCAAGGTAACTAGGGCACTTAGTTCACTAAATTAGATGGCATAGATGATGTAGAGAGTGTAGATGGATTAATATGTCTCTAATAGCCTTAGGTTTCTCAACACATGAGACATAAAAAGCTAGAGGAAGAAGAAGAAGACTTGAGGAAGTGAGAGTGAAGTGTAGAGATAAAAATAAAGATGGCTCATTTTTGATGAATAGATGAAGCATATAATAATTCATGAGATAAAATATCTCATAAAATATCTAGCATGCTTCACATATATCTAATGAGTGAGTCATAGCCATGAGTCACCAAGAACCATGCTTCATTTAATGTAAACCTCCACCTCATAATTGTTTTAATCAAAAGATAAAAACTTTAATGAGGTGTCTCCTTCTAGAAGCAATCCCGAGAAAATTACGAAAATGCCCATCATCCGTATATACATACCCGTATCCGCATTCCGAAGAATACGAATACAATGAGACGAAAATAATCCATCAATATAATACTAGGATTCGGCTTAAACCAAAGCACAATAGTATTATCGGCCCGAACATCGTACGTGCATAAGTACAAGTATGTGTTCGAAGCCCTGCCGTAAAACTATACGGCCTCTGCATCTTTTGCCCAATGTAGGGAAACCCTCTGTGTGAGCCTCTAAAGACTCGACACTACGCTGGCAGTGGGTTTAACTACAAGCTGCAAGCAAAACTAGCTGTACGTAACGGCTACCCAGGTATCTGTCGATAAGAAGGCCGATAAGCAAACTCATCCGAACTCCTATTGAGCCTAACTGTGACAATCTCCGTACAGTCCGGTTTATTCGTCTAAAGGTATCGCATATCGGGCCTACGAGACGATAATCGTCAGACCCCTAATAGCGCAATAAATCATGTCGTAGTGTAGCCCAAAACACCCTGAGAAATTACTGGAGTACCTACCAGTAAATCTCGCTTGCTTTGGCCAAGAACTTTGTGTAATGGATTTTCGAACACAACGCGATATCAACCCAATATCGAGAGAGACGAATTCTGTCTAACCGCCACTGCCTCAAAGTGCTTCGGGACTGCACCCAACTACTACCTGTTTGCACGACTCCTTTGAGCCGTGGAAGGGTAGTAATCTAAGAACAGTGGGAACACACTCGAGGCGAAGTAGCAGTGTCAAGTCGACGAACTAAGCTATACTCATGTCACCTGGAAACTGCCACCCGACGATAGGTATAGTACCCACCAGCAGTTCCCTACGAGTCATGTCCAGTGTACTCATAACCCAATGAGCACCTGCATAATATCTCCAGTACAACGTACTAATGGCTGTGGGACAGACCATCTCCCTTGCTGCGATGAGAAGCGTATACACTAGTTTACTCTGGAGTATCGATGTCCCGTCTCGACAATCCTACGACTAGAGACCTGTATAGGATGTGCTTATAGACTATCCAGCTCCCACTAATGTGACTGCCATCACAACGCTGGTAATCTAGCAAAGATCCTAAGGGCTCTACCAATATGTATAAGCGATATGCTAAAAGAAACACATGCACATATTGAGCTAGAAACAAACTAGGTAGCATCCTACCATTTCGAGCAAGACTGTTACTATATCCGTGTATATCCCAAGCTTCCATTAAGTAATATACAAACTAGTATGATACAATAATGGCTTCTAGGGCATATAACACCAATACTTCTGCCTTCCACTCCGGCGTTCCTCCGAGATGGGAGGAGCAACGGCTACCTTGGCGGGAAGAGCTTGCCGAAGGACCGCGCCGGGTGCAGGCTTTAACGAACTAGCGCCGCCGCCCTTCCTTCCCTGCGCCTTGGCGGCCATAGCAGCCATGATCTTTGATCGATCCATTAGCTATGCGAAGAAAACGAAAAAAAGGTCGGCAATATGAATGACAAAATTATGCTAAGCCTAAATTAATCGGCGAAGTACTAAATTACCCCTGAAGCGCATGGGATTGAGTCCCGCCTAGCTCAAAACCTACTCAGGAAGCAGGACATCAGCTTACTCGATCGGCTCCCACTGCGACACTATCTCCTCCTCCGGGGCGTTTGACGGCTTGACCCTTGGGCAATCTACCCTATGCCATTTGGTGGGCACTGGCCAATCCTCTCCTTCCGGAGGACCGATGAAAACAAACTTCTCCTTCCACTGGTGGATGGAAGAAGGGACGACTACTACCCCTGACCCAGTCGCCCTACCCTTATATTTTTTAAAAGAAAGGTAAATCCGGCTCGGCTCGTCCTTTCGAGTTCCAGGGTGATTTTTGTAGCAAAGGAAGGAAAGAAGGAGGCTCAAGTCAAAGGGAATCTGATCAATCTTCCACCAGAACAGGAACCCGAGGAGAATCCTCCACAAGTTTGGCGCTAGCTAGCCCAGGGCAAGCCGGAAGCAATAGAGTACAGCATAAATCTCGGATGAAAAGGGCAGACACATCCCCTTTCGGAACGCTTCCAGGTACAAAGCAATCTCATTGCCATATACCTGGTCTGCCTGTTCACCCTCCCTGGACAGACGAAGTGAATAGCCAGGGGGATGTAGAAATGAGCTGGATATCGGAAAGCTCGTCCAATCGATTCAACATCGAAGGCGCATCACGAGTATTTTCGATGCGCGCCTTGGAGGCCCTCTTTTCCACCCGACAACGAAGAACAAGGGCGTCGCCACCCCTTGGGGCGAGCCCGACGGAGGAGAAAAAGAAGAACTTCATCGGCTATCGAAAGCCGAGGAAGAAGAAGATGACCCACTGGACTCGACTTTAGAAGTTGATGCCTCATTAGCTGACTCAACCCTAACTACATCAACGGAAACTTCAAAAGAAGGCATCTAACCTGATTCAAGGAAAGATCGGCTGAAAATGGATTTTAGCTGAAGATCCGACCTAAGTGACGGGGCGCCGGGCAATCTTCAGACAATGGGAGGCAACTAAAGCACAAGTGTTTCCTAAGGAAAGACTTCTCCTATTTATACGCCCAGCAAAAGCCATTCGACGGTCCAATTCCACTCCTGCCAAAACGAAGCGTCGCACCATACGACCTCAATGACGCTATGTGGCAACCGACCATTAGACGGTTCCCTCTCATATGGTTCCGACTGGCGACGCCTCGCAGTCCGCCACCCAATGGTGGCCACACGGCACGAAGATCAACTGCCTAAGTGAGCGAAGCGATGTCTCCTTTATGGCGCAATCATTTCGCTGATCCGCTGACATCATCAAGGATACGCGCGGAAATTTAGGCGTACCAAATCGCCGTGTGGATCCAGAGATAGAAGAGACATGGCCGCCAAATGCCACATCATTCCCAGATAATCCACCACGAAGATTCCTCGGCACCAAGCTAAACGGAGAAAACCGAGCAGACCACTCTCGACCCGACCCATAAATAGGTCAGAACGAGAGTGGGGTCTAATGATGATACTTGTAAGTGGGAATTCCCAGATCGCGACACGTAGCGGGTGATATATCAACCGCTTAAGCCCGCTAGATTCCTTGGGGCTACAGAGCTGGAATAAGTACGTTGCATCGGGGACATTCCTTGATATCTCGTCTCCGAGGCTGCATCCGAATTTTTGGAGATCTCTCCGGAGTACCTTCCCAATTCGCCTAGCAACTAGCCAAAATCTCGTCTCCGAGTAATCATACAGCCGAGCTTTCTCAGCCTCCTTGCTCATCTCCGAGCTATTACAGAACTGAGCTTCCTCAGCCTCCTCGCTCGCCTCCAAGCTATCCTCTGAGCTGAGCTTTTCCGGCTTCCCTGTTCCACCGAGAGCACGGAGCCTAAATGCCCCCGTAACGGCTCCGTGTATCTCGCCAAAACGAGATCTCCGCCGCTCCACATCTCGCATCCCACCTGGCATGTCTCTCCATTAATAAGCATATCCCGCCATTAATGGACATACCCCGTCATCAACGCGAACGTGAGGCGGGGGCGCAACGGACGGCGAGAAGCTCGCGCTAGTTCGCTCCATGCGACCGCTATATAAACCCCCTCTTTTAGACGACTCGGGTAACTCAAAGTCAATCCAATACCCCGCTACTCTATCTCATTATTTCTTGGTAGTTACTTGATCGTTGGAGGGTTCTGCGGTAGTTTCCCATCCCGGGACTTCCCTTGCAGGTAGCTCGGCGTCAACAACAACCCATTGAGATCCACACGCTCAACTCTCATATCAAATCTCAACCGTTCAGCCCGCAGACAACAAGATCGACGGAGGACAACATTTGAGGGAGATTCCGACCTCCATCACGTTGTGAACATGAAAATGAAAATGCAAAGAAACGAAAGAAAAGAAGAGCAATTTATTTCCATCTATGTTACCCTACAAGCACCATGGTAGTATGCCATAGGTAATTCACACTAGATTAGTTAGTTAATCAAGAGTGAACCCATCTTAAAAAGTCACGTTGCATCCCTTCAAGAAATTGAACTAATGCATGCACCATGGATGCAATTATCTCCAGTGACTAATTAATGAGTTCACAACATATATGTATGACTACAATCCACATGGTGTGAGATTTATTTCCACATGCATATTTAAGTTTCAACCTTCATATTGGGTTAATCTTGCAGGTTATATATAGCTGCAAAATTTGTCGATAGTCTCGTCACAAGGTCAGTTTCACCGCATTACTTTTGTAGGGTTTAAATCAGAGATTTATTGCTCTAAATAAATATAGACGGCAAGAAATATAAATCCCGCGCTTTTCGTCATGCAGCAGAAAAGCAAACCCCTATACTACATGTACCTAGGGCTATTAAGCGAGCCGAGTTTTAAGTTGTTCGGTTTGGCTCGATTATTTAAACGAGCTTAAAAACTTGTAAAGTTTAGCTCGTTTATTTATCAAACGAGTCCGAGCCGACTCTTCATTGGACCCGAGCGAGGCCCGAGCTTTATCGAGCCTATCTAAAATCTATAAAAAAAAACTATAAATAATTATATCAGTATATAAAAATATCATATCAATGTTCAATATTATATCTTACAAAGTGAGTAGCGATGAATGCAAATATTATAATTAAATAAACGAGTTTAAAATTTGTTTTGAACTTTATCAATAAAATTTAAAGTTATTAATTATTTAAATTCTTCAATATTTTAGCATAACAATATTTGGTCAATATTATCATGATGTAAGTCTTAATTAACATCAACAAGCTAATAATTATAATCTAAGTTTAAGAATAAGTAGTTATATATTTATTTGTATTAAATACCAAATAAGATATAAATTATCCAATTTTACACAAGCCTTACACAAGCCGGACTTGAACATGAGACGAGCTTGAGCCTGTTGTGTTCGTGTTTGTTCGTTTATTTCATCGGACGCAGATTTTTGTTCAAACTCAGTTTGTTTAGTTGTCAAACGAACCCAAATTGAGCTTTTAACATGCCAATCGCGAGCCAAGCTCTGAACTTCGGGCTTTTTAAACATCTCTACATGTGACATCAAAACGAGTTGATGTTCTCCTTCGCGATGGTCGGGAGAATACTATCACATCACTAAAGCGGCTGAATAACCAACAAAGAAAATGGAAGGTGCCTAAAACCCTAAAATATGTAATTTCTCTCGATCCTGAAGGTTGATTCATATATATAGCCTAAGAGAAGAGTATGGACGGCTTAGATTACATCACATTCCCAAACCCTAGCGAAGCTAGGATTCGGCCCATAATGAAGTAATCGACCCGCATGCATCCTATGCGGGTGCAACATGGATAGGGTCGGCCAGTCGAATCCGTCCCCGGCCCACTTAATCGGCCAAGTTCAGGTTGGTATGACCAAATTGCAACAATTTTCAGTATTTTAGTTTGAGAAAAAATGATAGATAACTCTCTCCATTATTTTAATGCCAAAGGAGTGATGTAAGAAGCAAAGAACAACTCTTATAACACGTGTAATGCACGTGATTAAATTAATAAGATATAAAACATAAAAAGATTATTAGTTCTTTAGTTTAAATATAGATATATATGTTTTATCATTTCTTTAATCATTTCAATTTGTTGTCAACTTGTTATCTAAAAAGATTTGACAAAACCCAAAACAAATAAAAATATTTATAAGATCTGAATAGATTTTTAATGACTTTTAGCTAAGATAATAGATTTATTAGGGATTTTTAGTTACGATCGATGAAGCTAATGTACCACATCAAATCTATTTCTTAATAGAGACGTTCACCGCATGTGCAAGATACCGGTTGGGGTAAATCCAAGGCTAACTTTAGCCCCACTAGCAAAAAATATCTCTAGCTTTCCAAAACTATCTAGCCAGAAATATCTCCAACTTTCTTCAATATTACAATTATCGTCTTAAGTGTTCCCAAAATGTCTTTTATTGAATTAAAAATGGATAAAATCCTCCCAATTAATATCCTTTCACTCCAAAACTTCATCTTTATCCGAAAAAAATTCATGTTGATTTACTTATAATTTTCTTTGTTCTAAATACATTATGAAGCAAAAAATTTAAAGTTAAGTGTAACTCTACCGAATTTTTTCCGAAACTTGCTTAATATAATCTCTCTTGGATTTTATTAATGTTGAGGATAAAATAAAAGAAGAGAGTTGTAAGTGAATATTGAGGAAGAAGAAGAAGTGGCTGATCAAATAAGAAAAAAGAGAAAAAAGAGATATTTTGTAAAATTAAATAATAATTGAAGGTCATTCTGGAAACAAATTATAATTGAGAGGACGTAGAGCTGGTTTTAAAAAGTTAATGGTATTTACTGCAATTTAGCCTTTTTTTAAATATCAATTGTCAATCAATGGGGTGTTGTTGGTCTAAATTGAGATCTAAAATTGAGGACCCTAGAGCTGTAGATATAATATTAGAGATTAACTAGCGGTGAGGTGGTGCGTCTCCTGCGGCGGGTATTCAGAATAACCTATGAAAATAAATAAACAATAACTCATATAAATAAGTATTTCAGTGATCTTAAAGGTAGATGTTCATGCCATTTATTTAATAAACAAAGCCCATGGTATTTATCCGAAAACATTAAAATTGCATGGTATTTGTTTGTAATAAACAAAGTTCATGGCATTTCTCTGAAATTTATTGGAAGTTAATTGTATTTATTTGTAATAAACCAAATCCATAGTATTTATATGCAAAAAATGAAATCTCATTGTATTTATTTGTAATAAATAAAGTCCATGGTATTTATCTAAAAATGACGAAAAATCATAATATTGATTTACAATAAACAAAGTCCATGATATTTATATGGAAAATAATGAAAGATCGAGGTATTTATTTATGTTAAACAAAACTCATGGTATTAATCTAGAAAACGACGGAAGTCATGGTATTTATTTATAATAAATAAAGTCCATGGTATATATCTAGAAAATGGTGAAATCCATGGTATTTATTTGCAGTAAATAAAATCTATGGTCTATATATGAAAAAAAGTCGAATGCCCATGGTATTTTAGCGAAAACATAACGATGATAAACGAAATCAATGTTTTTTGTTTGTAAACAACAAAGTTCATGGTATTTTATTTTAAAATGTCGAAAGCTGATGGCGTTTCAGTGAAAACCTAAAAGGATTTTGAGTTGATTACATAATTGTAAATACAGAGAAGTTTTTTTGGGCTGAGAGAACAATTGTAAATAAAGAGAAATTTTGCCACAATTATATTCCTACTCTTTCACAAAAATAACAAAATTGATAACTTGTTGATTTTTTTTCCATAAACCCAAACTAATAGAAACTGGGTGGCAAAAGTGAGAAATTTAAACTTTCCATTTTTGATAGCACTTTCTGTTAGTGTAATGATAGTCAACATGTAAATTGAATCCAGAAATTCCCTTTGCTGACGCTAACAAATGATCACAATAAAGCATCAAATTCATATAGTTTGACGGGAAAACTGGGGCCGTAAACGTTCATAGTTTCATTAGCCGTGAACATACTTATAACCCCTTTATGGGCAACTTAAATAGGAGGACCTAGGTTATGTGAGTGTGTTTAGGGCTAATGGAACTATGCACGTTCACAACACAATTAACCTCTATTTTATAATTTGATTTAGGCTAAATTGAAGTAAATACCCCTAAAAAATCACTAACATAAGAAAATAAAAAATAAAAGGAAATAACTTATTAGTATAAAACCCCATGCATGACAATATCTCAACTATTATAATACAATGGAAGCGGGTTAGAAGTTTGCCTTGAATTGGGCTTCAATTTTCTGCTATATACATTTTGCCGAAGTATCAAAATATTACAAAACTACCACTATTAATTATTAAAGGAAAAATTGGTAAAACACTACTCCATATCAAAATTCTAAGTGATATGATTAAACTATCTCCACTTTTATCTCTAAAACTAATCAGGTTGTAAAAGTAAAAATCTAATTGATTAATTGTTTAGTAAGCATTCATTTTTTCAACCAAAAAAAAATCATTTGTATAAAACATGCATCTCATGTGCATAGTCCTTGTTCACTTACTACTAATTAATTATAACTAACTAAAAAGTTTCTATAGTAAATCGGTAGAACTAATTAATTATAATTAGTTATTTCTTCCTTTGCTAATTACCCATACCTTAATCCCTAATTCTTAGGCAAATATAATTTATTCTATCCCTATTTCAAAAAAAAAAAATTATGAAATAAATAAACTCATATAATTCAAGAACTGTATTTTTTTTGCATGAGAGAGAGAGATAAACATTACTTTGTTGAGAGCTTAGTTCAAAACTTTCAATTTGAATCTGCTAAAGAGCAAAGCCATGATTAAAAAGCAGTATTTATCCCTTAGATTAACTCGTTTTTTTATAGTATGTTGTCAGAGCGGGTAATGAAGGATTCGGCCGTAACCTAATTCATATGTTTTGGATTCGACTTGTGGGCTTAAAAAAGGATTAATTTCACTAATCTATTATGAACTTTCTCTGTTTTCCACGAAACTCTTCCGAACTTGCTTTATTATTTTTAGATTCGACTTGTGCATTTCAAAAAGAATTAATTTCACTAAACTACCATGTCACTGTTTTCCACTAAAATCATCCCATCTGGCTTCTTTTTTCTTCTTCTGAAAACTCTCCACTGTTAACTCTCCGATTAGGGGCCGTTTGGTTGCAAGATTATGAAATTTGGATTCTAAAATAGTACTGATGAAGGTCAATATCTCCTTCAGATGTTACCTTCCGTAGATCTGCTGTTGGCGATGATGGACGGCTGAGATTGAATTTGGAGCGCCGGCTCCTGAAGCGTGTGGATCTCAATGGGTTTGAGGTGGTTGAGGCCGGGCTACCTGCAAGAAAGTCCCAGGATGGTTGTACCACCGAGGACCCTACGACGATCAAGTTAGACCGGATATTTGAGCAGAGTAACGGCCTAGTGAGGAAAGAAATTACTTACTTGAACCGTCTGAAGGAGGGGTTTATATAGTGTTGGCAACAGACGGGCAGGCGCGAGAATCACGCCGCCCGTTACGCTCCTGGCGTCACACCCGCGTGATAGGCGGGATCCCGTATTAATGGCGAGACAGGCTCGTTAATGGGGGATCGTGATGGCATGGAACGCGGGACGTGGCCGGCGGATATCTCGCGCATGGCGAGATTCGCGGGGGTGAGACGGTTGCGCCTGCGATTGGTGCTGTTGGTCGGTCGATGAGACCGAGGAAGATGAGCCTGGCGGGAGGCTCGGGGACGAGCGGGAGGCCGAGATATCTTGATTCTGCAATAGCCCGGGGACGAGCTGAGAGGGCCGAGGAGGCCAATTGTGCAAAGGGGCTCGGAGGCGAGCCAGCGGTTGTTCGATAGGCGGACGCAGGAGTGGAGTGGTCGATCGCAGAAGGTCGGCTGCGCCCATGGGTCGCAGACCCGAGGTATTCTTCCGACGCACCGTTCTTGGTCCTTTCTTGCAAGCTTCGGGACACGTCGTCTGCCACGTGTCACGATATGGGAGATCACCGATATCGAGCATCATCAAGTATGGTTGAAAATTTCTAGATTTGGTAATTTGTTGTTTGGTTTGTATTAGATTCCTAATATTGGATTTGCAGATCCTTGCAATCTTTGTTTGGTTGGTGAAAAGAAGGTGAAATTTGAATTTGAGAATTATAGAGAGAGAAAGAGAGAGGATTATTAAATAAGTAAAATATCCGGGTACAATGAATAGTGTCAAATCCTTGCAAATTCTACATTTTTTTTAGGATTTAAGGATCATTGTTTTGTGGTGGGCCCCCCCTTAAAAAACAAAGGAATCCTACAAATTCAAATCCCATGACTAAACACAAAATTATTGAATTCTCTCAAATTTTTGGATTCCACAATCCAATTCTTTCTTAATCCTACTACCAAACATGCCCTTAAAGACAACCTTCCTACCTTTTTATGTCTTAAGTGTTTTTTTGAGGATTCAAATAACCATATACCACATAATATGAAATTAGGGTTTTTGGATTTATATTAATCGCATTTTATGTATTATGTTATTTTTTAATGTTCCAATTTTTTTTCAGGTACTTTGCTTCATTATTTTTCTTTTGTAAACTGTCTTGAAGTTTGAATATATGATAAAAGAAATCACCTACACTTTCATATAATTTTCATTTGAAAGTCTCTTTAAAATCTTTCCATAGTACAATTAACACAACTAACAATTAACTCTATTTTTATTTTATTTTCTTAAATAAAAATTTCGACAAACACTGTTTTTTCAAATAAATACTATCTTATAACTCGTTTATTAGAAAAACTTTTTGACTTCAAACAACCATATATAAAAATTGTCAATATTTTTGACAAAAAAATAAAAATAAATGACGAAAAAATAACCATAAAATGCATGGTGATTATAAAATGACAAATAATAAATTATAAATTACTGAACATTAACAATTGTTTTTCCTATCATAACTATGTCTTTATGATAAATTATTTTGTCATTTATTATTTTTATTTTTATCGTCAAAGATAGGGGCAATTTTTCTATATGGTTGCTTGAAGTCTAAATGAATTATAAAATAGACTTTTTTGAAAATAATAATAGTGTTGCATTGTTAGTTGTGTTAATAGGCATTGTTAGTTGTATTTTCATGAAAACTAAATAACAATGGAAAATAAAATTTAGAAAAAGTAATAAATAAGGACCCTGAGAATTCAGATTATAAATTTCACAACAAACATAATGATTTTTTTTAAAGACTTTATTTGTTTAAAAAAATATTGCTACCAGTAGGAGGAAGTGCAGTATAAATTTGGTCCTCAAGAGAAATACCAGTTTATAATTTGGGTCAATATATATGATAATAATTTTCCAACCAGCATGAGGCAGAAGCTAGGTCTCAAAAAGAAAAATATGATACATGTACACTTCAGAAAGTCTTTTTCTGTATATAATTGTCCTAAGAAAACATGTGCAGAGTAAAGGTGTCAAATGAATGGGTCGGGCCATCCATGAGCAGGGCATTACAGATGGCAAGTAAAACGTATAAGGATGAAAATACCGGGTTTTTAAACGGTGCTAAATTTTGTGTCCATCACGCAACCTATATATGGCATATCAACGTGCTGGTAAATCCTATATGAATAAAAAACCATTGCTATGAGCAGTGAATTTGCCTGCGGGGCTCTAGGTTGATAGGTTACCGGTAACTTACATTGTTTTTTAATGTTTATTTTGAAGTCGCAAATCAACAGGAAAAATTAATTTTAGACATTTTAGGCCTTAAATCAATTTTAGACATTTTAGACCATAACTATATATGAATGTGAACCTGCATTCTAACCTTCTAGTATTCATGATATACCTTTAACATAAATAACTGCATGGGATTTTAAAAACATTAAAAATCATATATGATATCAAAAGGGGGGGAAGGCATAAAACCCTTATAAATTTGTCTAATTATCAAATTCCCCAAAGAATAAAATATTTATTTTAAACTGCATAAAATAGCTAAACCTTCATTCATTTCCCTCCAAATTAAACACACAAATAGCTAACAAAAGAAGAGCAGTAAAATAAAGATCCCAATAGTCCAAAGCACCAAATCAAAATAACTAATTTACCAATCCATCATCACATTTTCACCAAACTCCCCTTAATTAATATCCCAGCAACACTTTAGCGCCAAGCCTATAAGAAACATAAGCATCAATGCAACCATACTTCACTTGTTCTTCAGAAAGCACCCTACTCTCCCAATTGCTCATGCTAACACGCTTTGGCTTCTCCATGACCATCCCCAGTATCGCTTGAGCATACCCCTTCAGCCCCATTCGCTGGAAAACGCCCAAATATGCTTTGCAATACCCATCGAGGTCCGACCATTTCCTGCATCGGATCCAATAGTCGTTCGCAAGCTTCGCCACGTCGGCTCCAATCCCGATTCCAACAAAAGTAATGTTGCCATCACTTAAGAAATTTTTGAGTGATTGAGGAATCAAGGTCATGTGGAAAAGTTGCACTATCAGGCATCTGTTTCCTACGCACAGTTGCAATGTGGCTACCCTGTTGCACTGGCCGCGGGCGTAGTTCGGCCTCCATTCGCAGTCGAGGCCGACGATCGTGGGGGCCGCCAGATATGGGGAGTGAACGGATGAGAGCCAGGCGTCGACCGATGAGACGGCATTGGTAACCGTGGTTTCGATTGCGATGCCGGAGAAGTTAACAACGGAATTGGTGGTGGTGGTGGGAGGGGTGGGAGGGCTTGCATATGAATAGTTTCTTTGATGGTACATTGTCTCTGGTTTTGGGCTCCTTAATTTTTAGGCAGGTGATTGCTTTGTTGAGAAAGTGGAAAAGACTGCATGCACTTCAAACATTGAAATGATGTGGGGTTATTAGTTAGTTAATCAGTGTGAAACAATTTACTAAAAGTCTACCAATGAGCTCAGCTCAGTTGGTATGGGCACTTTCTCTCTTGAGGAGAATGTGAGGTCGAACCCCATGAACCCCAGAAGGGGAAGTGACCACAAATTAACGTTTTTGGGACAAACTTGTGGGCGCGGACGTTGTGTGTTTGTGTGTGATGTGCATGAGTATGTAGTGTTTGTTGTATGCATAGGATAGGACTTACGGGTCAGTGCGAAATTTTGTTTACTAAAAGTCTTGCATGCCATACATGCATATGAATTTGCATTGTGTTTCTTAATTCATGTGTCGAATTTCTAAGAACGCATGCATGCGAATCTATGATCCAAGAGAGGAATTGATCTCTTAATTAGAGGAAGAAAATATCCTACTCCCTCTGTTTCATATTAACTGTCTTTTTCCCCTCATATGCACCTACTGAGAATAAGTATTAACTTTTCTAAAATATAACGTCATAAGATGTAGTTCAAAAAAAATATCACAGATGTAAAGTTCTCAATATAAAACCATGACAATCTTCATTAATTATTTTTGAAACTTGAATAGCTCTGGTACTCTATATATAAATTGCTTTGGATTTAGAAGAGTAAAGTAGAAAATCTATCTTGAAATTTTAAAGGGACAAGTGAGATGATAAAAAATAAAGAGCAAAAAAAAAAAGACAAGTAGTGCGAAACAAAGGGAGTATATATTAGGATTAAATTATAGGGTCGTATTGCACAAAGCAAAATTCTTGTGTAGTCTACTCAGGATAACACCTATGCCCCATCAAGTGATATATTAGGGCAAGCACCCCGACTCTTTATTGATTCGACCAATTAAGCAAAACTCTCACAAAAAGACTAAAATTCTAATTTATACATAACAAATTAACAAAAGTTAAATTAGGCATCCTTTTTAGAGTTGAATTCAATTGTTTTATGGGTTTTGGTATATCACTTGAAAGATGTTTGTGATAATAAATCAATGAACAAATTTGTAAAAATAGAATAGGAAAACCACTATATTATCTATCTATATTTTTTATGAAGTGAAAATAAGAGGACAGGACAAGAGAAAACTATATTATGAAGGAGTTTTGAATAGTGTAAGAATAATTTAATTCAAAAAAAAATATGTCTCAAGTGGGAGTTGAACCCAAGCCGCTCTCAAATAAAGGAACGAGAAGGCATACCTGTTTGTTAGGGCCCAGATGAAGATGGCGTTAATCGCCGGAGTCCTAACTTACATTAACTAGAAGGGTGGCTGAGAAGCCCTAGAGATTGATGCCTTCTTCTGTTTTAATTCCCTGTTTTTATAATGCAGGGCCTCCTTCAAACCCTAGATGTATCTTGGACTCCAAGCAAGATTTCCTTGATTTACTCTCATCTGTTAAGATTTAAACAAATCTTTCCATCTAATAATTGATAACGACTTTCTAGAAATATCTCCTTGAATCCACTTGCTTTTTTCCTTGACAACATTGCTTCATATGGAAAATCGGTTATCACAAATCCGAAGCTTTCTCAACCCGGTTTTTGTCAGTAGTGGGCCGAACCAACACTACTACACTACTTATTTTATTTTTATGTACCCACAATTATTGTTCTCATAACCAAAGAAAACAAGATCAAAATTCTCTAACACCATACCCATCCTCTTCTTCACCTCTTCTTAAAAATTTTATCACCACACAGCATATGCTAAATTCATATCATCATCAACAAACAACAATGACAACAACATTTGCTAAATTAATCTCAACAAGGCTAACAACAAAAACCCTAACCCAAAAATATTTAGGGTTTTCTTAAAAATTTCATCACCAAACAGCAATTGACAACAACATTTGCTAAGTTAATCCCAACAAAGCTAACAACAAAACCCTAACCCAAAATATTTAGGCTTTTTCTTAAAAATCAATAGATAGTAAATCTAACTTGTTAGATGTGTACCTTGAAGAGAATTCTTGCACAAATTGCAATAAAATTAAAACCTTTCCTTTATATCTTGAGAGATCTTGATCTTGAACGGAATAGAGAGAGTTATTGAGGTTGAATGTAAGGTCTACGAATGAGAAGAAGAAGATCTATGGGTAGGAGATGTTCAGAAACATTGTCGGAATTTTTTTGGATTTTTTTTAGGGCTGGAGAAGAGATCTTTTGAGAGAGGAGACGAAGAGGGTCGCGCGGCGAGGAAGAAGTGAGTCACGGGATGGGCTACTCCCAAATAATGCAATTAATCAAATCTACATCAATTTCGCTCACAGATATTTATCGAATCCACATTAAAATTCAATTAAGTCTAAATAAATTATAATAAACCAATTATAAAATAAAAACCATGATTGTTGGAAAAATCGAATACCTACCTTCTTATTCTTTTGCTCCGTAAAGAAATTTCGCTTTTAAAGAAATCTTTATGTCTAACACATGTAATAAAGGAATAAAAGTAAATTAGGTGTAAACAAAATCAAGCATAGATCATAGGTTTAGATAACGCTAGAGAAAAAAGCACCTGATGATGCTCAATACCGAGGATTCCTCAGATCATGACACATGGCAGATGACGTGTCTCGAAACTTACGGAAAAGGAGCAAGAACGGCACCCCGAAGGTGTACCCCGGGCTCCCGACCCATGGACGGCCCCGACCTTAGGTGACCTACTAGAACACTCCTATGCTCGTCCCACGCTTGACCATCGACTCGTCTCCGAGCCCTCATGCGCGCAGGGGCTCCCTTAGCCCTCCCAGCTCACTTTCGAGCTACTACAGAACAAGACTTGCTTGGCCGCCCGCTCGTCCCCGAGCCTCCCGCTGAGCAAGTCCTCCTCGGTCCCATCGACTAACCCGGAACACAGATCACAGGCGTCACCGCCACAGCTCCGCGAATCTCGTCAGACACGAGATACCCGCCACACGATCCCGCGTTCCATGCCGACACGTTCCCCCGTTAACGAGCGTATCTCGTCATCAATGGGGGGTCCCACCATTCGCGCAAGCGTAACGCCAGGGGCGTAACGGCCGGCGTGAATCTCGCGGTCGCCAGCCCATGGATGCAACTATATAAACCCCTCTCTCAGATGACTCAGGTAGGCCAATTTCACCCCAATAGCCGCCGTCCTCCTCACAACGGAGGCGCGGACGGGTCGCCACCTCCCCCGAACGCCATTCACGCCCTGTCTGCCCGGATCGATAGGCTCGCGTCTGTCGTGGACGCGCTTGTCCGTGTCCAAACGGCTAGGCAAGCTCCCCAGGTTGCCGCTCCCCCACCTCGGGACCGAGACCCCTACAGGGGAGAGAAGACACTGCCGACGCCGGTGCGACCGAGCACCGCCTCGCTATCTCCGGCGGCCACATATCCTCCGTGGCTACCAATTCAATGACTCGCTGAGTGCTTCATAACTCCACACCGAGGTCCCTTGCCAGAGCACCCCGTCCTGAGGCCCATCGCTCTCCTGTCCCTCTGGAGGAGGTATCGGTCAGCTCGCCTGTTCCCAGGCATGACCGGCGGCCCTTCCCTCGACAGGGTCGCCCGGACGGTACTTACCACGGTAGCTCAAAGACGACCCCGCCAGGAGACCTGAGGAACCTCATCGAGCGGAACCGGAACCGCGGCCAGGAGCAGGTCTCCAGCAGCAGGGGTCATAAATCAGAGTATGCCGAATCCTCGGGATACCATGACCGACTCGATACCCTCGAAAAGAAAATTGAGGGTATACACCGGGAGAGTCTCCCATCAAGCGACGGGGCTAGATACGTCGCCGGCTCGCTCACGAAGCCCTTCACCAAAGAGCTATTCGCTGTCCACGTCTCCTCCCGGAATAAGCCCCCAAAGGTCTCCCTCTTCGACGAAAAGTCCGACCAGAAAGATCATTTGGACGCGTTCACAGCCGGGATGAGTTTCCAGGACAACTCCGACGCTGCGCAATGCCGTGCTTTCCCCGCCACTTTCATCCGCTCCGGACGAGACTGGTTCTGAGGACTCGCGCCACACTCAATCTCTACCTTCGATGAGCTGGTCATCCAATTCCTCGGCTATTTCGTCGGGAACAGACGGCAGAAGCGGACCGTCGATTATCTCTTCACAATAAAGAGCGGGGACAAGGAATCCTTCAAAGGGTACGTCACCCGCTTCTACAACGCTCTCCTTGAGGTCATAGAGCGCCGAGACGAGACGGTCATTATGGCCCTTAAGTCGGGTCTTAGGCACAAGGAGTGGCTACGCTCCTTTGCATTAGTGCAACCTAAGACCATGGCCGAGGTAAAGGCCTGGACCGAACGTGAGTTGTCACGCCCCGCTTCCCAGTATACGGGCGGATGACGCGACGAGGCCGCTACGTATTTACTCTGAAGTAAACACGCTAAGCGTATCTAAGCAATATAAGTAAAATGTACAAGAGACAATGACAATAGATATAATTGAACAACAAATTTATTTATTAACATTCTTTTTACAATACATCTGAAAAGTAAATACATGGAATGAAAAGCAATGCCTAAACAGTGGCATAATAGAAATGGAAAGTACTGAAATGAAATGTACTAGTATCTAGAGCTCCGGATCGAAGGCTAGCTGATCTAAGTCCTCGCTGGTGGGATTGATCTCCTGAAGGTCCGAATCACCTGACGACATTCCAAAGAAGAAGAAAGAGAATGTCGTCAGCGAACAAATCGTTCGGTAAGTCCCGTAAATAGACAAGAACGGAATAGACAGAATAGAGAGTATATTGTTATAATGTTGTATTTAGTGTTAACACTATTGTTTGTAGCTTGGTACAGAAGAGGCCAGCGTATACGAGAGGAGTCTCAATAGACCAGAGACTACGGTGGACGAAATACAAAAATCGTTCAGCCACGGTACAACGACAATTGAATTCAGGTTAGGTGTCTTAATGGTTGCAGTCTCATGCCACTTCTAACACCTTCCGTACCGATCTACCCCTTATAAACCCCGCGATGTCTTGATTGTATTGTCTTGTAATTTGAATTGTATAGATGGATGACTTGCCGAAACCATGATATCAATAAATGTATGTAACTGGAGAATCATGTAGATGAATGTATATCCATGGTTCGGTTCAGTCAAGTTGTATAGATTGATAGATTGAACAGATTGAATATATGGATTCGTATTGAATTGTTATATACTTGAACCTCATTCAAGTCAGATTGATTATATTGAGACTCAGTCTGAGTCAGACAATTAGAAAAGAAATTGAATCCTGAATAGAATCTATGTACACCAACAAAGTATGGACTTTGGTTGCTTTATCTGAAGGGTTAAACCCCCATCAGGAGCAAGTATATCTTGAGAAGATTTACATGGTGTAGATGGAAAAGTTGAGACTTTCAAAGCTAGACTTGTTGAAAACGGTTTTCGTCATCGACCAGGTGTGGATAATGATGAATCCTTTTCTCCAGTAGCTATGCTTAAGTCCATCCGGATCCTACTTGCCTTTGCGACATACTGTGACTATGATATCTGGCGGTTGGGTGTCATGACTGCTTTTCAAATACTGATTTAGAAGAGAGCGTTTATAAGTACACAGCCAGACGGCTTTGTAGACAGTGGGAACAGCGGAAACGTGTGCAAGTTGCTTTACGGGTTAAAGCAGACATCGCAGAGTTGGAACATCTGTTTTGATGTGGTAGTCAAAGTGTTTGACCTCATAAAAATGATAGATGGACCTTGTATATACAAAAAAGGTTGTAGAGAGCATAGTGATCATTCTCGTATTGTACGTAGTTGACATACTCTTGATAGGAAAGGAGTTTCCTATGCTACACTCGGTCAATCTCCTCTTATCATAATGATTCTCCATATAGGATCAAGGTGATACCTCCTAAATTCTGGGTTTTGGATCTATGAGATAGATCTAATTGGATGTTAGGATTCTCACTAGATGTAGTGAGATGGTATCAATCGATCCTGGGGAGAATCACTGGATAGCTTCCAGGGTGGTAAGATCAACTGAATGTCAGTCACAGGTATTGTCTTTACCCTCAGTGGAGGGACGGTATGTTAAAAGAGTTCCGAGCTAGATACCATGGCAAACTAGACGATAAAGGCTGGATACATCGCTACCAACGATACTACCAAAGAGGCAGTCTGGGTATATATAAGTTCATGAGATGAACTTCGTTCCTACCATTGTATGACAATGGAGTTGTGGCTTATGCCTAGGAACCCCCGTCCCATTAGTGACCCAGACATATTCTAAGGCAGTATCACCTGATCATGGAGATGGTTGATCTCCAGGGAGATCGAGGTTAGGAGCGTAGACGTAGAGGACAACACGGCGGATCCACTCATAAAAGCCTTTTCCCAAGAGAGACTTTTATGGGATGGTTGAGTATAGGATACTACAACCACTGCTATAGATGGCCCTAGTGCAAGTGGGAGATTGTTAGTTATATGTATGCCCTAGAGGCTAACATGAGATGTATATTATAGTGGATGCTTGGACATACATAGGGAGGACTTTCTTGCTCGACATGATAGTATGCTATCTGGTTACTTTTTATCTTAACATGTACACTGATTGTCTCTCTGTTACATGTTGATAAAGCCCTTAGGACGAGTACTTGACTACCAGGATTATGATGCGGATCATACTAGTGGGGCAAGGGTAGTCGGTAAGTACATCCTTTAATGTCCCTAGTCGTGGATGTATCGAGACGGGGCATTGATATACCAGAGCAGACTAGCGTGTAACTTCTCGACCCATGTAGATAGGCGATGGATGATCCCTGATCAGTCGAAAATAACACGTTAATTTCCCTACTCCTATCAGTCATATATAGGTGTTTATTGTATTTATAACATAGATTATGAATTCATATGGAAAATACCAAATAACCTGTGTTATAGTTATAATCGACATACTAAAGGGAAATTTAGTGTTTATTATTACTTGTATTGATCTGTATATATCAACCCTTGTCTCGAGATTGTGTGCAGGAAATTCTCCAGGTTAAAGAGCCGGAACTACTTAAAGTGCTGATGAAAATACATCAAGTCCAAGACTTGTGATCTGGCAGTAAACAAGAAAGTATAAAAATATTCCAGATATCAGAAAAGTGCCATAAATCCAACATGAAACAACCCTGAAAATTCTATGCAGCAACTTCACCAAACGGCCGCGGATCCGCGACCGAGTCAGGACGATCCGATCCGCGGCCGAGTCGACTCGTCGGCGGCAGGAACCTTTTGCAGAAGACTTATTTTAACGGCCAAACTTCTTCAAGACACTTCAAATCTCCAGAAGCTTCATTCCAACAGCAAGGCTTCTCATGCAAGCTAGCTAACTACCTTAATCTAGAAACTTCTATACTCTAGCTTCTCATACAAGCTTCATAACAACCAAGCTTCCAAGGGAAGCTATACCTAGCTTCTAGGGCAAGCCAGAGGAAAACACTATAAAAAGGCATCTAGGGCTTCATTGAAAAGGTTGTTCATTAGTTGATTAGATGTTCGGTTGTTGAATATTAAGTTAAATTTCCACAAGTTGGGTGACACAACTTGCAACTCAAAACCCTAGCCCCAAATCCATTTCAAAAAGCCAAATCAAAATTCATCGAGTACCAAATCAAGCAAGCATTCAATGAGCCTTTTGAAGCAACGCCGATCTTCATCCGAGCAAGAGATCCAAGACGATCCGCGACTCAAGAAGACGATACGAAGCTAGTTCGACGATTTAGTTCCTCCTCAAATCTTGTAATCTTTGAGTGTATTGTAACGAAACGTCGATTAAATAAAAGGTGAAAATCTTTATTCTTGCTTTCTATTCATTTTCGCATTATGATATTCTTAGTTCTTGATTGCTTTATAATGATGCGTGAGTAAAACCTCCACTTGTAGCGGAATCGGGAGAATAGGTAGATGATGTTGATGAAATTTTTGAACGATTCTTAAGTCTAATGAGTTTTGTAAACTTTAGAAAATTGAATCAACGATGACCTAGTTTTGAGCGAGATACTTTCTTGAATGTTTTCGCTCCAAATTAGAGATCAACAATCGATGATTGAATTTCCTAGAGGCTAGAATTTGAATGCTAATTAATAAAAGGACAAGGGATGATGATGAAGAAACCCTAGTTTCTTTAATAGATCCCTAAATCTCGTTGATTGTCATCGATCTAGCAACAAATCTTCAATAGATAAGAATTTTTAATCATAAGTATTCATCATCATTATCAATTTGATTGATTCCGACAAGCCTTTCTATAAATCTTGATAATTCAAACGGTTTGGATATCTTCTTGAACTTTAGTATTTCTTGATTTTAGATCTATTTCTTGATGATTCTTGAAACTAAATTTCACAATTATTGAATCATTTTCCTTTATCTTTTAATTTTCAACTCAACTAAAACAAGATTGATCAAATCACACTTTCCCTGTGGACGATCCGCATTCACCGACGAACCCATAATAGACACCGTCAATTGATTGCGGTTTATAAATTTCTTTGGTTGTGATATATTTTTACATTTTCCAAACACGACACGGAAATCGATTATCAATCAAATGGCGCCGTTACCGGGGATAGTGTGCTAATTTGTTCGTTTTTGTAATTTGAGTTGGAAAATTTATTATTCCATCAGTTTTTTAGATCAAAATTCGCAACAAGCGCTTACCAATTTGTTGTGATTTGTTGCAAGGAGATCTGGAATCTGTGGAGCGAGAGGAAAAATTTTCAGAGCATCTCAGAGAGTTTAGTGAGGCAACAGTAGCATCTGTACCAATTTTTTTGCAGAGATCTCATCATCACACCGCGCATCCGCGGTATTAAGAGCATCTCGCGGCGGTTCCGCGGCATTACTAGGGTTTCACTGCACCAAAATTCTTAGGTCCATTTCTGTCTTTCTTTTCTTCTCCCTGCTCTGTCCATTGACCAATTTCTACAGGTTTCTTTGCAAAAGTTCGCAGCGCCGCAAAAAGAAAAATTGTTGCGTGTTTGATCTTGGTTGTTTGCATATTTTAACATAGAAATTAAGGGGCAAAGACCAAATTCAGATTAGGTGGGGATTTCATTACCCTTCCTAAGCCCCAAAAATCACAAACTTGCATCCGCATCACCCTCATTAACTAAAAAATATCTAGACAAGACTCTAAGGACTGTCGCGCTCATTTAGGACAGACGAAGGTCGTGGGTAATCTACTGCTTATCCGCGTTTCTTTTGTAGTGTCTAAGACAAGTGTGTTTAAGGCAAGTGGTTATTTAATTAGGCCCACTACTTACGTAGTGGAGAACCTCCCACTTACCTGGCCACAAAAGGGGTAAAGAGGCAGTAGAGGATCTATCTTGCGACTTGTCTTCTGGAAGTCTAGGAGCGGTCTAGAGACTTGACCTAGGTGACCGCTAGATTTAGGGTTGCTTGTGCATTGTTTGTGTGAATTTTTCAAAAAAAAATCCGTATTTTTCAAACCAAACACCAATCCAATATTTTCCTTAATTATCACTTAACGCTGCCACTTGTGCTAAACCATTTAGTGCATGCTCGGCTGGACACGGGATTCTAGTGCCCGACTTGTCCGCGTTCCTCTTATCGACTCCGAAGTCGGTAATTCTACATCTTCTTTTTCTACACCCACTACCACACCCATTTCGATGGACGGTTCTCCATCGAACTTCTTTAAAACTACTCTGCTACCGTCCGCAGGTGCGCAGAATCCGCCCCGCATCTCTCTCCAAGAGAGATGTTACCCTATGCGAGGTCCTCTTTCGACATGTCTCACCATTCCACCAGCCAATGGGGACAATTTTGAAATAAAACCCCAATACATCAATCTTTTACCAAAATATCATGGTCTCGAGTTTGAAAACGCATATGTCTTTATTAACAAATTTGAAAATGTATGCGCTATGATGGGTACTTCACAGCTTTCTGTGGATGCTATGCGTTTACGTCTCCTCCCATTTACCTTGTGCAATATAGCCGAGAAGTGGCTTTATAACACAGCCGCACATTCCATTTCAAACTGGGGAGAATTCGTAACAGCATTCCTTAAGAAATTCTACCCTAATCATAAAACAGCTCGAGTCCGTAGCGAAATAAATCAATTTACCCAGCTTCCAAGTGAACCATTCTCGAAGTGTTTTGAACGCTTCAAGGATCTGTTAGTTCAATGTCCACATCATGGAATCCCTAGATGGGATCTGTGTAGAATCATATATGAGAGCATTAATTCTACCACAAAACAGACCATTGAATCCACGTGTCAAGGCACCTTCATGACTAAAGATGATGGTGAAGCCTGGAGATTTTTAGAAGATTTCGCTGAAAAATCTTTACAGTGGGAGAATATAAGTCAACCATCGTCTAGGGGTGGTAATCACCAATCTGATGTTTCTATAGGAGTTAGAGCTGAAATGGCAGCAATGCAAAAGAAACTCGAAGCTATGGAACATAAATTTTTAGCAGCCTCCCTAAGTCAGATGTCACTCTCCAAAACTGTCTGTGGGTGCTGTTCTGATCCATCACATCTTACGGAAGAATGTCCTTTGAATTCTCCGGTTCAAGGTCAAGAGCATACCGATGATGCTTTCCAACAAAGACCCAGAAATGATCCGTATTCTTCCACGTATAATCAGGGTTGGAGGAATCACCATAATTTTGCTTGGAACCAATCACAAAATCAAAACATGATTCCAAATCAAAACAATTTCCAAAGGGGTCCTCCACCACAACAGCAACCACTTCAAATAAGTCAGCACCCCTACCAAACACAAACTTTTCAAAATCCAGCCACAAACTCTGTACCTAGGAATAATTATTTCCAAACGGTCGGTTCAGATAACTCCTCTTCACTCGAATAAACCATGAATTTGCTTCTGACAAATTTCATGCAAGCTACGACAAATTTTCAGTCTTCCGTCAATGACATAAAAAGGAACTCTGCCTCCCAAAATGAGAATATTAAATCGATGGAAGCACAAATTGTTAGTTATATGTATGCCCTACAGGCCATTACTGTACATACGATGTATATTATAGTGGATGCTTGGACATATATAGGGAGGACTTTCTTGCTCGACATGATAGTACGCTATCTGGTTGCTCTTTATCTTAACATGTACTTTGATTGTCTCTATGTTACATGTTGATAAAGCCTTTAGGATGAGTACTTGACTACCAGGACTATGATGCGGATCATACTAGTGGGGACAGTGTAGTCGTCAAGTACATCCTTCAAATGTTCCTAGTCGTGGGAGTACCGAGACAGGGCATCGATACTCCAGAGTAGACTAGCGTATGCGCTTCTTGACCCATATGATGGGCGATGGATGATCCCATATCCATTGGTGTTTGACATCAGAGAAGGTATACGGGTGCTCAGTGGAGACTGGGTACACTGGACGGACTCGCCGAGAACTCCCAGATGGTATTATACCTCACGTCAGATGGCAGTTCTCTGGTGACACTGGTACAGGTTAGTCTGTAGACCCGAGATCGTCATAGAGTCTTGTGTGATTCCCACTGTGCTTTAATTTCCATCATACCACGTCCAAGAGGGCGTGCAAAAAGGTGGCTTTTGGGTACAGTCCCGAATCACATGGAGGCAATGAGCGATAGGAGGGGATTCGTCTCTCCCGGTATAGGGAGTTGATGTTGCGCTGTGTTCGATTGGTTATAACTGGAAATCCCTGGCCAGGGTTGTTGGGATTTACTGGTAAGTGTTATCAGTAGTTTCTCGAACTGTTATGGACCTAATATCGACACGACTTATCAAGTTACTGGGGTCTGACGTATACCACCCCTTGGCGAGATATGCGACATATCAGATGAAGAGACCGGACTGTACGGGAGTGTTACTGATTGGATTCTTAGGAGAATGTACAGGCTTGCTTGTTGATCTTCTGATCGCTCAATACCTGGGTGGCTGTTATGTTTAGCTGACCGCTTGCAGCTTGTGGGTGTTTGATATGATCATCACCTACTGCCGGTGTATTGACGATTCTTTAGAGTCCTACACAGAGGTTTCTTGACTCAGGCAAAACGGAGTAGGAGCATATATATGATATGTGCGGGACCGAGAACAATACGTGTATGTGATACCGTATTAGATTCTCACGATATGAGATATCGGCCGGGTATATGTGATATAGCCGGGTCATCGGATCAAGTGTTGATTCGATGAACTGATACAGATTATATTAGTCGGTTATTTGTAAAATAGCCGGATTATCGGATCAAGTGTTGATTCGATAATTTAATGTATAATTATATATTTGATATATTAAATTATATTAACTGATATAAGCTCACTAAAAGATTCTTTTCTCACCCGGGTAATACATTGATATATATGCGATATATGTTAATTGTATTATTTTATTTTGTTACAATAAATATTGTATATGTGATATATAATATTGTAACATGATATGATTACTAATGCAACATGTTTAGTGGAGATTAAACAAGGTTAGGGTTTGATTTGGGTTACTTCTTTCTTGAACCTTCTAGAAGGTTTCCTTTTGTTTCTTGCAAAGATATTATGATAGATATTTTGTGAGATATTTTCCTTACCCAAACCACACCCTTAACCCTAGTTAACTCTCTACATGGGTTAGCCTTCTCGTATTCAACCATGGTTGCATTATTAATCATTATGATAATTTTCATTATTCATCACAAAAGGATTTTCCTTCTTCTTCTTCTTCCTTGAGCTTTGAGAAAGCTTTCTATGTTTTCTTTATGTGATGATTTAGTGTGAGAAATAGAAAATAAATGAGAGCATAAATCCTACTTCATCATCCTAATCTATCCTAGCCATTTAGATTAGGGTGTTCACTTCATTTAGTGAGTGAGAGCTTGTGTTAAAGAAACTTCAAGGTAGATCATCTTAGTTATCGAAGATCGGAAGCAAGTTTGCATCTTTCTCTTCGTGAAGCCTCTCTAGAGTCCGGGAACATGATGATCGCAGCGAAGGGACCTCAACACAGAGCTTTAGAAGTGAAGGACCGGACTACAAAGGTTGTAATCCTAAACTCTTAGTGTTAAAGTGTTTAACATGCTTTGTTTCGCTTAATCTCTAGTTTAAGATCTTGGTTTAGGGTTGTTCGGCACGGCTAAATTTTAAATCGGGCATGGTTGATACCTTGTAGAACCTTATTAGAGTGCCTAGTAACCCTACACAAATTGCTCGATTAAATGCCGAGATGAGTGCTAGAGAGAAAGGGAAACTTCCAGCTCAACCTTTACCCAATCCTGGCTATGCACATCATGTGAATGCTGTTACCACGTTGAGATCTAGAAGAGTGCTTGACAACCATGTCGGTGAAGATAATAATGAAGAATCAATCGATGATACCCCGGCTGAGACCTTTCCTTCCACTTCTACTTCTAATTCTGACCCCAGTTTGTCTACCCCACCACCTTTTTTCGAGCCTATTCTCCGTTTTCCCCAAGGCTCGAACCCTCAACATCCTCCTTCTACTCCACCAAAGACGATCCCCACTCCTATTCTGGGATCTTTCCTACCCACACGATCTTCTCCAATGTTGGACCCCGCTATTATTGCTAAAGCTCCTTATCCTAATCGGTTAAGGGGAAACAGACCAAGTCCGTAAATGGAGAAGATCACTGAAATCTTTAAACAGGTTAACATCAATATCCCTCTCCTAGATACTATACAACAAGTCCCCACTTATGCGAAAATTCTCAAAGACTTGTGCACTAGGAAGAGGAAGACTCAAGTGCCAAAAATGTATTCATGTCAAAGACTGTAGACACAGCTTTTCCCCAACAATTACCTAGGAAACGTAAGGATCCCAACTATCCTACTATTTCTATTTCTATTGGGGATAAACACATTAACCGTGCTCTACATGACCTTGGCGCAAGTGTTAACCTACTTCCTTACTCGGTTTATGAGCAGCTAGGGATCGGAGAGTTGAAACCAGCTCACTGCACTCTCCAGATGGCCGACCGATCAATCACCAAACCTAGGGGTGAACTAGAGGATGTGTTGATAAAAATCGGGGAATTTGTATTCCATGTGGACTTTATTGTTCTTGATACACAGCCTGTAGCGAACCCACAGAATCAAATTCCGGTGATTCTTGGTCGACTCTTTTTGGCCACTTCCAATGCTATAATCAACTGTCGTAATGGCTCTATGACCCTATCCTTCGGGAAGATGTCAATAGAGCTTAACATATACAAGTTGGGAAGTGTACCCTCCGAACCTACTGCTCAGGTCTGTTCTGTCGAATTAATGGATGTCGACAGCAGCGAATTTGATTAGCCTCATGATACTGATCTAGACTCTTTTCGTATGTTGTTGTTTGACCTAACTATGTATTATACGGACTCTTCCACCGAGTTGTCCGGATCAACATCTAACACTGATTATGAACCGATTTTGGAGTCTGAAGTGTTGGTGTGTAGTAGCGCCTCTAGTAAGGTGGCATCATCATAAAGTAGTGAACTTTTAAATTCTAGAGGGCTATTACAAACGAACTACGAATCGTAACTAGAGATTAGGGTAATAACAACATTATGTGAAGTCTAAGCTAAAGGAAAAGGGAGTACAACCTTTGTAGCCAACTCCTTCGGTCTTTAGGACTCCTACGGCTTTGCTCGAAACTTGGAACGACTCCGCTCAAGGTCCTTCGTCGTACGATGATCCACCCGGAGATTCCTAGGTCAAGCTCTTTGCCTCACTAAATGAAGCAAACACTCTACACTAAAGGGCTAGGGTAGTGTAGAACTCACTTAAAAAACCCTTTCTTTTTAATTTCCTCACTCTTTTAAAACTCAAGAGAGATTGAAGAAGGTGGAAGATGAAGATGGCAAAGCTTTTGTAAATACAATGAAAAACTTATTTCAAAAAAGAAAAAGAAAAGAATATATATGAGACACTTTCAAATATAACCATAGTTAACTAAATATCTAGATATTTTGTAGATGGGTTAAAGAACAAAAGAAATCTAACCATGGTTAAAGTCAATGGTCAAAGAAGAATTGTGTAGAAAATGAGTCATTATGCTACTTTCCTTTTTCTTTAATTCATTAACAAAAATTTAGATATTTATCAACCATGTGAGTCTTGTATTGCCATCTTCTATGTATCATCCACCATGACACTGTTCCCCTCCGAATGGCGGCGCGATGACAGAGAGACGTCTTGCCTGAGATTCGGGGCAGATGCTATTTGGTTTTATCTGTCCACCTCTCCGAATATGCCAAGTTGATTTATGGCACCGTGTATCGGAGGTTTAGACGGATGCGGCCGATGTAGCAGACTTCGTCAGATTTCCCCTCGCTTGAGGGGTTTTTGATTGTGGGGACGCTCTTCCCTGCAGGCGCAAGCCCCTGCAGTTAATTACGCTACCGCATCGCGGTAACAACTTTCTCCTTCTCCAGATGTTCACTTCGTGTCGTGGGTGTTTGTTTTGTTTGTGGTTGCCCGTGGATTGTATACGGAGACTAATTTATGTCGTCGCCCGTAGGACGTGGATTAGTCCAAATCCGTATTTTCTTAGATTTGGGTTTGGGGTTTTGGTTTAAGGATACGTTAGCCATATTTGAGGCTAAGATCAACTTAAACGTTTATTAAGGATACGTTAGTCTAATTTGAGACTAAGATCAACTTAACGGGATCGTTTAGATCCGACAAAAGAGCATTTGGGGGCTCTATTGTTCCAGTTTAGGGACATAGTGGTCCATTTAATGTATGGCCGTCGGGACCCGTCACCTCTCTGATGACGTTGAAGGATTACAACGACAAATATCAGAGGAGTTCAGAGATGTACCTTTGAACCTGGTGTAAATTGATTTGGGAGAGCAGTCTTGCTCAATTCAATTTAGTTTGAGGACTTATGGCCAGAATTGGGTTAAGTCCAGTTAAAAATGTTCAACATTTTATTTGCATTTGGCCAGTTTAGGCCTTTGCTTGGGCTCTGCCCCCCTTTTTTTTATAAATAATGCATTGCATTTTTATTTGGTCTGATAGACCTTTTAATTGGGCTCTGCCCTTTTTAATAATGCACTGCCTTTTTATTAGGCCTGTTAGGCCTTTTAATTGGGCTCTGCCCTTTATTAATAATGCGCAGCATTTAATAGCCTGACAGTGCGCCACGTGGCCTGTCAGGTGCTTTGCGCCAATTGAGGAGCGCAAGGCACAAATTCATGTGGAGGTGACATGTGTCACGCGCTGGTGAGCGCAAGTCTGTTAGCGCAGTGCGCTGCGCCAGTGCGCTGCGCTAGCGTGCTGCTGACACGTGGCGCTCTGATGACTTGCGTCAATTTAAGAGAGCAGTGCTCTATTTTAGAAGCGCATAGCACAGTTATCCTAGAACCGACACGTGGCACTCCCTGATGGCTTGCGCCAATCCAAGGAGCGCAACCGTGCAAACTTCAAAAGTGCAAGGCACTGTTTAATATTTTGATCAAATTTAGATCAAAGAAAACAAGTTTTTCTTGTTTTCAAGAACCAGTGGTTCATCAAAAAGCAATGCCTTTATACAGAAGTAAATTACTTCTTCTTTCTTCTTCTTCTTCTTATTATTTTTTATCCAAGATCTTGATCTTGTTCTTAGATCAACGATCTTTTTAGAAGAAACTCTTCTTTTTTCAAAGGTTTACCTTCTCTCTCTCTGAGTTCTTCTCAAAATTTTCTTCAGAGGAGTTATCTGGTTTCTTTATCTCTGTGTCAATCTGTTTTAGACTTGGAGTCTAGAGGTCTTTATATAGTGCCAATTGATTTGTTAAATCAGTTAAAGAGATCTTTCTCTGAGTGATTTAAGGATTTTTCCCCACCGTTGGATCTTTGATCCAATGGCTTCTTTTTTACAGAAGATAATCTTCTTGTTTTAACAAGATTAGAAAGATCTTTCTTGAATTTTTCTGTTTTAAATGCTGGCACAGCTGGCGCAAGCGCACCTGCGCTTGACACGTGTCGCGCAGCGCAACTGCGCTGACACGTGTCGCGCAGTGCTGAGCGCAGATCATCTGAAGCGTTGCTTCCTTTATTTTTTTATTTTTATTTTAAATAGAGCCTTGCTCTGATTGGGTGCGCTGTCTTGGACACAGTGCTGGCGTGTCAGCTTTTGACACGTGACGCGCAGCGCAAGGAATTTGAAGCGTTGCTTCAATTCAATTTTTTTTGAATTTTTGAAATTTAAACAGAGCTTTGCTCTGATTGGGGGAAACAAATGCCCCTCCATCGTTGCGCTCACGTGGCACACACGTGAGTGCAGCGGTTGCAAGATCCAAACCGTCAGATCAACTCAGGAGTTGAAGGGGCGCTTAAGCGCCTATAAATAGGACCCTTGGTCCTCCTCAGATGTTTATCATCTTCCAGAATTCTTATTTTCAGAACCTCAGAGCCTTGCTCTTGCTTTCAAGAATCTTAAGAGTTAAACTCTAGAAAACTTTTAGGTAAAATTAACTGAAATTAAATTAAATTAATTTTAATTGACAGAGCCTTGCTCTCATAGATCTTTGATCTAAAGAAAACCCTTTGGGGTTTCACCAACAGAGCCTTACTCTCAAGAATCCATAGATCTAAAGAGATCTTGTTTCAGGGTTTTTAACCCATGAACAGAGCTTTGCTCATGGCAAAATATAGATCTTTTTGATCTTTTGATGATGAACTCTTAAGAGTTTTCATGGATCTTTAAGATCCCAGATTTTTAATTTTTAGGAATTAATTTTCCTTTGATGGATTTTTCCATCATTATTATAGAGCTAGGCTCTTTAAGGAATTTTATTCCCTTGAGACCAGAGTTTGACAAGTGCCACTCTGTGACGGAGTTTTGCTCTGAAAGGGGAGATTTTCTCCTTGTCTCTAGGGACTTCTCATTTGATGAGAATATTCTTTTGAGAATCTCCTCATTAATTGACAGTCTCATCCAATGATGAGGCTGTCTTATTAACAGATGCATTGTCATCTAGATTTTGTGGGTCCCCCTTTGGTCCCCTTTCCACCGCATTGCAGTGTGGTACAAATTTTAAAGTTCCAAGTGTCAGAAATTAAAAATTACAATACTGACAGTTGATCTCCGTCCCCCTTCTTTTTGCAGGCAACATGTCTTTTGATGCCTCGTTCCCATTCGTTCGCTCGGAGGGAGGATTCCCTGGAGCACCTATAGACCGGGAGGTCCTAGCTTTGATCAGAGACCATGATCCGGAACATAAGAATCTTCACCTTTGGGGATCATGGTACAATCAGATTATCAGGGGTCGACAAAGCTTTTCATGCGCGGTGCCTTCGGAGCCTATTACGGCGATCCATTACGCCGACTCACCCCCGGTGAAGTATGCCGTGGAGATGGTCGATTGGACTTCAGAAGGCCTTCTTCATCCCGCTATAGCTGCAATTCCCGTTCAGCCTCCCATGGTTTTGAATATCTTGGGACGCCGTATTTGTCAAGGCGAGGCGCGACCCTGGGGGCAACCATATAATATAGGTCTGATCCTCCGTCATCCGATCGGTTATCTGCCGTGGGCTCGCTACATTTTGTCAGCGAAGAAGTCGCAATTGATGAGGCTTGGGTTGCATACCGCCGTTTATGCTTCTCTCTTCCAATATCCTACGCTCCCTACCTGGTGGGTTAAGGCTTTTTTGGAGCAATGGAATATCCCTACTCACACTTTCCTCGCACTGGACCGGGAAGTGTCGATTTCTTTAGAGGAGTTCACATATGTTTTCGGCTTACCGGTCATAGGGAAGCATTACGAGGAGCTGCTTCCCACGGACGAATATGTCTTTGGTGCTAAGCCAGTGATAATGGGCCTTACCCCGGAGAATGCTGTTCAACATCAGTTCCCAAGTTTGATCAACGTGTTGAATATCTACGAGGGCCTTTTTATCGAATCCGGGAGCCGCGGGGTTAGTTTCGAGGATTTCATCTCTCGCTTCCTTCACCCGAAAGTCCTCTCGGTGGAAGCTGCTAAGTTTGCCACGCTTGATGACCCTTTCGGCTTAGGTTTGGATAACCTGCCAGCGACGGAGGTAGCTCAGAAGGGTTTCTTCCTTCCTAACTCCCTGGTTGTCCCTTTTGCGGAGGTTGCAGTCCCTGGGATGGACGAGGAAGCATTCTTCTTAGGATTTCTTGGGCTATGGCTGAGCTGGTTTGCGCTCCCGATGTATCTTCACCGTATGACGCCATCTGTCTTTTACCCAGCTCATCGGATGACCATTGGGGTAAAAGTGGCCGTCGGGATCGCCGGCTTAGCCTACCTGTATCATGGCCTTAGTCAAGTGGCGGATGCTAATGAACCTGGAGTACTGCACGTAATCTTCTCGATGCATTACTTCATGTCATGGCTTGAGCTACATGCACTTGGCGTTTTTGGTATGCACAAAAGGCCTTCGTTCTATGACAGGTGCAGCTTCCCTCGGATTATGCGATTGGTCGGCGCCTCAATTGTAACTCCGTCGCCACGGCATGCCAGAGGTTTGCTCCTTCGTCCCCGCACAGTTGGAGACGGGATGACCTTCACTGATAAAGTGTTAACCATCGGAAAGGCGTCTACTACCACAGTGCGGTCATTGTAAGATATTTTCAAAGATGGGGCCTCAGTTCTAACAGCCCGGGAGACCATCAATTTATATTCTATCAGACCGGGTTTCCTGGTGTTTAGGCAAAATGATGCGGTGCTTTTCATGAGATACAACCCGCATCGTTTTGCCCAGCAACTGAGCTATAATCAAGGAGTGCCATTGGAGGCTTTCTTGCTGGAACCTGCTGCCACTGAAGAAGGGATGCGGAGCGCGCTGCATCACTTCATGCGTCTGAATACGGGCTCTCACTTTTTCATCAGCGAGCCGACTTGCGTCCCATAGATCCTCAATACATATACGGCGTGGTACCAGCATTCGACGGGCGCCGTTATTAAGGAAGAAAGGCGGTTGTTGGTTGACCGCAAGGGTGTGCCTCCCGGCAGCGACCGCAAAGCTCTCCTGAGGCCAAGGACCCCTGTCGTTCCTCCGCTGAGAGATGCCGGAGCTAAGCCATCGCGCGTGCTGAGCCCTCCGCGCGGATTGCCTCGTGCTACCATTGACGTGCCCCCAGCGCCCCGTGCTCCAGTGGAGACGGTGAATGTAGTTTCGCCTGAGTCTGGCGTGGGCTCGGACATCGGGACCCGCCGCCCTAAGGTGCCCACAAAGCGCAAGTTGATTTTGGGTGCGACCGGGGTCCGAGCGCAGAAGAGGAAGAAAAAGTCGATTCTTTCTCTCGATACCGTCCTCGACTTAAAGCCTCAGGCCCCTCTCACCGAAGGCTTAATCGAATACGGGAGCAACGAGAGTTTCTTGGTAGATCCAGCAGACACTGATATGGCGGCCGCCATCACGGATTCTGAGCGATCGGCAAGGCTCGAAGCGTGGTTGGCTAAAGTCGCGCAATCAGATAATCACTAGTTGCATTCTTCGTCATTTTATCGTACTTTTATCATTATCTTTGACTAACGCTTTTCCTTTTTTGAAACAGGCATTTCTACCGAAGAAGCCATCGCTGCTTCTCTCAAAACTTTCCAGGAAGAGGAGAAGAAACACGCTCTATCGGGCGTTGGTAGGTCTCGGCTCACTGAGTCTTTATTCTCCTTTTTATGGCCAATCTAATCTTTTCTTTGTCTCTTTGCAGGGGCCGCGGGATCTACTGCGCGAGCCGATGCGGGGATTCTCTCCGGGCCAGCTACCGATGTTCCGGCCTCTTCGGAATTGCCGCAAGAGACCCGACTCAAAAAGCCGATGATGGATGCCTTGAAGGTTCTAGAGGCAACTCTAAACGCGGACGACGATGCCTTGCTGAAGGAGGCTTCCAAAAGGTCCGTCGTGACGGCCCGGGAGGAGAGGAAGCGATTGAGGCGTGCAGCGAAGGAGCGTAGCGCTGCTTTGGCCATTGGAGCGGGCCCAAGTGCCATTACTCCCGCTGCTACTCCTTCCGAGGAGCCACCGGTCGCCTTGTTTTCTGCTCATAGACGGACGGTGCGTGCAGCCCGAGAAACCAACGATCAATCTACCTCAGGTAACGTGTTTTTCGAGGCTTTGTTGTAAGAGTTGTAAAACTATCGGTTCTTATATATCTTTTCCTGCAGGGCCAAGTCCAACTGAAGGAGCGGAGGAAACCGTCGAGCCTGAGGGGACGGTGGAGAAGGTAGCAGCTGAACCTGAGGCAACGGTAGGCGGTGCAGCCGTAGTCGCCGGGTCTGATCTAGTGGCTGACGAGACGGTCACGCCTATTATGCCCGAGAAGGTTGCCGATGCCGAGCTTGAGATAGCGGCAGATGAGACGGCTGCTACAGCCGAGTCTGGGGCGGCAGCAGATGGAACGGTTGCGATCGACGACCCTATGGCAACGGTGGACGAGACGGCCGCGACCGCTGAGCCCGAGGGAGTAGCGGGTGAGACGGGCATGATTCCCGAGGACAAGCCGGCCGCTCTTTCTCAAGAGTCTGGCAATGCTTCGATCATTGCTCTCCCCGCCTACGGTCCTCCGCCGTCTCCTGGCCTCGCGAGCACGACGACGGCTCCCGTAGAGTTTGGTGATGAGGCGACGGGAGGTGAACCCGTGTCAATGGAAGAGGGAGACGCCGCCGTTTCGGCTGGTGACTCATCAGGTAAATTTTGGGTTACCGTCCTTTTCTTTATTCTATAACTTTTCTGACAGTGTTTATCTTGTTTCTAACGCAGGCGCAGCCAGTGTTGATGCCCCATTGCTCGAGGGAGCGCCGTCAGCTACTGCCTTGACGGTGGCCACCTCTATACCTTCTCTCACACCGTCGCAAATGCTGGAAGGTACGGATTCGTGACTCATCAGTCTTATCTTTACTGCATAATTTATTTACTGATGTCGTACTATTGCGTCTTTGTAGGAGTGCTTTTTGATCACCTTTACCAGGTGCTGCACCCACACTTCTCCTTCCCGTCGGAGCTTGCTTCCTCCAGTGGCACTGGTGAGTATAGTTTTCAATTAATACTCTTTCTTTTTCCAATAATGAACTTGTTTCTGATTCTTCCTTGCCCTGATTGTAGTGCTACAGATCGAAGGGGGAGATGAGAGATCAGTTGCGCCACCGGTCCTCCCGGCTTTGCCGCCTGCTGCCGCTGGTATAGTCAAATCCCTCATTGGTGACTTTCTTATATTTCTTGAACCGTCATCTGATTATGTTTTGTTTTTTTAGCTGTCGTTCCGATTCCGGCCTCCTTCGAGTCTCGCATCACGATGCCGGCAGGCCCATTCTCCAGGCATCTATCTTCAAAGGGTGCTGCGATGAGTTTGAGTATGCTAAGCGGATGCATCGAAGAGCATGACGCAGAAGCTCCCCCATCTGCCGCAGATTTCGTTGCGGAGGTTAATCCGATGTTGGCGACGCTTGCAAATTTTTATAATGAAGGCGTCGTTGAGTCTTGGGTTAATCGCTGCAGGGAGATCGAGGCCCGCCTGCATCAGCTGGAGCTTATGCGTCCTGCCCCTGAGATCTTGGCCGCGAGCACTCAACGGGCGGCATGGATCGAGCAGAGCGCTTCTTACTGCCGCCATCTTGAACAAGAAGTTGCTTTAAGGCATAAGGAGCGCGGAGAGACTTCGAGCAAATCTGCCCGACTGCTTGCTCAGGTGGATGCAAACGCTGCACAGTTGAAGGTTATCTTTGAAGACCTTCTGCGATACATCTCCGACGGGTTAACACTGAGGCAGCAGCTTGACGTCGTCGAGCGGGATGCCACAAATTAGGAGGCAGCCCAGCAGGCAGTTGAGGAGCAACTTTCATCCTACCTGCAGTAGTGGGCTCAGGTGGAAGCAGAGTTGGCCGCGGCAGCCTCTCAGGAGGAGGCGTTGAAGGAAGTGCGAGAGCAGCTTGCGGATTTGTTGAAGACACTTCCTTCTCCATGAACATTTTGTATCATTTATACACTTGTAGTCTTTGAATAATATGTATCCATTTTTTATTCTTTTATACGATTCGCCTTGTACTTAATTGAATTCATGAATGAAGATACACACATTTTTCTTGTAATGTCTTGTGTCATTTCTCCGCTTTCTTCTTTCTTTTATTATCAGCATGTTACCTTAGTAAACATGGTTGACAGACAATAGAGCGAGCATCCTGTCTTGGCTTCTTCAAGAGGTAGTGATGGCTTAGGAGGCAGGTTCAGATCTGCTGCCTAAGACTTTTCAACTTTATGAGCCGTGAGGGTCTCATAAAGACTTTACTCCCTACGAGTCGAGAGGATCCCGTAGGTGTATTTTCTCCTTAGGGGTCGTGAGGACTCCTAAGTGTGTTTTCTCTTGAGAGTCGTAAGGATCCCACAAGAGAATTTTCTTCCTTACAAGTCGAGAGAACTCGTAAGTGATTGATGAGTTGATTTACTCCCGAGTTAATGCATTGCTTCAACAGGGAGTCGAGGGTTGACTTTGGGTTGTCTGTGTTCCCCTCCGAAAGACGGCGCGACGCAGGGACGTCTTGCCTGAGATTCGGGGGCAGATGCTAATTGGTGCTATCCGTCCACCTCTCCGAAGATGCAAAGTTGATTTATGGCACCATGTATCGAAGGTTTAAACGGATGCGTCTGATGTAGCAGACTTCGTCAGATTCCCCCTCGCTTGAGGGGTTTTTGATTATGGGGACGCTCTTCCCTGCAGGTGGAAGCCCCTGCAGTTAATTACGCTACCGCATTGCGGTAACAACTTTCTCCTTCTCCAGATGGTCACTTCGCGTCGTGTGCATTTGTTTTGTGTTTGGTTGCCCGTGGATTGTATACGGAGACTGAGTTATGTCGTCGCCCGCAGGGCGTGGACTAGTCCAAATCCGTATTATCTTAGATTTGGGTTTGGGGGTTTGGGTTTAAGGATACATTAGCCTCATTTGAGAATAAGATCAACTTAAACGTTTGTTAATGATACGTTAGTCTAGTTCTAGACTAAGATCAACTTAACGGGATCGTTTAGATCCAACAAGAGAGCAATTAAGGGAGCCCTGTTGTTTAGTTTAGTGACATTGCGGTCAATAGGTAGTTTAAGGACATTGCGGTCCAATGTTAGTTTTAAGACGTCGCGGTCAAGGTTAAGGACATCATAGTCCGAGGATTTAAGGACTCCACAGTCCGGCGTTAGTTTTAAGACATCACGGTCAAGGTTAAGGACGTCATAGTCCGTTGTTAGTTTTAAGACATTCCGGTCAAGGTTAAGGACATCATAGTCCATGGGTTTAAGGACCTCACAGTCCGTTGTTAGTTTTAAGACATCCCGGTCAAGATTAAGGACATCATAGTCCATGAGTTTAAGGACCCCACAGTCCATATCAATGTGTGGTTGTCGGGACCCGTCACCTCTTTGAAGACGTTGAGGAATTACAACGACAAATATCAAAGGGGTGAAGAGATGTACCTTTGAACCAAGGTAAATTAGATGATCTGTAGCCCAATTTGGAACCAAGACCACTTAATTATATTATAAGCCCGTTGGCTTAGTTGAATTTGAATTGAGGACTTATGGCCTTCTTGGGCTAAGTCCAATAATGTTTGGAATATTGGCCCTCTGCTGGTCCATTAGACACATTCAATTGCAGGGGAGGCTTTGCCTCTAGAAAATTAGCCAATTGGGCTAAAGCTAGTGTTAAACACTAAGGACTAACAGTGTTGAACACTGGAAATAAGATGGTCAAATTAGTGTTAAACACTAAAAATTGTGATTCTCAAATTAGTGTTAAACACTAACAGATATCAGTGTTAAACATTGACAACAGAATTATCAGATTAGTGTTAAACATTAACAGAGGGGGGATCACGTGGGAGCACGTGATGGCACCCAAAAAGTGGGGCCAGATCCCCTTCATTTTTGTTCTGCAGATAAGTGTTTAACACTTTTAATTCTCACAGCCATCACGTGTGGGCACGTGATGGGTGCTCATGCCTTGATTTATTAGCATATTCATTAGAGATCACGTGATGACACGTGAGGGCGCCCAGTGCTTGCTTTTTCTCCTCTGTCACGTGGGGGCACGTGAGGCGTTGCCTCAAAGTTCTTTTTCTGTGGATCTTTACAGGGGTCACATGGGGACATGTGACCCTGGTTCTTTACCAGTTCAAAGATCTCTTTATCTTTTTAAGAATTAAATTCTTCATAGAGCTAAACCCTAGCAATAATCTTAGAGGAATTAAATTCCCATCTTTTTTGAAGAATTATATTCTTGGATAGGGTTAAACCCCAATTTTCCCTCTGTAGGAATTAAATTCCCATATATGTAAAGAATTAAGTTCTGGTGTAGGGTGAAACCCTAATTTCCTTTTTAAGGGAATTAAATTCCTGTGAGTCTGAGAGAATTAAGTTCTCAATTAGGGTTAAACCTTAGTTCTGTCCATTTTGAAGGAATTAAATTCCTATAATTTTGGAGAATTGAATTCTCATATAGGGTTAAACCCTAATTTTTTCTTGGAGGAATTAAATTCCTATAAGTTTGTGAGAATTAAATTCTCAAAAAACTCAATCCCTCCTCTATGTCTTAGATCTGCATGGCAGGATCTCAACCCAATGAGAATTAAATTCTCAATTTATGGGGAGATGTGCACTTTGCAGATCTTCAACCAGAGAAAGAACTAAGTTCTTTTCTTTTTTTTATATATAAGAGTTAAACTCTTGGATTTGAGAATTAAATTCTCTTTTTGAAACCTTTACCCCATTTCTTTTCTTAGCTAGGGTTTTTCTTTGTAGAGAATCGAATTCTTCTTTCTTTTCTCTCTGAGTTTTTTTTTAAGATTCCAAGGCTCTATCTCTCTCCTCCATCCCTATAACTCTTGGCTCATATTTATAGGAGAAGAAAAATAATCAATCTGTTTTGTAAATCTCTAATTGAGAGATTTGATTTATTTATTGAGAGATTTGATTTACTTTCATCATTGATCTGGGCCTTTAGATTATTAAGTGAATTTTATTCACCGTTGGATTTTAAATTCAAAGATATTTCTTTGTTATTTCGGTGAGATTTAGGGGAAATCTTTCCTTGTCCAAGATTTTTCCATAAATTGGTGATATTTAATCACCCTGAGATTCTTAATCCAGCGGTTCTCCATAATTCTTCTCCATTTTGAAAAGATTTAAACGATCTTTTCCAGAATTTAATTCTGTTGAACAGTAAGGCTTTTAAAGCCAGTCACGTGTGGCCACGTGACCTTTGGTCACGTGTGAGCACGTGACCCCCGTTCATGTGTGAGCACGTGACCCCCTGAATGGACTCCTCTTCTGCGCTCTGTTCTTTGCCGCTGCTTTGACCATCACGTGCCAACACGTGACCACTGGTTACGTGTGAGCACGCGATGCCTCTTCTGAAACTTTTTCCTGATTTTTAATCAGGGAACAAATTCCCCCACAGCGTTGTTCTCACGTGTCTGCACGTGAGTGCAACGCTGTCACTTTTGTGATCGTTGGATCCATCTAGGGAATCGGGGAGATGAAGCGTTTCCATCACATCCTATAAATGCAGAGGTCTCTTCAGAAGCGCCTCCACTCTTTCCATCTCCCTCCTTTGGCTATCTTTTCTTTTGAGAATTTAATTCTCGTTTCTCAGAGCTTAGTTCTCTGTCTTGCAAATTTTCCAGAGTTTAACTCTTTTGAAGAAAGACCCTCTCTTCAGGTAATGATCTTTGAACGATCGAAGAACTTTCACAGAAACCTTCACTGGATTTTAAATCCACACCAAGGGCTATCCCTATAATCAAGAACCCATTTTCCTTTAAGTTCTTTAGCAAGAACAGAAAACCATTTAACCTTCAAACAGTAGAATCTCTTAGGGTTTCTCTAACCTTTAGGGATCGGTGGTGTTTGTCTTTCCCATGGAGTTTAATTCCATCATAAAAAGCTCTGGCTATGAGGAAAGAATTTCTGGGAATTTAATTCCCTTTTTTCAAAAAGGAATTTAATTCCTATGAAGAACTTAGTTCTTCCCATGGGACTTCTTGGGTTTTCTTGCCCTGAGTTGTCTCTCTCACATCCGAGAAGAAGAAGTTTGTAATGAATTTTCATGATCTTTATTTCAGGTATTATGGATGCCCACTTGTATGATCTTGACGAAATCATTTCTTATGGAAATATTCATGCACTGGGCCGCAGCCAGAACCAGGAGTTCCCCAACGCTCAGTGTGCTGAGGTCATGAGCCGCTTCGACGAGTAGAACGGTCAGCTACTCCCTTGTCGCTCTTCTCTTTTGACACTCATCGTGCTGGCGATCTGGGAGGCGCTCCCTCTCTTCTGCACCGGCGTACCGTTCAGGGCATTGGATGTTGCTGAGGATAAGGTGCATTCGGTGTATCTGATAAGCCTAATCTCGAAGAGAAGGCGAGACAACCTCATTGATCTCTTGCACCAGGCTTTTCAGCAGTCGGCCATACTTGCTGCCTATCGGAGGGTGGAGGACATCCGTGAGGATCCCGACGCTTGTGATCGCGAAAGAAAACATACTAGGATGGTTCAAAATGCCTGGAAGATCTTGGACAAAGTCACTTTTGAGTTTCTCAATCCATGCCCCGCATCTGAGGTCTTGCCGTTGTAATCGTTTCTTTTTATTTTTGTATGAAGTTTTAAAGTATGAGTGATAAGTTTTATTGTGCCCTTCTGTGTTTGCATTCCTCCTTTATGGGATTTTATCATTTTGTCATTGTTGTTGCTGATGTGTTTGGCGTGTGAGGCACTATTTCACTTTTCAGTGCACATCAAGTGTGGTGCTCACGTGCTCCGCAAGTGGGGCCTTTTTGATGGTGCTGTTTAGTTTTTCATGCCATATTTTCTGTGCACAACATTAGATGCTGAAAAGGAGCTTTGGAAATAGTTCTATCTCCTTGATTTCCAATGCCTTCCCCTTTTTTGGGCCTCGGAAATAGTTCCACCATGCAATATTCTCCGTGCGCAGCATTTAATGCCCCTCTTTATAACCTGAGGCCATGGCCCCTTTTTTTCACAGAGAAATCTATTCTCAATTTAGTGTGGTTTATCTTGAGGAAACAACTGAGTGCCATGGCCTGCAACCGCCCCCATGTTCGTTGACAGCCATGGGAAGTACCTATCGAGGAGTTGATTCCTCGCTTCGCTGCACGGCTGGTGGATCCCCTTCTTACCGACGACGAATGTGATTCAGCGACATATGAACTCTTGATCCGTAGGGGGTCCCCCTTCCAATGGGACCCCTGTGGCTCCGGATGATTCTTGCTGCCGTGCTTGCTGACATCCCTCCTTACCCAGCGGAGATGACCCTGGCGATGTTTGACGCGGCTGAAGACAAGCTCGAGTGTTTTCACGAAGCGTGCCTGATTACTCAGGTTCTGAAAGATTGCTCGGTTCACCTGTTGGGCCAAATAAGAGCCCGGCGGGCTATTATGTCTGCTTTTGCAGACGAACATGGCGCTAATCGGTAGGGAGCGACTCCTCGCGAGAACCGTCGTTTCGATGTGTTGGAGAAAGCAGAGAGAGAGATGGAGAATTTTGTTGTTTGTTTTGTTAACCCTTGTGCTACCGATCCTTTATTTGGTGACCTTTTCCTGCTAGCGTAGTATATTCAAATTAGTTTTCACATGCTTTTATGTTGAATTTTCATGTATGCTGGGTACTCGTACGTATGTTTTTGCTTGCATAAATAAGCTTTGTGTTCTTCCCATGAGAACTTTCTTTAATTGCGAGCACTATCATCATGTTGCATGCGCATCAGAGCTTCGGGTATTATTTCTTTTCGGATATTCATATAGTTGCGAATGCATGCTTGATAGGATATACATCGGAAATTTTTCTTGTTGCTTCCCATACCAGATGATGTGCGCGTGTTTGAGATCGACTATTGCTATCGACCGGGGGCTTGTTTATACAGTCTTGAGTGTACACTTCCTGTTTCAAAGGCTGTGGTCATGAAAGCGGGCTTGCGTGGTCTGATAAAGCGATGTTTGGCGAACATGGTGTCGTGCGAGAAGAGGCTCGGCCGCAAATTCTCGGAGAGGGAGCTGGTTTCTAAGGCGCTGAACGAGCTTCAAGCTAATCTTACCGCCAAGGCCAACAAAGCGTCTGAACTCTGGCGAGTGCTTCAAGAGGCCATCAAGGAGGTAGTGGCCATTGACAAGGCCGCCGAGTTTACTCGCGAAAGAGTCGAGGCCCACAAAGCTACCGAGAAGGTGCTCGAAGGTCGGCTTGCCTCATATTAGGCCCAGCAGGCTCAGGCAGAGGCCCGTCTTCTGACGATACTGAATCACGAAGGCGTGACCCAGCGAAAGAAGGATGAGCTGACCAAGCTGCTAAATCGCCCGCCGGCCTGAAGACTTATATATCCCTTTTTTCTTCTTTTTGTATGTACTCCTGAATGAGAGTATATTCTTTTTGTTTTTTCATGAATTGTACTTTGTATCCATTTTGGTTTATGAATAAAGACATATTTTTCTTCTCAATGGCGTGTCTCTTTTTATTGAATACGTTCTGCGGACAATTTATCTTGGTCTCCTTGCAGGGTAGTGATGGCTTAGGATTCAGGGTTAAAATCTGCCTCCTAAGACTTTTAAGCTTTATGAGCCGTGAGGGTCTCATAAAGAGTTTTTCTCCCTACAGGTCGAGAGGATCCCGTAGGTGTAAGTTCTCCCTAGGAATTGTGAGGATTCCTAAGCGTGTTTTTCCTTTGAAAGTCGTAAGGATCTTACAAGAGAATTTGCTTTCCTACGGGTCGTGAGGACCCGCAAGTACTGGGTGCAGTTTCCCTTATCCGTATTTCACGGGATCAGCCTCATGATACTAGACCAGGCTCCACTCTGGATGTTTTACACGGGGTCAAAGAGTGACGTTATCCGCATTCCACGTGACCAGGAATTTTGCTCTGGATGCTTCCCACGGGTTCACTGCCGTGTTCGGCGAGGACCAGGCTCCGCTCTGGACGTTTTCCATGGGGTCAAAGAGTGACGTTATCCGCGTTCCACGTAACCAGGAATTTTGCTCTGGATGCTTCCCATGGGTTCACTGCCGTGTTCGGCGAGGACCAGGCTCCGCTCTGGATGTTTTACACGGGGTCAAAGAATGACGTTATCCGCGTTCCACGTGACCAGGAATTTTTCTCTAGATGCTTCCCATGGGTTCACTGCCGTGATCGGCGAGGACCAGGCTCCGCTCTGGACGTTTTCCACGGGGTCAAAGAGTGACGTTATCCGCGTTCTACGTGATCAGGAATTTTTCTCTGGATGCTTCCCACGGGTTCACTGCCGTGTTCGGCGAGGACCAGGCTCCGCTCTGGACGTTTTCCATGGGGTCAAAGAGTGACGTTATCTGCGTTCCACGTGACCAGGAATTTTGCTCTGGATGCTTCCCACGGGTTCACTGCCGTGCTCGGCGAGGACCAGGCTCCGCTCTGGATTCTTCACACGGGTTCACTGCCGTGCTCTGCGAGGACCAGGATCCGCTTTGGACGTTTTCCATGGGGTCAAAGAGTGACGTTATCTGCGTTCCACGTGACCATGAATTTTGCTCTAGATGCTTTCCACGGGTTCACTGCCGTGTTCGGCGAGGACTAGGCTCCGCTCTGGATGCTTTCCGTGGGGTCAGAGAGACGTTATCCGCGTTCCACGTGACCAGGAATTTTGCTCTGGATGCTTCCCACGGGTTCACTGCCGTGTTCGGCGAGGACCAGGCTCCGCTCTGGATGCTTCACACGGGTTCACTGCCGTGCTCTGCGAGGACCAGGATCTGCTCTGGACGTTTTCCACGGGGTCAAAGAGTGACGTTATCCGCGTTCCACGTGACCAGGAATTTTGTTGATTATATCCGCATTTTACGGAGTAGGGATTTGACTCTCGGTCATTTGCGCATCGCCGAGTCATGGAACTGGGAGTTGCCGCTGTTCCGCTTTGCTTGACGTTGTGTCTGCTGCAATGAGACGAATGTCGAGATGATCTCTAGGCTATCTGTGAACCGTCGAGATTTGGCTTCTTGCTCTGATGAAACCTGGGAGAGGAGGAGTGCGATTCCTTCTTTGTTTGTGCCCCTGGATTGTATACAGGGATTGATGTAATATCACCTATATGGCATAAATTTCATTTTTATTTTTATTTTATTTCTTTCCGCGATGCTCTATCATTTCAGCTTTTATATCGCGAAGGTCGCGATTGCCCAATCATTTCGGCTATTTTTCGCGGTGTCCAATCATTTCGGCTATTTGTTTTATTTTTACTCGCTGCTTTTTATTGCGAGTTGCCCAATCATTTCGGCTATTTTGCATGCATACATTTTTACTTGCTGATTTTGTCGCAAGTTGCCCCATCATTTCGGCTATTTCGTATGCATGTATGGCTTGCTGGCTTTTTGCCGCAAGCTTGGGATTAGACACCGATTTCGGCATCAGCACCGCTACAACTGGGATATTGCCAGGAGCGAATCATCATTTGCCTCTGTCGATGTCGAACAAAGGTGGCTTAGTAAACAGGGTTAGGATTCTGTCAACTAAGGCTTTTGACTTCATGAGCCGTAAGGGTCTCACAATGGTATTTCTCCCTACGAGTCGTGAGGATCTCGTAGGTGTGTTTTCTCCTTAGGAATCATGAGGATTCCTAAGTGCGTGTTCCCCTGCAAGTCGTAAGGATCTTACAAATGGGTTTTCTCCTTATAAGTCGAGAGGACTCACAAGGGTTGTTCACCGTGCGAACATATCCCCAGTCACGGATGGGACTCGGTTAGGGAAGCGTTTATTCATGCCCGTGGATTGTATACAAGGGTCAGTATTGAGCCGCTTGTAGGGCAATATCGAAGGTTGTGGGGATTTCTTAAGAACAGGTTCAGGTTTCTGTAACTTAAGACTTTCAAATTTTATGAGCCGTGAGGGTCCCATAAGAGAGTTCTCCTTACGAGTCGTGAGGATCTCGCAAGTGTAATTTCTCCTTAGGAATCGTGAGGATCCCTAAGTGTGTTGCTTCCCTTGTGAGTCGTAAGGATCTCATGCAAGTGGTTTCTCCTTACAAGGTCGAGAGGACCCTGCATGTGTCTTTTAACGAGGTTGCGCCTTTTCGGGTTTTCACAAACACTCGCCGATAGCCCTGCTGTTTTTACTCACGGAGCCCTTTCGGGTTTTCATCCGTGCCCATTTTGCTTATGGACATACCGTTTATATTTTTTTATTATTATTAATTTTTTTTGGTTTTGGGATGCCGCAATCCACCGTATTTTGTCGACATCTCGGTCAACGGCCAGTTTTAGGACGTAGTGGTCCGTCATTAGTTTAAGGACGTTTCAGTCCGTCGTTAGTTTAAGGACATTTCGGTTCGTCGTTTGTTTAAAGACATTTCGGTCCGTCGTTAGTTTAAGGACATTTCGGTCCGCTGTTAGTTTAAGGACGTTTCGGTCGTCCGTTGTTAGTTTAAGGACGTTTCAGTCCATTGTTAGTTTAAGGACGTTTCGGTCCACTGTTAGTTTAAGGAAGTTTCGGTCCACTGTTAGTTTAAGGACATTTCGGTCCGTTGTTAGTTTAAGGACGTTTCGGTCCATTGTTAGTTTAAGCACGTTTCGGTCCATTGTTGAAGAAGGCGGGTTACTACTTATAGAGTTCGGGCTTAGGAAGATAGCGAGCGGACACAGTCATCGTCATCTATCATTGACCTAGGCCTTGACCCGTCAAGCATAGTATTTCTTTAGGAAGCGGCCGTTTATCGGTCTAAAAGACCTTTCGCCGTGCATGTCCATGAGTAGATAGGCCCCACCCTGGTAGACCTTGTCTATGATGTACGGGCCTTCGTAATTCGGCTCGAATTTCCCTCGTTTAGCACGATTGGGGATCATGGGTCTTTTGACCACTAGCACGAGTTCTCCTTGGCGGAATGTCCTCGGCCTGGTCAATCTTTCATATGAGCGCGTCATCTTTGCTTTATAAGCCTCCAGATTTTGTTGCGCTATGAGCCGGGTTTCATCAAGGGCATCAAGCTCCTCAAGCCGAAGGTGAGCGTTTTCTTTGTCTGTCAGCTCGTAATGGACTGCCACTCGTAGAGAACGTAACTCTATCTCGAGGGGGGGTACTGCTTCTGTACCGAATACCAGCGCGTACGGCGTTGTGTTCGTGGCCGTCTTGAACGTAGTTCGATATGCCCAGAGAGCTTCTTGCAGTCTTTCGTGCCAGTCCTTCTTATTTCGGGATACCGTCTTCTTCACGATCTTCGTCAAGGTCTTGTTGAAAGCCTCAGCTAGACCGTTAGCTCGGGGATTATAAACTGAGGAATACCTCCAGTCTATGTTGTGTTGTTGCGCGAAGCGGCTGATCTTGTGGCTTCTGTAGGCTAGCCCGTTATCAGATATGATCCGTCGCGGAGTCCCAAACCAATAAATGACGTGCGTCTTGAAGAAATGGAGGATATTCTCCGTCTTCACTTCCCTCAGCGGTACTGCTTCTGCCCATTTGAAGAAGTAGTCAGTCGTCGCCAAGATGAAACGATGTCCTCTGGACGATGCCGGTTCGATGGGGCCGATTATGTCAGTTCCCCACATTTCGAATGGCCAGCTAGCCACTGTTGGATGCAGTGGATTTGGATGCTGATGGATAAAGTCCCCATGAATCTAGCACGAGTGGCATTGCTTCGCATACTCGAGGCAGTCCTGAATCATCGTGGGCTAATAGTAGCCCATCCGTTTAATCTTCAACTTCATCTTTGGGCCTGCTTGGTGAGAGCCGCAGAGTCCGTCATGAACTTCCTGAACGACTCTTTTCGCCTCTTCGGGTCCCAGACATCTCAACCACAGAGAATCAAATGATCTTTTGTACAGAGTATCATTGACGAAGGCGAAAGATATGGCTCGCTTCATGAGCTGATGTCTTGAGAACGCATCTTCAAGCGTTCGACGGGATTTGAAGTAGTCTATAAAGACTTCTCTCCAATCTTCAACCTTCTCTTGATCTTTTACTTGTAGGGCCGTCTGTTCAATCGCTTCCTTTTTCTCAGATGATTCTGGAGATATTTCTGCCGGTGCGAGGACCCGACGGCTTTGTACCACGATTCTGACGTCATCGAGGTTCTCATCAGCCAGTTCTTTAGCGAGCTTGGCTAACGCGTCCGCCTTGCTATTTTCTGCATGCGGTATGCTTTTCAGCATGTAGGAGGGAATTTGAGTCAGCAGTCGTTGTACTCTCTCACCATACTTCATCAGCTCTGGCTTGCACGTCTGGTAGTCGCCGTTTACTTGACTAACGACTAGTTGGGAGTCTCCGTATATGAGGAGGTTTTCAATTCCCATGTCGATGGCGATTTCGAGGCCTGTTATTAAAGCTTCATACTCGGCTTCATTGTTCGTCCTTGGCTCTGTTAAGGAGAAAGCAAAGCGCATTATCCCTCCTTGTGGAGTTACGAAGATAAGGCCTACCCCTGATTTGATTATGTGGGTGTCCTGTTTGCGCTTCTTCATGGAGGATGCTCCGTCAAAGTAAAGTTCCCATCGGGCACTACCACCGTCGATCGCGTCAAACGCATGTTCGTCTGGCAGGTCGCAATTCAAAGGAGAATCGGCAGGTATTGGATGCTCAGCGAGGAAGTCGGCAATGGCCGGCCTTTCACTGCCTTAAGAGGCTGATAGGTTATCGAAAACTCCATTAAGAGCAAGGCCTATTTAGCTAGTCTCCCTGTCAATATGGCCTTTGACATTAAATATTTAAGGTAGTCCACCTTCGAAATGAGACAGACTTCATGTGCCACCGCATAGTGCATGGGCTTTGTTATCGCGAAGATTAATGCCAGGCAGTGTTTTTCGATAGGGGAGTAGTTGCTTTCTGCCCCCAGGAGAACTCGACTTAAGTAATAAAGAGCTCTTTTTTTCCCTTGATCGTTCTCTTGTGCCCATAATGCGCCTAAGGAACCTTCGAGGGCGGTTGTATAAAGAATGAGAGGCTTTCCCTTAGCCGGAGCAGCCAGCACTGGCGGGTTCTGCAGATACTGCTTGATTTCGTCCAGCGCGTCTTGGCATTTGTGATCCCAAACGAAAGGGGTTCCCTTCTTCATCAGGTGGTTGTAAGGGCGGCATTTGCCTGAAAGGTTGGCTATAAATCGCCGGATGTACGTGAGCTTCCCTTGGAGAGACCGCAATTGTTTGAGAGTCTTTGGCTGTGGCATTTCCATGATCGCCTTGATCTTTGACGGATCTATCTCAATGCCTCGGTGCCGGACAATGAATCCTAGGAATTTACCTGAGGACACCCCAAACGCGCATTTGAGAGGGTTCATCTTCAAGTTGTATTGTCGAAAGCGTTGAAATACAGTCTTCAGATGCTCGAGATGTTCCTCGTACGATTTGCTTTTCACCACGAGGTCGTCGATATAGCATTCGACGATTTCATGTATGAGGTCATCGAAGATCTTCGTCATGGCCCTCTGATAGGTGGCACCGGCGTTCTTTAAACCGAAGGGCATAACTTTATAGCAGAATATACCCAAAGGGGTCCGGAAAGCGGTGTGCTTCTAGTCTTCGGGATGCATCTTTATCTGATTATACCCTGATGAGCCGTCCATGAAGGAGAAAATCTCATGAGTGGACATGTTATCTATCATCAGCTCGGTAACTGGTACTGGGAATTCGTCCTTCGGGCAAGCTTTATTGAGATCCCGGAAGTCCACACATATGCGCACTGTCCTATTCTTCTTCATCACTGGGACGATATTGGCGATCCAATCGGGATACTGAACTTCCTGGATAAACCCAGAGTCGATCAGCTTCTTGACTTCGGCGTTGATGCTCATCTCGAGCTCGAGCCGCATTCTTCTCGGCGCTTGTTTGACTGGCTTGACGTCCGGGGATATCGCCAATTTATGGACGGCTATTTCTGGATCTAGTCCTGGCATTTCGGAATAGTTTCATGCGAAGCAATCTCTATGTTTCATAAGCACGTCTTTTAACGCAGCCACCCTTTCTTCAGATAGCAGCTCGCTGACGAATGTCGGTCGCGGGCCGTTCGCCGTCCCCAATTCAATTTTCTTGAGGTCATCTGGAGTGGTGTGTATTCCATCTTCCAGCTCTTTCGGCGCTGGTGGAAATTCTGAGATCACCTCGTCATTGCTGTTTTCGAAGCACCAGGGATGGTCATCCATACTCTCGGGCTTTCCTTTTGATATTGTTATCATACGACAAGTACGAGCTCGCTTTCAAGACCGATGTGGATCTGGTTCTGCTCTTGTGGCTTTGGGTTCGTGCTTTTGTGGCGGCGTTACCCTCCAGCTGCTGGATAGAGAAAACCTGCCTTGCTGGTACTGGTCTTCGACCCAGTTCTTGAAGGTGAAGTAGTCTTCGATAGGGTGTCCTATTGCTCGGTGATAAGAGCAATAGCCCAGATGAGAGACCTCGTTAGCTTACTCAGGGTGTTTGGACTCCGGAAGGGTAATCATTTGATGTTTTAAAGCGATATCAAGTATCTTCTTTATCTTGTCTTGAGGGAAAGAATATACTCGACTCATCTTCTTCATGAGGGACAAATCCGGACCGCGCAATTCTTGATCACGTGACTTTTTGGTCCCACGTCGTCGTTGTCGAATCCCTTTTCCGCTCTTTGACTTATTTCTGCCTCTACGTCGGGCTTTTTGCACAACAGGTTGACAGGGAGGAGCATTTTCGTCTTTTGCAGCTTGTTGAAGAAGGCGTTGCATCCTGGCTTTCTTGTAGATGGCCATTTCACGGTTATGGTCGTCCTGAGCCTTTTGACCCGCTTTCCTGATAAGTTTGTCCATTCGTCCTTCAAATGACGGACTCGGCATTTTGATTGCGGGATCGAGTTTTGGTACGGGGTCGGCGTTTTCTAACAGGGCATCCTCTTCTTCATCGAAGTTATATACGGCGTAGCTACCGTGGACTCGTTCCCGTTTCCTGGATCTCACATATCCAAGCCCAAGCGTTTTCATTCTCCCGTTGGGCAACTTACGCTGAGTCCCAGGGACATCCCAAATCCTGTTGTAGAACCGAGCTTGTCGAATAGTCTGTTTTAAGGGTACCCCTTGGCGCTTCAATAGCCTTTTTAGTCCATTCGTGTAATATCTGGGCAAACGGATGGGTTGGAGCCTGTCAAGAGTAGAATCCGCGCCGTGCCAGATTTCTTTCTCCACTCTTGTTTCCGTGGACCGGTAGAATAGGATTGCCTTTTCACCTTTTCGCCTGGGAGGGACGTAAAATGTCTGCAGGTCTTGCACATTATGAGCTTCAAGTGCGTCAAGGTCTTTGTAGTGCTCCTGTGGAACCATGGTAATTTGCAAACTCTGATCACTACCAGGGATTTATTGTATTGACGGCCGACTGGAGAACACGGCATTAACCTCATCTTCCGAGTCGCTTCCGAAGATCAATATGGGGGCGGACGGTCCCGAGTTGTTGCGTCGAGACGGCCCAGCGTAAACTATCTCTTCTTCTTCTTCAGTATTACTCCTAAAAACAGGAATGGTGGCGGCGGCTTTGTTCTCCGGTTTGCGACACCTTTCTGTGTCCTCGAAATCTGGCAAAAAGTATTTTGCATCTTCGTACTTGCGAACTTCGTTCACGGAGAACGGGTTCAGCTCTCCTGTTACGGTATACTCGAGGCCATTCTTGAAATACTTCATACACTGATGTTGCGTAGAAGGGATGATGTTGTACTCGTGTAACCAAGGACGACCGAGCAGAGCATTATAGCAGGTCTTGGCGTCAATGACGTGAAACTTGATATCCGTGACGAGTAGCCCGAAGCGTAATGTTAGTACCACCGATCCGAGGGTCCGTGATGACTGAGAATCGAAACCGGAGATGGTAATTTTATCACGAGCGAGGTGCTGAACGCTCATGCAGATTTCCTTCAACACCCGCACATTAAGAAGATTGACGGAGGATCCATTATCAACCAGGATTTTGCCTATCTTGATATCATGGCAGTGTCCGGAGACATATAGGGGACGGTTGTGGTTGCACGTCCCAAGGAGAAGGTATTCATCACCGAACGTGACATCGGCTGTGTGCACTTCCTCCAGTTCATCCTTCATCCTTTCTTCGGCGAGGAAGGCTTGGAATTGTTCGGGCTCTTGCAGCGCCTTGATTAATGAATCTCTTGCTTCTTTTGATAATAAGAGGGCGTCGAGAATGCTGAGCTGAGAGGGTAGCTTCCTCAGGTGCGCTAGGACATTGTAGTCCACCTTACTCTTCTTGGGCGGGTCCTTGGCAGTCAGCTCTTTCATGACTTGGTCATCTAAAGCGATATCCTCAGCGACCTTTTCCTTTCCCTTTCCCTTATCTTTTCTAGTTGAGGGTCCGAGATTCTTTTCTGGAAGCATGCGATAGCGCAGCTGAATGTTGTCGCAGGGCTCTGGTTCTTCCTCTTTCCCTAAGATGGATTCTTTAAAGAGAGGGCCGAGAGCCATTTCTTCGTCAGAGTCGCTCCCAAAGGTGAGAACCTGTGATCCTCCGGCGTTAACCGTGCGACAGTTACCGGTAGTTCTTTTGTGCTCCTTGGTCGTACTTTTCTGCTCCCGACGAGTTTTGCGTTTCATCCGTTTAAAATGTTGCCGGTGAGCAACATATCCCTTCCACCATTTCTTAAAAGCGTCGCACTCCTCAGTGGGGTGCGAAATGTTCTGATGATATGAGCAGTAATTAGGATGCATTTCTGCTTCACCGAGAGTGTTTTCTTCCGAGGGTGGTAGCTTCATTCCCATTGATATGGCTTTAGCAAACCTTTTCCTCGTCTTGAATCTGTTTTTATCCGCATCAGATGTCTTTTGATTTGGCGGGAGTGCTTCGACTCTTTCGTCTAGTCGCCGGCGTTTGGCTCCTTTTAATATGGCCATCTCACGCTCCCGATCGGCTTTGCTTTTCAAACGAATCTTATCCAGAAAGGCGTCGATCATTTCGTCTGACGGCCACATGAATTCCGGCTCAGGCTCTGCCCCCAGTTTCTCAGTGCAAGGAGTTTTTTCATCGTCCGTAGACGAGTGGGAGATCACATGACAACTCGCCACGTATCCCTCGGATTCATCCGACGAGCTTTCTCCATCATCTTCCTCCTGAAAGACGTAGTTGAGGAACTCTTGGAGTGTGATGGGAGTCCGTGCCTTTTGATTGTACTCTTCCAGCGCGTCGATTTGTTTCTGTAAGTCCGTGCGCTTGTCTCCAGGCTTCACGGGCTTTTTGGATCTCTTCTTCTTCTTCTTTGAAGACTTCGATGGCTGGGTGTGAGTACTTGGGCCATCACCACCGATCTTTGGAGTTGGGTGCGGCTTCAGCATCCCTTCAATGATCTGGGGTTCCAGCGGGTTCTTCCACCTGATCGCCGGGTCTGGAGCTCATTCAGCATTCTTTTGGTCTTTGCTGAAAGCACGATTTCCCATGGAGCTTCTTCAATGAAAAAACAAGTTGCCCCCGGTGTGTCCGTCTTCTTAGGAGTGTGTGGTTGTGGCGGTTTCACCTTCCACTTCTCGGACAGCGCAAACTTACCCTGTAGGTATTGATCTTCATTCCATCCTTTGAAGACGAAGCAATCTTCAATCAGATGGCTTACCGTTTGATGGTAAGGGCAGTAATTAGGGTTATTCATCTCACTGGGTTGCAGCGGTCACCTGGGATTTGGCAAGTTGATAAGCCTGTTGCGTACCGCCTGCTCGAATAACCTCTTTGTTTTGTCCCGTGGGAATGAGTATGGACGCTTCATTTTCTCATTGTAATAGCGTCGTCTCTCCTCCAGTTGATCCGCTAGCTTTGTGGCACTGGGCTGCTGCTGGGTGTTCGCAATGAAGGTTGCCTTCCCTTTACCCTTATCATTCCGAGGTTCCGGCTTCGGGGGAGACGGTCTGTGACCCATCTGGTCCATCTGGGCCATCTTGTCGATCAAAGCCTGGAACGTGGTTGGCTTAAAGAACATCATGAACTGTGAGATAGTTGCATGAGGATCTAGGGTACCCACGAACATGCCCACCGCGGGCTCTTCCTCAATGCGTTGTTCGCATTTCGACCACAAGTTTCGCCAGCGTATAGCGTACTGGACCCACGTCTCGCCTGGTTTCACCCTGGCATTAATCAACGTCGTTATCGGGGTGCGTTCGTTGGCGCTCGCGAATCGCTGAGTGAATAGCAACTCCATTTCAGCGAACGTCTTGACGGAGTCGTTCGGGAGTTCAGAATACCATTCGAACGCTATTTCTGATAAGGTACCGACGAACTGGCGAAGCAACAATTTATCATCACCGCCGGTATTGCCACAAAGGGCCCTGAACTGGTCAACATGTTGATGGGGATTGCCAGTCCCCTTATAGATATGGAATTTCGGTATTGTATAGCCTGGCGGGTACTTGATCTGATCATACCAGCTCGGATATGGTCTCCCCGTCCTGACAACTTGACCGGCTGCCTCAGTTGCCTGGTGAACCCATATCTGTTGAGCTATATATTCGTCCAGGTCAGCCTTAGAAATTGCCCCCTCTTTAGCCGTTGAAAGAGCCGGTGGAGGATTCGACGTCTCTCCTCTATCGTTTTCAACAATGATCGGAGGGTCTTCAGCTGGAGGGTCCGGCTGTAACATCATCCCTATCATGTCCTGAAACAGAAGGGCCATTCGTTTTATATTAGCTGCTTGTTCCACAACCTCTTTGTTCTTCTTCTCAAGTATTCTGTGAAGGAATTCAGCGTCAGTTTCTTGCTCCTGGCATTGGTCCGAGGACGCTTCAGGGCTTTCTTTTGGCCCAGTGAGTGCGGCCATCGCAGTCATCATTTCTTGGAGCTTCTGCTGCTACTCTTGAGCTTTAGTCATCGATCGCGTAAGCGGTCTATGACTTGTGGATATACGGCTGTCCTCTTTCCCAGACGCTATGTAGACAGTGTATACCACAGTGCCCCCAGACTTAGGGCGTTTGGGCTCACTACCTTTGACATTCGCTGCAGGCGTAGGGACTTTCTCCGGCCTTCTTCTCTTATGGGCCGTCGAAGTTAAGGGGGCCGTTGCTTTGGGCACCCAGGTGGCCGTCGTCTTCTGTTGCTTAACGGGGCGGTCTTCCTCCTGTCGGACCTTTGACTTCTTATGCTGGTGAGAGAAATTCGGATCAATCACCGATTCTCGGACTCGTCACCAAGTCTTGTAGATCCTGGAAGACAGCCGTTGAGGAGACTGCTTCGGCTTTTCTGATTTTGCTTCTACGACGGTCTCTACCAGCGGAGGAGATCTTTTGAGCACCGCAGTTGGCGAATTTCTGCGTACCCTGTTTAGCAGCTTAAAGCTGTTCCCGGTTGGAGCAGCAACATTAACTTCCACCGTTGGAGCTGGTGGCGTTAGCCCAGAGGGGGAGTTGCCCCCAGTCTTCCTTATCCGGCGCCAGTGGCGACGTCGGGCGTGACGGGTTGTTGGGATTGGTTCAGCGACGGCTTCGTCTTGCCCCTTGTTTAGGTGAGGGGCTGTTGCCGGTGCCGGCCTCTTAAAGACTGACGTCCGTTGAGAAGTCGTGTCTAATCGGTCAAACACAGATTTCTGAACGGGAGCGGGAACGGGAGCAGTCAGTCTCGCGAAGACCGACCCTCTGGAAGGAGAAGCCGCCTTGACGACCTCAGGAGCAGAGATGGCAATCTTCTTTGGGATGGCCACTTCAGGTATTATGGGCTTTTTGGTAGGCCCTTTGGAGCTCGAGTTCAGCCTGGTGAAGACTGAAGAATTGGACGACCCGTTGAGAGGGGCCGTGGAAGTAGCAAGTCGATCGAAGACCGACTTCTTTGAAGCTTCCGGTACGGGCACTGGGATGTTAATGTTCACTGGCGGGAGCATGGTCCCAAAGAACAGACCGGTAGTAGCTTGGGTAATTTGTTCCACCGGCATCGTGAATAGTGATGCCGCCTGTGGTCTATAGGCTACACCTTCAGGTGAGGCGGAGCGTCGGTTGCAGTTGCATTTGGAGCAGTTCGAGCAGTTGGATGTCATTGTTGTTTGATTTCTGCGCCAAGCAAAAGACCAAATCTTAGTAACTTGAAACCCGAGAGCAACCATTAACAAACCGCGATTGATTCACGAAGACGACACACGAAGTGTGGAGTGGAAAGAGGAAAAGGTCCCACCGGGCGTGCCAGAATCTGTTCCCCTCCGAAAGACGGCGCGACGCAGGGACGTCTTGCCTGAGATTCGGAGGCAGATGCTAATTGGTGCTATCCGTCTACCTCTCCGAAGATGCCAAGTTGATTTATGGCACCATGTATCGAAGGTTTAAACGGATGCGTCCGATGTAGCAGACTTCGTCAGATTCCCCCTCGCTTGAGGGGTTTTTGATTGTGGGGACTCTCTTCCCTGTAGGCGCAAGCCCCTGCAGTTAATTACGCTACCGCATTGCGGTAACAACTTTCTCCTTCTCCAGATGGTCACTTCGCGTCGTGTGCATTTGTTTTGTGTTTGGTTGCCCGTGGATTGTATACGGAGACTGAGTTATGTCGTCGCCCGCAGGGCGTGGACTAGTCCAAATCCGTATTATCTTAGATTTGGGTTTGGGGGTTTGGGTTTAAGGATACGTTAGCCTCATTTGAGACTAAGATCAACTTAAACGTTTGTTAAGGATACGTTAGTCTAGTTCTAGACTAAGATCAACTTAACGAGATCGTTTAGATCCAACAAGAGAGCAATGAAGGGAGCCCTGTTGTTTAGTTTAGTGACATTGCGGTCAATAGGTAGTTTAAGGACATTGCGGTACAATGTTAGTTTTAAGACGTCGCAGTCAAGGTTAAGGACATCATAGTCCGAGGATTTAAGGACTCCACAGTCCGGCGTTAGTTTTAAGACATCACGGTCAAGGTTAAGGACGTCATAGTCCGTTGTTAGTTTTAAGACATTCCGGTCAAGGTTAAGGACATCATAGTCCATGGGTTTAAGGACCTCACAGTCCGTTGTTAGTTTTAAGACATCCCGGTCAAGATTAAGGACATCATAGTCCATGAGTTTAAGGACCCCACAGTCCATATCAATGTGTGGTTGTCGGGACCCGTCACCTCTTTGAAGACGTTGAGGAATTACAACGACAAATATCAAAGGGGTGAAGAGATGTACCCTTGAACCAAGGTAAATTAGATGATCTGTAGCCCAATTTGGAACCAAGACCACTTAATTATATTATAAGCCCGTTGGCTTAGTTGAATTTGAATTGAGGACTTATGGCCTTCTTGGGCTAAGTCCAATCATGTTTGGAATATTGGCCCTCTGCTGGTCCATTAGACACATTCAATTGCAGGGGAGGCTTTGCCTCTAGAAAATTAGCAATTGGGCAAAAGCTAGTGTTAAACACTAAGGACTAACGGTGTTGAACACTGGAAATAAGATGGTCAAATTAGTGTTAAACACTAAAAATTGTGATTCTCAAATTAGTGTTAAACACTAACAGATAACAGTGTTAAACACTGACAACAGAATTATCAGATTAGTGTTAAACATTAGCAGAGGGGGGGATCACGTGGGAGCACGTGATGGCACCCAAAAAGTGGGGCCAGTTCCCCTTCATTTTTGTTATGCAGATAAGTGTTTAACACTTTTAATTCTCACAGTCATCACGTGTGGGCACATGATGGGTGCTCATGTTTTGATTTATTAGAATATTCATTAGAGATCACGTGATGACACGTGAGGGCGCCCAGCGCTTGCTTTTTCTCCTCTGTCACATAGGGGCACGTGAGGCGTTACCTCAAAGTTCTTTTTCTGTGGATCTTTACAGGGGTCACGTGGGGACACGTGACCCTGGTTCTTTGCCAGTTCAAAGATCTCTTTATCTTTTTAAGAATTAAATTCTTCATAGGGCTAAACCCTAGCAATAATCTTAGAGGAATTAAATTCCCATCTTTTTTGAAGAATTATATTCTTGGATAGGGTTAAACCCCAATTTTCCCTCTGTAGGAATTAAATTCCCATATATGTAAAGAATTAAGTTCTGGTGTAGAGTGAAACCCTAATTTCTTTTTTAAGGGAATTAAATTCCTGTGAGTCTGAGAGAATTAAGTTCTCAATTAGGGTTAAACCCTAGTTCTGTCTATTTTGAAGGAATTAAATTCGTATAATTTTGGAGAATTGAATTCTCATATAGGGTTAAACCCTAATTTTTTCTTGGAGGAATTAAATTCTTATAAATTTGTGAGAATTAAATTCTCAAAAAACTCAATCCCTCCTCTATGTTTTAGATCTGCATGGCAGGATCTCAACCCAATGAGAATTAAATTCTCAATTTATGGGGAGATGTGCACTTTGCAGATCTTCAACCAGAGAAAGAACTAAGTTCTTTTCTTTTTTTATATAAGAGTTAAACTCTTGGATTAGAGAATTAAATTCTCTTTTTGAAACCTTTACCCCCTTTCTTTTCTTACCTAGGGTTTTTCTTTGTAGAGAATCGAATTCTTCTTTCTTTTCTCTCTGAGTTTTTTTAAGATTCCAAGGCTCTATCTCTCTCCTCCATCCCTATAACTCTTGGCTCATATTTATAGGAGAAGGAAAAGAATCAATCTGTTTTGTAAATCTCTCATTGAGAGATCTGATTTATTTATTGAGAGATTTGATTTACTTTCATCATTGATCTGGGCCTTTAGATTATTTGGTGAATTTTATTCACAGTTGGATTTTAAATCCAAAGATATTTCTTTGTTATTTCGGTGTGATTTAGGGGAAATCTTTCCTTGTCCAAGATTTTTCCATATATTGGTGATCTTTAATCACCCTGGGATTCTTAATCCAGCGGTTCTCCATAATTCTTCTCCATTTTGGAAAGATTTAAACGATCTTTTCCAGAATTTAATTCTGTTGAACAGTAAGGCTTTTAAAGCCAGTCATGTGTGGCCATGTGACCTTTGGTCACGTGTGAGCATGTGACCCCCGGTCACGTGTGAGCACCTGACCCCCTGAATGGACTCCTCTTCTGCGCTCTGTTCTTTGCCGCTGCTTTGACCATCACGTGCCAACACGTGACCACTGGTCACGTGTGAGCACGTGATGCCTCTTCTGAAGCTTTTTCCTGATTTTTAATCAGGGAACAGTCTGTGCACCGCCGAGTCATGGAACTGGGAACTTTGCCGCGGCTCCGCTTTGCTGACGTTGTATATTCCTGCAGAGACACTTATTTCTCTACGGGTCGGCGCGAATCGAGATATTCTCGTCAAGGACGCTGATTTCCCTGAATCAAGGTATTTGCCAAGGACACTGATTTCCTCGGAGTTGAAACGAATCGAGGTATTCCTGCAAAGATTCTGATTTCTCTGCGGGTCGACGCGAATCAAGATGCTCTCGTCAAGGATGCTGATTTCCCTGAATCGAGGTATTCCTGCAAAGACACTGATTTCTCTGCGGGTCGACGCGAATCAAGATGCTCTCGTCAAGGACGCTGATTTCCCTGAATCGAGGTATTTGCCAAGGACACTGATTTCTTCGGAGTTGAAACGAATCGAGGTATTTCTGCAAAGACACTGATTTCTCTGCGGGTCGACGCGAATCAAGATGCTCTCTTCAAGGACGCTGATTTCCCTGAATCGAGGTATTGCCAAGGACACTGATTTCCTCGGAGTTGAAACGAATCGAGGTATTCCTGCAAAGACACTGATTTCTCTGCGGGTCAACGCGAATCAAGATGCTCTCGTCAAGGACGCTGATTTCCCTGAATCGAGGTATTGCCAAGGAAACTGATTTCCTTAGAGTTGAAACGAATCGAGGTATTCCTGCAAAGACACTGATTTCTCCGCGGGTCGACGCGAATCAAGATGCTCTCGTCAAGGACGCTGATTTCCCTTAATTGAGGTATTTGCCAAGGACACTGATTTCCTCGGAGTTGAAACGAATCGAGGTATTCCTGCAAAGACACTGATTTCTCTGCATGTCGACGCGAATCAAGATGCTCTCGTCAAGGACGCTGATTTCCCTGAATCGAGGTATTGCCAAGGACACTGATTTCCTCGGAGTTGAAACGAATCGAGGTATTCCTACAAAGACACTGATTTCTCTGCGGGTCGACACGAATCAAAATGCTCTCGTCAAGGACGCTGATTTCCCTGAATCGAGGTATTGCCAAGGACACTGATTTCCTCGGAGTTGAAACGAATCGAGGTATTCCTGCAAAGACACTGATTTCTCTGCGGGTCGACGCGAATCAAGATGCTCTCGTCAAGGATGCTGATTTCCTTGAATCGAGGTATTTGCCAAGGACACTGATTTCCTCGGAGTTGAAACGAATCGTGGTATTCCTGCAAAGACACTGATTTCTCTGCGGGTCGACGCAAATGAAGATGCTCTCGTCAAGGCCGCTGATTTCCCTGAATCGAGGTATTGCCAAGGACACTGATTTCCTTGGAGTTGAAACGAATCGAGGTATTCCTGCAAAGACACTGATTTCTCTGCGGGTCGAGACGAATCGAGCAGTTTTCGCAAGAATATTCTAACGTCACAGTTAACCTCTGCTCTTTACGACAGAGGTCCGTTAGGGTCTGTGGTACTAGGGTTTTGTCCGTTGTACCATCGCATTAGCTGATGTATTCCTTGATAGGCAGTTTTGCTGTTCGAGTAGCCTTGCGACTGTCGTTTCTCCGATCCTTTCTGGGGCTGGACAAGACGTCTTCAAGCAATCCTCCTAGGCAGTTTGACCGTCGGAAGAGCAAGCGTTAGGAATTTTTCTATGCCGCTTTTTATTCGAGGTTAGGCTCATTTTAGAAAGCCCCAATGAGTCATAACCACTCCGTGCTGGCGTGGGATGATCTCCGATAGTCTTTCAGGCTTTATATGACTTGCCGTTAAGACTCTGAAGCTAGGAATTTGGCCTTTGCTTCGTTTGCTGGCATTGTGTCTGTTGTATCGAGACGAATGTCGCGGTTGTCTCTAGGTTGCTGGTGGACCATCGAGGTTAGGAATAAGGGATTTTGCCATGGCTCCGTTGTTGGTGATGTTGCGTCTGCTGTGTTGAGACGAACGTCGAGGTGGTGACCACTCCGCACCGGTGCGAGATGATCTCCAATCGTCTTTCATGTTTTATATGAGTTATCGTCAAGACTTGGCTCCGTTTTCTGATGGAGCATGGGGAGGGAAGATGTGTCCTTCTTTGTTTGTGCCCCTGGATTGTATACAGGGATTGCTGTGATATCACCTGTAGGGCATAAATTTCATTATATATATATTTTTATTTTATTTCTTTCCGCGATGCTCTATCATTTCAGCTTTTATATCGCGAAGGTCGCGATTGCCCAATCATTTCGGCTATTTTTCGTGGTGCCCAATCATTTCGGCTATTTATTTTATTTTTACTCGCTGCTTTTTATTGCGAGTTGCCCAATCATTTCGGCTATTTTGTATGCATACATTTTTACTTGCTGATTTTGTTGCAAGTTGCCCCATCATTTCGGCTATTTCGTATGCATGCATTTTTACTTGCTGATTTTTATTGCAAGTATAGAACTTGGAATCTGGTGCCAATCTCAGCATCAGCATCGCTACAACTGGAATATTGCCAGGAGCGAATCATCATTTGCCATGCAAGGGCTCGGAATTTGATACCGGTTTAGGCATCAGTATCGCTACAACTGGGATATTGCCAGGAGCGAATCATCATTTGCCTCTGTCGATGTCGAACAAAGGTGGCTTAGCGAACAGGGTTAGGATCCCGTCGACTAAGGCTTTTGACTTCATGAGCCGTAAGGGTCTCACAAAGGTATTTCTCCCTACAAGTCATGAGGATCTCATAGGTGTGTTTTCTCCTTAGGGATCGTGAGGATTCCTAAGTGTATGTTCCCCCGTAAGTCGTAAGGATCTTACAAAAGGATTTTCTCCTTATAAGTCGAGAGGACTTACAAGCGTTGTTTGCTGTACGAGCATATCCCTAGTCACGGATGAGACTTTGTTAGGGAAATGTTTATTCGCGCCCATGGATTGTATACAAGGGTCAATACTGAACCTGCTTGTAGGGAAATATCGAAGGTTGTGGGAGTTGCTTAAGAACAGGTTCAGGTCTCTGTAACTTAAGACTTTCAAATCGTATGAGCCGTGAGGGTCCCATAAGAGAGTTCTCCTTACGAGTCGTGAGGATCTCGCAAGTGTAATTTCTCCTTAGGGATCGTGAGGATCCCTAAATGTGTTGCTCCCTTGTGAGTCGTAAGGATCTCACGCGGGTGGTTTCTCCCTACAAGGTCAAGAGGATCCTGTAAGTGTCTTTTAACGAGGTTGCGCCCTTTCGGGTTTTCACAAACACTCGCCGGTAGCCCTGCTGTTTTTACTCACGGAGCCCTTTCGGGTTTTCATCCGTGCCCTTTTTGCTTATGGACATACCGCCTTTTTTTTTCTATTCTCTTTTTTTTTCTAACGAGGTTGCGCCTTTTCGGGTTTTCACAAGACTCGCCGGTAGCTCTACTGTTTTTACTCACGGAGTCCTTTCGGGTTTTCATCCGTGCCCCTTTTGCTTATGGACATACCGTTATTATTATTATTTTTTTTTATTTTTTTTATTATTTTTTATTATTATTTTTTTTTGTATCGGCTTTAGGATGTCGCGATCCACCGTAGTTTATCGACATCTCGGTCAGCAGCTAGTTTTAGGACGTAGTGGTCCGTCATTAGTTTAAGGACGTTTCGGTCATCATCCAGTTTTAGGACATAGTGGTTCAATGTCGCCGTATTTGAGGCGAATCTCTAGTTTACCGACTTTTCGGTCTATGGGGCTTTCCCTATGAATGAGCATGATGCCCCCGGCATATCCATCTTTCTCGGAGCATGTGGTTGTGGCGGGCCCACCTTCTAGTTTTCGGACAACGCGAACTTGCCCTGTTGGTATTGGTCTTCAACCCAGTTTTTGAAAACATACCAGTTTTCGATCGGATGGCCCAATACTTGGTGGTAAGGGCAGTAATTAGGATTGTTGACATCATTCAGTTGTAGCTGGTGTTTCGGCTCCGGTAGAGTGATAAGCCTGTTGTGCACTGCCGCTTCGAACAGCCTCCTTATTTCATCCTGGGGAAATGAGTAAGGACGTTTCAACCTCTCATAGAGGGGTTGCCGCTAGTTGTTTTGGCGAACAACCGGTCTAGGGCCACTCGATTGTTGTTGAGTGTTGGCGACGAAGGCCGTTTTTCCCTTTCCTTTATCCTTTTTGTTCGCTCCGTTATTTGTGGGTCTGAGATTCTCTCCGGGTATCGTGCAATTGCACGGCTGAATGTTCTCGCAACTCCTCAATCCTTCAGAGATGGACTCCTTGAAGAGAAGGCCGAGGGCTACTGATTAGTCGAAAATATTGTATTTTTAACACGACAATTTCCTCATCATTTGCATTCATATAGAAGTGTTCGGCATTCATATTTCACATATTAGCAAAACTGTCGCAAAATATCAGATTGCATGTGTTAGACTCTAAAACCGGCACTATAAAGGAAATTGACTACATTTCATGGCATCGCATCATCCCTACATTTGCGCAACATTTGTTTTGAGATCTGTGCAGGAAAATCCAGCAGAAAGGCCAAAACTTACAGGGTACAGCTAAAACGTTACGCCAACTCAATGATTTCAGATCTGGTATAAATCCAAAAGGGAAAATACAAATCAACACATCAGATTAAGCTACAAATGTTGTTCCAAGACCATACCAGGAAGCCCAAGGCCCAAGCCCCACAGACAGCCGCGGATCCACGGCAGGAGCCTGCTTGCGCCGCGGATCCGCGGTGGGTCTAAGGAGTTAGCTCCTCAATTTTGCTGCAGAACTCCTAGCTCAGCTCCTATACTTCAAAAGGACACTCCAATTTCCAGAAGACTCCAGAGACTTCTGCCAGATCAGCAAGCTTTGGGATCAACACTAAACTAGCCTATCATTCTAGAACCTTCTCCCTAAACCCTAGCTTAAACCCTAAGCTAAGCCTAACAAACTCTTTCTAGAAGTCTTTCAACAAACTTTTGGAGGGAACTCAAAGACTTAGGGTTTGGGAGATCCATAAATAAGACCCTAGGCTCACTTTTAAAAAGAGACTTGATCCTTGACTAGTTCATTTAGCCAATTTAGATCCATTCACTCTCTTTCTTCATCTTCTTCTTCCACAAATCTAGTGAGAGGATTTGTGTGAAACCCTAACCCTAATTCCAATCAAAAGCCAAGATCCCGAGTACCCATCAAGCAAGAAGCCTTGCAACCTTTTATGAGCCGAGCCGATCTTCAACGGAGCAAGTGGTCCAAGCCGATCCACGACTCACGGAGCCGAGCAACGCCAATTCAACAATTTAGTTCTTCCTCTTGTAGTTCTTGAGCGACTGTAATCAAATTGTTGATATAAATAAAAGGTGATATTCTTTTATCTTGTTTTCTTTAAATTCTCGCATCATGATATCTTTTCAATTCTTGAATACTTTCTGTGTGATGATGTTTGAGTAATACTCCGCTCGTCGAGGAGTCGAGACGATCAATAGAATGATGATGTAATATATCTTAAATCGATTCTTGAATCCTACGAGTTTTGTAAACCCTAGCAAGATCAAGAATCGACAACCCAATTTGATGCGATGCTTTCTTGATTGATATCGCTCGAGATTGGGGAGTTACGATTGTTTCTTGAAATTGCTAGAGGCTAGAATGTGAATGATAATCGATGAAAGAACAAGGGTTAAACGATGAAACCCTAGTTTCATCAAGAAAGCCCTAACTCTCATCGACCATCATCGATCTAGTATCAATCCTTCGAAGGACAAGAACACGAAATCTTGATATTACATCACGTCTATAGATCCGATCGATTCCTACGAGCCTCATTTAGATTCTTGGCATTTTGGTTGGAAATATTATCGAAACCCAATTCTTGATTGTTTATCAGTTTCTTGATTCTTGATTAAACATCGTGACACCTGAATCAATTGATAAATTCTTGAATCATGTTTTCTTTTCTTTTCAATTAACTTTTCGATTCAAACAAAGCAAATATAAAAACGAATCGCACAATCCCTGTGGACGATCCGCACTCGCTTACGATCTACAACTGACACCGTAGTTGATTGCGGTCAAATATAATTCTTTGATAGTGAGTTCTTTATACAATTTTCTAAATACCGATACAAGATACTATTATCGATCAAATGAAACCGTTATCGGGAAACAATTGATTCGATACTTGCTTTTTACAAACACATCCGAGAATCACACTGAATCAAATGGCGCCGTTGCCGGGGATCGCGCGCTAATTCGTTTCATATTATAGTTTGAATTGAAAGAATTATTCCATTGTTGTTTTTGAGATCAAAATTCGTGCAAACCCTAAACGATTTGCTGTTGTTCATTGCAAGGAAATCTGGAGCTGTTTGGAAATTGAAGAAAATTTTTGGAATATACCAGAGAGCTGAGGGAGTCCACAGAAGCTCCCTGAAGAAGTTTGGTTCAGTGATCCAACACCTCGACCGCGGAAGCGCGGTGGGAGTGCCCTATTGCGGCGGAACCGCAGCAGGTCTGGGGGGTCTCTGTGCAAAAATTCCTCAGGTGATTCCTTACCTTCTCCTCTCTCCTCTTTTTAGCTCCAACTAATACTTTGCTGCAGGATTCTTTGAAAATAATCACAGCGCCGCAAATTGAAAAATTAAATTTGTGCGTGATTTTGATTTCTTGGTTGTTTGCATTCTAAATACGGTTATTAAGGGGCACGGCCAAATCCAAATTAGGTGGGGATTTCATTACCCTTCCTAGGCCCCGAAAACCACAAAACTTGCATCCGCATTGACCCACATTAACTAAAAGAAATCTAGAGAAGACTCTAAGGACCGTCGCGCTCAATTAGGACAAGAGAAGGCCGTGGGTAATTCATTGCTTATCCGCGTTTTCTTGTGGTGCCTAAGGCGAGTGTGTCTAAGGCTAGTGGTTTTTAATTAGGCCCACTACTTACGTAGTGGAGTACCTTCCCACTTACCTGGCACTTATCCGGCCACATGGGGACAAAGAGGCAGTGGAGGATTCTATCCTGCGACTTGTCTTTTGGCAGTTAGGAGCGGTCTAGAGCCGGACCTAGGTGACCACTAGATTCTAGGGTTTGTGTGCTGCATTTGTTTTGTCGCATCTTTTTTTCAAAAATCCGTATCATTTTTAAAAGCAAGCACCGCATTCATTCATTACCCCTAATTATAAGTCAACGCTGCCACTTGTACTAACCCTTTTTAGTGCAAGATAGGCTGGACACGGGATTCTAGTGCCCGTTTAGTCCGCGTACCCTTTATCGACTCCGAAGTCGATATTTCTCCATTTACCTTTTCTTTACCCACTACCACACCCACACCCATGGATCCGAATCCATCAAACTTCTTTAACCCTAATCTGCCGCCGTCCGTTGGTGCGCAGAATCCACCCCGTATCTCTCTCCAGGAGAGGTGCTACCCTATTCGAGGTCCTCTTTCGACCTGCTTATCCACACCACCAGCCAATGGGGATAACTTTGAGATTAAGCCCCAGTATATCAATCTTTTACCCAAATTCCACGGACTCGAGACTGAGGACGCTTACGTTTTCATTACCAAATTTGAAAACGTATGCGCAATGATGGGTACGTCACAACTTTCAGTGGATGCTATGCGTCTACGACTTCTTCCATTTACTTTGTGCGATATAGCCGAGAAGTGGCTATATAACACTACCGCACACTCTATTACGAATTGGGAAGAATTCGTCGCTGTATTCCTTAAGAAATTTTACCCAATACAAAAGACAGCTCGAATTCGTAGCGAACTGAATCAATTTGCCCAGCTCCCTGCTGAACCATTTTCAAAATGCTTTGAATGTTTCAAGGATCTATTGGTTCAATGTCCTCATCACGGCATCCCGAGATGGGAGCTTTGCCGAATCATTTATGAGGGCATTAACCCATACACTAAACAGAGCCTTGAAAATATGTGTCAAGGTACTTTTATGACCAAAGATGATGGGGAAGCTTGGAAGTATTTAGAAGAGTTCGCTGAAAAATCACTACAGTGGGAGAGTGGAACCCAACCATTGAATAGGGGTGGCGTACACCAAATAGATGTGTCCATAGGTGTTCGAGCTGAAATGGCAGCAATGCAAAAGAAGCTCGACGCTATGGAACACAAATTTGCAGCAGCCTCCCTAAACCCAGTGTCACTCCCCAAAACTATTTGTGGGTGCTGTTCTGATCCGTCTCATTTAACGGAAGAATGTCCATTAAACTCTGCGTTTCAAGGTCACGAGCATTCTAATGCCGCATTTCAAAGACCTCGAAACGATCCATATTCTTCCACGTACAATCAGGGTTGGAGGAATCACCCGAATTTTGCTTGGAACCAAAACCAATCTCAAAACACGGTTCCTAACGCAAATCAATTTCAAAGGGTTCTTCCTCCACCACAACAGCAACCCCTTCAACTCACTCAGCACCCTTATCAGTCACAAAATTTCCAAAACCAGGGCAACACTCCTGCACAGTCTAATCCTATGCAGTCCTGTTCTGACGAGTTCTCTCAATTCACTCAAACCATGAAATCACTTTTATCAAATTTCATAGAGGTTTCGACTGAGGTTAGATCTTCCGTCAGTGAGATAAAGAAAAACTCAGCGTCCCAAGCTGAGAGTATCAGATTGATGGAAGCTGAAATCGCACGCCTAAAAGCCGAAATGAGTGCGAGAGAAAAAGGGAAACTTCCCTCTCAACCCCTACAGAATCCTGGGCATTACAATGTAAATGCCGTCACAATGTTGAGATAGGGAAGAGTGCTGAACAATCATGTCGGGGAAGGTATTGATGATACTGAAAATCATATCAACACCCCGGCTGAGACCTTTCCACACACACACACTTCTCCTTCTGATTCTTCTTCTTCTACCACACCACTTGCTCGCGAGCCTATTCTCCATTTCCCACTAGGCTCGACACCTTCTCCCAACCCTTATAGTTCTCCACAGACGGTCCCCACACCTCTTTTGGGACCACGTCTACCCCCTCTTCCTTCTCCTGTGATGGACCCTGCGTTTATTGCGAAAGCTCCTTACCCGAACCGGTTAAGGGCTAATAGAACGAGTCCTCATATGGAGAAAATTTTAGAAATGTTCAAACAGGTTAACATCAATATCCCTCTCCTAGATGCGATTCAACAAGTCCCCGCTTATGCGAAAATTCTTAAGGACTTGTGCACTAGGAAGAGGAAGACTCAAGTGCCGAAGAAGGTCTTCATGTCTAATAATATTAGCACTGCTTTTATACCCCAACTACCAAAGAAACGAAAGGACCCAGGATGTCCTACAATATCGATTTCGATTGGGGGTAAAAATATAAATCGTTCTCTTTTAGACCTTGGCGCAAGTGTTAACCTGCTCCCTTATTCTGTCTATGAGCAATTAGGGATTGGAGAGCTGAAACCTGCTCACTGCACTCTCCAGATGGCAGACCGATCTATCACCAAACCAAGGGGTGAATTAGAGGATGTATTGATAAAGGTCGGGGAATTTGTTTTCCCTGTAGACTTCATTGTGCTCGACACACATCCTGTAGCAAACCCCCGGGGCCAAATTCCGGTGATTCTGGGTCGTCATTTCCTTGCCACTTCCAACGCTGTTATAAATTGTAGAAATGGTTCAATGAATTTATCATTTGGAAATATGACCATTGAACTAAATATCTACAAAGTTGGAAGTCAGCCATCAGAACCCTCTGCTCATATGTTAGATGTGTGCTCTGTCCATGAGATCGCTCCCGATAGTTGTGGAGCCGAGGAACTTTTCTTTACTGATCTCGATGACATTACCACATCTCTGTTTGATTTCACACATGATCTTAGTGAGGACACTTTCTCTACACTTGATTCCTGCACTTCTGACTTTTCTCCACCCGAGTCTGTATCTTTCACAGGCTCTGAGCTTCTTTGTAAATCCAAAAATCACTCAATGATCCCTCCTTCTATCATTTCTCCGCCCGAATTAGATCTCAAAATTTTACCTTCTCACCTTAAATATGCATATCTAGGTGAGAATGAGTCTTTACCGGTTATCATATCCGCTTCTCTTGCATCAGAGCAAGAGGATGCCCTTTTATCGGTATTGAGATCTAACAAAGAGGCGTTTGGTTGGAGTATGGCGGACATCAAAGGGATTAGTCCCTTGATAGTTGAACATCATATACATGTGATGGATGATTCCAAACCAACCCGAGAACCACAGAGACGGTTGAATCCCGTCATGAAGGAAGCGGTCATGAAAGAGATCGTCAAATGCTTAGATAATGGTATTATATACCCCATCTCCGATAGCCAGTGGGCGAGTCCTATACATGTCGTTCCTAAGAAATCCGGCATCACTGTTATAACCAATGAGGCAAATGAGTTGATTCAGACACGCGCCCAAACTGGGTGGCGTGTATGTATTGATCATAGAAAACTCAATGCTGTCACGAGGAAAGACCACTTTCCTCTACCATTCATTGATCAGATGCTGGAACGCTTAGCGGGACGAGAGTATTATTGTTTTATGGACGGATACTCAGGCTATAATCAGGTCCCCATCGCCAAAAAGGATCAAGATAAAACCACTTTTACTTGTCCTTTTGGTACCTTTGCTTACAGTCGCATGCCCTTTGGGTTATGCAATGCTCCCGCTACCTTTCAGCGGTGTATGATGGGGATATTCTCTGATATGGTGGAGAATTTTCTGGAGATCTTTATGGACGATTTCTCGATTTTTGGAGACTCTTTTTTCGATTGCCTAGCGAATCTTGACGCTGTTCTTACTCGTTGCAAAGAGAAGAACTTGACTTTGAACTGGGAAAAATGCCATTTTATGGTCCAAGAAGGAATAGTCCTTGGACATGTCATTTCACAGAAAGGCATTGAGGTTGACAGAGCTAAGATAGATGTCATTCAAAACCTACCCCATCCCAAAAGCGTCAAAGATATTCGATCTTTCCTTGGCCATGCGGGCTTTTATAGGAGATTCATTAAGGACTTTAGCAAAATTGCTAGACCTTTAACTCTTCTCCTGGCCAAGGATACGACCTTCCATTTTGACTCGGATTGCGAGACAGCTTTCGACTCACTTAAACACTCACTCACTTCGGCCCCCGTTTTATCATCACCAAACTGGGACTACCTCTTTGAGTTGATGTGTGACGCATCCGATTTTGCAGTAGGTGCAGTCTTAGGACAGCATATTGAAAAGATGCCACACGTGATTTACTATGCTAGTAAGACCCTGAATGATGCGCAAATTAATTATACAACCACAGAAAAAGAACTCTTAGCGGTTGTATTTGCATTAGAAAAATTCAGGCCTTACTTAATTGGCTCACCTATAGTTGTATATACTGACCATTCCGCTTTAAAACATCTTCTGGCGAAGAAAGATGCAAAAGGTCGACTAATACGTTGGATTCTTCTGTTACAAGAATTCGATCTTGTTATCAAAAATAAGAAAGGATGTGAAAACGTAGTAGCTGACCATCTTTCACGCATCATTTCTTCCCCTGTGACCCTGCCGATCAATGATTCATTCCCTGACGAACAACTCTTGAGCATATCCGCTGAACCATGGTTCAGGGATATTGTGAACTATCATGCCACAGGACTTATACCGAGCGATTGGTCAAAACAGGAAAAATATCGTTTTCTTTCCCAAGTAAAACACTTTTACTGGGACGGGCCCTATTTGTTTAAATATTGTCCTGATCAGATCATTCGCCGGTGTGTCCCGAATGAAGAGTTCAAGAGTGTTCTTTCATTTTGTCATGATCAGGCCTGTGGGGGTCACTTTGGTCCTAGAAAGACAGCGGAAAAGGTTTTGCAATGTGGATTTTATTGGCCGACCTTATTCAAGGACGCATTTGAGTATTGCAAAACCTGTACACAATGTCAGTATACGGGTAGAATATCCCAGAGGAATGAAATGCCTCAGCAACCCATCTTGGTTGTTGAAATCTTTGATGTTTGGGGCATTGATTTTATGGGTCCTTTTCCCAACTCCTTTGGGAATTTGTACATATTGCTGGCGGTTGATTATGTCTCAAAGTGGGTAGAAGCCATTCCATGTCGCACTAATGACAAGAAAGTTGTCATTAAGTTCTTGAAAGAGAATATCTTCTCGCGATTTGGACACCCACGCGCTATTATTAGCGATAATGGGACACACTTTTGCAACAGGTCTTTTGAGACTCTGATGCGAAAATACTCAATCAACCACCGACTTTCTACACCCTATCACCCCCAAACAAGCGGGCAGGCTAAAATCTCAAACAGAAAAAACAAACTTATCCTGGAGAAAACTGTTGCTAAAAATAGAAAAGACTGGTCGACCAAACTGACGGATGCTCTTTGGGCATTCAGAACTGCATTTAAAACCGACCTAGGAATGTCTCCATATAGGATAGTGTTTGGAAAAGCATGTCATTTACCACCGTCGAGATAGAGCATAAAGCATTGTGGGCTATAAAAGAAATAAATTTTGATCTAAACCTTGCTTGCAACTTTCGGAAGCTGCAACTTAATGAGCTAAGCGAACTCCGCGATGAAGCTTATGATAACGCTGTAATCACAAAGAATAGGACTAAGGTTTTTTACGATAAAAACATTTTGAGGAAAACATTTTCACCTGGTCAACAAGTCCTTCTTTATGATTCACGACTACACCTTCACACGGGTAAGCTCCGATCTCGATGGAAGGGACCTTTTGTTGTGCGGTCTGTATACCCGCACGGGGCAGTAGAAGTAGAAAATGTTAAAAACGGCACCTTTTTCAAAGTAAACGGACATAGACTAAAGCCGTATTTTTCCACTGACCCCACGGAGGAGCTCTTGTTCTTACAAGAGCCAGTTTATTTGGATTAAAATTTCTCCGTCTCACCTTCATGTCCAGTATATCATTGCATCATTTTTTGAATGAAGGTGAGTGAAAAGAGTAAGTTTGGGGGAAGTTCTTCACTTATATATTTTGCCCCCACTAATAATTCCCCCCAGGCTTACAGTTTTATAGGTATAGCGTTTGGCAACAGTGAGGACACTGTTGAAAACAAGTTTGGGGGAGGTTTGTGCTTATTTTCGCATCATTTGCATATCATCTGCATAAGCACAAAACATTTCTTTAAAAAATCTATAAAAATTGAAAAATTTTCAAAACCCATAAAAATTTAAAAAATTTCAAGTATAAAAATAATTTTAATATTTACACCTTTTGTACATAAATAAGATAATAAAAGTTTAGATAGTGAAAAATTACATCCATGAGATTAGAAAAATTTGAGAAAACTAAGAAAATTAGAAGTTTTCTTATACGAACTAGTAATAAGTAGTTATGAGCCGTTGTCCCAAGGGTTGGTAAGATGAAGGACGTCACTAATCTGAGGATAAAAATAAGTCTGAAAAATAGTTTCTATTCTGGAAGCCAAACATTTTGAACGTGGCTACCCTGCTATTCGCACTTACACACGTCTTACAGCCTGGGATAGTAGAGGATACCTTGAAATGCTCTTGTCTTTAAGCCGATGTATGAAGGAAATAAAAAAAAATGAATAAAGAAAATATAAGTGGTGAGAAAAATGAACACTGGTTTTGTTATCACCAAGGGCAATAAAAAAAAATATATAGCGAGGGTGCCTCTTCACCTAGTGCCCTAAGGCCAACTGGTCTGGGAGTCACTGCTATGCCTGAGGTGGTGCAAGACGAGGAAAATACACCAAATAAGCAAGCACATGAGTAATCGGTCGGTTAGTACCTCAAGAAGTATTAACGGTCGCATGAAAGTGTGTGAGCAATCTCATCTAAATATTCATTAATTAAAAAGTACTGAGGCTGATGGGCAAGAGTATGATAGCTTGAATTGAATTCTCCGGGTGTAGGGATGTCTTTACACACACAGGGTGATATGATCGATGTTTGGAAGAAAGATAGGAATGAAGAATAAGACGATGTTTTATTGAGGGAGGACGTGATTTCTGACATTTTTTCATGACCATTAAGATAGGGCTCATGACAACCGAAAAGCTAGCTTAGTTGGAAACCCTAATTTTCAAAGCTTTTCTTTTACAATTCTTTTCTTTAAATGTAATATTCATGATCTTTCTTTTATTATTGGATTTTGTGGGTGCAATCCGCTGAAAACCCTCAGGAGACAACACTCTTCCTACTAGGGACACCTAGAGGTTTAAAGGCTTGTTGCACGTGCTCAGTGCAATCGTGTTGCCTACGAAAGTGTGCTAGTTAGTTTTTCTCTTTCTTTATTTTCTCCTTCTCTTTTTAATAAAACAGTTCGCTCGAGACGATCGAAATTAAGTTTGGGGGAATTTGATTAGTCGAAAATATTGTATTTTTAACACGGCAATTTCCTCATCATTTGCATTCATATAGAAGTGTTCGGCATTCATATTTCACATATTAGCAAAACTGTCGCAAAATATCAGATTGCATGTGTTAGACTCTAAAACCGGCACTATAAAGGAAATTGACTACATTTCATGGCATCGCATCATCCCTACATTTGCGCAACATTTGTTTTGAGATCTGTGCAGGAAAATCCAGCAGAAAGGCCAAAACTTACAGGGTACAGCTAAAACGTTACGCCAACTCAATGATTTCAGATCTGGTATAAATCCAAAAGGGAAAATACAAATCAACACATCAGATTAAGCTACAAATGTTGTTCCAAGACCATACCAGGAAGCCCAAGGCCCAAGCCCCACAGACAGCCGCGGATCCGCGGCAGGAGCCTGCTTGCGCCGCGGATCCGCGGTGGGTCCAAGGAGTTAGCTCCTCAATTTTGCTGCAGAACTCCTAGCTCAGCTCCTACACTTCAAAAGGACACTCCAATTTCCAGAAGACTCCAGAGACTTCTGCCAGATCAGCAAGCTTTGGGATCAACACTAAACTAGCCTATCATTCTAGAACCTTCTCCCTAAACCCTAGCTTAAACCCTAAGCTAAGCCTAACAAACTCTTTCTAGAAGTCTTTCAACAAACTTTTGGAAGGAACTCAAAGACTTAGGGTTTGGGAGATCTATAAATAAGACCCTAGGCTCACTTGTAAAAAGAGACTTGATCCTTGACTAGTTCATTTAGCCAATTTAGATCCATTCACTCTCTTTCTTCATCTTCTTCTTCCACAAATCTAGTGAGAGGATTTATGTGAAACCCTAACCCTAATTCCAATCAAAAGCCAAGATCCTGAGTACCCATCAAGCAAGAAGCCTTGCAACCTTTTATGAGCCGAGCCGATCTTCAACGGAGCAAGTGGTCCAAGCCGATCCACGACTCACGGAGCCGAGCAACGCCAATTCAACTATTTAGTTCTTCCTCTTGTAGTTCTTGAGCGACTGTAATCAAATTGTTGATATAAATAAAAGGTGATATTCTTTTATCTTGTTTTCTTTAAATTCTCGCATCATGATATCTTTTCAATTCTTGAATACTTTCTGTGTGATGATGTTTGAGTAATACTCAGCTCGTCGAGGAGTCGAGACGATCAATAGAATGATGATGTAATATATCTTAAATCGATTCTTGAATCCTACGAGTTTTGTAAACCCTAGCAAGATCAAGAATCGACAACCCAATTTGATGCGATGCTTTCTTGATTGATATCGCTCGAGATTGGGGAGTTACGATTGTTTCTTGAAATTGCTAGAGGCTAGAATGTGAATGATAATCGATGAAAGAACAAGGGTTAAACGATGAAACCCTAGTTTCATCAAGAAAGCCCTAACTCTCATCGACCATCATCGATCTAGTATCAATCCTTCGAAGGACAAGAACACGAAATCTTGATATTACATCACGTCTATAGATCCGATCGATTCCTACGAGCCTCATTTAGATTCTTGGCATTTTGGTTGGAAATATTATCGAAACCCAATTCTTGATTGTTTATCAGTTTCTTGATTCTTGATTAAACATCGTGACACCTGAATCAATTGATAAATTCTTGAATCATGTTTTCTTTTCTTTTCAATTAACTTTTCGATTCAAACAAAGCAAATATAAAAACGAATCGCACAATCCCTGTGGACGATCCGCACTCGCTTACGATCTACAACTGACACCGTAGTTGATTGCGGTCAAATATAATTCTTTGATAGTGAGTTCTTTATACAATTTTCTAAATACCGATACAAGATACTATTATCGATCAAATGAAACCGTTATCGGGAAACAATTGATTCGATACTTGCTTTTTACAAACACATCCGAGAATCACACTGAATCAGCTACGTTTTCGTCGGAATCGCTCCCGAAGGTGAGAACTCGTGATCCCCCGGGATCATCCCTATGACAATTGCCGGCAACTCTTTGATGCTCATCTGTCGTATTTTTTCGCTGTCTATGAGCTTCCCGCTTTGTTCTGTTGACGTGTCTCCTGTGAGCGACATACCCTTACCACCAACACTTAAAGGAGTCGCAGTCTTCAGTAGGATGTGCGATCTTCTGATGATATAAGCAATAATTAGGATGCATCTCTACTCCACCGAGAGTGTTTTATTCAGAGGGTGGTAGCTTCATTCCCATTGATATGGCTTTAGCAAACATTTTCCTCGTCTTGAATTTGTTTTTATCCGCAGTGCATGTCTCTTGATTTGACGGGAGTGCGTCGACTCTTTCGTCTAGTCGCCGGCATTTGGCTCCTTCCAATATGGCCATCTCACGCTCCTGATTGGCTTTACTTTTCAGACGAATCTCATTCAGGAAGGCATCGATCATTTCGTCTGACGGCCACAGAAGTTCTGGTTCAGGGGCCTCCCCCGGTTTCTCGGTGCCAGGAGCCTCTTTATCATCTATCAATGAGTGAGAGATCACATGACAACATGCCACGTAGTCCTCAGATCCATCTGATGAGTCTTCTCCATCATCTCCGTCTTCAAGGACGTGGCTGAGGAACTCTTGGAGCGTGATGGGAGTCTGCGCTTTCTGGTTATACTCCTCCAGTGCGTCGATTCGTTTCTGTAAGTCCGTGCGCTTGCCGCCAGGTTTCACGGGCTTTTTGGACCTTTTCTTCTTCTTCTTTGAAGATTTTGACGGCTGGGTACAAGTGCTTAGGCCATCACCACCGATCTTTGGAGTTGGGCGCGGCTTCAGCATCCCTTCGATGATCTGGGGTTCTAGCGGGTTCTTCCATCCGATCGCCGGGCATGTCTGGAGATCATTCAACATCTTTTTGGTTTTGGCTGAAAGCACGACCTCCCATGGAGCTTCTTCAACAAAAGAGCAAGTTGCCCCCGGCGTGCCCGTCTTCTTTGGAGTGTGCGGCTGTGGTGGGTTTACTTTCCACTTTTCAGACAGCGCAAATTTGCCTTGTAGGTACTGATCCTCGATCCATCCCTTAAAGATGAAGCAATCCTCGATCGGGTGATTTACCGTTTGGTGGTAAGGGCAATAATTGGGATTATTCACCTCCCTGGGTTGCGGTGGTCTCCTTGGATTCGGGAGATAGATAAGCCTATTGCGCATCGCTAGCTCGAACAGCCTCTTCGTTTTATCCCGTGGGAATGAGTAAGGGCGCTTCATTTTCTCATTATATTACCGCCATCTCTCTTCCAGTTTATCCGCTAGCTTTGGGGCACTGGGCTGCTCTTGGGTGTTCGCAGTGAAGGTCACTTTCCCTTTACCCTTGTCGTTTCGCGGCTCCGGCTTTGGAGGAGATGGTCTATGACCCATCTGGTCCATTTGGGCCAGTTTGTCAATCAAGACCTGGAACGTGGTCGACTTGAAGAACATCATGAATTGGGAAATAGTTGCTTGAGGCTCAAGAGTGCCCACGAACATGCCCACTGCCGGCGCTTCTTCAATGTGCTGCTCACATTTTGACCTCAAGTTCCGCCATCGTATTGCGTACTGCACCCACGTTTCACCTGGCTTCACCCTGGTATTGATCAATGCTGTTATTGGGGTGCGTTCACTAGCACTTGCGAAACGTTGGGTAAACAACAACTCCATTTCTGTAAACGTTTTGACGGAGTCGTCGGGAAGCTCCGAGTACCATTCAAACGCTGTCTCCGATAAGCTGCCAACAAATTGGCGAAGCAGCAATTTATCGTCACTCCCAGTATTACCGCACAAGGCTCTGAATTGAGCAACGTGCTGGTGCGGATTTCCCGTCCCCTTATATACGTAGAATTTGGGGATCGTATATCCCGGCGGGTACCTTATTTGGTCATACCATCCTGGATAGGGTCTGTTCCCGCCAAAAATTTCTACGCAAAAGAGCCCAAGGTATCAAATGGCGGTAATACGCCTAAGAAAATGGGAACCAGCATCTTCCGGGCTGTTTTTTGACAAACTCCCGAATGAGAAACAGATAAATTCTGATGGTATCGAAAGCGTCTCGAAAAACCCTTCGATTTGATATATAATGGGCCTCATAATTCATCCGGGATCAAAAGTTATGAGGCATTACGTGTCCGCACGTGATGGACCTTTAAGAACCCGCTGGAGGAGTTCAAAAGATATAATAAAAACTCAAAAAAGACCCCGATGGGGCATCACGTGCTCACACGTGACCATGGGTCATGTGCAGACACGTGATAGGCTCTTAAGGACTCTAAAATAATGAATAGAATTAAATTCTAAAATCTGTTCCCTGATTAAAAATCAGAAGTTACCTCAATGAGGTATCACGTGCTCACACGTGACCAATGGTCACGTGTTGACACGTGATGGTTAAAACTGAAGCATAAACAAGCGGCCGTTAGAGAACTCAATTGGGGGTTATGTGCTCACACGTGACCAAGGGTCACGTGTCAGCATGTGACTGGTTTCGAAAGCCTTACAGTTAATAGAATTAAAATTCTAAAATTTTCTAAATCTTTCCAAACACAAAAGGTCTATGGGGACCGTTGGATTAAAAATCTGAGGGTGATTAAAAATCACCAATTTATGGAATAATCTTAGACTTGGAAAGATTTCCCCCCTAAATCTAACTGAGATAACAAAGGGATATCTTTGGATTTAAAATCCAATGGTGAATAAAATTCACTTAACAATCTAAAGACCCAGATTAATGATAAATATAAATCAAATCCCTCAATATACAAATCAAATCTCTCAATGAGAGATTTACTAAGCAAATTGATTCTTTTCATTCTCCTATAAATAGGATCCAAGAAGAGAAGAGGGAGATCTACTTTTTTGGAGAGAAGAAACAGAGGGAGGAGAATTTAATTCTCAAGAGAAAAAAGAAAAGAGGGGAGAATTTAATTCTCTGCAAAAGAAAAACCCTAGGTAAGAAAAGAGAGGCTTAAAAAGAGAATTTAATTCTCAAAAGAGTTTAACTCTTATATAAAGAAAAGAACTTAGTTCTTTCTCTGGTTGAGGATCTGCAAAGTGCACATCTCCCCATGAATTGAGAATTTAATTCTCATTGGGTTGAGATCCTGCCATGCAGATCTAAAACACAGAGGAGGAATTGAGTTTTGAGAATTTAATTCTCCCAAACTCACAGAAATTTAATTCCTCCTAAAATGAAACTAGGGTTTAACCCTAATCAAGAATTTAATTCTTTTACATATCTGGGAATTTAATTCCTTTAAAAAGAAATTAGGGTTTTGCCCTAAATAAGAATTTAATTCTTTCACAATAGGAATTTAATTCCTCCAAAACAAAATTAGAGTTTAACCCTACAGAGAATTCAATTCTTAAAAGATCTCTGTTCATGAAAAGAACTAAGGTCACGTGTCCCCACGTGACCCCTAAAAAGATCCCTAAAAATAAAGAGGAAGAAACTTTGAGGCAATGCCTCACGTGCTCCCACGTGACTCCCAAAACGCAGAAAGAAAAAGCAAAGGAAATGAAAGCTTTGGGCACTCTCACGTGTCATCACGTGACCCCTCAGCAAATGCTTTAACAATTGGCGCACAGATCCCCATCACGTGCCAACACGTGATGCTCTAAAATAAAAATAAAAGTGTTTAACACTTATTCACAGATTTGAGGATAAAACAAAAGGAGATCTGGCTCCACATTTAGGGGCGCCCTCACGTGTCCCCACGTGACCCCTAACAAATCCCTTTAATATCCAATGGATGGATGCCTATCACGTGCCCACACGTGATGGCCAGGAAATGAAAAGTGTTTAATACTTAATTGCAGAACGAAGGAAAGGGATCTGGTCCCCCCTTTGGGCACTCTCACGTGTCCACACGTGACCCCTCTGTCTTTAGTGTTTAACACTAATTTAGGGATTATATTTCCAGTGTTTAACACTGATTGTTTCTAGTGTTTAACACTAAATTAAAGATTATATTTCCAGTGTTTAACACTGATTGTCTTTTAGTGTTAACACTAATTTGAGAGTTCTATCTCCAGTGTTTAACACTGTTGTTCTCTAAGTGTTTAACACTACTTTTTAGCCAAATTGACTAATTTTCCAGAGGCAAAAGTCCCTCCTCTAGATGAATCTCAAAATTGAGGAAATCAAAGACCAAATGTTGTCAGAGCCCCCAAACCTTTGTTTAACACTGCTGAATGATGAGGGACTGAACCCAGACAAATGTCTAATGGCCCAAAAGGCTAATATTTTAAACATAATTGGACTTAGCCCAAACTGGCCATAAGTCCTCAAATCATCTTGAACTGAGCACATCTGCTCTTTCAACCAACTCATTGGTTCAAGGGTACACCTCGGAACTCCTCTGATATTTGTCGTTGTAATCCTTCAACGTCTTCAGAGAGGTAACGGGTCCCGACAACCACACATCAACACGGACTGTGGGGTCCTTAAACTCATGGACTTATACGTCCTTAAACCAAGATACGGACTGTAGGGTCCTTAAACCCGCGGACTTATGCGTCCTTAAACTAACGGACTAATGCGTCCTTAAACACACCCATATGGACTGTGGGGTCCTTAAACCCTTGGACTTATGCGTCCTTAAACTACCATTGGACCCCCATGTCCCTAAACTGGAGATGGACCCCCATGTCCTTAAACTGGAGGTGGACCCCCATGTCCCTAAACTGGCAATGGACCACCATGTCCCTAAACTGGAACAATAGAGCCCCAAAATGCTCTTTTGTCGGATCTAAACGATCCCGTTTAAGTTGATCTTAGCCTCAAATATGGCTAACGCATCCTTAAACCTTCAAACAGACTTTAGTCCCAAATTGGACTATAGATCCCCCCAATCTACTTTGGTTCAAGGGTACATCTCTGAACTCCTCTGACATCTGTCGTTGTAATCCTTCAACGATGTCAGAGAGGTGACGGGTTCCGACGGCCATACATACAATGGACCACTACGTCCCTAAACTGGAACAATAGAGCCCAAATGCTATTTTGTCGGATCTAAATGATCCCGTTAAGTTGATCTTAGTCTCAAATTACACTAACGTATCCTTAACAAACGTTTGAGTTGATCTTAGCCTCAAATATGGCTAACGTATCCTCAAATCAAAACCCCAAACCCAAATCTAAGAAAATACGGATTTGGACTAATCCACGTCCTACGGGCGACAACATAAATTAGTCTCCGTATACAATCCACGGGCAACCACAAACAAAACAAACACCCACGACACGAAGTGACCATCTGGAGAAGGAGAAAGTTGTTACCGCGATGCGGTAGCGTAATTAACTGCAGGGGCTTGCGCCTACAGGGAAGAGCGTCCCCACAATCAAAAAACCCCTCAAGCGAGGGGGAATCTAACGAAGTCTGCTACATCGGCCGCATCCGTTTAAACCTTCGATACACGGTGCCATAAATCAACTTGGCATCTTCGGAGAGGTGGACGGATAGCACTAATTAGCATCTGCTCCGAATCTCAGGCAAGACGCCCATGTCTTGGCCGCCGTTCGGAGGGGAACAGATTCTGGCACGCCCAGTGGGACCTTTTCCTCTTTCCACTCCACACTTCGTGTGTCGTGTTCGCGAACGAATCGCGGTTTACTGTGGTTGCCTGTGGATTTGAGGTACTAAGATTTGGTGTCTTGCTCCGTGCAGAAAACAGAAGATCAATGGCTTCAAACTGCACTATCTGCAACTGCAACTCTCGCTCCGTCCCTACCGGAGGAGTGACCTACGGGCCCCAGGCGGCCTCTCTTTTCAAGATGCCAGTGGAGCAGGTAACTCAAGCCACCGCTGGACTATTCTTCGGGACCGTACTCCCACCCATGAGCTTCAACGCCCCTGTACCGTCATAAGAAGCTCCAGAGAATTCGGTATTCGACCGGCTTGCTACTGCCGCGGCCCCTGTCAACGGGTCACCCAACTTCAATACCTCAGTTTTCAACAGACTGGGCCAGAACGTCTACAAGCCCGTAATACCCGAAGCTGCCATCCCAAATCGGATAGCCATCCTGGCTCAAGCGGATGAAATTATTGGAAATGCTCCTCCTTCCAAGAAGTCAGTTTTTACAAGGCTGGCCATTCCGGTTGTTGCTCCAGGCGAGGTCCTCAAAGCTGCTTCCCCTGCCCAGAGGGGGCACGACGAAGTCACCCTTATAGCTGAAACAACTCCATCCGCACGACACGCTCGACGTCGCCACTGGCGCCGAGTGAGGAAGGCTGGGGGCAACTCCCCCTCTGGGATAACTCCGCCAGCTCCAACGGTGGGGATCGATGCTGCTGTTCCAACCGGGAACAGCTTTGAATTGCTGAACAAGGTACGCAGAAATTCGCCAACTGCGGTGCTCAAAAGATCTCCTCCACCGGTAGAGGCCGTCGTGGAAGCAAAACCAGAAAAGCCGGAGCAGTCTCCTCAACGGCTGTCTTCCAGGATCTACAAGACTTGGCGACGGGTCCGAGAATCAGTGATTGATCCGAATTTTTCTCATCGATAGAAAAAGATGAAGGTCCTGCAGGAAGAAAATCCCCCTGTCAAGCAACGAAAGATGATGACCACCTGGGTGCCCAAAGCAACGGTCCCCTCAGCTTCGACCGCTCACAGAAGAAAAAGGCCGGAGAAGATCCCTGTGTCTTTGGCAAGTCGCAAGACCACTGAACCTAAACGCCCCAAGTCTGGGGGCATGGTGGTGCACACCGTCTATATGGCGTCCGGAAAAGAGGACAGCCGTATCTCCTCAGGTCATCGACCGCTCACCCGATCAATAACAAGGGCTCAAGAACAACAACAGCAGAAGCTTCAGGAGATGCTGACTGCAATGGCTGCGCTCATCGGACCAAAAGAAAGCTCGGAGGCGCCATCAGAACAGCGTCACGAACAAGAGACTGATGTTGATTTCTTACGCAGAGTCCTCGAAAAGAAGGACAAAGAAGCCGCAGAACAAGCGGCTAATATAAAACAAATGGCGCTCCTTTTCCATGATATGGTAGGGATGATATTACGGCCGGACCCTCCAGTTGATGACCCTCCAATCATTGTTGAAGACGATAGAAGGGAGACATCTAATCCTCCTCCGGCTCTTTCAGCAGCCAAGGAAGAAACCCCTTCCAAGGCCGCACTGGATGACTATATAGCTCAGCAAATACGGGCTCATCAGGCGAGTGAAGCGGCTGGGCAAATTGTTAGAACTGGACGACCCTACCCAAGCTGGTATGACCAAATCAGTTACCCGCTGGGATATACGATCCTTAAGTTCCACTTATATAAAGGGACAGGGAATCCACACCAGCATGTCGCTCAATTCAGGGCCTTATGCGGCAACACTGGAGGAAACGACAAACTGCTGCTTCGCCAATTCGTCGGCAGTTTAGCAGAAACAACCTTTGAATGGTATTCAGAGCTACCTAACGAATCTGTTAAAACATTTGCGGAGATGGAGCTACTGTTTACACAAAGATTCGCGAGCGCCAGCGAGCGCACCCCGATAACAGCACTGATTAACGCCAGGGTGAAGCCAGGCGAAACATGGGTTCAATACGCAGCACGATGGCGGAATCTATGGTCGAAATGCGAACAGCGGATCGAAGAAGAGACGGCGGTGGGCATGTTCGTGGGGACTCTTGATCCGCAAGCGACCATCTCGCAATTCATGATGTTCTTCAAGCCAACTACTTTCTAGGCCTTGATTGACAAGTTGGCTCAAATGGATCAGATGGATCATAGATCATCTCCTTCAAAGACGGATCCTCGGAATGAAAAGGGGAAAGGAAAAGCAACTTTCATCGCCAATACTTAACAACAACCGAGCAACTTAAAACCGGTTGTCCGCCAAAGCAACGTACGTCCACGCCCATCTCTCGAGGAGAGACTGGGACGTCCTTATTCATTTCCTTAGGATAAAACAAGGAGACTGTTCGAGCTGGCAGTGCGCAACAGACTCATCCATCTGCCGAATCCAAAACGTCCGTTGCAGCCAGGCGATGTCAACGATCTTAATTACTGCCCTTACCACCAAGCGGTAAGCCATCCAATCGAAGATTGCTTCGTCTTTAAGGGATGGATCGAAGATCAGTACCAACAAGGCAAGTTCACGTTATCCGAAAACTGGAAGGTGAACCCCCCACAGCCTCACACTCCTAAGAAGACAAACACACTGGGGGCAACATGCTCTTTTGTTGAGGAAACTCCATGGGAGTTGGTTCTTTCGGCCAAGACCAAAAGGATGCTAAATGATCTTCAGACGTGCCCGGCGATTAGATAGAAGAACCCGTTGGAACCTGAGATCATCAAGGGGATGCTGAAGCCGCGCCCAATTCCAAATATCGGTGGTGATAGCCAAAGCATTCACACTCAGCCGTCGAAATCTTCGAAAAAGAAGGAGAAATCCAAGAAGCCCGTGAAGCCTGGCGACAAGCGCACGGATTTGCAGAAACAGATTGACGCTCTGGAAAAGTATAACCAGAAGGCGTGGATTCCAATCACGCTCCAAGAGTTTCTCAGCCACGTCCTCGAGGACGAAAACGATGGAGATGACTCATCAGATGAATCTGAGGACTACGTAGCAAGTTGTCATGTGATCTCTCACTCCTTGATAGATGATAAAGAGGCTCCTTGTATCGAGAAACCAGGGGCGGATCCTGAACCAGAACTTCTGTGGCCATCAGACGAGATGATCGATGCCTTCCTGAATAAGATTCGTCTGAAAAGTAAAGCCGACCGGGAGCGTGAGATGGCCATATTTGAAAAGGCCAAACGCCGGCGACTCGACAAAAGGGTCGAAACACTCCCACCAGATCAAAGTACATCCGCTGCAAATGAAAGCAGGATCAAGATAAGGAAACGATTCGCCAAAGCCATATCAATGGGGATGAGGCCGCCCTCTTTCAGAGAAAATTCTCCTGGTGGTATACATTTTGATGAAACGGACGTACACCCCAACTTCTGCTTATATCATCAGAGGATCGCACATCCTACTGAAGACTGCAACTCCTTTAAGTGTTGGTGGCAAGGATATGTCGCTCATAGACAACACGTCAATAGAATAAAGCGGGAAGCTCGTAGACAGCGAAAAAATACGACAGATGAGCATAAAAGAGTTGCCGGCAATTGTCATAGGGACGAGCCCGGGGGATCACGAGTTCTCACCTTTGGAAGCGATTCTGACGAAGAAGCCGCCCTCAACCCTCTCTTCAAGGAATTCATTTCTAAAACAAAAGAATTGGAGAGTTGCGAGAACGTTCAGCCGTACAATCTCACGCTACCCGGAAAGAATCTCGGACCCGCAAACGATGGAGCAAACGAAATGAGAAAGGAAAAGGAAAAAACGGCCTTTGTTGCCAACACTCAACAACAGCCGAGTAACCCGAGACCGTTTTGTCGTCAAAACAACAAGCCGCGATACCTCAATGAGAAGTTGAAACGTCCTTACTCGTTTCCCAAAGATAAAATAAAGAGATTGTTCGAGCTAGCAGTGCGCAGCGGGCTCATCACTCTGCCAGAGCCAAAACGTCCATTGCAACCAGGTGACGTTAACAATCCTAACTATTGTCCCTACCACAGAGTAATGGGTCACCCACTCAAAAATGGCTACGTCTTCAAAAACTAGGTTGAAGACCAATACCAACAGGGCAAGTTCGCGCTGCCCGAAAAGTGGAAAGTAAACCCGCCACAACAACATGCTCTGAAAAAGGTGGATATGCCGGGGGCATCATGCTCATTCATAGGGAAAGCCCCATAGACCGAAAAGTCAGTAAACTAGAGATGCGTCTCAAATACGGCGACGGCGGACCGAAACGTCCTTAAACTAACGGCGGACTGCAATGTCCTAAAACTTGCAAATGACCGAAACGCCGTTAAATTACTCCCAACCCGCAGTATCTTCAGGCTGACGTGTCAAAAAAAAACGGTACGTCCACAAGCAAAATGGGCATGGATGAAAACCCGAAAGGGCTCCGTGAGTAAAAACAGCAGGGCTACCGGTGAGTGTTCGTGAAAACCCGAAAGGGCGCGACCTCGTTTAAAAAAAGAAAGAAAGAAAAAAAAAGAAAAAAAGAAAAAAAAAGAAAAAAGAAAAACGGTATGTCTACAAGCAAAATGGGCACGGATGAAAACCCGAAAGGGCTCCGTGAGTAAAAACAGCAGGGCTACCGGCGAGTGTTTGTGAAAACCCGAAAGGGCGCAACCTCGTTAAAAGACACTTACAGGATCCTCTCGACCTTGTAAGGAGAAACCACCTGCGTGAGATCCTTACGACTCATAAGGGAGCAACACACTTAGGGATCCTCACGATTCCTAAGGAGAAAATACACTTGCGAGATCCTCACGACTCGTAAGGAGAACTCTCTTATGGGACCCTCACGGCTCATAAGATTTGAAAGTCTTAAGTTACAGAAACCTTAAGCTGTTCTTAAGCAACCCCCACAACCTCCGATATGGCCCTACAAGCGGCTCAATACTGACCCTTGTATACAATCCACGGGCGCGAATAAACATTTCCCTAACCAAGTCCCACCCGTGGCTAGGGATATGTTAGCACGGTGAACAACCCTTGTGAGTCCTCTCGACTCATAAAGAGATAACACTCTTGTAAGATCCTTACGACTTATTAGAGAACATACACTTAGGAGTCCTCACGATTCCCAAGGAGAAAACACACCTATAAGATCCTCACGACTTGTAGGGAGAAATACCTTTGTGAGACCCTTACGGCTCATGAAGTCAAAAGCCTTAGCCGACAGGACCCTTAACCCTGTTTACTAAGCCACCTTTGTTCAATATCGACAGAGGCAAATGATGATTCGCTCCTGGCAATACCCCAGTTGCAGCGATGCTGATGCCTAAACTGGTATCAAATTCCAAGTCCTTTCACGGCAAATGATGATTCACTCCTGGAAATATTCCAGTCCCAGCGATACTGATGCCAAGATTGGTATCAGATCTCAAATCCCCTACTCGCAAAAAAAAAAAAAAATCAGCGAGCCAAAAAAAATGCATACGAAATAGCCGAAATGATGGGGCAACTTGCAAACAGAATCAGTAAGTAAAAATGTATGCATACAAAATAGCCGAAATGATTGGGCAACTCGCAATAAAAAACAGCGAGTAAAAATAAAATAAATAGCCGAAATGATTGGGCAATTCGCAATAAAAAACAGCGAGTAAAAATAAAATAAATAGCCGAAATGATTGGGTACCGCGAAAAATAGCCGAAATGATTGGGCAATCGCGACCTTCGCGATATAAAAGCTGAAATGATAGAGCATCGCGGAAAGAATAAAAAAAATGATGAAAGAAAACTTTTTGCCCTACAGGTGAGATCACATCGATCCCTGTATACAATCCAGGGGGCACAAACAAAGAGGGAACCATACCTTCCCAAAAGGCTCCGCCAGAAAGCGAAGCCAAATCTCGACGGTTCATAGACAACCTAGAGACAACCTCGACATCTGTCGCAATATCGCAGACATAATGTCAACAGACGAAGCAAAAGGAAGATCCCGAGCTTCAGGGTCTCAATGGCCACATCTACAGCCTGGAGACCAACAACGGCGTGCCTCCTCATTCCTGCAGGACACAGATGTTACACCATCAAGTAGAGCGATGGCAAAATCCCAGCTTCACCTCAGCGTTCGTCTCGTTACAGCAGACACAATGTCAACAACGGCGTTCCTTCGCAGTCCAGCAGGATGTAGATGCAACGTCAACCAAAGACCCCATGATCAGTAAAGCGGAGTGACGGCAAAATCCCAGCTCCACCTCGACGTTCGTCTTGATACAGCAGATGAAATGTCACCCCAGCGTTCTTCCCCCAGCAGGATTCGGACGCGCCGAAGCAAACGAAGCGAAGGCCAAATTCCTAGCTTCGGGGTCTTGACGGCAAGTCATATAAAGCCTGAAAGACAATTGGAGATCATCTCGCACCAGCGCGGAGTGGTCACCACCTCGACGATCATCTCGATACAGTAGATGAAATGCCACCCCAGCGTTCTTCCCCCAGCAGGATTCGGACGTGCCAAAGCAAACGAAGCGAAGGCCAAATTCCTAGCTTCATACGTCTTGACGGCAAGTCATATAAAGCCTAAAAGACAATCGGAGATCATCTCACACCGGTGCGGAGTGGTCACCATCTCGACGATCATCTCGATATAGCAGATGAAATGTCACCCCAGCGTTCTTCCCCCAGCAGGATTCGGACGCGCCAAAGCAAACGAAGCGAAGGCCAAATTCCTAGCTTCGGGGTCTTGACGGCAAGTCATATAAAGCCTGAAAGACAATTGGAGATCATCTCGCACCAGTGCGGAGTGGTCACCACCTCGACGATCGTCTCGATACAGCAGATGAAATGTCACCCCAGCGTTCTTCCCCCAGCAAGATTCGGACGCGCCAAAGCAAACGAAGCGAAGGCCAAATTCCTAGCTTCAACGTCTTGACGGTAACTCATATAAAACCGGAAAGACAATCGGAGATCATCCTACATGGAGTGGTCACCACCACGACATTCATCTCGATACAGCAGACGAGATGTCAACAACAACGTTCTTCCTCCAACAGGATTAGGACACACCAAAGCAAACGAAGCGAAGGCCAAATTCCTAGCTTCAACGTCTTGACGGTAACTCATATAAAACCGGAAAGACAATCAGAGACCATCCCACATGGAGTGGTCACCACCACAACATTCGTCTCGATACAGCGGACGCAATGCCAGCAAACGAAGCGAAGGCCAAATTCCTAGCTTCATGCGTCTTAACGGCAAGTCATATAAAGCCTGAAAGACAATCGGAGATTATCTCGCACCAGTGCAGAGTGGTCACCATCTCGACGTTCGTCTCGATACAGCAGACGCAACATCACCAAAAGGAGCCACGGCAAAACCCCTAGTTCCAAACCTCGACGGTTCACCAGCAACCTAGAGACAACCATGACATTTGTCTCGATACAGAGGACGCGATGCCAGCAAACGAAGCAAAGGCCAAATTCCTAGCTTCAGGGTCTTAACGGCAAGTCATATAAAGCCTGAAAGATTATCGGAGATCATCCCATACCAGTGCGGAGTGGTTATGACTCATCGGGGCTCTCCAAAATGAGCCTAACCTCAAGTAAAAAGCGGCATGGCAAATTCCTAACGCTTGCTCTTCCGACGGTCAAACTGCCAAGGAGGATTGCTTGAAGACGTCTTGTCCAGCCCCCGAAGGGATCAGAGACACGGCAGTCGCAGGGCTACTCGAACAGCACGATTACCTATCGAGGAATATATCAGCTCATGTGACGGTACGACGGCCAAAACCCTAAGTACCACAGACCCTAACGGACTTCTGTCGTAAAGAGCAGAGGTTAACTGTGACGTTAGGATATTCTTGCGAGATCTGCTCGATTCGTTTCGACTCGTGAGGAAATTGATGTCTTTGCGAGAACTTCTCGATTCGTCTCGACTCGTGAGATAAAGCCTTAGGCAGTAGGGATTAAAAAACCTGTTTCCTAAGCACTGGGACCCTGCAAATTGGCCCAAAATGGTCTCTTGCATACTATCCACGGGTCACACTCTCCAAATTCGAATCTCGACAAGGAGGGAAACAACCACTTATGAGTCCTCTCGACTTATAAGCGGGAAAATTCTCTTGTAAGATCCTTACGACTTTCAAGAGAAAACACACTTAGGAGTCCTCACGACCCCTAAGGAGAAAATACACCTGCGGGATCCTCTCGACTCGTAGGGAAAAAAAGTCTTTATGAGACCCTCACGGCTCATAAAGTTGAAAAGTCTTAGGTGGCAGATCCTAACCCTGTCTCCTAAGCCATCGCCGCCCTGCAAAGAGGTCAAGATGGACCATCTATGAGCCAGACTCGCCAAAGCTACATGCCACTGAAACGGAAAAGCTACTCATGAGCATATAAACTACTTCACGCCAGAGTAAGATATGAAGAGATAGAGGGGTGCGGCTCATGGAGTTAAGGGTTTGGAACTATATCTATTAAGAGTCGAGATCTGAGTCAATGATAAATGACGACGCTTGTGTCCACTCGTTATCTTCTCAGATCAAGACTCTGAAAATAATATACCAACCCGAAACTGGTCATACGCTATGCATTACTTTGCACTACTTCACCCATGTAAATACTTACGTGGGCAAAGTAGTGGGGGGCATTTGTTCCCGCCAAAAATTTCTGCGCAAAAGAGCCCAAGGTATCAAATGGCGGCGATACGCCTAAGAAAAAGGGAACCAGTATTTTCCGGGCTGTTTTTTGACAAACTCCCAAATGATAAACAGATAAATTCTGATGGTATCGAAAGCGTCTCGAAAAACCCTTCGATTTGATATATAATGGGCCTCATAATTCATCCGGGATCAAAAGTTATGAGGCATTACGTGTCCGCACGTGATGGACCTTTAAGAACCCGCTGGAGGAGTTCAAAAGATATAATAAAAACTCAAAAAAGACCCCGATGGGGCATCACGTGCTCACACGTGACCATGGGTCACGTGCAGACACGTGATGGGCTCTTAAGGACTCTAAAATAATGAATAGAATTAAATTCTAAAATCTATTCCCTGAATAAAAATCAGAAGTTACCTCAATGAGGTATCACGTGCTCACACGTGACCAATGGTCACGTGTTGACACGTGATGGTTAAAACTGAAGCATAAACAAGCGGCCGTTAGAGAACTCAATTGGGGGTCACGTGCTCACACGTGACCAAGGGTCACGTGTCAGCACGTGACTGGTTTCGAAAGCCTTACAGTTAATAGAATTAAAATTCTAAAATTTTCTAAATCTTTCCAAACACAAAAGGTCTATGGGGACCGTTGGATTAAAAATCTGAGGGTGATTAAAAATCACCAATTTATGGAATAATCTTGGACTTGGAAAGATTTCCCCCTAAATCTAACCGAGATAACAAAGGGATATTTTTGGATTTAAAATCCAATGGTGAATAAAATTCACTTAACAATCTAAAAGCCCAGATTAATGATAAATATAAATCAAATCTCTCAACATACAAATCAAATCTCTTAATGAGAGATTTACTAAGCAAATTGATTCTTTTCCTTCTCCTATAAATAGGAGCCAAGAAGAGAAGAGGGAGATCTACTTTTTTGGAGAGAAGAAACAGAGGGAGGAGAATTTAATTCTCAAGAGAAAAAAGAAAAGAGAGGAGAATTTAATTCTCTGCAAAAGAAAAACCCTAGGTAAGAAAAGAGAGGCTTAAAAAGAGAATTTAATTCTCAAAAGAGTTTAACTCATATATAAAGAAAAGAACTTAGTTCTTTCTCTGGTTGAGAATCTGCAAAGTGTACATCTCCCCATGAATTGAGAATTTAATTCTCATTGGGTTGAGATCCTGCCATGCAGATCTAAAACACAGAGGAGGAATTGAGTTTTGAGAATTTAATTCTCCCAAACTCACAGGAATTTAATTCCTCCTAAAATGAAACTAGGGTTTAACCCTAATCAAGAATTTAATTCTTTTACATATCTGGGAATTTAATTCCTTTAAAAAGAAATTAGGGTTTTGCCCTAAATAAGAATTTAATTTTTTCACACTAGGAATTTAATTCCTCCAAAACAAAATTAGGGTTTAACCCTACAGAGAATTCAATTCTTAAAAGATCTCTGTTCATGAAAAGAACTAAGGTCACGTGTCCCCACGTGACCCCTAAAAAGATCCCCAAAAATAAAGAGGAAGAAACTTTGAGGCAATGCCTCACGTGCTCCCACATGACTCCCAAAACGCAGAAAGAAAAAGCAAAGGAAATGAAAGCTTTGGGCGCTCTCACGTGTCATCACGTGACCCCTCAGCAAACGCTTTAACAATTGGCGCACAGATCCCCATCACGTGCCAACACGTGATGCTCTAAAATAAAAATAAAAGTGTTTAACACTTATTCGCAGATTTGAGAATAAAACAAAAGGAGATCTGGCTCCACATTTAGGGGCGCCCTCACGTGTCCCCACGTGACCCCTAACAAATCCCTTTAATATCCAATGGATGGATGCCTATCACGTGCCCACACGTGATGGCCAGGAAATGAAAAGTGTTTAACACTTAATTGCAGAACGAAGGAAAGGGATCTGGTCCCCCTTTTGGGCGCTCTCACGTGTCCACACGTGACCCCTCTGTCTTTAGTGTTTAACACTAATTTGGGGATTATATTTCCAGTGTTTAACACTGATTGTTTCTAGTGTTTAACACTAAATTAAAGATTATTTTCCAGTGTTTAACACTGATTGTCTTTTAGTGTTTAACACTAATTTGAGAGTTCTATCTCCAGTGTTTAACACTGTTGTTCTCTAAGTGTTTAACACTACTTTTAGCCAAATTGACTAATTTTCCAGAGGCAAAGTCCCTCCTCTAGATGAATCTCAAAATTGAGGAAATTGAGGACAAAATGTTGTCAGAGCCCCCAAACCTTTGTTTAACACTGCTGAATGATGAAGGACTGAACCCAGACAAATGTCTAATGGCCCAAAGGGCCAATATTTTAAACATAATTGGACTTAGCCCAAACTGGCCATAAGTCCTCAAATCATCTTGAACTGAGCACATCTGCTCTTTCAACCAACTCATTGGTTCAAGGGTACATCTCGGAACTCTTCTGATATTTGTCGTTGTAATCCTTCAACGTCTTCAGAGAGGTAACGGGTCCCGACAACCACACATCAACACGGACTGTGGGGTCCTTAAACTCATGGACTTATGCGTCCTTAAACCAAGATACGGACTGTGGGGTCCTTAAACCCGCGGACTTATGCGTCCTTAAACTAACAGACTAATGAGTCCTTAAACACACCCATATAGACTGTGGGGTCTTTAAACCCATGGACTTATGCGTCCTTAAACTACCATTGGACCCCCATGTCCCTAAACTGGAGATGGACCACCATGTCCCTAAACTGGAGGTGGACCCCCATGTCCCTAAACTGGCAATGGACCATCATGTCCCTAAACTGGAACAATAGAGCCCCCAAATGCTCTTTTGTCGGATCTAAACGATTCAGTTTAAGTTGATCTTAGCCTCAAATATGGCTAACGCATCCTTAAACCTTCAAACAGACTTTAGTCCCAAATTGGACTATAGATCCCCCTAATCTACTTTGGTTCAAGGGTACATCTCTGAACTCCTCTGATATCTGTTGTTGTAATCCTTCAACGATGTCAGAGAGGTGACGGGTCCCGACGGCCATACATACAATGGACCACTACGTCCCTAAACTGGAACAATAGAGCCCAAATGCTCTTTTGTCGGATCTAAATGATCCCGTTAAGTTGATCTTAGTCTCAAATTAGACTAACGTATCCTTAACAAACGTTTGAGTTGATCTTAGCCTCAAATATGGCTAACGTATCCTCAAACCAAAACCCCAAACCCAAATCTAAGAAAATACGGATTTGGACTAATCCACGTCCTACGGGCGACAACATAAATTAGTCTCCGTATACAATCCACGGGCAACCACAAACAAAACAAACACCCACGACACGAAGTGATCATCTGGAGAAGGAGAAAGTTGTTACCGCGATGCGGTAGCGTAATTAACTGCAGGGGCTTGCGCCTGCAGGGAAGAGCGTCCCCACAATCAAAAAACCCCTCAAGCGAGGGGGAATCTGACGAAGTCTGCTACATCGGCCGCATCCGTTTAAACCTTCGATACACGGTGCCATAAATCAACTTGGCATTTTCGGAGAGGTGGACGGATAGCACCAATTAGCATCTGCTCCGAATCTCAGGCAAGACGCCCATGTCTTGGCCGCCGTTCGGAGGGGAACAGGGTCGTCCCGTTTTAACGCTCTGCCCAGTCGCTTCATTCTCCTGGTGAGCTCGTATTTGCTGAGCGATGTAATCATCCAGAGTGGCCTTGGATATAGTCTCTTCCTTGGCCGCTGAAAGAGCTGGAGGAGGGTTTGACGTCTCCACTCGGTCGTCTTCGAGGATAATCGGAGGATCTTCAGCTGGAGGATCCGGCTGTAACATCATCCCGACCATGTCTTGGAATAAGAACGCCATTTGTTTTATGTTGGCAGCTTGTTCCGCTGCCTCTTTGTCCTTCTTTTCGAGAATTCTCAGAAGAAACTCGGCATCAGTTTCCTGCTCACGGCGCTGCTCCGAGGATTTCTCCGAGCTTGCTTTCGGTCCCGTAAGTGCGGCCATGGCTGTCAGCATTTCTTAAAGCTTTTGTTGTTGTTGCTCCTGATCCTTAATCACTGATCGCGTAAGCGGTCTATGACCTGTGAAGACATGGCTATCCTCTTTTCCGGATGCCATATAGACGGTATGTACCATCATGCCCCCAGACTTGGGGTGCTTGGGTTTAGTGGTCTTGCAGTTCGTCGCAGACCCAGGGATTTTCTCCGGCCTTCTCTTCTTATGAGCGGCCGAAGTTGAGGGGGCGTTGCAGTGGGCACCCAAGTAGCCGTCGTCTTTTGTGGCACCACGAGGTGGCTCTTTTCTTGCTGATCTTTGAGCTTCTTTGGCCGGCGAGAGTAGTCCTGGTTAATCACCGATTCCTAGACCTGTTGCCAGATTTTATAAATTTTGGAGGACATCCGTTGAGGGGGCTGTTCCAGCTTCGCTTTTGGGGCACTCTCCATGGGTGGAGGAGATCTCTTCTGCACGGCAGTTGGAGAGTTTTTGTGCACTCTCCTTAGCGGTTCAAAGCTGTTCCCAGTTGGAACAACAGCATTGACTTCCTCTGTTGGGGCTGGTGGGGTTAGCCCAGAGGGGGAGTTGCCCCCAGCCTTCCTCACTCGGCGCCAATGGCGACGTCGAGAGTGTCGAGCCGATGGTGTTGGTTCAGTGATGGGGATGGATTTATCTTGCCCCCTGTTCAGATGAGGCGTTGCTGGCACTAGCCTCTTGAAGACCGAGTTCCGTTCAGCAGCAGTGTCTAACCTGTCAAATACAGACTTTTGAGCAGGAGCGGGAGTGGGAGCTGGAACAGCCAGTCTTGCAAAGACCGACCCTTTGGTAGGAGAAGCCGCCTTGACGACTTCAGGAGTAGGAATGGCTATCCTCTTTGGGATAACCCTTTCTGGTATTGCAGGCTTCTTCATGGGCCCACATGAGTTTTGGTCCAGTTTGCTGAAAGCTGAGGCATTGGACTTGGGCGACCCGTTGAGAGGGGCTGCGGTAGTTGTAAGTCGATCAAAGACCGACTTCTTTGGAGCTTCTTACGACAACATTGGGGCATTGAAGCTCATCGGTGGGAGCATGGTCCCAAAGAACAGCCCAGTGGTGGCCTGAGTTACCTGTTCCACTGGCATCTTGAAAAGGGAGGCCGCTTGAGGCCCGTAGGTCACTCCTCCGGCAAGGATAGAGTGGGAGTTGTTGCAATGAGTGCAGTTTGAAGCCATTAATTTTCTGTTTTCTGCACGGAGCAAGACGCCAAATCTTAGTACCTCGAATCCACAGGCAACCATAGCAAACCGCGATTCGTTTGCGAACACGACACACGAAGCGTGGAGTGGAAAGAGGAAAAGGTCCCACCGGGCGTGCCAGAATCTGTTCCCCTCCGAATGGCGGTGCGACGACAGAGAGACGTCTTGCCTGAGATTCGGGGCAGATGCTATTTGGTTTTATCCGTCCATCTCTCCGAAGATGCTAAGTTGATTTATGGCACCGTGTATCAGAGGTTTAGACGGATGCGGCCGATGTAGCAGACTTCGTCAGATTCCCCCTCGCTTGAGGGGTTTTTGATTGTGGGGACGCTCTTCCCTGCAGGCGCAAGCCCCTGCAGTTAATTACGCTACCGCATCGCGGTAACAACTTTCTCCTTCTCCAGATGTTCACTTCGTGTCGTGGGTGTTTATTTTGTTTGTGGTTGCCCGTGGATTGTATACGGAGACTAATTTATGTCGTCGCCCGTAGGACGTGGATTAGTCCAAATCCATATTTTCTTAGATTTGGGTTTGGGGTTTTGGTTTAAGGATACGTTAGCCATATTTGAGGCTAAGATCAACTTAAACGTTTGTTAAGGATATGTCAGTCTAATTTGAGACTAAGATCAACTTAACGGGATCGTTTAGATCCGACAAAAGAGCATTTGGGGGCTCTATTGTTCCAGTTTAGGGACATAGTGGTCCATTTAATGTATGGCCGTCGGGACCCGCCACCTCTCTGACGACGTTGAAGGATTACAACGACAAATATCAGAGGAGTTCAGAGATGTACCCTTGAACCGGGTGTAAATTGATTTGGGAGAGCAGTCTTGCTCAATTCAATTTAGTTTGAGGACTTATGGCCAGAATTGGATTAAGTCCAGTTGAAAATGTTCAACATTTTATTTGCATTTGGCCAGTTTAGGCCTTTGCTTGGGCTCTGCCCCTTTTTTTTAAATAATGCATTGCATTTTTATTTTGTCTGATAGACCTTTTAATTGAGCTCTGCCCTTTTTAATAATGCACTGCCTTTTTATTAGGCCTGTTAGGCCTTTTAATTGGGCTCTGCCCTTTTTTAATAATGCGCAGCATTTAATAGCCTGACAGTGCGCCATGTGGCCTGTCAGGTGCTTTGCGCCAATTGAGGAGCGCAAGGCGCAAATTCATGTGGAGGTGACACATGTCACGCGCTGGTGAGCGCAAGTCTGTTAGCGCAGTGCGCTGTGCCAGCGCGCTGCTGACACGTGGCGCGCTCTGATGACTTGCGTCAATTTAAGAGAGCAGTGTTCTATTTTAGAAGCGCATAGCGCAGTTATCCTGGGGCCGACACGTGGCGCTCCCTGGTGGCTTGCGCCAATCCAAGGAGCGCAACCGTGCAAACTTCAAAAGTGCAAGACACTGTTTAATATTTTGATCAAATTTAGATCAAAGAAAACAAGTTTTTCTTGTTTTCGAGAACCAGTGGTTTATCAAAAGGCAATGCCTTTATACAGAAGTAAATTACTTCTTCTTTCTTCTTCTTCTTCTTCTTCTTATTATTATTATTTTTTATCCAAGATCTTGATCTTGTTTTTAGATCAACGATCTTTTTAGAAGAAACTCTTCTTGTTTCAAAGGTTTACCTTTTCTCTCTCTGAGTTCTTCTCAAAATTTTCTTTAGAGGAGTTGTCTGGTTTCTCTATCTCTGTGTCAATCTGTTTTAGACTTGGAGTCAAGGGGCCTTTATATAGTGCCAATTGATTTTTTAAATCAGTTAAAGAGATCGTTCTCTGAGTGATTTAGGAATTTTTCCCCACCGTTGGATCTTTGATCCAAGGGCTTCTGTTTTACAGAAAATAATCTTCTTGTTTTAACAAGATTAGAAAGATCTTTCCAGAATTTTTCTATTTTAAATGCTGGCACAGCTGGCGCAAGCGCACCTGTGCTTGACACGTGTCGCGCAGCGCAGAGCGCAGCGCAGAGCGCAGCGCAACTGCGCTGACACGTGTCACGCAGCGCTGAGCGCAGATCATCTGAAGCGTTGCTTCCTTTATTTTTTTATTTTTATTTTAAATAGAGCCTTGCTCTGATTGGGTGCGCTGTCTTAGGCCCAGCGCTGGCGTGTCAGCTTTTGACACGTGGCGCGCTGCGCGCAGCGCAACGAATCTGAAGCGTTGCTTCAATTCAATTTTTTTTGAATTTTTGAAATTCAAACAGAGCTTTGCTCTGATTGGGGGAAACAGACACATATATATGTATGTATGTGTGCATGCACATCATCATGTGTATGTATAAACATATATGCATACATCCAAAAGAAAAGGTTTAATTAAAAATGAGCTAAAAGTTAATATTAAATCAACACTTGATTTAATAAATCGGTCACATCAAATGTGACCCGACCAATATTGAACGTTCTATTAAAATATGGTATCACATATTCGTATTTAATCGAGCTCCTGCGCATATCACATATGCACATCACACCATTTCGCCTGAGCTAGAAAAATCCTGTGTGGGACTCTAAGACTCATCAATATGCCGACAGTAGGTGATGATCATATCAAAACACCTACAAGCCGCAAGCGGTCAGCTAAACGTAACGGCCACCCGGGTATTGAGCGATCAGAAGAAAAACAAGCGAACCCGTCAAAACTCCCGTCGAGCCATTGGCAACACTTACCGTACAATCCGGTCTCTTCGTCTGATATGTTGCATATCAAGTCTAGGGATGGAATCGTCGAGCCCTAATAACTCAATAAGTTATGTCGATATGAACTATGACCGGTCGAGAAACTACTGATAACACTTATCAGTAAATCTCATCAGCCCTGGCCAGGGACTTCAAGTCAGAGCCAATCGCACATTGCACAACATCAACTCCCTATACCGGGAGAGACGAAACCCCTCCTATCGCTCACTGTCTCCATGTGTCTCGAGACTATACCCAAAAGCCACCTGTTTGCACGACTCAGTAGAGCCGTGGTAGGGTGGAAATCAAAGTACAGTGGGAGAACACACAAGACTCTATGACGATCTCGGGTCTACAGACTAACCTGTACTAGTGTCACCAGAGAACTGCTATCCGACGATAGATATAATACCATATAGGAATTCTCGGTGAATCCGTTCAGTATACTCAATCTCCACTGAGCACCCGTATACAATCTTTGATGTCCCAACACCAATGGATATGGGATCATCCATCGCCCATCATATGGGTCAAGAAACGTATACGCTAGTCTACTCTGGAATATCGATGCCCTGTCTCGATATACCTACGACTAGGAACATTTAAGGATATGCTTATAGACTACTCATGCCCCACGAGTATGATCTCTATCCCCACGAGTATGATCTCTATCATAGCCATGGAAGTTAAGCAAATATGCTCAGGGCTTTATCAACATGTATCAAATGAACAGTATCAAGTAAACATGTCAGATAAAGTAAAACTAGATATCATACTATCATGTCGAGCAAGAAAGTCATATATCAAATATCCATATATACATGTCCAAGCATCCACTATACATATAATGGCCTCTAGGGCATACATATATCCAACAATCCCCCACTTGCACTAAGGCCAATTATTGGCGTATCTCATACCCAACATCTCAAAAAGCCGCTCATGTTGCGGCTGTGGAAGGGCCTTGGTGAGTGGATCCGCGGTGTTATCCTTTGTATCTACTCTCCGAATCTCGATCACTTAGCGATCAACTATCTACCGGATCAAATGTTATCGCCTGAGGATGTGTCTGGACTTTTGATGGGGTCTGGGTTATTTCGCCAACGCCATAGCTCCATTATTATCACAATACAATGGTATTGGATTAATAATGGTTGGAACTACTCCTAGCTCCGCAACGAACTTCCTCATCCAGACGGCTTCCTTGGCAGCATTATTTGCAGCAATATACTCAGCTTCCATCGTGGAGTCTGCAACGGTATCCTGTTTGGAACTCTTCCAACATACCGCCCCTCCATTGAGGGTAAATACAAACCCTGAGATAGATTTACTGTCATCCTTATCACTTTGGAAGCTGGAATCGGTAAAGGCCTCCATTTGGAGATCCCCATTACCATACACTAAGAACAATTCTTTAGTCCTTCGTAGGTACTTAAGAATGTTCTTCACGGCTATCCAGTGTTGCTCCCCTGGGTTGGATTGATACCTGCTCATTACAGCTAGTGCATAAGCTACATCAGGGCGAGTACATATCATCGCATACATTATAGATCCTACGGCTGAAGCGTAGGGTATAATGCTCATGCGAGCTCTCTCTTCATCAGTCTTCGGACAGAAGTCCTTAGAGAGAGTGATTCCATAGCAAGCGGGCAAGGCACCACGCTTGGAATCTTCCATACTAAACCTTTTTAGGATGGTATCAATGTACTTTGATTGGGACAATCCCAATAATCTCTTGGATCTCTCTTTATAGATCCTTATGCCCAAAATGCACGAGGCATCACCCAGGCCCTTCATGAAGAACCTTTGTGATAAGAATAATTTGACCGATTATAGCATAGGAATATCATTTCCTATCAAGAAAATATCATCTACGTACAATATGAGGAAAGTGACAGTACTCCCTACAATCTTCTTATAAATGCATGGTTCATCTATATTTTTGATAAAATCATACTCTTTGATTGTATCATCAAAATAGATGTTCCAGCTCCGAGATACCTGCTTTAATCCATAAATGGGTTTAAGCAAGCTACACGCTTTTTCGCTGCTCCCACTATCAATGAAGCCCTCTGGCTGATCCATAAAAACGCATTCTTCTAAATCACCATTTAGAAATGCAGTCTTAACGTCCATCTGCCAGATTTCATAGTCGTAGTGAGCAGAAATAGTAAGTAGGATCCGAATGGATTTAAGCATTGCTACTGGAGAGAAAGTTTTATCATAGTCCAGTCTCGGTCTTTGACGAAAACCTTTCGCTACAAGCCTTACTTTATAGGTATCTACCTGTCCATCTACACCAATCATTTTTTTAAAGATCCATTTGCACCCAACGGGTTTTATCCCAGGAGGTGCAACGTCCAAAGTCCATACTTTGTTGGTGTATATGGACTCCATTTCAGATCTCATGGCATCCAGCCACTTCACTAAGTCACCACTCGTGATAGCTTGTTGAAAACTAGTAGGGTCATCATCATCTATGATGCAATCTTCTCTATCACCATCCATAAGAAACCCATAGTATCTTTCCGGCGGGCGAGAAGTTCTACTAGATCTCCGGAGCGGCTGAGGTTCTTGAAGTTCTACTGCAACATCAGTTTCAACCAATTCGTCCCGAGTAATTTGTGTTTCCAGAATCTCTTCTAGTTCTACCACTTTGCCATCAGTACTGTCTGTAAAGATTTCATTTTCCAAAAATGTGGCATGTTGAGAAACAAAAACCTTTTGTTCCTCCTTGTGGTAGAATGGATATCCATACGAGTGTTTTGGATATCCATAAATTTACACATGACCGATCGTGTCTCGAGTTTATCCGGATTCTGCTTTTTGACATAAGCCGGATAACCCCAAATCCTAACTCTTTTAAGAGATGGTCTCCTTCCAGACCATATCTCATATGGAGTGGTAGACACGGTCTTTGATGGAACCCTGTTCAATAGATAAATTGCTGTCTCTAATGCATGTCCCCAAAAGGAAAGTGGTAACTCAGCATCACTCATCATGGACCGTACCATATCTAATAGGGTACGATTCCTCCGTTCTGACACACCGTTGTGCTGTGGTGTGTACGGAGGAGTGAGCTAAGAGAGAATCTCATTCTCTTTTAAGAATTCTGAAAACTCAGTGCTTAAATACTCTCCACCTCGATCTGATTGAAGTTTCTTGATACTCGAGCCAGTTTGTTTTTCTACTTCAAGTTTGTACTCCTTGAATTTCTCGAAAGCTTCGGATTTATGCTTCAATAAAAACACGTGTCCGAATCTTAAGAAATCATCAGTAAAAGTGATGAAGTATGAAAAACTGCCTCTAGCATGTGTAGACATTGGTCTGCATACATCACTATGTATGAGGCTTAAGAGTTCTGTAGCTCTCTCTCCGTGTCCTATAAACGGAGTTTTGGTCATTTTACCTTTGATACAAGACTGGCAAGTTGCATAAGATTTATATTCAAAAGGTTTTAAATATCCATCTTTATGTAGCTTGTTTAGTCTTGTTTCATTAATATGACCAATTCTACAATGCCAAAGAAAAGATTCATTTATATCTGAAATCTTTCTTTTATTTGTATGTTGTATATTGAAAACTGTGTGCTGGTTTAGGACGTAAATTCCGTAACTTAGTGTACCATACCCAATCAACTGTTGATTCAAGTTAATGTTCATAACATTATTTTGCAACACAAAATGATATCCTTCATTGTCCAACAAAGATACGGATATTATATTACATAGCATACCAGGTACAAAATAACAAGGGTTCAAAACCAAAATACATCCTAAAAGCAACCCCAGATGATACTCTCCTACGGATACAACATGTACATTAGAACCATTTCCAACCCGTAGAGTGTGGTCCTTAGTCTTCAAAACTCTACTGTTTCTCAATCCCTGCATACAATTACAGATGTGAGAACCAGAACCGGTATCTAATACCCAAGATGTTGAGTTTAATGAAAAACAGTTTTCAGTTACAAACACACCTGAAGCGGAAGTATCAACATGCTTCTTCTTCTTGAGATCTGCAAGGTACAAAGCACAATTGCGTTTCCAGTGTCCCGACTTATGGCAGAAAAAACATTCTCCTTTTCTATTTCCCGCGGTCCCAGACTTGTCTTTCTCCTTCGCCTTTTTAATTCCACCTCTTGGCTTGGTGGGATTCTTCTTCTTCTTTCCGTTGGCCTTGGCTTTCGGGACTGAAGAGGAAGATGGCCCATAAAGCAGAGCGGGAGTTTTCGCTGTCTTAAGCGTGCTCTCTGCATTTCTCAACATATTGAGAAGTTCAGGCAATGATTTCTCCAAATCGTTCATATTGAAATTCACTATGAACGGAGCAAAGGCGTGGGAGAGAGACTGCAGAACAATATCTGTATATTGCTCATTATTTATAGTCCATCCCAGTTCCTCAAGTTCTTCTATAAGACCAATCATCTTCAAAACATGGTCTCCTACTGATGCACTGGGGGCCAACCGCATCTGAAACAGCTTTTGAGATGCCTCGTATCGTAAAGTACGAGATTGCTCTTCATACAACTCCTTTGTATGAAGAAAGATGGATTGTACTTCCATCTTCTCATGCTGTTTCTGATGGATACTATCCATAAAAGCAAGCGCGAGGCATGTGGCCGTGTTGCAATCAATATCCCATGTTTTTCGGATCTCCTTATCCGAAACAGATGATTCAGGTCCTGGGACGGGTAGGGCTTTGGTAGTGAGGACATATGATATTTTATCATATGTGAGTGCAATGTTCAACTTCCTCAACCATTCTTTATAATTTTGTCCAGTCAGTTTTTTTTTCTCTAAAAGAAGCTTAAGTCCCGTCATCGGTATCTGCCATTAGGAGAGAGAAAAGAATACACTCAGCGAAAAGCTCTTGCAAAGATCAGATTGGTTTATTATCTTATCTAATCGATGTCTCCTACTGCTTTTATCAATTTTTCTTTCAAACCTGAAAAGAAAACTAGCCAGGATTAATTACATTCTACAGTTTCTCTAACCGGTCAGCCAGGCCAGTGTCGGTACTTTGAGGGAGGTTCCCCATGCTTGCGCACGGACCTAATTAAAATAAACCTCGTTTTTCCCAGAGGCCAAACCCCGTTAACACCTTTATAGACACCTACTGGATTAGCTAATTGTAAAGTGTAAAATTCTCCGGGAGTAACTCTTACTCACAGTGGGATCGAGATCCAAATATCATATAGATGGTATGCAATCTCATTGCAAATCTCAACTTTTGAAACTCCCGATATGGTTTTTACCCCTAGATACTTATGACCTTGGCTATGGTCAACATATCATAAGCACTAGTCAAGTTCTACCCGTCATTTCGAGATTAACTAGACCCACCTATATGACCCTTGACTATGATCAACATAATCACATGAATGTCCTAACTGATCGCATTATATGCTTTATAGGAAGACATCACTTAGCTACCGTACACTACGCCTTGACTATAATCAATATACGTAGCACGAATACTAAGTACTCTGCTTCCTTAAATGACGGAGGGTTGCGGATGGTTTTTATGAAAACCTTTAACGCTTTGAACTTGATTTCGTTGTAGAATCTAAACTGTTTTGGAAAAGGAGTGGTTTAAGCTCCGTATCTTTTGAAACTTGCTTTTTCATAAAAAGGAGCCGAGTGAGTTTCAAATCCGATTCTACAACATCTTTAGGTTTCTTTTCTTTTACATTAATCTCATTAATGTATTCCCATCATTTAAGATCCTAAGCCATTACAGAAAGAAACAAAAAACAGTATTACACATCACATATATAACAATATTACATTCGTCTCAGATATTAAGCAATCACATCACAGAATAATTAGCAGCAGAAACACATATATGAAAATATAGGATATACTAGGAACTCTGTATTTCATACTTAGCCTAAGATAGAAAATACGGATTCCACGATCATGATGAATAGCCAAGCCCACACTCTTAGACCCTTACGAGAGCGGCAAGTGACCCTTCCAATTCTGGAGTTTAGGAGACCCGGTCTCGACTCCTCGAGATGGCCTCCCACTGAACTCCAGAACCCGGTCACTCGTGCTCCCCTCCTTGGGTCTATCCTAATGCGGAAAAGTAAAATATACATCAATGGAGACATCATCCTCAACCCGGATGTACCCCAATAAAAGAATAATATATACAATGAATTTTACATGAATAAAAAGATAAACTCTCGTCTCACATAAAACCCCCGGCTATTCGATCACGACGATCCTATACATCATATCACATCAACAATTGAAAAGCATAGACGACGTTAAAATATATCAATCAACACATCAACATACCCACTGTAATAACAGATCTCAACACTTGAATCTGCATAAAAATTTCCCAGAGAGCATATAAAGTACCTACGGATCAACGCATGAGCGCACGGTCCAAGCCTCACCAACGGCGCGGCGGAACCGCCGTAAATACACTTATTTGGCCACGGTTCTGCGGTCGTTATGTCGAGTTAGGCGCTTGTTTTTCTTGGGGATCCATAGAAAACCCTGCTCTATTTTCTGAATATTTTTAATCACAAAAATTCCAACTTTTGAAAAAATTTCCAGTGAGCATGTAAAAATATCATTTTTCATGTTCGATTGAGTTTTTAAACGTCGTCCGGTTTACCCTAAAGCTCTAGCTAGGCTCTGATACCATGTTGGTGTGTAGTAGTGCCTCTAGTAAGATGGCATCATCATAAAGTAGTGAACTTTTAAATTCTAGAGGGCTATTACAAACGAACTACGAATCGTAACTAGAGATTAGGGTAATAACAACATTATGTGAAGTCTAAGCTAAAGAAAAAGGGAATACAACCTTTGTAGCCAACTCCTTCGGTCTTTAGGACTCCTACGGCTTTGCTCGAAGCTTGGAACGACTCCGCTCAAGGTCCTTCGTCGTCTACGATGATCCACCCGGAGATTCCTAGGTCAAGCTTTTTGCCTCACTAAATGAAGCAAACACTCTACACTAAAGGGCTAGAGTAGTGTAGAATGGTTGTGTGGTTTGTGAACTCACTTAAAAAACCCTTTCTTTTTAATTTCCTCACTCTTTTAAAACTCAAGAGAGATTGAAGAAGGAGGAAGATGAAGATGGCAAAGCTTTTGTAAATATAATGAAAAACTTATTTCAAAAAAGAAAAAGAAAAGAATATATATGAGACACTTTCAAATATAACCATAGTTAACCAAATATCTAGATATTTTGTAGATGGGTTAAAGAACAAAGGAAATCTAACCATGGTTAAAGTCAATGGTCAAAGAAGAAGTGTGTAGAAAATGAGTCATTATGCTAATTTCCTTTTTCTTTAATTCATTAACAAAAATCTAGATATTTATCAACCATGTGAGTCTTGTATTGCCATCTTTTATGTATCATCCACCATGACACATATGTATGTATGTATGTGTGCATGCACATCATCATGTGTATGTATAAACATATATGCATACATCCAAAAGAAAAGGTTTAATTAAAAATGAGCTAAAAGTTAATATTAAATCAACACTTGATTTAATAAATCGGTCACATCAAATGCGACCCGACCAATATTGAACGTCCGATTAAAATGCGGTATCACATATTCGTATTTAATCGAGCTCCTGCGCATATCACATATGCACATCACACCATTTCGCCTGAGCTAGAAAAATTCTGTGTGGGACTCTAAGACTCATCAATATGCCGGCAGTAGGTGATGATCATATCAAAACACCTACAAGCCGCAAGCGGTCAGCTAAACGTAACGGCCACCCGAGTATTGAGCGATCAGAAGAAAAACAAGCGAACCCGTCAAAACTCCCGTCGAGCCATTGGCAACACTTACCGTACAGTCCGGTCTCTTCGTCTGATATGTTGCATATCAAGTCTAGGGATGGAATCGTCGAGCCCTAATAACTCAATAAGTTATGTCGATATGAACTATGACCGGTCGAGAAACTACTGATAACACTTATCAGTAAATCTCATCAGCCCTGACCAGGGACTTCAAGTCAGAGCCAATCGCACATTGCACAACATCAACTCCCTATACTGGGAGAGACGAAACCCCTCCTATCGCTCACTGTCTCCATGTGTCTCGAGACTATACCCAAAAACCACCTGTTTACACGACTCAGTAGAGCCGTGGTAGGGTGGAAATCAAAGTACAGTGGGAGAACACACAAGACTCTATGACGATCTCGGGTCTACAGACTAACCTGTACCAGTGTCACCAGAGAACTGCTATCCGACGATAGATATAATACCATATAGGAATTCTCGGTGAGTCCGTTCAGTATACCCAATCTCCACTGAGCACCCGTATACAATCTTCGATGTCACAACACCAATGGATATGGGATCATCTATCGCCCATCATATGGGTCAAGAAACGTATACGTTAGTCTACTCTGGAATATCGATGCCCTGTCTTGATATACCTACGACTAGGGACATTTAAGGATATGCTTATAGACTACTCATGCCCCACTAGTATGATCTCTATCATAGCCATGGAAGTTAAGCAAATATGCTCAGGGCTTTATCAACATGTATCAAATGAACAGTATCAAGTAAACAAGTCAGATAAAGTAAAACCAGATAGCATACTATCATGTCGAGCAAGAAAGTCATATATCAAATATCCATATATACATGTCCAAGCATCCACTATACATATAATGGCCTCTAGGGCATACATGGCTCTATGACCCTATCCTTCGGGAAGATATCAATAGAGCTTAACATATACAAGTTGGGAAGTGTACCTTCCGAACCTACTGCTCAGGTCTGTTCTGTCGAATTAATGGATGTCGACAACAACGAATTTGATCAGCCCCATGATACCGATCTAGACTCTTTTCATATGTTGTTGTTTGATCCAACTATGTATCATACGGACTCTTCCACCGAGTTGTCCGGGTCAACATCTAACACTGATTATGAACCGTTTTTGGAGTCTGAAGATCACCCCGCACTTTTTGATAACATTATTCTTTGGGGTATCGATGAAAGCTTTGAGGACATTTTCGCTGATGAACTCGCGTTTTTAGCAAACATGGGTATTGAGATGAATCAACTACAAGAAAAAGAAATTGAACCTCCACCCCTTCTTCTGGACAATCATGTGAATGCGAGTAATCCATCATCACTACACTGTGTCGTCTCTCCAACTTGAGACGCAAACCCATTCTTTCACACCACTTATCCCTTCCCCATTTCTTCCAGACTCTATTCATCATATTCTTCCACCAACCGGTGCTTTTCACGGATAAATTTTTTGAATGGTTGGTGTTGACATTTGGTCTGTGCAAAGCTTGGCATTGACTAATAACTTTGACCCCCTCTTGTGATTTTAAAAGATTAACATTGTTTAACTCAAGTTTGGGGGATGTAGGGTGTATTTTTGGCTTTTGAAATAAAAGTTGTCCTCAAAATTGTGAGCCAAAAATAAGTTTGGGGGGAGATTTTCACTTTCATATATTTTTGTCCCCGTTAATAAATTGTCCTCCCAAGCTTACAGGTTTTTGTGATCTAGTAGAAGACAACAGTGAGGACACTGTTGAAAACAAGTTTTGGGGGGGGGGGGTTGTGCTTATTTACGCATCACTTTGCATCATACTTTGCATAAGCACAAAACAAATATATATAAAAAAAAATTTGTACATAAATAAGATGATAAAAGATTAGATAGTGAAAAATTACATCCAAAAGATTAGAATAATTTAAGAAAACCTAGAAAGTTAGAAGTTTTCTTAAACGAAACTAGTAATAAGTAGTTATGAGCCGTTGTCCCAAGGGTTAGTAAGATGAAAGAAGTCACTAATCTACGGATAAAAATAAGTCTGAAAAATAGTTTCTATTCTGGAAGCCAATCATTTGAATGTTGATACCCTACTTTTCGCACTTACACACGTCTTGAAACTCGGAATAGTAGAGGATACCTTGAAATGCTCTTGTCTAAAAGCCAAAGTATGAAGGAAATAATAAATGGAAAATAAAAGATAAAATGGTGAAAAGAAAAATGATCACCGGTTTTCTTATCACCAAGGCAGCAATAAAAAAATATAGCAAGGGTGCTTCATCACCTAGTGCCTTAGACCAACTGGTTTGGGAGTCACTGCTAAGTCTTAGGTGGTACAAGACGAGGAAAATATTAAATATACCTAATCAGCAAGCACATGAGTAATCGGTCGGTTAGTACCTCAAGAAGTATTAACGGTCGCATGAAAAATGTGTGAGCAAATTCCATCTAAATATTCATTAAAAAGTACTGAGATAGATGGACAAGAGTATGATAGCTTGAATTGAATTCTCCGAGTGTAGGGATGTTTTTTACACACACGTAGGGGTATATGATCAATGTTTGGAAGAAAGGTAGGAATGAAGAATAAAGACGATATTTTATTGAGAGATGGTGTGATTTCTAACATCTTTTCATGACTATTAAGATAGGGCTCATGACAACCGAAAAGCTAGTATTAGTTGGAAACTCTAATTTTCAAAGTCTTTCTTTTATAATTCTTATCTTTATATGTAACTTTCACAGTCTTCCTTTTATTATTGGATTTTTTGGGTGCAATCCGCTGAAAACCCTCAGGAGACAACACTCCTCCTACTAGGGACACCTAGAGATTTAGAGGCTTGTTGCACGTGATCAGTGCAATCGTGTTGCCTACGAAAGTGTGCTAGTTAGTTTTTCTCTTTCTTTATCTTCTCCTTCTTTCTAAATAAAGACGTTTGCTCGAGACGACCAAAATTAAGTTTGGGAGAATTTGATCAGTCGAAAATAATGCATTCTCAACACGTTAATTTCCCTACTCTTATCAGTCATATATAGGTGTTTATTGTAATTATAACACAGATTACGAATTCATATGGAAAATACCAAATAACCTGTGTTATAGTTATAATCGACATACTAAAGGGAAATTTAGTGTTTATTATTACTTGCATTGATCTGTATATATCAACCCTTGTCTTGAGATTGTGTGCAGCAAATTCTTCAGGTTAAAGAGCCGGAACTGCTTAAAGTGCTGATGAAAATACATCAAGTCCAAGACCTGTGATCTGGCAGTAAACAAGAAAGTATAAAAATATTCCAGATATCAGAAAAGTGCCATAAAGCCAACATGAAACAACCCTGAAATTTCCATGCAGCAACTTCACCAAACGGTCGAGGATCCGCGGCCGAGTCAGGCCGATCCGCCGCGGATCCACGGCCGAGTCGACTCGTCGGCGGCAGGAACCTTTTGCAGAAGACTTATTTTAACGGCCAAACTTCTTCAAGACGTTTCAAATCTCCAGAAACTTCCCTCCAACAGCAAGGCTTCTCATGCAAGCTAGCTAACTAGCTTAATCTAGAAACTTCTCTACTCTAGCTTCTCATACAAGCTTCATAACAACCAAGCTTCCAAGGGAAGCTATACCTAGCTTCTAGGGGAAGCCAAAGGGAAAAACTATAAAAAGGCACATAGGGCTTCATTGAAAAGGTTGTTCATTAGTTGATTAGTTGTTCGGTTGTTGAATATTAAGCCAAATTTCCACAAGTTGGGTGACACAACTTGCAACTCGAAACCCTAGCCCCAAATCCATTTCAAAAAGCCAAATCAAGATTCATCGAGTATCAAATCAAGCAAGCATTCAACGAGCCTTTTGAAGCAACGCCGATCTTCATCCGAGCAAGAGATCCAAGACGATCCGCGACTCAAGAAGACGATGCGAAGCTAGTTCAACGATTTAGTTCCTCCTCAAATCTTGTAATCTTTGAGTGTATTGTAGCGAAACGTCAATTAAATAAAAGGTGAAAATCTTTATTCTTGCTTTCTATTCATTCTCGCATTATGATATTCTTAGTTCTTGATTGCTTTATAATGATGCGTGAGTAAAAACTCCGCTTGTAGAGGAATCGAGAGAATAGGTAGATGACGTTGATGAAATTCTTGAACGATTCTTAAGTCTTATGAGTTTTGTAAACTTTAGGAAATTGAATCAACGATGACCTAGTTTTGAGCAAGATACTTTCTTGAATGTTTTCGTTCCAAACTAGAGATCAATAATTGATGATTGAATTTCCTAGAGGCTAGAATTTTAATGCTAATTAACGAAAGGACAAGAGATGATGATGAAGAAACCCTAGTTTCTTCAATAGATCCCTAAACCTCGTTGATTGTCATCGATCTAGCAACAAATTTTTAATAGATAAGAATTTGTAATCATAAGTATTCATCATCACTATCAATTTGATTGATTCCGACAAGGCTTTCTACAAATCATGATAATTCAAACGATTTGGATATCTTCTTGAACTTTAGTATTTCTTAATTTTAGATCTATTTCTTGATGATTCTTGAAACTAAATTTCACAATTATTGAATCATTTCACTCAACTAAAACAAGATCGATCAAATCACACTTTCCCTATGGACGATCCGCATTCACCGACGAACCTACAATAGACACCGTCAATTGATTGCGGTTTATAAATTTCTTTGGTTGTGATATATTTTTATATTTTCCAAACACGACACGGAAATCGATTATCAATCAATCTCATATCCATTAGTGTTTGACATCAGAGATGATATACGGGTGCTCAGTGGAGACTGGGTACACTGAGCGGACTCGCCGATAACTCCTAGATGGTATTATACCTCACGTCAGATGGCAGTTCTCTGGTGACACTGGTACAGGTTAGTCTGTCGACCCGAGATCGTCATAGAGTCTTGTGTGATTCCCACTGTGCTTTGATTTCCACCTTACCACGTTCAAGAGAACATGCATAACGGTGGTTTTTGGGTACAGTACCGAGTCACATGGAGGCAATGAGCGATAGGAGGGGATTTCGTCTTTCCCGGTATTGGGGGTTGACGTTGCGCTGTGCTCGATTAGCCATAACAGTAAGTCCCTGGCCAGGGCTGTTTCTGAAATTTACTGGTAAGTGTTATCGGTAGTTTCTCGACCCGTTATGAGCCTTACATCGGCACGACTTATCGAGTTATTGGGGTCTGACGTTTACCACCCCCAGACGAGATATGCGACATATCAGACGAAGAGACTGGACTGTAGGGTAGTGTTACTGATTGGATTCGCAGGAGTATGAGCAGGCTTGATTGTTGATCTTCTGATCGCTCAATACCCGGGTGGCCGTTACGTTTAGCAGACCGCTTGCGGCTTGTGGGTGTTTGATATGATCATCACCTACTGCCGGCGTATTGACGAGTCTTTAGAGTCCTACACAGAGGTTTCCTAGTTCATGCGAAACGAAGAAGGAGCACATATGTGATATGTGCGGGACTAAGATTAATACTGTATGTGATACCGTATTCTATTCTCGCGATTTGTGTTATCTATCGGTTATATGTGATATAGCCGGGTTATCGAATCAAGTGTTGATTCGATAAATTGATACATATGATATTAGTCGGTTATATGTGATATAGCCGGATTGTTAAATCAAGTGTTGATTTAATAATTTAGTGTATAATTATATATTTGATATATTAACATACATTTACTAATATTAGCTCACTTATGATTTCTTTTCTCACTTGATTGTGCACATAGTATATATGTGATATATATTAGTGTACAATATTGTGTGTCATGCTAGATGCCACATGAGACATGGGTGTATGAGACTTACACCATACTAATAATAATGATAAGGTTTTATTTATCTAAAGTAAATCAAAATTAGTGGAATTAAGTCACATGGTTGAAGCTTGGAGAAGCTTGTGGAACCATTGACCAAGTCCACTCCTTTTGTTTTACTTGTAGATATTTATTAACCTAACCATTATTGTTTGCCACGGTTTAATTTCTACATGGGTTAGCGTATGACACTAACTCACCCATGGTTGCTATTCTCACCTCATGAATTCATTCTCATCTCTTGACTTCATCTTCTTCATCCTTGAGAAAAAGCTTTCTAGCTTTTGGAAAAGTGAGAAAATATTGTGAGAAAAAGAAAACTAAAGAGAGCCCATTTCCTACTTCATCATCATCTACTATTAGCCATTTAGTTTAGCGTGTTTGCTTCACTAATCTACCATTAGTGAAGAGATAGTATAAGCTTGAGTCTCCTCGACGTAGATCATCTTCGGCCTCGAAGACTTCAAGTAAGCTTGTTCATTTCTCCGGGAGAACCCTTTCTAGTGTTCGGTTGTTCATGACTTGCAGCGAAGAGACTACTACACGGAGCATTAGAAGTGAAGGACCGGTCTACAAAGGTTGTATTTCTCATTCACTTAGATGTAAAGTAGTTTACATATCGTATCGTCGCATTTTATAGTAACGATTCTAGGGTTAAGGTTAGCTAGAATGACAAATTTTTTGAAATTGGCATGGACGATACCTCTCGAAACCTTGCTGTCGTGCTAGGAAACCCTGCATATATAGTGCTAAGCACTTTTTATATGGCGTCCACATGAGAAGCATGTGTGGCGCTATCCCATTTATTTTGTTAAGCGCATACATGTGTTTCACGTGAGGTGCTGGGCGCTGCCCAATAAGTGCTAAGCACTTTAGTCATTTTGACTAAACATGAAGTACCAAGCACTTTAGTATGGCGTCCACATGAGAAGCACGTGCGGAACTGTCTCATTTTATTTTTTTGGGTGCCCACGTGTTTTTTTAGTGAGGTGCTGGGCGCTGCCCAATCAGTGCTACGTTTTGGCTGTATATGAAGTGCTAAGCACTTTTACTCAGCGCTCATGTGTATTTCACGTGAAGCGCTGGCTTTCTGTTTTGGGCGCTCACGTGTTATTCACGTGAGGCGCTGGGCGCTGTTGGGAGGGCGCCCACGTGGGAAGCACGTGAGTCGCTAAATTCTTTTCTTTTTCAGAGATTGAATCTCTGTTAATGGTATTTTGACTATTAATGATCACCAAGATCTTTGTTTTGAAGATCTGGGATCAGGTTTTCTTTAAGAACTAAGTTCTTATGTTTTTATTTTATAAGAACTAAGTTTCTTTTAGGGTCAAACCCTATTTTCCGAGGAATTAAATTCCCATAGAATAAGTTCTTTTTCTTTTTTCATTTTTTTAAGCTAGTTCTTTTCTGAATCTTTGGTTCTCAAAAACAAGATCTTCCCGATGAGAATTAAATTCTCAGCTTGTGGGAGACTTGTTTTGTGGATCTCTGATATAGAGAAAGAACTAAGCTTTTGAGATGGGTTAAATCCTTAGACACGTTAGGTAAAGGAGATGTTTTGATCTCGATTTTTCTTTATCTAGGGCTTTGAGAAGGAAGGTCTTTCTATTTTTATTGAGAATTAAATTCTCTATTGTTTTGAGGGCTCACTGTATTTTTTGCAAAAACTTATGGAAGGGTCCCTCTATATGAGACTTGAAGTCTCGAGTCATTTATATAGGAGAGACAAGTTTGTTAATTAATTTGAGAAAATATCTCATTGAGAGATTCCAATTGATTTTATTGGTCTCAAAGATTACTTGGGGAATTTTATCCACCGTTGGATCTTTGATACAATAATTTCTGTTTTACAGAATATATTTTCTTGTTTTTAATAAGATTGGGAAAATATTTTCACATATACAGAAGAAATATTTTCCCATGTACAACATTTTATTCTGTAAAACGGTGATTTTTAATCCAAGAGCTCTCTGTTTTACAGAGAGCAATCTTTTTTATTTGTAAGGATTGAGGAAATATATTCCCAAAATTGAATTTTATTCTATCATTAGATCTTTGATCTCACTTAGAAAGATTTAGGAGATATTTACTCTTAATATAATTTAAATCTATTTTTTAATGATTTATCATCTCCATTGGATTTTTGATCCAATGGCTCTGTTTAACAGAGAGTATCCCAGTTTTTAGGGAAATACCCCCCTGTAGAATTTAATTCTACTGATTTTAACTTGGGCACCGGCGCTCACGTGTCATGCATGTGGGTGCCACTTAAGAATTTAATTCTTATATATGATAGGCACTCCTGTGCTTTGCACATTGGCGCCCACATGAGCTTCATGTGCGGCGCCACCATAGAATTTAATCTTACAAGGTTGGCGCTGGTACTGGCGCCCTCGTAGGGAGCACGTGAGGCGATGCCTCATTATAATTTAACAGAGCTTAGCTCTCTTATTATGTTTAAATATTAGGGGAACAATCGGGAAGAGTGTTGAACAACCATTTTGGTGAACAAGTTGATGATTTTGACGACGCCCCGGCTACTACTTCTACTCCTATTTCATCTAATCCAACATTTTCTTCCGAGCCCATTCTTCGTTCTTTACCGGGCTCGAACCCTCAGTCCACTTTATTGAATGAACTACCATCTCAGACCACCGCAAATCCAATTTTGGGATCCATTCCATTCCCATAAACTTCTCCACAAGTGTTGGACCCAACCCCTGTTAATAAAGCTCCTTTTCCAAACTGGTTGAGGCCCAACAAACCAAGTCCACAAATGGAGAAAATTATGGAAATGTTTAAGCAAGTTAGCATAAATATTCCTCTCTTAGATTCTATCTAACAAGTTCCATCCTATGCAAAAATTCTAAAGGACTTGTGCACTAAGAAAAGAAAAACTCAAGTGTCTAAAAAGGTTTTCTTAGTGAGCAATGTGAGCGATGCTCTTACCCAACATTTGCCCAAGAAACATAAGGACCCCGTTTGTCCTACAATTTCTATAACTATTGGGGGTAAAAACATCAATCGCGCTCTACTCGATCTAGGTGCTAGTGTTAACTTGCTCTCGTATTCTATTTATGAGCAATTAGGCATAGGAGAGTTGAAACCTACGCACTGCACGCTCCAGATGGCCGATCGATCTATTACCCACCCTAGGGGTGAGCTAGAGGACGTGTTGATCAAAGTCAGGGAATTTATATTCCCTGTGGACTTTATAGTTTTAGATACTCAGCCTGTGGCAAACCCACGAAACCAAATTCCGGTGATTCTTGGTCGACCTTTTCTTGCAACTTTAAACGCGATAATCAATTGTCGTAACGGTTCCATGAACTTATCCTTTGGGAAGATGACAATTGAACTTAACATTTTTAGGGTAGGAAGTCAACCCTCTGAACCTTCTCCTCATATAATTGATATATGTTCTATTAACGAGATAGCTTCCGACAGTTGCGAATTGGAGGATTTTTTGCTCCACGATAATGATCACGACGCTACAAGTGCGATGTTGTTTGATCCAGCTATTTATTATACGAGTAGGGACCCTTCTTTCGACAAGTACAACCCTGAGTCTAAATCCTTTGACTTGTCGCATAAGTTAGCTGAGCCATCCGAGTCAGTCTCTTACGCTAGCTATGAACCTCTTATGGAGTCCGAGTATCATTCCCTTACCCTACCTTCTATCGTCTCTCCGCCGATACTAGATCTCAATCCGCTGCCGTCTCATCTCAAATATGCAAATTTAGGTGAGAATGAGTGTTTTCCTGTTATCATATCAGCTTCTCTAGTTTTAGAGCAAAAGAGAGCTCTTCTGTCCGTCTTGAGATCGAATCGGCAAGCTTTTGGTTGGACAATGACGGACATAAAAGGGATTAGTCTCTTGATTGTTGAACATCATATACTTTTGATGGATGATGCCAAACCAGCCCAAGACCCATAAAGACAGTTGAATCCTGTCATTAAAGAGACAGTGAAGAAAGAAATCGTCAAATGCTTGGATAATGGTATAATTTACCCAATATCCGATAGCCAATGGGTAAGTCCTATTCATGTGGTCCCTAAAAGAGTCTGGCATCATGGTCATAACTAATGAGGCTAATGAGTTGATTCAAACACGCACCCAAATCGGGTGGCGGGTATGTATTGATTATAGAAAACTCAATACCACGACGAGAAAAGATCACTTCTGTCTACCTTTCATTGACCAGATATTGGAACGTTTAGCATGAGTACTACTGTTTTTTGGATGGATACTCAGGCTATAACCAGATTCCCATCGCTGAAAAGGATCAAGATAAGACAACATTTACTTGTCCTTTTGGTACTTTTGCTTATAGACGCATGCTCTTTGGGTTATGCAATACACCCGCTATATTTCAGCGGTGTATGATGGGGATATTCTCGGACATGGTCGAGAATTTTTTGGAGATATTTATGGACGATTTCTCCATATGTGGGGACTTCTTTGAGGAATGCTTACGTCATCATGACGCTGTTCTTACCAGCTGTAAGGATAAGAATTTAACTTTGAATTGGAAAAAATGTCATTTCATGATTCAAGAAGGTATTTTCTTAGGGCATATCATTTCACGAAAAGGTATTGAGGTAAACAAAGCTAAAATAGATGTCATTTCTAACCTTCCTCCTCCCAAATGCGTCAAAGATATACGATCCTTTCTTGGTCATGCCGGGTTTTATAGAGAATTCATTAAGGCTTTAGCAAAATTGCTAGACCCTTAACTCTTCACTTGGCCAAGAATACAATATTTTACTTTGACTCGGATTGCGTGGTTGCTTTTGAATCACTTAAACGTTCCCTCACTACAGCCCATGTTCTTTCATTTCCGGACTGGAATCACCCTTTTGAGCTTATGTGTGATGCATCCGATTTTGCTATTGGTGCAGTTTTAGAACATCACATTGATAAGATGCCACATGTAATTTACTACGCAAGTAGGACCTTGAACGATGCCTAAATGGATTATACAACCACCGAGAAAGAACTTTTGGCAGTTGTATTTGCATTAGAAAAATTCAAGCCCTACTTAATTGGCTCTCCAGTTGTAGTTATACCAATCATTCAGCTTCACAACATCTTTAATCGAAGAAAGATGCCATGTCTAGGCTAATACGTTGGATCCTTTTATTACAAGAATTTGACATTGTCATAAGAGACAAAAGTGGATGTGAAAACGTCGTAAACAACCATCGTTCATGACTTTCTTCTTCGCCAACGTTGACCTTGCCAATAAACGATTCATTTCCGGATGAACAGCTCTTGACCATATCTTGTGAACTTTTGTTCGCTGATATTGTGAATTATTTAGTAACGGGACTTCCACCTAGAAAATGGTCAAATCAAGACAATCACAGATTTTTATCTCAGGTGAAACACTTCTACTGGGACGAACCTTATTGTTTAAGTATTGTTCCGATCAGATCATTCGCCGATGTGTCCCTAATAATGAGTTCAAGAGTGTATTGTCTTTCTACCATGATCAAGCATGTGGCAGTCACTTTGGTCCAACGAAAACGTTGGAGAAAGTTTCGCAATGTGGCTTTTATTAGCCAACATTATTTAAAGATGCATATGATTATTGCAAAACTTGTTCACGGTGTCAACACATGGGTCAGATTTCACGGAGAAATGAGATGCCGTTCCAACCTATCTTGGTTGTGGGGATATTTGATGTATGGGGAATTGATTTTATGGGCCCGTTTCCCAACTCTGTTGGGAACTTATACATTTTATTAGCTGTTGATTATGTCTCTAAATGGGTGGAAGCAATACCATGCCGTACTAATAATAACAAGGTTGTTGTTAAGTTCCATAAAGAAAATATCTTTTCTCGATTCGGACACCCACGCGCTATCATTAGCGACAATGGGACGCATTTCTGTAATCGGTCTTTGAAGGATTTGATGTAGAAATATTCAATCAACCATAAGTTTTCTATGCCCTATCATCACCAAATGAGTGGGCAGGCTGAGATCTCCAATAGACAGAGCAAACAAATTTTGGAGAAAACAGTTTCTAAGAACCATAAAAATTGGTCCACCAAATTGACGGATGCTCTTTGGGTATTTCATACCGCTTATAAGACCGATCTTGGTATGTCTCCATACCGACCAGTGTTTGGGGAGGCTTGCCGTCTTCCTGTCGAGATCGAACATAAAGCAATGTGGGCTATTAAAAAGCTTAATTGTGATTTTGATCAAGCCAGCAGCTATCGGGAGCTACAATTAAATGAGCTAAGCGAACTTCACGATGAAGCCCATGATAATGCGGTTATAGTAAAGAACCGGACAAAGGTGTTCCACGATATATATCTTTTGAGAAAAACATTCACACCGGGACAACAAGTCCTTCTTTACGATTCCTGTCTTCATCTTCATCCATGTAAGCTAAGATCTCATTGGAAAGGACCTTTTGTGGTGCGGTATGTGTACCCGCACGGTGCAGTGGATGTAGAAAATGTTAAAAACGGTTATATTTTTAAAATAAACGGGCATAGATTAAAACCGTACTTTTCCGCTGACTCATCGGAGGAGCTCATGTTATTGCAGGAGCCACTTTATCACAACTAACTTTCCTCCGCCTCACCTCTATGTTTCGGTAACACGGTTTCATCTAAGAATGGAGGCGTGTTAAAAAATAAATAAATATCTATGCTTTCCAAAGAACAAATTTAGGGGTGGTTTTTCATTTGACTATATTTTTCCCCTATTATTCTCCATCTAAGTCTACAGGTTTATGCGCTCGAAGAACAACATCAGTGAGGATACTGCTACAAACAGGTTTGGGGGGATGTTTGTATTTACTGAAATTTCATTTGGCACTAGGCACTATATATGAAAAAAATGAAAAAAAATTTGAAAATAAAAGTTAGAAAGTGAAAAATACATATGAAAGAAAGGAAGAGATTTACGAAAAGCAAGAAAATTAGATGTTTTAAAATAAAACTAGTAATAGATAGTCATGAGCTGTTGTCCTAAGGGTTAGTAAGATGAAAGGAATCACTAATATGAGAATAGAAATAAGTCTTAAAAATAGTCCCTATTCTTGAGTCCAAACTTCTGAATGTTGATACCCTACTATACGCACTTGCACACATCTTGAAACTTAGGATAATAGAGAATACCTTGAAATGCTTTTGTCTAAAAGTCTTAGTATGAAGAAAAAAAATATAAATCAACAAAATATAAATGACATAAAATATAAACGGTAAATAAAAATGAACACTGATTTTGTAATTACTTAAGGCAGCATAAAAAATTATAGCGAGGGTGCCTTATCACCTAGTGCTTTAGACCAGCTGGTTTGGGAGTCACTGCTAAAGCTTAGGTGTTGCAAGATTAGGATATTGCTAATTACGCCTTAATAAGTAAGCACACTTGGTAATCGGTTAGTTAGTACCTCAAGAAATATTAACGGTCGCATAAAGAATGTGTGAGCAAATCCATCTAAAATATTCCTCGACTAAAAGGCACTCAGGAAGATGGATAAAGGGTATGATAGTTTGAATTGAATTCTCCAAGTGTAGGGATTTTTTTTACACACACGTAGGGGTATATGATCTATGTTTGGAGGATAGGTAGGGAGGAAGACTAAAGATGATGTTTTATTAAGGAATGATGTGATTTCTGAGATCTTTTCAAGACCATTAAGATAGGACTCATGACAAATAAAAAGCTAGTGTAGTTTGTAACATTTATTTTCAAGTTTTTTCTTTTATATATTCCTTATCTTTGAATGTAATTTTTGTCTTCTTTCATTTATTTTGGAATTTTTTGGGTGTAATCCGCTGAAAACACTCAGGAGACAACACTCCTCCTACTAGGGACACCTAAGAGTTTAAAGGCTTATTGCACGAGCCAAGTGCAATCGTGTTGTTTACGAAAGTGTGCTAGGTTTTTCTTTTTCTTTTTAATAAATAATTTGCTCAGAACGATCAAAGATAAGTTTGGGGGTATTTGATTAGTCAAAAATATTGCACATTTGTATGAACATTTTCCCTACTGTTATTAATAACTAAAAGGTGTTAATTGTAAATAAAGAACATATGTGGGTTTATTTGTAAAAATATTATTATCATATGTTTCTTCATTTATAATTAATATAATTAGGGAAAATATATGCATATAATATTTAAATGAAATATTATTAATTAAAATATGCATATAATGTCAAATATTCCTAATCAATATTCTTAAGATATCGTATCAAATAAATGGTTGGAATAATATCTCAAAATTAAAAATTGCAACTGACAATTTGATTTGAGATATTGTGCAGGTATTAGCTCAGGTCTGAAAACTAAGTAGAAGATCCACATCAAATTAGAATATCAAACCGAATCTGCCAAATATTAGAAGCAAATTGAGAAATCTAGCAACGGCAGAGAGTAAGAGCAATATTTTCAGAATCTTTATATTAAGAGAATCTCCAAATATCGAGAGAGAAAGCTAGAAAAAATCCCAAGTCACAAATCCACAAAGGGGCGGCGGATTCGAGGTCAAACGTGGCTAAAGGCGGCGGAACCACGGTCTTATGATAGCCGTTGGATGTGGAATTTAGGGGCATGATCGTAATATTATCTACTCCAATATGGCATCTAGGGTTTCTAATTTCAGAGACTATATAAAGGACCGAGAGTTGTCTATCAAAACCATTCAAGATCCCAAATTCAAAAGATCAATTCATTTACCTATCGATCTAGAGAGAGATCTGTAAGGCTACGCCAGCGTTCCGGCCATCAATCCGTGGCCAAACGCGGAACAAAAACTTTTTAAAACCCCGCGCTAACGGAACCCGATTCCCGGATCGAACCATTAACCCTATACTAGTTAACTGTAAAAAGAGTTTAGAGAGGTTATACCTGCAGGGTTACCTAAGACAGCAGCAAGGTTTCAGGAGGCATCGTCCATGCCAAATTCAAAAAATTGTCGTTTTAGCTAACCCTAACAAAGAATCGTTAACTAGAAATCGACGGAAATGAAAATGCAAACACTTTGCAAGTCTAGTGAGGAAGGAATACAACCTTTGTAGACCGGTCCTTCACTTCAATAGCTCCGTGTAGTAGTCCCCTTCGCTGCGATCGTGAACTCTGGACTCTAGAGAGGCTCCCTTGAAGAAACGAACATGCTTGCTTCGAAGACTTCGAGGCCGAAGATGATCTACGTCGAGGAGACACTAACCCAAGCTATCTCTTCACTAATCATGGAATTAGTGAAGCAAACACCCTATACTAAATGACAAGTAGTAGAGGATGATGAAGTAGGAATTTTGCTCACATTAGATTTCATATTCTCACAAGTTTTCATCACAAACTCAAACCCTAGAAAACTCTTTTCTCTTTGAGCTCATGAAGAAGATGAAGAATTATCAAGAGAGAATGAATTATCCTTGAGGTTAAAAATGCAACCAAGGGTTAAGCATGTCATGCTTAACCCTTGTAGAGAGTTAACCATGGACATGGGTTAAAGGGTTGGGTTAAATAAATATCTTAAGCTAGACAAAAGAGTGGACAAAGTCAAAGATGCTTACAAGCTTCTACAAGCATTCAACAAATACCAACCATGATAAAATCCACAATTTTGAATAACTTAATGATAAATATAAAACCCTAATCTTAACCCTAGCATGGTTTAACCCTCAATAACCCTAGTTGCATTTGTAACCTAGCTTGATACATTTAACATATATCATATATATATCAATGTATCCAAAGTGAGAAAAGAAATCATAAGTGAGCTAATACTAGTTAATGTAATGTAATATATCAAATATATAATTATACATTAGATTATCAAATCAACTCTTGATTTAATAATCCGGCTATATTACCTATAACCGACTAATATCATATGAATCAACTTATCGAATCAACACTTGATCCGATAACCCGTCTATATCATATATAGCCGACCGATATCTCATATCGCGAGAATAGAATACGGTATCTCATATCGTATCAATCTCGGTCCCGCACATATCACATATGTGCTCCTACTTCGTTTCGCTTAAGCCAGGAAACCCCTGTTTAGGATTCTAAAGACTCGTCAATACGCCGGCAGTAGGTGATGATCATATCAAACACCCACAAGCCGCAAGCGGTCTGCTAAACGTAACGGCCACCCGGGTATTGAGTGATCAGAAGATCAACAAGCAAGCCCGCTCACACTCCTGCGAATCCAATCAGTAACACTACCGTACAGCTCGGTCTCTTCATCTGATATGTCGCATATCTCGTCTAGGGGTGGTAAACGTCAGACCCCAGTAACTCGATAAGTCGTGTCGATATGAGGCTCATAACGGGTCTAGAAACTACTGATAACACTTACCAGTATATCTCTGAAGCATCCTTGGCCTAGGACTTCTTGTTATAGCCAATCGAGCACAGCGCAACATCAACTCCCAATACCGGGAGAGACGAAACCCCTCCTATCGCTCATTGCCTCCATGTGACTCGGGACTGTACCCAAAAGCCACCATTTTGCACGTTCTCTTGAACGTGGTAAGGTGGAAATCAAAGCACAGTGGGAATCACACAAGACTCTATGACGATCTCGGGTCTACAGACTAACCTGTACCAGTGTCACCAGAGAACTGCCATCTGACGTTAGGTATAATACTATCTGGGAGTTCTCGGCGAGTCCGTTCAGTGTACCCAGTCTCCACTGAGCACCCGTATACTGTCTCTGATGTCAAACACCAATGGATATGGGATCATCCATCGCCCATCTACATAGGTCGAGAAGCTATACGCTAGTCTACTCTGGTATATCGATGCCCTGTCTCGATACACCCACGACTAGGAACATTTGAAGAATGTACTTATCGACTACACTGTCCCCACTAGTATGATCTGCATCATAATCCTGGTAGTCAAGTACTCATCCTAAGGGCTTTATCAACATGTAACATAGAGACAATCATCGTACATGTTAAGATAAAGAGCAACCAGATAGAATACTATCATGTCGAGCAAGAAAGTCCTCCCTATATATGTCCAAGCATCCACTACAATATACATCGTATGTACAGTAATGGCCTCTAGGGCATACATATAACTAACAATCTCCCACTTGCACTAGGGCCATCTGTTGTAGTATCTCATCCCAACAATCAGCAGTGGTTGAAGTATCTCATACTCAACCATCCCATATAAGTCTCTTCTGGGAATAGGCCTTTGTGAGTGGTTCCGCCCTGTTTTCCTCTGTGTCTACTCTCCTATCCTTGATCTCCCTGGAGATCAACCATCTCCATGATCAGGTGATACTGCCTAAGAATATGTCTGGATCACTGATGGGACGGGGGTTCCTAGGCATAAGCCACAACTCCATTGTCACACAATGGTAGGAACGAAGTTCATCTCATGAACTTATATATATATCCAGACTGCCTCTTTGGTAGCATCCTTGGTAGCAATGTATCCAGCTTTTATCGTCTAGTATGCCACGGTATCTAGCTTGGAACTCATTCAACATACTGTCCCTCCACTGAGGGTAAAGACAATGCCTGTGACTGACATTTAGTCGTCCTTACCACCATTGAAGCTATGCAGTGATTCTCCCCAGGATCGTTTGATACCATTTCACTACATCTAGTGAGAATCCTAACATCCATTTAGATCTATCTCATAGATCCAAAACTCAGGATTTATGAGGTATCACCTTGATCCTATATGGAGAATCATTGTGATAAGAGGAGATTGACCGAGCGTAGCATAGGAAACTCCTTTCCTATCAAGAGTATGTCATCCACGTACAATACGAGCATCACCACCATACTCTCTACTACCTTTTTTGTATATATAAGGTTCATCTACCATTTTTGATGAAGTCAAACTGTCACGCCCCGCTTCCCAAAATATGGAATACGAGGGGTAGACAAGGCCAGCCATGCTCCTACGGTCAAGAAAATGTCCTGCCGTAGTCACACTTCGGCTTCTAGTTTATCATGGTAAACAGTAAACGATGCGCAGGTAATGAGAAATGCAGTAACTGAAGGAAACAGTATAAAGACTGACCTGAAGTGGAACAAATGAATGTAAATCGGGAAGGCAAGTTAAGAAGTCTGTGATGCACGTCTAGATCTGGTCCAAGCTAAATCTTCTCCTCATACTGAGCATGCATACTCAGGTCGTCAGAGCGACACAATAGCAATATATTATATATGAAAACAAGTGACAATTCTGACAGTGGTAATGGACATGAATATCAATGGATCAATAATAGCATGAATATGAAAGTGCAGTAATCAATGCAGCGGGAAAGTAAAGCAGTATAACAATATGTCACGAATGTCAACACAGTATAGAAGGAATGTAAATGACAGTAACCCTATCAGTCTCTAAGTCTCACTGTACAGGTCACTAAGCCTATCGTCAGTCCAAGTGTGAGAGTCAACCACTCGCGAGTGTCCTCCACCCAAGGGTAGAACCCAAGGGCAAGGGACCACGGGCCCAACATGTAACGAGTGTATCACGGTGATATAGCACATACCCTGTAAATCTCCATATAACTCCCTAAATATATAAGCCGGCATGGGACTCCCGAGATTCTGTTGAATTCACACTTGAACTACCCCACACCCCGAGGTCTACATCCAACGCTAACCATAACCCTAAATACTAATCGATCCGTGACAAGTCTGCGCGAGAACTGGAGGCAGGACCTCCATCAAGCACGTCCCGACCAATACCTAAGATAAATGGCAGTGTCGGATGCCTTATCTGTGACACCCGTGCAAGCGCTTCCATAAGTGTCTCATACCACTTATAGTCACACGTACACGCATCCCACAGACGTCGACAATGCAATAGAATAAAAGGGACACTGATTGTGCACAAGTACGTATCACTTTCACTTAATCACGAATACACGAACACTGACGTACTTGCCGCAATCAACACTAAAATCTAACACTGGGTAAATGCACGATGTCACTAGGTTATCACTACAATGATATAGGTATGATATGATGCATGAACAGTATAAGAAGCACAACTAAGGTATCATAAAAACAGCAGTCTATCACTTGCACGATTTATCATGAAACATATGTATATAATTTAGCAAAATGATAAACAGGTAGTATTTAATATGTTCAGTTATCTATCCTTAGAATTTTGTTTCAGGTCAAACGGGTTTCAGGATCATTAGTTATAACTGTTTCATTTTAAGCGCACGCGGCTGGAAATCCAATTTCAGAATCAGGAATCCATTTCGCAACGCATTTTAACCCCGGTTGGGATCATAATTTAGCGATGCTACAGTTGAAAGAATTCTAGAGTTTTCAGTAAAGTTTTCAACGCAACAAACGGATCTCCAATCGCGTCTGTACGTTAGGAGTTATAATCTGTTTAATATCAACATGTCAATTCTGATTCTGCTGGGACCGTGATGTGTCCCGATCTTCTAAATTACAGATTAAATATCAAATGGTAACGAAACAGAATGAAATTAATTGTGTTGTCTAGCTAACAGATTTATCTATAATAAACAGCAGAGTTCCGTGACTTACAAGTTAAGGAAATTCTATGGTGTCCAATACGAAACAGCAAGCAAAGACTGGAGTCACTCTGGACTGCAGTCCAGAGCCGCACTCCGAACCGAATATCATCACAGTTTAAATACCGAAATGTCTGGAAACTGGTATGGAGTTAAAGTTCATCGAGTCGGCTCCAATTTGAGCCCTCGAACGCACCATTCTACTATGTACTTAATTTATGGTGAATTTAACGGTTTTCAGGTGCAACAGAAATACAGTTTTACGGTTAAACTTTGGGGCAGTTGTTTTGGTCATAAACGATCAATTTATCCAACGAAACTTGCACACGTTGCTCATCACAGCAAGGGCCCAAGTAATAAATTAAGTTCCGTCAATTTAGAAATGTATTTTCTTTGGGAACACGCACCGAACAGGTACGGCACAAAATCAGTTAAACTTGTAACTCTAATAATTTATGTATTTAATGATTTTAACCTAAGTAAAATAGCATGAAAGCAAGTAAAAACTTGCCTGGAGACGTCTTGGAGCACACGGCAGCGGCAACGACGTGAACGCGCGATGAATGACGCGTGCAAGGTTCGCGGTCTAGGCTCGTGCTCGGGCTCTGGGCATATGGTGGCATGGTGCTGGTGGCATGGTGGCATGGTGCTGGTGGCATGGTGCTGGGCACAAGGTGGCATGGTGCTGGGCACAAGGTGGGTACGAGAGAGAGAGAATTGAGAATGAGAGAGAGAGAGAGAGAGAGAGAAAGACAGAACTGAGAGGAACAGGGGAGAACTGTGAGAGAGAGGGCTAGAGAGAGAGAAAGAGAAACGAGAGAGAGAGAGAGAGAGAAACATTGCAGAGAAAGAGAAGGAGAGGGGAATGGATTCGTAGGGGATATGGTGAGCTTGGGAGAGGGATAGAGGGATGGAGGGATGAAGGAGGGAGCTCGGGGTGCTGGAAGTGAGGGAGAAGGAGGTGGCCGGAGATGCTGGTCGACGACGAAGGGAGTGAACGTCGGCGACAGAGCAGGCGGGGCGTGGCTGTGACAGAGGAGGCGGGTGCATGGGTGGTGTGCAGGGATGGTCGAGCTCGGTGCATGGCGGTTAGCTGCGGTGAGCGAAGCTGAGGGCAAGGGTGAGGATGGTGAGGTGATGGAAGAGTGGGAATTGGTCATCGTCGTTGGTGGAAGGAGTGGGAGCGGGAGTGGTTGAGAGAGGAGGAACGAGGCAGTGAAGAGGAGTGAGATCCAGAAAAGAGGGTGTAGGTGTGAAGAGAGGGGAAGTAGTGGAGACGAGGTCGTGCGTCGAGGGCTGTAACGTACGCAAGCGACGAGGCGCGGGCGTCGGCGGGGGCGACGGAGCCGTGTCGAGCGCGCGCGGGGATGAGGGATATAACCGTTGGAGATTTGAAGGAGAAGAACAGTAAGGGGTAGGGGTGAGTGGGCTTGATCACGGGCCGCTGTGTGGGCTGGAAGACTGGGCCAGTGGGAAAAATAAAAGAATTTTATTTAAGAAAATCTGGAAACAGGCCGGGCCTTGGAAATAATTAGAATCTAAAGAAAAATAACAGATGGTGGGCTGAGTGGAAAATTAAATGGGGTTTATGTTTAATATAGGGTTGTGGAATTTAATAAAGAAGAAATTTGATTAGGGAAAAATAAATAGAAACTGTCCAGAGGCTAAAAATAAAATAATTATTAGTGTGGGCTGGTACTGTGGGTTCGTTCAAAATAGGTTTATTTAAAAAGAAAGAATGGGCTGACGAGGGAAAACGTAGGCCGAACTTTGAATAGATTTGGAGGGTTTAAACTAAATAGTTTTGAAGACCTTGATTTGTTAATGGGCTGGAGGAAGGTAAGGAAAATGATAAGAATGGGCTTGGGTTTGGAAACAAATAAGGATAGGGAAAATTTGGGAAGAGGGCGGGAATAACAAATACAAGAATCTGGGAAAAATATACTAGATAGGTAATAAGATATTTAAACTAACTAAATATAATTTTGAAAGTGAACTAACAAACTGGTAAGTGGTAATTTATATAAATACGGACTTTGACGTACAAAGAGAACCGGGTATTACATCATACCACCCTTACAAAAATTTCGTCCTCGAAATTTAAAATACACAATAAGCTATACAAACATAAACAAAAGTAATTATATTGCAAACTAACACATAAAGCTTTATTTGAAATAGGCAGATAACGAAATTTGAAGGTTTATAAAATACGTAAGAATAACATACAAAAATATGGCTCCAAATAGGTATAAAACAGGAACAACTTTAAAGGTAGCTACATATATATACGGAAATATAAATAACAATAATACGAGCAGTATTATTCGAGGCGTACTCGATAAGATCGAAACTCAAACACGTACACGTATAAGTATATCAAAAGTAATATGTCAGAAATAAATAGGATAAGGCACAAACATTGATAATAGTAAACGTAGGCACAAAACCCGAAAATAAAATAACGAGAATAAAGCAGTGAAAATTTATCGGTAGGTTAGAACATGTTAGGTAAAGTATCGATAAAATAGGTTTAAAATAATTTAGGAAACTTATACAGTGAAAATAGGAGACATGGAACAAAATATGCGCAGTATGAGGGTTGCGCTATTGAAAACTAAATTTTCGAATAAGAGAGTCCCTATATATGTTTAGGGTAATAAGGAGAACACAAAGAGGTATAGGGCTAGCTAGGGTAATGATTACAAGAAAATGTGGGTCATTCAAAAGGTTGAAGTGTGTCGGTTTTAGGCTGAAGATCAAGGAGATTGGGATCGGGTCAGCACAGGAAGTAAGGATGAGCAACAAAGAAATACAAAAGAAAAGTGTGGAGGAAACAACAGTCGATACAACACACGAATCAAGATTTGAAGGGTTAGCTAACATGAGAATTTGACTATGAACTTCTCCATCCAGTAGGATCACAATCGAGACACAGACGAAGAATGAATGGTGGCTCATTCTAAGGATCCGTGTGCGGTACTTTCTAATCGAAACGAGGGTGGAAACTATACAATGAGTAGGGGTGGATAGACAGGGAACTCGGCAGAAAATAAATGGATATGGGCAATAAACAAGTATCAAGTGAACCAATAATCAAAGGATTTATGAATTCAGAAGGTTTATTTCATCCAAGAAAATTTGAAACAAGGCATTCCCAAAGGCGAAAAGTGGCCCTAAACTATACACATTTTATTTGGCCAGAAAGACAACATCAAAAGAAGTCTCATCAGTCGCGGTTGTGGAGATTCAGCAAGTTGCGGTAGGCTCGCGCGCTCAGGTAGGGGCGTCCATTTCCATAGCGTCTCGCGGGGACTGCCAAAGGGAGTTCTTCCACGGCAGGGTCTTGATCTTCTGGTCCTTCATCCTCGGATAAAGCTTCTTCATCGAGATCTGGTTCCATGTGATTTCCTTCTTCTGGATTTTCTTCCACGGAATTTTCCTCAACTGGATTTTCCTCCATCGGGTCTTCATCGGGATCTTCCTCTATCGGGTCTTCTTCTATAGGGTTCTCTTCGGGATCTTTTTCTTCTTCGTCGGAATCAGCTATCACGTTAAACTCTGGGGCGGCTACTCCTTCGTCCTCTAAAAAGTTGTTTTCGAAATCGACCTGGGGACTGTTGATCTCATCGTCGGAACTCATCAGCGTGCGGTCTAAGGAAACGCAAGATTGCGCATCTTCATCCAAATGCGGCGCTGCTCCCGGTGGTCATTTTATGGAAAGGAAAGTCATGATTAAACAACGGAATACATCAAGAAGAATAGTCAAGTGTACGAAGTATAGAAAGGTATGCGGTTGCAGGAACTGAAAATCAGGATAGAAACGCTGTGATCGCGAATAATATGAATAAGGAGAGAACAAGAGAATGATACATGTATTATGATTCAAATTTTATTGCATTAAGTCAAAAGTTCAGTGGATACAAGGTTTCAAACTGAAAGAAATATTCACAAAAAGATAACAACATTAATGCTGAAAGTAGATAATCAGGAAAAAATCCTTCTTCGACTACTATAACGTTGCATTTCCGTCGCGTGAGTTGAATCCTGCGTTAGGTCCGCCCTATCGTCGAAGTTCGAACTACGCGATAATCCTCACTTGGCATCAGGGGAGAGTGTGGACGAGTCTCCTCCTTTTAGCTCCTTCCTTTCAGGGCAACCGTTGATAAGATGTTTGCTGGACCCGCATATCAGACATTTCCCTTGGGCGCGGCGACAATCCCTCTGAAGATGTCCTGGCCTCTTACAATACCCACAACAAGGGTTCTTCTGATGCTTCTGTTGACGCTTCATCTTCTTCTCCTTCCCTCGTCCAATAGGGATCCCTTTATGATTGGAGACTCCCGCTGGTGCCTGATTCACTTATCTTCTCAGTCCTTCAGCCAACAAGTCGTTTGTTCGCTCCTGGGCTTCCTTTAAACCTTGCAGTACACTCAGAATCTCGACGGTCTGATTCTGGGGAGCGGAGATAGATGAAGAGTTGTTGGAAGACATGATCCTGAAACAACAGTTTCGAGAATGATATGAGTCACACGCTAAATGAATCAAAATATGAAATGGATAGGACAAGGATTCAAGAATATCAAAGATGCTGAATTTATTATAAGTGGGGAATCAACTGTATGACTTTAAGTCACTTGATTAGAGTACGGTAGTGCAATTGCAACCACGTATCCTTGTCAAGTCACCCGAAACCATAACGAATGGATAGCTGGACACACGAGATGAATATGGATCAAAAGTGACAAGTTTACAACCTAGACCGAGTGATGTCTTAGATTGTCAAACTATACACGGAAAACTGCAATCCCAATCGATGCAAAACCTGGCTCTGATACCAACTAAACCATGTCACGCCCCGCTTCCCAAAATACGGAATACGAGGGGTAGACAAGGCCAGCCATGCTCCTACGGTCAAGAAAATGTCCTGCCGTAGTCACACTTCGGCTTCTAGTTTATCATGGTAAACAGTAAACGATGCGCAGGTAATGAGAAATGCAGTAACTGAAGGAAACAGTATAAAGACTGACCTGAAGTGGAACAAATGAATGTAAATCGGGAAGGCAAGTTAAGAAGTCTGTGATGCACGTCTAGATCTGGTCCAAGCTAAATCTTCTCCTCATACTGAGCATGCATACTCAGGTCGTCAGAGCGACACAATAGCAATATATTATATATGAAAACAAGTGACAATTCTGACAGTGGTAATGGACATGAATATCAATGGATCAATAATAGCATGAATATGAAAGTGCAGTAATCAATGCAGCGGGAAAGTAAAGCAGTATAACAATATGTCACGAATGTCAACACAGTATAGAAGGAATGTAAATGACAGTAACCCTATCAGTCTCTAAGTCTCACTGTACAGGTCACTAAGCCTATCGTCAGTCCAAGTGTGAGAGTCAACCACTCGCGAGTGTCCTCCACCCAAGGGTAGAACCCAAGGGCAAGGGACCACGGGCCCAACATGTAACGAGTGTATCACGGTGATATAGCACATACCCTGTAAATCTCCATATAACTCCCTAAATATATAAGCCGGCATGGGACTCCCGAGATTCTGTTGAATTCACACTTGAACTACCCCACACCCCGAGGTCTACATCCAACGCTAACCATAACCCTAAATACTAATCGATCCGTGACAAGTCTGCGCGAGAACTGGAGGCAGGACCTCCATCAAGCACGTCCCGACCAATACCTAAGATAAATGGCAGTGTCGGATGCCTTATCTGTGACACCCGTGCAAGCGCTTCCATAAGTGTCCCATACCACTTATAGTCACACGTACACGCATCCCACAGACGTCGACAATGCAATAGAATAAAAGGGACACTGATTGTGCACAAGTACGTATCACTTTCACTTAATCACGAATACACGAACACTGACGTACTTGCCGCAATCAACACTAAAATCTAACACTGGGTAAATGCACGATGTCACTAGGTTATCACTACAATGATATAGGTATGATATGATGCATGAACAGTATAAGAAGCACAACTAAGGTATCATAAAAACAGCAGTCTATCACTTGCACGATTTATCATGAAACATATGTATATAATTTAGCAAAATGATAAACAGGTAGTATTTAATATGTTCAGCTATCTATCCTTAGAATTTTGTTTCAGGTCAAACGGGTTTCAGGATCATTAGTTATAACTGTTTCATTTTAAGCGCACGCGGCTGGAAATCCAATTTCAGAATCAGGAATCCATTTCGCAACGCATTTTAACCCCGGTTGGGATCATAATTTAGCGACGCTACAGTTGAAAGAATTCTAGAGTTTTCAGTAAAGTTTTCAACGCAACAAACGGATCTCCAATCGCGTCTGTACGTTAGGAGTTATAATCTGTTTAATATCAACATGTCAATTCTGATTCTGCTGGGACCGTGATGTGTCCCGATCTTCTAAATTACAGATTAAATATCAAATGGTAACGAAACAGAATGAAATTAATTGTGTTGTCTAGCTAACAGATTTATCTATAATAAACAGCGGAGTTCCGTGACTTACAAGTTAAGGAAATTCTATGGTGTCCAATACGAAACAGCAAGCAAAGACTGGAGTCACTCTGGACTGCAGTCCAGAGCCGCACTCCGAACCGAATATCATCACAGTTTAAATACCGAAATGTCTGGAAACTGGTATGGAGTTAAAGTTCATCGAGTCGGCTCCAATTTGAGCCCTCGAACGCACCATTCTACTATGTACTTAATTTATGGTGAATTTAACGGTTTTCAGGTGCAACAGAAATACAGTTTTACGGTTAAACTTTGGGGCAGTTGTTTTGGTCATAAACGATCAATTTATCCAACGAAACTTGCACACGTTGCTCATCACAGCAAGGGCCCAAGTAATAAATTAAGTTCCGTCAATTTAGAAATGTATTTTCTTTGGGAACACGCACCGAACAGGTACGGCACAAAATCAGTTAAACTTGTAACTCTAATAATTTATGTATTTAATGATTTTAACCTAAGTAAAATAGCATGAAAGCAAGTAAAAACTTGCCTGGAGACGTCTTGGAGCACACGGCAGCGGCAACGACGTGAACGCGCGATGAATGACGCGTGCAAGGTTCGCGGTCTAGGCTCGTGCTCGGGCTCTGGGCATATGGTGGCATGGTGCTGGTGGCATGGTGGCATGGTGCTGGTGGCATGGTGCTGGGCACAAGGTGGCATGGTGCTGGGCACAAGGTGGGTACGAGAGAGAGAGAATTGAGAATGAGAGAGAGAGAGAGAGAGAGAAAGACAGAACTGAGAGGAACAGGGGAGAACTGTGAGAGAGAGGGCTAGAGAGAGAGAAAGAGAAACGAGAGAGAGAGAGAGAGAGAAACATTGCAGAGAAAGAGAAGGAGAGGGGAATGGATTCGTAGGGGATATGGTGAGCTCGGGAGAGGGATAGAGGGATGGAGGGATGAAGGAGGGAGCTCGGGGTGCTGGAAGTGAGGGAGAAGGAGGTGGCCGGAGATGCTGGTCGACGACGAAGGGAGTGAACGTCGGCGACAGAGCAGGCGGGGCGTGGCTGTGACAGAGGAGGCGGGTGCGTGGGTGGTGTGCAGGGATGGTCGAGCTCGGTGCATGGCGGTTAGCTGCGGTGAGCGAAGCTGAGGGCAAGGGTGAGGATGGTGAGGTGATGGAAGAGTGGGAATTGGTCGTCGTCGTTGGTGGAAGGAGTGGGAGCGGGAGTGGTTGAGAGAGGAGGAACGAGGCAGTGAAGAGGAGTGAGATCCAGAAAATAGGGTGTAGGTATGAAGAGAGGGGAAGTAGTGGAGACGGGGTCGTGCGTCGAGGGCTGTAACGTACGCAAGCGACGAGGCGCGGGCGTCGGCGGGGGCGACGGAGCCGTGTCGAGCGCGCGCGGGGATGAGGGATATAACCGTTGGAGATTTGAAGGAGAAGAACAGTAAGGGGTAGGGGTGAGTGGGCTTGATCACGGGCCGCTGTGTGGGCTGGAAGACTGGGCCAGTGGGAAAAATAAAAGAATTTTATTTAAGAAAATCTGGAAACAGGCCGGGCCTTGGAAATAATTAGAATCTAAAGAAAAATAACAGATGGTGGGCTGAGTGGAAAATTAAATGGGGTTTATGTTTAATATAGGGTTGTGGAATTTAATAAAGAAGAAATTTGATTAGGGAAAAATAAATAGAAACTGTCCAGAGGCTAAAAATAAAATAATTATTAGTGTGGGCTGGTACTGTGGGTTCGTTCAAAATAGGTTTATTTAAAAAGAAAGAATGGGCTGACGAGGGAAAACGTAGGCCGAACTTTGAATAGATTTGGAGGGTTTAAACTAAATAGTTTTGAAGACCTTGATTTGTTAATGGGCTGGAGGAAGGTAAGGAAAATGATAAGAATGGGCTTGGGTTTGGAAACAAATAAGGATAGGGAAAATTTGGGAAGAGGGCGGGAATAACAAATACAAGAATCTGGGAAAAATATACTAGATAGGTAATAAGATATTTAAACTAACTAAATATAATTTTGAAAGTGAACTAACAAACTGGTAAGTGGTAATTTATATAAATACGGACTTTGACGTACAAAGAGAACCGGGTATTACACAAACGCTTTGACTACCACATCAAAACAGATGTTCTAACTCCGCGATGCCTGCTTTAACCCGTAAAGCAACTTGCACACGTTTCCGCTGCTCCCACTGTCTACGAAGCCCTCTAGCTGTGTACTTATAGACGCTCTCTTCTAAATCATCATTTAGAAAAGCAATCAAGACACCCAACCGCCAGATATCGTAGTCATGGTATGTAGTAATGGCAAGTAGGATCCGGATGGACTTAAGCATAGGCACTAGAAAAGGTTTCATCATTATCCACACCTGGTCAGTGACGAGAACCTTTTACAACAGGCCTTAGCATTGAAAGTCTCAACTTTTCCATTTACACCAAGTAATCTTCTCAAGATATACTTGCTCCTGATGGGAATTTAACCCTTCAGATAAAGCAACCAAAGTCTATACTTTGTTGGTGTATATAGATTCTATCTCAGATCGCTTAGCATCCAGCCATTCTCACAGAGTCCCCACTCTTGATGGCCTGCTTGAAATTAGTTGGGTCGTCATCTCATGATGCAATCCTCGCTCCCACTATCATAGAGAAAACTGAAGTATCTCTCAGGTGGGTGAGGAACCCTACTAGATCGGTGGAGAGGCTGAGGTTCGTTGGGAACTATTGAATCCTCCGGTTCTACCAAATCATCAGCTGCAGTTTGTATAGCTAGAACTTCTTCCAGTTCTACCTCATGACCACTAATTTCTTCACAAGAAATTCCCTTTCCTCAAGGTGACATGCTGAGAAATAAAACACCTTTTGCTCCTCAGTGTGGTAGAAGATATTCCCTTGCGAATGCTTGGGATATCCAACAAACTTCCACATAACTGACCTTGCCTCGAGCTTGTCCGGATTTTGCTTTTAGACATAGGCCGGACAACCCCAAATCTTAACATCCTTAAGAGATGGGCTCTTCCCATACCATATCACATATGGAGTGGTAGGCACCTGATTTGATTGGAACCCTATTCAATAGGTATGCAGCTTCTCAAGTGCATAACCCCCAAAAGGAAATAGGCAACTCAGTAGTACTCATCATAGAGCACACCTTATCACATAGGGTGCGATTGCTCCACCCCGATATACCAACGTGCTGTGGTGTATTCGGAGGAGTAATGCTGAGAGAGAATCTCATTCTCCTTTAGAATAGTCCAGGAATTCCGTGCTTAAGTATTCTCCTCCCTGATCTCATCAAAGGACATAATACTTATACCCGTTTTGGTTCTCTACTTCTAACTTATATTCTTTGAATATCTTAAAAGGTTCAGACTTGTGTTTCAACAGGAACATATGTCCGAATCTTGAGAGATCATCAGTGAATGTAATGAAGTACAAAGAACCAGTCCTGGTATGTATAGACAGGGGACCTTCATACATCAGCATGTATCAATCCCAAGAGTTCACTAACTTTTCTCTGTTTCCAATAAACGGAGCTATAGTCATCTTATCTTTGTGACATGACTGGTAAGTTTCACAAGATATAAGTTCAAACCGATTTAAATATGCATCTAAATGTAATTTAGCTAGTCGGGTCGCATTGATATGACCTAGTCTACAATACCTCAAAAAGGATTCATTCATTTCTGAACTCTTCCTTTTGTATGTGTTCTGTACGTTAAAAACTGTGGTTTGATTTAGAACGTATATACTTTTAGATAACGTGCCTGAACCGATCAACTCTTGATATAGGAAATGTTCAAAATATTATCCAACAATACAAAATTATATCCTTCTTTACTAAGTAAAAAGACTGATATGATATTATATATCAGGTTCGATATCTAATAACATTCGTTCAGAATCAATGTATTTGGTAATACAGGGTGATAACTGCCAACAGATTTGGCTGCAACACTTGCACCATTTCCAACTCTTGAAACTTATCACCCATTCTCAGTTCTCTACCTATCTGTAGCCCATGTAACAGATTACATATGTGGGATCCTGATCCGGTATCTCATACCCAGGACGTAAAGGATACTGAGAAAAAGTTCTCTGTAATGAACACACCCGAAGAAGATGCATCATCATGCACTTTCTTCGTTTGGGCGGCACGGGAATCCTGGTAATCCCCTATTTCCTGCTCGGTCTTATAACAATTATAAGTTGGAGCGGGACCAACGTTCCCCAGCTCAGTATAACAAGCGGGTTCGGTCAATACATCCATATTATTATCTTGATTAAGGCGTGACATGGTCGCTACCTGGAGAGAGAGAGAAGAAAACACTCAGCGTATGCTCTTGCAAGATTAGATTGGTTATTAATTTATCTAATCAGGATGGCTCCCACTGTTTTAGTCAAATCTTCCTTCAAACCCTAAAAGGAAAGACTAGCCGGGATTAATTACACCCTACAAGTTCGCCAATCTTTCGGCTAGACCAGTGTCGGATCTTTGAGAGAGGTTCCCCGTGCTTTCGTACGGATCTAATTAAAATAAACCTCGTTTTCCTGGGGGCGTAACCCCGTTAACACCTTTCTAGACACCTACTTGATCGGCTATTTGTAATGTGTAAAACTCTCCCAGGAGTAACTCTTACTCGCAGTGGGTATCTGGATCCAACTATCTCATAGAACGTATGCAATCTTATTGCAAATTTCAACACTTGAAATTCCCGATAATGTTTTGCCCCGAGCGATCTATGACCTTGACAAGGTCAACAAACCTTAGACCGCAAGTCAAGTTCAACCCGTCATTTCCTGAATGAATTAAACCCATCCGTACAACCCTTGACGCATGCCAAACAACGCCGTACGAACACCCTAATCCAATCGCATCATATGCTAGCAGATAAGCACTAGTTAGCTACCGTACACTACGCCTCGACACATGCCAAACTACCGCAGCACGAATACTAAGTAGTACTTATCTGAAATGACGGAGGGCTACAACAGGTTTTTAAGAAAACCTTTTGCGTAATGAACTTGATATCGTCGTAGAATCGAGTGATTTAAAATGGAGTGTTTTTTAGGCTTTTACTAGTTTTGCTAAAGAGGTCACTTCCGGTGAAGGGATCTCGGCTCTTTCCTTATCGAATAAGGTGTAGGATATTTCACAAATACCACTGTGCAAAGAAAAAACTATAAAAGCAATCAAAAGACAAACCAAATGTTGTAGCATCTGCTAGTTTTGCTAAAGAGGTTACTCCCGGTGAAGGGATCTCGGCTCTTTCCTTATCAAATAAGGTGCTGGATGTTCTACAAGGAACACCGCTATGCAAAGCAACAACTAGAGCTACATGTTTTTAAAAATTCGATTCCACAACATCTTTAGGTTTCTTTTATTTCATTAATCTCGTTAATGAAGTCCCATTTATTATGCTTCCCAAGTATCAGATATGAAACGAAAGCAGCAATATTAATTATATCTCATATATATAATATGTAGGCATTCGTCTCAGAATATAATCAATGATCACATCACAGAATATCGCAGCATAATAAAACATATGAAATATTGGATATTGTCACGCCCCGCTTCCCACTGTACGGCAAAGGGGACGCGACGAGGTCCGCTACGTATATACTCAGAAGTACATACGCTAAGCGTATCTAAGCAATATAAAATAAATACACAAGAAATAAGAATAAAAAGAACAGCAGCTTTTATTTATTAACATTCTTTGTACAATACATGAAAAGAAATACAGCTGAAATAATAAGATGCCTAAACAGTGGCATAACAGGAAATGAAAAGTACAGAAAGGAAAAGTGTATAATGAAACTATAGTGCCGGGTCTTCAGTAAACTGCCCCAAGTCTTCTCACGATGGCTCAACCTCTGCCGGGTCCAAATCACCTGACGACATTCAAAGAAGAGAGAAACAGAATGTCGTCAGCGAACAGGTCGCTCGGTAAGTCCCAAAGGTAAGAGGAGAAATAGAATAGACAGAGAGTAAGAGAGAGAGGGAGAGGGTGGCTTTTATAGTTGTATTATATTGTTATATTATTTTAGTATGGTGTTAACGCTGTTGTTGTAGCTTGGTACAGAAGGATGCCAGTGTATACGAGAGGGATCCCAGTATGCTAGAGACCAGGGCAAATGGAAGTACAAGGCTCCGTTATACAACCCGGAACAACGGCAATTGGATTCATGTTAGGTGTCTTAATCTTACCGTCTCGTGCCACCTTTAACACCTTCCGTACAAATCTACCCCTTAAACCCCGCGATGTCTTGTTTGTATTGTTATCTTGTAAATTGTGTTGGTTGTATGATTGATTGACTGACTGACTGACCGAAACCATGATATCAGGAAACGGTTATAACCGTAGAGTCATGTAAATGGAATACTGTGAATCATGTAAAAGGAATATATATCCATGGTTCGGTTCAGTCAAGTTGTATAACTTGATAATTGTATTCATGGATTCATGTGTTCATATTGAATTGGAATCTTGTAGTTTATAGATTGACTTGAATCATATTCAAGTCAGATTAATCAAACTCAAACCCGAATCAGACAATCAGAAATGTGAATCGAGGTCTTACAATTGCTAGGGTCCTTAGGGTAACTTATAAAACTTGAGGGGTTTTATGTAAAAATACTTTTATATACTTTTCAAAATACGCCTCAAGTATTTATTATTCGTCTTTAGGGTTGTAATGAGGGTGGATTTTATGTTGTGACATTTCTAGTGAAAATATTCTAGTTTTATAAATAAGGGTATTTATCTGTAATATTGATTTATTTGAAGTTCATGGTATTTTAGTGTAAAATTTATTCTTGTGATTTTTAGAAAAAGGTGGAATATTTATATTATAATAAAATAGATATTTAAATGATAAATATACATATATTTATACAAAAATAGTTTTAATAAATAATTTATATTCCAAAAATCTCATTTTCTTAATATGTCGTATTTTAAACCTTTCGAGACCGAATGCTCCTTGCGGAGGTCTGAATCTCGCACTACTAGCCCGAGGGTGCGCGATAAACCGCACGATCCCGAACGGGTTCCCCAAAGATGGGTTGTAGCGGCGCTTTGCAAAGATTGTAAAATACTAATCCTTTAGAAAACGGTTTTATAAAGTAAAAGGTATTTATTTGCAAAGTGTAATTTTTCCGTATTTTAGATTCTAGGGTTTCCTAAGCCAACTAGCCTATTCTAAAAGCTCTAAACGACAAGTCGTTAGAAGCCTCAAATCGCCTCTTCACCGCCAATTGCGGCCAGGTAAGTGCCAGGTAAGTAGGAGGCTCTCCACTACAAGTAGTGACCCTAATTAAGTAACCACTTGCCTTAGACACACTTGCCTAGACACCACAAAATCATGTTTAGATAAACGATCGATGTCCACAACTTATCGTATTTTTCCTATTGGAGATATTGTTTAAACAAATGTATCAAAGCTAAACTTTTTTAAAAGGTTTTATTAAGGAAATGGTATTAAAGTGAAAAAAATACGGTAAATTGAAAAAGTTATCATTTCATGTGTGAAAACTTATTCAAATTGATTTTTACAAGTTTAATAATCATGATAAAGATGTTTAGACATGATTGAATTGATTAGAAGTGAAATTTTATAGAAAACCGAATCGGAAATCGGATTTGTTCCGATTCCGTCGGGTTTCGTAATTTCGTATTTTTGAGAATTAGAAAGGGAGATAGAATGGGACTTACGGGTTTCGATCTATACTAAGGAGTGAGGGGGACTAAAGGGGTTGCCGATGCGTTGCGTCGTTGCCGGTAGTTCCTAAAAACACCGCCGGAATTTCCGCCGCAATTTCGTCGGAGCTTCGCCGCGAGCTTGTTTTCAAAGTACACAACTCTTGAAAAATTTTGAGAGAGTGAGCTTAGGATTTTTAGGATGAGAGGGTAAAGGGGAGGGGGTGTATTTATAGGGTAGGCTAGGGGTAGGGTAGGTGAAGGGTTTTTAAATAAAAAATGTAAAAATATATAAAATCATTACAAGTTGGAGTAAATAGGGTATATGAAAGGTTTTAATGTAAAAATATATTAAAAAATCATTAAAATGGAGTAAATGGGGATTTCAAAGGTCTCTGAAACCGATCTAGGAATTTGAAGTGTACATGGGGGTTTAGAAGATGAAGAGACACAATATTGAAGAAGAATTTAAAACAAAATAAATATTAAAAATAATGTGGGGCATGGGATTTGAACTTTGGTGGCTTGGTTCAGCAATGCAAGGTATTACCAATGAGCTACAAGCTCCTTCTTGTAATTAAATTGTTAATTAATTACTTAAATCTTGTGCTCAGGCAATAAATACCCCTTTATGGATTTTTGAAAAAATATTTGAAAAATTTTTTATAGGAAAAAGTGTATCAGAAAATTAGGGTTGTTACAGATATACTAGGATTTCCGGGTTTTAAATTAAGCCTGTATAAAACACGGATTCCACGGTCGTGATGAATAGCCAATCCCACACCTCTAGACCCCTACGAGAGCGGCAAGCAACCCTACCAATTCTAGAGTTAGGAGACCCGGTCTCGACTTCTCGAGATGGTCTCCCACTGGACCCTAGAACCCGGTTACTTGTACTCCCCGCCTTGGGTCTTTCCTAATGCGGAAAAGTAAATAATATACAATGTTGACATCATCCTCAACCCGGAAGTGCCCCAATAAAAGAATATTACATACAATGAATTTTACATGAATGAAAATAAAAACTCCCATCTCACATAAAACCCCCGGCTATTCAAACACGACGATCCAATATAACATATCACAGCAACACATAACATCACATGTCATCAACGCAAATAAATATGCGTATCCCAATTGTCGTTGACATATAGCACCGAAACCGGCGATACACCATATATTACATTTACGGTCGCAGAAAAGAAAGTGAAAAACTACAACAGTTAGAATTCGCAACCACCTTAGACATCATAAACCCAATTTATCACATACTTTGGATTTCGTGCCTAACCAAATGAATTCCTTAGACATCACATGCTTAACAATTATAAACCCCGTATTTTAGTCTCGATATTGAAAACACCTTTTAATATCTAGTCGGGCAATTCAACAAGATTCCCGACATCCTGATCGAATGCTCGTCGGAAACTTTAGTAGATGGCCGCACCCCCGATGCCGTCGACGAAGTGCATTAAGGCGGAACACCGCTGCCGCGAGCACCCGAACGGATACTTTTGGCAATGGGGTTCTCCTACAGTCACTTGGTCGGGGCTATGGGGCGTGGCTATCTAATAAGGTTACCCGGCGAGTATCCGCGTACACTACGTGATTGCGACGGACTTTTGATCACATCAAAATCCTGTGGCAACCGATCAAATGAGACTAACTTGCTAGATTTATAACATTCAAGTTAGTTATCTCATAACTACTTGTGGATTCTAAATATTGTATCCCATCACATAATATCCGGACGACGTTAAACTCTTCGATCGATTTATCAAAGTCCCACAATTCCCAACAGCTCAACACTTGAGCACAGTTTTAGTAATACCCAGAATGTGCCACAGTACTTATGCACCGGCCGTAGAAGGCCAAACCCAAGCCTCACTTATGTCGCCACGGAACTACGACAAATCCTAGGGTTTGACCGCGGTTCCGCGATCTAAAAAAGTCGAGTTAGGGTTTCATTCTTCTAGAGGGTTCATAGAACTACTTGCATGTTTTTCCGAATACTTTAAACTTGGAAAAATGTGTTTTTGACATTCGATCGAACTTTTTAACTTCGCATAGACAATATGTGAATAACCCGAAACAATGTTAAAAATACGAATACGAAACACTCCGAATTATTTATAGTGTAAGATTACATCACATGCAAAATTAGCAAAAACAAACAATACCTGAAACATCAAAACCAAGTCTCTGGAACACACAAACATTTTCAGGGGAGGGGGCTCGGATTTGGCCGAGATGTGCATGGTGGTGGCCGGCCAAAATTTCTTGAAACCCCCTGAAATTTTCACAGTGTTATTGATATATCTCATATATCATTCTGTACTTGTTTAAAAATTTTTTTGAACAACTTTTAAAATTGACAGAAACTTCAATTTTCCGTTTCAAGTTTCGGAGTATTTCGGTTTCGTAATCTTAACAAAATCCGTATAAATTTCTAGCATAGCTCTGATACCACTGCAGGGTTACCTAAGACGGCAGCAAGGTTTCAGGAGGCATCGTCCATGCCAAATTCAAAAATTTGCCGTTTTAGCTAACCCTAACAAAGAATCGTTAACTAGAAATCGACGGAAATGAAAATGCAAACACTTTGCAAGTCTAGTGAGCAAGGAATACAACCTTTGTAGACAGGTCCTTCACTTTAATAGCTCCATGTAGTAGTCCCCTTCGCTGCGATCGTGAACTCCGGACTCTAGAGAGGCTCCCTTGAAGAAACGAACATGCTTGCTTCGAAGACTTCGAGGCCGAAGATGATCAACGTCGAGGAGACACTAACCCAAACTATCTCTTCACTAATCATGGAATTAGTGAAGCAAGCACCCTATACTAAATGGCAAGTAGTGGAGGATGATGAAGTAGGAATTTTGCTCACATTAGATTTCATATTCTCACAAGTTTTCATCACTAACTCAAACCCTAGAAAACTCTTTTCTCTTTGAGCTCATGAAGAAGATGAAGAATTATCAAGAGAGAATGAATTATCCTTGAGGTTAAAAATGCAACCAAGGGTTAAGCATGTCATGCTTAACCCTTGTAGAGAGTTAACCATGGCCATGGGTTAAAGGGTTGGGTTAAATAAATATCCTAAGCTAGACAAAAGAGTGGACAAAGTCAAAGATGCTTACAAGCTTCTACAAGCTTTCAACAAATATCAACCATGATAAAATCCACAATTTTGAATAACTTAATGATAAATATAAAACCCTAATCTTAACCCTAGCATGGTTTAACCCTCAATAACCCTAGTTGCATTTGTAACCTAGCTTGATACATTTAACATATATCACATATACATCAATGTATCCAAAGTGAGAAAAGAAATCATAAGTGAGCTAATACTAGTTAATGTAATGTAATATATCAAATATATAATTATACATTAGGTTATCAAATCAACTCTTGATTTAATAATCCTGCTATATCACCTATAACCGACTAATATCATATGAATCAATTTATCGAATCAACACTTGATCCGATAACCCGGCTATATCATATATAACCGACCGATATCTCATATCGCGAGAATAGAATACGGTATCTTATATCGTATCAATCTCGGTCCCGCACATATCACATATGTGCTCCTACTTCGTTTCGCTTGAGCCAGGAAACCCCTGTGTAGGACTTCAAAGTCTCGTCAATACGCCGGCAGTAGGTGATGATCATATCATACACCCACAAGCTGCAAGCGATCTGCTAAACGTAACGGCCACCCGGGTATTGAGCGATCAGAAGATCAACAAGCAAGCCTACTCACACTCCTGCGAATCAATCAGTAACACAAACGTACAGTCTGGTCTCTTCGTCTGATATGTCGCATATCTCGTCTAGAGGTGGTAAACGTCAGACCCAGTAACTCGATAAGTCGTGTCGATATGAGGCTCATAACGGGTCGAGAAACGACTGATAACACCTACCAGTATATCTCTGAAGCAGCCTTGGCCAAGGACTTCTTGTTATAGCTAATCGAGCACAGCGCAACATCAACTCCCAATACCGGGAGAGACGAAATTCCTCCTATCGCTCATTGGCACCATGTGACTCGGGACTGTACCCAAATGCCACCGTTTTGCACGTTCTCTTGAACGTGGTGAGGTGGAAATCAAAGCACTGTGGGAATCACACATGACTATATGACGATCTCGGGTCTACAGGCTAACCTGTACCAGTGTCACCAGAGAACTGCCATCTGACGTTAGGTATAATACCATCTGGGAGTTCTCGGCGAGTCCGTTCAGTGTACCCAGTCTCCACTGAGCACCCGTATACTGTCTCTGATGTCAAACACCAATGGATATGGGATCATCCATCGCCCATCTACATGGGTCGAGAAGCTATACGCTAGTCTACTCTAGTATATCGATGCCCTGTCTCGATACACCCACGACTAGGAATATTTGAAGGATGTACTTATCGACTACACTGTCCCCACTAGTATGATCTGCATCATAATCCTGGTAGTTAAGTATTCATCCTAAGGGCTTTATCAACATGTAACATAGAGACAATCATCGTACATGTTAAGATAAAGAGCAACCAGATAGCATACTATCATGTCGAGCAAGATAGTCCTCCCTATATATGTCCAAGCATCCACTACAATATACATTGTATGTACAGTAATGGCCTCTAGGGCATACATATAACTAGCAATACCGATCGATCCATGTCCTTCGGTCTTCAACCTCTATCCCAAGCTCCTCGCGACTTCCTCGATCAAGTTTATTCTCCGGTGTCCATCATCGAAGACGATCCACGTCGAGAATTAGTAATACAGGCTCCCTCTTCAAAACAGAAGCAACTCGGGCATCCAGCTTACTAGCCTAGATACCCAAGATGAAGTAGAGATTGTGTGTGAATACTTTGTCTCAATGCACCCAAGGATTTGGGTGGAGGTGAATGAAGCTGCCAAAATGAGAAGAATATATGAGGCAAAGTTTTTGGCTTGAAGAAAAAATGTGGGCTGAGCAATTTCGAAATTTGTTCTCTGTGGATTTGTGTGAGTGGTGAGGCGTGAGTGATTAATTTTACAACTCAAGAAATTTTCCACACACACAACAACCATGAATTTAACCAAGCACACAAAACAAAATCTCACAAAATATCTCACCCACTCACACAAAAATATCCCACCCACTTACCACCGCTCACGAATTGCCCATGCCCAAAAAAATGACAGCACAACAAATTTGGCCAAAAACATGACTCACATCTCCAATATAAAAAACATTAAACTAAATGTTTAAACAAAAAGAGAATGGCAACCTAAAAAGTAAACTCGTAACGAATTATAAGAATATCCCTCATCCGTATATACATATCTGCATCCGTATTCCGACTGAATACGAATACAACGAGACGTAACTATTCCAACAATATAATACTAGGATCCGGCTGAAACCAAAGCCCACTAGTATTATCCGTCCGATCATGATCCGTGTACAAGTGCACGTATATGATCGAACCCTGCCATAAAACCATACGGCCTCTACAACGTTTCGCCCGAACCAGGGAAACCCTCTGTGTGGGACTCTAAAGACTCGTCAATACGCTGGCAGTGGGTTTAACCATAAGCATGTCAATGGCACTAGTTGTACGTAACGGATACCCAGGTATTGAGCGAAAGGGAGGCCGACGAGCAAACTCATCCTAAAACCCTACTGAGCCTGACAGTAACAATATCCGTACAGTCCGGTCCGTTCGTTTATGAGTAAGCCTATCACCAACTGAGAAACTACTGATCCTTGATCGGTAATTCTCGTCTACCCCGGCCGAGGATTTCTAGTGATAGCCACCTGTGCACACCGCGACATCAACCCCCAATATACCGGGATAGACGAATCCCCTGACGATCCGCTCACTGCCTCCATGTGGCTCGGGATTGTACCCAACTAAAACCTGTTTGCACGACTCCTTTGAGCCGTGGTAGGGTAGTAATCAAAGCACAGTGGGAACTCACACGAGACAAATGATGATCTCAGGTCGATAGACTAACCTGTACACATGTCACCAGGGAAATGCTATCCGACAATAAGTATAATACCAACTAGCATATTCCCGGCGAGTCCGTCCGGTGTACTCATAACCCAATGAGAACCTGTATACATCTTAGGTGAACCAACTGACACCAATGGCTTGTGAGACCGGCCACCTCCCCTCGTCGGGGTCTTGATCCGTATACACTAGTCTACTCTTGGAGTATCGATGCCCAGTCTCGAAACTCCCACGATTAGGGACCTTTTAAGGATGTGCTTATAGACCACCCAACTCCCACATATATGATCGCCATCATACTGCTGGTGGTCAAGCAAGAATCCTATGGGCTCTATCAACATGTAATAGTAATCTGTAATGTCACCTGAAGTATATACACGATGATAAAGACAAACCAGATAGCATACTATCATCTCGAGTAAGACTGTTCTACCGGTATAGGTCCTCCTTCAATCATTGCAATCACGTGCCTGCGATCCAATAATTGACTTGTGGGCACTATAGCCAACAATCTCCCACTTGCACTTAAGGCTAATTATTGCGGTGTCTCATACTCACATCCCGTGTGATACCGAACACCCAACTTCTCTACTAATCAGTTTCACAAAGCCCGTTTGTGAAACTATTGCGTTCGAGAAATAGCCTCAGTGAGTGGATCCGCTCCAATGTTTCTTTCTATGTCTCTCTTTATCTCAAGTTCGCGGAGAAAGCCATCTCTCGAAATAACCAATACCTGTCTTAGAATATGTCTCGATATCTGATGGGACCCAGTTCACAAATGAACTCCAAATCCAGTAAGCTTCTTAGACTGTATCGTCAACTGAATTTAATCAGTATCCTGCGCCATGTCTCCCTCACTATCCGCTTGGACCACCTGTCCAAACTACTGCCCTTCAAAAGAGGGAAAACTATAACTTTGATAGTCCCTCTGTCATCCAGGTCACCTTGGAAGACTAGAATGATAACCGTCTCCCGAAGGAGGCTGCCGTTACCAAATCCCTAGAACATTTACTTATGTTCAAAAACTGCTTCCGAACGTTTCTCCAGGATTGGATTAATATAACAACTTATTTCATCTAATGCAAAAACAACATCTGGTGTAGTACTTGAAATCTCATGATTGACTCAATTGCCTAAGCAAGTGATATGCCAATCATGCACATCCCTCTCCCCTTTAGTCTGTAAGACACCTTTAGAGGGTGACTCCATCATCTGCAGGTTTACCACCATGCCAGGAGTCGTCCATTCTAAAACACCTTTAGAATACTGTCTAAGTATCCAAATTGGGAAACTGCCCAAATCTAGATCTAAAACCATAGATTCAGTAACCAGAATGCCTGTTATAATATCCAAATCCTATGTGGAGAAACCACTGTGTGACAACCACGGTATAAATGATCGTAGTATAGGAATTTCACTTCCTACAAAGTTTATGTCATCCAAATACCAGGACATCACACCCTACTACCTTCTTAACAGATCCATCTCCTATTCTGATGAAGTCATAGCCTATGATTGTCATCAAAAATAGATGATCTATCTCCGCTATACTTGCTTTAGTCTATAAATAGACACAAGCTTCTTGTCCACTATGCTTCCGCTGCTCCCACTGACTACAACAACCTTCTTGGCAGAGTCATATACACGTGCACTTCTAAAGCTAGTTTAGAACGACGCTATACTCATCCTCCTGCCGGGTCTTATAGTCTGGAACAACAGTAGTGTCAAGTCTGGGTAAACAAGAACCTCCCTGTCACCGTTTTTGAGGATACCGAAGTACCTTTTGGGTGCCTGAGGTTACCCACCATATCTGCGGAGTGGATAATGGAATGTCAAACCTGATTGAATCTTTAGGTTCTTATTAAATTTTCAGTAATCGTCTGTGGTTCTGGAATCACTTCCTGTTCTACCATACTCCCACTACTGTTTTCTGAAAAAGTTTATTTTACTAAAACTGTGGCAAGTCAAGAACAATATCACTATTGATCTTCCAGATGGTAGAAAGTTAACCCTCATCATAGCCAGGGATAAACCACAAACTGCCATTACAGAAACGTGCCTTGAGTTATCGAGAGTCTGGTTTTAAGCATAAGCCGGACAACTCCATACACCTTAACATCGTTAAGATATGAACCATTCTATATACAATATAGAAACAGAGGCACTGATTTAATTGGAACCAGATTCAAATCTTGCATCTGTCTCCGGTGCATGTAAACTAAATGGAGAGAGGCCGATCAGCATTACTCAACTTAGGAATGCATCCAGATATGAGTAACCTGAAAGAGAAGCAAGTTCTCAAAACTATTACTATCAACTGAATACCAAATACAAGTATCTACATCTTCGATCATCTTGAAGAATCCTGATACTTGCATCACGTGGTTCTCTACTTTATTCTTGTACCCATAACTTCTCAAATCTTGGACCTTGTATTTCTACGAAACACTTGTCTAAAACTGGAGAAGTCATAAGTAAACAGAATATATTACGAGTACCAACCCCTCTATCCTAATGGACACTGGACGACATACAATACTTTGTATAAGTCTCCTAAGTTGAATAACTCAAACCCTGTGCGTCGTAGGTTGAAAACTGTATTATGGTTAAGAAGAATTACACCGCTGTTTAATGCTCCTTACCTAATCATCAACTGATATAGGTAAATGTCATGAACATAATTTCAAAAAGTTATATCTCACTTTATAAAATAAACGTACAGATATATCAGTTTGAAATTTGTTCATAACAACGGATATTCAAAACCAAATATTTGCCGTCAGGCAAAACCCCAGGTGATTTCCTCAAATATCACCAATTACAACGAATTCCGATATAATGAGGATATAATCACCTTGCGAGAAGCACGAGCCTCACTGAAACTGTTAACTGCTAATTCCTAATAATTTACTCCCACTCATCATCTGTAAAACCATACAGATGTGTGAATCAAACCTGGTAAATAAATACCCTGGAGTAAGGATCTAATTGGGAAATCAGTTTTCAATTAACAATGCACAGTGAAACCGAAACATGAAAATGTTTCGAAGGGGTATCCGGGTATTCCTAGTAATGCCTCTTCCATTAATCATATTCGTGACGGTAGCCGTATATCTCTTTGCCATCTCTACAAATCCTTTTATTCGTCTTTATTCATTACCTTCTGTATACCACCCTTAGGCTAAATGGTTTTCTTTCTTCCCTACCGTTCGGCACCAGCCTATGGTTTGGAAGAAGACTATCCAATAAGCGTAATAGGTGTACTCTCCTAATTCTAGGAGTACTCGCAACTTAAGAGAAGGTAAAGATAAAAGACAACCTGAATAATCTTATTCAATTTCTCCTGAACCGGAGAAATGCAAAGGTGAAGTAGAAGTGGTGATGATATACACGGTTTGGTCCTGAATGATAGCAGTCACAATTTACTTTACTCTCTTTCTAATCCCTTTATTTGTCTTTACTTATTACCTTCTGTACACCATACTTAGGCTAATTGGTTTTCTTCCTTCCCCACCTTTCGGCACTTGCCTATGGTTTGGAAGAAGATTATCCAATAAGCGCAATATGTGTACTCTCTCCTAATCTTAGGAGCCCTCACAACCTGAGAGAAGGGTAAAGGAAAAGACAACTGAATAGTCTTATTCAATTTCTCCAGAACCGGAAACCATCCTCGAATCTGAAACAAGTTTCTTCGAGTTCGTATATAACTATACGATGGTCATATCCAATAAATGTGGATCTTCGTAGTGATACGGAATGTTTCAGAGAAAAGCAAAGGGTAAAAGTAGGAGTGGCAATGATAAATGCAACTCCGACAATCCAAAAGTCAATGTGTTTTAAGAAGGTTCGGTTAACTTGGTTCATGAGTTCTAGTCTAGAGTCGGGCCATGGTCGCTGCCAAAGAGAGAGAGAAAAGAAACACTCAACGTGCACTCTAACCTAGATCAGAATGGTCAATCACTTTATCTAATCAGGATGTCTCCCACTGTATCCTCAAATTCTCCTCCAAACCTGAAAGAAGAATTAGTCGGGATCACCCGAGGAGTAAACCAACTCATCAGTGGGAATCGGGATCCAACTATTATCATATGATAACTTGATGGAATCCACTCAAGTTATCACACTCCAGAAGGTATGCGCATGCCTGGAAAGTTTCCTGTATGTTTAAAACTCCCGATGTAATTTTTACCCCATGCTCTTATGACCTTGACGAAGGCCAACATATCATAAGTCACATGTCAAGTTCTACCCGTCATCATCCAGGTTAATTTGAACCCACCCGTACATACTCTTGACGAAGGCCAAAATAGTAGTATGACTGTCCCAAACCAACACATCTATCTATGCAACAGAAAAGTAACAAATAGCTACCATACACTATGCCTTGACGAAGGCCAACATACATAGCATGAATACTAAGTGCTACCTGTCAGAAATGACGGAGGGTCACGAATGGTTTTTGGCGAAAAACCTTTAACGTAATGAACTTGATATCGTTGAAGGAACCGGATAGCTTTTTATAAATATATAGTGGCGAAAACCTTTGCTAAAGAGGTCACTCCCGGTGAAGGGATCTCGGCTCTTTCCTCGTAGAATGAGGTGCTGGATATTCATAACCGAATACCGCTGTGCAAAGCAAAAAGTAATCGACTATAGTGAAGTTATTACCCTGACGCAAACTTCTTCCTAAAGGGTCACTCCCGATGAAGGGATCTCGGCCCTTGCCTCGTCGAATGAGGTGCTGGATATTCATAACCGAATACCTCTGTGCAAAACAAAAGAGAACGTCCTTGTAATAACAGCTTTTGAAAATTGTTCCAACAACATCGAATAGGTTTGTTTTCCTTACATTGATCTGAATCAACGCAATCCTATCAATTAATCACACCACAAAAAGAACGAAAACATGATGTATGTATATGCCATCCACATTCGTCACTGGGTCCCGTCATCACCCATTAGGTTACTTAACTAACGACAGAGCGGGGACTGGACTAGCGCGGGTGTAAAAAATATACAACATCTACTAGTATATATATAGCAATATATAATGATCACTCCAGGCGTGATAAATGCAACATCACAGATAAGTAATATGTATAACAGAACAACAGATAATCTGGGAGCCCCGGGTTTCCTTTGAGCCGCAAGTGAAACCCGACGTTCCCTGGTCGTGTGGATAGCCCGTGCAATGAAACCTAGACCCATACGAGCGCGGCAAGTTACCCGCCAAAACCAGAAGCGAAATAGCCCCCTTCAGCAAAGTGAATGGGCGACCCAGCACTTCACGGAATCCGGTAACTTAAGCACCCCTCCTTATATCAACCTGTACCCCCTACGAGTGCGGCGAATAGCCCGCTAATTCTAGAGTGAGACCCCCTCTGTCTCAACGCCATGAGATACGGACCCGTTGCCTTCTAGAACCCGACTATCCATGCACTCCACCGCTGGTTAATCCTAGTACAGAAAAGAAAATATGTACATCGGTGACATCGACCTCAACCCGGTCGTGCCCCAATCAAATAATATACAAACAGGCAGTGTCGGCAGTCCACATGTCGGACGCTCGCCCTGCGATATCAAATGTACAAATAAAACTAAACTGCACTATCATTGCAACCAAGCTATCCACCACGACGAATCCGCAACAACACGGTACAACACAGAACATCAACGTAAATGTCACGTTCGTAAATCCGTCTAAAAGAACTATAGCAATTAGACAAGTTGTACCGATCAAATGACATTCACGGTCGCAGATAGAAATGTAAGTACCGTAAACTTTAAACAATATTAAAAATATCGACTTCGAAATAACCCCGAATAGCCCCAAACAACTAGATAAATCCATATCAAACCAGGGCTAAACTAGCAATACCACTGAACTAATATTCCAGAGACTAGATGCTATTGGGGTGAAGAAAATGTGAGCACTAGAATTTTTGCAAGTGAAGAAAATGTTGTGGCGGATGAAGGAAAAAATAGGCTCTGTGGATTTGTATGAGTGTTAGGAATTAGTGATAGCAACACAAGAAATTTCCCTTCTAAAAAATCAGCCACTGAAAAATATCCCTCACCAAAATCAACAGCCATGAATTAGCCCCAGCACACCCAAAAAACAGCCACTCAATTTTCCCTTCACCCAAAAAAAAAGAACAGCCACTCAAATCAACAAAAATATCATTGGTATTGTTTCGGGGTTGTTTCGGTTTCGATATTTTAACATTGCCTAAACAACTAGTATGTGGTTAATGGGTTGGCTCTGATACCATGTAAGTCTACGCCAGCGTCCCGGCCATCAATCCATGGCCAAACGCGGAACAAAAACTTTTTAAAACCCGGCGCTAACGGAACCCGATTCCCGGATCGAACCATTAACCCTATACTAGTTAACTGTAAAAGGAGTTTAGAGAGGTTATACTGATCGATCCGTGTCCTTCGGTCTTCAACCTCTGTCTCAAGCTCCTCGCGGCTTTCTCGATCAAGTTTGTTCTCCGGTCTCCCTCATCGAAGACGATCCACGTCGAGGATTAGTAATACGAGCTCCCGCTTTAAAAACGAAGCAACTCGGGCATCCAGTTTGCTAGCCTAGATACCCAAGATGAAGTAGAGATTGTGTGTGAAACTTTGTCTCAATGCACCCAAGGATTTGGGTGGAGGTGAATGAAGTTGCCAAAATGAAAAGAAGATGTGAGGCAAAGTTTTTAGCTTGAAGAAAAAATATGGGCTGAGCAATTTCGAAATTGATTCTCTGTGGATTTGTGTGTGAGGTGAGGTGTGAGTGATTAATTTTACAACTCAAGAAATTTTCCACACACACAACAGTCACGAATTTAACCAAGCACGCAAAACAAAATCTCACAAAATATCTCACCCACTCACACAAAATTATCCCACCCACTTACCATTGCTCACGAATTTCCCATGCCCAAAAAAATGCCAGCACAACAAATTTGGCCAAAAACATGACTCACATCTCCAACATAAAAAACATTAAACTAAATGTTTAAACAAAAAGAGAATGGCAACCTTAAAAGTAAACTCGTAACGAATTACAAGAATACCCCTCATCCGTATATACATATTTGCATCTATATTCTGACTGAATACGAATACAACGAGACATAAATATTCCAACAATATAATATTAGGTTCCGGTTTAAACCAAAGCCCACTAGTATTATCCGTCCGATCATGATCCGTGCACAAGTGCACGTATATGATCGAACCCTGCCATAAAACCATACGGCCTCTACAACATTTCGTCCGAACCTGGGAAACCCTCTGTGTGGGACTCTAAAGACTTGTCAATACGCTGGCAGTGGGTTTAACCACAAGCACGTCAGTGGCACTAGCTGTACGTAACGGCTACCCAGGTATTGAGCGAAAGGGAGGTCGACGAGCAAACTCATCATGAAACCCTACTGAGCCTGACAGTAACAATATCCGTACAGTCCGGTCCGTTCGTCTATGAGTATCGCATATCGAGTCTAGGGGGGTGGATAAAGTCAGACCCCTAATAACGCGACATTTAGTGTCGGCATGAAGCCTATCACCAACTAAGAAACTACCGATCCTAGATCGGTAATTCTCGTCTACCCCGGCCGAGGATTTCTTGTGATGGCCACCCATGCACACCGCGACATGAACCCCCAGTATACCGGGAGAGACGTATCCCCTGACGATCCGCTCACTGCCTCCATGTGGCTCGGGACTGTACCCAACTAAAACCTGTTTGCACGACTCCTTTGAGCCGTGGTAGGGTAGTAATCAAAGCACAGTGGGAACTCACACGAGACAAATGATGATCTCAGGTCGATAGACTAACCTGTACACATGTCACCAGGGAAATGCTATCTGATAATAGGTATAATACCAACTAGCATGTTCCCGGCGAGTCCGTCCAGTGTACTCATAACCCAATGAGCACCTGTATACATCTTAGGTGAACTAACTGACACCAATGGCTTGTGAGACCGGCCACCGCCCCTCGTCGGGGTCTCGATCCGTATACACTAGTCTACTCTTGGAGTATCGATGCCCAGTGTTGAAACTCCCATGACTAGGGACCTTTTAAGGATGTGCTTATAGACCACCCAACTCCCACGTATATGATCGCCATCATACTGCTGGTGGTCAAGCAAGAATCCTATGGGCTCTATCTAGTGATCTGTAATGTCACCTGAAGCATGTACACGATGATAAAGACAAACCAGATAGCATATTATCATCTCGAGTAAGACTGTTCTACCGGTATAGGTCCTCCCTCAATCATTGCAATCATGTGCCTGCGATCCAATAATTGACTTGAGGGCACTATAGCCAACAAGATCTAGCGAGCAACTATGTTTTTATAATTTAGTTTTTCAGCGAGCAAGTTATAATGCAATAGTTGATCAACAAAGGTAGTTCTTTGTTTTAATTCTTTTCGCATTTACTTTCCGCATTACTTTTCTACATTACTTTCCGTATTACTTTTCTGCATTACTTTTCTGCATTACATTCAGCGTTACTTTCTGATTTTAATATGGTTTCATTCATCTTCCATCTCTATTTTAAATCGCTAATAACCATGAGCGAGTAATTTCTTGCTTGCTAGGTTTGTAGAATATGGTAGAATAATGGATGAAAAATCTCTTAACTTCTTTTGGTATTTTAATATTTATAAAGCTTAGCAAAATAAATGTTAACCCTCTTATCGGGTGCGCTATCAATTAATGATTGTCACGACCACGATTTGAGATTAGTTAATACTTGTTTTGTTAAAGGCTTGAGATAAATAGAGATCAATGGAAGGAAAAGGGGTAATAGTGGGAAACCCTAATTCCCTCCAAGAACCCTAATCCACATTCATCGCTATCTCTCTAGTTTTAAACAATTAAAAGATAAAATGAATCATTTCTAAACCTTTATCCATTAACTACTAAGTCCTATAAACCTTACAAGCTTTTCTATTATAAAATTTTCTATCCATCTTAATTTAAAACAACATCAATCCTTCCTCTCTTTTATCAACTCGTCTAAAACAAAATAAGAAATTCATGTTTCCCTGTGGACGACCCGTACTCATCGCGGCTAGCTATTTGCGACACCGTCTTGATTGCGGTTATTTACAACATACACACACAACACTTTCACAAACAATCAATCAACTAGCATGAGTTCACCTTGGCGGAATGTTCTCGGCCTGGTCAATCTTTCATATGACCTTGTCATCCTTTCCTTATAAGCCTCCAAATTTTGCTGTGCTATAAGGCGGGTTTCATCAAGGGCTCCAAATGTAGCCTACCCCATATACTTGGGATAAAAGGCTCAGTTGTTGTTGTTGTTGTTGTATAAGGCGGGTTTCATTAAGAGCGTCGAGCTCCTCAAGCCTAAGATGAGCATTTTCTTCATCTGTCAGCTCGGATCGAACCACTACTCATAGAGAGGGGAGTTCTATTTTCAATGAGAGCACTGCTTTCGTGCCTAACACCAATGCGTATGGTGTTGTTTTCGTGGCCGTCTTGAACGTTGTTCGGTATGCCCAAAGAGCTGCAGCCTTTCGTGCCAGTCCTTTTTGTTTCTGGACACCGTATTTTTTATAATCTTGGTCAGGGTCTTATTGAAGGCTTCAGCTAAACCGTTGGCTCGAGAATTATAGACTGAAGAATATCTTTAATTTATTTTATGTTGCTGTGCAAAGCAGCTGATTTTATGGCTTCTGTAAGCTCGTCCATTATCCGAGATAATGCGTCGCGGAGTGTCGAACCGATAGATGACATGTGTTTTGAAGAAGTAGAGGATATTCTCCATCTTCACCTCCCTTAGTGGTACTGCTTCTGCCCACTTAGATAAGTAATCGGTCGTTGCCAATATAAACCGATGTCCTTTGGAAGATGCCAGTTCGATAGGGCCAATTATATCGGTTCCCCACATTTCAAATGGCCAACTGGCCACTGTTGGATGCAGCGGATTTGGGTGCTGGTGTTTGAAGTCCCTGTGAATTTGGCACGAGTGACACTACTTCGCATATTCGAGACAGTCCTGAATCATCGTGGGTCAATAATGACCAATTCTTTTCATCTTCAGCTTCCTTCGGACCCACCTGATGGGAGCCGCAAAGTCCTTCTTGAATTTCTTGGACGACTTTCTTTGCTTCCTCCGAACCAGGAATCTTAGCCATAGGAAGTTAAATGATCTCTTATATAGAGTATTATTGACGAAGGCGAAAGACAAAGCTTGTTTCATGAGCTGATGTCTAGACGACGCATTTTCGAGCGTTCGTTGGGACTTGAAGTAGTCTATGAAGACTTCCTTCCAGACCTTGACCTTTTCTTCGTCTTCTATTTGAAGGGCTACTTGTTCGATCGTTTCTTTTCCTTCAGATGTCTCTATCAGGTCTTCCGAAGATATATCTGTTGGCGCGAGAACCCTGTGGCTTTTCACAATGATCCTTACGTCATTGAGGTCTTCGTCGGCCAATTCCTTAGCCAGTTTGGCCAATGCATCCGCCTTGCTATTTTCCGCTCATGGTATACTTTCTAGGGTATAGGAAGAGATTTGTGTCAACAATTGCTGAACCTTTAGCCATACTTTATCAGCTCTGGCTTGCATGTTTGATAATCGTCGTTTACTTAACTAACGATTAGCTAGGAGTCTCCATATATGAGGAGGTTCTTGATCCCCATGTCAACAGCGATCTCAAGACTGGCTATTAAAGCTTCGTATTCAGCCTCGTTGTTAGTCCTTGGCTCCATTAAAGAGAGAGCGTAATGTAATATCCCTCCTTACGGGGTCACGAAGATAAGTCTACCCCAGGTTTGATAATGGGGGTGTTTTTCTTTCGCCGCTTCATGGAGGATGCTCCATCGAAGTAAAGCTCCCACCGAGATTTATCTTCTTCTTTTTCTTCTTCGATTGCGTCGAATGCGTGCTCATCCGGCAACTCGCAATTTAAGGGGGAGTCGGCTGGTATCGGATGCTCCGCTAGAAAATCGGCTATGGCCTGTCCTTTCACTGCTTTAAGAGGTCGATACGTTACTGAGAACTCCATCTGGAGGAGGGCCCATTTGGCAAGCCTTCCTGTCAGTATGGCCTTCGACATTAGATATTTGAGAAGATCCACTTTCGATATGAGGTGGATCTCATGTGCCAAGGCGTAATGTCTGAGCTTCGTTATTGCGAAGATCAGCGCGAGGTAATGCTTTTCAATGGGGGGATAGTTGCTTTCTGCCCCCAGAAGAACTCGACTTAAATAGTACAGAGTGAAATTATGTCTTAGCATCTCTACTAGGTTTCTATGAGCATCAAGTATATAATTTTAAAAAATATAGAGGGGTAAGTATACTAAACAAGAATCGAACTAGAGAATTAGGGTTTAAAGTTGAGCAAACTAGAAATCTAAACTAAGTGAAGAGAAACTATAACCTTTGTAGTTTAGTCCTTCACTTCAAATGCTCTGAGTAGTAGTCCTAGAACTCTTCTTTGACTCCACTTGAAAGATGGAACAAGCTTGCTCGAAGTCTTCATCGTTGAAGATGATCTACCTTGAGGCAACTTACACTCAAGCTCACACTTCACTAATCAAGGTATGAGTGAAGATAACAACCTATACTAATTTGCTAGAGTAGTGTAGGTTGATGAAGTAGTAATTTTGCTCACTAAAAATATTTCTTTCTTTTTCTTTTTCTCAACCTAGAAAAACTAGTGAGGAGAGGAAGAAGATGAACTTGGAAGTGAGTGTGAACCATTAGGATTAGATGAGATGAAGAGAATGATAAATATCTATGAATAAAACAAGAATGGAATATGAGTCATGGCTTCTCAATACTTCCCCAAGCACCTAAAGAATAATGACTCGTTCTTCTTTTCTTTAATTCACATATCTAAATCATTATCTTCTCATCTTGATCTCTAATGTGATTCTCACACATCCATGTTCCATGTATCATCAACCATGATAAATACATACATACATACATACATACATATATATATTTATATAAAGAGAAGAAAATCTTAAGTGAGCTTAATCTTAGTCAATATATATATATATATATATATATATTAAATATATAAATATATATCAAATTATTAAATCAACACTTGATTCAATAATCCGGTTATATCATATATATATATATATATATATATATATATATATATTGCACATCATTGACAGTACAAAATAATAGTCATTCAAAATCAATGTATTACCTTTCGGCAATACTAGGTGATATTCGCCGACAGCTTCGGCAGCAACAATTGCTCCATTCCATACTCTGAGAGACATCACCCTTTCCCAGTTCTCTACTTTTCTTTAACCCTTATAACAGATTACAAATGTGGGATCCTGATTCGGTATCCAATACCCAGGACGTAGAGCAGACTGAGAAACAGTTCTCAATAACTAACACACCCGAAAAGATGCATCAGAATGCTCTTTCTTCATTAGGGTTGCGTGGAAATCGTTGCATTCCCCTATCCCTTGTCCAAACTTATGACAGTTGTCATAAGATAGAGCGGAACCAACATTCCCCAGCCTAATATAATAAGCGAGTTCGATCAATACTTCCATGTTATTATCTTTATTAAGGCGTGACGTGGTCGCTACCTGGAAAGAGAGAAGAAAACACTTTAGTGTGCGCTCTTGCAAGATTAGATTGGTTGTTATCTTATCTAATTAGGATGGCTCCTACCGTTTTTATTAAATTTTCCTTTAAACCCTAAAAGATAAGATTAGCCGGGATTTATTACACCCTACAAGATTGCTAATCGGTCAGCTAGGTTGGTGTTGGTACTCCGAAGGAGTCTCCCCGTGCTTCCGCATGGAACTAATTAAATAACCTCATTTCCGCAGGGACATAACCCCGTTAACACCTTTCTTAGACACCTACTGGATTAGCTAATTGTAAAGTGGAAAACTCTCTCAGGAGTAACGCTTACTCGCAATGGATATCGGGATTCAACTATCACATAGAAGGTATGCAATCTCATTGCAAATTTCAACACTTAAAATTCCTGATAATTGTTTTTACCCCATGCAGTTTATGACCTTGACAAGGTCAACAAACCATAAACTGCAAGTCAAGTTCAACCCGTCATTTCGTCACTGATTTAGACCCACCTGTACGACCTTTGGCAAGGTCAACAAAGCCGTACGACTGCCCTAACCAGTCGGATCATCATGCGGCAGAAAAACACTAATCAGCTACCGAACACTACGCCTAGACAAGGTCGACAAACGCAGCACGAATACTAAACAGTATCTATCTGAAATGACGGAGGGCTACGGCTGGTTTTGAAGAAAACTTTTAACGTAATGAACTTGATATCGTTGTAGAACCTACTGATTTGAAAAGGAGTGGTTTAAGCTCCGCTTTAAAAATCGAGTAGTTTTCAAAACAAACCGAGTGAGTTGTAGCATATACTAGTTTTTGCTAAAGAGGTCATTCCCGGTGAAGGGATCTAGGCTCTTTCTTCATCGAATGAGGTGCTGGATATTCATAATAGAATACCGCTATGAAAAGTAAGAACTAAAGCTGCCTTTTTGAAAATTTTGATTCTACAACATCTTTTATGTTTCTTTTCTTTTCATTAATCTTATTAATGAAGTCCCATCAATTATTTTTCCTAAATATCACAGAAGAAACGAAAATAAAACACATATATATGCCATCCGCATTCGCCACAAGGACCCGGGTCTTCACAGTAAGGTTACTTAACTTACGGCAGGGAGGGGTCAGGACTAGCGCGGATGCAAAACATATATAGTATATACTAATATATATATATATATATATATATATATATATATATATATAAGTAGCATTCGTCTCACGCAGTTATATGATCACATCACATTACAGAACAACAAAAGCAGATATATGAAATATGGGATATATTAGGAGGTCCGTGTTTTAGATTAATCCAGTAACGAAAAACACGGATTCCACGGTCGTGATGAATAGCCAAGCCCACACCCTTAGACCCCTATGAGACCGGCAAGCAACCCTGCCAATTCTATAGTTAGGTGACCGGTCTCGACTCCTCGAGATGACCTCCCACTGGACTCTAAAACCCGGTTACTTGTGCTCTCCGTCTTGGGTCTATTATAATGCGGAAAAGTAAATAATATATATCGAATGGAGACAACAACCTTAACCCGGAAGTGTCCCAATAAAAGAATATTACATACAATTATTTACATGAATGAAAATTGAAAAACTCTCATCTCACATAAAACCCCCGGCTATTCAATCACGACGATCCAATATAACATATCTATAGCAACACAATAACATCACATGTTATCAACTTAAGTAAATATTTGTATCCCTAATGTCGTTGTCGTATAGCAACGAGATCGGGGATACTGCCACATATTACACTTACGGTCGCAAAAAAGAAATGAAAACTATAATAATTAGAATCTGCATCTATAGACATCACAAACCCGGATTATCACATATTCTGAATTTCATGCCTAATGCTATAAACCTTATATTTAAGCCTCGAATTGAAAAGCCTTTTCAAAGATTAAACTGGACAATTCAACAAGATTCCCGATTAATGATTCGAAAGCTCGTCGGGAACTTTAGTTGATGGCCGCACCCCCGAGGCCGTCAACGAAGTGGAATTAGGCGGAACACCGTAGCCACGAGCACCTATGTCATTTGGTCGGGGCATGGCTCTCTGCTACTGTCTCCCAGCGAGTATTCACGTACGATACGAGATTATGACAGAGTTTCGATCCAAATCCAAACTCTGTAGTAATCTATCATTTGAGACTAAAATGTGAGGTTTACAAATCGACAACTAGTTTTCACAAAACTAATCAATGTGGATTTCAAAAATTGTATCACATAACCATAGCAATTAGACAAAGTTAACATTTCGATCAATATTTTAATCAACAACAATTCACAGAGATCTCAACCACTTGAGCCTTATCCAAAATATCCAGAAAATCAGGAAGGAGAAAAAGAAGCACCACAAGAAATCTCGAGTTCTAACTTTACAATTACACCACGGAACCGCGGATAGAACAAGGTCTAGGCGACGGTTCCACGGCCAATTAGTGGAACGAGAAGCTCGTATTTCTTAAGCCTCCTTAGAATAGCCTGCACGATTTTCTGAGCATTTTTAATCTTGAAAAATCGAATTTTGAAAAATTGGACAGAAACTTGCAAAGTTCGTGTTTAAAACGTCGATCGAACACTTTAACTTCTTCTAAACTATTCCTAAGGCTCTAGCTTATCTCTGATACCATGAAAGTATATCTTAACACCTCTACTATGTTTCTATAAGCATCAAGTATGTAATCTAAAAAAATCTAGAGGACTAAGTATACTAAACAAGAATCAAACTAAAGAATTAGGGTTTAAAGTTGAGCAAACTAGCAATCTAAACTAAGTGAAGAGAAACTACAACCTTTGTAGTCTAGTCCTTCACTTCAAATGCTCCGAGTGGTAGTCCTAGAACTCTTCTTTGACTCCACTTGAAGAATGGAACAAGCTTGCTCAAAGTCTTCGTCGTCGAAGATGATCCACCTTGAGGCAACTCACACTCAAGCTCACACTTCACTAATCAAGGTATTAGTGAAGATAAAAATCTATACTAATTTGCTAAAATAATGTAGGTTTATAAAGTAGGAATTTTTCTCACTAAAAATCTTTTTTTCTTTTTCTTTTTCTCAACCTATAAAAACTAGAGAGGAGAAGAAGAAGATGAACTTAGAAGTGAGTGTGAACCATTAGGATTAGATGAGATGAAGAGAATGATAAATATCTATGAATAAAACAAGAATGGAAGATGAGTCATGGCTTCTCAATATTTCTCCAAGCACCTAAAGAATAATGACTCATTCTTCTTTTCTTTAATTCACATACCTAAATCATTATCTTCTCATCTTGATCTCTAATATGATTCTCACACATCCATGTTCCATGTATCATCAACCATGATATATATATATATATATATATATATATATATATATATATATATCATATTAGCCGGATTATATATGATATAACCGGATTATTGAATCAAGTGTTGTGTGTGTGTATATCATCCGGTTATATCATATATAATCCGGCTAATATAATATATATATATATATTATATATCAAATCATTGAATCAACACTTGATTCAATGATCCGGTTATATCATATATAATCCGGCTAATATGATATATATATATATATATATCAAATCATTTAATCAACACTTGATTTAATAATCCGGTTATATCATATAACACTAGATTAGAATACAGTATCATATACTCGTATTTAATCAAGCTCCCGCACATATCTCCATACATGCCCTAGTTCGTTTCGCTTGAGCTAGGCAACCTCTATGTGGGACTCTAAAGACTCGTCAATACGCCAACAGTAGCTAATGATCACATCAGATACCCACAAGCCGTCTGCAGTACTACTTGGATGTAACGGCTACCCAGGTATTGAACGAATAGAAGATCAACAAACAAACTTATCCAAACTCCCGTAGAGCCTATAAGCAACACTTACCGTACAGTCCGGTCTCTTCGTCTGATATGTCGCATATCGAGTCTTGGGGGTAGAATTGTCAGACCCCAATAATTCGATAAGTATGCCAATGTATGGCCTATAATCTTTCCAGAAACTACTGATAACACTTATCAGTAAATCTCATCAACCTTGACCAGAGACTTGTTGTTATAGCCAATCGAGCATAGCACAACATCAACTCCCAATACCGGGAGAGACGAAACCCTTCCTATCGTTCACTGCCTCTATGTGACTCGGGACTGGTCCACCTGTTTGCATGCCTCATTTGAACCGTGGTAGGAAGGAAATCAAAGCAGAGTGGGAACCACACAAGACACTATGATGATCTCGGGCCTACAGACTAACATATACAGGTGTCACCAGAGAACTGCTATCTGACGATAGGTATGGTACCATCTAGGAGTTCTCGGCGAGTCATGTTCGGTGTACTCATTCTCTAATGAGCACCTATGTACAATTTTTGATGTCAAACACCGATGGTTATATGATCAACCATCGCCCCATACAGAATCAAGAAACGTACACACTAGTCTACTCTGGAATATCGATGCCCTGTCTCGATACTCTCTCGACTGGGAACTGTTAAGGATGTGTTTTTGGACTACACAAGCCCTACTAGTATGATCTGCATCATAATCCTGGTAGTCAAGCCAACATCCTAAGGGCTTTATCAACATGTATCAATGAGATAGTAAACTAAAACAAGTGCACATGTTAAGATAAAGAGCAACCAGATAGGATACTATCATGTCGAGCAAGAAAGTCCTATATGTGTGTGTGTGTATGTGTCCAAGCATCCACTATAATATACAATAATGGCCTCTAGGGCATACATATTCCTAACATCGAGCTCCATCCTTTCCTTGATCGTTCTCTTGTGCCCACAATGCGCCTAGAGAACCCTCAAGGGCCGTTGTATATAAGATAAGGGGTTTTTCCTTAACCGGAGCGGCCAATACCGGCGTATTTTGCAGGTATTGCTTGATTTCGTCTAGTGCATTTTGGCACTTCTGATCCCAGACGAGCGGGGTCCCCTTCTTTATCAGATGACTGTAGGGATGGCATTTTCCGGATAGGTTGGCTATGAACCACCGGATATACACGAACTTTCCTTGGAGAGATCGTAGTTATTTGAGGGTTCTCGGCGTGGGCATCTCCATAATCGCCTTGATCTTTGAGGGATCGATTTCGATACCTCGGTGGCGTATGATGAATCCCGGGAATTTGCCTGAGGAAACTCCAAACGCGCATTTTAGAGGTTCGTCTTCAGATTATACTTCAGAAGACGTTGGAACACTATTTTTAAATGTTCCCAATGTTCCTCATGAGATTTGCTCTTCACCACAAGGTCGTCGATGTAGCATTCGACAATATCGTGTATGAGGTCATCGAAGATCTTTCTTATGGCCCTCTGGTAGGTAGCGCCGGCGTTCTTCAAACCGAAGGGCATCACCTTATAGCAGAATATACCTAACGGGGTCCGGAAGGCGGTATGGTTCTGGTCTTTAGGGTGCATTTTTATTTGGTTGTATCCTGAAGATCCATCCATGAAAGAGAAGACTTCGTGAGTGGACGTGTTAACGATCATAAGCTCGGTGACGGACACTGGGAAGTCGTTCTTCAGGCAAGCTTTGTTGAGGTCCCGAAATTCCACGTAAATACGATCCGTCCCATTTTTTTCATTACTGGAACGATATTAGCGATCCAGTCTGAATATTGAACCTCTTGAATGAAGCCGGAGTCAATTAGTTTCTTGACCTCAGCGTTGATACTCATCTCAAGTTCGAGTCGCATCCTTCTTGGCGCCTGTTTGATTAGCTTTATGTTGGCGATATGGCCAGTTTATATACCGCTGCTTTTGGGTCTAGACCCGGCATTTCAGAATAGTTCCATGCAAAATAGTCTTTATACTACTTGAGCACATCTTTTAACATGGCTACCTGTTTTTCAGATAGTAGATCACTGACGAACGTCGACCTCGGATCATTTTCTATCGCTAAGTCAATTTTTCTTAGGTTGTCCGCCGTGGTGTGTATCACATCTTCTATCTCTTTTGGTGCTGGTGGAAACTCTGAGATCACATCGTCCTCGTCTTCATTTGCGAAGCACCTGAAGATGTCACTCATACTCTGATGCCCTCCCTCTTTTGAGAGTGTTATAATATGGAAGGTACGAGTTTGCTTCCATTTTCGCAGTCGAGCTGGTCCTATCCTGATGGTATAGGTCCTCTTTGGCTCATACTTTTGTGGCGAGGTTACCCTCTAGCTGTCAGATAACGTAAACATGCCTTGTCAATACTGGTCTTCTATCCAGTCCTTAAAGGTGAAGCAGTCTTCAAGGGAGTGACATATTGCTCGGTGATAAGAGCAATAATCCGGATGATGGAGCTCGTTTATTTGTTCAGGGTGCCGAGACTTCGGAAGCGTCATCATTCGGTGCTTCATGACAAGGTTGAATATTTTCCTTGTCTTATCTTGAGGGAAAGAGTATTCCCGACCCATCTTCTTTATAAAGGACGGGCTCCAATCGAGCTTTTCTCGATCGAACGGTATCTTGGATCCGCTTTGTTATCTTCGAACGTTGTTTGTGGTATTTACCCTGTTTTTACCTCCATTTAGGGGTTTTCTCCTTTCGCGAGAATATATAGCGGGCTAGAGATGAAGAGCATTACAGTCTACTTTCTCTGCAGATTGCTGACTGAGACGATGTTTCCTGGTCTTTTCATAAATGGCCATTTCGCGACTGTGGTTTTCCCGGCTCATTTGACAAGCTTTTTTTATTAGCTTGTCACTTTGTTCTTCAAGCGACAGACTTAACATTTTCAAAGCGGGATCTCGCTCCGATTTGACGTCGTGGCTACTTGGAAGAGTGTTTTCCTCTTCAATCGAGCTGTTTACGATGTGGCAACTATAAACTTGCTCCCATTTCTTGAACCGAATGTATCCATGCCCAGTTGTCTCCATCTTCCCGTTGGGCTTCTTTCGTTGAGTCCTGAGAATATCCCAAATCTTTTTGTAGAATTGGGCTTATCGAACAGTTTGTTTGAGGGGTACGCCTTGGCGTCTTAACAGTTCTTTCAATCCCTCCGCGTAATACCTTGGTAGACGGATGGGTTGAAGACTGTCGAGCGCAAAATCAGCACCATGCCAAATTTCTTTCTCTACTTTGGTCTCCGTAAATTTGTAGAAGAGGATCGCCTTTTCACTTTTTCTCCTAGGAGGTATGTAGAAAGTTTGCAGTTCTTGTACACTATATGTATGGAGAGCATAAAGTTCCTTGTAATTGTTGGGTTACGGCAGCGCCCCGGCCGTCAATCCGAGGCCAAATGCGGAACAAAAACTTTTCAAAACTTGGCGCTACCATAACCTTTACCCAGATCGTACCATTAACGCTAAACTAGCAACTAGAGAAGGGTTAGAAAAGCTATACCGATCAATCCGTGTCCTTCGGTCTTTAGCCACCATCCCTAACTCCTCGCGGCATCTCCGATCTCCGGTCTTCTCGTCGGAAGGGCACCACATCTAGAAGACTTTTTACGGGCTCCCGCTTCAAACTGAAGCAACTCAGACATGATGTTTGCTAGCCGACATGTCCAAGGTGATGTAGAGAATGTGTATGATAATTTTGTCTCAAGCATCCATTGATTCTCAACACATGAAAGTGTATGGATGGAGGTTGAAGATGATGCCATGGTGGAAGTAGTGAGCTAGAGGAAGAAGGAGAAGAAGAGGCTTTTCTTTCTCTTGTGTTCTAATGAAAAATGAGAGCACTAGTAAATAATCTCAAGAGCAACCCCAAGAGTTGTGGCTGTCCATTCTCTCTCCACCTCTCATTTCAACACATTAATCAATCAATTATGTGACATTTGCACCAAAAAAGAGACCATGAGTCACCTAATTGATTGTGCATCTTCATGATGACTTCCACTCACAATTTCCACCATTCAAACATTAATCCAAATGTTTAGTCCAACAAAAAGATACGGTAACATCTAAAGTAAACTCGTGACGGATCACAAGGATACCCCTCACCTGTATATATACATACCTGCATCCGCATTCCGACTGAATGCAAATGCGATGAGACTAAAGTAATCCAACAAATCTAATACTAGGATCTGGTTTAAACCAAATCCCACTAGTATGATCCGTCCGATCATGATCCGTGCACAAGTGCACGTATATGATCGAACCATGCCATAATACCATGCGGCCTCTACAACATTTCGCCCGAAACTTGGGAAACTATTTGTGGGGGACTCTAAAGACTTGTCAATACATTGGCAGTGGATTTAACCACTAGCACGTCAGTGGCACTAGTTGTGCGTAACGGCTGCCGAGGTATTGACCAAAAGGGAGGCTGATGAGCGAACTCATCCTGAAACCCTACTGAGCCTGTCAGTGACAATATCCGTACATTCCGGTCTGTTCGTCTATGAGTATCGTATATCGGGCCTAGGCGGATGGTAAATGTCAGACCCCTAATAGCGGTATAAGTTGTGTCGGAGTGTAGCCCAGAACACCTTGAGAAACTACTGGAATACCTACCAGTAAATCTCACTTGCCTTGGCCAAGGACTTTGTGTAATGGCTCTCCAGACACAGCGCGATATCAACCCCCAATACCGGAAGAGACGAATCCTGTCTAACCGCCACTGCCTCCAAGTACTTCGGGACTGCACCCAACTGCTACCTGTTTGCACGACTCTTTTGAGCCGTGGTAGGGTAGCAATCAAAGAACAGTAGGAACACACTTGAGGCAATGTAGCAGTGTCAAGTCAACGGACTAAGTTGTACTCATGTCACCTGGGAACTGCTCCTGACGATAGGTATAGTACCAATCAACAGTGCCCCTGCGAGTCTGTCCGGTGTACTCATAACCCAATGAGCACCTGTATACTATCTTAGGTGAACCAATTGACACCAATGGCCTGTGAGACCAGCCACCGCCCCTCGTCGGGGTCTCGATCCGTATACACTAGTTTACTATTGGAGTATCGATGCCCAGTCTCGAAACTCCCACGACTAGGGACACTTTAAGGATGTGCTTATAGACTACCCAACTCTCACGTATATGATCGCCATCATACTGCTGGTAGTCAAGCAAGAATCCTATGGGTTCTATCAACGTGCAATAGTGATCTGTAATATCACTTAAAACATATACACGATGATAAAGGCCAACCAGATTGCATACTATTGTTCCCCGCCGGAAGACGCGACCGGGACGTTGGGACGTCGGGGCCTGAATTCCGAGGGCAGATGCTAATTGGTGCTATCCGTCCATCTCTCCGAAGATGCCAAGTTGATTTATGGCACCATGTATCGATGGTTTAAACGGATGCGGCCGATGTAGCAGACTTCGTCAGATTCCCCCTTATTGAGGGGTTTTTGATTGTGGGGACGCTCTACCCTGGAGACGCAAGCCCCTGCAGTTAATCATGCTACCGCATTGCGGTAACCACTTTCTCCTTCTCCAGATGGTCATTTCGTGTCGTGTGTGTTTGTTTTGGTTTTTGGTTGCCCGTGGATTGTATACGGAGACTAATTTGTGTTGTCGCCCGTAGGACGTGGATTAGTCCAAATCCGTATTTTCTTAGATTTGGGTTTGGGGGTTGGTTTAAGGATACGTTAGTCTCATTTGAGACTAAGATCAACTTAAACGTTTGTTAAGGATACGTTAGTCTAATTTTAGACTAAGATCAACTTAACAGGATCGTTTAGATCCGACAAAAGAGCATTTGTGCTCTATTGCTTAATTTAGGGACATTGCGGTCGATTACCAGTTTAAGGACATAGTGGTCCAATATTAAGGACATCATAGTCCGTGGGTTTAAAGGGACCCCACAGTCCGAGGTTAAGGACATCATAGTCCGTGAGTTTAAAGACCTCACAGTCAAGGTTAAGGACATCATAGTCCGTGAGTTTAAAGACCTCACAGTCAAGGTTAAGGACATCATAGTCTGTGAGTTTAAAGACTTCACAGTCAAGGTTAAGGACATCATAGTCCGTGAAATGTGTGATTGTCGGGACCCGTCACCTCTCTGAAGACGTTGAAGGATTACAATGACAAATATCAAAGGAGTGAAGAGATGTACCCTCGAACCGAAGTGGATTGGGTGATCTGTAGTCCAATTTGGAACTAAGATCAATCAATTAGATTATGAGCACGTTGGCTCAGTTAGATCTGAATTGAGGACTTATGGCCAATTTGGGCTAAGTCCAATTAAATTTGAAATGGGCTAAATCCAATTAACTTGGAAATGTTGGCCCTTTGTTGGCCTGTTGAACATTTGTCTGGGTTCAGCCCCTCATTATTTAGCAATGCTAAACAAGAGTTTGAGGGCTTTGAGAACATTTTGTCTTTGGCTGAGCACTTAAACATTATAGTTCTGAATTTTAAGGCTCATCTAAAGGGGATATTTGCCTCTGGAAAACTTAGCCAATTTGGGCTAAGCTGATTTGAAAATAGTGTTAAACACTAGAGGACACCTGGCGGTCACGTGTCCTCACGTGATGTATTTAAACCAGTGTTAAACACTGGAGACAAAATGCTCAAAGTAGTGTTAAACACTAGAAAGGAAGGGGTCACATGGGGTCACGTGAGGCGTCAAAAATATAGTGTTAAACACTAAGACTGAAACGCTCACGTGGGGTCACGTGAGGCGCCTGATGATTAGGCCTTGCCTCTTCCTTTGTTTTATTCTCAAATATGCAAATAAGTGTTAAAAACTTTTAGTTTTCACAGCCATCACGTGTGGGCACGTGATATGCACTCATGTACTGATTTATTAAGGTGTTTATTAGGGGTCACGTGGGAGCACGTGAGAGCGCCCAAAACCAGCATTGTCTTTACTTTGTTCTCTTTTATTTTGAGGGTCACGTGGAAGCACGTGGGGCATTGCCTCTAAGTTTTTCTTTCTCATTTTTGAGGGATCTGTTCTAGGGGTCACGTGGGAGCACGTGACCCAGTCTCGTTCTTTCTTTTCTGTTCATTGGGGATGGGGGTCACGTGTCACCACGTGACCAATTTCTTTACGTGCATGGAGAGCTTTAAGTCTTTTGTTTTAAGAATTAAATTCTCTGTAGGGTCAAACCCTAATTCTGTTTTAGAGGAATTAAATTCCTATGAATTTGGGAGAATTAAATTCTCATATAGGGTTAAACCCTAGTTTTGTCTGTTTTGGAGGAATTAAATTCCTATGAATTTGAGAGAATTAAATTCTCATATAGGGTTAAACCCTAGTTTTGTTTGAGAGGAATTAAATTCCTGTAAATTTGAGAGAATTAAATTCTCATATAGGGTTAAACCCTAGTTTTATTTTGGGAGGAATTAAATTTCTGTGAATTTGGGAGAATTAAATTCTCATATAGGGTTAAACCCTAATTTTATTTTGGGAGGAATTAAATTTCTGTGAATTTGGGAGAATTAAATTCTCTAATCTTTCTCTAAGTTTTGGATCTGCATGGCAGAATCTTCCCGATGAGAATTAAATTCTCAACCTGTGGAGAGATTTTCTTCTGCAGATCTTCAACCAGAGGAAGAACTAAGTTCTTTTGCAGAAGAGTTAAACTCTTAGATTGAGAATTAAATTCTCTTTTGTTTTATGGAGCTTTGATCCCTTTCCCTTTTCTCACCTAGGGTTTCTTTTCTTGAGAATTAAATTCTCCTTTCTTTTCTCTCTGCTATTTTTCTTCAGAAAGTTCCAAGATCCAAAAATCTCCCTTTCTCCTCTTCTTGACTCCTATTTATAGGAGAAGGAAAAGGATCAATTTGTTTAGCGAATCTTCCGTTTGAAAGATTTTGGTTCTTTTTGTAACCAACATGATCTTTTAGATCACTCAGTGAATTTTATTCACCCTTGGATTTTTTAATCCAGAAGATATTCTGTTTGTTATTCTTGGTGAATTTTAAGGGAATCTTTCCTTTAATTCTATTAGCTCAGAAGGTTTTTAAAGCCCATCACGTGTTGACACGTGATCCCAATGTTTGATCATTGAAATAGAATTTAATTCTATCAGTTAAAGAGCTAAGGGACATGTCACGTGTTGGCACGTGACCCTTTTTTATTCAGAATTTAATTCTGCCTTTTAACAGAGCTAAGGGACCATCACGTGTCAGCACGTGACGCCCCATTGGGGTCTTTCCTTAGCTGTTTTGTTACATTTTTGTTTGATTTAGAATTTAATTCTATTAAAGTAGAGATCACAGGAAACTATCACGTGTCAACACGTGACCTTTGGTCACGTGTAGACACGTGATGCCTCATTGGGATCTTTCTTTGCCATTTTATCATGCCTTTTAATTCCTTCAGTGGTTTCTTTAAAGGTTCGTCACATGTGGGCACGTGACTCCCCTAATTGCTTGCTTGATTAGAATTTTACTTTTATAATAACAGAGTCCCAGGAAACCATCACGTGTCAGCACGTGACCCTTGGTCACGTGTGAGCACGTGATACCACATTGGGGTATTTCCTGATATTTCGTTATATTTTTGTTTGACCAGAATTTAATTCTATAAAGCAGAGATCACAGAAACCTATCACGTGTCAACACGTGACCCTTGGTCACGTGTGAGCACATGATACCCCATTGGGGTATTTCCTGGCTATTTTACTTTATTTTTAATTCTTTCCAGAGGGGTTTAAAGACTTATCACGTGTGGACACGTGACTCCTGTTTGGTTAAAATTTTATTCTTTTCATTATTTTAGAGGGCTTCAGAGCCCATCACGTGTCTATACGTGACCTATGGTCACGTGTGAGCACGTGACGCCCCATTGGGGTCTTTCCTGATATTTTATGAGGGAACAACTATCATCTCGAGTAAGGCTGTCCTACCGGTATAGGTCCTCCCTCAATCATTGCAATCACGTGCCTGCGATCCAATAATTGACTTTGAGGGCACTATATCTAACAGTAGTGTCGAGGCGGAGCCATTGTAACTTGTAAACTTTGATCCATTCCAGCGAGAGCCTATATTGACGGGTGAAGGGAGAACACTGCATTTATTCGGAGTTGCTGCCAAAAACCAGGATCGGGGTAGATGGTCAGGGCTTATTGTTTTCCTTTTGGGGTTGTCCCTAATAGACTATTTCTTCATCTTCCTCAGTATCGCTCCCAAAGATCGGGATAGTAGCGACAGATTTTTGTTTACTCTCCGGCTTGTGACACCTTTCAGTATCCTCGAAGTCTGGCAGAAGTACTTCGCATCTTCAGGGATTGATGCTTGTCTTTTCTCTGGAATTTAATTCCATTTTCAAAGAGCTTGGGCTCTAAAAAAATTTCTCGGGATTTAATTCCCCTGTTCAAAAGGAATTTAATTCCCCTGGAGAACTTAGTTCTTCTCAGAGAACTTCTTGGGGTTTTCTTGCCCTGAGTTGTTCTTTGCAACAAAAGAAAAGATTTGCAGTAAGGTTTCTCTGGGAATTTAATTCCCTTGTTCTGCTTGATTTTTGCAGAGTCCAAGATGGATTTCTTTTCTGGGGGAATGTGTAGAGTCATTTGAAATCCACTGTTCATTTATTGAGAATCTTCTTTTCGTTCTCATAATGATTACCCTACCCCGTCATTAGTGAGCTGCCATATTGATTTTGTGGGGCCCACGTGTTTTATAACCAATGGTCGCACAAAATAAATTGCTTGTCACTTTCTTCCACTGTCCTTCATATATATATATATATATATATATATATATATATATATATATATATATATATTTAAATATATATACACGTATGGGCTTCACTAACAGCTTCTTTTCCTTTGTTTCAGGAGTAATGACTTCTCATCCATACTTTCCTTTTACTCATTCGGAGGCGGCTTTTCCTCAATCACCGTCAGATGAAGAGGTGATGGCGATGATCAGGGCTCATGACCCGAATTGCACTAGTCTACTTTTATGGGGGACCTGGTATGGTCATATCATCCGTGGTCGTCGTAGCTTCCTTTGCGAGGTACCAACGGTGCCGACCTACCCTTTTTTGCCGATGGAGCATCCACAGACCACTTTTGCTGCGGAGATGCCGAATTGGACCCCTACGGGATGGCTTGAACCATCTACAACTAGGATTCCAAACCATCCTGTGCCAGCTATAGACATTTTAGGGCGTCGCATCTGCCAAGGCGAAGCTCAGCCATGGGGACTGGTTTACAAAATAGGGCTTACTCCTCGACAACCCACAGGCTACCTTCTCTGGGCTCGTTACATCCTGTCCGCCCATCGTGCGTGATTGCAGAAGGTTGGGCTCTACCAGGCGGTGTATGCGTCTCTCTTCCATTATCATTCCCCTCATGTTTGGTGGGTTAAGGCTTTTTTAAATCAATGGAATCTCCCTACCAACACTTTCTTGCTGGGGGACCGCGAAGTTTCAATTTCTTTAGACGAGTTTCACGAGATCTCGGGGTTGCCGATCAGGGGGACATTCTATGAAGAACTGCTGCCTTCTGATGAATAAGTTTTTGAAGTTGAGCCTGCTATGCTTGATGGTTTGTCGACTGAGAACGCCGTCCGCCACAAGCACCCAAGTCTGATCAAGACTCTAAGCATTTTTGAGAAGGTATTTACAGAGTCAGAGGAGCAGGGCGTCACTTTTAAAAGCTTCATCGCTTGCTTCCTTCGCGAGGACGTTCTGCTGAAAACGGCTCCGAAGTTTGCGAATATTAATGACCCTTTGGATTCGGTTTAAATAAGCGACCGGCTAAAGAAGAGGACTTGCCGCAGTTCTACATTCCCATCATGTCGGCCGTGTCTTTCGAGTCAATCGCAGCTCCTGGTATGGATGAGGAGACTTTCTTCGTGGGCTTCATCAGTGTTTGGCTCAGCTGGTTCGCCATTCCCACGCACCGTCGCTTTATGAGAGCCTCAGTCATCTATCCTGCCCATCGTGTTGCCGAAGGTACACGACTAGCTGTGGGCATTGCAGGGCTAGCGCATCTATATCATGGGTTAAGCGCCGTGGCTAATACCTTAACTCCCGGCATAGATGTGGTAAACTTCTCTCTTCATTACTTTACATCCTGGATTGAGATGCATGTGCTAGGGGCATTCACTGCGCATCAAAGGCCCAGCTTTTAGGACGCTTACACTTTTTCGCGACTCATGCGGCTGGTGGACGCATCTGCTCCTGACCCGACTCAGTCCGGGGCTATTCGTGTGCTGCTTTGTCCCTATGCTAATGCGGGCAGGATGGTGTTTAATGATCAAGTCCTCTCGGCCCCTTCAGGACCGATCCAGCAGCTCTTTGATTCGTCGAAAGAGGGAGCACCCTCCTTGAAGCCGAAGGAAGCCGCGCACTTATATTCAACCGACCAGTTTATCTGGTGTTCCGATAGAACGGTGCGGCCCTTTATATGCGGTACAACCCACACCGCTTTGCTCGGCAACTGGGGTATGACCAGGGCATCCCTTTTAAGGCGTTTACAGTGGAGCCCAGCTCGTCGTCTGAAGCTGTTCGTGACGCCGCTCATCACTTCATGCGGTTGAACACCCGCTCTTCCTTCATGATTCCTGAGGCTGATTATATCCCTCGATGTGTGGGGGCCTTCACAGGCTGGTATCTTCACCGAGTCAGTCCTATTATTACCGAGGAGAAAAAGGATACTCCTTGGATATAAGGTTCCCGCTTCGATCCAAGCCACAGGAGTTCCGCCGCGAAAGCGTGCCGCGGTTCGCCCTCCTTTAAGAGATACCAGCGTCGTGCTTACCCCGGGGACGGCGGAAGTGGATCTAAATCCCACAGATGGTATGCCGTTGCACACTAGGGCTCAATCAAGGGGCAGGAAGGCACCAGTAGCAGTATCATCAGCTGTGGCATCAGCAATGGCAGTGTCCTCATCGGTAGCGCCACCGAGAGAGGACATTGAAGGCGAGGTGGGTCAGCATCGAACCAGAGCTTCGAGGGAAAAGAAGCGAGCATCTTCCGGAATTAGTTCTGGGCCAAAGAGGAGGAAGAAGACGGTCACCCGTTTGCATGATCTTTTAGTGTAATCCGAGCCTATTGTTCAAGACGAACCAATATCCATGATAGCGCCGGACGATGGTCTTCTTTTCCCAGGTTCATCTGCCGAGGAAGCCGCACAATTGGCTGAGGCTATAAGATGCTCACGGCTTGAAACTAAGAATGCAAGGATCCCAAAGAGGCCTTATCCTGCCGTCATCTTCTACGAAGATCCTCCCTTGATACGGCGGAGTTTCATAGGCTCTTTGGAGGAATGGGGTGAGAGGGCCCTTAAGCAACCTATCTCGGCCGATGCCGAAGACGTGCTTTCATTGTGGACTGGTGGTCACGAATCTACCCTCGAGCCCCGGCGAGCACGACTTCTTGGGAAGGAGCGCTGGGTTAAAAAGGCCATACTAGAAGCTCCTTTACGCATTGTTCCCCTCCGAAAGACGGCGCACAAGACTGCGATGTCTTGGCACTGAGATTCGGGGCAGATGCTAATTGGTGCTATCCATCCACCTCTCCGAAGATGCCAAGTTGATTTATGGCACCATGTATCAAAGGTCTGAACGGATGCGTCCGATGTAGCAGACTTCGTCAGATTCCCCCTCGCTTGAGGGGTTTTTTTTTTGATTGTGGGGACGCTCTTCCCTGCAGGCGCAAGCCCCTGCAGTTAATTACGCTACCGCGTCGCGGTAACAACTTTCTCCTTCTCCAGATGGTCACTTCGTGTCGTGTGTGTTTATTTTATGTTTTGTTGCCCGTGGATTGTTTACGGAGACCGAGTTATGTCGTCGCCCGCAGGGCGTGGACTAGTCCAAATCCGTATTATCTTAGATTTAGGTTTGGGGGTTTGGTTTGAGGATACGTTAGCCATATTTGAGGCCAAGATCAACTCAAACGTTTGTTAAGGATACGTTAGTCTAACCTGAGACTAAGATCAACTTAACGGGATCGTTTAGATCCGACAAAAGAGCATTTGGGCTCCATTGTTCCAGTTTAGGGACATAGTGGTCCATTTAATGTATGGCCGTCGGGACCCGTCACCTCTCTGACGACGTTGAAGGATTACAACGACAGATGTCAGAGGAGTTCAGAGATGTACCCTTGAACCAGAGTTAATTGGTGGGATCTATAGTCCAGTTTGGGACTAAAGTCTGTTTGAAAGGTTTAAGGATACATTAGCCATATTTAAGGCTAAGATCAACTTAAACGGGATCGTTTAGATCCAACAAAAGAGCGTTTGGGCTCTATCGTTCCAGTTTAGGGACATAGTGGTCCATCGCTAGTTTAAAGACATTGCGGTCCATGGGTAGTTTAAGGACATTACGGTCCATTGTTAGTTTTAAGACATCCCGGTCAAGGTTAAGGACGTCGTAGTCCATGGGTTTAAGGACCCCACAGTCAATTGTTAGTTTTAAGACATCTCGGTCAAGGTTAAGGACGTCGTAGTTCATGGGTTTAAGGACCCCACAGTCCATATCAATGTGTGGTCATCGGGACCCGTCACCTCTTTGAAGACGTTGAGGGATTACAACGCCAAGTATCAAAGGAATGAAGAGATGTACCCTGGAACCGGAGTGGATTAAATAGCCTTTGGCCCAATTTGGGATCAAGACCAATTAATTATGTTATGAGCCCATTAGCCCAGTTAATTACGAATTGAGGACTTATGGCCAGCTTGGGCTAAGTCCAATCATGTCTGGGACATCGGCCCTCCTGTTGGTCCCTTGAAGGAGAGGCTTTGCCTCTGGCCATTTAGCCAATTGGGCCAATGCCTAGTGTTAAACACTAAAGACCAATCAGTGTTGAACACTGAGAATGAGATTGATAAGTCAGCGTTTAACACTAGAAGATAGTTGGTGTCAACACCAGCAACAAGGCCTTCAAATTAGTGTTAAACACTAAAACAGACCAGTGTTAAACACTGGCAACAGAAATCCCAAATTAGTGTTGAACACTAAGGTAATCAGTGTTGAACACTGCAAATAAAGTTCTTTGCTTAGTGTTGAACACTAAGGCCAAACAACGTTTTAAAACTGAATTCAGGGGTTCCAATTTAGCGTTAGACGCTGAGGCAAGAGGGGACACGTGGCAGCACGTGAGGGCGCCCTCCCTTCGTTTGTTCTGCTGAGAAGATCGCATCTTTTGGAGCATCACGTGTCATCACGTGACGGGTGTTTGAATGGAGTATGTTAAAGCCTCTGCCAAAGGTCACGTGGGTCACGTGAGGCACTGCCTCAAAGGGCTTTCTGTAGATCCTTTGGGGGGGTCACGTGTCACCACGTGACCCTGCTTTTCTGTAGTTGTTTAGAAGATCTGTTAATCCCTTTCAGGAATTAAATTTCTCGTAGGGTTGAACCCTGACAATAATTTCAGAGGAATTAAATTCCTAGTTCCTTTTGAAGAGTTGAACTCTGAATTTTCTGTAGGAATTGAATTCCTCATATATGTGAAGAACTGAATAGGGTTAAACCCTAATAAAAGCTTTAAGGAATTAAACCCCCACTCTCTGTTAGAGAATTATTCTGGGGAATAAGATTAAGGGAATTAAATTCTTGTTGTTTTAACAGAACTAAGTTCTTAACTAGGGTTAAACCCTGATTCTTTTCATTCTGAAGGAATTAAATTCCCATAACACAGGGTCAAACCCTAATTTTATTTTGAAGGAATTAAATTCTTATAGTTCTGTAAGAATTAAATTCTCGTGCTTCCATTCCCTCTCTATGCTTTGGATCTGCATGGCAGGATCTCAACCCATTGAGAATTAAATTCTCAACTCAAGGGGAGATGTGCACTTTACAGATCCTCCATCAAAGAGAGAAGAAATATGTCCTTCTGTTTTATATCAGAGTTAAACTCTGTTGAGAATTAAATTCTCTTTTCTTTCAATGAATCCTTCCATTTCTTACCTAGGGTTTTCTTTTGCAGAAGATCCAAATTCCTCTAAAGTATCAAGGCTCTCTCTCTTTTCTTCCCTCTGCATATATCTTCTTTTTGTGTGTCTCTTGGCTCCTATTTATAGGAGAAGCAGCCGAGTCAATTAGTTTTTGATAAATCTTTCATTGAGAGATTTGATTTGTATCCATCATTCGTTTTGGACCTTTGGATTATTAGGTGAATTTTATTCACCATTGGATTTTAAATCCAGAGATTCTCCTTTGTTATTTCGGTTAGATTTTACGGGGAAATCTTCCCAAATTCGAGATTTTCCCATAGATAGATGATATTTAATCACCTTTAAATCTTTAATTCAATCGGTTGCTTTTGGAAAGATTTGAGAGGTCTTTTCTCATAATTTAATTCTGTTAACAAATGGGCTTTGAAGTCGGTCACGTGTGGTCACGTGACCCTTGGTCACGTGTGGGCACGTGACCCCCCTTGGAACGAGCCCTCTTCTTTCTTTTTGCGCTTTGCTTTCTGGTCGCTGCTTAACCGTCACGTGCCACCACGTGACCCCTGGTCACGTGTGGGCACGTGACCCTCGTCTGGAGCCTTTTTCTTGGTTTAACCGGAGAACAAATCTGCTGCTTTTGATTATCACGTGCCAACACGTGACCCTGGTCACGTGGGAGCACGTGACCTCTTCTGAAACCTTTTTCTTGATTTGATCAGGGAACCGGTTTGCCTTTGAAGCCGTTTTTAATTGTCACGTGCCAACACGTGACCCATGTCACATGGGAGCACGTGACCCTTTTTGAAGCCCTTTTCTTTGATGTAGTCGGGAAGCTGAATTTGCCTTGCCGATGCTTTTAGATGTCACGTGCCAACACGTGACTGCTGGTCACGTGTAAGTACGTGACTCTTTTCTGAAGCCTCTTCCGTGGGCTTTCCTGATTTTAAATCAGGAAACACACATCGGTATGTCTATATGTCTTTTTGTATTATTTTGCAATGCTTATACATATACATATATATATATATATATATCCTTATCTTCGTGAAAACTTTGCAAGGACTTCAGCCAAGGCAGAGGACATGGGTTTGAGTCGCGCCTCGATTACGGGCTCTACAGATATCCCCGATGAGACACTAATAAGTGTGGAGGGTGTCGATTTAACCACTGTTCCTGCAATGGAGCTTCCCTTGGTGACTCCCGTTCCCCAAGTGCTTGCTCCCCCGGGAGAGACATCTTTGTTGGTCGCCGATCCGATGGATCTTACTAGGGGCGGCCCGGAGATTAAGGGACAGGTAGTCGAGGCTACCGTCCTTCAGTTGGAGCCTGCAGTGGCGACCACTGCTCCTCAACCGGAAGTTGTTGTATCGGCTTATGTCTCTGATGATGTACCTGGGGGCCTGGAGGAAGCCGCCGAAGCCGCTATTCCTTCAACTCAGAATGGGAGAAGCATCGAAGGTAGCCTTCTATATTTTATATTAATAATCTCTCCCTTAGCTAAACCCTTCTGTCTTTTCAGAATTGCGTGGATTGGCGGCGTCTATTGCTGATCTGTCTCCCAGGAGGTCCTTTCAGCGCCTGTTGGAGATGGCCGCTCCGCAGGCGATATCTCCTCAACGCATTGTCCTCTCTTCCGGGCAAGGTTAGTGTCGTTTGAACTCTCCTCACATCATTATCTTTATTGCGTATAATGATATTGATGTCTTCTATAGTTCTGGAAGCCGACGACGAGGTTGAGATTCTTGACGGGCCTGGGGAGCCTTCAGACCCTTCTTGCATGACTATGGGTAAGTAATGTCTCAACATTGTTCCACCTGTTCTTTGCTTACAAGCTTCGATGATTGTTTATAAATCTTAACAGCTTTGCCAGTTCTTACCATGCTGGAATCTCACATCGTCATGCCGCCCGGCCCCTACGCTTTACGTGTCTCGAAACGGATGGCAAAGCTAAGCCTTGACTCCCTATCAGCCCTAATTGAAGACCTTCGTGCTGGCAATCTGATCACGGCCGAAGCGTTTGCCGCTGAAACCAATGGTTCTCTTACCTTTCTTGCCACCTACCATAGTGAAACATTGGTGCAAGTCTGGGTTGAGTTTTGTCGGCAGGTGGAGGCTTGCTTGCATACTCTCGAATGTACACGCCTTCCTTCAGAAGTTGTGGCCGTGAAGGAGAGCTTACAGGGGCTGATTGAGCGGTGTGCTGCGAACATGATATCATGCGAGAAGAGGCTCAGCCACAAGTTTTCGGAGAGGGAGCTGGCTTCCAAACCGTTGAGGGAGCTTCAAGCCAATTTTACGGCCAAGACCACTAGGGCATATGAACTTTGGCGGGTGCTTCAAGAGGCTATCAAGGAGGTGGTAGCCATTGATAAGGCCGCCGTTTTTACTCGTGAAATGGTCGAAGCCCATAAGGTTACTGAAAAAGAGCTTGAAGGCCGGCTTGCCTCATACCGGGCCCAACAGGCTCAAGCTGAGGCCCGTCTTTTGACGATAATGAATCATGAAGCCGAGGCCCAGCGGAAAAGGGGTGAACTGGAAAATCTACTGAATCGTCCGCCGGCTTGAAGAATTGTATATTTTTTTATTCTCTTTTTCTTGTACATACTTCTGAATGAGAGTATTTTTTGATTCTTTCATAAATTGTACTTTGTGTCCGTTTTAATTCATGAATAAAAGACATATTTTGCTTCATGATGGTGTGTCTTTTCTTGTAAGTGCATTCTGTGGATAATTTATTTTGATTTCCTTGTAGGACATCGATGGCTTAGGAGTCGGGTTAAGATCTGTCTCCTAAGACTTTTCAACTTTATGAGCCGTGAGGGTCTCATAAAGAATTTTCTCCCTACAGGTCGAGAGGATCCCGTAGGTGTAATTTCTCCTTAGGAATCGTGAGGATTCCTAAGTGTGTTTTCTTCTGAGAGTCGTAAGGATCTCCCAAAAGAGTTTTCTCCCTTACGAGTCGAGAGGACCCGTAAGTGATGGATGAGGTTGACATTATCCGCATTTCACGGGGTCAGGGGTTGCTCTGGCTATTTCCCACGGGGTCAAGATTGACTTGAGCCGTGTTCTATATAACCCGGAATTTGCTCTGGATGCTTCCCACGGGGTCTGATTGACATAGCCGTGTTCTGTGAGGACCAGGCTCCGCTCTGGATGCTTCCCACGGGGTCAGGATTGACATGACCGTGTTCTGCGAGGACCAGGATCCGCTCTGGACGTTTCCCATGGGGTCAGGATTGACATAGCCGTATTCCATGTGACCAGGAATTTGCTCTGGATGCTTCCCACGAGGTCATAGCCGTGTTCTGCGAGGACCAGGCTCCGCTATGGATGCTTCCCACGAGGTCATAGCCGTGTTCCGCGAGGACCAGGATCCGCTCTGGACGTTTCCCACGGGGTCAGGATTGACATAGGCCATGTTCCACATTACCAGGAATTTGCTCTGGATGCTTCCCACGGGGTCATAGCCGTGTTTTGCGAAGACCAAGCTCCGCTCTGGATGCTTCCCATGGAGTCAGGATTGACATAGGCCGTGCTCCACGTGACCAGGAATTTGCTCTGAATGCTTCCCACGGAGTCATAGCCGTATTCTGCGAGGACCAGGCTCCGCTATGGACATTTTCCACGAGGTTAGGATTGACATAGGCCGTATTCCACTTGACCAGGAATTTGCCCTGGATGCTTCCCATGGGGTCATAACCGTGTTCTGTGAGGACCATGCTCCACTCTGGACATTTTCCACGGGGTCAGGATTGACATAGGCCGTGTTCCACGTAACCAGGAATTTGCTCTAGATGCTTCCCACGGGGTCGTAGCCGTGTTCTGCGAGGACCAGGCTCCGCTCTGGACGTTTTCCACGGGGTCAGGATTGACATAGGCCATGTTCCACGTGACCAGGAATTTGCACTGGATGCTTCCCATGAGGTTATAGCCGTGTTCTGTGAGGACCATGCTCCGCTCTGGATGTTTTCCACGGGGTCAGAATTGACATAGGCCATGTTCCACGTGACCAGGAATTTGCTCTGGATGCTTCCCACGGGGTTATAGCCGCGTTCTGCGAGGACCAGGCTCCGCTCTGGACGTTTTCCACGGGTCAGGATTGACATAGGCCATGTTCCACGTAACCAGGAATTTGCTCTGGATGCTTCCCACGGGGTCATAGCCGTGTACTGCGAGGACCAGGATCCGCTCTGAATGTTTTCTACGGGGTCAGGATTGACATAGGCCGTGTTCCACGTAACCAGGAATTTGCTCTGGATGCTTCCCATGGGGTCGTAGCCGTGTTCTGCGAGGACCAGGCTCCGCTCTGGACATTTTCCACGGGGTCAAGATTGACATAGGCCGTGTTCCACGTAACCAGGAATTTGTTCTGGATGCTTCCCACGGGGTCGTAGCCGTGTTCTGCGAGGACTAGGCTCCGCTCTGGACGTTTTCCACGGGGTCAGGATTAACATAGGCCGTGTTCCACGTGACCAGGAATTTGCTCTGGATGCTTCCCACGGGGTTATAGCCGTGTTCTGCGAGGACCAGGATCTGCTCTGGACGTTTCCCACGGGGTCAGGATTGACATAGGCCGTGTTCCACGTGACCAGGAATGGTTGACTTTATCTGCATTTCACGGAGTCGGGGTTTGACTCTCGGCCATCTGTGCACCGCCGAGTCATGGAACTGGGAATTGTCGCAGCTCCTACTTGTTGATGTGGTGTCTGTTGAAATGAGACGGATGTTGAGATGATCTCCAGGCTGTCTGCGAACCGTTGAGATTTTGCTTCTTCTTCTGATGGAGCCTGGGGAGGGAAGGTGTGATTCCCTCTTTGTTTACGCCCCTGGATTGGATACAGGGATTGATGCGATATCACCTGTAGGGTAAAAGGTTTCATTTTATTTTTTTCTTTCCGCGATGCTCTATCATTTCAGCTTTTATATCACGAAAGTCGCGATTGCCCAATCATTTCGGCTATTTTTCGCAGTGCCCAATCATTTCGGCTATTTGTTTTATTTTTACTCGCTGTTGTTTACTGCGAGTTGCCCAATCATTTCGGCTATTTTGCATGCATACATTTTTACTTGTTGATTTTGTTGCAAGTTGCCCCATCATTTCGCCTATTTCGTATGCATTTGTGGCTCGCTGGCTTTTCGCTGCGAATTTTGGGATTTGACACCGATTTCGGCATCAACATCGCTACAACTGGGATATTTCCAGGAGCGAATCATCATTTTCCTCTGTCGATGTCGAACAAAGGTGGCTTAGCGAACAGGGTTAGGATCCTGTTGACTAAGGCTTTTAACTTTATGAGCCGTAAGGGTCTCATAAAAGTATTTCTCCCTACAAGTCGTGAGGATCTCGTAGGTGTGTTTTCTCCTTAGGAATCGTGAGGATTCCCAAGTGTATAGCTTCTTATAAGTCGTAATTATCTTACAAGAGTGTTTTCTTCTTATAAGTCGAGGGGACTTACAAGGGTTGTCCACTGTGTAAATTTATCCCTAGTCGTGGGTAGGACTTTGTTAGGGAAATGTTTATTCGTGCCCGTGGATTGTATACAAGGGTCAAGACGCTTGTAGGGCAACATTGGAGGTTGTGATGGCTGCTTAAGAACAGGTTCAGATCCCTGTAGCTTAAGGCTTTTGAATCCTGTGAGCCGTGAGGGTCTCATAAGAGGGTTCTCCTTACGAGTCGTGAGGATCTCGCAAGTGTAATTTCTCCTTAGGAATCGTGGGGATCCCTAAGTGTGTTGTTCCCTTGTGAGTCGTAAGGATCTCACATAGGTGGTTTCTTCTTACACGGTCGAGAGGACCTTGCAAGTGTCTTTTAACGAGCTTGCGCCCTTTCGGGTTTTCACAAAACTCGCCAGTAGCCCTGCTGTTTTTACTCACGGAGCCCTTTCGGGTTTTCATCCGTGCCCATTTCGCTTATGGACATACCGTTTTCTTTTTTTTTTCTTTTTCTTTTTCTTATTTTTTTTTAGTTTTTTTTTGTGTCAGCCTTGGGATGCTGCGGTCCGTAGTAGTTTATAGACATCTCGGTCAACAGCCAGTTTTAGGACATAGTGGTCCATTGTTAGTTTAACGACGTTTCAGTCTGTCTTTAGTTTAAGGACGTTTCGGTCTGTTGTTAGTTTAGGACATTTCGGTCCGCAGATGCCGTATTTGAGGCGAATTTCTAGTTTACGGACTTTTCGGTCCATGAAGCTTTCTCTATGAATGAGCACGATGCCCCCGGCATGTCCATCTTTTTCGGGGCATATGGTTGTGGCGGTTCACCTTCCAGATTCCAGACAGCGTGAATTTTCCTTATTGGCATTGGTTTTCAACCCAGTTTTTGAAGACGTAGCAATCTTCGATTCGGTGACCCACTACTCGATGGTAGGGGCAGTAATTGGGATTGTTGATATCGTTCAGTTGTAGTAGGTGTTTCGGCTCCGGTAGAGTGATGAGCCCGTTGCACACTGCTAGTTCGAACAGTCTCCTTGTTTTATCCCGGGAAAACGAGTAAGGACGTCTCAACTTCTCCTCGAGGGATTGCCGCTTGCTGCTCTGGCGAGCAACCGGTCTCGGGCCACTCGGTTGTTGTTGAGCGTTGACGACGAAGGTCACTTTTCCCTTCCCCTTATCCTTTTTGTTCGATCCCTTGTTTGCGGGTCCGAGATCCTTTTCAGGTAGCGTGCGATTGCGTAGCAAAATGTTCTCGTAGCTCTTCGTTTCTTCCTCTTTTCCTGAGGTGGATTCCTTGAAGAGAGGGCTGAGAGTAATTTCTTCTTCAGAATTTCTCCCGAAGGAGAGAACTTGCGATCCCCTGTTATCAACCATATGACAGTTATCGGCAGCTCTTCCTCGTTCGTATGTCGCATTTTTCTACTGTCGACGAGTTTCACGCTCCATCCTCTTGAAGTGCTGCCTGTGAGTGACATACCCCTGCCACCAATTTTTAAAGGCGTTGCACTCTTCGGTGGGGTGCGCAATCCTTTGATGATATAAACAGTAATTAGGATGCACATCCTCTTCATTAAGGCGTATATCGCCAGGAGAATTTTCTCTAAAAGAGGGCAGCTTCATTCCTATCGATATGGCTTTGGCGAACCTTTTCCTCGTCTTGAACCTTCTTTTATTTGCGGCAGATGAAGTGCTTCGATCTGGGGGGAGTGTTTTAACCCTTTCGTCCAGTTGCCGGTGTTTGGCTTTTTCAAATATGGCTATCTCAGGCTCTCGATCAGCTTTGCTTTTCAAAAGTGCTTCGTTTAAGAATGCATCAATTGCTTCGTCTGATGGTCGTAGAAGTTCAGGTTTAGGATTTGCCCCCGGTTCTTCTGCATCCAGGTCTTCTTCACCGTTTATTAACGAGTGAGAGATCACATGGCAACTTGCCACATAATCTTTAGATTCATTCGACGAGTCTTCTCCGTTGTCATCATCTCCGTCCTCGAGGACGTGGCTGAGAAACTCTTGGAGTGTGACTGGAGTCCGCGCTTTTTGATTGTATTCTTTCAACGCGTCAATCTGTTTTTGCAGGTCCGTGCGCTTATCACCAGGCTTCACGGGCTTTTTGGTCTTCTTCTTCTTCTTCGAAGATTTTGACGGCTGTGTGTGAGCGCTTTGACTATCATCACCAATCTCTGGAGTTAGGCGCAGTTTCAGCATTCCCTTGATAATCTCAGGTTCCAGCGGATTCCTCTACCTAATCGCCGGGCATGTTTGGAGATCGTTCAGCATTCTTTTAGTTTTAGCTGAAAGAGCGATCTCCCACGGAGCTTCTTTGACAAAAGAGCATGATGCCCCCGGTGTGTCCGTCTTCTTGGGAGCGTGTGGCTGTGGTGGGTTCACCCTCCAATTCTCGGACAGAGCAAATTTGCCCTGTTGATACTGATCTTCAATCCATCCCTTGAAGACGAAGCAATCTTCAATTGGATGGCTTACCGTTTGATGGTAAGGGCAATAATTAGGACTATTGGCTTCGCCGGGTTGCAGTGGTCGTTTTGAATTTGGCATATTGATGAGCCTGTTGCGCACCGCCAGTTCGAACAATCTCTTTGTTTTGTCTCACGGGAATGAATAAGGGCGTTTCATCTTCTCATTATAGAACTGCCGCCTCTCGTCTAGGCGATCAGTTAGTTTTGGGTCGCTAGGCTGTTGTTGAGTATTCGCAACGAAGGTCGCTTTCCCTTTGCCCTTTTCGTTCCGTGGCTCCGGCTTTGATGGAGACGGTCTATGATCCATCTGGTCCATTTGGGCCAATTTCTCAATCAAGGCCTGAAACGTGGTCGGCTTAAAGAACATCATGAATTGGGAAATAGTTGCTTGGGGGTCAAGAGTGCCCATAAACATGCCCACCGCAGGCGCCTCTTCGATGCGCTGCTCACATTTCGACCATAGATTCCTCCATCGTATTGCGTATTGAACCTATGTTTCGCCTGGCTTCACCCTGGCATTAATCAATGCGGTGATCGGGGTGCGTTCACTAGCGCTTGCGAAATGTTGGGTAAACAGCAGCTCCATCTCTGCAAATGTCTTGACAGAGTCGTTCGGGAGTTCAGAGTACCATTCGAACGCCGTCTCTGACAAGCTGCCGACGAACTGGCGGAGTAGCAGTTTGTCATCACCTCCAGTGTTGCCGCACAAAGCTCTGAATTGAGCAACGTGCTGATGCGGATTTCCCGGCCCCTTATATACGTGGAATTTGGGGATTGTATATCCCGGCGGGTACCTTATTTGGTCATACCAGCCCGAATAGGGTCGTCCAGTCATAACGATCTGCCCAGCCGCTTCATTTGCCTGGTGAGCTCGTATTTGCTGAGCAATGTAATCATCCAGAGTGGCTTTGGAGATAGTCTCCTCCTTGGCTGCTGAAAGAGCTGGAGGAGGGTTTGATGTCTCCTCTCTGTCGTCTTCAATGATAATCGGGGGGTTTCAGCTGGAGGTTCCGGCTGTAACATCATACCAGCCATGTCTTGGAACAAGAGAGCCATTCGTTTGATGTTGGCCGCCTGTTCCGCAGCCTCTTTTTCTTTCCTCTCGAGCATTCTTCGGAGGAACTCGGTATCGGTTTCTTGTTCCCGACGCTGCTCCAAGGTCTCTGGATTTTCTTTTGGCCCAGTGAGTGCGGCCATTGCAGTCAGCATCTCCTGAAGTTTCTGCTGCTGTTGTTCCTGAGCTTTCATTATCGGTCGGGTCAGCGGTCGATGACCCGTAGAAGAATGGCTTTCTTCTTTTCCGAAAGCCATATAAACGGTATGTATTACCATGCCCCTAGACTTGGGGCATTTAGATTCAGTGCTTTTGCGGTTCGCCGCAGCCACATGGGTTTTCTCCGGCTTCCTTCTCTTTTGAGTGTTTGACGTTGAGGGAGCCGTTGCAGCGGGCACCCAAACAGATGACATTCTCTGTGGTACCACAGGATGGCTCTTTTCTTGTTGGGCCTTAAGCTTCTTTGGCCGGCGAGAGTAGTCCTGGTCAATTACTGATTCCTGGACCTGTCGCTAGACTTTGTAAATTTTGGAAGGAAGCCGCTGAGGGGGCTGCTCCGGCTTCGTTTCTGTAACATTCTCCATGGATGGAGGAGATCTTTTCAGTACGGCGGTGGGTGAATTCCTGCGCACCCTGTTAAGCAGCTCGAAGCTGTTCCCAGTTGAAACAGCAGCATTGACTTCCACCGTTGGGGCTGGCGGAGTTAACCCAGAAGGAGAGCTGCCCCCGGCCTTCCTTACTCGACGCCAGTGACGACGGCGAGCGTGTCGTGCGGATGGTGTTGGTTCAGCTATGGAGATGGCTTCATCATGCCCCCTGTTCTGGCTGAGGGTTGCTGTCGGTGTCAGCCTATTGAAAACTGACGTCCGTTGAGAAGCAGTATGCAATCTGTCAAAGACAGACCTCTGGGCAGGAGAAGCAGCTTTAAAGACTTCGCCTAAAGTGGGAGCTGAAACAGTCAGCCTTGTGAAGACTGACCCTTTGGCAGGGGAAGCCGCTTTGACGACTTCGGGAGCAGGGATGGCTATCCTCTTCGGAATAGCGCCTTCTGGTATTACAGGCTTCTTCATGGGCCCGTTGGAGCTTTGGACCAGTCTATTAAAAACTGAGGCAGTGGCATTGGGCGACCCGTTGAGAGGCGCAACAGTAGTAGTAAGTTGATCAAAGACCGACCTCTTGGGAGCTTCTTGTGATGGTACAGGAGCATTGAAGTTCATGGTTGGGAGCATTGTCCCGAAGAATAGACCAGTGGTGGCCTGAGTCACTTGGTCAACCGACATTGTGAACAGGGAGGCCGCTTGAGGCCCATATGTTACACCTCTAGATGAGGCGGAACCGGAGTTGCAGTTGCAGCTGGAGCAGTTAGAGGCCATTTCATTTTTCTGCACGAGAGCAAAACCAAATCTTAGTACCTCGAGCCCAAGGGCAACCATATCAAACCGCGATTCGTTCGCGAAACACGACACACGAAGTGTGGAGTGGAAAGAGGAAAAGGCCCCACCGGACGTGCCAGAATCTGTTCCCCACCGGAAGACGCGACCGGGACGTTGGGACGTCGGGGCCTGAATTCCGATGGCAGATGCTAATTGGTGTTATCCGTCCATCTCTCCGAAGATGCCAAGTTGATTTATGGCACCATGTATCGAAGGTTTAAACGGATGCGGCCGATGTAGTAGACTTCGTCAGATTCCCCCTTATTGAGGGGTTTTTGATTGTGGGGACGCTCTTCCCTGCAGGCGCAAGCCCCTGCAGTTAATTACGCTACCGCATTGCGGTAACCACTTTCTCCTTCTCTAGATGGTCATTTCGTGTCGTGTGTGTTTGTTTTGGTTTTTGGTTGCCCATGGATTGTATACGGAGATTAATTTGTGTTGTCGCCCGTAGGACGTGGATTAGTCCAAATCCGTATTTTCTTAGATTTGGGTTTGGGGGTTGGTTTAAGGATACGTTAGTTTCATTTGAGACTAAGATCAACTTAAACGTTTGTTAAGATACGTTAGTCTAATTTTAGACTAAGATCAACTTAACAGGATCGTTTAGATCCGACAAAAGAGCATTTGGGCTCTATTGCTTAGTTTAGGGACATTGCGGTCGATTACCAGTTTAAGGACATAGTGGTCCAATATTAAGGACATCATAGTCCGTGGGTTTAAAGGGACCCCACAGTCCGAGGTTAAGGACATCATAGTCCGTGAGTTTAAAGACCTCACAGTCAAGGTTAAGGATATCATAGTCCGTGAGTTTAAAGACCTCACAGTCAAGGTTAAGGACATCATAGTCCGTGAAATGTGTGATTGTCGGGACCCGTCACCTCTCTGAAAACGTTGAAGGATTACAACGACAAATATCAAAGGAGTGAAGAGATGTACCCTCAAACCGAAGTGGATTGGGTGATCTGTAGTCCAATTTGGAACTAAGATCAATCAATTAGGTTATGAGCACATTGGCTCAGTTAGATCTGAATTGAGGACTTATGGCCAATTTGGGCTAAGTCCGATTAAATTTGAAATGGGCTAAATCCAATTAACTTGGAAATGTTAGCCCTTTGTTGGCCTGTTGAACATTTGTCTGGGTTCAGCCCCTCATTATTTAGCAATGCTAAACAAGAGTTTGAGGACTTTGAGAACATTTTGTCTTTGGCTGAGCACTTAAACATTATAGTTCTGAATTTTAAGGCTCATCTAAAGGGGATATTTGCTTCTGGAAAACTTAGCCAATTTGGGCTAAGCTGATTTGAAAATAGTGTTAAACACTAGAGGACACCTGGCGGTCACGTGTCCTCACGTGATGTATTTAAACCAGTGTTAAACACTGGAGACAAAATGCTCAAAGTAGTGTTAAATACTAGAAAGGAAGGGGTCACATGGGGTCACGTGAGGCGTCAAAAATATAGTGTTAAACACTAAGACTGAAACGCTCACGTGGGGTCACGTGAGGCGCCTGATGATTAGGCCTTGCCTCTTCCTTTGTTTTATTCTCAAATCTGCAAATAAGTGTTAAACACTTTTAGTTTTCACGGCCATCACGTGTGGGCACGTGATAGGCACTCATGTACTGATTTATTAAGGTGTTTATTAGGGGTCACGTGGGAGCACGTGAGAGCGCCCAAAGCCAGCATTGCCTTTGCTTTGTTCTCTTTTATTTTGAGGGTCACGTGGGAGAACGTGGGGCATTGCCTCCAAGTTTTTCTTTCTCATTTTTGAGGGATCTGTTCTAGGGGTCACGTGGGAGCACGTGACCCAGTCTCGTTCTTTCTTTTCTGTTCATTGGGGATGGGGGTCACGTGTCACCACGTGACTAATTTCTTTACGTGCATGGAGAGCTTTAAGTCTCTTGTTTTAAGAATTAAATTCTCTGTAGGGTTAAACCCTAATTCTGTTTTAGAGGAATTAAATTCCTATGAATTTGGGAGAATTAAATTCTCATGTAGGGTTAAACCCTAGTTCTGTCTGTTTTGGAGGAATTAAATTCCTATGAATTTGAGATAATTAAATTCTCATATAGGGTTAAACCCTAGTTTTGTTTGAGAGGAATTAAATTCCTGTAAATTTGAGAGAATTAAATTCTCATATAGGGTTAAACCCTAGTTTTATTTTGGGAGGAATTAAATTCCTGTGAATTTGGGAGAATTAAATTCTCATATAGGGTTAAACCCTAGTTTTATTTTGGGAGGAATTAAATTCCTGTGAATTTGGGAGAATTAAATTCTTTAAACTCAATTCTCCATCTAAGTTTTGGATCTGCATGGCAGAATCTCCCCGATGAGAATTAAATTCTCAACCTGTGGAGAGATTTGCTTCTGCAGATCTTCAACCAGAGGAAGAACTAAGTTCTTTTGCAGAAGAGTTAAACTCTTAGATTGAGAATTAAATTCTCTTTTGTTTTATAGAGCTTTGATCCCTTTCCCCTTTCTCACCTAGGGTTTCTTTTCTTGAGAATTAAATTCTCCTTTCTTTTCTCTCTGCTATTTTTCTTTAGAAAGTTCCAAGATCCAAAAATTTACCTTTCTCCTCTTCTTGACTCCTATTTATAGGAGAAGGAAAAGGATCAATTTGTTTAGCGAATCGTCCATTTGAAAGATTTTGGTTCTTTTTGTAACCAACATGATCTTTTAGATCACTCAGTGAATTTTATTCACCCTTGGATTTTTTTAATCCAGAAGATATTCTGTTTGTTATTCTTGGTGAATTTTAAGGGAATCTTTCCTTTAATTCTATTAGCTCAGAAGGTTTTTAAAGCCCATCACGTGTTGCCACGTGATCCCAATGTTTGATCATTGAAATAGAATTTAATTCTATCAGTTAAAGAGCTAAGGGACCTGTCACGTGTTGGCACGTGACCCTCTTTTATTCAGAATTTAATTCTGCCTTTTAACAGAGCTAAGGGACCATCACGTGTCAGCACGTGACCCTTGGTCACGTGTAAGCACGTGACGCCCCATTGGGGTCTTTCCTTAGCTGTTTTGTTACATTTTTATTTGATTTAGAATTTAATTCTATTAAAGTAGAGATCACAGGAAACTATCACGTGTCAACACGTGACCTTTGGTCACGTGTAGACACGTGATGCCTCATTGGGATCTTTCTTTGCCATTTTATCATGTCTTTTAATTCCTTCAGTGGTTTCTTTAAAGGTTCTTCACGTGTGGGCACGTGACTCCCCTAATTGCTTGCTTGATTAGAATTTTACTTTTATAATAACAGAGTCCCAGGAAACCATCACGTATCAGCACCTGACCCTTGGTCACGTGTGAGCACGTAATACCACATTGGGGTATTTCCTGATATTTCGTTATATTTTTATTTGACCAGAATTTAATTCTATAAAGCAGAGATCGTAGAAACCTATCACGTGTCAACACGTGACCCTTGGTCACGTGTGAGCACGTGATACCCCATTGGGGTATTTCCTGGCTATTTTACTTTATTTTTAATTCTTTCCATAAGGGTTTAAAGACTTATCACGTGTGAACACGTGACTCCTGTTTGGTTAAAATTTAATTCTTTTCATTATTTTGGAGGGCTTCAGAGCCCATCACGTGTCTACACATGACCCATGGTCACGTGTGAGCACGTGACGCCCCATTGGGGTCTTTCCTGATATTTTATGAGGGAACAACTATCATCTCGAGTAAGGCCGTCCTACCGGTATAGGTCCTCCCTCAATCATTGCAATCACGTGCCTGCGATCCAATAATTGACTTTGAGAGCACTATATCCAACAGTAGTGTCGAGGCGGAGCCATTGTAACTTGTAAACTTTGATCCATTCCAGCGAGAGCCTATATTGACGGGTGAAGGGAGAACACTGCATTTGTTCGGAGTTGCTGCCAAAAACCAGGATCGGGGTGGATGATCAGGGCTTATTGTTTTCCTTTTGGGGTTGCCCCGAATAGACTATTTCTTCATCTTCCTCAGTATCGCTCCCAAAGATCGGGATAGTAGCGACAGATTTTTGTTTACTCTCCGGCTTGTGACATCTTTCAGTATCCTCGAAGTCTGGTAGAAGTACTTCGCATCTTCATACTTCCGCACTTCATTCACCGAGAACGGATTTAGCTTTCCCGTGACGGTGTACTCTAAGACATCCTTGAAATACTTCATACACTGATGTTGTGTAGAAGGGACGATGTTGTACTTGTGTAACTAAGGTCTGCCGAGCAAAGCGTTATAGCAAGTCTTGGCATCAATGACATGAAATTTGATGTCAGTGACGAGCAGCCCTAAACGTAGCATCGGTATTACGGAGCCAAGCATCTATGATGACTGTGAGTCGAACCCGGAGATGGTAATTTTATCTCGGGCAAAGTGCTGAACGTTCATGAAAATTTCCTTCAGCACTCTCACATTGAGAAGGTTAACGAAAGATCCGTTGTCGACAAGGATTTTCCCTATCTTGATATCATGGCAGTACCCGGTGACGTATAACGAGTGATTATGTTTGCACGTACCGAGAAGTAGATCTTCATAGCTGATTGTAATATCAGCCGTGTGGACCTCTGTCAGTTCATTTTTCATCTTGTCTTCTGCGAGAAAAGCTTGGAACTGATCGGGCTCTTGTAACGCCTTGATCAGGGAAGCTCGTGCCTCTTTGGACAGGAGGAGAGCATCTAATATGCTTAGCTGCGAGGGTATTTTCCTCAAATGTGCTAGGACGTTGTAATCCACCTTTTTTTAGGCAGGTCCTTTGCAGCGAGCTCTTTGACTGCTTCTTCATTGAGAGCAATTTCTTCGGACATTTTCCTTTTTTCTTTGTCTTTTTTGTTCGAACCTTTGTTTGCAAGTCTGAAGTCCTTCTCAGATAGCATACGGTTACGCAGCTGAATGTTTTCACAGTTCTTATCCTCCTCTTCTTTTTCCCAAGTGGAGTCTTCAAAGAGAGGGTTGAAGGGCGTTTCATCCTCGGAATCGCTCCCGAACGTGAGAACGGGAGGTTTTTCTCCTTCCGAACTGATACCAACCATATGACAGCTGCCAGTTGTTTGTTCATGCACATTCATCTCGCCATTCCTACGTTGACGAGCACGATCTTCATATTTCCCCTTCTTGAAGTGTTTTCTATGGGCAACATTTTCTTACCACCACTTTTTGAAAGCACTGCATTCCTCGATAGGGTGGGCTACTCTTCGATGATATAGACAGTAGTTTGGATGTGATTCTTCTCCGGCGAAATATGGGACCCCAGGAGTGTACTTCAAGAGAGGTGGTAGTTTCATCCCCAGTGATAGGGCTTTGGCGAACCGCTTCTCAGTTTTGATCCTGCTCTTATTTGTTGCAGGCGTGCTTTAGTTTGGTCGGAGCACTTTACGACTCATCCTCATCGTAGCTTCTTTATTCAGATGCTGATGCTTAGCCTTTTCATATATGGCTGTTTCGCGTTCTCGGTCATTTTTACTCTTTTGAAAGGTTTCGTTTAGCAGCCTCTCAATTGGGTCTTCTTCTGGCAATTTCAGGGATTTTAGTGTCGATTCTGCGCCCATTTCCTCTACGTCGTTTTCTAACGCTGAGGGAGCTTCTTTGCCAAATATCGACGAATGGGAGACCATGTGGCAACTTGCTACATACTCTTCCGCTTCTTCTGATGAGTCATTTCACTCATCATTGTCACTGTCTCCATCCTCAAGAATATACTTGAAGAATTCTTTGAGCGGGACCGGTGTCCACGCATTCTGGTTATACTCCTCCAGCGCGTCTATGTACTTTTGTAGATCTGTACGCTTGTCATCATACTCGATAGGTTGCACAAGTTTCTTCGTCATCTTTTTTCTTAGAAGACTTTGAAGGCTTGACTTAGGGGCTTCTCCCCTTGTCAACAATTTTCAGTGCGGGACGTGGCTTCAACATTCCTTCAATAATTTCATGTTTAAGTGGGCTTTTCCACCTGATTGCCTAACATGCTTGAAGATCTTTCAGTATTCTTTTAGTTTTTACTGAGAGGACTACTTCCCATGGATCTTCTTCCTCGAGTGAGCATAATATCCCCTAAGCGTCCACCTTTTTGGGAGCATGCTTCTGGGGCGGGTTTACCCTCCAGTTATCAGACAGTGCAAACTTTCCCTGCTGGTACTGGTCTTCAACCCAATTTTTAATGATGTAGCAATCCTCAATTGGGTGGCTCCCTATTCTATGATAGGAGCAGTAATTGGAGTTGTTGACGTCGCCGGGTTGCACTGGACGCTGCGGGTCTAGCAATGTGAAAAGGTTATTAAGCATCGCCAGTTCAAACAGTTTTCTCATCTTGTCACAAGGAAATAAGTAACCATGACCTAGCCTTTCTTTCAAGGACGGGCGTGGACGCACGTTGTTTTGGCGAGCAGCCGGTTTTGGGCCACTTGGCTGTTGTTGCATATTGGCAATAAAGGCTGCTTTCCCTTTACCCTTGTTATTTCGAGGGTCTTTATTTGAGGAGGAAGGCCCATGGCCCATCTGATCCAACTGGGCCAACTTGTCTATCAGTGCCCGGAAAGTTGCGGGTTTGAAGAATGTCATGAACTAGGACACATTCAATTGAGGATCGAGGGTTCCGATGAACATGCCCATAGCTGGAGACTCTTCAATGCACTGTTCGCATTTAGACCATAGGTTTCGCCATCGGATCGCGTATTGTATCCAAGTTTCTCCCGGCTTTACCCTGGCATTAATCAGTGTCGTGATCGGTGTGCATTCACTTGCGCTAGTAAAACATTGCGTGAACAGTAGTTTCATTTCATTGAAGGTTTTTACGGAGTCATTTGGGAGCTCCGAGTACCATTCAAAAACTGTTTCTTATCAAGCTTCAGGCAAATTGGAGAAGAAACAATTTGTCGTCGCCTCCAGTATTGCCGCATAGTGCTCTGAATTGTGCGACATGCTGGTGGGGATTACCCGTTCTTTTGTAGACGTGGAACTTGGGGATTGTATATCCCGACGGGTACTTAATTTGGTCATACCATGCCGGATATGGCGCCCGGTTCTGACGAGTTGGTTGGCGGCTTCACTGGCCTGGTGAGCTCTTATTTGCTGAGCGTTGTAGTCATCCAGGAATGCCTTGGAGATGGTTTCTTCCTTGGCTGTTGACAAGGCCGGAGGAGGGTTTAATGTTTCCCGTTTATCATCCTCGATAATTATCGGCGGATTTTTGGCCGGGGGTTCTGGTTGGATCATCATTCCAACCATGCACTGGAATAAGAGAGCCATTTGCTTAATTTTAGCAGCTTGCTCTGCAGCTTCTTTGTCTTTTCTTTCCATCATCCTTTGCAAGAACTCTGTATCGGTCTCTTGCTCTTGGCGTTGTTCAACTTCTTTATCTGGACCTTCTTTTTGTCCGGTAAGCGCTGCCATTTTGGTCAGTATTTCTTGGAGCTTTTGATGCTGCTCCTGAGCCTTTGTCAGCGACCAAGTTTGAGGTCGATGACCCACTGAAGCGCGGCTCTCTTTTTTCCGCCGGCCATGTAGACCGTGTGTATTGTTATGCCCCCAGACTTGGGGCGTTTATATCTTTCGCTTTTGGAATTTACTGCGGGCGGTAGGATTTTCTCCGGTCTCGTTCTTTTATGAGAAGTCGGAGCTAAAGGAGCCATTGTGACAGGCACCTGTTTAGGAACGACCCCCCGTTGTATAGTGGAGGAGCGGTCTTTTTCTTGTTGGCCTTTAGATTTCTCGGGTCGATGAGAGCAATTTTCTTCAAGCACAAGGTCCTAGACTTTTCGCCAGACTTTATGGATCTGTGAGGGGAGCCATTGATTAGGATGCTCTGGCTGTCGCTGCACAGAAGCCTCTACTGGCGGAGGTAATTTCTTTAGCACCGCCATCGGGGAGTTCTTACGTACCCTCCTAAGCAGGTCAAAACAGTTCCCAGTTGGAACAGCAGCGTTGATATCTACCGCAGGAGCTGGTTGGGTGAGCCCAAAGGGAGTGTTGCCCCCAGCCTCTCTCACTCAGCATTAGTGGTGACGTTGAGCATGACTTGGAGTGGGAATCGCCTCAGTTTTGGAGGCGTCTTCATCTTGCCCCCTGTGTTGCTCAGGGATTTCGGTTGATGTCAGCCTGTTGAAAACCGACGTCCTTGTTGGAGTTGGAGCGGAGTTGGCCAATCTTTCGAAGACTAACTGTCTTGAAGGAGAAGCACTTTTATCGGCCTTACCCGCAGTAGGAGTAGGGAGAGCTAGCCATTTTAGGGTAGCCCCCTCACGTATCACGGGTTTCATTGCTGGCCCGCTCAAGTTCTTATTCAGTCTGTTGAAGACTGAGACGTCAGGGTTTGACAGCTTGCTGATAGGCGCTGTCGTGGTTATCAGCCGATCAAAGACTGACTTTCTGAGAGCTTCTCCTTATGGCGTTAAGGCGCCAAAGTTCACAGGCGGGAGCATGGTCCCGAAGAAGAGTCTGGTAGTGGCTTGTGTGACCTGCCCAACCGGCATTGAGAAAATGGACGCTGCATTGGGCCTATACATCACTCCTCCAGTTGGGGTGGAGAGAGAGTTGTTTCAAGCGGTGCAGTGAGAAGCCGTTGATTTTCTGAACAGAAGTAAGACACCAAGCGTAAGTACCTTGAATCCAGGGGCAACCATAGCGAACCGCGATTTCGTTCGCGAAACATGACACACGAAGTGTGGGGTGGAAAGAGGAAAAAGTCCGACCGGGCGTGCCAGAATCTGTTTACCGCCGAAGAATGGACTGAGACGTTGGTACGTGTAGCCTGAATTTGGGGGCAGATACTATTTGGATATATCTATCTAGCTCTCCAAAAATACCAAGTTGATTTATGACACCGTATATCGGAAGTTTGGACAGATGCGACCGATGTAGCAGATTTCATCAGATTCCCCTTCATTTTTAAGGACCGTTAATCTATTTTTTTAGATTAAGGTCAACTTAAATATATGAATATTTGGGCTCAATTTATTTTAACGAAGGATACATTAGTCTTATTTGAAATTAAGATCAACTTAGCAACATTTTAAGGATCTTTTTTTTATTTAAGATCTAACAACAGAGCATTTGGGCTTAATTGCAAGTAATTTCAGAGACTTAACCAATTTGGTCTTGGTGTGCTCAGTTTTTTTATTCAGAAGTGCTAAGCACTTACTTGTGGCTCTGGAGTTCACGCGTGTACTATGTGAGATGCTCAGACATGGGCGTTGCTCAATCAGTGCTAAACACTTGGTCATTTTGACTGAATATAGAGTGCTAAGCAGTTTGTATGACGCTCAAGTGGGAAGCACGTGAGACGCCAAGCATTTATTTTGGACGCTCATGTATGGAGCACGTGAGGCGCTGAGCATTCTATTTTGTTGGGCGCTTACGTGTGTTTCACGTGAGGTGCCGAGTTTTTTGTTTTGGGCGCTCATGTGGGAAGCACGTGAGATGCCGAGTCCCATTTAAGGGAATCATTTGGGCAGTCACGTGTGTTTCATATGAGCCGCTAATTCCTTTTCTTTTTAGAGACTGAATCTCTGTTTATGGCGTTTTGGCTATTAATGATCACCAAGATCACTATTTTGAGAATCTGGGATCGTTTTTAGTTCCATTTTCGATTTTTTTTCTTGATTTTTAAGTTTTTGTTTTTTAAAAATTAATCAGGGACAGGTGAATTTTTCACCCGCCTTGCCCGATTCGTCTCGCTTCGTCTAAGCGAATAGGTGAAGCGGGTAGGTTCACGTTCGAGCACTGTTGGGTTCACCCCGCCTGGCCTCTCCGGCAAAGCGAGTCCAACTCGTTTCGTCTGATAACTGAGGCAGGCGAATCGCGAAGCGAATCGTCTCGCCTCGCTTCATTAGCCAGGCCTAATAGGAAAGCTTTAACACACACACCACACACACAGTGGAAGTCTGCATATATAAATCTTTTATAAGCTATCATCATCTTAAAACCTTTTGCAGGAGAAGACCAACCAACACAAGATTCATCATGTACCAAATTTCACCTCACATTTTTTATTTCCGAACATCAAATACATGCACGATGAAAACAACTTAAACCAACCCAAAGCAGAGATTAATATATCCAGTATAGGATACCCATTAATTGTCATACCAACCTCATATATGAGATGTTTTGAGGGATTTTTTTTTCCTTTTTCAAATTCGACGATCGAATTAATGATCTCTTGAACTGTATACGAAAACTTATATTGCGGAAAAAACAATATTGCTATATGAAATTTAAAACAATATCAATGAATGCAATCTGGACGCAGTGTCAATCATCTCATGTTATTGTTCTCACATATAAAGTTTTATACGACGAAACTAAATACTTAAAATTGGCTATTCTGAGACGGTAGATATGAATACTAATTAATCTACTAAAGACAAGAAAAATCATAAAAATCATAGCCAATTGGAATTATCAAATAGATATACATTCATGAAAATCTTAGTGGACGATCAAGCTTATAGACACTCTTCCTTATATATTATTCAACGCTTTATGAATGCATTGTGACAGCTAGAAAATAGTGATGAAGGTGCATAAACAAGCAAAACATTAAGAATCACTAAAAGTCATTTACTAGTATATACTATCATCAGTATTTCATGTTCGGATATTAGTCTTTTTGCATACCATCATTTTTTTGTTCGGTTCGTTCTGTCTCGGTCTCTGTCGTATAAATTCTTGAATAAACATAAAGCATATATGAATGAATATGCATGCATATTAATTACAAATCTTCTAACTTGTCAGCCAAGATCTAAATACACATGGATCTGCTTCCTCTTTCACACCCCTACCATTACTAATGAATTGCTTCTACGTCCAAATTAGTCAACAAAATTCCGCTCACTGACAGCGGCGCGAATTGTTCGCCGAATAATTCATAAAATCCGATGACCGAATTTTTGTGGGACCCGTCAAATAAACTAATCAATCTTATGGGGTCCGAAGAAAGTTCGGGTCTAATACCTCAAGTCATGTCTAAGTTCCGTATAGTTAAGACTGGGTTCCGAAATATACACTCTAAACTCCACATAGTCAAGTTTGAACTCGAACAAAAATTAAACCTAAAGTTGCAGCACATCTTTTGTAAATTTTGATAAAACCGATACATACAAATAAATATAATATCAGCGTTCTCAATCGGGAGCTACTTACTCGCCCAATCGACGGAACCACAACCACGCAGTAATATACGACGTCCAAGACGAAGATCGACATAAAAAAAAGGAAAATAAAAACTAAAATCATCATCAACTTAGCTATATCCAAACTCGACATATAAAAGAATAGCATACAATTTTCGTCTCTAAGTCCATAAAAATATATAAGTTTTAGTCGATAGAGTTTTTTTAACTAGATCACAAAGAATATACATATACAAGTGGCGGTTACGATCTGAAATTTAACCCACCTACCAAACTAATCACCCGAAGAAGAAGAAGCGTGCCAGCAAGTCGCTACTGATTCGGACGATCAATCCTGCAAGAAATTATGGCACAACGGGAGTGGGTTGTTAACTCGTGGGTAAAACATATCATCAGGTAGAAATCGAATATATAACGATCTATCTAGGTCATACTGTATAATATTGTCATACTATGTGATAACGAATGTGAACATGTATATACATAAATATCACGTCAGTATCAATAAGCGCGTCATATCGGATCGCGCATAACATACATGATCCTCATGATCAATCAATATGGAGAAATATGTCATCTATATAACACACACACACTCATATATATATAATCCAATGAGTGTTGATCAGCGACACTCGAAATCCTCATAAAACAACTGAGTGTCCAGTATCGACACTCGAAATCTTTATAAATCCTGTGTCCAGCATCGACACTCAAAATTCTCATATCTCAGACGCCGTCTCTTGGATCGGTCTTCATATCCATCTGTAATATATAACTCCGATCGGTATTCTCCGGATATCCGCTGAATTTCCATACTATCATCGGTCGGTCTCGTCCTCGCTAGACTCACCCGTCTTTCTATACGGGCTTCTTGTCTCTGGATACCGTACCGGGTCTACCATGTATTCGCAATTGGTTTCTCCCCCTGCCTCGATTCAGATAATACTCATATCATCAAAACACATAAAACTCATGGTGAACGCCAAATCATCATATCAAGAGAAAACCACATTTAAAACATTCATAAGTTTTATAAAATCATATCCGCGGTTTCTCAAATCTCATAAAAACAGAAATCCCATGAAAACATTATCGCATAAGAACATAGCAATAATGGAACAGATTAAAAGTATAGAACAGTGGTGTAATACATGCAAACATGTAATGAGCAGTGATTTAAGGTACTGACAGGAATATAGTATGATGCGAAATAACATGGCAAGTTCTATAGGTGTACGTGGCATGGCAATCACCAATAATGTGTGCGTGAAATATACGAGCCCATGTACGTGCAACATGTAAATCATTGGTAATTGTACAGTATTTTACAAGTGTATTCATATAAACAATAATCTAGAATACTAAAGGGCATAGTGTGATACGAGTGACATAGCAAGTTTTCTATGTGTATATGGCATGTCAATTACCAATGAGGTGTAGGTGTAACATGCGGGTATGTGCAAGTGTAACATGAAATTATTGGTAATGGTGCGAGAGTCCTAGTAAACGAAATTAAGTAGAGCTAAAGGTATAAACATAGTATGTATTATAAGTAACCGAAGCGCGAGCATTTACAGAAATAAGGAAATCGTAACGTGAGCAAGCAGTTGGGGTCAAAAATTACACCCCGGTTGATCAAGTCAAAGTCAGTCAACCCACAGCCAAGAGGGCCCGAGCCCAAGCAAGCGGGCCGAAGCCCAAGTCAAAACCAAGCATGGAAGGGGCCGGCTCCATGCCAAAGGAATGCGATAAATTAGTTTAAATACATTTTTTTACAATTAAATATATGGAAAATGGGCAAAAGGCCAAAATTTTGTAAACACCATAGCTTATGTGCAAAAAGAAATAAGCACATGAGACATGTGCAGGCACAAGTGCCATTTGTAGGGTTAGCTTAGCACCTTAGCAAAGTTTTGGCAAGCATCAATCATGCTACTTTAAAATTTTTGGGGTGCTACACAAACCAACCAAGTAATCGAACTAGAGAATTAGGGTTAAATATGATATGTAAACTTTTTACATCTAAGTGAACAAGGAATACAACATTTGTAAATCAGTCCTTCACTTCAATAGCTCCGTGTAGTAGTCCCTTCGCCGTGATCACGAACATCCGGACTCTAGAGAGGCTCCCATGAAGAAATGAACATACTTGCTTCGAAGTCTTCAAGGCCGAAGATGATCTACGTCGAGGAGACACTAGCTCATGCTATCTCTTCACTAATTGTGTAGATTAGTGAAGCAAACACCCTAGACTAAATGGCAAGTAGTAGAGAATGATGAAGTAGTAAGTGGGCTCACTTTAGATTTATTTTTCTCACAAAGTTTCATCACTTGAAAAAAATTCTAGCAAGCTTTTTCAAGTGAAGAAGAAGAAGAACTGATGATGAGAATGAATGAACTCATGAGGTTAGAAATGCAACCATAGTTAATGTATATCATGCACTAACCATTGTAGAGACTTAACCATTTTGTATGGTTAATGGTTGGGTTGATAAATATCTTAAGGAAAATAAAAGAGTGGACTAAGTCAATGGTTATCTTCAAGCTTCTAAAAGCTTCCAACCATCAAAATATCTCCACAAATTTATAATTACTTAAGAATAAATATTAAACCCTACAATTAACCCTAGCATGGTATGAGTCTCATACATACATGTTGCATGTGTAACCTAGCATGACACAAAAATATATCACACACACACACACACACACACACACACACACACACACACACATATATATTGTGCAAAAAGAAAACAATACATTTAACATATATCACATATATATCAATGTATCATAAAGTGAGAAAAGAAATACTTAAGTGGGCTAATATTAGTTAATATATCAAATATATAATTATACATTAAATTATTAAATCAACTCTTGATTTAATAATCCGGCTATATTATATATAACCGACTAATATCATAAGTCACGAGAATAGAATGCGGTATCACATACTCGTATTAATCTCGATCCCGCACATATCACATATGTGCTCCTACTCCATTTCGCATGAACCAGAAAACCTCTGTGTAGGACTCTAAAGACTCGTCAATACGCCGGCAGTAGGTGATGATCATATCAAACATCCACAAGCCGCAAGCGGTCTGCTAAACATAACGGCCACCCGGGTATTGAGCGATCAGAAGATCAACAAGCAAGCCTGCTCATACTCCTGCGAATCCAATCAGTAACACTACCGTACAGTCCGGTCTCTTCGCCTGATATGTCGCATTATCAACATCCTGGGGGTGGTATAACGTCAGACCTCAATAGCCTGATAAGTCATGCCGATGCAAGGTCCATAACGGTTCGAGAAACTACTGATAACACTTACCAGTAAATCTCAGCAACTATGGCCAGGGATTTCCTGTTATGGCCAATCGAGCATAGCGCAACATCAACTCCCAATACCGGGAGAGACGAAACCCCTCCTATCGCTCATTGCCTCCATGTGACTCGGGAATGTACCCAAAAGCCACCATTTTTGTCATGCCCCGCTTCCCAAAATACGGAAAACGAGGGATGACTAGGCCAGCCATGCTCCTACAGTCAAGGAATCATCCCGCCGTAGTCACACTTCGGCTTCTAGCATTACATGGTAATCAGTAAATAAAGCACAGTAGTAAAGGAAATACATCACTAATTTATTACATTAAAATCCATTGTTCACAAATTACAGATAACAAGAGCAATTACTAACCAAGTTCAATCTCACGATCACTTTTATGGAAAACAGTAAATGAAGAAAGTACACCAGACTATATCTCTGTGAACTCGAAGGGTAGATCCGTCTCCTGTGCTGGTCCTTCCACGGAATCTGAGCATGCATACTCAGGTCGTCAGAGCGACACAATAACATTATTATTATAATAAGATAAAACAGGTAAATGAGATAATACTAGTGTAAGAACAATGCAAGTAATCACTATGTCACTATATGATGCAGAATATGTTCTGTGTCCCTATCGGTCTCTAGGTAATATTTGAAATCGCATAGTGGAAGGAGGATCATGTTTAACAGGAGTCTCGTACATACCCGAGACAACGGCCCACATGCCCGGGACATAACCCTGTCAGCCGGATCGCTAGATCCTACCTAATATATATATCACTGCTCGAATGATCCATTAAAACACGGTCCCGCTATATTCGATTCTCTTTCCACTTCGATTTCCCCTTTATCCCCAGGTTTACACTATTTATGATCTTGATTTAGTCATGTACAAGTATACCAATGGCACGGTTTTATCACTGTTCACTGTATCAATCACTGTCATGAATATTCACTTTCCATTGGTGTACTCGTCACTCCTAAACCAGCATCAATCACGCATGATAATGCAATGTCTACTGACTCTAACACATGCTAACACTAAGTATATGGCAAATGGGGTATGATATGTGTATGTATGCTATCAATAAGCTAAGTATGTGATGAATCAACATGCATGTCATTAACTTCATAAATTACATAAATTAATGTGTTAAGAATTCAGCAAAATGATACAAGTAAGATAAATAGAACGCTCAGTCAGCAATTCATCAAATTTAGTTTCAGTTCAATCGGGATTCCGGTATTCAAGATACAGCTGTTTCATTTTAAGTGCTCGCGGCTGGAAATTCAGTTTCAGAACTGAACGTCCGTTTCGCGACACGAATTGCACCCAGTTGGGTTCAGATTTTAGCGATGCTACAGTTGAATGAAATCTAGGGTTTTCAATAGAGTATTCAACAAAGCAGACGGATCCTCAATCGCATCTGTACGTTGAAAGTTATACACAGTTTAACATCAGTATATCACTTCTGAATCTGTTCTGGACAGTTATACGTTCTGCCCTTTCATTTACAGTTTAAAATAGCAAACGGCAATGAAACGGAATGGAACCACTTGTTTTGTTTAGCTAACAGAATCATCTTTAATCTACTACAGAGTTCCGTAACATACGACTTCAGGAAACATAGTGACACATTTTGGGACAGTACATAATAATCAGAGTCGCTCTGGACTGCAGTCCAGAGTCGCACTCCGATCTAAATATCATCGCAGGTACAGAACAGAAATCATTAGAAGTTTACATAAGGTTAAATTTCGTCGAGTCAGGTTCGATTTAAGCCCTCGAACGCATCATTCCAGTATGCACATAATTTACAGTGATTTTAATCGTTTTAAGATACGGACAAATTCTAGTTTTATCGGCATATTTGGGGGTATCAATCTTAGTCACTAAAAATCGTATTTTCCAGTGAGATTTATACACGATATTTATTATTATGAGGGCCAACAGAAAACATCTATTTCCGTCAAATTAAACAATTATTTTCATTGGGGTCTAGTATCGAACACATAGGTCGCATAATATAACGGAAATCGGTAAATTTATAAACTATATGATTTAGGTTTGTACCACAACTATATTAGCATGTAGCAAGTAAACACTTGCCTGGAAACGTCCCGGGGTCGCACTGCAGCAGCGGCGTCACGAACGCGCGATGTACGCCGTAAAACGATTTGCGCGAGCTTGGCTCGCGATGCGGAATTTGCGTCGGGGTTGTCCGGAGTCTTTGCACGGTCACTGGAGGTTGAGGGGTGCTTGGTGGTCCTCTGCGAGTGCACTGGGGTCAACGACGATCGACGGCGTCGCTCCGGCGATGGCCTGCAATGAGTGTCGGGTTGTTTGGGTTTGGGTGATTTTGGTGTGGTTTTAGAGAGAGAGAGAGAGTAGGTAGTGGGGCTTGGCTATAGTAATAATGATGCGGGGGTTCCAGTGGAGGTGTCGACGAGGGGTTAGAGTGCAGTAGAGAGCTCGCCGGCGAGGGGTGCAGGGTGGCCGAACTCGGTGTGCAGGGGGTTTGGCCGATGAAGTGAAGTGGTGGAGGGTTTAGATGTTGGAGGAGAACCGAGGAAGGAGTACGAATGAGTGGTTGTAGTCGTCGTCGTCGACGGCGACGGCAAGGGCATCGACTGTGGGCTTTGGGGTCTTCGAAAGAGAGAAAAATGGGTTCTGGAGAGTGAGGGAGATGGGAGTTGGAGAGGCGAGGGATTTCGAAAATGAAAGAGAAGAGAGAGGTGAGGGTGTGATAGGAAGCGACGGGGAAACGGCACTGCGAGGGCGTGGGCGCGAGCTGCGGCGGAGGAGGCGGGTCGCGTATTGAAGGGGTGAGCGGGAAAGGAGGAGAGCCGTTGGGGAAGAGGGAGTGGAGCGGGTCGGGTCGGCGTGGGTCACGGGCCGGGGAGTTGGGCTTGGGGTTTTTTTAAAAATTCCCTTACTAATAATTTGTGGGCTGAAGGAGGAAGAGTGGGCCCGGGGATTTTTATAAAGAATTTATTTAAAAATGCTAAGTGGGCTGAGGAAAAGGAAACGGGCTGGGTTTTTAATTTAATTGCTTTGGAAAGGATTTGGGCTGAAGGTTTATAAATAAGGTTTAAAGTTAAGTATTTTACTCATTTTAGTTTAATTCAGCTTTGGTTTTAAACCTTGGGTTTTGGATTTTAGGGTGAGGGAAATTATAAATATTGGGATTCAAGCAACCACTTTCTTCAAAAATATACGAGGATAAAGTAAATCTCTGGGATATAGAAAATAGGAAAAACTTTTATTAAGATGGTAACGGGGATTTACATCATACCCCCCCTTAACAAAAATTTCGTCCTCGAAATTTAACAAGGATACAAGAATACAATGTACTAAACAAAGAGATGTGGATAACGATCACGGATATCTTCCTCCCGCTCCCAGGTGGATTCTCCTGGGGAACGACCGCCCCAAGACACTCGGACTAAAGGAATGATCTTATTCTTCAGCACTTTCTCTCTGCGGTCGAGGATGGTAGTAGGCTGCTCCTCGTACGATAGATCGGTACCCAAAACCAGCTCCGAGTGGTCCAGGACATGGATTTCATCCCGAACATAACGCCGCAACTGTGACACGTGAAAGGTATTGTGTACACCAACTAGCGATGGAGGCAAGGCAAGTCGATAGGCCACCTCTCCTACTCGCTCTAGCACCTCAAAAGGTCCGATAAAACGGGGACTGAGTTTTCCCCGACCTCCGAACCTGATAACTCCACGAGTAGGGGAAATCTTCAAGAACACGTGATCTCCGACTTCGAATTCTAGTGCCCTTCTGCTGGTATCTGCCCAACTCTTCTGTCGATCCTGAGCCGTCTTGATACGCTGTCTGATCATTTGGACCTTGTCGACTGTCTGAACAATAAGTTCGGGGCCCAGTAATCTTCGTTCTCCCACATCATCCCAACATACTGGAGATCGACACTTCCGCCCGTATAGGGCTTCAAAAGGAGCCATCTGAATACTAGCCTGATAACTATTGTTGTAAGAGAACTCGACTAGATGCAGATGGTCCTCCCAGGAACCCTGAAAGTCCAACATACAGGCTCTCAACATATCCTCGAGCGTCTGAATAGTACGCTCGGATTGTCCATCCGTCTGCAGGTGATATGCTGTGCTGAATTTAAGGCGGGTACCCAAGCTCTCCTGTAAGCTCTTTCAAAAGTGCGACAAGAATCTCGTGTCCCGGTCTGACACAATGCTGACTGGGACACCGTGAAGTCGTACAATCTCTTGCATATATCTTTCTGCTAGGGATTCTGTCGTCTGTCCCACTCGGAAAGGTAGGAAGTGTGCAGCTTTTGTGAAGCGATCGACGATAACCCAAATGGCGTTATTGCCCCTAGGGCTCCGTGGTAAGGCCGTCACGAAATCCATGGTAATGTGTTCCCACTTCCATTCAGGTATCGGCAGTGGTTGTAACAATCCTGCTGTCCTCTGATGTTCCGCCTTCACTTGCTGACATACCAAGAACCTGGATACGAACCTTACGATTTCCCGCTTCATTCCGTTCCACCAAAAGTGCTTCTTTAGGTCCTGATACATTTTTGTACCTCCCGGATGCACAGAATAAGCTGAACTGTGTGCTTCAGCCAATACTTCTTCTCGAACATCTCCCTTAGGTACGCAAAGTCTGCTACCGAATCTCAGAGAGCCATCTTCATGTATAATCAAATCCGTTCTCAATCCAGCTTCCACTTGCTCTCTGAACTTTTGCAATCGGGGATCATCCGCTTGAGCAGTCTTGATGCGATCCACCAGAGAAGATTGCACCTGTAGCTGCCAAAGTTGACTGAGTGCGTTCGGCGTAACGACTTCAAGTTCAAGTCTCTGAAAGTCCTCAATAATGCTCTTCTGATCGGTCAACATCATGACCGCTGGCTTGCGACTGAGCGCATCTGGTACCACGTTCACCTTCCCCGGGTGATACTGAAGGTCCAAGTCATAATCTGCCATCAACTCTAGCCATCGGCACTGCCTCATGTTCAGTTCTTTCTGAGTGAAAACATACTTCAAACTTTTGTGATCTGTGTACGCCTCCACTTTCTCACCCAAAAGATAGTGCCTCCAAATCTTCAACGCAAAGACTACCGCAGCTAACTCCAAGTCATGCGTAGGGTAGTTCTTCTCGTGGTTTCTCAATTGTCGAGAGGCGTAAGCAACCACTCGGCCGTGCTGCATTAGGATACAACCTAATCCCTTCCCTGAGGCATCACTGTGTATCACCAAACCACCGGAATTATCTGGTACTGTAAGAATAGGCGCCGTGGTTAACTTCTGCTTCAGTGTGTCAAATGCCTGAGTGCACTCCTCTGTCCATGAAAACGGCACGTCCTTCCGTGTCAGCCTCGTCAATGGTTCAGCGATTCTTGAGAAATCTTGGACGAATCTCCGATAATAACCTGCCAATCCCAGAAAACTCCTGATCTCAGCCACCGACTTCGGCGTTGGCCAATCTCTGACAGATTCTATCTTTGCCGGGTCCACCAAGATGCCTTCGCCCGAAACGATATGTCCCAAAAACTGAACCTTGTCGAGCCAGAATTCACACTTGCTTAACTTCGCATACAACTTCTCTTCCCGAAGAATTTGTAGGACCGTGCGCAAATGTTCAGCATGCTCTTCCCAGGTCTTCGAGTAGACAAGTATGTCGTCGATAAACACAACAACAAACGTGTCCAGGTACTTTGCGAACACCCTTTTCATCAAGTCCATGAATATTGCTGGGGCATTGGTAACACCGAACGGCATCACAAGGAACTCGTAATGTCCGTATCGGGTCCTGAAAGCCATCTTGCATACATCCTCGGCTGCTGCTTTGATTTGATGATATCCAGAACGGAGATCCAACTTCGAGAACATCTTGGCTCCACTTAGCTGATCGAATAGGTCGTCAATGCGCGGGATTGGGTATTTGTTCTTTATTGTGACCTTGTTCAGCTCCCGATAATCTATACATATTCGCAGCGATCCATCCTTCTTCTTTACTAACAGAACTGGTGCACCCCACGTGAAGCGCTTGGCCGAATAAATCCCTTCTCCAATAGTTCTTCAACCTGCTTATTCAATTCCGCCAACTCAACTGGTGCCATTCTATATGGGGCTCTGGATACTGGGGCTGTACCTGGAGTCAAATCGATTGAGAACTCCAAGATTCGAGGAGGTGGTAGACCTGGTAGATCTTCGGGAAATACGTCCAGAAAGTCCCGAACAATTTCTGGGACTGGGCTCTTATCAATCTCCATAGCTATCAGCTCCTTAGGCTTTGCTCTGTATTTAGCTGGCTCCAAAGATTCGCTTCCGCCCTCGAAAATAAACTCCGGGTGATTGGGAATGCGGAAGATCACATTCCTTGCACGACAATCGATAACCGCATGGAAAGTATTCATCCAATCCATCCCGAGAATTGCGTCGTAACTGCATGTCCCAATCAGAAGGAAATTCGCATAGAATTCCCTGCCACACACTACAACTGGGCATAATCTACATTCTCGACTAGATATTATAATGCCATTACCCGTATGAATTTCCCATCCCTTGGTTAATGGTTCATGTGGTATTGAGTGTGTATCAGTGAAATGCTCAGACAAGAAACAATGCGATGCTCCCGAATCAAATAGTACTCTAGCTGGCAAGGAATGTACGAGTAGAGTACCTGTAACAACGTCTCCTGACGCCTCTGCCTGCTCGGCGGTCAAGGTGAAAGCCCGTCCCTGACCGTGACCTGTAAAGGACTGCCTCTGCTCCTGTGGCCTCTGCTGTGGCGGTCCAGAACCTCCATGTATCTCTGCTCACTCAGGGCAACTGTTAATCTTGTGCTGACTGGATCCGCAAATCAAGCACTGTCCCTTGGCACGGCGACAGTCCTTCTGGGTATGCCCACCTCTACCGCAATAGCCGCAAACTACGCCCTGTCTCTGGGGGCGATGCTGTGGTACGAACGGGCGCTTCATTTGTGTCGTTCTTGGCCTGTGAACCGGTATGGCTCCTCGAGAAGGCACGTGGGTACGTGCTGGAACGACTGAGGGTCTTCTGAACTTGTTAATCAATTGCTCCTGAACTCTCGCCGCGTTGAGTACCTGTGCGAAAGTCTGCAAATCCAACGATGCAATTAACTGCTGCAACTCGAAATCTAATCCCTGAAGGAAGCGTCTGGCCCTGGTGGCCTCTGATTTGACCATGTATGGAGCAAAGCGGCTCAGACGGTTGAACTCTGCCGCATAAATGTCCACTGGGCGTCCATTCTTCTTTAAAAGAATAAATCTTTCCTCCATTTCTGCCTTGGCTGTGGAAGGAAAATAATTATCTAGGAAGCACTCCTTAAACTTGCTCCATTCAACCGGCCCGTCAAGTCTGCTTTCTTCCACCGACCACCATGTATGGGCTTCATCTTCTAATTGAATCTTTATCACGTCCACCCTATCTTCCTCTGGAACCCTGGCGGCTGTCAATAAATTCTCCATGTTCACCAGCCATTGCTCAGCCTCGAGGGGTTCAGCTAGCCCTGTGAATGCAGCTGGATGTAACCGTCGGAAGTCTGATACGGTACCAGCCCTAGCATGATAAGCTGGTGGAGTAGCGCCCTCGGGGGCGGTAATGAGTGCGGAGGGTCCTCCTGCGGCGGTAATCGCCCTGAGTCCCTCAGTGAGTAAATATGTCTTCCACTCCTGAGCTTCCGCGAGAGTGGTCAGTGCACTAAGTATTCTTTCCGTGCGGTCCTGAGAGCTGAAGTCCGAGGAGGGGTCATTCGGGGACGTCATATCACTGGAAAATTCAAAAGGATAAGATCAGATTCAAGGATGAAAATCAAGAGTGGTGAAACAAGAATAACGTAATACAGTATAGTTAATGTTATCCCTTGATACTAAACCTGGCTCTGATACCAACTAAACCATGTCACGCCCCGCTTCCCAAAATACGGAAAACGAGGGATGACTAGGCCAGCCATGCTCCTACAGTCAAGGAATCATCCCGCCGTAGTCACACTTCGGCTTCTAGCATTACATGGTAATCAGTAAATAAAGCACAGTAGTAAAGGAAATACATCACTAATTTATTACATTAAAATCCATTGTTCATAAATTACAGATAACAAGAGCAATTACTAACCAAGTTCAATCTCACGATCACTTTTATGGAAAGCAGTAAATGAAGAAAGTACACCAGACTATATCTCCGTGAACTCGAAGGGTAGATCCGTCTCCTGTGCTGGTCCTTCCACGGAATCTGAGCATGCATACTCAGGTCGTCAGAGCGACACAATAACATTATTATTATAATAAGATAAAACAGGTAAATGAGGTAATACTAGTGTAAGAACAATGCAAGTAATCACTATGTCACTATATGATGCAGAATATGTTCTGTGTCCCTATCAGTCTCTAGGTAATATTTGAAATCGCATAGTGGAAAGAGGATCATGTTTAACAGGAGTCTCGTACATACCCGAGACAACGGCCCACATGCCCGGGACATAACCCTGTCAGCCGGATCGCTAGATCCTACCTAATATATATATCACTGCTCGAATGATCATCCTCTAAAATGCGGTCCCGCTAAATACGATTCTCTTTCCACTTCGATTTCCCCTTTATCCCCAGGTTTACACTATTTATGATCTTGATTTAGTCATGTACAAGTATACCAATGACACGGTTTTATCACTGTTCACTGTATCAATCACTGTCACGAATATTCACTTTCCATTGGTGTACTCGTCACACCTAAACCAGCATCAATCACGCACGATAATGCAATGTCCACTGACTCTAACACACGCTAACACTAAGTACATGGCAAATGGGGTATGCTATGTGTATGTATGCTATCAATAAGCTAAGAATGTGATGAATCAACATGCATGTCATTAACTTCATAAATTACATAAATTAATGTGTTAAGAATTCAGCAAAATGATACAAGTAAGATAAATAGAACTCTCAGTCAGCAATTCATCAAATTTAGTTTCAGTTCAATCGGGATTCCGGTATTCAAGATACAGTTGTTTCATTTTAAGTGCTCGCGGCTGGAAATTCAGTTTCAGAACTGAACGTCCGTTTCGCGACACGAATTGCACCCAGTTGGGTTCAGATTTTAGCGATGCTACAATTAAATGAAATCTAGGGTTTTCAATAGAGTATTCAACGCAGCAGACGGATCCTCAATCGCATCTTTACGTTGAAAGTTATACACAGTTTAACATCAGTATATCACTTCTGAATCTGTTCTGGACAGTTATACGTTCTGCCCTTTCATTTACAGTTTAAAATAGCAAACGGCAATGAAACGGAATGGAACCACTTGTTTTGTTTAGCTAACAGAATCATTTTTAATCTACTGCAGAGTTCCGTAACATACGACTTCAGGAAACACAGTGACACACATTTTGGGACAGTACACAATAATCAGAGTCGCTCTGGACTGCAGTCCAGAGTCGCACTCCGATCTAAATATCATCGCAGGTACAGAACAGAAATCATTAGAATTTTACATAGGGTTAAATTTCGTCGAGTCGGCTTTGATTTAAGCCCTCGAACGCATCATTCCAGTATGCACATAATTTACAGTGATTTTAATCGTTTTAAGATACGGACAAATTCTAGTTTTATCGGCATATTTGGGGGTATCAATCTTAGTCACTAACAATCGTATTTTCCAGTGAGATTTATACACGATATTTATTATTATGAGGGCCAACTGAAAACATCTATTTCCGTCAAATTAAACAATTATTTTCATTGGGGTCTAGCATCGAACACATAGGTCGCATAATATAACGGAAATCGGTAAATTTATAAACTATATGATTTAGGTTTGTACCACAACTATATTAGCATGTAGCAAGTAAACACTTGCCTGGAAACGTCCCGGGGTCGCACGGCAGCAGCGGCGTCACGAACGCGCGATGTACGCCGTAAAACGATTTGCGCGAGCTTGGCTCGCGATGCGGAATTTGCGTCGGGGTTGTCCGGAGTCTTTGCACGGTCACTGGAGGTTGAGGGGTGCTTGGTGGTCCTCTGCGAGTGCACTGGGGTCGACGACGGTCGACGGCGTCCCTCCGGCGATGGCCTGCAGTGAGTGTCGGGTTGTTTGGGTTTGGGTGATTTTGGTGTGGTTTTAGAGAGAGAGAGAGAGTAGGTAGTAGGGCTTGGCTATAGTGATAATGATGCGGGGGTTCCAGTGGAGGAGTCGACGAGGGGTTAGAGTGCAGTGGAGAGCTCGCCGGCGAGGGGTGCAGGATGGCCGAACTCGGTGTGCAGGGGGTTTGGCCGATGAAGTGAAGTGGTGGAGGGTTTAGATGTTGGAGGAGAACCGAGGAAGGAGTACGAATGAGTGGTTGCAGTCGTCGTCGTCGACGGCGACGGCGAGGGCATCGACAGTGGGCTTTGGGGTCTTCGAGAGAGAGAAAAATGGGTTCTGGAGAGTGAGGGAGATGGGAGTTGGAGAGGCGAGGGATTTCGAAAATGAAAGAGAAGAGAGAGGTGAGGGTGTGATAGGAAGCGACAGGGCAACGGCACTGCGAGGGCGTGGGCGCGAGCTGCGGCGGAGGAGGCGGGTCGCGTATTGAAGGGGTGAGCAGGAAAGGAGGAGAGCCGTTGGGGAAGAGGGAGTGGAGCGGGTCGGGTCGGCGTGGGTCACGGGCCGGGGAGTTGGGCTTGGGTTTTTTTTAAAAATTCCCTTACTAATAATTTGTGGGCTGAAGGAGGAAGAATGGGCCGGGGATTTTTATAAAGAATTTATTTAAAAATGCTGAGTGGGCTGAGGAAAAGGAAACGGGCTGGGTTTTTAATTTAATTGCTTTGGAAAGGATTTGGGCTGAAGGTTTATAAATAAGGTTTAAAGTAAAGTATTTTACTCATTTTAGTTTAATTCAGCTTTGGTTTTAAATCATGGGTTTTGGATTTTAGGGTTAGGGAAATTATAAATATTGTGATTCAAGCAACCACCTTCTTCAAAAATATACGAGGATAAAGTAAATCTCTGGGATTTAGAAAATAGGAAAAACTTTTGTTAAGATGGTAACGGGGATTTACAGTTTTGCATGATCTCTTGACCGTGGTATGGTGGAAATCAAAGCACAGTGGGAATTACACAAGACTCTATGACGATCTCGGGTCTACAGACTAACCTGTACCAGTATCACCAGAGAACTGTTATCCGACGATAGATATAATACCATCTAGGAGTTCTCGGTGAGTCCGTCCAGTGTACCCAGTCTCTACTGAGCACCCGTATACCTTCTCTGATGTCAAACACCAATGGATATAGGATCATCCATCTCCCATCATATGGGTCGAGAAGCGCATACGCTAGCCTACTCTGGAGTATCGATGCCCTGTCTCGATACTCCAACGACTAGGAACATTTGAAGGATGTACTTATCTACTACCATGTTCCCACTAGTATGATCTGCATTATAATCCTAGTAGTCAAGTAATCATCCTAAGGACTTTATCAACATGTGATCACAAAACAGTATTTGTTAACATGTTAAGATAAAGTGCAACCAGATAGCATACTATCATGTCGAGCAAGAAAGTCCTTCCTATATATTGTTGGCTATAGTGCCCTCAAGGAAATTGTCGTAGTCGCAGGTAGATGATTATGATGATTGAGGGAGGACTTATACCGATAAAACAGTCTTACTCGAGATGATAATATGGTATCTGGTTTGTCTTTATCATCATGTATATATTGATAAAGCCCATAGGATTCTTGCTTGACTGCCAGTATTGTGATAGCGATCACATACGTGGGAGCTGGGGGTCTATAAGCATATCCTTAAATGTCCCTAGTCGTGGGAGTATCGAGACTGGGCATCGATACTCCAGTGTAGACCGGTGTGTACTTATCTAGACCCTGACGAGAGGCGGTGGCCGGTCTCACAAGCCATTAGTGTCAGTTGTTCACCTAAGATAGTATACAGGTGCTCATTAGGTTATGAGTACACTGGACGGACTCGCCGGGAACATGCTAGTTAGTATTATACCTATAGTCAGATAGCAGTTCCCTGGTGACATATGTACAGGTTAGTCTGTCGACCTGAGATCGTCCTTTGTCTCGTGTGAATTCCCACTGTGCTTTGATTACTACCCTACAACGGCTCAAAGAAGTCGTGCAAATAGGTTTTAGTTGGGTACAGTCCCGAGCCACATGGAGGCAGTGAGCGGATCGTCGGGGATTCGTCTCTCCCGGTATTGGGGGTTGATGTCGCGCAGTGCACGGGTGGCCATCACTAGAAATTCTCGGCCGGGGTATGTTAAAATTACCGATCCAGGATCGATAGTTTCTCGGATAGTGATGGGTTTCATACCGACACGAATTATCGCGTTGTTAGGGGTCTGACTTTATCCACCGCCCTAGACTCGATATGCGATACTCTTAGACGAACAGACCGGACTGTACGGATATTGTCACTGACAGGCTCAGTAGGGGTCCGGATGAATTTGCTCGTCGGCCTTACTTTCGCTCAATACCTGGATAGCCGTTACGTACAGCTAGTGCCGCTGACGTGCTTGTGGTTAAACCCACTGACAGCGTATTGACGAGTCTTTAGAGTCCCACACAGAGGGTTTTCACGGCTCAGGCGATATGGTGTAGGTAACGTATGTTGATACATACAGGTGTCCGATTAAATGTCTGCACGGACTGCACAGACTTTAATCAGACGGTTGATAATACTAGCGGCTTAGGATTAAACCAGATTGTTAAATCAAGTTATGATTTAATAATTTACATATGTATTTATATATATATATATATATATGTATTCTAGTATTATTGCTCACTATTTATTTTCTCTCTTTGGCTATTTGTATTTTTCGTACGAATACGCGTATGTGTATTTCGATACATGTACCGGGAAGTATTCCGTATTTGTGCGGAATGACTTCTAGAAGATGCCACCTCATTATTGATTTTATTTATAAAATCACATGTTTAAATGAGGTGGATATGATGACATGGAAAGGCATGGACATTTGGGTCAAAGCATGGGTTGAACATGTTGTGATTGGTATGGGTTGATTTCTTTATTGTAAAAAGAAAAATGAGGATTTTTGTGTGGGGATGAGAGAGGGGCCGGCCACTCTTCATGGGTGTGGGAATTTGCTTGATGATTTTTTTTTTGTGCTCTCTCACTCTCATGCTCACACAAAAACACATAGCCATTTTTCTCATACCTTTGTTCATTACCTCCACATCTTCCATGGTTGCTCTATGAGCATAATATTTTGAGAGAAAGTTTTAATGACACTATCCTACACTCTCCACTCTTCACTACTATCAATTTTGAAGAGCCGGTTGGTTCGCTTGGCGAACCTGAAGCTTGCGCCGTTTCCCTCGGGTGGATCATCGGAGATGAAGGAAGACCGGCGAGCAAAGTCGATCTGCATCACTTGGAGCTTAGAAATGGTTGAAGACCCGAAGGATTTGGTTCATTAGGTATAACCATTCTATCTTTTTTTGTTAGATTGCTAGTTTTAGGGTTAATGGTTTCGATCTTGCAAATCGGGTAATGATAGCGCCGGGTTTTAAGAAATTTTTGTTTCGCATTTGGCCACGTTTCGATGGCCGGGGCGCACCCACTATCCAACAATGGTATCAGAGCCACTCATTAAACCCTACTAGCTAGTTTGCACAAGCTTAAAATCTCGATCGATCAAAATTTCTAAATCAATTTTCCGTTTTGCCAAGTTTCTGTCGATTTCTGCAATCGCTCAAAAAATGTTTCTGTATAGCTTAAAAATCCGTGCAGACAAATATAGGGCACCACAAGAAATTTGGAAACATAATTCTATTTTTTGGCAGCGGAACCGCCGCAAAACATGCCATTTGGTGGCGGTTCCGCCGCGCTTTTGTGGCTAAATGCCTCCAAATTTTTTCTGGTGCTATCTGACAAGGAAAAATGATTTTTGTGATGTTTTGTTTTGGCCCAGAATCTTTTGAGTACTGGATTTTCTTTTGGGGCCTTAGCGGATAAATTTAGTCGATCGAAATTTTAACTGTGTAATTTTTCAGTACTTTACATTTCTATCTGTGACCGTGAATGTCATTTGATCGGTAAACCTTGTCTAATCGCTATAGTCCTTTTAGACGGGTTTGCGAACATGAAATTCACGTTGATGTTCTGTATTGTGCTGTGATGTTGCGGATTGTCGTGGTGGATAGCTTGTGTACAATGGTAGTGCAGTTCGGATTTATTTGTACATTTGATATTGCGGGGTGAGCGTCCGACATGTGGACTGCCGTCACTGCCTGTTTGTATATTATTCTTTTGGGGCACGACCGGGCTGAGGTCAATGTCACCCTTGTATATTATTTTCTTTTCTGTACTAGGATTACCTCGCGGTGGGATGCACGAATAGCCGGGTTCTAGAGGGCAACGGGCCCGCATCTCATAGCGTTGAGACGAAGGGAGCTTCACTTTAGAATTGGCGGGCTATTCGCCGCACTCATAGGGGGTACAAGTTGACCCAAGGAGGGGTGTCCAAGTTACCGGATTCCGTGAAGTGCTGGGTGGTCCATTCACTTTGCTGAAGGGGGCTGCCTCGCTTCTGTTTTTGGTGGGTAACTTGCCGCGCTCGTAGGGGTCTAGGATTTCATTGCACAAGCTATCCACACGACCAGGGGAACGTCGGGTTTTTAGTTGTGGCTCAAAGGAAACCCGGGGCTCCCAGATTATCTGTATTGTTCTGTGATGCTTATTACTTTTCTATGATGTTGCATTTATCATGCCTGGGACGACTGTTATATATATATATATATATATATATATATATATATATATATATATATATATACTAGTAGATGTTGTATATGTTTTGCACCCGCGCTAGCCCAGTCCCCGCTCTGTCATTAGTTAAGTAACCTAACGGGTGATGACGGGACCCAGTGGCGAATGCGGGTGGCATATACGTACATTTTATTTTCGTTCTTTTCTGGTGTGATTAATTGATGGGACTGTGTTGATTCTTATCAATGCAAGGAAAACAAACCTATTTATATGATGTTGTTGGAACCAAGTTTTTAAAAAAACTGACATTACAGATGTACGCTTTTGCTTTGCATCGTGGTATCAGTTTGGAATATGCTGCACCTCATTCGACGAGGCAAGGGCCGAGATCCCTTCATCGGGAGTGACCCCTTGAGTAAAAGTTTTCGTCAACGTAATAACTTCACTATAGTCGTTTACTTTTTGCTTTGCATCGTGGTATTCAGTTTGGAATATCCTGCACCTCATTCGACGGGGAAAGAGCCGAGATCTCTTCACCGGGAGTGACCTCTTTAGCAAAAGTTTTCGCCACTATACTTTTGTAAAACCACTTGGATTCCTTCAACGAGATCAAGTTCATTACGTTAAAGGTTTTTCTCCAAAAACCAGCCGTAGGCCTCCGTCATTTCTTACAAGCGTTGCTTAGTATTCGTGCTGCGTTTGTTGACCTAGTCAAGACGTAGTGTTCGGAAGCTAAGTAGTGCTTGTTTGTTGCATTTTTATATGCGATTGGTTAGGAAAGTAGTGCGGCCTTGTTGACCTAGTCAAGGGCACGTGCGGGTAGGTTTAATGCAATCCAGGATAATGACGGGTTGAACTTGACTAGCGGTTTATGGTTTGTTGACCTAGTCAAGGTCATAAACCGCTTGGGGTAAAAATCATATCGGGAGTTTCAAACATACAGGAAACTTGCCACGCATGCGCATACCATCTAGAGTGTGGTGGCTTGAGTGGCTTCCATCAAGTTATCATGCGATGATAGTTGGATCCCGATTCCCACTGATGAGTACGATTACTCCTCGGGTGATTCCGACTAATTCTCCTTTTAGGTTTGGAGGAGAATTCGAGAAAACTGTGGGAGCCATCCAGATTAGATAAAATGATTATCCATTCTGATCTAGGTTAGAGTGCACGCTGAGTATTTCTTTTCTCGCTCTCTTTGACTGTGACCATGACCCGACCCTAGACTATGACTCAGTGACCAAATTAACCGAACCTTCTTAAAACACTGGCTTTTGGATTGTCCAAGTTGCATACATCATTGCCACTCCTTCTTTTACCCTTTGCTTTTCTCCAAGAACACCCCGTATCACTACGTGTATCCACTTCCATTGGATAAAACCATCGTATGGTTATATACGAACTCGAAGGAATTTTTTCGAGGATGGTTTCCAGTTCGGGAGAAATTGAATAGGATTATTCAGTTGTCTTTTCTTTTTACCTTCTCTCAGGTTGTGAGGGCTCCTAGGATTAGGAGACGGTACACCTATTACGCTTATTGGATAGTCTTCTTCCAAACCGTAGGCAGGTGCCGAAAGGTAGGGAATGAAGAAAACCAATTAGCCTAAGTGTGGTGTACAGAAGGTAATGAGTAAAGACAAATAAAGGGATTAGAAATAGGGCAAAGTAAATTGCGACTGCTATTCACGACCAAACCAAGTCTTTCAACGCCACTCCTACTTCGCCTTTATATTTCTCCAGAACACCACGTATCACTACGAACATCCAATTCCATTAGATAAATCCATCGTATGGTTATATACGAACTCGAAGGAACTTTTTCGAGGATGGATTCTGGTTTAGGAGAAATAGGAATAAGGTTTATTCAGTTGTCTTTTATCTTTACCTTCTCTCAGATTGCGAGTGCTTCTAGGACTAGGAGAGTACACCTATTACGCTTATTGGATAGTCTTCTTCCAAACCATAGACTGGTGCCGAACGGTAGGGAAGGAAGAAAACCATTAAGCCTAACAATGGTGTGCAGAAGGTAACGATTAGAGACAAATAAAGGGATTTGGAGAGATGGCAAGGAAATATATGGTTTCAGTCATGAATATGGATAATGGAAGAGGCATTACTATGAATACCAGGATACCCCTACAAAACATTTTAATGTTTCAGTTTCACTATGCGTTGTTAATTGAAAACTGTTTTCTTGATTAGGCCCTTACTCCAGGGTATGTATTTACCAATTTTGATTCTCACATCTGTATGGTTTTACAGATAATGAGTGGGAGTAAGTTATTGGGAATTAGGTGATCATCCTCATTATATCGGAATTCGTTTTAATTGGTGATATTTGAGGAAATCGCCTGGGTACAGTTTTCAACCTACGACGCACAGGGTTTGAGTTATTAAACTCAGGGGACTTATACAATGTATTGTATGTTGTCCGGTGTCCATTAGGACAAAGGGGTTGGTCCTCGTACTTTATTCTGTTTACTTATGACTTCTCAAGTTTTAGACATGTGTTTCGTAGAAATACAAGGTCCAAGTTTTGAGAAGTTATAAGTATAAGAGTAAAGTAGAGAACCACGTGTCGCAAGTATCGGGATTCTTCAAGGTGATCGAAGATGTAGATACTTGTATGTGGTATTCAGTTGATAGTAATGGTTTAGAGAAACTTGTTTCTCTTTCAGGTTACTCATAATTGGATGCACTCCTAAGTTGAGTAATGCCGATTGGCCTCTCTCCATTTAGTTGATATGCACTGGAAACAGCTGCATGATTTGAATCCGGTTCCAATTAAATTAGTGTCTTTGTTTCTATATTAGATATATATAGAATCAATTTATATCTTAACGATGTTAAGGTATAGGGAGTCGTCCAGCTGATGCTTAAAACCAGAATCCAGATAAACTCAAGGCACGTTTCAGTAATGGTTGTTTGTGGGTTATCCCGGGCTTTGATGAGGGTTAACTTTCTACCATCAGGAAGATCAATAGTGATATTGTTCTTGACTCGCCACAGTTTTAGTAAAATGGATTTTTTCAGAAAACAGTAGTGGGAGTATGGTAGAACTGGAAGTGATTCCAGAACCATAAACGATTACCGAAAATTTAACAGGACCTAAAGATTCAATCAGGATTGACATTCCATTAGCCACTCCGCAGATATGGTGGGTTACCTCAGGCACCCGAGAGGTACTTCGGTAGCCTCAAGAACGGTGACAGAGAGGTTCTTGTTTACCCGGACTTGACACTACTGTTGTTCCAGACTATGAGACCCGACAGAAGGATGAGTATAGCGTCATTTTAAACTAGCTTTAGAAGTGCACGTGTATATGACTCTGCCAGAGGGTTGTCGTAGTCAGTGGGAGCAGCGGAAGCGTAGTGGACAAGTAGCTTGTGTCTATTTATAGATTAAAGCAGATATATCGGAGAAATATCATCTATTTTTTGATGTAACAGTCATGGGCTTTGAGTTCATCAGAATAGGGGATGGATCTGTTAATAAGGTAGTAGGGTGTGATGTCCTGATATTTGGATGACATACACAGAGTAGGAAGTGAAATTCCTATTTTACGATCGGTTATACTTTGGTTGTCACACAGTGGTTTCTCCATATAGGTTATGGATATTATATCAGACATTCTGGTTACTAGATCTATGGTTTTAGATCTAGATTTGGGAAGTGTCCCAATCTGGGTACTTAGACAGTATTCTAAAAGCATTTTAGAATGGACGACTCCTGGCATGGTGCTGAACTTGCAGGTGATGGAGTCACCCTCTCTAAAGATGTCTTACAGACTAAAGGGGAGAGGGATGTGCATGATTGGCATATCACTTGCTTAGGCAATTGAGTCAATCATGACATGTCGAGTACCACACCAGATGTTGTTTTTGCACTAGATGCAATAAGTTGATATATTAATCCAATCCTGGAGAAAAACGAATGGAAACAGTTTATGAACATAAGTGGATGTTCTAAGGATTTGATAACGGCGGCCTCCTTTGAGAGACGGTTATCATTCCAGGCTTCCAAAGTGACCCGGATGACAGAGTGATTGTCAGAGTTATAGTTTTCCCTCTGAAGAGGGGCAGTAGTTTGGACAGGTGGTCCAAGCGGATACTGAGGATGGTATGGCGCAGTGTACTGATTGAGTTCAGTAGATGATACAGTCTAAGAAGTTTGCTGGATTTGGAGTTCTTTTGTGAACTGGGTCCCATCAGATATCCAGACATATTCTAAGACGGGTATTGCTCATTTTGGGAGATAGTTTTCTCCGCGAAGTTGAGATAAAGAGAGACACAGAAAGGAACACTGGAGCGGATCCACTCACTGAGGTTATTTCTCGAATGCAATAGTTTTACAAACGAGGTTTGTGAAACTGATTAGTAGAGAAGTTGGGTGTTCGGTATCACACGGGCTGTGAGTATACGACATCGCAATAATTAGCCTTAAGTGCAAGTAGGAGATTGTTGGCTATAGTGCCCTCAAGGCGATTGTCGTAGTCGCAGGTAGATGATTATGCTGATTGAGGGAGGACCTATACCGATAAAACAGCCTTACTCGAGATGATAGTATGCTATCTGGTTTGTCTTTATCATCATGTATATATTGATAAACCCCATAGGATTCTTGCTTGACTGCCAGCATTGTGATGGCGATCACATATGTGGGAGCTGGGGGTCTATAAGCACATCCTTAAATGTCCCTAGTCGTGGGAGTATCGAGACTGGGCATCGATACTCCAGTGTAGACTGGTGTATACTTATCTAGACCCTGACGAGGGGCGGTAGCCGGTCTCACAAGCCATTGGTGTCAGTTGTTCACTTAAGATAGTATACAGGTGCTCATTGGGTTATGAGTACACTGGACGGACTCGGCGGGAACATGCTAGTTGGTATTATACCTATAGTCAGATAGCAGTTCCCTGGTGACATATGTACAGGTTAGTCTGTCGACCTGAGATCATCTTTTGTCTCCTGTGAGTTCCCACTGTGCTTTGATTACTACCCTACCACGGCTCAAAGAAGTCATGCAAACAGGTTTTAGTTGGGTACAGTCCCGAGCCACATGGAGGCAGTGAGCGGATCGTCGGGGATTCGTCTCTCCCGGTATTGGGGGTTGATGTCGCGCAATGCACGGATGGCCATTACTAAAAATCCTCGGCGGGGTATGTGAGAATTACCGATCCAGGATCGATAGTTTCTCGGGTAGTGATGGGTTTCATACCGACACGAATTATCGCGTTGTTAGGGGTCTGACTTTATCCACCCCCTAGACTCGATATGCGATACTCTTAGATGAACAGACCGGACTGTACGGATATTGTCACTGACAGGCTCAGTAGGGGTTCGGATGAGTTTGCTCGTCGGCCTTCCTTTCGCTCAATACCTGGGGTAGCCGTTACGTACAGCTAGTGCCGCTGACGTGCTTGTAGTTAAACCCATTGCCAGCATATTGACGAGTCTTTAGAGTCCCACACAGAGGGTTTTCACGGCTCAGGCAATATGGTGTAGGTAACGTATGTTGATACATACAGGTGTCTGATTAAATGTCTGCACGGACTTTAATCGGACGGTTGATAATACTAGCGGCTTAGGATTAAGCCAGATTGTTAAATCAAGTTATGATTTAATAATTTACATATGTATTTATATATATATGTATTCTAGTATTATTGCTCACTATTTATTTTCTCTCTTTGGCTATTTGTATTTTTCGTACGAATACGCGTATGTGTATTTCGATACATGTACCGGGAAGTATTCCGTATTTGTGCGGAATGACTTCTAGAAGATGCCACCTCATTATTGATTTTATTTATAAAATCACATGTTTAAATGAGGTGGATATGGTGACATGGAAAGGCATGGACATTTGGGTCAAAGCATGGGTTGAACATGTTGTGATTGGTATGGGTTGATTTCTTTATGGTAAAAAGAAAAATGAGGATTTTTGTGTGGGGATGAGAGAGGGGCCGGCCACTCTTCATGGGTGTGGGAATTTTCTTGATGATTTTTTTTTGTGCTCTCTCACTCTCATGCTCACACAAAAACACATAGCCATTTTTCTCATGCCTTTGTTCATCACCTCCACATCTTCCATGGTTGCTCTATGAGCATAATATTTTGAGAGAAAGTTTTAGTGACACTATCCTACACTCCCCACTCTCTACTACTAGCAATTTTGAAGAGCCGGTTGGTTCGCTTGGCGAACCTGAAGCTTGCGCCGTTTCCCTCGGGTGGATCATCGGAGATGAAGGAAGACCGGCGACCAAAGTCGATCCGCATCACTTGGAGCTTGGAAATGGTTGAAGATCCGAAGGACTTGGTTCATTAGGTATAACCATTCTATCTTTTTTTGTTAGATTGCTAGTTTTAGGGTTAATGGTTTCGATCTTGCAAATCGGGTAATGGTAGCGCCGGGTTTTAAGAAATTTTTGTTCCGCATTTGGCCACGTTTCGATGGCCGGGACGCTCCCACTACCCAACAAATATGTCCAAGCATCCACTACAATATATATCCCATGTACAGTAATGGCATCTAGGGCATACATATAACTAACAATCTCCCACTTGCACTAAGGCCATCTGTTGTAGTATCCAATACCCAACAATATAGCAGAGGTTGTAGTATCTCATACTCAACCATTGTAGAGAAGTCTCTCTAGGGGTAAGACCTTTGTGAGTGGATCCGCTGTGTTTATCCTTTGTGTCAACTCTCTTAACCTCGATCCCTTGAAGATCAACTATCTCCCTGATCAGGTGATACTAGCCTCAGAATATGTCTGGAACGCTGATGGGACCGGTGTTCCTAGGCCAAAGCCACAACTCCATTGTTGTCACAATTACAGTTATTGGACGCTCAATGGTAGGAACCTTGTTCATCTTATGAACAAGAAATGTCCAAACAGCCACTTTGGTAGTATCATTGGTAGCAATATATTCAGCCTTTGTCGTCTAGTATGTCACGGTATCTAGCTTGGAACTCTTCCAACATATCGTCCCTCCATTGAGGGTAAAGACAATGCATGTGACTGACTCTTAGTCGAACTTATCACTCTGGAAGCTGGAACCAAGAACTTTCTTTTAGTGCTTCTCAAGTACATAAGAATGTCCTCCACAGCTGTCCAGTGATTCTCCCAAGATCCGATTGATTCCTGGTCACTACACCTAGTGAGTCATCTACATGTTGTCTGGTACATAACAACGCACACTCTGATAGAGCCTACTGCTGAAGCATAGGATATCTCTTGCACGCGAGCTCTCTTCAAATCAGTCTTGGAAGACATCTTTTTAGATAGAGTGATTCCTGAGTAAGTGGGCGAACCACCACGCTTAGAATCTTCCATACTAAACCCCTTTAGTATGGTATTAATGTACCTGGATTTTAGGACACTCCCAACACCCACATAGATCTATCACCATAGATCATAATCCATAAGATGTAGCAGGTATCATCAAAATCTTCTAGTGAGAATCCCCTTGATAAGATGAGCTTGACAGAGTGTAGCATTGAAAACCATTTCCTATCAAGAGTATGTCATCTATGTACAATACGTGGAAGACAAGCTTACTTTCTACAACCTTCTTATATATACAAGATTCATCTACCATTTTGATGAAGTCAAACTCTTTGACTATCAAATCAAAACAGACGTTTCAACTGCCTGAACCCAGTTGGGCCATCATCTCATGATGCAATCCTCGCTCCCACTGTCACCGAGAAGACTGTAGTATCTCTCAAGTGGATGAGGAACCCTACCAGATTCGCGGAGAGGCTGAGGTTCGTTGGAGACTATTGAATCCTTTGGTTTCATCAAATCATCAGCTGTAAGTTTGTTTAGCTGGAACTCCTTCCAATTCTACCTCATGACCACTAATTTCTTCACAAGAAATTCCTTTTCTAAAAAGGTGGCATGCTGAGAAATAAAACACCTTTTGCTCCTCAGAGTGGTAGAAGATATTCCCTCACTAATGTTTGGGATATCCTGACAAACTTACACAACTGACCTTGCCTAGAGTTTGTCCGGATTCTGCCTTTCAACATAGGTCGGACAACCCCATATCTTAACTCGTTTAAGACATGGTCTCTTCCCATATGGAGTGGTAGGCTCTGATTTGGATGGAACCCCATTCAATAGGTATGCAGCTTCTCAAGTGCATCACACCAAAAGGAAACATGTAACTCAGCAGTACTCATCATAGAGCGCGCCATATCTCATAGGGTGCGATACCTTCCCCCGGATACACCGTTGTGCTGTGGTGTATACGAAAGAGTAAGCTGAGAGAGAATCACATTCTTCTTTAAGAAAATCCAGGAACTCCATGCCTAAGTGTTCTCCTCCTCGATCACATCGTAGGACTTTAATACTTCTACCTGTTTGGTTCTCAAAAGAACCAACCTTGGCATTTGCAGACATTGGACCGTATACATCAGCATGTATCCGTCCCAAGAGTTCAGTAACTCTTTCTCTGTTTCCAGTAAACGGAGTATTGGTCATTTTATCTTTGAGACAAGATTAGCAAGTAGCATAAGATGAAAATTCGAATAGATTCTCATATTCATTCTTATGTAACTTAGCTGGTCGTGTCGCATTGATATAACCTAGTCTACAATACCTCAAGAAGGATTCGTTCATTCCTGAACTACTCCTCTTTTCTGTGTTCTATATGCTTTGAATTGTGGTTTGATTTAGAACGTATATGCTATTATATAACGTGCCTGATAGAATCAACTCTTGATTCAGGAAAATGTTCACAGCATTATCCACCAATACAGAATTATATCCTTCTTTAACTCAGTAAAGAACATGATGTAATGTTGTATATCAGGTTCGGTATGTAATAACATTTGTTCAGAATCAATGTATTAATACAAGGTGATATCTGCCAACAGACTTGGCTGCAACAATTGCACCATTCTCTAACACTTAGAGATATATCACCCATTCTCAGTTCTCTACCTTTCTGTACCCATGTAACATATTACATATGCGGGATCCTGATACGGTATCATATACCCAGGACGTAGAGGATACTGAAAACAGTTTTCGGTAATAAGGACACCCGAAGAATATGCATCAACATGTACTTTCTTCGAATTTGGTGGCATGGGAATCCGGATATTCCCCTATTTCCTGCTCGGACTTATAACAGTTATAAGATTGAACGGAACCAACGTTCTCTGGCTCAGTATAATAAGGAGGTTCGGTCAATGCATCCATGTTATTATCTTGATTAAGGCATGATATGGTCGCTACCAGGAGAGAGAGAGAGAAGAAAACACTCTGCGTGTACTCTTACAGGATTAGATTGGTTATTATTTTATCTAATCAGGATGGCTCCCACTGTTTTAATCAAATCTTCCTTCAAACCTTAAAAGGTAAGACTAGCCAGGATTAATTACACCCTACAAGTTTGTCGATCTTTCGGCCAGGCCTGTGTCGGTACTTTGAGGGAGGTTCCCCGTGCTTTCGCACGGACCTAATTAAAATAAACCTCGTTTTCCCATGGGCGTAACCTCGTTAACACCTTTCTAGACACCTACTTGATCGGCTGATTGTAATATGTAAAACTCTCCCAGGAGTAACTCTTACTCACAGTGGGTATCGGGATCCAACTATCTCATAGAAGGTATGCAATCTCATTGCAAATTTCAACACTTGAAATTCCCGATAATATTTTTACCCCTAGCACCTATGACCTTGGCTATAGTCAACATATCATAAGTACTAGTCAAGTTCTGTCCGTCATTTCGTGGTTAATTAGACCCACCCACATGACCATCGGCTATGGTCGACATAATCATGTGACTGTCCTAACTAATCGCATCATATGCTGTGTCGGAAAGAGATCACTTAGCTACTGTACACTACGTCTCGGCTATGGTCGACATACGCATCACGAATACTAAGTACTCTACTTCCTAAAATGACGGAGGGCTACGCAGGTTTTTAAGAAAACCATGAGCGTAATGAACTTGATATCGTTGTAGAATCGAGTGAATTTTGAAAAAGGAGTGTTTTTTAGGCTTTTACTTGTTTTGCTAAAGAGGTCACTCTCGGTGAAGGGATCTCGGCTCTTTCCTTATCGAAGAAAGTGCAGGATATTTCACAAATATCACTATGCAAAGCAAAAACCATAAAAGCAATCAAAAAACAAACCGAGTTTGTAGCATCTGCTAGTTTCGCTAAAGAGGTCACTCCCGGTGAAGGGATCTCGGCTCTTTCCTTATCGAATAAGGTGCTGGATATTCTACAAGGAATACCGCTATGCAAAGCAAGAACTAGAGCTACCAGTTTTTAAACATGTTTCTACAATATCTTTAGGTTTCTTTTAGTTTTATTTCATTAATCTCATTAATGAAGTCCCATCTGTTATGCTTCCTAAGCATCATATAAAAAACGAAAGTAGCAATATTTATTATATCTCATATATATAATATAGGTATCCGTCTCAGAACATTTCAAATGATCACATCACAGAATATCAGCAGCAGAAGAATCACATATAAAATATTTGATATACTAGGAATTTCGTGTTTTATTTAAGCCAGTATAAAACACGGATTCCACGGTCGCGATGAATAACCAAACCCACAACCCTAGACCCCTACGAGAGCGGCAAGCAACCCTACCAATTCTAGAGTTAGGAGACCCGGTCTCGACTCCTCGAGATGGTCTCCCACTTTACCCTAGAACCCGGTTACTTGTGCTCCCCACCTTGGGTCTATCCTAATGCGGAAAAGTAAATAATATACATCACATGGTGACATCATCCTCAACCCGGAAGTGCCCCAATAAAAGAATATTACATACAATGAATTTTACATGAATGAAAATAAAAACCCTCATCTCACATAAAACCCCCAGCTATTCAAAACACGACGATCCAATATAACATATCACAGCAACACATAACATCACATGTCATCAACGTAAGTAAATATGCATATCCCAATTATCGTTGACATATAGCACCGAAACCGGCGATACACCACATATTACACTTACGGTCGCAGAAAAGAAAGTGAAAAACTACAACAGTTGGAATCCGCAACCATCTTAGACATCATAAACCCAATATATCACATACATTGGATTTCATGCCTAACCAAATGAATTCCTTAGACATCGCATGCCTAACAATTATAAACCCCGCATTTTAGTCTCGATATTGGAAACACTTTCCAATAACTTGTCGGGTAATTCAACATGATTCCCGATAACCTGATCGAATGCTCGTCAGAAACTTTAATAGGCGGCCGCACCCCCCGGTGCCGTCGACGAAGTGCACTAAGGCGGAACACCACAGCCGTGAGCACCCGAACGGATGCTTTTGGCGACGGGGTTCTCTTACAGTCACTTGGTCGGGGCTATGAGGCGTGGCTATCTAATAAGGTTACCTGGCGAGTATCCGCGTACACTACTTAATTGCGACGGACATTTGATCAACATCAAATTCCCGTGGCAACCGATCAAATGAGACTGAACTGCTAGATTTATAAAATTCAAACTAGTTATCTCATAACCAATTCTGTGGATTCCAAATATTGTATCACAATCACAGATAGCTAGGCGAAATTAGATAATTCGATCGATGCAACGAATTCCCAAAAATTCCCAGAGAGCTCAACACTTGAGCACAGTTAAAGTTAACCAGAGACATGCCACAGCACCTACGGACCATCATCTAAAGGGCCCGACCCAAGCCTCTCAAGTGGCGCCGCGGATCCGCCGCCAAAACCATGTTTTAGCGCGGATCCTCGGTCACTTGGACGAGTTAGGGTTTCGTTCTTCAGGTGTGTCCATAGAATTCGCTGCATGATTTTATGAGTATTTTTAACATGGAAAAATCCAACTTTTGGAAAAATTTCCAGAAAGGGGGTCATTTCGGGCTTTCGGAGTTCGATCAGACTTTAAACTTCGTCTAGACAACGCCTAATGCTCTAGCTTGGCTCTGATACCACTGTAGGGTTAGCTTAGCACCTTAGCAAGGTTTTGGCAAGCATCAATCATGCTACTTTAAAAATTTTGGGGTGCTAAACAAACCAACCAAGTAATCGAACTAGAGAATTAGGGTTAAACATGATATGTAAACTTTTTACATCTAAGTGAACAAGGAATACAATCTTTTTTCATCAACATGCTTCCACGTTTTCATGGGCTTGAATCTGAAGATGCCTATATCTTCATCAATAAATTTCAAAACGTCTGTGCCATGATGAAAACCACCCAGCTGTCGGACGATGCTATACGTCTACGGGTCATTCCGTTCACTTTATGCGATCTCGCTGAAAAATGGCTGTATAGCACCGCTTCCCACTCAATCACCAGCTGGGACGAGTTTGTTAAAGCGTTTCTGAAAAAATTCTATCCAAATCATAAGACCGCAAGAATTCGAAATGAAATCAACCAATTCTCCCAGCTTCCTTCTGAACCCTTCTGGAAGTGCTTTGACCGGTACAAAGACCTTCTTGTTCAGTGTCCTCACCACGGTATAGAGAAATGGCAACTCTGCCAAACCTTATACGAGGGACTGAACCCAGCAACGAAGCAGTTGTTGGAAACCATCTGTCAGGGCCACTTCCTATCAAAATCTAACGAGGAAGCGTGGCAGTTCTTTGACGATCTTGCGGAGCAAACGCTACAGTGGGAGAGCACCAGACCGACTTCTTCTTCTTCTACCTCCACTTCTACCGGTCAGTCTAGGGTAGGAATCCACCAACTCGATGTCTCTATTGCGATAAAAGCTGAAATGGCTACTATAACAAGAAAGCTTGAAGCGATAGAAAGCAAATTCTCTGCTCCTGCTCCAGCCCCTGCCCCTGTTCTCCCCCTTCGTACCATCTGCGCTTGTTGTTCCGATCTTTCCCACTTGACCGAAGAGTGTCCTTACAATCCACCGTCGCAAGGACAGGATCAGGTTAATGCTGCCTTTCAGCAAAGACCGAGGAATGATCCATACTCTTCCACCTACAATCCCGGTTGGAGGAACCACCCCAATTTCGCCTGGAATCAGAATCAGAATCAATTCCAGGGCAACAATTTCCAAAGGGCGCCTCCACCGCAACAACAAGCGCAACAACAAACTCAGTATCAGCAGCCCTTCCAACCCCAACCTTTCCAAAACCAGACGAACAACTTTGCACCCAACAACTCTTTTCCACCAAACAACTTTGTTCCGTCAAACAACGATAAGGTTTCCTCGCTCGAGCGTAGTCTGGAGGCGTTTGTTAAACAATCGACTCAATCCACCGCCAACATCCAGTCTTCAATTCAATCTTTAGTGCAACACACTGCCGCACACGGGCAAAGCATCAAGACCATCGAGGCCCAGATTGCACAGCTGAACGCGGCCTTAAGCGAGCGAGAAAAGGGGAAGCTCCCGTCCCAGCCACTTCCAAATCCCGGGCACCCACATAATGCACATGTTGCTCTTGAACAACAGAACCATAATATGAGTGCCGTGACTACACTGAGATCGGGGAGAATGCTGCAAAACAACATTGGCACACGGATCAACGATGACACCCCGGCCGCTGCTTCATCTTCTTCTCCTTCTTCTTCTTCGTCTTCTGAGCCTATTCTCCGTTCTTCACAAGGCTCTCCTTCCTCTTCTTCTCTGAACGGACCCACTTCTCACTCCACGAAAACACCTATTCTGGGATCCGTTCCAACTCCACAATCTCCTCCTCCAGCATTAGACTCAACCAACCGGTTGAGATCTAATAAACAAAATCCTCAAATGGAGAAGATTCTGGAGTTATTTAAGCAGGTTAACATTAATATTCCTCTTTTAGATGCTGTCCAACAAGTCCCGTCTTACGCGAAAATCTTAAAGGACTTGTGCACGAAAAAGAGGAAGTCTCAGGTACCCAAGAAAGTTTTCTTGGCTAGTGCTGTGAGTGATGCCCTTACCTAATCTTTACCACAAAAACGGAAGGACCCTGGCTGTCCTACGATTTCAATTACTATTGGGGATAAGAACATCAACCGCGCACTATTAGATCTTGGTGCCAGTGTTAACCTGCTTCCGTATTCAGTATACGAGCAATTAGGCGTCGGAGAGTTGAAACCCACACACTGCACTCTCCAAATGGCCGACCGATCGATCACCCACCCTAGGGGTGAGCTAGAGGATGTGTTGATAAGAGTCGGGGACTTCATATTCCCCGTTGACTTCATTGTATTAGATACACAGCCTGTAGCTAACCCTCGAAATCAAATTCCGGTGATACTCGGTCGACCATTTCTCGCAACCTCAAATGCTGTGATCAATTGTCGCAATGGTTCGATGAACCTCTCTTTTGGAAATATGACGATTGAACTCAACATTTTTAGGTTGGGGAATCAGCCCGCCGAACCTAATGCTCATATACTGGACGTCTGCTCGATCCAGGAGATCACCCCAGAATAGTGTGAATTCGAGGAGTTTCTGTTTGATCACGATAATCTCGACGCCACTAGTGCGTTTCTCTTCGAACCTGCTGCTGTTTCTGCGCCCGACAACGAATACGAGTGTTTCACGTTCTTGAACGATCTTAGCCGCGCATAACCCGAGTTTGAATCTTTCGACTTTCCGGATGAGTTACCTGAACCATCCAACTCGGTTGCTTACACTCGCTTTGAACCTTTGCTGGAGTCCTTTGAGTTCGAGACCTTTGCACCAGTCTTGCCTTCCATCATTTCACCTCCAACGCTCGAACTCAAGCCTTTGCCGTCTCACCTCAAGTATGCTTACTTAGGTGAGAACGAGACCCTTCCTGTCATCATCTCGGCTTCTCTAGCTCCCGAGCAAGAGAAAGCCCTTCTCGCGGTCTTGCACAGCAACAGGCAAGCTTTTGGCTGGTCCATGGCAGACATCAAGGGGATTAGTCCCCTGATCGTTGAGCATCACATTCATCTGATGGATGATGCCAAACCAGCCCGGGATCCACAAAGACGTCTTAATCCAGTCATGAAGGAGGCTGTGAAGAAGGAGATCGTCAAATATCTAGATAGTGGTATCATTTACCCTATCTCTGATAGCCAGTGGGTTAGCCCCATTCACGTTGTCCCCAAGAAGTCGGGCATCACGGTCATAACCAACGAGGCGAACGAGTTAATCCCTACTCGCACCCAAACTGGGTGGCGAGTTTGCATTGATTACAGAAAACTCAACGCCGCAACGCGGAAAGACCACTTTCCGCTACCCTTCATTGACCAGATGCTTGAACGATTGGCCAGACACGAGTACTACTGCTTTCTTGATGGCTACTCCGGCTATAATCAAATTCCCATCGCCGAAAAAGACCAGGACAAGACCACATTCGCTTGTCCTTTCGGCACGTTTGCATATCGACGCATGCCCTTTGGGTTATGCAATGCGCCCGCTACCTTCCAGCGGTGTATGATGGGAATTTTCTCAGACATGGTGGAAAAATTTCTGGAGATTTTCATGGATGACTTCTCCATCTTCGGCGATTCCTTCAGCGAGTGTTTGCTGCATCTTGACGCTGTCCTTACCTGATGTAAGGACAAGAATCTCACTTTGAACTGGGAGAAATGCCACTTCATGGTGCGCGAAGGTATTGTCTTAGGACATATCATCTCGCAAAATGGCATAGAGGTTGACAAAGCAAAGATTGAGGTCATTTCCAATCTGCCTCCTCCCCGATGCGTCAGAGATATCCGAGCCTTCCTTGGCCATGCCGGTTTTTATAGACGGTTTATCACGGACTTTAGCAAGATTGCTAGGCCCTTGACTCTTTTGCTGGCCAAGGATACGCCTTTCGACTTCAACTCGAGCTGTGTGAATGCATTCGAGTCACTGAAACGCTCACTCACTTCTGCTCCCGTTCTTTCTTCTCCTGACTGGACGCACCCATTCGAGATTATGTGCGATGCATCCGACTTTGCCATTGGTGCTGTCCTTGGACAACACATCAACAAGATGCCGCACGTAATCTATTACGCGAGCCGAACCCTGAACGACGCCCAACTCAATTTTACAACAACTGAGAAGGAATTCTTAGCTGTTGTATTTGCTCTAGAAAAGTTCAGGCCCTACCTCATCGGCTCTCCAGTCATTGTCTACACAGACCATTCAGCTCTGCGCCATCTTTTTGCGAAGAAAGATGCAAAATCTCAGTTAATACGTTGGATCCTCTTGCTTCAAGAGTTTGACCTTGTCATTAAGGACAAACGAGGATGTGAAAACGTAGTTGCCGACCATCTCTCACGACTTCCTTCTTCGCCTTCGCTTCCAATTCCGATCAACGACGTTTTCCCGGATGAACAGCTCTTGACAGTATCGTGCGAACCCTGGTTCGCAGATATTGTGAACTAATTGGCCACGGGATTACTACCGACTGAATGGTCGAGTCAGGACAGACTTCGCTTCTTATCCCAAGTAAAACACTTTTACTGGGACGAACCCTACTTGTTCAAGTACTGTCCCGACCAGATTATTCGTCGGTGTGTCCCTGACGAGAAATTCAAGAGTGTGCTGTCATTTTGCTACGATCAAGCGTGTGGCGGGCATTTTGGGCCCAGAAAGACAGCTGAGAAGATCTTGCAATGTGGTTTCTACTGGCCACAACTTTTCAAAGATGCTCACGACTATTGCAAGACTTGCTCCCGGTGCCAACACATGGGCCGGATATCCCGGAGGAACGAGATGCCGCTCCAACCAATCTTGGTTGTGGAGATTTTCGATGTTTGGGGGATAGATTTCATGGGGCCGTTTCCCAGCTCTTTCGGGAACTTGTACATCCTTCTAGCTGTTGATTACATCTCTAAATGGGTCGAGGCTGTGCCCAGCCGAACTAACGACAACAAGGTTGTCGTTAGGTTCCTTAAAGAAAACATTTTCTCCCGGTTTGGGCACCCCCGAGCGATCATTAGCGACAATGGAAGTCATTTCTGCAATAGGACTTTCGAGGCCTTGATGCGGAAATACTCCATTAATCATAAGCTCTCTACGCCCTACCACCCCCAAACCTGCGGGCAGGCCGAAGTTTCAAATCGGCAAATCAAGCAGATACTGGAGAAGACGGTTTCCAAGAACCGTAAGGATTGGTCTCTGAAACTCACTGATGCCCTTTGGGCATTTAGAACCGCTTATAAGACCGACCTTGGCATGTCTCCCTATCGGCTTGTGTACGGAAAAGCCTGCCACCTTCCTGTCGAAATCGAGCATCGCGCATTTTGGGCGATAAAGGAGCTGAATCTGTCTCTTGATGATGCGGGCAGCCATCGGAAGCTGCAGTTGAACGAACTGAACGAGCTTAGGGATGAAGCTTACGATAACGCGGTTGTCGTTAAGAATCGAACGAAGGTGTTTCACGATAAACACCTTTTGCGCAAAACCTTCGTACCTGGTCAGCAGGTATTGCTTTACGACACCCGACTTCACTTCCATCCTGGAAAGCTCAGATCTCGCTGGAAAGGGCCGTATTTTGTGCGGAATGTGTATCCGCAGGGCGCCGTGGATTTGGAAAATCCAAAGGACGGTTCACTTTTCAAAGTAAATGAACACCGATGCAAACCGTACCTTAGCGCCGAACCAACAGAGGAGCTCCTGTTCCTACAGGAGCCGGTTTACCCTGAATGATCTTCCTCTGCCTACCTCCAAACTTCGGTTATCCAGCCAAGAACAGTGGACACTGTTCCAAATAAGTTTGGGGGTATGTACAAACCATTTTGTATATATTTGTGTATATTCTTTTTCTTTTCTTTAAAAACAAAAACAAATAAAAATTTGTGTATCGCTAACCGACAATTTTGACCCTTCAAATGATCTCTTCATGCAACGACAGTGAGGACACTGTCCAATTCAAGTTTGGGGGTACACTCGGTACGCATTTCTTACCTTCGAATTCATATGTATATTTTGCATCTGCATATTAATATCCATAAAATCCATAAAAATTTGAATATTTTCTAAAAAAATATAAAAACTTTTTTGTCAAGTTAGCTTGTGGAAGAACTCTGATTCAACATTCGACGGTTTTTGTTTGAAAAAATAGGAATAACTAAATCTTATGTTTGGATTTTGAAAACCTGAAAGATAACTCTCCTTTGATGTTAACTATAGCTGATATAAGTCTTTACATCACACTACACGTGTCGTGAATTTTGGGAATTAGATGACAAGTCTTTCATGTTTAAACTTTTAAACAGATAAATGATTTTCTGAGGATCAAATAGGTTTGTTCTGAAATAAGTAATGTCAAGAATAGTTTATGAAGTAAAGCGAATATGAAGGAATGTTATTGATGCCGTAATTGGAGCTAAGTCTGAAAAATAACCCATCGGAAACTTGATTGGAATGATTACACACCAAACCCACTAAACACGTCTTTTATCCAAAAAAATAATTGAACTGCCGGTTATATCTCCGTTCGTATTAAATCATCTGATTTTCACGCCAAACTGTCTTTTGTTTTTGGACCTAGGTAACTTGAGTAATTAAGTCCGCTGAGGTGTTTCTACACCTAATGCCCTAAAACCAACTGGTTTGGGTGCATTGGCCCAAAGCTCGCTAAGAAGCCTAGAAAGTCCAGTTTTAAAACAAAGTCAAGCAAGTGTTCTCTCCGAGTTAAAATTCCTAACGGTTCTTTGTGTGAGAATAATCTTGATAAAAGACAGGCTTTTATAAAAATTTTAGCGGAGATATGAAGGTTTTATTCTATGATAAAGACTATTGCACGTTCACAGAGGTGTGTATGAAATGAAAGCAATAAAAAGGTGGAGTGAAAAATACGACTTAGTTTCCTGTTATGGAAGATAGAAATTCTGAAATTGAAACCTTACTGGAAAACGAAACTTGAAAAATGCTTAACTCTTTATAAAACTTATGTGATCCTTTTTAAATTGTTATCTGGGCTTTATTGTGCGACATGATGACTTTATTCGACCTTTCGGGAACTTAACGACACTATTTGCACTGCACGTAAAGACATGTAAAATCTGTAGTTAAATAAGAAGCGAGGTGTGAAAAATAAAGATTCGATGGTCTAGACTTAGGATTATAGAATTGTTATTTTCTAAAACAAAACTTTAGGGTTTGAAGCTTAGTTATTTTACAAAACCAACTTGACCGGATTTTGTGGGTAGTATCCGCTGAAAACCCTCAGGAGACAACACTCCTCCTACTAGGGACACCTAAAGGTTTAACGGCTTGTTGCACATGCTCAGTGCAATCGCGTTCCCTGCGAAAGTGAGGTTAGGAAATTTTTTGTGAATAAATGGGCTTTGCTCGGGACGAGCAAATGATAAGTTTGGGGGTATTTGATTGACAGAGTTTGTGCGTGTTCAAGTTTTAGTTTAAAGACAGCAATCAAGACGGTTTCGCTTGTAGCTAGCCGGTTGAGTACGGGTCGTCCGCAGGGAGATGGGAGTCTTTTTCTATGTGCTTTAACGAGTTAAGTCCGGTTTTTCAGATTTTGTTTGTAGTTATCTAAGTGTTGAGTTGATATTTAAAGAGAGCATGTTAGGGTTAGGATTAGGTTAGTTTGAGTTAGGAGTCTCCACATCTTTCGTTGCCCCTCTTAATATCAGTGTTACGGTAATCGGCAACAACGGGGATTAGCACGACTAGGAAGGACTTTGCGAGTATAAGCTAGGCTTTCCAACGCATAAGTCTTCCTTTTGGTGCTTGTCCGTCCGTTCTTGGCTCTTAGCCATAACCTCCGGTTAATTCAATCACAACCGGTCTCACTACGGAATCACCGCTATCATGTAGGATAGGGTGCCGTAAGGAGCGGATTGTGGTTCAATTAACGGGAGTCGATTTAAGCTGTTGGGCAAGGAAAGAGTGAGAGAGATTTCCTTCTCTCAAACTTCCCTTATCCTACCCTAACAAGTATTAACTACTCACACATCATGATAAGGAAAAACAAAACAAAACAAAAGAGGAAGATAGAAAGAAGGAGATTAGAAGAATACGACTAACTATTTGCGACCTCACCTTGGCGAGGATCGAGCGTAAGTATCATTGTCGTATGAATGATTAAGAAAAAGAGAGAAGAAAGAAACAACAAGGAAATAACAACATTTACTTAACGAATTAAAATTACAACAATTAACAAAGTAAAGAGACAAGCATGATAATAAATGGTTCTTCTTTATTCATCACTCTTCACTCAAAAGCTCACTACAAGTTTAATGGAGAAGAGGTGAGAAGAGGAAGAAAAAAAACACTAAACCTAGGCAAAAATGAAAATACAAGAATGGACCCTTTCCTTCACAAAGTTCTAGGCTATTTATAGGCCAAAAAATGAAAACCTAGGGCAACCACCAGAACACCTGTACAAAGACCAAAATACCCCAAAAAACTGAGCAACTCCCGCCGCCATATGGCCGCGGATCCACGGCCTAGACCCCCTATTGGCCGCTGATCCGCGGCCCTTTAGAGGAGTTGGGCCCTCTTCTTTTTTGTGCTTCTCTGTTCTTCAGTGTACCTAATTCTGGTACATGTATTTTCTCAATTTGGCTCCACGATTTTTCCAGAATTTCTGTTGAGGGAAAAGTGGACTTTTTGTCAAGATTTTGTCATGATTGCCTCGAGCTCCGCGTAGATTTCTTGGAAGTTGTTGTTGCCATTGAGCCTTGTGCATGAAGGTGACATAGATTTGACATTTTGTCTTCCTAAACTGGTATCTGGCAACAAACGGATGAAGAGCGGAGACCGTGTTTTATCTGTGGTTGGCAGGAATCCGGATTTTGTCGTGTTTTTCATGAATTTCACCGTTTTAGAACCGAGAACCTGTATCCTGCAATTGACTAGCAAACACGGCTCAAGAGTATCTACCGATATGTAATGTGATAAAAATTGGGCGGTATGAAATTGCAAAAATCTGATATGAACAACCGGTCCTTCACTTCAATAGCTCCGTGTAGTAGTCCCTTCGCTGCGATCACGAACATCCGGACTCTAGAGAGGCTCCCATGAAGAAACGAACATGCTTGCTTCGAAGTCTTCGAGGCCGAAGATGATCTACGTCGAGGAGACACTAGCTCATGCTATCTCTTCACTAATTGTGTAGATTAGTGAAGCAAACACCCTAAACTAAATGACAAGTAGTAGAGGATGATGAAGTAGGAAGTGGGCTCACTTTAGATTTATTTTTCTCACAAGGTTTCATCACTTGAAAAAAAACTAGCAAGCTTTTTCAAGTGAAGAAGAAGAAGTGATGATGAGAATGAATGAACTCATGAGGTTAGAAATGCAACCATAGTTAGTGTATATCATGCACTAACCATTATAGAGACTTAACCATTGTGTATGGTTAATGGTTAGGTTGATAAATATCTTAAGGAAAACAAAAGAGTGGACTAAGTCAATGGTTATCTTCAAGCTTCTAAAAGCTTCCAACCATCAAAATATCTCCACAAATTTGTAATTACTTAAGAATAAATATTAAACCCTAATATTAACCCTAGCATGGTACGAGTCTCATACATACATGTTGCATGTGTAACCTAGCATGACACGGCAATATATATCACATATACATATATATATATATATATATATATATATATATATATATATTGTGTGCAAAAAGAAAACAATACATTTAACATATATCACATATATATCAATGTATCATAAAATGAGAAGAAATACTTAAGTGGGGTAATATTAGTTAATGTAATTTAATATATCAAATATATAATTATACATTAAATTATTAAATCAACTCTTGATTTAATAATCCGGCTATATTACATATAACCGACTAGTATCATAAGTCACGAGAATAGAATGCGGTATCACATACTCGTATTAATCTCGGTCCCGCACATATCACATATGTGCTCCTACTCCGTTTCGCATGAACCAGGAAACCTCTGTGTAGGACTCTAAAGACTCGTCAATACGCCGGCAGTAGGTGATGATCATATCAAACACCTACAAGCCGCAAGCGGTCTGCTAAACGTAACGGCCACCCGGGTATTGAGCGATCAGAAGATCAACAAGCAAGCCTGCTCATACTCCTGTGAATCCAATCAGTAACACTACCGTACAGTCCAGTCTCTTCGCCTGATATGTCGCATTATCAACAGCCTGGGGGTGGTATAACGTCAGACCCCAATAGCCTGATAAGTCATGCTGATGCAAGGTCCATAACGGTTCGAGAAACTACTGATAACACTTACCAGTAAATCTCAGCAACTCTGGCCAGGGATTTCCTGTTATGGCCAATCGAGCATAGCGCAACATCAACTTCGAATACCGGGAGAGGCGAAACCCCTCCTATCGCTCATTGCCTCCATGTGACTCGGGACTGTACCCAAAAGCCATCGTTTTGCACGATTTCTTGACCGTGGTAAGGTAGAAAACAAAGCACAGTGGGAATCACACAAGTCTCTATGACGATCTCGGGTCTACAGACTAACATGTACCAGTGTTACCAGAGAACTGCTATCCGACGATAGATATAATACCATCTAGGAGTTCTCGGCGAGTCCATCCAGTGTACCCAGTCTCCACTGAGCACCCGTATACCTTCTCTGATGTCAAACACCAATGGATATAGGATCATCCATCGCCCATCATATGGGTCGAGAAGCGCATACGCTAGTCTACTCTGGAGTATCGATGCCCTGTCTCGATAATCCCACGACTAGGAACATTTGAAGGATGTACTTATCGACTACCATGTTCCCACTAGTATGATCTGCGTCATAATCCTGGTAGTCAAGTAATCATCCTAAGGGCTTTATCAACATGTGATCACAAAACAGTATTTGTTAACATGTTAAGATAAAGTGCAACTAGATAGCATACTATCATGTCGAGCAAGAAAGTCCTCCCTATATATGTCCAAGCATCCACAACAATATATATCGCATGTACAGTAATGGCCTCTAGGGCATACATATAACTAACACCATTTAGAAAAACCCAAGGGGCTATATGTAAAGTGTGTAGCCTATAAAGGCAAACAAGATAGAAAAATCAAGGAGAACTTTTTGATTCCCCTAAAAAATTAGGGTTATGTGCCTCCTTCTCCTTCCTCAAGATTCTGAACCTTCTTCCTTTTTTTGAATTAAATCAAGAGTTTAACTCTTTTTGCCCCAAAAATGAATAGTTTTTCACCATAAAACCCTTGAAGGGGAGCCCGAATCTCTCATCAAATCTCTAAAATGAGAGATTTTTAAGTCTCACCCCATTTTCTCTAAGATCTAGCCAACAAAGAGGAAGAAGAAGGAGACTCATCTCCAAAAATCCTACTTTAAGAAGATCTAAGGCTCAAGAGAAGATGTATGGCTCTAGGGAGAAGAAAAGGGTCCCCTTTGATCATCTCCAAAGATCTTTGAGGAGTTCAACTCTAAGACCCAAATTCTCAAAAGAGTTGAACTCCTAATCCAAATCTTTTGGAGTTTAACTCTAAATCCACGCTCAATTCCTGTTCAGAAGTTCAACCCCAGACACAAGGGTTTAGCCCCTTCTTCCACTGGTGTTTCCAGTGCCCACGCGCCCCGCACGTGACCCGCTAGCGCCCGATGCCCACGTGCTGGGCGCGTGAGGCGGTGGCGCCCAGCGCCCATGCGCCCCGCATATGACCCGCGGGCGACCAGCGCCTACGCGCCCTACATGTGACCCGCGGGCGCCCAGCGCCCACCAGCCGAGCTCGTGAGGCACTGGCGCCCACGCGCCTCACACGTGACCCGCAGGCGCCCAGCGCCCACGGGCCATGCGCGTGAGGCGTGGGCGCCCCGCGCCCATGTGCCGAGCGCATGAGGTGCTGGCGCCCAGCGACCACGCGCCCAGCACGCGTCCTTAGGATGCTTCTTACCCCTCTTGTTTTCTCACACTCCCCACTAAAAATACCTCCTTCGTTAGAAAATATTTCTGACGGGGGGCTGCTCTGCAACCTACAAGGGGGCTGCTAGCCCCCTTGACTCCCAGCCCGCTATCCGGGTAGCGGGACCCCCGTAAACTCTGCAAAGCCCTCGACATATCTAAAACCCTTCAAAACACAATACACGCATACGGCACATTGAGTTCACATGACCAGTTTGACCTGTCAATCGGAGGTTCTCTCGCTCCAAAAGCGAGGGGTAATTAACGGCAGCTTAGTTTGCGGCTGCCGGAGATTCGGATCCCCACGATCAATAAACTCTGGCCTACCCTAGACAGGGAGAATCTGTGTACGCCTGACAAGCGAACGAATTCCCATCTTAATGGGGTGATGAAAAACACTCTACAGATAATGGCACACCCGGTGGGACCTTTTCTCTCCTCCTATATTTCGGGTTAAACGTTCATGCGAACTTAATCAACATATATATCGATTGCCTGTACTGAAGTCATTTTTTTGTGTGTACAGGTTAACAGCTTTCGGTCACAATCTCGAACTCAGCAATCATGTCTCTCAAGACGAGCTTCGTTTATGACGCCACTCCGATTCCCTACGTGGTCAAGATCAATGCCCGCGTGGTTCTCCCTGCAGGTCTCAGCCGGCAATAGGAGGAACCGCCCCGTCAATTTGGTTCCGTCATTATCTATCCTACCGGAAGCGCTCATCTGGCGGAGGCCTCGGCAAACCAAGTGGCCAAACCGACCTTAAGGGGCAGGAGGCCGAATGTTGTGGTCGCCAAAGCATCCCACCCCAAATGCAAGTCCGTATTCGAATGGCTCTCCATTGTTCTGACTGGGGGCAAGGCCGTTAACACCAATGGAGCCACAAAGTATCTCCAGCAAGCTCAGACGGTGCCCTTGACAATCGCGCGAGCAGGCGTATTTTCTGGACTCTCTGTCAATCGGTCTACGGCGTCTTCCCGAAGGGCCGAAACTTGCCAAGTGCTCAAAACGGAAAAATTAAGGCAGAAGCAGTTCAGATATAGAGCCAACAAAAGAGCCAGGGCTCCGGCCAAGTTGAACCTTGTGAGGTTCCAAGAACAGGGTTACCTCGCAACGACAGCTAAGTCGGCCATTGTTCATCTCAGAAAACTTCATTTTAATACCGCTCATTCATTATCTATTTTGTGATATATCGGTGTTATTAATCGGTGTCTGCTCAGTAATTACAGATTACAGGTGTTCGTGATTAAATACAGGAAACAAACTCAATATCACGGATATAGCGTTTTGGAGCCGACACTGCAAACAGAACAGGAAACCGAACGATATCCAAAGAGTTCTTTAGGAAATAAACATGTGTACACAATTTTAGTCCAACACAATACGAATATACACACAACTCTTTGGTATGGACCATGACATGGTGGGGCTTCCCATGGCACACAAGAAATGATGGATTGTGCAACTAGTGGGCACATGTGGTGTGATGAGCAATAAATGCATAAAGTTTTGATGTGATGCATTGCATCAAGTTTTCTTCCATATCTCTAAATGAAACCAGGTTTCAACTGATAAAACAAGTTGCATCAGAGTGATTGTGGAGAGCACACAAGCACACCATGCCAATACGAGACCAATAGCTCGGATTGAGACCGGCCAGACCATCAAGGGATCCGAGCTCGCCGGCCCCCTAGCTTAAAACATTCCCATCTTTTCTCTGTCTCTTCCTTGCAGTCACATCACCTCATTCTTATTACTTGTTTAATCTTTTTTGGTACCTATATAAGCCAGATCAGTGAGCAAGAAAGAGCTCTCTCTCATATTACCATATACATTTTCTTAGTTTCTTTTGTTTTTGGTTTAGGCTTGAGAGTTGTGTGCTATAACTTGGTATCTTCTTCTTCTTCCCTCTTGAAGCTTTCTCTTGAGAGCTTCATTATGGAGGTTGAACAAGTTACCAATATCTTGTAACTCAACTTCAAGTGTTAATACATTGCTTTGTTATTTGTTTTCTTTACTTGCTTTGTTTTTCTTTTCATTATGTTGTGTAACTAATCTTCTTTGGTTGTGGTTATGGTAAGGAAGTGAGATGAAAGGCTTTACCTCCTCCTCCTCCTGTTAATATTTAATGTGCTTAAATTTGATTATAAACTTAGTATTGTAACTTGGATGGGTTGATATGGTATGTTGATTCCATGGTTACTTTGTAATCTCATCACATACCATATTCTCCCCACAAACCCCATATTGCAAGCCTAAGGTTAGAATCAATTTGGTGTTAAGTTTGCTAAGTTGGATATGGTATTTTGTGATTAATTGACTTGACAAACCTCTTGGTTTCATATACCATATACCATCACAAACACTTAGCAAACTCAATACTAGAATCGTTTGCTCACTCACTAACTTATATCTTTGATGTTGATGTATGCATATTAAACCTTGTGCTTAGCGTTGATACCTCAAGCTTGGACATACAAACGGTAAGTGAACAAACGGACCCGTTTCGTATTTTGCGGCGATTATCGGAAATTGATGATTTGTGCTCCGCAACCGTCTTGACAAGTCATGCTTCATGCCGGGATCGACGTAAGGACGGACAACTCATGATCAAGGGAAGCGTCAAAGGAATCGTCGCAATTCGACCTTCCGAGCCAAAGACACAACCACCTCTTTCTTATTCTCTTTGCTTGCTTTTCTTGTTTTCGTATTCTTTCATTTTTTGTGACAAAACCAACCATTCGTTATTTGTTGAACCTTAAATCACAAGACCTAATACGCAATTCCCTGCGGATCGACCCGTACTTGCCGGCTTGCTACAACGCGCCGTGCACTTGCGATTTATAAATTTTAAAATGAGAACGATATTAAGTGCACATTCCATTTCCTTAAAATCATATCCGTTTCCAAAACATACGCGTTTGCACGCGCGGGTGAATTCCCAACAGCCATAAAATTCAGCAATTCTTTCGAACCTCTGAAGTGGATTTAGAAAAACGCTATGACCACTAGAATCAAGAAGACATCAACCCGAACGTAGCTACACAGAGACGTGTCCAAGCCCCAACATAGAAAGCATGACGCCATCTCTTTAAGAGTATCAGGCGCTCTGTGCCGTGTGAAAGCAGCGGGGTAAAGCCAGAAAAGAAGCACCAGCCCCACTCAAGAACCCGGTCGGGCCAACCGTCTTCAATCGATTGTCCATTCACGAAACATAAAGACTATGACAACCGTCCGCGAAGTCAGCCGCCGGTGGTGAAAAGATGGCCGGCTGTGTTATCCACACAGTCTATATAGCGAGAGAGCGTCCCAGCGACAACTTGTGCTGCAAAAGCAAGGATGGGGCCACCACATCCCAAGCCCAATCTGTCTTGAATGTGGTTGATGTTTCCTAAGATCAGCCACCTCCGCTGGACGATGAAAACCCTCTTGATGAGGCCGATAGGCAGAAGGATCCCTCAGTCCATATGGAATCAAGCTCGGATAGTGAAAAAGAGCCGAATTCCGCCTCAGGACCGCAGAGCAAGAGCTGATTCAAGAGCTTCGAAAGCAGCTCAGCAGCAAAGATAAAGAGATGGCCAAGCTCTACTCAAAAATTGATGACCCGAAGAATGCTGTGATACAGCTCACGACCCAAATTGCTCAGGCACCTTCCAATCAAGCACATATCTCTACTCATGAGCCGGGCGACAACGACCCTAAGTAACCGATGCCTGCACCTTTAGGTCCAAGTTTATGCGAGCCGCACGAAAGCCGACCACATTCCACTTCTAGGGACGCCTTAGGTCCGAACGGCACCATCCCGCTAACACAAGATCGGATAATGGATTTGGTCACCACCAAGGTTAAAACATTGGTGGCCGAACCCGAAACTCAGAAAGAAATTGGCAGTAGTGGGCGGCCATATTCCGCACAGTACGATCTGATCGAGTTCCCGAGTGGCTACGTTATTCCTAAGTTCAGAAGATTTGACGGGACGGAAAACGAAAATCAGCATGTCGCCCACTTTAAAGCTTCGTGCGGAAATACAGGGGGCAATGATGTGCTCCTTCTTCGTCAGTTTGTCAACAGCCTGACCGGTGTCTCTTTCAAGTGGTACGCGAGCATACCAGACGGGCCCGTCACCACTTTTGCCCAAATGGAGTCTCTATTTCGGCAAAGGTTCGTGAGTGTCAGTGATAAGATCTCCATTGCTGACCTTGTGAGGACCAAGCTAGTGAAGAACGAAAGAAACACGGACTTTATTGCCCGATGGCGTAGTCTCACGGTCAAGTGAGAACCGCCGCTGGAGCAGGACCAGTTCGTCAGCCTGCTCATTGGGAACCTCAGCAATTGGATGGTCCCATTCTTATTTACAGCAGACCTCAAAACGTTTCAAGATCTAACCAAAAGAGTACAAATGTTGGAACGCTCGAAGCAAGAGTCTACCCCGGACTCTCAGGGTGACAAGTCTTAGAAGAGCAGAAAAGACGACAACCGTAAAATTGGAAGCTCCAACAAGACCAACGCCTTCAATGCGTCTGACAGTGAAGATAATATAAAGGCGGGCGGATCAAAAACAGACCGGGCTCGAAAGCCAGTGTTAGGAGAAGAAGGGCCTTCCCTAGAGGAGAAGAAGAACAAGGTTTACTCTTTCAGAAGGGACTAGGTCCGCAAGATATTCAAAGATTCTTTAAACAACGGTCTACAATTGCCAGAATCGAAAAGACCTCACGAAGGAAAATGACCAACAATCCTCTATATTGCCCGTACCACCGAGTAGTGTGCCATGCGATCAAGAATTGCTATATTTTCAAAGATTGGGTCAAGAAGAAGTACAAGACTGGGGAGATCGAGTTGTCCAAGAGTGTGTTGGTGAACAATCAAGCTGCAACCACCAATTTTATACAGACACAAGCTGAAGCCTTCTAGGGGCAGACAGCTGAACCCGCTACCCTGAGGAATGAAACTGACTTGCCGTAGCCTCCATGGAGCATGCATATGTCCAAAAAGATGAAGAAGATGTTAAAATTACTTCAGAAAGAGCCCAGAACTGAATAGGAAGGGCAGAAGAAGCCCACCATTCTAGCTGCCAATTCGGTTCAATCAGGCCCAAAATCCAAAAAGCTCAAGAAAAAAAAGTGTAGCTCAACGCGAAAAAGAGTCTGCGGGGAGATCAACCATTCAAAAGTACATCGATTCCCTCGAAAACTATGAACAAAAAGAAAGAACTTTGATTCAATTGAAAGAGTACTTCCCCGTAGAAGCGGCTAAGATTCTGGAGGAGCTAAAAGAAGACTCCAATGACGAGATCCCTATAGTGACCTGCTACATCGTCCATCTTGGTAGCGACTCTGAGGAAGAGCTATTTTTTCCCGAAGAGGACGAGGAGCTCTCCATAAAGGCTAACCAAATCCAGCTCAGAAGCGGTAGGGCTCTACCGCCAAATCAGGGCAACGCCCCAAAAGGAAAGGAAAAACAAGTCGCTAATGAAGAAGATGGAGGAGAGCCGGCTCATGGAAACTCGAGTCCTTCCTCAGTGGATTATAATGTTTTGGCCCATCTCCGGAAGCTTCTGTCTCTCCTGAGCATCTACGATACCTTGGTCCTATCTAAGGAGGTTAGAGATGCTCTCATTCATGCTCTACAAAACCCTGAGCGGTACGAGGCTCGCTTTGCGGAAATTAATATGAAAAAAGCCCAGTACACTCTGCATACCGCCGCGGTCACGTTTAAGGACGAAGACCTGCTACTGGGAACAGCTGAGCATAACCGGCCGCTTTACGTAACTGGGTACAGCGACGGAGATCGGATTAATCGCATATTGATTGATCCGGTATCCTCAATAAACATCATGAACTTGCGGACTCTGAAGAGTTTGTCAATGGACGTCCGATGCCTATCAAGGGAAAGGATTGTTATTCAAGACTTCAATCAAAATTGCCAGCAAGTTATAGGATCTATAGCTCTGTCGATCAGATTCGGGGACCTACAAACGGAAGCCATGATATACGTGATCGATGCCGACACGTATTAGAAAATTCTCCTGAGATGGCCGTGGCTCCACGATTACAGTATCGTTCCGTCAACTCTCCATCAATGCATGAAATATACCAAAATGGTGAAGAAAGACGTATTGACGGAGACATCCAGCCGTTCGGTGTGCATGAAGTCCGATATGAAGATTCTCGATACTTCGTGAACCCCCAAAATACTGAGCCACAACTGACCAAAGATAGAATGACTCTAGAACTCAAAAGCAAATCTGAGCCGGTTATCACTTTCAAAATAAAAAAAACCCAAGTGCGTCCGCATTTCAGCAGTGACACTGATAAATCCAACGCCGGAAGTCCATCCTTCCGTAAAACTCACCCTTATTTCGGCAGCAATACGGACGAGTCTGATACTGAAGGCCCATCCGGCAGCAAAATTTGCCCTCATTTCGGCAGCGACACTGAAGAGTCGGAGAAAGAGGACCCGCCTTGCAACAGCTATGCAGATTAGGCCCTCATGCAAAAAGCTAAGTTAAGAGAACCTTCGAGATTACATAAGGGTCCTTAGCTATCACAAGGGTGTCTACACATATGTGCAAGGAGCTAGATTCTTTGTCGGTCTCTACCGTGAACCAATTGCAAACTTTCTACGTTCCTGGAAGGAAAAGTGGACAAAAGGGCATCCTGTTTTATGGGTCAAATCCTATCGTGCACCCGGACGATTTGTCTGTCACGTGCCTTCCCTATGAGAGAGGCATATGATCCGTCCTCAATCCCAGATATTTTGCGCCCGAGATGCGGGAATATTTTAAAAAGTGTGGATATCGGTTTTATCAAATGGAGTCTGAAGCGATGTTTTATGAGGGGATGTGGCATCCGCCTCAGGTCCGAGCACTCATCGATGGACGAATCCCAGATATACGAGGCATAGGTTTCATTCACCCTGACGTCAAAGTATGCTACATGATTCATGTTGATGAAGCTAGCGGAGCTAGAAGAAGCCCTTCAGGAGCTCGAAGATGGCGGACAAGCAATCTTCGACGAGCTAACCGAAATTGATTTGGGAACGCCTGATAATCCAAGGCCGACCTACATCAGCTCACTCTTGTCGGAGGAAATGATAGAACAAATAATCATCCTGCTACATGAGTTCGTCGACTGCTTCATGTGGACTTACAAAGAATGCATGACATTTCTCCTAAAGTGGCCATACATAAGCTGGCTATATCTCCTGATGCCAAACCAGTCAAACAAGCCCGTGGAAGAATGAGAAGGGAGCTAGAAGAAAAGGTCATCGAGGAAACTAAGTGTTAGTGATAAATGACCTAAAGGCCATTATTGTATCATGTTGGATTGTATATTACATTCTGGAAGCTTGGAATATTCACAGTTATAATAACAGTCTTGCTCAAAATGGTAGTATGCTACTTAGTTTGATTCTGCCTCAATATGTGCATGTGTTTCTTTTAGCATATCGGTTATACATATTGGTAGAGCCCTTAGGATCTTTGCTTGACTACCAGCGTTGTGATGTCAGTCACATTAGTGGGGGCTGGGTAGTCTATAAGCACATCCTTATACAGGTCCCTAGTCGTAGGATTATCGAGACCGGGTATCGATACTCCATAGTAGACTAGTGTATACTCTTCTCGTCCCAGCAGGGGAGATGGTCTGTCCTACAGCCATTGGTACGTTGTACTGGAGATAGTATACAGGTGCTCATTGAGTTATGAGTTACACTGGACGGATTCTTTGGGAACTGCTGGTTGGTATTATACCTATCGTCAGGTAGCAGTTCCCGAGTGGCATGAGTACAGGTTAGTCCGTTGACTTGATATCACTATTTGTCTCAAGTGTGTTCCCACTGCACTTAGATTACTACCCTACCACGGCTCAAAGGATTTGTGCAAATAGGTAGTAGTTGGGTGAAGTCCCGAAGCACTTGGAGGCAGTAGCGGTTAGATAGGATTCGTCTCTACCGGTATTGGGGGTTGATGTCGTGCTGTGTTCGGAAAGCTATTACATAAAGTTCCTGGCCAGGGCAAGCGATATTTACTGGTAGGTACTCCAGTAGTTTTTCAGGGTGTATTGGGCTCTACTCCGGCACGACTTATTGCGCTATTAGGGGTCTAACGTTTACCATCCACCTAGGCCCGATATGCGAGTATCTTAGACGAACAGACCAGACAGTACGAAGATTGTCACAGATAGGCTCAGTAGGAGTTCGGATGAGTTTGCTCGTCGGCCTTCTTATCGACAGATACCTGGATAGCCGTTACGTGCAGCTAGTACTGCTGACAGACTTGTGGTTAAACCCACTAACAGCATATTGTCGAGTCTTTAGAGTCCCACACAGAAGGTTTTCCTGCTTCGGGCAAAACGATGTAGAGGCTGTATTGTTTTACGGCAAGGTTCCGATCATATACATATCCTAGTTGCACGGATGTTGTTCGGACGGATTATACTAGTGGACTTTGGTTTAAGCCAGATCCTGGTATTATATTATTAGATTATTTTCGTCTCTTGGTGTTCGTGGTACGAATATGGGTATGTATATACGGTGAGGGGTATTCTTGTAATTTCATAAGAGTGCTTCTAGAAGAAGACACCTTATTTTTGTTTAATCCATTTATTTAAATGGATAATGAGGTGGAGAAATGAGGTGTTATCTAGGACATGATTGAAGCATGGATACTTGGGTGACTCATTCCCATTTGGATGAATATTGAGGCATGGTGGTATTATGTTATTATTATTGAAAATGATATACTTCATAGCCATCAACACTTAGCCATTCTACACATCATTCTCATCACAACACTCTCATCTCTCCTTAGCTCTCTTCTTCTTCCTCAAACCCTAAACACTCTCATGAGTTGAGAAACCCAGGGTAATTGAGACAAATTAATCCATAATCATTCTCTACATCTTCTAAGCTACCTAGCTTAGCAAACTAGGTACCTTAGTTACCTCGGTTTAGAGGTTGGAGCATGAAGTACATACTCTCGGGTGGATCGTCTTTGACGCGAGGAGGCCGACGTTTCAAGCGCAATCAGATCTTCGAGGAGCTCAAGAAGAGGAGGAGAAGAAGAAGACCCGAAGGACTTGTAAACAAGGAGGTATAAAATTCTTACCGAGTAGTTAAACCTAAAAGTAGTATAGCTAGTTAAGGTTTTCGTATTGATCCTGGAGTTAAAGTCGTTGTTGCGAAGTAAGAAAAATTGTTTTTTGTATATTCTGCCTCACCGCGAATCCGCGGGATGTGCGACATTTTCTTTCAGTGGTATCAAAGCCTACTAAACCTTAACTAGCTTGATTAGACGATGTTTAAAGTTACGAAATCAAAATAACTCCGAACAGTCGAAACAAAATCCAAGTTTCTGTCGATTTTCAAAGAGGCTCTAAAAATTATTTAAATAATTGCACAGTGCTCTTCTTATTGTAGATAGAACACCACAGAAAAACGAGCCCAAAATTCCAAGATTTGGCCGGCCAAATGTCTACTTTTCCCGGCCTGGCCGGTCCAATTAAAGAGTTTGGTCTTGGAATTTTGGTGGTGTTCTGGACTCTTGGATTTAGGATTTCAGGTGTTGTATGTTTTTACCCATATTACATATTATGTTATCTTTTTGTTGGGGCAATTCGGAGCGAAGTCGCAATTTTAATATCGTTTATTCGTTTCAGTTTGTATATATGTTGCTAAACGTCCGCTAATTGCTATATGTCGATTAGTGGGGGTTGCACATATCTGTATCTTGTGATGGTTTGTGTATATGAAGTATTGGATCGTCATGAATGAATAGCCGGGGGATGTGAGAAGAGTGTTTTCTTTTCTTTCATTCATGTAAATTTGTAATTGATATAATATTCTTTTGCGGGGCACATCCGGGTTGAGGTTGTAACCACCGTTGTATTATTTCATTTGCTTTTTCTTACACCTAGGATAGATCCAAGGTGGGGTGCACAAACTACCGGGTTCTTGAAGTGTCGAGTGGCCTACTCATTTTATTGAGGGAGGTTGCTTCACTTCAGGAATTTGGCGGATAGTTTGACGCACCCGTAGGGGTCTAGGGTGGGGTTTGGCTATTCATCATGACCGTGGAATCCGTCCTTCGTTTTAAGCTAAAACGAAACATGGAATTCCTAGTATATCCAATATATTCATCTATGTTGTGATCTGTGATCTGGAATGCCTATTATTGCGTGAGACGAATGGATATATATATGTATATTGTATATAATAAACGTTGCTTATGTTTTGCACCCACGCTAGTCCAGCTCCCGCTCTGCCATTAGTTAAGTAACCTAACGGTGCATGACGGGGCTCCAAGGAGAATGCGGATAGCATAAGCATACGTTCTATTTTCGTTTCTTTTCTGCAATGATAGGGTTAAATGATGGGACCGCATTACTATTGATTAATGCAAGGAAAACAAACCAAAGTTTAAATCGTTGGAACAATTTCAAAACCACTCGGTTTTCTTGAAAAACAACTTTTAAATGCGGAGCCTAAACCACTCCTTTTAAAAGCTATCAGGGTTCCTTCGACTATATCAAGTTCATTACATTCATAGTTTCGCCAAGACCATCCGTAGCCCTCCGTCATTTCAGATGGGTATTCAGTAGTATTCAAGATATGTATTTTGACCTTCACCAAGGTATAGTGATTGGTAGCTGCTGGGTACTCATCTGTAGCATAAATAAATGCGTAATTTGGGACAGCCGTACAGCTATTTTGGCCTTCGTCAAGGGTTTGTACGGATGGGTTCAAATTAACATAGATAATGATGAGTAGAACTTGACTTGCATCTTATGATATGTTGGCCTTCGTCAAGATCATAAGCGCCTGGGGCAAAAATCTACATCGGGAGTTTCAAAGGAAAATGAAACTTGCTAGTGTTGCATACCATTTGGAGTGTAATGATTTTGGTAAGATTCCTTCAAAGTTGTCGCACAATGATATTTAGATCCCGATCCTACTGTAAGTATCCGCTACTCTTTGGGAGATTTTTCACTAAACAATCAATGCTATGAACCAAGTAGGTGCCTAGAACGTTGTCACGCCCCGCTTCCCAATATACGGGTAAGGAAACGCGACGAGGCCCGCTACGTATTTACTCAGAAGTAAACACGCTAAGCGTAATAAGCAATATAATAAATGTACAAAAGAAAAAAGACAAGAGATGTAATTGAACATCAACTTTTTTTATTACACATTTCTTTACAATACAACTGAAAATGTAAATACAAGAATGGAAAGCAATGCCTAAACAATGGCATGGACTGAAAGTAAAGTGATTACAAGTAAAGCCTAATGGTCGCTCTGCTCAGTGGTCTGCTCCAAGTGCTCCTGGCTGGTCTCGAACTCCTCAGTGTCGGGTCCTCCTGACAACATTCCAAAGAAAGAAGAGAAATAGGAATGTCGTCAGCGAACAATCGCTCAGTAAGTCCCAAAGAAAGATAGACATAGAATAGACAGATAGGAGGATGTAACTGGTATAATATTTGATTGTTATGCTAACGCAGTTGTTTGTAGCTTGGTACAGAATATGCCAGTATATACGAGAGGAGTCCAACTATTCCGTGGACTAAGGTATATGGAGCACAAGAAACCGTTAAGCTACGGAACAACAACAATGGATATTCAGGTTAGGTGTATTAAAGTGACCGTCTCGTGCCACTTCTAACACAGTCTGTGCTAGTCTACCCCTTTAAAACCCCGTAATGTATTATGTATTGATGTATATTGTTTTGTTTAATAAATGTACAACTTGCCGAAACCATGATATCAGTAGTTCATAAAAATGGAAAGGATATAGACGGATAGTCATGTAGACCACTCAAATGTATATCCATGGTTCAGTCAAATCATGTTCATGTTGATATAGATTGAATTCTGGTATAAATGGATTCATGTTGAATTAAAGTTATACTTAAATCATATTCAAGGATAGATTGATTGATTGATATCAGATTAGACTGAGACTCTGTCTGAGTCAGACACTTAAACAGAATTGAAGTCCTGAATTAGTTTTGATATTATCGGTAACTGCTGCACATGGACGGCAGGATTTGTGTCTTTTTCCAAGCCAATTACCGTATTGATAACACCGTTTTTAGGTTTTCTACCTTAGATTGGAAAACACCCATATTCTCCGGCTCCCTGAGGCTCAAGAGAACTGGTCCCGCTTAAACCTATATTTACTAGGGTCCTTATTGTAAATTAATATAACTTGAGGAGGTTTTATGAAAAATAATTTTAATATATTTTCAAAATAAACCTCAAGTATTTATTTATTGTCTTTAGGGTTTTCATAGTTGTAATTTTTATAAAATGAAATATTCTAGTGGATATAACCCTAACTTGAATAGTATATGGTATTTTAATGTAATATTGGAATTGTATTGATTTGTAATGGTAGTTTCATGAAATTTGTGATTCCTTTGATTTAGAAAACATGGAATATATATAATATATTTAAAATAGATATTTTGATAATATATATATATATATATTTTAAAAATAGAATTTATTTATTTAAATAGAAATCAAGTTTTTCTTAAAATTGTAATACAAATTCCATCGAGATCGTATGCTCCGTGAGGAGGTCTGCATCTCGCCCTACTAGTCCCGAGGATGTGAGATAACCTGCACCATCCCGATCGGGTTCCCCAAAATGGGTTGTAGAAGCTTATTTGCAAGGAATTAATTAAAACAATTTAAAGAATACGAGTTTTGATAGTTTAAGGTATTTTAATGTAAATTGTGTTTTGTCCCACAAAAATTGTTACAAAAGCCATCGTGCGATGTTAAGATGAGTGTTGTGATGAGATAAGTCATTACCTCATGCAACTTCTAAAGGTAAAATGAGCAAAACGATAAAGTAATATCGTATGTAATCTTGATGGTATTTTACCGTAAAGGTGAAATAGAATTTGTTTAGCATAATATTTTGAATTGAAACTTGGTCCAATTGTTATTTTATGGTTTCTAAACAATATATAATTAAATGGTTAATTTGTGGTTTAATAAAAATTGAGTTTTTTTAAAGAAATGAGAATCGGAAGTCGGATTAACTCCGCTTCCGACGAGTTTTGAAATAAGGGTGTTTTAGACTAGAATGAGAGGAGGGGGAGGGGAGCTACTGATTTGTAGAAGAGAGGAGAGGTAGAGGAAACTTTTAGAAGCATCGGGGGTCGCGGTGTCGCCGGATTCTTCCCGAAACGTCGCCGGAACTCGACCTTAGGCTAACTCCACTTGTACAACTTCTTGGACTTAGAAATTTTAGAGAGTTTTGGCAATGAATTTCTAGATGAGGAGGCTAGGGTGTGATGCTTATATTTATAGGAGAAATTATGGTTTTGAGGATTGAAGAATGAATTAAAAAGATGCATTAAAATGGATTAAAGAGGGGATTTATCATTCTGTGGATAAATACAGAGAAATCAAACAGCATAGGGGTAGTGGGGTAGGCCAAGGGGTGTTAGGAAAAAATTTTGGGGGCATTTGCAACGGGAGGGCCCGGCGGCGCCGGCCCCATTGCATATCTCGCCGGTCGATTAGGGGGTAGGGGCTCTGGATTGAAGACACGTGTCCTAGGCTGCTTAAATACCATTTTCCACATGTTTGTTTTTATTATGACTTTTCATTTTACGTGCAGTGCACGTGCAAACTTTTGAGCTTCTAAAAGTTTAAAAGAAAAATCAATAAAAATAATATGTGGTTAGGGGGATTTGAACACAGGAGCTATGTCACAGCAGTGCAAAGCTTTACCAATGAGCTACAAGTGCTTTCTTGCTGTTCTAAAGCAATTTAAATTTATAACTTGTGCTCAGGCTTATGTGCTCCTTTCTGTATTTTTTTTAAAAAATTCTGTACAGAAAGTTTAGGGTTGTTACAAACGGTGTTAGCGGGGCTACGCCTCCAGGAAAAAGAGGTTATGTAATTAAGGAATTTCGCGAAAGCGTTGGAAAACCTCCCTCGAAGTACCAACACTAGCCTAGCCGAAAGGTTAAGCAAGAATTGTAGGGTGAGATTAATCCTGACTAATTCTTCTTTTATGGTTTGAAGGAGAATTCGAGAAACGGTGGGAGCTATCCTTTTTAGATAAATTAATAACCAATCTAAAGTTGCAAGAGTATCATGTTGAGTGTTTCTTCTCTCTCTACTGACAGCAGAGACCAAAATGACCGGGCTTAAGTTACTGCTAGATAATAATAAATTGACTGGGCCAAACTATAAAAATTGGCTAAGGAATGTCTAGATGGCCATTACCTATGACAAGCTGGGCTACCTCCTTACTAACAAAGCCCCCGCCATCCCAGGTCCATATTTCACCGTCGCGGATGTTGAGATCCGTAAGACATGAGAAATAGATAGTGCGAGAGCCAAGTACCTCGTGTTAGCCTCAATGGATAATGAACACCAGAGGCGGCATGAGAAGATAGACTTACCTTCCATCTTCCTCCATACCAAAGATTTATATGGAGAGCGATCTCATATTGCAAGATATGAGACCTCAAAGAAATTGTTTCAGGCGAGGTTGGCTGTCGAGTCATCTGTAGGGGAACACGTCCTTAAGATGATCAGCTTTATTGAAGAGCTCGCGGACCTTGGGACCACGTTGGAGAACGAGTTATATACTGACTTGATTCTGCATTCCCTCCCTTCTACCTACGCCCAGTTTAACTTGAATTTCAATATTCAAGGAAAGGAAGTTTCACTTACAGAACTCCTCAACGTATTGAGGAGTGCTGAGGGCACCCTGCAGAAATCCACGGAGACACCTGCTCTACTTATTGGGGAATCTTTCTCTTCTAGATACAAAGCGAAAGCCAAGGGGAAGCAAAAAGGCGGTGTCAGTAAGGTTGAGGGAAAGGGCAGGGCAAAAGTTTCGAGGCTGATAGTAGGGAAGGAGGAATATTTCTATTGTCACAGGAAAGGGTATTGGAAGAAGGACTGTAGGGCTTGGAAAGCCAGAAACCAGGATTCTAAGCACGTTGTGGCTTCGGCTTAAGGTGTGTTTATATTTGAAAACTGTCTGTCAATTAACTCTACTTCCTGGGTACTAGATACCGGATCAGGATCTCATATGTGTAATTGATTACAGGCTCTGAGAAATCATAGAGTTATCAAGGCAGGTGATATGACTCTCAGGATTGCTAACGGAATGAGCGTGGATGTTGTATCCTTAGGGGAATATCACCTAGAATTGACAAGTGGGCAGATTTTGATTTTGCATAACTGTTTGTGTGTACCTAGTTTGGCATGTAATATCATATCTGTATCTTTACTATCTAAAGAAGGTTATGATTTTACATTTGTAAGCGATGTCGTCCACATCCACCTTAATCATACTTTGATTGGATCAGGTACACTAGATAATGGTAGATACGTATTAAATCAAGCTCAGGTTTTCAATGTCTAGAACACACTTAAAAGAAAGTCTCCGGAATTAAATCAGGCTTTCTTATGGCATTGTAAACTGGGTCACATCAATGAAACACGGTTGACGAAGTTACATAAAGAGAGATATTTGGATCTGTTTGAATATCAGTATTATGCAACTTGTCAATCATGTCTCAAAGGAAAGATGACAAAGACTCCGTTCATTGGACACGGAGTAAGAGCCAACGAGCTCTTGGGACTCATACACAGCGACGTGTGTGGTCCAATGTCTACACATGCAAGAAGTGGTTATTCCTACTTCATTACTTTTATGGATGATTTCTCAAGGTATGGACATGTATTCTTGATGAAACATAAATCCGAGGCCTTTGAGAAATTCCGGGAATACAAGAATGAAGTGGAAAAACAAACTGGAAAAACTATCAAGACATTTAGATCTGATCGAGGTGGTGAATACTTAAGTGCCGAGTTCCTGGATTACTTAAAAGAGAATAGAATTCTCTCTCAGCTTATTCCTCCATACACACCTCAACACAACGGTGTATCAAAAAGGAGGAACCGAACCTTATTGGATATGGTATGTTCTATAATGAGTAACGCTGAGTTACCGCGATCCTTCTGGGGTTATACACTAGAATCAGCTGCATATCTTTTGAACAAGGTTCCTACTAAGTCAGTGCCTACCACACCATATCAGATGTAGAGTGTGAAGAAACCCTATCATAAGTATCTAAAGATATGTGGATGTCCAGATTTTGTAAAAAGCAACATGCGGACAAGCTCGAGGCATGTTCAATACTTTGTAAGTTTTTGGGATACCCTAAGAACTCCAGGGGGTATCTTTTCTATTACGTGGAGGAACAAAAGGTCTTTATTTCTTGGCATGCCCATTTTTTGGAAACTCAATTTCTTGAAAAAGAAATCAGTAGGAGCGCAATAGAACTGGAAGAAATTCCAGAACCACAAGCTATTGCTGAAAGCATAGTGAAACCAGAAGTTTCAAAAGAACCAGACATCCCCGCGCCACTCCACAGGACTAGTAGGCTGTCTCCTCCGCCCGAGAGATACTACAGTTTTCTCATAAACGGGGATAAAGAGGATTGCATCATCGACGATGATGAGCTAACTAGTTTCCAGCAATCTATCAGGAGCAGAGACTCGGTAAAATGGCTGGATGCAATGCGGACCGAAATGGAGTCCATGTTCACCAACAAAGTATAGACTTTGGACATTTCTCCAGAAGGGGTAAAACCCGTAGGCTGCAAATGGATCTTCATAAAGAAGATTGGGGTAGATGGACAGGTTGAAACATATAAGGTTAGACTTTTTGCAAAAGGTTTTCGTCAAAGATCTGGTTTGTACTATGATGAAACCTTTTCTCCAGTGGCTATGCTCAAATCCATTCAGATCCTTCTTGCCATTGCTGCATTCCATGATTATGAAATTTGGCAGATGGACGTAAAGACCGCTTTTCTGAATGGAAATTTAGAAGAGTGTGTTTATATGGATCAGATGGAGGGTTTCATAGAGAGTGGGAGCAGCGGAAGAGTGTGCAAGTTGCTTAAGTCCATTTATGGATTAAAGAAAGTATCGCGGAGTTGGAACATCTGGTTTGATGAGACGGACAAGGAATTCGACTTTATCAAAAATCCAGATGAACCATGCATTTATAGTAAAATTGTAGCGAGAACTGTGGTATTCCTTGTCTTGTACGTGGATGAAATTCTCCTGATAAGAAATGGCATTCCTATGCTACAATCAGTCAAAGGATTCTTGTCATAAAAGTTCTCCATGAAGGACCTGGGTGATGCCTCCTATATTCTGGGGATCTAGATCTATCGTGATAGATCTAAACGGATGTTGGGACTTTCACAGTCAAGGTACATCAACACCATACTAAAGAAATTCAGTATGGAATATTCAAAGCGCGGTAATCTACCGGCTTGTCACAGAATCACCCTCTCCAAAGAGGTGTCTCCCAAGACTGATTTGGAAAGGGATCGCATGAGTATTATACCCTACGCTTCTGTGGTAGGCTCTATAATGTATGCGATATTATGTACCAGACTAGATGTAGCTTACGCACTGAGCGTTGTAAGCAGGTATCAGTCAAACCTAGTGGAGAAGCACTGGACAGCAGTGAAGAACATTCTCAAGTACCTGAGAAGGACTAAGGAGATGTTCTTAGTGTACGGCAGTGAAGACCTCCAGATCGAGGCCTTCACCGACACCAGCTTCCAAAGTGACTAGGATGACTCCAAGTCCACGTCAGGTTATTTCTTTACCCTCAATAGAGGGGCGGCCTATTGGAAGAGCTCCAAGCAGGACACCGTTACTAACTCGACGATGGAAGCGGAGTATATCGCTGCATGTGACACCGCGAAAGAAGCAACCTGGATGAGGAAGTTCATGACAGAGCTTCAGGTGGTTCCGTCCATTGTTGATCCAATACCACTATATTGTGACAACAACGACACTATAGCTTTAGCGAAGGAACCAAGGTCCCATCAGAAGTCCAAACATATCATGAGGCGGTTCCACCTGATCAGGGAGATCGTTGATCGCCGGGAGATCGAGGTGCGGAGAGTAGAGACAGAGAAAAACACTTCAGATCCACTCACAAAGGCCATCACTCAAACACAGTTCGAGAGGCTAATCGAGATGATAGGTCTGTGATATGCCAATACATAGCCTTAGTGCAAGTGGGGGATTGTTAGTGATATATGCCCTAGAGGCCATTATTGTATCATACTGGATTGTATATTATATTCTGGAAGCTTAGGATATTCACAGTTATAATAACAGTCTTGCTCAAAATGGTAGTATGCTACTTGATTTGATTCTGCATCAATATGTCCATGTGTTTCTTTTAGCATATCGCTTATACATATTGGTAGACCCCTTAGGATCTTTACTTGACTAATAGCGTTGTGATGGCAGTCATACTAGTGGGAGCTGGGTAGTCTATAAGCACATCCTTATACAGGACCCTAGTCGTAAGATTATCAAGACGGGGCATCGATACTCCAGAGTAGACTAGTGTATACACGTCTCATCCCAGCAGAGAAGATGGTCTGTCCCACAGCCATTGGTACGTCATACCGGAGATAGTATACAGGTGCTCATTGGGTTATGAGTTACACTGGACGGACTCGTTAGGAACTGCTGGTTGGTATTATACCTATCGTCAGGTAGTAGTTCCCGGGTGGCATAAGTACAGGTTAGTCCGTTGACTTGATATCACTATTCGTCTCAAGTGTGTTCCCACTGCACTTAGATTACTAACCTACCACGGCTCAAAAGAGTCGTGCAAACAGGTAGTAGTTGGGTGCAGTCCCGAAGCACTTGGAGCAAGTAGCGGTTAGATATGATTCGTCTCTCCCGGTATTAGGGGTTGATATCGCGCTGTGTTCGGAAAGCCATTACATAAAGTCCATGACCAGGGCAAGCGAAATTTACTGGTAGGTACTCCAGTAGTTTCTCAGGGTGTATTGGGCTCTACCCCGGCACGACTTATTGCGTTATTAGGGGTCTGACAGTTACCATCCCTCTAAACCCGATATGCGAGTATCTTAGACGAACATACCGAACTGTTTGGAGATTGTAACAGATAGGCTCAATAGGAGTTCGGATGAGTTTGCTCGTCGGCCTTCTTATCGACAGATACCTGGGTACCCGTTATGTGCAGCTAGTACCGCTGACGGACTTGTGGTTAAGCCCACTAACAGCGTATTGTCGAGCCTTTAGAGTCCCACACAGAGGGTTTTCCTGCTTCGGGTGAAACGATGTAGAGGCCGTATGGTTTTACGGCAAGGTTCCGATCAAGATGTCGCCCAAGAATGAGAAACACACAATATTTCGAACCCCGATCGGAATATACTGCTACAAGGTGATGCCGTTCGGACTAAAGAATGCGGGTGCCACATATCAAAGGGCAATGACCAAAATCTTTGATGACTTAATCCATAAAGTCGTCGAATGTTATGTTGATGATTTGGTCGTCAAGACTAAAGCCAAGGCCAATCACATCCGAGATCTTAGGACCGTTTTCACCCGACTAAGGGAACACGATCTGAAGATGAATTCTTTGAAGTGTGCATTTTGCGTGTCGTCGGGAAAATTCTTGGGCTTCATAGTCCGACATCGGGGGATTGAAATTGACCCATCAAAGATAAAGGCAGTCATGGAGATACCTCCTCCAAAGAATCTGACGCAGCTAAGATCCTTTCAAGGAAAACTCGCTTACATACGAAAGTTCATCTCGAACCTATCATGGAGATGTCGGCCTTTCTCAAAGCTCATGAAGAAAGGAGCTCCTTTTGTCTAGGATGTCGAATGTCAAGAAGCATTCGAAAGTATCAAACAGTACCTGTTGCACCCTCCAGTGTTTGCTGCTCCTATTCCAACTAAACCGTTGATTCTCTATACTGCTGCGGTAGATAAGTCACTCGGTGCGCTCCTTGTCCAGAACAACGAGCAAGGAAAAGAAAATGCCCTCTGCTACCTCAGTCGAACTTTAGTCGGGGCGGAACACAACTATTTCCCGATCGAAAAGCAATGCCTGTCTCTGATATTCGCTGTGAAGAAGCTGAGGCACTATCTGCTCGCTCATCGGGTTATGCTGATCTCCAAGGTCGACCCGCTCAGACACTTAATGATCAAAGCAAGCCTAGCCGGTAGAATGGCAAGATGGGCTGTCATGCTCCTTGAATTTGACATAATCTATACTCCTCAGAAAGCAGTAAAAGGGCAAGCCCTCGCCTACTTCCTTACTGCTCATCCCATACCAGAAGAATCACCGCTCAATTTCGAGTTACCCGACGAACAAGTGCTGCACCTCAAGAATGATGAGCCATGTTGGGAGCTCTACTTCGACGGAGCCTCATCAATAAGGACCTCCAGCAAATCAAGCGTCCCAGAGATAAAAGCAGGGATAGGATTGTTTACCCCAATCAGAGCAAAGCTCTGTTCAAATTCCAAGGCGGGAGATGAAGCAACGCTTCATCTTCCCCCAATCAGAGCAAAGCTCTACTTTGAAAATTTAAATTTTAATAAATGAAGCAACGCTTCAGATTCTTTGCGCTGCGCGCAACGCGCCACGTGTCAGGCACAGATACATCAGCGCAACGCCCAAAGCAGCGCACCCAATCAGAGCAAATCTCTATTTAAAGAAAAATTAAAGGAAGCAACACTTCAGTTGCGCAAGCACTGCGCTGCGCGACACGCGCTAGCGCAGTCGCGCTGCGCTTTGCGCTGCGCGACACGTGTCAGCACAGATGCGCTAGCGCAGTCGCGCTGCGCTGTGCGCTGCGCGACACGTGTCACGCGCTGGGACATTTGCGCCAAACAGAATCAAGATTCTAAAGAAATCTTTCTATTCTTGTTAAAACAAGAAGATTTTAAAACAGAAGCTATTGGATCAAAGATCCAACGGTGGGAAAATTCCCCAAATCACTCAGAGAAAGATCTCTTTAACTATATAAAAGGACCCTAGACCTCAATTCAAAAGAAAAAACATTTTTTGGGAAGAAATCAAAAATTTCAAGCAGAGAGAACTCTGAAGAAATTCCAAGAAAGAAAAAAAGAAAGGTAAAAGACCTTTTAGATAGAAGAATTTCTTCTGATACATCATTGATCTAAAAACAAGATCAATGATCTTTAATAAAAAACAAAATAAAAACAGTGCTTTGGACTTTTATGAACCTCTGGTTCCTGAAATAAGAAAAAACTTGTTTTTCTTTGATCTGAATTAGATCAAGAAATCAAATAGTGCTTTGCACTTGTAAATCTGCACTGTTGCGCTCTTGGGTTGGCGCAAGCCACCAGAGAGCGCCACGTGTCAATATCTGAACCATTTGCGCTATGCGCTTTTGAAATAGAGCCTTGCTCTCTGAAACTAGCGCAACTCACTACAGCGCGCCACGTGTCAGCAGCGCAAGCGCAGCACACTGGCACAGCGCACTGCGCTTGCATGACACGTGTCATCACCACAAGCGCTTGCGCTCTTTGATTGGCGCAAAGCGCCTGACAAATGCAATGCATTTCTTTTGCTAAAGGGCCAGGCCCAAGTCAAAAAGACCTAGCAGGCCAAAGTAAATTGCAAAGCAATAAAAGGGCAGAGCCCAAATAAAATTGATCCCCTACATCATTTATAAATGGGCAGAGCCCAAAACAAATTGATGCTCTGCATCCTTTATAGGCAGAGCCCAAACAAAAATAAAAAGTAATGCAGTGCATTATTAAACAGGGGCAAAGCCCTAGCACAGACCTAATAGGCCAAAGATAAAGAAACGTTGAATATTCTCAACTGGACTTAGCCCAATCATGGCCGTAAGTCCTCAAATTAAATTGACTGAGCAAGACTGCTCTCCTAAATCAATTTACATCCGGTTCAAGGGTATATCTCTGAACTCCTCTGACACCTATCGTTGTAATCCTTCAACGACGTCAGAGAGGCGACGGGTCCCGACAACCATACATTAACACGGACTGTGGGGTCCTTAAACTCATGGACTCATGCGTCCTTAAAATAAAACGCGGACTGTGGGGTCCTTAAACCCGCGGACTTATGCGTCCTTAAACTAAAACATGGACTGTGGGGTCCTTAAACCCGCGGACTTATGCGTCCTTAAACTAAAACACGGATTGAGGGGTCCTTAAACCCACGGACTTAAGTGTCCTTAAACTACCTATGGACCACCATGTCCCTAAACTGGAATATGGACCACCACGTCCCTAAACTGGAACAGTAGAGCCCCCCCTAAACGCTCTTCTGTCGAATCTAAACGATCCCATTTAAGTAGATCTTAGCCCCAAACACGGCTAACGTATCCTTAAGCATTTGAACAGACTATATATTCCATAATCAACTTTGGTTCAAGGGTACATCTCCGAACTCCTCTGACACCTGTCGTTGTAATCCTTCAATGTCGTCAAAGAGGTGACGAGTCCCGACGACCATATATTAAATGGATCACCACGTTAAGTCGATCTTAGTCTAAAAGAGGACTAACGTATCCTTAACGGACGTTTAAGTTGATCTTAGCTTCAATACGACTAACGTATCCTTAAACTAAAAACACCTAACCCAAATCTAAGTAAATACGGATTTGGACTAATCCACGTCCTACGGGCGACGGCATTACTTAGTCTCCGTATACAATCCACGGGCAACTACAAACAAAACAAACACCCACGACATGAAGTGAAATTCTGGAGAAGGAGAAAGTGGCTACCGCGATGCGGTAGCGTAATTAACTGCAGGGGCTTGCGCCTGCAGGAAAGAGCGTCCCCACAATCAAAAACCCCTCTAGCGAGGGGGAATCTGATGAAGTCTGCTAGATCGGCCGCATCCGTCTAAACCTCCGATACACGGTGCCATAAATCAACTTGGCATCTTCGGAGAGGTAGACGGATAAAACCATATAGCATCTGCCCCGAATCTCAGGCAAGACGTCCTAACGTCCTCACCGTCTTTCGGAGGGGAACAGATTCTGGCACGCCCGGTGGGACATTTTCCTCTTTTCGCTCCACACTTCGTGTGTCGTATTCGCAAACGAATCGCGGTTTGTTAATAGTTGCCTTCGGATTTTAAGTTACTAATATTTGGTCTTTTGCCTGGCGCAGAAATCAAGCATCGATGGCCTCTACCTGTTCGAAGTGCTCCAACTGCAGCTGCAGCTCGCGTCCGGCCTCAACTGGGGGCATAACCTACGGGCCCCAAGCGGCCTCTTTGTTCACCATGCCCGTGGAGCAGATTACTCAAGCCACCACGGGGTTGTTTTTCGGAACTATGCTTCCGCCAATAAGCTTCAGCACCCCCGTACCCGTACAAGAAGCTCTTAAGTAATCGGTTTTCGATCGACTTTCAGCTACTGCGGCCCCTCTCAACGGGTCGCCCAACACCAGTGCCTCGGTCTTCTCCAGGCTGGGTCAAAACTCCCGCGGACCCACGATGAAGCTTGCAGTCCCGGAAAAGGTTATTCCAAAAAGAGTAGCCAAACCTACTCCTGAAGTCGTCAAGGCGGCTTCTCCTGCTAAGAGATCGGTCTTTGCAAGATTGACCGTCCCCATTCCCACTCCTGCTCTTGCTGCTCAAAAGACATCAGTCTTCAATAGGCTGGCTCCGGCAACAGCCCCACACCTGAACAGGGGGCAAGAAGAAGCTGTTTCTGTCTCTAAACCAATACCGACGACTCGTCGCGCCAGACGACGCCACTGGCACCGGATAAGGAAGACTGGGGGCAACTCCCCTTCTGGGATAACTCCGCCAGCTCCGACGGTGGAAGTTAACGCTGCTGTTCCAACCGGGAACAGCTTCGAGCTACTAAACAGAGTGCGCAGAAACTCGCCAACTGCGGTCCTTAAAAGATCTCCTCCACCAGTAGAGACTACCAGGGAAGAAGAAAAGCCGGAGCAGCCTCCTCAATCGCTGTCCTCTAGGATTTACAGGACATGGCGACGAGTCCGAGAATCCGTGATCGATCCTAATTTCTCTCGCCAATACAAGAAGTCGAAAGTTCGACAACAAGAAAATCCCCCGGTCAAGCAACGAAAAGCAACGACCACTTGGGTGCCCAAAGCAACGGCCCCCTCAACCTCAACGGCCCATAAGAGAAGGAGGCCAGAGAAAGTCCCTACACCTGCGGTGAATACCAAAGGAGGTGAACCCAAACGCTCTAGGTCTGGGGGCATGATAGTTCATACCGTCTGTATGGCGTCTGGTAAAGAGGACAGCCGCATATCAACAGGTTATAGACCGCTCACGCGATCGATGACCAAAGCGCAGGAGGAGAAGCAGAAGCTCCAAGAGATGATGAACACTATGGCCACACTTACTGGGCCAAAAGAAAACCCTGAAACGTCCTCGGATGAACGCCAAGAGCAAGAAACCGACGCCGAATTCCTTCGTCGAATATTGGAGAAGAAGGATAAAGAGGCTGCTGAACAAGCAGCCAACATAAAGCGTATGGGCCTCCTGTTCCAAGACATGGTAGGGATGATGATCCAGCAAGATCCCCCGGCCGAAGATCCCCCGATCATCCTTGAAGACGATAGGGGAGAGACATCGAATCCTCCGCCAGCTTTATCAACAGCTAAGGAGGAAACAATCTCCAAGGCTGACTTAGACGAGTACATAGCCCAGCAAATACGGGTTCATCATGCGACTGAAGTAGCCGGCCAGTCGTGAAAATAGGACGGCAGTATCCGAGTTGGTACGACAAGATCAAGTACCCGCCAGGTTACACAATTCCCAAGTTCCATGTCTACAAGGGGACAGGCAATCCCCACCAGCATGTTGCCCAGTTCAGGGCACTCTGCGGCAACACCGGCGGTGATGACAAGTTTTTGCTTCGCCAGTTTGTTGGAAGTTTATCAGATACGGCGTTCGAGTGGTACTCTGAACTCCCGAACGACTCTATCAAGACCTTCGCGGAGATGGAGCTGTTGTTTACTCAGCATTTTGCAAGCGCCAGTAAACGCACCCCAATGACGGCACTGATTAACGCCGGGGTAAAACCAGGCGAGACATGGGTTCAATATGCTATACGGTGGCGGAACTTATGGTCGAAGTGCGAGCAGCGCATTGAAGAAGCTCCTGTGGTGGGTATGTTTGTGGGAACCCTTGATCCGCAAGCAACCATCTCACAATTTATGATATTTTTCAAGCCGACTACCTTCCAGGCCTTGATTGACAAGCTAGCGTAAATGGATCAGATGGGCCATAAACCCCCTCTTCCAAAGCCGGACTCCCGAAATGACAAGGGGAAGGGAAAAGCGATCGTTGTCGCTAATGCTCAACAACAACCGAGCAACTCGAAGCCGGTTGTTCGTCAAAATAATATGCGCCTGTACGTAGCCCTTGAGGAGAGGCTAGGACGTTCTTACTCTTTTCCACGAGATAAAACGAGAAGGTTATTCGAGCTGGCGTTGCGCAATCGACTCATAAATCTTCCGGATCCGAAACGTCCGTCGCAAACAAATGATGTCAATGAGCCCAACTACTGTCCTTATCATCGAGTACTAGGTCATCCGATCGAAGATTGCTACGTCTTCAAAAATTGGCTCGAAGACCAGTACCGACAGGGCAAGTTCGCGTTATCTGACAAATGGAAGATGAATCCCCCGCAGCCCCACACCTCTAAGGGAATGAATACGCCGGGGGCAACATGCTCTGTCGTTGAAGAAGCTCCTTGGGAGGTTGTTTTATCGGCCAAGACGAAGAGGATGCTAAATGATCTTCAAACATGCCCAGCGATCAAGTGGAAGAACCCGTTGGAGTCGCAGATCATTGAAGGGATGTTGAAGCCTCGTCCAACTCAAATGATCGATGGAGGTGGCCCAAGCATTCACAACCAGCCATCGAAATCTTCAAAGAAGAAGAAAAAGAAATCAAAGAAGCCCGTGAAGCCTGGCGACAAGCGCACGGACTTGCAAAAACAAATTGACGCGCTGGAGGAATACAACCAAAAGGCACGGACTCCCGTTACACTCCAAGAATTCCTCAATCATGTCTTTCAAGAGGAAGATGAGGGAGAAAGTTCATCTGATGAATCTGAAGAATACGTGGCGAGCTGTCATGTGATTTCCCATTCGTTCATGGACGATGAGGAGACTCCTTGACCGAAAAGCTAGGGGCAGATCCTGAACAAAAAATTCTGGGGCCATCAGATGAAGTAATTGACGCATTCCTTAATAAAGCTCGGTTGAAAAGTAAAGCTGAGCGAGAACGCGAGGCGGTCATATTTGAAAGGGCCAAGCGCCAGCGACTGGATGAAAGAGCTGAGACGCTCCCGCTGGAGCAAAATACCTCCACTACTGACAAAAACCAATTTAAGATGAGGAAAAGGTTTGCTAAGGCCATATCACTGGGAATAAAGCTACCATCCTCTGAGAAAAGTGTTACTGGTGAAGCGAAAATACACCCCTCCTACTACTTATATCATCGGAAGATTTCGCACCCCACTGAAGAGTGCAAAGCTTTCGATAGATGGTGGAAAGGATATGTTGCTCACCGACAACATTTTAAGCGGGAGAAGCGTAAAACCCGCCTGGAGCAAAACGGTACGACCGAAGGGTTTAACAGAACCACCGGCAATTGTCGCATGGTTAGTGCCGGGGGATCACAGGTGCCTACATTCGGGAGCGATTCTGATGAGGAGATGGAGCTCGGCCCTCTTTTTAAAGAGTCCACCTCGGAAAAAGAAGAAGGGCAGAAGGTCTGTGAAAATATACGGCTACGTAATCGGACGCTGCCCGAAAAGAATCTTGGACCCTCAAATAGAAAAGATAAGGGAAAAGAGAAAGTCCCTGAAGATATCGACTTAGATGACCAAGCTGTGGAGGAGCTAAGTGCCAAGGACCCGCCGAAGAGAAATAAGGTGGATTACAACGTCTTAGCGCATCTGAGGAAGCTACCCTCACAGCTCGGCATTCTTGACGCCCTTTTGCTATCAAAGGAGGTGAGAGATTCGTTAATCAAGGCACTACAAGATCCGGAGCAATTCCAAACTTTCCTGGCCAAGGAAAAGATGAAAGATGAATTGGAGGAAGTGCACACAGCCGATGTCGCTTTTGGTGATGAAGACCTTCTCCTTGGGACGTACGAGCACAATCGCCCCCTTTATGTCTCAGGATACTGCCACGATATAAAGATAGGCAAGATCCTGATCGACAATGGATCCTCCGTTAATCTCCTCAATGTGCGAGCGTTAAAAGAAATCTGCATGAGCGTCCAACACCTTGCTCGGGATAAGATTACCATCTCCGGGTTTGACTCCCAATCATCAAGAACTCTTGGGTCTGTGATACTGACGCTACGCTTTGGGCTACTCGTCATGGACATTAAGTTCCACGTCATAGACGCCAAGACATGCTACAACGCTCTGCTCGGCCGACCGTGGTTACATGAGTACAACATCAGCCCTTCTACACAACATCAGTGTATGAAGTATTCTAAGGATGGTCTCGAGTATACCGTGGCGGGAGAACTGAACCTGTTCTCCGTGAACGAGGTCCGCAAATACGAAGATGCCAAATACTTCTTACCGGATTTCGAAGACACGGAGAGGTGTCACAAGCCGGAGAATAAAGCTAATGCCACCATCCCTGTCTTCGGCAGTGATACCGAGGAGGAAGAGGAGATAGTGTATTCGGGTCCGCCCTAATACAACAAGCCAGGGCCACCTGCTCCTACGTTGATCTTTGGTAGTGACTCGGAAGATGAGGTACATGCTGTATTCCTCGCTCGACCCTCAATACAAGCGTCCGCTGATGAAGAGCAAAGTCTACAAGTTGCTATGGTGCCGCTTAAACACCGTAAAGAACTGGATGCACTTGATATTTACAAGGTAGAAGAGCTGCAAACGTTCTATATCCCTCCCAGGCGAGAAAGCGAAAAAGCAATTCTATTCTACCGCTCTGAAGAAACCAAAGTGGAGAAAGAAATCTGGCATGGCACGGATCCTACGCTCGACAGGCTTCAGCCTATCCGTCTTCCCAGATATTATACGGAAGGTTTGAAAAAGCTGCTGAAACGCCAGGGTATATCCTTCAAGAAAACCGTTCGAAAAGCCAAGTTCTATGACAAAATCTGGAACGTTCCCGGGACTCAACGCAAACTGCCTAATGGGAGAATGGAAACAAAAGGGCTTGGATACATCCGGTCAAAGAAGCGAGAATTACTACACGGCTGCTACGTCGTGTATGACTTTGATGAAGAAGCGGATGCTCAATGGGAGGGCGCTAATCCTGAATCAGTGAAAGTTCCAGATGCAAAAGTGCACAATCCGTCGTTCGAAGAACAAATGGACAAATTTATAAGGGAAGCTAGTCAAAAAGTCCGAGATGACCATAACCGCGAAATGGCCATTTACGAGAAAGCTAAAACGCAACGCCTCCTTCAACAGGCCGTCAAAGATGAAAGTGCCGCACCCTGTCAACCTGTTATAAAAAAGGCTCGACGCAGAGGCAGAAATAAGTCGAAACGCGAAAAAGGCGCTCAACAGCAACGAAGCGGGGCTAAGAGGCCACGCGAACGAAAATCAAGCGGTTCCGATTTATCCCTCATGAGAAAAATGGGTCGAGCGTACTCTTTTCCTCAAGACAAGACGAAGAAAATACTCGACCTCGCTTTAAAACATCAGATGCTTACACTGCCGGAGTCTAAATATCCCGAACAAGCAGGCGAAGTCTCTCACCCGGACTATTGCCCTTATCACCGAGTGATAGGGCACCCTCTCGAGGACTGCTTCACCTTTAAGAATTGGGTTGAAGATCAGTATCAGCTTGGCAAGTTCGCTTTGTCTGACAAGTGGAGGGTAGCACCGCCACAGAGGCACGAACCCAAGGCCATGGAAGAAAAACCAGTCCCACATTGGGATTGGAGCGAATTCGTACTTGTCACATGATAACAATATCAAAGGAAGAGCCCGAGAGCATGGATGTCCCTCCTTGGTGCTTTGAAAACAGCAACGACGAGGTGATCTCAGAGTTCCCACCTGCGCCAAAAGAGCTGGAAGATGGAATCCATACCACTGCAGATAACCTCAAGAAAATTGAGTTGGGAACAGTGAATGATCCACGACCGACATTCATTAGCGAGCTGCTGTCTGAAGAGAAGGTGGCTTCATTAAAAGACCTGCTTATGCAGCACAAAGATTGTTTCGCATAGAACTATTCCGAAATGCCGGGATTGGATCCAGAAATTGCTGTGCACAGATTAGCGATATCCCGAGGTGTCAAGCCAGTCAAACAAGCACCAAGAAGAATGCGGCTCGAGCATGAGATGAGCATCAACGCCGAGGTCAAAAAGTTAATCGACTCTAGCTTTATCCAGGAGGTTCAATACCCTGAATGGATCGCCAACATCGTCCCAGTGATGAAGAAAAATGGGACAGTGCGCATATGCATAGACTTCCGGGATCTCAATAAAGCTTGCCCGAAAGACGATTTCCCAGTGCCAGTCACCGAACTGATGATAGACAATACGTCCACTCATGAGGTTTTCTCCTTCATGGACGGCTCATCAGGGTATAATCAAATAAAGATGCATCCTGAGGACCAGAAGCACACCGCTTTCCGGACCCCTTTGGGAATATTTTGCTACAAGGTGATGCCCTTCGGTCTAAAGAACGCCGGTGCTACTTATCAGAGAGCCATGACGCAGATTTTTGATGACCTTATACACGAAATCGTTGAATGCTATATCGACGATCTCATGGTTAAAAGCAAATCATACAAAGAAAATCTGGAGCATCTAAAGACCGTATTTCGACGCCTTCGACAATACAACTTGAAGATGAACCCCCTTAAGTGTGCGTTCGGGGTTTCCTCGGGTAAATTCCTGGAATTCATCGTCCGACACCGAGGTATTGAAATAGATCCGTCTAAGATCAATGCGATCATGGAAATGCCTCCGCTGAGAACCCTCAAGCAGTTGCGGTCTCTCCAAGGGAAGCTCGCATACATACGGCGATTTATAGCCAATCTTTCAGGCAAGTGCCGTCCTTACAGCCACCTGATGAAAAAGGAAACTCCATTTGTCTGGGATCAAAAATGCCAAGGCGTGCTGGACGAAATTAAACAATACCTGCAGAACCCGCCAGTGTTGGCTGCTCCGGTCAAGGGAAAGCCCCTCATTCTTTATACAACCGCCCTCGAAGGTTCTTTAGGCGCATTATGGGCGCAAGAGAATAATCAGGGGAAAGAAAGAGCACTCTACTATTTAAGTCGAGTTCTTCTGGGGGCAGAAAACAACTACTCTCCTATTGAAAAACACTGCCTGGCGTTGATCTTCGCGATAACAAAGCTCAGGCACTACGCATTGGCACACGAAGTTCGTCTCATATCGAAGGTGGACCCCCTTAAATATTTGATGTCGAAGGCCATATTGACAGGTCGACTCGCTAAATGGGCTCTGCTCTTGATGGAGCTCTCGATAACGTATCAACCTCTCAAGGCAGTGAAAGGCCAGGCCATCGCCGACTTCCTTGCTGAGCACCCGATACCTGCCGATTCTCCTCTGAATTGCGATTTGCCAGATGAACATGCGTTTGACGCGATCGACGGTGGTGATACCCGATGGGAGCTTTATTTCGATGGAGCATCTTCCGTGAAGAAGCGCAAACAAAGTACCCCTATAATCAAATCGGGGATAGGCCTCATCTTTGTAACTCCACAAGGAGGGATAATGCGCTTTGCTTTCTCCCTAACAGAGCCGAGGACAAACAATGAAACCGAATACGAAGCTTTGATAGCAGGCCTCGAGATCGCCATTGACATGGGAATTGAAAACCTCCTCATATACGGAGATTCTCAACTGGTCGTTAGTCAAGTAAACGGCGACTACCAAACGTGCAAACCGGAGTTGGTGAAGTACGGTGAAAAGGTGCAACAACTGTTGACCCAAATTCCCTCCTATACTTTGGAAAGCATACCGCGCACGGAAAACAGTAAAGCAGACGCGTTGGCCAAGCTTGCTAAAGAACTGGCTGACGAGAATCTCGATGATGTAAGAATCATGGTACAAAGCCGTCGGGTGCTTGCCCCAGCAGAAATACCTCCGGAACCATCCGAGGAAAAGGGAGCGACTGAGCAGACGACCTTATAAATAAAAGAACGAGAAAAGGCTGAGGACTGGAGGAAAGTCTTCATAGACTACTTTAAGTCTCATCGAATGCCCGAAGATGCGTCCACAAGACATCAGCTCATGAAACGAGCTCTGTCTTTCGCCTGCGTCAACGATACTCTGTACAAGAGGTCGTTTGATTCTCTGTAGCTGAGATGCCTAGGGCCTGACGAAGCGGAAAGGGTCGTTCAGGAAGTTCATGACGGACTCTGTGGTTCTTACCAAGCGGGCCCGAAGATGAAGTTGAAGATCAAACGGATGGACTACTACTGTCCCACGATGATTCAGGACTGCCTCGAATATGCGAAGCAATGCCACTCATGCCAAATCCATGGGGACTTCATCCACCAACATCCAAATCCATTACATCCAACGGTGGCTAGCTGGCCGTTCGAGATGTGGGAAACTGACATAGTCGGCCCCATCGAACCAGCATCGTCTAGAGGACATCGTTTTATCCTGGTGACGACTGATTACTTTTCCAAATGGGCAGAAGCAGTACCGTTGAGGGAAGTGAAGACGGAGAATATCCTCCATTTCTTCAAGACGCACGTCATATATCGGTTTAGAACTCCGCGACGGATCATCTCCGATAACGGGCCAGCTTACAGAAGCCACAAGATCAGTCGCTTCGCACAGCAGCATAATATAGACTGGAGATATTCTTCAGTTTATAATCCGCGAGCTAATGGTCTAGCTGAAGCCTTCAACAAGACCCTGACGAAAATCATGAAAAAGACGGTGTCCCGAAATAAGAGAGACCAGCACGAGAGACTGCAAGAGGCTCTTTGGGCGTATCGAACTATGTTCAAGACGGCCACGAACACAACGCCGTACGCGTTGGTATTTGGTACGGAAGCAGTACTCCCCCTCAAGATAGAGCTACCCTCTTTACGAGTGGCAGTCCACTACTAGTTGACGAACGAAGAAAATGCTAACCTTCGGCTTGAGGAGCTTGATGCTCTTGAAGAAACACGGCTCATAGCGCAACAAAATCTGGAGGCCTATAAAGCAAAAATGACGCGCTCATATAAAAGATTGACCCGGCCAAGGACATTCCGCCAAGGCGAGCTCGTGCTAGTGGTCAAAAGACCTATGATCCCCAATCGCGCCAAGCGGAAAAATTCGAGCCAAACTATGAAGGCCCGTATATCATAGACAAGGTCTACCAGGGTGGAGCCTATCTACTCATGGATATGCACGGTGAGAGGCCTTACAGGCCAATAAACGGTCGATTCCTAAAGAAATACTATGCTTAGCGAGTTACCGCCTAGGTCAATGGTAGATGATGACGACTATGTCCGCTCGCTATCTTCCTAAGCTCAAACTCTATAAGCAGTAGCCAGCCTTCTCCATGACGGACCAAAACGTCCTTAAACTAATGACGGACCGAAACGTCCTTAAACTAATACCGCGGCATCCGTAGGCTGACGAGATAAAAAAAAGAAGAAAATATAATTAAAAAAAAATAAAAACGGTATGTCCATAAGCAAAATGGGCACGAATAAAAACCCGAAAGGGCTCCGTGAGTAAAAACAGCAGGGCTACCGGCGAGTGTTCGTGAAAACCCGAAAGGGCGCGACTTCGTTAAAAAAAAAGAATAAAAAAAAAAGAATAAAAAAAAAGAATAAAAAAAACAAAATGGGCACGGATGAAAACCCGAAAGGGCTCCGTGAGTAAAAACAGCAGGACTACCGGCGAGTGTTTGTGAAAACCCGAAAGGGCGCAACCTCGTTAAAAGACACTTATAGGGTCCTCTCGACCTTGTAAGGAGAAACCACCCGCGTGAGATCCTTACGACTCACAAGGGAGAAACACACTTAGGAATCCCCACGATTCCTAAGGAGAAAATATACTTGCGAGATCCTCACGACTCGTAAGGAGAACTCTCTTATGGGACCCTCACGGCTCATAAGATTTGAAAGTCTTAAGTTACAGAGACCTAAACCTGTGCTTAAGCAACCCCCACAACTTCCAATATTTCCCTACAAGTGGTCCAGTACTGGCTCTTGTATACAATCCACGGGCGCGAATAAACATTTCCCTAACCAAGTCCCATTCGTGACTGGGGATATGTACGCATGATAGACAACCCTTATAGGTCCTCTCGATTTACAAAAAGGAAACCCTCTTGTAGGATCCTTACGACTTATAGAGGAACACACACTTAGGAATCCTCACGGTTCCCAAGGAGAAAATACACCTACAAGATCCTCACGACTTATAGGGAGAAATACCTTTGTGAGACCTTTACGGTTCATGAAGTCAAAAGCCTTAGTCGACAGGACCTTAACCCTGTTCGCTAAGCCATCTTTGGTCGACATCGACAGAGGCAAATGATGATTCGCTTCTGGAAATATCCCAGTTATAGCGGTGCTGATGCCGAAATCGGTGTCTAATTTCATGTTTACGGCGAAAAGTCAGTAGGCCGCACATGCATACGAAATAATCGAAATGATGGGGCAACTTGCAATAAAAAGCATCGAGTAAAAACGTATGCACACAAAATAGCCGAAATGATTGGGCAACTCGCAATAAAAAGCAGCGAGTAAAAATGAAATAAACAGCCGAAATGATTGGGCACCGCGAAAAATAGCCGAAATGGTTGGGCAATCGCGACCTTCGTGATATAAAAGCTGAAATGATAGAGCATCGCGGAAATAAAACCAAAAAAAATGATGATAAAACTTTGGCCCTACAGTTGAGATCACATCGATCCCTGTATACAATCCAAGGGCGCAAACGAAGAGGGAACCATACTTTCCCAACAGGCTCCGCCAGAAAACGAAGCCAAATCTCGACGGTTCATTTCAACTCCGAAGAAACCAGTGTCTTCGGCAAATACCTCAATTCAGGGAAACTAGCGTCCTTGATGAGAGCCTCCTGATTCGCGTCGACTCGCAGAGAAACCAGTGTCTCCGCGAGAAATTCTCGATTCGTTTCAACACCAGGGAAACAAATAATCCTTGGCAAATACCTCAATTCAGGGAAACTAGCGTCCTTGATGAGAGCCTCCTGATTCGCGTCGACTCGCAGAGAAACCAGTGTCTCCGCGGGAAATTCTCGATTCGTTTCAACACCAGGGAAACAAATAATCCTTGGCAAATACGTCAATTCAGGGAAACTAGCGTCCTTGATGAGAGCCTCCTGATTCGCGTCGACTAGCAGAGAAACCAGTGTATCCGCGGGAAATTCTCGATTCGTTTCAACACCAGGGAAACAAATAATCCTTAGAAAATACCTCAACTCAGGGAAACAAACAATCCTTGACGAGAGCCTCCTGATTCGCATCGACTCGCAGAGCAACCAGTGTCTCCGTGGGAAATTCTCGATCCGTTTCAACACCAGAGAAACAAATAATCCTTGGAAAATACCTCAACTCAGGGAGACAAACAATCCTTGACTAGAGCCTCCCGATTCGCATCGACTCGCAGAGCAACCAGTGTCTCCGTGGGAAATTCTCGATTCATTTCAACACCAGGGAAACAAATAATCCTTGGAAAATACCTTAACTCAGGGAAACAAACAATCCTTGACGAGAGCCTCCTGATTCACATCGACTCGCAGAACAACCAGTGTCTCCATGGGAAATTCTCGACTCGTTTCAACACCAGGAAAACAAATAATCCTTGGAAAATACCTCAACTCAGGGAAACAAACAATCCTTGACAAGAGCCTCCTGATTCACATCGACTCGCAGAGCAACCAGTGTCTCCATGGGAAATTCTCGATTCGTTTCAACACCGGGGAAACAAATAATCCTTGGAAAATACCTCAACTCAGGGAAACAAACAATCCTTGACGAGAGCCTCCTGATTCGTATCGACTCGCAGAGCAACCAGTGTCTCCGTGGGAAATTCTCGATTCGTTTCAACACCAGGGAAACAAATAATCCTTGGCAAATACCTCAACTCAGGGAAACCAGCGTCCTTGACAAGTGCCTCCTGATTCGCGTCGGCTCGCAGAGAAACCAGTGTCTCCGCGGGAAATTCCCGATTCGTCTCAACCTGCAAGATGAAGCCTCAGGCAGCAGGGATTAAAAAACTTGCTTCCTGAACAATGGGACCCTGCAAGTCGATCTAAAACGGTCTCTTGCATACTATTCACGGGTCTCACTCTTCAAAGTCGAGTTTCGATAAGGAGGGAAACAACCGCTTACAGGTCCTCTCAACTCGTAAGAGGGAAGAATTCTCTTATGGGATCCTTACGACTTATAAGAGAAAACACACTTAGGAATCCTCACGATTCCTAAGGAGAAAACCCACCTACGAGATCCTCTCGATCCGTAGGGAGAAAAGTCTCTATGAGACCCTCACGGCTCATAGAGTTGGAAAGTCTTAGGCGGCAGATCTGAACCTGCGGCCTAAGCCATCGCTATCTCTTGGAGAAATTAAGTTTATCAAGACAGCATGCTGATAATAAGAGAGTGACAGAAAGAACATCCGATTTACATTTGATCAAGCGTTCGAGACATACTCATTCATGCATGTGCAAAAGATTCAGAACGAGGAATAAGACAAGCTGAAATGGAAATTTTCTATTCATATCATAAAAAGGGGTTCTTACAATCACGGAGAAATAAATAATAACATTATTAAAATGTTTACAAAGGTATAACCTCGGATCCGGGGCATGGATTGAGGAATTCAAAAGTAAGGCCATTCAGAGTTCTTCTGGCCTTTCGGATTATTCTCGTGCGCAACCTCTCGCGTTCCTGTGTGTCAAGATCCTTGGCAAGCCCACCCGGCCTTCGGTAAGCAGCAACTATCATCGTCTGCTGGAAAATTTGATGCAGGATGTCGATGAGGCTATCCCGCCGTTTCTTCGAGATCAGCCCCGACAAGTACACTGAATGCACCTTGTCTTCGGCATCATCCAGCGCATTGAACAGTAGGGCCTCGTGAAACTCCGGGAGTGCCCTCCAAATCGCTCCCAACACGACCATCAAGAGAGCAGAGCGGCGGGGGAGCAGCCAACCAACACGTGCGTTCAGACGACCCATGACCTCCGCACACTAGGCATCCGTAAACTCCTAGTTTTGATGACGGCCCTGTGCGCGGATATCGTCGTAGGTGATGAACTCGTGCAAACTGTATAGACGCACCGCCATTATGCCTGGAGGAAATATCACAAGAAGATCAGCGATAAAAAAATAAAAATAAAATAAAAAATAAAAATATACACAAAGAGTTAAACTCCTCGAGAGCAGTGCTCTGCAAACAGGAGTGACTACCAAAATCCTAATAAGGGGAATTTAAATAAATCCCCCGAGAACTCTAAGATCGTTACTATTAAAAGATGATATAATCCATTAAATACAAAACTCCATTTTTAATTTTCATTATCCATATTCAAACTCTTAAGAGTTCATCATTTTTTAGATCAAAGAGATCTATGTTTTGCCAAAGATGCAAGGTTCTGTTCATGGGTTAAGAAACCCTGAAACAGATTCTTGAGAGCAAGGCTCTATTTGGTGAAACCCCAAAGGGTTTCTCTTTAGATCAAAGATCTATGAGAGCAAAGCTCTATTAATTAAAATTGATTTAATTCAAGATTAATTCTTATCTAAATAGTTTCTTTTAAAGAAAATCTAACTCAGGGAGTTCTTAAAGGCAAGAGCAAAGCTCTGAAGTTTTTGAAAATAAAAATCTTAAAGATGATAATCATCTGTGTAGGACCAAAGGTCCTATTTATAGGCATCAAGTGCCCTTTCAACTTCCAAAAGTTCCCGCAACGGTTGGAATTCTGCCACTGTTGCGCTCGCGTTTGGGGCTACGTAAGCGCAACGGTAGGGGGGCATCTGTTTACCCCAATTAGAGCAAAGCTCTGTTCAAATTCCAAGGCGGGAGATGAAGCAACGCTTCATCTTCCCCCAATCAGAGCAAAGCTCTACTTTGAAAATTTAAACTTTAATAAATGAAGCAACGCTTCAGATTCTTTGCGCTGCGCGCAACGCGCCACGTGTCAGGCGCAGATACATCAGCGCAACGCCCAAAGCAGCGCACCCAATCAGAGCAAATCTCTATTTAAAGCAAAATTAAAGGAAGCAACGCTTCAGTTGCGCAAGCACTGCGCTGCGCGACACGTGTCAGCGCAGATGCGCTAGCGCAGTCGCGCTGCGCTTTGCGCTGCTTGACACGTGTCACGCGCTGGGACATTTGCGCCAAACAGAATCAAGATTCTAAAGAAATCTTTCTGTTGTTGTTAAAACAAGAAGATTTTAAAACAGAAGCCATTGGATCAAACATCCAACGGTGGGAAAATTCCCCAAATCACTCAAAGAAAGATCTCTTTAACTAATTTATGGGCACTATAAAAGGACCCTAGACCTCAATTCAAAAGAAAAAACAATTTTTGGGGAGAAATCAAAAATTTCAAGCAGAGAGAACTCTGAAGAAATTCCAAGAAAGAAAAAAAGAAAGGTAAAAGACCTTTTAGATAGAAGAATTTCTTCTGATACATCATTAATCTAAAAACAAGATCAATGATCTTTAATAAAAAAACAAAATAAAAACAGTGCTTTGCACTTTTATGAACCTCTGGTTCCTGAAATAAGAAAAAACTTGTTTTTCTTTGATCTGAATTAGATCAAGAAATAAAAACAGTGCTTTGCACTTGTAAATCTGCACTGTTGCGCTCTTAGGTTGGCGCAAGCCACCAAAGAGCGCCACGTGTCAATATCTGAACCATTTGCACTATGCGCTTTTGAAATAGAGCCTTGCTCTCTGAAACTAGCGCAACTCACTACAGCGCGCCACGTGTCAGCAGCGCAAGCGCAGCATACTGGCGCAGCGCACTGCGCTTGCATGACACGTGTCATCACTACAAGCGCTTGCGCTCTTTGATTGGCGTAAAGCGCTTGACAAATGCAATGCATTTCTTTTGCTAAAGGGCCAGGCCCAAGTCAAAAAGACCTAGCAGGCCAAAGTAAATTGCAAAGCAATAAAAGGGCAGAGCCTAAATAAAATTGATCCCCTACATCATTTATAAATGGGCAGAGCCCAAAACAAATTGATGCTCTGCATCCTTTATGGGCAGAGCCCAAACAAAAATAAAAAGTAATGCAGTGCATTATTAAACAGGGGCAAAGCCCTAGCACAGGCCTAATAGGCCAAAGATAAAAAAACGTTGAATATTCTCAACTGGATTTAGCCCAATCATGGCCGTAACTCCTCAAATTAAATTGACTGAGCAAGACTGCTCTCCTAAATCAATTTACATCTGGTTCAAGGGTACATCTCCGAACTCCTCTGACACCTATCGTTGTAATCCTTCAACGACGTCAGAGAGGCGACGGGTCCCGACAACCATACATCAACACGGACTGTGGGGTCCTTAAACTCATGGACTCATGTGTCCTTAAAATAAAACGCGGACTGTGGGGTCCTTAAACCCGTGGACTTATGCGTCCTTAAACTAAAACATGGACTGTGGGGTCCTTAAACCCGCGGACTTATGCGTCCTTAAACTAAAACACAGACTGTGGGGTCCTTAAACCCACGGACTTAAGCGTCCTTAAACTACCTATGGACCACCATGTCCCTAAACTATAATATGGACCGCCACGTCCCTAAACTGGAACATGGACCACTATGTCCCTAAACTGGAATAGTAGAGCCCCCCCTAAACGCTCTTCTGTCGGATCTAAACGATCCCGTTTAAGTAGATCTTAGCCCCAAACACGGCTAACGTATCCTTAAGCATTTCAACAGACTACATATTCCATAATCAACTTTGGTTCAAGGGTACATCTCCGAACTCCTCTGACACCTGTCGTTGTAATCCTTCAACGTCGTCAGAGAGGTGACGAGTCCCGACGGCCATATATTAAACGGATCACCACGTTAAGTCGATATTAGTCTAAAACAGGACTAACGTATCCTTAACGGACGTTTAAGTTGATCTTAGCTTCAATACGACTAACGTATCCTTAAACTAAAAACACCAAACCCAAATCTAAGTAAATATGGATTTGGACTAATCCACGTCCTACGGGCGACGGCATTACTTAGTCTCCGTATACAATCCACGGGCAACCACAAACAAAACAAACACCCACGACACGAAGTGAAATTCTGGAGAAGGAGAAAGTGGCTACCGCGATGCGGTAGCGTAATTAACTGGAGGGGCTTGCGCCTGCAGGGAAGAGCGTCCCCACAATCAAAAACCCCTCTAGCGAGGGGGAATCTGACGAAGTCTGCTACATCGGCCGCATCCGTCTAAACCTCCGATACACGGTGCCATAAATCAACTTGGCATCTTCGAAGAGGTAGACGGATAAAACCATATAGCATCTGCCCCGAATCTCAGGCAAGACGTCCTAACGTCGTCGCTGTCTTTCGGAGGGGAACAAGGATTGGTGTTCATCACACCATCAGGAGGAACCCTACGATGTTCCTTCGCTCTTACCGAGATTCGCACAAAGAACGAGGCTGAGTACGAATCTCTGATAGCTGATCTTGAGCTCGCTATAGAAATGGAAATCTTTCGGCTACAGGTTTACGGTGACTCCCAGCTTGTCATCAACCAAGTGAGCGGTGAATACAAGATATATAAGCTTGAGTTAACTGATACAGAAGCCGGGTGGTGGAGCTCATGAAACAGTTCACCCACATTGAACCGATGAGAGTTCCTAGGGCGTTGAACGGAAAAGCCGACGTACTCGCTCTCTTAGCCAAGGAGCTAGCAGATCCCGATATGGATGAAATTCTAATAACAGCCAAAAGCCGGCAAATTCTACCTCCAGTCTCTTTGCGTGCAGAAGAAAGCATAGAAAAAGAGAACAATCCTGCCGAAGAAGCTCTAATCATTCAAGATGAGCCCGATTGGAGAGAACCCTTCATAGAGTACCTCCGATACAATAAGCTGCCCGAAGAAAAATCTATGAGGGTTCAGTTGAAACAAAGAGCTCTCCGATACGTGTTTATAAATAATACGCTATACCGCAGATCATATGACCAACTCTGCCTCAGGTGTCTGTAATCGGCTGAAGCCCAAAAAGTCATGAAAGAAGTTCACTCGGGCGTCTGCGGAGCTCACCAATCTGGCCCCAAAATACGGCTTCAAATTAAACGGCTTGGGTATTACTGGCCTACCATGATAAGGGATTGCGAAGAGCATGCGAAGAGGTGTCATCTCTACCAAATTCACGGTGACTTCATTCATAAGCATCACAACCCGCTACATCCTACGGTGGCGTCATGGCCCTTTAAAGTTTGGGGCACCGACATAGTTGGTCTAATTGATCCTTGATTGAAAGAATTTTAGTTACCGCAATCAAGACGGTGTCGCTTTGCAGCTAGCCGGTTGAGCACGGGTCGATCCACAGGGAGACGGTTGTATGTCCGTTCGTGTTTTAGACGAGTCAATAAAGAATGTGTATATGTTTGTTCAATTCTATCCTAAGTGTTCGTATTTATGTTCAAGTAAGCTTGTTAAGGTTAAGGTCGGTTAGTAGAGTTAGGATTAGCCTTGTGCTTTTCTTTTGCCATTCTTTAAATGATGTTGGGATAATCGAAAGTAGCGGGGATTAGGAGGACATAGGAATGGGATTTGCGAGTTTAAGCAAGCTTTCCAACGCTAAATACATTCCTAGTTCCCCTTGTCCGTCCGCTAAATACGCTTATTTCCAACCCTCGGCCAAACACCCGCAACCATGTATCCAATTAAGTCACAACTACATGTCACGTTGTAGTGCGCTTAAAGGACTTCTCAACTTAGGTCGCGGCTACATGTCACGTATAGCGCGCCTAAGTGAAGGGGTTGCGTTTATTTGGTCAGGTTCGTTTCAAGATGTTTGGCGAAGAGAAGCACAAGGGATTTCTTCGTCCCTCATACCACCTTCCTTAGCCTTAACAAGAGAGAAATTATTCACACATTATAAAAGAAAACAAAACAAAACACGAAGGAAGAAAAGAGGAAAATACGGTTTTACAAGTGAAGCAAGCTAACTCTTGGGTCCTCACCTTAGCAAGGAACTTCGTCAAGTATCATCGCTTGAAAATACGGATAAAAGAAGAAGAGAAACGAGAACAAGAAAAGAAATAACAACAACTAGTTAACAACAAATAATAAAATTACAATACAAGATAATAAAATTACAAGACAATAAATAAAAGAGACAAGATAAAAATAACCCTCATCTTCATTGATCTTCCACTCAAAAAGCTCTCACTACAATTTTCATGGAGGAAAGAATGAAGAAGAAGGAGAAGCTAAACTAAATCCTACAAAAAGAGATGGGAGAAGAAGACATGAAGAAGATCCTTGGCTTGGCACAAAACTGGGCTATTTATAGGCTGTGTGCTGAAACCCTATGGCAACATTCTGGACCCAAATGAAATGACAAAACTACCCCCAAAATTTGGTCAGATGATGTCACTAAACCACGGCGGATCCGCCGCGAAAACCCACATTTGGCGGCGGTTCCGCCGCGGTTTTGTGGAATTGGGGTCTCGTTTTTTCTGTGTTTCCTTGTGTTGCTATCCTCTGTTGTTCTACATGTTCCAAATTGCAAATTGCTTCAACAATTTCTTCAGATCTGCAACAGTCCAAAATGGCATCTAGAATAATACTTTTGACCTTTTCTCCCTCGAGCTCCGCGCACCCATTGATTCTTATGCTGCCCCTCTCATGCTTTGTGCTTGTCCCAGACACGAATGACCACTGTCATTTGTCTTGTCTCTGGAACTGGTACACGGCACTGGACGGATACGGATGATCGGAACCCGGCTTTTATCTGCTGGCAACAGATGTTCTGGATTTTGGCGTAACAGTGGAGATTTTGTATCATTTGCGTTATTTTGGACTAGGAACCTGTAGCCTGTAAATATGTAGCAAACACGGATTAAAAACACCTACCTATAAACAAACGAGCATAAGAATGGGCGGTATTAAATGTAATATTCTAGTGTGAACAATCCTCCGTCATCCAAAGGCCACCGGTTCATAGTGGCCGCAACTGACTACTTCTACAGATGGGCTGAAGCTGTCCCGCTAAAAGAAATCAAGACAGAAAATATTCTAACATTCTTCCGGCATAATATTTTATACCACTTCGGTATACCAAGAAAAATCATATCTGACAATGGGCCTTCTTTCAAGAGCTTCAAATTCTCAAGATTCGCTACTCAACACAAGATAGACTGGAGATATTCTTCCATCTATAATCCAAGGGCGAATGGGTTAGCCGAAGCCTTCAACAAAACTCTATGCAAGCTCCAGAAGAAAAATGCTTCAGCCAACAAGAAAGACTGGAATCTCAAGCTCCACGAGGCGTTGTGGGCATATCATACCACGCACTGCACCCTGACTCAGTCCGCTCCATACTCTTTGGAGTGGAGGCAATTCTCCCCCTCGAAGTCAAAGTTCCAAGCCTAAGAATGGTTGTCCAGCATGAGTTGACAGAGGAGGAAAACATCCTCCTTTGGCTCGAAGAGCTCGACGCCCTCGAAGAAAAGAGACTCGCAGTATTGAAAAATCTAGAGCTGTACCGACCCCAAATATCACGGGCCTATGATAAGATGACCTGTCTTCGTGCTTTTAAGAAAAGTAAATTGGTGTTGGTCCTCAAAAGACCGATCATCCCCAATCGACATACCAAGGGAAAATTCGAACCAAACTGGGAAGGACCATACGTCATCGAGAAAGTGTTCGAAGAAGGATCCTACCAACTAATAAGTGCCAAGGGAGAAAGGACCATGCCATCCATCAATGGTCGATATCTCATGAAATACTACGCGTGAATGCTCCAAGTCGCAGAAGAATTAAGCACATCGACCCTACGATCTGGATCATACATCCTATAAAACCGTATACAATCAACGGGTGCAAGTGACCCCTATCTCTCCCAAGTCCTACCGGCGAGACTACATCTGAAGTCCTACCAGTGATGAAGCTTAAAAAACGGTATGTCCACAAGCAAAACGGGCATGGATGAAAACCCGAAAGGGCTTCGCGAGTAAAAACAGCAGGACTGCCGGCGATTTTGTGAAAACCCAAAAGGGCGCAAACTCGTGAAAATAGATGAAATACACTCGCAAAGTCCTCTCGATCTTGTGAGGAGAAAATCCCCGCGTGAGATCCTTACTACTCACAAAAGAGCAACACACTTAGGAATCCTCATGATTCCTAAGGAGAACATACACCTGCGAGATCCTTTCGACGGGTAGGGAGAAAATGCTTTTATGAGACCCTTACGGCTTATAAAATTGAAAAGCCTCAGGTAATAGAGATATAAACCTGTCTCCTAAGCCATCGCTCCCCAACGGGCAACGGCAAATGATGGGTCGTTCCTGGCACTATGCTTCAGTGTTTGCGGTGCAGATGCCGATCCAAAACTCAAACCCTAAGTTTTCCCAAAGGCAAATGATGAGTTGCTCCTGGCACTACGCTTCAGTGTTAGCGGTACTGATGCCGACCCAAAAACCAAATCCTAAGTACTCCCGGGGCAAATGATGAGTTACTCCTGGCATTATTCCAGTGTAGCAATGCTGATGCTAAAAAAATTCAAATTCTAAGTTCTTCTCAAATTCAAAAGTCCCGCCAAACAAGGTAGAAATCAAACGGATCAAATCAACGTCCTACCCGACAGCGCTTCCAAGCTCAAAAGTCCCGCTGGACGGGTAGGGAACTCCCAAAATAGATCAAATCTCGACACCGCAGAAAAAGCGGAGCAAGTCAAATCAAATCCCGACACCGCAGAAAGCGGAGTGAGTCAAATCAAATACCGATACCGCAGAAAGTGGAACAAGTCAACTTCAACCCCGACACCGCAAAAAGCGGAGCAAGTCAAATCAAGCACCGACTGTCCAAGTCGCAAAAAGGGCAGCACCGACCATCCAAGTCGCAAAAAGGGTAGCACCGACCGTCCAAGTCGCAAAAATGGCAGCACCGGCCATCCACGTCGCTAAAATTGTAGCACCGACCGTCCTGTTAGTGTATATGCCCTAGAGGCCATTATTGTATCATACTAGTTTGTATATTACTTAATGGAAGTTTGGGATATTCACATGTATATAACAGTCTTGCTAAACATGGTAGTATGCTACTTGGTTTTTCTATCTTAATATATGAGTATACGTATTGATAGAGCTCTTAGGATCTTGCTTGACTACCAGCGTTATGATGGCAGTCACACTAATGGGGGCTGGGTAGTCTACAAGCACATCCTTATTCAGGTCTCTAGTCGTAGGATTATCGAGACAGGGCATCGATACTCCGGAGTAGACTAGTGTGTACGCTTCTCATCCCAGTTGGGGAGATGGTCTGTCCCACAGCCGTCAGTACGTCGTACTGGAGATAGTATACAGGTGCTCGTTGGGTTACGGGTACACCGGACAAGACTCACAGGGAACTATTGGTTGGGTTTTATACCAGTCGTCAGTTAACAGTTCCCAGGTGACATGAGTACAACATAGTCCGCAGACTTGACACTGCTACTTCGCCTCGAGTGTGTCCTACTGTTCTTAGATTGCTACCCTACCACGGCTCAAAGGAGTCGTGCAAACAGGTAGCAGTTGGGTGCAGTCCCAAGCACTTGGAGGCAGTGGCGGTTAGACAGGATTCGTCTCTCCCGGTATTGGGAGTTGATATCGCGCTGTGTCAGAGAGCCATTACGCAAAGTCCCTGGCCAGGGCAAGCGAGATTTGCTGGTAGGTTCCAGTAGTTTCTCAGGGTGTAATGGGCTTCGCTCCGACACTACTTATACCGCTATTAGGGGACTGACGCTTGCCGCCCCCCTAGGCCCGATATGTGATAGTCTTAGACGAACAGACCGGACTGTACGGAGATTGTCACATCAGACTCAGTAGGAGTTCGGATGGGTTTCCTCATCGGCCTTCTTATCGACATCTACCTGAGGACCGTTACGTACAGCTAGTGCCGCTTGCGGTCTGTAGTTAAACCCACTGCCAGCGTAGTAGTCGAGTCTCTAGAGTCCCACACAGAGAGTTTCCCTACTCCAGGCGAAACGATATAGAGGTCGTATGGTTTTACGACAAGGGTTCGGACGCATACGTGTGTTTACGCACGTACGACTTTCGGACAGTTTTTACTAGTCGGCTTTGGTTTAAGCCAGATTCTAGTATCGGGATATTGGATTTATACAGTCTAAAGTTTTTCCGTGTTTTCACGGATAGGAGGGGCGTTCTCGTAATTACGCGATAAGCTTCTAGAAGATGGTGACTTGGGGGTTAAGGTGGCATATGCATTAAATGAGATTAGTGAGTTATTTGAGTGATTCATCCATGTCATTAATGCATCATAAATGATTAATGACTCATGGAGATGAATCACCCTCTTGTATTTATGAAGCATGATTATTCATCCTTTATTTTCTTTTATTGGATAAATGATAATGCTTGATATATATTATGATAGATCATTATCTCATCTCATTCTCTTGCTCACTTTCTCTCTCCTCAAGCTCTCTCTCTTCAAACTCTAATCCTCCCCTCTCATGTGTTGAGTACAAGGATTAGATTAGACTAATTAATCCATAATCCAACTCTATATCACCTAGGTTACTTGGATTAGCACTTTAAGAAACCTAGTTACCTCTAGTTTGAGGTGAAGCTTGAAGTATAGCTCTCGGGTGGATCGTCTACTACTTAGAGAAGGCTGGAGAGGACGTGGAGAACGGAAAGACGAAGGACACGGTTCATTAGGCATAATCACTTTTCATAGTAGTTGTTAACTTCTATGATATTTGTTAGTTATCGTTTAGCAAAGATTCTCGGTTAGTCGATGTTTACGCCTAAAACAAGATCGTTTTTCATTATTCCGCCTCCCCGCAAGTCGTGGGGTGTTGTACATCGACTTACACGTCCATGTCGCTAAAAGGGCAGCATTGACCCTCCACAGGGAACCAAATCAAATTAATCTCCATATAGAACAAAATCCATCAATTTCATGCACACAACTCACACACGCGGTGTGCATTTATTGATGGGGGCACTTTGTTGGGGTCAAAAATTACATCCCGGTTGACAAAGTCAAAATCAGTCAACCCCCAGCTTGCTTGGACCCGAGCCCAAGCAAGCGGGCCCAAACCCAAGTCAAGACCAAGTATGGAAGGGGCTAGCTCCATGCTAAAAGAAGGCGATAAATTAGTTCAAATACATTTATTTTAGAATTAAATGTATGGAAAATGGGAAAAAGGCCAAAATTTTGTAAACCCCATGGCTTATGTGCTAAAAAAATAAGCACATGAGGCATGGGGAGGCACAAGTGCTATTTATAAAAACCCAAGGGGCTATATGTAAAGTGTGTAGTCTATAAGGGAAAACATGATGGAAAAATCAAGGAGAACTTTTTTTCCCCTCAAAAATTAGGGTTCTGTGCCTCCTTCTCCTTCCTCCAGATTCTAAACCTTTTTCATTTTTTTTGAATTAAATCAAGAGTAACTCTTCTTTTTCCAAAAAGAAATAGTTTTTCACCATAAACCCTCAGAAGGGGAGCCCGAATCTCCCATCAAATCTTTAAAAGGGGAGATTTTTATGTCTCGCCCCTTTTTCTCCAAGATCCAGCCAACAGAAAAGAGGAAGAAGGAGACCCATCTCCAAAAATCTCACTTTAGGAAGATCTAAAGCTCAAGAGAAGATTCAGGGCTCAAGAGAGAAGAAAGGGGTCCTCTTTAATCATCTCCGAAGACCTTTGAGGAGTTCAACTCTAAGACCAAAATCCTCAAAGGAGTTTAACTCCTCATCCAGATCTTTTAGGAGTTTAACTCCAAATCCACACCCAATTCCTATTCAGGAGTTCAACTCCAGACCCAAGGGCTTAGCCCCTTCTTCCGCTGGTGTTTCCAGCGGTCGCGTGCCGTGTACGTGACCCACTGGCGCCCGGCGCCCACGCGGCCCGCACGTGATCCGTGGGCGCCCGACACCCACATGCAACGCGCGTAAGATGCGGGCGCCCGACGCCCACGCGCCACGCACACGTCCTTAGGACGCTTCTTATCCCTCTGTTTTTCTCACGCTCCCCACTAAAAATACCTCCCACGTTAGCGGGACCCCCGTAAACTCTGTGAAACCCCTGACATATCCAAAACTCTTCAAAACACAACACACGCACACGGTACATTGAGTTTGCATGACCATTTTGACCCGTCAATCGGGGGTTCTATCGCTCCAAAAGCGAGAGGTAATTAACGGCAGCTTAGTCCGCGGCTGCCGGAGATTAGGATTCCCACGATCAATAAACCCCGGCCTATCCTAGGCAAGGGGGATCTATATACGCATGACAAGCGCACGCATTCCCATCTCAATGGGGTGATGAAAAACACTCTACACAGGCGTTTAAAATATCTAATTACGTATGAGCTATGCAGTTATAGTTTCAAATAGCATGAAACGTTATTTTGGAAATAAGGGACTACAATATTTTTTAAATAGATATCATTTAAAAATTCGTAGCGCACCCTTGAAGTTATCATTTAAAAGTAAGTAACGAATCATTAGTTTTCTAAAATAAGTATGGCTCTAAATATCACATAAAGTCCCGATTTAGGATTTTGCAAGACTCCCCGAGTCAAGTGAATATCGGCCGTATTCGACATTCTATCTTCATCATATCATGTACGGAATCCCCCCGTACGAAATCATCCAAAGAAAATAGTACGGATCTATAGTCGCGTACGCCAACTCATATCATGTCATATAAAGTACGGACATTGATCTAGTCGCGTACAACATATAACGGTAATCATCTTTATACTTATATACCTATATATGTGTGTGTGTATAGCTTAATGGTTATGAAATAGAGACTAAGTAATATCTACTAAGTATATGAATATACGCATATGGTGTTCTAATAAACCCTATAGGCTAGGTATACGTTTCTAATATATATAGTATTCTAATTACTACGGTTGTGGGGGTGTTATATGCCGTCCACTCGACTTCCCCCGTAGATATACATCTACTCATCGATATGCGCCTCGCTCTAGTCAAAACCAATGCTTCACCCTCCTTCGTCGTCTCGGAAGTCCCCGCGATTGTACCAACAATTGAAAGCATATCGCATCGCATAAAAATCCAAATCGAAATCAAAACCACAAGCAAAGCGTACATAGATTAGAACCTATAGTCCACGTGTGCTAAATACGACAAAATACCCCCGGCGTCGACGTACGAACGTCGAACGACCGAGTCAAGACATAAAAATCCGAAAACCAAGTTTCAAAACTCGCAAAACATTGCCAAAACTCAATCAAAAAGCTCCAAGATTTTGACACAGGTAGTCTGGGACAAAACTAAGAACACAGTGGGTAAGTTATTAAGTGTGTGAGCTACAGACCAAACCCCAAACCCTAACTTGATATTCTGGCCGCAATTTGAGGCCAGAGGGAATAAATCTACAGCCAAGAGGTAGATTTATGGGCTCCGGCTTCTACAATGGTCTTATATTGACCCTATCATCTCACAGTAGTCTATATATATATATATATATATATATATATATATATATATAAGATCCCAAGTTGCTCCAGCTTGAATTGAACAATACAACTGAAGAAAATCAAGTTTAAAAACCATAAAATATCGTCAAAAAGCTACGTAAAACACCTCATGATTTTTACTCAGGAAATATGAGACAATTTACCATATAAAATAGGCTTGTATACCATGTAAAACATCTACTGGATAAACCCTGATCCCTAATTCAATAAAGTGGCCGTCAAAAAAATCATTTGGACCGCAATTTGCAGCCCAACCTGGGAATTAGGGTCTCGTTTTTGTGGTGGGGTCTTCTAGTGGTCTAAAAAAGTCAAATCTATATGCAAAATATTTTGCAGAGATCCCGAACTACTCCAGATTTCGTTTGAACACAAAAACACAACAAAAATCAAAGTTTTCAAGGCAAGAACTTTAAAAACTTGATAAATTATGGATCTTTTACCTTATACAAGAGATTTGAAGTGGTGATCAAGCTTGTAGGATGCCATTGAAGAACATGGGGACTTGAAACTTAATCTTGAATGAGTTTTTGATCACTTGGAGTATGAATTGGTGTTTGTGAGTGTGAGGATGTTTGTTGTGTGAGGATTTGCGAGAGATTGAGTGAGTGAGGGTGTGTTTGTGAGGAGGGCAGCCATGGGAGAGATGAGGGAGAATGAGAGAATGTGAAGGTGAGAATATGAGAGAATAATGGTGAATTGAAGAGAGAATGAAGAGGAGAAATGGGAGGCATAGGCATGAGCATGGTGTGCACATGCTCCCATAGCCTCTCCCACCCCCCTCCTCCTTTTTCTGGTTTTTTTTTTAAAAAAAGCATGCAGCCATGCCCAAAATAAAACTTATGAAACCCACAATACAATATTAAACTCTTACCAGCTTGTCATGGCACCTTAAGTGCAAATTTATGAAAATCAATATCAGTTTTAGTAAAAATTTAGTATATGCCATTATTTTAAAACCAATTAAGGAAAACCCCATTAACAAATGTCCTTATAATTATAAATTCATTTTATTTCCAATTAATCCAAAAAATGAAGTTATATGTAATTATACCAATTTATGAAAACACAAATCTATACTCGGTATTATATCCGTAAAACTCATTATAATCCTATTTAAATTATAATTAATATTTAAAATTTTCAAAATGTTATAATTATTTTTAATGAAGTTGCTGGATGCTTTTATTCATTAATAGGTTGTAATTCATAGCCACATTAATTTAATATATACTTTTATATAATTAATAGATAACTAATTAAAACTAGAAGAAGAAAAGAAGTAGAATTCTTTAAACCAACCATAAAAGTTAAAGTAATTCAATACCTTAGAATCTCTTCTCTTTTAAAAAAATCCACCTTTACTTTTATTTGCAATTTAATTTTTAGTTTAAACAAAAAAAAACTTTCGTACTTGTTTTGGAATTAATTAGAATTTCAACACATCTCTATGGGACGATTCTCAAGTATTACAATTGCACGACTATATATTTGCGGTTATAATTTGGGACACATAAAATCCACGTCAGCTAGCAACAATAATCCTGCTATTTCTGAACTTATTAAGCTAAGCAAACCAATTTATAATGGTCGCTTCTTTCATATTCGTTATGCATGCCATATACTTAATCTAGCTATACATGATGCATATACCGTATGTGGTGCAAATATTTAAATGATTAAAGATGCATGCAAGTTTATTAAAATTTCTGCAAAAAGAAAAGCTGAATATAAAACTATATGCCTGGCTACAGGAGTAACGCCGTCTCTTAGAAAAAATATGACCACTAGGTGGAATAGTACATATGATATGTTTCGTACTGTATCAAAGACCGCCGGAATTATTAGTAGCATGTGGAATGAATCTATACCTGTAGAAAACCACTTAAAAGAGGATCATTGGGTGGTTGCAAATCTTTTTCAAGATTTTCTTATGATTTTTAAAATAGCAACCGAACTATTTTCTACTACTTATACCCCTACTTCTCATATTCTTGTCTCTGAATTGTATAATATAGCTCAATATTTTGCTGGTCACATCAAAAATCATTTACTTCACGAAGTTATACTTGCTATGCTAGGTAAGATTTCTAAATATTTTGTTGAAATTCCAATCGTTTTTTGTTTATGTTCAGTAATGGACCCTATAATTAAATTAGAAGGTTTGGATGCTCTTTTAAACGGGTTCCACACAGCCATGGGGCATACTTTAGATATTGATGATTATGTTAGTACCGTTAAAAGTAATCTAGCTGAACTGTTTGATTTGTATGTTGCACGATCTTTTTCTGATAGAACTAGTAGACCATCGACCATAACCAGTTCACGTGCTTCGACTCCAGTTTTAGCACTTATTCAACAAAGAAAAAAGGCTAAAGACCTCGTGGCCTCATCATCGTCAGCTTTACATGAGTTAACAATATATTTACAAAATGAGTCAGATGTAAATTATACCATAGATGAGTTTGATATTTTAGCCTGGTGGAAAATCCACGGACATTTGTATCAGGTGCTTTCTACTTTGGCTGGTGATTTAACCATTCCAGTGTCCATAGTAGTATCGGAAAGTGCTTTTAGTACATGTTGCATGATATTAAGTGAGAAAAGATGCAACTTGGCACACGACACAATGGAGTGCATGATTTACTTGCAAGATTAGAAAGCAGCAGCTGTCAGGAAATAAAATGCAATCATTTTGGTCTTAGATTATCTACCAGAGAAGCTTACAGGATCGGATGAGACCAACACCGAAGGAGGAACCACTCCTGGCGCCGACGAGTAGTGATTGGTGAGTACGATCTGTAATAGTAGAAAAAGAACTACGCAGACCTAAATCTCTCTCATTGAGCTCAATATTTGGGAGGGATACGTAGGCAGCCCGAGTGAGTTCGTTCTCTAACGTAAAAAAAACAACAAATAGTATTATGAAATTATAATTTGATTTATTTTTCTAAAATAATTAGTTCAATTTTTAATTTTTTTCCTTGATTTTTAAGTTTTTGTTTTTTAAAAATTAATCAGGGAAAGGCGAATTTTTCGCCTGCCTTGTCCGATTCACCGCGCTTCGTTTAGGCGAATAGGCGAAGCGGGTAGGTTCACGTTCGAGCACTGTTAGGTTCACCTCGCCTGGTCTGCCAGGAAAAGCAAGCCCAACTCGCTTCGTCTGATAACTGAGGAAGGCGAATCGCTTCGCCTCGCTTTATTAGCCAGGCCTAATAGGAAGCTTTAACACACACACACACACACACACACACACTGATGGAGGTTGTGATCTCCTTCAGATGTTATCTTCTGTTGATCTGTAGCTAGCGTCGATGGATGGTTGAGATTGAGTTTGAAGGTCGCCTCTTGATGCGTGTGGATCTCAATGGGCTTGATTTGGGAATGAAGCCGAGCTACCTGCAAAGAAGTCCCGGGGTGGTTGTACTACCGTGGACCCTCTGACGATCAAGTTAGTCGGGGTATTTTGGCAGAGTAACGGCCTATTGGGGTAAAATTGTCTTACCTGAATCGTCTGAAGAGGGGTTTATATAGCGACAGCCATGGGCTGGCGGGCGCGAGATTCACGCCGGCTGTTACGCCCATGGGCGTTATGCATGCGTGAAAGGCGGGATCCCCCATTAATGACGAGATACGCTCCTAATGGGGGGAATGCGATAGCGTGGAACGCGGGATCGTGGGTGGCGGATATCTCGCGGCTGGAGAGATTCACGGAGTCGTGGCGGAGACGCCTGTGATCTGCGCAGTGGGTCGGTCAGTGATACCGAGGAAGCTAAGCTCGGCGGGAGGCTCGGGAACAAGCGAGAGGCCGAGGGAGCTTGGTTCTGCGATAGCTCGGAGGCGAGCTAAGAGGGCTGAGGGAGCCCAGCGTGCGGGAGGGCTCGTAGGCGAACCAATGGTTGTTTGGAAGACGAACATAGGAGTGGTCCGGAAGTCCATCGAAGGTCGGGAACATCCTCGGGAGGAAGGCCCAAGGTATGCTTCCAATGTACCCTTCTTGCTCTTCTCACGTAAGCTTTGGGACACGTCATCTGCCACGTGTCATAATCTGGGGAGTCCTCAGTACCAAGCATCATCATTAGCCCCCACTCTAGGACCGACCTATTCATGGGTCGGGTCGAGAGTGGTCTGATCGGTCGCATAGGCCAAGTTCTTATTTGAAGACATCGTCAGCGCGGATTACCAGGCAATTAGTCGTATTTTTTTCGATGACGTCAGCGGATCAGGGAGAGATCTTGAATTAAAGAGGAAGCGCCGATACGGGCATACGTTTGCCGAAACGCCAGGCCACGTGTCCGGCGCTGGTTGGCTGACATGACGGGCCGCCGGTGTCCTTCGCGCTTGACGGGACGCGCCCAATGTGTGTGCGATAGGTGGAACATTGACGGCCGTTGAATGCGAAGTGTTGTTTTAGCAGGAGGCGATCGGCGCCGTAGGATGTGTTCGCCGATTGCTATAAATAGAGGTAGGATGTGTTCGGAGTACCACGAGCAATGCTTCCTGCACCCCTTCCCCCGTTGTTGTAATTTCAACTTTTATGTAAGGCTAAGGAGCCCGCAATATCTCTTGATAAATAAATAAAGTTCTCCTTTTTACGAAGTTCTACTGTTTCTTCTTGTCTTCTGGGTTCATTTGAGTATTTCAGCGAAACGGAATTCGTGAGCTATGAACTGAGGAAGAGTGAAACATATAGGGGAAGTTCCTTCTTTATATAAAAAAATCTTAGCAAAATTTACATTGCTTCATAAAAAGAGAAACATGTATTCATAGATATATTTTTTTAAGGTACAACTTGAGCTTCTCGGCATTGTAGGGCCGTGGAAATTTGCGACCTGTTGCATCTTGTAAGCGATAAGCCCTACCGGGCAGGACCTCGGAGATGAGGAATGGGCAGTCCCACTTCGGAGAAAACTTATGCAGCTTGCCCTGATCAACGCTCGTTTCGCCTTAGGACCAATTCCCCGGCCCTAAAGGCGCGATGCTTGACTCGCGTGTTGTAGTAGTGGGCAGTTTACTGTTGGTAAGCGGCGGCTCTAAACTGTGCCCGGTCACGCTTTTCCAACAAGACGTCCAAATTTTTCCGAAGTGCCGAGGTGTTCGCTTTATCATCGAAATGCTCGACTCTGTGACTGGGTAACCCAATCTCTGCTGGGACTATTGCCTTGGTGCCGTAGCAAAGATTGAAGGGGGTCTCTCCAGTGGGGGTCTTCTTCGATGTGCGCAAGGCCCATAGGACCCCAGATAATTCGTCGACCAAACTGCCTTGCCGTCCTTCAAGGCGGGCTCGAACTCCTCGAATGACGTCCCTGTTAGCGACCTCGGCTTGCCCATTGCACTGGGGGTGCAAGACGGCGGTGAACTTCATCAGTATATGGTATTCGCTGCAGAATTCTTTAACTCTTTCATTCTCGAAATTCGTCCTGTGGTCGGTGATGATATACCTCGGGATCCCGAACCGGAATATTACGCTGTTCTGCAGGAACTTGATGGTCGTGGTAGTGCCCGGCTTTCTGATGGGGACGGGCTCGATCCATTTCGTAAAGTAGTCCACCGTGATAAGGATGTACTTATGCCCGCCCGTACCTGTAAGGAGTTGGCCTATCATGTCCATTCCCCACTAGGCAAACGGCCATGGGGAGGTCAGGATAGTCAGCTCGGTAGCCAGATGGCGGGGTATGCTGCCATGGAGTTGGCAACTCTTGCACCTTCTGACGAGCTTCTGAGCGTCGTGATAAATGGTCGGCCAGTAATACCCTTGGAGGAATGTTTTCTGGACTAAGGTGCGGGCCCCTTGATGTGCTCCGCTGACCCCTTCATGGACCTCATGGAGGACATAGTCGACTTCGTGGGGGTCGATGCATCGAAGCAGGGGTTGAGTGAAGGATTTTTTGTAGAGGTTCCCATTGCTCCAGACGAAATGGCAGGATTTGGCTCGGAGGCGACAGGCCTCCCCACGATCTCCGGGGAGCGTACCCTCCTTCAGGAATTCCAAAATGGGCTTCCTCCAATCTTGATCCTCTTCCCGGGCTGTGTAAACTTGGAGCGATGTCACTCCGTCTTTCATGCTGGGCCGCGGAAGGACCTCGAAGAGGATATTCCTCTTATTGTGGGCCGAGTAGGAGGAAGCTAGCTTGCTCAGGGCGTCGGCCTGAGCGTTTAGGTGTCGGGGGATCTTCTCCACTTGAACTTCGTCGAAGTCCTTTCGTAACCTCCTTACCTCGGCTAAGTACTTCACCATCAGGGGCTCCTGTGCTTCAAAACGGCCGGTCACTTGGCCGACGACTAGAGCGGAGTCGCTACGGATTCGGATCGTCTTCAACCCCACTTTGGAGGCGATCCGCAGTCCAGCGAGCAGGGCCTCATACTCCGCTGCGTTGTTTAAGGCTTTGAACCCGAGCTTTAAAGAATACTCCATCTCTGCTTCGTTCGGGCCCCGAATGATGAGGCCGGCACCACAGCCTTCCTCGATTGATGACCCGTCGACGTAAAGAACCCAATCGGGGACGGAGTCAGGCCTCTCTTCGACCAAGGGTTGAGATTCAGGGGCCGGCACGGGCACTGCCTCCTTGTTAGGGATGGTACACTCGATGATAGAATCGGCCAGTACTTTTGCCTTGATAGCTTGCCTCGGGCAGTATTTGATGTTGAATTGGGACAACTCCCACCTCCACTTCTCCAGACGACCAGAAGACTTGGGAGAGGCGAGAATAGCCCCTAAGGGGCGTTCGGTGAGGATGAGGATGATGTTCGCCTGGAAATAGTGCCTTAGTTTCCTTGAGGCCACGATGTGTGCCAGGACAATCGTCTCTATGGCCGGGTACCTTTTTTCCGCATCCTTGAAGACATGGCTTACATAGTAGACCGGCTTTTGGACACCCTCGACTTCTCGGACGAGCACCGAACCTGCAGATTGATCGGACACCACCAGATACAGCGATAACTCATCTCCTTCGACTGGCCGGGTGAGTAGTGGGGGAGTCGCCAGGTGCTCTTTCAATTGCTCGAAGGCGATCTGACACTTCTCCGACCATTCGAACCTTGGGATCTTCCTTAGAGCTTTGAAGAACGGGATGCACTTTTCCCCGGATCTTGACATGAAACGACTCAGAGCGGCTACCCTCCCTGTGAGTTGCATGATTTCGACGTTAGTCTTGGGCGCGGCCATGTTGACGATGGCGCTGATTTTCTGCGGGTTAGCCTCGATTCCTCGGTGGGTGACCATGAACCCGAGGAACTTTCCACTAGTGACCCCGAACACGCATTTGGAGGGGTTCAGTTTTATCTTATATTTGCGGAGGACGTCGAAAGCCTTGCCCAGATCTTTGGCGTGATGATCTAACGAGGTCGATTTGACGAGCATGTCGTCGACATAAACCTCCATGTTCTTTGCCGATCTGAGATTTGAACATTCTGTTGACTAAGCGTTGGTACGTAGCCCCGACGTTTTTGAGGCCGAAAGGCATCACTTTATAGAAGTATACCCCCCGGTCCATTGTGAAAGCGGTGAGCTCTTCGTCTGCCGGATTCATATGGATCTGGTTGTAGCCGGAGAAGGCGTCCATGAAGCTGAGTAGCTCGTGGCCTGCCAACTGTCGACGAGCTGATCTATCCGAGGGAGGGGATAGTTGTCTTTCGGGCAGGCCTTGTTAAGGTCAATGAAGTCAACGCCCATGCGCTACTTCCCGCTTTCCTTTTTAACCATGACCACGTTCGCCAACCACTCCGAGTAAGCCACGTTTCGAATGAAGTTGGCCGCGAGTAGTCTGTCAACCTCGTCTTCGATCGCTTTTTGCTTGATCGAAGCGAAGCTTCGTTTCTTCTGCCTGACGGGTCGGACCGCCGGGTCGACCCCGAGTTTATGTGATATTATTTTTGAGTCCATCGCGGGCATGTCGGCGGGCACCCAGGCGAACACGTCTGAATTTTCTCTGAGGAAGTGGACCAGGTCGTCACGCCGAGCCCCCATCAATAGTGACCCAATTTGGATAGTTCGTTCATTGTCCCCTTCGACGAGGGGGACCTCTGTTAGCGGCTCAACCGGGGCTCTTCGGATCTCTTTATGCTCGTCCTGAGTACCCAAAGATCCTCTGAAATCATCTGTGCTCTCAAGGTCATCGTTTCTTTCCTCTGGCATGGACGTCGCTGTGAAGCAAATCTTTGCGGTTTGCTGCTTCCCGTAGGCCCGACCTATCCCTCCTTGGTCGAGGGGAATCTTAATTGGCAGGTGGTAAGTCAATATCTGGGCCCGGAGGGAATTCAGCGTTGGGCGTCCCAGGAGGATATTGTAGGCCGATGGAATTCTGGCGACGATGAACTCCATAGGCACGGTACGCGTATGGCTTGTCTCCCCAATGTTAAGCAAGATGGTGACCACCCCTTCTGCCGTGATGGAGTGGTTAATGAACCCCGACAGGATGTGGGCGGTCGGCCTCAGGTCTGACGGGGTAAGTCCCATACGCAGGAAGCAGTCGTAGAAGAGGATGTCTGCCGAGCTTCCCGAGTCGACCAACATCCTTTGCACTTCGTAACGGTGGACCCATGCGGTGATTACCAGAGGGTCGTTTGTAGGCAGGGATATCCGGTGGAGGTCGTCGTCGGTAAAGATGATGGGCTCGGCTCCTTTGACCCTCTTCATTAGTTGGTTGCTAGTCCCTTCGACTGGCAAGGGGCGCCGTGTTTCATCGGCCCCAGGCGCAAACCCCCCGCTGATACGACCATGATTTAGCCGATCGTCAATTCGCCGGGAGGGGGTGGTGCTCTTGTTTTCAATCGGCTTGTCGCTTGTCCCGCAAGTATCTTGGTAGGTGCCCCGAGCGGATCAACTCCTCGATGTAGTCTCGGAGCTGTCTGCAGTTCTCGATGGGGTGTCCCTGCGACTTGTGGAAAGCGCAATAGGGGCCTCGTGTCCGTTTGGCCGCCTTATGGATGACCGAGGGAAGTTTGAAGAATCCCTCACCCTTTACCTCTTCCAGCAGCTCTGTCTGAGAGACCTTGAGCGGGGTATACTCCTAGAACTTTGGGGAGTAGGGCTTTAGCCGCTCAATCTTCTTTTTATCCTCTTTTGCCCTCTTCTTCTGGTCGGTCTGGTCTGTCTGAGGTAAGTTTGCATTTACCTCGGACTTGAGCTGGATCTCTCGTTCAGTCCAGGCTTTTACCTTGGCCATGGTCTTAGGTTGCGCCAATGCAAAGAAGCGGAGCCACTCCTTGTTCCTAAGACCCAACCTAAATGCAATGATGACCATCTTGTCCCGGTGCTCTGGGACCTCAAGGAGGGCGTTGTAGAAGCGGGTGACGTATCCCTTGAAGGACTCCTTGTCCTCGCTCTTTATGGTGAAAAGATGATCGGCGGTCCGCTTCTGCCTTCTGTTCCCGACGAAATGGCCGAGGAACTGGGTGGCCAGCTCATCGAAGGTAGAGATTGAGCATGGCGTGAGTCCTCGGAACCAGTCTCGTCCAGAGTGGATGAGAGTGGCGGGGAAAGCACGGCATTGCGCGGCGTCGGAGTTGTCCTGGAAACTCATCCCTGCTGTGAACGCGTCCAAATGGTCTTTTGGGTCGGATTTTCCGTCGAAGAGGGAGACCTTCGGGGGCTTGTTCCTAGAGGAGACGTATACAGGGAGAAGCTCCTCGGTGAAGGGCCTCGTAAGCGAGTCGGCGGCATATCTAGCCCCGTCGCTTGAGGGACGATTCTCCCGATGTATACCCTCGATCTTCTTTTCGAGGGCATCGAGTCGGTCGTAGTTTCCCGAGGATTCGGCACACTTGGATGTATACCCTCGATCTTCTTTTCGAAGGCATCGAGCCAGGCCGCGGTTCCGGTTCCGCTCTATGAGGTTTCGTAGGTCCCCTGGCAAGGTTGTCTTCGAGCTGCCGTGGTGAGTCCCGTCCACGCGAACCTGTCAAGGGAGAGGGCGCCGGCCATGCCTGGGAGCAAGCGAGCTAACCGACACCTCCTCAGGAGGGACAGGAGCACGATGGGCCTCAGGGCAGGGCACTCTTTCATAAGACCTCGGTGTCGAGCTGTGAGGTGCCCACCGGGTCATCGAGTTGGTCGCCACGGGGGATCTGTGGCCATCGGAGATAGAGAGACGGTGGCCAGATGTGCCGGCACGGGCAGTGTCTTCTCTCCTCACGTGTCGCTCCCGAGGTAGGGGAACGGCGACTTGGGGAGCTTGTCCCGCCGTTTGGACACGTAAAAGTGCATCCACGATGGACGCGAGCCTATCTATCCGAGCAGATAGGGCATGAATGGCGTTCGGGGGAGGAGGGGATCTAACCGCGTCTCCGTTGTGGGGAGGACAGTGGCTGAAGCTTGGATCGTCGCGATGATCACTTGCCATATGTTCGAGATCGGAAGATTAACTTTCGTTGAGCGGAATTTTGATTCCCACAGACGGCGCCAACTGATGGAGGTTGTGATCTCCTTCAGATGTTATCTTCTGCTGATATGTAGCGAGCATCGATGGATGGCCGAGATTTAGTTTGAGGGTCGCCTCTTGATGTGTGTGGATCTCAATGGGCTTGATTTGGAAATGAAGCCGAGCTACCTGCAAAGAAGTCCCGGGGTGGTTGTACCACCGTGGACCCTCCGACGATCAAGTTAGTCGGGGTGTTTTTGCAGAGTAACGGCCTATTGCGGTAAAATTGCCTTATCTGAGTCGTATAAATAGAGGGGTTTATATAGCGGCAGCCATGGGCTGGCGGGCGCGAGATTCATGCCGGCCGTTACGCCCCTGGGTGTTACGCCTGCGTGAAAGGCGGGATTCCCCATTAATGACGAGATACGCTCGTAATAGTGAGGAACACGATGGCGTGGAACGCGGGATCGTGGGCGGCGGATATCTCGTGACTGGAGAGATTCGTGGAGCCGTAGCGGAGACGCCTGTGATCTGTGCAGTGGGTCGGTCAGTGATACCGAGGAAGCTAAGCTCGGCGAGAGGCTCGGGAACGAGCGGGAGGCCGAGGGAGCTTGGTTCCACGATAGCTCGGAGATGAGCTAAGAGGGCTGAGGGAGCTCAGCGTGCGGGATGGCTCGGAGGCAAGCCAATGGTTGTTTGGAAGACGAGCATAGGAGTGGTCCGGGAGACCATCGAAGGTCGGGAACATCCTCGGGAGGAAGGCCCGGGGTATTCTTCCAATGTACCCTTCTTGCTCTTCTCTCGTAAGATTTGGGACACATCATCTGCCACGTGTCATGATCTGGTGACGCGACCTGGATCGCGCCAAGATGTTACCTTCCGTTAATCTGCTAATGGCAGCGAGGGATGGCTGAGATTAGATCTGGAGGCAGGCTCCTGAAGCGTGTGGATCTCAATGGGTTTGAGGTTGGTTGTAGCCGAGCTACCTGCAAGGAAGTCCTGGGGTGGTTGTACCACCGAGGACCCTCCGACGGTCAAGTTAGAGAGGAAATCCGAGCAGAGTAACGGCTTAGTGGAGTAAAAATGGCTTACTTGAACCGTCTGAAGAAGAGGTTTATATAGCGATGGCAACAGGCAGGGCAGGTGCAAGAATCACGCCGGTCGTTACGCTCCCGACGTCACGCCCGCATAATGAGCGAGATCTCCTATTAATGGCGAGATAGGCTCGTTAATGGGGGATCGTGATGGCGTGGAACGTGGGATGTGGCCGGCGGATATCTCGCGCATGGCGAAATTCGCGGGATGGCGGTTGCGCCTGTGAGCAGTGTCGTTGGTCGGTCGATGAGACCGAGGAAGATGGCCTCGGCGGGAAAGCTCGCGGACGAGCGGAAGAGCCAAGGTATCTTGGTTCCGCGGTAGCCCGGAGACGAGCTGGGAGGCCGAGGAGGCCAGTTATGCAGGGGGCTCAGGGACGAGCCAAAGGTTGTTTGTAGGACGGGCATAGGAGCGGCCTGGTCGGCCACTGTAGGTCCTTTCTTGCATGCTTCGGGACATGTCATTTGCCACGTGTCATGATATAAGGAATTACCGTTATTGAGCATCATCATTAGCCTCCCACTCTCATTCCGATCTATTTGTGGGTCGGGTCGAGAGTGGACTGCTTGGTTCTTTCTGTGCGGCTTGGCGCTGGTAATTCTTCGTGGTAGATTGTTCGGGAATGACACGGCGTTCTTATTGTCGCGCATCGATTATGAGTTTATTCGGCGGGTCTTGGATCCGTATCTTGGTTGGGCAGGAGGTTGCCCGCTGGGGATGCGCCGAGAAGGAAGAAACTCGGTGGCCTCGTGAAGAGGGCTTCAGATCCTCACCGTCTGATGGACAGGAGGCTGCCCGCTGATTACGCGCCGAGCAGGAAGAACTCGGCGGCCTCGTGAGGAGGGCTTCAGATCCTCAACATCTGATGGGCAGGAGGCTGCCCGCTGGGGATGCGCCGAGCAGGAAGAACTCGGAGGCCTCATGAGGAGGGCTTCAGATCCTCAGCGTCTGATAGGCAGGAGGCTGCCCGCTGGGGATGCACCGAGCAGGAAGAACTCGGAGGCCTCATGAGGAGGGCTTCAAATCCTCAGCGTCTGATGGGTAGGAGGATGCCCGCTGGGGATGCGCCAAGAAGGTAGAAACTCGGCGGCCTCATGAGGAGGGATTCAGATCCTCAGCGTCTGATGGGCAGGAAGCTGCCCGCTGGGGATGCGCCGAGCAGGAAGAACTCGGCAGCCTCGCGAGGAGGGCTTCAGATCCTCTGCGTTTGATGGGCAGGACTGCCCACTGGGGATGCGCCGAGCAGTAAGAACTCGACGGCCTCGTGAGGAGGGCTTCAGATCCTCAGGGTCTGATGGGCAGGAGGATGCCCGCTGGGGATGCGCCGAGCAGGAAGAACTCGGAGGCCTCGCGAGGAGGGCTTCAGATCCTCAGCGTCTGATGGGCAGGAGGCTGCCTACTGAGGATGCGCCGAGCAGGAAGAACTCGGAGGCCTCGTGATGAGGGCTTCAGATCCTCAGCGTCTGATGAGCAGGAGGATGCCTGCTGGGGATGCGCCGAGCAGGAAGAACCCGGCGGCCTCGTGAGGAGGGTTTCAAATCCTCAGCGTCTGATGGGCAGGAGGATGCCCACTGGGGATGCGCCGAGCAGGAAGAACTCGGCGGCCTCGCTAGGAGCTCTTCAGATCCTCAGCGTTTGATGGGCAAGAGGCTGCCCACTGGGGATGCGTCGAGCAGGAAGAACTCGGCGGTCTCGTGAGGAGGGCTTCAGATCCTCAGCGTCTGATGGCAGGAGGATACCCGCTGGGGATGCGCCGAGCAGGAAGAACTCGGCGGCCTCGCGAGGAGGGCTTCAGATCCTCGGCGTCGGTGGGTAGTGAACTACCAGCCATGGATGACCGAGCAGGATAGCTTCTCGGTTGCCTCTTGGTGAGGGATTTGATCCTTAGCGCGAGAGGGGCCGTAAGAGGCCTGCTAAGGATGGGCCGAGCAGGGGAGCTGCTCGGTGCCTCTTGGCGAGGGCTTTAATCCTTGGCGTCGGTGGGTAGTAAGCTACCAGCCATGGATGACCGAGCAGGGGAGCTGCTCGGCTGCCTTTTGGCGAGGGCTTTGATCCCTGGCATTGTAGGGTAGGGAACTGCAAGCCAGGAATAACCGAGCAAGAGCAAGCCCGGTTGCCTCTTGACGAGGGCTTTGATTCTTAGCGCGGGAAGGGCCATGAGAAGCCTACTAAGGACGGGCCGAGCAGGGTTACTGCCCGGTGCCTCTTGGCAAAGGCTTTAATCCTTAAGGACGGGCCGAGCAAGGTTACTGCCCGGTGCCTCTTGGCAAGGGCTTTGATCCCTGGCGTTGTGGGGTAGGGAGCTACAAGCCAAGGATAATCGAGCAAGGGCGGGCCCGGTTGCCTCTTACGAGGGCTTTTGATCCTTAGCGCGGGAGGGGCCGTAAGAGGTCTACTAAGGATGGGCCGAGCAGGGTTGCTGCCCGGTGCCTCTTGGCGAGGGCTTTGATCCTTAAGGATGGCCGAGCAAGGTTGCTTCCCGGTGCCTCTTGGCGAGGGCTTTGATCCCTGGCGTTGTGGGGTAGGGAACTACCAGCCAGGGATAGCCGAGCAGGGTAGTCGCTCGGCTGCCTCTTGGTGAGGGCTTTGATCCCCGACATTGTGGGTAAGGAACTACCAGCCAGGGATAGCCGAGCGGGGTAGCCACTGGGCTGCCTCTTGGTGAGAGCTTTGATCCCCGGCGTTGTGGGTTGGGAACTACCAGCCAGGGATAGCCGAGTAGGGTAGCCGCTGGGCTGCCTCTTAGTGAGGGCTTAGATCCTTAGCGCTGGAGGGGCCGTGAAGGGCCTGCTAAGGACGGGCCAAGCAGTGAAGCTGCTCAGTCGTCTCTTGGCTAGGGATTTAATCCCTGGCGTTGTGGATAGAGAACTACCGGCCAGGGATAGCCAAGCGGGGTAGCCGCTGGGCTGCCTCTCAGTGTGGGCTTAGATCCTTAGCGCTGGAGGTGCCGTACAAGGCCAGCTAAGGACAGACCGAGCAGTGAAGCTGCTCAGTCGCCTCTCGGCGAGGGCTTCGATCCCTGGCTTTGTGGGGTAGAGAACTACCGGCCAGGGATAGCCGAGCAGGGTAGCCGCTCGGCTTCCTCTTGGTGAGGGCTTTGATCCCTGGCGTTGGGGGTAGGGAACTACCGGTCAGGGATAGCCGAGCGGGGTAGCCGCTGGGATGCCTCTTAGTGAGGGCTTAGTTTCTTAGCGCTGGAGGGGCCGTGAGGGGCCTGCTAAGGACGGGCCGAGCAATGAAGCTGCTCAGTCGCCTCTTGGCGAGGGCTTAGATCCCTGGCGTTGCGGGGTAGAGAACTACCGGCCAGGGATAGCCGAGCAGGGTAGCCGCTCGGCTGCCTCTTGGTGAGGACTTAGATCCTTAGTGCTGGAAAAGCCATACTAGGCCAGCTAAGGACGGACTGAGCAATGAAGCTGCTCAGTCGCCTCTTGGCGAGGGCTTCGATCCCTGGCGTTGTGGGTAGAGAACTACTGGCCAGGGATAGCCGAGTATGGTAGCCGCTCCGCTGCCTCTTGGTGAGGGCTTCGATCCCTGGCGTTGTGGGTAGAGAACTACCGGCCAGGTATAGCCAAGCATGGTAGCCACTCGGCTGCCCCTTAGTGAGGGCTTCGATCCCTGGCGTTGGGGGTAGGGAACTACCGGCCAGAGATAGCCGAGAGGGGTAGCCTGTAACATTTCAAAATAATAAAATATTATTTTTGGGAATTTTTATAATTTAATATTATTTTAATGAATATTTTAATATTCCGGTATAATTAAATACAAATAAATGGGGGGAAATTAAGGAAAATTCTAAAATAGGTTATCTTATGGAATTATGCCATTTTAAAGTTTTTATGTTTAGTTTGACACTAATTTAGTGCTAATCGCGATTAAAAATCGCTAATCGGATTTTTGGCATTTTTGTGCAAAACATGCACATATCATTTTGGACTTGTGTTACATTATTCTTACCATGGCTTTTACTTTGTGTCTACTATTTGAATGAGAAGGTTTTGGAAAAGAAAAGAAAAGGATTTTGAATAAAGAAATAGGTATGGTGAGAGTGAGGGTAGGTGAGGGTGTTGACCTAGCCATTCCCTCTCATTTCTTCATCGTATTTCTCTCTCCCTCCTCTCTAGAGCTGCTGCTCCTGCTCTTCCCTTTCCCTCCATCTTCTTCAATCCCCCAAAACACTACAAAAATCATCTCAAAACCCCATTCCCTCTTCACAAAACATGCTTACAAGCTCGAGAGGAACGCATTGGACTAAGGAAGAGTGGATCTAGAGGACTTTGAGCAACTCAAGAAAGTTCTTGAGTTGCCAAAGGAGGTAAATTCTGTAACCTTAGAGTAGTATTTCATTTCCTTGTGCATCTATGCTAGTTTCATATCGATATGGTGTCGTTTGGTGGATTTGTGAAACATCAAGTTAGGGTTTAGGGTTTGATCTGAAATCAAAGTGAAATTGAGGCTTGTGGTGACCCTAGAACCCCTTGTGTGATGTTATATTGGACCAAAACCTGGAACTAGAACCAGAATACGGATTTATAGAATCGATATCGGGGAAAACTGGAAATCTGTCACTGTTTTTATTGATCTGCTTTAACCCGAGACACCTGAAAATAAAATTGACTTGACAGAGAGATGTGCAGGCACCCTGGAACCAACACCCAAAACCCTAGCCCCTATCTCTTTCCCCAGGACGCAGATTTAATCCTTCTGGCCGCAATTTGCGGCCAGAGCAAGAGGGTTTTGCCTCGTTTTTTGTGCAGGGCCTTATCTCCAGTAAACTTGACCCCTGGCATGTATAGATTTGTCTAATTTGACCTAGGGTGAAATCTGGAGCCTATTTCCTATGTTGCTGTTTTGGATTCGTGTTTCCGTATTTCCGTATTTCCGTATTGTGAATTCTGAGTTTGCGTACTCGACTACTTGGCGTTTATACGACGATATCGAGGGTTGTTGATGGTTTTGGGAGCGTTGTCCATAGGTTCTCACCTATAAATCATAGCGTATCGTTTTGGGTTTCGTATGCCGTTTTAGTCTTGAATTGGTTTTGATACGCATCTGCGATACGTTAATGTGTAGGTACCCATGAAGACTTCGGGACGACAAGCAAAAGCATGGTGACGTCGACGGATAAAGACGCAAGGTGAGTAGATTTATATCTACGGGGAGAAGTCGGGTGGATGACGTATAGCACCCCCGCAGTCCGTGGTGATGTATACGAATACGTATGCACACATATATTTATTATGCATTGTTTGGAATTATTGATGATAATGATGCATTGGTATAGTATAGTGCGAAACCATAGAGTAGTGGTTGCACTCACACATACACATACACATATACCTGCATACATTCTTTCATTTATCTGTGCGCATATGGAGGTGTGTATATCTACACATGGGTATGGGACTATGTGTTCATATATGGGATTGAGGATGATACGTGGGATTGAGATGAGTCGATGATGTTTGATTGAGGCCGTGAGATTCGGCGATATGACCGAGTTCGTATTTGAGATGCGACATGTTGGCTTTAGCAGCCTTTGGGCATGTGTTTTACCCCGCATTCATATTTATATAGATGGTATCGATGGTACTAGACTTAGACTTGTACCCTAGATTATGTGATATGATGGTAGTGATACCTGATATGTGATGAGATGAATGTGATATTGACCCGTACCCAGCTATTGGGATGCCGTACGACGATTTACCGTACGAGCTTTATATTGATGTTAGATCCGCACTCATGACTCGAGGATGTTATATGATATATCGTATCGTACGTGATACTATTGAGGCGAGATCACCGACTATTGTATATATATTTGTATATCGACTCAGATTTAGGTGGTTTCCATACCCCTCCCGATTGACTTGATAGTAGGGTCCGTAGTTCGCATAGTAGGCGTTAGACTAGACCCGAGTCATACCTATTTCAAAACTAACGAATCGGGGATATTTTAAAGATAGGCAAAAAGGGATTCTACGAATATTTTTCAAACGTAGCATCTGTTCTTAAAACACCATAGCCCTTATTTTACCAAAAACCCCGATTCGTCTTATTTCAAAAGGCAAGGCTGCTTGATATAGTTTTTGAGGTTGATTCTTTACTGTTACGTTGATTGTTCGATTCCGCATACTCATGCTATTTGCATTGCATTGCTTGTGTTTATTGTTATATATTACAGTCATGCTGCTAGGACACCAGCACCATTATCGATGATGCGTATGTTCCACGTACACTTGTTGCCGGCTCACACACTTCATCATCGATAATTGTCATGTCACTACACTGTAGTACTGTTGCATTCGGTATATGATTCTTGCATGACAGACTGATATGCTTACATTTCTTTTACATGTCATATACATCATGCTTTCTGATTATACGCATTGAGAGTTGCTATTTCCATGATATTTCTGGATTTGGGAACCGTGGGTATTTCAAAAGAGAATATGTCATTGCTTTAAAAACCCGGTTACCCTTGATTATGATATTTCAGTGCGTCCACCATGTGTTTTCTCGGTGCTGAGAGCGACATGTGAAACCCGATTCGAGGAGCGGATGAGCCGATTGCGGGTACATGGTGGACCCGGTATGGTTCCCCTCGGCAAGATGATCGAAGGATTTTGCCGATTGAGCCTGGAGGTGGGCGAGTACCTACCGGTGATTGGTTGGACCTGGCAGTTATCCGGAGGATACCGACCAGAGTCGATATATGGATATGGGTGTACTGCTGGGGCCGAGGGCCGATTCCGCAGATAGAGCCCGTGGGCTGGTCCGGACTGACGGAGCCCGTTATATGAGGATTTTCGTGCCGATGCTGGGCACAGTTTTCATGATGTTTTCGAGTGTCGATGTTGAACACTCCGGTTCCATGATTTTGACGTGTCGCGAGGGACACAGGTGGTTTATATCCTCATATTTCCATGCATATGCTGATGATATTTACGTGCATGATGGTTATTGTCATTGGGTGACGAGTGGACAGGATCCACGTACATGCAGATTTGATTACACTGATTTTACCTCACATTTATGATATGCTATTACCTGAGGTATTAGCACGAGCACTTGGCACTACACTTATGTATAGAGATTACATTGCCAGTTTAGCATGCTTCAGACTTGTTCATATTGAGGTTTATGTTTATCTGATTGTATTGACCTAGGATAGGCCATACATTCGATCTCTGCTTGTAGATATTTTCTATTCACGAGTTGGCAACTCACCCCCGTTGTGCCACAGTTCTTGCAGGTTTTTGCCGTACAGATTCCATAGCGGCATTTCTGGCACACTGCTTACACATGGGTGACTTGCTTGGGTAGGTGGATTCTCTTGTATCAGAACCGCCATTGTTTCGGTATTATTCATTGTATCTAGAAATTCCATCAACCAAAACTTGTTTATTGTTTCAGACTTAGAGACAGTGATGTATTATTTTGACCTTAGAGTCGTGCTTGTAGTATTATGGTTTTCTGGCTGTTTTGAGTTTCTTTTTGGGTTTTGATCCTCGCCCTTTGGCGTTGTATATTATTATTGCTTGCGTGGTTATGACCGTCGATTGACGAAGAGCTAGCTCCCGCTTGGGGATGCCTTTTATCATTTCTTATATATTATTCTTGTTGTACCCCATTCGGGGCCAGTTTTTACAAAGGAAACTCTGCCGAAATTTTCAGAAAAGACTATACATTTTAAAAAATGCATATTCGGCTTAGTTATTTAAAAGCTTGATTTCAAAACATGTTTCTTTACTTATTAAAAACCAGTTTCCTTTATTTACTCCTTAAAATGGTTTTAGATTTCTGGGCTTTTGGCTTACTTGGGTCAGATGGAGTCCTATAGACTTCATATGGTTCAAGGGCCAGTCACGTACTCTTTCGGGTCGTGACAAAGTTGGTATCAGAGCGCTAGGTTGACCTTGGTTCGAGTCTAAGTTTGACTATGTGGAGCCTAGGGCGTTATATATACACGGAACTTAGGCTTGACTTTACGAAACTTAGACTTAGTCGAGGGGGTATTATACCCGAACTTTCGTCGCATAGTATGACCCTTGGTTGATGGAGTAGGTAGTTTGAGTAGAGGGACGTACCGTACGTATGTTCCGCGGCATACTTACGACACGCCACTCCGCTTAAGAAACCTTAAGATGTACATTTCCTTGCACCGTATTATATTCCTTCCTATGATCTATCCTTATCGATACTGGTTATGGTTTTGCTGCCACGATTGGACAGGCAGATTGAGCTACGGCTCGAGTTGCGTCAGCATGAGCTCGTCGTGGACGAGAACTGACCAGGACGTGTTTCCAGAGACATACGATTGCATGTTGAGGCGTCGTCTTATTGTGCTTTCGCGCCATGAGCGTTGGACTGATCGCTTTTGCGAGATTTCTCGGGCGTACCGATCAGTACTGGAGGATTGAGCCACTGATAAAGGCCAGCCAGGATGTGATGACTATTGATATGTCGCTTATTCATGATGATTGAGGCGTTGTTCAGCGTACGGACGAATGAGCCAGTTGTTGCTGCAAATGATGAGATATCGCCCGGATGATTGGAGCTACTGCAGCATGAGCATATACTTAGAGATATGATGTGAGTCGCTAGTCACCGAGGATGAATGACTAGGACATGTGGTTCGTTCGCTTACCTTGAGGCGAGGTCATCAGGTAGATTGATTCCAGCTGGAGACGACTCCACGTAGATTCGTTGAGAGTCGATTGAGACGATCGAATGTCAGGAACCCATTTTCTAAGTTTAAAGTATTCGGAAAGACATGCAAGCGATTCTATGGACCCTCTAGAAGAATGAAACCCTAACTCGACATAATGACCGTGTGAAAGCCTTTGAACCTTAGGGTTTGCGGCAGCTCCGCGGCGCCATTAGTGAGGCTTGGGTTTGCCCTTCTACGGCTGGACCACCGATGCTATGGTATGTACTCGATACTATTAAACCGTACCCAAGGTGTTGAGCTCTTGGGGGATTATGAGGTTCTGACGAGTCGATCGGATGGTTCGACATCTTTCGGATATTGTGATGGGACACACCGTTTGGGAGACTCCAGATACGAGCATAGCCGTTGGAGCGCAGTCCGTGCAACCACGATGGGATGAGTCCGAACCAATCGATATTGAAGCAGAGTGGAGTAAAGAGTTCGCATGAGATTTCAACGAGATGACGTTCCACTCCGCTGACATCAGAGATGCGATATGCATGCTGAGGACGTGTTCGGCTAGATATCTTCTACCGAGTGATGAAGATACCAAGTTCGTGATTTCGAGTCCGTGTGAGGAACTTCGGATGGACCGTAGCCGAGGACATTGCAGTGCGCAGATAGAGACGCGACGTCGGAATGGATGATGATACAGACAAGCTGGACAAGAAATTCGTGCGAGATGCAGACGAGCTATTACTACTCCTCGTTAAGATTAAAGGTCGGATATGCATACAGAGTCGCTAGGATGCGACCAGCTTTCGAGTAGATGTTGTACTGAGGACGCAGATGTCCAGAGAGCGAGAAAAGATTATGCCAGAATACCAGCCTCCGTACAGTTTGGCTTAGGCGAGATCAGAAGAGACCTTGAGCAAGATTCCTTCCAGTACACTGCTGCAATAAGATTTGCACCAGGAGCAGATGTGTGATGTGCATTCAGAAGACCAGAGGTCGGCGCCAGAGATGTGCTGCTTTACGAGCGGTCGTGAGGATTGACCGAGAGATGACCAGAGAAGTGCCAGAACGGAATTGTTCCCGTTAGCACACCTGACCGGGCCGATGAGCCGATGGATTGCGAGATTGGTAATCCACGGGGAAGATAAGGAACCAGAGATAGAGGACGCCAGCCGCGAGCAAGAGGCAAGTAGATATCTTGCGCCACTAGCATTGGATGTACCGACACCTTCTCGATTTCGAAGGAGGATATACCGACGGCGGTATTTATGATTTGTGATTTTGTGGTTTGATTATCACGTATCCGTCACTTTGGATTTTGGTATTTTGGGCGATCTATTTGCATGATTTAGTCTTGATGACTGAGTTCCATGATATTTGATTTTGTGCACCATGATTGCATTTACTGGGTATTTATACCTTGCGTATAGTTATTATTCTTGAGGTATTGATTGTGATTTCATGCCTACTTTATGCCGGTGATTCGATCTACGCTTCCAGCATAGTTTTCATGCACTTTTAGTGTTTTGATTTGATTTGTACACGCTGATGCACGCGGTTGTGAGATTTTCCATCGCACTACACCAGATTTTTATTGAGCCGCATTATATCGTCGATTTTGACCCTGATATTGATGATTGATTCTTGCACTCCGTGCTTTTGATTGGACTTACGCATGTTCGGCGTTGCTATTGGATTTCGTGGTTCCATGCATGTTGAGTGCGCAGGGTTTAGATTTTCATTCGTGCACGATGGATGCACCGATTTGGATTTCAGCGCATGTTGGGCGCATGTTTTGGGATACGATTTTGGGTGTACACCAGATGCACTAAATCGAGATTCTTCGTGCATGTTAGATGCACCTGGTTTTGCTGTCAGGCACACCCGTTGCCTATGACAGATATTTCGTGCACACCCGTTGCACCTAGATGTCGTTTTGTGCACCTGTATGGAACATATATGGATTTTGATTTCCGTGCGCACCAGACGCACAGGGTGGTGTTATGTGCATTTTAAGATTTATTCTTTTGGAGCAGTACATCTTTATGATATTTGATATTCGTTTTGTACTGAGCAGGACTAGTCAGAGGACAGTACCTGGATATATTTGGCATGCATTTACATCAGCTATTCACATGTATAGATTGGATGTCTACATGTATAGTTCTGATCTATATCATATTGGTTTTGTTTTGGATTTGACATTTGTGTCTTACCATGACTCCGATGATTACGGGATACTTGACGGAGTTTTTCTTTTGAGTTATCTGCTCATTGCTCATGCGCATGCATTGCGCTATGATATTATATGTATTGATGATTCGGAGCCCCGACGACTTGGAATTTGTATCGAAATGTTTTAGTATTTGGGGGTTTAAATTTAAATTCGATGACCGAATTTCTTTAAGGGGGGTAGATTGTAACATTTCCAAATAATAAAATATTATTTTTGGGAATTTTTATAATTTAATATTATTTTAATGAATATTTTAATATTCCGGTATAATTAAATACAAATAAATGGGGGGAAATTAAGGAAAATTCTAAAATAGGGTATTTTATGGAATTACGCCATTTTAAAGTTTTTATGTTTAGTTTGATACTAATTTAGTGCTAATCACGATTAAAAATCGCTAATCAGATTCTTGGCATTTTTGTGCAAAACATGCACATATCATTTTGGACTTGTGTTACATTATTCTTACCATGGCTTTTATTTTGTGTCTACTATTTGAATGAGAAGGTTTTGGAAAAGAAAAGAAAAGGATTTTGAATAAAGAAATAGGTATGGTGAGAGTGAGGGTAGGTGAGGGTGTTGACCTAGCCATTCCCTCTCATTTCTTCATCACATTTCTCTCTCCCTCCTCTCTAGAGCTGCTGCTGCTCCTGCTCTTCCCTTTCCCTCCATCATCTTCAATCCCCCAAAACACTACAAAAATCATCTCAAAACCCCATTCCCTCTTCACAAAACATGCTTACAAGCTCGAGAGGAACGCATTGGACTAAGGAAGAGTAGATCTAGAGGACTTTGAGCAACTCAAGAAGTTCTTGAGTTGCCAAAGGAGGTAAATTATGTAACCTTAGAGTAGTATTTCATTTCCTTGTGCATCTATGCTAGTTTCATATCGATATGGTGTCGTTTGGTGGATTTGTGAAATATCAAGTTAGGGTTTAGGGTTTGATCTGAAATCAAAGTGAAATTGAGGCCTGTGATGACCCTAGAACCTCTTGTGTGATGTTATATTGGACCAAAACCTGGAACTAGAACCAGAATACGGATTTATAGAATCGATATCGGGGAAAACTGGAAATCTGTCACTGTTTTTATTGATCTGCTTTAACCCGAGACACCTGAAAATAAAATTGACTTGACAGAGAGATGTGCAGGCACCCTGGAACCAACACCCAAAACCCTAGCCCCTATCTCTTTCCCCAGGCCGCAGATTTAATCCTTCTGGCCGCAATTTGCGGCCAGAGCAAGAGGGTTTTGCCTCGTTTTTTGTGCAGGGCCTTATCTCCAGTAAACTTGACCCCTGGCATGTATAGATTTGTCTAATTTGACCTAGGGTGAAATCTGGAGCCTATTTCCTATGTTGCTGTTTTGGATTCGTGTTTCCGTATTTCCGTATTTCCGTATTGTGAATTCTGAGTTTGCGTACTCGACTACTTGGCGTTTATACGACGATATCGAGGGTTGTTGATGGTTTTGGGAGCGTTGTCCATAGGTTCTCACCTATAAATCATAGCGTATCGTTTTGGGTTTCGTATGCCGTTTTAGTCTTGAATTGGTTTTGATACGCATCTGCGATACGTTAATGTGTAGGTACCCATGAAGACTTCGGGACGACAAGCAAAAGCATGGTGACGTCGACGGATAAAGACGCAAGGTGAGTAGATTTATATCTACAGTGAGAAGTCGGGTGGATGGCGTATAACACCCCCGCAGTCCGTGGTGATGTATACGAATACGTATACACACATATATTTATTATGCGTTGTTTGGAATTATTGATGATAATGATGCATTGGTGTAGTATAGTGCGAAACCATAGAGTAGTGGTTGCACTCACACATACACATACACATATACCTGCATACATTCTTTCGTTTATCTGTGCGCATATGGAGGTGTGTATATCTACACATGGGTATGGGACTATGTGTTCATATACGGGATTGAGGATGATACGTGGGATTGAGATGAGTCGATGATGTTTGATTGAGGCCGTGAGATTCGACGATATGACCGAGTTCGTATTTGAGATGCGACATGTTGGCTTTAGCGGGCCTTTGGGCATGTGTTTTACCCCGCATTCATATTTATATAGATGGTATCGATGGTACTAGACTTAGACTTGTACCCTAGATTATGTGATATGATGGTAGTGATACCTGATATGTGATGAGATGAATGTGATATTGACCAGTACCCAGCTATTGGGATGCCGTACGACGATTTACCGTACGAGCTTTATATTGATGTTAGATCCGCACTCATGACTCGAGGATGTTATATGATATATCGTATCGTACGTGATACTATTGAGGCGAGATCACCGACTATTGTATATATATTTGTATATCGACTCAGATTTAGATGGTTTCCATACCCCTCCCGATTGACTTGATAGTAGGGTCCGTAGTTCGCATAGTAGGCGTTAGACTAGACCCGAGTCATACCTATTTCAAAACTAACGAATCGAGGATATTTTAAAAATAGGCAAAAAGGGATTCTACGATTATTTTCAAACGTAGCATCTGTTCTTAAAACACCGTAGCCCTTATTTTATCAAAAACCCCGATTCTTCTTATTTCAAAAGGCAAGGCTGCTTGATATAGTTTTTGAGGTAGATTCTTTACTGTTGCGTTGATTGTTCGATTCCGCATACTCATGCTATTTGCATTGCATTGCTTGTGTTTATTGTTATATATTACAGTCATGCTGCTAGGACACCAGCACCATTATCGATGATGTGTATGTTCCACGTACACTTGTTGCCAGCTCACACACTTCATCATCGATAATTGCCATGTCACTACACTGTAGTACTGTTGCATTCGGTATATGATTCTTGCATGACAGACTGATATGCTTACATTTCTTTTACATGTCATATACATCATGCTTTCTGATTATACGCATTAAGAGTTGCTATTTCCATGATATTTCTGGATTTGGGAACCGTGGGTATTTCAAAAGAGAATATGTCATTGCTTTAAAAACCCGGTTACCCTTGATTATGATATTTCAGTGCGTCCACCATATGTTTTCTCGGTGCTGAGAGCGACATGTGAAACCCGATTCGAGGAGCGGACGAGCCGATTGCGGGTACATGGTGGACCCGGTATGGTTCCCCTCGGCAAGATGATCGAAGGATTTTGCCGATTGAGCCTGGAGGTGGCGAGTACTTACCGGTGATTGGTTGGACCTGGCGGTTATCCGGAGGATACCGACCAGAGTCGATATTTGGATATGGGTGTACTGCTGGGGCCGAGGGCCGATTCCGCAGATGGAGCCCGTGGGCTGGTCCGGACTGACGGAGCCTGTTATATGAGGATTTTCGTGCCGATGCTGGGCACAGTTTTCATGATGTTTTCGAGTGTCGATGCTGGACACTCCGGTTCCATGATTTTGACGTGTCGCGAGAGACACAGGTGGTTTATATCCTCATATTTCCATGCATATGCTGATGATATTTACGTGCATGATGGTTATTGTCATTGGGTGAAGAGTGGACAGGATCCACGTACATGCAGATTTTATTACACTGATTTTACCTCACATTTATAATATGCTATTACTTGAGGCATTGGCACGAGCACTTGGCACTACACTTACGTATAAAGATTACATTGCCAGTTTAGCATGCTTCAGACTTGTTCATATTGAGATTTATGTTTATCTGATTGTATTGACCTAGGATGGGCCATACATTCGATCTCTGCTGTAGATATTTTCTATTCACGAGTTGGCAACTCACCCCCGTTGTGCCACAGTTCTTGCAGGTTTTTGCCGTACAGATTCCATAGCGGCATTTCTGGCACACTGCTTACACATGGGTGACTTGCTTGGGTAGGTGGGTTCTATTGTATCAGAACCGCCATTGTTTCGGTATTATTCATTGTATCTAGAAATTCCATCAACCAAAACTTGTTTATTGTTTCAGACTTAGAGACAGTGATGTATTATTTTGACCTTAGAGTCGCGCTTGTAGTATTATGGTTTTCTGGCTGTTTTGAGTTTCTTTTTGGGTTTTGATTCTCACCCTTTGGCATTGTATATTATTATTGCTTGCGTCGTTGTGACCGTCGATTGACGAAGAGCTAGCTCCCGCTTGGGGATACCTTTTATCATTTCATATATATTATTCTTGTTGTACCCCGTTCGGGGCCAGTTTTTACAAAGGAAACTCTGCCGAAATTTTCAGAAAAGACTACACATTTTAAAAAATGCATATTCGGCTTAGTTATTTAAAAGCTTGATTTCAAAACATGTTTCTTTACTTATTAAAAACCAGTTTCCTTTATTTACTCCTTAAAATGGTTTTAGATTTCTGGATTTTTGGCTTACTTGGGTCAGATGGGGTCCTATAGACTTCATATGGTTCAAGGGCCAGTCACGTGCTCTTTCGGGTCGTGACATAGCCGCTGGGCTGCCTCTTAGTGAGGTTGTTTGTGAGCTGCCGTGGCGAGTCTCGCATGCGCGACCCCGTCGAGGGAGGGGGTGCCGGTCATACCTGCGAACAGACAAGCTGACCGCCACCATCTAGGGAGGGACAGGGGTGCAACAAGACTCGGGGCGAACCTCTCTGGCGTAAAACCTCGGAGCCAAATGAAGCGATGCCCACCGGGTTATTGAATATGTCGGCCCGGGGGACCTGCGGCTGTTGGAAACAGTGAGGCGACGATCGGCCGTGCCTGCACAAGCGGAGCCTTCTCTCCCTCTGTAGGGGTCCCGATCCCGCAGAGGGGGACCGGCGGTCTTGGGATCTTGCCCTGCCGTTTGGACGCGGATGAGCGCCTCCACGACGGACGCGAGTCGGTCTATCCGGCCGGCTAGGACGTTGATGGCATTTGGAGGAGGAGATTTGTCCGCGCCTCCGTTGTGGGGGAGGCGACGGCTAGTGCTTGGATCGTCGTGATGACCGCTCGCCATTTGGTTGAGATCGGAAGATGAACTTTTGTTTTAGTGGAATCAAGTCTTCCCACATACGGCGCTAGCTGACGCGACCTAGATCGCGCCAAGATGTTACCTTTCGTTGATCTGCTGATGGCGGTGAGGGATGACTGAGATTGGATCTGGAGGCAGGCTCCTGAAGCGTGTGGATCTCAATGGGTTTGAGGTTGGTTGTCGCTGAGCTACCTACAAGGAAGTCCAGGGGTGGTTGTACCACCGAGAACCCTCCGACGGTCAAGTTAGAGAGGAAATCCGAGCAAAGTAACGGCTTAGTGGAGTAAAAATGGCTTACTTGAACCGTCTGATGAAGAGGTTTATATAGCGGTGGCAGCAGGCAGGGCAGGCACGAGAATCACGCCGGCCGTTACGCTCCCGACGTCACACCCGCGTGATGAGCGGGATCTCCCATTAATGGCGAGACAGGCTCGTTAATGGGGGATCGTGATGGCATGGAACATGGAATGTGGCCGGCGGATATCTCGCGAATGGCGAGATTCGCGAGATGGCGGTTGCGCCTGTGAGCGGTGCCGTTGGTCGGTTGATGAGACCGAAGAAGATGATCTCGGCGGAAGAGCTCGCGGACGAGCGGAAGAGCCGAGGTATCTTGGTTCCGCGGTCGCCTGGAGACGAGCTGGGAGGCCGAGGAGGCCTGTTATGCAGGGGGCTCGGGGACAAGCCAAAGGTTGTTTGTAGGACGGGCACAGGAGCGGCCTGGTCGACCACTGTAGGTCCTTTCTTGCAAGCTTCGAGACACGTCATCTGCCACGTGTCATGATATAAGGAATTACCGTTATTGAGCATCATCATCTGGGGAGTCCTCAGTACCGAGCATCATTACACACACAATGGAAGTCTACATATATAAATCTTTCATAAGCTATCAACATCTTAAAACCTTTTGCAGGAGAAGACCAACCAACACAAGATTCAACATGTACCAAATTTCACCGAACATTTTTTATTTCCCCGTATTGAACATCAAATACATGCACGATGAAAACAACTTAAACCCACCCAAAGGAGAGATTAATATATCCTGTATAGGATACCCATTAATTGTCATACCAACCTCATATATGCATGAGATGGTTTGAGGGATTTTTTTTTTCCTTTTTCAAATTCTACCATGCAATTAATGATCTCTTGAACGGTATACGAAAACTTAAATTACGGAAGAAACAATATTGCTAAATGAAATTTAAAACAATATCGTTGAATGCAATCTGGACGGAGTGTCAATCATCTTATGTTTTTTTCCTCACATATAAAGTTTTATACAACACAACTAATTACTTAAAATTGACTATTCGGAACCGGTAGGTATGATTACTAATTAATCTATTAAAGACGAGCAAAATCTTAACCAATTTAAAACAATATCGATGAATGCAATCTGGACGCAGTGTCAATCATCTCATGTTATTGTTCTCACATATAAAGTTTTATACGACGAAACTAAATACTTAAAATTGACTATTCTGAACCGGTAGGTATGAATACTAATTAATCTACTAAAGACAAGAAAAATCATAAAAGTCATAGCCAATTGGAATTATCAAATAGATATACATTCATGAAAATCTTAGTGGACGATCAAGCTTATAGACGCTCCTCCTTATATAGAAAATAGTGATGAAGGTGCATAAACAAGCAAAACATTAAGTATCACTAAAAGCCATTTACTAGTATATACTATCATCCATATTTCATGTTGGGATATTAATAAAAATTGTTTTTTCTGTATGCCATCATTTTCTTATTCGGTTCGTTCAGTCTCTATCTCTGTCGTGTAAATTCTTGAATAGACATAAAGCATATTCATACGAATGAAATTGCAAGCATGTATGCATATTAATTACAAATCTTCTAACTTGTCAGCCAAATCTACATGCACATGTATCTGCTTCCTCTTTCACACTCCTACCATTACTAATGAATTGCTTCTACGTCCAAATTAGTCAACAAAAATTCGCTCACCGACAACTACGCGAATTATTCGCCGAATAATTCATAAAATCCGATGACCGACTGTTTGTGGGACCCGTCAAATAAGCTAATCAAATCTAATGGGGTCTGATGAAAGCGACGGTCCAGATCTTCTTTTTGATAAATCAACGGTCTAGATTCATCAGGTTTCTTCTTCTTCCTGGTTCACTCCTTTAATAACCCCGCATCTTTTCGTTATTTCTCTTCGCTCATTTTCTTCCATCAAATTAAAAATCAAATTTTCATTTCGATTTTCTCTGTAATTTTCGGAATCAAGAATAGAGTTGATCTCCAATGTGAGGATTTGTCGTATTGATTCAGGTAATTTGAATGCATTCTTTTTCTTGGAATTTCTAGGGTTACGGTTTGAGAATTTGGGATAGGTTTCGATTTTAGTATTTAGGGTTGAGTTTTGAATGATTTTAGACAAAAGATTTAGTTTTGTATGTGTTTTTGTGTGTTGCATTCACGTTTATTGAGTAAAGATTTAATCTTTGGATTGTTTTTTGAAGCTTTAGGGTCTGTGAATTGCTTTTGGATTTTGATTCTGGAGTTTATTGAGAGAATTTTGTGTAATCATACGAAATTTAATTGTTGATTAGAGTATCCATTTCTCTTTGCAGGTTATTGGGATCAATGTTACATTTATGATGTTATAATTTAGTGGATTAGGAAAGAAAAATATTTATCCATATGATCTAATCGCGGAAAAAAGAATCATGGTTCAAGTTGATTTTGATAGTTTGCAAGAAAGAGATGCCGCAATTGATTTAGAAAGCGGCATGATTTCTTTAGCGAATGAAGAGGAGGTATCTAGTGATCATAGCCCCCAAAATTTCTTGAGTAGAGCTTGGAGTGGATTTGTGAGCTCTGAAAATTCGATTAAAAATCAAGAAGACGCGAACTTAAGAGATAACCACTCGAAGTCTATTGAGTGCCCTGTTGAAAATGGAGATGAGGTGAGTCCTTTGCAGAAGAAAAGCGTCACAGGTGAGAAACATAAAAAGAAGAGCTGTAAAAAACCTCCACGGCCTCCAAGAGCCCCATCGTTGGATGCTGCTGATCAGAAACTAATTAAAGAAATTGCTGATCTTGCGATGATGAAGCGGGCAAGGATTGAAAGAATGAAAGCTTTGAAGAAGATGAAGATTTCAAAGTCAGAAGCTTCGAAAAGCAACCTGTTTGCATTGGTCATTACAGTAATTTTCTGCATTGTGATCGTGTGGCAAGGTAACGAAGTGTTTGTTATTTTTTCTTATTTACTATTCTGTTGAATTCTAGGGATAATTCCATAAAATCATCCTTTAGTTTGCATCATATGGCATTTATACCTCTAAAGTCATTTATGAACGCACACGCTCCCTCTGCCCATCGACCAAATCCCTTAAAACGCTCAAATTTAATTCTAAACTACTCATATGGTCTAATTCAACTCTAGAACTTGTTTGTGTTAGTTAAGAGTAGAATATAAGTGTTTTTTTTAAGGGTTTTCATCGATGAACATAGGTGGATTTTGCGCTAATAATTCATTTGAGGGGGTATAAATGCTATACGTGGTAAATTACGGGAGTGTTGTGCTATTAAACCTTAATTCTATTATTTTTTTTATTTTATTTTTTTGCTGTAAATGTCCTCATACCTTGTCATCTTTGAAGTAGTGTACCTGTCCCTATGCTCTACCATGAACCAGTAACACTTTGGCCATAGGACACCTTGGACTCGACAGAAATTTTCTGGTTGAGACAATTGCCTGATTTCATATTAATTGATTATAGCAACTTTTTAGGATTTTTTTTAATCATAATATTGAAAGTCAAACCAAACATTATTAATGTAGTCCATCAATCCTTTTCCTTTGGTTTGCACCTTGGTTTTGAAGAACTGTAATATGTGTAATTGTCCTATTCTGAAAGTGATGTTTTAAGTGGGAAAAATATGTTAAATTCAATGTACAAGATAAATAATATTTTTAAGAAGATACATTTGAGATTTAAACTCTCATTCTAATGATTTATTATATGGCTAAATTTCGACTTTATACGATAAACTTTGGTCACTTTTCCTTAAAACTACCATAAACTTTTAAAATGATGCAAAGCTACAACAAATTTTCTGTAGCAGAAAATTCCCTAATGGAGTTAACATTTGATTAACAAAAAAGAGAATATGACTGAATCAATACTCAACATATGTTAATTCTTAGGGGGGAAATTAGTTTTTAAATTGATATATGTTCAGTAGTTTAGCAATTTTATCTTTTTTGTTAATCACGTGTTTACTCCGTTGGGGACTTTTCCGGTACAAAGAAAAATTTATGGTAGCTTTGCATCATTTTGTGGTAGCTTTGAAGGAAAGTGATTAAAGTTCATGGTATCAAGTTGAAATTTAGCCTTGTTATATTTATGGTCTCCTCTTAGTTTCGTGCTTTTATCATATCTGTGAGCACCTCCTGATTTAGTATAGTACACGCTTGCGGGTATTTCTTGTGAATGCACGAGTTCTGCATGAGTTGGTACTCATTTAGGTTCAAAGCTTTGCTAGACATGATACTGGGTGAATAACTGAACCAGATAATTTATGTATGTCAGCCAGTTATTGACAGAAGAAACTTGCACATTAAATGCTATGTACTATTTTATGCATATTTCCCTCATCTAACTTGGTGCTGCCTTTTTAGCAGATAATAACTCTCTCTATTTCAGAATAGATCATAGTTACCTAACCATTTATTTCGTTTTTCTTTTCTTTTTGCATTCAGGATTTTTTCCTAGTGGCAGTTCAAGTGCGAGCTTTCAGGGTTCTCCAGTATCATCAGTGGGTGCTAGGGGCGGCTTTTTTTCCGTTCAATTTTACAAGAATGTTTCCACAAATCATGATTCTACTTCATCTCCCAAGTATGTAGCTTTTCATTCACCTAAAATCCAGTTTTATATTATCTCACCGATCTATTCAAAGCACTGTTTAGATGGTGTTGCTTTGTATAGTATTCTTTTAGTTTCATTTAATAGAGAAACTAATGAAATTGTTAGCTACCATGAAGCTTGTGATGGTCTTTCAACCATATATATGTGCATTTTCATTTTTTTTTTAACTTGTTCATTCTTTTGGGTGAGAAATTAATGAATTGAATCGAAGCAAATACTTGAGTGGGACCCTCCATGTTAAACTACCATGAATCCTTCTTTCCAATCTTTCAAATTTACGACTCATTTCTATCTCCTTTTTACATATATGTCCCCGGCATATAAATTTGAAATGGACTAGTCATGAGATGGGCTATTTTTTAGCCTGCTCTTTCATTCAAAAAATGAATAAATTGAAATGGACTATAGTTTTACAATATTAGAGGTTACCCATGCTTATTTAAAACCAATTTCAGAATTTCGCTGCATGTGCTATTGAATTAGTTTCTAAATGTAATTTTATATGTTCGTAATCAATATCATTTTTTGGGCTATTGCAGCAATGTGCAGCTGACATCTGGTCTCGATGACCATGGAGGAGTAGGCAGAGGCATGGGTTACACACTGAAGAGAATTTAGACCCAGCCGAAGTTCAAATCCGAAATTGATGATTTTGTGTATGTTGTTTAAGAGTTGAACTTATAGATATGTGAACATTGGAGAGTGTGTATCGCAAAGGCATGATATCAAGTAGAAGAAGCCAGGCATTTGATATAAATAACCCTGAGCTTTGTCTCTAGGGGTTTCTTGTAGGATCTTTACTAGTGAGGACCCCTTATTTCTGCATAAAGTTTTGTATAAAAGTTAATTTGATTTTTTACTTCACAAGAATCACCGCCATTAGATGTTCCTATTGCTCGACTTAAAACACACATCAAATGTACATTGTTGCATTAAATCCATATTGTAGTTTGTTCTTTGAAACTAAATTATATTTGGAAATGCTCACTTCCATGTTCATTGTGAATACAACGATATAGCAAAACATACTATGCAATAAAATCCCAATTTTTCTGTTTTCTTTGTACACCAAAGACCAGCTGTCCAATAGCATTGTGCTATTAAAGAGCAACGGCCTACAATAAAATTGCATTATTTCTGTTTTCTTTGTACACCAAAGAGAATAAACAAGAATTTATCTTTATATCACAAACAAGGCGTAAGCTGGCTAAATGAAATATGAAAAACAAGTATCAGATCTCCTGTTGCAACTCTAGAAGGAAAAAAAATATATTAATACGTATATGAGACGGATTCATGCTGAACCTAGCTCTTCTTAAAAAAAATTGATTTAGAAGGGATTTCTCTAAATAACATCTGAAAGAATTCTGATGAACCGGCAAAATTTGGGAATTACATAATGAGTTGTATTTCCCAAAATAATTACAGGGAACATAATAAGGCCCGCGACTTATCTATACCGAGATGCATTCTTTCCCGATATAGACACGCTAGATGTCTGTCATACAGTAGTAATTTCACCAAGAGGATATCGAGTCTCAAAAACCAACAACAAAACGCATATACATTATTTTCACATAGATAATATAAGTCTTACAACGTCAAAGGATAATGTTAAGTTACATCACGAATTCCCATGAAAAACAACTAAAACCAGACTAGGGGTGAGTCGGGTCAAGCTCCACTTGTGCCTGTGCATACGCCAGATACTCTGCACATAGATCCTACTCCGCCATCATTGCTTCATCATCCATAAGAGCCATCGCTAATAAACATTTCAATCAAACAGATATATCCATGAGCGAGCTAGCGCTCGGGTAAGTTTACCGAGATAAATAGTAATAAAATATATAAAGAAAGTTATCATGTGTATAACAGTAAAATCAAACAAGATGTTAAACAGATAGTATCAGGTTGGTTATAATAGTGAATTGTACTAAGCATGAAAAATGTTATCAATTTAATGTAATCCTAGTAAGCAATCATTTCTTGTCATATGTCATGGATGTATGTCAATACTAGTCATGGTAAACATGGTAATTGTCGGTCATGTTAGATTCTTGACTTCGCATGTCATGATGAACATGGTAACATGATAAACAATCATTTCATAGATACTTGACTTAGCATGTCGAGTTATTGCACGCACACATGGACGTCTCCAAATGAGTACCCGTGCCTATACGGATTCAAGAGCTAACTCCCCAGGGGTTTCATACAGTGGCCTCGACTAGAATTCAAGAGGTGTACGTCACCGCCGTGGCTACGCTTTGTTCCCAATAGAACTTTGCTCCCTGATGTACTTTGCTCCATATCCCAGTCTTGTAACCGTCTTCGATACGTGGTATGAGCCTAATCAGGGCTCCAGTAATGCAATGCAAATGAAAATTTATAAACTAGTAGTGTAATATCATGAATATTCCATACGTAAACGGAACATCATATGGGGAGTTTAGAGGTAATAACGTGGATCCGAGAGGTACATCACATATATACCTCATTCCAAGTCTTACTTAGCTCTGCCATATAACAGTGTATATCTTCCCGATATTTACGGCTCTAGTGTTCATCCAATACATGGCAATATGTGATGCATAATAAAGAGCATAAACAATCAATATAATAAGCATGAGTTAGGTCTAATATATTGGTTCAAGTTAAACATGCAAATTGAGATTTAATGGTGGATTGCTTTTTCCATTTTGATATTAGCAAATCTAGCATGAGATAGAGTGTCTAACTAATAGCATGGCATGAATTAATGTGACTAATACTATGGGTAGAATCAAGGTATCCCAACTCATGGTTTTTATACAGACTGGGTTTGTGGACAAAATTTCGTCCAACATCGGTAAAACCTAAAATAATTCAAATATATGTATCAAAACGACATTGGTTTAAGTTATTAAACTATCATAATAGAAAAAATGAGTGATTGGTAATAAAGTGGCTACTTGGTTGGTATCAAGGTGATGAAAGGCAAATTATCGGAAAAGCGAACTTTCCGATACGGATATAGTTTTTAATACACTTGATAATGAAATTTAGCTACCAAGTTAACATGGTTATCAAATATAGCATTCACCCACCAAGATAAACTTATATATGCATCAAGAAAGCATCGATAAAACCGGGTGAAGGGTAAACTAACAAAAATACAAGTCGGTATAACAGCTACGACTTGTGAATGCAATATCTCCCTAACCGTAAACCCAAGTGCTACCAAATTTTGATACAGAAATAGGGCTCTGGGAGTCTTTGGAATTTTTTCAGGAATTTATAATTTTTTTTAAGGGGTGAAATGAGCTGAATAATTTAGGGGTAAATATATAGGGTAAAAAAATATGCAAAATTACCAATAGGCCCCTGGTTTATCCCCTGCAGCAGCACCCTTCGCGACGCGTGATGCGACGGCCATTGGCCCCGCGGCTAGCGTCGGCGCTGACATCAGCGGCCTAAGTTTTAAAAGAATTCGAACTTTAATTCTATTTTTCATTAAAATAATTCTAATAAATTCATTTTAAATCCAAAAAATCTCAAGCAGATTTCTAAAAACTTTCTATTTCATTTAAAAATACAAACCACCAATTTACTTAGCTTTTAAAAAAAATTCTCCAAAAACTCCCTTTCTTAAAAATAAAGTTTTCTTTTATCAAAATAAAACAAAAAAAATTTCTTGAATATTCTCAAAACAAGATGATGAAAATTTAATTAAATTTGAACAATATATATATAATGACATGGTCATTAAAAATATTTTTGCTTGTTATACCACATCAAAATCATGAAATTTTCAAAAATACAAACAATTTTTGTTGTTCTTTGGTATTTTAGTATTTTTTTATAGCACACGAATATTGAAAACTTTTGATAAATCATGAAATTTATTGGTTTCGCACAATAATATCGCGAAATTTTAAAAAATTTAATGTTGGACCCAATATATATATATATATAGATACACACACACAAAAGAAAGAAAAAAGAAGATCCCTCATTAATTATTAACAAAAGAGGAAACTCTTAATTTTCTTTTACAAATTTGAACACTTGTTGACACTTTCGCTCTCGGCCAGAAGAAGAAGAAAAAGAAAAAAAAGTGTAACATTTTGAAGATTTTAAATATTATTTATAATTTAAATATGGTTATAATGAGTTTTACGGATATAATACCGAGTATGGATTTGTGTTTTCATAAATTGGTATAATTACAAATAGCTTCGTTTATGGAATTAATTGGAAATAAAGTGTATTATTATTTATGAAAGTATTTATTGAAGTGGGCTTTTCATAAATTGGCATGTAATTATATCCATAAAAGTTAGCATGCTAAAACTAATACTTTGTTTTCCTAATTACCTTGTTATGTGTAATGCAAGTTAGCATATTTTCTTTGTATTAGGTTTTCTTTTCTTTTCTTTTAAATTTAAGAGATAGAGAGACATGGAAGCACGGGTGAAATATGGTTATTTAAAATTGAGGATGGGAGAGGGAAGGGGAGGGAGGAGCTCTAGCCATTCATCCATCACAAATCCTTATCTCATTTCTTCATATCCTTTTCTCTTCTTCTCCTTCTCCTCCATCTTCAACTTCAAACCAATATACACAAACACAAATCTCTCCAATCACCATGAAGACTTCACTAAAGAAACTAAAATTTTCACCTAAATCTTGAGGTGGCAACCAAGTCTTCAAGTTGAGAGTATTTTCAAGCTTGGACTTTCTCATTTTCCAAATTCAAGAGGGTATAATCTCATCTTTGCCCTATATTTTTATAGCTATTTGTCATGACAAATTTATTTTAGAGCTAGAGTTCATGTTTTATTAGTGTTGATCTTTCAAAAGTGAAGTTTTTATATTAAAGTTAGGATTTTTGATAGGGTTAGTTGTTGTGATGGATGTAGTGGTGGGTTAATTGGTGATTACAACCTATTTTGAGTAGTTGGGGGTATTTAGATGCAAGTATTGTTTATTTCTAAAGTGTTAAGTTTTAAAACATGGTTTTCTTTGAGTTCTTGGTGTTTAAATTAAATCTGGAGAAACTCGGAAGCTCTGAAAAATAAATAGAGGTTACTGTGAGGTATTAGGACCAGTAGAAAACCACCTCCAAAGCCCGAGGCCCTAACTCTATACCCAGGCCACAAATTTATTCCCTATTGCCGCAAATTGCGGCGGTAACATCAAGTTTTGGTTTGAGTTTTGGTGTGTAGCTCACACGCTTGATATATAAGCCCTTTTCATATGCTAAATTATCCCAGATTCCGTGAGTCAAAATTTGCAGTTGTTTTACTTAGCTTTTGACGATGTTTTACGTTTTTTTAAATTTTTGGATTTCTATGTTACGATTTGGTCGTACGTCGAACGCCGGGGATATTTTGTCGTTTTGGCACGCATTTACCATAGGTTCTAACATATGTGCGCTTCGCTCGTCGTTTCGATTTAGACATGGGTTTTTATGCGATTTCGTTACGATTTTGATTGTAGGTACAATCGCGGGGACTTCCGAGACGACGAAGAATGGCAAGGCGTTCGTCGGTTTCGACTAGAGCGAGGCACATATCTGTGAGTAGATGTATATCTATGGGGGAAGTCGGGTAGATAACGTATAGCACCCCCGCAACCGTACTAATTAGAATACTATATAGTAGAACCGTATTCCTAACATATAAGGTCATGCTAGAACACCCATATGCTTATATTCGTATACGTAGTAGATAGCTATATACTTAGTTTCTATTTCGTAACCATTAGGCTATATGTATGTTTGTGTATGTGTATGTATGTAGGTATATATATGATTAATGTTATGTGCTGTACGCGACTAGGTGTCCGTACTTTATACGATATGATGAGTTGGCGTACGCAACTATAGATCCGTACGGTAGTGTCTGGATGATATCGTACGAGAGAGGTTCCATACATGATGTAATGAGGATAGATTGTCAAATACGGCCGATACTCTTTTAACTCATAGAGTTTTACTAAATCCCGATTGGGACTTTATGAGATATTTAGAGTCATACTTATTTTAAAAACTAACGATTCGTTACGAACTTTTAAATGATAATGTCAATGGTGCACTACGAATTTTCAATTGATACCTATTTCAAAAACATCGTAGCCTCTTATTTCCAAAATAACGTCTCGTTCTATTTTAAACTATAACTGTATGGTTCATACGTAGTTAGATATTTTAACGCTTGTTCACGTTACGATTACCTTATTCTATATACGATCGCGATTCGATTATTTATGCTATATTTATACCTTTACCTTTACTTAGCTTCGTTTGTTAGGACACTCGCACCATTACCGATGATTTCATATTGCATTTACACATACATGCATGCTACACCTACACCTCATCGGTAATTGACATTCCACATACACATATAGAACTTGCCATGTCACCCGTATCACACCATACCCTGTTAATATTATAGATTACTGCTTATTACCCAGCATTGCGTATTGTTCCGTATATTATACTTTCTTTACATTACTTATATGAATACACTTATAGAACACTGTACAGTTACCAATGATTTATATGTTGCACGTACATAGGCTCGTATATTTCACGCACACATCATTGATAATTGCCATGCTACGTACACATATAGAACTTGCCATGTTATTTCGTATCATAGTATATTCCTGCCAGTACCTTAGATCACTGCTCATCACATGTATGTAGGCATTATACCAATGTTATGTACCTTTTAATTTGTTTCTTTATTGCCATGTTCTTATGTGATAGTGCTTTCATGGGATTTATGTTTTCTATGAGATTTAAGAAACCGTAGATATGATTTTATAAAACTTGATATAATGATTTGGTGTCCACCATGAGTTTTCTGTGTTTTGATGATATAAGTATTATCCGAAATCGAGGAACAGGCCAAGAGATCGATTACGGATATATGGTGGACCCGGTGCGACACCGAGGGGCAGGAAGTCCGTAGGAAGGTACGGGGAGCCTAGAGAAGTGGATCGATACCGGAGATCGATTAGAGCACGGCAGATATCCAGGAGATACCGATCAGGGCTATTGATTTCGAGAGAGTACCGGTCTGACAAGACGGTGCCTACGATATCAGGTTTTTACGTGTTGATACTGGACATGGAATTTACGAGGATTTCGAGTGTCGATACTGGATACTCATTTTTTATGAGGATTTCGAGTGTCGATGATGGACACTCACTTGATTATATATATATACGTGTGTGTGTGTGTGTGTGTGTGTGTTATGGATGATATGTTTCCATATATTGATTGATCATGGGGATCATGTGTGTTGTACGCGATCCGATATGACGTGCTTATAGATACTGATGTGATATTTATGTATATACACGTTCATATTCGTTGTCACTTAGTATGATAGTATTATACTGTATGACCTAGATAGATCATTACGCATTCGATTTCTACCCTATGATATCTTCTACTCATGAGTTGGTAACTCACCTCCGTTGTGTGATTAGTCAAATATATTGCACATTTGTATGAACATTTTCCCTATTATTATTAATAAATAAAAGGTGTTAATTGTAAATAAATAACATATGTGAGTTTATTTGTAAAAGTTATTATCATATGTTTCTTCATTTATAATTAATATAATTAGGGAAAATATATGTATATAATATTTAAATGAAATATTAGTAATTAAAATATGCATATCATATCAAATATTCCTAATCAATATTCTTAAGATATTATATCATATAAATGGTTGGAATAATATCTCAAAAATATCAAATGCTACCAATACTTTGATTTGAGATATTGTGAAGGTATTATAAAAGATTATCTCAGGTCTGAAATCTATGTAGGAGATCCAAATCAAATCGGGATATCGAAATCGAATCTACCAAATTTTAGAAGCAAATTGAGAAATCTAGCAACGGCAGAGACTCAGAGCAATATTTTCAGAATCTATATATTAAGAGGATCTCTAAATATCGAGACTAAAAGCCATAAAAAATCTCAACACCCAATCCCACTCAAGGGCGGCGGAACCGCGATCAACAAGGGGTAAGGGTAGCGGAACCGCGGTCATTTCTGGGCCGTTGGATCTGAGATTTTGGGGGCATGATTGTAATCACACATAATCCAATATGGAATTTAGGATTTGTACTTTCAGGGGCTATATAAAGAACTGAGAGCCGTGCATTCAAAACCATCCAGCAATTGAAGATCCCATACTAAAAGTTCAAGAGAGAGATCTACAAGCAAAACTAGGGTTCTTGTAATTTACTTTTGAAGAAAAAAAAATTGTAATACAATAGTGGATTATTATAGGTAGTATTTGTTTTAATTCTTTTCGCATTTACTTTTCGCATTTACTTTTTCCGCATTACTTTTACGCATTACTTTTTCTGCATTACTTTTCTGCACTTTTAATTATGGTTTCATTCATCTTCAGCATTACTTCTAAATCGCTGCTAACCATGAGCGAGTAATTTCTTACTTGCTAGGGTTTATAGGATGGGGTAGAATAATAGATGAAATATCTTTTAATTTCTTTTGACACTTTAATATTTATTAAGTTTAGCAAAATAAATGTTAACTCTCTTATCGGGCGCGCTATCAATTTATTGATAATCATGATTCGATATTCGTTAAACACTTGTTTTGTTAAAAGCTTGAGATTAATAGAGATCAATGGAAGGACAAGAACTGGTAGTGTGAAACCCTAGTTCCTTTCAAGAACCCCTAATCCACATTCATCACTATCTCTCTAAGTTTTAAACTATTAAAAGATCAAAAGAGACATTTCTAAACATTCATCCATTAACTACTAAGTCTTATAAACCCTACAAACCCTTCTATTATAAATTTCATATCCATATTAAAATAAAACGACAACAACCCATTCTCTCTTTTATTAACTCGTCTAAAACAAGAAAAGAAGTTCACGTTTCCCTGCGGACAGCCCGTACTCATCGCGGCTAGCTATTTGCGACACCGTGTTGACTGCGGTTATTTACAAAAAAACATACAAATACCTTTCGCACGAACAATCAAATGGCGCCGTTGCCGGGGAAACGGTCGTAATTAATTTTCTTGTTATTCGGATTGATTTCTTATAAAAACCAGAAACATAAAATAAACGAGAACCAAAAGCTCATCTTGTATTTTTAACGATTATTGTGTGAGTTTTGCAAAGACATTTTGAGTAATTGGAACAAACCAACAAAGATTCAGAGACTTTAAACTTGGACCAGAGAAACATAGGGGTGCTCTGAAGAAATTTTAGTAGCAGATCTTTCCCAACGGCAGCGGAACCGCGGCCATTGGGTACTTTCGGCGGCGGAACCGTGGTCCCTTTGACGATTTAGGCCCCTAATATTCTCTGGTATTCTCCTATTGTCTTCTTCTCTTCTCTAAATCTCCAATAATCTGATTTTACCTACAGGATTCTTTGCAAACAGCGCCGCTAAAAAAAGAAATCTTTTTGCGTGTTTTGATTTTGGTTTGTTATGCATACTTAAATCGGACATTAAGGGGCAATAAACCCAAATTCAGATTAGGTGGGGATTTCATCACCCTTTCGAGGCCCCACAAATCACAAACGAGCATACTATCACCCTACATTAAAAAAATTCTAAACCAAGCCTCTAAGAACTGTCACGCTCAATTAGGACAGAGAAAGGTCGTGGGTAATCTATTACTTATCCACATTTCTCTTGTGGTGTCCAGGCAAGTGTGACTAAGGAAAGTGGTTACTTAATTGTGCCCGGTATTTCGGTGATTCGTATAGCGGATACCTCCCACTTATCTGGCACTTACCTGGCTACAGGATTGATAAGGAGGTGGTAGAGAATTGATCATACGTCTTGTCCTTTAGAAGTCTAGGAGCGGTCTTGTGACTTGACCTAGGTGGCCCTAGCTGTACGGATTAATTGTGCATTTTGTGATTGGTTGAGTCAAGCCTCACATCCGACATTTTTTTCAAAACACACCTTCTTCAAATCGTTCTCATACATATCACACGCTGCCACGTGCACTAAACCCGCTTAGTGCATGATCGGCTGGGCACGGGATTCTAGTGCCTGTCTAGTCCGGGTTTTTGCTGTCGATTCTGAAATCAGTACTTCTTCATCTTCTATTTCTCCTCCACTAACTACATCTCCCGAGATGGACGGGTCTCTATCGGGTTTGAACAATACCACCTTGCCACCACCCGTAGATGCGCAAACTCAGAATCCTCCCCGCATCACTCTGCAAGACAGATGCTATCCTGTGCACGGACCCCTTCCTACATGTCTGTCTCTTCCACCAACTAATGGGGATAATTTCAAAATTAAACCCCACTTTATCAACTTGTTACCCAAATTTCACGGGCTTGAATCTGAAGATGTATACGTTTTTATAACCAAATTCGAAAACGTATGTGCAATGATGAGCACAACCCAACTTTCAGAGGATATTCTGCGATTACGTCTTCTCCCTTTTACCTTGTGTGATCTCGCAGAAAAGTGGCTTTATAGCACCGCCGTACATTCTATCGCTAAATAGAATAAATTCGTTAAAGCATTTCTTAAGAAATTTTATCCTCATCACAAAACCGCCTGTATTCGAAACGAGATTAACCAGTTTGCCCAACTTCCCAATGAACCCTTTTGGAAATGTTTTAAACGGTTTAAAGATCTTCTTGTCCAATGCCCTCATCACGGAATCGATAGATGGCAACTTTGCCGAATTATGTATGAGGGTATTAATCCAGCTACGAAACAAATGCTAGAAACCATTTGTCAATGTCATTTCATGTCAAAAGACGATGGCGAAGCATGGCAATTTCTGGAAGATATCGCCGAACAGACATTATAGTTGGAGAGCACCAGACTAACAACATCGTCTAGGGCAAGTATCTATCAGTTCGACGCTTACATTGCAATGAAAGCCAAAATGGCTGCAATGCAAAAGAAACTCGAAGCCATGCAAAGCAAATTCTCTTCAGCCTCCCTAAACCAAGTTACGCTCTCTAAAACCGTGTGTGTTGGCGTCAAAAATTACACCCCGGTTGACTAAGTCAAAGTCAAAGTCAACCCCAAGTAAGCGGGCCAAAGCCCAGTTCAAGTGAGTCCATGCCCATGTCGAGCTCCGCGGCCGGCCTCCCCCATGCCAAAATGAAATCATGTAATAAATAATTTTGTTGTAATTTTTATGAATGGATGTAAGAAAAAAATGGGCACGAAACCAAATTTTTGTAAAGCCCATGGCTCATGTGTAAAAGAAATAAGCACATGAGGAATGTGATGGGCAAAATGCCATTTTGTAAAGCCCAAGGGGCTGTGTGTAAATTTGTAAGCCTATATAAGGTAACATGATAAAGAAATAAAAAAAGAATGCATTCCCTATCAAATCTCGAGGGTTTGTGCCTCCATCCTCACTCTCTCAAGTTCTTCCTCTTTGTTTTCATTTTCCAATTAAATCAAGAGCCGATCTCTCTTTTTTTTAAAACTAAATAAAGTTTTACTATAAACTCACTGAAGGAGAGTTTAACTCTCACATCCGACCGAAGAAAAAAATGGGTTAGATTTTCGCTACCTTCTTCTCCCTCCTCAAGATCTAATTTGAAAGAGGGAGAAGAAGGGAAACTTGTTCATATCATAATTTTGCATTATTATATTCCCCATTCTTATTCATTTTACAAATAAACAGGTGCTTTTGATCCATGTCTGCTACATAGTTGCAGGTTACAGGTTCTCGGAATAAAACGGTGAAAATGATGAAAAGATAATACAAAAGTGAGACTACAACCGACAAATGGAAGAATCTTGATCATGCCTACAGTTTAAGGGACAATGAAGATCAATGAACAAGTTCACAAAGTACAAAGGCAGCGCAAGGTTCAAGACTTCGACACGAAGAAAAGGGTAAAAAGTCCACGACATTATACACTGTGGAAATCTGGAAGAAAACTAGAAGACAATCTGAGAAACTAAGAGAAGAAACAAGAAGCCAAATGCAGCTAGAAGAAACCCAGAAAAATGCAACCAACAAGCCCTCAACATGGCCGCGGAACCGCGGCCAAACATGCCTTCTGGCCGCTGATCCGCGGCCATATGAAGCCCATGTCGGTGCGTCGTTTGACGGTTTGGCGGTGCGTTGACTAGGCTTCTTAGGGGAAAATTTGTAAATGCAGATATGTATCGAATGTAACCCTAGGATTTCTATGATCTATAAATAGAAACCCTAAAACCTCTTTTGGGGGTATGCCTCTTTTCATGGATCAAAAATTCAGAAATCAATTGTAATGTTTTGAGAGCATCAAATAAAGTAAGTAGATTTTTTTTAATTGCCCTAGTTCTAAAATTCCTTTCTGCCTTAGTATAGATTTTATTATCTGCCCTAGTTAATTAGTTTAGCTTTTATTAATCTGCCATAGTTTAGATAGTTAGTCTTTTTAAATTGAAAACTCATAAAAAATGTCTTTTACCAATCCCCTAATGAGTGAGTAGTTCCTCACTTGTTAGGGTTAGGAATAGGAAAGGTTTGAGAGATGAAAATCTCTCACCCCTTTCTTGCCCATCGCATATTAATTCATAGGACTCCATGCATACATACACACACCGCTCCCTACGGCACCCTACCCCACGAGGTAACGGTGATACCGTAGTTTAAAAGACCGGTTTTGCATGTTTTCCATGGAGGTTAGGGTAAGAATTAAGAAAGGACGGACAAGGACCTAGAAGAAGAAACATCGTTTCTTCCCAATCGTCCTAATCCCCTTTATTAATTATTACCATAACACCTAAATAGATCTAAATTAGGGCATTGAAAGCGGTGAGGAATATTAACTTTCCAAACTTAATCTAAAGCTAACCCTAGCAAGATTTTAATCCTAGTCTAAATCAACTTAGTTTTTAGTGATAATTAATCCAACTCCGTTTGGAATTTACTCGTTAGAACAAATTAAGAATACACAACATCCCTGTGGACCGACCCGTACTCACCGGCTAACTACCAAGCGACGCCGTTCTTGATTGCGGTAATTAATTCTTTGATCATAAAACTTAGCACAAAATCAAAACTCACCTCCCAAGACTCCATCAAGAGAAGAAAAATGGTCTCTTTTTTTATCATCCAAGATCTAAATCTTGGAGTTTCAAGAGAACTCATTTTGGGTTTCTTCTCAAAAGAGAAATGAGGAAATCTTTTGGAGTTTAACTCCATAAATAAAATTCTTTTGGAGTTTAACTCTATAATAAAAACTTTCTTTTGGGAGTTTAACTCCGAATAAAATTGTTTTGGGGGTTTAACTCCAAATAATTTTTTTGGGAGTTTAACTCCATCACAAAAGGGAAGGTCTTTTGGAGCTCCTGCTCCCTCTCACGTGAGGGAGAAGGGACCTCCCACTAAGTAGAGAAGGAACCTCCCACTAAGTCGGAGCTTTCCCTCCTTCTCACGTGAGGGGAAGGCTCCCACTTTGTGGGAGCCTCCTCCCTCTCACTTGAGGAAGAGAGAACTCCCACCAAGTGGGAGCTTTCTCCCCTCTCCGTGAGGGGGGCTCCTCATTTAATGGAGTTTAACTCCACACCAAATAAAAATCTTTTTGGAGTTGAACTCCATTTAAAATTCTTTTAGAGTTTACCTCCACAACAAAAATTCTTTTGGAGTTTAACTCCACAATAAAAATCTTTTTGGGGAGTTTAACTCCACATTAAATCTTTTTAGGAGTTTAACTCCATTTAAAATTCTTTTGGAGTTTAACTCCACAATAAAAATCTTTTTCGAGTTGAACTCCATTAAAAATTCTTTTTGGAGTTGAACTCTACAATAAAATTCTTTTAGATTTAACTCCACAATAAAAATCTTTTTGGAAACTCCATTTAGAATTCTTTTAAAGTTTAACTTCACATTTAAAATTCTTTTGAAGCTTAACTCCACAACAAATTTCTTTTGGAGTTGAACTCCATGTAATTAAAAGAAAAGATTAAAAAAAAAATTGGAGCCCCCCTCACGTGAAGGGGGGCTCCCACCAAGTGGGAGCCCCTGCTTCCTCTCACGTGAGAGGGAGGGAACTCCCACCAAATGGGAACTCCCCCCCCCCCCTCACGTGAGGGAGAGGAAGCTCCCACTAAGTTGGAGCTTCTCCCCTCCTTCACGTGAGGGGGAGGCTCCCATTTAGTCGGAGCCTCTTTCCCACCTCACGTGAGAGGGGGCCCTTTTCCTTTTTTTTAAATTTTTTTTATTTAATAAAAAGAGAAATAAATTAAATTAAATTATAAATAACAATTTTTTTAAAAAATATTTTTTTATTATTCTTTTTTTATAAAAAATATATGTATCCTTTTTTTACAAATGGAACAAAAAAATGAACACGTCTCCATTGTTATATATATATATATATATATATATATAATTCGCATTGAGTTCGCATGACTAGTTTTACCCGTCAATCGGAGGTTCTCTCGCTCCAAAAGTGAGGGGTAATTAATGGCAGCTTAGTCCGTGGCTGCCGGAGATTCGGATCCCCACAATCAATAAATCCCGGCCTACCCTGGGCAGGGGGGATCTGTATATGCCTGACAAGCGCGCGCGTATTCCTATCTCAATAGGGTGACGAAAAACACCCTACAGATTCTGGCACGCCCTGTGGTACATTTTCTCTCCTTCCATAATTCGGGTTAAACGTTCATGCGAACTCAATCAACATATACATTGATTGCATGTACTGAAATTATGCTTCTTTGTGCAGGTTAACGGTTTTCAATTGCAATCTTCGGACGCAGCAAAAATGTCTCTGAGGACAAGCCCATCTCTCAACACGGCTCCCGTCTCCTACACGATAAAGATGGACGCCAGGACGGTCCTCCTGGCCAGTCTCGGGCGACAATGGGAGGAGCCGCTACTACCATTCGGCTCTATTTTGTTCATGCCATCTAACGCCATCTCTACTCCTCAAGCACCGGTGATGGATAAACCGGCCTCGAAATGCAAGAGGCCAAATGTGGTGATCTCGAGGGCACCACTATCCAAACGCAAGTCGGTGTTTGAACGACTTTTCTTGGCTCCAGCTGGAGGCAAGGCCATCAACACCAAAAAGCAACAAGGCATCTCGGACAAGCTCCAGCGGTGCCCCTGACAACTGCTCAATCGGGTATCTTCTCTAAGCTCCCCGTCAATCGACTCACGATGGCTTCCTGGATGATGGATGCCCGTCAAGCCCTCAAGATTGAGAAGCTAAGACAGAAATGGCTCAGATATAGAGCCAACAAAAGGGTTAGGGCTCATGCTAGACTGAACTTTATGAGATTCCAAGAATAGGGTTACCCCGGCAAAGATAAAGAGATGGCTGGATATGTGGTCCACACTGTCTACATGGTGGGCACGCGCAGCAAGAGTAAGGACGGGGCCACTACATCTCAAATCCAATCTGGCATGAATATGGCTGCCACTTTCCAAGACCAGCCTCCTCTAGAAGGTAATGAAAACCCCTCCAGTGATGCTGATAAGCAGTGAGATCCCTCGGTTCATGAGGAATCGGGCTCGAAAAGCAAAGATGGGCCAATCTTTCATCCCAAGAACGCAGAGCAGCAACTTCTCCAAGAGCTCCGAAAACAGCTCAGAAGCAAAGACAAAGAGATGGCCAAGCTTTACTCAAAAATTGACGACTTAACGAATGTCATGATGCAGCTCACGGCCCAAGTTGCCTCTCAGCCGCCCAATCAAGCGCAGGGTTCTGCTCATGAACTGGGAAACGGTGTCCCGAGACAGCCGACGCCTATTCCCTCAAATCCAAAGGTGGGCGGACCGCATAAAAATCAGTCGCCTCCTATCTTGGGAAATGTCTTGGCTACCGATAATAGTAGCCCGCTAACTCAAGATCAAATCATGGATTTGGTTGCCAACAAAGTCAAAACATTGGTAGCCGAAGCGCAAAAAGATGTTAGCAGTAGCGGGAGACCATATCCTGCTCAGTATGATCTGGTAGAATTTCCTAGCGGCTATATCATCCCCAAATTCAGAATATTTGATGGGACGGGAAATGCGAATCAGCACATCGCCTATTTTAAAGCCTCATGCGAGAATACTGGGGGCAATGATGCGCTTCTCCTCCGCCGGTTCGTTAATAGCCTGACTGATGTCGCTTTCGACTAGTACGCGAACATACCGGATAGCTCCGTTACTGCTTTCGTCCAAATGGAATCTCTGTTTCGACAAAGGTTCATGAGTGTCAGCGATAAGATCACCATTGCCGACCTCGTAAGGACCAAGCTAAAGAACAATGAAAGCAACACAGATTTTATAACCTGATAGCACAATCTCTCCGTCAAATGTGAACCGCCGATAGAGCAGGACCAATCTGTCAGCCTCCTCGTCGGAAATCTCAACAATTGGATGACCCCGTTTCTATGCACCACGGGTCTCAAAACATTCCAAGAGCTGATCAGGAAAGTTCAAATGTTGGAGCGTTCAAAACAGAAGTTCTCCTCTGATTCCCAAAATAACAATAGGTCCTGGAGAAACCGAAAGGACGATAATCGCAAAGGCGGAAATTCCGACGATGCTGAATCTTTTAACGCTTCGGCTAACCGAAATAAGCGAGGGATGAGCGGGCCTAATGCCAACCAGCCTCGGAAGCCATTGTTCGGGGAAGGATGAGAATCTCCACTGAAAGAGAAGCTGGATAAGGTCTATTCCTTCAGAAGGGACAAAGTCCACAAGATATTTAAGGACGCCCGGAGAAACGGTCTACAGTTGCCAGAATCAAAGAGACCGCAAGAAGCGAATATGACCGACGACCCTAAATATTGCCCCTATCACAGAGTGATAAGTCATGCCATTGAGGACTGATTCATCTTCAAAGATTGGATTGAAAAACAATACAAGGCAGGAGAGATAGAACTGTCTAAAGGCGTGTTAACAAACAGTCAAGCTACGACCGCCAATTTCATACAAACGAAGACTGAAGTCCTTCGGGAACCTGATTCTCTCAAACATCTGCCTTCCTATGAAAGGAGATGACCGCCAAGTCGTTAAACTGGGAACAATCGACCCCTAAGTCGTTAAACTGGGGATGTAAAAAAAATGTAAATAAATGGAAAAAAGCCGAAATGATGTGGCAACTCGCAATAAAAATCAGCGAGTAAAATAAAGATGAAAATAAAGCCGAAATGATGGGGCAACCGCGAATAAATAGCCGAAATGATAGGGCAATCGCGACCTTCGCGATAATAAAAACTGAAATGATAGAGCAATCGCGGTAAAAAAACAGCGAATGATGAGTCGCTCCTGGTACCATATTCCAGTGCAGCGATGCAGACGCCAACCAAAATTTCAAATCTTTGAATGTCCCAATGGCGAATGATGAGTCGCTCCTGATACCATATTCCAGTGCGGCGATACAGATGCCAACAAATTCTCAAAATTCTCCCAGCCCTACGGTTGGTCCCCAAGTTGACTACCGTATACAATCCACAGGCTCAAATAATTCTCATCACACCCATGCCCTACCGCAACCACCAGTCCAGCGGCCGGTCTCCGCCCTTGGAATTATGTTCCATTTGGGAAGACCCACTCATGTGTCCTCATGATACATAAGAAGAACAAACTTACGAGATCCTCTCGACTCGTAAGAAAACACCTTCGTGGGATCCTTATGACTCACAAAGGAAAAACACACTTGGGAGTCCCCATGACTCTTAAAGAGAAAGTACACCTACGAGATCCTTTCGACTCGTAGGGAGAAAATATTTTTATGGGACCCTTACGACTTATAAAATTGAAAAGAGTTAGCTGATAGGGATATAAACCTGTCTCCTAAGCCATCGCTCCCCAACGGGTAAAGGAAAATGATGAATTGCTCCCGGCACTTGTGCTTCAGTGTTAGCAACGTTGATGCCGACCCCAACCCCAAAATTCCAAACTTCCAATCCAATAGACCCCTAAGTCGTTAAACTGGGAACAGAAGACCTCTAAGTCATTAAACTGGGAATAGACGACCCCTAAGTCGTTAAACTGGGAACGAGGGAAATTCCCTCACGGCAAATGATGATTCTCTTCTGGTACCATATTCCAGGGTAGCGATGGTGGTGCCAAACCAAAACCAAAACCAAAATCCCCAAATCCACTCATGGCAAATGATGATTCGCTCCTGGTACCATATTCCAGTGTAGAGATGCTGATGTCAACCCAAATCAAATAAAACTAACAACCTCTGCGGCGGAATCATGCTTCATCTCAGAACGTACCCCGTGTCGAAATCATGCTTCGCCTCGGAGTACCTGCTTTCTCCGTCGGAATTATGCTTCGACTGGGAATTGACCTCTGCGTCGGAATCATGCTTCGCCTCAGAGTGTACCCCATGTCGAAATCATGCTTCGCCTCGGAGTATCTACATTCCCTATCAGAATTATACTTCGCCTGGGAATCTGCCTCTACATTAAAACCAGTGACACTTCGTGCCGGGGAAACGTCGACCACAGACACTCTATGCCGGGGACAAGTCAACCAATGACCTCCCTGTCGGAATTATGCTTCGGCTCGGAATCAAGTCAACCAGCGACCTCCCTATCGAAATTATGCTCTACCTTGGAATCAAGTCAAAAAGCGACATCCCCGTCGAAATTATGCTTCGACTCAGAATCAAGTCAACCAATGACCTCCCCATCGTAATTATGCTCCGACTCTGAATCAAGTCAACCAACGACCTCCCCGTCGGAATTAAGCTCCGCCTCGGAATCAAGTCGACTAACAAGCTCTGCGTCGGAATCATGCTTCGTCTCAAAGTGTCCCCCGAGTCGAAATCATGCTTCGCCTCGGAGTATCTGTCTTCCCTGTCGGAATTATACTTCTCCTGGGAATCAACCTCTGCATCGAAATTATGCTTCGATCAGAATGTCTGTCGCTTGTTGGAATTATGCTCTGACCCCTTGGAATCATGCTCCGCTCATCGAAATCATGCTCCGCTCCCTGGAATCATGCTCCGCTCTTCAGAATTATGCTCCGACCCCTGGATTTATGCTCCGTTCTTAGGAATGATGCTCTGATCCTCGGAATTATGCTCCGATCTTCGGAATTATGCTCCCGGAATGATGCTCCACCCCTGGAATGATGTTCCTTCTCGAAGTACAACTCCAAGATCCATCAATTTCTTTCACACAACTCATATATGCGGTGTGCATTTATTGATGGGGGCACTTTATTGGGGTCAAAAATTACACTCCGGTTGACCAAGTCAAAGTCAACCCTAAGTAAGCGGGCCCAAGCCCAGATCAAGTGGGCCTATTCCCAAGTTGAGCCCCGCGGCCGGCCTCCCCCATGCCAAAATGAAATCATGTAATAAATAATTTTGATGTAATTTTTATGAATGGATGTAAGAAAAAAATGGGCATGAAGCCAAATTTTTGTAAAGCCCAAAGCTCATGTGTAAAAGAAATAAGCACATGAGGAATGGGATGGGCAAAATGCCATTTTGAAAAGCCCAAAGGGTTGTGTGTAAATTTGTAAGTCTATATAAGGCAACATGATAATGAAATAAAAAGAGAATGCATTCCCCATCAAATCTCGAGGGTTTGTGCCTCTATTCTCACTATCTCAAGTTCTTCCTCTTCCTTTTCATTTTCTAATTAAATCAAGAGCTTAGCTCTCTTTTCTTAAAAACTAAAAAAAGTTTTACCATAAACCCACTGAAGGAGAGTTTAACTCTCACATCCGATCGAAGAAAAAATTGTAAGTCTACGGTAGCGCCCCGGCCGTCTAACAGACGCCAAATGCGGAACAAAAAATTTTAACTGGCGCTATCGTATACTATAACTTGGATCTGCCATTATTGCTAAACTAACAAACTGTAAAGAGAGTAGAAAGGTTATACCGAACGATCCGAGTCCTTCGTTCTTTAACCATCATCCCACGCTCCGTTGCGGCTGCTCCGATCTCGTCGATCTCCGATCTGCTCGTCCAGGTGGCACCACGTCAACGGTTCTTTAAACGGGCTCCCGCCTCTGACCCAAGGCAACTCGGTCGTCAAGTTTGCTAAAAGAGACGACCAAGATTGATGTAGAGAATGAGTAGAATACTTTGTCTCACTTCGTCCAAAGTCGTGGACGATCGGTTAATGAAGTTGCCACTCGAAATGAAATGGAATGAGAAATGAGTTATCAAATTTCCATACACTTTAAACCATAGTCTTTTTCCAAAAATGAAATCTATCAAGTGAGTGAGAGTGAGGGGAGGGGCCGGCCACTTATAAGGAGGTGGGGGGGTAAGTATAGGAGCAAGGAAAGAGGGTGACAATAAACAAGAAGCTTATCATAACCATGAGTCATGATACACCTAGTATGAACACATTAAAGCAAACTAATGAATCACTTAACCTAGTCATCATGCTTTAAATGAATCATTAAATGCAACCATGAGTCACTAACCTCATCACCACTTCTAGAAGCTTCTAGAAGCTTCCACACCCATCTCAAGAAAAAATAAATCCATCTTTAACCGAATGTTAAAAGACGGGCGATAGAAAACTGGAAACTGGAAACTGGCAACTTTCAAAAGCGAATCCTGAAACGAATTTCAGGACAACCCCGTAACAGTATAAACATATCCGCATTTGTATTACGACCGAATACAAATGCAACTGAGACAAAGATATTATATCTACTCAATATAATACTCGGATCCGGCTTAAACCAAAGCCCGCCAGTATTATCTGCCCGAAATATAACACATGCGTAAACGCACGTGCATTTTCCGAACCCTGCCATAAAACCATACGGCCTCTACAACGTTTCGCCCGAACTTGGAAAACTGTCTGTGGGGGACTCTAATGACTCGTCAGTACCCTGGCAGTGGGTTTAACCATAAGCCGTCAGCGGCACTAGCTGTGCGTAACGGCTGCCCATGGACTGACCTCAAAGGAGGCCGATGAGCGAACTCATCCGGAAACCCTACTGAGCCTAACAGTGACAATGTATATACAGTCCGGTCCGTTCGTCTATGAGTATCGCATATCTGCCTAGGGGGCTAGTAACGTCAGACCCCCAATAGCAGTATAAGTCATGTCGGAGTGTAGCCCAAAAACACCCTGAGATACTACTGGAGTACCTACCAGTAAATCTCCTGCTACGGCCGTGGGCTTTGTGTAATGGCCCTCCTAGGCACAGCGCGATCTCACCCCCAATACCGGGAGAGACGAATCCCCTGCCGATCCGCTCGCGTGCCTCCATGTGGCTCGGGACTGTACCCAAAAACTACCTGTTTGCACGACTCCTTTGAGCCGTGGTAGGGTAGAAATCAAAGCACGGTGGGAACTCACACGAGACAAATGACGACCTCAGGTCGATGGACTAACCTGTACACATGTCACCAGGGAACTGCTATCTGACGATATGTATAATACCAACTAGCAGGTTCCCGGCGAGTCCTGTCCGGTGTACTCATAACCCAATGAGCACCTGTATACATCTTAGGTGATCCAACTGACACCAGTGGCTTGTGAGACCGGCCACCGCCCCTTGTCGGGGTCTCGACTGTATACACTAGTCTACTCCGGAGTATCGATACCCTGTCTCGAAACTCCAACGACTAGGGCCACAATTAAGGATATGCATATAAACCACCCAACTCTCACGTATATGATCGCCATCATACTGTTGGTAGTAAAGCAAGATCCTAAGGGCTCTATCAAAGTGTAGCAGTGATCAGTCACCTGAATTTGTACACGACTGATAAAGGCAAACCAGATAGCATACTATCATCTCGAGTAAGACTGTCCTACCGGTATAGGTCCTCCGCAATCATTGTAATCACGTACCTGCGATCCAATAATTGACTCTGAGGGCACTATATCCAACAATCTCCCACTTGCACTTAAGGCTAATTATTGCGATGTCGACTACTCACAGCCCGTGTGAAACCGAACATCCAACTCCTCTACTAATCAGTTTCACAAAGCTCGTTTGTAAAACTATTGTGTTCGAGAAATAGTCTCAGTGAGTGGATCCGCCCAGAAGTATCTTTCTATATCTCTCTAAATCTCAAGTTCGCGGAGAAAGCCATCTCCCGAATTGAGTAATACCTGTCTTAGAATATGTCTGGATATCTGATGGGACCTAGTTCATAAATGAACTCCAAATCCAAACTTCTTAGACTGTATCGATCACTGAACCTAATCAGTATCCAGTACCATGCCATCCACAGTATCCTCTTGGACCACCTGTCCATAATACTGTCCCTCATCAGAGGGAAAACTATAACTCTGACAATCACTCTGTCAACCATGTCACCTTTGAAGCCTGGAATGATAACCGTCTCCCGAAGGAGGCTGCCGTCATCAAATCCGTAGAACATGCACTTATGTTCTAAAACTGCTACCTTATGTTTCTCCAGGATTGGATTAATACAAACTTATCGTATCTAGTGCAAAAACAACATCTGGTGTGCTACTTGACATCTCACGATTGACTCAAATGCCTAAGCAAGTGATCTGCCAGTCATGCACATCCCTCTTCCCTTTAGTCTGTAAGACATCTTTAGAGAGGGTGATTCCATCACTTGCAGGTACACCACCATGCCAGGAGTCATCTATTCTAAAAACTATCAGAATACTGTCAAAGTACCCACATTGGGAAACTACCCAAATCCAGATCTAAAACCATAGATCTAGAAACCAGAATGTCTGATATTATATCCATATCCTGTCTGGAGAAACAACTGTGTGACGATCACAGTACAACCGATCGTAGTATAGGAATTTTACTTCCTACTCTGTGTATGTCATCTAAATACCAGGACATCACACCCTACTACCTTCTTAACAGATCCATCCCCTATTCTGATGAAGTCAAACCCATGACTGTCACATCAAAATTAGATGATCTATCTCCGCTATAACTGCTCTAGTCTATAAATAGACATAAGCTACTTGCCCACTATGCTTCCGCTGCTCCTACTGACCACAACAACCCTCTGGCAGAATAATATACACGTGCACTTCTAAAACTAGTTTAGAACGACGCTATACTTAACCTCCTGCCGGGTCTCATAGTCTGGAACAATAGTAGTGTCAAGTTTGGGTAAGCAAGAACCTCCCTGTCACCGTCCTTGAGGCTACCGGAGTACCTTTCGGGTGTCAGAGATTACCCACCATATCTGCGGAGTGGCTAATGGAATGTCAAACCTGATTGAATATATAGGTCCTATTAAATTTTTCGTAATCGTTTGCGGTTCTGAATCACTTCCAGTTCTACCATACTCCCACTACTGTTTTCTGAAAAAATCCATTTTACTAAAACTGTAGCGAGTCAAGAACAATATCACTATTGATCTTCCAGATGGTAGAAAATCAACCCTCGTCATAGCTAGGGTCAACCCACAAACTGCTATTACATAAATGTGCCATGAGTTATCCAGAGTCTGGTTTTAAGCATAAGCCGGACAACTCTCCATACCTTAATATCGTTAAGATATAAACCATTCTATATCCAATATAGAAACTTTGGCACTTATTTAATTGGAACCATATTCAATCATGCAGCTGTCTCCAGTGCATATCAACTTAATTGGAGAGAGGCTAATCAGCATTACTCAACTTAGGAATCCATCCAATTATGAGTAATCTGAAAGAGAAACAAGTTTCTCAAAACCATTACTATCATCTGAATACCAATCACAAGAATCTACATCTTCGATCTCTTTGAAGAATCCCGATACTTGTGACACCTGGTTCTCTACTTTATTCTTATACCCACAACTTCTCAAAACTTAGACCTTGTATTTCTACGAAACATTTGTCTAAATACTAGAGAAGTCATAAGTAAACAGAATATAGTACGAGGACCTATCCCTTTGTCCTGATGGACACTGGACAGCATACATTACTCTGTATAAATCCGCTGAGTTGAACAACTCAAAACCTGTGCGTCGTAGATTGAAAAACTGTACCCAGGTGATTTCTTCAAATATCACCAATTACAACGAATTCCGATATAATGAGGATGATCATCTAATTCCCAATAACTTACTCCCATTCATCATCTGTAAAACCATACAGATATGAGAATGAAATCTGGTAAATACATACCCTTGGAGTAAGTATCTAATCGGGAAAACAGTTTTCCTTTAACAATGCACTGAAACATGAAAATGTTTCGTAGGGGTATCCTGGTATTCCTACTAATGCCTCTTCCATAATCCAATTCATGACTTTAACCGTATATTTCATTGCCTTCTCTCCAAATCCCTTTATTTGTCTTTTAGTCGTTACCTTCTGTACACCTTCGTTAGGCTAAATGGTTTTCTTCCTTCCCTACCGTTCGACACCAGCCTATGGTTTGGAAGAAGACTATCCAGTAAGCATAATAGGTGTACCCTCCTAAACCAAGGAGTACTCGCAACTTGAGAGAAGGTGATGATAAAAGACAACTGAATAATACCTTATTATATTTCTCCCGAACTGGGGAAAAAAGCAAAGGTGAAATAGGAGTGGCGATGAAGCACGCGGTTTGGTCGTGAATGATAACAGTCGCAATTTACTTTGCCCTCTTTCTAATCCCTTTATTTTGTCTTTACATATTACCTTCTGCACACCCTACTTAGGCTAATTGGTTTTCTTCATTCCCTACCTTTCGGCACCTGCCTATGGTTTGGAATAAGACTATCCAATAAGCGTAATAGGTGTACTCTCCTAAACCAAGGAGCCCTCGCAACCTGAGAGAATGTGATAATAAAAGACAACTGAATAAACCAATTCTATTTCTCCTGAACCTGGATCCATCCTCGAAGAAGTCCCTTCGAGTTCGTATATAACCATACGATGGATCTATCCAATGGAAGTGGATGTCCGTAGTAATATGGGGTGTTCTGAGAAATGCAAAGGATAGAAGAAGGAGTGGCAATGACTTATGCAACTCAGACAATCCAAAAGCCAGTATTTTAAGAAGGTTCGGTCAACTTGGTCGCTGAGTCATAGTCTAGGGTCGGTCAATGGTCGCAGCCAAAAAGAGAGAGAGAGAGAGAAAAGAAACACTCTGTGTGCACTCTAACCTAGATCAGAATGGTTATTACTTTATCTAATCCGGAAACCTCCCATTGTCCTGTCAAATTCTCCTCCAAACCTGAAAGAAGAATCAATCGGGATCACCCGAAGAGTAAACCAACTCATCAGTGGGAATTGGGATCCAACTCTCATCGCATGATAACGTGACGGAATCCACTCACGTTACTCACACTCCAGAAGGTATGCACATACTTGGCAAGTTTCAGTTTCTTTAGAAACTCCCGATATGATTTTTGCCCCATGCTCTTATGACCTTAGCGTTAGGTTAAAATGTCATAAGTCACATGCCAAGTTCAACCCATCATTATCTTGTTAATTTGAACCCACCCGCACATGCCCTTGGCATTAGGTCAAAATGGCAGAACGGCTGTCCCAAACCAACTCATCTATCTATACAACAAATGAATACCCAGCAGCTACCAAACACTATGCCTTGGCGTTAGGTCAAAATACATAGCTTGAATACTACTGAATACCCAAAAGAAATGACGGAGGGCTACGGCTGGTTTTTGGCGAAAAACCTTTAACGTAGTGAACTTGATATCGCTGAAGGAACCTGATAGCTTTTTATAAAAATATAGTGGCGAAAAACCTTTTGCTAAAGAGGTCACTCCCGGTGAAGGGATCTCGGCTCTTTCCTCGTGGAATGAGGTGCAGGATATTCCACTGAATACCGCTATGCAAAGCAACTTGTAATCGACTATAGTGAAGTTATCACCCTGACGCAAACTTTTGCCCAAGGGGTCATTCCCGGTGAAGGGATATCGGCCCTTGCCTCGTCGAATGAGGTGCAGGATATTCCAACCGAATACCGCTATGCAAAACAAAAGGAAACGTCTTTGTAATAACACTTTATAAAATTGTTCCAACAACTCCAAATAGGTTTGTTTTCCTTTGCATTGATCACAATCAACGCAGTCCCATCAATCAATCACACCAGAAAAGAACGAAAATAAAATGTACGTATATGCATCCGCATTCGTCACTGGGTTCCGTCATTATCCGTTAGGTTACTTAACTAACGACAGAGCGGGGACTGGACTAGCGTGGCTGCAAAACATATACAAATCTAATAGTATATGTACCAACATACAATAATCGCTCCAGGCGTGATAATATGCAACATTACAGAAAAGTAATAAGCATCACAGAACAATACAGATAATCTGGGATCCCCGGGTTTCACAGAGCCGTTGCTGAAACCCGACGTTCCCCTGGTCGTGTGGATAGCCTGTGCAATGAAACCTAGATCTCTACGGGTGCGGCAAGTTACCCGCCAAAACCTGAAGCGAGGCAGCCCCCTACAGCAAAGTGAATGGACCACCCAGCACTTCACGGAATCCGGTAGCTTGAGCACCCCTCCTTGGGTCAACCTGTACCCCCTACGAGTGCGGCGAATAGTCTGCCAATTCTAGAGTGAGGCCCCTCTGCCTCTCAAAGCCATGAGATGCGGACCCGTTGCCCTCCAGAACCCGGCTATCCGTGCACCCCGTCGCGGGATAAATCTAGTACAGAAATAAAAATAGTACAACAGGTACATCGACCTCAACATGGTCATGCCCCAAAAGAATATTATACAGCAGGCAGTGACGGCAGTCCACATGTTGGACGCTCGCCCCGCAATATCAAATGTACAAATAAATCCAAACTGCACTACCATTGCACACTGCTATCCACCACGACAAATCCGTAACATCACAGCACAACACAGAACATCAACGCGAATGTCACGTTCGCAAACCCGTCTAAAAGAACTATAGCAATCAGACGCGGTTTACCGATCAAATGACATTCCCGGTCGGAGATATAATGTGAGTACTGCAAACTAACATGTTTAAATTTCGATCGACTAAATATCATGAAGTGGGCCCCACGTATACTTGCTGTACAGTAACAAAATCTGGGCCCAAAAGATATATACCAAAAACCCCAATTTCCAGAGAAGAATCCACCATGGAAATTTGGGCCAATGATTACACAGAATAGCCGCGGATGCACGGTCAAACCCTAGGTTTGACCGCGATTCTGCAACTGTCTTGTAAGGTCACGTGACCAAATTTGTACGGTGTGCTTAGAAAACCCTGCACAGATTTCTGTGATATGTAAAATAATTTTTGGAACCCTTTAAAAATCAACAGAAACTGTGAACTTGAATTTTGCGATTTTCGATATCCGGTTCGATCGATATTTTAAACGTGTTAGCACAAGTTAGTAAAGCATAATGGTGAGGCTCTGATACCACTGTAAGTCTACGGTAGCGCCCCGGCCGTCTAACAGACGCAAATGCGGAACAAAAACTTTTAACTGGCGCTATCGTATACTATAACCCGGATCTGCCATTATTGCTAAACTAAAAAACTGTAAAGAAAGTAGAAAGGTTATACCGAACGATCCGAGTCCTTCGTTCTTTAACCATCATCCCGCGCTCCGTTGCGGCTGCTCCGATCTCGTCGATCTCCGATCTGCTCGTCCAGGTGGCACCACGTCAACGGTTCTTTAAACGGGCTCCCGCCTCTGACCCGAGGCAACTCGGTCGTCAAGTTTGCTAAAAGAGATGACCAAGATTGATGTAGAGAATGAGTAGAATACTTTGTCTCACTTCGTCCAAAGCCGTGGACGATCGGTTAATGAAGTTGCCACTCGAAATGAAATGGAATGAGAAATGAGTTATCAAATTTCCATACACTTTAAACCATAATCTATTTCTAAAAATGAAATCTATCAAGTGAGTGAGAGTGAGGGGAGGGGCCGGCCACTTATAAGGAGGTGGGGGATGAGTGTAGGAGCAAGGAAGGAGGGTGACAATAAACAAGAAGCTCATCATAACCATGAGTCATGATACACCTAGTATGAACACATTAAAGCAAACCAATGAATCACTTAACCTAGTCATCATGCTTTAAATGAATCATTAAATGCAACCATGAGTCACTAACCTCATCACCACTTCTAGAACCTTCTAAAAGCTTCCACACTCATCTCAAGAAAAGATAAATCCGTCTTTAACCGAATGTTAAAAGACGAGCGATAGAAAACTGGAAACTGGCAACTTTCAAAAGCGAATCCTGAAACGAATTTCAGGACAACCCCGTAACAGTATAAACATACCCGCATTTGTATTACGACCGAATACAAATGCAACTGAGACAAAGATATTATATCTACTCAATATAATACTCGGATCTGGCTTAAACCAAAGCCCACCAGTATTATCTGTCCAAAATATGACACGTGCGTAAACGCACGTGCATTTTCCGAACCCTGCCATAAAACCATACGGCCTCTACAACGTTTCGCCCGAACTTGGAAAACTGTCTGTGGGGGAATCTAATGACTAGTCAGTACCCTGGCAGTGGGTTTAACTACAAGCCGTCAGCGGCACTAGCTGTGCGTAACGGCTGCCCATGGACTGATCTCAAGGGAGGCCGATGAGCGAACTCATCCGGAAACCCTACTGAGCCTAACAGTGACAATGTATATACAGTCCGGTCCATTCGTCTATGAGTATCGCATATCTGCCTAGGGGGCTAGTAACGTCAGACCCCCAATAGCAGTATAAGTCGTGTCGGAGTGTAGCCCAAAAACACCCTGAGATACTACTGGAGTACCTACCAGTAAATCTCCTGCTACGGCCGTGGGCTTTGTGTAATGGCTCTCCTAGGCACAGCGCGATCTCACCCCCAATACCGGGAGAGACGAATCCCCTGCCGATCCGCTCACGTGCCTCCATGTGGCTCGGGACTGTACCCAAAAACTACCTGTTTGCACGACTCCTTTGAGCCGTGGTAGGGTAGAAATCAAAGCACGGTGGGAACTCACACGAGACAAATGACGACCTCAGGTCGATAAACTAACCTGTACACATGTCACCAGGGAACTGCTATCTGACGATATGTATAATACCAACTAGCAGGTTCCCGGCGAGTCCTGTCCGGTGTACTCATAACCCAATGAGCACCTGTATACATCTTAGGTGATCCAACTGACACCAGTGGCTTGTGAGACCGGCCACCGCCCCTCGTCGAGGTCTCGACTGTATACACTAGTCTACTCCGGAGTATCGATGCCCTGTCTCGAAACTCCAACGACTAGGGACCACAATTAAGGATATGCATATAAACCACCCAACTCTCACGTATATGATCGCCATCATACTGTTGGTAGTAAAGCAAGATCCTAAGGGCTCTATCAAAGTGTAGCAGTGATCAGTCACCTGAACCTGTACACGACTGATAAAGGCAAACCAGATAGCATACTATCATCTCGAGTAATACTGTCCTACCGGTATAGGTCATCCGCAATCATTGCAATCACGTACCTACGATCCAATAATTGACTCTGAGGGCACTATATCCAACAAAAATAGGGTTAGATTTTCGCTACCTTCTTCTCCCTCCTCAAGATCCAATTTGAGAGAGGGAGAAGAAGGGAAACTCACCTCCCAAGACTCCATCAAGAGAAGAAAAAGGGTCTCTTTTTTTATCATCCAATATCTAAATCTTGGAGTTTTAAGAGAACCCATTTTGGGTTTCTTCTCAAAAGAGAAAGGACGAAATCTTTTGGAGTTTAACTCCACAAATAAAATTCTTTTGGAGTTTAACTCTATAATAAAACCTTTTTTTTTGAGTTTAACTCCGAATAAATCTTTTTTGGGAGTTTAACTCCAACTGAAATTTTTTGGAGTTTAACTCCATCACAAAAAAAGAGGGGGTCTTTTGGAGCTCCTGCTCCCTCTCACATGAGGGAGAGAGAACTCCCACCAAGTGGGAGCTTTCTCCCCTCTCACGTGAGGGGGAGGCTCTCCATTTAGTAGAGTTTAACTCTACACTAAATAAAAATCTTTTTGAAGTTGAACTCCATTTAAAATTCTTTTGGAGTTTAACTCCACAACAAAAATCTTTTTGGAGTTTAACTCCACAATAAAAATCTTTTTGAGGAGTTTAACTCCATTTAAAAATCTTTTGGAGTTTAACTCCACAATAAAAATCTATTTGGAGTTGAACTCCATTTAAAATTCTTTTTGGAGTTGAACTCCACAATAAAATTCTTTTAGATTTTAACTCCACAATAAAAATCTTTTTAGAGTTGAACTCTATTTAGAATTCTTTTGGAGTTTAACTCCACAACAAAATTCTTTTGGAGTTGAACTCCATGTAATTAAAAAAAAGATAAAAATAATAATAATTTTAGTGCTCCCCTCACGTGAGAGGGAAGCTCCCACCAAGTGGGAGCCTCTGCTCCCTCTCATGTGAGGGGGGAGAACTCCCACCAAATGGGAGCTTTTAGTCAAGTTTCATGGAAGTCTCTTTCAAGAAGGATCACGTGAGGGGAAGGGGAGGCTCCCCCCAAGTGGGAGATTTCCCCCTCCCTCACGTGAGGGGGAGGAAGCTCCCACTAAGTTGGAGCTTCTCCCCTCCTTCACGTGAAGGGGAGGCTCCCACTAAATGGGAGCCTCTTTCCCACCTCACGTGAGGGGGGGCTCTTTCTTTTTTTTAAAAAAATATTATTTAAAAAAATGAGTAATAAAAAAAAATAAATTATAAATAATATTATTTTTATAAAAATGTTTCTTTAAATATTTTTTTATTATATTTTTTATAAATAAATATATATATATATATATCATTTTTTTTACAAATGGAACAAAAAAATGAACACGTCGCCATTGTTATATATATATATATAAAAACACACCAATACTTTGCATTGAGTTTGCACGACCAGTTTTAGCCGTCAATTGAAAGTTCTCTCGCTCCAAAAGCGAGAAGTAATTAATGGTAGCTTAGTCCGCGGCTGCCGAAGATTCGGATCCCCACAATCAATAAACCCCGGCCTGCCCTAGGCAGGGGGAATCTGTACATGCCTGACAAGCGCGCGCGTATTCCCATTTTAATGGGGTGACGAAAAACACCCTACAGTGTGTGGCCGCTATTTTGACCCATCACATTTAACGGAAAAATGTCCTTTGAATCCCCCGTCTCAAGATCATGAACAAACCAATGCTGCTTTTCAGCAACAACCTAAAAACGATCCTTATTCATCCACATATAATCAGGGATAGAGGAATCATTCTAATTTTGCTTGAAACCAAAACCAATCTCAATCTCAAAATCAGTTCCCAAAATAATTATCAAAGGCTTCCTCTACAGCAACAACAGCCACCACAACAAATTCAGCAGCCTTTTCAACTGCAATCTTTCCAAAATCCAGCCAACAACTTTGCCCCTTATAATAATTCTTTCCAACCACAGATTAATATTCCAACGGCCGGTACCGATAAAATCTCTGCACTCGAAAGATGTTTAGAAATGTTTATTAAACAATCTGCACAAACGACGGCTAATTTAACATCTTTTATCCAAATGCTGATGCAACAAACTGCTTCCCACGGTGAAACCATAAAATCAATTGAAGCACAAATTGCAAAGTTGAATGCCGCAATGAATGAGAAAGAGAAAGGGAAAATTCCATCTCAACCTCTACCAAATCCTGGCCACTCACAAAGTGCAAATCTCATCCTTCACCAACAAAATTATAATGTGAGCTTCGTAACTACGTTGAGATCGGGAAGAGAGCTGAATAACCAGGTTGGTGAACAAGTTGATGATTCAGATGATACCCCGGCTACTACTTCTACTCTTATTTCGTCTAGTCCAATATCTTCTTCCGAGCCTATTCTCCGTTCTTCACTAGGCTCGAACTCTCAGCCCACTTCCTTGAATGAATTACCATCTACGACCATCCCAAAATCAATTTGGGGATACATTCCATCCCCACAAACTTCTCCACAAGAGTTGGACCCAACCCTTGTTAATAAAGCTCCTTTTCCAAACCGATTGAGGCCCAACAGACCAAGTCCACAAATGGAAAAGATTGTGGAAATTTTTAAACAAGTAAACATAAATATTCCACTCTTAGATACTATCCAACAAGTTCCATCCTATGCGAAAATTTTAAAGGACTTGTGCACTAGGAAAAGAAAAACTCAAGTGCCTAAAATGGTTTTCTTAGCGAGTAATTTGAGCAATGCTCTTACCTAACATGTACCCAAGAAATATAAAGACCCTGGTTGTCCTATAATATCTATTGCTATTGGGGGTAAAAATATCAATCGCGCTCTACTTGATTTAGGTGTTAGTGTTAACTTGCTCCCATATTCTGTTTATAAGCAATTAGGCATAGGAGAGTTGAAACCTGCACACTGCATTCTCCAGATGGTCGATCGATCTATCACCCACCCTAGGGGTGAGCTAGAGGACATGTTGATCAAAGTCGGGGAATTTGTATTTCCTGTGGACTTTATAGTTTTAGATACACAGCCTGTGGCGAACCCACGGAACCAAATCCTGATGATTCTCGGTCGACCTTTTCTAGCAACTTCAAACGCGATAATCAATTGTCGTAACAATTCCATGAACCTGTCCTCTGGAAAGATGACAATTGAGCTTAACATTTACAGGGCAGGAAGTCAACCCTCCGAACCTTATGCTCATATAGTTAATATATATTCTGTCAACAAGATAGGTTCTGACAGTTGCGAATTTGAGGAGTTTCACGATACTGATCTCGACGCCACTAATGCGTTATTGTTTGATCCAGCTATTTATTATACGAGTGAGGACCCTTCTGACGACAAGTCCACCCCCGAATCCGAATTCTTTGATTTGTCGAATGACTTAGTCGAGCTATCCGAGTTGGTCCCTTACACTAGATATGAACCTCTTATGGAGTCCGGGTATCATACTCGTTTTTCCGATGAGATTATCAATCGGAATATTGATGAAAGTTTTGAAGACATTTTCGCTGAAGAACTCGCGTTCCTTAAAGACATGGATGTTATGATGAATCAACCTCCACCCGAAAAAGTTGAACCGCCACTCCTTCTTCTTATCAAGTATGAGAATACGAATATTCCACCTATTCTTTATCTTTCATATTCTCGTTTTCGTTCACCATCATTATTTTGTCTCTACCAACCGAGATGTAAAACCGTTCAATTACACCTCTTATCTCCTCCCCGCTTCTTCACGTCCATCTGTAACATGATCTTCTACCAACCATGGTATTACATTGATAAAATATTCGAATGGTTGGTGTTGACTTTTGCTCTTTATAAAGTTTTATGTAGATCAATAATATTTACCCCCCTCTTATGATTTTAAATGCTTAGTAATAAAAACATAGTTAAGTTTGGGGGGGAGAAAAATATTTTGGCTCTTGAAAGAAAAGAAATTTTTGCACGATTGTGAGCCAAGAATAAGTTTGGGGGAGGAAAATAGGTTTAAGAGGGAGATTTGTGCTTATTCATTTTTGCATTATACTAAATAAAAGCACTAAATTTTTATTTTTTTTGAAAATAAAAGTTAGAAAGTGAAAAACACATATGAAAGAGAGGAAGAAATTTAAGAAATGCAAGAAAATTATATGTTTTAAAACTAAGCTAGCAATAAGTAGTCATGAGCTGGTGTCCCAAAGGTTGGTAAGATAAAGGAAATTACTAATCTGAAGATAGAAATAAGTCTGAAAAATAGTCCATATTCTTGAGTCCAAACTTCTGAACGTTGATACCCTATTATATGCACTTGCACATATCTTGAAACTTGGGATAGTAGAGAATGCCTTGAAATGCTCTTGTCTAAAAGGTTTAGTATGAAGGAAAAAAATATATAAAGAAAAACATGACACAAAAAAATATAAATGGTGAAGAAAAATGAACACCGGTTTTGTAATTACTTAAGGCAATATAAAAAAATATAGCGAGAGTGCCTTATCACCTAGTGCCTTAGACCAACCGGTTTGGGAGTCACTGCTAAGTCTTAGGTGTTGCAAGACCAGGATATTGCTAATTACGTCTTAATAAATGAGCACATTTGGTAATCAGTTGGTTAGTACCTCAAGAAGTATTAACAATCGCATGAAGAATGTGTGAGCAAATCCATCTAAAATATTCACTGACTAAAAAGTACTAAGGAAGATGGACAAGAGTATGATAGCTTGAATTGAATTCTCTAAGTGTAGGGTTATATTTTACACACACGTAGGGGTATATGATCGATATTTGGAAGAGAGATAGGGAGGAAGACTAAAGGCGATGTTTTATTGAGGGATGATATGATTTCTGACATCTTTTCAAGACCATTAGGATAGGGCTCATGGCAACTAAAAAGTTAGTGTAGTTTGAAACTCTTATTTTCAAGTTTTTTCTTTTATATATTTCTTATCTTTGTATGTAACTTTCATCTTCTTTTATTATGCGATTTTGTGGGTGTAATCCGCTGAAACCCCTCAGGAGACAACAGTCCTCCTATTAGGAACACCTAGAGATTTAACGGCTTGTTGCACATGCTAAGTGCAATCGTGTTGCCTACGAAAGTGTGCTAGGTTTTTCTTTGTAATAAATAGTTTGCTCGGGACGATCAAAGATAAGTTTGGGGGTATTTGATTAGTCAAATATATTGCACATTTGTATGAACATTTTCCCTACTATTATTAATAAATAAAAGGTGTTAATTGTAAATAAAGAACATATGTGGGTTTATTTGTAAAAGTTATTATCATATGTTTCTTCATTTATAATTAATATAATTAGGGAAAATATATGCATATAATATTTAAATGAAATATTAGTAATTAAAATATGCATATCATATCAAATATTCCTAATCAATATTCTTAAAATATTATATCATATAAATGGTTGGAATAATATCTCAAAATACCAAATGCTACTAACACTTCGATTTGAGATATTATGCAGATATTATACAAGATTAGCTCGGGTCTGAAATCTATGTAGGAGATCCAAGTCAAATCGGGATATCGAAACCGAATCTGCTAAATTTTAAAAGCAAATCGAGAAATCTAGCAACGGCAGAGACTCGGAGCAATATTTTCAGAATCTATATATCAAAAGGATCTCTAAATATCGAGACTAAAAACCATAAAAAATCTTAACACCCAATCCCACTAAAGGGCGGCGGAACCGCGGTCAATAAAGGGTAAGGGCGGCGGAACCGCGGTCATCTTTGGACCGTTGGATCTGAGATTTTGGGGGCATGATTGTAATCACACCTAATCCAATATGAAATCTAGGGTTTGTACTTTCAAAGCCTATATAAAGGACCGAGAGCTGTGAACAATTGAAGATCCCAAACTAAAAGTTTAAGAGAGAGATCTACGAGCAAAAATAGGGTTCTTGTAATCTACTTTAGAAGAAGAAAAATTTGTATTACAATAGTGGATTAATAAGGTAGTATTTGTTTTAATTCTTTTCGTATTTACTTTTCGCATTTACTTTTTCCGCATTACTTTTATGCATTACTTTTTTTGCATTACTTTTCTGGACTTTTAATTATGGTTTCATTCATGTTCAACCTTTCTTCTAAATCACTACTAATCATGAGCGAGTAATTTCTTGCTTGCTAGGATTTGTAGAATAGGGTAGAATAATGGATGAAATATCTCTTAACTTCTTTTGACATTTTAATGTTTATAAATTTTAGCAAAATAAATGTTAACCCTCTTATCGGGCGCTCTATCAATTTATTGATAGTCACGACCACGATTTGAGATTAGTTAAACACTTGTTTTATTAAAGACTTGAGATTAATAGAGATCAATGGAAGGACAAGGGGTAGTAGTGGGAAACCCTAGTTCCCTCCAAGAATCCCCAATCCATATTTATCGCTATCTCTCTAAGTTTTAAACTATGAAAAGATCAAAAAAGATATTTCTAAACATTAATCCATTAACTACTAAATTTTATAAACCCTACAAGCTCTTCTATTATAAATTTTATATCCATATTAAAATAAAACGACAACAACCTATCCTCTTTTTTATTAACCCGTCTAAAGCAAGAAAAGAAGTTCACGTTTCCCTGCGGATGACCCGTACCCATCGCGGCTAGCTATTTGCGACACCGTCTTGATTGCAGTTATTTACAGAAAAAACATACAAAATACCTTTCGCACGAACAATCATTGTGCTTTAGTTTCTTGCAGGATCGACCGATTGGATCAGTAGCGGTTTGCCGGCATGCTTATTTTTCGGGTGATTGCCTTTGTAGGTGGATTACATTCCGAATCGTAACCGCCTCTTATATATGTATATTCTTTTATAATCTAGTTAAGAACTCCATCGACCAAACTTGTATATTTTGTGGACCTAGAGACGAGACTTATATATTATTCTTTTAGATGTCGAGTTTGGATATAGTTGACTTGATAATAGTTTTTAGTATTTCTTTTATTTGTTCTTATGTTGATCTTCGTCTTGGGCGTCATATATTACTGCGTTGTTGTGATTCCACCGATTGGGCGATGAGATAACTCCCGATTGGGGACGCTGATATTATATTTATGTGTTTGTACCGGTTTTGCCAAAATTTATAAAGGAGGTGCTGCCAAAATTTTAAATGACTAAAATGTTTTCAAACCTTAATCTAAAACTCACTTGTGCAAACTTTACCTATAATTTAAAAAGGAACTTGATTTCATTAAAAACCATTTTCCAAAACTTCACCTCCACTATTTACCTAAAAAGGGTTTGGATTCCTGGTTTTCGGCTTACTTGGGTTACGGTGGGATCCTATAGACTTTACGTGATTTAAGTGCCGGTCACGTGCCGTTTTCAAGTCGTGACAAAAAGAAAATGTGGAGACTTAATGAAAGCTTTTCTTTTTAGACTTATTCTTATTTTCTCTTTTTTTGACAGGGGACATTAGAATTGAGGGCTTGAAGGAATTTTCATCAATTCTCATGAATCAAGAACTCTCCCAACGAAAATAGGAATATGGTTCAATCCACATGCTTTGACAAACAGAGAATATGAAAATATTCTCTTTAGAAAATAAGGTAAACCCTATATTTCTGCATATATAAGAACATAGACCCTAAATCTGTTAGTTATGTATATGCCCTAGAGGCCATTGTTGTACATATGATGTATATTATAATGGATGCTTGGATATATATAGAGAGGACTTTCTTGCTCGTCATGATAGTATGCTATTTGATTTCACTTTATCTTAACATGTTGACTTATATTGATTTACTGTCTTACTCTCACATGTTGATAAAGCCCTTAGGATCTGTACTCGACTACTGGGACTATGATGAGATCATACTAGTGGGCCCACGGTAGTCGATGAGTACATCCTATAACTGTTCCTAGTCGAGAGTGTGTCGAGACAGGGCATCGATACACCAGAGTAGACTAGCGTATACGCATCTTGACCCATATGATGGGCGATGGATGATCCCATATCCATCGGTGTTTGACATCAAGGATGGTGTACGGGTGCTCAGTGGAGACTGGGTACACTGGACGGACTCGCTGAGAACTCCCAGATGGTGATATACCACACGTCAGATGGCAATTCTCCGGTGACACTGGTACAGGGTAGTCTGTAGACCCGAGATCGTCATAGAGTTTTGTGTGATTCCCACTGTGCTTTGATTTCCACCTTACCACGTCCAAGAGAGCGTGCAAAACGGTGGCTTTTGGGTGCAGTCCCGAATCACATGGAGGCAATGAGCGATAGGAGGGGATTCGTCTCTCCCGGTATAGGGATTTGATGTTGTGCTGTGTTCGATTGGCTATAACTGGAAGTCCCTGGCCAGGGCTGATATAGAGATTTACTGGTAAGTGTTACCCATAGTTTCTCGACCCGTTATGAGTCTCACATCGACACGACTTATCGGTTGCTGGGGTCTGACGTATACCACCCCTAGACTAGATATGCAACATATCAGACGAAGAGACCAAACTGTATGGGAGTATTACTGATTGGATTCACAGGAGAATGTACAGGCTAGCTTGTTGATCTTTTGATCGCTTAATACCTGGGTGGCTGTTACGTTTAGCTGACCGCTTGCAGCTTGTGGGTATTTGATATGATCATCACCTGCTATCGGCGTATTGACGATTCTTTAGAGTCCTACACAGAGGTTTCTTGACTCAGGCAAAACGGAGTAGGGGAACATATGTGATATGTGCACGACCGAGGATAATGCGATATGAGATACCGTATTATATTCTCGCGATATTTTAATATGAGCCGGATCATTAGATCAAGTGTTGATTCGATGAATCGGTACATGATATATTAGTCGGTTATATTCGATATAGCCGGATTGTCGGATCAAGTGTTGATTCAATAATTTAATGTATAATAATACATATGATATATTGCATTACATTATCTAATATTGGCTCGCTTTATTATTTCACTTTCTCACCGGATAATACATTGATATATATGCGATATATGTTAATTGTATTATTTTCTTTTGTTACAAATATATAATATATATGTGATATATATTATTGTAACATGATATGATTACTAATGCAACTTGTTTAGTAGAGATTAAACAATATTAGGGTTTGAATTGGGTTAGTTCTTTCATGAACCTTCTAGAAGGTTTTCTTTTGTTATGAGCTTAGATATTATGGTTGATATTTTCTAGTGACTCATTGTTTAACCCAACCCAAATCCTAGCCCTAGTTAAATCTCTACATGAGTTATCCTTGTCATCCTTGACCATGGTTACATTATTAATCATATATCATTTCATTATTCATCACAAAAGGAATTAATTCATTTTTCTTCTTCTTCTTCTTCTTCAACCTTGAGGTTTGAGAAAGCTTACTAGGTTTTCATTTTGTGATGATTAAGAGTGAGAATTTGATATAAAAAGAAATCATAAATACTACTCCATCATCCTCATCTAATCTATCCAATTAGATTAGAGTGTTCACCTCATTAGAGAGAGAGAGAGCTTGAGTTATAGAAACTTCGAGGTAGATCATCGGAGAAAAGGAAGACTACAAGCTAGCATGGATCGTTCGAGTTGTGGAGCCTCTCTTGATTCCGGGAGATTGTGGATCACGGCGAAGGGACTTCTACTCGGAGCTTATGAAGTGAAAGAGCGGACTACAAAGGTTGTAATCCCTCACTTTTAGTTGTAAAGATGTTTACTTGCATGTTAAGCCCTAATAATCTAGCAAAAATCCCGGCTTTTGGTTGTTCGGCACGTCTAAATTTTAAATCGGGCATGGTTGATGCCTTATAGACCTTTGTATGACTGCCTAGGAACCCTACAGTGGTATCAGAGCCAAGCTAGAGCTTTAGGCGATGTGTATACGAAGTTAAAACTCCGATCGAACCCCGAAACATCGAAAAAGACCCCCTCTCTGGAAATTTTTTTAAAATGTGATTTTTTTCTGTATTAAAAATACTCAAAAAAATCAGCAGGGAAATTTAAGCATTACTGTGGAAAACGAAACAGTAAATCGTACGGACCGCCGCGGAACCGCGGCAATACCTTGCTTGTGCCGCGGATCCGTGGTCGTACAGGAGTATTATGTTTTGTTTTTGGCACAGTAATATCAGTAGGTGCTGGTACATGATTCTGGGTATTTTTAATCTTACTCAAGTGTTGAGTGTTCTGAGGATTATTTTGAATTCGTTGATTCGATCGAAAAATTTAATTTCATTCTGTTTTCCGGATAATTTAGAAACTGTTAAAATGTTCGAACGGATATCATTAACTCATTTTTTCCCGGTATGAAAAACTTTCAAGTGTTGAATTTTTCTTGAGTTTAAATCTTTCAGAAAAACGTGCAAGTAACGCGGTGGACCCTCTAGAAGAACACAAAGCTTAACTCGATTATGTGACCGTCTGAACCGCCTCTAAACCTTAGGGTTTGGGGCAGTACGGCGTGCCACAGGTGAGGCGTTGGCTTGACCTTTCTACGGCTGGACCATTGGTACTGTGACGTATCCTGGGACTTTTTTGAACTCCGCTCAAGTGTTGAGCTATTTAGGAAATCTTGGGTATTTGATTATTCGATCGGAAAGTTTAATATTGTCTATTTATCTGGAATGTGATACAATATGTGGAATTCATACAGTTAGGCATAAAATGCGAAGTATGTGATTTTTCGGATTTACGATGTCTAAAGAGATTGTGGATTCCAAATATTGTAGTTTTACACTTTCTTTTCTGTGACCGTAAGTGTAGTATGTAGTTGTATTGCCGGTTTTCGTTGCTATACATCAACGACGATCGGTGTATGAATACTTACTTACGTTGATGATATGAGATATTATGTGTTGTTGTGATATGTTATATTGGATCCTCGTATTCTGAATAGCCGGGGGTTTTATGTGAGATGAGGGTTTTTTATTTTCATTCATGTAAAATTCATTTGTATGTAATATTCTTTTATTGAGGCACTTCCCGGATGAGGTTGATGTCACCAGTGTATATTATTTACTTTTCCGCATTAGGTAGACCCAAGGAGGGGAGCAAAAGTAACCGGGTTCTGGGGTCCAGTGGGAGGCCATCTCGAGGAGTCGAGACCAGGTCTCCTAACCCTAGAATTGGCAGTGTTACTTGCCGCTCTCGTAGGGGTCTAGGGATGTGGGTTTGGCTACTCATCGCGACCGTGGAATCCATGTTTTATACAGGCTCGTATTAAAACACGGACATCCTAGTATATCCAATATTTCATATATGTTCTTCTGCTGCAAATGTTCTATGATGAGATCATATTACTACCTGAGACGAATGCTTATACTATATATATATGCTGATATATAAATATTACTGCTTTCGTTTCTACTGTGATGCTTAGGAAGCATAAGCTGATGGGATATATTAATGAGATTAATAAAAGAAAAGAAACATAAAAGATGTTGTAGAATCAAAACTTTATAAAAAGGGTAGCTACAGTTTTGCTTTGTACAGCGGTATATATGATATACCCTGCACCTTATTCGATGAGAAAAGAGCCGAGATCCCTTCACCGGGAGTGACCTCTTTAGCAAAACTGGCAGATGCTACAAACTCACGGTTTAGTTTTTGACAGGTTAAATAGTTTTTGCTTTGCACAGCGGTATATATGATATATCCTACACCTTATTCGATGGGGAAAGAGCTGAGATCCCTTCACCGGGAGTGACCTCTTTAGCGAAACTAGAAAATCCTCAAAAACACTCCTTTTTAAAAATCACTTGTTTTCTACAACGATATCAAGTTCATTACGCTCATGGTTTTCTAAAAAACCTGCGTAGCCTTCCGTCATTTCAGATAAGTAATATTTAGTATTCGTGCTGCGATAGTTTAGCATGCGTCAAGGCGTAGTGTACGGTAGCTGATTACTACTTATCTGTAGCATGAGATGCGATTGGATTAGGGTATTCGTACGGCGTTGTTTGGCATGCATCAAGGGTCGTACGGATGGGTTTAATTCAATCATGAAATGTATGGGTTGAACTTGACTAACGGACTATGGGTTGTTTGGCATGCGTCAAGGTCATAGCACGCTAGGGGTAAAAGCATTATCGGGAATTTCAAGTGTTGAAATTTGCAATGAGATTGCATACCTTCTATGAGATAAATGGATCCTGATACCCACTACGAGTAAGAGTTACTCCTGGGAGAATTTTACACAAGACAATTAGCCAATCAAGTAGGTGTCTAGAAAGGTGTTAACAGGGTTATGCCTCTGGGAAGACGAGGTTTATTTTAATTAGATCCGTGCGAAAGCACGGGGAACCTCCCTCAAGTACCGACACTGATCTGGCTGAAAGATTGACGAAATTGTAGGGTGTGATTAATCCCGGCTAATCTTACCCTTTAGGGTTTGAAGGAAGATTTGATAAAAACAGTGGGAGACATCCTGATTAGATAAGATAATAACCAATCTAATCTTACAAGAGCATACGCTAAAGTGTTTCCTTCTCTCTCTCTCCAGGTAGCGACCATGTCAGGATTTAATCAAGATAATAAAATGGATGCATTGACTAAACCCCCTTATTATACTGAGCAGGGGATCGTTGGTCCCGTTCTTTTTTATAAGAGTTATTAGACTGAACAGAAAACAGGAGAATATCTGGATTCTCACGCCGCCCAAACGAAGAGCAAGCATGCTGATGCATCTTCTTCGGGTGTGTTAGTTATTGAGAACTGTTTCTCAGTTCACCCTACGTCCTGGATATTGGATACCGGATCAGGATCCCACATATGTAAATTATTACGTGGGCTACGTAAAGGTAGAGAACTGGGAAAGGGTGATCATTCCGTACAAGTAGGGAATGGTGCAAGTATTACAGCCAAAACAGTTGGCGAATATCACCTTATATTACCAAGTAGTAATACATTGATTCTGAACGAATGCTATTATATACCGAACATGATGTGCAACATTATATCAGTTTCTTTATTAAATAAAGAAGGATATAATTTTGTAGTACATGATAATGTTATGAACATATTCCTGAATCAAAAGTTGATTGGATCAGGCTCGTTACATAATGGCATATTCATTCTCAATCAAAATACAGTCCTTAATATACAAAACACACACAAGAGGAAGAGTTCAGAAATGAACGAATCCTTCTTGTGGCATTGTAGACTTGGTCATATCAATACGACACGGCTAGCTAAGTTACATAAGGATGGATATTTGAATTCGTTCGAATTATCATTTTATGATACTTGCCATTCATGTCTTAAAGGAAAAATGACCAAAACTCCGTTTAGTGGACACGGAGAAAGAGTTACGGAACTCTTAGGACTGGTACATAGTGATGTATGCGGTCCTATGTCTACGCATGCCAGGAATGGTTCTTCCTACTTCATTACATTCACTGACGATCTCTCTAGATACGGACATGTGTTCCTGATGAAACACAAGTCTGAAGCTTTTGAGAAATTCAGAGAATATAAGCACGAAGTAGAGAACCAAACGGGCAAAAGTATTAAGATCCTTCGATCTGATCGAGGAGGAGAATACTTGAGCAATGATTGTCTGGATTATCTAAAAGAGAATGGGATTCTCTCTCAGCTTACTCCTCCTTATACACCACAGCACAATGGTGTATCGGAACGGAGGAATCGCACCCTATTAGATATGGTGCGCTCTATGATGAGCACTGCTGAGTTGCCTATTTCCTTCTGGGGGTGTGCGCTTGAAACAGCCATAGACCTATTGAATAGGATTCCTACCAAATCTGTGCCAACCACTCTGTAAGTGCACGGCAGTGCCCCGGCCGTCTGTCCGAGGCCAAATGCGGAAAAAAAAACTTTTCTTTAATTAGAAACCGGTGCTACCGCGGACTTTAAACCCGGATCGGGCCATTAACCTACTACTAGCTAACTAGAGAAATGGTAGAGAGCTATACCGAGCGATTCGTGTCTTTCGGTCTTCGGCCACCATACCGATCTCCCCGCGGCATCTCCGGTCTCGATCTCCTCGTCGGAAAGGGCACCACATCACCGAGTCTTTTTACGAGCTCCCACCTCTGAACTGAGGCAACTCGGACACGAAGTTGGCAAGCCGACGTGTCCAAGATTGCTGTAGACTGAGTGTAGAATGGTTTGTCTCGAAGGGTTATTTGAAGTTGCCATTTGGAAGTCTAGGTGGAGGGATGAACTTTGAAATGGTGCTATGGGATTTTGTGTGAGCAAAAAGGATAAAAATCCCACTCTCAAATTTTTGGACAGCCCCTTCCTCTTGTGTGGCCGGCCATGAGTGGTGAAGGGAGAGAGACAATAATGCAAGGAAAAGAAAAGGTGATCATGATGAAATATGTCACACCAAAAAGTCCCAACTCCAAAACCCATCACTCAACCCATCATAGCAAGTAATGATGAACAAAAAGAAGTCAATGGAAGCTAGAACCATCATGAACCTATCATCACAAAAACAACCCTCCATATTGCTAATTTGCACATTTGCAAATAAGCCCCTCCCATCAATATTCAGCCAAGGAAAAAAACAAAGGAAAATGGCCGAAACGAAATACAAACTGGCAACTTCTAAAAGCGATCGGGTAATTACCGGATAACCCCCCGACTGTATATACATACCCGCATTTGTATTCCGACCGAATACAAATGTAATGAGACAAAATCTCCACTATACAATACTAGGATTCGGCTTAAACCAAAGCCCGCTAGTATTATCCGTCCGATCATGATCCGTGCAATACCGCACGTATATGATCGAACCCTGCCATATATCCATTCGGCCTCTACAGCGTTTCGCCCGAAACTTGAGAAACTGTCTGTGGGGGGCTCTAAAGACTCGTCAATACTTTGGTTGTGGATTTAACCACTAGCACGTCAGAGATATTAGCCGTACGTAACGGGCTACCAGGTATTGACCAAAAGAGAAGTCGATGAACGAACTCATCCTGACACCCTACTGAGCCTGTCAGTGACAATATCCGTACAGTCCGGTCCGTTCGTCTATGAGCATCGCATGGCGGGCCTAAGGGGTTGGTAAAAGTCAGACCCCCAAAAGCGGTACAAGTCGTGTCGGAGTGTAGCCCAGAACACCCTGAGATATTACTGGAATACCTACCAGTAAATCTTCTGCCTTGGCCAAGGACTTCACGTAATGGCTCTTCTAGACACAGCGCAACCTCACCCCCAATACCGGGAGAGACGAACCCCTGCAGATCCGCTCACTGCCTCCATATGACTCGGGACTGTACCCAACTAAAACCTGTTTGCATGACTCCTTTGAGCCGTGGTAGGGTAGTAATCAAAGTACAGTGGGAACTCACACGAGACAAATGACGATCTCAGGTCGATGAACTAACATGTACACATGTCACCAGGGAACTGCTATCTGATATCAGGTATAAAACCAACTAGCATGTTCCCGGCGAGTCCTGTCCGGTGTACTCATAACCCAATGAGCACCTGTATACATCTTAGGTGAACCAACTGATACCAGTGGCTTATGAGACCGGCCACCGCCCCTCGTCGGGGTCTCGACTGTATACACTAGTCTACTCTGGAGTATCGATGCCCTGTCTCGAAAACTCCCACGACTAGGGACCTTTTAAGGATGTGCTTATAGACCCCAGCTCCCACGTATATGATCGCCATCATACTGCTGGTCGTCAAGCAAGAATCCTAAGGGCTCTATCAATGTGTAATAGTGACCTGTAAGGTCCCCTAAAGCAATACACGATGATAAAGATAAACCAGATAGCATACTATCATCTTGAGTAAGACTGTCCTACCGGTATAGGTCCTCCCTCAATCATTGCAATCACGTGCCTGTGATCCAATAATTGACTCTGAGGGCACTATATCCAACAATCTCCCACTTGCACTCAAGGCTAATTATTACGATGTCACATACTCACAGCCCGTGTGATACCGAACACCCAACTCCTCTACTAATCAGTCTCACAAAACCAGTTTGCGAAACTATTGCGTTCGAGGAATAGCCTCAGTGAGTGGATCCGCTCTGATGTTTCCTTTTATGTCTCTCTTTATCTCAAGTTCGCGGAGAAAGTCATCTCCCAAAATGAGCAATACTTGTCTTAGAATATGTCTAGACATCTGATGGGACCTAGTTCATAAATGAACTCCAAATCCAAACTTCTTACACTGTATCGTCAACTGAACTTAATCAGTATCCTATGTCATGCCTCCTTCAGTGTCCGCTTAGATCACCTGTCCAAAACACTGCCCCTCGTCAAAGGGAAAAACTATAACTTTGGCAGTCACTCTGTCATCCAGGTCACCTTGGAAGCCTGGAATGATAACTGTCTCCCGAAGGGATGTCGTTATCATCTCCCCAGAACATCAACTTATGTTCTAAAACTGCTTCCGAATGCTTCTCCAGGATTGGATCAATATCAACTTATTGCATCTACTGCAAAAACAACATCTGGTGTGGTACTTGACATCTCATGATTGACTCAATTGCCTAAGCAGGTGATCTGCCAATCATGCGCATCCCTCTCCCCTTTAGTCTGTAAGACATCTTTAGAGAGGGTGACTCCATCACCTGTAGGTACACTACCGTACCAGGAGTCGTCCATTCTAAATACCATTAGAATGCTGTCTAAGTACCCTGATTGGGAAACTATCCAAATCTAGATCTAAAATCGTAGATCTAGTAACCAGAATATCTGATGTAATATCCATGTCCTTTGTGGAGAAACCACTGTGTGACGACCAAAGTATAACCGATCGTAGTATAGGAATATCACTTCCTACTCTGTGTATGTCATCCAAATACCAGGACATCACACCCTACTATCTTCTTAACAGATCCATCCCCTATTCTGATGAAGTCAAACCTATGACTGTTACATCAGAAATAGATGATCTATCTCCGCTATATCTGCTTTAGTCTATAAATAGACATAAGCCACTTGTCCACCAATGCTTCCGCTGCTCCCACTGACTACGACAACCCTCTGGCAGAATCATATACACGTGCACTTCTAAAGCCAGTTCAGAACGACGCTATATTCATCTTCCCGCCGGGTCTCATAGTCTGGAACAACAGTAGTGTCAAGTCTGGGTAAACAAGAACCTCCCTGTCACCATCCTTGAGGCTACCGGAGTACCTCTCGGGTGTCTGAGGTTACCCACCATATCTGCGGAGTGGCCAATGGAATGTCAAACCAGATTGAATCTTTAGGTTCTTATCAAATTTTCAGTAATCGTTTGCGGTTCTGGAATCACTTCCAGTTCTACCATACTCCCACTTCTGTTTTCTGGAAAAAAATCCATTATACTTAAAACTGTGGTGAGTCTAGAACAATATCACTATTGATCTTCCAGATGGTAGAAAGTCAACCCTCGTCATAGCCTGGGTCAACCCACAAACATCCATTACAGAAACGTGCCTTGAGTTATCCAGAGTCTGGTTTTAAGCATAAACCGGACAACTCTCCGTACCTTAACATCGTTAAGATATGAACTGTTCTATATCCAATATAGAAACAGAGGCACTGATTTAATTGAACCAGATTCAAATCATGCAGCTGTCTCCAGTGCATGTCAAGTAAATGGAAAGAGGCCGATCAGCGTTACTCAACTTAGGAGTGCTTCCAATTATGAGTAACCTGAAAAAGAAGCAAGTTCTCTTAATCATTACTATCAACTGAATACTATACACAAGTATCTACATTTTCGATCACTTTGAAGAATTCCGATACTTGCAACACCTGGTTCTCTACTTTATTCATATACCTATAACTTCTCAAAACTTAGACCTTGTGTTTCTACGAAACACTTGTCTAAAAACTAGAGAAGTCATAAGTAAACCGAATATAGTACGAGGACCAACCCCTCTATCCTAATGGACACTGGACAACATACAATACTCTGTATAAGTCCCTTGAGTCTAATAATTCATTCCCTGTGTGTCGTAGGTTGAAAACTGTACATATGGTTAAGAAGAATTACACTGCTGTTTAATGCTCCTTACCTAACCATCCACTGATATAGGTAAATGTCATAGACCTAATTTCAAAAGGTTATATCTCACTCTATAAAATAGACGTACGGATATATCAATTTGAAATTGGTGCATAACAACGGATATTCAAAACCAAATATTTGTCGTCCGGCAAACAACCCGGGTGATTTCCTCAAATATCACCAATTACAATGAATTCCGATATAATGAGGATGATCACCTAATTCCCAATAACTTACTCCCACTCATCATCCGTAAAATCATACAGATGTGAGAATCATACCTGGTAAATACATACCCTGGAGCAAGGGCTAATTGGGAAATCAGTTTTCTTTTAACAGTACACAGTGAAACTGAAACATTGAAATGTTTCGCAGGGGTATCCGGGTATTCCTAGTAATGCCTCTTCCATTATCCAGATTCATAACTGTAACCGTATATTTCTTTGCCATCTCTCCAAATCTCTTTATATGTCTTTAGTCATTACCTTCTGTACACCCCTTTAGGGTAAATGGTTTTCTTCCTTTCCTGCCGTTCGGCACCAGCCCATGGTTTGGAAGAAGACTATCCAATAAGCATAATGGGTGTACTGTCCTAATCCTAGGAGCACTCGCAACGCGAGAGAAGGTAAAGATAAAAGACAACTGAATAAAACCTTATTCCTATTTCTCCTGAACCAGAATCTATCCCCGAACTGGAACAAGTTCCTTTCGAGTTCGTATATAACCATACGATGGAGTATCCAATAACTGTGGATCTTCGTAGTGATACGGAGTGTTCTGGAGAAATACAAAAGTGAAGTAGGAGTGGTAATGAAATACTTGGTTTTGGTCGTGAATAGCAGTCGCGGTTTACTTTGCCCTCTTACTAATCTCTTTATTTGTCTTTACTTAATAATTTCTATATACCGTTTAGGCTAAATGGTTTCCTTCATTCCCTATCTTTCGGCACCTGCCTATGGTTTGGAAGAAGACTATCCAATTAGCAGAAATCCAAAAAACATCGTGAAATTTGCAGAAATCCTAAAAATTTCCATTTTCATCGGTATTTTAATATTTTGTTTGTTATATTACAAGAAAATTAGGGAATTTTCAGAAGTACAAAAAATTTCAATATAGCAAAATTTTCAGTTTTCTTCTTCTTTTTAGAAATTCTGAAATTTTTTGTTTTTCTTTTGTATTTCAATATTTTGTTTTCTGTAGCTCATAAATATTGCAAACTTTTCGGGAATCCGAAAATTTGTTGGTTCCTTCGATTTTTCAATATTTTGGTTAATATAGCAAACGAATATCACGAATTTTTTAGAAATTTGAAAATTTTCAATTTTTATTTTTTGATATTTCGCTTGGTATAACATACAAAAATCATGAAATTTATAGAGCTTCTAAGACTTTCCAGTTTTCTCGGTTTTTTGATATTTTGTTTTTTGTACACGAAAAATGTGAAATTTCCAGAACTACTAAAATTTTCAAAAATAGTGAAATTTTGAGTTTTCTTTTTTTTCCCTCGTTATTTTGCTTGCTGTATATACCACATCAAAATCGTGAAATTTTCAGAAATCTTGAAAAAAATTCTTTGGATTTTCAATATTTTTGTTTTCTGTAGCACACGAATATTGTGAGCTTTTCTAAAATCCGAAAATTTGTTTATTTTTTAAGTTTTCAATATTTTGCTTGCTATAGAACACTAATATTGTGAATTTTTTAGAAATAAGAAAATTTTCATTTTGCTTGCTATATATAGCACACCAAATTCATTAAGTTTGCAAAAATCCTAAATCTTTTCTATTTCCTCGGTTTTTTTAATATTTTGATTGCTAAAAAATTATGAGATTTCCAAAATACTAAAATTTTCAAAAATAGTGAATTTTTTAGTTTTCTTCTTCTTTCAGTATTTTGCTGGTTAACCATCCCAAAATTATGAAATTTTCAGAAATCCGAAAAAGAATTGTATTTCTTTGGTTTTTCAATATTTTGTTCTCTATTGCACATGATATCGCAAACTTTTCGGAAATCTGGAAATTTGTTGTTTTCTTCGGTTTTTCAATATTTTGTTTACTTGCACACTAATATTGCGATTTTTTTTAGAAATATGAAAATTTCATTTTTTTTGTTTTTTGATATATATCGCTTAGTATAGCATACAAAAACATCGTGAGATTTGCAAAAATCCTTTAAAAAAATTATTCTCCTTAGTACTTTAATATTTTGCTTGTATATTACATGAAATTTGTGGAATTTTCAGAAATACAAAAAATTTCAAAAAAAAAGTGAAATTTTCATATTTCTTCTTCTTTTAAATATTTTGTTTGTTATACTACACCAAAATTGCGAAATGTTTGGAAATCCTGAAATTTTTTATGTTGCTTTAGTCATTCAATATTTTGTTTTTTGAAGCACACGAATATCGCAAACTTTTTGGAAATCCAAAAATTTATTGTTTATTTAGTTTTTCAATATTTTGTTTGCTATCACGAATTTTTGAGAAATTTGAAAATTTTCAGTGTTTTTTTTTGTTTTTCGATATCTATTGCTATAGCACACCAAAAGTCGAGAAATTTACAGAAATCCTAAATCTTTCTATTTTTCTTGGTTGTTTGATATTTTGCTTTAGTACACAAAAATTGCAAGATTTCCAGTAATATTACAATTTTCAACAGTAGTGAAATTTTCAGTTGTCTTCTTTTTTTCAATATTTTGCTTGTTATACCACAATTAAATCATGAAATTTTCAGAAATCCTCAAAAAATTGGTTTCCCTTTGGTTTTTCAATATTTTGTTTTCAATAGCATATAAATATCGCAAACTTTTCAGAACTCGGTAAATTTGTTATATTCGGTTTTTCAATATTTTTCTTGCCATAACACGCGCATATCGCAATTTTTTTTTAAATCTGAAAATTTTAATTTTTTTGTTTTTAGATATTTCTCTTGTTATAGCAGACCAAATCATGAAATTTGCGGAAATCCAAAAACTTTCCATTTTCCTCGGTTTTTTAATATTTTGCTTGTTGTACACGAAAATTGTAAAATTCCCAGAAATGCTAAAATTTTTAAAAAAAGTGAATTTTCAGTTGTTTTCTATTTTCAATATTTTGCTTGTTGTACCACATCAGAATCAGGAAATTGTCAGAAATCCTGAAATTTTTGTTTTTCTTTGGTTTTTTTCATATTTTATTTTCTATAGAAAACGAATATCGCAAACTTTTTAGAAATCCGGAAATTTGTTGTTTTCTTCAGGTTTTCGATATTTTACTTGCTATAGCAAACTAACATCACGAATTCCTTAGAAATCTAAAAAATTCATTTTTTTGGTTTTTCAAAATTTTGCTTGCTATAATATAGCAAACAAAAAAATTGTGAAATTTGCAAAAATCCTAAAACTTTCCATTCTCCTCGGTTTTAAAATATTTTGCTTGCTATAGAACAAAAAAATTATGAAATTTCCAGAAATACTAAAATTTTCTAAGATTGAGATATTTTAAGTTTTCTTCTTTTTTCAACAATTTTCTTCTTATATCACACCAAAAGTCGCGAAATTTTCAGAAATCCTGAGAAATATTGTTTTTCTTTTGTTTTTCAATGCTTTGTTTTCTCTAGCACACGAATATCGCAAACTTAACAGAAATCCAGAAATTCGTTGTTTTCTTTGGTTTTCCTATATTTTGCTTGCCAGAACACTAGTACTGTGAATTTTATTTTTGAAATTTGAAAATTTTCATTTTTTTTTTGTTTTTTCAATATTTCGATTGCTATAGCATACCAAAATTAATAAAAATTTGCATGAAACTTAAAAGCTCCCATTTACATTAGTTTTTTAATATTTTGCTTCATAGAAAATGGTGTGAAGAACTAAAATTTTTTAAAATAGTGAAGTTTTTAGTTTTCTTCTTTTTAAATATTTTGTTTGTTATACCACACCAAAAGGTCGAAATTTTCAGAAAACCTGAAGAAAAAAAATTTGGGTTTTGTATTTTGTTTTCTATGTAGAACATGAATATCACAAACTTTCCAAAAATCTGAAAATTTGTTGCTTTATAAGGTTTTCAAATATTTTGCTTGCTATAACACACTAATATCGACTATTTTAGAAATCTGGAAATTTTCAGGTTTTTTAGTTTTTCAATTTTTCGCTTACTCGCATAAAAAAAACGAGAAATTTGTAGAAATCTTAAAAATTTCTATTTTCTTCAGTTTTAAAATATTTTTCTTGCTATATATATAGCACACGAAAATTATGAAATTTCCATAGGTACTAAAATTTTTAAAAATCTTGAAATTTTCGGTTTTTTTCTTTTTCAATATTTTGCTTGTTATACCAAACCAAAATAGTGAAATTTTAAGAAATCCTATAAATTTTTGTTTTTCTTTGGTTTCTTAATATTTGGTTTCTATTGCACATGAATATCTTAAATTTTTCAGCAATCCAAAAATTTGTTGGTTTTTCGGTTTTTCAATATTTTGCTTGCTATATAAACACTAATACCATGCATTTTTTTATAAATTTGATAACTTTTCGGTTTTTCAATATTTCGCTTGTTATAGCGAACCAAAAATTGAGAAATTTGCAAAATTCCTAAAACTTTCGATTTTCCTCGGTTTTAAAATTTTTGCTTGCTATATATTTCATTAAAATTGTGAAATTTCCAGTAATAGTAAAATTAGCAGTTTAAATTTGTTTATTGATATTGTGTGTAATATACAATGTGAAGATGCAAACTTTTCAGAAATCCTAAATCTGTTTAGTTCAAAGTTTTTTAATGTTTTACAACAATTGACATGAGAAAAAATCATGAAATTTTTGAAAATCATGAATTTTTTTAAGAGTTTGCTTTCTGAAGGAAAATTTTATGTTTTCTTCGGTGTTTCGAATTTTTACTTGCTAGAACACAAAAATCCCGAAATTAACATTATTTTGATTTCCACAGCATACAAAAATAACAATATTTAATCAAAAAAATAACAATATTTATAAAAATCCTATGATTTTTAGTTTTCTTCGGTTTATCAATAGTTCGCTCACAAATGTAACGAAATTTTCCAGAAAACCTAAAATTTCCAATTTTTCTTGATTTTTCAATATCTTACTTACTATTCTTCTTCCATATTCTACTCATGAATATAGCAGAATTTTCAGAAATCCTAAAATTTTCAGTTTTTTTTTGTTTTAAAAATATTTTCTTACTATAACAAACGGGAATCGTGGAATTTTTAGAAGTCATAAAATTTTCATTTTTATTAGTTTTTAAAAATATTTTACTTTTCATGGAACACTAAATTGCAAAATTTTCAAAAATTCTAATTATTTCAATTTACTTTGGTTTATCAGTATTTTGCTTAGTATAACACATAAATATCGTAAAATGTTCACTTTCTTAGGTTTTTCAATATACCTCTTGCTATATAGCACATACAAATCATGAAATTTTCAAAAATCTAAAAATTATAAGTTTTCTTTAGTTTATCAATATTTTGCTTGCCATACCACATGAATATTGTGAGATTTTCATAAATCCAAATGGTTTCTATTTTCTTATGTTTTTCAATATGTTGCTTGCCAAAAACACAAAATCATGAAAATTTTCATTTTTAAACAGGTTTTCAATATTTCGATTTCTATAGAAAATTCAGAAAATTTCTAATCCTTTAGTTTATCAACATTTTGCTAGTTATATACGAAAGCCGCAATATTTTTGAAAGTTGCAAAATTTTCAGTTTTCTTCATTTTTGTTAAAAAATTGCTTGCAAGCACACCAAAATCGCCAAATTATCCAAAATCATGAAAATTTCTGAATTTTCTATTTCTTTCGTTTTCAATATTTTTTACTATATACAGCATATAAATATTGTGAAAATTTCAAAATTCCTGAAATTTTCTATCTTTCTTCGGGTATTTTGCTTGCTGCACACGAAGATCGCTAAACATTAGCAATCCACAAAAAATCAATTATATCATGTTTTTCAATATGTTGTTTGTTATAGAGCAAGAAAATCACGAAATTTTCGGAGATCTCAGAATTTTTTGTTTTCTTCGGTTCGTCAATATTGTGCTATGATACATGAAACTCGTGAAAGTTTTCAAAAATCCTTAAATTGTCAGTTTTCCTCTATTTATCAATATTTTATTTGTTATAGTGGGATTTTTAGAAATTGTAAAGTTTTCCGTTGTTCGGTTTAGTAATGTCTTGATTGCTATGTAGCATATGAATATAGAGAAAATTTCAGAAAAACTTTTTCAATTTTTTTCGGTAAAAGCACACTAAAATCTCAAAAAATTTAGAAATCTCGAAATCTTATGTTTTCTTTGGTTTTTGATTATTTTTTTAGTTACAGCATATAATTATCACGGAATTGTTGGAAATCCCGCAATTTTCTTTTTAGCTCGGTTTTTTTATATTTTGCTTTCTACAACACATGAATAACGCGAAATTTTCATATACCCCAAGATTTTCTATATTCTTTCATTTTTCAATTTTTTACTTGCTAATAACACGAAATAGCAAAATTTTCAAAAATCTTCAATTTTTTTGTTTTCCTCTATTTATAAATATCTTTTTGGCTAAACCACACAAAAATCATGAAATTTTCAGAAATCTTAAAAATTTTAATTTTCTTTGGTTTATATATATTTGCTTCCTTTAGCGTATGAATACAGCGAAACGTTTAGAAATCTTAAAATTGCAGTTTTCTTCAATAATTTTTATAATAAACCATCAACCTTTCCAGATTTTTGAAATAACCCCAATAAAATTTAAAAATACAATGGAAACCCCACTAAAGTAACAATTTTGTCAATGTTTGTTAGTTTCATTAGCTCGTGCAAAGCATGACCGGGCCGAATAACCACAAAATGCCATATACGAAGATTGAATAGCCTCGGAACAAAAATACTTTGGTGGGAATACCCTTTAAGGGAGGATATGCGGCATTTTTGAACTCCAGTAGTATTATCTTAAAGTTCCAAAAAATAGCGTTATCTTAAAGACCATGAAAAGTGATAGTGTTTTATAATATTTTGCTTGATTTAGAACACATTATAGCAAAATTTTCTGAAATCAAATTCTTTTTAATTTTTCTGTTTTTCCAAAATTATCTGAAATCGAAAAACGCGAAATTTTCAAAAATCCTAAATATTTCAATATTTTTATCAATATTTTGATTATTATATCACACACAAATTGCGAAATTTTAAAGAATATTAAAAGTTTCCAATTTCTAGTTTTCAACATTTTGCATATACCTATAAAAGTTGCGATATTGTTAAAAATCCCAAATTTTTTTGATTTCTTCAGTTCTCCAATATTTTTCCTGTTATATATCACACCAATATCACAAAAATTTTAGAAATTCTAAAATGTTATGTTATGTCCAAGTAAGGTTACTAATCCAGAAGAGAAGAATGCATAGCTGAGTGAAAATCTATCATAAAACACGAAAATCACGTTCCGGAAATCATACAATTTTCTGTTATCTTCGGTTTATTAATATTGTGCATGAAATCACAAAAATTTCAAATATTGTAACAAATATAGTTTTTTTCGGTTACAATTATTTTGTTTGCTATGCCAGATAAATGTAGCAAAATTTTTAACAATTCTAAAAATTTCTAGTTTTCTTTGGTTTTCAATTTTTTACACACGAAAACCACGGAATTTTCATACATTGCAAAAGTTTCTATTTTCTCGGTTTATCATTATTTTTGCATACTATATAACTCACAAATATAGAAAAAAGTTCAAGAATAAAAAAATTTCAATTTTATTCGGTTTATTAATATTTTCTTGTTACAGCACACAACAATTAATAAATATTCAGAAATCCTAAAATTTTCTATAATATTTATTTCTTTTCGATGTTTTGCTTTCTATAGCACTAGAAAATTGTGAAATTCTCAAAAATCCTATATATTTTTGTTTTGTGTATCAATTTTTTGCTTGCTAGCATAGGAATATCGCAAAATTTTCAGCTTTATTCTATTTTTCAATATATTTCTTACACGAAAATCGTAAAATTTTCAGAAATTCTAAAGTTTTATGTTTTGTTTATGACACACGAATATTGAGATATTTTCATAAATCCTAAAGTTTTCGATGTTGTTTGGTTTATCAATATATTGCTTTTGATAACGCACGAAAATCACTATTATTTTTCAGAAATTTTATGTTTTATTCAGTTTATAAATATTTTTCCTACTATACACGAAAACCTTGAAATTTACAAAAATCGCAAATTTTTTAGTTTTTCAATAATATTGTCTATTAGATATAGCACATTAAAATCACTAAATTTTCTGTTCTCTTTGATTTTTCAATATTTTGCTTGCTATTGTATGTGAATGTTGTGAAATTTTTTAAAATCCCAAATTTTTTTATTTTCTTTGATTTTTTAATATTTTGTTTGTTATGGCACACACATATCATGAAATTTTCAGAAGACTCAAAATTTTCTATTTTCTTCTGCTTAATATTTTTATCGTTCATGAATATAGAGGAATTTTTAGAATTCCTAAAATTTCAAGTTTTCTTCGGTTTATTACTGTTTTGCTTGCTATATAGTATAGAATAAAGCAAAATTTTCATAAATCCAAAACCATACGGTTTTCTTAGGATTTTGAATATTTTGTTTGTTAAAAAGGACAACAAAATCTCAAAATTTTGAGAAATCTTGAAATTTTCTACTATTTTTTGTTTTTCAATATTTTGTTTGCTAGTACAAAAATATCAGAAAAAATTCAGAAATCCCCAAGTTTTTATTTTTAAAAAATATTTTGCTTCTTACTGCATATAAATATCGCGAAATTTTCAGAAATCCTATAATTTTTATTTTTCTTTGGTTTTTTTAATAATTTGCTTGCTAAAAGCACACGAAAATCACGAAATTTTCAACAATCCTAATATTGTCCGTTTTACTTGGTTTATCAATATTTTGTTTGTTAGGACACACGAATATCATGAAATTTAAGAAATTCTAAATATTTTAGTTTTCATCAGTTTATTAATATTTTTCTTGCAATATAAAGAAATGTTCAAAAATTCTTAAATTTTCTGTTCTTTTGGTTGATCAATATTTTGTTTTGATATGAATACGAATAAAGCAAAATTTTAGAAACCCAAAACTTTTCTGTTTTTTAGGTTTTTCAATATGATGCTTCTTACAGAACTCGAAAACTGCGAAATTTTAAAAAATTCTAAGTATTTCAGTGTTCTTTGTTTATTAATATTTTTCTTTACAGTATAGCACATGAAAATTGAAAAATATTCAAGAATCTCAAAATTTTCTATTATCTGATGTTTTCAAAAACTTAAAATTTTCTGTTTTCTTCAGTTTTTCAATATTTTACCTGCAATAACACACAACATTGAAAATTTTTGGAAAATCTCAAACTTTGCTATTTTCTTCATTTTTTTCAGTATTGCTTACAATTGTAAAATAATTCTAATTAAATTTCTTGTTGTTGTTTTGTTTAATCAAATTCCAATACTTTGCATTATATATAGCACATAAAAATGAAGATATTTTTACATGAGTATGAGTATCAACTAATTTTTTTATAAAAAAAAATCCACTTCAAGTTCAAATGCTGACTATTCCAGCAAAAATATGTTCATTAGAGTGAATCTGTACATTCTAGTTCTCCTAGTAAGCAGGAGTAATGAGTCTGGTCAACAATTATAATGTTGATACGTAATTGTCCTATCAATTGATTTGGCCTGAAACCAAACTTCAAAGTTTTAGTAGGTAAAAATGCATCTCTCAAGAAAGAGACATTGACACTTCACCAATTTATGTGCACACTTTAGGTTTGGTTGCTTATGATGGAGCTTAGAGTGCATGGTACTTATCTTCATATTTTAAGCTAGAGAAAGCAGAAAGAAATGCTGTGTTAATTAGTGACTGAAAATTAGCCAAAGTCTTTGTGAAAAGCACACAGAGTAGCAAGAAAAGAACTAATGATTCGTAATTTGGTTTGGTGTTGCTATCAGCAATATATGTCTATTGATAAACCAACTGCCCCCCTTGTCTTTATGCAACTGTGAACTTAATTAATTGATGCATCAATAAAGTGAGAGATAAATTCTTGTTGAACCATACATATATACACCAATTAGCTTTAGTGTGTGTGTGTGTGATCATCTTACCATTCAAACCCTTAGTAGCTAGATATGACCATACCTAGGGCGACATCGACTACTACATGGCTTAAACACTAGTAAAATAAGGGGTTGCCCCTACGGATAACAACATCCGTAGGGGCAGATAAACTTTGGCCCTACGGATTAATCCGTAGGGCCAAACGGTTGCCCCTACGGTCCTTCAATATTTATTTAAAAATTATTAAATCTTAAAGTGTTGTTTGCCCCTACGGAGTCTCAAACCAAGCACCTACGGTTATATCCGTAGGGGCATATAAATAGGGATTTAAGTGATCGATCCCTACGCTGATTATTTCTTATTCTCTTTATCGTCCGCGCGAATCCAAATCCCCAAACCGAGATCGTCGTCGCCACCGCCCTGCAGTGATCTCGTCGTCGCCGAATCCAAGCCGAATCGTCGTCGCCACCGCCTGCAGTGATCTCGTCGTCGCCACCGCCCTCCGTTCTCGTTGTCGCCACCGCCCTCGTCGTGGCCGATTGCGTCTCCGTCGTCGCCTACAGGTTAGTTAAACATTATTTTAATGATGTTAGGGTAGCGATGAGGGTTAGGATTAGGTATCGGTTGTGGTTAGGGTTAGGATTAGGGTTAGGGTACGGGTTCGATCGGTTGGGGTTCGGCTGGTGTTGGGGTCAGGGTCAGGGTTAGGGTTCGGTTGGGGTTTGGTGTTGGGGTCGGGGTTCGGCTGGGGCTGGCTTGGGGTTAGGGTTAGGCCAGGTTAGGGTTTGGTGTTGGGGTTGGGGTTGGGGTTCGGCTGGGGCTGGGTTGGGGTTAGGGTTAGGCCGGGTTAGGGTTTGGTGTTGGGTTGGGGTTCGGCTGGGGCTGGGCTAGGGTTAAAAAGGTGAAATTTTAGGGGATTGATCTAGAAAATAGTGAAAGTCGATACTGTTTATTTGTGAATAACACAGTCCATGGTTTTTATATGAGAAAAAGGTCCATGAAAGTCTATGGGATTTATCTATAAAACGCTGAAAGTTCATGTATTTATTTGTAAACAACAAAGTTCATGGTATTTATCTAGAAAACGTTGGAAGTCAATGGTATGCATTTGTAAACAACAAAGTCTATGAAAATTATGTGAAAACGTTAAAACTTCATGGTATTTATTTGTAACAAACAAAGTTTATGGTATTTGTTTGAAAAATATTGAAAGACCATGACATTTATATGTAATGGGTCAAAGTCATTTGGGTTATGTCAATCTTATTGGCGATACTTTCTTTTTGTGCATATCCAAAAACTTTGAAAGTTCTTGGTACCTATTAGAAAATATAAAGGGTTTTGTAGTGAAAAGAAAGAATTGGATTTAGAAAAACCGTGTGTAACTTTTAGAAATTCTATACACCCAAATATATAGAAAAGGGTTAATTGCGGATATAGACTATGTACTATGGGGATCAAGCACTTATAACCTCTGAAGTATAATAATAAGCACTTTTGTTTGTTTTTCATTAGTGATTAATTTTTAGTTTGCTAATTATTCTTTTTCAGTATGGATACTTGATAGAATTACAATTGCTTTACTATTGTTTGCCTTTTTCCTTTTGTGTAGAAAATATATCCATTGTGTCATATGGACACTATTAATTTCACATCGATTCAAGGGAAAAATTGAGGAAGATTGTGTTTGTTATATCAAAAATCTTTTTGTTGAACCCAACAGGTGAAACTTTAGAGTTATTATAGATAGCTCTTACATGTTTAATGCATGTACCATTGTTAAGAGAGTGCAAGGTGGAGAACAATAATTTGTTTCAACGGCACGTTTTTCAAGTTATAACCAATATATGATATTCGATGATAATATGAAACCTTCATATTCTCATCGATACTCATATATGAAACTAAAAGCGCCACTTAGTCCCTGTCTATCGGTTAACATACGTGCGATGCTCGTCGTGACCTAGAACTATACGAAGGTTGTTAAATATCGGACGGTATAGCTCGATACTAACAACCGTCGTATAGTCTACGCGACGAGAAAATTCAATCGTATGGTAACCCATAGATTTGTCCCGTGTGGACAAGTTAAGAATGTATAAAGCAAACGCCTTCATTCACTTGTGTTTTCATCCGTTTCGAGATATTTCGTCGGTACTTTTCCGCTGGTTCTCCGTGTACAAAGATAGATTAGATATTCATTTCAACGTTGTTTCACGGCTTTGAAATGATTATCTATTCTATTACAGTGTACTCGGAGAACAGCGGGGAGGTGCTGCCGAAATTTACTCGAAACGGTTGAAAGCACAAGTGATGGGCGTTCGTTCTATACATTCTTAATGGGATAGAAGCCTACCCCCGACAGCCGGAACACACACATACAACAAGAATACACAACAAACGCATAATTAGAGAGCGATTCGAGATGTTCGGGTTAAAACGAATATATGATATTCGATGATAATATGAAACCTTCATATTCTCATCGATACTCATATATGAAACTAAAAGCGCCACTTAGTCCCCGTCTATCGGTTAACATACGTGCGATGCTCGTCGTGATCTAGAACTATACGAAGGTTGTTAAATATCGGACAGTATAGCTCGATACTAACAACCGTCGTATAGTCTACGCGACGAGAAAATTCAATCGTATGGTAACCCATAGATTTGTCCCGTGTGGACAAGTTAAGAATGTATAAAGCAAACGCCTTCATTCACTTGTGTTTTCATCCGTTTCGAGATATTTCGTCGGTACCTTTCCGCTGGTTCTCCGTGTACAAAGATAGATTAGATGTTCATTTCAACGTTGTTTCACGGCTTTGAAATGATTATCTATTCTATTACAGTGTACTCGGAGAACAGCGGGGAGGTGCTGCCGAAATTTACTCGAAACGGTTGAAAGCACAAGTGATGGGCGTTCGCTCTATACATTCTTAATGGGATAGAAGCCTACCCCCGACAGCCGGAACACACACATACAACAAGAATACACAACAAACGCATAATTAGAGAGCGATTCGAGATGTTCGGGTTAAAACCAATATATGATATTCGATGATAATATGAAACCTTCATATTCTCATCGATACTCATATATGAAACTAAAAGCGCCACTTAGTCCCCGTCTATCGGTTAACATACGTGCGATGCTCGTCGTGATTTAAACCTATATGAAGGTTGTTAAATATCGGACAGTATAGCTCGATACTAACAACCGTCGTATAGTCTACGCGACGAGAAAATTCAATCGTATGGTAACCCATAGATTTGTCCCGTGTGGACAAGTTAAGAATGTATAAAGCAAACGCCTTCATTCACTTGTGTTTTCATCCGTTTCGAGATATTTCATCGGTACCTTTCCGCTGGTTCTCCGTGTACAAAGATAGATTAGATGTTCATTTCAACGTTGTTTCACGGCTTTGAAATGATTATCTATTCTATTACAGTGTACTCGGAGAACAGCGGGGAGGTGCTGCCGAAATTTACTCGAAACGGTTGAAAGCACAAGTGATGGGCGTTCGCTCTATACATTCTTAATGGGATAGAAGCCTACCCCCGACAGCCGGAACACACACATACAACAAGAATACACAACAAACACATAATTAGAGAGCGATTCGAGATGTTCGGGTTAAAACCAATATATGATAATATGAAACCTTCATATTCCCATCAATACTCATATATGAAACTAAAAGCGCCATTTAGTCCCCGTCTATCGGTTAACATGCGTGCGATAATTTATTCTTTTCAACGACAAACGCACACACAAAGCATATACACGGATTTTCTCCTTTGTCAGTAACTATCCCGTTCTTATATTTCTCAATATAGTCAGCATAACCTACAATTTATATGTTATACAGTCTAACATGGCCCATGAGTACGTCAGAGTTAAGGACTGGATGTATGTGGATTGGAAACAACGTATGCAACCTAAGTTTGTCACAGGAGTTGCTGCTTTCCTTGAATTTGCACGCGCACATAATAAGATCATAATAGAGAAGATTCTCTGTCCGTGCGATAGATGTGGCAATAAGTACTGGCAGAAGGTAGAATTGGCAGAGCTTCATATTGTAAAACATGGGTTTACTAGACTTTATACAACTTGGAAATATCACGGGGAAGGAGAAGAATGCAGTACTGCGGCAGAAGAAGAAGGAGAACATGATAATGCGGCAGGAGAAGAAGAAGAATTCGGTAATGCGGCAGGAGACGGAAATTTATTTCCATCAGAAGAAATGGAGGATATGATAGAGGCTGCCCTAGGTAAATCTATTCGTACCGAAGATGACATTCCTTCCGGTCAAGGACCGCGTGCGGATAAATATGAAAATTTCATGAATGATGCTAGGAAACCAATTTATGAGAATGCGAAGTTTTCCACCCTCTCATGGTTCGTCCAACTTTTCCAGATTAAGTGCCTAAATGGATGGAGTAACAAGTCATTCACAATGCTTCTTTCGTTCTTGAAAGATTCTATGCCTCCAGGAAATAATGTGCCCGAAAGCTGGTACGAAGCCCAGAAGATGATGTCTGATTTGGGTCTAAAGTGCGAGAAGATTCAAGCATGTCCTAAAAATTGCGTGTTGTACCGGAAAGAGAATTCAGATTTGAAAGAGTGTCCAACATGCGGAGAGGCCAGGTATAAGCCGAAAGATTCTGATAAGAAGCCTGATATACCTGTGAAGATAGCACGATACTTTCCCATAACACAGAGGCTACAGAGGCTATTCAGGTGCAAGAAAACAGCCGAGGCAATGATTTGGCATCACCGTGCTCCTCCAAGCGAAAATGGAAAAATGAGCTATCCAAGAGATTCACCGGCATAGAAGGATTTCGATAGGAGGCACGCAATATTCAGTAGCGATCCTCGCAATGTCCGGCTCGGACTGGCTACTGATGGCTTCTGCCCATTCAACTATATGGCTGGAAGTCACAGCACATGGCCCGTTGTAATGATAATTTATACTCTGTCGTCTTGGTTGGTTATGGACCAATCATACTTTATGATGCCTCTTCTTATCGACGGACCAAACTCACCGGGGAACAATATCGACGTCTATCTCCGACCTCTGATCGAGGAGTTGAAATCTTTGTTCATTGATGGTGTAGAGACATATGATTCAAACACAAATACAACCTTCATACTGCGTGCGGCTTTAATGTGGACAATTAATGACTTTCCTGCATATGGAATGCTATCAGGTTGGTCCGTACATGGTCACAAAGTATGTTCTCATTACCATGAACACACAACATCAAAATTCTTGAATTTTAGCAGGAAGGTTTGTTATTGCGGCCATTGACGTTTTCTGCCTTCAGACCACCCCTATAGGTTAGATACGGTTCACTTTGATGGTCATCAGGAGCTTCTTGGACCTCCATCCCCATTATCCGGAGAGGACGTGACTGCTAAATGGGATGGTTACAATAACGTGACCTTCGGGATGGATCCGACGAAACAGGTCAAACCACAATATTGGAACAAGTTAAGCATTTTCTTCGAGCTTCCGTACTGGTCTACAAATTCAGTGCGTCATTATCTGGACGTCATGCATATAGAGAAGGGAGTATCAGAGCACATACTTAACTTGCTTCTTTGTAAAGACGGGAAATCGAAAGACAACATGAATGCTCGGACGGATCTACAAGAGTGGGGAATAAGAAGTGAATTGCACTCTAGACCGGTAGCGGGTAAACCGGGCAAGTTTGTACTTCCCAATGCCGCTTATCATATGTCACAACCGGAGAAGAAAAGATTCCTGCAGGTGTTGCATGATTTGAAAGTCCCCACAGGTTTCTCAGGATCATTCAGCAAGAAAATAAAAATTGTGAAGGGCAAGATCGATGGGCTGAAAAGTCATGATCACCATGTTATCGTGAAGCACCTTCTTCCATTAGCCCTCAGGACTTCTCTCCCCGGCTCGGTTGGTCTAGTAATCAACGACCTATGTTGTTTTTTCAGGGAGTTGTGTGCTAAAACACTGGAGGTTGCGACGCTGGATAAACTAGAAAATTCTGTTGCGTTGATACTTTGCAAGTTTAAGCGTATTTTCCCACCGTCATTCTTCGATATCATAATACACTTGACGGTTCATCTTGCAACTGAGGCGAAGTTAGCCGGACCGGTACAATATCGATGGATGTATCCCGTCGAGTGGTACGTGTAATTTTTCGTTTCGCGCAATTTATCAATTTATTGTTGTCCTGTATGCCCGTATTTATTTATTCAACATATTCTCATTAGGTACCTCTACACTCTTAAGAAGTATATACGCAATAAAAATCGACCAGAGGGTTTTATCATGCAAGGTTATCTTCTTGATGAAGCAATCACATTTTGTTCCCGCTATCTGGACGAGAACATTGAGACAAGGCTTAACCGACCACGAAGAATTCAAGACGGGCCATATGGTAAAGCCGAGTATAAGAGGGTAGACACTATATTTATCAACAAGATATACCGGTTTATCTTGCTTAATTGCGCATGTCTTGAACAAATTAGAGAGTAAGTTCTTTTGGATTAATTGTTATATCTGTGTTTGTGTGTGTATGAAATGATATAATATTAATGTCACAATTATTCGTCGAAAACAGAATTCATTTTAACAAGGTACGTGAGGGGCATCCTGATTGGAATGAAGAACGTTTGGAAAAATACCATCAGGATAATTTTTGTGATTGGGTCACAGATCATGTAAGTTATTCGAATAACATTTTATTGCTATCAGTTTTAATCTAAACTTGTATCGTTATGTATTTGTCGTAAAATTTGTTTTGTTAGATCCACGATCCGAACTTGTCTTCATCATTTGAGAGTGATTCAAGATGTTTAGCTCAATTTCTTAGTATGGAGGTTGCATATTACAAAGGATTTGGTGTCCTTGGATACAAATTCGAAATTAAGGACATAGAAACATTTAGAACCACTCAGAATAGTGGGATTGCGACGGTAGGATCGGACGGTGTGATTTACTATGGGTACTTAAATTGTATACTCGGCATCCACTATCCCGGAAGATCAGAACCATTTTATATATTCCAGTGTACTTGGTACGATCCGCGAACCGATACGGACAGGTGGTGAAGCAGTCTTGGGACTTGGAAAGATGAATATGGATTGACCAGTGTGAACACACTTCAATTTTACGGTCAGGACGATCCGTTTATCTTTCCGAACCAAGCGTTCCAAGTATACTACTCACAGTGTTTGAAGCATCCGGGGTGGAGTGTTGTATGCCGATGGAAACCCAGAGATGTGTATGATGTCCCAGAATACGAGGACAGCGATGAGGACGAAGAAGAGAGAAGGCTTAAAGTGCTCCGACCGTCTGTTGCGAAGGACGGGTTGTCTTCGACCGATCATGAAGTTACGTGGGTTAGAAATGACATCGACGATGAAATCCAAGCAGATATGTATAATGCGCCCACGAAACGAAAAAGGTTATCAGTAATGTTATATTATTACTTCACATTTTACGCTCTATACATATATAGTCAATACTTTTAATGATTGTCTAATGCGTCCACGAACCGTTTATCTAGATTTGATGACGATGTCGGGAGCAGCGAGGGACGGCAGGAGCTCCAGCCGCGGCAGAGGCAGAGGCAAAGCGGTTCTGCCGTCCGGAGAGCTCCGTAGGGAGCTTTAGAGGGCCGGTCTTGCACCCAGATCGGAGACCCCTTCGGATGCCTCCTTCCGTGTGGGTTTTGCCACATCTCCAGGTATACTGCACGCATATCCATTTTGATTGTAAAATTACAGATATTCATGCCTATTTATGTCAAAATTACTTATATTGTCAATGTTTGATTGTCTAGTTGTTAGTGATCCGTCCACATCTGGGACAGAGGCCACCCCCGCTCCTCCAGGTATGTTTATATATCATATAGTGTATGTATATTGATTTAGAATGCTATATCATAAATACACACATTCCTTTTGCTCTTACTTAGCAATTTTTATTATTGTCTAGTTGTAGGTGGTGACACCACCGCACCTGCGGGTATGTTTATATATCCTATAGTGCATGCATATTGATTTAGAACGTTATATTATTGATCTACACATTCTTTTTGCAATTACCTATAGAATCTATTTTTAATTGTCTAATTATAGGTGGTGCGTCCACATCTTCCGCAGGGGCCACTCCTGCCGCTTCCATACCCTCCGCATCGTCTGCAGGTTAGTATGAATAAATTTAAAATATTTATTCATTTTACATATGCTCTATAGAATAAATATGAACTTCATGGAAATTTAGCGTCGATGTTTATTTTCTAGTTGGAGGGGATGCGTCCGCATCCGGGACCCCGGTTATTCCTCACCGGAGGAACTATCGTCCCGCTCGTGCTGCTGCCCGGGCCCAGGCTCGTGCGATAGTCACCGGAGGTATATATTACACTTGAATTTTCGTTTAACCTTGATTTCTTAATACAACTATGTTTTATTATTGATTGTCTTGATATTTCGTGCAGACGCATGGCCTCCCCATCCCCAGAGGGGGACTCGAGGCCCGAATCAGTCCCATAGGCTGAGGCCTGACAGAGCTAGGGGGGAGGCAGCATTCCCCCTTTTTCTTACCCTTGACTATCGCTATATCGGTCTTCATGCCGAAAGGTTCGGCCGGTATTTGGGGGACGAGAGCCGGCTCGTGAAGAACTATCCACTTCACGTTGAGTGGGGCGAGCAGCACCAGCGCTCATTCGCCCTCTTCTTTGATCAGGCTCGGGTATGTATTAATATATATTTTTATTTGATCTATCCAATATATTTATTATTAACACTTGCAATCTAATAACAATGTTTTTTTTTTGTATTTTCAGTTGGATTACGATTTTCAGCCTGTAGCCGACCCTGATCACCCAGGGAGGGTGCTCGACCTTCATGCTCTGTACAATGGCCTGATGAAGAACATGCAGGCCAAGGTCCGATACAACAGGAATGAGCTGAAGGCCGACTGCTACTCCCTGTGGATGGCGACCCCCGAGGCAGAGCGAGCGGCCCTCCTATCTACTCCGGCGTTTGCGAGAGTCGACGTAGAGACATGGCCTCTATTGTGCGCTTATTTCGACTCCCAACGCAAACAGGTATGTATTTTAAATGTAATTCATTATTTATGATATAATTTATATCTTTGTGTTTCTTAATTAGAAAACTAAATGTTAATGCGTTGTGCAGAAACAGGCCACTCAGAATACAGAGAACAGGAAGTCGGCGAAGAGGGGTCGCCTCACTTACACAGGTGGCTCGAGGAACATTACTCGAGCCATGGAGTTATCGGTAAATTACAATAGACCGACCTTTGTGATATTCTGCAATATTAAGAGTTATTTTCTAATATTTCTAATATTAAGAGTTACTTTCTAATATTGCAGACATCTCGGACCGTGGCGTCAGGTGGTACACCGAGCGTGATGTCCGCATATCTTGCCGTCCACGGCACCTCGACAGATCCCGCCACGGGCGAGCTTCGATATCCCGACGTCGCTACCCAGGAGTACTGCGTAAGTGTTAATATTTTTTCTAACCAAATTTGAAATTTTAGTTTTGGAAGGTTCAAGTTTAAATTTTATACTTATACTTTACTGCTTAATGTGGGTGTAGGAGCGGGTGGTTGAGCAGGCCCAGGCCTCGGGGATCGATTTTACCGGACAGAGCGATCCGAGGCTGCTGACCCCAGTTCTGGACGCCGCACACGGAGGGCACCACGGAGGTTGGGAGAGAGGCCGGAGACTGGGCCCTAGCAGGGCCCATATGAGGTTGGACTCCACCCCGGCGGTTACTTCCTCCGTCTCCAGTGACCGACGTGTCCATCAGGAACTGGAGAGCTTGAGGGCCACCGTTCAGGAGTTGAAGGAGATGCTGGTATATATACTGCTTTATAGTAAAATATCATATCATATTATATAGATATCAACATATCCATAATTAGTACGTAACTTGAGCTTATTTGGTTTTAGACTTAAGTTTGATTAATCATACATACAGATGTAATTAAAATAAACAACAAACTAGATATCCAAACGGGGTTTCGAAATAACTTAATAATGATATGAATTCGAATAATACACAGTTCTTACACGCTTATTACACACGTTAGGTCCAGACGCGACAGGGTACATCGGCCGAGCCTCCACATGCATCTCCTTCGGCTGCGGCTCCGCAAGCCACTACATCGGCTGCGGTTCCGCAGACAGCTCCTGTAGCTCCACCGCCCACTCAGACTCCCGCAGCCGCGGCTCCGCAAGCGACTACCTCGACGGCGGCTGCGCAGACCACATCGCCAGCTCCACATGCCGCTCAGACTCCCGCTCGCGCCGAATTGCAGAGTTTATTGACCGAGGAGCAGGCGCGCGTTATTCTATCGTTATTCAGAGGTGGAGCTGGACCGAACTAGGGAAGCTTTTTGGTTCTTATTTTTTGAAACATGTATTTATTTATATCATACACATTGTACTACATTTTGAAACAATATTGATATTGGTTTATATTTATATCATATTCAGTTTTTGGGTTTCTTTTGTATATTATATATATGCGTGAGATGTGATTATGAATACTGCGATATATGTTGTGTGATGTATATATTATTGTGCACAGGGCGGGAAAAAATCAGGCAGCCCATTTTTAAAAAAAAAATACAGATAATATGTACCTACGGATTAAGCCGTAGATACACATGTTGCCCCTACGGCTATGTCCGTAGGGGCAAAATATCAGCAGTAACTGATATTTCCCCCCTGATTTCAGTACCAGGGGGTTGGGAGTGCCCCTACGGACATATCCGTAGAGGCCAGGCCTCTCCGCTGCGGCGTTATCCGTAGGGGCAACATATCAGGATTTCTGATATTTTGCCCCTACGGATAGGTACCTACGTTTATATCCGTAGGGGGTTTTACTTGGACCTACGGTCATGTCCGTAGGTACACTTAATATATTAAAAAAAATCGTAAATAATATAAATTTTTTTACCCTACGGCCTAGTCCGTAGGGGCAACAGGACCTACACATAAATCCGTAGGGGCAAGAATTAGCCCGTAGGGGCAAGTTCAGGGCTTCAACTTGCACCTGCGGGTTTTGCACCTACGGGGTCTTTTTTCGTCCCTACGCACATATCCGTAGGGGCTGTGGGTTGCCCCTACCGATAAATCCGTAGGGGCAACCCTTATTTGTAGTAGTGAAAGCCTCATGAAAATGATAGAGGAATTATTGTTCAATCATGCATTTAGGTTCAGTGTGTCATCATTGTATTGAACACATGCATATATATATGAGCAATATGAAAGATTCTTATGAGAGGCGAGCATGTGTACTGTTTCCGGCAAGACGGTCATCAAACGTAGCACTTACCGGTCGTTCGGTCTAAGAACTACGTCACAATATGAAACATTTGAAGTAATAAGAACAAATACCACACAGCAAAACTGGACGGTCATATGTATGCTTTGAGTTGCATACAATAGCGTGCACCCAAAAACTTGAAAATTCCAAGCATAAAGTTGAAGAATCAGAATATTATTTTTTTTCTTTTTAATGAAAACGAATTGGGAAGATATGTTGAATATTGTTTGGGTTGGTTAAAAGTGTTAAAAAGGCACTAATTGACAAAACCAGCTCATGAAGCGTCAGCCACCCAAAAGTTTAAGGCAGATGAAAGTTGCTTGAGTAAAGGAAAATTGCCCAATATACTACTAATTACTTTTAATTAGAGTGATAATCTTTGCTTTTGCCTCTCATTTAAGAAAAAATTAGAAGTTTTCACTTTTTTTTTTCCCTAGGTCGTCTATTGTGTGTTTTGCTTATCAAGAACGATTAATTAAAAGATCACATCAACATTAAAAAATTGTTTTGAATTGGTTGGAAGGTTGTTTCCAAGATGCGTGTTAGAAAAAAATGATCATTACAATTTAAAGTACCATTAATATTGGACGCCATGGTGTGTATTACATAAAATATGCACGTATATGATAAATTCTAGGAAGAAGTAATCCCCTTTTTTTTGGGTTTAAAAAAGGCAGGAAATCTCTTCCATTTCACTAACGATTGTAATGAAATAAAATTTGGTGCATATTTATTATACTAGCGGTCACAAGGGGCTATAAAATATACAAAGCGGAGCACTACAACAAGACATGTATGCTGATTCAAATTTTATTAGTGATTATTTTGAATATAAATTAAGATGAATATTGACGAAAAACTAATTACTCAGTCAATTATTCTGTATTACTTTGTATGCTAGCTATAGACCAACAATATATTGACTTATATTATTCGAGGTGCATTGTGATGTACATATAAATATTGCATATGTACTATATACTCTTCTCTTTACTATTTTTATTATATATTATCACTTTTTAATAATATTAATTATATATACCAATTTTCCATTTCGCAAATACAATGAACCATAATATTGAATGTTTAAATTTAATTAGCTTCTTCCCATTAAAGAGAAAGCAGATAAATGTCTTGAACTAGACAAGGACATGCATATGAGACAAGTATGGAGCCCATCTCATGCCAAAGATTTGGTTGAGAATCCAATCACATTAATCATCAAACCTGAAAATTTTATAGTAGTTCCATAGATTCCATCATTTTATTTTATTTTGTGGTGGCTATAGCAATTAATGGCTTCATGTATGGCCTCAGCATCTTAGCTAGTTAATTTTGAACCGCACGAATGCATGAATACGCCCGTGAAATGCATGTGGGTCCCAAGAATATTTAGGATTCACAGTCGAATTTGAACCTCCTGTCGAATTTGGCACATATTCCTTGTAGTGATCATGCTCATAAGATCTTCGAATAATTGTTACGGGTGTAATCTATACGAAACCTATCCTTGCTCTTTTCTAAATAAATAGGTTTGATTCTGTTTCTTTTGAGTCGGTAATTGCTGCTGCATACATTGAATTCGTGACCCTAGTCAAAAAATTTACGTTCCGATAATTCTTTCATGGTCTGGTAGGATGGTGATACATTCACTTTAACATTCTGTAAGAAACCTAGGATCAAAGGCTTGAGGCCTGCCATGACAAAAATATTTGTCTACAAGACGTACGAAGGAAAATATAAAAAAAAAAAAAAAAAAAGAAGGTGCCCACGTATATATGTCGCAATTATTTTCTTTCAGTCTTTTATGCCTATAAAACTGCCTTGCATGCCACAATGCAAACCCTACTCTAACAATTAACAAAAAAACATAGACATGTCCTTCTCTTCTCTTCTCTCCTCTCTCGCTTGATGAGATCAAGCAAATCTCAAGAAAACCGTTCCATGATATCATGAAAACCAAAACTTGCCCTCCTGTAAATGATCTCTCCAACAAGACCTTGATATTTGATGTGGAAGGAGGGCTTCTAAGATCATCCTCAACTTTCCCTTACTTCATGCTTGTGGCCTTGGAAGGAGGAAGTTTCTTAAGGGGCCTTCTCCTATTGCTTCTCTACCCACTACTTTGTTGTTTAAGCCAAGAGATGAAGATCAAGGCTATGACCATGATATCATTTTGTGGGCTAGAAGAAGACAAGTTTCTAGCAGGTAGAACTGTTTTGCCTAAGTTTTTGTTGGAGGATGTAGGGTTAGAAGGGTTTGAAGTGATGAAGAGAGGGAAGAGGAGGGTTTGTGTGAGTAGGATGCCAAGGGTGATGGTTGAGTGTTTCTTGAAGGAGTATCTGGAGGCCGAGGTTGTGGTTGGTAGAGAGTTGAAGGTTGTGAATGGGTTTTACACTGGTTTTATGATGGAGGAAGAGATGGATTGTTGTAAGGTATTGGTAGAACAAATTAATGGTGATTGTTTCATTGGTGTGCTAAGCTCTAGCAAGTCTCTTCTTCAGAGGTCACAATTCTCTCTTTGCAAGGTATGATTGTCTCTCAAGTACCCATGATTCAAAACATCAACTTTGCAATAAGAATAAACAATTATTAACATACAGTCATGAATTAAAGTAAATATTCATGGAATTTTGGTATGATTTGTATGAAAAAGAGCATGCATGGATTGCTAAATTGGAACCGAGGCAACACAATCTCATCTACTCTTTTATATATCTTTCATAAACAAATGAAACCATTTTATGTAGCGCGCAACAATTTATATAATAAGTAAAAACAAAACGAGATGTGTCTACATCATCAAGATAGTATTCTAATTTCAGGTTTAATGAACTTTGCGTTTCTTTTTTTATTCAGGAAATCTACCTGGTAACTGAACAAGAAAAGCAAAAATGGCACCCTCTCCCAAGGCAGAAATACCCACAGCCCCTAATATTCCATGATGGTAGAATTGCCTTCACCCCAACCCCCCTCAACACGACCTTCATGTTCCTATGGCTCCCCATAGCTCTCCCTCTCTCACTCCTTAGAATCACAATAGGCATTCTTCTCCCATACAAACTCTCAACCCTAATCCTCTCCTTAACCTCAACAAAATACAGGCTCAAAAAACCCTTACCAAAATCTCTAATTCAATCAAAAGACAAAGCCCACCTCTTTGTTTGCAACCATCGAACACTCATCGATCCAATCTACGCATCAATTGCACTAAACAAACCAGTGACCGCGGTGACCTATAGCCTAAGTAGAATCTCTGAAATTTTATCGCCCATCAGAACATTTAGATTAACTCGAAATCGAGAAATTGATGGAAATGCAATGGAGAAATGTTTACAGCAAGGAAAAAATGTTGTCGTTTGCCCCGAAGGGACAACTTGCAGAGAACCGTATTTACTTAGGTTTAGTCCGCTGTTTGCCGAGCTAACCGATGAGGTTGTGCCAGTAGCTATTGATGTTAGGGTTAGCATGTTTTATGCTACAACTGCTGGGGGATTTAAAGGGTTTGATGCTTTTTATTACATGATGAATCCTACAATGTGCTATGAGTTGGAGTTTTTAGAGAAGGTTGATACAAAAGGGAAGAGTAGTGTTGAGGTGGCTAATTTAGTGCAGGGGTTGATTGGGGAAGCTTTGGGGTTTGAGTGTACAAAGTTTAGTAGGAAGGATAAATATATGATGCTTGCAGGAAATACTGGGATTGTTGTTGCAAATGAAAAAGAAAAAAAAAAGTTGGTTAAACAAAAGGGTAGGTGAAGAAAATTGTGCCATAAGGATGCGAGTACTGTATATATACAAGTACATTGATATACAAGAATCCTCAGACATTAAAATAGAAAGCTTCCTGAAAAATTTGACACTGGAGCAACTCATGCAAATTAATACTTTCAACCCCAATTTCATTTCTATGTAAAATGTTTCCAATAGTTACAGAAACATCATGAACCCCATGAAGGTTCAAAAAGAATGTTGTCTACATCAATACATACAGTTTGGTTCTCTTTCTTTACAAAAAAGAAAACAATGTAGCGCAAAAAATTCAACACCTTCTGTAAACATATCCGATCGCCAACCCCTATAAATTGCTTCTGCTGTCAATTTAGATGTCACAAAATATACAGCGCTCCAATGGGTAATAATAGAAAAATAATTACCCTTTCCCCTATATCTTCTTTTCCTTCAAGGAAATGTATAATGGCAGAAATACACGGAGGAGAAGCCCCAAGGTTAATGGGCATCTCAACTCCCAAAACAAAACTATATTTTTTTTTCTTTCCTTTTTAACTTTCTGCTTGTAATCTGAAATTCTCCAGCTCCCTATAAACCAGCCAAGTCGAGATTAATGGCGAGTTCGTTGGATTGGACAAGTGATAACTGCAATTTACACGGGTTCTTTTGGGCGTCACTGTAACTATCCTTGTTAATGCATTGCATAAAATGTTCTCTCACATAGTCGATATTAGTGCGGCTGCTCGCATTACGTGACAAGCCCCAGAAGAATACAACATTAGGGCCAGCCACATTTTTATCTACATACTCGGTGGGATTTGGATCACAAAAGCCCTGGACAGTCTCTAGCTGCAAAAATTGTTGATCTTGAGGAAATATTGAAGGCTATAATTCACATAAATGCCTAAACTTTTATTGACTTCAAGATATATACCCTAATTTTTTTCAAGAAAAATATGTACCCTAAACTTGGTAAATTGTAAAAATGAAAAATACCTTGAACCGTCAATTTAATACATTCCGCCAAATTTGGAAAAAGAACTATGCACATCTATACATCTAATCGCCGTGCCACCATAATCAACAAGTTTGAGGTATCCATTTGCAAATTGCTGAGTTTAAGGTATTTATTTGTTGTAAAATTAGGTTAGTGTATTTATCTACAAAAATGTTGAAAGTTTAAGGTAGTTTTGAGGAAATTTAGCCAGTGATGAAATTAGGGCTATATAATTGAAGGGCAAAGATGGAAGTTTAACCTTAAGAAGCAGACTTCGGAAGCGTGATTTCACCCATCCCACCCACTCGGCTAAGGAATCGTCATCAGGAGCAGAGAGCAGAATACGGAGGAAGTTTTCATAACTCTTGGAGTAAGGAAAAGGTTCAAACAGATCACTCCACTTAAAATCAACCACTGCTAAATCCTGCAATAAAGAACGACCAGATAGCTAATGGTGACGCGTATCGTCATCGATGAGTTAATGTCCACCAACTATAATATGTACAATAGTTTCCATAAACTCATATTTAATCCTGGCAATGCAGAACTATAAAATGAAGATGTAGAATCCTAAAATGGGGAGAGTGAGCGTAGAATGTTTGCTATATCATACTCATAAATTGAGGAATATGATCCCGAATATTTTAAGACAACATATTCACTCTATATATATTCAATCGGATAGGAGGGGCGGAGCCAGAAAATCTTTATTGGAGGGGCCCAAGTATAATCATGGAATATATTTAAACTATGAACAATATATTGTAGATTAAAGTTTCGGTAATTATTTTCTTGAAAGTCATCATATTTCAATTTCTTCACTTTCCAATATGTTCACTTTATCTCCAACATGATAATAGCAAAAATGGTCAAAATTTAAATTCACCTGTGAAAGAATCATCTGTTTTTTGAAATTTACAAATTTGATGATAACTATAGAAAAAGGTTATCCATCAAATATGATAAACATGCATATACATTAATTTAATTATAGCATATAAGATGAACAGTTCTTATTTGAAATTTTCTATAACAATACAAATAATCATTTTTTTTTGGGGGGGGGGGGGGGGCACGTGTAACAGAGGCTCAAAATAACAGAGGCTCAAAATATACCTTATACAGTTATAATCATTTAGTTGGCATTGTTAAAAAAAAATTTAAAAATACCATACTCCTCCAATTTGCAAGACCTAAAACATTATATAGTTAATAAGAATTCTATTTAAACTATGCCTTTTAAAGATCTAGTAAAATAATTCCATTTAAACACTATTTGCTTGATTGAAATTGCATATAAATCTAGTCAGAGAATTCCATTTAAAAGCTATTTGCTTGATTGAAATTTGCATATAAAACTAAATATAGTAATATATATAAATGAAAGGTACAAAATTGTAAACATATGGCATGAAAAAATAATTCCAAATAAAAGCTATTTGCTTGATTGAAATTTGAATATGAAACTAGATATAACAACATATATGGATGCATCGGACAAAAATGTAGGCATGTGGTATAAAAATAAATAAACAAACAAAGCTTCAAAGGTTTGAACACAAGTTCTCCAAATCCAAAATGTCTTACATTTACCACTATGTAAGCCTCCTATTTTAAAATTAGCATAAATTGATAGTTTTATATGTGTATAAAACATTTTGTTATATAATATCAATATAGGTTCCAAAATTTCTGCCGAGGCCCGGCCCCAGCCCGCCCCCCTTTAAATCCACCCTTGCGGATAGCACATAACACAAACGGTCTATACATGGACAACTTAAATTACACGGAATTTTGCAGAACTAGATTTTTAACATATATATGCATAGACATATATTGTTGAAAAATCCTGATTAAACAAAAATGATAGAAGAAAATATGTTCATGGGAAATAAGAGAGGAGACATGAAAATAGCCAACATACCCGAGTAATAAGAAATCCACGGTGGAATTCTTCCTTTATTTTATGAAAGGTACTTTTTGTGATATTAGAGTTACACCAGTTGAATGGTCGACATGGCATCATAATCGGCATGCGGGAGCGGGCATCAAGCTGCATGTATGGTATAAACTTATCTTGCAAGATCACGGGTTGGGGCCAGGGCCAATGTGTGAAGCAATCGAAGAAAAAAGCCATGAGGGAACTAATACTAGCATTTAGACATCTCTGGCATACAAAAGCTACCAGAATTGCCAAATGGATCCCTCCAAAGAAGCCTAGTAGCTGCAGTGATTTCACATAATCAAGCCTTTTACTTCTTCAGTAACACATTAGTTTTAATATAGGACTAGCACTAAAAAACAACTCACATGTGAGTATACTCCACGCTTTCTCGCCCATAATTTAACACAGCGCAGTACAGCTTGGAAGCTCTGAATAAATCAGGAGAAAAACAAATTTTCGTAAGTCCCAACGATTAATGTACCTACGAAACTACACAGCGAGGTGACGGGATCTCCCACTATCATCCTCTACTATATTTTTTTTACCTAATGAAATGAAAGAGATTTGAAATAAGGGTTTCAATACAAAGAGAGATATGAAATAAGGGTTTCAATACGAAGATATATACTAATGAAGTGGATAAAACTAAGTACAAAAAAGCTATGAAATTGAAAGAACTAGAAATTCTTATAATATAAGATTTAACACTTTCAACGTTGGGAAACATCATTATTTTGCATAGATTGTAAAAGCCTAAAAAAAGATAGAAAAGACTAGCTCTTATGGGCCAATTTAGGACATAAAATAATTACCACTTCACAATAGCAAAAGTAGGCAGAGACTTGAACCCGGTAATGATTGTTACTAATTTGCTAATGTCATAGAGCAATCTTAAAAATTAAAATCTAATTTTAGATGGTTTAACTAGAAGTCCATTACAATCAAGCATTAAAGAACTGTTCTCAAAATCAAAGCTGGCTATATTGACCCCAAAAAAAATTGATTTAAATTCCTCCATAAAAGGCATGTCATCCTTTAACAGGTAGATAGAAAAAAGTTCTTAACTTTTAATTAATAGTTATAGAAACATTCATCTCAAAAAAGGTATATTCCAAGTATTTACATAGTAATAATGCTTATTAGTTTCTTCTCAGGACCTAAGCCCCTTTACAACCATTTTCAGGTTAACCCGGAAACCAAATATCTGGCATGCCATAAACAGATAATCATTTACTCCTAGTATTCAATATCAGATCGACACTCATATATGTTCCATAAAAGAATCGGTTTATGGACGAGACTTCAGTCAGAAAATTGAACTTAACTGCTGGAACTTACACCATTCAAAATCCTGCAACCGTTAAGAGCAAAATGACAGGAATAGACAGATAGTTTCAAAAGAGATTATAAGTATGCATATCTTCAGCTAGGCTTCAATTATGAATAATTTTAAGATGTCTCATTTAACTGGACAAAATGCAAGAAGTACAAATCTTCTAGAGAGTATATATAGGGGAAGGAGACAGTAGATACCAATGGAAGATTCAGCACAACAGTAAATGCTCATACCATTAAATTTGGAACTAATGCAAGGATTCGCTGATTGGCCTGAACTCCAGATATGCTTCTCAGACTGGTTGCATCAGAGACTACTACGGAGGGATGAAAAAGGTTCACATTCTATTCATAAAGCGCAGCAGAAAAGAAGAGTAAGAAAAATAAAAAATAATCGAATATTTATAACAGTTTGATTTTGGTCTTCACATTACAACAAATTTCAATCTAAAAAAGAAACCACAAAAAGACATCTTTCTATAAAGAGTTTGTTTCCAGTGTTTATGCAAGACATTGCAAACTATGTTACACACAACAGTAACACAAAGCCTTTATCCAAAAAAAAATCCGCCGTTAAACAAATCCTTTCCTGGATTAAATATGCAACTGTAAACCTTTTTTAAACTCCATCCATCAATGTTCCTTTAGGCCCAGCTCTAGGTCCATTAACTCCAGCTCATATATCTTCTCAAACAATCGATCAACACACAAATGCGTGCGCAACAAACACACATTTAAGACATTTATTTGGTATATGTTTGTTTTCTATATAGTTTTCCAAATGATATGGAAAATTAACCTTTTTGATGCCATGCCAGTTTCACTTTTTCCACATAAGATCATTGATATGCCGCCCGCCATATATTCGATCTTCTTTGGTCTTGATACTAATTAAGCTGGATTTGGAGTAGAGATTCCCCACCCCCTCCGACATGTTCTGATTGAATGAGATCTAATGTATTGCATCATTCTTTCTATAATCAAAGTTTACAGTTAGGAAATTTCCTATTTAGCGTAGCTCACTATTGTAAGATTGTATCTAGTATATTATGAATTCAAAGTGACTAACCAAACTGTGGAAAAACTCTTTTTTCTAGTGGAAATGGGTTAACAGAGTATTGATTATGGCTTGCGGGTTATTATCATCTTGATTGAGTAGATATTCTTCTTGTTTTATTAATAGTCTGGATCTTAATGGTCACTATCTGTCTGTCCACTAAGACCATAGCACATCCCTATTGAGTTTATTGGTAAGAATATCTATAGAGGAACATCAGTTGTATCAGACACCCTGGCTACCAGGGGCGGACCTAGGATTTTTTGTGAGAGGGGGCACAACATGCAACAAGGCTCCACTAAGATTTTGTTCGAAATTTTCTATCATCCTGTCACTGTTAATTGGACCAAACGTTTTTAGTTTGCAAAAAACGCACTACAAGAATTCATGCTTAACATGATTGGTCAATACTTCATTTCCCAAAAAAATAAAAATTAATTATGAGAATGGTGAGAATTGAACCCACAACCTCTAACTAGGTAATATTATGTACTACCACATGAGCAATAACACTTATGTTATGTTTATGAACTCAATATATATAATATATATGTGTAATATGGTTTTGCATCGATAGGTCAAAGTGGTGATTTCTTTTTCCACAAATGTTCAGTGGGGGAACATGTCCCCACTGGGTTGTATGTGGGTCCGCCCCTGCTGGCTACCCTAGAGCCCATGTCCATTAACAGCCACAGCAAGCAGCTTAAGAACTATGCACCCACTGTGCTAGTTTAGGCTATATTTTCCTATCCCCTTTCTTTCTTAACTTTATTTAATTAATGCAAACGGAAAAAGAAAAACAAATTTAGTTGATAATTTGATTTGCGATCTGAAACAATTATATTTAAAATCTTTTCTGTATATGTCATTTCAGTGTGGACAAATAAGACATATCTATCAACATCTATATCTACCTAATATATGGGTATGTATCCAAGTTACCGCTCAATATTTGTCCCCTGCTGCAGCAGTGCTCATCATCTGTCTTTAACACTTCATGGATGTCTGGGCCCCTCAGTATGCCAAACTGGTTATGGGTCATTATATAGGCACCCTAGACAGTCTAGACTACCAAGTAGAAAATCAAATATGAAATTGGATATGATCCGGCAAATCATTTCTTAGGTGACTAGTCCTAGGTTGTGCAAATCATTCCTTTACATTATCTCACTTAACGGTAAATTTTTTTTAAAAGAAAGGAAAACAGCGAGACGTTCACTACACCGAACTATAGGCAAATGCTTAAATAACTAAGAATTAATTGCATATGTTATAACTTAATCCTTACATCACAAACAGAGGGCTCCTGCAGCTGAGCATAAGGAAAATCAACCGAAATCCCGTTGAATTTGAAGCGCATTAACGGGACCTTGGCAGTCTTGATGCAGTGAATGTCCACTACTTCAGGTCTACTCTGAAGCATGTCACGCAAAAGACTGAAAAAGTCCTCCTGCACAATGGCATTCATATGTAGAGAAGTAATTACTTTCTCATATCATAATTATATAACTGCAAAACAAGAAACTGAAACTCACTTCCAGAGTTGCAAAGTAAGGACCGACACATAAAGCATCAATATCAGATCCGGATCCATGAACCTGAAAATATAAAGGACAAACTTTAGTTGAGGAATAGCGTGGGTCAACAAAGTGACAACCAATAACCAGCACTTTCCAAACATCCAAATACCCATGCAAACATGAAACCTCCAAATACCCATACAAACATGAAATCTAGATATTCTTCAGGACAGTTGTTAGAGAATTGAGATCTCAAGGTTCTAGTGCAGTCAGTATTGCTAAGTCATTATCAAAATTAAGATATGCACTTAACTATAAATTGAGTAGATGATGACAAAACTTAAGGGTTGCTCGATGTATAAAAACCAAATAAAAAGAGCTGGTACATTCTTAATCAAAGATGATTGTTTATGGAAAATGACCAGGTAACATAAAAACAAAAATCGAGCAGTTCAGATATCAGCATTAAGGAAAAAAGCTTTGGTAAACTTGCTCCTGGACAATAATAAATTAATAATGGCTACTTGTGAAAGAAGACATTAGGACAGCTGAGTATAATCAATTCAAGATTTCAGTATACACAAATTGAAGTATATGCTTACTCCTAGACCATATGAACCATAAGTCAAAATTGTTGCTGCTGTGGTTGAGATCTGTTCCTCAGGAAGACAATGTTTCCAAGCCACCTTCTTTATCCATTGTAAGACGATCTGCAGGACAAAATAACATCATGACAGACCGAGCGAAAAGCATATAGATAACCAATCTAATTAAGTAATTAGACAGAGAGAATCCAGCCAGTAAGAAAATAAATATATTTAATTAGAGACATATGCAACCTTGAGACAGCTAGATAGTCATCATATTAGAAAGCATGGCCTGAACCTTCACGACTAAAAGGCAGCAATATACCATGTGATAACCTTAGAAGTGGTAAATAATATCAGACCGAGCACAATTAACGCATTGACATAACTCTTGTTTATCATATAGAAACATTCATCGCTAGAAGAAATTGATAATGTCAGGATTATATTGTTATATTCTAATAAAAATTTAATTTTACAAAGTAAAGGTGGAAAACCTCACTCATTCTTTTTTATGGGGGCGGGCAGAAAATATTTCCTCTTTTGGACTCCTTAAACCTAACCCCCCTTACCAACTTTCTGCCATATAGTGATAATAGTTTCACATATGTTTTGGTCTTTGCATGTTTGCGAGTCTTTACATCGTAATTACCTTCTATCTAGATGTTACATTTAGTTTACATGCAAGTATTTTTACTAACTTTCAAACACACACACACACACACACACACACACACAGAGAGAGAGAGAGACTAAGATTTGATATCTCAATTACAAATATAAGTTTGAATATTACAGTCATAAACCAGACTATAGTAGCACAAGAACAAAGCACTGCTTCACATTAACTAGTTGCTTGATGCAGATTTTACGCCTCTTCATTCAAAGAAATTTTTTTGATGTAAAATAACAGTTTCTTGGAAGATTGTTCTACAAATCTTGCATGGTAAAATTGATCAAAGTAAATCTTAGCTTATGAAGAGCAATACTGTACTTGTAATAGTGTTTATCTCAAGAATAATATTACCTAAAAGCCACAAACCACAAACATCATATACTCAACTTGCTTATGATGTGAGGACCAATCATTTCATATAATTTGGAATTGTATTTATAATTGGCTGCAAGATTTTCCATATAGAGAATTATATGTGGCAAGACTACAGCTATTAAATATGTAATAGGGCAGCATTTAGTTTCGGCCATTGTTCATGCATGTTTACGTAAATGAATATTTATAGTCCCCGCATTTCTTGCTTGACAACCACGTTATAAGTAGGCGACCTCTTACATTCCATATAAGTCGCATTCTGCCGAGCTCAGGCTCACATTGGTCTGTTCAATGACGGCTCAAGTTCGGTTTAATAATTGTTGTTCACAAAATTTTATTATATGAATATATACATTTTTTTTTAAAATTAATGTTTCGCACGAAATGCCAATACTTTAACACACAATTTCTATGTCGCCAGATTTATGGGCATGTGCAATGCGTGCGTGCAATAAACTTATTATTTTCATAATCGTATAAAATTTAAAAGTTCTCAGCAGGTGTATATATATATGGTGAGATGGTGAGATGAGATTCTTAAAATGAGATGAAAAAATCCGACGATCATCCATCGATCAAAATGTCGATCAGCTCCATACAACTTATTCTACATGTCAATCAACGTGTACAAAAATTTAGATGATTTAGACATTTCTAAGCTATGGATATCACGGTCATAAAATGGATGGTTGTTAAAGCATCGTAAAAGTTGCGTGCATTGCATACCCTTGATGCATGACTTACAAGCCTTCAAATCGTCTAATTTTTTTATGCATATACATATTTTGACGTGTAGAACACGATACAAAATTTCGATCGTTGATCCAACAGTCGGATTTTTCTATCTCACTTTAAGAATCTCATCTCACCCTATTGCTATCCTCTCTTTCTCTCTATATATATATAGAGAGAGAGAGAAAGAATAATGAAGAAAAGAGGCCTTCGGAGGGTTTTTCGTTAGGTGGCATCGAAAAATACACTTTCCAACATTTTATCAACGATCGGCACCCATCATCATCATCTTTATCATCTAAGATGTGGATACACCAAATTTCATGTGATTCTACTACTTTTTCACTATTGAATTAGCAATGTAAAAAGTTCTATTGTCGGTAAACGTTAATTTTGCACCCACTAAATCAATGGTGAAAAGTGTTGGAATCAAATGAAATTTGGTATATCCACATCTTAGATGATAAAGATGAAGATGATGGGTGCCGATCATCGAGGAAAATCGTGGAGGGTGTATTTTTTCGACGCCATAGGAGGAAATCCCCTCCTATGGCACCTTTCCTCCATTATTCTCATATACATATACATACATACATATACATACATATATATACACATACATATACAAACATATATATATGCCCTAAGGTGACTCCTTAAGATGCAATCTAAGGAGTCACTCATTTTGCACTTCAGGAATGTCCTTAACTCATAAATGCATGGATCTTCATTAATTACATTGGCATTTATTTATGAAGTATGGCCTTTTATAGAGTATCATGTAGACAACTCCTTAGGTCACATCCTAGGTGTCGCCTTTTATATATATATATATATATATATATATATATATATATATATATATATATATATGACAATTAAAACGGAATATACTAGTTGCCATGCAAATCATATAGAAGGAAGCAATTATAAAAGGAGTACCATTTATAGGTTTGAAAGATGTGTGTGTTCACTTATGAAGGTGCCAAGTGGTGATTACTATCCTTTCTGAGTCATCGAGAGAAGTGCTATGTTTAATACGTTCCTTGGAGCCTTAGCTCTTTAAGCGATACACTACCCGATCTCGGAGATTTCCCTTCTTTTTTATTAGGCCATGCATTAAGTCCAAAATGCAAACCAAGTAATGAAAGTAATCGTATTACATCGTATTGATAAAGGAGTATATAATAGAGTGCATTGGAAAAAGTTGTGAATTGGAAAATCTATCAAGATTGCCGGCTATGAATTAATGTGCAAAGTAGAAGTTTATCAAATAAGGGTGGATATCAACGTAAAGCAAAAATGCAAGCAAACAAGAGCTGAGAAAAAGGGCTGAAAACCTCCACTCATTGTTTCCAATTTTTATTCAAGACACTCTTGATCAAGAATCATATTTTCCAACAATAGTGTCATCCCTACTAAGAGTAACTGGTCATTATCACTATATAATGATTGCATCATTAAACTTCTACTATTCAGAAGACTGAAATACCATACCTCGAAGGAAATGCCCTTTCACTTTAATGCAGTATTTATTTCGTAAGGAGCAAACTTCGGTATCAGGATCAGTATCGGCCGGTCACTTTTGGGATCAGTATCAACGGTATCGACCGAATGGATCGGAATATTGGATTTTATAGCATTTGAGAAAAAGATTTTTCAAGAATTAGGGAAAATTTTTAACTAAATACTTAAAATAACATTTATCAATTTTATTGTAATTAATGATGCCTAAAGTCATTTTAATGATGTCAAACTAACTGTAATAACCCAATAACCTGTAATAAACCCATTAAACCACTAATGAACCCTATAGTAAATCCACTAGCCATTAACAATCTTAATACGGAAACCCCATTATAAAATGATAAACACAATATTTGATTTGTATTGAACGATAACGGTCTCGGAACTCGGATGGTCATTTTTAGGATTGGAATCGGCCATCTCGAATCAGGATCGGCCAATATTTCAAACCATGGTAAGGAGACACATACATTGCATCATATTTAAAGCAATGTTTTAAATATCGGATATTAGTATCGTATGACCTGAAGATTTTCATATCGAATCGCGGATATCATGATTTATCGGATGATATTTTCTAATTATCGGAGAGCAAAATTTGTATTGCAAATATCATAAATATAACTTAATATAAAGAGTTGGCTTTATTAAATAGGATTCCCTTAATATCTTAATGGTGCTACGACATCTCTTGTCCTAGCTAAATGGTTTTTAAATCGACTTATTTCTTCATTAAGCGCCTTCTTACAATTAGTGCATAATTTTTTTGAGATTTCATTAGAATTTAACCTCTTTCCATATTCTCAATACGGATCGGTACCCCTTTCTTAGGTTTACTAGAACCTACAAATGATATTTATGATCTACAAATAAAATTAACGATTTATGAATTAAATTCAACATATTTTAAATTTGTTAACATAGCAAAATTTTGAGCAGAAAAAATTGAGGGCTGAAATTGATCATGGGTTTGGGCCTCAAGTCCATAAATACTTACTTCCAAAAAAAAGAGGGGGAAAAAGAGACGATCAATTTCAGATAATATTCAAGCTCAACAATAGAAAAAGGAAAAAAAGAAAAGACATACAAGGAGGAAAGGGGGGAGAGAAGTCTCTTGAGGGCCGGTCTAGGGTTTCAAGGTTCGTCGATCTAGAGAAAGGTCGGTAGTCGAGCTTCCAAAAAGCGAGATCGAGAGATCTAGAATACTTGGACTTTGAACGAGAGATAGAAAACATAGAAAGCGAAGTATTGCTTTGGTATACTCTCTTTTGCTTTATATTAACGAGTAGAGGTTCCTCAAAGACGAGTCATGCATGTTAGAATACAATCTGAAACCCAATAAGCCAAAAACAAGCATTTGAGAAAATATCGTAATATATCAATAGATATAATATTCCCGGTATATCGACCGATATTTTCTAAAAATTGCAAAAAAACGCTATAATTTTGAGAAATGGTAGCGTTTCTTCTCCAAAACTTATATATTGGTTGATATCCGATACATATCGTCGATATGTAAAACACTGATTTAAAATAGTTAATCATACTTATTAATGCATTGAATATGATGCAGAACTTTATTAAGTTTGGTTCTTTTGCTTTACTCGTCATGGAATTAAATACAGTTTTACTATGGAAACTACATCCTTTCCTTTTCTAGAGACTTTCTTAGTCGAAGAGAATAGAGAGGGTCTCTACTTATTTGGTTCTTTATATTATACCAAGCGAGGATCAAAATCTCAATATCGATTTTGGACTATTTGTATGTATATGTGTATTTATTATACATAAATATAATTCAATTTCTTTTGTTAAAAAAATATGTTTTAGTTTAATCTAACAGAAACTCCTTATTTAACTTAAGTCTTGATTGGAACGGTGATTGTTCCGATCCGGAACACAGATGTTCTCGAACTGGGAATGGTCGTTCCAAATCGCAATTCCTAGCGGTTTAGCGATTTACGGTAACATAGGGTAAACTTCCCCACTAAAGCAAGATTGCCTAATTATAACATATTGATAAAGTTATATGGAAATTGCAACAAAGATTGGTTCATAATACCATATAAATGAAAATATATGGGAATTACAACCATGGTTTTAGCACTCACTTCCGTTTTCGATCGGTCTAATTTTAGACAGTTTCGGTTGGTTTTGTTGGCTTTTGGGTTTTCTGTTTTGAAATTTATAACATTAAGGCATCCTAATATAGTATTTCACCTTAAAAAGTTAAAAGAATTATTAAACATAGAAACCGGTAATTAAAAAACATAAAGTAAATAAATTATTTTTTATTTAAGATTTGTATAAAGTATGATGTATGCAATTGGAAAATTATTGCAACTTCTCTATATTCCGATTCAAATCACAATAAAAGTATTTTGTTGCATGATGATAACTAAATGGACCATGATGTTAATCACATTCAAATCCTTTGTGCTACATTAAGATAAAAGAAAACAATTAAAGTTAAGGGTAAAAACAGCATAGTACAATAAATAAAGAAAAATATTATAGGCATACGTCCAAGATATTAAAGACTGGGAATCAAAAAATTTCATTACAAACTTTTTATCAATACAACTCCCGATGAGAGCTAGCATTAAAGAGTAGGAATCAAAAAATTTCATTACAAGATTTTTATCAATACAACTCCCAATGAGAGCTAACATTGGTTATTTTCCAAGCTTTCTATAAAACTTCCGATAATAGCTCATCGCTATACCAATACAACTTTTAAAAAAAATATTTAAATTAATTTCAAATGATTGCTAATAATAGCTGTCAGTTCTCTCTCTGTTCTTAGAGATAAGGAGATCTCTCAACTATCATTTCAATAAAGCATCCACTTTGACAGCAAATGGAGTCAGAAGCTACAAGAGCTAAAGTAAAGGAGCCTGCATCGACGATGTCAATTATATTCTTTTTCCCCGCCCTGCTTCTTCCTTTGCTTCATGTTTTTCTTTTGAGTCTCTTACCATAAAATTTCGAACGAGGATAAAGATATTTCGGCTGAAATTGTTTGAAATTACAAAGTATCGACCGCATCTGGAAAATCTAGTATGTTCTGAACAAATCCTTATCGAGACATCCGAAATGGCCAATTTTTAAGTATCATACGACTTTTCGAACCATGCATGCAACAATGAGTTCTTCATAAGGTAGTTGTCGTAAAGAATAAAAGAGAAGGGAAATCATTTTACAGCTAAGACAGGTACTCTGGATATATATAAAAAATAAATTTAATAATAAAAACTAAATATCTGTCGACACACCTTTACTCTTATAATTTGGAGTTTTTTGCCGACAATGATTTATGATCACTTGTCATACTTGTCTACCACTATTGGTAATTCTTTCTAATTCATTTTCATTTATTTTTTCGAGATCACTTTGTTCCTCGGTCCTAATTAACTAATTCAAAAGCATAAGCATGGAAACGAAAAGCCATACTTCATATGCAGGAGAGAAGGCATTCTTGAAGTAATTGATTCAACTCTTTCTCCCAATTCATATTCATTGTCTTGTATTTCCTCAATGTTTCAAATATAGGGGATGTTGGCTGATATATTGGACCGAAACTCTTCGTAATACGATACAAATTTGCCGAATATATAAGCCTATATTTTAAATATTGGTTGTATCTTATGTATCAAAGAAACGAAAGACGCTACTCAAGCGCAACCGGGCTACGAAATGTGCCTCTTGAAGCTTCAAGACGTGCAGCGGCGAGCGTATGCTTAGGCACTCGAAGCGCACCTCACATGAGGCGTACGCCTCATTCTAAATGGCTAACTTAAGGTAAATGGATCAAATGGTTTTGGTTATTGAGTTTTAACAAAACTTAAACCCAAAACATACAATTAAGTAGCTATTGGCAAACCAACTCGGAAGCACCCTAATAAAGCTACGGTTTCTCCAGTTTGCAAGTTCGTCATCAGCTCGCTAGCTCCTTGAGTCCGTCGATGGCGGCTAGGGTTTCTCCATTTTCTCGAATTATAGTTTATCTTCTTTTTTACTGCAGCAACCTGAAAGCAACCCAAGCATAAAACTTAGGTATAGATTCTCCTCTTCTTCCCATTCTCTTTAATGTTATTGGTGTTGGATTTTTGAATCTCGAGTTAATTTTTTTAGTTGGAATTTTATGTGGTTGTTCGTATCTCATTACAAGATTGTGCGCCTCACACACTCGAGCGCGTACCTCAGGAGAGCGCCTTCCGTCTCGGGTGTATTAGACCCCTTGTGTCTCGCACTTTACCTTGCACATTAACAGTACTGGATACACCTATCCTATACGATTCTGATGTCTTGTTTAAAACCATGGTTCTTCCAACACATAAGCTTGTTTTGTATCAATATATTTGACCAACTCTTAGTCCTTATGTATATCTTCTATTATTCGGTTATTTGATTCAAATAGTACAGCTACTGTACAATTTACAAATCTATTTACAAATCTTTCTTACATAATACTGTGAGGTCTTATTGTATTGATTTTATACCAACTATTGATGGCTTGCCAATATTTGTTTAATCCACTATCTCAATCTCTTTTCCACACCAATCTTTGCTTACTAGCTCTGACCTTCTGCTATGAAAATCTTTTGTGAAGTGTTGTGCTCTATAGCCAACTTTGCTTGTTGAACAAGGATAAGATGATAATGATATAAATCACGAGTGACTACCAAAACCACGGAGGTATGAAATATTAGAAAGCATACCACGACTTAGACCTCGTTCTACTTTACCTTGTGAGGTCTACTCAAACACATGGTTACCTAAGCTTTATTTATGTTCTATTTCTAACCAAATTGAGTCTAGTAAATAAATATATAAAAAGAAGTCATCTCACGCCCATAATACATATGCATATACCACTTAGAACCTGCAAAGTTTCATTTTTTACGGAACAATCTCCATTTCTTACTATAAAAAATAACTAACTTAGATATACGACAACGACGACAACAACCCTTTGTCCTAAAATTTTGGGGTTGACTACATGAATATGTTTTTACATGCTGCTCTATTAAGAGTCATCTCATCAGTTACATTAACAATCAACATATCATTTGCCTCTATCAGCATTCATATAGGTCTACCCCACCCCTGATTATGACATTAACTACGCTTTTGTCACTTCTTCTATATGATGCATTTGTTAGTCTATATTGCACATGTCTAAACCATCTCAATCGGTTCTCTTAGCTTATTCTCTATGGGAACAAACCCCAACTAGTTATGAAAACACTCATTCCTTAGCCTACATTTTACAATATTACCATTTATCCATCTTAACATTCTTATTCGAGTCACTTATTTTTGGGTATGTTGTTTTTTAATTGCCCAATATTTTGATCCATAAATAAATGACGGTCTTATAGTCGGCCTATAGAATTTTCCTTTTCCCAAAAAACATTTGTTATCATTTCCATACTTGGAACATTTCTCTATTTCCTTCAAATACTCCAAGTAATTAATGAAATTGGTCGAAAGAGATAAGAATGACCGGTCAATATTCCTTAACCAAACACAATGACCGTATAGTAAGATAAATAATTCAAAAATAATACATTTCCATATTTCACCACACAAACAACTACTGTTTCAAAACCAGCCAAATCAACATGTTTCCTAATTGCTGATCGACGAATCAAAAGAAACACAACCACACTATCCTACCCTAAACATATCAACTTCTACCCCCAAATCACACATTCTTTCTAGCTTACTCCTAGATTTCTCTTTAAATAATAAAACTTTATCTAAAAAATAATGTAAAAAATAAAAATATAGACTATAAACCTGTCTTAGCTGTAAAATGATTGCACTCCTCTTACTATCATCTTCTGGCGACGGCTCCAAACCCTCATTCGCCATAAACTGAAACAAGAATAAACATACCAAAAGAATCGATTAACTCCAAAACACACAAAGCAACAAATTTCATTTAAAAAAAGACCCAAAGCAATCACCTGAACCAGCATCTCAGTCCTCTGCTGATCAATCCGCATCCAAAGGTTCGGATCGAACAGGAAAGGAACCGGAAACGGAAACCTAGGACCCTGATTCTCTACGATGAACCTATTCATCATCTCCGGCGGTGGAGGCGGCGGAGGAGGAGGCAGAGGAGGAGGCGGCGGCGGCGGAAGATGAAGAAACCCCGTTCTTGGATCGAAGTAGTGAGGGTTTGGGACGAGGATCTGCCTCTGATTCGGGTGAGAATACGCCATTACAAATCTAGGGTTTTGAGATCGAGAGTGAAGTGAGAGAGCTGCCGCTGCTTTTGATTCTATTTCTTTTCTGTTTGGAGAGGAGCGAGAGAATGGAAATCGAAGAGCGAGAAAGGGGAGAGTGAACATGGGGTTTTGGGTTATATATGGTACGCGTGGCGTCGGGTCACGCGTTGAAAACGTGAGGCCTGTGACATATGGAATTTGAATTGTGTGAGGGGAGAGGGATTGCAAGCGGGTGGTTTTGTTTTTTTGTTTGTTTTTTTTCTTTTTTTTTTACAGTTTTTGAGTCCCTTTTTAGTGGATCTTTTTGTTTATTGGGTTGGTCAATGAATAAATCTTTTGCTGGATTTGGTGAAATATGTTTATACGATATGCTCTGTGTTGTATTTTTTCTTGAATCCGTAAAGCTCATTAAATGAGTAAGAGTGTACCGGATAGATAATGTATTTTGATCCGGTTTAGAGTAGATCTTTTTTAATGGATTTTTTCTTTGTTCATTTAGCTTGTAAATGCGTAAATCTTTTCATGGATTCAAGAAACATACTTATGATATGCTTAATATGGTATTTTTTTTATATCCACAGATTTCGTTAAATGAGGAGGAGTGTATCGGATATAATTGACGCTTAAGAGTGAATCTTTTGCTATATTGGGTGACATCTTCTGCTAAATTCACTACCACAATGAGGAGCTGCATACGTAGGGGCAACTTTTTATTGCCCCTACGATTTTCTCCGTATGGGCATTTTTTGTCCTTATGGTGCCCACCGTAGGGGCATAAATAAATTAAAAAATATTAAAATACAATCTCTTTATTTGGTCCTGCAGTGCCGCAAAAGAAAGTCCTGATTAATCCGTAGGGACAAAAAATGGTTATTTAAAAAAAATAAAGCTAAGTAATTTCCCACCATCCCCCAAAACCCAAAATTTCACACCACCCCAAAATTCCCCGCCCCCCGTTGCCACCCCACTCTCGTTGTCGACTTTCTCGTCGCCGACTTCCTCCTCTATCGCCGTCGATCGAGCTCGTCGTGGAGTTCCTCGTCGCCGCCAATCGACATCGTCGTCGCCTCCACCTCTTCGAGCTCCATCTTCCCGGCCTCCTCCACCTCGTCGAGCTCTTACTCTCCACCTCCTCGAGGAACATTACTCGTCGGCCGGTCTTTGGCGGAAGTGAGATAATTTGGAATTTAATTTATAATTTTGTTGTTTTTGGTCTTATTGTTGTTGATTTTAGGGTTAGGGTTAGGGTTATAGGGCTGGGTTAATTGGGGGTTAATTTGGGTTAGGGTTAGGGTTAATTAGGTAAAATAGGGTTAGGGTTAGGGTTTGGGTGATGATTAGGGTTAGAGTTAATTTGGGTTAATTAGGTAAAATAGGGTTGTTGATGATTAGGGTTAGAGTTAGGGTTAATTAGATTAATTAGAATTAATTTTGGTTTGGGCTAAGGTTAATTTGGGTTAGGGTTTGGGTGATGGTTAGGGTTAGGTTTAGGGTTAATTTGGGTTAATTAGGTAAAATAGGATTAATTTGGGTTTGGATGATGATTAGGGTTGATGTAATACCCGGTTCTTTTTATATACCTAAATCTGTATTTCTCTGTAAACTATAAATTTGTTACTTTTAACCATTCAATTATTTAAAGGAACTTTATTAAACCCAAAACCTTTTTGCTCTCAAAGCAATTAAATCTCCCCTCCGGCCCAAGCTCATTTTTAAACCCAAACTTTAATTCCCTCAGCCCACTAAAAATTTTCTTAATATATTCCTCATAAAAATTTCCTCAGCCCGTTTTAATTCTCAGCCCACATATTTTTTCCCTAAATAAAATTCTATCATTTTCCCGGCCCGTTTCTCCCTTACCCACTTCAGATTTTATTTGTTAAGGGAATTTTCTTGCGAGCCCGACCCAGCCCTTTTTCCTATTTTCTTTAATTCTTTTATTCCTGCTAACCCCTTCAGCCCAGCCCAAGACTCTTAACCCATTTCCCTAATTCTTTTTATTTTCGGCCGGCCCATCTCTCAGCCCACAGCCCGCTCCCAGCTCCAACCCGCGCCCGCTTCCCCCACTCACCCGACCCGACTCCCCACCCTGTTCATCTTCTTCAATCTCCAACGGCTCTTTCCCTAACTCCCGCTCGCGAGCGCGTTTCTCGCCTCCGCCGTCGCCCTCGCTCGCGCGAGCGTTACCCACGACGCGCGCGTTTTTCCCCCACGACCCTCTCCCCTCTACCCATCACCCTCAATCACTCGCTCCCTCTCTCGTTCTCATCTTCCTCTCTTCTCGCTACACTCCCAACCCACACCCGAGCACCCCCTGCCGGCACCCCTCAACCCAAGATCCCCGACCGCACCCCTCACTTCCCTGCACACCCATCACCACAACCGAGCTCCTCTAACCACCACCCTCGCCACTGCAACCCGAGCTCGAACCCCTGCACACCCAACCTCCTTGCACCCTCACCGCCGGCCGACCCCATCGTCTCTATCGAGACCTCCTCATCTTCTCTAACCTCGTCGCCCCATCACCCCCACGATAGAATCTCGATCCCAGCAACCCATCTCCTCACCTGCACCATCATCGACCCATCATCATCCTCGTCGACGCCGTCGACGTCGTCGTCGTCGTCGTCACACTCTCTCTCTCTCTGTCTCTCTCCTCATATCAGATCTCTCTCATCTCACTCTCGAGCTCTCTGTCTACTCCAGCTCTCTCTCTCTCTCGTTCCCTCTGAGCTCTCTCTCTTTCCCTCACTGTTTCTCACTCTCTCCTCCTCACTGTCTCTCTCTCTACCTGCACTCTTCCCCCTCTGCTTCCCTCTCTCTCTCTCTCAATTCTCTCACTTTCCCTCCCTCTCTCTGCCTATCCTCTCCCTGCATCTCTCTCTTTCAAATTCTCACTCATCATCTCACCCTCTATCTCATCCATCTCTCTCTGTGCTCTCATCTCTCACTGCATACTCTCTCTCTCTCTGCCTAATCTCTCTCTCCCTAATTCTTTCTCTCTCTAACTCTTTCTCTCTCTAAATTCCCCCTCTCTTCCTCTGCAATCTCTCCATCGGCCCCGACAGCATCAGCGATCCCTAGCCACGACATTGCCCGAGGCCGCAACATCCAACTCCACCAAAACTGCGAGCCGTCGTTGCCGAGACTCGGGTTCGAGACAAGTCAAGTGCCGAGCCGCGCGTGTGTCGCGATCGTGCCGCTGCCGCTGCCGTACCTTCGTCGACACGTGTCCAGGCAAGTTCTTTACTTGCTTACATGCTACTTTATCTATGTTACAAACCAACATCGTATATAAATCATGCTTTACCTTTCAGTTAGATTATTCGACACAACTGTTCGATGCTTGTTCTCATAGGAAATCATTATCAAGTTAGGCGGAACTAGATAAATTACATTGGCTCTTGTAGAGATGGTTAATGTGTGCAAATTTCATTAGAAAATACGACTGTTAAAGATTAAAATGACTACCCCCAAGTTTAATCGAAAAACTGGAATCTTATTGTACCTGAAAACCGTTAAATTCACCATAAATCATATGTACACTAGAATGGTGCGTTCGAGGGCTCAATTCGAAGCTGACTCGACAAACTTTAACCCTATACCAGTTCCCGGACATTCCTGTACTTAAATTGTAATGATATACGTATCGGAGTGCGACTCTGGACTGCAGTCCAGAGCGACTCCAGTCGTGCTTGCTGTTCCGTATTGGATACCACAGGATTTTCCTTAACTCGTAGGTTGCGGAACTCTGCTGATTATTATAGGTAACTCTGTTAGCTAGACAACACAATTGGTTTCATTCTGTTTCGTTACCGTTTGATATTTAATCTGTAATTTAATATATCGGAACACATAACAGTCCCAGCAGAATCAGAACCAACATATTAGTGTTAAACATTGTAGATCTCCTGACGTACAGACGCGATTGAAGATCCGTCTGTTACGTTGAAAACCTTACTGAAAACCCTAGAATTCATCCAACTGTAGCGTCGCTAAAATATGATCCCAACTGGGATTAAAAATGCGTTGCGAAATGGATTTCTGATTCTGAAACCGGATTTCCAGCCGCGAGCGCTTAAAATGAAATGGCTATAACTATTGATCCTGGAACCCGATTGGCTTGAAACCAATTTATATGGATAGCTAACTGAACATACTAATTATTACCTGTTTATCATTTCGCTAAAATATATATGTACGTTTCATGATAAATCGTGCAAGTGATAGAATATTGTTTCATAACATCCTAATCATGCTTATCTACTGTTCATGCATCATATCATACCTATATCATTGTAGTGATAACCTAGTGGTATCGTGCATTCACCCAGTGTTAGATTTTAGTTGTGATTGTGGCAAGTACGTCAGTGTTCGTGTATCCGTGAATAAGTGAAAGTGATACGTACTTGTACACAATCAGTGACCCTATTATTCTATTGCATTGTCGACGTCTGTAGGATGCGTGTACGTGTGACTATAAGTGGAATGGGACATTTATGGAAGCGTTGCACGGGTGTCACAGATAAGACACCAGACACTGCCGTTTATCTTAGGTATTAGTCGGGACGTGCTTGATGGAGGTCCTGCCTCCAGTTCTCGCGCAGACTTGTCACGGATCGATTAGTATTTAGGGTGATGGTTAGCGTTTGATGTAGACCACGGGGTGTGGGGTAGTTTAAGTGTGAGTTCAACAGAATCTCGGGAGTCCCATGCCGGCTTATATATTTAGGGAGTTATATGGAGATTTACAGGGTATGTGATATATACACCGTGATATACTTGTTACATGTTGGGCCCGTGGTCCCTTGCCTTTGGGTTCTACCCTTGGGTGGAGGACACTCGCGAGTGGTTGACTCTCACACTTGGACTGACGATAGACTTAGTGACCTGATCAGTGAGACTTAGAGACTGATAGGGATACTGGCATTTATATTCCTTATATACTGTGTTGGCATACGTGACATATCGTTATACTACTTTACTGTTCCGCTGCATTGATTACTGCACATTCATATTCATGTTGTCATTGATTTACTGTTATTCATATCCATTACCACTGTTAGAACTGTCACTTGATTTCATATATATTATATTGCTATTGTGTCGCTCTGACGACCTGAGTATGCATGCTCAGTGTGAGGAGAAGATTTAGCCTGGACCAGTGCATCACAGACTTCTTGACTTGCCATTCCGAGTTACATTCATTTGTCCCACTTCAGGTCAGTCTTTACATTGTTCCTTTCAGTTACTGCATTTCTCATTACCTGCGCATCATTTACTGTTTACCATGACAAACTAGAAGCCGAAGTGTGACTACGGCAGGACATTCCTTTGACCGTAGGAGCATGGCTGGCCTTGTCTACCCCTCGTATTCCGTATTTTGGGAAGCGGGGCGTGACAGTTAAGGTTAGGGTTAATTTGGATTAATTAGGTAAAATAGGGTTAATTTGGGTTAGGGTGTTGATTAGGATTAATTTGGGTTTAATTAGCTTAATTTTGGGTTAATTAAGGATAATTTGAGTTAGGGTGATGATTAGGATTAATTTGGGTTAATTAGGTTAATTTGGGTTAATTAGGGTTAGGGTTTAGGATGCACTAGTTCTTTCAGTATGATACTCGATGATAACTGTCACACCCCGCTTCCCGGTGTACGGTAAGGAGACGTGACGGGTCCCGCGACTTATTTACTCATAAGTAAACACGCTAAGCGTATACAAGCAATATCGTAAAGTACACAAGTAAGACAATAGATGTAAATGAACAACAACCTTTATTGATTAAACATCCTTTACAATACAACTGGAAATATAAATACAAGACTGGAAAGCAATGCATGAACAATGGCATGAACTCTAAGAAAAGTAAGTACAAGTGAAGCCTAATGGTCGGGATGCTCAGTGGTCTGCTCCAAGTGTTCCTGGCTGATCTCGAACTCCTCAGAGTCGGGTCCTCCTGACAACATTCCAAAGAAAGAAGAGAAATAGGAATGTCGTTAGCGAACAATCGCTCGGTAAGTCCCAAAGAAAGATAGGAATAGAATAGACAGATATGAGAATATAACTGGTGTATTGTAAGTTTGTTATGTGAACGCAGTTGTTTGTAGCTTGGTACGGAATATATTAGTGTTTACGAGAGGAGTCCAACTTACACTGTAGACTATGGTAACCCGTAGTACAAGGCTCCATCGATAAAACCACGGAACAACGACAATGGATGTATAGTTACGTCTTTTAATGACCATCTTGTGCCACTTTTAACACATTTCGTGCCAGTCTACCCCTTTTAAAACCCCGTAATGTCTTTTGTATTGATTGTATTGAAGTAAGTTATAGATATAAGACTTGCCGAAATCATGATATCAGTAGTTCAAGTAAACGGAACGAATAGTCATATAAACAGAGTATATTCATGGTTCGGTTCGGTCGAGTCTTGTTGATATAGATTGAATTCTGGTATAAACGGATTCATGTTGAATTGGAGTTATACTTAAATTGTATTTGAATATAGTTTGTTTTCAGTTTTGACTGAGACTCTGCCTGAGTAAGACACTTAAACAGAATCGAAGTCTTGAAATAGTTTTGGAGTTATCGGTAGCTGCTGCACATCGACGGCATGATTTGTGACTTTTTCCAAGCCAATTACCGTATTGATAATACCGTTTTTGTTGTCTTCCTTAAATAAGCAAGCATCCAAATTCTCCGGCTCCCTGAGGCTCAAGAAAACTGGTCCCGCTTAAATCTATATTTACTAGGGTCATTATTGTAAATTAAGATAAGTTGAGGGGGGTTAATGAAAAATAGTTTTGATAAATATTCTTAAAATGAACCTCAAGTATTTATTTATCATCTTTATGATTTTCATAGATGTAATTTTTAAGAGTGGTGAGATAGTCTAGTGGATATAAATCTAACTTGAATGGTATATGGTATTTTCCTGTAATTTGACTTGTATTGATTCTAAATGGTGTTTTCATTAAACTTGTGATTCTTTTCTTTTGATTAGAAAACATCGAATATATTATATATATTTAAAAAATATATTTTTATATTTTTATATATATATTTATTAAAAATAGAATTTATTTATTAATAAAAATCACGTTTTCTTAAACATTGTAATATAAATTCCATTGAGATCGTATGCTCCGTGAGGAGGTCTGCATTTCTCTCTACTAGTCCCGAGGCCGTGTGACAACCCGCACCATCCCGATCGAGTTCCCCAAAATGGGTTGTAGAGGCTTATTTGTAAGGAATTAATTAAAACAATTTAAAGAATACAGGTTTTGATAGTTTAAGGTATTTTAATGTAAATTGTGTTTTGTCCCACAAAAATTGTTACAAAAGCCATCGTGCTATGTCAAGATGAGCGTTGTGATGACGTAGGTCATTACCTCGTGAGTTTTCTAAAGGTAATATGAGCAAAACTAGAAGGTAATGTCGTATATAAACTAGATGGTATTTTACCGTAAAAGTTAAATAAAAGTTGTTTAACATTATATTTTGAATTGAAACTTGTTTCAAATGTTTATTAATGATTAATAAACAATATATAGAAAGATGGTAAATTTGTTATTAAGAAAAATTACGTTTTTAATGAAAATTAGAATCGGAAGTCAAATTAACTCTGCTTCCGACGAATTTTAATAGATTATTGTTTTAGACTAGAAAGAGGTGAGAAGTGAAGGGACTTACTGATTTAGAAAATAGGGAAGAGGTAGAAAGAACTATCGAAGGCGTCGTGGAGTCGTTTCGTCGCCGGATTTGTCCCGAAACGTCGCCGGAACTTTGCCTTGAGCTAACTCCACTTGTACAACTTTGGACTCGGAAATTTTAGAGAGTTTTGGCAATGGATTTCTGAATGAGGAGGGCCAAAGTATAGGGTTGTATTTATAGGAGAAATTAGGATTTAGGGTAATGAAGAGAGAATTAAAAATATGCATTAAAATGGATTAAAGAAGGGATTTATCATTCTCTGGATAAATGCAGAGAAATCAAATAGCATGGGGTAGTGGGGTAGTCCAAGGGGTGTTAGGGAAAATTTTTGGGGGCATTTGCAACGGGGGGGCCTGGCGGCGCCGGCCCTATTGCACATCTCGCCGGTAGATTAGGGGGTAGGGGCTCCGGATTGAAGACACGTGTCTTAGGCTGCTTAATCATCATTTTCCACATGTTTGTTTTTATTGTGATTTTTCATTTTACGTGCAGTGCACGTGCAAAATTTTGAGCTTCTAAAAGTTTAAAAAAAAATCAATAAAAATAATATGTGGCTGGGGGAATTCGAACACAGGGCTATGTCACAGCAATGTAAGGCTTTACCAATGAGCTACAAGTGCTTTCATGCTGTTCTAAAACAAATTAAATTTATAACTTGTGCTCGGGCTTAGGTGCTCCTTTCTGTATTTTGAAAAAATTATGTACAGAGAGTTCATGGTTGTTACATTTTACCCTCCTTATAAAAATTTGGTCCACGAAATTTGTAGAAGGAAAATGTAACAGATTCAAAACAATTTGGTGATGGTGACGGTGATAGAACTATTGATAGTGCATGAAAAATATTTGGAAGAACGAAATAATGCAAAAGTTTTGAAAAGATGTGAGGAAATTACCAGGGTTACCTTGGTCTACAGTCTCGGCTTCTACGGCCGCTAATGTGAAAGCCTGACGCCGGGGTACGTTCCTCCTAGCCGGAGGCACATTCCTCCGTCCTTTGGGCATGTTTCTCTGCCCTCGAAGCATGTTCCTCAGTGCCTGATGGAATTGGCGTGTAGGCTGTGCAAGAGGTCCACGTGGAGCTGGAGCTGAGAGAGCAAGACGAGGTGCGGGTGCTTGAATAGCTGGCCGCTGCGGATAAGAGATGTGAGTTGAAACTGGGTTGCGTTTATAAGGACATGTTCCAATTCCATGAGTGGATGCACCACAAACTAAGCACAGGCCTTTTTGCGCGCCTACAGTCCTTCCACATGTGTCCATCTCTCTTACAGTAGAAGCAAAAGTCTGGACTTGGCCGGTTATTTGTTACTTCCGGTCTCCTGGGTTCAAAAGTTGGTATTGAAGAGGCTCCTCCTGCCATCTGGGTGGCAGGGCGCTCCATACCGGCAGATTGAGGTCCGCCCTTCTTCTTCACTACTGCCTCATATCGACGGGCGGTTTTCAGAGCTAGGTCATGCATTGGGAAATCCCTTGTAACTAGAGCAGCTTGGATCTCCGAGTCCAACCCCTGCTGAAATCGCCTGGCCCTGATCTCAGCAGTCGGAATAAGGTGTGTCGCAAACCTGCTCAACATGGTGAACTCGGCATTATACTCATCCACTGATTTGCTCCACATAGAGCCTTATTGCAGGTGGATGAATTGCTGTTCCATGTCAAATCGGGCAATCTCGGAAAAATATTTCGCGTCGAACATCTCGCGAAAAGCCCTCCATTCGATCGGCTGGTCAAGACGGCTTTCTTCCGCCTTCCACCAAACTCTGGTGTTATCTGTGAATTGCAGCTTTGCAACCCGAACCCAAGCGATCTATGGCACTTGTGCTGCTGCCAGATCGTCCTCAATGCTCTGAGCCCATTCTTCAGCTTCCAAAGGGCTCTCTTTTCCAGAAAATTGCTTTAGGTGCAATGCCCGGAATTACTTCACTCTGGGTGCTTCTGCTTCTGGGCGGTTCAATAATATAGCAGTATGTTGCTGCTGTCCTTCCAGGAGGCTTCGGATTGCCTCAAGCTATACTGTTTGCTCGTTGATCGGAGCTACAACGGTAGGCGTAAGTAGAAGAGGTGGTGGTGTGTTGTTGAAGTTTATGCTGGTATTGTTTAGAGAATCCATAACCTTGAAAGAAAAAAAAACAGGTTTAGGATAAATTCAAAGAATATGAAATTGTAAGGTTCAAGGAATATGAAATGTAAATAATGTTTTTAATTGTTGATTCTTATGTTATATTGCTTAGGACTTCATGCAGAATTGACCCGCATGTCCATGCAGAACTGACCTGCATGTTAGGGTTCCATGCAGCACAGACCTGCATGGGCCGCCAACAAAACCTGTCACGTCCCGCTTCCCGGTGTACGGTAAGGAGACGTGACGGGTCACGCGACGTATTTACTAAGAAGTAAACACGCTAAGCTTATACAAGCAATATCGTAAAGTACACAAGTAAGACAAGAGATGTAAATGAACAACAACCTTTATTGATTAAACATCCTTTACAATACAACTGGAAATGTAAATACAAGACTGGAAAGCAATGCCTAAACAATGGCATGAACTGTATGAAAGGTAAGTACAAGTGAAGCCTAATGGTCGTGATGCTCAGTGGTCTGGTCCAAGTGTTCCTGGCTGATCTCGAACTCCTCAGAGTCGGGTCCTCCTGACAACATTCCAAAGAAAGAAGAGAAATAAGAATGTCGTCAGCGAACAATCGCTCGGTAAGTCCTAAAGAAAGATACAAAATAGAATAGACAGATATGAGAATATAACTGGTGTATTGTAAGTTTGTTATGTGAACGCAGTTGTTTGTAGCTTGGTACAGAATATATTAGTGTTTACGAGAGGAGTCCAACTTACACCATGGACTATGGTAACCCATAGTACAAGGCTCCGTCGATAAAACCACGGAACAACGATAATGGATGTATAGTTACGTCTTTTAATGACCATCTCATGCTACTTTTAACACATTCCGTGCCAGTCTACCCTTTTTAAAACCTCGTAATGTCTTTTGTATTGATTGTATTGAAGTAAGTTATAGATGCAAGACTTGTCGAAACAATGATATCAATAGTTCAAGTAAACGGAACGGATAGTCATGTAAACAGAGTATATCCATGGTTCGGTTCGGTCGAGTCTTGTTGATATAGATTGAATTCTGATATAAACGGATTCATGTTGAATTAGAGTTATACTTGAATTGTATTTGAATATAGTTTGTTTTCAGTTTTGACTGAGACTCTGCCTGATTCAGACATTAAAACAAAATTTAAGTCTTGAAATAGTTTTGGAGTTATCGGTAACTGCTGCACATGGACGGCAGGATTTATGACTTTTTCCAAGCCAATTACCGTATTGATAACACCGTTTTTGTTGCCTTCCTTAAATAGGCAAGCACCCAAATTCCCCGGCTCCCTGAGGCTCAAGAAAACTGGTCCCGCTTAAACCTATATTTACTAGGGTCCTTATTGTAAATTAAAATAACTTGAGGGGGTTTTATGAAAAATAGTTTTGATATATATTCTCAAAATGAACCTCAAGTATTTATTTATCGTCTTTATGGTTTTCATAGATGTAATTTTTAAGAGTGATGAGATAGTCTAGTGGATAATAGTATATGGTATTTTCATGTAATTTGACTTGTATTGAGTCTAGATGGTGTTTTCATGAAACTTGTGATTCTTTTCTTTTAATTAGAAAACATGGAATATATTATATATATTTAAAATAGATATTTTTATATTTCTATATATATTTATTAAAAATAGAATTTATTTATTAATAGAAATCATGTTTTCTTAGAAATTGTAATATAAATTCCATCGAGATCGTATGCTCCGTGAGGAGGTCTGCATCTCGCTCTACTAGTCCCGAGGACGTGCGATAATGGCGACACGTGCCCACACGTGATGGGCCTTTAAACCCACTGAAAGAGATTAAAAGATATAATAAAACAGCAAGGAATACCCCAATGGGGCATCACGTGCCCACACGTGACCAGAGGTCACGTGCAGACACGTGATGGGTTCCTAAGCTCTCTGAACTAATAGAATTAAATTCTAATTAAATAATCAAACAGTGGGGTCACGTGCCAACACATGATAGGCTTTTAAACCTTCTGAACTAATAGAATTAAATTCTAATTAACGGAAATCAAAAACCCTAATATTTCCCTAAATCTTTCCAAACAAAAAGATTGCGCTCTGTAAAGTGGAGCACCGTTGGATTAAAAATCCAATGGTGATTAAAAATCACAAATTTATGGAAAGATTCTATACAAGGAGATATTTCCCTGAAATTTGCCAGGAATAACAGATAAAATATCTTTTGGATTAAAAATCCAATGGTGAATAAAATTCATTGAATGATCTAAAAGATCATGTTGGTTACAGAATCAATTAAAATCTTTCAATGAAAGATTGACAAAACAAACTGATTCTTTTCTTTCTCCTATAAATAAAAGCCAAGAAGAGAAGAGGGAGGATTGATTTTCAGAGGGAGGAATACAAAAAAAAAAGAGAATTTAATTCTCCAGAGAGAAAATAAAGTTTCTTGAGAAAAGAAAGAAATCCTAGGTGAGGGATCATTCTATAAAATAAAGAGAATTTAATTCTCAATCTAAAAGTTTAACTCTTCTGAATAAGAACTTAGTTCTTCATCTGGTTGAAGATCTGCAGAAGCAGATCTCCTCATAAGTTGAGAATTTAATTCTCATCGGGGAGATTCTGCCATGCAGATCTAAAAGCTAAGTGAAGATCTAAGTTTAGAGAATTCAATTCTCACACCAAAATTCATAGGAATTTAATTCCTCCAAACAAAATTAGGGTTTAACCCTATAAAAGAATTTAATTCTTCCAAATTCATAGGAATTTAATTCCTCCAAATAAAACTAAGGTTTAACCCTATAAAAGAATTTAATCCTTCCAAATACATAGGAATTTAATTCCTCCAAACAAAATCAGGGTTTAACCCTATAAAAGAATTTAATTCTCAAAACAAGAGACTTGAAGCTCTCCATGCACGTAAAGATCAAGTATCCAACATGATCACGTGGTAACACGTGACCCTTCATCCCAACGAACAAAAAGGAATGAATAAGGCATGTTCACGTGCCCCCATGTGACCCTTTAATGGACTTCTCAAAATAAGAAGGAATTAGCTCAGAGGCAATGCCTCACGTGCTCCCACGTGACCCTCAAAATAAAAGAGAACGAAGCCAAAGGCAGTACTGATCTTGGGCGCCCTCACGTGTCCCTACGTGACCCTTAGCAAATGCTTTTAATATCCAATGCATGAATGCCCATCACGTGCCCACACGTGATGGCCTTGAAGACTAAAAGACTAAAAGTGTTTAACACTTATTTGAATATTCTGAGAACAAAATAAAGGAAGTCTGGCCCCATCTTCAGATGCCTCATGTGACCCCACGCGACCAATTCAATTTTAGTGTTTAACACTATTTTAAGCGCTTCGTCCTTAGTGTTTAATACTATTTTCAGCACATCACGTGGGAGCACATGACCACCAAATATCCTCCAGTGTTTAACACTATTTTAAAGCCAATCTTAGCTCAAATTGGCCCAGTTTCCAGAGACAGGCCTCTCCTTCAGCTGAACCTCAAAATTGATCATTTCATGTGATATGAAGGGTAAAGCCCAGAGCTATAATGAAGGGTTTAGTGCTCAGCCAAAGACAAAATGTTGTCAGAGCCCACAAATCCCTGTCTAGCATTGCTAAATAAAGAAGAGTTGAACCCAAATAAATGTTCAACTTTCTTAAACCTAATTGGACTTAGCCCAAGTTGGCCATAGGTCCTCAATTCAGATTTAACTGAGCCCATGTACTTATAATCTAATTAATTGATCTTAGTCCCAAATTTGACTACAGATTTCCCAATCAACTTTGGTTCAAGGGTACATCTCTTCACTCCTCTGATATTTGTCGTTGTAATCCTTCAACGGCTTCAAAGAGGTGGCGGGTCTCGATAACCAATCATTCCATGGACCGTGGGGTCCCTAAACTCATGGACTATGATGTCCTTAAACTTTATAGACTATGACGTCTTTAACCTCGGACTGTGGGGTCCCTTTAAACCCACGGACTATGATGTCCTTAATCTTGGACTGTGGGGTCCTTTTAAACCCACGGACTATGATGTCCTTAACCTTGGACCACCATGTCCTTAAACTGGTAATCGACCGCAATGTCCCTAAACTAAACAATAGAGCCCGAATACTCTTTTGTTGGATCTAAATGATCCTGTTAAGTTGATCTTAGTCTAAAATTAGACTAACGTATCCTTAACGAACGGTTAAGTTGATCTTAGTCTAAAATTAGACTAACGTATCCTTAACAAACGTTTAAGTTGATCTTAGTCTCAAATGCGACTAACGTATCCTTAAACCCAACCCCCAAACCAAAATCTAAGAAGATACGGATTTGGACTAATCCACGCCCTACGGGCGACAACATAAATTAGTCTCCGTATACAATCCACGGGCAACCAAAAACAAAACAAACACACACGATACTAAATGACCATCTGGAGAAGGAGAAAGTGGTTACCGCGATACGGTAGCGTAATTAACTGCAGGGTCTTGCGCCTGCAGGGAAGAGTGTCCCCACAATCAAAAACCCCTCAAATGAGGGGGAATCTGAAGAAGTCTGCTACATCGGCCGCATCCATTTAAACCTTCGATACACGGTGCCATAAATCAACTTGGTATCTTTGGAGAGGTGGACGGATAGCAGCAATTAGCATCTGCTCCCAAATTCAGGCAAGACGGACCTACGCGGTCGCGTCTCTGTGTTTCAGAGGAGAACAGATTCTGGTATGGCCGGTGGGACCTTTTCCTCTTTCCACTCCACACTTCGTGTGTCGTGTTTTTCCCGTGATCAGACAATCGTGGTATGTATGTTTGTGGTTGCCCTTAGGGGAGTGGATACTGAAGTCGGCAGTTCGTCTCTATGAAGAATGGCGTTTGTTCCTACCTTAACAACACAGGCTCTGTCATATCTGGTGGAGTCAAGTACGGGCTACTTGCAGGCTCAAATCTCTGCAATCCGGCTCTTCAAGAAATCAATGGGCTTCTATTTGGATCGATGCTCCCACCTCCCACCCTCGGTGCCTCAACGCCAATGGAGGAAGCCCAGAGGAAGTCTGTCTTCCACAGGCTGGTTCCCTAAGCTGCAATTTTGACGACGGAATCAGTACTCAAACAACTGGCACCTGCCAAGGACGAAGGTCGACGCAGGGGGCAGAATATTCAAGCTCCTAAAAGAAATAGGGGGCAGGCTCGGCAAAATCCTGAGGCTAATCAAATCCCGACCGTAAGAAATGGTCAACATCGATATCGGCATCATACAAAATGAGCTGGGGGCAGTTCTCCGTATGGTCCTATTTCAACCCCAGTGGTGAATGTTGTTCCAACCGGGAACGGCTTCAAATTGTTGCGAAGGGTCAGACAAAATTCTCCCACCGCAATATTGAAGAAATCTTCGCAGCCCATGGAGATCCTACGAGAGCAGAAACCAGTTCGCTCCCTAAAGCAACTTTCCTCATCTATATATAAAGTGTGGAAGCAAGTGAAGGTCTCTGTCGTCAACCGCGGCTCTTCCCGTATACGTCAGCCAAATTCTGACAAATCCTCTTTCAAATACAAGGGGTTTCATCCCAAGACGGATCCTGATACAGCGGTTCCTCCCAAAACCAAAACGGCTTTTCATAAAAAAGGAGGCCCAATAAAGCTCAAGTGCCCAAAGCAAACTCCAAAGGCAAAAAACTCCAAACACCCTAAGCCTGGGGGCATGGTAGTTCACATAGTCTATGTGGTGAATTCCAAAGACGAAGTTCGAGCTTCTACTAGTCACCGACCTCAAACTCGGTCCTTAATAAAAGTTCAACTGCAATGTGAAAAGCTGCAGGAGATGTTTGCTCAGGCGGCACCACTCGCTAATCCATCGTAAGGCAAATCCCGAAGACACACCTGGAGAAAAAATAGAGAAGGAGTCGGATATTGATTTCCTAAAGCGCGCTCTAAAAAAGGGAGATGCAGAAGCGGCAGAAATGTCCACTAAAATAAACCAGATGACCCTTCTGATTCAGAATATGGCTGGAATGATGGTTCAATCGGAACCAAAGGCAGATGAACTGCCGGTAGTCGGACATAAAGATAAGGATGACATTTCAAATCCTCTGCGGGTCTCATCAACAGCCGAAGAGGAAATGTTCTCAAAAGCAAAGCTGAACGAATATGCCGCTCAGCAAACCAAGACTCACTACTCCAGTGAAGCCGCAAATAGATCAATCAAGATCGGTCGACCGTATCCGACATGATACGATCAAATACAGTACCCACCAGAGTACACACTTCCAACGTGACACATGTACAAAGAAACTGAGAATTCTCGCCCGCACATTGCGCGATTTGAACCCATGTGCGGCAATACTGATATACTTTTCTTCTGACAGTTCATCGGCTGTCTGGTGGGCATTGCCTTCGAATGGTATGCGGAACTCCCGAATGACTCCATGAATACCTTCGACGAAATGGAGATGCCCTCCTGTCAGAGATTCGCTGGTGTGAATAAACGCACTACCGTGACGGCACTGGTCAACGAAAGGTTTAGACCGAATGAGAATTGGGTTCAATGTGTTACCCGATGGTGAAATCTCTAGTCAAATACAAGCAACGCATCGATGAAGTTGCAGCCATGGGAATGCTCATAACCACCCTTGACCCAAATTCAAAGGCGTCTTCGTATATAGCCCTTTTCAAGCCGACAGCCTTCCAAGAGCTCATGGATAAAATGACTCGATTGGATCAGCTGAGTCAAGACCCTTCATCATCTGATGAAGATGAATGAAAAGCGGATGTAAGGTGGTATTTGTCGCCGACGCTAAAAAAAATGAGCGATTTTGAAGCAACCTGTCACCAAAATAGCGACGGCGTGGGTACTCGCTCCCCTCAAGGTATACACAGAGGGCATATTTCTCACTGGAGGAAGAATCTCTACGTAAGATGGTCCTTTCTTCTCAAAGAATAGAAAGGATATCAAGGGGCTTACAAACGAGTCCTGCAGTCAAGTGGAATATCCCACTTGAACCCAAAAAAAAGGTATGTCCACAAGCAAAATGGACACGGATGAAAACCAGAAAGGACGCCGTGAGTAAAAACAGTAGGACTACCGGCGATATTTGTGAAAACCCGAAAGGGCGCAAACTCGAAAAAAAATAAAAAATAAAAAACAGTATGTCCATAAGCAAGATGGGCACGGATGAAAACCCGAAAGGGCTCCGTGAGTAAAAACAGCAGAGCTACCGGCGAGTTTGTGAAAACCCGAAAGGGCGCAATCTCGTTAAAAGACACTTGCAAGGTCCTCTCGACCCTGTAAGGAGAAAATACCTACGTGAGATCCTTACGACTCACATAGGAGAAACACACTTAGGGATCCTCATGATTCCTAAGGAGAAGTTACACTTACGAGATCCTCACAACTCGTAAGGAGAATTCCCCTTTGAGACCCTCACGGCTCATAGGATTCAAAAGCCTTAAGCTACAGGGATATGAACCTGTTCTTAAGCCATCATACACCCTGATTCTGCCCTACAAGCATTTCAATATAGACTCTTGTATACAATCCAAGGGCACGAATGAATATTTCCCTAACAGAATCCCACCAGCGACTAGGGATATGCTCACACGGTGAACAAACACTTGTAGGCCCTCTTGACTTGCAAGGAGAAAACACTCTTGTAAGATCTTTACGACTTATAAGAGATCACACACTTAGGAATCCTCACGATTCCTAAGGAGAAAACGCACTTACGAGATCCGCACGACTCGTAGGGAGAAACATCTTTATGAGACCCTTACGGCTCATGAAATCAAAAGCCTTAGCCGACAGGGATCCTAACCCTATTTGCTAAGCCACCTTTGTTCGACATCGACAGAGGCAAATGATGATTCGCTCCTGACAATATCCCAGTTGTAGCGATGCTGATGCCTAAATCGGTATCAAATTCCAAGTCCTTTTATGGCAAATGACGATTCGCTCCTGGCAATATTCCAGTCGCAGCGATGCTGATGCTGAGATTGGCACCAGATTCCAAGTTCCACACTCGCGATAAAAAATCAGCGAGCCAAAAATGCATATGAAATAGCCGAAATGATGGGGCAACTTGCAACGAAATCAGCAAGTAAAAATGTATGCATACAAAAACAGCCGAAATAATTGGGCAACTCGCAATAAAAAGCAGCGAGTAAAAAGAAAAATAGCCGAAATGATTAGGCACCGCGAAAAATAGCCGAAATGATTAGGCAATCGCGACTCTCGCGATATAAAAAGCTGAAATGATAAAGCATCGCGGAAAGAAATTAAAAAATGAAAGAATGAAACTTTTTGCCCTACAGGTGAGATCACATCGATCCCTGTATACAATCCAGGGGCACAAACGAGAAGGGAACCGTATCGTCCCACCAGACTTCGTCGAAGCAAAGCTAAATCTCGACGGTTCATAGACAACCTAGAGACAAACTCGACAATCGTCGCAATATTGCAGACACAATGTCAACAAACGAAGCGAAGGAAGATCCCTAGCTTCAGGGTCTCGACGTCAACATCGACAACTTAGAGATCACCAACGGCATTTCTCCTTACTCCAGCAAGATGCAGACGTGACGTCAACAACCGACCTCAGAGTCGCAAGGAAGCGGAGCCATGGCAAAGTCCCTAATTCCAAATCTCGGTGGCCACATCTACGGCCCAAAGACTAACAACGGTGTGCCTCCTCATCCCAGCAGGACACAGATGCTACACCGTCAATCGGAGAAACGGCAAAGTCCCCAGTTCCAAGAGTCTACGGTTCACAGATAACCTGGAGTCATCCAATGACCCCGTCACGAAAACACGTCATCCAATGACCCCGTCTCGGAATCATGTCAACTCAAAAACCTCTCGATTCGTTTCGACCCGTAGAGAAATCAGCGTCTTTGCAGAAATACCTCGATTCGTCTCAACCCCAGGGAAATCAGTGTCCTTGGCAAAAACCTCGATTCAGGGAAATCAACGTCCTTGATGAGAGCACCTCGATTCGCGTCGACCCGCAGAGAAATTAGCGTCTTTGCAGGAATACCTCGATTCGTCTCAACCCCAAGGAAATCAGCGTCCTTGGCAAAAATCTCGATTCAGGGAAATCAGCGTCCTTGACGAGAGCGTCTCGATTCGCGTCGATCCGCAAGGAAATCAGTGTCTTTGCAGGAATACCTCGATTCGTCTCAACCCCAGGGAAATCAGTGTCCTTGGCAAAAACCTCGATTCAAGGAAATCAGCGTCCTTGATGAGAGCACCTCGATTCGCGTTGACCCGCAGAGAAATCAGCGTCTTTGCAGGAATACCTCGATTCGTCTCAACCCCAAGAAAATCAGGGTCCTTGGCAAAAACCTCGATTCAGGGAAATCAGCGTCCTTGACGAGAGCATCTCGATTCGCGTCGACCCGCAGAGAAATCAGCGTCTCTGCAGGAATACCTTGATTCGTCTCAACTCCGAGGAAATCAGCGTCCTTGGCAAATACCTCGATTCAAGGAAATCAGCGTCCTTGACGAGAGCATCTCGATTCGCGTCGACCCGCAGAGAAATCAACGTCTTTGCAGGAATACCTCGATTCGTTTCAACTCCGAGGAAATCAGCGTCCTTGGCAAATACCTCGATTCAGGGAAATCAGCGTCCTTGACAAGAGCATCTCGATTCGCGTCGACCCGCAAGGAAATCGGTGTCTTTGCAGGAATACCTCGATTTGTCTCAACCCCAGGGAAATCAGTGTCCTTGGCAAAAACTTCGATTCAGGGAAATCGGTGTCCTTGACGAGAGCATCTCGATTCGCGTCGACCCGTAAGGAAATTAGTGTCTTTGCAGGAATACCTCGATTCGTCTCAACTCCGAGGAAATCAGCGTCCTAAACAAATACCTCGATTCAGGAAAATCAACGTCCTTGACGAGAGCATCTCGATTCACGTCGACCCGCAAGGAAATCAGTGTCTTTGCAGGAATACCACGATTCGTCTCAACTCTGAGGAAATCAGTGTCCTTGGCAAATACCTCGATTCAGGGAAATCAGCGTCCTTGACGAGAGAATCTCGATTTGCGTCAACCCACAAGGAAATCAGTGTCTTTGCAGGAATACCTCGATTCGTCTCAATTCCGAGGAAATCAGTGTCCTTGGCAAATATCTCGATTCAGGGATGTTCTCTGATTAAAAAATCAGGAAAAGCTTCAGAAGAGGCATCACGTGCTCACACGTGACCAGTAGTCACGTGTTGGCACGTGATGGTTAAGCAAGCGGCAGAGAACAGAGCAAAGAAGGGGAGAAAAAGTTCACGGGGTCACGTGCTTACACGTGACCAGTGGTCACGTGTTGGCACGTGATGGTTAAGCAAGCGGTAGAGAACAGAGCAAAGAAGAGGAGGAAAAAGTTCAGGGGGTCACGTGCTTACACGTGACCGGGGGTCGCGTGCTCACACGTGACCATGGGTCACGTGCTGACACGTGACCAAAGGTCACGTGGCCACACGTGACTGGCTTTAAGAGCCTTGCTGTTCAACAGAATTAAATTCTGAATAAGGTCATTTAAATCTCTCCAAAATGGAGAAGAATTATGTGAAACCGTTGGATTAAAAATCCGAGGGTGATTAAATATCACCAATTTATGGAAAAATCTTGGACATGGAAAGATTTCCTCCTAAATCTAACCGAAATAACAAAAGAATATCTTTGGATTTAAAATCCAACGGTGAATAAAATTCACCTAATAATTTAAAGGTCCGGTCAATAATGAAAATAAATCAAATCTCTCAATAAACAAATCAAATCTTTAATGAAAAATTCACTAAACAGAGTGATTCTTTTCCTTCTCCTATAAATAGGTGCCAAGGGAGAGAGTTAAAAAAAAGAGGAAGAGACACACACAGAGATATAAAGCCTTGGAATCTTGAAAATTCAGAAAGAAGAATTTGATTCTCTGCAAAGAAAAACCTTAGGTAAGAAAAGAGAGGCTTCAAAAAGAGAATTTAATTCTCACAAGAGTTTAACTCTTCTATAAAGAAAAGAACTTAGTTCTTTCTCTGGTTGAAGATCTGCAAAGTGCACATCTCCCCATAAATTGAGAATTTAATTCTCATTGGGTTGAGATCCTGCCATGCAGATCTAAAACATAGAGGAGGAATTGAGTTTTGAGAATTTAATTCTCACAAAGTTATAGGAATTTAATTCCTCCAAGATAAAATTAGGGTTTAACCCTATATGAGAATTCAATTCTCCAAAATTATAGAAATTTAATTCCTTCAAAATGGACATAACTAGGGTTTAACCCTAATTGAGAACTTAATTCTCTCAAACTCACAGAAATTCAATTCCCTTAAAAGGAAATTAGGGTTTCACCCTATGCCAGAACTTAATTATTCACATATATGGGAATTTAATTCCTACAGGTTGTAAATCAGGGTTTAACCCTATCTGAGAATATATGTCATGACCCAAAGTTTGGCCCGTGACCGGCACTTAACCACGTAACCGTCTACAGGCGTAACGCGACTAAGTGAACCGAAAACCCATAAATCAAACCAGTAAAAGTATAGAGTGTTTTAAGTTTTAAATGGAAGCATTTAAAAAGTGATAAGAAATCTTAAGTAAACAATCACCAAGATAGCAATATACGATGCCGTAGCGAAAATCAATAACAACAAGTGGGAACATCACAGATAGAATAAACTGCAAAAGAAAAGTCGGCTCACAACGAGCTCGACACCAGAATACCAATAATATACATCATCGTCCTCACACTGTCTCTAAGTCAAATACATACAAGGTAGATGGAGAATACTAGATACAAAAGTGTGTACAATAAAAGTAACCAGATACCACAACCCACCTAACAGCAAAACAGCTCACGCACCAACTGTAATGGTATCTGTAGCCAAAAGATGTAAGAAAGCAACCTGCCGCGACTACTCCGATAGGAAACCTGCAAATACTGTGGCATAACGGGGGTGAGTTGCCAACTCGTTAAAAGAAATAACATATAAAGGTAATCGCGAGTATGCACATACTGCGCTACTCTATCATATGCCAGCAGATGATATCAATGCGTGATAAGCAGTATGTGCAATAATCATGCAAGTGCTCTATCAGGTAATATAACTACAGGATGAGATACAATAATGAATGCTGAGCATGGGAAATATAACATCTACACGGAATGTCAATGTGGAATATGTAATCGGTGTCCATCAAAGCACCCCAAATCCCAACAACCCAGACGCCGGCACTTCCATCGACCCTCAAATCCTGTACATCACTGAGAATCACGAGTGCCCAACATCGGCACCCAAATATCATAAATACTCGTGTATAGCATCGACACGCAAATCTTCCTATATCGGGCATCCGTCAGTCCGGGTCAGCCCCCTCTCTCATATATCGGGCATCCGTCAGTCCGGGGCAGCCCTCTCTCTATATATCGGGCATCCATCAGTCCGGGTCAGCCCTCTCTCTCATATATATATCGGACATCCGTCAGTCCAGATCAGCCCTCTCTCTCATATATATATCGGGCATCCGTCAGTCCAGGTCAGCCCTCTCTCTCATATATATATCTATCGCGCTCTAGCACCGAGAAAACACATGGTGGACACACTGAAATATCATATCAAGGGAAACCGGGTTTTTAAATAATTACCTATTCTCTTTTGAAATATCCACGGTTCCCAAATCAAGAAATCACATGTAATCCAAACCAGTATGCAAGTCAATGCAATGTTATATATGCATCAAGTATGAATATAACATCTGCTAATATGCAGCAAATCATAGCAACATCAATAATGCGGAATCAATCTGGCATATGATTTATAGCAATCCTATAATGTGAGTGTCATGGCAATCACTAACGGTGTGAGTGTAGCATATAATCGTGCTCGTGCAGGTTGAACCGTTAGTAATAATGCGGTGTTCTATCAATTCTAATTTATATACACATAGCAAGGAATGCGGTATGCAATAAATAGTAGTCATGTAGGTGAATGCAATACATATCGCTATAAGGTCCTATCAGCCCTGACGCATAACGCCATGCGGGCGATATCCCCGTAGATGTTAAATCTACTCACCGTAGTCTCTCGCTAGGTATAGCCGATGACTTGTTTCCCCTTCTTCGCGGCGTCCGTCGCACTCCCCTGCGAACCTAGAATTTCACAGAATATCACGCATAAGCTCAAACCATACAAACACGACATTTAAGGTCAACTAGAAACCCGTGTCGCAAACCAAGCGCGCGTGTGCGCGATACGCTAAAACATGTGATTACGCGCCTGAAGCCACTCCGACGCGTCGCGATACGCAGAAACCTCAAACCCACACACACGTATCACACGTGTCGCGAAAGATTAAAAATACGGGAAATAGGGTATTCAACTCCAGATTTTGATACAGGAAAGATATTACAAAACTATATATACCACAATACTACACATAGCGGCAGACTCCTGTGCCCCAAACCCCAACCCCCAACTCACTCATCTGGCCGCAAATTGCGGCCAGAACGCATTTTCCGGCGGCCTGGGTAGGGAGGTGGGCTCCCGGGTTTGGTGTGTACACTCTATACCTCCTGTGTATGCTACAGTAATTCCAATTTCAATCTGAAACACCCCGGGTAGGAGCAGATTCCACAGAACCCTAATTCTAGTTAAAAACCATATTTTTACACTAAAATGATACTTTATGGTATTTTCCTGAAATCTGAAGCAAACCCAAGTCTAAAACCACACTAATAACCCATTACCAAGCTAACTAAGCCATAAAAATGCTAATTTAACATATCATCACTAAATCCCCTCAATACCCCCAAACATGCACATAAAACATGATTTTTAGCTAAACTACTACAAGATATGGAAAAAGGGTGTTAAGCAAGAGTTATATACCTCCCAAAAGCTTTAGGAAAACCAAAAATACCAACTTCCTCAAATGTACAGATTTGCCACCAAACACCTCAAAAGAACCACCTTTATAAGGGTTTTTGTGAAGAAAAATCAGTTGTTTTGAGTAGGGTTTAAGCATAAATCAATTGGGAAGTGAAAAAGGGAAGAAAAGATGATGAAATGGTGTTGTTGCTGCTGCCTTACTGCAGAAATTCTGAAATGAAAGAAAGAGAGAAAAGAGAGAGAGGAAAATGGTCCAACTAAGTCAAACCCTCACCTAACCTCCATACCTCTAATTTTCCATTTAAATTTTGAATTCTTTAAAAGGGTTTGACTTGGAAAAAGGGTGGGGATAATGAGCCATGCAATAAAAGATAATGGTTAACATGTTACACCCTTAAACCTAAGTCACAAAATGGCTAAGTGTGCATGTGTATGCTACATAAGGAAAATTTTCCAATTAGGGTAACCCGACTAAAAATAATGAATAAACCCTATATAAATGTCTGAATATATATATATATATATATATATATATATATATATATATATAGCACTTCACAACACAATTATCACTAATTAAAAGGAAAATAAGATATTCAGGCTTTTATGAAAAACACGCCAAATTGCTAATTAACGCGAAAACATCCTAAACGAATTTCAAAGTGTTATAATCTACCCCCCTTAAAGAAATTCGGTCCCCGAATTTAAAAATCTAACTACACGTACCTTCAAAAAGGTGGGGATACCTCTTCCTCATCTCGCTCTCGGTCTCCCAAGTGACCTCCTCGCTGCTCTGACCACGCCCAAGTACCTTAACTGATGGTATGTCCTTCGATCTCAATTTCTTCACTTGTCGATCCAAAATGATCACCAGCTGCTCTGCATAGGAAAGGTCACGCTCAAGCTGGATCGTCGGGTGCGAAATCGCATGTGAAGGATCATGAAGATATCTGCGGAATATCGAAACATGAAATACGGGGTGCACATCTGGAAAACTGGGCGGAAAGGCTAACCGATACGCAACTGCACCAACACGCTCGAGGATCTCGAAGGGGCCCACATATCTGGGACTAAGCTTCCCCTTCTTCCCAAATCTCATCACACCTTTCATTGGGGAGACCCTCAAGAAAACATGATCACCAACAGAAAACTCAAGTCTGCGCCGCCGACGGTCCGCATAAGATCTCTGCCTACTCTGGGCTGCTCTCATCCTGTCGCGAATCAACTGGATCTTCGCGGTCGTCTCCTCAACAATCTGTGGCCCTAAGATACTGCTCTCACTGAGCTCTGTCCAACAGGCGGGCGACCTGCATCTCCTTCCATAAAGAGCCTCAAACGGTGCCATCTGAATGGTCTCTTGGTAGCTGTTGTTGTAGGAGAACTCTACTAAGGGTAAATGATGATCCCAGCTACCTCCAAAGTCTAAGACGCACGCTCTGAGTATGTCCTCGAGAGTCTGAATAGTCCGCTCTAACTGCCCGTTGGTTTGCGGATGAAATGCTGTGCTGAAACTCAAACGAGTGCCCAAAGCCTCCTGAAGTCTCTGCCATAGCCGGCTGGTAAACTGGGTGCCTCTGTCGAACACGATACATGTCGGAACTCCGTGCAGTCGTACAATCTCGTCGATGTAAATCTGGGCATACTGAGCAAATCCGAAAGTCGTCTTCACCGGTAGAAAGTGACCCGCTTTCATCAAACGATCCACAATCACCCAGATGGAATCATACCCTCGACTAGTCCTGGGTAGACCCACAATGAAGTCCATAGAAATCTGCTTCCATTTTCACTCCGGAATGGGTAACGGCTGTAGCTCTCCCGCGGCCTCTGGTGCTCAGCCTTGACTTGCTGACAAGTCAGGCATCTCGACACAAAATCTACGATGTCTCTCTTCATTCCGTCCCATCAGTAAACACCTCTCATGTCATGGTACATCTTGGTGGAACCGGGATGAACACTGTATACCGATCGATGTGCCTCCTAAAGAATCTCGCGCCGCAATCCCTCAGCATCTGGTATGCACAGTCTAGCCCCAAATCGTAGTATCCCCTGATCATCGATCACGAACTCGGAAAATCTGCCCTGTCCAATCTGTGCCCTGATCTCTGAGCATCGGTCATCACTGTGCTGTGCCTCATGTATACGGTCAAGCAACTGTGGGCGTGCACGAACATGCGCAATCTGTCCTCCGATCGGCGTAAACTCGAACTGTACCCGGCTGTCGCATAAAATCCGCCAATCTGCCGATGACTGCCTCTGTACTGCGCTCAAACAAGATAGACTACCCGTGGGCCTCCTGCTCAAGGCATCCGCCACTACATTCGCCCTGCCCGGGTGATACAAGATCTCACAATCGTAGTCCTTCACTAACTCCATCCATCGGCGTTGTCTAAGGTTCAAGTCTCGCTGCTGGAATATATACTTTAAACTCTTGTGATCAGTGAATATCTGGCACGACTCGCCGTATAGGTAATGTCACCAGATCTTAAGTGCAAAGACCACTGCAGCCATCTCCAAATCGTGAGTGGGGTAATTCTGTTCATGTTTCTTCAATTGCCGCGAAGCATACGCGATCAGCCTGCCATGCTGCATCAATACGCACCCTAGCCCCACTTGTAAAGCATCACAGTAGACCACAAATTCGCCTGATCCTGAAGGCAATGATAGCACTGGTGTCGTAGTCAGTAGAGCCCGTAGCTGCTGGAAACTGTGCTCACACTCCTCCGTCCAATCGAAACGAACTCCCTTCCGGGTCAACCCGGTTAAAGGTGTAGCAATACGGGAGAAGTCCTGCACGAATCGCCTGTAGTAGCCTGCTAGCCCTAGAAGCTGCGAACCTCCGTCACTGACGTGGGTCTAGGCCAACTCCGAACGGCCTCGATCTTCCTCGGGTCTACACATATACCATCTCGTGTAATCCGCAGGTGCTGCTCGTGCTCCTCTCTACTCCGAGAATACACCAGAATATCGTCAATGAACACTATGATGAACAGATCAAAATACGGTTCATCAAGTCCATAATTGCTGCTGGCGCATTGGTGAGTCCGAACGACATCACCAAAAACTCATAATGGCCGTGGCGCGTGCGGAAAGCTGTCCTAGGAATGTCCTCCTGTCGAACCCGCAGCTGATGGTAGTCTGATCGCAAATCGATCCTCGAAAAGTATCCTGCCCCCTGAAGCTGGTCGAACAAGTCGTCGATGTATGGCTAAGGATACATGTTCCGCACTGTAACCCTGTTCAGCTGGCGGTAGTCGATACACAAACGGATACTGCCGTCCTTCTTCTTGACAAACAGGACCAGAGCACCCCAAGGAGAAACACTGGGTCGAATAAGTCCCTTATCCAGCAAATCTTGCAACTGACCCTTCAATTTTCTAAGTTCCGCCGGGGCCATCCGATAAGGCGGTACAGAAATAGGCCCCGTGCCAGGAATCAAATCAATACAGAAAGAAATATCACGCTCGGGCGGTAGCCCAGGAAGCTCGTCAGGGAACACATCAGGGAACTCGCTAACAACCGGAACCTGATCCATCGGAACCTCTGTAGCTCTAGTATCGCAAACATAGGCGAGAAATCCCTGACATCCCTTCCTCAAAAGCTGTCCAGCGCGAAAAGAAGAAATCACACTGTGAGGGGTGGCACCACGGTCCCCCAACACAACAAAAACCGACTCGCTGGGAAAACAAAATCTAACTGTCTTCTCGCGGCAGTCAACAGAAGCATAGCACGTAGCTAACCAATCCATGCCCAAAAGAACGTCGAAGTCCAACATCTCAAAAAGGATCAAATCGACAGGCAACTCTCTCTCGCCAATACGGACGATACAGGATCGGAATACGTGCCTAGCAACAAATGACTCTCCCACAGGAGTAGTCACTACAAGCGGCTGATCAAGCAAACCGGACTCTCTACCCAAACTCGGCACAAAGTGTGTGGATACGTACGAGTGCATGGATCCGGGATCGAATAACACGTGTGCATCAACCGAACATACTGGAAGGATACCTGAGACCACCGCATTGGACGCCTGCGCGTCCTGATGCGTCAAAGAAAAAACTCACGCCCGTCCTCCACCTGCGACTGACTGTTCCCTGCCGGCCGCTGGCTGTCCTCTGCCTCGATCACCTCGTCCTCTATGAACAAATCCTCCGCGACCATGACCTCTCTGTGCATGAGTCTGACGCGGAGTAATAGTAGGTACAATAGGCAACGCCGTCTGGGGTGGTGAAGGTGGTAGTGTGACGTGCGGTGCCGCTGCCTCCCTCCGGGGTATCTCAAGACAATCTCGTACACGATGATAAGAACTCCCGCAGCGAAAACATCCCGACGATGACCGATGTCCTGGGAATAGGAACTGAACAACCGGCCCCGCCCTAAATCTCTGCTACCTGCAAGACGTCTATCACGGCGCCGAAAAGGCTGTCTCTGCGCTGACGTATCCGCACGAACTCTCTTCGGCTCTGGAACTACCGAAGTCTCAGAAAGGCGCTCCTCGACTAATAGGGCTGCGTCTACAGCTGCTGCATATGTCTCGTAATGCTGTGCGCTGATCACAAGGAACAGCGGTGTAAGCAAGCCTCGGATAAATCTCTTGACTCGCAACTCCTCAGTAGCCACTAGGTACGGAGCATACACTGATAGCTCGGTGAACAGGACATCATACTCTGCCACTGACATCTCCGGAATCTGACGTAAGGACTCGAACCTGCGTGCTCTAGCATCCCTGACGCTCAGTGGGAGAAAACGGGCAAGGAATAGCGCCACGAACTCTGTCCAGGTCATAGGAGGAAGACCTGCTGCTCTACCTTTCTCGACTGATTCACACCATTTCTGCGTGAGACCTTCCAGGCGAAAGCTCGCGAGCTCAACCCATCTCGCATTTGCGCATCTAAGTGAACGACATATCCGCGTCATCCTATCAATGAAAGACTGTGGGTCCTCGGCCGCATCGATGCCTGTGAAGACCGGAGGCTTCAGCCTCATAAACTCTGATAACGATACCGAGATAACCTCTGTAGCGGTAGGGGCAACTGCCTGTACTGTGGGTACCACCGCGGTCTCTGCAACGGGTGGAACTACCTCTGGTCGCTGCGCTCAGTGTCTCAACTAGAGATCCCATCATCTGGCGCATCTCCTGCATACTGGATCCTACCGTCTGGCGCATCTCCTGCACACCAGCCCCTAACATAGCAATCTGATCTGTCACGGCAGGAACAGCCTGCTCGGGCACAACCGGTGTACTACCCGGATCAGTCCTCGTCTCGGACGAGTCAACTCGAATCTCGGCCCTCGCGGCCGCTCTCTGCGCCCTCGTAGTCTTTGGCGGCATAATAGCTAACAGAAAAAGTAGGATTCGATAAGCATACGGAAATCGAATCGTAAGAATGTATGTACTCAAGAAGGAATTTAAATCAACAAGTCCTAAGGTCGCCTTGGCGGAGTACCGTGTCGTGAGTATGCTGCGGAACATACGCACGCTACGCCACTCTGCTTCAGCTACCTACTCCATCATACCAGGGTCATCCTAGGAACACTCCGAAAGGTAAAAGCTACGCTCTGATACCAACTTTGTCACGACCCAAAGTTTGGCCCATGACCGGTACTTAACCACGTAACGTCTACAGGCGTAACGCGACTAAGTGAACCGAAAACTCAGAAATCAAACCAGTAAAAATATAGAGTGTTTTAAGTTTTAAATGGAAGCATTTAAAAAGTGATAAGAAATCTTAAGTAAACAATCACCAAGAAAGCAATATACGACGCCGTAGCGAAGATCAAGAACAACAAGTGGGAACATCACAGATAGAATAAACTGCAAAAGAAAAGTCGGCTCACAACGAGCTCGACACCAGAATACCAATAATATACATCATCTTCCTCACACTGTCTCTAAGTCAAATACATATAAGGTAGATGGATAATACTAGATACAAAATTGTGTATAATAAAAGTAACCAGATACCACAACCCACCTAACAGCAAAACAGCTCACGCACTAACTGTAGTGGTATCTGTAGCCAAAAGATGTAAGAAAGCAGCATGCCGCGACTACTCCGAGGGGCAACCTGCAAATACCGTGGCACAACGAGGGTGAGTTGCCAACTCGTGAATAAAAATAACATATAAAGGTAATCGCGAGCATGCATGTACTGCGCTACTCTATCATATGCCAGCAGATGATATCAATGCGTGATAAGCAGTATGTGCAATAATCATGCAAGTGCTCTATCAGGTAATATAACTACAAGATGAGATACAATAATGAATGCTGAGTATGGGAAATATAACATCTACACGGAATATCAACGTGGAATATGTAATCGGTGTCCATCAATGCACCCCAAATCCTAACAACCCAGACGCCGGCACTCCCATCGGCCCTCAAATCCTGTACATCACTGAGAATCACGAGTGCCCAACATCGGCACCCAAATATCATAAATACTCGTGTATAGCATCAACACGCAAATCTTCCTATATCAGGCATCCGTCAGTCCGGGCCAGCCCCCTCTCTCATATATCGGGCATCCGTCAGTCCGGGTCAGCCCCCTCTCTCATATATATCGGGCATCCGTCAGTCCGGGCCAGCCCCCTCTCTCATATATATATCGGGCATCCGTCAGTCCGGGTCAGCCCTCTCTCTCATATATATATTGGGTATCCGTCAGTCCGGGTCAGCCCTCTCTCTCATATATATATCTATCGCACTCTAGCACCGAGAAAACATATGGTGGGCGCACTGAAATATCATATCAAGGGAATCCGGGTTTTTAAATAATTACCTATTCTCTTTTGAAATATCCACGGTTCCCAAATCAAGAAATCACATGTAATCCAAACCAGTATGCAAGTCAATGCAATGTTATATATGCATCAAGTATGAATATAACATCTGCTAATATGCAGCAAATCATAGCAACATCAATAATGCGGAATCAATCTGGCATATGATTTATAGCAATCCTATAATGTGAGTGTCATGGCAATCACTAACGGTGTGAGTGTAGCATATAATCGTGCTCGTGCAGGTTGAACCGTTAGTAATAATGCGGTGTTCTATCAATTCTAATTTATATACACATAGCAAGGAATGCGGTATGCAATAAATAGTAGTCATGTAGGTGAATGCAATACATATCGCTATAAGGTCCTATCAGCCCTGACGCATAACGCCATGCGGGCGATATCCCCGTAGATGTTAAATCTACTCACCGTAGTCTCTCGCTAGGTATAGCCGATGACTTGTTTCCCCTTCTTCGCGGCGTCCGTCGCACTCCCCTGCGAACCTAGAATTTCACAGAATATCACGCATAAGCTCAAACCATACAAACACGACATTTAAGGTCAACTAGAAACTCGTGTCGCAAACCAAGCGCGCGTGTGCGCGATATGCTAAAACATGTGATTACGCGCCTGAAGTCACTCCGACGCGTCGCGATTCGCAGAAACCCCAAACCCACACACATGTATCACGCGTGTCGCGAAAGATTAAAAATACGGAAAATAGGGTATTCAACTCCAGATTTTGATACAGAAAAGATATTACAAAACTATATATACCACAATACTACACATAGCAGCAGACTCCTGTGCCCCAAACCCCAACCCCCAACTCACTCATCTGGCCGCAAATTGCGGCCAGAACGCATTTTCCGACGGCCTGGGTAGGGAGGTGGGCTCCCGGGTTTGGTGTGTACACTCTATACCCCCTGTGTATGCTACAGTAATTCCAATTTCAATCTGAAACACCCCGGGTAGGAGCAGATTCCACAGAGCCCTAATTCTAGTTAAAAACCACATTTTTACACTAAAATGATACTTTATGGTATTTTCCTGAAATCTGAAGCAAACCCAAGTCTAAAACCACACTAATAACCCATTACCAAGCTAACTAAGCCATAAAAATGCTAAATTTAACATATCATCACTAAATCCCCTCAATACCCCCAAACATGCACATAAAACATGATTTCTAGCTAAACTACTACAAGATATGGAAAAAGGGTGTTAAGCAAGAGTTATATACCTCCCAAAAGCCTTAGGAAAACCAAAAATCCCAGCTCCTTCCTCAAATGTACAGATTTGCCACTGAACACCTCAAAAGAACCACCTTTATAAGGGTTTTTGTGAAGAAAATGGGTTGTTTTGAGTAGGGTTTAAGCATAAATCAATTGGGAAGTGAAAAAGGGAAGAAAAGAAGATGAAATGGTGTTGTTGCTGCTGCCTTACTGCAGAAATTCTGCAATGAGAGAAAGAGAGAAAAGAGAGAAAGGAAAATGGTCCAACTAAGTCAAACCCTCACCTAACCTCCATACCTTTAATTTTCCATTTAAATTTTGAATTCTTTAAAGGGGTTTGACTAAGAAAAAGGGTGGGGATAATGAGCCATGCAATAAAAGATAATGGTTAACATGTTACACCCTTAAACCTAAGTCACAAAATGGCTAAGTGTGCATGTGTATGCTACATAAGGAAAATTTTCCAATTTGGGTAACCCGACTAAAAATAATGAATAAACCCTATATAAATGTCTGAATATATATATATATATATATATATATATATATATATATATATATATATATATATATATATAGCACTTCACAACACAATTATCACTAATTAAAAGGAAAATAAGATATTCGGGCTTTTATGAAAAACACGCCAAATTGCTAATTAACGCGAAAACGTTCTAAACGAATTTCAAAGTGTTACAATATAATTCTTCAAAAAAGAAAGTGGGAATTTAATTCCTCTAAAAAGTTATTGCTAGGGTTTAACCCTATAAAGAATTTAATTCTTAAAAGATGAACAGATCTTTAAAACATGCAAAGAACCAGGGTCACGTGTCCTCACGTGACCCCTGTAAAGAACCACAAAAAGAACTCAGAGGCAACGCCTCACGTGCTCCACGTGACCCCTGAAGCACAGAAAGAAAAAACAGAAGAAATAGAAGCTCTGGGCACTCTCACGTGTTACCACGTGACCCCTTGGCAAATCAGCACACAAATCCCCGGCACGTGTCAGCACGTGATGCTCCAAAAATCAAATATAAAAAGTATTCAATACTTTTTGCAGAGCAAAATAAGGTGAATCTGGACGCTCTCACGTGTCCACACGCGACCCCTCTTCCTTTAGTGTTTGACACTAATTCGAGACCTTTGTTCCCAGTGTTTAACACAGATTTTTCTTAGTGTTTAATACTAATTTGAAAACCCTATTTACAGTGTTTAACACTGATTATTTTTCTAGTGTTTGACACTAAATCGAAAACTATATTTCCAGTGTTTAACACTGATTGTTCTTTTAGTGTTTAACACTAGTTTGAGAATTCTGTCTCTAGTGTTTAACACTTTTGTTATTTAGTGTTCAACACTACTTTTAGCCAAATTGGCTAATCTATCAGAGACAAGGCCTCCCCTTCAATTGAACCTCAAAATTGAATAACATCCAGAGCTATAACAGGAATGTTATCAAGCCCCTCAAAACTTTTGTGGACTAGAATCAGACAAATGTCAAACAGGCCAGACTTAATTGGACTTAGCCCAAGTTGGCCATAAGTCCTCAATCCAGACTTAACTGTGCCAATGGGCTCACAATATAATTAATTGGTCTTGGTTCCAAATTGGGCTACAGATCATTTAATCTACCTTGGTTCAAGTGTACATCTCTTCACTCCTTTGATACCTGTCGTTGTAATTCCTCAACGTCTTCAAAGAGGTGACGGGTCCCAACAACCATACATTTCACGGACTGTGGGGTCCTTAAACTCATGGACTATGATTTCCTTAACCTTGACCGGGATGTCTTAAAACCTACAACGGACTATGATGTCCTTAACCTTGACCGGGATGTCTTAAAACTAACAACGGACTATGATGTCCTTAACCTTGACCGTGATGTCTTAAAACTAACGCCGGACTGTGGAGTCCTTAAATCCTCGGACTATGATGTCCTTAACCTTGACCGCAACGTCTTAAAACTAATATTGGACCACAATGTCCTTAAACTACCTATCGACCGCAATATCATTAAACTAAACAACAGAGCCCCCCAATTGCTCTCTTGTTGGATCTAAATGATCCCGTTAAGTTGATTTTAGTCTAAAATTAGACTAACGTATCCTTAACAAACGTTTAAGTTGATCTTAGTCTCAAATGAGGCTAACGTATCCTTAAACCCAACCCCCAAACCCAAATCTAAGAAAGATACGGATTTGGACTAGTCCACGCCCTACGGGCGACAACATAACTTAGTCTCCGTATACAATCCACGGGCAACCAAATAAAAAACAAACACCCACGACACGAAGTGATCATCTGGAGAAGGAGAAAGTTGTTACCGCGATGCGGTAGCGTAATTAACTGCAGGGGTTTGCGCCTGCAGGGAAGAGCGTCCCCACAATCAAAAACCCCTCAAGCGAGGGGGAATCTGACGAAGTCTGCTATATCGGACGCATCCGTTTAAACCTTCGATACATGGTGCCATAAATCAACTTGGCATTTTCGGATAGGTGGACGGATAGCACCAATTAGCATCTGCCCTGAATTTCAGGCAAGACGTCTGTCGCGCCGTCTTTCGGAGGGGAACAGATTCTGGCACGTCCGGTGGGACCTTTTCCTCTTTCCACTCCACACTTCGTGTGTCATGATTCACGAACCAATCACGGTTCGCTAATGGTTGCCCTCGGGTTTCAAGTTACTAAGATTTGGTCTCTTGCTTGGCGCAGAAATCAAACAGCAATAGCGTTCAATGGCTCAAACTGCTCCAGCTGCAAGTGCAACCCACGCGCCGCCTCACCTGGAGGTGTAGCCTATGGACCGCAGGTTGCTTCCCTATTCACTATTCCTGTGGAACAAGTGACTCAAGCTACCACCGGTCTGTTCTTTGGGACCATGCTCCCGCCGGTGAACGTTAACATCCCAGTGCCCGTACCGGAAGCTTCAAAGAAGTCGGTCTTTGATCGACTTGCTACTCCCACGGCCCCTCTCAATGGGTCGTCCAACTCCTCGGTCTTCACCAGACTGAGCCTGAACTCCAAAGGTCCCGCCAAGAAGCCCATGATACCTGATGTGGCCATCCCAAAGAAGATAGATGCTCCCGAAGTTGTCAAGGCGGCTTCTCTTCCCAGAAGGTCGGTCTTCGCGAGACTGACTACCCCCGTTCCCGTTCCTGCTTCTGAATACCTCGATTCGTCTCAACCCCCAGGGAAATCAGCGTCCTTGGCGAGAATCTCCCGATTCGTTTTGACCCGCAAGGAAATCAATGTCTTTGCGAGAATCTCTCGATTCGTCTCGACTTGCGGGGAAATTGGTGTCCCTACGCATAAAGAAAAATCTCTTGTGAGATCCTTACGATTCTCAAGAGAAAAACACACTTAGGAATTCTCACGATTCCTAAGGAGAAAATACACCTACGAGATCCTCTCGACTCGTAGGGAGAAAAATCTTTATGAGACCCTCACAGCTCATAAAGTTGAAAAGTCTTAGGCGGCAGATCTGAACCTGTTTCCTAAGCCATCGCTTCTTATCTCGATTCAGGGAAATCAGCGTCCTTGGCGAGAACCTCTCGATTTGTTTCGACCCGCAAGGAAATCAGTGTCTTTGCGAGAATCTCTCGATTCGTCTCGACTTGCGGGGAAATTAGTGTCCCTATGCATAAAGAAAATTCTCTTGTGGGATCCTTATGACTCTCAAGAGAAAGCACACTTAGGAATCCTCACGACTCCTAAGGAGAAAATATACCTATGAGATCCTCTCGACTCGTAGGGAGAAAAGTCTTTATGAGACCCTCACGGCTCATAAAGTTGAAAAGTTCTAGACAGCAGACCTGAACCTGTTTCCTAAGTCATCGCTGCCATGCAAAGAGATCAAGATGGACTATCTATGGGCCACACTCTCCGAAGCTGAACATTGACAAGGAGGGAAACAACTACTTACGAGTCCTCTCGACTTATAAGCGGGAAAATTCTCTTGTGAGATCCTTACGACTCTCAAGATAAAGCACACTCAGGAATCCTCACGATTCCTAAGGAGAAAATACACCTACGGGGTCATCTTGACCTGTAGGGAGAAAAGTCTTTATGAGACCCTCACGGATCATAAAGTTGAAAAGTCTTAGGCAACAGATCATAACCCTGTTTCCTAAGCCATCGCTACCTTATAAAGAGTTCAAGATGAACTGTTATCTACCATCTATGGGCCACACTTGCCAAAGTTACATGCCACTGAAATGGAGAAGTTACTCATGAGCATATAAACTACTTCACGCCAGAGTAAAATATAAAGAAATAGAAGGGTGCGGCTCATAGAGCTGAGGGTTTGGAACTATATCCCTTAAGAATCGAGATTTGAGTCGATGATAAATGACGACGCTTGTGTCCGCTCGTTATCTTCTCAGATCAAGATTCTGAAAATTATATACCAAGCCGAAACTGGTCATACGCTATGAATTACTCTGCACTACTTCACCCACGTATATACTTACGTGGGCAAAGTAGTGGGGGACATTTGTTCCCGCCAAAAAAAAACTCTGCGCAAAAGAGCCCAAGGTATCAAATGGCAGCGATACGCTAAAGGAAATGCGAACCAGTATTTTCCGGGCTGTATTTTAACAAACTCACGAATGAGAAACAGCTAAATTTTGATGGTATTTAAAGCGTCTTGAAGAACCCTTCGATTTGATATATTATGGGCCTCATAATTCATCCGGGATCAAAAGTTATGAGACATCACGTGCCCACATGTGACCGGGCATCACGTGCCCACACGTGACCATTTACAGGCAAATTCTGTAGGTACTGAATAAAATAAATAATTAAATAGAGACACGTGCCCACACATGATGGGCTTTTAAACCCACTGAAAGGGATTAAAAGATATAATAAAACAGTAAGAATACCCCAATGGGGCATCACGTGCCCACACGTCACCAGAGGTCACGTGCAGACATGTGATGGGTTCCCAAGCTCTCTGAATTAATAGAATTAAATTATAATTAAATAATCAAACAGTGGGGTCGCGTGCCAACACGTGATAGACTTTTAAACCTTCTGAACTAATATAATTAAATTCTAATTAAAGGAAATCAAAAACCCTAATATTTCCCTAAATCTTTCCAAACAAAAAGATTGCGCTCTGTAAAGTGGAGCACCGTTAGATTAAAAATCCAATGGTGATTAAAAATCACCAATTTATGGAACGATTCTATACAAGGAGATATTTCCCTGAAATTTGCCAAGAATAACAGATAAAATATCTTTTGGATTAAAAATCCAATGGTGAATAAAATTCATTGAATGATCTAAAAGATCATGTTGGTTACAGAATCAATTAAAATCTTTCAATGAAAGATTGACAAAACAAACTGATTCTTTTCTTTTTCCTATAAATAGAAGCCAAGAAGAGAAGAGGGAGGATTGATTTTTAGAGGGAGGAATACAAAAGAAAAGAGAATTTAATTCTCCAGAGAGAAAAGAAGGTTTCTTGAGAAAAGAAAGAAATCCTAGGTGAGGGATCATTCTATAAAATAAAGAGAATTTAATTCTCAATCTAAAAGTTTAACTCTTCTGAATAAGAACTTAGTTCTTCCTCTGGTTGAAGGTCTGCAGAAGCAGATCTCCCCATAAGTTAAGAATTTAATTCTTATCGGGGAGATTTTGCCATGCAGATCTAAAACCTAAGTGAAGATCTAAGTTTAGAGAATTCAATTCTCACACCAAAATTCATATGAATTTAATTCCTCCAAACAAAATTAGGGTTTAACCCTATAAAAGAATTTAATTCTTCCAAATTCATAGGAATTTAATTCTTCCAAATAAAACAAAGGTTTAACCCTACAAAAGAATTTAATTCTTCCAAATATATAGGAATTTAATTCCTCCAAACAAAATCAGGGTTTAACCCTATAAAAGAATTTAATTCTTAAAACAAGAGACTTGAAGCTCTCTATGCACGTAAAGATCAAGTATCCAACATGATCACGTGGTAACACGTGACCCTTCATCCCAACGAACAAAAAAGAATGAATAAGACATGTTCACGTGCCCCCACGTGACCCTTTAATGGACTCCTCAAAATAAGAAGGAATTAGCTCAGAGGCAATGCCTCACGTGCTCCCACGTGACCCTCAAAATAAAAGAGAACAAAGCCAAAGGCAGTACTGATCTTGGGCGCCCTCACGTGTCCCCACATGACCCCTAGCAAATCCTTTTAATATCCAATGCATGAATGCCCATCACGTGCCCACGCATGATGGCCTTGAGAACTAAAGACTAAAAGTGTTTAACACTTATTTGAATATTCTGAGAACAAAATAAAGGAATTCTGGCCCCATCTTCAGATGCCTCACGTGACCCCATATGACCAATTCAATTTTAGTGTTTAATACTATTTAAGCGCTTCGTCCTTAGTGTTTAACACTATTTTCAGCACATCATGTGGGAGCACGTGACCGCCAAATATTCTCTAGTGTTTAACACTATTTTAAAGCCGATCTTAGCCCAAATTGGCCCAGTTTCCAGAGGCAAGCCTCTCCTTCAACTGAACCTCAAAATTGATCATTTCATGTGATATGAAAGGTAAAGCCCAGAGCTATAATGAAGGGTTTGGTGCTCAGCCAAAGACAAAATGTTGTTAGAGCCCACAAATCCCTGTCTAGCATTGCTAAATAAAGAATAATTGAACCCAAATAACAACTTTCTTAAACCTAATTGGACTTAGCCCAAGTTGGCCATAGGTCCTCAATTCAGATTTAACTGAGCCCATGTGCTTATAATTTAATTAATTGATCTTAATCCCAAATTGGACTACATATTTCCCAATCAACTTTAGTTCAAGGGTACATCTCTTCACTCCTATGATATTTGTCGTTGTAATCCTTCAACGTCTTCAGAGAGGTGACGGGTCCAGATAACCAATCATTCCATAGACTGTGGGGTCCCTAAACTCATGGACTATGATGTCCTTAAACTTTATAGACTATGACGTCTTTAACCTCGGACTATGGGGTCCCTTTAAACCCACGGACTATGATGTCCTTAACCTCGGACTGTGGGGTCCCTTTAAACCCACGGACTCTGATGTCCTTAACCTTGGACCACCATGTCCTTAAACTGATAATCGACCGCAATGTCCCTAAACTAAACAATAGAGCCCGAATGCTCTTTTGTTGGATCTAAATGATCCTGTTAAGTTGATCTTAGTCTAAAATTAGACTAACGTATCCTTAACGAACGGTTAAGTTGATCTTAGTCTAAAATTAGACTAACGTATCCTTAACAAACGTTTAAGTTGATCTTAGTCTCAAATGCGACTAACGTATCCTTAAACCCAACCCCCAAACCCAAATCTAAGAAGATACGGATTTGGACTAATCCACGCCCTACGGGCGACAACATAAATTAGTCTCCGTATACAATCAACGGGCAACCAAAAACAAAAGAAACACACACTACACTAAGTAACCATCCGGAGAAGGAGAAAGTGGTTACCGCGATGCGGTAGCGTAATTAACTGCAGGGGCTCGCGCCTGCAGGGAAGAGCGTCCCCACAATCAAAAACCCCTCAAATGAGGGGGAATCTGAAGAAGTCTGCTACATTGGCCGCATCCGTTTAAACCTTCGATACACGGTGCCATAAATCAACTTGGCATCTTCGGAGAGGTGGACGGATTGCACCAATTAGCATCTGCCCCCAAATTCAGGCAAGACGGACCTACACGGTCGCGTCTCTGTGTTTCGGAGGAGAACAACCGAGTGGTTATGTGTTCAGTCAAAAATATCGCACTTTTGATATAATATTTTCCTTACTTTTCTTAAATATCTAAAAGTGTTTATTATAAATATGACACATATGAGGGTTTATCTGTAAAAACACTATTTACCATATGTTTATATATTATAATTAACATTATGAAGGAAAATGTATGCATATAATATTTTGATAATTTAAATATGCATATCATATCAAATATCTTTAATCAATATTCTTAAAATATAATATCATATAAAATTGTTAGGATAATATCTCAAAAATACCAAATATTACTAACATTATTCATTGAGATATTGTGCAAGGTTTAGCTCAGGTCAGGAGATCGGGATATCGAGATGTCGGGAATCAAAAATCTGCCGATAAAGTTAACTAAAATCGAAGATTCAATACTGGCAGAGACTCAGAAAAGATATGAAGATTCCAGACATCAAATAAATCTCCATGTGTCACAACAAAGCAACCCCAGAATTTTGAAGCGATGATCACACCAAACGGCCGCGGTTCCACGGCCAAAACATGCCAAATGCGGCGGATCCGCGGCCGATTCAATGAGTTAGGATGTGCGATTTTCTTTGTAGGATCATCTCAGCAAACCCTAATTCTTAGGATGTTTGGTTTCTGACTTTGGGGCTATATAAAGGACCGAGGGCTAAACTTGGAAGTCATCAATCTTTTACACGAAGCAAATCACCGTCAAAGAACAAGCTATCCACGACAGGTCCGCGATTCGACGTGATAAGGCGACGTGAGTTCGACGGAGCATCTATTTTCTACAAGGCAGAGATCGAGAGCAATTTCTTCTTCCTCTTGTAATCTAAACTTGAAGGCATTATACTTGTGAAGATGATGAATAAAGATAGATCGTTAGATTAATTTCTGTATTTACATTATGAATTCCTTCTCTATCCGTTCTTCTTCTATCTCCATCATGCGCGAGTAATTCTCTGTTTGATGGGGTTCGTAGGATTAGGGTAGAATAATGGATGAGAAAATACTTTAATTTCTTTTAAGTCTTATGAAGTTTATAAATTTTAGCAAAAGAATCGTTAACATCCTTATCGGGCGTGCTATCAATTTATTGCTAGTCTCGACCGCGATTTGAGATTAGATTAACAATTGTTTTGTTAAGGGCTAGACATGAATAGAGATCAATGAAAGGACAAGGGTCAATAGTGTGAAAACCCTAGTTTCTTCCAAGAACCCTAATCCTCATTCATCACTGTCAATCTATTTTTAAATCTATCAATAGATAAAATGAGTAATCTTTATTATTCATTCATGACTACTAAATCCTAACGAACCCTACAAGCCTTCTTCTTATAAAATCTATATCCGTATTTAAACTAGATCTGTATTCTACATCCGTATTTCGACGTAAATCTAGACAATATTCTCCACTATTTTTTATTCTTCTATTCTTTCTCTTTTCAATCAACACGTCTAAAGTAAGATTAAGATATTCCACATATCCCTGAGGACGACCCGTACTCATCTCGGCTAGCTACACGCGACACCGTTATTGATTACGGTTACTACAAACTCTAAATAGAAATCAATCATTTTGAAATTGTTCCAACAATTTAAACTTTGGTTTGTTTTCCTTGCATTAATCAATATTAATGCGGTCCCATCATTTAACTCTATCATTTTAGAAAAGAAACGAAAATAGAACGTACGCTTATGCCATCCGCATTCGCCACGGGGCCCCGTCATGCACCGTTAGGTTACTTAACTAACGGCAGAGCGGGGGCTGGACTAGCGCGGGTGCAAAACATAAGCAACGTTTATTATATATATAATATATATAGTCATTCGTCTCACGCAATAATAGGCATTCCAGATCACAGATCACAGATGAATATATTGGATATACTAGAAATTTCGTTTTTCGTTTTACCCTAGAACGAAAGACGGATTCTACGGTCGTGATGAATAGCCAAACCCCACCCTAGACCCCTACGGGTGCGGCAAACTACCTGCCAAATTCCCGAAGTGAAGCAACCTCCCTCAATAAAATGAGTAGGCCATTCGGAACTTCAAGAACCCGGTAGTTTGTGCACCCTACCTTGGGTCTATCCTAGGTGCAAGAAAAAGTAAATGAAATAATACAACGGTGGCTACAGCCTCAACCCGGATGTGCCCCGCAAAAATAATATTACATCAATTTACAAATTAATATGAATGAAAGAAAAGAAAACACTCTTCTCACATCCCCCCGGCTATTCATCCACGACGATCCAATACTTCATATACACAAACCACCACAATACAGATATGTGCAACCCCCACTAATCGATATATAGCGATTAGCAGACGTTTAGCAACATATATATAAACACAGAAACACCGATTAGCCAAGAACTTATAATTTCGATCGATAATATTTATTCGTGTTTACCTCATGCACAATCAGTACACAACAATCTGGGTAAAAACCAAATATACCAAAAATCATAATTCTAAGAACCAAAACCACAGAAAAAATTGGGAGCAACTCGGCTACAACTCGGCGGCGGTTCCGCAGCAAAGTTGAGGAGTTAGGTGCTCAGATTTTTTTCTAGGTCTTAGAAATGTCTGCATGTATTTTTAAGGTCATTGAAATAATTTTTGAACAGTTTTAAAAAATCGACAGCAAGCAAATCTCGGAAATTTAATTTCGGGTATTTTTCATTCGATCGAAGTTCTAATCACTTGCTAATAAGCTAGTTAAGGTTTAGTAGGCTCTGATACCACTGTGAGTCGATGCCGCACACCCCATACACTTGTGGGGAGGCGGAATTTATAAAAAATGATTTTTTCATACTATGCAACACCGAATAAACTTCAGGATCTTAACAGAAACCTTAACTAGCTATATCTACTAGGAGGTTCTAACTACTATGTTAGTATTTATACCTCCTTAATTCTAATCCTTCGGGTCTTCTTCTCCTCCTCTCCTTGAGCTCCTCGAAGATCCGGATCGCGCTTGATTGTCGACCTCCTCATGTCGAAGATGATCCACCCGAGAGTCTATACTTCAAGCTCTAACCTCTAAACCGAGATAACTAAGGTACCTAGTTCGCTAAGCTAAGTAGCTTAGAAAATATAGAGTATCTAATGGATTATTTAATCTCACTTGACCCTATGGTTCACAACTCATATGACGGATTAGGGTCTTGAGGAAGAAGGAGAGAAAAATGGAGAGAGAAAGTGAAAGTGCAAATGAGCTAAGGTTATGGCAAGTGAAGAATGGCTCCTACACTCATCTCACTCAAGCATGCAATATTTTCTAATTGAAAATATCAACCATGCTTGAATTGTGAGTCCAAACCAATAAAATAAACCATGAGCCATGCTTCACTCCATGCCACAAATATCTCCATTTTCCACTCCACTAATCTATTTGTAAAAATAGATAAATCCAAATAATGAGGTGTCCCCTTCTAGAAGCATGTCGTGAAATTACAAGAATGCCCTCACTGTATATACATACCCGTATTCGTATTCCGAAAAATACGAATACAATGAAATAATAATTATCCAATAATATAATACTAGAATCCGGCTTAAACCGAAGCCCACTAGTATTATCCGTCCGAACAACATCCGTGCAGCCAGTGCACGTATATGATCAGAACCCTGCCGTAAAACCATACGGCCACTATATCGTTTCGCCCGAAGCAGGGAAACCCTCTGTGTGGTACTCTAAAGAATCAACAGTACGCTGACAGTGGGTTTAACCATAAATCCGTCAGCGGCACTAGCTATGCGTAACGGCTACCCAGGTATCTGTCGATAAGAAGGCCGATGAGCAAACTCATCCGAACTCCTACTGAACCTATCTGTGACAATCTCCATACAGTCTAGTCTGTTCATCTAAGATACTCGCATATCGGGCCTAGGGGGATGGTAACCGTCAGATCCCTAATAGCGCAATAAGTCGTGCCGGGGTAGAGCCCAATACACCCTGAGAAACTACTGGAGTACCTACCAGTAAATCTCCCTTGCCCTGACCAGGGACTTTGTGTAATGGCTTTCCGAACACAGCGCGATATCAAACCCCAATATTGGGAGAGAAAAATCCTATCTAACCGCTACTGCCTCCAATTGCTTCGGGACTGCACCCAACCACTACCTGTTTGCACGACTCATTTGAGTCGTGGTAGGATAGCGATCTAAGTACAGTGGGAACACACTCGAAACGAATAGTGATATCAAGTCAGCAGACTAACATGTACTCATGCCATCCGGGAACTGCTAACTGACGATGGGTATAATACCAACCAGCAGTTCCCAACGAGTCCGTCCAGTGTAACTCATAATCCAATGAGCACATGTATACTATCTCCGGTATGACATACCAATGGCTGTAGGATAGACCATCTCCCCTGCTGGGATGAGAAGCGTATACACTAGTCTACTCTAGAGTATCGATACCCCGTCTCGGTAATCCTACGACTAAGGACATTTATAATGATGTGCTTATAGACTACCCAGCTCCTACTAGTGTGACTGCCATCATAACGCTGGTAGTCAAGCAAAGATCTTAAAAGCTCTACCAATATGTATAAGACATATGCTAAAAGAAACATATGCACATATTGAGATAGAATCAAACCAAGTAGCATACTACCATTTTGAGCAAGACTGTTATTATATCTGTGAATATTCCAAGCTTCCAAAATGTAATATACAATTCAGTACTATACAATAATGGCCTCTAAGGCATATATCACTAACACTCCCTGTGGCGGATGCTGAGGATAAAGGGGTTTCTATGGTGGAAACGGACGCTGAGGATAGTAGTACCCTCCCTATTGTGGAGGCGGAGGGCAGGGCACCTGTTGCGGAGGCGGAGACCAGGGGTAGTATCCATGTTGCTGAGACGGAGGGTAGTACGGCGGAGACGGTCCCTGTGATGGAGGTAGGGAATACGCACGCTGCATCGAAGGAGGGTAATATATTGGTTGCGGCTGCCATGGAACCATTTGAGTTAAGACGATTAGATCATTGCTGGAATTGACACGCTGATAGCTGCTCAAAAATCTCTATCCCAGACAACTGTTTTGGTGCTTCACCCACCTCCGTTGTTCCATCAAACTTATTTGCCATCTTTCTATACGGATGATTCGCCGATAGCCACCTACGATGAAACCAGTATCAAAACTTACGTGTCTTAAGCTGCTTGGCACTGTAATCAAGACCACACGATGGACATACATGCTTCATGTAGGTAGACCATCCAGATAGCATGTCGAAAGCTGGAAAATCGTTGATTGTCCAAATAACACCCGCTCACATTCTAAACTTCTTCTCGATATACGCATCATATGTATCTACTCCATTTTCCCAGAGTTCTATCAGCTCTTCAATTAAAGGTTCCATATGGGCGTCGATGTTCTGGCCAGGTGAATATTTTCCAGGGATTAATAAGGAAAGAATTATATATGGTTACTTCATACACATTCAAGGAGGCAGATTGTAAGGCATAAGCAAGACCGGCTACGTAGACCAACTACAGCTCATGAATCCGTAAGGCATGAACCCGTCGGTTGCCAAACCTAGACGTGCATTCCTCGGCTCATCCCAAAATGATCAACACTGCCTAATCTCTTCCATGCTTTTGCATCAGCCAGGTGTCTCAGCTTCTCGTCTTTGATCCGACGATCGGAATGCCATTGCATGCTCTTTGCCATGTCTTTTGAAATATATAAATTTTGCAACCTCTTAGCCAAGAGAAAATAATGAAAGACTTTAACTACAATTTTCTTACTCTTTTTTCTGACGTCGGACGTATCTGCAATTGAATTCAACTTAACGTTTTTCCACCTAAACAAATTGCAGGTGTGATACTCATCGAGAGACGCATAATCTTTGCGATACATCACATAGTCGTTGGGACATATATCGATTTTCTCATACGAGAAACCAAGTGTCTCGACAATCTTTTTTGCCTAATAATGATTCTTTAGAATACTCTCCTTTCCTTCGGGAATTACCTTGCATAGGAGATCAAGAAGCACGTCGAAGTGCTCGTTAGCCATCTCGCTAATTATTTTCAGATGAAGGAGCCTTATTATAGAGGACAGTCTACTAAATTCCGTACAGCTTTCGTATGGATCTTGTTCATTTTTCTCCAGAAGTTTGCTCAATTCCTTTACTCCAGCGGTGTCTTCAAACGGTTCGACATCATTCATTTCTTCGCCGGCAAATAAATCTTCCAACATCTCATGTGTATCATCTATCCTGTCACTCGTCGGCAACTCAGATTGCGAAACTGCGGTCTCATTATATGTCATCACTTTCTCGTCAAGTATTCTATCTCCATGGTAATTCCAAAGTATGTAGTTTGGTTCAAAACCGTTTTCATACACATGTTCTTTTATCTCTTCACGTCGAAGACGTTCTCTATTCTTACATTTCTTACAAAGATAGAACAAGAGCCCGTCTATGCTACGCTTTGGGTTCATCTCCGCCTAATCTAAAAAGGTTTTAAGTCCATTTTTAAATCGTGTGTCTCTCATACTAAATCTATCTTTTCTCCCTATGAGCATAAACGATTTATCCAGAAGAATTCTCATCTGTTTTCACACAGATAATAATATGAGTATAGTATATCATAGGAGTTTATTGCAAAATCATCATTAAATAAATTTTCAAGTCTAAATTAGATTTAACGGTGTGGACGCATCAAAGCATCTGATATCATTTAAGGTTGGTGTAAGTTAGGGCGAAAGGTCGGGACAGATAATTAATTTCACGGCTGTAAGGGCTAAAGGTCCTAATTCTCATTATGAATGCAACACTTACATCTCACTTCCTCATGTTTTTCGTCCGTTTCGAGAAAATTTCAGCAGCACTTTCCCCATGCTCTCCGTGTTCATACATAAATTTGTATACGGGGAACAAGTGGAAAGCACCATCGAAACTTCTTGAAATGGACGAAAATACAGGAGGATGTGAGTCTTATTGCATTCGTAACATGTCTAAACTGAACAAATCCAACAATTACTGTATTTCAAGTCTCCTTTTCGAATACAACACATACGTTTGAAAAAATTGAATAAGAAGCTCAACTCTCACAGACATATAGTATGATCTATCAATTCGACGATTAAAAATTTGACGTACACCAATTATCAGACAGGAAACTATAAGTTGATTCTAAACAAGTTTAAGACCTTTCGATTTTAAACTTACTAATTAAATGAAAAATAAAACCCTGCTTAATTTTCTAATCATAATTTTAAGGTTTTCCTTAATTAACTTTCTATTTAACCGTTTTTTAATTAGAGTCCCGGGTCACTGGTATCTAGTTTTTATTAAGGTTTATTAATTGGTGTAATTATTGTTATAGCTTAATTAGTGTTAAATTTTCTTAATGATTTTATTTTATTTTTGATTTATGCATCTAGTATAGTTCAATTGGTATTAAAGGATTTGATTTTTTATTTTGATTTAGTTTATAGATTATGCTACAATTTAAAAATATAAGCAATAAATCATAGATAATAAGATATCTGTCACGCCCCGCTTCCCAAAGTACGCTAAGATGGGTACACGACATAGCCAACCATGCTACCTGTGAATAGGAAAAATACTTCCACAGTCACATTACGGCTGTAGAGATATCAAGAACAGGAAAGTAAAATAACTATTTAATACATGTCCATAAGCCAGGGTAAAAGAGTCAAGAAATAACAATATGCGGAAGCCAAAAGATACAATAAATGAGACACCTGGAAGTGAAAACTACATACCGACAGAAACTTCACCGCTCGTCTAACAGAGGCAATACTCCTGATCAGTCTGCAACGAGGTAGAAGAATCCGGGCCATACAAAACCCAGACGTCAGCGCGTCATGTCATCAAGCAATAAAATATAAACAGGGGGTAACAAGTCAATGCAAATATAATCATGAATGAAAAGCAGATGCAACAGTAAGGTAAATCAGGGCCGTGAAGGGTAGTGTGCAGTGAGTAAACTAAACTGTTCTATTGGGTTATCTATTCTAAAGTCTTTGAAATCAATTAGAGTAATCCTCCATGTAACTCAAAGGATATATCCCGTTGCCCCCCGGGACCACGGATCAGGAATATGTGAACCAAGAGTGGTTCTGTCCCGTTACCCCCCGGGACCACGGATCAAGATGTAAGAGTCACGAATGGCTCTGTCCCGTTACCCCCCGGGACCACGGATCAAGTAATACCCTTTCAAGTTACACTTTCGTTTACACTTTTGATTTCCCCATACCCCCAAGTTATGTGTTCAAGTCAGGTTTTCAGTAATCAAGAACTAATGCCAACACAGGATCAGGTAAGAGCAGGTTTGTCTGGATAGACAACAGGAACGGTCTGTGAGGACTACATGTCAGGTTTGTTGGCATTAGACACGAGATCAAGTAACGGGTCAAGCCATGGTACATCAGGTCGAGTCAAGTAGTGTACGGTACCATGTCGGGTCAGGTAATATGTGTAGCAAGTCATGTCAGGGTATACCAGATATCATGTAGGTGCTCATAATCAAACTAACATAAACAAGATTATAAATGAACCAGCATGAATACTATCAGAACAATAAACTAGATCAGGGAATATGGTAAGCAAAAAGGTACACATTACATTATATGGATGCACAGTCATCATTACTTATCTACAGTATACAAATATGGATGTTAGGATCATGTTAACATGCACTACGTAATCTAGAGATGCACCATCCTGTATAATAGGTTCAAAAGATGCAATTAAAACTAAAACCGGTTAAAGAATCACACGGGTGTCCAACAGGGTATAAAACATAAAAGGGTACTGTGGACTATACAATAATTGTTATGTGATTTAATAATGATTGTGGGTACTATGTATGGTAGAGCTAAATGCAGCAAGGCATGTTTCATGCGATGAAACTAAATGATATAACGGAACGTCAAACTGTTACAAGGAAATATTAAAGCATTAAATATAAGCTGCAAGTGTAACGTGCAATCAAGGGATATATAGAACTTTAAATAGCATAAGTAGTAGTTTAAACTAGCATGTAGCAAGATTAACTTGCCTCGGAACAAAGGTCGAGATGCAGGCGGCCTGGTGCGACATGTCACGATACGGTGTGTGAAACGGCTCGACACGGTGTGTGAAACGGCTCGACACGGTACTGGGTCTAGTCGCGATCTGGTGCGCGGTCTGGACGCGATCTAGAGCGCAATCTGGACACGATCTGGACGCGATCTGGTCGCGACACGGAAACGTGAACACGATACACGTGAGGTCACGGCCTGAACCAAGCTCGGGTCCGGATCTTCACGGCTCTGGGCTTGTTTGGCTAGGGTTGAAGTTCTCGGCAAGGGATGCAAGCGAAGATCACGGCGATGAACGGTGGAATCGGCGACGATGGCTTGAGTTAGGGTTTGAAGAGTGCTCAAGTTTGGGTTGAAGGGAGATGGTGGATGCATGGTCAAGGAGATGGGTTGATGGTTTGTCGGAGGAAGGTGACCGGAGTTGGTAGTTTCCGGCGATGGCAGTGGGGTTAGGGTGTGCAGGGATGAGAGCTGCAAGCACGGCTCGTCCAGGGAAGAAGAGAGAGGAAGTTGATGGAAGAGGAGGAGAAGAGGAGAGGTCGGTGAGAAGGTGAGGATGGCGACGACGAGGTATCGCCGGCGATGGTGGTTCAGGTGAGGGCTCGGGGATGATAAAGAAGGAGAAAAATGGCGAGGAGGAGGTGAAGGCTCGGTTCTTACAGGGTTCTTGGGTTGTGCAGGAAGGAGGCTATGGTGTTGGGTAGAGACGACGACGAGGTGGAGACGAAGAAGTCGTCGGCGAGGATCGGAGGCGATGGGTGTCGCCGTGGTCATGGGTTTGCAGCGGAGGAGAGAGGGAGGTGAGGTGGTGGTGTGGTGTCAGGGAGATGGGGATGCCGACGAGGGAAGAGGCGGCGACCGTGACGAGGGCAGAGGCGGCGTCGGCGTCGCGCGGCCGTGGGTTCCATGAGGCGGGAAAGCAAAAGGAAAAAGGTAAATGTGATTATGATTAGGGAGAGAGAAGTGTGGAATATATTATGATTAGGGAGAAAATATATTTAGTATAAAGAGAGAGAGACGTGGGTAACAGTGTAGGGGAAAAATTTTAAAGAAAATATTAGAGAGAGGTGAGATTAGAGAGAGAAACTGTTAGGAAAAATATAAAATAAAATGTAAATGTGATTATATGCAGAGAGAGGAGGAGTGTGCTGTTAAGGAAAATTTTGATTTAGGATTACAAAAATATTTTTTTTTACAAACGCATATTAATCAGTTAGAAGAATAAAGAATATAATAATAGCACGTTTTGAGATTTTGGTAAATACAAACTTACTCCATAACATGCCCGGGTCGGGTCTAAACATCCGGATTAAAAATATGAAAAATATACGCAACGACCAAAATTAAAAATGAATGCCCGGGTAGCGAAAATGCATACCCCCAAGAACGGATGCACGTACGTGCGCGTAGCCATCCAAACACGTCCGTTTCACTGAACGGGACGAGAACAAGATGCGCAGACGCTACCACGGGGTTAGGGATATCATGCAGGTTATGAAATGCAATTATAAAATATTTTATGTGACCTAAAAAATGTTATATGTAAAAGTGTGATGCTAGATGAAATGTCAGTATGTGCTAAACATGAGATGCACGTGTCTATGTAACAAGTCAGGGTAATCTATAAATGTGAATCAAACAGGTTCAAGCAAGCGGGTCGAGTCGAATGCAATGTAAAATGTAAAAATACCATTCGCACCCAAAACCCGTTAAATCAAGAAAATACCACAGATAAGTAAATACGGGAACTGGAATTGGTATAAATGAACTCGGTTGTTACATTATACCCAACTACAAAAAGAATTTCGTTCTCGAAATTTCAAGAACAAGAAAGGATAAACAATCAAGAAATTACAAGAATAGATGTGGAAACTCCTGCCGTATTTTATCTTATCGTTCCCAGGTTAATTCTCCATGCGAGCGATTTCCCCAAGAAACAAGTACAAGAGGGATAACTTCATTCTTAAGAACCTTTTCCCTTTGATCCATAATCGACATGGGTTAGCTCCTCAAAAATCAGGCCTTCACGTACAGTCAGCTCTGAATGATCCCACACATGTGTTTTATCTCGAACATACTTACGGAGTTGAGATATGTGACACACGTCATGACCATTCGCCAAGGATTGCGGTAACGTTAAACGATCGGCCACTTCTCCAACACGTTCCAAGATCTCAAAAGGTCCAACGAATCGAGGACTAAGCTTTCCTCGACTTCCGAAACGGATCACCCCTCTAGTCGGTGATATCCGCAAGAATACCAAATCACCAACGACGAACTCTAGAGGTCTTCTTGATGTATCTGCCCAACTCTTCTGTCGGTCTTGTGCTGCTTTCATAAGGTTCTGGATAGTATTAACCTTCTCAACCGTTCGCCCAACCAAATCTGGTCCCACAATCTTCGTTCACCGACATCGTCCCAGCAAACAGGTGAACAACACTCACGACCATATAAGGCCTCGAATGGAGTCATCTGAATGGTCGCCTGGAAACTGTTGTTGTAAGAAAACTCCACAAAGTGTAGATGATCCACCCATGAACCCTTGAAGTTTAACATACGAGCTCTCAACATGTCTTCAAGAGTTTGGATCGTTCTCTCCGACTGGCCATCTGTTTGAGGATGATAAGCTGTGCTAAACTTCAATTGAGTCCCCAAACTTTCCTGTAAGCTCCTCCAGAAGTGTGATAAGAACCGAGTGTCACGGTCGGACACTCACCGGTACTCCATGCAATCTTACAATCTCCTGCATGTACCGTTCTGCCAAAGTTTCTGTTGATTGACCAACCCGAAAAGGAATGAAATGAGCTTCCTTGGTCAACCGATCAACAATCACCCAAACTGTATTGTTGCCTTTTGGACTCCGCTGTAGAGCCGTCACGAAATCCATGGTTATATGTTCCCACTTCAACTGAGGAATCGGAAGTGGTTGCAATAAACCAGCCGTCCTTTGATGTTCAGCCTTAACTTGCTGACACACCAAGCATTTTGCCACAAAGCGGGCAATCTCCCGTTTCATGCCTTTCCACCAGAATTGCTGTCGTAGATCTCCGTACATCTTCACGCCTCCTGGATGTACGGAATACGCGGAACTGTGTGCCTCCTTCATAATTTCTTTGTGAATATCCCCCTTTGGCACACACCAATGGCTACCATCACAACGAACCATCTTTATGGATCAATAAGTCCATTCGAAGTTCAGCTTCAACCTGTTCTCGAAACTTCCGCAACCTTGGGTCCTGCAATTGCACTGCTGTAATATCTTCGATCAACGGCGACTTTACTTGCAGCTGCATCAACTATCCTAACGAATGCGATAGCACAACCTCCAAATCGAATCTTCGAAAGTCTTCGATAAGTTCCTTCCGTGCAGTCAACATCTGAATTGCCGGCACCCGACTAAGCGCATCCGGTACAACACTAACTTTTCCTGGATGGTACTTAAGATCAAGATCGTAGTCAGCCGTCGGCCTCAACCCTCTTCGCTGTCTCACAATTAGCTCCTTCTGAGCAAACACGTACTTTAGGCTTTTGTGATCGGTGAATATTTCGACCCTTTCGCCCGATAAGTAGTGTCTCCAAAACTTCAAAGCGAAAATCCCAGCTGTTAACTCCAAGTCATGAGTTGGGTAATTCTTCTCATGGGTCTTCAACTGTCTCGATGCGTAAGTTGTAACCTTCCCATGCTGCACCAAAACACATCCCAATTCTTTCTCCGGTGCGTCACTGTGAACCACCAATTCTCCGGAACCGTCGGTTACGGTCAAAACAAGAGCGATCAACAATCTTTGCTCCAACGTCTCAAAAGCTGACGCACACTTATTAGCCCACACAAATGGTACTTTCCTGTGCATAAGCTTGGTCAGAGGCTCAGTCAAATGAGCAAAATTCTCCACGAACCTTCTCTGGTATCCTGCAAGTCCAAGAAATTTCTTATCTCTACAATGTTCTTCGGAATCGGCCAGTCTTGAACTGCTGCAATCTTCCCTGGGTGAACGGCGATTCCATCTCCAGCTACGATATGCCCCAAAACTTTACTTCTTCAAGCCAACACTCGCACTTGCTCATCTTAGCATACAATCTTCCTTGCCTCAATGTCTGCAGTGCGATCTTCAAGTGTTCTGCATGCTCTTCAATACTCTTTTGAGTGGACCAAAATATCATCAATGAACACCACTATAAATTGGTCCAAGAATGGTGAAAAGATTCGGCTCATCAAGTCCATAAATATCGCCGGTGTATTCGTTACTCCGAAGGGCATCACTAAAACTCGTAATGTCCATACCGAGTTCGGAACACAGCCTTGCAAATATCTTCTGGTTTAACTCGGACCTGATGATATCCGGACCGCAAATCCAGCTTCGAGAACACCCTCGCACCACTAAGCTACTCGAACAATTCGCCAATGCGAGGGATCGGGTACTTGTTCTTAATAGTCACCCGGTTTAATTCTCAATAATCGATGCACATTCTCCTTGTGCCATCTTTCTTCTTTACTAGAAGAACTGGAGTTTCCCAAGACGAGTTTCTACTGCGAATCCAACCCTTCTCAAGTAATTCAGCAACCTACTTCTTGACTTCTTCCAACTCCACTGGTGCCATCGGATAGTACGCCTTTGAGATTGGCGCTGCACCAGGAACAAGATCGATCGCGAACTCCACATCTCGTTTTGGCAGTAAAACCGATATGTCCTCGAACACGTCCATGAACTCTCAAACTACAGCTGGCGCTTCATCCTTATCGACTTCCATCGACGAAAGAATCATTGTTTGTCGGCCTGGCCCTAAACTCAACTGGCCCGACAGAACTGCTTCCTCCAGCAAAACAAACTCCGGATGTCCGGGAATCTGAAGAATCACTTTCCTTTCCTTACAATCAATATGAGCGTGGAAAGTGCCGCGAAAATCCATTCCCAAGACAACAACAAACAAAGGGATGCACCGGGATTGAATAATCCTAATGCGGGAAAAACAAGAACAAATAAGATACCAAGATGACTTCATCCGAAGTCAAGATACTGAAGAGGATTAAGCATGGTAAACATGATTCAAGCTGGTGATAAAACAATAACTGGTAAGCAATGAAACCGAGAGAAGCAAGGTAATATAATGATCATGAAACAAGGAAATGAATCAAAACTAGAATTCCAAGTTACTTAAATAGAGTACCGCATTGTAACCATACTGCAGTTCATGGGTACAATTACATAACTCCACCCAAGTCGCCCAAATCCTAGTATCAGAATCAATAAACAGGGAGAAACAATAGTGAATCCAAAAAGATTTCAAGCTGAGATGCAAAGTTGTTTGCATATTGTCAAGGACGAAGGATAAAAGAAAGATATGATTCACGAATCACGATAACAAGGTGGCAGGACATGTTCCTAATCACGAGTATTCTGATTCGTGTATTGGGTCCAATACCCAACTACAAAAGAATCACACTCGATTAACCTATATCCTATGGCTCTGATACCAAAAGAACCATGTCACGCCCCGCTTCCCAGAGTACGTTAAGATGGGTACGCGACATAGCCAACCATGCTACCTGTGAATAGGAAAAATCCTTCCACAGTCACATTACGGCTGTAGAGATATCAAGAACAGGAAAGTAAAATAACTATCTAATACATGTCCATAAGCCAGGGTAAAAGAGTCAAGAAATAACAATATGCGGAAGCCAAAAGATACAATAAATGAGACACCTGGAAGTGAAAACTACATACCGACAGAAACTTCACCGCTCGTCTAACAGAGGCAATACTCCTGATCGGTCTGCAACGAGGTAGAAGAATCTGGGCCATGCAAAACCCAGACGTCAGCGCGTCATGTCATCAAGCAATAAAATATAAACAGGGGGTAACAAGTCAATGCAAATATAATCATGAATGAAAAGCAGATGCAACAGTAAGGTAAATAAGGCCCATGAAGGGTAGTGTGCAGTGAGTAAACTAAACTATTCTATTGGGTTATCTATTCTAAAGTCTTTGAAATCAATTAGAGTAATCCTCCATGTAACTCAAAGGATATGTCCCGTTACCCCCCGGGACCACGGATCAGGAATATGTGAACCAAGAGTGGTTCTGTCTCATTACCTCCCGGGACCACGGATCAAGATGTAAGAGTCACGAATGGCTCTGTCCCGTTACCCCCCGGGACCACGGATCAAGTAATACCCTTTCAAGTTACACTTTAGTTTACACTTTTGATTTCCCCATATCCCCAAGTTATGTGTTCAAGTCAGGTTTTCAGTAATCAAGAACTAATGCCAACACAGGATCGGGTAAGAGCAGGTTTGTCTGGATAGACAACAGGAACGGTCCGTGAGAACTACATGTCAGGTTTGTTGGCATTAGACACGAGATCAAGTAACGGGTCAAGCCATGGTACATCAGGTCGAGTCAAGTAGTGTACGGTACCATGTCGGGTCAGGTAATATGTGTAGCAAGTCATGTCAGGGTATACCAGATATCATGTGGGTGCTCATAATCAAACTAACATAAACAAGATTATAAATGAACCAGCATGAATACTATCAGAACGATAAACTAGATCAGGTAATATGGTAAGCAAAAAGGTACACATTACATTATATGGATGCACAGTCATCATTACTTATCTACAGTATACAAATATGGATGTTAGGATCATGTTAACATGCACTACGTAATCTAGAGATGCACCATCCTGTATAATAGGTTCAAAAGATACAATTAAAACTAAAACCGGTTAAAGAATCACACGGGTGTCCAACAGGGTATAAAACATAAAAGGGTACTTTAGACTATACAATAATTGTTATGTGATTTAATTATGATTGTGGGTACTATGTATGGTAGAGCTAAATGCAGCAAGGCATGTTTCATGCGATGAAACTAAATGATATAATGGAACGTCAAACTGTTATAAGGAAATATTAAAGCATTAAATATAAGGTGCAGGTGTAACGTGCAATCAAGGGATATATAGAACTTTAAATAGCATAAGTAGTAGTTTAAAGTAGCATGTAGCAAGATTAACTTGCCTCGGAACAAAGGTCGAGATGCAGGCGGCCTGGTGCGACATGTCACGATACGGTGTGTGAAACGGCTCGACACGGTGTGTGAAACGGCTCGACACGGTACTGGGTCTGGGCGCGGTCTGGTGCGCGGTCTGGACCGCGATCTGGACATATCTGGACGCGATCTGGAGCGCGATCTGGACGCGATCTGGTCGCGACACGGAAACGTGAACACGATACACGTGAGGTCACGGCCTGAACCAAGCTCGGGTCCGGATCTTCACGGCTCTGGGCTTGTTTGGCTAGGGTTGAAGTTCTCGGCAAGGGATGCAAGCGAAGATCACGGCGATGAACGGTGGAATCGGCGACGATGGCTTGAGTTAGGGTTTGAAGAGTGCTCAAGTTTGGGTTGAAGGGAGATGGTGGATGCATGGTCAAGGAGATGGGTTGATGGTTTGTCGGAGGAAGGTGACCGGAGTTAGTAGTTTCCGGCGATGGCAGTGGGGTTAGGGTGTGCAGGGATGATAGCTGCAAGGACGGCTCGTCCAGGGAAGAAGAGAGAGGAAGTTGATGGAAGAGGAGGAGAAGAGGAGAGGTCAGTGAGAAGGTGAGGATGGCGACGTCGAGGTATCGCCGGCGATGGTGGTTCAGGTGAGGGCTCGGGGATGATAAAGAAGGAGAAAAATGGCGAGGAGGAGGTGAAGGCTCGGTTCTTACAGGGTTCTTGGGTTGTGCAGGGAGGAGGCTATGGTGTTGGGTAGAGACGACGACGAGGTGGAGACGAGGAAGTCGTCGGCGAGGATCGGAGGCGATGGGTGTCGCCGCGGTCATGGGTTTGCAGCGGAGGAGAGAGGGAGGTGAGGTGGTGGTGTGGTGTCAGGGAGATGGGGATGCCGACGAGGGCAGAGGCGGCGACCGTGACGAGGGCAGAGACGGCGTCGGCGTCGCGCGGCCGTGGGTTCCATGAGGCAGGGAAGCAAAAGGAAAAAGAAGAAGGTGACGAGAGAGGGGAGAGAGAGAAGTGTGGAATATATTATGGTTAGGGAGAAAATATATTTAGTATAAAGAGAGAGAGACGTGGGTAACAGTGTGGGGAAAACTTTTAAAGAAAATATTAGAGAGAGGTGAGATTGGAGAGAGAAACTGTTCGGAAAAATATAAAATAAAATGTAAATGTGATTATATGCTGAGAGAGGAAGAGTGTTCTGTTAAGGAAAATTTTGATTTAGGATTACAAAAATATTTTTTTTTTACAAACGCATATTAATCAGTTTGAAGAATAAAGAATATAATAATAGTACGTTTTGAGATTTTGGTAAATACAAACTTACTCCATAACATGCCCGGATCGGGTCTAAAAATCCGGATTAAAAATATGAAAAATATACACAACGACCAAATTTAAAAATGAATGCCCGGTTAGCGAAAATGCATACCCCCAAGAACGGATCCACGTACGTGCGTGTAGCCATCCAAACACGTCCGTTTCACTGAACGGGACGAGAACAAGATGCGCGGACGCTACCACGGGGTTAGGGGTATCATGCAGGTTATGAAATGCAATTATAAAATATTTTATGTGACCTAAAAAATGTTATATGTAAAAGTGCGATGCTATATGAAATGTCAGTATGTGCTAAACATGAGATGCACGTGTTTATGTAACAAGTCAGGGTAATCTATAAATGTGAATCAAAAAGGTTCAAGCAAGCGGGTCGAGTCGAATGCAATGTAAAATGTAAAAATACCATTCGCACCCAAAACCCGTTAAATCAAGAAAATACCACAGATAAGTAAATACGGGAACTGGAATTGGTATAAATGAACTCGGTTGTTACAATATCGGATCATTAAATTTTCAAAATACAAGATATCGAATCATTAAATTTACAAGATACAAGTTAGAAATTAAGATGATTATAATTTTGTAATATTTCATATGCGGGCACACACTCACACATACACACTCGCACACTCACATATACACGCGCGCACTCACACTCACACACACTCGCTCACACGCTCACATACACTCGCTCACACGCAGACACACGCTTACACATACGCACAAACACACATGCGCGGACGCATACCCTCAATTACCTATAATTCTTCTTACCCTTAATTTATCTAACATAATCCTATAATCCATCTTACCTTAAATTACCATATTTCTATTTCAATTTTTCATATATTTTCAATTCTAAAACTCATCTTACCTTATATTACCAAATTTCTAATTCAATTTTTCATATATTTTCAATTTCTATCACAATTCCTCAATTATATTTCAATGCTAAAACCAATCAACTTCAAAATTACAATAAATTTCAAACCTTAATTTTATAATTGCATGAATTCATAATCCTAAACCCAACATTCTACAACCGATTCGATTTTTTGAAATTAGTAATCACCTAATTTCAAAATTGAATAATCTATTTGAAAAAATTAGGATTAGAAGGAGAAAATACTAATCTTGGATCGGATTTGGAAAAGACAAAACCAATTAAAAACCCCAACAGCAACAAATCCAACTATAACATCTACAACAACAAAAATTGCAATATGTTTGATAAATTTTTTTTAAAAATTGATGAAATAGGGGCGGGGAGAATTTACCTTCGCGGGTTGAATCGGGAAGAATGAGGAAGAAAAAGACAGCTCACGGGTGTAATCTGATTGAACCATTAGCGACCATTTTAAACGGTCACTGATGTTTTGGGCACAGTCGCCAATGCATTGGCCACCGTGCATTAGGGACCGTATAAATAATGCGGTCACTAATATCTTAATAGCGACCGTATAGATTATTACGGTCCCTAATATACGATCGCTAATGTGTACAGTTTCTATTAGTGAGTGCGGCCAAAAGGCACGAGGCAAAGTCGGACTCACTCTAGCTACGTTAACGGATACGAGACACATCCCAGCATTATTATCCGGTGAGATATTGCTCGCCATTTACCAAATTAGCTAGGTTTAACATGTTTATGTGATGTGTTTGATGTTTTGAAAAAGAAGAAGTCATGATCTCGTGTTCTCAACGAGAGAAGGTTGACTCAGACAAAGGTTACATATATAAAATTCAATACTATATTTATTAATGTGACTAATAAAGAAGCAGACGAGGAGACGTAAGGGTATAAATTTTACTAGGTGAGATATGCTTCGCATCTTAGTAGATTATGAGACATACTTGAGTGATATGCTCATGAGTTCCTTCTTTTTCTTTCCTTCAGTTTTTCCCCCCTCTTTTGAAAGCACTTGTGCTATTTTTGGTAACAGTCAACGACAAAAAAAAATTAATAGAAAAAATACGAGTATTACAAAACTATTATAAAACAAAAATTTCAATACGACCTCTAATAATATGACATGAAAGACTACGATGAAAAGAGTAAATTTCTTACATGATATGTATTATGTGAGTATAATTCGTCTTTTACATGCGCTTCAGTTATTTATTTCGTACCTGTTATGTTTATCAATAAGGGCTCACTAAAAAAGAATGGGGGAAATAGATCGTTAATATAGAGAAGATTTGATAAATCCATTATTGTTTAAGTATGAGGATGATATATATATAGAGAGAGAATAACGGAGAAAAAAGGCCATATGAGGGAATTTCCTCATGTGGCGTCGAAACAATACAACCCCTGCCATTTTTTCTGACAATCGGCATCTATCATCATCATCGTTATCATCTAAGATGTGCATACACCAAATTTCATGTGATTCCACCATTTTTTCACCGTTGAATTAGCAATGTAAAAAGTTCTATTGTCGGTAAACCATTAATTTTGCGCCAACTAAATCAACGGTGAAAAAATGGTATAATCAGATGCCATAGGAGGGGATTTCCTTCCATGGCGTTAAAAAAATATACCCACCCTCATATTTTATATATATTTTTATATATATATATATATATATATATTCATAAGTTTTAAAGGACTAAAACAAGATGCGTCCTATCAATGCCTACAACAATGCCTCCAACGTATGATTATGTCATCAAGAATGGTGGCTAATGATTATTCTTCTTTGATGAGCTGTGTGCTTTGCTGTTATTTCCCTTTTTTTTTGTAATTATAAGCGTTGGAGTTCAATCAGCAACTGCGTGTACTAGAATTTGCACGTGTGCATGTTTTTTTTGGAAGAGAGAAAATTAATTTTGGAAGAGAGAAAAACAAAAAGTGGAGGGTTATATATATATATATATATATATATATAATAAAGAAAAGAGGCCATAGAAGGGAATTTTCTCCTATGGATTGTTCCCCTCCGAAAGACGGCGACGACGTGAAGACGTCTTGCCTGAAGTTCGGGGCAGATGCTATTTGGTTTTATCCGTCTATCTCTCCGAAGATGCCGAGTTGATTTACGGCACCGTATATCGGAGGTTTAGACGGATGCGGCCGATGTAGCAGACTTCGTCAGATTCCCCCTCAGGGTGAGGGGTTTTTGATTGTGGGGACGCTCTTCCCTGCAGGCGCAAGCCCCTGCAGTTAATTACGCTACCGCATCGCGGTAACAACTTTCTCCTTCTCCAGAATTTCACTTCGTGTCGTGTGTGTTTGTTTTGTTTGTGGTTGCCCGTGGATTGTGTACGGAGACTGAGTAATATCGTCACCCGTAGGACGTGGGTTAGTCCAAATCCGTATTTGCTTAGATTTGGGTTTGGTGTTTTTAGTTTAAGGATGCATTAGTCGCGTTGCGACTAAGATCAACTTAAACGTTCATCAAGGATACGCTAGTCCTGTTTTGGACTAAGATCGACTTGACGTAGTGATTGATTTAATTATCCGGCCGTCGGGACTCGTCACCTCTCTGACGTCGTTGAGGGATTACAACGACATACGTCTGAGGAGTTCCGAGATGTACCCTTGAACCAAAGTTGGTTTGGGATTTTATTGTTTATTTAGATGTCTAAGGACACGTTAACCGTATTTGGGGTTAAGATCAACTTAGACGGGACCGTTTAGATCCGACAAAAGAGCGTTTGGGCCCTATCGTATCAGTTTAGGGACGTAACGGTCCATATTCCAGTTTAGGGACGTGGTGGTCCATTATTAGTTTAGGGACGTTTCGGTCCGTCGCCAGTTTAGGGACATAGTGGTCCGTCATTAGTTTAGGGACGTTTCGGTCCAATTTTAGTTTAGGGACGTTTCGGTCCGTCGCCAGTTTAGGGACGTAGTGGTCCGTCATTAGTTTAGTGGTCGTTGGGACCCGTTGCCTCTTTGACGTCGTTAAGAAATTACAACGACAGGTGTCAAAGGAGTTCGGAGATGTACCCTCGGACCGGTCGTGACTTGGTTTATGAGAGGCACTTAATTTAAGGACTTACAGCCAGGATTGGGTTAAGTCCAATTTTTATTTCAGGCTCTGCCCGATTAAAAGAATCAACCTAAACAGGGCTCTGCCCCTTCATTATTTTGCAATCTAATTTGGGCCAGGCCCTTTTAAATAATGAGTTACAAAAAACTCAGGAATTTTCTGAACAGGGCTTTGCCCTTGTATTATTCTGCAATTGGGCCAGGCCCCTTTAAATAATGAGTTGCAGAAACTCAATAAATTTTTTGAGTTGGGCCAGGCCCTTTTGAATGATGAGTTGCACTTGTGCAGAAATTCAAGAATTTTCTTGATTTGAGAACAAAAAGTGCATAGCACTCTTGATCTAAATTTAGATCAAAGGAAAACAAGTTCTTCTTGTTTTCCTTGATTTTACAGAACCAAGGGTTCATATCAAGTGCAAGGCACTATTTATTATTCTTTGATTTTTTAGAACCAGGGGTTCATATCAAGTGCAAGGCACTATTTATTATTTCTTTGATTTTTCAGAACCAGGGGTTCATATCAAGTGCAAGGCACTATTTTTCTTTTTCTTTTATTATTCCCTTTTAATTTTCTGTTTTTTTTTAGAAATTTTACCTTCTCTTTTTGTTCTTGATTAATCTTCAAGAGCTTTTTTTTCAGAAGTTTATCCTTCTCTTGATGATGATTGATTCTCCTTTCTCTTCCTTTTTTTTTTTGAATGAGGTCTGGGCTCTTATTTATAGTGTTCACAAATTTGTTAAATTTGTTACCAAGATCTTTCCTGAATAATTTTGGGAATTTTCCCACCATTGGATCTCTGATCCAAGGGTCTCTGTTTTACAGAAGAACAGAAAAGATTTACTTAAATCTTCATTCAGTTGCTGCGCAACTCACCAGCGCGTGACACGTGTCGCGCATCCGTGCGCTTGCGCAAATGCGCAGACACGTGTCGCGCATCCGTGCGCTTGCGCAGTTGCGATTGCGCAACTGCGCAGACACGTGTCGCGCTGCCATGCATTTGCGCAGTTTAAGTCTTAATTTTGTTTTCTGAAGAGCCTTGCTCTGATGGGACGCACTGTCTCGGGCGTTACGCCATCGAATCACCTTCTGCCATGTGGCAAATTGCGCGCTGCGCACAGAAACCGAAGCGTTGCTTCGAATTTTGAATTTTCAAAATTCAGTAGAGCCTTGCTCTGATTGGGGGAAACAGATGCCCCCCCACCGTTGCGCTCACGTGGCGCGCGCGTGAGTGCAACGGTGGCAAGATCCTGACCGTCGGATTGACGGGTCAAGTGAACAGGCGCAGGCGCCTATAAATAGGACCCTTGGTCCTTGGTAATTTTTTACCATTCTCAAGAAATTAAATTTCAGAGCCTTGCTCTTACTTGAGAACTTCCAGAGCCTTGCTCTTGCGATTCCTTAAGAACTTCCAAGTTCTATCCTTAGAACCATTCTAGGTAAATTAAATTAATTTAATTTAAATCAAACTTAATTAACAGAGCCTTGCTCTTATAGATCTTTGATCTAAAGGAAACCCCTTTGGGGTTTCTTCAACAGAGCCTTGCTCTTATAGATCTTTGATCTAAAGAAAACCCCTTTGGGGTTTTTATTCACAGAGCCTTGCTCTCAAAAATTTGCAGAGACTCTGTTCTTAGGTTTTAACCCATGAACAGAGCCCTGCTTCATAAATCAACTAGAAAACTTTTTTTTTTTTTAAAAGTTTCCATGGATCTTTAAGATCCCAAAATCTTAATTCTTAGGAGTTATAAATTTTTATTACTACTGCAGAGCTAGGCTCTTTTTTAAGAAGTTTTATTCCTTTGAAATAGGAGTTTGACAAATGTCACTCTGTGGCAGAGCTTTGCTCTGAAAAGAGGAGATCTTCTCCTTGTCTCTAGGGGTCCCCCCCAATGAGGATATTCTCTTGGGGGTTCTTTTTATTGACTGATAGTCTCATCCAATGGTGGGATTGTCTCATCAAATGATGCGCCGTCATCTTGATTTTGTGGGTCCCCCTTTGGTCCCCTACCCGCTGCATCACAGTGTGGAGCAAGATTTTTATTTATTATTATTTTTTTATCATTATTTTTTTTTTAATGTTTAAGCGCCAGGCCACTAATGATATATATATATTTTATGCAGGAAAGATGTCTGACGACTTGTCTTTTCCCTTCGTTCGCTCAGAAGGAGGGTTCCCACATGCACCAGTGGACCGGGTAGTGTTCGCCTTGATTAAAGATCACGATCCTGAGTGCAAGAGACTTCACCTATGGGGAAGGTGGTACAGCCAGATTATCCAAGGCCGCCGCAGTTTTAGTTCCGCCTCGCCTTCCGAACCCATAGTTACGATCCCCTATGCGGACAAACCCCCGGTGGAGTATGCCGTGGAGGTAAAAAATTGGAATTCAGACGACCTTCTCCAGCCTGCAATCGGCGCTATTCCGGTACAGCCGCCGCCGGCCATAGATATCTTGGGAAGACGAATCTGTCAGGGTGAAGCACGCCCTTGGGGACAGGCTTACAATATTGGATTGAATCCGCGACCGCTTGCTGGATACCTGCCATGGGCCCGGTACATTTTAGCGGCGAAAAGAGCTCACCTGACGAAGATAGGTTTATATTCCGCCGTCTACGTCTCGCTTTTCGAGTATCCTACTCCTCCAACGTGGTGGACAAAGGCCTTCATCGAACAATGGAATATCCCCACGCATACTTTCCTGGCAGCGGATAGGGAAGTTTCAATTTCTCTAGAGGAATTCGTTGAGCTTTCTGGTTTACCGGCGAGGGGGGAGCACTACGAAGAGCTGCTTCCTCCTGATGAGTACGTCTTTGCCACCAAGCAAGTGGTACTCGACTTGACTCCGGAAAATGCCATCCAGCATCAGCATCCGGGCCTGGTGAAGGTGTTGGAGATTTACGAGGAGCTTCATTTGGAATTGGGCGACCGAGGAGTTAGTTTTGCGGACTTCATTGCTCGTTTTATTCGCCCGGAATTTTTATCAGAGCAAGGTGAGAAGTTCGCCCAACTTGCTGATCCTTTTGGTTTCGGCTTGGACCGCCGACCTTCATCGGAAATTGATCAGCGAAGTTTTTACCTTCCCGGCACTGCTAGCGTCCCTTTCTCAGAGATCGCCGTTCCTGGCATGGATGAGGAGACCTTCTTCATCGGGTTCTTAGGTCTGTGGCTGTGCAGCTTCGCGCTTCCCATGCACCCACGCCTCATGAGGTCTTCTGTCTTTTACCCGGCGCATCAAATGGTGGCCGGTCTGCAGTTATCAGTGGGGATCGCCGGGTTGGCTTACCTCTACAATGGACTTAGCGTAGCGGCGGACGCTAATGAACCTGGGGTACAGCCTGCTAACTTCCCGATGCACTACTTCACTTCTTGGATGGAGCTGCATGTTCGAGGAGTGTTTGGTGCCCACAAGACTCCTCCATTCTTTGAGAGATTCACACTCCCAAGAATCATGCGATTGGTCGGGGCTTCCATCGTGTTTGCACCTCCGCGGGAGTCTAGGGGACTGCTTCTGCGTTCGCATCTAGTCGGGGCGAAGACCTCTTTTGTGGATAAGGTCATCACCATGGGTTCCGAGACCACTAAGTCGGTGGTGCCGCTGCGTGATGACTTTAAGGGTGGTGTCTCCGTGTTGAAGGCTCGGGAAATCCTCCATCTTTATTCCATTCGGCCGGGCTACTTGGTATTTAGGCAGAATGACACGGCCCTCTTCATGAGGTATAACCCGCATCGATTTGCCCGGCAATCGAGTTATAACTAAGGAGTCCCGTTGGAAGCCTTCTTGAGAACACCTGCAGTCGGTCCAGAGGGAGTACGGAATGCGATGCATCACTTCATCCGGCTCAATACAGGCTCCTACTTTTTTATCAGTGAGCCCAGCTGTACCCCTAAGATACTCAATTCGTATGTGGCCTGGTACGCGCACGCGATGGGCCCAATCATCTTGATGGAGAAACGTCTATTGGTCGATCGTAGGGCTGCGCCTCCCGGCGGCAATCGCAAGGCTCCATTGCAGCCCAGGGTTCAGGTTATCCCTCCGACGAAAGAGGCCGGAGCTGATCGACCACGGGTGTTGGCCCCTCCGCGTGGACTGCCACTGCCTACTACGGTGGATGCCCCAACGGCGCCCCGTGCTCCGACAAAGACGGTTAAAGCGGCATCGCCGGAGTCGGGTGCAGGAGCGAACATCGGGACTCGCCGCCCGAAAGTGACTGCCAAAACTGGCAAGCGCAAAGCTGCTCCCAGTGGGTCCAAGGCTGGCGGGCAAAAGAAGAAGAAGTCCACTTTATCCCTCGACGCGATTCTTAACTTAGAGTCCGCGGCTCATCCTGCCTAGACTATATGTGAGTATGGCAGCAACGAGGGTTTCGTGGTGGACCCTGAGGACACCAACCTAGCCGCCGCCATTGCAGCTTCGGAGCGATCGGCGAGGCTCGAAGCAATGTTAAGCAGACTCGCTGAGTCAGGTAATCCTCAGCCTCCTTATTTGTCATTTTATCCCACTTTTTATTATTATTTTTAGCTAATATTTGCCTCATTTTCAACAGGTGTATCCACTGAAGAGGCCATTGCTGCCTCTCTGAAGACCTTCCAGGAGGAGGAGAAGAAGCGTACCCTAGCGAGCGTCGGTATGTTTTATCCCTTTCTCTTTTATACGGAAAGTTCGTTATCTTTTTATGATAGTCAACCTGACCTTCTCTTGTTTCTTTACAGGGGTTGTATTAATCGGCGCAAGGACCCTTCTCAAGCCCGTCATCGAAGTCCCAGCTCCGTCGAAGCTGCCGCAAGAGCCTCGGCTTGATGCAACAACGAGGGATGCTCTGAAAAATCTGGAGGCATCCCTCTACACGGATGAGGAGGCTTCGCTCAAGGAAGCTCTGATGGCATCTGTCTCATCGGCTCAAGAGGAGCGGAAGCGGTCCAGACGCGAAGCTAAGGCGCGCAGAGCTGCTCTGGCCGCAGGAGCGGGCCCTAGCACTGTTCCTCACGCTAGTACCCCTTCTGAAGAGCCCCCTGTGGCTCTGTCTACCGCTCATCGGCAAGTTGCGCGCGCGGTTCGGAACGCCAATGATAAATCCGCTTCAGGTAGTACTCCTTTCAGAGCCTTGTTGTATGACTTGTAAAACTATTGGCTTATACATATCTCATCTTGCAGGGTCGAGTCCAATTGAGGGGGAGGCGGAGACGACCGTCGAACCCAAGGGAGCGGAAGAAGCGGTACTCGCCGAACCCGAACCGACAGTGGACAACTTTGTCGAGGCCATGGGGCCTGGAGCCGAGATTGAGGAACCTACCGCGGAGAAAGTCATTGATGCCGTACCCGAAGTGGCGGCAGATGAGATGATTGTCTCGACCGAGCCGAAGGCGGTAGAGGGCGAGGTACTTAAGGCTGGGGACCTCATGGTGCCGATGGACGGGGCAGCTGTAATCGCTGATCCTGAGGGAGCAGCAGGTGAGGCGGCCATGATTCCTGAGGACGAGCTAGGCGCTCCTTCTCAGGAATCTGGCAATGTTCCTATCTTGGCCCTCCCTGTCTATGGTTCCCCGCCGCCTGCAGAGCTTGAGAGCATAACAACGGTTCCCCTTGAGTCGGGTGATGAAGCTACAGGCGGTGGTCTTCCGTCAGTGGAGGAAGGGACTGCCTCAGTTTCTGCTGGCAGCTCATCAGGTAAAAAATTTTTGTCACCAGCGTTTCCCCTTTTTTTTTGTATATCTTGTGATCTCTTCTAACAAGCTTGTTCTTGCAGGTGCGGCCAGTACCGATGCTCCATTGCTCGAGGGGGCACCGTCAACTACTGCTTTGGCAGTAGTCACCTCCCCGTCTTCCCTTGTACCGTCACGGATGTTGGAAGGTATGGGTTCACGACTCATGCATTAATCTTTCAAAAATGCGGCTTTTGTACTAACGTTACACTATTGTGCCTTTGCAGGAGTACTTTTTGATCACCTATATCAAGTGTTGCTCCCGCACTTCTCTTTCCCATCCGAACTCGCTTCTCCCTCTAGTGGTGCCGGTAATATCTTTGTTTACCCCTTTTTTCTAGCAATGGGACGATTTCTAACTTTTCCTTTTCTTTATTGCAGTGCCACAAATCGAAGGAGGGGATGCAAGCCCTGTCGCGCTACCGGCCCTCCCGGCTTTGCCGTCCGCCGTACCTGGTATGGTAAATTTCCTTTTGGTAATCCTTCAACATCTTTTGAACCATCGTTTAAACCTGTTTTGTTTTGCAGCTATTGTTCCGGCTCCGGTCCCCTTCGAGGCTCGCGTCCTTTTACCGGCAGGCCCCTTTTTGAGACGTCCGTCTTCAAAGGGTGCGGTGATGAGTCTAGGCATGCTGAGCGGGTATATCGACGAGCTCAGCATGGACGCTCTCCCTTCCGCTGCAGATTTCGCTGTGGATGTTAACCCCATGTTAGCGGCGCTCGTAACTTTTCACAGCGAAGGCGTCGTTGAATCTTGGGTTAATCACTGCAGGGAGATTGAGGCTTGCTTGTACCGGCTGGAGTTGACGCGCCCTGCTCCCGAAGTTTTAGCTCTGAGCGCCCAACGCACAACTTGGCTCGAGCAAAGCACTTCGCACTCCCGCCACTTGGAGCAAGAAGCAGCTCGGAGACTAAGGGAATGCCAAAAGACCTCAAACGAAACGGCCCATCTGCGCGCTGAGGTTGAGGCAAATGCTGCCCAAGTGAAGACTATCTTTGAGGGTCTCTTGGAGCGCATCTCCCATGGGCTAAATTTAAAGAGGAAGCTTGACGTGGCTGAGCGCTATATCCCAAGTCGGGAGGCTGCTTATCAGGGCGTGAGGGAGCAGCTTGCACTGGTCTTGCGGCAACGAGCCCAAGTGGAGGCAGAGTTGACGGCGGTAGCCGAGCAGGAGAAGGCGTGGAAGGAGATATGCGAGCGATTGCTACATCTGTGCAAGACGCTCCCTTCCCAGTAGCTGCCATTGTATCAATATACTTGTAATTTTCTTTTTTGAATAAGATGTATACATTCTTTATTCTTTTATACGATTCGCCATGTACTTGATTGAGTTAATAAATAAAGATACACATTTTTTTTGCGATGTCTTGTATCATTTCTTTGCTTTCTCCCTTCTCTTATTATCAGCATGCTGTCTTGATAAACATGATTGACAGGTAACAGAGTAAGCATTTTGGTTTCTTCAAGATATAACGATGGCTTAGGCCGCAGGTTCGGATCTGCTGCCTAAGACTTTTCAACTCTATGAGCCGTGAGGGTCTCATAGAGACTTTTCTCCCAACGGATCGAGAGGATCTCGTAAGTGGATTTTCTCCTTAGGAATCGTGAGGATTCCCAAGTGTAGTTTTCTCTCATAGGTCGAAAGGATCTCATGAGAGAATTTCTCCCTCTTACGAGTCGAGAGGGCTCGTGAGCGGTTGTTTCCCTCTTTGTCGAGAATCGACTTCAGAGAGTGAGACCCGTGAATAGTATGCAAGAGACCATTTAGGATTGACTTGCAGGATCCCATTGCCCTTCTTACGAGTCGAGAGGGCTCGTAAGCGGTTGTTTCCCTCTTTGTCGAGAATCGACTTCAGAGAGTGAGACCCGTGAATAGTATGCAAGAGACCATTTAGGATTGACTTGCAGGATCCCATTGTTCAGGAAGCAAGTTTTTGAATCCTTACTGCCCGAGATGTGAGTCAGAAAAGCTCTCGTCACGGAGTGTTTGTATCCGTGAGTTGAGAAGATTTGCGAGGGATTATTTGTTTCCCAAGCGCCAAGGATTATTTGTGTCCTTGGGGTTTGAAACGAGTCGATGGTTCCCACGGAGGCGCTGGTGGCTCTGCGAGTCGACGCGGATCAGAAGGCTCTCGTCAAGAAGTGTTTGTATCCGTGAGTCGAGGAATTTGCTGGGATTATTTGTTTCCCAAGCGCCAAGGATTGTTTGTGTCCTTGGGGTTTGAAACGAGTCGATGGTTCCCACGGAGGCGCTGGTGGCTCTGCGAGTCGACGCGGATCAGGAGGCTCTCGTCAAGGAGTGTTTGTATCCGTGAGTTGAGAAGTTTTGCGAGGGATTATTTGTTTCCCAAGCGCCAAGGATTATTTGTGTCCTTGGGGTTTGAAACGAGTCAAGGGTTCCTACGGAGGCACTGGTGGCTCTGCGGGTCGACGCGGATCAGGAAGCTCTCGTCAAGGAGTGTTTGTATCCGTGAGTCGAGGAAATTGCTGGGATTATTTGTTTCCCAAGCGCCAAGGATTATTTGTATCCCTGGGGTTTGAAACGAGTCGATGGTTCCTACAAGGGCACTGGTGGCTCTGCGGGTCGACACGGATCAGGAGGCTCTCGTCAAGGAGTGTTTGTATCCGTGAGTTGAGAAGTTTTGCGAAGGATTATTTGTTTCCCAAGCGCCAAGGATTATTTGTGTCCCTGGGGTTTGAAACGAGTCGATGGTTCCTACGGAGGCACTGGTGGCTCTGCGGGTCGACGCGGATCAGGAAGCTCTCGTCAAGGAGTGTTTGTATCCGTGAGTCGAGGAATTTGCTGGCTTCTTCGGTTGAAATGAACCGTTGAGGTTTGGCTTCGTCATTCGACGGAATCCGCTGGGGAAGTATGGTTTCCTCTTTGTTTGCGCCCTTGGATTGTATACAGGGATCGATGTGATCTTAACTGTAGGGCCGAAGTTTCATCATTTCTTATTTTTGTTTTATTTTATTTCCGCGATGCTCTATCATTTCAGCTTTTATATCGCGAAGGTCGCGATTGCCCAATCATTTCGGCTATTTTTCGCGGTGCCCAATCATTTCGGCTTTTTTATTTTATCTTTACTCGTTGCTTTTTATTACGAGTTGCCCGATCATTTCGGCTATTTTGCATGCATACATTTTACTTGCTGCTTTTTATTGCAAGTTGCCTTATCATTTCGGCTATTTTGTATGCATGAGCGGCCTACTGGCTTTCGCCATAAACCTGAAATTGGGCACCGACTTCGGCATCAGCACCGCTGCAACTGGAATATTGCCAGGAGCGAATCATCATTTGCCTCTGTCGTTGTCGAACAAAGGAGGCTTAGCGACCAGGGTTAGGGTCCTGTCGGCTAAGGCTTTTGACTTCATGAGCCGTAAGGGTCTCGTGAAGGTATTTCTCCCTACAAGTCGTGGGGATCTTGTAGGTGTATTTTCTCCTTAGGAATCGTAAGGGTTCCAAAGTGTTTTGTTCCTCTGTAAGTCGTAAGGATCCTACAGGGGGGTTTTCTTCTTGTAAATCGAGAGGACTTACAAGGGTTATGCGAACATATCCCCGATCACGGATGGACCTTGGTTAGGGAAATGTCTATTCGCGCCCGTGGATTGTATACAAGGGTCAATATTGAACCACTTGTAGGGCAACATTGGAAGTTTGTGGGGGTTTGCTTAAGCACAGGTTTAGGTCTCTGTGACTTAAGACTTTCAAATCCTATGAGCCGTGAGGGTCCCATAAGAGAGTTCTCCTTACGAGTCGTGAGGATCTCGCAAGCGTATTTTCTCCTTAGGAATCGTGGGGATTCCTAAGTGTGTTGTTCCCTTGTGAGTCGTAAGGATCTCACGCGGGTGGTTTCTCCTTACAGGGTCGAGAGGACTCTGTAAGGGTTCTTTAACGAAGTTGCGCCCTTTCGGGTTTTCACAAACATTCGCCGGCAGTCCTGCTGTTTTTACTCACGGAGCCCTTTCGGGTTTTCATCCGTGCCCATCTTGCTTATGGACATACCGTTCTATTTTTTTTTATTTTTATTTTTTATCATCATCTCGTTAATCTAAAGATGCTGCGGTAGTAGTTTTAAAGACGTTTCGGTCTGATATTAGTTTAAGGACATTTCGGTCCAACGTTGAGAGGGCTGGCTACTGCTTATAAAGCCTGAGCTTAGGAAGATAGCGAGCGGACATAGTCGTCAACTATCATTGACCTAAACTAAGGCTCGTTAAGCGTAATATTTCTTTAGGAAGCGACCGTTTATTGGCCTGAAAGGCCTTTCACCGTGCATGTCTATGAGTAGATAGGCCCCGCCCTGGTAGACCTTATCAATGATGTACGGTCCTTCATAGTTTGGCTCAAACTTTCCCCGCTTGGCGCGATTGGGGATCATGGGCCTTTTGACGACTAGCACGAGTTCGCCTTGGCGGAATGTCCTCGGACGGCTCAATCTTTCATATGAGCGCGTCATCTTTGCTTTATAAGCTTTCAGATTTTGCTGTGCTAGAAGCCGGATTTCATCAAGGGCGTCAAGCTCTTCAAACTGAAGGTGAGCATTTTCTTCGTCCGTCAACTCGTAATGGACTGCCACTCGTAGAGAGGGTAATTCTATCTCGAGGGGGAGTACTGCTTCCGTCCCAAATACCAACGCGTACGGCGTTGTATTTGTGGCCGTTTTAAATGTAGTTCGATACGCCCAAAGCGCCTCTTGCAATTTTTCGTGCCAATCTCTCTTATTTCGTGACACCGTTTTCTTCATGATCTTCGTCAAGGTCTTGTTGAAGGCCTCAGCTAGACCGTTAGCTCGGGGGTTATAAACTGAGGAATATCTTCAGTCTATATTGTGCTGCTGTGCGAAGCGGCTAATCTTATGACTTCGGTAGGCTGGCCCATTATCAGAGATGATTCTTCTCGGGGTTCCAAACCGGTATATAACATGCGTTCTGAAGAAATGGAGGATGTTCTCCATTTTTACTTCCCTCAACGGTACCGCCTCTGCCTATTTAGAGAAGTAATCAGTCGTCGCTAATATGAAACGATGTCCCTTTGACGATGCTGGTTCGATGGGGCCGACTATGTCAGTTCCCCACATTTCAAATGGCCAACTAGCCACCGTTGGATGCAGTGGATTGGGATGCTGATGGATGAAGTCTCCATGAATTTGGCATGAATGACATTGCCTCGTGTATTCTAGGCAATCCTGCATCATCGTGGGCCAGTAGTAGCCCATCCGCTTTATCTTTAACTTCATCTTAGGGCCTGCTTGGTGGGAACCGCAGAGTCCGTCGTGAACTTCTTGGACGACCCTTCTCGCTTCGTCAGGTCCTAAGCATCTCAACCACAGAGAATCGAATGACCTCTTGTACAGAGTATCATTGACGAAGGCGAAAGACAGAGCTCGTTTCGTGAGCTGATGTCTTGTGGACGCTTCTTCAGGTATTCGGTGGAACTTGAAGTAATCTATGAAGACTTCTCTCCAGTCCCCGGTATTTTCCCAGTCTTTTACTTGCAGGGTTGTCTCCTCTTTCGCTCCTTTTTCTTCAGACGATTCCGGAGATATTTCTGTTGGGGCGAGCACTCGACGGCTTTGCACCACGATTCTAACGTCGTCGAGGTTCTCGTCAGCCAGTTCTTTAGCAAGTTTGGCTAGTGCGTCTGCTTTGCTGTTTTCCGCGCGCGGTATGCTTTCCAACGTGTAGGAAGGAATTTGGGTTAGCAGTTGTTGCACTTTTTCACCGTATTTTACCAATTCCGGTTTGCATGTTTGGTAATCGCCGTTCACTTGACTGACGACCAGTTGGGAGTCCCCGTATATGAGGAGGCTCTCAATTCCCATATCGATGGCGATCTCGAGGCCTGCTATCAAAGCTTCATATTCAGCTTCATTATTCGTTCTCGGCTCTGTTAAGGAGAAGGCGAAGCGCATTATTCCTCCTTGGGGAGTCACAAAGATGAGTCCCACCCCCGATTTGATCGTTGGCATACTTTGTTTGTGCTTTTTCATAGAGGACGCTCCATCGAAGTAAAGCTCCCAACAGGTATCACACTGTCGATTGCGTCAAATGCATGTCTGTCTGGCAAATCGCAGTTTAAAGGAGAGTCGGCAGGTATGGGATGCTCAGCAAGGAAGTCAGCGATGGCCTGGCCTTTTACTGCCTTGAGAGGTTGATATGTTATGGAAAATTCCATCAAGAGCAGGGCCCATTTAGCGAGTCGTCCTGTCAATATGGCTTTTGACATTAAATATTTGAGAGGGTCCACTTTTGAAATCAGACGGACCTCGTGGGCCAACGCGTAGTGCCTAAGCTTTGTTATTACGAAGATCAATGCCAGGCAGTGTTTTTCAATGGGAGAATAGTTGCTTTCTGCCCCCAGCAGCACTCGACTTAAGTAGTAGAGCGCCCTTTCTTTCCCTTGATCGTTCTCTTGTGCCCATAATGCGCCTAAGGAACCTTCGAGGGCGGTTGTATAAAGAATAAGAGGCTTCCCCTTAACCGGAGCAGCCAACACCGGCGGGTTCTGCAGGTATTGCTTGATCTCATCCAGTGCGCCTTGGCATTTTTGATCCCAAACGAATGGGGTTCCCTTCTTCATCAGGTGACTATAAGGGCGGCACTTTCCTGAAAGGTTGGCTATAAATCGCCGTATGTATGCGAGTTTCCCTTGGAGAGACCGCAACTGTTTGAGAGTCCTCGGCGGAGGCATTTCCATGATCGCTTTGATCTTTGACGGATCTATTTCAATACCTCGGTGTCGAACGACGAATCCTAGGAATTTACCCGAGGAAACCCCGAACGCACATTTAAGAGGATTCATCTTCAAGTTGTATTGCCGAAGGCGTTGAAACACGATCTTCAAATGCTCGAGATGTTCCTCGTATGATTTGCTTTTAACCACAAGATCGTCGATATAGCATTCAACGATTTCATGTATGAGGTCGTCGAAGATCTTCGTCATGGCCCTCTGATAAGTAGCACCAGCGTTCTTCAAACCGAAGGGCATCACCTTATAACAAAATATCCCGAGAGGGGTCCTGAAAGCTGTGTGTTTCTGATCTTCAGGATGCATTTTTATTTGATTATACCCCGACGAGCCGTCCATGAAGGAGAAAACCTCATGAGTGGATGTATTGTCTATCATAAGTTCAGTAACTGGCACTGGGAAATCATCTTTTGGGCAGGCTTTATTAAGATCCCGAAAGTCTACGCATATGCGCACTGTCCCATTTTTCTTCATCACTGGGACGATGTTAGCGATCCATTCAGGGTATTGAACTTCCTGGATGAAGCCAGAGTCTATCAGCTTTTTGACTTCGGCGTTGATGCTCATCTCAAGCTCGAGTCGCATTCTTCTTGGCGCCTGTTTGACTGGCTTGATGTCCGGGGATATTGCCAATTTGTGTACAGCAATTTCTGGATCTAGTCCCGGCATTTCGGAATAGTTCCACGCGAAGCAATCTTTGTGCTGTAGAAGCACATCCTTCAACGCGGCCATCCTTTCTTCAGATAGCAGCTCGCTGATGAATGTCGGTCGCGGGTCATTTGCCGTCCCCAACTCGATTTTCTTGAGGTTATCTGCAGTAGTGTGGATTCCATCCTCCAGTTCTTTCGGAGCTGGGGGAAATTCTGAGATTACCTCATCGCGGTCGTTTTCAAAGCACCAAGGGAGGTTGTTCATGTCCTCGGACCCTTCTTTTAATGTTGTTATCACATGACAGGTGCGAGTTTTCTGCCAATCCCAATGCGGGGTTGGTTTTATTCTTGTGTTTTTGGGTTCGTGCTTTTGCGGCGGCGCTACCTTCCAACTGTCAGACAATGCGAATTTGCCAAGCTGATATTGGTCCTCAACCCAATTCTTAAAGGTGAAACAATCTTCAAGCGGATGCCCTACTACTTGATGGTAAGAGCAATAATTTGGGTTGGAGACTTCGCCTGCTTGCTCAGGGTGTTTAGACTCTGGCAGAGTAAGCATTTGATGTTTTAGAGCAAGATCAAGTATTTTCCTTGTTTTGTTCCGAGGAAACGAGTATGCTCGACCCATTTTCTTCATAAGGGCTAGGTCAATAACGCTCGCCTCTCGTATGCGTGGCTTCTTAGCTCTGTCTTGTGGTTGTCGAGCACCTTTTCGGCCCCTCGACTTGTTTTCGCTTTCGCGTCGAACCCTTTTTGTAGCAGGCTGACGTGGGGTAACATCTCCGTTCTTTACTGCCTGTCGAAGGAGACGCTGTGTCTTGGCTTTCTCATAGATTGCCATTTCACGATCGTGATCATCTCGGGCTTTTTGACTCGCATCCTTTATAAGTTTGCTCATCTGGTCTTCAGACGATGGACTGGGAGGTCTTGCATCAGGAACTCTTGCCGATTCAGGATTAGCGTCTTCCCATTGAGCGTCCGCTTCTTCATCAAAGTCATACATGGCATAACAGCTGTTTATTAACTCCCGTTTCTTAGGCCGGATGTACCCGAGCCCTTTTGTTTCCGTTCTCCCGTTAGGCAGTTTGCATTGAGTTCCGGGAACGTTCCAGACCTTGTCATAGAATTTGGCTTTTCTGATGGTCTGTGTGAAGGACATCCCTTGGCGTTTCAGCAGTTTCTTCAAACCTTCGGTATAATATCTGGGAAGACGGATAGGCTGAAGCCTGTCGAGCGTGAGATCCGCGCCATGCCAAATTTCTTTTTCCACCTCGTTTTCTTCAGAACGGTAGAATAGGATTGCCTTCTCGCCTTTTCTTCCGGGAGGGATATAGAATGTCTGCAATTCTTCTACGCTGTTGGTGTCGAGTGCATCCAGTTCTTTGTAATGTTCAAGCGGCACCATGGTTACCTGCAGACTTCGCTCTTCATCAGTGGAAATCTGTATTGAGGGCCGAGCGGGGAATACAGCATGAACTTCATCCTCTGAGTCACTACCGAAGATCAATGAAGGAACAGATGGTCCTGGCCTGGTGGACTGGGACGGACCTGAATAAATTATATCCTCCTCCTCCTCGGTGTCACTGCCGAAGACAGGGATGGTTGCGTTAGTTTTGTTCTCCGGTTTGTGACACCTTTCCGTGTCTTCGAAACTCGGTAGGAAGTATTTGGCATCTTCATACTTGCGAACTTCGTTCACGGAAAATGGATTCAACTCTCCTGCCACTGTGTACTCGAGGCCGTCCCTAGAATACTTCATGCACTGATGTTGTGTAGAAGGGATGATATTGTATTCGTGTAGCCATGGTCGGCCGAGCAGAGCATTGTAGCACGTCTTGGCGTCTATAACATGGAATTTGATGTCCGTGACGAGCACCCCGAAGCATAGCGTCAAAATCACAGATCCAAGAGTCTTTGAGGATTGAGAGTCGAAACCGGAGATGGTGATTTTGTCCCGGGCGAGGTGTTGGACACTCATGCAAATCTCCTTTAACACTCGCACTTTGAGTAATGACAGACGATCCGTTATCGACCAAGATTTTTCCTATCTTTATGTCATGGCAGTATCCGGAGACATAAAGGGGGCGATTGTGTTCACACGTCCCGAGGAGAAGGTCTTCATCACCAAAAGCAACGTCGGCTGTGTGCACCTCTTCCAATTCATCCTTCATCTTTTGTTCGGCTAGGAAGGCTTGGAACTGGTCCGGATCTTGTAGGGCCTTAATCAAAGAATCCCTCGCCTCTTTTGATAGCAATAGGGCATCGAGAATGCTGAGTTGTGAGGGTAGCTTTCTCAGATGCGCCAAGACATTGTAATCTACTTTATTCCTTTTTGGGGGATTCTTGGCGGTTAATTCTTCCGCAACTTGGTCATCCAAAGTGATGTCTTCAGAGACCTTCTCTTTCCCTTTGTTTTTCTTATTCAAGGGTCCGAGGTTCTTTTCGGGTAATGTTCGATTGCGCAGCTGTATATTCTCGCAGGCCTTCAGTTCTTTTTCTTTTCCCGAAGTGGATTCTTCGAAGAGGGGACCAAGCTCTAGCTCTTCATCGGAGTCGCTCCCAAATGTAGGCACTTGTGACCCGGGAGTGTTAACCATGTGACAATTGCCGGCAGTTCTTTCAAGTTCTTTAGTCGTATTTCTTTGTTCTCGACGAATTTTACGTTTTTCCCGTTTAAATCGTTGTCGATTTGCGACGTATCCTTGCCACCATCCATTGAAAGCTTTGCAATCTTGGGTGGAATGCGAGACCTTCTGATGGTATAAGCAATAAGAGGGGTGCATCTCTACCACGCGAGTAACTTTTTCTTCAGAGGGTGGTAGTTTCATGCCCATCGATATGGCCTTAGCGAACTTCTTTTTTATCTTGAATTGGCTTTTGTCAGCGGTGGAGGCATTTTGCTCCAACGGGATCATTTCAGCTCCTTCCTCAAGTCGCTAACGCTTGGCCCTTTCGAATATAGCCGTCTCGCGTTCTCGATCAGCCTTGCTTTTCAACCGAGCTTCATTAAGAAACGCGCTGATCGTTTCAACTGGTAACCCTGGGGTTCCTGATTCGGTATTTGCCCCCAGCGTTTCAGTGCCAGAAGTCCCTTCATCATTCGTGACCGAATGAGAGATCATATGACAGCTCGCTACGCACTCCTCGGATTCATCCGATGAACTTTCCTCCTCATCTTCTTTTTGGAAGACGTGATCAAGGAAATCTTGGAGCGTAATGGGAGTCCGTGCCTTTTGGTTGTACTCATCTAGCGCATCGATTTGCTTTTGTAAGTCCGTGCGCTTGTCACCAGGCTTCACGGGCTTCTTAGATTTCTTCTTCTTCTTTTTCGAAGATTTTGACGGCTGGCTATGAACGCTTGAACTGCCACCATCGGTCTTCGGAGTCGGTCGTGGCTTCAACATCCCCTCAATAACCTGCGGTTCCAAGGGGTTCTTCCACTTGACCCCTGGGCAGGTTTGAAGATCATTTAGCATTCTCCTCGTTTTGGCCGATAATACAACCTCCCAGGGAGCCTCTTCAATGACGGAGCATGTTGCCCCCGGCGCATTCGTTCCCTTATAGGTGTGAGGCTGCGGAGGGTTCACCTTCCATTTGTCAGATAGCGCAAATTTGCCCTGACGGTACTGATTCTCCAGCCAATTTTTGAAGACGTAACAGTCTTCGATTGGATGTCCCAACACTCTATGATAAGGGCAGTAATTAGGATCGTTAACGTCACTTGGTTGCGACGGACGTTTTGGATCTGGCAGATTTATGAGCCTGTTGCGCAATGCCAGCTCGAATAACCTCCTTGTTTTATCACGGGGGAAGGAGTAAGCCCATCCCATCCTGTCCTCAAGGGGTACGTACGGGCGTGTATTATTTGGACGAGCAACCGGCTTCGAATCGTTCGGTTGTTGTTGGGCATTAGCGACGACGATCGCTTTTCCCTTTCCTTTGTCGTTTCGGGAATCCGGCTTCGGGAGAGGGGGTTTATGGCCCATCTGGTCCATCTGCGCCAATTTGTCGATCAAAGCCTGGAAGGAAGTCGGCTTGAAGAACATCATAAATTGTGAAATGGTTGCTTGTGGATCGAGTGTTCCAACAAACATTCCCACCGCAGGGGCTTCTTCTATGCGCTGTTCACACTTAGACCATAGATTACGCCACCGTATAGCGTACTGAACCCATGTCTCGCCGGGTTTTACCCTGGCATTGATCAGTGCCGTCATCGGGGTACGCTCGCTGGCACTTGCAAAACGTTGGGTGAAGAGCAGCTCCATCTCCGCAAAGGTTTTAATAGAGTCGTTGGGGAGCTCGGAATACCACTCGAAAGCCGTATCTGATAAGCTTCCAACAAATTGGCGCAGTAACAACTTGTCGTCGCCGCCTGTATTACCACAAAGCGCCCTGAACTGGGCAACATGTTGATGGGGATTGCCGGTCCCTTTGTAAACGTGAAACTTGGGAATCGTGTAACCCGGCGGGTACTTGATTTGGTCATACCAGCCCGGATATGGCCGTCCCGTTTTTACAACGTGGTCGGCTGCTTCGGCCGCCTGATGCACCCGTATTTGTTGAGCAATATATTCATCGAAATCAGCTTTTGATATGGTATCCTCTTTAGCTGCGGATAGAGCCGGTGGAGGATTCGATGTCTCTCCCCTATCATCTTCAAGAATGATCGGGGGATCTCCAACAGGTGGATCTGGTTGAATCATCATACCCACCACATCCTGGAACAGGAGGGCCATTTTCTTTATGTTGGCTGCCTGTTCCGCAGCCTCTTTGTCTCTCTTTTCCAGTGTTCGGCGGAGGAACTCAGCGTCGGTCTCTTCCTCTTGGCGTTCATCTAAGGACGTCTCAGGATTCTCTTTTGGCCCCGTGAGTGCAGCCATTGTAGTCATCATCTCCTGGAGCTTTTGTTGCTGCTCCTGAGACTTGGTCACTGACCGGGTAAGCGGTCGGTGGCCCGTAGAAGTACGACTTTCTTCCTTTCCTGAAGCCATATAGACCGTATGAACTGTTATGCCCCCTGATTTAGGGCGTTTAGGTTCGCCGCTTTTAGATTTTGTCATCGTCGCGGGAGCTTTCTCTGGTCTTTTCCTTTTATGGACCTTTGAGGTTGAAGGAGCCGCTGAAGTGGGCATCCTAGCATTTGTTGCCCCCTGCCGTTTAATGGGGGGGTTCTTGTCTTTTTCCACCTTCGCCCTTTTCTGGCGACGGAAGTGGTCTGAGTCAATCACGGAGTCTTGAACTCTCCGCCAGACTTTATAAATTTTGGACGACAGCCGTTGAGAGGGCTGTTCTTGTTTTGCCTCCGGAGCTTTCTCCACGGGCGGAGGAGATCTTTTCAATACGGCGATTGGGGAGTTCTTTCTCACTTTCCTCAGTAATTCAAAGCTGTTCCCAGTTGGAACAGCAGCGTTGACCTCCGCCACTGGAGCAGGCGGGGTTAGCCCTGAAGGGGAGTTGCCCCCTGCTTTCCTTATTCGTTGCCAATGACGACGTCGCGCACGACGAGCCATTGGGACTGGCTCGGAAATCGGGATAGTTTCCTGTTGCCCCCTGTTTGGGTGTGGGGCAGCTGCCAATGTCAGCCTATCAAAGACTGATGCTTTCTGACCAGCTGAAGGAGGAGTAGGAACCGTCAATCTTGTGAAGACTGACTTTCTGATAGGAGAAGCCGCTTCAACGACTTCCGAAGCTGTGGCCGTTGCCCTCTTTGGGACAGCCACTTTATGATCCTGACCTAGCCTGGTGAAAACAGAGGCTGTCATCTTAGTAGCGGGCGACCCGTTGACAGGGGTCATGGTAGCAGTGAGCCGGTCGAACACCGACTTCTTGTTCGCTTCTGGTGCGGATATCGGCATGGAGAAGCTTGTAGGCGGGACCATGGTCCCGAAGAACAAGCCGGTGGTGGCTTGAGTCACCTGGTCTACCGGCAGAGTCAGGAAGGAAGCCGCTTGGGGCCCATATGCTATACCTCTCGGTGAGGTGGAACGTCCGCTGCAATGGCACTTCGAGCAGTTGGTGCAGTTGGTGGCCATTGGATCTTGAGTTCTGCGCCAGACAAAAGACCAAATCTTAGCAACTTGAAATCCGAGGACAACCATTTAACAAACCGCGATTGGTTCACGAAGACGACACACGAAGTGTGGAGTGGAAAGAGGAAAAGGTCCCACCGGGCGTGCCAGAATCTGTTCCCCTCCGAAAGACGGCGACGACGTGAAGACGTCTTGCCTGAAGTTCGGGGCAGATGCTATTTGGTTTTATCCGTCTATCTCTCCGAAGATGCCGAGTTGATTTACGGCACCGTATATCGGAGGTTTAGACGGATGCGGCCGATGTAGCAGACTTCGTCAGATTCCCCCTCAGGGTGAGGGGTTTTTGATTGTGGGGACGCTCTTCCCTGCAGGCGCAAGCCCCTGCAGTTAATTACGCTACCGCATCGCGGTAACAACTTTCTCCTTCTCCAGAATTTCACTTCGTGTCGTGTGTGTTTGTTTTGTTTGTGGTTGCCCGTGGATTGTGTACGGAGACTGAGTAATATCGTCACCCGTAGGACGTGGGTTAGTCCAAATCCGTATTTGCTTAGATTTGGGTTTGGTGTTTTTAGTTTAAGGATGCATTAGTCGCGTTGCGACTAAGATCAACTTAAACGTTCATCAAGGATACGCTAGTCCTGTTTTGGACTAAGATCGACTTGACGTAGTGATTGATTTAATTATCCGGCCGTCGGGACTCGTCACCTCTCTGACGTCGTTGAGGGATTACAACGACATACGTCTGAGGAGTTCCGAGATGTACCCTTGAACCAAAGTTGGTTTGGGATTTTATTGTTTATTTAGATATCTAAGGACACGTTAACCATATTTGGGGTTAAGATCAACTTAGACGGGACCGTTTAGATCCGACAAAAGAGCGTTTGGGCCCTATCGTATCAGTTTAGGGACGTAACGGTCCATATTCCAGTTTAGGGACGTGGTGGTCCATTATTAGTTTAGGGACGTTTCGGTCCGTCGCCAGTTTAGGGACATAGTGGTCCGTCATTAGTTTAGGGACGTTTCGGTCCAATTTTAGTTTAGGGACGTTTCGGTCCGTCGCCAGTTTAGGGACGTAGTGGTCCGTCATTAGTTTAGTGGTCGTTGGGACCCGTTGCCTCTTTGACGTCGTTAAGAAATTACAACGACAGGTGTCAAAGGAGTTCGGAGATGTACCCTCGGACCGGTCGTGACTTGGTTTATGAGAGGCACTTAATTTAAGGACTTACAGCCAGGATTGGGTTAAGTCCAATTTTTATTTCAGGCTCTGCCCGATTAAAAGAATCAACCTAAACAGGGCTCTGCCCCTTCATTATTTTGCAATCTAATTTGGGCCAGGCCCTTTTAAATAATGAGTTACAAAAAACTCAGGAATTTTCTGAACAGGGCTTTGCCCTTTTATTATTCTGCAATTGGGCCAGGCCCCTTTAAATAATGAGTTGCAGAAACTCAATAATTTTTTTGAGTTGGGCCAGGCCCTTTTGAATGATGAGTTGCACTTGTGCAGAAATTCAAGAATTTTCTTGATTTGAGAACAAAAAGTGCATAGCACTCTTGATCTAAATTTAGATCAAAGGAAAACAAGTTCTTCTTGTTTTCCTTGATTTTACAGAACCAAGGGTTCATATCAAGTGCAAGGCACTATTTATTATTCTTTGATTTTTTAGAACCAGGGGTTCATATCAAGTGCAAGGCACTATTTATTATTTCTTTGATTTTTCAGAACCAGGGGTTCATATCAAGTGCAAGGCACTATTTTTCTTTTTCTTTTATTATTCCCTTTTAATTTTCTGTTTTTTTTTAGAAATTTTACCTTCTCTTTTTGTTCTTGATTAATCTTCAAGAGCTTTTTTTTCAGAAGTTTATCCTTCTCTTGATGATGATTGATTCTCCTTTCTCTTCCTTTTTTTTTTTGAATGAGGTCTGGGCTCTTATTTATAGTGTTCACAAATTTGTTAAATTTGTTACCAAGATCTTTCCTGAATAATTTTGGGAATTTTCCCACCATTGGATCTCTGATCCAAGGGTCTCTGTTTTACAGAAGAACAGAAAAGATTTACTTAAATCTTCATTCAGTTGCTGCGCAACTCACCAGCGCGTGACACGTGTCGCGCATCCGTGCGCTTGCGCAGTTGCGATTGCGCAACTGCGCAGACACGTGTCGCGCATCCGTGCGCTTGCGCAGTTGCGATTGCGCAACTGCGCAGACACGTGTCGCGCTGCCATGCATTTGCGCAGTTTAAGTCTTAATTTTGTTTTCTGAAGAGCCTTGCTCTGATGGGACGCACTGTCTCGGGCGTTACGCCATCGAATCACCTTCTGCCATGTGGCAAATTGCGCGCTGCGCACGGAAACCGAAGCGTTGCTTCGAATTTTGAATTTTCAAAATTCAGTAGAGCCTTGCTCTGATTGGGGGAATCATGGATATATGAGAATAATAAAGGAAAGAGGCCATAGAAGGGAATTTTCTCCTATGGCGTCGGAAAAACACACCCTCAATCGTGTTTTCCAACGATCGGAATGCGTTATTATTATTGCTATTGTCACGCTCCGCTTCCCAAAATACAGAATACGAGGGGTTGACAAGGCCAGCCATGCTCCTACGGTCAAGAAATATCCTGCCGTAGTCACACTTCGGCTTCTAGCATTACGTGGTAATCAGTAATCAATGCACAGGTAATGAGGAATGCAATCACTAATTCTATTAGAACAGATAAAAGATATACCAGATAGGGATCAAGGGAAAGATAGCGCTAGCGTCGCTGATCTGGATGTGCGCAAAATTCTCGAGGTACGACAGGTGCTGATCCGAGCTGAGTCCACCTCTCACTCTAAGCATGCATACTCAGGTCGTCAGAGCGACACAATAACAATATATATATACATATGTAAACACGTGCAATGATGATGAACATGAAGTAGTAAATATAAAATAATGACGCAAGCATGAAATAACCGGTATAGGCAAATAATAAAGCAGGTATATCGAATCAGTAATCAATGCAATGTCCATGTCACTAAACCTACCAGTCTCTAAGTCTCAATGTCCAGGTCACTAAATCTATCGTCAGTCCAAGTGTGAGCGTCAACCACCGCAGGAGTATCCCAACCCAAGGGTAGGCCCCAGAGGCAAGGAAACACGGGCCCGAATCACGCTCGCTAATAATCAGTAATATCACTCATATGACTCCTAAAATCGCTGTATATGCCGGCAGTGGGACTCCCGAGATTCCGTTGATCGAACTCACACTCAAACTACCCCATACCCACGGTCTACATCAAGCACCGGTCATGAACCCAAATACTAGTCGCTCCATGACAAGTCTACGCGAGAACTGGAGACAGGGTCTCCAACAAGCATGTCTCGACTGGTATCCAAGATAAACGGACAGTACTCGACGTCTTGCCTATGACACTAATATAAGTGCTTTCATAACCGTCTCATACCAGTTATAGTTACACTTACATATGCCTCATAGGCGTCGACAATGCAATAATTTAACTGGTTCCGCTGATTGTGTACAAGAACGTGTCACTTCACTTATTCATCCATGCTTTAACACTAACGTACTTGCCGCAATCCAATCACTAATGTTTATCACTGGGTAATATACACGATCACTAGGTTATCAATGTTTTAGGTTATCAATGTTTTATGACCACTATTCAACTGAGGATATAACCGCTACATGATATGATGAGAATGCAATTAATCATGGTACGAATAAAATATAGCAGCCAGTGTCATACAACTTACAAAATTTACTATAAATCACACGTGCATAATTTAGCAAAACAATATAAAAGGGGTACGCAGTGAATTTAATTATTAGTCCATAAAAATTAGTTTCGCGTCAATCGGATTTCAGGTTTGCTAGTTATAGTCATTTCATTTTAAGTGTTTACTGCTGGAAATCCAATTTCTGAACTGAAAGTCCGTTCCGTAACACGTTTTACTCTCAGTTGGGAGCACAATTAGGCGATTCTACTGTTCAACTAATTGTAGAGTTATGACTTCAATTTACAGAACAGAAGACGGATCAACAATATTCATTTTGGTTTAGGAGTTATGATCGAATTACCGATGAAGGGTGCAGGCTGAACTGACAGAAAACTGCCGTACAAGTCATCCGTTTAAAATATGATTTAAATACCGAATGACACTGGATTTTAGTGAAACTGGTATCGTTGGAAATACGAAACAATGTTCTACGCAGCGGTAATTGGCTCCACACACTATCACAATTAAAAATTAAGGTTTCAGGGGTTCAAATGCATGTCAAGGGTAAGTTCCTGTTCTGGACGGCAGTCCAAGGTAAGGTAAGTTCCTTGTTTTCGATATTTAGAGGATATATCTAATTGTAAAGCTACATGTCAGGTTAATTATTATGCAGTACCCTTCGCAACGAACCCAAGAACACTGCGATTGGATATTTCTAGAATTAATTATGAATTTTACAGCGTCAAGTGTTCGATAAATTGTAAGTTTCGGTATTAAGGTTAGGGCATCACTTATGTGTGAAAACGATATCGGTTTGCCACCAAATTTGTACATAGTGTTTGTTAACAGTGTTAGGGTTGAAGTATCATGAGTTCCGCCAGTGCAAAACACGTTTTACTTTAGGTATTGCATCGAGCAGTTAGCACAACATATCACGGATTTTCGGGATCTTATGCCATAGTCGACTCGAATATGATATCAATCCCTATAGTCTTCATGCCTTTAACGCCTGATTCTAAACCCAGTCCCGATCATTTACGCATAGGAAACCAAGCACTACGACGCCGTTGCAATACGAACGATCATTTACTACAATTATAAATGTATATATAGTCTAATGACCACTTAGCCCTTAATTAGTATAATATTAGCATGTAGGAGCAAGTGAAGGGTTCACTTGTCTCGGTCGCTTGATATGAAAGCGACACCACGTGCGGGATCCGTATCGTCACTCGAGACGATGCGATGCTGGACACAGACGCGCGCGGGCGCGATGGGCGGTGACTCGGTACTGGACGCGGTGGCGATGTGAGTATGGCATGGTAGTGGGCATGGTAATGACGCAGGCGTGACACGGTACTGGGCACGGTCTTGACTCGGGGCGTGGTGCAGGAGCGGCACGGCGCGTGCACTGGATCGGGTAAGGTGTGGCACGGGGGGTGGCACGACGTGGCACGGAGAGTGAGTACGACGTGGCACGGGGAGTGGGTACGGGGCGCGACACGTCTGGGTACGTGGTGGCACGGAGGCGGGCATGGTACGAGGCTCGAGCGTGATACACACTGCGACGGACATGTGCGGTGTTGCGACGGCGACTACGTTGACGACCATGATGGTCACAGGGACCGAGGCCACGGCTTGGACGGCAACTCCGACGACTGGAACAGCGGGGATCGCAACAAACGTATGTGTTCGACGAAATGTCGGGCATTAATTTTAGCTTGGAACTTGGGCTCGGCTGGGGTACGACGCGAAACTGTTAGGCACGGGTCAGCGGCGAGGCAATGGCGGTCCAGGGGATTCTGGCGCTGGGAGTCTTGGTAGCAGGGGCTCATGGTGGCGGTGGGTGAGTGGAGAAGGCGTGGGTTGCCGTGGTGATGGTGAAGGGGTAGGAAGGGTGAAGACGGGGGTAGGGCTCTAGTTTGGGGTTCGGGTTGAGGGTGATAGTAGTGATGAAGGGAGGAATAGAGAGAGGTAAGGTCGAGGAGGAGATGGCCGGGAGGATGAGGAGGTGATCGACGACGAGGCTCGCTCCGGCGGCGAGGTGTGCAGGTGAAGGTTCGCTCGGTGCAGGAAGAAGAAGAGGTCGGGTGTGCGGGGGGAGTCGGGAAAGGAGAGTGGGAGTTGAGGGGAGAAGAGGAGAGAGGTGGTGAGGGAAGGTTATCGAGTGGCTACAGTAACTGGGGAGAGGCGCGGATCTGGCGCGGGGTAGGCGACGTCGTAGCGAGGAGCGGGTCGTGGGTTTGTGCGAAGAGGGATGCCAGCGAAGATGGCAGGAAAAAGAGGGAGAAGAAGAAGGGGTAGGGGTCTCGGGTACTCGATGGGTGAAGGGACTCGATGCAGTGGGGGTTGCGGCGACGTGGGGGAGCGGGTTTCGCGACGATGGGCGCAAGAAGAGGAGAGCCGTTGGAGGGAGTGGCCGTTGGGGGTAAGCGAGTGGGGCTCCGAAGAGATGGCGAGCGGGCGAGAGAAGCGGGGGACGTTGGGGAAAAGTGCGGGAACGAAAGGAGGGAGGAAGAGGAGAAGGGGTAAGCGGGTCGGGTAGGGCAGGGGTCGGGTCGGGTAGTTAAGAAAGGTTTTGGGTTCAATTCGGGGAGTTGGGCCGGGGCTGTGGGTTAGGTTTGGGAAAAAGGTTAGTTGGGCTTTGGGGTAGATAAGGAGAAATAATAAAAAAGTGGTTAGGGTTTAGGGTTTAGCTTATTAGGTTTTAGAGAAGAAAAAAATAGAAAACTATGTAGGAAATTTAGGGGAAATTATTTTTAAAAATACGGTTACAGTATAGTCGGAACTGGGTATTACATCATACCCACCAAAAAGAAAATTTCGTCCTCGAAATTCAAGGAACGAAAACATGCCACACAGACGTATGTGGAAAACACCAACAGATATCCTCGCGTTCTCAGGTAGACTTTCCTGGAGAAACCTAGTAGATTGTCGACGAACACCACGGCAAACTCAACTGTGGTTATGGATCCACCACACTTCCGCTGTGCGGCTCTGATAAGAACTTCGAGGTATAGAAATTGCTTTGATAAGTTTGAAGAGACGAAAATGTGAAAGCGCATCAGGTTCGGAAAGAAACGCAAGCATGAATTAGATCATTATGAATGGTACAAGAACGAAAAGATGGAGAGCATATGTGAAAATCCAAGAATGGTATATGCTACAGGCTACAAGTGAGAAATATATGAAAATTTTGAGTTAGGGTTATAGAGTTAGGAATAATTCGAGAAATACAAGAGGAATATCTATAGGAAATGTTGGAGAAAAAGGAAATAGGGAAAATATTTAGGAAATGTATCAAAATAACTTTTATTAAAACATGGACTAGGTCGTACGGCAAATACTGGTTAATACATCATCCACTTACAGAAAATGTCGCCCTTGAAATTAAAAGAACGAAAACAACGAAATCACAAAACAACGAAGCAAACAACTACTCAAAAGACATGGGGGCATTAACGGATCTCCTTCTTTTAGCCATTTTCTCCGAGGGCAACTATTGACACGATGTTTGGCGGATCCACAGATCAACATTGTCCTTTGGCCTGGCGACGATCTCTCTGTAGGTGCTCCAGTCTCTTGCAATAACCACATACTCGGGCTCTCCGCTGCTACATCTGTATACCTCCTTTTTTACTAACAGGGATTCCCTCACGATCGGGGCTTCTCCTGGTGCGCGAACTAGCTGCCTTCTTAACCCTCGGCTAAAAGATCGTTCGTCCTTTCCTGGGCTTCTCTCAATCCTCACGGTACGTCTAAAATCTCGGCGGCCTGACTCCGGGGAGTGAAGGTGGAAGAAGAGTCGTTGAAAACCAGGCTTTAGCTTCTGCTGTGCGACGCTGATAGAAACTTAAAGGTATGCAACGCGATATGATAACTTTGAAGAAACGAAGACGTGAGAATGCAACGAGTCCGATAAGAAACGTAAGCAGGCGTAGGATCAATAGGAAAAGTACAAGGATGAAAATGTGAAATAGATTTGAAAACTCGGGAACGGTATAAAATATAAACGGAGATAGAGATTTGACGATCAAAACAAGATTATGCGGTAAAATAATATTCAATCGAGGAGGGAATCAAAGATAGAACCCCAAGTCACTCAAACAGAGTATAGTATTGTAACTATGTTGCAGTTCATAGTTACAATCACATAACTTTACCAAGTTACTCAAAACTCTACCGGATAAGATCAAAATGTGTAGCAGGACACACTATATGAATCAAGATCAAGAACAACAAGTTTACAATCTAAACCAAAAGAGTGGCTTAGATTGTCAGCCCTACTCGGAAACTGTAATCCCAATTTAAACCAAACCTGGCTCTGATACCAACAAAACCATGTCACGCACCGCTTCCCAAAATACGGAATACGAGGGGTTGACAAGGCCAGCCATGCTCCTACGGTCAAGGAATATCCTGCTGTAGTCACACTTCGGCTTCTAGCATTACGTGGTAATCGGTAATCAATGCACAGGTAATGAGAAATGCAGTCACTAATTCTATCAGAACAGGTAAAAGATATACCAGATAGGGATCAAGGGAAAGATAGCGCTTGCATCGCTGATCTGGATGTGCGCAAAATCCTCGAGGTACGACAGGTGCTGATCCGAGCTGACTCCACCTCTCACTCTGAGCTTGCATACTCAGGTCGTTAGAGCGACACAATAGCAATATATATATATATATACATACATATGTAAACACGTGCAATGATGATGAACATGAAGTAGTAAATATAGAATAATGACGCAAGCATGAAATAATCGGTATAGGCAAACAATAAAGCAGGTATATTGAATCAGTAATCAATGCAATGTCCATGTCACTAAACCTATCAGTCTCTAAGTCTCAATGTCCAGGTCGCTAAATCTATCGTCAGTCCAAGCGTGAGCGTCAACCACCGCAGGAGTATCCCCAACCTAAGGGTAGGCCCCAGGGACAAGGGAACACAGGCCCGAATCACGTTCGTTAATAATCAGTAATATCACCCATATGACTCCCAAAATCGCTGTATATGCCGGCAGTGGGATTCCCGAGATTCCGTTGATCGAACTCACACTCAAACTACCCCACACTCACAGTCTACATCAAGCACCGGTCATGAACCCAAATACTAATCGCTCCATGATAAGTCTACGCGAGAACTGGAGACAGGGTCTCCAACAAGCATGTCTCGACTGGTATTCAAGATAAATGGATAGTACTAGACGTCTTACCTATGACACTAATATAAGTGCTTCCATAACCGTCACATACCAGTTATAATTACACTTACATATGCCCCATAGGCGTCGACAATGCAATAATTTAACTGGTTCCGCTGATTGTGTACAAGTACGTGTCACTTCACTTATTCATCCATACTTTAACATTAACGTACTTACCACAATCCAATCACTAATGTTTATCACTGGGCAATGTACACGATCACTAGGTTATCAATTTTTTATGACCACTATTCAACTGAGGGTATAACTGCTACATGATATGATGAGAATGCAATTAATCATGATACGAATAAAATATAGCAGCCAGTGTCATACAACTTGCAAAATTTACTATAAATCACACGTGCATAATTTAGCAAAACGTAAAAAGGGTACGCAATGAGTTTAATTATTAGTCCATCAAAATTGGTTTCGCGTCAATCGGATTTCAGGTTTGCTAGTTATAGTCATTTCATTTTAAGTGTTTACTGTTGGAAATCCAATTTCTGAACTGGAAGTCCGTTCCGTAACACGTTTTACTCTTAGTTGGGAGCACAATTAGGCGACACTGCTGTTCAACTAATTGTAGGATTATGACTTAAATTTACAGAACAGGAGACAGATCGACAATATTCATTTTGTTTTAGGAGTTATGATCGAATTACCGATGAAGGGTGCAGGCTGAACTGACAGAAAACTGCCGCACAAGTCATCCGTTTAAAATATGATTTAAATACCGAATGATACTGGATTTTAGTGAAACTGGTATCGTTGGAAAGATGGAACAATGTTCTACGCAGCGGTAATTGGATCCGCACACTATCACAATTAAAAATTAAGGTTTCAGGGGTTCAAATGCATGTCAAGGGTAAGTTCCTGCTCTGGACAGCAGTCCAAGGTCAGGTAAGTTCCTTGTTTTTGATATTCAGGGGATATATCTAATTGTAAAGCTACATGTCAGGTTAATTATTTTGCAGTACCCTTCGCAACGAACCCGAGAACACTGCGATTGGATTTTTCTAGAATTAATTATGAATTTTACAGTGTCAAGTGTTCGATAAATTGTAAGTTTCGGTATTAAGGTTAGGGCATCACTTATGTGTGAAACAATATCGGTTTTCCACCAAATTTGTACATAGTGTTTGTTAACAGTGTTAGGGTTGAAATATCATGAGTTCCGCCATTGCAAAACACGTTTTACTTTAGGTATTGCATCGAGCAGTTAGCACAACATATCACGGATTTTCGGGATCTTATGCCATCTAGCCGACTTGAATATGATATCAATCCCTATAGTCTCCATTCCTTTAACGCCTGATTCTAAACTCACACCCGATCATTTACACATAGGAAACCAAGCACTACGACGCCGTTGCAATACGAACGATCATTTACTACAATTATAAATGTATATATAGTCTAATGACCACTTAGCCCTTAATTAGTATAATATTAGTATGTATGAGCAAGTGAAGGGTTCACTTGCCTCGGTCGCTTGATGTGGAAGCGACACTACGTGCGGGGTCCGTATCGTCGCTCGAGACGATGCGATGCTGGACACAGGCGCGGCGCGGACGCGATGCGCGGTGACTCAGTACTAGACGCGGTGGCGATGTGAGTATGGCACGGTAGTGGGCGTGGTAATGACGCGGGCACGACACGGTACTGGGCACGGTCTTGACTCGGGGCATGGTGCGGGAGCAGCACGGTGCGTGCACTAGATCAGACACGGTATGGCACGGGGGGTGGCACGACGTGGCATGGGGAGTGAGTACGACGTGGCACGGGGAGTGGGTACGGGGCGCGACATGTCTGGGTACGTGGTGGCACGGAGGCGGGCACGGTACGAGGCTCGAGTGTGATACACACTACGACGGACATGTGCGGTGTTGCGACGACGACTACATTGACGACTATGATGGTCACAGGGACCGAGGCTGCGGTTTGGACTGCAACTCCGGCGACTGGAACAGCGCGGATCACAACAAACATATGTGTTCGACGAATTGTCGGGCATTGATTTTGGCTTGGAACTTAGGCTCGGCTGGGGTACGACGCAACACTGTTAGGCACGGGTCAGCGGCAAAGCAACGGCGGTCCAGGGGATTCTGGCGCTGGCAGTCTTGGTGGCAGGGGCTCGTGGTGGTGGTGGGTGGTGGAGAAGGCGTGGGTTGCCGTGGTGATGGCGAGGAGGTAGGAAGGGTGAAGACGGGGATGGGGCTCTGGTTTGGGGTTCGGGTTGAGGATGATGGTGGTGATGAAGCGAGTTGTAGAGAGAGGTGAGGTCGAGGAGGAGAGGGCCGCGAGGATGAGGAGGTGATCGACGACGAGGCCAGCTCCGGCGGCAAGGTGTGCAGGCGAAGGTTCGCTCGGTGCAGGAAGAAGAAGAGGTCGGGTGGGGGGGGTCGGGAAAGGAGAGTGGGAGTTGAGGGGAGAAGAGGAGAGAGGTGGTGAGGGAAGGTTATCGAGTGGCTACAGTAACTGGGGAGAGGCACGGATCTCGCGCGGGGTAGACGACGTCGTAGCGAGGAGCGGGTTGTGGGTTTGTGCGAGGAGGGATGCCAGCGAAGATGGCGGGAAAAATAGGGAGAAGAAGAAGGGATGGGGGTCTCGGGTACTCGATGGGTGAAGGGACTCGATGCAGTGGGAGTTGCGGCGACATGGGGGAGCGGGTTTCGCAGCGATGGACATAAGAAGAGGAGAGCCGTTGGAGGGAGTGGTCATTGCGGGTAAGCGAGTGGGGCGCGGAGGAGATGGCGAGCGGGCGAGAGAAGAGGGGGACGTTGGGGAAAAGTGCGGGAACGAAAGGAGGGTGGAAGAAGAGAAGGGGTAAGCGGGTCGGGTCGGGTCGTGTAGTTAGGAATGGTTTTGGGTTCAATTCGGAGAGTTAGGCCGGGGGCTATGGGTTGGGTTTGGGAAAAGGGTTAGTTGGGCTTTGGGGTATATAAGGAGAAATAATAAAAACGGGTTTGGGTTATTAGGTTTTAGAAAAAAAATAGAAAATTATGTAGGAAATTTAGGGGAAATTATTTTTAAAAATACGGTAACGGTATAGTTGGAACTGGGTATTACAGTTATCATCTAAGATGTGGGTACACCAAATTTCATGTGATTTTACAACTTTTTCACCGTTGATTTAGCAATTTAAAAAGTTCTATTGTCGGTAAACCGTTAATTTTGAACCCACTAATTCAACGGTGAAAAAGTTGTAGAATCACATGAAATTTGGTGTACCCATTTTTTAGATGATAACGATGAAAATGATGCATTCCGATCGTTGGAAAACAGGATGGAGGATGTGTTTTTCGATGCCATAGGAGGAAATTCCCTCCTATGACATCTTTCCTCCATTATTCTTCCCCTTTCTCTCTCTCTCTCTCTCTATAATATGAAGGGTTTTAGATAAACAATTAATTGCCTTTTAGAAGAAGAGAAAGAGAAAGAGAGATGATGTGGAGGACTTGAGAGGTGGGTTTTTTTTTTTCCTTTTTTTCTTTTTTTCTGAAAAAAGAAGAAGAGTGGATCTCTAATCAAATGTATTTATATTGTGTGTGTTGGGGGATGGGGATGGGGATGGGGATGGGGGTGGCCTCTTTCCCCCTTTTCCCTAATTTACAACTATCACTTCTATTTAAAATTTGTACCCACATTTCTTCTTTATGAATTTTTGTATCAATTAATTACCTTGAAAAATAACACCATTGATTTAGAGGTTTTTTTCCTCTAAAAATTGGAATACATATAATATAATTCGGTTTGACATTTCATGCATTGGCCCCTTAAAAATATCAACCATTTTTTAATTTATTGGTCGATAGGATTATTGTAGTTTAACACATGGAGATTGATATGGATAATGCCGATATTCAAAATAATCGATAGATTGTTGACTATTACAACTGCCAATTTGGAAAAAAAAATTCTACCATTAGATAGTTTAGGCATCTTAAATCTCTAATATTATAAGTACAAATGGTATTCTCAATGAATTTTTTTTGGAAATTAAAAGAAAATATATCTTTAACTCTTAAGAAGAAGTTGATCATAAAGTAACCGCAGCTTCAAATACTAAAACTGTAGCCTAAAAGTAAGAGAGTTTTATTACCTATCACAGTTTTAAGAAAAGAAAAAAAACGGTTTTTCTTTATCTCTCCCCGGCTATCAAAACTTCAATATTTTTAAATTTCACCCATGAAAATCTATATATCTAAATTTCGCCCCTAAAATCTTTAAAATGTTCAAAAAATATCCTCATAGTTAGTTTAACTAAGTATCTGAAGAGAATATTCATCAACTTGAGTTAACATCCGTTAGTTGGCTTAATAAAAGATGAAAATGCCCTAAAAGGTTATCATCTTCTTACTCTAATGTTACAAATTGGGCCTAGGTTAAGATTTCTTATTAATTTTTAAATAGATTTTTTTAATTTAGACAAAAAAATATAACATTTCCTCTTCACCCATTTCTTGTGTACCCATTTCTTGTGTGTTGATGTAGGAGAGATTTTACTCCTTAGTATCGCATGAAAACTCTAGGTAACAAAAAATTAGGAAAGCATTTTAATGCAAAAATTATGCTTTAAATCAAAAAATTTAACTATGTATCTGGAACAACCCTACAACTATACCAGGAGCTTGAAGACTCAGTTCTTGAAGACTGTAGCAAGATGATGCATCAACTAATCCTAGTTAAATTCTAACCAAAGATGCGAAACATGTGTTTTTTTAGTTAACGGAGTAGTTTTAGGGCCAAAATTTAGAAATATGGATTTTAGGGGTAAATTTAAAAATATTGATGTTTTTGGGATGAGATATAAAAAAAATAAAAACAAAAAATCACAACAAAAAACCTCCCTAAAACCTACACGCATGATTTCTAAATATGTTCATGTTCATGTTACATGCAAAAAGGTATTAATTAGTTAAAATCACAAAATGTTACAAGCCAAAAAAAGTATTAATCAAAAAAAGTATTAATTAGTCCAAAACTCAAATATTAATGCATTTGCCAAATCACAAAATGTTACAAGCAAAAAAAAGTATTAATTAGTCCAAAACTCAAATATTAATGCGTTTGCCAAATCACAAAATGTTGCATGCTAAAAAAAGTATTAATTAGTCCAAAACTCAAATATTAATTAAAAAATATAAGTTCATGTTCATGTTACATGCAAAAAGGTATTAATTAGTTCAAATCACAAAATGTTACAAGCCAAAAAAAGTATTAATCAAAAAAAGTATTAATTAGTCCAAAACTCAAATATTAATGCATTTGCCAAATCACAAAATGTTACAAGCAAAAAAAAGTATTAATTAGTCCAAAACTCAAATATTAATGCGTTTGCCAAATCACAAAATGTTACATGCTAAAAAAAGTATTAATTAGTCCAAAACTCAAATATTAATTAAAAAGATAAGTCGAAAATGCGTTTGCCGGGAGTCGAACCCGGGTCTATTGCTTGGAAGGCAATTATCCTGACCGTTGGACTACAAACGCTTACGTATTAAAATTTATCGTTTATCACTTATGTTAAAGTTTGCACGTGTCCTATAATGAATTAAAAAGATGATTTTTTCCAGCTTTTGAAGTCCAATCAGACCTTGATTTTGGTGGGAGACTGGTAGTGGAAAGGCCACTCAGGTTTGTTCCTTTGATACTGTTTTGTTGATAAAATTCGATTTTTTCCTCGTTTTTTTTTAATGATTTACTTCTTCGTTTAACTTGAATCTTTATCAAGAAGTGTTATGAAAATGACTTGAGCTTGGGATGCTTATTTGACAGAATCACAAGGAAAGGAAAGGAAAGGAAAGGAAAGGAGCAGTACCCTAATTGCATATACCAATTGAATCTTCGCTTTTTGCATGTGCTTATGTTCGCTCTAAAATTAGATCTGCACTAAATACAAATAGATCAGCGAAGACACCGTCTCCCTCGACAGATGGGCCGTCGCTTGAGAAAGGAGAGAACATTCTTCGTATAAAAATATAAATAGACCCTTATGTTGCATGGATAATATTGAAAAATAACTAAGCTAAGATAATAGTCATCCAACCATCATATTATTGACAAAATCCGGGTTACAGTTACATATGATTTGACTATAATAATAAGCCACCAAACCCTTGGATCGTGATCTTGTCTTGAAGACCGAGTGCAAAGCAGGGATGGACATCTAAATCTCCTACACAATGTGCCTCAAGCCGAATCATGATAAATCGGCTTACACCGCTCGGCCTGCTCTCAATACTCGAGCGTAGGAATGGACGTATAAATCGCTCGGTCATTTATTACCAGACCGATCGGGAACCGATCGCCTCACCTAGACCGAGACCGATCTCGGAGTCACAACACAAGGACATGCATGGATGTCTAAATCCCTTGTGCGGTGATCACCAAATGTGACTTGGTCGGAGGCCAATATTGGTTCCATTATCATGTTACAAGAGTAGGAATGGATGTCTGAACCTCTCATAGTTATGATAACGGCCCCGATCCGGCCTTCGGCATCCTCGACCATATCTCAATTGGCGCTATATGAGTGCAGATGCGCCGAAAGGAGAGCCGAGAGGTGTTCTTTCATCTTCATGCTCTGATTTCTGTAGATCTAAAGAAACGTGAAGGCATACCTGATCGAGGAGGGTTGGTTGTCTCAAGTCTCGACAAGGTCTCGATGGAGATAACGTTAGTCGTCGGAATCAAGGTTACATTAACTACGATAGGATGGCTAAGAAGTCTTAAAACTAGGAAAATCGGTAATTTGTTGATTGATTGAGAGAGAGCTTTTTTTCGTAGCCAAACTCCTTGCTTTTATAATTCCTTAACCCTAACTTCAGCTTGGCCTTTAAGTAACATCTTCATTGATTTTCTCTCATTTTGTTAAGATTATGGACGAATCTTTCCGTTCGATAATCAATATCGCTCGTATCTTTCTCTATCGGTCCTCTAACGAAAAATAGATATGGGTATCTTTTTTTAACCATGTTTGAGTTGATTTTGCTTGCTTGGTGCTTAAGTTTCGCTACTATTGATATCTGATAAGATCTTGTTCAAGTATTTTACATCTCTTCTAACACCCTTGGGCCGCTTCATGTATCGATTCGGTCCGAACCTATTTAGGCCGAATTAAGTTATCTCATTCGGCCCGTCTGACCGAATATTACTTTTTGTGCAAACATTTACCCCTTCACGTGTCCTCCGCTGAAACGTTTCAAGGCCGAGCACACGTGATAACACCTAGAGGCTTTCACATTTAATGCGATTGACATGCCGTCTCTTCTGCAATCAAATCGTTGACGTCAGTCAGCGTATCCCCTTATTTCTCACGCCAAATAAAACAAATTTGAATCATGATGGGAATTTTGATCGTCGGGCTCCGGATCTATCGCTCAAGCGGGACACGTGTCGCTCATCAGTCGGCTACCGAATCTATTCACCCTAGCCAACATCCCAAAGAGGGTTTTCTTCATTTCTTTTCAACCCCGCCTTCATTCGATCTAGAGCTCGTCGCAGTTTTCACCCTCACCGATTGTCTTTGCCGTTGCTTACTCCGGTTCAGAAGATATTTTCGATGGATCCCAAGGCTTCGATCCCCCTTTGATCATTCTTCCGCTTGTGGACCTTTCGTCTAAAGAGTTTTCGTCAAAGGAAGAAATCTTTTGTGAAACCCCTATGGTTCCAATCACATATCACCATGAATTTCTATAGCGATCGGACATCGTTTGCTCAGAATTAGTCTGCCTCCTCTCTTTCGACTGGAAAGATCCCTTCGACCTTCTGGTGCTCCTGGCTATGCATCTATGGGTCCTCAATATACCACCGAAACAGCACTAGCCTTGTGGTCCAAATTCTACCCTAGGCAGCCGGATGAAATATGACTCCTTGGTCGTGCTGTCTCAGCCGCCTCTCCAGCGTTAGAAACCTTTGGTTCTTGTCTTGAAAAACTCCCAGACATATAGCCTAAGAATGTCTTAAAAGGGTGGGATAGTTGGTACCAGAGGGTATACCCGAAGTACCATGCCCAATGGGAAAACTTGGGCATCTCCTCGCTCTTTCTTTTGAAACTCTTCCCCGTGATACCGACCTGATATCGGCAGCCTTTTTTTTCTGATCGCCGACTTTGAACGGCTTCCACTTTCGTTTCGGTCCAGGCACTCCCACGCTTCTTGATATGCAACTGATTTTTGAAGTCAACATCCGAAACAGTTTCGACCCACTCTCTCAACAAAGCTACAACAACCGGACCTCGATGGTAGCGCCGACGAAAGGCTCCTTCGGGGGTTTTATAAGTGCAAACAATCGGGCGGCGATGTCTCCAAGGACAAGCATATAACCTTCCTGCTGTTTTGGCTAAGTCGGAATGTATTCATGACTGCTGCCAAGAAACCGACCTCCCCGGTATTCCCCTGGCCATCGCCCTAGCTGAGGGACTCGCTCTTCTTTTCGGGCAGATTCTTCTTTCGAATCTTTACCGTTACTTTAACCATTGGGCCGAGAGAGGCTTGCATCAAATCCATAATCAATCCAGCCCCTTCTGGGTCCTTCAACTGTGGTTTCTGATGTACTTTCCAGAATTTCGTAACTTGCCGGAGTCCATAGTCCCCTAATTCCCTTATTAGCAGCAAGTCGACCGACATGAGCCGCTTTCCTTTTCTCAATACTTCCATAAATTCTATTAAGACGAGGAGCACAACCTTCCCCTTTATACCGATATGGTCGAAAACTGCCCTCTCGGCCTTCGGGGATCTCACAGAAGTATTCTCGTTCTGAGGGATCTATTGCTCAGCGTAAGCCTAGATAAGAAAACTAACGGGGTTGAGGCCTATCACCCTCATATGGCCGCCCGACAGTTTGGCATGGCCCAACGCATCCCTGTCCTTATTATCTACTCGGTTACCATCGGCCGCTGAGACCTCATCTTTCGCGACCTTGATCTTGCGAAGGAATTTCTAAGTTTACATTTCCCAAGTGAGGCCGCCGACCATTGTATTAATTATATACCCTTCTTCGGTCTCGTACGTGGTTTGCCTTCCTGCCTTCACCTTCTGGTGGTCGGCATTTTGGATTCGTTTCTCCCCCCGGTCCTATAACCAAGTCGTATCTTATGTCCCCCAGCTCCTTAACTTGTCTCTGTGTCAAAACTCTGATGAGGATGAAGTTATGATATCAACCGATTGACCCCGCTCTTCTGCTACAACGCGGACTACTCGTGTCGTAGCCGCTCCTGCCGCTTCAAGCGCACCTCCCTCGGCTTCTTGTAGAAAAGGCAAGGAAAAGGCTCCCGAACATTCGAGACCGAACCAGGCCACCAGAAAATGTCCACCTGCTCAAGTTGCCCCGACCATTCAAGTCCAAGTTATTCCGCCTCCTTCGCAGCAAAGGGTCGTCCACCTCTTGCCTTTGCCAGAAGATCATGAGGCCGGTATTGTAGACGGAAGAGGTGAAGAAGGAGAGGAAGAAGTTACTCTCGAAGAAGAGCCGCTGCATCGCCGACTAGGCGCGAAAATGAGGAAGAGCCTTCAGTAGATATTCATTCATTGGCCCCCTCGATCGTTGTTACGGGCGCCGATAGCAGGGTATCCTCAACCCCTTCTAACAATGCCGAACAAGAAGCTGCAGATCGGGACGCTCGAGCCTCTTCACCCGCCAATCCATTAGCCTCCGTTGGTCATATCGCAGAGCAACAGGTACATACATGGTTCTATTCTGTCATTCTTTCGAAAATTTATTTTGGATCCTAACAATCCATCCTTTCTTTTCATCGTTGCCCAAGATGGAGGCTTTCGTATTTGTTCCACATTTAGCTTCGCCGGCTGTCATTGATATAGCCGATGATGAAGTAACATCTCCCCTCGACCGCCAAGTAAGATATTATATATCCCATGTTGTCTATTTAATTATTTTGAGACCCGTGTCCTTTGTTTCCCGGAAATCAATCCCCCTACAACATCCGTGTTCAATTCTGCCACGCCCCAACCGATTCCAGTCCCCTTGACCGAAGTTGCTTCTTTAATCGCCAGTGAGGCCTCTAGTTCAGGTGCCGTTCTTACCTTCTCGGCTCCGGAGGAAATACGTGCCAGTCTAGGGGAGATCCTAGATGCCTTGGCTGGGCCGATCGGGGACTTATCCCATACTTTCTTAGAGGAGGTATTAGGTCCGATACTCCACTTGACGCTGTCGGAATCTCTCGTAAGCGCAGTTGGTGAGGTGAAAAGTTTGGTGGAGCAACTTATGGGGAAATGGGCCTTTTATGACCACAACTTCAGGACCATGGTGCATGATCGGGATCTGCTGAACGAGTTCGAACAACTATCGGCTAAATTAGAGAACTTGCCCGCCCTTATCCGGGATGACAGGGACTATGCCGCTTCTGAGGTTGAAGGTCTTCGTGTTCAGCTTGCGGCAGTCAAACAAAGGTTTCAGAATGAATCCCAAATGCAGGAATAGATGCAGACCTGTCATACGTTACTGGCCCGGGATCATCCCAGACGGAAACAATCTCTTCGCTTCTTTCGTCGCCGTCTTGAAATCTCAAACGTGGAAACGCTGACATTAGTGGCCGGTGTAAGGGCTAAGCTCGGTTAACGTTCGAACTCCTCCCCTTTTTTTGTTTGATTGGGTTGAGCTGACCAGGTTGTATTGTGATCAACCTTTCTATTTTGACAATGTCGTAGTTGGTCGAACTGGATTTGCGACTTATCTCTTTTCATATATTTATATTTGTTGTTTTCTCACATTTTTCCTTTTATCGATAGATCTGAAAAGATCTTTTATCCAAACGTAATCTCTGGGGATTTGACAAATATCTTTCCAAATCATTGCCCCTCTTGGAAAATCAATACAGACTACTCATTAATTTTTGAATATGAACCATCGCGTCCCAATTCGAATCGATTTCGAATGCTTGCGTATAAATATGGGCGAACCTTCCTTAGCATATTCGTACCGAATTCTCTCTTTTCTTCTTCCAAGCATGTCGAAATGCCATGCATCTTCGGCAACGATGAACAACCAATGCTGCCATCTCGAGGACCCGCCGATATTCCGCTCCGACATCGACCTCCTTGACCGCTGCTGGGTGTTGCTCAATTTTGCCCTCCTCGCGACACCCTTCCGCCTGGTTCCAAACGGGATTCCATCTTCAGTAGGATATGGGACCTGATGCCCATGGACTTGGTGCGCCGTAGCTCCGTTAATGTTTCTATGAACCAACATGACATGTTTCTTTGCCACCTTCGTGAGCTGGTCGACATCCCTTTTCCTATCGGCTCGTTAGGGCTTTGCCTCCTCCTTCGCTCGGTCATGGCCTTTATACCACTGCCGCCTCAGGAGATGACGCTCGACCATCTCGAAGAGACCCAGCGTAGTTTGGATGTGTTTCAGGAACTCGGGCCCCTTGTCTATTGATGCCCCCTTCTGCACCGGATATTCCTTCAGCAAAGGACCCTCTTCTATGCCTCGTTTTCTCGGAACGAAGAGAATCCTTCGTGCCGAGCCTTCATCATGCTTGCCTTCGAGGTAGGTGATTTGGAGTACCGACGCTCTCAACTAATCAAGAAGATCAAAGATGTGGACGTTGATATGGCTTTTTATGAGGCAAAACTTGTCGAATCCAAAAAACGGGGCGACCATTATGAGCTTATCTCGATCATGAAGGAATTGGTTGCAGCTCATAAGCGAAGGAATAAGCTGGAGGAAGAACTCATGAGAGTTCCTGATAGCCAGGAACACCGAGAACGCCCAGATGATCTCAGTCGCGAAACCGCTGTCCTTGACGAAGCGCTCGGTCTCGGTCTTGGTTCAAGATTACGAAGATATCAACGTCAAATCTTTTCTTTTTTAAGAATTTAATATTTAAAAAAATCATTAATTATAAGACGGTACACGTCATCTTTTTGCCTAAGAAAATATCATAGAAGATTTTTGATATAACCATGTGCGATGTGGCAAAACACTTGATAAGATTTTAGTCCCAAATATTTGTAGGCTTTCAGGTGACATGGAAAATATACATCATAATGATACTAGCAAGGTGTCCCGTGCAGACGCATGCACGGGGCCGTGAGAAACGCTATAAATATTATGTTTTGATATTTTGTATGAAATACGATAAATATAAGCTAAAATGGTTGCAATTGCGACGGCTGACTGAAGATTGCGAGCTCATGATGTGACCATAGCAACAGGCACCATTCCAATAAACTGAAAAGACACATTGTTCAACTAGTTTTTCTTTTTTAGAAGCGACAGACCGTGTCGGGACCGCGACTTCATTAAACTCCCAAATACCATTTTAGATAATACCACAAAATTTAATCAAGTTCAAGAAAGAAGAAGAAAATATGAGAAGTTGAAATTAAATTTTTAGTCTCTTGTGCAAGGTAAGGTTAGAAATCTGGAAAGGAATATTTTGAAGGGTTTGAATAAAAAAATTAAGCATGAAAGGGTCAAAATCTAATCTGTCAATCTCTTATCTCTCTCTAAATGAGCATTTGAGTCGAGTTTGGTGATGGAGGAAGTAATCAACATTGACGGTGCATTGATTTTAGAGACCAGAGCCCATACCATCATTGCGGTGAGCCTTTGATCTGGATCGCCACGTGGATTCGCCGATCCCTCTAGGACCGTGATGTTGGCTCTAGCGAGATCGAGGTTGCCTTCAGAGATCGCAGTTGTGGTCTCGATGAGGATCCGTGATGGATCCATCGAGGGAGTCGGGAAGCACGAGGCAGCGGACGACGACAACGGAGAGATGAGCTGTTGCATCTCCTCGCTCCACTCGCTCATGGAGGCCGCCGAGCCGGCGGTGACACTGACGTCGGTATCGTCGTCCTCGTTGAGAAGCAGCTGCCTAGCTCTCTAGTTCCTAGAGCCGATTCTCAATCCTAGATTTTGCTAGGGCGATGAAAGAAAAATCTGAAGGCCGTGAAATCTTCTGCCGCTGCTGCTGTTGAGCTCTGAGAAAATTGATTCAAGACGACGAGATCGAGGAGAGGAGGTGATGTTGTTCTTGAAATTTGAGAGAGCGGAAGCACTGGGTTTCAAAGAGATATATAGCAATCGGAGGGGCAAAACAACCATTTTATATCCCCCAACGGCTAAAACAAGCAGAGTTAGCTCTGATGTTCACCAAAGGGTTATGTTTAGTTAGCATAAAGGTTATGGCGGTCGTTTTTTAAAATAAACTTTTTATTGTTGTTTTTAAAAATATGAGAATTTTAGTGGTTATATATAAAAACAAAACCATATAATATAACTAGCAATAGCCCCGGCGCGAGCGCTAGGAACAAAGACAAGGGACTTAGTTGAAATTGTACCATTTGACGACAATGGCAGATGAAAAATAGATCAAAAGATGAACTGCTTATTAAGATATTTATGTAAAGAACTCCTGACTTTATTTATCAAATCAAGTATACATTCAGATTATGTTCAGTTCCTTCGTATTTTGGCAACAAAAAAAATAAAATAACACATTGCATTTACATTTTTAAATACTATATTTTCTTAATAAATATTTTCTAGAATGGGGACCCCCGAGTGTGAAAGTTTTATAGTTTTGGAAAATTGTTGTTGTGTATATATAATTATTTTCTACGATGGGTCCTTTTTCTGCGATGATAAATCACCTACTTAACTGAGTATTGCTTTCATAAGGCTGTAGCAAGATCAAATTTACGAAAACCATTTTAAGAAAATTAGAAGTATATTTCAATGAAACCGTACGAACCCTTTCCATTAACCTTTCAAAATCTCAATTTTAACCAAGTTTAAGCCCGATCATAACTATTGAGCGGATAGAGTTTTCTTTTTGAGATTAATGGAGGAAAGAGGCCATAGGAGGGGATTTCCTCCTATGGCATGGAAAAAATATAACCTCCACAATTTTTTCCGACGATCGGCACACATCATCATCATCGTTATCATCTAAGATGTGCGTACACCAAATTTCATGTGATTCCACAACTTTTTCACCGTTGATTTAGTGGGTTCAAAATTAACGGTTTACCGACAATAGAACTTTTTACATTGCTAAATCAACGGTGAAAAAATTGTAGAATCACATGAAATTTGGTGTACCTACATCTTAGATGATAACGATGAAGATGATGGGGGCCGATCGTCGAAAAAATTGGTGAAGGTTGTATTTTTTCCACGCCATAGGAGGAAATTTCCTCCTATGGCCTCTTTTCTCCATTATTCTCTTTCTTTTTATACCAATCCTTCAAAAATAAGCTAGTAAAGTCCTGCATAAATTACAAAATCCAGCTTTTATCTTTTGGACTACTTTAGTAAAGTAGTTATGACTAAGAAAATTCAAGTTCGACCATTTGAGATTTGAGGGAAACTTCAATTGGATAATGTTAAAGCAAGTATCCGGCCAAAATATTTGTTGGTATGTTGTTCAATGTAGCTGAATCTATCCCATTGTTCTCTTAAAATAAAAAATAGTTCTATTGATATATAGTTATATAGTTTAAGATATTTATATATGGCATGCTGAAAAAGAAAGATGCTTGTGTGAAATGTGAAGCTTTATCGCAGGAATACGGTCCTAGTTTCAAATGCGGTTGGTAATCAAATTTGAAAACAATTTAGGATCAATTTGCTATTCAAATGCGGGTGCAAGTCAAATTTAAAATCATTGAGTGCCGTAAATTAGTTTTCAATCTTTGATTGTGCAAAATGAGGGACTATAAGTGAAGTTAACAACTATTTAAGGATCACACAAAATTTTGCTTGATTGTAGAGATCATGTGCTAAGGGGCTAAATTAAATTGGAAATCCTGCAAGGGTCCTACTAAATTTTACAATCAAAATTCCTCACAAATTCGAGCTTAATTTTGTCATCATCCGCATCAGTTTCTTTAAAATATAATATAATATAATGAAATGAATGATAGTAACAATGAAACGAAAGATGAGGGAAACATGATCCAACAATCGTTGTATCTTTCATGTTATCTGAGGACGCTGCAACTTACAGCATTTTAAATCACATTTGATAATAAACGAGATAGAATACTCAAGTCGTATTTGGGCAAATTATCAGTCCCATTACAATAATAAACAAACAAAAAGAGCTATAAATTAAAATAAATCGCTTGGAGCCTCAAACAACTACATCGCTAATACATCATCATATCTATCACTATATACCACCATATTTCATAAAATTCACAGGCCCCTTAAATTTAAAATCATTTTAAACCCTTCTACGAAATTGCATAAAAGAAAATGAAGAACCATACATACCATCTTTAATATACAGCTGTCATCACTGCAAACAATAATTGTAAGTGGAACATTCATTGTTACAACATAATTATTCTTCTCGTTTTCTTTTTTTGGGTGGACAAATACAACATAGAAATTTTAATTGTATCTTACCCGGAAAATAAGAAACTCATACTCTATTTGACTCAACAAAGCATAGCTATATAGTAAAACTTTCTTTCCCATAAGAGAGTTGCGGCATAATCCTAGCTAGGGTCGGCCCCGCCCCCGCCCCCGCCCCCAAAATAAAACCCCAACCTCACCTCCAAAAAAACCAAAAAATCAAGAGATTCCCCAATTTGGTCACTTACCAATGGTGCATTCAGTGTACGCAAAAACTTTCAAACAAAGTATTTATCACCATTTGCTTGAGACAAAAGCCACATTTCCCCCCTCTGTAACCTACCAAACAACCCAAAAGATCAAGGAGATCATGTAACCACACCACAGTCACCTTCAGGCTTGCGGAAAATCAAATGCAGAGTAAGTTTACATTCATAAATTAGGTATACAGCCATACTTGTGAAATCCAAGGTCACATCTAAACCTTTCTCTTGAACCCAAATTGGCATACAAGCTACCTCCACTCCTATATATCAATCCAAACCAACCAAACAAGACATCATACATACAAAAAGATCAAAAAAGAGAAGGCGCAAATCACAGAAGGGCACAAAGCCAAGGCAGAAGTTTACTATGGGGATGAAATTTGCCAACAGAAATCCAAGTTCTTGCTTGAAGAAGTTGGCTTTGCCTAAGGGTCTCCTCTCTTTGAAGGACATCATAGAGTGGATATGTTGAAGAAACTGGGTTTGTGTGGCTCAAACAGAAGAAGAAGATTGAGCACTGCTTTAAACAAATCAGGAGGCAAGTCTCATACACGCCAGAGATCACAGCCTATGTTGAGAAATGCAAGATCAAGAAACTGACAGGGGTTAAGATTAAAGAGTTATTGGTTTGGATTGCATCGAATGAGTCATCGGTAAAGGATCCGCCTACGGGGAAGTTAACTCGTAAGCTCTCATCAGGGTTGTTTCCAACTTTTCCTACCTCGGCTTTTGAGATCAAGGAAGCGAGTTCCTCAGCCAAAGCTTGAAAACCATCATAATACAGTTTCTGGTCCTTTAAAAGACGATATGACATTCTATCTCTAAGGATTGATTTGGTTCAAATTCTAAATAAGGTGTTCAAGCATTATGTTTTTCTTCGGAAAGGCAATGCTGTATTTTGGTCTTTAGATGTAATGTTCATCTTTAGTTGGCCTTTGATCTCTGTTTATTGTTTCCTACTTTCCTTATAAGATAACAAGTGTGATAATGTTGATGAATGTTTTTCACAGTTGATTGTTTATATGACACCAACCCTCTCCTATTTGGTATCGACTCCCTGATCGGTAAACTATGGAGAAAAAAGGATCAGTTGACTGCCCTTAAAATTCGCGTCATATGAAATAGAAGTCCAGAAAAAGGGATAAGGCGACGTATTCTCTATAAGAAGTTAGGTTCAAATCTAAGAACTCAACATGTTTGTTCTCCCATCAACTGTTCTCCCATTAAAAATTCATTATCCTGCCCAAAGCGAAGCACAACATTTCTCCCGTCAACAGTTTATTATCCTAAGGACTCACAAAATAGGTATTCTACAAGTTTTAAGTCCTACTACAAGCTGTATTCAAATTTTGCCCAGAGATGAGCGGTGCTTTTGGATATCGAGATGGATGTCTCCAAACCTCTGCATACAAGAGAGAAGTCTGGAAATAAAAATCTTTAGTACTTTTTTTGGCTAAAATGCAGTTCAATCTCCAAATCTATACACGGAATATGGATTTTGGGAAAGAAAGGAAGAAAAGAAAATAACGAGTTAGTCAATTAAAATTGATAGTGGGGAATTTTCGATATAAAAAATTCCCATAGATGGAAAAGTGAACACCATTGGCAAGGATCGGAATGTGACTTTTCGCAAGTAACCACCCAAATCAAATCTATCCCAAGTTTCTCATCATTTAATTTTGACCATGGCATATAAGGCTTGGAATATGGATTAAGTTGGCAGGTAAGTTTGCCTACCGCGGTACCTTTGCCTACCTCGGTACATCCTGACAAAGAATGGAAACCTATCACTTCTTTCCTATGCTGAGCATAATTATATTCCATCCTAATGTTAATTGGGCCATACTAAGTAAGACATGTAACAGGCCTTAAGAAACTGCCAGGAACCTAAGTGGAATACAGCAATTACCTAAAACAAAACAGTACTGGGCAATTCCCACATCAGAATCAAACTTCTCCTGCTGACAGTAATTTTAATGAATCCTTCATCTATCAGTACACTGATAGCACATAATTTGTTCTGATACTTATATAAGTCTGAAAGTCAAAATTTACATATTGGAGCATAACTTACATAAACATGCTGTTTGTAGCAGCAACCTTCGAAAAGTCATAGATCCAGTGCCTGCTAACGAGAAAAAATTAAGACGTCAATAGAAAATTAAACTACAAAATAGACTTGAAAGTAGAACCAAATTAATGCACATTAATGGATTTGAATTTGGAAAGCATAGAATGAGCAAATATGACGCTTTAGGACAGATGTAATGAGTATATACTTATGAAATTTGCACAATAGCATTGTCATATTTCATTAGAGATCCTTAATGTTTAGTTTAAAGCATAAGAGGACCACAGTATTAGACCAAAAATTGTTTGCACTGATAGTTACAGCATGCATGATGAGCAAAGAAGGATCCTTAAGAAGGTATGCATCATGAGTACATCCAGGTGAACACTCGAATTAATAAGGTAGCCATAGCAATATTTTCCCATTCTTCTGCACCTACATACATTTCAGCATTAACTGAAATTTTGAAGCGTAAAAGGATAAATAAGGCTGGACAAACAATTCGCTTGTACCAATAGATGTTTGAGAAGCTTTAATTACAATATACGATGTGATTTTTGTGCACAAGGTGCTCTTTCATTATCTAACAATAAAAATTTCACATTTTGCAACACCGTAGCCCGATCGTACGTTTTTTTTCTTTTCTTTTTGGATGTATTGGTTTTGCTATTATTATTATTATTATTAATTTAGAATTTAATATTTGTGGGGTTTTGTGAAATATTGTTTTATCTAGTTTAACAAATCTTCTCTCTTCTACCAATTTTACCGTAACCAATATATAAAAAATACACCTATATTTTACGTAACCTTAATCTCTCTCCAATTAGAATATTTCACCTGCTTTTCTCTCTCCACTATATATATAAAAATAATTCTAAACATATATTCATCTCTCAAATCTCTTTCCTTTTTCTTTAAAAGTTGCCGACCACCCATCACCAACGCACCCAACTCCAGAACATCGAGCAACATGGATCGAGATTCTCTAGACGAGCGATCGGATTTGGTTTGCGTTTCGTGTCGTCGTATTTAACCGTCTCAAGACAAGTACTCTTACTCTTTATTTTTGGTCGATGCAACATCGGCATTTCTCTAAAATATTATTAATGTATAATATTTGAATGAAATTTGTAATATTGTGCTATTGTATTAGAATACCATATGGTTAATATTTTAACAATTCGGGCAAATTGTGATATCATATATAAATGATGAAAACCCTAGTTTAGCATACCTATTAATTGGAATTATAAATATCATATTTTGTTACATGTTCGTTTAAATATCACGACTTTTGAAATGTTTTAAATTGAAATCGAACCCCTTAAAACGATGTTATGTTATTAATCTTGTTAAATATAAATACCATGATTTGTTTTCCGTGCACAAGACCCCTTTATCATGTCTTCTACATATTTGAGATTAGTGTCAAATTATATGCTTAAAATACCTTGCTTAACATGACATTTCACGATTAATGTTTCCTTGTATAAAAATGAGATCGCCAATTAGAATGCTGAACTTTCATGCTATGAAACAATTACTCGTGCTTACATGTTTACCATACCATACTATCATCGTGACTTGTCCCGATTTTCATGTCCAGTCAACATTCTATATTGTGTTTGAGTTTATCATCATGTTAGTTCTAGATACGCGGGGTGTTAGAGTAATTTGAGTGTGCATTCGTTCAACGGGATCTCAGGAGACCCATGTTGGCAGCTCATACCGGGCTATACGGTCGCTTGTTACTACAGCTCGTACCAAGTTAATCAGTCATTTGTTACTACAGCTCGTACCAGGTACATACGGTCGCTTGTTCATTTCACATTTAGGCCCGTGTTTCCTAACCCCTGGGGCCCTACTTTTAAGTTAGGAATACTCCTGCAGAGATTGACGTACCCACTCGAATTCACGATAGGATAAATTATCTTTTTAGTGACCAACTAGGATATAACTTGACCGACTTGACCTGTTTACATGCTTGCTTCATATTATTACCATATCCATGTTTACCTGTGCACGCGGCGTTCACTACACCCACATATTCATGCTATCACACGTACACACACTGTTACGATTGAGTACTTGCGGGATGTTCTGGCATCCCTGAAACTTGTCATCTCAGGTTTAGAGACTGATTCATGGATAGAGCAGGATCGGAGTGACTATCAGAAGTTTACCGAAAATTAGTAGTATTTGTAGGTTTATTTATATTTTATTTCAGTTGCTATAAGAATGTGCGTCCTCACGGAACGTTAGAAATAATATATCTTGCTTTTTGGATCTTGTATTTCGTTTATTCGGAAATCTTTGTTATTTGGATCTTTTATTGACTCTATCTTTATCTCGTGAATTCATCAGTATTATTTGTTATTTATGCAGTATGATGTTAATATATTATCTTAGATATTATCATACAGATTTAGTTTGAACCTTAGGTGTGACTATGACAAGGTGATTTCCCCTTATCTAGAAGCACGAGTGGTTTCGGTCTATATTTCCGTATTCCAGGAATTGGAACGTTACACCTTTCTTTTTCGAACAAAGGAAACTAAACGAGGGCTTCAAATCCAGCTAAATATACTTTCAATCACATACTACTTATTAAAAATGGCAAAGATATAATACCTGGAAGGCCCGTTTCCATCTTCCATCAATCCACTCATGATGAAGCCTCAAATCTTCCTGCTTAAATTCGCTCTCCTCATTCCATGACTTAAAGTAGACAATGTATCTTCGATCATCAAGAACCTTTGAAATCACTCCTATCCACCAACCATCATTGACAAAGGCATCAACTTCCTCGAGCAATTTGAACTCATGGCCCACTGGAGTAACAGGCGGAACCGGCCTAATGTGCAGATAATCCACAGTTTCTTTCAAAAGCTCGGTTTCATCATCTGTTCTTAGGTCTTGATATTCCACAAGGAAGTCCTTCCCATGAGACCCGATAATAGTTGCAGCGAACCAAGCTCCACAAAAACCTTCATCATCGCTGTTAACCTCCACAATAGCACCTTCTTTAAACCCCACTTTCGATAAATTCTAAACAAGAACATAGAGGATAAAGGGGTGATCAAATTAGAGTAATTATAGCCAAATAATTGAAAGCATGGAATGTGCTTGAATAGCAAGATCCTATAATAATTGACAGGTCTCGGAAATTATATATGCACACTGATTTGGAAAAGTAAAATATGAATAAAATCACAGATCCAAAAGGCAAAGAAGAAAAATAATTGGTAATTAAAAACAAAGGTGAGAACTAGAAAAATAATTGGTAATTAAAAACAAAGGTGAGAACTACAATGTGTCCGCTTTATTTCCATAATATACCTGTGAATGTATTTTTAGACTGTAATAAGAATTGGTGGCATTCTATACATGTATTGGTTAACTTTATGTACAGTATTCTTTAATTTTTTTTTATTTTATTTTTGCATATTTCTACTATTATATCTAAAACCCTTGGGGTGCTGCATGTCATTTTTTCCCCTTTTCAAGATTTTTTTTCTCGAGTATGCTCCATCCTAGAGTGTCCACCTCAACAAAAGTTAAACAAACAGTAAAAACTATCTCGCCTTATACTTCTCTCTCTCCCCTTGGCGCATATAATGTTTGGGTTATTCGCAACATGATTTATCCCCAAAATTTCCACAAGACTCCACAGTTTGCGCCCATGAGGTACAGATATGTACTAAAAAGTGCTTTAATTAACATGCTTATCCATTAGCTCAATAAGAAGCTTCAGAAAGTAACAATCTAACGATAAACAAGGTTTCCCCTTCACATAAATTGCATAATTAGCATATCCAATGCATTAAACATGATGCTCACACAAATCCAACCATATATGACTAGCATATCCTTAAAAGTTATTTTTTTTTACAGGAAGTTATGAATTGCTAACATTAACTGAAAATGTAAGATCTTCGGGGATAACTGATTCTAAACTCTATGCACTAAATCTACCAGCAGTTAAGGCAGAATCTTAAAATCATTGAATATCACATTTGAGGTAAATTAAGTACAAACCCATTTCCTGCAACAAAAAATCAACGTCAAAATTAAAATTTTAATGGAAAAATTTAAACCCTAAACCTCAATTGATACCTGTGGTGGGACTTGTGGCAAGATCCACACTCATAATCCAATCCATGTGAACCCTAATCTCCTCAACCCCAAACTCCAGCTCCTCTTTACCGCCATCGCCGTCATTGGACCTAACCCCATACCACCACCCCGCTTCAACGGCCTTCGAGATCTCCCCAATCCACCACCCATCGTAACGCAAAGCGTCAACCATTTCGCCGATCACGAAGCGCAACTTGCGGCGATGAGGGGGGCGACGGCGGAGGTGGTCCCCGTCGACAGTTTCTCTAAGGTTTTTGGCAGGAGCGGACTCGTCCATTAGGGTTTCGTACTCGATCGAGTAACACTTCAGATTCGGCTTCGATCGAATGCTGCGAGCTTCGTATAGGGAGCCCTTGAAACCTCGTCGTGGCATATCACCTCGACCTCATATCGCCGGCGATTGGCCATTTTTTAAAAGGGTTAGGGTTTTGCTTTGTTTTGGGCGGGAAAATTGAGTATTGTGGAATTGGGAAAGGTTTGGGCAGCGGGTGAGGATTAAATGATGGTGTCTGGTCACCGATGGTGAGTATATCGAGTGGACTTGGGAAATCATGTCATAGACTCATAGTGTTTGCTTTGATATGTGTGTTGCAAGGGGTTATTTGTCCACTGAGAATATTGTGGGATTGTCCGCGATCGGCGTGATACATTCCGAAATGTTGAAACTACAAGCCACGACAAAGTGGGAAGCGGGTGATGGTCGATCGACAAGGTTCTGGCAGGATTGGTGGGTCCTAATAGGCCTTCGATTTTTTACCCTTGGACTGGATTGGATAGGCGGAGGAATGAAGCGATGGTGTTTCATTTTACAACGGTGGGTGCATGGGATCTAATGAAACTTGAGGGACTACCGGATTTTGTTTGCACAGCTAAACAAAGGATACAGTTGAATCATATGCCAGATAGCTTACGATGGCTAGGTGGAGATGCAAAATTCTCAGTACATGATGGATTTTGTAAATGCATTGTTGCATGAGGACAACCTACTGAGGATCCGAACAGTGCAGGCAATGCGCAAGGCGCGGTGCGAGGTGCAAAGGGTACAATTCGTCCGAGACGCAAGACGCGCGCCCGGATGTGTGAGGCGCACAAGTTTGAGAATAATGTTTAGGGTACACGTCACAAACATGTTTTACACATAATTAAAAAGTGTAACGCATAGAACATGTAACTTCTATGAAAAGAGATGAAGAATGAAGCATACCTGAAACCGGCATATTAAGAACACGCAAAAGATATAATTCTATACATAGTAACAAAAATTATGTTAGCATTATTAGTGTAATTAGTAAGTATCAACTAATAAGTAGCAAACCAAGTAACTAAAGCAAAATTAGACAACAAACGATAGACAATATCTACTACCAAGTTACCAACACAATAGAAAGCAAAGGTCCAATTCGTAATCTAGAAATTAATTACTAACACCAAATACCCAATATGGAATACCAATTATGAAGTCTTAAATCAAACTAACAAGTAGCAAAATAGCAATGTATCAAGATTCAAGCAAAATTCTAATGTTCTACGAAACCCATTAAAGAACGCCTACGAGAATAAGAAATAACAACTAAGAATCAAAGATCAATCATCGTCCCCCCACGTGTCATCATCATCATCTTCCGAACTCAAGTCTATTTTGCATCTTTTTACTCTAACTCCTCATCACCGAATTCAAGTTCTTCCTCACCACAAATATGTGTAGTCTACCCCTTGATCTCGAATCTTGTGAAGATGAAGCCCTACGACTCATACCTCCTCTCGATGCCATCGTTGTAGATCTTATATTTCTTAATGCATATCCGGCTCCAGTTGTAGTAGCTACATTGCCCCAAGTAAGATCCCCATATTCAAAAACCAAATCGTTCTCCGCATTGTCATCCCCTTCATCAAATTCTCCCAACAACCATTCATTAGACTCCTCAATGTCAAGTAGCTTGATAAGATCTATAATATCTTTAGCCTAGTGCCTCTCCAATATCTTTAGCCTAGTGCCTCTCCAATATCTTTTGGTGTATTTGATGTATGCTAATCATTTAATCTCTTATGGTCGAGACAATTCATCTTCTTGGTGTAAATCTGCAATACAAGTTACAATCAACATAAGATTGTTAAGACCTAAATCTTATTACAAAACTATAAGAGTTGACTAAAAAAACTAAACGTAGGAATAATCCTCCTTACATGTTCAAAAGTACTCCAATTCCTCTCACAACCGGAGGAACTACAAGACTCAAAATTCTGACGGTTGGCTTTTGCAAATTAGGAGCAAATGCCCTAAAAGAAATCGACTGCTGTATGCAACAAATTGTTATATTATGATTTTCAACCTATAAATTAACTACAAATTTGAATAAAAACAATTTAGATTTTTTGCCTAGAGCTTTCTTTTTTCTGCTTTCAATCGTCATTTTCATTTCGAAAATTCCACCAGCAACTTTGGATATAGAAACTTTCCGATTACCGCTTCATACAACCCCGATCAACCATCTTCTCAATTACTTTGTAGAGACCGCTCATCACTTCATCTGATTGTATGGCCGGATTATCATAAAAGAATACCAAATTGAGATAATAAGCCGCCGCATGCAAGGGATGATGCAGCTGCACTTCCCACCTCCTGTCAATTATCTCAAAAACTTGCTTGTATTGATTGGAATGCTCCAAAAGATGTCGATGTCGCCTCTTTGGATCGCTCCATATCCTCGTAAATAAAGCTCATTGCGAGCTTCTTCTCACTATCTACGAGTTTCAAAACTCGTACCAATGGTGCGGTAAGTTTAAGCAAATAAAGAACACTATTTCAAAATGTGGGCATATAAATAATCTTCCGTATAGCCTTCCATTTCGCATCCTTCGCCCATGAGCTCTCTCTCCACTCCGGTGAAAGACATATCCCTCAAATTTTTCTTTTGTTTATGGATGCTTTGTAAAGTAACAAAGAAGGTGGTGAAACGGGTCACACCGGGCCTTGGCAACTCTCTTTTCTCGGTTTTTGTTCTCATCAATCTAAGAACCCACAATGAGGATAAATGTATCCCGTCACTTCCATTGCACTCTTCAATGTCTTCTTGATCGGAAGATTGGCAATATCTTTAAGTATTAGGTTGAGACAATGCGCGGTGCATAGAGACCAATATAAGTGAGGATGTCCGGCCTCCAAAAAAACTCCCTAAAAGACAAGATCATAATTTCAATCGTGACCTATAAAGTTATAAATACCAAAAAAATACAATACTATTAAAATAAATTAATTCTTTAAAACGTATCTTACCCGCCATGTTAAGACTTTGAAGCATTGTCGTTATAACTTGCACAACATTATTTAATCCAATTTTTTTCAATTCTTTGTTTATAAAGTTATATATCTCTATTTCGGTTTTGATAACGTCGGAAGCATCAATAGACCTCGTAAACACCGTCCAACAAGGAAAATTGATCAAAGAACGCCCTTTTCTATCACTCCATCCGTTGGTCATAAATGCGCACCCAATAGCTTTCCATTTATTCGCATGGTCTTCGACCAATTTTTCCATGTGCTTCAACTTTTTTTCAAGAAGAGGTATTCATAATTGATGATAAGTTGGAGGCAAATTCGTGGCTTAAATAGTTTGCATATTTGCATAATTAATGATAAAGTTTGTTATCTTTGAGAAAAAGATGAGTTACTATTTGAATTATATACCTGTATCAAGTATATTGTAAAAACAGAAGCAAACAAGAAGAGAATTACTCTTTGAGTTATTTTTTTGCCCCAAATCTGGTGCAAAAAAATAAAATAAAGATATTCGCGGCGGAGGATGAGAGAACTTACGAAGGCAGGTGGTCGACGAGGAGACGAGATCGAGCGACGACAAGGAGTTTGGGGAAGACAATCTCGAGAAGAAATGTAATACCTGGTTTATTTTGTACTCTATCTTGTGTATTATTAGTAATAAATTCTTTTAAAGATATTTTCCCCAAACGATTCTTCCTATACTTTTCCTGCGACTCAAATTTTCTAATTAGTTCTAATGAGAATTCAATTAAAACTATTTTCTTTATCATATTATTTTCCTTATATCTATTCTATGTTATTTTTCCTAATTATCTAAGTCTAAAACCCTAACTGTCAATCTATTTCTTATAAATTTTTCTAAACTCTTCTCCTTTAAAACCTAATCAAAACCCTAAACAACCTTAAACCCTTTTTATTTTTATTCTACTTTGTTTTCTAAGCCAAACCCTTAGCCCAGCCCACCGTTCCTTCCCCCTCTTTTTTTAAATTCTTTTGATCTCAGCCCAAGGCACGGCCCATGAACCCCAAACCCAAACCCTTTCCCTACCCGAACCCCAGCGACCCGACCCGCTCCCCACTCCCTCCTTCCCCACTCGTTTTCTTTCCCGCCACTTCCTCGCGTCACTTCCAACGTCCCCCGCTTCTCGCGCCCACGACGACCGCGCCCACGCCGGCTTCTCGCGCTCGCCTGCGACAGCCGCGCCCATCTTCCCCGTGACCCGCTCACTCGAGACCCACTCCCCAACGAACTTCCCATGACCTCCTCTCAATCCCCTCTCTCACTACTGCTCTCATTCATTCTCTCTCCATCCATCCCTCTCTATCTCTCTCTTCACTGAGCTCGAAATCTCGCGTCAATGGCGACGACGCCAGACATCGAGGGATTCTTGAAGGATTGCGAGGTATCGGGAGACTCGGCCAATGCCGCCTTGAAATCGATCCTCGACCGCCTCCAGAACCCATCCACGAGATCCCAAGCCCGCGTCTTTCTCGCCGGTATCCAGAAGCGATTCGATTCCGATGAGTCGTCGCTCGCCTGGTTCAAGCACTACCATTTCAGGATCTACGAAGCCATCCTCACCGACTTCGAAGGTCATCATAAGAGAAAGAAGCTGACAATGATGGAGATCCCTAGCATTTTTATACCAGAAGACTGGTCTTTCACTTTCTACGAAGGAATAAACGGGCATCCTGCCTCCATGTTCAAGGACAGGACAGTTACAGAGCTTGACTGTGGAAATGGATGGATATCTATTGATCTGGCTGATAAGTGGTCTCCTTCAAAGGTTTATAGGCTTGATATAAACCCGAGAGCTGTCAAAGTTGCGTGGATCAATCTGTTTCTAAATGCTTTGGATGAGAGCGGGTGTCCTATCTTTGATGAAGAGAAGAAAACCTTGCTTGACAGAATGGAGTTTTATGGATCAGATCTTCTAGCATATTGTAGAGAAAATGGTATAGCACTTGACCGGATTGTTGGATGCATACCTCAGGTTGTATCAACTTTGTCAGTCACAATTTTGATGTTTGTGTATTTCTTAAAAGATAATACATATTAAGCCAAGTCTCGTAGTTGCTGAGCCCAAGCTTCACTTCAAGCCCAAGAACCCCATCTCACCGAGCTCACCTCATTGCTATTGCCACGGCCGTGCCGTTGCCGGTGTCGAGTGGTTACTGCTGCCTCGTTGCGCCGTCGCCAGGCAAGTTTCTGAACTTGCTATCATGCTACATATACTCACATATACTTATGTATGCGTACGTAATAAATCATTATAAAATCCCATAGTTATGGTTATTAAAACTCGATAATCATCTTTTGGTATGCATATTTATATATGTTCCGATCAGTTAAAACTCCGGTTTCGTGATATATAGATCGCGTACTGATATATAACTACATGTTGGAATCTAAAAGTTAATGTTTATACATTGAAACAATATCCCCGAGAACCGACGCTAAGTCTGGAAATCCCCGTACATATCACGTTGTAAAATTAATATTAAATTAAATACAGATCGAAACACGATGTTCTATGGCTCGTATCGAAGCCAACAGATAAACATACAGCTCCTCATAGTTTACCTTGACATTTTGATAACTTATATCAATGAATACTGAGGCGATTCGTGGCCCTGAACTGCAGTCCGGGGCAACGTTCGTTTTGAATACCTGGCTTGGGAACACCTGTACACCCCTTCCTTAAACTGAAATTGCGCGGAACCCCATATGATTACGTAGATAGTTTAGTTAGCTAACACATGGATCTGGTCCCGTGTCGTGTCACAATCGTTTGATATTTAATTCGTATTTTAGAATACCGTGGTGTTCTGCAGTTTCTGCAGTGACCCCTCTTACACCAGCACCTTGTACATAACCTAACTTCTAATACAGGAATTCTATTGATAATCCGTTTAATGCGTTGGAAAGATAACAGAAAAATCTACAATTAGTTGAACTGTAGCGTCGCCTAATTATGCTCCTAACTGGGAGTAAAACGTGTTACGAAACGGACTTCTAGTTCTGAAACTGGATTTCCAGCAGTGAAATGGCCATATCTAGTAAACCTGATTGACGTGAAACCAATTTTGATGGATAGATAATTAAACATGCTGCTTACCCCTTTACATTGTTTCGCTTGATTCTGTATGTATGATTTATAGTAAATTATATAAGTGGTAGGACACTGGCTGATGATATTTTATTCATATCATAATTATTGCATTCTCATCATATCATGTAGAGGTCATATACATTGGTAACCTAGTGATCGTGTACATTACCCAGTGATAGATATTACTGCTTGGATTGTGGCAAGTACGTTAGTATTAAAGTGTGAATGAATAAGTGAAGTGACATATACTTGTACACAATCAGCGGACCCAGTTAATTTATTGCATTGTCGACGCCTATGAGGCGTATGTAAGTGTAACTATAACTGGTATGGGACGGTTATGGAAGCACTTATATTAGTGTCATAGGTAAGGCGTCAAACGCTGTCCATTATCTCGGGTACTAGTCGAGACATGCTTGATGGAGATCCTGTCTCCAGTTCTCGCGTAGACTTGTTATGGACCGATTAGTATTTGGGTTTATGGTCGGTATTTGATGCAGACCGTGGGTGTGGGGTAGTTTGAGTGTGAGTTCAACAAAATCTCGGGAGTCCTATTGCCGGCATATACAGCGATTCTGGGAGTCATATGGGTGATATTACTGATTATTAGCGAGCGTTTCGGGCCCATGTTCCCTTGCCCCTGGGGCCCTACCCTTAGGTTGGGATACTCCTGCGTGGTTGACTCTCACACTTGGACTAACGATAGGCTTAGTGACCTGGACAGTGAGACTTAGAGACTGATAGGTTTAGTGACATGCATTGATTACTGATTTGATATACCTGCTTTACTGTTTACCTACTTTACTGTTTACATGTACCGGTTACTTCATGCTCATATCATCACTCCATGCTTACTGTTCATATTCATCATTATTGCACGTGTCTACATATGTATTTATATTTATTGCTATTGTGTCGCTCTGACGACCTGAGTATGCATACTCAGAGCGAGAAGTGGACTTAGCTCGTATCAGCACCCGTCGTACCTTGAGGATATTGCGGACGTCTAGATCAGCGACGTCAGCGCCATCTTTCCTTGATCTCTATCTGGTTAGTTTTTGTATCTGTTTTGATTTAGTGACTGCATTTCTCATTACCCGTGCATTGATTACTGATTACAACGTAATGCTAGAAGCCGAAGTGTGACTACGGCAGGATGTTTTCTCGACCGTAGGAGCATGGCTGGCCTTGTCAATCCCTCGTATTCCGTATTTTGGGAAGCAGGGCGTGACAAGGAATCCAGAAAACCTTAGCCGTTGTCGCGTTGACGTTTTTAGGCGATTAAAAATGGGTTTGGGGCCTTTAGGTTTCAGGTTCATGTTGCAAAGCCCAAACAAAAATCCACTAACTTGGGATTCACGAGGCACGCGCCTCACGTGAGGCGCATGCCTATGCAAGTTGTGCTGCCTTACCATTCTTAGGGCGCTTTCTTGTGCCTATCGTGCGCCCGCGCCAGAGGTTCGATTGCACTAGATCCGAGATTTCAGACGGCGAAGCTAAGGGTGACCCAATGTATTGATTGGTTTGCATAGAGGTTGTTTAATGATCGATTGCCAACATCGGCTTATTTGATATCACGCCATATATCGATTCAACTGAATTGCCACTTGTGACTGTATGACAAAGGAATCGAGTGAACATCTATTTGGTGAATGTGGAGGAAAGGATTATACTAGCTATTTGATCTATGGAAACTGGTTTGTGCGGAACATCACTTGCCACAACAAAAGATGTTGTGTATGCAATTCCAATAAACCATCGGCCGACAAAGCTATGGTTATTGATTTGGTACACATCCTGGGCTTGGTGGAAGTTTCGTTGTGATAAGTGACTTAGGATTACTCAATCTCCGCAGCTACAACATATTAAGACCTGTTGCCCATTTAGATATGCTTACTGTGGCCACACCTCCTGCTCGACTGTTTTTTATGAACACCTTCAATTCATCAATTGCCCTATAATTGCATGTGTTTGTATTTTCACTATTCTTTTCCTCTCTAGATCTTGTTTCTTGTCCCAAAGCACTGTCGATGCGTGCTCAACATTGTACTCTCTTAGGCGGTTAGGTTGTTGCTTCGGTTTTATCTCTAGAATGGAAAAAATTCTCATGATACAACTAAACTTTTGTTGCAAAATTTCCAAATGAAAAATAGCATTTCATGTGTGTGAACAAAAAAAAAGATCAAATACAGCTGTTTGTTGGGGTCTCTCATGCCTATTTAATGAAAGTGTGTGCGCGCGCACATTTCCGCACGTTCGGGATGTTCAGCTCAAATGTGGAATGTTAGAATGAAGAGCAGCAAAGGCTTTCAAAGATAGAATAAGAAAATTAGTGCACTTATAAAAAGTCGAAAATACCTGTCATACACCTTAGAATAAGAAAGAATTGATCGACCAAAGAAATTATATGTGCGCATGGATTTGGGAAAAGTAAAATATGAATAAAATCACAGATCCAAAAGACAAAGAAGTACATAATTGGTTATCAAAAAAAAGGTGAGAACTACAATGTGTTCGCTTTTTTCCCGTATACCTAAGAACGTATTTTTAGATTGTTATAAGAATTTGTGGCATTCTATACACATAACTTGTTTAACTTTATTTATAGTATTCTTTTAAAATTTTGCACATCTTTACTATTATAACTAAAACCCTTGGGGTGCTGCATGTCATATTCCCCCTTTTTCAAGAAAATTTCAAAAAAAAACAATAATATTTTCTGGAATATGCTCCATCCTAGAGTGTCCCTCTCTGCAAAAGTTAAAACATACAAGGAAAAATGTGCCGCCTTTTGCTTTTCCCTCTCCCCTAGGCACATATTTTTTGGGTTATGCACAACATGCATTATCCCCAAAATTTCGAGAAGACTCTCCCCAATTTGCGCCACATGTTACATATAAAAAGTGGCATAAATAACATACTTAATTCATAAGCTCAGTGAGAAGCTATAGAAAGTAACAATCTCACGATAAGAAAGGTTTAGCCTTCACAAAAAATTGCATGATTAGCATATCCAATACATTAAACACAATGATCACACAAATCCATCCAAATATGACTAGTGTATCCTTAAAAGTTCGATTTTTTTCCTTTTTAAATAGGAAGTTATGAATTGCCAGCATTAACTGAAAAATGTAAGGCAAAATCTTCAGAAATAAAAGACTCCAAACTCTATGCCCTAAATCTACAAACAATTGGGTAGAATCTTAAAATCGTTAAATATCACACTTGAGCAAAATTAGATCCAAACCCTTTGCCTAAAACAAAAACATCGAAAATTAAAAATAGAAAAAGAAAAGACTTAAACCCTAAACCATAATTGATACCTGCGATGGTACTTGCGGCAAGATCCACACCTCATGGATCCAATCCATGTGAACCCTAATCTCCTCCACCCCAAACTCCAGCTCCTCTTTACCGCCATCGCCATCATCGAACCTAACCCCGTACCTCTCCCCTGCTTCCACAACCTTCGAGATTTCCCCAATCCACCACCCAACGTTATGCAAAGCGTCGATCTTTTCGCCGATCACGAAGCGAGACTTGCGGCGACGAGGCGGGCGAGGGCGGAGGTGGCCCCCGTCGACGGTCTCTCGGAGGTTTTTGGAGGGAGCAGACTCGTCCATTAGGGTTTCGTACTCTATCGAGTAACGATTCAGATTCGGCATCGATCGGATGATGCGAGCTCCGTATAGGGAGCCCTTGAAACCCTCGACCTGGCAGATCGCCTCGACCTCGTCTCCAGCGTCGAAGATCGCCGGCGATTTGGCCATCGTTTTTTGAGGGTTAGGGTTTCCCTTTGTTTTGGCGGGAAAATTGAGGAGCCAGGAATTGGGAAAGTTTCTGGGGGCAACGGGTGTGGGTTAAAGGATCGTGTCCGGTCACCACTGGTGAGTTTAAATTTTTCTTTGATGAGCTTTTAAGGACATCGCGTCTTGGTGTCTGTTTTGATAAGTGTGGTACAGCTTGGAAGGGCTACCGGTTGATGCAGCTCAATTGGTATTAATTTACTTACTAAACTGAGAGGTCCAGTCCGATTTTCGAAATGACCGATCTAAAAGGAATACTTGCATGAGACTGGTTGTTCGCTTGGAATTCTCAAAATACAATTAATGTTTTGCAGCAAAAACTCAAATTTAAAAAATAGTAACATTTTGTGCACAGAAAACAAGATCAAACACAACCTTTGTTAGGCATGGTCATGTGTTTATGTGCATGATCGGGTTGTTCAGCTTTAATGATGGATGCTGGAATGGAGCAAAAAATACTTTCAAAGACAGAATAAGAAAATGAGTGAACTTATAAAATTGGAAAAAGCTATTATACACTGTAGAGGTTGCCGGTTCAATCCATGATCGGCTAATTGCATCGAAAAAACAAAAAGAAGGAAACTGTTATATGGATTGAGAAAACAGGGCTTGTAGGCCCAAAATGTGAGACGACACTGCAGTTTTGGGTATGCAGACCCCGTTTCCTTGTATAGATTGTGTTTTTTTGCCAAAATTATATAGGGTATGTTAGTTGCTTTAATCGAACAAATGATCTTGTCGAAAGCGGTGGGCAATAGAATTTGTAACATTTCAGAAAAATAAGATATTATTTTTGAGAAGTTAAATGCTTAAAATAATAAATATTATGAACATTTTAATGTGTGGAAATTAGTTGTAATGTTATGATATAATTAAATACCGATAAATTGGGAAATATTGGAAAATTAAATTGAATGGTGATTTTTGGAGGGATTTATGTGATTTAGGCAGGTTATAAATTTTTATAATTAATTGTATACAAGTTTAATTCTAAACTTGATTAATTTTCACTAATCTTGCATTATCATGCTTATGCATATGACATGCACCATGTCATGCTACACACTTGCTTCATTTGGTTATGTTACTTGATTTTTATTTGTTTTTGGATTTGAAAAGAAAACAAAAGAAAAGAAAAAGGAAAATAGAAAAGAAAAGAATAAAGAAATGTGGCATGAGGAGACAAGGAAGCATGGGCAACAGAGAGAGAGGGTGAGGGTGAGGGGTCAACTTGACCATAGCTCTTTGTGTTTCACTTCGTCATCCTTATCATTTTCTTCTTCTTTTTCCCATGGCAGCTCTCTTCCCTCCACCACCTCTTACACCTCACACAACCCCAGAACTACATTAAAACCATACATTCCCTTCACAAAAAATATGCACAAGCTCGCTACAACTATGATGGACCAAGAAAGTTTGGATTTTGAGCTTTAGGGGATTCAAGAGATGCCTGATGAGGTAATTGTTTCACCCTTAGCTTAGTAATTAAGATTATGTAGCTTCTAATTTAGTTTAGAATTGAATTAGTAAGGTTTAGTGGTGTTTGAAAATTTCATTATGAGCTTTTAGGGGATTTATGGTTTGTTAAGGGGTAATCAGTGACCACAAGCTTATTAGTGTATTTCTGAACCAACACCTTGCATAGAAAACCCAAGACTTGAATTTAAAACTTGTTGTGTCGGTTTTGTGATGATATTGGGGAGTACAGGGAATCTGGAGTGACCCGAGAGTCTTACAGGAAAAACAAGCAACTCCATTAATCTAGATTGGACACTAGAAGGCCATCCTGAGAAGACGAAACCCTAGCTCCCTGCTTTGGCCGAGCAGGCCGGATTTGGCATGGATGTGGCCGGCCAAGTTGTGGAATGTGGTGCTAGAATTTGTTCTGTAACTCATATGCCCCCTATACAACACCCCAGTACTGTTTGTTTATCCCTATTTGACCTGAACTAAAATCTGGGACCAGTTTTCTAAGTTGTTTATGTGTTGTGGATTTTAATGACTTGAAGTTTTGGTAATTGTGTTTTGTATCGGTCACTTGACATTTGTACGTCGATATCGGATATTATTTGGCTCTTTTGCATGAGTAGACCATAGGTTTTTACCTATGTGTGATACGTGTGCCGTTTTGGTTTTCGTACGCGATTTCGGTTTACGATACTTTGTGTTTATATGTGTAGACACCCTCACGTGGATTTCGGACGATACGGACGAGCATGGCGGCATCGACTTCGGCAAGTCAGGATCAAAGTGAGTGGATATACATCTACGGGGGAAATCGCGTGGAAAGCGTATAGCACCCCCGCAGTTTCGTAGTGTAGCACGCAAATGCGTATTGATATATATTATATGTGTTTTTGTGAAATATGGATATAGAGTAAGAAGGGCCTTAGGAGATCTTGGGATAGTGTTAGAATATTAGAAGTTAGTGTTTTAGTTTAATTCTTAATTACGAAACCCTAGTGTAAGATACACACACACATGCACACACATGGTATGCTGTCGGTGTATATGGTTATATGTATGTGTGTGTGTGTGTGTGTGGATGTGTTAATACACACACACACATACATACATATATATACGTATACACGTATGATGAGGATAGTATATGATACTTGGAGATGAGTCGATGTGATTGACATGATGCCGTGAGATCGGTGATGTGATTTGGTGTCTGTTTTGATAAGTGTGGTGCAGCTTGCAAGGGGCTACCGGCTGATGCAGCTCAATTGGTATTAATTTACTTACTAAACTGAGAGGTCCGGTCCGATTTTCGAAATGACCGATCTAAAAGGAATACTTGCATGGGACTGGTTGTTCGCTTGGAATTCTCAAAATACAACTGATGCTTTGCAGCAAAAACTCAAATTTTAAAAATAATAACATTTTGTGCACAGAAAACAAGATCAAACACAACCTTTGTTAGGCATGGTCATGTGTTTATGTGCATGATCGGGCTGTTCAGCTTTAATGATGGATGCTGGAATGGAGCGAAAAACACTTTCATAGATAGAATAAGAAAATGAGTGAATTTATAAAACTGGAAAAAGCTATTATACACCTTAGAGGTTGCCGGTTCAATCCATGATCGGCTAATTGCATCCAAAAAACAAAAAGAAGGAAACTGTTATATGGATTGAGAAAATAGGGCTTGTAGGCCCAAAATGTGAGAGGACACCGCAGTTTTGGGTATGCAGACCCCGTTTCCTTGTATAGATTGTGTTTTTTGCCAAAATTATATAGGGTATGTTAGTTGCTTTAATCGAACAAATGATCTTGTCGAAAGCGGTGGGCAATAGAATCTGTAACATTTCAGAAAAATAAGATATTATTTTTGAGAAGTTAAATGCTTAAAATAATATCATGAACATTTTAATGTGTGGAAATTAGTTGTAATGTTATGGTATAATTAAATACCGATAAATTGGGAAATATTGGAAAATTAAATTGAATGGTGATTTTTGGAGGGATTTATGTGATTTAGGCGAGTTATAAATTTTTATAATTAATTGTATACAAGTTTAATTCTAAACTTGATTAATTTTCACTAATCTTGCATTATCATGCTTATGCATATGACATGCACCATGTCATGCTACACACTTGCTTCATTTGGTTATGTTACTTGATTTTTATTTGTTTTTGGATTTGAAAAGAAAACAAAAGAAAAGAAAAAGGAAAATAGAAAAGAAAAGAATAAAGAAATGTGGCATGGGGAGACAAGGAAGCATGGGAGAGAGAGAGAGAGAGAGGGTGAAGGGTCAACCCGACCATAGCTCTCTGTGTTTCACTTCATCATCTTTATCATTTTCTTCTTCTTTTTCCCATGGCAGCTATCTTCCCTTCACCACCTCCTACACCTCACACAACCCTAAAACTACATTAAAACCATACATTCCCTTCACAAAAAATATGCACAGGATCGCTACAACTATGATGGTCCAAGAAAGTTTGGATTTTGAGCTCTAGGGGATTCAAGAGATGCCTAATGAGGTAATTGTTTCACCCTTAGCTTAGTAATTAAGATTATGTAACTTCTAATTTAGTTTAGAATTGAATTAGTAAGGTTTAGTGGTGTTTGAAAATTTCATTATGAACTTTTAGGGGATTTATGGTTTGTTAAGGGGTAATTAGTGACCACAAGCTTGTTAGTGTATTTCTGAACCAACACCTTGCATAGAAAACCCAAGACTTGAATTTAAAACTTGTTGTGTCGGTTTTGTGATGATATTGGGGACTATAGGGAATCTGGAGTGACCTGAGAGTCTTACAGGAAAAACAAGCAACTCCATTAATCTAGATTGGACACTAGAAGGCCATCCTGAGAAGACGAAACCCCTAGCTCCCTGCTTTGGCCGAGCAGGCCGGATTTGGCATGGATGTGGCCGGCCAAGTTGTGGAATGTGGTGCTAGAATTTGTTCTGTAACTCATATGCCCCCTATACAACACCCCAGTACTATTTGTTTATCCCTATTTGACCTGAACTAAAATCTGGGACCAGTTTTCTAAGTTGTTTATGTGTTGTGGATTTTAATGACTTGAAGTTTTGGTAATTGTGTTTTGTATCGGTCACTTGACATTTGTACGTCGATATCGGATATTATTTGGCTCTTTTGCATGAGTAGACCATAGGTTTTTACCTATGTGTGATACGTGTGCCGTTTTGGTTTTCGTACGCGATTTCGGTTTACGATACTTTGTGTTTATATGTGTAGACACCCTCACGTGGACTTCGGACGATACGGACGAGTATGGCGGCATCGACTTCGGCAAGTCAGGATCAAAGTGAGTGGATATATATCTACGAGGGAAGTCGGGTGGATGGCGTATAGCACCCCCGCAGTTTCGCAGTGTAGCACGCAAATGCGTATTGATATATATTATATGTATTTTTGTGAAACATGGATATAGAGTAAGAAGGGCCTTAGGAGATCTTGGGATAGTGTTAGAATATTAGAAGTTAGTGTTTTAGTTTAATTCTTAATTACGAAACCCTAGTGTAAGATACACACACACACATGCACACACGTGGTATGTTGTTGGTGTATATGATTATATGTGTGTGTGTGTGTGTGGATGTGTTAATACACACACACATACATACATACATATATATACGTATACACGTATGATGAGGATAGTATATGATACTTGGAGATGAGTCGATGTGATTGACATGATGCCGTGAGATCGGTGATGTGATTTGGGTCGTGTTATAAGATACGACATGTTATATTAGCGGATCGAATGGGCGATGTGATTTTATTCACACGCAGATATATGTTGGATGGTATCGGTATGTACTAGACTTTAGATCAGTACCCCTGGTTATGATATTATGATAAGGATACCGATAAATAATGAGATAAATGTGATATTTGACCCGTACCCCGATTTTGGGATGTCGTACGATGGATTTTACCGTACGAAGTATAAATATGATGATTGATCCGCACTCTTGACTCGAGAATGTCGTATTATATATTTATCGTATGTGACGCTATGGAGGCGGGATCACCGACTACTAGATCTATTGTTTCGGACTTAGGTAGATTTCCTTACCTTTTGACCAGTCTCTTAGCTTCGTACTGTAGTTTACTTAGTAGATGTTAGATCGGGCTCGAGTCATACTTATTTTCAAAACTAACGAATCGTGAATATTTTAAAGACAGGCCTGGGGATACTACGGATTTTTCAAAAGATGCATCTTTTCTCAAAGACCCAGTAGCCCTATTTTTACTAAAACCACGATTCATGCCATTTCAGACACCAAAAACGGTATGACTCGTATATAGGAATGCATATTTCCTTATTGTTGCATTTACTATTCATTTTCTATATATTCATGTTGTTCGTATCGCATTGTATACTTAAATGTGTTCTCATTGGTTATTATGAACCATGTTGTCAGGACACCAGCACTATTATCGATGATGCGTATACTCTACATACACTTATCTGCCGGCCCACAAACACATCATCGGTAATTTTCATGTCACGTACGCCTTAGAAAACATTATTTCGTAAGTATAAATTGCTAGCTGGTAGTTGCAATATAGTACTAGTACATTACTTTCATATGCAAGTTTGACATCGCATTTCTCACTTAGACACTTCGTGCATGCATATGTATATTCATTGTTATGAAATATTATGGGGCTTTACGTCGTTATTTGATTGCTATTTACTTTAGAGTTTGGGATTTGGATTTTCCATGAGATTTCTGGATTTGGAGAAACTGCAAGAATTTTATAAATTGATTATCATTTTTTAAAATAGAAAATGCGGTTTTCTTGTGATATGATGTGAGATATGTCCACCATGAGTTTTCTCGGCTCTTGAGAGATATCATACACCCGATTCCAGGAGGATGATGAACCGTCTGCGGGTGCATGGTGGACCCGGTGCGGTACCCCGGGGCAAGATGGTCGCAGATGATGGCGTTGAGCCCAGCAGGGGAGCACTACCGACCGGTTATTTGTGACGCGGTGGATATCCGGAGGATACCGACGTAGTCGTAAGATTTGATGAAGTGGGCCAGTCCAGATTGCCGGAGCCCGGGGCCAGTCCGGATTGCCGGAGCCCGGGATATTGAGACATTGAGATATTGAGGTTACATGACAGGGGCCAGTCCGGATTGCCGGAGCCCGGGATATTGAGACATTGACATATTGAGGTTACATGACAGGGGCCAGTCCGGATTGCCGGAGCCCGGGATATTGGATATTGGGGCATATGTTTCGTGTCGATGCTTGACACGGATTTTATGTTGATTTCATTGATGATATCTCGATTTTTATATACAGAAATCTCACTGATTTAAGAAAACGGTTTTCTCATTCATAATGTATTATGTTTTCATTTGTAATGCATTCATACATCATATATATGATATGTTGTTACCTGAGTCACTGACACGAGCACTTGGTATTACACTTTTGTATAGATATTTACCTTGGCCATTATCAGATGTTTCAGGTTATATATTATATGGATATTATGGTATGACCTAAGATAGAGTCATACATGCGATTTTTTCTCGGTAATGTTTTCTACTCATGAGTTGGCAACATACCCCCGTCGTGCCACAGTTTCTTGCAGGTTTTGCCGTACAGGTTTTGTTGCGGCTTGCTGGCATACCACTTCATTTCGGGTGATTGTTTTGATAGGCGAGTTCACTTGTATCGTGACCACCATTGTACTTTATTTATTTTCAGTTGTATCTAGTGACTCCATCAACCAGACTTATATATTTTACAGACTTAGAAAACCAGTTGTATATTCTTTCGACCTTAGAGTCGCGCACCTGTATTATTATGGTTTTTCTTTGGTTTTCTTGAAGATATTGTTTTTCTTGATGAGTTTTGATCCCCGCCCTTCGGCGTTGTATATTATATCGCATTGTGTGGTTGTGTCCGCCAATTGGCGAAGAGCTAGCTCCCGTTTGGGGATGCCCTTATATTATGCATGTTTGTATCCGTTTAGAGGCCAGTATTTACAAAGGACACTCTGCCGAAATTTTCGGGAAAAAAATATGCTGTTGCTTTAAAATGTTTAATACCACTTATTTTATTAAAACCACTTACTTTTAAATAAGTTTTTCTTCACTTTTTCTTTAAAATGGTTTAAATTTCTGGGATTTTGGCTTACTTGAATTAAATGGGGTCCTATAGACTTTATATGATTCAAGTGCCAGTCACGTGCCATTTCGGGTCATGACAGAGTCTGTGTCTCTGATGGACACCATAAATATTGTATGCTTTATATTTACTACATCACCTGATTAATCATCGATTAAGTCTTACAAACTAAAACGACATGAATATACCCGGAACAAAGGATTTCTTTACCGTTTAGGGGATTTAGAGAGTTAGGATTCTAATTGATATATGGGATCTAGTTTGGGAGCAAAATAGTTTGGAATTGATGCATGTCCGTTCCAATATGCTATATTTCTTTAGATTTTAAAACTCATACATGTTTGGATAGCTTATGAGCAAGAAATTTTCATTTTTTTAAATTCGTCGACCCTACATATTTGATCAAAGCCTAACAAGCAAATACCAAAATCATAATTTTGAAGCTATTAAAGACCAAAATCAAGACATCCAACGAAACTAACCAAGCATCAAAAGTGCAAAAGGAAATTTAATATTTATTTTTTTGTGGCATTGGCTCGTATGCCCTATTTTATACACACAACACACACGCTACACCCGCGCATACCGTGCACAAGCACACACCACACCCACGCACCAGGAAACCCACGAATTTGCCCCGAAAGCGTTAATTTGTGGCTACTTCCCTCTTGGGATTCCTAGGTTCGAACTTCACATTCTCCCCTTTAGTACCTATGCAGACCGATCATGGGTGAAACTCAGTAAAATTAAATGAGAGAGAAAGAGCACCTTCAAGAAAAAAGAAAGAAAGGAATGAATCTGATTCTCAAAAAAAGAAACAAAGCAATGAATCTGGTTCTCATGGGCACAGGGGCGTGACCCCCTTTCTGGGACAATTCTACGGTGTGTCTATCATATATGCCTAGTCATGAGAGAGAAAGATATAAGTATAAGTGCCCCATCAAGCAGTCCAAAGATATTCGAAAATCTCCATCTCTTTCTCTCTCCTGACCGGATATAATACACCCAGCACCGTTCCTTGATTAAAATCAGAAATTACCTCAATGAGGTATCACGTGCTCACATGTGACCAAGGGTCACGTGTTGACACGTGATCTCTTTATAGAGTTAAATTCTAAATCAAACAAAAGTGTAAACAAACGGCTAAGGAAAGACCCCAATGGGGCGTCACGTGCTCACACGTGACCAAGGGTCACGTGTTGACACGTGATGGTCCTTTAGCCAAGTTAAAAGACAGAATTAAATTTTGAATGAGGGAGGGTCACGTGCCAACACGTGATAGGCTTTGAAAGCCTTATAAGTTGATAGAATTAAATTCTAATTAAAGGAAATCAAAGACCTTAACTGGGAAAGTATTTCTTTAAATTTTTCGAAACAAAAAAGGACTATGCTCTGTAAAGTGGAGCACCGTTGGATTAAAAATCCAATGGTGATTAAAAATCACCAATTTATGGAAAGATTTTATACAAGAAAGGTTTCCCTAAAATCCACCAAGAATAACAAACAGAATATCTTTTGGATTAAAAATCCAATGGTGAATAAAATTCACTGAGTGATCTAAAAGATCATGTTAGTTACAAAAACAAACAAAATCTTTCAATAAAAAGATTCACAAAACAAATTGATTCTCCTCCTTCTCCTATAAATAGGAGCTGAGAAGAGGAAAAAAGATAGAATTTTTGGATTTTGGAATTTCTGAAGGCAAATAGCAGAGATAAAAGAGAGAAGAATTTAATTCTCAAGAAAAGAAACCATAGGTGAGAAAGGGGAAAGGGATCAAAACTTCATAAAACAAAAAAGAAAATTTAATTCTCAATTTAAGAGTTTAACTCTTCTGCAAAAGAACTTGGTTCTTTCCCTGGTTGAAGATCTGCAGAAGCAAATCTCCCCAAAGGTTGAGAATTTAATTCTCATCGGGGAGATTCTGCCATGCAGATCCAAAATTTAGAGCGAGAATTGAGTTTAGAGAATTTAATTCTCCCAAATTCACAGGAATTTAATTCCTCTAAGATAAAACTAGGGTTTAACCCTATATGAGAATTTAATTCTCCCAATTTATAGGAATTTAATTCCTTCAAAACAGACAGAACTATGGTTTAACCCTGTTGGAGAATTTAATTCTCTCAAATTCACAGGAATTTAATTCCTCCTAAATGAAATGAGGGTTTCACCCTACATAAGAATTTAATCCTTCCACATTCATAGGAATTTAATTCCTCTAAAACATAATTAGGGTTTAACCTTATGATTGATTTGAAAAAGTGTTTGTAGAATAACCGCAATCAGAACGGTGTCGCGCGTAACCAGACCGAGGTGAGTACGGGTCGTCCTCAAGGAAATGTTGAATATTTTAATCTTACTTTAGATGTGTTGAAAAAGAGAGGAGGAATAAAGAATATTGAAGAATGGTTGTAAGATCTAGATCTACGTTAAACACTGATGCAAAATATAGATCTAGATTAACTACGGAGGTAAGTTTATATAAAAAGGGGCTTGTAGGGTTCATTAGGATTTAGTAGTTATGGATGATTAATTAAAGATTACTCTTTTTATCCTTTAATAGATTTAAAACTAGAACGACAGTGATGCATGTAGATTAGGATTTCTGGAGGAAAAAAGGTTCCCACTCTTAACCCCTATCTCGACATGGAACTCCGTTCATATCTAGCCTTTACCAAAACAATTATCAATCTAATCTCTAATCGCGGTCGAGACTAACAATAAATTGGTAGCGCGTCCGATTAGGATGTTAATGATTCTTTTGATAAAGTTTATAAACTTTATAGGACGTAAAAAGAGTTTAAGGATCTTCATCATCCATTACCCTACCCTAATCCTACGAACCCTAACAAGCGGAGAATTACTCGTGCACGTTGGGAGAAGAAGAGATGGAGAGAGAAATCATATTAAAATTACAAAGAAATAGAATAAGAAAAAGAACTACCTTTATTAATCAATAAAACTCATTTACACTTTTTTCCCTTAGAAAATGATTACAAATACTAGTTTGCTTCTCGATCTCTTTTAAGGAGGTAGATGAACCGTTGATGATCAGCCTGGATGCATGAGCCGTCTTGGATTTCGTGATCGCGTCGACTTGATAATTTTTTCAAGAGACTCTCGGTCTTTATTTATAGTCTCAAAACCAGAAATCTAGCTTCCTAAATTGGAAACCATCAGTTAAGATCCAACAGACGAAATTTCAGCTTCCAACCCATCTGGCACGCGGCAGATCCGCGGCCAATAGAGGGGTTTGGCCGCGGATCCGCGGCCAAGTATGAAGATCGTTTGGTGATTTTTCTGGGGCTTCATCTATATTGCCACGTGGTGATCTTTTGAATGTCAGAAGCTGAAAATCTTCTCGTAGTTACTGTCAGACTTGATTTCTTTAGTTTGCTTTCTTAATTAGGCAGGTTTGCTTTAACAACTTTGATTCCCTTGATTTTTAGCCCTGAAAAATTCTGCACAATCTCAACAAATAATATTAGTGGAGTTTTGTTTTATTGAGATATTAATTTCAATATTAAGATTTGGTCAATGATATTTTTGCATATATTTTCCCACCAAATGTTAATTATAACATATCAACACATGAAAAATAGTATTTTTACAGATAGACCCTCATATGTATCATATATTATAATAAACACCTTTTCTAGTATAGAAATAGTAGGAAAAATGTAATAACAAATATGCAGTTTTATCAACTGAACAAATACCCCCAAACTTATCTTTGATCGTCTCGAGCAAACTAGTTTATTCAAGAGAAGGAGAAAAAGAAAGGAGAAAACTAAGCACACTTTCGTAGGCAAACACGATTGCACTGAGCGCGTGCAACAAGCCGTTAAAGCTCTAGGTGTCCCTAGTAGGAGGAGTGTTGTCTCCTGAGGGTTTTCAGCGGATTACACCCACAAAATCCTATAATAAAAGAGAGATGGTGAAATTTACATATAAAGATAAGAACCATAAAAGAAATACTTTGAAAATTTAGAGTTTCCAACTACACTAGCTTTTCAGTTGTCATGAGCCCTATCTTAATAGTCATGGAAAGATATTAGAAATCACATTATCCCTCAATAAAACATCGTCTTTATTCTTCATTCCCACCTTTCATCCAAACATCGATCATATAACCCTACGTGTGTGTAAAAGACATCCTTACACTCGGAGAATTCAATTCAAGCTATCATACTCTTGTCCATCTACCTCAGTACTTTTTAATTTGATATTCAGATGGAATTTGCTTACACATTTTTCATGCGACCGTTAATACTTCTTGAGATACCGACCGACCGATTACTCATGTGATCGCTTATTAGTATTTTCCTCGTCTTGCCTAAGGCTTAGCAGTGACTTCCAAACCAGTTGGTCTAAGGCACTAGGTGATGAAACACCCTCGCTGTATTTTTTTTATTGCTGCCTTGGCGATAACAAAACCAGTGTTCATTTTTTTCTTTTCACCATTTTATATTTTATTCAATTTTTTTATTTTCTTCATACTTTGGCTTTTAGACAAGAGTATTTCAAGGTATCCTTTACTATCCCGAGTTTCAAGACGTGTGTAACTGCATATGGTAGGGTATCAACATTCAAATGTTTGGCTTCCAAAATAGAAACTATTTTTCAGACTTATTTTTATCCTCAGATTAGTGACTTCTTTCATCTTACTAACCCTTGGGACAACAGCTCATAACTACTTATTACCAGTTCGTTTAAGAAAACTTCTAATTTTCTTGGTTTTCTTAAATTTTTCCAATGTTTTGGATGTAATTTTTCACTATCTAATCTTTTATTATCAAATTTTTTTTGGTGCTTATATATAAAGTAATGCGTAAATAAGTCCAAACCTCCCCCAAACCTGTTTGCAGCAGTGTCCTCACTGTTGTTATCCGTTAAGCTCAAAAACCTGTAGACTTGGGAGGAAAAAGGGGACAAGAAATAATGAAAGTGAAATCCTCCCCCAAACTTCTTTTTGGCTCACAATTTTGTAAAAATCATTTTCTTTCAAGAGCCAAAATATAACCCCCCCAAACTTGAGTTAAACAATGTTAATCTTTTAAAATCACACGAGGGGGTCAAGGTTATTGGTCGATACCAAGTTTTGCAAAGACCGAAGGTCAATACCAACCATTCAAAAAATTTATCGATGAAGCACCAAGGTTGGTGGAAGAACATGTCACCTTTTGACGTGAAGAAGTGAGGAGGTGATAAGAGGTGTAATGGAAAAGGATTGCGTCTCAATTTGGAGAGACGACAAAGTGATAGTAATGATGGGTTACTCACATTATCATGATTGTCCATAAGAAAGGGTAGAGGTTCAATTTCTTTATCTTGGAGTTGATTCATTTCAACACCCGTATCTTTTAAAAATGCGAGTTCATCAGCGAAAATTTCCTCAAAGCTTTCATCGATACCCCGAAGAATAATGTCATCAGGAAAAACAGGGTGATCGTCAGACTCTATAAAAAGTTCCTCATTAGCGTTAGATGTTGACCCGGACAACTCGGTGGAAGAGTCCGTGTATGTATAATACATGGCTGGGTCAAACAACAACATATGAAAAGAGTCAGTATCATGAGGTTGATCAAATTCGCTGCTGTCGACATCCATTAATTCGACAGAACACACATGAGTATAGGGTTCGGAGGGTTCACTTCCCAACTTGTAAATATTAGGAGAGGCTGCGGAGGTCCAGGGGCGCCGGAGAAGAGAGCTCAGGTGATGTGAAAGAGGCAGAGATGCTGAGAGAGAGAGAGAGATTTAGAGAGGGAGAGAGAGATGCTGAGAGAAAGGGAGAGAGAGATTTAGGGAGAGAGAGATGCTGAGAGAGGGAGAGAGAGAGATTTAGAGAGAGGGGGGATGCTCAGAGAGAGAAAGAGAGAGAGAGATGCTGAGAGAGGGAGAGAGGGAGAGCTCGGTGGTTGCGACGTGCGGTCGACGGAGGCGCCGTCGAGGTGGTCAAGGTGGCCGGTAGGAGGAGGCAGCGAGGGAGGAGTTCGAGGTGTGAGGGTGCAGGGGAGGCCGGAGTCTCGTCGGCGGTAGAAGGAGGAGCTCGGGCTCACGGGGTTCCGGGTAGTTGGTAGAGGGGAGAGGTGTGAGGGAAGAAGGACGAGCGATCGTAGTCGTCGTTGGTGAGGCAGAGGGTTTAGAGAGAGGAGGGGTGTGAACGAGAGAGCGAGAGTGTGAGGGGGAAAAGAGAGACGAGGTGGCTTGGGGAGCTCGTGAGCGTGCGCGGTCGTGGTCGGGGTCGGGGTCGTGGGGCACGTAGTAGGGGACGTTGGCGAAGACGCGGGGGCGACGTGGGTTGCGCAGTGAGCAAAAGGAGAAAAGAGCGGGAATTGTGAAACGGAGAGGGGGAAGAGAAAGTTAACGGGTCGGGGTTTGGGTTGATTGGGCTGGGCTCTGGGAATTAAATACAAAGGGAAAAGGAAGTAGGGGAGTGGGCCGGGTTCTGGTGATTTAAATAAAATGGGAAAAAGAGATAGGGAACTGGGCCGGGTTTGGGAATAAATAAAAATAGGAGAAGTAGAGAAGAGTGGGCCGGCTTGGAAATTTAAAAAAAGAAAATGGAGAGTTAGGGTTTGGGTTAATTTATTAGAAAGAGTTTGGGAAAATAAATAGAGGGGGTTAGGGTTTAATAGTTAGGGTTAGGAAAATTAGGTGAAAATTAATTTGGAGAAATAGAAGTATTTAAGTATATAAAAATTTGTAATCTTGTTTGAAATACGAAAATAATTAAAAAGGACTGGGTATTACAGGTACCGGAGTGGTTTTTATAACAAAGAAAGGAGAGGAGGAGACTCAATTCGAAAGGGATCCGATCAATCTTCAACGGACTAGAAGCCCGAGGAAGATTCTCCACGAGTTCGGCGCTAGCTGACCCGGAGATAGACGGAAGCAATATAGTACGACGCAAACTTCGGGCGAGAAGGGCAAACGCATTCCTGCCCGGAACGCTTCCAGGTACAGAGCAATTTCATTGCCCTGCACCTGATCTGCCCGTTCACCCTCCCTGGTTAGACGAAGTGAATAGCCAAAGGGAATATGGAAGCGAGCCCGGATATCGGAAAGCTCGTCCAAGCGATTCAACATCGAGGACGTACCGCCAGTATTTTCGATGCGCACTTTAGGGGCCCACTTCGCCGCCCGACAATGAAGTACAAGGGCGTCCCCCCTCGGGGGTGAGCCCGACGCAGAAGACGAAGATGAGGAGGAAGAAGAACTTCCTCGGCTATCAGATGCCGAGTAGGAAGAAGACCCACTGGACTTGGCTTCAGAAGCTGAAGCCTCATCGCCTGACTCAAGCCCAACTACATCAATGGACACTTCAGAAGAAGACATCTAACCTGATTCAAGGAAGGATCGGCCGAAGAAGGGCTTTTGGCTGAAAGTTCGACCTAAGTAAAAGTGTGCCGGGCAATTTTCAGATGGCAGGAAACGACTATGGCAAAATGTCTGCCAAGGGATGGCCTCCCCTATTTATACACTCGATAAAAAACTATCCAACGGCCCAAATCCGTTCCCGCCGAAATGAAGTGTTGCACCTAACAGCCATGAGGACTCCACGTGGCGATCGACCATTAGACACCTCCCCCTCACTTGGATTCAACCGACGACCCATCACGTCCCGCCACCCCACGAGGACACATGGCACGAAACCCGACAGACCGAGCGAGCGAAGCGGCGTCCTCTTTACAGCGCGATCATTTTGCCGATCTGCTGACGTCACCGAAGATATGCGCAGGAATGAAGGCGCTTCGTGAGTCGCCACGTGGATCTAGGAATCTGAGAGGCGTAGCCGCCAAACGTCGCCTCATCCTCAGACAACCCATTACGAAGAATCCTCGACGCCGAGCTGAATTATTGAAGATCGGGATGATAGCCACTCTCGGTCCGGCCAACAAATTGGTTGGAACGAGAGTGGGAGGCTAGTGATGATACCCGTAAGTAGGAATTCCCCAGATCACGACACGTGGCAGGTGACGTGTCATCCACGTGAGCCTACTAGATTCCTGGGGGCTACAGAGCTGGAATAAATATGATGCATAGGGGACATTCCTCGGCGCCACGCCTCCGAGATTGCACCCGACCTCTTAGAAGACCTTCCCGGAGTACGTTCTCCCTTCTGCTGACTGTCAGCTAATAGCTCATCTCCGAGCTATCCTATAGCCGTGACTCCTCAGCTCACTTGCTCGTCTCCAAGCTATCCTATATTTGAGATTTCTCAGTGTCCCTATTTGGCCGAGAGCACGGAGCCCGAGCGCCCCGCAATGGCTCCGTGTATCTCGCCACGAAGAGATCTCCGCCGCTCCACGTCCTGCATCCTATGCTAGCGTATCTTGCCATTGATGGACATACCCACCATCAACGCGAACGTGATGCAGGGGCGCAACGGACGGAGAAGGTCTTGTATCGGCTTCTCCATGCGACCGCTATATAAACCTCTCTTCCAAATGACTCAGGTAGCACGAATTGAATCCAATACGCCACTACCCTGTCTCAATATTCCCCGGTACTTACTTGATCGTCGGAGGGTCCTACGGCGGCCTCCCACCGCGGGAATTCTTTTGCAGGTAGCTCGGTGTCAACAACCCATTGAGATCTACACGCTCAATCTTCCACAACAAATCTCAGCCGTTCAGCCCCGCTGGCCGTAAGATCGACGGAGGACAACATCTGAGAAAGATTCCGACTTCCATCAGCCGGCACATGGAAAAAATTACCTCGGATTGGATCTCGCCGACCAAATTAAGAAGGTTCATTTTTTTTTGACCAGAAGAAAAGGCAAAAAGCCCTCCTGTTTCATTAAAGGCTTATTTCTTATAAACATCCATATGGTTTGGCCTAATTCATAAGCCTATTTGAGCTTTTTTACTTACCATATGGAAATGGGTCACATGAATGCACATGCACCTATTTTTGTACTTTAATTCCGATCTACGCCTAGAATTCACTGTACTTTAGCCTGTCCTACAAATCTAAAAATCTCTAAAGAAAAATTGGGATGGTTGTGATTTAATTTGAGGAAGAAGATAGGTAGTCACTTGATATATAGAGGGCCATATAGGAGATGGGGAAACAAAAATAGGGTCACGTGCATTACACATGACCCACTTCTCTTGATTTATCAAAAGACTTAATATAATTAAAGTAGGAAGGGTCAATTAGGTAACGGAATTAAAATACATGGGGCATATGATAAGGAAAAAGGCTCAAATAGGTTTTAGGAATTAGACCAAACCACATGGACATTTTTAAGAAATAAATCTTTATGATAAGGAATTCTTTTAAAAAAAGTCTTGTTTTCTTTATAAAAATTTCTAAAATAGAGAAGAGGGCATCAGCTACAGAATTTTTGTAAATTTAGTAGTATTCATATGAGTTTGCATTATAATAGTATAAAGATAACCATTCTATCAATATTGATCATTATCTCCTATTTTTTCGATTTTTCTTAGGAACCACCGAAGGCAAGTAAATGATCTATAACAGTGCAAGAAATTTGAAAAAGTTTTCCTTATTGATTCTATTTTTTTATTACGGATGCAAGTCGGATTGGGTTTGAGCCGAAGATCTCCTTTGATGAGTGTTACAACTACTACCATTTTATTGATATTGATTAGTCTTTCTTATTATTAATTATTTTTTAACTACTTAAGGTAGAGTGATGATCTATATTGTCTCAAGAGGCAATTGTTTTTCTTTTCCTCGTCTCTCTAACCATAACTTTTATTACATTTCAAATGGATTTAAAAATCAAATGATTGATTGAAAACAATTTTAATGTAATGAGCTTCAACAATGTTTAAGATAAATACCATTAACTTTATAAATTGCAAGTAATTATAATCGACATTAAAAAATTGCAAATTAAGAAAAAACATCAAACTTTCAAGGATGTTCAATTTAATTCACAATAGCCAGAAATAATGAATAGGTAAAGAAAACAGCATAAACACTGAAAGCTTATGATATTTATCAGGCAATTGCGTTCGTGATATGTATAATTTATCATGTTTATCTCTACCAAATTAATACAAAGGGAGAGAGGCTCTTGAAATTGAGATTGCTTAATGGTTCTGTAGAAAGAAAATTTTTCATGATTTTTAAAATGAAAAATTTAAATTTAAAAAATCATGACCAACTTTAAAGGTCCTCTTAAATCTTTAAATATCTTTGCTTGCGCCCCAAACCCAAAACGGTTGCTGACTTAGTTGTTAAAAATATATAAAAACCTTTTCCATAATCGTACATACATAAAGAAGTGCATTAATGTGTAGAATAGTAGATATTTTGATGAAAAGGTCTAATATATAATGATATTTTAATAAAATAGACCAAAAATCATGTAGGCTAATACCAAAAAACATATAGCAATAGCTGGGCTTGGTATGGACACTTCGAATCCTAAAATCCCAGGAGCCCCAATAGAAGTGGCCATGAATTAACACTTTCGGGGTAAATTCGTGGGTGTCCTGGATGTGTGTGCTGTGTGCTTGTGTGTGCTGTGTGAGTATATTGTGTGTGCTGTGCGCATAGGATACGGGCGGCCAAAAAAAAAAAAAAATGCTCCTATTGTCAAGCTCTCTAAATCCACAAGAGGCAATTTTGCATCCACATGAAGCCCTAAAACCCCCAAAACCACGTAAGCCAAACTAGCTTTCAAACTCCCACTCACATCCCATGCAACAAAACTAACCACTTCCTCTCTCACCTCGATCCAACTCCTCCCTTCCTCCTTCCTCCTCCCTACTCCTCTGATCCTCCTTCTCATCGCCCGACGCCTCTTCCCATTCCCCTTCCTCCGCGTAAATATTCGATAACATCACATACGTTTTCACATTTCCGTTATCTGGTTGCAACATTCTTTTCGCAAATGACTTCACCGTCTCCAACTCCCCATGAATCATACAAGCCCCTAACAATGCACCCCAAATTGACTCATCGGGCTCGAACGGCATAGTTTCTATCAACTCATAAGCCTCCTTTACTCTCCCGGCTCGTCCTAGAATATCGACTACACAATCGTAAACTTCCATATCGGGGTTCACATTGTATTTACTATCCATTTGGTTCAAGCATTTCAATCCGTCATCGACGAGTCCTGCATGACTGCACGCACTCAACAAGCCTAAGAATACCACAGAATCAGGCTGTATCTCTGCTCTGATTATTTCTTGAAACAATTCTACCGCTTCGTTCACATAGCCATTGAATCCCGCAGCCAAACATCATCTAAGTGTATGAAAATAAATCTTTCCGGCGCATTTCATTAAAAATTTCCATGAAATGGGCGATGGAACCACACTTTGTGTACATGTTGATGAGTGCATTGGATATTTGTTGATTTTGCGAATAGCCTCTTGGGATAATGGCTGCATGGACTTGTTGGCCGCAGTTGAGGAGGGCAAGGTGAGCACAAGCTGAGATGATGCTAGTGAAAGTGAAGCAGTTTGGTTCGATGGATTTGGAGCTCATCTCTTGCAGCACAGCGAAGGACTCTTGGGGGCTAAATCGAGCCCAGCGATCATCGTGTTCCAAGTGATTATGTCTTTCACTTGCATTTGGACGAAGTATTCTTTGGCCTGTGAGATGCAATGGCATTTAAAATACATGTCAGTGAGAGAATTGCTGTCGGGGTAGATTGGCTTCGTGCCCGGATTTACCAGTGCCGGCATGGATTTGCTGACCGAGTTTTAAGTCGGAGATTGAAGCACAAGCGTGGATCGCTACGGATGAAGTGAACTGAACGGATTCGATTCAACCCCCTCCTGTATTGTATCCAAGCAGTTGTATTGGAGCCATAAACAATTTCAACTATGCCATAAATCTAATCCCAACCATTGGTATTCAAGCCCATGTTTCGTAAAACGCGTAGAACTATATTCCAGTACCCGAATCATCCTTTGGAACATGCGAACCGCGCCCGATCCGTCCCCCACCGTGTACAAGTCGTGATCATACTTGTCTCTCCATCCCTTCAAACACTTCCCTTGCCTCTCCAACCCCGTACCTTCCCATCGCCGCATACGCATCAACCAACCCATTCACCGCGTGCGGGGCCCTGTCAACCCCCACACTCACCGCCTTCCCATGCACCACACGTGGGCTCGACTCCATCCCCTTGCATGCCTTGATGGTGCTCGATATCGTGTAAGCGTTGGGGCTCACATTGTGATGAAGCATGGATTTGAACATGAGAAGTGCATTGGTGTATTGGGCATTGCATGCGTAGCACGAGACCATTGAGGTCCAAACGACGATGTCTCTTTTGGGCATTTCGCAAACACTCGGCGGGCGTGCCGCCGAGACCGTGCCTTGATCGGATAAGGATTTGATGAGGTTTGCTCAGGAACTTAGAGAGCGGGTTGAGTTTGGATTGGGTTTTGCTGTACAGGTTTTGTGATGGGGCTTTGTGAGTGGGTTGTTCAATTGTTTGGAAAGTGTAGGAGATTGAATTGTTTGGAGAGATGATCTGGGCATTTTGCACGAGTCTGGCCCCTCTCTTGATTGTGTGAATGCAACAAAGAATTTAGTAACATGCCCTAAGCTTGCATGCTTTTATAATTCAAATATGGATGGATTGTAAAAAGACATTTTGATGGCAAGAAACTTCAGCAAGTTGCATGGTTGAACTGTTGAACATTTGAACTTGTAACGTCCTGTTACAATTCTCACATCTTAGCAAAAAACATTTTGAAAAATTGATCAAATATTAATTTTTCCATAGTTACCAGTTATGTGATATTAATCAGACACAAAAGAAGGGTTTACGGGATTTTTTTTGGGTAATGTGATGCACATAGAGTGCCTTTTTATTTTTATTTCTACATTTTGTGTGTTTTTTGTCCATCTTTTCTTTTTCTTTTTTCTTTTTTTTTTTGCGGGGTGTGGGGATGCTGCTAGGACAGTGCTGCTGGAAAAAGTACTTCTATTTTTAGAAGATGGCTAAGGGGCTGTTTGGTTGCAGGATTATGGAATTTGGATTCCAAAAATAGTACGGTTGAAATTTCTGGATTTGGTAATTTGTTGTTTGGTTGGTTTTGGATTTGTAGATCTGGATTTGGTGATCCTTGTAATCTTTATTTGGTTGTTGGAAAAAAAATAGGATTTGGATTTGAGGATTTTAGAGAGAGATAGAGAGAGAGGGGATTGTTAAATAAATAAAGTGCATGGGTCCCATCTAAAAGTACAATGAATAGTGCCAAATCCTTGAGAATCCATGAAAATTTTTAGGATTCATGAATCCTTCTTTTGTGGTGGGCCCCCCATATAAAACAAAGGAATCCTAGAAATCCTAATCCTGCAACCAAACACAAAATTGTGGAATCCTAGGATTCCACAATCCAAAATCCTAATCCAAACCCATAATCCTGCAACCAAACAGCCCCTAATGGAAGGGAACATGTAATACCCCGGAGCAGTGCGGTCTTAAGACATCATGGTGATCTGCTCTGTCCCAGAGCAGTGCGGTCTTAAGACATCATGGTGATCTGCTCTGTCCACACTCAGTGCGGTCTGTTGCGGACATCTTGGTGATCTGAGTGAGGGAGCCATTTCAGAACAATAGGATCGGGTCCTTAAAGCACATTCCGAAAGAGGACCGAACTGCAGTATAAATATAATGATACCACCCTCAATTACAGAGGCGCCTTTTAAGTGAACCGGAACTACAGGAGCTTGAGAACTCCGTAGTTAAGCGTGCTCGGGCCAGGGAAGTCTTGGGATGGGTGACCTCCTGGGAAGTGGCCCCTGGTCGGGTCCGGTTCGCTATAAAGGGAAAAACCGTGCGGTTTCGGCCAGAGCGGACAATACCATCTGTACTGAGGCGTGGGGCGTTACATTTATGGTGGCCCATGCAGGTCCCTCAATAGTAGGTCTGTGGTTCGAGGACGAACCATTGTTCTTAGATGGGGGGAATGTAATACCCCAGAGCAGTGCGGTCTTAAAACATCATGGTGATCTGCTCTGTCCCCAGAGCAGTGCGGTCTTAAGACATCATGGTGATCTGCTCTGTCCACACTCAGTGCGGTCTGTTGCGGACATCTTGGTGATCTGAGTGAGGGAGCCATTTCAGAACAATAGGATCGGGTCCTTAAAGCACATTCCGAAAGAGGACCGAACTGCAGTATAAATATAATGATACCACCCTCAATTACAGAGGCGCCTTTTAAGTGAACCGGAACTATAGGAGCTTGAGAACTCCGTAGTTAAGCGTGCTCGGGCCAGGGAAGTCTTGGGATGGGTGACCTCCTGGGAAGTGGCCCCTGGTCGGGTCCGGTTCGCTATAAAGGGAAAAACCGTGCGGACATCCTGGGTGATCTGCTCTGTCCACACTCAGTGCGGTCTGTTGCGGACATCTTGGTGATCTGAGTGAGGGAGCCATTTCAGAACAATAGGATCGGGTCCTTAAAGCACATTCCGAAAGAGGACCGAACTGCAGTATAAATATAATGATACCACCCTCAATTACAGAGGCGCCTTTTAAGTGAACCGGAACTATAGGAGCTTGAGAACTCCGTAGTTAAGCGTGCTCGGGCCAGGGAAGTCTTGGGATGGGTGACCTCCTGGGAAGTGGCCCCTGGTCGGGTCCGGTTCGCTATAAAGGGAAAAACCGTGCGGTTTCGGCCAGAGCGGACAATACCATCTGTACTGAGGCGTGGGGCGTTACATTTATGGTGGCCCATGCAGGTCCCTCAATAGTAGGTCTGTGGTTCGAGGACGAACCATTGTTTTTAGATGGGGGGAGCCATTTCAGAACAATAGGATCGGGTCCTTAAAGCACATTCCGAAAGAGGACCGAACTGCAGTATAAATATAATGATACCACCCTCAATTACAGAGGCGCCTTTTAAGTGAACCGGAACTACAGGAGCTTGAGAACTCCGTAGTTAAGCGTGCTCGGGCCAGGGAAGTCTTGGGATGGGTGACCTCCTGGGAAGTGGCCCCTGGTCGGGTCCGGTTCGCTATAAAGGGAAAAACCGTGCGGTTTCGGCCAGAGCGGACAATACCATCTGTACTGAGGCGTGGGGCGTTACATTTATGGTGGCCCATGCAGGTCCCTCAATAGTAGGTCTGTGGTTCGAGGACGAACCATTGTTCTTAGATGGGGGGAATGTAATACCCCAGAGCAGTGCGGTCTTAAGACATCATGGTGATCTGCTCTGTCCCAGAGCAGTGCGGTCTTAAGACATCATGGTGATCTGCTCTGTCCACACTCAGTGCGGTCTGTTGCGGACATCTTGGTGATCTGAGTGAGGGAGCCATTTCAGAACAATAGGATCGGGTCCTTAAAGCACATTCCGAAAGAGGACCGAACTGCAGTATAAATATAATGATACCACCCTCAATTACAGAGGTGCCTTTTAAGTGAACCGGAACTACAGGAGCTTGAGAACTCCGTAGTTAAGCGTGCTCGGGCCAGGGAAGTCTTGGGATGGGTGACCTCCTGGGAAGTGGCCCCTGGTCGGGTCCGGTTCACTCTAAAGGGAAAAACCGTGCGGTTTCGGCCAGAGCGGACAATACCATCTGTACTGAGGCGTGGGGCGTTACAGAACATGAGGAAGAAGGGCATGGATTTGCGGTAGGGCCCACTACCCCCCTTCCCATGACAAATGGACCGTTTAGAATTTGAGTTAAAATGGCACAAATATATAACAAATACATTTTTTGCGTTTTTTGTCCTTCTTTTCTATTTCTTTTCTTCTTTATGCAAGTGCTGCTCATCAAAGACAACGTTCTGGCTTCATATTACTTTCTTACTTGTGTAATCCTACAGCCGATATCCGAACTCGTCTCCACCATACCCGATGAAAGCACACTTCTTAGATTTGGAGCCAAGCTTACTCTTTTCTGCCTTATCAATCAAAGAATATGCAATACAGCCAAAAACTTAAGGTGCGAATAGTTAACCTGTTTACCCGACCAAATTTCTTCTGGAATGCCTCCATCAAACGCACTCGCCGGGTTTCTGTTGATCAGATACACAGCAGCATCGACCGCTGCTGCCCATAAGAATTTTGGCAGATTCGCATCCAAGGTCATGCTTCGCACTCGCTCTAGGATCGTTATGTTCATCCTTTCAGCGATACCATTTTGCTGTGGCGTCCCAGGTACCGTCTTCAACCAACGAATACCCTTTTGCGAGCAAAACTCCTCGAACTCTTGGGTGCAGTATTCCCCGCCATTATCGGACTTTAGGCGTTTAACCTTCATCCCCGTTTGGTTCTCCACCTGCGCAATCCAGTGTTTGAAGATGCCAAACACATCGGACTTTTTCTTCATCGCGTATACCCATGTCTTTCGACTTGTATCATCGATGAACGTCACGAAATACCGATTTTCTCCATAAGACTCCACCGAGGCCGGACCCCACATGTCCGTATGCATCATCTCCAGTTTCTTAGTCTTTTTCGCTACGCCTCCAATTTGAAATCTGAGCGCGCTTTGCTTCCCACAAACGCAGCTCTCGCAAAACCCCAACTCCACCTTTTTCAGCTCCGAAAGAACCCCCTTAGCTTGAAGAATTTTCATGTTCTTCTCGCTGAGTTGCCCCAATCTTTTATGCCACAACGAAGTCTCCGAATCTTTCTCCGAACTGGCCGTCAATGCAGCCGAGCCTCCGCTGCTCCCATTGAATGAGTATAACGAACCACTCAGCTTGTCCCTTACGAACACCAACGATCCTTTGGAAATCTTCCATTGAGAATTCCCAAACGTTGTAATAAACCCTTCGTTGTCTAGCTGACTTGTGGAAATCAAGCTTTTCTTCAAATCCGGAATATGACAAGCATTCTTCAATTTGATTTGACCACCTCCTGACGGTTGCAAGATGATCGTCCCCTTTCCAACGATCTTACACGATTGACCGTTTCCCACCGTCACATGTTCAAGATCGCCCTGAACATACTCGCTAAAGTGGTGTCTGCCCGAAGTGCAATAAAAAGAAGCCCCTGAATCTAGGAACCAAGTATCCGCCTTTGTGTTCTCGTTCGCCGATAGACAAAGACCTTGTTCCTCTTGTTCTTGTGTAGACACCACATTCGCTTCCTTTTCATCCGTCTTCTCATCTGAGCTTTTCTTCAGAAGCTTACATTCACTTCTTCTGTGGCCCTTCTTTCCGCAATTCCAACAGGCGCCTTGGATTTTTCCTTGAGATTTACCTCGGCTTTTAGACTTGCCCTTTTTCCACTTTCCTATTTCCATTGTTCTGCCACGATTCTCCACCGAAAGTGCAGAAGTTCTAGAACTCCCACTCACGGACTTTCTTCGCATCTCATCGTTTAATATGCAGCTTACCGCATCATTAAACGTGAGAATCCCCGAGATAGAGTTGCTAACCGCCATCACTAGGTTCTCCCAACTCTCTGGCAACGAACATAGGAACAATAGGGCTCGAATCTCGTCTTCAAAGATGATTGAAACGGACTCAAGTTGGCTTGTCACACTGTTGAATTCGTTCAGGTGCTCTATCACCGAACCATTCTCTACCATCTTCATGTTGAAAAACTTCTTCATCAAAAATATTTTATTTGATGTCGATGGCTTTTCATGCAACTTCGCTAACGTCGTCATTAGCGCTTTAGTTGTTTTCTCCTTTGAGATATTAAAGGCCACCTGCGGAGTCAACGACAATCTGATCGTCGCCAAGGCTTTCCTATCCAAAAGGTTCCACTCCTCATCGGTCATCTTCTCGGGCTTTTCTCCTAGCAACGGAAGATATAGATCCTTTTGGTATAGACAGTCTTCTAACTGCATGCGCCACCAACCAAAATTGTGACCATTGAATTTCTCGATTCTTATCTTATCCTCTGCCATCTTTCGTCTGTATCGCAGCAAACCCGACTTCCTCCTCGATCTGAACCGACGCCTTCAAAACTACAATCTAAGAAAGTGGGGAAAAGGACACAAGCATCGTTACCCACCATTACCTAGATTATAGAATCAAAGAACCCTAGGTTCTCTTAACCTTGTCACGCCCCGCTTCCCAAAATACGGAATACGAGGGGTTGACAAGGCCAGCCATGCTCCTACGGTCAAGGAAATATCCTGCCGTAGTCACACTTCGGCTTCTAACTTTACGTGGTAATCAGTAATACAATGCACAGGTAATGAGAAATGCAGTAACTGAAATAAAGCAAATACAAAGGAACTAACCAGAAGGAGAATCAAGGGGGTATAGCTCTGAGTAGCTGATCAATATGTCCGAGATGTTTTCGAGGTACGTCTGGTCATGATCCAAGCTAGATCCACTTCTCACTCTGAGCATGCATACTCAGGTCGTCAGAGCGACACGATAGCAATATATACATAGGTGTAAGTGGTAACTCGTAGAGTAATAATGGATGTATAACAGTAAACCAAGACAGTAAAGATGTGAATATGGAGTAACCAATGCGGTGTCTAATAGATCAGGTGAACAGTAAAGCAGAAATATAGTATGTCAGGTGTGTCAATACAGTAAGTAATGCATGTCAATGTCACTATCTCTATCAGTCTCTAAGTCTCACTGTACAGGTCACTAAGCCTATCGTCAGTCCAAGTGTGAGAGTCAACCACTCGCGAGTGTCCTCCACCCAAGGGTAGGACCCAAGGGCAAGGGACCACGGGCCCAAAGTATAACTCACGGTAATAATCATGTACCCTGTAAATCTCCATATATCTCCATATATATAAGCCGGCATGGGACTCCCGAGATTCTGTTTAACTCATACTCAAACTACCCCACACCCCGTGGTCTACATCAAACGCCAACCATAACCTCAAATACCGGTCGGTCCATGACAAGTCTGCGTGAGAACTGGAGACAGGATCTCCATCAAGCACGTCCCGACTAATACCCAAGATAAATGGACAGTGTCTGGTGCCTTGTCTGTGACACCCATACAAGAGCTTCCATAAGTGTCCCATACCACTTATAGTCACACTTATACGCGTCCCACAGACGTCGACAATGCAATAGAATAATAGGGTTCACTGATTGTGTAGAAGTACATGTCACTTTCACTTATCCACTCATGCACGAACACTAACGTACTTGCCACAATCACCACTAACACCTAACACTGGGTAATGCACATGATCACTAGGCTACCAATGCAATAACATATACATATGATGCGATGAGAAAACACTATGTAAGGCAGGATTAAGATGTCATATGTCGGTATCCTACCACTTGCACAATTTATCATGAATAATATATGCCAAAATTTAGTACAACAATGAACAGGGGATAAGTAGTATATTTGATTATCTACACAGCAAGTTTAGTTTCGCGTCAATCGGGTTTCAGGATCACTAGATATGGTCATTTCATTTTAAGCGTTCACTGCTGGAAATCCGGTTTCAGAATCGGAAGTCTGTTTCGCAACGCATTTTAATCCCAGTTGGGATCAGATTTTAGCGATACTACAGTTGAATGAAATCTAGGGTTTTCAGTAAGGTTTTCAACGCAATAGACGGATTCTCAATCACATCTGTACGTCAAAAGTTATGCACTATTCAACATTTGGGTATCAGTTATGGTTCTGTTTGGGACTGCTATACGTCTTGATCTTTTAATTTGCAGTTAAAATAGTAAACGACAATAAAATGGGGTGAAATCACTTGCGTTATTTAACTAACAGATTCACCTTTGATAAACTGCAGAGTTATGCAACATACGAATTCAGGAAACAAGGTGGTACACATTACGGGACAGCAAACAGTAACCAGAGTCGCTCTGGACTGCAGTCCAGAGTCGCACTCCGACCCGAATATCGTCACAATATCAGTACAGAAACCAATAGAAATTTGCATAGGGTTACAAGTCGTTGAGTCGGCTTTGATTTGAGCCCTCGAACGTATCATTTCAATATGTACATAATTTATTGTGATTTTAACGATTTTCAGGTGCGGGGAATACCCAGTTTTTGTGGGTGTAGTTGGGGTGTTCGTCTAAGTCGTTAACGGTCATATTTTCCAGTGAAATTTACACACAAGGTTCATTGACTTACGGGCCAGACTATGCAATTGAGTTCCGTCAAATTAAATGAAGGTATTCTTTCAGATCTTGCATCGAACACTTATGTTATATAAGGTTTTCATGAATCGCAAACAGGGGATTAATGCGGTTTGATTTATAACGGGAATAATATAGCATGTAGCAAGTAGGGTACTTGCCTGGAGACATTTTGGCGATGCACGGCAGCGGCAACGGCACGGACACGCGACGAATCGGTATGGCTAGAACAGCGACTCGTACCCGTCACGGCAGTAGAATGGCTAGGTTTGAGCTTTGCTAGGCTTTGGTGATGCAACCGGAGCTTGGAGGCGACGGTAACCGAAGGTGACGGTCAAGGCCGTGACGATGTTAAGCCCAGCAGCAGCGACAATGAGAGATCACGTACGGGTCGTGGCTCGGCACCGGCAGCGGCGGCGGCAGCGGCTCAGGGTGAGCTCGGATCTGTTCTCACGGCAGCGAAGAGCGGCGCTGGTTGGCCGGAGCAGGGGAGGGCTACGGGCGTGGGCGAGAGGTGCTCGGGGAGAGGGTCGGGGTTCCGGTGACGCAGGGACAGCGAGGGTGCAGTGAGAGAGGGAAGTGCAGTGGGAGAGGGAGAGAGAAGGAGGGCTTGGTGGTGGTGAGGAGGTGGTGCTCGGGTCGACGAGGCGGCTCAAGGCAGTGGGGAGCTCATCGGCGTCGTCGGGGTGCAGGCGGTGGCCGTGGTCGGGTGCAGGCGAGATTGGTGGGTCAGTGAGAGAGCTCGGGTGCAGGGGAGCTTGGTGGGTCGGCGTGAGAGCTCGGTCGATGGAGGAGGAGGAAGGAAGGAAGTGGTGGCGTTGAATTTGACGGAGGTGAGAGTTCGTCGGCGGTGATGGAGAGGGAGGTTGCGACGAGTTCTGAAATTAGAGTTGGAGGAGGTTTGAGAGCGAGGGTGAGAGAAAAAGAGGAGAAAGGGGTTGAGGCGGGGAGAGGTTGAGTTCGAGGGGTGTTCCCCTCCGAATGACGGCGCGACTGGACGTCTTGCCTGTGATTCGGGGGCAGATGCTAATTGGTGCTATCCGTCCACCTCTCCGAAGATGCCAAGTTGATTTATGGCACCGTGTATCGAAGGTTTAAACGGATGCGTCCGATGTAGCAGACTTCGTCAGATTCCCCCTCGCTTGAGGGGTTTTTGATTGTGGGGACGCTCTTCCCTGCAGGCGCAAGCCCCTGCAGTTAATTACGCTACCGCATCGCGGTAACCACTTTCTCCTTCTCCAGATGGTCACTTCGTGTCGCATGTGTTTATTTTGTGTTTAGTTGCCCGTGGATTGTATATGGAGACTGAGTTATGTTGTCGCCCGTAGGGCGTGGACTAGTCCAAATCCGTATTATCTTAGATTTGGGTTTGGGGGTTTGGGTTTAAGGATACGTTAGCCTCATTGAGGACTAAGATCAACTTAAACGTTTGTTAAGGATACGTTAGCCTAGTTTTTGGACTAAGATCGACTTAACGGGATCGTTTAGATCCAACAATAGGGCAATTAAGGGAGCCCTGTTGTTTAGTTTAGTGACATTGCGGTCAATAGGTAGTTTAAGGACATTGCGGTCCAGTGTTAGTTTTAAGACGTTGCGGTCAAGGTTAAGGACGTCGTAGTCCGTGGATTTAAGGACTCCACAGTCCGATGTTAGTTTTAAGACATCACGGTCAAGGTTAAGGACCTCATAGTCCATGAGTTTAAGGACCCCACAGTCCGTCGTTAGTTTTAAGACATCCCGGTCAAGGTTAAGGACCTCATAGTCCATGAGTTTAAGGACCCCACAGTCCGTCGTTAGTTTTAAGACATCCCGGTCAAGGTTAAGGATCTCATAGTCCATGAGTTTAAGGACCCCACAGTCCGTATTAATATGTGGTCACCGGGACCCGTCACCTCTTTGAAGACGTTGAGGAATTACAACGCTAAATATCAAAGGAGTGAAGAGATGTACCCTTAAACCGAGGTAGATTAAATAATCTTTGGCCCAATTTGGAACCAAGACCAATTAATTATATTATGAGCCCATTGGCTCAGTTGAATTTGAATTGAGGACTTATGGCCAGCTTGGGCTAAGTCCAATCATGTTTAGGATATTGGCCCTCTGTTGGTCCATTAGAGGAGAGGCTTTGCCTCTAAACACTTAGCCAATGGGACTAAAGTTAGTGTTAAACACTAAACATCAATCAGTGTTGAACACTGAGAATGAGATTGACAAGTTAGTGTTTAACACTAAAAGATAGTTAGTGTTAAACACCAGCAACAGAGCTTTCAAATTAGTGTTTATACACTAAAACAAATCAGTGTTAAACACTGGCAATGGAGATTTCAAATTGGTGTTTAACACTAAGGCAGATCAATGTTAAATACTGGAAACAGGATTTTCCAGGTTGGTGTTCAACACTAAGAAAGTCAGTGTTAAACACTGTAAATAGATGTTTTCCAAATTAGTGTTTAAACACTAAGAAAATCAGTGTTGAACACTGGATATAGAGCTTTCAATTTTAGTGTTAAACAGTAAGGCAAGAGGGGTCACATGGTAGCACGTGAGAGCGCCCTCAATTCATTTTGTTCTGCCAAAAGTATTGAATACTTTGGAGCATCACGCTCTGTCATGTGATGGGAATTCTGGTGTTTGTCCGTTAAAGCTTCAGCCAAGGGATCACGTTGTAGCACGTGATAGCGCCCTGTTTCCCTTTATTTTGTTCTACAGATAAGTGTTTAACACTTTTAATTCTGAAAGCCATCACGTGTGGGCACGTGATGGGGGCCTGCGCTTTGATCTGTTAGAATGTTCATTAGGGGTCACGTGTCGACACGTGAGGGCGCCCTAAAGCTCTTTTCTGTTTCTTTTCAGGGGTCACGTGGTAGCACGTGACCCTATTCCTTTGCCTGTTTGAAGATGTGTTTATCTTTTTAAGAATTGAATTCTTCATAGGGTTAAACCCTAGCAATAACTTTAGAGGAATTAAATTCCTACTTTCTTTTGAAGAATTATATTCTTAAGTAGGGTTAAACCCTCATTTCTTCTTTCTTGAGGGAATTAAATTCCTGTTATTTTAACAGAACTAAGTTCTTAACTAGGGTTAAATCCTGATTCTGTTTATTCTGAAGGAATTAAATTCCCATAACATAGGGTCAAACCCTAATTTTATTTTAAAGGAATTAAATTCCTATAGTTCTGTGAGAATTAAATTCTCAAGCTTTCATTCCCTCTCTCTGCTTTGGATCTGCATGGCAGGATCTCAACCCATTGAGAATTAAATTCTCAACTCAATGGGAGATATGCACTTTACAGATCCTCCACCAAAGAGAGAACTATGTTCTTCTGTTTTATATCAGAGTTAAACTCTGTTGAGAATTGAATTCTCTTTTCCTTTCAAAAAGCCTTCCCTTTCTTACCTAGGGTTTTCTTTTGCAGAAGATCCAAATTCCTCCAAAGTATCAAGGCTCTCCTCTTTTTTTATGTATCGATTCCTTTCTGCATGTCTGTCTCTCTGTGTGTCTCTTGGCTCCTATTTATAGGAGAAGCAGCCGAATCAATTAGTTTTGGTGAATCTTTCATTGAGAGATTTAATTTGTATTCACCATTCGTTTTGGACCTTTGGATTATTATGTGAATTTTAATCACCATTGGATTTTAAATCCCGAGATTCTCCTTTGTTATTTCGGTTAGATTTTAAGGGGAAATCTTTCCAAGTTTAGGCTTTTTCCATAGATAGGTGATATTTAAGAATCTTTAAATCTTTAATTCAATCGGTTCCTTTGGAAAAATTTGAGAGGCCTTTTCTCAGAATTTAATTCTGTTAACAGATAGGCTTTGAAAGCCGGTCACGTGTGGCCACGTGACCCTTGGTCACGTGTGGGCACGTGACCCCCTTGGAACGAGACCTCTTCTTCCTTTTTGCGCTCTGCCTTCTGGCTGCCGCTTAGCCGTCACGTGCCACCACGTGACCCCTGGTCACGTGTGAGCACGTGACCCTCGCCTGGAGCCTTTTTCTTGATTTGATCAGGGAATTGAGTCTGCTGCTTTTGAGTGTCACATGCCAACACGTGACCCTGGTCACGTGGGAGCACGTGACATCTTCTGAAGCCTTTTCCTTGATTTGATCAGGGAACCGATGTGCCTTTGAAGCCGCTTTTAAATGTCACGTGCCAACACGTGACCCTGGTCACGTGGAAGCACGTAACCCTTTCTGAACCCCTTTTCTTTGAAGTAGTCGGGAAGCTGAATCTGCCTTGCCGATGCTTTTAGGTGTCACGTGCCAACACCTGACTGCTGGTCACGTGTGAGCACGTGACCCTTTTCTGAAGCCCCTTCCGTAGGCTTTCCTGATTTTAAATCAGGAAACAAATGCCCCCACAGCGTTGTTCTCACGTGTCTGCACGTGAGTGCAACGCTGTCACCTTTTGCGACCGTCGGATCTGTTTTGGGAGTAAGGTAGATTAATTGTCCTTTCAGAAGCGCCTTCACTTTTTCATCCTCTTCTTTTCAAACATTTTCTTTTAAGAATTTGATTCTCGTTCTCAGAGCTTAGTTTTCTGTTGTGTCTGTGCAGTGCCACTTTATCTTTCAATCGAAGGCTAGTGCTCACGTGTTGCGCATGCAGGGATCTGCTTGATGGGGACGTTTCATTTCCCTAACCAATGCGTCGTTGGATTTCATTTCCAACGCTCTCTCCTTCTTTCCGGGCTTTGAGAATCGTCCCACCATGCACAACATTTTTTGTGCATAGCATTAAATGCTCCCCTTTATAACCTGAACCCATGCCTTACTTCTTTTCTTCACAGAGAAATCCATTCATACCTTAAGGTGATCATCTTTGAGAACACAATCAATCGCCATGGCTTGCAATCGTCCCCATGCTCGTCGGCAACCATGGGATGTGCCCATTGAGGAGATAATCCCTCGCTTCGCTGCGCGGCTGGCAGATCCCCTTCTCACCGACGCTCAATGTGACACGGTGATGTATGAGCTACTGACTCATCGGGGCTCTCCTCTTCCCATGGGCTCCATTTGGCTCCGGATGATCCTCATGTCCGTGCTTGCCGATATACCCCCTCATCCGGCGGAGATGACTTCGGCGATCCTTGACGCGGCGGAGGACAAGCTTGAGTGCTTTCACGAGGCTTGTCTAATCACTCAAGCTCTGAAGGATCACTCAGTTCATATACTGAGTCAGATAAGAGCCCGTCGGGCCGTCATGTCTGCTTTCGCTGATGAGCACGGCTCCAACCGATGGGAAGCGACTCCTCGCGAAAACCGTCGTTTTGACGTACTGGAGAAAGCGGAGAGGGAGCTGGAGAATTTTGTGTTTTGCTTTGTCAACCCTTGCATTTCTGATCCCTTATTTGGTGATCTTTTTCCGGTAGTGTAGTCTGTTTGAATCAATGTACTCCTTTTATCATTGGCGTTTTGCATGCTTTCTGTTGAATTTTCATGTTTGTCAGATAGTCATACGTATATCTTGCTTGCGTAAACGAGCTGCATGTTTTTCTTATGGGAATCTTCTTTAATTGCGAGCACCATCGTTACGTTGCATGCGCGTCAGTGCCTCGGGTAACATTTCCTTTTAAACATTCGTACAGCTGCAAATGCGCGCCTGATGGGATACAGATCAGAAACTTTCTTTGTTATCTCCCGTATCGGGTGGTTTGTGCTGGCTTTAGATCGAGTATTGTTGTCGAAGGGGGGTTTATGAATGAAGGCATATTTTTCTCTTCAATGGTGTGTCCCCTTTCTATTGAATGTGTTCTGCGGACAATTTATCTCGATCTCCTTGCAGGGCAGCGATGGCTTAGGATTCAGGGTTAAGATCTGCTTCCTAGGACTTTCGCATTTTATGAGCCACGAGGGTCTCATAAAGAGTTTTTCTCCCTATGGGTCGAGAGGATCCTATAAGTGTAAGTTCTTCTTAAGAATCATAAGGATTCTTAAGCGGGTTTTCCCTTGAGAGTCATAAGGATCTCACAAGAGAGTTTTCTTCCTTACAGGTCGTGAGGGCCTACAAGTGCTGGATGTGGTCGCCCTTGTCCGTGTTTCACGGAGTCAGGGGTTTCTCAAGGCATCGTAGTTTAAAGACGTCGCGGTCAAGGTTAAGGACCTCATAGTCCGTGGATTTAAGGACTCCACAGTCCGATGTTAGTTTTAAGACATCACGGTCAAGGTTAAGGACCTCATAGTCCGTGGATTTAAAGACTCTACAGTCCGATGTTAGTTTTAAGACATCACGGTCAAGGTTAAGGACCTCATAGTCCGTGGATTTAGGGACTCCACAGTCTGATGTTAGTTTTAAGACATCACGGTCAAGGTTAAGGACCTCATAGTCCGTGGATTTAGGGACTCCACAGTCCGATGTTTGGTTGCAGGGACCCGTCACCTCTTTGAAGACGTTGAGGAATTACAACGTCAGGCATCAAAGGAGTGAAGAGATGTACCCTTAAACCAAAGTAGAATCAGTACAGAATCAGCGTGGTTGATTGTTAGTTTTAAGACATTACGGTCGAGGTTAAGGACATCATAGTCCGTGGATTTTAAGGACTCCACAGTCCGGTATTTGCTCTGGATGCTTCACACGGGTTCACTGCCGTGCTTGGCGAGGACCAGGCTCCGCTCTGGGCGTTTTCCGCGGGGTCAAAGAGTGACATTATCCGCGTTCCACGTGACCAGGAATTTTGCACTAGATGCTTCACACGGGTTCACTGCCGTGCTCGGCGAGGACTAGGCTCCGCTCTGGATGCTTCACACGGGTTCACTGTCGTGCTCTGCGAGGATCAGGATCCGCTCTGGACGTTTTCCACGGGATCAAAGAGTGACGTTATCCGCGTTCCACGTAACCAGGAATTTTGCACTAAATGCTTCACACGGGTTCACTGCCGTGCTCGGCGAGGACTAGGCTCCGCTCTGGATGCTTCACACGGGTTCACTGCCGTGCTCTGCGAGGACCAGGATCCGCTCTGGACGTTTTCCACGGGGTCAAAGAGTGACGTTATCCGCGTTCCACGTAACCAGGAATTTTGCACTAGATGCTTCACACGGGTTCACTGCCGTGTTCGGCGAGGACTAGGCTCCGCTCTGGATGCTTCACACGGGTTCACTGCCGTGTTCTGCGAGGACCAGGATCCGCTGTGGACGTTTTCCACGGGGTCAAAGAGTGACGTTATCCGCGTTCCACGTGACCAGGAATTTTGCACTAGATGCTTCACACGGGTTCACTGCCGTGCTCGGCGAGGACTAGGCTCCGCTCTGGATGCTTCACACGGGTTCACTGCCGTGCTCTGCGAGGACCAGGATCCGCTCTGGACGTTTTCCACGGGATCAAAGAGTGACGTTATCCGCGTTTCACGTAACCAGGAATTTTGCACTAAATGCTTCACACGGGTTCACTGCCGTGTTCGGCGAGGACTAGGCTCCGCTCTGGATGCTTCACACGGGTTCACTGCCGTGCTCTGCGAGGACCAGGATCCACTCTGGACGTTTTCCACGGGGTCAAAGAGTGACGTTATCCGCGTTCCACGTAACCAGGAATTTTGCTGATTGTATCCGCATTTCACGGGATGGAGGTTTGATTGTTGGCGATATGTATACCACCGAGCCATGGAACTGGGAGTTGCCGCTGTTCCGCTTAGCTTAGCGTTGTGTCCGTTGTTACGAGACGAGTGTTGAAACGATCTCCAGGTCTCCTTTGGCCCGTCGAGACTTGGCTTTCTCTTTTGATGAAACCTGGGGGAAAAGTATGATCCCTTTTTTGTTTACGCCCTTGGATTGTGTACAGGGTGTGATGGAACATCACCTGTAGGGCATAAATTGAAACCACTTTTTTTATATTTTATTTCTTTTTCCGCGATGCTCTATCATTTCAGCTTTTATATCGCGGAGGTCGCGATTGCCCTATCATTTCGGCGATTTTTCGCGGTGCCCAATCATTTCGGCTATTTTTTTTCATTTTCACTCGCTGTTTTTTATTGCGAGTTGCCCCATCATTTCGGCTATTTTTCATGCATACATTTTTACTTGCTGCTTTTTATTGCAAGTTGCCCCATCATTTCGGCTATTTCGTATGCATGTGTGGCTTGCTAGCTTTTTCGCCGCAAACTTGGATTTTAGACACCGATTTCGGCATCAGCACCGCTGCAACTGGGATGTTGCCAGGAGCGAATCATCATTTGCCTCTGTCGATATCGAACAAAGATGGCTTAGTAAACAGGGTTAAGGGTCCTGTCGACCAAGGCTTTTGACTTCATGAGCTGTAAGGGTCTCACAAAGATATTTCTCCCTACAAGTCGTGAGGATCTTGCAGGTGTATTTTCTCCTTAGGGATCGTGAGGATTCCTAAGTGTATGTTCCTCTGTAAGTCGTAAGGATCCTACAAGAGGGTTTTCTCCTTATAAGTCGAGAGGAATTATAAGGGTTGTTCACCATATGGACATGTCCCTAGTCACGGGTGTGACTTTGCTGGGGAAATGTTTATTCGCGCCCATGGATTGTATACAAGGGTCAGTATTGAGCCGCTTGTAGGGCAACATCGAAGGTTGTGAGGGATCTGCTTAAGAACAGGTTTAGCTTTCTGTAATTTAAGACTTTCAAATCTCATGAGCCGTGAGGGTCCCATAAGAGAATTCTCCTTACGAGTCGTGAGGATCTCGCAAGTGTATTTTCTCCTTAGGAATCGTAAGGATTCCTAAGTGTGTTGCTCCTTTGTGAGTCGTAAGGATCTCATGCGGGTGGTTTCTCCTTACAAGGTCGAGAGGACCTTATAAGTGTCTTTTCATGAGGTTGCGCCCTTTCGGGTTTTCACAAACACTCGCCGGTAGTCCTGATGTTTTTACTCACGGAGCCTTTTCGGGTTTTCATCCGTGCCCATTTTGCTTATGGACATACCGTTTTTTTTATTCTTTTCATTTTCTTTTTCTCCTTTTTTTTTACGAGGCCGCGCCCTTTCGGGTTTTCACGAACACTCGCCGGTAGCCCTGCTGTTTTTACTCACAGAGCCCTTTCAGGTTTTCATCAGTGCCCTTTTTGCTTATGGACATACCGTTTTTATTTATTATATTTTTTTATCTCGTCAGCCTAAGGATGCTGCGGTATTAGTTTAAGGACGTTTCGGTCCGCTATTAGTTTAAGGACGTTTCGGTCCGTCGTTAGTTTAAGGACGTTTCGGTCCGTCGTTAAGAGGCTGGCTACCGTTTATAAAACTTGATCTTAGTAAGATAGCGAGCGGGCATGGTCATCGTCACCTATCATTGACCTAGGCTGTGGCTCATTAAGCGTAGTATTTCTTTAGGAAGCGACCTTTTATCGGCCTGGAAGGCCTTTCACCGTGCACGTCCATGAGTAGATAGGCCCTATCCTGGTAGACCTTATCTATGATGTACGGGCATTCATAGTTTGGCTCGAATTTTCCCCGCTTGGCGCGATTGGGGATCATAGGTCTTTTGACCACTAGTACGAGTTCGCCTTGGCGGAACGTCCTCGGCCTGGTCAATCTTTTGTACGAGCGCGTCATCTTTGCTTTGTAGGCCTCTAGATTTTGTTGCGCTATGAGCCGGGTTTCATCGAGGGCATCAAGCTCCTCAAGCCGAAGGTGAGGATTTTCTTCGTCTGTCAGCTCGTAGTGGACTGCCACTCGTAGAGAGGGTAACTCTACCTCGAGGGGGAGCACTGCTTCCGTCCCAAATACCAACGCGTACGGCGTTGTGTTCGTGGCCGTCTTGAACGTAGTTCGATAGGCCCAGAGAGCTTCTTGCAGTCTTTCGTGCCAGTCTTTCTTATTTCGTGACACTGTTTTCTTCATGATCTTCGTCAAGGTCTTGTTGAAGGCCTCGGCCAGACCGTTAGCTCGTGGATTGTAAACTGAAGAATATCTCCAGTCTATATTGTGCTGCTGCGCGAAGTGGCTAATCTTATGGCTTCAATAGGCCGGCCCGTTATCGGAGATAATCCGCCGTGGAGTTCCAAACCGATAGATGACGTGCGTCTTGAAGAAGTAGAGGATATTCTCTGTCTTCACTTCCCTCAGCGGTACTGCTTCTGCCCATTTGGAGAAGTAATCAGTTGTCGCCAGGATGAAACGATGTCCCCGGGACGATGCTGGTTTGATGGGGCCGACTATGTCAGTCCCCCACATTTCGAATGGCCAGCTAGCCACCGTTGGATGTAGTGGATTCGGATGCTGGTGGATGAAATCCCCGTGGATTCGGCACGAGTGACATTGCTTCGCATACTCGAGGCAGTCTTGGATCATCGTGGGCCAGTAGTAACCCATCCATTTAATTTTTAACTTCATCTTCGGGCCTGCTTGATGAGAACCACAGATTCCGTCATGAACCTCTTGAACGACTCTTTCTGCTTCGTCCGGTCCTAAGCATCTCAGCCACAGAGAATCAAACGACCTCTTAAACAGAGTATCATTGACGAAAGCGAAAGATAGAGCTCGTTTCATGAGCTGATGTCTTGAGGATGCTTCTTCGGGGATTCGGTGGGACTTAAAGTAGTCTATGAAGACCTCCCTCCAGTCCTCAGCCTTCTCACGGTCTTTTTATTTGTAGGGTTGTTTGCTCAGTCGCACCCTTTTCTTCGTATGACTCGGGAGATATTTCTGCTGGGGCGAGCACTCGACGGCTTTGTACCACGATTTTAACGTCATCAAGGTTCTCGTCAGCCAGTTCTTTAGCGAGCTTAGCTAACGTGTCTGCTTTGCTATTTTCTGCGCATGGTATACTTTCCAAAGTATAGGAGGGAATTTGGGTCAACAGTTGTTGCACCTTTTCACCGTACTTCACCAACTCCGGTTTGTACGTTTGGTAGTCGCCGTTTACTTGACTAACGACCAGTTGAGAATCTCCGTATATGAGGAGGTTTTCAATTCCCAAGTCGATGACGATCTCGAGACCTGCAATCAAGGCTTCGTATTCGGCTTCATTGTTCGTCCTCGGTTCTGTTAAGGAGAAAGCAAAGCGCATTATCCTTCCTTGTGGAGTTACGAAGACGAGGCCTACCCCCGATTTGATCATTGGGGTACTTTGTTTGCGCTTCTTTACGGAGGACGCTCCATCGAAATAAAGTTCCCATCGGGTATCACCACCGTCGATCGCGTCAAATGCATGTTCGTCCGGCAAATCACAGTTCAGAGGAGAATCAGCCGGTATCGGATGTTCAGCGAGAAAATCGGCGATGGCCTGGCCTTTCACTGCCTTGAGAGGTCGATACGTTATCGAGAACTCCATCAGGAGTAGAGCCCATTTAGCGAGTCGACCCGTCAATATAGCCTTTGACATCAAATATTTAAGAGGGTCCACCTTCGAGATGAGACGGACTTCGTGCGCCAACGCATAGTGCCTGAGCTTTGTTATCGCGAAGATCAACGCCAAGCAGTGTTTTTCAATGGGAGAGTAGTTGCTTTCTGCCCCCAGCAGAACTCGACTTAAGTAGTAGAGCGCTCTCTCTTTTCCTTGATCGTTCTCTTGTGCCCATAATGCGCCTAAGGAACCTTCGAGGGCGGTTGTATAAAGAATGAGGGGTTTTCCCTTGACCGGCGCAGCCAACACCAGAGGGTTTTGCAGGTACTGCTTGATCTCGTCTAGTGCACCTTGGCATTTGTGATCCCAAACGAATGGAGTTCCCTTCTTCATTAGGTGGCTGTAAGGGCGGCACTTGCCTGAAAGATTGGCAATAAATCGCCGGATGTATGCGAGCTTCCCTTGGAGAGACCGCAACTGTTTGAGGGTTCTTGGCAGAGGCATTTCCATGATTGCCTTGATCTTAGATGGATCTACTTCGATACCTCGGTGTCGGATGATGAATCCCAGGAATTTATCCGAGGAGACTCCGAACGCGCATTTGAGGGGATTCATCTTCAAATTATATTGCCGAAGGCATTGAAATACAGTCTCAAGATGCTTTAAATGCTCTTCGTATGACATGCTCTTCACTACGAGGTCATCGATATAGCACTCGACGATGTCATGTATGAGATCGTCGAAGATCTTTGTCATGGCCCTTTAATAGGTAGCGCCGGCGTTCTTTAGACCAAAGGGCATAACCCTGTAGCAGAATATACCCAAAGGGGTCCGGAAAGCGGTGTGCTTCTGGTCTTCGGGATGCATCTTTATCAGATTGTGTTGCGCCACGGCAGCGCCCGGGCCTCGTACTCGAGGCCAAAATGCGGAATCAAAAATTTTCCTTACTCGGAAACCGGCGCTACCGCGGACAATGAAAACCCGGATCGTAACCATTAACCTAATGCTAGCAATCAAGAGATAGGGTGAGAAGTATACCGAGTGATCCGAGTCCTCCGGTCTTCTCGTCATCGTCCCGATCTCCCGCGGAAAGTCTTGCCTCCACATCGTCGCCTCCTCGCCGGAAAGGGCACCACAACGCCTGCGTCTTTTACGGGCTCCCGCCTCAATACCGAGGCAACTCGAGCATGAAGCCGGCAACTCGACATGCTCAAGATATGCTGTAGAATGTGTAGTGTAGTGTCTCACTTGGGGTTTGTTGCCATTTGAAGATGATGGAGGAAATGAGATAAGAAAAATGGTGCTTGCATTTTTCTAGCATGAATAAGATCAAGAAATGAAACTCTCAAGAACAAGCTCTCTTCTTCTTCTTCTCTCTTTCTTTTTCCTCTCATGAAAAACTTATCATTTTTCTCAAGTGAGAAGAAGAATGGTGGAGGAATGAAACATAATGCAAATGGAGGTTAGTGTAGGAGAAAAAGAGAGGTGACCATATCCAAACATTATCATTACAAACTTTCTTATCAATTCTAATCACAAATCAAATCCTTTCTCATCATGAATAAAGCAAGTGATGTAAAGAGAATAAAAATGATGATGGTCAAACATAATCTCACATATGTAAGAAACCCCCCTCCCTAAAAGTAATTTGCAAAACTGCAAATTACCCCCTCCATCATAAAAGTCCGGCCGGGAAAGAACAAAGAAAAACCGGCCGGAACGGAATGCAAACTGGCAACTCCAGAAAACTGGTCCCGTAATAAATTACAGGAAAACCCCGATACTGTGCATACACACCCGCATCTGTATACCGACCGGATACAAAAGCAAAGAGACAAAATCTACACTGTACTAAACTAGGACCGGCTTAAACCAAAGCCGGCTAGTAAAATCCGTTCGATCCTGATCCGTGCAATGCCGCACGTATCAGATCAAACCCTGCCATATAACTATACGGCTACTAGTACATAACTGTCCGATCCTGATCCGTGCAATACCGCACGTATCTGATCGGACCCTGCCATATCTCCATACGGCCTCTACAGCGTTTCGCCCGAAAGCTGAGTAACTGAAAGTGTGGTGGACTCTAAAGACTCGTCAATACAATGGCTGTGGATTTAACCACTAGCACGTCAGAGGTATAAGCCAATACGTAACGGGCCACCAGCTATTGACCAAAAGGGACGTCGATGAGCGAACTCATCCTGACACCCTACTGAGCCTGTCAGTGACAATATCCGTACAGTCCGGTCCGTTCGTCTATGAGCATCGCATGTCGGGCCTAGGGGGTTGGTAAAAGTCAGACCCCCAAAAGCGGTACAAGTCGTGTCGGAGTGTAGCCCAGAACGCCCTGAGATACTACTGGAATACCTACCAGTAAATCTCCTGCCTCGGCCGAGGGCTTTGCGTAATGGCTCTCCTAGACACTGCGCGACCTCACCCCCAATACCGGGAGAGACGAACCCCTGAAGATCCGCTCACTGCCTCCATGTGGCTCGGGACTGTACCCAACTAAAACCTGTTTGCACGACTCCTTTGAGCCGTGGTAGGGTAGTAATCAAAGTACAGTGGGAACTCACACGAGACAGATGACGATCTCAGGTCGATGAACTAACCTGTACACATGTCACCAGGGAACTGCTATCTGACGTCAGGTATAAGCCCAACTAGCAGGTTCCCGGCGAGTCCTGTCCGGTGTACTCATAACCCAATGAGCACCTGTATACATCTTAGGTGAACCAACTGACACCAGTGGCTTGTGAGACCGGCCACCGCCCCTCGTCGGGGTCTCGACTGTATACACTAGTCTACTAATGGAGTATCGATGCCCTGTCTCGAAACTCCTACGACTAGGGACCTTTTAAGGATGTGCTTATAGACTACCAGCTCCCACGTATATGATCGCCATCATACTGCCGGCAGTCAAGCAAGAATCCTAGGGGCTCTATCAACGTGTAATAGCGACATGTCAGGTCACCTAAAGCAGTACACGATGATAAAGATAAACCAGATAGCATACTATCATCTCGAGTAAGACTGTCCTACCGGGATAGGTCCTCCATCAATCATTGCAATCACGTGCCTGTGATCCAATAATTGACTCTGAGGGCACTATCACCAACAGATTGTACCCTGATGAACCGTCTATAAAGAAGAAAACCTCGTGAGTGGACGTGTTATCTATCATTAGCTCGGTTACCGGTACTGGGAAATCGTCCTTCGGGCAAGCTTTATTGAGATGCCTGAAATCCACGCATATGCGTACCGTCCCATTTTTCTTCATTACCGGGACGATGTTGGCGATCCAGTCGGGATATTGGACTTCTTGGATAAATCCAGAATCGGTCAGCTTCTTGACTTCGGCGTTGATGCTCATCTCAAGCTCGAGTCGCATCCTTCTCGGCGCCTGCTTGACTGGCTTGATATTCGGGGATATCGCTAATTTATGTACAGCAATCTCTGGATCTAATCCTGGCATCTCGGAATAGTTCCACGCGAAGCAGTCTTTATGCTGTAGGAGCACGTTCTTTAACGCAGCCACCCTTTCTTCAGATAGCAGCTCGCTGACAAATGTCGGTCACGGATCATCTGCCGATCCCAACTCAATCTTCTTGAGGTTATCTGCAGTAGTATGTATGCCATCTTCCAGTTCTTTCGGAGCTGGCGGAAATTCTGAGATCACCTCATCATTGCTGTTCTAAAAGCACCAGGAAGGTCATCCATGTCCTTGGGCTCTTCTTTTAATATCGTAATCATGTAACAGGTGCGAATCCGCTTCCAGGACTGAGGTGGATCCGGTTCTGCTCTTATGGCTTTGGGTTCGTGCTTTTGTGGCGGTGATTGAATGATTTAGCGTGCTTGCGCTTTCTAAAAGATAGATCAAAAATATTTACCGCAATCAAGAACGGCGTCGCATGAAGCTAGCCGGTGAATACGGGTCGGTCCACAGGGATGTGTAAATCTCCTTTAAGTTCTTACGAGTTAATTCCAAATGGTGTTTGGATTTATAATTAAACCTAAAAATTGAGGTTGTATGAGACTAGGATTAGAAACTTGCTAGGATTAGGTCTAGGGAAAATTTGGTAAACAAAGATCTACATCTCTTTCCATTGCCATTAATTAAATGTATCATACTAGTGTTATGGTAAATCTTAACAAAGGGGATTAGGATGATTGGGAAGATTGATTCTTCCTCTAGATCCTTGTCCTTCCTTTCTTAATCTTTACCATAACCTCCATGGAAAACCTTAAAATCCGGTCCTTTAGACTACGGAATCACCGTTACCTTGAGGGTAAAAGTGCCGTAGGGAGCGGAATAAAAAGGTATGCATGGAGTTCTAATGTTCATAAAAGTTTAGCAACGAAAAAAGATGAGAGATCTTCGTCTCTCAAATCCTTCCCTATTCCTAACCCTAACAAGCGAGGAAACTACTCGCTCATTGAGGGGATGAAAAAAGACAAGAGTTTATTAAAGAGAGAAAACATCGCATGCAAGTTAATAAAAGCTAAAACTAAATTAAACAAAGGCGAGAAAATAAGAGCAGAAAATTATAACTATTGCAAGGAAAAAAATAACCTACTTACTTTTGATGCGCTCTAACTTCAAGAAAACAGAATTTTATTCATGAGTAGAGGCATAAGAAAATACAAGGTCTTGGGTTCTATTTATAGGACATAGAAACCCTAGGTTTACAATTGCACCGCATGTCTAAAGTTACAAATATACCCCTAGAAAATCTTTTCAGAGTCGCCACAGAAATTTGGTAAAATTTTATTTGCGCACGGGCACAGGACGGCCGCGGATCCGCGGCATGGGCGCGCTTGGGCCGCGGATCCGCGGCCCAATGATGGGATCATCATGTTATTTTTCTTGGGCTTGGTTTGGTTCTTCTGGGCTTCTTGTTTCTTTATTTATTTTTCCATTTGGGCTTCTGCAGTGATTCCAGAACTCAGTGAACACTTGTACCGATCCTTTAACCGTCTTTCTTGCAAATTTGGATCTTGAGTTGCCTTGTTGATGGTGAACCGTTCTTCGTTTTTAGGCTTGACTAAGATCCTCCTATTTGTTGGTCAAAGGTCTCTTTTTGTGTCGTCTTTTGTCTTTTTCACTGTTTTCGCTCCAAGAACCTGTAACCTGTAACACGTAGCAGACATGGGTCAAAAGCACCTGTTTTTATTCTTAAAATGCATAAGAATGGGGAATACAAAATGCAATATTATGTTATGAACAGGCGGCGTTACCCTCCATCCGTTGGACAAAGCGAATCTGCCCTGTTGGTACTGGTCCTCGACCCAGTTCTTGAAGGTGAAGCAGTCTTCGGTAGGATGTCCTATGGCTCGGTGATAAGAGCAATAGCTCAGATGAGAAGCCTTGTTAGCTTGCTCAGGGTGTCTAGACTCTGGAAGCGCGATCATTTGATGTTTTATAGCGAGCTCGAGTAACCTCTTCGTCTTGTCTCGAGGGAAAGAATACGCTCGACTCATCTTCTTCATGAGGGACAAATCCGGACCACGCAACGCCCGATCACACGACTCTCTAATCCTGCGTCGTTGTTGTCGGCTCCTCTTTCCGCTTCTTGATTTATTTCTGCCTCTGCGTCGGGCCTCTCGTACAACGGGTTGACAGGGATGAGCATCTTCGTCTTTTGCAGCCTGTTGAAACAGACGTTGCGTCCTGGCTTTCTCGTAGATGGCCATCTCGCGGTTGTGGTCTTCCTGAGCTTTTTGACCCGCTTTCCTGATAAGCTTGTCCATTCGTTCTTCAAATGACGGACTCGGCCCTTCAATCGCGGGATCTAGTTTTGATGAGGGGTTGGCATTTCCTGACAGGGCATCCTCTTCTTCATCAAAGGTATATGTGGCGTAGCTACTGTGGGCCCGTTCCCGTTTTCCGGCTCTCACATATCCAAGCCCAAGTGTTTCCATTTTCCCGTTGGGCAATTTGCATTGAGTCCAAGGGACATCCCAAATCCTGTTGTAGAACCGAGCTTGTCGAACAGTCTGTTTTAAGGGTACTCCTTGGCGCTTCAATAGCCTCTTTAGTCAATTTGTATAGTATCTGGGCAAACGGATGGGTTGGAGCCTGTCGAGTGTAGCATCCGCGCCATGCCAGATCTCCTTCTCTACTTTCGTCTCTGAGGATCGGTAGAATAGGATTGCCTTCTCACCTCTTTGCCTGGGAGGGACGTAAAACGTTTGCAGGTCCTGCACATTGTAAGCTTGAAGTGTGTCGAGATCCTTGTAGTGTTCTCGCGGCACCATGGTGATTTGCAAACTCTGATCATCGCTAGGGGGTGCTTGTATTGACGGCCGATTGGAGAACACGGCATTAACCTCATCTTCTGAGTCACTTCCGAAGACCAACATGGGGGCGGGCGTCCCCGGGTTGTTGCGTTGAGATGGCCCAGCATAAACTATCTCTTCTTCTTCTTCGGTATCGCTCCCGAAAACAGGGATGGTGGCGGCGGCTTTGTTCTCCGGCTTGCGGCACCTTTCTGTATCCTCAAAATCTGGCAAAAAGTACTTCGCATCTTCGTATTTGCGGACTTCGTTCACGGAAAATGGGTTTAGCTCACCTGTTACGGTATACTCGAAACCATCCTTAAAGTACTTCATACACTGATGTTGTGTAGAAGGGATGATGTTGTACTCGTGTAACCAAGGGCGACCGAGCAAGGCGTTGTAGCAGGTCTTGGCGTCAATGACATGGAATTTGATGTCTGTGACGAGTAGTCCGAAGAGTAATGTTAGTATCACGGATCCGAGAGTCCGTGACGATTGTGAATCGAAACCGGAGATGGTAATTTTATCACGAGCGAGGTGTTGCACACTCATGCAGATTTCCTTTAACACCCGAACGTTAAGGAGATTGACGGAGGATCCATTATCCACTAGGATCTTGCCTATCTTGATATCATGGCAGTATCCAGAGACGTATAGGGGACGGTTGTGGTCGCACGTCCCAAGAAGGAGGTCTTCGTCCCCGAAAGTGATGTCGGCCGTATGCACTTCCTCCAGTTCATCCTTCATCCTTTCCGTGGCGAGGAAGGCTTAGAATTGTTCGGGTTCTTGTAACGCCTTAATTAGTGGATCTCGCGCTTCTTTTGATAATAGGAGGGCATCGAGAATGCTAAGTTGAGAAGGTAGCTTCCTTAGGTGCGCAAGGATGTTGTAGTCCACCTTACCCTTCCTGGGAGGGTCTTTGGTAGTCAGCTCTTTCATGACTTGGTCATCTAAAGTGATATCCTCAGTGACCGTTTCCTTTCCCTTATCTTTTCTACTTGCGGGCCCGAGATTCTTTTCCGGGAGCGTGCGATTGCGCAGCTGAATGTTTTCGCAGGCCTCCGGTTCCTCCTCTTTCCCTAAAACGGATTCTTTAAAGAGAGGGCCCAGAGCCATTTCTTCATCAGAGTCGCTCCCAAAGGTGAGAACTTGTGACCCTCCGGCGTTAACCATGTAACAGTTGCCAGTGGTTCTGTTGTGCCCGTCTGCAGTACTTCTTCGTTCCCGACGGGTCTTGCGTTTCATGCGCTTAAAATGTTGTCGATGAGCAACATATCCCTGCCACCATATCCTAAAGGCGTCGCACTCCTCCGTGGGGTGTGAAATTTTCCGATGATATGCGCAATAATCAGGGTGCCTCTCCTCCCCATTGAGCGTGTTTTCTTCCGAGGGTGGTAGCTTCATTCATATTGACATGGCTTTGGCAAACCTTTTCCTCGTCTTGAATATCGTCTTGTCTGCCTCGGGTGCCTTTCGATCTGGCAGGAGTACTTCAACTCTTTCGTTCAGTCGCCTGCATTTGGCTCCTTCCGATGCGTCCATCTCACGCTCCTGATCCGCTTTACTCTTTAGATGAATCTCGTCTAGAAAGGCGTCGATCATTTCATCTGTTGGCCACATAAGCTCTGGTTCAGGCTCTGTCCCCAGTTTCTTAGTGCCAGGAGTTTTTTCATCGTCGGTAAACGAGTGGGAGATTACGTTACAACTCGCCACATATCCCTCGGATTCATCCGACGAGCTTTCTCCGTCATCTTCCACCAGAAAGATGTGGTTGAGGAACTCTTGCAGCGTGACAGGAGTTCGCGCCTTTTGATTGTACTCTTCCAGCGCGTCGATTTGCTTCTGCAAGTTCGTGCGCTTGTCTCCAGGCTTCACGGGCTTCTTAGATTTCTTCTTCTTTTTCTTCGAAGATTTTGACGGTAGGGCATGAGTACTTGGGCCTTCACCACCGCTCTTTGTAGTTGGGCGCGGCCTCAGCATTCCTTTAATGATCTGGGGTCCCAGCGGGTCCTTCCATTCGATCGCCGGGCACGCATGAAGGTCCTTCAGCATTCTTTTGGTTTTAGATGACAGCACGACCTCCTATGGAGCTTCCTCAATAAAGGAACAGGTTGCCCCCGGTGTATCTGCTTTCTTGGGAGTATGCGGCCGTGGCGGGTTCACCTTCCACTTTTCGGACAGCGCAAACTTCCCCTGGAGGTATTGATCTTCAATCCATCCTTTGAAGACGAAGCAATTCTCAATCGGATGACTTATCGTTTGATGGTAAGGGCAATAGTTAGGGTTATTCACCTCAGTGGGTTGCGGCGGTCGCCTTGGATTTGGCAAGTTTATAAGTCTGTTGCGTACTGACAACTCGAATAACCGTTTTGTCTTGTCCCGTGGGAACGAGTAGGGACGCTTCATTTTCTCATTATAATACCGGCGTCTTTCTTCCAGTTGATCCGTCAGCTTTGGGGCATTGGGTTGCTGCTGGGCATTCGCGACGAAGGTTGCTTTTCCTTTACCCTTGTCACTCCGAGGCTCGGGCTTCGGGGGAGACGGTCTATGACCCATTTGGTCCATCTGGGCCAACTTGTCGATTAGAGCCTGGAATGTGGTTGGCTTAAAGAACATCATGAACTGGGAGATAGTTGCATGAGGGTCTAGGGTTCCCACGAACATGCCCACCGCGGGCGCTTCCTCAATGCGCTGCTCGCATTTCGACCACAAATTCCGCTAGCGTATAGCATACTGGACCCAAGTTTCACCTGGTTTCACCCTGGTATTAATCAATGCCGTTATTGGAGTGCGTTCGCTGGCACTTGCGAACCGCTGAGTGAATAGCAACTCCATTTCAGCGAACGTCTTGATAGAATCGTTCGGGAGTTCCGAATACCATTCGAACGCTGTTTCTAATAAGCTGCCTACGAACTGGCGAAGCAACAGTTTATCATCGCCGCCGGTGTTACCGCAAAGGGCCCTGAACCGGGCGACATGTTGGTGGGGATTGCCGGTCCCCTTGTAAACATGGAACTTAGGAATTGTGTAACCCGGCGGGTACTTGATTTGGTCGTACCAGCTTGGATATGGCAGCCCCGTTTTTACGACTTGACCAGCTTCCTCAGTCACATGATGAACCCGGATTTGCTGGGCTATATAGTTGACCAAATCAGCCTTAGAGATAGTCTCCTCCTTGGCCGTTGAGAGGGCCGGCGGTGGATTTGACGTTTCTCCCTGGTCTTCTTCAAGAACGATTGGGGGATCCTCAGCGGGTGGGTCCTGTTGGATCATCATTCCTATCATATCTTGGAAGAGAAGGCCCATACGCTGTATGTTGGCTGCTTGTTCAGCAGCCTCTTTGTCCTTCTTCTCCAATATTCGGCGAAGGAACTCAGCGTCGGTTTCTTCCTCCTGGCGTTCGTCCGAGAACGTTTCTGGGTTTTCTTTTGGCCCGGTAAGTGCGGCCATAGCATTCATCATTTCCTGGAGCTTTTGCTGTTGCTCCTGAGCTTTGGTCACTGACCGTGTAAGCGGTCTATGACCTGTAGACGCACGGCCGTCTTCTTTTCCTGACGCCATGTATACGGTATGGACCATCATGCCCCCAGACTTAGGGCGTCTGGGCTTAGTGCCTTTAGCTGTTGTTGCAGGCTGGGGGATCTTCTCTGGCTTCCTCCTTTTATGAGCAGTGGAAGTTGAGGGGGCCATTGAAGTGGGCACCCAAACAGCCTTTCGTGGTTTAGCCTGGTGACTGGCTTCCTGTTGGATTTTCAGCTTCTTGTGCTGGCGGGAGAAGTTTGGATCGATCATCGAGTCTCGGGCCTGCCGCCAGACTTTATAGATTTGGGAGGACAGCCGTTGAGGAGATTGGGGCTGTTCTGTTTTTACTTCCACAGCCTTTTTCAGAGGAGGGGGAGACCTTTTTAGCACCGCGGTAGGAGAATTCCTACGCACCTTATTTAGCATCTCAAAGCTGTTCCCAGTCGGAACAGCAGCATTAACTTCTGCCATCGGGGCTGGTGGAGTTAGCCCAGAAGGAGAGTTGCCCCCAGCCTTCCTTACTCGGCGCCAGTGGCGACGTCGAGCGTGTCGAGCGGACGGCGCTGGTTCAGCAGTGAGGATGGCTTCGTCTTGCCCCGTGTGTAGGTGGGGGGTCGTTGCTGGTGTTAGCCTGTTAAAGACCGATGTCCTTTGGGTAGCAGGAGCGGGAGCTGAAGCCGTCAATCTTGTAAAGACCGACTTTTTGGCCGGGGAAGCCGCCTTGGCGACTTCAGGAGCAGGACCGGTCACTTTCTTAGAAGCAGCCTTCTCTGGGATTGTAGGCCCCATTGTGGGTCCACAGGAGTCTTGGCCCAATCGAGAGAAGACCGAGGCGCTGGTGTTGGGCGACCCGTTGAGAGGGGCCGCGGCAGGGGTAAGACGATCAAAGACCGACTTCTTGGGAGCTTCCTTTGTCAGCACCGGAGCGGTGAAGCTTGTCGGCGGGAGCATGGTCCCAAAAAACAATCCTGTGGTGGCTCGAGTGACTTGTTCCACGGGCATTGCGAATAGCGAAGCAGGTTGGGGTCCGTAGGCTATACCTCCTGGCGAGGCAGAGCGTTGGTTGCAATTGCAGTCCGAGCAGTCCGAGCAGTTCACACAAGTAGAAGCCATCGATTCCTTGCTTTCTGCAATAAGCAAGACGCCAAGTCTTAGTACCTTGCAACCCAAGGGCAACCATTAGCGAACCGCGATTGGTTCGCGAATCACGACACACGAAGTGTGGAGTGGAAAGAGGAAAAGGTCCCACCGGGCGTGCCAGAATCTATTCCCCTCCGAATGACGGCGCGACTGGACGTCTTGCCTGTGATTCGGGGGCAGATGCTAATTGGTGCTATCCGTCCACCTCTCCGAAGATGCCAAGTTGATTTATGGGACCGTGTATCGAAGGTTTAAACGGATGTGTCCGATGTAGCAGACTTCGTCAGATTCCCCCTCGCTTGAGGGGTTTTTGATTGTGGGGACGCTCTTCCCTGCAGGCGCAAGCCTCTGTAGTTAATTACGCTACCGCATCGCGGTAACCACTTTCTCCTTCTCCAGATGGTCACTTCGTGTCGCATGTGTTTATTTTGTGTTTAGTTGCCCATGGATTGTATACGGAGACTGAGTTATGTCGTCGCCCGTAGGGCGTGGACTAGTCCAAATCCGTATTATTTTAGATTTGGGTTTGGGGGTTTGGCTTTAAGGATACGTTAGCCTCATTGAGGACTAAGATCAACTTAAACGTTTGTTAAGGATACGTTAGCCTAGTTTTTGGACTAAGATCGACTTAACGGGATCGTTTAGATTCAACAATAGGGCAATTAAGGGAGCTCTGTTGTTTTGTTTAGTAACATTGCGGTCAATAGGTAGTTTAAGGACATTGCGGTCCAGTGTTAGTTTTAAGACGTTGCGGTCAAGGTTAAGGACGTCGTAGTCCGTGGATTTAAGGACTCCACAGTCCGATGTTAGTTTTAAGACATCACGGTCAAGGTTAAGGACCTCATAGTCCATGAGTTTAAGGACCCCACAGTCCGTCGTTAGTTTTAAGACATCCCGGTCAAGGTTAAGGACCTCATAGTCCATGAGTTTAAGGACCCCACAGTCCGTCGTTAGTTTTAAGACATCCCGGTTGTAGGGTGTTTTTCGTCACCCCAGTGAGATGGGAATACGCGCGCGCTTGTCAGACGTACTACAGATTCCCCCTGCCTAGGGTAGGCCGGGGTTTAATGATTGTGGGGATCCGAATCTCCGGCAACCGCGGACTAAACTGCCGTTAATTACCCCTCGCCTTTGGGGCGAGAGAACCTCCGATTGACGGGTTAAACTGGTCATGCGAACTCAATGTGCAGTGTGCGTGTGTTCTATTTTGAAAGGGGGGTTTTGGATATATCGGGAGCCACGCAGAGTTTTTACGGGGGTCCCGCTACCCGGATAGCGGGCTGGGGGTCAAGGGGGCTAGCAGCCTCCTTGCGGGGTTCGGGGCAGCGTCCCGGCCCGAAAATTTTTTGGAGGGGGAGAATGTTGCGGAGTATGTGTATGTGTACATTTGTATACAAATGTATATATATACATATATATATAAATAAAGGGGAAAAGGCATCCAAAGGATGCGTGGGGCAGCACCTTGGGCGCTGTGCGCTTAGGTGCTGTGCGCTCAGGCGCAAGCGCGCCACGTGTCGGCACGTGGGCGCTTTGCGCATGAGCGCTGCGCGCAGGAGCGCAAGCGCGCGCGCCACGTGTCGGCACGTGGGCGCTTTGCGCATGAGCGCTGCGCGCAGGTGCGCAAGCGCGCGCGCCAAGTGTCGGCACGCGGGCGCTTTGCGCACTTGCGCAAGCGCGCAGGTGCGCAAGCGCGCGCGCCACGTGTCGGCACGCGGGCGCTTTGCGCACTTGCGCTGCGCGCTGGAGAGGAAAAGAGGCTTTTAGCCTGAAAAAAGATTTCTCAAAGAGAAATCAGAGAGGAGTCGGGCTCCTGAATGTGTATTCTTTTCTTTGGGGGTTTAATGAAAGATGTTCTTCTTCTTCCTCCTCTGTTAAGCTGGATCTTGAAGGTCAAGAGATGTGAGATCTCAAAATCTCTCCTTTTTGAGATCTGATGGCAGATCCAAGTTTCCCTTTGTGGGTTTTGTGGTGAAAAACTAATTTGTTTTGAAAAAGGAAGAGTAAAACTCTTGATTTAATTCAAAAGAAAGAAGAAGGTTTTGGAACCTTGAAGAAGGAAGAAAGATCTCAGATCTGGAACTTTTTTTGGAGAGAGAAAAAGTTGTTAGATATTTCCATTATCTTTGCCTTTATAGGCCATACATTTTACACATAGCCCCTTGGGCTTCACAAAATGGCATTTTGCCATCCCATGGCTCATGTGCCATTTCATTTTTGCACATAAGCCATGGGCTTACAAAATATTGGCTTTATGCCCATTTTGCATACATTCATGTATATAAAAAAAATTACATAAAAATTATTTATTACATGATCTATATTTTAGCATGGAGGAGGCTGGCCGCGGGCTCGACTTGGGCATAGGCCCGCTTGACCTGGGCTTGGGCCCACCTAGCTTGGGGGTTGACCTTGACTTTGACTCGGTCAACCGGGGTGTAAAATTTTACCCCAACACCGGTCAAGGTTAAGGACCTCATAGTCCATGAGTTTAAGGACCCCACAGTTCGTATTAATATGTGGTCATCGGGACCCGTCACCTCTTTGAAGACGTTGAGGAATTATAACGCCAAGTATCAAAGGAGTGAAGAGATGTACCCTTAAACCGAGGTAGATTAAATAATCTTAGGCCCAATTTGGAACCAAGACCAATTAATTATATTATGAGCCCATTGGCTCAGTTGAATTTGAATTGAGGACTTATGGCCAGCTTAGGCTAAGTCCAATCATGTTTAGGATATTGGCCCTCTGTTGGTCCATTAGAGGAGAGGCTTTGCCTCTAGACACTTAGCCAATGGGGCTAAAGTTAGTGTTAAACACTAAAGATCAATCAGTATTAAACACTGAGAATGAGATTGACAAGTTAGTGTTTAACACTAAAAGATAGTTAGTGTTAAACACCAGCAACAGGGCTTTCAAATTAGTGTTTATACACTAAAACAAATCAGTGTTAAACACTGGCAATGGAGATTTCAAATTGGTGTTTAACACTAAGGCAGATCAATGTTAAATACTGGAAACAGGATTTTCCAGGTTGGTGTTCAACACTAAGAAAGTCAGTGTTAAACACTGTAAATAGATGTTTTCCAAATTAGTGTTTAAACACTAAGAAAATCAGTGTTGAACACTGGATATAGAGCTTTCAATTTTAGTGTTAAACACTAAGGCAAGAGGGGTCACATGGTAGCACGTGAGAGCGCCCTCAATTCATTTTATTCTGCCAAAAGTATTGAATACTTTGGAGCATCACGTTCTGTCATGTGATGGGAATTCTGGTGTTTGTCCGTTAAAGCTTCAGCCAAGGGGTCACGTTGTAGCACGTGATAGCGCCCTGTTTCCCTTTATTTTGTTCTACAGATAAGTGTTTAACACTTTTAATTCTGAAAGCCATCACGTGTGGGCACGTGATGGGGGCCTGCGCTTTGATCTGTTAGAATGTTCATTAGGGGTCACGTGTCGACACGTGAGGGCGCCCTAAAGCTCTTTTCTGTTTCTTTTCAGGGGTCACGTGGTAGCACGTGACCCTATTCCTTTGCCTGTTTGAAGATGTGTTTATCTTTTTAAGAATTGAATTCTTCATAGGGTTAAACCCTAGCAATAACTTTAGAGCAATTAAATTTCTACTTTCTTTTGAAGAATTATATTCTTAAGTAGGGTTAAACCCTCATTTCTTCTTTCTTGAGGGAATTAAATTCCTGTTATTTTAACAGAACTAAGTTCTTAACTAGGGTTAAACCCTGATTCTGTTCATTCTGAAGGAATTAAATTCCCATAACATAGGGTCAAACCCTAATTTTATTTTAAAGGAATTAAATTCCTATAGTTCTGTGAGAATTAAATTCTCAAGCTTCCATTCCCTCTCTATGCTTTGGATCTGCATGGCAGGATCTCAACCCATTGAGAATTAAATTCTCAACTCAAGGGGAGATGTGCACTTTACAGATCCTCCACCAAAGAGAGAACTATGTTCTTCTGTTTTATATCAGAGTTAAACTCTGTTGAGAATTGAATTCTCTTTTCCTTTCAAAAAGCCTTCCCTTTCTTACCTAGGGTTTTCTTTTGCAGAAGATCCAAATTCCTCCAAAGTATCAAGGCTCTCCTCTTTTTTTATGTATCGATTCCTTTCTGCATGTCTGTCTCTCTGTGTGTCTCTTGGCTCCTATTTATAGGAGAAGCAGCCGAATCAATTAGTTTTGGTGAATCTTTCATTGAGAGATTTAATTTGTATTCACCATTCGTTTTGGACCTTTGGATTATTATGTGAATTTTAATCACCATTGGATTTTAAATCCCGAGATTCTCCTTTGTTATTTCGGTTAGATTTTAAGGGGAAATCTTTCCAAGTTCAGGCTTTTTCCATAGATAGGTGATATTTAAGAATCTTTAAATCTTTAATTCAATCGGTTCCTTTGGAAAGATTTGAGAGGCCTTTTCTCAGAATTTAATTCTGTTAACAGATAGGCTTTGAAAGCCGGTCACGTGTGGCCACGTGACCCTTGGTCACGTGTGGGCACGTGACCCCCTTGGAACGAGACCTCTTCTTCCTTTTTGCGCTCTGCCTTCTGGCTGCCGCTTAGCCGTCACGTGCCACCACGTGACCCCTGGTCACGTGTGAGCACGTGACCCTCGCCTGGAGCCTTTTTCTTGATTTGATCAGGGAATTGAGTCTGCTGCTTTTGAGTGTCACGTGCCAACACGTGACACTAGTCACGTGGGAGCACGTGACCTCTTCTGAAGCCTTTTCCTTGATTTGATCAGGAAACCGATGTGCCTTTGAAGCCGCTTTTAAATGTCACGTGCCAACACGTGACCCTGGTCACGTGGAAACACGTGACCCTTTCTGAACCCCTTTTCTTTGATGTAGTCGGGAAGCTGAATCTGCCTTACCGATGCATTTAGGTGTCACGTGCCAACACGTGACTGCTGGACACGTGTGAGCACGTGACCCTTTTCTGAAGCCCCTTCCGTAGGCTTTCCTGATTTTAAATCAGGAAACAAGGGGCTCACGAGAGGGTGCGCGGCGTGGGCGACGAGCGCGGGGAGCTCGGGGACGTGGGGTCGAGCGTAGAGACATGGGGGAGAACGTAGGCATCGCGGGTGTGAAGAGAAGTGAGCGGGAAAATTTTAACGAGGGGGAAGAGGAAGGGTTAAAGGAACGGGTCGGGTTTGGTTGGATGGGTGTGGGCCGGGCCGGTGAGGAGAGAAAATTGAGGGAAAAATATAGGGGAGTGGGTTGGGCCGGTGAGGAGAGGGGCTGGGCTTGGGCCAGAGTGTTTCTTTTGTGTTTGATTAATCTAAAAATTCCATTGGGCTGAGGAGGTTTATATTTATTTCGTTTGGGAAAATAAAAGGAATGTTGGGCTGGGTTTGTGTATATATATATATTTAGTTTTAATTTTTAGTTGGGCTGGGGGATGTAGGAATGGGCTTGGAGAAAAATAGAATTGCTGAAAGGAATTGGGGGAAAAGAGATGGGCCGGCTAAAGAAAAATAAAAGGTAAAGGAAAAGTAATAAAGGGGAAGGCCGAAGTGTGGTTAGGATTCTAAAATTCTAAAAATAGTAATTATAAAATAAATAACTTTTGAGAGTAATAAAATACGGGTACTGGTATACAAAGAGGGTCTGGGTATTACATCATACCACCCTTAGAAAAATTTCGTCCTCGAAATTTAAAAGAAGCGATAAGCTATAAAAATAGCATGCGAAAAGCTACCACATCGAACATTAGTGCATGGTGGTTTACAAAAAGGTCAGGGAGAAGAATTTTGAAGGTCTATATATGTATAGGAATAACACAACTAAAAGGGTAGTATAATGCCGGAAAAACTATAGGTGCAACCTATATGTACAAAAGAATAAAATAGCGATAACGAATAATAGTATTCGAGGCGTACTAGAAAAATCGAAATCCTAAATATGTGCACACCTATATATATCAAAAGTAGCGCAATTAAAATAATAAGTATAAGACACAACCAAAAAGAGAAAAAATCGTGAAGGATTTTGTCGATAGGTTACAACATTTTAGAATAACGTACCAATCAACCAATTTTAACATAACTTAGAAGGTCACAAGGTGAAAATAAGAAGAATAGCACCGAAATAATATGCGTAATATATGCTTGCGCTACCGAAATATGGGAAGAATAGTAGTACTTAAAATGCACAAAACGGGAGTAGTTAATAACACGCACTTTTCGATAAACACAGAATACTGAAAACTAAATTTTTGAATAATAATGTCCCTAAATATAGTTAGGGTAATAGGAAAAATAGTACAAAAATGTATTGAGCTAGCCCGGGTAGGGATTTCAAGGGAGTACGGCTCACTCAACAGGTCGAAGTGTGACGGCTTTAGACTGAAGGTCAAAGAGATTGGGGTCAGGTCAGCACGGGAAGTAAGGGTGAGCAGCAAAGGACCACAGGGGAAAAGGGATGTATGGGAAGGAAAACGGTCGATACATCATGTGAATCAAAAATCCGAAGGGTTAGCTAGCTCGGAAATTTCACTATCGATTTCTCTTCCAGAAGGATCTCAAACAAGACGCATACAAAGGATGAAGGGTGGCCCATTCAAAAGATCAAGGTGCGGTACTTTTTAATCTAAGCGAGGGTCAACACAGCACAAGGAGTAGGGGTGGACAGTCAGGGATCTCAGGAGGAAAATAAATGTGTATGGGAAACAATCAAGCATCAAGTGAACCAAGAAGATCGAAATATTAGCGAACTCAGCAATTTATCTCGTTTCAGAAAAGTCCGAACAAGGAATCTATGATGAAAAGATAGCCCTAAACTATACACGGATTTTATTTTGCTAGAGGAGACGAAAGCTAAATTACGTTCGTCGCGGTTGCGGAGGTTCAGCAGGTTACGGTAGGCTCGCGTGCTCAGATAGGGGCGTCCATTTCCATATCACTTCGCAGGGATCGCCATCGGAGGTTCTGCCGCCGCGGGGTCTTGTTCTTCTGGTCTTTCTATCTCGACTAGAGCTTCTTCATCGAGGTCTGTTTCCACATGATCTTCTTCTGCTGGATCCTCTTCCATGGGCTCTTCTTCGGGATCTTCTTCTATCGAGTTCTCTTCGGGGTCCTCCTCATCGTCGTCTGAGTCGCTGATTATGTTGACTTCTGGGGCTGCAAATCCCTCACCCTCGGAATCGCTGTTTCCGAAAATAACCTGGGGTCCGTTGATCTCGTCATCTGATCCTACCAGCATGTAGTCCGAGAAAACGCACGACCGTGTGTTCTCATCTCGAGGCGTCGCTGATCCAGGGTAGGCCATGGCTAGAAAGAAGGGTCGGGATTAGACAGTGGAACACATCAAGAAAAATCAAGGATACGGAGTACAAGGAAAGCATGTGGTAGGTAAGGACTGAAAAATAAAAATTTAAAAATGCTGAGGCAATGAATAGTATAAATAAAGCGAGAAGCAAGAGGACGATACATATATCGCAACTCAAAGTTCCATTGCATTCAACTAAACGTTCGACGGATACAAGATTTCAAATGAAAAGAAATATTTACAAAAGAGTGACAGCGTCTTTATTGAAAGTAGAAAACGTGGAAATTCTTCTTTGATTTCTGAACTGCTGCATTCTTGTCTCGTGAGTTGAATCCTGCGCCGGATCCGCACTATTCTCGAAGCTCGAATAAGCATCACTTAGCATGGGTGGGGAGTGTGGACGAACCTCCTCCTTGTAGCTCCTTCCTTTTAGGGCAACCATTGATAAAGTGTTCGCTGGATCCGCAAATCAGACATCTCCCTTTGGCGCGGCAACAATCCCTCTGAAGGTGTCCTGTCCTCTTGCAGTACCCACAACATTGGGTCTTCTGCTGCTTCTGTCGCGGGGGAAATAAGTGGGCGCTTCATCTTCATCTCTTTTCCTCGTCTAACAGGGATTCCTTTACGATTGAAGGCTTCCGCTGGTGCCCGAGTCATCTGCCTTCTTGGTCCTTCAGTTAACAGGTCGTTTGTTCGCTCCTGGGCCTCCTTCAGTCTTCGCAGTGCATTCAGAATCTCTACGGTCTGATTCTGGGGAGTGGAGATAGGGAAAGGGTTGTTGGAAGACATGGTACTGAAAGAACAATTTTGAGGACGATATGCGGCGCAAGCTATAAGAATCAAAATATAATATGGATTAGGCAAGGAGTCAAGAATATCGGGTGTGATGAAATTTATTACAAGTGGAAATCGGCTGTAGAACCCTAAGTCACTCAAACCCTAGCGGATAGATCAAAATGCATAGCCGAATACATTATATGAATCAAGATTAAGAATAACAACTTTACAATCCAGACCGAAGGATGTTTTAGATTGTCAAACACTACACGAAACTGCAATCCTAATCGAAGCAAAACCTGTCTCTGATACCAACAAAACCATGTCACGCCCCGCTTCCCAAAATACGGAATACAAGGGGTTGACAAGGCCAGCCATGCTCCTACGGTCAAGGAAATATCCTGCCGTAGTCACACTTCGGTTTCTAGCTTTACGTGGTAATCAGTAATACAATGCACAGGTAATGAGAAATGCAGTAACTGAAATAAAGCAAATACAAAGGAACTAACCAGAAGGAGAATCAAGGGGGCATAGCTCTGAGTAGCTGATCAATATGTCCGAGATGTCTTCGGGGTACGTCTGGTCATGATCCAAGCTAGATCCACTTCTCACTCTGAGCATGCATACTCAGGTCGTCAGCGCGACACAATAGCAATATATACATAGGTGCAAGTGGTAACTCGTAGAGTAATAATGGATGTATAACAGTAAACCAAGACAGTAAAGATGTGAATATGGAGTAACCAATGCGGTGTCTAATAGATCAGGTGAACAGTAAAGCAGAAATATAGTATGTCAGGTGTGTCAATACAGTAAGTAATGCATGTCAATGTCACTATCCCTATTAGTCTCTAAGTCTCACTGTACAGGTCACTAAGCCTATCGTCAGTCCAAGTGTGAGAGTCAACCACTCGCGAGTGTCCTCCACCCAAGGGTAGGACCCAAGGGCAAGGGACCACGGGCCCAAAGTATAACTCACGGTAATAATCATGTACCCTGTAAATCTCCATATATCTCCATATATATAAGCCGGCATGGGACTCCCGAGATTCTGTTGAACTCACACTCAAACTACCCCACACCCCGTGGTCTACATCAAACGCCAACCATAACCTCAAATACCGGTCGGTCCATGACAAGTCTGCGCGAGAACTGGAGACAGGATCTCCATCAAGCACGTCCCGACTAATACCCAAGATAAATGGACAGTGTCTGGTGCCTTATCTGTGACACCTATACAAGAGCTTCCATAAGTGTCCCATACCACTTATAGTCACACTTATACGCGTCCCACAGACGTCAACAATGCAATAGAATAATAGGGTTCACTGATTGTGTACAAGTACATGTCACTTTCACTTATCCACTCATGCACGAACACTAACGTACTTGCCACAATCACCACTAACACCTAACACTGGGTAATGCACATGATCACTAGGTTACCAATGCAATAACATATACATATGATGCGATGAGAAAACAGTATGTAAGGCAGGATTAAGATGTCATATGTCGGTATCCTACCACTTGCACAATTTATCGTGAATAATATATGCCAAAATTTAGCACAACAATGAACAGGGGATAAGTAGTATATTTGATTATCTACACAGAAAATTTTGTTTCGCGTCAATCGGGTTTCAGGATCACTAGATATGGCCATTTCATTTTAAGCGTTCACTGCTAGAAATCCGGTTTCAGAATCGGAAGTCCGTTTCGCAACGCATTTTAATCCCAGTTGGGATCAGATTTTAGCGACGCTACAGTTGATTGAAATCTAGGGTTTTCAGTAAGGTTTTCAACGCAATAGATGGATTCTCAATCGCGTCTGTACGTCAAAAGTTATGCACTATTCAACATTTGGGTATCAGTTATGGTTCTGTTTGGGACTGCTATACGTCTCGATCTTTTAATTTGCAGTTAAAATAGTAAACGACGATAAAATGGGGTGAAATCACTTGAGTTATTTAGCTAACGGATTCACCTTTGATAAACTGCAGAGTTCCGCAACATACGAATTCAGGAAACAAGGTGGTACACATTACGGGACAGCAAACAGTAACCAGAGTCACTCTGGACTGCAGTCCAGAGTCGCACTCCGACCCGAATATCGTCACAATATCAGTACAGAAACCAATAGAAATTTGCATAGGGTTACAATTCGTCGAGTCGGCTTCGATTTGAGCCCTCGAACGCATCATTTCAATATGTACATAATTTATTGTGATTTTAACGATTTTCAGGTGCGGGGAATACCCAGTTTTTGTGGGTGTAGTTCGGGTGTTCGTCTATGTCGTTAACGGTCATATTTTCCAGTGAAATTTACACACAAGGTTCATTGACTTACGGGCCAGACTATGCAATTGAGTTCCGTCAAATTAAATGAAGGTTTTCTTTCAGATCTTGCATCGAACACTTATGTTATATAAGGTTTTCATGAATCGCAAACAGGGGATTAATGCGGTTTGATTTATAACGGGAATAATATAGCATGTAGCAAGTAGGGTACTTGCCTGGAGACGTTTTGGCGATGCACGACAGCGGCAACGGCACGGACGCACGACGAATCGGTATGGCTAGAACAGCGACTCGTACCCGTCACGGCAGTAGAATGGCTAGGTTTGAGCTTTGCTAGGCTTTGGTGATGCAACCGGAGCTTGGAGGCGACGGTAACCGGAGGTGACGGTCAAGGCCGTGACGATGTTAAGCCCAGCAGCAGCGACGATGAGAGATCACGTACGGGTCGTGGCTCGGCACCGGCAGCGGCGACGGCACCGGCTCAGGGTGAGCTCGGGTCTGTTCTCGGGGCAGCGAAGAGCGGCGCTGGTTGGCCGGAGCAAGGAAGGGCTACGGGCGTGGGCGAAAGGTGCTCGGGGAGAGGGTCGGGGTTCCGGTGACGCAGGGACAGCGAGGGTGCAGTGAGAGAGGGAAGTGCAGTGGGAGAGGGAGAGAGAAGGAGGGCTTGGTGGTGGTGAGGAGGTGGTGCTCGGGTCGACGAGGCGGTTCAGGGAAGTGCGGAGCTCGTCGGCGTCGTCGGGGTGCAGGCGGTGGCCGTGGTCGGGTGCAGGCGAGATTGGTGGGTCGGCGAGAGAGCTCGGGTGCAGGGGAGCTTGGTGGGTCGGCATGAGAGCTCGGTCGATGGAGGAGGAGGAAGGAAGAAAGTGGTGGCGTTGTATTTGATGGAGGTGAGAGTTCGTCAGCAGTGATGGAGAAGGAGGTTGCAACGAGTTCTGAAATTGGAGTTGGAGGAGGTTTGAGAGCGAGGGTGAGAGAAAAAGATGAGAAAGGGGTTGAGACGGGGAGAGGTTGAGTTCGAGGGGCTCACGAGGGGGTGCGCGGCGTGGGCGACGAGCGCGTGGAGCTCGGGGACGTGGGGTCGAGTGTGGAGACGTGGGGGAGAACGTGGGCGTCGCGGGTGTGAAGAGAAGTGAGCGGGAAAATTTTAACGAGGGGGAAGAGGAAGGGTTAAAGGAACGGGTCGGGTTTGGTTGGATGGGTGTGGGCCGGGCCGGTGAGGAGAGAAAATTGAGGGGAAAATATAGGGGAGTGGGCTGGGCCGGTGAGGAGAGGGGCTGGGCTTGGGCCAGAGGGTTTCTTTTGTGTTTGATTAATCTAAAAATTCCATTGGGCTGAGGAGGTTTATATTTATTTCGTTTGGGAAAATAAAAGGAATGTTGGGCTGGGTTTGTGTATATATATATATATATATTTAGTTTTAATTTTTAGTTGGGTTGGGGGATGTAGGAATGGGCTTGGAGAAAAATAGAATTGCTGAAAGGAATTGGGGGAAAAGAGATGGGCCGGCTAAAGAAAAATAAAAGGTAAAGGAAAAGTAATAAAGGGGAAGGCGGAAGTGTGGTTAGGATTCTAAAATTCTAAAAATAGTAATTATAAAATAAATAACTTTTGAGAGTAATAAAATACGGGTACTGGTATACAAAGAGGGGCTGGGTATTACAAACCTTGCTCTGATACCAGTTGTTGGGAGGGAGAGTCGATCCACGGAACAGTGCTCGCGACAAATCCCAAATCACGCAAAAATACAATCACGCAATTAAACGACGAAAGACGATATAAATTAAAGTGCAGGAATAAGAAAACAATCAATCACAAACAAGATAGATTTGTTAACGAGGTTCACCCACCGTATGGCTAGTCCCCGGCAGAGCGGAATCTGCAAATGTCTACTATACTTGAATCAAGTTTGCAAATAAGAACAACCCTAGGAGATTTCTCTCAAATCTCTCTATACAAATCTCTCTTGGCCTTTACCTCTTGTGATGATACTTGTGATGGATACAAAATGCCTCACTCATAAGATGTGCTTTTATAGCACTCAGGACAATGTCACTATCTAACAAAGTCACCACCTTTCATTGTCACCACCTAACAATGTCATGCATATCAAAAGTAGCACCTAACAAAGTCACCACCTTTCATTGTCACCACCTAACAATGTCATGCATGTCAAAAGTAGCTCCTAACAAAGTCACCACCTATCATTGTCACCACATAACAATATCATGCATGTCAAAGTAACACCTAACATTATTACCACCTCACAATGTCATGCATGTCAAAAGGTGGCACCTAACCCTAGACTTTAATTTGCATCAATTTTCAACAAACTCCACCTTGATGCAAATTCATCACAATCTCGATATTGTCCCACTTGGAGTATTTTTTGGCTTAATTCTCAACACTAGTAAACTTCACACGATTCCGCTGCTGCTCTCTCCTCATCAAATTTTCATGGAGAGATTCACCGTTCTGCAACAGAGATTCAGCTTATCTCTGTCTACAATTTTGGTGAACATATCCGCCGGATTCTTTTCTCCCGTGATCTTCTGCAGTGTCAACTCACCATCTTCTAACGCCATGCGTATGAAGTGGTACCGCACCTTGATATGCTTCGTCCGAGAATGATATGCTGCATTCTTCGCCAAATGTATTGCACTTTGGCTGTCACTCCACAAGGTATTGAAGTCTTGCTTCTTACTCAACTCTTCGAGTAACCCTTGTAACCATATCATCTCTTTGCTGGCTTCCGTGATCGCCACGTACTTAGCCTCCGTAGTTGACAATGCTACCACTTTTTGCAGTTGAATACCCAACTCACCGCTGTTCCCCCAACTGTAAATACGTATCCCGTTGTGCTCTTCCCACTATCTCGATCACCCGAGTAGTCCGCATCAACGTAACCTTGCACATTTAGAGAGTCACCCCCGAAACAAAAGCAGTGACTAGACGTACCCCTAAGATACCTCAAAATCCACTTCACCGCATTCCAATGCTCCTTCCCCGGGTTTTGCATATACCGACTCACAACTCCCACTGCATGTGCAATATCTGGTCTCGTACTCACCATTGCATACATTAAACTCCCCACCGCAGAAGCATAAGGCACTCTTGCCATCTCGTCTTTCTGCTCTTGAGTTGTCGGGCAAAACTCCTTCATGAGTTTAAAATGTTTTGCTAAAGGCGTACTCACCGGTTTTGACTTGTCCATGTTGAACCGCTTCAAAACCTTCTCGATATAGTCGCTTTGCGATAACCACAGCTTCCGCTGCTTCCTATCTCGAACGATCTTCATGCCCAAAATTTGTTTGGCCGCTCCCAAATCTTTCATGGAAAACTTTTCAGCCATCATCTTCTTCAGACTTTGAATTTTCTCGAAGTTCGGACCCGCTACCAACATATCATCTACATAGAGTGATAGAATGATATATTCTCCATTCTCAAAAGTCTGAATATAGACACAGTGATCTGACTCACCACGCACAAATCCCGTCTCTAGCATTAACCGATCGAATTTGAGATACCACTGTCTTGGAGCTTGCTTAAAGCTATACAAACTCTTTCGCAGTCTACACACCATAGTTTCTTTTCCCTTCACCTTGTATCCCGGTGGTTGCATCATATAGATCTCCTCCACCAAATCTCCATGAAGGAACGCGGTCTTCACATCAAGCTGCTCCAAGTGCAGAACCTCCACCGCCACAATACTAAGGATCACCCGAATTGATGTCATTTTCACCACAGGGGAAAAATATCTTGTAGGGTGTTTTTCGTCACCCCATTGAGATGGGAATACGCGCGCGCTTGTCAGGCGTACTACAGATTCCCCCTGCCTAGGGTAGGGCGGGGTTTAATGATTGTGGGGATCCGAATCTCCGGCAGCCGCGGACTAAGCTGCCGTTAATTACCCCTCGCCTTTGGAGCGAGGGAACCTCCGATTAACGGGTTAAACTGGTCATGCGAATTCAATGTGCAGTGTACGTGTGTTCTGTTCTGAAAGGGGGGTTTTGGATATATCGGGAGCCACGCAGAGTTTTTACGGGGGTCCCGCTACCCGGATAGCGGGCTGGGGGTCAAGGGGGCTAGCAGCCCCCTTGCGGGGTTCGGGGCAGCGCCCCGGCCCGAAATTTTTTTTGGAGGGGGAGAATGTTGCGGAGTATGTGTATGTGTACATTTGTATACAAATGTATATATATACATGTATATATAAATAAAGGGGAAAAGGGCATCCAAAGGATGCGTGGGGCAGCACCTTGGGCGCTGTGCGCTTAGGTGCTGTGCGCTCGGGCGCTGTGGCGCGCCACGTGTCGGCACGCGGGCGCTTTGCGCATAAGCGCTGCGCGCAGGTGCGCAAGCACGCCACGTGTCGGCACGCGGGCGCTTTGCGCACCTGCGCAAGCGCGCAGGTGCGCAAGCGCGCGCGCCACGTGTCGGCACGCGGGCGCTTTGCGCACCTGCGCAAGCGTTCAGGTGCGCAAGCGCGCGCGCGCCACGTGTCGGCATGAGGGCGCTTTGCGCACTTGCGCAAGCGCGCGCCACGTGTCTGCACGCGGGCGCTTTGCGCACTTGCGCAAGCGCGCAGGTGCGCAAGCGCGCGCGCGCCACGTGTCGGCACGAGGGCGCTTTGCGCACTTGCGCAAGCGCTGCTAAAACAAATTTCTCAGAAGAGAAATCAGAGAGGAGTTGGACTCCTGAGTTTGTGTTTTTTTTTTCTGGGTTTAGTGAACGATGTTCTTCTTCCTCCTGTTGCTTGCTGGATCTTGAAGATTAAGAGATGTGAAATCTCAAAATCTCTTCTTTTTCAGATCTAATGATAGATCCAAGTTCCTTTTTGTGGGTTTTGTGGTGAAAAACTAATTTGTTTTGAAAAAGGAAGAGTAAAACTCTTGATTTAATTCAAAAGAAAGAAGAAGGTTTTGGAACCTTGAAGAAGGAGGAAAGAGCTCAGCTCTGAAACTTTTTTGGAGAGAGAAAAAGTTGTTGGGATATTTCATTATCCTTGCCTTTATAGGCTACACACTTTACACATAGCCCCTTGGGCTTCACAAAATGGCATTTTGCCTATCCCATGGCTCATGTGCCATTTCTTTTTGCACATAAGCCATGGGCTTTACAAAAATTTGGCTTTATGCCCATTTTCTTACATTTATCCGAAAATAAAATAAAAGAAAATGCAACAAAATTATTTATTACAAAAATTTTATCTTGGCGTGGGGGAGGCCGGCCGCTTCATGTTCGGGCTCGACCCGGGCATGGGCCTACTGGATCTGGGCTTGGGCCCACTTGGCTTGGAGTTGACTTTGATTTTGACTTGGTCAACCGGGGTGTAAATTTTTACCCCAACATATCTCTTGATAGTCAATTCCTTACTTTTGCGCATATCCCTTGACTACCAAGCGAGCTTTGTACCGCTTCACACCATCGGCCTCATCTTTTATCGTGTACACCCACCTATTCAGCAATGCTTTTCGACCTTTGGGTAGCTTCACTAGGTCCCATGTGCGGTTCTTCTTCAAAGAATCCATCTCCTCGTCCATAGCTCGCTCCCACTGCTTACTAGCACCGTCTTGCGTCGCCTCTTCAAGGGATTCAGGCTCTCCCGAATCCGTGTACAAAATGAAGTCGGTTACAAGTCATTCAGGTAGTCTCCTTTCTCTCGTAGATCTCCTCAAAACTGGTACATCTGGTTGCTGAACATGGTCGCCATCATGTTCTTGAACCTGATCCTGCACTGCAACTTCCTCCATGTTTTGATCCCCACTTGTAGACACCTGATTGTTCTCTTGAGTTCCGTCTAACTCCACGAACTCAGATACAACACCATCTTTGGCTTGCTTTTCTTCTCTATATAAGTGCTGCTCATTAAAGACAACGTTCCGGCTTCGTATTACTTTCTTACTTGTGTAATCCCACAGCCGATATCCGAACTCGTCTCCACCATACCCGATGAAAGCACACTTCTTAGATTTGGAGTCAAGTTTACTCATTTCTGCCTTATCAATCAAAGAATATGCAATACAGCCAAAAACTTTAAGGTGCGAATAGTTGACCGGTTTACCCGACCAAATTTCTTCTGGAATGCCTCCATCAAACGCACTCGCCGGGTTTCTGTTGATCAGATACACAGCAGTATCAACCGCTGCTGCCCATAAGAATTTTGGCAGATTCGCATCCAAGGTCATGCTTCGCACTCGCTCTAGGATCGTTCTGTTCATCCTTTCAGCGATACCATTTTGCTGTGGCGTCTCAGGTACCGTCTTCAACCAACGAATACCCTTTTGCGAGCAAAACTCCTCGAACTATTGGGTGCAGTATTCCCCGCCATTATCGGACTTTAGGCGTTTAACCTTCATCCCCGTTTGGTTCTCCACCTGCGCAATCCAGTGTTTGAAGATGCCAAACACATCGGAATTTTTCTTCATCGCGTATACCCATGTTTTTCGACTTGTATCATCGATGAACGTCACGAAATATCGATTTCCTCCATAAGACTCCACCGAGGCCGGACCCCACACGTCCGTATGCATCATCTCCAGTTTCTTGGTCTTTTTCGCTACGCCTCCAATTTGAAATCTGAGCGCGCTATGCTTCCCACAAACGCAGCTCTCGCAAAACCCCAACTCCACCTTTTTCAGCCCCGAAAGAACCCTCTTAGCTTGAAGAATTTTCATGTTCTTCTCGCTGAGGTCCCCCAATCTTTTATGCCACAACGAAGTCTTCGAATCTTTCTCCGAACTGGCCGTCAATGCAACCGAGCCTCCGCTGCTCCCATTGAATGAGTACAACGAACCGCTCAGCTTGTCCCTTGCGAGCACCAACGATCCTTTGGAAATCTTCCGTTGAGAATTCCCAAACGTTGTAATAAACCCTTCGTTGTCTAACTGACTTGTGGAAATCAAGCTTTTCTTCAAATCTGGAATATGACGAGCATTCTTCAATTTGATTTGACCACCTCCTGACGGTTGCAAGATGATCGTCCCCTTTCCAACGATCTTACACGATTGACCGTTTCCCACCGTCACATGTCCAAGATCGCCTTGAACATACTCGCTAAAGTGGTGTCTGCCCGAAGTGCAATGAAAAGAAGCCCCTGAATCTAGGAACCAAGTATCCGCCTTTGTGTTCTCGCTCGCCGATAGACAAAGACCTTGTTCCCCTTGTTCTTGTGTAGACACCACATTCGCTTCCTTTTCATCCATCTTCTCATCTGAGCCTTTCTTCGGAAGCTTACATTCACTTCTTTTGTGTCCCTTCTTTCCGCAATTCCAACAGGCGCCTTGGATTTTTCCTTGAGATTTACCTTGGCTTTTAGACTTGCCCTTTTTCCACTTTCCCCTTTCCATTATTCTGCCACGATTCTCCACCGAAAGTGCAGAAGTTCCAGAACTCCCACTCACGGACTTTCTTCGCATCTCATCGTTTAATATGCAGCTTACCGCATCATTAAACGTGAGAATCCCCGAGATAGAGTTGCTAACCGCCATCACTAGGTTCTCCCAACTCTCTGGCAACGAACATAGGAACAATAGGGCTCGAATCTCGTCTTCAAAGATGATTGAAACGGACTCAAGTTGACTTGTCACACTATTGAATTCGTTCATGTGCTCTATCACCGAACCATTCTCTACCATCTTCATGTTGAAAAACTTCTTCATCAAAAATATTTTATTTGATGTCGATGGCTTTTCATGCAACTTCGCTAACGTCGTCATTAGCGCTTTAGTTGTTTTCTCCTTTGAGATATTAAAGGCCACCTGCGGAGTCAACGACAATCTGATCGTCGCCAAGGCTTTCCTATCCAAAAGGTTCCACTCCTCATCGGTCATCTTCTCGGGCTTTTCTCCTAGCAACGGAAGATATAGATCCTTTTGGTATAGACAGTCTTCTAACTGCATGCGCCACCAACCAAAATTGTGACCATTGAATTTCTCGATTCTTATCTTATCCTCTGCCATCTTTCATCTGTATCGCAGCAAACCCGACTTCCTCCTAGATCTGAACCAACGCCTTCAAAACTACAATCTAAGAAAGTGGGGAAGAGGACACAAGCGTCGTTACCCACCGTTACCTAGATTATAGAATCGAAGAACTCTAGGTTCTCTTAACCTTGCTCTGATACCAGTTGTTGGGAGGGAGAGTCGATCCACGGAACAGTGCTCGCGACAAAACCCAAATCACGCAAAAATACAATCACGCAATTAAACGACGAAAGACGATATAAATTAAAGTGCAGGAATAAGAAAACAATCAATCACAAACAAGATAGATTTGTTAACGAGGTTCACCCACCGTATGGCTAGTCCCCGGCAGAACGGAATCTGCAAATGTCTATTATATTTGAATCAAGTTTGCAAATAAGAACAACCCTAGGAGATTTCTCTCAAATCTCTCTATACAAATCTCTCTTGGCCTTTACCTCTTGTGATGATACTTGTGATGGATACAAAATGCCTCACTCATAAGATGTGCTTTTATAGCACTCAGGACAATGTCACTATCTAACAAAGTCACCACCTTTTATTGTCACCACCTGATAATGTCATGCATATCAAAAGTAGCACCTAACAAAGTCACCACCTTTCATTATCACCACCTAACAATGTCATGCATGTCAAAAGTAGCTCCTAACAAAATCACCACCTATCATTGTCACCACCTAACATTATCATGCATGTCAAAGTAACACCTAACGTTATTACCACCTAACAATGTCATGCATGTCAAAAGGTGGCACCTAACCCTTGACTTTAATTTGCATCAATTTTCAAGCGCGCGCGCGCGCACGCATATATATATGGGAACAAGAAGATATACCTGCAACAATGGAGCGATTCGAAGCGCATGAAGAAATCTTATCTGGGGGATTTGTAAGCAAGCAAAACCCTTGCCAAGGATAGGCCACCACCAAAACCGGTTACTCTGGCGAAAAAGAACCATGGAAAATAGCCAATAGTTCTGTTTGGCGTTAATAGCTCTAACAGAAGAAGAAATGCCAAAAGATTTTTCAACAAACACAAAAGCTTACATCCCTCAAGCAACTTTACTAGCAACAATCAGTATATCTACACAATTATTACAGGCTCTCTCATATCATCTTCATATGAATTAGTTGTAGATACAGTGGCTAAAAAACACTAGCACTCTGTTGTATCAGTGCCAATGGCATATCAATAGGAAAAGAAAGATGTACATTATCGTCAAAAAATCCTTGTCGCTGAAAAGAAGGGTCCCCGACTGTAAAATGAATCTTATGTTTAAATGTAATTTCTTTTCCTGACCAAAAACATTATTTGACGACCTGAGATCGCGCATAGAGGCGAGAGCACTTGGTCCGTGAGGTTTTCCTCAGGCCACATACACAAAACTCAAGAAGTTCGAGATCTTCCTCCATTGTTAAAATGGAAGCCATCTCAGGATGTTCCAGAAGCATCTTGGATGTCAAGAATCCAGCGATAGTCCACGTTTGATGAAGACGTGACTGCTTCCCAATGAATCTTCCGTTTCTGGAGTCGTAGTATTCTGGCCACTTGTCATTTGAAAGTCTCTTCTCGGCTAAAGAAATGGCTCGCTCTGCTAGTTCGGGCTTGCCCATCTTAATGCACGCCAATGTGAACTGTGAATGTTGCGAAAGTGAGAAGAATGAGATTTGATGTTTGGAGATTTTATGGGGGGAAAAATAAGTTGAAACCAAAAATACCTGCCATAGTAGTGTAGGCCAAGATCCGCCATTATGGTATGACCAAGGTCTGAAAGAAACAAGAAAAGCATACTTCATGTGAGATGAAACTTCTTAATCCCAGTTCTAAACAAGTGGCAACATTTATTCTTGGCCAGTTTCAGTTAGTATGGGAAATTCCCACACAATTTATCTCTGAAATGAAGAAATGGAGTATTAGTCAGCGGAATAATCCAATGGAATTACTTACTATCCAATGGATCCCTGGGAGTAATCCCTAAGAATTTTATTCTATAAGCTGCTGTTCATGTTTGTGGTCCCTAAAGCATTTATCTCGCTATTGCTCACAAAAATGTTTGATGTAAGATCTAGAATATATGAAGTTAGCTGAATTTATAGCTACTTGTGTGTCGGAGCCTAATGGTTTGTATACGCCCCCAAGGCAAGATTTCTAAAGGTAGCCTAGCTCTTCAAGGTTTACTTTACCTAGACTCGATCCATTGAAAATGCAAACTATTTCACATTTGTCAACCTTCAAATGACTCAAATTTGTTATTGTCCAGGTATCTACAGCATAGTTATATGATTAACCCAGCACTATTTGCATATAAATGGAATACAAACACAGTAGTGTGAGACTGTGAGTAACTCACGTGTTCTTTGGATCACTGCCAGTAATTATCCGCCATTCTTCATACTCCAGAGCTGGGTAGCAAATTTTCAAAGGCATATTCCCCACAAGATCATCCCATTTATCTTCAAAAAGACCAAGAATTCCCTCAGCTTGCCTTGGAGTAGTAAGAGATGAGACTATCGCCCACAAATTCCCAAGTGAAAAGAACCTAAAGTCCATGTGAGCAGGCTGCAGATTGCCAATGAGGTAACCACCTTTTTCAGGGATCCAATCGACTAGCCAAGATGGAATTTGATCAGGATAGATATTGAATTTGTTAATAGCATCATGGGAATATTCTTCGGTTTTGTAGCGATATATCTCGTTAATCTTCTTCATATCAACCCAGTAGTACTCTCTGATGTGGAACGAAAGTGCGCTGAGCCTGTTGTTAATAGCACGCACCAAGTCCTTAGATACGTCGTTGATTGTGATCATTTCACGAGCGCAGCGAAGAGCCGAGTAAAATAGAGCCTGAGGAAGTTGCTTGTTCAATAAACATAAAACAGCCCGGTTTTCGAAATTTGGTAAGAAGAAAAAACAAATCATTATAATATAATAAGAAACCTATTAAGCCCTGTTTAGCTTTTGGGATTATGATAACCAGAGTTATTTTTCAACCCGAGGTATCGGTAATGAAAACTGGTTGAACTAATCATAACAAAATAAGAAATCTACATAGCCCGGTTTAGATTTTGGTGGGGGGGGGGGGGGTTGTTATGATGATGAGAGTTATTTCTCAACCAGAGGTATCGGTAATGAAAGCTGGAGTTTGCATGTCCCTGCTGCACTTAAAAAGCTACTGCCTTCATTCATCTAAGAGTAAATTACATAAACACCATTGGGCTTTCTTCGTTTTTAACAAACACGATTAAACCTTACAGATTTGCTTAATACACCCTTGAGCTTTGTGGATTAAAAATTTACATAAAACGCCATTGAGAAATTGCGTTAAGCACAATGCGGTGGTGATATTGTATTTTTCATAGTTCAATGGAGTTATGTAAAAACAGAGAGTTCCATAATGTTTTTTACCATTTATCTTATAGAGTGTTGTTTGCCATTAGAGTTATCCGAACTCTGCTTCTTCTCTTTCTTTGACATTTTGATAGATGGTGATTGAGTACATTCTTGATAACTCCAGTTACCTCAACTTTTAAGTTGAGACAATTCTGGTTATCTAAACTTCAAAATCAATGCCAAACAAGGTAGCGTTATATAAAACAAGAGTGAACCCAAATCCAAGACGGGTTGGATTCCGAGAAAATCCAGATGGCAGAAAATTAGTCCAAAAACCAATTTCACAACATCCAAACAACAAGAAATATGTGTACCAACACGAAGCCCTGTGTGTGTATCTACTTACCCTTTTGGGACAAAAGGGCTTCTAAAATAAGTTTGCTCCAGTAAATAAAGTTTGTATGGCCATTGAGATAGAGAAATTCCCGAAAAGCTGTAGCTTACTTGGATCTCAAGGGGATGCCCATGAATTCCCATCCTTCGATCTATCATGCAAGATCCATCGGTGACTAACAGCGAAGGGAACATGTCAAACCCATCAGATAAACATAAGTTCAGGATCAACTTGATGCCTGTTTGCACATCCACTCTTTCTTGCAGCGCATAGTCACCAGTAACCTTTCCATAAGCTCTCAGTAATATAATCCACCACAACCCTGCCAGCATCAATAAGAATTAGAAATTTGTAAGAACTGATAGCATTCCATAGATACATTTTACACCAAGTAATGCAGTAGGTTATTATAACACTAAGGGTAGGTCAAAGGGTTTGTTGATTGGGGCCAAGTCAGCTTTAGTGCAACCTGATACAGGCTGGTCCGAACAGACCTGATTATTAAAGGGTAATGTTTCCTGGAACGATCCCAATCTGCATACATAACTTGAAGATGACCAGGCTCACCCAATTATGAAATTATTAATTTTTTTATGCATACAGCTAAATACTTAAATAGCTTCTAAATAACTTATACCAAGACCCAGTAAAGGTTACAAGAACTTGAGATGGTTACTTTGAGAGGATGGATATCTATGAGATCATGAATTCGAATCTCGATTGATATAGTGGTTTGAAAGTTCGATTTTTGATTGGTAAGGGTGCTAAATGAAATAAAAAAGCAATTTTACAATTCCCCGTGAATGAGTTTGATGTAATTAATCCAAAAAATTATTCTTGCTTAACGTATAACTCCATATAATATAGATTTTTTACAGGTTACTCACCGGAATCAACTGGTGCGACACGCCCAATGGCTGATTCTCCAAAATCAGGATCCAAAATCTCCTCAAAAGCTTCATTGCTTCCGTCCAAAGGAACCGTTCTTACTTTAAAACTTGCTGGCATTAGCCCTTGGCCAGGACTGTAGCAATCCACGGTCTTCTCCCAACTCTGGTCATCAAATAGAATAATAAGAAAAAGGTATAATGGATTCTAGAAACTATAAGGATCGATTATTTCGCAGCCTAAACCAGTAGTTCTCTAAGGATCAAAAGAGTAAAGGGTTTAGAATCATATAGCATTGTGCGTTTGGGAGGACTACAGTACTAAGCACTTGACATCATGTTGTACTACCCTTTTTTATGTCTTCATTTAAAAAAAAAGGGAAACGACGACGAAAACTATATCTAAATGTGTAAGAAGGCGGCTCAGGACGACACCTTGTAAAGCTATGTGGATGGGTATATGAGATTAAAGAAGGGATATTTCAAGTAGATATGTTGACAGAAGAATTAGATTCTAAACTGCCAAGTACCAATTTGACAAAATTGGAAATTAAGCAATAAAATTTGACCAAGATTATGAAAAAGAATGAAAGATAAAGACATTAATTGCCACTTATAATACCTACAATTGGTGCTCCATTACTTGGAATCAATCATTCGTCACACCCATGAGATCCATATGATCTACTACTAAGGATGTAAACCATCCGAGCCGACTCCCAATCCGTATCCGATTTTTATCAAATACAAATACTAATATTCATTTTCGATGACTATCTAACACCTGTATCTTTTCAGTATCCTATATCGAAAATAGTAATGTTTGACTTTACCCAGTATAATTTTTCTAGTTTTTTTTTCCAAATAGGATGTTTAGATATTAAAATTAGTAAAATAGTGTAGTTTAAATTATAATTATCAAAATAGGACAGTTTGGAGCGGGGTCGGTTAGAAGGCGGGTTCGTGGAACCCGCCGCTGACATTTAAAAAATAAAGAGCGGATTCTTAAAACCCGCCCTGCTTAAAAGCCCCACCCCACCCCCACGCCTCCCACGCCTCCACCACCACCCCAACCCCACGCCTCCCACGCCTCCACCACCACCCCACCCCCACGCCTACCCACCCCTGAAGAGAGCGGGTTCTAGAAACCCGCCCTCTATTTTAGGGGGCCGGGTTCTGGGGACCCGCCCAAAAAAAATTAAAATTATGAAATCAAAATAATTTAAAATTTAAAATAAAAATATTATTAAATTAAAAAAATAAATTCTTAGAATGGGTTCCAAAAGCCGCACATGCCGGATAGAGCTGGTTCGGGTTCCCAGAACCCGCCCTCTCTTATGAGGGGTGGGCGGGTTCTGGGAACCTGCCCTCCCCGTGGAAAGGGGGAGTGGGGAGGGTGGGTTCCTCGAACCCGCCCTCCATGGGTGGGGGTGGGGTGGGATGGGGTGTGGTGTGGTGTGGATGGGATGGGACGGTGCATGTGAGTAGGGCGGGTTCTGAGAATCCGCCCTTCACTTTGTAAATATCAATAGCGGGTTCCAGGAACCCGCCTTATAACAGTATCATCCCAAACCGTCATATTATGATAATTATAATTTAAACTACCCTATTTTACTAATTTTAATATCTAAACACCCTACTTCGAAAAAAAACCATTTTTCTACTAGCACTAGTTACAAAAGAAATCCGGGAACGAAAAAGGTATAAAAAAAACCTAGCAAATTGAGTATAACAAACACACACATCAATTTGTCGACATCGTAACCAAAATTGGCAAAGGGTTGATTTTTAACCTGCAGCTGCAACGTATGCAACAAGAAATTGCGAACGATCTCGCTCTCCCCCTTCAACATGAAGGCAATCGCCGAGGGCACGAAATCCCTAATGAAGACCTGGTCGTAGTTCAGCTTCTCGTTCGCCGCCGCCGCGTCGTCGGCCGCCACCGTCCCCACGGGGCTCCCGCAGTAGCTCACCACCGCCTTGTTCAGCAGCCGCCACGCCTCCTTCTCTATCTCCGATTTTCCCTCCGATCTCCCCAAATTCACATCTTTGCCGCTCACTCCCTTTTCCTCTACCTCTACCTCTACCTCTACCTCTTCTTCGCGCTGCTGCTGCTGGTTATCGAGCTCGACTCGATTGACGACGAGGGGATTTACGGGATTGCCACTGATGAAGAAATTGTCGAACGAGGGTTTCTCGCTGCCGGCGATTGGCTCGATCGAGGTCGAGAAGCGGCGGAGGTGGATGGGGTTGATTACGGAAATGCCCTCGCGGTGGGGTTTTGTGAGGATTTGCCGGAGCAGGAGGCGGCGGCAAGATCGCAGGGCGGCGACGGCCATGGCGGAGGGGGTGGAAAGTAATAAAAATGAAAGGTGAGGGGGTTGGATGTGATTATGCAGGGGGTGAGTTGAGAAAGAAGATGGAGTTGAAAGGGGTATTTTGGGAAAAAGGAGATTGAGGGAGTGGGATTGGGAAAGAAGAAAAAGGATTAATTGGAGGTAGGAGTTTTGGTTGGAAAAGTGTAGAAGCGCAAGCACTAAACTCGGACTTCAATCCATATGCGTATTCTTTATTTCTTCACCAAAAAATAATAATAATAATAATAAATTCATCCAAAAATAATAATAATAATAATAATAAAATCTCAGACTTCAAAGGTATGACCCATACGTGAAGGAAACGGCAAAACGAGGTTGCTTGCTCAATTATCAACCTCAGCCTCCTTATCAGAACAGAACGTTCCTTCCGTCCCGGGGCCAAAGCCCTTCAAGAGAGAAATGGTGTCTAGTAGGTTACTATAGGCTTCGTTGGGCCCAATAATATCACAAGGATTTCTTTTATAGAAATTCTGAATTCAGCCTATATTTTACTTAATAAATGTTCGAGAATAATAAATCTTAAGTAGGCCATATATACAACTAGGACATTTTCCCATGGCCCAATTGCCTCATAGGCTTCATTAGTAGGCCCAATGTTCCAAAACTAATATTTCCACGTAACAAAGCAACAACCTCACCTATTATGCTCTATAGATCCACCTGAAACAACGTGTCTCACCAAAAGCCTCACATAGATTGCTACGATTTTTTTTTCTTACAACAGCCATGAGAACTTACTCGGCATAATTGGTTGTAAATCCCCCCTCGCCATTGCAAGTGGGAGATTTCGAACTCAAGACCTTCCACCAAACGGAGGAGTGTCATTGCCGCTCGATAAAAACTCTTTGGCGATTGCTACAATTCCGAGGCAAGAAATGAACAAGACCCCATCAGGTGTTTATACCCGATTAGAATGTCACGATGATATTTAAATTTCTTCCTTGTTTGGAAATTTCTTTCTCATTAATAACACTGGTCATGTGTGTTCTTTATTATCGATTATGTTATCAGTGAAAACTATATAGCTTCTTAAAAGTTAATCGATAAATAAATTTTTATTTAAGAGAAAAACATACACATGTTGATGAGATATAATTAGATATAGGTTATTGCATTTTTAATGAAAGATTGCCGGAAATAGATTGCAAAATTGATTTATTAACTTTTAAGTTTTAAAATCAAGTATTCCTTAGGATTTAAGATGATGAAATTCTTACAAGATCAATTGGCATCTATAAATTATTTATATTTATTTCATGAGCTTCCAACTTTGTTCTTGTTCTATTAATTAGATGATTTCTTATTTACATATTGATAGTTTAATCGCTTTTCCATTAAAAAAAAGATTCATGCTTAAGTAATTACACATAAGGAAATAGTAATACCGAAATTTTATCAGTTAATATACACACAAGAAAAGAATGGATGCATCCATTATCAAGAGTAAAGTATATATTCGTTAATGGAATAAAAGATAATTAACCACATAATTAATAATTAAACACATAGAAGTAGATTGAGTTTTCAACCAAAATATAATGAAATATAGAAAAGGGAAAACTAGCTATACAAAAATCCTATTTTGACATCTAACAAAGAAACCTGAGACTTTGACACTTGGAAATTTGAAAAAGATGAATATTTACTTATATGGATGGATGCCAAAACAAGTTCAGCTCTTGAGATGTCTACTTGAGGCATCATGAAGTTCTATTGGCCTAGGTCGATTTCGCTTACTGCCAGTAACCTAAAAGTATATGTGTGTCCGTGCTTTTACACATTCCGATGACCGATCAATAATAACTTCAATATTGTATACATCCATTTTTTTTATTATTAAAGGGATTATGCATGAATACAGATTCAAAGAAAAGATTAAAAAAGCAAGGAAACCTAATACAAGCCTTTATAGTCCTTATGATCTGCATGGATGAACATGAGCCTCAGTATTTTTGATGAAAGTACGTCACACCTTACAACTTTTTTGGTATATAATCATTGTTCACTAACGACTCGGAACACAAAAATCGGATAGAGCAGTAGGCTGAAATAAAAAAGTGTGTTATAGTTGCTTCTTCAAATGCAAGTTTAATCAAAACCGACATTGTGGATTGCGGGTTTCTTACATAAATACCCTACCAATATCTCGTAATCGAGTTACGTTGATACGCTCCAACAATCTACCAACTCAAATTTGGTGCCAATTTCATAGGTTATTTTAATTTCCAGGTGTACTTAAAGTGTAGGCAGAACAAGAATGGTCAGATTTTAGTAGAAGAACATGAGGAAGATGAAGACCAAAATGAAGGAAAATTATGGTAATATTTGGATACACATGGGCGAGAATGATGGGTTATAAGTAGGGGCATTAAAAAAATATGATGGATTTGATTGTTTGCAAATTTATTAGACATAAATGGACATCTTTATAACTTTTATGAAGAATGTGAGAAGACTTGTAGATTCAATTAAGTATTAAAAGAGCTTGACCTTATTGTTGTTATTTATAAAATTGAAAGTGTAAAACATAATGTTGTTCTGGGTAATGAACCATTAGTGGAGAGAGAAAGTAATAAAGCTTTTGTAGATATTGGGAGGGGAAGAGTTAAGAGGATCAATTTAGCACTAATGATGTTGAAGAGAAGCGACTCCATATCATATATGAATCCAAAATTAATTATTAATTTTAGCAATTAGTTTATTGCTTGCATTATGGATAGCCTCTCAGGATTCTCGTTCATGAGTTTTTTTTCCTAATTAGCATTCTAATATTGTTATTATCACTCCTAAAAAAAAATGATCTTCTATCAATGGTACAATTACTTATCTTTTATTCTCAATGTATTATGCCTATAAGAGATAGCATATATAACTCAATAAATAGAAATTATTAATAATAAAGATAGTGGTAATATAAAATAGAGTGCTTTAGATATTACCACTATATTTGAACTTTAAATATACATTTAAAAAAATTAATTTTATAAAACACATAAGATGTGCCGCTCTAAAAAAAGAATGGGAATAAAAAAAGGACTACCAAATAGCATAGTCACATAATTCGCGAATTATTCGTCGAATTCGCGAATAATTCGCGAATTCTTGATCAAACGAATTAATCTCCGAATTATTCGTGATTGCCGAACTGGCCGAATTATTCGCGAATTATTCGCGAATTATTCCCGAATTATGTGATAAAACACCGAATAATTTAAAAAACAGCAAATAATTCACAAAATCAAAACCTAGCGTCTCATATATTAATTTATTGCTCGAAATCCTTCCCGAACATTTCCCGAACACTTACCGAATCTTTCCCGAATACCTGCCGATTTTTTCCGAATAATTCTCCGAATCCGAATTTTCGACCTCGCCGAATTATTCCCGAATGACGAATTTGTGACTATGCCAAATAGAGGACTACCAATTTTTTTTTCTCATTTTCACCTATAGAGTACTATAGATTAATGAAGACATTAGAAGAGAATTGCAGATTCCCCCAACACATGTATCTAATATGGAGATGAACATAGCAACTACAAAATGTGTGACTCTATAGGTCTGTTTGTTTCGTTGGAGTTTGAAAAATCAGGAGTTTCGACTCCTCATTTCAAACCAGAGCTAAAACTTTTGTTTTTGTTTTGTTAGTAAAGTCCATCACTTTAAAGTCCTAATTTCCTTCGTGGCAAGTACTAAATCAAGAGTTCGAAATCGAAAATTCTTTAGTGGAGTAGGGCTGGAGTTTGCCACATAAGTACCTATTATTTTTTTCATAATTCTTCTCTCTTAACTACTCTATTTCCCTCCATTTTCATTTAACTCCTAATTTTTTTAAATGTCATACCAAACACAAATTTCTAATTTCTAATTTTAAATGCTATAATTTCTTTCAAACAAATTAACACTAAAATTTCAACTCTTCACTAAAATTTTGCATATCTTCCAACTCTTTAAAAAATACTTCAACGAAAGAAACAGACCCGATGTTGCCGACACTATTTGAACTAGTTATTTCTTTTTTTTTTCTTTTTCAATTTCATATTGGTTAAATGTCACGACTCGAGAAGGGCACATGACCGGCACAAGAATTATGTGAAGTCAAGTGGACCCCACCGCAATCCAAGTAAGCCAAACCCAGAAATCTAAACCATATATATAAGAAAATAGATAATGATAGATAGAGGTGAAGTTTTAGAAAAGTTTTATGAAAAAGTAAAGCTGGTTCTTAAAATTGTTTGAAAAACAGACAGCAACTTCTTTGTAAATTTTGAAAAAAACAGGTACAGCGATAAGTATATATCAAGCATCCCCACATACGGGAGCTAAATCAACGCCTAAACGGCGGAATCACAACCACGCATTAATATACGATGCAAGGAGGCGAAGGATCAACAAGCGGAATGTAAATAATATAATATACATCAAGTCGACTTCACACGAGTCCGACCACAACAAAATATACAACTTTTAGGTCTCGACAATATACTAGGCTTGGTCTTTGATAGAGTACTTCTACATACAAATAAGATACAAGGCAAATGCCGCTACAAAAATCTAACCCACTAACTCAGAATATACGCAAGCACGTTCAAAAGATAGCAAATGTGCCAAATAAGCCGCTACGGATTCCAGCGGTCAAACCTGCAAAGAACTATGACACAACGGGGGTGAGTTGCCAGCTCATAAGTAGAATTATATGACAAGTTAGAAGTCATATGGATAAGCGGCGAAACAATTAAAGCATGATAAATGTGTACATCAAGGAGGGTAATAAACATGCGTTGAACTAAAGTTCGAGCGATGAAATATAAGGATAATAAGCCCTCGTGTACAACTCGTGTACTGCTATCCTAACATGTGAAATATGAATCTGTGTGTGATTATCATGTCAATATTAAGTAATCAATATCTGGCCCGGTACGAGCACAACAAAACCATAAGTATCTGAAAGCGTGTGAGTCACGGAAGTAAACGCAATACTGTGCCATGAAACGATAATCAATCATCAATAACTCGCTGCATATTATATAACGGTGTCAAATCACGATCACTGTAACTGTAATGAAATATCTATAGCACACGACCGACATAAACACAATCAATGCTATAATACATATATAACACGCACCCATATGCAATCATATAAAAGTAGCCGAAAAATATATGTATATGAAATCCTTTCAAAATAGCTGTATGATATATATCGCAGCACATGTAGCGGACGTTGTTTTGTGAAGAATGGTATGCATTTTATTTAAAGTATACTCCCGCCTTTTTTAGATGATTTATTTTAAAAGGAGTTTTCTTTTGTAAAAGTTTGTATCGATCATCGACACGTGGAAAATAGTAAGACTATAGCTCTCTTGAAAACCTCTTTAATATATATCGATAAGTGAAAATAGTATTCAGGTACTGTTTCGTGGACAAGCCCTGTCCGGCTACTATATATAGCATAAATATATGTCATTAGTGCATGACATCTATATCGATCTCTCTTTCATATATATATATATATATATATATATATCCATCTCAACGCAGGTCATCTATATCGATCTCTCTCACACATACACACATATTATCCATCTCAGTGAAGGGCATCTATATCGATCCCCCCCACATATAATATTTATATCCGTGCAGGGTATCTATATCGATCCCTCATATATCCACAGAGACATCATGTGTCAACTACTCTCAATCACTTATGAATTGATCACGCATATATCATCAGGCGACATCTTGTCTCTCCCTGCCTTAATCTCTCATGGATTGATCACAATAAATATATCTCCTAGAACCCCGGTGTAACGACCTTGAAATCCATGTACAAATATAACTTGTTCAATATATAGAAAGGGTATTTCAACCTGGCTAGAAATTATAAGTTAATTTTGTTAAATAAAAGCAAGAAGCAACTTATAGCTTACTGGTTAAGACTTTTCATTGTTGTTGTTTAGCCTGCATGTTCGAATCTCATCGGCCCTAATTATTTTTAATATTTTTTCTTTTTTAACTTTTCAGAAGCCCAAGAGTTACACATGCAATGCATGGAGAATTGAAAAAGTTTCAGACAAATTTATATGGAGAAATGAGGAGTTAAAGACAAATTAGAGCACATGGCCCAAACCCCGAGACCCAACTCGTGATCCTGGCCGCCTAAAATTTGCTCAAAACTGCAATTTGCGGTTGGATCAAGGCCGTTCTACTCCGTGCTTCATCCGTGCACCTCTTCAGCTCCCCTCCGCTCATTTTTACACTTAATTTCCTCTGAATTAAACCAGAGAGCAGTGCAACCTTTCACCTATCCCATTAACATAATTTAATCCCTTTTTAATTCACGCACTCTCTCATTTTTACCTTATAAATACCATCTCATCTCCTACCTCTCTCATATTCTGAAATCCATATCAAAATTCTTTAAAAAATTTTCTTGAGCAAGAGGAGTTAAAACTAGTCAAGTACATGTTCCCGCCAAAAATTTCTGCGCAAAAGAGCCCAAGATTAATAATGGCAGCGATACGCTTAAGAAAATGCAAACCAGTATTTTCTGGGCTGTATTTTGACAAACTCCTGAACGAGAATCTGCTAAATTCTGATGGTATCGAAAGCGTCTCGAAAAATCCTTCGATTTGATATATTATGAGCCTCATAATTCATCCGGAATCAAAAGTTATGAGCAAATGTGCTATGCACGTGTAATCTAAGTAATGTTTTACTACACAGGGGATACATTTTTAGTCCCATATCGGGAAAAAGAAAGATCCCTCCTCTACCACTCCCGTATAAATAAGAGGGGATACCTCTTAGAAAAGGGATGATTCAATCCTCAAAAGAGCTTAGTTCTCCAAGTTAGGGCCTTAGCTGCCTCCCCAAAATACGCATATGCGTACGCTACGTGCAAGCGCCACGTGCGACGCATGTGCTCGCAAAGAAGCCTTTTTAAGCAGTTAGGAGTTTAAGCTCCAACCTGTTCTTCCCCTAATGAGTGGGACATGGTTCAAAGGGTACATCCCTCCACACCTTCGATACATGGCGCTGTAATCTCTCAGCGTCGTCGGAGAGGTGGTGGGTCCCAACGACTAATGATCCTTCTTTCCAAATATAGAGAGGATGCCCCCCATAAGCTTCTAAAAAAACAACAAAGCAGAAAGCTTCAAAAAGGAATACATAAGAAGATCTGCCTTCTCAGAAAAAAAAATCTAGGTAAATAAAAAGAAGAGAGATCAAAACATCTCATTAACTTATTGAAGGGTTTAACCTTTTTAAAAGAACTTAGTTCTTTCTTTTGATCTGAGATCCACAAGACAAGTCTCCCACAAATTGAGAATTTAATTCTCACCGGGAAGAACTTGTTCTTAAGAATCAAAAATTCAGAAAAGAACTAGGAAATCGAACTCCTCAAAACAAAGCATATAAGGAAAAAAAAACCTGGCGCCTAGCCCCCACGTTCCCTTCATGTGGGCGCCACAGAAGAAAGAGTACTCCGCATTCAATGAGCGGCGCCCAGCGCCTCACGTGCTCCTCACATGGGCGCCACAAAATGGAGGAGTGCTTAGCACTCACTAGGCAGCGCCTAGCGTCTAGCGCCTCACGTGTCCTTCACGTAGGCGCCATAAAGAGTGCCTAGTACTCCATACAAAGACAAAAGGGGTAAAGTGTTTAACACTTATTGGGCAATCCCCATGAATAAAAGCCCACATGATTATATGTGAGCGTCAGAACTTATATAAGTGCTCAGAACTCTTTGTACAAAAAGGGGGACTGATTATACAGAGCCCAAACAAGTGCTTGGCCCTTTTCAATAAAAAAAACTGAATGGACCAAGCCCAAATTGGCTAGGTCCCCTGAGTATAGAACTTCCCTGATTTAGACCATCCGAGCCCATGTGCTCATGACTTCCCAAGCTGATCTTAGTCCCAAATACGACTATTGATCTTCCAAATGATGATATCCGAAACGGTATTCATCCTACATCCTTCCGAAGAAATATTAGTCTCAAAATATGACTAATGATTTCCGGGTTTACAACTAACTCCTTTTCCCCTCAAATATGGGATTCGGTTTAAAGGGTACATCTCGTCACACCTCTGATATATGTCATTGTAATTCCTCAACGTCTTCAGGGAGGTGGCGGATCCCGACAACCAACAACCCTTTGGTGCACTTCAAGATTGACGTGCACACCTCAAATCAAAACAGCATCCCAAATTGAGCACATTCCATATCAACATCATTGTTCATCCCGTCACGTAACAAATACACGTGCGCGCAAGATGGATAACGGACCGAGATGTCCTTAAACTAAAACCTCACCTCCAAAACGGTGATCAAAGGACCGAGACGTCCTTAAACTAAAACCTCACCTCCAAAACGGTGATCAACGGATCGAGACGTCCTTAAAATAAAATCTCACCTCCAAAACGGTGATTAATGGACCAAGACATCCTTAAACTAAAACTGAGACGTCCTTAAACTAAAATCCCACCTCCAAAATGGTGATCAACGGACCGAGACGTCCTTAAACTAAAACCTCGCCTCCAAAATGACGATAACGGACCGAAACGTTCTTAAACTAAAACAACAGAGCCCAAATGCTCTTTTGTTGGATCTGAAGCAAAAATGATCCAATGGCCTTGTTAAGTAGATCTTAGTCTCAAATTGGACCAACGTATCCTTAACAAAAAACCAACCGAGCCCCAACTGCTCATATACATTTAAGTTGATCTTAATCTCAAATCAGATTAACGATCCTTAAATAAAACAAACTCAAATCTAAGATATACGGATTTGGACTAATCCACGCCTTACGGGCGACAACATAAATTAGTATCCGTATACAATCCACGGGTAACCTAAACAAATAAAAACACACACGACACGAAGTGAACTTCCGGAGCAGGAGAAAGTGGGAGCAGGAGAAAGTGGTTATCGCGATGCGATAACGTAATTAACTGCAGGGGATTGCGCCTGCAGGGAAGAGCTTCCCTACAATAAAAAAAACCCCTCGCAAACGAGGGGAAATCTGACGAAGTCTGCTACAATGGTCGCATCCGTCCAAACCTCCGAGATACGGTGTCATAAATCAACTTGGCATCTTCGGAGAGGTGGACGGATAAATCCAAATAGCATCTGGCCCCAAAATTCAGGCCAGACGTCCTAACGTCCCGGTCGCGTCTTTCGGTGGTGAACAGATTCTGGCACGCCCGGTGGGACCTTTTCCTCTTTCCACTCCACACTTTGTGTGTCGTGTCCGCGAACAAAATCGCGGTATGTTATGGTTTCCCTTGGGTTTGAGGTATTAAGATTTGGTGTCTTGCTCCTGTGCAGGAAATCAATGGCTTCCAACTGCAACTGCAACAACAACTCTCGCTCCACCCTAACTGGAGGAGTGACATATGGGCCCAATGCGGCCTCCATCTTTTTAATGCCGGTGGGGCAGGTGACTCAAGCCACCACTGGATTGTTCTTCGGGATCATGCTCCCACCAGCAAGCTTCAGCACCCCAGTGCCACCACAGGAAGCTTCCAAGAAGTCGGTCTTCGATCGGCTTGCAACCATCACGTCCCCTCTCAACGGGTCGTCCAAGCCTGCCATCTCAGCTTTCAATAGGCTGAGCCGAAGGTCAAGTGGGCCCGCAAAGAGGCTTGCGATACCTGAAGAGGCTATACCGAAACGGATAGTCCTCCCAACTTCTGCTGTGGGTGAAGTCGTCAAAAGTGCTTCCCTTACCAAAAAATCGGCCTTCGAAAAATTGGCCGTTCCTTCTCAACGGACGTCAGTCTTCGACAGACTGACACCAACAGTAGCCCCTCATCAAAGCCGGGGGCATGACAGAGCCGCTTCTACAACTGAGGTGGTCCCGTATGCAAGGAACGCTCGACATCGTCACTGGCGCCGAGTGAGAAAAGATGGAGGCAACTCCCCCTCTGGACTTACTCCACCAGCTCCAACGATGGAAGTTGACGTTGCTGTTCCAACCGGGAACAACTTTGATCTGCTTAGGAGGGTGCGAAAGAACTCTCCGACCGCGGTGTTGAAGAAATTTCCACTCCCTGCTGAAAACATGACGCAGGAAAAACCGGAGCAGTCCCCTCAACGGTTCTCCTCCCAAATCCACAGGGTCTGGTAGAAAGTCCAAGACTCTATGATCAACAAAAACCACTCTCGTCAACCGGAGAAAATGAAGTTCGACAAGAGGAAAATCATCCCTCCACCATACAGCGAGCGACTTCTTCCACACAGGCGCCTGTTACAACGGCTCCTTCAACTGCGACCTCCCACAAAAGGATGAGGTCGGAGAAAATCTTATCGCCTGCGGCAAATTCCAAAGGCGCTGGACCCAAACGCCCCAAGTCTGGGGGCATAATCGTACACACGGTTTATATGGCTTCCGGGAAAGAGGAAAGCCGTGCTTCCGCGGGTCATTGACCGCAAACTCGGTCGTTAACAAAAGCTCAGGAGCAACAACAAAAGCTCCAGGAGATGCTGACGAAGATGGCAGCACTCACCGGATAGAAAGAAAGTCCGGAGTCAGTATCGGAATAGCGCCAGGAGCAGGAGACCGATACAGAGTTCCTGCGAAGGGTGCTGGAAAGAAAGTATAAGGAGGCTGCGGAATAGGCTGCTAATATAAAACAGATGGTGCTCCTGTTCCATGACATGGTTGGAATGATGATCCAGCCAGAACCTCCAGCTGAAGACCCGCCGATAATTATCGAGGACGACAGAGGAGAAACATCAAACCCTCTTCCGGCGCTATAAGTGGCCAGGGAGGAAACGATCTCCAAAGCTGCCCTTGATGATTACATAGCTCAACAAATACGAGCTCATCAAGCCAACGAAGCGGCCGGCCAAGTCGTCAGAACTGGGCGACCGTACCTAGGCTGATACGATCAAATCAAGTACCCGACGGGATATACGATCCCCAAATTCCATGTGTACAAAAGGACAGGCAACCCGCATCAGCACGTCGCTCAGTTCAGAGCTCTATGCGGCAATACTGGAGGCGACGGCAAATTGCTGCTTCGCCAGTTCGTTGGCAGCCTATCAGAGACGGCGTTTGAATGGTACTCGGAGCTCCCAAATGACTTCATCAAAACATTCACCGAGATGGAATTGCTACTCACGCAGCGGTTCGCCAGCGCAAGCGAGCGCACCCCGATCACGGCGTTAATCAACGCTAGGGTGAAGCCAGGAAAGACCTGGGTTCAAAACGTGATCCGGTGGCGGAACCTATGGTCAAAATGCGAACAACACATCAAAGAAGCTCCTGCCGTGGGCATGTTCATAGAAACTCTGGATCCTCAGGCGACTGTGTCCCAGTTTATGATCTTTAAGCCGACTACTGTTACGCCCCGCTTCCCAGTGTACGGGCAGAGGATGCGACGGGTCCGCTACGCATTTACTCAGAAGTAAACACGCTAAGCGTATCTAAGCAATATAAAGTAAAATACACAAGAGACAAGATGTAAATGAACAACAACTTTATTTATTAACATTCTTTTTACAATACAATGAAAAGTAAATACATGGAATGAAAGCAATGCCTAAACAGTGGCATAACAGAAATGAAAATGGAATAAGTACCTACAGCTCTGGGTCTTCGGTGTACTGCTCAGGAGCCTGCTCCAAATGCTCCTGACTGGTCTCGTACTCCTCAGCGTCGGGTCCTCTTGACAACATTCCAAAGAAGAAGAGAAATAGGAATGTCGTCAGCGAAAAATCGCTCGGTAAATCCCAAATATGAGGAAGAAGTAGAATAAACAGAGAGAGAGTATAGTTTTATAATGTGTTATTATAATGTTAGCGCAATTGTTTGTAGCTTGGTATAGAAAATGCCAGTGTATACGAGAGGAGTCCCACTTACACCGGAGACTTTGGTAACCCGTAGAACAAGGCTTCGTCGATAATACCACGGAACAATGGCATGGATGTAATTACGTCTTAAGTGACCACCTCATGCCATCTTTAACATGTTCCGTACCAGTCTATCCCTTTATAACCCCGTAGTGTCTATGTATTGATTGTATGGATTGTATTGTCATGTCTTGTATTATAAATTGTATAGATAGATGACTTGCCGAAACATGATATCAGTAAATGGAATGGATATAATGGATGAATATGTAGATGGAGTATATCCATGTTTCGGTTCAGTCAAATGGTATAGATTGATATAGTTTGAATATATGGATTCATGAATTCATATTGAATTGTAGTTTTATACTTGAATCTCATTCAAGTCAGATTGATTAGATTGAGACTCAGTCTGAGTCAGACACTTTGAAAAGAAATTATAAGACCCGAATTAGTTTTGATGTTATCGGTAACTGCTGCACATGGACGGCAGAATTTGTGTCTTTTTCTAAGACAATTACCGTGTTGATAACATCGTTTGTTAGATTGTCTACCTTAAATAGGCAAGCACCCATATCTCCGGCTCTCTGAGGCTCAAGAGACTGTTCCCGCTTAAACCTATGTTTATTAGGGTCCTTATTGTAATTTAGTATAACTTGAGGGGGTTTTATGTAAAAATAGTTTTGGAATAATTTCAAAATAATCCTCAAGCATTTAATTATCGTCTTTAGATTTTTCATAGATGTGTATTTTACAATTGTGCAATTTCTAGTATATAGAACCTAGTTTTCATAGTATGTGGTATTTTCTTGAAATATTGTACTTGTGTTGTATTTGGATGGTATTTTCATGTAATAGTGATTCCTTTTATTTGGAGAACTTGGAATATTTATGTAATCAAAATATATATTTTGATAATAGATATATAGATATTTAATTAAAATAATTTATTTATTTTCTTGTAGAAATCACATTTTCTAAGGAAAAATGCATAAAAATTCCATCGAGATCGAATGCTCCTTGCGAAGGTCTGCATCTCGCTCTACTAGGCCCGAGAATGTGCGATAATCCACACCATACCGATTGGGGTCCCCAAAATGGATTGTAGAGGCGCAATTGCATAAAAATTGTCAATACATCTTTTTATAGAAAACGGTTTTGTAAGTTTAGTGTATTTTTTGTAAAGTCGTATTTTCCGTATTCTATTGTCCCAAAATCAATCGTGGTATGATAGAGATGTGTGTTGTGATGAGTTAGGTCATTACCTTGTGAACTATCTAAATGTATAGCAAGGAATAAAAGTTATAATATCGAAATGAATAGTTTGTGGTATTTTTATGTAAAAATGCGATAAATGTCACAAAAATGATTATTTTGATGTGAAACTTATTTTATTGAGTTTGTTAATGTTTATTAATCAATATATGAGAATATGGTTTTATCTTGTTAAGGAAAAGTGTAGTTTTTAAAGAAAACCGAATCGGAAGTCGAACTAACTCCGCTTCCGTCGGGTTTTAGAAATGAAACTTTTTAAAGAAAAAGATGAGAGGGGAGATGAGACTTACTGGCTTGTTGGACTAGAGAAGAGAGAGGGGGTCTTAAAGAAGGCTTCGGGGCATCGATTCGTTGCTGGAATCTTCTCGGAAGTTCGTTGGAGCTTCGCCTTTCACTAACTCCACTTGTACACTAAAAGACTTGGGATTTTGGTATAGTTTTTGTAAGAGAATTCTGAGTGAGAGGGGTGTAGAATGGAGTGGGTATTTATAGGGGAAATTATGGTTTCGGGGGTGATGAATAATGCATTAAAATAGAATTTGAAGGGTTTTATTATTCTCTGTAAATGTGCAGAGTAAATAAGCAATACTGGAGTTAGGGGGTCCAAGGGTCTAGGGTTTGCAAAAAAATTTGGGTTTGGCCATACAAAAACTGGCGGCGCCGGCCCTAGCTCGACTCTCACCGGTTCGATCTTTGGGTTGGGGGCTCGGATTCTCGCCACGTGTCTTGGTCGGTCTGAATACTAATTTGCACCTGTTTGTTTTAAGTGCGACTCTTCAGTTTACGTGCAGTACACATGCAAACTCTTGGGCTTCTAAAAGGTTAAAAAAATTAAATAAAAAGATAATGTGGCTGATGGGATTTGAACTCTGGTGCTTTGTAACAACAGTGCAAGGCTTTACCAGTGAGCTACAAGCTCTTTCTTGCTGTTCAAAAGCAAAACAAATTTTTAACTCGTGCTCAGGATTAGGTGTCTCTTCTTGTATTTTGAAAAAATTTCATACAGAAAGTTAGGGTTGTTACATTCTACCCTCCTTATAAAAATTTTGTCCTCGAAATTTGTAGAAGAAAAGTGTAATAGATTCAAAGCAATTTAGTGATGGAACTATTGATAGTGTATGAAAACTATTTGGAAGAACGAAAGAATGCAAAAGTTTTGGAATGAGGTGAGGGAAATACCAGGGTTACTTTGGTCAATAATCTTGGCTTCTATGGCTGCTAAAGTGAAAGCCTGACGCCGGGGTACATTCCTCCTAGCTGGAGGTACATTCCTTTGTCCTTGGGGCATGTTCCTCATTGCGTGATGGAATTGGCGATTAGGCCGTGCAGGAGGTGGAGCTGGGAGTGGAAGACGAAGTGCAGGAGTTTGGATAGCTGGCCGCTGCGGGTAGTTGGTGGGTGTGTGAGCTGGGCTGCGTCTATAAGGACAGTTTCCAATTCCGTGATTGAATGCACCACAAACTAAGCACAAGCCTTTTGCGCGCCTACAGTCTTTTATAAGCGTCCTTCCCTCTTGCAATAGAAGCAAAAATCGGGACTTGGCTGGTTATTGGGTTCTTCCAGTCTCTTAGGTTCAACAGTTGTCCTTGAAGAGGTTCCTCCTGCCATCTGAGTGGCAGGGCGCTTCACTCCGACAATTTGATGCCTTCCCTTCCTCTTTACTACTGTCTCGTATCTTCGGGCAGCTTTCAGAGCCAAATCATGGGTTGGGAAATCCCCTGTAGCTAACGCAGCTTGGATCTCCGGATCTAACCCTTGTTGGAATCATCGGGCTCTGATCTCATCCATCGGTATTAGGTGTGCCGCGAATCTGTTGCGGTCTAGTGTTAGCTGTGTAGTATGTGATATTTAAAAATCGAAATATTAAGACATATCTTATCGACTGAGTATGGTAAACTCAGCATCATATTCATCCACAGATTTGGTCGACGTCGAACCCTATTGTAAGTGGATGAACTGCTGTTCCATGTCGAATCTGGTTGTCTCGGGGAAGTACTTTGCGTTGAACATATCGCGGAAAGTCCTCCATTTGATCGGCTGGGTGAGACGGATTTCTTCCGCTTTCCACCAGACCCGTGTATTGTCGGTGAGTTGCAGCTTCGCAACTCGAACCTAAGCTATCTCTGGCACTTGCACTGCTACCAGATCATTCTCAATACTTTGAACCCACTCCTCAACTTCCAGAGGGCTCTCTTTTCCTAAGAACTGCTTGGGGTGCAAGGCCCTGAATTGCTTCACCCCAGGTGCTTTTGCTTTGGGACGGTTCATCAAGATAGCAGTCTACTGCTGTTGTCCCTCCAGGAGGCTGCAGATCGCCTCAAGCAGTACCATCTGCTCATTGATCGGAGCAGCTACGGCTGGTGCAATTGGTAGGGGTGGTGGAGTGTTGTTGAAATTGGTGCTGGTGTTATTTGGGGAATTCATAACCTTGAAAGAAAAATTTGGGTTAGGACAGATTCAAAATATATGAAATTGGAAAATTCAAGGAATTTGAATTGTAAAGAATGTTATTAGTTGATGGTTCTTGTGTTATATTGCTTAGGTTCATGCAGAGATGACCTGCATGGGCCACCAACAAAACCTGTCACGCCCCGCTTCCCAGTGTACGGGCAGAGAACGCGACGGGTCCGCTACGCATTTACTCAGAAGTAAATACGCTAAGCGTATCTAAGCAATATAAAGTAAAATACACAAGAGACAAGATGTAAATGAACAACAACTTTATTTATTAACATTCTTTTTACAATACAATGAAAAGTAAATACATGGAATGAAAGCAGTTCCTAAACAGTGGCATAACAGAAATGAAAATGGAATAAGTACAAGTGGATACAGCTCTGGGTCTTCGGTGTACTGCTCAGGGGCCTGCTCCAAATGCTCCTGACTGGTCTCGTACTCCTCAGCGTCGGGTCCTCCTTACAACATTCCAAAGAAGAAGAGAAATAGGAATGTCGTCGGCGAACAATCGCTCGGTAAGTCCCAAATATGAGGGAGAAGTAGAATAGACAGAGAGAGAGAGAGAGTATAGTTTTATAATGTCTTATTATAATGTTAGCGCAGTTGTTTGTAGCTTGGTACAGAAAATGCCAGTGTATACGAGAGGAGTCCCACTTACACCGGAGACTTTGGTAACCCGTAGTACAAGGCTCCGTCGATAATACCACGGAACAACGGCATGAATGTAATTACGTCTTAAGTGACCACCTCTTGCCACCTTTAACATGTTCCGTACCAGTCTATCCCTTTATAACCCCGTAGTGTCTATGTATTGATTGTATGGATTGTCTTATCTTGTCTTGTATTATAAATTGTATAGATGGATGACTTGCCGAAACCATGATATCAGTAGATGGAACGGATATAATGGATGAACATGTAGATGGAGTATATCCATGATTCGGTTCAGTCAAGTGGTATAGATTGATATAGCTTGAATATATGGATTCATGGATTCATGTTGAATTGTAGTTTTATACTTGAATCTCATTCAAGTTAGATTGATTAGATTGAGACTCAGTCTGAGTCAGACACTTTAAAAAGAAATTTTAAGTCCTGAATTAGTTTTGATATTATCGGTAATTGCTGCACATGGACGGCAGGATTTGTGTCTTTTTCCAAGACAATTACCATGTTAACATTGTTTGTTAGATTATCTACCTTAAATAGGCAAGCACCCATATCTCCGTCTCTCTGAGGCTCAAGAGGCTGGTCCCGCTTAAACCTATGTTTACTAGGGTCCTTATTGTAATTTAGTATAACTTGAGGGGTTTTATGTAAAAATAGTTTTGGCATAATTTCAAAATACTCATCAAGCATTTAATTATCGTTTTTAGAGTTTTCATAGATGTGTATTTTACAATTGTGCAATTTCTAGTAAATAGAACCTAATTTTCATAGTATGTTGTATTTTCTTGAAATATTGTACTTGTGTTGTATTTGGATGGTATTTTCATGTAATAGTGATTCCTTTAATTTGGAGAACTTGGAATATTTATGTAATCAAAATAGATATTTTGATAATAGATATATAGATATTTAATTAAAATAATTTTTTTTTAGAAACATCATTTTCTAAGGAAAAATGCATAAAAATTCCATCGAGATCGAATGCTCCTTGTGGAGATCTGCATCTCGCTCTACTAGGCCCGAGGATGTGTGATAATCCGCACCATTCCGAACGGGGTCCCCAAAATGGGTTGTAGAGGCGCAATTGCATGGAAATTGTTAATACATATTTTTATAGAAAATGGTTTTGTAAGTTTAGTGTATTTATTTGTAAAGTCGTATTTCTCGTATTCTATTGTCCCAAAATCAATCGTGCTATGATAGAGATGTGTGTTGTGATGAGGTAGGTCATTACCTCATGAACTATCTAAACGTATAGCAAGGAATAAAGGTTATAATGTCGAAATGAATAGTTTGTGGTATTTTTATGATAAAAAGAGATAAATGTCACAAAAATGATTATTTTGATGCGAGACTTGTTTTATCGAGTTTGTTAATGTTTATTAATCAACATATGAGAATATGGTTTTATCTTGTTAATGAAAAGTGTAGTTTTTAAAGAAAACTGAATCGGAAGTCGGACTAACTCCGCTTTCGTCGGGTTTTAGAAATGGAGCTTTTAAAGAAAAAGATGAGAGAGGAGATGGGACTTATTGGCTTGTTGGACTAGAGGAGAGAGAGGGGGTCTTAAAGAAGGCTTCGGGGCGTCGATTCGTTGCCGGAATCTCCTCGGAAGTTCGTCGGAGTTTCGCCCTTCACTAACTCCACTTGTACACTAAAAGACTTGGGATTTTGGTATAGTTTTTGTAAGAGAATTCTGAGTTAGAGGAGTGTAGAATGGAGTGGGTATTTATAGCGGAAATTAGGGTTTAGGGGGTGATGAATAATGCATTAAATTTGCTTTAAAATAGAATTTGAAGGGTTTTATTATTCTCTGTAAATGTGCAGAGTAAATAAGCAATACTGGAGTTAAGGGGGGAGTCCAAGGGTCTAGGGTTTGCAAAAGAATTTGGGTTTGGCTATACAAAAACCGGCAGGATCGGCCCTAGATCCACTCTAGCCGGTCCGATTTTTGGGTTGGGGGCTCGGATACTCGCCACGTGTCTTGGTCAGTTTGAATACTAATTTGCACCTGTTTGTTTTATGTGCGACTCTTCAGTTTATGTGCAGTGCATGTGCAAACTCTTGGGTTTCTAAAAGGTTAAAAGAAAATTAAATAAAAAGATAATGTGGCTGATGGGATTTGAACTCTGGTGCTTTGTAACATCAGTGCAAGGCTTTACCAGTGAGCTATAAGCTCTTTCTTGCTGTTCAAAAGCAAAACAAACTTATAACTCGTGCTCAGGCTTAGGTGTCTCTTCCTGTATTTTGAAAAAATTTCATACAGAAAGTTAGGGTTGTTACAACTACCTTCCAGGCTCTGATCGACAAGTTACCCCAAGTGGACCAGATGGGCCACGGGCCTTCCTCTTCAAAAATGGACCATTGGAATGCATAGGGCAATGGGAAAGTGGCCTTCGTTGCCGACACTCAACAACAACCGAGTGACCCGAATTCGGTTGCTCGCCAAAACAACGCGCGCCCGCGCCAATCCCTGGAAGAGAAGCTGGGACATGCTTACTCGTTTTCTCGTGATAAAATGAGGAGACTGTACGAACTGGCAGTGCGCAACAAACTCATCACTATGTCGGACCCAAAACGTCCACCGCAGCTCGGTGACATCAACAATCCCAACTACTGCTCCTATCACCGAATGATCAGCCACCCCATTGAGGATTGCTACATTTTCAAGAACTGGGTCGAGGACTAGTATCGTCAAGGGAAATTCGCACTGTCAGAGAACTGGAGGGTGAACCCGCCACAGAGCCACGCTCCTAAAATGGTGGATACGCCGGGGCATCATGTTCGTTTATGGAAGAAGCTCCATGGGAAGTTGTCCTTTTAGATAAAACCAAAAAATGCTGAAGGATCTTCAAGCATGTCCGGCGATCAGGTGGAAAAACCCGCTGGAGTCCGAGATCATTGAGGGGATGCTGAAACCGCGTCCCACACCGAAAACTACTAACGATGGGAAAGACACCCAGGTCAAACTCTCAAAGTCTTCGAAGGGAAAGAAGAAGGCCAAGAAACCCGTGCAGCTTGACGACAAGCGCACGGACCTGCAAAAGTACATCGACGCGCTGTAGGAGTACAACAAGAAGGCACGGACCCCAGTCACCCTCAAAAAGTTTCTCAACCATATACTTGAGAATGGAGATAGCGACGATGATGAGGGAAATGGCTCGTTGGGAGAAACCGAAGATTATGTAGCAAGTTGCCGCATGATTTCTCATTCGTCGTTAAATAACGAAGAAACTCCCTCGGCGTCAGGAAGCAACGCAGAGAAACTAGGGGCAGGGTCAGTGCCAAAATCCCCGGAGCTTTCAGAAAGCCTAATTGACAGGCTGCTAAACGAAGCTTTTCAAAAGAGCAGAGCTGACCGAGAACATGGAACATCCATATATGAAAAGGTCAAGCATCGGCATTAGGATGAAGAAGATGCAGCGAGGAAGAGTCACAAAGTACTCCAACCAGAGCAAAGCAGTGTCACTTGTGCTTGATTCACGGTGACTTCATCCACCAACATCCAAATCCGCTACACCCAACGGTAGCTAGCTGGCCGTTCGAAATGTGGGGAACCAATATAATCGCCCCATTGAACCAGCGTCATCCAAAGTACACCGGTTCATACTGTCAATGACCGACTACTTTTCTAAGTGGGCTGAAGCAATACCACTAAGGGAGGTGAAGACGGAGAAAATTCTCCATTTCTTCAAGACACATGTCATCTACCGGTTCGGTACTTCGCGACGGATAATCTCGGATAATGGGCCAGCCTACAAGAGCCATAAAATCAGTCGCTTTGAAGAACAACACAAAATAGACTGGAGATACTCTTCCGTCTATAATCCCCGAGCTAATGGTCTAGCTGAAGCTTTCATCAAGACCTTGACCAAGATTATAAAGAAAACGGTGTCCAGAAACAAAAAGGACGGGCACGAGAGACTGCACGAAGCTCTCTGGGTGTACCGAACGACGTTCAAAACGGCTACGAATACAACACCATACGTATTGGTATTCTGCACCGAAGCAGTCCTTCCTTTGGAAATAGAACCCCCTTCTCTCCGAGTAGCAGTTCGATACGAGCTAACAGATGACGAAAATGCCCATCTTCGGCTTAAGGAGCTTGACGCCCTCGATGATGCTCGCCTCATGGCGTAACAAAACCTAGAAGCTTACAAGGCAAGGATGACGCGCTCATATGAAAAATTGACTAGGCCGAGAACATTCCGCCAAGGCGTACTCGTGCTAGTTGTCAAAAGACCTATGATCCCCAATCGTGCAAAATGAGGAAAATTTGAGTCAACTATGAAGGCCCATACATCATAGACAAGGTCTATCAAGGTGGGGCCTATTTGCTCATGGACATGCATGGCGAAAGACCTTTCCGGCCAATAAACGGCCGATTCCTCAAGAAATACCACGCATGACGAGTCACGACTTAGGTCAATGATAGATGACAACGCTCATATCCGCTCACTATCTTCCTGAGTCAAAACTCTAAGTGGTATTCGGAAAAGCTTCACCTAAAAAATCGTGATAATGGACCACTACGTCCTTAAACTGGCAATAGACCACTACGTCCTTAAACTGGCAATGGACCGAGATGTTCCTAAACTAACAACGGACCGTAATGTCCTTAAACTAAAGCTTCACCTCAAAAATGGTGATAATGGATCACTACGTCCTTAAACTGGTAATGGGCTACTACGTCCTTAAACTGGCAATGGACCGAGATGTCCTTAAACTAACAATGGACCGTAATGTCCTTAAACTAAAACTTCACCTCAAAAATGGTGGCAATGGACCACTATGTCCTTAAACTGGCAATGGACCACTACGTCCTTAAACTGGTAATGGACCAAGATGTCCCTAAACTAACAATGGACCGTAATGTCCTTAAACTAAAGCTTCACCTAAAAAATGGTGATAATGAACCACCACGTCCCTAAACTGGCAATGGACCACCACGTCCCTAAACTAACAATGGACCGTAATGTCCTTAAACTAAAGCTTCACCTCAAAAATGGTGATAATGGACCACTACGTCCTTAAATTGGTAATGGACCACTACGTCTTTAAACTGGCAATGGACCGAGATGTCCCTAAACTAACAACGGACCGTAATGTCCTTAAACTAAAGCTTCACCTCAAAAATGGTGATAACGGACCACTACGTCCTTAAACTGACAATGGACTATTACATCCTTAAACTGGCAATGGACCATTACGTCCTTAAACTGGCAATGGACCGAGTTGTCTCTAAACTAACAACGGACCGTAATGTCCTTAAACTAAAGCTTCACCTCAAAAATGGTGATAATGGACCACTACGTCCTTAAACTGGCAATGGACCACTACGTCCTTAAACTGACAATGGACCGAAATGTCCCCAAACTACCAACGGACTGTAATGTTCTCAAACTAAAGCTTCACCTCAAAAATATGGTGATAATGGACCACTACGTTTTTAAACTGGTAATGGACCGAAATGTCCCTAAACTAGTACTTCGCCTCAAATATGGCGCATCGCCCCAAATACGGTGATATCTTCTCTTGGGATCTATGTTGCAATCAAAGCTCGAACGGCAAAGACTGCAATCCAAGTTAAAAAATAGGTACGTCCACAAGCGAAATGGGCACGGATGAAAACCCGAAAGGACGCCGTGAGTAAAAACAGCATGGCTACCGGCGAGCTTGTGAAAACCTGAAAGGGCGCAGTCTTGTTGTTAAAAGAAAACGGTACGTCCACAAGAAAAATGGACACGGATGAAAATCCGAAAGGGCGCCGTGAGTAAAAACAGCAAGGCTACTGGCGAGCTTGTAAAAACCTGAAAGGGCGCAATCTCGTAAAATTTTCACTTATGAGATCCTCTCGACTCGTAAGGAGAACTCCCCCTATAAGACCCTCACGGCTCATAGGATTCAAAGTCTTAAGTTATAGGGATCCAAACCTGTCCTTAAGCTGTTGTATTCCCGAAGTTGCCCTACAGACGGTTTGATATTGGCCCTTGTATACAATCCACGGGCACAAATAAATGTTTCCCCCACCAAGTTCCACCAATCATGAGGAATGTCCTCATATGGTGAACGACAATTGTAACTCCTCTCGACTTATAAGGAGAAAACACTCTTGTAAGATCCTTACGACTTATAAGAGAACACACACTTAGAAATCCCCATGATTCCTAAGGAGAAAACACGCCTACGAGATTTTCACGACTCGTAGGGAGAAATAATTTTATGAGACCCTTACGGCTGATAAAGTCGAAAAGTCTTAGTCGACAGGATCCTAACCCTGTCTACTAAGCCACCTTTGTTCAAATCAGTAAAGGAAAATGATGATTCTTTCCTGGCAATATTCCAGTAGTAGCAATGCTGATGCCTAAATCGGTATCAAATTCCAAGTCCTTTCAAGGCAAATGATGATTCGCTCATGGCAATATTCCAGTCACAGCGATACTGATGCCAAAATTGGTATCAGGTCTCAAGTTCTATACTCGCAACAAAAAAATCAGCGAGCAAAAAAACGCATATGAAATAGCCGAAATGATGGAGTAACTCACAATGAAAATCAACGAGCAAAATATATGCATATAAAAACAGCCGAAATATTTGGGCAACTCGCAACAAAAAACAATGAGTAAAAATATAAAAATAGACAAAATGATTGGGCACCGCGATAAATAGCCGAAATGATTGGGCAATCATGACTTTCGCGAAATGAAAAACTGAAAAGATAGAGCATCGCGGAAATAAAAAATAAAATAAAATAAAATTTCTTCTGCCCTGTAGGTGAGTCTACACCGACCCCTGTATACAATCCATGGGTACAAATGAAAAAGGGAACCATGTTTTCCCACCAGGCTCCGTCAAAGGGAGAGCCAAGTCTTGACGGTTCACAAAACGACCTAAAGACTATCCTGACATTCGTCTCGTTACAGCAGACGCAATCTCAACAACGACGTTCCCTCTCATTCCAGCAGGATGCAGACGCGACGTCAATAATGACTCCAGGTTCAAAACAAAATGGAGCCATGGCAAAATTCCTAGCTCCAAGTCTTGACGGTTTACAAAACAATCTAAGACTATTCCGACATTCTTCTCGTTACAGCAGACACAATGTCAACATAGGCTCCAAAATAGCCGAATCAAAAGGAAGCGAAGGCCCAATTCCTAGCTCCAGGGTCTTGACGGCAACTCAAAAAAAATCCGAAAGACTATCGGAGATCATCCCACACCAGTGCGGAGTGGTTATGACTCATCGGGGCTCCCAAACTGAGCCTAACTTCAAGTAAAAAGAGATATGGCAAAATTCCTAACGCTTGCTCTTCCGACGATCAAACTGCCTAAGAAAATTACTTGAAGACGTCTTGTCCAGCCTCCGAAGGGATCAAAGACACGATAGTCGTGGGGCTACTCGAACAACAGCGTAAAATTTGCATATCGGGGAACGCATCAGCCAACGTGATGGTACCACGAACTAAAACCCTAGTACCACAAAACCTAACAGACCTCTGTCGTAAAGAGCAGGGGTTAACTATAGCGTTAGGACAAGTTTGCCTATAAGCATAAGAGAGGTAAACTAAATAAACTCCGGAATGAGTCCATAAACTAAAGACTCCGGAATGAGTGAATAAACTGCAAACTCCGAAATGAGTCCATAAACTAAAGACTCCGGAATGAGTGAATAAACTACAAACTCCGAAATGAGTCCACAAACTAGAGACTCCGAAATGAGTGAATAAACTATAAACTCCGAAATAAGTCCATAAACTAGAGACTCCGGAATAAGCGAATAAACTACAAACTCCCAAATGAGTACATAAACTACTTCGCGCAAGATCAAGACATAAAGAAACAGAAGGGTGCAGCTCATGGGCCTCAGGGTTTGGAACTATATCCCTTAAGAGTTGAGATTTGAGTCAATGATAAATGACGACGGTTGTGTCCGCTCACTAACTTCTCAGTTTGAGATTCTAAAAGTTATATACCAGCCCGAAACCGGTCATACGCTATGTATTACTTTGCACTACTTAACCCACGTACATAGCTACGTGGGCAAAATAGTGGGGGGCATTTATTCCCGCCAAAAATTTATGCGCAAAAGAGCCCAAGGTATTAAATGGCATCGAAAATACAAACCAGTATTTTTCGGGCTATATTTTGACAAACTCCCGAATGAGAATCAGCTAAATTATGATGGTATCGAAAGCGTCTCGAAAAATCCTTCGATATGATATATTATGGGCCTCATAATTTATCCGGAATCAAAAGTTATGAGCAAATGTGCTATGCACGTGTAATCTAAGTAATGCTCTACTATATAGGGGATACATTTTTAGTCCCACATCGGGAAAAAGAGAGATCCCTTCTCTACCACTCTCCTATAAATAAGAGGGGATACCTATTAGAAAAGAGAGGATTCAATCCTCAAAGGAACTTAGTTCTCCAAGTTAGGGCCTTAGTTGCCCCCCCATAATACGCATATGCGCAAACGCTATGTGCGCTACGTGCAATGCACGTGCGCCCTCCACATGCGCACCATGTGCAACACACGTTCGCCCGCTACGTGCGCACTAAGTGCGAGGATTCAATCCTTATAGGAGCTTAGTTCTCCAAGTTAGGGCCTTAGCTGCCCCCATGATGTGCAAGCGCCACGTGCACACCATGTGCAACGCACGTGCGCCCGCCAAGTGCGCAAAACGTGCGACGCTCATGCGCCCACACCGTGCGCAACACGTGAGGCGCGTGCGCCCGCTACGTTCGACGCACGTGCGCCCAACACGTGCGACGCACGTACGCGAACGCAAAAATGCCTTTTTCAGCAGCTAGGAGTTTAAGCTCCAACCTGTTTTTTCCCCTAATGAGTGGGATGTGGTTCAAAGGGTACATCCCTCCACACCTTCGATATATGGCGCGGTAATCTCTCAGCGTCGTTGGAGAGGTGGTGGGTCCCAATGACCAATGATCCCTCTTTCTAAATATAGAGAGGAAGCCCCCCATAAGCTTCTTAAAAAACAACAAAGCAGAAAGCTCCAAAAAGGAACAAAGAAGAAGATCTCCCTTCTCAGAAAAAAACTCTAGGTAAATAAAAAGAAGAGAGATCAAAACATCTCATTTACCTATTGAAGGGTTTAACCCTTTTAAAAGAACTTAGTTATTTCTCTTGATCTGAGATCCACAAGACAAGTCTTCCACAAGTTGAGAATTTAATTCTCATCGGGAAGAACTTGTTCTTGAGAATTAAAGATTCAGAAAAGAACTAGAAAATCGAACTCCTTAAAACAAAGCATATAAGGAAAAAAACCTAGCGCCTAGCGCCCTACGTTCCCCTCATGTGGGCACCATAGAAGAAAGAGTACTTCGCACTCAATGAGCGGCGCCCAGCGCCTCACGTGCTCCTCATATGGGCGCCACAGAATGGAGGAGTGCTTAGCACTCACTAGGCAGCGCCTAGCGCCTCACGTGTCCCTCACATGGGCGCCATAAAGAGTGCCTAGTACTCCATATAAAGATAAAAGGGGTAAAGTTTTTAACACTTATTGGACAATCCCCATGACTAAAAGCCCACATGATTATATGTGAGCGTCAGAACTTACATAAGTGCTCAGCACTCTTTGTACAAAAAGGGGGACTGATTATACAGAGCCCAAACAAGTGTTTGGCCCTTTTCAATAAGAAAAACTGAATGGACCAAGCCCAAATTGGCTAGGTCCCCTGAGGATAGAACTTCCCTGATTTAGACCATCCGAGCCTATGTGCTCATGACTTCCCAAGCTGATCTTAGTCCCACATACGACTATTGATATTACAACTGATGATATTCAAAACGGTATTCATCCCACGTCCTCCCGAAGAAATATTAGTCTCAAAATATGACTAATGATTTCCGGGTTTACCACTAACTCATTTTCCCCTCAACTACGGGATTAGGTTTAAATGGTACATCTCGTCACACCTCTAATATATGTCGTTGTAATTTCTCAATATCTTCAGAGAGGTGGCGGGTCCCGACAACCAACAACCCTTTGGTGCACTTCCAGATTGACGTGCATACCTCAAATCAAAACTACACCCCAAATTAGGCACATTCCATATCAACATCATTGTTCATCTCGTCACGTAACAAATACACGTGCGCGCAAGATGGATAACGGACCGAGACGTCCTTAAACTAAAATCTCACCTCCAAAACGGTGATCAACGGACCAAGATGTCCTTAAACTAAAATCTCACCTCCAAAACGGTGATCAACGGACCGAGACGTCTTTAAACTAAAACCTCACCTCCAAAATGGTGATCAACGGACCGAAATGTTCTCAAACTCCTTCAAAATGGCGATAACAGACCGAAACGTTCTTAAACTAAAACAACAGAGCCCAAATACTCTTTTGTTAGATCTGAACCAAAAATGATCCTAAGACCTTGTTAAGTAGATCTTAGTCTCAAATTGGACTAACGTATCCTTAACAAAAAACCAACCGAGCCCCAACTGCTCATATACATTGAGGTTGATCTTAATCTCAAATCAGATTAACGATCCTTAAATAAAACAAACTCAAATCTAAGATATACGGATTTGGACTAATCCACGCCCTACAGGCGATAACATAAATTAGTATCCGTATACAATCCACGGGCAACCTAAAAAAATAAAAACATACATGACACGAAGTGAACTTCCGGAGCAGGAGAAAGTGGTTATCGCGATGCGATAACGTAATTAACTATAGGGGCTTGCGCCTGCAGGGAAGAGCGTCCCCACAATCAAAAAACCCTTCACAAAGGAGGGAGAATCTGACGAAGTCTGCTACAACGGCCGCATCCGTCCAAACCTCCGAGATACGGTGCCATAAATTAATTTGGCATCTTCGGAGAGATGGATGGATAAATCCAAATAGCATTTGCCCCTAAAATTCAGGCCAGACGTCCTAACGTCCCGGTCGCGTCTTTCGGCGGTGAACAGTAGAGTTAGCTCGAGCAAATATCGTTTTCGAAGACTGAAGTCTCCTCGACGCTACCACGATCCACGAAGACCCACCTCTTTTTCCTCCCTTTTCAACGCCCCAAAACCCGTAAATCCTTTCTTCTTTCTTTCGTTTTGTCTTCTTACTAAAACTATACCTACTAAAGTGGAGTTAATCTAAATGAATATTTAAAAAAAAAGTATTATCACCCTTGCTATATTAATATTTTACCTTAATCACTCTAACATCACTTTAAAATATCATTCATATCATTTACCTTTTAATGTAATTAAAATTCCATGCGAAATAAACATATATCGAACATTTTCATATAAATATCATGAACTTTGCTTATACCCTTTTAACATTATCATGAACTCTAACTTTAGAAAATTCATGGGGTAATGATCTAACCCATCACATACACTATGGTTTCATAACACGATGTTTTGGATACATGTTTAATTTGAAGGGAAACAATTTACATTAAAATAGCAATACTTTTACAAAATGCTTTTTATCGCTACTTTCAAATCTTTTTGCAATTACGCCTCTACAACCCTTTTTAGGGGACCCGTTTGTGCATGGTGTGTATTATCGTACGTCATTTGGATAGTAGAGCGAAATGCAGAACTCCTTAAGGAGAATTCGTCTCGAAAGTGTAGGGTGTTTTTCGTCACCCCATTGAGATGAGAATGCGTGCGCTTGTCAAGCGTATACATATTCTCCCTATCTAGGGTAGGATGGGGTTTATTGATTGTGTGGATCCAAATCTCCAGCAGCCGCGGACTAAGCTGCCGTTAATTACCCCACTTTTAGAGAGAAGGAAGCTCCGATTGACGGGTCAAACTGGTCATGCGAACTCAATGAGCAGTTTGCGTGTGTTGTGTTTTGAAGGGGTTTTGGATGTATCGGGGTCTTACCGAGTTTGGGGGGGCCCGCTACTCGAATAGCGGGCTGGGGGTTAAGGGGGCTAGCAGCCCTCTTGCGGGGTGTGAGGCAGTACTTCGTTAGAATTTTTTTTCTAATGAGAAAAGTATTTTTAGTGGGGAATGTTTGGGAAAAAGAGGGGTGAGGAGCGTCCTAAGGACGCGTGAGACAACATGTGATCGCTGGACGCCAGCGGGTCACGTGCATGGCCCGTAGGCGCCATCGGGTCATGCACGCGGCACGCGACCGCTGGGCGCTAGCGGGTCGCGTACTTTGAGCATGGCCGCTGGGCGCTAGCAGGTCACATGTGTGGCATGCAACCGCTGGGCGCCAGCGGGTCACGTGGGCGGCACGTTACCGCTGGAAACACCAGCGGAAGAAGGGGCTTAGCCTCTGGGCTGGGAGTTGAACTCCCGAGGGGCTTTGAAGTTAAACTCTTAGGGAAGATACCGGATGTGAATATGGAGTTAAACTCCCCGAAGGAATGGATTTGGAGTTAAACTCCTAAGAGATTTGGATTTGGAGTTAAACTCCTAAAAGATCTGGAGTTAAACTCCTAAAAGATCTGGATTTGGAGTTAAACTCCTTTGAGGATTTGGATCTTGGAGTTTAACTCCTCAAAAATTGATTTGGAGTTAAACTCCTAAAAGATTTAGATGTTGGATGGTGAAAAGAGCTCTCTTTTCATCCTCTTCGAGGCTTGGACTTCCTTAAATTGGTTTTTCTGAAATGGGTTCTTTCTTCCTCTTCTCTTTTTATTAGATCTTGGAGAAAAGGGGGTTGAGATTAAAAGTCTCCTTTTTAAATATTTGATGGGAGATCTGAGCTCCCCTTCGAGGGTTTTATGGTGAAAAACTATTCTTTTTTGGGAAAAGAAGAATTAAACTCTTGATTTAATTCAAAAAAAAGAAGAAGGTTTAGAACCTTGAGTAAGAAGAAGGAGGAACAAAACCCTAATATTTTTGTGGGGAATGAATTGTTTTTTCATGTTGCCTTATATAGACTTACAAGTTTACACATAGCCCCTAAGGCTTTACAAAATCACATTTTGTCCATCCCATACCTCATGCGCTTATTTCTTTTTGCACATAAGCCATGGGCTTTACAAAGATTTGTTTTTTTGCCCATTTATATTATATTCATGCATGAAAATTATATCAAACTTATTTATTACATAATTTTCTTCTTGGCATGGTGGAGGCCTGCCTCTTCATGTTCGGGCTCGACCTGGGTATGGGCCCACTTGACTTGGGATTGAGCCCGTTTTCTTGGACTTGGGTTCGGGTTCGGGCCCAATTAACTTGGATTCAGGCTTAGCCCTGGGCCCACTTTTCGGGCCTTGATTTTGGCTTATTGACGTGTTGATCTCGACTGTGGGGTGTAATTTTTGACCCCAACAAAGTGCCCCCATCACTGAATGCACGCTGCGTACATGGGTCGTGTGCGTAAAATTGATGGATCTTCTTTCATGTGGGGGTTGACTTCGAGGTGGAACATCATTCCAGGGGTCGGATCATTGTTCTGAGGTGCGAAGCATAATTCCAGGGATCGGAGTATTATTCCGAGGTGCAGAACATTATTCCGGGGATTGGAGAATCATTCCGAGGTGCGAAGCATAATTCCGACGTGTGGTTCCGAGGTGAAGCATAATTTCGACATGGAACGGGTATATTCTGAGACGATGCATAATTCCGACGCAGGGTTCTGTGATGAAACATAATTTTGACACGGGACAGGTGTATCCTGAGACGAAGCATAATTCCGATGCAGGGTTCCGGGATGAAACGTAATTTCGACATGGGACAGGTGTATCCTGAGACGAGGCGTAATTCCGGCGCAGGGCAGACATTCTGAACGAAATATAGTTCCGATGTAGAGCTTGATTCCAAAGCGAAGTATAATTCTGACAGGGAAGGCAGATACTCCGAGGCGAAGCATGATTCTGACACGAGGCAGATATTCTGAGATGAAGTATGGTTCCGATATAGAGATGGACATTATGAACAAAGTATAGATCCGATGCAGATGTTGATTCCAAAGCGAAGCATAATTCCAACTGGGAAGGCAGATACTCTGTGGCAAAGCATGATTTCAACACGAGGTACATTATGAGACGAAGCATGATTCCGATGCAGAGGTTGATTCCGAGTCGAAGCATAATTCCGACAGGGAAAGTAGATACTCCGAAGAGATGCATGATTTCGACATGGAGCACATATTCTGAGATAAAGCATGGTTCCGACGCAGATCTTGTTGGTTGATTTGTTTCCGGGGCGGAGCCTGATTCCGACGGGGAGGTCGTCGGTTGACTTGTCGATTTGATTTGATTTGGGAGTTTTTTATCTGTCCAGCGGGGCTTTTGAGCCTAAGACTTGGAATTTGGGTTTTTGTTTGGCATCAGCATCTCTTCACTGGAATATGGTACCAGGAGCGAATCATCATTTGCTATGGAGAATATGGGATTTGGGTTTTGGTTTGGCATAAGCATCGCTACACTGGAATATGGTATCAAGAGCGAATCATCATTTGCCGTGAGGGGATTTCCCTCGTTCCCAGTTTAATGACTTAGAGGTTATCTGTTCCCAGTTTAATGACTTAGCGGTCTATTGGATCGAAAGTTTAGAATTTTGGGGTTAGGGTTGGTATCAGCGTTGCTAACACTAGAGCATAAGTGCCAGGAGCAATTTATCATTTGCCTTTGCCTGTTGGGGAGCGATGGCTTAGGAGACAGGTTTAGGTCCCTATCACCTAAGACTTTTCAATTTTAAGAGCCGTAAGGGCCTCATAAAAGTATTTTCTCCCCGCGAGTTGAAAAGATCTCGTAGATGTATTTTCTCCTTAGGAGTCGTGAGGACCCCAAGTGTGTTTTTCCCTTGTGAGTCGTAAGGATCCCATGAAAGTGTTTTCTTACGAGTCGAGAGGATCTCGTAAGTTTTGTTCTCCTCATCCATTGTGAGGACATATGAGTGGGTCTTCCCAAATGAAGTATGATTCTAAGGGCGGAGACCGGCCGCGGGACTGGTGATTGCGGTGGGGCATGGGTGTGATTTAGCTTGTTTTATGCCCATGGATTATATACGGTAGTCAATTTGGGAACTGGCCGTAGGACTGGTGTAGTGGAATTCGGTTGGGATGAGGATCATTTATGCCCGTGGATTTATACGGTGGTTAGTTTAGGGACCGACCGTAAGACTGGGAGAATTTGGGGGATTTGGAATTTTGTTGGCATCTGCATTGCTAATACTGGAATGGTATCAGGAGCGACTCATCATTCGCCGTTGGGATTTTCGGGGGTTTGAAATTATGTCGGCGTCTGCATCGCTAACACTGAACTATAGTTCAGGAGCGACTCATCATTCGCGTTTAGAAGGGTTTGAGATATTTATTTATATACACATTTTTTTACCGCAATTGCTCCATCATTTCAGCTTTTCTTATCGCGAAGGTCACGATTGCCCTATCATTTCGGCTATTTATTCGCTGTTGCCCCCCATTTCAGTTTTATTTTCATTTTTTTACTCACCGATTTTTATTGCGGGTTGCCCCATCATTTCGGCTTTATTTTCATTTTTACCCATTTTTTATTGCGAGGTGCCCCATTATTTCGGCTTTATCTTATTTATTTATTTACACAAAAATTAGGGGTCATATGTTCCCAGTTTAACGACGTAGGGGTCTACTGTTCCCAGTTTAACGACGTCGATGTCATTTGTTCCCAGTTTAACGACATGGCGATCAACGTTGTGCGCTTATTCAAGCTTTTCGTGCTTTTATTTTGGCGAAGCTGGATTGATGACCGTAATTTGGCGGTTTACCAGCCTATCAGAGGACAGTGCGAGTTTCTCAACCTTGTATTGGTCCTCCACCCAGTCTTTAAACATGCAACAGTCCTCAATAGTGTGACTCAACACCCTATGATATGGGCAGTGCATTGGATTGCCGGTCATGTTCATTTCATATGGCCTCTTTGGAATAGGCAGTTGCAGACTTTTGCGGACTTCGTCCCTCCTGAAGGAGTATACCTTCTTCCTTCTCTCCATTAGAGTCGGTGCCTTTCCTGATGTTGGTCTTTGAGGCCGATCGGTCTTTGGTTCACTTGTTGTTAGCTTACCTCGGTCAGTATGGGCCTCGAAAGGGTTAAGGCTGATCGTGGTCGACTTTTGTGAAGATGTCCCGCTTTTAGGCTGGAGGGAATATTGGTCGGCTGTTTCAGGATATCAATCCCTGGCTCGTGAACCAAATTTTGATTTTGCTGTAATTGCAATCGGTCGACTTGGGTCGTGAGATTTGTCACGACATTTGCCAGCTCATCGACTTTGGAATGGAATTTGGCCAACTTTTCGTCCCTGTCCTGAAGCTACCTTTGAAGCCATTGGAATAATATTTGCTCTATAGACCCAGATATGATAACCGGGTCGTCCTTACGGCCTGAGCTCGATTCCGCAGGAACCACGGGCTCTTTTTGCTTAATGGTCTAAGAGGGCTCTTCATCATCTGGACCGAGCCAGTGTTGGATGGCAACAACTATTTCATTGTCATGGCTATAAGGCGTAGGAGGACTTGTTCTTCTGGGTTCCACCATGTAGACCGTATGGGTTGTGTACCTGTCTACTGCTTCTTCATTGGCAATGTTGCTCGTTTGGCTTTTGGTTTGTTGCCTTGGTCCGCTCTTTTCAGAGAAGGGTAGACGACCGAGAGAAGCAGGTTCACGAAGGGCTTCGATCTCTGTTTATATAAAATTGGCGGTCACAGCTTGATTGTTTGCTAACACGCTTTTGGATAATTCTTTTTCTCCTGCCTTGTATTGTTTCTCGACCCAATCTTTAAAAACAAAGCAGTTCTCAATGGCATGACCTATCACTTTGTGATAGGGGCAATATTTGGGGTCGTCGGTCATATTCGCTTCTTGCGGTCTTTTTGATTCTGGTAATTGTAGACCGTTTCTTAGAGCGTCCTTGAATATCTTGTAGACTTTGTCCCTTATAAAGGAATAAACCCTATCCAGCTTCTCTTTCAAAGACGATTCTCCTCCTCCTTCCAACAATGGTTTCCGAGGTTGGTTGACATTGGCCCACTTTTCCCTTGCCTAATTCGGTTAGTCGAAGTGTTAAAAGATTCATCATCATCGGAATTTCCGCCTTTGCGATTATCGTCCTTTCGGTTTCTCCAGGATTTATTGTTATTTTGGGAACCCGAGGAGAATTCCTACTTTGAGCGCTCCAATATTTGAACTTTCTTGGTCAGTTCTTGGAACATCTTGAGACCCGCGGTGCATAAAAAAGGATTCATCCAGATGCCAAGATTTCCGATGAGGAAATTGACTGATTGGTCTTGTTTCAATGGTGGCTCACATTTGACGGAGAGATTGCGCTTTCGGATTATAAAATCCATGCTGCTTTTGTTGTTCTTTGGCTTGGTCCTTACGAGGTCAGCAATGGTGATCTTATTGCTGACATTCATGAACCTTTGTCGAAACAGAGATTCCATTTGGACGAAAGTAGTAACGGAGCCATCCGGTATGCTCGCGTACCAGTCGAAAGCGACATCGGTTAGGCTATTAACGATGGAGGAGAAGCGCATCATTTCCCCCAGTATTCCCGCATGAGGATTTAAAGTGGGCGATGTACTGATTCGCATTTTCCATCCCATCGAATCTTCCGAATTTGGGGATAACATAGCCACTAGGAAACTCTACCAGATCATACCGAGCAGGATATGGTCTCCCGCTACTGCTGACATCTTTTTGCGCTTCGGCTTCGGCTACTAATGCTTTGACTTTGTTGGTAACCAAATCCATGATTTGATCTTGAGTTAGTGGGTTGCTGTCATCGGTAGTCAAGACATTTCCCGGGAGGGGATGCGGCCGACTTTCATGCGGTTTTCTCATACTTGGACCTAAAGGGGCAAGCATTGGCTGCTTCGGTTTGTTGTCACACGACTCATGAGTAGGGACTTGCACTTGATTGGAGGGTGCCCGAGCAACTTGAGCAGTGAATTGCATCACAACATTCGTCAAGTCATTAATTTTAGAGTAAAGTTTGGCCATCTCCTTATCTTTATTTTTGAGCTGTTTTCGAAGCTCTTGGAGGAGCTCCTGTTCTTCGGTCCTAGGACGGAAAGTCGGCTCTTATTCACTGTCTAAACTTGATTTCATATGGACATAGGGGTCCTTTTGCTTATTGGCCTCATCGAGAGGGTTTTCATTATCCTGCGGAGGAGGCTGATCTTGGGAAGTGGCGGCCACATTCAAGCTAGATTGGGCGTAAGATGTGGTGGCCCCGTCCTTGCTCTTGCTACGCGTGCTGTCCATGTAGACAGTGTGGATCACATATCCAGCCATCTCTTTATTTTGGCGGATGATTTTTTGGACCGTCGTTGTGGCCCTTCCTCTTTAAGAAAAGACAAGCGACTGAAGATGGTTGGCCTGGATGGGTCCTTGGGAGTGTTAGCGCTTCTTTTCTGGTTTTGCCCCGCTGCTTTCGCGCTGCAGGAAGTGCATGGCAGACTCCTGAAGAGTGGGTGTCACGCCTTTTATGCTGGAGCATGGACATATCTCTTCATAGTATATTTTGAATTGTGGCCTTCTTAATCTAGGTAGACATCGCATTCTTCTAGACCCACTTTAAGGGTTCAAAAGAATTGCGGGTTTTCACGGCAGTACGGGCTTTGGAACTTCACAAAATTTAACTTGGCCGGAGCCCTGACCCTTCTGTTGGCCCTATATCTGAGCCACTTCTGCCTCATCTTTTTCGATTTGAGCACCTGGCAGGCTTCTTCTCTTTGGGAAGCCGCCGTAAGCTGAGTGATAGGGAGCCTTGAGAAGACATCCGCTCGCGCATCGGTCGAAGGCATCGCCTAAGCTTGCCTTTGATGTCTGGTGACTTCTTTTGTTCCGATGGCTCTACCCCCAGCTGGAGCCATGGAAAGCCGTTCAAACACCGACTTGCGCTTGAGTTGTGGCGCCCTTACGATCACAAAATTTGACCTCCTTCCCGTTGACGTCGGTTTAGCTACTTGGTTTGCCGGGGTCTCTATTAGATGAGCGCTTCCGGCGGGGTAGATGATGACGGAACCAAATTGGTGTGGAGGCTCCTCCCACTGCCTTATGAGACTCGCCCGGAGGATCACATATGCGTTTGTCTTGACCACGTAGGTCACCGGAGTCGCGTCAGAAATGAAGCTTGTCTTGGGAGACATGGTTGCTGAGTTCGAGATTGTAATTGAAAGCTGTTAACCTGCAAAAAGAAGCATGGTTTCAGTATAGGCAATCGATGTATATGTTGATTGAGTTCGCATGAACGTTTAACCCGAAATATGGGAGGAGAGAAATGATCCCACCGGGCGTGCCAGAATCTATATGGTGTTTTTTTGTTACCGCATTGAGATGGGAATGCGCATGCTTGTTGTTCCCTCATAAAAGAGAGAGAGAGAGAGGGAGAAAATTCCCCATAACTCAAGCCTCACGTGTTAAACACGTGAGCACCTATATGCAAAGCATATAGACGCTGCAATCAAACAATTGGTAGGCTAAATAAGCCTCACATGTTAAACACGTGAGCGTCTATATGCAAAACATATAGGCGCTGCGGTCAAACAACTATAGGCCAAATTGGCCTCACGTGTTAAACACGTGAGCGCCCATATGAAAGGCATATGGGCACTAAATTAGAGGAGCTAAATAAGCCCCACGTGTTAAACACGTAAGGGTACCTCCTTACGTAGAATTAAATTCTACTCAGTGAACCGTTGGATCAAGGATCCAATGATGGTTAAGCATAGAATTAAATTCTATTGAGAATGATATTTTCTGTTAAACAGAAAGTTAGTGGATCAAAAATTCAATGAGATGAAAAATATTTCACATATCTTTCTAAACAAAAAAAAAATTGTACTCTATTAAACCGAGCACCCTTGGATTAAAAATATCGCCGTTCAATAGAATTTTATTCTATATATGAGAGAATATCCCTCCATCTTGTCAAAACAAGAACAACATATTCTGTAAAAACAGAGACACTTGGATCAAAGATCCAACGGTGGGTAAAACTCCCCAAATCAATTTTGAGACCAATTAAATCAATTGGAATCTCTCAATGAGAGATTTTCTCAAAACCAATCAACAATCTGCCTCCACTATATAAAGGAACCGAGACTTCAAGTCTCAATATACACAGAGGGAGATAGAAAAAACCCCCGATAAGCTTCTGCAAAAATACAGTGAGCTCTTGAGTGAATAGAGAATTTAATTCTCAAAGGAAGAAGACTCTCCTCCTTCAAAACACTCTAGGTAAATAAAAAGAGAGAGATTAAAAGTATCTCTCTTGCCTAGTATAACGGATATAAGGGTTCAACCCTTCATAGAAGAACTTAGTTCTTCCTTTGGTCTGAGATTTGCAAAAGCAAATCTCCCCACAAGTAGAGAATTTAATTCTCATCTAGGAGATTCTGTTTTTCAGACTCAAAACTTAGGGAAAAGAACTAGGTTAAAAAGAAAAAGAAGGAAAAAGAAAAAGAACATATGTTCTGGGAATTCAATTCCCCCGAAATTAGGGTTTAATCCTACATAAAGAACTTAGTTCTTATAAAAATATAAGAGAATTTAGTTCTCCAATAATAACAATGATGATGATTCAAGATCTTCAAAACAGAAATCTTGATGATCATCAATGTCTAAAAAGTCATTAAGAGAGATTAATATTTCTGAAAAACAAGAAGGACTTAGCGTATCATGTGAAACACACGTGAGTAAAAATTAATACTTAGCACTATTATTTTGCATCATGTGTTTCTCACATAAGTGCTTAAAACAGACAGAAGAAAAACTAAAAACGCATCATGTGCTTCCCATGTGAGTGTCCAAAGAGCAAAGAAAAACTCCTTTGTGTTGATTAGGCAGCCACCAAATAAAACAGCCTAACACCCCAAAAGAAAGCAATCACATGAAATACACGTGAAACACTCTTGGAAACACAAAAAAATATGGCATCTCACGTGCTTCACACGTGAGCCTTAGTCAAGTGCTTAGCACCTATGTCAAAAAGGGGGTGAGCAAATAAAACCTGAAATCAATGCTCAGCACTCACGTGCTTCCCACGTTAGTGCTATACATAGTGCTTAGCACTCCATGTTCAGTCAAAATGACTAAGTGCTTAGCCCTGTTTGGGCAACGCCTATATTTGAGTGCCTCATGTGAAAAACACATGAGCGCCAGAAAAGATTAGTGCTCAGCACTATTCCAGTGCCCCACGTGAAATACACGTGAGCATTGCATATATTAATGTTTAACATTACTTGGTAGCATAGAAACCTAATCTCAGCCCAAATTGGCTAAGTTTCTTGAGGTTAAATCTCTTTGATTTTAAATCAACCGAGCCCATATTGTCCATGATCTCCCAAACCGATTTTAGTCTCATACATGGCTAAAGATCAGTCATTGATGATATCCAAAATGATATTCATCCTATATCTCCTAGGGTAATCTTAGTCTCAAATGCGACTAACGATTCTTAGGACCATCACTCCTTTTTTTCTCAAATACGGGATTTGGTTTAAGGGTACATCTCGTCACACCTCTAATATATGTCGTTATAATTCTTCAACGTCTTCAGAGAGGTGGCGGGTTCCGACGACCAATAACTTCTTTCGTCTCATATTGATGCACTTCCAAATTGACGTGCATTTCTCAAATCGGATCGTGCCCCAAATTGGGCACATTCTATATCACCATTGTTCACTTCGCCACGTAACAAATACATGTGCGCGCAAGATGAATAAGGGACCAAAATGTTCCTAAACTAATATCCGCCTCAAAAACGACGATAATGGACCGAAATGTCCTTAAACTAATATTCGTCCCCAAAACGGGAATGTTGGACCGAAATGTCCTTAAACTAACATTCGTCCCCAAAATGGGAATGTTGGACCGAAATGTCCTTAAACTAAAATTTTGCCTCAAACATGACGATAATGGACCGTGAAGTCCTTAAACTAAAATAATTGAGCCCAAATGCTTATATGTTTTAAGTCAATCTTAATCTCAAACCAGATTAACGGTCCTTATATAAACCCAAGCCCAAATTTAAAATATACGAATTTGGACTAATCAGCGCCCTACGGGCGACGACACAAACTAGTCTTCGTATACAATCCACGGGCAATCTAAACAAACAAAAACACACACGACACGAAGTGAACTGCCGGAGCAGGAGAAAGTGGTTATCGTAATGCGGTATTAACTGCAGGGGATTGCGCTTGTAGGGAAGAGCGTCCCCATAATCAAAAAACCCTCATAAAAATGAGGGGGAATCTGATAAACTCTGCTATAACGGTCGCGTCTATCTAAACCTCCGATATATGGCGCCATAAATCAACTTGGTATCTTCAGAGAGGTGGACGGATAAATCCAAATAGTATCTGCCCCCAGAATTCAGGCAAGACGTCCCAACGTCCCGGTCTGTCTTCCGGCGGTGAACAGATTTTGGCATGCCCGGTGGGACCTTTTTCTCTTTCCACTTCACACTTCGTGTGTTGTGTTTTGCGAAGGAAATCGCGGTTCGCTATGGTTACCCTTGGATTTGAGGTACTAAAATTTAGTGTCTTGCTCCTGTGCAGAAGAAGAGAAATTGATGGCGTGCAACTGCATTTCTTGCAACAACAACTCTCGCTCCACCCCAACTGGAGGAGTGACCTATGGGCCCAACACGGCCTCCATCTTTTTAATGCCGGTGGGGCAAGTAACGCAAGATACTATCGGGCTATTCTTCGGGACCATGTTCCTACCAGTGGGTGTCGGTGTCTCAGCGCCGTAGGAAGAAGCTCCCAAGAGGTCGGTCTTTTATCTAATGGCAATCACAATGGCCCTTCTCAACGGGCCGTCCAAAGTCGACGTCTTAGTCTTCAATAGGCTGGGCAAGAACCTAAACGGGCTCGCAAAAAGGCTCGTAATACCTGAAGGGGATACCCTAAAACGGATAGCCCTCCCAACTCCTCCTGCAGGTGAAGCCGTCAAAAGCGCTTCCCCCATCAGAAGGACGGTCTTCGAAAGATTAGCCGGCCCTCCCAAAACTCCAATCAGGACGACAGTCTTCAACAGGTTGACACCAATAGCAGCCCCTCAACAAAGCCGGGGGTACGAAGAAGCCGCTTCCAAATCTGAGGCGGCCCCGTCTGCAAGACACGCTCGATGTCATCACTGGCCCCGAGTGAGGAAAGCTGGGGGAAACTCCCCCTCTAGACATACCCCACCAGCTCCAATGGTGGAAATTGACGCTGCTGTTCTAACCGGTAACAGCTTTGATCTACTCAGGTGGGTACGCAAGAACTCTCCAACAGCGGTGCTAATGAAATCTCCCCCGCCTGTAGAAACCGCAATGCAGGCAAAGCCGGAGCGCCCCCATCAATGGCTATCCTCACAAATTCACAGGGTCTGGCGAAAAGTCTAGGACTCCGTGATTGATCAAAACTACTCACGTCGACCGAAGAAATCGAAGGCTCGGCAAGAGAAAGACTGTCCCTCCGTCATACAGCAAGGGACTTCTTTTGCACATGTGCTTGTTACAACGGCTCCTTCAACTCCGACCTCCCACAAAAGGACGAGGCCAGAGAAAATCCCACCGCCGGAGGCAAATTCCAAAGGAGATGGACCCAAACGCCCCAAGTCTGGGGGCAAGATTGTATATACGGTCCATATGGCTTCCGGAAAAAAAGAAAGCCGTGGTTCCGTAGGACATCGATCGCAAACTCGGCCGCTGACAAAAGTTCAGGAGCAACAACAAAAGCTCCAGGAGATGCTGACCAAAATGGCAGCGCTTACCGGGCAGAAAGAAATCCCGGACACAACAACCGAACTGTGCCAAGAGCAGGAGACCGATACAGAGTTCCTGCAAAGGGTGCTTGAAAGAAATGACAAGGAAGCTGCTGAGCAGGCTACTAACATAAAGCAGATGGCTCTCTTATTCTAAGACATGGTTGGGATTATGATCCAGCCAGAACCCTCGGCCGAGAATCCGCCGATAATCATCGAGGATGACAAAGGGGAAACATCAAACCCTCTTCCGGCTTTATCAACAGCCAAGGAGGAAACAATCTCCAAGGCTGCTCTTGATGATTATATCGCTCAACAAATACGAGCTCATCAAGCTAATGAAGCCGTAGGCCAAATCGTCAGAACTGGCCGACCGTATCCAGGATGGTATGACCAAATTAAATACCCGCCGGGATATACGATCCCCAAGTTCCATATGTATAAGGGACAGGCAACCCACACCAGCACGTCGCGCAGTTTAGAGCTCTGTGTGGCAACACTGGAGGTGATGACAAACTGTTGCTTCGCCAGTTCGTTGGCAGCCTGTCAGAGACGGCTTTTGAATGGTACTCGGAGCTCCCAAATGACTCCGTGAGGACATTCATAGAGATGGAGCTGCTGTTTACACAGCGGTTCACCAACGCAAGAGAGTGCATCCCGATCATGGCATTAATCAATGCCAGGGTAAAGCCAGGAGAAACCTGGGTCCAATATGTGATCCGGTGGCGAAACCTTTGGTCAAAGTGCGAACAACGCATCGAAGAATCTTCTGACATGGGCATGTTCATCGGGACCCTTGATCCTCAAACGACCGTGTCCCAGTTCATGACATTCTTCAAACCAACGATCTTCCAGGCTTTGATCGATAAACTGGCCTAAATGGACCAGATGGGCCACGGGCCTTCCTCCTCAAGTAAGGACCCTCGAAACACCAAAGTTAAAGGGAAAGCGGCCTTCGTCGCCAACACTCAACAACAACCGAGTGGCCTAAAACCGGCTGTTCACCAAAACAATGCACGTTCACGCCTATCCCTAGAAGAAAGGCTAGGACTTACTTGTTTCCCCGCGATAAGACGAGGAGACTATTTGAGTTGGCAATGCATAACAAACTCATCAAATTGCTAGACCCACGGGGTCTACCGCAACCCAACGACGTCAACAACCCCAACAACTGCTCCTATCTTTTCTCATACAATGGTGAGCCACCCAATTGAGAATTGCTACGTCTTCAAGAACTGGGTCGAGAACCAGTATCAACAGGGAAAGTTCACGCTGTCTGAGAACTGGAGGGTGAACCTACCACAGAAGCACACTCCTAAAAAAGTGGATGCACCGAGGGCATCATGCTCACTTGTGGAAGAAACTCTATGGGAAGTCGTTCTTTCAGCTAGAACAAAAAGAATGCTGAAAGATCTATAGGCATGTCTGGCAGTCAGGTGGAAAAGCTCACTTGAACCCAAAATCATCGAAGGGATGCTGAAACCGTGTCCTGTATCAGAGATTGTTGACAAAGGGCAAAACCCTCAAGTCAAGCCTTCAAAGTCTTCGAAGAAAAAGAAGAAGACCAAGAAGCCTGTGCAGCCTGCCGAGTATGACGACAAGCGCATGGACCTACAAAAATACATTGACGCGCTGGAGAAGTACAACCAGAAAGCACGGAAACCGGTCACGCTCGAAGAGTTCCTCAAGCATATTCTCGAGAACGAAGAAAGTGACAACGATGAGGAAAATGACTCATCAGAAGAAACCGAAGACTATGTAGCAAGTTGCCACATGGTCTTCTATTCATTGTTAAATGAAGAAGAAACTTCCACAGCGTCAGAAAGCAACGCGGAGGGACTGGGGGTAGGATCGGCGCTAAAATCCCCGGAACTGCCAGAAGACCCGATCGATAGGCTGTTAAACGAACCCATTCGAAAAAGCAAAGCTGACCGAGAACGCGAAACATCCATATATGAAAAGGTTAAGCGTCAGCGTCAGGATGAAGAAGCTGCGACAAGGTGGATTCATAAAGTACTCCAACCAAACCAAGGCATACATGCGACAAATAAGGGCAGGATCAAGGCAGAAAAGCGATTCGCCAAAGACCTGTCAATGGGAATGAAGCTGCCACCTCTAGTAGGAAACACTCCCGAGGTCATATGCCTCGATGGAGAGGATTCACATCCAAATTACTGCCTATATCATCGAAGGGTTACCCACCCCACCGAGGAATGCAGTGTCTTCAAGAAGTGATGGTAAGGATACGTTGCCCCATAAAAAACACTTCAAGAAGATGAAGCGCGAAGCTCGTCGATGGCAAAAAAGTGCGACAGATATGCATGAAAAAACGACTGGCAACTGTCATATGGTTGGTGTCAGTCCAGAGGGGAAAAGCCCCAAGTTCTTACTTTCGGGAGCGATTCTGAGGACGAAATACCCCTCATCCCTCTCTTCAAACACTCTACCTCCGAAAAAGAAGAGGAGGAGAAGAACTGCGAGAATATTCAGCTGCGTAGCCGCACACTGCCTAAAAAGAACCTTGGACCTGCAAATAAAGTTTCGAGCAAATAAAACAAAGGGAAAGAAAAAATCCCTGAGGAAATTGCCCTCGACGGTGGAGTTGTCAAAGAACTCGCAGTAAGAGACCCGCCTAAGAAAAACAAGGTAGATTACAATGTCCTGGCACATTTGAGGAAAATACCCTCACAACTGAGCATATTGGATGCTCTCCTCTTGTCCAAAGAAGCACGAGAGTCTCTGATCAAGGCATTACAAGAACCCGATCAGTTCCAAGCTTTCATCGCAGAAGATAAGATGAAGGATGAGTCGGCGGAGGTTCACACAGCTGACATTACATTCAGCGATGAAGACCTCCTCCTCGGTACGTGCAAGCATAACCGCCCGTTATACGTCACCGGGTACTGCCACGACATCAAGATAGGAAAAATCCTTGTCGACAATGGATCCTCCGTCAATATTCTCAATGTGAAAGTGCTGAAGGAGATTTGCATGAATGTTCAGTACTTAGTCCGAGACAAAATTACCATCTTCGGATTCGACTCATAGTCGTCACGGACGCTTGGGTCCGTAATACTGACATTACGCTTCGGGTTGCTCGTCACTGACATCAAATTTCACGTCATTGATGCCAAGACTTGCTATAACGCTTTGCTCGGCAGGCCTTGGTTACACGAGTACAACGTCATCCCTTCTACACAACATCAGGGTATGAAGTATTTCAAGGATGGCTCGGAATACACCATCACAGGAGAGCTAAACCCGTTCTCCGTAAACGAGGTTCGGAAATATGAAGACGCAAAGTACTTCCTACCAGACTTCAAAGATACGGAAATGTGTCATAAACCGGAGAATAAACAGAAGTCCGTCGCTACTATCCCGATCTTTAGGAGCGATTCCGAAGAAGATGAAGAAATAGTCTACTCGGGGTAACCCCAGAAAGAAAACAACAGGACCAGACCATCTACCCCTATTCTGGTCTTTAGCAGCGACTCTGAGGACGAGGTCAACACAGTGTACTCCATCCGCCCATCAGTGCTCTCCATCCGCCCGTCAGTGCAAACCCTCGACGAAGCAGATCGGAGTCTGCAAATCATAATGGCTCCGCTTCGGCATTATAAGGAACTTGATACGCTACATATATACAGCGTACAAGTACTACAGACTTTCTACGTCCCTCCCAGGTGAAGAGATGAAAAGATGATCCTCTTCTACCAATCTACGGAGATCAGAGTAGAGAAAGAAGTCTGGCACGGTGCCGATTTTGCACTCGACAGGCTTCAACCAATCCGTTTGCCAAGATACTACGCGGAGGGATTGAAAAGGTTGTTAAAGTGCTAAGGTGTACCCCTAGAACAAACTGTTCGGCAAGCCCAATTCTACAAAAAGATTTGGGATATCCCTGGAACCCAGCGAAAGATGCCCAATAGGAAGATGGAGACAACCGGGCTTGGATACTTTCGGTCCAAGAAACGGGAGCAGTTCCACAGCTGTCGCATCATAAACAGCTTCAGCGAAGAGGAAAACACTCTTCCAAATAGCCGTGATGTTGAAACAGAGCGAAATCCCGCTCTAAGAACGTTAAGTCCGTCGCTTGAAGAACAAATAGACAAGCTAAAAAAAGAAGCTTATCAACAGAGCCGAGACAATCACAGCCGCGAAATGGCCATTTATGAAAAGGCCAGGACGCAGCGCCTCAATCAGCAATCTGCGGAGAAAGAAGACTACAATGCCCTCTATCCCCAGCACGCTGTATGTCCTCGCAAAAGGGGAAAATCCCGAAATAGAGGCAAAAACAAGACAAAGAGCGCAAAAAACGTTCGCAAACAACAAGGTGGATCTAAGAAGCCGTGCTATAAAGAAAAACTCGGTTAGAACCTGTCCTTTATAAAGAAAATGGGTCGGGAATACTCCTTCCCCCAAGACAAGACAAAGAAAATATTCAACCTTTTCATGAAGCACCAAATGATGACACTTCCGAAGTCCCGGCACCCCGAACAAATAAACGAGGTCCATCATCTAGATTATTGCTCCTACCACCGAGCAATGGGTCATCCCGTCGAAGACTTCTTCACCTTCAAAGATTGGGTAGAAAACCAGTATCAATAAGACAGATTCAGTTTATCCGATAGCTGGAGGGTAACCCCGCCGCAAAAGAATGAGCCAAAGAGGACATATACCATGAGGATAAAACCAGCTCAACAAAAAAAATGGAAGCGAAGTCGTATTTGCCACATGATAATACTCTCAAAGAAGGGAGGGCACGAGACCATGGATGACCTCCGCATGTGCTTCGCAAATGAAAACGAGGACAAGGTGATCTTCGAGTTTCCACCGGCACCAAAAGAGGTATAGATGGGATACACACCACGGCGAATAAGCTAAGACAAATTGTCTTAGGGACGGAAAATGATCCGAGGCCGACATTCGTCCGTGAGCTACTATCTGAAAAACAGGTAGCCATGTTAAAAGACGTGCTCATACAATATAAGACTGTTTCACATGGAACTATTCCGAGATGCCGGGTCTAGATCCAAAGGTGGCGGTACATAAACTGACCATATCGCCGGACATAAAGACAGTCAAACAGGCGCCAAGAAGAATGCGGCTCGAACTTGAGATGAGTATCAATGCCGAAGTCAAGAAACTAATCGACTCTGGCTTCATCCAAGAAGTTCAATATCCCGACTGGATCGCTAACATCATTCCAGTAATGATGAAAAATGGGACGGTACGCATCTGCGTGGACTTTCGGGACCTCAACAAAGCTTGCCCGAAGGATGACTTCCCAGTACCTGTTACCGAGCTGATGATCGATAACACGTCTACCCATGAGGTCTTCTTCTTCATGGATGGATCTTCAGGATACAATTAAACAAAAATGCATCCTGAAGATTAAAAGCATAATGCCTTCCGGACTCCGCTGGGCATATTTTGCTATAAGGTGATGCCTTTCGGGTTGAAGAACGCCGGCGCTACCTACCAGAGGGCCATGACAAAGATCTTCGATGACCTCGTCCATGAGGTTGTCGAATGCTACATCAACGTCCTTATGGTTAAAAGCAGATCTCATGAGGAACATTGGGAACATCTAAAAATAGTGTTCCGACGTCTTCGGAAGTATAATCTGAAGATGAATTCTCTAAAATGCGCATTTTGAGTTTCCTTAGGCAAATTCCTAGGATTCATCATACGGCACCGGGGTATCGAAATCGATCCCTCAAAGATCAAGGAGATTATGGAAATGCCCACGCTAAGAACTTTCAAACAATTGCGATTTCTTTAAGGAAAGCTCGCATATATCCGGTGGTTCATAGCCAACCTCTCCGGAAAATGCAGTCCCTACGGTCATTTAATGAAGAAGGGAACCCCATTCGTCTGGGATCAAAAGTGCCAAAATGCACTAAACGAAATCAAGCAATACCTGTAAAATCCGCCGGTATTGGCCGCTCCGGTTAAGGAAAACCCCCTTATCTTATATACAATGGCCCTTGAGGGTTCTCTAGGCGCGCTATGGGAACAAGAGAAACGATTAAGGAAAGGAAAGAGCTCTATACTATTTGAGTCGAGTTTTTCTGGGGACAGAAAACAACTACTCCCCCATTGAAAAGCATTGCTAAGCACCGATCTTCGCGATAACGAAACTCAGACATTACGCTTTGGCACATGAGGTCCATCTCATATCAAAGGTGGATCCTCTCAAATATCTGATTTCAAGGGCCATACTAACAGAAAGGCTTGCCAAATCGGCCCTCCTCCTGATGGAGTTCTCGATAACGTATCGACCCCTCAAAGCAGTGAAAGGCCAGGCCATTGCCGACTTTCTCGCAGAGCATCTGATACCAGCCGACTCCTCCTTAAATTGTGAGTTGCTGAACATGCATTCGACACAATTGAAGGAGAGAATGAAGAAAATGATTCCAAATGGGAACTCTACTTCGATGGAGTATCTTCCATGAAGCGGCGAAAGCAAAACACCTCCATAATAAAAACCGGGGTGGGCCTTATCTTCGTGACTCCGCAAGGAGGGATATTGCATTACGCCCTCTCCTTAACGGAGCCAAGGACTAATAACGAAGCTGAATATGATGCTTTGATAGCAGACCTCGAGATCGTTGTCGACATGGGAATCAAAGACCTCCTCATATTTGGAGACTCCCAGCTGATCGTTATCTAAGTAAATGGTGACTATCAGACGTGCAAGCCAGAGATGATAAAGTATGGTGAAAGAGTGCAACAATTTTTGACACAAATCCCCTCCTACATCCTGGAGAGTATACCTCGTGCAGAAAATAGAAAGGTAGATGCGTTGGCCAAATTGGCTAAGGAACTGGCCGACGAAGACCTTAATGATGTAAAGATCATCGTGCAAAGTCGCAGGTGTTAGTTATATGTATGCCCTAGAGGCCATTACTGTACATTGGATGTATATTGTAGTGGATGCTGGGATATATATAGGGAGGACTTTCTTGCTCGACATGATAGTATGCTATCTGGTTACTCTTTACCTTAACGTGTACATTGATTGTCTCTCTGTTACATGTTGGTAAAGCCCTTAGGATGTGTACTTGACTACCTGGACTATGATGCAGATCATACTAGTGGGGACATGGTAGTCCATAAGTACATCCTTCAAAGCCCTAGTCGTGGGTGTATCGAGACGGGGCATCGATATACCAGAGTAGACTGGCGTATACCTTCTCGACCCATACAGATGGGCGATGGATGATCCCATATCCATTGGTGTTTGACATCAGAGATGATATACGGGTGCTCAGTGGAGACTGGGTACACTGGACGGACTCGCCGAGAACTCCCAGATGGTATTATACCTTACGTCAGATGGCAGTTCTCTGGTGACACTGGTACATAGTAGTCTGTTGACCCGAGATCGTCATAGAGTCTTGTGTGGTTCCCACTGTGCTTTGATTTCCACCTTACCACGTCCAAGAGGGCGTGCAAAACAGTGGTTTTTGGGTACAGTCCCGAATCACATGGAGGCAATGAGCGATAGGAGGGGATTCGTCTCTCCTGGTATAGGGAGTTGATGTTGCGCTGTGTTCGATTGGCTATAACAGGAAATCCCTGGCCAGGATTGCTGAGATTTACTGGTAAGTGTTACCAGTAGTTTCTCGAATTGTTATAGACCTCATATCGACACGACTTATCCAGCTATTGGGGTCTGACGTTTACCACCCCTAGGCGAGATATGCGACATATCAGACGATCAGACCGGACTGTACGGTAAGTGTTACTGGTTGGATTCACAGGAGTGTGAGCGGGCTTGCTCGTCGATCTTCTGATCGCTCAATACCCGGGTGGCCGTTACGTTTAGCAGACCGCTTGCGGCTCGTAGGTGTTTGATATGATCATCACCTGCTGCCGGCGTATTGACGAGTCTTTAGAGTCCTACACAGAGGTTTCCTGGCTCAAGCGAAATGAAATAGGAGCGCATATGAGATATGTGCGGGACCGAGAATAATGCGTGTATGTGATACCGTATTTCATTCTCGCGATTTGTGATATTGATCGGTTATATGCGATATAGCCGGGTTATCGGATCAAGTGTTGATTCGATAAGTTGTTACTAATGATACTAGTCGGTTATGTGCGACATGACCGGATCATTGAATCAATTGTTGATTTAATGATTTAATGTATAATTATATATTTGATCTATTACTTTGCATTAACTAGTATTGGTTCACTTTAATATGATTTTCTCACTTGATGCACATTGTATATGTGATATATTTTTGTGCACCTTTTTGTATCATGTTTGATGATACATGCTCACAAGGGTTTGTGTAAAGATTAAACCATGGTTGTGTAATGGTTAGGGTTTTCTTTTGCTTAATCATTTATTTATTTTGTTTATTTATTTTGCAAAATAAATGAATGGTGGCTTTCTTTGGATGCTAGTTGAAGTTTCATGAAGCTTTGACTATGTGACCATTTTGTCTCATGCTTAACCCTAACCACTTCACTAAACCTTGGTTCATTCTCTACACTTAACCATGGTAACTATTATGATAAGAATGAATGGGATTATCTTTTCAAGTTAATCTTTTTATTCTATCATAATATTATCATCTTCTTCTTCTTCTTCTTCAAGATGAAGAACCTTGACTTCATCAATGGTGATTGATGAAAAAGAGTGAAAAATCCAATTCTAAAGTGAACCCACCTCCTATTTCTTCATCCTCTACCTCTTGCCAAGTAGTATAGGGTGTTTTCTTCACAAGTTTCATGACTTGGTGAAGTCGAAGCTTGATCTTGTGATGCCTCGACGTAGATCATCTTCGGCACGAAGTCGATGACCTAGCCCGCCCATTTCTCCGATGAAGTCGACGCTAGAGCCCGGGATTTGATTTGGACAGCAAGGGGACTTCATCACGGAGCTATGGAGGTGGAGCACCGGATCTACAAAGGTTGTATTTTCCGTAAACTCATAGTTAAGCTGTTAACTAGTTTCATTTTATCGCCTAAATTTCTAGCCAACGATCTTGTTAGGGTTTCTCGGCACCTCTAATTTATGAAATTGGCATGGTTGATGCCTTGTGAGACCTCACTAGTGTGCCTAGGAACCCTACAGTGGTATCAGAGCCTAGCTAGAGCCTTAGGCGATGCGTAGACGAAGTTTGAAACCCGAACGAACCCGAAACCCTAACACAAACATGCTCTCTGGACTTTTTCCAAAATCTGGAGTTTTTCGATATTAAAAATATGCAGAAAAATCAGCAGGGAATTGTAAGAATTACTGTGAAGCCCGTACCCATGAATCCACCAAAGTGCGGCGGAACCGCGGCATTAGCATGGCTAATGCGGCGGTTCCGCGGCCATGTGGTCTCTTCTTGCGTTCAATTTTGCACAGTAATTCTTAGTTTGCAGTACTGGTTTTCCTGGGAATTTTTAATATTTTTTCAAGAGTTGAATTTTCTGGGTTGTTTTGGGGATTCGTTTATTCGATCGGATTGTCAAACTCTGTCTATGTATCTTTCCGGATGATTTTTGAATATGTTAAAAAGTTCGACCGGATATAAATACCCAATCTTTCCCCTGCCGGGAAATTTCCAAGTGTTGGATTTTTCCGTAGTTTAACGACGTTCTAAGTAGTGCAAGTAACGCGATGGTCCCTCTAGAAGACAACAAACCTTAACTCGATTATGTGACCGTCTTGAACTGCCCTTTGAACCTTCGGGTTTGGGGCAGTACGGCGTGCCACATGTGAGGCGTTGGCTTGACCCTTCTACGGCTGGACCGTTGGTACTGAGGCATGAACTGAATGTTGTTAGACTTATTTCATGTGTTGAGCTATTTCTGGAAAACTTGGGTGTTCGAATGTTCAATCGGAAAGTTTAACATTTTCTGTTTATCCGGAATGTGATACAACAATTGAAATTCACAATAAGTTATGAGATAACTGAATGAATGTTATAAACATAGCAGTTTAGTCTCACTTGATCGGTTGCCACGGAATTTTGATGTGATCAAAAGTCCGTCGCAATCACGTAGCGTACGCGGATACTCGCCGGGTAAACTTAATAGACAGCCTCACTCCATAGCCCCGACCAAGTGACTGTAGGAGAACCCCGTCGCCGAAAGCATCCGTCCGGGTGCTCGCGGTAGCGGTGTTCCGCCTTGGTGCACTTCGTCGACGGTATCGGGGGTGCAGCCGTCTACTGAAGTTTGCGACGAGCATTCGATCAGGATGTCGGGAATCTTGTTGAATTGCCCGACTTGATATTGAAAAGAGTTTTCGATAATGAGACTAAAATGGGGTTTATAATTGTTAGGCATGTGATGTCTAAGGAATTCATTGGTTTAGGCATGCGATGTCTAAAGAGGTTGCGGATTCCAACTGTTTTAGTTTTACACTTTTTTTTCTGTGACCGTAAGTGTAATATGTGATATCGCCGGTTTCGTTGCTATATGTCAACGACAATTGGGATTCGCATATTTACTTACGTTGATGACATGTGATGTTATGTGTTGCTGGATATGTTATATTGGATCGTCGTGTTTGAATAGCCGGGGGTTTTTATGTGAGATGAGTGTTTTTCATTTTCATTCATGTAAAAACTTCTATGTAATATTCTTTTATTGGGGCACTTCCAGGTTGCGGAAGATATCACCCTTTGTATATTATTTACTTTTCCGCACTAGGATAGACCCAAGGAGGGGAGCACAAGTAACCGGGTTCTGGAGTCCAGTGGGAGACCAACTCGAGGAGTCGAGTCCGGGTCTCCTAACTCCAGAATTGGTAGGGTTACTTGCCGCTCTCGTAGGGGTCTAGGGGTGTGGGTTTTGGCTATTCATCGCGACCGTGGAATCCGTGTTTTATACTGGCTCGTATTAAAAACACGGACGTCCTAGTATATCCAATATTTCATATGATTCTTCTGCTGCGATATCTGTGATGTGATCATGTGATATGTTCTGTGATAGATACTGTATATAGTATATATGATATATTATATAGACGTTACTTATGTTTTACACCCGCGCTAGCCCTGCCCCGCTCTGCCGTTAGTTACCTAACCTAACGGTGCACGAGGGGACATCGAGGCGAATGCGGATGGCATAAGTGTACGTCGTATTTATCTGTGGTGTTTAGGTATTTAAATGATGGGACTTCATTAATGTGATTAATGAAATAAAAGAAACCTAAGATGTTGTAGAATCGAATTTCAAAATAAAATAGGTAGCTACAGTTCTTGCTTTGCACAGCGGTATATATGATATATCCTGCACCTTATTCGATAAGGAAAGAACCGAGATCCCTTCACCGGGAGTGACTCCTTTAGCAATAACTGGCAGATGCTACACACTCGGTTTGTCTTTTGATTGCTTTTAAGTGTTTTTGCTTTGCACAGTGATATATATGATATATCCTGCACCTCATTCGACGAGGAAAGGACCGACGATCCCTTCACCGGGAGTGACTCCTTTAGCAAAACTAGAAAAGCCTCAAAAGCACTCCATTTCAAAATCATTTGATTCTACAACGATATCAAGTTCATTACGCAATAGGTTTTCAGAAAAACTTGTCGTAGCCCTCCGTCATTTCGGATAAGTTGTATATAGTATTCGTGCTGCATTTGTTGGCTTTCGTCAAGGTGCAGTGTGCGGTAGCTATATGCTGCTTATCTGCCTGCATACGATGCGATTGGATTAGGGTAGTCGTGCGGCTTTGTTGGCTTTCGTCAAGGGTCGTGCGGGTAGGTTTAATTCGATCAAGAAATGTACGGGTTGAACTTGACTAGCGGGCTATGGTTTGTTGGCTTTCGTCAAGGTCATAGCACGTTAGGGGCAAAATATTATCGGGAATTTCAAGTGTTGGAATTTGCAATGAGATTGCATACCTTCTATGAGATAGTTGGATCCCGATACCCGCTGCGAGTAATTGTTACTCCTGAGAGAGTTTTACACATTACAATTAGCCGATCAAGTAGGTGTCTAGAAAGGTGTCAACGAGGTTACGCCTCTGGGAAAACGAGGTTTACATTAATTAGGTTCGTGCGAAAGCACGGGGGACCTCCCTCAAAGTACCGACACTGGCCTGGCTGAAAGATTGGCGAACTTGTAGCGTGTAATTAATCCCGGCTAGTCTTTCCTTTTAAGGTTTGAAGGAAGATTTGATAAAAAGCAGTGGGAGCCATCCTGATTAGATAAAATAATAACCAATCTATTCTTGCAAGAGCGCACGCTGAGTGTTTTCTTCTCTCTCTCCAGGTAGCGACCACATCACGCTTTAATCAAGATAATAATACGGATATTTGACCGAACCCGCTTGTTATACTGAGCTGGGGAACGTTGGTCCCGCTCCACCTTATAATTGTTATAAGACAGAGCAGGAAATTATGGATTACCAGAATTCCCATGCCGCCCAAACGAAGAGAGTGCATGCTGATGCATCATCTTCGGGTATGTTCATTATACAGAACTGTTTCTCAGTATCCTTTACGTCCTGGGTATATGATACCGGATCAGGATCCCGCATATGTAAAATGTTACATGGGCTACAGATAGGTAAAGAACTGAGAACGGGTGATAAGTTTCATGAGGCAGAAAACGGGGCAAGTGTTGCAGCCAAGTCTGTTGGTCACTGTCACCCTGTATTATCAATACATTGATTCTGAACGAATGTTATTAGATACCGAACCTGATATACAAAATCATATCAGTCTCTTTATTAGTAAAGAAATGATAAAATTTTGTATTGTTGGATAATGTTTTGAACATTTCCTATATCAAAAGTTGATCGGTTCAGGCACGTTATCTAAAAGCATTAATGTTCTAAATCAAACTACAGTTCTTTAGTATACGGAACACACACAAGAGGATGAGTTCAGAAATGAACGAATCCTTCTTGAGGCATTGTAGACTAGGTCATATCAATGCGACCTGACTAGCTGAAGTTATATTTAGATGCATATTTAAATCAGTTTGAATTTACATCTTATGAAACTTTCCAGTCATGTCACAAAGATATAACGACCTCAGCTCTGTTTATTGGAAACAGAGAAAGAGTTGGTAAACTCTTGGGATGATACATGTTGATGTATAAAGGTCCCCTGTCTACACATGCCAAGACCGGTTCTTTGTACTTCATTACATTCTCTGATGATCTCTTAAGATTCAGACATATGTTCCTGTTGAAACACAAGTCCGAACCTTTTGAGATATTCACAGAATATAAGTTAGAAGTAGAGAACCAGAATACGGGTATAAGTATTATGTCCTATGATGAGATCAGGGAGGAGAATACTTGTGCATGGAATTCCTGGACTTTTCTAAAGGAGAATGAGATTCTCTCTCAGCATTACTCCTCCGTATACACCATAGCACGATGGTATATCGGGGCGGAGCAATAACACCCTATATGATAAGGTGTGCTCTATGATGAGTACTACTGAGTTACCTGTTTCCTTTGGGGAGTTATGCACTTGAGAAGCTGCATACTTATTGAAAAGGGTTCAAATCAAATCTGTTGCCTACCACTCCATATGAGATATGGTATGGGAAGAGCCCATGTCTTAAGCTAGTTAAGATTTGGGGTTGTCCGGCCTATGTCTAAAAGCAAAATCCGGACAAACTCGAGGCAAGGTCTGTTATGTAGTACTGGAAATGTTCCAGCCATACAAATTGCAGCTGATGATTTGATAGAACCAAAAGGATTCAGTAGATTCCAACGAACCTCAGCCTCTCCGCCGATTTAGTAGGGTTCCTCACCCACCTGAGAGATACTTCGGTTTCTCTATGACAGTGGGAGCGAGGATTGCATCATGAGATGATGACCCAACTAGTTTCGAGCTGGCCATCAGGAGTGGGACTCTGTAAGAATGGCTGGATGCTTAGCGATCTGAGATGGAATCCTTATACACCGACCAAGTATGGACTTTGGTTGCTATATCTGAAGGGTTAAATCCCCATCAGGAGCAAGTATATCTTGAGAAGATTATTCGGTGTACATGGAAAAGTTGAGACTTTCAAAGCTAGACTTGTTAAAGGTTTGCATCATTGACCAGGTGTGGATCATGATGAAACTTTTTCTAAGGATCTATGCTTAAGTCCATCCAGATCCTACTTGCCACGGCTACATACCATGACTACGATATCTGGTGGTTGGGTGTCATGACAGCTTTTCTAAATGATGTTTTAGAATAGAGCGTCTATAAGTACACAGCCAGAGGGCTTCGTAAACAGTGGGTGCAGCGGAAACGTGTGCAAGATGTTTTATAGGATAAAGCAGGCATCGCGGAGTTGGAACGTCTATTTTGATGAATTAGTCAAAGAGTTTGACATCATCAAAATGGTAGATGAACCTTGTATAAACAAAAAGGTAGTAGGGAGTATGGTGGCAATTCTCGTAGAGTACGTGGATGACATACTCTTGATAGGGAAGGAGTTTCCTATGCTACGCTCGATCAATCTCCGCTTATCACAATGATTCTCCATATAGGATCAAAGTGATACCTCCTAAATCCTGGGTTTTGGATCTATGAGATAGATCTAAATAGATGTTAGGATACTCACTAGTTGCAGTGAGATGGTATCAATTGATCCTGGGAAGAATCACTGGAAGTGTTCCAGGGTGATAAAGACGACTGAGTGTCAGTCACAGGCATTGTCTTTACCCTCAGTAAAGGGACGGTATGTTGGAAGAGTTCCAAGCTAGATACCGTGACATACTAGACGATAAAGACAGGATACATCGCTACTTAAGATGCTACCGAAGAGGCTATTTGGGTGTATATTGGTTCATGAGATGAACTACGTTCCCACCATTGTGAGACAATGAAGTTGTGGCTTATGCCAAGGAACGCAGGTCCCATCAGTAATCCAGACATATTCTAAGGCAGTGTCACCTGATCATGGAGATGGTTGATCTCCAGGGTGATCGAGGTTAGGAGAGTAGACTCAGAGGACAACACGGCGGATCCACTCACAAAGGCCTTTTTCCAGAGAGACTTTTATGGGATGGTTGAGTATGAGATACTACAACCACTGCTATCAGATGGCCCTAGTGCAAGTGGGAGATTGTTAGTTATATGTATGCCCTAGAGGCCATTACTGTACATTGGATGTATATTGTAGTGGATGCTGGGACATATATAGGGAGGACTTTCTTGCTCGACATGATAGTATGCTATCTGGTTACTCTTTACCTTAACGTGTACATTGATTGTCTCTCTGTTACATGTTGGTAAAGCCCTTAGGATGTGTACTTGACTACTTGGACTATGATGCGGATCATACTAGTGGGGACATGGTAGTTCATAAGTACATCCTTCAAAATCCCTAGTCGTGGGTGTATCGAGACGGGGCATCGATATACCAGAGTAGACTGGCGTATACCTTCTCGACCCATACAGATGGGCGATGGATGATCCCATATCCATTGGTGTTTGACATCAGAGATGATATACGGGTGCTCAGTGGAGACTGGGTACACTGGACGGACTCGCCGAGAACTCCCAGATGGTATTATACCTTACGTCAGATGGCAGTTCTCTGGTGACACTGGTACAGAGTAGTCTGTTGACCCGAGATCGTCATAGAGTCTTGTGTGGTTCCCACTGTGCTTTGATTTCCACCTTACCACGTCCAAGAGGGCGTGCAAAACGGTGGTTTTTGGGTACAGTCCCGAATCACATGGAGGCAATGAGCGATAGGAGGGGATTCGTCTCTCCCGGTATAGGGAGTTGATGTTGCGCTGTGTTCGATTGGCTATAACAGGAAATCCCTGGCCAGGGTTGCTGAGATTTACTGGTAAGTGTTACCAGTAGTTTCTCGAATTGTTATAGACCTCATATCGACACGACTTATCCAGCTATTGGGGTCTGACGTTTACCACCCCTAGGCGAGATATGCGACATATCAGACGATCAGACCGGACTGTACGGTAAGTGTTACTGGTTGGATTCACAGGAGTGTGAGCGGGCTTGCTCGTCGATCTTCTGATCACTCAATACCCGGGTGGCCGTTACGTTTAGCAGACCGCTTGCGGCTTGTAGGTGTTTGATATGATCATCACCTGCTGCCGGCGTATTGACGAGTCTTTAGAGTCCTACACAGAGGTTTCCTGGCTCAAGCGAAACGAAATAGGAGCGCATATGAGATATGTGCGGGACCGAGAATAATGCGTGTATGTGATACCGTATTCCATTCTCGCGATTTGTGACATTGATCGGTTATATGCGATATAGCCGGGTTATCGGATCAAGTGTTGATTCGATAAGTTGTTACTAATGATACTAGTCGGTTATGTGCGACATGACCGGATCATTGAATCAATTGTTGATTTAATGATTTAATGTATAATTATATATTTGATATATTACTTTGCATTAACTAGTATTGGTTCACTTTAATATGATTTTCTCACTTGATGCACATTGTATATGTGATATATTTTTGTGCACCTTTTTGTATCATGTTTGATGATACATGCTCACAAGGGTTTGTGTAAAGATTAAACCATGGTTGTGTAATGGTTAGGGTTTTCTTTTGCTTAATCATTTATTTATTTTGTTTATTTATTTTGCAAAATAAATGAATGGTGGCTTTCTTTGGATGCTAGTTGAAGTTTCATGAAGCTTTGACTATGTGACCATTTTGTCTCATGCTTAACCCTAACCACTTCACTAAACCTTGGTTCATTCTCTACACTTAACCATGGTAACTATTATGATAAGAATGAATGGGATTATCTTTTCAAGTTAATCTTTTTATTCTATCATAATATTATCATCATCTTCTTCTTCTTCTTCAGGATGAAGAACCTTGACTTCATCAATGGTGATTGATGAAAAAGAGTGAAAAATCTAATTCTAAAGTGAACCCACCTCCTATTTCTTCATCCTCTACCTCTTGCCAAGTAGTATAGGGTGTTTTCTTCACAAGTTTCATGACTTGGGGAAGTCGGAGCTTGATCTTGTGATGCCTCGACGTAGATCATCTTCGGCACGAAGTCGATGATCTAGCCCGTCCATTTCTCCGATGAAGCCGACGCTAGAGCCCGGGATTTGATTTGGACAGCAAGGGGACTTCATCACGGAGCTATGGAGGTGGAGCACCGGATCTACAAAGGTTGTATTTTCCGTAAACTCATAGTTAAGCTGTTAACTAGTTTCATTTTATCGCCTAAATTTCTAGCCAACGATCTTGTTAGGGTTTCTCGGCACCTCTAATTTATGAAATTGGCATGGTTGATGCCTTGTGAGACCTCACTAGTGTGCCTAGGAACCCTACAGCAGGATCCTCGCACCAACAGAAATATCTTGAGAGACTTAACAGAGCCATCTAAAGAAAAAGAAACGACTGTACAAATCACCCTTCAAATAATAGACAAAGAAAAGGTCAACGATTGGAGGAAAGTCTTCATAGACTACTTCAAATCCCAACGAATGCCCAAAAACGCGTCGTCTCGACATCAGCTCATGAAACGAGCTCTGTCCCTCGCCTTCGTCAATGATACTCTATGTAAGAGATCGTTCGACTGTCTATGGCTAAGATGCCTGGGGCCGAAAGAAGCAAAGAAAGTCATTCAAGAAATTCACGAAGGACTCTACGGTTCTCACCAAGCTGGGACAAAGATGAAGCTGAAGATCAAAAGAATGGGTTACTATTAGCCCATAATGATTCAGGACTGCCTCGAATATGCGAAGCAGTGTCACTCTTGCCAAATTCATGGGGACTTCATCCACCAACATCCAAATCCGCTACACTCAACAGTAGCTAGCTGGCCGTTCGAAATGTGGGGAACCGATATAATTGGCCCCATCGAATCAGCATCGTCCAAAGGACATGGGTTCATACTGGCAACGACCGACTACTTCTCTAAGTGGGCAGAAGTAGTACCACTAAGAGAGGTGAAGATGGAGAATATCCTCCATTTCTTCAGGACACATGTCATCTATCGATTCGGCACTCCGCGACGAATTATCTCGGATAATGGGCCGGCTTATAGAAACCATAAAATTAGCCGCTTCGCACAATATCATAAAATAGATTAGAGATACTCTTCAGTCTATAACCCTCGGGCCAACAGTTTAGCTGAATCTTTCAACAAGACCTTGACGAAGACTATAAAGAAGACGGTGTCCAGAAATAAGAGAGACTGACATGAAAGGTTGCATGAAGAACTCTGGGCGTACCGAACAACGTTCAAAACAATGACGAATACAACACCATACGTGTTGGTATTCGGCATGGTAGTAGTGATTTCTCTGGAAATAGAACTCCATTCTTTACGAGTAGCGGTTCGATACGAGCTGACAGATGAAGAAAATACTCATCTTCGGTTTGAGGAGCTCGATGCCCTCGACGAAACTCTCCTTATAGCACAACAAAACCTGGAGGCTTATAAGGTAAGGATGACACGGTCATATGAAAAACTGACCAGGCTGAGAACATTCCGCCAAGGCGAACTCGTGCTAGTCGTCAAAAGACTAATGATCCCCAATCGTGCAAAACAGGGGAAATTCGAGCCGAACTATGAAGGCCCGTACATTATAGACAAAGTCTACCAAGGTGGAGCCTACCTGCTCATGGATATGCATGGCGAAAGAACCTTTCGGCCAATAAACGGCCGATTCCTTAAAAAATACTACGCTTGACGAGTCACGACTTAGGTCAATGATAGATGACAACACTCATGTCTGCTCGCTATCTTCCTGAGTCAGAACTTCGAGCGTAGTATACAAAAATCTTCGTCACCCCAAAAACGACGACAACGGACTGAGATGTCCCTAAACTAGAACTCCGCCTCAAATATGGCGACATTGGACCGAGAAGTCCTTAAACTAACAAAGGACCGAGATGTCCTAAACCTAGAAATTTGTCTCAAACATGGCGACAGAGGACCGAGATGTCCTTAAACTAAAATTTCGCCTCAAATATGGCGACAAAGGACCGAAATGTCCTTAAACTAGAAATTCGCCTCAAACATGGCGATAACGGACCGAGATGTCCCTAAACTAGAACTTCGCCTCAAATGTGGTGATATAGGACTGAGAAGTCCTTAAACCAATTATCCGCCTCAAACATAGCGACATCGGACTGAGATGTCCCTAAACTAATAAATGATCGAGATGTCCTTAAACTTGATATTCGTCTCAAACATGGCGACAACGGACCGAGATGTCCCTAAACTAGAAATCCGCTTTAAACATGGAGACATTGGACCGAGAAGTCCCTAAACTAACAAAGGACCGAGATGTTCTTAAACTAGAAATTCGCCTCAAATATGGCGATAACGGACCAAGATGTCCCTAAAGTAGAACCTCGCCTCAAATGTGGTGATATAGGACCGAGAAGTCCTTAAACTAATTATCCGCCTAGAACATGACGACATCGGACCGAGATGTCCCTAAACTAACAAAGGACAGAGATATCCTTAAACTAGAAATTCGCCTAAAAAATGGCGACAACGGACTGAGATGTTCCTAAACTAGAATCTCGCCTCAAATATGGTGACATTGGATCGAAAAGTCCCTAAACTAAAATTTCGCCTCGAACATGGCGATAATGGACCAGAACGTCCCTAAACTAGTGCGTTGCCCCAAATACGGCGATACATTCTCTTGAGATATATATTGCAATCGAAGTCTTAGCAGGAAAGATTGCAACTCAAGTCCCACTGGCTACATAGCTACTCCAGCGATGAAGCCACTCTTAAATCCCACCGTCAAATAGATGGGTCATCTGCGACAAAGTTATTTTCGAGAGTTTCTCCATTCTATAAAAAAGGGTATGTCCACAAGCAAAATGGGTACGGATGAAAACCTGAAAGGGCCCGTGAGTAAAAACAGCAGGACTGCCGGTGCGTTTGTGAAAACCCGAATAAGGCGCAAACTTGTAAAATAAAAAATTCATGTGCACTTGCAAGGTCCTCTCGACCTTGTGAGGAGAAAATACCTGCGTGAGATCTTTACGACTAATAAAGGAGCAACACACTTAGGAATCCTCATGATTCCTAAGGAGAAATTACACTTGCGAGATCCTCATGACTCGTAAGGAGAATTCCCCTTATGAGACCCTCATGGCTCATAAGATTCAAAAGCCTTAAGCTACAGGGATCTAAACCTGTTCTTAAGCCATATCCCCCAAGTTTCCCTACAGGCGGTCCAATATTGACCCTTGTATACAATCCATGGGCATGAATAAACAATTCCCCACCAAGTTCCACCAATGGCGAGAAATGTCCCCATATGGTGAACGACACTTATAAGTCCTTTCGACTTATAAGGAGAAAACACTCTTATAAGATCCTTACGACTTACAAGAGAAAACACACATATGAATCCTCATTACTCCTAAGGAGAAAATACACTTAAGGGATCCTCACAACTTGTAGGGAGAAATACCTTTATGAGACCCTTATGGCTTATAAAGTTAAAAATCCTTAGTCGACAGGATCCTTACCCTGTTTGCCAAGCCACCTTTATTCAAATCAACAAAGGCAATGATGAGTCACTCCTGGCAATGTCCCAGTTGTAGCGATACTGATGCCTAAACAGGCATTAAAATCCAAGCCCTTTCATGGCAAATGATGATTCGCTCCTGGCAATATTCCAGTCGTAGCGATGCTGATTCCAAGGTTGGTATCAGATTCCAAACTCGCACTAAAAATAGTAGCAAAAACATGCAAATGAGATAGCCGAAATGATGGGGCAACTCGCAATAAAAATCAGCGAGTAAAAAAATATATGCATATAAAAACAGCCGAAATGTTTAGGCAACTCGCAATAAAAAACAGCGAAAAAATATAAAAAAATAGCCGAAATGATTGGGCACTGCGCATAAAAACTCGAAATGATTAGGCAATTGCGACTTTCATGATATTAAAAGCTGAAAAGATAGAGCATCGTGGCAATAAAAAAATAAAATAAAATAAAATTTCCTCTGCCCTGCAAGTATGTCCATATTGACTCATGTACACGATCCATGGGCACAAACGAAAGAAAGGGAACCATATTTTCCTACTATGCTCCGTTAAAGGAAGAGCCAGATCTCGACGGTTCATATAAAACCTAGAGATCAACTCGGCGTTCCTTCTTGGTGCAGACGCAACGTCAACAGAGGCTCCAAGGAGCCAAATAAAAAAAGAGTGACGGCAAAATCCTAACTCCAGCTTGATGTGCTTCTCATGCCAGCAGGATGTAGACGCTATGTCATCAAAGACCCAAGGGTCAAACAAAAAAGGAGTAATGGCAAAATCCCAGCTCCAGCTCGACGTTCCTTCTCGATGCAGATGCAACGTCAACAAAAGACCCAAGGGTCGAAACCAAAAAAGGTGCCATGGTGCATATACAACCTAGAGACTATCCCGGTGTTCCTTCTCAGTGCAGACACAACATCAACAAAAGACCCAAGGGTCGAAACAAAAATGAAGTAATGGAAAAATCCTAAACTCCAAGTCTCGATGGCACATATACAACCTAGAGACCATCCAGAAGTTCTCCCTCATTTCAGCAGGATGCGAATGCGGCTATCAAATGAAAATGGATCAATGACATATTCCTAGCTCCAGACTTCAATTGCAGTACATACAACATAGAAGTCTTACAGATGTCTACCCTACTTCAGCAAAGAATCAGCGCGACATCGTCAAAACAAAAAAATTAAAGCAACGGCATATTCCCAGCTTTGGGTCTTGAAGGCAACTCATATAAAGCCTAAAAGTCTATCAGAGATCATCCCATACCAGAGCGGAGTGGTTATGATTCATCGGGGCTCCAAACTGAGCCTAACCTCAGGTAAAAAGCGTCATGGAAAATTCCTAACGTTTTCTCTTCCGACGGTAATATGACCTAAGGAGATTACTTGAAAACGTCTTGTCCAGCCCTCGAAGGGATCAGAGACATGACAGTCGCGGGGCTACTCGAACAACGGCTTAAAGACTGCATATCGAGGAATATATCAACCAACGCGACGGTACCACGGACTAAAACCCTAGTTCCACAAACCTAATAAACCTCTGTCGTAAAGAATGGAGGTTATCTGCATATAACGTTAGGACAAGTTTGCCTGTAAATCCAAGGGAGGTAAACTAAAAACGCTCCGAAATGAGTACGTAAACTAGAGACTCCGAAACGAGTGAATAAACTACAAACTACGAAATGAGTACATAAACTAGAGACTCCAAAACGAGTGAATAAACTACAAACTCCGAAATGAGTACATAAACTAGAAACTCTGAGACGAGTGAATAAACCACAAACTCCGAAATGAGTACATAAACTACAAACTCCGAAATGAGTATATAAACTACTTTACCCCAAATCAAGACATCAAAGGATAGAAAGGATCAAGTATGAAATAAAATATGTCTTTTATTCATTAATCCAAATGAATACAAGATACAAAAAAGGGAAAAGAAAAGAAGAAAGAAAGATATACAGCGACAAAGAATTTAAGACGGCGGGCGGTTCAATAAGACAACTAGATCGTCATTTTTCCGCCGAACTTCCACCTCAAGCTCTAGCAACGCCGCAAGATGAGTCCCTGCCTGCGCCTATTGTTTTTGGTACAAGGAAAACCAATTCTCAAGCTCTTTCTCGGCAGTCTTGTGGGTCTCAACCATCTCGCGTGTAAAAATGATGGCTTTCTCAAGAGCCACCACCTCCGTAATGGCCTCCTGAAGGACCCGCCAAATTTCATAGGCCCGAGTAGTCTTGGTGGTGAGTTGGGCCTGAGGTTCCCCCAAAGCCTTCAAAGCCAACTCCCTTGCTGAAAACTTCCGGTTGAGCTTTTTCTCACAACACTGGAGATTGGCTGCACACCAATCGATCCACCCACGCAAGCTGGTCTTTACGGATAGGATATATCAGAAGGGAGGTGTACACATTCAACTCCATGTAAGGAAGCCTCCACTTAACGTTAATATTTGACCTAAGTACGCATCAGCGCCTCGTCATGGTAGGTGGCAAGAACGGACAAGGAAGCATTGGCTTTAACATAAAATTCTTCAGCCATGACGGAAGTGCCATCGCGAAGATCTTCAATAAGAGTCGCCAGTAAGTGAATGCTCTATTTTGCCATCCTCTCAGACACGTGTCTGGCGTAAGGGCCTGGTGGCATGCAAATCCAGGACTCTAGTGGAGTCAGGGTTGGCAAAGCTGTGAAAATACGTGTATGGTTATTTGCTTTTCTGAACAGGGAATAAGTAAGAGAATGCCAGTGCTAAAGCGTCACTTACCTACAGCTACAGAAGGCGGATCTGAGAAATCCCCAGGCCCATCAAGAACTTCAACTTCGTCATCAGCCTCTAGGATTGTGGGTTAAGAAAAAGGGCACATCAGCATCATCATGAAAATATAAAACGGAAAGGCAAAGGAATACCAATCTTGGCCAGAAGACAGGACGATACTTTGGAGGGTTTCGCGTGCGGGGCCGCCATATTAAGTAAATGCTGGAAGGTTTCTTCCGAAGAAAGATCTACAATAAAAGACGCCAGCTCCCGTAATTCTGAGGAAAAGAAAGTGTCATACATGTGGAGAGGTCGTTAAAAACAAAAATATATATGTGGATTACCTCTGATACCTCATCCATTCTGGACTGATGGGATAGCAGCTTTAGTAATCTCCTCTACACCCTCCGTTGCATCACTAGAAATATTTATAGAGTCTATGGCCGGTCTGGCGACCTCCGCTGGAGGAATAAAGGCCGTCACCGGAGGCTCTGAGGCACGATCTGGGCTCGAAACTGTGCCCACTGCAGAAGTCCTTACGGAGGAAAAATGTGTAAAGACGACACGATATGAAAGTAATATAAATTATCTGCTGAGAAGGACGTAAAAGATACATACCGATACGCCAAGGAGCCTAAAGTATGGCCTTTTCGAGCCGATTCTCTTTTCTGTTTAGTCGCGCTCGTTGGGCTTTGATTAAAGATAAATCCCTACCCACCTTCAGAGTAGCCTCGTCTTCGGAAGCAGTCGAGATTGGCTGTTTGAGAGCCCGTTCTTCTTCCAGTGTCAGAGGAACCACCGGTAACATAGTCGGGGCCGGATCAACATCTCGGAATTCAACAGGGGAAAGCATCCCTTCTTGGGGCGCACGTTTTCGGCTTCATCTTGTGAACACTTCAAAGCCTCGGCCAACTGAGCAGCTTCCTCGGTGGATGTGCCAAAAAAGAGGAGACCGTCGTCTGGTTCATGCGCAGATATAGGCTCTTCCTGAAGAGGCTTAGACTCAAATAAGGCATCGAGTAGACTGACGGCCGATTTCTTCCTCCTTTTAGGGCCCGTGCTAGCACTAGTAGAAGGGCACCTCCTCCCCTTCAGCTCTTTTGCATGGCGCTGCCCAACCTCTCCTTCGGTGTCAGCCTTTGGTGATGCCGCTGCTAGTACTTTATCATGAATCTTTGCCCCGGCTCTAGTGCGAACCGGCATACCAGCAGTGCGGGGGACTGATTCCGCCCGAGCGGCTTTAGGAATAAGCATTGAATCACTGTCCCTCAGAGGAGGGCGAACAACCGAACGTGGCCGCAATGTAGTGCTGATGGCTTGAGCTGGAGCAGAGGCTTTACACTCGAAGAGCACTCGCCTCTCCTCTGCGATGATGGGACTAACCCGGTGGCAATACCAGCCCTTGAAGGGTCCCACGGGCCTTGGAAGATAGTCGGGCTCCGAGATTATGAAAAGGGAACCCGTATTTAACCGCATGAAATGATGGATGACGTCGCGAGCAGCCTCCAGCGAGAGAGTAGGCTCAACTAAAAAGGCTTCGAGGGGGACGCCCTGGTTGTAACCTAACTGTTGAGCGAAGCGATGCGGATTATACCGCATGAAGAGAGCAGTGTCATTTAGGTGGAACACTAAGTACCCCGGCTTGATTGAATATAAATGCATATCTCTTTAAGTTTTAAAGCCGGAGCCCCATTCTTTGACAAATCAAATAACTGTTGAACGGGCCCCGCAGGCGCAGAGAGGGCTCAATCACTGAAAACCATCCCGCCTTCGTTTGAATACGGATTAAGCAATACGCGCAGAGGCTCTAACTGAGTCGGATCAGGAGCGGAAGCATCGACCAACCTCATGACCCGTGGGAAGGTATATGACTCATAGAAATCAGGACGTTAGTGTGCAGCAAATTCTCCTAACACATGCATCTCGATCCACGACATGAAGTAGTGGAGAGAGAAATTGACGGTGTCTGCACCTGGGTTCGAAGTGTTGGCGGCAGTACTTAAACCATGGTATAGGTGTGATAACCTGCAACGCCAACGGCCAATCGTGCTCCTTCGGCTATGTGATGGGCAGGATAGAAGACAGAGGCTCTCATAAAACGGCGATGTATCGGCATGGCGAACCAGCTAAGCCAGAAGCTGATGAAGCCGACAAAGAATGTTTCTTCGTCCATTCCAGGGGCAACGATTGCGTCAAATGTCATGGCCGATGAATTTGGAATGTAAAATTGCGGCAAGTCTTCTTCTTTAGCCGGCAATTTCTCCAAGCCGAATCCGAAGGGATCCTTGACCTTCGCGAATTTCGGAGCTTTCTTGGATAGGGCGTATTTACGGAGAAAGCAATCAATAAAAGCATCAAAAGTGACACCTTGTCCTTCCGATGCCACGAATAGTCTTTCAAAAATGCCCAAGGCCTTGATTAGACTTGGGTGTTTGTGTCGAACATCGTTCTCGGTTGTTAAGCCTTCAAGTACAGCTGGCACCGTAGCAAATATATACTCTTCAGGGGGCAATAATTCTTTGTAGTGCTCTCCCCTAATCGGCAGCCCTGAAATTTCCTGGAACTCCTCCAGCGAAATAGAGACTTCGCGGTCCCCTAGCAGAAACGTATTCGTTGGAAGGTTCCACTGGTTCAAAAAAGCCTTGACCCACCAGACGTGGGGAGCATGGTAGTAGAACAGTGATGCGTACACCGCTTGATACAACCTAACTTTCTGCAACCGTGAGCGTTGGGAGGAGAGAATGTACCGGGCCCAAGGTAGCCCACTAGATGACGCGGGGTAACACCTACCTTATAGATCTGCCCCCAGGGTTGGGCTTCACCCTGACATATTCGGCGTCCCAAGATATCGATAGCCATTATGGGTTGATTGGGTATCCCTGTCGTTGATGGCTCAAACCGGCCCGCGGGGGTCCAATTAGCCGCTTCTACCGCATAAGTAGTACGCGGACGCTCCGTCAATGACATTGAGCAGATAGGTTCTACTGGTACTTCGCAAGTAAAACTACGGCGGCCCCTGATAATGTAACCGTACCAAACTCCCCATAGGAGAAGGCTCTTATTGTTCTTATCATGTTCCCTGATCATTGCCATAACTTTCTCATCTGATGGCGACTGTGGGAAAGAGACCTCCGATCGTGTGTAAGGGAAGTAGGGAAGTGGGACCATTGTACCTAAAAAAAATATATAGAGAAAACCCATTAATAAAAAAAATGTGAGTTTGTCTCATGAAACTATTAACTACAAAGCCAGTGGGCCCCACAAAATTAAAATGGCGGCTCACCAATGTTGAGGTAAGATAATCATTGTGAGAATCCAAAAGGATTATCATTAATAAACAGTGGAGTTTTGAAAAAAATCTCTTAACATCCTCGAAAAGCGAGTTCTGTTAAAATGGGCAACATATTCAAATCTGTGAAAAAGGTGTTCACCGCCGTTGACGGACCGAGACGTTAGGACGTCTGGCCTGAATTCTGGGGGAAGATGCTATTTGGATCCACCTCTCCGAAGATACCAAGTAGATTTATGGCACTATATATCAGAGGTTTGGACAGACGCGATCGTTGTAGTAGATTTTATCAGATCCCCCCTCATTTTATGAGGGGTTTTGGTTGTAGGGATGCTCTTCCCTGCAGTTAATTACGTTACCGCATTGCGATAACCATTTTCTTCAGCTCAGGTAGTTCACTTCGTGTCGTGTGTGTTTTTGTTTGTTTAGGTTGCCCGTGGATTGTATACGGAGACTAGTTTGTGTCGTCGCCCGTAAGGCGCGGATTAGTCCAAATCCGTATATTTTAGATTTGGGATTGGGTTTATTTAAGGACCGTTAATCTGGCTTGAGATTAAGATCGACTTAAAACATATGAGCATTTAGGCTCAATTATTTTAGTTTAAGGACATCACGGTCCATTATCGCCATGTTTGAGGCGAAATTTTAGTTTAGGGACATTTCGGTCTAACATTCCTATTTTGGGGACGAATATTAGTTTAAAAATATTTCGGTCCAACATTTCCGTTTTGGCGACGAATATTAGTTTAAGGACATTTCGATCCAATGTCGCTGTTTTTGAGGCGAATATTAGTTAGGAAAATTTCGGTCCCTTATTCATCTTGCACGCACGTGTATTTGTTACATGACGAAGTGAACAATGGTGATATAGAATGTGCCCAATTTGGGGCACGATCCGATTTGAGGCATGCACGTCAATTTGGAAGTGCATCAATGTGGGACGAAAGAAGTTGTTGGTCGTCGGGACCCGCCACCTCTCTGAATACATTGAAGAGTTACAAGGACATATATCAGAGGTTGTTTCCCCAATATATTTAATCTAATAAAAGAGCAAAGCTCTGTTGAATTCAATGAGGCAGCGCCTCACGTGCTCTCTATGAGGGCACCAGCGCAAGAGCCAATTTTATGGGATTAAATCTTATGGTGGCGCCTCACGTGCTCCTCACGTGGGCGCCAATGTGCAAAACACAGAAGAGTTCATAAGAGTTCATAAGAGTTAAACTCTTAGATGACGTTGCACGTGCTTCTCACACGGGTGCCAATGTGCAAAGCACAGAAGGGTTCATTATATAAGAAATAAACTCTTAGATGGCCCCGCACGTGCTCCTCACGCGGGCGCCAATGTGCAAAGCACATAAATACCCATTATAAGAGTTAAATTCTTAAATAGCGCTCACGTGCATAACATGTGAGCGCCGGCACCTAGGTGGAATTAAAATTCTTCAATACTCTCTGTTAAACAGAACCATTGGATCAAAGATCCAACGGAGACGATAAATCATCAAAATACAGAATTAAATTCTGTTGGGAAAAACATTTCTCAAATCTTTCTGAAATAAGAAAGGTACTCTCGGTTGGATCAAAGATCCAATTGTAGAATAAAATTCTATTATGGAATATATTCTCTCAATCTTTCTAAATAAGAAAGACCACTCTCTATAAAATAGAGAACCGTTGGATTTTTATTCTATTATGGAATATATTCTCTCAATCTTTCTAAATAAGAAAGACCACTCTCTGTAAAATAGAGAACCGTTGGATTAAAAATCCAATGGTGATTAAAAATCACCGTTTTACAGAATAAATTTTGTATAGGGAAAATATTTCCCCAATCTCGTTAAAAACCCAAAAATCATATTCTGTAAAAACAGAAGTTCTTGGATCAGAGATACAATGGTTGGTAAAATTCCCCAAATCAATTTTGAGACCAATTAAATCAATTAGAATTTCTCAATGAGAGATTTTCTCAAAACCAATTAACAATTTTCCTTCACTATATAAAGGACCCGAGACTTCAAGTTTCATATAGCCAGAACAACACAGAGAGACGGAGAGAGGAAAACAGAAAGAACAGAGAATTCAATTCTCAAAGAAGAAGAGCTCTATTTTCGAAACCCTAGGTAAAGAAAATATCGAGATCAAAACATCTCCTTTACCTAACATATCTAAGGGTTGAGCCCTTCTAAAAGAACTTAGTTTTTTCTCTGGACCGGAGATCCACATGACAAGTCTCCCACAAGTTGAGAATTTAATTCTCATCGGGAAGATCTTATTCTTGAGAATCAAAGATTCAGGGAAGAACAGATTTAAAAGAAAAAGAATATGGAGTCCATAATACTCCAGGAACTCAGTTCCTTCGAATCAAGAACTTAGTTCTTAAAAGAATATGATTCCAGATCCTCAAAATAGTGATCTTGGTGATCAAAATACCATTAACAGAAATTTAAGTTCTCTAAAAAATATATCAACAGAGATTAAATCTCCATATAAAAGAAACTAATGCCTCACGTGCTTCCCACGTGGGCATCTTTTTTTAACAGCGCCCAGCGCCTCACGTGCTCCTCACCCGGGCTCCACATAAAAAGTGTTTAGCACTTCACATACAGCCAAAACGGCTAAGTGCTTAGCGTTGATTGGGCAGCTCCCAGCGCCTCACGTGCTCCTCACACGGGCACCACATAAAAAGTGCTTAGCACTTCACATACAGCCAAAACGGCTAAGTGCTTAGTGTTGATTGGGCAGCGCCCAGCGCCTCACGTGCTTCTCACGCAGGCGCCACATAATAAGTGCTTAGCACTTCACATATAGCCAAAACGGTTGAGTGCTTAGCACTGATTGGGCAGCGCCCCGGCGCCTCACGTGCTCCTCACGTGGGTGTCATCAAAAAGAAAAGAAGAGAGAAAAGTGCCCAGCAGTTTATAAATAGCTAAAGTGGCAGAGTGCTCAGCGCTCATTGGGCGACGCCCATAATCAAATGCTTCACATGATGATTGATTCTGTAACGGCGGCGGATCCGCCACAATATTCATGTTTTGGCCGCGGAACCGTGGTGGGATAGGGGAGTTAGGGCTTTAATTTTCTGGGGCTTATACATGTTGACACGTGGAGATTTTCTAGATATCTGGAATTTGAAAATATTTCCTGAGTCTCTGCCAGTATTAATTCTTTGATTTTATTTAACTTCATCGACAGATTTTTGATTCCCGACATCTCGATATCCCGATCTCCTGACCTGAGCTAAATCTTGCACAATATCTCCATGAATAATGTTAGTAATATTTGTTATAGAGATATTATTCTAACCTTTTGTATAATATTATATCTTTTAAAGAATCTTGATTAGAATATTTGATATGATATGCATAATAAAAATATTATATAAATATTATATGCATATATTTTCCTTTATAATGTTAATTATAATATATAAACATATGGTAAATAGTATTTTGCAGATAAACCCCAAATATGTTCTATATTTATAATAAACACCTTTAGATATTTATCAAAAGTAAGGAAAATGTTATATCAAAAGTGTAATATTTTCGATTGAACACATGACACCCATGTAAGTGTCAGAGCATCAAATAAGTGCTTGGCACTTTTTTTAAAAAGAAAATGGCTGAACAGATAGAGCCCAAATGAGTGCTTATCACTTTTTGAATAAAAAAGAAAACAGTTGGCAAACTAAGCCCAAATTGGTTAAGCCTCTGAAGTTTCTTGCAGCTGAGCCCAAATGCTCTTTTGATGGATTTTAAGTAAAAATGATCGTTAAAAAATATTATTGAGCCGATCTTAGTCTCAAACATGATTAATGATCTCTATTGATGATATCCAAAATGATATTCATCTCATATCTTCTAAGGTAATCTTAGTCTCAAATATGACTAACGATTCTTAGGTCCACCATAACCCCTTTTTCCTCAAATACGGGATTTGGTTCGAGGGCACATCTTTACACACCTATGGTATATGTCGTTATAATTTCTCAACGTCTTCAGAGAGGTGGCAGGTCCCGACAACCAACAACTCCTCTCGTCATACATCGATGCACTTCCAAATTGACATGCATGCCTCAAATCAGATCGTGCCGCAAATTGGGCACATTCCATATCACCATTGTTCACTTCGTCACGTAACAAATACACGTGCGCGCAAGATGAATAAGGGACCGAAATGTCCCTAAACTAATAGTCGTCTAAAAAACGACGATAATGGACCGAAATGTCCTTAAACTAACATTCGTCCCTAAAATGGGAATGTTGGACCGAAATGTCCTTAAATTAATATCTTCCCCAAATACGGCGGTAATAGACCGCGATGTCCTTAAACTAAAATAACTGAGCCCCAAATTCTCATATATTTAAGTCGATCTTAATCTCAAACCAGATTAACGGTCCTTAAATAAACCAAACCCAAATCTAAAATATACGTATTTGGACTGATCCACGCCTTATGGGCGACGACAGAAATTAGACTTCGTATACAATCCACGGGCAACCTAAACAAATAAAAACTTATATGACACGAAGTGAACCGCCGGAGCAGGAGAAAGTTGTTATCGCAATGCTGTAACATAATTAACTGCAGGGGCTTGCGCCTGCAGGGAAGAGTGTCCCCACAATAAAAAACCCCATATAAAATGAGGGGGAATCTGATGAAGTCTGCTACAACGGTCGCGTCTGTCCAAACCTCCGATATATGGTGCCATAAATCAACTTGGTATCTTCGGAGAGGTGGACGGATAAGTCTAAATAGCATCTGCCCCCAAAATTCAGTCCAGATATCCCAACGTCACGGTCCGTCTTTCGGCGGTGAACAGATTCTGGCACGCCCGGTTGGAACTTTTCTTCTTTCCATTCCACACTTCGTGTGTCGTGATTCGCGAACAAAATCGCGGTTCGCTATGGTTGCCCTTGGATTCAAGATACTAAGATTTGGTGTCTTGTTCCTGTGAAGAAGAAGAAAAATCGATGACTTCTAACTGCACAACTTGCAACAGCAACTCCCGCTCCGTCCCAACTGGAGGAGTGATTTACGGGCCCAACGCGGCCTCTATTTTTCAATGCCGGTAGGGCAAGTTACGCAAGACACTACAGGATTGTTCTTCGGGACCATGTTCCCACCAGTGGGTGTCGGTGTCTCAGCGCCGCAGGAAGAAACTCCCAAAAGGTCGGTCTTCGATCGACTAGCAACCACAATGGCCCCTCTCAACGGGTCGTCCTAATCTGATGTCTCAGTCTTCTACAGGATGAACCGAAGCTCAGATGTCTCAGTCTTCAACAGACCGAGCAAGAACCAAAATGGGCCCATAAAGAGGCTCGTGATATCTGAAGGGGCTGCCCCAAAACGGATAGCCCTCCTAACTTCTAATGCAGGTGAAGTGGTCAAAAGTGCTTCCCCTACCCAGAAAGTCGTTCTTCGAAAGATTGGCCGATCCACCTCAAAGTCTGCCAAGGACGTCAGTTTTTAACAGGCTGGCACCAACAACAGCCCTTCAGCAAAGTCGGGGGCATGAAGAAGCCGCTTCCAAAACTGAGGCGGTCCCATCTGCAAGACACGCTCGACGTCGTCACTGGCGCCGAGTAAGAAAACCTGGGGGCAACTCCCCCTCTGGACTTACCCCACCAGCTCCAATGATGAAAGTTGATGCTGCTGTTCCAACCGGGAACAAATTTGATCTACTCAGGAGGGTACGTAAGAACTCTCCAACGGCGGTGCTAAAGAAATCGCCCCCACCTGCAGAGGCCACGGTGCAGGCAAAGATGGTGCAGCCCCATCAATAGCTCTCCTCCCAAATTCATAGAGTCCGGCAAAAAGTCGTGGACTCTGTGATCAACAAAGACCACTCTCGTCGACCGAAGAAATCGAAGGCTCGGCAAGAGAAAGACCAACCCTCCGTCATACAGCGAGAGACTTCTTCTATACAGGTGCCAGTCATAACGGCTCCTTCAACTTCGAACTCCCACAAAAGGATGAGGCCGGAGAAAATCCCACCGCCTGCGGCAAATTCCAAAGGTTATGGACCTAAACGCCCCAAGTCTGGGGCATGATCGTGCATACGGTTTACATGGCTTCCGGAAAAGAAGAAAGCCGTGCTTCCGTAAGTCATTGACGGAAAACTCGGTCGCTGACAAAAGCTCAGGAGCAACAACAAAAGCTCCAGGAGATCCTGAACAAAATGGTAGCACTTAATGGGCAGAAAGAAAGCTCAGACACAACAACCGAACAGCGCCAGGGGAGACCGATACCGAGTTCCTGTGAAGGGTGCTTGAAAGAAAGGACAAGGAAGCTGCTGAGCAGGCTGCTAACATAAAGCAGATGGCTCTCTTGCTCCTGGATATGGTTGGAATGATGATCCGGCCAGAACCCTCAGCTGAAGATCCACCGATAATTATCGAGGATGACAGAGGGGAAATATCAAACCCTCTTCCGGCCTTATCCATGGCCAAGGAGGAAATGATCTCCAAGGCTGCTCTTGATGATTATATTGCTCAACAAATACGAGCTCATCAAGCTAGTGAAGCTGCTGGCCAAATCATGACCAAATCAAATACCCGCCGGGATATACGATCCCCAAGTTCCATGTGTACAAAGGGACAGGCAACCCACACTAGCATGTCGCGCAATTCAGAGCTCTGTGCAGCAACACTGGAGGCGATGATAAACTGTTACTTCACCAGTTTGTTGGCAGCCTGTTAGAGATGGCCTTTGAATGGTACTTAGAGCTCCCAAATGACTCCGTAAAGACATTCACAGAGATGGAACTGCTGTTCACACAGCAGTTCGCCAGCACACTCCGATCACGACATTAATCAATGCCAAGGTAAAGCCAGGAGAAACCTGGGTCCAATATGCGATCTGATGGCGGAACCTATGGTCTAAGTGAGAACAAGCATGGAAGAATCCCCCGCCGTGGGCATGTTTATCAGGACCCTGGATCCTCAAACGACTGTATCCCAGTTCATAACATTCTTTAAACTAACTACCTTCCAGGCTCTGATCGATAAACTGGCCCAAATGAACCAGATGGGCCACGAGCCTTCCTCTTCAAACAAGGACCCTTGAAACGCCAAGAGTAAAGGGAAAGCGGATTTCGTCGCCAACACTCAACAACAACCGAGTCATTTCGAGCAAAAAGGAGGAGAAGAACTGTGAAATAACCCTCAACCCTCTCTTCAAGGACTCCACCTCTGAAAAAGAAGAGAAGGAGAAGAATTATGAGAACATTCAGCTGCGTAATCGCACACTAGCTGAGAAGAATCTTGGACCTACAAACAAAGTTTCGAGCAAAAAGGACAAAAGGAAAGAAAAAAATCCCTGAGGAAATTGCCCTCGACGATGGAGTTATCAAAGAGCTCGCAACCAGGGACCCGCCGAGGAAAAACAAGGTGGATTATAATGTCCTAGCACATCTGAGGAAAATACCCTCACAACTGAGCATATTGGATGCTCTCCTCCTGTCCAAAAAGGCACGAGATTCTCTGATCAAGGCATTACAAGAGCCTGATCAGTTCCAAGCTTTCCTCGCAGAAGAGAAGATGAAGGATGAGCTGGCAGAGATTCACACAGCTGACATTACATTCAGCGATGATGATCTCCTCCTTGGTACGTGTGAGCATAATCGTCCGTTATACGTCACTCGGTACTGCCACGACATTAAGATAGAGAAAATCTTTGTCGACAACGTATCCTCCGTCAACCTTCTCAATGTGAAAGTGCTGAAGGAGATTTGCATGAATGTTTAGCACTTGGCCAGGGAAAAAATTACCATCTCCGGGTTCGACTCACAGTCGTCACGGACACTTGGGTCCGTAATTCTGACGTTACACTTTAGGCTGCTCATCACTGACATCAAATTTCATGTCATTGACGCTAAGATTTTATATAACGCTCTACTCGACAGGCTTTGGTTACACGACTACAACGTCATCCCTTCTACACAACATCAGGGTATGAAGTATTTCAAAGACGGCTTGGAATACACTGTTACGGGGGAGCTAAACCCGTTCTCGGTAAATAAAGTCCGGAAATATGAAGACGCAAAGTATTTCCTACTAGACTTCGAAGATACAGAAAGTTGTCTGTTCCCACCAAATTTTTTGGCAAAGAGCTATTTGTTCCCTTATAAAAAAAAGGGGAAGAGGAAAAGAATCCTTATAGTTTGGCATCACATGTTAAACACGTGGGCACTTATATGCAAAATATATAAGCGCTGAAAACAAATAACTAAGGGTCAACTTGGCCTCACGTGTTAAACACGTGAGCGCTCATATGCAAAGCATATGAGCCCTGAATAAAATAAACTTAAAGGCCAAACCGGCCTCACGTGTTGCGCTCATATGCAAACATATGAGCGCTGAATAAAATAAACCTAAAGGCCAAACTGGCCTCACGTGTTAAACATGTGAGCTAACTAAAGGCCAAACATGCCTCACGTGTTAAACACGTGAGTGCTCATATGCAAAGCATATGAGCGCTGAAAATAAACAGGCTAAAACCCACACAAGGGGCCACGTGTTAAACACGTGAGTTCTCTTGCCGTATTCTTTGGCAGCGCTTACATGCAAAGCATGTGAGCGCCCAAATTTAAAATGCTCCCATCTGATAGAATTAAATTCTATGTGATAGAACTAAATTCTATTTGGAAATATTTTCCCCGATTTTTCTAATATGGAAAGATCATTCTCTAATAGAGAATCTTGGATTTAAAATCCAATGGAGATAAAATATCACCAATTAAACCATCTGATAGAATTAAATTCTATGTGAGAAATATTTTCCCGATCTTTCTCAAACTAGAAAGATCTTCTCTGTTAAATAGAGGACCCTTGATCAAAGATCAACGGTGATTATAAAATCACCCATTGATCATTTGATAGAATAAAATTCTATCTTATGAAAATATCTTCCTAATCTTTTTAAAATAACAAGATATTAATATGATAGAATAAAATTCTAATCTTGTTAAAATAACAAGATATTAATAAGTTAGAATAAAATTCTAATCTCATTAAACTAACAAGATATTCATATGATAAAATAAAATTTTAATCTTATTAAACTAACAAGATATTTATATGATAGAATAAAATTCTATCTTAGGAAAATATTTCCTAATCTTGTTAAACAAACAAGAAATTTTCTCTGTTAAACAGAGAGCATTTAGATTAAAAATTCAATGGTGAATAAAATTCACTGATTGATCTACGAGATTGATTTATCATGAAATCAATCATGATCTCTCAATGAGAGATTTTTTCAATAGATTAATTTTTCTCTTCTCCTATAAATAAGAGCAAAGAGATTACTCAAAGAGGAGAAAAAGAAAAGAGGGAACCCCCCATAAACTTTTGAAAAATACAGAAAGCTTTCAAAACAATAGAGAATTCAATTCTCAATAAGAGAAGAAGACTTTCTTCCTCAAAACCCTAGGTAAAGAAAACACAGAGATTAAAATATCTTTTTTCACCTATCTAAGGGTTTAACCCTTCTCAAAGAACTTAGTTTTTTCTCTGGATCAAAGATCCACAAGACAAGTTTCCCACAAGTTGAGAATTTAATTCTCATCGGGAATGTTCCCGCATAAAAAAAGGAAAATGGGGAAAATTCCCCACTATTAAAATCCCACGTGTTAAACACGTGAGTGCCTATATGCAAAGCATATAGGCGCTGCAATCAAATAATTGGAAAGCCAAACAGGCCTAAACACGTGAGAGTTTATATGTATATAAGTGCTAAAAATAAAGCATGCTGAAACACGTGCTACGGGTCACGTGTTAAACACGTGTGTTCTTCTGCTGCACTCTTTGCTAAGATAGAATTAAATTTTGGTTGGGAAATATTTTTCCTGATTTTTCTGATATGGAAAGATTCTTCTCTAATAGAGAATTTTGGATTTAAAATCCAATTGTGATAAAATATCACCAATCAAACCACCTGATAGAATTAAATTCTATGTGGGAAATATTTCCTTGATCTTTCTCAAACTAGAAAGATCTTCTCTGTTAAATAGGGGACTCTTGGATCAAAAGATCCAATGGTGATTATAAAATCACCCACCGATCATCTGATAGAATAAAAATTCCATCTTAGGAAAATATATTTTCTAATCTTGTTAAATAAACAAGAAAACTTCTCTGTTAAACAGAGAGCCTTTGGATTAAAAATCCCATGGTGAATAAATTCCCCAAGTGATCATTTTGGATTGATTATGAAATCAATTATGATCTCTCAATCAGAGATTTTCCTAACAAGTCGATCTTTTCTCTTATCCTATAAGTAGAAGAGAAAAAACAAAAAAAAGAGGAGAGAAGAGAGACACAGAACTCCCCACAAGCTTCTGCAAAAAATATATACAGTGAGCTCTTGAAAAAGAAAGAGAATTTAATTCTCAAAAGAAGAAGAAGACTTGCCTCATCGAAACCCTAGGTAAAAAAAAATCACACAGAGATCATAGTGTCTCTTCTTTGCCTATCTAAGGGTTTAACCCTTCATATAAGAACTTAGTTCTTCCTCGGGTTGAGATTTGCAGAAGCAAATCTCCCCACAAGTTGAGAATTTAATTCTCGTCGGGGAGATTTCATTTTGCAGATTAAAAACTTAGGGGAAAAGAACTAGGTCATAAAAGAAAAAGAAATAACAAAACATATGGGAATTTAATTCCACCAAAAATTAAGGTTTAACCCTATATAAAGAACTTAGTTCTTCAAAAAAATGATAATGATCCAAGATCCTCAAAACCAAAATCTTAATGATCATCAATGACTAAAAATGTCATTAACAGGAGATCGATATCTCTAAGAAAACACAAGAATAGTTTGGTGACTCATTAGTGCTTAGCACTATTATAAAGCCTCACGTGTTTCCCACGTGAGTGCTTCAAACGAACAAAAAGAACAACCAAAACTGCCTCACATGTTTCTCCACGTGAGTGCTTAAAAAAGGGAAACAAGCAAAAGAAAAGCCAAAGCTGCCTCCCGTGATTCTCACGTGGGCGCCTAAGAAGCAAGGAAAAACTTCTTTGTCATTTAGGCAGCCGTCCCAAAAGAAAGCAGCCACGTGTTTTGCACGAGAAATCTAATCAAGTGCTTAGCACTTCTGTAAAAGAGGGGCAGTGCCCCATATTTAGGGGCCTCACGTGTTTCACACGTGAGTGCCACAGAACTCTAGTGATTAGCACTAATCCAGTGCCCATGTGAAACGCACGTGAGCATTGTATGTCTCAGTGCTTAGCACCGTGGAGTAATTATATCTCAACCCAAATCGGGTAAGTTTCCGGAGGTTAAACCTCTTTGATTTTAAATCAACCAAGCTCATATGGCTCATGGTTTCCCAAACCGATCTTAGTCTCAAAAATGACTAGTGGTCTTCCATTGATGATATCCAAAATGATATTCATCCTGTGTCTCCTAAAGTAATCTTAGTCTTAAATATGACTAATGATTCTTAGGTCCACAACAACCCTTTTTCTCTCAAATACGGGATTTGGTTCAAAAGGGTATATCTCTCCACACCTCTGATACATATCGTTGTAATTCCTCAACGTCTTCAAAGAGGTGGTGGGTCCCGATGACCAACAACTTCTTTCGCTCATGCACTTCCAAATTGACGTGCATACCTCAAATTGGATCGTGCCCCAAATTAGGTACATTCCATATCACCATTGATGATATCCAAAACGATATTCATCCTGTGTCTCCTAAAGTAATCTTAGTCTCAAATATGACTAATGATTCTTAGGTCCACAACAACCCTTTTTCTCTCAAATACGGGATTTGGTTCAAAAGGGTACATCTTTCCACACCTCTGATACATGTCGTTATAATTCCTCAACGTCTTTAGAGAGGTGGCGGGTCCCGATGATCAACAACTTCTTTCGCTCATGCACTTCCAAGTTGACATGCATTCCTCAAATCGGATCGTGCCCCAAATTTGGCACATTCCATATCACCATTGATGATATCCAAAATGATATTCATCCTATGTCTCCGAAAGTAATCTTAGTCTCAAATACGACAAATGATTCTTAGGTCCACAACAACCCTTTTTACCTCAAATATGGGATTTGGTTCAAAAGGGTACATCTCTCAACACCTCCGATACATGTCGTTGTAATTCCTCAACATCTTCAAAGAGGTGATGGATCCCGATGACGAACAACTTCTTTCGCTGATGCACTTCCAATTTGACGTGCATGCCTCAAATCGGATCGTGCCCCAAATTGGGTACATTCCATATCTCCATTGTCCACTTCGTCACATAACAAATACACGTGCGCGCAAAATGAATAATGGACCGAAATGTCCTTAAACTAATATTTTCCCCAAATACAGCGATAACGGACCGAAATGTCCTTAAACTAACATTCGTCTTCAAAATGGGAATGTTGGACCGAAATGTCCCTAAACTAATACTCGCCCCCATATACGGCGACAAAGGACCGAAACGTCCTTAAACTAACATTTCGCCTCAAACATGGCGATAATGGACCGCGATGTCCTTAAACTAAAATAATCGAGTCCGAACGCTCATATGTTTAAGTTGATCTTAATCTCAAACCAGATTAGCGATTCTTAAATCAAACCAAACCCAAATCTAAAAATATACAGATTTGGACTAATCCACGCCCTATGGGCGATGACAGAAACTAGTCTCCATATACAATCCACGGGCAACCTAAAAAAACAAAAACACACACGACACGAAGTGAACTTCTGGAGCAGGAGAAAGTGGTTATCATGATACGGTAACGTAATTAACTGCAGGGGTTTGCGCATGTAGGGAATAGCGTCCCCACAATCAAAACCCCCTCACAAACGAGGGGGAATCTGATAAAGTCTGCTACAACGGCCGCATCTGTCCAAAGATCCGATATACGTTTCCATAAATCAACATGGCATCTTCGGAGAGGTGGACGGATAAATCTAAATACCATCTGCCCCCAGGATTCAAGCCAGACGTCCCAATATCCCAGTCCGTCTTCCAGCGGTGAACAGATTCTGGCACGACTGGTAGGACCTTTTTCTCTTTCTACTCCACACTTCGTGTGTCGTTGTTCGTCATAGAAAACTGCATTTTAATATCTTTCATTCATTATCTATTTTGCTATATATCGGTATTATTAACCAGTGTCTGCTCAGTAATTACAGTTTACAGGTATCCGTGACAAATACTGAAAAACATACTCAAAATCACGGATATAAGATTTGGGAGTCGGCATTGCAAAACAGAACAAAAAACCGACCGATATCCTAAGAGCTCTTTTGGAAATAATGCATGTGTACACACTTTTTGCCAAGAATGGTCCAACCCTTACAAGTGTGCACATAGCTTGGACCTAGGTGGGGCTGCCCATGGCATAAGACACGATGAAGTGGGCACATGGGGGGACATGGCTAATTATGCCTAAAGTTTTGATTTGATATATGGCATCTTGTTCCCTCCAAAACTCTGAAGACAAACCAGGTTAATGTAGACCAAGCAAACATCACCAGAGTGATTCTGGAGAGCACACAAACCCACCATGCAAACCCGAGCCCCTATGCTCAGAATTTGGCCGAGCACATGCTCAAGAAAACCGGTGTGCTCGGCCAAAAAGTGCCCAATGGGCCCCACCTTTTCACTGTCTCTCCCTTGCTGCCATGTAGGTTTATTTTTATTGTTTGTTTATTCATCTTTTGTGCCTATAAATAGCAGATCAGTGTCAAGGGGAGGCCTCTCTCATATTCTCTCATTCATGAATATATGTTTCTTAGTTTCTTTTCTTTTTGTTTAGCTTGAGGGTGAGTGAGCCTCATATTGGTTTCTTCTTCTTCTTCCCTCTTGAAGCTCTCTTTGGAGAGTTTCATTAAGGAGGTTGAATAAGTTACCATAAAACTTGTATCTCTTTCTCAAGTGCTTAATATAATTATTGTTTCTTTATACTTGCTTTCTTTTTCTTATTTGCTTTTCTTATTCATGCTTAACTAATCTCTTTATTTGGTTGTGGCGTGGGTAAGGAAGTGAGATGAAAGGGTTTGCCTCCTCCACCTCTTATTTATGTTTCATGTGCTTAAATTATTGATTCTAACTTAAATAGTGTTTATGTATTTATATGATATGGTATTTTGCCATATGGTTACTTGTAACCTCCTCATATACTATATTCATTCCCTTTCCCCATTTCAATGTTTAAGTTAAAATCAATTTAGTCTTATGTTTGCTAAGTTTGGATATCGTATCTTGGGATCAATTGCTTGACAATCTTTTGTTTTCATATACGATATACCATCACAAATACTTAGCAAACTCAACATCATTTGCTCTCACTAACCACTTTGTGTTTTTGTTGTTGCGGTATGTTTGCTAACCCTTGTGTTTAGTGTTGATACCCCAAACGCGGACATACAAACGGTAAATGATCAAAAGGACTCATTTCGTGCTTTGTGGCGAATATCGGAATTTGATGGTAGTTTCCCCAATTAGAGCAAAGCTCTGTTCAGAATTCAAAATTTGAATTACAGCTGCACTTATATAAAGGCGCTTCGCTACAACTAGCGCACCCCGTGCAAAGCACATAGGCGCTAGCTCTGGGTGCGCTGCGCTCCAAGTAGCGCACCATGTGCAAAGCATGTGTGCGCTAGCAATAAGAGCGCTGCTCTCCAATTAGCGCACCATGGGCAAAGCGCACCATGGGCAGAGTGCATAAGCGCTAGCGCTGGAACTAAATGTTCCTCATCGTTGGATCAAATATCCAACGGATATGATTAAATCATCGGTTAATAAGAATAAAATTCTATTGAATCTTTCCAAACAGAAAAGATTGCGCCTTGAATTTGGAACACCGTTGGATCAATGATCCAATAGTGATTAAAAATCACTAAAATACAGAACAAATTCTGCAAAGAAGGAAAGATTTCTCAATCTTGTTAGAATAAGAAGATTATCTTCTGTAAATCAGAAGCCCTTGGATCAAGGATCCAACGGTGGGGAAATTCCTAAATCAATTGGAGAATAAATCTCTTTAACTGATTCAACAAATCAGCTTCCCCTATATAAAGGACCCAAGACTTCAAGCCTAAAAAGGAGGAACCCCCCATAAACTTTGAGAAAATCTCAAGAAGAAGAAATAGCTCTCGGCAAAAGAAGATTTTTCTTCAAGGTAAAAAGAATGGTGATGAACAAAGAGATGAAATCATCTCATAACTAAAAAGAAGAGCTCTCTTCTTAAAAGATCATAGATCTGAAAAAAGACCAAAGTCTTTGATGATAAGAAGAAAGACCAAAAGATCTAATCATAAAAAAATAAAAGAAGTAAAATACTTCACTAACAAATCTTTTGATCTATAAAGGCAGAGCCTTTTATCAAAACACGAACCTTTGTTCTTGGATCTTGAGGCAAAGCCTCCTTAGAAGAACGTAAAAGTTGTTCTATGATCTTAAAATCGATCAGATGCGCTTTGCGCTATTGAAAAGTGCCTTGCACTCATGAACTGCACCCTTGAGCTCATTGGACCGGCGCACAGCGCCAGAACTTGCCACGTGTCAACCAGAGACACAATCTGCGCTTTGCACTCCTGAAATAGAGCTCTGCGCTCATAGACTGGCACTCAGCGCCAAGCGCGCCACGTGTCGCTCGCTGGCGCGCCAACAGACTAGCGCAAAGCACTCATAGATGGAAAGCGCAAATGCGCTAACGAAGCAGCGCTTAGCGCTAAGCGCGACACGTGTCACCCCCATGTACGCTAGCGCAATGCGCTCTTTAATTGGCGCAAAGCGCCTGATGCGCCATGTGGCGCACTATCAGAACGTGCTCTATTCTGATCAAGACAAAAATATCAGAGCCCAATACTTAGCATTATTCAAAAGGCCGAGCCTAAATAAAGGCTTAACAGCCAGAACAAAAATAAAATGTCACATCATTTTTGGACTTAGCCCAATTCTGGCCATAAGTCCTCAACTTATTTTGAACTGAGCACAACTGCTCTTTCAACCAAATCACCCCGGTTCAAGGGTACATCTCTTTACTCCTTTGAAATTTGTTGTTGTAATTCCTCAGCGTCTTCAAAGAGGTAACGGGTCCCGACAACCATACATTTTACGGACTGTGGGGTCCTTAAACTCACGGACTATGATGTTCTTAATCTCGACCGTGATGTCTTAAAACTAACGTCGGACTGTGGAGTCCTTAAATCTACGGACTATGATGTCCTTAACCTTGACCGTGATGTCTTAAAACTAACATCGGACTGTGGGGTCTTTAAACTCACGGACTATGATGTCCTTAACCTCGACCGTGATGTCTTAAAACTAACACCGGACTGTGAGGTCCTTAAACTCATGGACTATGATGTCCTTAACCTTGACCGTGATGTCTTAAAACTATCATCGGACTGTGGGGTCCTTAAACTCACGGACTATGATGTCCTTAACCTCGACCGTGATGTCTTAAAACTAACACCGGACTGTGAGGTCCTTAAACTCATGGACTATGATGTCCTTAACCTTGACCGCGATGTCTTAAAACTAACAATGGACTGTAATGTCCCTAAACTAATTATCGACCGCAATATCACTAAACTAAATAATAGAGCCCAATTGCTCTCTTGTCGGATCTAAATGATCCTGTTAAGTTGATCTTAGTCTGAAATTAGACTAACGTATTCTTAACAAACGTTTAAGTTGATCTTAGTCTCAAATGAGGCTAATGTATCCTTAAACCCAAACCCTCAAACCCAAATCTAAGAAGATACGGATTTGGACTAATCCACGTCCTATGGGCGACAACACAAATTAGTCTCCGTATATAATCAACGGGCAACCAAACACAAAACAAACACCCACGACACGAAGTGACCATCGGGAGAAGGAGAAAGTTGTTACCGCGATGCGGTAGCGTAATTAACTGCAGGGGCTTGCGCCTGCAGGGAAGAGCATCCCCACAATCAAAAACCCCTCAAGCGAGGGGGAATCTGACGAAGTCTGCTACATCGGCCGCATCCGTTTAAACCTTCGATACATGGTGCCATAAATCAACTTGGCATCTTCGGAGAGGTGGACGGATAGCACCAATTAGCATTTGCCCCCAGATTCAGGCAAGACGTCAGTCTTTCCCGGTTTCCGGCGGTAAACAGATTCTGGCACGCCCGGTGAGACCTTTTCCTCTTTCCACTCCACACTTCGTGTGTCGTGTTCGCGAATGAATCGCGGTTTGCTAATGGTTGCCCTTGGGTTTCGAGGTACTAAGATTTGGCGTTTTGCTTGGTACAGAAAGCAAAGGACCAATGGCGTTCACCTGCTCAAAGTGTTCCACATGCAACTGCAACCCACATCATGCCTCAACTGGGGGCATAGCCTACGGGCCCCAAGCGGCTTCCCAGTTCATGATGCCCGTGGAACAGGTCACTCAAGCCACCACGGGATTGTTTTTCGGAACCATGCTTCCGCTGATAAGCTTCAGCACCCCCGTGCTCGTATTAGAAGTTCCCAAGAAGTCGGTCTTTGATCGGTTTACAGCTACTGCAGCCCCTCTCAACGGGTCGTCCAGCACCGGCGCCTCGGTCTTCTCTAGATTGGGCCAAAATTCCTGTAGGCCCACAATGAAGCCAGCAATCCTAGAGAAGGTTATTCCGAAGAGAGTAACCAACCCTGCTCCTGAAGTCGTCAAGACGGCTTCTCCTACCAAGGGGTCGGCCTTTACAAGACTGACTGTCCCAACTCCTACTCCCGCTCCTGCTACTCAAAGGACATCAGTCTTCAACAGGCTGACACCAGAAACAGCCCCTCACTTGAACGGGGGGCAATACAAAGCCATCCCCGTCGCCGAGCCCACTCCATCAGCTCGACACGCTCGACGTCACCACTGGCGCCGAGTGAGAAAGGCCGGGGGCAACTCCCCTTCTGGGCTAACTTCACCAGCTCCAACGGTAGAAATTAATGCTGCTGTTCTAACCAGGAACAGTTTTGAGCTGCTGAATAGGGTGTGCAGGAATTCTCTTACCGCCGTACTGAAAAGATCCCCTCTATCCATGGAAAATGTTGCGGAAGCAAAGCCAGAACAGTCCCCTCAGCGGCTGTCCTCCAAAATCTACAAACTTTAGCGGCAGGCTCGGAACTCAGTAGTTGATCAAGATTACCCTCGCCGACAGAAAAGGGCGAAGGTTCAACAAGAAGAAAGCCATTCTGCCAAACCACGAAAAGCTATCTGGGTGCCCACTGCGACGGCCCCCTCAACTTTGATCGCTCATAAGAAGAGAAGGCCGGAGAAGATCCCCATGCCTGCGACAAATGTCAAAAGCACTGAGCCCAAACGCCCTAAGTCTGGGGGCATAACGGTCCATACTATTTACATGGCATCCGGGAAGGAAGATAGCCGCGCTTCTACGGGCCACCGACCACTCACCCGATCCATCACAAGAGCTTAGGAACAGCAACAGCAGAAGCTTCAGGAGATGCTGACTGCAATGGCCGCACTCACCGGACCAAAAGAAAGCCCGGAGGCGTCATCGGAGCAGCGTTATGAACAAGAAACCGATGCTGACTTCCTTCGCAGAGTCCTCGAAAAAAAGGACAAAGAAGCCGTGGAGCAAGCGGCTAACATAAAGAGAATGACACTTCTCTTCCAAGACATGGTTGGGATGATGATACAGCCGGATCCTCCAGCCGAAGACCCTCCGATCATTATTGAAGACGACAAAGGGGAAACATCGAATCCTCTGCCAGCTCTGTCAATAGCCAAAGAGGAAACAATCTCTAAAGCTTCCCTAGATGATTATATTGCTCAACAAATACGAGTTCACCAGGCAAATGAAGCGGCCGGCCAAGTCGTCAAAACTGGGTGACCGTATCCAGGCTGGTATGACCAGATAAAATACCCGCCGGGATACACAATCCCCAAATTCCATGTATACAAGAGGACAGGCAATCCCTACCAGCACGTCGCCCAATTCAGGGCTCTATGTGGTAATACCAGTGGTGATGATAAGCTTTTGCTCCGCCAATTCATCGGCAGCTTGTCGGAAACGGCGTTTGAGTGGTACTCCGAACTTCCAAACGACTCCGTCAAAACTTTCACAGAAATGGAGTTATTGTTCACCTAGCGATTTGCAAGTGCCAGTGAACGCACCCCAATAACGGTATTAAGCAATGCCAGGCTGAAGTCGGGCGAAACTTGGGTTCAATACGCAATCCGATGGCAAAATCTGTGGTCGAAGTGCGAACAGCGCATGGAGGAAGCACCAGCAGTGGGCATGTTCGTGGGCACCCTAGACCCTCATGCAACTATTTCACAGTTCATGATGTTCTTCAAACCGACCACGTTCCAGGCTTTAATCGACAAACTAGCCCAGATGGACCAGATGGGCTATAGACCATCCTCCTCAAAGCCGGACTCCCGCAATGAAAAGGGCAAAGGGAAAGCAACCTTTGTCACCAACGCTCGACAACAACCGAGTGGCCCGAAAGCGGTTGTTCGCCAAAACAACAAGCGGCAATCCCTCGATGAGAAGCTGCGATGTCCTTACTCGTTTCCCCAAGATAAAACAAGGAGACTGTTCGAACTAGCAATGCGCAATTGACTCATTACTCTACCAGAGTCAAGACACCCACTGCAACCGAACGACGTTGACGATCCCAATTACTGCCCCTACCATCGAGTATTGGGCCATCCACTCGAAAATTGCCACGTCTTCAAAAATTGGGTTGAAGACCAATACCAGCAAGGCAAATTCGCGTTGTCTGAAAATTGGAAGTTGAACCCGCCACAACCACATGCTCCGAAAAAGATGGACATGCCGAGGGCATCGTGCTTATTCATAGAGAAAGCCCCGTGGACCGAAAAGTCCGTAAATTAGAAATTCGCCTCAAATACGGCAATGGTGGACCGCAATGTCCTAAAACTTGCAAAGGACCGAAATGTCCCTAAACTAACAACGGACCGCAATGTCCTAAAACTTGCAAATGACCGAAACGTCGTTAAACTACTACCAACCCGCGGCATACTCAGGTTGACGTGGTATAAAAAAAACGGTATGTCTATAAGCAAAATGGGCACGAATGAAAACCCGAAAGGGCTCCATGAGTAAAAACACCAGGGCTACCGGCGAGTTTTGTGAAAACCTGAAAGGGCGCAATCTCGTTAAAGACACTTGCAAGGTCCTCTCGACATTGTAAGGAGAAACCACCTGCGTGAGATCCTTACGACCCACAAGGGAGCAACACACTTAGGAATCCTCATGATTCCTAAGGAGAAATCACACTTGCGAGATCCTCATGACTCGTAAGGAGAACTCTCTTGTGGGACCCTCGCGGCTCATAAGATTCAAAAGTCTTAAGTTATAGAGACCTGAACCTGTTCTTAAGCAGCCCCCACAACCTCCAATACTGCCCTACAAGCGGCTCAATGCTGACCCTTGTATACAATCCACGGACGCGAATAAAGATTTCCCTAACAAGGTCCCATCCGTGACTAGGGATATGTCTACACGGTGAATAGCCCTTTTAAGTCCTCTCGACTTAAAAGGAGAAAAGACTCTTATAAGATCCTTACGACTTATAAGAGACCATGCACTTAGGAATCCTCATAATCTCTAAGGAGAAAACGCACCTACGAGATCCTCACGACTCGCAGGGAGAAATTCTTCATGAGACCCTTACGGCTCATGAAGTCAAAAGCCTTAGTCGACAGAACCCTAACCCTGTTCGCTAAGCCACCTTTGTTCGATATCGACAGAGGCAAATGATGATTCGCTCCTGGCAATATTCCAGTTGTAGCGATGCTGATGCTGAGATTGGCACCAGATTCCAAGTTCCACACTCGCGATAAAAAATCAGCGAGCCAAAAAGCATATAAAATAGCCGAAATGATGGGGCAACTTGCAAAAAAATCAGCATGTAAAAATGTATGCATATAAAATAGCCGAAATGATTGGGCAACTCACAATATAAAGCAGCGAGTAAAAATAAAAAATAGCCAAAATGATTGGGCACCGCGAAAAATAGCCGAAATGATTGGGCAATCGCGATTTTCGTGATATTAAAAGCTGAAATGATAGAAGACCATCGCGGAAAGAAAAAAATGAAATGAAATGAAACTTTCTGCCCTGCAGGTGAGGTCACATTGACCCCTGTATACAATCCATGGGCACAAACAAGAAGGGAACCATATCGTCCCACGAGGCTTTGTCGAAGCGAAGCCAAATCTCGACGGTTCATAGACAACGTAGAGACAATCTCGACATTCATCGCAATATTGCAGACACAATGTCAACAAACGAAGTGAGGGAAGATCCCTAGCTTCAGGGTCTCGACGTCAACATCGACAAGTTAGAGATCAACACCGGCATTCTTCCTCCCTCCAATCGGATGCATACGCAACATCAGCAAACGGAACCATGGCAAAGTCCCCTAGTTCCCAATCTCGACGGTTCACAGACAGCCTAGAGACTACCCTGGAACCATGGCAAAGTCCCCTAGTTCCAAATCTCGACGGTTCACAGACGGCCTAAAGATCACTAACGGCGTTTTTCCTTACTCCAACAGGATGCAGATACGACGTCGACAAACGACCCCAGGGTCAAAACAACGGAGCCATGGCAGAGTCCCTAGTTCCAAGTCTCAACGGCCACATCTACAGCTTGGAAACCAACAACAGCGTTTCTTCTCACTACAACGGAATGCAGACGAGACGTCAACAAGTGACCCCAAGGTCAAAACAAATCGGAACCATGGCAAAGTCCCCAGTTCCAAGTCGCGACGGTTCAAAAACAACCTAGAGACCACTTCGACGTTCATCTCGATACAGCAGACGCGATGTCACCCCAGCGTTCTTCTTTCAACAAGATGTAGATGCGACACCAACAACGGAGCCATGACAAAGTCCCTAGTTCCAAGCCTCGACGGTTCACCAACAACCTAGAGACAACCGCGACATTCGTCTCGATACAGCAGACGCAATGTCAACAACGGCGTTCCTTCGCAGTCCATTCGGATGCAGACGCAACATCAACAAACGGAACCACGGCAAAGTCCTTAGTTCCAAGACTCTACAGTCTACAGACAACCTAGAGTGAACTAATGACCTCTCCACCGGATCAACGCTCCGTCTCGGAAACAAGTCAACCGACCCCAGGGAAATCAGTGTCCTTGGCAACCTTCTCCATTCAGGGAAATCAGCATCCTTGATGAGAGCATCTCGATTCGCGTCGACCCGCAGAGAAATCAGCATCTTTGCAGGAATACATCGATTCGTCTCAAACCCAAGGAAATTAGTGTCCTTGGCAACCTCCTCGATTCAGGGAAATCAGTGTCCTTGACGAGAGCATCTCGATTCGCATCGACCCGCAGAGAAATCAGCGTCTTTGTAGGAATACATCGATTCATCTCAAACCCAAGGAAATCATTGTCCTTGGCAACCTCCTCGATTCAGGGAAATCAGTGTCCTTGACGAGAGCATCTCGATTCGCGTCGACCCACAGAGAAATCAGCGTCTTTGCAGGAATACCTCGATTCGTCTCAACCCCAGGGAAATCGGTGTCCTTGGCAACCTCCTCGATTCAAAGAAATCAGTGTCCTTGACGAGAGCATCTCGATTCGCGTTGACCCGCAGAGAAATCAGCGTCTTTGCAGGAATACCTCGATTCGTCTCAACCCCAGGGAAATCAGTGTCCTTGGCAACTTCCTTGATTCAGGGAAATCAGCGTCCTTGACGAGAGTATCTCGATTCGCGTCGACCCGCAGAGAAATCGGCGTCTTTGCAGGAATACCTCGATTCGTCTCAACCTCAGGGAAATCAGTGTCCTTGGCAAAAACCTCGATTCAGGGAAATCGACATCCTTGACGAGAGCACTTCCATTCGCGTCGACCCACAGAGAAATCAGCGTCTTTGCAGGAATACCTCGATTCGTTTCAACTCCGAGGAAATCAGCGTCCTTGACGAGAACATCTCGGTTCGTGCCGGCCCGCAGAGAAATCAGTGTCTCTGCAGGAATACACAACATCAAGCAAAGTGGAACAACGACAACTCCCAGTTCCACGACTCGGCGATGCACAGATGATCGAGAATCAAACCCTAACTCCGTGAAATGCGGATAAAGTCAACCCTTCTTGGTCACGTGGAACACGGCAGTGACCCCGTGGGAAATGTCCAGAGCGGAGCCTGGTCCTTGCAGAACACGGCAGTGAACCCGTGGGAAGCATCCAGAGCAACTCCTGACTCTATGAAATGCAGATAAGGACAACTTCACCTATCACTTGCGGGTCTTCACAACCCGTAAGGGAGTAAATTCTCTTGTGAGATCCTTACGACTTTCAAGAGAAAATGCACTTAGGAATCCTCACGATTCCTAAGGAGAAAATACACCTACGAGATCCTCACGACTCGTAGGGAGAAAATCTTTTATGAGACCCTCACGGCTCATAAAATTGAAAAGCCTTAGGAAGCAGATCTTAACCTGACTCCTAAGCCATCGCTGTCCTACAAGGAAATCAAAGTATATTATCCATAAAATGTACTTACTAAAAGGGACACACTATCATGAAGCAAAATATGCCTTTTATTCATGAATCCAAATGAATACAAAGTACAATTTATGCAAGAACCAAAATACTCTCATTCAGGAGTATGTACAAAAGAAGAATAAAAAATATACAATTCTTCAAGTTGGCGGATGATTCAAAAGGTTCATTAGTTCATCCTTCCTTTCTTGGGTCTCAACTTCAAAATTGGCTATGGTTGCGAGACGAGTCTCCGCTTCCGACTGTTGGGCCTAATAGGAGGCAAGCCGGCCTTCAAGTTCATGCTCAGTAGCTTTATGAGCATCAACCATCGTCCGGGTAAAGATAACAGCTTTATCAACAGCCACCACGTCCTTGATTACGGTTTGAAGCTCTTTCCAAAGTTTATATGCGCGGGTGGTCTTAGATGTAAGTTCGGTTTGAAGCTCCCCTAGCGCGGTTGAAGCCAGCTTCCTCTCTGAGAACTTTCGGCGGAGCCTCTTTTCACAGGAAAGCGTATTAGCGGCGTACCGCTTAATCAACCCCTGCAAACTTGTGTTCGCAGCCACCACCTCCGAAGGAAGGCGTGCGCATTCGAGACCATGCAAGCAAGCCTCCACTCGACGACAGAATTCGACCTAAACTTGCACAAATGCTTCACTGTGATAAGTAGAAAGAAAAAGGAGAGAACCGTTGGCTTCAGCGGCAAATTCTTCGGCTGTGAGTGAACTACCAATACGAAGGTCTTCGATTAACTCTAACAAAGAATGAAGGCTTGACTTGGCCATTCATTCGGATGCACGCAGCGCACAAGGGCCAGACGGCATGAGAATGCGAGTCTCCAACACGGTAAAAGTAGGCAGAGCTGTTAAAGATTGATAAAAGATCGGCGAAGGTTGTAAACAGAGGACAGATGCAAAAGCGTCGAAACTTTACTTACCCACGTTTATACGAGAAGAGTCTGGAAGATTTCCGGGCCCATCGAGGACCTCAATTTCATCATCAGCCTCCAGAACTACAGAAGACATGAACATTGTTACATAAAGAAGTAACAATATCGAGAAAGGAGCGAACAATGCTAACCTTGTCCGGAAGATAGAATGATGCGCTGAGGGGATATCGCATGTGGAGCAGCCAGTTCCAACAGACGCTGGAAAGACTTCCTGGGAGACAGGCCAGTGATAGACGTCGCCAATTCCCGTAGCTCTGAAAAGACAGAAAAGTTCAAACAATGAAGAGATCGTTAAAATAAAAGATGGAACAATACCTTCGATGCTCCTCCCATTTTGGGTTGGAGGGATAGCTGCTTCAGCGGCCTCCTCCGTACCCCCAGACACATTATCAAGGAGCTGGACCGGTATAGTAACTTCCGGTGGAGGAGCAGTGACCATCGCTACAGGATCTAATGGAAGGATGGTGGCCTTGACTATTTTTCCCGCAGTCTCCGGGCTGCCCCCAGGGAGATCCATCGTAACGGCGACCACCAAAGGTGCCTCCCCTGAGGGAGCAAGTGCTTCGGGAGCAGGAACCACCGCAGGAGGCTCTATCGCAGGAAGGACAGTTTCATCAACCCCCTCCACACTGAGCAGTGTTTCACTAGGGGTATCAGCAGGCTTTACGGTCAATAAACCCATGGGAACCTCCCCCATCGCCGAAGTCTCTGCACAGTTCACATGAGGATAAGAATACATATATACAAGTGCAGACAATATAAAATATTACAAAGAAATACCGGAACATACCGATGCGTAAGGAAGCTTTCTGTATGGCTCGCTCAAGCCGACACTCCTTCTCAAAGAGGTGTGCTCTCCGAGATTCAAGGGTAGACTCGTGGCCGCCAGTTCACAATGAAAGCGCATCCGCAGCGTCCTCCGAAGCAGCCTGTTTAAGGGCCCTTTCGCCCTATTCCTCCAAAGGGCCGATGAATCGTCGCCGGATCCACGAAGGGTCTTCATAAAAAATGATGGCTGGGTAGGGTTTTTTCAAAATTCTTATGTTCTCTGACTCGTCTTCAGAACGTCTTATAGCCTTAGCCAGTTGTGCAATTTCCCCGGCAGATGAACCAGGAAAAAGAAGACTGTCATCTGGTGGACTAGCAGCGGTCTTCTTCCCCCGTTTTGGTCCGGAGCTAATGGCTCTAGAAGATCGCTTCTTTCCCCTTGCCGTCTGCTTTTTGGGCTGCTTCTCGGTTTTGACAGAGAAAGGAGGCTTCTTCAGGACCTTCGCTAAGGGAATATTATCATCAGAGCTGGGTTTTACATCCGGAACCAGTACGGTATCTGTCATCGGTCGTTCAAGCGAAGCCCCTGTTGGCAATGAGGTGCGAAGCCTCTCCTCCTCTTCAAAGGTTTTAAGCGAAGCAGCAATGGCTTCTTCTGTAGAGGCGCTTGTTAAAACAGGAGGCATCGGTTGGAGTATAAAAAAAGGGTGAAATAAATAGCTGAGAGATAAGGATAGAATATACCTGACTGTGCAAGGGCGGCCAATTCATTTTCGAGGGCGGCCGATTGTTTGGAAGCTTCAATGACGACCTCCAAGTCGGTATCATAAAGCATCCCGAATAAACCCTCATTGGTCCCATATTCGCTCAAGCTTTCGCTAAACGGAGCAGGGGGCGTCGAGCCTAATATGGCATCCAAAGAAAGTACTTGTTTCTTTTTCTTCTGAGGACGGGCGCCGGTGGCCGATAACACGAGTTTGCGTTTGGTAGACACCTTTGGACGACGAGTCCCAATTTTTTTTCCTACGTCCGACTCAGGGGATGCGGCAGCTACCCTTTTTTCAGGCTCGCTGGGTGGGGGCAACCCACGCGTAGGGCTTAACACGTGTGGAGGCTCAACTGCAGTGACCTCTCTCAGGGGAGGATGAACAATGTTTTGTCGCTTCAGAGGAACATTTTGATCACCAGCCGGCACTGCACCCTTGCGATCAAGCAACAATCGCTTCTTTTCCCTGATGACGGCACCCATTGAATGCTGATACCACGCTACGTACGCATTAAGAGCCTTTGGGACGCAACTCGGTTCGCTAATAAAGAAGTTGGACCCTGTGTTCAAGCGCATGAAATGATGCAGTGCACTCCGCATTCCCTCTTCAGTAGCAGCAGGCTCGGCCAAGAAGGCTTCAAGTGGGACGCCCTGATTGTAACTTAGCTGCTGGGCGAAACGGTGCGGATTGTATCTCATGAATAACGCCGCATCATTTTGCCTGAACACTAAGAAACCCGGTCTGATGGAGTATAAATGAAGGATCTCCCAAGCTTTCAACACAGAGGCCCCATCTTTAAATATGTCCTGCAGTGGCAGCACCACCTTCCTCGACTCTTTGCCGACGGTCAGAACTTTATCAGTAAAGGACATGCCAGCCCCAACCGTGCTCGGGCGAAGAAGCAAGCCTCTAGCTTCCCGTTGCGTCGGAGTCACAATAGAAGCGCCAACCAGTTGCATGATCCGAGGGAACCTGCACCTGTCATAAAAATCCGGCCTCTTATGGATGCCCAAGACACCTAGCACGTGTAACTCGAGCCATGACTTGAAATAATGCATCGGGAAGTTTACCGACTGCACCCCTGGCTCAGTGGTATCAGCCGCCAAGCTGAGGCCGTGATACATATGGGCTAACCCAGCAATCCCCACAGCCACTTGTATCCCAGCAACCATCCGATGCGTAGGATAGAAGACGGACGACCTTATATGGAGAGGGTGCATGGGAAGCGCGAACCAACTCAGCCACAGCCCGAGGAACCCTAAAAAGAATGCTTCTTCGTCGATCCCAGGAGCCGCCAGTTCTGCAAAAGGGATAACCGGGGTATCAGGCAGAAAGAAGCTCTGCTGATCCGCCTCCACCGCTGGCAGATTGCCTAAACCCAAGCCGAAGGGGTCGTTAAGACTGGCGAATTTCTCGACTTCTTCCTTCAATATTTTCGGGCGAAGAAAATCAGCGATAAAAGCCGTAAAACTAACTCCACGACCTTTTGATGCAATAGAGAGGTTCTCGTACATATTCAACACCTTTATTAAGCTCAGAAATTTATGCTGAATAGCATTCTCAGGAGTAAGACCCATTACCACTAATTTGGTAGCGAAAACATATTCATCCGGGGGAAGCAATTCCTCGTAATATTCCCCCTAACGGGTAAACCCGAGACCTCTGCAAACTCCTCCAAAGAAATGGAGACCTCTCGATCTGATAGAAGGAAGGTGTGGGTTGGGATGTTCCATTGTTCCAGAAATGCCCTGACCCACCATGTGGGGTGTGTGGAATATTGAAACAAAGAAGCATAAACGGCGGGATACAATCTGAGCTTCATCAACTGTGGCTTCCTCGCCGATAGAATATACCGGGCCCACTGCAAATACCCGGCTGGGTGACGGGGAATTAGTCCTACATTATACGGCTGTCCCCCAGGGGCGTGACTCGTCCTGACATATGCGTCGCCCTAGGATGTCCAAAGCCACCAGCGGCTGCACGGGTATTGCGGCAATAGAAGGCCGAAGGAGTCCTTCTGAAGTCCAGTTGACCTCCTCCACAGCATAATTTATCGGAGGCGCATTTTCATAAGCAATCGCTGAAATAGGCTCCGAGGGTGTCGCACAGGAAAAGCTTCACCGGCCCATGATAATTTGATCATACCATTTACCCCATAGATGAAGACTCTTATGCTCTGGGTCATGGTCTTTTATCAGCGCAAAAACCTCTCGATCAACAGGTGCTTCAGGAAATCCACCTTCTGAACAAATGAATGGGAAGGAGATATCGAAAGACATAATGCCTGCGCAGAAAAGAACGAATTTTTCAGCCACCAATGCTATAAATTAATTTCTGTTACAAGGTACTATAAATCCGTACCGCACTGTAATGCAGTTAAAGGGGACCAAAGGGGACCCACAAAATCTAGATGACAGTTCATCATTAATAAAACAGTCTCATCATTGGATGAGGCTGACATTAAATGAGGAAATCCTCAAGAGATCCTCATTAAATGAGAAATCCCTCGGGCAAAGGAGTAAAACTCCCATTGAGAGCAGCGCTCTTCACTAGACAGACATCTGTCAAAGTCTAATGATGAAGGAATAAAATTCCTCAAGAAGAGCCTTGCTCTGAGAAGATGATGGAATAATCTATCAAAAATAAAATTTCAATTTGATCTTCAAGATCCATGAACAAACTCTTAAGAGTTCTTCTATTTGATCTGAAAGGAGCAAAGCTCCATTAGTGGATTAAGAAATCATAAGCAAGATCCCTTTTAGATCTATGATTCCAAGAGAGAAAAGCTCTATTAATAAAACCCTAAAAAGGATTTTCTTTAGATCAAAGATCTATGAAGAGCAAAGCTCTGTTAATGGGTGAAACCCTAAAAGATGTCTCAAAAAGATTTAATCTTTCACCTAATTCGACAAAGTTCCGTCTTTAAAAATTCTTAAGAAGAAGAGCTGCGCTCTGAAGAAGAAAATAAATTTTCAAGAAGGATTGAAGATGAACAGAAGTCATTTCAAGGGCCAAGGGTCCTATTTATAGGCACTAAGCGCCGTTTCAGTTCCTTGGGTGATCCAAGAGTCGAGATGTTGCCACCGCTGCACCCATGTGTGGACCCCGTGAGCGCAACGGTGGGGGGGCATTTGTTTCCCCAATTAGAGCAAAGCTCTGTTCAGAATTCAAAATTTGAATTACAGCTGCGCTTTTATAAAGGCGCTTCGCTACAACTAGCGCACCCCATACAAAGCACATAGGCGCTAGCTCTGGGTGTGCTGTGCTCCAAGTAGCGCACCACGTGCAAAGCACGTGTGCGCTAGCAATAAGAGCGCTGCGCTCCAATTAGGGCACCATGGGCAAAGCGCACCATGGGCAGAGCGCATAAGCGCTTGCGCTGGAACTAAATGTTCCTCACCGTTGGATCAAATATCCAACGGATATGATTAAATCATCGGTTAATAAGAATAAAATTCTGTTGAATCTTTCCAAACAGAAAAGATTGCGCCTTGAATTTGGAACACCGTTGGATCAATGATCCAATAGTGATTAAAAATCACTAAAATACAGAACAAATTCTGCAAAGAAGGAAAGATTTCTCAATCTTGTCAAAATAAGAAGATTATCTTCTGTAAATCAGAAGCCCTTGGATCAAGGATCCAACGGTGGGGAAATTCCTAAATCAATTGGAGAATAAATCTCTTTAACTGATTCAACAAATCAGCTTCCCCTATATAAAGGACCCAAGATTTCAAGTCTAAAAAGGAGGAACCCCCCCTCCCCCCCCCTAAATTTTGAGAAAATCTCAAGAAGAAGAAATAGCTCTCGAAAAAAGAAGATTTTTCTTTACAGTAAAAAGAATGGTGATGAACAAAGAGATGAAATCATCTCATAACTAAAAAGAAGAGCTCTCTTCTTAAAAGATTATAGATATGAAAAAAGACCAAGGTCTTTGATGATAAGAAAAAAGACCAAAAGATCTAATCATAAAAAAATAAAAGAAGTAAAATACTTCACTAACAGATCTTTTGATCTATAAAGGCAGAGCCTTTTATCAAAACAAGAACCTTTGTTCTTGGATCTTGAGGCAAAGCCTCCTTAGAAGAACGTAAAAGTTGTTCTATGATCTTAAAATCGATCAGATGCGCTTTGCGCTATTGAAAAGTGCCTTGCACTCATGAACTGCACTCTTGCGCTCATTGGACCGGCGCATAGCGCCAGAACTTGCCACGTGTCAACCAGAGACACAATCTGCGCTTTGCGGTCCTGAAACAGAGCACTGCGCTCATATACTGGCGCTCAGCGCCAAGCGCACCACGTGTCGTTCGCTGGCGCGCCAACAGACTAGCGCAAAGTGCTCATAGATGGAAAGCGCAAATGCGCTAACGAAGCAGCGCTTAGCGCTAAGCGCGACACGTGTCACCCCCGTGTACGCTAGCGCAATGCGCTCTTTAATTGGCGCAAAGCGCCTGATACGCCATGTGGCGCACTATCAGAACGTGCTCTATTCTGATCAAGACAAAAATATCAGAGCCCAATGCTTAGTATTATTCAAAGGGCCGAGCCCAAATAAAGGCTTAACAGCCAGAACAAAAATAAAATGTCACAACATTTTTGGACTTAGCCCAATTCTGACCATAAGTCCTCAACTTATTTTGAACTGAGCACATCTGCTCTTTCAACCAAATCACCCCGGTTCAAGGGTACATCTCTTCACTCCTTTGATATTTATCGTTGTAATTTCTCAACGTCTTCAAAGAGGTGACGGGTCCCGACAACCATACATTTTACGGACTGTGGGGTCCTTAAACTCACGGCTATGATGTCCTTAACCTTGACCGTGATGTCTTAAAATTAACGTCGGACTGTGGAGTCCTTAAATCCACGGACTATGATGTCCTTAACCTTGACCGTGATGTCTTAAAACTAACATCGGACTGTGGGGTCTTTCAACTCACGGACTATGATGTCCTTAACCTCGACCGTGATGTCTTAAAACTAACACCGGACTGTGAGGTCCTTAAACTCATGGACTATGATGTCCTTAACCTTGACCGCGATGTCTTAAAACTAACATCGGACTGTGGGGTCCTTAAACTCATGGACTATGATGTCCTTAACCTCGACCGTGATGTTTTAAAACTAACACCGGACTGTGAGGTCCTTAAACTCATGGACTATGATGTCCTTAACCTTGACCGCGATGTCTTAAAACTAACAATGGACCGTAATGCCCCTAAACTAATTATCGACCGCATTGTCACTAAACTAAACAATAGAGCCCAATTGCTCTCTTGTCGGATCCAAATGATCCTGTTAAGTTGATCTTAGTCTGAAATTAGACTAACGTATCCTTAACAAACGTTTAAGTTGATCTTAGTCTCAAATGAGGCTAACGTATCCTTAAACCCAAACCCCCAAACCCAAATCTAAGAAGATACGGATTTGGACTAATCCACGTCCTACGGGCGACAACACAAATTAGTCTCCGTATACAATCCACGAGCAACCAAACACAAAACAAACACTCATGACACGAAGTGACCATCGGGAGAAGGAGAAAGTTGTTACCGTGATGCGGTAGCGTAATTAACTACAGGGGCTTGCGTCTGCAGGGAAGAGCGTCCCCACAATCAAAAACCCCTCAAGCGAGGTGGAATCTGACGAAGTCTGCTACATCGGACGCATCCGTTTAAACCTTCGATACATGGTGCCATAAATCAACTTGGCATCTTTGGAGAGGTGGACGGATAGCACCAATTAGCATCTGCCCCCAGATTCAGGCAAGACGTCAGTCTTTCCCGGTTTCCGGCGGTAAACAACGGTTTGTGCTCCGCAACCGCGTTGACAAGTCGTGCTTCATGCCGAGATCGAGGTAAGGCTGGACAACTTATGACCAAGGGAGTGTAGAGGTAAACGTCGCGATTTGACCTTCCAAGCCAAAGCCACAACCATTCTTATTTAACTCCTTTTCTTGCTTTTTATTATTTTCGTATTCTTTTTATAATTTTTTGACAATAACAACCCATTCATTAATTTGTTGAACCTTAAGTCACAATACCTAATACACAATTCCCTGCGGATTGATCCGTGCTTCCTGGCTCGCTACAACGCGCCGTGCACTTGCGGTTTATAAATATTTAAAATGAGAACGATCTCGCGTGAGCATTCCGTTTCCATAAAACAACCACATTTCCAAAACATACGTATTTGCACGGGTGAATTCCCAACAGTCGTGTTTCGCGAACAAAATCGTGGTTCACTATGATTACCCTTGGATTCGAGGTACTAAGATTTGGTGTCTTGTTCCTATGTAGAAGAAGAAAAAATTGATGGCTTCCAGCTTCACAACATGCAACAACAACTTCCGCTCTGCCCCAATTGGAGGAGTGACTTATGGGCCCAACACGGCCTCTATATTTTCAATGCCGGTGGGGCAAGTTACGCAAGCCATTACGGGATTGTTCTTCGGTACCATGTTCCTACCAGTGGGTGTCGGTGCCTCAGCGTCGCAGGAAGAAGCTCTAAAGAAGTCGGACTTTGATCGACTGGCAACCATAATGGACCCTCTCAATGGGCCGTCCAAATCCGATGCCTCAGTCTTCAACCGGCTGAGCCAAAGCTCAGACGTCTCAGTTTTCAACAGACTAAGCAAGAACCAAAACGGGCCCGTAAAGAGGCTCGTGATATCTGAAGGGGCTACCCTAAAACGGATAGCCCTCCCAACTCCTCCTGCAGGTGAAGTTGTCAAAAGTGCTTCCCCTACTAGAAGATTGGTCTTCAGAAGATTGGCCGTTCCTCCGCAAACCCTACCAAGGACGTCAGTCTTCAATAGGCTGACACCAGCAACAGTCTCTCACCAAAGCCAGGGACATGAAGAAGCCGCTTCCAAAACTGAGGCGGTCCCTTCTGCAAGACACGCTCGACGTCGCTACTGGCGCCAAGTGAAGAAAGCTGGGGGAAACTTCCCCTCTGGACTTACTCCGCCAGCTCCAATGGTGGAAATTGATGCTGCTGTTCCAACCGGGAACAACTTTGATCTATTCAGTAGGGAGAAAGAACTCTCCAACGACGGTGCTGAAGAAATCGCCCCCGCCTGCAGAAGCCACAGTGCAGGAAAAACTGGAGCAGCGCCGTCAAAGGATCTTCTCCCAAATTCATAGAGTCTGGCGAAAAGTTCAGGACTCCATGATTGATCAAAACTACTCTCGTCGACCGAAAAAATCGAAGGCTCGGCAAGAGGAATTCCATCCCTCCACCATACAGCGAGGGACTTCTTCCACACAGGTGTCTATTACAACGGCTCCTTCAACTTTGGCCTCCCATAAAAGGAGGAGGCCGGAGAAAATCCCACCGCCTGCGGCAAATTCCAAAGGCGATAGACCTAAATGCCCCAAGGCTAGGGACATGATCGTGCATACGGTTTACATGGCTTCCGAAAAAGAAGAAAGCCGTGCTTCTGTAGCTCATCGACCGCAAACTCGTTCATTAACAAAATCTCAGGAGCAACAACAAAAGCTCCAGGAAATACTGACCAAAATGGCAGTACTCACTGGACAGAAGGAAAGTCCGGATCCAACAACCGAACAACGCTAAGAACAGGAGACCGATACAGAGTTCCTGTGAAGAGTGCTTGAAAGAAAGGACAAAGATGCTGCTGAGCAAGCCGCTAACATAAAGTAGATGGCGCTCTTGTTCCAGGATATGGTTTGAATGATGATCCAGCCAGAACCCCCAGCTGAGGATCCACCAATTATTATCGAGGATGACAGAGGGGAAATATCAAACTCTCTTCCGGCTTTATCAGCAGTTAAGGAGGAAACGATCTCCAAGGCTACTCTTGATGATTACATCGCTCAACAAATACGAGCTCATCAAGCAAATGAAGCGGCCGGACAAACTGTCAGAACTGGGCGACCGTATCCAGGATAGTATGACCAAATCAAGTACCTGCTAGGATATATGATCCCCAAGTTCCATGTGTACAAGGGGACATGCAAGACACACCAACACGTCGCGCAGTTCAAAGCTCTGTGCGGCAACACTGGAGGCGACGACAAACTGTTGCTTCGCCAGTTCGTTGGCAGCCTGTTAGAGACAGCCTTTGAATGGTACTCGGAGCTCCCAAATGACTCCATGAAAACATTTACAGAAATGGAACCGTTGTTCACACAGTGGTTCGCCAGGGCAAACGAGCACACCCCGATCACGGCTTTAATCAATGCCAGGGTAAGGACGGGAGAAACGTGGGTCCAATATGCGATCCGGTGGCGGAATCTGTAGTCAAAGTGCGAACAACGCATTGAAGAATTCCCCGCCGTGGGAATGTTTGTCGGGACCCTAGATCCGCAAACGACTGTGTCCCAGTTCATGACGTTCTTCAAGCCGACTCCCTTCCAGGCTCTGATAGATAAACTGGCCAAAATGGACCAGATGGGACACAGGCCTTCCTCCTTAAGTAAGGACGCTCCTCCACAGAAGCACTCTCCCAAAAAGGTGGATGCTCCGGGGGCATCATGCTCGCTCGTGGAAGAAACTCCATGGGAAATCGTTCTTTCATCAAAGACCAAAAGAATGCTGAAGGATCTACAGGCATGTCCGGCAGTCAGATGGAAAATCCCACTTGAACCTGAAATCATCAAAGGGATGGTGAAATCGCGTCCCCTACCGAAGATCGTTGACAGAGGGCAAAATCTCCAAGTCAAGCCTTCAAAGCCTTCGAAGAAAAAAAAAGAAGACCAAGGAGCCTGTGCAGCCTGTCGAGTATGACGACAAGCGTACAAACATACAAAAGTACATCGACGCGTTGGAGGAGTACAATCAGAAGGCACAGACACCGGTCACACTCGAAGAGTTCCTCAAGTATATTCTTGATAATGAAGATAGTGACAACGATGAGGAAAATGACTCATCAGAAGAAACCAAAGACTATGTAGCAAGTTGCCACATGGTCTCCCATTCGTCGTTAAATGGCGAAGAAGCTCCCTCAGCATCAGAAAACAGCGCAGAGGAACTGGGGGCAGGATCAGCGCTAAAATCCCCAGAACTGCCAGAAGACCCGATCGATAGGCTATTAAACGAAGCCTTTCAAAAAAGCAAAGTTGACCGAGAACGCAAAACAAACATATACGAAAAGGCTAAGCGTCAGCGTCAGGATGAAGAAGCTGTGGCAAGGTGGAGTCGTAAAGTACTCCAACCAAACAAAGGCACACCTGCGACAAATAAGAGCAGGATCAAGGAAGAGAAGCGGTTCGCCAAAGCCCTGTCAATGGGAATGAAGCTGCCACCTCTGGTAGAAAACACTCCAGAGGTCATATGCCTCGACGGAGAGAATTCACATCCAAACTACTGTCTATATCATCGAAGGGTCATCCACCCCACCAAAGAATGCAGTACCTTCAAGAAGTGGTGGCAAGGATATGTTGCTCACCAAAAACCCTTCAAGAGGTTGAAGCGCGAAGCTCGTCGACAGCAAAAGAGCGCGACAGATGGGCGTGACAAAACGACTGGCAACATTCATATGGTTGATACCAGTCTGGAAGGGGAAAATCCCTAAGTTCTTATTTTCGGGAGTGATTCCGAGGACGAAATACCCCTCAGCCCTCCCTTCAAAGAACTCCGCCTCAAACATGGCGATATAGGACCGAGATGTCCTTAAACTAAAAATTCGTCTCAAACATGGCGACAAGTGACCGAAATTTCCTTAAACTAAAAATTTGCCTCAAATATGGCGACATCGGATTGAGATGTCCTTAAACTAAAACTACGTCTAAAAAACGGCGATACCGGACCGAGATGTCCTTAAACTAAAAATTTGCCTCAAACATGGCGATAGTGGACCGAGAAGTCTTTAAAACTAAATATTTGCCTTAAATATGGCGATAACGGACCGAGATGTTCCTAAACTAGCACATCGCCTCCAAAACGGTGATATGCTCCCTTGAGATCTATATTGCAATCGAAGCCCCAACGGTGAAGACTGCAACTCAAGTCCCACTGGCTACACAGCTACTCCAGTGGTGAAGTCACCCCAAGTCCCACTGGCAAACATATGGGTCATTAAAAAAATGGTATGTCCACAAGGAAAATGGGCATAGATGAAAACCCGAAAGGACGTCATGAGTAAAAACAGCCGGATTACCGGCGAGCTTGTGAAAACCCGGAAGGGTGCAATCTCGTAAAAAAAAGGTATGTTCACAAGCAAAATGGGCACGGATGAAAACCCGAAAGGGAGCCGTGAGTAAAAAACAGCAGGATTACCGACGAGCTTGTGAAAACCCGGAAAGACACAATCTTCCTCTTGACTCGTAAGGAGAACTACCCCTATGAGACCCTCACGGCTCATAGGATTCAAAAGCCTTAAGCTACAGGGATCCAAACTTATTCTTAAGCCGTTGTATCCCCTAAGTTGCCCTACAGACGGTCCAATATTGGCCCCTGTATACAATCCACGGGCACAAATAAACGATTTCCCCGCCAAGTTCTACCAATGACGAGAAATGTCCTCATATGGTGAACGACACTTGTAAGTCCTCTCGACTTATAAGGAGAAAATACTCTTATAAGATCCTTACGACTTATAAGAGAACACACACTTAGGAATCCCCACGATTCCTAAGGAGAAAATAAGCCTACGAGATCCTCACAACTCATAAGGAAAAATACCTTTATGAGACCCTTACGGCTCATAAAGTCAAAAAGCCTTAGTCGACAGGATCATAACCCTGTTTGCTAAGCCATCTTTTTTCAAATCAATAAAGGCAAATGATGAGTCACTCCTGGCAATATTCCAGCCGCAGCGATACTGACGCATAAAAAGGTATTAAACTTCAAGTCCTCTCAAGGCAAATGATGAGTCGGTCCTGACAATATTCCAGTCGTAGTGATGCTGATGCCTAAAATGGTATCAAATTTCAAGTCCTCTCAAGGCAAATGATGATTCGCTCCTGGCAATATCCTAGTTGCAGCGATGCTGATGCCTAAATAGGTGTCAAACTCCAAGTCCTTTCACAGCAAATGATGATTCACTCCTGGCAAAATTCAAGTCTTAGCGATGCTGATGCCAAGGTAGGTATCAGATTCCAAACTCGCAATAAAAACAGCAGCGAGTAGCAAAAAAATGGATATGAAATAGCCGAAATGATGGGGCAACTCGCAATAAAAATCAGCGAGCAAAAAAAATATGCATATAAAAACAGCCAAAATGTTTGGGCAACTCGCAATAAAAAGCAGCGAGTAAAGATATAAAAAAAATAGCCAAAATGATTGGGCACCGCGGGTAAAAAGCTGAAATGATTGGGCAATTGCGACTTTCGCGATATGAAAAGTTGAAAAGATAGAGTATCGCGGCAATAAAAAATAAAATAAAATAAAATTTACTCTGCCCTGCAAGTATGTTCGTATTGACTCTTCTATACGATCCATGGGCGCAAATGAAAGAAAGAGAACCATATTTTCCCACCAGGCTCCGTCAAGGGGAGAGCCAGATCTTGATGGAAACATCTGCAGCCTAAAGATCAGCTCGACGCTCTTCTCATTCCAACAGGGTGCAGACGTGACGTCAGCAAAGCTCCAAGGAGCCAAATCAAAAAGGAGTAATGGCAAAATCCTAGCTCCAACTTGATGTTCCTTCTCAGTGCAGACGTGATGTCAACAAAGACCCGTGGGTCGAACAAAAAAGGAGGCATGGCAAAATCTTAGCTCTAAGTCTTGACGGTTCATATACAACTCAGAGACTATCTCGACGTTCCTTCTCATTCCAGCAGGATGCAGACGTAACGTCACCAAAAGCCCCAACGGTCGAAACAAAAAATGGAGCCATGGAAAAATCCTAGCTTCAAGTCTTGATGGTTCATATACAACTCAAAGACTATCTCGACGTTCCTTCTCATTCCAGCAGGATGCAGACGTAACGTCAACAAAAGACCCAAGGGTCGAAATCAAAAAGGAGTAATGGCAAAATCCCAGCTCCAACTCGACGTTCCCTCTCAGTGCAGACGCAATGCCAACAAAAAAAGTGGGCCGATGGAAAAAATCCTATCTCCAGCTCGACGTTCTCCTCATTCCAGCAGGGTGCGGGCGTAACTGTCAAACGAAATTGGAAAAATGGCATATTCCTAGCTCCAGACCTTGATGGCGATACATACAAGATAAAGGTCATTTGGATGTCTACCCAACTTCAGCAATGAATCGGTATGACATCACCAAAATAAAGTGGAGTAACGGCATATCCCTAGCTCCAGATCTCGATGAAAACATCTACAGCCTAGAGATCAGCCTGACGTTCCTTCTTAGTGCAAACGCGATGTCAATAAAGACCCAAGGGTCGAACAAAAAAGAAGGCATGGCGAAATCCTAGCTCTAAGTCTTGACGGTTCATATACAATTCAAAGACTATCTCGACGTTCTTTCTCATTCCAGCAGGATGCAGACGTAATGTCAACAAAAGATCTAAGGGTCGAAACCAAAAATGGAGCCATGGCAAAATCCTAGCTAGCTCCATGTCTTGACGGTTCATATACAACTCAGAGACTATCTCGACGTTCCTTCTCATTACAGCAGGATGCAGACGTAACGTCAACAAAATACCCAAGGGTCGAAATAAAAAAGGAGTAATGGAAAAATCCCAGCTCTAACTCGATGCTCCCTCTCAGTGCAGACGCAACGTCAACAAACAAAAGTGGGTTAATGGCAAAAATCCTAGCTCCAGCTCGACGTTCTCCTCATTCGAGCAGGGTGCGGGCGTAACTGTCAAATGAAATTTGAGCAATGTCATATTCCTAGCTCCGGACTTCGATGGCGATAAATACAACATAAAGGTTATTTGGATGTCTACCCAACTTCAGCAAAGAATCGGTATGACATCACCAAAATAAAGTGGTGCAACGACATATCCCTAGCTCCAGATCTCGATGGCAAAATCTACAGCCTAGAGATCAGCCTGACGTTCCTTCTGAGTGCAGACACGACGTCAACAAAGACCCAAGGGTCGAACAAAAAAGAAGGCATGGCAAAATCCTAGCTCCAAGTCTTGACGGTTCTGATTTGTCGTCAAAAACTATTATCTATTACCGCAATCAAGAACGGCGTCGCATGAAGCTAGCCGGTGAGTATGGGTCGGTCCACAGGGATGTTGTGAATCTCCTAATCGCGCTTACGAGTTAATTCCGAAGGGTGTTCGGATTTCTTATTAAATCTAAAATCTAAATTATTCTATAAACTAAATTAATCTAGATCTATTCTTGCTAGGGTTAGGTTTAGGGATGGTTTGGAAATGCAAGTAAATCTCAACGCTTTCATACCCGAATGAAGATCTATGAGGAGTTATGGTAATTATCAATAAAGGGGATTAGATCCATTCGGGAAGGTGTTCCTTCCTCTAGGTTCTTGTCCTTCCTTTAGAAATCCTTACCCTAACCTCCATGGAAAACGCGCGCAACCGGGCCTTTACACTACGGTGTCACCGCTACCTCGAGGGATAGGGTGCCGTAGGGCGCGGTGTGTGCGTGTATGCATGGAGTCCTATTCAAAATGTATTATGGGTAAGAAAGGGATGAGAGATCTCATCTCTCAAAATCCTTCCCCAAAGCTAACTCTAAACAAGTTCTTAGGGCATGAAATTAAATCTATCTAGGGCAAAGAATTGAAATCTAAACTAGAGCGAGGAATTAAATCTACTTACAGATGCATTTCTCCAACCATCAATGCAGGGTTGTCAGAGCTGAATTTCCGAATTGAAGAGAGGCACCGATGCTCTCCATAAGAATTCTGAATTTATTATTAAAAGGAGGCATAAAAAATTACAATGATTAGAGTTCCTATTTATAAAGAATAGGAAACCCTAGGGTACATTTTGATCCGCATGTCTAAATTTACAAAAATAGCCCTAGGTCAACTTTTCAGCGCCGCCACAGCTTTTGGCAAAATTTTCACCGCGTACGGGCATAGAACGGCCGCGGAACCGCGGCATGGGTAGGCCTTGGGCCGCGGTTCCACGGCCCTTTGGTGCGTTCAGCTTATGAAATTTCATGGGCTGCTTAAGGTTTCTTTGGTCTTTTCATTTCTTTAGTTGTTTCTCCATTTGGGCTTCTACATTGGTTCCAGATCTTCAGTGAACAATTTGCAATGACTTTTTAACCGTTTGCCTTGTAATTTGGACCTTAAGTTGCCTTGTTAATTGTAAACTGTCTTTCGATGTAGGCTTGACTAAGATCCTCCTATTTGTTGGTCAAAGTCCACTTTTGCATCGTCTTTTCATCGTTTTCACTGTTTTAGATTCACGAACCTGTAACCTGTAACATGTAGCAGACATGCGTCAAAAGCACCTGTTTATTTATAAAATGAATAAGAATGAGGAATATAATAATGCAATATTCTGGTGTGAACAGGTTCATATACAACTCAGAGACTATCTTGACGTTCCTTCTTATTCCAGCAGGATGCAGACGTAACATCAACAAAAGACCCAAGGGTCGAAACCAAAAGTGGAGCCATGGAAAAATCCTAGCTCTAAGTCTTGACGGTTCATATATAACTTATAGACTATCTCGACGTTCCTTCTCATTCCAGCAGGATGCAGACGTAACGTCAAAAAAGACCCAAAGGTCGAAATAAAAAAGGAGTAATGGTAAAATCCCAGCTCCAACTCGACATTCCCTCTCAGTGCAGATGAAACGTCAACAAATAAAAGTGGGCTGATGGCAAAAATCCTAGCTCCATCTCGACGTTCTCCTCATTCCAGTAGGGTGCGGGAGTAACTGTCAAACGAAATTGGAGCAATGGCATATTCCCAGCTTCGGAACTCGATGGCGATACATACAACATGAAGGTCATTTGGATGTCTACCCAACTTTAGCAAAGAATCGGTATGACATCACTAAAATAAAGTGGAGCAACGGCATATCCCTAGCTTCAGATCTCGATGGTAACATCTGCAGCCTAGAGATCAGCCTGACGTTCCTTCTGAGTGCAGACGCGACGTTAACAAAGACCCAAGGGTCAAACAAAAAAGGAGGCATGGAAAAATCCTAGCTCCAAGTCTTGACGGTTCATATACAACTCAGAGACGATCTCGACGTTCCTTCTCATTCCAGCAGGATGCAGACGTAACGTCAACAAAAGACCCAAGGGTCGAAACCAAAAATGGAGCCATGGCAAAATCCTAGCTCCATGTCTTGACGGTTCAAATACAACTCAGAGACTATCTCGACATTCCTTCTCATTCCAGCAAATGCAGACGTAACGTCAACAAAAGACCCAAGGGTCGAAATCAAAAAGGAGTAATGGCAAAATCCCAGCTCTAACTCGACGTTCCCTCTCGGGGCAGACGCAACGTTAACAAACAAAAGTAGAGTGATGGCAAAAATCCTAGCTCCAGCTCGACGTTTTCCTCATTTCAGCAGGATGAGGACGCAACAATCAAATAAATGTGAAGTGGCGGCAAAATCCTAGCTTCAGATCTTAATGGAAACATCTAAAGCTTAGAGATCACCCCGACGTTCTCCTCATGCTAGCAGGGTACAGACATGACGTCAACAAAGACCCAAGGGTCAAATAAAAAATGGAGTCATGGCAAAATCCTAACTCCAAGTCTCGACAACGCATATACAACCTAGAGGCTTTCCCGGCGTTCCTTCTCACTCTAGTAGGATGTAGACGCAACGTCAACAAAAGACCCAAGGGTCGAAATGAAAATGGAGCAATGGCATATTCCTAGCTCCGGACTTCAACTGTGATATATACAGTATGGAGGTCCTACAGATGTCTACCCTACTTCAGCAAAGAATCGGCGTGACATCATCAAAGCAAAAAAACGAAGTGACGGCATATTCCTAGCTTCGGGTCTTGACGGCAACTCATATAAAACCCGAAAGACCATTGGAGATCAACCCACCCCAGAAGGGTGCGGTTATGACTCATCAGACTCCAAATTGAGCCTAACCTTAAGTAAAAAGCGTCATGGAAAATTCCTAATGCTTGCTCTTCTAACGGTAATATAACCTAAGGAGATTACTTGAAGACGTCTTGTCCAGCTTCTGAAGGAATCAGAGACATGACAGTCGTGAGGTGATGGCATATTCCTAGCTCCGGGCTTCAACTGCAATATATACAACATAAAGGTCCTATAGATGTCTAACCTACTTCAACAAAGAAATGGCATGATATCGTCAAAACAAAAAATGAAGCAACAACATATTCCTAGTTTTGGGTCTCGACGGCAACTCATATAAAGCCTAAAAGACTATCGGAGATCATTCCACTCCAGCGCAGAATGGTTATGACTCATCGGAGCTCCAAATTGAGCCTAACCTCAAGTAAAAAGTGTCATGGCAAATTCCTAACACTTGTTCTTCCGACGGTAATATGACCTAAGAAGATTACTTGAAGACATCTTGTCCAGCCTCAGAAGGGATGAGAGACACGACAGTCGCGGGGCTACTCGAACAGTAGCTTAAAGACTACATATCGAGGAATACATCAGTCATTGCGACGGTACCATGGACTAAAACCCTAGTACCACAAACCTAACGGACCCCTGTAGTAAAGAATAGGGGTTATCTATATTTGACGTTAGGATATACCTGCGAGATCCTCTCGACTCATCTCGACTCGTAGGGAAAAACATCTTTATGAAACCCTCACAGCTCATGAAGGTGAAAAGCCTTAGGTGACAGGGATATGAATGTTAGTGTATATGCCCTAGGGGCCATTATTGTATCATACTAGCTTGTATATTACTTAATGGAAGCTTGGGATATTCATAGTTATATATCAGTCTTGCTAAAAATGGTAGTATGCTACTTGGTTTGTTTCTACTTTAATATGTGCATATGTTTCTTGTAACGTATCATTTATACATATTAATAGAGCCCATAGGATCTTTGCTTGATTACCAGCGTTGTGATGGCAGTCACACTAGTGGGGGCTGGGTAGTCTATAAGCAACATCCTATACAGGTCCCTGGTCATTGGATTATCGAGACAGGGCATCGATATTCCGGAGTAGAGTAGTGTGTACGCTTCTCATCCCAGTTGGGAAGATGGTCTGTCCCACAGCCATCAGTACGTCGTACTGGAGATAGTATACAGGTGCTTGTTAGGTTACGAGTACACCGGACAGGACTCGTAGAGGGAACTGTTGGTTGGTATTATACCTGTCGTCAGTTAACAGTTCCCAGGTGACATGAGTACAGCATAGTCCGCAGACTTGACACTGCTACTTCGCCTCGAGTGTGTCCCACTGTTCTTAGATTGCTACCCTACCACGGCTCAAAGGAGTTGTGCAAACAGGTAGCAGTTGGGTGCAGTCCCGAGCACTTGGAGGCAGTGGCGGTTAGACAGGATTCGTCTCTCCCGGTATTGGGAGTTGGTATCGCGCTGTGTCAGAGAGCCATTACGCAAAGTCCCTGGCCAGGGCAAGCGAGATTTACTGGTAAGTTCCAGTAGTTTCTCAGGGTGTAATGGGCTACGCTCCGACACGACTTATACCGCTATTAGGGGACTGACGCTTGCCGCCCCCTAGGCTCGATATGCGATAGTCTTAGACGAACAGACCGGACTGTACGGAGATTGTCACATCAGGCTCAGTAGGAGTTCGGATGGGTTTCCTCATCGGCCTTCTTATCGACTCTACCTGGGAACCATTACGTACAGCTAGTGCCGCTTGCGGTCTGTGGTTAAACCCACTGCCAGCGTAGTGTCGAGTCTTTAGAGTCCCACACAGAGAGTTTTCCTGCTCCAGGCGAAACGATATAGAGGTCGTATGGTTTTACGACAAGGGTTCGGACGCGTACGTGTGTTTACGCACGTACGACGTTCGGACAGTTTTTACTAGCCGGCTTTGGTTTAAGCCAGATTCTAGTATCGGGTTATTGGATTTATACAGTCTAAAGTTTTTCCGTGTTTTCACGGATAGGAGGGGCCTTCTCATAATTTGTCGGGAAGATTCTAGAAGGATGATGACATGGAGGGTAAGGTGGCATTATCATTTAATGCATTTGTGACTCACTTAGATGAATCATTCAAGTGAGTTAATGAAGCATTTATTACTTAATGACTCACTTGATGATTCATTGCATATATTTAATGAAGCATGGTGATAATGCATTTTGAATTATTCATTTTGATTTTCTTATGCTTCATAATATATTAGAAGTGAGAAGCTTTTTTATTCATTCTTATGCTCACCTTCTCTCTCCTCAAGCTCATTCTCTCTTGAAACCCTAATCCTCCCCTCTCATGTGTTGAGATCAAAGATTAGATAGACTAATACATCCATAACCTCACTCTATGTCCCCTAGGTAGCTTAGATTAGCACTTTAAGCAACCTAGTTATCTCAAGTTAGAGATCAAGCTTGAAGTAGGAGCTTTCGAGTGGATCGTCTTTGATTCGAGGAGGCCGTTGAGGTGCCGACGTTCCAAGGAGCCTACGAGGAGTGGAGGACAGCGATGAAGACCCGAAGGACAAGTAACGTGAGGCATAAATTCGAATCCGAGTAGTTAAACCTTTCGTAGTATGCTAGTAACGGTTTAGATACGATTCATACGCTCAAGTCCGTGTTACGAAGCTTTGATAATCGTTCCCGCAAGTTCGTGGGGTGCGTGACATGGACTTACAGTGGTATCAGAGCCAACTAAACCATTACTAGCTTGTTAGCAACTGATTATAACTTCGATCGACGGAAAAACATGAAAACGAAACCCCGGAACCCTAACAGTTTCTGTAAATTTTAAACGTGTCGAAAAAAAATTTGATATGCCTTAAAATTCACAGCAGGGAAATAAAAGAAATCTGGGAAAATACAATGTTCTAACTCGGCAAGATGGCCGTGGATCCGCGGCAATATGGTGCTTTTGGCCGCGGATCCGCGGCGGAGTCAACTCCGAGTTGACTCGGATTTTCCCAGAAATTCATATTTTTTGGTTTTTTATTTTCCTGTATATTCTGTTTCTGCCCAGGTTACTTCTGTGCTGATTTGCTTTTGGGGTAGACACGGATAAAGGTAGTCGATTGATATTCTAAATTAATTGCTAATCGAGTTTTTATCTGTAATGTTTAATGTGTTCGTAAACCTCCCCTAACTGCTAGTATGTCGGTTGGCAGGGGGTTGCACATTTCTGTAATATTTACTGTTTGTGTATATGGACTTGATTGGAATGTTGTGATGATTAGCCGGGGTTTGAGATGTGTTTTATATTCATTCATTCGATGTAATTATAATATAATGTAATATTCTTTTGCGGGGCACATCCAGGTTGCGGTTGTAGCCACTGTTGTATTATTTCTTTTTACTATTTATGCTCGTAGGATAGACCCAAGGTGGGGTGCACAAACTACCGGGTACTTTGAAGTGTTTAGTGGCCTACTTATGTTGTTGAGGGAGACCGCTTCACTTCGGGCACTTGATGGGTAGTTTGCCGTACCCGTAGGGGTTTGGGATGGGGTAATGGCTATTCATCACAACTGTGTAATCCGTCTTTTGTTGCAGGCTCAAAGCAAACGCGGATTGCTTGCATATCCAATAGAGTTCATCAGTGATCTGGAATGCTTATTATTGCGTCTGACGAATGTACAATATCTATATATGATAGCTATTAGACGTCACTTATGTTTTACACCCGCGCTAGCCCAGCCCCCGCTCTGTCGTTAGTTAAGTAACCTAAAGGGTGATGACGGGATCCAGTGGCGAATGCGGATGGCATAAGAGGACGTGGTATTTTCGTTGTTTTCTGCAATGATAGGATAAATGATGGGACGCATTATTATAATGCAAAGAAAATAAACCACAGTTAAGTCGTTGGAACAAATTTAAAAGAAACCACTCGGTTATTTTAAAAGAGGAGAATTTTTAATTGCGGAGCTTTAACCACTCCTTTTAAAAAGTATCAAGTTCCTTCGATTATATCAAGTTCACTACGTTCACGGTTTTGCCAAAACCAGTCGTAGCCCTCCGTCATTTCATATGGAAATTCAATAGTATTCAAGCTATGTTTGTTGACCTTCGTCAAGGCATAGTGATTGGTAGCTGTTGGGTGTTCATATGTAGCATAGATAGATGCGTTGGTTTGGGACAGTCGTATTACCTTGTTGACCTTCGTCAAGGGTATATACGGGTGGGTTCAAATTAATCTGAACAATGACGGGTAGAACTTGATATGTGACTTATGATTTGTTGACCTTCGTCAAGGTCATAAGAGCATGAGGCAAAAATCCACATCCGGAGTTTCTAAAGAAACTGAAACTTGCTAGTGTTGCATACTATTTGGAGTTTGATGAATGTTAGTAGGATTCCTCCAACATTATCATACGATGATATTTGGATCCCGATCCTACTGTGAGTACATGATACTTATCAGGAGATTCGTCACTTAACGATCAATGCTATAAACCAAGTAGGTGTCGAGAAAGGTGTCAGCGGGGCTACGCCCCCAGAGAAAAGAGGTTATTTAATTAAGGAACTTCGCGAAAGCGTTGGAAAACCTCCCTCGAAGTATCGACACTGGCCTGGCTGAACGGTTAAGCAAGTATTGTACGGTGAGAATTGTCCTGACTAATTCTTCTTTTATGGTTTGAGGAAGGATTCGAGAAACAGTGGGAGCCATCCAGTTTAGATAAACTAAAAACCAATCTAAACTTGCAACAGCATCATGCTAAAATATTTTCTTCTCTTTCTCTCATTGCAGCGACCTTGTGACCACGACTAGGTTACATCTATATAACAATTTGACTGAATCTGACTTATATGACTGGCAAAAGTCTGTCCAGATGTCCATTGCCTATAACAAGCTGGACCACCCTATTACTACTCAAGATCCCGCCGTCCCAGGTCCAGTTTCCACCGTCGCAGATAAGGATATCCGTCAGACAAGGGAAAAGGATAAAGCGAAATCTAAGTACCTCATGATGGCTTCAGTTGATGGTGTATACCAGAAGCAGCACGAAAAGATGGACTTATTTTCCATCTTTCTCCATGACAAAGATTTATATGGAGAGCAATCTCATATCACAAGATATGAGACCTCGACCGAATTAATTCAAGCGAGGTTGGCAGTCGGGTCATCTGTAGGGGACAACGTCCTTACAATGACTAGCTATATTGATGATCTCAAGGACCTGGAGACCACGTTGGGAAACATGTCAGATACTGACTTGGTTCTTCAGTCTCTGCCTTCTACCCTGAAGGAAACCAGGGAAGTAGAAGGAAAGATAAGGGCAAAAGTTTCGGGACTGAATGTAGTAAAAGAGGGACATTCCTATTGTTGTGGGATTGAGCATTGGCAGAAGGATTGCAGGGCTTTGAAAACCAGTAGCCAGGATACGAAGCATATTATGGCTTCGGCCTCAAGTGTGTTTGTAATTGAGAACTGTTTGTCAATTAACTCTACTTCCTGGGTACTAGATACCGGAGCAGGATATCATATATGTAATTCATTATATGCTTTGAGAAACCGTAGAGTTATGAAGGTAGGTGATTTGTCTCTCAGAGTTGCAAACGGAATGAGCGTGGACGCTGAATCCGTGGGAGAATATCACCTAGGTTTGACAAGTGGGCAGATATTGATTCTACGTAACTGTCTGTATATACCTAGTTTGACTTGTAATATCATATCAGTGTCCTCACTTTCGAGAGAGGGATATGATTTTACATTCGTAAGCGATGTAGTTCACATCCACCTAAATCAGGTTCTTATTGGGTCCGGTACATTAGATGACGGTATATACGTATTGAGTCAAGCTCAGGTTTTCAATGTCCAGAACACACTTAAAAGAAAGTCTCCAGAAATAAATCGGGCTTTCTTATGGCATTGTAGACTAGGTCACATCAATGAAATACGATTAACTAAGTTACATAGAGAAGGATATTTGAATCCGTTCGAATATCAATCTTATGCTACTTGTGAATCTTGTCTCATGGGAAAGATGACAAAGACTCTGTTTACTGGACACGGAGTAAGAGTAAGCGAGCTCTTGGGACACATACACAGTGACGTGTGTGGCTAATAAAGTTAAAAAGTCTCAGGCGACAGATCTAAACCTGTTTTCTAAGCCATCGCTGCCCTACAAGAAGGTCCAAACTGACTCTTGTATACTATCCACGGGCCACATTCGCCAATGAAATGAAGAAGCTACTTACGGGACCTCACGACTCGTAAGGAAAAAAAAGAGTACCCGAGTGAGATCCTTACGACTCACGGAGGCGATGAACACTTACAAATCCTCACAATTTTTAGGGAGAATACACACCTATGAGATCCTCAAAACTCATAGGGAAAAAACCCCTTCTTGAGACCCTTATGGCTCAAGAAGATAAAAAACCCTTACGCTACAAGGATCCTAAACTTGTCTTCTAAGCCATCAATTATATGGCCATGCATAACTCTGCACTACTTCACCCATGTACATACTTACGTGGGCAAAATAGTGGGGGGAATTTATTCTCGCCAAATTTTTTGGCAAAGAGCTATTTATTCTATTACAAAAATAGGGGAAGAGGAAAAGAATCCTCATAGTTTGGCATCACGTGATAAATACGTGGGCGCTTATATGCAAAGCATATAAGCGCTGAAAACAAATAACTAATGGTCAAATTGGCCTCACGTGTTAAACACGTGAATGCTCATATGCAAAGCATATGAGCGCTGAATAAAATAAACTTAAAGGCCAAACTGGCCTCACGTGTTAAACACGTGAGCGCTCATATGTGGCCTCACGTGTTAAACACGTGAGCGCTCATATGCAAAACATATGAGCGCTGAATAAAATAAACCTAAAGGCCAAACTGGCCTCACGTGTTAAACCATGAGCGTTATTATGCAAAGCATATGAGTGCTGAACATAAATAACTAAATGCCAAACATGCCTCACATATTAAACACGTGGGCGCTCATATGCAAAGCATATAAGCGCTGAAAAAAACAGGCGAAAACCACACTAGGGGTCACGTGTTAAACACGCGAGTTCTCTTGCCATATTCTTTGGCAGCGCTCACAAGCAAAGCATGTGAGCACCCCAATTTAAAATGCTCCCATCTGATAGAATTAAATTATATGTGATAGAACTAAATTCTATTTGGGAAATATTTTCCCTGATCTTTCTAATATGGAAAGATCTTTCTCTAATAGAGCATTTTGGATTTAAAATCCAATGGTGATAAAATATCACCAATTAAACCATCTGATAGAATTAAATTCTATATGGGAAATATTTTCCTGATCTTTCTCAAACTAGAAAGATCTTCTATGTTAAACAGAGGACTCTTGGATCAAAGATCCAACGGTGATTATAAAATCACCCATTGATCATTTAATAGAATAAAATTCTATCTTAGGATAATATCTTCTTAATCTTGTTAAAATAACAAGATATTAATATGACAGAATAAAATTCTAATCTTGTTAAAATAACAAGATATTAATAAGGTAAAATAAAATTCTAATTTTATTAAACTAACAAGATATTCATATGATAAAATAAAATTCTAATCTTATTAAACTAATAAGATATTTATATGATAGAATAAATTCTATCTTAGGAAAATATTTCCTAATCTTGTTAAACAAACAAGAAATCTTCTCTGTTAAACAGAGTGCCTTTGGATTAAAAATCTAACGGTGAATAAAATTCACCGATTGATCTACGAGATCATTTTGATTTATCATGAAATCAATCATGATCTCTCAATGCGAGATGTTTTCAGCAAATTAATTTTTCTCTTCTCCTATAAATAGGAGCAAAGAGATTAATCAAAGAGGAGAAAAAGAAAATAGGGAACCCCATAAGCTTATGAAAAATACAGAAATCTCTCAAAACAATATGGAATTCAATTCTCAATAAGAGAAGAAGACTTTTTTCCTCAAAACCCTAGGTAAAGAAAACACAGAGATCAAAATATCTCTTTTTACATATCTAAGGGTTTAACCCTTCTCAAAGAACTTAGTTCTTTCTCTGGATCAGAGATTCACAAGACAAGTCTCCCACAAGTTGAGAATTTAATTCTCATTGGGAATGTTACCTCATAAAAAAAGGAAAATGGGGAAAATTCCTAACTATTAAAGTCTCACGTATTAAAAACGTGAGCGCCTATATGTAAAGCATATAGGCGCTGCAATCAAATAATTGGCAAGCCAAACAGGCCTCACGTGTTAAACACGTGAGAGTTTATATGCATATGAGCGCTAAAAATAAAGCATGCTGAAACCCATGCTAGGGGTCACGTGTTAAACACGTGAGTTCTTTCGCTGCACTCTTTGGCAAGATAGAATTAAATTTTGTTTGGGGAATATTTTTCCTGATCTTTCTGATACGGAAAGATTCTTCTCTAACGGAGAATTTTGGATTTAAAATCCAATTGTGATAAAATATCATCAATCAAACTACCTAATAGAATTAAATTCTATATGGGAAATATTTTCTTGATCTTTCTCAAATTAGAAAGATCTTCTCTGTTAAATAGAGGACCCTTAGATCAAAAATCCAACGGTGATTATAAAATCACCCATCGATCATCTAATAGAATAAAAATTCTATCTTAGGAAAAGATATTTTCTAATCTTATTAAATAAACAAGAAAACATCTCTATTAAACAGAGAGCTTTTGGATTAAAAATCCAATGGTGAATAAATTCACCAAGTGATCCGAGAGATCATTTTGGATTGATTATGAAATCAATCATGATCTCTCAATCAGAGATTTTCCTAACAAGTTGATCTTTTCTCTTATCCTATAAATAGAAGAGAAAAAACAAAAAAAGAGGAGAGAAGAGAGAAACAGAACTCCCCACAAGCTTCTGCCAAAAAAATATACAGTGAGCTCTTGAAAAAGAAAGAGAATTTAATTCTCAAAAGAAGAAGAAGACTTGCCTTATTGAAACCCTAGGTAAAAAAAACACACACAGAGATCATAGTGTCTCTTCTTTTCCTATCTGAGGGTTTAACCCTTCATATAAGAACTTAGTTCTTTCTCGGATTGAGATTTGCAGAAGCAAATCTCCCCACAAGTTGAGAATTTAATTCTCATCGGGGAGATTTCGTTCTGCAGATTTAAAACTTAGGGGAAAAAACTAGGTCATAAAAGAAAAAGAAATATCAGGAGCATATGGGAATTTAATTCCTCCAAAAATTAGGATTTAACCCTATATAAAGAACTTAGTTATTCAAAAAAATGACGATGATCCAAGATCCTCAAAACCGAAATCTTGATGATCATTAATGACTAAAAATTTCATCAACAGGAGATCGATATCTCTAAGAAAACACAAAAAATAGATTGGTGACTCGTTAGTGCTTAGCACTATTATGAAGCCTCACGTGTTTCCCATATGAGTGCTTCAAACAAACAAAAAGAACAACCAAAATTACCTCACGTGTTTCCCCATGTGAGTGCTTAAAAAAAGGAAACAAGCAAAAGAAAAGCCAAAGCTTCTTCACATCATTCTCACGTGGGCGCTTAAAAAGCAAAGAAAAACTTCTTTGTCAATTAGGCAGCCGTCACAAAAGAAAGCAGCCATGTGTTTTGCACGAGGGATCTAATCAAGTGCTTAGCACTTCTGTAAAGGAGGGGCAACGCCCCATATTTATGGGCCTCACGTGTTTCGCACATGAGCGCCACAGAACACTAGTGATTAGCACTAATCCAGTGCCTACGTGAAACGCATGTGAGTATTGTATGTCTCAGTGCTTAGAACTGTGGAGTAATTATATCTCAGCCCAAATCGACTAAGTTTCCTGAGGTTAAACCTCTTTGATTTTAAATCAACCGAGCTCATATGGCTCATGATTTCCCAAACTGATCTTAGTCTTAAAAATGACTAGTGGTCTCCTATTGATGATATCCAAAATGATATTCATCTTGTGTCTCCTAAAGTAATCTTAGTCTCAAATACGACTAATAATTCTTAGGTCCACAACAACCCTTTTTCTCTCAAATACGGGATTTAGTTCAAAAGGGTATATCTCTCTACACCTCTGATACACGTCGTTGTAATTCCTCAACGTCTTCAGAGAGACAATTTCTTTCGCTCATGCACTTCCAAATTGACGTGCAACCCTCAAATCAGATCGTGCCTCAAATTGGGCACATTCCATATCACCATTGATGATATCCAAATTGATATTCATCCCGTGTCTCCTAAAGTAATCTTAGTCTCAAATATGACTATTGATTCTTCGGTCCACAACAACCCTTTTTCCCTCAAATACAGGATTTGGTTCAAAAGGGTACATCTCTCCACACCTGTGATACATGTCGTTATAATTCCTCAACGTCTTCAGAGAGGTGGCGGGTCCCGATGATCAACAACTTCTTTCACTCATGCACTTCCAAATTGATGTGCATGCCTCAAATCGGATCGTGCCCCAAATTGGGCACATTCCATATCACCATTGATGATATCCAAAATGATATTCATCTTATGTCTGCTTAAGTAATCTTAGTCTCAAATACGATTAGGTCCACAACAACCCTTTTTCCCTCAAATACGGGATTTGGTTCAAAAGGGTATATCTCTCCACACCTCTGATTCATGTCGTTGTAATTCCTCAACGTCTTCAGAGAGGTAGCGGATCCCGATGACCAATAACTTCTTTCGCTGATGCACTTCCAAATTGATGTGCATGCCTCAAATCGGATCGTGCATAAATTGGGCACATTCCATATCTCCATTGTTCACTTCATCACGTAACAAATACATGTACGCGTAAGATAAATAATGGACCGAAATTTCTTTAAACTAATATTCTCCCCAAATAAGGCGATAACGGACCGAAATGTCCTTAAACTAACATTCGTCCCCAAAACGGGAATGTTGGACCGAAATGTCCCTAAACTAATACTCGCCCCCAAATATGGTGACAAAGGACCGAACCGTCCTTAAACTAACATTTCGTCTTAAACATGGCGATAATGGACCACGATGTCCTTAAACTAAAATAATCGAGCCCGAATGCTCATATGTTTAAGCTGATCTTAATCTCAAACCAGATTAATGATCCTTAAATCAACATAAACTCAAATATAAAAATATATGGATTTGGACTAATCCACGCTCTACGGGCGACGACAGAAACCAGTCTCCGTATACAATCCACGGGCAACCTAAACAAACAAAAAAACACACAACACGAAGTGAATTTCCGGAGCAGGAGAAAGTGGTTATCGTGATGCGATAACGTAATTAACTGCAGGGCCTTGCGCCGGCAGGGAAGAGCGTCCCCACAATAAAAAACCCCTCACAAACGAGGGGGAATGTGATAAAGTCTGCTACAACGGCCGCATCCGTCCAAATCTCCGATATATGGTGCCTTAAATCAACTTGGTATCTTTGGAGAGGTGGATAGATAAATACAAATAGCATCTGCCCCCAGGATTCAGGCCATACGTCCCAATGTCCCGGTCCGTCTTCCGGCGGTGAACAGTGTCATAAGCCGGAGGGTCAACAGAAGTCCGTCACTACCATCCCGATCTTTGGGAGTGATACCAAGGAAGATGAAGAAATAGTCTACTCGGGGCAACCCCAAGACAACAGGACCGGACCATCTACTCCTATTTTGGTCTTTCGCAGTGACTCTGAGGACGAGTCCAACGCAGTGTTCTCCATCCGCCCATCAGTGCAAACCCTCGCCGGAGCAAATCGTAGCCTGCAAATCACAATGGCTCCGCCTCGGCACTACAAGGAACTTGATGCGCTCGGTACATACAACGTACAAGAACTACAGACTTTCTACGTGCCTCCCAGGCGAAAAGGTGAAAAGGCGATCCTCTTCTATCAATCTATGGAGACCAGAAAAGAGAAAGAAGTCTGGCACGGTGCCGACTTTGAATTTGATAGGCTTCAACCAATCCGTCTGCCAAGATACTACGCCGAGGGATTGAAAAGGCTGTTAAGATGCCAAGTTGTACCCCTCGAACAAACTGTTCGGTAAGCCCAATTCTACAAAAAGATTTAGGATATCCCTAGGACCTAGCGAAAGATGCTCAACGGGAAGATGGAGACAACTGGGCTCGGATACGTTTGGTCCAGCAAACGGGAGCAGTTCCACAGCTGCCATGTCATAAGCAGCTCCAGAGAAGAGGAAAATGCTCTTCCAAATGGCCGTGATGTTGAAACAGAGCGAAATCCCGCTCTAAGAATGTTAAGTCCGTCGCTCGAAGAACAAATAGACAAGCTAATAGAAGAGGCTTGTCAAATGAGTCAAGACAACCATAGCCGCGAAATGACTATCTATGAAAAATCCAGGACGCAACGCCTTAATCAGCAGTTTGCGGAAAAGGAAGACTACAATGCCCTCCATCCCCAGCCCGCTATATCTCCTCGCGAAAGGGGAAAATCCCGAAATAGAGGCAAAAACAGGGCAAAGAACGCAAACAACGTTCGAAAACAACAAAGCGGATCTGAGAAGCCGTGCAATCGAGAAAAAGTCGATTGGAACCCGTCATTTATAAAGAATATGGGTCGGGAGTACTCTTTCCCTCAAGAAAAGACAAGGAAAATATTCAACCTTGTCATGAAGTATCAAATGGTGACGCTCCTGGAGTCTCGGCACCCAGAACAAATAAACAAGGTCTATCACCCAGATTATTGGTCCTACCACTGAGCCATAGTTCATCCCCTTGAAGACTGCTTCACCTTCAAATACTGGGTCAAAAACCAGTATCAACAAGGTAGGTTCGCTTTATCCGACAGATGGAGGGTAACCCCATAGTAAAATCATGATCCAAAGAGGACCTATACCGTGAGGATAGGACCAGCTCAACATCAAGGATGGAAGCGAATCCGTACCTGCCATGTGATAACACTCTCAAAGGAGGGAGGGCACGAGACTATAGATGACCCCTTCTAGTGCTTTGCAAATGAAGATGAGGACGGGGTGATCTTAGAGTTTCCACCAGCACCAAAAGAGCTGAAAGACGGGATAGACACTAGGGCGGACAACCTAAGGAAAATTGACTTAGGGACGGAAAATGAGCCGAGACCAACGTTCGTCAGTGAGTTGCTATCTAAAAAACAGGTAGCCATGTTAAAAGATGTGCTCATGTAATATAAGGACTGCTTCGTATGGAATTATTCCGAAATGCCAGGTTTAGATCCAAAGGTGGCATAAACTGGCCATATCGCCAAACATAAAACTAGTCAAACAGGCGCCAAGAAAAATGCGGCTCGAACTTGAGATGAGTATCAATGCTGAAGTCAAGAAACTAATCTGACTCCGGCTTCATCCAAGAAGTTCAATATCCCGACTGGATCGCTGACATCGGAAAAATGGGACGGTGCGCATCTGCGTGGACTTTCGGGACCTCAACAAAACTTGCCCGAAGGATGATTTTCCAGTACTTGTTACCGAGCTGATGATTGATAACATGTCTACCCATGAGTTTTTTTCCTTCATGGATGGATCTTCAGGATACAACAAAATAAAAAGGCATCCTGAAGACCAAAAACATACCGCCTTCCGAACTCCGCTGGGCATATTCTGCTATAAGGTGATGCCTTTCGGTTTAAAGAACGCTGGCGCTATCTACCAGAGGGTCATGATGAAGATCTTCGATGACCTCATCCATGATGAAGATCTTCGATGACCTCATCCATGAGATTGTCGAATGCTACATCGACGAACTTGTGGTGAAGAGCAAGTCTTAAGAGGAACATTGGGAACATCTATATATAGTGTTCCAACGTCTTCAGAAGTATAATATGAAGATGAATCCTCTAAAATGCGCGTTTGGAGTCTCCTCAAGCAAATTCCTAGAATTCATCATACGGCACCGGGGTATCAAAATTGATCCCTCAAAGATCAAGGAAATTACGGAAATGCCCACGCCAAGGACCCTCCAATAGTTGCGATCCCTTCAAGGAAATATCGCATATATCCGGTGGTTCATAGCCAACCTCTCCGGAAAATACCGTCCCTACAGTCATTTGATGAAGAAAGGGACCCCGTTCGTTTGGGATCAAAAGTGCCAAAATGCACTTGATGAAATCAAGCAATACCTGCAAAATCCACCGGTATTGACCGCTCCGGTTAAGGGAAAACCCCTTATCCTATATACAACAGCTTTTGAGGGTTCTCTAGGCGCGCTATGGGCACAAGAGAACGATTAAGGAAAAGAGAGAGCTTTGTACTATTTGAGTCGAGTTCTCCTGGGGACAGAAAACAACTGCACCCCCATCGAAAAGCATTGCCTGGCACTGATCTTCGCGATAATGAAGCTCAGACATTACGCCTTGGCACATGAGGTCCATCTCATATCAAAGGCGGATTCTCTCAAATATCTAATGTTAAGGGCCATATTAACAGAAAGGCTTACCAAATGGGCCCTCCTCTTGATGGAGTTCTCGATAACGTATCGACCCCTTAAAGCAGTGAAAGGCCAGGCCATTGCCTATTTTCTCGCGGAGCATCCGATACCAGCCGACTCTACCTTAAATTGTGAGTTGCTGGTTGAACATGAGTTCGACACAATCGAAGGAGAGAAGCAAGAAAATGATTCCCGATGGGAACTCTACTTCGATGGGGCATCTTCCATGAAGTGATGAAAGCAAAACACCCCTATAATCAAAGCCGGGGTGGGCCTTATCTTCGTGACTCCACAAGGAGGGATAATGCGTTACACCCTTTCCTTAACGGAGCCAAGGACTAATAACGAAGCTGAGTATGAAGCTTTGATAGCAGGTCTAGAGATCGCTGTCGACATGAGAATCAAAGACCTCCTCATATATGGAGACTCCCAGCTGATCGTTAGCCAAGTAAATAGCGACTATCAGATGTGCAAGCCAGAGATGATAAAGTATGGCGAAAGAGTGCAGCAAATGCTGACACAAATCCCCTCCTTCATTCTGGAGAGTATAACGCGTGCAGAAAACAGCAAGGCGGATGTGTTGGCCAAATTGGCTAAGGAATTAGCCGACGAAGACCTCGATGACGTAAAGATCATCGTGCAAAGCCGCAGGATCCTCGCGCCGACAGAAATATCTTTGGGAGACTTAACAGAGCCATCCGAAGGAAAAGAAACGACCGAACAAGTGACCCTTCAAATGAGGGATGAGGAAAAGGTCAACGATTGGAGGGAAGTCTTTATAGACTACTTCAAATCCTAACGAACGCCCAAAAATGCATCGTCTAGACATCGGCTCATAAAAAGAGCTTTGTCCTTCACCTTCGTCAATGATACACTATTTAATAGATCGTTCGACTGTTTGTGGCTAAGATGCCTAGGACTGGAAGAAGCAATGAAAGTCGTCCATGAAACTCATGACGGACTCTACGGTTCTCACCAAACTAAGCCAAAAATGAAGCTGAAGATCAAAAGAATGGGTTATTATTAGCCCACAATGATTCAGGACTGCCTCGAATATGCGAAGTAGTGCCACTCATGCCAAATTCACGGGGACTTCATCCACCAGCATCCAAACCCGCTACACCCAACAGTAGCTAACTGGCCGTTCGAAATGTGGGGAACCGATATAATTGGCCCCATTGAACCAGCATTGTCCAAAGGACATTCGTTCATATTAGCAACGACCGACTACTTTTCTAAGTGGGTAGAAGCAGTACCACTAAGAGTGGTGAAGACGGAGCATATCCTCCATTTCTTCAGGACACATGTCATCTACCGGTTCGGCACTCTGCGATGAATTATCTCGGATAATGTGCCAGCCTACATGAGCCATAAAATAAGCCGCTTGGCAGAAAAGCATAAGATAGATTGGAAATACTCTTCAGTCTATAATCCTCGTGCTAACGGTCTAGCTGAAGCTTTGAACAAGACCTTGACAAAGATTATAAGGAAAATGGTGTCCAGAAACAAAAGAGACTGGCACGAAAGGCTGCATGAAGCTCTCTGGGCGTACCGGATAATGTTCAAAACAGCCACGAATACAACACCATACGCGTTGGTATTCGGCACGGAAGCAGTGCTCCCCTTGGAAATAGAACTCCTTTCTTTACGAATAGCGGTTCGAGACGAGCTGACCGATGAAAAAATGCTCATCTTCGGCTTGAGGAGCTCGATGCCCTCGATGAAACTCACCTTATAGCACAGCAAAATCTATGGGCTTATAAGGCAAGGATGACACGGTCATACGAAAGACTGACTAGGCCAAGAACATTCCGCCAACGCGAGCTCGTGCTAGTCGTTAAAAGACCGATGATCCCCGTGCAAAATGGGGGAATTCGAGCCGAACTATGAAGGGCCGTACATCATAGACAAAATCTACCAAGGTGGAGCCTACCTGCTTATAGATATGCATGGCGAAAGACCCTTTCGGCCAATAAACAGCCGATTCCTCAAAAAATACTATGCCTAACTAGTCATAACCTAGGTCAATGATAGATGATGACGCTCGTGTCCGCTCGCTATCTTCCTGAGTAAAAAACTCTGAGAGTAGTATGGAAAGAAATTCTTTCGCCCCAAACATGGTGATGACAGACCGAGATGTCCTTAAACTAAAAATTCGCCTCAAACATGGCGATAGCAGACCGAGATGTCCCTAAACTAGAACTTCGTCTCAAATATGGCAATATAGGGCCGAGAAGTTCTTAAACTAATTATCTGTCTCAAACATGGCAGTACGGACCGAGAAGTCTCTAAACTAACAATGGACCAAGATGTCCTTAAACTAAAACTTCGTCTCAAAAACGGCGATACCGGATCGAAAAGTCCTACTAATTACTCGCCTCAAACATGGCGATACTGGACCGAAAAGTACTTAAACTAATTAATCGCCTCAAACATAGCAATACAGGACCGAGATTTCCCTAAACTAAAATTTCACCTCGAACATGGAGATATAGGACCAAAATGTCCCCAAACTAGCGCATCGCTCCAAATACGGCAATACGCTCCCTTGAGATCTATATTGCAATCGAAATCTCGACGGCGAGGATTGCAACTCAAGCCTTACCGACTACACAGGTACTCCAACGATGAAGCCACCCTCAAATCCCACCGGCAAACAGATGGGTCACCTGCGACGAAACTACTTTCGAGAGTTCAAAAAAAAAGAGAAAAAAGGTATGTCCACAAGCGAAATGGGCACGAATGAAAATCCAAAAGGGCACTGTGAGTAAAAACAGCAGGGCTACCGGCGAGTTTGTGAAAACCCGGAAGGGAGCGATCTCATTAAAAAAAGGTATGTCCACAAGCAAAATGGGTATGGATGAAAATCTGAAAGGATGCCGTGAGTAAAAACAGCAGGACTGCCGGCGAGTTTGTGAAAACTCGGAAAGGGAACAAACTCGTAAAATAAAAATTCATATGCACTTGCAAAATCCTCTCGACCTTGTGAGGAGAAAATACCTGCATGAGATCCTTACGACCCACAAAGCAGCAACACATTTAAGAATCTTCATGATTCCTAAGAAAAAATTACACTTGCGAGATCCTCACGACTCGTAAGAAGAATTCCCCTTATGAGACCTTCACGACTCATAAGATTCAATAGCCTTAAGCTACAGGGGTCCGAACCTATTCTTAAGCCGTTATATCCCCCAAGTTGCCCTACAGGCGGTCCAATATTGACCCTTGTATACAATCCACGGGCACGAATAAACATTTCCCCACCAAGTTCCACCAATGACGAGAAATGTCCCCATATGGTGAACAACACTTATAAGTTCTCTCGACTTATAAGGAGAAAACACTCTTGGAAGATCCTTACGACTTACGAGAGAAAATATCACTTGGGAATCTCCACGATTTATAAAGAGAAAATACACCTACGAGATCCTCACGACTCGTAGGAAGAAATACCTTTATGAGACCCTTACAGCTCATAAAATCAAAAAGTCTTAGTCGACAGGATCCTAACCCTATTTGCCAAGCCATCTTTGTTCAAATCAACAAAGGCAAATGATGAGTCACTCCTGATATTCCAGTCGTAGCGATGCTGATGCTTAAAAAGGTATCAAATTTCAAGTCCTCTCAAGACAAATGATGATTCGCTCCTGGCAATATCTCAGTTGTAGCGATGCTGATGCCTAAAAATGTGTCAAACTCTAAGTCCTTTCACGGCAAATGATGATCCGCTCTTTTAAATATTCCAGTCGTAGCGATACTGATGCCAATGTTGGTATCAGATTCCAAACTCGCAATAGAAACAGCAGCGAGTAGCAAAAAAATGCATATAAAAACAGCCGAAATAATGGGGCAACTTGCAATAAAAATCAGCAAGTCAAAAAATATATGCATATAAAAACAGATGAAATGTTTGGGCAATTCGCAATAAAAAGAAGCGAGTAAAAATATAGAAATAGCCGAAATGATTGGGCACCGCGAAAAATAGCCGAAATGATTGGGCAATCGTGACTTTTGCGATATGAAAAGTTGAAAAGATAGAGTATCGCGGCAATAAAAAATAAAATAAAATAAAATTTCCTCTGCCCTGGAAGTATGTCTATATTGACTCTTGTATACGATCAATGGGTACAAATGAAAGAAAGGGAACCAAACTTTCCGATCAGGCTCTGTCAAAGGGAGAGCCAGATCTTAACGGCAATATCTACAGCCTAGAGATCAGCTCGACGTTCTCATCATTCCAACAGGGCGCAGATGCGACGTCAACAAAAGCTCTAAAGAGCCAAATCACAAAAGAGTGACGGCAAAATCCTAACTCCAGCCTGACGTGCTTCTCATGCTAACAGGGTGCAGATGCGACGTCAACAAAAGCTCTAAGGAGCCAAATCAAAAATGAGTAATGGCAAAATTGTAACGACCCCGTTTTAATGTACAGAAAATTTATTTAAAAGTTAATATACAAATGGAGTATTTGCAATCATGTGTATGCAATAAGTATTTAATTTTCTTTTGAACAGCAAGAAAGCACTTGTAGCTCATTGGTAAAGCCCTTGCATTGCTATGACATAGCCCCTGTGTTCAAATCCCCTCAGCCATATATATTTTTGCTGATTTTTCTTGTAAAATTTTAGAAGCTCAAAAGTTTACACGTGCAAAACACGTAAAAATGAAAGGTCTCAGAAATCAAACATGTGCACTGAGATATATGAGACAACCCCGACACGTGGCACAAATCCCACACCCCAACTCAACCAAACGACCGACGAAGATCGCCCCAAGACCAGCACCGCCGGGTGAAACGGTGGGTAATGCCTCCAATTTTAGCCCTAGCACCCCTTGGCCTCCCTCCACTACTTCTATTCTGTTTGATTTTTCTGCACATTAACAGAGAGTGTTAATTCATCTCTTTAATCCAAAATTTAATACATTTTTAATTCTCCATTCGTTACCATAAACCCTAATTTATCCTATAAATACAACCCTACATATTGGCCCTCCTTATTCTGAAATCCATTGTCAAATCACTCAAAAAATTTCCAAATCTAAAATTGTACAAGTGAAGTTAGCCAAGGTCAAAGTTCCGGTGAGATTTCGGGAAGAATCCGGCGACACCACGACTCCCCGACACCTTCAAAAGTTCCCTCCACCTCTCCCCTTTCCTTTCAACCAGTAAGTCCTCTCTCCCCTTCTCCATTTCTAATCTAAAACAAACTCTTTTCAAAACTCGTCGGAAGCGGAGTTATTCCGACTTCCAATTCTCTTTTCTTTAAAAATTCAACTTTTCTTAAACAACAAATTAACCATCCCTTCTTATATTGTTTCACATAAAAAACAACATTTACAACAAGTTTCAATTCAAAATAATATGTAATGCAACTTTTATTTCACTTTTACGGAAAAATACTATCGAGTTTACATACGACATTACTTTATCGTTTTGCTCATATTAACTTTAGAAAACTCACGAGGTAATGGCCTACCTCATCACGACACTCATTCTTGACATCGCACGATGGCTTTTGGAACTTTAATTTGTGTGATAATTACAAGTTTACAATAAAATACCCTAAACTATTACAAAACCGTATTCTTTAAATTGACTTATTTAAATTCCATACGATTAAGTCCTTACAACCCATTTTGGGGAATCCGACTTGGTTGATGCGAGTTATCGCACATCCATCGGACTAGTAGGGCGAGATGCAGATCTTTTCACGGAGCATACGATCTCGATGGAATTTGTATTACAATTTTAAGAAAAACGTGATTTCTATTTAATAAATAAATTCTATTATATATATATATATTATCAAAAAATCTACTTTAAATATATTATATATATTCCATATTTTTCTAAATCAAAAGAGTCACAAAAGATCATGAAAATACCATCACATTCAATACAAGTCAAATTACAAGAAAATACCATATACTATTCAATTTAGGTTTATATCCACTAGAATATCTCATTTTATAAAAATTACATCTATGAAAACCCTAAAGACGATAAATAAATACTTGAGGTTTAGTTTGAAAATATATCAAAACTATTTTTCATAAAACCCCATCAAGTTATATTAATTTACAATAAGGACCCTAGTAAATATAGGTTTAAGCGGGACCGGTTCTCTTGAGCCTCAGGGAGCCGGAGAATATGGGTGCTTTCCTATCTAAGGTAGACAAACTAAAAACGGTGTTATCAATACGGTAATTGTCTTGGAAAAAGACACAAATCCTGCCGTCCATGTGCAGTAGTTACCGATAACTCCAAAACTAATTCAGGACTTCAATTTTGTTTAAATGTCTGACCCAGGAAGACTTTCAGTCTAATCTGAAATCAATCAATCTATCCTTGAATATGATTCAAGTATAACTCCAATTCAACATGAATCCATTTGTACCAGAATTCAATCTATATCAACATGAATTGATTTGACCGAATCATGGATATACATTTGACTGGTCTACATGACTATCCGTCTATATCCTTTCCTTTTACATGAACTACTGATATCATGGTTTCGGCAAGTCGTACATCTATTAAACAAAACAATATACATCATTACATAATACATTGCGGGGTTTTAAAGGGGTAGACTGGTACGGAATGCGATAGAAGTGGCACGAGACAGTCACTTTAATACACCTAACCTGAAAATCCATTGCTGTTGTTCTGTGGCTTAACGGTTCCTTGTGCTCCGTATACCTTAGTCCACGGAATAGTTGGACTCCTCTCATATACACTGGCATATTCGGTACCAAGCTACAAACAACTGCGTTAACATAACAAACTCACAATACACCAGTTATATTCTCATATCCGTCTATTCATCCGTCTATTCTATTCCTACTTTTCTTTGGGACTTATCGAGCGATTGTTCACTGACGACATTCATTCCCTCTTCTTTTTTTGGAATGTTGTCAGGTGGATCCGACTCAGTGAAGATAGAGCCCAGTTCAGAGGACTTGGATCAGTTCAGCGAGGACCCCGAGCTCTAGACTCTTGTATATACTTTACTTTCATGTTCATGCTATTGTTTAGGCATTGCTTTCATCATTGTATTTACTTTTCATTTGTATTGTAAAAAAATGTTTAATAAATAAAAGTTTTTGTTCATTTACATTTCATGTCTTCTTGTGTATATTTACATTATATTGATTAGTTACGCTTAGCGTGTTTACTTCTGAGTAAATACGTAGCGGGCCAGTCACGTCTCATTACCCGTACACTAGGAAGCGGGGTGTGACAAAAATCCCAGCTCCAACTCGACGTTCATTCTCGGTGCAGACATAACGTCAACAAACAAAAGTGGAGTGATGATAAAAATCCTAGCTCCAGCCCGACGATTTTCTCATTCCAGCGGGATGCAGACGCAACGTCAACAAAAGACCTAAGGGTCGAAACAAAAATGGAGCCATGGCAAAATCCTAGCTCTAAATCTCGACGGCACATATACAACCTAGAGACCATCCTGACGTTCCCCCTCATTTCAGCAGGATACGAATGCGGCTATCAAATGAAATTAGAGCAATGGTATATTCGTAGCTCCGGACTTCAACTGCGATACATACAACATAGAAGTCTTACAGATGTCTACCCTATATCAACAAAGAATCGGCACAATATCGTCAAAACAAAAAATGAAGCAACGATATATTCCCGGCTTCGGGTCTTGAAGGCAACTCATATAAATCCTAAAAGACTATCGGAGATCATCCCACACCAGTGTGGAGCAGTTATGACTCATCGGGGCTCCAAACTGAGTCCAAGCTCAAGTAAAAAGCGTCATGGCAAATTCCTAACATTTTCTTTTCCGACAGTAATATAACCTAAGAAGATTACTTGAAGACGTCTTGTCCATCCCCCGAAGTGATCAGAGACACGACATTCGCGGGGCTACTCGAACAACAGCTGAAGGACTGCATATCGAGAAATATATCAGCCAACGCGATGGTACCACGGATTAAAACCCTAGTACCACAAACTTAACGGACCTCCGTCGTAAAGAATGGTGGTTATCTATATACAACGTTAGGATAAGTTTACATGTAAACCCAAGGCAGGTAAACTAAAAAACTCTGAAATGAGTACATAAACTAGAGACTCCGAAACGAGTGAATAAACAAGAGACTCCGAGATGAGTGAATAAACTAGAGACTCCAAAACGAATGAATAAAACCAGAAACTCCGAGACGGGTGAATAAACTACAGACTCCGAAACGAGTAAGTAAACTAATGGGCGCTAAAATTAAGACATCGGACACAGAGGAGAGCATGCAAAAAAGGGGAGAATTCTTTATTCATAAATCAACATGGTTTACATTTATGTAAAGAAAAATGGGAAATACAGTTCTCGCCGTTAAAAAGGCGGGGCTTTCAATAAACAATCAACCCGTTCACTCTCTTCCCGTAGCGCCTCCTCGCACGCCACCTGTCACGCCACGTTTCCCAGAGTACGCTAGATTGGGCACGTGACATAGCCAACCATGCTACCTGTGGGTAGGAAGTATCCATCCACAGCCACATTACGGCTGTAGAGATATCAAGAACAAGATAAAATTTTCTAAAACATGTCCATAAACCAGAATAACAGGAGTCAATAATAAATAAATGCGGAAGCAAATGATCCAATACAAATAACTGAAAAGTATGTCCCATAATGCGGGCTCACATCAGGAAATAAATGCAGGAAATAAAACTAACTAATACTAACACCTCACAGCTCAGCCTGTTGGCTGAAGTACTCCTGCTCGGACTGCGACAGCGGTACATAATCTGGGCCATGCAAAATCCAGACGTCAGCGCGTCATGTCATCAAGTAATATAATATGAACAGTGCAACATGCAATACAAAATAAACATGAATAAAACGAGAGTAGCAAATAATGTGAATCAAGCAGTGCAGGGTAGTGTGCAGTGGGTAACTAAACTGTTCTATCAGGTTTTCTATTCTAAAGTCTTTGAAATCAATTGATGAATCGTCGATGTAACTCAATAGTATCCCGTGCGTGCCCGGGACCACGGTCAAGATTCTCGGGGCTGAATCCGAGACGTGCCGCTAGGCAGTAACAAGTAGCAGGATGGGCGAGTGATGTCAGCATCATCACTCCGGGGCTGGCCTAGCCCGTAAGACTGATCAGAACAGGTATCGAACTGTTGAGTTACAAGTCGGTTTCACCTTTGATTTCCCCATACCCCCAAGTTATGTATGTCAGGTCAGGTATTCAGTAATCAAGAATTAATGCCAACATAGGATCAGGTAAAAATAGGTTTGTCTGGATAGACAACAGGAACGGTCCATGAGGACTACATGTCAGGTTTGTTGGCATTAGGCACGAGATCAGGTAACAGGTCGGGTCATGGTACATCAGGTCAAGTCAACAGTATACGGTACCATGTCAGGTGTATCAATATATATATATGTGTAGCCAAGTCAAGTCAAGATGTAACAATATCGTGGGTGTGCTCACAACAGATATAATCGAACAGGGGATTAACAGCAGGAAGTAAGCAATAAGTTAAACAACAATGAGCAGTTTCATTCAATCACAAGAGTGTGTTAATACAGTGCAGCCGTTTTAATATATTAACAGGTTTTGAGCACCCTTAGCAGTGCAATAGTTTAAATGATGATGCAATACAGTTATATCAAGCCCTTGAATACAAATGTCCGAATGTGATAGAACTACATGGGTAAGTGTTACCATCTATTAAACGGTAAAATGTGATTAACGAATAAACTTGGTTATTAGTTTTAAACTAGCAAACTGTAGATTTTATGTTAACAGTAAAATGATTTATGTCATATTGCAACCAAATGAGAAACGACTATACCAAGTTAAGTTTTACAGGTTTAATGTGTCAATCATATATAAATATATAGTATAGCATGTAGCAAGTGATACTTGCCTCGACGGGTCGCGAACCGGGAAAAACGGAAAGTAACGTTGGCGGGGAAACACGCGACGGACGCACGGTTCACGGATTGAACCCAAACGACGAACCAAGGGACCTCGCGGGTCAGAGCACTCTGCTGGATCGTCAGGACACGCCACCGGCACGGCCGGATTCTGGCGAACAGCGACAAAACAACCGGAAAAGTTAAAGCACGGCCAAGGGATAAACCGGAGGGAAAATGGAATGAGGAAGGGGAGAGAGGGCTTACTGGTGTTCCAGAGGGCGTGCCAGCGATGGGGTCGACGGCTGTGGGGCGCCGGCGAGGAGGTTGCAGGTGACGGCTAGGGCTGCGGGTATGGAGAAGGAAAGAAAGTGGAGAGGGAGAGGAGGTGGTCGGGTCTGGAGTGCGCGGTGATGAGGAGGTGCTGAAGGTGGCGCGGGTGACGACGACGAAGGTCGCCGGCGACGTCTCCGGCCGTACAGAGAAGGCACGGGGGTTGGCCGGGGTTGCTGCGGCGCCGTGCACACGGGGAGAAGGAGGGGATGTCGAGGTTGGAACGAGGAGGCGGAGGCGAGGGCAACGGTGGCGCCGGCGCCGGCGTCGGAGCTGCGGTGGCGATGGCGGAGGTGGCTAGGGCTAGGTCGCGATGGTTTCAGTTTTTCTCATGGCTGGGAAAATATGAAGGGGAATGAGTATATTTATATAGGGAAGAGAGAGAGAGGGTTAGAGAGAGAGAGAAAGAAAGGTAGAGAGAGATAGATACGAGAGATAGAGAGAGAGGGGGATAAAGGAGGGGCCCACGGGGGTTAAGAGCCCCGTGATTGGCCAGAAAGATTTAAATAAATTTTTAAAAGATTTCCAAATATAAATTTAACAGTAAGATTTATATTATAAACGAAATATTATAAGGCTTTGAATATTTATTAATTTGGGATTTTGGTGCTAAATGAAACATTTCCAAATCGCGCCCGGGTTGGGTCCAAAAATTCGAAATTCAAATAATAGGATTTTAAGCGGGTTCCAAATTTTAAAATGAAATGTTTTATGATTAAAAAGTATACCCTCAAGTCGGACACCTGTACGCGCGCGTAGTCGTCCAAACTCGCCCGTTTCACCGAACGGGACGAGAACTCGACGCACGGACGCCACCACGCGGCTAGGGGTGACGAGTAGGCCAAGATAGATATTTTTAATTTTATTTTAGGTGCTAAAATTTGTTATATGCAGAAATGACTTAGCCAGATAAAATTTCACGGCAAGGGTCAAACATGCAAGCTAAATGAAATGAGTAATATCTAATGCTCTACTAGTAACAGAAAATAGTAGTATTGGGCTCGGGTGTTAAATTATACCCAACTACAAAAAGAATTTCGTCCTCGAAATTCCAAGAATACAAGATAGAAAACTACAGAAAAAGGTGAGGAAACTTCTGCCGGATCTCATCTTCTCGCTCCCAAGTGGACTCTCCGTGAGGTCGATTACCCCAAGAAACGAGCACAAGGGGAATAATCTTGTTCTTAAGAACCTTTTCCCTTCGATCCATGATTTCAACCGGTCGCTCCTCAAAAGTCAGGTCTTCCCGTACTGTTAACTCCGAATGATCCAAGACGTGTGTTTCATCTCGAACATACCTTCGTAGTTGAGATACGTGAAACACGTCATGCACACCCGCCAAGGACTGCGGTAACGCCAAACGGTACGCTACCTCTCCAACACGCTCCAATATCTCGAAGGGTCCAACGAATCGAGGATTAAGCTTCCCTCGACTCCCAAAACGAATCACCCCTCTAGTCGGTGATATTTTCAAGAATACCAAATCACCCACGGCGAACTCTAGAGGTCTTCTTGACGTGTCAGCCCAACTTTTCTGTCTGTCTTGAGCTGCCTTCATATGCTTTCTGATTGTATTCACCTTCTCAACTGTCTGTACCACCAAATCTGGTCCCAGTAATCTTCGTTCACCAACATCATCCCAGCAAATAGGTGAACGGCACTTACGACCATACAAAGCTTCAAACGGAGCCATCTGAATAGTTGCTTGGAAACTATTGTTGTAAGAAAACTCCACCAAGTGTAGATGATCCTCCCATGAACCCTTGAAGTCCAACATGCATGCTCTCAACATGTCTTCAAGAGTTTGGATCGTTCTCTCCGACTGGCCATCAGTTTGAGGATGATAAGCTGTGCTAAACTTCAATCGAGTCCCCAAACTTTCCTGTAAACTCCTCCAGAAGTGTGATAAAAATCGAGTGTCCCGATCGGACACGATGCTCACCGGTACGCCATGCAATCTTACAATCTCCTGCATGTACCGTTCTGCCAGAGTCTCCGTTGATTGACCAACCCGGAAAGGAATAAAGTGAGCTGCCTTGGTCAACCGATCAACAATCACCCATACTGCCTTGTTGCCCTTTTGACTCCGCGGTAAAGCCATCACGAAATCCATGGTTATATGTTCCCACTTCCACTGAGGAATCGGAAGTGGTTAGCAACCCTTTGGTGTTCAGCCTTGACTTGCTGACACACCAAGCACTTAGCCACGAAGCGAGCAATCTCCCGTTTCATACCTTCCCACCAGAAATGCTGTCGAATATCACGGTACATCTTTGTGCCTCCGGGATGTATAGAATAAGCTGAACTGTGTGCCTCCTTCATAAGCTCTTCACGAACATCCCCCTTTGGCACACACAAACGGCTACCATACCTCAACGAACCATCTTCGTGGACCAGTAAATCTGTTCGTAGTCCAGCCTCAACCTGCTCTCGAAACTTTTGCAGTCTAGGATCCTGCGATTGTGCCGCTTTAATCTTCTCAACCAAGGACGACTGTACTTGCAACTGCATCAACTGTCCCGCAGAATGTGGTAGCACAACCTCCAAGTCAAATCTTCGAAAATCTACAATGATCTCCCTCTGCGTAGTTAGCATCTGAATTGCTGGTAACCGACTAAGCGCATCCGGCACGACGTTAACCTTCCCCGGATGGTACTTAAGATCAAGGTCGTAGTCGGCCATCAGCTCCAACCATCTACGCTGCCTCATATTCAACTCCTTCTGAGTGAACACATACTTCAAACTCTTGTGATCTGTAAAAACTTCGACTCTCTCGCCCAAAAGGTAGTGTCTCCAAATCTTCAAAGCGAAGATCACAGCCGCAAGCTCCAAGTCATGAGTTGGATAATTCTTCTCATGGGTCTTCAGTTGTCTTGATGCGTATGCTACGACCTTCCCATGCTGCATCAAAACACATCCCAATCCTTTCCCAGATGCGTCGCTGTGAATCACCAGTCCTCCGGAATTGTCTGGTACGGTCAGGATAGGGGCGGTTATCAACTTCTGCTTCAACGTCCCAAAAGCTAACGCACAATTATCCGTCCATACAAAAGGCACCTCCTTGCGCGTAATCTTGGTTAACGGCTCTGCCAGACGAGCGAAGTTCTCCACAAATCTCCTGTAATATCCGGCTAATCCAAGGAAACTTCTTATCTCAGCTACATTCTTTGGAATCGGCCAATCTCGAACTGCTGCAATCTTTTCGGGATCGACGGCGATTCCATCGCCCACACAACATGCCCTAGAAACTTCACTTCTTCCAGCCAAAATTCGCACTTACTCATCTTCGCATACAATTTCTCCTATCTCAATGTCTGCAGTGTGATCTTCAAATGCTCAGCATGCTCCTCAAAACTCTTCGAGTAAACCAGAATATCGTCAATGAATACCACAATAAACTGGTCCAAGAACGGTGAAAAGATTCGGTTCATCAAGTCCATGAATATTGCCGGCGCATTCGTTACTCCGAAGGGCATCACTAAGTACTCGTAATGCCCATACCGAGTTCGGAACGCCGTCTTGCAAATATCTTCAGCTTTCACTCGAACCTGATGATATCCGGATCGCAAATCCAGCTTCGAGAATACCCTCGCGCCACTAAGCTGCTCAAAAAGTTCTCCAATGCGAGGGATCGGGTCCTTGTTCTTAATAGTCACCCGGTTTAATTCTCGATAGTCGATGCACATCCTTCTCGTGCCATCCTTCTTCTTTACTAGAAGGACTGGAGCTCCCCAAGGCGAGTTGCTGCTTCGAATCCAACCCTTCTCAAGCAATTCAGCAACTTGTTTCTTAACTTCTTCCAATTCCACTGGCGCCATTGGATAATACGCTTTAGATACTGGCGCTGCACCAGGAATAAGGTCAATTGCGAACTCCACGTCTCGCTTCGGCGGTAAGCCCGATATATCTTCAAATACGTCCATGAAATCGCGAACAACCGCCGGCTCTTCATTACTATCAACTTCCATTGCTGCAAGAATAACATTTGTCGGCCTAGCCCTAAACTCGACTGGCCCGACCGAACTGCTTCCTCCAGTGAAGGTAAACTCAGGATGTCCAGAAATCTGGAAAATTACCTTCCTTGCCCTACAGTCAATATGAGCGTGGAAAGTGCCAAGAAAGTCCATTCCCAAGACGACCTCGTAGCTGCCCGTATCAATCACCAAGAAATCTGCAAAAAGCTCCCGTCCGCACACAACAACTGAACAGTCTTTACATTCCCTACTAGATATAATTTTTCCATTCCCAGTGTGTATGTCCCAGAAACTAGACAGGGTCATGCAGGCAATCGAGTGTGTAGTTAAAAACTTGGATGGCATAAAACAATGGGATGCACCAGAATCAAATAATGCCACTGCGGGAAAACCATGAACGAGTAGAATACCTGAAACCACTTCTCCTGATGCCTTAGCTTCCTCAGCTGTCAAGGTAAAAGCTCGAGCCTGATTAGGTCCTTGAGTCAGCTGTTTCTGCCCTTGGAACGGTTTCTGCGGAGGCTTCTGAAAATCATCCCTCGTACGAAGCTTCGACGGACAGGCACCAACTGCATGATCAGCCGCTCCACAAACCAAACAAAGTCCCAGCCTCCTTCGACAATCCTTCTGCACGTGCCCAGGTAAACGGCAGTAGTCACAAATCACGCTCTTTCTTTGATCAACGATCACAGGCTTCTTCATGGGTGCTACACCTCGACGGTCTACTGGAATACCTCTGTGACCATGAGCTCTGTTAGGTACAAATGCGGGCTTCCTTGCCGCAACTGCTGTCTGCTGCAAGCTCCCTTTCATCCCAGATAACCTCTGCTGTTCCCGAGCTGCCGTAAGAACCTGTGAGAAAGTGGTCAAACCCAGGGAGACAATCTGCCTCTGGATGTCCACATCCAAGCTGCGCATGAACCTTCGTGCCCTGTCTGCATCGTTGGCAACTAAAGGTCCTGCGAATCTGCTGAGTCTCGTCCATTCTGCTGCATGCACATCCACGGGTGCTCCATTCTGCCTCAGCCCAATAAACTTCTCTTCCATTTCCTCCCGTGCAGTTCGCGGGAAGAACTTCTCCAGGAAACTCTTAGAAAAATCCGCCCATTTGATCGGTTTGGGCAAGCGGGTCTCCTCCACAAGCCACCATTCTCGGGCGTAGTCCACTAACTGAATGCGTACCACATCAACTCTTTTGTCATCTGGAATCTGTGCCGCAATCAACAAGTTCTCCGTGTCAACTAGCCACTGCTCGGCTGGCAACGGCTCCTCCAAACCAGTAAATGTAGACGAACCCAAACGTTTGAAATCTGCCACGGTCCCTACTCGGTCAACTGGTTTAGCTCCAACGTTGTTTACAGACTGCTGAACGATCTGCAAACCTTCCTGAAACGAGTCTGCTTACTGCTGGATCAGCTCGGTCTGCCTCTTTTGATTCTCTAGCATTCCTCTTATTACTTCCAGCATGACGGCTTCGTCCACACGCCTCTGGTACGTCTTGAAATTCTTATCTGCCATATTCCTGAAATCAAAAACACCCAACATTAGCATGATGATAGATTCAATATATAGATCAAGGCTAGAACTCCAAGATACTTAAATAGAGTACCGCATTGTAACTATGCCGCGGTTTCATAGCCACAATTACTTAACTCCACCCAAGTCGCCTAAGTCCTAGAGATAACAAGAAATCATGTTTCCGAGTTGATATGCAAAGGAAGTTTGCACATCGTAAAAGATATAATCGGGAAGAATGTGATTCAAGAATGGTAAAACGGCAAAGTGGCAGGACATGTTTCCTAAACATGGGTATTCTGATTCGTGTATTGGGTATAATACCCAACTACAAAAGAATCAACCCAACTAACCTATGGCTCTGATACCAAAAGAACCATGTCACGCCCCGTTTCCCAGAGTACGCTAGATTGGGCACGTGACATAGCCAACCATGCTACCTGTGGGTAGGAAGTATCCATCCACAGTCACATTACGGCTGTAGAGATATCAAGAACAAGATAAAATTTTCTAAAACATGTCCATAAACCAGAATAACAGGAGTCAATAATAAATAAATGCGGAAGCAAATGATCCAATACAAATAACTGAAAAGTATGTTCCATAATGCGGGCTCACATCAGGAAATAAATGCAGGAAATAAAACTAACTAATACTAACACCTCACAGCTCAGCCTGTTGGCTGAAGTACTCCTGCTCGGACTGCGACAGCGGTACAGAATCTGGGCCATGCAAAATCCAGACGTCAGTGCGTCATGTCATCAAGTAATATAATATGAACAGTGCAACATGCAATACAAAATAAACATGAATAAAACGAGAGTAGCAAATAATGTGAATCAAGCAGTGCAGGGTAGTGTGCAGTGGGTAACTAAACTGTTCTATCAGGTTTTCTATTCTAAAGTCTTTGAAATCAATTGATGATCGTCGATGTAACTCAATAGTATCCCGTGCGTGCCCGGGACCACAGTCAAGATTCTCGGGGCTGAATCCGAGACGTGCCGCTAGGCAGTAACAAGTAGCAGGATGGGCGAGTGATGTCAGCATCATCACTCCGGGGCTGGCCTAGCCCGTAAGACTGATCAGAACAGGTATCGAACTGTTGAGTTACAAGTCGGTTTCACCTTTGATTTCCCCATACCCCCAAGTTATGTATGTCAGGTCAGGTATTCAGTAATCAAGAACTAATGTCAACACAGGATCAGGTAAAAACAGGTTTGTCTGGATAGACAACAGGAACGGTCCATGAGAACTACATGTCAGGTTTGTTGGCATTAGGCACGAGATCAGGTAACAGGTCGGGTCATGGTACATCAGGTCAAGTCAACAGTATACGGTACCATGTCAGGTGTATCAATATATATATATATATATATATATATGTGTAGCCAAGTCAAGTCAAGATGTAACAATATCGTGGGTGTGCTCACAACAGATATAATCGAACAGGGGATTAACAGCAGGAAGTAAGCAATAAGTTAAACAACAATAAGCAGTTTCATTCAATCATAAGAGTGTGTTAATACAGTGCAGCCGTTTTAATATATTAACAGGTTTTGAGCACCCTTAGCAGTGCAATAGTTTAAATGATGATGCAATACAGTTATATCAAGCCTTTGAATACAAATGTCCGAATGTGATAGAACTACATGGGTAAGTGTTACCATCTATTAAACGGTAAAATGTGATTAACGAATAAACTTGGTTATTAGTTTTAAACTAGCAAACTGTAGATTTTATGTTAACAGTAAAATGATATATGTCATATTGCAACCAAATGAGAAACGACTATACCAAGTTAAGTTTTACAGGTTTAATGTGTCAATCATATATAAATATATAGTATAGCATGTAGCAAGTGATACTTGCCTCGACGGGTCGCGAACCGGGAAAAACGGAACGTAACGTCGGCGGGGAAACACGCGACGGACGCACGGTTTACGGATTGAACCCAAACGACGAACCAAGGGACCTCGCGGGTCAGAGCACTCTGCTGGATCGTCAGGACACGCCACCGGCACGGCCGGATTCCGGCGAACAACGACAAAACAACCGGAAAAGTTAAAGCACGGCCAAGGGATAAACCGGAGGGAAAATGGAATGAGGAAGGGGAGAGAGGGCTTACTGGTGTTGCAGAGGGCGTGCCAGCGATGGGGTCGACGGCGGTGGGGCGCCGGCGAGGAGGTTGCAGGCGACGGCTAGGGCTGCGGGTATGGAGAAGGAAAGAAAGTGGAGAGGGAGAGGAGGTGGTCGGGTCTGGAGTGCGCGGTGATGAGGAGGTGCTGAAGGTGGCACGGGTGACGACGACGAAGGTCGACGACGACGAAGGTCGCCGGCGACGTCTCCGGCCGTACAGAGAAGGCACGGGGGTTGGCCGGGGTTGCTGCGGCGCCGTGCACATGGGGAGAAGGAGGGGATGTCGAGGTTGGAACGAGGAGGCGGAGGCGAGGGCAACGGTGGCGCTGGCGCCGGCGTCGGAGCTGCGGTGGCGACGGCGGAGGTGGCTAGGGCTAGGTCGCGATGGTTTCAGTTTTTCTCGTGGCTGGGAAAATATGAAGGGGAAGGAGTATATTTATATAGGGAAGAGAGAGAGAGGGTTAGAGAGAGAGAGAAAGAAAGGTAGAGAGAGATAGAGAGAGAGGGGATAAAGGAGGGGCCCACGGGGGTTAAGAGCCCCGTGATTGGCCAGAAAGATTTAAATAAATTTTTAAAAGATTTCCAAATATAAATTTAACAGTAAGATTTATATTATAAACGAAATATTATAAGGTTTTGAATATTTATTAATTTGGGATTTTGGCGCTAAATGAAACATTTTCAATTCGCGCCCGGGTTGGGTCCAAAAATTCAAAATTCAAATAATAGGATTTTAAGCGGGTTCCAAATTTTAAAATGAAATGTTTTATGATTAAAAAGCATACCCCCAAGTCGGACACCTGTACGCACGCGTAGTCGTCCAAACTCGCCCGTTTCACCGAACGGGACGAGAACTTGACGCACGGACGCTACCACGCGGCTAGGGGTGACGAGTAGGCCAAGATAGATATTTTTAATTTTATTTCATGTGCTAAAATTTGTTATATGCAGAAATGACTTAGCCAGATAAAATTTCACGGCAAGGGTCAAACAGGCAAGCTAAATGAAATGAGTAATATCTAATGCTCAACCAGTAACAGAAAATAGTAGTATTGGGCTTGGGTGTTACACCACCATTGCAGCCAGCATCGCTTCAACTTGAGCCCGTTGTTGCGAGCACGATGAATGCTTTTCAGCGATTTCCTGCTTAGCCACTTCACAATCCCGCATGCCCCGCTCGGTAAAATCGAGGTTCTGCCTCAGCGCCATTCCTTTAGACAAGCATTGCTGAAGAGTTTCAAAGATAACTTGCAGTTGCGCGGCATTCGCTTCGACTTGGGTGCGCAATTGGCTGGATTCGCCAGAAGCTGTCTCATGCTCCGTTCGCTTCAGAGCCAACTTTTGCTCAAAATATTTAATGGAAGCGGCACATTGTTCGATCCATGCGATCAGCTGAGCCTTCGAAGTTAACGCTTCAGGTGCAAGATGTTTGCGCTCAATCTCATGGAGACAAGCCTCAATCCGCTTACAATATTCAACCCAAATGCCGACGAAGTTCTCATTGTCGAAATTCACAAGCGTTGCCAGCATAGGGTTGATCTCGTCAGCAAAATCCACAACAGAGGTGAGGGCTTCAACGTTAAGATCTTCATTGAACTCACTTAGCATCCGCCAGCTATTCGCCACACCTTGGAAGATTGGTGCTTAGTAAAGGGCCCTGTAAGCATGGAAATGCGAGACTCAAAAGGAGCCAAAGCCGATGCAACTGCTGCAGAATAACGCACACATAAAAAAGGGTTAGATTTCAACATAAAGAAAAATAATAAAGAAGAATAATAATGAACGAGATCTACCATACCATTGGTCAAAAGTGGCAAGTTAGGAAGCACAGGAGGCTCGGCTATTCCTTCGATCTCTCCTTCGAGACGTAATACTGCGGTCAATACGAGAAATGCTTAGCAATAGAAAATTTACTCGTGGAAAGATGAAATAGAAGGTGGGGAATACACTGACCAACACCTGAAGGAGGAGCGAATTTCGATTGGAAGGCAAAGTGCGAGCTTAACATCTGGTATAAGCGGTCAAAAAACACTCCTGCAGGATTGCAACAATATATGGTAAAGAAATTGATCCAAGAAAATGAATGTCTGCACTGCAACAAAGAAATGGGAAATCTTTACCTTCCGTTACCAAACCCGAGAGAACTCGGGAGGATACAAAAGAGAGGGATGGAGCCGTGACAGTCGTGGCAATGGCTGGCAGTAATTCTTCAGCAGTACAGTATCGGGGTTTACCATGCCTATACTCAGAATAAAGGAGATATCATTAGAGATGCTTTAAAAACTCAAAAGTAATAACTTGAGGAATACCTGACATGGCAGAAACCAAGACAGTGTTCAAAGCGTCACCAGCTGTGACGGCTTCCTCAGTTTCCACCCGGAAGGTGGATTCAGCATACACACCCTCGTTCCCTGAATCGGTAAGGGCCGTTGTAATGCTCGCATCACCCGCCGATGTCAGGGATCCACATGGAGAAGAAGCGGCAATCAGAACAGTCCCAGATTCTAAAGGAAGGCTTGCCACTTCAGGCTCTTTAACTGCTGGCACTTCACCTGCCACGTCACCACCTAAACTTGGCCCTGTTAAAAAAATGTGTGTTATGATTCAAGAAAAGGGTTGTTACTAGGTTTTAACAAGGAACCGTGCGTTGTTCTACCTTGAAGTAACCGTTTGGCCTTCTCCCGAACCGCACGCGCAACTTGTCTATGAGCGGTGGACAGGGCAGAAGGAACGTCCGCCATAGGAACGCTAGAAAGTCGAGCATCATTCGAACCCACGCCCACGGCTAGGATAGCTTGACGCTCCCTTACTTGGTGTTTTTTATGCTTCCTCTCAGCCTGGGCCGTATGAACCGATCTCCTCAAAACCTCCGACAGGAGGACATCATCGTCCAAATCAGGCTCGGCCTCCGGATCTGCTGCAACATCCATCAACTGTTGCTTTAGAGACGCCTCTCGTGATGCCCTTAGGGAGGCCTCAACCATACCCGGTGGCCTTGAAGGCTCCTCCGCACTACCGCCTAAGGACAACATGGTGTTTGATGCAGCAGGAGTGGTTGTGGTTCCTATAATAAAAAAGGGAGAGATTTAGGGTATGGATGAAATGAATTAAGCATGTAAATGTGTCGCGAATCATATCGAGGCCCATGAAAGCGCGAAGCCTCTCCTCCTCCTCAAACGTTTTGAGGGACGCCAAGAAGGCCTCTTCAGCGGAGATTCCTGTTAAGAGAAGGCGTTAGTAAAGCGTAATAAATTCGTAAAAAGGAATATATACAGGAGAGTGTAAATAAAATATACCGGACACCGCGAGAGAAGCTAATGCTGCTTGCTCACGAGCCAGTCTTTCAGAAGCTTCGATGGCAGCCTGAAGATCAGTAGCAGCGGGAGCTTCGAACAAATCATCGTTGGTGCCATACTCAGACAAACTTTTGCTATAAGGAGCATGAGGTTCCTGACCGAATATGACGTCAGCTGAGAATAAGGATTTCTTCTTCTTCTGCGAACTAGCACCAACAGCCAATAACAAGAGTTTTCGCTTAACGGGCTTCCTCGGACGGCGGTCCCGATCTCCGAACCAATGACGATTCCGGAGACACCACGGTTACCGCATTCGTGGGAACATCTGGTCGAAGCTTATCTGGAAAACCTCACAGTACTACAGCCGTGGCAATCTCTCTCAAAGAAGGGAGCACAATTGCTCGTCTCTTCAGTAGAACCGCTGGATTACTGGCTGGGACAACATCCTTGTAATCAAGCAACAGCTGCCTCTCCTCCCTGATGACAACGCCCGTCGTATGTTGGTACCAAGCAACATAAGCATTCGAGGACCTTCGAATATGACTCGGCTCTCAGACAAGGAAGTGGGACCCCGTATTCAGACGCATGAAATGATGCGCCGCGTTGCGAACACCCTCCTCAGTAGTAATTGGATCAACAATGAATGCCTTGAGGGGAACGCCTTGGTTGTAACTCGACTGCTGGGCAAAACGGTGTGGGTTATATCTCATAAACAAGACCTAGGCGTTCTTTCTGAATACCAGCAAACCCGTCCTGATAGAGTACAAATGGACGATCTCCCGGGCCCTCAACATTGAAGCTCCATCCTTGAAAACATCGTGCAGCTGCTGGATCACTTTGGAAGATTCTTTGCCGATGGTCAGGACTTTATCAACAAAGGTCATGCTTTCCCCAACCATGCGGGGGAAAAAAAGCAATAGCCGAGCCTCCAGCTATGTTGAGTTTGGAGAAGAAGCATCGACCAAATGCATGACCAGAGGAAAATTGTATCCGTCATAAAATCTGGGTCGTTTATGCACACCAAAAGTACCCAGCACGTGCATCTCGATCCATGAGGTGAATACAATGGGAGATTTACGGGCTTCACATCCGGCTGAGTGGTGTCGGTTGCTAGACTCAGGCCATGATATAAATGAGCCAGTCCCGCAACCCCAATAGCTATGTGCGTCCCCGCGGCGATGCAATGAGCTGGATAAAAGATAGATGGTCTTATATAGCGGGGGTGCATCGGAAGTGCAAACCAACTCAGCCACAAGCCAATATACCCTATGAAGAACGTCTTCTCGTCAATGTCCGGAGCGACAATCTCTACGAAGGGGACGACCGGAGTATCCGGAATAAAGATTTCCTTTAAATCTGCCTCCGCAGTCGGCAGTTTGTCCAAACCAAATCCGAACGGATCATCGAGTTTGGCAAACTTCGCAACCTGATTAGAAAGAGCCTCCGGACGAAGGAAGCGGGCAATGAAAACTGTAAAGCTAACTCCGTGCCCCCCAGACTCCAGGAATAGGCTCTCGTACATGTTCAATACCATGATCAAGCTTGGAAACTGGTGTTGAATGGCATTCTACGGGGTTAAACTCATTACCCCTGATTTGGTCGCAAAGATGTGCTCGTCAGGGGGAAGTATCTCCTCATAATGTTCCCCTCTGACGGGTAATCCAGATATCTCCGCGAATTCCTCCAATGAGATTGAGACCTCTCGATCCGATAAAAGAAATGTGTGGGTCGGGATATTCCATTGCTCCAGGAAAGATTTGACCCACCACACATGAGGAGTATGGTAGTAAAAGAGGGAAGTATAGATCCCTAGATACAGCTCGGTCTTCAGTAGCAGCGATTTCTTGGCCGACAGGATATATCGGGCCCACCGCAAATAGCCAGCCAAATGACGAGGAGTCATTCCTATCATGTAAACTTGACCCCAAGTGCGCAATTCTCTTTGGCATATGCGATGCCTTAGAATGTCTAGGGACATCGGCGGCTGCACTGGTATTGATGCCATGGAGGGTTGGAGACGACCTTCTGAGGTCCAGTTGACCTCTTCTATTGCGTAAGCAACCTGTGAAGGGTCAGCGTAATGGATTGACGGGATCGGTTCTGACGGTGCTGTGCAAGTAAAGCTGCGCCGACCCTGGATAACATGACTGTACCATGACCCCCACAGATGAAAAGACTTTTTCTTTGGGTCATAATCATGAATGAGCGCAAAGACTTCCCGATCTGTAGGCACATCGGCGAAAACACTCTCTGAGCGAACGTAGGGAAAGGAGGAATCGGAAGCCATAGCACCTGAAAAGAAAAACCCGTAGAGGGTTAGTTATCGACGCAATGAAATCAACTACAATTAAAGGCCTTAGCATTGTCAGTACATCCAAATTTGTACTACATGCTGGCATATTAAAATCAGCACAGTCCAAAGAAAAAAGGGACAATGGGCCCCACAAAATCATGGTAACGCCCCCATCAATGATGAGGAAGGCACACATTGTAAGAATCCAAAAGGATTCTCATTTAATGAAAAATCTCATTGAACTGTGGAGTTAAACTCGCTCAAAAAATGTGTTCTACAACAGATTTCAAATCTGGAAAAAAGAACCCCAAAAAAGAAAATAAGAAAGGGAATAAAATTCCCAAAAGAATTTCTTTAAAAGAAATTTTCTCAGAGCTAAGCTCTGTAAAACAACCCGGAATTAAATTTCTCTAATAATGGGATAAAATCCCAGAAATCCGCTCGGGAAATGGAATTAAATTCCAAACAACTTTCAAAGATCAAAGTCACTAACAGGGTAAAACCCTAAGATCTCCAAGACCCATGGTCTACCCAAATAAAGTTTTTTTAGATCTTTAAAAGATCATTCCAAGAGAAGAGCAAAGCTCTGTTAATGGGTTAAAAACCCAAAACAAGAAGAGGTTCTTTTAAGAGTTTCTTTAGTAGTTAAATCGTGGTCATGATTCTTACCAAATTTCGACAGAGTTTGACTCTGAGAAAGTTTTGGAAACAAAGATCTAAGCTCTGAAAAGAGAATTAAATTCTCAAGGAAGAAAAAGACTCAAAAGGATGATGGAACGACAGTCATCTCAAGGGCCAAAGGCCCTATTTATAGGACACGAAGGGACGGTTCAACTCCCCAGGAGATCGAACGGTGGAAAAGGTGACACCGTTGCACCCACGTGTAAGCCACGTGAGAGCAACGGTGGGGGGCATTTGTTTCCCCAATATATTTATCCTAATAAAAGAGCAAAGCTCTGTTGATTTCAATGAGGCAGTGCCTCACGTGCTCTCCATGAGGGCACCGGCGCCAGAACTAATTTTATAGGATTAAGTCCTATGGTGGTGCCTCGCGTGCTCCTCACACGGGAGCCAATATGCAAAGCACAGAAAAGTTCATAAGAGTTAAACTCTTAGATGACGCCATACGTGCTCCTCACACGGGCGCCAATGTGCAAAGTATAGAAGAGTTCATTATATAAGAATTAAACTCTTAGATGGCGACGCACGTGCTCCTCACGCAGGCGCCAATCTGCAAAGCACATAAATACCCATTATAAGAGTTAAATTCTTAAGTAGCACCTACGTGTATAACACGTGAGCGTCGGTGCATAAGTGGAATTAAAATTCTACAATACTCTCTGTTAAATAGAGCCGTTGGATTAAAGATCCAACGGAACGACAAATCATCAAAATACAGAATTAAATTCTGTTGGGAGAAAACATTACCTAAATCTTTCTGAAATAAGAAAGATACTCTCAGTTGGATCAAAGATCCAATTTTAGAATAAAATTCTATTATGGAATATATTCCCTCAATCTTTCTAAATAAGAAAGATTGCTCTCTGTAAAACAGAGAACCGTTGGATTAAAAATCCAAGGTGCTTAAAAATCACCGTTTTACAGAATAAATTTTGTATAGGGAAAATATTTCCCCAATCTCGTTAAAAACCCAAAAATCATATTCTGTAAAAACAGAAGTCCTTGGATCAGAAATCTAATGGTGGGTAAAATTTCCCAAATCAATTTTGAGACCAATTAAATCAATTGGAATCTCTCAATGAGAGATTTTCTCAAAACCAATTAACAATTTTCCTTCACTATATAAAGGACCCGAGACTTCAAGTTTCATATAGCCAGAACAACACAGAGAGACGGAAAGAGGAAAACAGAAAGAACAGAGAATTCAATTCTCATAGAAGAAAAGCTCCATTTTAGAAACCCTAGGTAAAGAAAATATCGAGATCAAAACATCTCTTTTACCTAACATATTTCATTATAGAGCCTTTCTAAAAGAGCTTAGTTCTTTTTTTGGACCGGAGATCCACAAGACAAGTTTCCCACAAGTTAAGAATTTAATTCTCATCGGGAAGATCTTATTCTTGAGAATCAAAAATTCAGGGAAGAACAGATTTAAAAGAGAAAGAATATGGAGTCCATAATACTCTAGGAACTCAGTTCCCTCGAATCAAAAACTTAATTCTTAAAAGAACATGATCCCAGATCCTCAAAATAGTGATCTTGGTGATCAAAATACCATTAACAGATATTTATATTTTCTTTAAAAAAACATCAACAAAGATTAAATCTTCATATAAAAGAAACTAGCACCTCACGTGCTTCCCACGTGGGCGCCCTTTTTTAACTGCGCCTCACATGTTCCTCACGCGGGCGCCCTTCTTTAACAGCGTCTCACGTGCTCCTCACGCGGGCGCCACATAAAAAGTGCTTAGCACTTCATATACAGCCAAAACAGCTAAGTGCTTAGCGTCGATTGGGCAGCGCCCAGCGCCTCATGCGGGCACCACATAAAAAGTGCTTAGCACTTCACATACAACCAAAACGGCTAAATGCTTAGTGTTGATTGGGCAGCGCCCAGCGCCTCACGTGCTCCTCACACGGGCGCCACATAAAAAGTGCTTAGCACTACATATACAGTCAAAATGGCAGAGTGCTTAGCACTGATTGGGTAGCGTCCCGGCGCCTCACGTGGGCGCTATCAGAAAAGAAAAGAAAAGAGAAAAGTACCCAGCACTCCATAAACAGCCAAAATGGCATAGTGCTCGGCGCACATTGGGCAGCGCCCATAATCAAATGCTTCACATGACACCTATGTGAGTATCAGAGCGTCAAATAAATGCTTAAAATTTTTTTATAAAAAGAAAAGGGCTGAACAGATAGAGCCCAAATGAGTGCTTAGTACTTTTTGAATAGAAAAGAAAAGAGTAGGCAGACTAAGCCCAAATTGGCTAAGCCTCTGACTTTCTTGCAACTGAGCCCAAATACTCTTTTGATGGATCTTAAGTAAAAATGATCCATAAAAAATATTATTGAGCCGATCTTAGTCTCAAACATGATTAATGATCTCTCATTGATAATATCCAAAATGAAACTCATCTCATATCTCCTAAGGTAATCTTAGTCTCAAATATGACTAACGATTCTTAGGTCCACCACAATCCCTTTTCCCTTAAATACGGGATTTGGTTCGAGGGTACATCTTTACACTCCTCTGATATATGTCATTGTAATTCCTCAACATTTTCAGAGAGGTGGCAGGTCCCGAAAACCAACAACTCCTCTCGTCATACATCGATGCACTTCTAAATTGACGTGCATGCCTCAAATCAGATCGTGCCGCAAATTGGGCACATTCCATATCACCATTGTCCACTTCGTCATGTAACAAATACACGTGCACGCAAGATGAATAAGAGACCGAAATGTCCCTAAACTAATAGTTGCCTCAAAAACGAGGATAATGGACCGAAATATTCTTAAACTAACATTCATCCTTAAAACGGGAATGTTGGACCGAAATGTCCTTACACTAATATCTGCCCCAAACACGGCGTAAATAGATCGCGATGTTCTTAAACTAAAATAACTGAGCCACAAATGCTCATATGTTTAAGTCGATCTTAATCTCAAATCAGATTAACGGTCCTTAAATAAACCAAATCCAAATTTAAAATATACGGATTTGGACTAATCCGCGCCCTATGGGCAACGACAGAAACTAGTCTCCATATACAATCTACGGGCAACCTAAACAAATAAAAACACGCACGACACGAAGTGAACTGCCGGAGCAGGAGAAAATGGTTATCTCAATGCGGTAACGTAATTAACTGCAGGGGATTGCGCATGCAGGGAAGAGCGTCCTCACAATCAAAAACCCCTTATAAAATGAGGGGGAATCTGATGAAGTCTGCTACAACGGACGCGTCTGTCCAAACCTCCGATATATGGTTCCATAAATCAACTTAGTATCTTCGGAGAGGTGGACGGATAAGTCTAAATACCATCTTCCCCCAAAATTCAGGTCAGACATCCTAACGTCCCAGTCCGTCTTTCGGCGGTGAACAGAGGTGTGAAGAGATGTACCCTTAAACCAAATCCCGTATTTGAGGAAAAAAAGGGTGATGGTCCTAAGAATCGTTAGTCGTATTTGAGACTAAGATTACCCTAGGAGATATAGGATGAATATAATTTTGGATATCATCAATGACAGATCTTTAGTCATGTATGAGACTAAAATCAGTTTGGGAGATCATGAGCAATATGGGCTCGGTTGATTTAAAATCAAAGAGATTTAACCTCAGAAAACTTAGCCAATTTGGGCTGAGATTGGATTACTATGCTACCCAGTAGTGTTAAACACTAATATATACAGTGCTCACATGTATTTCATGTGGGGCACTGGAGTAGTGTTGGGCACTAATCTTTTCTAGCGCTCACGTGTTTTTCACGTGAGGCGCTCAGATATAGGCGCTGCCCAAATAGGGCTAAGCACTTAGTCATTTTGACTGAACATGGAGTGCTAAGCACTTTGTATGACACTCACATGGGAAGACGTGAGTGCAGAGCGTTGATTTCAGGTTTTATTTACTCTCCCCCTTTTTGACATAGGTGCTAAGCAGTTGGCTGGGGCTCACGTGTGAAGCACGTGAGACGCCAGATTTTTTTGTGTTTCCAAGAGTGTTTCATATGATTGCTTTCTTTTGGGGTTTTGGGTTGCCTTATTTGTTGGCTGCCTAATCAACATAAATGAGTTTTTCTTTGCTCTTTGGACGCTCACGTGGGAAGCACGTGACGCGTTTTTAGTTTTTCTTCGGTCTGTTTTAACCACTCACGTGAGAAACACATGATGCAAAATAATAGTGCTAAGCATTAATTTTTACTCACGTGTGTTTCACGTGAGACACCAAGTTCTTCTTATTTTTAGAGATATTAATGTCACGTCCCGCTTCCCGGTATACGGCGAAGTGGACGCGACGAGGCCCGCTACGTATATACTCAGAAGTACATACGCTGAGCGTAACTAAGCAATATAAAGTAAATCACAAGAGACGAATGATATAGGAATAACAACAACTTTTATTAATAACATTCTTTTATACAATGCATGAAAAGGAAATACATCTGAAATGAAAAGCGATGCCTAAACAGTGGCATAACAGGAAATGAAAATACTGAAAAGAACAAAGTACAATATCTAAAGCTCGGGATCTTCTTGGAACTGCTTCAAATCTTCACCGGTGGGCTCGATCTCAGCTTGGTCCAATGCACCTGGCGACATTCAAAGAAGAAAGGAATAGAATGTCGTCAGCGAACAGGTCACTCGGTAAGTCCCAAGATAAGGGAGAAAAAGACAGAGTGTAAAAGAGAGAGAGAGTAGCTTTTAATGTTGTATTGTATTGTCATATTATAGTAGTATGGTGTTAACGCTGTTGTTGTAGCTTGGTACAGAAGAATGCCAGTGTATACGAGAGGGATCTTTATATGCTAGAGATCAGGGCAAATGGAAGTACAAGGCTCCGTTATACAACCCGGAACAACGTCAACTGGATTCAGGTTAGGTATCTTAATCTTACCATCTTGTGCCACCTTTAACACCTTCCGTACCAATCTACCCCTTAAACCCCGCGATGTCTTGTTTGTATTGTTATCTTGTAAAATTGTATTGATTGCATAATTGACTGACTGACTGACCGAAACCATGATATCAGGAAACGGTTATAACCGTAGAGTCATGTAAATGGAATACTGGGAAACATGTAAAAGGAATATCCATGGTTCGGTTCAGTCAAGTAGATTGTTAACTGGATTCTGGGATTCATGTGTTCATATTGAGTTGGAATATTAAAGAACATAGATTGACTTGAATCATATTCAAGTCAGAAATAGTCAGACTCTAAACCGAGTCAGACTAAAAGAAAGATAATTTGAAGTTCTATAATTGTTAGGGTCTTTATTGTAATTTATAAAAGCTTGAGGGGGTTTTATATAAAAATACTTTTGTATAGTTTTCAAGATACACCTCAAGTATTTATTATTCGTCTTTATAGTTATAATGAGTGTGGATTTTATTTGTGTTATTCTAGTGAATATATCCTAATAAAAGTATTAATTGATTTATTTGAAACTCATGGTATTTTAATGTAACTTTTAATCTTGTAATTTTAGAAAAAATGGAAACTTTATCTTATGATAAAATAGGTGTTTAAATGATAATTAAATATATATTAATACAAGAATAATTTTAAATAATATTTTATTTTCCAAAATCTCATTCTTTTCTTAAATGCCGTATTTTAAACCTTTCGAGACCGAATGCTCCTTGCGGAGGTCTGAATCTCGCACTACTAGCCCGCGAGTGCACGATGAACCGTACTATCCCTAACGGGTTCCCCAAAGGTGGGTTGTAGCGGCGCTTTGCTTAGGTTTAGTAAATACTATTCATTTAGAAAAAACAGGTTTATAAATATAAGGTATTTATTTGTAAAAAGAGTATAGTTTTCCGTATTTTAGTTGTCAGGGTTTCCTAAGCCAACTAGCCTATTTCTAAGGTCTAAACGACAAGTCATTAGAAGCCTCAAATCGCCTCTTCACCGCCAAATGTGGCCAAGTAAGTACAAGTGAGGAGGGAGGGATCCGCTCACGAATCGTGAGACGGGCCTTTTAAAGTTACCCAAACTCACTTTCCTAGCCTAGACACCACAAAGTCAGTTTAGATAAACGATCGATGTCCATGACATATCGTGCTTTTATTTTTAAAGATTTTATTTAAAATTATGTACACCTTAAAGCTTTTAGAACAGGTTTATAAAGAATGTGGTATTTTAGTGAAAAGTCCTGTATTTTCGTATTTTATGTTTTGACGTTTATCAATTAGGGTTATATTTGTGTGTGTGTAGAGGTAGGTCATTACCTCGTGACTTATTTTAAGTTCTGATGAAGTTTAGAGGTAAAACATGATATATTAAACTTAAAGGTATTAAAGCGCAAGAATATGGTATTTGAAAACGTTATCATTTTATGTGTGAAATTTCATTGAAATTGATTTCTACAAGTTTAGTGATCAAGATAAACATATTTAGGAGTGAGGGATTTATTTAGAACAATAAAAACAAACTTTATGGTATTTTTATGAAAAGAATACGGTTTTACAAGAAAGCTATCATTTCATGTGAGAAACTTTGTTTAAATTGGTTTCTATGTGATTAATAGTCATCATGTATATGGGTAGGTATCATGGATTAGGTGACAAGTGGAATTTTGTAGAAAAACCGAATCGGAAATCGGTTTGTTCCGATTTCCGCCGGGTTTCATATTTCCATATTTTAAGAAATAGAAAAGAGAGAGAGGGATGGGACTTACGGGTTTTAAGCTCTTCTAAAGAGTAAAGAGAACTAGGGAGAAAGACCGAGAGGTGGTTTCGTCGCCGGTTGCTTCAAAGCACGTCGTCGGAATTCCGTCAGAATCTCGTCGGAGCTTCGCCGCGAACTTGTTTTCAAAGCACACACTTCTTGGAAAACTTTTGAGAGAGTGGCTCAAGATTTTTGGGGAGAGAGGGTAGTGTGTAGGGTTGGTATTTATAGGGTTAGGCTAGGGTTAGGGTAGATGAAAAGTTAAAAATAAAAATGTGATAAAATGTAATAAAAAATGTATTAAAAATGGAGTAATTGGGGTTTTTTAAGAGCTCTGAAAGTGGTATGAGGCTGAAACTTTGCAGGTGCGTAGGGAATATGAAAAGACACAACTTTCATGTTGTGACCATCGCCGGAATCGGCCGAATCGGGGGTGACTCGGCCGTGACTCGATCGGATCACTGAGTCGGCCGAGTCAAGGCCGAGTTGGCCGATTCCCGACCGAGTCCGGTGGCCTGGATCCCCCCGACGGTTCATCTAACTCCTGCAAGTGTTACATGTTTGGGTGTAGTGGGGTTTTTGTGAGATATGTATGTGTAAACTCTTGGTATTCTAAAAGTTTTAAAAAAATCAATATTAAAAATAATGTGGGGTATGGGATTTGAACTCTGGTGGCTTGGTTCAGCAGTGCAAGGTATTACCAATGAGCTACAAGCTCCTTCTTGTAATTATGGAGTTATTAATTACTTAAAATGATAACAGCAAGAGTAAATACTCCAAGTATACATTAAATTTAAAGTAATTTCTTGTACACTAAAAATGGAGTTATTACATTCTTGTAGCTTGTAATTAAAAACAAAATAATTACCTATATCTTGTGCTCAGGCTAAAATACCCCTTTATGGATTTTTGAAAAAAAATATTTGAAAAATTTGTATAGGAAAAAGTGTATAAGAAAATTAGGATTGTTACAATTAAGCTCTGTTAATGACTTTTTAGTCATTGATGATCATCAAGATTTCTGTTTTAAAGATCTTGAATCATCATCACTGTTATTATTGGAGAACTAAGTTCTCTTTTATTTTTATAAGAACTAAGTTCTTTATGTAGGGTTAAAACCTAATTTCGGGGGAATTGAATTCCTAGAATATATGTTCTTTTTCTTTCTTTTTCTTTTTAACCTAGTTCTTTTCCCTAAGTTTTGAGTCTGAAGAACAGAATCTTCCCTATGAGAATTAAATTCTCAACATGTGATGAGATTTGTTTCTGCAAATCTCAAACCAGAGGAAGAACCATGCTCTTGTATGAAGGGTTAAACCCTTATATCCGTTATACTAGGCAAGAGGGATACTTTTAATCTCTCCTTTTTTATTTACCTAGAGTGTTTTGAAGGAGGAGAGTCTTCTTCCTTTGGGAATTAAATTCTCTATTCTCTCAAGAGCTCACTGTATTTTTGCAGAAGCTTAATGGGTTTTCTTTCTATCTCCCTCTGTGTATATTGAAACTTGAAGTCTCGGGTCCTTTATATAGTGGAGGCAGATTGTTAATTGGTTTTGAGAAAATCTCTCATTTAGAGATTCCAATTGATTTAATTGGTCTCAAAATTGATTTGGGAGTTTTACCCACCGTTGGATCTTTGATCCAAGTGTCTCTGTTTTTACAGAATATGTTGTTGTTGTTTTAACAAGATGGAGAGAATATTCTCTCATATATAGAATAAAATTCTATTGAACGGTGATATTTTCATCATCATTGGATTTTTAATCCAAGGGTGCTCGGTTTAATAGAGTACAATTTTTCTTTATTTAGAAAGATATGGGAAATATTTTCCATCTCATTGGATTTTTGATCCACTAACTTTTTGTTTAACAGAAAATATCCTTCTCAATAGAATTTAATTCTATGCTTAACCACCATTAGATCCTTAATTCAATGGTTCACTGAGTAGAATTTAATTCTACGTAAGGAGGTGCCCTCGTGTGTTTAACACGTGGGGCTTATTTAGCTCCTCTAATTTGGTGCCCACATGCCTTGCATATGGACGCTCACGTGTTTAACACGTGAGGCCAATTTGGTCTATATTTGTTTGACCGCAGCGCCTATATGCTTTCCATATAGGCGCCCACGTGTTTAACATGTGAGGCATATTTAGCCTACCAATTGTTTGATTGCAGCGCCTATATGCTTTGCATATAGGCGCTCACGTGTTTAACACATGAGGCTTATTTAGCCTATCAATTGTTTGATTGCAGCGCCTATATGCTTTGCATATAGGCGCTCACGTGTTTAACACGTGAGGCTTGAGTTATGGGGAATTTTCTCCCCCCTCTCTTTTTTTATGAGGGAACAAATGCCCCGACCATTGCTCTCACATGGCTTGCACGTGAGTGCAATGCTGTCCATATTTATCACCGTTGGATTGCCTGGGGAAATGGGAAGCTGAACCGCTTCCATCACGTCTTATAAATGGGGCATTGGCCCTTGAGATGACCACTGTTTCTTCATCTTCTTGCTTAACTTTTTCCTTGAGAATTTAATTCTCCTTTCAGAGCTTATTTCTCCACCCTTAGCACTTTAGAGTTAAACTCTGCAAAAACTCCTTTTGGGTAAGGATTATGAACGACATTCACCTCTTAGGAAACCCATTTTGTTCTTGCCTTGGATTTTAAATCTATCAACTGAGCTTTGCTCTGATCTTTTGGAGATCTAAAAAAACTCTTTTTTTAAAAAAAAAATAAGTAGACTCTGGGGTCTTGAATCAATGAGAATTGTTAGTTCTCTTCTTAGGGTTTACCCTATCACTGATCTTTGAGAATCCTTGGAATTTAATTCCATTTTCTTTGTTTCCCCACCATGGAGGTTCCTGGGATTTAATCCCATTATTGAAAGAATTTAATTCCATTTTCTTACAGAGCTTAGCTCTCAGAGATATAGGGACTTTTGGGAATTTTATTTCCCTTCTGTTCTTGAGAATTTTTCTTTTTTAGGATTTTAATACCCTTTTCACAGATTTGAATCTGTTTCCCATTTTAACAGAACTCGCTTTTTGAGGATGTTAAGAGCTTTTTTTTAAACTCTACTGTTTATTAATAAGAATCCTTTAGGATTCTCACAATGATTATCTTGCCTCATCATTGGTGAGCCGCCATTTTGATTTTGTGGGGCCCACTGGCTTTGTAGTTAGTAGTCTCATGAGACAAACTCACATTTTTTTTATTAATGGGTTTTCTAACTATTTTTTTTAGGTACAATGGCCTCACTTCCCTTACTCACGCTCGGAGGTCGCTTTCCCACAGTCGCCTTCAGACGAGGAAGTTATGGCATTGATCAGAGAACATGATAAAGACAATAAGAGCCTTCTTCTATGGGGAGTTTGGTATGGTCACATTATCAGGGGCCGCCGTAGTTTTACGTGCGAAGTACCAGCAGAACCCATCCGCTCAATATCATTGACGGAGCATCCGCGTACTGCTTATGTGGTGGAAGTGGCTAATTGGACCTCCGCGGGCCGGCTTGAGCCATCAACGATAGGGATACCTAATCCACCCATAATGGCTATCGATATCTTGGGACGCCGAATATGTCAGGGTGAAGCCCGACCCTGGGGGTAGATCTATAAAGTAGGTGTTACACCGCATCATTCAGTAGGCTACCTTCTTTGGGCCCAATATATTCTCTCCTTCCAATGCTCACGATTGCAGAAAGTTGGATTGTATCAAGCGGTGTCCGCGTCACTGTTCTACTACCATGCTCCCCATGTCTGGTGGGTCAAGGCTTTTTGCAACCAGTGGAACTTTCCAACGAAGACGTTTCTGCTAGGGGACCGCGAAGTCTCTATTTCGCAGGAGGAGTTCCGGGAAATTTCAGGGCTGCCGAGTAGGGGAGAGCACTACGAAGAATTATTGCCCCCTGACGAGTATATATTTGCCACAGTGCCAGCTGTACTTGAAAGCTTAACAACCAAGAACGCTGTTCGACATAAGCACCCGAGTCTAATCAAGGCTTGGGCATTTTTGAGAGACTATTCGTGGCATCGGAAAGACAAGGCGTCAGTTTTGACGCTTTTATTGCTTGCTTTCTCCGTAAAGACGCCCTATCCAAGAAAGCTCCGAAATTCGCGAAGGTCGAGAATCCCTTCGGATTCGGCTTGGAGAAATTGCCGGCTAAAGTAGAAGACTTGCCGCAATTTCACATTCCAAATTCGTCAGCCGTGACATTTGACGCAATCGCTGCCCCTGGAATAGACGAAGAAATATTCTTTGTCGGCTTCATCAGTGTCACGCCCCGCTTCCCAGAGTGCGCTAAGATCGGCATGTGACAGAGCCAACCATGCTACCTGTGTCTAAGAAATATCCCTCCACAGTCACATTACGGCTGTTTAGAAGATATCAAGAACAGGAAAATAAAAATATACTATCTAGTAGATGTTCATATGCCAGAATAAACGAGTCACAAAATAATATGCGGAAGCAATAGATCCAATAAACAGTAACAATCTGGAAGGTATGCTCAAATACGGGCTCACGTCAGGAAATGAAAATGCTGAAAGGAAACTAACTAGAATACTAACAGGTCCTTACTGCTCGGCCTGTCGGCTGAAGTACTCCTGATCGGCCTGCGACAAAGGTAGAGGAACTGGGCCATGTAAAACCCAGACGTAAGTGCGTCATGATATCAAACAATAATATAAGCAATCAGGATGTAACGAGATATGCAGGCAGGAATCATAAATAGTAACAAGTCAACAGAAATGTATAACAGTGAAGTATATCAGTATGTGTGACGTGCAGTGCTCAATCTAAACTGTGCTACTGGGTTATCTATTCTAAAGTTGTTTGAAATCAATTAATGTAATCCTCCATGTAACTCAAAGGATATGTCCCGTTATCCCTCGGGACCACGGATCAGGTAGTGGGAGTCATGAATGACTCTGTCCCGTTATCCCCCTGGACCACGGATCAAGTAAGAATCACGAATGATTCTGTCCCATTATCCCCCGGGACCATGGATCAAGTAATATCCTTGTAAGCTACACTTTAGTTTACATTTTTGATTTCCCCATACCCCAAGGTTATGTGTTAAAGTCAAGTATTGATAAATCTGGAGCTAATGCCAACACAGGATTAAGCAGGTACAGGTTTGTCTAAACAGACAACAGGATATGTCTATCGGGACAACATGCCAGGATTGTCGGCATTTGAAATAGAATTAGGTAACATGTCAAGTAGTGATATATCAGGTCAAGTCAGGTAGTGTACATGTATCAAATCATGACAAGTAGTGGTGTATCAGGTCATGTCAGGTAGTGTACATGTATCAAGTCGTGTCAAGTATTGCACGAGTATCAAGCAGATGCTCATAATAAAACTGTAACAGGTACGGGTGCACAAATAAAGCATGGATGCACAAATATTTATCAGGGGTTACATCATGACTATGTAGGATGCACAAGATCAAGTATGGGATACTAATGTAACAGTAAAATGAAATAATGTGACATGGTATGCAAATAGATATAGAATCAATGGTATGGATGCACAATTATCGACTAGGATTACATTTATAGTTCCAATACTAAATGAGATGCACATTATCTATCATGGGGTGTTAATATAATAATAATATGTAATAGTGGGATCTGTAGATGCAGCTATATGTATATTAAATGATATGGATGCAAACGGGTATGCGAAAATGGTAAAACTTTTAGTATGGATGTATAATGTGATAAACGGGTAACATTTTACTCATATGGATGCATAATACTATACCTAGCATGTAGCAAGATGAATTAGCACGCGATTAGATATGTAAATAATGATATTGATGTGTACGGACGTTGTATAACAGTAAAATGATAAACTGGTAAATGCGGGATGTACAACTAAACAATATGAAATGTAAATATTCAATTGGGTGCAGTATATTGTAGTCTAGCATATATCAAGATAAATTTGCATGCACTAGATATGAAATAACTTGCACAGATACACACGGATGTCGTAAAACTGTAAAACTAAACATGGGATGCATGATTTAAAATACAAGTGTTATAATTATTCAAATAGATGCAAATACAGTAACATAGCATGTAAAAAGATAAACTTGCCTGAACGGATCTCAGACGGGGTGCGTACGCTGCGTACGATGTCGGTAATTGTCGCGACGCACACGCAGGCGTATAGAACTGAACCAAGCAAAGCAAGAATGTGACCACGCTGGCTGGGGATGTCCATTGGGTTGCTCGGATCGTCGGCAGTGGCACGGCTCCGGCGGTGACCGGAAAAACAAGATCAGGAAAGAGAAAGAGAAGAGAAAAGAAGAAGAAGAAGAAGAAGAGAAAGAGAAGGTTGAGGTTTGAAGGGTGTGAGTGCTCTGGAGTCAGAGAAGAGGCAGGGGAGATGACAGCAATAGGTTTTCCGGCAAGGGCAGCTGTGGGTTTCTTGAGTTCTTGTCGGGTGTGCAGGGGTCCGGATTGCTTGGTGCAGGGGAGAGGAAGAGGGAGGTGATAAGGAAGGAGATGTGGTGGTTGGAACGGGGATGGTGACGACTGGTCGTGGGGTCGCCGGCGATGAGGCAGGTTGTGTGCAGGCGTCGGCAGTCGAAGGCTAGGGTTAGGGTTTCTATAGTTAGGCTGCAGTGGGATGATGGGTTGTGATGTTATGAGGAGAGAGGATAGACGTGAGGTCAGAGGCGACGACGAAGTGGGGGTCGCCGGCGGTAGAGGGTGCAGGTGAAGGAGAAGATGGTCGCGGTGGGTTCGTCAGGTTGTAGGTGTCGTGGGTTTGCGGGGAAGGAGAGGAGATGAGGTTGAGGAGGAGATGACGATGAATGAGGAGATCGGGGTCGAGGGGACGGCGACGGCGGTGAGGCGCGGAGGTGAGGCGATGTTGTGCAGTCGAGCGAAGGCAGGAGAAGAATGAAGGTGAAGAAGAAGAAGAAGAAAGAGAAAAGGAGTCGGTGCTGGTGACGAGGGGAGGCCGACGTGGGCGTCGGCGGTGGTTGCGACGGCAACGAGCGAGCACGGGCGTGGGTTCATGCGGCCACGGGGACGAAGAAGAAATGCGGGAAAAAGAAAAAAAATAAAGAAGAAGACGAAGAGAGAGGAGAGAGAGAGACATAGGGTGTATGGGTTTCTTGGGGAACTGGGAAAAAAAAGAAAAGGAAGAAAGAGAGAGTGAGGGTACATGAGTTAGAAAAAAAATTAGTTAAGGAAAAATATAAAATCTGCAAGGAGGGAGAGAGAGAGAGGAGGTCTGATATTTGTTTGTTTTAAAAATATATATATTTAGTTGGAACGAAATATTAAACTGTTAATATTAAAAGAAATATTATATTAGTTAAATTTGAGTTTTAGACTAAATACTAAATAGTCAAAACACGCCCGGGTCGGGTCTAAAAATCCAGTTTTAAAATACGGAAAATATACGTGTCAACCAAAACCAAAATTGGATATTCGGGTAACGAAAATGCATACCCCCAAGAACGGATGCACGTACGTGCGTGTAGCCAACCAAACAAGTTCGTTTCACTGAACGGGACGAGAACAAGATGCGCGAATGCTACCACAGGGTCAAGGGTATCAAGCAGGCCATGCAATGTATTTTTAAAATATTTTATGTGACTTTAAATGTTATATTAAAAAAATACCGATGCTTGATAAAAATGCTAGTATGCAGTATATATGAAAGTGCACGGATCCACGTAACAAGCCAGAATAAATCATAAATATGAATCAAGATAGGTTTCAAGCATGCGGGTCAGGTCGGATGCAAATAAAGATGTCAAAATACTATTCGCACCTAAAACACAGTAAATTAGGAAAAAATACCATAAATAAAGAAATGCTCAAAATAGAACTGGTATAAATGAACCAGGGTGTTACATTATACCCAACTACAAAATGAATTTCGACCTCGAAATTCCCAAGACAAAAAAAGATAAACAACATGAATCTACAAGAATAGGTGTGGAAACTTCTGTCGAATCTCGTCTTCACGTTCCCAAGTCGATTCTCCGTGCGAGCGATTCCCCCAAGAAACAAGTATGAGAGGGATAAACTTGTTCTTAAGAACCTTTTCTCTTTGATCAACAATCGACATCGGTCATTCCTCAAAGGTCAAATCCTCCCTTACAGTCAGCTCCGAATGATCTAGCACGTGTGTTTCATTTCGAATATACTTACGGAGTTAAGATACCTAAAACACGTCATGAACATTCACCAAAGATGGCGGTAACGCCAATCGATAAGCCACTTCTTCAACACGCTCCATAATTTCGAAAGGCCCCACGAATCGAGGACTAAGCTTGCCTCGACTCCCAAAACGAATCACTCCCCTAGTCGGTGATATCTTTAAGAACACAAGATCACCAACAGCGAACTCTAGAGGTCTTCTCGATGTGTTGGCCCAACTCTTCTGTCGATCTTGTGCTGCTTTCATATGACTTCGGATAGTGTTAACTTTCTCGACTGTTTGCATGATCAAATCCGGTCCCAACAATCTTCGTTCTCCAACATCGTCCTAACAAACAGGTGAACGACACTGGCAACCATACAATGCTTCGAATAGAGCCATCTGAATAGTCGCCTGAAAGCTGTCATTGTACGAAAACACCACCAAGTGTAGATGATCCTCCCATGAATCCTTAAAGTCTGACATGCAAGCTCTCAACATGTCTTTAAGAGTTTGGATCGTTCTCTCTGACTGACCATCTGTCTGAGGATGATAAGCTGTGCTAAACTTCAATCGCGTCCCCAAAGTCCCCAAACTTTCCTGTAAACTCCTCCAGAAGTGCGATAAGAATCGGGTGTCACGATCGGAAACGATGCTCACAGGTACTCCATGCAATCTCACAATCTCCTGCATGTACCATTCTGCCAACGCTTCCGTTGATTGACCAACTCGAAATGGTATAAAATGAGCTGCCTTAGTCAATCGATCAACAATCACCCAAACTGCATTGTTGCCCTTTGGACTCCGCGGTAAAGCTGTCACGAAATCCATGATTATATGTTCCCACTTCCATTGAGGAATCGGAAGTGGTTGCAATAAACCAGCAACCCTTTGATGTTCAGCCTTAACTTGCTGACACACCAAGCACTTCGCTACAAAACGAGCAATCGCCCTTTTCATGCCTTCCCACCAGAAATGCCGTCTTAGATCTCGTTACATCTTCGTGCCTCCTAGATGTATGGACTACGCGGAACCGTGTGCCTCCCTCATAACTTCTTCGCGAATATCTCCCTTTGGCACACACAAACGGCTACCATATCGCAACGAACCACCTTCATGAATCAACAAGTCCGTTCGAAGTCCAACTTCAACCTGTTCTCGAAACTTCTGCAATCTTGGATCATATGACTGCGCTGCTTTAATACTCTCGATCAACGACGACTGTACTTGCAGCTGCATCAACTGTCCCGAAAAATGCGGTAGCACGATCTCCAACTCGAATCTCCAAAAGTCTTCGATAAGCTCCTTCTGTGCAGTCAACATCCGAATTGCTGGCAACCGACTAAGCGCATCCGGCACAACATTAATTTTCCCCGGATGGTACTTAAGATCAAGATCGTAGTTAGCTATCAGCTCTAACCATCTACGCTGCCTCATGTTAAGATCTTTCTGTGTGAACACATACTTTAGGCTTTTGTGGTCGGTGAATACTTCGACCCTTTCGCCCAATAAGTAGTGTCTCCAAATCTTCAAAGCGAAAATCACTGCTGCTAGCTCCAAATCATGAGTTGGGTAATTCTTCTCATGGATCTTCAACTGTCTCGATGCGTAAGCTATAACTTTCCCATGCCGCATCAAAACACATCCTAAACCTTTCCCAGATGCGTCGCTGTGAATTACCAATCCTTCGGGACCGTCTGGTACGGTCAAAATAGGAGCGGTTATCAATTTCTGCTTCAACGCCTCAAAAGCTGACGCACATTTATCTGTCCATACGAACGGTACTTCCTTACGCGTAAACTTGGTCAAAGGCTCAGCCAATCGAGCAAAATTCTCCACGAATCTTCTGTAGTATCCTGCAAGTCCCAGAAAACTTCTGATATCTGTTACGTTCTTCGGAATCGGCCAATCTCGAACTACTGCAATCTTCTTAGGGTCAACGGCGATTCCATCTCCGGATACAATATGCCCCAAAAACTTCACTTCTTCAAGCCAAATCTCGCACTTGCTCATCTTCGCATATAATCTTTCATGCCTCAGTGTCTGCAGTGCGATCTTCAAGTGTTCTGCATGCTCTTCTACGCTCCTCGAGTAGACCAGAATATCATCAATGAATACCACTATAAACTGGTCTAAGAACGGTGAAAAGATTCAGTTCATCAAGTCCATAAATATCGCCGGTGCATTCGTGACTCCGAATGGCATCACTAAATACTCGTAATGTCCATACCGAGTTCGAAACGCGGTCTTGCAAATATCCTCTGATTTAACTCGGACCTGATAATATCCGGATCGCAAATCCAGCTTCGAGAATACCCTCGCGCCACTAAGTTTCTCGAACAATTCGCCAATGCTAGGGATCGGGTACTTGTTCTTATTAGTCACCCGGTTTAATTCTCGATAATCGATGTACATCCTCCTTGTGCCATCTTTCTTCTTGACTAGAAGAACTGAAGCTCCCTAAGGTGAATTACTGTTGTGAATCCAACCCTTCTCTAGCAATTCAGTAACCTGCTTCTTGACTTCTTCCAACTCCACTGGTGCCATTGGATAGTACGCCTTTGAGATTGGCGCTGCGCTAGGAACAAGATCGATCGCGAACTCCACATCTCGTTTTGGTGGTAAACCCGAGATGTCCTCAAACACGTCTATGAACTCGAACTACAGCTGGCGCTTCCTCCCTATCCATTTCTATCGACACAAGAACGGTGCTTGTCGGCCTAGCCCTAAACTCGACTGGCCCAACAGAACTGCTTTCTCCAACGAAAACAAACTCCGGATGTCCGGGAATCTGGAAAATCACTTTCTTTGCCCTATAATCAATGTGAGCATGGAAAATGCCGAGAAAATCCATTCCCGAGACAACATCATAACTGCCGGTATCGATCACCAAGAAATCTGCAAAACATGAACTGGTAAGCAATGAAACTGAGAGAACCAAGGAAATTTCACGACCATGAATCAAGGAAATGAATCAAGACCAGGACTCTAAGTTACTTAAATAGAGTACCACATTGTAACCATGCTGCAGTTCATAGTTATAATCACATAACTCCATTCAAGTCGCCCAAATCCTAGTATCAGAATCAAAGGAATAGGACGGAAGAAACAATAGGGAACCAAAAGAATTTCAATTCGAGATGCAAAGTTGTTTGCATACCGTCAGGACAGGGGTCAAGAGAAAGATATGATTCAAGAATCATGATAACAATGTGGCAGGACATGTTCCTAACTACGGGTATTCTGATTCGTGTATTGGGTCCAATACCCAACTATAAAAGAATCAAACCCGATTAACCTAAATCCTATGGCTCTGATACCAAACAAACCCTGTCACGCCCCGCTTCCCAGAGTGCGCTAAGATCGGCACGTGACAGAGCCAACCATGCTACTTGTGGCTAGGAAACATCCCTCCACAGTCACATTACGGCTGTCTAGAAGATATCAAGAATAAGAAAATAAAAATAAACTATCTAGTACATGTCCATATACCAGAATAAACGAGTCACAAAATAAAATGCGGAAGCAATAGATCCAATAAACTGTAACAATCTGGAAGGTACGCCCAAATACGGGCTCACATCAGGAAATGAAAATGCTGAAAGGAAACTAACTAGAATACTAACAGGTCCTCACTGCTCGGCCTGTCGGCTGAAGTACTCCTGATCGGCCTGAGACAAAGGTAGAGTGCGCTAAGATCGCCACGTGACAGAGCCAACCATGCTATCTGTGGTTAGGAAACATCCCTCCACAGTCACATTACGGCTGTCTAGAACATATCAGGAACAAGAAAATAAAAATAAACTATCTAGTACATGTCCATATACCAGAATAAACGAGTCACAAAATAATATGCGGAAGCAATAGATCCAATAAACTGTAACAATCTGGAAGGTACGCCCAAATATGGGCTCACATCAGGAAATGAAAATGCTGAAAGGAAACTAACTAGAATACTAACAGGTCCTCACTGCTCGGCCTGTCGGCTGAAGTACTCCTGATCGGCCTGAGACAAAGGTAGAGGATCTGGGCCATGCAAAACCCAGACGTAAGTGCGTCATGATATCAAACAATAATATAAGCAATTAGGATGCAACGAGATAAGCAGGCAGGAATCATAAATAGTAACAAGACAACAGGAATGTATAACAGTGAAGTATATCAGTATGTGTGACGTGCAGTGCTCAATCTAAACTGTGCTACTGGGTTATCTATTCTAAAGTTGTTTGAAATCAATTAATGCAATCCTCCATGTAACGCAAAGGATATGTCTCGTTATACCCCGGGATCACGGATCAGGTAGTGGGAATCATGAATGACTCTGTCCCGTTATTCCCCGGGACCACGGATCAAGTAAGAATCACGAATGATTCTGTCACGTTATCCCCCAGGACCACGGATCAAGTAATACCCTTGTAAACTACACTTTAGTTTACAGTTTTGATTTCCCCATACCCCCAAGGTTATGTGATCAAGTTACGTATTAATAAATCTGGAGCTAATGCCAACACAGGATCAAGCAGGTATAGGTTTGTCTAAACAGACAACAGGATATGTCCATCGGGACAACATGTCAGGATTGTCGGCATTAGAAACAGAATCAGGTAACATGTCAAGTATTGATATATCAGTTCAAGTCAGGTAGTATACATGTATCAAGTCATGTCAAGTAGTGGTGTATCAGGTCATGTCAAGTAGTGTACATGTATCAAGTCGTGTCAAGTAATGCACGGGTATCAAGAAGATGCTCATAATAAAACTGTAACAGGTACGGGTGTACAAATAAAGCATGGATGCACAAATATTTATCAGGGGTTACATCATGACTATGTAGGATGCACAAGATCAAGTATGGGATACTAATATAACAGTAAAATGAAATAATGTGACATGGTATGCAAATAGATATAGAATCAATGGTATGGATGCACAATTATCGACTAGGGTTACATTTATAGTTCCAATACTAAATGAGATACACATTATCTATCGTGGGGTGTTAATATAATAATAATATGTAATAATGGAATTTGTAGATGCGGATATATGTATATTAAATGATATGAATGTAAACGGGTATCCGAAAACGGTAAAACTTTTAGTATGGATGTATAATGTGATAAACGGATAACATTTTACTCATATGGATGCATAATACTATATCTAGCATGTAGCAAGATGAATTAGCATGCGACTAGATATGTAAATAATGATATTGATGTGTACGGACGTCTTATAACAGTAAAATGTTAAACTGGTAAATGCGGGATGTACAACTAAACAATATGAAATGTAAATATTCAATTAGGTGCAGTATATTGTAGTCTAGCATTTATCAAGATAAATTTGCATGCACCAGATATGAAATAACTTGCACGGATGTCGTAAAACTGTAAAACTAAACATGGGATGCATGATTTAAAATACAAGTGTTATAATTATTCAAATAGATGCAAATACAGTAATATAGCATGTAACAAGATAAACTTGCCTGAACGGATCTTAGACGAGGTGCGTACGCCGCGTACGATGTCGGTAAATGTCGCGACGCACACGCGGGCGTACAGAACTGAACCAAGTAAAGCAAGAATGTGACCACGCTGGCTGGGGATGTCCACTGGGTTTCTCGGATCGTTGGCAGCGGCACGGCTCCGGCGGTGACCAGAAAAACAAGATCAAGAAAGAGAAAGAGAAGAGAAAAGAAGAGAAAAGAAGAAGAAGAAGAAGAAGAAGTGAGGGCTGAGGTTTGAAGGGTGTGAGTGCTTTGGAGTCAGAGACGAGGCAGGGGAGATGACAGCAATGGGTTTTCCGGCAAGGTTTTATAACGGGCAGCTGTGGGTTTCTTAAGTTCTTGTCGGGTGTGCAGGAGTCAGGATTGCTTGGTGCAGGGGAGAGGAAGAGGGAGGTGATAAAGAAGGAGATGTGGTGGTTGCGACGGGGATGGTGACGACTGGTCGTGGGGTCGCCGGCGATGAGGCGGGGTGTGTGCAGGCTTGGGCAACTGAAGGCTAAGGTTAGGGTTTCTAGGGTTAGGCTGCAGTGGGATGATGGGTCGTGATGTTGTGAGGAGAGAGGATGGACGTGAGGTCAGAGGCGACGAGGAAGTGGGGGTTGCCGGCGGTGGAGGGTGCAGGTGAATGAGAAGATGGTCGCGGTTGGTTCGTCATGTTGTAGGTGTCATGGGTTTGCGGGGAAGGAGAGGAGATGAGGTTGAGGAGGGGATGATGATGAATGAGGAGATCGGGGTCGAGGGGAAGGCGCCGGCGGTGAGGCGCGGAGGTGAGGCGATGTTGTGCAGTCGGGCGAAGGCGGGAGAAGAACGAAGGTGAAGAAGAAGAAGAGAGAGAGAGAGAAAAGGAGTCGGTGCTGGTGACGAGGGGAGGCCGACGTGGGCGTCGGCGGTGGTGGCGACGGCAACGAGCGAGCACGGGCGTCGCGGCCACGAGGACGAAGAAAGAAGGCGAGAAAAAGAAAAAAAATAAAGAAGATGACAAAGAGAGAGGAGAGAGAGAGAGAGACGTGGGGTGTATAGGTTTCGTGGGGAACTGGGAAAAAAAGAGTAGGAATAAAGAGAGAGAGAGAGAGAGGGTACGTGAGTTAGAAAAATAAATTAGTTAAGGAAAAATATAAAATCTGCATGGAGAGAGAGAGAGAGGAGGTCTGATATTTGTTTCTTTTAAAAAAAATATATTTAGTTGGAACGAAATATTAAATTGTTAATATTAAAAGAAATATTATATTAGTTAATTTTGAGTTTTAGGTTAAATACAAAATTGTCCAAAACACGCCCGGATCGGGTTTAAAAATCCAGTTTTAAAATATGGAAAATATACGTGTCAACCAAAACCAAAATTGGATATCTAGGTAACGAAAATGCATACCCCCAAGAACGGATGCACGTACGTGCACGTAGCCAACCAAACAAGTCTGTTTCACTGAACGGGATGAGAACAAGATGCGCGGATGCTACCACAGGGTCAGGGATATCAGGCAGGCCATGTAATATATTTTTAAAATATTTTATGTGACTTTAAATGTTATATTAAAAAAATGCCGATGCTAGATAAAAATGCTAGTATGCAGTATATATTAAAGTGCATGGATCCACGTAACAAGCCAGAATAAATCATAAATATGAATCAAGACGGGTTTCAAGCATGCGGGTCGGGTCGGATGCAAATACATATGCCAAAATACGATTCGCACCCAAAACACAGTAAATTAGGAAAAATACCATAAATAAAGAAATGCTCAAAATAGAACTGGTATAAATGAACTAGGGTGTTACAATCAGCCTCTGACTTAACTGGTTCGCCATGCCGATATATCGTCGTTTTATGAGAGCCTCCGTCTTCTATCTTGCCCATCGCATTGCCGAAAGAGTGTGATTGGCCGTTGGCGTTGCAGGGTTATCACAGCTATACAATGGTTTAAGTATTGCCGCAAACTTTTCGAACCCAGGTGCAGACACTATGAATTTCTCTCTCCACCACTTCACGTCGTGGATCGAGATGCATGTTTTAGACGCATTTGCTGCATTCTGGCGTCCTGATTTCTATGAGTCATATACCTTCCCGTGGGTCATGAGGCTGGTCGATGCTTCCGCTCCTGATCTGACTCATTTAGGGGCTCTGCGCTTATTGCTTAATCCGTATTCAAACGAAGGCGGGATGGTTTTCAGTGATTGAGTCCTCTCTGTGCCAGCGGGGCCCGTTTAATAGTTATTCGATTTGTCGAAGAATGGGGCTCCGGCTTTAAAACATAAAGTGATCATGCATTTATATTCAATCAGGTCGGGGTACTTAGTGTTCCGCCTAAATGACACTGTTCTCCTCATGCGGTATAATCCGCATCGTTTCGCCCGGCAGTTAGGTTACAACCAGGGCGTCCCCCTCGAAACCTTTTTAGTTGAGCCTACTCTATCGCTGGAGGCTGCTTGCGACGTCATCCATCATTTCATGCGGTTAAATACGGGTTCCCTCTTCAGGATCCCGGAGCCCGACAATCTTCTAAGCCTGTGGGACCCGTCAAAGGCTGGTATCACCACCGGGTTATTCCCATCATCGCATAGGAGAGGCGAGTGCTCTTCGAGTGTAAAGCCTCTGCTCCAGCTCAAGCCATCAACACTCTATTGCGGCCACGGTCGGTTGTTCGCCCTCCTCTGAGGGACAGTAATTCAGTGCTTATTCCTAAAGCCCCTCGGGCGGATTCTGTCCCCCGCACTGCTAGAATGCCGGTTCGCACTAGAGCTGGAGCAAAGATTCCTGATAAAATACCAGCAGCGACGTCACCAAAGGCGGACACCGAAGGAGAGTTGGGCAGGGCCGTGCAAAAGAGCCGAAGGGAAGGAAGCACCCTTCTACTAATGCTAGCTTGGGCCCTAAAAGAAGGAAGAAATCGGCCGCTGGTCTACTCGATGCCTTATTCAAGTCTGAGCTCTTCAGGATGAGCCTATATCTGCGCATGAACCAGACGACGGTCTCCTCTTTCCTGGAACATCCGCCGAGGAAGCTGCTTAGTTGGCCGAGGCTTTGAAGCGCTCACAGGATGAAGCCGAAAACATGCGCCCCAAGAAGGGATGCTTTCCCCCCTGTTGAATTCCGAGATGTTAATCCGGCCCCGACCGGTGGTTCCTCTGACCCTGGAAGAAGAACGGGCTCTCAAATAGCCAATCTCGGATGCTTCCGAAGACGAGGCAGCTCTGAAGGCGGGTAGGGATTTATCTTCAATCGAAGCCCGACTAGCGCAACTAAACAGAAAAGAGCAGCGGCTCGAAAAGGCCATACTTCAGGCTCCCTGGCGTATCGGTATGTATCTTTTACGTCCTTCTCCGCAGATAATTTATATTACTTTTGTATCGTATCGTCTTTACACATTTTTCCTCCGTAGGGCCTTCTGTAGCGGGCACAGTTTCGAGCTCAGATCGTGCCTTAGAGCCTCCGATGACGGCCTTTATTCCTCCAGCGGAGGTCGCCAGACCGGCCATAGACTCTGTAAATATTTCCAGTGACGCACCGGAAGGTGCAGAGGAGATACTGAAGCTTCTATCCCTCCAGTCCAGAATGGACGAAGTATCAGAGGTGATCCACATATATAATTTTGTTTTTAATGACCTCTCCACATGTCTGACCCTTTCTTTTCCTCAGAATTGAAGAAGCTGGCGTCTTTTATTGTAGATCTTTCTCCGGAAGAAACCTTCCAGCGTTTACTTAATTTAGCGGCCCCGCACGCGATACCCCCCAGAGTATCGTCCTGTTCTCTGGCCATGATCGGTATTCCTTTGCCTTTCCGTTTTATATTTTCATGATGATGTTGATGTGCCCATTTAATTAACCCATGGTCCTAGAGGCTGGTGACGAGGTTGAAGTTCTTGATGGGCCTAAGGATCTCTCAGATCCGCCTTCTGTGGCCGTAGGTAAGTGACGCTTTAGCACTGTGTTAGGACTTTACCCGCGTGCACAAACGTGCATGTTTTGGAAATTGAGATCGTTTTGAGAAATAGTTGCGCACGCGAGCTCGGCCTCGTTTTAAAATTTATAAACCGCAAGTGCACGGCGCGTTGTAGCGAGCCAGTAAGTACGGGTCGATCCTCATGAAATTGGAGATTAGGTTTTGTTGCTTAAAGTTCAACAAATAATGAATTGGTTTGGTTGTCACTAAAAAAATAAAAATACGAAAATATAGAAGGCAAGTTAAGAAGAAGTGGCCGTGGGTTTGGTTAGTATGGTCGAATCGCGGCAATTCCTTCGACGCTCCCTTGGTCATGAGTTGTCCGTCCTTGTGTCAATCCAGAAGTGAAGCATGACTTGTCAAAACGGTTGCAAAGCACAAATCATCAAGTTCTCGGATCTCGACTCAAAACTCGAAACGAGTCCGTATTGTTCACTTACCGTTTATATGTCCAAGCCTGAAGTATCAACACTAAACACAAGGGTTAGCAAGTATACGACAACATCAAAAACACAAATTAGCGAGTGAGAGCAATTTGTTTTAGTGTTAACTTTGCCATGTGTTTGTGATAGTATAGGGTATATGAAAACCAAGAGGTTTGTCAAGCCACTTGGTCACAAAATACTATATCTAAACTTAGCAAACTTAATTCCAAATTGATTTTAACTTAAACATTTTGAAATGGGGAAAGGGAGTGAATATGGTATATGAAGAGGTTACAAAGTAACCATGGTTTCAAAATACCATATCACATCAATACATAAAACAATCTTTAAATTAGAATCACATTAAGCATATTAAACATTAACAAGAGGAGGAGGAAGGCAAATCCTATCATCTCACATTCTCACCATCACCACAACTATAAAAGATTAGTTACACATGATGAAAAGAAATGAAAGCACAAAAGAAACAAAGAACAAAGCAAAAGCAGTAGTATTAACACTTGATTGAGTTGAGGTACAAGATATTGGTAACTTGTTCAACCTCAATAATGAAGCTCTCAAAAGAAAGCTTCAAGAAGGAGGAAGAAAAAGAAGAAACCAAGTTAGGCTCACACAACTCTCAAGCTAAACCAAAAACGAAAGAAATGAAATGGTATATACATATATATGGCCCTTTGCTCAATATCTGTTCTGGTATTTATAGGCTCAACTACTGAATAAATAAATAATATAAATGAACTGATGTGACCCTAAGAAATGACCAGAAGCAAAATGGGGACAATTGGAGCAGGGGGGATCGGTGGTGCTGGGTATTTGGGGGGTTTCGCCAGTCGGGTCTGGGACTTTGGGTCTCGTGTTGGCATGGTGAACTCGAGTGCTCTCCAATATCACTCTAGTAATGTTTGATTTATCAATATAAACCTGGCTTGTGCTCGGTAGAATTGGTGGGAAACTTGATACTTTATTTTACATCACACCTTTTAACATTAACTCATCACACCCATTTGTGCCCACTTGTATAAGTTGTGTCATGGCAGCCCCCATCATGGTCCTAGGATCAAAAAGCTAGTGCACACATGTATTGTGTTGGACCAAAATGTGTGTACACTTGTTTATTTGCAAAAGAGCTATTTGAATATCGGTCGGTTTCCAGTTCTGATTGCAGTGTCGGCTCCCAAATGTTATATCCGTGATTTTAAATGTTTTTCCAGTATTATGTCACGAATACCTCTAATCTGTATTTACTGAGCAGACACTGGTTAATAGTACCGATATATAACAAAATAGATAAACGGTTGTAGTATAGTGGTGAGTATTCCCGCCTGTCACGCGGGTGACCCGGGTTCGATCCCCGGCAACGGCGCCATTTGATTGATACGAAAGAGTGTTTGTAGTTAACCGCAATCAATAACGGTGTTGCGTGTAGCTAGACCGAGATGAGTACGGGTCGTCCTCAGGGAAACGTTGAATCTTTTATTTTTACTTTAGATGTGTTGAAAAAGAGAGGAGGAAGAAAGAATTTGTTGAATGGTTTCTAGATCTACGTTAAACAAGAATGTAAAATATAGATCTAGATTATTTTAAAGATGTAGATAATATAATAAGAAGGCTTGTAGGGTTCGTTAGGATTTAGTAGTCATGGACGATTAATTAAAAGTTACCCTGTTTATCCATCAATAGATTTAAAACTAGAACGACGGTGATGCGTGTAGATTAGGGTTTCTGGAGGGAAAAGAAATCCCACTCTTAACCCTTATCTCGACACGGAACTTCGTTCATATCTAGCCTTTACCAAAACAATCATTAATTTAATCTCTAATCGCGGTTGGAACTAGCAAAGAATTGCTAGCGCGCCCGATTAGGATGTTAATGATTCTTTTGATAAAGTTCCTAAACTTTATAGAACTTAAAAAGGGTTTAGTTATTTTCATCATCCATTAGCCTACCCTAATCCTACGAACCCTAACAAGCGGAGAATTACTCGCGCATGTTGGGAAAAGAAGATGAAAAGACAAAGAGGGAAAACATAATGTAAAATGCAAAAGAATTAAATAAAACAACTACCTTTATTAATCAACTTGAACAATCTACACTTTGATTCCTTAGAAAATGATTACAAAGACTAGTTTGCTTCTCGATCTTTTCCAAGAAGGTAAACGAACAGTTGATGATCAGCCTGGATGCGTGAGCCGTCTTGGACTTCGTGATCTCTTCGGCTTGATAACTTTTCCAAGAGGCTCTCGGTGCCCTTTTATAGTGCAAAGCCAGAATCTTTAGGTTGGAAACTTGGTAAATTTCAGCAGATATTGATCTCCCAAAAGTTTAGCAATTGATCCTTCTAGAAGGCCGCGGATCCGCGGCCAACAGGGGGGTTTGGCCGCGGTTCCACGGCCAATGGTGGAGATCATTTCATCATTTTTCTTGGGATTTGTAATTGTGACATTTGGCAATCCTAGGCACCTACAGATTTCAGAAATCTTCTCTCGGTTGCTTCCAGACTTGGTCTCCAAGTTTTGCTTCTTAATTTGGCAAGTTTTCTTCAACAATTTGATTTGTTTGATAAATTCTGCATAACAACTTGGAAAATTCTGCACAATAATCTTAAATAATATTTAGTAGACTTAGTTCTACTAGGATTAGGTCAATAGATTTATTTGCATACATTTTTCTACCAAATACTAATTAAAATATATTAACACATGGAAAATAATGTTTTTACACATAAACCTTCATATGTATAATATATCATAATAAAGTCCTTTTTTAATATGAAAATGGTAGGAAAAATGTAATACAAATGTGTAGTTTTATCAACTGAACAAACACGCTGGCATTCTTTTACTTATTCCTTGTTCGGAAAGGCGAATAACCATACAAGTATTTTCACAGCTTTGCCAACCCTGACTCCACTAGAGTCCCATATTTGCATGCCATCACGCCCTTATGCTAGACGCGTGTCTGAGAGGATGGCAAAACAGAGCATTCACTCATTGGCGACTCTTATTGAACATTTTCGCGCTAATACTTCCGTCATGGCTGAAGAATCTGCTGTTGAAGCCAATGCTTCCTTGTCCGTTCTTGCCACCTACCATGATGAGGCGCTGGTGCGTACTTGGGTCGAATATTGCCGTCAAGTGGAGGCTTCCCTACATAGAGTTGAATGCGTACGCTCCCTTCTGATATCCTATCCGTAAAGGCCAGCTTCCATGGGTGGATCGATTGGTGCGCGGCCAATCTCCAGTCTTACGAGGAAAGCTCAACCGGAAGTTTTCAACAAGAGAGTTGTCTTCAAAGGATTTGGGGAATCTTCAAGCCCAGCTCACCACCAAGACTACTCGGGCCTATGAAATTTGGCGGGTCCTTCAGGAGGCCATTACGGAGGTGGTAGCTCTTGATATAGCCGTCATTTTTACACGCGAGATAGTTGAGACCCACAAGACTGCCGAAAAAGAGCTTGAGAATAGGTTTTCCTCATACCAAAAACAACAGGCACAAGCAGGGACTCGGCTTGCGGCGTTGCTAGAGCTTGAGGCGGAAGTCCGGCGGAAAAATTACGATCTAGTTGGCTTATTGAACCGCCCGCCGTCTTAAATTCTTTATCGTTGTATATCTTTCTTTCTTCTTTTCTTTTCCCTTTTTTTTGTATCTTGTATTCATTTGGATTAATGAATAAAAGACATATTTTATTTCATGCTTGAGCCTCTTTATCCTTTGATGTCTTGATTTGGGGTAAAGTAGTTTATATACTCGTTTCGGAGTTTCTAGTTTATGTAATCATTTCGGAGTTTGTAGTTTATTCACTCGTTTCGGAGTCTCTAGTATATGTACTCATTTCGGAGTTTGTAGTTTATTCACTTATTTCGGAATCTCTAGTTTATGTACTCATTTCGGAGTTTGTAGTTTATTCACTCGTTTCGGAGTCTCTAGTTTATGTACTCATTTCAGAGTGTTTTTAGTTTACCTCCCTTGGGTTTACAGGAAAACTTGTCCTCACGTTATATGCAGATAACCTCCATTCTTTACGACAGAGGTCTGTATCGTTTATGGTACCAGGGTTTCATTCCGTGGTACCGTCGCATTTGTTGATGTATTCCTTGATATGCCGTCTTTAAGCCATTGTTCGAGTAGCCCCACGACTGTCGTGTCTCTGATCCCTTCGGGGGCTGGACAAGACGTCTTCAAGTAATCTCCTTAGGTCATATTACCGTCGGAAGAGTAAACGTTAGGAATTTGCCATAACGCTTTTTACTTGAGATTAGGCTCGATTTGGAGCCCCGATGAGTTATAACCACTCAGCTCTGGTGTGGGATGATCTACGATAGTCTTTTAGGCTTTATATGAGTTGCCCAATACTCAAAGCTGGGAATATGCCTTTGCTTAATTTTTTATTTTAACAATGTCATGCCGATTCTTTGCTGATGTAGGGTAGACATCTGTAAGACTTCTATGCTCTATGTACTGCAATTGAAGTCCGGAGCTAGAGATATGCCATTGCTCCATTTTCATTTGATAGCCGCATTCGCATCCTGCTAAAATGAGGGGGAACGTCAGGATGGTCTCTAGGTTGTATATATGCCGTCGAGACTTGGAGTTTAGGATTTGGCCATTACTCCATTTTTGTTTCGACCCTTGAGTCTTTTGTTGACATTGCGTCTGCATTGAGAAGGAACGCCAGGATAGTCTCTAGATTATATATGCACCGTCAAGACTTGGAGCTAGGATTTTGCCATGGCTCCTTTTTGGTTTCGACCCTTGGGTCTTTTGTTAACGTTGCGTCTGTCTCCTGTTGGCATGAGAAGCACGTCGAGCTAGAGTTTAGGATTTTGCCGTCACTCCTTTTTGATTTGGCTCCTTCGAGTTTTGACGGCATTGCGTCTGCACCCTGCTGGAATGAAAAGAACGTTGTGTTGATCTCTAGGCTGTATATATTGCCGTCAAGATCTGGCTCTCCCTTTGACGAAGTCGGGTGGGAAAGTATGGTTACCTTTCTTTCATTTGTGCCCATAGATCGTGTACAAGAGTCAATATGGTCATACCTACGGGGCAGAGGAAATTTTATTTTATTTTATTTTTTATTGCCGCGATACTCTATCTTTTTAGCTTTTTATATCGCGCAAAGTCGCGACTGTCCAATCATTTCGGCCTTTTATCCGCGGTGCCCAATCATTTCGACTATTTTTTTTAATTTTTACTTGCTACTTTTTATTGCGAGTTGCCCAAACATTTCGGCTGTTTTTATATGCATGTTTTTTGCTTGCTGATTTTTATTGCGAGTTGCCCCATCATTTCGGCTCTTTCATATGCATTTTTTTGCTACTCGCTGCTGTTTTTATTGCGAGTCGGGGACTTGGGTCCTGATACCAATTTTGGCATCAGTATCTCTATGACTGGAATATTTCCAGTAGCGAATCATCATTTGCCGTGAGAGAACTTGAAGTTTGATACCTTTTTAGCATGAGCATCGCTACAATTGGGATATTGCCAGGAGAGAATTATCATTTGCCTTGAGAGGACTTGAAGTTTGATACCTTTTTAAGCACCAGTATCGCTACAACTGGGCTATTGCCAGGAGCGACTCATCATTTGCCTTTGTTGATTTGAACAAAGGTGGCTTAGCAAACAGGGTTAGGATCCTATCGACTAAAGCTTTTTGACTTTATGAGCCGTAAGGGTCTCATAAAGGTATTTCTCCCAACAAGTCATGAGAATCTCGTAGGTGTACTTTCTTCTTGGGAATCGTGGGGATTCCTAAGTGTATTTTCTCTTGTAAGTCGTAAGGATCTTGCATGAGTGTTTTCCCCTTATAAGTCGAGATGACTTACAAGTGTCGTTCACTATATAGGGGCATTTCTCGCCATTGGTGGAACTTGGTGGGGAATTGTTTATTCATGCCTGTGGATTGTATACAAGGGTCAATATTGGACCACCTGTGGGCAACTTGGGGGATATGACGGCTTAAGAACGGATTCATATCCCTCTAGCTTAAGGCTTTTGAATCTAATGAGCTGTGAGGGTCTCATAAGGGGAATTCTCCTTACGAGTCGTGAGGATCTCGCAAGTATAATTTCTCCTTAGGAATCAAGTGGATTCCTAATTGTGTTGCTCCTTTATGAGTCGTAAGGATCCCACATATGTATTTTCTCCTTACAAGGTCGAGAGGACCTTGCAAGGGCACATGAATTTTTTACTTTACAAGTTTGCGCCCTATTTGAGTTTTCACAAACTCGCCGGCAGTTCTGCTGTTTTTACTCACGGCGCCCTTTTGGGTTTTCATCTATACCCGTTTCGCTTGTGGACATACTCTTTTTTTAGAATGGTGGAACTCTCGAAAGTAGCTTCGTCGCAGGTGTCCCATCTATTTGCCGGTGGGATTTAGGGGTGGCTTCATCGCTGGAGTAGCTATGTAGCCAGTGGGACATGAGTTGAAATCTTTCCTGCTAAGACTTCGATTGCCTATATCACCACATTTGAGGTGAGGTTCTAGTTTAGGGACATCTCGGTCTGTTATCGCCATTTTGAGGCGAATTTCTAGTTTAAGGACATCTCAGTCCTTTGTCACCATGTTTGAGGTGAATATCTAGTTTAAGGACATCTCAGTCCTCTGTCACCATGTTTGAGAAGAATTTCTAATTTAAGGACATCTCGGTCCTTTGTTAGTTTAAGGATTTCTTGGTCCACTGTCGCCATATTTGAGGTGGAGTTCTAGTTTAGGGACATCTCGGTCCGTTGTCGTCGTTTTTTAGGGCGACAGAGCTTTTTGTATACTATTCTCGGAGTTCTAACTTAGGAAGATAGAGAGCGGACCCGAGCGTCGTCATCTATCATTGACCTAAGTCGTGACTCGTCAAGCGTAGTATTTTTAAGGAATAGGCCGTTTATTGGCCGGAATGGTCTTTCGCCATGCATATCCATGAGCAGGTAGGCTCCACCTTGGTAGACTTTGTCTATGATGTACGGGCCTTTATAGTTCGGCTCGAATTTCCCCCGTTTTACACGATTGGGGATCATTGGTCTTTTGACGACTAGCACGAGTTCGCCATGGCGGAATGTTCTCTGCTAGGTCAGTCTTTCATATGACCGTGTCATCCTTGCCTTATAAGCCTCCAGAATTTGCTGTGCTATAAGGTGATTTTCATCGAAGGCATCGAGCTTCTCAAGCCAAAAATGAGCATTTTCTTCATCTGTCAGATCGTATCGAACCGCTACTCTTAGAGAAGAGAGTTCTATTTCCAGGGGAAGCACTACTTCCGTGCCAAATACCAACGTGTATGGTGTTGTATTCGTTGCTGTTTTGAACGTTGTTTGGTACGCCCAAAGAGGTTCATGCAACTTTTCGTGCTAGTCACTCTTGTTTCTGGACACCATCTTCTTTATAATCTTCGTTAAGGTCTTGTTGAAAGCTTCAGCTAGACCGTTGGTCTGAGGATTATAGACCGAAGAGTATCTACAATCTATTTTATGCTGCTGTGCGAAGCAGCTAATTTTATGGCTTTTATAAGCCGGCCCATTATCCGAGATAATTCATTGCGGAGTGCCGAACCGATAGATGACATGTGTCCTGAAGAAATGGAGGATATTCTCCGTCTTCACCTCCCTTAGTGGTACTGCTTCTGCCCACTTAGAGAAGTAGTCGGTCGTTGCCAGTATGAACCGATGTTCTTTGGACGATACTGGTTCGATGGGGCCAATTATATCGGTTCCCCACATTTCGAATGGCCAGCTAGCTACTGTTGGGAGTAGTGGATTTGGATGTTGGTGGATGAAGTCCCCATGAATTTGGCACGAGTGACACTACTTCGCATATTCGAGGCAGTCCTAAATCATTGTGGGCCAATAGTAACCTATTCTTTTGATATTCAGTTTCTTCTTTGGCCCAGCTTGGTGAGAACCACAGAATCCATCGTGAATTTCTTGAACGAATTTCTTTGCTTCCTTCGGCCCCAGGCATCTTAGCCATAGACAGTCGAACGATCTCTTATATAAAGTATCATTGACGAAGGCGAAGGACAGAGGTTGTTTCATGAGCTGATGTCGAGACGACGTGTTTTTGGGCGTTCGTTGGGATTTGAAGTAGTCTATGAAGACTTCCCTCCAATCATTGACCTTTTCTTTATCCCTTATTTGAAGGGTTACTTGTTCAGTCGTTTCTTTTCCTTCGGATGGCTCTGTTAAGTCTCCCGAAGATATTTCTGGCGCGAAAATCCTGCAACTTTGCACGATAATCTTTACGTCATCGAGGTCTTCGTCGGCCAGTTCCTTAGCCAATTTGGCCAACGCATCCGCTTTACTGTTTTCTGTACGAGGTATACTCTCCAGGATGTAGGAGGGGATTTGTGTCAATAATTGTTGCACCCTTTCGGCATACTTTATCAGCTCTAGCTAGCACGTCTGATAGTCGCCTTTTACTTGGCTAACGATCAGCTGGGAGTCTCCATATATGAGGAGGTCTTTGATTCCCATATCGACAGCGATCTTGAGGCCCGCTATCAAAGTATCATATTCAGCTTCGTTATTAGTCCTTGGCTCTGTTAAGGAGAGGGCGTAACGCAATATCCCTCATTGCGGAGTCACGAAGATAAGGCCCGCCCCGGCTTTGATTATGGGGGTGTTTTCCTTTTGCGGCTTCATGGAAGATGCTCCATCGAAGTAGAGTTCCCATTTGGAATCATTTTCTTCCTTCTTTCCTTCGATTGTGTCGAATGTATGTTCATCCGGCAACTCATAATTTAAGGGGGAGTCAGCTGGTATCGGATGCTCTGCAAGAAAGTCGGCAATGACCTGACCTTTCACTGCTTTGAGGGGTCGATACATTATCGAGAACTCCATCAGGAGGAGGGCCGATTTGGCAAGCCTTCCTGTTAGTATGGCCCTTAACATCAGATAGTTGAGAGGATCCACCATTCATATGAGATGGAGCTCATGTGCCAAGGCGTAATGTCTGAGCTTCGTTATCACGAAGATCGGTGCTAGGCAATGCTTTTCAATGGGGGAGTAGTAGTTTTCTGCCCCAAGGAGAACTCGACTCGGATAGTATAGAGCTCTCTCCTTTCCTTGATCGTTCTCTTGTGTCCATAGCTCGCCTAGAGAACCCTCAAGCGCCGTTGTGTATAGGATAAGGGGTTTTCTCTTAACCGGAGCGGCCATTACCGGCGGATTTTGCAGGTATTGCTTGATTTCGTTTAGTGCATTTTGGCACTTTTGATCCCATATGAATGGGGTTCCCTTCTTCACTAAATGACCATAAGGACGGCATTTTCCGGAGAGATTGGCTATGAACCGCCAGAAATACGTGAGCTTATCTTGAAGAGATCGCAATTGTTTGAGAGTCCTTGGCGTGGCCATTTCTATAATCGCCTTGATCTTTGAGGGATCGATTTCGATACCTCGGTGCCGTATGATGAATCCTAGGAATTTGCCTGAGGAGACTCCAAACGCATATTTTAGAGGATTCATCTTCAGATTATACTTCCGAAAACGTCGTAACATTATTTTTAGATGTTCCCAATGTTCCTCATGAGATCTGCTTTTAACCACAAGGTAGTCGATGTAGCATTCGACGACCTCATGGATGAAATCATCAAAGATCTTTTTCATAGCTCTCTGGTAGGTAGTGCCGGCATTCTTTAAGCCGAAGGGCACCGCCTTATAGCAAAATATGCCCAGCGGAGTCCGGAAGGCAGTATGCTTTTGATCTTCAGGATGCTTTTTTATTTGATTGTATCCTGAAGATCCATCCATGACGGAGAAGACCTCATAGGTAGACGTGTTATCGATCATCAGCTCAGTAACAAGTACTGGGAAGTCATCTTTCGGACAAGCTTTGTTGAGATCCCGAAAGACTCCGTAGATGCGCACTATTCCATTTTTCTTCATCACAGGAACGATGTTGACGATATAGTCAGGATATTGAACTTCTTAGATGAAACCGGAGTCGATTAGTTTCTTGACCTCAGCATTTATACTTATCTCAAGTTCGAGCCGCATTCTTATTGGCGCCTGTTTTACTGGCTTTATGTCCGGCGATATGGTCAGTTTATGTACTGCCACCTTTGGATCTAGACCTGGCATCTCGGAATAGTTCCATGTGAAACATTCTTTATATTGCATGAGAACGTCTTTTAACGTGGCTACCTTTTTCAGATAGTAGCTCACTGACGAATGTCGTCCTCGGATCATTTTCCGTCCCTAAGTCAATTTTTCTTAGGCTGTCCGCTGTGGTGTGTATCCCATCTTTCAGCTCTTTTTGTGCCGGTGGAAACTCGGAGATCACCTCGTCATCGTCTTCATTTGCGAAGCACATGCGGAGGTCATCCATGGTCTCGTGCCCTCCATCCTTTGAGAGTGTTATCATGTGGCAAGACGAGTTCACTTCCATTTTTGATGTTGAGCTGGTCTTATCCTCATGGTATAGGTCCTCTTTGGCTCATGCTTTTGTGGCGGGGTTACCCTCTAGCTGTCGGATAAAGAGAACCTGCTTTGTTGATACTGGTTTTCTACCCAGTCTTTGAAGCTGAAGCAGTTTTCGAGGGGATGCCCTATTGCTCGATGGTAGAAGCAATAATCTGGATGATGGACCTCGTTTATTTGTTTGGGGTGCCGGGACTCCGGAAGTGTAATCATTTGGTGCTTCATGACAAGGTTGAATATCTTACTTGTCTTTTCTTAGGGGAAAGAGTATTGCTGACCCATCTTCTTTATAAAGGATGGGTTCCAATCGAGTTTTTCTTGATAGTGCGGCTTATTAGATCCGCCTTGTTGTTTGCGAACGGTGTTTGCACTTGTTGGCCTGTTTTTGCCTCTATTTCGGGATTTTTCCCTTTTGTGAGGACATACAGTGGGCTGGGGATAAAGGGGATTGTAATTTTCTTTCTCCGCAGATTTCTAATTGAGGCGCTGCATCCTGGCCTTTTCATAAATGGCCATTTCGTGGCTGTGATTGTCTCGACTCCTTTAACAAGTTTATTTTATTAGCTTGTCTATTTGTTCTTCGAGCGATAGACTTAACGTTCTTAGAGCGAGATATCGCTATGTTTCAACGTCACAGCCACTTGGAAGAGTGTTTTCCTCTTCGCCGAATATGTTTATAATATGGCAGCTGTGGAACTGCTCCCGTTTCTTGGACCGAACGTATCCGAGCCCGGTTGTCTCCATCTTTCCGTTGGGCATCTTTCACTGGGTTTAAGAGATATCCTAAATCTTTTTGTACAATTGGGCTTGCCGAACAGTTTGTTCGAGGGGTACACCTTGGCACTTTAACAACCTTTTCAATCCCTTCGCTTAGTATCTTGGCAGACGGATTGGTTGAAGCATGACTGTTATTCTTTTGGTTTTAGCTGAAAGAACGACTACCCATGGAGTTTCTTCCACAAGCGAGCATGATGTTCCCGGTGCATCCACTTTTTTGGGAGTGTCCTTCTGTGGTGGGTTCACCCTCCAGTTCTCAGACAGCGCGAACTTCCCCTGTTGATACTGTTCCTCGACCCAGTTCTTGAAAACGTAGCAATTATCAATTGGGTGGCTCACCTTTCTGTGATATGAGCAGTAGTTGGGATTGTTGACGTCACCGGGTTGCGGTGGATGCCGTGGGTCTAGCAATGTGATGAGTTTGTTATGCATTGCCAACTCAAATAGTCTCCTTGTCTTATCGCGGTGAAACGAGTAAGCGCGTCCTAGCCTTTCTTCCAGGGATAGGCGTGGACGTGCATTTTTTGGCGAACGGCCGGTTTTGGGCCACTCGGATGTTGTTGGGTGTTGGCAAAGTAGGCCGCTTTCCCTTTACCTTTGGCGTTTCGAGGGTCCTTACTTGAAGAGGATGGCCCGTGGCCCATTTTGTCCATTTGGGCCAATTTATCGATCAGAGTCTGGAAGGTCGTTGGTTTGAAGAACGTCATGACTGTGTCACAGTCGTTTGAGGATCAAGGGTCCCGATGAACATGCCTACGGCGGGGGATTCTTCGACGCGTTGTTCGCACTTTGACCATAGGTTCCACCACCAGATCGCATATTGGACCCAGGTTTCTCCTGGCTTTACCCTGGCATTGATTAATGCCGTGATCGGGGCGTGCTCGTTTGCGCTGGAGAACCGCTGTGTGAACAGCAACATCATCTCTGTGAATGTCCTCACAGAGTCATTTTGAAGCTCAGAGTACCATTCAAAGGCCGTCTCTGACAGGCTGCCAACGAACTGGCGAAGCAACAGTTTGTCATCGCCTCCAGTGTTGCCGCACAGAGCTCTGAACTGCGCGACATGCTGGTGTGGGTCGCTTGTCCCCTTGTACACATGGTGTAGGGTTACTAGGCATACTAACAAGGCCCTACAAGGCATCGACCATGCCAAAATTAAATTTTTTCTGTGCCGAACAACCCTAAGCAAGATCGTATACTAGAGATTAGGCGAAACTAATAGCAAGTAAACAACTTTACTCTAAAGGGAATACGAAATACAACCTTTGTAGATCGGTCCTTCACTTCTTAAGCTCCTTGTTGTAGTCCCTTCGCTGCGATTAACGAACTCCTGGACTCTCGGACGGCTCCATGAGAAATTGCAACGGGATCGCTTAAAGTCTTCGAGGCCGAAGATGATCTACGTCGAGGGAATACGAACTCAAGCTTCTACTTCACTAACCAAAGAATTGGTGAAGCAAACACCCTAAACTAAAGTGCTAGTCTAGTAGAGGATGGTGAGATAGAAAATGGGTACTCTTTAGAATTTCTTTTCTCACTTTGTATCTCTCTCTTTTTCAAACCCTAGAAAGAAAATCAAGGAGGAAGAAGATGAGCTCAAATGAGAATGAAACTTTTTCAAGAGAGAGAATGAGCTAACCATGGTGAGTGAGTATCATATACTAACTCATGTAGAGACTTTACCATGGGTGATTATAGTGGTTAGCTTAGTTAATATCTTAAGTAAAACAAAAACTAGTGGACTAAGTCAAATGCAAACATAAGCTTCATGAAGCTTCATGCATGTGTGCACATTATCCATTTGTTTCTGAATTACTTTAAATATAAAAACCTAAACCTATAATTAGTATGGTATAAGTCTTGTACACCCATGATAGTTGTATCAACAACCATGATACAAAAATATGAACACAAATAAATATATATCACATATATATTAACTTGTGCACAAGTGAGAAAAACAAATGCTTAAGTGAACCAATGTTAGTTAATGTAAATTAGTATATCACATATACAATTATACACTAAATTATTAAATCAATACTTGACTTAAAAATCCGGTTATATCACATATAACCGACTAACATGCAATGTATCGACTTATAGAATCAACCCTTGATTCGATAATTTGGTTATATCGCATATAACCGATCGACACAAACATCGCGAGAATAGAATACGGTATCACATACACGCATTATTCTCGGTCCCGCACATATCACATATGCGCTCCTATTTCGTTTTGCCTGAGCCAGTAAAACCTCTATGTACGACTCTAAAGACTCGTCAATACGCCGGCAGTAGGTGATGATCATATCAAGCACCCACAAGACGTCAGCGGTACTAGCTGGACGTAACGGCTACCCGGGTATTGATCGATCAGAAGATCAGCAAGCAAGCCCGCTCTAACTCCTGCAAAAATCCTGACAGTGACACTACCGTACAGTCCGGTCTCCTCGTCTGATATGTCGCATATCAAGTCTAGGGGTGGTAAACGTCAAACCCAATAACTGATAAGTCATGCCGATATGAGGCTCATAACGGGTCGAGAAACTACTGGTAACACTTTCCAGTATATCTCTAAACCAGCCCTGTCCAGGGACTTCCCTGTTATGGCCAATCGAGCATAGCGTAACATCAACCCCCAATATCGGGAGAGACGAAACCCCTCCTATCGCTCATTGCCTCCATGTGACTCGGGACTGTACCCCAAAACCACCGTTTTGCACGCCCTCTTGGATATGGTAAGGTGGAAATCAAAGCATAGTGGGAATCACACAAGACTCTATGACGATCTCGGGTCTACAGACTAACCTGTACCAGTGTCACCAGAGAACTGCCATCTGACGTAAGGTATAATACCATCTGGGAGTTCTCGGCGAGTCCGTCCAGTGTACCCAGTCTCTACTGAGCACCCGTATATCATCTCTGATGTCAAACACCAATGGATATGGGATCATCCATCGCCCATCTATATGGGTCGAGAAGGTATACGCTAGTCTACTCTGGTATATCGATACCCCGTCTCGATACACTCACGACTAGGGACCTTGAAGGATGTACTTATGGACTACCATGTCCCCACTAGTATAATCCGCATCATAGTCCAGGTAGTCAAGTACACATCCTAAGGGCTTTACCAACACGTAACAAAGAGACAGATCAGTATACACGTTAAGGTAAAGAGTAACCAGATAGCATACTATTATCTCGAGCAAGAAATTCCTCCCTATATATGTCCAAGCATCCACTACAATACACATCACATGTATAGTAATGGCCTCTAGGGCATACATATAACTAACACATGTAACTTGGGGATCGTATATCCCAGTAGATATTTAATTTAGTCATACCAACCTGGATACGGTCGCCCAGTTCTGACGATTTGGCCTGCGGTTTCATTAGCCTGATGAGCTTGTATTTTTTGAGCGATATAATTATCAAGAGCAGCCTTGGAGATTGTTTCCTCCTTGGCTACCGATAAGGCCGGAAGAGGGTTTGATGTTTCCCCTCTGTCATCCTGGATGATTATCGGTGGATCCTCGGCCGGGGGTTCTGGTTGGATCATCATCCTAACCATGTTTTGGAATAAGAGAGCCATCTGCTTTATGTTAGTAGCTTGCTCAGCAGCTTTCTTGTCCTTTCTTTCAGGCACCCTTCGTAAGAACTCTGTATCCATCTCCTGCTCTTGGCGCTGTTCGGGTATTGTGTCCGGGCTTTCTATCTGTCCGGTAAGTGCTGCCATTTTGGTCAGCATCTCCTGGAGCTTTTGTTGTTTCTCCTGAGCTTTTGTCTGGGACCGAGTTTGCAGTCGATGACCTACGGAAGCACGGCTTTCTTCTTTCCCGGAAGCTATATAGACCGTATGTACGATCATGCCCCCAGACTTGGGACATTTGGGTCTAACGCCTTTGGAGTTTGCCACCGGCGGTGGGATTTTCTCTGGCCTCATAATTTTGTGGGAGGTCGGAGTTGAAGGAGCCGTTGTAACAGGCACCTGTGCAGAAGAAGTTCAGATTGATCTTGTTTTAGTGTAGTTTAACCGCAATCAGAACGGTGTCGCGCATAGCTAGACCGAGGTGAGTACGGGTCGTCCTCAGGGAAACGTTGAATCTTTTAATCTTACTTTAGACGTATTGAAAAAGTGGAAGAATAGAGAAATAAAGAATAGTGGAAATAGTTTCTAGATCTACGTTAATCACGGATGCAAAATATAGATCTAGATTAACTACGGATGTAAGTTTAATATTGAAAGGAGGCTTGTAGGGTTCATTGGGATTTAGTAGTTGTGGATGATTAATTAAAGATTACTCTTTTTATCTTCTAATAGATTTAAAACTAGAACGACAGTGATGCATGTAGATTAGGGTTTCCGGAGGGAAAAAGGGTTCCCACTCTTAACCCCTATCTCGACATGGAACTCCGTTCATATCTACCCTTTACCAAAACAATAATTAATCTAATCTCTATTCGTGGTCGCGATTATCAATGAATTGATAGCGCGCCCAATTAGGATGTTAACTATTATTTTGATAAAGTTTATAAACTTTATAGGACTTAAAAAGAGTTTAAGGATCTTCATCATCCATTAACCTACCCTAATCTCATGAACCCTGACAAGCGAAGAATTACTCGCGCATGTTGGGAGAAGAAGAGATGGAGAGAAAAATCATATTAAAAACTACAAAGAGATAGAATAAGAAAACTACTACCTTTATTAATCAAAAAAAATCATTTACACTTTGTTCCTTTAGAAAATGATTACAAAATACTAGTTTGCTTCTCGATCTCTTCTAAGGAGGTAGATGAACAATTGATGATCAGCCTGGATGCGTGAGCCTGTCGTGGACTTCGTGATCTCTTCAGCTTAATGATTTTTCCAAGAGGCTATCGATCCTTATTTATAGTCCCAGAGCCAGAACCCTAGTTTCCTAATTTGGAAACCAGTGGTTATGATCCTAACAGAACAAATCTCAACTCCCAACTCATCCAACACGCGGCGGAATCGCAGCCAATAGGTGGGTTGGCCGCGGTTCCGTGGCCAAACAAGGAGATCGTCTGTTAGTTTTTCTGGGGCTTTAACTTGATGACACGTGGTGATCTTTTCACATCTCTGGAAACTGAAAATCCTCTCTTTGTCACTGCCAGACTTGATTTCTTTAGTTTACTTTCTTAATTAGGCAGGTTTGTTTCGCCAACTTTGATTTCCTTGATTTCAGTCCTGAAAATTCTGTACAATAACTCAAAAAATAATATTAGTTTGTTTTATGGAGATTTTAACTTAACCATTAAGAATTGGTCAAAGGCTTTTAATAAGGTAAGCATATTTAAATGGGCCAAATGTCACATGGATATTTATGCTTATTTTTTCCTACATAATGTTAATTATAATATATAAACACATGAAAATAGTATTTTTACAGATAAACCTTCATATGTGTCATATATTATAATAAACACCTTTTATTATATAGAAAAATTAGGAAAAATGTCATATTAAATGTGCAGTTTTATCAACTGAACAAATACCCCCAAATTTATCTTTAATCGTCCCGAGCAAACAATTTTATTCAAGAGAAAGAAAGGAGAAAGCTAAGCACACTTTCGTAGGCAACACGATTGCACTGAGCACGTGCAACAAGCCGTTAAACCCCTAGGTGTCCCTAGTAAGAGGAGTGTTGTCTTCTAAGGGTTTTCAGCGGATTACACCCACAAAATCCTATAATAAAAGAGAGATGGTGAAAGTTACATATAAAGATAAGAACTATAAAAGAAAGAACATGAAGATAAGAGTTTTCAACTACACCAGTTTTTCAGTTGCTATGAGCCTTATCTTAATGGTCATGAAAAAATGTTAGAAATCATATTATCCCTCAATAAAATATCGCCTTTTAGTTTTCCTCCCTATCTTTCGTCCAAACATTGATCATATACCTTTACGCATGTGAACTAGACATCTCTATACTCGGAGAATTCAATTCAAGCAATCATACTCTTGTCCATCTACCTTAGTACTTTTTAATCGATATTTATATGGAATATGCTCACATATTTTCATGCGACCGTTAATACTTCTTGAGGTACTAACCGACCGATTACTCCTGTGCTTGCCAATTAGGTGCTTTTCCTCGTCTTGCAACACCTAAGGCTTAGCAATGGCTCCCAAACCAGTTGGTCTAAGGCACTAGGTGATAAAGCACCCTTGCTATATTTTTTTATTGCTGCCTCGGTGATAACAAAACCAGTGTTCATTTTTCTTTTCACCATTTTATCTTTTATTCTCCACTTTTATTTTCTTCATACTTTGGTTTTTAGACAAGAGCATTTCAAGGTATCCTCTACTATTCCGAGTTTCAAGATTTTTGTAAGTGTGTATAGTAGGGTATCAACGTTCAAATGTTTGGCTTTCAGAATAGGAACTATTTTTCAGGTTTATTTTTATCCTCAGATTAGTAATTTCCTTCATCTTACTAACCCTTAGGACAACAGCTCATATCTACTTATTACTAGTTTTGTTTAAGAAAACATCTAACTTTCTTGTTTTTCTTAAACTATTCCTATCTTTCAAATATAATTTTTTCACTTTCTACTCTTTTATTATATAAAAAAAAAAATTTAATGCCCAGTGTCAAAGATAATTCAGTGAATACAAACCTCCCCCCAAACATGTTTTCAGCAGTGTCCTCACTGATGTTGTCTTTTGAGAGCATGGACCTGTATACTTGGGGAGAGACAAAAGGAGTAAAATAATAGTTAAATGAAAACTACCCCCAAACTTGTTCTTCGGCACATACAGATATTCAGTTAAGTCCTTTTCACTCACCTCCATTCTTAAAACGAGAAAATGTTGCTGAAACATGGAGGTGAGGCGGCGGAATTCAGTTATGATAAAGTGGCTCCTGTAAAAACAGGAGTTCCTCCGCTGGGTTAGCTGAGAAATATGGTTTTAATCTATGCCCATTTACTTTAAAAATTGAACCGTTTTTCAAAATTTCAACTTCTACCGCCCCGTGCGGGTGTACATACCGCACCACAAAAGGTCATTTCCAACGAGATTTAAGCTTACCCGGATGAAGATTGAGACGGGAATCGTAAAGAAGGACTTGTTGCCCTAATGTGAAAGTTTTTCTAAAAAGATTTTTATCATGGAACACATTAGTCCGATTCTTTACTATCACCGCATTATCGTAAGCTTCATCGCGGAGTTCGCTTAGCTCATTCAATTGCAGCTTCTGATAGCTGCTTGCTTGATCAAAATCGAAGTTAAGCACTTTAATAGCCCACATTGCTTTATGTTCGATCTCGACAGGAAGGTGGCATGCCTTCCCAAACACAAAGCGGTATGGAGACATACCAAGATCGGTCTTATAAGCGGTGCGAAATGCCCAAAGAGCATCTGTTAATTTGGTTGACCAATCTTTACGGTTTTTAGAAACCGTCTTCGCCAAAATTTGTTTGATTTGCCTATTTGAGATCTCAGCCTGCCCGCTTGTTTGGGGATGATAGGGCGTAGAAAGTTTGTGAGTAATTGAATATTTCCGCATCAAAACCTCGAAAGACCGATTATAGAATTGTGTCCCGTTGTCACTAATTATAGCGCGAGAGTGTCCGAATCGCGAAAAGTTATTTTCTTTAAAGAACTTAATGACAACTTTGTTGTCATTAGTGCGACATGGTATTGCTTCTACCCATTTCGAGACGTAATCAACCGCTAACAAGATATATAAACTCTCAAAAGAGTTGGGAAAAGGGCCCATAAAATCAATACCCCAAACATCGAATATTTCCATAACCAATATAGGTTGGAGCGGCATCTCGTTTCTTCATGAAATCCGACCCAAATACTGACATCGCGGACAAGTTTTGCAATGATCATATGCATCTTTAAATAATGTTGGCCAATAAAAGCCACATTGCAGAACTTTCTTTGCCGTTTTTTGAGGACCAAAATGACCGCCGCATTCCTGATCATGACAAAATGATAACACACTCTTGAATTCATCGTTAGAGACACACCTGCGAATGATTTGATCGGAACGATACTTAAACAGATAAGGTTCATCCCAGTAAAAGTATTTTACAAGGGATAGAAATCAAAGTTTGTCTTGTTTCGACCAATTGCCAGGAATAAGTCCCGTCGCTAGATATTTCACAATATCCACGAACTAAGGTTCGTAGGATACAGTCAAGAGCTGTTCGTCAGGAAATGAGTCATTTATTGGCACGGTCAATGTTGGTGAAGAAGTGATGCGTGAAAGATGGTCGACTACAATGTTTTCACATCCACTCTTGTCTCGGATGACAAGATCAAATTCTTGTAACAACAGGATCTAACGGATTAGCCTGGACTTAGCATCCTTCTTCGATAAAAGGTGTCGTAGGGCGGAGTGATCAGTGTAAACCACTATTGGAGAGCCAATCAAGTAGGGCCTGAATTTTTCTAATGCAAATACAACTGTCAAGAGTTCTTTCTCGGTAGTTGTGTAATTTATTTGTGCATCATTCAAGTTCCTACTTGCATAGTAAATTACATGTGGCATCTTATCAATGTGCTGTCCTAAGACCGCACCAATAGAAAAATCTGATGCATCACACATAAGCTCGAACGGGTGGTTCCAATCCGGAGATGATAGAACGGGGGCTGTAGTGAGCGATCCTTTAAGCGATTCAAAAGCAGCCCCACAATCCGAATCGAAGTGAAATGCAGTATCCTTGGCCAATAAAAGAGTTAAGGGTCTAGCAACTTTGCTAAAGTCCTTAATAAATCTCCTATAAAATCCTGCATGACCAAGAAAGGATCGTATATTTTTGACGCATTTGGGACGAGGGAGGTTATGGATGACATCAATTTTAGCTCTGTCAACCTCAATGCCTTTTCGTGAAATTATATGTCCAAGGACAATACCTTCTTGGACCATAAAATGGCATTTTATCCAATTCAAAATTAAGTTCTTATCCTTACAGCGGGTAAGAACCGCGTCAAGATTACGAAGGCAGTCCTCAAAGGAGTCCCCAAAAATGGAGAAATCGTCCATAAAAATTTCCAGAAAATTCTCAACTATGTCTGAGAATATCCCCATCATACACCGCTGAAATGTAGCGGGAGCGTTGCATAACCCAAAGGGCATGAGTCTATAAGCAAAAGTACCAAAAGGATAAGTAAATGTGGTTTTATCTTGATCCTTTTCGGCGATGGTGACCTGGTTATAGCCAGAGTATCCGTCCAAGAAACAATAGTATTCGTGTCCAGCTAATCGTTCTAACATCTGGTCAATGAAAGGTAGAGGGAAGTGATCTTTCCTCGTCGCGGCATTGAGTTTTCTGTAATCAATACATACGCGCCACCCAGTTTGGGTGCATGTTTGGATTAACTCATTAGCCTCATTAGTTATGACCGTGATGCCAGACTTTTTAGGGACTACGTGAATCGGACTTACCCATTGGTTATCAGATATAGGGTAAATTATACCACTATCAAGGCACTTGACAATTTTTTTCTTTACCGCCTCCTTCATAACGGGATTTAACCGTCTTTGTGGGTCTCGGGTTGGTTTGGTTTCATCCATCAGATATATATAATGTTCAACAATTAAGGGACTAATCCCTTTGATGTCAGCCATTGTCCAACCAAATGCTTGCCGATTTGATCTCAACACTGCCAAAAGTGCGTTCTCTTGTTCTAAGGCTAGAAAAGCAAATATGATCTCTGGCAAAGTCTCATTCTCACCTAAATATGTATATTTAAGATGAGAAGGTAGCGGTTTGAGATCAAGTATTGGCGGAGAGACAATAGAAGGTGGGGTAAGGGAATGATATTCGGACTCCCTAAGAGGTTCAAAACTTATATAGGATATTGACTCGGAAAGTGCTACTGACTTTTGCAAAGAGTCAACGGATTCAAACTCAGGGACGGACTCATTGAACATATCCTCACTATGAAGTTGTGCAAGATCGATGTCTCACTAGTGTTGTCGAGATCATCAAAGAAAAGTTCCTCCTCCATGCAGCTTTCGGGATCTATCTCGTGGATGGAACAAATATCAAGCAAATGAGTAGAATGTTCAGATGGTTGACTTCCTAGCTTGTAAATATTAAGCTCAATTGTCATCTTCCCAAAGGATAAGTTCATAGAACCGTTACGATAATTAATTACAGCGTTAGAAGTTGCTAGGAAGGGTCGACTGAGTATCACCGGGATTTGATTGCGTGGGTTTGCCACAGGCTGTGTATCTAAAACAATAAAGTCCACAGGGAATATGAATTCCCCGACTTTAATTAACACATCCTCTAGTTTACCCCGAGGTTTTGTGATTGATCAGTCTGCCATTTGGAGAGTACAATGGGCGGGTTTCAACTCTCCAATCCCTAACTACTTGTATACTGAATAAGAAAGCAAGTTAACGCTAGCGCCAAGGTCGAGTAAAGCACGATTAATATTTTTACCCCCAATAGAAATAGAGATGATAGGACAGCTAGAGTCCTTACGTTTCTTTGGTATTTGCTGGGTAAAAGCTGTGCTAACATTATTCGTTATGAAAACCTTTTTCGGCACTTGAGTTTTTCTCTTCCTAGTGCACAAGTCTTTAAGGATTCTTGCATAAGATAGGACTTGTTGAATAGCATCTAGGAGAGGAATATTTACATTAACTTGTTTAAATATTTCCACAATCTTCTCCATTTGTGGGTTAGGTCTTTTGACCCTTAATCTGTTTGGAAATGGAGCTTGATCAATAAGTTTTGGGTCCAACATTTGTAGAGAAGATTGTGGGGACGGATTCGATCCCAAAATTGGAGTGGGAATCGTCTTAGATAGATTGGGTGAAGTGTTCGAGTTTTGGGGAAAACGGAGAATAGGCTCGGATGAAGGTGGGTGACTAGACGAATTAGGGGAAGAAGTAGAAGCCGGGGTATCATTGGTATCACTAACATCATCAACTGATTCACCTACTCGGTTATTTAGCACTTTCCCGATCTCAACGTAGTAACGGCACTCACGTTATGATTTTGTGAGTGGCCAGGATTCGGTAGGGGTTGAGATGGGAGTTTCCCTTTCTCTCTCGCACTCATTGTCGTGTTCAACTGTGCAATTTGGTTTTCTATTGATTTAATACTCTCACCGTGCGAGGCGGAGTCTTTCTTTATGATATCAATAGAAGACTTCATATCAGTCGACATTTGAATGGAATGTTTCATAAACAAATCCAAATTTTTTGCGAGTGAAGAGTTATCAGTACCGGCCAATTGCGGTGCAGAAGTGTTGGCCGCATTTTGAAAATTTTGTGACTGAAAGGGGTGCTGACTTTGTGGTTGTGGTTGCTGTTGAGGAGGTCTTTGATAATTGCTTTGGAACTGGTTTTGATTTTGGGGTTGGTTTTGGTTCCAAGCAAAGTTAGGATAATTCCTCCATCCTTGATTATACGTGGAAGAATAAGGATCGTTTATAGGTCACTGCTGAAAAGCAGCATTAGTTTGCTCGTGACCTTGAAACGGTTCATTCAAAGGACATTCTTCCGTCAAGTGTGAAGGATCTGAACAGCAACGACACACGGTCTTGGGAGGCGTTACCTGATTTAGGAAGACTGATGAGAATTTGTTCTCAATAGCGTCGAGTTTCTTCTGCATCGCTGCCATTTTGGCTTTTACTGCGATGGAAACATCAAGCTAATGAATACCTCCCCTAGATAACGGTGGTCTTACGCTTTCCCACTGCAAAGTGTTTTCAGCGAGGTCTTCCAGATATTGCCAAGCTTCACCATCATCTTTAGACATGAAATTGCATCGACAATTTGTTTCAAGCATTTGCTTTGTCGCTGGATTAATGCCCTCATATATAATTCGGCATAAATCCCATCTATTTATTCCATGATGAGGACATTGGACAAGCAGATCCTTGAAACGTTCAAAGCAATTCAAAAATGGTTCATTGGGAAGCTGGGTAAACTGGTTGATTTCGCTCCTAACATCGGCGGTCTTATGGTTTAGGTAAAACTTCTTAAAAAATGCTATTATGAATTCATCCCAATTAGTGATAGAGTGTGCGGCAGTATTATAGAGCCATGTTTCTGCCAAGTCGCACAGAGTGAATGGAAAAAGTCGCAAGCGCATAGTATCTACAGTCAGTTGTGAAGTACTCATCATTGCGCATACGTTTTCGAATTTAGTGATGAAAATGTACGCATCTTCAGACTTAAGCCCGTGAAATTTGGGCAACAGATTGATGCAGTGGGGTTTAATTTCAAAATTATCCCCGTTGGCTGGTGGAATAGATAAGCAAGTGGGAAGTGGACCACGGATAGGATAGCATCTTTCTTGGAGAGAGATGCGTGGTGGATTCTGCTCACCTACGGGTGGTGGCAGCGTGGTGTTATAATTTGATGGAGTACCGTCCATCTCGGTCGATGTGGAGGATGGTGGGGAAAAAGAAGATGAAGAAGTACCGACCTCGGAGTCGATAGCAGGAATACGGACAAAACAGGCACTAGAATCCCGTGTCCAGCTGAGCATGCACTAAACAGTTTTAGCGCAAGTGGAAGCGTGTGTACTTTTAAAAATGGTCTGTTTTGAAAAGTGTGTCGGACTTAGACAAATCACACAAAAATGCACAAACAACCCTAGAATTAAGGTTACCTAGATCAAGTCTCTAGACCGCTCTTAGACTTCCAAAGCACAAGCCGTAGGATCAATTCTTTACCATCTCTTTACTATTCTTATGGCCAGGTAAGTGCCAGGTAAGTGGGAGATATCCGCTATACAAATCACCGAAATAGCGGGCAAATTAAGTAACCACTTGTCTTAGACACACTTGCCTAGGCACCACAAAAGTAATGCGGATAAGCGATAGATTACCCACGACCTTCCTCAGTCCTTATTAAGCGCAACAGTCCTCAGAGTTTTGTCTAGATATTTTTTAAATTAATGTAGGGTTGATGCAGATGCTCGGTTTGTAATTTGTGGGGGCTTAGGAAGGGTGATAAAATCCCTACCTAATTTGAATTTTGGTCTTGCCCCTTAAAATCCGTATTAAAATATAAATAAACAAACCAAGTATAAAACTTTGCAAAAAGATTTTCTTGAGCGACGATATTTTGCAAAGAATCCTGCAGAAAAGATTTTTTATTGGATTTCAGAGGAGAGAGAAAGAGTTGAGAAACTTACCAGAGAAGTTACGACCCCTAACTCCTCCCTTTAGCCGCGCTTCCGCCGCTAATGTGCTACTTGTGCCGCGGATCCGCCGCAAGGAAGAAGGATCAGTTGATGAATTTTTGCTCCGTGGCCTTCTGTACTCCTCTGGATCTCGATGAATGTCTCTGTCTTCCTGTTTCCTCAAGTCTGTGACTCCAGATCTCCTTGCAAAATTAACACACAATTTGTTAAATATACAATTTGCAGTTTTGTTCTAATTATGATATAGATCGAATAAGAATTCAACACAAATAGTAAGAATAAAAAATTACGCACGTATCCCCGGCAACGGTGCCATTTGATTGATCTTGTTTTAGTGTAGTTTAACCTCAATCAGAACGGTGTTGCGCATAGCTAGACCGAGGTGAGTACGAGTCGTCCTCAGGGAAACGTTGAATCTTTTAATCTTACTTTAGATGTGTTGAAAAAGAGGAAGAATAGAGAAATAAAGAATAGTGGAAATAGTTTCTAGATCTACGTTAAACACGGATGCAAAATATAGATCTAGATTAACTACGGATGTAAGTTTAATATTAAAAGGGGGCTTGTAGGGTTCATTGGGATTTAGTAGTTATGGATGATTAATTAAAGATTACTCCTTTTATCTTTTAATAGATTTAAAACTAGAACGACAGTGATGCATGTAGATTAGGGTTTCTGGAGGGAAAAAGGGTTCCCACTCTAAAACCCCTATCTCGACATGGAACTCCGTTCATATTTAGCTTTTACCAAAACAATAGTTAATCTAATCTCTAATCATGGTCGCGATTATCAATGAATTGATAGCGCGCCCAATTTGGATGTTAACTATTATTTTGATAAAGTTTATAAACTTTATAGGACTTAAAAAGAGTTTAAGGATCTTTATCATCCATTAACCTACCCTAATCCCATGAACCGTAACAAGCGAAGAATTACTCGCGCATGTTAGGAGAAGAAAAGATGGAGACAGAAATCATATTAAAAACTACAAAGAGATAGAATAAGAAAACTACTATCATTATTAATCAACAAAAATCATTTACACTTTGTTCCCTTAAAAAATGATTACAAAATGCTAGTTTGCTTCTCGATCTTTTCTAAGGAGGTAGATGAACAGTTGATGATCAGCCTGGATGCGTGAGCCTGTCGCGGACTTCGTGATCTCTTCAGCTTGATGATTTTTCCAAGAGACTCTCGGTCCTTATTTATAGTCCCAGAGCCGGAATCCTAGTTTCCTAATTTGGAAACCAGTGGTTAAGATCCTAACAGAACAAATCTAAATTCTCAACTCATCGAACACGCGGCGGAACCGTGGCCAATAGGTGGGTTTGGCCGCTGTTCCGCGGCCAAACAGGGAGATCGTCTGTTAGTTTTTCTGGGGATTTAACTTGATGACACGTGGTGATCTTTTCACATCTCTGGAAACTGAAAATCTTCTCTTCGTCACTTCCAGACTTGATTTCTTTAGTTTACTTTCTTAATTAGGCAGGTTTGTTTCGCCAACTTTGATTTCCTTGATTTCAGTCCTGAAAATTCTGCACAATAACTCAACAAATAATATTAGTTTGTTTTATGGAGATATTAACAATTCTGCACATTAAGAATTGGTCAAAGGCTTTTAATAAGGTAAGCATATTTAAATGGGCCAAATGTCACATGGATATTTATGCTTACTTTTTCCTACATAATGTTAATTATAATATATAAACACATGAAAACAGTATTTTTATAGATAAACCTTCATATGCGTCATATATTTTAATAAACACCTTTTATTATATAGAAAAATTAGGAAAAATATCATATTAAATGTGCGGTTTTATCAACTGAACAAGTTCCAAGCTGTATGACGGAGGGACAGTCTTTCTCTTGCCGAGCCTTCGATTTCTTCGGTCGACGAGAGTAGTTTTGATCAATCACGGAGTTCTGGACTTTTCGCCAGACCCTGTGAAATTGCGAGGAGAGCCGTTGATGGGGGAGCTCCGACTTAGCCTGCATTGCGGTTTCTGCATGCGGGGGCAATTTCTTTAGCACCACCGTTGGAGAATTCTTGCGTACCCTCCCGAGTAGGTCAAAGCTACTCTCGGTTGGAACAGCAGCGTCAACTTCCACCATTGGAACTGATGGAGTAAGTCCAGAGGGAGAGTTGCCCCCAGTTTTCCTCACTCCGCGCCAGTGATGACGTTGAGCATGTCTTGCAGATGGGGCCGCCTCAGATTTGGAAGCGGTTTCTTCATGCCCTCGATTTTACTGAGGGGCTGCTCTTAGTGTCAACCTGTTGAATACTGACGTCCTGATTGGAGTTTGGGGAGGGTCGGCTAATCTTTCGAAGACTATCCTTCTGATGGGGGAAGCGCTTTTGACGACTTCACTTGCAAGAGGAGTTGGGAAGGCGATCCGTTTTGGGGCAGCCCCTTCAGGTATTATGAGCCTTTTTGCGGGCCCGTTTGAGTACTTTCCCAACCTATTGAATACTGAGACGTCAGCATTGTACGTCCCGTTGAGAGGGGCCGTTGTAGTTGGCAGTCGATGGAAGACCGACCTCTCACGAGCTTCTTTCTGCGGCGCTGAGGCACCGACACCAACTGGTAGGATCATGGTCCCGAAGAATAGCTCGGTAGTGGCTTGCGTTACTTTCCCCACCGGCATTGAAAAGATGGATGCTGCGTTGGACCCGTAGGTCACTCCTCCAGTTGGGGTGGAGCGAGAGTTGTTGCTGCAAGAAATGCAGTTGGAAGCCATCGATTTCTCTTCTTCTACACAGGATCAAGACACCAAATTTTAGTACCTCAAATCCAAGGGAAACCATAGCGAACCGCGATTTCATTCGTGAAATACGACACACGAAGTGTGGAGTGGAAAGAGAAAAAGGTCCCACCGGGCGTGCCAGAATCTGTTCACCGCCGGAAGACGGACCGGGACGTTGGGACGTCTGGCCTGAATTCTAGGGGCAGATGCTATTTGAATTTATTCGTCCACCTCTCCGAAGATACCAAGTTGATTTATGGCACCATATATCGGAGGTTTGGATAGACGCGACCTTTGTAGCAGACTTTATCGGATCCCCCCTTATTTTATGAGGGGGTTTTGATTGTGGGGATGCTCTTCCCTGCAAGCGCAAGCCCTGCAGTTAATTATGTTACCGCATTGGGATAACCACTTTCTCCTGCTCGGCTGTTTACTTCGTATCGTATGTATTTTTGTTTGCTTAAGTTGCCCATAGATTGTATACGGAGACTAGTTTGTGTCATCGCCCGTAGGGCGCGTATTAGTCCAAATCCGAATATTTTAAATTTGGGCTTGGGGTTTATTTAAGGACTGTTAATCTAGCTCGAGATTAACATCGACTTAAAACAAATGAGCATTTGGGTTCAATTATTTTAGTTTAAGAACATCACGGTCCATAATCGCCATGTTTGAGGCGAAATTTTAATTTAGGGACATTTCGGTCCAAAATTCCCATTTTGGGGATGAATGTTAGTTTAAGAACATTTCGGACCAACATTCCCATTTTGGGGACGGGTATTAGTTTAAGGACATTTCAGTCCAATGTCGTCGTCTTTTAGCCGAATATTAGTTTAGGAACATTTGGGTCCCTTATTCATCTTGGGCGCAAGTGTATTTTGTTAGGAATATGTATGCCCTAGAGCCCATTATTTTATGATATAGTGGATGCTTGGACATATATATAGAGGACTTTCTTGCTCGACATGATAGTACGCTATCTGGTTGCTTTTTATCTTAACATGTACACTTATATTATTATACTGTCTCTCTGATACATGTTGATAAAGCCCTTAGGATATTTGCTAGACTACTAAGACTATGATGCGGATCATACTACTGGGACTTATGTAGTCCACAAGCACATCCTTTAACGGTTCCTAGTCGAGAGGGTATCGAGACAGGGCATCGATATTCCAGAGTAAACTAGTATGTGCGTTTCTTGACCTTGTAGGGGGCGATGGTTGATCCCATAACCATTGGTGTTTGACATCAAAGATTGTACACAGGTACTCATTATAGAATGGGTATACCGAACAGGACTCGCTGAGAACTCCTAGATGGTACCATACCTATCGTCAGATAGCAGCTCTCTGGTGACACTGATATAGGTTAGTCTGTAGACCTGAGATCGTCATAATGTCTTGTGTGGTTCCCCGCTGTGCTTTGATTTCCTCCTTACCACGGCTCAAAGGAGTCGTGCAAACATGTGGATTTTGGGTATAGTCCTGAGTCACATGGAGGCAGTGAGCGATAGGAGGGTTTCGTCTCTCCCGGTATAGAGAGTTGATGTTGCGCTATGCTCGATTGGCTATAACAGTAAGTCTCTGGCCATGGCTGAGGAGATTTACCAGTAAATGTTATCAGTAGTTTCTTGAACCGTTATAAGCCATACATCGGCATGACTTATCAAGTTACTGGGGTCTGACAATTCCACCTCTAGACTCGATATGCGACATATCAGATGAAGAGAACGAACTGTACGGTAAGTATTACTTATAGGATTCATGGAAGTTTGGACAAGCTTGCTTGTTGATCTTCTATTCGCTCAATACTTGGGTAGCCGTTACGTCCAGCTAGTACCGCTGACGGCTTGTGGTTAACTGAAATGATCATTACCTATTGCTGGCGTATTGACAAGTCTTTAGAGTCCCACACAGAGATTTCATAGTTCAAGCGAAACGAAGCAGGGCACATATGCTGATTTGTGCGGGAACCTGATTAAATACGAGTATGTGATAGCGTATTCTAATCTGGCGATAATTTGATATCGATTAGGTTATATGTGATATAACCGGATTATTGAATCAAGTGTCGATTTGATAATATGATATATAGATAAATGATATTGGTCGGTTATATATGATATAACCGGATTATTAAATCAAGTGTTGGTTTAATAATTTGATATATATTTATATTCGATATAATTATATATTAACTAATATTATTGCTCACTAATTATTTTCTTCTCTTAATATATATATATATATGTATATATATATGTATGTATGTATGTATTATGAGCATGGATTTTCTATTTTGAGAAAATAGAAAACAGAGGTGGAAAATGGGAGATATTTTAGGCATGGGTGAAGCATGGCTTTGTTTATTATTATACGGGTTTGCCATCACTATAGAAGCAATTTATTATTGATTTTATTTCATGCTTCAATAAGTGAACACATTGGAGAGACATTTTACACTTGTTCTTTACTTAGCTCATTTTCTTGCAATCTCCATTTTTTTCTTCTCCTTCTTCACTTCAAGCCCTAACCCTCACATGTGCTGTGAACCCTAGGGCTTTGGAAAATTCTAAGTGAGTTAAAACAACTACTTCATCAACCTTCTCTAGATTAGCACTTTAGAATAGGTTGTTTACTTCACTAATAGGAGATTAGCGAAAAGGTAGCTTGACCTAGAGAAATTTCGGGTGAATCATTTTCGACACGAAGATAGCGAAGCAAGCTCGATCCTTCTTCAAGTGGAGCTACGAGGAGTCATCGAGACTACTACACGGAGGTTTAGAAGTGAAGGACTTGGTCTACAAAGGTTGTTATCTCTTTCACTTAGCTTATGTAACACCTTAGGATGTGATTAGTGACTAATTACACTTTAATATATGTTTTTTAATAAAAAGTTTATCAAAACGATTTTCAAATATTTTATCAAAATTAATGAATATTTTATTAGAATTTATTTAGGCTTGCACACACATGTGCATGTAAACTAAGGTTAAATTAGGGTTAGGCCATAATTAGCAAATATGGTGGACTAACCATTTTTATTAAGCTAATTTAAAATTTTAATTAAGTGATTGGGGATTGTTTTTTTTTTTAAATGGAAAATGATTAGAATTGTGGTTGACTTGGAGAGAGAGAGAGAGAGAGAGAGAGAGAGAGAGAGAATGGGTATCATGGCTTGAGCCATGCTCTCATTTAATGAGGAGAGAGGGGGGGATTGACTAGCTTAGACTCCCATATCTCTCTCATTTCTTTTCTTGGCCTCACTCTTTTCTTTTCCTCACGGCTCTCTCAGTCTCACTCACAAGCAGCAGCAGCACCAGAAGAAGCAGCAGCAGCAGGAGCTTCAGCAGCAGCAGCAGCAGCCAGCAACAACACCAGCAACACCAAGTAGCAGCAACAGCATCAGCACAAGCAGCAACAGCATCAGCACCAGCAGTAGCTCCAGGTAGCAACAGCAGCTCCTTCTCTTCTTCTTCTTCTCCTTCTCCTTCTCCTTGCACCTAGGGTCAAGTGGGGTATAAGTTCTGAGCCCAACTTCTTTGTTGCTAAACTTATGTGTTAATTAGAATCGGTTAGTGTTAAAAGTGAGCTTTAGTGTTAGAAATGGGGATTAGTGTGGATATTTGGCCAAGTGGTGATTTTGATGGTTAGCCTAGCTTAAGTAAGTGTTGTTAGGGCCACGTAAACCTAGATTTAACCCCATATTTCACTATAATACCATAGAGTTTCATTTAGTACAAAATTTAACGTTTTAAAGCAAAATTTAGCCTTTCTGTAATCTGCTGTAGACCCGTGTGCTTCAGAAAAAATCTGAGTTAACTGTAGCATACATTTTAGACCTTGATCATACACCTAGACAACGAGACCCCCTACCCACCTTCTGGCCGCCAATTTATTCATTCTGGCTGCAAATTATGGCCAGATGAGGGTATTTTTGTGTCGGGTTTGGGTGGGTAGAAGTCTGCTGTATATTTAAGGTCTGTAGTATATGCAACTTTTCATTTTTACACCCGAGTCAAAATCTGGAGTGTTATATCGTTTTTCCAATACGTTTAGTTCCTGTGACACATGTGATACGTGAGTGGGTTTAGTGTTTGCTGCGTGTCGCGACATGTCGGGATAATTTCGGACGCGTATACACACGTTTTAGCGTATCGGACACACACGCATTTAGTTCGTGATGCGAGTTTCACGTTTGGTTTCGATATCGCGTTTTGCAGGATTTTTGCTTCTATGGATTCTTTGTGTAAATTCTAGGTTCGCAGGCGGGTACGTCGGACGCCGCAAAGAAAGGGAAGCAAGTGGTCGGCTACGCTTAGCACGAGACCAGCTGAGTAGATTTAACATCTATGGGGAAATCGCCCATATGGCGTTAAGCGTCAGGGCGTGATAGGATATTTTAGTCGTATATATTCATATATATTATTGTAGCATACCATCTTTTGTTGCATATAAAGTGTTAGTTATAGAACACCGCACTGTCACTAACGGTTCAAGCTGCACGAGCACTATTTATACGTTACACCCACACAGTTAGTGATTGTCATGACACTCGCACTATAGGATTGCTACGAACCATATATCGTTTTGATTTCCACATCATTGATGATTAGACATGACTTGTCACATATTGGCATATACATACATTGATATCTTCATACTTGCGCACATGCACACTATATATTCATATTGGTACACACACATATTGATATCTTCATACTTGCGCACATGCACACTGTATATCCATACTGGTGCACACATACATTGATATCTTCGTACTTCCGCACATGCACACTATATACCCATACTGGTACACACATACATTGATATCTTCATACTTGCGCACATGCACACTGTATATCCATACTGGTGCACACATACATTGATATCTTCATACTTGCGCATATGCACACTATATATTCGTACTGGCGCACACATACATTGATATCTTCATACTTGTGCACATGCACACTATATATTCATACTGGTGCGCACATACATCGATATCTTCATACTTACGCACATGCACACTGTATACTCATATTAGTGCATACATTTATTGATATATCCCTATTTGCGCACATGCACACTGTATACTCATATTAGTGCATACATTTATTGACATATCCCTACTTGAGCACATGCACACTGTATACTCATATTAGTGTAAACATTTATTGATATATCTCTACTTGCGCACATGCACACTGTATACTCATATTAGTGCATACATTTATTGATATATCCCTACTTGCGCACATGCACACTGTATATTCATATTAGTGCATACATTCACTGATATATCTCTACTTGCGCACATACACACTGTGTATCCATATTAGTGCACATATACATTGCTACACTCATTTTCGCGTATGTATCCATTTGCACATCCATACCTATATACATACATGGATGATATTGACATGATATCTAGAAGAATAGGGACCACATGAGATATTTTCAAAACTGGATCCTTTTTTAAGAGCGGTTTTCCCTTTTTACTCTTAGTGTCATACGACACATTGCATGGATTTACGCATTGAGTTTTGGATTCATGTGATTTCTGGATTTGAGAACCGTGGTATTATTTTAAGAAAATACGCACTGTTTTAAAAACCCGGTTTCTCTTGATATGATATTTCAGTGCGTCCACCATGCGTTTTCTCGGTTCTGAGACTATGACATATGAAACCCGATTCGAGGAGGAGGACGATCCGTTTGTGGGTACATGGTGGACCCGGTATGGTACCCCGGGGCGAGATAAAGATTTCGTATGGATGACGATGAGCCCGGCAGAGAGACTACTACCTACCGGTGATTGGTGGGACCTGGCGGTTATCCGGAGGATACTGACCAGAGTCGATAGATGGATACGGGCCGACCCGTACTGCCGGGGCCGAGGGCCGATTCCGCAGATGGAGCCCGTGGGCCGATCCGGACTGACGGAGCTCGATACATGAGGATTTGCGTGTCGATGCTGGACACGACTATTTTATGATATTTCGAGTGCCGATCTTGGGCACTCACGATTCTATGAGATTTACAGGATTTGAGGGCCGATTAGAGTGACGGCATCTGAGTTATTACTGGGATTTGGGTGTATTGATGGACACCGGTTATTTTTCCACGTTGACATTCCGTGTAGATGTTATTTTATTCCATGCTCAGCATTCATTGTTATGTATCTCATCCTATAGTCGTAGTACTTGATAGAGTACTTTTGCATGATTATTGCATACTCTGCTCATTTTATAGATGTTATTAGATAGCACATGCTATGCCTGATTATTGCGTACCCTGCTCATCTTATATAGATGTTATTAGATAACACATGCTATGCCTGATTATTGCATACCCTGCTCATCCTATATAGATCTTATTAGATCCCACTTGTTGCATGATTATTGCGCATCCACCTCATCATACAGATGTTATCTGTTGGCATAGGTTAGAGTATCACAGTACGTGCATACTCGCGATTGCCTTTATATGTTATCTACTATTTACGAGTTGGCAACTCACCCCCGTTGTGCCACAGTGTTTGCAGGTTGCCCCTCAGAGTTGTCGCGGCAGGGCTATTGTTTTGCATTTTTTGATACGGATACCACTGCAGTTGGCGCGTGAGCCCTTTTGCAGATAGGTTAGTCTTTACGGTATCCGTTTATTTTCCAGTTGTATACACTGTTGTATCTAGTACTCTCCATCTACTATTCATGTATTGACTTAGAGACCAGTTGTGAGGACGATATATATTATTTTGTACTCTGGTGTCGAGCTCGTTGTGAGCCGACTTTATTTATGCTGTTTTTTCTTTCATGATATTTATTTTCACTGGTATTGCTCATTTCTTCGCTACGGCGTCGTATATTATTATTGTGGTGATTGTTTCCGCCGTTGGGCAAGATCGCTCCCGTTTGGGATACTTTATTCTTATTGTATATCATTTTACTCATATCTTGTCTTGTACCCGATTTCGGGGCTACTTTTTACAAAGGAAATGCTGCCATAATTTTTAAGATAATAACTTGAACTTTAAAAAAATTTACTGAACTACTCAAGGTTTTCCAAATGTTTTAAACTAATGTTCTTTTCACTCACTTTTTCAGTGGTTTTGATTTCTGGGTTTCGGCTTACTTAGTCGCGTTACGCCTGTAGACGTTACGTGGTTAAGTGCCGGTCACGGGCCGAACTTTGGGTCGTGACAAACTTGGTATCAGAGCGTAGGTTTTACCTTTCGGAGTGTAGGATGACCCTGGTATGATGGAGTAGGTAGCTGAAGCAGAGTGGCGTAGCGTGTGTATGTTCCGCGGCATACCCACGACACGGTACTCCGCCTAAGTGACCTTAGGACTTATTGATTGAAATTCCTTCATGATTATCTACATTCTTGTGATTCGGTTTCCGTATCCTTATCGAATCCTACTTTCTTTTCAGCCATTATGCCCCCAAAGATTACGAGGGCACAGAGAGCGGCCGCGAGAGCTGAGATTTGAGTTGACTCGTCTGAGACGAGGACTGACCCGGGCAGTACACCCGTTGTGTCAGAGCAGACTGTTTCTCCTACGACAGATCAGATCACTTTGCTAGGGGCCGGTATGCAGGAGATGCGCCAGATGATAGGGTCGCTAGTTGAGACACTTCGAGCACAGCGACCAGAGATAGTTCCACCCGTTACGGGGACCGCGATGGTACCTACAGTACAGGCAGTTGCCCCTGCAGCTACATAGGTTATTACGGTATTGCTATCAGAGTTTATGAGGCTGAAGCCTCCGGTCTTCACAGGCACCGATGCAGCCGAGGACCCACAGTCTTTCATTGATAGGATGGCCCGGATATGTCGTTCACTTTGATGCTCAGATGCGAGATGGGTAGAGTTCGCGAGCTTTCGCCTGGAAGGCCTTGTGCAGAAATGGTGTGAATCGGTCGAGAAGGGCAGAGCAGCAGGTCTTCCTCCTAAGACCTGGACCGAGTTTGTGACGGTATTTCTAGCCCGTTTCCTTCCCCAGAGTGTCAGGGATGCCCGAGCACGCAGGTTCGAGTCCTTACGCTAGACGCCAGAGATGACAGTGGCAAAGTACGATGTACTGTTCACCGAGCTATCTGTTTATGCCCCATACCTAGGGGCTACTGAGGAGATGCGAGTCAAAAAATTTGTTCGAGGCTTACTTACCCCACTGTTCCTTACGATCAGCGCACAGCATTGCGAGACTTATGCAGCAGCTGTATATGCAGCCCTATTAGTAGAGGAGCGCCTTGCCGAGACTTCGGTAGTTCCAAGACCGAAGAGAGTTCGCACTGACGTGTCTTCTCAAAGGCAGATGGGTAGGCGCCGAAGCAGACCCCCTCCAGGACGGGATGACGACAGAGGTTCGAGACAAGGACGGTTATATAGCACCTATCCACAGGGTCGGCCGACACCATCTAGATGTTTCCGATGCGGGAGTAGTTATCAACGTGTTCGAGATTGCATGGAGCCACGTGAGGGCGAGACTGCCGTACCACATGTCATACTTCTACCTTCTCTACCCCAGAGGGCGTTGCCGATTGTACCTACTGTTGCTCCGCGTCAGACTCATGCACAGAGAGGCCGTAGTCACGGAGGGTTTGCTCATAGATTGAGAGGTGGCCGAGGCAGAGGACAGCCAGTTGCCGGCAGAGTACGGCCAGTTGCTAGTAGGGGACCGCCAGTCGCAGGTGGAGAACAGGCACGTGTTTTCTCTTTAACGCATCAGGACGTGTAGGCGTCCAATGCGGTGGTCTCAGGTACCCTATCAGTATGTTCTGTTGACGCACACGTGTTGTTTGATCCCGGATCCACGCACTCGTACGTTTCCACACACTTCATGCCGAGTTTGGGTAGAGAGTCCGGTTTGCTTGATCAGCCGCTTGTTGTGACCACTCCTGTAGGCGAGTCGTTTGTTGCTAGATACGTGTTCCGATCATATGTTGTCCGTATTGGCGACAGAGAGTTGCCTGTCGACTTGATCTTTCTTGAGATGTTGGACTTCGATGTTCTTTTGGGCATGGATTGGCTAGCCACGTTCTATGCGTCTGTGGACTGCCGCGAGAAGACAGTTAGGTTTTGTTTTCCCGGCGAGTCAGCTTTTGTTGTGCAGGGGGACTGTGGTGCCGCCCCTCACAGTTTGATTTCTTCTTTTCGAGCTGGACAGCTTTTGAGGTAGGGATGTCAGGGATTTCTAGCCTATGTTTGCGATACTAGAGCCACAGATGTTCCGTTGGACCAGGTTCCGATTGTTGTGAGTTCCCTGATCTTTTCCCTAACGAGCTTCCTGGGCTACCTCCTGAGCGCGATATTGTTTTCTGCATTGACTTGATTCCCTGCACGGGGCCTATTTCTATACCGTCTTATCGGATGGCCCCGACAGAGCTTAAAGAGTTGAAAGGTCAGTTGCAAGATTTGCTGGATAAGGGACTTATTCGACCCAGTGTGTCTCCTTGGGGTGCTCCGGTCCTGTTTGTCAAGAAGAAGGACGGCAGTTTGCGTTTGTGTATCGACTACCGCCAGCTGAACAGGGTTATCGTGCGGAACAGATATCCTTTGCCACGTATCGACGACTTGTTCGACCAGCTTCAGGGCGCAGGGTATTTTTCGAGGATCGACTTGCGATCAGGATACCATCAGTTGCGGGTTCGAAAAGAGGATATTCCGAGGACAGCTATCCGCACGCGTTACGGCCATTATGAGTTTTTGGTGATGTCGTTCGGACTCACCAACGCCCCAGCAGCACTTATGGACTTGATGAACCGTATTTTCAGGACGTATCTTGATTTGTTCATCATCGTATTCATTGATGATATTTTGGTGTATTCCCGGAGCCGAGAGGAGCATGAGCAGCACCTGCGGATCACACTGCAGATTTTGAGGGAGCACCAGCTATTCACAAAATTCTCCAAGTGCGCATTCTGGCTTGACAGCGTAGACTTCTTAGGTCACATGATTACACGAGATGGTATATGTGTGGACCTGAAGAAGATCGAGGCAGTTCAGCGTTGGCCCAGACCCGCATCAGTTACTAAGATCTGCAGCTTTTTAGGACTGGCCGGCTACTATAGGCGATTTGTACATGATTTCTCCCGTATTGCTGCACCTTTGACCGGGTTGACCCGGAAGAGAGTTCCTTTCGATTGGATGGAGGAGTGCGAGCATAGTTTTCAGCAACTACGGACTCGTTTGACTACGGCGCCGGTGTTATCATTGCCTTCAGGATCGGATGGATTTATGGTCTATTGTGACGCTTCTCGAGTGGGGATAGGGTGCGTATTGATGCAGCATGACAGGGTGATCACATATGCTTCACAGCAGTTGAAAAAACATGAACAGAACTACCCCACTCATGATTTGGAGATGGCTGCAGTGGTCTTTGCACTCAAGATCTGGCGACATTACCTATACGGCGAGTCGTGCCAGATATTCACTGATCACAAGAGCTTAAAGTATATATTTCAGCTACGAGATCTGAATCTTAGACATCGCCGTTGGATGGAACTAGTAAAGGACTACGATTGCGAGATCTTGTATCACCCGGGCAAAGCTAATATAGTGGCGGATGCTTTGAGCAGGAGGCCCGGGGGTAGTCTATCCTGTCTGAGCGCAGTGCAGAGGCAGTCGTCGGCAGATTGGCAGATTTTATGCGACAGCCGAGTGCAGTTCGAGTTCACGCCGATCGGGGGACAGCTTGCGCATGTTCGTGCACGCCCACAATTGCTTGACCGTATACAGGAGGCATAGTACAGTGATGACCGTTGTTCAGAGATCATGGCACAAATTGGACGGGGCAGATTTTTCGAGTTCGTGATTGATGATCAGGGGATACTGCGATTTGGGACTAGACTGTGCGTACCAGATGCTGAGGGACTGCGGCGTGAGATTCTTGAGGAGGCACAACGATCGGTGTATAGTGTTCATCCGGGTTCCACCAAGATGTACCATGATATGAGAGATGTTTACTGGTGGGACGGAATGATGAAGTACGTCACAGACTTCGTGTCGAGATGCCTGACTTGTCAGCAAGTCAAGGCCGAGCACCAGAGGCCAGCAGGAGAGCTACAGCCGTTACCCATTCTAGAGTGGAAATGGGAGCAGATTTCTATGGATTTCATTGTGGGTCTACCCAGGACTAGTCGAGGGTATGACTCCATTTGGGTGATCGTGGACCGATTGACGAAAGCGGCTCACTTCCTGCCGGTGAAGACTACTTTCATATTTTCTAAGTATGCCCAGATATACATCGACAAGATTGTACGACTGCATGGAGTCCCGACATGTATCGTGTCCGACCGAGGCACCCAGTTTACCAGCCGACTATGGCAGAGGCTTCAGGAGGCATTGGGCACCCGCTTGAGTTTCAGCACAGCATTTCATCCGCAGACCGACGGCCAGTCAGAGCGGACTATTCAGACTCTCGAGGACATGCTCTGAGCGTGCGTTTTAGACTTTGGTGGTAGCTGGGATCAACATTTACCCTTGGTGGAGTTCTCCTAAAACAATAGTTTCTAGGATACTATTCAGATGGCACCTTTCGAGGCCTTATATGGGAGGAGATGTAGATCGCCCGTCTGTTGGACAGAGCTCAGTGAGAGCCGTGTTTTGGGGCCACAGATCGTATGGGAGACGACCGAGAAGACACAGCTGATTCGAGATAGGACGAGGACAGCTCAGAGCAGGCTGAAATCGCTGTTGGAGATCATGTTTTTCTGAGGGTCTCTCCGATGAAGAGAGTGATGAGCTTTGGACGGAAGGGGAAGCTTAGCCCCAGATTCATAGGTCCCTTCGATATCCTCGAGCGTATGGGCGCAGTAGCATATCATTTGGCTCTTCCTCACGACTTCCCAGATGTTCACCCCGTATTCCACGTGTCGATGTTTTGCAGATACCTGCATGATCCTTCTCACATGATTCAGCATCAGACCGTTCAGCTCGAGCGCGATCTTTCGTTCACCGAGCAGCCGGTCGTGATATTGGACCGGCAGGTGAAGAAACTTCGATCGAAGGTCTTGCCATCTGTGAAGGTGCTTTGGCGCAGTCCAAATGGTGAAGAGATCACTTGGGAGGCCAAGGGCGAGATGCGGAGGAAATTCCCTCATCTCTTTGAAGGTACGCGTAGCTAAATATTTTTAAATTCGGGGATGAATTTCTTTAAAGGGGGAAGATTGTAACACCTTAGGATGTGATTAGTGATTAATTACACTTTAATATATGGTTTTTAATAAAAAATTTACCAAAACGATTTTCAAATATTTTATCAAAATTAATGAATATTTTATTAGAATTTATTTAGGCTTGCACACACATGTGCATGTAAACTAGGGTTAAATTAGGGTTAGGCCATGATTAGCAACCATGGTGGACTAACCATTTTTATTAAGCTAATTTAAAATTTTAATTAAGTGTTTTGGGGTTTTTTTTAAATGGAAAATGATTAGAATTGTAGTTGACTTGGGGAGAGAGAGAGAGAGAGAATGGGCATCATGGCTTGAGCCATGCTCTCATTTAATGAGGAGAGAGGGGGGGTTGACTAGCTTAGACTCTCATATCTCTCACATTTCTTTTCTTGGCCTCACTCTTTTCTTTACCTCACATCTCTCTCACTCTCACCCACAAGCAGCAGCAGCACCAGAAGAAGAAGCAGCAGCAGGAGCTTCAGCAGCAGCAGCAGCCAGCAACAACACCAGCAACACCAAGTAGCACCAACAACATTAGCATAAGCAGCAACAGCATCAGCACCAGCAGCATCAGGCAGCAGCAGCAGCTCCAGGCAGCAACAGCAGCACCTTCTCTTCTTCTTCTTCTCCTTCTCCTTGCACCTAGGGTCAAGTGAGGTATAAGTTCTGAGCCCAACTTCTTTGTTGCTAAACTTATGTGTTAATTAGCATCAGTTAGTGTTAAAAGTGAGCTTTAGTGCTAGAAATGGGGATTAGTGTGGATATTTGGCCAAGTGGTGATTTTGATGGTTAGCCTAGCTTAACTAAGTGTGGTTAGGGCCACGTAAACCTAGATTTAACCCCAGATTTCACAATAATACCATAGGGTTTCATTTAGTGCAAAATTTAACGTTTTAAAGCAAAATTTAGCCTTTCTGTGATCTGTTATAGACCCGTGTGCTTTAGACAAAATCTGAGTTCACTGTAGCATAAATTTTAGACCTTGATCATACACCCAGAGAACGAGACGCCCTACCCACCTGCTGGCCGCCGATTTATTCATTCTGGCCGCAAATTACGGCCAGATGAGGGTATTTTTGTGTTGGGTTTGGGTGGGTAGAAGTCTGCTGTATATTTAAGGTCTGTAGTATATGCAACTTTTCATTTTTACACCCGAGTCAAAATCTGCAGCGTTATATCGTTTTTCCAATACGTTTAGTTCGTGCGACACGTGTGATACGTGAGTAGGTTTAGTGTTTGCTGCGTGTCGCGACGTGTCGGGATAGTTTCGGACGCGTATACACATGTTTTAGCGTATCGGACACACACGCATTTAGTTCGCAACGCGAGTTTCTCGTTTGGTTTCGATATCGCGTTTTGCAGGATTTTTGCTTATATGGATTCTTTGGGTAAATTCTAGGTTCGCAGGCGGGTACGTCGGACGCCGCAAAAAAAGGGAAGCAAGTGGTCGGCTACGCTTAGCACGAGACCAGCTGAGTAGATTTAACATCTACGGGGAAATCGCCCATATGGCATTAAGCGTCAGGGAGTGATAGGATATTTTAGTTGTATATATTCATATATACTATTGTAGCATACCATCTTTTGTTGCATATAGAGTGGTAGTTATAGAACACTGCACTGTCACTAACGGTTCAAGCAGCACGAGCACTATTTGTATGTTACACCCACACCGTTAGTGATTGTCATGACACTCGCACTATAGGATTGCTATGAACCATATGTCGTTTTGATTTCCGCATCATTGATGATTAGACATGACTTGTCACATATTGGCATATACATATATTGATATCTTCATACTTGCGCACATGCACACTATATATTCATACTGGTACACACATATATCGATATCTTCATACTTGCGCACATGCACACCGTATATCCATACTGGTGCACACATACATTGATATCTTCATACTTGCGCACATGCACACTGTATATCCATACTGGTGCACACATACATTGATATCTTCATACTTGCGCACATGCACACTATATATTCGTACTGGTGCACACATACATTGATATCTTCATACTTGCGCACATGCACACTATATATTCATACTGGTGCACACATACATCGATATCTTCATACTTGCGCTCATGCACACTGTATACTCATATTAGTGCATACATTTATTGATATATCCCTACTTGCGCACATGCACATGCACACTGTATACTCATATTAGTGCATACATTTATTGACATATCCCTACTTGCGCAAATGCACACTGTATACTCATATTAGAGCATACATTTATTGAAATATCCTTACTTGCGCATATGCACACTGTATACTCATATTAGTGCATACATTTATTGATATATCCCTACTTGCGCACATTCACACTGTATAATCATATTAGTGCATACATTCACTGATATATCTCTACTTGCGCACATACACACTGTGTATCCATATTAGTGCACATATACATTGCTACACTCATATTCGCGTATATATCCATTTGCACATCCATACCTATATACATACATATGTTACATACATGGATGATATTGACATGATATCTAGAAGAATAGGGACCACATGAGATATTTTCAAAACTGGATCCTTTTTAAAGAGCGGTTTTCCCTTTTTACTCTTAGTGTCATACGACACATTGCATGGATTTACGCACTGAGTTTTGGATTCATGTGATTTCTGGATTTGAGAACCGTGGTATTATTTTAAGAAAATACGCACTGTTTTAAAAACCCGGTTTCTCTTGTTATGATATTTCAGTGTGTCCACCATGCATTTTCTCAGTTCTGAGATGTATGATATATGAAACCCGATTCGAGGAGGAGGACGATCCGTTTGCGGGTACATGGTGGACCCGGTACGGTACCCCGGGGAGAGATAAAGATTTCGTGTAGATGATGATGGGCCCGGCATTGGGACTACTACCTACCGGTGATTGGTTGGACCTGGCGGTTATCCGGAGGATACTGACCAGAGTCGATAGATGGATACGGACCGACCCGTACTGCCGGGGCCGAGGGCCGATTCCGCAGACGGAGCCCGTGGGCCGATCCGGACTGACGGAGCCCGATACATGAGGATTTGCGTGTCGATACTGGACACGACTATTTTATGATATTTCGAGTGCCGATGTTGGGCACTCACGATTCTATGAGATTTACAGGATTTGAGGGCCGATTAGAGTGACGGCACCTGAGTTATTACTGGGATTTGGGTGCATTGATGGACACCGGTTATTTTTCCACATTGACATTCCGTGTAGATGTTATTTTATCCCATGCTCAGCATTCATTGTTATGTATCTCATTCTGTAGTCGTAGTACCTGATAGAGTACTTTTGCATGATTATTGCATACCCTGCTCATTTTATATAGATGTTATTAGATAGCACATGCTATGCCTGATTATTGCGTACCCTGCTCATCTTATATAGATGTTATTAGATAGCACATGCTATGTCTGATTATTGCATACCCTTCTCATCTTATATAGATGTTATTAGATCGCACTTGTTGCATGATTTTTGCGCATCCACCTCATCGTACTGATGTTATCTGTTGGCATAGGTTAGAGTATCTCAGTACGTGTATACTCGCGATTACCTTTATATGTTATCTATTATTCACGAGTTAGCAACTCACCCCCGTTGTGCCACAGTGTTTGCAGATTGCCCCTCAGAGTTGTCGCGGCAGGGTTATTGTTTTGCATCTTTTGATACGGATACCACTGCAGTTGGCGCGTGAGCCCTTTTGCTGATAGGTGGGTCTTTACGGTATCCGTTTATTTTCCAGTTGTATACACTGTTGTATCTAGTACTCTCCATCTACTATTCATGTATTGATTTAGAGACCAGTTGTGAGGACGATGTATATTATTTTGTACTCTGGTGTCGAGCTCGTTGTGAGCCGACTTTATTTATACAGTTTTATCTTTCATGTTACTTATTTTCACTGGTATTGCTCATTTCTTCGCTATGGCGTCGTATATTATTATTGTGGTGATTTTTTCTACCGTTGGGCGAGATTGCTCCCGTTTGGGATACGTTATTCTTATTGTATATCATTTTACTCATATCTTATCTTGTACCCGATTTCGGGGCTAGTTTTTACAAAGGAAATGCTGCCATAATTTTTAAGATAATAACTTGAAATTTAAAGAATTTTACTAAACTACTTAAGGTTTTCCAAATGTTTTAAACCAATGTTCTTTTCACTCGCTTTTTCAGTTGTTTTGATTTCTGGGTTTCGGCTTACTTAGTCGCGTTACGCCTGTATATGTTACGTGGTTAAGTGTCGGTCACGGGCCAAACTTTGGGTCGTGACAGCTTAGCGCTTGTTATATCATTGCTTAAACCCTAACACTCTACTTAGATTCTAGGTTAGTGTAGTTTAGCACCCAAGAATTTTTTAAATTACATACTTGATGCACGTAAAAACCTAGTGGCGGTGCTAAGAAAAACTTTCATGGTATCAGACCCAAAGCTAGAGCTTTAGACGATGTTTAGAAATTACTAAACCGAAACGACTCCGAAAAGAACGATCTAAAGCCCTAGTTTCTGTCAATTTTTAAAATGCATCTAAAATTTTTTTAAACAAGTGCAGAATGTTACATGTGATGCAAATAGAACACCAAAGAAAAACGAGAACCAAACTAAAATTTTTAGCCGGTGAGATTGATGGTTTGGCCGGCCTGGCCGGTTTTATCATGATGATTTGGGCTCATTTTTGTTTGGTGTTCTGGTGTGTTGTGTTTAGGTTTTTAGGTACTGTTTGTTTTGCCAAAATTCCATGTGATGCTATCTTTTGTATTGGGGCAATTCGGAGAGTTTAGAAGTCGCAATTTAACATCGTTTCGAGTTTAAGTTTGAAATGTGATACAATATTTGGAATCCACATTTAATTAGTTTTGTGAAAACTAGTTTTCTAATTTTAAATCTAGCATTTTAGTCTCTATTGATCGATTGCCACGGAGTTTTGATTTGTATCAAAACTCTGTCACAATCTCGTATAGTACGCGAACACTCGTTGGGTAACACTACTAGATAGCCATGCCCTATAGCCCCGACCAAGTGACTATAGGAGAACCCCATTGCCAAAAGCATCCACCTGGGTGCTTGCGTCTACGGTGTTCCGCCTAAGTGCACTTCGTCGTCGGCATCGGGGGTACGACCATCTACTAAAGTTCTCGATAAGTATTCGATCATTTTAGTCAGGAATCTTGTTGAATTACCCGACTAAGTTATTGAAAAGTGTTTTCGATTTGATATTAAAATGCAAGGTTTATAGGTTAGGCATGAAATTCTGAATATGAGATATTCCAAGTTTATGATGTCTAAAGTATATGTGGATTTTAAATATTGTAGTTTTTCATTTCTTTTCTGCGACTGAAAGTGTAATATGTGGGGTATCCCCGATCTCGTTGCTATATGTCAACGACATTAGAGATATGTATATTTACTTACGTTGATGACATGTGATATTTATGTGTTGCTGTGATATGTTATATTGGATCGACGTGATTGAATGGCTGGGGTTTTTTTTACGTGGGATAAGAGTTTTTCTATTTTCATTCATGTAAAATTGTATGTAATATTCTTTTATTGGGACACTTCCGGGTTGAGGATGATGTCTCCATTGATATATATTATTTACTTTTCCACATAAGGACTGACCCAAGGTCTCGAGGAGTCGAAACCGGGTTCTAGAGTCCAGTGGGAGACCATCTCGAGGAGTCAAAACCGGGTCTCCTAACTCTAGAACTGGCAGGGTTGCTTGCCGCCCTCATAAGGGTCTAGGGATGTGGGTTTGGCTCCTCATCACGACGGTGGAATCCGTGTTTTTCATTACTGGCTAAATTTAAAACACGGACCTCCTAGTATATCCAATATTTCTTATGTTTGCTTCTGCTGCTTGAGTTCTATCATGTGATCATATAACTGCGTAAGACGAATGCTATACATATATGATATATATAATAAACGTTGCTTATGTTTTGCACCCGCGCTAGTCTAGCCCCCTCTCTGCCGTTAGTTAAGTAACCTAACGGTGCAAAACGGGGCCCCGTGGTGAATGCAGATAGTATAAGCGTACGTTCTATTTTCGTTTCTTTTCTGTGATGTTTGGGGAAACAAAAATGATGGGACTTCATTAATGAGAGTAACAGAAAGAAAAGAAACCGAAAGATGTTGTAGAATCAAAATTTTCAAAAAGGTAGCTCTAGTTCTTGCTTTGCATAGTAGTATTTCTTGATGAATATCCAGCACCTCATTCGATGAGGAAAGAGCCGAGATCCCTTCACCGGGAGTGACCTCTTTAGCAAAGACTTGCAAATGCTACAATCCACTCGGTTTGTTTCAAAATGGTAGCTCTAGTTCTTGCTTTGCATAGTGGTATTTCTTGATGAATATCCAACACCTCATTCGATGAGGAAAGAGCCGAGATCCCTTCACCGGGAGTGACCTCTTTAGCAAAACAAGCAAATGTTATAACCCACGTGGTTTGTTTTGAAAACTAATTGATTTTAAAAGCGGAGCTTAAACCACTCCTTTTCAAATCACTAGATTCTACAACGATATCAAGTTCATTACATTAAAAGGTTTTCTTCAAAACCAAACGTAGCCCTCCATCATTTCAGATAAGGACTATTTAGTATTCGTGCTGCGTTTGTTGACGTTGTCAAGGCGTAGTGTGTAGTAGCTGATTAGTGCGTATCTGCAGCATGTGATGCGATTGGATTAGGGTAGTCGTACGACCTTGTTGACCTTGTCAAGAGTTGTGCGGGTGGGTTTAATTCAATCACGAAATGAACGGGTTGAACTTGACTTGCGGTTTATGGTTTGTTGACCTTGTCAAGGTCATAAACCGCATGGGGCAAAAACAGATATTGGAAATTTCAAGTGTTGAAATTTGCAATGAGATTGCATACCTTCTATGAGATAGTTGGATCCCGATACCCACTGCGAGTAAGTGTTACTCTTGGGAGAGTTTTCCACGTTAAAATTAGCTGATCCAGTAGGTGTCTAAAAAAGGTGTTAACGGGATTATGCCCCTGCGGAAACGTGGTTATTTAATTAGTTCCATGCGAAAGCATGGGGAAACTCCCTCGGAGTACCAATACCTGCTTGGCTGACCGATTGGCGAACTTGTAGATAATAACCAATCTAATCTTGCAAAGAGCGCACGCTAAAGCGTTTCCTTCTCTCTCTCTCTCTCTCTCTCTCTCTCTCTCCCTCTCCAGGTAGCAACCATGACATGCCTTAATCAAGATAATAATATGGATATATTGACCGAACCTGCTTATTATACTGAGCTGGGGAACGTTGGTTCTGCTCTATCTTATTACTATCATAAGTCTGAGCAAGGAATAGGGGAATATCAGGATTCCTACGCAACTCGAACGAAGATCGAGCATGATGATGCATCTTCTTCGGGTTTGTTCGTTACCGAGAACTGTTTTTCAGTATGCTCTACGTCCTGGGTATTGGATACCGGATCAAGATCCCACTTATGTAATTTGTTATATGGGTTAAGAAGAGATAGAGAACTGGGAAAGGGTGATATGTTTCTCAAAATAAGGAATGAAGCAATTGTTGCAGCCAAAGCAGTTGGCGAATATCACCTAGTATTACCAAATGGTAATACACTGATTCTGAACGACTGTTATTACGTACCAAATATGATGTGCAATATTATATCAGTTTCTTTGTTGCATAAAGATGAATATAACTTTATATTGGAGGATAATGTTATGAACATTTTCCTAAATCAAGTGTTGATTGGGTTTGGTAAGTTGTGTAACGGTATATACGTTCTAAATCAAACTACAGTTCTAAATATACAGAACACACATAAGAGGAAAAGTTCAGAAATGAACGAAACCTTCTTGTGGCATTGTAGACTAGGTTATATCAATGCGACCAGAATAGCTAAGTTGCATAGAGATGGATATTTGAATTCGTTCAAATTTACATCTTATGAAACTTGCGAGTCATGTCTCAAAGGCAAGATGACCAAAACTCCGTTAACTGGACACGAAGAAAGAGCTACTAAACTCTTGGGACTGACACATGGTGATGTATGCGGTCCAATGTCTATACATGCCAGGAATGGTTGCTCGTACTTCATTATATTCACCGATGATTTCTCAAGATATGGACATGTGTTCCAGATGAAACACAAATCTGAATCTTTTAAGAAATTCAAGGAATATAAGAACGAAGTAGAGAACCAGACGAGTAAAAGTATTAAAATCCTTCGATCTAATCGGAGAGGAGAATACTTAAGCACGGGATTCTGAGATTATTTAAAAGAGAATGGGATTCTCTCTCAGCTTACTCCTCCACATACACCACAACACAACGGAATATCAGTGCGGAAGAATCGCACCCTATTAGATATGGTGCGCTCTATGATGAGTACTGCTGAGTTACCTATTTCCTTTTAGAGTTATGCACTTGAGACAGCTACATACTATTGAATCAAGTTCCATCAAAATCTGTGCCTAAAACACCATATGAGATATGGAGTGGAAATAGACCATATCGTAAACGAGTTAAGATATGGGGTTGTCCGATCTATGTTAAAAGACAGAATCCGGACAAACTCGAGACACGGTCAGTTCTTTGCAAGTTTGTGGGGTATCCAAAGAATTCACATGGATATCTATTCTACCACAGTGAGGAACAAAAAGTTTTTGTTGATCAACATGACACCTTTTTAGAAAAAGGATTTCTTGTGAAAGAAATTCGTGGTAATGAGGTAGAGCTGGAAGAAGTTCCAGCTACACAAACTACAACTGATGACTTGATAGAACCGGAGGATCCAATAGTCTCCGACGAACCTCAGCCACTCCGCAGATTTAGTAGGGTTCCTTATCCACCTGAGAGATACTACGGTTTTCTCATAGACGGTGGGAGCGAGGATTGTATCATGGAAGATGATGACCTAACTAGTTTTGAGTAGGCCATCACAAGTTGGGACTCTGTGAAATGGCTGGATGCTATGCGATCCGAGATGGAATCCATGTACACTAACAAAGTATGGACTTTGGATGTTGCTCCTGAAGGGGTAAAACCCATCGGGAGCAAGTGGATCTTTAAGAAGAAAATTAGTGTAGATGGAAAGATTAAGACCTTCAATGCTAGACTTGTTGCTAAAAGTTTTCATCAATGACCTGGTGTCGATTATATTGAAACCTTTTCTCCAGTCGCTATGCTTAAGTCCATCAGGATCCTACTTTCCATTTCTGCATACCATAACTACAAAATCTGGCAGATAGACGTCAAGACCACTTTTCTAAATGGTGATTTAGAAAAGAGTGTGTACATGACACAGCTAGAGGGCTTCGTAGACAGTGGGAGCAGCGGAAAGGTGTGCAAGCTGCTTAAATCAATTTATAGATTAAAGCAAGCATCGCGGAGCTGGAACATCTGTTTTGATGTGGCGGTCAGAGAGTTAGACTTCATCAAAAATGAAGATGAACCTTGTATATACAAAAAGGTTGTAGAGCGTAAGCTTGTCTTCCTCGTATTGTACATAGATGACATACTTTTGATAGGAAATGATGTTCCTATGCTACACTCGGTCAAGCTCTTCTTATCACAAATGTTTTCCATGAAAGATCTAGGTGATGCCTCCTACATCCTGGGAATAAAGATCTATAGAGATAGATCTAAGCGGATGTTGGGATTGTCCTAATCTAGGTACATTGACACCATACTAAAAAGGTTTACCATGGAAGATTCTAAGCGTGGTAATTTACCCGCATGCTCAGGATTCACTCTCTCCAAAGAGATGTCTCCCAAGACTGATTTGGAGAGGGCTCACATGCAAGGGATACCCTATGCTACGGAAGACGGGTCTATTATGTATGCGATGTTATGTACCAGACCGGATATAGCTTACGCACTAGGTGTAGTGAGCAGGTATCAATCAGATTCTGGGGAAAAGCACTGGACAGCTGTGAAGAACATTCTTAAGTACTTGAGAAGGACTAAAGAAATGTTCTTGGTATATGGTAACGGTAAACTCCAGGTGGAATCATTTACTGATTCGAGCTTCCAGAGTGATAAGGACGACAGTAAGTCGGTCTCAGGTTTTGTCTTCACCCTCAACGGAGGGGCGGTATGTTGGAAGAGTTCCAAGCAAGATACCATAGAAGACTCGATGATGAAGGCTGAGTACATCGTTGCCAACGATGCGGCCAAAGAGGCTGTCTGTATGAAGAAGTTCATTACTGAACTTGGTGTGGTTCCATACATTGAGCATCCAATACCTTTGTATTGTGATAACAATGGAGCAGTGTCTTTGGCCAAGGAACCCCGGTCCCATCAGATATCCAGACATATTCTTAGGTGGCATCACCTAATCCGGAAGATAGCAAATCGACGGGAGATCGAGGTAAGGAGAGTTGACACGAAGGATAACACAGCGGATCCACTCATGAAGGCCCTCCCCCAGACGCATTTTGAGAGACTTTTTGGGATGTTGGGTATGAGATACTACAACAACTAGCATTAGTGCAAGTGGGCGATTGTTAGGAATATGTATGCCCTAGACGCCATTATGGTATGATATAGTGGATGCTTGGACATATATATAGAGGACTTTCTTACTCGACATGATAGTATGCTATCTGGTTGCTCTTTATCTTAACATGTACACTTGTATTATTATACTATCTCTCTGATACATGTTGATAAAGCCCTTAGGATGTTTGCTTGACTACCAGAACTATGATGTGGATCATACTATTGGGACTTGTGTAGTCCACAAGCACATCCTTTGACAGTTCCTAGTCAAGAGAGTATCGAGACAGGGCATCGATATTCCAAAGTAGACTAGTGTGTATGTTTTTTGACCCTGTAGGGGGCGATGGTTAACCTCATAATCATTGGTGTTTGACATCAAAGATTGTACACAGGTGTTCATTAGAGAATGGGTACACCGAACAGGACTCGCCGAGACCTCCTAGATGGTACCATACCTATCGTCAGATAGCAGTTCTCTGGTGACACTAGTACAGGTTAGTCTATAGACCCGAGATTGCCATAGTGCCTTGTGTGGTTCCCACTGTGCTTTGATTTCTGCAAACAGGTGGATTTTAGGTACAGTCTCGAGTCACATGAAGGTAGTGAGCGATAGGAGGCGTTTCGTCTCTCCCGGTATAGGAAGTTGATGTTGTGCTATGCTCGGTTGGCTATAACAGTAAGTCTCTGGCCAGGGCTACTGAGATTTACTGGTAAGTGTTTTTAGTAGTTTCTCGAACCGTTATGAGCCATACATCGGCATGACTTATCAAGTTACTGGGGTCTGACGATTCCACCCCTAGACTCGATATGCGACATATCAGACGAAAAGACCAGACTGTATGGTAAGTGTTACTTATAGGTTTCATGGGCGTTTGGAAAAGCTTGCTTGTTGATCTTCTAATCGCTCAAGACCTGGGTAGCTATTACGTCCAGCTATTACCGCTGACGGCTTGTGGGTAACTGATGTGATCATTACCTGCTGCTTGCGTATTGACGAGTCTTTAGAGTCCCACACAGAGCTTTCATAGTTCAAGCGAAACGAAATAGGGCACATATGCTGATATGTGCGGGAGCCTGATTAAATACGAGTATGTAATACCGTATTCTAATCTGGAGATAATTTGATATCGGTTAGGTTATATGTGATATAACCGGATTATTGAATCAAGTGTTGATTTGATAATATGATATACACATAAATGATATTAGTCAGTTATATATGATATAACCGTATTATTAAATCAAGTGTTGATTTAATAATTTGATATATATTTATATTTGATATAATTATATATTAACTAACATTATTGCTCACTAATTATTTTCTTCACTTAATATATATTAATATATATATATGTGTGTGATATATATATATGTGTGTGTGTGTGTGCGCGCGCGCGCGCGTGTGTGTATTATGAGCATGGATTTTCTATTTTGAGAAAATAGAATAAAGAAGTGGAAAATGGGAGATATTTTGGGCATGGGTGAAGAATGGCTTTGTCCATTATTATATTGGTTTGCCATCACTGTAGAAGCATGGTTGCAATTTATTATTGATTTTATTCCATTCTTCAATAAGTGAACACATTGGAGAGCCATTCTACACTTGTTCTTTACATAGCTCATTTGCTTGCAATCTCCATTTTTTTCTTCTCCTTCTTCACTTCAAGCCTTAGCCCTCACATGTGTTGTGAACCCTAAGGCTTTGGAAAATCCTAAGTGAGATAAAACACCTACTTCATCAACCTACTCTAGATTAGCACTTTAGAATAAGTTGTTTACTTCACTAATAGGAGATTGGTGAAGGGGTAGTTTGACCTGGAGAAACTTCGGGTGGATCATCTTCGACACGAAGATCGCGAAGTAAGCTCGATCCTTCTTTAAGTAGAGCCACGAGGATGTTGGGTTACGACAGCGCCCCAGCCATCAAACCGTGACCAAATGCGGAACAAAAAGTTTCTAAATTGGCGCTACCATGACCTGATGCCTGGATCTACCCTAAACCCTATACTAGCAATATGTAAAACTAGGAGTTAGATGGTTATACCAAGTTGATCCATGTCCTTCGGTCTTGAACCATCATCCCAAGCTCCTAGAGACTCCTTGATCGAATTTGGTTGCCGGTATTCCTCCATCTACGATGATCCACCTGAGGGAAACGGCACAAGCTCTAGCCTCTCCAAGCGAGGCAACCGACGCTCCAAGATTGCTAGCAATGGAGAGTGGAGGTGTAGGAAAGTGTCACTATAACTTTTCTCTCATCACAAATGCTCCAAGAGCAACTCAAGAAGATGAAGAGGAGGTGAGAAAACATGTGGCATGAGCAACTAAAGAAAAATGGCTAAGTTTTTTCTCCAAGTAAGAATGAGAGTGAGGAAGTAATGAATCAAGTGAGGAAAATGAAAATGAGCAAGCCATGAAGAAAATGATAGCAGCCCCCCCCCCCTCTCTCTCTAAATCATCCATACACAAAATATCTCTTTTCATTTTACAATAAACAAATGCAAACCATACCTCTCTACATGCCATCACCCATGCTCATGCCAACTCACCCTCTACCTCATTTCCATAATTGATTTTCTAAAGAGAAAATCAATAATGAGGTGTCCATCTTCTAGAAGCTATTCCGTATAAATACGGAATACTTCCCGGTACACGTATCGAAACACATATACGCGTATTCGTACAAAAATACGAATAGCCAAGAGAGAAAATGAATAGTGAACAATAATATTAGAATACATATATAAATACATATATAAATTATTAAATCAAAACCTGATTTAATAATCCGGCTCAGTCCTAAGCCGATAGTATTATCAACCGCTCGACTAAAGTCTGTGTTGCCTGTACACATATTTAATCGGACACTTGTATGTACCAACATACTTCATCTACACCATATCGCCTGAACCATGAAAACCTTCTGAATGGGACTCTAAAGACTCATCAACACGCTGGCAGTGGGTTTAACCGCAAGCATGTCAGCGGCACTAGCTGTACATAACAGCTATCCGGGTATTGAGCGAAAGGAAGGCCGACGAGCAAACTCATCCAAACCCCTACTGAGCCTGACAGTGACAATATCCGTACGGTCCGGTCTGTTCGTCTAAGAGTAACGTGACATTTAGTGTCGGCATGGAACTCATCACCACCTGAGAAACTACTGATCCTAGATCAATAGTTCTCAACTACCTTGGCCAAGGATTTCTAGTGATGGCCACCCGTGCACTTCGCGACATCAACCCCCAATACCGGGAGAGACGAATCCCCGACGATCCGCTCACTGCCTCCATGTGGCTCGGGACTGTACCCAACTAAAACCTGTTTGCACGACTCCTTTGAGCCATGGTAGGGTAGTAATCAAAGCACAGTGGGAACTCACACGAGAAAAATAATGATCTCAGGTCGACAGACTAACCTGTATACATGTCACCTGGGAACTGCTATCTGACAATAGGTACAGTACCAACTAGCAGGTCCCGGCGAGTCCGTTCAGTGTACTCATAACCCATTGAGCACCTGTATATTATCTTATGTGAACAAACTAACACCAATAGCTTGTGAGACCTGACCACCGCCCCTCATCGGGGTCTCGATCAGTATACACTAGTCTACTCTGGAGTATCGATGCCCAGTCTTAAAACTCCTACGACTAGGGACATTTAAGGATGTGCTTATAGACCACTAGCTACCACGTATATAATTGCCATCATAATGCTGGTAGTCAAGTAAGAATCCTATGGGCTCTATAAACATGTAATAGTGATGATAAAGACAAACCAGATAGTATACTTTCATCTCGAGTAAGATTGTTCTACTTGTATAGGTCCTCCCTCAATCATTATAATCACCTGCCTGCGACTACGATAATTGCCTTGATGGCACTATAACCAACAATGTCCCACTTGCACTTAAGGCCAATTATTGCGGTGTCGCTTATTCACGGCTCGTGTGATGCCGAACACCTAACTTCTCTAGTAAGCAGTTTCGCAAAGCTCGTTTGTGAAACTATTGTGTTCGAGAAATAGCCTCAGTGAGTAGATCCGCTCAAGTGTTTCTATCTTTATCTTTCTATATCTCAACTTTGCAGAGAATAACCATCTTCCGAAATTAGCAATACCTTGTCTTAGAATTTGTTTGGATATCTGATGGGACCCAGTTCACAAATGAACTCCAAATCCAGCAAACTTCTTAGACTGTATCATCCACTGAATTTAATCAGTATCCTGCGCCATGCCTTCCTCAGTATCCTCTTGGACCACCTGTCCAACATATTGTCCCTCAGAAGAGGGAAAAACTATAACTTAGACAGCCACTTTGTCGCCCATGTCACCTTGGAAGACCGAAATAATAACCGTCTCCAAAAGGAGGCTGCCGTTATCATATCCTTAGAACATCCATTTATGTTCATAAACTGCTTCCCTACATTTCTCCAGGATTGGATTAATATATGTTTATTGCAGCTAGTGCAAAAACAATATCTAGTATGGTACTTGACATTTCATGATTAACTCAATTGCCTAAGCAAGTGATATGCTAATCATGCTGATCCCTCTCCCCTTTAGTCTGTAAGACACCTTTAGAGAGGGTGACTCCATCACCTGCAGGTACACCACCATGTCAGGAGTCATCCATTCTAAAATACTTTAGAATAGTGTCAACTACCCAAATTGGGACACTTCCCAAATCTAGATCTAAAACCATGGATCTAGTAACCAGAAACTCTGATATTATATCCATGTCCTATGTGGAGAAACAACTGTGTGACAACCACAGTATAACCGATCGTAGTATCGGAATTTCACTTCCTAAAAAGTGTATGTCATCCCAAATATCAGGACATCACACCCTACTATCTTCTTACCAGATCCATCTGCTATTCTGATGAAGTCAAAGTCTATGACTGTCACATCAAAAATAGATGATCTATTTCCGCTATACCTGCTTTTGTCTATAAATAGACATAAGCTACTTGCCCACTATACTTTCGCTACTCCCATTGACTACAACAACCTTCTGGCAGAGTCATATACATGTGCACTTATAAAGCTAGTTTAGAACGATGTTATACTCATCCTCCTGCCGGGTCTTATAGTCTAGAACAGCAGCAATGGCAAGTCTGAGTAAACAAGAACCTCACTGACACCGTCTTTGAGAAGACCGAAGTACCTCCCAGGTGCCTGAGGTTACCCACTAAATCTGCGGAGTAGCTAATGGAATGTCAAACCCGATTAAATCTTTAGGTTCTATTAAATTTTCAGTAATCGTTTGTGGTTCTGGAATCACTTCCAGTTCTACCATACTCCCACTACTGTTTTCTGAAAAAGTCCATTTTACTAAAACTGTGGTGAGTCAAGAACAATACCACTATTGATCTTCCTGATGGTAGAAAGTTAACCCTCATCAAAGCCCGGGATAACCCACAAACTGCCATTACTGAAACATGCCTCGAGTTTATCCGGATTCTGGTTTTAAGCATCAGCCGGACAACTCCCTATACCTTAACATCATTAAGATATAAATTGATTCTATATATATCTAATATAGAAAAAAAAAGCACTAATTTAATTGGAACCGGATTCAAAATCATGCAGCTGTCTTCAGAGCATATCAACCAAATGGAAAAATGCCAATCGACATTACTTATCTAGAAGCGCAACCATATATGAGTAACCTGAAAGAGAAGCAAGTTCTCAAAACCATTACTATCAACGGAATACCAAACACAAGTATCTACATCTTCAACTACCTCGAAGAATCCTGATACTTCCAACAAAAGGTTCTCTTCTTTATTCTTATACCTATAACTTCTCAAAATCTGGACCTTGTCTTTCAACGAAATGCTTGTCTAGAACTGGAAAAGTCATGAGTAAACAGAATATAGTACGAGTACCAACCCCATTGTCCTAATGGACACTGGACAACATACAATACTTTGTATAAGTCCCCTGAGTTCAATAACTCAAATCTTGTGCGTCGTAAGTTGAAAACTGTACTATGGCTAAGAAGAATTACACCGCCGTTGATTGCACCTTAGCTAACCATCAACTGATATAGGTAAATGTCATCGACATAATTTCAAAAGTTATATCTCACTTTATAAAATAAACGTACAGATATTTCAATTTGAAACTGGTGCATAACTACGGATATTCAAAACCAAAAATTTGCCATCCGGTAAAACCCAGGTGATTTCCTCAAATATCACCAATTACAACGAATTCCAATATAATGATGATCTAATCACTCAATTCCCAATATCTTACTCCCACTCACCATCTGTAATAACATACAGATGTGAGAAACTGATCTAGTAAATACATACCCTGGAGTTAGATTCCAATTAGGAAAACAGTTTTCAATTAACATTGCACAGTGAAACTGAAACATGCAAATGTTTCAAATGGGTTAACTGGTATTCCTAGTAACACCTCTTTCACTATCCTGATTCATTACTGTAACCGTATAGTTCCATGCCCTCACTCCAATCCCATTATATGCCTTTACTTATTACCTTCTGTACACCACCTTTAGGCTAATTGGTTTTCTTCCTTCCCCACCTTTCGGCACCAGCCTATGGCTTAGAAGATGACTATCCAATAAGCGTAATAGGTGTACCCTCCTAGTCCTAGGAGCCCTCGTATCCTGAGAGAAGGTAAAGGGAAAAGACATCTGAATAATTCTATTATATTTCTTCTGAACCAGAAACCATTCTCGAATCTGGAACGAATTCCTTCGAGTTCGTATGTAACTATACGATGGCATGTCCAAGCATTATGGACGTTCGTAGTGATACGAAGTGTTCTGGAGAAATCCAAAATGGATGTGGGAGTAGCAGGGGTATGCACAGTTTTGTCGTGAATGATAGCAGTCGCAATTTTCTTTGCCGTTATTCTAATCCCTTTATATGTCTTTACTTATTACCTTATGTACACCACACTTAGGCTAATTGGTTTTCTTCCTTCCCCACCTTTTGGCACCTGCCTATGGTCTGGAAGAAGGCTATCCAATAAGTGCAATAGGTGTACCCTCTCCTAATCTTAGGAGCCCTCACAACCTGAGAGAAGGTAAAGGCAAAAGACAACCGAATAATCCTATTCAATCTCTTCTTAACCAGAATCCATCCTCGAATCTGGAACAAGTTTCTTCAAGTTTGTATGTAACTATATGATGGATTTATCCAATAGGAGTGGATGTTCGTAGTGATACGAGGTGTTCTGGAGAAATGCAAAGGTGATATAGAAGTAGCAATGATATACGCGACACCGTGACATTCCAAAAGCGAAAGTGTTTTAAGAAGGTTCGGTTAACTAGGTTCATGAGTTTTAGTCTAGGCCGGGCCATGGTCGTTGCCAAAGAGAGAGAGAAAAGAAGCACTCAGCGTGCACTATAATCTAGATTAGATTGGTTAATCACTTTATCTAATTGGGATGGCTTCCACTGTTTCCTTGAATTCTCCTCCAAACAAAAAGGAGAATTAGTCGGGATCATCTAAAATCACCCGAGGAGTAATCCTACCCATCAATGGGAATCGGGATCCAACTATCATCACATGATAACTTGATGGAATCAACTCAAGTTACCACACTCCGGAAGGTATGCGCAAGCCTGGCAAGTTTCCTGTATGTTTGAAACTCCCAATGTGATTTTACCCCAAGCGGTTTATGACCTTGAAAAAGTCAACAAACCATAAACCGCTAGCCAAGTTCAACCCGTCATTATCCTAGATTGCATTAAACCCACCCGTACGTGCCCTTGACTAGGTCAACAAGGCCACACGACTGTCCTAACCAATCGCATTTAAAATGCAACAAACAAGCACCACTTAGCTACCGAACACTACGCCTTGACTAGGTCAACAAACACAGCACGAATACTAAATAATACTCGTAAGAAATGACGGAGGGCTACGGCTGGTTTTTGGCGAAAATCCTTTAACGTAATGAACTTGATATCGTTGAAGGAACTGAGTGGTTTTTCAAATATATAGTAGCGCAAACTTTTGCTAAAGAGGTCACTCCTTGTGAAGGGATCTCGTCTCTTTCCTCGTCGAGTGAGGTGCAGGATATTCCAAACTGAATACCACGACGCAAAGCAAAAGGAAACGACAATAGTGAAGTTATTACGTTGACGCAAACTTTTAATCAAGGGGTCACTCCCGATGAAGGGATCTCGGCCCTTGCCTCATAAAATGAGGTGCAGAATATTCCCAATCGAATACCACTGTGCAAAGCAAAAAAAGAACATCTGTAATGTCAGTTTTTTAAAAAAATCGGTTCCAACAACATCATATATAGGTTTGTTTTATCCTTGCATTGATCAAAATCAACTCAGTCCCATCAATTAATTGTTAGTTATATGTATGCCCTAGAGGCCATTACTGTACATACGATGAATATTGTAATGGATGCTTAGACATATATAGGAAGGACTTTCTTGCTCGACATGATAGTATGCTATCTGGTTGTACTTTATCTTAACATGTACGATGATTGTCTCTATGTTACATGTTGATAAAGCCTTTATGATATGTACTCGACTACTGGGACTATGATGAGATCATATTAGTTGGGCCACGGTAGTCGATGAGTACATCCTATAACTATTCATAGTCGAGAGTGTATCGAGACAGGGCATCGATGCACCAGAGTAGACTAGCGTATACGCATCTTGACCCATATGATGGGCGATGGATGATCCCATATCCATCGGTGTTTGACATCAAGGATGGTGTACGGGTGCTCAGTGGAGACTTGGTACACTGAACGGACTCGACGAGAACTCCCAAATGGTATTATACCTCACGTCAGATGGCAGTTCTCCGGTGACACTGGTACAGAGTAGTCTGTTGACCCGAGATCGTCATAGAGTCTTGTGTGATTCCCACTGTGCTTTGATTTCCATCATACCACGTCCAATGGGGCGTGCAAAACGGTGTTTTTTGGGTACAGTCCCGAATCACATGAAGGCAATGAGTGATAGGAGGAGATTCGTCTCTCCCGATATAGGGAGTTGATGTTGTGCTGTGTTCGATTGGCTATAACTGGAAATCCCTGGCCAGGGTTGCTGAGATTTACTAGTAAGTGTTATCAGTAGTTTCTCGAACTGTTATAGACCTCATATCGACACGACTTATCAAGCTACTGGGGTCTGACGTTTGTTAGTGTATATGCCCTAGAGGCCATTACTGTATCATACTAGTTTGTATATTACTTAATGGAAGCTTGGGATATTCACCTTGTATAAACAATCTTGCTCAATATAGTAGTATGCTACTTGGTTTGTTTCTACTTCAATGTGTACATGTGTTTATTTTGCGATATCACCTATACGCATTAGTGGAGCCCTTAGGATCTTTGCTTGATTACCAGCGTTGTGATGGCAGTCACACTAGTGGGGGCTGGGTAATCTGTAAGCACATCCTTATACAGGTCCCTAGTCGCAGGACTATCGAGACAGGGCATCGATACTCCGGAGTAGACTAGCGTATGCGCTTCTCATCCCAGTGTGGGAGATGGTCTGTCCCACAGCCATCAGTACGTCATACTGGAGATAGTATACGGGTGCTCGTTGGGTTACGAGTACACTGGACAGGACTCGTCGGGAGCTGACAGGTTGGTATTATACCTATCGTCAGTTATCAGTTCCCAGGTGACATGAGTACAGCTTAGTCCGCTGACTTGACACTGGCACTTCGCCTCAAGTGTGTTCCCACTGCACTTTGATCACTGCCCTACCACGGCTCAAAGGAGTCGTGCAAACAGGTGGTGGTTGGGTGCAGTCCCGAAGCACTTGGAGGCAGTGACGGTTAGACAGGATTCGTCTCTCCCGGTATTGGGGGTTGACATCGCGCTGTGTCTAGGAGAGCCATTACACGAGTAGTCCCTGGCCAGGGCAAGCGAGATATACTGGTAGGCTTCCAGTGTTATCTCAGGGTGTTTTGGGCTTCACTCCGACACGACTTGTACCGCTATTAGGGGACTGACGTTTTACCGCCCCCTAGGCCCGACATGCGATGTATCAGACGAACAGACCGGACTGTACGGAGACTGTCACATTCAGACTCAGTAGGAGTTCAGATGGGGTTTCACCTCGTCAGCCTTCTTGTCGGCATCTACCCGGGGACCGCTACGCACAGCTAGTGCCGCTTGCGGTCTGTGGTTAAACCCACTGCCAGCGTAGTGTCGAGTCTTTAGAGTCCCACACAGACGGTATTCGCCTCTGGGCAAAACAGAGTAGAGGTCGCATGGTTTTGCGACAGGGTTCGTTCTCATCCGCGCACTTATGCACGTTTGGAGTCCGGACGGATATTACTGGCTGGCTCTAGTTTGAGTCAGATACTGGTATATGTTTTGGGGTTGCTTTTATCTCTCAGTATTCATGTTCCTCGGAACAAGGATGCAGGTGTGTATGCACAGTTATTTGAGGAAGAGGAAGAGGACTTTCATTAGGGTTTCGGAACGGGTGCGTATGCACAGTTGACAGTCGTCTTTTTCCAAACCCTAATGGATTTATGTTATATCAATTAATAATATTAATAAAATGAAATTGTGTCATGGTTGGTTTTTATGTTGACTTGTTGACCATGGTTGACTTGTTGACCATGGTTGACTTGTTGACCATGGTTGAAGTTTTGACCATCATCATTACAAAAGAAAGATGCTCTTTGATTCTAGCAAATTCATTTAATGTTTGAAATGATAATGGTCATTCCTAAACTTTCCATCAACCTTTTCATTTTCATTATTATTATTAATTTGATAATTCTTTTGCTTTTTGTTATGGTTGCAAAAAGAAAAGAGCTCATTTCTTTCATTTGGCTTCTCTCTCCTCACTTCCTCTTCTTCTTCCTCTAGCAAAAGGAGAACCCTTCTCATGTGTTGAGAATCCCTCTCCTTAAAAGAAAAGCACCCCTTAGACACTCTCTACTCACTCTAGGATCAAGGGTTTAGCAAACCGGAGATTCTAGTTCACTCAAAGTTCGAGAAAGAGCCCGAAGGTTGAACCCTCAGGTGGATCCATCTTCGACGGAAGAAGGCGACGAGAAGAGAACCATCAACCTCTACTAGGTTTCAAGAAGAAGGAGTTCAAGTTAGGTATAACCACTTTGCCGAGTAGTTAACTCTCCTTTGCATGTTTGCTAGTTTAGTTTAGACACGATCCCGACCTTGTTTAGTCCATGTTGCCCCATGCGCCAAAAATTTGATTTTTATACCGTTTCCGCCTCCCCGTAAGAACCGGGGGTCGCAACGTGGACTTACAGTGGTATCAGAGCCTAACTAAACTTAAACTAGCTTGGTAGTGAAGTGTAACGAAGTTCGGAACCGGAAAAATCCAAAAACCAAACTTTTACAAAACCCTAGTTTCTGTTAAAAAATTTTCTGGTCAAAACAAGATTTGTTATACACCTAAATTCGGCTCAGGGTTTTGTGTGAACACCCAAGAAAAACGATCCCCTAATTCCTTCAAACCGCCGTGGATCCGCGGCCTCACCTATTCTTCGAGCCGCGGATCCGCCGCCGTTTAGAGTCTTCTGGTGATCGGGTTTCGTGCAGTGTGTCTCTGTGTTGGTTTTGGGATTTTTAAAATATGTTATATATGCCCAGATTTTCCAGAGCAGAAATTTACTTTTGGGGTCCTATAATTCCGTATTTTTTTTCCGAACTTCACTGCACTTTGACTATGATGGTTATATCTGTGATGTTTGCATGTATTGAACGTCGGCTAATCGCTATAAGTCGATTAGTCGGGGTTATACATCTCTGTGATCTGTGTTTGATATTGGAATGTGTATATGAATGTGTTGGACTGTCGCGGGTGAATAGCCGGGGTGGATGTGAGATGAGCTTTTGTTTTTCTTTCATTCATTTGTAAATGTAAATTGATGTAATAATATTATTTGTATGGCCGCACAACCGGGTCGGGGTTGTAGCCGTCATTGTATAATTCTTTTTACTGTTTTTGCTCCTAGGATAGACCCATGGAGGGGTGCACAAACTACCGGATACTTGGCGGGTAGTTTGCCGCACCCGTAGGGGTCTTGGGTGGGGTATTTGCTATTCACCGCGACCGTGTAATCCGCCTTTCGTTGCAGGCTCGAACGGATTGCGGATTCCTAGTATATCCAATGTATTCATCTGTGATCTGTAATGTCTATCATTGCTTTATATTTAGGCGTTGCTTATGTTTTACAGCCGCGCTAGCCCAGCCCCCGCTCTGTCGTTAGTTAAGTAACCTAACGGGTGATGACGGGACCCCGTGGCGAATGCGAATGGCATAAGCGTACGTCATATTTTGGTTGTTTTCTGCAATGGTAGGATTTAATGATGGGACGCATTAAAAGAACTAATGCAAGAATATCACGCATTAAAAGAACTAATGCAAGATAATAAACCAAGCTAAAGTCGTTGGAACACTTTCGAAAAACCACTCGGTTCTTTTCAAAACTAACTTTTAAATGCGGAGCTTGAGCCACTCCTTCTAAAAGCTATCTCGTTCCATCGATTATATCAAGTTCACTACGTTCACGGTTTCGCCAAAACCATTCGTAGCCCTCCATCATTTCAGTTAAATATACGGTAGTATTCAAGCTATGTATTTTGACCTCACGCCAAGGCATAGTGATTGGTAGCTGCCGGATATTTATCTGTTGCATAGATAGAATGCGTTGGTTTGAGACAGTCGTACTACCATTTTGGCCTACGTCAAGGGTAGGTACGGGTGGGTTCAAATTAACCAGGATAATGATGGGAAGAACTTGACATGTGACTTATGACATTTTGACCTCACGCCAAGGTCATAAGAGCATGGGGCAAAAATCCACATCGGGAGTTTCATAAGTACTGAAACTTACTAGATTTGCATACCATTTGGAGTGTGATGATTCTGGTAGGATTCCTTCAGTTTCGTCACGCGATGATATTTGGATCCCGATCCTACTGTGAGTATATGCTACTCCTCGGGAAATTTCTCACTAAACGATCAATGCTATAAACCTAGTAGGTGCCAAGAAAGGTGTTAGCGGGGCTACGCCCCCAGGGAAAAGAGGTTCTTAAATTAAGGAACTTCGCGAAAGCGTTGGAAAACCTCCCTCGAAGTACCGACACTGGCCTGGCTGAACGGTTAAGCAAGTATTGTACGGTGGGATTGATCCCGACTGATTCTTCCTTTATGGTTTGAGGAGGGATTCGAGAGACAGTGGAAGCCATCCTGTTTAGACAAATTAAAAACCATTCTAAACTTGCAAGAGCATCGTGCTAAGTGTTTCTTCTCTTCCCCTGCAGCGACCAAATCGAAATGACTGGACTTAAGTTACTTCTAGATAAAAACATACTGACAGGGCCAAACTACAAAGATTGGCTCAGGAATGTAAAATTGGCAATCACTTACGACAAGCTGGGGTATCTTCTTACCACCAAAGCTCCCCCCGTCCCAGGTCCCACCTCCAGCGTCGCGGATAAGGAAATCCGTAAGACTTGGGAGATTGATTGCGCGAAGGCCAGGTGCCTCGTGCTTACCTCTATGGACAACGAACATCAGAGGAGGCATGAGAATATGGACCTCGAGTCCCTATTTCTCCATACAAAAGAACTGTATGGAGAGCAGTCTCGTATCGCAAGATACGAAGTGTCGAAGAAGTTATTTTCGACAAAGTTGGCCGTCGGATCATCGGTAGCGGACCACGTGCTTAAGATGATTGGCTACACTGAGGAGCTCGCGGAACTTGGGACCACGTTGGACAGTGAACTCTATACGGATTTAATTCTCCAGTCCCTTCCTTCCACTTACGCCCAGTTCATACTGAATTTCAACTTGCAAGAAAAGGAAGTTGAACTTTCAGAACTCCTCAACATGCTGAGGAGCGTAGAGGGCACCCTACAGAAGGGTAGGGAAACACCCGCTTTGTTTGTAGGTGGATCTTCTTCCTCTAGGTCCAAGGCGAAAGCCAAGGGAAAGAGGAAGAAAGCCCCCGCCAAACCAAGGGGCGGTGTTAGTAAAGTGGGAACGAAGGGAAAGGAAAAGGCAACAAAGATAGCGGGGAAGCTTGTGGGTAAAGAGGAATGCTTCTATTGTCATAAGAGTGGACACTGGAAGAAAGATTGCAGGGCTTGGAAAGCCAGGACACAGGAACTGAAGCAGGTTGCGGCTTCAGCTTCAGGTGTGTATGTTATTGAAAACTGTCTTTCTATAAACTCTACTTCCTGGGTATTGGATACCGGATCAGGATCTCATATCTGTAATTCTTTGCAGGCGTTGAGAAACCGTAGGTTTTTGAAGGCAGGTGACATGACCCTCAGAGTTGCGAACGGAGCTAGCATGGATATTAAAGCCGTGGGGGACTATCACCTGGGAATGTCAGATGGACATGTTTTGGTTTTGCGTAATTGCTTTTTTGTACCCAACGCAACTTGTAATATCATTTCTGTATCTTTGGTTTCTAAAGAAGGTTATGAATTTGCGTTTATAAGTAATGTTGTAAACATTCACCTTAATCAAGTTCTGATTGGGTCAGGTACATTGAGCAATGGTATATACGTATTAAACCAACCACAGATTTTCAATGTCCAGAATACACACAAAAGAAAGTCTCCAGATATCAATCAGGCTTTCTTATGGCATTGTAGACTGGGTCACATCAATGAGACACGGTTGACTAAGTTACATAAAGAAGGATACTTAGATCCGTTCGAGTATCAGTCTTATGCCACTTGTGAATCTTGTCTCATGGGAAAGATGACAAAGACTCCGTTCACTGGACACGGAGAAAGAGCGAGCGAGCTCTTGGGACTCGTACACAGCGACGTATGCGGTCCAATGTCTACACATGCGCAAAGCGGTTATTCTTACTTCATTACTTTTACGGATGACTTTTCAAGGTACGGTTATGTCTTCTTAATGAAACATAAGTCCGAAGCTTTTGAAAAGTTCCAGGAATATAAGAATGAAGTTGAAAAACAAACCGGCAAAAGTATCAAGATTCTAAGATCGGATCGAGGTGGAGAATACTTAAGTGCCGAGTTCCTGAATTACTTAAAAGAGAATGGGATTCTCTCTCAGCTTACTCCTCCATACACTCCGCAACATAACGGTGTATCGGAGAGACGGAACCGGACCCTATTGGATATGGTACGGTCCATGATGAGTAACGCTGAGTTACCGCGATCATTCTGGGGGTATGCGCTAGAAACAGCTGCATACCTTTTGAACCGAGTTCCTACTAAGACAGTGCCTACCACACCATATGAGTTATGGAGTGGGAAGAAACCCTATCTTCAGTACCTGAAGATTTGGGGATGTCCAGCTTATGTCAAAAAGCAGCATACGGACAAGCTCGAGGCACGCTCAGTACTGTGCAAGTTTGTGGGATACCCAAAGAACTCCAGGGGGTATCTTTTCTATTACGCAGAGGAACAAAAAGTCCTTGTTTCTCGTAATGCCCATTTTCTGGAACATCAGTTCTTAGAAAAACAAGTAAGTGGGAGCGCAATAGAACTGGAAGAAATTCCAGAACCTCAGACTATTACTGAAAGCTTAGTGGAACCAGAAGGTTCAAATGAACAGGACATTCCTACGCCGCTCCGCAGGAGTAGTAGGCAGTCTCATCCGCCCGAGAGATACTACGGTTTTCTCATAGACGGGGATAGAGAGGATTGCATCATAGATTATGATGAGCCTACTAGCTTCCAACAGGCCGTTCAGAGCGTTGACTCGGTAAAATGGCTGGATGCAATGAGGACCGAAATGGAGTCCATGTACACCAACAAAGTATGGACGTTGGACATTGCTCCAGACGGGGTAAAACCCGTAGGATGCAGGTGGATCTTCAAAAGGAAGATTGGTGTAGATGGACAGGTTGAGACCTATAAAGCTAGACTTGTAGCAAAGGGTTTCCGTCAAAGACCTGGCTTGGACTATGACGAAACCTTTTCTCCAGTGGCTATGCTGAAATCCATTCGGATCCTTCTTGCCATTGCTGCCTTCCACGATTATGAGATTTGGCAGATGGACGTAAAAACCGCTTTTCTAAATGGAAATTTAGAGGAGTGTGTCTATATGGATCAGCCAGAGGGTTTCATTCAGAGTGGGAGCAGCGGAAAGGTGTGCAAGTTGCTTAAGTCCATCTATGGACTAAAGCAGGCATCGCGGAGTTGGAACATCTGTTTTGATGAGACGGTCAAGGAATTTGGCTTTATCAAAAATCCAGATGAACCATGCATCTATAGTAGATTTGTAGCGAGAACTGTAGTATTCCTCGTTTTATACGTGGATGACATTCTCTTAATAGGAAATGACGTTCCTATGCTACAATCTGTCAAGGGATTCTTGTCATACAGGTTCTCCATGAAAGACCTGGGTGATGCCTCTTACATCCTGGGGATCCGGATCCATCGTGATAGATCCAAGAGGATATTAGGACTTTCACAGTCCAGGTACATCGACACTATACTGAAGAGATTCAGTATGGAAGATTCCAAGCGCGGTAACCTACCGGCTTGTCACGGGATCACCCTCTCTAAAGAGATGTCTCCCAAGACTGATTTGGAGAGGGATCGCATGTCTATTATACCCTACGCTTCTGCGGTAGGCTCTATAATGTATGCGATGTTGTGTACCAGACCGGATGTAGCTTATGCACTGAGTGTAGTAAGCCGGTATCAGTCAAACCCTGGGGAGAAACACTGGATAGCAGTAAAGAACATTCTCAAGTACCTGAGGAGGACTAAGGAGATGTTCTTGGTGTATGGCGGAAAAGACCTCCAGATCGAGGCCTTTGCTGACTCCAGCTTCCAGAGTGACAAGGATGATTCCAAGTCCATGTCGGGTTTTGTCTTTACCCTCAATGGAGGGGCGGTGTGTTGGAAGAGTTCCAAACAGGAAACCGTTGCAGACTCGACGATGGAAGCGGAATACATCGCTGCATCTGATGCCGCAAAAGAAGCTGTCTGGATGAGGAAGTTCTTGAAAGAACTTCAGGTGGTTCCGTCCATTGTTGACCCAATACCTTTGTATTGCGACAACAACGGGGCTATAGCTTTAGCGAAGGAACCCAGGTCCCATCAGAGATCCAGGCACATCTTGAGGCGGTATCACCTGATCAGGGAGATCGTGGATCGCAAGGAGATTGAGGTTCGGAGGGTTGCTTCAGAAGAAAACACTGCAGATCCATTCACCAAGGCCCTACCCCAGACTCAGTTCGAGCGGCTGATCGAGATGATAGGTCTTCGATACGCCAGTACATGGCCTTAGTGCAAGTGGGAGATTGTTAGTGTATATGCCCTAGAGGCCATTACTGTATCATACTAGTTTGTATATTACTTAATGGAAGCTTGGGATATTCACCTTGTATAAACAATCTTGCTCAATATAGTAGTATGCTACTTGGTTTGTTTCTACTTCAATGTGTACATGTGTTTATTTTGCGATATCACCTATACGCATTAGTGGAGCCCTTAGGATCTTTGCTTGATTACCAGCGTTGTGATGGCAGTCACACTAGTGGGGGCTGGGTAATCTGTAAGCACATCCTTATACAGGTCCCTAGTCGCAGGACTATCGAGACAGGGCATCGATACTCCGGAGTAGACTAGCGTATGCGCTTCTCATCCCAGTGTGGGAGATGGTCTGTCCCACAGCCATCAGTACGTCATACTGGAGATAGTATACGGGTGCTCGTTGGGTTACGAGTACACTGGACAGGACTCGTCGGGAGCTGACAGGTTGGTATTATACCTATCGTCAGTTATCAGTTCCCAGGTGACATGAGTACAGCTTAGTCCGCTGACTTGACACTGGCACTTCGCCTCAAGTGTGTTCCCACTGCACTTTGATCACTGCCCTACCACGGCTCAAAGGAGTCGTGCAAACAGGTGGTGGTTGGGTGCAGTCCCGAAGCACTTGGAGGCAGTGACGGTTAGACAGGATTCGTCTCTCCCGGTATTGGGGGTTGACATCGCGCTGTGTCTAGGAGAGCCATTACACGAGTAGTCCCTGGCCAGGGCAAGCGAGATATACTGGTAGGCTTCCAGTGTTATCTCAGGGTGTTTTGGGCTTCACTCCGACACGACTTGTACCGCTATTAGGGGACTGACGTTTTACCGCCCCCTAGGCCCGACATGCGATGTATCAGACGAACAGACCGGACTGTACGGAGACTGTCACATTCAGACTCAGTAGGAGTTCAGATGGGGTTTCACCTCGTCAGCCTTCTTGTCGGCATCTACCTGGGGACCGCTACGTACAGCTAGTGCCGCTTGCGGTCTGTGGTTAAACCCACTGCCAGCGTAGTGTCGAGTCTTTAGAGTCCCACACAGACGGTATTCGCCTCTGGGCAAAACAGAGTAGAGGTCGCATGGTTTTGCGACAGGGTTCGTTCTCATCCGCGCACTTGTGCACGTTTGGAGTCCGGACGGATATTACTGGCTGGCTCTAGTTTGAGTCAGATACTGGTATATGTTTTGGGGTTGCTTTTATCTCTCAGTATTCATGTTCCTCGGAACAAGGATGCAGGTGTGTATGTACAGTTATTTGAGGAAGAGGAAGAGGACTTTCATTAGGGTTTCGGAACGGGTGCGTATGCACAGTTGACAGTCGTCTTTTTCCAAACCCTAATGGATTTATGTTATATCAATTAATAATATTAATAAAATGAAATTGTGTCATGGTTGGTTTTTATGTTGACTTGTTGACCATGGTTGACTTGTTGACCATGGTTGAAGTTTTGACCATCATCATTACAAAAGAAAGATGCTCTTTGATTCTAGCAAATTTATTTAATGTTTGAAATGATAATGGTCATTCCTAAACTTTCCATCAACCTTTTCATTTTCATTATTATTATTAATTTGATAATTCTTTTGCTTTTTGTTATGGTTGCAAAAAGAAAAGAGCTCATTTCTTTCATTTGGCTTCTCTCTCCTCACTTCCTCTTCTTCTTCCTCTAGCAAAAGGAGAACCCTTCTCATGTGTTGAGAATCCCTCTCCTTAAAAGAAAAGCACCCCTTAGACACTCTCTACTCACTCTAGGATCAAGGGTTTAGCAAGCCGGAGATTCTAGTTCACTCAAAGTTCGAGAAAGAGCCCGAAGGTTGAACCCTCAGGTGGATCCATCTTCGACGGAAGAAGGCGACGAGAAGAGAACCATCAACCTCTACTAGGTTTCAAGAAGAAGGAGTTCAAGTTAGGTATAACCACTTTGCCGAGTAGTTAACTCTCCTTTGCATGTTTGCTAGTTTAGTTTAGACACGATCCCGACCTTGTTTAGTCCATGTTGCCCCATGCGCCAAAAATTTGATTTTTATACCGTTTCCGCCTCCCCGTAAGAACCGGGGGTCGCAACGTGGACTTACAACGTTTACCACCCCTAGGCGAGATATGCGACATATCAGACGACGAGACCGGACTGTACGGGAGTGTTACTGATTGGATTCACAGGAGAATGTACAGGCTTACTTGTTGATCTTCTGAGCGCTCAATACCTGGGTGGCTGTTACGTTTGGCTGACCGCTTGCAGCTTGTGGGTGTTTGATATGATCATCACCTACTGCCGGCGTATTGACGATTCTTTAGAGTCCTACACAGAGGTTTCTTGGCTCAGGCAAAACGGAGTAGGAGCACATATGTGATATGTGCGGGACCGAGGATAATGCGATATAAGATACCGTATTCTATTCTCGCGATATTTGATATCAGCCGGGTCATCGGATCAAGTGTTGATTCGATGAATCGGTACGGATAAATATTAGTCGGCTATATGCGATATAGCCGGATTGTCGGATCAAGTGTTGATTCGATAATTTTATGTATAATAATATATATGAAATATTAAATTACATTAGCTAATATTATCTCGCTAAAAGATTATTTTTCTCACTCGGGTAATACATTGATATATATGCGATATATGTTAATTGTATTATTTTATTTTGTTACAATAAATATTATATATGTGATATATAATATTGTAACATGATATGATTACTAATGCAACATGTTTAGTGGAGATTAAATAAGGTTAGGGTTTGATTTGGGTTAAGCTTTTCTTGAAGTTTCAAGAAGGTTTCCTTTTTTTGTTTTTGCAAAGATATTTTCAAATGACTCATGTTTTAACCCAACCTAAACCCTAGCCCTAGTTAATTCTCTACAAAGGTTTAGCAACCATGGTTGCATTATTAATCATTATCTTACTTTCATTATTCATCACAAAAGGATTTAATCATTATTCATTCATCTTCTTCCTTGAGCTTCATGAAAAAGCTTTCTAGAATTTCCTTATGTGATGAAAATGAGTGAGAAATGGAAAAAAAATGAGAGGAAACATCCTACTTCATCATCCTCATCTACCCTTGCCCTTTAGATGAGAGTGTTCACTTCATTTAGTGAGTGAGAGCTTGTGTTAATGAAACTTCAAGGTAGATCATCTTTATTATCGAAGATCGGAAGCAAGCTTGCATCTTTCTCTTCGTGGAGCCTCTCGAGAGTCCGGAACACGATGATCGCAGCGAAGGGACCACGACACGGAGCTTATGAAGTGAAGGACCGGATCTACAAAGGTTGTAATCCCTCTCACTTAGTGTTAAAGTGTTTAACATGCTTGTTTTCGCCTAATCTCTAGTATACAGATCTTGTTAAGGGTTGTTCGGCATGGCTAAATCTTTATTCGGGCATGGTTGATGCCTCGTAGACCCTTGTGAGCGTGCCTAGGAACCCTATAGTGGTATCAGAGCCAAGCTAGAGCTTTAGGCAAAGTCTAGGCGAAGTTTAAAGTCCGATCGAACTCCGAATACCCGACACGAACCCTTCTCTGGACTTTTTCTAAAAATGTGTTTTTTTCTGCATTCAAAATACTCAAAAAAATCAGCAGGCAATTCTAAGGATTAATCCAAAATACGATACCCTAATACCCTCAACGCGCCGCGGATCCGTGGCGGGAGCATGCCTCCCGCGGCGGTTCCGCGGCCGATCATGGGTATTAGGGACAGTTATTTTTTTGGAGGTATCCGTAGGTATTGAAACATTTTTCTGGGGATTTTTAATCTTACTCAAGTGTTGAGTTTTCTGGGTTGTATTGGGAGTTTGTTGATTCGATCGGAAAATATAACTTCGCTTAGTTTCGTCCGGGTAATTTTTAGAACATGTTAAAAAGTTCAAACGGATATCAATAACTCGCTTTTTCCCCTGCCGGAAAATTTCCAAGTGTTGGATTTTTCCGTAGTTTAAGGACGTTCTAAGTCGTGCAAGTGACGCGGTGGACCCTCTAGAAGACAACAAACTTTAACTCGATTATGTGACCGTCTGAACCGCCTCTGAACCTTAGGGTTTGGGGCAGTACGGCGTGCCACATGTGAGGCGTTGGCTTGACCCATCTACGGCTGGACCATTGGTACTGTGGCATGTGATGGATGTTTTTAAACTAATTTCAAGTGTTGAGAACTATTTGGGAAAACTTGGGTGTTTGATTATTCGATCGGAAAGTTTAACATTGTCTATTTATCTAGAATGTGATACAATATTTGGAATCCACAAGTTGTTATGAGATAACTAATTTGAATGTTATAAATCTAGCAGTTCAGTCTCAGATGATCGGTTGCCACGAGATTTTGATGCGATCAAAAGTCCGTCGCAATCACGTAGCGTACGCGGATACTCGCCGGGTAAACTTAATAGACATCCACACCCCATAGCCCCGACCAAGTGACTGTAGGAGAACCCCGTCGCCAAAAGCATCCGTTCGGGTGCTCGCGGCAGCGGTGTTCCACCTTAGTGCACTTCGTCGACGGCATCAGGGGTACGGCCGTCTACTAAAGTTTGCAACGAGCATTCGATCAGGATGTCGGGAATCTTGTTGAATTGCCCGACTTGATATTGAAAAGAGTTTTCGATAATGAGACTAAAATGCGGGGTTTATAATTGTTAGGCATGCGATCTCTAAGGAACTCATTTGTTAGGCATACGATGTCTAAAGAGGTTGTGGATTCCAACTATTATAGTTTTACACTTTCTTTTCTACGACCGTAAGCGTAGTATGTGGTGTATCGCCGGCTTCGTTGCTATACATCAACGACAATCGGGATATGCATACTTGCTTACGTTGATGATATGAGATATTATGTGTTGCTGTGATATATTATATTGGATCGTCGTGTTTGAATAGCCGGGGTTTTATGTGAGATGAGAGTTTTTTCTTTTTCATTCATGTAAAATTCATTGTATGTAATATTCTTTTATTGGGGCACTTCCGGGCTGAGGATGATGTCACCATTGTATATTATTTACTTTTCCGCATTAGATAGACCCAAGACGGGGAGCACAAGTAACCGGGTTCTAGGTTCCAGTGGAAGGCCATCTCGAGAAGTCGAGACCGGGTCTCCTAACCCTAGAATTGGCAGTGTTGCTTGCCGCTCTCGTAGGGGTCTAGGGATGTGGGTTTAGCTATTCATCGCGACCGTGGAATCCGTGTTTTATACAGGCTCGTATTGAAAACACGGACGTCCTAGTATATCCAATATTTCATATATGTTCTTCTGCTGCAATGTTCTGTGATGAGATCATATTACTGCCTGAGACGAATGTTTATATTATATATATGAGATATATGTTATATTGCAGATTTCGTTTCAAATGTGATGTTTGTGAAGCATATTAAAATGGGACTTCATTAATGAGATTAATGAAATAAAAGAAACCTAAGATGTTGTAGAAACTTGTTTAAAACTGGTAGCTCTAGTTCTTGCTTTGCATAAAGGTGTTCCTTGTAGAACATCCAGCACCTTATTCGATAAGGAAAGAGCCGAGATCTCTTCACCGGGAGTGACCTCTTTAGTGAAACTAGCAGATACTACAAACTCGGTTTGTCTTTCGATTGCTTCTATAGTTCTTTCTTTTCATAGTGGTAAATATGATATACCCTGCACCTTATTTGAAGAGGAAAGAGCCGACGATCCCTTCACCGGGAGTGACCTCTTTAGCGAAACTAGAAAAGGCCTCAAAACACTCCATTTAAAAATCACTCGATTCTACAACGATATCAAGTTCATTACGCAAAAGGTTTTCTTAAAAACCTGCCGTAGCCCTCGTCATTTTAGGAAGTAGAGTACTTAGTATTCGTGCTGCGTATGTCGACTTTAGTTGAGGCGTAGTATACGGTAGCTAAGTGATGTCTTCCTACACAGCATATTATGCGATTAATTAGGACAGTCATGTGATTATGTTGACCTTAGTTGAGGGTCATGTGGGTGGGTCTAATTAATCATGAAATGACGGGTAGAATTTGACTAGTGCTTAATATGTTGACCTTAGTTAAGGTCATAAGTACTAGGGGTAAAAGATTATTGGGAATTTCAAGTGTTGAAATTTGTAAAGCGATTGCATACCTCCTATAAGATAGTTGGATCCCGATACCCGCTGCGAGTAAGAGTTACTCCTGGGAGAGTTTTACACATTACAATTAGCCGATCAAGTAGGTGTCTAGAAAGGTGTCAACGGGGTTATGCCTCTGGGAAAACGAGGTTTACTTTAATTAGGTTCGTACGAAAGCACGGGGGACCTCCCTCAAAGAACCGACACTGGCCTGGCTGAAAGATTGGCAAACTTGTAGCGTGTAATTAATCCCGGATAGTCTTTCCTTTTAGGGTTTGAAGGAAGATTTGACTAAAACAGTGGGAGACATCCTGATTAGATATATTAAATAACCAATCTAATCTTGCAAGAGCATACGCTGAGTATTTTCTTCTCTCTCTCTCTAGGTAGCGACCATATCACGCCTTAATCAAGATAATAATACGGATGTATTGACCGAACCCACTTGTTATACTGAGCTGGGGAACATTGGTTCCGCTCCAACTTATAATTGTTATAAGACAGAGCAGAAAATAGGGGATTACCAGAATTCCCGTGCCGCCCAAACGAAGAAGGTGTATACTGATGCATCATCTTCGGGTGTGTTCATTACACAGAACTGTTTCTCAATGTCCTTTACGTCCTAGGTATTCGATACCGGAACAGGATCCCACATATGTAATTTGTTACATGGGCTACAGATAGGTAGAGAACTGAGAACCGGTGATAAGTTTCATGAAATAGAAACAGTGCAAGTGTTGCAGCCAAGTCTGTTGGTCACATCACCCTGTATTACCAGAATATATTGATTCTAAACGAATGTTATTAGATACCGAACCTGATATACAACAACATATCGGTCTCTTCATTAGTAAAGAAGGATATAATTTTGTATTGCTGGATAATGTTTTGAACATTTCCTATATCAAGAGTTGATCAGTTCAGGCACGTTATCTAAAAGCATTGACGTTTTAAATCAAACTACAGTTCTTAGTATACAGAACACACACAAGAGGAAGAGTTCAGAAATGAACGGATCCTTCTTGAGGTATTGTAGACTAGGTCATATCAATGCGACCCGACTAACTAAAGTTACATTAAGATGCATATTTAAATTTGTTTGAATTTACATCTTGTGAAACTTGCCGGTCATGTCACAAAGATAAGATGACCACGGCTCTATTTATTGGAAACAGAGAAAGAGTTAGTGAACTCTTGGGATTGATACATGTTGATGTATGAAGGTCCCCTGTCTACAAATGCCAAGACCGTTTCTTTGTACTTCATTACATTCTCTGATGATCTCTCAAGGTTCAGACATATGTTCCTGTTGAAACACAAGTCCGAAGCTTTTGAGATATTCACAGAATATAAGTTACAAGTAGATAACCAAAAATGGGTAAAAGTATTATGTCCTTTGATGAGATCAAGGAGGAGAATATTTGAGCACGGAATTCCTGGACTATTCTAAAGGAGAATGAGATTCTCTCTCAGCATTACTCCTCCGAATACACCATAGCACGATGGTATATCGGGGCGGAGCAATCACACCCTATTTGATATGGTGCGCACTATGAAAATTACTACTGAGTTTCCTATTTCCTTTTGGGAATTATGCACTTGAGAAGCTGCATACCTATTGAATGTGGATTCAATAGTTTCCAATGAACCTCAGCCTCTCCACCAATCTAGTAGGGTTCCTCACCCACCTGAGAGATACTTCGGTTTCTCTATGACAGAGGGAGCGAGGGTCGCATCATGAGATGATGACCCAACTATTTTCGAGCTGGCCATCAGGAGTGGAATTCTGTAAGAATGGCTGGATGCTTAGCGATCTGAGATGGAATCCTTATACACCAACAAAGTATGGACTTTGGTTGCTTTATCTGAAGGGTTAAATCCCCATCAGGAGCAAGTATATCTTGAGAAGATTACTTGGTGTACATAGAAAAGTTGAGACTTTCAAAGCTATGCTTAAGTCCATCCAGATCCTACTTGCCACGGCTACATACCATGACTACGATATCTGGGGGTTGGGTGTCATGACTGCTTTTTTAAATGATGTTTTAGAAGAAAGAGTCTATAAGTACATAGCCAGAGGGCTTCGTAGACAGTGAGAGCAGCGGATACGTGTGCAAGTTGCTCTATAGGATAAAGCAGGTATCGCGGAGTTGGAACGTCTGTTTTGATGTGGTAGTCAAAGAATTTGACTTCATCAAAATGGTAGATGAACCTTGTATATACAAAAAGGTAGTAGAGAGTATGGTGGTGATCCTCGTAGAGTACGTGGATGACATACTCTTGATAGGGAAGGAGTTTCCTATGCTACGCTCAGTCAATCTCCGCTTATCATAAGGATTCTCCATATAGGATCAAAGTGATACCTCCAAAATCCTGGGATTTTGGATCTATGAGATAGATCTAATTGGATGTTAGGATACTCACTAGTTGAAGTGAGAGGGTATCAATCGATCCTAGTGAGAATCACTGGAAAGGTTTCAGGGTGATAAGGACGACTGAATGTCAGTCGCAGGCATTGTCTTTACCCTCAGTGGAGGGATGATATGTTAGAAGAGTTCTAATCTAGATACCGTGACTTACTAGATGATTAAAGGAAAGATACATCGTTACCAAAGATGCTACCAAAGAGGCATTCTGGATATATATAAGTTCATGAGATGAACTTCGTTCCTACCATTGTGCGACAATGGAGTTGTGGTTTTAGCCAAGGAACTACCGTACCATCAGAAATCCAGATATAATTCTTAGGCAGTATCACCTGAACATGGAGATGGTTGATCTCTAGAGAGATCGAGGTTAGGAGAGCAGACACAGAGGACGACAGCGCGAATCCACTCACAAAGGCCTTTTTCCCAGTAGAGACTTTTATGGGATGGTTGAGTATGAGATACTTCAACCACAGCTAATTGTTGGGTATGTAATACCACAACAGATGGCCCTAGTGCAAGTGGGAGATTGTTAGTTATATGTATGCCTTAGAGGCCATTACTGTACATACGATGTATATTGTAATGGATGCTTGGACATATATAGGGAGGACTTTCTTGCTCGACATGATAGTATGCTATCTGGTTGTACTTTATCTTAACATGTACGATGATTGTCTCTATGTTACATGTTGATAAAGCCCTTAGGATATGTACTCGACTTCTGGGACTATGATGAGATCATACTAGTGGGGCCACGGTAGTCGACGAGTACATCCTATAACTGTTCCTAGTCGAGAGTGTATCGAGACAGGGCATCGATGCACCAGAGTAGACTAGCGTATACGCATCTTGACCCATATGATGGGCGATGGATGATCCCATATCCATCGGTGTTTGACATCAAGGATCGTGTACGGGTGCTCAGTGGAGACTGGGTACACTGAACGGACTCGCCGAGAACTCCCAGATGGTATTATACCTCACGTCAGATGGCAGTTCTTCGGTGACACTGGTACAGAGTAGTCTGTTGACCCGAGATCGTCATAGAGTCTTGTGTGATTCCCACTGTGCTTTGATTTCCATCATACCACGTCCAATGGGGCATGCAAAATGGTGGCTTTTGGGTACAGTCCCGAATCACATGGAGGCAATGAGCGATAGGAGGGGATTCGTCTCTCCCGGTATAGGGAGTTGATGTTGTGCTGTGTTCGATTGGCTATAACTGGAAATCCCTGGCCAGGGTTGCTGAGATTTAATGGTAAGTGTTATCAGTAGTTCTCGAACTGTTATAGACCTCATATCGACACGACTTATCAAGCTACTGGGGTCTGACGTTTACCACCCCTAAGCGAGATATGCGACATATCAGACGACGAGACCGGACTGTACGAGAGTGTTACTGATTGGATTCACAGGAGAATGTACAGGCTTGCTTGTTGATCTTCTGAGCGGTCAATACCTGGGTGGCTGTTACGTTTGGCTGACCGCTTGCAGCTTGTGGGTGTTTGATATGATCATCACCTACTGCCGGCGTATTGACAATTCTTTAGAGTCCTACACAGAGGTTTCTTAGCTCAGGGAAAACGGAGTAGGAGCACATATGTGATATGTGCGGGACCGAGGATAATGCGATTTGAGATACCGTATTATATTCTCATGATATTTGATATCAGCCGGGTCATCGGATCAAGTGTTGATTCGATGAATCGGTACAGATAAATATTAGTCGGTTATATGCGATATAGCCGGATTGTCGGATCAAGTGTTGATTTGATAATTTTATGTATAATAATATATATGATATATTAAATTACATTAACTAATAATAGCTCTCTAAAAGATTCTTTTTCTCACTCGGGTAATACATTGATATATATGCGATATATGTTAATTGTATTATTTTATTTTGTTACAATAAATATTATATATGTGATATATAATATTGTAACATGATATGATTACTAATGCAACATTTTTAGTGGAGATTAAACAAGATTAGGGTTTGATTTGGGTTAAACTTTTCTAGAAGTTTCAAGAAGGTTTCCTTTTTTTGTTTTTGCAAAGATATTTTCAAATGACTCATGCTTTAACCCAACCCAAACCCTAGCCCTAGTTAATTCTATACAAAGGTTTAGCAACCATGGTTGCATTATTAATCATTATCTTACTTTCATTATTCATCACAAAAGGATTTAATCATTATTCATTCATCTTCTTCCTTGAGCTTCATGAAAAAGCTTTCTAGAATTTCCTTATGTGATGAAAATGAGTGAGAAATAGAAAACAAATGAGAGGAAAAATCCTACTTCATCATCCTCATCTACCCTTGCCCTTTAGATGAGAGTGTTCACTTCATTTAGTGAGTAAGAGCTCGTGTTAATGAAACTTCAAGGTAGATCATTTTTGTTATCGAAGATCGGAAGCAAGCTTGCATCTTTCTCTTCGTGGAGCCTCTCGAGAGTCCGAAACACGATGATCGCAGCGAAGGGACCACAACAAGGAGCTTATGAAGTGAAGGACCGGATATACAAAGGTTGTAATCCCTCTCACTTAGTGTTAAAGTGTTTAACATGCTTGTTTTCGCCTAATCTCTAGTTTAAAGATCTTGTTAAGGGTTGTTCGGCACGGCTAAATCTTTATTCGGGCATGGTTGATGCCTCGTAGACCCTTGTGAGCATGCCTAGGAACCCTACATTAATCACACCAGAAAAGAACGAAAATATGATGTACGTATATGCCATCCGCATTCTCCACTGGGTCCCATCATCACTCGTTAGGTTACTTAACTAACGATAGAGCGGGGACTGGACTAGCGCGAGTGCAAAACATATACAACATCTACTAGTATATATATAAATATATATAACAATCATCCCAGGCATGATATAAAGCAACATCACAGAAGCATCACAGAATGGTGGATAATCATAGAGCCCCGGGTTTCATTTGAGCCGCAAATAAGACCCGACGTATCCCTGTCGTGTGGATAGCCTGTGCAATGAAAACCTAGACCCCTACGAGTGCGGCAAGTTACCGGCCAATCTCAGAAATGAGGCAACCCCACAACAAGATGAATGGGCCACCCAGCATTTCACGGAATCTGGTAACTTGAGCACCCCTCCGTGGGTCAACCTATACCCCCTATGAGTGCGGCGAATAGCCCGCCAATTCTAGTGTAAAGTCCCCTCCGTCTCAACGCCATAAGAAGCGGACCCGTTTCCCTCTAGAACCCGACTATTCGTGCACTCCACTGCGGGGTAATCCTAGTACAGAAAAAAAATATGTACAAGGGTGACATCGACCTCAACCCGGTTGTGCCCCAAACATATAATATACAAACTGGCATCGGCGGCAGTCCACATGTCGGACGCTCGCCCCGCAATATCAAATGTACAAATGAAACTAAATTATACTAATATTTAATATATGCAGTGCTCACGTGTATTTCACGTGGGGCACTGGAATAGTGCTGAGCACTAATCTTTTCTGGCGCTCACGTGTTTTTCACGTGAGGCGCTCAGATATAGGCGCTGCCCAAACAAGGCTAAGCACTTAATCATTTTGACTGAACATGGAGTGCTAAGCACTTTGTATGGCACTCACGTGGGAAGGACGTGAGTGCTGAGCGTTGATTTCAGGTTTTATTTGCTCACCCTCATTTTGACATAGGTGCTAAGCACTTAGCTGGGGCTTACGTGTGAAGTACGTGAAACGCCGAATTTTTTTTGTGTTTCCAAGAGTGTTTCATGTGTATTTCACGTGATTGCTTTCTTTTGGGGTGTTGGGCTGCCTAATTTGGTGGCTACGCAATCAACACAAAGGAGTTTTTCTTTGCTCTTTGGACGCTCACGTGGAAAGCACGTGATACGTTTTTAGTTTTTCTTCTGTCTGTTTTAAGAACTCACGTGAGAAACACATGATGCAAAATAATAGTGCTAAGCATTAATTTTTACTCACGTGTGTTTCACGTGAGATGCCAAGTTCTTCTTGTTTTCAGAGATATTAACCTCTATTAAAGACTTTTTAGTCATTGATGATCATCAAGATTTCTTTTTTAAAGATTTTGAATCATCATCATTGTTATTATTGGAGAACTATGTTCTCTTTTATTTTTATAAGAACTAAGTTCTTTATGTAGGGTTAAACCCTAATTTCAGGGGAATTGAATTCCCAGAACATATGCTCTATTTCTTTTTTTTCTTTTTAACCTAGTTCTTTTCCCTAAGTTTTGAGTCTGAAGAACAGAATCTCCCCGATGAGAATTAAATTCTCAACTTGTGGGGAGATTTGCTTTAGGAAATCTCAAACCAGAAGAAGGACTAAGTTCTTGTATGAAGGGTTAAACCCTTATATCCGTTATACTAGGCAAGATGGATACTTTTAATCTCTCCTTTTTAATTTACCTATAGTGTTTTGAAGGAGGAGAGTATTCTTCCTTTGAGAATTAAATTCTCTATTCTCTCAAGAGCTCACTGTATTTTTGCAGAAGCTTATCGGGGTTTTTTTCTAACTCCCTCTGTGTATATTGAGATTTGAAGTCTCGGGTCCTTTATATAGTGGAGGCAGATTGTTAATTAGTTTTGAGAAAATCTCTCATTGAGAGATTCCAATTGATTTAATTGGTCTCAAAATTGATTTGGGGAGTTTTACCTACCGTTGGATCTTTGATCCAAGTGTCTCTGTTTTTACAGAATATGTTGTTCTTGTTTTAACAATATGGATGGAATATTCTCTCATATATAGAATAAAATTCTATTGAACGGTGATATTTTCATCATCATTGGATTTTTAATCCAAGGGTGCTCGGTTTAATAGAGTACAATCTTTCTTTGTTTAGAAAGCTATGGGAAATATTTTCCATCTCATTGGATCTTTGGTCCACTAACTTTCTGTTTAACAGAAAATATCCTTCTCAATAGAATTTAATTCTATGCTTAACCACCATTGGATCATTGATCCAACGGTTTACTGAGTAGAATTTAATTTTACGTAAGGAGGTGCCCTCACGTGTTTAACATGTGGGGCTTATTTAGCTTCTCTAATTTGGTGTCCATATGCCTTGCATATGGGCACTCACATGTTTAACACATGAGGCCAATTTGACCTATAGTTGTTAGACCGCAGCGCCTATATATTTTGCATATAGGCGCTCATGTGCTTAACACGTGAGGCTTATTTAGCCTACCAATTGTTTGATTGCCGCGCCTATATACTTTGCATATAGGCGATGCATGATTTCGACACGGAGTACATATTCTGTGATGAAGCATGGTTTCGATGCAGAGCTTATTGGTTGACTTGTTTCCAGGACAGAGCTTGATTCCGACTGGGAGGTCGTTGGTTGACTTGTCATTTTGATTTGATTTGTAAGTTTTTTATCCGTCCAGCGGGGCTTTTGAGCCTAAGACTTGGAATTTGGATTTTTGTTTGGCATCAGCATCGCTACAGCAGAATATGGTATAAGGAGCGAATCATCATTTGCCATGGAGAATATGGGATTTGGGTTTTTGTTTGGCATAAGCATCGCTACACTAGAATATGGTATCAAGAGCGAATCATCATTTGCCGTGAGGGGATTTCCCTCGTTCCCAGTTTAACGACTTAGGGGTCATTTGTTCCCAGTTTAATGACTTATAGGTCATTTGTTCCCAGTTTAACGACTTAGCAGTCCATTGGATCGAAAGTTTAGAATTTTGGGGCTAGGGTCGGTATCAGCGTTGCTAACACAAGAGCATAAGTGCCAGGAGCAACTCATCATTTTTCTTTTCCTATTGGGGAGCGATGGCTTAGGAGACGGGTTTAGGTCCCTGACACCTAGGACTTTTCAAATTTATGAGCCGTAAGGGCCTTATTAAAGTATTTTCTCCCTGCGAGTCGAAAAGATCTCGTAGGTGTATTTTTTCCTTAGGAGTCGTGAGGACCTCCAAGTGTGTTATTCCCTTATGAGTCGTAAAGATCCTACGAAAGTGTTTTCTTACGAGTCGAGAGGATTTCGTAAGTTTTGTTCTCCACGTCCATTGTGAAGACATATGAGTGGGTCTTCCCAAATGAAGAATGATTCTAAGGGCGGAGACCGGCCATGGGACTGGTGATTGCGGTGGGGCATCGGTGTGATTTGGCTTGTTTCATGCCTATGGATTGTATACGGTAGTCAATTTGGGGACTGGACATAGGGTTGGTGTAGTGGAATTTGTTTGGGATGGGGATCATATGTGCCCGTGGATTTATACGGTGGTCAGTTTAGGGAACGACCGTAGGACTGGGAGAATTTGGGGGATTTAGAATTTTGTTAGGGTCTGCATCGCTAATACTGGAATGGTATCAGGAGAGACTCATCATTCGCCGTTGGGATTTTCGGAGGTTTGAAATTATGTCGGCGTCTGCGTCGCTAACACCGAACTATGGTTCAGGAGCGACTCACCATTTGCGTTTAGAGGGGTTTGATATATTTATTTATATACACATTTTTTCACTGCGATTGCTCCATCATTTCATCTTTTCTTATCGCGAAGATCGTGATTGCCCTATCATTTCGGCTATTTATTCGCTGTTGCCTCCCCATTTCAATTTTATTTTCAATTTTTTACAAGCTGATTTTTATTGCGGGTTACCCTATCATTTCGGCATTATTTTCATTTTTTTACTCATTGTTTTTTATTACGAGTTGCCCTATTATTTCGGCTTTATCTTATTTATTTATTTACACAAAAATTAGGGGTCATATGTTCCCAGTTTAACGATGTAGAGGTCATCTGTTCCCAGTTTAACGACGTGGTGATCAACGTTGTGCGCTTATTCAAGCTTTTCCCTCTTTGATTTTGGCGAAGCTAGATTGATAACCGTAACTTGGTGGTTTGCCAGCCCATCAGAGGACAGTGCGGGTTTCGCAACCTTATATTGGTCCTCCACCCAGTCTTTAAACACGCAACAGTCCTCAATAGTAGGACTTAACACCCTATGATATGGGCAGTGCATTGGATTGCCAGTCATGTTCATTTCATATGGCCTCTTTCAAATAGGCAGTTGCAGACCGTTGTTCAAGGCGTCCTCAAATATTTTTGCGGACTTCGTCCCTCCTGAAGGAGTATACCTTCTTCCTTCTCTCCATTAGAGTCGGTGCCTTTCCTGACGTTGGTCTTTCAGACCGATTGGTCTTTGGTTCACTTGTTGTTAGCTTAACTTGGTTAGTATGCGCCTCGAAAGGGTTGGAGGCTGATCGCGGTCAACCTTTGAGAAGATGTCCCGCTTTTAGGCTAGAGGGAATACTGGTCGGTTGTTTCACGATATCAATCTCTGGCTCATGAACCAAATTTTGATTTTTTGGTAATTGCAATTTGTCGACTTGGGTCATGAGACCTGTCACGATGTTTGACAGCTCGTCAACTTTGGAATGGACTTTGGCCAATTTCTCGTCCCTGTCCTAAAGCTGCCTTTGAAGCCATAGGAATAATATTTGCTCTATAGACCTGGAGATGATAACCAGGTCATCCTTACGGCCTAAGCTTGATTCCGCGGGAACCATGGGCTGCTTTTGCTTAATGTCCTAAGAGGGCTCTTTATCATCTGGACCGAGCCAGTGTTGGATGGCAACAACTATGTCATTGTCATGGCTATAAGGCGTAGGAGGACTTGTTCTTCTGCTCTCCACCATGTAGATTAGGAGGACTTGTTCTTCTGCTCTCCACCATGTAGATCGTATGGATTGTGTACCTGTCTACTGCTTCTTCATTGGCAATCTTGATCGTTTGGCTTTTGGATTGTTTCCTTGGTCCACTCTTTTCAGAGAAGGGCAGACGACCGAGAGAAGTAGGTTCCCGAAGGGCTTCGATCTCTGTTTGTATAAAATTGGCGGTCGCAGCTTGATTGTTCGCTAACACGCTATTGGACAATTCTATTCTCCTGCCTTGTATTATTTCTCGACCCAATCTTTAAAAACAAAGCAGTCCTCAATGGCATGACCTATCACTCTGTGATAGGAACAATATTTGGGGTCATCGGTCATATTCGCTTCTTGCGGTCTTTTTGATTTTGGCAATTGTAGACTGTTTCTTAGAGCGTCCTTGAATATCTTATAGACTTTGTTCCTTCTGAAGGAATAAATCCTATCCAGCTTCTCTTTCAAAGACGATTCACCTCCCCCTTCCAATAATAGTTTCCGAGGTTGGTTGACATTAGGCCCACTTGTCCCTTGCCTAATTCGGTCAGCCGAAGTGTTAAAAAATTCATCATCATCGGAATTTCTGCCTTTGTGATTATCGTCCTTTCGGTTTCTCCAGGATTTATTATTATTTTGGGAATCCGAGGAGAATTCCTGCTTTGAGCGCTCCAACATTTGAACTTTCTTGGTCAGTTCTTGGAACATCTTGAGACCCGCGGTGCATAAAAAAGGATTCATCCAGATGCCAAGATTTGCGATGAGGAGATTGACGGATTGGCCTTGTTTCAATGGTGGCTCACATTTGACGGAGAGATTGCGCCATCGGATTATAAAATCCACGCTGCTTTTGTTATTCTTTAGCTTGGTCCTTACGAGATCGGTAATGGTGATTTTATTATCGCTAACATTCATGAACCTTTGTCGAAGTAGAGATTCCATTTGGACGAAAGTAGTAACGGCGCCATCCGGTATGCTCGCATACTAGTCGAAAGCGACATCGGTTAAGCTATTAATGGTGGAGGAGAAGCGCATCATAACCCCCAGTACTCCCGCATGAGGCTTTAAAGTGAGTGATGTGCTGATTCGCATTTTCCATTCCATCGAATCTTCCGAATTTAGGGATGACATAGCCACTACAAAACTCTACCAGATCATACCGAGCAGGATATGGTCTCCCGCTACTGCTGACATCTTTTTGCGCTTCGGATTCGGCTAGTAATGTTTTGACTTTGTTGGTAACCAAATCCATGATTTGATCTTGAGTTATCGAGTTGCTGTCATCGGTAGTCAAGACATTTCCCGAGAGGGGATGCGGCCGACTTTCATGCGGTTTGCCTATACTTGGACCTAAAGGGGCAAGCATTGGCTGCTTCGGGTTATTGTCACACAGCTCATGAGTAGGGACTTGAACTTGATTGGAGGGTGTCCGAGCTACTTGAGCAGTGAATTGCATCACAACATTCATCGAGTCGTTAATTTTGGAGTAACGTTTGTCCATATCCTTATCTTTATTTCTGAGCTGTTTTCGGAGCTCTGGGAGGAGCTCCTGTTCTGCGGTCCTAGGACGGAAAGTCGGCTCTTTTTTCTCTCTAGCTGACTTTACTTGAATTTTTCCTTCTTCGATGTCTAAACATGATTTCAAATGGACAGAGGGGTCCTTCTGCTTATCGGCCTCATCGAGAGGGTTTTCATTATCCTGCGGAGGAGGCTGATCTTAGGAAGCGGTGGCCACATTCAAGCCAGATTGTGCTTGAGATGTGGTGGCCCCGTTCTTGCTCTTGCTGCGCGCACCATTCATGTAGACAGTGTGGATCACATATCCAGCCATCTCTTTATTTTTGGCGGCTGATTTTTCGGACCGTCGTTGTGGCCCTTCCTCTTAAAGAAAAGACAAGCGACTGAAGACGGTTGGCCTGGATGGGTCCTTAGGAGGCGCCGTCGCTTCTTTTCTGGTTTTGCCCCGCTGCTTTCGCGATGCAGGAAGTGCTTGGCAGACTCCTGAAGAGTGGGTGTCACGCCTTTTGTGCTGGAGCATGGACATAACTCTTCATAGAACATTTTGAATTACGACCTTCTTAATCTTGGCAGACATCGCATTCTTTTAGACCTACTTTAAGTGTTCGAAAGAATTGCGGGTATTCACGACAGTTCTGGCTTTGGAACTTCATAAAATTTTACTTGGCCGGAGCCCTGGCCCTTTTGTTGGCCCTATATCTGAGCCGCTTCTGCCTCATCTTTTTCGATTTGAGCACCTAGCGGGCTTCTGCTCTTTGGGAAGCCGCCGTAAGAAGAGTGATAGGGAGCCTTGAGAAGACATCTGCTCGCACATCGGTCGAAGGCATCGCCTAAGCTTGCCCGCAATGTCTAGTGACTTCTTTTGTTCCGTTGGCTCTGCCCCCAACTGGAGCCATGGAAAGCCATTCAAACACCAACTTGCGCTTGAGTTGTGGTGCCCTTACGATCATCACATTTGACCTCCTTCCCGTTGAGGTCGGTTTGGCTACTTGGTTTGCCGGGGTCTCCACCAGATGAGCGCTTCCGGCGGGAAAGATGATGACGGAACCAAATTGGTGTGGAGGTTCCTCCTACTGCCTCATGAGACTCTACGGGAGGATCACATGTGCGTTTTTCTTGACAACGTAGGTCACCAGAGTCGCGTCAGAAACGAATCTTGTCTTGGGAGACATGGTTGCTGAGTTCGAGATTGTAATTGAAAGCTGTTAACCTGCAAAAAGAAGCATGATTTCAGTACAGGAAATCGATGTATTTGTTGATTGAGTTCACATAAACGTTTAACTCGAAATATGGGAGGAGAGAAATGATCCCATCGGGCATGCCAGAATCTATAAGGTATTTTTCGTTACCGCATTGAGATGGGAATGCGCACGCTTGTTGTTCCATCATAAAAATAGAGAGAGGAGGGGGAGAAAATTCCCCAAAACTCAAGCCTCATTTATTAAACACGTGAGCACCTATATGAAAAGTATATAGGAGCTGCAATCAAACAATTGGTAGGCTAAATAAGCCTCACGTATTAAACACATGAGTGCCTATATGCAAAGCATATAGGCGCTACGGTTAAACAACTATAGAACAAATTGGCCTCACGTGTTAAACACATGAGTGCCCATATGCGAGGTGTTGGGTTACGCCAGTGCCCCGGCCATCAATCCGTGGCCAAATGCGAATAAAAAACTTTAAAAAAAACCGGCGCTAATGGAACCCGATTCCCCGGATCGACCATTAAACCTGAACTAGCTATATGAAAAAGAAGTTTAGAAAGGTTATACTAAATGATACATGTCCTTCGGTCGTCAACCTCTATCCCAAGCTCCTCATGGCTTCCTCGATCATGTTTGATCTCCAGTCTCCCCCATCGAAGATGATCCACCTTGAGAGTTTGTATACGGGCTCCGACTTCAAAACCGAAGCAACTCGAGTATCTAGTTTGCTAACCTAGATAACCAAGATGAAGTAGAGAGTGTGTGTGATTAATTTGTCTCAATACACCCTAGGTTTCTCAACTCATGAGACATGTAGGGTGGAGGTAGAAGAAGATGCCATGAAGAGAAAATGTGAGGTAAAAGCAAAGAGCAAGTGAAGAAAAATGATGGCTGTTCTTTTCTTGTATGTGTTGTGAGAGTGAGTTATTTGTTGTGAGTTATATATTGTAGTAAGCTAGCAACTAAAGAAAACAACACAAGAAAAAATATCGCGTGGCTCACAACAAATATCCCACACCACAAACAAAATAACATCATGCCACCATGAGTCACACCTATGTGGTCATACATGAATCAATGACTCACACTTCCACTCAAATAAACATTTAAACCCTAAATGTTTATAGCAAAAGAAATGGAATCTTCTAAATTAAACTTGTAACGAATTACAAGAATACCCCTCATCTGTATATACATAGCCGCATCCGTATTCCGACTTAATACGAATACAACGAGACGAAAATAATCCAACAATATATTACTAGGATCCGACTTAAACTAAAACTCACTAGTATTATCCATCCGATCATGATCCGTGCACAAGTTCACGTATATGATCGAACCCTGCCATAAAACCATACGGTCTCTACAACGTTTCGTCCGAAGCAGAGAAACCTTCTGTGTGGGACTCTAAAGACTCGTCAATACGCTGGCAGTAGGTTTAACCACAAGCATGTTAGCGACACTAGCTGTACGTAAAAGCTAGCCAAGTATTGAGCGAAAGGGAGGTCGACGAGCAAACTCATCCTGAAACCCCTACTGAGCCTGATAGTGACAATATCCGTACAGTCCGGTCCGTTCGTCTACGAGTATCGCATATCGACTCTAAGAGGGTGGATAAAGTTAGACCCCTAATAACTTGACATTTAGTGTTCGCATGAAACCTATCACCACCAGAGAAACTACTGATCCAAATCAGTAATTCTCGACTACCTTGGCTAAGATGGCCACCCGTGCACAACGCGACATCAACCCCCAATACTGGGAGAGATGAATCCCCAGACGATCCGCTCACTGCCTCCTGTTAGTTATATGTATGCCGTAGAGGCCATTATTGTACATATGATGTATATTATAGTGGATGCTTGGACATATATAGAGAGAGAGAACTTTCTTGCTCGACATGATAGTATGCTATCTGGTTGCTCTTTATCTGAACATGTAAACTTGTATTGTGATACTGTCTTGCTCTCACTTGTTGATAAAGCCTTTAGAATGTGTACTTGACTACCAGGACTATGATGGAGATCATACTAGTGGGGCCAGGGTAGTCAACAAGTTCATCCTTTAATTGTTCCTAGTCGAGGGTGTATCGAGACAGGGTATCGATATTCCAGAGTAGACTAGCGTATATGCTTCTTAACCCATATGATAGGTGATGGATGATCCCACATCCATTGGTGTTTGACATCAAAGATGGTATACGGGTGCTCAGTGGAGACTGGGTACACTGGACAGGACTCGCCGAGAACTCCTAGATGGTATTATACCTAGCGTCAGATAGCAGTTCTCTGGTGACATGGTACAGGTTAGTCTATAGACTCGAGATCGTCATAGAGTCTTGTGTGATTCCCACTGTGCTTTGATTTCTACCTTAACACGTTCAAGAGAACGTGCAAAATGGTGGTTTTTAGGTACAGTCCCGAGTCACATGGAGGCAATGAGCGATAGGAGGGGACTCGTCTCTCCCGGTATTGGGGGTTTATGTTGCGTTGTGCTCGATTGGCTATAACAAAAATTCAGGCCAAGGCTGATACGGAAATTTACTAGTAAGTGTTATCAGTAGTTTCTCGACCCGTTATAAGCCTCACATCGGCACGACTTATCGGTTATTGGGGTCTGACGTTTACCACCCCTAGACTAGATATGCGACATATTAGACGAAGAAACCAAATTGTACGGTAGTGTTACTGATAGGATTTACAGGAGTATAAGCATGCTTGCTTATTGAAATTCTGATCGCTCAATACCCGGGTAGCCGTTACGTCCAGCTAATACCGCTGACGGTTTGTAGGTGCTTGATATGATCATCACCTACTGCCGGTGTATTGACGAGCCTTTAGAGTCCTACACAGAGGTTTCCTGGCTCAGGAGAAACGAAGTAGGAGCACATATGTAATATGTGCGGGACCGAAATTAATACGTGTATATGATGCCATATTCTATTCTCGCGATATGTGATATTGGTCGGTTATATGTGATATAGCCGGGTTATCGAATCAAGTGTTGATTCGATAAGTTAATACAAATGATATTAGTCGGTTATATATGATATAGCTGGATTATTAAATCAAGTGTTGATTTAATAATTTAATGTATAATTATATATTTGATATATTAGTTTACATTAACTAATATTAGCTCACTTAAGATTTTCTTTATCTCACTTATGCATTTAATATATATGTGATGTATATTAATTGTGTTTCTTTTGTGTGTCATGCTTGATGATACATGCTACATAGGTGTATGAGACTCACACCATGCTTATGATAATGAGGGGTTTATTTATTTAATGTATATCAAATAATTAGTTAGAAATTAAGCAAATGGTTGAAGCTTGTGGAAGCTAGTGGAACCATTGACTTAGTCCACTAATTTTGTTTTACACAAGATATTTACTAACCCAACCATTATCTTAAGCCATGGTTAAGTCTCTACATGAGTTAATATGAGATATTATCTCACCTATGGTTGCTATTCTAACTCACAACATTATTCTCTTCATCGTCTTCTTCATCAAGAGTTAGCTCTCTAGGGTTTTAAGAGGTGAAGAAAATTAATTCTAAATTGAGCAAAAATCCTACTTCATCATCCTCTACTAAACTAGCCATTTAATTTAGGGTGTTAGCTTCACTAATTCCATATTATTGAAGAGGTAGCTTGAGTTGGTGGCCCCTCGACATAGATCATCTTCGGCCTCGAAGACTTCAAGAAAGCTTGTTCCTTTCATCATGTGAAGCCATTCTAGAGTCCGGGAGATCACTACTTGGAGCGAAGGGACTACTACACGGAGCTATAGAAGTGAAGGACCGGTCTACAATGGTTGTATTCCTTGTTCACTTGATGTAAAGTTGTTTACATACATGTACTGTCTAATTCTCTAGTTAAGATTTTAGGGTTAAGGTTGTTTAGCATGGCAAATTTTTGAAAATGGCATGGTCGATACCTCCCAAAACCTTGCTGTCGTGTCAGGTAACCCAACAGTGGTATCAGAGCCAAGCTAGAGAATTAGGCGATATTTGTAGAATGACGAAACCGAAACAACTCCGAAACAAACGAAACATAATCCTAGTTTCTGTCGAATTTTTAAAATCCTCTAAAATTTTTCTAAGCAGTTGCAGAATATTACATATGATGTAACATGAACACCACAGAAAATTGAGCCCTCCTCGCCGGATTTTGGCCGGCCATATGCACTTAAAAACCGGCCCCACCTGTTTTTTAATTGGCTTCTAGCTTCAATTCTTTATGGTGTTCCAGTCTCTGGATTTTGGTGTTTTAGGTGTTGCTTGTTTTTACTGAACTTGCATGTGATGTTATCTTTCTGTAAAGGAAATTCGGAGTGTTTCGTAGTCATAATTCTAACATCGTTTCGGGTATTTTAGACAGCATTAAAAAATTCGAACGAATATCAATAACCCATTTTCTCCCTCGCTGGAAATTTTCCAAAAGTTGGATTTTTTCAAAATTAAAAATATTCAAAAATCGTGCAAGTAATTCTATGGACCCTCTAGAAGAACAAAACCCTAACTCGATTCTATGACAGTTGGAACCGCCGTCAAACCCTAGGGTTTGCGGTAGATCCGCGGCGCCATAGGTGAGGCAAGGGTTGGCCCTTCTACGGTTGGTCCATAGGTACTGTGGCATGCACTGAGTATTTTTAAACTGTGCTCAAGTGTTGAGCTCTTTAGGAAATTTTGGGTGTTTGTTGATTCGATCGGAATGTTTAAAATCGTCTAGCTATCTGTCAAATGTGATACAATATTTGGAATCTACACTAATTAGTTTTGTGAAAATTGATTAGTTGCTTGTAAATTTAACATTTCGGTCTCGGTGGGAATCAGGAATCTTGTTGAATTACCCGATTTCTTTTGAAAAGGTGTTTTCATGAATTATACCCAAATATAAGATTTATAATGTTAGGCATGAAATCCGAAATATGTGATATTCCGGGTTTATGATGTTTAAGGGCTGTGTCGATTCCAAATGTTGTAGTTTGACATTTTTTTTCTGACCGTAAGTGTCATATATGGTGTATCGCCGGTTTCGTTGCTATATGTCAACGACAATTGGGATACGCATATTTACTTACGTTGATGACATGTGATGTTATGTGTTGTTGGGATATGTTATATTGGATCGTCAGTTTTTTAATAGCCCGGGGTTTTTGTGTGAGATGAGAGTTTTTTTCATTTTCATTCATGTAAACAATTTTGTATGTAATATTCTTTTATTGGGGCACTTCTGGGTTGAGGATGATGTCACCATTGATGTATATTATTTACTTTTCCGCATTAAGAGTAACCGGGTTCTAGAGTCCAATCAGAGACCATCTCGAGGAGTCGAGACCGGGTCTCCTAACTCTAGAATTGGAAGGGTTGCTTGTCGCTCTCGTAAGGGTCTAGGGATGTGGGTTTGGCTATTCATCACGAACGTGGAATCCGTGTTTTTTACTGGCTTGATATAAAACACGGACATCCTAGTATATCCAATATTTCATATGTGGACTTCTGCTGCTAATATTCTATGATGTGATCATTTTATATGCTTGAGACGAATGTTTTATTGTTATATGTATGATATATAATAAACGTTGCTTATGTTTTGCACCCGCACTAGCCCCGCCCCGCTATGCCGTTAGTTAAGTAACCTAACGGTGCTTAACAGAACACTGAGGCGGATGCGGATGGCATAAGCGTACGTTGCATTTTCGTTTCTTCTGTGATTCTTAGGAAGCATAAATGATGGGACTTTATTAATGAGATTAATGAGAAAGAAAGAAACCTATAGATGTTGTAGAATCAAATTTTTCAAAAAGAGTAGCTCTAGTTTTTGCTTTGCATAGCGGTATTCCTTGTAGAATATCCAGCAGCTCATTCGATGAGGAAAGAGCCGAGATCCCTTCACCGGGAATGACCTCTTTAGCAAAAGCTAGCAGATGCTACAAACCACACGGTTATGTTTTTGATTGCCTTTTTAGTTCTTTTTTTGCATAGCGGTATTCCTTGTAGAATATCCAGCACCTCATTCGATGAGGAAAGAGCCGAGATCTCTTCACCGGGAGTGACCTCTTTAGCAAAACTAGCGAAAGCCTCAAAAACACTCCTTTTCAAAATCACTCGATTCTACAACGAGATCAAGTTCAAAGCGTTAAAGGTTTTCATAAAAACCATCCGCAACCCTCTGTCATTTTAGGAAGTAGAGTACTTAGTATTCGTGCTACGTTTGTTGACCATAGTTAAGGCGTAGTGTACGGCGGCTAAATGATGTCTTCCTACACAGCATATGATGTGATTAATTAGGACATTTGTATGAATTTGTTGACCATAGTTAAGAGTCATATAAGTGGGTCTAATTAATCACGAAATGACGGGTAGAACTTGACTAGTGCTTATGATTTGTTGACCATAGTTAAGGTCATAAGTCACTAGGGTTAAAAATCACATCGGGAATTTCAAGAGTTGAAATTTGCAATGAGATTGCATACCTTTTATGAGATAATTGGATCTCGATACCTACTGCGAGTAAGAGTTACTCCTGGGAGAGTTTTACACATCACAATTAGCCGATCAAGTAGGTGTCTAGAAAGGTGTTAACGGGGTTACACCCCTGAGAAAACAAGATTTATTTTAATTAGATCCGTGTGAAAGCACGGGAAACCTCCCTCAAAGAACCGACACTGGCCTGGCTGAAAGATTGGCGAACTTGTAAGGTGTAATTAATCTCGGCTAGTCTTATCTTTTAGGGTTTCAAGGAAAATTTGATAAAAGCAGTGGAAGCCATCCTGACTAGATAAGATAATAACCAATCTAATCTTGCAAGGGCATGCGCTAAGTGTTTTCTTTTCTTTCTCTCCAGATTGCGACCATGTCAGGCCTTAATCAAGATAATAATATGGACATATTGACCGAACCCGCTTGTTATACTGAGCTGGGGAACGTTGGTTCCGCTCCCACTTATAATTATTATAAGTCTGAGCAGGAAATAGGGGAATATCCGGATTCCCATGCCACCCAAACAAAGAATAAGCATGTTGATGCATCCTCTTCGGGTGTGTTAGTTACCGAGAATTGTTTCTCAGTACACTCTACGTCCTGGGTATTAGATACCGGATCGGGATCTCACATATGTAATATGTAACTTGGGCTAAGGAAAGGTAGAGAACTGGGAGTAAGTGATCATTCTGCAAGAGTAGGGAATTGTGCAAATGTTGCAGCCAAAGCAGTTGGCGACTATCACATTGTATTACCAAATGGTAATACATTGATACTGAACAAATGCTATTACCTACCGAACCTGATTTGCAATATTATATCAGTTTCTTTATTAAGTAAAGAAGGATGTGATTTTGTATTGCAGGATAATGTTATGAACATTTTTCTGAATCAAATGTTGATTGGATCAGGCTCGTTAAATAATGGCATATACGTTCTAAATCAAACCACGGTTCTTAACGTACAAAACACACACAAGAGGAAGAGTTCAGAATTGAACGAATTCTTCTTCTGGCATTGTAGACTAGGTCATATCAATGTGACACGACTAGCTAAGTTACATAAGGATGGATATTTGAATCCGTTCGAATTATCATCTTATGAAACTTGCCAGTCATGCCTCAAAGGAAAGATGACCAAAACTCCGTTTACTGGATACGGAGAAAGAGTTACGGAACTCTTGGGACTGATACATAGTGATGTATGTGGTCCCATGTCTACACATTCCAGGAATGGTTCCTCGTACTTCATTCATTCACTGACGATCTCTCAAAATACGGACATGTGTTCCTGATGAAACATAAGTCTGAAGCTTTTGAGAAATTCAAAGAATATAAGCATGAAGTCGAGAACCAGAAGGGAAAAAGTATTAAAATCCTACGATCTGATCGGGGAGGAGAATACTTGAGCACGGAATTCCGTGACTATCTAAAAGCATGGGATTCTCTCTCAGCTTACTCCTCCGTATACACCACAGCACAACGGTGTATCGGAGCGGAGGAATCACATCCTATTAGATATGGTGCGCTCTATGACGAGCACCGCTGAGTTGCTTATTTCCTTTTGGGGTTATGCGCTTGAAACAGCAGCATACCTATTGAATAGAGTTCCAACCAAATCAGTGCCTACCACTCCATATGAGATATGGAATGTGAAGAGACCATCTCTTAAACGTGTTAAAATATGGGGTTGTCCGGCCTATGTTAAAAAGCAAAATCCGGACAAGCTCGAGGCAAGATCTGTTTTGTGTAAGTTTGTGGGATATCCAAAGGATTGCTATGGATATATCTTCTACCACGGTGAGGAACAAAAGGTGTTTGTTTCTCAATATTCCACCTTTTTAGAAAAGGAATTTCTTGTAAAAGAAATTAGTGGCGAAGAGGTAGAGCTGGAAGAAGTTCCAACCGCACAAACTACAACAGAAGATTTGGTAGAAACGGAGGATTCGATAGTTCCCAACGAAACTCAGCCTATCTGCCGATCTAGTAGGGTTCCTCATCCACCTGAGAGATACTACGGTTTTCTCATTGATGGTGGGAGAGAGGATTACATCATGGAAGATGATGACCCAACTAGCTTCGAGCAGGCAATCACGAGTGGAGACTCTGTGAAATGGCCGGATGCAATGCGATCTGAGTTGGAATCCATGTACACCAACAAAGTATAGACTTTAGAAGTTGCTCCCAAAGGGGTAAAACCCATTGGGTGCAAATGGATCTTTAAGAAGAAACTTGGTGTAGATGGAAAACTTAATACTTTCAAAGCTAGACTTGTTGCAAAAGGTTTTCGTCAACGACCAGGTGTGGTTTATGAAGAAACCTTTTCTCCAGAGTCTATGCTTAAGTCCATCCGGATCCTACTTGCCATCGCTGCATACTATGACTACGAAATCTGGCAAATGGATGTTAAGACCTCCTTTCTAAATGGTGATTTAGAAGAAAGCGTGTACATGACTCAGCCAGAGGGCTTCGTGGACAGTGGGAGTAGCGGAAACGTGTGCAAGCTGCTTAAATCAGTCTACGGGTTGAAGCAGGCATCGCGGAGTTGGAACATCTGTTTTGATGTGGTAGTCAAAGAGTTTGATTTCACCAAAAACGTAGTTGAACCTTGTATATATAAGAAGGTGGCAGAGAGTAAGGTCGTCTTCCTCGTATTATACGTGGATGACATACTCTTGGTAGGAAATGATGTTCCTGTGCTGCACTCGGTCAAGCTCTTCTTATCAAAAAGATTCTCAATGAAAGATTTAGGTGATGCCTCATACATCTTGGGGATTAAGATCTATAGAGATAGATCTAAACGGATACTGGAATTGTCCCAATTCAGGTACATTGACACCATACTAAAGAGGTTTAGTATGGAAGATTCCAAACATGGGAATTTACCCACGATCTCAGGACTCACTCTCTCCAAAGAGACGTCTCCCAAGACTGATTTGGAGAGAGCTTTCATGCAAGGGATATCCTATGCTTCGGCAGTAAGCTCTATCATGTACGCGATGTTATATACCAGACCCGATGTAGCATACTCACTAAGTGTAGTGAGCAGGTATCAAGAAGATCAAGGAGAGAATCACTGGACAGCCGTGAAGAACATTCTCAAGTACTTGAGAATGACTAAAGAGATGTTCTTAGTGTATGATAACGGTGAACTCCAAGTGGAGTCCTTTACCGATTCGAGCTTCCAGAGTGATAAGGACGACTCTAAGTCGGTCTCAGGATTTGTCTTTACCCTCAATGGAGGGGTGGTTTGTTGGAAGAGTTCCAAGCAGGAAACCGTGGCAGACTCAATGATGGAGGCTGAATACATCACTGCCAATGATGCTGCTAAAGAGGGTGTCTGGATGAAGAAGTTCATAACCGAACTTTGTGTGGTTCCGTCCATCGAGCATCCAATTCCTTTGTATTGTGATAACAATAGAGAAGTGGTTTTGGCCAAGGAACCCAGGTCCCATCAGCGATCTAGGCATATTCTGAGGCGGTATCATCTGATCCGGAAGATAGTTGATCGCCGGGAGATCGAGGTCAAGAGAGTTGACACGAAGAACAACACGGCGGATCCACTCACAAAGGCTATACCCCAGATACAATTTGAGAGACTCTTCGGGGTGTTGGGTATGAGATACTACAACAACTGGCCTTAATGCAAGTGGGAGATTGATAGTTATATGTATGCCCTAGAGGCCATTATTGTACATATGATGTATACTATAGTGGATGCTTGGACATATATAGAGAGGAATTTCTTACTCGACATGATAGTATGCTATCTGGTTTCTCTTTGTCTTAACATGTAGACTTATATTATGATACTGTTTTGCTCTCACATGTTGATAAAGCCCTTAGGATGTTTACTTGACTATCAGGACTATGATGGAGATCATACTAGTAGGGCAAGGGTAGTCCACAAGTCCAACATTTAATTGTTCTTAGTTGAGGGTGTATCGAGACAGGGCATCGATATTCTAGAGTAGACTAGCGTATATGCTTCTTGACCAATATGATGGGCGATGGATGATCCCACATCCATTGGTGTTTGACATCAAAGATGGTATACGGGTGCTCAGTGGAGATTGGGTACACTGGACAGGACTCGCCGAGAACTCCTAGATGGTATTATACCTAGCGTCAGATAGAAGTTGTCTGGTGACATTGGTACATGCAGGTTAGTCTGTAGACCCGAGATCGTCATAGAGTCTTGTGTGATTCCCACTGTGCTTTGATTTCCACCTTACCACGTTCAAGAGAACGTGCAAAACGATGGTTTTTGGATACAGTCCCGAATCACAAGGAGGCAATGAGCGATAGGAGGGGATTCGTCTCTCCCGGTATTGGGGGTTTATGTTGCGTTGTGCTCGATTGGCTATAACAGGAAGTCTCTGGCCAGGGCTGATACGGAGATTTACGGGTAAGTGTTATCAGTAGTTTCTCGACCCGTTATGAGCTTCACATCGGCATGACTTATCGGTTACTGGGGTCTGACGTTTACCACCCCTAGACTAGATATACGACATATGACGATCTCGGGTCGATAGACTATATACACATGTCACCAGGGAACTGCTATCTGACAATAGATATAATACCAACTAGCATGTCACGACCCGGAAAAGGTACGTGACTGGCACTTGAATCACGTGAAGTCTATAGGACCCCGCCTAATTCAAGTAAGCCAAAATCCCAGAAATCTACACCCTTTTAGGGGAAAAATAGTGGAGGTGCAGTTTTGAAAGAATGGTATAATGAAATCAAGTTCTTTCTTTAAGTACATAAGTAATAGTATATGAAAACATGGTCATTGTATCTAACTTTAAAACATTTTCGTCGTTAAAAATTTGTGCAACACCTCCTTTGTAATTTTTAACCCAAAACGAATACAGGCAATAATATATATGGCATCCCCAATCGGGAGCTAGCTCTTCGCCAAGAGGCGGAAACTACCATGCAAGATAATATAAATATACAACGCCGAAGGGCAAGGATCAAAACTCAGAAAGAAAGCGAGAAAACTACGCATCATTAAGAAAATCCCAACAATAAAGAATATAAGAGCGCGACTCTAAGGCCAAAAGAATATACAAACCGTGGTCATCTAAGTCTACTAAATATACAAGCCTGGCTGATGGAGCTTACTAAATACAACTGAAATAAATAAAAGTACAATGGTGGTCACGATGCAAGTGAACCCACCCACCAAAGCAATCACCCGGAAGGAAGTAGTGTGCCAGCGAAGCCTTCATGGAACCTGTATGGCTAAACCTGCAAGAAACTGTGGCACAACGGGGGTGAGTTGCCAACTCGTGAGTAGAAGACATCACCGAGTAGAAACCGAATGTATGACAAACTCCTAGGCATACCATAATACACTAATACTACAACAAGGGTAACAGTATAACATAAGTGTGATATCAAAGTACTCATGTCCGTGTCATGAGTAATAATATATCATGAGTAACATATAAGAATGCATCATCCAACGTGTGTCCAAGAACGACACACAAATAATGATAAAACCTGAGTGCCCAGCACCGACACTCAAAACATCATGAAGTCCGTGTCCAACAGTGACACATAAATCCTTAAATCTCGGGCTCCGTCGGTACGGATCGGCCAATGGGCTCCGTCAGTCCAGATCGGCCCATAACATCAAATCTCATGACTACGGTCGGTAAGTAGTCTGCCCCTGCCAGGATCATCGTCTACAACTCGAGCTTCTTATCCCGGGGTATCTTACCGGGCCCACCATATACCCGAGGCGGTTCATCCTACTCCTCGAATCGGGTCTCGAAAACCGACTCAATTAGGAAAACTCATGGTGTACGTCATATACATCATATCACAAGAAAACTGCAACTTGCATTTTTAAAATGATAATAAGTTTATAAAATTCTTGCGGTTTTCCCCCAAATCCAGAAATCTCAAGGAAAATCCGAAATACCAAAATCAAGAGTTAATAAGCAGTGAATATCGGCATAAAGCCCACAATATTGCATAACCGAATGAATATATAAATGCATGGGGTATCTAACTAAGTAATGCAATATCTAAACTAGCATATGAGAGTAAGCATACTAGTACTATGTTGAAACTACCAGTTAGCAGGTTATATCAATGAAGTAATGTTTTCTAAAGTGTACATGGCATGGAAATTACCGATGATGTTGTGTGTGAGACGGCAAGCAAGTGTACGTGGAACATACGTATTATCGGTAATGGTGCTGGTGTCCTAACAGACGAGATCATAATAATTAAAGAAACACATGTACAAACATGCAATGCGATGAGAACAACATGAATATAACGGAAAATGAGTAGTAAACGCAACATTCTAGAATATACATATCTATATACGAGTTATACAGCTTTGGTGTTTGAAATAGCACGAATCGTGGTTTTTAGAAAAATAGGGGCTACGGTGTTTTTAAGAAAAGATATGACCTTTGAAAATTCATAGCATCTTTCGGATTCTCTTTTGAAAATACTCACAATTCGTTAGTTTTTTAAAATAGGTATGACTTGAGCCTAGTCTAACATCTACCTAATCAACTAAAAGACTAAACTAAGAAACTATTCGAAAGGTTAAGAAAATCCACCTAAATTCCAAGTCGATATACCTAGTAGTCGGCGATCCATCCTCATAGCGTCACGTACTGTACAATACATAGTACGGTATCCTCAAACCAAGAGTGCGGATCAATCATCATATATATACCTCGTACGGTAAATCCATCGTACGGCATCCCCAAAATCGAGGGTACGGGTCAAATCATATAATATCATCTTTCGCCCGGTATCATCATCGTACAATATCATGATCAAGGGTGCTGTTCTAAAGTCTCGTACATTCTAAGATCATCAAACACATAATATAATATATATGAATACACATCGCCCAACGATCCACTATAATATCACGTCATATATCATATCATGACTCAATCATATATCCAAATCTCACGGTATCATGCCCGATCATATCGACTCATCTCCAAGTATCATATACCATCCGCATCTCACGTGTATATGTATGTGTATGTGTATAAACCTACAATCATACATATATATATACACAAACACATATACACACACAAAATCAAGTGTGTGTGTGTGTATGTGTGTGACTACATGTAACCTGTGATTCGCCTCCAAGATAATCATTCTCTGGATAGGTCTTCCTAGATCAACCTAATCTAACCTAAGGTCTTCTAAATACCCTACTCGCTAAGTATCCTATATCACATCCAAACTCATAATAATAATACGATAATAACCCTATTCTACGTTTGCGGGGATGCTATACGCCATCCACCCGACTTCCCCCGTAGATATGCATCTGCTCACCTTCGATCCTTGCTTGCCGAAGTCGATGACGCCACGCTCTTCCTTATTATCCGAAGTCCACGTGAAAGTGCCTACATATATAAACACATAGTATCGTAAACAGAAATCGCGTATGAAAACCAAAACGGCACATAAAACACACACATAGGTTAGAACCTATGGTCTATACATGCAAGAATAATCAAACAAACTCCAGATATCGACGTAAAAACGTCAAGTGACCGTGATAAAACACAATACCAAAACTAAATTCATTAAAAAGTTGCAAAACCAAAACAGCAACTCAAGAAAACGCTCCCAGATTTTCCTCGGGTGAGAATTAGGAAAAGTTGCATATAGGGTAGGTCTAATTAGCTAATAATGGAGCAATGGACCAAGCACGAACCATTTTCACCACACCCAGGCCGCAAATTGTGGCCAAATCTAATTTATTGGCAACGAAGCAATGGACTTAGGGTCTCGGGTCTCTATGGTAGCTTCCAGGTTGCCTGCACATCTCACTGTGTTCACTATATAATTTTTAGGGTTCCCTAGTTATAGCAGATCTTAATATATCACCACAAATTCTCACAAAACCCGACCTCGGAGATTCTAAGTTCATGTCTTGGGGTTTTAGTCTCAGGTTTTGTCCAAAATTCTAACACTACAGAGATTATGGTCACTAAATACACCTCAAACACACACTCGCAAGTCATACTAAACCCTAAACCTCATCTTGGAAATTCCAAGATCACTAAACCTCTCTTGATCAACTCTAAACTACTATAGGATGTTAGGAAAACTAATAGTGTAGGATTTACCTCATGGGAGCAACTAGAGAAAATTCTAGGGTTGCCCAAGTGCCTCAAAGTCTCAACTTGATTCCACCATGGGGTTTAGGATGGGGTTTAGGTCACTTTTTGTGAAGGGAAGATGAGGTTTTGATTGAGTTTTTAGGGTGTTTGAGAGTGCTAAAGGAGGTGGAGGATGGTGGAAAATGAGATGAAGAATGGAGTTGAGAAAAAAGAAGAAGAGGTGAAGAAGAGGAGCCATGAATAAAGGATGTGTAGAAGTTTCCTTTCTCTCTCTCTCACACACACAAGCCCATGCCTCCATGGTCCCTACCCTCTCTCTAAATATCTGCTCTCTTTTACTCTTTATTTTTAAAACCCAAAAAAAATCATTTTAAAGAAGGAAAGAACCCATAGTTAAAAACAAAAATGCAACAAGTATTTGTAACATGCTATGGTGGATGTCATGCACATAAACCGGATTAACGTATAATTAGTAAATAGTAATCAAGTTTAGCACTAATCTTGTATAAAATTAATTATATAATAATTTATAAAATGATCAATTCATATAAATTCTTCCAAAATCAATAGCTCATATAAATTTTCCAATTACTCTTCAAACTATAAGTGTATAATTATACTATCTCGTTAAAACCAATTTCCACACTTAAATAATATCCAAAGCTATTATTTTATTTATGAAAACATAGTCTTTGTATCTAACTTTAAAACATTTTCGTCGTTAAAAATTTAGGCAGCACCTCCTTTGTAATTTTTAACCCAAAACGAATACAGGAAATAATATATATGGCATCCCCAAGCGGGAGCTAACTCTTCGCCAAAAGGCGGAAACAACCACGCAAGATAATATAAATATACAACGCCGAAGGGCGAGGATCAAAACTTAGAAAGAAAGCGAGAAAACTAAGCATCATTAAGAAAATCCCAATAATAAAGAATACAAGAGCGCTACTCTAAGGCCGAAAGAATATACAAACCGTGGTCATCTAAGTCTACTAAATATACAAGTTTGGCTGATGGAGCTTACCAGATACAACTGAAATAAATAAAAGTACAACGGTGGTCTCTATGCAAGTGAACCCACCCACCAAAGCAATCACCCGGAAGGAAGTAGTGTGCCAGCGAAGCCTTCATGGAACCTGTACGGCTAAACCTGCAAGAAACTGTGGCACAACGGGGTGAGTTGCCAACTCGTGAGTAGAAGACTTCACCGAGTAGAAACCGAATGTATGACAATCTCCTAAATCATACCATATTATACTAATACTACAACAAGGGTAACAGTATAGCGTAAGTGTGATATCAAAGTACTCGTTTCCGTGTCATGAGTAATAATATATCATGAGTAACATGTAGGAATGCATCATCCAACGTGTGTCCAGCAACGACACACAAATAATGATAAAACCTGAGTGCCCAGCACCGACACTCAAAACATCATGAAGTCCGTATCCAACAGTGACACATAAATCCTCAAATCTTGGGCTCTGTCAGTCCGGATCGGTCCATAACATCAAATCGCACGACTACGGTCAGTATCCTCCGGATATCTATCGCGCCCGACATCACCGGTAGGTAATCTGCCCCTGCCAGGCTCATCGTCTACAACTCAAGCTTCTTACCCCTGGGTACCTTACCGGGCCCACCATGTACCCGAGATGGTTCATCCTACTCCTCAAATCGGATATCAAAAACCAACTCAATCAGAAAAACTCATGGTGGACGTCATATACATCATATCACGAGAAAACCGCAACTTGCATTTTTTAAATGATAATGAGTTTATAAAATTCTTGCGGTTTTTCCCCAAATCTAGAAATCTCAAGGAAAATCCGAAATACCAAAATCAAGAGTTAATAAGCAGTGAATATCGTCATAAAGCCCACAATATTGCATAACCGAATGAATATATAAATGCATGGGTTATCTAACTAAGCAATGCAATATCTAAACTAGCATTTGAGAGTAAGCATACTAGTACTATGTTGAAACTACCAGCTAGCAGGTTATATCAATGAAGTAACGTTTTCTAAAGTGTACGTGACATGGCAATTACCGATGATGATGTGTGTGAGCCGACAAGCAAGTATACGTGGAATATACGCATCATCGGTAATGGTGCTGGTGTCCTAACAGTCAGGATCATAATAGTTAAAGAAACACATGTATAAACACGCAATGCGATGAGAACAACATGAATATAACGGAGAATGAGTAGTAAACGCAACATTGTAGAATATACATATCTATATACGAGTCATACAGTTTTGGTGTTTGAAATATCACGAATCTTGGTTTTTAGAAAAATATGGGCTACGGTGTTTTTAAGAAAAGATACGTCCTTTGAAAATTCGTAGCATCCCACGGATTGTCTTTTGAAAATACTCATGATTCGCTAGTTTTTGAAAATAGGTATGACTCGAGCCTAGTCTAACATCTACCTAATCAACTAAAAGACTAAACTAAGAAACGAGTCGAAAGGTTAAGAAAATCCACATAAATTCCGAGTCGATATACCTAGTAGTCAGCGATCCAGCCTCATAGCGTCACGTACTGTACAATACATAGTACGGCATCCTCGAGCCAAGAGTGTGAATCAATCATCATATATATATCTCGTACGGTAAATCCATCGTATGGCATCCCCAAAATCGAGGGTACAGGTCAAATCATATAATATCATCTTTCGCACGGTATCATCATCGTACAATATCATGATCATGGGTACTGTTCTAAAGTCTCGTACATTCTAAGATCATCAAACACATATTATCGTATATATGAATACGCATCGCCCAACGATCCACTATAATATCACGTCATATATCATATCATGACTCAATCACATATCCAAATATCACGGCATCATACCCGATCATATGGACTCATCTCCAAGTATCATATACCATCCTCATCTCAGGTGTATATGTATGTGTGTGTGTGTGTATAAACCTACACTCATACATATATATACACACACACATATGCACGCAAAATCAAGTGTGCATGTGTGTGTGATTACATGTAACCTGTGATTCGCCTCCAAGGTAATCATCCTCTGGATAGGTCTTTCTAGATCAACTTAATCTAACCTAAGGTCTTCTAAATACCCTACTCGCAAAGTATCCAATATCACATCCAAACTCATAATAATAATACGGTAATAACCCTATTCTACGTTTGTGGAGGTGCTATACGCCATCCACCTGACTTCTCTCATAGATATACATCTACTCACCTTCGATCCTTGCTTGCCGAAGTCGATGACGCCACGCTCTTCCTTGTTATCCGAAGTCCACGTGAAGGTGCCTACATATATAAACACATAGTATCGTAAACAGAAATCGCGTATGAAAACCAAAACAGCACACGAAACACACACATAGGTTAGAACTTATGGTCTATGCATGCAAGAATAATCAAAAAACTCCCGATATCGATGTACAAACGTCAAGTGACCGAGATAAAACACAATACCAAAACTAAAGTCATTAAAAATTCATAAAACCAAAACAGCAAATCAAGAAAACGCTCCCAGATTTTCCTCGGGTGAGAATTAGGAAAAGTTGCATATAGGGTAGGTCTAATTAGCTGATAATGGAGCAATGGACCAAGCACGAACCATTTTCACCACACCCAGGCCGCAAATTGCGGCCAAATCTAATTTATTGGCGGCCAAGCAATGGACTTAGGGTCTCGGGTCTCTATGGTAGCTTCTAATTTGCCTTCCCGTCTCACTGTGTTCGCTATATAATTTTTACGGTTCCCTAATTGTAGCAAATCTTAATATATCACCACAAATTCTCACAAAACCCGACATCGGAGATTCTAAGTTCATGTCTTGGGGTTTTAGTCTCAGGTTTTGTCCAACGTTCTAACACTACAGAGGTTATGGTCACTAAATACACCTCAAACACACTCTCACAAGTCATACTAAACCCTAAACCTCATCTTGGAAATTCCAAGATCACTAAACCTCTCTTGATCAACTCTAAACTACTATAGGATGTTAGGAAAACCAATAACTTAACTAATAGTGTAGGATTTACCTCATGGAAGCAACTAGAGAAAATTCTAGGGTTGCCCAAGTGCCTCAAAGTCTTAACTTAATTCCACCATGGGGTTTAGGATGTGGTTTATGTCACTTTTTATGAAGGAGAGATGAGGTTTTGATTGAGTTTTTGGGGTGTTTGAGAATGCTAGAGGAGGTGGAGGGTGGTGGAAAATGAGATGAAGAATGGAGTTGAGAAAAAAGAAGAAGAGCCATGAATAAAGGGTGTGTAGAAGTTTCCTTTCGCTCTCTCTCTCTCACGCACACAAGCCCATGCCGCCATGGTCCCCACCCTCTCTCTAAATATCTTCTCTCTTTTTCTCTTTATTTTTAAAACCCAAAAAAATCATTTTAAAGAAGGAAAGAAGCCATAGTTAAAAACAAAAATGCAACAAGTATTTGTAACATGCTATGGTGCATATCATGCACATAAACCAAATTAACGTATAATTAGTAAATATTAATCAAGTTTAGCACTAATCTTGTACAAAATTAATTATATAATAATTGATAAAATGTCCAATTCATATAAATTCTTCCAAAATCAATAACTGATATAAATTTTCCAGTTACTCTTCAAACTATAAGTGTATATAATACTATCTCGTTAAAACCAATTTCCACACTTAAATAATATCCAAAGTTATTATTTTATTTATTTTAAATTCCTAAAAGTAATATTTTATTTTATGAAATGTTACATAGCATGTTCCCGGCGAGTCCGTCCGGTGTACACATAACCCAATGAGCACTTGTATACTTCTTAGGTGAACAAACTGACACCAATGGCTTATGAGACCGGCCACCGCCTCTCGTCGGGGTTTCGATCAGTATACTCTAGTCTACTCTGGAGTATCGATTCCCGATCTCGAAACTCCCACGACTAAGGACATTTAAGGATGTGCTTATAGACCACCCAGCTCTCATGTATATGATCGCCACCATACTGCTGGTAGTCAAGAAAGATTCCTATAGGCTCTATCAACATGCAATAGTGATCTGTAATGTAACCTAAAGTAAGTACATGATGATAAAGACAAACCAGATAGCATACTATCATCTCGAGAAAGACTGTTCTACCGGTATAGGTCCTCCCTCAATCGTTGCAATCACGTGCCTGCGATCCAATAATTGACTTGAGGGCACTATAGCAAATAATCTCCCACTTGCACTTAAGGCTAATTATTGCGGTGTCGCATACTCACAGCCCGTGTGATACTGAACACCCAACTTCTCTACTAATCAGTTTCACAAAGCTCGTTTGTAAAACTATTGCGTTCGAGAAATAGCCTCAGTGAGTAGATCTGCTCCAATGCTTCTTTCTATGTCTCTCTTTATCTCAAGTTCGCGGAAAAAGCCATCTCCCGAAATGAGCAATACCTGTCTTAAAATATTTCTGGATATCTGATGGGACCCAGTTCACAAATGAACTCCAAATCCAGCAAATTTCTTAGACTGTATCGTCAACTGAATTTAATCAATATCCTGCGCCATGCCTTCCTCGGTATCCGCTTGGACCACCTGTCCAAACTACTGCCCCTCAAAAGAGGTAAAACTATAACTCTGGCAGTCACTCTGTCATCCAGGTCACCTTGGAATCCTGGAATGATAATCGTCTCCCGAAGGAGCTGCCGTTATCAAATCCCTAGAACATCCACTTATGTTCATAAACTGCTTCCGAACGTTTCTCCAGGATTAGATTAATATATAAACTTATTGCATCTAGTGCAAAAACAATTATCTAGTGTGGTACTTGACATCTCATGATTCACTCAATTGCCTAAGCAAGTGATATGCCAATCATGCACATACCTCTCCCCTTTAGTCTGTAAGACACCTTTAGAGAGGGTGACTCCATTACCTACAGGTACACCACTATGCCAGTAGTCGTCCATTCTAAAACACCTTTAGAATAGTGTCAAAATACCCAGATTGGGAAACTACCAAAATCAAGATCTAAAACCATAGATCTAGTAACCAGAATGCCTGATACAATATCCATATCCTATATGGAGAAACCACTGTGTGACAACCATGGTATAACTGATCGTACTATAGGAATTTCACTTCCTATAAAGTGCATTCATCCACATACCAGGACATCACACCCTACTACCTTCTTAACAGATCCATCTCCTATTCTGATGAAGTCAAAGCCTATGACTATCACATCAAAAATAGATGATCTATCTCCGCTATACTTGCTTTAGTCTATAAATAGACACAAGCTACTTGTCCACTATGCTTCCACTGCTCGCACTGACTACAACAACCCTGTGGCAGAGTCATATACACGTGCACTTCTAAAACTAGTTTGCAACGACGCTATACTCATCCTTCTGCCGGGTCTCATAGTCTAGAACAGCTGTAATGGCAAGTCTGGGTAAACAAGAACGCCCCGTCACCGTCTTTTGAGGATACCGAAATACCTCTCGGTGCCTAAGGTTACCCACCATATCTGCGGAGTGTCTAATAGAATGTCAATCCCGATTGAATCTTTAGGTTCTATTAAACTTTCAGTAATCGTTTGTGGTTCTGGAATCACTTCCAGCTCTACCATACTCTCACTACTATTTTCTGAAAAAGTCCATTTTACTAAAACTGTGGCGAGTCAAGAACAATATTACTATTGCTCTTCTAGATGGTTGAAAGTTAACCCTCTTCGGAGCCCGGGATAACCCACAAACTGCCATTACAGAAACATGCCTTGAGTTATCCAGAGTCTGGTTTTAAGTATAAGCCGGACAACTCCATATACCTTAACATCGTTAAGATATGATCCATTCTATATACAATATAGAAACAGAGACACTAATTTAATTGGAACCAGATTCAAATCATACAGCTGTCTCCAGTGCATGTCAACTAAATGGAAGGAGGCCGATCAGCATTACTCAACTAGGAGTGTATCCAAATATGAGTAATATGAAAGAGAAGTAAGTTCTCAAAACCATTACTATCATCTGAATACCAAACACAAGTATCTATATCTTCGATCACCTCGAAGAATCCTAATACTTGCAACACATGGTTCTCTACTTTATTCTTGTACCTATAACTTCTCAAAACTTAGACCTTGTATTTCTACGAAATACTTGTCTAAAACTGGAGAAGTCACAAGTCAAATATAGTACAAGCACCAACCCCTTTGTCCGAATGGACACTGGACAACATACAATACTTTGTATAAGTCCCCTGAGTTGAATAACTCAAACCCTGTGCATCGTAGGTTGAAAACTGTACTATGGTTAAGAAGAATTACACCGCTGTTTAATGCTCCATACCCAATCATCAACTGATATAGGTAAATTTCATGGACATAATTTCAAAAGGTTATATCTCACTTTATAAATAAACGTACAGATATTTCAGTTTGAAATTGGTGCATAATAATGGATATTCAAAATCAAATATTTGCCGTTAGGCAAAACCCCAGGTGATTTTCTCAAATATCACCAATTATAACGAATTACGATATAATGAGGATATAATCACCTGATTCCCAATAACTTACTCCCACTCATCATCTGTAAAACCATACAGATGTGAGAGTCAAACCAGGTAAATACATACCGTGGAGTAAGGATCTAATTGGGAACTCAGTTTTCAATTAACAACGCATAGTGAAACTGAAACATGAAAATGTTTCGAAAGGGTAGCCGGGTATTCCTAGTAATGCCTCTTACATTATCCAGATTCATGACTGTAACTGTATATTTCCTTTCCATCTCACCAAATCCCTTTATTTGTCTTTACTCATTACCTTCTGTACACCACCCTTAGGCTAAATGGTTTTCTTCCTACCCTACCGTTCGGCACCAGCCAATAGTTTGGAAGAAGACTATCCAATAAGCGTAATAGGTGTACTCTCCTAATCCTAGGAGCCCTCGCAACCTGAGAGAAGGTAAAAGGAAAAGACAACTGAATAGTCCTATTCAATTTCTCCAGAACCGGAAACCATTATCAAATCTGAAACAAGTTTCTTCGAGTTCGTATGTAACTATACGATGGTCATATCCAATAAATGTGGATCTTCGTAGTGTGTTCTGGAGAAATTCAAAGGTGAAATAGGAGCGGCGATGATATACGCCGTTTCGTTATGAATGATAGCAGTCACAATTTACTTTGCCCTCTTTCTAATCTCTTTATTTGTCTTTACTTATTACCTTTTGTACACCACACTTTGCCTAATTGGTTTTCTTCCTTCCCCACCTTTCAGCACCTGCCTATGGTTTGGAAGAAGACTATCCAATAAGCGCAATAGGTGTACCCTCTATTAATCCTAGAAGCCCTCATTACTTGAAAGAAGGCAAAAAGAAAAGACAACAGAATAGTCCTATTCAATTTCTCCAGAACCGGAAACCATTCTCAAATCTGAAACAGGTTTTTTCGAGTTCGTATGTAATTATACGATGATCATATCCAATAAAAGTGGATCTTCGTAGTGATACGGAATGTTCCGAAGAAAAGCAAAGGGTAAAATTAGGAGTGGCAATGAAGTATGCAACTCTGACAATCCAACAGCTAGTGTGTTTTAAGAAGGTTCGGTTAACTTGGTTTATGAGTTCTAGTCTAGGATCGGGCCATGGTCGCTGCCAAAGAGAGAGAGAAAAGAAACACTCAGCATGCACTCTAACAAAGATCAGAATGGTTAATCACTTTATCTAATCAGGATGCCTCCCACTGTATCCTCAAATTCTCCCCCAAACCCTAAAAGAAGAATTAGTCGGGATCATCTAAAATCACCCGAGGAGTAAACCAACTCATCAGTGGGAATCGGGATTCAAATATCATCGCATGATAACTTGATGGAATCCACTCAAATTATCATACTCCAGAAGGTATGCGCATGCCTGGAAAGTTTCCTGTAAGTTTGAAACTCCCGATGTGATTTTTATCCCATGCTCTTATGACCTTGACGAAGGCCAACAAATCATAAGTCACATGTCAAGTTCTACCCGTCATTGTCCAAGTTAATTTGAACCCATCCGTAAATACCCTTGACGAAGGCCAACAAAGTAGTACGACTGTCCCAAACTAACGCATCTATCTATGCAACAGAACAGTAGCATATAGCTGCCATACACTATGCCTTGACGAAGGCCAACAAACATAACATGAATACTAAGTGATGCCCGTCTGAAATGACGGAGGGCTACGAATGGTTTTTGGCAAAAAACTTTTAACGTATTGAACTTGATATCGTTGAAGGAACCAGATAGCTTTACAAATATATAGTGACGAAAACCTTTGCTAAAGAGGTCGCTCCCGGTGAAGGGATCTCGGTTCTTTCCTCGTGGAATGAGGTGCAGGATATTCCGAACTGAATACCTCGACGCAAAGCAAAAAAGTAATCGACTATAGTGAAGTTATTACCCTGACGCAAACTTCTGCCCAAAAGGTCACTCCCGGTGAAGGGATCTCGGATCTTGCCTCGTCTATAGGGTGTTTTTAGTCACCCCATTGAGATTGGAATACGCGCGCGCTTGTTAGGCGTACTACAGATTCCCCCTACCTAGGGTAGGCAGGGTTTATTGATTGTGGGGATCCGAATCTCTGGAAGCCGCGGACTAAGTTTCCGTTAATTACCCCTCACCTTTGAAGTGAGGGAACCTCCGATTGACGGGTCAAACTGGTCATGCGAACTCAATATGCAGTGTTCGTGTGCTGTGTATTGAAAGGGGGTTTTGGATATATCAAGAGCCTCGCACGGGAGTCCCGCTACCCGGATAGCGAGTTGGGGGTCAAGGGGGCTAGCAGCCCTCTTGTGGGGTGCGGGGCAGCGCCCCGTTAGAAAAAAAATTTTAACGGGGACAGTGTTGTATTGTGTGTGTGTGTGTATAAAAAAAGGGAAGAATAGCGTCCAAAGGACGCGTAGGTGCCAGCGCCTCGCGTGCTTAGCACGCGGGCGCTGTGCGCTGGAGCCTCATGTGCTTGGCGCGTGGGCACTACGCGCTGGGCGTCAGCGCCAGCGCCCCACGTGCTTGGCACGAGGGCGCTGGGCGTCAGCAGGAAAAGGGACTTGGACCCTGTGCTGGGAGCTATGCTCCCGATTTGACTTATGGAGTTAAACTCCTGGTAGAGAGGACAAGTGGGCTTAGCCTCTGCACTGGGAGTTGTACTCCCAAAAAGAAAGGTTTATTATTTTGTGTGTGTATATATATATATATATATTTTAATTTTTTTGAGGAGTTAAACTCCTAAGATATTTTTGGAGTTGATGAAAGGGGCTTCTCCCTTGAGCCCTGGATCTTCCCCAAAGTGGGGGTTTTGGAAGTGGGTCTCCTTCTTCATCTTCTTTATTGGCTGGCTCTTGGGGAAAAGAGGGTGAGATTTAAAAATCTCTTCTTTTGGAAATTGGATGGAAGATCTGAGCTTCCCTTTGTGGGTTTTGTGGTGAAAACTATTTATTTTAGAAAAGGAAGAGTGAAACTCTTGATTTAATTCAAAAAAAAGGAGAAAATTTAGAACCTTGAGGAAGGAGAAGGAGGCACAAAAATCCTAGTGTTTGAGAGAATGAAAAGTTCTTCTTTATTTCATCATCATGTTTCCTTATATAGGCTTACATATTTACATATAACCCCTTGGACTTTACAAAATGGTATTTTGCACATCCCATGTCTCATGTGCTCATTTCTTTTGCACATAAGCTATGGGCTTTACAAAAATTTGGCTTTATGCCCATAAAGATTACATCAAAATTATTTATTACATGATTTTTATTTTGGCATGGGGGAGGCCAGCCGCTTCATGTTCGGGCTCGACTCAGGCATGAGCCCACTTGACCTGGGCTTGGGCCCACTTGGCTTGGGTTGACTTTGACTTTGACTTGGTCAACCGGGGTGTAATTTTTGACCCCAACATCATCGGATGAGGTGCTGGGTATTCACAACCGAATACCGCTGTGCAAAACAAAAGAAAACGCTCTTGTAATAACAGCTTTTGAAAATTGTTCCAAAAACATCATATAGGTCTGTTTTCCTTGCATTCATCAGAATTAACGCAGTCCCATCAATTAATCACACCAGAAAAGAACGAAAATATGATGTACGTATATGCCATCCGCATTCGCCACTGGGCCCCGTCATCACACGTTAGGTTACTTAACTAACGACAGAGCGGGGGCTGGACTAGCGCGGGTGCAAAACATATACAACATCTACTAGTATTTATATAACAATATATAATAATCGTTCCAGGCATGATAAATGCAACATCACTGATAAGCGATAAGCATCACAGAACAATACAGATAATCTTGGAGCCCCGGGTTTCCATTGAGCCGCAACTGAAACTCGACGTTCCCCTGGTCGCGTGGATAGCCTGTGCAATAAAAACCTAGACCGCTATGAGCGCGGAAAGTCACCAGCCAAAACCAGAAGTGAGGCAACCCCCTTCATCAAAGTGAATGGGCCACCCGGCATTTCACGGAATCCGGTAACTTGAGCACCCCTCTTTGGATCAACCTGTACCCCCTATGAGTGCGGCGAATAGCCCGCCAATTCTAGAATGAGGCCCCCTCTATCTTAATGCCATGAGATGCAGGCCCGTTGCCCTCTAGAACCCGGCTACCCATACACTCCACCGCGGGGTAACCTAGTACAGAAAAGAAAAATATATACAACAGTGACATCGACCTCAACCCGGTCGTGCCCCTAATAAATCATATACAAGCAGGCAGTGATGACAATTCATATGTCGGACACTCGCCCCACGATATCAAATGTACAAATAAAACTAAACTGTACTAATATTGCACCCAAGCTATCCACCACGACGATCCAGCCACAAACACGGCACAACACAGAATATCAACGTGAATGTCACGTTCGCAAACCCGTCTAAAAGACATATAGCAATTAGACAAGTTGTACCGCTCTAATGATATTCATGGTCGCAGATAGTAATGTATGTACTGTAAACATTTAAACAGTGTTAGAAATATCGAATTCGAAATACCCCGAATTACCCTCAAACTAAAGGATAAAACCATATCCAAACTGGGCTAAACAAACAATACCACTGAACCAATATTCCAGAGACTAAAGCACACTGCAAATTCCAAGTCCTCACCCCAATATAAAATCGGCCATACCGAATTTTTCATCAATGTGGCCGGTCCATATCAGGTAGATTGGGCTCGTATTTGGTATGTGTTCTAGTGGTCATACAGCTAGTCTTCTGCAATTGCTTATATATTTTTAGAAGACTAAATAAAATTCGACAAAAACTAGAATATGTGTTGGTATTGTTTCGGAGTTGCTTCGGTTTCGATACTTTAATATCGTCTAAATCAACTAGTATAAGGTTAATGGGTTAGCACTTATACCATGTTGGGTTACGCCAGTGCCTCGGCCATCAATCCGTGGCCAAATGCGGAACAAAAACTTTTAAAAAAACGGCGCTAACGGAACCCGATTCCTCGGATCGACCATTAACCCTAAACTAGCTATATGAAAAAGGAGTTTAGAAAGGTTATACCGAATGATCCGTGTCCTTCGGTCTTCAACCTCTTTCCCAAGCTCCTCGTAACTTCCTCGATCATGTTTGATCTCCGGTCTCCCCCATCAAAGACGATCCACCTCGAGAGTTTGTAATACGAGCTCCGACCTCAAAACCGAAGCAACTCGAGTATCTAGTTTGCTAACCTAGATAGCCAAGATGAAGTAGAGAACGTGTGTGATTAATTTGTCTCAATACAACTTAGGTTTCTCAACTCATGAGACATGTAGGGCGGAGGTAGAAGAAGATGCCATGGAGATAAAGTGTGAGGCAAAAGCAAATAGCAAGTTAAGAAAAATGATGGCTGCTCTTTTCTTGTGAGTGTTGTGAGAGTGAGTTATTTGCTGTGAGTTATATATTGTAGTATTCTAGCAACTAAAGAAAACAACTCAAGAAAAAATATCCCATGGCTCACAACAAATATCCCACACCACAAACAAAATAACATCATGCCACTATGATTCACACCCATGTGGTCATGCATGAATCAATGACTCACACTTCCGCTCAAATAAACATTTAAACCCTAAATGTTTATAGCAAAAGAAATGGCATCTTCTAAAGTAAACTTGTAACGAATTATAAGAATACCCCTCATCTGTATATATATATATACCCGCATCTATATTCCGAATGAATACAAATACAACAAGACGAAAATAATCCAACAATATAATACTAGGATCTGGTTTAAACTAAAACCCACTAGTATTATCCGTCTAATCATGATCTGTGCACAAGTGCACGTATATGATCGAACCCTGCCATAAAACCATACGGCCTCTACAACGTTTCGCCCGAAGCAGGGAAACCCTCTGTGTAGGAGTCTAAAGACTCGTCAATACGCTGGCAGTGGGTTTAACCACAAGCATGTCAGCGGCACTAGATGTACGTAACGGCTACCCAGGTATTGAGCGAAAGGGTGGACGACGAGCAAACTCATCCTGAAACCCCTACTGAGCCTGACAGTGACAATATCCGTACAGTCCGGTCCATTCGTCTATGAGTATCGCATATCGAGTCTAGGCGGAAGATAAAGCCAGACCCCTAATAACTTGACATTTAGTGTCGGCATGAAATCTATCACCACCTGAGAAACTACTGATCCGAATCAGTAATTCTCGACTACCTTGGCCAAGGATTTCTGGTGATGGCCACCCGTGCACAACGCGACATCAACCCCCAATACCGGGAGAGACAAATTCCCTGACGATCCGCTCACTTCCTCCATATGGCTCGGGACTGTACCCAACTAAAACTTGTTTACAAGACTACTTTGAGCCGTGGTAAGGGTAACTCACACGAGACAAATAACGATCTCAGGTCGATAGACTAACCTGTACACATGTCACCAAAGAACTGCTATCTGACAATAGGTATAATACCAACTAGTATGTTCCCGGCGAGTCCGTCCGGTGTACTCATAACCCAATGAGTACCTGTATACATCTTAAGTGAACAAACTGACACCAATGGCTTGTTAGAAGAAAAGAAGCCATAGTTAAAAAACAAAAATGCAACAAGTATTTGTAACATGCTATGGTGCATGTTATGCACATAAACCGGATTAATGTATAATTAGTAAATATTAATCAAGTTTAGCACTAATCTTGTATACAATTAATTATATAATAATTTATAAAATGTTCAATTCATATAAATTCTTCCAAAATCAATAACTCATATAAATTTTCCAATTACTCTTCAAACTATAAGTGTATAATTATACTCTCTCGTTAAAACCAATTTCCACACTTAAATAATATCCAAAGTTATTATTTTATTTATTTTAAATTCCCAAAAATAATATTTTATTTTCTGAAATGTTACATAGCATGTTCCCGGTGAGTCCGTCCGGTGTACTCATAACCCAATGAGCACCTGTATACATCTTAGGTGAACAAACTGACACCAATGGCTTGTGAGAACGGCCACCGTCCCTCGTCGGGGTCTCGATCAGTATACACTAGTCTACTCTGGAGTATCGATGCCCAACCTCGAAACTCCCATGACTAGGTATATTTAAGGATGTGCTTATAGAACACCCAGCTCTCACGTATATGATCCCCATCATACTGCTCATAGTCAAGTAAGAATCCTATGGGCTCTATCAACATATAATAGTGATCTGTAATGTCACCTAAAGTAAGTACACGATGATAAAGACAAACCAGATAGCATACTATCATCTCGAGTAAGACTGTTCTACCGGTATAGGTCCTCCCTCAATCATTGCAATCACGTGTCTTCGATCCAATAATTGACTTGAGGGCACTATAACCAACACAAGGCATATGGGCACCAAATTAGAGGAGCTAAGTAAGGCCCACGTGTTATACACGTGAGGGCGCCTCCTTACGTAAAATTAAATTCTACTCAATGAACCGTTGGATCAAGGATCCAATGGTGGTTAAGCATAGAATTAAATTTTAATGAGAAGGATATTTTCTGTTAAACAGAAAATTAGTGGATCAAAAATCCAATGAGATGGAAAATATTTCCCATATCTTTCTAAACAAAGAATGATTATACTCTATTAAACCGGGCACCCTTGGATTAAAAATCCAATGGTGATGAAATTATCACCGTTCAACAAAATTTTATTCTATATATGAGAGAATATTCCCTCCATCTTGTTAAAACAAGAACAACATATTCTGTAAAAACAGAGACACTTGGATCAAAGATCCAACGGTGGGTAAAATACCCCAAATCAATTTTGAGACCAATTAAATCAATTGGAATCTCTCAATGGGAGATTTTCTCAAAATCAATTAACAATTTGCCTCCACTATATAAAGGACCCGAGACTTCAAGTCTCAATATACACAGAGGGAGATAGAAAAAAAACCCGATAAGCTTCTGCAAAAATACAGCGAGCTCTTGAAAGAATAGAGAATTTAATTCTCAAAAGAAGAAGACTCTCCTCCTTCAAAATACTCTAGGTAAATAAAAAAGGAGAGATTAAAAATATCTCTCTTGCCTAGTATAACGGATATAAGGGTTTAACCCTTCATATAAGAACTTAGTTCTTCCTCTGGTTTGAGATTTGCAAAAGCAAATCTCCCCACAAGTTGAGAATTTAATTCTTGTTCGGGAGATTCTGTTCTTCAGACTCAAAACTTAGAGAAAAAAACTAGGTTAAAAAGAAAAAGAAAGAAAAAGAACATATGTTCTGGGAATTCAATTCCCCCGAAATTAGGGTTTAACCCTATATAAAGAACTTAGTTCTTATAAAAATAAAAGAGAACTTGGTTCTCCAATAATAACAATGATGATGATTCAAGATCTTCAAAACAAAAATCTTGATCATCATCAATGACTAAAAAGACATTAACAGAGATTAATATCTCTGAAAAACAAGAAGAACTTGGCGTCTCACGTGAAACACACGTGAGTAAAAATTAATGCTTAGCACTATTATTTTGCATCATGTGTTTCTCACGTAAGTGCTTAAAACAGACAAAAGAAAAACTAAAAACGCGTCATGTGCTTCCCACATGAGCGTCCAAAGAGCAAAGAAAAACACCTTTGTGTTGATTAGGCAGCCACCAAATAAGGCAGCCTAACACCCCAAAAGAAAGCAATCACGTAAAATACACGTGAAACACTCTTGGAATCATAAAAAAATCTGGCGGCTCACGTGCTTCATACGTGAGCCCCAGCCAAGTGCTTGGCACCTATGTCAAAAAGGGGGTGAGCAAATAAAACCTGAAATCAACGCTCAGCACTCACATGCTTCCCACGTGAGTGCCATACAAAGTGCTTAGCACTCCATATTCAGTCAAAATGACTAAGTGCTTAGCCCTGTTTGGGCAGCGCCTATATCTGAGTGCCTCACGTGAAAAACACGTGAGCAACAAAAAAGATTAGTGCTCAGCACTATTCCAGTGCCCCCACATGAAATACACGTAAGCACTGCATATTTTAGTGTTTAACACTACTGGGTAGCATAGAAACCCAATCTCAGCCCAAATTGGCTAAGTTTCCTGAGATTAAACCTTTTTTATTTTAAATCAACTGAGCCCATATTGCCCATGATCTCCCAAACTGATTTAGTCTCATACATGACTAAAGATCTGTCATTAATGATATCCAAAATGATATTCACCCTATATCTCCTAGGGTAATCTTAGTCTCAAATACGAATAACGATTCTTAGGACCATCAACCCTTTTTTCCTCAAATACGGGATTTGGTTTAAGGGTACATCTCTTCACACCTCTGATATATGTCATTGTAATTTTTCAACGTCTTCAGAGAGGTGGTGGGTCCCGACGACCAACAACTTCTTTCGTCCTACATTGATGCACTTCCAAAGACGTGCATGCCTCAAATCGGATCGTGCCCTAAATTGGGCGCATTCCATATCACCATTGCTCACTTCGTCACGTAACAAATACACGTGCGCGCAAAATGAATAAGGGACCGAAATGTCCCTAAACTAATATTCGCCTAAAAACGGAGATAATGAACTGAAATGTCCTTAAACTAATATCCGTCCCCAAAAAGGGAATGTTGGACTGAAATGTTCTTAAACTAACATTCGTCCCCAAAATGGGAATGTTGGACCGAAATGTCCCTAAACTAAAATTTTGTCTCAAACATTGCGATAATGGACCGTGATATCCTTAAACTAAAATACTTGAGCCCAAATGCTTATATGTTTTAAGTCGATCTTAATCTCAAGCCAGATTAACGGTCCTTAAATAAACCCAAGCCCAAATCTAAAATATACGGATTTGGGCAAATCCGTGCCCTACGGGCGACGACACAAACTAGTCTCCGTATACAATCCACGGGCAACCTAAACAAACAAAAACACACACGACACGAAGTGAACCACCGGAGCAAGAGAAAGTGGTTATCGCAATGCGGTAACGCAATTAACTGCAGGGGCTTATGCCTGCAGAGAAGAGCATTCCCATAATCAAAAACCCCTCATAAATTGAAGGGGAATCTGATAAAGTTTGCTACAACGGTCGCGTATGTCCAAACCTACGATATATGGTGCCATAAATCAACTTGGTATCTTCGGAAAGGTGGACGGATAAATCAAAATAGCATCTGCCCCCAGAATTCAGGCCAGACGTCCCAAAGTCCCAGTCCGTCTTCCGACGGTGAACACTTGTCAGGCGTATACAGATTCCGCCTGTCTAGGGTATGCTACGGTTTATTTATTGTGGGGATTCAAATCTACAGCAGCCGCGGACTAAACCGCCATTAATTACCACTCGCTTTTGGAGAGAAAGAACCTCCGATTAACAGATCAAACTGGTCATGCGAACTCAATGTGCAGTTTGCGTATGTTGTGTTTTGAAGGGGTTTTGGACGTATCGGAGGCCTCGCAAAGTTATGTGGGAGGAGCGTCCTAAAAACGCGTGAGACAACATGTGACCGCTGGGCTCCAGATGGTCACGTGCCAGGCACTGGGCGCCAGCAGGTCACTTGTGTGGCGCGTGGGCGGCGGGCGCTAGTGGGTCACATGCCAGGCGCGTGGGCGCCTGCGGGTCATACACGCGGCACGCGACCGCTGGGCGCCAGCGAGTCACGTACCCTACGCGTGGCCGTTGGGCGCCACTGGGTCACATGCACGGCACGCATCCGCTGGAAACACCAACGAAAGAAGGGGTTTAGCCCCTGGTCTGGGAGTTGAACTCCTTAGGGGATTTAGAGTTAAATTTCTAGGGAAGAAGTTGGACGTGAATTTGGAGTTAAACTCCCAAAAGTCTTGGATTTGGAGTTAAACTCTTAAAAGGTCTGGATTTGGAGTTAAACTCTTTTGTGAATTTGGATCTTAGAGTTGAACTCCTCAAAGATTGATTTAGAGTTAAACTCCTAAAGGATTTAGATCTTGGATGGTTAAAGGAGGTCTCTTTTCGTCCTCTTCAAGCCTTGGACTTCCCTAAAATGGGTTTTTCTGAGTTGGGTTTTTTCTTCCTCCTCTCTTTTTGTTGGATCTTGGAAAAAAGGGGGTTGAGATTAAAAGTCTCCCTTTTAAAGATTTAATGGGAGATCTAAGCTCCCCTTCGAGAGTTTTATGGTGAAAACTGTTTTTTTTGGAGGGGAAAGAAGAGTTAAACTCTTAATTTAATTCAAAAAAAAAGGAAGAATGTTTAGCACCTTGAGAAAGGAAAAAGTCGCACAGAATCCTTATATTTTTGAGGGGGATGAATTTTTTTCATTTCATTATAATTTTGCCTTTTATAGGCTTACAAGTTTACACATAGCCCACTGGGCTTTACAAAATGGCATTTTGCTCATCTCATGCCTCATGTGCTTATTTCATTTTACACATGAGCCATGGGCATTACAAAAATTTAGATTTTTGCCCATTTATGTTACATTCATGCATGAAAATTACATCAAATTTATTTATTACATAATTTTCTTCTTGGCAGGGGGAGCCGGCTTCTTCATGTTCGGGCTCGATCCGGGCATGGACCCACTTGACCTGGACTTGGGCCCGCCTGCTTGGACTTGGGTTCGGATTTGGGCCCAATTGACTTGGATTAAGGCTTGGCACTGGGCCCACTTTTTGGGCCTTGATTTGGCTTATTGACTTATTGATCTCAACCGTGGGGTGTAATTTTTAACCCCAACAGAAAGGAATAAAAATACGATTTTAAAGAATACGATTTTTTTAAAATAAATTAAACTTTGAAAAAAAATTATATAAAATTATGAATCCGTATTTTCAATGAAAACAAATTGTGAGACTATATTTTTAAATGAAAGATTAAAATTTTAATAAAATACCATCAAATTTCCAAAAGTAGTAGTTTTCATAAAAATATCATAAACTTTTAAAATCTAGATTTCATCGCTAAAATACCACTAAAACTAAAATGCATTTTTTATAAAAACTCTTAATATTCTAAATCACTATTGTTGTTTATTTTTTACCCAATATTAAAACATTTTACATGAAAACCTCTCGAGAAATAAAACTACATATTAAACTACTTGAATAAATTTTTAAAGACCCTAAATTAATATAGATCTAAGCGGTATCATTTCTCTTGAGTCTCAGGGAGCCAGAGACAGTAAGTGCTTGCCTATCCAGATTAGATAACACTGTAAATTAATGGAGTTATCAATGGCAATGGTCTTGGAAAAAGACAAAAATCATGTCGTTCATGTGCAGCGGTTGTCCGATTATTTTCGAACTTAAGTTGTTCAAAATTAAATCTAGTAATATGAAATAACTATAACTCGAATACAATCTCGAATCTAAACTTGAATTTAAACTCGAACTCGAATCCAAGCTCAAACCCAAAATTAAACTTGAACTCGAACTCACTCTACTCGAACTAATTTGACGCGGCCCAGGATTGCAATTGTCATGACTCGCATTCTACTTGATTTACTCAACATTATTCACATTTGCAATTTATGGTTTTGATCAACACATATTATAATCAATTAAGGCAATCTAACAGTTATAATTTATTATACTCGGGGTATATGAAATAGTTTTAGGTGCGAATCTAACAGAACTTCAAGAGTCCCGTACTCGAATTCTATTTACTCGAACTCGGTCGGGTCGACTCCTCCACAGCTTGGAGTCCCGATACTAACACATGAAATGGTCCCGTGTTTCCTTGCTCCTGGGTCCCCACTCTTGAGCTCGTGAATATTTTTACGGTTGCGTTGACATTCATACTTGGAACTTAACGTTAACATAGTGACCGTATAAAGACCTATAGTACATATACCCATGTTCATTTCCACATACTTTTACTCGCCATATACATTACGTCATGATTATACTATACATGTCACTCTTCACTTTCACCCTATCTTTAGGACTTACCGGACGCTAATGCGCTGACGGGCATTCTACCCACTTTCGTCTTCTTGGAATGTTCGTCAGATACTGTTGAGACTGAGAAGGTGGACGCCATAGAAGAGGAGTACGACCAGATCGCTGCTCGGGCTTAAACTGGTCAACCTTTTCTTTTAGTTTATTTATGCCACATATTTAGACATTTCTGATATTGTACTTATTTTTCAGTTGAACTCTTATATTTGTAAATATTTCAAACTTGAATGTAAATAAAGATATTTGTTGAAAATTTTACAGTCTCTATTTATTCTTGCATTGTGTATTATTGTTTCAATACGCTTGGTATATTTATTTAGGAAATGACTTTCTCAGGATAAATATACCGCGGGCTTGCCATATCACCATTTTCGTCTACTGGGAAGCCGGGTGTGACACCCGGCTATATCCACCGTGTCTGAATCATCTTTCCTTTTCATATATTCGATTATATATATTCAATCTCTTAGAATGCAATCACATCACATCATATCCACGGTAATATAAATATCTTCAAACTCGTGCCATTTTAATCTGTATGAATTAGGCATAGCACAGACGGGTAACATATCATAGCATAAGCTAGTAATATAATTATAGCGATATAATACACATACACACACACCAGTGTCCCATACCACTGATATATATATGTGTGTGTGTGTGTGTGTCTGTGTGTGTGTGTGTATCAGTGTCCCATACCACTAAGATATATCATCAATAATATATGACTCGTAGCGGAATCATAAAGCGTAGCATAACTAATAAGATAAACAACATGCGAGCGAATAACATAAACGTAGCCGAAGCATAAGCAAACAATAAATAGGTGATTACTTCGAATATTCTCACTTATATGTTTTTAAAGTAGAACGAAACGTTTGAAAATACGGAGGCTGGGATATTTTTAAATATATATTTACCCCTTTGAAGTCCAAGTAGCACATCCTTTCATTATCACTTTTAAAACATGAAATGAATCGTTGTTTTTAGAAAGTAGGTAATATCGTCATATCAGTATTATCTCCCAATCGGGTAAAATAGTAAGACAACGCGAGTTAAGTAAAATAGGGCTGTATCCGGCTAAACATCATCATCTATCATCAACATATCATCCCGTACGGAATCTTGCCTCGTACGATAACCAATAAATATTCCATTATATCTTATCATAATAATGATCGGTACGTATATCTAATTTACGTACCCAAACACATAGCATAACTGTACGGACATCAAGTCTACGTACATAGCAATGAAATATCAACAGTACGGACATCTAGCCACGTACATAGCACCGGTACAGACATCTCGTTCGTGCACCCGCTCAACGATTGGTATGGACACCCCATGTCACGTACACGCACGGCGACTAGTACGAACCTCTGGTCGCATACTCGTCCAACAATCAGTATGGACTTCAAGTCTTGTACGCGCACCTAATATAAATCATATAAAATATCATCCTGTTATAACGTCGATCTTATTACGATACATAAGTATAGCAAGTTCTACGTGACAAGACGGTACTATTGATGTGTACTGTACATGCGAGTCTGTGATCATGCAACATGGCAATCATTAATATTTGTGCTAGTATTCTACCAAATGTATCTACAATAAGCCTATTGTTCCCTCATAAAAAAAAGGAAAAGATGGAAAATTCCCCACTATTAAAGTCTCACGTGTTAAACATGTGAGCACCTATATGCAAAAGCATATAGGCGCTGCAGTTAAAAACAAATGGGCTAAAAGATCCACACGTGTTTAACATGTGAGCACCTATATACAAAGCATATAGGCGCTGCAATCAAATAATTGAGAAGCCAAACAGGCCTCACGTGTTAAACACGTGAGAGTTTATATATATATATATATGAACGCTGAAAATAAAGCATGCTGAAACCCATGCTAGGGGTCATGTGTTAAACACGTGAGTTCTTCTGCTGCACTCTTTGGCAAGATAGAATTAAATTCTATTTGGGAAATATTTTCCCTGGTCTTTCTGATACGGAAAGATTCTTCTCTAACAGAGAATTTTGGATTTAAAATCCAATTGTAATAAAATATCACCAATCAAACCACCTGATAGAATTAAATTCTATGTGGGAAATATTTGCTTGATATTTCTCAAACTAGAAAGATCTTCCCTGTTAAATAGAGGGCCCTTGGATCAAAGATCCAACAGTGATTATAAAATCACCTACCGATCATCTGATAGAATAAAAATTCTATCTTAGGAAAAGATATTTTCTAATCTTGTTAAATAAACAAGATCTTAGGAAAAGATATTTTCTAATCTTGTTAAATAAACAAGCAAACTTCTCTGTTAAAAAGAGAGCTTTTGAATTAAAAATCCAATGGTGAATAAAATTCACCAAGTGATCCGATAGATCATTTTGGATTAATTATGAAATCAATCATGATCTCTCATTCAGAGAATTTCCTAACAAGTTGATTTTTTCTCTTATCCTATAAATAGAAGAGAAAAAAATAAAAAAAAAAGAAGAGAGACACAGAACTCCCCACAAGCTTCTGCAAAAAAATATACAGTGAGCTCTTGAAAAAGAAAGAGAATTTAATTCTCAAAAGAGGAATAAAACTTGCCTCATTAAAACCCTAGGTAAAAAAACACACAGAGATCATAGTGTCTCTTTTTTGCCTATCTAAGGGTTTACCCTTCATATAAGAACTTAGTTCTTTCTCTGGTTGAGATTTGCAGAAACAAATCTCCCCACAAGTTGAGAATTTAATTCTCATCGGGAAGATTTCGTTCTGCAGATTCAAAACTTAGGGGAAAAGAACTAGGACATAAAAGAAAAAGAAATAACAGGAGCATATGGGAATTTAATTTCTCCAAAAATTAAGGCTTGATCCTATATAAAAAACTTAGTTCTTCAAAAAAATGATGATGATCCAAGATCCTCAAAACCGAAATCTTGATGATCATCAATAACTAAAAATGTCATTAACAGGAGATCGATATCACTAAGAAAACACAAGAATAGCTTGGTGAGTCGTTAGTGCTTAGCACTATTATGAATCCTCACGTGTTTCCCACGTGTAAAAGAACAACCAAAACTGCCTCACGTGTTTTCTCATGTGAGTGCTTAAAAAGGGTAACAAACAAAAGAAAAGCCAAAGCTATCTCACGTGATTCTCACATAGGCGCCTAAAAATCAAAGAAAAACTTCTTTGTCAATTAGGAAGACATCCCAAAAGAAAGCAGCCACGTGTTTTGCACGAGGGATCTAATCAAGTGCTTAGCACTTCTGTAAAAGAGGGGCAGCGTCCCATATTTAGGGGCCTCACGTATTTCACACGTGAGCACCACAGAACTCTAGTAATTAGCATTAATCCAGTGCCCACGTGAAACGCACGGGAGCACTATATGTCTCAGTGCTTAGCACTGTGGAGTATTTATATCTCAGCCCAAATCGGCTAAGTTTTCTAAGGTTAAATCTCTTTGATTTTAAATCAACCAAGCTCATATGACTCATGGTTTCCCAAACTGATCTTAGTCTCAAAAATGCCTAGGGGTCTCTCATTGATGATATCCAAAATGATATTCATCCTGTGTCTCCTAAAGTAATATTAGTCTCAAATATAACTAATGATTCTTAGCTCCACAACAACCATTTTTCCCTCAAATACGGGATTTGTTTCAAATGGGTACATCTCTCCACACCTCTGATACATGTCCTTGTAATTCCTCAACGTATTCAGAGAGACGGCGGGTCCCGATGACCAGCAACTTCTTTCGCTCATGCACTTCCAAATTGACGTGCATACCTCAAATCGGAATGTGCCTCAAATTGGGCACATTCCATATCACCATTGATGATATCCAAAATGATATTCATCCTATATCTCCTAAAGTAATTTTAGTCCCAAATATGACTAATGATTCTTAGGTCCACAACAAACATTTTTCCCTCAAATACGGGATTTTGTTCAAAAGAGTATATCTCTCCACACCTCTGATACATGTCGTTGTAATTCCTCAACGTCTTCAGAGAGGTGGCGGGTCTCGATGACCAATAACTTCTTTCGCTGAGGCACTTCCAAATTGACGTGCATGCCTCAAATCGGATCGTGCCCCAAATTGGGCACATTCCATATCTCCATTGTTCACTTCGTCACGTAAAAAACACACGTGCGCGCAAGATGAATAATGGACCAAAATGTCTTTAAACTAATATTCGTCCCAAATACGGCGATAACGGACCGAAATGTCCTTAAACTAACATTCGTTCTCAAAACGGGAATGTTGGACCGAAATGTCCCTAAACTAATACTCGCCCCCAAATACGGCAACAAAGGACCGAAACGTCCTTAAACTAACATTTCTCCTCAAACATGGAGATAATAAACCGCGATATCTTTAAACTAAAATAATCGAGCCCGAACGCTCATATGTTTAAGATGATCTTAATCTCGAACCAAATTAACGATCCTTAAATCAACTCAAACCCAATCTAAAAATATATGAATTTGGACTAATCCACGCGCTACGGGCGACGACAGAAACTAGTCTCCGTATACAATCCACGGGCAACCTAAACAAACAAAAACACACACGACACGAAGTGAACTTCCGGAGCAGAAGAAAGTGGTTATCGCGATGCGGTAACGTAATTAACTGCAGGGGCTTGCGCCTGCAGGGATGTGCGTCCCCACAATCAAAAACCCCTCACAAACGAGGAGGAATCTGATAAAGTCTGCTACAACGGCCGCATCCGTCCAAACCTCCGATATACGGTGCCATAAATCAACTTTGCATCTTCGGAGAGGTGGAAGGATAAATCCAAAGAGCATCTGCCCGTAGGATTCAGGCCAGACGTTCCAACGTCCCGGTCCATCTTCCGGCGGTGAACACCTATTAAGTGATACTGATGAAATTTGCTAAATAACGAACAAGTCTAAACATGCGTGGCATGCATCCTAAGCACATTCAATGTTATAATAATCAATATATTTTACGGGGTGCTATATGTCCTCCACCCGATTCCCCACTCATAGATATAATCTACTCACAGTTTGCGATTGAGCTAGACATATCTTACGATGGCCTTGCCCTTCATCTCTGTCTTGGAGGTCTCCGCAATCTAATATAGCATAAAAATAATCACGCAAACACACATAAGAATCCGTATCGGTATCGAAGTAATGAGTGAACGTTCATAGGTTAAAACCTACGACCAACGTGAGCCATTCTTATACTAACTACCAAGAATTACCCCCGGACTCGCTGTTCTAACACAAAAGACCGTATCAAGCATTCAAAATACAAATTCGCAAGTTTGAAAAGCTTAAAATATCTTCAAAACCAATCCAAAACACTTCTAGATTTTGAAACATGAAATCTGGGACAATTTAATGTATCAAAAGGTCTTATTTATCAAGCAAGTGAGCTACCAACCAAACCCCGGCACCTAACTCTTCAGGGAGCTGTCAAAAATCTCTTTTTAGCCGAAACCGGCGGCCAAGGAAAGGAGTTAGGGGCTCTTTCTTCCGTGGGTGTCTTCTGATGGTCCTACTAGATCAAATATATACTTTGAATATTTTATAAAGACCGTAATACATCCCAGCAACGATTTGAACACAAAAATCCTAGTTTTTGACATCTATAAAAGTATTTTCAAACTTTAAACACTTAGATAACTTGAAAAGGATGGATCTTTACCTATTTAAAGAGCTTCAAGAAGGAGATCAAATCTTGTAGGGAGCACTTGAAGAGTTGATAAGGCTTCCACTAGATCTAGCTTGAGTTTGGAATAGCTTGCTGAGTTTAGAGTTTGGAATTGTGATGAGTAGGGTTTTGAGAGAGCTGGTGTGATCTTGAAGTTGCCATTGTGAGGTGATAAGATAACATTGGGGAAGAAGAAGAATGAAAATAAGAAGGGGGTGGGAGAATATGGCTAAGGCATTCTCTCCCTCTCTGATTTTCTCTCCCTTATTTCCTCTCTTAAAAATTTAAAAAGAACGACCATGTCTTCCATGCCCCCTTGTCCAAATTCTATTTATAAGAAAAGGAAAAGGAAATGAAAATACTAAAATAGTTTAAGCTTGTTATGACAACTAAACCTTAATTAGGAATACTAATTTTATTACCACAATTTGCGTAGGTATAATTATATTCCAAATTATAATAACCCAAAACAATAATTGATGTTATTTTAATAAAATATATTATATTATTATTTAAAATTCCAAAATAATATTTACCATTTTCTAAAATATTACATTAAATTTCAAAGATTATTGCAAATAATAATAGTTTAATCCAAAATATATTTTTTATCAAAATATATGGGTCGAAATTGATTTACATAAGCAAAGTAAAATAAAATATAAGTTAGAAAGCAAGTCTAGAAAAGCGAAGGGTACATATAGTTGTGCGTCCCTTAGAAACATATTTTCACTCCACGTAGAAAATTTGCTTGACTAAACGTTCCTTAAATACAGCACGGCTCGAGTCATCCAATTCTCCCATTGAGTACCAATAATAAGGATAATTTTGATCTCATAGTCTTGCAGTGTCTGGAAAGACAAACATAGCAAAAAGGAATTCTCGAGTTGGATGAAAAATTTATGGTGAAATTGCAAAACCAATGACACGTTGTATTTCTGAATTCTGAGTATCCTACATAAAGAGAGTTCTGTTTTCTGATTTCAAATAAATAATTTTTTTAAGGTTAAAAGGTTCCTACACAATTTTATCTTGGACATGTTTGGCAATCGAATAGCGAAAAGAAAATAGAAAAGTAAAAAATTAATAGGAAAAGTAAAAAGGAAAAAAAGTGTGAAGAAAGTATTTATTCTTATTTAATTTATTAAAATGAAAGTGGGAAATAAACTGAGTTGGCGCTTATGTGTCAATAAAAATTAAGAGCGGATTGTTTGGTTGAAATGATGGAAAGTCAATTTAATAAAGAAAGAGAGAAACTAGAATAAAATAATAATTAAATATTCAATGTCCTGCACTTTCCTCTCACTTTCTTCACTTTCTTAGATTTTTGTGAGAAAGTGGATTGTGGAAAATTACATATAAAACAAAAGGTTAAAATGTACTTCTCACTTTCTTTTTTAAACATTAAAATGATAATATTCTCACTTTCCACGTCACTTTCGATCTTCCAAACACGTCCTTATGGAAATGGGTAAATTACTTAATAATACCATAATATTTCACACATTCTGCAAAATAATACTATAATATTTTTTCTCAGCACTTAAATACCATAATATTTTGCACCGTTAGCAACATGATAACTTCCGTTAACTAGCTGTTAGAAAAGCTGCGCATGTGACTTGCATGTCGGCGTTTTCTGTCAATTTTGCCCTTGGCATTTTTTAATTTGAAAAAGAAAGAAAAAAGAAAAAATAAACCTAACCTAACCCCAATCTTCTTTCTCTAGCCTTTTAAGATCCTCGGAGCACTAGATTCCGGCAAGTCGCCGGCAAAGATGGTGATGGAGGCGGAGGTAGTTATGCGACAGTGGAGGTGGCGGCGATGGAGATGATAAGAAGGCGGTATCGGCGACATGATGGAGCGAAGGTGGAGGGGTGGCCATAGGAAGCGATGAGGACGAAGGTGCTGACGATGGGGGCGGAGGGGGAGGAAGTGGTGGCCATGGAGGCCATAGAGGCGGGGTGGAAATTAATGGTGGCGATGGAGATGAGATGGCAGTGATGGGGGAGGAGCGGAGGAGGTGGTAGCCATGGAGGCGAGGTGGAAGCTGGTGGAGGCCATGGGCCGGGGCAGATGTGGCGGCGGCGGGGAAGAAGTGGAGGCGGCGGCAGTCATGGAGGCGGGGTGGAGATAAATGGTGGCCATGGGGCGGAGCGACGGTGGCCATCGGACGAAGAAACCACAAGAATTTAATAAAAGGTTGGTATCATCATTTTTTTTAAAATGCAAGTTGCGGTTTTCTCGTGATGTATGTATCGTTCACCATGAGATTTCATGTTTTCTGTTAGATTTCGAGACCCGATTCGAGTAGTGGATGAACCGTCTCGGGTACATAGTGGGCCCGGTATGGTACCCCGGGGCAAGAAGATCGAGTTGTAGATGATGAGCCTGGTAGGGGAAGACTACCTACCGGTGATGTCTGGCGCGGCGGGCATCCGGAGGATATCGACCGTTGTCGTGAGATTTGATGATATGGGCCGATCCGGACTGACGGAGCCCGAGATATTGAGACTATGAGATATTGAGACTTTGAGATTTATATGTTTTGTGTCAATGCTTGACACGGATTTCCATGGATTTTATTAATGATGTTTCAGATTACCATATAAATTTTACTATGATAAAAGTTAAAGATTTATTATACGGATATATCCAGATTTCGTGGTTGCTTGTTTTACATTCATGGTGCATGCATATTCATACACATGACATGTTACTACTTGAGGCACTGACACGAGCACTGAGCATTGCACTTACGCATAGATTATTACCCTGCCACTACTAGATGACTAGTGTTATATTAAGTATATTATTATGACCTAGGAGAGCGTCGTGCATGCGATTTCTACTCGCAGATGTTTTCTACTCACGAGTTGGCAACTCACCCCCGTTGTGCCAAATTTTCTTACAGGTTTCGATGTACAGGTTTCCTTGGCAGCTTACTGGCACATCATTTCATTCAGGGTGATTTGCTTGGTAGGTTGGTTCACTTGTATCAGGACCGCCGTTGTACTTTTATTAGTTCATTTGTATCTAGTAAGCTCCATCAACCAGACTTGTATTACTTTATAGATTTAGAAGACCGGTTGTTTTTATTTCGACCTTAGAGTCGCGCTTGTATTATTATGGTTTTCTGGTGGATTGGTTTTCTTTTGAGTTTTGAGCCTCGTCCTTCGGCGTTGTATATTTTAGTGCATTGTGTTGTTGTTTCCGCCTTTTGGCGTAGAGCTAGCTCCCGCTTGGGGATACCTTTTAATTGTTGCTTATGTATATATTCTTATTTGTACCCGTTTGGAGCCAGTTTTTACAAAGGAGACTCTGCCGAAATTTTTGAGAAAATTTGATGTTACTTTTAAACATGTTTTTATTTACTTCTTCTTTTAAATGATTTAGATTTCTGGGCTTCGGCTTAGTTAGATTACGTCGCGCCTCTAGACGCTTCGTAATTTAAGTGCCGGTCGCGTTCCGTACCTTCGGGTCGTGACAAAGTTGGTATCAGAGAGCTAGGTTTAACCTTTCTCCGAGTCTAGGTTGACCTTGGTTGATGAAGTAGGTGACTTAAGTAGAGTGACGTACCGTGCGTATGATCCACGGCATACTTACGATACGCTACTCTGCTTAAGAAGCCTTAGGATTTACATTTCTTTGCACCGTATTCTATTCGTTCCTTTGATCTAACTTAGTGGATATCGGATGGTGGTTTCTGTTACCACGGTCGCACGAGTAGAGAAAGCTACGACTAGAATGCGATGACCGTAGGGTATCGTCTATTCTTGAGAATTGAGGCATCGTTTAGCGTGCGGACGGAGAGTTTTCGCATGTCGTCCAGACGAAATTAAAAGGTTCGAACGAATGTCAGAAACCCATTTTCCCAAGTTTAAGCTATTTAGAAGAACATGTAGATATTTCTATGGACCCTCTAGAAGAATGAAACCCTAACTCGACATAATGACCATGAGAACGCTGGTGAACCTTAGGATTTGCGGCAGTTCCGCGGAGCCATTAGTGAGGCTTGGGTTTGCCCTTCTACGGCTGGTCCGCAGATGCTGGGGCATGTACTGGATATTTTTACTGTACTTGAGTGTTGAGCTCTCGGGGAATTATAGAATTTTGATGAATCGATCGAAAAGTTTAACGTAGTCCGGATATCAGGTGAAGGGATAGATTACTCGAGAGACTCTAGATATGAGTATATCCGTTTGTAGCACAGTTCATACAGCTACGAAGAGATGAGTTCGAATCAGTCGACACCAGTGGGAAGAGGAGCGCATCAACGTCAGTGTTACGATTTACGATTGGTAATTCGAATATCACATTTCCGTTGTTTGGATTCTGGTATTTTGATGATTTCATTTTATGATTGGTATATCCTATGTGTACATTCATTACACTCTATTCGTGTTCCATATATCAGTTGTATTGATTTTGTTTTGTGCATACCCGGTGCACTCGATTTGATATTATACATTTTGGGATATTGATTTGATTTCGTGTATATAGGTTGCACATGATTGTGACGTATGCTTCTGCATAGTTTTCATGCACTTTTCGTACTGTGATTTCGATTTTGATATTCGGTATATGTTTGCGTGTATCATGTGCACTTGATGGAGATTCTTGCACACACTTGGCGCACTTGATGCGATTTTGTACACACCAGATGCACTAAGTTGGGATTTATACAGATTAGATGCACCTGATATTATTGTCGTGCACGCCCATTGCACTTGACAGAAGTTTTTAGTGCACACCCGTTGTACTCAGTTTTGTTTTTGTGCATATTCGTGGCTTCTGTATTTGGTTTCGATTTCCGTGCGCACCGGACGCACGTGGTATTTTATATGCTGTATTTGAGACTGATTTCATTTTGAGCAGTACGTTTTTATAATATTTACTATTTGGTGTAGTAACCGAGCAGGACTGTTATGAGAACAGTACCTAGGATTTCGATGTATATCGTGTTGGTTTCGTATTGGAATTTGACATTGTGTTTTCACCATGACTCCGATGATTGCGTTATGCTTGACGGAGTTTTGATTTTGAGTTATGTACTTGTTTTTCATGCACATGCATTGCGCTAAGATGTGTTTTATGTATTGATAATTTCGGAGCCCCAACGATTTGAGTGTTTTGCTAAATGTTTTAGTATTTGGGGGGAGTTTTAATTTATATTCGGGGACCGAATTTCTTTAAGGGGGAAGATTGTAACGTTTTAAAAATAAATAAATAAATAAAATCCTTTAGGTGAATTTTCGGATAATCGGTAAAATAAACCGTATTTTCCATAAAACTCAACTATAATTATTTTTCAATATAGAATTAAATGTTCCTATTTTAACTATGTAATTAATAGTATTTGGTATTTATTTAGTGACTTATAAATTATTAGATTGCTTAAATATTTTTCCTTAATTAATTAAATTCAAATATTAACATAAGCTTTAATTATATATTAAATTAGTGCAGATTACGAATTAGAAATTGATTAATTTTGCAAAATTGAACCATGACATATTGGAATCAAGTGTGTATCTTGCAAAATTCTTTTCCAAAACTATCCATGGTTCTAGACTTTTCTAGGATTGATTTAGAAAAGAAAATAAATAAAATTTAATAAATTATTGAAAAGACTTAAATGATGTAATAACTAAGGAAGTTTCGACACAACTCTTTACATCTTTTTCTCTCTCTCCTCCCTCATTTTGCCATGGCCGAAATCACTCTTGTGGCAGCCCATTTTTTTCCCATCTCATTTCTCATCAAAAAAATTCTTCAAAAATTCAAGAAAAATCCAAAATAAAACCTTAAATTCCAAATCCAATCCCTACCCATTATTCGTTGGCCTATCTAGTATGGATCTTGGAGCAAAGTTAGCACTTTGGAGGCTATGATTTTCATATTGGATCTCATGATTAGTGAGGTATAATTCTAATCTCAGTGTTATTTGTAAGTTAATTACATAAATTGAATGGATTTCGGTGTTTAATTTTGGTTTTAGTTGCTAAATTAAAAATTAAAGAAAGGGAATTCTAAATCAAGTTAGGGTTTTTATAAAGTATTCATGAATACATGGTGTAGTTAAATGTGTTAAGATATAGAAAATATAATCTAGTTGCTAATGTGTAAATTGTTGTATTTAAATTGTTCTAATTAGGATTTTTGGCTAACTAGGTTTTTATAAAATATGTGTGTGTGTGTGTGTGTGTGTGTGAGAGATAAAATTTTAGTTAGGGTTTTTATCAATTATTCATGGTTTTAATGAGGAGATTAACATGTTAATTGAATGCAAAAGTTAATCTAGTTACTAGTTTCAAATTGTTAGTTGGAAATTATGCTAAATATGCTATTTTTGCTAACTAGATTTTTAGAAATTGCTTAAATAATTGGGATTAAAATCTAATTAGAGTTTCATGACATTATTAACATTATAAATTGTAGTTTAATACTTTAGTTCATGCAAAACCTAGCTTAGTTGTTGAATTGTGGATTTTGCTTTCAAAAGTGTTAAAATTTGATATTTTCGCAAACTAGAATTTTGGGTTTAAAGGAAATTGATGAGATTAAATTTAAGTAATGGTTTGTATGACTTAGTTATGATATTTAGTGAATATTATGAGCATTAGTTTTGTTAAAACATTAAGTTTCGAATAAAAACGAAAATTTAGTGCTTTCTAGGTTTTCGGAAATACAACGATTTGATTTATTTTAAGATTTTAATGAGTTGCAATTTATTTTATATTATAATTAGCGAGTTTTGGAACTACGACTTGTATGTTTGTGTTTTTCTCGATCAATCGGCGTTTGTATGCCGATATCGAGAGCTATTTGGTTCTTTTGCATGAGCGGGTCATAGGTTTTAACCTATGAGCGTTTTGTGCGCTGTTTTGGTTTTATCCGTGATTCGGTTTACAATATTATATATGTTTGCGTATAGATACCCCTCACGTTGATTTCAAACGATGAAGAAGGGAATGGCGACATCGACTTCGGCAAATAAGAACCAGGTGAGTAGATGTATATCTACGGGATAAGTCGGGTGGATGGCGTATAGCACCCCCGCAAACGTAGAATAAGGATATTACGTACTGTCATTAGGAAGTCGAACGTGATCTTAGATTGTTGGCGAGTAGGGTCCTATTGAAGACTTTAGGTTGGACTAGACTGATGTAGAAAGACTTAACCAGAGGATGACTGCCTTGGAGGGAATTCGTAGGTTTCATGTAGACACACACACGCACACACACATACACTTGACTTGGTGTATGTGTGTGTGTGTATGTCTCTCTCTCTCTCTCTCTCTCTCTATATATATATATATATATATATATATATGTGTGTGTGTGTGTGTGTGTGTGTGTGTGTGTGTGTGTGTAGGTTTCTATATGTATATATATAACATATACACATGATATGAGAATGTTATATGATATCTGGGGATGAGTCGGTATGACTGGGCATGATGCCGTGAGATATTAGATATACGATCAAGTTATGATATGAGATGTATTATGATATTAGCGGATCGTTGGGAAATGAGAAAATGGATATTTATACATAAACGATAATAGGTGGTGATGACATTGAAATGTACGAGGCTCTAGAATAGAACCCGGATTGTAATATGTGACTTAATCACGATATGATATATGACATGATATTTTAGTGGATCATTTGACGATGTATATTTACACAGACGATGATATATGTTTGATGATAATGGGATGTATGCGATTATAGTAATGTACCATTGATCATGATATTGTTTGATGATGATACTATACGAACGATGATGTATATATATGATAGTTGATCCGTACCCCGATTTTGGGAAGTCTTACGATGGATTTTATCGTACGAGGTATAGATGTGATGATTGATCCGCACTCGTGACTCGAGGAAGTCGTACTACGTACGTGACGCTATTGAGTCTGGATCGCCGACTATTAGAGATATCGACTCAGACTTTGGTAGGATTCTTCTTACCTTTCGACTAGTGTTTTTAGTTAGTTCCTTAGTTGGTTGGGTAAATCATAGTTTAGACTCGAGTCATACTTAATTTCAAGCTAATAAATCGTGCTTTTTCAAATAACAAATTGTATGACTCGTAATTAGTATGTATTTTCTAGTTGTGCGTTTACTACACATTCACCGTTATATTCATGTTGTGCTCATCGCAATGCATATTCATACGTATGTTTCTTTAGCTAATATGAAACTCTGTATGTTAGGACACCAGCACCATTACCGATGATGCGTATGTTCCACGTACACTTATTTGCCGGCTCACACACATCATCATCGGTAATTGCCATATCGCGTACACTTTAGAACATATTATCTTTTATTGATATAATCAGCTAAATGCTAGTCTAATATAATATTGTGTGATTACTCTCATGTGCTAGTATGGACATTGCATTTATTACTTAGACACTTCATGCATTCACATATTCATATTATCATGCAGTATTGTGGGGCTTATGCCATTACTCATTATTTATTTACTCATGATTTTGGGATTTTTGGATTTCTATGAGATTTCTGGATTTTGGGGGAAAACCGCAAGAATTTAATAAAAGTTTAGTATCATCATTTTTTTTTAAAATGCAAGTTGCGGTTTTCTCGTGATGTATGTGTCGTCCATCATGAGATTTCTTGTTTTCTGTTGGATTTCGAGACCCGATTCGAGGAGTGGATGAACCGTCTCGGGTACATGGTGGGCCCGGTATGGTACCCCGGGATAAGAAGATCGAGTTGTAGACGATGAGCCTGGCAGGGGAAGACTACCTACCGGTGATGTCTGGCGCGGCGGGTATCCAGAGGATACCGACCGTTGTCGTGAGATTTGATGATATGAGCCGATCCGGACTGACGGAGCCCGAGATATTGAGACTATGAGATATTGAGACTTTGAGATTTATATGTTTTGTGTCGATAATTGACACGGATTTCTATGGATTTCATTGATGATCTTTCAGATTACCATACAAATTTTACTATGATAAAAGTTAAAGATTTCTTATACGGATATATCCAAATTTCATGGTTGCTTGTTTCACATTCATGGTGCATGCATACTCATACACATGACATGTTACTACTTGAGGCACTGACACGGGCACTGAGCATTGCACTTACGCATAGATTATTACCCTGCCACTACTAAATGACTAGTGTTATATTAAGTATATTATTATGATCTAGGAGTGCGTCGTGCATGCGATTTCTACTCGCAGATGTCTTCTACTCACGAGTTGGCAACTCACCCCCGTTGTGCCAAATTTTCTTACAGGTTTCGATGTACAGGTTTCCTTAGCAGTTTGCTGGCACATCATTTCATTCAGGGTGATTTGCTTAGTAGGTTGGTTCACTTGTATCAGGACCGCCGTTGTACTTTTATTAGTTCATTTGTATCTAGTAAATTCCATCAACAAGAATTGTAGTACTTGATAGATTTAGAAGACCGGTTGTTTTTATTTTGACCTTAGAGTCGCGCTTGTATTATTATGGTTTTCTGGTAGATTGGTTTTCTTTTGAGTTTTGAGCCTCGCCATTCGGCGTTGTATATTTTAGTGCATTGTGTGGTTGTTTCCGTCTTTTGGCGTAGAGCTAGCTCCCGCTTGGGGATGCCTTTTTATTGCTGCTTATATATATATTCTTATTTGTACCCGTTTGGGGCCAGTTTTTACAAAGAAGACTCTGCCGAAATTTTTGAGAAAATTTGATGTTACTTTTAAACATGTTTTTATTTACTTCTTCTTTTAAATGGTTTAGATTTCTGGGCTTCGGCTTACTTAGATTACGTCGCGCCTCTAAACGCTTCGTAATTTAAGTGCCGGTCACGTTCCGTACTTTCGGGTCGTGGCACAAAATCTGTAACGGTGACCCAAAACACTGACCTGCTCCAGATATCGGTATCTGGAGCAGCCTTTTATTCACGGTTGTAACCATGAACAAAAGTCTTTAGTCACGGTTATAATCGTGAACAAAGTTTTTTTTTAAATAATTAAATTTTTCGCGCCCCACACGCCTTAATTTCAATCACAACAAGTAATACATAATTTCCATTCACGCAATATATTCAAATCTCATGCATTATATGATAATCAAAATAATAAACTCCAAATTGCACACAAATATAAAAAAATGTATGTGTCAACAAATCAAAATATATATATGTCAACAAATCGTACAATATGATCAATACTCCACAAATGAACAAATGTATGTGTCAACAAATTAAAAAAATTGAACTAATGCCGTTGGGACGACGATCCACCACCATCGTCCCGTGGCCTAAAGAATTTGCTCAACACATTCTTTATGGCATGCTTGACGAAATCGTCATGCGACTACCTCATGTCTCGGATCTCCGCCGTAAGCTCCTGCTGCTCATGCCGTGTCTCTTGCTGCATCTGAAACTGCTGCTCCACCTGCTCGCGGAGCCAACAGATCTCCTCCTGCAGCGCAACTGCCGCATCCACACGCGTCTGAATCACAGCGTGTACTTAGGCACGGTCGAACGCCTATCAAAAAATCAATAGGCCCCGGGACCAACCCCATGCTCATACCTACCGTGATGCCCGTTGGATATCAAATCCAGAATAAGCATAATGGCGGTGATCGAGTCGCCAGGGCCAAGTCCCAAGGCGTCCGTTTGCTTCTGGAACACTGTCTATACAGAATACACATACAAAAAGACACATGTGCTAATTTAAAATACATAATAAATTTGATTATATGAAACTTACCATGTACGCGCCCGTGCCCTTATGTAACACGGCCCACCCCTTTGCTTTATTGTAGTCAGCGGGGTCTTTCTTTCTCTGCAATGAAATTAGAATTTAGTTTAATAATTAATCAACTGTATAGAAAACATATGAAATTAAGTGTCGAAATACTCACCAAATGCCGCCGAGCGTTGACCTGCGAGCGCTTCCCTTGGATCGGGATAGCGCGTTCTCGCACACCGTTGTTCCGGTTCTGCTTATTTTGAACCAACATCGTCTTGCAAAAATAAAAATTATAATATATTTTAGAATATGATTTCATGTTATATTGTTAAAATCTTAAAAATTAAATTGATGCTTGCACATCATCACGCTCAAAATAGATGACAAGAAGCGACCAATCCTCTCTCGGGATCTCTAGCGCTATGACCTCCATCAAGTACCTCCGCTGATTCTCAATCGCCGCGGCCCAGGGAAGGTAAAGCTCACTCTTCACTTCCCATCGGCAATATCGCTTGATCACTTGATACTGGTCTAAGAAGTGAGAAAGGGTACGATCTATATCGAATGGACTATACACGCCCTCCTCGCCAGGCTCGGCAACGAATCCGTAATTCTTCCTGGTCTGAAATTTAAATATATTAAACAAATAATTATATGTATATGTATATAAATACGATCGAAATTTAAATGTGTGAAATGATATGTTATACCTCCTCCGACCCAAAAAAACCGCGTAGCACGCTCAGTTTAGGCCTTGTTCCACCGAATATGGAGCGGGTACTTATAATAAATACGGATCTCCTGCCCAACATAATCCCCCCACTGGGTTGCGTACTTTCCAGCAGGCACTCATGTTGCGTCAAATAACAGATCCCATGGCCCGGCATCCTTGGGCGGCCTGTAGCAATCGGGTCCTGTCACTCTCCGCTTCCCAGAGTATGCTAAGTTAGGCACGTGACATAGCCAACCATGCTACCTGTGGATAGGAAAATCCTTCCACAGTCACATTACGGCTGTAGAGATATCAAGAACAGGAAAGTAAACTAAACTATCTAGTACATGTCCATAAGCCAGAGTAAATGAGTCAAGAAATAATATAATGTGCGGAAGCAAAAGATCTAATAAATAAACACCTGGAATGGTAAATCTGGATACCAACAGGGTCCTCACCGCTTGGTCTAACAGCGGCAGTACTCCTGATCGGTCTGCAACGAAGGTAGAGGAATCTGGGCCATGCAAAACCCAGACGTCAGCGCATCATAACATAGAGCAATAATATATAAACGGGGTAGAAAGACATGCAAGTATGATCAAAAATGGTAAAGCAGATGTAACAGCAATATAAATCAGGGCAGTGAATGGTAGTGTGCAGTGAGTGACCTAAACTGGTCTATTGGGTTAACTACTCTCAAGTCTTTGAAATCAATTTGATGAATCATCGATATAACTCAATAGTATCCCGTGCGTGCCCGGGATCACGGTCTATGACTCTCGGGCTGAATCCGAGACGTGCCGTAAGGCAGTAAAGGGTAGTAGGTAATGACGAGTGATGTTAGCAGTATCACCCCGGGGCTGGTCTAACCCGTAAGACTGATCAGAAAAGGTAGAGAACTGTCGAGTTACAAGTCAGGTTTCATCATTAATTTCCCCATACCCCCAAGTTATATGTGTTCAAGTCAAGTATTAAATAATCTAGAGCTAATGCCAACACAGGATCAGGCAGGTACAGGTTTGTCTGGATAGACAACAGGAACTGTACGTAAGGACAACAGGTCAGGTTTGTTGGCATTAGACACAAGATCAGGTAACAGGTAAAGCCATGGTATATCAGATCAAGTCAGGTAGTATATAGGTATCATGTCATGTCGAGACGTGCACGGTACCAAGTCGTGTCAAGTAGTAGGTGTAACAAGTCATGTTAGGGTGCACAAGATGTCATGTGGGTGCTCATAATCAAACTAACAGAAGCATGAGTATACAAAACAAGCATGGGTACTAATAGAACAATAAACTGGAACATTGTAATGTGAAATGCAATAAGGTACAGATTAGGTATATAGATGCACAGTTATAATTAGGGTTAAAGTTTAAGTTCCAATATTAATTAAACTACACTTCATCAAATATGGAATGTGAAATTTCAATGTTATACATCCAAGTGATCTATTGATGCAATAATATGTATACTAGACGAGATGGATGCAAACGGGTGTTTGAAACATTATAAACTATCTAACAGGGTACTATGGGCCATGTAAATAATTATAATATGATTTAAATATAGATATGGGTAATAGGTATAGTAAATCAAAATGCAATATAGTATGTTCCGAGTTATGAATCTAAAATGATAAAATGGACATCGAATGTTAAAATGTAACATGAGACATTGGATTAAATCTATAGGTTTAACATGTAATCAAATAAGTATAAAGTATTATGAATAGTATGTAGCAAGTTTCACTTGCCTCGACGGATCGCGATACGGTATACAGAGCGTCACACGTCGGCAAGAAAAGTCACGACGCGCGTACGGTACACGGAACGAGTTCAAACAACGCACAAGGGGATCACACGGGTCGGCGATGCTTGCTGGGTCGTCATGATCGTCGGCTAAGCTACCGGCTCCGGAGATCTAAACAAGGACAGAGAACATTAAAGAAAGCAAAGGAAAGAAAAGAAGAAAGAAAGAAAGAAATGAAGAAGGGGATGAAGGAGAAAGAAGAGGTAGCTTACTGGGTTTGGGGGAAGGTTGCGAGGGTGTCGACGGCGTCGACAGAGCTCCGGCGAAGAGGGTTGGTTGTTAGGGTTTGGGTCGGCTGATGTTGGCTGGGGTGTTGTGCAGGGTGTGTGCAGGTGGGTTCTTGGAGAATGAGGGAGATGAGGAGGTGGTGAAGGAGAAGGAGGTGATGGTTTTGACGGGGATGGTGATGACTGGTCGTGGGGTCGCCGGCGATGGAAGGAAGTTGAGGAGCTAGGGTTGGGTTAGGGTTTTCTTGATCGGGTTGGCTGCAGGTGGTGCTCGGGTGAGGAAGGGAGAAGAGAAGAAGAAGGAGATGATGGAGATGAGGAGAGAAGGAGAGACGGCGATGGCGAGGGTGGTCGGCGGCAATGGGGTGAGGTGTTGGATTCTTGGTGTGTGCGGCTCGGGAATGGTGAAGAAGAAGACGAGGAGGAGGAGAATGGAGACGAGGGTGGAGGCAAGGTCGGGGAAAAGGAGACAGAGGAGGTGGCTAGGGTTTGGGTTGAGTTTGCAGTGGGTTTCTCGCGTCGAGCTCCGGGTTTAAAAGAGAAGAGAGGGAGAATAAGGAGGGAAGTGACGGTATCACGTCGGCGGTGACCCGACTCGAGAAGCGAACAGTGTTCGCGAGAGGAGTGAGAGAGAGCGCGAGAGGAGAGAGAAAGGGAAGAGAGAGAGAGAGAGAGAGAGAACCGTGAGGGGAGAGAGAAAGAGAGAGGAAAGAAAGGGAGAGAGATTTTGAGGGGGGCCCGGAGAAAATAGAGAAGGAAAAAGAAAGGGAGAGAGAGCAGGTGGGGTCGGGTAGAGAGAGGGAGAGAGTTATGATTGGTTTAAAATATTTTTAAAGAAAGATTTTAAAAGATTCGTAAACTGTAAATATATTAAACTGTTAAGAATAATTAAAAATACTAATAAAATTTGATATTTTTGGAAAATACAAACTTAATCCAAAACGTGCCTGGATCGGGTCTAAAAATTCAGTTTTACAATATGAAAAATATATGCGACTCCCAAATTTTAAAATGAACGCTTAGGTAACGAAAAAGCATACCCCCAAGAACAGACGCACGTACGTGCGCGTAGCCATCCAAACACGTCCGTTTTACTGAACGGGACGAGAACAAGATGCATGGACGCTACCACAGGGTTAAGGGTATCAAGCAGGCTAAGAAATCCAATTTTAATTTATTTTACGTGATCTAAAAGATGTTATATGTAAAAGGTACGATGCCAAAATAAAGTTAATATGCAGTCCACATTAAATGCACGTGTCTATTTAACAAGCCAGGGTTGTCTATAAATATAAATCAACCAGTTCAAGCAAGCGGGTCGGGTCGAATGTAGTGTAAAGTGTAAAAATACCATTCGCACCCAAAATACGTTAAATCAAAAAATACCACGAATAAGAAATACGAGAACTGGAATTGGTATAAATGAACTCGGGTGTTACAGGCCCAGTAGGACCGCTCGTCCTAACACTGCTCGATCCTGTGAAAAAAATGAGTATACATACACAATATAATAATATTTAGAATATGAATATAAAATTTGACAAATTTAAATTACAATCGTTATTTAAAATTTTAAGAAAATATCGATTATACCTTCCGTCTACGGCGTAGCACTAGAACCGATACCAGATGCCATCCCGCGAGTAGAATGTGGATCTGTAAACAATAAACTGTTAGATGATTCAATATCCACCTATATTGCAATGATATATCAAATTTTTAATGAGTAAACTACGCACCATGCGCAGCAGTGACTGAGGTATGAGGACCCGCTGACGCACTAATAGGAGTAGAGGGAGACGGCGACGCTGCGGGTGATCTGGCGGTAGTATGGTGAGCGCCAGGAAGGATAGTAGAGACAGTCGGGGGTGATGCGGTGTGAGTAGGAGGGGCCATGGGGGTGATGTAGCGGTAATAGGGGAGCGCTGCTAGGGATAGGTGCTGGTGCTGTGACTCCCGTGCCTGCTGAGGGTCCTGAGATAGTCTCGTCGGCGAGTGTGGATCGACTCAGAATGTCCTGTAGACACTGTCTCTTTTGGCGTTTAGTGCCTTTGCCTGCATCCATGATCAAATCCTACATATATATCTAAAATTTATTTCATTACTTATAATCATTATATAATTTAGAGCATTCAGTTTAACTTCATTACCTAACATATTTATGTGGTACATTATTTGAAGATTCGTTAGGTGGATTCTCAAAATCTTGAGCCGTAACAATCAATTAGCCGATGTCACTTCTTATAAATGTATAGATGGGCGGCGCGGAATAGTTTAGATCCCTGGTACGTTTAGTAGATGACTGAGATATGTTATCACGGGATCTTCATCGTCGCTCTTATCTTCAGAGCCATTCAATATCGGCACATTATAATAATCTCTCGGTTTCCAACGACAAATAACATCCCAGTCAACCTTCTATAAGTCCCGAGAATAATATATTTGTGTTGTCATTGTGGGAAAGATAAAGTTGTCTTATTTTGGTAACATCCGTTTGGTGTTTACTAAAATCAGACCGTATTGATCGACCTTCATATCCCGGTCAGACTTGATATCGTACCATCTACATTTGAATATCTAAAATGGGACAGTCGTATGCTGGTATGAGACCGCTATAACTTCTTCAAGAACACCGTAGTAGGGATTTCCATTCTCGTCGATGGTTTCGACACCGCTATTTTGCGTAGCTCTAATACGTTCCGTACTTTCTACCTCAAATTTATATCCGGATACCACCGGCCCATTGTAAAACCTAACTATAATCGTTGGACCGTTTAAAAGGTCGTGGACCTCTCTTTGAATCTGCTCTTCATGATTCAATTGTTCGTTCACTTCTTTTATAGACCAAGCGGCGAAAGTGTACATCTGTTCTTGTTCGATCCTATCATTCGACCACATCTTAGGATTCAATCTCTTGAGTATATCTTTGTGCGCTCTGTTCGTTAATATACAGTTATATTAATTAGATTAAATTTAATTTCAAATGTTTAAAACGATGAAATAATAAACACTTACTTTACATATTTAGCAAAACATTCGTTATTTATCAAAATGTACGCATGTACACTGGCTGTGAGATCGTAAGACATGTTTTTTAGCCTTCCTGCTCCAATTAGACCGTTAGGAACATTCTGCGGTTTGTTCAGTTTCGTCCTGATATCTTCGTTCAGGAAACGAGTACAGAAAGTCATGACTTATTTCAAGAGATAATCTTGCGCAATCGAACCTTCAGGACGATTCTTTTTGCGGATATAGTTTTTTAAAGTTAACAGATATCTGTTGAAAATAATAGATATTAATAATTATTTACAATTTAAATAATGAATAATAAATACCAATAATACATCTCGATTGGATACATCCAACGGTAATGGACCGGACTGCCAATCCGGACCTCGGTTGCCAGATGGACAGACAAATGCACAATAATGTCGAAAAAGGAAAGTGGAAAGATAGTTTCGAGCTTGCATAGAATCAAAGGAATATCTTTTTCGAGCTCTGCTATCTCATTGTAGTTCATGTTTTGGAACACAAGTGGCGGAATTATGTGCAAAAGTCGTTAAGTACGAGACTAACTTCTAGTTTTACCGATGCTCTGAGGCATAAAGGAAGAAGATGCTGCATCAATGTATGGTAATCGTGGCTCTTGAGTCCTACGATTTTTCCGTTTTCTACCTGCAACTGTTTGGAAATATTTAATGAGAAACCGTCATGGACTTTCAATTCTTTCAACACACGCAAGAACCGCCTCTTCTCCTCTTTGTTCATATTGTAGATTGCCGATGGGTCTCGTAATAACTCGGTTTACCAGCCATAGGCCGAGATTGCAATTCTTTTCTAATGGACAAACCATCCAAATTCGTCAAATCACAACGAGCGTTGAGATTGTCCATCGTTTTTCTATCCTTACACAGCAAAAGATTGATGGTGTGCTCGGAGACGCCCTTCTCAATATACATGATATCTAAATTGTGGCGTAGCGGTAGATCGGACCAGTACAAAAGCTGAAATAAACCACTAAGTTTCTTCCAGCTAGATAGATATGGCATTGCATCTTTATTCTTGTAGAGTGTTTTTCGTCATGCTATTGAGATAGGAAATACGCGTCGCTTGCCAGGCGTATTACAAATTCCCCATGTCTGGGTAAGTGAGGGTTTATTGGTTATGGGGATCCGAATCTCCGGCAGCCGCGGACTAAACTACTGTTAATTACACCTCATTTTTGGAGCAAGAGAACCTCCGATTGACGGGTAAAACTAGTCATGCGAACTCAATGTGTGGTGTGCGTATATTGTCTTTTGGACGATCGGGAGCCTAGCAGAATTTACGGGGGTCCTAAGGAAGGAGGAAGTGTTTTGAGTGTGGAGCATGTGAGAAAAAGAGTGGTGAGGAGCGTTCTAAGGACGAGACAACACGTGACCGCTGAGCGCTAGCGGGCCATGTGCCAGGCACATGGGCTCTGGACGCCAGCGGGTCACGTGCGCCGCATGCGACCGCTGGAAATATCGGTGGAAGAAAAGGCTAAGCTCTTAGGTTTAGAGTTGAACATCCGAACAGGAATTGGATGTAGATTTGGAGTTAAACACCTAAAATATTTGGATTCGGAGTTAAACTCCTAAAAGATCTGAATTTGGAGTTGAACTCCTCAAAGATCTTCAGAGAGGATCAAAAAGGACCCCTTTCTTCTCTCTTGAGTGTTGGATCCTCCCAAAGTAGGATTTTTGGAGGTGGGTCTTCTTCCTCCTCTTCACTTTTTGCTGAATCTCGAGGAAAATGAGAGATGGGGTGTAACATTTCAGAAAAATAAAATATTATCTTTGAAATTTAAATAAATAAAATAATAAGTTTTATGGATATTATAAAAAGTATGGAAATTAGTTTTAATGAAATGGTATGATTATATACATATAGTTTGGAAAATATTTGGAAATTTATAAGAATTATTGATTTTGAAAGAATTTATGGGATTTGGGCATTTTATAAATTATTATACAATTATTTGTATACAAATTAATACTAGACTTGATTAATAGTTCACTAATTATGCATTAATCTTGTTTATGTATTATGACATGCAACATAACATATTGCAACACTTGTTACATTTTTATGAATCATGGCTTCTTTCTTTAAAATGATTTTGTTTTAAAATGAAAAGAAAAAGAAAAAGGAAAAATAAAATAAATGATATTTTAAGAGGGGGGCATGGAGGCATAGGCCTTGAGGAGAGAGAGTGAGAAAGAGAAAGAGAGAGAGAGAGAGAGATGTATGGCTACTAGATTTTTTCTTCATTTCATCCTTCCTTCATTTTTCTTCATCTCCCTTCCCTTCTTCCTTCATCACCTCCCTCCACCTCCTCTACCACCACAAACCACCTCCAAAGCTCAACCAAAATCTCACCTTTCCTTCACAAAAAATGACCAAAACTTCATCACATACCCCATGGGTGAATCAAGTTGAGATTTTGAGCACTTTAGCAACCTTAGAATTTTCTTGAGTTGCTTCAAAGAGGTAAATCCTACCCTTCTAGTTAAGTTATCAGTTTTCCTAAACTTCTATAGTAGTTTAGAGTTAAACTAATGTAGATTAGTGATGTTGGAAAATTCCAAGATGAGCTTTAGGGAATATTTAGAGTTGTGAAGGTGTAATTGAGATTTAGTTAGTGACCAAAATCCGTCTAGTGCTAGAATTCCGGACCAAACTGAGTTTAAAATCCTAAAATTTATAGTTTAGTTTTCCGATATCGGATTTTTGTGTAAAATGTGATGTGATATTAGGATCTGCTATAACTCATGGGCTCTGAAAAAATTTTAGCAAACACAGTGAGACAAGCAGGTGATTAGGAGCATACCCTAGAGACCCGAGATCCCAACTCCACTATCTGGCCACAGATTTAACCTCCATGGCCGCAAATTGCGGCCTGACCTTGAAGCTAGGGTTTAGTTCTTGTTCCATGGCTCCTTTATCTGATAATTAGACCTATCCTATATGCAAAATATCCTAATTCAACCTAGAGAAAAAAACTGGAAGTGTTTTCCCAAGTTGTTCTCGTTTTGCGACTTTTGTTAACTTGAGTTTTGACATTAGAGTTTTGACTCGGCCGTTTGACGTTTTTACGTCAACGTCGTGAGTTGATTGGTTATTCTTGCATGCGTAGACCATAGGTTCTAATCTATATATGTCTTGTTTGTCGTATCGATTTTCGGATTTGATTTTGATATCAATACGAAGTGTATTGAACTGTAGATACCTTCGCGTGTACTTCGGGACGACAAGGGAGAGCAAGGCATTCATCGACTTTGGATAAGCGAAGATTGTAGGTGAGTAGATATATATCTACGGGGGAAGTCGGATGGATGGCGTATAGCACCCCCGCAACCGTAGAATAGGATACTTTTATATTTATATATATGTCAATGTGAGATATAGATACTTAGCAAATAGGGTTCTAGGAGACCGTAGGATTAGAATAAGCGTAATCATAAGATGGTATACCCTTAGCCGTATTTTTCCTCTTAGTTGTGAGCCTTTGGTTTTATATTGTCGCGCACACACACGGTCACGCACACTTGGGGTGATATGAGATGTGTGTGTGTGTATATATGTGTTTATATATATATATATAGAGAGAGAGAGAGACACACACACACACACACACACAAGTAAGATGAGGGTATTATATGTTAAATGGATATGAGTTGACATGATCGGACATGATGTCACGAGATTATGATATATGATTTTAGGCTGAAGCATCGTATCATGATATGATATATTAAAGGATCATTGGGCGATATACACATAACATGCGATAACATGTGACTTGATGAAATAATAAATGTACGTGAACTTAAATAAGTACCCTTGATTATAATATCGTACGATGGATGATACCGTACGAGATATGATATAAAAATGATATTGACCCGTACTCTCAATTTGAGGATGCCGTACGATGGATTTTACCGTACGAGGTATATATATATATATGATGACGGATCCGCACTCTTGACTCGAGGAGGCCGTACGATGGATCATACCGTACGTGATGCTATGAGGCTGGATCGCTGACTACTAAATATAACGACTCGAAATGCTATAGATTTCTAATTACTTCCGACTTGGGATTAGTTTAGCCTTTTAGTCTTTTAACTACTTAAGTAGATGTTAGAGTACAACTAGATCCATACCTATTTTCAAAATTAACGAATCTTATGCATTTTCAAAAGACAAACCCGAGGGACGCTGCGGATTTTCAAAAGGCGTCTCTTTTTCTCAAAAACACTGTAGCCCATACTTTTCTAAGAACAACGATTCGTACTATTTTAAATACGATAACTGTATGGCTCGTATATAGATATATATAACTTATATCGTTGCATTTTATATATATTTATACATGTTCTTTCATTAGTTATTATGAGCTCGTCTGCTAAGACACATGCACCATTACCGATGATGCGCATGTTGCATGTACACTTACTTGCCGGCTCACACACTTATTTATCGGTAATTTCCATGCCACATACACATTAGAAATCATTGCATCACTCGTATAGCCTGGTAAATTGTAGCTTAGTTGTATTGTTTAGCATTCATGATCTCACATGCTAGTTTAGATATCGCATTTCTTACTTAGATGCCACATGCATTTATTTATATACATTCTGGCTATGCACTGTAAAATGGCTCTATGCCAGTATTCATTGTTTCATTATTGACTCATTATTATGAGATTTCAGTTTTCATGAGATTTCTGGATTTGGGGAAACCGCATGTGAATTTTATAAACTTATGATCATTTCAAAAAGGAAAATGCGGTTTCTCGTGATATGATGTGTAGCGTCTACCATGAGATTTCTCGGTTCTTGAGCCATATATATACCTGATTCGAGGAGAGAGGAGGCACCGTCTGTGGGTATATTGTGAACCCGGTGCGGTATCCCGGGGCAAGAAGATCGTATAGAGAGACGTTGAGCCCGGCAGGGGAGCACTACCGACTGGTGATATTTAGCTCAGCGGATATCCGGAGGATACCGACCGGAGTCGTGAGATCATATGGATATGGGGCCAATCTGGACAGACGGAGCCCGAGATATGAGGATTATGTGTCACTGCTAGACAAGGTTAGGATAATATCTCAAAAATACCAAATACTACTAACATTTTGGTTTGAGATATTGTGCAGATTAGCTCAGGTCTGGAATCCAAGAGATCCGGGATAAATCAAGATGTCGGAATCGAATCTGCCAAAATACTAAAGCAAATCATGAGATCTAGCAACGGCAGAGACTCGGAGAATTATTTTCAGAATCCATACATCGAAAGGATCTCTAAATATCAATACAAAACACCACAAAAAATCCCAAAGCCTGATCGTACTATACTGCGGTGGATCTGCGGCTAAAGTGTGTGACATGCGGCGGAACCGTGGCGGATCTAGGGCCGTAGGATATGAGATTTTGTGGTTTGAATGATATCTGCGTATATTATTATATGGAATCTAGGGTTTCTACTTTCTGTGACTATATAAGAGATCGAGAGCTTCACATTACTGATTATCATCAAAGAGGTCAAGAGGTCCAAAGCGATCCACGCATCCGAGTGATCATCAGCTAGTCATCTACTTCTAATAAGATAGAGACCTAGAGCAACTAGGGTTCTTGTACTCTACTTTTAAAAGTTGTATGCAATAGTTGATTAATAAAGGTAGTGTTTTTATTATTCTTTTTACAATTAAATTTCGCACTTACTTTCTGCATCTTAATCATGTTTTCATTCTTCAACCTTTCTTCTAAATCTTAAATCATGAGTGAGTAATTCCTAGCTTGCTAGGGTTCATAGGATAGGGTAGATCAATAGATGATAAAATCTTTTAATCTCTTTTATACATTTTAAAGTTTTTACACTTTAGCAAAATAAATGTTAACATCCTTATCGGGCACGCTACCAATTTATTGATAGTCACGACCGCGATTTGAGATTGGTTTAACACTTTTTTTAAGGGTTAGACATGAATAGACATCAATGCAAGGACAAGGGTTTGTAGTGGGGAAACACTAGTTTCTTCTAAAGAACCCTAATCTACATTCATCACTATCGATCTAGATTTGAACTATTAAAAGATAAAATGAGTCATTTTTAATTAGTCATCCATTACTACTAAGTCCTATGAACTCTACAAGATTTTTCTTCATAAACTTTACATCCGTATTAAAATAGATCTACAACCAATCACCTTTCTTTCATTCAACTCGTCTAAAATAAGAAAAGAGTTCACGTTTCCCTGCGGATGACCCGTACTCATCGCGGCTAGCTACTAGCGACACCGTTTTGATTGCGGTTACTTTACGAACACACTATTTTAAGATCAATCAAATGGTGTCGTTGCCGGCGAAACGGTCGTAATTTTTTTCTTGCTATTCGGGTTGATTTCGTATAAAATCCAGCAAACATATTATAAACGAGAACCAAAACAGCATCTTGTGTATTTAACGATTATTGTGCGAGTTTTGCAAGGGAATCTGGAAAAACTGGAGCAAGAAAACAGAGATTCAGATACTTTCAACGTATCCCAGAAGAGCATAGAAGAACACTGAAGAAAAATTGGAAAACAATCCAACCAACTTGCGGCGGAACCGCGGCATATAGTGAGGTTTTGCGGCGGAAACGCGGTGGCTTGGTGGTGTTGGGCCCTGATTGAATGATTCTTGGTGTGTAGGTAGAAAATGTATAGAAATCACAACCAAAAAAATTTATACCGCAATCAATTAACGGTGTCGATGTAGCACGTTAATGAATACGGATCGTCCACTGAGATGTGTGTTTTGCTCGCTTTCATTTTAGATGAGTCGAAATGAAAAGATAAAAGAAAAATTGCAAGAAAATTGATTCAGGAATTTTGAAATTTATTTTCAAGAATGGTAAAGAACTAGATCTAAAGATCAAGAATCAATAAAAATCTAGAAGATGTCCAAATCTAATGAACTATCAAGATTTGTAATGAGGCTCGTAGGAATCGATCGAATCTATAGAAGTGATGAAAACTTGTGATTACATTTTCTTATCCATTAATGATTTGTTGCTAGATCGATGACGATCAACGAGATTTAAGGATCTCTTGAGGAACTAGGGTTTCTTCATCTCATCCTTTGTCCTTTCGTTAATTATCATTAAAGTACTAGCCTCTAATAAATTGAATTACCGATCGTTGATCTCTAATTAAGAGCGAAAACATTCAAGAAAGTATCTCGCTCGAAACTAGATTGTCGATGATTCAATTTACAAGAGTTTACAAAACTTATAGGAATTAAGAATCGTTTCAAGATTGTAATCATCATCATCTATGTATTCTCTCGACTCCTCCACGAGCGGAGTTTTTACTGAAGCATTATAACAAAGAACACAATCAAGAATCGAGATCTAATCATAATGCTCAAATATATAGATAAGCAAGATAAAGAAATTTCACCTTTTATTATTCAACAATTCCGTTACAATTCGCTCAAGATCTACAAGATTCGAGGAAAGAACTCGATCGTTCATTTAGCTCCGCACCGTCTCCGTGAGTCACGGATCGTCTTGGATCACTTGCTCGGTTGAAGATCGGCGTCGCTTCTAAAAGGTTGAAGGCTTTTTGCTTGATTTATACTCGGAGATCTTGAATTCAATCAAATTGTGTCACTCAATTTGATTTGAATTTTGATTTGGATCTACAATTTTTCCCTCCAAAATTAACCACTAACTAACTAACTAACTCCCAAAACCCTAGATCTAGATGTCATTTTATAATCCCTCATTTTGAATCTTCCCTCCAAAGCTAGGTTGTCAGAGAGAGGCTTCTAGAAGAAGTTTGTTGGAGGGAATAGTCTAGAATGAGGAATATTCTAGGGTAAGGTTGTTAGGCCGAGTCTTCTGGATAAAGCCACATGGTCTTCAGGAGTCTTCTGGAAGTATTGGCTGTTATGAGAAAGCACGTGGGGAAATCTGGGAAAGTGACGTGTCCATTGCGCCGCGGATCCACCGCATGGAGGCCTATTTGGCCGCGGATCCGCGGCCCTTTGGTGGCTTTGGTGTCTGGAAATTCCTCTGCTGCTTTGTGTTGGCCTCAAGGTATTTTTATGATGTCTGGAATCTTTTTATACTTTTCTGCTTACTACCATATCACAAGTCTTGGACTTGGCATATTTTTACCAGCATTTTTAACAGTTTCGGCTCTTTTCCTGGAATTTCCTGCACAGATTCTCGAGACAAGTGTTGCGCTATACAAAGATTATGCGTACAATGATAAACACTCAATTTCCCTCAAAATACCGGTTATAATACATAACACAAGTTATTTGGTATTTTACAGTCAATTTGCAAATATGTGCTATATTTATACTGAACATCTTTAGATGATTGCAAATAGTAGGGAAATTGATGTGTTAAAAATGCAATATTTTCGACTAATCAAATTCCCCCAAACTTATTTTTGGTCGTCTTGAGCAAACTGTTTTATTAAAAAAAGAAGGAGAAAATAAAGAAAAAGAAAAACTAACTAGCACACTTTCGTAGGCAAGACGATTGCACTGAGCACGTGCAACAAGCCTTTAAACCTCTCGGTGTCCCTAGTAGGAGGGGTGTTGTCTCCTGAGGGTTTTCAGCGGATTGCACCCACCAAATCCAATGATAAAAGGAAGACCGTGAAAGTTACATATAAAGATAAGAATTGTAAAAGAAAGACTTTGAAAATTAGAGTTTCTAACTATACTAGCTTTTCGGTTGTCATGAACCCTATCTTAATAGTCATGAAAATATATTAGAAATCACATCATCCCACAATAAAACATCGCCTTTATTCTTCATTCCTACCTTTCTTCCAAACATCGATCATATAACCCTACGTGTGTGTAAAGAACATCCCTACACTCGGAGAATTCAATTCAAACTATCATACTCTTGTCCATCAACCTCAGTACTTTTTAATTAATGAATATTTAGATGGATTTGCTCACAAATTTTCATGCGACCGTTAATACTTCTTGAGGTACTAACCGACCGATTACTCATGTGCTTGATTATACGGTATATTTTCCTCGTCTTGCACCACCTAAGACTTAGCAGTGGCTCCCAGACCAGTTGGTCTAAGGCACTAGGTGATGAAGCACCCTCGCTATATTTTTTTATTGCTGCCTTGGCGATAACAAAACCAGTGTTCATTTTTCTTCACCTTTTTATATTTTCTTCATTTTGTTTTTATTTCCTTCATACTTTGGCTTTTAGACAAGAGCATTTCAAGGTATCCTCTATTATCCCGAGTTTCAAGACGTGTATAAGTGCGTATAGTAGGGTATCAACGTTCAAATATTTGGCTTCCAGAATAGGAACTATTTTTCAGACTTATTTTTATCCTCAGATTAGTGACTTCCTTCATCTTACTAACTCTTGGGACAACAGCTCATAACTACTTATTACTAGTTCGTTTAAGAAAACTTCTAATTTTCTTGGTTTTCTTAAATTTTTCCAATTTTTTGGATGTAATTTTTCACTATCTAATCTTTTATTATCTTATTTATGTACAAAAAATTTTATATATTTTTTTGAAAATTTTTAAATTTTTATATGTTTTATATGTTTTAAATGATATGTTTTGTGCTTATGCAAAGTATGATGCAAAGCGATACATAAATAAGCACAAACCTCCACCAAACTTATTTTCAACAGTGTCCTCGCTGTTGCTATCTGCTAAACCTCAAAAAACCTGTAAGCTTGGGAGGATATTTATTAACGGGGGCAAAATATATTAAAGTGAAAATCCTCCCCCAAACTTATTTTTGGCTCACAATATTGAGGACAACAGTTATTTCAAGAGCCAAAAATACAAACCCCCCCCCCTCAAACATGAGTTAGACAATATGAAGCATTTTAAGAGGGGGTGAGTCATTTGGTCAAAGTAAGACTTTACAAAGACCAAAAGTTAACACCAACCATTCAAAGATTTTATCAGTATTGCGTATAGGTCGGTGGAAGAATGTGTTGTATCGAGTCAGGAAAAAGTGGGGAAGGAATAAGAGGTGGTCTGGAAAGGGTTTGAATTTTAAATTAGAGAAAAGAAAGAATGAGATGTGAATGATTAGGAAGAAGGAGTGGTGGCGGTTCAACTTCTATAGGTGGAGGTTGATCAATCACAAAATTCGTATTGTTTAGAAATTCAAGTTCGTCAGCAAAAAGTTCTTCAAAACTTTTATCAATGGTGTGATCGAACATTTTGCTGTCAAAAAGTTTTGTGCCAGATTTTACCATACTTGATTTATCAAAAATTATTGAGGTAGAAAATTAGAAAAACTCATCTACCTCATTTTCAAAAATATCCAAATCAAGTTGGCTTTCTGGGATTGTCGAACTTGAACTATCGAATTGTGATTCATCAACACTCACTATCATTTGAGGAACAGAAAAAGAACCAGAGATAGTGGAAGATGAAATGGGTAAACCTATTGATGTGTCGAATGTCGCTAAACCAGATGTGGGAGATGAAGGCTGAATTTCGGGTTGCTCTTCGGGTATATGAATATCAACAACTTCAAGACGTATTTGGGGTTCGGGAAGAATTAAAGGCTCAAGATGATGACCACAAGGAAGTGAAAGGTTCTGATGAATTGGTGGGACAACCTCATCCAAAATTTCGGGTTCATCAATCAATATATCCCCAACGTCAATCACCTCATTCAAGTGAAGATTAAAATTCTGAAACACCTCATTCAAAGAATGGTTTTCAATCAATTTTGGTTCAAGGGTGGAGGTGTAGAGATCACAAGGATTTGGCATGGTTTCACTTGAAATGGACCCTTCGCAGTCGGGTAAATCAAACATTGCATTATTACACAACTTCTCACACATTCTATCGTCAATTGGTGAATCCTTTAGTGCACACGATGAATCTGTGAAACTGGAGTTGTGGATTTTAGTTTGGAAAGGGAATGTTTGATTAGGAAAGGTGTACAACTCTCTCTCACTATCCAAATTCTCAATTTGTCCTATGCCCGAATTATATACTGAAAAATTTTAGGCCGGTTTGAAATTTGTTGCTCCTTCATATTTAGCCTTGATTCCCTTCCATTCCTCTCTGATGCGGTTCAACATCACTAATCCTTCTTCTAATGTCCGCTCAAGACTAGACTTGGGTCGATAAGGAGTTCCAGTATAAGATTGAAATTCGAGTGGACAATTAAAACTCCCAAATGGTTGATTAGAAGGACTGTTTAGAGAAGGTGGAAAAGACGGATTTGATTGGTAGGAACAGAATGATTGTGAAAATTGGGCAGGAGTAGGGTCAACATTGTGATAAGAAGAATTTTTATATTGGTTCGTCGGTTGGTTATTGGACATCATACATGCTACAAACCGATTATGAAATTCTTTTTTGGAAAGTGGAGGTGATAGTTGATATTGGTCCGGGTTGAAACTTTGGCCTCTAGCCCTAACTATATTATCAGCAATTGACATACGTCTAGGGGCATCCTCACTCGGAGTATCAACTAAAATGGATGTAGGATTAGGATACGGTTGATATTGGTTCGGATTGAAACTTTGGCTTCTAGACCTAGCTATATGCTCAGCAATGGACATTCGTCTAGGGGCTTCCTCACTCAGAGTATCAACTGGAACGGATGTAGAATTAGGATACGGTTGATAAGACCTAGACTGAGGTGGCCAACTGTTTCTACCCGCTTGTTCTATCCGATCTCTTAAGGACATGGAAGAGCCGGACGGTACACCGAAAGGATTACGAAAACAATCAATTTCAAGTTGTGAACAACAAAGTTCGGCAAGAGTTTTTCTGTTCGGGTCACCCATTATAAGAAGAGGAGAGGGGGAAAAGGGTAAAAAGGGTAAAAGGAGGGGAAAAGTAATTGGTTTGTTTTGAAAAGGGACGGATTTTTGAAAATTCACACAAACATGCACAAGCAACCCTATATCTACAAGATTCGAGGAAAGAACTCGATCGTTGATTTAGCTCCGCACCGTCTCCATGAGTCGCGGATCGTCTTGGATCACTTGCTCGGTTGAAGATCGGCGTCGCTTCTAAAAGGTTGAAGGCTTCTTGCTTGATTTATACTCGGAGATCTTGAATTCAATCAAATTGTGTCACTCAATTTGATTTGAATTTTAATTTGGATCTACAATTTTTCCCTCCAAAATTAACCACTAACTAACTAACTCCCAAAACCCTAGATCAAGATCTCATTTTATAATCCCTCATTTTGAATCTTCCCTCCAAAACTAGGTTGTTAGAGAGAGGCTTCTAGATGAAGTTTGTTGGAGGGAATATTCTAGAATGGGGAATATTCTAGGGTAAGGTTGTTAGGCCGAGCCTTCTGGATAAAGCCACGTGGTCTTCAGGAGTCTTCTAGAAGCATTGGCCGTTATGAGAAAGCACGTAGGGAAATCTGGGATGGTGACGTGTCCATTTCGCCGCGGATCCGCCGCATGGAGGCCCATTTGGTCGCGGATCCGTGGCCCTTTGGTGGCTTTGGTGTCTGGAAATTCCTCGGTTGCTTTGTGTTGGCCTCAAGGTATTTTTATGATGTCTGGAATCTTTTTTATACTTTTCTGCTTACTGCCAGATCACAAGTCTTGGACTTGGCGTATTTTTATCAGCACTTTTAACAGTTTCGGCTCTTTTCCTGGAATTTCCTGCACAGATTCTCGAGACAAGTGTTGCGCTATACAAAGATTATGCGTGCAATGATAAACACTCAATTTCCCTCAAAATGCCGGTTATAATACATAACACAAGTTATTTGGTATTTTACAGTCAATTTGCTAATATGTGCTATATTTATACCGAACATGTTTAGATGATTGCAAATAGTAGGGAAATTGATGTATTAAAAATGCAATATTTTCGACTGATCAGGCCCCCAAAATCCTCAGGTAGGTTCCTAATATCTTTCTCTCTCCTCTAAGCTCCAATAATCTGATCTTCACTGCGGGATTCTTTGCAAATATCGCCGCTAAAAATCATTTTGTGTGTTTTATATTTTGGTTTGCTTTGCATATCTAAACCGGACATTAAGGGGCAATAACCCAAATCCAGATTAGGTGGGGATTTCATCACCGTTCATAAGCCCCACAAATCACAAACGTGCATACGCATCACCCTACATTAATAAAAAATATCTAGACTAAGCCATAAGGACTTTCGCGCTCAATTAGGACAGAGGAAGGTCGTGGGTAATTTATTGTTTATCCGCATTTTTCTTGTGGTGTCTAAAGCAAGTGTGACTATGAAAAGTGGTTACTTAATTAGGCCCGCTATTTTCGGTGATTCGTATAGCGGATACCTCCTACTTATCTGGCACTTACCCAGCCACAAGATTAATAAGGAGGTAGTAAAGGATTGATCCTGCGACTTGCCCTTTAGAAGTTTAGGAGCGGTCTAGTGACTTGACCTAGGAGACCCTAGTTCTAGGGATTGATTGTGCATTTTGTGATTTTTTGAGTCAAGCCACAAGTCCCTCTTTCAAAGCAAAACAATTTCCAAAATCCAAAAGAGCTTAAATCATTACCATCGCCCTCTTTTATTTTCACTTTCTTATAATAAGTAACCCAAACAGACGAACTCTTACCGAGCTTTGCTATCCAGAACCAGATATATCTTATTTTCGTAACTGCTTCGGTATAAATTCTGACTCTACTATGTCTTTAAGAGATAGGATAGAGCAAGCGGAAAAGAACAGCTGGATACCTCACTCAATGTCCTATCAACTGCATCAAAATTCCACATCTTCTTATGTTGATAATCCTTTTAAGACGAGTGGGGGAACTTCTAAACGCATGTCCATCGCTGAGCATATTGCGAAGGCTGAAAGCCAAATTTCAATCCTTTCACTAATCCAAAACCGCTAGGACAACAAACACCATCATATCCATATGAAAATATTAATACTCGTTTTGAGGCGAATATGACATCTTTTACACCCATAACCATTGCTGAACAAATAGTAATTGCCAGTCGCCAACTAACCAACCAATCTCAATACTCTTCATATCACAATATTGATCCTAATCCTGGTTATGAAACTTGGGTCCACCTTTCTAATTCTTATCCACGGTACCAAACTTTCACACGCTATCATGTTAACACTTATCTTGAGGGTAATAGGACAAATCAGAAACGCATGTCGATTGCAGAACACATTGAACTCGCCTGTAGCCAACAATTAAAGGCATCTCTTTTTAACATTTCTCTTAAGGCTAATGCGGCAAATCATAAACGGATGTCAATTGCGGAATACGTTGAACTTGCCCGTAGCCAACAATCAGACACTTCCCAACCATACTCAACTTTCTCTCCTTATCTAGACAGTGCTTCTAAAAACCAATTTGGAAGTTCCACGGTTCAAAGAGAATCCGTCATTGGAACTTCTTCACAACCCATATCTAGTCTTGAAGTAGAGTTGGAATTGAGCAGTGAAAAAGATCAAGAGATCCATCAAAGTCAAACCAAAACCAATTCTTTTGACCTCGACACCTTCCATCCTGCACCCCAACCGAATATATTCGATGTTCAACCGCTTCATAATCTAAGTGATGAGGTGCCCGAGAATAACATGTTTGAATTTGCTAATAGTGAGTGTGAAAGAGAGTTTGACACCATTTCAAATCAAACTGATCATTAATCGACTACGCTTGATATTTCAAACCTTCCAACTCCATCAAATGAATCAAGTGATTTATCGATTGAGGATAGTATAATTAATGAATTCTTGAATACTTATTCGTTTGATTTGACCAAATATGTTAGTGAGAGCGGTGATAAGAATATCGATGAAGATGAACCCGTTGTGTTGGATGAGTTGGATTCTCCTACCCATCATGTCCCTTCTATTGAATATGAATATCTTCCTGTACAATTAACCGATCCTATTCTTACCACCGACCTATCCGATAAGCAGAACGATATCCGGCCTTCATCTCCCACATCTAATTCAACAACGCTCGACACACAAGTTTGTTTACCCATTTCATCACACACTTTCTTTGTTTCTTCTAATTATCTTTCAACTCCACCGAGTTTTGATGAATCACACTCCGATATTTCGAGTTCTATGATTCTTGAAAGACCACTTGATTAAGACTCTTTTGAAAATACGGTAGATGGGCTTTTCGAATCTCCTACCTCTATAATTTCTGACGAATCGAGTGTTTTGAATCTTGGGGCGCAAAAAAATGACCTTGAAACTTTCAGTGATCTGCATATTCCTTTAATATAAATATCGATGAAATTATTACTCGGACCATTGATGAAAGTTTTGAAGACATTTTCGCCGAAGAACTCGCATTCCTAAAAGACATGGATGTTGTGATTAATCAAGCTCCACCCGAAGTAATTGAACCGCCACCATTTCTTCTTATCATGTATGAGAATGCAAACATTCCACGCATTCCTAATCATTCGCATTCTCATTTTCATCCACCATCTTTATTTCGTCTCTACTAACCGAGACGTAAACCCGATCGATTACGCCTCTTATCTCTCCACTTCTTCACATCTATGATCTTCCACCAACTATGTTGTTACATCGATAAAATCTTTGAATGGTTGATATTGACTTTTGGTCTTTGTAAAGTTTTGCACAGACCAATAACTTTATCCCCCCTCCAATAATTTTAAATACTTAATATTATTTTACTCAAGTTTGGGGGGGAGAAAATATTTTGGCTCATGAAAGAAAAATAATTTTTACAAAATTGTGAGCCAAAAATAAGTTTGGGGGAGAATTTCACTGTCATTAATTCATGTCCCCTTTACTAACTTTTCGTTCCAAGTCTACAGGTTTTAAGCTTAAAAGATGACATCAGTGAGGACACTGCTGCAAATAGGTTTGGGGGAAGTTTGTGCTTATTCACGCATCATTTTTTTGCATTATACTATATGATAGGAAGGATATATATATATATATATATATATATATATATATATATATATATATATATATATATATTCTTGGAAATGAAAGTTAAAAAGTGAAAATACATATAATAGGAAGGAAAAGTTTAAGAAAGACAAGAAAATTAGATATTTTAAAACGAAACTAGTAATAGGTAGTCATGAGCTGTTGTCCCAAGGGTTAGTAAGATGAAGGGAATCACTAATCTGAGGATAGAAATAAGTCTGAAAAATAGTCCCTATACTTGAGTCCAAACATCTGAACGTTGATACCCTACTATACGCACTTGCACACATCTTGAAACTTGGGATATTAAAGGATACCTTGAAATGCTCTTGTCTAAAAGCCTTAGTATGAAGAAAAAAATATATAAACAAAAATATAAAAGAAAAAAAATGGTGAAGAAAATTGAACACTTGTTTTATAATTACTTAAGGCAGCATAAAAAATATAGGTGCCTTATCACCTAGTGCCTTAGACCAACTGGTTTGGGAGCCACTGCTAAGCCTTAGCTGTTGCAAGACTAGGATATTGCTAATTACGCCTAAAAGAATGAGCACATTTGGTAATTGGTTGGTTAGTACCACAAGAAGTATTAACGGTCGCATAAAGAATGTGTGAGCAATTCTATCTGAAATATTCACCGACTAAAAAGTACTAAGGAAGATGGACAAAAGTATGATAGCTTGAATTGAATTCTCTAAGTGTAGGGATATCTTTTACATGCACGTAGGGGTATATGATCGATATTTGGAAGAAAGGTAGGGAGGAAGACTAAAGGCGATATTTTATTGAAGGATGATGTGATTTCTGACATCTTTTCATGACTATTAAGATAGGGCTCATAGCTACTAAAAAGCTAGTGTAGTTTGAAACTTTTATTTTCAAGTTCTTTTTTCTATATGTTTTTTATCTTTGCATGTAACTTTCATCATCTTTCTTTTATTATAAGATTTTGTGGGTATAATCCGCTGAAAACCCTCAGGAGACAAACACTCCTCCTACTAGGGAACCTAGAGGTTTAACGGCTTGTTGCACATGCTAAGTGCAATCGTGTTGCCTACGAAAGTCTGCTAGGTTTTTCTTTTTCTCTTTAATAACTAGTTTGCTCGGGACGATCAAAGTTAAGTTTGGGGGTATTTGATTAGTCTAAAATATTGCACATTTGAATGAATATTTTCCCCACTATTGTTAAGTACTAAAATGTGTTTATTGTAATTATAGAACATATGAGAGTTTATGTGTAAAAAGTTTATTATCATATGTTTCTACATTATAATTAACATAATGAGGGAAAATACATGTATATAATATTTATATGAAATATTAGTAATTAAAATATGTATATCATATCAAATATTTCTAATCAATATTCTTAAGATTTAATATCATATAAAATGGTTAGGATAATATCTCAAAAATACCAAATACTACAAACAATTTGATTTGAGCTAATGTACAGATTAGCTCAGGTTTGGAATCCAAGATATCTGGGATAAATCAAGAAGTCGGAATCAAATCTACCAAAATATTAAAGCAAATCATAAGATCTAGCAACGGCAGAGACTTGGAGCATTATTTTTAGAATCCAGACATCGAAAGGATCTCCAAATATCAATATAAAACACCACAAAAAATCCCAAAGCCTGATCCTACTACACTGCGGCGGATCCGCGGCTAAAGTGTATGATATGCGGCGGAACCACTGCGGATCTAGGGCCGTAGGATATGAGATTTTGTGGTTTGGATGATATCTGCATATATTATTATATGTAATTTAGAGTTTCTAGTTTATGCGACTATATAAGGGACCGAGAGCTTCACATTAAAGATTATCATCGAAAAGATCAAGAGGTCCAAAGCAATCCACGCATCTGAGTGATCATCAGCTAGTCATCTACTTCTAATAAGATAGAGATCTAGAGCAACTAGGGCTCTTGTACTCTACTTTCAAAAGCTGTATGCGATATTTGATTAATAAATGTAGTGTTTTTATTATTCTTTTTACAATTAATTTCCGCACTTACTTTCTGCATCTTAATCATATTTTCATTCTTCAACCTTTCTTCTAAATCTAAAACCATGAGTGTGTAATTCCTAACTTGCTAGGGTTCGTAGGATAGGGTAGATTAATGGATGATAAAATCTTTTAATCTCTTTTATACATTTTAAAGTTTATAAACTTTAGCAAAATAAATGTTAACATCCTTATCAGACGCGCTACCAATTTATTGATAGTCACGGCCGCGATTTGAGATTGGTTTAACACATGTTTTGTTAAGGGCTAGACATGAATAGAGATCAATACAAGGACAAGGGTTAGTAGTCGGGAAACCCTAGTTTCTTCCAAAGAACCATAATCTACATTCATCATTATCGATCTAATTTTAAACTATTAAAATATAAAATGAGTCATTTTTAATTAGTCATCCATTACTACTAAGTCCTATAAAGCCTACAAGCCTTTTCTTCATAAACTTTACATCCGTATTAAAATAGATCTACAACCAATCACCTTTCTTTCATTCAACTCGTCTAAAGAAAGAAAAGAGTTCATGTTTCCCTGCGGACGACTCGTACCCATCGAGGCTAGCTACTAGCGACACCGTCTTGATTGCGGTTACTTTACGAACACACTTTTTTAAGATCAATCGGTAACTTAAGTAGAGTTACGTACCGTGTGTATATTCCGCGGCATACTTACGATACGCTACTCCGCTTAAGTAAGATTTAGGATGTACATTTCTTATGCACCATATTTCTATTCGTTCATATGATCTATCATCATCGATATTTGGTCGCGGTTTCTGTTATCTTGGCTACACGATCAGAGAGAGCTGCGGCTAGAAATGCGGTCAGAGCGAGCTCGTCAGGGAAGAGGACTGACCAGAATATATTCCGGTGACACACGAACGCATGACTTATTGTTTTATTAGGATTTCTCGTTGACACCGGCGTTCAGGATCTGCACCAGATGATCGGGTCATTGCTAGAGGCCAGCCAGATTGTGAAGACTATTATGGTACCGTCTACTCCAGATAATTGAGGCATTGTCTACCGTACGGACAGATGAGCCAGCTGTGGCTGAGATTGATAAGATATCGCCCCCACACTTTTGAAGCCATTGCAGCAAAAGTTTACGGGCGGGGATGTGATAGAAGATCTCTAGTCGCCCTTGGATGAGCGACTAGAACATTTTGTTCATTCGGATGCTTCGATGCGAGGTCATCAAATTGACTAGCTTCAGCTAGAAGGGGAGCTCACACAGACGTGTTGTGAGTCGATCGAGAAAGGACGAGCGAAAGCGCATTACTCCGATGACTTGGATGAGTTTCTGACGATATATTTTCCCAGATGCCTTCTACGGGATTATTAGAGATGTCGAGTTCTTAGCTTCGAAAGAGACTCTAAATATAACTATAGCCAATTGGTGAGCAGTCCACACGGCTACGAAGAGATGATTCCTAATTGGTCCATATTGAAGGGAAGCGGAGTAACAGGTTCGTGCGAGATCTTAACGAGTTGACGTTCCTTTCCGTTGATGTCAGAGACTTGATACGCACGCAGAGGCGTCGGATACGTCCAGAATTTCTAGAGGAAGGTCTTGACGGGAATGCAGCTGTCCCGGAATAAGAAACGGATTGAGTAAAGAATGCCAACTTCCGGACAGTCCGGCAGAAATGAGATTGGGAAGAGACTCTGACAGCATTTTTCAGGAGTACTTCACGATAAAGATATGGACCCAGGATCGGTTGTATCACACATACTCAATGGGCCAAATGCTGCCATCATTGACATGATACGTTACGAGTGGCCATGTAAATTGGTCAGGAGATTTTCAGAGAAGCGCCAGAACGGGACTGTTTCCGTCATTACTCTGAATCAGGTTGTTGAGCCCAGGAGTCATGTAACTGGTAATCCACAAGGAGAACAAGGGTCTAAGAGCAGAGGACGCCAGACCATGGGCATGAGGCAGGTAGATATTCTTGCTCCGCCAGCCTTGGATGCACCGGCACCTTTCGACATTGAAGGAGGGACACCTCGACGGCAGTTATTGTGAATTGCACCTTGGTGATTCGGATATCACGTTTTCATCGTTTTGATTCCGGCATTTTGACGGTTTGTTTTATGATTGATATTTCCTATGTGCACCACAGTTGCACTTGATTCGTATTCTCATGTATCAGTTGTACTGATTTCATTTTTGAGCATACCTATTTTCACTTGATTTTGATTTTATGCACTCCAAGATACTTGATTTGATTTCATGCATATGGTATGCACAAGGTTTGACTTATGCATTCGGTGTAGTTACACACGCTTTCAGTACATTGATTTGGGTTTTTGTGCACACAGTTACATACGTTTACGAGTACATATACCGCGGTATACTTGATTTGATTTGGTGTATGTCGTATATTATTGATTTTGATTTTGATACTTGATGTTCGTTTTCGTGCACCTTGTGCACTTGATTTAGATTCTTGCGCATATTTGGCGCACTTAATGAGATTTTGTGCATACCATATGCACTTAATCGAGATTCTTAGTACATATTAGATGCACTTGATATTGATGTCGTGCACCTGCGTTGCACATGACAGATACTTTAGTGCACACCAGTTGCACTTAGTTTTAATTTCTGTGCACATTCATGGCACATGTGTTTGATTTCGATTTCCGTGCGCACCAGACGTACGTGACATTTTTATATATACTATTTGAGATTGATTTCATTCGAGCATTGTGTTTTTATAACATACATTATATATGTAGTAACTAAGCAGCACTAGTCTGAGGACAGTACCTGATATTTTTGCATGCATCGATAATCGTGAAGGGATTTCAAAAGATCTATAGTCTCGATATTTTCCTGCATGTCCATGAGTGACACGAAAAATTTACAAAGAAAGCCCTTCCAACTCATTTTCAAAAAGGCGGGACGTATATGTTAACCAAAAGATTTGTATATATTTAGTTTTCTTTTTATAATGAACGTCCGCTACTTGTGCCGTGATATGTGCATCGCACGGCGATTTGAAAAGAGATTTTGCATGCACTTTATTTCAGTTGTTTTGACGATTTCATAAGGATGCGTACTATAAATATATATATGATAATGTTCTAACTATACTACATTGATTTTAATAATAGATTTTGAAACTGTCATTTTCACATTAACTTCCATGATGGCATAACGCTTGATGGAGTTTCGATTTTGAGTTTGCACTTGTTTTTATGCGCATACATTGCGCTATGATATGTCTTATGTATTCGTGATTTCGGAGCCTCGACGACTTGATTGTTTTGCTGAAATGTTTTAGTAATTGGGTGGTTTAAATTTAAATTCGGGGACCGAATTTATTTAAGTGGGGAAGATTGTAATATTTCAGAAAAATAAAATATTATCTTTGGAATTTAAATAAATAAAATAATAAATTTTATGGATATTATAAAAAGTATGGAAATTAGTTTTAATGAAATGATATGATTATATACATATAGTTTGGAAAATTTTTGGAAATTTATATGAATTATTGATTTTGAAAGAATTTATGGGATTTGGGTATTTTATAAATTATTATACAATTATTTTATACAAATTAATACTAAACTTGATTAATAGTTCACTAATTATGCATTAATTTTGTTTATATATTATGACATGCAACATAACATGTTGCAACACTTGTTACATTTTTATGAACCATGTCTTCTTTCTTTCAAATGATTTTGTTTTAAAATGAAAAAGAAAAAGAAAATAAAATATATTTTGAGAGGAAGGGATATGGAGGCATGGGCCTTGAGGAGATGGAGTGAGAAAGAGAAAGAGAGAGAGAGATGTATGGCTATTAGATTTTTTCTTCACTTCATCCTCCTTTCATTTTTCTTCACCTCCCTTCCCTTCTTCCTTCATCACCTCCCTCCATCTCCTCTACCACCACAAACCACCCCCAAAACTCAACCAAAACATCATCCTTCCATCACAAAAAATGACCAAAACTTCATCACAAACCCCATGGGTGAATCAAGTTGAGACTTTGAGCACTTTGGCAACCTTACAATTTTCTTGAGTTGCTTCAAAAAGGTAAATCCTACCTTTCTAGTTAAGTTATTAGTTTTCCTAACCTCTTATAGTAGTTTAGAGTTAAACTAATGTAGATCAGTGATATTGGAAAATTCCAAGATGAGATTTAGGGAATATTTGGAGTTGTGAAGGTGTAATTGAGGTTTAGTTAGTGACCACAACCCTTCTGGTGCTAGAATTCTGGACCAAACTGAGTGTAAAATCCCAAAATTTATCGTTTATTTTTCCGATATCGAATTTTTGTGTAAAATGTGATGTGATATTAGGATCTGCTATAACTCGTGGGCTCTGAAAAAATTTTAGCACACACAGTGAGACAAGCAGGTGATTAGGAGCATACCCTAGGGACCCGAGACCCCAACTCCACTATCTGGCCGCAGATTTAAGCCTCATAGCCGCAAATTGCGGCCTGACCTCAAAGCTAGGGTTTGGTTCTTGTTCCATGGCTCCTTTATCTGACAATTAGACCTATCCTATATGCAAAATATCCTAATTCAATCTAGAGAAAAATCAGAAAGTGTTTTTCCAAGTTGTTGTTTTCGTTTTGCGATTTTTGTTAACTTGAGTTTTGACATTTGAGTTTTGACTCGGCCGTTTGACGTTTGTACGTCAACGTAGAGAGTTGATTGGTTATTCTTGCATGTGTAGACCATATGTTCTAACCTATATATGTCTCGTTTGCCGTATCTGTTTCGGATTTGATTTTGATATCAATATGAAGTGTATTGAACTGTAGGTACCTTCACGTGGACTTCGGGACGACAAGGGAGAGCAAGGTATTCATTGACTCTGGATAAGCAAAGATTGTAGATGAGTGGATGTATCTACGGGAGAAGTCGAGTGGATGGCGTATAACACCCCAGCAAACGTAGAATAGGATACTTTTATATTTATATATATGTCAATGTGAGATATGAATACTTAGCAAATAGAGTTCTAGGAGACCGTAGGAATAGAATAAGCGTAATCATAAGATGGTATACCCTTAGCCGTATTTTTCCTCTTAGTTGTGAGCCTTGGCTTTATATTGTCGCGCACACACACACATGCACGCACACTTGGGGTGATATGAGATGTGTGTATTTATATGTGTGTGTGTTTACACACACACACACACATACATATACATGTAAGATGAGGGTATTATATATTAAATGGATATGAGTCGATATGATCGGACATGATGCCACGAGATTATGATATATGATTTGAGGCTGAAGCATTGTATCATGATATATTAAAGGATCATTGGGTGATATACACATAACATACGATAACATGTGACTTGATGAAATAATAGAATGTACGTGACCTTAGATCCGTACCCTTGATTATGATATCGTACGACGGATAATACCGTACGAGATATGATATAAATATGATATTGACTCGTACTCTCGATTTGAGGATGTCGTATGATGGATTTTATCGTACGAGGCATATATATATATGATTGATCCGCACTCTTGACTCGAGAATGACGTACGATAGATCATACCGTGCGTGATGCTATGAGGCTGGATCGCCGACTACTAGATATTTCGACTCGGAAATTCTATAGATTTCCAATTATTTCCGACTTGGGATTAGTTTAGACTTTTAGTCTTTTAATTACTTAAGTAGATGTTAGAGTACAACTAGAGCCATACTTATTTTCAAAACTAACGAATCGTATGCATTTTCAAAATACAAACCCGAGAGACGCGGTGGATTTTCAAATAGTATCTCTTTTTCTCAAAACCACCGTAGCCCCTACTTTTCTAAGAACAACGATTCATGCTATTTTAAATACAATAACTATATGGCTCGTATATATATATATATATAGCTTATATCGTTGCATTTTATATATATTTATACGTGTTCTTTCATTAGCTGTTATGACCTCGTATGCTAGGACACATGCACCATTACCGATGATATGCATTTTGCACGTACACTTACTTGCCATCTCACACACATCTTCATCGGTAATTGCCATGCCACGTACACATTAGAAATCATTGCTTCACTCGTATAGCCTGGTAAATTGTAGCTTAGTAGTATTGTTTAGCATTCATGATCTCACATGCTAGTTTAGATATCGCATTTCTTGCTTAGATGCCACATTCATTTATATATATACATTCTGGCTATGCACTGTAGAATGGCTCTATGACGGTATTCATTGTTTCATTATTGACTCATGATTATGAGATTTCGTTTTTCATGAGATTCTGGATTTGGGGAAACCGCATGTGAATTTTATAAACTTATGATCATTTCAAAAAGGAAAATGCGGTTTCTCGTAATATGATGTGTGGCACCCACCATGAGATTTCTTGGTTCTTGAGCCATATGTATACCCGATTCGAGGAGAGAGGAGGCACCGTCTGCGGGTACATGGTGGACCTGGTGCGATACCCCGAGGCAAGAAGATCGTATAGAGAGACGTTGAGCCCGGCAGGGGTGGACTACCGACCGATGATATTTGGCTTGGAGGATATTCGGAGGACACCGACGGGAGTCGTGAGATCAGATGGATATGGGGCCGATCTGGACAGACGGAGCCCGAGATATAAGGATTATGTGTCGCTGCTGGACACGGTTTTTATGATGTTTTCGTGTGTCGATGCTGGACACTCAGGTTTTATCACGATTTTGTGTGTCATTGCTGGACACACATTGGATGATGCATTTATACATAATACATATGACCTGTTACCACATTATGACACTGACACGAGTACATTGGTATTACACTTATGCTTATACTTTTACCCTTGCTACCACTCAATGTTATTATATTATTATTATATTATTGTATGACCTAGGAGGGCAGCACCGACCGTCCACGTCGCTAAAATGGCAGCACCGACCGTCCACATCGGTAAAATGGCAGCACCGACCGTCCAAATCACAAAAAGGACAACACCGACCGTTCAAGTCGCTAAAAGGGCAGCACCGACCGTCCACGTCGCTAAAAGGGCAGCACCGACCGTCCACGTTTCTAAAAGGGCATCACCGACCGTCCACGTCGCTAAAAGGGTAGCCCCGACCGTCCAAATCGCAAAAAGGGCAGCACCGACCGTCCAAGTCGCAAAAAGGGCAGCAATGACCTCCCCGTCGGAATTATACTGCGACTTGGAATCAAGTCAACCAACAACCTCTGCGGAGGAATCATGCTTCGTCTCAGAGTGTACCCCGTGTCAAAATCATGCTTCGCCTCGGAGTACATGCTTTCCCCGTTGAAATTATGCTTCGCCTGGGAATTGACCTCTGCATCGGAATCATGCCTCGTCTCCGAGTGTACCCCGTGTTGAAATCATGCTTCGCCTCGGAGTATCTGTCTTCCCTGTCGAAATTATGCTTCGACTCGGAATCAACCTCTGCATCGGAGCTATAGTTCATTCAGAATGTCTGCCATGTGCCGGAACTAAGCTTCATCTAAGGATACACCTGTCCCGTGTCGGAATTAAGCTCCGATCCCCGGAATTATGCTCCGCTCTTCAGGATTGTGCTCCAGTCCCCGGAATTATGCTCCGCTCTTTGGAATTATGCTCCGATCCTCGGAATTATGCTCCGATCTCCGGAATAATGCTCCCGGAATGATGCTCCGACCCCGGAATGATATTCCATCTCGAAGTCTAACTCCAAGATCCATCAATTTCATGCACATAACTCATATACGGGGTGTGGGGGCACTTTGTTAGGGTCAAAAATTATACACCGGTTGACCAAGTCAAAGTCAACCCCAAATAAGCGGGCCCAAGCCTAGGTCAAGTGGTCCCATGCCCAAGTCAAGCACCGCGGCCAGCCTCTCCCATGACAAAATGAAAATTATGTATTAAATAATTTTGATGTAATTTTTATGAATAAATGTAAGAAAAATGGGCATAAAACCAAATTTTTGTAAAGACCATGGCTCATGTACAAAAGAAATGAGCACATAATGCATGGGACAGGAAAAATGCCATTTTGTAAAGCCCAAGGGACTATGTGTAAATTTGTAAGCCTATAAAAAGCAACATCGGGATGAAATAAAAAATAACTCATTCCCCTAAAAAATTAGGGTTTCTGTATCTCCTTCTCCTTCCTCAAGGTTCTAAACCTTCTTTCTCTTTTTGAATTAAATCAAGAATTTCACTCTTTCTTTTCCAAAAATGAACAGTTTTTCACCATCAAACCCTTGAAGGGGAACTCAGATCTTCCATCAGATCTCAAAATGGAGAGATTTTTAAATCTCAACCCCCATTTTTCTCTAAGATCCGGCTAACAGAAAAGGAGGAAGAAGGAGACCCATCTCCAAAAATACCACATTTGAAAGATCCAAGGCTCAAAAGAAGATCCAGGGCTAAAGGGGAGAAGAAAGGGGTCCCTTTTGATCATCCCCAAAGATTTCTAGGAGTTTAACTCCATTCAAGATCTATTGGAGTTTAACTCCATAAATTAAACCCTTTTTTATATATAGGAGTTCAAATCCATTCAACATCTGTCGGAATTTAACTACATAAATTAAAAAAAAACCCTCTTTCGAAGTTTAACTCCTATTTCCGGGGATAAAAGCCCCCTACTTTTCACCGGCGCCCAAACGCCCAAAGCCCATGTGCCGGGAGCATGAGGCGCTAGCGCCCAAGCACCCAGCGCTAGCGCTCAAGCGCCCAGCGCCCAGCTCCCTAGCGTCTTTAAGACGCTCCTCCTCTTACTTTTCCCACACTATCCCACACTCAAAATATACCCCCGTTAGGAAAAAATTTCTAACGGGGCGCTGCCCGACACCCCGCAAGGGGGCTGCTAGCCCCCTTGACCTTCAGCCCACTATCCGGATAGCATGACCCTCGTAAACTCTGTGGCGCCCCCGATATATACAAAACCCCTCAATACACAACACATGCACACTGCATATTGAGTTCGCATGACCAATTTGACCCGTCAATTGGAGGTTCTTTCGCTCCAAAGGCGAGCGTTAATTAACGGCAGCTTAGTCCGCGGCTGCTGGAGACATGGATCCCCACAATAAATAAACCCCCGTCTACCCTAAGCAGGGGGAATCTGTAGTACGCCTGACAAGCGACGTATATTCCCATCTCAATGGGGTGACGAAAAACAACCTACAGATTCTGGCACGCCCGGTGGGACATTTTCTCTTCTCCCATATTTCGGGTTAAATATCCATGCACACTCAATCAACATATACATTGATTGCTTATACTGAAATCATATTTCTATTTGCAGGTTAATAATTTCTAATTGCAATCTTCGGACGCAGCAAAAATGTCTCCAAGGATAAGCTCGGCTCTCAACATGGCTCCCATCTCCTACACGATGAAGATGGATGCCCGGACGGTCCTCCCGGCCAGTCTCGGGTGACAGTGGGAGGAGTCGCTGCTACCATTTGGCTCTATTCTGTTCGTGCCAGCTAGCGCCATCCCAGCTTCTCAAGTCCAGTAACAGACAGACCGACCTCAAAAGGCAGGAGGCCAAATGTGGTGATCTCGAGGGCACCACTACCCAAACGCAAGTCGGTGTTTGTACGACTTTCATTGGCCCCAGCTGGTGGCAAGGCCATCAACACCAACAAAGCAACTAGGCATCTCGAGCAAGCTCCAGCGGCACCCCTGACGACTGCTCAATCGGGTATCTTCTCTAAACTCCCCGTCAATCGACTCACGATGGCTTCCTAGATGACGGATACCCATCAAGCCCTTAAAATCGAGAAGCTAAGATAGAAAAGGCTCGGATACAGAGCCAACAAAAGGGCTAGGGCTCATGCAAGGCTGAACTTCATGAGGTTCCAAGAACAGAGTTACCCTGCCAAAGATAAAGAGATAGCTGGATATGTGGTCCAAACTGTCTACATGGTGGGCACCGCAGCAAGAGAAAGGACGGGGCCACTACATCTCAAATCCAATCCGGTATGAATGTGGCTGCCACTTCCCAAGACCAGCCTCTTCTGGAAGGTAATGAGAACCCTTCCGGTGAGGCTGATAAGCAGAGAGATCCCTCGGTTCATAAGGAGTCGGGTTCGGAAAGCGAAGAGGAGCCAATCTTCCGTCCCAAGACCGCAGAGCAGCAACTTCTTCAAGAACTCCAAAAATAGCTCAGAAATAAAGACAGGAAGATGGTCAAGCTCTACTCAAAGATTGACGACTTGACAAATGCCGTCTCAAAACTCACGGCCCAAGTCGCCTCTCACCCGTCCAATCAAGCGCAGGGCTCTGCTCAAGAACCGGGGAACGGTGTCCCGAGCCAGCCGACATCTATTCCCTCAAATCCAAAAGTGGGCGAGCCGCATGAAAGTCGGCTGCAGCCTATCTCGGGAAATATCTTGACTACCGATGATAGCAACCCGCTAACACAAGATCAAATCATGGATTTGGTCGCCAATAAAGTCAAAACATTGGTAGCCGAAGCCGGAGAGCAAAAAGATGTCAACAGTAGCGGGAGACTATATCCTGCTCGGAATGATCTTGTGGAGTTTCCCACTGGCTATGTCGTCCCCAAATTTGAAAGGTTCGATGGGACGGGAAATGCGAACCGGCACATTGCCCAATTTAAAGCATTATACGAATACTAGGGGCAATGATGCGCTTCTTCTCCGTCAGTTTGTCAATAGCTTGACCGATGTTGCTTTCGATTGGTATGCAAGCATACCGGATGACTCGAACATGACGTTCGCTCAAATAGAATCCATGTTCAAGCAAAGGTTCATGAGCGTCAGCGATAAAATCACCATTGCCGACCTCGTAAGGACCGAGCCAAAGAACAACGAAACCAACAGGGATTTTATAGTCCGATGGCGCAATCTCTCTGTCAAATGTGAACCGCCGTTAGAGCAAGACCAACCCGTCAGTCATCTTATAGAAAATCTGAACAACTGGATGAAACATTTTCTGTGCACCATAGGCCTCAAAACATTCCAAGAGCTAACTAAGAAGGTTCAAATGTTTGAGCGCTCAAAGCAGGAGTCCTCCTCTGATTCCCAAGATAACAATAGGTCCGGGAGAAACCGAAAGGACGATAATCGCAAAGGCGAAAATTCTGACGATGCTGAATCTTTTAATGTTTCAGCTAACCGAAATAAGCGAGGGATGAGCGGGCCTAATGCCAACTAGCCTCAGAAGCCAGTGTTCGGAGAGGGAGAAGAATTTCCACTGAAAGAGAAGCTGGATAAGGTCTATTCCTTCAGAAGGGACAAAGTCCATAAAATATTCAAAGATGCCTTAAGAAACGGTCTACAATTGCCATAATCAAAAAGACCTCAAGAAGCGAATATGACCGAAGACCCAAAATATTTCCTCTATCACAGAGTGATGGGTCATGCCATTGAGAACTACTTCATCTTCAAAGATTGGGTCAAAAAGCAATACAAGGAAGGAGAGATAGAACTGTCTAAAAGCGTGTTAACAAACAGTCAAGCTCGACAGCCAATTTCACACAAACGGAGACCGAAGTCCTTCGGGAACCTAATTCTCCCAGGCATCTGCCTTTCTCTGAAAAGAGCGGACCAAGGTAACAAGATAAGAGCCGAACGAGCAACAATGCCAATGAAGAAGCAATAGACGGGTACACAACCCATACGGTCAACATGATGAAGCCCAGAGGAATAAGTCCTCCTACGCATTATAGCCATGACTATGACGTGGTTGTTACCATCCAACACCGGCTCGGTCTAGACGACGAAGAGCCCGCTTATGAAATCAATCCAAAGGAGCCCGTGGTTCTTGCAGAATCGAGCCCAGGCTCCAACCGTTGACCACCACGTCGTTAAACTGGGGACATTCGACCCCTAAGTCGTTAAACTGGAGATGTAAAAAAATGTGTGTAAATAAATGGAAAAAAAAGAAAGCCGAAATGATGGGGCAATTCGCAATAAAAATCAGCGAGTAAAATAAAGCAGAAATGATGGGGCAACCGTGAATAAATAGCCAAAATGATAGGGCAATCGCGACCTTCGCGATAAGAAAAGCTGAAATGATAGAGCAATCGCAGTAAAAAAAATGGCGAATGATGAGTCGCTCTTGGAACCATATTCCAGTGCAGCGGTGCATACGCCGACCAAAATTCAAATCCCAAAATGGCGAATGATGAGTCGCTCCAGGTACCATATTCCAGTGCAGAGATGCAGACACCAACCAAAATTTCAAATCTCTGAATGTCCCAACGGCGAATGATGAGTCGCTCCTAATACCATATTCCAGTGCAGCGATGCAAACGCCAACAAAGTCCCAAAATTGTCCTAGCCTGACGGTTGGTCTCCAAGTTAACTACCGTATACAATCCACGGGCTTAAATAATTTTCATCCCACCCACACCTCACCACAATCACCAGTTCCGCGGCCGGTCTCCGTCCTTGGAATTATGCTCCATTTGGGAAGACCCACTCATGTGTTCTCATGATACATGAGGAGAACAAAACTTACGGGATCCTCACTACTCGTAAGAAAACACCTTCGTGGGATCCTTATGACTCACAAAGGAAAAACAAACTTGGGTGTCCCTACGACTCCTAAGGAGAAAGTACACCTACGAGATCCTTTCGACTCATAGGGAGAAAATGCTTTTATGGGACCCTTGCGGCTCATAAAATTGAAAAGCCTTAGGTGATAGGGACCTAAACCTGTCTTCTAAGCCATCGCTCCCCAACAGGCAAAGGCAAATGATGAATTGCTCCTGGCACCTGTGCTTCAGTATTAGCAACGCTGATGCTGACCCCAATCCTAAAATACCAAACTTTCAACCCAATAGACCCCTAAGTCTTTAAACTGGGAACAAATGACCTTTAAGTCATTAAACTGGGAACAGATGGCCCCTAAGTCATTAAACTGGGAATGAGAGAAATCCCCTCACGGCAAATGATGATTCGCTCCTGGTACATATTCCAGTGTAGCGGTGCTGATGCCAAACCAAAACCAAAATCCCCAAATCCACTCATGGCAGATGATGATTCGCTCATGGTAACATATTCCAGAATAGCGATACTGATGTTAACCCAAATCACAATTAGCAAGACAAACTACAACTTCCCTGGCGGAATCAAGCTCCACCTCGGAAACAAGTCGAATCCAGACACCGCGGAAAGCGGAGCAAGTCAACTTCAACCCTGACACCGCAGAAAGCGGAGCAAGTCAAATCCAATCTCGACACCGCAAGAAGCGAAGCAAGTCAAGTTCATCCCTGACACCGCAAGAAGCGGAACAAGTCAAGTTCATCCCTGACACCGCAAGAAGCGAAGCAAGTCAAATCAAGCACCGACCATCCACGTCACTAAAAGGGCAGCATCGACCATCCAAGTCGCAAAAAATGCAGCACCGACTGTCCAAGTCGCTAAAAGGGCAGCACCGACCATCCACATCGCTAAAATGGAAGCACCGACCATCCACGTCGCTAAAAGTGCAGTACCGACCGTCCACATCGCTAAAAGGGCAGCACCGACCGTCCAAGTCGCAAAAAGGGCAGCACCGACCATCCAAGTCACAAAAAGGGAAGCACCGACCGTACACGTCGCTAAAAGGGCAGCACCGACCGTCCATGTCGCTAAAAGGGCAGCACCGACCGTCCACGTCGCTAAAAGGGCAGCACCGACCGTCCAAGTCGCAAAAAGGGCAGCACCGATCGTCCAAGTCGCAAAAAGGGCAGCACCGACCGTCCAAGTCGCAAAAAGGGCAGCAATGACATCCCCGTCGGAATTATGCTCCGACTCGAAATCAAGTCAACCAACAACCTCTGCGGCGGAATCATGCTTCGTCTCAGAGTGTACCCCGTGTCAAAATCATGCTTTGCCTCGGAGTACCTACTTTCCCTGTTGGAATTATGCTTCGCCTGGGAATTGACCTCTGCGTCGGAATCATGCCTCGTCTCAGAGTGTACCCCGTGTTGAAATCATACTTCGCCTTGGAGTATCTACCTTCCCTGTCGGAATTATATTTCGACTCGAAATCAACCTCTGCACCGAAGCTATACTTCGTTCAAAATGTCTGCCATGTGCCGGAACTAAGTTTCGTCTCAGGATACACCTGTCCCGTGTTGGAATTATGCTCCGTTCCCCGGAATTATGCTCCGCTGTTCGGAATTATGATCCGCTTCCCGGAATTATGCTCCGCTCTTCGGAATTATTCTCCGATCCACGGAACTATGCTCCGCTCTTCAGAATTATGCTCCGGTCCCTCGAATTATGCTCCGCTCTTCGGAATTATGCGTCAATCCCCGGAATTATACTCCGATCCCCGGAATTATGCTCCCGGAATGATGCACCGCCCCCGAAATGATGTTCCATCTCGAAGTCCAACTCCAAGATCCATCAATTTTATGCACACAACTCATATACGCGGTGTGCATTTAATGATGGGGACACATTGTTGGGGTCAAAAATTACACACCGGGTGACCAAGTCAAAATCAAAATCAAAGTCAACCCCAAGTAAGCTGGCCCAAGCCCAGGTCAAGTGGGCCCATGCCCAAGTCGAGCCCCGCGGCCAGCCTCACTCATACAAAAATGAAAATTATGTAATAAATAATTTTGATATAATTTTTATGAATAAATGTAAGAAAAATAGGCATAAAACCAAATTTTTGTAAAGCCCATGGCTCATGTGCAAAAGAAATCAGCATATAATGCATGGGATGGGCAAAATGCCATTTTGTAAAGCCCAAGGGTGTTCCCTCAATGGAACTGAATAAAGCAGCAAGGAAATACACAAGAGGATCATCACGTGTCTATACGTGATCGGGCATCACGTGGGGACACGTGACCTTCTATGAGAAAAGTTATAAGCGCTGAGATACACAATTTGAGATGGGGTCACGTGCCAGCACATGATGGGTTCCTGAACCCTTTGAACTATAAGAATTGAATTCTGATCAAAAGGGATCACGTGCCCACACTTGATGGGCCGTTAAACCCACTGAAAGGAATTAAAAGGTATAATAAAACAGCAAGAAAAAACCTCAATGGGGCATCACGTGCCCACACGTGACCAAGGGTCGCGTGCCCACACGTGATGAGTTCCCGAATTCTTTAAAATAATAGAATTAAATTCTAGTTAAATGCTTAATCAGTGGGTCGCGTGCCACCACGTGATAGGGTCTTAAAAATTCTCTGAGTTAATGGAAAGAAAACCCTAAATGGGGCATCACGTGCCCACACGTGACAGGGGGTCACGTGCCAACACGTAATGGGTTCCTAAGATCTCTGAACTAACAGAATTAAATTCAAATTAAATGGTCAACCAGTGAGGTCACGTGCTAACACGTTATAGGCTCTTAAATCTTCTAAACTAATAGATTTAAATTCTAATTAGGGAAAATCAAAAACCCTGATATTTCTCTAGATCTTTCCAAACAAAAAGATTGCGCTCTGTAAAGTGGAGCACCGTTGGATTAAAAATCCAATGGTGATTAAGAATCACCAATTTATAGAAAGATTCTATACAAGGAAAGATTTTCCTAAAATCTTCCAGGAACAGCAAATAAAATATCTTGTTGGTTACAAAATCGATAAAATCTTTCAATGAAAGATTGATTAAACAAACTGATTCTTTTCTTTCTCCTATAAATAGGATCCAAGAAGAGAAGAGGAAAAAAAGGAGGATAGATACAACAACAGAGAGAAAAAAGAAGAAAATTTAATTCTCCAAAAAGAAGAAGATCTCTTCAGAAAAGAAAGAAACCCTAGGTAAGAGAGGGAAAGAGATCATTCTATAAGCTCCCACAAAACAAAAATAGAATTTAATTCTCAAACTAAGTGTTTAACTCTTCTGAATAAGAACTTAGTTCTTCCTTTGGTTAAAGATCTACAGAAGCAGATCTTCCCATAAGTTGAGAATTTAATTCTCATCGGGGGGATTCTGCCATGCAGATCTAAAGCCTAAGGGGGGATCTAAGTTCAGAGAATTTTATTCTTCCACAAAGCACATAGGAATTTAATTCCTCCAACAAAGATAGGGTTTAACCCTTAATATAAGAACTTAGTTGTTCTTCATGGTTGAAGATCTGCAGAAGCAGATCTCCCCATAAGTTGAGAATTTAATTCTCATCGGGGAGATTCTGCCATGCAGATCCAAAACTTAGAGGGAGAATTGAGATTAAAGAATTTAATTCTTTCGACATATAGGAATTTAATTCCTCTAAATAAAATTAGGGTTTAACCCTATAAAAGAACTTAATTCTTAAACAAGGTATCTAACTCTCCATGCACATAAAAGAAATCAGTACCCAACCTGATCACGTGTGTCCACGTGACTCCCCTCCTCAGTGATCAGAAGAGAATGAATGAAATTGGATCGCGTGCTCCCATGTGATCCTTGAATAAACTTCTCAAAATAAAGGCAGAACAGACTTTGGGTGCCCTCACGTGTCCCCACGTGACCCCTAACAAACACTTTAGAATCCAAATCACGGATACCCGTCACGTGCCCACACGTGATGGTCATAAGGCCAAGTGTTTAACACTTACTTGCATATTCTGAAAATAAAATAAAGAAAGTTTGGGCCCAACACTCAAGCGCCTCACGTGACCCCACGTGGGCGCTTCTTTTTTTAGTGTGTTTAACACTATTTTGTGCACTGCATCCTTAGTGTTTAACACTATTTTATGCGCATCACGTGGGAGCACGTGATATCCGAGTGTACTCTAGTGTTTAACACTATATTCGAACCAGTCTTAGCCCAAATTAGCTAAGTCTTCCAGAGGCAAGACTCCCAATTGACTGAACCTCAAATACACCATTGTCTTCCAAGATTGATCAACTCATATGGTATATGAGTGCTCAGCACTCAATAAAAGATAAAAATATTGTCTGAACCCAGACAAATGTTAAGCAGCCCAAACAAAGGTCCAACATTTTAAACCTAATTGGACTTAGCCTAAGTAGGCCATAAGTCCTCAATTCAGATTTAACTGAGCCCATGTGCTCATAATCTAGTTAATTGATCTTAGTCCCAAATTGGACTACAGATCTCCCAACCAACATTGGTTCAAGTGTACATCTCTTCACTCCTTTGATATTTGTCGTTGTAATCCTTCAACGTCTTTAGAGAGGTGACGGGTCCCGATAACCAAACATACTATGGACTGTGGGGTCCTTAAACTCATAGACTATGATGTCCTTAAACTTTATAGGCTATGACGTCTTTAAACCATGGACTATGGGGTCCTTAAACTCATGAACTATGATGCCCTTAAACTTTATAGACTATGACGTCTTTAAACTATGGACTGTGGGGTCCATAAGCCCATGGACTATGATGACCTTAAACTTTTGGACCGCAATGTCCCTAAACTAAACAATAGAGCCCAAATATTCTTTTGTTGGATCTAAATGATCCTGTTAAGTAGATCTTAGTCTAAAATTAGACTAACGTATTCTTAACAAACGTTTAAGTTGATCTTAGCCTCAAATAAGACTAACACATCCTTAAACCCAACCCCAAACCCAATTCTAAGAAGAAACGGATTTGGACTAATCCACGCCCTACGGGCGACAACATAAATTAGTCTCCGTATAAAATCCATGGGCAACCAAAAACAAAAAAAACACAGACGACACGAAGTGACCATCTGGAGAAGGAGAAAGTGGTTACCACGATGCGGTAGCGTAATTAACTGCAGGGGCTTGCGCCTGCAAGGAAGAGCATCCCCATAATCAAAAACCCCTCAACGAGGAGGAATCTGACGTAGTCTGCTACATCATCCGCATCCGTCCAAACCTCCGATACATGGTGCCATAAATCAACTTGGCATTTTCGGAGAGGTGGACGGATAAAACCAAATAGCATCTGCCCCCAAATTTAGGCAAGATGAACCTACGCGGTTGCGTCTCTGTATTCGGAGGAGAACAGATTCTGGCACGCCCGGTGGGATCTTTTCCTCTTTCCACTCCACACTTCATGTGTCGTGTTTCGTGAAAAATTCGCGGTTTAACATGGTTGCCTTTGGATGTGAAGTACTAAGATTTGGTATCTTGCTCCGTGCAGGAAAAAATAGAAGATCAATGGCTTCAAACTACACTAACTGCAACTGCAACTCTCACTCTGTCCTGTCCGGAGGAATGACTTACGGGCCCCAAGCGGCCTCCATCTTCACCATAGCAGTGGAACAGGTGACTCAAGCCACCACTGGACTGTTCTTCGGGACCATGCTCCCGCCAACGAGCTTCAGCGCTCCTGTACCATCGCAAGAAGCTCCGAAGAAGTCGGTCTTTGATCGGCTTGCAACTACTGCAGCACCTCTCAACGGGTCACCCAAATCCAGTGTCTCGGATTTTAATAGACTGGGCTAAAACTCCAACGGGCCCATGAAGAAGCCCGCAATACCAGAAGGTGTTATCCCTAAGCGGATAGCCATTCCTGCTCCTGAAGTCATCAAAGCGGCTTCTCCTGCTAAGGGGTCGGTCTTTACAAGACTAGCCATTCCAACTCCCGCTCCAGACGAAGTTATCAAAACTGCTTCCCCTGCTCAGAGGTCTGTTTTTGACAGATTGGACGTTTCCTCGCGGCGGACGTCAGTCTTCGAAAGGCTAGCACCAACAACAAAACATCACCAAAACGGGAGGCATGATGAGGCCACCCCCGTGACTGAACCAATACCGTCTGCGAGACATGCTCGACGTCGTCACTGGCGCCGAATGAGGAAAGCTAGGGGCAGCTCTCTGTCACGCCCCGCTTTCCGGTATACGGCGAAGGGGACGCGACTGGTTCGCTACGTATATACTCAGAAGTACATACGCTAAGCGTATCTAAGCAATATAAAGTAAATACACAAGAGACAAAAGATCTGAACTGAACAGCAACTTTATTTATTAGCATTCTTTTGTACAATACATGAAAAAGTAAATACATGGGATAAAGCGATGCCTAAACAATGGCATAACAGAAATGCAAAAAATACTGAAATATAAAAGTGTACAATGAACTAGAGCTCGAGGTCTTCACTGAACTGGTCCAAGTCTTCAGCGCTAGGCTCTGTCTCCAGAAGGTCTGAAACACCTAATGACATTCAAAGAAGAAAGAAAGAGAATGTCGTCCGCGAACAAATCGCTCGGTAAGTCCCAAAGATAAGGGAAAAGTAGAAGAGAAGAAAGAGAGAGTGTAGCTTTTAAAGTTGTATTATATTGTTATAATCTTAATGCTGTTATTATCGTAAATTCAAGAGTGAATGTCAACTAATCTCAAGAGTGTTCTCAAACCCAACAGGCCACTGTCCAGGGGTAGGAAACCATGGGCCCAAATGATATGTTAGTAGCGGGACTTCGACCGTCGTCGAAGTATTCCAAACTCAACAGGCCACAGTCCAGGGGCATGGAAACACGGGCCCTCATGATTGCTTGCTTGTGTTAGTAGACATGGATTCATAATCTAGGGGGACTCTTGAGATTATGTTGGATTCACGAATGAACTACCCCAATACCCCGTGTAGTTATTGTATTGATAGTATTGTAATACATTGTAATGTCTTGTAAATTGAATTGTATAATTAAATGACTTACCAAAACCATGATATCAGTAAACGGATGTAACTGTAGAATCATATAAACTAGATATAAACTGGAAATCATATAAATGGAATGTATATCCATGGTTCGGTTCAGTCAAGTTGTATAAATTGATAATTGGATTCATGAATTCATGTTGAATTATAATATTGAAGATTGTAGATTGTAGATTGTAGACTGTGAATTGTAGATTGTAGATTGTACTTGAATCATATTCAAGTCAGATTATAATGAGACTCAAACTGAGTCCGACAATTAGCAAAGTAACTTGAAGTCCTGAATGTTTTTATTAATTTTTCTACCTTAAATAGGCAAGCATCCACTTCTCCGGTTCCCTGAGGCTCAAGAGATTGGTCCCGCTTAAACCTATGTTTACTAGGGTCCTTAGAGTAATTTATAGAACTTGAAGGGTTTTATGTAAAATACTTTTATATACTTTTCAAAATACACCCCAAGTATTTATTATTCGTCTTTAGAGTTGTAATGATTATAGATTTTATATTGTGATATTTCTAGTGAAAATATCCTATTTCCATAATAAAAGGTGTTTACACTTAACCAAGTAAACATGTATCATCAAACATGATACAATCAAGTGCACAAAAGTATATCACATATACAACTTGCACAAATCAAGTGAGAAAATCCATTTAAAGTGAACCGATACTAATTAATGCAAAGTAATATATCAAATATATAATTATACATTAAATCATTAAATCAACACTTGATTTAACGATCCGGTTATATCGCATATAACCGACTAATATCTGTAGTAACAACTTATCGAATCAACACTTGATCCGATAACCCGGCTATATCGCATATAACCGATCAATGTCACAAATCGCGAGAATCAAATACAGTATCACATACTGGTATCATTCTCGGTCCCTCACATATCTCATATGCGCTCCTATTTCATTTTGCTTGACCCAGGAAACCTCTGTGTAGGACTCTAAAGACTCGTCAATACGCCGGCAGCAGATGATGATCATATCAAACACCCACAAGCCGCAAGCGGTCTGCTAAACGTAACGGCCACCCGGGTATTGAGCGATCAGAAGATCGACGAGCAAGCCCGCTCGCACTCCAGTGAATCCAACCAGTAACACTACCGTACAGTCCGGTCTGATCGTCTGATATGTCGCATATCTCGCCTAGGGGTGGTAAACGTCAGACCCCAATAGCTCGATAAGTCATGTTGATATGAGGTCTATAACAGTTCGAGATACTACTGGTAACACTTACCAGTAAATCTCAGCAACCCTGGCCAGGGATTTCCGGTTATAGCCAATCGAACACAGCGCAACATCAACTCCCTATACCGGGAGAGACGAATCCCCTCCTATCGCTCATTGCCTCCATGTGATTCGGGACTGTACCCAAAAACCACCGTTTTGCACGCCCTCTTGGACGTGGTAAGATGGAAATCAAAGCACAGTGGGAACCACACAAGACTCTATGACGATCTCGGGTCAACAGACTACTCTGTACCAGTGTCACCAGAGAACTGCCATCTGACGTAAGGTATAATACCATCTGGAAGTTCTCGGCGAGTCCGTCCAGTGTACCCAGTCTCTACTGAGCACCCGTATATCATCTCTGATGTCAAACACCAATGGATATGGGATCATCCATCGCCCATCTGTATGGGTCGAGAAGGTATACGCTAGTCTACTCTGGTATATCGATGCCCCATCTCGATACACCCACGACTAGGGACTTTCAAGGATGTACTTATGGACTACCATGTCCCCACTAGTATGATCCGCATCATAGTCGAGGTAGTCAAGTACACATCCTAAGGGCTTTACCAATATGTAATAGAGAGACAATCTGTGTACACGTTAAGGTAAAGAGTAACCAGATAGCATACTATCATGTCGAGCAAGAAAGTCCTCCCTATATATGTCCCAGCATCCACTACAATATACATCCAATGTACAGTAATGGCCTCTAGGGCATACATATAACTAACAATCTCCCACTTGCACTAGGGCCATCTGTAGCAGTGGTTGTAGTATCTCATACTCAACCATCCCATAAAAGTCTCTCTCTGGGAATAGGCCTTCGTGAGTGGATCCGCCGTGTTGTCCTCTGAGTCTACTCTCCTAACCTCGATCCCTTAGAGATCAACCATCTCCATGATCAAGTGATACTGCCTTGGAATATGTCTGGATCACTGATGGGACCTGCGTTCCTTGGCATAAGCCACGACTCCATTGTCACACAATGGGAGGAACATAGTTCATCTCATGAACTAATATACACCCAAACAGCCTCTTTGGTGGCATCTTAAGTAGCGATGTATCCTGCCTTTATCGTCTAGTATGTCACGGTATTTAGCTTGGAACTCTTCCAACATACCGTCCCTCAACTGAGGGTAAAGACAATGCCTGTGACTGACATTCAGTCGTCTTTATCACCCTGGAACCCTTCCAGTGATTCTCCCCAGGATCGATTGATACCATCTCACTACAAGTAGTGAGTATCCTAATATCTATTTAGATCTATCTCATAGATCCAAAACCCAGGATTTAGTAGGTATCAGTTTAATCCTATATGGAGAATCATAGTGATATACGGAGATTGATCGAGCGTAGCATAGGAAACTCCTTCCCTATCAAGAGTATGTCATCCACGTACTCTACGAGGATTACCACCATACTCCCTACTACCTTTTTGTATATACAAGGTTCATCTACCATTTTGATGATGTCAACTTCTTTGACTACTTCATCAAAACAGATGTTCCAACTCCGCGATGCCTGCTTTAATCCTATAAAGCATCTTGCACACGTTTCCGCTGCTCCCACTGTTTACGAAGCCCTCTGGCTGTGTACTTATAGACGCACTCTTCTAAAACATCATTTAGAAAAGCTGTCATGACACCCAACCACCAGATATCGTAGTCATGGTATGTAGCCGTGGCAAGTAGGATCTGGATGGACTTAAGCATAGGTACTTGAAAAGGTTTCATCATTATCCACAGCTGGTCAATGATGCAAACTTTCAACAAGTCTAGCTTCGAAAGTCTCAACTTTTCGATGTACACCAAGTAATCTTCTCAAGATATACTTGCTCCTGATGGGGATTTAACCCTTCAGATATAGCAACCAAAGTCCATACTTTGTTGGTGTATAAGGATTCCATCTCAGATCGCTAAGCGTCCAGCTATTCTTACAGAGTCACACTCCTGATGGCCAGCTCGAAACTAGTTGGGTCATCATCTCATGATGCAGTCCTCGCTCCCACTGTCATAGAGAAACCGAAGTATCTCTCAGGTGGGTGAGGAACCCTACTAGATCGGCGGAGAGGCTGAGGTTCGTTGGAATCTACTGAATCCTTTGGTTCTATCAAATCATCAGCTGCAGTTTGTATAGCTGGAACCTTTCCGGTTCTACATTACAGACCTTGCCTCGAGCTTGTCCGGATTTTGCTTTTAGACATAGGCTGGACAACCCCAAATCTTAACCATCTCAAGATATGGGCTCTTCCCTTTCCATATCACATATGAAGTGGTAGGCAACTGATTTGATTTGAACCCGATTCAATAAGTATGCAGCTTCTCAAGCGCATAACTCCCAAAAGGAAATAGGAAACTCAGTATTACTCATCATAGAGCACACCATATCAAATAGGGTGTATCTGCTCCGCCCCGATATACCATCGTGAAATGGTGTATTCGGAGGAGTAATGCTGAGAGAGAATCTCATTCTCCTTTAGAATAATCCAGGAATTCCGTGCTCAAGTATTCTCCTCCCTGATCACATCAAAGGACATAATACTTATACCCGTATTGGTTCTCTACTTCTAACTTATATTCTATGAATATCTCAAAAGGTTCGGACTTGTGTTTCAACAGGAACATATGTCTGAATCTTGAGAGATTATCAGAGAACGTAATGAAGTATAAAGAACCAGTCCTGGCATGTGTAGACAGGAGACCTTACATACATCATCATGTATCAGTCCCAAGAGTTCATCAATCTCTTTCTCTGTTTCCAATAAACAGAGCTATGGTCATATTATCTTTGTGACATGACTGGCGAGTTTCACAAGATGTAAATTCAAACTAATTTAAACATGCATCTTTATGTAACTCTAGCTAGTCGGGTCGCATTGATATGACCTAGTCTACAATGCCTCAAGAAGGATTCGTTCATGTCTGAACTCTTCCTCTTGTGTGTGTTCTGTATACTAAGAACTGTAGTTTGATTTAGAACATCAATGCTTTTAGATAACGTGCCTGAACCGATCAACTTTTGATATAGGAAATGTTCAAAACATTATCCAGCATTACAAAATTTTATCATTTCTTTACAAATAAAGAGACTGATATGATTTTGTATATCAGGTTCGGTATCTAATAACATTCGTTCAGAATTAATGTATTTGGAATACAGGGTGACAGTGACCAACAGACTTGGCTGCAACTCTTGCCCCGTTTTCTGTCTCATGAAACTTATCACCCGTTCTTTGTTTTTCTACCCTTTTGTAGCCCTATGTAACAGATTACATATCTGGGATCCTGATCCGGTATCATATACCCAGGATGCGGAGGATACTGAGAAACAGTTCTGTATAATGAACACACCCGAAAATGATGCATCAGCATGCACTTTCTTCGTTTGGGCGGCACGGGAAATCTGGTATTCCCCTTATTTCCTGCTCTGTCTTATAACAATTATAAGTTGGAGCGGGACCAACGTTCCCCAGCTCGGTATAACAAGCGGGTTCAGTCAATATTCCGTATTATTATCTTGATTAAGGCGTGATATGGTCGCTACCTGGAGAGAGAGAGAAGAAAACACTCAGCGTGCGCTCTTGCAAGAATAGATTGGTTATTATTTTATCTAATCAGGATGGCTCCCACTGCTTTTTATCAAATCTTCCTTCAAACCCTAAAAGGAAAGACTAGCCGGGATTAATTACACACTACAAGTTCGCCAATCTTTCAGCCAGGCCAGTGTCGGTACTTTGAGGGAGGTCCCCCGTGCTTTCGCACGAACCTAATTAATGTAAACCTCATTTTCCCAGAGGCGTAACCTCGTTGACACCTTTCTAGACACCTACTTGATCGGCTAATTGTAATGTGTAAAACTCTCCCAGGAGTAACTCTTACTCGCAGCGGGTATCGGGATCCAACTATCTCATAGAAGGTATGCAATCTCATTGCAAATTTCAACACTTGAAATTCCCGATAATATTTTACCCCTAGCGTGCTATGACCTTGACGCAGGCCAACAAACCATAGTGCGCTAGTCAAGTTCAACCCGTCATTTCCTGATTGAATTAAACCCACCCGCACGACCCTTGACGCAGGCCAACAAAGTCGCACGACTACCCTAATCCAATCTGCATCATATGCATAAGCAGATAAATACTAGTTAGCTACCGCACACTACGCCTTGACGCAGGCCAACAAACGTAGCACGAATACTAACTACCACTTATCTGAAATGACGGAGGGCTACGACAGGTTTTTCTGAAAACCTATTGCGTAATGAACTTGATATCGTTGTAGGATCGAATGAATTTTGAAATGGAGTGTTTTTTAGGCTTTTCTAGTTTTGCTAAAGGAGTCACTCCCGGTGAAGGGATCGTCGGTCCTTTCCTCGTCGAATGAGGTGCGGGATATATCATATATATCACTGTGCAAAGCAAAAACACTTAAAAGCAATCAAAAGACAAACCGAGTGTGTAACATCAACCAGTTATTGCTAAAGGAGTCACTCCCGGTGAAGGGATCTCGGTCCTTTCCTCATCGAATAAGGTGCAGGATATATCATATATACCGCTGTGCAAAGCAAGAACTGTAGCTACCTGTTTTATTTTTGAAATTCGATTCCACAACATCTTTAGGTTTCTTTTTCTTTCATTAATCACATTAATGAAGTCCCATCATTTAAATACCTAAACATCACAGATAAATACGACGTACACTTATGCCATCCACAAAATGGTGGCTTTTCTTTGTTTGTAAATGAGGCTTCATGAAGCTTTCATTAAGTGAGAAATCCAATTCTAAAGTGAACCCACTTCCACTGTAGGGTTCCTAGGCGCCCTAGTGAGGTCTCACAAGGTATCAACCATGCCAATTTCAAAAAATCTAGGTGCCGAGAAACCCTAATACGGATCGTTGGCTAGAAATATAGGCGAAAATGAAACTAGTTAACAACTTAACTAAAGTTTAAACGGAAATACAACCTTTGTAGATCCGGTGCTCCACCTCCATAGCTCCGCAACGAAGTCCCCTCGCTGTCCAAATGAATTCCCGGGCTCTAGCGTCGGCTTCGTCGGAGAAATGGCGAGCTAGGTCGTCGATGTCCATGCCGAAGATGATCTACGTCGAGGCATCGCTAGATCAAGCTCCACCTTCACCAAGCCATGAAAACTTGTGAAGGAAACACCCTATACTACTTGGCAAGAGGTAGAGGATGAAGAAATAGGAAATGGGTTCACTTTAGAATTGGATTTCTCACTCTTTATCATCACTTGCCATTAATGGAGCAAGCTTTCTTCCATGAAGAAAATGAAGAAGAAGAAGAATGTTATGATAAGAATTAATTAAAATAGAAAAGAAAATCCATTCTTATCATAACTCTTACCATGGTTAAGTGTAGAGAGAGAACTATAGTTAAGTGGAGTGGTTAGGTTTTAACATGAGACAAAATGGTGACTTAATGAAAGCTTCATGAAGATTCATTTACAAACAAAGAAAAGCCACCATTTTCTCACTCTTTTTCTTTTTCCAAATGAATAAGAAAATAATAAACCCTAACCACTCATAAAACCATGGTTCAATCTTTACACAAACCCAAGTTTGCATGCATCATCAAACATGATACAAGCAAGTGCACAAAATCATATCGCATATGCAATGCGCACTTCCGAGCGAGAAAATCCATTTAAAGTGAACCGATACTAGTTAATGCAAAGTAATATATCAAATATATAATTATGCATTAAATCATTAAATCAACACTTCATTTAAAGATCCGGTCATATCGTATATAACCGACTAGTATCCTATGTACCGGTTTATTGAATCAATCCTTGATTCGATAATTATGGTATATCGCATATAACCTAATCGATACATTTTTCGCGAGAATGTAATACGGTATAACATACACGCATTACTCTCGGTCCCGCACATATCTCATATGCGCTCCTATTTCGTTTCGCTTGAGCCAGGAAACCTCTGTGTAGGACTCTAAAGACTCGTCAATACGCCGGCAGCGGATGATGATCATATCAAACACCCACAAGCGGCAAGCGGTCTGCTAAACGTAACGGCCACCCGGGTATTGAGCGATCAGAAGATCGACGAGCAAGCCCGCTCACACTCCTGTGAATCCAACCAGTAACACTTACCGTACAGTCCGGTCTGTTCGTCTGATATGTCGCATATCTCGTCTAGGGGTGGTAAACGTCAGACCCCAATAGCTCGATAAGTCATGCCGACTTGAGGTCCATAACATTCATGAAACTACTGATAACTCTTACCAGTATATCACTGCAACCCTGGCCAGGGATTTCCTGTTATGGCCAGTCGTGCATTGCGCAACATCAACCCCCAATACCGGGAGAGACGAATCCCCTCCTATCGCTCATTGCCTCCATGTGAATCGGGACTGTACCCAAAAACCACCTGTTTGCACGACTCAGTAGAGCCGTGGTAGGGTGGAAATCAAAGCACAGTGGGAGACACACAAGACTCTTTGACGATCTCGGGTCAACAGACTAAGCTGTACCAGTGTCACCAGAGAACCGCCATCTGACGTGAGGTATAATACCATGTGGGAGTTCTCGGCGAGTCCGTTCAGTGTACCCAGTCTCCACTGAGCACCCGTATACCATCTCTGATGTCAAACACCAATGGATATGGGATCATCCATTGCCCATCGCATGGGTCGAGAAGATATACGCTAGTCTACTCTGGAATATCGATGCCCCGTCTCGATATTCCCTCGACTAGGAACTATGAAGGATGTACTCATTGACTACCCAGGCCCCACTAGTATGATCTGCATCATAGTCTTGGAAGTCGAGTACACATCCTAAGGGTTTTATCAACATGTAATCAGAGAGACAGAAAGTATACATGTTAAGATAAAGAGCAACCAGATAGCGTACTATCATGTCGAGCAAGAAAGTCCTACCTATATATGTCCCAGCATCCACTACAATATACATCCAATGTACAGTAATGGCCTCTAGGGCATACATATAACTAACAATCTCCCACTTGCACTAGGGCCATCTGTAGCAGTGGTCGCAGTATCTAATACTCAACCATCCCTTATGAGTCTCTCTATGGGAAAAGGCCTTCGTGAGTGGATCCGCCGTGTTGTCCTCTGAGTCTTCTCTCCTAACCTCGATCACCCTGGAGATCAACTATCTCCATGATCAGGTGATGCTGCCTCAGAATTTGTCTGGGTCACTGATGGGACCAGGGTTCCAGGGCCGAAGCCACACTTCCATTGTCATACAATGGCAGGAACCTAGTTCATCTTATGAACCAATATACACCCAAACTGCCTCTTTAGCAGTATCTTTAATAGCGATGTTACCAGCCTTTATCGTCTAGTTTGCCACGGTATCGAGCTTGGAACTCTTCCAACATACCGTCCCTTTACTGAGGGTAAAGACAGTGCCTATGACTGACATTCAGTCGTCTTTATCACTCTGGAACACTTCCAGTGATTCTCCCCAGGATCGATTGATACAATCTCACTATACCTAGTGAGAACCCTAATATCCCTTTAGATCTATCTCATAGGTCCAAATCTCAGGATTTAGGAGGTATCATCTTTATCCTATTTGGAGAATCCTTGTGATAATAGGAGATTGACCGATCATAGTATAGGAAACTCTTTTCCTATCAAGAGTATGTTGTCTATGTACAATACGAAGATGACCACCTTACTCTCTATTACCCTTTTGTATATACAAGGTTCGTCTACCATTTTGATGAAGTCAAACACTTTGACTATCACATCAAAACAGACGTTCCAACTACGCGATGCCTGCTTTATCCTATAAAGCATCTTGCATACGTTTCCGCTGCTCCCACTGTCTACGAGGCCCTCTGGCTGTGTACTTATAGACCTTCTCTTCTAAATCATTATTTAGAAAAGTTGTCATGGCACCCAACCACCAGATATCGTAGTCATGGTATGTAGCCGTGGCAAGTAGGATCTGGATGGACTTAAGCATAGTCCCTGGAAAAGGTTTCATCATTATCCGTGCCTGGTCGATGACGAAAACCTTTAACAAGTCTAGCTTTGAAAGTCTCAACTTGTCCATCTACACCAAGTAATCTTCTCAAGATATACTTGCTCCTGATGGGGATTTAACCCTTCAGATATCGCAACCAAAGTCCATACTTTGTTGGTGTATATGGATTCCATCTCAGATTGCTAAGCATCCAGCCATTCTTACAAAGTCCCTACTCTTGATGGCCTGCTCGAATCTAGTTGGGTCATCATCTCATGATGCAATCCTTGCTCCCACTGTCATCGAGAAACCGAGGTATCTCTCAGGCAGGCGAGGAACCCTACCAGATCGGCGGAGAGGCTGAGGTTCGTCGGGGACTTTAGAATCCTTTGGTTCTGTCAAATCATCTGCTGTAGTTTGTATAGCTGGAGCCTTTCCAGTTCTACATTACAGACCTTGCCTCGATATTGTCCGGATTTTGCTTTTGACATAGGCCGGACAATCCCAAATCTTAACTTACTTAAGAGATAGGATCTTCCCACACCATATCTTATATGGAGTGGTAGGCAGTGATTTGATTCGAACCCTATTCAATAGGTATGCAGCTTCTCAAGCGCATAACTCCCAAAAAGGAAACAGGTAACTCAGTAGTACTCATCATAGAGCACACCTTATCATATAGGGTGTGATTGCTCCGCCCCGATACACCAATGTGCTATGGTTATTTGGAGGTGTAATGCTGAGAGAGAATCTCATTCTCCTTTAGAATAATCCAGGAATTCCATGCACAAGTATTCTCCTCCTTGATCTCATCAAAGGACATAATACTTATACCCGGTTATTGGTTCTCTACTTCTAACTTATATTCTGTGAATACCTCAAAAGGTTCGGACTTATGTTTCAACAGGAACATATGACTGAATCTTGAGAGATTATCAGAGAATATAATGAAGTATAAAGAACCAGTCCTGACATGTGTAGACAGGAGACCTTACATACATTATTATGTATTAGTCCCAAGAGTTTACTAACTCTTCCTTTGTTTCCAATAAACAGAGCTATGGTCATCTTATCTTTGTGACATGACTGGCAAGTTTCACAAGATGTAAATTCAAACTGATTTAAATATGCATCTAAAATGTAACTTCAGCCAGTCGGGTCGCATTGATATGACCTAGTCTACAATGCCTCAAGAATGATTCGTTCATTTCTGAACTTTTCCTCTTGCGTGTGTTCTGTATACTAGGAACTGTAGTTTGATTTAGAACGTCAATGCTTTTAGATAACGTGCCTGAACCGATCAACTTTTGATATAGGAAATGTTCAAAACATTATCCATCAATACAAAATTATATCCTTTCTTTACTAATAAAGAGACTGATATGATTTTGTATATCAGGTTCGGTATCTAATAGCATTTGTTCAGAATCAATGTATTGGTAATACAGGGAGACAGTGACCAACAGACTTGGCTGCAACACTTGCCCCGGTTTCTGTCTCATGAAACTTATCACCCGTTCTCAGTTTTTCTACCTTTTTGTAGCCCTATGTAACAGCTTACATATCTGGGATCCTGATCCGGTATCATATACCCAGGATTCAGAGGATACTGAGAAACAGTTCTTTGTAATGAACATACCCGAAGGAGATGCATCATATGCACTTTCTTCGTTTGGGCGGCATGGGAGATCTGGTATTCCCCAATTTCCTGCTCTGTCTTATAACAATTATAAGTTGGAGCGGGACCAACGTTCCCCAGCTCAGAATAATAAGCGGGTTCGGTCAATACATCCATTTTATTATCTTGATTAAGGTGTAATATGGTCGCTACCAGGAGAGAGAGAGAAGAAAATACTCTGCGTGCGCTCTTGCAAGATCAGATTGGTTATATATTTTATCTAATCAGGATGGCTCCCACTGTTTTTATCAAATCTTCCTTCAAACCTTAAAAGGAAAGACTAGCCGGGATTAATTACACTCTACAAGTTCGCCAATCTTTCAGTCAGGCCAGTGTCGGTACTTTGAGGGAGGTTCCCCGTGCTTTCGCACGGACCTAATTACAGTAAACCTCGTTTTCCCAGAGGCGTAACCCCGTTGACACCTTTCTAGACACCTACTTGATCGGCTAATTGCAAAGTGCAAAACTCTCCCAGGAGTAACAATTACTCGCAGTGGATATCGGGATCCAACTATCACATAGAAGGTATGCAATCTCATTGCAAATTTCAACACTTGAAACTCCCGATAATGGTTTTTACCCCTAGCACCTATGACCTTGGCTAAGGTCAACAAATCATAAGTACTAGTCAAGTTCTATCCGTCATTTCGTGATTAATTAGACCCACCCACATGACCCTTGGCTAAGGTCAACAAAGCCACATGACTGTCCTAACTAATCGCATCATATGCTGTGTAGGAAGACATCACTTAGCTACCGCACACTACGCCTCGGCTATGGTCGACAAACGTAGCACGAATACTAAGTACTCTACTTCCTAAAATGACGGAGGGTTGCGAATGGTTTTTGTGAAAACCTTTAACGCTTTGAACTTGATCTCATTGCGGAATCAAATGGTTTTTAAATGGAATGTTTTTGAGGCTTTTCTAGTTTTGCTAAAGGGGTCACTCCCGGTGAAGGGATCGTCGGCCCTTTCCTCGTCGAATGAGGTGCGGGATATATCATATATATCACTGTGCAGAGCAGAAACTATAGAAGCGATCAAAAGACAAACCGAGTGTGTAGCATATGCCAGTTATTGCTAAAGGAGTCACTCCCGGTGAAAGGATCTCGGTCCTTTCCCCATCGAATAAGGTGCAGGATGTTCTACAATGAACACCGCGATACAAAGCAAGAACTGTAGCTACCTGTTTTTATTTTGAAATTCGATTCCACAACATCAATTAGGTTTATTTTCTTTCATTAATCTCATTAATGAATATCCCATCATTTAAGTTCACCTAATCATCACAGATAAATATAACGTACGCTTATGCCATCCGCATTCGCCTCGATGTCCCGTCTGCACCGTTAGGTTAGGTAACTAACGGCAGAGCGGGGCAGGGCTAGCGCGGGTGTAAAACATAAGCAACGTTTATATAATATATCATATATACTATATACTCTATCTATCACAGAATATCACATGATCACATCACAGATAAATCACAGCAGAAGAAACATATGAAATATTGGATATACTAGGACGTCCGTGTTTTCAATACGAGCCAGTATAAAACACGGATTCCACGGTCGTAATGAATAGCCAAACCCACACCCATAGACCCCTACGAGAGCGGCAAGCAACCCTACCAATTCTAGGGTTAGGAGACCCGGACTCGACTCCTCGAGTTGGTCTCCCACTGGACCCCAGAACCCGGTTACTTGTGCTCCCCTCCTTGGGTCTATCCTAGTGCAGAAAAGTAAATAATATACAACAACGGTGACAACTTCCGCAACCTGGAAGTGCCCCAATAAAAGAATATTACATACAAGTTTTTACATGAATGAAAATAAAAAACACTCATCTCACATAAAAAAAACCCGGCTATTCAAACACGACGATCCAATATAACATATCCAGCAACACATAACATCACATGTCATCAACGTAAGTAAATATGCGCATCCCAATTGTCGTTGACATATAGCAACGAAACCGGCGACATCACATATTACACTTACGGTCACAGAAAAGAAAGTGTAATACTACAACAGTTGGAATCCGCAACCTCTTTAGACATCACATGCCTAATCAAACGAATTCCTTAGACATCGCATGCCTAACAATTATAAACCCCGCATTTTAGTCTCATTTTCGAAAACTCTTTTCAATATCAAGTCGGGTAATTCAACAAGATTCCCGACATCCTGATCGAATGCTCGTCGCAAACTTTAGTAGGCGGCCGCACCCCCGATGCCGTCGACGAAGTGCACCAAAGCGGAACACCGCTGCCGCGAGCACCCGAACGGATGCTTTCGGCGACGGGTTCTCCTGCAGTCACTTGGTCGGGACTATGGAGTGAGGCTGTCTATTAAGTTTACCGGCGAGTATCCGCGTTCACAACGTGATTGCAACGGACTTTTGATCACATCAAAATTCCGTGGCAACCGATCAAGTGAGACTAAAGTGCTTTGTTTATAACATTCATTCAGTTATCTCATAACTTATTGTGAATTCCAATTATTGTATCACATTCCGGATAAGATAGAAAATGTTAAACTTTTCGATAGAACAATCGAACACCCAAGTTTTCCCGATCAACCGAATGAAATAAGTTCAAAGACATTCACTTCATGCCTCAGTACCAACGATCCAGCCGTAGAAGGGTCAAGCCAACGCCTCACATGTGGCACGCCGTACTGCCCCAAACCCTAAGGTTCAAAGGGCAGTTCAAGACGGTCACATAATCGAGTTAAGGTTTGTTTTCTTCTAGAGGGACCATCGCGTTACTTGCACTACTCAGAACGTCCTTAAACCACGGAAAAATCCAACACTTGGAAATTTTCCGGCAGGGGAAAAAGTGGGTATTTATGTCCGGTCGAAATTTTTAACATATTCTAAAATATCCGAAAAACACATAGACAAAATTAGACAATCCGATCGAATGTACGAACTCCTAATACAACCCAAAAAACTCAACTCTTGATTTCAGATAAAAAAAAATTCCCAGGAAAACCAGCACTGCAAAATAGGAATTACTGTGCAAAATTGAATGCCTAATAAGACAAAACAGCCGCGGAACCGCCGCATTAGCATGCTAATGCCGCGGTTCCGCCGCACTTTTGAGGGATCATTAGTTACTTTTGTAAGTGCACGGCGGCGCCCCGGCCGTCAATCCGACGCCGGAATGCGGAAGCGGTGAATAACTTAAATTTTTGCGGACTTTGCAAACCGGCACCACCGCGCACTAAACTCCGGATCGTAACCATTAACAAGTCTAAGCTAACTAGAATACGGGTTAGAGATGTACCGACTGATCCGAGTCCTCCGGTCTTCATCTCCACTCCGATCTCCTCGCGGGATCTCCGTCCGTCTCCTCCTCGTCGGAAAGGGCACCACATCGCCTGTAGCTTTTACGGGCTCCCACCTCAATACCGAGGCAACTCGGGCGCGAAGCTGGCGAATCGACGCGTCCAAGATTTGCTGTAGGGAGTGTAGTGTAGAGTGCATGTCTCACTTTGGGGTTTGTTGCCATTTGTAGATGATGGAGGAAACAAGATAAGAAAAATGGTGCTTGCATTTTTCTTGGCATGAAAAGAGATCAAGAATGAAAAACACTCTCAAAGATGAAGCTCTCTCCTTCTCTTTTCTTCTTCTCACTCAACCATGGAAAAACTTATTTTATCAAGTGAGAATAATGGTGGAGGAGAAAACAATATGAAGCAAGAAGGGAGGTGAGTGTAGGAGAAGTCAAGAGGTGACCACAACCCAAGACAAGAAAACATACAACCATGCTTTACCTTTTTCAAACCATACCCTTTCATGTCACAATAAAAACAAAAGCATGGTGGAAAAGATAATGATGCTATCATAATCAATCTTTTACAAGAAACCCCCTCCACAAATGTTATTTGCACAATTGCAAATAACCCCCTCCATCGGAAAAGTCCGGCCGGAACGGAATGCAAACTGGCAACTCCAGAAAACTGGTCCCGTAATAAATTACAGAAAAACCCCGATACTGTGCATACACACCCGCATCTGTATTCCGTCCGGATACAAATGCAAAGAGACAAAATCTACACTGTACTAAACTAGGACCGGCTTAAGCTAAAGCCGGCTAGTAATATCCGTTCGATCCTGATCCGTGCAATACCGCACGTATCTGATCGAACACTGCCATATACCTATACGGCTACTAGTACAAACCGTCCGATCCCGATCCGTGCAATACCGCACGTATCTGATCGGACCCTGCCATATCTCCATACGGCCTCTACAGCGTTTCGCCCGAAACTTGAGTAACTGAAAGTGTGGTGGACTCTAAAGACTCGTCAATACTATGGCTGTGGATTTAACCACTAGCCCGTCAGAGGTATAAGCCAATACGTAACGGGCCACCAGCTATTGACTAAAAGGGACGTCGATGAGCGAACTCATCCTGACACCCTACTGAGCCTGTCAGTGACAATATCCGTGCAGTCCGGTCCGTTCGTCTATGAGTATCGCATGGCGGGCCTAGGGGGTTGGTAAAAGTCAGACCCCCAAAAGCGGTACAAGTCGTGTCGGAGTGTAGCCCAGAACACCCTGAGATACTACTGGAATACCTACCAGTAAATCTCCTTGCCTTGGCCAAGGACTTTGTGTAATGGCTCTCCTAGACACAGCACGACCTCACCCCCAATACCGGGAGAGACGAACCCCTGAAGATACGCTCACTGCCTCCATGTGGCTCGGGACTGTAACCAACTAAAACCTGTTTGCACGACTCCTTTGAGCCGTGGTAGGGTAGTAATCAAAGTACAGTGGGAACTCACACGAGACAAATGACGATCCCCAGGTCGATGAACTAACCTGCACACATGTCACCAGGGAACTGCCATCTGACGTCTGGTATATGACCAACTAGCATGTTCCCGGCGAGTCCTGTCCGGTGTACTCATAACCCAATGAGCACCTGTATACATCTTAGGTGATCCAACTGACACCAGTGGCTTGTGAGACCGGCCACCGCCCCTCGTCGGGGTCTCGACTGTATACACTAGTCTACTAATGGAGTATCGATGCCCGGTCTCGAAACTCCCACGACTAGGGACCTTTTAAGGATATGCTTGTAGACCCCCAGCTCCCACTTATATGATCGCCCTCATACTGCTGGTGGTCAAGCAAGAATCCTAGGGGCTCTATCAACGTGTAATAGCGACGTGTCAGGTCACCTAAAACAGTACACGATGATAAAGGTAAACCAGATAGCATACTATCATCTCGAGTAAGACTGTCCTACCGGGATAGGTCCTCCCTCAATCACTACAATCACGTACCTATGACCTAATAATTGACTCTGAGGGCACTATCTCCAACAATCTCCCACTTGCACTCAAGGCTAATTATTGCGATGTCGCATACTCACAGCCCGTGTGATACCGAACATCCAACTCCTCTACTAGTCAGTCTCACAAAGCTCGTTTGCGGAACTATTGCGTTCGAGGAATAGCCTCAGTGAGTGGATCCGCTTTGTTGTTTCTTTCCATGTCTCTCTATATCTCATGTTCGCGGAGAAACCCATCTCCCGAAATGAGCAATACCTGTCTTAGAATGTGTCTGGATGTCTGATGGGACATAGCTCATAAATGAACTCCAAATCCAAACTTCTTAGACTGTATCGTCAACTGAACTTAATCAGTATCCTGCGCGCCATGCCTCCCTCAGTATTGCCTTGGACCACCTGTCCAAAATACTGCCCCTCATCAGAAGGAAAACTATAACTCTGACAACCTTCTTGTCGTCCATGTCACCTTGGAAGCCTGGAATGATAACTGTCTCCTGAATGAGGCTGTCGTTATCATATCCCTAGAACATCCACTTATGTTCTAAAACTGCTTCCGACTGTTTCTCCAGGATTGGATTAATGTCAACTTATTGCATCTAGTGCAAGAACAACATCTGGTGTGGTACTTGACATCTCATGATTGACTCAATTGCCTAAGCAAATGATCTGCCAATCATGTACGTCCCTCTCCCCTTTAGTCTGTAAGACACCTTTGGAGAGGATGACTCCATTACCTGCAGGTACACTACCGTGCCAGGAGTCGTCCATCCTAAATACTCTCAGAATGCTGTCAAGTACCCTGATTGGGAAACCACCCAAATCTAGATCTAAAACCATAGATCTAGTAACCAGTATGTCTAATACCCAATTCCTATGTGGAGAAACAACTGTGTGACGACCAAAGTACAACCGATTGTAGTATAGGAGTTTCTTTTCCTATTCTGTGTATATCATCCAAATACCAGGATATCACACCCTACTACCTTCTCAACAGATCCATCCCCTATTCTGATGAAGTCAAACCCATGACTGTCACGTCAGAAATAGATGATCTATCTCCGCTACATCTGCTCTAGTCTATAAACAGACAGAAGCAACCTGTCCACCAATGCTTCCGCTGCTCCCACTGACTATGACAACCCTCTGGCAGAGTCATATAGACGTGCACTTCTAAAACTAGTTTAGAACGACGCTATACTCATCCTCCCACCAGGTCTCGCAGCCTGGAACAACAGCAATGGTAATTGTGGGTAAACAAGAACTTTCCTGTCACCGTCCTTGAGGCTACCGCAGTGCCTCTCGGGTGCCTGAAGTTACCCACCTTATCTGCGGAGTGGCCAATGGAATGTCAATCCAGATTGAATCTTTAGGTTCCTTATCAAATCTTCAGCAATCGTTTGTGGTTCTGGAATCACTTCCAGTTCTACCATACTCCCACTACTGTTTTCTGAAAAAATCCATTTTTAATAAAACTGTGGCGAGTCTAGAACAATATCGCTATTGTTCATCCAGATGGTAGAAAATCAACCCTCGTCATAGCCTGGGTCAACCCATAAACAGCCATTACAGAAACGTGCCTTGAGTTGTCCAGTGTCTGGTTTTAATCATAAACCGGACAACTCCCCGTACCTTAACATCGTTAAGATATGAACTGTTCTATATCCAATATAGAAACAGAGGCACTGATTTAATTGAACCAGATTCAAATCATGCAGCTGTCCCCAGTGCATGTCAACTAAATGGAAGGAGGCCGATCAGCGTTACTCAACTTAGGAATACTTCCAATTATGAGTAACCTGAAAGAGAAGCAAGATCTCTTTATCATTACTATCAACTGAATACCATACACAAGTATCTACATCTTCGATCTCTTTGAAGAATCCCGATACTTGCTATACCTGGTTCTCTACTCTATTCAAATACCTATAACTCCTCTAAACTCAGACCCTGTGTTTCTACGAAACACATGTTTAAGAACTAGAGAAGTTAAAAGTAAACAGAATATAGTATGAGGACCAACCCCTCTGTCCCAATGGACACTGGACAACATACAATACTCTGTATAAGTCCGCTGAGTCTAACAACTCTTTCACTGTGTGTCGTAGGTTGAAAACTGTACTTATGGTTAAGAAGAATTACACCGCTGTTTAATACTCCTTACCTAACCATCCACTGATATAGGTAAATGTCGTAGACATAATTTCAGAAAGGTATATCTCACACTATAAAAATAGACGTACAGATATATCAATTTGAAATTGGTGCATAACAGCGGATATTCAAAACCAAATATTTGCCGACCGGCAAACAGCCCAGGTGATTTCCTCAAATATCACCGATTACAACGAATCCCGATATAATGAGGATAATCACCCAATTCCCAATAACTTACTCCCACTCATCATCTGTAAAACCATACAGATGTGAGAATCGTACCTAGTAAATACATACCCTGGAGTAAGTGTCTAATCGGGAAATCAGTTTTCTTTTAATAGTACAGAGTGAAACTGAAACATTGAAATGTTTCGTTGGGGTATCCTGGTATTCCTAGTAATGCCTCTTCCAGATTCACGACTGTAACCGTATAGTTCTTTGCCACCTCTCCAAATCCCTTCATATGTCTTTAGTCTTTACCTTCTGTACACCCCTTTAGGCCAAATGGTTTTCTTCCTTCCCTACCGTTCGGCACCAGCCTATGGTTTGGAAGAAGACTATCCAATAAGCATAATGGGTGTACTGTCCCAATCCTAGGAACACTCGCAATGAGAGAGGGTGAAGATAAAAGACAACCGAATAAACCTTATTCCTATTTCTCCTGAACCAGAATCCATCCCCGAACTGGAACAAGTTCCATTCGAGTTCGTATATAACCATACGATGGAGTATCCAAATAAACTGTGGATCTTCGTAGTGAAACGGAGTGTCCTGGAGAAATACAAAGGTGATGTGGGAGTGGTAACGAAATACCTGGTTTGGTCGTGAATATCTGTTGCAATTTACTTTGCCATCTTACTAATCCCTTGCTTTGTCTTAACTTAATACCTTCTGCACACCATCGTTATGCTAATTGGTTTTCTTCATTCCCCACCGGTCGGCACCAGCCTAAGGTTTGGAAGAAGACAATCCAATTTGCGTAATAGGTGTACTACCCCTAAACCAAGGAGTACTCGTAACCTGAGAGAGGGTAAAAGGAAAAGACAACTGAATAATCCTATCCGTTTTCTCCAGAACCGGAAACCATCCTCGAATCCCTTCGAGTTCGTATCTAACCATACGATGGTTTTGTCCAATGGAAGTGGACGTTCGCAGTAATACGGGGTGTCCTGGAGAAAAGGGTAAAAGTAGGAGTGGCAATGAGGTTTGCAACTCTGACAATCCAAAAGCCGGTGTTAAGAAGGTTCGGTCAATTTGGTCACTGAGTCATAGTCTTAGGGTCGGGTCAATGGTCACTGCCAAAGAGAGAGAGAAAAGAAACACTCAGCGTGCACTCTAACCTAGATCAGAATGGTCACCAATTTATCTAATCTGGAAACCTCCCACTGTACCTCAAACTCTCCTCCAAACCTGAAAGAAGAATTAGTCGGGGTCACCCGAGGAGTAAACCAACTCATCAGTGGGAATCGGGATCCAACTATCATCGCATGATAACGTGACGGAATCCGCTCACGGTATCACACTCCAGAAGGTATGCACATATCTGGCAAGTTTCAGTTCTTTTGAAACTCCCGATGAGATTTTTGCCCCATGCTCTTATGACCTTGGCGTGAGGTCAAAATATCATAAGTCACATGTCAAGTTCTGCCCGTCATTATCCAGGTTAATCTGAACCCACCCGTACATACCCTTGACGTAGGCCAAAATAGTAGTACGACTGTCCCAAACCAACGCATCTATCTATGCAACAGATAAATACCCGGCAGCTACCAATCACTATGCCTTGGCGTGAGGTCAAAATACATAGCTTGAATACTACCGAATATTTAACTGAAATGACGGAGGGCTACGAATGGTTTCTGGCGAAAACCTTTAACGTAATGAACTTGATATCGTCGAAGGAACGGATAGCTTTTAAAAATATAGTGACGAAAAACCGTTGCTAAAGAGGTCACTTCCTATGAAGGGATCTCGGCTCTTTCCCCGTAGAATGGGGTGCAGGATATTCCAAATGAATACCGCGGTGCAAAGCAAAAGTAATCGGCTATAGTGAAGTTAATGCCCTGACGCAAACTTATTGTCCAAGGGGTCACTCCCGGTGAAGGGATCTCGGCCCTTGCCTCGTCGACTGAGGAGCAGGATATTCCAATGAATACCACGATGCAAAACAAAAGTAAACGTCCTTGCAATAACAGCTTTTTGAAAAGTGTTCCAACAACATCAGAATAGGTTTGTTTCAACTTGCATTGATCCGAATCAATGCAGTCCCATCAATTGATCACACCACAAAGAACGAAAATATACAGACGTACGTATATGCCATCCGCATTCGCCACTGGGTCCCGTCATCACCCGTTAGGTTAGCTAACTAACGGCAGAGCGGGGACTGGACTAGCGCGGATGAAAAACATATACAACATCTACTAATATATATACCAATATATAGTATTTCGCTCAAGGCGTGAATAAAATGCAACATCACAGAAATGTACAGCATCACAGAAATAATACAGATATCTGGGATCCCCGGGTTTCACAGAGCCACTACTGAAACCCGACGTTCCCCTGGTCGTGTGGATAGCCTGTGCAATGAAATCCTAGACCCCTACGGGCGCGGCAAGTTACCCGCCAAAACCTGAAGCGAGGCAGCCCCCTTCAGCGCCGTGAATGGACCACCCAGCACTTCACGGAATCCGGCAACTTGGGCACCCCTCCTGGGTCAACCTGTACCCCCTACGAGTGCGGCGAATAGCCCGTCAATCCTGGAGTGAAGCCCCCTCCGTCCCAATGCCATGAGATGCGGGCTTGTTGCCTTCTAGAACCCGGCTATCCGTGCACCCCTCCGCGGGGCAATCCTAGTACAGAAAATAAAATATACATACATCGGGTACATCGACCGCAACCAGGTCGTACCCCAAAATAATAATACAAACAGGCAGTGACGGCAGTCCACATGTCGGACGCTCGCCCCGCAATATCAAATGTACATAATACAACAGAACTGTACTAGCATTGCATCCAGGCTATCCCCCACGACCGATCCGCAACATCACAGCAAATACATAGAACATCAACGTGAAAGTCACGTTCGCAAATCCGTCTAACCGGGCTATAGCAGTTAGACCGGATTTACCGATCGAGTAACATTCACGGTCGCAGATATAATGTAAATACTGTGAAAAATGTGTTTAAAATTTTCCGATTGATCAAACAATTAACAAGTGGGCCCCAAAGAAAACTGTAGCACTCACAGAAATAATTGGCCCAACTTTAATATTCCAGAAAGCACATTTTCAACTCAGGAACATTCTGCAAAATTTTGGGAGCATGAACAGTGAAACTTGCGGCGGAAGCGCGGCCAAAGTAGGGTTTTGGCCGCCCTTCCGCGGTGGGATGGTGGGTTCATGGTACCAAATTTTTACAGTATGCTTAGAATTCCCTGCACATCACTCTGAGACAACCTGAAAAATTTTTGGACTCAAAAAAAATTCGACAGAAACTGATGTGCTTGAAATACGTGTTTTCGGGATTTTGTTCGATCGGAAACGCAAACACATCAAACGAAAGCTAGACGAAGTTAAAGGCGAGGCTCTGATACCACTGTAAGTGCACGGCGGCGTCCCGGCCGTCAATCCGACGCCGGAATGCGGAAGCGGTGAATAACTTAAATTTTTGCGGACTTTGCAAACCGGCACCACCGCGCACTAAACTCCGGATCGTAACCATTAACAAGTCTAAGCTAACTAGAATACGGGTTAGAGATGTACCGACTGATCCGAGTCCTCCGGTCTTCATCTCCACTCCGATCTCCTCGCGGGATCTCCGTCCGTCTCCTCCTCGTCGGAAAGGGCACCACATCGCCTGTAGCTTTTACGGGCTCCCACCTCAATACCGAGGCAACTCGGGCGCGAAGCTGGCGAATCGACGCGTCCAAGATTTGTTGTAGGGAGTGTAGTGTAGAGTGCATGTCTCACTTTGGGGTTTGTTGCCATTTGTAGATGATGGAGGAAACAAGATAAGAAAAATGGTGCTTGCATTTTTCTTGGCATGAAAAGAGATCAAGAATGAAAAACACTCTCAAAGATGAAGCTCTCTCCTTCTCTTTTCTTCTTCTCACTCAACCATGGAAAAACTTATTTTATCAAGTGAGAATAATGGTGGAGGAAAAAACAATATGAAGCAAGAAGGGAGGTGAGTGTAGGAGAAGTCAAGAGGTGACCACAACCCAAGACAAGAAAACATACAACCATGCTTTACCTTTTTCAAACCATACCCTTTCATGTCACAATAAAAACAAAAGCATGGTGGAAAAGATAATGATGCTATCATAATCAATCTTTTACAAGAAACCCCCTCCACAAATGTTATTTGCACAATTGCAAATAACCCCCTCCATCGGAAAAGTCCGGCCGGGAAAGAACAAAGGAAAACCGGCCGGAACGGAATGCAAACTGGCAACTCCAGAAAACTGGTCCCGTAATAAATTACAGAAAAACCCCGATACTGTGCATACACACCCGCATCTGTATTCCGTCCGGATACAAATGCAAAGAGACAAAATCTACACTGTACTAAACTAGGACCGGCTTAAGCTAAAGCCGGCTAGTAATATCCGTTCGATCCTGATCCGTGCAATACCGCACGTATCTGATCGAACACTGCCATATACCTATACGGCTACTAGTACAAACCGTCCGATCCCGATCCGTGCAATACCGCACGTTTCTGATCGGACCCTGCCATATCTCCATACGGCCTCTACAGCGTTTCGCCCGAAACTTGAGTAACTGAAAGTGTGGTGGACTCTAAAGACTCGTCAATACTATGGCTGTGGATTTAACCACTAGCCCGTCAGAGGTATAAGCCAATACGTAACGGGCCACCAGCTATTGACTAAAAGGGACGTCGATGAGCGAACTCATCCTGACACCCTACTGAGCCTGTCAGTGACAATATCCGTGCAGTCCGGTCCGTTCGTCTATGAGTATCGCATGGCGGGCCTAGGGGGTTGGTAAAAGTCAGACCCCCAAAAGCGGTACAAGTCGTGTCGGAGTGTAGCCCAGAACACCCTGAGATACTACTGGAATACCTACCAGTAAATCTCCTTGCCTTGGCCAAGGACTTTGTGTAATGGCTCTCCTAGACACAGCACGACCTCACCCCCAATACCGGGAGAGACGAACCCCTGAAGATACGCTCACTGCCTCCATGTGGCTCGAGACTGTAACCAACTAAAACCTGTTTGCACGACTCCTTTGAGCCGTGGTAGGGTAGTAATCAAAGTACAGTGGGAACTCACACGAGACAAATGACGATCCCCAGGTCGATGAACTAACCTGCACACATGTCACCAGGGAACTGCCATCTGACGTCTGGTATATGACCAACTAGCATGTTCCCGGCGAGTCCTGTCCGGTGTACTCATAACCCAATGAGCACCTGTATACATCTTAGGTGATCCAACTGACACCAGTGGCTTGTGAGACGGGCCACCGCCCCTCATCGGGGTCTCGACTGTATACACTAGTCTACTAATGGAGTATCGATGCCCGGTCTCGAAACTCCCACGACTAGGGACCTTTTAAGGATATGCTTGTAGACCCCCAGCTCCCACTTATATGATCGCCCTCATACTGCTGGTGGTCAAGCAAGAATCCTAGGGGCTCTATCAACGTGTAATAGCGACGTGTCAGGTCACCTAAAACAGTACACGATGATAAAGGTAAACCAGATAGCATACTATCATCTCGAGTAAGACTGTCCTACCGGGATAGGTCCTCCCTCAATCACTACAATCACGTACCTGTGACCTAATAATTGACTCTGAGGGCACTATCTCCAACAACTTTTTGCACCGTAATTATTATAATTTCCTGCTGATTTTTCTGCATATTTTTAATTCTCAAAAATCCACGAAAACAGAAAATGTCCAGAGAGCACTTTCAAGTCGGGGTTTCGGGTCGATCGGACTTCTAACTCCGTCTACGCATCGCCTAAGGCTCTAGCTAGGCTCTGATACCACTGTAGGGTTCCTAGGCACACTAGTGAAGTCTCACAAAGCATCAAACATGGCTGTTTCAAATTTTACGAGTGCCTAAAAACCCTAATACGGATCGTTAACTAGATATATAAGCGATGCGAGCAAGTAAACGAATTAAATGCTATGGAAAGGGGCTACAACCTTTGTAGATCCGGTCCTCCACCTCCAAAGCTCCGTAACGAAGTCCTCTCGCTGTCCAAATGAATTCCCGGGCTCTAGCGTCGGCTTCGTCGGAGAAATGGCGAGCTAGGTCGTCGATGTCCATGCCGAAGATGATCTACGTCGAGGCATCGCTAGATCAAGCTCCACCTTCACCAAGCCATGAAAACTTGTGAAGGAAACACCCTATACTACTTGGCAAGAGGTAGAGGATGAAGAAATAGGAAGTGGGTTCACTTTAGAATTGGATTTCTCACACTTTATCATCACTTGTCATTAATGGAGCAAGCTTTCTTCCATGAAGAAAATGAAGAAGAAGAAGAAGAATGTTATGATAAGAATTAATTAAAATAGAAAAGAAAATCCATTCTTATCATAACTCTTACCATGGTTAAGTGTAGAGAGAGAACTATAGTTAAGTGGAGTGGTTAGGTTTTAACATGAGACAAAATGGTGACTTAATGAAAGCTTCGTGAAGCTTCATTTACAAACAAAGAAAAGCCACCACGCCTAAGGCTCTAGCTAAGTTCTGATACCACTGTAGGGTTCCTAGGCACTCTCAAGGGGTCTCACAAGGCATCAACCATGCCAATTTCAAATTTTACGGTGCCGAGAAACCCTAGACTACGGATCGTTAACTAGAGGTCTAGGCGAAAGATGCAACTAGTAAACTACTTTACTAAGAGAGTACGGAAATACAACCTTTGTAGATCCGGTCCTCCACCTCCACGGCTCCGTGATGAAGTCCTCTCCGCTGTCCAAATCAAATCCCGGGCTCTAGCGTCGGCTTCATCGGAGAAAGAGCGGGCTAGGTCATCGACGACGTGCCGAAGATGATCTACGTCGAGGCATCGCTAGATCAAGCTCCAACTTCACCAAGTCTAGAAAACTTGTGAAGGAAACACACTCTACTACTTGGCAAGAGGTAGAGGATGAAGAAATAGGAAGTGGGTTCACTTTAGAATTGGATTTCTCACTCTTTTTCATCAATCACCATTGATGGAATCTAGTTTTTCTTCTTGAAGAAGAAGAAGAAGATGATGATTAATATGATAAGTTAATTAAAAGGAAAAGAAAAAGAATACTTATCATAAAAATAACCATGGTCAAGTGTAGAGACTAAACTAAGGTTAAGTGAAGTGGTTAGGGTTAAACATGAGACAAAATGGTCACAAAGTCAAAGCTTCATGAAGCTTCAAAGAAAGAAACAAAACTTGCAACCATTTCATTTCTAATCTTTTCCAAAATAAATAAATAAATAAATTAGTAAGAAAAAGAAAACCCTAATCATTAACTTAACCAAGGTTTAATTCTTTACACTTAACCAAGTAAACATGTATCATCAAACATGATACAATCAAGTGCACAAAAGTATATCACATATACAACTTGCACAAATCAAGTGAGAAAATCCATTTAAAGTGAACCGATACTAGTTAATGAAAAGTAATATATCAAATATATAATTATACATTAAATCATTAAATCAACACTTGATTTAACGATCCGGTTATATCGCATATAACCGACTAATATCTGTAGTAACAACTTATCGAATCAACACTTGATCCGATAACCCGGCTATATCGCATATAACCGATCAATGTCACAAATCGCGAGAATCGAATACAGTATCACATACTGGTATCATTCTCGCTCCCGCACATATCTCATATGCGCTCCTATTTCGTTCTGCTTGAGTCAGGAAACCTCTGTGTAGGACTCTAAAGACTCGTCAATACGCCGGCAGCAGATGATGATCATATCAAACACCCACAAGCCGCAAGCGGTCTGATAAACGTAACGGCCACCCGGGTATTGAGCGATCAGAAGATCGACGAGCAAGCCCGCTCACACTCCAGTGAATCCAACCAGTAACACTACCGTACAGTCCGGTCTGATCGTCTGATATGTCGCATATCTCGCCTAGGGGTGGTAAACGTCAGACCCCAATAGCTCGATAAGTCGTGTTGATGTGAGGTCTATAACAGTTCGAGATACTACTGGTAACACTTACCAGTAAATCTCAGCAACCCTGGCCAGGGATTTCCGGTTATAGCCAATCGAACACAGCGCAACATCAACTCCCTATACCGGGAGAGACGAATCCCCTCCTATCGCTCATTGCCTCCATGTGATTCGGGACTGTACCCAAAAACCACCATTTTGCACGCCCTCTTGGACGTGGTAAGATGGAAATCAAAGCACAGTGGGAACCACACAAGACTCTATGACGATCTCGGGTCAACAGACTACTCTGTACCAGTGTCACCAGAGAACTGCCATCTGACGTAAGGTATAATACCATCTGGGAGTTCTCGGCGAGTCCGTCCAGTGTACCCAGTCTCTACTGAACACCCGTATATCATCTCTGATGTCAAACACCGATGAAAATGGGATCATCCATCGCCCATCTGTATGGGTCGAGAAGGTATACGCTAGTCTACTCTGGTATATCGATGCCCCATCTCGATACACCCACGACTAGGGACTTTCAAGGATGTACTTATGGACTACCATGTCCCCACTAGTATGATCCGCATCATAGTCGAGGTAGTCAAGTACACATCCTAAGGGCTTTACCAACATGTAATAGAGAGACAATCTGTGTACACGTTAAGGTAAAGAGTAACCAGATAGCATACTATCATGTCGAGCAAGAAAGTCCTCCCTATATATGTCCCAGCATCCACTACAATATACATCCAATGTACAGTAATGGCCTCTAGGGCATACATATAACTAACAGATCGTAGCTTACCCGCATGAAGATGGAGACGTGAATCATAGAGAAGGACTTGTTGATCAGGTGTAAAAGTTTTTCTCAAAATGTTTTTATCGTGAAATATCTTAGTCCGGTTCTTTACAATTACAGCATTATCATAAGCTTCATCGCGGAGTTCGCTTAGCTCATTTAATTGCAGCTTCCGAAAATTGCAGGCTTGATTTAAGTCAAAATTGAGTTCTCTAGTGGCCCACATTGCTCTGTGCTTAATCTCGACCGGAAGGTGACAAGCCTTTCCAAACACTAGTCTGTAAGGAGACATACCTAGATCGGTTTTATATGCAGTTCGAAACGCCCAAAGAGCATCCGTCAATTTGGTTGACCAATTTTTTCGATTTTTAGAAATTGTTTTCTCCAAAATTTGTTTGATTTGTCTGTTTGAACCTCAGCTTGCCCGCTCGTTTGGGGATGATAGGGTGTAGAAAGTTTGTGGTTGATTGCATATTTCCGCATCAAACTCTCGAAAGACCGATTGCAGAAATGTGTCCCGTTATCGCTAATGATAGCGCGTGGGTGTCCAAATCGTGAAAAGATATTTTCTTTTAAGAACTTAATGACAACCTTTTTGTCATTGGTGCGACAAGGAATAGCTTCAACCCATTTCGAGACGTAATCAACTGCAAGCAATATGTACAAATTCCCAAAGGAGTTGGGAAAAGGACCCATAAAATCAATACCCCAAACGTCAAAAATTTCAACCACTAAGATGGGTTGAAGGGGCATCTCATTTCTCCGGGAAATCCTACCCGTGTGTTGACACTGTGCACAGGTTTTGCAATGATCAAATGCATCTTTGAATAAAGTCGGCCAACTAAAACCGCATTGCAAAACCTTCTCCGCCGTCTTTCAAGGGTCGAAATGACCCCCACATACCTGATCATGATAAAAAAATAGACACTCTTGAATTCATCATTAGGGACACATCTGCGAATGATCTGGTCAGGACAATACTTAAACAAATAGGGTTCATCTCAGTAAAAGTGTTTTACTTGGGATAGAAATCGATGTTTGTCCTGTTTCGACTATTCGCGGGGAATAAGTCCCGTATCAAGGTAATTCACAGTATCCCCGAACCAAGATTCAGTGGATACATTCAAGAGTTGTTCGTCTGGAAAAGAATCATTGATCGGCAGGGTCACAGGTGAAGAAGCGATGCATAAAAGATGGTCGGCAACTACGTTTTCACATCCTTTCTTTTCTCGAATAATAAGATCAAATTCTTGTAATAGAAGGATCCAACGTATTAACCTACCTTTAGCATCCTTCTTCGCCAAAAGTTGTTTCAAGGCGGAGTGGTCAGTGTACACAACAATAGGTGAGCCAATCAAGTAAGGCCTGAATTTTTCTAATGCAAATACAACCGCCAAAAGTTCTTTTTCGGTAGTTGTATAGTTAATTTGAGCATCATTCAGGGTCTTACTTGCATAATAAATCACGTGTGGCATCTTTTCAATGTGCTGTCCTAAGACTGCACCAACTGCAAAATCTGATGCATCACACATAAGCTCAAATGGGTGGTTCCAATCTGGAGATGATAGAACGGGGGCTGTAGTGAGAGAGTTTTTAAGTGAGTCAAATGCAGCCTCACAATCCGAGTCAAAGTGAAAGGTTGTGTCCTTAGCCAAGAAAAGAATTAAGGGTCTAGCAATTTTGCTAAAATCCTTAATGAATCTCCGATAAAAGCCTGCATGGCCAAGAAAAGATCGTATATCCTTGACGCATTTGGGATGAGGAAGGTTATGAATGACATATATTTTGGTTCTGTCAACCTCAATTCCTTTCCGTGAAATCACATGTCCAAGCACAATTCTCTCTTGGACCATGAAATGGCATTTTTCCCAATTCAAGGTTAAGTTCTTCTTCTTACAACGAGTAAGAACTGCGTCAAGATGAGATAGGCAGTCAGCAAAAGAATGTCCGAATATCGAGAAATCGTCTATGAAAATCTCCAGAAAATTCTATACCATGTCCGAGAATATCCCCATCATACACCGCTGAAATGTAGCGAGAGCATTGCATAACCCAAAGGGCATGCGTCTATAAGCAAAAGTACCAAAAGGACAAGTAAATGTAGTTTTGTCTTGATCCTTTTTGGCAATAGGGACCGGGTTATAGCCAGAGTATCCGTCCATGAAGCAGTAATATTCCCGTCCAGCTAAGCGTTCTAACATCTGGTCAATGAAAGGTACAGGAAAGTGGTCTTTCCTCGTTGCGGCATTGAGTTTTCAATAATCAATACATACACGCCCCCCAGTTTGAGCGCGTGTCAGGATTAACTCATTAGCCTCATTTGTTATGATCGTGATGCCAGATTTCTTAGGGACGACATGAATTGGACTTACCCATTGGTTATCAGAGATTGGGTAAATGATACCACTGTCAAGGCATTTGACGATTTCTTTCTTCACCGCATCCTTCATGATGGGGTTCAACCGTCTCTGTGATTCTCGGGTTGGCTTGGCTTCATCCATCAGATGTATATGATGTTCAACAATCAAGAGACTAATCCCTTTGATGTCAGCCATAGTCCAACCAAACGCCTGCCTATTAGATCTCAATACCGTCAAAAGCGCATTCTCTTGCTCTAAAGCTAGAGAAGAGGATATGATCACAGGTAAAGACTCATTCTTACTTAAATATGCATATTTAAGATGAGAAGGTAAAAGTTTGAGATCTAATGCTGGCGGAGAAACTATAGAAGGTGGGGTCATCGATTGATATTCGAATTCACAAAGAAGCTCGTAGCCTGCAAAGAATTCAGACTCGGAAGGTGAAGAGTCAAGAGTGTCAGACTCAAGAATGGAAAGGGTGTCCTCACTAAGATGTGCAAGATCAAACATTGATGTGCTAGTGTCATCGAGATCTTCAAAACAAAGTTTATCAACTTCGCAACTTTCGGGAGCAATCTCATAGACAGAACAGACATCAAGTATATGAGCAGAGGGTTCAGACGGCTAACTTCCAATTTTATGGATGTTCAGTTCAATTGTCATTTTTCCAAAAGATAGGTTCGTTGAATCGTTTCGACAATTAATGACAGCATTGGAAGTGGCAAGGAATGGTCGACCCAAAATCACCGGAATTTGGTTCTGTGGGTTTGCTACAGGTTATGTATCAAGAACAATAAAGTCCACAGGGATTATGAATTCCCCGACTTTTATCAACACATCCTCCAGTTCACCCCTAGGTTTGGTGATTGACCGGTCTGTCATTTGGAGAGTGCAATGAGCTGATTTCAACTCTCCAATCCCTAACTGCTCATAAACAAAATATGGAAGCAGGTTAACACTTGCGCCCAGGTCAAGTAAAGCATGGTTAATGTTTTTACCCCCAATGGAAATCAATATCGTAGGATATCCTGGGTCCTTACGTTTCTTTAGTAACTGTGGGCTAAAAGCAGTGCTAACATTATTAGTCATGAAAACCTTTTTGGACACTTGAGTCTTCCTCTTCCTAGTGCACAAGTCTTTGAGAATTTTCGCATAAGCGGGGACTTGCTGAATAGCATCTAGAAGAGGGATATTGATGTTAACCTGTTTAAACATTTCCATAATCTTCTCCATATGTGGACTCGATTTGTTTCCCCTTAACCGATTCGGATAAGAAGCTGTAGCAATAATAGCTGGGTCCAACATTGGAGAAGAAGGTGTGTGTGGAACTGATCCCGGAATAGAAGTGGGGATCGTCTTTGGTGGACTAGAAGAAATATGCTGAGGATTCGAGCCTTGAGGAAAACGAAGAATAGGCTCGCAAGAAGGTGGTGGGGTAGACGAATAAGGATCAGAAGTAGAAGTAGATGTGGAAGTAGAAGGAAAAGTGGAAGTGAAAGCCGGGGTGTTATTGATTAATTCGTCATGATTATCAATCTCTTCACCGACTTGATTATTCAGCACTCTTCCGGATCTCAACGTTGTAATGGCATTCACATTGTAGTGTTATGAATGCCCAGGATTCGGTAGGGGTTGAGACGGAAGTTTCCCTTTCTCTCTAGCACTCATTTCGGCATTTAATCGAGCAATTTGTGCTTCCATCGATTTAATACTCTCACTTTGGGAGTCAGAGTTTTTCTGGATCTTATCGAGGGAAGACTTAAATTCAGCCGACATTTGAATGGACTGTTTCATAAACATTTCAAAAGTCCGTTCACATTTCAAAAGTCCGTTCACGTTGTAATGGCATTCACATTGTAGTGTTATGAATGCCCAGGATTCGGTAGGGGTTGAGACGGAAGTTTCCCTTTCTCTCTAGCACTCATTTCGGCATTTAATCGAGCAATTTGTGCTTCCATCGATTTAATACTCTCACTTTGGGAGTCAGAGTTTTTCTGGATCTTATCGAGGGAAGACTTAAATTCAGCCGACATTTGAATGGACTATTTCATAAACATTTCAAAAGTCCGTTCAAGTGAAGAGGAATTATCAGAATTGGCCAACTGCAAAGGATTATACGGTGCAGGTGTGTTGACCGGATTTTGAAAGTTTTGTGATTGGTAGGGGTGCTGACTTATTTGAAGTGGTTGTTGTTGTGGTGGAGGACCCCTTTGGAAATTGTTTTGGTTTAGAACCGTGTTTTGAGTTTGGTGTTGGTTCCAAGCAAAATTGGGGTGATTCCACTAACCCTGATTATAAGTGGAAGAATAAGGATCGTGTCTAGGTCTTTGCTGAAAAGCAGCATTTGTGTGCTCTTGACCTTGAAACAGAGAATTTAAAGGATATCTTCCGTAAGATGAGATGGATCAGAACAGTATCCACAAACAGTTTTGGGGAGTGACATTTGATTTTGGGAGGGTGCTAAAAATTTATGTTCCATAGCTTTGAGTTTCTTTTGCATTGCTGCCATTTCAGCTCTAACTCCTATGAAAACATCAAGTTGATGAATGCCACCTCTAGACGATGACTGGTTTACACTCTCCCACTGTAAAGTTCTTTCAGCGAAATCTTCTAAAAAACTCCAGGCTTCACCATCATCTTTATTCATGAAGGTGCCTTGACACATGGAATCAAGGGTTTGTTTTGCTGTAGGATTAATACCCTCATATATGATTCTGCACAGATCCCATCTAGGAATTCCGTGATGAGGACATTGAACTAACAGATCCTTGAAGTGTTCAAAACACTTCGAGAATGGTTCATTTGGAAGCTGGGTAAATTGATTTATTTCGCTACGGACTCGAGCTGTTTTATGATTAGGGTAGAATTTCTTTAGAAAAGCTGTTACGAATTCTCCCCAGTTCGAAATAGAATGTGCGGCTGTGTTATAAAGCCACTTCTCGGCTATATCGCACAAAGTGAACGGGAGAAGACGTAGACGCATAACATCCACAGAAAGCTGTGAAGTACCCATCATAGCGCATACATTTTCAAATTTGGTAATAAAGACGTATGCGTCTTCAGACTCGAGACCGTGATATTTTGGTAGAAAATTGATGTATTGAGCTTTTATTTCGAAATTGTCCCCATTGGCTGGTGGAATGGTGAGACAGGTCGAAAGAGGACCTCGCATAGGGTAACATCTCTCTTGGAGAGAGATGCGGGGCGGATTCTGCGCACCTGCGGACGGTGGCAGAGTAGTGTTAAAGAAATTCGATGGAGAACCATCTATCGAAGTGGATATGGTAGTGGGTTCAGAAAAAGAAGATGTAGAAATACCGATTTCGGAGTTGATATGAGGAACGCGGATAAGACGGGCACTAGAATCCCGTGTCCAGCCGAGCATGCACTAAATGGTTTAGCACAAGTGGCAGCGTTGTGATAATTAGGGGAAAAGAGGTTTGGTGTTTGTTTTGGAAAATTACGGATTTTTGAAAAATTCACACAAACAATGCACAAGCAACCCTGAATCTAGTGGTCACCTAGGTCAAGGCTCTAGACCGCTCCTAGATTTCCAGAAGACAAGTCGCAAGATAAATTCTCTACTGCCTCTTTATCCCTTCTGTGGCCAGGTAAGTGCCAGGTAAGTGGGAGGTTCTCCACTACGTAAGTAGTGGGCCTAATTAAGTAAAAACTTTCCTTAGACACTCTTGCCTTAGACACCACAAAAGAAACGCGAATAAGCAATAGATTACCCACGACCTCCTTTTGTCCTAAGTGAGCGCGACGGTCCTTAGAGTCTTGTCTAGATATTTTTTAGTTAATGAGGGTGATGCGGATGCAAGTTTGTGATTTTTGGGGCTTAGGAAAGGTAATGAAATCCCCACCTAATCTGAATTTGGTCTTTTCCCCTTAATTTCTGTGTTAAAAATGCAAACAACCAAGATCAAACATGCAACAAATTTTCTTTTTAGCGGTGCGGCGAATTTTTTGCAAAGAATCCTGCAGAAATTGGTTATTGGACAGAGCAGGAAGGAGATAATAAAGTACAGAATATACCAGAGAAGTTTGAAGCAGTGAAGCTCCTGAACCGCCGCGGTTCCGCCGCGATAAGCACTCTATGGCCGCGGATGCGCGGTCTGCTGATGAGATCCCTGCACAGAAATTGGTGCAGATGCTCCTGTACCTTCACTGAGCTCTCTGAGATGCTCTGAAAATTTTTCCTCTCGCTCCAGAGATTCCAGATTTCCTTACAACAAATCACAACAAATCGTTAAGCACTTGATGCGATTTTGATCTAAAAATTCTGATGGAATAATAAAAAATTCAACTCAATTAACAAAAAACGAACAAATTAACACATGATCCCCGGCAACGGCGCCATTTGATTGAATCGATTTTCGTGTCTTGTTTTGAAAAGTGTAAAGATCACAACCAAAGAAATTTATACCACAATCAATAATGGTGTCTATTGTAGTTTCGTTAGCGTGAGCGGATCGTCCACTGAGATTGTGTGAATTTGTTCGAATTTGTTTTAGTTGAGTTAAAAAGAAAAGATAAAAGAAAATGATTCAATATTTGTGAAATTTTAGTTTCAAGAACATAAAGAAATAGATCTAAAATCAAGAATTAATAAAGATCAAGAAAATGTCCAAACTAATTGAATTCTCAAGATTTGTAAAGTAGCTTGTAGGAATCGATCAAATTTATAGTGATGATGAATACTAATGATTACGAATTCTTATCTATTGAGGATTTGTTACTAGATCGATGACGATCAACGAGATTTAGGGATCTATTGAAGAAACTAGGGTTTTTCCTTCATCATCCCTTATCCTTTCATTGATTATCATTCAAATTCTAGCCTCTAGCAAATTGAATCACCGATCGTTGATCTCTAATTTGGAGAGAAAACATTCAAGAAAGCGATCTCGCTCAAATTAGGTCTTCGGTGATTCAATTTTCTAAAATCTACAAAACTCATAAGACGTAAGAATTATTCAAGAATTTAATCATCATCATCTACCTATTCTCTCGATTCCGCTACAAGCGGAGATTTCACTCAAACATCATAAAAAAGGAAAGAATCAAGAATCGGTAACTTTTCATAATACAAGAATGTAAAGAAAAGCAAGATTTATAATTTTTCACCTTTATTAATCGACGATTAGGTACAATTCACTCAGAGATTACAAGATTTGAGGAGGTAATTAGATCCGCCAAAATTAGCTTCGCATCGATCTTCTTGAGTCGCGGATCTTCGTAGATCTCTTGCTCGGATGAAAGTCGGCATTGCTTCAAAGGCTCGTTGAAGGCTTGCTTGAGACGCTTCTCGATGAATCTTGATTTGGCTTTGGATTTGGATTTGGGTTAGGCTTTTGGATCACAAGTTGTGTCACTCAACTTGTGGGTGAATTGATGTATAATGATCAACAACCGAACAACCATTTCAATGAAGCCCTAGGTCTCCTTTTATAGCTTTCCTCTATCTTCTCTTAGAAGCTCGGTTGTTATGAGGCTTGTATAGGAAGCTAGGTACGTACCAAACTTACACTAGAAGATTGGCTGTTGTAGAGAACCTTCTGGAGATTTCTAGGGACTTTGAAGCGCCTTCAAGAAGTTTGGCCGTTAAGAGAGAAGCCTCGGGAAAAGTTCCAACCGCCGACAAGTCAACTCGGCCGCGGATCGGCGGCGGATCGGTCTGACTCGTCCGCGGATCCGCGGCCGTTTAGTGGACTCAGTGCTTCAAATCTTCAGGATATTCTGGTTTTGGTTTTAGGATTGTTTCCTGATGTCTGGAATCTTATAGTTCTTTCTAGTTTACTGCCAGATCTCAAGTCTTTGACTTGATGCGTTTTATCAGCACTTTTGTGATTCCGGTTCTTTGACCTGGAGAATTTCTGCACAAAAATCTTGAGACGAGTGTTTAGATATACAAAGATCATGTATGTAGTAATAAACACACAATTTCCCTCATAATGCCGGTTATAATGTATAACACATGTTATTTGATATTTCGCAGACGGATTGCTAATATGTGCTATATTTATACCAAACACGTTTAGATGATTACAAAGAGTAGGGAAATTGATGTGCTAAGAATGCAATATTTTCGTCTGATCAGCAGCCAACGACCGGCCCAAGAAAAGCAAGGTGGATTATAACGTTCTAGTACACCTAAGAAATATTCCTTCACAGTTGAGCATTCTCGATGCCCTTCTGCTATCTAAAGAGGCGTGAGATTCTCTAATCAAAGCGTTACAAGACCCCGGACAGTTTCAAGCTTTCCTCGCCGAAGAAACTATGAAGGACGAGTTGGAAGAAGTTCACACAGCCGACATCACCTTCAACTACGAAGGTCTCCTCCTCGGGACATACGAGCATAACCGTCCCTTGTATGTCACTGTATACTGTCATGACATCAAGATAGGCAAAATCCTGGTCGACAATGGTTCCTCCGTCAACCTTCTTAATGTAAGGGTGTTGAAGAAGATATGCATGAGCGTTCAACATCTCGCTCGGGATAAAATCACTATCTCCGGATTCGACTCCCAGTCATCACGGACGCTCGGGTCTGTAATTCTAACATTACACTTTGGGTTGCTCGTCACTGACATCAGGTTTGACGCTAAGACATGCTAAAACGCTTTGCTCGGCCGGCCTTGGTTACACGAGTACAACATTATCCCTTCTACACAACATCAGTGTATGAAATACTTCAAAGATGGTCTCGAATACACTGTGACGGGGGAACTAAACTCATTCTCCATGGACGAAGTCCGCAAATATGAAGATGCTAAGTACTTCCTGCCAGATTTTGAAGACACGGAAAGATGCCGTAAGCCAGAGAATGAGCAAAAATCTATCACTACCATTCCGGTTTTCGGGAGCGATACCGAGGAGGACGAAGAGATAGTCTATTCCGGGCTGCCCCAATACACCAAGCAGGGACCGTCCACCCCTATGTTGGTCTTCGGCAGTGACTCTGAAGACGAAATCAATGCAGTATTCTCTGCTCAGCCATCGATACAAGCTTTCGCTGGTGATGATCGGAGTTTGCAAATTGCCATGTGTTGAAGTCAAAATTTGCACCCCGGTTGACCAAGTCAAAGTCAAGGTCAATCCTAAGCCAGGTGGGCCCAAGCCCAAGCAAGTGGGCCAATGCCCAGGTCGAGCCCGAACACGAAGCGTCTGGCCTTCCGCCATGCCAACAAAAAAAATCATGTAATAAATAATTTTTATGTAATTTTTTATACATGAATGTATGTAAAATGGGCATAAAGCCAATATTTTGTAAGCCCATGGCTTATGTGCAAAAATGTAATGGCACATGAGCCATGGAATAGGCAAAATGCCATTTTGTAAAGCCCAAGGGGCTATATGCAAATATGTAAGCCTATAAAAGGCAAACTGATGATGAATAAAAAGATACTTTTTTCATTCTCTCCACAAAAAAATTAGAGCTGAGCTCTTTCTTCCTTCTTCAAGGTTCCAAAACCTTCTTCTTTCTCTTGAATTAAATCAAGAGTTTTACTCTTCCTTTTTCAAAACTAAATAGTTTTCCACCACAAAACCCACAAAGGGGAACTTGGATCTGCCATCAGATCTTAAAAAGGAGAGATTTTGAGATTTTACATCTCTTGATCTTCAAGATCCAGCAAGCAACAGGAGGAAGAAGAAGAACCCTTCCATTAACCCAACAAAAAAAAACACTCAGGAGTCTAACTCCTCTTTGATTTCTCTTCAGAGAAATCTTTTTAGGCTAAAAGCCTGTTGTGTGCGCAAGTCGCCCGCGTGCCGACACGTGGCGCGCGCGCTTGCGCAACTGCGCAAGTGCGCAAGTCGCCCGCGTGCCGACACGTGGCGCGCGCGCGCTTGCGCAACTGCGCAAGTGCGCAAGGCGCCCGCGTGCCGACACGTGGCGCGCGCGCTTGCGCAACTGCGCAATTGCGCAAGGCGCCCGCGTGCCGACACGTGGCGCGCGCGCTTGCGCAACTGCGCAAGTGCGCAAGGCGCCCGCGTGCCGACACGTGGCGCGCGCGCTTGCGCAACTGCGCAAGTGCGCAAGGCGCCCGCGTGCCGACACGTGGCGCGCGCGCTTGCGCAACTACGCAAGTGCGCAAGTCGCCCGCGTGCCGACACGTGGCGCGCGCGCTTGCGCACCTGTGCATCCCTTGGATGTCTTTTCCCCCTCTTTTGTGTACATATATACACATATACATATGTATACAAATTTATACATACACGTACTCCACGACACTGTCCCTGTTAGAAAAAAAATTTCTAATGGGGCGCTGCCCCGCACCCCGCAAGGGGGCTGCTAGCCCCCTTGACCCCCAGCCCGCTATCCGGGTAGCGGGACCCCCGTAAAAACTCTGCGTGGCTCCCGATATATCCAAAACCCCCCTTTCAAAACACAACACACGTACACTGCACATTGAGTTCGCATGACCAGTTTAACCCGTTAATCGGAGGTTCCCTCGCCCCAAAGGCGAGGGGTAATTAACGGCAGCTTAGTCCGCGGCTGCCGGAGATTCGGATCCCCACAATCAATAAACCCCGGCCTACCCTAGGCCGGGGGAATCTGTAGTGCGCCTGACAAGCGCGCGCGTATTCCCATCTCACTGGGGTGACGAAAAACACCCTACAGATTCTGGCACGCCCGGTGGGACCAACTCTCCTCCCATATTTCGGGTTAAGCATTCATGCGAACTCAATCAATTTACATGTCTATATTTATACTAAAATAATGCTCTTTCATGCAGATTTTCAAGCAATCACCTTCCGACGATGTCTTCGATGATGAACTCAGCTCCTGTCTCCTACACGATGAAGATAGACTCCAGGACGGTCCTTCCGGCCAGTCTCGGGCGACAATGGGAGGAGCCGCTGCTACCATTCGGCTCTATTATGTTCATGCCAGTTGGCGCCATCCCAGCTCCTCAAGCCCCGGTGGCGGACAAACCGGTCTCGAAAGGCAGGAGACCAAATGTGGTGGTCGCGAGGGCACCTCAGCCCAAGCACAAATCCGTTTCCAAACGACCCTCCATCGCTCCAGCTGGGGGCATGGCCATCAACGTCAACGAAGCAACTGGGCATCTCGGGCAAGCTCCAGCGGTACCCCCGACAACTGCTCGATCGGGTGTCTTCTCTAAGCTCCCCGCTAATCAACTCACAATGGCTTCCCAAAGAGCAGAAGCCTGCCAAGCGCTTAAGGCAGAGAAGTTGAGGCAGAAGCGGCTCAGATATAGAGCCAACAAAAGGGCTAGGGCTCTGGCCATGTTAAAATTTATGAATTTCCAAAGCCCGGACCGCTCCGCGAAACCAGCTGCCAGTGATGAAAGAATGGCTGAATGTGTTATCCACACTGTCTACATGGCCGGACATGAAGAAACGAACCCTCTTCTTCTTCACAGCCATGGTGATGATACGGTTGACGCTACCCAGTATCGGCTCGATCTAAATGATGAAGAGCCCGCTCAGGCCGATAAGCCAGAGGATCCCGTGGTTCCTATGGAATGGAGCTCAGGAAATAAAGATTACCCGGTTGTCATAGCCGGAACTATAGAACATGCATTATTCCAATGGCTTCAAAGGCAATTTCAGGACAGGGATGAGAAGATGGCCGAGGTCCATTCCAAAGTCGACGAGCTGGCAAACGTCGTGGCAGATCTCACGACCCAAGTCGCCCGATTACAATCGCAGCAGAATCAAATTTTGGCTCATGAGCCAGGGATTGGTACCCGGGGGCAGCCAGCTGATATCCCTTTAAATCTAAAAGCGGAGCGCCTTCGCGAAAAACGGCCGCAGTTAGCCTCCAGTCCCTCTGATACATACGCCGGGGGGGAATCGCCTCTGAAAGAGAAGCTGGAAAAGGTCTATTCCTTCAAGAGGGAAAAGGTCCACAAGATATTCAGGGACGCCCTAAGAAACGGTCTACAACTGCCAGAATCAAGGAGACCGCAAGAAGAGAATATGATCGACGACCCAAAATATTGCCCCTATCATAGGGTGATAGGTCATTCCATTGAGGACTGCTTCGTCTTCAAAGATTGGGTCGAAAAGCAATACATGACGGGAGAGATAGAACTGTCTAAAGGCGTGTTAGCAAACAGTCAAGCTACGACCGCCGATTTCATGCAAATGGAGACCGAAACCTTTCGGGAACCTAACCCTCCCAGACATGTGCAGGGCGAACCAAAGATTGATCGGCCTCAGGGACCGGCGTCAGTGAGGGCACCTACTCTGATGGAGAGAAGGAAGAAGGTGTACTCCTTTAGGAGGGATGAGGTCCGCGATATATTCAAGGAAGCCCTGAACAATGGCCTGCAACTGCCTATTCCGAAGAGGCCACATGAAATGAATATGACTGGCAATCCCATGTACTGCCCATACCATAGAGTGCTGAGTCATACCATTGAAGACTGCTGTGTTTTCAAAGATTGGGCAGAGGACCAATATAAGCTTGGAAAAACCTCTCAATCCTCGGACATATCGGCAAGCCACGGAGCTAGGCCATCAGCACAGCTCCGCCAAGATCAATGTTCAAGGAGCTGGGATAAGCAAAGAGGACCACCACGTCGTTAAACTGGGAAACAGTCGACCTCTAAGTCGTTAAACTGGGAATGTAAAAAAAAAAATGTAAATAAAAAAAATGTAAATAAAAAAAAATGTGTAAATAAAAGAAAAATAAAGAAAAGCCGAAATGATGGGGCAACTCGCAATAAAAATCAGCGAGTAAAAATGAAAATGAAAATAAAGCCGAAATGATGGGGCAACCGCGAATAAATAGCCGAAATGATAGGGCGATCGCGACCTTCGCGATAAGAAAAGCTGAAATGATAGAGCAATCGCGGTAAAAAAAAAAACAACAAAAAAAAACAAGGGCGGATGATGAGTTGCTCCTGGCATTATTCCAGTGCAGCAATGCAGACGCCAAACAAAAATCCAATTTCCCAAAATTCTTTCAGCCCTACGGCCAGTCCCCAAATTGACTACCGTATACAATCCATGGGCTCAAATAATTCTCAGCATACCCATGCCCCACCGCAACCACCAGTTACGCGGCTGGTCTCCGCCTTTGGAATTATGCTTCATTGGAAAGACCCACTCATGTGTCCTCACGATGCATGAGGAGAACAAACCTTCGTGAGATCCTTACGACTCACCAAGGAAAAACACACTTAGGAGTCCTCACGACTCTTAAGGAGAAAATACACCTGCGGGATCCTTACGACTCGTAGGGAGAAAATGCTTTTATGGGACCCTCACGGCCCATAAAATTGAAAAGTCTTAGGTGATAAGGATCCAAACCTGTCTCCTAAGCCATCGCTTCCCAATCCCCAAGTGGCGAATGATGAGTCGCTCCTGGTACCATATTCCAGTGCAGCGATGCAGACGCCAACCAAATTCCAAATCCCATACCCCAAAACGGCGAATGATGAGTCGCTGCTGGTACTATATTCCAGTACAGCGATGCAGACGCCAACCAAATTCCAACTCCCATACCCCAACGGCGAATGATGAGTCTCTCCTGGTACCATATTCCAGTGCAGCGATGCAGACGCCAACAAAGTCCCAAAATTTTTACGGCCCTACGGTCTGGATCATACATCCTGCAAAACCGTATACAATCCACGGGCGTAAAACGATCCCAATCTCTCCCAAGTCCTACCGGTGAGACCACATTCAAAGTCCCACCGGCAGGGAAGATTCCAAAAGAAAAAGAAAAAAAAAAAGAAAAAAAAAAGGGAAAACAAAAAAAGAAGAACGGTATGTCCACAAGCAAAATGGGCACGGATGAAAACCCGAAAGGGCTCCGTGAGTAAAAACAGCAGGACTGCCGGCGAGTTTGTGAAAACCCGAAAGGGCGCAAACTCGTAAAAAAAAAGAGAAGAAATTAAATGCACTCGCAAAGTCCTCTCGACTTTGTGAGGAGAAAATTCCCGCGTGAGATCTTTACGACTCACAAAGGAGCAATACACTTAGGAGTCCCCACGACTCCTAAGGAGAAAATACACCTACGAGATCCTTTCGACTCGTAGGGAGAAAATGCTTTTATGGGACCCTCACGGCCCATAAAATTGAAAAGCCTTAGGTGACAGGGATCTAAACCTGTCTCGTAAGCCACCAATTCCCAAATCCTCCCGGGGCACATGATGAGTTGCTCCTGGCATTATTCCAGTGCAGCAATGCAGATGCCAAACAAACCAAATCCAAATCCTCCCGGGGCAAATGATGAGTTGCTCCTGGCATTATTCCAGTGCAGCAATGCAGATGCCGACAAAAATACCAATCCCAAAATTCTCTCATGACGAATGATGATTCGCTCCTGGTACCATATTCCAGTATAGCGATGCTGATGTCAACTCAAGTCAAACAAATCAAACCATCCAATTCCAACATCGACCTTTGCGTCAAACAGCGACACTCCGTGCCGGGGGCACGTCTACCAGATCGCTCCGTAACAGAGCGTCGACCGTCTATGTCGCAAAAAGGGCAGTGCAGGCTCCCGCAAATTGGGAACCCAAATCGCTTCGTAACAGAGCGTCGACCGTCTATGTCGCAAAAAGGGCAGTGCAGGCTCCCGCAAACTGGGAACCCAAATCGCTCCGTAACAGAGCGTCGACCGTCTATGTCGCAAAAAGGGCAGTGCAGGCTCCCGCAAATTGGGAACCCAAATCGCTCCGGATCAGAGCGTCGACCGTCTATGTCGCAAAAAGGGCAGTGCAGGCTCCCGCAAATTGGGAACCCAAATCGCTCCGGATCAGAGCGTCGACCGTCTATGTCGCAAAAAGGGCAGTGCAGGCTCCCGCAAATTGGGAACCCAAATCGCTCCGGATCAGAGCGTCGACCGTCTATGTCGCAAAAAGGGCAGTGCAGGCTCCCGCAAATTGGGAACCCAAATCGCTTCGTAACAGAGCGTCGACCGTCTATGTCGCAAAAAGGGCAGTGCCGGCTCCCGCAAATTGGGAACCCAAATCGCTCCGGATCAGAGCGTCGACCGTCCATGTCGCAAAAAGGGCAGTGCAGGCTCCCGCAAATTGGGAACCCAAATCGCTTCGTAACAGGGCGTCGACCGTCCATGTCGCAAAAAGGGCAGTGCAGGCTTCCTACAAAGCAGGAACCAGATCGCTCCGGGCCAGGGAAACGTCTACCACAGACACTCCGTCTCGGAGACGCGTTAAGCGTCGACCGTCTATGTCGCAAAAAGGGCAGTGCAGGCTCCCGCAAATTGGGAACCCAAATCGCTTCGCAACAGAGCGTCGACCGTCTATGTCGCAAAAAGGGCAGTGCAGGCTCCCGCAAATTGGGAACCCAAATCGCTTCGTAACAGGGCGTCGACCGTCCATGTCGCAAAAAGGGCAGTGCAGGCTTCCTACAAAGCAGGAACCAGATCGCTCCGGGCCAGGGAAACGTCTACCCCGGACACTCCGTCTCGGAGACGCGTTAAGCGTCGACCGTCTATGTCGCAAAAAGGGCAGTGCAGGCTCCCGCAAATTGGGAACCCAAATCGCTCCGGATCAGAGCGTCGACCGTCTATGTCGCAAAAAGGGCAGTGCAGGCTCCCGCAAATTGGGAACCCAAATCGCTCCGGATCAGAGCGTCGACCGTCTATGTCGCAAAAAGGGCAGTGCAGGCTCCCGCAAACTGGGAACCCAAATCGCTTCGTAACAGAGCGTCGACCGTCTATGTCGTAAAAAGGGCAGTGCAGGCTCCCGCAAATTGGGAACCCAAATCGCTTCGTATCAGAGCGTCGACCGTCTATGTCGCAAAAAGGGCAGTGCAGGCTCCCGCAAACTGGGAACCCAAATCGCTTCGTAACAGAGCGTCGACCGTCTATGTCGCAAAAAGGGCAGTGCAGGCTCCCGCAAATTGGGAACCCAAATCGCTCCGGATCAGAGCGTCGACCGTCTATGTCGCGAAAAGGGCAGTGCAGGCTCCCGCAAATTGGGAACCCAAATCGCTCCGGATCAGAGCGTCGACCGTCTATGTCGCAAAAAGGGCAGTGCAGGCTCCCGCAAATTGGGAACCCAAATCGCTCCGGATCAGAGCGTCGACCGTCTATGTCGCGAAAAGGGCAGTGCAGGCTCCCGCAAATTGGGAACCCAAATCGCTTCGTAACAGAGCGTCGACCGTCTATGTCGCAAAAAGGGCAGTGCCGGCTCCCGCAAATTGGGAACCCAAATCGCTCCGGATCAGAGCGTCGACCGTCCATGTCGCAAAAAGGGCAGTGCAGGCTCCCGCAAATTGGGAACCCAAATCGCTTCGTAACAGGGCGTCGACCGTCCATGTCGCAAAAAGGGCAGTGCAGGCTTCCTACAAAGCAGGAACCAGATCGCTCCGGGCCAGGGAAACGTCTACCACAGACACTCCGTCTCGGAGACGAGTTAAGCGTCGACCGTCTATGTCGCAAAAAGGGCAGTGCAGGCTCCCGCAAATTGGGAACCCAAATCGCTTCGCAACAGAGCATCGACCGTCTATGTCGCAAAAAGGGCAGTGCAGGCTCCCGCAAATTGGGAACCCAAATCGCTTCGTAACAGGGCGTCGACCGTCCATGTCGCAAAAAGGGCAGTGCAGGCTTCCTACAAAGCAGGAACCAGATCGCTCCGGGCCAGGGAAACGTCTACCCCGGACACTCCGTCTCGGAGACGCGTTAAGCGTCGACCGTCCATGTCGTAAAACGGGCAGTGCAGGCTTCCTACAAAGCAGGAACCAGATCGCTCCGGGCCAAGAAAACGTCTGCCACGGACACTCCGAGTCTATGTCGCAAAAAGGGCAGTGCAGGCTCCCGCAAATTGGGAACCCAAATCGCTCCGGATCAGAGCGTCGACCGTCTATGTCGCAAAAAGGGCAGTGCAGGCTCCCGCAAATTGGGAACCCAAATCGCTTCGTAACAGGGCGTCGACCGTCTATGTCGCAAAAAGGGCAGTGCAGGCTCCCCACAAATCGGGAACCAAATCACTCCAGGTCAGGGAAACGTCTACCACGTACACTCCGTCTCGGAGACGCGTTAAGCGCCGACCGTCCATGTCGTAAAAAGGGCAGTGCATCCCAAAAATGAGGAACCAAAGCAAGTCGCCTCCATGCAAAAGAAAATCCATCAATTTCATGCACACGACCCACATATGTGGTGTGCATTTATTGATGGGGGGCACTTTGTTGAAGTCAAAATTTGCACCCCGGTTGACCAAGTCAAAGTCAAGGTCAATCCTAAGCCAGGTGGGCCCAAGCCCAAGCAAGTGGGCCAATGCCCAGGTCGAGCCCGAACACGAAGCGTCTGGCCTTCCGCCATGCCAACAAAAAAAATCATGTAATAAATAATTTTTATGTAATTTTTTATACATGAATGTATGTAAAATGGGCATAAAGCCAATATTTTGTAAGCCCATGGCTTATGTGCAAAAATGTAATGGCACATGAGCCATGGAATAGGCAAAATGCCATTTTGTAAAGCCCAAGGGGCTATATGCAAATATGTAAGCCTATAAAAGGCAAACTGATGATGAATAAAAAGATACTTTTTTCATTCTCTCCACAAAAAAATTAGAGCTGAGCTCTTTCTTCCTTCTTCAAGGTTCCAAAACCTTCTTCTTTCTCTTGAATTAAATCAAGAGTTTTACTCTTCCTTTTTCAAAACTAAATAGTTTTCCACCACAAAACCCACAAAGGGGAACTTGGATCTGCCATCAGATCTTAAAAAGGAGAGATTTTGAGATTTTACATTTCTTGATCTTCAAGATCCAGCAAGCAACAGGAGGAAGAAGAAGAACCCTTCCATTAACCCAACAAAAAAAAACACTCAGGAGTCTAACTCCTCTTTGATTTCTCTTCAGAGAAATCTTTTTAGGCTAAAAGCCTGTTGTGTGCGCAAGTCGTCCGCGTGCCGACACGTGGCGCGCGCGCTTGCGCAACTGCGCAAGTGCGCAAGTCGCCCGCGTGCCGACACGTGGCGCGCGCGCGCGCTTGCGCAACTGCGCTTGTGCGCAAGTCGCCCGCGTGCCGACACGTGGCGCGCGCGCTTGCGCAACTGCGCTTGTGCGCAAGTCGCCCGCGTGCCGACACGTGGCGCGCGCGCTTGCGCAACTGCGCAGTTGCGCAAGGCGCCCGCGTGCCGACACGTGGCGCGCGCGCTTGCGCAACTGCGCAAGTGCGCAAGGCGCCCGCGTGCCGACACGTGGCGCGCGCGCTTGCGCAACTACGCAAGTGCGCAAGTCGCCCGCGTGCCGACACGTGGCGCGCGCGCTTGCGCACCTGTGCATCCCTTGGATGTCTTTTCCCCCTCTTTTGTGTACATATATACACATATACATATGTATACAAATTTATACATACACGTACTCCACGACACTGTCCCTGTTAGAAAAAAAATTTCTAACGGGGCGCTGCCCCGCACCCCGCAAGGGGGCTGCTAGCCCCCTTGACCCCCAGCCCGCTATCCGGGTAGCGGGACCCCCATAAAAACTCTGCGTGGCTCCCGATATATCCAAAACCCCCCTTTCAAAACACAACACACGTACACTGCACATTGAGTTCGCATGACCAGTTTAACCCGTTAATCGGAGGTTCTCTCGCCCCAAAGGCGAGGGGTAATTAACGGCAGCTTAGTCCGCGGCTGCCGGAGATTCGGATCCCCACAATCAATAAACCCCGGCCTACCCTAGGCCGGGGGAATCTGTAGTGCGCCTGACAAGCGCGCGCGTATTCCCATCTCACTGGGGTGACGAAAAACACCCTACACCATGGTTCCGCAAGAGCATTACAAAGAGCTCGACGCGCTTGGTACCTATAGTGTGCAGGAACTGCAGACGTTCTACGTCCCTCCTAGGCGAAGAGATGAAAAGGCGATCCTCTTTTATCAATCCACGGAAACCAAAGTGGAGAAAGAAGTCTGGCACCGTGCCGATTCGACACTTGACAGACGTCAGCCCATCCGACTGCCCAGATACTACACAGAAGGATTGAAGAGGCTGTTGAGGCGCCAAGGCGTACCCTATAAGCAGACCACGCGACAAGCTCAGTTCTACAATATGATCTGGAACATCCCCGGAACTCAGCGAAAATTGCCCACCGGGAGAATGGAAACGATCGGGCTTGGATATATTCGATCCAAGAAACGGGAGCGAGTCCATGGCAGTTACATCATACATGACTTCGATGAAGAAGGAGATGTTCTGTTAAAAGACGCTAACCCTGAACCAAAACGAGGTCCCTCCATGAAAATGCCAGGTCCGTCATTTGAAGAACATATGGATAAGCTAATAAGGGAAGCGGGTCAAAAGGTCCGGGATGATCATAACCGCAAAATGGCCATCTACGAGAAAGCCAGGACGCAACGCCTCCTTCAGCAGGCTACAGATAATGATGATGCCCTTCATTGCCAGTCTGTCATACAGAAGACCCGATACAAAAACAAAAACAAACTGAAGAACGGAAAAAACGTTCGACAGCAACGAAGCGGATCCCAGAAGTCACGCGATTTTAAAATCGAGCAGCCGAGATCCGTCTCTTATAAAGAAGATGAGTCGAGCATATTCTTTTCCCCAAGAAAAGACAAAGAAAATCTTCGACCTAGTCATGAAACATCAGATGATTACGCTCCCGGAGTCCAAGCACCCCGATCGAGAAAATGAGGTTCATCACTCAGACTATTGCTCCTATCACCGAGTGATAGGACATCTTATTGAAAACTGTTTCACCTTCAAAGACTGGGTTGAAGACCAGTATCAACTCGGCAGATTCGCTCTATCCGACAGTTGGAGGGTAAGTCCGCCACAGAAGCATGAATCAAAAGCCAGTTATGCGATGAGAGTAGAACCAGATCAACATCGGTCTTGGAAACGATCTCGTACATGTCACGTAATAACGCTGTCAGAAGAAGAACCCGAGAATATGGATGACCTCTCTTGGTGCTTCGAAAACGAGGAAGATGAGTTGATTTCAGAATTTCCACCGGCGCCAAAAGAGCTGGAAGACGGGATACATAATACTGCAGATGACCTCAGAAAAATTGACATGGGAAAGACAAACGACCCACGGCCGATGTTCGTCAGTGAACTGTTGTCTGAAGAAAAGGTGGCTACGCTCAAAAACGTGCTCATGCAGTATAAAGACTGTTTCGCATGGAACTATTCCGAGATGCCCGGATTGGATCCAGAAATAGCCATCCACAAATTGGCGATATCTCCGGACGTCAAGCCGATCAAACAAGCAACGAGAAGAATGCGGTTTGAGCTTGAGATGGGCATCAATGTCGAGGTCAAGAATCTAATCAACTCCGGCTTCATCCAAGAGGTTCAGTATCCTGACTGGATCGCCAACATCGTCCCAGTGATGAAGAAAAATGGGACGGTGCGCATATGCGTAGACTTCCGGGATCTCAACAAAGCTTGCCCGAAGGACGAATTTCCAGTACCGGTCACCGAGCTGATGATAGATAATACTTCCACTCATGAAGTTTTCTCCTTCATGGACGGCTCATCAAGATATAATCAGATAAAGATGCATCCCGAGGACCAAAAGCATACCGCTTTCCGGACCCCTTTGGGCATATTCTGCTACAAGGTGATGCCCTTCGGTCTAAAAAACGCCGGTGCCACCTATCAGAGGGCCATGACGAAGATTTTCGATGACCTCATAGATGAAATCGTCGAATGCTATATCGACGACCTCGTAGTTAAAAGCAAATCATACGAGGAACATTTAGAGCATCTGAAGATCTTGTTTCAGTGCCTTCAGAAATACAACTTGAAGATGAACCCTCTCATATGCGCGTTCGGAGTTTCCTCGGGAAAGTTCCTAGGATTCGTCGTCCGACACCGAGGCATCAAGATAGACCCGTCAAAGATCAAGGCGATCATGGAAATGCCTCCGCCAAGGAGTCTCAAGCAACTGCGGTCTCTCCAAGGAAAGCTCGCGTATATCCAGCGATTTATAGCCAATCTCTCTGGCAAGTGCCGTCCTTACAGTCACCTAATGAAGAAGGGAACCCCGTTCGTCTGGGATCACAAATGCCAAAGTGCACTGGACGAAATCAAGCAATACCTACAGAATCCGCCAGTATTAGCCGCTCCCGTTAAAGGAAAACCTCTCGTTCTATACACAACAGCCCTCGAAGGTTCCTTAGGCGTGCTGTGGGCATAAGAGAACGACCAAGGGAAGGAGAGAGCCCTCTACTATTTGAGTCAAGTTCTCCTGGGGGCAGAAAACAACTACTCCCCCATTGAAAAACACTGCCTGGAGTTAATCTTCGCGATAACGACGCTCAGACACTATGCGTTGGCACATGAGATCCATCTCATATCAAAGGTGGATCATCTCAAATATTTGATGTCAAAGGCCATATTAACGGGACGGCTTGCTAAATAGGCCCTACTAGTAATGGAATTCTCGGTGACATACCGACCCCTCAAGGCAGTGAAAGGCCAGGCCATCGCCGACTTCCTTGCTGAACATCCGATACCTGCCGACTCTCCTTTGAACTACGAATTGCCCGACGAGCACGCGTTTGACACGATCGACGGGGAGAGAAGAGAGAATGATACCCGGTGGGAACTCTACTTCGATGGAGCATCTTCCATGAAGAAGCGCAAACAAAGCACCCCCATAATCAAATCAGGGGTAAGCCTCATCTTCGTGACCCCATAAGAAGGGATAATGCGCTTTGCCTTTTCCTTGACAGAGCCGAGGACAAACAACGAAGCCGAATACGGAGCTCTGATAGCAGGTCTTGAGATCGCTGTCGACATGGGAATCGAAAACCTTCTCATATACGGAAACTCCCAACTGGTCGTTAGTCAAGTAAACGGCGACTATCAAACGTGCAAAGCAGAGTTGGTAAAGTACGGTGAGAAGGTGTAACAAATGCTGGCTCAAATTCCCACCTACGCCCTGGAAAGCATACCGCGTGCGGAAAATAGCAAAGCGGATGCGTTAGCCAAACTTGCTAAAGAACTGGCTGACGAAAACCTCGATGATGTAAGGACCGTGGTACAAAGCCGTCGGGTTCTTGCACCAGCAAAAATATCTCTGGAATCGTCTGAAGAAAAGGAAGCGACCAAGAAAACGGCCTTACAAATAAAAGATCAGGAAAATGCTAAGGATTGGAGAGAAGTCTTTATAGACTACTTCAAATCCCGACGAACACCTGAAGATGCATCCTCAAGACATCAGCTCATGAAACGAGCTCTGTCTTTCGCCTTCGTCAATTATACTCTGTACAAGAGATCGTTCGACTCTCTATGGCTAAGATGCCTGGGGCCGGAAGAAGCAAAGAGAGTCATCCGAGAAACTCATGACGGACTCTGCGGTTCTCATCAAGCCGGGCCAAAGATGAAGCTGAAGATCAAAAGGATGGGCTACAATTGGCCCACGATGATCCAGGACTGCCTTGAATACGCGAAGCAGTGCCACTCGTTCCAAATTCACGGGGACTTTATCCACCAACATCCAAATCCACTACATCCAACGGTGGCTAGCTGGCTGTTCAAAATGTGGGGAACCGACATAATCGGGCCCATCGAACCAGCATCGTTCAGAGGACATCGATTCATTTTGGCTGATTACTTCTCTAAATGGGTAGAAGCAGTACCGCTAAGGGAAGTGAAGATGGAGAATATTCTCCATTTTTTCAAGACACATGCCATCTATCGGTTCGGCACCCCGCAACGGATTATCTCCGATAACGGGTCGGCCTACAGAAGCCATAACATCAGACACTTCGTACAACAGCATAACATAGACGAAAGATACTCTTCGGTCTATAATCCCCGAGCTAACGGTCTGGCTGAGGCTTTCAACAAGACCTTGACGAAGATCGTGAAGAAGACGGTGTCCAAAATTAAGAGGAACTGGCACGAGAGACTGCATGAAGCTCTCTGGGCGTATCGAACCACATTCAAAACGGCCACAAGCACAACGCCGTATGCATTGGTATTCGACGCTGAAACAGTACTCCCCTTGGAGATAGAGTTACCCTCTCTACGAGTGGTGGTTCACTATGAGCTAACAGACGAAGAAAATGCTCACCTTCGGCTTGAGGAGATCGACGCCCTCGATGAAACCCGGCTCATGGCGCAACAAAACTTGGAGGCTTATAAAGCAAAGATGATGCACTCATACGAGAGATTGACTAGGCCGAGAACATTCCGCCAAAGCGAACTCGTGCTAGTGATCAAAAGACCTATGATCCCCAATCGTGCCAAACGGGGGAAATTCGAGCCGAACTATGAAGGCATGTACATCATAGACAAAGTTTACCAGGGTGGAGCCTATCTACTCATGGACATGCATGGCGAAAGACCTTTCAGGCCAATAAACGGTCAATTCCTGAAAAAATACTACGCCTGACGAGTCACGACCTAGGTCAACAATAGATGACGGCACTTATGTCTGCTCGCTGTCTTCCTAAGTCCAAACTCTATAAGTAGTAGCCGGCAAATGGACCGAAACGTCCTTAAGCTAACGATGGACCACTATGTCCTAAAACTGGCTATTGACCGAGACGTCTATAAACTACTACAGACCGCAGCATCCCAAGGCTGACACAAAAAAATAATAAAAAAGAAGAAAGAAAATGGTATGTCCATAAGCGAGATGGGCACGGATGAAAACCCGAAAGGGCTCCATGAGTAAAAACAGCAGGGCTACCGGCGAGTTTTGTGAAAACCCGAAAGGGCGCAATCTCGTTAAAAGACACTTGCAAGGTCCTATCGACCTTGTGAGGAAAAAATACCTGCGTGAGATCCTTATGACACACAAGGGAGCAACACACTTAGGGATACCCACGATTCCTAAGGAGAAATTACACTTACGAGATCCTCACGACTCGTAAGCAGAATTCCCCTTTGAGACCCTCACGGCTCATAATATTCAAAAGCCTTAAGCTACAGGGATCTGAACCTGTTCTTAAGCCATCACAACCTCCAATGCTGCCCTACAAATGGTTCAATATTGACCCATGTATACAATCCACGGGCACGAATAAACATTTCCCTAACAGAGCACCGCCACTGACTGGGGATATGCCATATGGCGAACGACACTTGTAAGTCATCTCGACTTATAAGGAGAAAATACTCTTGTAAGATTCTTACGACTTATAAGAGAACATACACTTAAGAATCCTCACGATTTTTAAGGGAAAAATGCACTTACGAGATCCCCACGACTCGTAGGGAGAAATACCTTTATGAGACCCTTACGGCTCATGAAGATAAAAGCCTTAGTCAACAGGATCCTAGCCTTGTCTGCTAAGCCACCTTTGTTCAAAACTGACAAAGGCGAATGATGATTCGCTCCTGGCAATATCCCAGTTGTAGCGATGCTGATGTCTAAATCGATATCAAATCCTAAACTCGCAGCGAAAAGTCAGCGAGCCACAAATGCATACAAAAACAGCCGAAATGATAGGGCAACTTGCAACAAAATCAGCAAGTAAAAATGTATGCATACAAAAACAGTCGAAATAATTAGGCAACTCGTAATAAAAAAGCAGCGAGTAAAAAGAAAAATAGCCGAAATGATTGGGCGCCGCGAAAAATAGCCGAAATGATTGGGCAATCGCGATTTTCGCAATATAAAAAAGCTGAAATGATATAGCATCACGGAAATATAAAAGAAATAATAACAAAATGAAACTCTTGCCCTACAAGTGAGATCACATCGATCCCTGTATACAATCCAGGGGCACAAACAAAGAGGGAACCATACCTTCCCACTAGGCTCCATCAGAAAAAGAAGCCAAATCTCGACGGTTCACAGACAGCCTAGAGATCACCAATTGCGTTCCTCCTCATTCCAGCAGGATTCAGACGCGACAATCAACCTTGGAGCCATGGCAAAGTCCCTGTTCCAAATCTCAACGGCCAAGCCTAAAGCCTGGAAACCCATAACAGCGTTCCTCCTCATTCCAGCAGGATTCGAATGCGACAATCAATCTCGGAGCCATGGCAAAGTCTCTAGTTCCAGATCTTGACGGTTCATAACAACCTAGAGACCACCTCGACATTCGTCTCGTTACAGCAGACACAGCGTCAACAACGACGTTTCTTCTCAACTCCAGCAGGATGCAGACGCAACGTCAACAATCGACCCCAGGGTCAAAACAACGGAGCCACGGCGAAGTCCCTAGTTCCAAGACTCGACGGTTCATTAGCAATCTAGGGACTACTTTGACATTCGTCTCGACACAGCAGAAGAGATGTCACTACAGCGTTCTTCCTCCAACAGGATTCAGACGCGCCAAAGCAAATGAAGCAAAGGCAATATTCCTAGCTTCAGGGTCTTGACAGTAACTCATATAAAACCTGAAAGACTATCAGAGATCATCCCACACCAGCGCGGAGTGGTCACCACCTTGACGTTCGTCTCGACACAGTAGATGAGATGTCACCACAGCGTTCTTCCTTCAACAGAATTCAGACGCGCCAAAACAACGAAGCAAAGGCAATATTTCTAGCTTCAGGGACTTGACGATAACTCATATAAAACCTGAAAGACTATCGGAGATCATCCCACACCAGCGTGGAGTGATCACCACCGCGACATTCGTCTCGATACAGCAGACGCAATGCCAGCAAACGAAGCAAAGGCAATATTCCTAGCTTCAGGGTCTTGACGGCAACTCATATAAAACCTGAAAGACTATCGGAGATCATCCCACACCAGCGCGGAGTGGTCACCACCTCGACGTTCGTCTCGATACAGCAGACGAGATGTCACTACAGCGTTCTTCCTCCAGCAGGATTCAGACGCGACAATCAAACAACGGAACCACGGTAAAGTCCCTAGTTCCAAACCTCGACGGTTAACCAACAACCTAGAGACAACCGCGACATTCGTCTCGATACAGCAGACGCAATACCAGCAAACGAAGCGAAGGCAATATTCCTAGCTTCAGGGTCTTGAAGGCAACTCATATAAAACCTGAAAGACTATCAGAGATCATCTCACACCAGCGCGGAGTGGTCATGGCTCATCGGGGCTCCCAAACTGAGCCTAACCTCAAGTAAAAAGCGACATGGAATCACAGTCAAAGTAAACGATCTGGGCCAGTCCAAATGAAACCCTAAGAACTCCGTATGACTAGGCTGAAATATTGCTTGTTCTTTCGACGGTAATAGTACCTGGAATATTGCTTGAAGACGTCTTGTCCAGCCCCTGAAGGGATCAGAGACACGACAGTCGCAAGGCTACTCGAACAGCAAAATTGCCTATCGAGGAATACATCAGCCAACGCGACGGTACGACGGACACAACCCTAGTACCACAGACCCTAACGGACCTCTGTCGTATAGAACAGAGGTTAACTGTGACGTTAGGACATCCTTGCGAGAACTTCTTGATTCATCTCGACTCGTAAGGCAAAGCCTTAGGCAATGGGGATTAAAAAACCTGTTTCCTAAGCATTGGGGCCCTGCAAGTCGGCCCAAGATGGACTCTTGCATACTATTCACGGGTCACACTCTCCGAAGTCGAACATTGACAAAGAGGGAAACAACCACTTACGAGTCCTCTCGACTTGCAGGCGAGAAAATTCTCTTATGGGATCCTTACGACTCTCAAGAGAAAACGCACTTAGGAATCCTCACGATTCCTAAGGAGAAAATACACCTACGAGATCCTCTCGACTCATAGGGAGAAAAATCTTTTTGAGATCCTCACGACTCATAAAGTTGGAAAGTCTTAGGCAGCAGACCTGAACCTGCTTCCTAAGCCATCGATACCCTATAAGAAGGCTAGGACGAAATATTCTCTATGCTTGCCAGAGTGACATAGCGACAATACAGCAAAGAGGAAAAATGACAGAGGGAGACAAGAAAATATGTCTTTTATTCATGAATCAAAATGAATACAAATTACAATCTATGAAAGAATCAAAAAAAATATACTCTCATTCAGGAATATGTACAAAAGAAGAATAAAAGGAAAAATACACAATTTTTCAAGCCGGCGGACGATGTAACAGATTTGTCAGTTCATCCTTTTTCCGCTGGGTCTCGGCTTCATAATTCATTATCACTATGAGACGGGCCTCCGCTTGAGACTGTTGGGCCTGGTACGAGGCAAGCCGACTTTCATGCTCCTGTTCAGTGACCTTATGGGATTCAACCATCTCGCGGGTAAAAATGACGGCTTTATCAATAGCTACCACCTCTCTGATAGCTTCTTGAAGCACCCGCCAGAGTTCATACGCACGAGTGGTCTTGGCCGCACATTCATCTTGAAGTTCCCCCAATGCATTTGAAGCCAGCTTCCTCTCTGAAAATTTTCGGCTGAGCCTCTTCTCGCATGCCAGCATATTTGCGGCGCACCGTTCAATCAGCCCCCGCAAGCTCGCATTTGCAGCCACAACTTCTGAAGGAAGGCGAGTACATTCAAGACTATGCAAGCAAGCCTCCACCCGACGACAAAACTCAACCCGGACTTGCACCAATATTTCGCTATGCTAAGCAGCAAGAAAGGGGAGAGAACTATTGGCTTCGGCGGCAAATTCTTCGGCCGTGATCAAACTACCAGCACGAAGGTCTTCGATCAGAGCTGACAAAGAGTGAAGGCTTAGCTTTGCCATCCGTTCAGAGGCACGTAGAGCATAGGGGCCGGGTGGCATGGCGATGCTAGATTCCAGCATGGTAAGAGCTGGCAAAGCTGTTAAGATTATAAACAATCAGCGAGACTTGCAAGAAAAGAGCAAATAGAACAACGTCGAAACTTTACTTACCCACAGTCATGCAAGAAGGGTCCAAAAGATCCCCAGGCCCGTCAAGAATCTCAACTTCGTCATCGGCTTCCAGAACTATATAAGACATCAGTATCGTTATATGAAATAATAATAATGCCGTGAGGAGAAGGCAAATAACACTAACCTTGCCCGGAAGAGAGGACGATGCGTTGAGGGGATATTGCCCGCGGAGCGGCCATCTCTAGCAAACGCTGAAAGGATTTTTTAGGAGATAGATCAGCGATAGACGCCGCCAACCCGCGTAATTCTGAAATGACAGAAAGGTTCGGATGATGGAGAGATTAATAAAATAAAATATAGAAAGCTACCTTCGATGCTCCTCCCGCTCTGAACTGGAGGGATAGCAGCTTCGGCGGCCTCCTCCATGCCCCCGGCACATCATCGGGGACACGGGCCGGTATAACAGCTTCTAATTGAGGAGGAGCGGCCACCACTGCAGGCTCCAATGAAAGGACGGTGGCCTCGACTACCTGTCCCATAGTCTCCGGGCCGTCCCCAGAAAGATCCATTAAATCTGCGGCCAATGAAGATGCCTCTTCCGGGAGAGCAAGCACTGGGAGAACGGAAATCACAAATGGGAGCTCCGTGGCAGGAAGAACAGCTGTATCGACCCCCTCCGCACTTACTGGTGTCTCATTGGGGATATTTACAGAGTCCATAGTCAAGGCGCGACTCGAACTCAGATCCTCTTCCAATGTCGAAGTCCCTGCAAAGTTTTCACGAAGATAAGGATATATATATAAGCAGTGCAAGTTACTACAAAAAGATATATAAGTATACCAATGCGCCAAGGAGCTTCTAGTATGGCTTTTTCAAGCCGGTATTCCTTCTTAAGAATTTATGCTCGTCGGGGTTCGAGGGTAGACTCGTGGCCACCAGTCCACAACGACAGCGCATCTTCGGCATCGGCCGAGATAGGCCGCTTAAAGGCTATCTCGCCTCCCTCTTCCAAAGGACCTATAAATATCCGTCGTATCGATGGAGGATCTTCGTAGAAGATGATAGCAGGATAAGGCCTCTTCGGGACCCTTACATTTTCAGTCTCATCCTGGGAGCGTCTTATAGCCTCAGCCAATTGTGCGGCTTCCTCGGCAGATGAACCTGGAAAAAGAAGACCACCATCCGACTCTTGCATAGCTATTGGTTCATCTTGAAAGATAGGCTCGGATTCCACTAAAAAGTCGAGCAGATTAGTGACCATCTTTTTTCGCTTCTTTGACCCAGAACTAACACCAGAAGACGATCGTTTCTTTCCCCTAAGTGCTTTGGTGCGACGTTGACCCACTTCGCCTTCAGTATCCTCTCTCGGTGGTGCTACCGATGATGACACTGCCATTGCTGACACTGCAGCTGATGAAACTGCTACTGGCGCCTTATCAGAAGCCCTTGCCTGAGCTCTAGTGCGCATCGGCATACCAATTGTCGGAGTCAAGTCCACATCCGCCTGCTCAGGAATAAGTACGGTAGCAGTATCCCTCAAGGGAGGGCGAACCATTGTCCGCGGTTGCGGCCGGACTCCCGTAGCGTAGAGCAGGGCAGGAGCTCTAAGCCCAAAAAGTATCCTCCTCTCCTCAGCAATGATTAAACTAACCCGGTGGCGATACCAACCCGTGAAAGCCCCCACGCACCTTGGAATGTAGTCGGCCTCAGGGATCATGAAATGAAAACCGGTGTTCAGCCTCATGAAATGGTGGGTGGCATCACGAACAGCTTCCAAAGAAGGGCTGGGCTTCACTGTGAATTCCTCGAAGGGGACACCCTAGTTATATCCCAGTTGCCGGGCAAAGCGGTGTGGATTGTACCGCATGAAAAGAGCCGCATCGTTTCGACGGAACACCAGATAACCGGGTCTGATCGAATACAGGTGCATGGCTTCCTTGGGCTTCAAGGAGGGTACTCCCTATTTCGATAAATCAAACATCCGTTGAACAGGTCCCGAGGGAGCAGAGAGGATTCGATCATTAAATACCATTCTGCCTTCATTGGCATACGGATTGAGCAGCACCCGAAGAGCCCCTAATTGAGTCGGGTCAGGAGCAGAAGCGTCCACCAACCTCATGAGCCGCGGAAAGGTATAAACATCATTAAAGCTGGGTCTCTGGTGCGCAGCAAATGCCCCTAGCACGTGCATCTCAATCCATGATGTAAAATAATGAAGAGAGAAACTCACTACATTCACGCCTGGGGTTGAGGTATTGGCTGCAGTGCTTAGCCCATGGTACAGATGCGACAGCCCTACAATTCCCATGGCTAATCGCGTCCCTTCAGCAATGCGATGAGCAGGGTAAATGACCGAGGCTCTCATGAATCGACGGTGCGTTGGAACGACAAACCAACTGAGCCAAACGCTGATAAAAACGATGAAGAAAGTTTCTTCATCCATGCCAGGAGCTGTGATCGACTCGAAAGGTACAGCCGACAAGACTGGAATGTAGAACTGGGGCAAATCCTCTTCTCTAGCCGGTAGCCTATTTAAACCAAACCCGAAGGGGTCGTTGATATTCGCGAACTTCGGAGACGCCTTTGATAGAACGTCTCTATGAAGGAAGCAGGCGATAAAGCTTTTAAAAGTGGCGCCATGTTCTTCCGACTCTGTGAACAGCTTCTCAAAAATCCCCAGTCTTGATTAGACTCGGGTACTTGTGGCGGACGGCATTTTCAGTCGACAAGCCGTCAAGCATAGTGGGCACAGTCACGAAGGCATACTCGTCAGAGGGAAACAATTCTTCGTAAGGCGCTCCCCTGATCAGTAAACCCGAGATCTCGCGAAATTCTTCCAAAAAGATCGAAACATCGCGGTCCCCTAAAAAGAAAGTGTTGGTGGAAAGATTCCATTGGTTTAGGAAAGCTTTAACCCACCATGCATGGGGAGATTGATAATGGAAGAGGGACGCATACACCGCCTGGTAAAGCCCGACCCTCTGCAGTGGCGCACGATGAGCAGACAAGATGTAACGAGCACAGAGAAGATAGCTCGTGGGATGGCGAGGGGTAAGCCCTATCTTGTAGACTTGTCCCCAGGGCTGAGCTTCACCTTGGCAGATACGACGCCCCAAGATGTCTATGGCCGGCACAGGCTAGTTTGGTATCCCAACTGTCGACGGTTCGAGCCGGCCTGTTGGAGTCCAATCCGCCACCTCTACAGCAAAAGCAGTCCGCGGACGGTCCATCAGCAGGAACAGGTGAAGAAGTTCTGTTGGCACCTCGCAAAGAAAGCTTCGGCGACCGCGGATAGTTTGACCGTACCAGGTCCCCCATAAAAGCAGATTGGTGCAGTCCGGGTCGTGAGCTCTAATCATCGCCATCACCTCTTCGTCAGACGGTGACTGAGGAAAGGCAGCCTCCGAGCGGGTGAAAGGGAAGTATGGAAGAGAAGCCATTGTTCCTGAAATAAAAGAAAGGAAACCGTTAGAGAAACCCACACGTGTATATATATTTATAAATATATATATAAAAAGACAGTGGAAGAAGGCGACAAGCCGCTTATTTCATGAAACCATTGGTTGCAAAACACAGGGGCCCACAAAATCAAGATGGCAGCCCACTGATGATGAGGCAGGGTAATTATTATAAGAACAAAAGGAAGATTCTCAATAAATTCAAACAACTCTACACATTTCCCCAAGGAGAAAACCCATTGTAGAAACTCTGTGCAAATCGAGAAGGATCTTTCCTAAACAATTTTTGCAAGAACAACTCAGGATGAAAAATCCTAAGAAGTCTTCTTTTAAGAACTAAGTTCTCTAGAGGAATTAAATTCCTTTTGAAAAGAGGAATTAAATTCCCGGAAAAATTTTCAGAGTTAAGCTCTTTGAAATGGAATTAAATTCCAAAAGGAAACAGATAACCCTGAAATCAGAAAATGCCCAACATTTTGGGTTTACTACCTAAAGATCAAAAAGATGAATCCTTTGAAGGGAAAAAACCCTTGGTGTGGATTTAAAATCCAAAGAGTTTTTTTATATAAAAGTTCTTCGGTCGTTCAAAACCATTACCTGAAGAAAAAATTCTTTCTTGGACAGAGTTAAACTCTGAAATTTTTGGAATAGAGAACTGAGCTCTAAGGAAGATAATTAAATTCTCAGAGGAAAATGAACAAGGAAGGAGATGAAAGAGTGGAGGCGCTTCTGAAGAGACCTTTGCATTTATAGGATGTGATGAAAAAAGGTTCATCTGCCCCCTTCCCTAGGCAAATCCAACGGCCACAAAGATGACAGCGTTGCACTCACGTGCAAACACATTAGAACAACGCTGTGGGGGCATTTGTTCCCTCATGGGAACTGAGTAAAGCAGCAAGGAAATACACAAGAGGATCATCACGTGTCCACACGTGATCGGGCATCACGTGGGGACACGTGACCTTCTATGAGCAAAGTTATAGGCGCTGAGATACACAATTTGAGATGGGGTCATGTGCCAGCACGTGATGGGTTCCTGAACCCTTTGAACTATAAGAATTGAATTCAGATCAATAGGGGTCACGTGCCCACACTTGATGGGCCTTTAAACCCACTGAAAGGAATTAAAAGGTATAATAAAACAGCAAGAAAAAACCCCAATGGGGCATCACGAGCCCATACGTGACCAAGGGTCACGTGCCGACACGTAATGAGTTCCCGAGTTCTTTAAAATAATAGAATTAAATTCTGGTTAAATGCTTAATCTGTGGGTCACGTGCCACCACATGATAGGGTCTTAAAAATTCTCTGAGTTAATGGAAAGAAAACCCTAAATGGGGCATCACGTGCCCACACGTGACAGGGGGTCACGTGCCAACACGTGATGGGTTCCTAAGATCTCTGAACTAATAGAATTAAATTCTAATTAAATGGTCATCAGTGGGGTCATGTGCTAACACGTGATAGGCTCTTAAACCTTCTGAACTAATAGATTTAAATTCTAATTAGGGAAAATCAAAAACCCTGATATTTCCCTAGATCTTTCCAAACAAAAAAATTGCGCTCTGTAAAGTGGAGCACCGTTGGATTAAAAATCCAACGGTGATTAAAAATCACCAAAGATTTTCCTAAAATCTGCCAAGAACGGTAAATAAAATATCTTTTTGATTACAAAATCGATAAAATCTTTCAATGAAAAATTGATTAAACAACCCGATTCTTTTCTTTCTCCTATAAATAGGAGCCAAGAAGAGAAGAGGAAAAAAAAGGAGGATAGATACAACAACAGAGAGAAAAAAGAAGAAAATTTAATTCTCCAAAAAGAAGAAGATCTCTTCAGAAAAGAAAGAAACCCTAGGTAAGAGAGGGAAAGAGATCATTCTATAAGCTCCCACAAAACAAAAAGAGAATTTAATTCTCAAGCTAAGAGTTTAACTCTTCTGAATAAGTTTGTTAAAGATCTGCAGAAGCAGATCTTCCCATAAGTTGAGAATTTAATTCTCATCAGGAGGATTCTGCCATGCAGATCTAAAGCCTAAGGGAGGATCTAAGTTCAGAGAATTTTATTCTCCCACAAAGCACATAGAAATTTAATTCCTCCAACAAAGATAGGGTTTAACCCTTAATATAAGAACTTAGTTCTTCTTCATGGTTGAAGATCTGCAAAAGCAGATCTCCCCATAAGTTGAGAATTTAATTCTCATCGGGAAGATTCTGCCATGCAGATCCAAAACTTAGAGGGAGAATTGAGTTTAAAGAATTTAATTCTTTCGAACATATAAGAATTTAATTCCTCTAAATAAAATTAGGGTTTAACCCTATAAAAGAATTTAATTCTTAAACAAAAGATCTAACTCTCTATGCACGTAAAAGAAATCAGTACCCAACCTGATCACGTGTGTCCACGTGACTCCCCTCCTCGGTGATCAGAAGAGAATGAATGAAATTAGGTCACGTGCTCCCACGTGACCCTTGAACAAACTTCTCAAAATAAAGGTGGAACAGACTTTGGGCGCCCTCACGTGTCCCCACGTGACCCCTAACAAATACTTTAGTATCCAAATTATGGATACCCGTCACGTGCCCATACGTGATGGTCATAAGGGCAAGTGTTTAACACTTACTTGCATATTCTGAGAATAAAATAAAGAAAGTTTGGGCCCAACACTCAAGCGCCTCACGTGACCCCCATGTGGGCGCTTCTTTTTTTAGTGTGTTTAACATTATTTTGTGCGCTGCATCCTTAGTGTTTAACACTATTTTATGCGCATCACGTGGGAGCACGTGATAGCTGAGTGTACTCTAGTGTTTAACACTATATTCGAACCAGTCTTAGCCCAAATTAGCAAAGTCTTCCAGAGGCAAGACTCCCCTTTGACTGAACCTCAAATACACTCTTGTCTTCCAAGATTGATCATCTCATATGGCATATGAGTGCTCAGCACTCAATAAAAGATAAAAATATTGTCTGAACCCAGACAAATGTTCAGCAGCCCAAACAAAGGTCTAACATTTTAAACCTAATTGGACTTAGCCCAAGTTGGCCATAAGTTCTCAATTCAGATTTAACTGAGCCCATGTGCTCATAATCTAGCTAATTGATCTTAGTCCCAAATTGGACTACAGATCTCTCAACCAACATTGGTTCAAGGGTACATCTCTTCACTCCTTTGATATTTATCGTTGTAATCTTTCAACGTCTTTAGAGAGGTGATGGGTCCCGATAACCAAACATACTATGGACTGGGGGGTCCTTAAACTCATGGACTATGATGTCCTTAAATTTTATAGACTATGGCGTCTATAAACCATAGACTGTGGGGTCCTTAAACTCATGGACTATGATGTCCTTAAACTTTATAGACTATGACGTCTTTAAACTATGGACTGTGGGGTTCTTAAGCCCATGGACTATGATGTCCTTAAACTTATGGACCGCAATGTCCCTAAACTAAAAAATAGAGCCCAAATGCTCTTTTGTTGGATCTAAATAATCCTGTTAAGTAGATCTTAGTCTAAAATTAGACTAACGTATGCTTAACAAACGTTTAAGTTGATCTTAGCCTCAAATGAGACTAACGTATCCTTAAACCCAACCCCAAACCCAAATCTAAGAAGAAATGGATTTGGACTAATCCACGCCGTACGGGCAACAACATAAATTAATCTCCGTATACAATCCACGGGCAACCAAAAACAAAACAAACACACACGACACGAAGTGACCATCTGGAGAAGAAGAAAGTGGTTACCGCGATGCGGTAGTATAATTAACTGCAGGGGCTTGCGCCTGCAGGGAAGAGCGTCTCCACAATCAAAAACCCCTCAACGAGGGGGGATCTAACGAAGTCTGCTACATCGGCCGTATCCGTCCAAACCTCCGATACATGGTGCCATAGATCAACTTGGCATCTTCGGAGAGGTGGACGGACAAAACCAAATAGCATCTGCCCCCAAATTCAGGCAAGACGAACCTACGCGGTCGCGTCTCTGTATTCGGAGGAGAAAAAAGGGGCTATGTGTAAATTTATAAGCCTATAAAAGACAACATGATGATGAAATAATAAAAAAAGAACTCATTCCTCTCAAAAATTAGGGTATATGTACCTCCTTCTCCTTCCTCAAGGTTTTAAACCTTCTTTCCCTTTTTGAATTAAATCAAGAGTTTCACTTTTCCTTTTCCAAAAATAAATAGTTTTTCACCATCAAACCCTTGAAGGGAAACTCGGATCTTCCATCAGATCTCAAAAATGGAAGATTTTTAAATCTTACCTCCATATTTTTCTCCAAGATCTGGCCAACAGAAGAAAAGGAGGAAGGAGACCCATCCCCAAAAATCCTACCTTGGAAAGATCCAAGGCTCAGAAGAAGATCCAAGGCTAAAGGGGAGAAGAAAGGGGTCCCCTTTGATCATCCCCAAAGATTTCTAGGAGTTTAATACCATTCAAGATCTGTTGGAGTTTAACTCTATAAATCAAACCTTTTTTATATATATAGGAGTTCAACTCCATTCAACATCTGTCGGAATTTAACTCCATAAATAAAAAAAACCCTCTTTCGGAGTTTAACTCCTATTTCCGGGGCTAAAAGCCCCATTCTTTCCGCCGGCACCCAGGCGCCGGGCGCTTGAGGCGCAGCGCCCAAGCGCCTCGCGCGTGAGGCGCAGCGCCCAAGCGCCTCGCGCGCACGTGCTGGGCGCGTATGGCGCTAGCGTCTAAGCGCCCAACGCCCACATGCCGAGCGTGTGAGACGCTAGCGCCTAAGCGTCCAGCGCTAGCGCTCAACCGCACAGCGCCCAGCTCCCTGGCGTCTTTAAGACACTCCTCAACCTACTTTTTCCCACACTATCCCACACTCAAAATACACCCTCGTTAGGAAAATTTTTCTAACGGGGCGCTGCCCCACACCCCATAAAGTGGCTGCTAGCCCCCTTGACCCCCAGCCCACTATCCAGGTAGCGGGACCCCCGTAAACTCTGCGGGGCCCTCAATATATCCAAAACCCCTCAATGCACAACACACGCACACTGCACATTGAGTTCGCATGACCAGTTTGACCCGTCAATCAGAGGTTCTCTCGCTCCAAAGGCGAGGGGTAATTAACGGCAGCTTTGTCCGCGGCTGCCGGAGATTCGAATCCCCACAATCAATAAACCCCCGCCTACCCTAGACAGGAGGAATCTATAGTATGCCTGACAAGCGACGTGTATTCCCATCTCAATGGGGTGACAAAAAACATCCTACAACGGGTACAGTGGTATTACACTTATGCTTATACTTTTACCCTTGCTATTATTGTTTTTTTATTATATTATTTTATAACCTAGGAGAGCGTCATACATTCGATTTTCTACTCGGTGATATCTTCTACTCACGAGTTGGCAACTCATCCCCGTTGTGCCACAGTTTTCTTGCAGGTTGACCGCACAGGTTCTGTTGCGGCTTGCTGGCACACCGCTTTTCTTCCAGGTGATTTTTTGGTAAGTGGGGTTCACTTGCATCGTGACCACCATTTGTACTTGTATATTTATTCAGTTGTATCTAGTTAAAAGCTCTATCAACCAGACTATGTATATTTGTAGACTTAGAAACCATTGTTGTATATTCTTTCGGATTTAGAGTCACGCTCATGTATTTATTATTGTTTCTGGTTTCTTGATGATGTTTTGGTTTCTTTACTTTCTTTCTGTGTTTGATTTTCTCCTTAGAACGTCGTATATTTATATCTTTGCGTGGTTGTTTACGCCAATTGGCGAAGTGCTAGTTCCCGCTTGGGGATGCCTATTATTATTGCTTGTATTGTTTTCTGGCTAAAACTTACAAAGGAGGTGCTGCCCAAATTTCAAACGACGGAAAAATGTTTTTAAGATAGATGAAAAACTTTGTATTTCATATGACATTAGTTATGTTTTAAAGAAAGAACTTAATTTCATTAAACCTTTATTTCAAAACTTCACATCCACTATTTTCCCTAAAAAGCTTTAGATTTCTGGGTTTTTGGCTTAGTTGAATTAGGTGGGGTCATATAGACTTCATATGATTCAAGTGCCAGTCACATGCCTTTTCCGGGTCATGACGTGGGGTTAAAAAAACTCCTTTTTAGGAATTTGATGGAAGATCTGAACCCCCTTCGAGGGTTTTATGGTGAAATTTTATTTAGTTTTGAGAAAAAGAGAGCTAAGCTCTTGTTTTAATTGGAAATGAAGAGAAAGAGAAAAAAACTTGAGAAAGAGAAGATGGAGACACAAACCCTAGAGTTTTTAAGAGAATAAAAGTTGTTATTGATTTTCTCATCATATTTGCCTTTTATAGGCTACACACTTTACATATAGCCCCTTAAGCTTTTCCATATGGCATTGTGCCTCCCTATACCTTATGTGTCTATTTTTTTTTTGCACATAAGCCATGGGGTTTACAAATTTTTGGGTTTTTTGCCCATTTTCCATACATTTATTTTTAAAAATATATTAAACTAATTTATAGCTCCATTCTTTTTGTCATGGGGTCGGTCCCTATCATGCTCGGTCTTGACTTGGGCTTGGGCCCACTTGGCTTGGGCTTGGGCTCGCTTTCTTGGGCTCAGGTCCACTTGGCTTAGGGTTGACTTTGACTTTGACCTTGTCAACTGGGGTGTAATAATTGACCCCAACAATTCTGTTTCTTTCCGAATATGATATTCTGAAAACCTCTCCATTATTGCAGTATGTCATTACGGGACAATGATTCATTACGGGACAGTAGATCAGTGAAATACTGGTCACTCCATCTGTTCTTGCACTTGATCTGGAAGAGATGTAAGAAAAAGGATGGTATCAAAAACCCTTTGCAATTCGGATATAGAGAGATTCACGAGGAAGCCTTGTACTTCTCCAATAACGCGGGTCCAGTGCTTTCCGTATTATAAGGAAGTCCAGCGGCATTTATAAGCCCATCCATGTCATCGACCGGCGCGAACACAATATCATCGTCTTCGACGGCTTCGTCATCTTCAAACTATCATTCCTCCTCTTCCTCCTCTTCTTCTATTATCCCTTACCACTCTTCAGTTTCCGCTTCAATGAATTTGTTTTCCGTCTCTTGCACTAACCCTCCATCATCCTTTTCTCTGTGAATATTTCACTTAGTGTAATCTCTAAAGAAACAGTTTTTTCATGATGTGTAACTCAACATTCGACTTCTTCTGCAATCGCATGTTTATACACTTATAGGAAGGACAATAGATACCGTGCTCTTTTGGTATCCCAAGACGTGTGTAGGCAAAATCGGTGAAAAAGTAAACACCGTTAAGGAAAAAATCAGTGGCTCTCGAGAAAACGTCGACGTACATCCAACTCTTATCGTGGAGGTATGGGAATGCCATATTGGAAGAAAATGGAACGTAGCAAATTTCCATTAGATAAGTCATGGAATTAAGATTTCGTGACAAATACAGGATAGACGGATAATAGGAAACGTTAGTGTTAGGTTTAATTGACGACTTGGTTAAGTTTGGTTTCAATTGTTAATGGATTGGGCTCTCCTACAACTCCTATTGAGAATTTTCTCTTTCTAATCTCCTCCAACTCCTATTGAGAACTTTCTCCTTCTAATCTTAAAGATCGAGAGTTGGATTCTTCTTCCAAGAAAGATAATAATATTAAATGTTTTTTATTAGATGTCGAGAGTAACGGCTGTAGGGGTAAGGCACATATCCCATTAAGAATGTATAAAGCATACACCCATTCACTTGTGTTTTCTTCCGTTTCGAGAAAATTTCGGCAGCATCTCCCCGCTGTTCTCCTAGTACACTGTAATAGGAAAGATGATCGTTTCAATACTGTGAAACACCATTGAAACGAACATCTAATCTATCGTTGTATATGGAGAACCAGTGGAAAGGTACCGACAAAATATTCCGAAATGAATGAAAAACACAAGTGAATGCAGGTGTTTGCTTTATACATTCTTAAGTTGTCCACACGGGACAAATCTATCGGTTATCATATGATCGAATATTGATTCTCATCACATAGACTACACGACAATTGTTAGAAACCGAACGATAACGTCCGGTGTGCACGATGAACACCGAACTTATGTTAACCAATAGACATGAACTAAGTCACGTTTTAATTTTCACATATGATTAATTATCGATAAGAATATGAAATTTTCATATTATCATCGAAAATCATACAATTAGTTTAGGATTTGATATCAATTAGTTTTACGTTTACGTTTCAAATACAAGATTTTAAAGTTCTAAGTTTATGGTAATTTTTTTAAAGATGAGGGTTTTCGTAATCGAGTTTAAAATTTTGGATTTACGGTTGGTTTTAAGGTGGGATTTGACAAGAGTTTAACATAGAGGAGAATAATGATGAATTAAGGTTCGGCATTATTTGTGTATGTGCGCGCGCGTGCTTGTGTGTGTATATTTGTGTGTGTGTGTGTGCGCGCGCGCGCGCGCATACACACACAAGCGTGTGCACTCCCCTTAAGCAGCCTATTTCTTCCATTTTACTAAATTACATTAAAATATCTTTAACTATTCTTGTGTTTTCACTAACTGCCTTAAATTAAATAAATTACTATGAATTCCACTAAAATACCCTTAACTATTGTTGTTTTTCACTAAACTATGATTAAAATTTTAAGTTAAAAAACCCTTACTTAATTTTATTTTTTCACTAAAATACCTTTAACTTTTGTAGCTTTGTCGTTAAAATACCCTTAATTATTGTTGAATTTCACTAAACAACTTATCTCTAACCATAACCCTAAACAACCCTAAACCTAACCTTAACCGGTCTAAACTGACCCTAACCCTATCCAACGACGATAGCAGCAGCAGCAGCAGCAAAGCCAAAATTAACAACCTATTTCAAAGATTTTAACCAAATAAAACAACAATCAACAACATTTATAAAAATTTAAATTAACAAATTTTTAAATTGAACACTAAACTTTTAACGAAATCCACGAGCAGCTGAAGGAGTGGCGGCGAGGCTTCGAACGGCAGAGGGGGCTTCGAGCGGCGGAGCTGGTCTCAAGCAGCGACGACGCGAGGGGAGGCAATCGGCGACGAGTGGTGACGAGAGTGGACGAGAGGGAAGGAGATCGACGACGCGAGGGGAAGCGATCAGCGACAAGAGGGGACTTCGAGCGGTTAGGAACGGTAAGTAGTGGGAAGGTGCGATCGACGACGACGAGGGGGCTTCGAGCGGCGAGGAATGACAACGAGAGGGGGTTTCGAGCGGGAGTGGCGAAGAGGCGGAGGCGGGAGAATTTGGGGCTAAATTTTTTTGTTGGAGGGACTTAAGGAGCTTAGGGAAAAGAAAGGGAGAAATTTGGGGTTTTATCATCAGTGGGTTGTGGGGCTCGCCACATTATGCAATCGTTTACGGTTCAAACCATGACCAATTCTTCTACGACCGTTACGATAAATTGGTTACGGTTTGAACCGTGACAAAATCCCTGTTATTTTTTAGCACTTTTATAGCAGTGTTGATGGATTAAATATTAAGAATAATAGATTAAATCAAAATTATCTAGAAATGGAGGTATCTTATAAACATACTACCTTACTAAAAATCTTTATTATCACAACCCAAACAGAAGAAGGTTATTTCTCATCCTCTCAATTTCTTTAAGGAAACCAATGAGCTTCAATCCCCAGTGGGGGAAGTGTGGGCTTCAATCCCCAGTGGGGGAAGTATCCACAATTTAATGCTAAGTCCATAACCGATCAAATCTAACTCTCCATCACAGATCAAAAACCCGTCTTGAAAACTATTGGCCATTGGTCATGTGATATAACTTTTCTTTTCAGAACGAGCAGCCAGTGGTTTGACTCTCAATTTCTCATAGGGGTCATATCCAACAAAAAAATCTTGTTTTCTTGCATATTTATCTTATCCTAGAGCATATTTGTTTGATATGAAAAACCATGGAAGTAGTGGAAGTATGGTGTCTAGAAATTACTTCCGGCACTTCAAATGTTTATTTTGATGGAAGAAGTGTTTGGAACTTACTTCCAAATGATAACATAGATCATATGTGATATGGTTACTTCCAAAAATTTCTTCCTCACATTTTTGGATAGGAAGTGATGGAGGTCAGGATCTCCTTCAGATATTGTCCTCCATCGATCTGTCGCGAGCGTGGATGAACGGCTGAGATTGGTGTTGAAGGTTGCCTCCTTGAGCGTGTGGATCTCAATGAGCTTGTTTTGAGACGAAGCTGAGCTATCTGCAAAAGAAGTCCTGGGGTGGTTGTACCACCGTGGCCCTCCGACGATCAAGTTAGCCGAGGTATTTGAGCAGAGTAGCGGCTTATTAGAATAAGAGTGTGTTACCTGAGTCTTCTGAGAGAGGGGTTTATATAGGAGTCGCGTGGAACGAGCCGGTGCGAGATCTCCGCCGTCAGTTACGCCCGTACGTTACGCCTGCGTTAATGGCGGGATCCGCTCATTAATGGAGGAACGAGCCTGTGTGGAACGCGGGACGTGGGGCGGCGGATATCTCGCTTTGGCGAGATACGCGAAGCCGTTGCGGAAGCGCTAAGGCCTCGTGTTCTCGTTTGTCCGGGAGAGCTGGGGAGGCTTAGCTCGGTGTGAGGCTCGGAGACGAGCCGGGAGGCCGAGGAAGTTCAACTCTACAATAGCTCGGAGACGAGCAAAGGAGAATGAGTACCAGTTCGGCGGCTGGGTCGCTCTTGGATACGAGGCGGAGTGCAAGCTCGGGGATAAGCTGAGGAAGGTCATCAATGCTCCATATTAATTTTACCTCGGTATCCCTCCAGGAGTCTAGTGAGCTGTCGCGGGTGACACGTCATTCACCACGTGTCGTGATCTGAGGAAATACCACTTCTGAGCATCATCATTAGCCCCCCGCTCTCGTTCCGACCTATGTATGGGTAGGGTCGAAAGTGGACTACACGGAGAATCTTCTGCTCAGTTTGGCACCGAGAATCATGATGTCGATTGCCCAGGAACGAATGGAGGAATCATTTCGTCTGTTAGGGCCGGCTATCGACCGAACTCGAGCTCTCCTATTTTTTTTACTTGAGCCATGTTAGGAGCTTGCCTTCTTCGGGTGCATGCGCCGGGTAGAGGCTTGCCGGCTGGTTCAATGTGAGGCTTAGGGATCCACTGTTGAGACCGAGCATGAAGATGTCTGGCGGCTTCATGATGAGGGCTTTGATCCATCTCTTTGTAAGGTAGGAAGCTGTCTGGAGTGGATGACCGAGCAGGAGAATGCCCGGTCGCCTCGTAATGAGGGCTTTTGATCCGCATTGTTGTGGGGCAGGAAGCTACCTGGTAGGATGAACCGAGCGTAAGAGTGCCCGGTCGCCTCGTGATGAGGGCTTCGATCCTTGGCATCGTGGGGCAGGAAGATGCCCACCAGGATGAACTGAGCATGAGGATGCCCGGTCATCCCATGATGAGGGCTTTCGATCCTTGGCGTCGTGGGCAGGAAGCTGCCCGCCAGGATGAACCGAGCATGAGGATGCCCGATCATCTCGTGATCAGGGCTTTCGATCCTTGGCGTCATGGGGCCGGAAGCTTCCCGCCAGGATGAACCGAGCATGAGGGTGTCCGGTCGCCTCGTGATGAGGGCTTTCGATCTTTGGCATTGTGGGGCAGGAAGCTGCCCGCCAAGATGAACCGAACATGAGGATGCCCGGTCGCCTCGTGATGAGGATTTTCGATCCTTGGCATCGTGGGGCAGGAAGCTGACCGCCAGGATGAACCGAGCATGAGAGTGCCCGGTCGCCTCATGATGAGGGCTTTCGATCCTTGGCATCGTAGGACAGGAAGCTGCCAGCCAGGATGAACCGAGCATGAGGATGCCCTGTCGCCTCGTGAGATGGCCTTCGATCCTTGGCGTCGTGGGGCAGGAAGCTGCCCGCCAGGATGAACCGAGCATGAGGGTGCCCGGTCGTCTCGTGATGAGGGCTTTCGATCCTTGGCGTCATGGGGCAAGAAGCTGCCCGCCAGGATGAACCGAGCATGAGGGTGCCCGGTCGCCTCGTGATGAGGGCTTTCGATCCTTGGCATCGAAGGGAAAGAAGCTTCCCGCCAGGATGAATAGAGCATAAGGATGCCCGGTCGCCTCGTGATGAGGGCTTTCGATCCTTGGCGTAGATGGGAAGAAATCTACCCTCCAGGGATTGACCGGGCAGGAAAGCTGCTCGGTGGCCTCGTGAGGAGGGCTTCAATCCGCAGCGTTGTGGGGTAGGAAGCTACTAGCTGCGGATAGACCGGGAAGAGTAGCTGCACGGTGGACTCAAGATGAGGGCTACGATCTGCAGCGTTGTGGGGTAGAAAGCTACCAGCTGCGAATGGACCGGGCAGAGTAGCTGTGCGGTGGCCTCGAAATGAGAGCTTCGATCCCTGGTGTAGCTCAGTAGTAATCTACCCGCCAGGGATTGACCGGGCAGGGAAGCTGCTCAGTGGCCTCAAGATGAGGGCTTTGATCTGTAGCGTTGTGGGGTAGGAAGCTACCAGCTGCGGATGGACTGGGCAGAGTAGCTACGCGGTGGCCTCGAAATGAGGCTTCGATCCGCAGCGTTGTGGAGTAAGAAGCTACCAGCTGCGGATGGACCGAGCAGAGTAGCTGCGCGGTGGCCTCGAAATGAGGCCTTCAATCCCTGGCGTAGGTGGGTAGGAATCCACCCGCCAGGGATTGACCGGGCAAGGAAGCTGCTCGGTGGCCTCGTGAGGAGGGCTTCGACCCGCAGCGTTGTGGGGTAGGAAGCTACCAGCTACGGATGGACCGGATAGAGTAGCTGCACGGTGGCCTCGGGATGAGGGATTCGATCCGCGGCGTTGTGGGGTAAGAAGCCACCAGCTGCGAATGGACCGAGCAGAGTAGTTGCGCGGTGGCCTTGAGATGAGGGCTTCAATCCCTGGCGTAGATGGGTAGGAATCTACCCGCCAGGGATTGACCGGACAGGGAAGCTACTCGGTGGCCTCGTGAGGAGGGCTTCGATTTGCAGCGTTGTGGGGTAGGAAGCTACCAGATGCGGATGGACCAGGCAGAGTAGTTGCGCGGTGGCCTCAAGATGAGGGCTTCATCCGTAGCGTTGTGGGGTAGGAAGCTATCAGCTACGGATGGACCGGGCAGAGTAGCTGCGCGGTGGCCTCGAGATGAGGTCTTCGATCTGCAGCGTTGTGGGGTAGGAAGCTACCAGCTGCGGATGGGCCGGGCAGAGTAGCTGCGCGGTGTCCTCGAGATGAGGGCTTCGATCCCTGGCGTAGATGGGTAGGAATCTGACCGCCAGGGATTGACCGGGAAGGGAAGCTACTCGGTGGACTCGTAAGGAGGGCTTCGATCTGCAGCGTTGTGGGGTAGGAAGCTACCAGCTATGGATGGACCAGGCAGAGTAGCTGCGTGGTGGCCTCGAGATGAGGGCTTCAATCCACAGCGTTATGGGGCACGAAGCTACCAGCTGCGGATGGACCGGGCAGAGTAGCTGCGCGGTAGCCTCGAAATAAGGGCTTCGATCCGCAGCGTTGTGTGGTAGGACAGCTGCGGATGGACCGTGAAGAGTAGCTACGCCGTGGCCTCAAGATGAGGGCTTCGATCCCTGGCGTTGTGGGGTAGGAAGCTACCAGCTGCGGATGGACCGGGCAGAGTAGCTGCGCGGTGGCCTCGAGATGAGGGCTTCGATCCCTGGCGTTGTGGGGTAGGAAGCTACCAGCTGCAGATGGAATGGGCAGAGTAGCTGCGCAGTGGCCTCGAAATGAGGGCTTCAATCCGCAGCGTTGTGGGGTAGGAAGCTACCAGCTGCGGATGGACCGGGCATAGTAGCTGTGCGGTGGCCTCGAAATGAGGGCTTCGATCCCTGGCGTAGATGGGTAGGAATCTACCCGCCAGGGATTGACCGGGCAGGGAAGCTGCTCGGTGGCCTTGTGAGGAAGGCTTCGATCCGCAGCGTTGTAGGGTAGGAAGTTACAAGCTGGGGATGGACCGGGCAGAGTAGCTGCGCGGTGGCCTCGAGATAAGGGCTTCGATCTGTAGCGTTGTGGGGTAGGAAGCTACCAGCTGCGGATGGACAGGGCAGAGTAGCTGGGCGGTGGCCTCGAGATGAGGGCTTCGATCCCTGGCATAGATGGGTAACAATCTACCCGCCAGGGACTGACCGGGCAGGGAAGCTGCTCTGTGGTCTCGAAATGAGGGCTTCGATCCCTGGCGTAGTTGGGTAGGAATCTACCCGCCATGGATTGACCGGGCAGGGAAGCTGCTCGGTGGCCTCGAGATGAGGGCTTCGATCCCTGGCGTAGATGGGTAGGAATCTACCCGCCAGGGATTGACCGTGCAGGGAAGCTGCTCGGTGGCCTCGTGATGAGGGCTTCGATCCGCAGCGTTGTGGGGTAGGAAACTACCAGCTACGGATGGACCGGACAGAGTAGCTACGCGGTTGCCTCGAGATGAGGGCTTCGATTCTTGGCATTGTGGGGTAGGAAGCTACCAGCTGCGGATGGACCGGGTAGAGTAACTGCGTAGTGGCCTCGAAATGAGGGCTTCAATTCACAGCGTTGTGGGGTAGGAAGCTACCAGCTGCGGATGGACCGGGTAGAGTAGCTGTGCGGTGGCCTCGAAATGAGGGCTTCGATCCCTGGCGTAGATGGGTAGGAATCTACCCGCCAGGGATTGACCGGGCAGGGAAGCTGCTCGGTGGCCTCATGAGGAGGGCTTCGATCCGCAGTGTTGTGGGGTAGGAAGCTACCAGCTGCGGATGGACCGGGTAGAGTAGCTGCACGGTGGCCTCGAGATAAGGGCTTCGATCTGCAGCGTTGTGGGGTAGGAAGCTACCAGCTGTGGATGGACCGGGCAGAGTAGGTGCGCGGTGGCCTCGAGATGAGGGCTTTAATCCCTGGCATAGATGGGTAACAATCTACCCGCCAGTTACCGGGCAGGGAAGCTGCTTTGTGGCCTCGAGATGAAGGCTTCGATCCCTGGCGTAGATGGGTAAGAATCTACCAGCCAGGGACTGACCGGGTAGGGAAGCTGCTCTATGGCCTCGAGATGAGGGCTTCGATCCCTGGCGTAGATGGGTAAGAATCTACCCGCCAGGGATTGACCGGGCAGGGAAACTGCTCGGTGGCCTCATGAGGAGGGCTTCGATCCGCAGCGTTGTGGGGTAGAAAGCTACCACCTGCGGATGGACCGGGCAGAGTAGCTGCGCTGTGGCCTCGAGATGAGGGCTTCGATCCGTAGCGTTGTGGGGTAGGAAGCTACCAGCTGCGGATGGACCGAAGACATTCGTCGGTCAGGGATCGACAGGTGTCCTTATTGCTCGGACTTGGGTCAGTCGGTGATGACCATGATCTGTCCGATCATTAGCTCTGCGGCATTAATTTGATCGGCTTGCCTCCGATCTGTTTGATGTTTGTCTCGTAGGTACTTTGCCAGGTGACCCGAGCGGATCAACTCCTCAATGTAGTCATGGAGTTGTTTGCAGTTCTCAGTCGGATGCCCTTGCGTCCTATGTAAGGCGCAGTAAGGGCCGTGGAGACACTTTTCCACCCTTCGGGTGATTGGCGGGAGCTTAAAGAAACTCTCGCTCTTTGCTTCCTCTAATAGCTCGGCTTGGGAGATATTCAGAGGAGTGTACTCCTGAAGCCTCTGGGAGTAAGGTATTGGCCAGTCGACCCACTTCTTCTCTTCTCACCCCCTCTTCTTTTAGTCGGCCCGGGGTAGGTTTGAGTTAAGCTCAGACTCGAGTTGGATTTCCTGCTCGGTCCACGCTTTTACCTTGGCCATGGTCTTAGGCTGTGCCAATGCAAAAGAGCGGAGCCACTCTTTGTGCCTAAGACCCGACCTCAGCGCGGTAATGACAGTCTCATCGCGGTGCTCGGGGACCTCGAGAAAAGCGTTGTAGAAATGAGTGACATATCCCTTAAAGGATTCCTTGTCCCCACTCTTTATTGTGAAGAGGTAATCGACTGTCCTCTTCTGTCGTCTGTTTCCGACGATGTGGCCGAGGAACTGGGTGGCTAGCTCATCAAAGGTAGAGATGGAGCGTAGTGTCAGCCCCCGGAGGCAATCCCGACCAGCCCGGATCAGAGTGGTAGGAAAAGCGCGGCATTGAGCTGCGTCCGAGTTGTCCTGGAAGCCCATGCCCACTGTGAACGCATCCAAATGATCCTTTGGGTTGGACTTCCCGTCAAAGAGAGCCACCTTGGGTGGCTTGTTCTTGGAGGAAACTCGTTCGACCAGCAATTCCTCGGTGAAAGGCGTTGTGAGAGAGTCTGCGGAATATCTATCCCCTTCGCCGGATGGAGGACCATCTCGTCATATGCCTTCAAGCTTCTTTTCGAGGGCTTTGAGGTGGTTGTGATACCCCGAGGATTCGGCATAGTCGGAGTGGTGGTCATTTCCGCCCCTAGACTGCGTGGCAGTGCGGCTTCAATTCCGCTCTATCAAATTTCTTAGATCCTCGGGCGATGTCCTCTTGGAGTAGCCTTGACGCGAGCTGTGTGTGGTCCCGGCGAGGCGAGCTGACCGACACCTCCTCGGGTGGCGCGGGAGCACGATGAGCGTCGCGGCGATGGTCTCTTTCCCGAGACCGCAGTGTAGAGCCGTGCAGTGCCTAGCGGGTCATGGAATTAGTCGCTGCGTGGGGGCCGTGGTTGCCGGAGTCGACACGCTGGTGTTCAGTGGCATTGAGGGGAGCAATGTTATTCGCTCTTCTGCCGATGCCGTGATCCCTGGGATGGGGAACCGCGATCTGGTGATCATGGCCCGCTGTCTGAACGCGGACGAAGGCGTCCACCATCGACGTGAGTCTGTCGATTCGAGCCGATAAGGCGTTGAGGAGGTTTGAAGGGGGAGTAGAACCGTCCACACCTCCATTATGGGGAAGGCGGCGGCTCGTACTGAGATCGTTGCGGTCGTCGCTCGCCATTGGATCAAAGGCGGAAGATCAACTTTTGTTAGTGGAACAAAATAAGTCTTTCGTTCCTACAGACGGCCAACTGATGGAGGTCAGGATCTCCTTCACATGTTGTTCTCCGTCGATCTGTCGTGGGCATGGATGAACGGCTGAGATTGGTGTTGAGGGTTGCCTCCTTGAGCGTGTGGATCTCAGTGGGCTTGTTTTGAGGCGAAGCCGAGCTATCTGCAAAAGAAATCCCGGGGTGGTTGTACCACCGTGGACGCTCCGACAATCAAGTTAGCCGAGATATTTGAGCAGAGTAGCGGCTTATTGGAATAAGAGTGAGTTACCTGAGTCGTCTGAGAGAGGGGTTTATATAGGGGTTGCGTGGAGCGAGTCGGTGCGAGATCTCCGCCGTCAGTTACGCCCGTACGTTACGCCCGCATTAATGGCGGGATCTGCTCATTAATGGGGGAACGAGCCTGCGTGGGACGTGGGGCGGCGGATATCTCGCTTTGGCGAGATACGCAGAGCCGTTACGGAAGCGCTAAGACCTCGCATTCTCGTTTGTCCAGAAAAGCTGGGGAGGTTTAGCTCGGCGTGAGGCTCGGAGACGAGCCGGGAGGCCGAGGAAGATCAGCTCTGCAATTACTCAGAGACGAGCAAAGAAGAATGGGCACCAGTTCGGCGGCTGGGTCGCTCTTGGATACGAGACGGAGTGCAAGCTCAGGGATAAGCAGAGGAAGGTCATCAATGCTCCACACTGATTTCACCTCGGTATCCCTCCAGGAGTCTAGTGAGCTGTCGCGGGTGACACATCATTCGCCACGTGTCGTGATCTGAGAAAATACCACTTCTGAGCATCATCAGGAAGTGAGTAAGAAGCACAATGAACAAAATAACAAATAATTTTTTAATACTACTTCATTACTTTCCTGAAGGAGAAATATGTGGCTCACATGAATTAATTTTTTTTTTGTTTTGCTCATGCAAAAAGCACAGTAAGTTACTTCAAAATTAGTTCTTTCATTAAAAAATAAAGCAAACAGATACTAGATGTATTCTCTAGGATTTTTTATATGATATTTTTGTTGGAAGTTACATCAGGAATGCTTCCGGTCCTTTCAGTACTTACGATTATCCAAACGGGCTCATAGTTTGTTAGATTTATCAGTGCGTCTCTATGTTTATTTTATCAATGCCATTATCGGAATCCACTTCTTCATATCATTTTTGAAATACCAAGCAAAATTCAGAAAGTCATACAAAATTACCTTTATCCAAAACTGAAAATGCCAGCTTCATCCAAGGGGTTGCTGGGGGTTCTATGCCGTTGATCAAAGAAAGTTGTGAAGACTCGAATGTCAAAGTCAGCTGTGGGTCCCATATTTTTGTGGTCCATCGCCCGCTAGCTGATTCCGCGTCTGACGCGGACGAAGACTCGCATCTGGACTGGTCTCTTGTGGGCCCCACTCCGTCGGGGGCGGTGAAAACCGTGTAGGGACACGTGGCGGCATTCACTTCGTTTTACGTGTGAGCTGAGCCACACGTGAGACCCAGTTCATCTAGAAAGATCTTGTATGCTTTTTCAGCTCTAATCTTATGCTTTTTCAACCCTAGTCAAAGACTGTAGTGTTGTTTTAAGAGAATGGTTAATTTACGCAGCATGTTAGCGTTGACCGTATCTCCGTTAACGGCTGGGTTCGCCCGTTGCAAGATAAGAGGCTGCTCGGATAGTCCCAGGCGTACGAAAGCAGCAAAAGAAGAGCTAACATCTCTAGTCAACGTCGCATTTCAACAATATCGTAACTCTTCGATTGATTTATCATGCTTAATTATCGTCCTGAGATTATGTATTTATGTATAGACTGATACTAATCATAGATATATCATCTTATTCATGGTTTTTATATATAAATCATTGCCGGCTGTGTGTGTGTGTTTGTGTGTATATATGAGAATAATGGAGGAAAGATACCATAAGAGGGAATTTTCTCCTAGGGCGTCGAGAAAATACCCACTTCCTTATTTTTATCGATGATCGGTACCCACCATCTTCATCGTTATCATCTAAGAAGTTGGTACACCAAATTTCATGTAATTCTACAGCTTTTTCACCATTGATTTAGCAATGTAAAAAGTTCTATTGTCGGTAAACCGTTAATTTTGAACCTACTAAATCAACGGTGAAAAAGCTATAGAATCACATGAAATTTGGTGTACCCACATCTTAGATGATAACGATGAAAATGGTGGGTGTCGATCGTCGGTAAAAATGAGGGAGGGTGTATTTTTTCGACGCCATAGGAGAAAATTCCCTCCTATGGCCTCTATATATCCTCCATTATTATATATATATAGAGAGAGAGAGAGAAAATAATGGAGGAAAGATGCCATAGGAGGGAATTTCCTCATATGGCGTCGAAAAAACACACCCTCCATCATGTTTACCGACGATCGGAATGCATCATCTTCATCGTTATCATCTAAAATGTGGGTACACCAAATTTTATGTGATTCTACAATTTTTTCACCATTGAATTAGTGAGTTCAAAATTAATGGTTTACCGACAATAGAACTTTTTACATTCATAAATCAACGGTGAAAAAGTTGTAGAATCACATGAAATTGGGTGTACCTACATTTTAGATGATAACGATGAAGATGATGCATTCTAGTCGTCAGAAAATACGATGGATGGTGTGTTTTTTTGACGTCATTGGAGGAAATTCCCTCCTATGGCCTCTTTCCTCCATTATTCTCATATATATATGAGGTTAATGCGGGAAAGCTGCCATAGGAAGGAATTACCTCCTATGGCGTCGGAAAAATGTACCTTCCATGATTTTTTTTACGATCGGCATACATCACCTCCATCTTTATCATTTAAGATGTGGATACACCAAATTTCATGTGATTATACCATTTTTTCACCGTTGATTTAGTTGGTGCAAAATTAATGGTTTACCGACAATAGAACTTTTTACATTGCTTATTCAACGGTGAAAAAGTGGTGGAATCGCATGAAATTTGGTGTATGCACATCTTAGATGATAACGATGATGATGATGATGGATACCGATCGTCGGAAAAAATGGTGGAACTTGTATTTTTTTCAACGCCATAGGAGGAAGGCCTCTTTTCATAGGAGGGGGTTTCCTCCTATAGCGTCAAAAAAATACACCCTCCCATGTTTTTTCCGACGATCGGCACCCATCATCTTCATCTTCATCGTTATTATCTAAGATGTGGGTACAGTAAATTTCACGTGATTATATAATTTTTTCACCGTTAATTTAGTGGGTTCAAGATTAACGGTTTATCGACAACATAACTTTTTGTTTTGCTAAATCAATGGTGAAAAGGTTGTAGAATCACATGAAATTGGGTGTCATGCCCCGCTTCCCAAAATACGGAAAACAAGGGATGATTAGACCAGCCATGCTCCTACGGTCAAAGAATAATCCCGCCGTAGTCACATTTCGGTTTCTAGCAATACATGGTAATCAGTAAACACGGCACAGAAGTAAAGGAAATACATCACTAGTTATTACATCAACTTTCATTGCTCACAATTTACAGCAAAACAAAGAAAAGAACTACTAACCAAGTGCGAATATAAGGCTTTTTTAGGGAAAACAGTAAAGGTACTGGAGGCACGACCGTCTAAATCTCTGCAAGCTCGAAGGGCGGGTCTGACTCCTGAACTGGTTCTTCCTCAAAGTCTGAGCATGCATAATCAGGTCGCCAGAGCGAGATAATAGCAATATTATAACAGTAACAAGAAACAAGAAAATGAAAGTAATAACAGTGGAGATAAAATGCAGGTAGTCAATCTGTCACTAACTGATGCAGCGTATGATATGTGTCCATATCAGTCTCTAAGTCATCTTTGAAATCGAGTTGTGGAAAGGAGGATCATGTTTAACGAGGGTCTCGTACATACCCGAGACTACGGCCCGCTATCGCCCGGGACATAACCCTGTCAGCCGGACCGTTAGGCCCAACCTAATATATATATAAGAGTCGTTGTTCGAATGATCATTCTCTAAATTACTGTCCTCGCTAAATACAATTCTCTTTCTACTTCGATTTCTCCATTTTTACCCAGGTTTCATTATTCATGAGTATAGACTAGTTGTGTACAAGCACGCATCAATAACACGATTTCTTTCACTGTTCACTGTATGGTTCATTGTCACGAATCACTCTATTCATTGGCGTACTTGACACAACCACACCAATGCTATACACGTTCGACAATGCAAATATAGACTGAGAATTAACACGAATGGCCACTATCACTAGAGGTCTTGTAGTCGAGTAGAACTATGAATCATGCCGTTAAACAGTTTATATGCAGTACAAGTCGCTATGCATCTTATGAGCTTAGAAAATTTGTATTAAATCATGCATTCAGAATTAAGCAAAAAGATACAAAAGCGATAATAAGTAAACCCAGTTGGCAGTTCAGCAAAATTAATTTCAAGTCAATCGGGTTTCGGGTTCGCAAGTTACAATCATTTTATTTTAAGTGTCCGCTGCTGGAAATTCAGTTCCTGTACCGAATGTCCATTTCGCAACATAGTTTTCACCCTGTTGGGATCAAAATTAGGTGACGCTATAGTTGAACAAAATTTAGATTTATCGGTTAGGTTTCCAACGCACCAGACGGATCGATAATATCCATAGTGTACTGGAAGTTATGCACTGTACAATAAAGGGGTATACGTTCTGTTAATTTAAAATACAGTTTAAATAGTAAATGACAGTAGAAATGGATGAAATCACTTTCATTAGTTAGATAATTGTTTCATCTTCGCTATGGTATAGGGTTTCGCATTATAACATGTTCATACAGCAGAGTGAAAGCATTACATAATGAGAATCAACAGCCAGTGCTGCTCTGGACTGCAGTCCAGAGCCGCACTCCGAACCAGTTTCCGTCATCTTTTTAGCATGGAAACCAATTAAAATTCTTATGGGGTTCTAAGTCGTCGAGTCGGCTTCGATATGAGCCCTCGAACGCAGCATTCTGATTTGTAATCAATTAACTGTGAATTTTACGAAACTCAGATACGGGAAAATTTCAGTTTTGCGGGTCTAAATGGGAAAGGCATATCACGTTATTAAAGATCGTATTTTCCAGCCAAATCATGACACGACGTTCGTTATTACTCGGGCCGTCCTATGTGATCAGTTTCCGTCAATTTAATGGGGTTTTTTCATTCGGGTTTTGCATCAAACACTTGCATCATATCAATTTGCACGAATTGTATATACGGAATTTATTAGTATTTCGAATTGTAATAGATCAATTTAGCATGAAGCAAGTAGTGTACTTGCCTGATAACGTGTTGACGACGGTACGGCAATGGCGCGATCACGACGCACGCGCGGTTAGGGTTCGCGGCCTCGGCTCGAGCTTGGGTTCTTGGCAGCGAAGGCTTAGGTTGCTGGGGAGAGGCGACTGCGAGTGGTGGTGGTCTATCGTTAGCGACAGAGGAGGGGTTCGGCGAGTTCATCGGCAGCAGCAAGGGAGATGGGTTTTGGATAGAGGGCAGTAGGTGTTGGTTGGGTGTTGAGGTGGAGGCGAGGGCTTTAGGAGGAGGCGAGGGTGCTCGGTGAGGAAGGAGGAGGGAGGAGGTTCGTCGGCGTGTCGGCGTTGAGGGGAGCTCAACGGGTGCGCAAGAGAGGAGGCAAGGGGTCGGCGATGGAGTTGGGGAGAGTTTTTGGTGAAGAGGGTGATGGAGGCAACGGGAGGGTATTGGGTGAGGGAGGCTCGGTTTTGTACGAGAGAGGGAGAGGAGGTCGAGGGGTGAGTGGGCGCTCGCGGGTCGTGTGTCGAGGAGTGGGGACGTGGGGCGACGAGGAGCGGGGGCGTGGGGTGAGCGGTGACGATGTGGGGCGAAGTGAAAAAAAAGCGGGAAAAATATGAAGGAGTGGGGAAGACGGGGGTCGGGTCGGGTTTGGGCGTGGGGCCGGGTCGGGCGTGGGTAAGGGGTTAGGTATGGGCTGGGCTTGGGGTTATTTGTTTAGGAAATAAAAATTAAATTTTCAGAGTTAAAATAAACACAAGCATTCTAAATTCATACACAAAATTGTAAAGAAAATTTTGGAAACTTCAAGGGGAAATTCTGTATTTACGGAACTGGGAATTTACATTTGGTATATCCACATCTTAGATGATAACGATGAAGATGATGGGTGTCGATCGTCGGAAAAAATGAGGGAGCGTGTAATTTTTCCTCCTATGGCATCTTTCCTCCGTTATTCTCTCTCTCTCTCTCTCTCTCTCTCTCTCTATATATATATATATATATAATCAATCGGTGTTCTTGTACACATTTATCGGTTTTTTTCTTGAATTAGCCGTGTTGCAGAGTTAGAAAGGTGAATGGATAATGTTGGACAATGGCTCCTGATGCTTGATGAATCATGAGCTTATATCCTAAGGGACAAAGTAACCAGGCAAGTACATGGCATGCAATATTGCCTCATATAAGATAAGATGGGTTGTTAATTACTGGACGTACGTGAGCTTTAAGAGACAAAGTAGGAGAAGCAACGGAAGTGGGGAGCGCCTATCAAATCAAATGATTAGACTCGAACAAGATGATGTAGTTCTTGTGCGTAATGGCTTACTCAGTAAAGAAAAAAGGTTTATAATGAGATCCAAAGGACAAATTAGCTGTGCTCCAGCTCATACTCATACAGGCGTTCTGGATTAATTCGGCGAGATCGAAAATTCGAATTCGGATAACTAAAAAGGTTAAAGTATTCGGAAATTATTCAGAAAGTATTCGAGAAATATTGGAGAAGGATATTAAGGAAGAAATTAATATATGAAGCGCTAGTTTTTAATGCTGCGAATTATTCACTGATTTCATGAATTATTCTCGAATAATTCATGGATTATTCGCGAATAATTCGAATTGTTCGCCAACGGCGATTAAATCAGAGAATTAATCGGCCGTTCAAAAATTCACGAATTATTCATGAATTCGGCGAATAATTCGCGAGTATTGTAACCATGCTCCAACTTTCACTAATTAATAAAAAATTATATTATAAATTGACCGAATCGTTCTAAAGATGTTTTATTAACCTTTTTGACTATGCTTTACAAAGTTACTTGCCTTTTCATTATAATAGTATTGTTTCAAGCGTGTATGCTTAAGCATTAAAAAAACATTTGTTTGTTCTGCTAGAGTTTCTTAGAAATGTTAAGAGGCTGTCCGGACACAGTTTGGATAATTGAAGTTTATTTTTAAGATAAATTTTAGGCAGGATTTTTTGGCGTATTCAAGATAACACCTTTGAACTTAATTTTAATATGCTAAACCCTCTTTCAAGGGTATTTTTGTAAAGATAATTTTATCAAAAATTGTCGTATACGGTTTATTTTGGTTCTATTCAATCCATATGCAAGGTTATTTTGGGTTTCAAGCAATCCATTCGTGGCTTAAAACAGGTTAACATAGACTGCAATTTCATACAACATTGCTAGTTCGGAGGATTCAACATTTTAAAAGTTTAATGGTGGCATCTAAAAAGCTTTAAAAATTCGATGGTGGTTTGTTAAATTTACCCTTATTTTAAGGGGGAAAATAGGTTATGCAAACCCGACTTTACCTAGAATAATAAAAATCAAACTTTGATGGGCTGGTTTTTCGGAGTTAATTAAGCTCCAAAATGAGCGATTTATCTTCACTTTATGTACATTGGTTCCTTCGGAAAATTCAGGTTGGGTAGGAGTTCATAAAACTCCGGTTGCCACAACTTAGAGTTTAGATAACCGGTTACATATCTAAACTTTAAAATGATAGCAATAATTTGAATTATTTTGAGAGCCTTAGGAGACTCTCTGTGTCTCATAAGTGTCTTATAACTTTGTGTTAGAATATAAAATATATTCTCTTAACTCTCATTATAATTTCGGAGTTTCGGTGCAGTGGAAAGGACATTTAATATGATATCAAAGCAATCCAACTTCGATTTTTACTGGACGCGTATTAAATAAGGATTTATTTAAATTACAAAACTGCCGCGCAAAATGCCCAGGTTTTGACTTAAAAGGACATGGAGTACTCCAAAGTCAAAAAAAGTTGGGTTTTTTGTATAGGCCCTCTAAAACATTACTGTTTTGAAAAACACCCCCTAAAACGTCATATTTTAAAATGCATACACTAAAACTCTTAATTAAAGTAAATTGGTCCATACACTTAATTATCACCGCAACACCTTTAGAAATCTCTGTTGAGACACTAAAATGATAGCGTGAAAATGAGAGTTTGAAAGGGTAAGACTAATGGGCTTTGCACAAAAATGAAAAGAGATATGAGTTTTGATGTACATAAAACTTTTTATCTCATAATTCATCATAGCAGCTTTAATTCAATTATTAATCCTTATTAACTTAATTAAATGGGTGCTTTCACCCGATAAAGAGGTTTTTTTTTGGGCTGTATTTAAAAATATAAAGTTTCAGGAGATGTTGTTCAAAATAAAAAATATTTGCTGCGCAGGTAGCAAAAACCCCAAAAAAATTTATAGTTTTGATGTGAGGCCTAAAATCGCAGTCATCCTTGCTAATTAAAAAATTTAACATATATCTACAAGTTGCAAAAATAAATAAAAAAATACTTTACAAGTAAATCTTTTACACTCCACGTTAATCAAAAGGAAGAAACACAAAACCGCAATTTCAATCTACAATTAGAAAAAAGAAACTTAAACGAGAGAGAGTGTGGAAATATTAAAACTTTTCTTATACCACTCTCTCCTACTTTCCCCTATTTCTAACCAATTAAATTCTCTTTTTATCTTTTTTAACAATTTCATTTTTTTCATCAAATTATCCAATGGTCCACAAATTTTCACTTTGCCACCATTCGAAGTCCAGCAACCCCAGGTGAGAATAACCGGAAGGGTCATCCAATGGCTCACACCAGCTGGTCCAGTCCTCGCTGAGCTCACACTCTTGGATCCCGTCACCCCCTTTATTCTCACCGCCGTCGCCGCAATCGGCGGTGACCGTAACAAGCGAGGGGACCTGGGTCAGGGTCGAGGACTCGGGCCCACACGTGCTCTCTGTTCTGGGGCCCACCTGCCCGGGTTCGCTGCCCGTCAGGGCCATGCTGCCCGGATTAGCTGCCCGGATTCTTTCGAGCAGACGTGGCACCCAAAGGTATTTCATGACGTCTTTAAATCGCTGGCTGTTGACGTCACACTTGAGTTGTTTTGCATGCTTTTGCACTCTCGTCCTCCAATAGTTTTTTATATCGTTGTCGGTTCTGCCGGGCATCTGTTGTGCAATTTTTGACCACCTACAAAAGAAAAAAATTATTTAAGTTGTTATTGAGGATCGGAGATGGATTTTATGAATGTAGTAGAGAAGGTGAAATGAGTAGGTAAATTACCGGTTGCCCCAACGAGAATGAAGCTCGAGGATGAGAAGTTGCTCTTCAGGAGTGAACTCGCCAAGTTTAACGTCTTTTCTAAGATAGTTCAGCCATCTTAGTCTGCAGCTTTTGCCTGTTCTTTTTAAACCTGCTCAATTGAGTAAAACAGTAATTAATCTTATTATTATGTCACAAGCGCAATTTCAAATAACTAAAATGGTGTAGGACCTAACTATCTATAGGACCTAACACGGTACATCAATTTGTATTAGTATACTATGACAATCATTCTCATCATCATTGCTTGTGACATACGCTAATTGTTGTCCACATAACTACTATGCACGTACTTCTAGTTTTCTCGGCGTAGACAACGACGGAATCTGACCTATATTTCCTTTTTAGTTGGAAAATGCAGTCGGAAGTTTGGGGGTACTATAAGTGATCAAAGGGTGGTAACTTATATCACAGAAGGAGGCTTTGTGCTGAGTTCCATTACTATTAATGGGTGGCTCCGGGATTTCTTATGGGCACGGGCAGACTCAATCTCAGGTACTAGGTTAGGTACAGACCCTCGGAGCCTAGGACTCGTCGCTATGCCCATTTGCAGTAGTAAAAGCACTGGACGGTATCGTTAACGAACAAGATATATACCTGCGGAACGAGCAAGGGAGTTCCATCGGCCTTCACCGTGACTAGATATATAGTTTTTGAGCATGAGGTCTTCTTCGGGAGTCCATGGCCCTCTTCTCAAATCTATGTCTTCCTCGATACTTATTGTCGACGATGCAGAAGAAGACTTGTCGACTCCTGCTCCAATCTTCATGGCTGGTTAGTTTCCTAGGCTTGCACAATATGTGTGTGTGAGAGAGAGAGAGTTGAGTGAAGAAGGGAGGGAGAGGGTGGTTTTTTAAAGGGATGAGAAAAGAGAGACATGTGATAGATATGGATGGATAAAGAGAGTCATAGAATTAAGAAGTCGCAAATGGGAATAATGTGTGACTAATTTAAGCCCTTAATTAAAAAAGGGATTTAATTAAGCAATAGTTTACTTAAAACACAGCTTAAGATGAAGTTTGAACTTTGACTTCCCCACTCAAATTATAAACTTTGACTTTATTCTCCGTTTTCTTCTGCCCTAGAATAATTTGTTTGTATGTGGATTTGTCACTCGCTTGGACTTGCCTCTTGCTCTCAATTGGGCTTTGTTTTTTTTATTTTACTCATCATTGTTTGTTTTGGAGAATGGAAAACTTGGACCCGATTTGGTTTTTAATAATTAATATTAAAATCTATGCATGTTTATTTTGGGGCTGCTACGTTAGAGTTAATTATAGAGTTTAAAATGCTAGGCTTTTAGTTCCACTAAAGCAATTTACTTGAGAAAAAAAATACTATGCTGGCTTACATATAGACTAGACCCGTGCGCGGATCGGATTGGACGGGTTTTGGACCAAAATGAAACCTGAACCCGCTAGGACGGACGGGTTTTCCATCCACGTTAAACCCATCCGCTATAATAGGTACATAAACCCGAACCCGCACCCAACGGGTTCGGGTTCCTCTAATTCGGGTGGGTTACCATGGTTTGGGACAGATTTCACATATTAAACTTATCATTTATTTTATATAAAATATGAAAGAAAAACAAATCTTATAGAGTCTCAATTGCAAATTTGAACACATCCGAAACACCGTACAATATTTAAAGTTGCAAGATGAAACAAATATTATTAATCAGAATTATAGTAGGAGTCCAAAACAAAAGAGAAAATTGAAGGAGGTGGTTGAAAATAAAGTGAGAAAATAAGAAGAAGAAAATCAGGGTATATGAATTTATATATGTCTAGGCTTTTAATGTTTCCATAGCAATAAATATTTCTATGGCTTATATTTTTAGTAAGCGGACAGGTTCGGATTAGTTGTAGACGGGTCGGGTTGCGGACGGTTACGGGCTCGGGCTCGGATGGGTTTTATAAGATCTAAAAGCCCATTCTATTCTAATGCAGGCGGGTTGGGGTTTTGTACCTGTCAAATACGGGCGGGTTTCTAATGGCTTTTATACCGGTCAAATGCGGACAGGTTCGGATGGGTAACGGGTCTAAACCGACCCGGTGCACAGCCCTAATATAGACAAGTGTTATTGCTACATAGTGGTGTAAAATTTTTGTTGTTCACCGTAAAGTTAAAGTCTGAAGTTCAAATTCTATTTGCTTTTATACGACCGACTATTATTGCATAAAATAAATAATTATATCTAGTTTTAGACACATGGTTAATTGAAGGTTCAGACATGGTATTAGATAGTAAAATTGTGCTGTAAAACTGTTAATATTCTGTGGAAGAGAGCTTAATTTATTAATAGAGCATGGAAGTTATTTTGGAAATATTTTCATATTATTTATGTTATTTATTAATCACGATTCTAGGAAAAGATTTTACGGGGCAGCGCTTGCCCCCACCCCATAGCTACGGAATAACAGGTGGTGGGGCCCATATTTAAATGACGATTAATGGGTGGGTGTGGCGAGCGCAGCCATGGAGCTGTGCTCCCCCCTTGAAGCCTTTATATTTAAACATTATCAATGAGAAGGAAAAACTTAAGCTTTTTCTACAAATTTCTCTTGCATTCTTTTAATAAAAGAATTTAGGAAATAATGTTTCCGGCCCTAGTTTGGAGAGATGACTTATTTTTAAACCCAGAAAATTTCAAACTTATGAAAAAACCCAAAAATATATTTTGACATTATTTTAAATCCAAACCCTCATTTCAATACGTATTTATGTAAGCATTACCTATAATACCCTTTTAATAATTTTTAAGATACGAGAACATGGGAATTTTTTTATTTCCCAACATATTAGAACATAAGATTTTTTTTTTATTAGGTGCCTATAATTTTATTATTCTCTCCTTATCATTACTTGTCCTCATTTATTTTTTAAACCCATCTTCTTTCTAAACCCGTCCTTTTTATTGATGTTTGTCATCTTTCTATTGTTAGATATAGTGCCCTAGAGGCAATTATTATTGTACTTGGACCTATATGTACATAACATTCTCGCTCGATATGATAGTATGATATCTGATTTGTATTTATCTTTCATGTGTATATGTTTCACTTGTTATTACATATCGCTAATGCATATTGATAAAGTCCATAGAAGCTTTGCTTGATTTCCAGGATTATTGTAAATCCCCAGCGTCCGTATATTTATTCCGTAATTTTTCAGATTTTTCTAGAATTTTTAACACTTTTTATATATTTTTTTACATTTTATTATATTTTTAAAACCTAAATATTCCTATATCCTAACTATGCCCTACACCCGACCCGACCCATACCCGACCCGCTTCCCCCTGCTTTCTCCCTCGTCTTTTTCCCGCCACTTCCCCTCGCAACCGTTGCTCGTGCCCGCTCCCGCTCCTCGCCCCACGACCGCGAACCTCGCACCCTCGACTCCAACGGCCACGACTCCCTCGTCACTCTTTCTACGTCACCCTCTCTCCCTCATTCTTTCTCTGTTCTACTCTCCCACTCTCGTCACGTTTCCCCTTCCCCTACGAATCATCCCCACGTCCGCGCTCCACGTCGCCTCACCTCACCCTCGACATCGTCTCTCTCTCTCCCCTACAAAACCCCCACCTCCTTTGCAGCCGCGACCACCCAACCCCAATCGCCAAGCTTAGCCGACGACCACCGCAAAACTCCTCCACCGACCCCATCTCCATCGCCCCCATCGACTCCACGACTCCCCACTGTGCACCCGAACTCTCCGCAAGCCACACTGTGCACCCGAGCCCTCTGCAAGCCAAGTTCCCGTGCTGCGCTGTACCTAGCCTCGTGCCGTTATCGTGCTCGTTGTCGCTGCCGTGCCACCATCGTCTAAGGCAAGTGAATTTCACTTGCTTATCATGCTATAGATACATATAGTTAGGATTGTTTTGTAATGACGTTATAAAATGATTTTTGAGTACCAACCGAAATTTCGCTATTGGAGTGCGCTGGATTGACAGATTGGGTCAGAAGCTCAATTAGTGATTGTATGCAATTTGTAGGAATCATATTCCGTTTCCTTTGGGGGGCCGAAACCTAATTCTTGTTTGAAATAAAATGCACGCAACACGCTTGATAAATTTTCCAAACCAAACTTTTAAACTCGGAATCGCCGACAAACCGCGGTGACGTCTCATTAATACATATGCCCAACACCCACTGTGCGAGAGCCCCTGACAAACCGCAAATCGTACCATATACCGTACTGATATAATAATCAATGTTCCTTATATACTTACTGACAACCTTCTACAAATAACTGATATACTTTTAATATATAGTGCATAAGAGGTTAAGAGTTGTTTATCTAATGTTTACAGTAAACAAATGTTTTAAATAATCTTTGTTTAGAAATAAGTTGACATATACATGCATGGCAAAGTTGTGAAAATAGTTAGTATAGAGGTGTACGTATTATTTAATTTTTAAGTTGATGAATTGTTTGATAACAATGATAATTGGTAGGCAATCACAGTTTGACTTTGTTGCAAACATTAATAAGCAAAGAAGTTATCGGGAACAGTAATAGAGAACTCAACCACAATACCTTAAGACTTCTGTTTGGCTTAATCGGGATCAAGCGGCTGCTGTTTTCTCGTGCTTATTTTAATACAGCCAGTAACCGAATAAAACTCGACTAGTTGGAGTAGATGGCTTTTATGCAATGCCTAGAATACCATTTTGAAATTCAAGCTGACACGGATGAAAATCAATGCTCCTCTTACTTTGCACATGATGATTTAATATTGCCAATTGATTACTCATGACTTTATGATTGTTTAATTTCAAGATTTAATTACTTGCACACCCTACTGCTGTAACGAATGCTATTGAAAATCTGTTAACCCGAAATCGGAACATATTCATAGACATGAATGTCACGCACCGTTTGAGATCATGATTGTAACCATTATCACTATTGCCACTATTGCCACTTATTTTACCATTCATCATTCATAAACGTGATTAGGTTTCAATTTTAATCATCGTCACACAAATATAGATTACCATGCTTCCATAGATATGTCATTCTTTATCGCATATAAATTGTTTAGCGGCATGATTCACGATTTAACCGACTGTAATACCTCTAGCGATAGTGAGCGTCATTATTGATCTTCAGTGTATAATGCATTGTCGAACGTGAATAGTATTGGCTTGGTTGTGTCAACTACGCCAGTGAAAAGTGAATGATCCGTGATAGTAAATGATACAGTGAAAAGTGAATAAAACAGTGTTATTAGTGCGTACTTGTACGCAACTAGCCCATGCTCATAGATAGTGAAATCTGGGAAAAAAGGGGAAATCGAAGTGGAAAGGAACTTGTATTTAGCGAGCTCAGTGATTTAGAGGATGATCATTCGAACAGTGACTCTTATATATTAGGTTTGGACCTAGCGGTCCGGCTGACAGGGTTATGTCCCGGGTAACAGCGGGCCGTAGTCTCGGGTACGTACGAGACCCTCGTTAAACATAATCATTCTTTTCCACGACTCGATTTCAAAAGTGACTTAGAGACCGATAGGGACACAATTATACATTGCATTGTTTAATGACATACCGATTACCTGCATTTATTGTCTCCACCATTTTACTTTATTTTCCTTGCCTCGTTGTTATAATATATTACTTTGGTGTCGCCCTGACGACCTGAGTGTGCATGCTCAGACCTTGGAGAAGAACCGGTTCAGGAGTCAGACCTATCCTTCGAGCTCACAGAGATTTAGACGGTCGTGCCTCCAGTACTTTTTACTGCTTTCCATAAATCACCTTGTATTCGCACTTGGTTAGTAGTTTCTTTTCTTTCGTTCTGCTGTAAATTCTGAGCAATGAAAGTTGGTGTAATAAACTAGTGATGTGTTTCCTTTACTTCTGTGCTGTGATTACTGGTTACCATGTGATGCTAGAAACCGAAGTGTGACTACGGCAGGATTATTCCGTGACCGTAGGAGCATGGCTGGCCTAGTCGCCTCCCTTATTCCGTATTTTGGGAAGCGGGGCGTGACATGGTTTTGTTGGTATCAGAGCCAGGTTCGAGTATTAAGGGATAACATTAACTACGCTTTAATATATTATTTTCACTTTACCATCTCTCACTTTCATCCTTGTATAATCATATATGTTCATCTATTTTCCAGCGACATGACGTCCCCGAACGACCACTCCTCGGACTCTAGCTCTCAGGATCGCACTGAGAGGATCTTGAATGCACTGACGACCCTCGCGGAAGCCCAAGAGAGAAAGACGGACCTACTCGCCGAGGGACTCAGGGCAATTTCTGCAATAGGGGGATCCTCCGCTCTTATTACCGCCCCCGAGGGCACCACTTCACCGGCTATTTCTTCCAGGACTGGCACTGTGTCGGATTTCCGGAGGTTACACCCAGCTGCGTTTACGGGACTAGCCGAACCACTCGAGGCCGAACAATGGATGGTCAATGTGGAGAACCTAATGACGGCCGCACGAATACCCGATGAAGAGAAGGTGAATGTGATAAAGATCCAGCTGGAGGACGAAGCCCGTACTTGGTGGTCAGTCGAAGAGAGCAGACTCGATGGGCCGATCGAGTGGAGCAAGTTTAAAGAGTGTTTCTTGGACCGCTATTTTCCTCCACCGCCAAGGCAGAGATGGAAGAAAGATTTATATTACTGAAGCAAAACGGCCGTCCCGTTGACGTGTATGCGGCAGAATTCAACCGTCTGAGCCGATTCGCTTCGTATATGGTCGCTTCAGAAGCCATCAGGGCCAGGCGTTTCTTACAGGGACTTGACTTTGAGCTACATCAGTTGATCGCGTCACTCGAGTTGCATACTTTCGCGCGTACTCACACATCATCCCGAGGGGTTATACCAATCCACAGGTCAGGGACGACACAGATGAAGCGTCCATTCGTGCCCCAGCATTGTCCACAGAGTAATGCCTTAGTCTGCGGCTACTGCTGTTAGTTGTATGTATGCCCTAGAGGCCAGTATTGTACAGATGATGTATATTATATTGGATGCTTGGACATATATATAGAGATGACTTTCTTGCTCGATATGATAGTATGCTATCTGGTTACTCTTTATCTTAACATGTACACTTGTCTCTTTAAACTGTCTTATAGTTACATGTTGGTAAAGCCCTTAGGATGTGTACTTGACTACCTGGACTATGATGCAGATCATACTAGTGGGGACATGGTAGTCCACAAGTACATCCTTCAAGGTCCCTAGTCGTAGGTGTATCGAGACGGGGCATCGATATACCAGAGTAGACTAGCGTATACGCTTCTCGACCCATGAGATGGGCAATGGATGATCCCATATCCATTGGTGTTTGACATCAGAGATGGTATACGGGTGCTCAGTGGAGACTGGGTACACTGGACGGACTCGCCGAGAACTCCCAGATGGTATTATACCTCACGTCAGATGGCAGTTCTCAGGTGACACTTGTACAGGTTAGTCTGTAGACCCGAGATCGTCATAGAGTCTTGTGTGATTCCCACTGTGCTTTGATCTCCACCTTACCACGTCTATGAGGGCGTGCAAAACGGTGGTCTTTGGGTACAGTCCCGAGTCACATGGAGGCAATGAGCGATAGGAGGGGTTTCGTCTCTCCCGGTATTGGGGGTTGATGTTGCGCTGTGCTCGATTGGCCGTAACAGGGAAGTCCCTGGCCAGGGCTGATCAGAGATTTGCTGGTAAGTGTTACCAGTAGTTTCTCGACCCGTTATGAGCCTCACATCGGCACGACTTATCGGTTATTGGGGTCTGACGTATACCACCCCTAGACTTGATATGCGACATATCAGACGAACAGACCGGACTGTACGGTAAGTGTTACTGGTTGGATTCACAGGAGTGTGAGCGGGCTAGCCCGTCGATCTTCTGATCGCTCAATACCCGGATGGCCGTTACGTTTAGCAGACCGCTTGCGGCTTGTGGATGCTTGATATGATCATCATCTGCTACCGGCGTATTGACGAGTCTTTAGAGTCCTACACAGAGGTTTCCTGGCTCAAGCGAAACGAAATAGGAGCGCATATGAGATATGTGCGGGACCGAGAATAATGCGTGTATGTGATACCGCATTTCATTCTCGCGATATATGTTTCGATTGGTTATATTCGATATGACCTAGTTATCGAATCATTGATTCGATAAATCGATACATTGGATTCTAGTCGGTTATGTGCGACATGACCGGATCATTGAATCAAATGTTGATTTAATGATTTAATGTATAATTATATATATTTGATATATTGCATTGCATTAACTAGTATTGGTTCACTTTATATGGATTTTCTCACTTGATGTGCAAGAAGTATATGTGATATACTTTTGTGCACATATTTGTATCATGTTTGATGATACTTGATCATTTGGTTAAGTGTGAAAAATTAAACCATGGTTAAATGATAATTAGGGTTTTGCCTTATCATTTATTTATTCATTTCTTTATTTATTTCATTGGATAAATGAAAATAAAATGGTTTGTTTTTGTCATGAAGCTTGTTGAAGCTTCATGAAGCTTTGACCAAAGAGACCATTTTGTCTTCATGCTTAGCCCTAACCCATCCACTTACCATGGTCTATTCTCTACACTTAACCCTAGTTAGAATATGATAAGTATGGTTTTCTTTTTCATTTTAAATAGATACATATCATATTCTTTCTTCTTCTTGACCTTCTTCTTCAAGAAAGAAACCTTGATGCCATCAATGGAAACTTGAGATCTAAAGTGAGAAATCCAATTCTAAAGTGAACCCACCTCCTATTTCTTCACCCTCTACCTCTTGCCAAGTTGTTTTGGGTGTTTTCTTCACAAGTTTCACAACTTTGTGAAGTCGGAGCTTGAACTTGTGATGCCTCGACGTAGATCGTCTTTGACACGAAGCCGACGACCTATTCCGCTCGTTTCTCCGATGAAGCCGACGATTGAGTTCGGGATTCATGATGGACAGCGAGAGGACACCTACGTGGAGCTTAGGAAGTGGAGAAACGGATCTACAAAGGTTGTAGTCTCTCTCCTTTGGTTAAAGTGTTAACTAGTTTAATGTTTCGCCTAGAAATCTAGCCGACGATCCGTATTAGGGTTTCTCGGCACCCATAATTTTTGAAATTGGCATGGTTGATGCCTTGTGAGACTTCATTAGAGTGCCTAGGAACCCTACAGTGGTATCAGAGCCTAGCTAGAGCCTTAGGCGAAGTCTAGACGGAGTTTGAAGTCCAAACGAACCCGAAACCCTAACCCGATAATGCTCTCTGGACTTTTTCCAAATTTGTGGTTTTTTGTCAATTAAAAATGCTTAAAAAATTCAGCAATGAAATCTAAGAATTACGGTGCAAAAAGTTTCCCATGAACAGTACTTTGTGCGGCGGAACCGCGGCAGAAGCCTAGCTTCTGCGGCGGTTCCGCGGCTCCTAGGTGACGTCAGCCCTAAGTGTTTGCACAGTAATTCCTGATTAATTATTCTGAGTTTTCTGGGAATTTTTAAATTGGCTCTTAAGTTGAGTGTTCTGGGGTTAAATTGGGAAACGATGTTTCGATCGGATTATCGAACCTTGTCTAAGTGTTTTTCCGGATAATTTTTGAATATGTTAAAAAAAGTCCGACCGGATATAAATACCCAAGTTTTCCCCTGCCGGAAAAATTCCAAGTGTTGGATTTTTCTGTGGTTTAAAGACGTTCTGAGTAGTGCAAGTAACGCGATGGTCCCTCTAGAAGACAACAAACCTTAACTCGATTATGTGACCGTCTTGAACTGCCCTTTGAACCTTCGGGTTTGGGGCAGTACGGCGTGCCACATGTGAGGCGTTGGCTTGACCCTTCTACGGCTGGACCGTTGGTACTGAGGCATGAAGTGAATGTCTTTGAACTTATTTCATGTGTTGATCGGTGTCGGGAAAACTTGGGTGTTCGAATGTTCGATCGGAAAGTTTGATATATTCTATTTATCCGGAATTGGATACAATAATTGGAATTCACAAACAGTTATGAGATAACTGGATGAATGTTATAAATCTAGCGGTTTAGTTTCACTTGATATCGAAAAGAGTTTTCGATAATGGGACTAAAATGCGGGATTTATAACCGTTAGGCATGTGATGTCTAAAGAGGTTGCGGATTCCAACTGTTGTAGTTTTACACTTTCTTTTCTGTGACCGTAAGTGTAATATGTGATATCGCCGGTTTCGTTGCTATATGTCAACGACAATTGGGATGCACATATTTACTTACGTTGATGACATGTGATGTTATGTGTTGCTGGATATGTTATATTGGATTGTCGTGTTTGAATAGCCGGGTTTTTTTTATGTGAGATGAGTGTTTTTCATTTTCATTCATGTAAAAACTTGTATGTAATATTCTTTTTTTTGGGGCACTTCCAGGTTGCGGAAGTTGTCACCTTTTGTATATTATTTACTTTTCCGCATTAGGATAGACCCAAGGAGGGGAGCACAAGTAACCGGGTTCTGGGTCCAGTGGGAGACCAACTCGAGGAGTCGAGTCCGGGTCTCCTAACCCTAGAATTGGCAGGGTTGCTTGCCGCTCTCGTAGGGGTCTAGGGGTGTGGGATTGGCTATTCATCACGACCGTGGAATCCGTGTTTTATACTGGCTCGTATTGAAAACACGGACGTCCTAGTATATCCAATGTTTCATATGTTTCTTCTGCTGCGATATCTGTGATGTGATCATGTGATGTTCTGTGATAGATACAGTATATAGTATATATGATATATTATATAGACATTACTTATGTTTTGCACCCGCACTAGCCCTGCCCTGCTCTGTCGTTAGTTACCTAACCTAACGGTGCACGAGGGGACATCGAGGCGAATGCGGATGGCATAAGTGTACGTCGTATTTATCTGTGATGTTTAGGTATTTAAATGATGGGACTTCATTAATGTGATTAATGAAAGAAAAGAAACCTAAGATGTTGTAGAATCAAATTTTAAACAAAACAGGTAGCTACAGTTCTTGCTTTGCATAGCGGTATATATGATATACCCTGCACCTTATTCGATGAGGAAAGGACCGAGATCCCTTCACCGGGAGTGACTCCTTTAGCAATAACTGGCAGATGCTACACACTCGGTCTGCTTTTGATTGCTTCTATAGTTTCTGCTTTGCACAGTGATATATATGATATATCCCGCACCTCATTCGACGAGGAAAGGGCCGACGATCCCTTCACCGGGAGTGACCCCTTTAGCAAAACTAGAAAAGCCTCAAAATCACTCCATTTCAAAACTTCATTTGATTCTACAACGATATCAAGTTCATTACGCAATAGGTTTTCAGAAAAACCTGTCGTAGCCCTCCGTCATTTCAGATAAATCCTACTTAGTATTCGTGCTACGTTTGTTGACTTCCGTCAAGGCGTAGTGTACGGTAGCTAACTAGTATTTATCTGCTTATGCATACGATGCAGATTGGATTAGGGTAGTCGTACGACCTTGTTGACCTCCGTCAAGGGTCGTGCGGATGGGTTTGATTCAATCAAGAAATGACGGGTTGAACTTGACTTGCACCCTGTGGTTTGTTGACCTCCGTCAAGGTCATAGGATGCTTGGGGCAAAATATTATCGGGAATTTCAAGTGTTGAAATTTGCAATGAGATTGCATACCTTCTATGAGATAGTTGGATCCCGATAGCCGCTGCGAGTAAGAGTTACTCCTGGGAGAGTTTTACATATTACAATTAGCCGATCAAGTAGGTGTCAGAAAGGTGTTAACGAGGTTACGCCTCTGGGAAAACGAGATTTACATTAATTAGGTTCGTGCGAAAGCACGGGGGACCTCCCTCAAAGTACCGACACTGGCCTGGCTGAAAGATTGGCGAACTTGTAGTGTGTAATTAATCCCGGCTAGTCTTTCCTTTTAGGGTTTTGAAGGAAGATTTGATAAAAAGCAGTGGGAGCCATCCTGATTAGATAAGATAATAACCAATCTGATCTTGCACGAGCATACGCTAAAGGCCAGTGCAAGTGGGAGATTGTTAGTTGTATGTATGCCCTAGAGGCCAGTATTGTACAGATGATGTATATTATATTGGATGCTTGGACATATATATAGAGATGACTTTCTTGCTCGATATGATAGTATGCTATCTGGTTACTCTTTATCTTAACATGTACACTTGTCTCTTTAAACTGTCTTATAGTTACATGTTGGTAAAGCCCTTAGGATGTGTACTTGACTACCTGGACTATGATGCAGATCATACTAGTGGGGACATGGTAGTCCACAAGTACATCCTTCAAGGTCCCTAGTCGTGGGTGTATCGAGACGGGGCATCGATATACCAGAGTAGACTAGCGTATACGCTTCTCGACCCATGAGATGGGCAATGGATGATCCCATATCCATTGGTGTTTGACATCAGAGATGGTATACGGGTGCTCAGTGGAGACTGGGTACACCGGACGGACTCGCCGAGAACTCCCAGATGGTATTATACCTCACGTCAGATGGCAGTTCTCAGGTGACACTTGTACAGGTTAGTCTGTAGACCCGAGATCGTCATAGAGTCTTGTGTGATTCCCACTGTGCTTTGATCTCCACCTTACCACGTCCATGAGGGCGTGCAAAACGGTGGTCTTTGGGTACAGTCCCGAGTCACATGGAGGCAATGAGCGATAGGAGGGGTTTCGTCTCTCCCGGTATTGGGGGTTGATGTTGCGCTGCGCTCGATTGGCCGTAACAGGGAAGTCCCTGGCCAGGGCTGATCAGAGATTTGCTGGTAAGTGTTACCAGTAGTTTCTCGACCCGTTATGAGCCTCACATCGGCACGACTTATCGGTTATTGGGGTCTGACGTATACCACCCCTAGACTTGATATGCGACATATCAGACGAACAGACCGGACTGTACGGTAAGTGTTACTGGTTGGATTCACAGGAGTGTGAGCGGGCTAGCCCGTCGATCTTCTGATCGCTCAATACCCGGATGGCCGTTACGTTTAGCAGACCGCTTGCGGCTTGTGGGTGCTTGATATGATCATCATCTGCTACCGGCGTATTGATGAGTCTTTAGAGTCCTACACAGAGGTTTCCTGGCTCAAGTGAAACGAAATAGGAGCGCATATGAGATATGTGCGGGACCGAGAATAATGCGTGTATGTGATACCGCATTTCATTCTCGCGATATATGTTTCGATTGGTTATATTCGATATGACCTAGTTATCGAATCATTGATTCGATAAATCGATACATTGGATTCTAGTCGGTTATGTGCGACATGACCGGATCATTGAATCAAATGTTGATTTAATGATTTAATGTATAATTATATATATTTGATATATTGCATTGCATTAACTAGTATTGGTTCACTTTATATGGATTTTCTCACTTGATGTGCAAGAAGTATATGTGATATACTTTTGTGCACATATTTGTATCATGTTTGATGATACTTGATCATTTGGTTAAGTGTGAAAAATTAAACCATGGTTAAATGATAATTAGGGTTTTGCCTTATCATTTATTTATTCATTTCTTTATTTATTTCATTGGATAAATGAAAATAAAATGGTTTGTTTTTGTCATGAAGCTTGTTGAAACTTCATGAAGCTTTGACCAAAGAGACCATTTTGTCTTCATGCTTAGCCCTAACCCATCCACTTACCATGGTCTATTCTCTACACTTAACCCTAGTTAGAATATGATAAGTATGGTTTTCTTTTTCATTTTAAATAGATACATATCATATTCTTTCTTCTTCTTGACCTTCTTCTTCAAGAAAGAAACCTTGATGCCATCAATGGCAACTTGAGATCTAAAGTGAGAAATCCAATTCTAAAGTGAACCCACCTCCTATTTCTTCACCCTCTACCTCTTGCCAAGTTGTTTTGGGTGTTTTCTTCACAAGTTTCACAACTTTGTGAAGTCGGAGCTTGAACTTGTGATGCCTCGACGTAGATCGTCTTTGACACGAAGCCGACGACCTATTCCGCTCGTTTCTCCGATGAAGCCGACGATTGAGTTCGGGATTCATGATGGACAGCGAGAGGACACCTACGTGGAGCTTAGGAAGTGGAGAAATGGATCTACAAAGGTTGTAGTCTCTCTCCTTTGGTTAAAGTGTTAACTAGTTTAATGTTTCGCCTAGAAATCTAGCCGACGATCCGTATTAGGGTTTCTCGGCACCCATAATTTTTGAAATTGGCATGGTTGATGCCTTGTGAGACTTCATTAGAGTGCCTAGGAACCCTACAACTGCCACAGGGATGGACACACCCAAAAGGATTATCGCCGTGCCAAGGGACAGTGTTTGATTTGCAGATCCAACCAGCACCGGGTTAGTGGTTGCCCTCAGCGAACGGAGCTACAGGGAGGGTCGGGACCGCAGCAGCAGAGGTCACTGGAGCAGAGACAAACCAACATAGGCCGCGGTCAAGGATGGGATTTCACCTTGACCACCGAGCAGGCAGAGGCCTCAGGTGAAGTTGTTACAGGTATTCTACTCGTTCATTCCATGCCAGCTAGAGTACTGTTTGATTCTGGAGCATCACACTGTTTCATATCGGCACATTTCGTTGATACACACTCCATACCACATGAACCATTAACCAAGGGTTGGGAAATACATACGGGTAATGGTGTTATAGTATCTAGTCGAGAATGTAGATTCTGTCCAGTTGTAGTGTGTGGCAGGGAATTCTATGCGGATTTCCTTTTAATCGGAACTGGCAGCTACGGCGCAATTCTCGGGATGGATTGGATGAGTACATTCCATGCAATTATTGATTGCCGAGCCAGGAATGTGACTTTCTGCATTCCCAATCACCCAGAGTTTGCTTTTGAAAGAGGAAGCGAGTCATTGGAGCCAGCCAAGTATAGAGCCAAACCGAAGGTATTGACGGCTATGGAAGTTGATGGACACCCCGCACCAGAAATCGTTCGGGACTTCCTTGACGTGTTTCCTGAAGATTTACCAGGTCTACCACCTCCCCGCGTCTTGGGATTCACGATGGATTTGATTCCAGGTACAACACCAGTTTCCAAGGCACCGTACAGAATGGCACCAGTTGAGTTGGCGGAATTGAAGAAACAAATTGGAGAACTCCTGGAGAAAGAATTTATTCGCCCAAGTGCTTCCCCGTGGGGTACACCAGTCTTGTTGGTAAAGAAAAAGGATGGATCGCTACGGATGTGCATAGACTACCGGGAGATGAACAGAGTTACGATAAAGAACAAATACCCCATTCCGCATATCGACGACTTATTTGATCGGTTGGGTGGGGCCAAAGTATTTTCGAAGTTGGATCTTCGTTCGGGCCATCACCAGATCAAAGTAACGGCCGAAGATATATGCAAGACGGCTTTCAGGACTCGATACGGGCATTATGAGTTTCTTGTGATGTCGTTCGGTGTTACCAATGCTCCAGCTATATGTATGGATCTGATGAATAGAGTATTTGTGAAGTACTTGGACACGTTTGTCGTTGTATTCATCGACGACATACTAGTCTACTCCAAGACCCGAGAAGAGCATGTCAAACACTTGTGAACAGTACTACAAATTCTTCGAGAAGAGAAGCTATACGCAAAATTGAGCAAGTGTGAGTTCTGGCTCGACAAAGTGCAGTTCTTAGGACACGTTGTTTCGGGCGAGGGCATCTCAGTGGACCCAACGAAAATAGAATCGGTTGGGGATTGGCCGACACCGAAGTCTGTAAGTCCCACTTTCCCCTTTCTCTACTCTTTTCTAAAATACGTATTTTTAAAACTCGACGGAATTGGTGCAAATCCGATTTCCGATTCGGTTCTTCCTAAAACTCTCACTTTTCTTTAATACAATCATGTTAAACCATTACATGTTGACTATTAAACATTAACAAACATGTTGAATAAGTTTCATGACAATATATTTCATTTTGTAACTTTTACCGCTCTTTTTCATTAAAATACCATGTAGTTTCATTTCGACATTTAAACCATCACAAACTTGCTATACCTTTAAGTTAGATCACGAGATAATGACCTACCTCCTCACAACACTCATATGAAATATAGCACAATACTTTCAAGTACCTAGAATACGGGAAAACGAAACCTTTCAAATAAATACCACTTATTATCAAAAAACCGTTTTCTAAAAGATTAAGTATTTTACAAATCTTTGCAAAGCGCCGTTACAACCCATTTAGGGAACCCGTTCGGGATGGTGCGGATTATCGCACATCCTCGGGCTTAGTAGTGCGAGATTCAGATCTCCGCAAGGAGCATTCGGTCTCGAAGATTTAAAATATAACATCTTAAGAAAATGAGATTTCTAGAAATATAAAATATATATTAAAATTATTTTTATATAAATATATATATAAGTAACATTAAAATATCTATTTTGTAATAATATAAATATTCCAACTCTTTTCAAAAATCACAAGAATCACTTTACATTAAAATACCATGAATTCCATACAAGTTCAATATTACAATTAAATACCTTATATTATGAAATTAGGTTAATTTCACTAGAAACATCACATATATAAAATCTACATTTATTACAACTCTAAAGACGATAAATAAACACTTGGGGTGTATTTTGAAAGTTATACAAAAGTATTTTTACATAAAACCCTCTCAAGTTCTATAAATTACCCTAAGGACCCTAGTAAATATAGGTTTAAGCGGAACCAGTCTCTTGAGCCTCACGGAGCCGGAGATATGGGTGCTTGCCTATCTAAGGTAGACAATCTAACAAACGGTGTTATCAATACGGTAATCGTCTTTGAAAAAGACACAAATCCTGTCGTCCATGTGCAGCGGTTACCGATAACACCAAAACCTAATTCAGGACTTCAATTTCTTTTCTAATTATCTGACTCAGACTGAGTCTCATTATAATAATCTGACTTGAATATAATTCAAGTACAAACTATATTCAATATGAATCCATGAATCCATATAATAAATCTATTCAATCTATATTGACCGAACCGAACCATGGATATACATCCATTTACATGATTCTCCAGTTACATCCATGATTCTCCAGTTACATCCATTAACTGATATCATGGTTTCGGCAAGTCGTCCAATTATACAATCTATATTGCAAGACAATACAAGTCTTCCATTTACATTTACAAAACAGTACAAACAACACATTTACAATTCAAACAATACAATCAATATCGCGGGATTTAAGGGGTAGATTGGTATGGAAGGTGTTAGAAGTGGCACGGGACTGCAACCATAAGACACCTAACCTGTATTCCTTTGCTGTTGTACCGTGGCATGAACGGTTCCTTGAGTTCCTGATACCTTAGTCTCCGGGGCAAGTGAGACTCCTCTCGTATACACTGGCATCCTTCTGTACCAAGCTACAAACAACAGCGTTAACACTATATACAATATTATAAAATATAATACGACTTTAAAAGTTACACACACTCTCTCTGTCTCTGTCTATTCTACTTCTCCCTTATCTTTGGGACTTACCGAGCGATTGTTCGCTGACGACATTCCTTCTTTTTCTTCTTTGGAATGTTGTCAGGTGGATCGGACCTTCAGGAGATCGAGCCCACCAGCGAGGACTTGGACCAGCTAGCTTCCGACCCAGAGCTTTAGATTCATTGTACACATTTTATTTCAGTATTTTCCATTTCTGTTATGCCACTGTTTAGGCATTGCGTTCATTCAGATGTATTTACTTTTCCTTGCATTGTACAAAAGAATGTTAATAAATAAAGTTGCTGTTTCATTACATTTGTCTCTTGTGTATATTTCTTTTATATTTCTTAGTTACGCTTAGCGTATTTACTTCAGAGTAAATACGTAGCGGCCAGTCGCGTCCCCTTCGCTGTATACCGGGAAGCGGGTTGTGACAAAGTCAGTGGCCGAGATCAGAAGCTTCCTAGGATTGGCAGGATATTATCGGCGGTTCGTTCAAGACTTTGCACGAGTCGCTGAACCTCTGACCAAGCTGACACGGAAGGAAGTACCGTACGTATGGACGGAGGAATGTACTCGGGCTTTTGAAGTACTGAAGCAGAAATTGACCGCGGCACCTATTCTTACAGTGCCAGATAATTCAGGTGGTTTGGTGATACACATCGATGCTTCAGGAAAAGTCTTAGGCTGCGTCCTGATGCAGCACGGTCGGGTAATTGCTTATGCCTCACGACAGCTGAAGAATCACAAGAGAAACTATCCAACACATGACTTGGAGTTAGCCGCAGTGGTGTTCGCACTAAAGATCTGGAGACATTACCTGTTAGGCGAAAAGGTGGAAGTATACACGGATCACAAGAGTCTGAAATACGTGTTCACTCAAAGAGAACTGAATACGAGGCAACGCCGATGGCTAGAATTAATGGCGGACTATGACTTGGACTTACAGTATCATCCGGGAAAAGTAAATGTTGTACCCGATGCTCTCAGTCGAAGGCCAGCGGTCATGATGTTGACCAGTCAGAGGAGCATCATTGAGGATTTTCAGAAGCTCGATCTAGAGGTTATTACACCGAGTGCAATCAGACAGTTTTGGAAGTTACAGGTGCAGTCTTTTCTTGTAGATCGCATTAAGGCTGCGCAAGCTGATGATCCTCGATTGCAGAAGTTCAGAGAGCAGGTGGAAGCCGGGCTGAGGACAGACTTACTCATATATCGAGACAGTTCTCTGAGATTCGGTAGCAGACTCTGCGTACCCAAGGGGGATGTTTGAGAAGAAGTACTAGCTGAGGCTCATAGTTCGGGTTACTCTGTGCATCCGGGAGGCACGAAAATGTATCGAGATCTGAAGCAACACTATTGGTGGAATGGGATGAAGCGAGAGATTGCACGGTTTGTATCCAAGTGCTTAGTATGCCAGCAAGTAAAGGCAGAACATCAGAGAACAGCTGGACTGTTGCAACCGCGTCCGATACCCAAGTGGAAGTGGGAGCACATCACTATCGATTTTGTGACTGCCTTACCACGGAGCCCTAGGGGCAACAACGTCGTCTGGGTTATCGTCGACCGTCTTACGAAAGCTGCATACTTTTTACCCTTCCGGGTGGGACAATCGACAGAGTCGCTTGCGGAGAAATACATGCAAGAGATAGTGCAACTTCATGGAGTTCCGGTCAGCATAGTGTCAGATCGAGACACCAGATTTGTTTCACACTTTTAGAAGAGCTTACAGGAGAGTCTGGGTACCCGTCTCGAGTTCAGCACAGCCTATCATCCACAGACGGACGGACGGTCCGAGCGTACTATTCAGACGCTCGAGGACATGTTGAGGGCTTGCATGCTAGACTTCCAGGGTTCTTGGGAGGATCACCTTCATCTGGTGGAGTTTTCTTATAACAACAGTTTCCAAGCTAGCATCCAGATGGCTCCATTCGAAGCACTTTACGGACGGAAATGTCGATCCCCTGTTTGTTAGGATGACGTGGGAGAGCGGAGATTACTGGGCCCCGAACTTATTGTTCAGACGGTAGACAAGGTCCAGATGATCAGACAGCGCATTAAGACGGCTCAGGACCGACAGAAGAGTTGGGCGGATGCAAGCAGGAGAGCGCTAGAATTTGGGGTCGGAGATCGTGTGTTCCTAAAGATTTCTCCTACCCGCGGGGTTATCAGGTTTGGAGGTCGCGGGAAACTCAGTCCCCGTTTCATCGGCCCTTTTAAGGTGCTAGAGCGAGTAGGAGAGGTGGCCTATCGACTTGCCTTACCTCCATCGCTAGCTGGTGTGCACAACACTTTTCACGTATCTCAGTTGATGCGCTATGTTCGGGATGACAGCCATGTTCTGGACCATTCGGAGTTGACATTGGGCACTGACCTGTCCTACGAGGAGCAGCCCACCACCATCCTTGATCGTCGGGAGAAAGTGCTAAAGAATAAAGTCATTCCGTTAGTCCGGGTGTCTTGCGGCGGTCGTTCTCCTGGGGAATCTACCTGGGAACGTGAGGAGGACATCCGTGCACGATTTTCACATCTGTTTGTGTAGTGTTGTTGTTCCGTTATTTTCGTTTTAATTTCGAGGACGAAATTTTTGTAAGGAGGGTATGATGTAAATCCCCAGCGTCCGTATATTTATTTCGTAATTTTTCAGATTTTTCCAGAATTTTTAACACTTTTTATATATATTTTTTTACATTTTATTATATTTTTAAAACCTAAATATTCCTATATCCTAACTCTACCCTACACCCGACCCGACCCATACCCGACCCGCTTCCTACTTCTTCCTCCCTCGTCTTTATCCCGCCACTTCCCCTCGCAACCGTTTCTCGCGCCCGCTCCCGCTCCTCGCCCCACGACTATGAACCTCGCACCCTCGACTCCAATGGCCACGACTCCCTCATCACTCTCTCTACGTCACCCTCTCTCCCTCATTCTTTCTCTGTTTTCACTCTCCCACTCTTGTCACGTTTCCCCTTCCCCTACGAATTGCCCCCACGCCCGCGCTCCACGTCACCTCACCTCACCCTCGACCTCGTCTCCCTCTCTCCCCTACAAAACCCCCACCTCCTTTGCAGTCGCGACCACCCAACCCCAATCGCCAAGCTTAGCCGACGACCACCGCAAAACTCCTCCACCGACCCCATCTCCAAACCCCATCTCCATCGCCCCCATCGACTCCACGACTCTCCACTGTGCACCTGAGCCCTCTGCAAGCCACACTGTGCACCCGAGCCCTCTGCAAGCCAAGTTCCCGTGCCGTGTTGTGCCTAGCCTCGTGCCGTGATCGTGCTCGTCGTCGCTGCCGTGCCACCTTCGTCTAAGGCAAGTGAATTTCACTTGCTTATCATGCTATAGATACATATAGTTAGGATTGTTTTGTAGTGACATTATAAAATGATTTTTGAGTACCAATCGAAATTTCGCTATTGGACTGTGCTGGATTGACAGCGATTGGGTCAGAAGCTTAATTAGTGATTGTATACAATTTGTAGGAATCATATTCCGTTTCCTTTGGGGGGCCGAAACCTAATTCTTGTTTGAAATAAAATGCACGCAACATGCTTGATATATTGTCCAAACCAAACTTTTAAACTCGGAATCGCCGACAAACCGCGGTGACGTCTCATTAATACATATGCCCAACACCCACTGTGCGAGAGCCCCTGACAAACCGCAAATCGTACCATATACCGTACTGATATAATAATCAATATTCCTTATATACTTACTGACAACTTTCTACAAATAACTGATATACTTTTAATATATAGTGCATAGGAGGTTAAGAGGTGTTTATCTAATGTTTACAGTAAAAAAATGTTTTAAATAGTCTTTGTTTAGAAATAAGTTGACATATACATGCATGGCAAAGTTGTGAAAATAGTTAGTATAGAGGTGTACGTATTATTTAATTTTTAAGTTGATGAATTGTTTGATAACAATGATAATTGGTAGGCAATCACAGTTTGACTTTGTTGCAAACATTAATAAGCAAAGAAGTTATCGGGAACAGTAATAGGAAACTCAACCACAATACCTTAAGACTTCTGTTTGGCTTAATCGGGATCAAGCGGCTGCTGTTTTCTCGTGCTTATTTTAATACAGCCAGCAACCGAATAAAACTCGACTAGTTGGAGTAGATGGCTTTTATGCAATGCCTCGAATACCATTTTGAAATTCAAGCTGACACGGATGAAAATCAATGCTCCTCTTAATTTGCACATGATGATTTAATATTGCCAATTGATTACTCATGACTTTATGATTGTTTAATTTCAAGATTTAATTACCTGCACACCCTACTGCTGTAACGAATGCTATTGAAAATCTGTTAACCCGAAATCGGAACATATTCATTGACATGAATGTCACGCACCGTTTGAGATCATGATTGTCACCATTATCACTATTGCCACTATTGCTACTTATTTTACCATTCATCATTCATAAACGTGATTAGGTTTCAATTTTAATCATCGTCACACAAATATAGATTACCATGCTTCCATGGATATGTCATTCTTTATCGCATATAAATTGTTTAGCGGCATGATTCACGATTTAACCGACTGTAATATCTCTAGCGATAGTGAGCGTCATTATTAATCTTCAGTGTATAATGCATTGTCGAACGTGAATATTATTAGCTTGGTTGTGTTAAGTACGCCAGTGAAAAGTGAATGATCCGTGATAGTGAATGATACAGTGAAAAGTGAATAAAACAGTGTTATTAGTGCGTACTTGTACAGAACTAGCACATGCTCATAGATAGTGAAATCTGGGGAAAAGGGAAAATCGAAGTGGAAAGGAACTTTTATTTAGCGAGATCAGTGATTTAGAGGATGATCATTCGAACGACTCTTATATATTAGGTTTGGACCTAGCGGTCTGGCTGACAGGGTTATGTCTCGGGCAACAGCGGGCCGTAGTCTCGGGTACGTACGAGACCCTCGTTAAACATGATCATTCTTTTCCACGACTCGATTTCAAATGTGACTTAGAGACCGATAGGGACACAATTATACATTGCATTGTTTAATGACATACCGATTACCTGCATTTATTGTTTCCACCATTTTACTTTATTTTCCTTGCCTCGTTGTTATAATATATTGCTATGGTGTCGTCTTGACGACCTGAGTGTGCATGCTCAGACCTTGGAGAAGAACCAGTTCAGGAGTCAGACCTATCTTTCGAGCTCGCAGAGATTTAGACGGTCGTGCCTCCAGTACTTTTTACTGCTTTCCATAAATCACCTTGTATTCGCACTTGGTTAGTAGTTTCTTTTCTTTCGTTATGTTGTAAATTGTGAACAATGAAAGTTGGTGTAATAAACTAGTGATGTGTTTCCTTTACTTCTGTGCTGTGATTACTGGTTACCATGTGATGCTAGAAACCGAAGTGTGACTACGGCAGGATTATTCCGTGACCGTAGGAGCATGGCTGGCCCAGTCGCCTTCCGTATTCCGTATTTTGGGAAGCAGGGCGTGACAATTATGATGGGGATCATACTAATGGGGCATGGGTGGTCCATAAAAACATCCTTAAATGTTAGGAGTATCGAGACTGGATATCGGTATTCCAGATTAGACTAGTGTATACGTTTCTTGATCCCGACCGAAGCGATGGTCGGTCCCAAAGCCATTAGTGTTTGACATCAAAGATTGTATACATGTGCTCATTGGAGAATGAGTACACTGAACAGACCCGCCGAGAACTCCTAGATGGTATTATACCTGGTGTCAAATAGCAGTTCTCTGGTAATAAGAGTACATAGTAGTCTTTTGACCTGAGATCATCATAGTGTCTTGTGTGTGTTCCCACTGTACTTTGATTACTATCCAACCATAACTTCAAAGAGCCGTGCATACAGCTTCTAGTTGGGTACAGTCCCCAAGCACATGGAGGCAGTGAGCGATTAAAGGGATTCGATTCTCCCGGTTTAGGGAGTTGATGTCGCAATGTGCATGATTAGCTATAACCATAAGCCCATGGTAAGGACAGTAAAGATAAACCGATAAGCCTTATCAGTTGTATTTCAGATACTTATGAGTTTGACATCGGCATGACTTATTGGGTTATTGGGGGCCTGACAGTATCCACCCCCTAGTTCGGTATGCGACACTCTCTGACGAAGAGACCGGACTGTACAGTGATTGTCACTAATAGGCTCTGTTGGGTTCAGATGAGTTTGCTTGTCGGCCTTTTTTTTGACATATATCTAGGCCGCCCTTACGTACAGTTAGTACCATTGACGGGCTTGTGGGTTATGGATGTGATCCAGTAACTCACTGTCATCGTATTGTTGAGCTTTTAGAGGTCCGCACAAAGCGTTTTCCCGCTCAGGCGAAACGATATAGTGTGCGTATGTTGATACGTGCGGGAGTTTGATTAAACATGTGTATATGATACACATATATTAATCGGACGTTTAATACTACTAGCCAGTTTATTGTAAAACCGGATTATTAAATTAAGTGTTGATTTAATAATAATATACACACTAGTATTTTGCACATGCGATGCACGTTTATAGTTTTATTCTATTCAGAGTCCAAAAAAGATTTCTTGAGCTCATGGATAAATATAAAATCGGGAGTTTTGGTTTAAAAATATTTTGAATATTAATAAGTAAATAAAATAGTCATTTTAGTAATTTGGATCAAGAGTATTCTAGAATATATTATAATATGTTATTTACCATATTTAAGTAAAAGACGGTTATTATAAGTAAATGAAAGTAGAATTTGAAAAATGATAAGATTAAAATAAGTTCTTCTTTTTTCTCTTAAGTTTGAGTATAATGCAGATTGAATTTGAAATTCAAATTAATTTCTAGAAAGTTCTTTTTTGTCTCAAGTTCTAGAAAGTTCATTTTTATTTTTTTTTTCAAATAATGGAGAAATTTAATTATTTTTGTATTTTTCTTTGATAATGTGGAGGCTCTAAGATTTGAGAAATTTTCTCTTTTTTTTTGTTTTTCAAAAACTGGAGAAGGTGGACTCTAACCAATGCCATTTGCATTTTATATAGACACATACATACACACACTAGCATTTTGCACGTGCGATGCACGTTTGTATTTTTATGTAAAAAAAATTTTCTTGAGAACATGGATAAATATAAAATGGTAAGCTTTTGGTGTAAAATTATTTTAAATATTAATAAGTGAATAAAATAGTCATTTTAGTAACTTGGATCAAAAGTATTCTAGAAAATATTATAATATGTTATTTACCATATTTAAATAAAAGAAGATCGTTATAAGTAAATGAAAGTAGAATTTAAAAAATGATAAAATTAAAATAATTTCTAGAAAGTTCTTTTTGTCTTAAATTTGAGTATAATGTAGATTGAATTTGGAATTCAAACCAATTTATACAAAGTTCTATTTTATCTCAAGTTCTAAAAAGTTCCTTTTTCCTTTATTTTTCAAAATATAGAGAAATTTAATTATTTTTGTCTTTTTTCTTTGATGATGTGGAGACTCTAAGATTTGTTTTTTAAACATGACAATTAATTATTTTTGTCTCTTTATATGATGATATAGAGGCCCTTAGAATGGAGGATTTTTCTCTTTTTGTCTTTGCTTTTAAAAAAAAGAAATGGATGGTCTCCAACCAAGTCCATTTGTATTATATATATTAGAACTTGTGCACGTGCGTTGTACGTGTCAAATGTAATATTTCATATATATGTAAATTTGTAAATCATGAGGGTTTATGTGTAAATGTGCAAATTTACATGGCAAAGCATTTTTTTGTATGTGTAAATTTTGAGGGTTTATGTGTAAATTTAAATTGCAAGGCATCATTTTCTTTTGTCATCTTTCTTGATGAGGCGGAGACCCTAGGAGAAGAGGATGATGAGGTGGAGGCCCAAGAAGAAGAGAAATTTTTACCTTTTTCTTTAAATTTGAAGAAAGGAGAGGATGTCCAGATCGCCATGAGGGTATTTGCTTTATAAAGAAAAAGACAAGATACATGTTTAATATATTTCAGTAGAGTTATAATTTAAGAAAAACTAGGCTTGGAGTAGTCCATTAGTGGGGCATGGAGTAGCCTATGGGGGAGATCAGGTTTGAGCCCGGTGTACCCCAATAATAAGAAGGGCATGGCTAATTTATTCCACCTATCATTCCGGAAACGGGCCCGGGATCTTTTTTTTAATATTATTTATAAAATCTTATTGTCTTACATCTGAAGATTAATTAAAAAAATAGCTATATTTGCTTTTTGAAAATAAAAAAAATTACTTGCATAGATATTGGGAGATATCAAAGATTTGAGGTCAAAATGAACACCAAGCTGTTTGCATGTTGGGAGCTCCATAAAGTTTTAGTTATAGCAAAATATTGGGAAAATAGGGGAAAGCCCCCATGTATTTGATTTCATAAAATTTTGTTAGAAGTGTCATTTAAGCTAAAAATCATATATAAGTGCAAAAATGGAATCATTGGTGTCTAAAATCACCAATTGCTGAAATTATAAAGTATAAGTTTGTGTATGAGCTTATAAAGTATAAGTTTGTGTACGAGCGATGCACGAGAATATATTAATAAGAATGGACAGACATAAATTAATAAATAATGAAGGGGTGCATAATTTATATAAGTTTGTGTATGAGCGATGCATGAGAATATAATAATAAGAATGAACAGACATAAATTAATAAATAATGAAGGGGTTATGTATAATTTTTCGTTTCAAGTTTCTAGATGCATTAATGCCTTTTGTGTGTGTGAGAGATAGAGAAAAAGAGAGAATGAAGTGGAAACTTTAGAAATAAGAAAAAAATCATTAAAAAATTAACAATTTTTTGAGTTTTCCTTAAAAAATGACAAAATGCCACGTGACAACTCTTGAGTTATATATATATATATATATATATATATATATATATATATATAGATAGATATATATAGAGAGAGAGAGAGAGAGAACGGATCCGTTAGAGCGGGTTCGTGTTTTTTAAAATATGAACCTGAATGAGAGCCGTTAGATCTTATATTTTTAATCAACGGTTAAAATTAATTCAGCTTAATAAATCGTTAATAAATGGAAGGTAAATATTCTACTTCTTGATTTTAGAAAAAAAATCAATAAAAATATCAAATACTTTAGTATTACCTACACAATATTTGGAAGTATCAAGGAGTAGAATATTTACCTTTTATTTATTAACGATTTATTAAGCTGAATTAATTTTAACTGTTGAATAAAAATATAAGATCCAACGGCCCTCATTAATGTTCATGTTTTTGAAAACGCGAATCCGCGTTAACGGATCCGTAATATATATATATATATATATATATATATATATATATATATATATATATAAAAGCATATAAGCGGCACCTCATTCTTTATATTTGATAAAGAAATTGCAACTCATTTCTTTATATTTGATAAATAAATGCGGAATGCTGTAGAGAGGCATGGTTGCAGGATATGGGTTTAATTTTATTCAAAATATTTCTATTCCATCATGGTTGCCTCAGAGGACTTGGTCTCATTTTTTCATGCAATTTCCCCCTCCTCAATTTTCCTTTGTAAAGTAAAAAGAAAGAAAAAGTGAGAGTGTCTACTACCTCTTTCTCCTCTCATTATTTAGAAAATTGTGAGAGCAAATTGATTCATAAGGGTGTTATTTTGGTGAAGTTAAAGTTTGGGTTTGGTTTCTTTCAAAGTGGATCATCTTCGGCGATGAGGTCCGTAAGCAAGCTCGTCCCGGCGCTCTAGTAGTCTAGCATGGTGTCACGTCACATCTCCAATACAGAGAGTATTGTCCGCTCTGACCGAAACCGCACGGTTTTGTCCTTCGAGGCGAACCGGACCCGACCAGGGGCTACTTTCCAGGAGGTCACCCATCCCAAAACTTCTCTGGCTCGAACACGCTTAACTATGAAGTTCTCAATCTCCTACTGTGCCGGTTCACTTAAAAGGCGCATTTGTATTAAGAGTGATATCATTTCATTTATAGTTCCGGATCTACTCTCTTTCGGAATGTATTATTCTCCATTGTTCTACAGTGGGTCCCACGGATTCAAGAGGTGGCCCCCACGGATTCAAGAGATGGACTCCACCCCCTTGGCATGACACTTTGTTCCGTGAACAAGAACCGGATCCCTACATTCTCCCTACCTTTGAACAATGGTTCGTCCTCGAACCACAGACCTACTATTGAGGGACCAGCTCTGATACCATTCTGTCACGTCTCACCCCCAATACAGAGAGTATTGTCCGCTCTAGCCAAAACCGTACGGTTTGTCCTTCGGGACGAACCGGACTCGACCAGGGACCACATCTCAGGAGGCCACCCATCCCAGAACTTCCCTGGCCCGAGCACGCTTAACTACGGAGTTCTCAATCTCCTATAGTGCTGGTTCACTTAAAAGGCGCATCTGTATTGAAGAATGGTATCATTTCATTTATAGTTCTGGATCTGCCTTTTTTGGAATGTATTATTCCACATTGTTCTACAGTGGATCTCACGGATTCAAGAGGTGACCCTCACGGATTCAAGAGGTGGCCCCCGCCCCCTTGACATGACACTTGGCGTGACACTTTGTTCCGTGTGGCACTTTGTTCCGTAAGCAAGAACCGGGTCCCGATACAGGGTCTTCCACTTAAGCGTGCACACGCTTCAAACGTTGTCGCCCTTCTAAACTCTTAGTTTACCTCTCTTGATTACGTACAACTATTAGTATTTGGATGATTTTGGGATTTATGTTTGGTGTCATGCTCTTAAAATTTTTGTTCACTGTTCCGCCGTGGTTCGCAAGTGTTGCGACCATAGCATCAAGCACTTACATTTATTGTTTTCCCTGGTTTTTAGCTTCTTTATTATTCCCTCGTTTCAGCTGTTATGGATATGGAGATGTCGGAAACATGAGAGGAAATCGGAGGATTGAGAATGAAGATAGGGGAATTAAGGGAATTGAATCGGAGTTGAGGATTTGAAAAAGGAGATGCGGAAATTGAAAACGGAGATGTTGGAATCGAAATAATTGAATTAGAGATGAAAAATTTGAAAACGAAGATGCGGATTTTATGAGAGGAGATTTGGAAGAAATATGGAGAATTATGGGAGAAGCAATGAGAAAGGAGTAAACCATAATAGTCATAATAATCATAAGAGGAAATCATAAATATTTTTTTTGAGAATATAATCATGTGTGTATGATTTTAAAAATGAGGGTAAAACCGGAAATTTTGCAAAATTATACTAAGTACAATACGCACGGTGTATTTTGGGCTTGAGACAACCGTATATTGTAAGTATTTGGTTTTTTTCATAATTTTGAAAATATATGAGTAAAAAAATAAAGGGTCTTTTCATATTGGACTCGGAAACAATATTTCCAAACCCGAACTAAAATAATACCTAAAAGCGTTTGATTGTATGATTGTACCGGCGCTTTAAAAGTCATAAATTTGAATATATATATAGAGATTAATGGAGGAAAGAGGCCATAGGAGGGGATTTCCTCCTATGGCGTGGAAAAAATACAACCTCCATTATTTTTTCCGACGATCGGCATCCATCATCATCATCATTATCATCTAAGATGTGCGTACACCAAATTTCATGTGATTCCACAACTTTTTCACCGTTGATTTAGTGGGTTCAAAATTAACGGTTTACCGACAATAGAACTTTTTACATTGCTAAATCAACGGTGAAAAAGTTGTAGAATCACATGAAATTTGGTGTACCCACATCTTAGATGATAACGATGAAAATGATGGGGGCCGATCGTCGAAAAAAATGATGGAGGTTGTATTTTTTCCACGCCATAGGAGGAAATCCCCTCCTATGGCCTCTTTTCTCCATTATTCTCATATATATATATATATATATATATATAAAAGTTAAAGGGGATAATAATTTGTTCGATTTTTTTGACTTGTCACATACTTATTGCTTTGGAAAATGTGCCCTTCTAAGTTGACTATTGGGTATTGTAAAATCATTTTTTAAGTACCCAATGACTATTTGCACATTCCAAATATATAAAATTAATAAATATATATATACGTAATTTTGATTAAAAATAAATGGTTTCGTGCAACTCGAGTAGACTTTTGTTTTCCTCTGAGGGAGTAGCTTTTCATGATTGAGGGCCATTTAAAATTATATGAATAACTATAAATTATAACAATAATAATAATAATTAATTAGCTTACCTGGACAACTAGAATAAGAGCCGACTTCATTACTATTGGGCACATAGCTTAGAATTTGCTTACGGCAGTTTCTTAATATAATCATAGGGTTTGGAATTAATGTCAGAAATATTTGACTCAAAAGTCGTAATGCTCATTAAGGTGGAAAAAATTGAAAAGGAAGGGGGTTTTGGAGATTCAAAGACAAGGAGGTTAACCTAACTGTTCAAAATATCCAATCATTTGAAACCAACTTCTTGTAATTTTTACGTTTTTCAATCTTCATTCCTCCTTCCATCTAAAAATTTTCTCTATAAAAATTCTCTATGATAATTTTATGGCGATTTAGAAAATAAAAATCGAGGAATGAGGGATGAAGAGCCGAGTTCACTTTTCGCCCGCTTTATTGTCACTTAGACGCCGATGCATTCGATCATGAGAAAACTCATTGTTGGTTATAATTGGCGGTTCGCGATGGGGATGCAATAACAACTGACATATTCAAGCTTGTAGCTTTAAATGTTTGATACTGGAAGTTAAACTCCCAAAGGAAAAACAGGATTTACTTAAATGTTTGATATTAGTATCTGCTTATATTGTTGGCCTTTAATATTCTCGTGGTCATTGTGTACGACATTCCCAGCCATGGAATAACAAATTCAACAATAAAGGTTTTAAAGGGATGTTAGAATTCACATATAATTAATCTTTCTTTTGATGCGTCTGCGTTATCATTGACCGTGGATATTAGCTCAATCATCGATATAGAATTAATCTTTTGAGCATGGGAAACTGACCGTCTATCCAATTCCGCAAAATCTTAATTATAAATATATATATATATATATATATATATATATATATATATATATATATATATATATATCTTTTAGGATGGTAAATTAAACTAGAATGCCCTGAACTATTTTCGTTTTTCACTAAACTACTTTTAAGGTTTTCTATTACAATAAACCCTTGAACTTTAATTCTAAAGCTATAATTTTCCACTAAATACTCTCAAAAGTTGCGCTTTAAGGTAAGTTACTATGACCACTAAATACTCTAAAGCGATAATTATTTTACCGTCTTTTATTAATCTTTGAATGTATTCATTTGGATTTATGGAGCCTAGGATCGTTTTCAATATGAACATCAACCTAAGTACTCTCAAAAGGTTGCATGCTAGGGTTAACTAGCTGGTTGTAGTTATACAAGGACCAAAGATGGCTTATTAGTTTGAGTTTTATATGGCAATAGATGACACGTGTGTAAATTCGGGCCAATTTCCATTAATGTTCAGTGATCTGATTGCATGTTTAATGTTCATGTGTACTAGTTTAATTAGCAAGTGGGGACTTGAGAACAGAGAAAACAAATAAAGGTTGGTTGAAATGTAAAACAATGAGCCAGCCCCAGGGGGGCACATTCAGATAGCAGCAGTTAAGGATTCAAAGATGTTTTCTAGTGTTGAATTAATTTCTTTTTTAAACAAAAATGTTTGAGTTTACTATTTGGGGATAATTAATTAAGAGAATATTAGCATGCAGTTTAGCCCACTAATTGCTACCTCTCCTGGTTAGAGGTTGTAACCATTTGGCATTTAAAATTGTTAATATTTGTAGCAAGCTTCTTCTTTATTTATAATTTCTTCGATTAAAATTTTAACAATATTTCACACAAGTTTACGATCAGATTGATAAATGATTATAGAACCTTGATAAATCTACCATTGATCGTCAAGACGACGGTTACTCTACCGTCGAGCACTCCTCTTATGGGCTTCGCACAACAATATGTTTTCGACATTTGCTTTTTAAATATGCGTCAATGTAGATTCAACCTGGATGGCTCTGATTTTTATGCCCATGTCAAAGCAAAGCTCTGAAATGATGATGTTAGTGGAGGAGAATACTTTCATGTTTCAACAAATTAGTGTGAATTGAATAAAATGCAAAGTGATACTTTAGAATAATATTTGGCACAGCATAAGATAAGGTAAAAGCAAGACTTCTTTGACACAATTATTAATGAGGTTAATGAGGATGAGGTTAATGAGGATGTACGTTCATGGCCCGTTAGACCGTTAGCCCGAAACGCGCTCACAGCCCCTGAGCCTTCCTATTTTAGTTGCAGGAGGGCCACTAAAGGGCTGTGAGTGCGTTGACAGCCCCTTTTTCCCATTATTAATTAAGAATATATCTTTTTTTCTGGGCTTTACCAAAGTTTCAAGAACCGTTCGATCTTAATGCCATGGATGTCAAGAACTTAGATATGATGCCTTGGATGTTAAGAAATTAAGTCAAGTCTTCATAAATTCTACATACCATGTAATTTTTCTAAAAATAAAGTAAAAAGAACTATTTAAAGTTGCATATTTTCATATAAGGCAAAAATCAGATTGCGGTCACTGGATCCAGCACCAGGGCTAGGTCCCACCCCAACTAAACCCAGAACCCACCCCTTCTTTTCCCTTTCGGAAATGCGGCAACCTATTTTGGAAAACGGCGATGCAGCAGTTGGAGCGAATGAGTTGGGTTCATCCGCAGCTCCATAAATTCAGTAAATAAATACCGGAAGGCATAATATTCGCCATAGCAATTTTTAAAAGCAACATCCACTGTTCTCTCCCCAAATGACCATTCAAACCTAAGTTTTCAGCTAATAACTCCTTAAAGTCAAAAATAAAAAATCTACGAATTAATCCCTTACCTCTCAACTCAAAATTCACACTCTTTCAGCAAATCTCAACATAAATTTAAAATGCAGCACAAAAAATAAACAATATTTGTAACTTTCTTGTTCGACGAATGTTATACCTACACAGTATGTATATTTCTTAGCTGTAATCAATATTATTTTTTATTTTTATATTCTTTCATAATGCATGCATCTAAGTTTGTAGACACATCTGGTTCATTTACAGAATAAATAAAGTAAAATTTTGTCTGTGTTAACTTATGCCATGACTTTTCTACTACACAAAACACAAAGAATTAGAAATGATGCATGAGTGTTGGTTTCAAACTTCCCTACTCTTATAAACTAAAACCAACTATTTCACATTTGCTTTTGGCAATGGGGCTGTTTCTTTCACATTTGCTTTTGGCAATGGGGCTGTTTCTTTAATGGGGGCTTGTTCTTGTTCCACAAGGAAAGGAGTATGATAAGCTGATTATTTACGAGCATAGTCACATAATTAGCGAATTATTCGCTAAATTCGTAAATAATTCACGAATTTTTGATCAGCCGACTTAATCGCCGAATTAATCGGCGGGTCGAATTATTCGTGAATTATTCCCGAATTATTCCCGAATTATGTGAAAAAAACAGCGAATAATTCAAAAAACAGCAGATAATTCACAAAATCAAAACCTAGCGTCTCATATATTAATTTCTTGCTCGAAATCCTTCCCGAACACTTACTAAATCTTTCCCGAATACCAGCCGATTTTTCCGAATAGTTCTCCGAATCCGAATTTTCGACCTCACCGAATTATACCCGAACGACGAATTTGTGACTATGTTTACAAGGCAAGGTATATGTGGGTCCCCCATCCCCTCTCTCTCTACACAACGACAAAAACCCTATTCTTGAGTCAACGGAGGAAAGAGAGAAATCATAAGCAAGAACAATGAAGAAAAATATACCCATCACCATCTCTCCCTCCCTCTCCACTAGTCAATTTGTATTATCATCAAGTCTTGGTCTTTGGCTATAATAATAGTATGATGGTGAATTTCTTCGAAAGTAACAAGCACATTGTCATTAGTTTCATATAGTTTTGTTTTTAGATGTATTCATAAGGTTCTCTTAAGCTCCCAAGTGTCAAGGTAGAGATAGGAAGATCATATTCTCCTAGGTAGGTAGTCTGGATTGATACGTAAACAACACATTTCACTCGTGAATAGGCGAAGAAATGGCAGTGGAGGCGAAAAGCTAGCGATGGCGATGCATGGGATAGAATTCAATGAAAAGATGGTCAGGAAAATTGAAGGTTTGGAAAACTTAAAGATGATTTTAAGCTCTAGGGTTGTCTAGGTGCAACGGGATCTATCATGACATGGATAAACCTTTTCCCTATTAGAACCATCCATGGAATCTTTTGAATGTTATCGTAAACAATTGCAACTCCTGCTAGATGTATTTTTCCACTACTGACTTCAAATCATGAACGGACTAGTGCCAAAACACCTACCATGATGTCTCTCTCCTCTGAACCATGTGTTTACGAGAGAAAAATTTCTCGCATTGGAGTAAAGATGACCCTTGAATAGTTAAACGGCGATGGTAAGTTGAGAGATGCAACTTCAAAAGTTACTAGCAATGAAGATGATGTGTAGGGTTAGGGCAAGGCGACGGTTATGTTGTGGCTTATCTTCTATCGATGGAAATAAAAAAGGTTATTGGACCCTTAAATCGTTATTTGGATACCATCAACTTGGGACCGGCTAGGGTTTCCCTACAATTGGCAGTAGATGACTCCACATCCAATTGTCACACTCATTGAGGATGAAGGACACTCGAGTATTCATTGGTGAGAAAAAGCTACCAAAAAAGAAAGGGCAAATTACACTAAAATCCCTTAGCCATCACTGTCGTTCGCTAGTGTTCCGTCAAGTTCTTTCTATTTAAGATGCTTCATTTAAGGGTTTATTTGTAAACGGTAAAAAAGAGAAGAAAACTTAAGACAAAAAAGTTCAAGGGATTTTACTGTTACATAAAAAAATTAAAAACTTTAAGGAAGTTGAGCGAGAAGCGATGATAATGGTATCCTGTAATTTCCCCTAAAGCTAGTTCTCTTTTCTTTAATGGTCAATAGTTTTCTCGACAAAAGATTTAACACTAATTAAATAAAGAGTTCATGAGTTGCGCAATTTTATCAAATATTTCATAGAAATCTGTTTCACAATTGGATAATTGGAGAAAATATACATGAAAACCATGAGACACAAAGAGATGAATATTACCATTTATATTAAGATCTTGCTTCATATTTCCCTGCCCGTGTGAGGGCTCGAAAACCTTTGTAAGGCCGGGTAGACGAATTGCCAAGGCCCAACTTATCGATCTGCAACCCTGAGAGCGCTGTGCCCATGATCTTGAACTCCGCTCGAAATACAGGAAACACGTGCAATCGATCCAAGCCAGTCTCAAGGAGCAAAGTCCCGGCGAGAGATGGGGATTTATCTTTCGGTATTTTTCCAATGGACCAGCTGTAGGTCTAAATCACAAAAACATAATCTCACATTAGATGTAAAAAAACACAAAAAATTGAAAGTTACTATTTTTAGAGTTTGTTTGGTGGCCAAATTGCACTAAAATACAATTAACTACTGTTATTTTTCACTAAAGTCGCTTTTTAATTATTATTATTAGCAAGCTTTCTTCAAGCACGACATTTACAGGTGTTATTGTTCTGTTAAAAAAGCTCTTTGCAAATAGAAGTTCAAAGGTTATTACTGTAATATAAAAGTTTACGGTGGTTTATGGTATTTTAGAGTATGGTTCATTAGAAATGTAACTGCACAAGCAGCTTTTGCTCCAATGTGTGGATTGGTTAAAAAAGAAGAACTCTAGCAACTAATGTGACAATATGAAAAAACATCTGATTTTCTCAGCAGATGTCAGTAGCTTAGATATTTACTCTACCATATAAAAAAAATTAAGAAAAATTATGCCCAGGTAAAGGACTTAAAACACATAAGCAAGAACCACTGGAAAAAAGGAAGCTAACCTTATCGGCAAGAACATTTATGGTTCCATAATTTGAGGTTAATTCAGCTGATGCCACGCACAAAGGAAGCTGAAATTTGATAGTTATATCGTCAATTGGCTTTCCAGGATCATTCCTTATACCAACCAACACATTATTGCGACAAGTTCCTCCATTGGAAGTTAGCTGGGGTTTTATGTAAATTGGTATATTCTTCAGTTTTTTTACCCTGAGAAATAAGATATTGTGGATATATAGAAGAATGCAAGGTTCAAGAACTCGGTTTCGGTCTCTCATAATTTTATTAGTTTCGTTGGGTTTCGACTAGTTTTGCTAATCTCGGTTCGGGTTTCGGTGGTAATACAATATACACAAGTGTAGATATATTAAATACTTAAATTTATGGTTCTATATTACAAGACAATGATATGTTTAAAAATCCAGCCATGATGCAAAATATATTGGAAGGTGTATTTAGATAAGTATTAATATAGGGCTTGGGTCCACTTTTTTGCGGTTTTCTAACAATGAAGGCCTACAATGATCACAATGATGGTCAAAATGGTATAAAAAATTAAGTTTTAAAAGGTTTCGGCCGAAACGATATTATATAGTTGGTTTCGTATTGGAGTCGGGATTTCGTATCGGTCTCCACCGAAACCGATACGAAACCACCGCGTATTGGAGGTTTCGCCCAAAACCTCGAACCTTGGAAGAATGGTTAGATATAGGCTAAATTTCTAAAAACTTCGATCGTTTTTGTCTGTATAGCAGTATACCAACCCTGTTTTCACCGTTCTTTTTTTTTTCTTCTTCCCTTTTTCTTTGGGAGGGGTGTGTGGGATAATTGAACAAAACACCCATGTATTACCCTGCATAGCACTTGCACCCCACCCCTTCTCTTCAAAGTGCAGCTATTGGAAAGTGAGGATGGTATCCTGTTATACTGGCAACACTGAGGAAGGTTTTTGCAATTTAGTGAACCATATGTACATAAGTACAAGCAAAATGAATCGAAGACCAACCTGTAACTTATAAGCTTAAACTGACCATCAGGAGGCACAAATGACAGTATTTGCTCCGATTCCCAAGGTCGAAAACAAACACAAGGATGAAATCTCACACCGTTTAGAATATTAGTGTTTGCAAACGATAGGGTCAAACAAAAAGCCGTATCGCGCGAGGCGCTCATGTTTTTTTGGCTGGTTGATGTAGGAGAGAAGTAATCGGGAAGACCAGGGAGATTGGAATTTACTTGGATATCACCATATATTTCATATTTTACCAAAACCCCTTCGCTGAAAGATGACAACAAAAGATTGCTCGCTTAATAATAAAACCACTAAATATATCAAAATGAAGTGAAGAAAATTAAAACTCGCCATCTGGTTTTGTGAACAAAAAATGTTTAATAATATTATGCGATAGTTGCAATTACTGTTAACATTTGGATGGAAAATGATAATGAGCATTTCTCTTTTCAATTGTTAAAAGTAAACAATTTATAGTTTCCTACCATAATAAACAGCAGTATGAACCTACAAGTCTTGGTTTTCAAAAAGTTCACAATTTACGCAATTATACGCAATTAAACTAACCATGAAACCAAAGTAAATTAATAACATGCCATTGGTAGCATGGGGTTATTTTAAGAACGAGGTCTTGGAGGTAATGTATGGAAATATAAAGTTTTAATGATGCTACATGGAAATAACCATGTTTTGCAGGTGATATATGATAACAACCCTTTTTATTATACTTGCTGATGCTTTCGGCTCACAACCCTACTTATTATTTTATTGAATGAGAAGAGATCACCAAATCAATTGAACAAATCAAATTTAAATATATATAGTGTGCAAATCATGCCGCTGAAAGTAGTGGTTTGAGATATATAACTAATACATAAAAGGTTATTTAAGAAAGTGTGTTATTTCTTAAGTTAGATGCAACTAATTAGCAAAAATTATTTTGTGCTATTTAGCAAAATATATTGTCTATATAATTGACCTTAAGTTATTGTGTTTGGATACGGGTATAATAAAAACCCCAATCCGGCTTCATAAACTCAACCCAATCTTACATTATTATGCACTTTATGCGACCGCATAATGCAATATGAGGCCGCATAACAATTTTTATGCACCAAGGCAAACTTTTTAATCGCATATACCAAGAAAAATGTTTGTTTTCATGCACACAGGTGGCGCATCCGCATATGCAGCATAGAATATATTTTTCAACACTGTATGTGTGTGTTTTAGAATAATGTTTTATAGGTATATATAGAAATTTAAAGGATTGGATAATGCTACAATATGTATTGGGGGGATTTGAATTTTGAAATAAAAGAGCATTAAAAAATTAATTGTGACGATGATATGGATATCTTAATTGAAAGAATAGATTGATATACTTTTTTTATCTCGAGTCTTGAATTCTTTTACTATAAAAGTAATCCATCAATAGATGAGCTACATCTTTGGAGGATGCATTATAATAGTAGAGATATGAATGAAAACTCAATCATTGCTCCTAACTGACCAAAAACATTGACGAAGAATAAATACGCTCAACCTAAATAACCCGTTTAATATATTTTTATTTTATTTTTGAACAAAACTTGAATTACTTAGTTGGTAACATATGGATAATAATTTCTTATAAAAAATGCATGTAAGATTATGTTGACTATGGGCATGTTTGGTTAGCAACAAAAAAGAATTGCAGCATTTGTTGCATGCGGCGTTTATTGCAAAAAAATGGCCAAAATCCATTGTTTGGTTATCTTTAGGTTTTGTAATTGGATTTCCAAATCCAAACTATTTTTTGTGTTTCGTTGAACAAAAAATTAAAGGAAATGCATCATTTGTTCCAAATTTGCATATGTGGCATATACAAAACTTATGTGGCACCACATAATAATTACTCTGCCCACTATTCCCAAAATTGCAACTCTTGTTACAACCATAATGAGTGCAACAAATGTTGCAAGAATTTGATGCTTTTTGCATCTCCATCTCCATTTCCATTTCCTACTCAAGTTTGTTGCTGACTAAACAAAGGAAATGAAGATTTTTTGCAACAAATGTTGCATGAATCTCCATTTCCAAGCTACCAAACAGCCCTATAAGTATTTAGGGATCAAAAGCAACGGGGTTTATTCCCCAGATATAAACAACTGAGCCTTTTATCCTAAGCATATGGGGTAGGCTGCATGAACCAACATGAGAATCACGCCGGGTCCAGCACATGAATCCTCTGCCTCCACTCACTTCTTTCGAACAATATACTTTCATTGCGTCCTTTGGCAACCATATCGTTTCGTATCACCTCCATCCATGTTTTCTTCGGTCTTCCTTTTGCCTTTTTGCCATTGCCCATATCTAGAGTATCTATTCGTCGAACCGGTGCTTCCATAGGTCTGCGTCGCACATGACCAAACCATCTTAGCCGGTTTTCCCGCATCTTCTCCTCCACAGGTGCTACACCAACTTTTGCACGAATATCCTCATTTCGCACCTTATCTTTTCTAGTGTTACCGCACATCCAACGAAGCATGCGCATCTCCGCTACGTGCATCTTCTGTGTATGGTGCTTCTTAGGAGCCCAGCATTCTGTACCATATAATAAGACAGGCCGAATAGCGCTCCGATAAAACTTCCCTTTCAATTTTAACGGAAAATTACGATCACACAAAATCCCTGTTGCACTCCTCCATTTCAACCAACCAGCTTGGATCCTTAGCTTGGATCCTTTGATTAACATCACTATCGATCTCCCCATTCTTTTGGATGATGGAACCTAGATATCTAAACTGGTCGCTCGGTGATATCTCTTGCCTTCCAATGTTATACCAATATGGTTTTGACTTCTCTGGTTACTAAATTTGCAATGCATATATGCTGTCTTGGACCTGCTCAATCTGAGTCCCCGAGATTCCAATGTTTGCCTCCATAATTCCAATTTGGCATTAACCCCTGCTTTCGTCTCATTTACTAGAACAATATTCCCCAGATATAAAACTTGTTAAAAACTTTTTAGATTTAAAGTTTATTTTGTTTGGTCCTTTTTATACATTAATTGGTTTCATGGTTTGTATTTCTTTTCTATGCCGATATTGCCCTTTCAATTAATGCTGCATTACCACATACAATATTGTGTTTACCTCATATATATCTACCTCATAAAACACTATATTTATACTGAAAATATTATATTTATATTAAAATTACTACATTTGAGCTCAAATTGATACATCTATTAGTAAAACTACTACATTTATCTCATCCTTTTCTCTTTACTCCATGTTCATCTTCTCAAAAACCCTATCAACTATAAAACCCATTTTCATTATTAATCACAAAACACATTTTTTTCTCGTCCAAACTATTTCCTTCAAAACCTATCAAAACCAAAACTCATTTTCTTATCCCTCGTCTTGCTCTAAAAAAACCCATTATATCCAACAAATATTTCACCTTCTCCTTCCTCGTATTCTTCTTAAAAAACCAATACCCATCAAATCCAAACTCATTTCCCCTTGATCACCTTCTCCTCCCTCTTCTTCTTCTCCAACACTCCATCAATCCCAAAACCAATTTGTTGGGTTTTGATATTGGTGGAGCTTTGAAGAAAAGGCCATGAAGCGAGAACTATACAAAGAAGTTGGGAGGAGATTAAGAAGTTATGTTTATCATTAGAATGGATGAGAGAAGAGACAGGGGTAGTATGGGTATTTCGAAATACACATATACCAAATTCTAACTATTGAATAATGTGCCTTTAAACTTGAAACTTGATTAGGGAGTTTTCAGCAACTTTTTTCGACCTAGGGAATAAAACTAATTCCTTTTGGGGCCTATGGTCCTGAACATAATTTTCCCAACAAAGCATTTGAAAACTTTGAAGGAGAATAGGAAAACCTGAAGCTTCATGAAAAAATGCAATCAAAAATAAAGAGTTGATTACACAAAACATCCCTATAGTTACCCAGTAGCACTTTTAACACACACACACACACACAAAGGCAATTTATTTGTGCAAACACCCCCTCTCTGCTCACCGGTCAAAACCCTTAAAAGACAAGCAAATTCAACTTTAAACAACTCGGTCTCTAATTTAACTCTAGAATTTGTTTGTGTTGTTTAGAGTACAAATAGAATATTCTTTTAGGGCATTGATTGATAAGCAGAGGGGGTGTTTGCAGCTAATATCACTTGAAGGGGTATAGGTGCTATATGGGGTAAGCTACATGCGTGTTTTGTCCAATAAACCCGATAATAATAAACGAAACATTGATCTACAAGCATGTTTTGTGCTATAAACCAGATAATAATATATGGAACATTAAACTAGGACCTGTTGAAAACTGCATCCATTTCCTCAACAATATCAACGTAAATTTCGCTGCCTGCATGCTTTAGGTCAGTTTTTCTCCAAGGAACACAAGATGCCGTTGCATTTGGGAGAGTGTTGCTGACATTGGAGCTTTTGCCGGTCACAACACTCAATAAGTTACTGACTATATTTGGTGGGGCAATCATCTCCCTCAAGATGGTTGGTTCTGTTGTTAGAGGAAAACCATTGTCCATCATTTCATCCAAAAGCTGCAATTTGTGCCAAATATACCATCATCTTTGTGATTTTTAGACGGTTTTAACTGAGGCATGTAGAAAAAACCTAAAAAACCATAGTACCAGGAAATGGCTTCTAAAACAATTAAACAAAAGCAGAAGGCTAAATTATAGTAAACTACCTTAACTGGCGTGTTTTCACTAAACATTCGCTAAGTTTGTTAAATAACAATGAGCTCCCTTGATTTACACTAGTCTACCCTTAACTACTGTTGCTTTTCACTTAACTACCTTAAGTGTTAATTACAGTATACTCTCTTAACCTTTTGATTTAAGGGAGTTTTCCATTAAATATCCTTGATACAGCAGTTTAAGGGAGCTTACTGTTATTTACAAAAAATTTAAGGTAGTTCAGTGAAAAACAGCAACAGTTATAGGTAATTTAGTGTAATTTAACCAAAGCAACATGATACATCAGTTATTTTTTATTTGAAAAACTAAGGAGACATGAACTAGAAAAAGGAATTTATAAACCCATGAGCATTCATAAGAAACTAATGGATCTTTGCTATATGCAGTGTATCGGATTTAGGTGTGGTATAGGGATGAAAATTTTCATATCCGGTGTCGGATATCGCGGTATATCGGATATTTTCTAAATGTCGGATTGTAAATATTCGTGTTCTGATATAGACCTTAACAAGGTTGAAATACACTAATATCATAACTAGCATTAATATAACTTAATATAAAAGGTCAACTTTGCGATATATCGGGAGATATTATCTAAATCTCGAATTGTAAATGTCTGTATTTTGATTTAGACCTTAAAAAGGTTGAAATACACAAAATATCATAAATGCCATTAATACAACTTAATATAAAAGGTCAACTTTCTTAAATGAGATTTTCCCCAATAGCTCAATATAGAGTAGTCAGCTATTAAGAGCCTGGTTATAGATTCGAAGTCTACCTGAAAAGATTTGATATTAAACACGTATCGAAATATCAATATTAAACATTTATAATTGATTAGCAATAAAACATAAAAAGCTACTAAAAATAACTTTATAAAATAAAATACATATAATTAGGTATGGTTCTTTGAAAGAAATGGATATAGGTCATTTGGAAGGGATTCAGCAAAGAGCACATATAAGAATCCTAAAACCAAGTTCAATCCAAGAATATACCATATTTATCAACAAACTAAATAATATTTAAATTGTGTTTGTATCAAAAAAAAAATAAGTTCTAATATATGTATATATATATATAGAGAGAGAGAGGCCATAGGAGGGAATTTCCTCCTATGGCATCGGAAAAATACAACCTCCACTATTTTTTCGACGATCAGCACCCAACAACTTCATCTTTATCATATAAGATGTGGATACGCTAAATTTTATGTGACTCTGCCGCTTTTTCACTGCTGAATTGGCAGTGTAAAAAGTTCTATTGTCGGTAAACTGGTAAATTTGCACCCACTTAATCAACGGAGAAAACGTGTTGGAATCAAATTAACGGTTTACCGACAATAGAACTTTTTACATTGCTAATTCAACGATGAAAACTGGGTGGAATCACATGAAATTTGGCGTATCCACATCTTATATGATAAAGATGAAGTTGATAGATGCCGATCGTCTAAAAAATCGTGGAGGTTGTATTTTTCCGACGCGGATGAAAATCCCTCGTATAGCCTCTTTCCAACATTATTCTCATATATATAGAGAGAGAAAGAGAGAGATCGACTAGGATCCTATCGGAAGGATTTAGAAACAAATACTTTCCACTATTAGATTAACTTTAGAATTTGTGCATTCAATTATATTATGTTTGGTAATAAATAAAATCTTTTAATCATAATTGTTAGCATACATCTCAAAATTAATCTAATGGTGAAAAAATGGAAATGATTTGTTTCCAAATCCTTCTGATAGGATTCTACTCGAACCATACAAACAACAACTGAGCCTTTTATCCCAAGCATATGGGATAGGCTACATGAACCAACATGAGAATCACGCCGGGGCCAGCACATGAATCCTCCACCTCCACTCACTCCTATCGAACAATATACTTTCATTGAGGCCTTCGGCAACCATATCTTTTCATATCACCTCCATCCATGTTTTCTTCGGTCTCCCTTTCGCCCTTTTGACGTTGCCTATATCGAGAGTATCCATTCGTCGAACCGGTGCTTTCATAAGTCTGCGTCGCACATGACCAAACCATCTTAACCGGTTTTCCTGCACCTTCTCCTCTACTGATGCTACACCAACTTTTGCACGAATATTCTCATTTCGCACCTTCTCTTTTCTAGTGTTACCACACATCCAACGAAGCATGTGCATCTCCGCTACATGCATTTTCTGTGTATGATGCTTCTTAGGAGCCTAGTCGAACTATATATACATATATACATATATATATAACAAGAAGAAAACGTCATCCGAAATTTTTGGCTGTATAAAACCTACTATTCCATTCTACTTTGTTAAGTACCATCTCCTCGATTAAATTAACATATCGTTCTTAATTGTTGTCACGCCCCACCCCCAATACAGAGAGTATTGTCCGCTCTGACCGAAGCCGCACGGTTTTGTCCTTCAGGGTGAATCGGACCTAACCAGGGGCCACTTCCCAGGAGGTCATCCATCCCAGAACTTTCCTGGCCCGGGCACGCTTAACTACGGAGTTCTCAAGCTCATGTAGTGCCGGTTCATTCAAAAGACGCCTTTGTATTGAAGAGCGGTATCATTCCATTTATAGTACAGATCCGTTCTCTTTCGGAATGTATTCCGAAGATTTCCTATTGTTTTACAGTGGGTCCCCATACTTATCTGGTATAAATGGGGGTATTACATTCCCCCCACTTAGAATAATGGTTCGTTCTCGAACCACAGACCTACTATTGAGGAACCAACTCTGATACCATTCTGTAATGCCCCACCCCCAATACAGAGAGAATTGTCCGCTCTGACCGAAACCGCACGGTTTTGTCCTTCGGGGTGAACCGGACCCGACCAGGGGCCACTTCCCAGGAGGTCACCCATCCCAGAACTTCCCTGGCCCGAGTATGCTTAACTACGGAGTTATTATGCTCCTGTAGTGCTGGTTCACTTAAAAAACGTCTCTATATTGAAGAGCGGTATCATTCCATTTATAGTACAGATCTGTCCTCTTTCGGAATGTATTCCGAAGATTCCCCATTGTTTTACAGTGGGTCCCCATGCTTATCTGGTATAAATGGATATACCGGATAATACCTAAGATATTACAATTGCCTCTATTCATGTTCATTTACCCCTACCCCTAGTTCATCATGAACTAGAATTTTGCCACTTTTTCTAATATATAATATAATATAATTGCATCTTTATGGTAGAATATTATGGAACTGATGCTTGCGATTTGAGAAGAATGCCAATGAAGATATTGAACTTGACTACCAACTCTCCGGAATGTGAAAGAAATTGGAGTTTTTGAATTGGTAGTAAACCCAAAATAAATTTTATCAGAAAAAATCATTAGGGTTTGACCGATATCAAGGACCAGATATATTGATCGATACGCCAATAATCCGCCAATATTTCTCTAAAATTACCAAAGGATATAATGTTGATATATCATATCGTTTCTCTTTCATGTCCGCTATTTCGACCAATGCCCTATATACATGAAGATATTTAAAAAACTGGCTATATGAGAAGGTAAAAAATAAAAATAAAAAAATCATAATGATCTCCTTATGGCTACAATGTAGACATAGCATAGTTCTTCAAAATTGCTTTCATCTTCTATTAATATACTGCATATAGTTAAGGAATTTTTCCAACTGACTTTTCGTTAAATAACTTCATACTCTGGTACAAGAAAATGGTTGATACTGGGAACTAAAGATTAACATCAGGAAATGTACAGAAGTTACCTCATATACTATGACAAAATTATCCTTTATTGAGTCCTCATGTAACTCTCCAAGATAATCAGTCAAAACATCCGCCGCTCTGCATAAAAACTGCACAAAACAGAAAATACAAGATTAGTATTTGCGAAGCCTCACTCTACAGAAAGTTTCATCTGTTGATATTTAGTATATTTGATTGATAGATATCATAGATTGCACAGGATTGTACCAAGGAATGGTTGAAACACTGTATTCGCTTGTGTTAAAATGCAGGTCATCAATATGTAAACTAATCAGAACCTTCAGTAAAAAAACTGAGCATCAATTTATTTTATTTTCATTCACCACGACATCCGGATCTTCAATAATCTCCTCAACTTACAAATTCATGCAAGATAGTTAAAGCTCATGGCAACATGTTATTATATGTGAGGTTTAGCCAAATAATGAAACACTACAACGGACATTGTAATTTTAAAGAAAAGTTCGATCTATCCACAACAACTGTATTACGGTGAGGTAATTGCATCAAGCAAATACTCCTGTCATTAATCATGCATAAAACTCCTTTTGTTTTAACCTTCTTTTTCCAATGTGACATGTTAACTATCGAATATGATATAAACACACATCTATCCTCTATGACGGAGGGGGGTTTACAAAAATTGGTTAGGGATCAAAAACTCATGGGAATATGAAGATTACAAATCGTAGAATTTATATGGAATAAGAACAAACAAGGGACAAATGTATATGTTTTAGAGAGGTGAGAAAATAGAATACAAGAATTAAGAAATCCAAACCAATAATAAGAAATTATTATGTACACAAGTGATGGGTGAAATTTACCGAAAAAAATTAAAAATAAATAACAAAAAATAATAATAACCCTTTGAATACCTCCACAATCTGTCAGTAGTTGTACTGCTCATTAGAGACCATATATGGGTGATGGTCCTAATGGAGAGAGGAAATGGGTGACGGCAAAAGTGAGGTGTAATCCAGAACACATACTAAAATGTCAGATCAACAAGGCTTAAACTAGGCTAAGCCCCCGGCAGCCTATGAAAAAGCAAGCTAACAGCAGGATCAAGCCCCTGAACTTTTTGAAGCACGGGTTTCAAGACCTAAGAGCATCTCAAGGTTTTTACAGTTTGTGCTGCTAGACAAAAGCAAAGTGCGCCTTGTGTCACTAGATTGATTTAGCGCAAAGCAGCAGTTTATGTGGCTTTCAAATATTATCATGTTCAGTTCAAAGAAATAACACTGTTCTAAATGTATCAGAAGTTTTATCTCATCAAAGGATGGCATGTAAGACTGATGATACAGAACATAGTAAGGTTAGACGTGTCAATAAAAAATGTTCACAACAACAGTGCAAATGTTTTTCAAAGAATTAAACATATTTACGCTAGTTAAAATGAAAAGATAAGAATGCAATGCAAATCACTCTAATGTGGTACTTGCTACCTATAGCAATGGATACATTTACAATTTCTATAGATAACTACTTCAAGTGCAAATAATGACAATGAAAATGTTACCAACTGGGCTTAGCTCAGTTGGTACCAATTTCCTCTGCAATGTGAGAGGTCGCAAGTTCAATCCCCGAAGGGGGTTGATTTCAACAAAAAAAAAAGACGATGAAAATGTTGATAAATAGCTTCTGGAACTTATAACGTGTCAACTGGCATAAGCCAGAGATAGAAATAATAATTGTAAATATCAACTATAAGATTTTTTAGACAGTAGCAATATCATACATTCAAGTAGACATTTTTTTAATGAAGAACTGATATTTCAATTATATGAAAGAAATATAAAAAATCTCACCTCAATCCCCATTAATGGAGGCATTTCAACCTGCGTACAAGCCAAAAATGTGATCCCCTCACGGAAAATTTGGCAGAGATAATTAGTCGGGGACGCAATCACTGGTGCAATCTACTCAATTGCCACAAAAGTAAACTACAATCAACATCCAAATGTTGAGAATATAAATAAAAACAAAAATCTCCTCTAGCTATTATTAAAATGCATATACACTGTAGTTACTAAAAAATTAATGGAACTGAAATCGATTATCCAAAACTCTAAACTTTTACAAAATTACAGATTTCAATTTAAATTGAAATTAATTTCATTTAAGGATTCATAAGTGCTACAAGAGGCATAAATGAAGGGTGTTATATGCAAATTAATCCTTAAAATGTTCATGAAGCAGCATTTACCAAGTGGGAATCATTATAACATGAAATTCACACAAGTTATCATCAAAAACCCTACATAAATCTACTCATGTTCCAAGGAAAAAAGATGGCTTGCAGTGGCATTTAGCAAATGGGTGTCTCAATTTACATGAAATCATCGTGCTAACATCCTAGAAATCAAATTTTTTTACCTTTGATGAATCTCCGCCTTGAGAGAGAACAAAATCCCAAAACCAAACGCAGATGGATCGATCCACTCTATGCCATGTCATCTGCTTCTCTAGCAACACCTCCCTGTTTCCCAAATTTCGAAGGAAAAAAAATCCCGAAAAAAAACTAAGAGGAGAGAACTAGGGTTTACGATGAGAGGTAGAAATTGGAAAATAATGAGATTTTTTACCCAGAATCCGATAGAAGAAAGATACACTGCAACGTCTCTCTTGCTTTTCGATGACAAATCGATGCAAAAATTTGAGATCCAATGGCAGCGATCTATCACCCGTGAGTCTTGAGCTGCTGGCTGCGGCGCTAAAATAAATAAATGAATAAAAATCCTTCTTTATTTTTGAACAAAATCCCAAAAGGGCGCTTTTCACATACATGCCCAGATATTCTTAAATTGCAAAAACATTTAATAAGCTCGAAAATTGCAAATCGATACCATAATCGTCTAAAATATATAATGACAAGTCCAATTAACTTTGGGGATCTTACAGGATATTTGTTTGTTTTTAATTCCATTCTAGTTTTAAACAAGGCGTGTTTTTAGTTGCGAGATTTTACAATTGGTCTATCCTTTTAACAGTTCCATCAACTTTCAGTTATCTCATTCTTTAATAGTCCTCTAATTATCTCTCGCCCAAATTGTTGTCTGAATCTGCTTTCTATTTTTTTTACCTTTCAACTCCGCCAAACATTTTTTAATATAAATCCACAAAAAATATTTTCTCTAGCCGGTATTCTCTCTTGTCTTTCTTTCCAGGGTTTTGCTAATGAGTGCACTAAGAGCGCTCGTTAAAATCTCATTAAATGTCCATTATTATGGGGAGAAAAGAAAACCTAATTAATGCACCACCTGTGTTTCAATGCACACAAAAGTATTTCGTCTAATACCACAGTACCCTTGCAGCGTTTTCTTTTATTTTTTGTTGTGCTGTATATGTACAGTCCACTTGTAATTTAACTCTTTTCCAATTTATTTATATTTTTGGTAGAAACTTATCCAAATTATTTGTCTAAGTTTATTTATCGCTTTTACGTCAAAAAGGTGAAAAATAACTCTGTATTCAATTTTTTAAATTTTGCTGCAACTTAAGATATTTAATTTTTTTCTATTTTGCTACAACTTAGGTTAAAATTAAACTCAGCAATTTTGATCCATATAAATACAATGAAATGTGATTCAGTGGATACCTATATACCTTATCCAAATATGGCTTGAACAGATTTTGGTATATACATCAACTTATTTCTAGATTTGTTGTTAATCAAAAATGGGAGGGAAATCCAGATTAAATTACATACCAAATGCCACTAATTCAATTTTCTTAAAAAAAATTATATTATATTCCATATTTTAGCTAGAAAAGAGATTTCATTTGCTTAAAAAAGAAGATTTAGTGTCTAAAATAAATACTCCAAATTTTCAGGATGAACGCGGAAAAGAAAGACAAATAGGCTGACGAAATAAAATAAACCTAGAAAAGAAGGATAATTTGGGAACAAAAGAAAAATTAAATGTAATATTTATATCAGTTGCATAAATTATATTGTATGAAAATCATTAATTATTTCTGGAACAAGAAAGGTTAGGCCATTAATTGGGGTTTAAGGGGTGTCCTTAACGCAATCTTTACCAAAACCTTTCTTTCTATTATCACTTTCCACGGCTATCTTTTATGCCAAATGTGGCCTCCGAAATCAAAGATCATTATCCTTTTCTCTTTACCTTTAATATTCCATTTACACCGCAAAAATGTTGAATCCTAACATTTTAATTGCAAAGTGTCGGAATTTTAAGTATATAGAGTCGCTACAGGACATAACTCTTTATTTCGTCGGGTATCGCCCGACGGAATAAATTTCCTCTCGACGGAATAAATTATTCCGTCAGGTGACAGTCGACGGAATAAATGCCGACGTAATAGGTTTATTCCGTCGGCTGCTTATTTTATTCCGTCGGGTAATCTATTTTGTCAGTTTACATTCGACGGAATAAAGTGGACAAAACTGAGATCAATTTCCTGTAATAGGTTAATTCTGTCGGGTAATTTCCGATGGAATAAGTTATTTCGTCGGATATTACCTGACGAAGTAGGTGTGGTATAAAGAAAAAACAATGAGCGGGTTTTTTGGTTTAATTTGACAATTCGATACAAATTGAATTCATTTAATGAAATCATAACCAATACACATCACAATAATCAACACATCACAATAATCACGGTCGTGCCGCTTACAAAATCAATACATTCCGCAATCAATTCATAACACAGAAATTATATGATAGAAACAAACTTGCCATATAATACAATATTGAAATAAAGTTCATTACTTAATACAACTTCATGAAATTATAAAATCCGAGAATCCAATACGAAATATAATTAACATGTCATTCATTCGTCTAATAGTATTTTACAACTTCTTAAAACGTAGTTGTCAAAAAAACTTATAAAACGTATGAAATGGAGTGATTCGAATATCGATATGCATGCGTGTAGTGATTATCTATGACCATCACGTGCTTACTCTTCGCCGCTGCTGTCGTCGTCGTCCGGAAAATCATTGAAATCGAGCAGTTAGCATAGTGTTATCAAAAGACAGTTATTAGCATACATTTTTAATAGTTATATGAAAAATGTATTGAAACCAAGGATTATCAAACTTACATCCAGTATTTATTTCCCTTGAGACTTCAAGCTATCTATGATTTGCATTCTCGTCTCAAGTGACCCGGCGACTTCTTCTCCGGCCATCCTCCTTCGCGCACCAGAAGCTGACAAGGGTCCAAATGCAAGAGTAGACAAGAAGACGCGCGCCAGAGAACCTGCGGGAGTATGAGGAGACGAGCCTTCTCCACGGAATACTGGAGTGGTCGGAGATGCAGATGGGGACGCATGGGGCGCGGGCTCCTGAATGAATACGTGTATCTCAAGTTTTTAATTTAGGGTTCTCAAGTTTTCACTTTAAGGTTCTCAAGTTTTCATGTTTTTATTTTAGGGTTTTCAGGTTTTCGAGCTTTTACTTTAGGAGTTTCAAGTTTTCGTTTTCAAATTCTCCAGTTATTGATTTAGGGATATGAAGTTAACGAATTTTCAAGTTTTTACTTGGTTTTCAAGTTCTCAAGTTTTCAAGATCTTACTTTTCACAATAATCGATCACCACAAATTGATCAACACATGCTATCACCACTAGCCGATCACCGCAAATTCCCTACATGCTACTATCACACGATCGACCATTACAAATTAACATCCACATGACCATGAGAAATTGGAAACCCTAAATATAGAGAAGAATTAGTGAAGCCTAACATTTGGAAGCTCCGAATAGAACCTTGTCGAGAAGTAGTCGAGCTTGGAGGAGGAAGGCTACGGCGTCGAGCTCAAGCAACATGGATGAGGAGAGGAGGAGGCATATCGGCTCATACAAGAAGGAGGATGTCGTAGTGGTAGGAGGAGGATTTAAAACTCTGCCGACGTCGGCTCAGACGAGGAGGAGGAGGAAGTGGAAGTCGGCGACAAGGGGAGGGGCACGTCGGAGTCGATGTAAGGAGGAGGAAGAGGAGGTCGGAGATGAGGGAGGAGGAGGAAGCGTCGACGGCGATGAGGAGAGGAGGAGGAGGCTTCACGGGGAACGGAAACGAGGAGAGGAAGAGGAGGAGGCGTTGGCGACGACGATGATGAGAGGGAGGAGGCGTCGGCGGTGACGACGATGAGGAGGAAGGAGGCGTCGACAGCTATTTGAGGAGGACGGAGCAGGGAAACAGGGGGCTAGGGTTTGAGATCTAAATAAATGATCTCAAACATGAAACCCTCTAACCTTTACTGGATATTCGACCTTATTCCTTCGTATTTCGCCCCGCTTCCCAGAAGACAGCAGCAGACACGTGACTGAGTCCGTAATGTATTTATACCGAGAAAAGGGTTTTTCCCGAAATAAATACGTTAAGCATTATAGTAAGTAATATATATTATAATAAGAATTAAGTAAGAGAATAAAATTCAACTACATTATTACATTTCTAAGTCCACAATGTTCAAAATAAACGACAACAAGTCTGGAATTCAAGTACAACAAAAATAGAATTAAACAAAGCCTGAACAATAGGCATACTGAAAGATAAAAGGCTGGTGTGCTGCTAGAAATCCGCCTGAGAAGACAGTTGCGAAAAGTCCTCTTAAGTTGGCTCAATTTCTCCTGTCACTAAGCCACGTGACGAACATTCTCAAAGAAGAAAGAAAACAATATACGTCAGCGATCTTGCGCTCAATAAGTCCCCAATAAATGTGTGATTATAAATAAAATGATAATGACAAGCAATATGAGTGGGTATGAAAAAATAGCATACTGAGATGAATATGCATAATAAAGTAATAAGGGCAAACTATAGATAATTCTACATAAATACGGCTGTTCTACGATTATGTATATGTTGTAGTATAATATAGAAGGTATGCGTATATACGAGAGTAGTCTGTCAAACCCACGAACCAACGACAGGTAGAGTTAAGCTCCATCAAACCTACGGAACGACGACACAAGAGATTCAGGTTAAGTGATTTTTATTAGACTCTCGTGTCATGACATACATTCATTACCAAACTACCCCTTCCCCTGCGTATGTTAGGTTATAAAGAAATAACACAATCTTTACACGAATTCATGAATACGTTAGGATGTTGCAAGCTTATGTCAATACGTATTCATGGATCGAGTCAAGTTCGTATCAGGCATGCAATATATCAAATCACATAGTTCATGTAGGTACAAACACAGTGAGTGTTGGGGTCAAAAGTTACACCCCAATCGAACAAGTCAAAGTTAATCAACTCCAAGCCCAAATCAGGACCAAGCATGTCAGGGCTCGGCTCCATGTCAAGAATGAAGCAATAAATTGGTCTAATGCAATTTTTAAGAAATAAATGTATGAGAAATGGGCAGAAAGCCAAAATTTTCTAAACCCTATGTTAGGAATATGTATGCCCCAGATGCCATTATTGTATATTAAAGTGGATGCTTGGACACACACACACACACACACACACATATATAAGATTTTCTTGCTCGACATGATAGTATGCTATCTGGTTGATCTTTATCTTAACACATGCACTTGTTTTAATTTACTATCTTATTGATACATATTAGTAAAGCCCTTAGAATATTGGCTTGACTACCAGGACTATGATGCAGATCATACTAGTGGAGCTTGTGTAGTCCACAAGCACATCTTTTAACAGTTTCTAGTTGAGCGAGTATCAAGACAGAGCGTAGATATTCCAGAGTAGACTAGTGTGTACGTTTCTTGACCCTGTATGGGGCGGTGGTTGATCACATAACCATTGGTGTTTAACATCAAAGATTGTACACAGGTGATCAATGGAGAATGTGTACACCGAATAGGACTCGCCGAGAACTCCTAAATGGTATCATACCTATTGTCAGATAGCAGTTCTCTGGTGACACTTGTACAGGTTAGTCTGTAGACCCGAGATCGTCATAGTGTCTTGTGTGGTTCCCACTGTGCTTTGATTTCCTCCTTACCACGGCTCAAAGGAGTCATGCAAACAAGTGGATTTTGGGTACAGTCCTGAGTCACATGGAGGCATTGAGCGATAGGAGGGGTTTCATCTCTCCCGGTATTAGGAGTTGATGTTGCGCTATGCTCGATTGGCTATAACAACAAGTCCCTGGCCAGGGATGATGAGATTTACTGATAAGTGTTATCAGCAGTTTCTCGAAAAGTTATAGGCTACATATCAGCATGACTTATCAAGTTATTGGGGTCTGACGATTCCACCCCCAGACCCGATATGCGATATATCATACGAAGAGACCGGACTGTACGGTAAGTGTTGCTTATAGGTTTTATGGGAACTTGGACAAGTTTTCTTGTTGATCTTCTATTCGTTCAATATCTGAGTAGCCGTTACGTCCAGCTAGTACCGCTGACGGCTTGTGTCTATCTGATGCGATCATTACCTACTGCTGGCATATTGACGAGTCTTTAGAGTCCTACATAGAAGTTTTCTAGCTCAAGCGAAACGAAGTAGGGCACGTATGGAGATATGTGCGGGAGCTTGATTAAATACGTGTATATGATACCGTATTCTAATCTAGCGATATTTGATATCAGCCGGATTATATATGATATAACCGGATTATTGAATCAAGTATTGATTCAATGATTTGATTTATATATGTGTGTGTGCGTGTGTGTGTATGTGTTTTATATATTTGATATTAGCCGGATTATATATGATATAACCGGATTATTGAATCAAGTGTTGATTTAATAATTTGATATATATATATATATTAACTAATATTAAATTTAGCCGGTTATATGTGATATAACCGGATTATTGAATCAAGTGTTGATTTAATAATTTGATATATATATATATATATATATATGATATTAGCCGGGTTATATATGATATAAACGGATTATTGAATCAAGTGTTGATTTAATAATTTGATATATATATGCATTTGTATCATGGTTGATGATACAAGGAATATGGATGTATGAGAATCACACAAGAGATGAATATGAGAACATAATGATTTATATTTAGAGAAAAAGAAATAGAAAAGAAGTATGAGTCAAGGCTTTGGATACTTGGAGAAGTATTGAGAAGCCATGACCCAGCTTCAATTCTTGTTTTATTCTTAGATATTTTATCACTCTTAATCTTATCTTATCTCTTAGCTCATGGTTAAAAAATCATCCAAATTCATCTTCTTCTTCATTTCCTCACTAAAATTCTAGGGTTGAGAAAAAGAAAAGAGAAAGAAATATTTTTAGTGAGCAAAATTCCTACTTCATCAACCTACACTACCCTAGCCCATTAGTATAGATTGTTAACTTCACTAATACCTTAATTAGTGAAGTGTGAGCTTGAGTGAAAGTTGCCTCAATGTGGATCATTTTCGACGATGAAGACTACAAGCAAGTTCGTTCCATTCACTAAGTGGAGTCAGAAAAGAGTTTTAGGGACTACTACTTGGAGCTTTAGAAGTGAATGACTAAACTACAAAAGTTGTAGACTCTATTCACTTAATTTAGAACATTGCTTGTGTTAGTGATATATGCCCTAGAAACCATTATTGTATCATACTAGATTGTATATTACATTTTGGAAGCTTGGGATATTCACAGTTATAATAACAGTCTTGCTCAAAATTTTAGTATGCTACTTGGTTTGATTCTACCTCAATATGTGCATGTGTTTCTTTTAGCATATCGCTTATATATATTGGTAGAGCTCTTAGGATCTTTGCTTAACTACCAGCGTTGTGATGACAGTCATACTAGTAGGGGCTGGATAATCTATAAGCGCATCCTTATACAGGTCCCTAGTCATAGGATTATCGAGACGGGGCATCGATACTCCGGAGTAGACTAGTGTATACGCTTCTCATCCCAGCATGGGAGATGGTCTGTCCCACAGCCATTGGTACGTCGTACCGGAGATGGTATACAGGTGCTCATTAAGTTATGAGTTACACTGGACGGACTTGTTGGGAACTGCTGATTGGTATTATACCTATCGTTAGGTAGCAGTTCCCGGGTGGCATGAGTAAAGGTTAATCTGTTGACTTGATATCACTATTCGTCTCAAGTATGTTCCCACTGCACTTAGATTACTACACTACCACGGCTCAAAGGAGTCGTGCAAACAGGTAGTAGTTGGGTGCAGTCCCGGAGGCAGTAGTGGTTAGATAGGATTCGTCTCTCCCGGTATTGGGGGTTGATATTGCGCTGTGTTCGGAAAGCCATTACACAAAGTCCCTGACTAGAGCAAGCGAGATTTACTGATAGGTACTCCGGTAGTTTCTCAGGGTGTATTGGGCTCTACTCCGGCATGACTTATTGCGCTGTTAGGAGTCTGACGTTTACCATTCCCCTAGGCCCGATATGCGAGTATCTTAGACGAACAGACCGGACTGTACGGAGATTGCCACAGATAGGCTTAGTAGGAGTTTGGATGAGTTTGCTTATCGGCCTTTTATCGACAGATACCTGGGTAGCCATTACGTGCAGCTAGTACCGCTGATGAACTTATGGTTAAACCTACTGCCAGCGTACTGTCGAGTCTTTAGAGTCCCATACAGAGGGTTTCCCTGCTTCGGGCAAAATGATGTAGAAGCCGTATGGTTTTACGGCAGGGTTCTGATTAGATACGTGTACTGGCTACATGGATGTTGTTCGGACGGATAATACTAGTGGGCTTTGGTTTAAGCCGGATCCTAGTATTATATTATTGGATTATCATTATCTCATTGTATTCGTATTTTTCAGAATACGAATACGGGTATGTATATACGGTGAGGGCATTCTTGTAATTTCACAAGAGATGCTTCTCGAAGGGGACACCTCATTATTTGGTTTATCTATTTTGAGAAATAGTTTAATGAGGTAGAAATTGGAGACATCAATGGCATGAGGTGAAGCATGGCTTTTTATATTTGTTTATTAGTTTGGATTCACTATTCAAGCAAGGTTGATATTTTCTATTGGAAAATATTGCATGCTTGAATGAGTGAAATGTGTAAGCCATTCTTCACTTGTCATAACATTTGCTTATTTGTTCATTCTCTTTCTCTCTCCATACTTTCCTCTCCTTCTTCCTCAAGACCCCAACCCTCACATGAGTTTTGAACCCTAGGGTCTCATGAGATAAAATACTCCATTAGATACTCTATATCTTCTAGGCTATCTAGCTTAGCGAACTAGGTACCCTGGTTACCTCGGTTTAGAGGTTGAAGCTTGAGATATAGACTCTCGGATGGATAATCTTCGATACGAGGAGGCCGACGATCAAGCGCGATTCGGATCTTTGAGGAGCTTAAGGAGAGGAGGAGAAGAAGACCCGAAGGACAAGGTTCTAGGAGGTATAAAACTCTTACCAAGTAGTTAAACATCCAAGTAGATTTAGCTAGTTAAGATTTCTGTTAAGATCTTGGAGTTTAGTCGGTGTTGCGAAGTAAGAAAAATCGTTTTTGTAAATTCCGCCTCCTCGCGAACCCGCGGGGTGCGCGACATTGACTTACAGTGGTATTAGAGCCTACTCAGACCTTAACTAGTTTGTTAGACAATGTTTAAAGTTACGAAACCAAAATAACTCTGAAACAGTCGAAACCATATCCAAGTTTCTGTAGATTTTTTAAGAGGCTCTAAAAATTATTTAAACAATTCCAGAGTGCTCTTCTTGTTGTAACTAGAACACCACAGAAAAATGAGACAAAAACTCACACTTTTGGCCGGCCAAATGTGTGTTTTTCCCTGCCTGGCCTGTCACGCCCCGCTTCCCAGAGTACGGGTAAGGAGACGTGGCGAGGCCGCGACGTATTTACTCAGACGTAAATACGTTAAGCGTAAATAAGAAATATAAATGTAAAGCACAAGAATACAAGAGATGTAATAAAACAACAACTTTTTATTAATAACCATTCTTTATATACAACTGAAAAGTAAAGTACAATGAAAGAAAGCGATGCCTAAACAATGGCATATGAACTGAAAGAAAAGTAAGTAAAAGTAGGAACTAGAACTCTGGCTCCTCAGTGACCTGGCTTGGCTCGATCTTCTGAGAGTCGGGTCATCCTAACAACATTCCAAAGAAAGAAGAGACAGGAATGTCGTCAGCGAACTAGCGCTCGGTAAGTCCCAAAAGATAGAATGTAATAGATAGGTAAAGAGAATAGAAGTGGTAGATTATCTGTTTGTTATGTTAACATAGTTGTTTGTAGCTTGGTACAGAAGGTATCAGTGTATACGAGAGGAGTCCAACTTATCCCGTGGACTATGGTAACCAGTAGTACAAGGCCCCGTCAAAATACACGGGACAACGGCACAGGATGTTTATATAGGTGACTTTTAGTGACCATCACCATGCCACTTTTAACACATTCCGTACCAGTCTAACCCTTCAAAACCCCGTAATGTATATTGTATTATTTTGTAGATATAAGATTTGCCGAAACCATGGTATAAATTGTTCATATAAATGGTTCAGGATGTTAACGGATAGTCATGTAGTCAAGTCAAGATATATTCATGGTTCGGTCAGGTCAAGTCATGTTGTATACTTGATAAAATTCTAGTATTCATGTTCAAGTTCAAGTGTTCATATTTAGTATATTGGATTCATGTTGAATTGGAGTTATGATTGGGTTGTATTCATGTTTAAATTGTATTCAGATTAGACTGAGACTTAGATTGAGTCAGACACTTAAACAGATTTGGATTCCTGAATTAGGTTTTGGAGTTATCGGTAACTGCTGCACATGGACGGCAGGATTTGTGTCTTTTTCCAAGATAATTACCATTGATAACCCCGTTTTAGTTTTCTACCTTAAATATGCAAGCACCCACTTTCTCTGGCTCCGTGAGGCTCAAGAGAATTGGTCCCGCTTAAACCTATATTTACTAGGGTCCTTAATGTAAATGTAATATAACTCGAGGGGGTTTTATGAAAAATATTTTAAATATACTTAAAAAATAAACTCAAGTATTTATTTATATTCTTTAGAGTTGTCATGGATGTGAATTTTTGGAGAACGAGGTATCTTAGTGAATATATATATAGTTTGAATAATTTAAGGTATTTTAGTGTAAAATTTGACTTGTATTAATTCTTGATGGTATTATCATGAAACTTGTCATTCTTTATATTCTAGAAAATATGGAATTTTTATTATATATTAAAAATAAATGGTTTTATAATATTTATATAATTATTAAAAATTAATTTTTATTATTAAATAGAAATTCTCGTTTTTCTTAAAAATTGTATTAAAATTCCATTGAGATCGTATGCTCCGTGAGTAGGTCTGCATCTCGCCCTACTAGTCCGATAGATGTGCGATAACCTGCACCATTCGATTCGGATTCCCCAAAAGTGGGTTGTAGAGGCACAATCGCAAGGAATTTAAAATAACACAATTTAAAGAAATCCGGTTTTTAATAGCTTATGGTATTTATTTGAAAAGTCATATTTTGCCACAAGATATTGGTTTCAAGCGAATCGTGCTATGTCAAGATGTGTGTATGTAAGAGGTAGGTCATTATCTCGTGAGGTTTTCTAAAGGTATGCTAAGCTAAATACTTAAAAGATGTCATATGTAAAGTTTGTGGTATTTAAACGAAAAACGCTAATTAAAATTACATAACATAATATTTTAAGATGAAAATTGTTCTCAATGTTTGTTTCATGATTACTAAGCAAGATATAATGATATGGATGAGTGATTCTTAAGAAAAATTGAAATTTTAAAAGTTTTAGAAATGAATGTCGGTATAACTCCACTTACCGACATGATTTTGAAAAGAGATCATTTTAAGATAGGAAGAGAGATGGGACTTATGAGTTAAATGAGAGAGGGGAGGTATAGGATGAGAAAGGTAGATTCGTGGAGTCGTGGGGTTGCCAGAATTGTCTCGAATCCTAGCCGGAAGTTGTTCTTGAGCTAACTCTACTTGTACTCTTCTAAGACTTAAAAAATTTTGAGAATTTTGACAATAGATTTCAGAATAAAGAGAGGCTAGGGTATGGGGTTGTATTTATAGTGTGAAATTAGGGTTTTGGAATTGAAAGATTGAATTAAAATGCATTAAAAATTGGATTAATGTTGAATTTTAATTATCTGGATAATTGCAGAGAAAACAAACAGAACAGGGGTTAAGGGGGTAGGCCAAGGGTTTAGTGTGCAAAGCACGGGGAACTATCCCCTACGGACGGACGGCGTCGCCGGCCCCTTGGCGCATCTCGCCAGTCTAATGGGGGCTTTGGGTGCTTGGATTTTCGCCATGTGCCCTTGGTGTTAGTTATATGTATGCTCTAGAGACCATTACTGTACATATGATGTATATTGTAGTAGATGCTTGGACATATATAGGGAGGACTTTCTTGCTCGATATGATAGTATGCTATCTGGTTACTCTTTATCTTAACATGTACTCTGATTGTCTCTATGTTACATGTTGATAAAGCCCTTAGGATGTGTACTTGACTACCAGGACTATGATGTAGATCATACTAGTGGAGACAGTGTAGTCGCCAAGTACATCCTTCAAATGTTCCTAGTCGTGGGAGTACCGAGACAGGGCATCGATATTCCAGAGTAGACTAGCGTATGCGCTTCTTGACCCATATGATGGGCGATGGATGATCCCACATCCATTGGTGTTTGACATCAAAGAAGGTATACGGGTGCTCAGTGGAGACTGGGTACACTGGACGGACTCGCCGAGAACTCACAGATGGTATTATACCTCACGTCAGATGGCAGTTCTCTGGTGACACTGGTACAGGTTAGTCTGTAGACCCGAGATCGTCGTAGAGTCTTGTGTGATTCCCACTGTGCTTTGATTTCCATCATACCACGTCCAAGAGGGCATGCAAAAAGGTGGCTTTTGGATACAGTCCCGAATCACATGGAGGCAATGAGAGATAGGAGGGGTTTCGCCTCTCCCGGTATAGGGAGTTGATGTTGCGCTGTGTTCGATTGGCTATAACTGGAAATCCCTGACCAGGGTTGCTGAGATTTACTGGTAAGTGTTATCAGTAGTTTCTCAAACTGTTATGGACCTCATATCGACACGACTTATCAAGCTACTGGGGTCTGACGTTTACCACCCTTAGGCGAGATATGCGACATATCGGACGAAGAGACCGGACTGTACGGGAGTGTTACTGATTGGATTCACAGGAGAACGTACAGGCTTGCTTGTTGATCTTCTGATCGCTCAATACCTGGGTGGCTATTACGTTTAGCTGACCGCTTAAAGCTTGTGGGTGTTTGATATGATCATCACCTACTGCCGGCGTATTGACGATTCTTTAGAGTCCTACACAGAGGTTTCCTGGCTCAGGCAAAACGGAGTAGGAGCACATATATGATATGTGCGGGACCGAGAACAATACGTGTATGTGATACCGTATTAGATTCTCGCGATATGAGATATCGGCCGGGTATATGTGATATAGCCGGGTCATCGGATCAAGTGTTGATTCGATGAACTGATACAGAATATATTAGTCGGTTATTTGTGAAATAGCCGGATTATCGGATCAAGTGTTGATTCGATAATTTAATGTATAATTATATATTTGATATATTAAATTACATTAACTAATATAAGCTCACTAAAAGATTCTTTTTCTCACTCGGCTAATACATTGATATATATGCGATATATGTTAATTGTATTATTTTATTTTGTTATAAAATATATTATATATGTGATATATAATATTGTAACAAGTTAAGGTTACAAATGCAACATGTTTTGTGGAGTTTAAACATGGTTAGGGTTTGGATTAGGGTTAAACCTTCTTGAAGCTTCTAGAAGCTTTGCTTTTGTTTTTAACTAAAGATATTTTCTAAAGATATTTTGGTTGATATTTGTTAACCCAACCCAACCCTTCACCATGGTTAAGTCTCTACATGGGTTAATTTATCATACTTAACCCATGGTTGCATTTCTAACCTCACATGAATTCATTATTCATCACAAAAGGATTTTGATCTTCTTCTTCTTCTTCTTGCTTGAAAAGCTTTCTAGCTTTTTCAAAAGTGATAAAAATGAGTGAGAAATTGAAAACAAATGAGAGCTAAATTCCTACTTCATCATCCTCATCTATTCTAGCCGTTTAGATTAGGGTGTTTGCTTTGCTAATACTTGATTAGCAAAGCAAGAGTTTGGGTTTGAGTTTTTTTAAGGTAGATCATCTTAGTTATCGAAGATCGGAAGCAAGCTTGCATCTTTATTTTGTGGAGCCTCTCCAGAGTCCGGATACTCGATGATCGCAGCGAAGGGACCTCAACACGGAGCTTTAGAAGTGAAGGAACGGACTACAAAGGTTGTAATCTCTAACTCTTAGAAGTAAAGTTGTTTACTTGCTATTTGTTTCACCTAATCTCTAGTCTAAGATCTTGGTTAGGATTGTTCGGCACGTCTAAAATTTAAATCGGGCATGGTTGATACCTTGTAGAACCTTGTGAGAGTGCCTAGTAACCCTACACTTGGCTGTATTAATACAATTTTGCACATGTTTGATTTTCTGTGACTTTTCATTTTACGTGTATTGCACGTGTAAACTTTTGGGCTTCCAAAAAGTTTAAAATAAAAATTCAGAAAAAATATATGTGGCTGATAGGATTTGAACACAAGGACTATGTCACAGCAGTGCAAAGCTTTACCAATGAGCTATAAGTGTTTTCTTGATGTTCTTAAATTGTGCTCAGGCTTGTAAACCCTTTCTGTACTTTTAAGAAGAAAAATTTTGTAAAGAAAATTAAAGTCGTTACATTCTACCCTCCTTAAAAAAAATCATCCTCGAAATTTATAGAAAGAAGTTGGAACAGATTCAAGAAAATTTGATGACAGTGGTTGTGAAAAGAACTACTGAAAGTGCATGGAAAAAATATGTTTGAAAGAACGAAAGGATGCAAGGGTTTTGAAAGAAGAAATATTACCAGTGTTACCCTAACTTATAGCTTCGGCTTCTACGGCCGCTAAAGTGAAAGCCTGACGCCGGGATACATTCCTCCTAACTGGAGGCACATTCCTCTGTCCTTGGGGCATGTTTGTCTGCCTTTGAGGCATGTTCCTCATTGCCTGGTGGAACTGACGAGGAGGTTGTGTAGGAGGTCCACGAGAAGGTGGAGCGGGTAGGGCAAGACGAGGTGCATGTGCCTGAATAGCTGGCCGCTGCGGGAAGGTGATGTGTGCTGGAACTGGGTTGCGTCTATGAGGACATGTTCCAATGACGTGAGTGGATGCGCCACAAACTAAGCACAGGCCATTTGCACGCCTGCAGTCCTTCCCTAGGCATCCATTCCTCTTGCAGTAGAAGCAAAAATCTGGACTTGGATAGTTAAATGTTACTTCCGGTCTCCTGGGTGCATAAGTTAGCATGGAAGAGGCTCCTCCTGCCATCTGGGTGGCAGGGTGCTTCACACCTGCAGTCTGAGATCTGCCCTTCTTCTTCACTACCGCCTCATATCTTTGGGCAGCCTTCAGTGCAAGGCCATAGGCTGGGAAATCCCCTGTAGCTAGAGTAGCTTGGATCTCCCGGTCCAACCCTTGCTGAAATCGTCGGGGCTCTGATCTCAGCAGTCGGTATGAGATGTGCCGCAAACGTGCTAAGCATGGTGAACTCAGCATTATATTCATCCATAGATTTGTTTCATATTGGATCTTGCTGTAAGTGGATGAACTGTTGTTCCATGTCGAAACGGGCAGTCTCGGGAAAATATTTCACATCGAACATATCGCAAAATGTCTTCCATTCGATTGGCTAGGCAAGACGACTTTCTTCAGCCTTCCACCATACTCTGGCGTTGTCAGTTAGTTGCAGTTTTACAACTCTTACCCAAACAATATCTGGCACTTATGCTGCTGCCAGATCATCCTCAATCGACTGAGCCCATTCTTCATCTTCCAGGGCGATCTCTTTCCCAGAGAATTGTTTAGGGTGCAGTGCCCAGAATTGCTTCATTTATGGTGCCTCAGATTCTGGGCGATGCAATAGGATAGCATTCTGCTGCTGTTGTCCCTCCAAGAGGCTCTTGATTGCCTCAAGTAATACCGTCTGCTCATTGATAGGAACTGCTAACGTTCGTGCTCGTATTGTTGGGGGAATCCATAACTTTAAAAGAAAAATAGGGTTAGGATAGATTCAAAGCATTTGAATGTAAAAAATATTTTTTGTTGCTGATTCTTATAATTCTTGTGTTATATTGCTTAGGTTTCCATGCAAATGTAACATTTCAGAAAATAAAATATTATTTTTTGGGAAATTAAATAATTAAAATAATAATTTCTACGAATATTATTAAGTATGAGAATTAGTTTTAATGAAAGGGTATAATTATATACCGATAATTTGGAAAATATTTGGTAAATTCATAAGGATTTTTGATTGAAGGTATTTATATGATTTGGGCATTCTATGAATTATTATACAACTAGTTATATTTAAATTGATATAAAACCCGATTAGTGTTTTACTAATTATGCATTAATCTTAATTATGTGCATGGCATGCAACAAAGTATGTTGCAAACACTTATTTCATTGTTTTGTAACCATGCTTCATTTCATAAAAAAAATTGGTTTTGTTTTAAGTGGAAAACAGAAGATATTTTGAGAGAGAAAGAGTGATGGGACAAGTATCATGGTTGATGTGAGAGAGAGAAAGTAAGAAAGCTTTAGAATTCCCATGGCTCTTTCTTTTGTTCCCATTTGTTCTTCATCATCTTCTTCATCTCATTCTTCTCCTCTTCCTCCACCCTCTACCACCCTCAAAGCCATCCCAAATCCACACCAAAATCTTATATCCTCTTCACAAAAATTGTGCACAAGCTCACTACAAGCATGGTGGACCAAACAAGTCAAGATTTTGAGCACTTAGGGCAACTCAAGAATTTTCTTGAGTTGCCAAATGAGGTATATTTCCACACCATTAGTATAGAATCTTGTTTTCCTCACATCTTTTCATAGTTTAGAGTTAAACCGATATGGTTTAGTGAACCTTGAGAATTTCTAGATGAGGGTTAGGCGAAAGTGTGACTTGTGAAGTAGTAATTGAGCTTTAGTGAGGATTTACATGACCTTAGAGATTTCTTTTTCGGACAAAAAACGAGACTTGAACCCAAAACACAATCCTAGAATTTTCGCACATCGGTTTTGTGATTTTTTTTAGGTCTACAGGGAATCTGGACCAACTTGGGAACCTTTTAAGAAAATCAAACAAACCCAGAGACCTAATTAGACCAATATGAGACTACCACCAAAAGACAAGACCAAAATTCAAAACTGGGGACGGCGGGGACGGTTACTGTAGCACTATTGGATGACCAGATTTTGGCTTCTGATGTTAGGTTTTGGCCTATAGCTCACACTCCTCATAACTTAGCCACTGTATTGTTTGTTTTGTACCAAATTACCTGAGGCAAAATTTGGGAGCGTTTGAGTTAATAATAGCAATGATTTTCCGATTTCTAAAACTTGGTTTTTGGTATTTGAATGTGGATTTGGTCGTTGGACGTTTGTACGTCAACGACGAGGGTTTTATGATTGTTTTCGCATGCGTAGACCATAGGTTCTAACCTATGTGAGTTCATATGCCGTTTTTGTTTTCGTGTTTGATTCATGTCTACGATATAACGTATTGAAAACTATAGGTACCCCGCGTGGACATCGTACGACAAGGGAGAGTGTGGCGTCATTGACTTCGGCAAGCAAGAATCAAGATGAGTAGATATATATCTAAGGAGGAAGTCAGGTGGATGGCGTATAGCACCCCCGCAACCGGAGAATAGGTTATATATTATTTACGTTTATGTGAGACTTGGATACCTAGTAAATAGGGTTACTAGGAGACTATAGATTAGATTTGGCCCACTTGTAAGATAGTTTACTCTTAGTCGTGAGTTATCGGTTTACTTAGTCGCACACACGCATACACTCGGTATCTATGTTTGTGTATGTTTGTGTGTGTGAGTGTATGTTTGTGTGTGTGTATATATATATATATATATATATATATATATATATATATATACACACACACACACACACGTGAGATGAGGATATTATATGTTGTGGAGATGAGTCGATATGATCGGATATGATGCCGTGAGATTTCTGATATATGATCGAGTCATGATACTGTATACGATATGATATTATAATGGATCGTTGGGCGATATGTATTCATACATGCGATAATATGTGAATTGATGATAATTGAACGTACGAGACATTAGAACCGTACCCATGATCGTGATATTGTACGAATGATGATATTATGTATGGTTTTGACCCGTACCCTCGATTTTGAGGATGTCGTACGATGGATATTACCGTACGAGACGTATAAGATGATTAATCCATACTCGTGACTCGAGAATGCCGTACTATATATTATACAGTACGTAACGCTATGAGACTGGATCGCCGACTACTAGGTGTATCGACTCGGAATATTTGTAGATTTTCTTATCCCCCCGACTAGTTTCTTAGTTTAGTCTCTTAGTTGTTAAATAGATGCTAGACCTGGCTTGAGTCATACTTATTTTCAAAACTAACGAATCATGAGTATTTTCAAAGGCCGTCCCTTTTCTCAAAACACCGTAGTCCTTACTTTTCTAAAAACCACGATTCGTGTTATTTCAAAACACAAAAACTGTATGACTCGTATACCTATATGTATATCCCCTATTGTTGCGTTTGCTATTCATTTTCTGTTATATTCATGTTGCTCTCATCGCACTTCATATATATACATGTGTTTTCTTTAGCTTTTATGATCTCGCTGTTAGGACACCAGCACCATTACCGATAATGTGTATGTTGCAGTTACACTTGCTTGCCGGCTCACACACATCATCATCGGTAATTGCTATGTCACGTACACCTTAGAAAAGTTACTTCATTGATATAACCTGCTAGCTGGTAGTTTAAACATATTATTAGTATGCTTGGTCTCATATGCTAGCCTAGATATTGCATTCCTTACTTAATTACCCGATGCATTCATATATTCATTCTGTTATGTGCTATCGTGTGGCTTTACGCCGATATTCACTGTTCATTGACTCGTGATTTGAGATTTCGGATCTTTCATGAGATTTCTGGATTTGGGAAACCGCATGTGAAGTTTTATAAACTTATGATTATTTTAAAAAGAGAATGATGCAGTTTTCCTTGATATGATATTTCATGTCCACCATGATGTTTTCTCGGTTCTGAGCTTGGTTTTCGAGATCCGATTCAAGGAGTAGGATGATCCGTCTGCGAGTATATGGTGGACATGGTAAGGTACCCTGGGGCAATAAACTCGAGTTGTAGACGATGAGCCTGGCAGGGGAGCACTACCTACCGGTGATAGTTGGCGCGGCGGATATCTGGAGGATACCAACCGTAGTCGTGAGATTGGATGATATGGGCCAATCCGGACCGATGTAGCCCGAAATTTGAGGATTTTGTGTCGATATTGACACGGATTTCTGTCGATTTTATTGATGATACTCCAGTTTTGTACAACAAATCTTACTGAGGTAAGAGCACAGCTTTCTCGTACAGATATATTCTGATTTCATTCTTGATGCATTCGTACATCATATATGTGACATGTTTCTACTTGAGGCACTAACACGAGCACTTGGTATTACACTTATGTTTAGATGGTTACCTTTGCCACTACTAGATATTTCAGTGTATATTATGAGTACATTATTGTATGACCTAGGAGATCGTCATACATGCGATTTTTACTCGGTGATGTCTTCTACTCATGAGTTGGTAACTCACCCCTGTTGTGCCACAGTTTTCTTTGCAGGTTCGGCCGTACAGGTTCCGTTGCGGTTTGCTGGCACATAATTTCTTTCGGGCAATTGCTTGGTAGGTGGGTTCACTTGCATCGTGACCACCGTTGCACATGCACTTTATATTTCAGTTGTATCTAGTAAAAGGCTCCATCAATCAGACTATGTATATTCGTAGACTTAGAAACCATTACTGTATATTCTTTCGGCCTTAGAGTCGAGCTCATGTATTTTCATTATCATTTGGATTTCTTGATGATACTTTAGTTTTCTTATTTTCTTTTTGTGTTTTGATCCTCGCCTTTCGGCGTTTTATATTTCTTTACTTGCGTGGTTGTTTCCGCCAATTGGCGAAGAGCTAGCTCCCGCTTTGGGATGCCTTATATTTTATTGTTTGTATCGTTTTTGGGTTCAGTTTTACAAAGGAGGTGCTGCCAAATTTTCAATGACGAAAATGTTTTTAAGTTAAATATAAACATTGTGTTTTCGTATACTATTATCTATGTTTTGTAGAAAGAACTTGGTTTCATTATACCATTCTTTCAAAACTCCACCTCCACTATTTTCCCTAAAAGGTTTAGACTTCTGGGTTTTTGGTTTACTTGGATTAGGTGGAGTCTTATAGACTTCACATGATTCAAGTGCCAGTCACGTGCCTTTCGGGGCGTGACAGCAAAACTGACCTGCATGGTAAGACTTCATGCAGAACTGACCTGCATGGGCCGCCAACAAAACCCGTCATGCCCCGCTTCCCAGTGTACGGGTAAGGAGACATGGCGATGCTGCGACATATTTACTCAGAAGTAAATACGTTAAGCGTAAATAAGCAATATAAATGTAAAGCACAAGAATGACAAGAGATGTAATAAAACAACAACTTTTTATTGATAACCATTCTTTACATACAACTGAAAAGTAAAGTACAATGAAAGAAAGCGATGCCTAAACAATGGCATATGAACTGAAAGAAAAGTAAGTATAAGTAGGAACTAGAACTCTGGCTCTTCAGTGAACAGCTCCAAATCGTCCTGGCTGGGCTCGATCTCCTGCAATTTGGGTCCTCCTGACAACATTCCAAAGAAAGAAGAGACAAGAATGTCGTCAGTGAATTAGCGCTCGGTAAGTCCCAAAAGATATAATGTAATAGATAGGTAAAGATAATAGAACTGATAAATCATCTGTTTGTTATGTTAACGTAGTTGTTTATAGCTTGGTACAGAAGGTATCAGTGTATACAAGAGGAGTCCAACTTATCCCGTGAACTATGGTAACCCGTAGTACAAGACCCCGTCAAAATCCACGGGACAACGGCACAGGATTTTCTTGTATGTGTCTTTTAGAGACCATCATCGTGTCACTTTTAACACATTCCGTACCAGTCTAACCCTTCAAAACCCCGTAATGTATATTGTATTGTTTTGTAGATATAAGACTTGCCGAAACCATGGTATAAATTGTTCATGTAAAACGTTCAGGATGTTAACGGATAGTCATGTAGTCAAGTCAAGATATATCCATGGTTCGGTCAAGTCAAGTCATGCTGTATATTTGATAAAATTCTAGTATTCATGTTCAAGTTCAAATGTTCATGTTTGGTATATTGGATTCATGTTGAATTGGAGTTATGATTGGATTGTATTCATGTTTAGATTGTATTCAGATTAGACTGAGACTCAGATTGAGTCAGACACTTAAACAGATTTGGATTCCTAAATTAGGTTTTGGAGTTATCGGTAACTGCTGCACATGGATTGCAGGATTTGTGTATTTTTCCAAGATAATTACCATTGATAACCCCATTTTAGTTTTCTATCTTAAATATGCAAGCACCTACTTTCTCCGCCTCCCTGAGACTCAAAAGAATTGGTCCCGCTTAAACCTATATTTACTAAGGTTCTTAATGTAAATTTAATACAACTTGAGGGGGTTTTATGAAAAATATTTAAATATACATTCAAAATAAACCTTAAATATTTATTTATATTCTTTAGAGTTGTCATGGATGTGAATTTTTGGAGAATGAGGTATCTTACTAAATATATATATAGTTTGAATAATTCAAGGTATTTAGTGTAAAATTTGACTTGTATTGATTCTTGATGGTATTATCATGAAACTTGTCGTTATTTATATTCTAGAAAACATGGAATTTTTATTATATATTAAAAATAGATGGTTTGATAATATTTATATAATTATTAAATATTAATTTTTATTATTAAATAGAAATTCTCGTTTTTCTTAAAAATTATATTAAAATTCCATCGAGATCGTATGCTCCATAAGGAGGTCTGCATCTCGCCCTACTAGATCGATGAATATGCGGTAACCTACACCATCCGATTCGGATTCCCAAAAGTGGGTTGTAGAGGCACAATCGTAAGGAATTTAAAATAACATAATTTAAAGAAATCCGGTTTTTAATAGTTTAGGGTATTTATTTGAAAAGTCGTATTTTGCCACAAGATATTGGTTTCAAGCGAATCGTGCTATGTCAAGATGTGTGTATGTGAGAGGTAGATCATTATTTCGTGAGGTTTTCTAAAGGTATGCTAAGCTTAAAAGATGTCATATGTAAAGTTTGTGGTATTTAAACGAAAAACGCTAATTAAAGTTACACAACATGATATTTTAAGATGAAAATTGTTCTCAATATTTGTTTCATGATTACTAAGCAAGATATAATGATATGGATGAGTAACTCTTAAGAAGAAATGAAATTTTAAAAGTTTTAGAAATGAATGTCGGTATAACTCCACTCACCGACATGATTTTGAAAAGAGATCATTTTAAGATAGGAAGAGAGATAGGACTTACGAGTTAAAATGAGAGAGGGGAGGTATAGGATGAGAAAAGTAGATTCGTGGAGTCGCGGGGTTGCAGGAATTGTCTCGAATCCTCGCCGGAAGTCGTTCTTGAGCTAACTACACTTGTACTCTTCTAGGACTTAGAAAAATTTAAGAATTTTGACAATATATTTCAGAATGAAGAGGCTAGGGTATGGGGTTGTATTTATAGTGTGGAATTAGGGTTTTAGAAATGACATATTGAATTAAAATGCATTAAAAATTGGATTAATGCTGAATTTTAATTCTCTGGATAATTGCAGAGAAAACAAACAGAACAGGGGTTAAGGGGGTAGGTTAAGGGTTTAGTGTGCAAAGCACGGGGGACTATCCCCTACGGACGGTCGGCGTTGCCGGCCCCTTGGCGCATCTCGCCGGTTCAATGGGGGATTTGGGTGCTTGGATTTTGGCCACGTGTCCTCGGCTGTATTAATACAATTTTGCATATGTTTGATTTTCTGTGACTTTTCATTTTACGTGTATTGTACGTGTAAACTTTGGGCTTCCAAAAATTTTAAAATAAAAATTCAGAAAAAATATATGTGGCTGATGGGATTCGAACATAGGGGTTATGTTACAGCAGTGTAAGGCTTTACCAATGAGCTACAAGTGTTTTCTTACTGTTCTTAAGCAAGTATAAATTTTAAATTGTGCTCAGGCTTGCAAACCATTTCTGTACTTTTAAGAAGACAAATTTTGTACAAAAAATTAGAGTCGTTACATGGCCGGTTTTACTTGGGAGTTTGGTCTTGGAATTTTGGTGGTGTTATGGGATCTTGGATTTAGGTTTTCAAGTGTTGTTTGTTTTTGCCCAGATCTCATATTATGTTATCTTTGTGTTGGGGCAATTATATTTTATTATATATATATTTATTTATATTTTTTTTTTTAATATTTTTTTTATTTTATTTTTTTTTTTTTTTTTTTTATTATTTTAATTTTAGTGGGGGTTGCACATATAAGTATCTTGTGATGGTTTGTATATATGAAGTATTGGATCGTCGTGGATAAATAGCCGGGGGATGCGAGAAGAGTATTTTCTTTTCTTTCATTCATTTAAATTTGTAAATTGATATAATATTATTTTTGCGGGGCACATCCGGGTTGAGATTTTAGCCACCGTTTATTATTTTATTTACTAATTCTTGCACCTAGAATAAACCTAAGGTGGGTTGCACAAACTATCGGGTTCTTGAAGGGCTGGGTGGCCTACTCATTTTATTGAGGGAGGTTGCTTCACTTCGGGAATTTAGTAGGTAGTTTGCCGCACCCGTAGGGGTCTAAAGTGGGATTTGGCTATTCATCACAATCATGGAATCCGTCTTTCGTTATAGGCTAAAACGAAACACGGAATTCCCAGTATATTCAATATATTCATCTGTGATCTGTGATCTGGAATGCCTATTATTGCGTGATACAAATGGTTATATATATATATAGTATATATAATAAACGTTGTTTATGTTTTGCAACCGCGCTAGTCCAGCCCCCGCCCTACCGTTACTTAAGTAACCTAACGGTGCATAACGGGGCCCCGTGGCGAATGCGGATGGCATAAGCGTACTTTCTATTTTCGTTTTTTTTCTGCAATGATAGGGTTAAATGATAGGACCACATTAATATTAATTAATTTAAGGAAAACAAACCAAATTTTAAATCGTTGGAACAATTTCAAAACCACTCGGTTTTCTTGAAAAACAACTTTTAAATGCGGAGCCTAAACCATTCCTTTTAAAAGCTATCATGGTTCCTTCGACTATATCAAGTTCATTATGTTCACGGTTTCACCAAAACTCTCTGTAGCCCTCCGTCATTTCAGATGGGTATTCAGTAGTATTCAAGCTATATATTTTGACCTTCGCCAAGGCATAGTGATTGGTAGCTGTTGGGTATTCATTTGTAGTATAGATAGATGCGTTGATTTGGGACAGCCGTACAGCTATTTTGGCCTTCGTCAAGGGTTTGTACGGGTTGGTTCAAATTAACCTGGATAATGACGGATAGAACTTGACTTGCGTCTTATGATATATTGGCCTTCGTCAAGATCATAAGCGCCTAGAGCAAAAATCCACATCGGGAGTTTCTAAGGAAAATGAAACTTGCTAGTGTTGCATACCATTTAGAGTGTGATGATTTTGGTAGGATTCCTTCAAGGTTGTGACACAATGATATTTGGATCCCGATCCGACTGAGAGTATCCGCTACTCTTCGGAAGATTTTTTCACTAAACAATCAATGCTATAAACCAAGTAGGTGCCTAGAACGGTGTTAGCAGGGCTACGCCTCCAGGGAAAAGAGATTATGTAATTAAGGAACTTCGTAAAAACATTGAAAAACCTCCCTCGAAGTTCCAACACTAGCCTGGCCGAAAGGTTAAGCTAGAATTGTAGGGTGAGATTAATCCTGACTAATTCTTCTTTTATGGTTTGAAAGAGGATTCGAGAAACAGTGGGAGTCATACTGTTTAGATAAATTAATAACCAATCTAAACTTACAAGAGCATCATGCTGAGTGTTTCTTCTCTCTCTCCTAATTACAGCGACCAAAATGACCGGGCTTAAGTTACTGCTGGATAATAATAAATTGACTGGGCCAAACTATAAAGATTGGCTAAGGAATGTCTAGATGGCCATTACCTATGGCAAACTGGGCTATCTCCTTACTACCAAAGCCCCTGCCGTCCCAGGTCTAGATTCCACCATCGTGGATGTTGAAATCCATAAGACATGGGATAAAGACAGTGTGAGAGCCAAGTGCCTCGTGTAAGCCTCAATGGATTATGAACACTAGAGACGGCACGAGAAGATGGACTTAGTTTCCATCTTGCTCCATACCAAGGATTTATATAGAGTGCAATCTTGTATCGTAAGATATGAGACCTCGAAAAAATTATTTCAGGCGAGATTGGCTGTCGGGTCATCTGTAGGGAACCACGTCCTTACGATGATTAGCTATATTGAAGAGCTCACGGACTTTGGGACCACGTTGGAGAACGAGTTATATACTGACTTGATTCTATAGTCCCTCCTCTCCACCTACGCCCAGTTTATCTTGAATTTCAACATTCAAGGGAAGGAAGTTTCACTTCCAGAGCTCCTCAATATATTGAGGAGCACTGAGGGCACCCTGCAGAAATCCAGGGATACACCCGCTCTGCTTATTAGGGAATCTTCCTTTTCTAGATCCAAGGAGAAAGCCAAGGGAGAGAAGAAGAAGGCTTCCACTAAGCCGATAGGCGGTGTCAGTAAGGTAGAGGGAAAAGGCAGGGTAAAAGTTTTGGGGCTAACGGTAGGAAAGGAGGAATATTTCTATTATTACGGGAAAAGGGCATTAGCAGAAGGACCGTAGGGCTTGGAAAGCCAGAAAGCAGGATTCGAAGCATGTTGTGGTTTCGGCTTCAGGTGTGTTTATGATTAAAAACTGTCTGTCAATTAACTTTACTTCCTGGGTACTAGATACCGGATCAGGATCTCATATCTATAATTTATTACATGCTCTGAAAAACCGTAGAGTTATCAAGACGGGTGATATGACTCTCAGGGTTGCTAATGGAATGAGCGTGGATGCTGTATCCGTAGGGGAATATCACCTAGGATTGACAAGCGGGCAGATTTTGATTTTGCGTAACTGTTTATGTGTACATATCTTTACTATCTAAAGAAGGTTATGATTTTACATTGGTAAGCGATATCGTCCACATCCACCTTAATCATACTTTGATTGGGTCAGGTACACTAGATAACGGTATATACGTATTAAATCAAGCTCAGGTTTTTAATATTCAGAACACACTTACAAGAAAGTCTTCGGAATTAAATCAGGTTTTCTTATGGCATTGTAGACTGGGCCACATCAATGAAACACGGTTGACGAAGTTACATAAAGAGAGATATTTAGATCCGTTTGAATTTCAGTCTTATGCAACTTGTCAATCATGTCTCAAAAGAAAGATGACAAAGACTCCGTTACCTGGACATGGAGTAAGAGCCAGCGAGCTCTTGAGACTCATATACAGCGACGTGTATGGTCCAATGTCTACACATGCAAGAAGTGGTTATTCCTACTTCATTACTTTTACGGATGATTTCTCAAGATATGGACATATATTCTTGATGAAACATAAATCCAAAGCCTTTGAGAAATTTCAGGAATACAAGAATGAAGTAGAAAAACAAACCGACAAAAGTATCAAGACACTTAGAACTGATCGAGATGGTGAATACTTAAGTGCCGAGTTCCTGGATCACTTAAAAGAGAATGGAATTCTCTCTCAGCTTACTCCTCCATACACACCTCAACACAATGGTGTATCGGAAAGACAGAACTGAACCTTATTGGATATGGTACGTTCCATGATGAGTAACGCTGAGTTACCGTGATCCTTCTGGGGTTATGCACTAGAATCAGCTGCATATCTTTTGAACAAGATTCCTACTAAATCAGTGTCTACCACACCATATCAGATGTGGAGTAGGAAGAAATACTATCATAAGTATCTAAAGACATGGGGATGTCTAGCTTTTGTAAAAAAGCAGCATGCGGACAAGCTCGAGGCACGTTCAGTACTGTATAAGTTTGTGGGATACCCAAAGAACTCCAGCGGGTATCTTTTTTATTACGCGGAGGAACAAAAGGTCTTTGTTTCTTGGCATGACCATTTTTTGGAGACTCAATTTCTTGAAAAAGAAATAAGTAGGAGCGCAATATAACTGGAAGAAATTCCAGAATCACAAGCTATTACTGAAAGCATGGTGGAACCAGAAGTTTCAAAAGAACCGGACATCCCCAAGCCACTCCGCAGGACTAGTAGGCAGTCTTATCCGCCCGAGAGATACTACGGTTTTCTTATAGACGGGATAGAGAGGATTGCATCATCGACGATGATGAGCCAACTAGCTTCCAGCAGATGGACGTAAAGACCGCTTTTCTGAATAGAAATTTGGAAGAGTGTGTTTATATGGATCGGCCAAAGAGTTTCATAGAGAGTGAGAGCAGCAGAAGAGTGTGCAAGTTGCTTAAATCCAGTTATAGATTAAAGCAGGCATCGTGGAGTTGGAACATCTGTTTTGATGAGATGGTCAAGAAATTCGACTTTATCAAAAATCCAGATGAACCATATATTTATAGTAAAATTGTAGCGAGAACTGTGGTATTTCTCGTCTTGTACATGGATGACATTCTCCTGATAGGAAATAACATTCCTATGCTACAACCAGTCAAAGGATTCTTGTCACAAAGGTTCTCCATGAAGGATCTTTGTGATGCCTCCTACATTCTGAAGATCCAGATCTATCGTGATAGATCTAAACGGATGTTGGGACTTTCACAGTAAAGGTACATCGACACCATACTGAAAGGATTCAGTATGGAAGATTCAAAGCGCGTTAATTTACGGGCTTGTCACGGAATCACCATCTCCAAAGAGATGTCTTTCAAGACTGATTTGGAAAACGATCGCATGAGTATTATACCCTACGCTTATGCGGTAGGCTTTATAATGTATGCGATGTTGTGTACCTGACCAGATGTAGCTTACACACTGAGCGTTGTACGCAGGTATCAGTCAAACCCAGGGGAGAAACACTGGATATCAGTGAAGAACATTTTCAAGTACCTGAAAAGGACTAAGGAGATGTTCTTGGTGTGAAGACCTCCAGATCGAGATCTTCGCCGACTCCAGCTTCCAGAGTGACAAGGATGACTCCAATTCCATATCGGGTTATGTCTTTACCCTCAATGGAGGGATGGTCTGTTGGAAGAGCTCCAAGCAGGACACCGTTGCTGACTCGACGATGGAAGCAGAGTATATTGCTGTATGTGACACCGCGAAAGAAGTAGTCTAGATGAGGAAGTTTATGACAGAGCTTCAGGTGGTCCCGTCTATTGTTGATCCAATACCACTGTATTGTGACAACAATGACGTTATAGCTTTAGCGAAGGAACCAAGGTCTCATCAGAAGTCCAGACACATCTTGAGGCAGTTCCACCTGATCAGGGAGATCGAGGTGCGGAGAGTAGAGATAGAAAACAACACTGCAGATCCACTCACAAAGGCCATCCCTCAGACATAGTTCGAGAGGCTAATCGAGAAGATAGGTCCGCGATATGCCAATACATGGCCATAGTGCAAGTGGGAGATTGTTAGTGATATATGCCCTAGAGGCCATTATTGTATCATACTAGATTGTATATTACATTTTGAAAGCTTGGTATATTCACAGTTATAATAATAGTCTTGCTCAAAATGGTAGTATGCTACTTGGTTTGATTCTACCTCAATATGTGCATGTGTTTCTTTTAGCATATCGCTTATACATATTGGTAGAGCCCTTAGGATTTTTGCTTGATTACCAGTATTGTGATGGCAGTCACACTAGTGGGGGCTGGATAGTCTATAAGCACATCCTTATACACGTTCCTAGTCGTAGGATTATCGAGATGGGGCATAGATGCTCCGGAGTAGACTAGTGTATACGCTTCTCATCCCAACATGGAAGATGGTCTGTCCTACAGCCATTGGTATGTCGTACCGGAGATAGTATACAAGTGCTCAATGGGTTATGAGTTACACTGGACGGACTCGTTGGGAACTGTTGGTTGGTATTATACCTATCGTCAGGTAGCAGTTCCCGGCCGCATGAGTACAGGTTAGTTCGTTGACTTGATGTCACTATTCGTCTCAAGTGTGTTCCCACTGCACTTAGATTACTACCCTACCACGGCTCAAAGGAGTCGTGCAAACAAGCAGTAGTTGGGTGCAGTCCCGAAACACTTGGAGGCAGTAGCGTTTAGATAGGATTCTTCTCTCCCGGTATTGGGGGTTGATATCACGCTGTGTTCGGAAAGCCATTACACAAACTCCATGGCCAGGGAAAGTGAGATTTACTGGTAGGTATTTCCGTAGTTTCTCAGGGTGTATTGAGCTCTACTCCAGCATGAATTATTGCGCTGTTAGGAGTCTGACGTTTACCATCCCCCTAAGCCTGATATGCGAGTATCTTAGACGAACAGACCGGATTGTACGGAGATTATCACAAATAGTCTCAGTAAGCGTTCGAATGAGTTTGCTCATCGGCCTTCTTATCGACAGATACCTGGGTAGCTGTTACGTGCAGCTAGTACCGCTAACGGACTTGTGGTTAAACCCACTGCCAGCGTACTGTCGAGTCTTTAGAGTCCCACACAGAGGGTTTCCCTGCTTTGGGAAAAACGATGTAGAGGCCGTATGGTTTTACGGCAGGGTTCCGATCACATATGTATACTGGCTACACGTATGTTGTTCGGACGGATAATACTAGTGAGCTTTGGTTTAAGCCGGATCCTAGTATTATATTATTGGATTATTATTATCTCATTGTATTCGTATTTTTCGTAATACGAATACGGGTATGTATATACGGTGAGTGCATTCTTGTAATTTCACAAGAGATGTTTCTAGAAGGGGACACCCTATTATTTGGTTTATCTTTTTTGAGAAATAGATTAATGAGATGGAAATTGGAGACATCCATGGTATAGAGTGAGGCATGGCTCTTTGTATTTGTTTATTAGTTTGGACTCACTATTCAAGCATGGTTGATATTTTCTATTGGAAAATATTGCATGCTTAAATGAGTGAAGTGTGTGAGCCATTCTTCACTTGCCATAACTTTTGCTCATTTGTTCATTCTCTTTCTTTCTCCATACTTTCCTCTCCTTCTTCCTCAAAGCCCTAACCCTCACATGAGTTGTGAACCCTAGGGTCTCATGAGATAAAATACTCCATTAGTTACTCTATATCTTCCGGGCTACCTAGCTTAGCGAACTAGATACCCTAGTTACCTCGGTTTAGAGGTTGGAGCTTGAGATATATACTCTCGGGTGGATCATCTTCGACACGAGGAGGCCGACGATCAAGAACGATCCGGATCTTCGAGGAGCTCAAGGAGAGGAGGAGAAGAAAACCCGAAGGACAAGGTTCTAAGAGGTATAAAACTCTTACTGAGTAGTTAACCCTCCAAGTAGATTTACCTAGTTAAGGTTTCTGTTAAGATCCTGGAGTTTAGTCGGTATTGCGAAGTAAGAAAAACCGTTTTTTGTAAATTCCGCCTTCCCGCGAACCCGCGGGGTGCACGACATCGACTTACAGCTTGCTAATTACAAAACCCTAATTCTCTAGTTCGATTCTTTTTTAGTATATTTAGACCTTTAATTTTTTTAAATTGCATACTTGATGCTCATTGAAAGATAGTAGAGGTGCTAAGACATACTTTCATGGTATCAGAGCCAAGTTAGAAGCTTAGGAGTAGCATAGACGAAATTAAAGTGTTCTATCGGTGTTTTAAACTCATGAATTTGCTGGTTTCTGTCTAATTTTTCAAAAGTTGAGATTTTTGATATTAAAAATGCTCAGAAAATCATGCAGGGTATTCTTTGGAGGCAAAAGAAGTACGAGGGTCTAATTCCTTAAAGTGGCTTAGATCATGTCTTGGCCGCGGTTCTGCCGCCGACTTGAGGAGTCAAAGCCTCGTTCTTCTTCTGCTGCTTTATTTTGACATTTTGGATTTTCTAGATATTTTAAAGAGGCTCAAAGGGTTGAAATCTCTGTGAATTGCTGTTGTTTGAAACATCGATCGAAGTGTTTAATATCGTCTATATTGCTGTGATACAATTTTTAGAATCCACATTGATTAGTTTTATGAAAACTAGTTAATGATTTGTAAACCTCATATTTTAGTCTCAAATGATGGATTACCATGGAGTTTGGATTTGGATCGAAACTACGTCGTAATCTCGTATCGTACGCGAATACTCGCCGGGAGACACTAGTAGACATCCACTCCCCATTGCCCTGACCAAGTGACTATAAGAGAATCCTATGGCCAAAAGTATCCACTCGGATGCTCGCGGCCACGGTGTTCCGTCTAAGTGCACTTCGTTGACGGCCTCGGGTGTGCGACCATCTACTAAAGTTCCCGACGAGCCTTCGAATCATTAATCGGGAATCTTGTTGAATTGCCCGGCTTAATTTTTGAAAAGTGTTTTCAATTCGAGACTTAAATGTAAGATTTATAGGGTTAGGCATGAAATTCGGAATATGTGATAATCCGACTTTATGATGTCTAAAGATGCGGATTCTAATTATTGTACTTTTCATTTCTTTTGTGTGACTGTAAGTGTAATATGTGTCGGTATTCCCGATCTCGTTGCTCTACGACAACGATATTAGAAATACGCATATTTACTTACGTTGATGGCATGTAATGTTATTTTGTTGCTATCTTTATGTTATATTAGATTGTTGTGATTGAATAACCGGGGTTTTTACGTGAGATGGGAGTTTTTCAATTTTCATTCATGTAAATATTTGGATGTAATATTCTTTTATTGGGACAATTCCGGATTGAGGTTGTTGTCTCCATTCGATATATATTATTTACTTTACCGCCTTAGGATAGACCCAAGATGGAGAGCACAAGTAACTGGGTTCTAGAGTCCAGTGGGAGGCCATCTCGAAGAGTCGAGACCGGTCGCCTAACTTTAGAATTGGCAAGATTGCTTACCGTTCTCGTAGGGGTCTATGGGTGTAGGCTTGGCTATTCATCACGATCATGGAATCCGTGTTTTTCGTTACTGGTTTAATCTAAAACACGAACCTCCTAGTATATTCTATATTTTATATATCTGCTTCTGCTGTTCTGTAATGTGATGTGGTGTGATCATATAACTGCGTAAGATGAATGCTACTTATATATATGATATATTAGTAGACAATATATATGTTTTGCATCTGCGCTAGTCCTGACCCCATCCCGTCGTAAGTTAAGTAACCTTACGGTGAAGACTCGGGTCCCTGTGGCGAAAGCGGATGTCATATATGTTTGTTTTATTTTCATTTCTTTTGTGATGTTTAGGAAACATAATTGATGGGACATCATTAATAAGATTAATAAAAAGAAAAGAAACCTAAAATGCAGAATCAAATTTTTCAAAAAGGTAGCTCTAGTTCTTACTTTGCATAGCGATATTCCATTATGAATATCCAGCACCTCATTCGATAAGGAAAGAGCCTAGATCTCTTCACCGGGAATAAGCTTTTTAGCAAAACTAGCATATGTTACAACCCACTTAGTTTATTTTGAAAACTACTCGATTTTTAAGACGGAGCTTAAACCACTCCTTTTCAAATCACTAGATTCTACAACGATATCAAGTTTATTATGTCAAAGGTTTTCTTCAAAACCATTTGTAGCCCTCCGTCTTTTCAAATAGGTATTGTTTAGTATTCGTGCTATGTTTGTTGACCTCCGTCAAGGCACAGTGTACGGAAGCTGGGTAATACTTATCTGCAGCATGTTGATGTGATCGGCAGGGACACTCACACAGCCTTGTTGATCTCCGTTAAGGGTTTGTGTGGGTGGGTTTGAATCGATCAAGAAATGACGGGTTGAACTTGACTGGCGGCCTATGGTTTGTTGACCTCCGTCAAGGACATAGGTCGTTAGGGGTAAAAACAATTATCGGGAATTTCAAGTGTTGAAATTTGCAATGAGATTGCATACCTTCTATGTAATAGTTGGATCCCATTACCCACTGCGAGTAAGTGTTACTCCTGAGAGAGTTTTCCACTTTATAATTAGCTAATACAGTAGGTGTCTAAGAAAGATGTTAACGGGGTTATGCCCCTGCGGAAACGAGGTTATTTAATTAATTTCATGCGAAAACACGGGGAGACTCCCTCGGAGTACCAACACCTGCCTGGCTAACCGATTAGTAAACTTATAGGGTGTAATTAATCCCAGCTAATCTTACCTTTTAGGGTTTGAAGGAAGGTTTGATAAAAACAGTGGTAGCCATCATGATTAGATAAGATAATAACCAATCTAATTTTGCAAGAGGGCACGCTAAAGTGTTTCTTCTCTCTCTCCAGGTAGCGACCATGTCACGCCTTAATCAAGATAATAACATGGATGTATTGACCGAACCCGTTTATTATACTAGGCCGGGGAACGCTAGTTTCACTCTATCTCATGACAACTGTCATAAGTCTGGGTAAGGGATAGGGAAATGCAAGAATTTCCATGCAACCCGAATGAAGAAAGAGCATTCTAATGCATCTTCTTCAGGTGTGTTAGTTATTGAAAACCGTTTCTCAGTATGCTCTACGTCCTGGGTATTGGATACCGGATCAGGATCCCACATTTATAGTCTGTTATAATGGTTAAAGAGAAGTAGAGAACTGAAAAAGGGTGATATGTCTCTTAGAATAGGGAATGGAGCAATTGTTGCTGCCGAACCTGTCGGCGAATATCACCTAGTATTGTCAAATGGTAATACATTGATTTTGAACGACTGTTATTTCGTACCATCTATGATGTGCAATATCATATCCATTTTTTTATTAGATAAAGAATGATATAACTTTGCATTAGAGAAAAATGTTATGAACATTTTCCTAAATCAAGTGTTGATTGGGTTTGGTACGTTGTGCAATTGTTTATACGTTCTAAATCAAAATACAGTTCTAAATATACAAAACACACACAAGAGGAAAAGTTAAGAAATGAACGAAACCTTCTTGTGGCATTGTAGACTTGGTCATATCAATGCGACCAGACTAGGTAAGTTGCATAAAGATGGATATTTGAATCCGATCGAATTTACATCTTATGAAACTTGTCAGTCGTGTCTCAAAGGAAAGATGACCAAAAATCCGTTTACGGGACACGGAGCAAGAGCTACCGAACTCTTAGGACCGATATATAGTGATGTATGCGGTTCTATGTCTACACATGCCAGAAATGGTTTCTCGTACTTCATTACATTCACCAATGATCTCTCAAGATTCGGACATGTGTTCCCGTTGAAACACATATCTGGAGCTTTTGAGAAATTCAAGGAATATAAGAGCGAAGTAGAGAACTAGACAGGTCAAAGTATTAAAATCCTTCGATCTGATCACGGAGGTGAATACTTAAGTACGGAATTCCGAGATTATCTAAAAGAGAATGGAATTCTCTCTTAGCTTACTTCTCCGTATACACCACAACACAATGGAATATCGGAGCGGAAGAATCGCACCCTATTAGATATGGTACGCTCTATGATGAGTATTGCTGAGTTACCTATTTCCTTTTGGAGTTATGCACTTGAGACAGCTGCATACATATTGAATAGAGTTTCTACTAAATTTGCGCCTACCACTTCATATGAGATATGGGAAGGGAATAGACAATGTCTTAATTTTATTAAGATATGGGGTTGTTCGGCTTATGTTAAGAAGCAAAATCCGGACAAACTCGAGATAAGGTCTGTTTTATGTAAGTTTGTTGGATATCCCAAACATTCGCAAGGGTATATCTTTCACCACATTGAGGAACAAAATGTGTTTGTTACTCAACACGCCACCTTTTTAAAAAAGAAATTTCTTGTAAAAGAAATTAGTGGTAATGAGTTAGAGCTGGAAGAAGTTCCAGATACATAAATTGCAATAGAAGATTTGGTAGAACCTGAGAATTCAATAGTCCCAGACGAACCTCAGCCACTCCACAGATCTACTGGGGTTTCTCATCCACCTGAGAGATACTACGGTTTTCTCATAGACGGTGGGAGCGAGGATTGTATCATGGAAGATGATGACTCCACTAGTTTCGAGCAGGCCATCATAAGTGGGGACTCTGTGAAATGGCTGGATGCTATGCGATCTGAGATAGAATTTATGTACTCCAACAAAATATGGACTTTGGAAGTTGCTCTTGAAGGGGTCAAATCCATTGGGAGCAAGTGGATCTTCAAGAAGAAAATTGGTGTAGATGGAAAAGTTGAGACCTTAAAGATAGACTTGTAGCAAAAGGTTTTCGTCAACGACCAGGAGTCGATTATGATGAGACCTTTTCTCCAGTGGCTATACTTAAGTCCATCAGGATCCTACTTGCCATTGCTGCATACCATGACTATGAAATCTGACAGATGGACGTCAAGACCGCTTTTTTAAATGGTGATTTAGAAGAGTGTGTATATGATACAGCCAGAGGGCTTCGTAGACAGTGGGAGCATCGAAAAGGTGTGCAAGCTTCTTAATCAATCTACGGATTAAAGCAGGTGTCGCGAAGTTGGAACATCTGTTTTGATATAGCAGTCAAAGAGTTTGACTTCATCAAAAATATAGATGAACCATGTACATATAAAAATGTTGTAGAGAGTAAGGTCGTATTCCTCGTATTGTATGTGGATGACATGCTCTTGATAGGAAATGATGTTCCTATGCTGCACTCGGTCAAACTCTTCCTATCACAAAAGTTCTCAATGAAAGATCTGGGTGATGCCTCCTACATCCCGGGGATAAAGATCTATAGGGATAGATCTAAAAGGATGTTGGGATTATCCCAATCCAGGTACATAGACACCATACTAAAGAGGTTTAGTATGGAAGATTTTAAGTATGGCAATTTACCTGCTTGTTCAGAAATCACTCTCTCCAAAAAGATGTCTCCTAAGACTGATTTGAAAAGAGCTCGCATGAACGTGATACCTTATACTTCTGTAGTTGGGTCTATCATGTGCGCGATGTTATGCACCAGACCGGATGTAGCTTACGCACTTAGTGTGGTAAGTAGGTATCAATCATACCTAGGGGAGAAGCACTGGATTGCTGTGAAGAACATTCTTAAGTACTTGAGAAGGACTAAAGAGGTGTTCTTGGTGTATGGTAACGGAGAACTCCAAGTGGAGTCCTTTATCGATTTGAGCTTCCAGAGTGATAAGGATGACAACAAGTCTGTCTCGGGATTTATCTTCATCCTCAACGGAGGGGCGGTATGTTGGAAGAGTTCCAAGCAAGATACCATTGCAGACTCGACGATGGAGGCTGAATATATCACTGCCAACGATACTGCCAAAGAGGCTGTCTGGATGAAGAAGTTCATTATTGAACTTGGTGTAGTTCTATCCATTGAGAATCCAAAACCTTTGTATTGTGATAACAATGGAGCTGTGGTTTTGGCCAAGAAATCTCGGTCCTATCAGCGATCCAGACATATTCTGAGGCGGTATCACCTGATCTGGAAGATAGTTGATCACCACGAAATCGAGGTCAGGAGATTAGACACGAAGGACAACACGGTAGATCCACTCACGAAGGCCCTTCCCTAGACACAGTTCGATAGACTTTTTAGGATGTTGGGTATACGATACTACAATAACTGGCCTTAGTGCAAGTTGGAGATTGTTAGGAATATGTAGGCCCTAAAGGCCATTATTGTATATTATAGTGGATGGTTATTGTAACGACTCTAAATTTACTGTACGAAATTTTTTAATTTAATATACAGAAAAGAGTTTACAAGCCTGGGTACAAATTATAAGTTAATTTTTGTTTAAGAACAGCAAGAAACAACTTGTAGCTCACTGGTAAAGCCTTTGCACTGTTGTGATGCAGCCTTTATATTCGAATCCCATCAAACACATTATTTTTTTCTGATTTATTTTAAAACTTTTTGGAAGCCCAAAAGCTTACACGTGCAATGCACATAAAAATGAAAAGTCTGAAGAAATCAAACATGTGCAAAAGGGAGTTAATACCGATATGAACACGTGGCTCCAATCCACCGGCCCTCTCCCCTCAATCGACCGGCGGAAATGCCCCCATGGCCGGTACCGACGGCCCCCCCGAGCCCAATGAGGCCCGAGTTTTGCACACACGGCCTTTCCCCTATACCTAACTACTCTGCACTGTTTGATTGCTCTGCAATCAAACAAAGCCTTTTAATTTCACATTTAAACCAAATTTTAATGCATTTTAATTCACCCTTTTAATTCTAAAACCCTAATTCCACAGTATAAATACTACCCAATTCCCTAGACCTTCATCATTCTAAAAATTATAGCAAAAACTCCTAAAGTTTCTTAAGTATAAGTGGAATAGAAGAGAAGTTAGTAAGCGATCAAGTTCCGACGAGAATCGGAGCAAATTCCGGCGACCCCGCGACACCACGACGACAACCCTCCCTTCCTACACCTTTCTTTAAGCCTCCTATAGTGTAAGTCCTTTCCAATCCTCAATCCTCTTTTTTAAAAGTTCATTTTCAAAACATATTTCGGAAGTGGAGTTTATACCGACGTCTTCTTCTAAAACTCTATAATTCCATTTTTCTTACATATTCTTCATTTATTCCTACACCATACTTGTTAACATAAAACCAATGCTTAGAATCAACTTTTAATCAAAATATCATGCAAAATATCTTTAAATTAACATTTACATTAAAATACCATGAAGTTTGTATATACCATCTTTATTTGTTTTGCTTAAACATACCCTTAGGAAAATTCACGAGGTAATGACCTACCTCTCACATACACACATGGTTCTATAGCACTCTTCAAACATATTTTTGTTACGATTACAATATTACATTAAAATACCATTTACTATACAACGGGTTTTCTTTTAAATTGTATTTTTAATTTCTTTGCAAATATGCCTCTACAACCCTTTTTAGGGGACCCGCTATTCGATGGTGTGGATTATCGCACATCCTTAAGCTAGTATAGCGAGATGCAGACCTCATCACGGAGAATTCGGTCTCGAAAGGTTTTAAATACCGGTTTTAAGAAAAACGCATTTTTCTACTTAATTAAAATTTTTAAATTTTAATAATTATATAAAAATTAAAAAATCCATATATTTTCAAAATATAATAAATTTATATTTTTCAAATGAAAGAATTACAGGTTTCATCAAGATACCAACAAAAGTCAAGTTTTACAGTAAAATACCATGAACTTTCCAAGCTAAGCTATTATCACTAAAATACCTCAAATCCCTAAAATTCACATCCATGGAAACCCTAAATAATATAAATAATTTCTCGAGATTATTTTGAAACTTTATTAAAAATATTTTTCATAAACCCCCTCGAGTTATATAAAACTATATTTAAGGACTTTAGTAAATATAGGTTTAAGCGGGATCAATTCTCTTGAGCCCCAGAGAGCCGGAGAAAGTGAGTTCTTGCCTATTTAAGGTAGAAAACTAAACTGTGTTATCAATGGTAATTGTCTTGGAAAAAGACATAAATCCTGCCGTCCATGTGCAGCAGTTACCGATAACTTCCGAACCTAATTCAGGATCTAAATCAGTTGTAAGTGTCTGACTCAGTCTGAGTATAATTCAAACATGATTTCAAACTCTAACATGTATACTTGAACATGAACCTGAATATCAAACCTGAATACAAGAGTTGACTTGACCGAACCATGGCTATAACCTGACATGACTACAAGCTTACATCCTGAACCTGACTACTTGAACAACTTGTACTCATGGTCTCGGCAAGTCTTATAAATATAATCTATACAAAACATTACGCGGGGTTAACGGGATAGATTGGTACGGAATGTATTAGCGTGGCACGAGATGATCATTAAAAGACACCCACATGAACTCTCGTACCGTTGTCCCGTGGGTTTTGACAGGGCCTTGTACTACATGTTACCATAGTCCACGGGGTAAAATGGACTTCTCTCGTATACACAAATAATTTCTGTACCAAGCTACAAACAACTATGTTAGAATAGCAATCTTATACCTGTATATCTTACCAGTTCAATTCTTATTACTTGCTATATTCGTTTCTTTCTTTTGAGATTTACCGAGCGCTAGTTCGCTGACGACATTCCTGTCCATTTCTTTTTTTGGAATGTTCGTCAGGAGGACTGGACTCTCAGGAGATCAAGCCGAGCTAGGAGGAATTGGACCAGTTCATTGCCTAGCAGGACTTCTAGTTCATCTTGTACTTATTTCATTTTGTATGCCACTGTTTAGGCATTGCTTTATATTATTGTATCTTTCCTTTTCAAAGCAGTTGTAATGTAAAGATGAATGTTAATAAAAGTTGCTGTTTATTTTATATCTCTTGTCAATTCTTGTGCATTTTATACATATATTGCTTAATTATACTTAACGTATTTATTTCTTAGTAAATACGTTATGGGCATGCCACGTCACCACTTCCGTACACTGGGAAGCGGGGCGTGACAGGTTTTGTTGATGGCCCATGCAGGTCAGTTCTGCATGGAATCTTAAACAATATATCACAAGAATTATAGGAATCAACAACTATACATTTCTTACATTTCAAATTTCTTGAATCTATCATAACCTTTCTTTTTCTGTCAAAGTCATGGATTCTCCGAACAACACAAGCACGAACGTCAATGGCAATACCCCACCACCTACTCTACCACCACCACCTACCGTTGCAGCTCCCATCAACGAACAAACGGTACTGCTCGAGGCAATCAAGAGCCTCCTGGAGGGTCACCAGCAGTAGACTGCTATCCTCATGCACCGTCTAGAAGCCGAGGCACCCGGTGTAGGGTTCCTAGGCATACCCATGAGGTTGTACAAGTGATCAAACATGGCCAATTCAAAATTTTCTATATGCCGAGAAACCCTAATGCGATCGTTGACTAGAGGTATAGGCGAAAACGATATAAGTTAACAACTTTAACTAAGAGTGAACGGAAAATACAACCTTTGTAGATCCGGTCCTCCACCTCCATAGCTCCGTGATGATGTCCCTCCGCTGCGATCGTCGGATCCCGGACTCTGGCGATGGTTTTGTCGGAGAAATGATCGGGCTAGGTCGTCGACTTCGATGCCGAAGATGATCTACGTCGAGGCAACTCAAGATCAAGCTCCAACTTTACCAAGTCATGAAACTTGTGAATAAAACACCCTATACTACATGGTAAGTGGTAGAGGATGAAGAAATAGGAAGTGGGTTCACTTTAGAATTGGATTTCTCACTCTTTTTCTCAAGGCACCATTGAAGCTAGAATGGTTTCTTCTTCTTGAAGAAGAAGAAGAAGAAGAAAAAGAATATGATAAGAAAAATGAATAAAGAAAATAAAGTGATTCTTATCATTTTAGCAACCATGGTTTAGTGTAGAGAATAAACTATAGTTTAGTTGAATGGTTAGGTTAAGGGATAAAGACAAAATGGTAGACTTTCAAAGATGCTTTGAAGCTTCAGAAAAGAAAACCACCATTTTATCCTTTCCAAAATGAATGAATAAATAAATAAATAAATAAAACAAACCCTAACCATTAACCTAATCATAGTTTAAAGCACACACACACACCCAAGTTTGCATGTATCATCAAACATGATACAAACTAGTGCACAAAACTATATCATATACACAATGTGCACATCAAGTGAGAAAATCCATCTTAAGTGAACAAATACTAGTTAATGCAAAGTAATATATCAAATATATAATTATACATTAAATCATTAAATCAACACTTGATTTAACGATCCGGTCATATCGCATATGACCGACTAATATCCGATGTATCGACTTATCGAATCAGTCCTCGATTCGATAACTAGGTTATATAGCATACAACCAATCGATACATTCATCGCGAGAATAGAATACGGTATCACATACACGCATTACTCTCGGTCCCGCACATATCTCATATGCGCTCCTATTTCGTTTCGCTTGAGCCAGGAAACCTCTGTGTAGGACTCTAAAGATTCGTCAATACGCCGGCAGTAGGTGATGATCATATCAAACACCCATAAGCCGCAAGCGGTCTGCTAAACGTAACGGCCACCCAGGTATTGAGCGATCAGAAGATCTACGAGCAAGCCCGCTCACACTCCTGTGAATCCAACCAGTAACACTTACCGTACAGTCCGGTCTGTTCGTCTGATTTGTCGCATATCTCGCCTAAGGGTGGTAAACGTCAGACCCCAGTAGCTTGATAAGTCATGCCGATATAAGGTCCATAACATAGCATGAAACTACTGATAACACTTACCAGTAGATCACTGCAACCCTGGCCAGGGATTTCCAGTTATGGCCAGTCGTGCATAGCGCAACATCAACCCCCAATACCGGGAGAGACGAATCCCCTCCTATCGCTCATTGCCTCCATGTGAATCGGGACTGTACCCAAAAACCACCTGTTTGCACGCCTCGGTAGAGCCGTGGTAGGGTGGAAATCAAAGCACAGTGGGAGACACATAAGACTCTATGACGATCTCGGGTCAACAGACTAAGCTGTACTAGTGTCACCAGAGAACTGCCATCTGACGTGAGGTATAATACTATCTGGGAGTTCTCGGCGAGTCCGTTCAGTGTACCCAGTCTCCACTGAGCACCCGCATACCATCTCTGATGTCAAACACCAATGGATATGGGATCATCCATCGCCCATCACATGGGTCGAGAAGATATGCGCTAGTCTACTCTGGAATATCGATGCCCCGTCTCGATATTCCCACGACTAGGAACATTGAAGGATGTACTCATTGATTACCCATGCGCCACTAGTATGATCTGCATCATAGTCCTGGAAGTCGAGTACACATCCTAAGGGCTTTATCAACATGTAACAGAGAGAGACAGAAAGTATACATGTTAAGATAAAGAGTAACCAGATAGCGTACTATCATGTCGAGCAAGAAAGTCCTACCTATATATGTCCCAGCATCCACTACAATATACATCCAATGTACAGTAATGGCCTCTAGGGCATACATATAACTAACAATCTCCGACTTGCACTAGGGCCATCTGTAGTAGTGGTTATAGTATCTCATACTCAACCATCCCATATAAGTCTCTCTCTGGGAAAAAGCCTTTGTGAGTGGATCCGCCGTGTTATCCTCTGAGTCTACCCTCCTAACCTCGATCACCCTGGAGATCAACTATCTTCATGATCAGGTGATGCTGCCTCAGAATATGTCTGGGTCACTGATGGGACCAGGGTTCCTGGGCCAAAGCCACACTTCCATTGTCACACAATGGTAGGAACCTAGTTCATCTCATGAACCAATATACACCCAAACTGCCTCTTTGGTAGTATCTTTAATAGCGATGTTACCAGCCTTTATCGTCTAGTTTGCCATGGTATCTAGCTTGGAACTCTTCCAACATACCGTCCCTCTACTGAGGGTAAAGACAATGCCTGCGACTGACATTCAGTCGACTTTATCACCCTGGAACCTTTCCAGTGATTTCACCTTTATCCTTTTTGGAGAATCCTTGTGATAAGAGGAGATTGACCGTTCGTAGCATAAGAAACTCTTTTCCTATCAAGAGTATGTTGTCCACGTATAATACGAGGATGACCACCTTACTCTCTACTACCGTTTTGTCTATACAAGGTTCATCTACCATTTTGATGAAGTTAAACACTTCGACTACCACATCAAAACAGACGTTCCAACTCCGTGATGCCTGCTTTATTTTGTAAAGCAACTTGCACACGTTTCCACTGCTCCCACTGTTTACGAAGCCCTCTGGCTGTGTTCTTATAGACGTTCCCTTCTAAATCATTTTAGAAAAGCAGTTATGGCACCCAACCACCAGATATCATAGTCATGGTATGTAGCAATGGCAAGTAGGATCTGGATGGACTTAAGCATAGTCCCTGAAAAGGTTTCATCATTATCCACGCCTGGTCGATGACGAAAAACTTTAACAAGTCTAGCTTTGAAAGTCTCAACCTTTCCATCTACACCAAGTAATCTTCTCAATATATACTTGCTCATGATGGGGATTTAACCCTTCAGATATAGCAGCTAAAGTCCATACTTTGCTGGTGTACATGGATTCCATCTCAGATCGCTAAGCATCCAGCCATTCTCACAGAGTCCCCACTCTCGATGGCCTGCTCGAAACTAGTTGGGTCATCATCTCATGATGCATTCCTCGCTCCCACTGTCATCGAGAAACCGAAGTATCTCTCAAGCAGATGAGGAACCCTGCTAGTTCGGCGGAGAGGCTGAGGTTCGTCGGGGACTATTGAATCCTTTGGTTCTTTCAAATCATCAGGTGCAGTTTTGTATAGCTGGAACCTTTCCAATTCTACAGAACTGACCTTGCCTCGATCTTGTCCGGATTTTGCTTTAGACATAGGCCGGACAATCCCAAATCTTAACTTACTTAAGAGATAGGCTCTTCCCATACCATATCTTATATGGAGTGGTAGGCAGTGATCTGATTCGAACCTAATTCAATAGGTATGCAGCTTCTCAAGTGCACAACCCTAAAAGGAAATAGGTAACTCAGTAGTACTCATCATAGAGCACACCATATCTAATACGGTGCGATTGCTCCGCCCTGATACACCGTTGTGCTGTGGTGTATTCAGAGGAGTAATACTGAGAGAGAATCTCATTTTCCTTTAGAATAGTCCAAGAATTCCATGCACAAGTATTCTCCTCCCTGATCTTATCATAGGACATAATACTTATACCCGGTTTTTGGTTCTCTACTTCTAACTTATATTCTGTGAATATCTCAAAAGCTTCGGACTTGTGTTTCAACAGGAACATATGTCTGAATCTTGAGAGATCATCAGAGAACGTAATGAAGTATAAAGAACCAATCCTGGCATGTGTAGACATGAGACCTTACATACATCATCATGTATCAGTCCCAAGAGTTCACTAACTCTTTCTCTGTTTCCAATAAACAGTGCTATGGTCATCTTATCTTTGTGACATGACTGGCAAGTTTCACAAGATGTAAATTCAAACTGATTTAAATATGCATCTGAAATGTAACTTAAGCTAGTCGGGTCACATTGATATGACCTAGTCTACAACGCCTCAAGAAGGATCCGTTCATTTTTGAACTCTTCCTCTTGTGTGTGTTCTATATACTAGGAACTGTAGTTTGATTTAGAACGTCAATGCTTTTAGATAACGTGCCTGAACCGATCAACTTTTGATATAGGAAATGTTCAAAACAATATCCAGCAATACAAAATTTTATCATTTCTTTACTAATAAAGAGATTGATATGATTTTTTATATCAGGTTCGGTATCTAATAGCATTTGTTCAGAATCAATATATTGGTAATACAGGGTGACAGTGACCAACAGACTTGGCTGCAACACTTGCCCCGTTTTCTGTCTCATGAAACTTATCACCCGTTTTCAGTTCTCTGCCTTTCTGTAGCCCTATGTAACAGATTACATATCTGGGATCCTGATCCGGTATCAGATACCCAGGACGCAGAGGACACTGAGAAACGGTTCTTTATAATGAACACACCCGAAGGAGATGCATCATATGCACTTTCTTCGTTTGGGCGGCATAGGAATTCTGGTATTCCCCTATTTTCTGCTCTGTCTTATAACAATTATAAGTTGGAGTGGGACCAACGTTCTCCAGCTCAGTATAATAAGCGGGTTCAGTCAATAATCCGTATTATTATCTTGATTAAGGCGTGATATGGTCGCTACCTGGAGAGAGAGAGAAGAAAACACTCTGCGTGCGCTCTTGCAAGATTAGATTGGTTATTTATTTTATCTAATCAGGATGGCTCCCACTATTTTTATCAAATCTTCCTTCAAACCCTAAAAGGAAAGACTAGCCGGGATTAATTACACTCTACATGTTCGCCAATCTTTCAGCCAGGCCAGTGTCGGTACTTTGAGGGAGGTTCCCCGTACTTTCGCACGGACCTAATTATAGTAAACCTCGTTTTCCCAGAGGCTTAACCCCGTTGACACCTTTTTAGACACCTACTTGATCGGCTAATTGCAAAGTGCAAAACTCTCTCAGGAGTAACAATTACTCGCAGTGGGTATCGGGATCCAACTATCATATAGAAGGTATGCAATCTCATTGCAAATTTCAATACTTGAAACTCCCGATAAAGGTTTTTACCCCTAGCACCTATGACCTTAACTATGGTCAACAAATCATAAGTACTAGTCAAGTTCTACCCGTCATTTCGTGATTAATTAGACCCACCCACATGACCCTTAACTAAGGTCAACAAAGTCACGCGACTGTCCTAACTAATCGCATCATATGACGTGTAGGAAGACATCACTTAGCTACCGTACACTGTGCCTTGACTATGGTCAACAAATACAGCACGAATACTAAGTACTCTACTTCCTAAAATGACGGAGGGTTGCGAATGGTTTTTAATAAAACCTTTAACGCTTTGAACTTGATCTCGTTGCGGAATCAAATGGTTTTTAAATAGAGTGTTTTTGAGGCTTTTCTAGTTTTGCTAAAGGGGTCACTCCCGGTGAAGGGATCGTCGGCCTTTTCCTCATCGAATAAGGTGCAGGATATATCCCATATACCGCTGTGCAAAGCAAAAAACTATAGAAGCAATCAAAAGACAAACCGAGTGTGTAGCATCTGCCAGTTATTGCTAAAGGAGTCACTCCCGGTGAAGGGATCTCGGTCCTTTCCTCATCGAATAAGGTGCAGAATGTTCTTCAAGGAACACCACGATGCAAAGCAAGAACTGTAGCTACCTGTTTTTATTTTGAAATTCGATTCCACAACATCAATTAGGTTTATTTTCTTTCATTAATCTCATTAATGAATGTCCCATCATTTAACTCCACCTAAACATCACAGATAAATATAACGTACGCTTATGCCATCCGCATTCGCCTCGATGTCCCGTCTGCACCATTAGGTTAGGTAACTAACGCTAGAGTGAGGCAGGGCTAGTGCGGGTGTAAAACATAAGCAACATCTATATAATATATCATATATACTATATACAATAACTATCTGAACATATCACATGATCACATCACAGATAACGCAGCAGAAAATATCATATGAAATATTGGATATACTAGAACGTCCGTGTTTTTAATTTGAGCCTGAATAAAACACGGATTCCACGGTCGTGATGAATAGCCAATCACACACCCATAGACCCCTACGAGAGCGGCAAGCAACCCTACCAATTCTAGGGTTAGGAGACCCGGACTCGACTCCTCGAGATGGTCTCCCACTGGACCCTAGAACCCGGTTACTTGTGCTCCCCTCCTTGGGTCTATCCTAATGCGGAAAAGTAAATAATATACATCAACGGTGACATCTTCCGCAACCTGGAAGTGCCCCAATAAAAGAATATTACATACAAGTTTTTACATGAATGGAAAGGAAAAACACTCATCTCACATAAAAACCCCCGGCTATTCGAACACGACGATCCAATATAACATATCCAGCAACACATAACATCACATGTCATCAACGTAAGTAAGTATGCATACACCGATTGTCGTCGACGTATAGCAATGACAATCGGCAATACCACTACATACTACACTTACGGTCATAGAAAAGAAAGTGTAAAACAACAACAGTTGGAATCCGCAACCTCTTTCGACATCGCATGCCTAATCAAATGAAATACTTAGACATCGCATGCCTAACAATTATAAACCCCGCATTTTAGTCTCATTATCGAAAACTCTTTTCAATATCAAGTCGGGCAATTCAACAAGATTTCCGACATCCTGATCGAATGCTCGTCGCAAACTTTAGTAGACGGCCGCACCGCCGATACCGTCGACGAAGTGCACTAAGGCGGAACACCGCTACCGCGAGCACCCGAACGGATGCTTTCAGCGACGGGGTTCTCCTACAGTCACTTGGTCGGGGCTATGGGGCGAGGCTGTCTATTAAGTTTATCCGGCGAGTATCCGCGTACGCTACGTGATTACGACGGACTTTTGATCACATCAAAATTCCGTGGCAACCGATCAAGTGAGACTAAACTGCTATGTTTATAACATTCATTCAGTTATCTCATAACTGCTTATGAATTCCAAATGTTGTATCACATTCCGGATAAATAGAAAATGTTAAACTTTCCGATCGAACAATCGAACACCCAAGTTTTCCCGAAGCAGCTCAACACATGAAATAAGTTTAAAAACATTCACTTCATGCCTCAGTACCAACGGTCCAGCCATAGAAGGGTCAAGCCAACGTCTCACATATGGCACGCCGTACTGCCCCAAACCCTAAGGTTCAAAGGGCAGTTCAAGACGGTCACATAATCGAGTTAAGATTTGTTGTCTTTTAGAGGGACCATCGCGTTACTTGCACTACTTAGAACGTTATTAAACTACGGAAAAATCCAACAATTGGAAATTTCCCGGCATGGGAAAAAGTGGGTATTTATATCCGGTCGAACTTTTTAACATATTCTAAAATTACCCGGAAAGACACATAGACAAAGTTTGATAATCCGATCGAATCTACGAACTCCCAATACAACCCAGAAAACTCAACTCTTGAGTAAACATTAAAAATTCCCAGAAAACTCAGCAATGAAAGAAAGAAGTTACTGTGCAAAAAGTAATGCAAAAGGTGACCATACGACCGCGGAACCGCCGCATGAGCCATGCTCGTGCCGCGGTTTCGCGGCGCTTTGATCGATTCAGGGGATCGTTTTGCACAGTATTTCTTAGAAAACCCTGCTTATTTTTCTACATATTTTTAATTCACAAAAATCCAAAAATCCAGAAAATGGCCAGAGAGTGGTTTGAGATTAGGGTTTCGGGTTCGATCGGGTTTCTAACATCGTCCACGCATCGCCTAAGGCTCTAGCTAGGCTCTGATACCACTGTAGGGTTCCTAGGCACACCCATGAGGTTGTACAAGTGATCAAACATGGCCAATTCAAAATTTTCTATGTGCCGAGAAACCCTAATGCGATCGTTGACTAGAGGTATAGGCGAAAACGATATAAATTAACAACTTTAACTAAGAGTGAACGGAAAATACAACCTTTGTAGATCCGGTCCTCCACCTCCATAGCTCCGTGATGATGTCCCTCCGCTGCGATCATCGGATCCCGGACTCTAGCGATGGTTTCGTCGGAGAAATGATCAGGCTAGGTCGTCGACTTCGATGCCGAAGATGATCTACGTCGAGGCAACTCAAGATCAAGCTCCAACTTCACCAAGTCATGAAACTTGTGAAGAAAACACCCTATACTACATGGCAAGTGGTAGAGGATGAAGAAATAAGAAGTGGGTTCACTTTAGAATTGGATTTCTCACTCTTTTTCTCAAGGCACCATTGAAGCTAGAATGGTTTCTTCTTTTTGAAGAAGAAGAAGAAGAAGAAAAAGAATATGATAAGAAAAATGAATAAAGAAAATAAAGTGATTCTTATCATTTTAGCAACCATGGTTTAGTGTAGAGAATAAACTATTGTTTAGTTGAATGGTTAGGTTAAGGGATAAAGACAAAATGGTAGACTTTCAAAGATGCTTTGAAGCTTCAAGAAGCTTCAAGCAAAGAAAGAAAAGAAAACCACCATTTTATCCTTTCCAAAATGAATAAATAAATAAATAAATAAATAAAACAAACCCTAACCATTAACCTAATCATAGTTTAAAGCACACACACACACCCAAGTTTGCATGTATCATCAAACATGATACAAACTAGTGCACAAAACTATATCATATACACAATGTGCACATCAAGTGAGAAAATCCATCTTAAGTGAACAAATACTAGTTAATGCAAAGTAATATATCAAATATATAATTATACATTAAATCATTAAATCAACACTTGATTTAACGATCCGGTCATATCGCATATGACCGACTAATATCCGATGTATCGACTTATCGAATCAGTCCTCGATTCGATAACTAGGTTATATCGCATACAACCAATCGATACATTCATCGCGAGAATAGAATACGGTATCACATACACGTATTATTCTCGGTCCCGCACATATCTCATATGCGCTCCTATTTCGTTTCGCTGGAGCCAGAAAACCTCTGTGTAGGACTCTAAAGACTCGTCAATACGCCGGCAGTAGGTGATGATCATATCAAACACCCACAAGCCGCAAGCGGTCTGCTAAACATAATGGCCACCCGGGTATTGAGCGATCATAAGATCGACGAGCAAGCCCGCTCACACTCCTGTGAATCCAACCAGTAACACTTACCATACAGTCCGGTCTGTTCGTCTGATATATCGCATATCTCGCCTAGGGGTGGTAAACGTCAGACCCAATAGCTTGATAAGTCATGCCGATATAAGGTCCATAACATAGCATGAAACTACTGATAACACTTACCAGTAGATCACTGCAACTCTGGCCAGGGATTTCCAGTTATGGCCAGTCGTGCATAGCGCAACATCAACCCCCAATACCGGGAGAGACGAATCCCCTCCTATCGCTCATTGCCTCCATGTGAATCGGGACTGTATCTAAAAACCACCTGTTTGCACGATTCAGTAGAGCCGTGGTAGGTTGGAAATCAAAGCACAGTGGGAGACACACAAGACTCTATGACGATCTCGGGTCAACAGACTAAGCTGTACCAGTGTCACCAGAGAACTGCCATCTGACGTGAGGTATAATACCATCTGGGAGTTCTCGGCGAGTCCGTTCAGTGTACCCAGTCTCCATTGAGCACCCGCATACCATCTCTGATGTCAAACACCAATGGATATGGGATCATCCATCGCCCATCACATGGGTCGAGAAGATATGCGCTAGTCTACTCTGGAATATCGATGCCCCGTCTCGATATTCCCACGACTAGGAACATTGAAGGATGTACTCATTGATTACCCAGGCTCCACTAGTATGATCTGCATCATAGTCCTGGAAGTCGAGTACACATCCTAAGGGCTTTATCAACATGTAACAGAGAGAGACAGAAAGTATACATGTTAAGATAAAGAGTAACCAGATAGCGTACTATCATGTCGAGCAAGAAAGTCCTACCTATATATGTCCCAGCATCCACTACAATATACATCCAATGTACAGTAATGGCCTCTAGGGCATACATATAACTAACACCCGGAGCCAAACAATTCCGGGCACTGCACCCAAAGCACTTTTCAGGAAAAGAGCGCCCACTGGAGGCAGAAGAATGGGCCCAGTCTATCGAAGATGATCTAGCAGCAGCACAAGTGCCAGAGATTGCTTGGGTGAGAGTTGCAAAGCTGCAACTAACAGATAACGCCAGAGTCTGGTGGAAGGCAGAAGAAATCCGAATCACCCAACCGATTGAATAGAAGACGTTTCGCGATATGTTCGACGCGAAATTCTTCCCTGAGACTTTCCGTTTCGACATGGAACAATAGTTCATCCACTTACAATAAGGCTCGATGTAGAGCAAGTCCATGGATGAATACGATGCTGAGTTTACCATACTTAGCTGGTTCGCGACATACCTAATTCCAACTGCTGAGATCCGGGCACGACGATTTCAGCAAGGGTTGGACCCAGAAATCCAAGCTGCACTCGCTACAGAGGATTTCTCAACCCATGATCTTGCTCTGAAGGCTGGCCGACGCTATAAGGCAGTCGTGAAGAAGAAGGGCAGATCTCAGACTGCCGGTGTGAAACACGCTGCCACTCAGATGGCAGGAGGAGCCTCTTCCAGGATAACTTTTGCATTTAGGAGACCGGGAGTAACATTTAACCGGCCCAGTCCAGACTTTTGCTTCTACTGCAAGAGTAACGGACACCTGGCGAAAGAATGCAGGTGTGCAAATGGCCTGTGTTTGGTTTGTGGCGCATCCACTCATGCCATTGGAGCATGTCCATATCTGTAACATTTCAGAAAATATAAAATATTATTTTTGGAATATAATATTAAAATAATATATTTCACGAAAACTAGTTGATTTGCGAAATAAGAATTTTCGTAAAATGGTATAATTATATACCAATATTTGGAAAATAATGGGAGATTAAAATGATTTATTTATTAAAAATATATTTATTGGATTTGGCATTTTTATAATTAAATATATTCTAGTTTAAAATTAAACTTGATTAGTGCACTACTAATCGCGACTAGGCCAAATCCGTATTTTACACATTCTCCATGGCTAGTGCACCATGTCATGTTGTATTTTGTAACATGTTCATTTTGTGTTTGTGGTATTGTGTTTGTTATGTGAGAAAAGAAAAGAAAGAGTGCATTATTGAGGAGAGTGAGAGAGGGGACACACTCATGACTTGGGGCATGGCATACCATGTCAGGGCATAAGAGAGAGAGAGAGAGAGGCTCCTACCCTTGACCATTCTCCCTCATTCATTTTCCTTCAACATTTTATTTCCTCAACTCCTCCATCTTCTTCATCTCCTCCACCACCTCCTCTACCTCCATGGTTCATCCCCAAAACCATCTCAAAACCCCACACTCCTTTCATTAAAAATGATCCTCACCTCATCCTACACCTTATGAACCTTTCAAGCTAAGATTTTGAAGACTTTGAACAACTTAAGAAGTTTTTTGAGTTGCCAAATGAGGTATATTTCTAGACTTTAGTTAAGTTATTGTGTTTAGTTTATCCTATTGTTAGTTTAGAGTTAAACCGATAAGATTTGATGATCTTGGAAATTTCCAAGTTGATATTTAGTGATTTTGTGGACTTGTAAAGAGGTAATGGAGGTGTAGTGAGATTTTCCTGACCTGGGACAGAGATTAGAACCCGATATACGAAGTTAGGATTTTCTCAGTGTCGGTTTTGAGAAGTTTTGTCGGCCTACAGGGAATCTGGAGCAATCGGGGATGTGTATAAGAAAAACAAACAACTACATTAACCTAGATAAACCACTAGAAACCCACCACCAAAGTATGAGCCCCTTTTTCCCCTGTACGGCTGGCGACGCCGGATTTCCTGCCCATCTCGCCGGATTTCCTTCATGCTATGGTGTTTGGGTTTTTCCTGTAGCTCAATTTCCTTATAACCTATCCCCTGTACTTGCTTGTTTAGTCCCAATTAACCTGAGATGAAATCTGGGAGTGATTTCGTATGTTGCTGAATTTAGTATTTGTGATTTATAAACTTGGGTTTTGGTATTTGATATTGTATTGGGTCTTTGGATGTTTGTACGTCAACGACGAGGGTTGTTTGGTTGTTTTTGCATGCGTAGGCTATAGGTTCTAACCTATGAGCACACCGTGTGTCGTATCGGTTTTCCGGACTTGATTTTAATGGTATTGCGATTGTGTATTGATTGTAGGTACCTTCGTGTGCATTCCGAGACGATGAAGCACATCGACTACGGCTGAACAAGGAGTTCCGCAGGTGAATAGATTTATATCTACGGGGGAAGTCGGGTGGATGGCGTATAGCACCCCCGCAACCATTGATATGTGGTTTATGATTTAGAGACAAGATATGCCACGACTTAAGTTATAGTTAATGGTTTTAGTATGAAATGGTATGATAGAAAGAATGTTTCGAATTGATATATGAAGACATGAAAGGTGAATGTGAATCACGATATATATATGTAGTTGCAAGAGAATGAGTACGAGATTATAGTGGCATGCTATAAGGTCGATAAATACGACATGAGAGTAATAAGATGATTGTATATGTAAGATGACATTGATGTGAGATATTGATATGATGAATATGATGACTTGGCTTAATATGTCGTTACGAATGCGAGGCGATATGAGATAGTTGATACCTTTGTCGGTCCCATGATATGAGATTGATACGGATGTGACATGAGATATAGGTATATATATATAATTATGTGAATGATGGGTGATATGCCGTACGAGACTGTAGATCCATACCCTCATTGTTGTATAGGTCGATAGAATCCCTATTCTGTTTGTAGTCGCTGTACGATGGTTTACCGCACACGATGTTTTACCGGATGCTTGATCCATACCCTTGACTAGAGGATGCCGTACGATAGATTATACCGTACGTGATATTGTGAGGCTAGATACTGATTGATAGATTCACCGACTCGGATATGTTATAGATATCTAATCCCAATCTACACTGCTTAGTTTACCTTTTACGTATATGCTAGATTAGATACGTATACCTTATAGCATTTCGCTTATGATGTACTTTATGCTAAGTTTATGATATTCTCATTGTATTACATATACCTGTGCTAGTACACCTACACAATTATCGATGATGCGTATGTTACACTTACACAGATTGCCGGCTCACACACTTTCATCATCGATAATTGCTATGTCACTTACACAGTAGAATTGCCACATCTTTATGCTATGTTGCATGATATACTGATATGCTCACATCACTATTCTATGTTGCATGATATTCTGATATGCTCACATTTCTGTTCTATGTTTGCATACATCATGCTTTATGATTATACGCATTGAGATGCTGTTTTCATGAGATTCTGGATTTGAGAACCGTGGTTATATTTCAAAGGAAATTATGTATTGTTTTAAAAACCCGGTTTCTTTTGATATGATATTTTGAGACGTCCACCATGAGTTTTCTCGGTTCTGAGTTATGAGTATACCCGATTCGAGGAGTCGTAGGCACCGTTTGCGGGTTCATGGTGGACCCGGTAAGATACCCCGGGGCAAGAAATGATTGTTGTGGAGTAGCCGATGAGCCTGGCAGAGGAAACACTACCTACCGGTGATAGTATTTGGGCTCGGCGGTTATCCGGAGGATACCGATCGGAGTTGTAAGATGATATGGGCCGATCCAGACTGATGGAGCCTGTAGGCCGATCCGGACTGACGGAGCCCGAGATATGAGGATTTACGTATCGATGTTGGACACATGTTTCATGATGTTTCGAGTGTCGATGTTGGATACTCAGGTTCCATGATTTTTATGTGTCGTTGATGGACACACGTTGGTTGATATCCTCATATTTACATGCATATGTTTTCATGTTGTTGTATCATTGATGGACACGTAGATGATATCCACATGCATACATGTATTGATTATATTGTTGGTATATATGCAGATACGGTCACCCTAGATATCATAGAATTACCTTTATGATATATTACCTTTATGATATAGTTGACCTAGGAATCGTTGTTTTATTCGATTTCTACCTGCTGATGTTTTCTACTCACGAGTTGGCAACTCACCCCCGTTGTGCCACAGTTCTTGCAGGTTTGGCCGCATGGATCAGTAGCGGTATCACTGGCACACAGCTTGCATTCGGGTGATTTGCTTTGGTATGTGGGAGATATTAGATCGCGCCCACTCTTATATTATTATTATTTCTGTTGTATCTCGTTAACTCCATCAATCAGAAACTAGTATTTGTATAAGTAGTAAGACTTAGTAAGACTTGTGGTTGCGAGACTTAGAGCGATGGGTTATATGTTCGCTTGGGGGATTTGATGTCTTGCTTTATTTACCTTATTCTTGTGTTGATCTTCGCCGTTAGGCGTCGTATACATATATTCCTGACTTGCGTGGTTGTGATTCCGCCAATTAGCGAAGAGCTAGCTCCTGCTTGGGGATGCCTTTTATATTATCATGTATATGTGGTTTTGGTTCAAAATATACAAGGGAGGTGCTGCCCAAATTTTTAAAAGACTAAACATGTTTTTCAACTAGTATAATCCACTTGCATTTTCATTTTCCATTATCTATACATTTGAGAAAATGTTTGATTTCATCACACCTTTATTTCAAAACTTCACCTCTTTTATTTTATTTAAAAAGGTTTAGATTTCTGGGTTTCGGCTTACTTAAGTTACGTTACGCCTTTAGACGTTGCGTGATTTAAGTGCCGGTCACGAACTAAATTTTGGGTCGTGACAATATCGTTTCAACCCGCTCCAGCATCTAGACCCGCAATCACAGTCCCTTAGCGGCCAGCTATTCAGGCTCCTGCACCTCGTTTAGCTCTACCCGCACCACCTCCATGTGGACTTCCTGCACAACCTCCTCGTCAATTCAATCAGGCATAGAGGAACATGCCTCGAGAGCAGAGGAACATGCCCCAAGGACAGAGGAATGTGCCTCCAGCAAGGAGAAATGTACCCAGACGTCAGGCTTTCACCATGACAGTTGAGGAAGCAGAAGCCACGGGCCAAGTTATCACTGGTAATTCCCAATCCTTTCACATCTTTTCAATCCTTGTATATCTCTATAACTTTTCCTGTATCTAAAACCAACCTCACACAACTTAGGTACTATACTAGTAGCCACCCTTCCCGCACTAGCATTGTTCAACACTGGAGCGCTACACTGCTTCATGTCCCATGATTTGTGAGAACACATGCAATTCCCGTGAAGCCACTCATTTCAAGCTGGAATATCAGTTCCGGGAATGGAGTATTGAAGGCAACTATGGGATTTGATCAGTGTCTAGTTGTAGTTTGCGGACAAGAATTCTACGCGAATTTCAAAGTACTGGACATCCTAAATTTCGATGTTGTGTTAGTGATGGACTGGCTGGGAGTTTTCTGTGCTACGATTGACTGCCGTCAAAAGAGGGTAGTATTTGAGATACCAGATCACCCAGTCTTTTACTTCAATAGTGGAGATAGAACTTTGGAGCCAGGAATTTTCCGTGCTAAGCTAAAGAAGAAAAGTCAGAGGTTGTTCAAGAGTTTGAGGATGTATTCCCTGAAGATATAACAGTTTTGCCTCCCAATCGAGCTCTTGAATTCAGCATTGACTTAATACCTGGTGCGCAACTGGTGATCAAAGCTCCGTATCGATGAAGTTCTGAGGGATTAAAGGAGATCCACACTCAGTTGGATGAACTCCTGAAGAAAGGTTGGATTCGTCCCAGTTCTTCAAGCTGGGGATCTCCAGTTTTGCTCGTGAAGAAGAAAGAAGGTTCATACAGGATGTGTGTAGATTACCGAGCTCTGAACGAAGTGACGATCAAGAACAAGTATCCACCACCGCACATCGATGATCTTTTCGATCAACTAAGTGGGTCTTGTGTACTCTCAAAGCTAGATCTTCGTTCGGGTTATAATCATGTGAAGGTCAAAGAGTCTGATATTCCGAAGACAGCGTTCAGGACTCGCTATGGTCATTACGAATATCTCATGATGCCATTTGGAGTGACCAATGCACCTGCTATATTTATGAATCTGATGAACCAAGTTTTTTGAGAGTACTTAGACATGTTTGTTGTTATCTTCATCGACGACATCCTGGTGTATTCAAAGAATCGGAAAGAACACGCCGAGCACTTACGGATTGTCCTGGAGATATTGCGACAACATCAACTCTATGCCAAGTACAGCAAGTGTGAATTTTGGTTAGATCAAGTCGGATTTCTCGGACATATTATTTCAGGCGAAGGAATCTCAGTAGATTCAGCTAAGGTGTCAGCTATCAGTGAGTGGCTGACACCAAAGACGGTGAAAGATATACGAAGTTTCTTGGGATTAGCAGGATACTACCGGAGATTCATTGAAAGTTTTTCGAAAATTGCAGCACCCCTGACCAAGCTCACACGTAAAGATGAAGCATTCGTGTGGTCAGAAGCATGTGAACAAGATTTTGTAGAACTCAAGTCAAGACTAACTTCTGCTCTAATCCTTGTAATACCGGATCAATATGGAGGATTCGTAATATACTGTGATGCATCCGGTAAAGGATTAAGATGTGTTCTATATCAGCATAGAAAAGTTGTGGCTTTCGCGTCGAGACAACTGGAAGTTTATAAGCACAACTATCCAACACATGATCTGGAGTTAGCAGTCGTTATTTTTACACTTAAGATTTGGCGCCACTATCTTCTAGGAGAACGAGTGGATATATACACTGACCACAAGAGTCTGAAGTATGTATTTACTCAGAAGGAATTGAACATGCGGCAGAGAAGATGGCTAGAACTCATGGCGGACTTCGACATCAACCTACAGTATCATCCCGGGAAGGTGAATATAGTTCCTGATGCACTTAGCTGCCAGCCATTAGTAATGAATCTCACCGCTCAGTGGAAACTACAGCAGGAATTGCACAGATTGGCGATCGAAGTAGTTATGCCAGGTAACGCTTCGTATTTGATAAACTTACAAGTCCAGTCTACTATTGTCAATCAGATCAAGGCAGCTCAAGCAAATGATGCCAAGCTACAAAGAATCCTAGAACAAGTAGAAAGTGGACTTCGAACTGACTTCATCATCCATGAAGATGGATCCTTACGATATGTAAGTCGATTATGTGTACTACAAGGTCCTGTTCGAGAAGAGTTGATGAAAGAAGCTAACAACTCTCCTTACTCTGTACACCCCGGTGGTACAAAAATGTATAAGGATCTACGGCAACACTACTGGTGGCATGGAATGAAACGTGAAGTAGCCAGAAGCGTAGCTAAGTGTTTGATGTGTCAGCAAGTAAAGGCCGAACATTACAGAACCGCAGGTCTACTTCAGCTGTTACCCATCCCAGAATGGAAATGACAGCACATTACCATAGACTTTGTGACTGCCCTCCCTCACAGCACGAAGGGTAACGACGTAGTATGGGTTATTGTGGATCGGCTCACAAAATCGGCTCACTTTATTCCTTTTCGAGTTGGCCAATCTACCGAGACGTTAGCAAAAAAGTATATGGAGGTAAGCATGAATCTAAAGTAAGATTTAACTTCAAAATGTACTATATTGATATCCATGAACTCATGCAGGAGATTGTGAGATTACATGGAGTACCAGTTTGCATCATCTCCGATCGTGATACAGATTCCGATCACAGTTTTGGCAGAGTCTGCAAGCTAACCTGGGAACGAGTCTGAACTTCAGCATGACTTACCATCCACAAATAGACGGACAGTTCGAGCGAACAATTCAGATTCTGGAGGACATGCTAAGAGCTTATATGTTAGACTTCAGAGGTTCGTGGGAAGATCGCCTACATCTTGTAGAGTTTTCATACAACAATAGATATCAGGCGAGCATTGGAATGACACCATTTACAACACTCTATAGAAGGAAGTGTCGATCACCACTAAGTTGGGAAGACGTTGGAGATCGTGAACTCCTTGGACCATAGATGATCGTGGCAACTGTGGACATAGTTCGCACGATCAGGGAAAGAATGCGCATAGCCCAAGACAGATAGAAGCATTAGGCAGGTGCAAAGTGACGACATCTGGAGTTCCAATCTGGAGATCATGTTTTCTTTAAAATCTCTCCAAACAGAGGAGTAATCCGCTTAGGAAAGAGGGGTAAGCTAAGTCCAAGATACATAGGATCGTTCGACATTTTCAAACGAGTTGGAGAAGTGACATACCGCCTAGCATTTCCACCCTCATTGGAAGGAGCGCACAACGTGTTCCACATATCCCAACTTCGAAAATATGTGAGCGACCCCAGCCAAATCCTTGATCACTCCGAACTCACCATACAGACGGACCTAACTTGTAAGCAACAACCCGTTGAGATCCTGGGCCGAAAGGTGAAGACACTGAGGAACAAGGAAGTAAACTTGGTCCGAGTGATGTGGAGAAAATATTCGCTAGGAGAATCAACGTGGGAACGAAAAGATGATATGCGTGTAAGATACCCTTATTTATTTGTAAATTAGTCCTTATATAAATGTAAATTTCGAGGACGAAATTTTTATAAGGAGGGTAGAATGTAACGACTCTAAATTTACTGTGCGAAAATTTTCAATTTAATGTACAGAAAGGAGTTTGCAAACCTGAGCACAAGTTATAAGTTAATTTTTGTTTAAGAACAACAAGAAACAACTTATAGCTCACTGGTAAAGCCCTAGCATTTCTGTGACGTAGCCTATGTATTCGAATCCCATCAGACACATTATTTTTTTCTGATTTATTTTTAAATTTTTTGGAAGCCCAAAATCTTACACCTGCAAAGCACATAAAAATAAAAAGTCTGAAGAAATCAAACATGTACAAAAGGGAGTTAATACTGATATGAACATGTGGCTCCAATCCACCGGCCCCTCCTCTCAATCGACCGGAGGAAATGCCCCCATGGCCGGCACCGACGGTCCCCCCGAGCCCAATGAGGCCCGGATTTTGCACACACGACCCTTCCCCTACCCCTAACTCCTCTGCACTGTTTGATTGCTCTGCAATCAAACAAAGACTTTTAATTTCACTTTTAAACCAAATTTTAATGCATTTAAATTCACCTTTTTAATTTTAAAACCCTAATTCCGTACTATAAATACTATCCAATGCCCTAGCCCTTCATCATTCTGAAAATTATAGCCAAAATTCTCAAATTTTCTTAAGTAAAAGTGGAGTAGAAGAGGAGTTAGTAAGCGATGAAATTCCAATGAGAATCGGAGCAAATTCCGGCGATGCCACGACGACAACCCTCCCTTCCTACACCTTTCTTTAAGCCTCCTATAGTGTAAGTCTCTTCCAATCCTTATTCTCCTTCTTTAAAAGTTCATTTTCAAAACATATGTCAGAAGTGGAGTTAATATCGATATGTTCTTCTAAAACTCTATAATTCCACTTTTTCTTACATATTCTTCATTCATATTCATACACCATGCTTGTTAATATAAAACTAATGCTTAGAATCAACTTTTAATAAAAAAATATCATGCAAAATATCTTTAAATTAACATTTACATTAAAATACCATGAAGTTTGTATATACCATCTTTATTTGTTTTGCTTAAACATACCTTTAGGAAAATTCACGAGATAATGACCTACCTCTCGCATACACACATGATTCTATAGCACGATACTCTTCGAACGTATTTTTGTTACGATTACAATATTACATTAAAATACCATTTACTATAAAACCGGTTTTCTTTTAAATTGTATTTTTAATTCTTTTGCAAATATACCTTTACAACCCATTTTAGAAGACCCGCTATTGGATAGTGCGGATTATCGCACATCCTTATACTGGTAGAGTGAGATGCAGACCTCCTCACGGAATATTCGGTCTCGAAAGGTTTTAAATACGGTTTTTAAGAAAAACGCATTTTTCTACTTAATTAAAAATTTTAATTTTTAATAATTATATAAATATTAAAAAATCCATATATTTTCAAAATATAATAAACTTATATTTTTCAAATGAAAGAATTACAAGTTTCATCAAGATACCAACAAAAGTCAAGTTTTACAGTAAAATACTATGAACTTTCCAAGCTAAGCTATTATCACTAAAATACCTCAAATCCCTAAAATTCACATCCATGGAAACCCTAAATAATATAAATAATTTCTCGAGGTTATTTTGAAACTTTATTAAAAATATTTTTCATAAAACCCTCTCGAGTTATATAAACTTTATTTAAGAACTTTAGTAAATATAGGTTTAAGCGGGATCAATTCTCTTGAGCCCTAGAGAGCCGGAGAAAGTGATTGCTTGCCTATTTAAGGTAGAAAACTTAACGGTGTTATCAATAGTAATTTTCTTGGAAAAAGACATAAATCCTGCCGTTCATGTGCAGCACTTACCGATAACTTCCGAACCTAATTCAGGATCTAAATCAGTTGCAAGTGTCTGACTAAGTTTGAGTCTAATTCAAACATGAATCGAAACTCTAACATGTATACTTGAACATGAACCTGAATATCAAACCTGAATACAAGAGTTGATTTGACCGAACCATGGCTATAACTTGACATGACTACAAGCTTACATCCTGAACCTGACTACTTGAATAACTTGTATCCATGGTCTCGGCAAGTCTTGTAAATATAATCTATACAAAACATTACGCGGGGTTAACGGGGTATATTAGTACGGAATGTATTAACGTGGCACGAGATAATCACTAAAAGACACCTACATGAACTCTCGTGCCGTTGTTCCGTGGATTTTGATGGGGCCTTATACTACATGTTACCATAGTCCATGGGGTAAGATGGACTTCTCTCGTATATACAAATACTTTCTGTACCAAGCTACAAATAACTACGTTAGAATAGCAATCTTATACCTGTATATCTTACCAGTTCAATTCTCATTACTTGCTATATTTCTTTCTTTCTTTTAGGACTTATCGAGCGCTAGTTCGCTGACGACATTCCTGTCTATTTTTTTCTTTGGAATGTTCGTCAGGAGGACCGGACTCTCAGGAGATCGAGCCGAGCCAGGAGGACTTGGACCAGTTCATTGCCCAGCAGGACTTTTAGTTCATCTTGTACTTATTTCAGTTTGTATGCCACTGTTTAGACATTACTTTATATTATTGTATCTTTCCTTTTCAAAGCAGTTGTAATGTAAAGATGAATGTTAATAAAAGTTGTTGTTTATTTTATATCTCCTGTCAATTCTTGTGAATTTTATACATATATTGCTTAATTATGCTTAACGTATTTATTTCTTAGTAAATTCGTTATGGGCATGCCACGTCACCACTTCCATACACTGGGAAGCGGGGCGTTACACTTAAACATATATATAGAGGACTTTCTTGCTCGACATGATAGTATGTTATCCGGTTGATCTTTATCTTAACATATGCACTTGTTTTAGTTTACTATCTCATTGATACGTGTTGATAAAGCCCTAAGGATGTTGGTGTCATGCCCCGCTTCCCGGTGTACAGCGAAGGGGACGCGACGAGGCCGCTACGTATTTACTCAGAAGTAAATACGCTAAGCGTAACTAAGTAATATAAAAGAAATACACACAAGAGATAAATGTAATGAACAACAACTTTATTTATTAACATTATTTTGTACAAGGCATCTGAAAAGTAAATACATAGAATGGAAAGCAATGCCTAAACAGTGGCATAACAGAAATGGAAAGTACTGAAATGAAAACTTCTGAACTCAATCACTTGCTGCTGTTACTCAATAGTATGTACAAGTAACGAGAGCTCCGGGTCGAAGACTAGCTGATCCAAGTCCTCTCTGGTGGGCTCGATCTCCTGAAGGTCCATTCCACCTGACAACATTCCAAAGAAGAAAGAAAAGGAATGTCGTCAGCGAACAATAGCTCGGTAAGTCCTAAAGATGAGGGAGAAATAGAATAGACAGAGAGAGAGGGTGTGTAACTTTTAAAGTTGTATTATGTGGTTATAATGTTATATTTAGTGTTAACACTGTTGTTTGTAGCTTGATACAGAAGATGCCAGTGTATATGAGAGGAGTCTCACTTGCCCCGGAGACTAAGGTATCAGGAACACAAGGAACCGTTCATGCCATGGTACAACAACAATGGAATTCAGGCTAAGTGTCTTATGGTTACTGTCTCGTGCCACTTCTAACACCTTCCGTACAAATCTACCCCTTAAACCCCTCGATATCTTATTTGTATTTTTGTATTGCATTGTAAATTGTGTTGTATTGTAATTTAGATTGTATAGATGGATGACTTGTCGAATCCATGATATCGTATAAATGGAAATGGATGTACTGGATAATCATGTAAATGGAATATATATCCATGGTTTGGTTCAGTCAAGTTGTAGATTGTATAGATTGAACAGATTGAATATATGGATTCATGGATTCATATTGAATTGTAGTTTGATACTTGAATCATATTCAAGTCAGATTGATTATATGGATTCATAGATTCATATTGTAATGTAGTTTTATACTTGAATCCCATTCAAGTTAGATTGATTATACCGAGACTCAGTCTGAGTCAGACAATTAGAAAAGAAATTGAATCCTGAATTAGGTTTTGGTGTTATCGGTAACCACTGCACATGGACGGCAGAATTTGTGTCTTTTTCAAAGATGATTACTATGTTGATAACACCGTTTGTTAAGTTGTCTATCTTAAATAGGCAAGCACCCATATTTCCGGCTCCCTAAGGCTCAAGAGACTGGTCCCGCTTAAATCTATATTTACTAGGGTCCTTATTGTAATTTGTAAAATTTGAGAGGGTTTTATGTAAAAATAATTTTGTATAATTTTCAAAATACATCTCAAGTATTTAATTATCGTTTTTAGAGTTTTCATAGATGTAGATTTTATATATGTGATATTTCTAGTGAATAAAACCTAATTTCATAATATATGGTATTTAATTGTAAAGTATTGAACTTGTATGGAATTGCATGGTATTTTCATTAAAGTGATTTTTTTGATTTAGAAAAGTTGGAATACTTATATTATATCAAAAATTAGATATTTTGATGATACATATATATATGTAGAATAATTTAATTTATTATTTTTCTAAAAATCTCATTTTCTTAAGATATTTGTACTTTTAAATCTTTCGAGACCGTATGCTCTTTGTGGAGGTCTGCATCTCGCACTACTAAGCCCGAGAATGTGCGATAATCTGCACCATCCCGAACGGGTTCCCCAAATTGGTTGTAGCGGCGCTTTACAAAGATTTGTTTAAAATACATAATCTTGTAGAAAACGGTTTTTTATAACTTTAAGGTAGTTTTGTGTAAAATCGTATTTTCCCAATTCTATGTTTTCTAATATTATCGTGCTATGTTATATATGAGTGTTGTGAAGAGGTAGGTCATTACCTCGTGAACTATCTAAAGGTATAGTAAGGGTAATGATGTTTTATGTCGAAACTAAATTATATGGTATTTTTCTGAAAAATGCCATAAAAATTACAATAAATATTCTTTTGATATGGAACTTGTTCAATATGTTTTTAATGATTAATAGACATTTTGTAGAGTTTGGTATTGTTGTTTTTAAGAAAAATATGATTTTTAAGGAAAAACTGAATCGGAAGTCGGATTAACTCCACTTCCGTCGGGTTTTAGAATTCTAAGTTTATAGAATAGTAAAGTGAAGGGGGAGAAGGGATTTTCTGGATTGTAGGGTAGAGGAGAGGAAAAGAAAGAAGCAGGAGGTTCCGGTGTGTCGTTTCGTCACCGGAATCTTCTCGGAACGTCGTCGGAAGTTCGTCGGAACTTCGCCCTTTGCTAACTCCACTTGCACACAAAAGTCTATGGAATTTTATTGAGAGTTTGGACAGAGATTTGGAAGTGATGAGGGGTGATTTTAGGTGTGGTATTTATAAGAAAATCTATGGTTAGGGTTTTGAAAAAAAAATTGCATTAAAATGGAGATTAAAGGGATTTTATGGTCTCTGTAATTGTGCAGGGTTTTTAAACCATACAGAAGTTAGAAGAAGACCAAAAGGCATAGAAGTTAAGAAGAGCAACTCGGAATTGGGATGAGTTGACCCAGCGACGCCGGCCGAGTCAGCCGCGCCGCCGACCCGATCCGGCCGAGTCAGACCGGGTCTTGGAGCCACGTGTCCCTCGACGTTTGGTCTATCTCCTGAGCCAGTTTGTTTTATATATGACTTTTGGTTTTACGAGTTATGCACGTGTAGGCTCTTGGGCTTCTAAAAATTTAAAAGAAAACTAATTAAAAAATAATGTGGCTAATCGGATTTGAACTCTGGTGCTTTGGTTCAGCAGTGCAAGGTCTTACCAATGAGCTACAAGCTCCTTCTTGCTATTAAAAAGCAAAACAATTTTATAACTTGTGCTCAGACAAAAGTACCCCTTTCTGTATTTTTGAAAAAATTATACAGAAAGTTTAGGGTTGTTACATTCTACCCTCTTTATAAAAATTTCGTCCTCGAAATTTGTAAAAGGAAAGTGTAACAGATTCAAGGGAAGTTTGGTGACAGAAGTACTTGATAGTGTATGAATAATTACAAAGTGATGCAAAAGTTTGAAAAGGTTGAAGAGAGTTACCATGGTTACCCTGGCCAACCGTCTCAGCTTCTACGGCCGCCAAAGTGTAAGCCTGATGTCTCGGCACTTTTCTTCGTGCATGCTGGTACATCGCTGGTTGTCGAGGTAAAGGTGGTCCACGTGGAGGTGGTGCAGGAAAAGATAACCAAGTAGGTGGAGCTTAGATAGCTGGTCTAGCTGCGGAAATAGGGTCAGTTCGGTTGTGTGGGCAAGTTCCTATAGTATGTGAGGATGATCCACATATCAGGCAAAGACCGTTTGCTCGTCGGCAATCTTTCATCAGATGTCCAACACTCTTGCAGTAGGCACAAAAGGCTGGGCTGGGCCTGTTGATTGGTACTCCTGGTCTCCTTGGTACAAATGGTGGTCCTGATGACGCTCCTCCTGCCATTTGGTTGGCAGAGCGCTTCACTCCGGCAGATTGAGGTCTGCTCTTCTTCTTCACCACTGTCTCATATCTTCAGGCAGCTTTCAAAGCCATATCATGGGTTGGGAAATCCCCTGTAGCTAATGTAGCTTGGATTTCCGGGTCCAAACCTTGCTGAAATCTTCTAGCTCTGATCTCAGCAGTTGCTATGAGATGGGCCGCAAACCTGTTACGGTCTTGTGTTAGCTGTGTAGTATGTGATATATTGAAAAATTGAATTATTGAGACATATCTTACCGACCGAGTATGGTAAACTCAGCGTCATATTCATCTATAGATTTGGTCCACATGGAACCCTGTTGCAGATGGATGAACTGCTGTTCTATATCAAAGCAGGCAGTCTCTGGAAAATACTTTGCGTCGAACATGTCGCGGAAAGTCTTCCATTCGATAGGCTGATAAAGACGGCTTTCTTCTGCCTTCCACCAAACCCGTGCATTATCAGTGAGCTGCAGCTTTGCAACTCGAACCCAAGCTATCTCTGGCACTTGTGCTGCTGCCAGGTCATCTTCAACGCTTTGAGCCCATTCCTCCGCTTCCAGATGGCTCTCTTTTCCTGAAAAGTTCTTGGGGGTGCAGTGCCCGGAATTGCTTTACTCCGGGTGCTTCCGCTTCTGGACGGTTCAAGAGAATAGTAGTCTGCTGCTGCTGTCCTTTCAAGAGGCTGCGGATCGCCTCAAGCAAAACTGTCTGCTCATTGATTGGAGCAGGGACGGCAGGTGTGAGTGGTAGTGATGGAGGTGTGTTGTTGACATTCGTGCTGGGGTTGTTTGGGGAATCCATAACCTTAAAAGAAAATTTAGGTTAGGACAGATTCAAAGTGTATGAAATGATGAGATTCACGAAGTATGAATTGTAAAGAATGTTTTCAGTTGCTGGTTCTTGTGTTATATTGCTTAGGTCGTCCACGCAGAACTAAACTGTATGGTAAGATTCCATACAGCTCTGACCTGCATGGGTCACCAACAAAACCTGTCACGCCCCGCTTCCCGGTGTACGGCAAAGGGGACGCGACGAGGCCGCTACGTATTTACTCAGAAATAAATACGCTAAGCGTATCTAAGCAATATAAAAGAAATATACACAAGAGACAAATGTAATAAACAACAAGTTTATTTATTAACATTCTTTTGTACAATGCATCTGAAAGGTAAATACATGGAATGGAAAGCAATGCCTAAACGGTGGCATAACAGAAATGGAAAGTACTGAAATGAAATGTACAAGTAACTAGAGCTCCGGATCGAAGATTAGCTGATCCAAGTCCTCTCTGGTGGGCTTGATCTCCTGAAGGTCTGTTCCACTTGACAACATTCCAAAGAAGAAAGAGAAGGAATGTCGTCAGCGAACAATCACTCGGTAAGTCCCAAAGATGAGGGAGAAATAAAATAGACAGAGAGAGAGAGAGGGTGTGTAACTTTTAAAGTTTTATTATGTGGTTATAATATTGTATTTAGTGTTAACGCTGTTGTTTGTAACTTGGTACAGAAGAGGCCAGTGTATACGAGATGAGTCTCACTTGCCCCGGAGACTTAGGTATCAGGAACACAAGGAACCGTTTATGCCACGGTACAACAGCAATGGAATACAGGTTAGATGTCTTATGGTTACTGTCTCGTGCCACTTCTAACACCTTCCGTACCAATCTACCCCTTAAACCCCGTGATGTCTTATTTGTATTGTTTGTATTGCATTGTAAATTGTATTGTATTGTAATTTAGATTGTATAGATGGATGACTTGTCGAAACCATGATATCGTATAAATGGAAATGGATGTATTGGATAATCATGTAAATGGAATATATATCCATGGTTCGGTTCAGTCAAGTTGTAGATTGTATAGATTAAACAAATTGAATATATAGATTCATGGATTCATGTTGAATTGTAGTTTGATACTTGAATCATATTCAAGTCAGATTGATTATATGGATTCATACATTCATATTGTAATGTAGTTTTATACTTGAATCTCATTCAAGTCAGATTGATTATACCGAGACTCAGTCTGAGTCAGACAATTAGAAAAGAAATTAAATCCTGAATTAGGTTTTGGTGTTATCGGTAACCGCTGCACATGGACGGTAGGATTTGTGTCTTTTTCAAAGACGATTACCGTGTTGATAACACCGTTTATTAAGTTGTCTATCTTAAATAGGTAAGCACCCATATCTCCGGCTCCCTAAGGCTCAAGAGACCGGTCCCGCTTAAACCTATATTTACTAGGATCCTTATTGTAATTTGTAGAACTTGAGAGGATTTTATGTAAAAATAATTTTGTGTAATTTTCAAAATACACCTCAAGTATTTAATTATCGTCTTTAGAGTTTTCATAAATGTAGATTTTATATATGTGATATTTCTAGTGAATAAAACCTAATTTCATAATATATGGTATTTAATTGTAAAGTATTGAACTTGTATAGAATTGCATGGTATTTTCATGTAAAGTGATTCTTTTGATTTAGAAAATTTGGAATATTTATATTATATCAAAAATTAGATATTTTGATGGTACATATATATATGTAGAATAATTTAATTTATTATTTTTCTAGAACTCTCATTTTCTTAAGATATTTGTATTTTTAAATTTTTCGAGACCGTATGCTCCTTGCGGAGATCTGTATCTCACACTACTAAGCCCGAGGATGTGCGATAATCTGCACCATCCTGAGCGGGTTCCCCAAATGGGTTGTAGCGGCGCTTTGCAAACATTTGTTTAAAATACATAATCTTATAGAAAACGGTTTTTTATAAGTTTGAGGTAGTTTTGTGTAAAATCGTATTTTTCCAATTCTATGTTTTCTAATATCATCGTGCTATGTTACATATGAGTGTTGTGAAGAGGCAGGTCATTATCTCGTGAACTATCTAAAGGTATAGCAAGGGTAATGATATTTTATGTCGAAACTAAACTATTTAGTATTTTTCTGAAAAATGCGATAAAAATTACAATAAACATTCTTTTAATATGGAACTTGTCAATATATTTTGTTAATGATTAATAGTCATGTTGTGAGAGTTTGGTATTGTTGTTTTTAAAGAAAAATATGATTTTTAAGGAAAAGCCGAATCGGAAGTCGGATTGACTCCACTTCCGTCGGATTTTAGAATTCTAAGTTTTTAGAATAGTAAAGAGAAGGGAGAGAAGGGACTTACTGGATTGTAGGGTATAGAAGAGGAAAAGGAAGAAGTAGGAGGTGCCAGTGTGTCGTTTCGTCGCCGGAATCTCCTCGGAACGTCGTCAGAAGTTCGTCGGAGCTTCGCCCTGTGCTAACTCCACTTGCACACAAAAATATATGTAATTTTCTTGAGAGTTTGGACAGTGATTTGGAAGTGAGGAGGGGTGATTTTAGGTGTGGTATTTATAGGAAAATCTAGGGTTAGGGTTTTGATAAAAAATATTGCATTTAAATTGCATTAAAATGGAGATTAAAGGGATTTTATGGTCTCTGTAATTGTGCAGGGTTTTTAAACCATACAGAAGTTATAAGAAGACCAAAAGGCACAGAAGTTAAGAAGAGCAACTCGAAGTTAGGAGGAGTTGACCCGGCGGCGCCGGCCGAGTCAGCCGCGCCGCCGGCCCGATCCGGCCGAGTCAGGCCGGGTCTTGGGGCCACGCGTCCCTCGATGTTTGGTCTATCTCCTGGGCCAGTTTGTTTTATATGTGACTTTTCGTTTTTATGAGTTATGCACGTGTAGGCTCTTGAGCTTCTAAAAATTTAAAAGAAAACTAATTAAAAAATAATGTGGCTAATGGGATTTGAACTCTGGTGCTTTGGTTCAGCAGTGTAAGGTCTTACCAATGAGCTACAAGGTCCTTCTTGCTATTAAAAAGCAAAACAATCTTATAACTTGTGCTCAGGCAAAACTATCCTTTTCTGTATTGTTGAAAAAATTGTACAGAAAGTTTAGGTTTGTTACAGTTGGCTTGACTACCAGGACTATGATGCAGATCATACTAGTAGGGTTTGTGTAGTCCACAAGCACATTCTTTAACAGTTCCTAGTCGAGAGAGTATCGAGACAGGGTATCGATATTTCAGAGTAGACTAGTGTGTACGTTTCTTGACCCTGCATTGGGCGATGGTTGATCCCATAATCATTGGTGCTTGACATCAAATATTGTACACAAGTGCTCATTGGAGAATAGGTACACCGAACATGACTCGCCGAGAACTCCTAATGGTACCATACCTATAGTCAGATAGCAGTTCTCTAGTGACACTTATATATGTTAGTTTGTAGACCCGAGATCGTCATAATTTCTTGTGTAGTTCCCAATGTGCTTTGATTTCCTCTCTACCACGGCTCAAAGGAGTCATGCAAACAGGTGGATTTTGGGTATAGTCCCGAGTCACATGGAGGCAGTGACCGATAGGAGGGGTTTCGTCTTTTTCGGTATTGGGAGTTGATATTGCGCTATGCTCGATTGGCTATAACAGCAAGTCCCTGGCCAGGGCTGATGAGATTTACTGATAAGTGTTATCAGTAATTTCTCGAAAGGTTATAGGCCACATATCCGCATGACTTATCAAGTTATTGGGGTCTGATGATTCCACCCCCAGACTCGATACATATCAGACGAAGAGACCGGACTGTATGGTAAGTGTTGTTTATAGGCTGTATGGGAGTTTGGACAAGTTTGCTTGTTGATCTTCTATTCGTTCAATACCTGGGTAGCCGTTACGTCCATCTAGTACCGCTGACGGCTTGTAGGTATCTGATGTGATCATTACCTACTGCTGGCGTATTGAAGAGTCTTTAGAGTTCTACATAGAGGTTTTCTAGCTCAAGCGAAACGAAGTAGGGCACATATGGAGATATGTGCGGGAGCTTAATTAAATGCGTGTATATGTTACCGTATTCTAATCTAGCGATATTTGATATCAGCCGGGTTATATGTGATATAACCGGATTATTGAATCAAGTGTTGATTCAATGATTTGATTTATATATATGTTTTTATATATTTGATATTAGCCGGATTATATATAATATAACCGGATTATTGAATCAAGTGTTTATTTAATAATTATATATATATATATATATATATTAACTAATATTAAATATTAGCCGGTTATATATGATATAACTGGATTATTGAATCAAGTATTGATTTAATAATTGATATACATATATATTTGATATTAGCCGGGTTATATATGATATAACCGTTGAATCAAGTGTTGATTTAATAATTTGATATATTTTTATATATTTGATATATATATATATATATATATATATATATATTAACTAATATTAAACTCACTTAAGATTTTCTTCTCTTTATATGTGTGTGTGCGTGCATGCACATTTGTATCATGGTTGATGATACAAGGACATGGATGTATGAAAATCACACAAGAGATGAATATGAGAAGATAATGATTTATATTTAGAGAAAAAGAAAAGAAGTATGAGTCATGGTTTTGGATGCTTGGAGAAGCATTGAGAAACCATGACTCATCTTCAATTCTTGTTTTATTCTTAGATATTTTATCACTTTCAATCTTATCTCATCTCTTAGCTCATGGTTCAAAAATCATCCAAGTTCATCTTCTTCTTCATCTCTTTATTAAAATTCTAGGGTTGAGAAAAATAAAAGAGAAAGAAATATTTCTAGTGAGCAAAATTCCTACTTCATCAAGCTACACTACTCTTGCACATTAGTATAAATTGTTAACTTCACTAATACCTTGATTAGTGAAATGTGAGCTTGAGTGAGAGTTGCCTCAAGGTGGATCATTTTCGACGACGAAGACTACAAGCAAACTCGTTCCATTCATCAAGTGGAGTCAAAGAAGAGTTCTAGGGACTACTATTTGGAGCTTTAGAAGTGAAGGAGTAGACTACAAAGGTTGTAGATTCTCTTCACTTAGTTTAGAACAATGCTTGCTAATTACAAAACCTTAATTCTCTAGTTCGATTCTTATTTAGTATACTTAGATCTCTAATTTTTTAAAATTGAATACTTAATGCTCATTGAAATATAGTAGAGGTGCTAAGACATACTTTCACCCCATGGCTTATGTGAAAAAAGAAATAAGCACATAAGGTATGGGTGGCACAAGTGCCATTTGGCAAAGCCTAAGAGGTTATATGTAAAGTGTGTAGTCTATAAAGGAAAATATGATAAAAAAATCAAGTAGAACTTTTTCATTCCCCTCAAAAATTAGGGTTCTATGCCTCTTTCTACTTCCTCAAGATTCTAAACCTTCTTTCTTTTTTGAATTAAATCAAGAGTTTAACTCTTTTTTTCCAAAAAGAAACTGTTTTTCACCATAAAAACCTTAAAGGGGAGCTCGGATCTTCCATCAAATCCCTAAAAGGGGAGATTTTAAGTCTCACACCTTTTTCTTCAAGATCCAGCCAACAGAGAGGAGGAGGAAAGATACCCATCTTCAAAAACCCCACTTCGAGAAGATCTAAGACTCAAAAGAAGATTCAGGGCTAAAGGGGAGAAGAAAAGGGCCCCCTTTGATCATCTCCAAAGATCTTTGGGAGTTCAACTCCATTTGTCAAAATTCTTTTGGAGTTTAACTCTATAAATAAAATCCTTTTAGGAGTTTAACTCCATTCAAAATCTTTTGGAGTTCAACTCCATAAATAAAATCCTTTTGGGAGTTTAACTCCATAAAGATAAAAATCCTTTCCTTTTCTGGGAGTTTTCAAAGTTCCTCGGAAGTTTAAGTCCTAATTCCGGGGCTAAGCCCCTTTTTTCTGCGGGCGTCCAGCGCCCACGTGCCGGGCGCATGAGGCGCCGGCGCCCATGTGTCCTTAAGACGCTACTCACCCCCCGTAAACTCTGCAAGGCCCCCGATATATCCAAAACCCCTCAAGACACATATATGCACACTGCACATTGAGTTCGCATGACTAATTGACCCATCAATCAGAGGTTCCTTCACTTCAAAGGCGAGGGGTAATTAATGGAAGCTTAATCCGCGGCTGCCGGAGATTCAGACCCCCACAATCAATAAACCCCGGCCTACCCTAGGCAGGGAGAATCTGTATACGCCTGACAAGAGACGCGTATTCCCATCTCAACGGGGTGATGAAAAATACCTTACAGTGAGGAAGTTGTTTACACCGGTTTAAATTTCGTTTACAGATATATGTGAAAGTAGGCTCATTCATATACGTGTGTGGAAGGTTAGTGCATGACACGAGCACATCAGTGGCGTTTGCGCTTAGCAAAAATCCCTAAGGGTAAAGTGCACGTGCGCACATGTATGTTGCACGTATATTTCAAAATACGATCAGAGGAAGAACAGGTGTTAGAAATGAAGCACCCGGTGGTCAAATGATAAAAGGAAAGTATTTAAATAAACATTTTATGCTACAAAAAATAGATCACCAAACAAGTTAGCATTGGGAGCCCCCATCTCTTAACGAAAAACGGTCTCATAGGCTTTTGTCGGGATCAAAAGTACAAGGGTTTACAAAACTATAAATAAAGTTTTCTAAATCTCTCTCAGCTCTCTCCACCATGTCGAAGCGGCGATCTTTGCGAGGAGTCGCTCCCCATCGGTAAGCACTGTGCCCATCGGCGAAGGCAGACATGATGGTCCGCTGAACCCGTATCTGGCTTAGCAGCTGAACAGAACGATCCCTCAGAGGCTTGGTAATCAAAAGTGCCTCATGAAAGCACTCGATCTTGTCCTCCGCCGCATCGAGCATCGCCGGAGTCATCTCCGCTGGATGAGGGGGAATGTCATCAATCATGAACAAGAAGATCATCCAGAGCCAAATGGAACCGATGGGGAGAGGAGATCCTCTACGAGTCAAGAGCTCGTGCAGCGCCGTATCACATTGGTCATCCGTGAGAGCGGGATTCACCAAGCGTGCAACAAAGCGAGAAACAATTTTCTCAATAGGCACCGCGCATGGCTGCCGATTAGCATGCAGACGATTGCAAGCTATGACTCTTCTCTGTTAAAATGATTCTCTGAAAGTGAGAGAGAAGATGAGCATTGCTTAGATTATAAAGGGAGGCATTTAAGTCTCGGTACAAAAAATGTTATGCATGGTGAAACTATTTCCAAACTCTTACAAAAAAAGGCATTGGAAAGAAAAGTTTGACTCAGGAAAAGCAGAGAAAGAAGGTGAAAAGAAACCATCATTAATGAGGCAACGCCTTACGTGTTCTCTATGAGGGCGCCAACGCCAAAGCCAATCTTATAAGATTAATTCCTATAGTGGCGCCTCACGTGCTCCTCACGCAGGCGCCAATGTGCAAAGTACAGAAGAGTTCATAACATAGAGTTAAGCTCTTAGATGGCGCCGCACGTGCTCCTCACGCGGGCGCCAATGTGCAAAGCACAAAAGAGTTCATAAGAGTTAAGCTCTTAGATGGCGCAACACGTGCTCCTCACGCGGGCGCCATTGTGCAAAGCACATAAGTACCCATCTTAGGAATTAAATTCTTAAGTGGCGTCCACGTACACGACACGTGAGCGCCAAGCGCCCAGGTAGAATTAAATTCGACAATACTCTCTGTTAAACAGATCAGTTGGATCAAAGATCCAACTGAGATGATAAATCATCAAAATACAGAATTAAATTCTGTTGGGAGAAAACATTTCCCAAATCTTTCTAAAATAAGAAAGATACTCACGGTTGGATCAAACATCCAATTATAGAATAAAATTCTATTTTTGAATATATTCCCTCAATCTTTCTAAATAAGAAAAATTGCTCTCTGTAAAACAGAAAACTCTTGGATTAAAAATCCAATGGTGATTAAAAAATCACCGTTTTACAGAATAAATTCTGTATAGGGGAAAATATTTCCCCAATCTCGTTAAAAGCAAAAATCATATTCGGTAAAAACATAAGTCATTGGATCAAAGATCCAATGGTGGGTAAAATTCACCAAATCAATTAGAATCTCTCAATGAGAGATTTTCTCAAAACCAATTAACAATTTGCTTTCACTATATAAAGGACCTGTGACTTCAAGTCTCAAGGGGGACACAGAAAAAATATAGGGAGCTCTAAAAAAGAATAGAGAATTCAATTCTCAAAGAAGAAGACCTTCCTTCTTAAAACCCTAGGTAAAGAAAAGAGATCAAAACAACTTTATCACATCCAAGGTTTTAACCCTTTTTAAAGAACTTAGTTCTTTCTCTGGATCTGAGATCCATAAGACAAGTCTTCCATAAGTTGAGAATTTAATTCTCACCGGGAAGATCCTTTTTTTGAGAATCAAAGATTCAGAAAATAACTAGGTCCAAAAGAAAAAACAAAAGGAGAAAGGAACCAATAAAAGAACTTAGTTCTTAAAAACCGATCCCAGATCTTCAAAAAGCGAAGATCTTGGTGATCATTAATGGTCAAAATGCCATTAACAGAGATTTAATCTCTAAAAAAGGAAAAAAGACTAGCGTCTCACGTGCTCCTCATGTGGGCGCCCCCTTTTAACAGCGCCTGGCGCCTCATATGAAAAACACGCAGGCGCCCAAAACAGAAGGCTAGCGCCTCACGTGAAACACACGTGAGCGCCGAATAAAAATGCTTAGCAGTTCATATGCAGTCAAAACGGCTGAGTGCTTAACACTGATTGGGCAGCGCTCAACGCCGCACTTGCACCTCATGTGGACACCATAAAAAATGCTTAGCACTTCATATTTAGTCAAAATAACTAAAAGTGCTAAACATTTATTGGGCAGCACCCATGACTGAATGCTTCACATGACATACATGTGAGCGTTAGAGCTCAAATAAGTGCTTAGCACTTTTACATGAAAAGAAAAGCGCTGAACAAACAGAGCCCAAATAAATGCTTAGCACTTTTGAAAAGAAAAAGGTTAAGTGGACTTAGCCGAAATTGGCTAAGTCTCTGAGATTTTCTCGCAGCTGAGCCCAAATGCTCTTTTGCTGGATCTTAAATAAAAATGATCCTTAAAATCTTGCTAAGTTGATCTTAGTCTCAAATTGAACTAACGCATCCTTAGCAAGAACAAATTGAGCCCAAATGCTCATACATTTAAGTTGATCTTAATCTCAAACCAGATTAACGGCCCTTAATTAAACCTAAGCTCAAATATAAAATATACGGATTTGGATTAATCCGCACCCTACGGGCGACGACATAAACTAGTCTCCGTATACAATCCACGAGCAACCAAAACAAACAAAAACATACACGACACGAAGTGAATATCCGGAACAGGAGAAACTGGTTATCATAATGTGGTAACATAATTAACTGCAGGGGCTTGCATCTACAGGGAAGAGCATCCCCACAATAAAAAACCCCTCATAAAATGAGGGGGAATCTGATAAAGTCTGCTACAACGGCCGTATTTGTCCAAACCTCCGATATACGGTGCCATAAATCAACTTAGTATCGTTGGAGAGGTGGATGGATAAATCCATATAGCATCTGCCCCCAGAATTCAGGCCAGACGTCCCAACGTCTCGGTCCGTCTTCCGGCGGTGAACAGATTCTGGCATGCCCGGTGAGACCTTTTCCTCTTTCTACTCTACACTTTGTGTGTCGTGTTTCGCGAATGAAATCGCGGTTCACTATGGTTGCCCTTGGATTTGAGGTACTAATATTTGGTGTCTTGCTCCGGTGCAGAAAATCGATGGCTTCCAACTGCAACTCTTGCAACAGCAACTCTCGCTCCGTCCTAACTGGAGGAGTGACCTACGGGCCCAACACGGCCTTCATCTTTTCAATGCCGGTGGGGCAAGTAACGCAAGCCACTACCGGGCCATCGTCCCTCGTCGGGGTCTCGATCAATATACACTAGTCTACTCTGGAGTATCGATGCTCAGTGTCGAAAATCCCATGACTAGGGACATTTAAGGATGCCCAGCATACTATCATCTCGAGTAAGACTGTTCCACCGGTATAGGTCCTCCTTCAATCATCGCAATCGCCTACCTGCGACTATGATAATTTCCTTGAGGGCACTATAGTCAACAATCTCCCACTTGCACTTAAGGCTAATTATTATGGTGTCGCATACTCACAGCTCGTGTGATACCGAACACCCAACTTCTCTACTAATCAGTTTCGCAAAGCTCATTTGTGAAACTATTGTGTTCGAGAAATAGCCTCAATGAGTAGATCCGCTCCAATGTTTCTTTCTGTATTTCTCTATATCTCAACTTCACGGAGAATGGTCATCTCCCGAAATGAGCAATACTTGTCTTAGAATTTTTCTGGATATCTAATGGGACCCAATTCATAAATGAACTCCAAATCCAACAACATTCTTAGACTGTATCATCCACTGAATTTAATCAGTATGCTGCGCCATGCCTTCCAAAGTATCCACTTGGACCACCTGTCCAACATACTGTTCCTCAAGAAAAGGGAAAACTATAACTTTGACAGTCACTCTGTCATCCAGGTCATTTTGGAAGTCTAAAATGATAACCGTCTCCCGAAAGAGTCTACCGTTACCATATCCCAAGAACATCCACTTATGTTCATAACTACTTCCCAATATTTCTCCAGGATTGGATTAATATATGTTTATTACAACTAGTGCAAAAACAATATCTGGTGTTGTGCTTGACATCTCATGATTGACTCAATTGCCTAAGCAAGTGATATGCCAATCATGCAAACCCCTCTCCCCTTTTAGTCTGAAAGACATCCTTTAGAGAGGGTGACTCCATCACCTACAGGTACACCACTATACCAGAAGTCATCCATTCTAAAATACCTTTAGAATATTGTCAAGTACCCTAATTGGGACACTTCCCAAATCTAGATCTAAAACAATAGATCTAGTCACCAGAATCCCTGATATTATATCCATATCCTATGTGGAGAAACAACTTTGTGGCAAGCAAAGTATAACCGATCGTAGTATTGGAAGATCTCTCCCTATCAAGTGCATGTCGTCCAAATACCTGGACATCACTCTCTACTACCTTCTTACCAGATCCATCTCCTATTCTGATTAAGTCCAAACCTATGACTGTCACATCAAAATAGATGATTTATTTCGGCTATAACTGCTTTAGTCTATATATAGACATAAGCTACTTGCCCACTATGCTTCCGCTACTCCCACTGACTACAACAACCCTCTGGCAGAGTCATATATACGCGTACTTCTAAAGCTAGTTTAGAACAACGCTATACTCATCCTCCTGCCGGATCTCATAGTCTAGAACAGCAGCAATGGCAAGTCTGAGTAAACAAAAACCTTCCTGTCACCGTTTCTGAGAAGACCGAAGTACCTCTCGGGTGCCTGAGGTTACCCACCAAATCTGCGGAGTGGCTAATGGAATGTTGAATCTAATTGAATCTTTAGGTTCTACTAAATTTTCAATAATCGTTTGTGGTTCTGGAATCACTTCCAGTTCTACCATACTCCCACTAATATTTCCTGAAAAGAATCCATTTTACTAAAACTGGTGGCGAGTCAAGAACAATATAACTATTGATCTTCCAGATGGTAGAAAGTTAACTCTCGTCAAAGCTCGGGATAACCCACAAACTGCCATTACTGAAACGTGCCTTGAGTTTATCCGGATTCTGGTTTTAAGTATCAGCCGGACAACTCCCTATACCTTAACATCGTTAAGATATAAATTGATTCTATATGTCATATAGAAAAAAACACTAATTTAATTGGAACCAGATTCAAAATCATGCAGCTGTCTCCAGTGCATATTAACCAAATAGAATGAGGCCAAGCAGCATTACTCATCTAGGAGTTCATCCACATATGAATAACCTGAAAGGGAAACAAGTTCTCAAAACAATTATTATCAACGGAATACCAAACACAAATATCTACATCTTTGATCACCTTGAAGAATCCTGATAGTTACAACATATGGTTCTTTACTTTATTCTTATACTTATGACTTCTTAAAACTTGGACCTTGTATTTCAATGAAATGCTTGTCTAGAACTGGAGAAGTCATGAGTAAACAGAATATAGTACGAGTACCAACGCCATTGTCCTAATGGACACTGGAAAACATACAATACTTTGTATAAGTCCCCTGAGTTCAATAACTCAAACCTTGTAGGTCGTAGGTTGAAAACTGTAATATGGTTAAGAAGAATTCCACCGTTGTTGAATGCACCTTACCTAACCATCAACTGATATAGGTAAATGTCACAGACATAACTTCAAAAAGTTATATCTCATTTTATAAAATAAACGTACAGATATATCAGTTTGAAACTGGTGCATAACTATGGATAATCAAAACCAAAAATTTGCCGTCAGGCAAAAACCAGATGATTTCCTCAAATATCACCAATTACAACGAATTCCGATATAATGAGGATCTAATCACCCAATTCCCAATATCTTACTCCCACTCACCATCTGTAATAACATACAGATGTGAGAAACTGATCTGGTAAATACATACCCTGGAGTTAGATTCCAATTGGGAAAACTGTTTTCAATTAACATCGCACGGTGAAACTGAATCATGAAAATGTTTCAAAGGGGTAACCGGGTATTCCTAGTAATGCCTCGACTATCCTGATTCATGACTGTAACCGTATACTTCCATGCTCTCACTCCAATCCCTTTATTATTTCTTTACTTATTACCTTCTGTACACCTTCTTTAGGCTAATTGGTTTTCTTACTTCCCTACCCTTCGGCACTAGCCTAAGGTTTGGAAGAACACTATCCAATAGGCATAATAGGTGTACACTCCTTATGCCAAGAGCCCTCGCAACCTGAGAGAAGATAATGGGAAAAGACATTTGAATAATCTTATTCTATTTCTCCTGAACCGAAAACCATCCTCGAATCTGGAACGAATTCCTTCGAGTTCGTATGTAACTATACGATGGTATATCCAATAGGAGTGGATATCCGTAGTGATACAGAGTGTTTTGGAGAAATCCAAAGTGGATGTGTGAGTGGCAGGGTATACACGGTTTTGTCGTGAATGATAGCAGTCGCAATTTTCTTTGACGTTATTCTAATCCCTTTATATGTCTTTACTTATTACCTTCTGTACAACATCTTTAGGCTAATTGGTTTTCTTCCTTCCCCACCTTTCGGCATCTGCCTATGGTCTGGAGGAAGACTATCCAATAAGCTCAATAGGTGTATCCTCTCATAATCCTAGGAGCCCTCACAACCTGAGAGAAGGTAAAGAGAAAAGACAACCGAATAATCTTATTCAAGCTCTCAAGAACCAGAATCCATCCTCGAATCTGGAACAAGTTCCTTCGAGTTTGTATGTAACTATACGATAGATTTATCCAATAGGAGTGGATGTTCGTAGTGGTATGGGGTGTTCTGGATGTAAGGATTCTCTAGCACCATCCTAGGTTTTGGGCTGCATCACACATGCTATATTTAAATTTTAGGGGGTGATAAACAATACCAACCATGAATCGAACTAGAAAGTTAGGGTAACAACATATAGTATCACATACTAAGTAGTGTCTAACACTAAGTGGGGAGAAATACAACCTTTGTAGACCTCCACTTGTGATTCCTTGGATGAAGTAGGGTTTGAACTGGTTCACTTGAATCCTTCCAAGTCCACGATGATCCACCACGAAGTCCCTTTGCTCAAGCTCCTAACTTTACTTGATCTTTGAAGAAGTGGAGCAAACAACCTACACTAGTGGGCTAGACTAATATAGATTGGTGATGTGGGTTTGGATCTTACTTAAAAAAAACTTTTCTTTTTATGTTCTTCACTCGCTTTTTGAAACCCTAAAGAGCTTGAAGGAGGAAGAAGAAGGAGATGGCTAAACTTGACTCAAGTGAGAATAATAATTCACATAATGAAAGAGAGAGTGAATTATATCATGCTTAACTATGGTTACAAAATATCTAGATATTTTGTGACTTGAGTTTAAACAAAACCATGGGCTACAAAACCATGGGCAAAGAAACCATGGTATTAACTTTGGTCAACACAAGAGAAGAGAGTTGAATAGTCAATCATGATTTTATTCCCATTTTTCTTTTCTCAAATAAAGAAAATATATAAATATGTTACCATGTGAGTCTTGCATTGCCACCACCTATGTATCATCAACCATGACACATGTATGCTTGCATGTGTGCATCCATATCAACATATACATACACTCATGCATGCAACATAAAGAAATAGGTTTTAATAAATGAGCTAATGGACTTAATATTAAATCAACACTTGATTTAATAACCCGGTCATATCACATACGACCCGTCCAATAGTAAACGCCTAATTAAAATACGGTATCAAATACACACATTTAATCGAGCTCCCGCGCATATCCCATATGCACCCCATATCTTTTCGCCTGAGCTAGGAGACCCTTTATGGGACTCTAAGACTCGTCAATATGCAAGCAGTAGGCAGTGATCACATCACATACCCACAAACCGTCAGTGGCACAAGCTGTACGTAACGGCTCCCAGGTATTGAGCGATCAGAAGAAACACAAGCGAACCTGTCAAAACCCGCGTCGAGCCAACTGGAAACACTTACCGTACAGTCTGGTCTCTTTGTCAGATATGCTGCATATCGAGTCTAGGGATGGCATTATTGACCCCCAATAACTCAATAATTCATGCCGGTATATGGCTCATAACAGATCGAGAAACTACTGATAACACTTATCAGTAAATCTCATCAGCCCTGGCCAGGGACTTCCTATTATAGCCAATCGTGCATGGCGCAACATCAACCCCCAATACTGGGAGAGACGAAACCCCTCCTATTGCTCATTGCCTCTATGTGCCTCGGGACTGTACCCAAAATCCACCTGTTTGCACGACTCAGTAGAGCCGTGGTAGGATGAAGATCAAAGTACAGTGGGAGGACACACAAAACTCTATCACGATCTGGGTCTACAGACTAACCTATACCAGTGTCACCTAAGAACTGCTATCCGACGATAGATATAATACCACATAGGAGTTCTCGGCGGGTCCGTTCAGTGTACCCAGTCTTACTGAGCACCCGTATACGGTCTTTGGTGTCATCACATCAATGGATATGGGATCATCCATCACCCATCATATGGATCAAGTAACGTATACTCTAGTCTACTCTGGAATGCCGATGCCCCGTCTCGATACACCCACGACTAGGAACATTTCAAGGATATGCTTATAAACTACACATATCCCACTAGTATGATCCGCATCATAATCTCAGTAGTCAAGAAAATATCCTAAGGGCTTTATCAACATGTACCAAATGAGTAAGAAGTATGATCAAATGAACATGCCAAGATAAAGTACAAACAGATAGCATACTATCATGTCGAGCAAGAATGTCTCCTGAACACACACACACACACACACACCGGTACATACACTATCATATAATGGCCTCTAGGGCATACATATATCCAACACTGGAGAAATGCAAAGGTGATATAGAAGTGGCAAGGATATTTTGCGACTACGTGACATCCAAAAGCCAAAGTGTTTTAAGAAGGTTCGGTTAACTTGGTTAATGTGTTTTAGTTCAGGTCGGGTCATGGTCACTGCTAGAGAGAGAGAGAGAGAGAGAGAGATATGAAACACTCAGCGTGCACTCTAACCTAGATCAGAATGGCTAATCACTTTATCTAGTCAGGATGGATCCCACGGTTTCCTCAAATTCTCCTCCAAACCCAAAAGGAGAATTAGTCGGGATCATCTAAAATCACCCGAGGAGTAATCTTACTCATCAGTGAGAATCGGGATCTAACTATCATCGCATGATAACTTGATGGAATCCACTTAAGTCACGACACTCCAGAAGGTATGTGCATGCCTGGTAAGTTTCCTGTATATTTGAAACTCCCGATGTGATTTTTACCCCTAGGACCCAAGTGACCTTGACGAATAATCAACAAATCAAAAGGTCCTACTCAAGTTCAACATGTCATTATCTTGATTGCGTTAAACCCACCCTCACGACCCTTGACGAATAATCAACAAAGTCGTACGACTGTCCTAACCAATCCACATGTCCATGAGACAGAAAAGCATTACAGAGCTACCGAACACTACGTCTCGGCGAACAGCAACGACAAACGTAGCACGAATACTAAGCAATACTAATCTGAAATGACAGAGGGCTATGGGTGGTTTTTGGCGAAAAACCTATAACGTAATGAACTTGATATCGTTGAAGGAACCGAGTGGTTTTACAAATATATAGTGGCACAAACTTTTGCTAAAGAGGTCACTCCCGGTGAAGGGATCTCGGCTCTTTCCTCGTCGAATGAGGTGCAGGATATTCTAAACTGAATACCACGATGCAAAGCAAAAGAATCGACTATAGTGAAGTTATTACGTTGACGCAAACTTTTACTCAAGGGGTCACTCCCGATGAAGGGATCTCGGCCCTTGCCTCGTCGAATGAGGTGCTGGATATTCATAACCGAATACCATTGTGCAAAGCAAAAGAGAATGTCTGTAATGTCAGTTTTTTTAAAACTTGGTTCGAACAACATCATATAGGCTTGTTTTTCCTTGCATTGATCAGAATCAACGTTGTCCCATCAATTAATCACACCAGAAAAGAACGAAAATATCTGATGTACGTATATGCCATCCGCATTCGCCACCGGGTCCCGTCATCACCCGTTAGGTTACTTAACTAACGACAGATCGGGGACTGGACTAGCGCGGGTGCAAAACATATACAACATCTACTAGTATATATAAATATATATATAATATTCATCCCAGACATAATATAAGCAACATCACAGAAGCATCACAGAAGCAACACAGAATGGTGGATAATCTTGGAGCCCCGGGTTTCACTTGAGCCGCAAATGAAACCTAACGTTCCCTGTCATGTGGATAGCCCGTGCAATGAATACCTAGACCTCTACGAGCGCGGCAAGTTACCCGCCAAAACTAGAAGCGAGGAAACCCCCTTCAGCAACGTGAATGGGCCACCCAGAACTTCACGAAATCTGATAACTTGAGAACCCGGGTCAACCTATATCCCCTACAAGTGCGGCGAATAGCCTGCCAATTCTAGAGTAAGGTCCCCTCCATCTCAATGCTATGAGATGCGGACCCGTTGTCCTCTAGAACCCGGTTATTCGTGCACTCCACTGCGGGGTAATTCTAGTACAGAAAAGAAAAGAATATACAATAGTGACATCGACTTCAACCCAGTCGTGCCCCAAACAAATAATATACAAAATGGCAGTGACGACAGTCCACATGTCGGACGCTCGCCCCGCAATATCAAATTTACAAATGAAACTAAACAGTACTAATATTGCACCCAAGCTATCCACCACGACGATCCAACCACAATACAGCACAACATAGAATATCAACGTGAATGTCACGTTCGCAAACCCGTCTAAAAGAATATATAGCAATTAGACGAGTTGTACCGCTCTTAAGATATTCACGGTCGCGGATAGGAATGCAGGTACTGTAAACATTTAAACAGTGTTAAATTATCGACTTCGAAACACCACGAATTGCCCCTGAACAAAAGACAACACTATATCCAAATTGGGCAAAACTAACAATACTACTGAACTAATATTCCAGAGACTAGACGCCACCCAAAATTCCAAGTCCTAACCCCTCTACAAAACCGGCCAGCTCAGAAATTTCAAGCATCTCGCCGGGTCAATTTTGTTAGAATGGGCTCGTATTTGGGGTGTAGTCTAGTTGTCATCAGAGTAGTCTTTTGCAGTTGCTAAATAATTTTTTTGAAGACTTAGAAAAATCGACAGAAACTGGAATTTATCGGGGTGTTATTTCGGAGTGGTTTCGATTTCGATACTTTAACATTGTCTAAACTGCTAGTAAGGGGTTTACGGGATGTCTCTGATACCATGTTAGGTTACGGCAGCGCTCCGGCCATCAAACCGTGGCCAAATACGGAATTTTTTTTTACTAAACTGGCGCTACCATGACCCGATGCCCGGATCTACCCTAAACCCTATGCTAGCAATATGTAACAAGGAGTTAGATGGTTATACCGAGTTGATCCGTGTCTTTCGGTCTTCAACCTTCATTCCAAGCTCCTAGTGGTCGTCTGGATCGAGTTTGGTTGCCGGTCTTCCTCCATCTACGATGATCCACCTGAGGGAAACGGCACAAGCTTCAGCCTCGCCAAGCGAGGCAACCGACGCTCTAAGATTGCTAGCAATGGAGAGTGGAGGTGTAGGAATGTGTCACTATAATTTTTCTCTCATCACAAATGCTCAATAAGCAACTCAAGAAGATGAAGAGGAGGTGAGAAAATATGGTGGCATGAGCAACTCAAGAAAATGGCTAAGTCTCCAAGTGAGAATGAGAATGAAGCAAGTGTAGAAAAACAAGTGGGCAAGGCATGTTAAGAAAATGGTGGCTGCCCCCTCTCTTTTCCAATCATCCAACAAAAAAATATCACTTCCATTTTCCAAATAAACAAATGCAAACCATACCTCTCTACATGCCATGACCCATGCTCATGCCAACTCACCTTCCATCTCATTTCCCAATTGATTTTTCTAAAATGAAAATCAATTAATGAGGTGGCCATCTTCTAGAAACTATTCCGTATAAATACGGAATTCAACCTGGTATACGTATCGAAATACATATACGCGTATTCGTACCAAAATACGAATAGCCAAGAGAGAAAATGAATAGTGAACAATAATACTAGAATATAAATACATATATAAATTATTAAATCAAAACCTGATTTAATAATCCGGCTTAATCCTAAGCCGCTAGTATTAGCAACCGTCCGATTAAAGTCTGTGCAGCATGTACACATATTTAATCGGATAGCTATATGTACCAACATACGTCATCTACACCATATCGTCTGAACCGTGAAAACCCTTTGTGTGGGACTCTAAAGACTCGTCAATACGTTGGCAGTGGATTTAACCACAAGCACGTCAGCGGCACTAGCTGTATGTAATGGCTACCCAGGTATTGAGCGAAAGGAAGGCCGACGAGCAAACTCATCCAAACCCCTACTGAGTCTGACAGTGACAATTTCTGTATAGTCCGGTCTGTTCATCTAAGAGTATCGCATATCGAGTCTAGGGGTGGATAATGTCAAACCCCTAACAACGCGACATTTAGTGTCGGCATGAAACCCATCACCACCTGAGAAACCATCGATCCTGGATCGGTAATTCTCATCTACCCCGGCCGAGGATTTCTGGTGATGGCCACCCGTGCATTGCGCGACATCAACCCCCAATACCGGGAGAGACGAATCCCCGACGATCCGCTCACTGCCTCCATGTAGCTCGGGACTGTACCAATTAAAACCTGTTTGCACGACTCTTTTGAGCCGTGGTAAGGTAGTAATCAAAGCACAGTGAGAACTCACACAAGACAAATGACGATCTCAGGTCGACAGACTAACCTGTACACATGTCACCTGGGAACTGCTATCTAACAATAGGTATAATATCAACTAGCATGTTCTCGGCGAGTCCGTCCAGTGTACCCATAACCGAATGAGCACCTGTATACTATCTTAGGTGAACAAACTAACACCAATGGCTTGTGAGACCGGGTCATCGCCCCTCGTCGGGGTCTTGATCAGTATACACTATTCTACTCTAGAGTATCGATGCCCAGTGTCGAAACTCCCACGACTAGGGATATTTAAGGATGTGCTTATAGACCCCCAGCTCCTACGTATATGATCACCATCATAATGCTGGTAGTCAAGCAAGAATCTTATGGGCTCTATCAATATGTACATGATGATAAAGACAAACCAGATAGCATACTATCATCTCGAGTAAGACTGTTCCACCGGTATAGGTCTTCCCTCAATCATCGCAATCGCCTACCCGCGACTATGATAATTGCCTTGAGGGCACTATAGCCAACACACAGATGCCTGTTACAATGACTCCTTCAACTCCAACCTCCCACAAAAGGATGAGGCCAGAGAAAATCCTACTGACGGTGGCAAATTCCAAAGGCGATGGACCCAAACGCCCCAAGTCTGAGGGTATGATCATACATACGGTCTACATGGCTTTCGGGAAAGAAGAAAGCCGTGCTTCTGTAAGTCAACGTCCGCAAACTCGGTCGCTGACAAAAGCTCAGGAGCAACAACAAAAGCTCCAGGAAATGTTGACCAAAATGGCAGCTCTTGCCGGGCAGAACGAAAGCCCGGACACAATAGCCGAACATCGCCAGGAGCAGGAGACCGATATAGAGTTCCTGCAAAGGGTGCTTGAAAGAAAGGACAAGGAAGCTGCTGAGCAGGCTGCTAACATAAAGGAGATGGATCTCTTGTTCCAAGACATGGTAGGGATGATGATCCAGCCAGAACCCCTGGCTGAGGATCCGCAGATAATCATTGAGGATGAAAGAGGGGAAACATCAAATCCTCTTTCGGCCTTATCGGCAGCCAAGGAGGAAACGATTTCCAAGGCTGCACTTGATGATTATATAGCTCAACAAATAAGAGCTCATCAAGCTAGTGAAGCCGCATGCCAAATTGTCAGAACTGGGCGACTGTATCCAGGCTGGTATGACCAAATTAAATACCCGCCGGGATATACGATCCCCAAGTTCTATGTGTACAAGGGGACAGGCAACCCACATCTGCACATTGCGCAGTTCAGAGCTCTGTGCGGCAACACTGGAGGCGACAAAAAACTATTGCTTCACCAGTTCGTTGGCAGCTTGTTAGAGACGACCTTTGAATGGTATTCGGAGCTCCCAAATGACTCCATGAGAACATTCATAGAGATGGAACTGCTGTTCACACAGCAGTTCGCTAGCGCAAGCGAGCGCACCTCGATCACGACATTAATCAATGCCATGGTAAATCCAGGAGAAACTTGGGCCTAATATGCGATCCGATGGTGGAACCTATGGTCAAAGTGCGAACAACGCATCGAAGAATCCCCCGTTATGGGCATGTTCATTGGGACCCTTGATCCTCAAACGACTGTGTCTCAGTTCATGACATTCTTCAAACCGACCACCTTTCAGGCTCTGATAGATAAACTGGCCCAAATGGACCAGATATGCCACGGGCCTTCTTTCACAAATAAGGACCCTCGAAATGCCAAGGGTAAATGGAAAGCAGCCTTCGTTGCCAACACTCAACAACAACCGAGTGGCCCAAAACCGGCTGCTCGCCAAAACAACGCTCGTCCACGTCTATCCCTGGAAGAAAGGCTGGGACGCATTTATTCGTTTCTCCGCGATAAGACTATTTGAGTTGGCAATGCGTAGCAAACTCATCACATTGCCAGACCCACGGCATCCACCGCAACCCGGCGACGTCAACAACCCCAACTATTGCTCCTATCACAGAATGGTGAGCCATCCATTTGAGAATTGCTATGTCTTCAAGAACTGGGTCGATGACCACTATCTGTAGGGTTACAGTATTGCCCCGGCCATCAATCCGTGGCCAAACGCGGAACAAAATTTTTTAAAATCAGGCGCCAACGGAACCCTAATCAACGAATCGTACCATTAACCCTATACTAGTCCTATATAAAGGAGTTTAAGAGATTATACCGATCGATCCGTGTCCTTCGGTCTTCAATCTCTGTCCTGAGCTTGTCGCAGCTTCCTCGATCAAGTTCGTTCTCCGGTCTCCCTCGTCGAAGACGATCCACATCAAGGATTAGTAATACGGGCTCCCGCTTCAAAACCGAAGCAACTCGGGTATCCAGTTTGCTAGCCTAGATACCCAAGATGAAGTAGAGATAGTGTGTGAATACTTTATCTCAAAACACCCAATGATTCTCAACAAATGAGATGGAATGGGTGGAGGTTGAAGAAGAATCCATGAAGGAAAAGAGTGTGCTCAAGTTTTTGGCAAAAGAAAAAGAGATGAAGAAAATGTTCTCTGTTCTTTTTCTTGAGTTGTGAGGTATTTGTGATTAGAGCAACTAAAGAAAAAATTCCCAGCACAAATATCTTCCATGCACTCACAAATATCTCACAACAATCTAACAATGAATCAAGCATGGCACAATGAAACACACCATGAGTCACCAAATTGCACATGCCACCATCAATGCCAAATGCCAAGACTTGCACTCACCATTTCCACACAATTAAAAATTTAATCTAAATGTTTAATACAAAGAAAAGAAATGGCAACCTAATGTAAACCCGTAACGAATTACAAGAATACCCCTCATCCGTATATACATACCTGCATCCGTATTCCGACTGAATACGAATACAACGAGCCGAAAGTAATCCAACAATATAATACTAGGATCCGGATTAAACCAAAGTCCACTAGTATTATTCGTCCGATCATGATCCGTGCACAAGTGCACGATTATGATCGAACCCTGCCATAAAACCATACGGCCTCTACAACGTTTCGTCCGAACTAGGGAAACCCTTTGTGTGGGACTCTAAAGACTCGTCAATATGCTGGCAGTGGGTTTAACCACAAGCACGTTAGTGGCACTAGCTGTACGTAATGGCTACCCAGTTATTGAACAAAAGGGATGTCGATGAGCAAACTCATCCTGAAACCCTACTGAGCTTGACAGTGACAATATCCGTACAGTCCGGTCCATTCGTCTATGAGTATCGCATATCAAGTCTAAGGGGTGGATAAAGTCAGACCCCTAATAACGCGACATTTAGTGTCGGCATGAAACCTATCACCAACTGAGAAACTACTGATCTGAATCAGTAATTCTTGTCTATCCCGGCCGAGGATTTCTGGCGATGGCCACCCGTGCACTCCGCGACATCAACCCCCAATATACCAAGAGAGAAGAATCCCCTGACGATCCGCTCACTGCCTCCATGTGGCTCGAGACTGTACCCAACTAAAACCTGCTTGCACGACTCCTTTAAGCTCTGGTAGGGTAGTAATCAAAGCACAGTCGAGAAAGAGAGATGACTGACTTCCTAAGGACCGAACTCATACGAGACAAATGACGATCTCAGGTAGATAGACTAAACTGTACACATGTCACCAGGAAACTGCTATCTGACAATAGGTATAATACCAACTAGCATAATCCCGGCGAGTCCGTCCGGTGTACTCATAACCGAATGAGCACCTGTATACATCTTAGGTGATCCAACTGACACCAATGGCTTGTGAGACCGGCTACCGCCCCTCGTCAGGGTATCAATCCGTATACACTAGTCTACTCTCGGAGTATCGATGCCCAGTCTCGAAACTCCCACGACTAGGGACACTTTTAAGGATGTGCTTATAGACCACCCAACTCTCGCGTATATAATTGCCATCATACTGCTGGTAGTCAAGAAAGAATCCTATGGGCTCTATCAACATGTAATAGTGATCTGTAATGTCACCTGAAGCATGTACACGATGATAAAGACAAACCAGATAGTATACTATCATCTCGAGTAAGACTGTCCTACCGGTATAGGACCTCCCTCAATTATTACAATCACGTGCCTGCGATCTAATAATTGACTTGAGGGCACTATAGACAACGGTATCAATAGGGGAAGTTCGCGCTGTCTGAGAACTGGAGGGTGAACCCACCACAGAAGCACATTGCCAAAAAAGTGGATGCGCCGGGGGCATCATGCTCGCTCGTGGAAGAAACTCCATGGGAAGTCATTCTTTCAGCTAAAACCAAAAGAATGCTGAAGGATCTACAGGAATGTCCGGCAATCAGATGGAAAAGCCCACTTGAACCTGAAATCATCGAAGGGATGCTAAAACCGCGTCCCGTACCGAAGATTATTGACAAAGTGCAAAATCCCTAAGTCAAGCCTTCAAAGTCTTCAAAGAAAAAGAAGAAGACCAAGAAGCCTGTGCAGCCTGCCGAGTATGACGACAAGCGCATAGACCTACAAAAGTATATTGACGTGCTGGAGGAGTACAACCAGAAGGCGCAGAAACCGGTCACGCTCGAAGAGTTCCTCAAGCATATTCTTGAGAATGAAGATAGTGACAACGATGAGGAAAATGACTCATCAGAAGAAACCGAAGACTATATAGCAAGTTGCCATATAGTCTTCCATTCGTCGTTAAAATACGAAGAAACTCCTTCAGCGTCAGAAAACAACGCGGAGGGACTGGGGGCAGGATCGGCGCTAAAATCTCCGGAACTGCCAGAAGACCCGATTGATAGGCTGTTAAACGAAGCCTTTCGAAAAAGTAAAGCTGACCGAGGATGCAAAACAGCCATATACGAAAAGGCTAAGTGTCAGCGTCAGGATGAAGAAGCTGCGGTAAGGGTGAGTCGTAAAGTAATCCAACCAAACCAAAGAAAACCTGCTACAAATAAGAGTAGGATCAAAGCAGAGAAGCGGTTCGCCAAAGCCCTGTTAATGGGGATGAAGCTGCCACCTCTCATGAGGAACACTCCCGGGGTCATATATCTCGATGGAGAGGATTCACATCCGAACTACTGCTTATATCATGGAAGGGTTACCCACCCTACCGAGAAATGCATTTCAAGAAGTGGTAGCAAGGATACGTTGCCCATCAAAAACACTTCAAGAAGATGAAGTGCGAAGCTCGTCGACGGCAAAATAGTGCGACATATGCGCATAAAAAAACGACTGGCAACTGTCATATGGTTGATACCAGTTCAGAAAGGGAAAAACCCTAAGTTCTTACTTTCGGGAGCGTCTCTGAGGACGAAATACCTCTCAGCCTTCTCTTCAAAGACTCCACCTCTAGAAAAGAAGAGAAGAACTGCGAGAACATTTACCTGCATAACTGCACGGTACTTGAGAAGAACCCCGGACTTACAAATAAAGGTTCAAGCAAAAAAGAAAAAGGGAAAAAATCTCTCAGGAAATTGCTCTCGACGATGGAGTTGTCAAAGAGCTCGCGGTAAGGGACCCGCCTAAGAAAAACAAGGTGGATTACAATGTCCTAGCATATCTGAGGAAAATACCCTCACAACTGAGCATATTGGATGCTCTCCTCCTGTCCAAAGAGGTACAAGATTCTCTGATCAAGGCACTACAAGAGCCCGATCAGTTCCAAACTTTCCTTGTGGAAGAGAAGATGAAAGATGAACTGGCAGAGGTCCACATGGCTGACATTACATTCAGCAATTAAGATCTCCTCTTCGGTACGTGCGAACATAATCGCTCGTTTTACGTCACCGGGTACTGCTACGACATAAAGATAGGGAAAATCCTTGTCGACAATGGATCCTCCGTCAACCTTCTCAACGTAAGGGTGCTGAAGGAAATTTGTATGAACGTTCAACACCTGGCCCGAGACAAAATTACCATTTCTGGGTTCGACTCACAGTTGTCACGGATGCTTGGGTCTGTAATACTGACGCTGCGCTTTGGGTTGCTCGTCAGTGACATCAAATTTCATATCATTGACGCCAAGACTTGCTATAACGCTTTACTCGGCAGGCCCTGGTTATATGAGTACAACGTCATCCCTTCTACACAATATCAGTGTATGAAGTATTTCAATGATAGCTCGGAGTATACCGTCACGGGAGAGCTAAACCCGCTCTCCGTAAACGAGATCCAAAAATATGAAGACGCAAAGTACTTCCTACCAGACTTCAAAGATACGGAATGGTGTCATAAGCCGGAGGACAAACAGAAGTCCATCGAAACTATCCCGATCTTTGGGAGCAATTTCGAGGAAGATGAAGAAATAGTCTATTCGGGGCAACACCAAAAAAAAAACAATAGGCCCGGACCATCTACTCCTGTCCTGGTCTTTGGCAGCGACACTGAGGATGAGACCAACGCAGTGTTCTCCATCCGCCCGTCAGTAAAAACCCTCGCTAGGGCAGATCATAGTTTGCAAATCATAATGGCTCCGTCTCGGCATTATAAGGAAGTTTATGCGCTCTATACATACAGCATACAAGAACTACAGACTTTCTACGTCCCTCCCAGACGAAGAGATGAAAAGGCGATCCTCTTCTACAAATCTACGGAGGCTAAAGTAGAAAAGAAGTCTGGCATGGTGGCAATTTTGTACTCGACAGGCTTCAACCAATCCGTCTTCCAAGATAATCATATAATACCGGGTAGAAATCGAATGTATGACGATCTCCTAGGTTATACAATAAAATATTCATATAATACCGGGTAATAACAAGGATAAACATGTATACATAAGTATTATAATCGAAGATTATCGTGTCCGTGTCATAATATGGTACCATGTCATCTGAATCATATGTATGTATATATGTGTATCATCCAACATGTGTTCATCAACGACACATAAAATCATCATAAAACTTGAGTGTCCAGCATCGACACTCGAAATATCATAAAACTCGTGTCCAGTATCGACACATAAATCCTCATATCTCAGACGCCATACCTTCCTCAGTATCCACTTGGACCATCTGTCAAACATAATGTCTCTTTTGAGGGAAAACTAAAACTCTGACAGTCACTCTGTCATCTAGGGCACCTTGGAAGCCTGAAATGATAACCGTCTCCCGAAGTAGACTGCCATTACCATATCCCAAGAACATCCACTTATGTTCTTAACTGCTTCCCAACGTTCTCCAGGATGGATTAATATATATGCTTATTGCAGCTAGTGCAAAAACAATATGTGGTGTGATACTTGACATCACATGATTGACTCAATTGCCTAAGCAAGTGATATGCCAATCATGCAAATCCTTCTCCCCTTTAGTCTGAAAGACATCCTTTAGAGAGGGTGACTCCATCACCTGCAGGTATACCATCATGCCAGGAGTCAACCATTCTAAAACACCTTTAGAATAATGTCAAAGTACCCAGATTGGGATATTTCCCATATCTAGATCTAAAACCATAGATCTAGTAACCAGAAACCCTGATATTATATCTACATCCTATGTGGAGAAACAACTTTGTGACAACCACAGTATAACTGATCGTAGTATAGGAATTTCACTTTCTATAAAGTGCATGTCATCCAAATACCAGGACATCACACTCTACTACGTTCTTACCAGATCCATCTCCTATTCTGATGAAGTCAAAGCCTATAACTGTCACATCAAAAATAGATGATCTATCTCCGCTATATCTTCTTTAGTTTATAAACAGATATAAGCTACTTTCCCACTATACTTCCGCTGTTCCCACTGACTACAACAACCCTCTGGCAGAGTCATATATACATGCACTTCTAAAGCTAGTTTAGAACGACGTTATACTCATCCTCCTGCCTGATCTCATAGTCTAGAACAGCAACAATGGCAAGTCTGGGTAAACAAGAACTTCCTTGTCACCGTTTCTAAGAAGACCGAAGTACCTCTCTGGTGGCTGAGGTTACCCACCATATCTGCGGAGTAGCTAATGGAATGTCAAAACCAATTGAATCTTTAGGTTTTATTAAATCTTCAGTAATCGTTGTGGTTTTGGAATCACTTCCAGTTCTACCATACTCCCACTAATATTTTCTGAAAAGAATCCATTTTAATAAAACTGTGGTGAGTGAAGAACAATATATCTATTGATCTTCAAGATGGTAGAAAGTTAACCCTCGACATAGCCCGGGATAACCCACAAACAGCCATTACTAAAACGTGCCTTGAGTTTATCCAGAGTCTGGTTTTAAGCATAAGCCGGACAACTCTATATACCTTAACATCATTAAGATATGAACCATTCTATATACAATATAGAAACCGAGGCACTAATTTAATTGGAACCAGATTCAAATCATGCAGCTGTTTCCAGTGCATGTCAACTAAGTGGAATGAGGCCAAGCAGCATTACTCATTTATGAGTGCATCCACATATGAGTAACCTGAAAGAGAAGCAAGTTCTCAAAACCATTACCATCAACGGAATACCTAGCACAAGTATCTACATCTTCGATCACCTTGAAAAATCCTGATACTTGCAACATGTGGTTCTCTACTTTATTCATACACCTATAACTTCTCAAAATTTGGACATTGTATTTCAGTGAAACACATATCTAAAAACTAGAGAAGTCACAAGTAAACAGAATATAGTACGAGTACCAACCCCTTTGTCCTAATGGACACTGGACAACATATAATAGTTTGTATAAGTCCTCTGAGTTTAATAACTCAAACCCTGTACATCGTAGGTTGAAAACTGTACTATGGTTAAGAAGAATTACACCCGCTGCTGAATGCTCCTTACCTAACTATCAACTGATATAGGTAAATGTTATAGACATAATTTCAAAAAGTTATATCTCACTTTATAAAATAAACGTACAGATATATCAGTTTGAAACTGGTGCATAACTATGGATATTCAAAACCAAATATTTGTCGTCCGGTAAAAACCCAGGTGATTTATTCAAATATCACCAATTACAAAGAATTCCGATATGTTGAGAATATAATCACCCAATTTCCTATATTTTACTCCCACTCATCATCTGTAACACCATACAGATATGAGAATCAAATCTGGTAAATACATATCCTGGATTAAGAATCTAATTGGAAATCAGTTTTCAATTAACAACACAAAGTGAAACTGAAATATGAAAATGTTTCGAAGGGGTTTTCGGGTATTCCTAGTAATGCCTTTTCCACTATCCATATTCATGACTGTAACTGTATAATTCCTTGCCATCACTCCAATCCCTTATTTGTCTTTACATATTAACTTTTGTACACCACTCTTAGGCCAAATGGTTTTCTTCTTTCCCTACCGTTCGACACCAGCCTATAGTTTGGAAGAAGATTATTCAATAAGCGTAATAGGTGTACCCTTCTAATTCTAGGACCCCTCGCAACCTGAGAGAAGGTAAAGATAAAAGGAAAATGAATAATCCTTATTTTTTTTCTCTTGAACAAGAAACCATCCTTGAACTGGAACAAGTTCTTTCGAGTTCGTATGTAACTTTACGATGGCGTATCCAATAAATGTGGATTTTCATAGTGATACGGAATGTTCCAGAGAAATGCAAAGGTGGAGTAGGAGTGGGATGATATACGTGGTTTCATCGTGAATGATAGCAGTCACAATTTACTTTGGCCTCTTTCTAATCCCTTTATTTGTCTTTACTTATTACCTTCTGTACACCACACTTAGGATAATTGGTTTTCTTCCTTTCCTACCTTTCGGCATCAGCCTATGGTTCGGAAGAAGACTATCCAATAAGCGTAATAGGTGTACTCTCCTAACACCAGGAGCTTACGCAACCTGAGAGAAGGTAAAGGGAAATGACAACTGAATAGTCCTATTCAATTTCTCCAGAACCGGAAACCATCATCAAATCTGAAACAAGTTTCTTCGAGTTCGTATATAACTATACGATGGTCTTATCCAATAAATGTGGATCTTCGTTGTGATACGGAATGTTCCAGAGCAATGCAAAGGATAAAAGTAGGAGTGACAATGATATATGCGACTATGACAATCCAAAAGTCCAAGATGTTTTAAGAAGGTTCGGTTAACTTGGTTCATTAGTTTTAGTCTAGGGTCGGGCCATGGTCGCTGCCAAAGAGAGAGAAAAGAAACACTCAGCGTGCACTCTAACCTAGATTAGAATGGTTAATCACTTTATCTAATCAGAATGTCTCCCACTGTTTTCTCGAATCCCCTCCAAACCGAAAGGAGAATTAGTCGGGATCATCTAAAATCACCCGAGGAATAAACCTACTCATCAGTGGGAATCGGGATCCAACTATCATCGCATGATAACTTGATAGAAGCCACTCAAGTTATCACACTCCATAAGGTATGTGCATGCCCGACAAGTTTTCTGTATGTTTGAAACTCCCGATGTGATTTTTACCCCAAGCGTCTTATGGCCTTGACGAAGGCCAACAAATCATAAGTCGCAAATCAAGTTCTACCCGTCATTGTCCAGATTAATCTAAACCCACCCGTACTCGCCCTTAACGAAGGCCAACAAAGCTGTACGATTGTCCTAAATTAATGCAAATCCATGCAACAGAAAAGTAACACATAGCTACCATACACTATGCCTTGATGAAGACCAATAAACATAACATGAATACTAAGTGCTACCCGTATGAAATGACAGAGGGCTACGGCTGGTTTTTGGTGAAAAACCTTTAACGTAATGAACTTGATATCGTCGAAAGAATCTAAGTGGTTTTACAAATGTATAGTGGCGAAAACTTTTGCTAAAGAGCTCACTCCCGATGAAGGGATCCCGGCTCTTTCCTCATAGAATGAGGTGCAGGATATTCCAAACTAAATACCACGATGCAAAGCAAAAAATAATCGACTATTATGAAGTTATTACCCTGACGCAAACTTCTGCTCAAGGGGTCTCTCCCGATGAAGGGATCTCGGCCCTTGCCTCGTGGAATGTGGTGCTGGATATTCATAACCGAATACCACTTTGCAAAGCAAAAGAGAATGTCCGTAATGTCTGTTTTTCAAAAAACATGGTTCCAACAACATGAGATAGGTTTGTTTTATCCTTGCATTGATCAGAATCAACGCAGTTCCATCAATTAAACATATCATACCACAGAAAGGAACGAAAATAAAATGTGCGTATATGCCATCCGCATTCGCCACTGGGCCACGTCATCACCCGTCAGGTTACTTAACTAACGATAGAGCGGAAGCTGGACTAGCGCAGGTGCAAAACATATACATCTACTAGTATATATATAAATATATATTACAATCATCCCAAGCATGATATATAGCAACATCACAGAATCTCAGCCAAGCAACACAGAGTGGTGGATAATCCTGGAGCCTCGGGTTTCATTTGAGCCGCAAATGAGACCCGATGTTCCCCTGTCGTGTGGATAGCCTGTGTAATGAAAACCTAGACCCCCACGAGTGCGGCAAGTTACCTGCCAACCCCAGAAGTGAGACAACCCCAATCAACAACGTGAATGGGCCACCCAGCACTCTACAGAATTCGGTAACTTGAGCACCTCTCCTTGGGTCAACCTATACCCCCTACGAGTGCGGCGAATAGCTCGCCAATTCTAGAGTAAGATCCCCTCTATCTCAAAGCCATGAGATGCGGACCCGTTGCCCTCCAGAACCCGGCTATTCATGCACTCCACCACGGGGTAATCTTAGTACAGAAAAGAAATATGTATAATGGTGACATCGACCTCAACCCTGTCGTGCCCCAAACAAATAATATACAAACGGGCAGTGACGGTAGTCCACATGTCGGACGCTTACCCTGAAATATCAAATGTACAAATGAAACTAAACTGTACTACCATTGCACCACTAGCTATCCACCACGACGATCCAACCACAACCACAGCACAACACAGAACATTAACGTGAATGTCACGTTCGGAAACCCGTCTAAAAGAGCATATAGCAATTAGATGAGTTGTACCGCTCTAATAACATTCACGGTCACAGATAGTAATGCATGTACTGTATACATTTAAACAATGTCAAAATATCGACTTCGAAATACCCCGAACTTCCCCCAAACCATAAGATAACACAATATCCAAACTGGGCAAAACAAACAATACCAAAATACTAATATTCCAGAGTCTAGAGAACATCCCAAAAAACAAGTTCCCAGTCCAATAAAAAACCGGTAGGGCCGGTCTTTATGCAAGTCTTGCCGGGTCAAATCCGGTGAATGGGGCTCGTTTTTGTAGGGTGTTCTAGATGTCTCACAAATAACCTTCTGCAATTGTTTAAAAAAATTTTGAAGACCAAAATAAATTCGACAGAAACTGGAATAATGTAGGTATTGTTTCGGAGTTGTTTCGGTTTTGATACTTTAACATCGTCAAAACTGCTAGTATAGGGGTTAGTGGGTTGGCTCTGATATCATGTTGGGTTTCGCTAGCGCCCCGGCCATCAATCCATGACCAAATGCGGAACAAAAAATTTATAATGACTGGTGCCATCGGAACCCGATGCCCGGATCTACCATTAACCCTAGACCAGCAAACAAGGAAGAAGTTTAGATGGTTATACCGAATTGATCCGTGTCCTTCGGTCTTCATCCACCTTCCCAAGCTCCTAGAGGCCTCCTTGATCAAGCTTGATCTTCGGCCTCCCTCTATCGAAGATGATCAACCCGAGAGTCTATGAATCAAGCTCCAACCTCATATCCAAGGTAACTAGGGTACCTAAATCGCTACACCAGATACCGTAGAAGAACTAGAGAGTGATGAAGGATTAATTTGTCTCAAGACACCCTAGGTTTCTCAACACATGAGAGGGTTAGGGTGGAGGTAGAAGAAAATGCCATGAGGACGAGAGTGAGAACAACTCAAGAAAAAGAATGGCTTAGTCTTTTGTTGTGTTGTGAGATCTCTAGAAATAATGGAGCCATCCCAAATAAATATCTCAAGCCTCTAAAAATATCTTAAGTCAACAAAAATATCTAAAGTCAACCAAAAATATCTTAAGCCAATAATAATCTCACAACAAACAAAAGATTAAGCATGCTAGAATAGTAATCATGGGTCACTAATAAGCCATGCCCTAAAAATGCAATAAACATCTCATCCTCCACCTCAATAACCTTTTAATCCAAAAAGGTTTAAACCATAATGAGGTGCAATCTTCTAAAAATAATCTTGTAAGAAATTACAAGAATACCCCTCATCCGTATATACATACCCACATCCGTATTCCGAAAAATACAAATACAATGAGACAAAAATAATCCAACAATATAATACTAGAATCCGGCTTAAACTAATGCCCACTAGTATTATCCGTCCGAATCATGATATGCGCACAAGTGCATGTATATGATCGAACCCTACCGTAAAACCATACAACCTCTACATCGTTTCGCCCAAAGCAGGGAAACCCTCTGTGTGGGACTCTAAAGACTCATCAATACACTGGCAGTGGGTTTAACCACAAGCACGTCAGCGGCACTAGCTGTCCGTAATGGTTACTCGTGTATTGAGCGAAAGGGAGGCCTACGAGCAAACTCATCCTGAAACCCTTGCTGATCCTGACAGTGACAATATCCATACAGTCCGGTTCGTTCGTCTATGAGTATCGCATATCGAGTCTTGGGGGGTGGATAAAGTCAGACCCCTAATAACGCGACATTTCGTGTCGGTATGAAGCACATCACCACCTGAGAAACTACCGATCCTAAATCAGTAATTCTCGACTATCTTGGCCAAGGATTTCTGGTGATAGCCATCCATGCACAACGTGACATCAACCCCCAATACCGGGAGAGACGAATCCCCTGACGATCCGCTCACTGCCTCTATGTGGCTCGGGACTGTACCTAATTAAAACCTGTTTGCACGACTCATTTGAGCCGTAGTAGGGTAGTAATCAAAGCACATTAGGAACTCACACGAGACAAATGACGATCTCAGGTCAATAGACTAACATGTACACATGTCACCTGGGAACTGCTATCTGACAATAAGTATAATACCAACTAGCATGTTCCCGGCAAGTCCGTCCGGTGTAATCATAACCCAATGAGAATCTGTATACATCTTAAGTGAAAAAACTGACACCAATGGCTTGTGAGACCGGCCACCGTCTCTCATCGGGGTCTCGATCAGTATACACTAGTCTACTCTGGAATATCGATGCCCAGTCTCGAAACTCCCATGACTAGGGATATTTAAGGATGTGATTATAGACAACCCAACTCTCACGTATATAATCGCCATCATAATGCTGGTAGTCAAGCAAGAATCCTATGGGCTCTATAAACATGTAATAGTGATATGTAATGCCACCTGATACTGTACATGATGATAAAAATAAACCAGATAGCATACTATCACCTCGAGTAAAACTGTTCTACCGGTATAGGTCCCCCCTCAATCATCATAATCACCTGCTTGCGACTATGATAATTTTCTTGAGGGCACTATAGCCAACATAAACTAGCATGTGTGATAATGATTACTAGATAAATAACTGTAATTCTACAATTCAGAGAACAATACAGCAATATAGCGGTTTCTAATGTGTACGTGGCATGGCAATTACCGATGATGAGTGTGTGAGCCGACGGGTATGTGTACGTGCAACATGCGCATCATCGGTAATGGTGCATGTGTCTTATCAGACGTAGTCATATAGAGATAAGTATAAGGAACGTAGTTTGTATGTCGCCAATGAAAAGTAATATGAGCGTAACAGGAATAAGAAAGGCGTAAACGCGAACAGTATAAAATACGTGACTACAACTGAACCATACGGTTATTGCTTAAAATAGTACGAATCGCTGTTTTTGAAAATGGAGACTACGGTGTTTTTGAGAAAAGATACCATTTAAAAATCCATAACGTCCCTTGAGGTTGTCATTTAAAAATGCATAATGATTCGTTAGTTTTGAAAATAGATATGGCTCTAAATATATTCTAATATCTACTTAAGTGATCTTAATCAATATTCCTCGAGTCGATATATATATATGTCGGCGATTCATCCTTATTATAGCACGTACGGTATAATCTATCGTATGATATCATCAAATCAAAAGTACGGATCTATCGTCTTGTACATCATATCACGTACGGTATAATCCCTCGTACGGTATCATCAAATCAAAAGTACGGATCTATGGTCACGTACATCATATCATCTCATATCATCATATATATCATATCATGTCACATCTTAGCATATATACGCCTTGCATCCTCATATCAAACATATTGACTCGTGTCATTTTATTTCATCATATCCTCGTCCCATCATATCATCTCATAATTATCCTCATGGTTATATATATATATATATATATATATATATATATATATATGACTCGTGGACTAAGAAAACTAGAACTAGGGATATACCTTGTTTACCGCCGAAAAGCCGGGAAAGACGAACGCCTTGCCTGCATTTGGGGGCAGATGCTATTTGGGTTTATCCGTCCACCTCTTCGAAGATGCCAAGTTGATTTATGGCACCGTGTATCGGAGGTTTGGACGGATGCGACCGTTGTAGCGGACTTCGTCAGATTCCCCCTCGTTGTGAGGGGTTTTTGATTGTGGGGACGCTCTTTCCTGCAGGCGCAAGCCCCTGCAGTTAATTACGTTACCGTGTAACGATAACCACTTTCTCCTGCTCCAGATGTTCACTTCGTGTCGTGTATGTTTGTTTTATTTTTGGTTGTCTGTAGATTGTATACGGAGACTAATTTATGTTGTCGCCCGTAGGGCGTGGATTAGTCCAAATCCGTATTTTCTTAGATTTGGATTTGGTTTGATTTAAGGATTGCTAATCTCGTTTGGAATTAAGATCAACTTAAAAGTTTGTTGAGGATACGTTAGTCTAATTTTAGACTAAGATCTACTCAGCATAATTTCGCAATCATTCTGACCAAACAAAAGAGCATTTGGGCTCTATTGCTTTAGTTTAAGGACGTTACGGTCCATAGATCGCCATTTTTGGTATAAGGGTTTAGTTTAAGGATGTTGCGTTCCACAGCTAGTTTAAGGACATTACGGTCCATAGGGATGTGCTCATGGGTTTAGGAGTGCACCAAAGAGCTGTTGGTTGTCGGGGCCCTCCATTTTTCTGAAGACGTTGAAGAATTACAACGACATATATCAGAGGTGTGGAGAGATGTGCCCTTGAACCGAACTCCAGATTGAAGGGAGAGATCATGGTGGAATGAACATCATTTTAGATGCCATGTGTCAGGAGATCATTGGTCATCTTTGGAACTAAGATCGATTTGGGGAGACCTGGGTATAGGAGAGCTCGGTTGATTGATGGTCAAAAGGTTTTGGCCTTGGGAGACTTAACTAATTTGGGCTAAGGTTGGCCTCTCAAAGTGTTAAACACTGATATCTGCTTGGCGCTCATGTGCTCCCACGTGAGGCTCTAAAGCAGTGTTAAACACTGCAATTTGGAGCGCTCACGTATGGCACGTGAGGCACCCGAAAGTTGGTGTGGTGCCCTTGGGTTCAAATCCCCGTCTATACATATACGTGTTAAACACTTAAATCTTATAGCCATCACGTGAGGCGCCCCAGAGTTAGGCACTGCCTCCTTTGGATTTATCCTCTTGTTCTTTTATAAGTGCTAAGCACTATTAGGGGTCACGTGGGATCACGTGAGGCACCCCAAAATGGGAACTGTCTTTGTTTTATTCCATTTTTCTTTTGTAAGTGCTAAGCACTATTAGGAGGTCACGTGGGATCACGCGACTCGATGTCAGTCGCTCCTTTTTGTTCCTCAGAGGTGCTTACGTGGAAATACGTGATCTGTTGTTATAGCGTTGTACACTAATCGTTTCTTTTATGTGCATGGAGATCTTGATCTGGGTTTTGAGAATTTTAGGTCTCTTGTTTTATAAGAATTAAATTCTTATGCAGGGTTAAACCTTAGTTTTATCAAAGAAATTAAATTCCTATATCTTTTGGAAGAATTAAATTCTTCAAACTTAGTTCTTTCCTCTAAGTTTTGGGACTGCATGACAAAATCTCCTCGATGAGAATTGAATTCTCAACTTGTGAGGAGATCTGCTTTTGCAGACCTCAACCAGAGAAAGAACTAAGTTCTTTATTTTGGAAGAGTTAAACTTTTGTAAAAGGAGATAAAATGATCTCTAGGTCTTTTTTCTTATCTAGGGTTTCTTTTCTTCAAAGAGAACTCTACTTCTTTTTTTTCTCTTGTTTCTCAAATCTTATCGGGGGGGGAGGTCTCCTCTCTTTCTCCTTTCAGTCTTGGGTCCTTTATATAATGGAGGCAAGTTTGTTGATTTAGTTAAGGAAATCTCTCATTGAGAGATTTTTTAATTGATTCGGGGATTTTATCCACCGTTGGATTTTTGATCCAAGGACTTCTGTTTTACAGAAGATATTTTTCTTATTTTTAAGAAGATTGGGAAAATATTTTCCCATACAGAGCTTATTCTGTAGTTTGGTGATTTTTAATCACCATTGGATCTTTAATTCAACCGTGCTCTGTTTTACAGAGCGTAATCTTTCTTGTTTAGAAAGATTGGGGAAATATTTTCCCATACAGAGCTTATTCTGTAGCTTGGTGATTTTTAATCATCATTGGATCTTTAATCCAACGGTGCTCTGTTTTACAAAGCGCAATCTTTCTTGTTTAGAAAGATTCAAGGAAATATTTTCCAAATAGGATTTTGATCTCTTTACTTAGAATTTAATTCTATCGGCTCAGAAAGCATTAGGAATCCTCACGTGTAGCACGTGAACCCCATAGCATTAAGCTGGTTTGCTTATATGCAGCAGTCCTAGAGAAAAGCATAACGTGTTGGCATATGATCTGATGTTCAGGAATGTCACGTGTGGCACATGACCCCCACGAAGTTAAGCCCAACAAAGGGCATCACGTGCTGACACATGAGCTTCTCTGGCCTATTATTTGTTTTAGGAAGGCGCCTATATATTTTGTATATAGATGCTCACGTGTTTGCACATGAGGCTCAATTTTAGCCTTAATTGTTAAGCGCGATACCTATAATCTTTACTCCAAGGCGCATCACGTATGGGCACGTGATGCTCCATTTGGGGAATTTTTCCCATCGCTTTTTATTTATTATTTATTTTTTTATAAGGGAACATACCTTCCTACACGTACACTACTATGGTTTATAGTATCCAAAAACCCTATCGGCTGGGTAGACACATCTAATATATATATATATATATATATATATATATATATATATATATACTGTAATTCTAATATCCTAGTACTATAGTTGCGGGGGTGCTATACGCCATCCACTCGACTTCTTTCGTAGATATATATCTACTCACCTACTATTCTCGCTCTAACTGAAGTTGATGAACGCCTTGCTCTTCTTCGTCGTCCCGGAGGTCCACGCGAATATACTTACAAATCAATGCATATCGTAAAGAAATCAAGATCAAATCCGAAAACCGATACGGCACGCGAAGTGCACATAGCTTAGAACGTATGGTCTATGCATGTAAGAACAATCAAACAACTTCTGATGTTGATGTACGAATGTCAAACGACCGATTCAAAACTCAAATATCAAAAACCAAGTTTCAAATATCATAAAACATCATCAGAAATCATGTAAAACGACTCTAGATTTTTATTAATGTAAAATTAGACTTTTTTGCATACAGGGTAGATCTAGTTATCTAAAAAGTGAGCTACAGACCAAGTTTCAGACCCAAACTTCAAAATTGGGTCGCAAATTGCGGCCAAATCGAATAAAACGACGGCCAAAAGATGAAGGTTTGGGCGCGGGTTTCTAGGGTAGCTTCCTAGTGGTCTGCACATCTCACTGTATCTGCAATTTAATTTTCAGAGTTCTCAATTCATTCCAGATTCAAATTGATCATCACATATCGTCAAAAATCCGATATCGGAAAATTCTAAGTTCGTGTTTAGGACTTTAAAGCTCATTTTAGATAAGGCTACTCTCACTACACGGCCGAGGGACACTCACTACACCCCCACTAACCTCTACTATAAGTTTCATCAACTAACCCTCATTCTAGAATTTTCCAAGATCACAAAGCTAAACCTTTTTAACTCTAAACTAAAATTGAAAGTAAGAACTCAAGGAATTAACAAAGGATTAAGAGTTATACTTTGTAGAAGCAACTCAAGAAAATTCCTAGATGATCCAAAGTGCTCAAAATTTCTACTTGATCGTGCCATGATTTTTGTAATGATCTTGAGAATAATTTTTGTGAAGGCTGTGTGATATTTGGAAGTGGTTTTGAGGGTGTTTGTGGGGGTGGTAGTGAAGGAAGAGAATGTTGAGGATGAAGAGGATGAGGGAGATGAAAAAATAAGATGAAGGGAAAATAATGAAGGAGGAAGGGTCAAGTAGCCTGATCTCCCCCCCTTCTCTCTCTTCATAAATAATGGTCAAATTTATGTCTCCCCCTCATATCATTTCCCTTTTTTTTTCTTATCTTTTCTCTTTTTACAATCAAAAGAATCACAAAACCATGCAAGAAACATAATACAATGTGTCATGTCATATTAAACATGGTTAACAAAAATGGATTTGGTTTAATGCGAAATTAGTAATATTCTAATCAAGTTTAACATAAACTTGTATGTAAATAATTGTATAATAATTTATAAAAGCCTAATTCCAATAAATGCTTCCATAAATAATAATTTATATTAATTTCCAAATATTTTCTAAAATATAGGTATATAATTATACCATTCTACAAAAACTCAAATCCATACACGTGTAGTTTTCGTGAAATTTATTATTTTATTATTTAAATTCCAAAATTATTATTTTATATTTTCTAAAATGTCACACAAGTACAGTAAAAACCGATATCAATTCAATAACAAATAACATGAATTCAAACTGACCAAGTATTACATGTATCGAGTAATTAAAAAGTAACAAGAAAGCACACTTTCTAAGTATCATTCTGTATCTAGCAATAGTATGAGTGTTGCATGAATTTTAATTAATGAATATCTATTAATAATATATATTTTTTGTATTTAATATAACGTGAACATGAACGGACTCGTATATACCCCGGTATTGTCCCATTTCAGCACCTGAATATAAGCATTCGCTCATGTTAAGCTTAAATGGTTCATCATTTAGTTTGTTGTTTAAGTTGTTTTTGTTTAGTTTGTGATCATGAACTGCCTCGTATATATCCCGGTACTGTCCCATTCCAGTACCTAAATATACGCAGTTGTTTACCGCCAAAAACGGAGACAGAACCGCGTAGGTCGTCTTGCCTGAATTTGGGGGCAGATGCTAGTTGGATTTATCCGTCCACCTCTCCGAAGATACCAAATTGATTTATGGTACCGTGTATCGGAGGTTTGGACGGATGCGGTCGTTGTAGCAGATTTCGTCAGATTCCTCCTCGTTTGCGAGAGGTTTTTGATTGTGGGAACGCTCTTCCCTGCAGGCGTAAGCCACTGCAGTTAATTACGTTATCGCATCGTGATAACCACTTTCTCCTGCTCCAGAAGTTCACTTCGTGTCGTGTGTGTTTGTTTTATTTTTGGTTGCCCGTGGATTGTATATAGAGACTAATTTATGTTGTCGCTCGTAGGGCGTGCATTAGTCCAAATCCATAAATTCTTTGATTTGGGTTTGGTTTGATTTAAGGATCGTTAATCTCCTTTGAGATTAGGATCAATTTTAATGTTTGTTGAGGATACACTAGTCCAATTTGAGACGATTAGGATCAATTTTAATGTTTGTTGAGGATACACTAGTCCAATTTGAGACTACGATCTACTCAACAGGATTTTTGGATCATTCAGACCCAACAAAAGAGCATTTGAGCTCTATTGCTTTAGTTTAAAGACGTTTCGGTCCGTTGTTAGTTTAAGAACTGTCACGGCCCAAAAAGGCACGTGACTGACACTTGAATCATATAAAGTCTATAGGATCCCATCTAATTCAAGTAAACCAAAAATCCCAGAAATCTAAACCATTTAAAAGAATAAAGAGGGAAAAGTTTAGTTTTTAAAGCAAGTAGTTTAAAAATATAAGCCGAAATATGCATTTTTAAAATCCTAAGTCTTTTCTGAAAATTTCGGCAGAGTTTCCTTTGTAAATACTAGCTCCAAAGGGGTACAACATGAATAATATGAATATAGGCATCCCCAAGCGGGAGCTAGCTCTTCACCAATTGACGGTCACAACCACGCAAGAAAAATAATATACAACGCCGAAGGGCGAGGATCAAAACTCAAAAGGAAACTCAAAATCATCAAGAAAACCATAATAATACAATGCGCGACTCTAAGGTCGAAAGAATATACAACTGGTCTTCTAAGTTTAATAAATATACAAGTCTGGTTGATGGAGTTTCTAGATACAACTGAAATATATAAAGTACAATGGTGGTCACGATGCGAGTGAACCCACCTACCAAAGCAATCACCCGTAATGGAGCAGTGTGCCAGCAAAGCCGCAACGAAATCTGTACTGCAAAACCCACAAGAAACTGTGGCACAACGAGGGTGAGTTGCCAACTCGTGAGTAGGAAACATCACAGAGCAGTAATCGCATGTATGACTCAATCCTAGGTCAATACGATCAGTAATATATAACCTCAAAATAATAAAGCCTGAAGCATAATATAATGGCAAGGGTAAACATCTATGTATAAGTGTAATCCCATGTGCTCGTGTCACTGCCTCAGGTAGCAACATATCATAAATACGAGGCATGAATGCAATATAATGAAAACAGAATACATCATGAATGAGAAAACAGTTTGTTCTCCTCCGAATACAGAGACGAGACCGCGTAGGTCCGTCTTACCTGAATTTAGGGGCAGATTCTAATTGGTGCTATCCGTCCACCTCTCCGAAGATGCCAAGTTGATTTATGGCATCGTATATCGAAGGTTTAAATGGATGCAGCCGATATAGCAGACTTCGTCAGATTCCCCCTCATTTGAGGGGGTTTTGATTGTGGGGACGCTCTTCCCTGCAGGCGCAAGCCCCTGCAGTTAGTTACGCTACCGCATCGTGGTAACAATTTTCTACTTCTCTACATGGTCACTTCATGTCGTGAGTGTTTGTTTGGTTTTTGGTTGCCCGTGGATTGTATACGGAGACTAATTTATGTCGTCGCCCGTAGGGCGTGGATTAGTCCAACTCCGTATTTTCTTAGATTTGGGTTTGGGGGTTGGGTTTAAGGATACGTTAGTCTCATTTGAGACTAAGATCAACTTAAACGTTTGTTAAGGATAGATTAGTCTAATTTTAGACTAAGATCAACTTAACAGGATTATTTAGATCCAACAAAAGAGCATTTGGGCTGTATTATTTTAGTTTAGGGACTTTGCGGTCAATTACCAGTTTAAGAACATAGTGGTCCAATGTTAGTTTAAGGACGTCTCGGTCCAAGGTTAGGGACATCATAGTCCGTGAGTTTAAAGACCTCACAGTTAAGGTTAAGGACATCATGGTCCATGAGTTTAAAGACCTCACAGTCAAGGTTAAGGATATCATAGTCCGTGAGTTTAAAGACCTCACAGTCAAGGTTAAGGACATCATAGTCCGTGAGTTTAAAGATCTCACAGTCAAGGTTAAGGACATCATAGTCCATGAAATGTATGGTTGTCGGGACCCGTCACCTCTCTGAAGACGTTGAAGGATTACAACGACAAATATCAGAGGAGTTCGGAGATGTACCCTTAAACCGATGTTGATTAGGAGATCTATAGTCCGATTTTGGAACTAAGATCAACTAATTAGATTATGAGCACATTGGCTCAGTTAAATCTGAATTGAGGACTTATGGCCAATTTGGGCTAAGTCCAATTAAGTTTGAAATGTTAGCCCTTTGTTGGACCATTAAACATTTGTCTGGGTTCATCCCCTCATTATTTAACAATGCTAAACAAGAGTTTGAGGGCTCTGATAATATTTTGTCTTTGGCTGAGCATTAAACATTGTAGCTCTGGATTTTAAAGTCCATTTGAAGGGGAGATTTTGCCTCTGGAAAACTTAGCCAATTTGGGCTAAGCTGGATTTAAAATAGTGTTAAACACTAGAGGACATTTGGTGGTCACGTGTCCTCACGTGATGTATTTAAAACAGTGTTAAACACTGAAGACAAAATGCTCAAAATAGTGTTAAACACTAGAAAGGAAAGGGTCACGTGGGGTTACGTGAGGCGCCTGAAGATGGGGCCAGACCTCCTTTATTTTATTATCAGAATATTCAAATAAGTGTTAAACACTTTTAATTTTCAGGCCATCACGTGTGGGCACGTGATGGGTATCTATACATTGATTATTAAAGTGTTTATTAAGGGTCACGTGAAGATGCATGAGAGCGCCCAAAGCCGGTACTGCCTTTGTTTTTGTTCCCTTTGTTTTGGAAGTCACGTGGGAGCACGTGAGGCATTGCCTCCAAGCTTTTTTCTTCTCATTTTGGGGAGTCTGTTTAGGGGTCACCTGGGTTCACGTGACCTAGTTTTATTCTTTTTTTTTTTCTGATCATTGAGGATAGGGGTCACGTGTCACCACGTGACCAAGTTCTGTTTTTTCTTTTCTGCTCATTGAGAATGAGGGTCACGTGTTACCACGTGATCAAGTTCTTTACGTGCATGGAAAGTTTTCAAGTTTTTTTGTTTTAAGAATTAAATTCTCTGTAGGGTTAAACCCTAATTATGTTTTAGAGGAATTAAATTCCTATTTATGTGGAAGAATTAAATTCTCATATAGGGTTAAACCCTAGTTCTGTCTTGGAGGAATTAAATTCCTATGAATTTGGGAGAATTAAATTCTCATATAGGGTTGAACCCTAGTTTTATTTGGGAGGAATTAAATTCCTGTGAAATTGAGAGAATTAAATTCTCATATAAGGTTAAACCTTAGTTTTATTTGGGAGGAATTAAATTCCTATGAATTTGGGAGAATTAAATTCTCTAAACTCAATTCTCCCTCTAAGTTTTGGATCTGCATGGCAGAATCTCCCCGATGAGAATTAAATTCTCAACTTGTGGGGAGATTTGCTTCTGCAGATCTTCAACCAGAGGAAGAACTAAGTTCTTTTGCAGAATAGTTAAACTCTTAGATTGAGAATTAAATTCTCTTTTGTGTTATGGAGCTTAGATCTTTTTCCCTTTTCTTACCTAGTGTTTCTTTTCTTGATAATTAAATTCTCCTCTCTTTTCTCTCTGCTGTTGTTTTTTCTCCAGAAAATCAAAATTCCAAGATCCCGTGTTTTTTCTCTTCTCTTCTTGGCTCCTATTTATAGGAGAAAGAAAAGAATCAATTTGTTTAGTGAATTTTTCATTGAAAGATTTTGGTTGTTTTTGTAACTAACATGATCTTTTAGATCACTCAGTAAATTTTATTCACCATTGGATTTTTAATCCAGAAGATATTCTGTCTGTTATTCTTGGTGAATTTTAGGGAAATCTTTCCAAAAATTGGTGATTCTTAATCACCATTGGATTTTTAATCCAACGGTGCTCTGTTTTACAGAGCACCATTTTTTTGTTTGGAAAGATTTAAAGAAATATTTTCTCAGTTAGAGTCTTTGATTTCTCTTAATTAGAATTTAATTCTATTTAGCTCAAAAGGCTTTTAAAGCCCATCACGTGTTGCCACGTGATCCCAATGTTTGATTATTGAAATAAAATTTAATTCTATCAATTAAAGAGTTATGGGACCTGTCACGTGTTGGCACGTGACCCTCTTGATTAAATATTTTATTCAGAATTTAATTCTGCCTTTTAGCAGAACTAAGGAATCATCACGTGTTAGCACGTGACCCTTGGTCACGTGTGAGCACGTGATGCCCCATTAGGGTTTTTCCTTAGCATCTTATTATACTTTATTAATCCTTTTCAGTGGGTTTAAAGGTCCATCACGTATGGGCACGTGACTCCATTAATTGATTGTTTGATTAGAATTTAATTCTATTAATTAAAGAGCTTAGGATCCCATCACGTGTTGACACGTGACCCCCTTGATTAACATTTTAAACAGAATTAAATTCTGCCGTTTTTAAAGAGTTAAGGAATCACCACATGTCATCACGCGACCCTTGGTCACGTGTAGACACGTGATGCCTCATTGGGATCTTTCTTTGCCGTTTTATCATGCCTTTTAATTCCTTCAGCGGTTTCTTTAAAGGCTCATCACGTGTGGGCACGTGACTCCCATAATTGCTTGCTTGATTAGAATTTTACTTTTATAATAACAGAGTCCCAGGAAACCATCACGTATCAGCACGTGACCCTTAGTCACGTGTGAGCACGTGATAACCCATTGGGGTATTTCCTGATATTTTTATCAGGGAACAAATGCCCCCACATCGTTGTTCTCACGTGTTTGCATGTGAGTGCAATGCTGTCACCTTTGCGATCGTTGGATTTGTCTAGGGAACAGGGGAGATGAACCGTTTCCCATCACATCCTTATAAATGCAGGAGTCCCTTCAGAAGCGACTCTACATTCCATCTTCTACCTTGCTTGTTCTTCCTCTGAGAATTTAATTCTCTTTCCCAGAGCTTAGTTCTCTGATTCAAAAATTTTCTAGAGTTTAACTCTGTCAACAAAGATTTCCCTTTTTTTTTCAGGTAAGAATCTTGAACGGCTGGAGGAACTCCTTGTAGAAATTTGGATTTTAAATCCACACCAAGGGTTTTTCCCTTTAACAAGAACCCATTTTTTTAAAGTTCTTTAAAAAGAAAACTACTCAATCTTTAAATAATAAAACTCTTAGGGCTTCTCTGATCTTTAGGGATCGACGGCGATGCTTGTCTTCTCTCTGGAATTTAATTCAATTCCAAAGAGCTTTGGCTCTGAAAAATATTTTCTGGGAATTTAATTCCTCTATTCAAAAGGAATTCAATTCCTCTAAAGAACTCAGTTCTTCCCAGAGAACTTCTTGGGGTTTTCTTGCCCTGAGTTATTCTTTGCAAAAAAAAGAATCGCAGTAGAGTTTTCTGGGAATTTAATTTCCCTGTTCTGCTTAATTTTCGCAGAGTCCAAGATAGGTTTCTCTTTTGGGGGAATGTGTAGAGTCATTTGAATTCATTGAGAATCTTCCCTTTATTCTCATGATGATTGCTTGGCCACATTATTAATGAGCCGTCATCTTGATTTTCAGGGACCCATGCGTTTTGTAACCAATGGTCCCATAAATAAGTTCGCTGTCGCTTTCTTCCACTGTCTTTTTATATATATACATTTATAAACATATATATACATGTGTTGGCTTCGCTTAACAGTTTCCCCTTCTTTTATTTCAGGCACAATGACTTCTCTTCCATACTTCCTTTTTACCCGATCGGAGGCAACCTTTCCTCAGTCACCGTCTGACGAGGAGGTGATGGCGATGATCAGGGCTCATGACCCGAATTGCACCAATCTACTATTATGGGAGACCTGGTACGGTCACATCATCTACGGTCACCGTAGTTTTCTTTGCGAGATACCGACAGAGCCTACCTATCCATTCCTACCGATGGATCCTCCACAGACCGCCTTTGCTGTGGAGATGCTAAATTGGACCCCTATGGGATGGCTTGAGCCATCAACAACTGGTATTCCGAACCATCCAGTGCCGGCTATAGACATTTTAGGGCATCGCATTTGCCAGGGCGAAGCCCAGCCCTGGGGACAGATTTACGAGATAGGGCTTACTCCTCGACATCCCATGGGCTACTTTCTCTGGGCCCGTTATATCCTGTCCGCCCATCATGCGCGACTGCAGAGGGTCGGACTCTATCAGGCGATATACGTGTCTCTTTTCCACTATCAGTTTCCCGATGTCTGGTGGGTTAAGGCCTTCTTAAACCAATGGTATCTTCCCACTAACACCTTCCTTCTAGGTGACCGTGAAGTTTCAATTTCTCTGGAAGAGTTTCACGAGATATCAGGGTTGCCGGTCGGGGGGACGCTCTATGAAGAACTGCTGCCTCCCGATGAATATGTCTTTGAAACTGAGCCTGCCATGCTTGACGGCCCGTCAACAGAGAATGCCGTCCGCCACAAGCGCTCAAGTTTGATCAAGGCTCTGAGCATTTTTGAGAAGTTATTCGCAGAGTCTGAGGAGCAAGGCGTCACTTTCAAAAGCTTTATCGCTTGCTTCCTTCGCGAAGACGTTCTATCAAAGACGGCTCCGAAGTTCGCAAACATCAACGACCCCTTTGGGTTTGGTTTAAATAAGCGGCCTACTAAAGAAGAGGACTTGCCGCGGTTCTACATTCCCATCATGTCGGCCGTGTCTTTCGAGTCAATTGCAGCTCCTGGTATGGATGAGGAGACTTTCTTTGTGGGCTTCATCAGTGTTTGGCTCAGTTGGTTCGCCATTCCCATACATCGTCGTTTCATGAGAGCTTCAGTTATTTACCCTGCTCATCGCATTGCTGAGGGGACGCGACTAGCTGTGGGCATTGCAGGGCTAGCGCATCTATATCATGGGTTAAGCGCCGCGGCCAACACCTTAACTCCAGGCGTAGATGTGGTAAATTTCTCTCTTCATTTCTTTACGTCTTGGATTGAGATGCACATGCTGGGGGTATTTGCCGTGCACCAAAGACCCAGCTTTTATGACGCTTACACTTATCCGTGACTCATGCGGCTGGTGGGCGCTTCTGCTCCTGACCCGACTCAGTCTGGGGCTATTCGCATGCTGGTTAATCCCTATGCCAATACAGGCGGGATGGTATTCAACGACCGAGTTCTCTCTGCTCCTTCAGGACCGGTTCAACAGCTCTGTGACTTGTCGAAAGAGGGGGTACCTTCTTTGAAGCCCAGGGAAGCCATGCACCTATATTCGATCAGACCAGGTTACCTAGTATTTTGTCAGAACGGTGCGGCCCTTTTTATGAGGTACAACCCACATCGCTTTTCTCGGCAACTTGGATATGACCAGGGCGTCCCCTTCGAGGCATTTACAGTGGCGCCTAGCCCATCGCCAGAAGTTGTTCGTGACGCCGCTCATCACTTCATGCGGCTGAACACTGGTTCCCGCTTCATGATTCCTGAAGCTGATCATATTCCTCGATGTGTGGGGTCATTCAAGGGCTGGTACCTCCACCGAGTCAGTCCAATCATTGCCGAGGAGAGGAGGGTGCTCCTCGGATATAGGGCTCCTACTCCGATCCAAGCCACGGGAGTTCCCCCGCAACCGCGTGCAACGGTTCGCCCTCCCTTGAGGGATACCAGCGTCGTGCTTATTCCGGAGGCGGCGGAAGTGGATTTAACTCCCACAGATGGTATGCCACTGCGTACTAAGGCCCAATCAAGGGCTAATAGGGCGCCAGTAGCAGTGTCATCAGCCGCGGCGTCAACAATGGCCGTGTTGTCATCGATAGCACCGCCGAGCGAGGACATTGAAGGCCAAGTGGGTCAACGCCATACCAAAGCTCCACGAGAAAGGAAACGATCATCTTCGGCGGTTAGTTCTGGGTCCAAGAGGCAGAGGAAGACGGTCACCAATTTGCTCGACTCTTTAATAGAGTCCGAGCCTATTCTTCAAGATGAACCATTAGCCATGCAAGAATCGGATGGTAGTCTACTTTTCCCGGGTTCATCTGCCGAGGAAGCCGCACAATTGGCTGAGGCTATAAGAAGTTCACAAGATGAATCTGAGAACGTAAGGATCCCGAAGAGTCCTTATCCTGCCGTCATTTTTTACGAAGACCCTCCATCGATACGGCGGCTATTCATAGGCCCTTTGGAAGAATGGGGTGAAAAGGCCCTTAAGCTGGCTGTTTCAGCCGATGCCGAAGATGCAATTTCATTGTGGACTGGTGGCCATGAGTCTACTCTCGAACCTCGGCGAGCATATCTCCTCAGGAAGGAGTGTCAGCTTGAACAAACCATATTAGAGGCTCCCTTGCGCATCGGTATGTTCATGTATCTCTTTGTAATATTTTGTATTGCTCGTATACATATATATATCTTTATCCTCGTACAAACTTTGCAGAGACTTCGGCGGCGGTGGAGGATCTGAATTCGAGTCGCGCTTTGACTGTAGACTCCGCTAATATCCCCAATGAAACACTAATCAGTGTGGAGGGGGTCGATGCAACCGTTGCTCCTGCGATAGAGCCTCCCTCGGTGATTCCCGCTCCCCAAGCGCTTGCTTCCCCGGAAGAGGCATCTTTGTTGGTCGCCGGTCCAATGGATCTTTCTGGGGGCGGCCCGGAGATTAGGGGACAGGTAGTCGAGACTACCGTCCTTCCGCTGGAGCCTGTAGTGGCAGCCACTGCTCCTCGCTCGGAATTCGTTACACTGGCCCACGTCCCCGATGATGTGCCTGGGGTCACGGAGGAGGCCGCCGAAGCTGCTATCCCTCCAGCCCAGAATGGGAGAAGCATCGAAGGTAGCCTTCTATATTATACATTGATAATCTCTCCATTATCTGAACCCTTCTGTCTTTTCAGAATTGCGTGGCTTGGCGGCGTCTATTGCCGATCTGTCTCCCAGGAAGTTCTTTCAGCGCCTGTTGGAGATGGCCGCTCCGCAGGCGATATCTCCTCAACGCATCGTCCTCTTTTCCGGGCAAGGTCAGTGTCTTTTGCCCTCTCCTCATGGTGTTATTATTATTTCATATAATGACATTGATGTCTTCTACAGTTCTGGAAGCTGATGACAAGGTTGAGATTCTTGACGGGCCTGGGGAGCCTTCAGACCCCTCTTGCATGACTGTGGGTAAGTAAAGTCTCAACGTTGTTCCATTTGTTCTTTGCTTACAAGTCTCGCTGACTGTTTATAAATCTGAATAGCTTTGTCAGTTCTTACCATGCTGGAGTCTCGCATTGTCATGCCACCCGGCCTCTACGCTCTACGTGCCTCGGAACGGATGGCAAAACTAAGCCTCCACTCCTTATCAGCCCTAATTGAAGACCTTCGTGCTGGCAGTCTGATCACGGCCGAAGCGTTTGCCGCTGAAGCCAACGGTTCTCTTCCCTTCTTGCCACCTACCATAGTGAAACATTGGTACAAGTCTGGGTTGAATTTTGTCGACAGGTGGAGGCTTGCTTGCATATTCTTGAATGTACACGCCTTCCTTCAGAGGTTGTGGATGCGAAGGCGAGCTTACAGGGGCTGATTAAGCGGTGCGCTGCGAACATGATATCATGCGAGAAGAGGCTCAGCCGCAAGTTTTCGGAGAGGGAGCTGGCTTCCAAAGCGCTGAGGGAGCTTCAAGCTAACCTTACGGCCAAGACCACTAGGGCATATAAGCTTTGGCGGGTGCTTCAAGAGGCTATCAAGGAGGTGGTAGCCATTGATAAGGCCGCCGTTTTTACTCGTGAAATGGTTGAAGCCCATAAGGTTACTGAAAAAGAGCTTGAAGGATGGCTTGCCTCATACCAGGCCCAACAGGCTCAAGCGGAGGCCCGTCTTTTGACGATAATGAATCATGAAGCCGAGGCCCAGCGGAAAAGGGGTGAACTGGAAAATCTACTGAATCGTCCGCCGGCTAGAAGAATTGTATATTTTTTTATTCTTCTTTTGTACATACTCCTGAATGAGAGTATATTTTCTTTTATTGTTTCATAAATTGTACTTTGTATTAATTTTGATTCATGAATAAAAGACATATTTTGCTTCATGATGGTGTGTCCCTTTTAGCAAATGCATTTTGTGAATAATCTATCTTGATTTCTCTATAGGATAGCGATGGCTTAGGATTTAGGGTTAAGATCTGCCTCCTAAGACTTTTCAACTTTATGAGCCGTGAGGGTCTCATAAAGAATTTTCTCCCCACAGGTCGAGAGGATCCCGTAGGTGTAATTTCTCCTTAGAAATCGTGAGGATTCCTAAGTGTGTTTTCTTCTGAGAGTCGTAAGGATCTCCCAAAAGAGGTTTCTCCCTTACGAATGGAGAGGACCCGTAAGTGATGGATGAGGTTGACATTATCCGCGTTCCATGGGGTCAGGGGTTGCTCTGGCCATTTCCCACGGGGTCAAGATTGACTTTAGCCATGTTCTATGGGACCGGAATTTTGCTCTGGATGCTTTCCACGGGGTCATAGTCGTGTTCTGCGAGGACCAGGCTCTACTCTGGATGCTTCCCATGGGGTCGGATTGACATAGCCGTGTTCTGCGAGGACCAGGATCCACTCTGGACATTTCCCACGGGGTCAGGATTGACATAGGCCGTGTTCCACGTGACCAGGAATTTGCTCTGGATGCTTCCCACGGGGTCATAGCCGTGTTCTGCGAGGACCAGGCTCTGCTCTGGACGTTTCCCACGGGATCAGGATTGACATAGGCCGTATTCCACGTGACCAGGAATTTGCTCTGGATACTTCCCATGGGGTCATAGCCGTGTTCTACGAGGACCAGGCTCCGCTTTGGATGCTTCCCACGGGGTCGGATTGACATAGGCCGTGTTCCATATGACCAGGAATTTGCTCTGGATGCTTCCCACGGGGTCATAGCCGTGTTCTGCGAGGACCAGGCTCCGCTCTGGATGCTTCCTACGGGGTCGGATTGACATAGGCCGTGTTCCACGTGACCAGGAATTTGCTCTGGATGCTTCCCACGGGATTATAGCCGTATTCTGCGAGGACCAGGCTTCGCTCTGGACATTTCCTACGGGGTCAGGATTGACATAGGCCGTGTTTCACGTAACCAGGAATTTGCTCTGGATGCTTCCCACGGGGTCATAGACGTGTTCTGCGAGGACCAGGCTCCACTCTGGATGCTTCCCACGGGGTCGGATTGACATAGGCCGTGTTCCACGTGACCAGGAATTTGCTCTGGATGCTTCCCACGGGGTCATAGCCGTGTTCTGCGAGGACCAAGGTCCGCTCTGGATGCTTCAACGGAGTCGGATTGACATAACCGTGTTCTGCGAGGACCAGGATCTGCTCTGGACGTTTCCCACGGGGTCTGGATTGACATAGGCCGTGTTCCACATGACCAAGAATTTGCTCTGGATGCTTCCCACGGGGTCATAGCCGTGTTCTGCGAGGACCAGGCTCCACTCTGGAATGCTTCCCACGGGGTCGGATTGACATAACCGTGTTCTGCGAGGACCAGGATCCGCTCTGGACGTTTCCCACGGGGTCAGGATTAACATAGGCCGTGTTCCACGTGACCGGGAATTTGCTCTGGATGCTTCCCACGGGGTCATAGCCGGGTTCTGCGAGGACCAGGCTCCGCTCTGGATGTTTCCCACGGGGTCAGGATTGACATAAGCCGTATTCCACATAACCAGGAATTTGCTCTGGATGCTTCCCACGGGGTCATAGCCATGTTCTACGAGGACCAGGCTCCGCTCTGGACGTTTCCCACGGGGTCATAGCCGTGTTCCACGTGACCAGGAAGGGTTGACTTCATCCGCATTTCACGGAGTCGGGGTTTGACTCTCGGTCATTTGTGTACCGCCGAGTCATGGAACTGGGAATTGTCGTGGTTCCACTTTGCCTGATGTTGCGTCTGTTGTAATGAGACGAATATTGAGATGATCTCCAGGTTGTCTGTGAATTATTGAGATTTGGCTTCTTCTTCTGATGAAGCCTGGGGAGGGAAGGTGTGATTCCCTTTTTGTTTATGCCCCTGGCTTGTATGAAGGGATCTGTGTGATATCACCTGTAGGGAAAAAATTTCATTCTTTCAAAAAAAAATTTATTTCTTTCCGCGTTGCTCTATCATTTCAGCTTTTATATCACGAAAATCGCGATTGCCCAATCATTTCGGCTATTTTTCGCGGTGCCCAATCATTTCGGCTATTTGTTTTATTTTTTCTCGCTGCTTTTTATTGCGAGTTGCCCGATCATTTTGGCTATTTTTCATGCAAATATTTTTACTTGCTGCTTTTGTAGCAAGTTGCCCCATCATTTCGGCTATTTCGTATGCATGCGTGGCTTGCTAGCTTTTTACTGCGAGCTTGGAATTAGACACCGATTTCGGCATTAGCACCGCTACAACTGGGATATTGCCAGGAGCGAATCATCATTTGCATCTGTCGATGTCGAACAAAGGTGGCTTAATAGATAGGGTTAGGATCCTGTCGACTAAGGCTTTTGACTTCATGAGCCGTAAGGGTCTCATAAAGATATTTCTCCCTACGAGTCGTGAGGATCTCGTAGGTGCGTTTTCTCCTTAGCAATCATGCGGACTCCTAAGTGTATGGCTTCTAGTAAGTCGTAAGGATCTTACAAGAGTATTTTCTCCTTCTAAGTCGAGAGGACTTACAAGGGTTGTTCACCGTGTAGACATATCCCTACTCACGGATGGGACTTTGTCAGGGAAGTGTTTATTCGCGCCCGTGGATTGTATACAAGGGTCAGCATTGAGCCGCTTGTAGGGCAGCATTGGAGGTTGTGGTGGCTGCTAGGAACGGGTTCAGATCCCTATAGCTTAAGACTTTTGAATCTTATGAGCCGTGAGGGTCTCATAAAAGGGTTCTCCTTACGAGTCGTGAGGATCTCGCAAGTGTAATTTCTCTTTAGGAATCGTGGGGATCCCTAAGTGTGTTGTTCCCTTGTGAGTCGTAAGGATCTCACGGAGGTGGTTTCTCCTCACAAGGTCGAGAGGACCTTGCATGTGTCTTTTAACGAGATCGTGCCCTTTCGGGTTTTCACAAAAACTCGCCGGTAGTCCTGCTGTTTTTACTCACGGAGCCCTTTCGGGTTTTCATCCGTGCCCATTTTGCTTATGGACATACCGTTTTCTTTTTTCTTCTTCTTTTTTATATATTTTTTGTGTCAGCCTTGGGATGCTGCAGTCCACAGTAGTTTATCGACGTCTCGGTCAACAGCCAGTTTTAGGACATAGTGGTCCATTGTTAGTTTAAGGACGTTTCGGCCCTGGACCGGCTACTACTTATAGAGTTTAGGCTCAGGCAGATAGCGAGCGGACATAGTCGTAGTCATCTATCGTTGACCTAAGCCGTGACTCGTCAGGCGTAGTATTTCTTTAGGAAGCGATCGTTTGTTGGCCGGAAAGGTCTTTCGCCATGCATGTCCATGAGTAGATATGCTCCACCCTGGTAAACTTTATCTATGATATACGGGCCTTCATAGTTCGGCTCGAATTTTCCCCGCTTGGCACGATTGGGGATCATAGGTCTTTTGACCACTACCACGAGTTCGCCTTGGCGGAATGTTCTCGGCCTAGTCAATTTCTCATATGAGCGCGTCATCTTCGCTTTATAAGCCTCCAGATTTTGTTGCGCCATGAGCCGGGTTTCATCAAGGGCGTCGAGCTCCTCAAGCCGAAGGTGAGCATTTTCTTCGTCTGTTAGCTCGGAGTGAACTGCCACTCGTAGAGAGGGTAACTCTATCTCGAGGGGGAGTACCGCTTCCGTGCCGAATACCAATGCATACGGCGTTGTGTTCGTGGCCGTTTTGAACATAGTTTGATACGCCCAAAGAGCTTCATGCAGCCTCTCATGCCAATCCCTCTTATTTCGAGACACCGTCTTTTTCACGATCTTCGTCAAGGTCTTGTTGAAAGCCTCGGTTAGACCGTTAGCTCGGGGGTTATAGACCGAAGAGTATCTCCAATCTATGTTAATACTGTTGCGCAAAGCAGCTGATCTTGTGGCTTGTGTAGGCTGGCCCGTTATCGGAGATGATCTGTCGCGGAGTTCCAAACCGATAAATTACGTGCGTCTTGAAGAAATGAAAAATATTCTCTGTCTTCACTTCCCTCAGCGGAACTACTTCTGCCCATTTGGAGAAGAAATCAGTTGTCGTCAAAATGAATAGATGTCCTCTGGACGATGCTGGTTTGATAGGGCCGATTATGTCAGTTCCCCACATTTCGAACGGCCAGCTAGCCACCGTTGGATGTAATGGATTTGGATGCTGATGGATAAAGTCTCCGTGAATCTGGCATGAGTGGCACTGCTTCGCATACTCGAGGCAATCCTGAATCATCGTGGGCCAATAGTAGCCCATCCTTTTGATCTTTAGCTTCATCTTCAGCCCGGCTTGGTGAGAACCGCAGAGTCCGTCGTGAGTTTCTTGGATGACTCTCTTTGCCTCTTCAGGTCCTAGGCATCTTAGCCACAGAGAATCAAATGATCTCTTATACAGAGTATCATTGACGAAGGCAAAAGATAGAGCTCGCTTCATGAGCTGATGTTTTGAGGACGCATCCTCAGGTGTTCGACGGGATTTGAAGTAGTCTATAAAGACTTCTCTCCAATCCTCAGCCTTTTCCTGGTCTTTTATTTGCAAAGTCATTTTCTCGGTTGCTCCTTTTTCTTCGGATGACTCCGGAGATATTTCTGCCGGTGCAAGAATTCGACAGCTTTGCATAATGATCCTCACGCCATCGAAGCTCTCGTCAACCAGTTCTTTAGCGAGCTTGGCTAACGCATCCACCTTGCTATTCTCCGCATGCGGTATGCTTTCCAATGTGTAGGAATTTGAGTCAGCAGTTGCTGTACTCTCTCGCCGTACTTCACCAACTCTGGCTTGCAAGTTTGATAGTCACCGTTTACTTGACTAACGACCAGTTGAGTGTCTCCGTATATGATGAGGTTTTCAATTCCCATGTTGATAGCGATCTCGAAACCTGCTATTAAAGCTTCATATTCGGCTTCATTATTCGTCCTCGGCTCTGTTAAGGAGAAGGCAAAGCGCATTATCCCTCCTTATGGAGTCACGGAGATGATGCCTACCCCTGATTTGATTATAGGGGTGCTTTGTTTGAGCTTCTTCATGGAAGATGCTCCGTCAAAATAGAGTTCCCACCGGGTATCATTCTCTCTCCTTTCCCCGTCGATCGTGTCAAACGCGTGTTCGTCCGGCAATTCGCAGTTCAAGGGAGAGTCGGCAGGTATCGGATGCTCAGCGAGGAAGTCAGCGATGGCCTGGCCTTTCACTGCCTTGAGGGGTCGATAAGTTATCGAGAACTCCATCAAGAGCAGGGCCCATTTAGCGAGCCGCCCCGTCAATATGGCTTTTGACATCAAATACTTGAGAGGATCCACTTTTGATATGAGATGGACCTCATGTGCTAACGCATAGTGTCTGAGCTTCGTTATCGCGAAGATCAACGCTTGGCAGTGTTTTTCGATGGGGGAGTAGTTGTTTTCTGCCCCCAGGAGAACTCGACTCAGATAGTAGAGAGCTCTTTCTTTATCTTGATCATTCTCTTGTGCCCACAGCGCGCCTAAAGAACCTTCGAGGGCTGTTGTGTACAGGACAAGAGGTTTTCCTTTAACGGGAGTGGCCAGCACTGGGGGATTCTGTAGGTATTGCTTGATTTACTCCAGTGCACTTTGGCATTTGTGATCCCAGACGAATGGGGTTCCCTTCTTCATTAGGTGACTGTAAGGATGGCACTTGCCTGAGAGATTGGCTATAAATCGCCGCATATACGCAAGCTTCCCTTGGAGAGACCGCAGTTGCTTAAGAGTCCTTGGCGGAGGCATTCCCATGATCGCCTTGATCTTTGACGGATCTATCTCGATGCCTCGGTGTCGGACGATGAATCCCAGGAACTTACCTGAGGAAACTCCGAACGCGCAGTTGAGAGTGTTCATCTTCAAGTTGTATTTCCGAAGGCGCTGGAACACGATCTTCAGATGCTCTAGATGTTCCTCGTATGATTTGCTTTTAACTACGAGGTCATCGATATAGCATTCGACGATTTCATGTATGAGGTCATCGAAAATCCTTATCATGGCCCTCTGATAGGTGGCACCGGCGTTCTTCAGACCGAACGGCATCACCTTGTAGCAGAATATGCCCAAAGGGGCCCGGAAAGCAGTATGCTTTTGGTCCTCAGGATGCATCTTTATCTGATTGTATCTTGATGAGCCATCCATGAAGGAGAAGACTTCGTGAGTGGATGTGTTATCTATCATCAGTTAGTACCAACCATTCAAAGATTTTATCTCGATAAAGCAGTGGCTGGTGAAAGAAGGCGTAGAGAAAAGAGATGGAGAATATGCGAGACCGTATGGAGATAGAAGTGGTATACGGTCTCGGTATATGAGAGGAAGAAGAATGGTGGAAGGGAAAAAGAAGTGGAATACGAACTTGAGAGTGCAAATGGAGTAAATAGATTAGCACAATTTGTGATGACCGATGTGTGAAAAGTGATTGTGCTAATATATTTACTCGTCGAGAAATTGGGTCGAATCCCTCAAGATTCGTAAGAAACCATGGGTACGCCGAACTTGGTAAACCAGACATATGAAATGAAAGTGAGATAGGTTCTTGCAAGGTCGGAACGATGGAAAGGATGGAGGGAAGTGGTTGAGGAAGGGTATCGGTTAAGGGTTCTGGAGGGTGTACACAGTCAGTGAAAGGAACAGGATGAATTGGAAAATCCGACTCATCATCTAGAACTGTTTCATCCTAAAAAATATCCTCAAAATTCTCCTCAAAATTTAGCACATCCATGCTCTTCTCTTCAAAGTCCAGACACATATGGGGTTCGGGAAAAACATTTAATGACTTGGGATGATGATTTGAAGAGACAAACTCAGCCAAATCTACGGGTTCATCATCCAAAATATCCCCAGCGTCAATATCCTCAATCAAGTGAAAATCAAAATTCTCTGACACCTCATCAAAAGCATGGATATTAATCGATTCTGGTTCTAAGATATAGGTGTAGAGGTCAAAAGGATTAGGTATGGTTTCACTTGGAAGGGACCCTTCACAATCGGGCAAATCAAACACTACGAAGTCGCACAACTCATTCATCATTCTATCTTCAATTGATAAATCATGTGGGATACTCGATAGACTTTCAGAACAGGAGTTTTGAGATTCAATTTGGGACGGGTAGGTTTGATTTGGAAGGGGGTACATCTCACTCTCTCCACTCAAATTCACAGCCTGTCCTGCCGCCTCATCATACATTGAAAAAGTTGGAGCTAGTTGAAAACTAGCTACCGGGTCACTAGGTTGCATGAGGGCGGCCATGGACGCATTCAAATCCATCATCTGTTGTGTTGACGCTACCCTAAAGTCTTCCAACGACTGTTCCAGACTAGACATGGGTTGTGAAGGGGTTTCAGTAAAAGATTCAACGTTGTTTGGATACTGAAAACTCCCAAATGGCGGTTCTGAAGTAATGTCTAGGGAAGGTGCAAAAGTAGGGTAGGATTGGTAGGAATTGAATGGCTGGATAGGAGAAGGATCAACATTTGGATAGGAAGGTGAATGGAATTGTTGATCCCAAGAATTTGAAGTGGTGAAAGGAGCGAAAGATCGGCTACGAGATTGTTCAATACATTCAGCAAGAGACATAGGTCTTGTGGCTACAACTGGACTTTCAAAAGGGGTATCAACGCAAGAAGGGGTGAATGTTTGAAACGGTTGGTACGAAGTGGATTGCGGGGTCCAGTTGTTCGTCCTAGATGCGTCTATCCGATCTTTCAAAGAAATTTTTGGCATGGAGGGGTCGTTTGAAGTTCGACCAAAACAAGAACCGTATGAAGTAATGTCTGGTTGTGGGTACCAAAGTTCGGCAAGAGTTTTGCGAGGTGGAGTACCCATGATATGAAGAGAGAAAGAGAGAAAGGCAGAGAAAAGGAAGGGAAAAAGAATGTGATAATTTTTTTATTTTTTTTATAGTTATATATTAACAAAAGAATGAAGTATACACACAAAAAGAATATGGACAAAAACAATCACGACACAAAAAATACCACACACCTAATCGTTCTAGGGTTCACCTAGGTCAACTAGATCTGCTCTAGAACTTGATTGTCGAAGTAAAACTGTGTCGAGAAACAGGCTCAAGATACACTGATCACGAGGCCAGGTAAGTGCAGAGATAAGGGGAGGTTTTCCAACGCTTTCGCGAAGTTCCTTAATTAAATAACCCTTTCTCTTTTGGCGGTTTCGCCGTTAACACTTTGCTAGACACCCCGTAAACAATATACCGTTAAGCAAGGTTCTAAACACAGTTAACTTCTCCTAGTGAGCGTGAAGTCCTTAAGGCTTAAAGTCTAGTTTCTTTTAAATTTTGTGCGGGTAAACGTTATGCGCAAGTTCGTGATTTGTGGGCTACGGAAAAGGTGATGAAATCCTTTACCGTATCTTGTGGGGTTCGCTTGCCCTTAAGTCCGTATTAATGTATGCAATGCATAATTCAATAAAAATTCTATAAAGAATCAAAAAATTGTTTTTTTTTTATTTTAGCACGGCACTGCAACAAATACGGGTTAGTCAATTTTGGCGTTTGCTAGCGAACTTGCAAAGAATCCTGCAAAGAATAGTATATTGGAAGCGTCGGATTTGAGAAGAAAGTGTTAGGAAAGTACGTACCGTTAAGTTTTTGGGTTAAGAAACCCCCGTTGAATCAAATCCGGTAAGCTTGAAAAGTTCGCTTGCGCGGGTCAAACTACCCGGATCTTTGGCACTGTACTTCGTAAATCACCCTTGCCTTGAATGCACACTTTGCTCCCCACAATCGCAGTTTGCAAACTTGCAAAAATCTGCACTCTTGCCCACAAAAATGATCCAAAAAAAAAAAAAGAATTTTTTTTTATATAAATATATACAAAAAGAATATTAACCCGAATAACAAGAAAGAAAATACGCTACCGTCTCCCCGGCAACGGCGCCATTTGATTGGAAAAATTAAAGTTAACCGCAATCAAGACGGTGTCGCTATGCAGCTAGCCGGTTGAGCACGGGTCGATCCACAGGGAGATGGTTGTATGTCCTTTCTTGTTTTAGACGAGTCAATAAAGAATCTGTATGTGTTTGTTCAATCTAACCTATGTGTATTATTTGCAAGTATAAAGTTGTTAAGAAGAAAATACGAGATTGTAAGCTAAAGAAATCCGTACTCAAAACCTTTGAGCCGAGTCTTGACCAATTGAAGCTAGAGCACTCGGCAACAACGTGGATTAGGGGATTTAAGCGCGGTATTCGTGGAATACGGCTTATTTACCCTTGTCCTTCCGTTCTTGTATCTTGCTTTCGCCTCCGGCCAAACCGAACGCAACCAGTCGCGGTTAGGAATCACCGTTACCTTGTCAGGGTAGGGTGCCTAACGGAGCGCTTGCGTATGGTTTGGACGGAGTTCAATGGAAAATAACGGGAAAAGGAAATGAGCAAAGAAATGTTAACTTACAATATCATATGGATTCTTAACAACAACAATAAATACAACATTCACAAAATGAACAAAAGAGAGCAAAAGAAAAGAACAAAGAAAAGAAAAGATTACAAGTAATTAAGTGCATGAATTAAATTGCAAGAAAGTAAAGCAAGATAATAATAAGCAAGTAATAAAAAGCGATAAAAAGAACAAGAAACTAGAACTCAAGACAAGCATGGGATCAATAGCCAACCCTTAAACTTGCAAGCTCAATCAAGAGGTTGCAAGGTCAAGGGAAGGGTAGAGAACGCATGTGAAATGAAGCGCTAATTCCATAAGAAAATACGACCCTTGAGATCAATAACTAACCCTTAACCATTCAAGCTCAATGAAGAGGTTGAATGATCAAGAGAAAGCAAGAATCTCAAGGGGAAGAAGAAACAAAAGAGAATGATACAAAAAGCCCTCATCTTCATTGATCTCCCACTCAAAAAGCTCTCACTACAATTTTCATGGAAAAAGAATGAAGAAGAAGAAGAAAAAGACTAAATCCTAAAAAGAAAGAAGAACAAAGAATGAACCCCTAAGCTTGGCAAGTTCTGGGGTATTTATAGGAGGTGAACTGAAAACCTAGGGCAACAATCTGCCTCAACATGAAGTCCCAAAAGTACCCCCAAAAGACGACAGAGTGAGGAGCTCACATGGCCGCGGATCCGCGGCCAAGACCCCCCTTTGGCCGCGGATCCGCGGCCGTATTGGTGAGTTGGACTGTGGGGTTTTGGGAATTTTCCTGGTTTGTTGTCCTCTTCAGTGTGGTATGTGACTTTTCTCAGAAACTCTTCACAATTATTCCAGAATTTTAGTAGAACAAAAAGGTGATGTGATGTGGATCTTTTGCCATGATTTCCTCGAGCTCCGCGTAGATTTCTTGGATCTTGTGTTGACCTAGAGCTTTGTGCATGACATGACAATCGATTTGCCATTTTGTCCTTTAACTGGTATGTGGCAACACACGGATAGAGAGCGGAGACCGTGTTTTATCAGTTGTTGGCAGTAATCCGGAATTTGTCGTACTTTTCCATGATATTCACTGTTCAGAGCCGAGAACCTGTATTCTGCAAATATGTAGCAAACACTGATCAAAAGTACCTACCTATAAACACACGAGCGTAAGAATGGGCGGTATAAAATGCAATATTCTGATATGAACAGTGGGTTCACCTTCCAATTCTCGGACAAGGAAAATTTGCCCTGTTGGTATTGATCTTCGATCCAGCCTTTATAGACGAATCAATTTTCAATTGGATGGCTTACCGTTTGATGGTAGGGGCAATAATTGGGACTATTAGCCTCGCCGGGTTGCAACAGTCATTTTGAATTCGGCAGATTGATGAGCCTGTTTCGCACCGCCAGTTCGAACAGTCTCTTCGTTTTGTCCCGGAGGAACGAATAAGGACGCTTCATTTTCTCATTATAGTATCGCTGTCTTTCCTCTAGGCGATCCGTTAGTTTTGGGACACTGGGCTGCTGTTGAGTATTCGCAACGAATGTTGCCTTCCCTTTACCCTATTCGTTCCGCGGCTCCGGCTTTGGAAGAGACGGTCTATGACCCATCTGGTCCATTTGGGCCAGTTTGTCAATCAAGGCCTGGAACGTGGTCAGCTTGAAAAATATCATGAATTGGGAAATGGTTGCCTGAGGGTCCAGAGTGCCCACGAACATGCCCACTGCCGGCGCTTCCTCGATGCGCTATTCACATTTTGACCATAAATTTCGCCACCATATTGCGTATTGTACCCAAGTTTCGCCTGGCTTCACCGTGGCGTTAATTAATGCGTTAATTAGGGTACGCTCGCTAGCGCTTGCGAATCTCTGCGTAAAAAGCAGTTCCATCTCTACAAATGTCTTGACAGAGTCGTTTGGAAGTTCAGAATACCACTCGAATGCCTTCTCCGACAAACTAACAATAAACTGGCGGAGCAGAAGTTTACTGTCACCCCCGGTGTTTCCGCACAAGGCTCTGAATTGAGCGACATGCTGATGTGGATTCCCCGTCCCTTTATATACATGAAATTTAGGGATCGTATATCCCGGCGAGTATTTTATTTGGTCATACCAGCCTAGATATGGTCGCCCAGTTTTAACAATTTGGCTGGCCGCTTCATTCGCCAGGTGAGCTCGTATTTGCCGAGCAAAGTAGTCATCCAGAGTGGCCTTGGAGATGGTTTCCACTTTGGCTGATGAAAGAGCCGGAGGAGGGTTCGATGTCTCCCCTCTGTCGTCTTCAATGATGATCGGGGGGTCTTCAGCCGGAGGTTTTGGCTGTAAATCATCCCAGCTATGTCTTGGAACAAAAGAGCCATTCATTTTATATTGGCTGCCTGCTCTGCGGCCTCTTTTTCTCTCCTCTAGAGCATTTTTCGGAGGAACTCGGTATCAGTTTCTTGTTCCCGACGCTGCTCCGAGGTCTCCGGATTGTCTTTTGGCCCAGTGAGTGTGGCCATTGTAGTCAGCATCTCCTGAAGTTTCTGCTGCAGTTGTTCCTGAGCCTTCATTATCGATCGGGTAAGCGGTCGATGCCCGTAGAAGCACGGCTTTCCTCTTTTCCGGAAGCCATATAAACAGTATGCACCATCATGCCTCCAGACTTGGGGCATTTACATTCGACATCCTTGCAGCTTGCTGCATTCACGGGGGCTTTCTCTGGCCTCCTTCTCTTGTGAGCAGTTGAAATGGAGGGAGCCGTTGCAGCGGGCACCCAAACGGCTGTTGCCTTTTGTGGCTTGACAGGATGGTTTTCTTCTTGTCGAGCTTTAAACTTCTTTGATCGACGAGAGTAGTCCTGGTCAATCATTGATTCCTGGACCTGTCGCCAGACTTTATAAATTTTAGAGGACAGCCGCTGAGGGGGCTGCTCCGGCTTCTTTTTTGTGGTAATCTCCATAGGTGGAGGAGATCTCTTTAGCACGGCAGTCGGAGAGTTCTTGCGAACCCTTCTTAGCGGTTCAAAGCTGTTCCCAGTTGGAACAGCAACATCGATTTCCACCGTTGAAGCCGGCGGAGTCAATCCAGAAGGAGAGTTGCCCCCAGCCTTCCTTAGTCGGCGCCAGTGGAGACATCGAGCGTGTCAAGCCATTGGGATTATCTCAGCTGTAGGAGTGACTTCCTCATGCCCTCTGTGTTGGTCAGAAGTTGTCGTTGTCAGCCTATTGAAGACTGACATCCGCTGAGTGGGGATGGCCAGCCTATCGAAAGCAGACTTCCGAGCAGGTGAAGCAGCCTTGACGATTTCTCCTGAAACGGGAGCTGAAACAACCAGTCTTGTGAAGACCGACCCTTTGGCGGGAGAAGCCGCTTTGACGACTTCGACAGCAGGAATGGCTATCCTTTTTGAAAGAACCCTTTCTGGTATCGCGGGCTTCTTCATGGGCCCAACTAAGCTTTGGCCTAGTCTGTCAAAGACTGAGGCGTTGGAGCTGGACGACCCGTTGAGAGTGGCCCCAGTAGTTGTGAGCCGATCAAAGATCGACTTCCTCTAAGTTTCTTGTGTTGGTACAGGAGTGATGAAGCTCGTTGGCGGGAGCATGGTCCCAAAGAACAATCTAGTGGTGGCCTGAGTGACCTGTTCCACCGTCATAGAGAAGATGGAGGCCGCTTGGGGCCCGTAAGTCACTCCTCCGGACGGGACGGAGCGAGAGTTGCAGTTGCCGTTAGTGCAGGTTGGAGCCATTGATCTTCTGCTTTCTGCATGGAGCAAGACATAAAATCTTAGTACCTCGAACCCAAGGGCACCCATATCAAACCGCGATTCGTTCTCGAACACGACACACGAAATGTGGAGTGGAAAGTGGAAAAGGTCCCACCGGGCATGCCTGAATCTGTTCCCCGCCGAAACACGGAGACAGGACCGCGCAGGTCCGTCTTACATGAATTTGGGGGCAGATGCTAATTGGTGCTATCCGTCCACCTCTCCGAAGATGCCAAGTTGATTTATGGCATCGTATATCGAAGGTTTAAACCGATGCGGCCGATGTAGCAGACTTCGTCAGATTCCCCCTCATTTGAGGGGTTTTTGATTGTGGGGACGCTCTTCCCTGCAGGCGCAAGCCCCTGCAGTTAATTATGCTACCGCATCGCGGTAACAACTTTCTCCTTCTCTAGATGGTCACTTCGTGTCGTGGGTGTTTGTTTTGTTTTTGGTTGGCCGTGGATTGTATACGGAGACTAATTTATGTCGTCGCCCGTAGGGCGTGGATTAGTCCAAATCCGTATTTTCTTAGATTTAGGTTTGGGGGTTGGGTTTAAGGATACGTTAGTCTCATTTGAGACTAAGATCAACTTAAACGTTTGTTAAGGATACGTTAGTCTAATTTTAGACTAAGATCAACTTAACAGGATCATTTAGATCCAACAAAAGAGCATTTGGGCTCTATTATTTTAGTTTAGGGACTTTGCGGTCAATTACCAGTTTAAGGACATGGTGGTCCAATGTTAGTTTAAGGACGTCTCGGTCCAAGGTTAGGGACATCATAGTCCGTGAGTTTAAGGACCTCACAGTCAAGATTAAGGACATCATAGTCTATGAGTTTAAAGACCTCACAGTCAAGGTTAAGGACATCATAGTCCGTGAGTTTAAAGACCTCACAGTCAAGGTTAAGGACATCATAGTCCGTGAGTTTAAAGACCTCACAGTCAAGGTTAAATACATCATAGTCCATGAAATGTATGGTTGTCGGGACCCGTCACCTCTCTGAAGACGTTGAAGGATTACAATGACAAATATCAGAGGAGTTCAGAGATGTACCCTTAAACCAATGTTGATTGGGAGATCTATAGTCCAATTTTGGAACTAAGATCAATTAATTTGATTATGAGGACATTGGCTCAGTTAAATCTGAATTGAGGACTTATGGCCAATTTGGGCTAAGTCTAATTAAGTTTGAAATGGTCGCCCTTTGTTGGACCATTAAATATTTGTCTGGGTTCAGCCCCTCATTATTTAGCAATGCTAAACAAGAATTTGAGGGCTCTGATAACATTTTGTCTTTGGCTGAGCATTAAACATTGTAGCTCTGGATTTTAAAGTTCATTTGAAGGGGAGATTTTGCCTCTAGAAAACTTAGCCAATTTGGGCTAAGGTGGCTTTAAAATAGTGTTAAACACTAGAGGACATTTGGTGGTCACGTGTCCTCACGTGATGTATTTAAAACAGTGTTAAACACTGGTGACAAAATTCTCAAAATAGTGTTAAACACTAGAAAGGAAGGGGTCACGTGGGATCACGTGAGGCGCCTGAAGATGGGGCCAGACCTCCTTTATTTTATTATCAAAATATTCAAATAAGTGTTAAACATTTTTAATCTTCAGGCCATCACGTGTGGGCAAGTGATGGGTATCTATGCATTGATTATTAAGGTGTTTATTAGGGGTCACGTGAAGACACGTGAGAGTTAAATTCACTTTTGTTTTATGGAGCTTCGATCTCTTTCCCCTTTCTTACCTAGGGTTTCTTTTCTTGAGAATTAAATTCTTCTCTCTTTTCTCTCTGCTGTTGTTTTTTCTCCAGAAAATCAAAATTCCAAGATCCCGTCTTTTTTCTCTTCTCTTCTTGGCTCCTATTTATAGGAGAAAGAAAAGAATTAATTTGTTTAGTGAATCTTTCATTGAAAGATTTTGGTTGTTTTTGTAACTAATATGATCTTTTAGATCACTCAGTGAATTTTATTCACCATTGGATTTTTAATCCAGAAGATATTCTGTCTGTTATTCTTGGTGAATTTTAGGGAAATATTTCCATAAATTGGTGATTCTTAATCACCATTGGATTTTTAATCCAACAGTGCTCTGTTTTACAGAGCACCATTTTTTTGTTTGGAAAGATTTAAAGAAATATTTTCTCAGTTAGCACGTGATTTCCCTTAATTAGAATTTAATTCTATTTAGCTCAAAAGGCTTTTAAAGCCCATCACGTGTTGGCACGTGATCCCAATGTTTGATTATTGAAATAAAATTTAATTCTATCAATTAAAGAGTTAAGGGACCTATCACGTGTTGGCACGTGACCCTCTTGATTAAACATTTTACTCAGAATTTAATCCTGCCTTATAGCAGAACTAAGGAATCATCACGTGTCAGCACGTGACCCTTGGTCACGTGTAAGCACGTGATGCCCAATTGGGGTTTTTCCTTAGTGTCTTATTATACTTTATTAGTCCTTTTCAGTGGGTTTAAAGGTCCATCACGTGTGGGCACGTGACTCCATTAATTGATTGTTTGATTAGAATTTAATTCTATTAATTAAAGAGCTTAGGATCCCATCACGTGTTGACACGTGACCCCCTTGATTAACATTTTAAACATAATTAAATTCTGCTATTTTTAAAGAGTTAAGGAATCATCACGTGACCCTTGGTCACGTGTAGATACGTGATGCCTTATTGGGATCTTTCTTTGCCGTTTTATCATGCCTTTTAATTCCTTCAGTGGTTTCTTTAAAGGTTCATCACGTGTGGGCACGTGACTCCCCTAATTGCTTGCTTGATTAGAATTTTACTTCTATAATAACAGAGTCCCAGGAAACCATCACGTGTCAGCACGTGACCCATGGTCACGTGTGAGCACGTGACCCATGGTCACGTGTGAGCACGTGATACCCCATTGGGGTATTTCCTGATATTTTTATCAGAGAACAAATGCCCCCACAACGTTTTTCTCACATGTTTGCGCGTGAGTGCAATGTTGTCACCTTTGCGACCGTTGGATCTGTCTAGGGAACAGGGGAGATGAACCGTTTCCCATCACATCCTTATAAATGCAGGAGTCCCTTCAGAAGCGACTCTACATTCCATCTTCTTCCTTGCTTGTTCTTCCTCTGAGAATTTAATTCTCTTTCCCAGAGCTTAGTTCTCTGATTCAAATTTTTTTCAGAATTTAACTCTGTCAACAAAGATTTCCCTTTTTTTTCAGGTGAGAATCTTGAACGGCTAGAGGAACTTCTTGTAGAAATTTGCATTTTAAATCCACACTAAGGGTTTTTCCCTTTAACAAGAACCCGTTTTTTTAAAGTTCTTTAAAAAGAAAACTACTCAATCTTTAAATAATAAAACTCTTAGGGCTTCTCTGATCTTCAAGGATCGACGGCGATGCTTGTCTTCTCTCTGGAATTGAATTCCATTCCAAAGAGCTTTGGCTCTGAAAAATATTTTCTGGGAATTTAATTCCTCTATTCAAAAGGAATTCAATTCCTCCAAAGAACTCAGTTCTTCCCAGAGAACTTCTTGGGGTTTTCTTGCCCTGAGTTGTTCTTTGCAAAAAAAAGAATTGCAGTAGAGTTTTCTGGGAATTTAATTCCCCTGTTCTGCTTAATTTTCGCAGAGTCTAAGATAGATTTCTCTTTTGGGGGAATGTGTAGAGTCATTTGAATTCATTGAGAATCTTCCCTTTATTCTCATGATGATTGCTTGGCCCCATTATTAATGAGCCGTCATCTTGATTTTGTGGGACCATGCGTTTTGTAACCAATGGTCCTATAAAATAAGTTCTCTGTCGCTTTCTTCCACTGTCTTTTTATATATATACATTTATAAACATATATATACACGTATTGGCTTCGCTTAACAGTTTCCTCTTCATTTATTTCACGCACAATAACTTCTCTTCCGTACTTCCCTTTTACCCGCTCGGAGGATGCCTTTCCTCAGTCACCGTCTAACGAGGAGGTGATGGCGATGATCAGGGCTCATGAACCGAATTTCACCAATCTACTATTATGGGAGACCTGGTACGGTCACATCATCCGCGGTTGCCGCAGTTTTCTTTGCGATATACCGACAGAGCCTACCTATCCATTCCTGCCGATGGATCCTCCACGGACTGTCTTTGCTGTGGTGATGCTAAATTGGACCCCTATGGGACGGCTTGAGCCATCAACAACTGGTATTCCGAACCATCCAGTGCCGGCTACAGATATTTTAGGGCGTCGCATTTGCCAGGGCGAAGCCCAGCCATGTGGACAGATTTACAAGATAGGGCTTACTCCTCGACATCCCACGGGCTACCTTCTCTGGGCCCGTTATATCCTGTCCGCCCATCGTACGCGACTGCAGAGGGTCGGACTCTATCAGGCGATATATGCGTCTCTTTTCCACTATCAGTCTCCCCATGTCTGGTGGGTTAAGTCCTTCTTAAACCAATGGAATCTTCCCACCAACACATTCCTTCTAGGTGACCGTGAAGTTTCAATTTCTCTGGAAGAATTTCGCGAGATATCAGGGTTGCCGGTCAGGGGGACGCTCTATGAAGAACTGCTGCCTCCCGATGAATATGTCTTTGAAACTGAGCCTGCCATGCTTGACGGTCTGTTGACAGAGAATGCCGTCCGCCACAAGCGCTCAAATTTGATCAAGGCTCTGAACATTTTTGAGAAGTTATTCGCAGAGTCAGAGGAGCAGGGCGTCACTTTCAAAAGTTTTATCGCTTGCTTCCTTCGCGAAGACGTTCTATCAAAGACGGCTCCGAAGTTCGCAAACATCAACGACCCCTTTGAGTTTGGTTTAAATAAGCGTCCTGCTAAAGAAGAGGACTTGCCTTAGTTCTACATTCCCATCATGTCGGCCGTGTCTTTTGAGTTGATTGCAGCTCCTGGTATGGATGAGGAGACTTTCTTTGTGGGCTTCATCAGTTTTTGGCTCAGTTGGTTCGCCATTCGCATGCATCGTCGTTTCATGAGAGCTTCAGTTATTTACCCTTCTCATCGCATTGCTGAGGGGACGCGACTAGCTGTGGGAATTGCAGGGCTAGCGTATCTATGTCATGGGTTAAGCGCCGCGGCCAACACCTCAACTACAGGCGTATATGTGGTAAATTTCTTTCTTCATTACTTTACGTTCTGGATTGAGATGCACGTGCTGGGGGCATTTGCCGCGCACCAAAAACCCAGCCTTTATGACGCTTACACTTTTCCGCGACTCATGCAGCTGGTGGGCGCTTCTGCTCCTGACCCGACTCAGTCTGGGGCTATTCGCATGCAGGTTAATCCCTATGCCAATACAGGCGGGATGGTATTCAACGATCGAGTTCTCTCTGCTCCCTCAGGACCGGTTCAACTGCTCTGCGACATGTCGAAAGAGGGGGTACCTTCTCTGAAGCCCAGGGAAGCCATGCTCCTATATTCGATCAGACCAGGTTACCTGGTATTTCGTCAGAACGGTGCGGCCCTTTTTATGAGGTACAACCCACATCGCTTTGCTCGGCAGCTTGGATATGACCAGGGCATCCTCTTCGAGGCATTTACAGTGGTGCCTAGCCCATCGCCAGAAGTTGTTCGTGACGCCGCTCATCACTTCATGCGGCTAAACACTGGTTCCCGCTTCATGATTCCTGAAGCTGATCATATTCCTCGATGTATGGGGTCATTCACGGGATGGTACCTCCACCGATTCAGTCCAATCATTGCCGAGGAGAGGAGGGTGCTCCTCGGATATAGGGCTCCTACTCCGATCCAAGCCATGGGAGTTCCGCCGCAACCGCGTGCAACGGTTCGCCCTCCCTTGAGAGATACCAGCGTCGTGCTTATTCCAGAAGCGGCGGAAGTGGATTTAACTCCCACAGCTGGTATGGCACTGTGTACTAGGGCTCAATCAAGGGCTAATAGGGCGCCAGTAGCAGTGTCATCGGCCACGACGTCAACAATGGCCGTGTCGTCACCGGTAGCACCGCCGAGCGAGGACATTGAAGGCGAAGTGGGTCAACGCCGTACCTAAGCTCTACGGGGAAGGAAACGATCATCTTCGGTGGTTAGTTCTGGGCCCAAGAGGCGGAGGAAGACGGCCACCAATTTGCTCGACTCTTTAATAGAGTCCGAGCCTATTCTTCAAGATGAACCATTAGCCATGCAAGAATCGGATGGTGGTCTACTTTTCCCGGGTACATCTGCCGAGGAAGCCGCACAATTGGCTGAGGCTATAAGACGCTCACAAGATGAATCTGAGAACGTAAGGATCCCGAAGAGGCCTTATCCTGCCGTCATTTTTTACGAAGATCCTCCATCGATACGGCGGCTATTCATAGGCCCTTTGGAAGAATGGGGTGAGAGGGCCCTTAAGCAGGCTGTTTCAGCCGATGCCGAAGATGCACTTTCATTGTGGACTGGTGGCCCTGAGTCTACTCTCGAAACTCGGCGAGCATATCTCCTCAGGAAGGAGCGTCGGCTTGAACAAGCCATATTAGAGGCTCCCTTGCGCATCGGTATATTCATGTATCTCTTTGTAATATTTTGTATTGCTCGTATACATATATATATCCTTATCCTCGTACAAACTTTGCAGGGACTTCGGCGGCGGTGGAGGATCTGAATTCGAGTCGCGCTTTGACTGTAGACTCCGCTAATATCCCCAATGAAACACTAATCAGTGCGGAGGGGGTCGATGCAACCGTTTCTCCTGCGATGGAGCCTCCCTCGGTGATTCCCGCTCCCCAAGCGCTTGCTCCCCCGGGAGAGGCACCTTTGTTGGTTGCCGATCCAATGGATCTTTCTGGGGGCGGCCCGGAGATTAAGGGACAGGTAGTCGAGGCTACCATCCTTCCGCTGGAGCCTGTAGTGGAAGCCACCGCTCCTCGCTTGGAAGTCGTTACACTGGCCCACGTCCCCGATGATGTGCCTGGGGTCACGGAGGAGGCCGCCGAAGCTGCTATCCCTCCAGCCCAGAATGGGAGAAGCATCGAAGGTAGCCTTCTATAATTTACATTAATAATCTCTTCATTATCTGAACCCTTCTGTCTTTTCAGAATTACGTGGCTTGGCGGCGTCTATTGCCGATCTGTCTCCCAGGAAGTCCTTTCAGCGCCTGTTGGAAATGGCCGCTCCGCAGGCGATATCTCCTCGACGCATCGTCCTCTCTTCCGGGCAAGGTCAGTGTCTTTTGCCCTCTCCTCATGGTGTTATTATTATTTCATATAATGACATTGATGTCTTCTACGTTCTGGAAGCTGATGACGAGGTTGAGATTCTTGACGGGCCTGGGGAGCCTTCAGACCCCTCTTGCATGACTGTGGGTAAGTAAAGTCTCAACGTTGTTCCATCTGTTCTTTGCTTACAAGTCTCGCTGACTGTTTATAAATCTGAATAGCTTTTCCAGTTCTTACCATGCTGGGGTCTCGCATTGTCATGCCACCCAGCCTCTACGCTCTACGTGCCTTGGAACGGATGGCAAAGCTAAGCCTCCACTCCTTGTCAGCCCTAATTGAAGACCTTCGTGCTGGCAGTCTGATCACGGCTGAAGCGTTTGCCGCTGAAGCCAACAGTTCTATTCCCTTTCTTGCCACCTTCCATAGTGAAACATTGGTACAAGTCTGGGTTGAATTTTGTTGGCAGGTGGAGGCTTGCTTGCATATTCTTGAATATACACGCCTTCCTTCAGAGGTTGTGGCCGTGAAGGCGAGCTTACAGGGTCTGATTGAGCGGTGCGCTGCGAACATGATATCATGCGAGAAGAGGCTCAGCCGCAAGTTTTCAGAGAGGGAGCTAGCTTCCAAAGCGCTGAGAAAGCTTCAAGCCAACCTTACGGCCAAGACCACTAGGGCATATGAGCTTTGGCGGGTGCTTAAAGAGGCTATCAAGGAGGTGGTTGCCATTGATAAGGTCGCCGTTTTTACTCGTGAAATGGTTGAAGCCCATAAGGTTACTGAAAAAGAGCTTGAAGGCCGGCTTGCCTCATACCAGGCCCAACAGGCTCAAGCGGAGACCCGTCTTTTGACGATAATGAATCATAAAGCTGAGGCCCAGCGGAAAAGGGGTGAACTGGCAAATCTACTGAATCGTCCGCCGGCTTGAAGAATTGTATATTTTTTTATTCTTCTTTTGTACATACTCCTGAATGAGAGTATATTTTCTTTTATTCTTTCATAAATTGTACTTTGTATTCATTTTGATTCATGAATAAAAGACATATTTTGCTTCACGATGGTGTGTCCCTTTTAGCAAATGCATTTTGTGAATAATCTATCTTGATTTCTCTATAGGATAGCGATGGCTTAGGATTCAGGGTTAAGATCTGCCTCCTAAGACTTTTCAACTTTATGAGCCGTGAGGGTCTCATAAAGAATTTTCTCCCTATAGGTCGAGAGGATCTCATAGCTGTAATTTCTCCTTAGGAATCGTGAGGATTCCTAAGTGCGTTTTCTTCTGAGAGTCGTAAGGATCTCCCAAAAGTGTTTTCTCCCTTACGAGTCGAGAGGATCCGTTAGTGATGGATGAGGTTGACATTATTCGAGTTTCACGGGGTCAGGGGTTGCTCTGGCCATTTCCCACGGGATCAAGATTGACTTTAGCCATGTTCTATAGGACCAGGATTTTGCTCTGGATACTTCCCACGGGGTCATAGCCGTGTTCTGCGAGGACTAGGCTCCGCTCTGGATGCTTCCCACGGGGTCGGATTGACATAGCCGTGTTCTGCGAGGACCGGGATCCACTCTGGACATTTCCCACGGGGTCAGAATTGACATAGGTCGTGTTCCACGTGACCAGTAATTTGCTCTGGATGCTTCCCACGGGGTCATAACCGTGTTCTGCGAGGACCAGGCTCTGCTCTGGACATTTCCCATGGGGTCAGGATTGACATAGGCCATGTTCCACGTGACCAGGAATTTGCTCTGGATGCTTCCCACGGGGTCATAGACGTATTCTGCGAGGACTAGGCTCCGCTCTGGATGCTTCCCACGGGGTCGAATTGACATTGGCCGTGTTCCACGTGACCAGGAATTTGCTCTGGATGCTTCCCACTGGGTCATAGCCGTGTTCTGTGAGGACCAGGCTCCATTCTGGATGCTTCCCACGGGGTCGGATTGACATAGGCCGTGTTCCACGTGACCAGGAATTTGCTCTGGATGCTTCCCACGGGGTCATAGCCGTATTCTGCGAGGACCAGGTTCCGCTCTGGACGTTTCTTACGGGGTCAGGATTGACATACGCCGTATTCCACGTGACCAGGAATTTACTCTGGATGCTTCCCACGGGGTCATAGCCGTGTTCTGCGAGGACCAGGCTCTGCTCTAGATGCTTCCCACGGGGTCGGATTGACATAGGCCGTGTTCCACGTGACCAGAAATTTGCTCTGGATGCTTCCCACGGGGTCATAACCGTGTTCTGCGAGGACCAGGCTCCGCTCTGGATGCTTCCCACTGGGTCGGATTGACATACCGTGTTCTGCGAAGACCAGGATCCGCTCTGGACGTTTCCCACAGGGTCAGGATTGACATAGGTCGTGTTCCACGTGACCAGGAATTTTCTCTGGATGCTTCCCACGGGGTCATAGCCGTATTCTGCGAGGACCAGGCTCCGCTCTGGATGCTTCCCACGGGGTCGGATTGACATAACCGTGTTCTGTGAGGACTAGGATCCGCTCTGGACGTTTCCCACGGGGTCAGGATTGACATAGGCCGTGTTCCACGTGACCAGGAATTTGCTCTGGATGCTTCCCACGGGATCATAGCCGTGTTCTGGGAGGACCAGGCTCTGCTCTGGATGTTTCCCACGAGGTCAGGATTGACATAAGCCGCGTTCCACATAACCAGGAATTTGCTATGGATGCTTCCCACGGGGTCATAGCCGTGTTCTGCGAGGACCAAGCTCCGCTCTGGACGTTTCCCACGGGGTCATAGCCGTGTTCTACGTGACCAGGAAGGGTTGACTTCATCCGCATTTCACGGAGTCGGGGTCTGACTCTCGATCATTTGTGCACCGCCGAGTCATGGAACTGGGAATTGCCGCGGTTCCACTTTGCCTGATGTTGCATCTGTTGTAATGAGATGAATGTTAAGATGATCTCCAGGCTGTCTGTGAATCATTGAGATTTAGTTTCTTCTTCTGATGGAGCCTGGGGAGGGAAGGTGTGATTCCCTCTTTGTTTGTGCGCCTGGCTTGTATACAGGGATCTGTGTGATATCACCTGTAGGGTAAAAATTTCATTCTTTCAAAAAAAAATTATTTCTTTCGGTAATGCTCTATCATTTCAGCTTTTATATCGCGAAAATCGCGATTGCCCAATTATTTCGGCTAATTTTCGCGGTGCTCAATCATTTCGGCTATTTGTTTTATTTTTACTCGCTGCTTTTTATTGCGAGTTGCCCGATCATTTCGGCTATTTTGCATGCATATATTTTTACTTGCTGCTTTTGTTGCAAGTTGCCCCATCATTTCGGCTATTTCGTATGCATGTGTGGCTTGCTAGTTTTTTGCTGCGAGCTTGGAATTAGACACCGATTTCGGCATCAGCACCGCTACAACTGGGATATTACCAGGAGTGAATCATCATTTGCCTCTGTCGATGTCGAATAAAGGTGGCTTAATAGACAAGGTTAGGATCCTGTCGACTAAGGCTTTTGACTTCATGAGCCGTAAGGGTCTCATAAAGGTATTTCTCTCTACGAGTCGTGAGGATCTCGTAGGTGCGTTTTCTCCTTAGGAATCGTGAGGACTCCTAAGTGTATGGCTTCTCGTAAATCGTAAGGATCTTACAAGAGTATTTTCTTCTTCTAAGTCGAGAGGAGTTATAAGGGCTGTTCACCGTGTAGACATATCCCTACTCACGGATGGGACTTCGTCAGGGAAGTGTTTATTCGCGCCCGTGGATTGTATACAAGGGTCAGCATTGAGCCGCTTGTAGGGCAGCATTGGAGGTTGTGGTGGCTGCTTAAGAACAGGTTCAGATCCCTGTTGCTTAAGACTTTTGAATCTTATGAGCCGTGAGGGTCTCATAAGAGAGTTCTCCTTATGAGTCGTGAGAATCTCGCAAGTGTAATTTCTCTTTAGAAATCGTAGGGATCCCTAAGTGTGTTGTTCCCTTGTGAGTCGTAAAGATCTCACGCAGGTGGTTTCTCCTCACAAGGTCGAGAGGACCTTACAAGTGTCTTTTAACGAGATCGTGCTCTTTCGGGTTTTCACAAAAACTCGCCGGTAGTCCTGCTGTTTTTACTCACGGAGCCTTTTCGGGTTTTCATCCGTGCCCATTTTGCTTATGGACATACCGTTTTCTTTTTTCTTCTTCTTTTTTATATATTTTTTGTGTCAGCCTTGGGATGTTGCAGTCCACAGTAGTTTATCGACGTCTCGGTCAACAGCCAGTTTTAGGACATAGTGGTCCATTGTTAGTTTAAGGACGTTTCGGTCCTGGACCGGCTATTACTTATAGAGTTTGGGCTTAGGCAGATAGCGAGCGGACATAGTCGTCGTCATGTATCATTGACCTAAGCCGTAACTCGTCAGGCGTAGTATTTCTTTAAGAAGCGACCGTTTATTGGCCGGAAAGGTCTTTCGCCATGCATGTCTATGAGTAGATATGCTCCACCTTGGTAAACTTTATCTATGATATACGGGCCTTCATAGTTCGGCTCGAATTTTCCCCGCTTGGCACGATTGGGGATCATAGGTCTATTAATCACTACCACGAGTTCGCCTTGGCGGAATGTTCTCGGCCTAGTCAATTTCTCATATGAGCGCGTCATCTTCACTTTATAAGCCTCCAGATTTTGTTGCGCCATGAGCCGGGTTTCATCAAGGGCGTCGAGCTCCTCAAGCCGAAGGTGAGCATTTTCTTCGTCTGTTAGCTCGTAGTGAACTGCCACTCGTAGAGAGGGTAACTCTATCTCAAGAGGGAGTACCTCTTCTGTGCCGAACACCAATGCATACGGCATTGTGTTCGTGGCCGTTTTGAACATAGTTCGATACGCCCAATGAGTTTCATGCAGCCTCTCGTGCCAATCCCTCTTATTTCGAGGTCTTTTTCACGATCTTCGTCAAGGTCTTGTTGAAAGCCTTGGCTAGACCGTTAGCTCGGGGGTTATAGACCGATGAGTATCTCCAGTCTATGTTATGCTGTTGTGCGAAGCGGCTGATCTTGTGGCTTCTATAGGCTGGCCCGTTATCGGAGATGATCTGTCACGGAGTTCCAATCTGATAAATAACGTGCGTATTGAAGAAATGGAGAATATTCTCTGTCTTCACTTCCCTCAGCGGTACTACTTCTGCCCATTTGGAGAAGTAATCAGTTGTCATCAAAATGAATCGATGTCCTCTGGACGATGCTGGTTCGATAGGGCCGATTATGTCAGTTCCCCACATTTCGAACGGCCAGCTAGCCACCGTTGGATGTAGTTGATTTGGATGCTGATGGATAAAGTCTCCGTGACTCTAGCACGAGTGGCACTGCTTCGCATACTTGAGGCAGTCCTGAATCATCGTGGGCCAATATTAGCCTATCCTTTTGATCTTCAGCTTCATCTTCGGCCCGGCTTGGTGAGAACCGCAGAGTCCGTCGTGAGTTTCTTGGACGACTCTCTTTGCCTCTTCAGGTCCTAGGCATCTTAGCCACAGATAATCAAATGATCTCTTATACAGAGTATCATTGACGAAGGCAAAAGATAGAGCTCGCTTCATGAGCTGATGTTTTGAGGACGCATCCTCAGGTGTTCGACAGGATTTGAAGTAGTCTATAAAGACTTCTCTCCAATTCTTAGCCTTTTCCTGGTCTTTTATTTGAAAAGTCATTTGCTCGGTCACTCCCTTTTCTTCGGATGACTCCGGAGATATTTCTGCCAGTGCAAGAATCCGACGGCTTTGCACAATGATCCTCACGCCATCGAGGCTCTCGTCAGCCAGTTCTTTAGCGAGCTTGGCTAACGCATCCGCCTTGCTATTCTCCGCACGCGGTATGCTTTCTAATGTGTAGGAAGGAATTTGAGTCAGCAGTTGCTGTACTCTCTCGCCGTACTTCACCAACTCTGGCTTGCACGTTTGATAGTCACCTTTTACTTGACTAACGACCAGTTGAGAGTCTCCGTATATGATGAGGTTTTCAATTCCCATGTTGATAGCGATCTCGAGACCTGCTATTAAAGCTTCATATTCGGCTTCATTGTTCGTCCTTGGCTCTGTTAAGGAGAAGGCAAAGCGCATTATCCCTCCTTGTGGAGTCACAAAGATGAGGCCTACCCCTGATTTGATTATAGGGGCATTTTGTTTGCGCTTTTTCATGGAAGATGCTCCGTCAAAATAGAGTTCCCACCGGGTATCATTCTCTCTCCTTTCCCCGTCGATCGTGTCAAACGCGTGTTCGTCCGGCAATTCGCAGTTCAAGGGAGAGTCGGCAGGTATCGGATGCTCAGCGAGGAAGTCAGCGATGGCCTGGCCTTTCACTGCCTTGAGGGGTCGATAAGTTATCGAGAACTCCATCAGGAGCAGGGCCCATTTAGCGAGCCGCCCCGTCAATATGGCCTTTGACATCAAATACTTGAGAGGATCCACTTTTGATATGAGATGGACCTCATGTGCTAACGCATAATGTCTGAGCTTCGTTATCGCGAAGATCAATGCCAGGCAGTGTTTTTCAATGGGGGGTAGTTGCTTTCTGCCCCCAGGAGAACTCGACTCAGATAGTAGAGAGCTCTTTCTTTCCCTTGATCGTTCTCTTGTGCCTACAGCGCGTCTAAAGAACCTTCGAAGGCTGTTGTGTATAGGACGAGAGGTTTTTCTTTAACGGGAGTGGCCAGCACTGGGGGATTATGTAGGTATTACTTGATTTCCTCCAGTGTGCTTTGGCATTTGTGATCCCAGACGAATGGGGTTCCCTTCTTCATTAGGTGACTGTAAGGTCGGCACTTGCCTGAGAGATTGGCTATAAATGGCCGGATATACGCGAGCTTCCCTTGGAGAGACCGTAGTTGCTTAAGAGTCCTTGGCGGAGGCATTCCCATGATCTCCTTAATCTTTGACGGATCTATCTCGATGCCTCGGTGTCGGACGATGAATCCCAGGAACTTACCTGAGGAAACTCCGAACGCGCATTTGAGAGGGTTCATCTTCAAGTTGTATTTCCGAAGGCGCTGGAAAACGATCTTCAGATGCTCTAGATGTTTCTCGTATGATTTGCTTTTAACTACGAGGTCGTCGATATAGAATTCGACGATTTCATGTATGAGGTCATCGAAAATCCTCATCATGGCCCTCTGATAGGTGGCACCGGCGTTCTTCAGACCGAACGACATCACCTTATAGCAGAATATGCCCAAAGGGACCCGAAAAGCAGTATGCTTTTGGTCCTCAGGATGCATCTTTATCTGATTGTATCCTGATGAGCCATCCATGAAGGAGAAGATTTCGTGAGTGGATGTGTTATCTATCATCAGTTCAGTGCTTGGTACTGGAAAGTCGTCTTTTGGACAAGCTCTGTTGAGATCATGAAAGTCGACACATATGCGCACCGTCCCATTTTTCTTCATTACTGGAACAATGTTGGCGATCCAGTCAGGGTACTGAACCTCTTGGATGAAGCCGGAGTCGATTAGCTTCTTGACCTCGGCGTTGATGCTCATTTCAAGCTCGAGTCGCATTCTTCTTGGCGCTTGTTTGATCGGTTTGACGTCTGGAGAAATCGCCAATTTGTGGACAGCAATTTCTGGATCGAGTCCCGGTATCTCTGAACAGTTCCAGGCGAAGCAGTCTCTATGCTGCATGAGCACGTCCTTTAAGCGTAGCCACCCTTTCTTCAGACAACAGCTCACTGACGAATGTCGGCCGCGGGTCACTTGCCGTCCCCAAATCAATCTTTCTGAGGTTGTCTGCAGTAGTATGTATTCCATCTTCCAGCTCTTTTGGCGCCGGTGGAAACTCTGAAATTACCTTATCATCATTGTTTTCGAAGCACCATGGGAGGTCATCCGTATTCTCAGGATATTCTTCTGTCAGTGTTATCACATGGCAGGTACGAGATCGTTTCCAAGATCGATGTTGATCTGGTTCTACTCTTGCCATACGCGTCGCTTTCGGTTCATGCTTCTATGGCGGGCTTACTCTCCAACTGCTGGATAGAGCGAACCTGCCTTGTTGATATTGGGCTTCGACCTAGTTCTTGAAGGTGAAGCAGTCTTTGAGAGGATGCCCTATTGCTTGGTGATAGAAGCAATAGTCTGGGTGAGAGACCTCGTTCGCTTGCTCAGGGTGCTTGGACTCCGGTAGTGTCATCATCTGATGATTTACGACGAGATCGAATATCTTCTTTGTCTTATCTTGGGGAAAAGAATATTCTCGACCCATCTTCTTTATAAGGGACGGATCCCGGCTGCTCGACCCTTGCTCGCGTGGCTTCTTAGACTCGCTGGTCTGCTGTCGAACGTTTTTTCCGTTCTTTGGTTTATTTTGCCTCTGCGCCGGGTCTTTTGTATGACGGGCTGGCGACGAGGAGCATTGTCATTCTCCGCGGCCTGTTGAAGGAGGCACTGCTTCCTGGCTTTCTCGTAAATGGCCATTTCACGGTTATGGTCGTCTCGGACCTTTTGACCCGCTTCCCTTATTAGCTTGTCCATCCGTTCTTCAAACGACGGATTCGGCATTTTGATGGCAGGATCTCGTTTAATTTCAGGGTCAGCGTCTTTTAACAGGGCGTCTCCTTCTTCATCGAAGTCATGTATGACGTAGCTACCATGGACTCGTTCTTGTTTCTTGGATTGCACATATCCAAGCCCGACCGTTTCCATTCTCCCGTTGGGCAACTTTCGCTGAGTTCCGGGGACGTCCCAGATCCTGTTGTAGAGCCGAGCTTGTCGAGCAGTCTGTCTGAAGGGTACCCCTTGGCGCTTCAATGGCCTTTTCAAGCCTTTAGTGCAATATCTAGGCAGACGGATGGGCTGGAGCCTGTTGAGCGTAGAATCCGCACCATACCAAATTTCTTTCTCCACTTTGGTTTCTGTGGATTGATAAAATAGGATCGCCTTTTCACCCTTTCGCCTGGGAGGGACGTAGAATGTCTGCAGTTCTTGCACACTATAAGTTTCAAGTGCATTGAGCTCTTTATAATGCTCTCGTGGAACCATGGCAATTTGCAAACTTCGACCATTATCAGCAAAGGCTTGAATTGATGGCCGAACAGAAAATACGGCATTGACTTCATCTTCCGAGTCGCTGCCGAAGATCAACATAGAAGTGGACGGTCCCGGCTTGTTGTACTGGGGTGGACCTGAATAAACTATCTCTTCTTCCTTCTCGGTATCACTCCCGAAGACCGGAATAGTGGTGATAGTTTTGTTCTTCGGTTTGTGACATCTTTCCGTGTCCTCGAAATCTGGTAAGAAGTATTTTGCATCTTCGTACTTTCGGACTTCATGCACGGAGAATGGGTTTAGCTCCCCTGTTACGGTATACTCGATACCAACCTTGAAATACTTCATACACTGATGTTGTGTAGAAGGGATAATGTTGTACTCGTGTAACCAATGCCTGCCGAGCAAAGCATTGTAGCATGTTTTGGCGTCAATGACATGAAACTTAATGTCCGTGACAATTAGCCCAAAGCGTAGTGTCAATATTACAGACCCAAGCGTTCGTGATGATTGGGAGTCAAATCCGGAGATGGTGATTTTATCGCGAGCGAGGTGCTGAACGCTCATACAGATTTCCTTCAAAACTCTCACGTTGAGGAGATTGACGGAAGACCCATTGTCATCCAGGATTTTGCCTATCTTGATATCATGATAGTATCCGGAGACGTAAATGGGACGGTTATGCTCCTATGTCCCAAGGAGGAGATCTTCATCGCCGAAGGTGATGTCGGCTGTGTGCACTTCTTCCAGTTCGTCCATCATCTTTTCTTCGGCAAGGAAAGCTTGGAATTGCCCGAGCTCTTGCAGTGCCTTGATCATAGAATCTCTCGCCTCTTTGGATAGCAGAAGGGCATCGAGAATGCTTAGCTGCGAAGGTAGCTTTCAGCTCTTCGACGGCTTAGCTGCGAAGGGCATCAAGTATGCCAGAACGTTGTAGTCCACTTTACTTTTCTTTGGCGGGTCCTTGGCTGTCAGCTCTTCGACGGCTTGGTCATCAAGGATGATATCCTCAGGGACCTTTTCTTTTCCCTTTTCTCTTCTATTTGCGGGCCCGAGATTCTTTTCGGGCAGCGTACGATTGTGCAGCTGAATATTTTCACAGGTCTTCGGTTCTTCCTCTTTTCCCAAGGTGGATTCTTTAAAGAGAGGGCCAAGAGTCACTTCTTCGTCAGAGTCGCTCCCGAAGGTGAGAACTTACGATCCCCCATAGTCAACCATATGACATTTGCCGGCAGTTCTTTTGCCCTCCTCGGTCGTTTTTCTTTGCTCCCGACGAGTTTTTCGTTTCATCCGCTTGAAATGTTACCGGTGAGCAACATATCCCTGCCACCATCTTTTAAAAGCATTGCACTCTTCGGTGGGGTGCACAATCTTTCGATGATATAAGCAGTAGCTAGAATGTATTTCCGCTTCACCAAGAGCGTTCCCTTCGGAGGTTGGCGGCTTCATTCCCATCGACATGGCTTTGGCGAACCTCTTTCTCGTCTTGAACCTGCTTTTATTTGAGGCGGATGTACTTTGATCTGGCGGGGGTGTTTCAACCCTTTCGTCCAGTTGTCGGCGTTTGGCTTTTTCGAATATAGCCATCTCACGCTCTCGATCGGCTTTGCTTTTCAGAAGAGTTTCGTCCAGGAATGCATCAATCATTTCGTCTGATGGCCCTAGAAGTTCCGGCTCAGGATCTGCCCCCAGTTTCTTTGTGTAAGGAGCTTCTTCATTGTCTATCGACGAGTGAGAGATCACATGGCAACTTGCCACATAATCGTTAGATTCATTTGACAAGTCTTCTCCATTGTCATCATCTCCGTCCTCAAGGACGTGGCTGAGAAATTCTTGGAGTGTGACTGGAGTCCGCGTTTTTTGATTGAAATCTTCCAGCGTGTCGATATATTTTTGCAGGTCCGTGCGCTTGTCACCAGGCTTCACGGGCTCCCTGGATTTCTTCTTCTTCTTCGAAGACTTTGACGGCTGGGTGTGAGTGCTTTGGCTATCACCACCAATTTTTGGAGTTGGACACGGTTTCAGCATTCCCTCGATGATCTCGGGTTCCAGTTGATTTTTCCACCTGATCGCTGGGCATGTTTGGAGATCCTTCAGCATTCTTTTAGTCTTGGCTGAAAGAACGACCTCCCATGGAGCTTCTTCTACGAAAGAACATGATGCCCCCGGTGTGTCCGTCTTCTTGGGAGCGTGTGGCTGTGGTGGGTTCACCTTCCAATTCTCGGACAGGGCAAATTTGCTCTGTTGGTATTGATCTTCGATCCAGCCTTTGTAGACGAAGCAATCTTCAATTGGATGGCTTACCGTTTGATGGTAGGGGCAATAATTGGGACTATTAGCCTCACCGGGTTGCAACGGTCGTTTTGGATTCGGCAAATTGATGAGCCTGTTGCGTACCGCCAGTTCGAACAGTCTCTTCGTTTTGTCCCGGGGGAACGAATAAGAACGCTTCAATTTCTCATTATAGTATCGTTGTCTTTCCTCTAGGTGATCCGTTAGTTTTGGGACACTGGGCTGCTGTTGAGTATTCGCAACGAATGTTGCCTTCCCTTTACCCTTTTCGTTCCGCGGCTTCGGCTTTGGAGGAGATGGTCTATGACCCATCTAGTCCATTTGGGCCAGTTTGTCAATCAAGGCCTGGAATGTGGTCGGCTTGAAAAATATCATGAATTGGGAAATAGTTGCCTGAGGGTCCAGAGTACCCACGAACATGCCCACTGCCGGCGTTTCCTCGATGCGATGTTCACATTTTGACTATAAATTTCGCCACCGTATTGCGTATTGTACCTAAGTTTCTCCTGGCTTCACCCTGGCGTTAATTAATGCGGTAATTGGGGTACGCTCGCTAGCGCTCGCGAATCTCTGCGTAAACAGCAGTTCCATCTCCGCAAATGTCTTGACAGAGTCATTTGGAAGTTCAGAATACCACTTGAATGCCGTCTCCGACAAGCTACCAACAAACTGGCGGAGCAGAAGTTTATCGTCACTCCCGGTGTTGCCGTACAAGGCTCTGAATTGAGCGACATGCTGATGTGGATTCCCCGTCCCTTTATATACATGAAATTTAGGGATCGTATATCCCGGCGGGTATTTTATTTGGTCATACCAGCCTGGATATGGTCGCCCAGTTTTAACAATTTGGCTGGCCGCTTCATTCGTCTGGTGAGCTCGTATTTGCTGAGCAAAGTAGTCATCCAGAGTGGCCTTGGAGATGGTTTCCTCTTTGGCTGCTGGAAGAGCCGGAGGAGGGTTCGATGTCTCCCCTCTGTCGTCTTCAATGATGATCGGGAGGTCTTCAGCTGGAGGTTCCGGCTGTAACATCATCCCAGCCATGTCTTGGAAAAAAAGAGCCATTCGTTTTATATGGGCTGCCTGCTCCGCGGCTTCTTTTTCTCTCCTCTCGAGTATTCTTCGGAGGAACTCGGTATCAGTTTCTTGTTCCTGACGCTACTCCGAGATCTTCGGATTGTCTTTTGGCCCTGTGAGTGCGGCCAATGCAGTCAGCATCTCCTGAAGTTTCTGCTGCTGTTGTTCCTGAGCCTTCGTTATCGATCGGGTAAGCAGTCGATGACCCGTAGAAGCACTACTTTCCTCTTTTCCGGAAGCCATATAAACAGTATGCATCATCATGCCTCTAGACTTGGGGCGTTTACATTCGACATCCTTGCAGCTTGCCGCATTCATGGGGGCTTTCTCTGGCCTCCTTCTCTTGTGAGCAGTTGAAGTGGAGGGAGCCGTTGCAGCGGGCACCCAAACGGCTGTCGTCTTTTGTGGCTTGACATGATGGTTTTCTCCTTATCGAGCTTTAAGCTTCTTTGATCGGCGAGGGTAGTCCTGGTCAATCACTGATTCCTGGACCTGTCGCCAGACTTTATAAATTTTGGAGGATAGCCGCTGAGGGGGCTGCTCCGGCTTCTTTTCTGTGGTAATCTCCATAGGTGGAGGAGATCTCTTTAGCACGGCAGTCTGAGAGTTCTTGCGAACCCGCCTAAGCGGTTCAAAGCAATTCCCAGTTGGAACAGCAGCATCGATTTCCACCATTGAAGCCGGCGGAGTTAGTCCAGAAAGAGAGTTGCCCCCAGCCTTCCTTACTCGGCGCCAGTGGCGACGTCGAGCATGTCGAGCCGTTGGGATTATCTCAGTTGTAGGAGTGACTTCCTCATGCCCTCTGTGTTGGTCAGAAGTTGTCGTTGTCAGCCTATTGAAGACTGACGTCCGCTGAGTGGGGATGGCCAGCCTATCGAAAGCAGACTTCCGAGCAGGTGAAGCAGCCTTGACGATTTCGCCTGAAACGGGAGCTGAAACAGCCAGTCTTGTGAAGACCGACCCTTTGGCAGGAGAAGCCGCTTTGACGACTTCGACAACAGGAATGGCTATCCTTTTTGGGATAACCCTTTCTGGTATCGCGGGCTTCTTCATAGGCCCAACTGAGCTTTGGCCTAGTCTGTCAAAGACTGAGGCGTTGGAGCTGGACGACCCATTGAGAGCGGCCGCAGTAGTTGTGAGCCGATCAAAGATCGACTTCCTCTGAGCTTCATGTGTTGGTACAGGAGCGCTGAAGCTCATTGGCAGGAGCATGGTCCCAAAGAACAATCCAATGGTAGCCTGAGTGACCTGTTCCACCGGCATAGCGAAGATGGAGGCCGCTTGGGGCCCGTAAGTCACTCCTCCGGACGGGACGGAGCGAGAGTTGCAGTTGCAGTTAGTGCAGGTTGGAGCCATTGATCTTCTGTTTTCTGCATGGAGCAAGACACCAAATCTTAGTACCTTGAACCCAAGGGCACCCATATTAAACCGCGATTCGTTCACGAACACGACACACGAAATGTGGAGTGGAAAGAGGAAAAGGTCCCACCGGGCGTGCCTGAATCTGTTCCCCGCCGAAACACGGAGACGGGACCGCGCAGGTCCGTCTTACCTGAATTTAGGGGCAGATGCTAATTGGTGCTATCCGTCCACCTCTCCGAAGATGCCAAGTTGATTTATGGTATCGTATATCGAAGGTTTAAACAGATGCGGCCGATGTAGCAGACTTCGTCAGATTCCCCCTCATTTGAGGGGTTTTTGATTGTGGGGATGCTCTTCCCTGCAGGCGCAAGCCCCTGTAGTTAATTACGCTACCGTATCGCGGTAACAACTTTCTCCTTCTCCAGATGATCACTTCGTGTCGTGGGTGTTTGTTTTGTTTTTGGTTGGCCGTGGATTGTATATGGAGACTAATTTATGTCGTCGCCCGTAGGGCGTGAATTAGTCCAAATCCGTATTTTCTTAGATTTGGGTTTGGGGGTTGGGTTTAAGGATACGTTAGTCTCATTTGAGACTAAGATCAACTTAAACGTTTGTTAAGGATACGTTAGTCTAATTTTAGACTAAGATCAACTTAACATGATCATTTAGATCCAACAAAAGAGCATTTGGGCTCTATTATTTTAGTTTAGGGACTTTGCGGTCAATTACCAGTTTAAGGACATGGTGGTCCAATGTTAGTTTAAGGACGTCTCGGTCCAAGGTTAGGGACATCATAGTCCGTGAGTTTAAAGACCTCACAGTCAAGGTTAAGGACATCATAGTCCGTGAGTTTAAAGACCTCACAGTCAAGGTTAAGGACATCATAGTCCATGAAATGTATGGTTGTCGGGACCCATCACCTCTCTGAAGACGTTGAAGGATTACAACGACAAATATCAGAGGAGTTCGGAGATGTACCCTTAAACCGATGTTGATTGGGAGATCTATAGTCCGATTTTGGAACTAAGATCAACTAATTAGATTATGAGCACATTGGCTCAGTTAAATCTGAATTGAGGACTTATGGCCAATTTGGGCTAAGTCCAATTAAGTTTGAAATGTTAGCCCTTTGTTGGACCATTAAACATTTGTCTGGGTTCATCCCCTCATTATTTAGCAATGCTAAACAAGAGTTTGAGGGCTCTGATAATAGTTTGTCTTTGGCTGAGCATTAAACATTGTAGCTCTGGATTTTAAAGTCCATTTGAAGGGGAGATTTTGCCTCTGGAAAACTTAGCCAATTTGGGTTAAGCTGGCTTTAAAATAGTGTTAAACACTAGAGGACATTTGGTGGTCACGTGTCCTCACGTGATGTATTTAAAACAGTGTTAAACACTGGAGACAAAATGCTAAAAATAGTGTTAAACACTAGAAAGGAAGGGGTCACATGGGGTCACGTGAGGCGCCTGAAGATGGGGCCAGACCTCCTTTATTTTATTATCAGAATATTCAAATAAGTGTTAAACACTTTTGATGTTCAGGCCATCACGTGTAGGCACGTGATGGGTATCTATGCATTGATTATTAAGGTGTTTATTAGGGGTTACGTGAAGATACGTGAGAGCGCCCAAAGCCGGTACTGCCTTTGTTTTTGTTCCCTTTGTTTTGGAAGTCACGTGGGAGCACGTGAGGCATTGCCTCCAAGCTTTTTTTCTTCTCATTTTGGGGAGTTTGTTTAGGGGTCACGTGGGGGCACGTGACCTAGTTTTATTCTTTCTTTTCTGATCATTGAGGATAGGGGTCACGTGTCACCACATGACCAAGTTCTGTTTTTACTTTTCTGCTCATTGAGAATGGGGTCACGTGTTACCACGTGATCAAGTTCTTTACGTGCATAGAAAGTTTTCAAGTTTCTTTGTTTAGAATTAAATTCTCTATAGGGTTAAACCCTAATTATGTTTTAGAGAAATTAAATTTCTATGTATGTGGAAGAATTAAATTCTCATATAGGGTTAAACCCTAGTTCTGTCTTGGAGGAATTAAATTCCTATGAATTTGGGAGAATTAAATCCTCATATAGGGTTAAACCCTAGTTTTATTTGGGAGGAATTAAATTCCTGTGAAATTGAGAGAATTAAATTCTCCTATAGGGTTAAACCCTAGTTTTATTTGGGAGGAATTAGATTCCTATGAATTTGGGAGAATTAAATTCTCTAAACTCAATTCTCCCTCTAAGTTTTGGATCTGCATGGCAGAATCTCCCCGATGAGAATTAAATTCTCAACTTGTGGGGAGATTTGCTTCTGCAGATCTTCAACCAGAGGAAGAACTAAGTTCTTTTGCAGAAGAGTTAAACTCTTAAATTGAGAATTAAATTCTCTATTGTTTTATGGAGCTTAGATCTCTTTCCCCTTTCTTACCTAGGGTTTCTTTTCTTGAGAATTAAATTCTCCTCTCTTTTCTCTCAGCTGTTGTTTTTTCTCCAGAAAATCAAAATTCCAAGATCCCGTCTTTTTTCTCTTCTCTTCTTGGCTCCTATTTATAGGAGAAAGAAAAGAATCAATTTGTTTAGTGAATCTTTCATTGAAAGTTTTGGTTGTTTTTGTAACTAACATGATCTTTTAGATCACTCAGTGAATTTTATTCACCATTGGATTTTTAATCTAGAAGATATTCTGTCTGTTATTCTTGGTGAATTTTAGAGAAATCTTTCCATAAATTGGTGATTCTTAATCACCATTGGATTTTTAATCCAACAGTGCTCTGTTTTACAGAGCGCCATTTTTTTGTTTGGAAAGATTTAAAGAAATATTTTCTTAGTTAGGGTCTTTGATTTCCCTTAATTAGAATTTAATTTTATTTAGCTCAAAAGGCTTTTAAAGCCCATCACGTGTTGGCACGTGATCCCAATGTTTGATTATTGAAATAAAATTTAATTCTATCAATTAAAGAGTTAAGGGACCTGTCACGTGTTGGCACGTGACCCTCTTGATTAAACATTTTATTCAAAATTTAATTCTGCCTTTTAGCAGAACTAAGGAATCATCACGTGTCAGCACGTGATCCTTGGTCACGTGTGAGCACGTGATGCCCCATTGGGGTTTTTCCTTAGTATCTTATTATACTTTATTAATCCTTTTCTGTGGGTTTAAAGGTCCATCACGTGTGGGCACGTGACTCCATTAATTGATTGTTTGATTAAAATTTAATTCTAGTAATTAAAGAGCTTAGGATCCCATCACATGTTGACACGTGACCCCCTTGATTAACAGTTTAAACAGAGTTAAATTCTGCTATTTTTAAAGAGTTAAGGAATCATCACGTGTCATCACGTGACCCTTTGTCACATGTAGACACGTAATTCCTCATTGGGATCTTTCTTTGCCGTTTTATCATGCCTTTTAATTCCTTCAGTGGTTTCTTTAAAGGCTCATCACGTGTGGGCACGTGACTCCCCTAATTGCTTGCTTGATTAGAATTTTACTTCTATAATAACAGAGTCCCAGGAAACCATCACGTGTCAGCACGTGACCCTTGGTCACGTGTGAGCACGTGATACCCCATTGGGGTATTTCCTGATATTTTTATCAGGGAACACTGTTTTCTTTATTTAGTGAGATTTCTGTATATTTAAATCGAGGTATCATCAATGAAATCAACATAGAATCAGTGTCAAGTATCGACACAAAATATAAATCTCAATATCTCAATATTTCAGGCTCCAGCTATCCGGACTGGCCTATATCATCAAATCTCAATATCTCAGGCTCCGGCTATCCGGACTGGCCTGTATCATCAAATATCAATATCTAGGGCTCCGGCTATCTGGACTGGCCCAAATAATCAAATCTCAAGACCACGTCGGTATCTTCCAGATATCCGGCGCGTCAGAATAAAATCACCGGTCAGTAGTGCTCCCCTGTCTCTGGCTCAACGCCATCATTTATGACCTTCTCGTCCCGGGGTACCGCACCGGGTCCACCATGCACCCACAGACGGTTCCTCCTCCTCCTCGAATCGGGTGTATGATATCGCTCAAGAGCCGAGAAAACTCATGGTGGACGTATCTCAAATCATATCAGGAGAAAACGGCACTTTTGTATCTTTAAAAATGATAATACGTTTTATAAATCCTTACGGTTTCTCCAAATCCAGAAATCTCATGGAAATCCGAATGTAACAATCTCTAGTGTAAATAACAGTGCATACTGGGCTCCGGCAATCCGGACTGGTCCAAAATATTGCATGACAAATGAATATAAAATGCATGGGTATCTAAATAAAGAATGCAATATCTAAACTAGCACATGAAAGCACTAACATATAGAAACTATCCGCTAGTAAGCTATGTCAAAGAAATAATATTCTCTAAAGTGTACGTGACATAGCAATTACCGATGAAGATGTGTGTGAGCCGGAAAGGAAGTGTACGTGGAGCATACGCGTCATCGGTAATGGTGCTGGTGTTCTAATAACAGGTTTCATCATTATTAACGAAAATACATATAAGCATGCAATGCAATGCGAACAGCAGAATAAATGGCAAATGAATAGTAAATGCAGCAATAAAGAAATATACATTCCTATATACGAGTCATACAGTTTTTGGTATCTCAAATCGCACGAATCGTGGTGTTTAGAAAATAGGGCTAAGGTGTTTTTATGAAAAAGTACATCCTTTGAAATATCCGTAGTATCCCTTGGCCTGTCTTTAAAATACCCACGATTCGTTAGTTTGAAATAAGTATGACTCGAGTCTAGTCTAATATCTACAAGTAACTATATGACTAAACTAACAGACTAATCGAAAGGGGTAAGGAAAACCACCTAAGTCTGAGTGTGTGTGTGTGTATAATAGTCGGTGATCCCGCCTCAATAGTATCACATACGATACAATATATAATATGACATTCTCGAGTTAAGAGTGTGGATCTATCATCATAATCATAGCTCGTACAGTAAATCCAACATACGGCATCCCAATCTGGGTACAGGTCAAATATCACATTATCTCATTATTCATCTGGTATCCTTATCATCATATCCTGTAATAGGGGTACTGATCTAAAGTCTAGTACATACTGATACCATCTATATATATATATATATATATGCGTGTGTATGAAAACACATCGCCTAAAAACCCGCTATAATATCATGTCGTATTGCATAATATGAACCAAATCGCATCACCGATCTCGTGGTATCATGCCTAATCTCATCGACTCATCTCCAGGTATCATATACTATCCCCATCATCCATGTATATGTATACGTATATATATATACCTAGTCTCATACCTATGTGTGTGTATATATATATATACATATCCCCATATACGTACAAGAAATAAAATGTATGCGTGTATGTGTGCGTGTATGCAAATCACTACTCCAGGGTTCGCGACTAAGAACTAACTAAATGCGTTTTCCTACAAGTATGCTAAAACTATCCCAAAGTCACCTGCACATGTCTTTCTAAGTATATACATCTTATAACACATAAGTATATATATATATATATATATATATATAACATAACGCATTCGCGTTCTATACTACGAAACTGCGGGGGTGCTATACGCCATCCACCCGACTTCCCCCGTAGATATATATCTACTCACATTGATCCTTGCGTGCCGAAGTCGATGACGCCACGCTCGTCCTTGTCGTTCATGTCCACTCGAGGGTACCTACATATATACACACAGTATCGTAAACAGAATCGCGTACGAAAACCAAAACGGTACACGAAACGCACATAGGTTAAAACCTATGGTCTACGCATGCAAGAACAACCAAACAACTCCCGGCGTTGACGTACAAACTGTTCCCCTCCGAACGGCGGCCAGCGACGTTAGGACGTCACGTGCCTGAGGTTCGGGGCAGATGCTATTTGGTTTTAGTCCGTCCACCTCTTCGAAGATGCCAAGTTGATTTATGGCACCGTGTATCGAAGGTTTAGACGGATGCGGCCGATGTAGCAGACTTTGTCAGATTCCCCCTCGCTTGAGGGGTTTTTGATTGTGGGGACGCTCTTCCCTGCAGGCGCAAGCCCCTGCAGTTAATTACGCTACCGCTTTGCGGTAACAACTTTCTCCTTCTCCAGAATTTCACTTCGTGTCGTGTATGTTTATTTTGTTTGTGGTTGCCCGTGGATTGTATACGGAGACTTAGTGATGGCGTCGCCCGTAGGACGTGGATTAGTCCAAATCCGTGTTTGCTTAGATTTGAGTTTGGTGTTTTTTTAGTTTAAGGATGCATTAGTCGCGTTGCGGCTAAGACTAGCTTAAACGTTTGTCAAGGATACGTTAGTCCTGTTTTGAACTAAGGTCGACTTGACGCAATGATTGATTTAATTATCTGGCCGTCGGGACTCGTCACCTCTCCGGCGTCGTTGAGGGATTACAACAACAGGCGTCAGGGGAGTTCAGAGATGTACCCTTGAACCAAAGTTGATTTGGGAGTTTTATTATTTATTTAAATATCTAAGGACGCGGTAGCCGTATTTGGGGCTAAGATCAACTTAGACGGGACCGTTTAGATCCGGCAAAAGAGCGTTTGGGCTCTATTGTGCCAGTTTAATGACGTGACGGTCCATTGCCAGTTTCAGGGACGTGGTGGTCCATTATTAGTTTAGGGACGTTTCGGTCCGTCGCCAGTTTAAGGACGTAGTGGTCCATATTCCAGTTTAGGGACGTGGTGGTCCATATTCCAGTTTAAGGACGTGGTGGTCCGATTTTAGTTTAGGGACGTTTCGGTCCAATATTAGTTTAGGGACGTTTCGGTCCATTGCCAGTTTAAGGACGTAGTGGTCCATCGCCAGTTTTAGGGACGTGGTGGTCCATTATTAGTTTAGGGACGTTTCGGTCCGCTATTAGTTTAGGGACGTTTCGGTCCAATGTTAGTTTAGGGACGTTTCGGTCCAATGTTAGTTTAGGGACGTTTCGGTCCATTATTATGTGCGGTCGATGGAACCCGTCACCTCTTTGACGTCGTTGAGGAATTACAACGACGAATGTCAAAGGAGTTCGGAGATGTACCCTCGAACCGGATGTAAGTTGATTTAGGAGAGCCATTTTGCTCAGTCAATTTAATTTAAGGACTTATGGCCACGATTGGGCTAAGTCCAGTTCAACACTTTATTAAGTAATGCATTGCATTTAGGCTCTGCAGAGCATCACTCTATTCTGAGCTCTGCTCATTTATGAATGATGCAATGCATTTCATTTGATTTGGGCTCTGCCCCTGGTAAAAATGCACAGCATTCTGAAGATTCTGTTTAGGCTCTGCCCATTTATAAATGATGCAAAGCATCTGTTTTGATTTGGGCTCTGCCCCTTAAAATAATGCATTTACGCTTTATTGAGCCTGTTAGGCCTTCTCTTAGTTGGGCTTGGCCCTTTTGAATGCATTTGCGCTTTGCGCTAAGTAATGAGCGCAAGTCCATACGGTGACGACACGTGTCATGCTCTGATGAGTGCAAGCGCACTAGCGCAGCGCGTTGCGCTGTTGCGCGGCGCAATTGCGCTGCTGACACGTGGCGCGCTCTCAGCGAGTTGCGCTAATTCCAGAGAGCAAAGCTCTATCTTAAGAGCGCTTAGCGCAAATGGTTTTATAGCCGACACGTGGCGCTCTCTTAAGAGCGCAACGGCGCAAATTGGAAGTGCAAAGCACTAAGAATCTTTTAGATTCAAGAAAGGAAGTGCAAAGCACTGTTTAATTTCTTCGTCTAAATTGGATCAAAGAAAAATAAATTTTTCTTTATTCGAAGAACCAGAGGTTCTTAAAAGTGCAAAGCACTATTCTTTTATTATTTTATTATTTTTTTTGTTTTTACAGAACCGAAGGTTCACAAGAAGTGCAAAGCACTTTTTTTTTTTTATAAAGATCATTGATCTTATTTTTAGATCAATGATCTATTAGAAGGCCCCCCTTTTTTTCTACCTCATGAAGGTTCTTTACCTTTTTCTTCTCGGAGTTTTCTCTGTTTTAGGGTTCTTGATTTTTCGAGAAAATTCTTGATGCCTTTTGAATGAGGTCTGGGGTCCTATTTATAGTGCCCCATAAATTTGTTGAATTTGTTAACGGGATCTTTCTTGAATGATTTTTGGGAGTTTTCCCACTGTTGGATCTTTGATCCAGAGGCCGAAGAAAGTCTTCTAGTTCTGGAAGGAACAGAAAAGATTTCATGAAATCTTAATTCAGTTGGGCGCGGATACCCCAGCGCATGACACGTGTCGCGCAGCGCAGAGCGCAGCGCAAGTGCGCTAGCGCATCTGCGCTGACACGTGTCGCACAGTGCAGATCGCAGCGCAACTGCGTTAGCGCATCTGCGCTGACGCGTGTCGCGCAGCGCAGATCGCAGCGCAACTGCGCTAGCGCATCTGCGCTGACGCGTGTCGCGCAGCGCAGATCGCAGCGCAACTGCGCTAGCGCATCTGCGCTGACACGTGTCACTTAGCGCAGAGCGCAGTGCAGCTGAAGCGTTGCTTCCTTTAAACAGAGCTTTGCTCTGATTGGGCGCGCCTTCTTGGGCGCTGCGCGCGGGATTCGAAGCTTTGCTTCAAAGATTTGAATTTTGAATTCAAACAGAGCTTTGCTCTGATTGGGCGAAACAAATGCCCCCCCACCGTTGCGCTCACGTGGCGCACACGTGAGTGCAACGGTGGCCACCTTCCAGACCGTTGGATCAAAGGGGAATCCGAAGAGGCGCAAGCGCCTTATAAATAGGGCGTTTGACCCTCAGAAATTTTTCACCATTTTCAGAATTTTAATTTCCAGAGCTTTGCTCTTGCTTGAGAGTTTCAGAGCTTTGCTCATTTCTGAAGTTAGAAACTTTAGGTAACATTAATTTAAATCAACTTAATTTAAATTAACCTTAACCAAAGAGCTTTGCTCTTACAGATCTTTTTGATCTTAAAGGGATCCCCATTGGGGTTTCATAAACAGAGCTTTGCTCTCAAAAACTTATAGATCTGCAGAGATCTTGTTCATGGGTTCTGATCCATGAACAGAGCTTTGCTCTTTGTATCATCTGTAGATCTTTTAGATCTGAAAAATGAGAAAATTTTTTATGAGTTTTTCATCCAAATTTCTTGATTCTTTTAAGTGTAAACATTTTCTGATGGACTTTTCCTTTACTACCATAGAGCTATGCTCTTTTAAGGAAACCTATTTTCCAGAGTTTGACAAGTGTCACTCTGTGACAGGGGTTTGCTCTGAAAGAGGAGATTTTCTCCTTGTCCCTAGGGATTCTTCCCCTTTTTTATTAATGGGAATGTTCCCCTGGGGACCAACTGACAATCTCATCCAATGATGAGGTTGTTTTATTAACTGACGTATTGTCATCCAGATTTTGTGGGTCCCTTTGTCCCCTACTCACTGCACTGCTGTGTGGTGTAATTAGTTAATTTTAATTTAATTTAATTAATGCATTTTTTTTTTTTTAGACGCCAAATGTTGGGATTACAGCACTAACGGCTAGATTGTTCTTTTTGCAGCGATCATGTCTGAAGACACTTCATTCCTGTTTGTCCGTTCGGAGGAGGGGTTTCCAGAGGCGCCTTTGGATCGTGAGGTTCTGGCTATGATCAAGGTGCACGACCCGGAGTATAAGAGTCTCCACCTTTGGGGGTCGTGGTACAATCAAATTATTATGGGTCGGCGCAGCTTTACATGTGCGGTGCCGTCAGAGCCCATAACGGCGATTCACTATGCCAGCCCACCCCCGGTGCAGTATGCCGCGGAGATGACAGATTGGACATCGAAGGGTTTTCTTCATCCGGCCATAGACGCCATCCCGGTCCAGCGTCCGATGGTCTTGGACATCCTAGGACGCCGTATCTGTCAGGGCGAGGCGAGACCTTGGGGGCAATCATATAACCTTGGTCTGATCCCCCGCCACCCGGTCGGCTATCTGCCATGGGCCCGGTATATCCTGTCGACGAGGAAGTCGCAGTTGATAAGGCTAGGACTGTACACCGCAGTCTACGTCTCTCTCTTCCAGTATCCTACGCTTCCTACTTGGTGGTTCAAGGCCTTCTTGGAGCAGTGGAACATTCCTACTCATACTTTCCTCGCCATGGATCGGGAAGTGTCCATTTCGCTGGAAGAATTTACGGAGGTGTCTGGCCTACCGGCTATGGGGGAACATTATGAGGAATTGCTCCCGCCGGACGAGTACATCTATGGGGCTAAGCCGAGGGTAAGGGAGCTCACGCCAGAGAACGCTGTTCAACATCAGTTTCCAAGTCTGATTAAGGTGTTGAACATCTATGAGAATCTTTTTGTTGAGCATGGGAGCCGTGGAGTTAATTTTGAGGATTTTATTGCTCGGTTCCTTCATCCAAGCGTCCTTTCGGCGAAGACTGCCAAGTTTGCTTACCTCGAGGATCCTTTCGGCTTAGGTTTGGATAACCTGCCAGCGAGAGACATAGATCAGAAGGACTTTTTTCTTCCCAACTCTTCAGCCATGTCTTTTGCAGAAGTTGCAGCCCCCGAGATGGACGAGGAGGCCTTCTTTTTGGGATTTCTTGGGCTTTGGTTGAGTTGGTTTGCACTTCCAACGCATTCTCACCGCATGCGGCCCTCTGTTTTTTACCCGGCTCACCGGATGGTTATCGGGGTAAAGGTGGCCGTCGGGATCGCCGGCTTGGCACATTTATATCATGGCCTTAGCCGAGCGGCAGATGCCAATGAGCCTGGGGCGTTGCATGTGGTTTTCGCAATGCACTACTTCATGTCGTGGCTCGAATTACATACAGCAGGTGTTTTCGGCATGCACAAAAGGCCCTCATTCTACGAAAGGTGCATTTTCCCTCGCCTTTTACAGTTGATTGGCGCATCAATCGTGAATCCATCGCCGCGAGATGCCAGGAGTTTACTCCTTCGTTCCCACACCGTTGGAGCCGGTGTGTCTTTTATTGACAAGGTGCTTACCATTGGAAAAACGTCTGCTACTGCAGTGCGGCCATTGCAAGACACTTTCAAGGACGGCGCTTCGATTTTAACGGCTCGGGAGACCCTTCACTTATACTCTATTAGACCGGGCTTTTTGGTGTTTAGGCAAGACGGGGGAGCGATTTTCATAAGATACAACCCGCATCGTTTCGCTCAGCAGCTGAGTTATAACCAAGGGGTACCGCTAGAGGCCTTTTTATCGGAGCCTATCGCGAACGAAGAAGGGATAGAGAGGGCGCTGCATCACTTCATGCGTCTAAACACGGGCTCTCACTTCTTTATCAGTGAGCCGTCTTGTGCTCCTCGTCTCCTTAGGGTATACACCGAATGGTATAGTCATTCGACGGGAGCGGTCATAAAAGAGGAAAGACGGTTGCTGATCGACCGTAAGGGTGCACCCCCAGGTAGCGATCGCAGCGCTCCTCTGGTGCCGAGGACTCCAATAGTCGCTCCCTTAAAAGATGCTGGGAATAGACCGCCACGCGCACGAAGTCCTCCACATGAACTACCGCTCCCCGATATCACGGATGCATCTCCTGCACCCCGCGCTCAGGCGGCAACAGTGGTTGTACCCTCACCGGAGTCTGGCGCGGGTGCGGACATCGGGACCCGTCGTCCTAAAGCGGCTGCCAAGCGTAAGTCGCTTCCCCGTGAGCCTAGGGCTGGAGGGAAGAAGAAAAAGAAATCGCTCTTCGCCGCGGACGTTGCGTTCGGCCAGGAACCCCATGCTCCTTATTCCGAGGGTCTGCTCGAATATGGGACTAACGCGGGATTAGTGATGCCGCCGCCAGACGATACAGATTTGGAAGCTGCTCTCAGAGCTTCGGCATGGCTGGTGAAGCGTGATGCGTGGCTGGTCAAGCTTGCGCAGTCAGGTAACTGCTAGTCACTCTTTCTTTACTGTAACGTATTTTCTTCCTTATTTCGTTATTTTTGGTTAACGCTTTTCTCTCTTTTCCTCTAACAGGCGTTACTGATGAAGAAGCTATTGCCGCTTCTCTGAAGACCTTTCATGAGGAGGAACGTGCCAGGGTGTCTGTCGGCCTTAGTAAGTTTCGACTTCATCGAATTTTTTCATTTTTCTTGCGTTATGGTCGATCTAACCTTTCCATCTAATTGTAGGGACCTCAATGCCGCTTCCTCCTAGCGACGCAGATGTTCCGCCGGCGGCCGATGTTCCTGTTCCCTCTGGGACACTGCAGGGGGCTCGCCTTGAAAAGCCGATGAGAGATGCCCTAAAGGCTTTGGAGGCTTCCCTGAATGAAGATGATGATGCTTTGAGGGAGGCGTCACAGAGGTCCCTCATAACCGCTCGGGAGGAGAGGAAGCGGTTGAGGCGTGAGGCGAAGGCACGCAGGGCTGCCCTGGCCATGGGAGCGGGACCCAGCGCCGCCCCTCGCGCTGATACTCCCTCTGAAGAGGCCCCTGTCACCCTGTCTATCGCCCGTAGAGAGGTGGCGCGAGCAGTTCGGAGCGCAAACGGCAAATCCGCTTCAGGTAACATTTCTCTCAGAGTTTTTGTTATAAAGGTTTTAATGTCATTGGTCCTTATATCTCTTATCTTTATAGGGCCAAGTCTGATCGAGGGAGAGGCGGAAGCCGTTGACCCGAGGAGAACGGAGGAGGCGACGCCTGTCGAACTCGAACCGACAGTAAGTAACATTGTTGAGGCCACGGAGCCTGGGGTGGAGGTCGAGGGGCCTACCACTGAGAAGGTCATTGATGCCGAACCTGAAGCGGGGGCAGATGATATGATCATTATAGCTGAGTCCAGGGTGGTGGTGAGTGAAGCGCTCGAGGTCGGCGATCCCCTGGCGATGGCGGACGATACGACCGCCATTATTGAACCTGAGAAAGTAGTGGGTGAGGCGGCCGTGATTCCCGAGGACGAACCAAACGCTCCTTCTCTGGAATCTGGCAATACTCCAGTCATAGCCCTCCCCGTCTACGGTCCTCCGCCGTCCCCAGGTCTGGCTAGCACGATGACGGTCCCCATCGAATCGGGTGACGAGGCTACGGGTGGTGGTCTCATGTCGGTAGAGGAGGGAGTTGCCTCTGTTTCCGCCGGGAGCTCCTCAGGTAAACCCTAAGTGGCTACTTTTCTTTACTTTACAACCTTTTCTGACAAGTTCGCCTTTTCGTAATGTAGGTGCAGCTAGTGCCGATGCCCCACCGCTCGAGGGGACGCCTTCGATGACCGCTTTGGCGGTGGTCACCTCTCAACCTTCTCTCATACCCCCAAAGATGTTGGAAGGTATATGCTTACGCTTTATTAATCTTGTTTTCTAGATATTTAATTCGCGTACTAAAGTCATCCTGTTGTGTTCTCAGGAGCGCTTTTTGATCATGTTCATCAGATGTTGCTCCCATATTTCTCCTTCCCATCTGAGCTTGCTTCTTCCCCTGGTGGCGTCGGTAAGTATAATTTCTGTCAACATTTTTCCTTTTTCTCTTTTCCCCTTTTTTTTTATTGATGGAATTGTCTCTAAACTTTTTTTTTTTATCTCAACTGCAGTGCTACAGATTGAAGAAGGGGATAAAAGCTCAGCTGTACCACCAGCCCTTCCGACTTTGCCACCTGTCTTAACTGGTATAAAGACCATCGTATTGGTAACTTTCCTCTCTCTATTTTCTGTACTGTTATCTGATCGCATCCCGTCTCTTTCAGCTGCCGCTCTGGCTTCGGCGTCCTTCGAACCTCGCGTCACAATGCCGGCGGGTCCTTACCTGAGGAGTCTGTCTTCAAAGGGCGCTGCAAATAGTCTGCGCATGTTAAGTGATTATGTCGAGGAACTCGATGTTGAAGCTCCTACATCTGCCGCGGACTTCGCTCTGGTGGTTAACCCGATGCTAGCAGTACTCGTGAACTTCCATAATGAGAGCACCATTACATCCTGGGTTAACCATTGTAAGGAGATCGAGGGTTGCCTATTCCAATTGGAATCGTTGCGTCCCACTCCTGAGACTGTGGCTGCCAATATTCAAAGGACTGCGTGGATCGAGCAGAGCGCTTCTTATTTCCGCCATCTCGAACAAGAGGTTATTTCAAGGCGCAAAGAGCGTGATGATGTTTCGAGTAGGTCTGCTCAACTGCATGCTCGAGTGGAGGCCAACGCTGCACGGCTGAAGGTTATCTTTGAGGGCCTCCTGCAATGTCTTTCCGAAGGATTATCATTGAGGCATAACCTTCACGTTGTCGAGCGAGCTTCAGCCAGCCAGGAAGCAGCCCAGAAGGCGGTAGAGGAGCAACTTTCATCTTCCTTGCAACAACGGGCTCAGGTGGAGGCGGAGGTGGCCGCGGCTGTCACCCGAGAGGAAGCGCTGAAGGGAGTGCGAGCACAGCTTGTGAATTTACTAAAGGCGCTTCCTCCTCAGTAGCTATCCATTTTTGTATCGGTCATACTTATAGATTAAAGAATGTATATGTATGTTTTTTTTTTATCCTTTGACATAATGTATCCTGTATTTGATCAAGTTTATGAATAAAAGATACACCTTTTTGTAATGTCTTGTGTCACTTCTCCGTCTTTCTTTTCTTTTATAATCAGTACGCCACCTCGATAACCATAATTGACGGACAATTGGGACGAGTCTCCCGACCTTCTTAAGAAATAACGATGGCTTAGGCCGCAGGTTCAGATCTGCTGCCCAAGACTTTTCAACTCTATAAGCCGTGAGGGTCTCATAGAGACTTTTCTCCCTACGGATCGAGAGGATCTCGCAGGTGAATTTTCTCCTTAGGAATCGTGAGGATTCCTAAGTGTGGTTTCCTCTCATAAGTCGGAAGGATCCTATAAGAGAATTTCTCCCTTTTACGAGTCGAGAGGGCTCGTAAGTGGTTGTTTCCCTCTTTGTCGAGAATCGACTTCAGAGAGTGAGATCCGTGAATAGTATGCAAGAGACCATTTAGGATTGACTTGCAGGGTCCCATTTTTTAGGAAGCAAGTTTTTGAATCCTTACTGCCCGAGATGTGAGTCAAAGAAACTCTCGTCACGGAGTGTTTGTATCCGTGAGTTGGGAAGTTTTGCGAGGGATTATTTGTTTCCCAAGCGCCAAGGATTATTTGTGTCCTTAGTGTTTGAAACGAGTCGATGGTTCCCATGGAGGCACTGGTGGCTCTGCGAGTCGACGCGGATCAGAAGGCTCTCGTCAAGGAGTGTTTGTATCCGTGAGTTGAGAAATTTGCCGGGATTATTTGTTTCCCGAGCGCCAAGGATTATTTGTGTCCTTGGGGTTTGAAACGAGTCGAGGGTTCCTACGGAGGCACTGGTGGCTCTGCGGGTCGACGCGGATCAGAAGGCTCTCGTCAAGGAGTGTTTGTATCCGTGAGTTGAGGAATTTGCTGGGATTATTTGTTTCCCGAGCGCCAAGGATTATTTGTGTCCTTGGGGTTTGAAACGAGTCGAGGGTTCCTACGGAGGCACTGGTGGCTCTGCGGGTCGACGCGGATCAGAAGGCTCTCGTCAAGGAGTGTTTGTATCCGTGAGTTGAGGAATTTGCTGGGATTATTTGTTTCCCGAGCGCCAAGGATTATTTGTGTCCTTGGGGTTTGAAACGAGTCGATGGTTCCCATGGAGGCACTGGTGGCTCTGCGGGTCGACGCGGATCAGGAGGCTCTCGTCAAGGAGTGTTTGTATCCGTGAGTTGAGGAATTTGCTGGGATTATTTGTTTCCCGAGCGCCAAGGATTATTTGTGTCCTTGGGGTTTGAAACGAGTCGAGGGTTCCTACGGAGGCACTGGTGGCTCTGCGGGTCGACGCGGATCAGAAGGCTCTCGTCAAGGAGTGTTTGTATCCGTGAGTTGAGGAATTTGCTGGGATTATTTGTTTCCCGAGCGCCAAGGATTATTTGTGTCCTTGGGGTTTGAAACGAGTCGATGGTTCCCATGGAGGCACTGGTGGCTCTGCGGGTCGACGCGGATCAGGAGGCTCTCGTCAAGGAATGTTTGTATCCGTGAGTTGAGAAATTTGTCGGGATTATTTGTTTCCCGAGCGCCAAGGATTATTTGTGTCCTTGGGGTTTGAAACGAGTCGAGGGTTCCTACGGAGGCACTGGTGGCTCTGCGGGTCGACGCGGATCAGGAGGCTCTCGTCAAGGAGTGTTTGTATCCGTGAGTTGAGGAATTTTCGTTGGAGTCATTGGCTTCTTCGGTTGAAGTGAGCTGTTGAGGCTTGGTTTCGTCGTTTGACGGAATCCGCTGGGGAGGCATGGTTCCTTATTTGTTTTACGCCCTTGGATTGTATACAGGGATCGATATGATCTTAACTGTAGGGCCGAAATTTTATCCTTTCTTCTTTTTATTTTATCTTATTTCCTCGATGCTCTATCATTTCAGCTTTTATATCGCGAAGGTCGCGATTGCCCAATCATTTCGGCTATTTTTCACGGTGCCCAATCATTTCGGCTATTTATTATTTTATTTTTTTTTACTCGTTGATCTTTATTACGAGCTGCTCGATCATTTCGGCTATTTTGCATGCATACATTTTACTTGCTGCTTTTTATTGCAAGTTGCCCTATCATTTCGGCTATTTCGTATGCGTGAGCGGTCTACTGGCTTTCGCCGTCAACCTGAAATTGGACACCGATTTCGGCATCAGCACCGCTGCAACTGGGATATTACCAGGAGCGAATCATCATTTGCCTCTATCGTTGTTGAACAAAGGAGGCTTAGCGGCCGGGGTTAAGGTCCCGTCGGCTAAGGCTTTTGACTTCATGAGCCGTAAGGGTCTCGTGAAGGTATTTCTCCCTACAAGTCGTGGGGACCTTGTAAATGTATTTTCTCCTTAGGCACCGTGAGGGTTCCTAAGTGTTTTGTTCTTCTGTAAGTCGTAAGGATCCTACAGGAAGGTTTTCTCCTCATAAATCGAGGGGATTTATAAGGGTTGTTTACCATATGAACGTATTCCCAGTCATGGATGGACCTTGGTTAGGGAAACGTTTATTCGCGCCCGTGGATTGTATACGAGGGTCAGTATTGAGCCGCTTGTAGGGCAATATTGGAAGTTTGTGGGGGTTTGCTTAAGCACAGGTTTAGGTCTCTGTAACTTAAGACTTTCAAATCTTATGAGCCGTGAGGGTCCCATAAGAGAGTTCTCCTTACGAGTCGTGAGGATCTCGCAAATGTATTTTCTCCTTAGGAATCGTGGGGATTCCTAAGTGTGTTGCTCCCTTGTGAGTCGTAAGGATCTCACGCGGGGGGTTTCTCCTTATAAGGTCGAGAGGACCCTAAAAGTGTTTTCAACGAGGTTGCGCCCTTTCAGGTTTTCACAAACACTCGCCGGTAGTCCTGCTGTTTTTACTCACGGAGCCCTTTCGGGTTTTCATCCGTGCCCATTTTGCTTATGGACTTACCGCTTTTTTTTTTCTTTTTTTTTTTTTTTTTTTTTTATCTTCTGTGGTAGTAGTTTAAAGACGTTTCGGTCTGTTATTAGTTTAAGGACATTTCGGTCCAACGTTAAAGGGCTGGCTACTGCTTATAAGCTCGGGCTTAGGAAGACAGCGAGCGGACATAGTCGTCGTCATCTGCCATTGACCTAGGCTGTGACCCATTAAACGTAGTATTTCTTTAAGAAGCGACCGTTTATTGGTCTGAAGGGTCTTTCACCGTGCATGTCCATGAGTAGATAAGCCCCATCCTGGTAGACCTTATCGATGATGTACGGTCCTTCATAGTTTGGCTCAAACTTTCCCCGCTTGGCGCGATTGGGGATCATGGGCCTTTTGACCACTAGCACGAGTTCGCCTTGATGGAACATCCTCGGTCGGGTTAACTTTTCGTATGATCGCGTCATCTTTGCTTTATAAGCCTCTAGGTTTTGTTGCGCTATGAGCCGTGTTCCTTCAAGGGCGTCAAGCTCCTCAAGCCGGAGGTGTGCGTTTTCTCCATCCGTCAGCTCGTAGTGAACTGCCACTCGCAAAGAGGGTAATTCTATTTCGAGAGGGAGTATTGCTTCCGTCCCAAACACCAACGCGTATGGCGTTGTTTTTGTGGCTGTCTTGAACGTAGTTCGATACGCCCAAAGAGCTTCTTGCAGCCTCTCGTGCCAGTCTTTTTTATTTCGGGATACTGTTTTCTTTATGATCTTCGTCAAGGTCTTGTTGAAGGCCTCAGCTAGACCGTTAGCTCGCGGATTATAAACTGATGAATATCTCCAGTCTATATTGTGCTGCTGTGCGAAACGGCTAATCTTATGACTTCGGTAGGCTGGCCCATTGTCAGAGATGATCCTTCTCGGGGTTCCGAACCGGTATATGACGTGCGTTTTGAAGAAATGGAGAATGTTCTCCGTCTTCACTTCCCTCAACGGTACCGCCTCCGCCCATTTGGAGAAGTAATCAGTCGTCGCCAAGATGAAACGATGTCCTTTTGACGATGCTGGTTCGATGGGACCGACTATGTCAGTTCCCCACATTTCGAACGGCCAACTAGCCACTGTTGGGTGCAGTGGATTAGGATGTTGATGGATAAAGTCCCCATGAATTTGGCATGAGTGACATTGTCTGGCGTATTCCAGGCAATCCTGCATCATCGTAGGCCAGTAGTAGCCCATCCGCTTTATCTTTAATTTCATTTTAGGGCCTGCTTGGTGGGAACCACAGAGTCCGTCGTGAACCTCTTGGACGACCCTTCTCGCCTCGTCAGGTCCTAAGCATCTTAGCCACAGAGAGTCGAATGACCTTTTATACAAAGTATCATTGACGAAGGCGAAAGACAGAGCCCGTTTCGTGAGCTGATGTCTTGTGGACGCTTCTTCAGGTATTCGGTGGAACTTGAAGTAATCTATGAAGACTTCTCTCCAGTCCTCGGTATTTTCCCTGTCTTTTGTTTGCAGGGTTGTCTCCTCTTCCGCTTCTTTTTCTTCAGACGATTTTGGAGATATTTCTGTTGGGGCGAGCACTCGACGGCTTTGTACTATGATTTTAACGTCGTCGAGGTTCTCGTCAGCCAGTTCTTTAGCAAGTTTGGCTAGTGCGTCTGCTTTGCTGTTTTCCGCACGCGGTATGCTTTCCAACGTGTAGGAGGGAATTTGGGTTAGCAGTTGCTGCACTTTTTCACCGTATTTTATTAATTCCGGTTTACATGTTTGGTAATCGCCGTTCACTTGACTGACGACCAATTGGGAGTCCCCATATATGAGGAGGCTCTCAATTCCCATATCGATGGCGATCTCGAGGCCTGCTATCAGAGCCTCATATTCAGCTTCATTATTCGTTCTCGGTTCTGTCAAGGAGAAGGCTATCCCTCCTTGTGGAGTCACGAAGATGAGTCCCACCCCCGATTTGATCATTGGTGTACTTTGTTTGTGCTTTTTCATGGAAGACGCTCCATCGAAATACAGCTCCCAACGGCTATCACCACTGTCGATTGTGTCAAACGCATATTTGTCTGGCAAATCGCAATTTAAAGGAGAGTCGGCAGGTATGGGATGCTCAACAAGGAAGTCGGCGATGGCCTGGCCTTTTACTGCCTTGAGAGGTTGATATGTTATCGAAAATTCCATCAAGAGCAGGGCCCATTTAGCGAGTCGCCCTGTCAATATGGCTTTTGACATTAAATATTTGAGAGGGTCCACTTTTGAAATCAGACGGACCTCGTGCGCCAACGCATAGTGCCTAAGCTTTGTTAGTGCGAAGATCAACGCCAGGCAGTGTTTTTCAATGGGAGAGTAATTGCTTTCTGCCCCCAGCAGAACTCGACTTAGGTAGTAGAGTGCTCTTTCTTTCCCTTGGTCGTTCTCTTGTGCCCATAATGCGCCTAAGGAACCTTCGAGGGCGGTTGTATAAAGAATGAGAGGCTTCCCTTTAACCGGGGCAGCCAGCACGGGTGGGTTCTGCAAGTATTGCTTGATCTCATCCAGTGCGCCTTGACATTTTTGATCCCAAACGAATGGGGTTCCTTTCTTCATCAGGTGACTATAGGGACGGCACTTTCCTGAAAGGTTGGCTATAAATCGCCGTATGTATGCGAGTTTCCCTTGGAGAGACCGAAGTTGCTTGAGAGTTCTCGGCGGAGGCATTTCCATGATCGCTTTAATCTTTGAAGGATCTATTTCAATACCTCGATGCCGAACAACGAATCCCAGGAATTTGCCCGAGGAAACCCCGAACGCACATTTAAGAGGATTCATCTTCAAGTTGTACTGCCGAAGACGTTGAAACACGGTCTTCAGATGCTCAAGATGTTCGTCGTATGATTTGCTCTTGACCACGAGATCGTCGATGTAGCATTCGACGATTTCGTGTATAAGGTCGTCGAAAATCTTTGTCATGGCCCTCTGATAAGTAGCACCGGCGTTCTTCAAACCAAAGGGCATCACCTTATAATAAAATATACCAAGGGGAGTCCTGAAGGCTGTGTGCTTCTGATCTTCAGGATGCATTTTTATTTGATTATATCCCGACGAGCCGTCCATGAAGGAGAAAACCTCATGAGTGGATGTATTGTCTATCATCAGCTCGGTAACTGGTACTGGGAAATCATCTTTCGGGCAAGCTTTATTAAGATCCCGGAAGTCTACGCATATGCGCACTGTCCCATTTTTCTTCATCACTGGGACGATGTTGGCGATCCATTCAGGGTATTGAACCTCCTGGATAAAGCCAGAGTCTATCAGCTTTTTGACTTCGGCGTTGATGCTCATCTCAAGCTCGAGTCGCATTCTTCTTGGCGCTTGTTTGACTGGCTTGATGTCCGGGGATATCGCCAATTTGTGTACGGCAATTTCTGGATCTAGTCCCGGCATTTCGGAATAGTTCCACGCGAAGCAATCTTTGTGCTGTAGAAGCACATCCTTTAACGAGGCCACCCTTTCTTCAGATAGCATCTCGCTGATGAACGTCGGTCGCGGGTCATTTGCCGTCCCCAACTCAATTTTCTTAAGATTGTCTGCGGTGGTATGGATTCCGTCCTCCAGTTCTTTCGGAGCTGGGGGAAATTCTGAGATCACCTCGTCGCTGCCGCTTTCAAAGCACCAAGGGAGGTTGTTCATATCCTCGGACCCTTCTTTTAATATTGTTATCACATGGCAGGTGCGAGTTTCCTGCTGATCCCAATGCGAGGTTGGTCTTATTGTTGTGTTTTTGGGTTCGTGCTTTTGCGGCGGCGCTACCTTCCAACTGTCAGACAATGCGAACTTGCCAAGCTGATATTGATCCTCCGCCCAATTCTTAAAGGTGAAGCAATCTTCGAGCGGATGCCCTATTACTCGATGGTAAAAGCAATATTTTGGGTTGGAGACTTCGCCCGCCTGCTCAGGATGTTTAGACTCTGGCAGAGTAAGCATTTGATGTTTCAGAGCAAGCTCAAGTATTTTCCTTGTTTTGTTCTGAGGAAATGAGTATGTTCGACCCATTTTCTTCATGATGGCTTGGTCAATAACGCTCGACTCTCGGATGCGTGGCTTCTTAGCTTTGCTTTGTGGTTGTCGAGTGCTCCTCTTGCCTTTCAACTTATTTTTGCTTTCGAGTCGAATCTTCTTCATAGCAGGTTGACAAGGGGCGGCATCTTCGTCTTTCATCGCTTGCTGAAGGAGGCGCCGTGTCTTGGCTTTCTCATAGATTGCCATTTCACGATCGTGATCATCTCGGGCTTCCCGACTGGCATCCCTTGTAGGTTTGCTCATTTGGCCTTCAGACGATGGGTTAGGAGGTCTCGCATCGGGAACTTTTGCTGATTCAGGATTAGCGTTTTCCCATTGAGCGTCCGCTTCTTCATCAAAGTCATACATGGCATAACAGCTATTTATTGGTTCCCGCGTCTTTGAGCGAACATATCCGAGCCCTTTTGTTTCTGTTCTCCCGTTAGGCAGTTTGCACTGAGTCCCGGGAACGTTCCAGACCTTATCATAGAATTTGGCTTTTCTAGCGGTCTGTGTGAAGGACATCCCTTGGCGTTTCAGCAGTTTCTTTAAGCCTTGGGTATAATATCTGGGAAGACGGATAGGTCGGAGCCTGTCGAGCGTGGGATCCGCGCCGTGCCAAATTTCTTTTTCCACCTTGTTTTCTTCAGACCGGTAGAATAGGATTGCCTTCTCACCTTTTCGTCCGGGAGGGATATAGAATGTCCGCAATTCTTCCACGCTGTTGATGTCGAATGCATCCAGTTCTTTGTAATGTTCAAGCGGCACCATGGTTATCTGCAGACTTTGCTCTTCATCAGCGGAAATTCGTATCGAAGGCCGAGCAGGGAATACAGCATGAACTTCATCCTCTGAATCACTGCCGAAGATTAATGAAGGAACGGATGGTCCCGGTCTGGTGGACTGGGACAGACCTGAATGAATTATCTCCTCCTCCTCTTCGGTGTCACTGCCGAAGACAGGGATGGTGGCGTTAGTTTTGTTCTCCGGTTTGTGACACCTTTCCGTGTCTTCGAAACTCGGCAAGAAGTATTTAGCATCTTCATATTTGCGAACTTCGTTTACGGAAAACGGATTCAACTCTCCTGCGACAGTGTACTCGAGGCCATCCCTAGAATACTTCATGCATTGATGCTGTGTAGAAGGGATGATATTGTACTCGTGTAGCCATGGTCGGCCGAGCAGAGCATTGTAGCATGTCTTGGCATCTATAACATGGAACTTGATGTCTGTAACGAGCAACCCGAAGCGTAGCGTCAATATCACAGATCCGAGAGTCTTTGAGGATTGAGAGTCGAAACCGGAGATAGTGATCTTGTCTCGGGCGAGGTGTTGGACACTCATGCAAATCTCCTTTAACACTCGTATATTGAGTAAATTGACAGACGATCCGTTATCAACCAAGATTTTGCCTATCTTTATGTCATGGCAGTATCCTGAGACATAAAGGGGGCGATTATGTTCACACGTCCCGAGGAGAAGGTCTTCATCACCAAAGGCAACGTCGGCTGTGTGCACCTCTTCCAATTCGTCTTTCATCTTTTCTTCGGCTAAGAAGGCTTGAAACTGGTCCGGATCTTGTAGCGCCTTAATCAAAGAGTCTCTTGCCTCCTTTGATAGTAGCAGGGCATCAAGGATGCTGAGCTGAGAGGGCAGTTTCCTCAGATGTGCCAGGACGTTGTAGTCCACCTTACTTCTCTTCGGCGGGTTTTTGGCGTTCAGCTCTTCCAGAACTTGGTCATCTAAAACGATGTCTTCAGAGACCTTTTCTTTTCCCTTATCTCTTCTATTCGAGGGTCCGAAGTCCTTTTCAGGCAGTGTCCGATTCCGCAGCCGGATATTTTCGCAAACTACTGGCTCCTCTTCTTTTCCCGAAGTCGACTCTTTAAAGAGAGGGGCAATCTCTAGCTCCTCATCAGAGTCGCTCCCAAATGTGGGCACTTGCGATGTGGTGGTGTTAACCATGTGACAGTTGCCGGTAGTTCTTTCAAACTCCTTGGTCGTGCTACTTTGCTCCCGACGCATTTTACGCTTTTCCCGTTTAAAGCGTTGCCGATTGGCGACGTATCCTTGCCACCATCCATTAAAAGCTTTGCAATCTTGGGTGGAATGCGAGACCTTCTGATGATATAAGCAATAAGAGGGGTGCATTTCTACCATGCCAGTAACTTTTTCCTCAGAGGGTGGCAGCTTCATGCCCATCGATATGGCTTTGGCAAATTTCTTTTTCATCTTGAATTGGCCTTTGTCAGCGGTGAAGGCATTTTTCTCTAGCGGGATCATCTGAGCTTCTTCCTCAAGCCGCTGGCGCTTGGCCGTTTCGAATATAATCATCTCGCGTTCTTGATCAGCCTTACTTTTCAATCGAGCTTCGTTAAGAAACGCGTCAATCATTTCTATTGATAATTCTGAGACCCTTGACTCAGTACTTGCCCCCGGCTTTTTAGTGCCAGAAGTCCCTTCGTCGCTCGTGGTCGAACGAGAGATCGTACGGCAGCTTGCCACATACTCCTCAGATTCATCCGATGAACTTCCCTCCTCATCTTCTTTTTGAAAGACGTGATCGAGGAAATCTTGGAGCGTAATGGGGGTCCGAGCCTTTTGGTTATATTCATCCAGCGCGTCGATTTGCTTTTGTAAGTCCGTGCGCTTGTCGCCAGGCTTCACGGGCTTCTTAGATTTCTTCTTCTTCTTTTTCGAAGATTTTGACGGCTGGTTACGAACGCTTGAACTACCACCCTCGGCCTTCGGAGTCGGACGTGGTTTCAACATCCCTTCTATAACCTGCGGCTCCAAGGGGTTCTTCCACTTGACCGCTGGACAGGTCTGAAGATCATTTAGCATTCTCCTCGTTTTGGCTGATAATACAACCCCCCAGGGAGCTTCTTCAATGACGGAGCATGTTGCCCCCGGCGTATTCGTCCCCTTATAGGTTTGGGGCTGCGGAGGGTTCACCTTCCATTTGTCAGATAGCGCAAACTTGCCCTGACGGTACTGGTTTTCAAGCCAGTTTTTGAAGACGTAACAGTCTTCGATTGGATGTCCCAGCACTCTATGATAAGGACAGTAATTAGGATCGTTGGCGTCACTTGGTTGCGATGGACGTTTTGGATCCGGCAGGTTTATGAGCCTATTGCGCAATGCCAGCTCGAATAGCCTCCTTGTTTTATCACGGGGGAAGGAGTAAGCACGTCCCATCCTGTCTTCAAGGGGTACGTATGGGCGCGTATTACTTGGACGAGCAACCGGCTTCGAGTCATTAGGCTGTTGTTGGGTATTAGCGACGATAATCGCTTTTCCCTTTCCTTTATCGTTTCGAGAATCCGGCTTCGGAAGAGGGGGTTTATGGCCCATCTGGTCCATCTGCGCCAACTTGTCGATCAAAGCCTGGAAAGAAGTCGGCTTGAAGAACATCATAAACTGCGAAATGGTTGCTTGTGGATCGAGGGTTCCAACAAACATTCCCACCGCAGGGGCTTCTTCTATACGCTGTTCACATTTAGACCATAAATTACGCCACCGTATAGCGTACTGGACCCACGTCTCGCCGGGCTTTACCCTGGCGTTAGTCAGCGCCGTCATCGGAGTACGCTCGCTGGCGCTCGCAAAGCGTTGGGTGAAGAGAAGCTCCATCTCTGCAAAGGTTTTAATAGAGTCGTTGGGGAGCTCGGAATACCACTCGAAAGCCGTATCTGATAAGCTTCCAACGAACTCGCGCAGCAAGAGCTTGTCGTCGCCTCCAGTGTTACCACAAAGCGCCCTGAATTGGGCAACATGTTGATGGGGGTTGCCGGTCCCCTTGTAGACATGAAACTTAGGAATTGTGTAACCTGGCGGGTACCTGATTTGGTCATACCAGCCCGGATATGGCCGCCCCGTTTTTACAACGTGGCCGGCTGCTTCGGCCGCGTGATGAACTTTTATCTGCTGGGCTATGTATTCGTCCAGATCGGTTTTGGAGATTGCATCTTCTCTGGCCGTTGATAAAACAGGCTGAGGGTTTGATGTTTCTCCCCCATCATCCCCAAGGACGGTCGGGGGTTCTTCAATCGGGGGCTCTGGTTGTAGCATTATTCCAATCATGTCCTGGAAGAGGAGGCCCATACGTTGTATATTGGCTGCTTGTTCAGCAGCCTCCTTGTCCCTCTTTTCAAGCATTCGGCGAAGGAACTCGGCGTCAGTCTCCTCCTCTTGACGTTCATCTAAGGATGTTTCAGGATTCTCTTTGGGTCCCGTGAGTGCGGCCATTGTGGTCATCATCTCATGGAGCTTTTGTTGTTGCTCCTGAGACTTGGTTACTGACCGGGTAAGCGGTCGGTGACCCGTAGAAGTACGACTTTCTTGCTTCCCTGAAGCCATATAGACCGTATGAACTGTGATGCCCCCTGACCTGGGGCGTTTAGGTTCACCGCTCTTGGATTTTGTCAGCGTTACGGGAGCTTTCCCTGGCCTCTTTCTTTTATGGACCATTGAGGTGGAAGGGGTCATTGGAGCGGGCATCTTGGCATTTGTTGCCCCCTGCTGTTTAATGGGGCGGTTCTTGTCTTTTTCCACTTTTGCCCTTTTCTGGCGACGGAAGTGGTCTGAGTCGATCACGGAGTCTTGAACCCTCCGCCAAACTTTATAAATCTTCGACGACAGCCGTTGAGAGGGCTGTTCCTGTTTTGCCTCCGGAGCTTTTTCCACAGGCGGAGGAGATTTTTTTAAGGTAGCAACCGGAGAGTTCTTCCTCACCTTCCTCAGCAATTCGAAGCTGTTCCCAGTTGGAACAGCAGCATCGATCTCCGCCACTGGAGCAGGTGGGGTTAGTCCTGAGGGGGAGCTGCCCCCTGCTTTCCTTATTCGTTGCCAATGACGACGTCGTGCACGACGAGCCATTGGGATTGGCTCGAAAACCGAGGTAGCTTCTTGTTGCCCCCCATTTGAGTGTGGGGGAACTGCTGATGTCAGTCTGTCGAAGACTGACGCCTTCTGACCAGTTGGGGGAGGAGTGGGAACCGTCAATCTTGTGAAGACTGACTTTCTAATGGGAGAAGCCGCTTTAACGACTTCCGAAGCAGCGGCCGTTGCCCTCTTTGGGATAGCCACTTTGTAATTCTGACCCAGCCTGGTAAAAACGGCGGCCGTCGGTTTAGCAATGGGAGACCCGTTGACGAGGGTCGGGGCAGCAGCGAGCCGGTCGAACACCGACTTCTTGTTTGCTTCAGGTGCAGAGATCGGCACAGAGAAGTTGGTAGGTGGGACCATAGTCCCGAAGAACAAGCCGGTGGTGGCCTGAGTCATTTGGCCTACCGGCAGAGTCAGGAAGGAAGCCGCCTGGGGCCCATATGATACACCTCTTGGTGAGGTGGAACGTCCGTTGCACTGGCATTTCGAGCAGTTGGTGCAATTGGTGGCCATTGAATGCTTGAGTTCTGCACCAGACAAAAGACCAAATCTTAGCAACTTGAAATCCGAGGACAACCATTTAACAAACCGCGATTGGTTCGCGAAGACGACACACGAAGTGTGGAGTGGAAAGAGGAAAAGGTCCCACCGGGCGTGCCAGAATCTGTTCCCCTCCGAACGGCGGCCAGCGACGTTAGGACGTCACGTGCCTGAGGTTCGGGGCAGATGCTATTTGGTTTTAGTCCGTCCACCTCTTCGAAGATGCCAAGTTGATTTATGGCATCGTGTATCGAAGGTTTAGACGGATGCGGCCGATGTAGCAGACTTTGTCAGATTCCCCCTCGCTTGAGGGGTTTTTGATTGTGGGGACGCTCTTCCCTGCAGGCGCAAGCCCCTGCAGTTAATTACGCTACCGCTTTGCGGTAACAACTTTCTCCTTCTCCAGAATTTCACTTCGTGTCGTGTATGTTTATTTTGTTTGTGGTTGCCCGTGGATTGTATACGGAGACTTAGTGATGGCGTCGCCCGTAGGACGTGGATTAGTCCAAATCCGTGTTTGCTTAGATTTGAGTTTGGTGTTTTTTTAGTTTAAGGATGCATTAGTCGCGTTGCGGCTAAGACTAGCTTAAACGTTTGTCAAGGATACGTTAGTCCTGTTTTGAACTAAGATCGACTTGACGCAATGATTGATTTAATTATCTGGCCGTCGGGACTCGTCACCTCTCCGGCGTCGTTGAGGGATTACAACGACAGGCGTCAGGGGAGTTCAGAGATGTACCCTTGAACCAAAGTTGATTTGGGAGTTTTATTATTTATTTAAATATCTAAGGACGCGGTAGCCGTATTTGGGGCTAAGATCAACTTAGACGGGACCGTTTAGATCCGGCAAAAGAGCGTTTGGGCTCTATTGTGCCAGTTTAATGACGTGACGGTCCATTGCCAGTTTCAGGGACGTGGTGGTCCATTATTAGTTTAGGGACGTTTCGGTCCGTCGCCAGTTTAAGGACGTAGTGGTCCATATTCCAGTTTAGGGACGTGGTGGTCCATATTCCAGTTTAAGGACGTGGTGGTCCGATTTTAGTTTAGGGACGTTTCGGTCCAATATTAGTTTAGGGACGTTTCGGTCCATTGCCAGTTTAAGGACGTAGTGGTCCATCGCCAGTTTTAGGGACGTGGTGGTCCATTATTAGTTTAGGGACGTTTCGGTCCGCTATTAGTTTAGGGACGTTTCGGTCCAATGTTAGTTTAGGGACGTTTCGGTCCAATGTTAGTTTAGGGACGTTTCGGTCCATTATTATGTGCGGTCGATGGAACCCGTCACCTCTTTGACGTCGTTGAGGAATTACAACGACGAATGTCAAAGGAGTTCGGAGATGTACCCTCGAACCGGATGTAAGTTGATTTAGGAGAGCCATTTTGCTCAGTCAATTTAATTTAAGGACTTATGGCCACGATTGGGCTAAGTCCAGTTCAACACTTTATTAAGTAATGCATTGCATTTAGGCTCTGCAGAGCATCACTCTATTCTGAGCTCTGCTCATTTATGAATGATGCAATGCATTTCATTTGATTTGGGCTCTGCCCCTGGTAAAAATGCACAGCATTCTGAAGATTCTGTTTAGGCTCTGCCCATTTATAAATGATGCAAAGCATCTGTTTTGATTTGGGCTCTGCCCCTTAAAATAATGCATTTACGCTTTATTGAGCCTGTTAGGCCTTCTCTTAGTTGGGCTTGGCCCTTTTGAATGCATTTGCGCTTTGCGCTAAGTAATGAGCGCAAGTCCATACGGTGACGACACGTGTCATGCTCTGATGAGTGCAAGCGCACTAGCGCAGCGCGTTGCGCTGTTGCGCGGCGCAATTGCGCTGCTGACACGTGGCGCGCTCTCAGCGAGTTGCGCTAATTCCAGAGAGCAAAGCTCTATCTTAAGAGCGCTTAGCGCAAATGGTTTTATAGCCGACACGTGGCGCTCTCTTAAGAGCGCAACGGCGCAAATTGGAAGTGCAAAGCACTAAGAATCTTTTAGATTCAAGAAAGGAAGTGCAAAGCACTGTTTAATTTCTTCGTCTAAATTGGATCAAAGAAAAATAAATTTTTCTTTATTCGAAGAACCAGAGGTTCTTAAAAGTGCAAAGCACTATTCTTTTATTATTTTATTATTTTTTTTGTTTTTACAGAACCGAAGGTTCACAAGAAGTGCAAAGCACTTTTTTTTTTTTATAAAGATCATTGATCTTATTTTTAGATCAATGATCTATTAGAAGGCCCCCCTTTTTTTCTACCTCATGAAGGTTCTTTACCTTTTTCTTCTCGGAGTTTTCTCTGTTTTAGGGTTCTTGATTTTTCGAGAAAATTCTTGATGCCTTTTGAATGAGGTCTGGGGTCCTATTTATAGTGCCCCATAAATTTGTTGAATTTGTTAACGGGATCTTTCTTGAATGATTTTTGGGAGTTTTCCCACTGTTGGATCTTTGATCCAGAGGCCGAAGAAAGTCTTCTAGTTCTGGAAGGAACAGAAAAGATTTCATGAAATCTTAATTCAGTTGGGCGCGGATACCCCAGCGCATGACACGTGTCGCGCAGCGCAGAGCGCAGCGCAAGTGCGCTAGCGCATCTGCGCTGACACGTGTCGCACAGTGCAGATCGCAGCGCAACTGCGTTAGCGCATCTGCGCTGACGCGTGTCGCGCAGCGCAGATCGCAGCGCAACTGCGCTAGCGCATCTGCGCTGACACGTGTCGCGCAGCGCAGAGCACAGCGCAACTGCGCTAGCGCATCTGCGCTGACACGTGTCACTTAGCGCAGAGCGCAGTGCAGCTGAAGCGTTGCTTCCTTTAAACAGAGCTTTGCTCTGATTGGGCGCGCCTTCTTGGGCGCTGCGCGCGGGATTCGAAGCTTTGCTTCAAAGATTTGAATTTTGAATTCAAACAGAGCTTTGCTCTGATTGGGCGAAACTCTCTTATGGGATGCCTGAGGATGCCGCGGTAGAGTTTAAAGACGTTTCGGTCATTGGCAAGTTTTAGAACATTGTGGTCCATCGTTAGTTTAAGGACGTTTCGGTCCGTCATTAGTTTAAGGACGTTTCGGTCCGTCATTAGTTTAAGGACGTTTCGGTCTGCCGTCGCCGTATTTGAGGCGAATATCCAGTTTACTGACTTTTCGGTCTAAAGGGCTTTCCCTATGAATGAGCATGATACCCCCGGCGTGTCCATCTTTCTCGGGGCGTGCGGTTGTGGCGGGCCCACCTTCCAGTTTTTGGAGATGACGAACTTGCCCTGTTGGTATTGGTCTTCAACCCAGTTTTTGAAGACGTAGCAATCCTTGATCAGGTGACTTACCGTTTGGTGGTAAGGGCAATAATTGAGATCGTTAACATCACTTGGCCGCAACGGACGTTTTGGACTTGGCAGATTGATGAGTCTGTCGCGCACTGCCGGCTCAAACAGTCTCCTTGTTTTATCTTGAGGAAAAGAGTAAGGATGCCCTAGCCTCTCCTCAAGGGATATGCATGGACGCATATTGTTTTGACGAACAACCGGTCTAGGGCCACTCGATTGTTGTTGAGTGTTGGCGACAAAGGTCGTTTTTCCCTTCCCTTTATCCTTTTTACTTGATCCTTTGTTTGCGGGGCCGAGGTTTTTTCCGAGTAGCGTGCGATTGCACGGCTGAATGTTCTCGTAACTCCTCAATTCTTTCATTTTTGAAATGGATTCTTTGAGGAGAGGGTTGAGGGCAGCTTCTTCGTCAGAGTCGCTTCCAAAGGTGATAATTTGCGATCCCTTGGAGTTGGCTATATGACAGTCGGCGGCGGCTCTTTTGCGCTCATCTATCGCATTTTTCTGATGTCTACGAGCTTCACGCTTTGTCTTGTTGAAGTGTTTCTTTTGAGCGGCATACCCTTGCCACCAACACTTAAAGGAGTCGCAGTCTTCGGTAGGATGTATGATCTTCTGATGATATAAGTAGAAGTTAGGATGCATCTCTACTCCACCGAGAGTATTTTCTTCAGAGGGTGGTAGCTTCATTCCCACTGATAGGGTTTTAGCGAACCTTTTCCTCATCTTGAATTTGTTTTTATTCGCAGCGGATGACTTTTGATTTGACGGAAGTGCCTCGACTCTTTGGTCTAGTAGTCGGTGTTTGGCTCTTCCAGTATGGCCATCTCACGCTTTTGATTGGCTTTAACTTTCAGAAGAATCTCATTCAGGAAGGCATCGATCAACTCGTCTGACGGCCGCAGAATTTCTGATTCAGGGTCCGCCCTCGATTTCTCGGCGCAAGGAGCCTCTTTATCATCCGCCAATGAGTGAGAGATCACATGACAAGTTGCCTCCGGTGCGTCCGTCTTCTTTTGAGTGTGCGGCTGTGGCGGGTTTACCTTCCACTTTTCAGACAGCGCAAACTTGCCTTGTAGGTACTGATCCTCGATCCATCCCTTAAAGACGAAGCAATTCTCGATCGGGTGACTTACCGTTTGATGGTAAGGGCAGTAATTAGGATTGTTGAGATCGCCTGGCTGCAACGGACGTTTCGGACTCGGCAGATTGATGAGTCCGTTGCGCGTGGCCAGCTCGAACAATTTTCTCATTTTATTTTGAGGAAATGAGTAAGGACATCCCAGTCTCTCCTCGAAGGATGGGCGTTGACGCACGTTATTTTGGCGAACAACCGGCTTTAAGTTGCTCGGCCGTTGCTGAGTATTAGTGACGAGAGTTGCTTTCCCTTTCCCCTTCTCATTTCGAGAGTTCGGTTTTGGAGGAGACGGTCCATGGCCCATCTGGTCCATTTGGGCTAATTTGTCGATCAAGGCCTGGAAGGTGGTCGGCCTGAAGAACATCATGAATTGCGAGATGGTCGCTTGCGGATCAAGAGTGCTCACGAACATACCTACCGCTGGTGCCTCTTCTATGCGTTGTTCGCATTTCGACCATAGGTTCCGCCATCGTGTTGCATATTGGACCCACATTTCGCCTGGCCTTATCCTGGCATTGATCAGTGCTGTTATCGGGGTGCGTACACTATCACTCGTGAATCTGTGTAAACAGTAGCTCCATCTCCACAAATGTTTTGACAGAGTCGTTAGGGAGCTCCGAATACCATTCAAAGGCTGTTTCTGCTAAGCTGCCGATGAATTGTCGAAGCAACAATTTGTCATCCCCTCCAGTATTGCCGCATAAGGCCCTGAATTGAGCGACATGCTGATGTGGATTCCCTGTCCCTTTATATACATGGAACTTAGGGATCGTATATCCCGGCGGGTAACTGATTTGGTCATACCAGCCCGGGTAGGGTCGTCCGGTTCTAGCAATTTGCCCAGCCGCCTCATTCGCCTGATGAGCTTGTATTTGCTGAGCTATATAGTCGTCCAGTGCGGCCTTGGAAATGGTTTCCTCCTTAGCTGCTGAAAGAGCCGGAGGAGGATTAGATGTCTCCCCTTTATCGTTTTCAACAATGATTGGAGGGTTATCAGCTGGAGGGTCCGGCTGTAACATCATCCCTATCATATCTTGGAAGAGGAGCACCATTTGTTTTATGTTAGCCGCTTGCTCTGCAGCTTCTTTGTCCTTCTTTTCGAGGACTCTGCGTAAGAAGTCAGCGTCAGTTTCTTGTTCGTGGCGCTGTTCTGATGATACCTCCGAGCTTTCTTTTGACCCGGTAAGTGCGGCCATAGCAGTCATCATCTCTTGAAGCTTCTGTTGCTGCTCCTGAGCTTTTGTCATGGATCGGGTGAGCGGTCGGTGACCCATCGAAGCGTGGCTTTCCTCCTTTCCGGAAGCCATATAAACAGTGTGCACCACCATGCCCCCAGACTTGGGGCGTTTGTGCTCAGCGCTTTTACGGTTCGCCATGTTCATAGGGGCTTTTTGTGGCCTCCTTTTCTTTTGAGTGATTGACGTTGAGGGTGTCGTTGCAGTGGGCACCCAAGTAGCCGTTGCTTTTTCTGGCCTGCCAGAGTAGTCTTTCTCCTGCCGAACCTTCATCTCTTTCTGTCGGCGGAGATAGTTTTCATCAATCACCGACTCTTGGACCTTTCGCCAGACCTTGTAAATTTTAGAGAACGGCCGTTGAGGGGGCTGCTCTAGCTTCTTCTCTGGAGTATTCTTCACAGGTGAAGGAGTTCGCTTCAGCACCGCAGTAGGAGAGTTTCTGCGCACCGTGATCAGCAATTCAAAGCTGTTCCCGGTTGGAACAACAGCATCGATCCCCACCGTTGGAGCTGGCGAAGTTATCCCAGAGGGGGAGTTTCCCCCAGCCTTCTTCACTCAGCGCCAGTGTCGACGTCGAGCATGTCGTGCGGATGAGATCACCTCCGTTGTTGGATAAGCTTCTTCATGCTCCCTCTAGGCAGCTTTGATGACCTCGCCTGGAGCAGCAACCGGAATGGCCAGCCTTGTAAAAACTGACTTCTTGGAAGGAGGAGCCTTTCCAATGATTTCGTCCGCTTGAGCCGGGGTGGCTATCTGCTTTGGGATGGCCGCTTCGGGTATCGCGGGCTTGTAGACGTTCTGGCCCAGTTTGTTGAAAACTGAAGTGTTGGAGTTGGGCGACCCGTTGAGAGGGGCCGCGGCAATGGTAAGTCGATCAAAGACCGACTTCTTTGGGGCTTCTTGCAACGTCATTGGGGCATTAAAGCTCATCGGTGGGAGCATGGTCCCGAAAAATAGTCCAATGGTGGCTTGAGTTACTTGCTCCACTGGCATCTTGAAAAGGGAGGCCGCTTGCGGCCCATAAGTCACTCCTCCAGCAAGGACGGAGCGAGAGTTGCAGTTGCAGGTAGTGCAGTTTGAAGCCATTGATCTTCTGTTTTCTGCACGGAGCAAGACACCAAATCTTAGTACTTCGAATCCACAGGCAACCACAGCAAACAGCGATTCGTTCGCGAACAAGACACACGAAGTGTGGAGTGGAAAAAGGAAGAGGTCTTACCGGGCGTGCTAGAATCTGTTCCCCTCCGAACACAGCGACGTGACCACGTAGGTTCGTCTGGCCTGAGATTCGGGGCAGATGCTAATTGGTTTTATCCGTCTACCTCTCCGAAGATGCCAAGTTAATTTATGGCACCGTGTATTGGAGGTTTAGACGGATGCGGCCGATGTAGCAGACTTCGTCAGATTCCCCCTCGCTTGAGGGGTTTTTTATTGTGGGGACGCTCTTCCCTGCAGGCGCAAGCCCCTGCAGTTAATTACGCTATCGCATCGCGGTAACAACTTTCTCCTTCTCCAGAATTTCACTTCGTGTCATGGGTGTTTGTTTTGTTTGTGGTTGCCCGTGGATTGTATACGGAGACTAATTTATGTCGTCACCCGTAGGACGTGGATTAGTCCAAATCCGTATTTTCTTAGATTTGGGTTTGGGGTTTAGGTTTAAGGATACGTTAGCTATATTTGAGGCTAAGATCAACTTAAACATTTGTTAAGGATACGTTAGTCCAATTTGAGACTAAGATCAACTTAACCGGATCGTTTAGATCCGACAAAAGAGCATTTGGAGGCTCGATTGTTCCAATTTAGGGACGTAGTGGTCTATTGAATGTATGGCCATCGGGACCTGTCACCTCTCTGACGACGTTGAAGGATTACAACGACAGATGTCAGAGGAGTTCTGAGATGTACCCTTGAACCAAAGTTGATTAGGGGATCTATAGTCCGATTTGGGACTAAAGTCTGTTTGAAGGTTTAAGGATACGTTAGCCATATTTGAGGCTAAGATCAACTTAAACGGGATCGTTTAGATCCGGCAAAAAAGCATTTGGGGGCTCTATTGTTCCAGTTTAGGGACATAGTGGTCCATTTAATGTATGTGGCCACCGGGACCCGTCGCCTCTCTGACGTCGTTGAAGGATTACAACGATAGGTGTCAGAGGAGTTCAGAGATGTACCCTTGAACCGGATGTAAATTGATTTAAGAGAGCAGCCGTGCTCAGTCAATTTAATTTGAGGACTTACGGCCATGATTGGACTAAGTCCAGTTGAAAATATTCAACGTTTTTATCCTTGGCCTATTAGGCCTGTGCTAGGGCTTTGCCCCTGTTTAATAATGCACTGCATTTTATTTTCGCCTGTAAGGCCTTTCTGATTTGGGCTCTGTCCCTTTTAATAGTGCATAGCACTTTGTTTGGTCTGATAGACCTTCCTTTATTGGGCTCTGCTCTTTTATTAATGCGGTGCATTTAATGTTCTAACATTGCCCCACGTGGCTTGTCAGACACTTTGCGCCAATTGAGGAGCGCAAGGCGCAAGTCTATGGGGAGGTGACACGTGTCACGCTCTGGTGAGCGCAAGCGCAGTGCGCTGCGCCAGTGCACTGCGCTGTTGCACTTCTGACACGTGGCGCTCTCTGGTGTGTTGCGCCAATGAGAGCGGTGCTCTGTTTTTAGAAGCGCATAACGCAGATCATTATGGGGCTGACATGTGGCGCTCTCTGGTAGCTTGCGCCAACCCGAGAGCGCAACAGTGCAGATTTTGCAAGTGCAGGGAACTGTTTTATTATTCTGATCAATTTTAGATCAAAGAAAACAAATTTTCTTGTTTTCAAAGAACCAGTGGTTCATCAAAAGGCCATGCCTTTATTATTATTATATTTTTATTGAAGATCTTTGATCTTGTTCTTAGATCAATGATCTTTTTAGAAGAAATTCTTCTTTTATTCAGAGGTTTTTACCTTTTCTTTTTCTGAGCTCTTCTCAAAATTTTCCTTAAAGGAGTTCTGCTATATAATTTGAAAATCGACAAAAATTAGCAACTCTTAAGAGTTCTGCTATATAATTTAAAAGGAGCAAAGCTCCATTAATGAATCAAGAAATTATAAATGAAAGCAGAACTCTATTGATGGAATGCTAACAGGGTTCTCTTTAGTTCTCTTTAGATCCCTTTGGACCTATAGAGCAAAACTCTGCTAAGTGAAACCCTAAATGGGTTTCCTTTAGATCAGGGATCTATTGAGAGCAAGGCTCTGTCAATGAAAATTAATTTAATCTAATTTAATTCAAATTAAAATTTTCACCTAAAAGTTTTAAGAGTTTAACTCTTGAAGTTCTTGAAAATAAAGGGCAGGGCTTTGAGTTCTGAAAGTAAAATTTTGAAGATAAAAATCATCCAAGGGACCAAAGGTCCTATTTATAAGCATCAAATGCCCTTTCAACTTCCAAAAGTTGCCGCGACGGTTAGAATTCTGCCACCGCTGCGCTCACGTTTGAGGGCCACGTAAGCACAACGGTGGGGGGTCATTTATTTACCCCAATCAGAGCAAAGCTCTGTTCAAATTCCAAGGCGGGAAACGAAGCAACGCTTCTGTTTCCCCCAATCAGAGCAAAACTCTGTTTTGAAAATTAAAATTAAAATAAAAGAAGCAACGTTTCAGCTGACTTGCGCTCTGCGCTGCGCGACACGCGGCAGCGCAGTTACGCTAGCGCAGCTGCGCTGCGCGACACGTGTCAGCGCAGTTGCGCAAGCGCAGCTGCGCTGCGTGACACGTGTCAAGCACTGGGGGCGCTTGCGCCAAACAGAATTAAATTCCAGTAAGATCTTTCTGTTCTTATTAAAACAAGAAGATTGTCTTCTGTAAAACAGAAGGCCTTAGATCAAAGATCCAACGGTGGGGAAAAATTCCCAAATCACTCAGAGAAAGATCTCTCTAACCAATTTAACAAACTAATTGGCACTATAAAAAGGCCCCTAGACCCCAAGTCTAAAACACATCAACACAGAGAGAAAAACAGAAAATTCCTCTAAAAAATTTTGAGAAAAGCTCGAAGAAAGAAAAAAGTTAAAACCTTTATAAAAAAAATAAGAATTTCTCTTGAATAAATCATTGATCTAAGAACAAGATCAATGATCTCCAATAAAAATATATATAATAATAATAACAGTGCCTTGCATTTTTTTATGAACCATTGGTTCTGGAATCAAAAAGATTCTTTTCTTGGATCAAGAAATTAAAATAGTGCCTTGCACTTGCAAATCTGCACTGTTGCGCTCCTGGTTTGACGCAAGCCACCAGAAAGCGCCACGTGTCAGCACCTGAATAACTTGCGCTATGCGCTTCTAAAAACAGAGCACTGCTCTCATGAATTGGCGCGTCCCACCGGGCGTGCCAGAATCTGTTCCCCTCTGAACACAGCGACGCGACCGCGTAGGTTCATCTGGCCTGAGATTCGGGGAAGATGCTAATTGGTTTTATCCGTCTACCTCTCCGAAGATGCAAAGTTGATTTATGGCACTGTGTATCGGAGGTTTAGACGGATGCGGCCGATGTAGCAGACTTCGTCAGATTCCCCCTCGCTTGAGGGGTTTTTGATTGTGGGGACGCTTTTCCCTGTAGGCGCAAGCCCCTGCAGTTAATTACGCTACCGCATCGCGGTAACAACTTTCTCCTTCTCCAGAATTTCACTTCGTGTCGTGGGTGTTTGTTTTGTTTGTGGTTGCCCGTGGATTGTATATGGAGACTAATTTATGTCGTCGCCCGTAGGACGTAGATTAGTCCAAATCCGTATTTTCTTAGATTTGGGTTTGGGGTTTAGGTTTAAGGATACATTAGCCATATTTGAGGCTAAGATCAACTTAAACGTTTGTTAAGGATACGTTAGTCCAATTTGAGACTAAGATCAACTTAACCGGATCATTTAGATCCGACAAAAGAGCATTTGGGGGCTCGATTGTTCCAGTTTAGGGACGTAGTGGTCCATTGAATGTATGGCCGTCGGGACCCGTCACCTCTCTGACGACGTTGAAGGATTACAACGACAGATGTCAGAGGAGTTCTGAGATGTACCCTTGAACTAAAGTTGATTAGGGGATCTATAGTCCGATTTGGGACTAAAGTCTGTTTGAAGGTTTAAGGATACGTTAGCCATATTTGAGGCTAAGATCAACTTAAACAGGATCGTTTAGATCCGACAAAAGAGCATTTGGGGGCTCTATTATTCTAGTTTAGGGACATAGTGGTCCATTTAATGTATGTGGCCACCGGGACCCGTCGCCTCTCTGACGTCGTTGAAGGATTACAACGATAGGTGTCAGAGGAGTTCAGAGATGTACCCTTGAACCGGATGTAAATTGATTTAAGAGAGCAGCCGTGCTCAATCAATTTAATTTGAGGACTTACGGCCATGATTGGGCTAAGTCCTGTTGAAAATATTCAACGTTTTTATCCTTGGCCTATTAGGCCTGTGCTAGGGCTTTGCCCCTGTTTAATAATGCACTGCATTTTATTTTGGCCTGTAAGGCCTTTCTGATTTGGGCTCTGTCCCTTTTAATAGTGCATAGCACTTTGTTTGGTCTGATAGACCTTCCTTTATTGGGCTCTGCCCTTTTATTAATGCGGTGCATTTAATGTTCTGACATTGCCCCACGTGGCTTGTCAGGCGCTTTGCGCCAATTGAGGAGCGCAAGGCGCAAGTCCATGGGGAGGTGACACGTGTCATGCTCTGGTGAGCGCAAGCGCAGTGCGCTGCGACAGTGCGCTGCGCTGTTGCGCTGCTGACACGTGGCGCGCTCTGGTGAGTTGCGCCAATTCATGATAGCAGTGCTCTGTTTTTAGAAGAGCATAGCGCAAGTTATTCAGGTGCTGACACGTGGCGCTTTCTGGTGGCTTGCGCCAAACCAGGAGCGCAACAGTGCAGATTTGCAAGTGCAAGGCACTATTTTAATTTCTTGATCCAAGAAAAGAATCTTTTTGATTCCAGAACCAATGGTTCATAAAAAAGTGCAAGGCACTGATATTATTATTATTAATTTTTTTTATTGGAGATCATTGATCTTGTTCTTAGATCAATGATTTATTCAAGAGAAATTCTTCTTTTTTTTTATAAAGGTTTTTACCTTTCTTCTTTCTTCGAGCTTTTCTCAAAATTCTTTAGAGGAATTCTCTGTTTTTCTCTCTGTGTTGATGTGTTTTAGACTTGGGGTCTAGGGGCCTTTTTATAGTGCCAATTAGTTTGTTAAATTGGTTAGAGAGATCTTTCTCTGAGTGATTTGGGGATTTTTCCCCACCGTTGGATCTTTGATCTAAGAGCTTCTGTTTTACAGAAAACGATCTTCTTGTTTTAACAAGAACAGAAAGATCTTACTGGAATTTAATTCTGTTTGGCGCAAGCGCCCCCAGCGCTTGACACGTGTCGCGCAGCGCACAGCGCAGCGCAGCTACGCTTGCGCCCCCAGCGCTTGACACGTGTCGCGCAGCGCACAGCGCAGCGCACAGCGCAGCGCACAGCGCAGCGCAGCTGCGCTAGCGCAACTGCGCTGCCGCGTGGCGCGCAATGCAGAGCGCAAGTCTGCTGAAGCGTTGCTTCTTTTATTTTAATTTTAATTTTCAAAACAGAGTTTTGCTCTGATTGGAGGAAACAGAAGCGTTGCTTCGTTTCCCGTCTTGGAATTTGAACAGAGCTTTGCTCTGATTGGGGTAAACACGCATCATAGCGCAATTCATGTGTATGAAAAACGAGTATATAAACCAAAATCCAAACTCCCTCAAGCATCCCGCAATCATCGAAGTTGTGGTGAAGACATCAATATCTAAATCCAATACGAAAACCAACATGATATACATTTAAACTATACATGTAAACATTATTAAAACATCTGAAAGAAATGCATGCCAAATCTTTTCAAGTCGCTGTGCGATGTGGGTATCACTGCACAGTGGCGGACGTCTATTGTAAAAAAATAAGTGTGTGTGTGTGTGTGTTTGTGTGTATACACCCTTGTTTAACATACACGTCCCGCCGTTTTGAAAAAATTATTTAGAAGGATTCCCTTTGTTAAATGTTTCGTGTCATCTCGGACACGTAAGTAAATACTGAGACTATAGCTCCTTTTTTGAAATCCTTTCGATCACTATCGATGCATGCAAAATCATAATCAGTTAATGTCCTCTGACTAGTTCTGCTCAGCTACTATACCAAATATGTAACAACCCTAATTTTCATATACACTTTTCTGTACAAATTTTTAAATTTTTTTTTTAAATCTATAAAGAAGTATTTTAATCTGAGCACAAGATATATATAATTAATTATTTTGTTTTTAAATAATTTCACTTTTTAGTGTACATAAAATTGTTTTAAAATTAAAGTGTACTTGGAATATTTAATTCTGCTGATATCACTTTAAGTATCTATTTCCCTACAATAATTACAAGAAGGAGCTTGTAGCTCATTGGTAATACCTTGCACTGCTGAACCAAGCCATCAGAGTTCGAATCCCATGCCCCACATAATTTTTATATCATTTTGTTTTAATTTTTTGGGAAGTCAAACGGTCAAACAACCATAACTCTCAAATTAATACGGTATATAAAAAAATAAAGTACACCATAATTCCCCCCAGAAAATTCTCCACCCAACGAGACCCGACTCGGCCCCGACTCGGCCAAGTCGGCCGGCGCCGCCGGCCGGACTCGGCCGGTCGGCCGAGTCGTCAACACGGAAAATTTCCGTGTTGACTTGGTCTTCACCCCTGCATACTTCAATTTTTCAGAACAGTTATCATTTTCCCATTACACCTCTTTTAATCCTAAATTTAACGAAATTTTAATGAATTTTTACATTTTAAAATATTTTTTAATCCAAACCCTAACCCTAGCCTAGCCCTATATAAACACCCCTACCCTCTACCATTTCACCTCACAACTCTAAGTCCACTCTCCCAAATTCTCGAGAACTCGGTACAAAGAGCGAGAAGCGAAGCGCTGCCGAAACCAACGATGGATTCCGGCGATCGTCCTAGAACCTTCGCGACGTTTTCGACGCACCGACAACCATCACTTCCTTAGCCTCCTTAGTTTGTCCAAACCCGTAAGTCCCATCTCTTCTATCTCTCTGTTCTTTTAATAGAAAATACGACTTTTTAGAACCCGACGGAAATCGGAACAAACCGATTTCCGATTCGGTTTTTCTACAAATTTCCACTTGTCACCTAATCCATAATACCTACCTATATTCATGTTGACTATTAATCACCCATAAACCAATTTAAATAAAGTTTCTCACATGAAATGATAGCTTTCTTATAAAACCGTATTCTTTTCATAAAAATACCACAAAGTTTATTTTTCTTGTTCTAATTAAATCCCTCACTCCTAAATATATTTATCTTGATCACTAAACTTGTAGAAATCAATTTGAATGAATTTTCACACATGAAATGATAACGTTTTCAAATACCGTATTCTTGCGCTTTAATACCTTTAAGTTTAATACATCATGTTTAACCTCTAAACTTCATTAAAACTTAAAATAAGTCACGAGGTAATGACCTACCTCTACACACACTCAAATATAACCCTAATTGATAAACGTCAAAATATAGAATACGAAAATACAGGACTTTTCACTAAAATACCATATTCTTTATAAACCTTTTCTAAAAGTTTTAAGTTGTACACAATTCTAAATAAAATCTTTTAAAATAAAAGCACGATATGTCATGGACATCGATCGTTTATCTAAACTGTTTTGTGGTGTCTAGGCAAGTGTGTCTAGGCTAGTGGTTTTTAATTAGGCCCACGACTGTGGTTCCTTCCCACTTACCTGGCACTTACCTGGCCGCAATTGACGGTGAAGAGGCGATTTGAGGGTTCTAATGACTTATCGTTTAGACCTTAGAAATAGGCTAGTTGGCTTAGGAAACCCTAGAAAATAAAATACGGAATGTTATACCCTTTTACAAATAAATACCTTATATTTATAAAACCGTTTTTCTAATGAATAGTATTTATTAAACCTAAGCAAAGCACCGCTACAACCCACCTTTGGGGAACCCGTTAGGGATAGTACGATTCATCGTGCACCCGCGGGCTAGTAGTGCGAGATTCAGACCTCCGCAAGGAGCATTCGGTCTCGAAGGGTTAAAATACGGCATTTAAGAAAAATATGATTTTGGAAAATAAAATATTTATTTAAAAATTATTCTTGTATTAAAATATATTTAATTATCATTTAGACACCTATTTTATTATAATATAAAGTTTCCACATTTTCCTAAAAAAATTACAAGATTAAAATTTACATTAAAATACCATGAGTTTCAAATAAATCAATTAATACTTTTATTAGGATATATTCACTAGAATAAAACAAATAAAATTCACACTCATTATAACTATAAAGACGAATATTAAATACTTGAGGTGTATTTTGAAAACTATACAATAGTACTTTTTACATAAAACCCCCTCAAGTTTTATAAATTACAATAAGGCCCCTAACAAATATCGAACTTCAACTTACCTTCTCTTAGTCTGGCTCGGGTTAGAGTCTGACTATTTCTGACTTGAATATGATTCAAGTCAATCTATATTCTTTTATATTCCAACTCAATTTGAATACATGAATCCCAGAATCCAGTTAACAAATCTATTCATTTTGACTGAGTCAAACCATGGATATTCATCCATTATCCTGATATTCCATTTACCTGATTATACAGTTACAACATGTTTACTGATATCATGGTTTTGGTCAGTCACCCAACTTACACAATACAGTACAACAATAATGTTAAAACACTACGGGGTTTAAGGGGTAGATTGGTACGGAAGGTGTTAAAGGTGGCACGAGACGGTAAGATTAAGACACCTAACATGAATCCAATTGCCGTTGTTCCGGCTTGTATAACGGAGCCTTGTACTTCCATTTTCCCTGGTCTCTAGCATACTGAGACCCCTCTCGTATACACTGGCATCCTTCTGTACCAAGCTACAAACAACAGCGTTAACTCAATATTCCATAATATCCAACAATGTAATACTTTAGAAAATAATTTTACACTGTCATTCTAATTCTTCCTTATCTTTGGGACTTACCGAGCGACCTGTTCGCTGACGACATTCTATTTCTTTCTTCTTTGAATATCGTCAGGTGCGTTGGACCAAGCTGAGATCGAGCCCACCGGTGAAGATTTGGAGCAGTTCCACGAAGACCCAGAGCTCTAGATATTGTACCTTGTTCTTTTCAGTATTTCCATTTTCTGTTATGCCACTGTTTAGGCATCGCTTTTCATTTCAGTTGTATTCATTTTCATGCATTGTACAAAGAATGTTATTAATAAAAGTTGTTGTTATTTCTATATCATTTGTCTCTTGTGATTTACTTTATATTGCTTAGCTACGCTTAGCGTATGTACTTCTGAGTACATACGTAGCAGGCCTCGTCGCGTCCACTTCGCCGTACACTGGGAAGCGGGGCGTGACAAAATAGTAAATATCATAAAACATATTGCTCCAAAAGAAATCGATTCCCAAAATGTGTATATGAATGCCACGTGCGTCTGGTGCGCACGGAAATCGAAATCCATGAATGTGTCATACATGTGCACAGAAACAAAATCTAAGTGTAACGGGTGTACACGAAACACCTGTCAAAGACAATGGGTGTGCCTGACAGCAATATCAGTTGTATCTGATATGCACGAAGAATCTCGATTTAGTGCACCTGGTGTGCACCAAAATCACATCAAGCGCCCAAGTATGCGCAAGAAACCAAGTCAAGTGCACAAGGTGCACGAAAATAAATATCGAATATCACAATCGAAATCGACGGTATACAATATATCTCAATCCAAATCCAAATCAGGTATACCATGGTATATAATCTCACAACCATGTGCATCAGTGTGCTCAAAATCGCATCAAAATACTAAAGTGCATGAAAACTATACCGAAAGCATAAGTCAAATCACATGCATACCATAGGTATGAAATCAAAATCAGCATCTCGAATGATATCAAATCTAAGTCAAGTGCAACTGTGGTGCACAAAATCTCGATCATGCAAATAAATCGTCCAAAATACCGAAATCAAAGATGGCGGAAACAGTCCCGCTCTGGCACATCCTCTAAAGATCTCTAGCCAATTGTCATGGTCACTCATAACATGTCTCGTCGACGATGCCGAACTCTGGCCTACTGGGTGTGCGCAATATGACCGATTCTGGGTCCAAGTCTTCTCGTATAGTATTCCAAAAAGATTCTGTCGAAGTCTCTCCCAAATCTTGTTTCTGCCGAACTGCCCGGAAGTCATCATCCTTTACTAAATTTGTTTCTTGTTCCAGAACGGCTGCATACTCCTCACGACTCCTTCTGGAAGATATATCCATATACAACGCCTCTTCATGCGTATCACATCTCTGATGTCAGCGAAGTGCAACGTCATCTCATCAAGATATCGTACGAACCTCTTACTCCACTTTTCTCTAATGTCGACTGATTCGGACTCGTCTCTTAGTGGCTGCATGGACTGCACTCCAACGGCTATACTCGTATCTGGAGTCTCCCAAGCAATGTATCCCATCTCATGATATCCGAATAACGTCGAACCTTCCGATCGATTTGTCAAGGTTTTATAATCCCCCAAGAGCGCAACATCTTGAGTACAGTTTAATAGTATTACGGTACATGCCGCAGTACCTATGGACCAGCCGTAGAAGGGCAAACCCAAGCCTCATTAATGGCACTGCTGAACTGCTGCAAACCCTAAGGTTTCAAAGCGTTCTCATAGTCATTATATCGAGTTAGGGTTTCATTCTTCTAGAGGGTCCACGGAATTACTTGCATATTTTTCCGAATACTTTAAACTTGGAAAAATGGGTTTCTGACATTCGATCGTCTTTTATCGACTCTCAACGTACCTGCGTGAAGTCGTCTCTACCTGAAATCAATCAATCTGATGACCTCGCATTGGGGTGTACAACGAATCACATGTCCTAGTCATTCTTCTTTGGGTGACTAGCGATCTTCTATCATATCTCTAAGTATAACTCATGTGGCATTAGCTTCAAACATCTGGGGCGACATCTTGTTATTCGCAGCAACAACTGGCTCATTTGTCTGCACGCTGAACAGTGCCTCAATCATCAAAATAATTGGTGCATTGACGGTCATCACATTCTAGCTGGCCTCTAGCAGTGGCCCAATCCTCTGGTGCTGATCTGCACGTCCGAGAAATCTTGTAAAAGCGATCCATCAAACGCTCATGGCGCGAAAACACAATAACGACACATCTATGCAAATTGTATGTCCTTGGAATCACGCCTTGGTCAGTCATCTTCCGTGACGAACTCGTGATGACGCAACTCTAGCCGTAGCTCTCTCTGCCCGTGTAATCATGGCAGCAAAACCATAAACCAATATCAATGAGGATAGATCATAAGAATGGATATAATAATGTGCAACGAAATGTACATCCTAAGGCTTCTTAAGCGGGGTAGCGTATCGTAAGTATGCCGTGGAACATACACACGGTACGTCACTCTCCTTAAGTCACCTACTCCATCAACTAAGGTCAAGCTATGTGACGAAAGTTCGGGTCTAATAACCCCTCGACCAAGTCTAAGTTCCGTAAGGTCAAGCCTAGGTTCCGAATATATATATATATACGCCCTAGACTCCGCATAGTCAAACGTAGACTCGAAGTAAGGTTAACCTAGCGCTCTGATACCAACTTTGTCACGACCCGAAATGGCACATGACTGGCATTTGAATTATATGAAGTCTATAGGACCCCATCTAATTCAAGTAAGCCAAAAATCCCAGAAATCTAAACCATTTAAAAGAATAAAGAGGGAAAAGTTTAGTTTTTAAAGCAATTAGTTTAACAGCATAAGCCGAAGTATGCATTTTTAAAATTCCAAATCTTTTCTGAAAATTTCGGCAGAGTTTCCTTTTAAATACTGTCCCCAAAGGGGTACAACATGAATAATATGAATATAGGCATCCCTAAGCGGGAGCTAGCTCTTCGCCAATTGGCGGTCACAACCACGCAAGCAAAATAATATGCAACGCCGAAGGGCGAGGATCAAAACTCAAAAGGAAACTCAAAATCATCAAGAAAACCATAATAATACAATGCGCGACTCTAAGGTCGAAAGAATATATAACTGGTCTTCTATGTTTAATAAATATACAAGTCTGGTTGATGGGGTTTCTAAATACAACTGAAATATATAAAGTACAATGGTGGTTACGATGCGAGTGAACCCACCTACCAAAACAATCACCCGTAAAGGAGCAGTGTGCCATTAAAGCCGCAACGAAACATGTACGGAAAAACCCACAAGGAACTGTGGCACAACGGGGGTGAGTTGCCAACTCGTGAGTAGGAAACATCACAAAGCAGAAATCGCATGTATGACTCAATCCTAGGTCAATACGATCAGTAATATAAAACTTCAAAATGATAAAGCCTGAAGCATAATATAATGGTAAGGGTAAACATCTATGCATAAGTGTAATTTCATGTACTCGTGTCAGTGCCTCAGGTAGCAACATATCACAAATATCAGATATGAATGCAATATAATGAAAACAGAATACATCATGAATGAGAAAACTGTTTCTTAATTTAGTGAGATTTCTGTATATTTAAATCGAGATATCATCAATGAAATCAACATAAAATCAGTGTCAAGCATCGACACAAAATATAAATCTCAATATCTCAATATCTTAGGCTCCGGCTATCCGGAATGGCCTATATCATCAAATCTCAATATCTCAGGCTCCGGCTATCCGGACTGGCCTGTATCATCAAATATCAATATTTAGGGCTCCGGCTATCCGGACTGGCCCAAATAATCAAATCTCAAGACCACGTCGGTATCCTCCGGATATCCGGCGCGTCACAATAAAATCACAGGTCAGTAGTGCTCCCATGTCTCAGGCTCAACGCCATCATCTGCGACCTTCTCGTCCCGGAGTACCGCACCGGGTCCACCATGCACCCACAGACGGTTCCTCCTCCTCCTCGAATTGGGTGTATGATATCGCTCAAGAGCCGAGAAAACTCTTTGATGGACATATCTCAAATCATATCAGGAGAAAACTGCACTTTTGTATCTTTAAAAATGATAATACGTTTTATAAATCCTTGCGGTTTCTCCAAATCCAGAAATCTCATGAAAATCCGAATGTAACAATCTCTAGTGTAAATAACAGTGAATACTGGGCTCCGGCAATCCGGACTGGCCAAAAATATTGCATGACAAATGAATATAAAATGCATAGGTATCTAAATAAAGAATGCGATATCTAAACTAGCACATGAAAGCAATAACATATAGAAACTATCAGCTAGCAAGCTATGTCAAAGAAATAATATTCTCTAAAGTGTACGTGACATAGCAATTACCGATGAAGATGTGTGTGAGCCGGTAAAGAAGTGTACAGGAGCATACGCATCATCGGTAATGGTGCTGATAACCTAATAACAGGTTTCATCATTATTAACGAAAATACATATAAGCATGCAATGCAATGCGAACAGCGGAATAAATAGCAAATGAATAGTAAATGCAGCAATAAAGAAATATAAATTCCTATATACGAGTCATACAGTTTTTGGTATCTGAAATCGCACGAATCGTGGTGTTTAGAAAATAGGGCTACGGTGTTTTTATGAAAAAGTGCATCCTTTGAAATATCCGTAATATCTCTTGGCTTGACTTTAAAATACTCACGATTCGTTAGTTTGAAATAAGTATGACTCGAGTCTAGTCTAACATCTACAAGTAACTACAGGACTAACTAACAGACTAATCGAAAGGGGTAAGGAAAACCACCTAAGTCTGAGTCGATATATATATATATATATATATAGTCGGTGATCCCGCCTCAATAGTATCACATACGATACAATATATAATATGATATCCTCGAGTTAAGAGTGCGGATCTATCATTATAATCATAGCTCGTACGGTAAATCTATCGTACGGCATCCCAATCTGGGTACAGGTCAAATATCACATTATCTCATTATTCATTTGGTATCCTATCATCATATCCTGTAATAGGGGTACTGATCTAAAGTCTAGTATATACTGATACCATCTACATATATATATGTGTGTGTATGAAAACACATCGCCTAAAGACCCGCTATAATATCATGTCGTATCACATAATACGAACCAAATCACATCACCGATCTCGTGGCATCATGCTTAATCTCACCGACGTATCTCCAAGTATCATATACTATCCTCATCATCCATGTATATGTATACGTGTGTGTGTGTGTGTGTGTGTATATACCTAGTCCCATACCTATGTGTGTATATATATACATATCCCCATATACGTACAAGAAATAAAATGTAAGCGTGTATGTGTGCGTGTATGCAAATCACTACTCTAGGGTTCGCGACTAAGAACTAACTAAATGTGTTTTCCTACAAGTATGCTAAAACTATCCCAAAGTCACCTACGCATGTCTTTCTAAGTATACACATCTCATAACATATAAGTTTATATATATATAAAATAACGCATTCGTGTTCTATACTACGAAACTGCGGGGGTGCTATATGCCATCCACCCGACTTCCCCCGTAGATATATATTTACTCACCTTGATCCTTACGTGCCGAAGTCGATGACGCCACGCTCGTCCTTGTCGTTCATGTCCACTCGAGGGTACCTACATATATACACACAGTATCGTAAACAGAATCGCGTACGAAAACCAAAATGGTACACGAAACGCACATAGGTTAAAACCTATGGTCTACGCATGCAAGAACAACCAAACAACTCCCGGCGTTGACGTACAAACGTCAAACGACCGAGTCAAAACTAAAATACCCAAAAACCAAGTTTCAGAAGTCGCAAAACATCGCCAGAAATCAAATAAAATGACTATAGATTTTTATTTATGTAAAATTAGACTTTTCTACATACAGGATATGTCTAGTTATCTAAAAAGTGAGCTACAGACCAAGTTTCACACCCTAATTCCAAAATTGGGCCGCAAATTACGGCCAAAACGAATAAAACGGCGGCCAGAAAATAAGGGTTTAGGCTCAGGCTTTTAAGGCAGCTTCCTATGGCTCTGCACATCTCACAATAATTGCTAAATATTTTTCAGAGCCTCCGGGTCATAGCAGATCTCAATACATCACTACAATTTCTACAAAAATCCAATATCGGCAGATTTCAAAGTTCATGGTTTTGGGTTTTACACTCAGTTAAGCTCAGAATTCTATCATTAAAAGGTTTGTAAGGCCTCTACTAATCTCAATTTACACTTCACAACTCAAAAAAAATCCCCTAACCTCTTTTTGGAATTTTCCAAGATCACTAAACCTTATTTAATCGACATAAAACTACTAAAGGAGTTAAAGGAAACCAGATTCTAAGCTAAGGGTGTAGAGAATACCTCATTTGGCAACTCAAGAAAATTCTTGAGTTGCCCCAAGTGATCAAAATCAAAATTTTCTTGGTTCCCCATGCTTATAGTGAGCTTGTGCATATTTTTAGTGAAGAGGGTGCAAGGTTTTGATGCATTTTTGATGGTGTTGTGAGGTTTGGGAGGAGGTGGAGGGAGAGGGCAGCCAAGGATGAGAGAGGAGAGGAAAAAGATGAAGATGATGGAATGAGAACAAGGAGCCATGCCAAGGTTGACCCCTCACCCTTTCTCTCTCTCTTACCCATACCCAATTCTTTAATATTTTCCTTTTTCTTTTCTTTTTCTTTTCTTTTCCTTTTTCTTTTCTTCTCCTCTCTTTTCATTTCCTTTTTAAAAAAAACAAAGCATGCATGATAAAAAGAGAAGACCGTATACGAAAATGTAACAAATGCTAGCAAATATGATATGGTGCATGTCACATGCACAAAACACAATCAATGCGTGACTAGTGAAAATTAATCAAGTTTAGAATTAAACTTGTATATAATTAATTATAAAATTTTATAATTTGCCCAAATCATATGAATCCCTCTAAAAATCATCATTCAATTTAATTTTCCAATATTCCCAAATTATCAGTATTTAATTATACCGTATTATTAAAATATTCATAATATTTATTATTTTAATTATATAAATTCCCAAAAATAATATTTTATTTTTCTGAAATGTTACAAGAACGTTTCGGTCCGCAGATCAGCATTTGTGAGGTGAGATTTTAGTTTAAGGACGTTACGGCCCGTTGTCGCCATTTTGGGAAGTGCACCCAAAAGCAGTTGGTTGTCAGGACCCGCCAGCTCTATGAAGAGGTTGAGCAATGACAACGACATGTATCAGAGGTGTAGAGAGATGTACCCTTAAACCAATTCCATGTTTGAGGGAAAAGAAATTGATGGTCGAGTCCAGAAATCATTAGTCATATTTTGAGACTAAGATTTCTTCATTAGTTTGGGAAAGTCATGAGCATAGAGGCTCGGTCTATTTGGAGATCGAAAATGTTTTAATCTCAAGAAGACTTAGCCAATTTGAGGCTGTAGTTGATTTCCCATAGTGTTAAGCACTAGTATACATTAAGCACTCACGTGTTCCTACGTGAGGTTCTAAAGCTGTGTTAAACACTAGATTCCGGGGGTGCTCACGTGTGGCATGTGGGATATCTCAAAGCTGGCGCTGTACATTGGGTTCAAGTCCCCGTTTATATATAAGTGTTAAAAACTTAATTCTTGTGGCACTCACGTGTAAGCATGAGTGGCGCCCCAAAATTGGGTACTGCCTTTTTGGGTTTTATTTCCCTCTTCTTTTATAAGTGCTAAGCACTCAGCTTACGTGTGAGCACGTGAGGCGCCTGAAATGGGAACTGTTCTCTAAATTTTATTTCTCTTTCTTTTATAAGTGTTAAGCACTTGGACCCTATGGTGCTCACGTGCGAACACGTGAGGCGCCTTCAAAATATGAGCGTTGTTTTTGGGTCTATTTTCTTTTTCATATAAGTGCTAAGCACTTGATTGGGGGTCGCGTGGAAAACACGTGTGTAACAACTCCATTTTTAATGTACAAAGAATTGATTTAAATTCAATGTATACTTGGAGTATTTAATGTTGCTGATATCTCTTTAAATATTTATTTCACGCCATAATTACAAGAAAGAGCATGTAGCTTATTGGTAATACTTTGCACTGCTGAACCAAGCCACCAGAGTTCAAATCCCATGTCCTACATTATTTTTAATATTATTTTATTTTTGATTTTTTAGAATACCAACAGTTACACGTGCATTTCTCACAAATTTTCTACTACACATGAAAATGTAAATGCACCAGTAAGCACCCCAGAAGACCCCCCACCCACCGACCCACCGACTCGGCCCGACTCGGGCCGGCGCCGCCGGCCGGACTCGGCCGGACGGACGAGTCCCCAACATAGAAGTTGGGTATCTTTTCCTCGTCAACCCCCCTGCATATTTTAAATAGTCAGATCGGTTACAGAGAACCCATTAACCCCCATTTACTCCATTTTTAATGATTTTTATATATTTTTTTACATTTTTTAATTAAAAACCCTACACCTACCCTAACCCTAGCCTAACACTATAAATACACCCCCTACCCTCTACCCTCTCATCCCAAATTTCAGAGCCCACTCTCTCAAAATTGCAAGAGATCTTGTATACATTGAAAACGAGCGAAAGGCGAAGCTCCGACGAAATCTACGGCGAACTTCCGGTGATCGTGCTAGGAACTCGCGGCGACGAAACGACGTACCGGCGAACCCTCTTCTTCTTTATCACTCTCGTGTTGTCCAGACCCGTAAGTCCCATTCTAACCTCTCTCTCTTTTTCTTAAAAAAATACGAAATTACAAAACCCGACGGAATCAGAACAAATCCGATTTCTGATTCGGTTTTCTATAAAATTGCACTTCTCACCAATACATTCATACTTAAACATCTTAATGTTGACTATTAAATATTTAACAAACAATTTGAACAAGTTTCATCACATGAAATGATAGCGTTCCCAAATTATCGTATTTTTACTTAAATACCAAAATATTTCGATTTCACATTTAATCCCATTAACTAACTATACCTTTAAAGTAGATCACGAGGTAACGATCTACCTCCTCACACACTTGCTTATAACCTAACACGATACCATTGAAAAACTTAAAATACGATAAAACAATATTTTCATTTAAATACCATATTCTTAATAAAACCATTTCTAAAAGTTTTAGCTTGTTACACTTTTAAAATAAATACCTCTTAATATGAAAATACGATAAGTTATAAACATCGGTCGTTTATCTAAACCTGACTTTGTGGTGTCTAGGCTAGGCAAGTGAGAAAGGTAATTTTAAAAGGCCCGTCTCACGATAATTCGTGAGCGGATCCCTCCTTTCTTCACTTGTACTTACCTGGCCACAATTGGCGGTGAAGAGGCGATTTGAGGCATCTAACAACTTGTTGTTTAGACCATTTAGAAATAGTTTAGTTGAATTAGAAAACCCTAGAACCTAAAATACGAAAAATTGAATTTTTACAAATAAATACCATTTACTTTATAAAACCGTTTTCTAAAGAATTTAGTAATTTACAATCTTTGCAAAGCGCCGCTACAACCCATTTTTGGGGAACCCGTTCGGGATAGTACGGTTTATCGTGCACCCTCGGGCTTAGTAGTGCGAGATTCAGACCTCCGCAAGGAGCATTCGGTCTCGAAAGATTTAAAATACGTCATCTTAAGAAAATGAGATTTTTAGAATATAAAATATTTATTGAAATTATTTTTATATAAATATAGGTATATTTATCATTAAAATATCTATTTTGTTATAATATAAATATTCCATTTTTCTAAAAATCACAAGAATAAATTTTACATTAAAATACCATGAATTTCAAATAAATCAATATTACAGATAAATACCTTTATTTATAAAACTAGGATATTTTCACTAGAAATATTACAATATAAAATCCACATTCATTACAACCCTAAAGACGAATAATAAATGCTTGGAGTGTATTTTGAAAAGTATATAAAAGTATATTTTACATAAAACCCCCTCAAGTTTATAAATTACCCTGAGGACACTAGCAATTATAGGTTTAAGAAATAATCAAGACTTCAATTTATATTTCTAATTGTCTAACTCGGGTTTGAGTCTGATTATATCTGACTTGAATATGATTCAAGTCAATCTACAACCAATAATATTCCAATTCAATATGAACACATGAATCCATGAATCCAGTTATCAATCTATACAACTTGACTGAATCAAACCATAGATTTACATCCATTATCATCCAGTTATTTCGTCTACATGATTATGCAGTTACAATCTGTTTACTGATATCATGGTTTTGGTCAGTCATCCAACTTATACAATACAATACAACAATACAATCAAAACACTACGGGGTTTAAGGGGTAGATTGGTACGGAAGGTGTTAAAAGTGGCACGAGGTGGTCAGATTAAGACACCTAACCTATATTCCATTTCTGTTGTACCGTGGCTTAACGGTTTCTTATACATTCCGTTTGCCCTGCTCTCTAGCATATAGAAACCCCTCTCGTATACACTGGTATCTTTCTGTACCAAGCTACAAACAACAGCGTAAACACAATATCCTACAATATTATACAACTTTAGAAGATACCTCTTATTCTATCTTTTCTAATTCTTCCTTATCTTTGGGACTTACTGAGCGACCTGTTCGCTGATGTCACGCCCCGCTTCCCAGTGTGCGGCGAAGGGGACGCGACAAGGTCCGCTACGTATATACTCAGAAGTACATACGCTAAGTGTATCTAAGCAATATAAATAAATACACAAGAGACAAGAAATAAAAAGAACAGCAACTTTTATTTATTAATATTCTTTGTACAATACATGAAGGAAATACAACTGAAATAAAAAGATACCTAAACAGTGGCATAACAGGAAATGAAAAGTACAGAAAGGAAAAGTGTACAATAAAACTACAGTGCAGGGTCTTCAGTAAACTGCTCCAAGTCTTCTTGCGATGGCACGATCTCTGCGGGGTCCAAATCACCTGACGACATTCAAAGAAGAAAGAAACAGAATGTCGTCAGCGAACAGGTCGCTCGGTAAGTCCCAAAGATGAGAGGAAAGTAGAAAAGAGACAGAATAAGAAGATATATTTTAAAGTTGTATTATCCTGTAGTAATGTCGTATTGACGCTGTTGTTTGTAGCTAGGTACAGAAGGATGCCAGTGTATACGAGGGGAGTCTCTATATGCCAGAGACTAGGGGCACGTATAGTACAAGGAACCGTTTATGCCACGGTACAACAGCAACTGGATTCATGTTAGGTGTATTAAATCTGACCACCTTGTGCCACTTTTAACACCTTCCGTACCAATCTACCCCTTAAACCCCGCGATATCTTGTTTGTATTGTTATCTTGTATTGGTTGTATGATTGACTGACTGACTGACCGAAACCATGATATCAGGAAACGGTTATAACCGTAGAGTCATGCAAATGGAATACTGAGAATCATGTAAAGGAATATATATCCATGGTTCGGTTCGGTCAAGTTGTATAAATTGATAATTGTATTCATGGATTCATGTATTCATATTGAATTGGAATCTTGTAGATTATAGATTGACTTGAATCATATTCAAGTCAGATTAACCAGACTCAAACCCGAGTCAGACAATCAGAAATATGAATCGAAGTCTTATAATTGCTAGGGTCCTTAGGGTAATTTATAAAACTTGACGGTGTTTTCTGTAAAAATACTTTTATATACTTTTCAAAATACACCTCAAGTATTTATTGTTCGTCTTTAGAGTTGTAATGAGGGTGGATTTTATATTGTGACATTTCTAGTGAAAATAACCTAGTTATAGGTATTTATCTGTAATATTGATTATTTGAAGTTCATGGTATTTTAGTGTAAAATTTATTATTGTGATTTTTAGAAAAAGGTGGAAAATTTATATTATAATATAATAGATATTTAAATGATAGATAGATATATATGTTTATACAAAAATAATTTTAATAAATACTTTATATTCCAAAAATCTCATTTTCTTAAGATGTCGCATTTTAAACCTTTCGAGACCGAATGCTCCTTGCGGAGGTCTGAATCTCGCACTACTAGCCCGAGGGTGCGCGATAAACCGCACGATCCCGAACGAGTTCCCCAAAGATAGGTTGTAGCGGCGCTTTGCAAAAATTGTAAAATACTAATCCTTTAGAAAACGGTTTTATAAAGTAAAAGGTATTTATTTGCAAAGTGTAATTTTCCGTATTTTAGATTCTAGGGTTTCCTAAGCCAACTAGCCTATTTCTAAATGGTCTAAACGACAAGTCGTTAGAAGCCTCAAATCGCCTCTTCACCGCCAATTGTGGCCAGGTAAGTACAAATGAGGAAGGAGAGATCATCTCACGAATCGTGAGATGGGCCTTTTAAAGTTACCTAAGCTCACTTGTCTAGCCTAGACACCACAAACTCAGGTTTAGATAAACGATTGATGTCCACAATTTATCGTGTTTTCCTAATAAGAGGTATTTATTTAAAAGTGTGTCAAATCTAAAACTTTTAAGAATGGTTTTATTAAGAATATGATATTTAAATGAAAGTTTCGTTTAATCGTATTCTAAGTTTTGATGATATCGTTTTGGGGTTGTATTTGCGTGTGTGTGGAGGTAGGTCAATACCTCGTGCTCTACTTTGAATGTATAGCAAAGTTAAGGGGTTAAATGTGAAATCGAAATATGATGGTATTAAAGTGAAAAATACGATAAATTGGAAAGGTTATTATTTTATGTGACGAAACTTGTTCAAATTGATTTTTAAAAGTTTAATAGTCAAGATAAAGATGTTTAGGCTTGAATGTATTGGTTAGAAGTAAAATTTTATAGAAAACCGAATCGGAAATCGGATTTGTTCCGATTCCGTCGGGTTTCGTAATTTCGTATTTTAGAGAAATAGAAAGAAGGATAGAAAGGGACTTGCGGGTTTCGATCTATACTAAGGAGTGAGGGGGGACTAAAGAAGTTGCCGAGGTATTGCTTTGTCGCCGGTTGTTTCTAAATCGTCGCCGGAATTCCCGCCGGAATTTCGCCGGCGGAATTCCCGCCAGAATTTCGCCGGAGCTTCGCCGTGCACCCGTTTTCAAATTACACACTCTTGGGAAATTTTTTGAGAGTAAGCTTAGGGTTTTGGGATGAGAGGGTAGAGGGTAGGGGGTGTATTTATAGGATAGGGTAGGGTAGGGTAGGTGAAGGGTTTTTGAATTTAAAAAATGTAAAAAAATATAGAAAAAAGTAATAAAAATGGAGTGAATGAGGTATAATTGCGTTTCTGGAACCGATCCAAGCATTTAAAGTATACAGGGGTGTACAGAAGACGAAGAGCCCCAACTTTCATGTTGGGGACTCGGCCGTCCGGCCGAGTCCGGCCGGCGGCGCCGGACCGAGTCGGCCGGTCCGCCGGCCGACTCGGCCGGTCCCGGCTGAGTCGGGAGTCGAGTCGGTGGGGGGTCTCGTGGGTTACACTCTAGTATTTTTACTTTTTAATGTTCAGTTCAAGTTTTGTGAGTTATGGTGTTTTGACTGTTGGGCTTCCAAAGGATTTAAAACAAAATAAATACAAAAATAATGTGAGGCATGAGATTTGAACTCTGGTGGCTTGGTTCAGCAGTGCAAGGTGTTACTAATGAGCTACAAGCTCCTTCTTGTAATTATTGTGGGAAAATAAATACTTAAAGTGGTAACAGCAACATTAAATACCCCAAGTATACTTCAAATTTAAATCAATTTTATGTATACAAAAATTGGAGTTGTTACAATCTACCCTCCTTACAAAAAATTTCGTCCTCGAAATTTACAACTTTTATTTGAGAACTAGTTTACAAAGAGGTGAGGATATCTTGCACGCATTTCATCTTCCCTTTCCCAAGTGGATTCTCCTGGAGTGTCTTTCCTCCACATTACCCGGACCAAGTTAACTTCCTTGTTCCGAAGTGTCTTCAATTTTCTGTCCAGGATCTCCACAGGCTGTTGCTCACAAGACAAGTCGGGCTGTATAGTGAGCTCGGAATGATCAAGTACATGGCTGGAGTCACTCACATACTTTCTAAGTTGGGATATGTGGAACACGTTATGCATTTCTTCCAATGAGGGTGGAAGCGCTAAGCGGTATGCCACTTCACCGACTCGTTCGAGTATATCGAACGGTCCAATATATCTCGGACTCAATTTACCCCGTCTTCCAAATCGGATCACTCCGCGGTTCGGAGATATCTTCAAGAATACATGGTCTCCTGGCTGGAACTCCAAGTGTCGTCTCTTTGCATCAGCCCAGTGTTTCTGTCGATCTTGGGCTATGCGCATTCTTTCTCTGATAGTACGAACCACATCAACGGTCGCTACTATCATCTCTGGTCCAAGAAGTTCCCTATCCCCGATGTCATCCCAACTTAATGGTGATCAACACTTCCTTCCATACAATGCTGCAAAAGGTGCCATTCCTATACTTGCTTGGTAGCTGTTATTGTACACGAACTCCACAAGATGCAGGTGATCTTCCCACGATCCTTTGAAGTCTAGCATACACGCTCTGAGCATATCCTCCAAGATCTGAATAGTTCGTTCCGACTGACCATCTGTTTGTGGATGATAAGCCGTACTGAAGTTCAAACTTGTTCCCAAGCTGGCTTGCAGAGTCTGCCAAAATTATGATCGGAACCTGGTGTCACGATCGGAGACAATGCAGACCGGTACTCCATGAAGTCTCACAATTTCCTGTATGAGTTCATGGGTATCAGAGATAGTATATTATGAAGAGTTTAAATCTTAAATAGATTATTACCTCCATATACTTCTTTGCTAGTATCTCAGTCGATTGGCCAACCCGAAATGAGATGAAGTGAGCCGACTTTGTGAGTCGATCCACAATGACCCATATAGCATCGTTACCCTTTGTGCTGCGAGGAAAAGCAGTCACAAAGTCCATCGTGATGTGCTACCACTTCTATTCTGGGATTGGTAACGGTTGAAGTAGTCCAGCTGTCCTGTGATGTTCAGCCTTTACTTGCTGACACACCAAACATTTTGCGACGCTTCTGGCTGCTTCACGCTTCATTCCATGCCACCAATAATTCTGACGTAGATCTTTGTACATTTTGGTACCTCCAGGATGTACTGAGTAGGGAGAGTTGTGAGCTTCTTTCATTAACTCTTCCCGAACAGGACCTTTTGGTACACACAATCTGCTGCCGTATCTCAAAGATCCGTCTTCATGGATGATGAAGTCTTTTCTGAGTCCATTCTCCACTTGTTCTCTGATCCTTTGCAACTTAGCATCACTTGCTTGAGCTGCTTTGATCTGATTGACAATGGTTGATTGAACTTGTAGATTCATCAAACTTGAAGCATTACTTGGCATGACTACTTCTATCTCCATCGTATACAAGTCTTGCTGAAACTTCCACTGAGCGGTGAGATTCATCGATAATGGTTGGCGACTAAGAGCATCGGGTACTGCGTTCACCTTCCCTGGGTGATATTGCAAGTTGATGTCAAAGTCCGCCATGAGTTCTAACCATCTTCTCTGCCGCATATTCAACTCCTTCTGAGTAAACACGTACTTCAGACTTTTATGATCTGTGTAGATGTTCACTCGTTCACCAAGTAAATAATGGCGCCAAATCTTGAGAGCAAAGATGACGGCTGCCAACTCCAGATCATGCGTCGGATAATTGCGCTCATGAGTCTTCAGTTGTCTTGAAGCATAAGCCACAATCTTACCGTGCTGATGTAGAACACATCTTAATCCCTTACCGGATGCATCACAATGCACTTCGAATCCTCCAGATTGATCCGGTATTACGAGAATAGGTGCAGATGTCAATCTTGACTTGAGTTCTATGAAAGCTTGTTCGCATGCTTCTGACCACACAAATTCTTCATATTTTCGTGTGAGCTTGGTCAGGGGTATTGCTATCTTTGAGAATCCTTCAATGAACCTTCTGTAATATCCAGCTAAACCCAAGAAACTCCGAATGTCCTTCACTGACTTTGGTGTAGGCCATTCGATAACTGCTGAAACTTTTGCTGGATCCACAGAAATTCCTTCTCCTGATACGATATGTCCAAGAAAACCAACTTGATTTAGCCAAAACTCGCACTTGCTGTACTTGGCATAAAGTTTATGTTGACGAAGAGTTTCCAGGACAATTCGTAGATGCTCTGCATTCTCTTTCTGGCTCTTAGAATATACCAGGATGTCGTCGATGAAGATAACAACAAACCTGTCTAAATACTCCCGGAAAACTTGATTTATTAGGTTCATGAATATTGCTGGTGCATTGGTCACTCCAAATGGCATCACTAGAAATTCGTAATGTCCATAGCGAGTTCTGAAAGTTGTTTTGTGAATATCAGCTTCCTTGACCTTCACCTGATGATAACCTGAACGAAGATCCAATTTAGAGAAAACACAAGATCCACTTAGTTGATCGAATAAATCATCGATGCGCGGGAGTGGATACTTGTTCTTTATAGTGACTTCGTTCAAACCCCTATAATTGATGCACATTCTGTATGAACCTTCCTTCTTCTTCACCAATAGTACAGGTGCTCCCCAACTTGAAGTGCTGGGACGAATCCATCCTTTCGCCAATAATTCGTCCAACTGTGTTCGAACTTCCTTCAAACCTTCCGGACTTAGTCTATACGGTGCTTTGATCACCGGTTGTGCTCCTAGTACTAAATCAATACTGAATTCAAGAGCTCGATCGGGAGGCAAACCTGATATATCGTCAGGAAATACATCGTCGAACTCTCGAACTACCTCTGGTCTTAATTCTTCTTCCGCTTGAGCTGCTGCAACTACTGCTTCCCTTGGTTTCGCTTTGTAGGTACTTGGCTCCAGGGCACGGTCTCCGCTCTTGAAATAGAAGACCGGATGGTCTGGAATCTCGAATACTACCCTCCTTTGACGACAGTCGATGGTAGCATAAAAGGTTCCAAGCCAATCCATTCCTAGAACCACATCGAAATTCGGTATGTCCAGTACTTTAAAGTCAGCATAAAACTCTCGACTGCAGACGACGACTGGACACAAGTTGTATCCCCTAGTTGCCTTTAGAACGCCATTTTCGGAACTGACATTCCAGCTGGATACAAGTGGTGAGACTGGAATCGCATGGGTTCGGACAAACCGTTGCGACATAAAGTAGTGGGATGCTCCAGTATCAAACAGTGCAAGTGCAGGTAGTGAGGCTACTAGGATTGTACCTAAGGTATATGGGATATGTTTTAGGTATAGGGAAGGTGTGTAAATAACCAAGACTAAAAGATAAGTTTGAGAAGGAAAGTTTACCAGTAATGACTTGGCCAGTGGGCTCAGCTTCTTCCACGGACATCGTGAAAGCCTGGCGCTTGGGTACATTCCTCCTGACCTGAGGAGCATTCCTCGGAACGTTCCTTTGAGCTTGATGGAACTGACGAGGAGGTGGTGCAGCTTTTGGTCCTCTGGGTGGTGCAGGTAGTGCAAGTCTTGGAGCAGGGGCTTGGATGGCAGGGCGCTGTGGGTAATTGTTTGCTGGCCTGGGTGCAGCAATTGGGTTTTGCCTTTGGGGACAAGACCCAATATCGTGAGTAGTTGAGCCGCAGACTAAGCAAAGGCGGTTGGCTCGCCGACAGTCTTTCATCATATGTCCAGCTCTCTTGCAGTAGTTACAAAAGGCTGGGCTGGGACGGTGGTTCGGTACTCCGGGTCGCCTTGGCACAAAAGGTGGTCTGGACGAGGCTCCACCTGCCATCTGGTTGGCAGGGCGCTTGACTCCTGCAGACTGAGATCTGCCCCTTGCTTTTATCACTACCTCATAACTGCGGGCAGCTTCCAGAGCATTCTCATGAGTCAAAAATTTCCCCGTGGCTAAAGCAGCTTGAATCTCTGTGTCCAGTCCTTGTTGAAAGCGACGGGCTCTGATCTCGTCCGTCGGTATCAAATGTGCCGCGAATCTGTTTAAGGATGGTGTTAGCTGTGTAGTATGTGATATTTAAAAATTGAACTATTGCGACATATCTTACCGGCTTAACATGGTTGTTCCCCTCCGAACGGCGGCCTGGACGTTAGGTCTGTGCCTGAGGTTCGGGGCAGATGCTATTTGGTTTTATCCGTCTATCTCTCCGAAGATGCCAAGTTGATTTATGGCACCGTGTATCGGAGGTTTAGACGGATGCGGCCGATGTAGCAGACTTCGTCAGATTCCCCCTCAGGGTGAGGGGTTTTTGATTGTGGGGACGCTCTTCCCTGCAGGCGCAAGCCCCTGCAGTTAATTACGCTACCGCATCGCGGTAACAACTTTCTCCTTCTCCAGAATTTCACTTCGTGTCGTGTGTGTTTGTTTTGTTTGCGGTTGCCCGTGGATTGTATACGGAGACTGAGTAATGCCGTCGCCCGTAGGACGTGGATTAGTCCAAATCCGTATTTACTTAGATTTGGGTTTGGTGTTTTTAGTTTAAGGATGCATTAGTCGCATTGCGGCTAAGATCAACTTAAACCTTCGTTAAGGATACATTAGTCATGTTCTAGACTAAGATCAACTTAACATAGTGATTGATTTAATTATCTGGCCGTCGGGACTCGTCACCTCTCTGACGTCGTTGATGGATTACAACGACAGGCGTCTGAGGAGTTCAGAGATGTACCCTTGAACCAAAGTTGATTTGGGGTTTTATTGTTTATTTAAAGATCTAAAGACACATTAGCCGTAGCTGGGGCTAAGGTCAACTTAGACGGGACCGTTTAGATCCGACAAGAGAGCATTTGGGCTCTATTGTACCAGTTTAAGGACGTGGCGGTCCATTGCCAGTTTTAGGGACGTGGTGGTCCATTATTAGTTTAGGGACGTTTCGGTCCGTTGCTAGTTTAAGGACGTAGTGGTCCATATTCCAGTTTAGGGACGTAGTGGTCCATCGCCAGTTTAGGGACGTGGTGGTCCGATATTAGTTTAGGGACGTTTCGGTTCGATTTTAGTTTAGGGACGTTTCGGTCCGATATTAATGTGTGGTCGTTGGGACCCGTCACCTCTTTGACGTCGTTGAGGAATTACAACGAGAGATGTCAAAGGAGTTCGGAGATGTACCCTCGAACCGGTCGTGAATTGGTTTGGGAGAGCCATTTTGCTCAATCAATTTAATTTAAGGACTTACAGCCAGGATTGGGTTAAGTCCAATTTTTTTTATTTATTTTAGGCTCTGCCTGACTAACAGAATCTATCCGAACAGAGCTCTGCTCCTTTATTGTTTTGCAATATGATTTGGGCCAGGCCCTTTTAAATAATGAGTTGCAGAAACTCAAGAATTTTCCAAAACAGGGCTTTGCCCTTTTGCAATTTGATTTGGGCCAGGCCCTTTTAAATAATGAATTGCATTTATATAGAACAGGGCTCTGCCCCTTTATTATTCTGCCATTTTATTTGGGCCAGGCCCTTTTAAATAATGAGTTGCATTTATGCAGAAGCTCAAGAGTTTTCCAGATTTAAGAACAAAAGTGCATAGCACTTTTGATCTAAATTTGGATCAAAGGAAAGCAAGTTTTTCTTCTTGTTTTCCCTGATTTCACAGAACCAAGGGTTCATATCAAGTGCAAGGCACTATTTATCTTCTTTTTTTTTTGTTATTCCCTTTCTAATCTTCTGTTCTTCAAAAATTTTTACCTCTTTTTTTTCTGTGTCTTTGACTAATCTTCAAGAGTTCTTTTTTTTTCAGAAGTTGATCATGCCTTTGAATGAGGTCTGGGGTCTTATTTATAGTGCTCACAAATTTGTTGAATTTGTTACCAAGATCTTTCCTGAATAATTTTGGGAATTTTCCCACCATTGGATTTTTGATCCAAGGGTCCCTGTTTTACAGAAGAAATCTTCTTGTTTTAACAAGAATCAGAAAAGATTTACTTAAATTTTCATTCTGTTGCTGTGCAACTCACCAGCGCGTGACACGTGTCGCGCAGCCGTGCACTTGCGCAGTTGCGATTGCGCAACTGCGCAGACACGTGTCGCGCATCCGTGCGCTTGCGCAGTTGCATTGCGCAACTGCGCAGACACGTGTCGCGCAGCCATGCGCAGTTAAGTCTTACTTATGTTTTTTAAAGAGCCTTGCTCTGATTAGACGCACTGCCTTAGGCGTTACGCTGCCGAATCAACTTCCGCCATGTGGCAAATTGCGCGCTGCGCACGGGAACCGAAGCGTTGCTTCGAAATTTGAATTTTCAAAATTCAAGTAGAGCCTTGCTCTGATTGGGGGAAACAGATGCCCCCCCACCGTTGCGCTCACGTGGCGCGCGCGTGAGTGCAGCGGTGGCAAGATCCTGACCGTCGGATCGAAGGGCCAAGTGAACAGGCGCAGGCGCCTATAAGTAGGACCCTTGGTCCTTGGTAATTCTTTACCATTTCCAAGAATTTGAATTTTAGAGCCTTGCTCTTGCTTGAGAACTTCCAGAGCCTTGCTCTTGTGATTTCCCTAAGAACTTCCAAGTTCTAATCTTAGAACCATTCTAGGTAAAATTAAATTAATTTAAATTTAATTTAATTAACAGAGCCTTGCTCTTATAGATCTTTGATCTAAAGGAAACCCCTTTGGGGTTTCTTCAACAGAGCCTTGCTCTTATAGATCTTTGATCTAAAGGAAACCCCTTTGGGGTTTCATCCACAGAGCCTTGCTCTCAAAAATTTACAGAGACTTTGTTCTTGGGTTTTAACCCATGAACAGAGCCCTGCTCATAGATCAACTAGAAAACTTTTTAAAAGTTTCCATGGATCTTTAAGATCCCAAAATTTTAATTCTTAGGAGTTATAAATTTTTTATTACTACTACAGAGCTAGGCTCTTTTTAAGAAGTTTTATTCCTTTGAGACAGGAGTTTGACAAATGTCACTCTGTGGCAGAGCTTTGCTCTAAAAGGAGGAGATTTTCTCCTTGTCTCTAGGGATTCCCCCAATGAGGATATTCTCTTGGGGTCTTTTTGTTGACTGACAGTCTCATCCAATGGTGGGATTGTCTTATCAAATGATGCGCCGTCATCTTGATTTTGTGGGTCCCCCTTTGGTCCCCTACCCACTGCATCACAGTGTAGAGCAAGATTTTTATTTATTATTATTATTATTTTTATTTTTTTTTATTATATTTTTTTTTTTAATGTTAAGCGTCAGGCCACTAATGATATATATATTTTTATACAGAAAAGATGTCTGACGACTTGTCTTTTCCCTTCGTTCGCTCGGAAGGAGGGTTCCCCCATGCGCCAGTGGATCGGGTGGCGTTCGCTCTTATTAAGGATCATGATCCTGAATGCAAGAAGCTTCATCTGTGGGGAAGGTGGTATAGCCAAATCATCCAGGGTCGTCGCAGTTTTAGTTCCGCCTCGCCCTCCGAACCTATAGTTACGATCCCCTATGCGGACAAACCCCCGGTGGAGTATGCCGTGGAGGTTAAAAATTGGAATTCTGACGACCTCCTCCAGCCTGCAATCGGCGCTATTCCGGTGCAGCCGCCGCCGGCCATAGATATCTTGGGAAGGCGAATCTGTCAGGGTGAAGCACGCCCTTGGGGACAGGCTTACAACATTGGATTGAATCCGCGACCGCTTGCTGGATACCTGCCATGGGCCCGGTACATTTTAGCGGCGAAAAGAGCTCACCTGACGAAGATTGGTTTATACTCCGCCGTCTACGTCTCGCTTTTCGAGTATCCCACTCCTCCAACGTGGTGGACAAAGGCCTTCATTGAACAATGGAATATCCCCACACATACTTTCCTGACAGCGGATAGGGAAGTCTCCATTTCTCTAGAGGAATTCGTTGAGCTTTCAGGTTTACCGGCGAGGGGGGAGCACTACGAAGAGCTGCTTCCTCCTGACGAGTACGTCTTTGCCACCAAGCAGATGGTATTCGACTTAACTCCGGAAAATGCCATTCAGCATCAGCATCCGGGCCTGGTGAAGGTATTGGAGATTTACGAGGAGCTCCATTTGGAATTGGGCGACCGAGGCGTTAGTTTCGCGGACTTCATTGCTCGTTTTATTCGCCCGGAGTTTTTATCAGAGCAGGGTGAGAAGTTCGCCCAGCTTACTGACCCCTTTGGTTTCGGCCTGGACCGCCGACCTTCATCGGAAATTGATCAGCGGGGTTTTTACGTCCCCGGCACTGCTAGCGTCCCTTTCTCAGAGATCGCCGTTCCTGGCATGGATGAGGAGACCTTTTTCATAGGGTTCTTGGGTCTGTGGCTATGCAGCTTCGCGCTTCCCATGCACCCCCGCCTTATGCGGTCCTCTGTCTTCTACCCGGCGCATCGAATGGTGGCGGGTTTGCAGTTATCAGTAGGGATCGCCGGGTTGGCTTATCTCTACCATGGACTTAGCGTAGCGGCGGACGCTAATGAGCCTGGGGTACAGCCTGCTAACTTTCCGATGCACTACTTCACTTCTTGGATGGAGCTGCATGTCCGAGGAGTGTTCGGTGCCCATAAAACTCCCTCGTTCTTTGAGAAATTTAAACTTCCAAGAATCATGCGATTGGTCGGGGCTTCAATTGTGTTTGCACCTCCGCGGGAGTCTAGGGGACTACTCCTGCGTTCACATCTAGTCGGAGCGAAGACCTCTTTTGTGGATAAGGTCATCACCATAGGTTCTGAGACCACTAAGTCAGTGGTGCCGCTGCGTGATGACTTTAAGGGCGGTGTTTCTGTATTGAAGGCTCGGGAAATCCTCCACCTTTACTCCATTCGGCCGGGCTACTTAGTATTTAGGCAAAATGAAACGGCTCTCTTCATGAGGTATAACCCGCATCGATTTGCCCGGCAATCGAGTTACAACCAAGGGATCCCGTTGGAAGCCTTCTTGGGAACACCTGCAGTCGGCCCGGAGGGGGTACGGAATGCGATGCATCACTTCATCCGGCTCAATACAGGCTCCTATTTTTTTATCAGTGAACCCAGCTGTACCCCTCAGATACTTAATTCATATGTGGCCTGGTATGCGCACGCGATGGGCCCAATCATCTTGATGGAGAAACGCCTGCTGGTCGATCGTAGGGCTGCGCCTCCCGGCGGCGATCGCAAGGCTCCCTTGCAGCCCAGGGTTCAGGTTATCCCTCCGATGAAAGATGCCGGAGCTGATCGACCACGCGTGTTGCCCCCTCCGCGTGGATTGCCACTGTCTACTACGGTGGATGCACCGACGGCGCCCCGTGCTCCGACAAAGACGGTTAAAGCGGTATCGCCAGAGTCGGGCGCAGGAGTGGACATCGGGACTCGCCGCCCGAAAGTGACTGCCAAAACTGGCAAGCGCAAAGCTGTTCCGAGTGGATCCAAGGCTGGCGGACAGAAGAAGAAGAAGTCCACCTTATCCCTCGACGCGATCCTTAACTTAGAGCCCGCGGCTCATCCTGCCGGGGCCATATGCGAGTATGGTAGCAATGAGGGCTTTGTGGTGGACCCTGCGGACACCAATTTGGCTGCTGCCATTGCAGCTTCAGAGCGATCGGCGAGGCTTGAAGCGATGTTGAGCAAACTCGCTGAGTCCGGTAATTATCAAACGCCTTATTTGTCATTTTATTGCATTTTATATTGTTATCCTTAACTAATATTCGCTCCATTTTCAACAGGTGTCTCCGCTGAAGAGGCTATTGCTGCCTCCCTGAAAACCTTTCAGGAGGAGGAGGAGAAGCGTGCCCTAGCAGGCGTTGGTATGTTTCACCCCTTTCTCTTTTACAAGGAAAGTTTGTTGTCTTTTTTTTGATAGTTAACCTGACCTTCTTTGTTTCTTTGTAGGCGCTGTATCAATTGACGCAGGGGTCCCTCCCAAGTCCGTTATCGAAGTCCCGGCTTCGTCAAAATTGCCACAAGAGCCTCGGCTTGACAAGACGATGAGGGATGCCTTGAAGAATCTAGAGGCATCCCTATATACGGACGAGGGAGCCTCACTCAAGGAAGCCCTAGTGGCATCCGTCTCAACGGCTCGAGAGGAGCGGAAGCGGTTGAGACGCGAAGCAAGGGCACGCAGAGCTGCTTTGGCCGCGGGAGCGGGCCCTAGCACTCTTCCTCGTGCCGACACTCCTTCTGAAGCAGAGGCAAGCAGAGCTGTTTTGGCCACGGGAGCGGGCCCTAGCACCATTCCTCGCGCTGACACTCCTTCTGAAGAGGCCCCTGTCGCCCTATCTACTGCTTATAGGCGAGCGGCGCGCGCGGCCCGAAGTGCAAATAATAAATCCCCTTCAGGTAACATCTCTTTCAGAACCTTGTTGTTATTATAAAACTATTGGCTCATATGCATTCCATCTTGCAGGACCAAGTCCGACTGAGGGGGAGGCGGAGACCGTCGGACCCCAGGAAACGGCGGAAGCGGCGCCTGTCGAACCTGAGCCGACGGTGGGCACCATCGTTGGGGCCACGGTGCCTGAAACAGAAGTTGAAGGACCCGCCGCCGAGAAGGTCATGGATGCCGCGTCTGAAGTGGCGGCAGATGAGATGACTGTCGAGCCGAAGGCAGTAGAAGTGGAGACGCTTGAGGCTGGAGGCGTCACGGTGCCGATGGATGAGACAACCGTGACCGCAGAAACCGAGGGAGTATCGGGTGAGGCGGCCACGATTCCTGAGGAGGAGCGAACCGCTCTTTCTCAGGAATCTGGTAATACTCCAATCATAGCCCTCCCCGCGTATGGTCACTTGCCGTCTCCCGGGCTCGCGAGCACAACAACGGTTCCCATCGAGTCGGGTGATGAGGCTACGGGCGGTGGTCTCATGTCGATGGATGAGGGAATTGCTTCAGTTTCTGCTGGTAGCTCGTCAGGTAAAAAAAAAATTTCTTTTATCACCGGCGTCCCCCTTTTTTATATATCCTGCGATCTCTTCTAACAAGCTTGTTTTTTTTTTTTTTTTTTTTGCAGGTGCGGCCAGTGCCGATGCTCCTTTGCTCGAGGGGGCACCGTCGACTACTGCTTTGGCGGTGGTCACCTCCCCGCCTTCCCTTGTACCATCACGGATGTTGGAAGGTATGGATTCACGACTCATGCATTTAATCTTTCAAAAAATGTAGCTTTGTACTAACGTCGTATCATTGTGCCTTTGCAGGAGTGCTCTTCGATCATTTATATCAAGTGTTGCTCCCACACTTCTCCTTCCCGTCCGAACTCGCTTCTCCCTCTGGTGGCGCCGGTGAGTATACTTTCACTATAATGTCTTTATTTTCCCCTTTTTAGCAATGGGATGGTTCTTTGACTTTTCCTTTTCCTCATTGCAGTGCCACAAATCGAAGGAGGGGATGTAAGACCCGCCGCGCTGCCGGCCCTTCCGGCTTTGCCATCCGTTGCCGCTGGTATAGTAAATTTCTTTTTGGTAACCCTTCAACATCTCTTGAACCATCGTTTGACCATGTTTTGTTTTGCAGCTATTGTTCCAGCTCCGGTCCCCTTTGAGGCTCGCGTCCTTTCACCGGCAGGCCCTTTCTTGAGACGTCCGTCTTCCAAGGGTGCTGCGATGAGTTTGGGCATGCTGAGCGGGTACATTGAAGAGCTCAATATGGACGCTCTCCCTTCTGCCGTGGATTTCGCTATGGAGGTTAATCCAATGTTGGCGGCGCTCGTAAATTTTCATAACGAAGGCGTCGTCGAATCTTGGGTTAACCACTGCAGGGGGATCGAGGCTTGTATAAATCGGCTGGAGTCGACGCGTCCTTCTCCTGAAGTTTTAGCTCTGAGCACCCAACGCACAACTTGGCTCGAGCAAAGCACTTCGCACTTCCGCCACCTGGAACAAGAAGCAGCTTCAAGACTAAGGGAATGCCAAAAGACCTCAAACGAAATGGCTCATCTGCGCGCTGAGGTTGAGGCAAATGCTGCCCAAGTGAAGACTATCTTCGAGGGTCTCTTGGAGCGTATTTCCCATGGGCTGAATTTGAAGCGGAAACTTGACGTAGCTGAGCGCAATATCCCAAGTCGAGAAGCTGCATATCAGGTCGTCAGGGAGCAGCTCGCGTCGGTCTTGCAGCAACGAGCCCAAGTGGAGGCAGAGCTGGCGGTGGCAGCCGACCAAGAGAAGACGTGGAAGGAAGTATGTGAGCAATTGCTAAATCTATGCAAGACGCTTCCTTCCCAGTAGCTGCCTTTGTATCAATATATTTGTAATTTTCTCTTCTTTTTTTTTTGAATAAGATGTATACATTCTTTATTCTTTTGTACGATTCGCCGTGTACTTGATTGAATTAATAAATAAAGATACACACATTTTTTTAATGTCTCGTATCATTTCTTTGCTTTCTCCCTTCTCTTATTATCAGCATGCTGTCTTGATAAACATGATTGACAGGTAATAGAGTAAGCATCTTGGTTTCTTCGAGAGATAGTGATGGCTTATGCCGCAGGTTCGGATCTGCTGCCTAAGACTTTTCAACTCTATGAGCCGTGAGGGTCTCATAGAGACTTTTCTCCCTACGGATCGAGAGGATCTCGTAAGTGGATTTTCTCCTTAGGAATCGTGAGGATTCCCAAGTGTGGTTTTCTCTCATAAGTCGAAAGGATCTTATGAGAGAATTTCTCCCTCTTACGAGTCGAGAGGGCTCGTAAGCGGTTGTTTCCCTCTTTGTCGAGAATCGACTTCAGATAGTGAGACCCGTGAATAGTATGCAAGAGACCATTTAGGATTGACTTGTAGGGTCCCATTGCCCTCTTACGAGTCGAGAGGGCTCGTAAGCGGTTGTTTCCCTCTTTGTCGAAAATCGACTTTAGAGAGTGAGACCCGTGGATAGTATGCAAGAGACCATTTAGGATTGACTTGCAGGGTCCCATTGTTTCAGGAAGCAAGTTTTTGAATCCTTACTGCCCAAGATGTGAGTCAAAGAAGCTCTCGTCGCGGAGTGTTTGTATCCGTGAGTTGAGAAGTTTTGCGAGGGATTATTTGTTTCCCAAGCGCCAAGGATTATTTGTGTCCTTGGGGCTTGAAACGAGTCGATGATTCCCACGGAGGCGCTGGTGGCTCTGCGAGTCGACGCGGATCAGAAGGCTCTCGTCAAGGAGTGTTTGTATCCGTGAGTCGAGGATTTTTTTTTTTTTTGCGAGGGATTATTTGTTTCCCAAGCGCCAAGGATTATTTGTGTCCTTGGGGTTTGAAACGAGTCGATGATTCCCACAGAGGCGCTGGTGGCTCTGCGAGTCGACGCGGATCAGAAGGCTCTCGTCAAGGAGTGTTTGTATCCGTGAGTTGAGAAGTTTTGCGAGGGATTATTTGTTTCCCAAGCGCCAAGGATTATTTGTGTCCTTGGGGTTTGAAACGAGTCGATGGTTCCCACGGAGGCGCTGGTGGCTCTGCGAGTCGACGCGGATCAGAAGGCTCTCGTCAAGGAGTGTTTGTATCCGTGAGTTGAGAAGTTTTGCGAGGGATTATTTGTTTCCCAAGCGCCAAGGATTATTTGTGTCCTTGGGGTTTGAAACGAGTCGATGGTTCCCACGGAGGCGCTGGTGGCTCTGCGAGTCGACGCGGATCAGAAAGCTCTCGTCAAGGAGTGTTTGTATCCGTGAGTTGAGAAGTTTTTGTCGAAGTCATTGGCTTCTTCGGTTGAAATGAACCGTTGAGGTTTGGCTTCGTCGTTTGACGGAACCCGCTGGGGAAGTATGGTTCCCTCTTTGTTTATGCCCTTGGATTGTATACAGGGATCGATGTGACCTTAACTGTAGGGCCAAAGTTTTATCATTTCTTCTTTTTATTTTATTTTATTTCCGCGATGCTCTATCATTTCAGCTTTTACATCGCGAAGGTCGCGACTGCCCGATCATTTCGGCTATTTTTCGCGGTGCCCAATCATTTCGGCTTTTTATTTTATTTTTACCCGCTGCTTTTTATTGCGGGTTGCCCAATCATTTCGGCTATTTCTTCATACATCAGAATCTCATATTTGCAATTCTTTGCAGGCACTGAGAAGTCGTAGAGTTCTGAACACCGGTGATATGACACTCAGGGTTGCTAATGGAGCGAGCGTGGATGCTGTGTCCATAGGAGAATATCACCTTGAATTGACAAGTGGACATATTTTGGTTTTGCGCAACTGTTTTTGTGTACCTAGTTTGACTTGTAATATCATTTCAGTATCTTTGTTATCAAAAGAATGTTATGATTTTTTATTTGTAAGCGATATTGTAAACATCCACCTTAATCATGGTCTGATTGGGTTGGTACTCTAAACAACAGTATATACGTGTTAAACCAACTACAAGTTTTCAATGTCCAAAACACACATAAAAGAAAGACTCCATAATTAAATCAAGCTTTCTTATGGTATTGTAGAATGGGTCACATCAATGAGACAAGGTTAACTAAATTATATAAAGAAGTATATTTGGATCCGTTCGAATATCAATCTTATGCAACTCGTCAATCATGTCTCAAAGGAAAGATGACAAAGACTCCGTTCACTGGACACGGGGTAAGAGCGAGTGATCTTTTGGGACTCATACACAGCGACGTGTGTGGTCCAATGTCTACACATGCAAGAAATGGTTATTCCTATTTCATTACTTTTACGGATGATTTTTCTTGGTATGGACATATTTTCTTAATGAAACATAAATCCGAGGCCTTTGAGAAATTCCGGGAATATAAGAATGAAGTGGAAAAACAAACCGGCAAAAGCATCAAGACACTGAGATCTGATCGAGGTGGTGAATACTTGAGTGCCGAGTTCCTGGATTACCTAAAAGAGAATGGAATTCTCTCTCAGCTTACTCCTCTATACACACCAAAGCACAATGGTGTATCGGAGAGACAGAACCGAGTCCTATTGGATATGGTACTTGCTGCTTTTTTTTATTGCAAGTCGCCCCATCATTTCGGCTATTTCGTATGCATGTGCGGCCTACTGGCTTTTTGCTGTAAACCTGAAATTGGACACCGATTTCGGCATCAGCACCGCTACAACTGGGATATTGCCAGGAGCGAATCATCATTTGCCTCTGTCGCTGTCGAACAAAGGAGGCTTAGCGACCAGGGTTAGGGTCCTGTCGGCTAAGGCTTCTGACTTCATGGGCCGTAAGGGTCTCGTGAAGGTTTTTTTTTTTTTTTCTCCCTGCAAGTCGTGGGGATCGAGGGGATTTATAAGGGTTGTTCACCATGCAAACGTATTCCCAATTACGGATGAAATTTGGCTAGGGAAATGTTTATTCGCGTCCGTGGATTGTATACAAGGGTCAGTATTGAGCCACTTGTAGGGCAACATTGGAAGTTTGTGGGGGTTTGCTTAAGCACAGGTTTAGGTCTCTGTGACTTAAGACTTTCACATCCTATGAGCCGTGAGGGTCCCATAAGAGAGTTCTCCTTACGAGTCGTGAGGATCTCGCAAGCGTATCTTCTCCTTAGGAATCGTGGGGATTCCTAAGTGTGTTGTTCCCTTGTAAGTCGTAAGGATCTCACGCGGGTGGTTTCTCCTTACAGGGTCGAGAGGATCTCGTAAGTGTTCTTTAACGAAGTTGCGCCCTTTCGGGTTTTCACAAACATTCGCCGGTAGTCCTGCTGTTTTTACTCACGGAGCCCTTTCGGGTTTTCATCCGTGCCCATCTTGCTTATGGACATACCGTTTTTTTTTTATTCTTTTTATTTTCTTTTTCTCTTTTTTTTTTTTTTTTTACGAGGTCGCGCCCTTTCGGGTTTTCACGAACTCCCGCCGGTAGCCCTGCTGTTTTTACTCACGGAGCCCTTTACGGGTTTTCATCCGTGCCCTTTTTGCTTATGGACATACCGTTTTTTTTTATGTGTTTTTTTTTATATCTCGTCAGTCTAAAGATGCTGCGGTAGTAGTTTTAAAGACGTTTCGGTCTGATATTAGTTTAAGGATATTTCGGTCCATCACGGAGAAGGCCAGCTACTGCTTATAAAGTTCTAGCTTAGGAAGATAGCGAGCGGACATAGTCGTCGTCATCCATCATTGACCTAGGCTGTGACTCATTAAGCGTAATATTTCTTTAGGAAGCGACCGTTTATCGGCCTGAAAGGCCTTTCACCGTGCATGTCCATGAGTAGATAGGCCCCACCCTGGTAGACTTTATCAATGATGTACGGTCCTTCATAGTTTGGTTCAAACTTTCCCCGCTCGGTGCGATTGGGGATCATGGGCCTTTTGACCACTAGCACGAGTTCGCCTTGGTGGAACATCCTCGGGCGGCTCAATCTTTCATATGAGCGCGTCATCTTTGCTTTATAGGCTTCCAGATTTTGCTGTGCTAGAAGCCGGATTTCATCAAGAGCGTCAAGCTCTTCAAACCGAAGGTGAGCATTTTCTTCGTCTGTCAGCTCGTAGTGGACTGCCACTCGTAGAGAGGGTAATTCTATCTCGAGAGGGAGTACTGCTTCTGTCCTAAATACCAACGCGTATGGCGTTGTGTTTGTGGCAGTTTTAAATGTAGTTCGATACGCCCAAAGAGCTTCTTGCAGTCTCTCATGCCAGTCTTTCTTATTTCGAGACACTGTTTTCTTTATGATTTTCGTCAATGTCTTGTTAAAGGCTTCAGCTAATCCATTGGCTCGCGGATTATAAACCGAGGAATATCTCCAGTCTATATTGTGCTGCTGTGCGAAGCGGCTAATTTTATGACTTCGGTAGGCTGGCCCATTATCAGAGATGATTCTTCTCGGGGTTCCAAACCGGTATATGACATGCGTTCTGAAGAAATGGAGGATGTTCTCCGTTTTTACTTCCCTCAACGGTACCGCCTCTGCCCATTTGGAGAAGTAATCAGTCGTCACCAATATGAAACGATGTCCCTTTGACGATGCTGGTTCGATGGGGCCGACTATGTCAGTTCCCCACATTTCGAACGGCCAACTAGCCACTGTTGGATGCAGTGGATTGGGATGCTGATGGATAAAGTCCCCATGAATTTGACATGAATGACATTGCCTCGCGTATTCTAGGCAATCCTGCATCATCGTGGGCCAGTAGTAGCCCATCCGTTTTATCTTCAACTTCATCTTAGGGCCTGCTTGGTGGGAACCGCAGAGTCTGTCGTGAACTTCTTGGACGACCCTTCTCGCTTCGTCAGGTCCTAGGCATCTCAGCCACAGAGAATCGAATGTCCTCTTGTATAGAGTATCGTTGACGAAGGCGAAAGACAGAGCTCGTTTCACGAGCTGGTGTCTTATGGACGCTTCTTCAGGCATTCGGTGGAACTTGAAGTAATCTATGAAGACTTCTCTCCAGTCCTCGGTATTTTCCCAGTCTTTTATTTGCAGGGTCGTCTCCTCGTTCGCTCCTTTTTCTTCAGACGATTCCGGAGATACTTCTGCTGGGGCAAGCACTCGACGGCTTTGTACCACGATTCTAACGTCATCGAGGTTCTCGTCAGCTAATTCTTTAGCAAGTTTGGCCAGTGCGTCCGCTTTGCTGTTTTCCGCGCGCGGTATACTTTCTAACGTGTAGGAGGGAATTTGGGTTAGCAGTTGCTGCACCTTTTCACCGTATTTTACCAATTCTGGTTTGCATGTTTGGTAATCGCCGTTCACTTGACTGACGACTAGCTGGGAGTCCCCATATATGAGTAGGTCTTCAATTCCCATGTCAATGGCGATCTCGAGGCCTGCTATCAAAGCTTCATATTCAGCTTCATTATTCGTTCTCGGCTCTGTTAAGGAGAAGGCGAAGCGCATTATTCCTCCTTGTGGAGTCACAAAGATGAGCCCTACCCCCGATTTGATCATTGGCGTACTTTGTTTGTGCTTTTTCATGGAAGATGCTCCATCGAAATAAAGCTCCCAACAGGTATCACCACTGTCGATTGCGTCAAATGCATGTCTGTCTGGCAAATCGCAATTTAAAGGAGAATCGGCAAGTATGGGATGCTCAGCAAGGAAGTCGGCGATGGCCTGGCCTTTTACTGCCCTGAGAGGTTGATATGTTATCGAAAATTCCATCAAGAGCAGGGCCCATTTAGCGAGTCGTCCTGTTAATATGGCTTTTGACATTAGATATTTGAGAGGGTCCACTTTTGAAATAAGACGGACTTCATGCGCTAATGCGTAATGTCTAAGCTTTGTTATTGCGAAGATCAATGCCAGGCAGTGTTTTTCAATGGGGGAGTAATTGTTTTCTGCCCCCAGCAGAACCCGACTTAAGTAATAGAGTGCTCTTTCTTTCCCTTGATCGTTCTCTTGTGCCCATAATGCGCCTAAGGAACCTTCGAGGGCGGTTGTATAAAGAATGAGAGGCTTCCCCTTAACCGGAGCAGTCAACACCGGCGGGTTCTGCAGGTATTACTTGATCTCATCCAGTGCGCCTTGGCATTTTTGATCCCAAACGAACGGGGTTCCCTTCTTCATCAGGTGACTGTAAGGACGGCACTTTCCTGAAAGATTAGCGATAAACCGCCGAATGTATGCGAGCTTTCCTTGGAGAGACCGCAGCTGTTTAAGAGTTCTCGGCGGAGGCATTTCCATGATCGCCTTGATTTTAGACGGATCTATCTCAATACCTCGGTGTCGGACGATGAATCCCAGGAACTTGCCCGAGGAAACCCCGAACGCACATTTAAGAGGATTCATCTTCAAATTGTATTGCCGAAGGCGTTGAAATACGGTCTTCAAATGCTCGAGATGTTCTTCGTATGATTTGCTTTTAACCACGAGATCGTCGATATAGCATTCAACGATTTCGTGTATAAGGTCGTCGAAGATCTTTGTCATAGCCCTCTGATAAGTAGCACCGGCGTTCTTCAAACCGAAGGGCATCACTTTATAACAAAATATACCAAGAGGCGTCCTGAAGGCTGTGTGCTTCTGGTCTTCGGGATGCATTTTTATCTGGTTATACCCCGACGAGCCGTCCATGAAGGAGAAAACCTCATGAGTGGATGTATTGTCTATCATAAGTTCAGTGACCGGCACTGGGAAATCATCTTTTGGGCAGGCTTTATTAAGATCCCGAAAGTCTACTCATATGCGCACTGTCCCATTTTTCTTCATCACTGGGACGATGTTGGCGATCCATTCAGGGTACTGAACTTCTTGAATGAAGCCAGAGTCGATTAACTTTTTGACTTCGGTATTTATGCTCATCTCAAGCTCGAGTCGCATTCTTCTCGGCGCCTGTTTGATCGGCTTGACGTCTGGGGATATTGCTAGTCTATGTACGGCAACTTCTGGATCTAGCCCCGGCATCTCGGAATAGTTCCATGCGAAGCAATCTTTATGCTGCATAAGGACATCTTTTAACGCAGCCACCCTCTCTTCCGACAGCAGCTCGCTGACGAATGTCGGTCGCGGATCATTTATTGTCCCTAACTCGATTCTCTTGAGGTTATCTGCAGTAGTATGGATTCCATCCTCCAGTTCTTTCGGAGCTGGGGGAAATTCTGAGATTACCTCATCGCTGCCGCTTTCAAAACACCAAGGGAGGTTGTTCATGTCCTCGGACCCTTCTTTTAATATTGTTATCACATGGCAGGTGCGAATTTTCTGCCAATCCCAGTGCGGAGTTGGTTTTATCCTTGTGTTTTCGGGTTCGTGCTTTTGCGGCGGCGCTACCCTCCAACTGCCAGACAACGCAAATTTGCCAAGCTGATATTGGTCCTCAACCCAATTCTTAAAGGTGAAACAATCTTCAAGCGGATGCCCTACTACTCGATGGTAAGAGCAATAATTTGGGTTGGAGACTTCGCCTGCTTGCTCAGGGTGTTTAGACTCTGGCAGAGTAAGCATTTGATGTTTTAGAGCAAGATCAAGTATTTTCCTTGTTTTGTTCCGAGGAAATGAGTATGCTCGACCCATTTTCTTCATAAGGGCTAGGTCAATAACACTCGACTCTCGGATGCGTGGCTTCTTAGCTCTGTCTTGTGGTTGTCGAGCACCTTTTCGGCCCCTCGACTTGTTTTTGCTTTCGCGTCGAACCCTTTTTGTAGCCGGCTGACGTGGGGCAACATCTTCGTTCTTTACTGCCTGTCGAAGGAGACGCTGTGTCTTGGCTTTCTCATAGATTTCCATTTCACGATCGTGATCATCTCGGGCTTTTTGACTCGCATCCTTTATAAGTTTGCTCATCTGGTCTTCAGACGATGGACTGGGCGGTTTTGTGTCAGGAACTTTTGCTGATTCAGGATTAGCGTCCTCCCATTGAGCGTCAGCCTCTTCATCGAAGTCATACATGGCATAACAGCTGTTTACTAGCTCTCGTTTCTTTGGCCGGATGTACCCAAGCCCTTTTGTTTCCGTTCTCCCGTTAGGCAGTTTGCATTGAGTCCCGGGAACGTTCCAGACCTTGTCATAGAATTTGGCTTTTCTAACGGTCTGTGTGAAGGACATCCCCTGGCGCTTCAGTAGTTTCTTCAAACCTTCGGTATAATATCTGGGAAGACGGATAGGCTGAAGCCCGTCGAGCGTGGGATCTGTGCCATGCCAAATTTCTTTTTCCGCCTTGTTTTCTTCTGAGCGGTAGAATAAGATTGCCTTCTCGCCTTTTCGTCTGGGAAGGATATAGAATATCTGCAATTCTTCTACGCTGTTGGTGTCGAGTGCATCCAGTTCTTTGTAATGTTCAAGCGGCACCATGGTTATCTGTAGACTTCGCCCTTCATCAGCGGAGACTCGTATTGAAGGCCGAGCAGGGAATACAGCATGAACTTCATCCTCTGAATCACTACCGAAGATCAATGAAGGAACGGATGGTCCTGGCCTGGTGGATTGGGATGGACCTGAATAGATTATATCCTCCTCCTCCTCGGTGTCACTGCCGAAGACAGGGATGGTTGCGTTAGTTTTGTTCTCCGGTTTGTGACACCTTTCCGTGTCTTCGAAACTCGGTAAGAAGTATTTGGCATCTTCATACTTGCGAACTTCGTTCACGAAAAACGGATTCAACTCTCCTGCCACTGTGTACTCGAGGCCGTCCCTAGAATACTTCATGCACTGATGCTGTGTAGAAGGGATGATATTGTACTCGTGTAGCCATGGTCGGCCGAGCAGAGCATTGTAGCACGTCTTGGCGTCTATAACATGGAATTTGATGTCTGTGACGAGCACCCCGAAGCGTAGCGTCAATATCACAGATCCAAGAGTCTTTGAGGATTGAGAGTCGAAACCGGAGATGGTGATTTTGTCCCGGGCGAGGTGTTGGACACTCATGCAAATCTCCTTTAACACTCGCACATTGAGTAAATTGACAGACGATCCGTTATCGACCAAGATTTTTCCTATCTTTATGTCATGGCAGTATCCTGAGACATAAAGGGGGCGATTGTGTTCACACGTCCCGAGGAGAAGGTCTTCATCACCAAAAGCAACGTCGGCTGTGTGCACCTCTTCCAATTCATCCTTCATCTTTTGTTCGGCTAGAAAGGCTTGGAACTGGTCCGGATCTTGTAGGGCCTTAATCAAAGAATCCCTCGCCTCTTTTGATAGCAATAGAGCATCGAGAATGCTGAGTTGTGAGGGTAGCTTTCTCAGATGCGCCAAGACATTGTAATCTACTTTATTCCTTTTTGGGGGATTCTTGGCGGTTAACTCTTCCGCAACTTGGTCATCCAAAGCGATGTCTTCAGAGACCTTCTCTTTCCCTTTGTTTTTCTTATTTAAGGGTCCGAGGTTCTTTTCGGGTAATGTTCGATTGTGCAGCTGTATATTCTCGCAGGCCTTCAGTTCTTTTTCTTTTCCCGAAGTGGATTCTTCGAAGAGGGGGCCAAGCTCTAGCTCTTCATCGGAGTCGCTCCCAAATGTAGGCACTTGTGACCCGGTAGTGTTAACCATGTGACAATTGCCGGCAGTTCTTTCAAGTTCTTTAGTCGTATTTCTTTGCTCTCGGCGAATTTTACGTTTTTCCCGTTTAAATCGTTGTCGATTAGCGACGTATCCTTGCCACCATCCATTGAAAGCTTTGCAATCTTGGGTGGAATGCGAGACCTTCTGATGGTATAAGCAATAAGAGGGGTGCATTTCTACCACGCCAGTAACTTTTTCTTCAGAGGGTGGTAGCTTCATGCCCATCGATATGGCCTTAGCAAACTTCTTTTTTATCTTGAATTGGTTTTTGTCAGCGGTGGAGGCATTTTGTTCCAGCGGGATCATTTCAGCTCCTTCCTCAAGTCGCTGACGCTTGGCCCTTTCGAATATAGCCGTCTCGCGTTCTCGATCAGCCTTGCTTTTTAACCGAGCTTCATTAAGAAACGCGCTAATCATTTCAACCAGTAACCCTGGGGTTCCTGATTCGGCATTTGCCCCCAGCGTTTCAGTGCCAGAGGTCTTTTCATCGTTCGTGACCGAATGAGAGATCATATGACAGCTTGCCACATACTCCTCGGATTCGTCTGATGAACTCTCTCCCTCATCTTCTTTTTGGAAGACGTGATTAAGGAAATCTTGGAGCGTAATGGGAGTCCGCGCCTTTTGGTTGTACTCATCCAGCGCATCGATTTGCTTTTGTAAGTCCGTGCGCTTGTCACCAGGCTTCACGTGCTTCTTAGATTTCTTCTTCTTCTTTTTCGAAGATTTTGACGGCTGGCTATGAGTGCTTGAACTGCCACCATCGGTCTTCGGAATCGGTCGTGGCTTCAACATCCCTTCAATAACCTGCGGTTCCAAGGGGTTCTTCCACTTGACCGCTGGACAGGTCTGAAGATCATTTAGCATTCTCCTCATTTTGGCTGATAATACAACCTCCCAGGGAGTTTCTTCAATAACGGAGCATGTTGCCCCCGGCGTATTCGTCCCCTTAGAGGTGTGGGGCTGCGGAGGATTCACCTTCCATTTGTCAGATAGCGCAAATTTGCCCTGACGGTATTGGTTCTCAAGCCAATTCTTGAAAACGTAGCAATCCTCAATTGGATGGCCTAGCACTCGATGATAAGGGCAGTAATTGGGCTCGTTGACGTCACTCGGTTGTGACGGACGTTTTGGATCTGGCAGATTTATGAGCCTGTTGCGCAATGCCAGCTCGAATAGCCTCCTTGTTTTATCACGGGGGAAGGAGTAAGCACGTCCCATCCTGTCCTCAAGGGGTACGTATGGGCGCGTATTGTTTGGACGAGCAACCGGCTTCGAGTCGTTCGGTTGTTGTTGGGCATTAGTGACGATGATCGCTTTTCCCTTTCCTTTATCGTTTCGGGGGTCCGGCTTCGGGAGAGGGGGTTTATGGCCCATCTGGTCCATCTGCGCTAATTTGTCGATCAAAGCCTGGAAGGAAGTCGGCTTGAAGAACATCATGAACTGTGAGATGGTTGCCTGTGGATCAAGGGTTCCAACAAACATTCCCACCGCTGGAGCTTCTTCTATGCGTTGTTCACACTTCGACCATAGATTTCGCCACCGTATAGCGTACTGAACCCATGTCTCGCCGGGTTTTACCCTGGCATTGATCAGTGCCGTCATCGGGGTACGCTCACTGGCACTTGCAAAGCGTTGGGTGAAGAGTAGCTCCATCTCCGCAAAGGTTTTTATAGAGTCGTTGGGAAGCTCAGAATACCATTCAAACGCCGTATCAGATAAACTTCCAACAAACTGGCGAAGCAAAAGCTTGTCGTCGCCGCCGGTATTACCGCAAAGAGCCCTGAATTGGGCCACATGTTGATGGGGATTGCCGGTCCCTTTGTAGACATGAAACTTGGGGATCGTGTAGCCCGGCGGGTACCTGATTTGGTCATACCAGCCTGGGTACGGTCGCCCCGTTTTCACGACGTGTCCGGCTGCTTCTGCCGCATGATGAACCCTTATTTGCTGGGCTATGTATTCGTCCAGATCAGTCTTAGAGATTGTATCCTCTTTAGCTGTTGATAGAACGGGCTGAGGGTTTGATGTTTCTCCCTTATCATCCCCAAGGACAATCGGGGGTTCTTCAGTTGGGGGATCTGGTTGTATCATCATCCCTATCATGTCCTGGAAGAGGAGGCCCATACGCTGTATATTGGCTGCTTGTTCAGCAGCCTCTTTGTCTCTCTTTTCCAGTATTCGGCGGAGGAACTCAGCGTCGGTCACTTCCTCTTGGCGTTCATCTAAGGATGTCTCAGGATTCTCTTTTGGCCCCGTGAGTGCAGCCATTGTAGTCATCATCTCCTGGAGCTTTTGTTGCTGCTCCTGAGACTTGGTCACTGACCGGGTAAGCGGTCGGTGACCCGTAGAAGCACGACTTTCTTCCTTTCCCGCAGCCATATAGACCGTATGAACTGTTATGCCCCCTGACTTGGGGCGTTTAGGTTCACCGCTTTTAAACTTTGTCAGTGTCATGGGAGCTTTTTCTGGCCTCCTCCTTTTATGGACCTTTGAGGTTGAAGGAGCTGTTGAAGCGGGCATTCTAGCATTTGTTGCCCCCTGCTGTTTAATGGGGCGGTTCTTGTCTTTTTCCACTTTTGCCCCTTTCTGGCGACGGAAGTGGTCTGAGTCAATCACGGAGTCTTGAACCCTCCGCCAAACTTTATAAATTTTTGACGACAGCCGTTGAGGGGGCTGTTCATGCTTCGTCTCCGGAGCTTTTTCCATGGGCGGAGGAGACCTTTTCAATGTAGCAACCGGAGAGTTCTTTCTCACCTTCCTCAGCAATTCGAAGCTGTTCCCAGTTGGAACAGCAGCATTGACCTCCACCACTGGAGCAGGTGGGGTTAGCCCTGAGGGGGAGTTGCCCCCTGCTTTCCTTATTCGTTGCCAATGGCGACGTCGCGCACGACGAGCCGTTGGGACTGGCTCGGAAATCGAGATGGTTTCTTGCTGCCTCCTGTTTGAGTGTGGGGTAACTGCTGATGTCAGCCTATCGAAGACCGACGCTTTTTGACCAGTTGGTGGCGGAGTGGGAACAGTCAATCTTGTAAAGACCGACTCTCTGATGGGAGAGGACGCTTTAACGACTTCCAAAGCAGCGGCCGTTGCCCTCTTTGGGACAGCCACTTCATAGTTCTGACCTAGCCTGGTGAAAACGGAGGCTGTCGGCTTAGTAGCGGGTGACCCGTTGACAGGGGTCGTGGTGGCAGTGAGCCGGTCGAACACTGACTTCTTGTTAGCTTCAGGTACGGATATCGGCATAGAGAAGCTTGTAGGTGGGACCATGGTCCCGAAGAACAAGCCGGTGGTGGCTTGGGTCACCTGGTCTACCGGCAGGGTCAGGAAAGAAGCCACTTAGGGCCCATACGTCACCCCTCCTAGTGAAGTGGAGCGTCTGTTGCAGTGGCATTTCGAGCAGCTGGTGCAATTGGAGGCTATTGACTCTCGAATTCTGTGCCAGACAAAAGACCAAATCTTAGCAACTTGAAATCCGAAGACAACCATTTAACAAACCGCGATTGGTTCGCGAAGACGACACACGAAGTGTGGAGTGGAAAGAGGAAAAGGTCCCACCGGGCGTGCCAGAATCTGTTCCCCTCCGAACGGCGGCCTGGACGTTAGGTCTGTGCCTGAGGTTCGAGGCAGATGCTATTTGGTTTTATCCGTCTATCTCTCCGAAGATGCCAAGTTGATTTATGGCACCGTGTATCGGAGGTTTAGACGGATGCGGCCGATATAGCAGACTTCGTCAGATTCCCCCTCAGGGTGAGGGGTTTTTGATTGTGGGGACGCTCTTCCCTGCAGGCGCAAGCCCCTGCAGTTAATTACGCTACCGCATCGCGGTAACAACTTTCTCCTTCTCCAGAATTTCACTTCGTGTCGTGTGTGTTTGTTTTGTTTGCGGTTGCCCGTGGATTGTATACGGAGACTGAGTAATGCCGTCGCCCGTAGAACGTGGATTAGTCCAAATCCGTATTTACTTAGATTTGGGTTTGGTGTTTTTAGTTTAAGGATGCATTAGTCGCATTGCGGCTAAGATCAACTTAAACCTTCGTTAAGGATACATTAGTCATGTTCTAGACTAAGATCAACTTAACATAGTGGTTGATTTAATTATCTGGCCGTCGGGACTCGTCACCTCTCTGACGTCGTTGATGGATTACAACGACAGGCGTCTGAGGAGTTCAGAGATGTACCCTTGAACCAAAGTTGATTTGGGGTTTTATTGTTTATTTAAAGATCTAAGGACACATTAGCCGTAGCTGGGGCTAAGGTCAACTTAGACGGGACCGTTTAGATCCGACAAGAGAGCATTTGGGCTCTATTGTGCCAGTTTAAGGACGTGGCGGTCCATTGCCAGTTTTAGGGACGTGGTGGTCCATTATTAGTTTAGGGACGTTTCGGTCCGTTGCTAGTTTAAGGACGTAGTGGTCCATATTCCAGTTTAGGGACGTAGTGGTCCATCGCCAGTTTAGGGACGTGGTGGTCCGATATTAGTTTAGGGACGTTTCGGTCCGATTTTAGTTTAGGGACGTTTCGGTCCGATATTAATGTGTGGTCGTTGGGACCCGTCACCTCTTTGACGTCGTTGAGGAATTACAACGAGAGATGTCAAAGGAGTTCGGAGATGTACCCTCGAACCGGTCGTGAATTGGTTTAGGAGAGCCATTTTGCTCAATCAATTTAATTTAAGGACTTACAGCCAGGATTGGGTTAAGTCCAATTTTTTTTATTTATTTTAGGCTCTGCCTGACTAACAGAATCTATCCGAACAGAGCTCTGCTCCTTTATTGTTTTGCAATATGATTTGGGCCAGGCCCTTTTAAATAATGAGTTGCAGAAACTCAAGAATTTTCCAAAACAGGGCTTTGCCCTTTTGCAATTTGATTTGGGCCAGGCCCTTTTAAATAATGAATTGCATTTATATAGAACAGGGCTCTGCCCCTTTATTATTCTGCCATTTTATTTGGGCCAGGCCCTTTTAAATAATGAGTTGCATTTATGCAGAAGCTCAAGAGTTTTCCAGATTTAAGAACAAAAGTGCATAGCACTTTTGATTTAAATTTGGATCAAAGGAAAGCAAGTTTTTCTTCTTGTTTTCCCTGATTTCACAGAACCAAGGGTTCATATCAAGTGCAAGGCACTATTTATCTTCTTTTTTTTTGTTATTCCCTTTCTAATCTTCTGTTCTTCAGAAATTTTTACCTCTTTTTTTTCTGTGTCTTTGACTAATCTTCAAGAGTTCTTTTTTTTTTCAGAAGTTGATCATGCCTTTGAATGAGGTCTGGGGTCTTATTTATAGTGCTCACAAATTTGTTGAATTTGTTACCAAGATCTTTCCTGAATAATTTTGGGAATTTTCCCACCATTGGATCTTTGATCCAAGGGTCCCTGTTTTACAGAAGAAATCTTCTTGTTTTAACAAGAATCAGAAAAGATTTACTTAAATTTTCATTCTGTTGCTGTGCAACTCACCAGCGCGTGACACGTGTCGCGCAGCCGTGCGCTTGCGCAGTTGCGATTGCGCAACTGCGCAGACACGTGTCGCGCAGCCGTGCGCTTGCGCAGTTGCGATTGCGCAACTGCGCAGACACGTGTCGCGCAGCCGTGCGCTTGCGCAGTTAAGTCTTACTTATGTTTTTTAAAGAGTCTTGCTCTGATTAGACGCACTGCCTTAGGCGTTACGCTGCCGAATCAACTTCCGCCATGTGGCAAATTGCGCGCTGCGCACGGGAACCGAAGCGTTGCTTCGAAATTTGAATTTTCAAAATTCAAGTAGAGCCTTGCTCTGATTGGGGGAAACAATGGTGAACTCAGCGTCATATTCATCTACTGATTTGTCCCACATCGATCCCTGTTGTAGACGAATGAACTGCTGCTCCATGGAAAACCTGGCAGTCACAGGGAAATATTTCGCGTCGAACTTCTCGCGAAAAGTCTTCCATTCAATAGGCTGTGCAAGACGGCTTTCTTCTGCCTTCCACCAGTTGCGAGCATTGTCCGTGAGCTGTAGTTTAGCCACACGGACCCAAGCTATATCTGGCACTTGTACTGCGGCCAGATCATCCTCGATACTTTGAGCCCATTCCCCAGCTTCCAGTGGGCTCCCCTTTCCTGAGAACAGCTTCGGATGTAAAGCCCTGAATTGCTTTACCCCCGGAGCGTCAGTCTCGGGACGGTTCAGGAGCTGTTGCTGTCCCTCGAGAAGGCTGCGGATTGCCTCAAGTAGCACTGTTTGCTCGGTAGGTGGCGCAGGAACAGCAGGTGTGAGGGGTAGTGCTGGAGGTGTGTTGTTGACGTTAGTGCTGGTGTTGTTCGGAAAATCCATAACCCTGAAGAAAAATTTGGGTTAGGACAGATTCAAGTACGTGAAATGATAAGATTCAAGGAATATGAAATTGCAAGATTCAAGAAACATGAATTGTAAAGAATGTTTTAGTTGCTGGTCCTTGTGTTATATTGCTTAGGTTGTTCACGCAGAACAGAACTGCATGATAGGGATTCATACAGCTCTGATATGCATGGGCCACCAAGGAAACCTGTCACGCCCCGCTTCCCAGTGTACGGCGAAGGGGACGCGACGAGGTCCGCTACGTATATACTCAGAAGTACATACGCTAAGCGTATCTAAGTAATATAAATAAATATACAAGAGACAAGAAATAAAAAGAACAGCAACTTTTATTTATTAACATTCTTTGTACAATACATGAAGGAAATACAACTGAAATAAAAAGAAGCCTAAACAGTGGCATAACAGGAAATGAAAAGTACAGAAAGGAAAAGTGTACAATGAAACTACAGTGCAGGGTCTTCAGTAAACTGCTCCAAGTCTTCTTGCGATGGCACGATCTCTGCCGGGTCCAAATCACCTGACGACATTCAAAGAAGAAAGAAACAAAATGTCGTCAGCGAACAGGTCGCTCGGTAAGTCCCAAAGATGAGAGGAAAGTAGAAAAGAGACAGAATAAGAAGATATATTTTAAAGTTGTATTATCCTGTAGTAATGTCGTATTGACGCTGTTGTTTGTAGCTTGGTACAGAAGGATGTCAGTGTATACGAGGGGAGTCTCTATATGCCAGAGACTAGGGGCACGTATAGTACAAGGAACCGTTTATGCCACGGTACAACAGCAACTGGATTCATATTAGGTGTATTAAATTTGACCACCTCGTGCCACCTTTAACACCTTCCGTACCAATCTACCCCTTAAACCCCGCGATATTTTGTTTGTATTGTTATCTTGTATTGGTTGTATGATTAATTGACTGACTGACCGAAACCATGATATCAGGAAACGGTTATAACCGTAGAATCATGCAAATGGAATACTGAGAATCATATAAAGGAATATATATCCATGGTTCGGTTCGGTCAAGTTGTATAAATTGATAATTGTATTCATGGATTCATGTGTTCATATTGAATTGGAATCTTGTAGATTACAGATTGACTTGAATCATATTCAAGTCAAATTAACTAGACTCAAACCCGAGTCAGACAATCAGAAATGTGAATCCAAGTCTTATAATTGCTAGGGTCCTTAGGGTAATTTATAAAACTTGACGGTGTTTTATGTAAAAATACTTTTATATACTTTTCAAAATACACCTCAAGTATTTATTGTTCGTCTTTAGAGTTGTAATGAGGGTGGATTTTATGTTGTGACATTTCTAGTGAAAATAACCTAGTTATAGGTATTTATCTGTAATATTGATTATTTGAAGTTCATGGTATTTTAGTGTAAAATTTATTATTGTGGTTTTTAGAAAAAGGTGGAAAATTTATATTATAATATAATAGATATTTAAATGATAGATATATATATGTTTATACAAAAATAATTTTAATAAATATTTTATATTCCAAAAATCTCATTTTCTTAAGATGTCGCATTTTAAACCTTTCGAGACCGAATGCTCCTTACGGAGGTCTGAATCTCGCACTACTAGCCCGAGGGTGCGCGATAAACCGTACGATCCCGAACGGGTTCCCCAAAGATGGGTTGTAGCGGCGCTTTGCAAAGATTGTAAAATACTAATCTTTTAGAAAACGGTTTTATAAAGTAAAAGGTATTTATTTGCAAAGTGTAATTTTCCGTATTTTAGATTCTAGGGTTTCCTAAGCCAACTAGCCGATTTCTAAATGGTCTAAACAACAAGTCGTTAGAAACCTCAAATCGCCTCTTCACCGCCAATTGTGGCCAGGTAAGTACAAGTGAAGAAGGAGGGATCCGCTCACGAATCGTGAGACGGGCCTTTTAAAGTTACCTAAGCTCACTTGTCTAGCCTAGACACCATAAAGTCAGGTTTAGATTAACGATCGATGTCCACAACTTATCGTGTTTTCCTAATAAGAGATATTTATTTAAAAGTGTGTCAAATCTAAAACTTTTAAGAATGGTTTTATTAAGAATATGGTATTTAAATGAAAGTTTCGTTTTATCGTATTCTAAGTTTTGATGATATCGTTTTGGGGTTGTGTCTGCGTGTGTGTGAAGGTAGGTCAATACCTCGTGCTCTACTTTGAATGTATAGCAAAGTTAAGGGGTTAGATGTGAAATCGAAATATGATGGTATTAAAGTGAAAAATACGATAAATTGGAAAGATTATCATTTCATGTGACGAAACTTGTTCAAATTGATTTTTAAAAATTTAATAGTCAAGATAAAGATGTTTAGGCATGAATGTATTGGTTAGAAGTGAAATTTTATGGAAAACCGAATCGGAAATCGGATTTGTTCCGATTCCGTCGGGTTTCGTAATGTCGTATTTTAGAGAAATAGAAAGAAGGATAGAAAGGGACTTACGGGTTTCGATCTATACTAAGGAGTGAGGGGGGACTAAAGAAGTTGCCGAGGTGTTGCTTCGTCGCCGGTTGTTTCTAAATCGTCGCTGGAATTTCGCCGGAGCTTCGTCGTGCACTCGTTTTCAAATTACACACTCTTGGGAAATTTTTTGAGAGTAAGCTTAGGGTTTTGGGATAAGAGGGTAGAGGGTGTATTTATAGGGTAGGGAAGGTGAAGGGTTTTTGAATTAAAAAAATGTAAAAAAATATAGGAAAAAGTAATAAAAATGGAGTGAATGAGGTATAATTGCGTTTCTGGAACCGATCCAAGCATTTAAAGTATACAGGGGTGTACAGAAGACGAAGAGCCCCAACTTTCGTGTTGGAGACTCGGCCGTCTGGCCGAGTCCGGCCGGCGGCGCCGGACCGAGTCGGCCGATCCTGGCCGAGTCGGGGGCCGAGTCGGTAGGGGGTCTCGTGGGGTACACTCTGGTATTTTTACTTTTTAATATTCAGTTCAAGTTTTGTGAGTTATGGTGTTTTGACTGTTGGGCTTCCAAAGGATTTAAAACAAAATAAATACAAAAATAATGTGGTGCATGGGATTTGAACTCTGGTGGCTTGGTTCAGTAGTGCAAGGTGTTACCAATGAGCTACAAGCTCCTTCTTGTAATTATTGTGGGAAAATAAATACTTAAAGCGGTAACAGCAACATTAAATACCCCAAGTATACTTCAAATTTAAATCAATTTTATGTATACAAAAATTGGAGTTGTTACAGCTGACGACATTCTATTTTTTCGTTCTTTGAATGTCGTCAGGTAATCTGGACACAGCAGAGATCGAGCCTACCAGTGAAGACTTGGATCAGTTTCTCGAAGACCCCGAGCTCTAGACATTATACCTTTTTCTATTCAGTATTTTTCATTTCCTGTTATGCCATTGTTTAGGCATCGCTTTTATTCCAGATGTATTTATTTTTCATGCATTGTACAAAAGAATGTTAAGAAATAAAGTTGCTGTTATTTTTATATCTCTTGTCTCTTGTGATTTATCTTTATATTGCTTAGATACGCTTAGCATATTTAATTCACAGTAAATACATAGCGGACCGGTCCCGTCCCCTTTGCCGTATACCGAGAAGCGGGGCGTGACAACGTGACTGCCCTAGGAGGCATTTCTTGTTCTTTTTAAATGTTCGCGTGTGAAACACGCGACTCGGTCTCATCCATTCTTTTTTGTTCATCAGAGGTGCTCACGTGGGGAAACACGTGAGATTTCGTTATAGTGTTGAACACTAATGAATCACCAGTCTTTCTTTCTATGTGCATGAAGATTTTGATCTCATATTAACGATGTCGGGATCTGAGTTTAGAGAATTTCAAGTCTCTTGTTTTATAAGAACTAAATTCTTTTTACAGGGTTAAATCTTAGTGTTATCAGAGCAATTAAATTCCTATATATTTTTTTAAGAATTAAATTCTTTGAATTTAGTTTTTTCCCCTAAGTTTTGAATCTGCATAACAGAATCTCCCCGATGAGAATTAAATTCTCAACTTGGGGGGGGATCTGCTTCTGCAGACCTCAACCAGAGGAAAAAATAAGTTCTTGTATGAAGGGTTAAACCCTTAAAGTGGCGAAGAATGGATAGGATAATCTCTATATTTTCTTCTTACCTAGGTTTTTTTTGTTTAAGAAGGGAACTTCTTCTTTTAGAAAATTGAATTCTCTTTCTCTCTTTTTTCTCCTTTTTTTTGTATGCTCTCTTTTATGTTCTTTCTTTTTTTTTAAACTTGAAGTCATGGGTTCATTATATAATGGAGAAAGTCTGTTGATTAGTTTTTAGGAAATCTCTCATTGAGAGACTCCAATTGATTTCGGGATTTTACCCAATGTTGGATCTTTGATCTAAGGGTTTCTATTTCACAGAATATATTTTCTTGTTTCTTAAACAAGATTAGGAAAATATTTTCCTGTACAGAATTTATTCTGTAGATTGGTGACTTTTAATCACCGTTGGATTTTTTATCCAAGTGTGCTTGGTTTAACGGAGCACAATTTTTCTTTGTTTTAAAGAGAGATGAAAAATATTTTCCAGCTCATGGGGTCTTTGATCCGCCAACTTTCTGTTTAACAGAAAATATCATTTCTCATTTAAAAGTTCAATAGAATTTAATCATATATCATCGTTGGATTGGTTTCTTGTTAAAGAATTTAATTCTACGTAGGGAAGTGCTCTCACGTGTTTAACACGTGAGGCTTATTAGCCTGGTAATTGTTTCAATTGCAGTGCCTATATGCGTTGTATATAGGCACTCACGTGGTAAACACGTGGGGTTGTTTTAGCCTAGAAATTGTTTTAATTGATGTGCTTATATGCAACGCATATAGCACTCACGTGTTAAACACGTGGGGTTATTTTAGCCTAGCAATTGTTTTAATTGTTGTGCCTATATGCGTTGCATATAGGCACTCACGTGTTAAACATGTGGGGCTGTTTTAGTGAAGAATTTTCCCTCGTCCCTTTTTTATAAGGGAATAGCGGTAACTCACGTCAAGTTTTTAAACAATTTGTTCTTATATTTGTGAAAGCCCTTGATAACCAGCGAATAACAATGGAAAGAGTCCCGTGCATATCCGGGACCACGGTCCCTGACCCCTGGAGTTGAACTTAGGACGCACCGCTAGGCGCTATTGGAATAGGAATAAGTATTACAGCTCGAAAATATAAGCGTAAAATAAAGAAATATAAAATATGGTAAAAATTTATCCATGGAAGAAAATACATGAACTAGACGGTAGCAAGCTACCCGGACCACCATGGTTGGCCCTACTGGTATGAGTTGTATTAATAACTGGAATGACGGTAGGTGCAGCTACTACCCAGACCCCCATAGTTGGGCCCTAACATGTGGTACCATAAATAAACCTTTCCAAAACTTTTAACCGAGTCTACCAAGTCATTTTCCCATTTCCCGGCTGTATCAGTTTTAATTATGGATTTGTATAGATTGAAATATGATTTCATATCAATATCAATACTTGGATTCGTATCAGGAATTATATCAGTGTCTACGTAAATTTTTCATGTCATATAACAGGTAAATATATAAATCATATCAAAACAAGCCGGTGGCAGGTCATGTACAAATATCATGTACATGGATCAGGTCAAATCAAATCACTAGTCTCTGGATGTATAGCAGTCACATGATATGATATGAATGCAATCAAATATGCTATGCATAAAATATAGGCAGCTGGTGTCATTCAATTTGTAAAATTCACAACAATTTATACGTGCAAAATCAGGCGAAACGATATAAAAGTCATAAAAAGTAGACTTATTTATCTAAACAGTAAAATTGATTTCAACTCAATCGTATTACTGGTTAGGGAGATGCGATCGTCTTAAACCAGAAGTTTATTGTTGGAATTCTAGTTTCAGAACTGGAAGTCTAATTTAGAACGCACTTTGCTATTAGTTATGTTCTGAATTAGGTGTTGCTAAAGTTCAATAAAATATAGGTTTATCAGTTAAGTTTTCAACGAAAAAGACGGATCAGTAATAGCCATTATATACAGAGAGTTATGTTCTGTTTAAGTTCAATACGTATAATTTGTCATTGCAGAAATCAGCAGAACATGCCGTTGGTTTAAAATATTTTTAAAATATCAAATGATAATTAATTTTAATGAAACAAATACCAAAAGTTAGCTAACTCGATTATCTACGTAACTATGTGGATTTCCTCATAATATCAAATTCCTACAGTGATATATGGACGTTTCAATTCAGGCTTCGACAGTTAGTAATGCTCTGGACTGCAGTCCAAAGCCGTGCTTCTCTCAAATTTTCGTTATCGTAACATGCCAATATTCAGTAACAACTTATATAGGTTTATAGGGTATTTAATTGGTTTCGATACGAGGCCTGGAACGTTACATTCCGATGTGTATTTAATTTAATATTAACTTTTCAAGGCGATATGCGCGGTTAATTCCCGATTTGAAACCTTATAGTTCTATTTAAAACCTAGTTTTACATATAGACCAAGTTTAGAACTTATCAAAGATCGGATCTTTACACTAATTTGAAAGTAAAATGAAACATCCATAGCTTGTTGAAGGCCACTAAATTTAATTAAATTACTTCACTTGAGAAAAATTAGGAAAAGAGGCCAAAATTTAATGATGATGGGTTTTAATTTTTTTTTATATAGTGTTAGGGTTATGTGTATGTATGTGTGAGGGTAGTTTAAAATTATCCTAATTATTCATGTCAAAATATAATATGAGAACTAGATCAAACAAACAATCATATGAACTTATCTAATTTACAATTAATAAAAGTTAATATATTAAAATTGTAGCAAGAATTTTAACCACTAAAAAAATAAATCAAATAATTAAGTAACAAATTATATAGCAAGAAAACAATTATATAAGCTAAAAAATATTTAAACCAGTAAAATTTTGAGAACACTTGAATAAAATTTGAAGTTTAAAATGAATTAGAGCTCTTGTCTAATTCTACTCAACTAGTAATCAAGAAAATCAATTATATAAAACCTAATCAAGTTATTAACTATGACAAAACAAATCAAGTGATTAATGAAACAATTCGATATCAAGAATTCAATTATTCAAGGAAATCAAATAATCAAGAACTAAGCTTTCTAGTTTAAGTAAATCAATTGATTAAATATGAAAAATAACAATTTAAACAAAAAGGAATTGAAACACATGCCTTTATCTACAAATATTCTTCACTTCCCTTTGTTTTGGAATTTTGTAAAACTTAGATTTGATTTAATGGGAAAGAGAAGAAATGACAAAGAGGAAATAAAGAGTGAAAGTAATGGAAATAGAAAAGAGAGGAAAGCTTAAAGAAAAAGGAAAGGGAAACTGGGAAGGGAAGGGAAGGGAAGGGAAGGAGAGGATTTAGGAAAAATTCTAGGATAAGGGTATTTACACTTTAACCCCTTAACTTTCAAAAATTACACAAAACTCCATATTTGCATAAAAATATCTTGTCCCAGATATGTAAAAAAATAAATTTACATTTTAAAAAACAAGTTCCTTATTTATCAAAACATACAATTAATTTTAAATTATTAGAATTTCTATAAATATTTTCAAATACTAATACGAGTACTAAAAATTCTATACATACTAAGAATTACGAATACATGTATATTAGGATGCAGAGGTTACACCGATTCGATTTTAGAGGCAGAAGGTGATTCTCGACGACACGTGGTGAGTAGTACAACGTACGGTTCACCTCGTCCCAATCCCAGTGAACAGGAGAGGATTTTGATGAGCCGAGATTTCAAAAATTCTTAGAAAGAAGATGACTACGATTTGTGAAGAAAGAAGACATCTAGGAAGATGACTTTGTAGCTTATGAAATAGTTTTTAAGATAAAGGATTTGATAAAAAATAATTACATGATCCAAGGTTCAAACCTGTGGTAGTCTATGGACCCGCTGTGTTAAGACTTAATTAATGAGATACAAGCTTGTTCTTGTATATATACAGTACGAATTGAATATATACCAACATTTAAAAGGAAAGTGGACTTTCATTAAAAAGAGAAAATACAAGGTACATAGATTTTGGTGTCGTTAAATGTCGGTTTTAAGGCGACAGAATAAATTACCAGAAATATTAAGGTTTTGGCCTCACGACCCTTGTCTTAATAAGGTTTGTTCCGTCGGATAATAACCAACGAAATAACCCCCGACGGATCTTGCGGTGATTGTTGAGCTTTTAAAGGTGAGCATCAGCTTTCAATATAATTATCCAAAAAAAACTTAAGTTCTTTGATTGGTTTCATGTATTTTTTAAACTCATGGAAGTCTCTAACTGTTCTACGCCTGACCATGATTTTTAAAAAAAAAAATTACATTTCTTGTTATTTCTTATTTTTCATGGTTGTCCCGTGGATTAATCAATTAATCGCACACAGCATTTTATAGCCGCTCTAACAGAGGCACTCTTTACATTCAGTTCTTGTAGACTGTTCTCTCAGAGGTGCTATTGATATGGACTCTAATACCATGTTAAAATTTTAAGCATTTGGAACGTTGGGTTTTGGATATGTTCGAGGTTCCATCGAAAAGACTTAAGCCAAAACTTTGAAACTAAGATTAGGACTAACGGATTTATTTTTATATTGCACCGCGCTTCTAGGCTGAAGATCCTTCGGGATGAAGCATTGGCTTTTTGCGCAACGGTATTGGCAAGCTCGAGCTCGATCGCCTTCAAGCTCGAGTTGTTGAAGGCTGGAGAAGGCATGAATCATTTGTATCTTATTTGGTATTTAATAATAATAATAATAATAAAATGATTACCCAGATTGAATTTATACTATAACTAATAACCTGTTTATATTAACTAGAGACTTAGATCATAGTAAATATTGATTCAAATATTGTTCTGTTATAATATTAAAGAATTTAGATAATTAATTATTTTAAATTTAATTGGTGAGGTTTTAAACATGTTTTTTTACCCGTTTAATTAGTTGTAAAAACTAGATTCTCGTTGAGACAAATATAATATTGAACAATCATATGATTTTTTTACAATATACTCTTGTAATATTTTATCATTAGGCTTTTAGAATTTAAATAGCCTTGGAAAAGTTCAAGACTTGGCTTGGGCTTGTTCGATAGATAAACAAGCCAAGTTTGGACAAGCTTTTGATCTTATATATCTATATAATTGAACAAACGGAATAACCTAAAGCACAGATTGTTCAGCTCGTTTAATAGCCCTACTCATAATATAGCAGTTTGTTGATTATAAAAAGGCTTTCCCATTTTGTTAAAAAGCTTACACGTGCTTTTTCCGCAACCCAATAAAGTTATTTTATTTCGTTATTTATCTATTAACTTGTGGTTTGATATGTTAAATAACGATGAGAGAAGAGGAAATCGGTCACGCACATGCATGTCAGATGCTGGTCAACTAGTGGTGGGCCATTCCCATCTGCAACGATGCCACGTTGGACTACACTCACGGGCCCACACTCGCCGGAGCTCCGGGCGGCGGAGGCGGAGCTGAAGGCGGTGCTCTCGGAGGCTGCGAGAGTCAAGTTCGTGACCGCCCCCTCTGCCGCGTGACAACACGTGCTGCATGACGCATCCAGAAAATAGACACGTGCTGCATGCTATGCTGGCACGTGTGCGTCGGAGCGTTAGCGGTTTGAGTTAATGGGCCCCACCTTCTTTTGCGTTGGGCCGTGGGCTGTTTAGGTAAATTTTTACTTTTGTGGTGGTTGTTTCTTTGCAGAGGGTGTGCATGCAAGGATGTGACGTTTTGTCTTAAGCGCTCCTAGCTTTTCGGCACGTGCCATATATAATTAATAATCTACAACAACACATCCAATTGCAATCGGATTTTGTTGATTTATTATCTAGTATTCAGATTTTGTTCATATAGAAAAGTGCTTCAGGTTAGTTCAATCCAACAAAAGTTTTCGGTTTTATAGCGCCGAGTAATCCTTGAATTGCAAGAGTTTCCTTTATGTCTTGCCGAGCTTCGGATTCATATAGTTTTTTTCTTGCTTGAATAATCGGTTGTGTCCATTAGCAAAAACTTTTTATCTAAAAACAGGCTTACTGATATTTTCAACTTTATATATCATTATTATCTTAGTTATATATTCAAGCTCAAGGTGTTACTCATCATCATCCAAACTTTTGGAAACCTTTCAAATCCAATTTTAAACCAGGACTATCGGGTCGAGGAGAAATTATTCCATATGTGGGGTGTGAGATTGAGAAGAATTTTGGACAGCTTGGACAACATGCGGACCCGCACTTCTAATTCTTCATTATCTTGCGGTGTATAGGATGGCATAGAGAATAGCATTGTTCATGACTGGATAAGAACCAGAGAAGAAGCTAGATACAGTTATAACGTCTTCTGCCAAATCTCGAAAATACCCCTGAACCTTATGCCCTTAATGCCTATATAACTTCCTGGCAAACCTCAGCACACAATCAAACCTCAAAGTCAATCAACATATCCTATTTTGCATATTTTCCCGCTTTGCCCTTTGATTTCAAAAGCTTTACTTAACTCCTCCATGGCTAGCTTGATCAACTCCGGTTCAACTAAACCGCTTGCGAACAGGGCCTATGTAACTTTCCTTGCCGGTGATGGGGACTACGTAAAAGGCGCTATCGGGCTCGCTAAAGGGTTGAGAAGGACCGGGACCCGATACCCGCTAGTGGTGGCAGTTTTGCCCGATGTTCCGATGAAGCACCGCCTGCTATTGGAGGCGCAACGGTGCATTGTTAGAGAGATCGAACCGGTGGATCCACCGGAGAACCAGACCAAGAACCCGACGCAGTTCAACATGGCTCATTTTGCTATTAATTACTCAAAGCTCCGAATTTGGAAAGTAAGATCATCATCTTGTGTAATCGCACCTTTCTATTTCAAATAGAAACTTGCCTTTCAAGATCTTTGTTCCAAAGAAGAAAATTAACACTCTTGCTATATAAATGAAGGTGCTATTAATTTCCGTAACTGGGTTTAGCTTGGTCGGTACCAATTTGCTCTTTAATATAATATAAGAGGGCCTGTCTCAAAAGAATACTCATTATTTATAATTAGATGTTAGGGGGCCTATACAATAGAGGGTAAATAGGAGGTGGGAGTGGGAAATTTTTTCCATGTGTCTACCATATACATCCGGGCAGGAAAGAGAGAGATGGAGATTTCCGAGCACGCTTCGGACAGCATGATGGGGTCCACATTTATATTTCTTTCTCTCTCTTCCCTGAATGTATACGGCCGGCATATGGAAAAATTTCTCGTGAGAATAGGCCTCCCGCCCACCCGATCCCCTCTCGATTGCTTCGGGGGCTGCACAACTTTTGTTGAACAAGCCCCCTGTTCTCTGACATTCATTTAAAACAACATACACAATTTAGATTTTTATTGATATCTATATGAGAGAGGAACACAAAGAATGCTTTCGTTTGACACTATATCAACAAGCCACATACTATCATTTTATCTCTTGGATAGATATATATGGATAGAATTTAAATGGATAGGTAAAGCATTCTACCGATCACTATGACGAAGAAAAAAGGTGAAGGCCGTAGAAGTTCATTGAAAAACCCTTGTTCCTTGCAGTTTGTGGAATACAACAAGATGGTATATCTAGACGCCGATATCCAAGTCTACAAGAACATTGACGAGCTCTTCGATCTCCCAGATGGCCATCTCTATGCGGTCATGGACTGCTTTTGCGAGCTGAGTCACAATCATCCTCAGTATCAAATTGCTGGTTACTGCCAGCAAAGTCCTGGTAAGATTAAATGGCCAATTGATAAAATGGGCCTGCCGCCGCCGCTCTACTTCAATGCCGGCATGTTCGTCTTCGAACCGAGCATTGCCACGAGTGAGGATCTGCTCTCCACCCTCAAAGTCACCCCCCCTACCCCATTTGCGGAGCAGGTACATAATTATCAATTATGAAGTTGTTGAGAGCTTTTTCGTCATTTGAGACTTATATTTTGCATGTCTTTTTGTAGGATTACTTGAATATGTTCTTTAGGGACATTTACAAGCCTATCCCTCTGGTTTACAATTTACTGATGGCTATGATATGGAGGCACCCGGAAAATGTTGAATTGGACAAGGTCAAAGTTGTCCATTATTGTACCTTGGTATGCGGCAAAATCTTGTTCATAACTAAGAAAGTAGACTGTTGACTTGACAATAGTCGATTAAGACACAATTATCTTCTTAAATTAATATTGAATTATACACCTAACGAACTTAGTTAGTTGCAGATAAATACGATGAATTCTGATATCATAGTCCAGTCTTCCAACTGTAGTTGTTCGTACCGTATCAAAGAGAGGCTAGATTAAGAAAATGTTGAAATCAACACTAAAAATTCGGCCTACATAGGTTGCAATAAATACCAAAAGAGGTAATTTTCTTTGTGTTTTATTAAGTTTATAATGTTTCTTGATTTTGTAGGGGTCAAAACCGTGGAGGTACACTGGAAAAGAGAAGAACATGGACAGAGATGATGTCAAGATGCTGATCAAGAAGTGGTGGGCCATCTACGAGGATGCCATGCTGGACTACAAGCCTGGGTCCACACTCTTCGGAGCTCAGGCGAGTGAAGTGGACTCATCGGCAGAGCTGAAGGCCGCGATGACAGAGATCAAGTTTGCAACCGCTCCCTCTGCCGCGTAATGAAGGCGCTGCATCAAGAGCCGGCACGTCAAGGGCATGCAGCCGTTGAGTTAATGGGTCCCAGTATGTTTTTGGGTTGGTCTGTGGGCTGCGTGTGTTAATTTCTTTTCCTTGGGGTATTTTAATTAGCATAATAAGCTGGACGCTACATCTTTAATGGAAAGAAAATGAATATAGTCTATACTTTAGGAATATCGGTATTATATGAGTTATCAACATTCAACCCCTTTTCTTTTTTGGGTTAATTGATAAATAATACCTCAAATTAATATACCTTATTGATTTTTTCGTTGCACTTATATACCCTAAATTACAAACCGTTCATAATTCGCTCTCTTCAGCTGACCATCAAAATCATCACTATTTTAAACAAAATCCATACGGTTTGTACTTTAGAGAATCTAAATATAGTGAACAAATAAACAAGGTATATAAATGGAAAGAAGGTGAAACATTGAGGTATCATTTAGCAATTAATCCTCTTTTTTTTTTCAAAAGGAAGAAGGTCATGAAACAAGCCATAGCTAAATAAAAACGCCTGACAAAAAAGACATTCAATGTCAATGATGATCTACAATCTAAAATCTAAAATAATTTTGTCAGAATAGCTCTTTTAACATGAATATAAAGCAAATGCAAAAGGACAAACATACACACCAGCTACTTTGTGAATAAGAAAACCATTAGGAGAAGATAAAAGAATGATGCTAAGATAATAAAAAACAAGTTTTCAGATTAATCCTGGGTCTCAAGTTCTTAGATCCATAAAAGGAAAACTCATAAGCAATTTCATAGAAAACACAACATATATGTTGTATATGGAAAACAACGTTCAAGATAACTTTTCCCATGGCCGACGCCCGCAACCTGCACCTAAGCCTGCAGGAGATAGAGATTACATTCATAACTACGCCAATAAAACCCAACCCAATTGCGACCCTTAAAAGGACTGAAATAAGACCTACCTTGTTAGCAATGTTGTTGGAAAGCCAGTCGAGCCCCTCATAAAGCCCTTCACCTGATGTGGCGCACGTGCTCTGTATGTACCTGTAGGCACCCAAAATGAAAATGAGTGGGTGATCATTCCCCTTACCCTAATATATTGAAAGGCATGATCCAAAATAAAGAGTGAGAAACAACCAAAATAAAAACTGCTCACCAATGGCGCTGGCGGAGAGAATGCAGCCCAAGTTTATCGGTGATTTCTGCTGCGTTCATTGCATTAGGAAGATCTTGTTTGTTCGCAAAGACCAGCAAAACAGCATCTCTCAACTCGTCCTATATCATTACATCATGATACAATAGCAAGTTCAATTTTGTGCAGAACTTATGACTTTAATAAATGAATAGGACATTTAAGATTACCTCATTCAACATTCTGTGGAGCTCATCTCTAGCCTCAACAACACGGTCTCGATCATTGCTGTCGACAACAAAAATGAGACCTTGGGTGTTCTGGAAGTAATGTCTCCACAGAGGTCGGATCTGATATAAAGGATGCCAACAATGAAATTTATCATAGTAGTTATGCACGAGGATCCTTAAATTTATAAGAGGTAAATCAATTTCCAGGGCAGATAGGATTTATAAAATAAAATTGATCCAAGAATTTACAAAAGGTTAATGAGATTGTTAGAATGGCATTATCGCTGGGCTCATCGGGTGATTGACCGTCAATTATGGCCACTGTGTTAAAAGTTTTAACAAGCCAAAGTGATTGTTAGCATACAGACTTGCTTTTTGAAAGTCATGATATTAATATATCTAATTCACCCAACTTCGTATCTTACAATCCAAGGACAACATCACATAAAATATATGCAAGGAAAGCTGACCGAATTCTTCTTGCCACGTACATTTGCTTTACTGAGTACCATTGGGGATTTGATTCCTAGTAATAATAGCTTTTTCCTCCTAAGCAAATGCAAGCCTTTCTTTCTTTTTTCTTTATCTTTTGTGCAGTTTTTTAGTCCTCTTAAAATGACACGAGTGGATAAATGTAACCGTTCTCATTAGGCTACCATTTCACTCAACTATGTATAAGAATTGCCTATGAAGTAGCAGTCCACTTCTTCCAAACTTAAGAGTGGGAGAAGAAATTTTATATTAACAATTAAACTTGACAATGAAGCACCGGAAGCAAATTTCTGTTCATGTGCATACCTTGTCTTGACCACCAACATCCCACACAGTGAAGCTGATGTTTTTGTATTCCACGGTTTCCACATTGAATCCTGACAAAAATGTAACATTAATCTCAATCAAAGTGGAACTTTTATCTAGTAGATAAAACATGAGATGGGGAAGGAGAGACCATTTATGTTACTCTTAAAAGAAAGAAACTGCAAGCGAAGGAAACTACTTGATCATGCTAGAAATTGGTTCTACATTAAAATTCATTTACAAACTTGTTTGTTAAATATTATAAATTAATAGCTTAAATGCGAGTTTTCTGCCAAACAATTCACATTAGAATAATTTAAAAGGCTAGAAATTTAGCTCATAGATTCTAATAACTATGCAGTAAGATATTTCCCTCGATTTTAAGAGATTAAGAGTAACTAGAATGCTAATTATATCTCCTAGTTTGTGTTAGCTTAGAACACTTACCAATGGTAGGAATGGTCGTAACAATTTCTCCCAGCTTCAGCTTGTACAAAATGGTGGTCTTACCCGCAGCATCGAGACCCACCATCAGAATACGCATCTCTTTCTTGGCAAAGAGACGGCTGAAAAGCTTAGTGAATGTAAGGCCCATCTTCACTGCTGTACAATAGAAAGAAACGGTATTTACTCATTTGAAATGCATGATGCAAGAATAAGTACACGTGCAACACATTTCACCCATACTCTATTTTATAGTTCCTTGATATAACTATACATAATGCAGCTTAGTAAGAGTAACTTGCTACAGATACTTGACTCCAAAATGAGGAACTTCCACCCCTCAAGAAGGGTTTCCATGCACCCACAACAAGAATATAATCTTTAATAAAGAAATTAAGGGCTTCCATGTCACTTTCACTTTAAACTGATAATTATAAAAGTATTATCCACAATCATATGTGATAAACATATGATATATATACAATCTAGTATGCATGCAAGGGTGCTTTGCTTCTATTTTTTTGGGGGTACAGTGACTTCAAGAAATACAATATTATATGGATATTAAAGTCATTATCATTGCCTAGCCATGAAGCCTTAAAATTCTAGTTTCGAGACTTCATATGGAAACTATTGCTAAGCATATGCTCTTGTGAGATTCTACAAAATTAAATAAAATGGTAATGATAAGATCAATTTTACCGGTGTTGGGGTCAAAAATTATAACCCCGGTTGACCAAGTCCAAGCCAAGTGGGCCCAAGCCCAAGTCAAGACCGAGCATGAAAGGGACCGGTCCCATGACAAAAAGAATGAAACAATAAATTAGTTAAATGTATTTTTTTAAATAAATGTATGGAAAATGGGCAAAAAGCCAAAATTTTGTTAACCCCATATCTTATGTGCAAAAAGAAATAAACACATGAGACATAGGGAGTCACAAGTGCCATTTGGAAAAAAACCCAAGAGGCTATTTGTAAAGCGTGTAACCTATAAAAGGCAAACATAATGAGAAAATCAAGAACAACTTTCATTCTCTCAGGCTTCTGTGCCTCATTCTTCCTTAAGGTTTTAAACCTTTTTCTCTTTTTTTGAATTAATTCAAGAGTTTAATTCTTCTTTTCCCAAAAAGAAATAGTTTTTCACCATAAAACCCTTAAAGAGAAGTTCAAATCTCCCATCAAATCTTTAAAAGGGAGATTTTAAATCTCACCGCCCCTTTTTTTCAAGATCTAACAAAAGGAAAGGATATAGAAGGAACCCATCTTAAAAGAACCAATTTTAGGGAAATCTAAAACTTGAAGAGAAGGAAAAGGGAGCTCTTTCAACCATCCAAGATCTAAATCCTTTAAGAGTTTAACTCCAAATAATCTCCGAGGAGCTCAACTCCAAGATCCAAATTCTTAAAGGAGTTTTAACCTCAAATCCAAATCTTTTAAGAATTTAACTCCAAATAAAAATCCTTTTTTTCTAAGAGTTTAACTCCAAAGTTCCTTGGGAGTTCAACTCCCAGTCCAGGGGCTAAACCCTTGGCCTGCCAGCGCCCAGTGCCCACACGCCACGTAGCGGCCATGTGCCATCTCACACGTCCTTAAGGCGCTTCTTACCCCTCTTTTTCCAACACGTTTCACACTCGAAGCACTTTCCCGTTAGAAAATTTTTTTCTAACAGGGCGCTGCTCCGCACCTCGCAAGGGGCTGCTAGCCCCGTTGACCCCCAGCCCACTATCCGGATAGCGGGATCCTCGTAAACTCTGCGAGGCCCCTGATATGTCCAAAACATCTTCAAATTACAACACATGCACAATGCACATTGAGCTCACATGACCCGTTTCACCCATCAATCGGAGGTTCTCTCGCTCCAAAATAGAGGGGTAATTAATGACAGCTTAGTCCGCGGCTGTCGGAGATTCAGATCCTTACAATCATTAAACCCCAGCCTACCCCAGACAGGAAGAACCTGTAATATGTCTGACAAACGACACATTCATATCTCAATAGGGTGATGAAAAACACTTTACAGATTCTGGCACGCCCGATGAGATCTCCTCTCTTCCCATATTTCGAATTAAACATTCATGCGAACTCAATCAATATATATATATATCGATTGCTTATACTGAAATCATGCTTCTTTGTACAGGATAACAGCTTTTAAACCGCAATTTGCAAACTCAGCGAGAATGTCTCCAAGAACCAGTTTAGTCTCAGAGGCAACTCCGATCCCTTATGTAGTCAAGATCAATGCCCGCGTGATTCTCCCCGCAAGTCTCAGTCGGCAGTGGGAGGAACCGCCCTGTCAATTTGGTTCCGTCATCATCTACCCTGCCGAAAACGCTCATTTGACATAGTTCTCGACAAACCAAGTGACCAAACCGACCTCAAGGAGCAAGAGGCCGAATGTTGTGATTGCCAAGACACCACAACCCAAATGTAAAATGGTGTTTGAACGACTCTCTGGTGCTCCAGCTGGAGGCAAGACTGCCGGTAAAAAGGGCATCATCAAACGTCGCGGACAAGCTCAGACGACACTTCCGACAAGTGCACAATTAGGCGTATCTCCAAAGCTCTCCATCGCTCGGCCTACGGCGGCTTCCCGAAGAGCCGAAGCCTGCCAAGTGCTCAAAACAGAAAAATTGAGACAGAAGCGGCTAAGATATAGAGCAAACAAGAAGGCCAAAACTCCGGTCAAGTGCAATTTTGTGAGATTCCAAGAACAAGGTTACCCTGCGACGACAGCTGAGTCGGCCGTAACAGTTAGCAATTCTTTCGAACCTCTGAAGTGGGTTCAGAAAAACGCCATGACCGCCAGAATCAAGACAGCAATCCGAACGATACTACAAAGAGACGTGTCCCAGCCCCAACATAAAAAGCATGACACCGTCTCTTCAAGAGTCTATCAGGCGCTCTGTGTCGTGCGAAAGCAGCGAGGCAAACCTAAAAAAGAAGCGCCGGCACCACTCAAGAACTCAGCAGGCCAGCCGCCTTCAATCGATTGTCTGTTAACGAAACAGAAGGGCCACGATAGCAGTCGGCAAAATCAGCTGCTAAGGATGAAAAGACGGCCGGATATGTTATCCATACGGTCTACATAGCGGGCACGCATCCCACGACAACCTGCACAGCAAAAGTAAAGATGGGATCGCCACATCCCAAGCCTAATCTGGCTTGAATACGGTTGTCACTTTCCAAGATCAGCCGCCTTCGCATAATGATACAAGCCCTCTTGATGGGGCCGATAAGTAGAAAGACCCATCGGTCCATGTGGAGTCAAGCTCGAACAACGAGGAAAAGCCGACTTTCCATCCCAGGACCGCAGAGCAGGAGCTGCTTTAAGAGCTCCGAAAACGGCTCTGGAGCAAAGATAAAGCGATGGCCAAGTTTTACTCAAAAATTGATGACCTAACGAACGTCGTGATGCAGCTCACGGCTCAAGTCGCTCGGGCACCTTTCAATCAAGCGCATGTCTCTACGGTGATAATGATCCGAAGCAACCTATGAATGTCCCTTTAGGTCCAAGTATGGGAGAGCTACGCGAGAGCCAGCCACATTCCACTTCTAGAGACGTCTTGGTCCCGGATGGCACTATTCCGCTAACACCGGATTAGATGATGGATTTGGTCACCAGCAAAGTGAAAACATTGGTGGCCAAAGCCGAGGCCCAGAAGGACGTTGGCAGCAGTGGGAGGCCATACCCCGCACAGTACGATCTGATCGAATTCCCCAACGGCTACGTCATTCCTAAGTTCGGAAGATTTGACGGGACGGGAAACGCAAATTAGCACGTCATCCACTTTAAAGTGTCGTGCGGAAATACAAGGGCAATGATGCACTCCTTCGTCAGTTTGTCAATAGTCTGACCGGTGTTGCTTGCGACTGGTACACAAGCATACCAAACGGGTCCGTCACCACTTTCACCTAAATGGAGCCTCTGATTCGGCAAAGATCGAGTGTTCGTGATAAAATCTCCATTGCTGACCTTGTGAGAACCAAGCCGCGGAAGAACGAAACCAACACGGACTTTATCGCCCAATGGCGTAATCTCATGGTCAAGTGCGAACCGCCGCTGGAGCAGGACCGGTCCGTTAACCTTCTCATTGGGAACCTCAGCAATTGGATGGTCCCATTCTTATGTACAGCAGGCCTCAAGACGTTTCAAGAGCTGACTAAGAGAGTTCAAATATTGCAACGTTCGAAGCAAGAGTCTACTCCGGACTCTCAAAATGACAAGCCTTGAAAGAACCGAAAGGATGACCACCGTAAAAGCAGGAATTCCAATAATACCAACGCCTTCAATGCGTCTGACAATGAAAACAAGCGAAAAGAGAACGGATCGAAAACAGACCGGTCTCGAAAACCAGTGCTGTTGGGGTCGAAAATTAGACCCCGGTTGACCAAGTCAAAATCAAAGTCAACCCCAAGTCAAGTGAGCCCAAGCCCAGGTTAAAACCGAGCATGGAAGGGACCGTCCCCATGACAAAAAGAATGAAGCCATAAATTAGTTTAATGTAATTTTTTTAGAAATAAATGTAGGGAATATGGGCAAAAAGCTAAAATTTTGTAAACTCCATGGCTTATATGCAAAAACAAATAAGCACATAAGGCAGGGGGTGGCACAAGTGCCATATGGATAAACCCAAGGGACTATATGTAAAGTGTGTAGCCTATAAAAGGCAAACATGATGAAAAAATCAACAAGAACTTTTCATTCTCTCAAAAAAATTCTAGGGTTTGTGCATCCTTCTCCTTTCTCTCAAGTTCTCTCTTTTCTTTTCATTTCCAATTAAATAAAGAGTTTAACTCTTCTTTTTCCAAAAATAAATGGTTTTTCACCATAAAACCCTCGAAGGGGAGTTCAGATCTTCCATCAAATCCCTAAAAAAAGAGATTTTTAATCTTACCTCCCTTTTTCTCCAAGATCCAGCAAAAGGAGAGGAGGAATAAGACCCGTCTCCAAAAATCCCATTTTGGGAGGATCTGAGGCTCCAGGAAGAAAAAATGGGTCTCTTTTGATCATCTCCGAAGATTTTCGAGGAGTTCAAATCCAAGATCCAAATTCTCAAAGGAGTTTAACTCCACATCCAGACCTTTCAGGAGTTTAACTCCAAATCCAAGCCTTTCAGGAGTTTAACTCCAAATCCACATTCAATTTCTTATATAGGAATTTAACTCCAAATCCAAATTTTTGAGAGTTTAACTCCAAATCTGTATCTAATTCCTGTCTAGGAGTTCAACTCCAAAACCCCTCGGGAGTTCAACTCCCAGCCCAGGGGCTAAACCTTTTTCTCCGCTAGTGTTTCCAGCGGCCGCGTGTCGCGCACGTGACCTGCGGGCACGCGGGACACGTGACCCACGGGCGCCCACACGCCACTCACGCGTCCTTAGGACGCTCTTCACCCCCTCTTTTTTCCTCACGCTCCACACTCAAAACACGTCCCCCGTAAACTCTACGAGGCCTCCGATATGTCTAAGTCCCCTTCAAAGCACAACACACGCACAGTGCATATTGAGTTCGCATGATCGGTTTTACCCGTCAATCGGAGGTTCTCTCGCTTCAAAAGTAAGGGGTAATTAACGGCAGTTTAGTCCGCAGCTGTCGGAGATTTGGATCCCCGTAATCAATAAACCTTAGCCTACCTCAGGCAAGGGTATATGTAATACGCTTGAAAAGCGACACGTATTTCCCATCTCAATAGGATGACGAAAAACACCCTACAAATGCTAAGAGGAAAAGGGCCTTCCTTAGAGGAAAAAAAGAACGAGGTTTACTCTTTCATAAGGGACAAGGTCCACAAGATATTCAAAGATGCCTTGAACAACGGTCTACAATTGCCCTAGTCGAAGAGACCCCACAAAGCAAAAATGACCGACAATGCCTGTATTGCCCGTACCACAGAGTAGTGAGCCATGCGATCGAGAATTGCTATATTTTCAGAGACTGGGTCGAGAAGCAATACAAGACCGGAGAGATCGAACTGTCCAAGAGTGTGTCGGTGAACAATCAAGCTGCAAGCGCCAATTTTATACAGACACAAGCCGAAACTTTCTGAGAGCAGACAACTGAACCCGCTATCCCGAGAAATGAAACTGACTCGCCGCGGCCTCTATGGAGCATGCACATGTCTAAAAAGATGAAGAAAATGCTAAAACTACTTCAGAAAAAGCCCATAACAGAATGGGAAGGGTAGAAAGAGCCTACCGTTTCAGTTACTAATTCGGCTCGATCATGCTCAAAATCCAAAAAGCTCAAGAAGAAAAAGAGCGCGGCTCGATGCAAAAAAGAGTCTGCGGGAAGATCGACCATTCAAAAATATAACGATTCTCTCAAAGACTATGAACGACTATGAACAAAAGGAAAAGACTTTAATCCAATTGAAGGAGTTCTTCTCCGTAGAAACGGCTGAGATTTTGGAGGAGCTAGAAGAAAATTCCGATGAAGAAATCCCTATTGTGACCTGCTACGTCGTCCACCTTGGCAGCGACTTTGAGGAAGGGCTTTATTTTCCCGAAAAGGATGGGGAGCTCTCCACGAAGGCCAACCAAATCAAGCTCAGAAGCGGCACGGTCCTACCGTCGAAGCAAGACAACGTCCTGAAAGAGAAGGAAAAACAGGTCGCTGATGAAGAAAATGGCATAGAGCCGACTCATGAAGATTCGAGTTCTTCTCTGGTAGATTACAATATCTTGGCTCACCTCCAGAAGTTTCCGTCTCTCTTAAGCATCTATAATGCTTTGGTCCTATCCAAGGAGCTCAGAGATACTTCTCATTCATGCCCTGCAAAACCCTGAGCGGTATCGGGCTCGTTTAGCGGAAATTAATATGAAAGAGATCTAGTTCACTCTACATACAGCCGCGGTCACATTTAAGGATGAAGACCCATTACTAGGAACAACTGAGCACAACCAACCGCTCTACGTACGATAAGTAGTTGGTAAGAGGGAATTTTTGCACGGAGACCAGATTAATCGCATATTGATTGATTCGAGATCCTCAGCGAACATCATAAACTTGCGAACCCTGAAAAGTTTGTCAATAGACGTCTGACACCTATCAAGGAAAAGGATAGTTATTCAAGGCTTCAATCAAAACTGTCAGCAAGTTCTAGGGTCCATACCTTTGTAAATCAAAATTGAGGATCTGCAAACCGAAACTAAAATATACGTGATCGACGTTTACACGTCTTATAAGATTCTCCTGGAACAGCCGTGGCTCCACGATTATGGCATCGTTCCGTCAACTCTCCATCAGTGCATGAAGTATACCAAAAATGGCGAAGAAAGGCACATTGACGAAGACATCTAGCCGTTCGGTGTGCGTTTAGTCCGATATGAAGATTCTCGGTACTTTGTGAACCTCCAAAGTGCTGAACCACAACCGACCAAAGACAGAACGACTCTGAAACTCAAAAGCAAATCTAAGCCGGCTGCAACTTTCAAAAGCAAAAACCCTCAAGTGCGTCCGCATTTTGGCAGTGACACTGATGAGTCCGACGCTGGAAGTCCGTCCTTTCGTAAAACTCGTCCTCATTTCGGTAGCGATACGGGCGAGTTTGATATTGAAGGCCATCCGGCAACAAGATTCGTCCTTATTTAGGCAGTGACACTGAAGAATCAAAAGAAGAGAACCCGTTTTATTACAGCTATGCAAATTAGGCTCTTATGCAACAAGAGACCTTCGAAGTTACAGAAGGATCCTTAGCCGTCACAAGGGTGCCGGAACAGATGTGCAAAGAGCTCGATGCATTATCAATCTCCACCGTGGACCAGCTAAAAACCTTCTACGTTTCCGGAATGAAAAGTGGACAGAATATCTTGTTTTATGGGTCAAATTCTGTTGTGCACCCGGACGATTTGTCTGTCGCGTGCCTTCCCTATAAGAGAGACATAAGAGCCGTCCTCAATTCTAGATATTATGCGCCCGAGATGCGGGAATACTTTAAAAAGTGCTGGTGTCGGTTATATCAAGCAGACTTCGAAGCGAGGTTTTATGAGGGGTTGTGGCATCCGCCTCAGATCCGAGCACTCATCGATGGATGAATCCCAGATAGACGGGGCACAGGTTTTATTCAACCTGACGTTAAGACATGTTACATGATCTATGTTGGTGAAGCCGACAAGAAGTCAAATGATTACGACGAGCTAGCCGAGCCAGAAGAAGCCCCTCAAAAGTTTGAAGATGGCAGACAAGCAACCTTCGACGAGCTAACCGAGATTGATTTAGGAATGCCCGATAATTCAAGGCCGACCTACATCAACTCACTCTTGTCAGAAGAAATGAAAGAACGGATAATCGCCCTGCTCCAGGAGTTCGTCGACTGCTTCGCGTGGACGTACAAAGAAATGCACGGCCTCTCCTGAAGTGGCCGTGCATAAACTGGCTATATCTCATCATGCCAAGCCAGTCAAACAAGCTCCTCAAAAAGTGAGAAGGGAGCTGGAAGAAAAGGTCATCGAGGAAACCAAGAAACTCATCGATGCCGGCTTTATCAGAGAAGAAAAATATACGAATCGCATACATCGTCCCAGTGAAAAAAGAATGGACGGATCCAACCTTGCATCGATTTCAGAGACCTTAACAAGCCAAGCCCTAAAGATGATTTCCCGCTTCCAGTCATGGAAATGATGGTGGACGACACCTCAAATTACGAGCTGTTCACTTTCATGGATGGTTCGTCTGGGTACAATCAGATAAAAATGTAGCATGAGAATGAGAAGCATACAGCATTTCAAACCCCAATCGGCATGAACTGTTACAAAGTGATGCCATTTGGACTGAAAAACACAGGTGCCACACATCAAAAGGCAATGACCAAGAGCTTTGACGACTTAATCCATAAAGTCGTCGAATGTTATGTCGATGATTTGGTCGTCAAGACTAAAGCCAAGGCCGATAACATCCAAGATCTTAGAACCGTTTTCACCAAACCGAGGGAACACGATATGAAGATGAATCCTCTAAAGTACGCTTTTGGCGTGTCATCGGGAAAATTCTTGGGCTTCATAGTTCGACATCGGGGGATCGAAGTTGACCCAGCAAAGATAAAGGCATCGTGGAGATGCCTCCTCCAAAGAATCTGACGCAGCTAAGATCCTTTCAAAACAAGCTCGCTTACGTACGAAGGTTTATCTCGAACCTATCGGGAAGATGCATGCCTTTCTCAAAGCTCATGAAAAAAGGTGCTCCCTTTGTCTAGGACGCTGAATGTCAAGCGTTCGAAACCATCAAACAGTACCTGTTGCATCCTTAGTGCTTGCTGCTCCCATTCCAAATAAACCAATGATTCTCTAAACTGTCATGCTAGATGAATCGCTCAGCGCGCTCCTTGCCCAGCATAACAAGGAGGGAAAAGAAAATACCCTCTACTACCTCAGTCGAACACTAGTCGGGACGGAACATAACTATTCCCCGATCGAAAAGCAATGTCTGGCCCTGATATTCAATGTGAAGAAGCCGAGACACTCTCTGCTCGCTCATCGGGTTATGCTGATCTTCAAGGTCGACCCGCTTAAATACTTAATGACCAAAGCAAGCCTAGCCGGCAGAATGGCAAGATGGGTTGTCATGCTGCTTGAGTTCGACATAGTCTATATTCCACAGAAAGCAGTAAAAGGACAAGCACTCATCGAATTCCTCACTGCTCATCCTATACCTGAAGGGTCACCGCTCAATTGCGAGTTACTCGACAAACAAGTGCCGCATCTCGAAGATAACGAACCATGATAGGAGCTCTACTTCGATGGAGGCTCGTCAATGAGGACCTCCAGCAAATCAAGCATCCCACAGATAAAAACAGGAATAGGATTGGTGTTCATCACGCCATCGATGAAAACCCTACGACGTTTTTTCGCTCTCACCGAGCCTCGTACAAACAATGAGGCCGAGTATGACGCTCTGGTAGCTAGTCTGGAGCTTACCATAGAAATGGAAATCCTCCGGCTACGGGTCTACGGTGATTCCCTGGTTATCGTCAACCAAGTAGCAACTACAAGATATATAAACCCGAGTAAGCTCGGTACAGAAGCCGGGTGGTGGAGCTCATGAAACAGTTCACCCATATTGAACTAATAAGAGTTCCTAGGGCGTTGAACGGAAAAACCGACGAACTCGCTCGCCTAGCCAAAGAGCTGGCTGAGCCCGACATTGATGAAATTCTGATCACGGTCAGAAATCGGCAAATTCTGCCTATAGTCTCTTTACAAGAAGAGGAAAGCGCATAACAAAATAGCAATCCTGCCGAAGAAACTCTGATAATTCAAGACGAGCCCGATTAAAGAGAGCCCTTCATAGAGTACCTTCGATATGACAAGATGCCTGAAGAAAAATCTGCGAGGGTTCAGTTGAAGAAGAGAGCCCTCTGAAATGTATTTGTAAGTAATACGCTATACCGCAAATCATATGACCAACTCTGGCTCAGGTGTCTATCATCGGCCGAAGCCCAAAAGGTCATGAAAGAAGTTCACTCGGGCGTCTGCGGAGCTCACCAATCCGGCTCCAAGATGCGGCTTCAAATCAAACGACTTGGGTATTACTGGCCTACCATGATAAGGGATTGCGAAGAGCATGCGAAAAAGTGTCATCTCTGCCAAATTCACGGCGACTTCATTCACAAGCACCCCAATCCACTGCATCCTACGATGGCGTCATGGCCCTTCGAAGTTTGGGGCACCGTCATATAGTTGGCCCGATTGATCTTCCGTCATCCAAATGCCACCGGTTCATATTGGCCGCAACTGACGACTTCTCCAAATGGGCTGAAGCTATCCCACTAAAAGAAGTCAAGACAAAAGATGTTCTGACGTTCTTCAGGCATAATATTCTATACCGCTGCGGTACACCTAGAAGTATCATTTCTGACGAGCCTTCTTTCAAGAGCTACAAAGTCTCAAGGTTCGCTACACGACACAAGATAACCCAGAGATATTCCTCTATCTATAATCCAAGAGCCAATAGACTAGTCAGAGCCTTCAATAAAACTCTATGCAAGCTCCTGAGAAAAAATACTTCAGCCAATAAGAGAGACTGGAATCTCAAGCTCCACGAGGCGTTGTGGGCATATCGTGCCACGCACTGTATTCCAACTCGGTCCACTCCATACTCATTACTCTTCGGAGTAGAGGCAATCCTCCCCTTCGAAATCGAAATTCCAAGCCTAAGAATGGCTGTCCGGCACGATTTGACGGAGAGAAAAACATTCTCCTTCGGCTCGAAAAACTTGACGCTCTCGAAGAAAAGAGACTCGCAGTACAGCAAAATCTGGAGCTGTACCGAGCCCAAATGTCACTGGCCTATGATAAAATAACCCGTCTCCGTCCTTTTAAGAAAGGTGAGTTAGTGTTGGTCCTCAAAAGACCGATCATCCCTAATCGACATGCCAAGGGAAAATTCAAGCCTAACTGGAAAGGACCATACGTCATTGAGAAAGTGTTTGATAGAGAATCCTACAAGCTGATAAATGTCGAGAGAGAAAGGCCCATGACACCCATCAATGCGTGATATCTCAAGAAATACTACGCGTGAATACTCCAAGTCGTAGATGAACTGAGCATACCAGCGCTACGGTCTGGATCATACATCCTGTAAAACCATATACAATCCATGGACGCAAACGATCCATATCTCTCCCGAGTCCTATCGGCGAGACTTACATCTGAAGTCCTACAGGCGATGAAGCAAAAAAAATGTATGTCTACAAACAAAACGGGCACGAATGAAAATTCGAAAAAGCTCCGTGAGTAAATACAGCAGGACTGCCGACGAATTTGTGAAAACCCGAAAGAACGCATGCTCATGAAAAAAGAGACGAAAATACACTCGCAAAGTCCTCTCAACCTTGTGAAAAGAATATCCCTGCGTGAGATCCTTCCGACTCACAAAGAAAGCAACACACTTAGAAATCCTCATGATTCATAAGAAGAATATACACCTGCGAGATCCTCTGACTCGTTGGGAGAAAATGCTTTTATAAGATCTTTACAGCTCATAAAATTAAAAAGCAGATCTAAACATGTCTCCTAAGTCATCGCTCCCCAACGGGCAACGACAAATGATGAGTAGCTCCTGACACCACGCTTCAGTGTTAGCGGTGCTGACGCCGACCCAAAACTCGAATCCTAAGTTTTCCCAAGGCTAATAATGAGTCGCTCTTGGCACTATACTTCAGTATTAGTGGTGTTGATGTAGACCCAAAACCCAAGTCCTCTCGGGGCAAATGATGAGTCGCTCCTGGCACCACACTTCAGTATTAGCGGTGCTGATGCAGCCCCAAAACCCAAAACCCAAATCCCAAGTACTCCCAGGACATATGATGAGTCGCTCCTGGCGCTATTCCAGTGTAGCGATACTGATGCCAAACAAAATCTAAGTCCCGCGCAAATTCAAAAATCCCGTTAAACAAGACAGAAATCAAACAAATCAAATCGTCTCACCCGGCAGCGCTTCCAAGCTAAAAAAATCCTGCTGGATGGATAAAAGACTGTCAAAACAAATCAAATCAACAAGTCAACCAATGACTTCCTCGGCGTAATCAAGCTTTACCCTGGAAACAAGTCAACCAATGACCTTCATGGCGGAATCAAGTTCCACCTCGGAAACAAGTCAAATCCCGACACTGAAAGAAGCGGAGCAAGTCAACTTCATTCCCGATATCGCAAAAAACGGAGCAAGTCAAGTCAAATCAAACCTCGACACCGCAGAAAGCGGAGCAAGTCAAATCCAACCCCGACACCGCAGAAAGCGGAGCAAGTCAAATCCAACCCCGACCGTCCAAGTCGCAAAAATGAAAGCACCGACCGTCCAAGTTGCAAAAATGAAAGCATCAACCGTCTAAGTCGCAAAAATAGCAACACCGACCGTCCAAATCGCAAAAAATGCAGCATCGATCCTCCACATAGAACCAAACTAAATCAATCTCCATATAGAACAAGATCCATCAATTTCATGCACACAACCCAAACACGTGGCGTGCATTTATTGATGGGAGCACTTTGTTGGGGTCAAAAATTACACCCTGGTCGACCAAGTCAAAATCAAAGTCAACCCACAGCCAAGAGGGCCCGAACCGAAGCAAAGGGGCTCAAGCCAAAGTCAAGACCGAGCATAGAAGGGTCCGGTCGCATGACAAAAAGAATAAAGCAATAAATTAGTTTAATATAATTTTTTAAATAAATGTATGAAAAATGGACAAACAGCCAAAATTTTGTTAACCCCACGGCTTATGTGCAAAAAGAAATAAGCATATGAGACATGAAGAGGCACAAGTGCCATTTGGAAAAAGCCCAAAGGGCTATTTGTAAAGTGTGTAGCCTATAAAAGGCAAATATGATGAGAAAATCAAAAACAATTTTCATTCACTCATAATTTCTAGGGTTCTGTGCCTCCTCCTTTCTCAAGATTTTAGGCATTCTTCTCTTTTTTTGTGTGAATTAAATCAAGAGTTTAACTTTTCTTTTTCCAAAAAGAAATAGTTTTCACCATAAAACCCTTGAAGGGGAGTTCAAATCTCCCATCAAATCACTAAAAAGGAGATTTTAAATCTCACTGCCCTTTTCTCCATGATCCAACAAAAGGAGAGGAGGAAGCAGGAACTCATCTCAAAAGAACCCATTTTAGGGAAATCTAAAGCCTGAAAAGGAAGAAAAGGGACATTTTTTCACCATCCAAGATCTAAATGCTTTAAGAGTTTAACACCAAATCAATCTCTGAGGAGCTCACCTCCAAGATCCAAATCCTTGAAGGAGTTTAACCCCAAATCCAGATCTTTTAGGAGTTTAACTTCAAATAAAAATCTTTCTTTTTCTAAGAGTTTAACTCTAAAATCTCTCAGGAGTTCAACTCCCAGTCCAGAGGCCGGGCGCGTAACACACTGACGCCCCGAATCCCTCGGGAGTTTTCCCAGTCCAGAGGTCGGGCCCGTAACATGCTGGCGCCCGGCGCCCACACGCCGGGGGCGTGACCAATTGGCGCCCCGCGACGGGCGCGTGACCCATTAGTCACATGCCATCTCAAGCGTCCTTAAGACGCTCATCTATCTTTTTCCCACACGTTTCACACTCGAAACACATACCATCTCACGCGTCCTTAGAAATTTTTTTTCTAACGGGACACTGCCCCGCACCCCGCAAGGGGGCTGCTATCCCTTTTGACCCCCGGTCCGCTATCCGGATAGCGAGGCCCCCGTAAACTCTGCAAGGCCCCTGATACGTCCAAAACACCTTCAAAACACAACACACGCATACTGCACATTGAGCTCACATGACTAGTTTTACCCGTCAATCGGAGGTTCCCTCACTCCAAAAATAAAGGGGTAATTAACGACAGCTTAGTTCGCGGCTGCCGAAGATTCGGATCCCGCAATCATTAAACCCCAGCCTGCCCCAAGCAGGAGGAATCTGTAATATACCTGACAAGCGATATGTATTCCTATCTCCATAGGATGGCGAAAAACACTTTACAACTAGCCTTGTGATGAGAGCGTCAATACACTACTCTAAAGGACAATTGACAGTCTCGTGTGACCAACAAAGGTAACTATTGACTTTTAGATGTATGATCCCTATCTAACAGTACATTTGAAGCAACGCTATCTTCAAGTGAAGAGACCTCAAATTGCCAAGTCAAAAAAACAAAATCAAAAAGAGTGTGATGAAGGAAATAACTTTCTAAAGAAGATATTTGTAATAGATTACTTTTTGCTTGCTTTATATTCTGATATCCAGAACCAGTTTTAAAGGAAAGAGCCTAGACTAGCTATTGTGGCACTTACACCCACAAATTATACTCACTTATTATTGACAATTACCATTCATTTTTGTTCAAATTTTTTTATAACTATTATGCATGCTAAGTTGATAACATATAGCACATGTGAGAGGTGGATCAATTCTTCATCAATGGGCAATCGCCGGATCAAGGGCTATTATTCAGAATAACTAGTTGAGTTTACTTTTCCCTCTTACATGGTTAACAATTTCCTTCCAAAAAGGTCAAAAAGAAAGTGAATAAAATAAAAATACTCGACATACAACTACATAATAGGTATAGGTAACTTCCAACTTTAAACCTACACTTAATGACAATTGTTGCAATTTAAGGAAAGCATAATGTACCATAAGCCTCGAACTAGGCTCCTTTATAAGAATTAACAATGGCACATATAGAAGGAAGTAAGGAACTATTGAATCATTCGGGTTGGCGCGTTAATTTGGCCATGCCCTTGGTACCTAAATTCATAAGGATGCATTCAGACAACTCGACTGCCATAACCTAGGCTACATGATGATCCTCAAGTAGGTGAATTGCCCTAAGGGTGTAAGAGACTGGACGAAGATCTACTTCCTGGATCCATTAAAAGTTCTTCGACTCCTCGGCCATCGCAATCCGATCTCTGTATGGAGCAACTCTATACCTTAGGAGGAGCATTGAGAGAGACTTGCTACAATGTGGACTCGAGTTGTACATATATTTGAGCTAGTTTTTTACTATGCATCCATCCGACTTGGTGCTACCCTTTGAATTTCATTCGGGGGATCGCCTATCACAAAATTGGGGTTTCAACTGTCGGTGGCCTCATGTTGGGCTTAGCTCCACTCCCGAAGATGAAAATTGGAACCGAGTTCTGACCAGACTTTTTGTCAAGTGATCAACCAAATTTTTCTATGAATGCACATAGTTTAGTGTTATATGTGGGTGTGTAGCATAATAGCCATTTCATTGACTTGTATCTTATATGCGGATAAAGCGCGTCGGTTCCTGTTTAACTAGTTCAACAACTTTACAACCACAATGAATAGTAGTAGGAGCCCAATACAAATCCAGAAATTGATTTAATATCTTGCGAATCGGTTGCCCAATTAGCATCTATATAGGAAGGGTTTGAATACCGATACAAATACGGATTCGCAGATTCACAATTTTCCAAAATCGTAGGATATGAGATAGGCTTTTTAATTAAATAAATATGAAGATATATTACGATACCCATATAAATATATAAAATATAAATAAGAGAATAATGGAAGAAATGTGCCATAGGAGGAAATTTCCTTCTATAGCGTCGAAAAAATACATCCATTTTTTCCGACGATCGGCATCCATAATCTTCATCTTTATCATCTAAGATGTGGATACACCAAATTTCATGTGATTTCATCACTTTTTTACCGTTGATTTAGTGAATGCAAAATTAACGGTTTACCGATAATATAACTTTTTACATTGCTAATTCAACGGTGAAAAAGTGATGGAATCACATCAAATTTGGTATATCCACATCTTACATGATAAAGATAATGATGATGAGTGCCAATCGTCGAAAAAATCATGGAGAATATAGATTTTTGATGCCACTTAACGAAAAAGCCTCATAGGGCCTCTATTCTTCATTATTCTTAATAAATAATAGCATTCTGTTAGATATTCAAAGCACTTTCAAATTTTTTAGTCTTAATTTGAGAGAGAGAAAAAAGGCGTTTCGAGAGACAAGTCCGGACGAATTCGAGAATTTCGGACTTCGCTTCGCGATCGGGGACATTCCTAAGGGATTTACAAGTATCCATGCTTTATAGATAGCATCAATATAGCCCATTCAGCTGCTCCCACGGACGCAGATTAGATCTTAATTGTCCTGGACGTAGAGATTTTCATAGGCCCCGGGGAGGGAGTCAATCGATCTTTTCTAGGATTCCAACTCACGTCACGCACGGAGATCTTTCCATTGATTGAGTGGAGGGCTCGGCTGCCCCGACTCTCAAAGGTTAGGTTACTACCCGCCTCTACGGAAGAGGTATTTTGTATCGCCTAGAGGTCGTATAGATCAGAACCCGAAGCGAGTTGAACGAAAGCCCTACCCATAGCTAAGCTACAACTTCCGGCGCTTCAAAGGTAGTTTACTTGCCGACTTGTAAGTTAAGAGCTTAGATTCTAAGGTACCTCTCATATATCTAAATATTCTTGATGAAAGCACTTTTGGCCTTACAAATGCTAATAGTAAAAGATTTTGACGATAGCAATTCTACTTACAGGTAAATAAGAATCAAATAGTCTGTGCTATTTTGTTGAGTGAATCCGTTGGCAACTGGTCTAGCTTCGTATTTTTTTCCATACTACCATCAGTTCTTAGCTTCTTTTTGAATAATCGTATACATGCAACTAGTTTATTTCCAAAAGACAAACCAGTTGAAACGACGCAATCCAACCTTTTCATTTCACTATCTATCGCTTCCTCTAAAAAGGGGCATCCATAGAAGATATGGCTTCTCCAAATGAACTTGGATCTCCCTCTACTAATGACATATAAAAATCATCCCCGACTCGCATATAGCTCTAAAGATTTTTAGATTATATTTTCTTTTCGGAGGGGATTACCGTCTGTTTAGCAAAATGAAAAAAAATTGATCTCAATCAATTATCCTAAATAATTAACTGATTAAATAGGCTTGAATTGGCTCTTTCCTTTGTGGCATGCACAATAACTACAGAAATTTAAACCTAAGAATGGCTGGTAATAAATCCAATAATCAATGGGATTAATCTGTGGTGTAATTGCCGCAACAGCTTGTTTCGACTCTTGCCTATAGGCTATATAACTAGGCCTGAATACGAGGGCATAAAGCAAACAAAAAAAATAATCGATTATAAAACTCTTCTTTAAAAGTGTTCTCCTATCAAACACTTATTGATTATGTCTTTTCAATCGGGCATCCGTTTCCTGTTTGAGGTCTCTCCGCTCGAAAGTCATGCCACTTCGAGCTTACCGGTAAATAGGGGACTGTACATGTAAAGGTCAATAACTGCCTCGTCTGGTCACACAAGGCAGGCAATTGTCCTTTAGGACAGCATGCCAATGCGCTCATCCCGAGGCCGGTAACATTATTCTTATCATCTTCACTTTATTCATTCTGCAGCAAACATAATATAACAGCTCTCCCTTCAAGATATTGGGCTGCACTGAAAATTAACCTATCTTAACCAGAAAAAGAACACCAATGATATAAAATTAATTGTCTCTAAGATAAGTCAACCGATGTCATGAGAACGAAAAAAATACATAAAATGAAACCAATTCCAAATCTAACGAGAATTAGCCCATCCCTTTTCCTGATTCTGAATCCAAAACATAAATCCAAACTAGAAATCTCAGATCTACAATCTATTAACCGCGAAAAGAATATTTTTTTCTGCAAAAACGGCATCGTCACAAACAATTACGATCATATCACGCCATAAAACCTCAAAAGACCAATAAATTCTACAATTCAAATCTCATTCAACTCATAACAAAAAGGGAACGCAGAACCCTGGCTACGGGATCTCACCGTCTGATGATCGAATTCAGCAATGAATCATGAAAAAACCTAGATCTAGAGATGGAGAGATCGCTTACGAATTTGGGGGGCAGCGATGCGATCTGAGGCTTTGGAAACTCGAGCTGCCGTCTAGATCCCTAACGAAATGCAAGGGGGGTTGTTTTTATAGAGCGAAAAAATGAAGCTAGGAACTAACGGCGTTAACTTTGTCATTTTGACATCATAGCTCTGAAAGCAGTGGAATGCAAATTCAAGTTTCTGTTTTCGTTTTAGGCCCCTAAAACTTGCTGAATTTGCCCCAAAAAAAACCCTTAAAACTTCATAATAGTGAAAACAACCCTCATATTGTCTAAAAATACTATTTTAGTCTCCGAGCTAAAATTACATCCAAAATCAAGTTGAATCAAATGGAAACTACTGTAAACAACTTCTAAACACCAAATATGATCATGCAAAATTTTCAGCTCCTTTTCATATCTGCATAATAAGTTTATTTAAGTCGAAAAAAGATTGATTTAGTTGCTTATTGTTGCCCGGCGTCTAGATGGCCTGACGAAACTAATACACAACCAACTTTTTCCTTTTTGCTAATTTATCAGACATAACAGATTAATAATTTTTTTTGAATAAAAACCATGACAACTCGAACAATACATACATAAATTAAATTCTGTATTTCAAGAGTCAATATATCAATGAAAAGAAATGTAAGGAAGACAGCAAGACATGCACTCACATATTTGCTAAAAGCCATGGATTAAAAATAGCTGTATATCTTCACTGAATGTCAGTAAATTTGCTATGCTTATTAGTCATATAGCAGCGGATAAATAAACAGACAATAAATAAAAGCATGCCTTCTCTGCGTTCTTGCTGAACCTACCAGCACATTTACCAATTAAATAACAAGGAATCATGGTTATCAATATAAGCTAAATGAAAACATAAAGAATCGCCCACCAAAATAATCTATACAAACCCAATTTACACCTCAAACCCAATCCCTCAAAAAAATTTAAAATAAAAATAATAAATAGCAACAAATCTTCACGAGATTGAACTGAAACTCTCTACAGGATCGGACTCTTCGAGCATTGCTGCAGCCTGAAAGCAATCTGCAGCATCGGCCAATTTCCCATCCTCTTTATGAATCATTCCTAAATAATACCAGGCCATTCGGTTTGTGGGTTCAAGCCTTAGAGCATCGGAGAGGAAACTTCTTGCTACAGGTAGAGATTTCGAGCCCATTTTCCATAGAAGGGAGCCAAGTGAGACTTTTGAAGGTACGAAGTCCAGATCCATGGAAAGGGAGTTTCTGTATGAAGCCAGTGCTTGTTGGAATTCTCCACGGGCTTCATGCATTGAACCTAAGAATCATAGAGACGGGTAAGACAATTCGGTTGACATAACATTCCCTTTTCAATTGGAATGCTATTGTAAGTAGTAAATATTTTAGACAACATTCATTCATTTGTTTGTTTAGTTGAAATGTAACTTTAGTTCTAAACATAACTATTATTCCTTTTGTTTTTATTCTTTCTGTGCAGCGGATATAGTTGGAATTTGAGCGCAAAATAAACTGCATGTTTTCCTCTGGTTCCTACCAACGGGGATGCGGAAAATTCAGGTAGAGGCGGCACATCGCACCAACTAGGTTCCCAGGCCAGTTAAATAATACATAAATAACGTTATACGATTTTACAAGTCGACAAGAAAGGGATTTAGTAAAATTTTCAGTGTCAATCCTACATCAGTACAAACAATGACACTGGTATGTAATGCTATCAGATGAGGTTTGGCTGAACCGATGGTTTACATTCATGCAAAATTGGCCATATACAATTGCGTCGAAAATAAAAATTTTACATTTTCGTCCAACAATGCTGTGTAAAGCATGAGGCATGGCGGAGCGGGAGGACATGGCTTTGGCTTTAGCAGGCTTTATCCAGACTTTAGCGGCAAAAAGAGCCAAGACAATTTTAAATAATAAATAACATTATATGATGGAAATTTTTTATAAATAGAAACATTTAGACACAAAAAAATCCAAATACAATAGAGATTTTATTTAATTTTTGAATTCTATAAAGTATGCAATTATAGAAATATTTGGAATAATTTTACGACAACATTAATATATTTGTCATAATATAAGGTCTACAAAGATAATGGTATAGAACAGAGACAATGAGATTCAACTGTCATTTAATACGATAAATAGTAAATTTTAATAGAATAAGGGCTTTATCCTGTTATAACCGGCTAAAAAGCGGGCTCAAGAAGGGATTCAAGCGCATAGAAGTGGCCAAAGCAGGGTTTTGGGTCATTAGAGCAACAAAGAAGCTTTATACTACCTATTTATGCGAATGAGATGCGTTTCGTGACCGCTTTCCACTAAAGCGGGGCTTTAGCAAAACCTTATGGGGCTTTTCACTAGTGTTGGTCAATATCCACACTTGATTTTTCAGGATTTGATCAATCTTTCCCTTTTATATTTAAGTCATTTATAAATTAATTTCCAAATCAACAGAATGCAGATCTGGTAATTACTTTATCATGTAAAAAACTTTAAGATCTGGAAATTAATTTATCATGTAAATAACATTAACGTAATGAATAAAGGACAGCACTTCCTAAAGGTCTACAAATGCACAATCTGCATAAGTAACAAAGCCATTATTCCAAAACTTGAGGATGGGTATATGAATCTTTTATTCGGAGTAAATTTAAAAGGGAAACCAATTAATCTGTAAACAAAATAAAACTTCACTTTACCTGCTGTATGCAGTGTAGCAGCAGAAAATGGCTTTAGTGCCCTAGCTTTCTCCAAGCAAATCTCCGCATCTTTCCAATAAGAAAGGCTGGAGTATAGATTTGCAAGACCTTGCCAGACTTCAAATTCGCTGAATTTGTCATCCTCAGCCTAACAGAACAGAGAAAATGTATACACGTAAGCAATTGCCTCTTTATCAGGAACCTGGATACCAAGTGATGAAGACTTGGTGTAGAATCTTATAAAATTTTAATATAGCACTGGTTATAAAAAACGATGGAAAAAAGCTTTTACATCATAGGATCTAGTTACAAATATTTATAAGAATCCCGATATTGAAGGAAGAAAACCCCTGTAATGCTAATGGTGATTGTCTACAATATTTCACTAGTATTTTGTGAAGTCTAGAGAAGGAGCACATACCAAATGCTAGTCGTTTCCAACCCCCACTATTGAATTCCAAATGAGAACATACCCAACGATGCCAGAACATAACTTAGGAAAACTGCTATATGTAATATAACAGAATAGAAGTGCACTAAACCTTAAATCTCCATTATTTTCTTAATAAACAGATAATAAATAACATTTGTATAAAAGGACTAGCTACGATGCACGATTGGTGATTAAAGAAAAAAAGAAAAAGATTGATCAAAATAACAGCATCAGGTGACAAATTTTGGATTCCATTACCCTTTTCTTTGCAGCAAACAAAAACGTCATCTAACCACCAAGACATTCGCCTTTTAGTCTGCATTATAAACTTGACTCTATGCAGACACAACTTGACTAAAAGGTCTAAAGACTATGTGTACCATTAGAACCAATCAAGGGGATGCTGGATTAGGGTGGAAAAAATGGGAATAGCCCAAGTTAAATTCATTAAACTTGGGTGTTAAAAATTACGTTATTTGGTGTAAAACGGAACTTGATATAAAATAGGCAATTGTGAATTATAAAAGGGGTAAAGAGGAAGTTGTTGTAAAATAGGCAACTACGGATTATAAAAGCGATATGTTCTTTCAATTCTTTAACCCTAGTCGTTTGGGGGGTGGGGGGGTATTTCCTGACTTCCAGATGCCGAGACTTAAAAAATGATCAGGATTTCCTTTTCTAAATTTGTTTTTATGCATATTAACCTTCTCTAGGTTATCACAGCGGTATAAGACTTGCATTCCTATATGGATAGAGGGCATCAAGGACAGAATTCTACAAGAGATCGTACATGATGACATGATTTGATGTATTTGTAAATAAATTATTCAGCACATATATTTAAAATATTTGAAATCTGATACTATATAGAAAAACATTGAATGCAAAAATATAAAATAAGTAGCATATAATACTTAAAAGGTAAAACATAGAATGTTACCTCTTATGTGTGCTAATGAAAGTGCATGGAGGACCTAACTGAAATTGTTTAGATGGTCTCAGATGGTCGTGTATGTACGCACAGGCATTTCGATATTTAGAGGGGAGATGCATAAATCGATACTTTTGGGTATGAGTAAGGGCATTTTAAAAAAAATTTAAGTTTTTTTTGTCTTTTCTCATGGGAGTGGCAGCGAGGGGATAAAGATCATCTTATCCAAATCTTGCTCTTGTAAGTAAATGATTTCAGTCAACATCCATAAAGGGCAATGAACATTCCTAATTACAGAGGAATGCATGAACCAAGAGGCTGTATTTGGATGTCTCCGAGTTCCCTCTTTCGGCCGAAGAGCTCCGAACTATTCGCCTATCTTTACTTTACGATCAAAGACTGAATCAAATCAATTAAGGAAAACATAAATAAAATATAGGACAAGGAAAAGAGAGAAAATGGAATTCTTTTATGTATGTTTATTTTTTGTCCCATATTATTTTTTTATATTAACTTTAGTTTGTCTGTGAAGAGGTGATCTAATTGTATTAGTTGTCCATAATTAATTGATTGGGCCTCATTGGTAAGTGCTATGATATATATCATCTATACATAAACATAATATCATAAAAAGCAAGGGCAAAACTTACTAAAAAATAACCCAACTTGATAATTATTATTTGCTCCTCCAAAACTCTAAATGATTTCTAAAAGGTCCCCCGACTTGCCAAAATGATTCTCTTTCTTTCACTCTGTTGGTCATCTAATGGAGGGATGTTGGGGCTAGGGTTTTAAGACCCCCAAACCCCTCTCCTATATCTAAAATCCCCATGTTTGGCCCTAAATCAAAATTAGGGTAAAGGATTTACTTTATCAAAACTCAATTCGCCATGAAAATAGGATCTTCTTATTCAACCTTCTCTTCCCATGCACCGGTGGAATGCGAACATGGTCAGATTTGCAAGCTAAGGGTAAGTGGAAAGCCTAAATCGGAAAGAGAGAAGTCGAGAGCAACTGGGAAGAAAGCTTTGAAACAGAAAAGAAAGATCGGTTCTCGAATGAAGTCGAAGGTAATTGGGGAGGTATTAAAAATTTCTAACGGCGGCGTAATCTTCAGATGGAAATCTTGGAGGGGGAGTAAAAGGCAACAACTCAATGGTTTTGGAAGAGTAAATAGTAATTATCAAGTATTGGTTTTTTTAAAGTAATTAGCTAAGTTTTGAGGGACCATTTAGTAAAAAACCTTTAAAAAATAAATACAAATTTATGACTGCTAGTTAGCATCGGCAATGGATCTGATCATATGTGAAGCCGAGAAAGAATTACAGGATCGGAAGAGACGGGAAATGAACAAAGTTATCTACGGAACAGCTACCTACAACTTATTTCAGCTAGATCTGAAGTGCATGGAATAAAATACTTTGGTAATTGGTAGAAAGCCAGTCACTCAGTAGTATGATTAAACGGCTGGTGATACTAAAGGTTTTTCTTCTTATTTCTCCTGAGGTGAGAACTTGCTAATGGCCGACACTCGTAAAGAACAACTCCATGAATGTGCTCGAGAAACCACCCTTTGATGTTTATTATAATCACATGCTAAAACAAGAAAAGAAAATTTTTATAAAAAAATATTTTAAAAAACTCCATAACAATTCATTTAATCTGGTGACGAGACATCCAAAGCTCCCTTTTACCTACCATCCCACGTTAACATCAAGCAGTCAACAAAAGTTAGTGTTGCGTGTAATCTCCCAACCTCCCTCTCCTCGAATGGATTCCAACTGTCCTTTAAAAGAACAATTTAATTGCTAATCACTAAAAAGGTTAACACACTATACAATACTTTATTATACTTTCTGTTCATATTAATTTTCTATAGTGCGCCTGCTTTAGATGCATCAACCAGTAGTCCAATACTCTACAAAAGTACAAGAACTCGTAGAGTATATGGCAAAAACAAACCTCAGAGCTGGTTCTTAGAGATCCAAAAGACTTCTTCCTGGCTTGAACAAGAGCAAGTAGCAATCGATATGCCTCGACAGCCTCCATAGGCAATGACTGAGCAACTTTTAGTTTTGCTTTTATCCTGAGCAAATCTCCTTGCTCCCACTTTCCCGTCTCATCTATGGCTGCATCGGTAACCACTTCGGCCTCCGAATACCGTTGTTGAGCTGACAAAACTAAGGCAATCAATTTCCACCCTTTCAAGACGGATCCACCAGTAGCATCAATGAACTCTTTAGCACATCGAAGTGCCGCATTTGTATTGCGGTGCTCAGCATATTCGAGGCCTAGGTCAAAAATCAGATCTGGGTTGTCCCTGTCAAGAGCAATCGCATCATCCATTGACTTCAAAGCTTCAGCTTGGAGGCGAGACCTTTCCTGATCCGAGGAAGCGACTTTAGCTTGTTTCCCTAAGCAAACACCTAAAAGATGGAGAGCTACACTCTTTAAATGTTCATCAGATGCTTGACTAATTGCCATAGCTCTCTTGGCATATTCCACCCCCTCAGAAGCAAGAAAGCGATCCTCACTACAAATCTTGGCAGCCAAAAGTAATGCCGTGATATCATCTGGGTTTTCAAGCTTGTTTAATGATTTTCTTAGGAGATTCAAGGCATCTATATTCTGTCCGGCTCCGCGGTAGCAAAGAGCCATGCTATTCCACCTATCAAAACGCGGGAAAGTTCCGGGCAAGAGTTCTTCAAAGTGCCTAGCCAATATAGATGTCTGGCCACAGAGAGACAATGCAAAAGTCAAGTGCTCCATAATTGAAGGATCCCATTGGATCTTACCAAGGTGACATTTCCTCAATAATATCATGAGGAGTAAAATAGCCTCTTCTAAGCTGTTCTTTGGAACAAAGGAACCATCAGTTTGTACAGCCAAACTGGGTGAACTGGCTTCAACCCCGCCATGCAACAAAAGCACAGCGAACCTTTTCTGAATCCTCGCGCAACAGTCATTATCAAGATTCCAATGACTCAGAAGAGCACGTCTGTAAGAAGCTAAAGCTTCCTGGAAATCACCGGTTTGTTTCCAGAGTTCTGGAAGGAGCTCTACAGTCTTGGTAACCGTTTCTTGCAGCTTACCGTCCATTGATGCATCTGATATGCCATTTTGAAACATCTTCTCCACAGCATCAAGAACGCTTTTGCATTCTTGGGCAGCCTCTGAAATAGTCAGAAAATCAAATCAGTGACTAAATTGCCTGGTATGCTACCAAATATAATTGGGTAGATTTCAGAAACAAAATTATAAACTATTTATGTTTCCCAGATATATACCTTAAACATGATAAATTACTAACAGATACCATGGACTTGGTAGCAAAAAAAACATACAATAAACACCATACACTGTTATTAATTTAGCCTTCAATTCAATAGAATCTATAAATTACAAAGAGTTACAATGAACTTAGTTGCAAAAGAAAAAATTAGCACAATCTTTAAACACTTTCTGGTTTAATGCCATACGCCATCTTTCAATTTAGCCTTCAATTCAATACAATACAACTAATTCAATAGTGATTGGGAATGGGTGGAAACACCGATATACTCCCCCAAAAAAAGCAATTAGGAAAATGCATATAGTAGTAAGCTGATATTGGTGGGAATTTTTTCCCACTTCACAGTTGACCAAGTTCATGGTACTTATTGCAATTTTATAAAGTTTATGGTATTCATTTGTGAAAACTGATAAATTTATGGTATTTTAGTAAAATTTAGACAAAGGAATTCACATGGAATAAAGAACCAGGTAGGGACAGTATCAATATCACTCAAAGGCCGTATGACTATTGTATTACAAATTATGTAGAACTAACCAGTGGCCTTGCCAAGTTTTTGAAGCGACACAGCCTTCAAATATATGGCTTCAAGAACAAGACCAGCGGCATGCTGGGACTGGGAAATGGAGTTTAGTGATTCGCCGCGAGAGCGACTCTTCCTTGAAGGAGGCTTTTCGGAAGAAGAGTGCAGGCGCTGTATAGCAGCCTGTAGGTCTATCCCATCAAATACACGAAGAGCAGCTTCCACGTTACCTCTCTGATACTCTAGTCTCCCAAGAAGGGCTCTCGCTTCCTGTTACAACCAACACAACAATTGTCAAGAAGGTGGTAAAAATTACTTAATGTTAAATATATGGAATGTTAAACAAGACTGGACAGTCAAAGATACTTTATGTTTAAAAAAAATAAAATTGCAGGTCATATTTTATAATAGACATGGATATATCTCAACTACACGCAATGTGGTAAAACATGTATGTGTTCTCTATCCGGTTGGCTGATGCATAAGGCGTAAATGGATTATATGCTGAAATATTCGATTGCGCAGTATTACGCAAACATGGATTTTTTTAATACATATTTATAGAAATGTCCCGAAAATATAGAAAAAAATTTGATGATGGGGAGGGAAAAAGGGAAAGAAGAAGAATTTATTTATTAAATTGGTATATCGTATTTTGAAGATTGGATGCGAAATGCAAATTATAACGCACCCAATTGTATAACAATTAATTCATAAATTTTGCATAGGACCAATTATGTGGTCATTCAACCTTTTAATGTCATTTGAAGTTGTTGCAGGCCAAATACTTCAAAACAGTGGACCTTCTAAACCTAATTTGATAACATAGACTTCATGTCCAGTGCATGCACTGATAAAGTTTGGCAGATTGAGATAGAACTTAGTGGTGTAAGGTATGTAGTGTCGTCGCTAGCAACTCGGCTACTCTTGGGGGGGGAGCGGTGTCGATGGTTTGGACTTAACGTAAGCAGAATACTTCCAAGACGACCAGCAAAGACATTACTCCCTTGTGTTCTATATTACATTGTATGAAAGTCTTGCATTCTATCATTCCAAAGAAAGCACAGAGATAATTTGCATTAATAATGTGTCTAATTACTAACTCCCCAGAGTTCATATAAATTGGAATATGTGGGTTTATACATAACCTCACGTTAACATAAGCTATCTTAGAAATAAAGCTATTAATATACATAGTTGCTTTGCAAGAGTATACTGTGCCAAATTATAAGCTCACTTGAAGACTTTGGCAGCCCACATGATCCTAAAACATGCTATATTAACAATTTCTATATTGTGCAATGGAAGATATAACAGTTAAGATGCAATATATCTGGATAACAAGTTTGCCGTTAATGAAGCCTTTCCAATTCTCCTGCTGACCACCACCTCGCCATACACATTTGACACAAGATGTTCTAACACAGAAACCTTCCTTCAAGGAGGTTTACAGCTTCAAAAATATATAATTTGATGAAGTAAAGTCATGTGCAATGGCATATAATTGGCGGTGACTTGTGAATGTAGTAAACTCTGATATCAGGAGCTTGCAAAGGGAAATAATTGGCATTGAACATTTAAGGAAGATTATTTAGTTATGTATTAAAAACATGGGTGAATTTACAAAAATCTCTGCATGGACCTCTTGCGCGCAAGCATACCATAAGGTGAAAATGAAAGCAAAAAATGAAAAAAAAAACATGGAAGAGTCTGCGAAAATCTCTTTGCATGGACCTCTTTCCGGTAAGCATACCATAAGGTCGGAGCAATAAGAAGCTGTTAAAAGCTAAGTTTGCTGGAGTGGAAAATAGAATAATAATAATCCTTATTGGATCGGCTGTGGAGAACAAGTGCACTCCATTATCAGAAACAAAAGGACTGAGCATCTAGGAAACTTATAGTCAGAGTGTCAGATTCACCAAGTGCTCGTTAAAAATCCTTCCACCCAATTGAATTTGCATACAAAATTCATTGCATGCCATGCACTTTCTTCTGCTTTATAATTAGGATACTTCTATAATGAAGAATCCAGATACTTGCACAAGAATCCTGAGAGTCCATAGTGAATATGCCAAAGAGGGAGATAATCTAGCATGTGTGTAATGTGTTCTTTTCATGTTCCCCCGCCCCCCTATAAATAATTAGCTAATAACTTAAATTCTAATAAGTAATAACTTAACCTCTAGCCATTTATTGAGTTTAAAGTGGCAAAAAATGGCTTTTAGCAATCAAAACATGACAAACTTAAAAAGTTCGTATGCCTTTGATTAAATACATATCTACGTGTGCCATTCTGCCAAATTCAATTGTTAGGTTTACCATTTACGAGATCTGACATTAATACAAATGTCGACATAGCTTAGCACACGAAGCATAAAACTTAAGTGGAGCCCGTATCACATCACACGCTGCTATATTAATAAGGACAGTAATGTTATTATGATAAAATGAATTGGAGTTGGGAATATGTGACACTTGTTCTTAGCTATTGCGAAGGTGTAAAATGGCTCATAATGAAAGTAATTGCTATAAGAAGAATTGGACAGCAAGCAAAATGCTGACAATTAAATACATACTTGAAGTAAGATGTTGAGTCCAAACAATCTAAAGACATGAAAGATAAAACATGCATCGATATTTTTGAACTTGTAATTTGTTTTGAATGTGTGGCATGTAGCAATGAAACTAAACGTCGTCGTGGATTATAAAAGGTAATCCTTGTGCTTAGCAACTTTACCGCGGTACTCTGATACACAACAAAATAATTGAAGTCGAAAGCTTGCTGCTTGTTAGCACAATAAGCAAGGAACATTGATATGAAAAGAATGATATCTTCTTCAATGTTTTCCATTCTTAGTTCACTGCCGCCCAACGGCCGACAACTGAGAAGATCGACATTTTAAACAACCTCCGACCAACGGGCTTTATTTTTCTCGTCTTTTGATCACGATCACATTCTAGAATTATAACTCTTCGCCGGTTTAAAAACATGCTCATTCTAACAAATCTCTTATCATGATTTTTTGGGGGAAAAGCAATGTAAAGATTTAACGAACATCTTCAATTTCCCTGTAAAGAAACTGTGCTTAGGACAGCAAAGCAAGAACTCGCATCATAAAAACCCAAGGATTTTATGAATCTTAACCTCCAGCCACAAAATTGAGGTTTCACAGAATTCAAGCCTCACATCACAACAACTCACTCGCAATTTCAATAACCTAAGCTAAAATTAGGGTACTGCAATACTTTTGAACTCTTCGAGACTCGCAGGTTCACTTTACAACAAAACACTCACGATTTCGATAGTCTAAACTACAACTATACCAATAAAGCAAGAGCATGAACCTTTTCAACGATTAAAACCTCGCATTACAACCAAAACACTCGCGATTTCAATAAACCAAACTAAAAACATATTAAAATCGAGAGAGAAATCGCAGACCTCGAAATTGAGGGCGAGCCCCTCGCGAAGCGACGACTCGGCCTCTTGAATGTCTCCTTCGTCGAGCTTAGCCTCGACGTCGGAGGCCTTCATCGAGAGCCCGTTGACTGATAGGACCTTGTCGCCGCAGGCAGCCGCTTCGATCCCCATCGGTTGCTCCTGCTATCATCCGATCTCGGGCGATCGTGATCGATGGTGGAGTTTCCGAGCTCGGAGTCGATGGAGAGCGGTGACGGGACTCGAGTGGGGCGGTGACGAGAAGCGCGAGATCCAGGGGAGAGAGAGGGAGATGAATGAATGCGAGGAATTTGATGGGTGGTTTGGTTGGAACCAGGCAGTAATGCCTGCCGTCTCGTTAACGGATCGGGTGTGTTAACGGGTATCGAATCTTTAGGCCTTCTGTGGAATTTTATAGTATGCCCCAGTTTTCTTTTATATTTAGATATTTTCTCTGCGGATCCTTATATTTAAAACCCTGACAATTTTGAAAAATTCAAAAAATTAATCTAAAATAGTTAGCTCTAAAGTAACATGATTTCTTTTTTATTAAATTAACTTCTTATGTAATCGTTGCTCTCCATCATAAAGTATACGGGCATTTTTCATCATTTTTCAGAGACTTTCAGGTTTCATCCGCCTTTTAAAATGCTTGTTTTTCTTGTTTATACGGTCCATTCAAAAAAAGTGATAATTTTTAGCTGTACGGTATAATACTTGCAAGAAGAAGAATAGATGAGAAAGAAGAAGTAGAAGTTAGTCAAGGAGGGCAAATTGGCGGTTTTAGCTTATAGAACACTTGTGGTTTGAGATAAGAATCCCCAAAGACTTTTTGGTTTTAGTGGATTTAACGCTTCATAGCTCTTTCTGAATAAAATATAAATATTTGCGTAAAGCTTTATCGGGTAATGGGTTGAAATAAACACCGTTTCAATCCAAGCAAGGGGGCTGATAATGCTCGATATTGGCTGCCTCCAAGATCAGGACACGTGGCAGATGACATGTCTCAAGGCTCAGAAGAAAGAGCCCACAGAGGCCGACCAGGCCACCCGGTGCCCGACCCGCAAGCGCAAATTGGCCCACCTCGGGCCCCCCTGCGAATATGCCTCCTCGGCCGCTCAGCTCGCCCCGAGCTGCCACGAGACCGAGACTCCTCGGCCTCCTCGAGCCTCCTGCCGAGGCCGTCTTCCTCGGTCCTCCGACCAACTCCACCATTCACAGGCGTAACCGCCGTTCCGCAAATCTCGCCATGCGCGGATTCTCTGCCAACAGCATCCCACGTTCCACGCCACTACGATCCCCATTAATGGGCGATCCGCTCTTCACGCGGGCGTGACGTCAGGAGCGTAACTGCCGGCGAGATTCTCGCCCCTGCTGCTGCATGCCACCACCGCTATAAAAAAAAACCATCACAGAGGCGTCAAGTGAGCCATTCTTTACACTTTACGCCGTTACTCTGCTCGGACATCATCACTAACTTGAGCGTCGGAGGGTCCTCGGTGGTACCAAACCACCTCGGGACTTCTTTGCAGGTACTCGGCGACGTCCTCCTCACCCAACCTTCTCCTCTCAAAAACCATCGAGACCCACACGCAACGAAGGACAATCAACCAAGTTCACCTCGAGATTAACGGAAGACAACATCTGAAGGAGGCCCGAAAAGGAGCTCCATCAGTTGGCGCGCGTCTGTGGGAAAAAGATAACTCCACAAAATACAAAGTTGGCCTTCCGATCTCCGCCCGCATGGTAACCGACTCCCCTAAGAATCTAAACGCCCGCTACCGCCTCCCTCGCAACGGGGGCACGGGCGGACCCTCGCCCGAGGTCGTCGACCTCCCCACAGGCTGCCACCCCACACGCTCCGGCGCCCGCCCGACCAAAAGAGCTAGGGGCTGGGAGCCCATCACCTTTGGCGACGAGGATCTCCACGGCATATCTGTGCCCCATAGTGACCCACTGGTGATCATAGCGCGGATTCACCGATATGAGGTCCACCGAATACTCATCGATTCAGGCAGCTCGGCGGACATTCTCTTCCACGACTTCTTTCTGCGAATGGGGTTAGCCACAGCGGACTTGAGGCCGACCTCCCACGTCCTCTCGGGATTCACCAACCACTCCGTCCCGGCGCAAGGGGTGATCACCCTGCGGTTCACGATCGGGGAGCCTGGCCACACGCGCACGCTGCCGGTAGACTTCATTGTGGCTAGGGTCCCCTCGGCTTACAACGTCCTCCTCGGCCGGCCGACTCTAAACTCCCTCCAGGCCTAGATCTCGACGTACCACCTAGCGATAAAATTCCCCCTCGACCAAGGGGGGTGGGCCGGGCCTACGGGAGCCAACGGGTCGCGGAGGTGGGTCTGGCAGAGGCATCTTTCCCCGAGCAGCACGCTGATAGCGCCGATGCGTGCGACGACATGGAGGGGGCCCTAGACACCCGGGACGAGCGGAAGGAGGTCCGTGGGGCACCGGTCGAGCCACTGACCGAGGTGCCCTTAGCAGAAGGAAACCCAGGGAAGACCGTCCGGGTCGGGTCACTCCTGACGGGAACCCAGCGGGATGACTTGACCGAGTTCCTCCGGAGCAATTCCGACGTCTTCGCCTGGGCCCCAGCCGACATGCCTGGGATCGACCCCAAAATCATCTCCCACAAGCTCGGGGTTGATCCTACGGCCCGACCCGTCAGGCAGAAGAAGAGAAGCTTCACCCCGGTCAAACAAAAGGCCATCGAGGAAGAAGTTGACCGACTCCTCGCCTCCAACTTCATCAGGAACGTGCCCTACTCGGAATGGCTGGCCAACGTGGTCCTGGTCAAGAAATCGAGTGGGAAGTGGCGTATGTGCGCCGACTTCACCGACCTCAACAAGGCCTGCCCCAAGGACAACTTCCCGCTCCCCCGCATAGACCAGCTCGTCGACAGCTCGGCCGGGCACGAGCTCCTGAGCTTCATGGACGCTTTCTCCGGCTACAACCAAATCCGCATGAACCCTGACGACGAAGACAGGACCGCATTCACGACGGACCGGGGGGTGTACTGTTATAGGGTGATGCCATTCGGCCTCAAGAATGCCGGGGCCACATACCAAAAGCTGGTCAACCGCATGTTCAAGCCGCAGATCGGTAGGAACATGGAGGTCTACGTCGACGACATGCTCGTCAAGTCCGTCTCATCGGCCGACCATGTCAAGGACCTGGGCGAGGCATTCAAGGTGCTCCGCAAGTTCAACATGAAGCTGAACCCCGCCAAGTGCGCGTTCGGGGTTACCGGAGGGAAATTCCTCGGGTTCATGGTCACTCGCCGCGGGATCGAAGCTAACCCGGAGAAGATCGACGCCATCCTGAACATGACCGCACCCCGGACCAACGTCGAAATCATGCGGTTCACGGGGCGGATCGCCACTCTGAGCCATTTCATGTCCAGGTCGGGGGAGAAGTGCCTCCCGTTCTTCAAGGCGCTGAGGAAAATCCCAAGGTTTGGGTGGTCGAAAGATTGCCAAGACGCCTTCGACCAACTGAAGAGGCACCTCGCAACACCACCCCTACTCACCCGGCCCGTGGAAGGGGACGAGCTGTCGCTGTACCTGGCGGTATCCGACCAAGCAGCAAGGTCGGTGCTCGTCCGAAAGGCCGAGGGGGTGCAGAGGCCAGTGTATTATGTGAGCCATGTATTCAAAAACGCGGAGACGAGATACCCCGCCATAGAGAAGATCGTCCTGGCCCTCGTAGTAACCTTGCGGAAGTGCGGCATTACTTCCAAGCACACACCATCATCGTCCTTACTGAGCGCCCTTTGGGGACTATCCTGGCATCGCCGGAATCCTCTGGCCGCCTAGAGAAATGGAGGTGGGAGCTGTCTCAATTCGACATAAGGTATCGCCCGAGGCAAGCCATCAAGACGCAGGCTGTCATGTCCCGCTTCCCAGAGTACGCAAGATTGGGCACGTGACATAGCCAACCATGCTACCTGTGGATAGGAAGTATCCATCCACAGTCACATTACGGCTGTAGAGATATCAAGAACAAGATAAATAAACTATCTAACACATGTCCAAATCCATAATAACAAGAGTCAATGAAAAATAAATGCGGAAGCAAATGATCCAATACAATAAATAGAAAAGTACGTCCCATAATGCGGGCTCACATCTGGAAATGAAATGCAATAAATAAACTAATCACTACAGAACTCACAAATCAGCCTGCTGGCTGAAGTACTCTTGCTCGGTTGGCGACAGTGGTAAAGAATATGGGCCATGCAAAACCCAGACGTCAGCGCGTCATGTCAACCAATAATATAATATGAACATGGTAATAAGCAATGCAGAAAATAACATGAATAAAGCAATAATATGAAACAACAGTGCAGGGTAGTGTGCAGTGGGGAACTAAACTGTTCTATCAGGTTTTCTATTCTAAAGTCTTTGAAATCAATTGATGACTCGTCGATGTAACTCAATAGTATCCCGTGCATGCCCGGGACTACGGTCAAGACCCTCGGGGCTGAATCCGAGACGTGCCGCTAGGCAGTAACAGGTAGCAGGATGGACGAGTGATGTCAGCATCATCACTCCCGGGCTGGCCGAGCCCGTAAGACTGATCAGAACAGGTATCGAACTGTTGAGTTACAAGTCGGTTTCACCTTTGATTTCCCCATACCCCCAAGTTATGTATGTCAGGTCAGGTATTCAGTAATCAAGAACTAATGCCAACACAGGATCAGGTAAAAGCAGGTTTGTCTGGATAGACAACATGAATGGTCCATGAGGACCCCAAGTCAGGTTTGTTGGCATTAGGCATGAGATCAGGTAATAAGTCAGGTCATGGTACAACAGGTTGAGTTGGTAGTAAAGGGTACCATGTCCGGTGCATCGGTATGTATATATGTCATGTGTATCAAGGTCAGGTCAATATGTGACGCAATCGAGGGTGTGCTCACAACAGGTATATAATCGAATAAGGAATCACAGCAGGGAAATAAAGTAAACAACAATAACAGTTCATCTAATCACAATGGTGCATTAATATGGTGCAGTTGTATTATCATATTAACAGGTTCGAGCACCCTTGGGGTGCAATGATCACAAGGTAGTGCAATATCAATAACAGAAAGTAATGAAGCTATATGTGTACGATTATCGTCCTTTAAATAGCAAAATGATTAACTGATAGTTTTGTTATTAGGGTTACAGTGGCAAAATACGATTTAGGTGGCAGTATCATGATATATATCATATTTCGTCAAATGAGAAAAGTAACAACACTAGTTAATCTTTGCAGGTTTTATGAGTCAAGCACACTTAATTAGTATAACATAGCATGTAGCAAGTAATACTTGCCTCGACGGTTTCGGAAACCGGAAAACACGAATGTAACGTCGGCGGAAAACACGCGACGGATGCACGGGTCGCGGATCGAGTCCAAACAACGAACAGCGGGGCTACGCGGACCGGAGTACTTCGCTGGAAAGTCGGGTCAAGTCGTCGGCACGGCCGGAATCCGGCGAAATGTCAAAACGGCGACGATGGTTAGCAAACTACGCACGGACAAAACGCGACCAGCGAAGGGAAAAGTGAAGGGAGAAGGTAAAGAGATGCTTACAGGGATGGCAAGGGTGGCAACCGTGACGGGTTCGACGGCGATGGGGCGCCGGCGGCGAACAGGGAACGCGGCAGCGGCTGACTGACTGTAGGTTGCTGGAAAAGGAGGGATGGTGAGGAACTGGCTTGGTTTGGGTTGCAGGGGAAAAGGAGGTGGTCGGCGGTGGTGCTGGCGACGACGACGAGGGTCGACGGCGGCTTTTCCGGCGACTGGAGAAGTGCTAGGGTTCGGGCGTCGTGTTCTGTTGCAGCGCCGGCGAGGGAAGGAGGAGGAAGGTGAAGAGGTCGGGAAGAGGGCGAAGGGAGGAAGTCGGCGTCGTCGGCGATGGGAGGCGGCGGCGACGGCAGCACAGCGGTGCAGGTGGCGGTGGCGTTGGCTGCAGGCTCTGGAAAGAGGGAGAAGGGAGGAAGATGAGGAAGGAGGTGCGGTGTAGGCAAGGGTGATGGTGGTGGTGTCGTCGGCGCGGGGACTGCGGCGGCGACGGGCACGACGAGGCTAGGGTTCGGGGGTTTGTGGAGTTTCTCTGCGAAGACGAAGGCGGTTATGAGATAATAAAATAAAGGGATAGAGAGAGAGAGGTTATAAGAGGAGAGAGGGAGAGAGATTATAGGAGGAGAGAGAGAAAGAGTGAGATTAGAGAGAGATAGAGAGACGGAGAGAGAGAGAGGGGCCCACGAGGGATTTAAATTCCTCGTGATTGGCTGGGGAGATGTAAGGAGATTTAAAAAAATAAAAATTTAAAAAGATTTATATCGTTATACAGTAACAGAAGGATATATAATATATAGTTTTAGATATATTTAATTAAATGGGTATTTTGGCGCTAAATGAAATATTTCCAAAACGCGTCCGGGTTGCGCCCAAAAATTTGAAATTCAAATAATAGGATTTTAAGCGAGTTCCAAATTTTAAAATGAGATATTTTATGATTAAAATGCATGCCCCCAAGTCGGACACTTGCACGCGCGCGTAGCCGTCCAAACTCGCCCGTTTCACCGAACGGGATGAAATCTCGACGCGCGGACGCTACCACGCGACTAGTGGCGACGAGTAGGCCAATATGGATATTTTTAATTTCATTTTAGGTGTTAAAATTTGTTATAGGCAAAAATGACTTAGCCGGTTAAAATTTAGCAACAAGAACCAAACAAGCAAGATAATTGAAATGAGCAATGTCTAACACTCAACCAGTAACAGAAATAGTATTATTGGGCTCGGGTGTTACACAGGCCCTGGCCGATTTCGTCATCGAATGCACCAACCCCAGCAGGAAACTGGATCCCGTGCCGCCCCTCGCAGCCCGGCGTCCCGACCAGGAAGGCCGTAGCTCAGCCTCGGAGTGGGTCATCTACGTCAACGGGTCTTCCACCGAGGAAGGCTGCAGTGCCGGCCTCATTATCCGAGGCCCGAACGAAGCCGAGATGGAGTATTCCTTGAGGCTCGGTTTCAAAGCGTCAAACAACGCGGCGGAGTACGAAGCCCTCCTAGCCGGAGTGCGCATGGCCGTCGGGCTGGGGCTGAAGGTCGTCCGGGTCCGCAGCGACTCGGCCCTGGTCGTCGGCCAAGTAACCGGCCGCTTCGAGGCTCGGGAGCCCCTAATGATGAAATACCTAGACGAGGTGAGAAAGCTCCGAAAAAACTTCGACGAAGTCCAGGTGGAACAAATACCCAGATAAATGAATGCTCAAGCAGACGCCCTGAGCAAGCTGGCTTCATCATACTCGGCCAGCAACAGACGCTCAATACTCTTAGAAACCTTGGCCCGACCCAGCATTGAAGACGAGGCGGCGACGTTCCAAGTGTACGCAACACAGGAGAATGACCCAGATTGGAGGAAGCCCCTCGTGGAATTCCTGAAAGACGGCACGCTCCCGGAAGACAGAGCATCCGCCCGCCGCCTCCGGGCCAGAGCCACCCCCTTCGTCTGGAGCAACGGGAACCTCTACAAGAAGGCCTTCACTCAGCCCCTGCTCCGGTGCGTCGACCCCCACGAGGCCGACTACGTCCTGCGGGAAATCCATGAAGGGGTAGGCGGCGCGCACCAGAGGGCTCGAACCTTAACCCAAAAGGCACTACTTCAGGGGTACTATTGGCCCACCATGCACGAAGACGCCCTGAAGCTGGTCAGGAGGTGTAAGAGCTGCCAACTCCACGGCAGTATCCCCCGCCTCCCGGCTACCGAGCTAACGGCCCTGGCGTCCCCGTGGCCATTCGCCCAATGGGGATTGGATATGATCGGCCAGTTTCCCACAGGCACTGACGGACATAAGTACGTCCTCATCGCGGTGGACTATTTCACCAAATGGATCGAGGCCGTTCCCATCAGGAAACCGGACGCTGCCACAACCATCAAGTTCCTCCAAAACAGCCTGATTCACCGGTTCGGGATCCCAAGGTGCATCATCACCGACCACGGGACGAACTTCAAGAACGAGAAAGTAAGGGACTTCTGCAAAGAATACCACATTCTCATGAAGTTTGCCGCGGTCGCGCACCCCCAATGTAACGGGCAGGCCGAGGTCGCTAACCGGGACGTCCTCAGGGGCCTCCGAACCCGCCTGGAAGGGAGGCAAGGCAGTTGGGTCGAGGAACTACCTCGGATCTTATGGGCCCTGCGCACGTCAAAAAAGACTCCTACCGGGGAGACCCCTTTCAGCCTATGCTACGGGACCGAAGCAATGGTCCCAGCAGAGATCGGGCTACCCAGCCACCGAGTCGAGCACTTTGACGATGAAGCAAACACCATGGAACTACGAACCAACCTTGACGTATTGTTGGAGAAAAGGGATCGGGCCCAGATCAGAGCCGCCGCCTACCAACAGCAAACGGCCCGGTACTATAACGCTCGGGTAAAACACCGATCCTTCAAGGTCGGGGACCTAGTCCTGCGGCGGAACGAGTTCATCGACCAAGGCATGCTTCACAAGTTTTCCCCAAAGTGGGAGGGTCCCTTTCTCGTCTACGAAGTGCTCCCCGACGAAGCCTACCGCCTGCAAGATGTGGACGGACGGAAGCTACCTCGGCCTTACAACGCGGAGAAGCTCAAGCTATACCTATGAAGTCAAAACTAGCAAAGCGCCGTGCCCCAGCTACCGCTCAAAATCTCCCTTTGAAATGATGATGTATAGTATTGTCTAAAATTCCTATCCATACGAATAAAGAAACTTTCGAACCTTCTTTCCCGGAAGGGTTCCCCCTGTACAACGAGAAGGGTCTCCCAGAGAGGGTCGGGCCCGAGGTTCCCTCGCTCGGCTATCTCCAGCGGGCAGCTCCCCTGCCACAACGCCGGGGATCAAAAAGCACTCCCAGAGGCAATCGAGACCAGAGGTTCCCTCGCTCGGCTATCCCCCGTGGGCAGCTTCCCTGCCACAACACCGGGGATCAGAAAGCCCTCCCAGAGGCAGTCGAGGCCCGGGGTTCCCTTGCTCGGCTATCCCCCGCGGGCAGCTTCCCTGCCACAACGCCGGGGATCGAAAAGCCCTCCCAGAGGCAGTCGAGGCCAGAGGTCCCCTCACTCGGCTATCCCCCGCGGGCAGCTCCCCTGCCACAACGCCGGGGATCAAAAAGCCCTCCCAGAGGCAGTCGAGGCCAGAGGTTCCCTCGCTCGGCTATCTTTCAAGACAAAAGCCCTCGCCAAGAGGCACCGGGCAGTAACCCTGCCCGGCCAAGGGTCCTTGGTGCCTTCCTATAGCCTTATAGCTTTCCTCGCGCCAAGGGCCAAAGTCCTCCCAGAGGCAGTCGGGTCCTTGCCCGGCTATCCCCGGCTGGTAGCCTCCTACCACAATCGACAGGGATCAAAGTCCTCGCCAAGAGGCACTGGGCAGTAACCCTGCTCGGTCTCCGTCCTGAAGGATCTGAAAGCCCTCCCAGAGGCAGCCGAGCCCGAAGTTCCCTCGCCCGGCTATCCACAGCGGGCAGCTTCCCCTGCCACACGCCGAGGATCAAAATTCCTCCCCGAAGCGGTCGGGTCCTTGCCTAGCCATCGATGGCTGGTAGCTTCCTACCACCGTCCTGAAGGATCAAAGGCCCTCGCGAGAGGCAACCGAGCAGCTGCCCTGCTCGTCAAAAACTCCGGCTGGTAGTTACCTACCCACGATGCCAGAGATCAGATCCTTCACCAAGCGGCAACCTAACGACGGCCAGGCGGCTGCCCTGTGGCCGCACTTAAGGATCTGAGACACCCGGAAGGACGGCCGGCTCATCCGAATCTGAACGATCTCCCCATCGACCTAGGGGGTGCACGAGGATACCTCCACGGCAGCGCTTGGCACCTTCGCCGGCTGGCAAACTCAACAGGAGATCGCCGGACATATGGCCGATCTTACACGGAAGCACAACAATGCAAACAAGGATGTCCTACGAACGTCCTTCGCACAAAAAGAGAAGGGAAAAACACAAACCGACGAATCAAGGGTTCTTTCTTTTCTTTTATTGCCAAAATCAAGATCTTTACAAAGGGTACTCTGGGGCCCCCCAGCCCTACAAACTGCCCGAAGGCTTACTTCGGCCACTTCATCGCGGGCGTCACGGCCCAAGGCCCTACCACCGAAGACTTTGCCACCAAGGACGCGCCCGGCTTCCCTCGTCATCCCTCGCCGGAGACCTCGTCGCCGGAAGCGGAACCCGAGCGCGGAGTTCACCATTGTCGAACTCGGGAAGATGTTCTTTCACGACGTCTAAAGCCTTATTCCACGCAACGGTAGAATACTTCCCGAGCTCGGCGTAAAACTGCTCCGATGCCTTGTACTCAGCCACAACTTTCTTAGCCCGAGCCTCGGCAACCTGGGCCTTCAGCAGCGCCGCCTCAGCATCCCCCTGCTCGCGTCTCTCTCCTTCTCCAGCGCCGCAAAGCGTCCGGCCAGGTCTGCCAGCTTCCTATCGGCGACCCGGAGAGACGCGTTCAGACGGCGAAGGGCACCCCGAGTCGCCGAGTTGGCAAGCTCCGCAGATTCCGCCCGGCCAGCCACAACGTCGGCCTTGTCCCTCTCCCGGCGCAGGTCGCGTTGCAAGATCTCGACCTCCGAAGGAAACGCCTCCACTGGCCTCGGGGCGTGGAACGCCCCCTCGGCCTCCATGCGAACGGCGAGGGCACAGTGCTGAAGAACCTGACAGAAAGCCGATAAGAAACCAGGAAGCATCCGAACCAAGGAAAGGCATACCAACGCAAATGCGCGTAGAAGGATTCGTACCTGGACCGCCCCTTGGGCCACGGCCTCCAATTGGTCCCTCAAGGAGCCACACGGGAGCTTTCCCCCAGCCGATTCCTCCATCCCGGCGAGCAGACCAGTGGCAACGGAAAGCCCAGACGGAAAAGTGAAGACGGAGCCCCCTTCCCGCACGGGAATCCCTTCAGGGGCCTTCGACGGCGGCGCACGAGAAACCGTCCTTTTCCTCTTAGGAAGGGGCCGGCCCTCGCCCTTCTTCCCGTCACCAGTCTGGGACTCGGGTGACGGCTGACGACTCCGGCCGCCGCCAGAGAAACTCCTAGATGCCGCCGACGAGATGGACGGCCCTGTTGTCGGTGGAGAATCAGGTGGAGGGCGCAAGTTAGCCGGGGGCTCGGCTACGCCACTAGATTCCCCCCGGCGCGAGCCGCCCGAAAAATGGGAGCGAGCCATGTCTCACGAAGGAGGAAGAACGTCGAGCGATAGCGACTCGAGGAAGAAGCGAGATGAAAGGTTGGGGCCCTAGGGCGGGCCCCGCCAACGTTTTATCACCGCATCCAACGGCGCCCGTCAACTCCCGCCGAAACGACTCCTCACGACCAGCTGTTCCGATCGCTCTACGGGTCGGTCCTGTACTGGATGGCACCCAATCGGGCGCTGTAGGCCCGCGTACGTCGCACCGGCCAGCCGCCTCTTGACACGTGGACCATTGCTTCAGTTACATAGCGCTCGAACCGGCACACCCCCTTTAAGGTGCGGAGACCCCGCCTTGGTTCGCTAGCAGAAAAGACGACCAATGGATCGAGGGCTCGCCCCGACGAAACTATAGAGGGGATCTCGCCTCAGGAGGCCCGGCAGTCCACTCCTGACCCGACCACTAGTTGGTCGGGACAAGAGTGGGGGGCTAATGATAATGCTCGATATTGGTTGTCTCCAAGATCAGGACACGTGGCAGATGACCTGTCCCAAGGCTCAGAAGAAAGAGCCCACAGGGACCGACCAGGCCACCCGGTACCCGACCCGCAAGCGTAAATTGGCCCACCTCGGGCCCCCCCTGCGAATATGCCTCCTCGGCCACTCAGCTCGCCCCGAGCTGCCACGAGACCAAGACTCCTCGGCCTCCTCGAGCCTCCTGCCGAGGCCGTCTTCCTCGGTCCTCCGACCAACTCCACCGCTCACAGGCGTAACCGTCGTTCCGCAAATCTCGCCATGCGCGGATTCTCCGCCAGCAGCATCCCACGTTCTATGCCATCACGATCCCCATTGATGGGTGATCCGCTCTTCACGCGGGCGTGACGTCAAGAGCGTAACTGCCGGCGAGATTCTCGCGCCTGCTGCTGCATGCCACCACCGCTATAAAAAACCCCATCACAGAGGGGTCAAGTGAGCCATTCTTTACACTTTAGGCCGTTACTCTGCTCGGACCTCATCACTAACTTGAGCGTTGGAGGGTCCTTGGTGGTACCAAACCACCTCGGGACTTCTTTGCAGGTACTCGGCGACGTTCTCCTCATCCAACCTTCTCCTCTCAAAACCCATTGAGACCCACACGCAATGAAGGACAATCAACCAAGTTCACCTCGAGATTAACGAAAGACAACATCTGAAGGATGCCCGAAAAGAAGCTCCATCAGGGGCGCTCCAGTGAAAATCAAATTTGAGCCAAGATTCATTCGGGCATGCCATTGATTATGACATATGTGAAATCCGATGCATGCAACAAAAGGGCATGCCATGGAGCAAAAAAAAACGGGAACCGTTATTGCCAAATACTTACATGGGATGTAATGGCTGGAGAATGCAAATAACATATGTCTATAAATTATCCGTACACATTTTAAAAAAAACATTAATACGGTGGCAAATATTAATAACATAATATTAGCTAAAGCCATGTCAGTCGAACTGATACGGTCATAACAAGTTTGGTTATTCGAATTCTGATGCTGTCATGAAAATAGAGAAGCTAATGCTGTTCTATGGTCTTCAATGCCCATTCAACCCTTTATGAACCAACGGTAACAATGACATGTAAATAAATGCCGCTGTAGTCTAGCTATAGCGCACCTCTCTGCAGCTGGGCACGATGCCCGAGGTTCATACCTCCTTTATATTATGTTACATCCCATCATATAAGGAAAAAAAAAACAATATATAAAATTAGAAACAATTCCATGGTTTGTACTATCCAAGCAATGTTCCTAGAATCCAAACCATGATATTTTTTGTTCCATCAGTTTGCATCAAATAGAATCCATTGTATCCCCTTATCGTTTTATATTTTTCGGCCGCACTCGATGATAGGAGAAACCGGCATGATATTAACGCCGTTCGAATCCAAACCAAGACGAATCAATAAAGTGTAAATGGACAGCTGCTTTTGGTGAGAAGAAAGCAAAATAATTTTTCTGGATGCGGCCCCCATCAGGGATCGTGCCGGTGACGTCTTATTTGAAAGAGCAGATCTTTACCATGAGTTATATCCAACCAGTAAAACAAATCAAGATTCAAAAATACTGTACTCCACAGGAAGCTTGCATTTATTATGATTTTTTTTTACGTATCCATAAAAGCACCAGGGCGTTTATGCAAAACCATATTGTTCTGACAGCAGCAAAACATCCTTACCGACGTATATTCGCAAAACATAATTACGCAGGGCTCCATATGGGAAAGTCCCATAATATCTTAACTTTTTCCTCCACGCGCATCCCACGTGATCTCTACTCGTACGACGTTCCATCAACAGATATAAACGGAGAGGCACTCCATAGCTAGGGTTTCTCCTCCATTTTCTCCTCTTCGATTTGTATTGAGAGGAGCAAAAAAAAAGGGATCGATTCTTCTCCAATCTTAACCCCAATCCTTCACTTCCTTCGATCGAAGGTAAGCTTCTTCTCTTTCCCCTTCTTCAATATCCGATTCGTCAACTCCAGCGATTTATAGGGTTTGAGGTCCAAATCTTCTTAGAGTTTTAGAGATCGCTTTGATTTTGTTTTGGACTGTGCCAGAAATTGGATCTTATTGCAGTTTGATTGTGTTTGGATTGGATTCTCCTGTCGTAAAGCAGATAGTTAATTTTTGTTTAACCTCCTTTTAAAGCCCGTCAAAGTTCCTCCTTTTTTGGCGAATTCTGTGGATAAATTTAATGTTTCTGTCTTTCTAGGGTTTCTTTAATCTTTAATTTAGGACTTGGTGTTATCTCCTGCAAACATGTAGGGACATGTCGATCTAAAGCTCATCCTTTTGCTTTTATGCAAGAATTGGAATTACTCTGATGCAATTAATGGTTGTTGATGCTATTGAGAGGAACTTAGCTCAATTAGAGCGTGTGATTATGGTATACAGAATTGTAGCTGATGACATGTACTGTAACGAACTATGACATCACGGTTCTTACTTTCTAATTTATGGTTGGAATTAATTGATGGATTCATTTTTGGCCCTGGGCTATATTCAGCTGAATATAACTTGTTTAGATTCACATTTAATAAGCAGGCTAAGATCCGCCTATTGTTGAGTAGATTCAGATTCTCATGCTGTCTGAGATTATGCTTTCTAGGATGCCAAGATATAAAATCTGGATCTGCTGTCCAATTTCATTAAATGTTTCACTTGCATCGGAGAGTTGATAATGGGATTTGTGGGATTGGGAATTCTAATATCCAGAATCGTTTCAATATCACTTCAGTATTTGAGGAAACATGTGAGATTGTATTGTAACCGTCTCTTATACTGTGTTTTAGGGCCTGTCTGGGAATGGAGTTAAGTTTTCTAAACTAGAGTTTCATAAAGTTAGCAAAACTAAACTCCAAAACGCTAACTTTGCCATGAGACAACTACGGTTGAGATAACCACGGTTATCCAAACTCCAATATTATCTATGTTTAGTAAACTCCATTTTCCCAAACACATCTCTACAAACATAACCGCAGTATATTTGAAAATGGAGTTTGGGGCTTGCAGACCATAGTTTGCACCCTTATACCTCTACTTAAAAATAAACTCTAGTTTTCCTAACTCCATACCCAAACAGGGCCTTAATCTTTGAAATTAAAACTGTTTGCTTGGTTATGGCCGTGGCTTATCAATTGGTGCTGCTTATATGTAGTTCAGGTCATCAAAGCCGTTCGATTTCTGCCATGTGAGCATGACTAGATTTAGATTTTGGAAATCCAGTTAGTATAAAGTTCCCTAGATCTTATAAACATCCATTTTATACCTTTATAATAATGTATTTATATTTGCAGAAGTTAAATGTTGTATTGGAGGTACACCAAGATATTATCACTGATTGGCAGTTCGTTTAGCCATTGCCAAATTATTTATGAATCAAAGTGTGTCTAATAAAAGTCTGATCGAGTTTGTTCGCCAACATCTAAATCAGTAGTCCATTGTTCTCCACACACGGGTTATATAGGGCGATGTTGCTAATTTATAGTTACATTAGTTTGCATTGCAAAATAGATATATTGTTATGGTGCTTTATACCATATTGACCTAATATAGGTTCGAAACCTCTTATGATTAATCCCTCTCTTTTCAACAAATACTTTATAACAGCTTTCTCTGCAATTCCCTCCATGGCTTGTGCTTAGCAGTGTTTCACAGATATAAATATCACTCGAAGCATATAACTTCTATGATTTATATGTATCATAAGTTTGATTGGCCTCATTTTTCTTACATTAAAATGGTTCTCCTTGATTTTAAATGCAGGCAGGTTGGATTAAATACCAAATATTTTAGTAGCCAAGACAATCCTGCCTATGGCTACAGCAGAATTGGCCCCTACATATGCACCTGAAGATCCAACCCTTCCAAAGCCTTGGACAGGATTGATTGACGGCAGCACCGGTGTTCTGTACTACTGGAATCCTGAAACAAATGTTACCCAGTACGAAAAACCAGCTTCTGTGCCTCCTCCTTCAGCTACAGGCCCAGACTCCATGCCCAAACTTGCCTCAATTCCCATGGCCCACTCTCAGATGCCAAATGACACTGTACCTCAGCACGAGTCTGGTTGGCAACAGCAGGCAACATATCAGATACCTCAACAGCAGCGGATTCATCAAATGCCACAACATCAGCCAACAAATCAGATGCCCCAACAGCAGCAGCCACATCAAATTCCACAGCAGCAGCTGGTGCATCAGATGCCGCAACAGCAGTCTCCTCATCAGATGCCCCAACAACAGCCTGCATATCAAATGCCCCAGCAGCAACCGACGCATCAAATGCCCAACCAGCAGCTGAATCATCAAATGCACAGTCCGCAGGCAACGAATCAGATGCCTAATCAACCGACCCAGCACTATCCACATTTGCAGATAAATCAAATGGCACAACCACAATTTCCCAACACAAATGAGTTTTCTGCAACTTCGTATCAAGGCCAGCAACAATATGGTCAGTATCAGGGCCAGCAACAACCACTTGGGACACCACCAATGGGCAATCACCAAGGACAACAAAATGGGTTTCCGATGGAGAGGGATTTAAGGAGACAAGTGGGAGAGCCAGCGGGATTCAGTGCACCACCCATTCAGACGGCGAGTGGGGCTTCGAGTGATCTTAGATTCCCGGGCATGAGTCCTCACATTCCACGAGCAGGAGATTACTCGGTTCGTCCAGAGGAGCATATTGGCAGGCCACAGCAGCAGATGGGACTCGATGCAATCCATAGGCAACAGCCACCTGGTGGTCCGCCATCTATAAATCAGATGGGAAATGGGATAAGCCGACCTCCTTTGGGGCAGAAAACAGGGTATAATGACGATTATCATGGAAGAGGGAGGAGTGAATATTACTCTTCTAATACTAAGGAGGGACCAATGATGCACCAGAAGCAACCACAGCTTGCTAGCATTCCACATGCAGGGAACCATCGGGTAAGTTTTGGCTTGCAACTTTTTGATTTGCAGTATTGATTTTAATCTAGTTAAATCAGATTGCACATATGCTATAAATCTATGCAGCTCACATATTATTATTTGGAACGATGTTTTTCAGTTTTTAGTATAGGGATGTATAACAGCTCCACCTCTACTCACGCCCTCTTGATATAGTAGGAAATAAACGACATTTCACTTCTTATTCAACTAGCTTTTTGGCTCTTGCATTGGATGCGATTAAGTTAATAATATATCTAAATATTAATAAAATTGTTGATTGTATAATTTAAATATATCTTACATGTTTTATTAGTTAAATTTGTTATTGATATATTCAAGGTTGTAAAAAGCACTAGGTGGTGTTAGCCGGACGCCGCCTAGGCAGTTTTCGTATTTTTAGTTAAATATGTTTAGGAGTGGAGATTTAAGGTTTTCTAATTAGAAATATGATAGATTTGTGCATTTAATTGAGTTTGATATGTTTTTTTGTTGAGGGCTTTGGGGGGGGGGGGCAAAAACATAATAATTACGACCATTTGCAATATAAAGGTTAAATGATTAAGCGGGTTCGGCCGCCTAAGCACCACCTAAACCTAGGAAGGCCTAGCATGAACGGGCGCCTAGGCAGCCCAATCTGCTTAAGTGCAAAACCCGCTTAATTAAACTTCTTAGTGAAAAGTGAAGTGATTGTGCCATTTCATCTTAAGCGTCTGTCTAGACCACATTTTATGACACTGAATTTATTACCCTTAAAGATTTGAGAAGATTTCAAAAGTTAATTTTGGGTTTTAATTATTTTTTATTGGATATCGTTTTATTTATTTTTAACTTTGTTGATGAACATAAATTTCAGATTGGTTGTAACTATGGAAGTTTTTGATAACCATAAAAGAAAACAATAAAAACTGCTTTTATTGTTTAAAACTTTTTTTATGCTTTACTATGTTTGATATTAAAAGATTCTCTCATTAAAGAAGTCAATGATGTGGACCATCTTAGAATCAATATTTTTTCTTTCTTTATTAATATTTACTAAGAATTAAATATGAGAGCATCATATGCCCTCCTAGTTTTAGTAGAGATTGATAGGATATAGATTATATATATAAATAAATTATAGGTGAGCATAACTTGATGATGAAAAAAAGGTGAATTTTGTAGGAGTATGATAGGATGGATTGGTTTTGTGTGAAAAAGATTAGTTTCCTTACCATGACCATGAGGTTCTTGAGGTGCAACTCAGTTTACTGGTTTTCTTAGTGATGTTTTCAAGCTACTCCCATCATATTATGTTTATTTAAATAACTTATTGATAAAAGTCATCTTGCATCAGGATAATACAATGGGAGCCATTCCTCAATCAGTCGCATTGGGCCGTTTTGGTGGCAATGTGGGGCAAGAGGTTGCAATGCCAAAGATTCATGATCATGCTGCATTTCCTAATATGGGCTCCAGAGGAGCATCTCAAAATATGTTTGGCTCAGATGCGAATGGCCCAGCTTCTGATTCCTATTGCCAGCACCATGAAATTACTGTTACGGTAATTGGCTATATATTCATGGTTATCTATTATAATATAATTTTGACTGTCAATGAGTTTCTTCAAAGATATGAATATACGAACACTTCTTAGACTTGATTGCCTTCCAATTTATTTTTGATCCTATACTAATATACAGTGGTTTGCCATGGATCTTAACAGTAAATAGAAAAAGGTTTAATGGCAAGGTTGACCAAATAGGATTTGATGCGAAGTTAATTTTAGTAAATTTAGTTGCTGCAACTGCGAAACATTTGTCTGCAGAAACAATGGGCAAGAGGTCTTATCGGCTAGTTGGCAGCTGGGATTCTTAACTTGATTGTTACATGGTTAAACCTAGTGAAGCCTAGTACTTTACTGGTGCCTTGTAATGGTTTTGTAGACTAAAGAATCCCTACGAACAATGCACGTGAGGAGCTTAATATACTTCTTTCAAGCTTTCTCTTGACATGAGCACCAGGAGAATGCCTTTTTACTATTTGGAATTCCTTTCATCTAAGAACTTTCTGTATGTAGGATGATTTTTTTTGAAGAATCGATATTAAATACCATATGCTTACATCACTAAGATGATTTAACTTTCAGTGATCTTTGGAAATTTAGTAATTCATTTCTTGACCAATGTGGTAAAATCTCTATGGGCTAAAGGCCCTTTATTGGATAGAGGATGTGGTAGAAATTCCACTACAGAGTGAATCACATGCTCTATCCACCTGGGCCAATGGGAAACAGATAATATACCGCATGCCGCATGCCGCATGGGCAGGACAAGTATTACTTTTGGAAATAAATGTTTGTGTTGGATCCTTTAAAAATTATTATAGAGGACAAGTATTACTCTTGGAAATACATGTTTATGTTTGGCTCCTCAAAAAATTATTACAGAGGACATGGTCCTTTATAGAGCTGAATTTAGAAATAAGACTCATGTTGATGTAGTTACCCAAATTATGGACAAGGCTATATTGTTTTTGCTATTGTGTTTGTACCATGCAAGTTTTCTTTCATTCTAGTAGAATGACTTGTAGTGAACAACATTTGCAATTAGCTTTAGCAACCTGCAATTTCAAACCTTGGAGTTTTATTTGGTGTAGAATCATGTCAACACATGTTTTTTCTATTATACATTTTGAATTGAATAATTACCTGCAATTTATTGACCTCTAGTCATGTGTTGCATTATCCGTTGGAGCTTTTATGTTACTGAATTGTGGAGATATATATTTCCATTCCGATTATTATATCTGAAGACAATTTTATCTAGCAACCGATTGGTGACAACTAATGCTATTTTTGGTAGTCTGTTAAGTGATGGGCTTCTGTAATCCTTTTATGTATAGTTGATTATGTACCATTGAATATGAAATGAAGTTCGTCTTGTGTATGTTTTTTAAATATGTACTTTTGTTGATATTAAGTTTGCTTTTTGTTGCTGTATGAAATCATGTTGATTTTCTTAAATGAATTTCGTAGGGTGATAATGTACCTGCTCCATTCATGACCTTTGAGGGTACTGGTTTTGCACCTGAGATCCTGAGAGAGGTAAACCATTTGTCTTAAAGCTTGATTTCTAGGTCATATGAACAAAATTTTTGTCCATCTTGATATCTCATGCAAAAAAGTTAATTTTAAATCCCAATTAATTGGCCCATTTTTGTTCATTGGTAATGGCCTGAATTTTTGTCTGTTACCATTTTCCCAGATGCGATATTTGCTCCAGAGAAAGAGCATATGTCGTAGCTGTGTTGCTCTGTCCTTGAAGGCTGCAATCATATAGTTGGAGTCCTTCCTGTAGACAAGTTTGGAGAGGGTGGACCCTTCTTTCTAATTACTCAAATGTGGCTGGAGCTTCCATCTTCATGACTCTGCCACTTGGTCTGAAATGCCCCCTTCTGCATCGAGTTGCTTAAGTAAGCAACCGTGTCCTTATGGGGTTTTTCTATATAGTCTTCTTTCCAAACTAATAACTAATAGCGTGCTTGTTGATGTTTCTTAGTATTTACCTTCTCAAGGTAAATAATGAAATCAATATCCTATGTTGCTATATTTTGTCCGTGTTGTGTACAGATACATGCTGCTGGGTTCTCGTCTCCCACTCCTATTCAGGCACAGACATGGCCGATTGCACTACAGAGCAGGGATATTGTGGCCATTGCCAAAACAGGTTCAGGGAAAACTTTGGGTTACCTTATTCCAGCGTTCATTCATTTAAAGCAGTGTCGAAATGATCCCCGAATTGGTCCGACAGTTTTAGTTCTGTCCCCAACTCGGGAGCTTGCTACCCAGATTCAAGAGGAGGCAATTAAATTTGGTCGTGCATCCAGGATTTCTTGCACTGTAAGTGGTTGTGATCATGTTGCATAACATATGCATGTCCTTTTGCATTGTATTTTAGACTTGGTTTGGAATTTCTTTTCACACTGTATACATTACCTAGTTTTCCCTTTTGACATTGACAATGCAACAAGCAAGAGTTTATTTTCCAGTAGATAAAGTCACGGACTGATTTTTTAAATACATCTACCATAGTAGTGCGGTACCATTACATAGGTCCTGCAACTTCTGTAGAAAGTTTGGTTTCACAACCTTCATTGATATATTCTTGGGCTAAATTTGTTTGGTTTGACAAGTCCATTCCGAAGAACCCTTTTTGTTTATGGCAAGCCATTCTTGGAAATTAAAAACTTTGATATGCTTCAAGCGAGATGATTGGTGAAGGAGGGTAATGCTTTTTATGCAAAGCTCAATCCGAAAGTCATAAACATCAATTTTTTGTGTGTGAATTTTCTAGTTGGGTGGTCCGAGCATCATTAGCACGTTGCAAGCTTTACACTTCACCAACTAATCTTCATGGCATAATTATAGAATTATAGAATTTTTAGGCCTCAGTGTAGGTCTAAAGAGATTGCTTTTCGGGATGTTATCTATGATACTTCCATTGGGGTAGCTATGTTCTTTGATACTACGGCTCTCCGCAGTGGACCAATTGCTCAAAACTGAAGTGCATTACCTTCTTTTTTACAAGGTCGATCATGAGCTATTGTCTTGTAGCCTTGATCTTTTTTCCTTGTATTTGCTTTTTTTTTTTGTAACCATCTTTTACCTTAAATATATGAAAATTTGGGCTTTTTGCCCTCGCCTTTGGAAAACACGCATGTAGAAATTTTTGTACCTGAACATGTAGAAAAAATTCTTGGTGACAAATGCAGCAAATTTTGAAAGCGTGATGGTGTAAATTTTGTATTAGACATTTAAGTTTTAGCAGTTTTGATATGTTTATATCGTTTTAGGCTTCTGGGAATTTCTCTTATTTTCTACTGATATGCATATATTTTATGATTTAGTGTCTGTATGGAGGTGCTCCGAAAGGCCCTCAGCTTAGGGAGATTGAGAGAGGGGTAGATATTGTTGTGGCAACACCCGGTCGGCTCAACGACATACTTGAGATGAAGAAGATCAACTTCAGTCAAGTCTCTTTTCTTGTTCTTGATGAAGCAGACCGAATGCTTGACATGGGTTTTGAACCTCAAATTCGTAGTATTGTAAGCGCGATTCCTCCACGCAGGCAAACTCTTATGTACACAGCAACTTGGCCCAAGGAGGTAAGGAAAATTGCTGCGGATCTACTAGTAAACCCTGTCCAGGTTAACATCGGAAATCATGAGCTTTCTGCAAACAAATCTATCACACAGGTAAGCCTAATGGAGACTTGTTTTATGCATTTATTAATCGGTCCGAATTTAAATCTTGCAGTGTTTATTATTCATTAATTTAAGAGTTTTTTTTATATGGAACCACGTGCCTGTATTAATGCTTTAAAAAATGTTTTTTTAAAAACCAGATATGGCATGGATGTATGGATGCTTGACTTTTAGGTTTTAGGTTTTAGGCTAAATAAAACTTTTGTACGAACGGTTATTAATCTGTAAAATTGTCTCGACATTAATTGAATGGTCACTTCGTAACTCCTTTTTTTTTAATAACATATATGTTTTAGCTGGCCAACCACTTCAAAGCTTGCATGCTTAGACATTTGTTGCATGTATAGCGTATAGGTGGAGTGCAATGCTATTTCTTAACGATACCTTCATTGTTTTAATATCATCCATTTCATATTATTACGTGTCTATCTCAGATTTAGCTAATCCTTCTTTTCTATATCATAGTAATTTTTAGGCCTTTTAAAGTTTCATAGATACATGACAACTCTTTGTTTCCTGCTTGTCCAGCCCTTTTTCAATTGTTTTGTTGTTTCTATATGCAGTATGTGGAGATGGTATTACCAATGGAGAAGCAGAGACGGTTGGAGCAGATTCTTAGAACCCAAGAACGTGGATCAAAGATTATCATCTTCTGCTCGACAAAGAAACTGTGCGACCAGCTTGTTCGCTCTATGCGTGGCTATGGCGCTGTTGCCATTCATGGAGACAAGTCTCAGGACGAAAGGGATCGTGTTCTCAATCGATTTCGCACTGGCGAGTCACCGATATTAGTTGCTACTGATGTTGCTGCTCGTGGACTTGATATTAAAGATATTAGGTAAGCATTTCTTTTTTAACTTGCACAATAGAAACACAGCATGTGCGGGTTCTTAAAAGAAAAAATAAATGGTTTAATAACTATCCAGTTCTTTCCATCAAAATGGGGTTGGCTATATAGTAGTTGGTGCTTTGCTCCATTAGATTTGAGTAGGATGTCGAAACCTTACAATAACCCTCTACAAGAATTTTTGGGTGGTGCAAATCCACTGTCTTCTTAAATAGATAATGCTGGTTTTTGTCCTTTTCATGTGTTGGTTGTATATTCAAATTTATAGCATTTTTCAAGAAAGAAGAGGGAAAAATAAAATAAATATGAGGAAATTAGAAAACGTTTATAAAATTAAAAAGTTGGGAGGTATATTTAAGTTTTACACTCCCCCGACGTAAATATAAATTAGAAATTAGAAAACATTTATAAATATGGGATTTCTCTCTCTTTTCTGAAATTTTTCTTGGAAAAAGGAGATGGAGACACATGACACCCCTTGAGTTCTAGTTATAATAGTAGAGATTTGTAAGTGCCAAGTTTTTGGCCGATGAAGCTTTTTACAAGATGATGGGTTTTCCACAACATAAATAATACTTCGTCAGTCAACTAATTTTTCCGAGAAAATGGCTTAATAAAGGAGAAAGGTGGTAAGTTTCTTATGGGTTAATTACACTAACCACCCTTAACTATCATTGTTTTTCAGTTGACTACGCGAAAAGTTTTTGACACAATTAGCACCCTTAAAGTGCTTGGGATAAAGGCTCAGTAGTTGTTGTGAGCACCCTTAAAGTGCTACATATAAGGTATTTTAGTTAGAAGTAATAAAACCAAGGTCTTAATTGAATTTACTGAAATAAAAAACTTTTAGGTAGTGGTGTGAAGAACAATGATTGTTGAGGGTAGTTTGGTCAATTTAGCCCTTCATTAAGGTGAGCAAATATAGAGGGCATTCTCTCATATATGAATTTTCCTTCATTATGTGACGGAAAAGGTCAGTTTTCCTGGCATGTTACATCATCTACTTACAATTGATCTACATGCTTTCTGTCCAAGCCTTCTACTTTTGGTTATGTCTATTATCCTCGTAACCATCCAAGAACGATTGTGGTTGCATATGGACATGTTTGGATAGCATCATAGCAATGACCTAATTCTAGAGAACACGGCATAAATAGAGTATTCCTGCCCTATATGGAAAGGAAAACGAAGTATTGCATCTTTACCTGGTTACAATGAAAGTTGGGTTATTTGCTAAATAATACCCCCAACCCCTGTCCCAAATGTTGTACCTACTTTGCATTTATATACCTTGTTGATTTTTTCGTTGCACTTATGCATCCTAAAGTGCAAATCATTATTACTTTCCTCCCTTCCTCCCTTCAGCTGACGGTTAAATTTATCACCATTTTAAACAAAATCCATACAATTTGTACTTTAGGGTATCTAAGTGCAGCAAAAAAATCAGCAAGGTATATAAGTGCGAAGTTGGTGAAAACTTGGGGTTTTATTTAGCACCCATGAAAGTTTGTATGCCTAGCATAATCATTTATCTTAAACATTTCAGGGTTGTGATAAACTATGATTTCCCAAATGGAATCGAAGATTATGTCCATCGCATCGGTCGGACTGGCCGTGCTGGCGCTACCGGCGTTGCCTACACCTTCATCTCCGACCAAGACTGGAAACATGCGGCTGAGTTAATCAAAATCCTCGAAGGCGCAAACCAACGCGTCCCCCCTCAGGTCCGTGATATGGCCGCCCGAGGCTCGTTTTCATTTTCCCGGGGCCGTGGCGGTCCCAGCCGCTGGGACGATGGAGGCGGCCATGGCATGAGAGACGAACGCGGTGGTCGGTGGGACCCGGCGGGCTCCGGCCGGGGCATGAGGGATTCTGGTGGCGGCCGTGGCGGTGGCTTTGGTGGGCGTGGAGGTGGTAGGGGTGATTTCGGAAACAGAGGTCGTGGCCGAGGCCGGGAAATATATGGAAGGCGTGGGAGCCGGTTCGATGGGCCCAGGAGAAGGGACCGGAGTTATAGCCGGAGTCCAGAGAGAGTTCGGACATGGGGTTATGAAAGTAGCGGTGACAGCAGAAGTAGGAGTTATTCTCGGAGCCGAAGCAGGAGCTATTCTCGGAGCAGGAGCAGGAGCCACTCACGGAGCAGGAGCCGGAGCCAGGAAAGGCCCCAACGCTCTCGGAGACCCTCGGGGTTTGATATTGTGTCTTCGGCTCCAGTGGGGCCGGATGGGGCGACTGACCCTAGCGGACATGGTGGTTAAGAACACCCCCCCCCCCCCCCCCCCCCCCCTCTTTCTATATTGATGAAAGGAATTGATTATGACAATGACGAGCTGAAAAGATTTTTGTATGTGCTGTTAGTTTTTTAAAATTTGTTGGACGTAGGCTATTTTGATCCAGATGGTGTTATTTTTACTGTCGAATTAGTTGTAATTGGATGGTTGGTGGTACCGAATCATTTGTATTGGTTTCATTCTGAGTTAACTGTATACATTACTTTTAATGTTGTTACCATGGGGTTATATTTAGGGAAGACAAGAAATATTCTGAGGTTGGATATTACGATTTATAAATCGGTAAGCTACAAGGCAGTCATGCATCTTTGTAGTAGAGAAAGGATAAATGATCGAAGCATGCTTCATTTCTAATTAATTACTCTTTTGCTGGAGTCAAATAAGAATAACTGGAGCACAAATGTAGCCCAGAGGAAGTGTGTGATTCAGCATCATGCTTTAGCGATTTCGGAATGCCTTATTTTCTTATTAACCTCAATGTATGTGCATTGATGGATCAAGTATTTAAAAAATGGGTGGCTGTTAAGCACGATAAAAACGTCATATATTGGGGACACTTGATTGAAAACATAGATAGTGTCAAAGTGAGTAAAATTTTATATACAGAGACTCTGTGTAGAATAAGATGGCCGGAGCGGATCGTCGATCTAACGGTTGGATTGGACTATATAATAGATTGACAGCTTAATATCAGTTAGCCATCTGAAAACCTGTTTCCTTCTATTAGATACGGCACACTGAATAATTTCTCTGATTGATTTGGCTTGGAATATTATTTTTTTTAGAAAATCAATCCTCTGCCGGAATTGAACTTGCGATTCTTCTATCGGAGAGAATGTCGGTACCAGCTGAGCTGGAACACTGGAGAGGAAATTGGCTTGGAATATTGGTAATTTTTTTTCCTCCTCAAAAGTTATTTAACAAAGAGAAGAAAAGAAAGGAAAGAGAAAGGAAAACATTTAGGCTATTCACATATTGGGAAATTAAATTCATGAAATCGAGGGGCTCTTGCGCTAATTTCGCGAGACTGACTTGCTCCGCAAATAAACAATTACCGCTTCATTTTCCTCTCCTTCCTCCTCGAGACGAAAATGGCCGCCGTCAACGAGAACAAAGGAGAAGAGTTCGTTTACAGAATCAGCACCGCCGACGAATGGAAAGAGCTGCAGGAGACGGGCGCGACTCTCGGCGGAGGACTCGATCGCTCCACTGGTTGCATTCACCTCAGCAGCCTTCATCAGGTACGATCACCGCCCCCAAACCCTAATTACGATTTAAGGGAAATTGTTTGAATTTGTCGATTGGGTGCTGAGCGTAGTGCTGATTGAGACTTCGGCTTGCTTCAAAATTTGATCTTTGTTGCAGGTGAAGATGACCTTGAAGAATTTTTATCAGGGGAGGGATGACTTGTTCTTGCTGCAAGTCGACACTTCAAAGGTAAACAGAATATATGTTAATCTGACCATGATAAATGAGGTGAAACTAGATATTGGTTGTTTTTTGTTTGATAAATGAGGTGAAATTAGTATGGTAACAAACCATTGTTTAAGCGGCGGGCTCTATCATTTTAGCAGTTAGTTTTTCTGTTTGTTATGGAAAAAAAACATTTGTGCATTGGCTTCTTTATTAGTGCTTTTAAATAATTTGTCATCCTTGATTCAATGGCTCTGAGATTACTTTGAAATAGAATAAAGGTTTCAAGCATGATATAGATGCCAGTTTAATGAATCGTACCCTTTATAACTTGGGTTTCTCCAAAGAGAATCCTAATACTATTCATTACATTGTCCGCATAGCTTTCACATAGTATTTATTGATTGGCTCATGTATAAAGTGAAGACATAACTCAACTACAAGTCATTCTCGTGCATGCTACATGCAATTTTCTCTCTTGGCAAGAACCACAAAGCTACTAAACGTGAGGTAACAACAAAGAGGAGTGCAAACACGCCCTTGCTTCTTCTTATTAATCGGTTTTCATTTTACAGGGTTAATTGCATAATAATTTCCCTTGATATGACTCGGAGAGAAAACTTAAGATGGGTGTTATATGCTTTTTTATATATAGATTTTAAAACCCTTTTCTAGTTTTCTTTTGGAGCCACATCACTCCCTTCTCCTGGTCTTTGGTCGCTACATTGCAGTGATGCAACCAGTGTCTATGCAACTCACTTCACTTAGTAGTTCGCCCTTAGCATAAATAGCCATTTAGACTGCTAACCAGTGATATATACATGTGCTACTTTTAGTTTTCGTCCTAGTCTAGGTCATTAGTAGACCACTAACCAATGATATACCTTTGGCTATGCAGAACGCCGATATCAATTTGGCATCTAGTGTTGTCTCTGTCTATCCCATTCTAGAAAAATCTTATAGGGTTAAATGGCTAGATATGTATTTCCAGGCCAGAGTACTAAAGGAATTACACGAATTACTTTGATGGATTCAGATATGGATATGGGACACAATACGAGTGAATTCACCGATTTGCAATTTTCCAAAAGTTTAGGATACGATTCGCTAGGATACACTAATTTTATTGTTTGAATATTTAAACACAATAACTGAAGCTATCATTTTTGCAGATGTAATCTAAGAATACAGGTAATTTCATGAGTCTAAGAATGCAAACTACAACATATTGTTGGTGCCAGTTAGTGATTCATGTTCAATACATGTAGGATACAATAAACTTTTGAATGTGTGAATAAAAATACCATAGATGTCCTTGACTAATTTGAACAAATCCAATAATGGGTACGGATCTGAAACCTTGCTACAAAGGACACAACATATGAGCAGTTGAAGCAGACCGGTCATTATAAAATCACTTGATGTTTACATGAATATACTTATTCTGGATACGTGAGGACTAGTCATCATGCATGAATACTCATAGAAGCTCTGCCATTCTTCTTCTTCATCTTCAGAATTCCTCTTACAACTTTTTCTTGTTTATTTTTCTTTTTAAAAAATATTTTGCAATTTGCAGCTTGGGGAGGGACTAATCTATGAAAAAGTTGATGACTCAAACTCCTTCCCGCATTTCTATGGTCCATCTCGAAGCTTTATCCCTCTTCCACTAAGTGCTGTCTCCAAGTCAGAGAAATTGACACTGCCAAATGGTGAATTTACTTGTGATCTTCTAAATCAAGAACAAAGCTGATCCTAGCCTTATGAGCTAATGATATCTCGATAAAATTCAGAACTGTTCTCTACATGTATTATTTAAATCATAAGTGTAACCTTAACTTGTGATGCTAAAGGTAAGGTATGAAGTTTGAATAAGTCTCTCTGTACAACTTTTATTAATATCATAGTTTCCATTCCTTCTATTTTCCTTCCCTATTATTTTACCGTGCTACATGATGCATTTGTCGTCCAATCGAACATATCGATAAACTTGTGCTTAAATAACAATTTTTGCCATATAGCTTCATGTGCTGTTTATGTACATCTGAATTTCCACATGTAAATATATGTGTGTACCTTTTTTTTGTCTAATCTTCTGATTCTGCATTTTCAGCACTTGCTCTATTGTAACCACCACTTTTAGCTCAGCTGTGCATGCACTTGTTAACATCAATGCCGTCTTATCTGTTTATGCTGTGAATTGTGAACAATAAGTAACTTCTGTAGTCCAATGTTTGTGTAGCTGCTAATTTGAAGCATAATCGATCTTTAGGCTTTCAGTGTCTTGGCAGTCATCACCAAGCTATGTAAGTGAACATACTTTTCTTATAGCCTGTTTCTATTACATATTCTTTACATGTTTTAATATCATTTTGGACATATTTTTACCTTGTTCTTGCTAATCTATGTTCTTGTGCTCGACAGAACCTGTCCTCTTAGCCTAGCTTTTCAGTCACATGACTGCAAGGTCAAGGCACTCTTTTAAACATCTTCGAATTGTCTTTTGTTTATAACATTTTATTTACCCTTTTCTTTTGTTATTGGTGTCTTCATATCTGGTTTCTTGCTTGTCAGAGATTTGAGCTCACTAGATTAAGTTGCTGCATAATTATTTTTCCCCTTCATTTTCCAAGTTAGGAATTAGGAAAAATGATGATTAAGATCAGTCATTTTTGTCAAATAATGAAAGTCTGATGATGGCCCTATTAAATCCCTCAATATATGAAATTGAAAAGACAACAATAAGTATGACAACAACCGGAAAGAATTGCATGAAAATCATGAACTGCATTCTTTACTTTCTAGATATCAGGAAAGAACTAATTAGCGAAAAAATGATTCTTCAATACAATAACTATTCATTACCAGCATTTGCTCGCTTGGTCGACTGTATCCCTGGGTCGATTGAAATATTCGGTTGGCCCAGGCCATCTAAGTCGACCAATGAGTGTTGATTTTGGGAGGACTTGCTCGACTGATTAATACAGTTGAGCAAGCAAAACCCTAGGATTTTATATTTATTTATTTATTTTAAAATCTCTCATTGCCTCATTCGACTCTCTCTCATCCACTCCAAATCGACCGATCATCACAGCCGCCACCGCCTCCATCGCCACCACAATCCTCCACCGCCTCTATCATCATCTCCACTGCCTCCACCATCATTTCCGCCGCCGCCGCCATCGGCCCCACATCGTCGCCGGCCCGTACCTCATCCACAGATCTGCTCGAGCCCCACCTCCACCTCCCCAAGACAAAGCTGAGCCCTCCCTTCTTCAGCGGAGCCCTAAGTCGTTGCCTGAACCCGTCGTCGCCGGCCCCCAGCTCGTCCACATTTATGCTCTGGCCCACCTCCTTCTCCCACAGAGCCGAGCCCCCTCCCCTCACAGTGATCATCGGGTAATTTTTTAAAGAATTTTTTTATGCTTTTATAAATCAGGTTACTAAATTAAGTTTCATTTGTTAAGTTTAATTTGTTGATGATGAGTTTTTAAAATGTTAAGTTTAATTTGTTGATGATGAAGATGATGAGTTAATTGATGATGAGGTTTACTAAGTTAATTAGCTTAATTTGTTGATGATTAGTTTTTAGAATGTTAAGTTTAATTTGTTGATGATGAATGAAGATCTAGAGATTGCAAATTTGTAAAGTGGTCTTGTTATTTGCAATTTGTTGAAAAACCCTATGTGGTGATGTACTAAAAAAACTTGTGTATGATTGTCTTCATAACTTGATTAAGAAAATTTGATTAACTAAAAAAAAAACTTGTGTATTATACTCTTCAAAACCCTTCAAAACTTGATTAAGAAACTCTTAACTTGAAAAAACTTTATCCTAAACTAAAAACTTCAAAATTTGATTAACTTAAAAAAACTTGTGTATGTTACTCTTCAAAACCCTTCAAAACTTGATTAAGAAAACCCTTAAATTAAAACAACTTTACTCTAAACTAAAAACTTCAAAACCTTGAAATTGAAATGTAAACTTAAAACTAAATCAAATTAAATCTTAAATTAAGTGTATGAAACTCGATCATAAAATGAAATTTTCATCTTCTCGTCGATAATTACAACAACTGAGTTTTTTATCCCAAGTATATGGGGTAGGCTACATGAACCAATATGAGAATCACGCCGGATCGAGCACATAAATCCTCCGCCTCCACCCACCTATTGAACAATATACTTTCATTAAGGTTTTTAGCATCCATATCTTTTCATATCGTCTCCATCCACGTTTTCTTTGGTCTTCATTTCGTTCTTTTGATTTGGTCTAAATCGATAATATCCATTCGTTGAACCGATACTTCCGTAGGTCTGCATCGTACACGATCAAACCATCTTAGACGGTTTTCCCGCATCTTTTCCTCCACATGTGCTACACCAACCTTTACACGAATATCCTCATTTCGTACCTTAACTTTTCCAGTGAAACCACACATCCAACAAAGCATGCACATCTCCGCTACATGCATCTTCTGTGCATGATGTTTCTTTGGAGCCTATCATTCTGTACCATATAATAAGGCGGGTGGAATAGCGCTTCTATAAAACTTCCCTTTCAAGTTTAACGGAAAGTTGCGATCGCACAAAATCCCCGTTGCACTACTCCATTTCAACCAACAAACTTGAATCCTCTAGCTGACATTGCTATCGATCTTCCCATCCTTTTGGATGATATAACCTAGATATCTAAATTAATGGCTCGGTGATATCTCTTGCTCATCCAGTATTATACCACTGCGATCTCGACTTCTCTGTTTATTGAATTTGCATTGCATATATGCTGTCTTGGACCTACTCAATCTAAACCCTCGTGATTCCAACGTTTGCCTCTATAACTCCAATTTGGCATTAACCCCAGCTTTCGTCTCATTTACCGAAATAATATCATCAGCGAATAATATACATCAAGACACCTCATCGACAATTGTATGTAAAAAAACAAGATGCGCCGTAGTCCCTATCTATCAGTTTTATGCGTACGGTTTTCGTCGTGACATAAAACCACGTGAAGTGAATATCGAGCGTTAATCGTTTGAAGCTGACAACCATCTCGTAGATTATGCGATGAGAAGACAAATCGCACTATAATTGATAGATTTGTTCAATATGAACAAGTTAAGAATGTATAACGCATACACCCCCTTACACTTGTGCTTTCTTTCATTGTGAGATGAGTTCTGTCGGTATCTTTTCGCTGGTTCTTTATGCACAAATATAGACGGGATGATCATTTCAGTGTTGATAGCTCTGAAGTGGTTATCCCTTCTGTTGCAGTATACTCGGAAAACAACGGGAAGATGTTACTGAAATTTGCTCGAAATGAATGAAAGCACAAGTGTATGGATGTATACGTTATATATTTTTAATGGGATAGAAGCCTTACCCTCGACGGCCGTTGTGACATCGTCAACAGTGTCTGATCTTGTTAAAAACAAAAGATTTTAACATGTCAAAACAACCCCGGATGATGGTTATTATTAATACTTGATCCTTAAATGTTATGCATAGCAAGAACAGAATGATGGACGTCCTATGTATAGGGTCGAAATGTACAAGGCCCATTATGTGAGAGATGGTTGCGCTCCAGACGATCCGCATCTGCTCATATGTGTAAGACTTCAATCATTTTAGGGATTATAAATTAAATTAGAAGTCTCTTGTCTGCTTTTTATTAAATCATCATCTTTTTCTTTTCAAACAGAACTACATGAGGGAGGAAAGAGACAGATAGGGGAGGACAATGGATGCGCAATCAGGTTAGATAGACTGAAGATCAAAGATAAGATTATAAACAGATACCGACCGAACATCAGGGAGCCAGATCACTCGGTCTGAGTTTTTTGCTCCTAGACGACCGTGTATTGTACCCACCACCATTGAGAAGTGCCACACGCGACGTACAGATGGAGTCGTCGTATCCGGCTGACCCAGGTGTATATCGACTGATTCCTCTGTCATCTTGGGATCCTTGGCCTAACTGATCCATCCACATCCAATCCTATGCCCTCATGTTCGTCCTTTTCGGTTCCCGTTGGTGATCCTTACGGTCACTTGTCCAACGATGAGAAAGTCGAACTGTTGCAAGTACTCTCGATGTCAGGCAGTCGTGTAGATTCGGTAAGTTCAATTAACCATAATTACATGTAATATGCTTATCTGTATGCTTTATGATAAATAAATTTATCTTCTACTAAAATCCATATTTTCTTCTTTTTACCACATGCTCTTATAAAGAGCGTATATCTTGGTCATGTTCAATTCACGAATACGCATTGGATACCGGATTTTTCGCCAAGTTATCAACAAAGCGATCCAAACCTTCATGAATGGTTTGAAACTCGATGAAATTTTCTTAGCCTAATATGCTTTTTGTCTTTTGAATTTTATTTACTCGTAGTTTTGCGGTGGTTATTGTTTAGACTTGTGTGTTGAATATAGTTAACGTGCGTCACTTTTTGAATTTTATTTACTCATATATTTGTAGTGTTTGCTCCAACTTATGTAGTCGTTGAGATTTTATTTACTCGTAAATTTGTGGTGACGGCAGTTTAGATTCATGTGTTGAATATTATTAATGTGTGGCTTTTGGAATTTTATTTAGTCAGCTATTTGTTGTGTTTGTTCTGACTTGTGTAGTCCTTGAGAGTTGTGTTTTGTAGTTGTTGTTTTGACTATATTGTGGTAAGATATTATTGATTGTAGTAGAAGTTGTTGATTGTTGTATAGAATTTATACGCAGAGTGAATTAGTAAATTAAATTTTAAAAAAAAAGTTATGCGGTCTTGCTCGACCGAATATTTCAGACGACCAAAGACTAGATCGACTGATAACTTCGGTTGGGCAAGGCCCTTTACTTTTAAAAAAAAATAAGCTGTACTTGCTCGACCGACATATTCAGTCGACTAAGGTCCCGTTTTTTAAAAAAAATGTTCACTTGATCGACTGAATATTTCAGTCAAGCAAGTACTAGATCGACTGAATATTACGGTCGAGTAAGTCCCAAACCTTTTTTTAAAAAAACCTTTGTTCGACCAAAACAAACGACTGAGCAAGCAAATGGCGGACCAAGCAAAACCCTCAGTCGAGCAAGTGTTTGGTCGACTGGGCCTATCTCGACCGATTTAGTAAGTCAATTGCTCGATTGTTTCCCTCTTGGTCGATTGAAATATTCAGTCAACCAAGAGACCAAATCCTTGTAGTGATGAGGCGTCTTTGGGTATGTGAAAGGAGCCCTCAAAATATAAACATGCACGTGCGCACACAATCTTTTCCATCACCACCAAGATTCGTGATATCAAAAAAATTTGCCATCCTTATGGAAGTATCAAAGATGGCATCACAAAGAGTAATTTCTTTAGTCCTACAATGGACCTAAAGATTCGATCGTTTCGTTCTATCCATACGTTCTAAATAACGTTTGCAACTACCATACGCAGAATGGCTCCAATCGGTCTTTTACTTGAGGTCGTAGATTGAATGATATCTATTATGCCAAGAAGATTAATTGGTGGATTGTGAAACTCGCAACGAGCCAATGATGCACGAATCACCTAATTAGAAAATTGGCACTCAAAATATATGATTGTGAGTTTCGGGTTCAAGGTTACAAAAAATTACATTGTCCTCCATCACCGATGCCTCGTGCTTGAAGAAAATTGAGAGTTTAGTTTTCCAAGAGCGGCTTGCCATAGACAAAACGAGTTCTTAGGGGTATTTTTGTGAAACCAAACAAATTTAGTCTAAGAATAAACCAAAGAGGGTTAATAATGATGATTTTGCCGATTTTGTAGTGAAAATACCCGAAGTAGAAAGTTTCCAAACAAATGTATCTCCGATGATAGTGAAAGTGTATCCTGACACCACCATAAGGTTTTAACCGGTATCAAGCATGTAATTTTAAAATTTCTTGATGCTAAGCTACACTAACCTAGAATCTAACTAGAGTATTGGGGTTTAAAGCATGATATAACAAAAACTACACTAAGTGAAGAATGCTACAACCTTTGTAGATCAAATCCTTCACTTCTAAAGCTCCGGGTAGTAGTCCCCACGACTCTTCGTAGCTCCACTTGAAGAAGGATCGAGCTTGCTTCGTGATCTTCGTGTCGAAGATGATCCATCCGAAATTTCTCTAGGTCAAGCTATCTCTTTACTAATCTAGTATTAGTGAAGTAAACAACCCGGTCTAAAGTGCTAATCTAGACTAGGATAATGAAGTAAGGTGTTTATCTCACCAAGAAAAACTCTAAAGTCTTAGGGTTCACAAGTCATGTGAGGGTTAGGACTTTGGTGGAGGAAGAAGATAATGGAGAGTGGAAGCAAATGAACTAGCCACCCTAAGAAGAAATGAAGAATGACTCATATCTATACTTCACTCATTGAAGAATGAATATTTTCACATAGAAAATATGTACCATGCTTCAATAGTGAAGCCAAAGTAATAAAATAATACATGAACCATGCTTCACAACCATATCCAAAATATCTCCTATTTTCCACCTCAATTATCTATTTCTAAAATAGATAATTTCCAATATATATCACATATATACATATAAATATATATTAGTAGAATAAAAACTTAAGTGAGATTTAATATTAGTTAATATATAAATATATCAAATATAAGTATATATCATATTATTAAATCAACACTTGATTCAATAATCCGGTTATATCACATATAACCGACTAATATCATTTATATGTATATCATATTATCAAATCAACATTTGATTCAATAATCCGGTTATATCACATATAACCTAACCGATATCAAATGTCGCCAGATTAGAATATGGTATCATATACTCGTATTTAATCAGGCTCTTTCACATATCAGCATATGTGCCCTACTTCGTTTCGCTTGAACTATGAAACCTCTGTGTGAGACTCTAAAGACTCGTCAATACGCCAGCAGTAGGTAATGATCATATCGGTTACCCATAAGTCGTCAGCGGTACTGGCTGGACGTAACGGCTACCCAGATATTGAGCGATTAGAAAATCAACAAGCAAGTTTGTCCAAACTCCCGTGAAGCCTATAAGTAACACTTACCGTACAGTCCGGTCTTTTCGTCTGATATGTCACATATCGAGTCTAGGGGTGGAATCGTCAGACCCCAGTAACTTGATAAGTCATGCCGATGTGTGGCTCATAACGGTTCGAGAAACTACTGATAACACTTACCGGTAAATCTCATCAGCCCTGGCCAGGGACTTACTATTATAGCCAATCGAGCATAGCGCAACATCAACTCTCAATACTGGGAGAGACGAAACCCCTCCTATCGCTCACTGTCTCCATGTGACTCGGGACTGTACCCAAAATCTACCTATTTGCATGGCTCCTTTGAGCCATGGTTGGGAGGAAATCAAAGCACAGTGGGAACCACATAAGGCACTATGACGATCTCGGGTCTACAGACTAACCTGTACTAGTGTCACCAGAGAACTGCTATCTGACGATAGGTATGGTACCATCTAGGAGTTCTCGGCGAGTCCTATTCGGTGTACCCATTCTTTAATGAGCACCTGTTTACAACCTTTGATGTCAAATACCAATGGTTATGGGATCAACCATCGCCCCCTACAGGGTCAAGAAACGTACACACTAGTCTACTCTGGAATATCGATGCCCTGTCTCGATACTCTCTCGACTAGGAACAGTTAAAGGATGTGCTTGTGGACTACACAAGTCCCAGTAGTATGATTCGCATCATAGTCCTTGTAGTCAATCAAACATCCTAAGGGCTTTATCAACATGTATCAGAGAGACGGTATAATAATACAAGTGTATATGTTAAGATAAAGAGCAACCAGATAGCATACTATCATGTCGAGCAAGAAAGTCCTCTATATATATGTCCAAGCATCCACTATATCATACAATAATGGTCTCTAGGGCATACATATTCCTAACAATCTCTCACTTACACTGAGGCCAGTTGTTGTAGTACCTCATACTCAACATCTCAAATAGTCTCTCAAACTGTGTCTGGAGGAGGGCCTTCGTGAGTGGATCCGCCGTGCTGTCCTTCGTATCTACTCTCCTGACCTCGATCTCCCGGCGAACTTCTATCTCCCGGATCAGTTGATACCGCATAAGAATATGTCTGGATCTTTGATGGAACCGGAGTTCCTTGGCCAAAGCCACTGCTCCATTGTTATCACAATACAAAGATATTAGTTGCTCAATGGAGGGAACCACACCAAGTTCAGCAATGAACTTGTTCATCCAGACAGCCTCTTTGGCAGCATCGTTGGCAGCGATGTATTCAGTCTCCATCGTCGAGTCTGCTACGACATCTTGCTTGGAACTCTTCCAACATACCGCCCCTCCATTGAGGGTGAAGACAAACCCGAGACCGACTTACTGTCGTCCTTATCATTCTGGAAGCTCGAATCAGTAAAGGACTCCACCTGGAGTTCTCCGTTACCATACACCAAGAACATTTCTTTAGTCCTTCTCAAGTACTTAAGAATATTCTTCACAGCTGTCCAGTGCTTTTTCCCAGGATCCGATTGATACCTGCTCACTACATCTAGTGCGTAAGCTACATCCGGTCTGGTACATAATATCACATACATGATAGACCCAACTGCAGAAGCATAGGGTATTACTGTCATGTGAGCCCTCTCCAAATCAGTCTTGGGAGACATCTCTTTGGAGAGAGTGATTTCTGAACAAGCGGGTAAATTACCATGCTTAGAATCTTCTATACTAAACCTCTTTAGTATGGTGTCAATGTACCTTGAGTGGGACAATCCCAACATCCATTTAGATCTATCTCTATAGATCTTAATCCCCGGGATGTAGGAGGTATCACCCAGATCTTTCATGGAGAACTTTTATGATAAGAAGAGCTTAACCGAGTGTAACATAGGAACATCATTTCCTATCAAGAGTATGTCATCCACATACAATACGGGGAAGACAACCTTACTCTCTATTACCTTTTTGTATATACATGGTTCATCTATGTTCTTGATGAAATCAAACTCTTTGATCACTTCATCAAAATAGATGTTCCAGCTCCGCATGCCTGCTTTAATCCGTAGATGGATTTAAGTAGCCTGCACATTTTTCCGCTGCTCCCACTGTCTACAAAGCCTTCTGGCCGTGTCATGTACACTCTCTTCTAAATCACCATTTAGAAAAGCGGCATTGACGTCCATCTGCCAGACATAGTCATGGTATGCAGCAATGACAAGTAGGATCCTGATGGACTTAAGCATAGCGACAGGAGAAAATGTTTTATCATAGACGACACCAGGTCGTTGATGAAAACCATTTGCAACAAGTCTAGCTTTAAAGGTCTCAACCTTTCCATCTACACCAAGTTTCTTCTTAAAGATCCACTTACTCCCGATGGGTTTTACCCCTTCAGAAGCAACTTCCAAAGTCCATACTTTGTTCGTGCACATGGATTCCATCTCAGATTGCATAGCATCCAGCCATTTCATAGAGTCTCCACTTATGATGGCCTGCTCAAAACTAGTTGGGTCATCATCTTCCATGATGCAATCCTCGCTCCCACCGTCTATGAGAAAACCGTAGTATCTCTCAGGTGGATGAGGAACCCTACTAGATCTGCGAAGTGGCTGAGGTTCGTCGGGGACTATTGAATCCTCCGGTTCTACCAAATCGTCAGTTATAGTTTGTGTAGCTGGAACTTCTTCCAGTTCTATCTCATTACCACTAATTTCTTTCACAAGAAATTCCTTTTCTAAAAAGGTGACGTATTGAGAAACAAATACTTTTTGTTCCTCAGTGTGGTAGAAGATATATCCATATGAATAATTTGGATATCCCACAAACTTGCACAAAACAGACCTTGCCTCGAGCTTCTCCGGATTTTGCTTTTTAACACTGGCCGGACAACCCCATATCTTAACTCGTTTAAGAGATGGTCTCTTCCCATTCCATATCTCATATGGAGTGGTAGGCACAGATTTGGTCGGAACTCTATTCAATAGGTATGCAGCTGTCTCAAATGCATAACTCCAAAAGGAAATAGGTAACTCAGCAACACTCATCATAGAGCGCAACATATCTAATAGGGTGCGATTTCTCCGCTCCGAAACTCCATTGTGCTGTGGTGTATACGGAGGAGTAAGCTGAGAGAGAATCCCATTCTCTTTTAAATAATCTCGGAATTCCGTGCTCAAGTATTCTCCTCCCCGATCAAATCAAAGGATTTTAATACTTTTACCCGTTTGGTTCTCTACTTCGTACTTATATTCCTTGAATTTCTCAAAAGCTTAATAACCTCATTTCCGCAGGGGCATAACCCCATTAACACCTTTCTTAAACACCTACTGGATCAGCCAATTGTAAAGTGGAAAACTTTCTCAGGAGTAATACTTACCCGCAGTGGGTATCGAGATCCAACTATCTCATAGAAGATATGCAATCTCATTGTAAATTTCAACACTTGAAATTTACAATATCTGTTTTTATCCCTAGTAACTTATGACCTTAATTATGGTCAACAAATCATAAGTGCTAGTCAAGTTCTACCCGTCATTTTGTGATTGAATTAAACCCACTCGCACGACCCTTAACTATGGTCAACAAGGTCGTACGACTTCCTTAATCCAATCGCATCATATGCGGCAGATAAGCAATAATCAGCTACCGCACACTACGCCTTGACTATGCTCAACAAACGCAGCACGAATACTAAATAGTCTTTATTTGAAATGACGGAGGGCTATGACTGGTTTTGTAGAAAACCTTTAACGTAATGAACTTGATATCGTTGTAGAATCTAGTGATTTGAAAAGGAGTGGTTTAAGCCCCGCTTTTAAAATCGATTAGTTTTCAAAACAAACCACGTGGGTTGTAGCATTTGCTAGTTTTGCTAAAGAGGTCACTCCTGGTGAAGGTATCTCAGCTCTTTTCTCATCGAATGAGGTACTAGATATTCATCAAGGAATACCGCTATGCAAAGCAAGAACTAGAGCTACCCTTTTGAAAACAAACCGAGTGGATTATAGCATTTGCTAGTTTTGCTAAAGAGGTCACTCCCGGTGAAGGTATCTCGACTCTTTCCTCATCGAATGAGGTGCTGGATATTCATCAAGGAATACCACCATGCAAAGCAAGAACTATAGTTACCTTTTTGAAAATTTTGATTTTACATCTTTAGGTTTCTTTTCTTTCCATTAATCTCATTAATGAAGTCCCATCATTTATGTTTCCCTAAACATCACAGAAAAGAAACGAAAATAGAACGTATGCTTATGCCATCCGCATTCGCCACGGGGCCCCGTCATGCACCGTTAGGTTACTTAACTAACGACAGAGCGGGAGCTGGACTAGCGCGGATGCAAAACATAAGCAGCGTTTATTATATATATCATATATATATAGCATTCGTCTCACGCAGTTATATGATCACATCACAGAACTCAAGCAGCAGAAGTCAACATACGAAATATTGGATATACTAGGAGATCCGTATTTTAAATTCAGCCAGTAATGAAAAACACGGATTCCACGGTCGTGATGAATAACCAAACCCATATTCCTAGATCCCTACGAGAGCGGCAAGCAACCCTGCCAATTCTAAAGTTAGGAGATTCGGTCTCGACTCCTCGAGATGGTCTCCAACTGGACTCTAGAACCCAGTTACTTGTGCTCCCCAGCTTGGGTCTATCCTAATGCGGAAAAGCAAATAATATACATCAATGGTGACATCATCCTCAATCCGGAAGTGTCCCAATAAAAGAATATTACATACAATTTTTACATGAATGAAAAATGAAAAACTCTCATCTCACCCCAAAACCCCCCGGCAATTCAATCACGATGATCCAATATAACATATCACAGCAACACATAACATCATATGTCATCAACGTAAATAAATATGCGTATCCCGAATTTCGTTGACGTATAGCAACGAGATCGGGGATACACCACATATTACACTTACGGTCGTAGAAAAGAAATGAAAAACTACAATAATTAGAATCCGTATATACCTTAGATATCATAAACCCGGAATATCTCATATTCCGAATTTCATGCCTGACCCTATAAACCCTGCATTTTAGTCTCGAATTGAAAACACTTTTCAATCACTTGTCGGGTAATTCAACAGGATTCTTGACTAATTAATTGAATGCTCGTCGGGAACTTTAGTAGATGTCCACACCTCCTGATGTCATCGACGAAGTGCACTTAGACGGAACACTGCGGCCGCGAGCACCCGAGTGGATTCTTTTGGCAACGAGGTTCTCTTATAGTCACTCGGTTGGGGCTATAGGACGTGGCTATCTAGTAGTGTTACCCGGCGAGTGTTCGCATACTATACGCGATTGCGATGGAGTTTTGATCCGAATCGAAACTCCGTGGCAATCGATGAATAGAGACTAAAACACTAGATTTACAAATTACAAACTAGTTTTCACAAAACTAATTTAATGTGGATTCCAAATATTGTATCACATATCAAACTTAAACCCGAAATGATGTTAAATTATGACTTCGAAGCACTCTGAATTGCCCTAACAGAAAGATAACATCACATGCAATTTTGGCAAAATCAAACAGTACCTAAAACCCTAATTCCAACTTTCCAGAACACCAAACAAAACTCGACACCAAATTCATTGATGGGGCTGGCCAGGCCGGGATATTTCATGATGTGGCCGGCCACATGTAGGAATTATGGGCTCGTTTATCAATGGTGTTATAGTTGCATGAAGAAGAGCTCTTTGCAACTATTAAAAAAAAAATTTAGAGGCTCTGCAAAAATCAACAGAAACATGGAATTATGTTTCGATGTTTCGGAGTCGTTTCGGTTTCGCAATTTCTATACAACGTCTAATGCACTAACTTTGGCTCTGATACCATGAAAGTGTATCCTATCACCACCATAAGGTTTTAACCGGTATCAAGCATGCAATTTTAAAATTTTCTTGGTGCTAAGCTACACTAACCTAGAATCTAACTAGAGTATTAGGGTTTAAAGCATGATATAACAAAACCTACACTAAGTGAAGAATGCTACAACCTTTGTAGACCAAGTCCTTCACTTCTAAACCTCTGGGTAGTAGTCCCTACGACTCCTCGTAGCTCCACTTGAAGAAGAATCGAGCTTGCTTCGCTATCTTCGTATCGAAGATGATTCACCCGAAATTTCTCTAGATCAAGCTACCTCTTCACTAATATAGTATTAGTGAAGTAAACAGCCTAGTCTAAAGTGCTAATGTAGACTAGGATGATGAAGTAAGGTGTTTAGCTCACTAAGAAAAACTCTAGAGTCCTAGGGTTCACAACTCATGTGAGGGTTAGGAATTTGGTTGAGGATGAAGAAGATAATAGAGAGTGGAAGCAAATAAACTAGCCATCCCAAGAAGAAATGAAGAATGACTCATGTCTATACTTCACTCATTGAAGCATGAATATTTTCACATAGAAAATATGCACCATGCTTCAATAGTGAAGCCAAAGTAATAAAATAATACATGAACCATGCTTCACAAGCCAAAGTAATAAAATAATACATGAACCATGCTTCACAACTATACCCAAAATATCTCCTATTTTCCACCTCAATTATCTATTTCTAAAATATATATATATCACACACACACATATACATATAAATATATATTAGTAGAATAAAAACTTAAGTGAGCTTTAATATTAGTTAATATATAAATATATCAAATATAAGTATATATCATATTATTAAATTAACACTTAATTCAATAATCCGGTTATATCGCATATAACCGAATAATATCATTTATCTGTATATCACATTATCAAATCAGCACTTGATTCAATAATCCGGTTATATCACATATAACCTAACTGATATCAAATGTCGCTAGATTAGAATACTGTATCACATACTTGTATTTAATCAGGCTCCCGCACATATCAGCATATGTGCCCTACTTCATTTCGCTTGAACTATGAAACCTCTGTGTGTGACTCTAAAGACTCGTCAATATGCCAGTAGTACGTAATGATCACATCAGTTACCCACAAGCCGTCAGCGGTACTAGCTGGATGTAACGGCTACCCAGATATTGAGTGATTAGAAGATCAACAAACAAACTTGTATAAACTCCCATGAAGCCTATAAGTAACTGTAACATTTTGAAAATTTAGAAATAAATAAAATTAATTAATTTAATAATAAAATGATAAATCAAAAAGTTATTAAAAACAAATAAGTCAATTTCATAAGATGTATGTAAAACAATTTAAATTAAAATTTTAGTATGCAATATAAATAAGTTATAAGGGTTTTAGTGATAATTTTAGCTTCATTTTAATAAAATGTGTGTTTTATAATAACATAAGTTGTGAAGAGTTTCTAGGTAAAGTTTAGGTATTTTGTGCAAATGGGAATTGGTTAAGGGGGTAAATGAAAAATGGTAGAAACCATTTAGTTCAGAATTTTATTGTTAATTAAAATAAAAATTAGGAGATAAGTAGTGACACCTCTTCCTTGCATACACACAACCACCACCTCCTCCTTGCATGAAGATGGCACCCTTGGTCCTTGACACCTCCTCCTTCACCTTATCCCTTCCTTCTCTCATATATATAGCATATATTCAGATCATTAGCAAGTTTAAATTCTGAAAATTCAAAGAAAGGAAAGGAAAATCATGAACAATCATAGATGAACAAAGGAAAGAAGAAGAGCTAGACAAGGAATTCATCATCATCAAGCTTGGACAAGGGGCTTAGCATCTTGGAGGGGTTATTCCAACAAATTATTGTGGGTAATATTCTTAATCACAGTAGGAGTTTAAGTTCTGTAATTAGTTTAATTTGAAATGAACAAGTTCTATAATTTCGTATTTTTAGAAAAAACTTAGCTCTGTAGTAATCTGCTGTTAGTCAGAATAAAACCAACTTAACAAAACAGTGCTAAAATGATATATTTGGAACATATAGCAAACCATAGGAACACAAACCGGGGGGATCGGATTTGGGCTGGCGACCAATAGGATAATTCCGGCGTCGCCGGATTTCTAGGGGCTTTGGATCTTGTGGATTTCAGGGTAGGTCTCTGTGAAGGTATTATGATACTTGGTATTATTTATTTAAGCTAATTTAACAGTATATGAAATCTGGGAGTTAATATCTGAAATGGGGTTAAAACGTTTAAAACACGACACGGACATTTCGTAATACGATTCTGTTTTCTGTTACGAAACAGCGTTTAACTAAATCCAGTTAGTATAAGTGTTTGATAGGTTCCGATAATCATACTTAGTATAGCTAATACGTAAAACTAGTATTTTCTTGTTTTCGCCGTATCGGAGTTTAGCCGTTTCTTATACAAGTTAATTGCGATAATAGATTCGAATACGGAAACTTCGGAGGCCGCAAGGAAAGGAAATGGATTGATGATCTGAGTTGATTCGACGTATTCCGGTGAGTAGACTAAACATCTACCGGGGGATTTTGTATAGATGGCGTGATACGCCCGTAGTTAAGTTTAAATAAAAATGGGCGTTTGTATGTTAAATTGATCATATGCATTCATATAGATATATATACATCGCCATGTTAATAATTGTTAGAACACCGCACAGTTATCGACGAGTTATGCCGCACCTGCACATATCTACATGTTACACTACACCTCATCGATATTAACATGTCACATATACACTTAGTACTTATTATACTAAATAGGATTTCCATCATACCTTGAACATCAAGAATGGTAGTTATTTTTCATAAACATTATCATATTTTATCTCCAAGTATGTGTAGTTCTGATATAAGATGCATTGGATTACCATGGATTTATGGCTTTGAGTTTTTAAACACTAGCGAAAGAATTCAATGATTTTTATGATAAATGTGACATGTCCACCATGAAATGTCGTTTTTTTGATTTGGTTTTGTTCCGAACCGGGTGGGGTAGATATATGATTGATATAATTTTAGTTAACCGCAATCAGGACTGTGTCGCTTTGCAGCTAACCGGTTGAGCACGGGTCGATCCACAAGGAGACGGAGCGTTTAATGTTCTTGTCGTTACGAGTTAATGCACATGGGCGAATTTGTTCTTTATCTAACCTATGTGTTATATGCAAGTATAAAGTTGTTAGGAAAAGATACGATGGTGTAAGCTAAGGAAATCCGCACTTAAAACCTTTGAGCCGAACTTAACGATTGAAGCTAGAACAATCGGCAACAACGTGGATTAGGGTACTTACGCACGGTATTCGTGGAATCCGGCTTATTGACCCTTGTCCGTCCGTTCTTATCTCTTGCTTTCGCCTCCGGCCAAACCGAACGCAACCGGTCGCGGTTAGGAATCACCGTTACCTTGGTAGGGTAGGGTGCCTAACGGAGCGCTTGCATAACGTTTGGATGGAGTTCAATGGAAAATACGGGAAAAGGAAATGGGCAAAGAAACCTTAAATTACAATATCCTATTTATTCCTAACAACACCATATTAACAACCATTCACAAAACAAACCAAAAAGAGAGAACAAAAGAACAAAGAAAAGAAAAGATTACAAGTAAGTAAGTGCATGGAATTTAAAGTGCAAGAAAGTAAAGCAAGGTAATAAATTGCATGAATGTAAAAGAGCAAGATAGAAAATACTAAGAACCATGGAACCCAAAACAAGACATGGGTTCAATAACCAAATCTTAAACTTGCAAGCTCAATGAAGAGGTTGCAAGATCAAGAAGAGGCAATGAACTCATGGTGAATGAAGGCACAAAAAAGAGAAGAGCTTTATTGATTCCATATGAAGATACAACTCTTGAGATCAATAACCAACCCTTAAACCTTTAAGCTCAATGAAGAGGTTGAAAGATCAAGAGAAGGCAAGGATCTCAAGGGGAAGCTAAGCAAAAGAATGATATAATGTATGGCAAAATTGGACTCTTTCTCACTTACCCAATGGTTTCCTTTTATAGGCAAAACAAGACCTTTCCTTTAATTTGAATTTGAATGCACCCAAAGTTTGGAAGGAAGTTTGAATCTTTGAATTTTGAATCACATCAACACTTTATGCATTGAATGCACCATACCCACTCGTGCTTTGTGCTTGTCCCTCTCGTGCTTTGTTCTTGTCTCGTGCTTTGTGCTTGTCTCGTGCTTTGTGCTTGTCCCTCTCGTGCTTTGTGCTTGTCCGAGACACGAATGACCACTGTCATATGTCTTGTCTCTGGAGCTGGTACGCGGCACTGGACGGATACGGATGACTGGAACCCGGCTTTTATCTGTCTGTGACAGATGTTCTGGATATTGGCATAACTGTAGAGATTTTGTCTGATTTGTATTATTTTAGACTGGGAACCTGTAACCTGTAAATATGTAGCAAACACGGATTAAAAGCACCTATCTATAAACAAACGAGCATAAGAATGGGCGGTATAAAATGCAGTTTTCTGTGATGAATAAATACCCCCAAACTTATCTTTTGCTCGTCCTGAGCAAAACCATTTATTCACAAAAGAGAATCCTAACCGCACTTTCGCAGGGAACGCGGTTGCACTGAGCGTGTGCAACAAGCCGTTAAACCTCTAGGTGTCCCTAGTAGGAGGAGTGTTGTCTCCTGAGAGTTTTCAGCGGATACTACCCACAAAATCCCGTCAAGTTAGTTTCATAAGTTAATATCGATTCTACTCCTACAGTTTAGTATCTAGGTTAAAAATTCTATCATCCTAAGTTAGAAATATCCAACCCTAATGCTTCACACCTCCTTTCTATTTAACCCTAGATTATATACGTTCCAAAAAACGTTTAGAAAGATTTCGGTATCTCCTGAGTTTCCTTCTAAAGTGCCGTCTCAAATCAAGGATTTTTATCAACTTACAGAAAATATAAGTCTTATTCTTAATTTCTATCTTTCCTCTAAATATCGATTATATACCACTACGTGTGTGTAAATTTGCACCCCTACACTTAAGAATTCAATTCAAGCTATAGTACCCTTACCCTAATACCTAATACTACTTCTTTTCATTAAATGATGGACGGTGTTGCTCACACACCTTTCATGCGACTATTAATGCTTCTTGAGACACTAACGGCCGATTACTGAATGCGTGAGCTTAAAACGTAAATAGCAGTTTCCAGGTCTTGACTTTATTTATTTTTTTCTTTTTTTTTCTTTTTCTTCTTCTTTTTCAAGACCGGATATCTTTTTCAATATGCTCTTTTTGGTGTTTAGCTTTAAATACCGTTTTTTCTTTCATACTAGGTTTTCAGGCAAGAGTATTTCTAGGTATCCTCTACTATCCCAAGTTTCAAGGTGCGTGTATATGCAGTTTGTAGGGTATATACTTTCTAAATTTGAACTTAAGAATATAAACTATTTTTTAGACTTATCCTTCAGTAAAGCTTCGATACTTTCCCTTCATCTTGACTTAACTCAAGAACTGAAGTCAAGATTACCTACTTCTATAAAAAAAAACTGTAAGGACATATAATTACCAAGGTCAAACAGAAGGAGTGTTATTTTTAGGGTTTTCAATTCCTGAGCCTAGAATTTAGTTATTTTTAACATATCAACTAAACTTTCAAAATAAAAATCTAAGTTACCCTATTAGCTAACATGACGACAAAGTTTTTATATTTTTAGAAAAAATTACGATTTTTATGGGTTTTTAAATAGGTATGCAAATGCAGAATATACAAATGAGTGCGAAGGAAGAAAGTTTACTGAGCACACCCCCAAACTTAAACTTGACAGTGCCCTCACTGTCAGGCTACACCAAGAGGGTCAAAATTGTCGGTGCTCCCTAAAAGATTTATACAAAACAAAAAGAAAAACAAAAATATATACAGAAAAAGGATCCTCCAAACTTAAGTAAAACAGTGTTTCTACTGTTAAGTGTTGAAGTCCAGAGTTAGGAGGGAAAGAGAACAGTATCAAGCTATACAAGGCCTTACACAGGCCAAAAGTTAACACTAACCATTCAAAGATCTTATCGTTAAAATGGTGTGGTTGGTGAAAGAATACGGAGAGGAAAGAAATGGAGAATACGCGAGACCGTATGGAGATAGAAGTGGGATACGGTCTCGGTATATGAGAAGAAGAATGGCGGAAGGGAAAAAGAACTGGAGTACGAACTTGAGGGTGAAAATGGAGTGAATAGATTAGCACAATATGTGATGACCGATGTGTGAAAAGCGATTGTGCTAATCTATCAACTCGTCGAGAAATAGGGTCAAATCCCTCAAGATTCGTGAGAAAACATGGGTACGCCGAACTTGGTAAACCAGACATAGGAAATGAAATTGATACGGTTTCTTGCAAGGTCGGAACGATGGAAAGGATGGAGGGAAGTGATTGAGGAAGGGTATTGGTTAAGGGTTCGGGAGGGTGTACACAGTCAGTGAAAGGAACAGGATGAATTGGAAAATCCGACTCATCATCTAGAACTGTTTCATCCTCAAAAATATCCTCAAAATTCTCCTCAAAGTTAAGCTCATCCATGCATATTTCATCAATATCAAGACGCATATGAAGTTCGGGAAAAACGTTTAATGACTCGGGATGATGAATTGGAGAGACAAACTCATCCAAAACTGCGGGTTCATCATCCGAAATATCCCCAGTGTCGATATCCTCAATCAAGTGAAAATCAATTTTCTCAGACACCTCATCAAAAGCATAGATTTCAATCGATTCTGGTTCTAAGATGGAGCTGTAGAGGTAAAAAGGATTGGGTGTGGTTTCACTCAAAAGGGACCCTTCACAATCGGGTAAATCAAACACTACAAAGTCGCATAACTCATTACTCATTCTATCTTCAATTGATAAATCGTTTGGGACACTTGATAGACTTTCAAAACAGGAGATGTGGGATTCAATTTGGTACGGATAGGTTTGATTTGGAAGGGGGTACAACTCACTCTCACTACTCAAATTCTCAGCCTGTCCTACCGCCTCATCATGCACTGGAAAATTTAGAGTTAGTTGAAAACTAGCTACCGGGTCAGTAGGTTGTATGAGGGCGGCCATGGACGCATTCAAATCCATCATCTGTTGGCATGACGCTACCCTAAAGTCTTCCAATGACTGTTCAAGACTAGACATTGATTGTGAAGGGGTTTCAGTAAAAGATTCAAACTTGTTTGGATACTGGAAACTTCTAAAAGGCTGTGTAGAAGCAATGTCTAGGGAAGGTGCAAAAGTTAGGTAGGATGGATAGGAATTGAATGGTTGGACAGGAGTAGGATCAGCATTTGGATACGAAAGTGAATGGAATTGTTGATCAAAAGAATTCGCAGTGGTGAAAGGAGTGAAAGATCGGCTACGGGATTGTTCGATATGTTCAGCAATAGACATGGGTCTTGGAGTTGCAACAGGACTCGAAAAAGGGGTATCAACGTAAGAAGGTGGTGAAGGTTGAAACGGTTGATACAAAATGGATTGCGGAGTCCAATTGGTAGTCCTAAATGCGTCTATCCGATCTTTCAAAGAAATTTTGGGCATGGATGGGTCGTTCGAAGTTCGACCAAAGCAAGAACCGTAGGAAGTTATGTTTGGTTATGGGTACCAAAGTTCGACAAGAGTTTTGCGAGGTGGGGTACCCATGATATGAAGAGAAGAAGAAGAAGAAGTGAAAAAGAGGGGGAAAGAATGTGGTTTTTTTTATTATTTTTTTTTAATTTTAGTTAGTTATTAACAAAAAGAATGAAATATACACACAAAAAGAATCTGGACAAAAGCAATCACGACACAAAAATACCACGCACCTAATCAGTCTAGGGTTCACCTAGGTCAACTAGACCTGCTCAAGAACTTGATTGTCGAAGTAAAACTGTGTCGAGAAACAGGCTCAAGATACACTGATCACGAGGCCAGGTAAGTGCAGAGATAAGGGGAGGTTTTCCGACGCTTTCGCGAAGGTCCTTAATTAAATAACCCTTTCTCTTTTGACGGTTTCGCCGTTAACACTTTCCTAGACACCCCGTAAGCAATATACCGTTAAGCGGTGTTCTAAACACAGTTAACCTCTCCTAGTGAGCGCGAAGTCCTTAAGGCTTAAAGTCTAATTTCTTTTAAACTTTGTGCGGGTAAACGTTTATGCTCAGTTTCGTGATTTGTGGGCCACGGAAAAGGTGATGAAATCCTTTACCGTATGTTGTGAGGTTCGCTTGCCCTTAATTCCGTATTAATGTATGCAATGCGCAAATCAAAAAAATTTTGTTCAAAGAATCAAACAATCGTTTTTTACTTTAAGCACGGCACTGCAACAAATACGGGCTAGTCAAGTTTAGCATTTGCTAGCGAACTTGCAAAGAATCTTGCAAAGAATAGTCTATTGGATGCGTCGGATTTGAGAAGAAGGTGTTAGTAAAGTACGTACCGTTAAGTTTTAGGGTTAGGAAACCCCCGTTGAATCAAATCCGGTAAGCTTGAAAACTTCGTTTGCGCGGGTCAAACTACCCGGATCTTTGGCACTGTACTTTGCAATCACCTTACCCCTGAATTTACACTTTGCCCCCGACAATCGCCGTTCGCAATTCCGCAAAATCTACAAATGTCGGAAAAACGGATATTAGTGCGAAAAAGCGATACGAATGCCCAAATACCTGCACACTAAAAATTATAAAAAACAAACAATAACAATAAGACAAAAACAGAACACTGGAGCACATGGGAAAATTTGGAGACAAGATGATGAGGTACGGCCGGCGACGCCGGAATTTGAGGGTGTGTCGCCGGATTTCCTTGGGATTTAGGGCTCCAAATTTCAACAGAAATCACAGTGTTCTACTAATACCATACTGGTATTGTTTATCTTTTCAAATGAGTTACAGAGTGTAAGCAGGTTAAAATCCAGAGAACAAAATGAGTTAGAAAAGTTAGTTTTTTTTTGGTTTTGAAATTTTTTGATTTTTATGTTTGTTTTTGAAAATAGGGTTAGTTGTATAGATGAAATGTACAGAGATTAACCCGAAAAAACAAGAAGTAAAGCGTTACCGTCTCCCCGGCAATGGCGCCATTTGACTGATATAATTTTAGTTAACCGCAATCAGGACGGTGTCGCTTTGCAGCTAGCCGGTTGAGCACGGGTCAATCCACAGGGAGACGGAGCGTTTAATGTTCTTGTCGTTACGAGTTAATGCGCGTGGGCGAATTTGTTCTTTATCTAACCTATGTGTTATATACAAGTATAAAGTTTTTAGGAAAATATACGATGGTGTAAGCTAAGGAAATCCGCACTCAAAACCTTTGAGCCGAACTTAACGATTGAAGCTAGAACAATCGGCAACAACGTGGATTAGGGTACTTAAGCACGGTATTCGTGGAATCCGGCTTATTGACCCCTGTCCGTCCGTTCTTGTCTCTTGCTTTCGCCTCCGGCCAAACCGAACGCAACCGGTCGCGGTTAGGAATCACCGTTACCTTGGTAGGGTAGGGTGCCTAACGGAGCGCTTGCATAACGTTTGGATGGAGTTCAATGGAAAATACGGGAAAAGGAAATGGGCAAAGAAACCTTAAATTACAATATCCTATTTATTCCTAACAACACCATATTAACAACCATTCACAAAACAAACCAAAAAGAGAGAACAAAAGAACAAAGAAAAGAAAAGATTACAAGTAAGTAAGTGCATGGAATTTAAAGTGCAAGAAAGTAAAGCAAGGTAATAAATTGCATGAATGTAAAAGAGCAAGATAGAAAATACTAAGAACCATGGAACCCAAAACAAGACATGGGTTCAATAACCAAATCTTAAACTTGCAAGCTCAATGAAGAGGTTGCAAGATCAAGAAGAGGCAATGAACTCATGGTGAATGAAGGCACAAAAAAGAGAAGAGCTTTATTGATTCCATATGAAGATACAACTCTTGAGATCAATAACCAACCCTTAAACCTTTAAGCTCAATGAAGAGGTTGAAAGATCAAGAGAAGGCAAGGATCTCAAGGGGAGGCTAAGCAAAAGAATGATACAATGTATGGCAAAATTGGACTCTTTCTCACTTACCCAATGGTTTCCTTTTATAGGCAAAACAAGACCTTTCCTTTAATTTGAATTTGAATGCACCCAAAGTTTGGAGGGAAGTTTGAATCTTTGAATTTTTGAATCACATCAACACTTTATGCATTGAATGCACCATACCCACTCGTGCTTTGTGCTTGTCCCTCTCGTGCTTTGTTCTTGTCTCGTGCTTTGTGCTTGTCCCTCTCGTACTTTGTGCTTGTCCGAGACATGAATGACCACTGTCATATGTCTTGTCTCTGGAGCTGGTACGCGGCACTGGACGGATACGGATGACTGGAACCCGGCTTTTATCTGTCTGTGATAGATGTTCTGGATATTGGCATAACTCTAGAGATTTTGTCTGATTTGTATTATTTTAGACTGGGAACCTGTAATCTGTAAATATGTAGCAAACACGGATTAAAAGCACATATCTATAAACAAACGAGCATAAGAATGGGCGGTATAAAATGCAGTTTTCTGTGATGAATAATATACGGTTGCGGAATTTCTTACGTATATCCGAGCTGGGTGGGGTAGCTATACAGCCGGATTCATGGTGGACCCGGTCGGGGCCGAGGGGCAGGGGCCGCACTTTAGGCGGTGAGCCTAACGAGGATACTCGATACCGGAGTCGGTGGTAAACACGGCGGATATCTATGTGATACCGACCAGTGTTATTGATTGACAGGATCGTTCGGGGAACGATGCCTGATGAAACACCGAAGATTTGTGTCGATGTTGGACACGGGAAGAAAATGAACCTTATTTGGAAAATAATTGATGAGATTTCAGTTTTGGATTTATATATTGAGTAGTACAAATTTATGCTTCCACCTGTTAGTATGCATCATATTCATCATTGTTGATATTAGTTCTAGATCGGCATACTTACATTATCAGCCAATATATGTTAGTTATATTCACTGAGTTGGCAACTCACCCCGTTGTGCCACAGTTCTTTGCAGGAGTCGAGTGGACGTATAGCAGCAGATAGATCCACTTATCAATTTATCGCACTTTTTGCTAGGTGGGTTACCTATGTAGTAACCTCCTCTTTTGGTATTGTATATTGAATCTAGAGTTTCTCCATCAGACCCTGTATAATGAATTAGAACGATATGCGGTTATATGTATATTATTTCGACAGATAAGATCGTTTGGTTGTATTAAATAATATTTCTTTTAATTATGTCTGGGATTCTTCTTTGATTTCATATTATGATTTTGTATTGAATTTCACTGTTAATATTGTTGCTCCCAACTAGGGATGCAACCACACTTAACATTTTATACTTGTTCAATAATTTAACTTCATAAACAGTGATTTTTACTGAAAACTAAATTTCTATATAAACAATTCCGCAAAAAGGATTTTGATCTTGATTTTCGGCTTACTTGGACTGTGTGAATATCTTTAGATATTATACAATCTAAGTGCCGGTCATATCCAACTTCGGGTCGTGACAAAATTGGTATCAGAGCGTAGGATTAACCTTACGGAATCGAGTAGGAAATTAAAATAGGTTGACGTGAGTCCGTGATTTAGGATGACCTTTGGTTTGATGGAGTAGGTAAATTAGGATGAGTGCAGTACCGTACGTATGTTCCGCGGCATATTTACGTTACCGTACTCAGCCTAACTAACCTTAGGATGTATATTTTGATATATTCTTCCGTTGATTCTCCGTTATTGATTGTTCCTATTCATAAGCCTTATCAACTCTCATTTCTTTCTCCAACCACTATGTCATCAACCACTATGTTAGAGATAATATTGGAGCGGGCTCGTCTGACACGGGGACTGTTGGCTATAGTGCCCTCAAGGCAATTATCATAGTCGCGGACTTGTGATTATGATGATTGAGTGAGGACCTATACCGATAAAACAGTCTTACTCAAGATGATAGTATGCTATCTGGTTTGTCTTTATCATCATGTTGATAGAGCCCTTAGGATTCTTACTTGACTGCCAGCATTATGATGGCGATCATATATGTGGGAGCTGGGGTCTATAAGCACATCCTTAAATGTCCCTAATCATAGGAGTATCGAGACCGGGCATCGATACTCCAGTGTAGACTAGTGTATACTGATCGAGACCCCGACGAGAGGCGATGGACAGGTCTCACAAGCTATTGGCGTTAGTTTGTTCACCTAAGATAGTATACAGGTGCTCATTGGGTTATGAGTACACTGGACGGACTCGCCGGGAACCTGCTAGTTGGTATTATACCTATTGTCAGATAGCAGTTCCCAGGTGACATATGTACAGGTTAGTCTGTCGACCTGAGATCGTCATTTGTCTCGTGTGAGTTTCCACTGTGCTTTGATTACTATCCTACCACGGCTCAAAGGAGTCGTGCAAACAGGTTTTAGTTGGGTACAGTCCCGAGCCACATGGAGGCAGTGATCGGATCGTCGGGGATTCGTCTCTTCCGGTATTGGGGGTTGATGTCGCGTTGTGTACGGATGGCCATCACCATAAATTCGTGGCCACGGTAGACGAGAACTACCGATCCAGGATCGATAGTTTCTCAGGTGGTGATGGGTTTCATGCCGACACTAAATATCGCGTTGTTGGGGGTCTGACTTTATCCACCCCCCTAGACTCGATATGCGATACTCTTAGACGAACAGACCGGACTGTACGGATATTGTCACTGTCAGGCTCAGTAGGGGTTCTGCATGAGTTTGCTCGTCGGCCTCCCTTTCGCTTAATACCTGGGTAGCCGTTACGTACAGCTAGTGCCGCTGACGTGCTTGTGGTTAAACCCACTGCCAGCGTATTGACGAGTCTTTAGAGTCCCACACAGAGGGTTTCCCTGGTTCTGGCGAAATGATGTAGAAGCCGTATTGGATACGTGCAGGGTTCCGATCGATTGGTGTACTTTGTATCAGGACTTTCGATCGGACAGTTGATAGTACTAGCCGACTCGGACTTGAGCCGGATTATTAAATCAGGTATTGATTTAATAATTTACGTATATGTATTTCGATACGTATATTCTAGTATTATATTCTTTGTGTTATTCCATCTCATTGGGTATTCGTATTTCGGTACGAATGCAGATATATTTACAGTAGAATGTAATCCGTATTTTTTACCAGATAACATTCTAGAAGGTGCCACCTCATTTCTTGATTTGACCATTTTTTATTAAATGGATAAATGAGGTGGAAATTGCATGATGGAGGTATGGTGACAACCATGCTTGTAATAGTGCACACAAATGAATTATTAATTCATTTGTGTTCACTATTCAAGCATGGTGGGATTTTAAAATTGGAAAAATGCTTTGAACAAAACCTTGCATGCTATTTTCTCTCTGATGGTTGAGTTCATTCTTGCTAGCATGAAGGTTTTGGTTCACTTGAGTTTTTCTTGAGCTCCTCCCTCACCATTTGCCTCACCTCCTCTAGCTTTCTTGTTTTGCTTCCACCTTCATGTTATGAGATAGATTACACTTAGAATACATTCACACTACATCCTAGGCTCTCTAGGGTAGCATCCTAGAGACCCTAGTTGCTCCGTATGCATCATGTCGTGGAGCTAGAGCCGGAGTTATATCTCTCGGGTGGATCATCGGAGATGGAGGAAGACCGGCAACCAAACTTCGTCAAAGAACCGCTAGGAGCTTGGAATGAAGACCGAAGGACTTCGATCAACTCGGTATAACAATTCTAACTCTTAGTTTAGCTTGCTAGTTTAGGGTTTAAGGTCGATCCGGGATTCGGGTAGCGGTAGCGCCAGTTTAGAAATTTTTTGTTCCGCAATTTGGCCGCGTTTCGATGACCGCGGCGCTGCCGGAACCCTTCATGGTATCAGAGCCACCCTTTAAACCCTACTAGCTTGTTTAAACATGCTTAATAGATCGATCGACGGAATTTACGAAATCACGATTCCATTTTTCACAGTTTCTGCCAATTTTCTAAAGTGTCAAAAAAATTATTTCAGGAGGCTTAAAAATCCATGCAGGCTTTTCTAAGAGTACACAAAAAATTTGGGCCCATGAATCCTCTAAAGCGCCGCGGATCCGCCTCACTTAGCCCCCATTGGCGGCGGTTCCGCGGTGGATTAGTGGCAACGGGCGTCCAAATTTTTTCTGTAGCTCTATTTCTTGGAATTGTGATTTTTTAGATTTTCTGTTTTGGCCCAGATTTCAGTGAAGTGTTGTTTTGCTATTGGGGCCAATTTGGAACTTAGTCGATCGATATTTTAAGAGTGCGTTTATCAGTACTTATATTACCATCTACGACCGTGAATGTCATTTGATGGGTAAACTCGTCTAATTGCTATATGTCTTTTAGACGGGTTTGCGAACGTGACATTTATGTTGATATTCTGTGTTGTGCTGTGATGTTGGTTGGATCGTCATGGTGGATAGCCAATGGTGCAATGATAGTACAGTTTTAATTTCATTTGTACATTTGATATTGCGGGGCGAGCGTCCGACATGTGGACTGCCGTCACTGCCAGTTTGTATATTATTCTTTTGGGGCACGACCGGGCTGGGGTCGATGTCACCCTTGTATATTATTTTATTTTCTGTACTAGGATTACCCCGAGGTGGAGTGCACGAATAGCCGGGTTCTAGAGGGCAGCTGGTCCGCATCTCAAGGCATTCAGACGGAGGGGACCTTACTCTAGAATTGGCGGGCTATTCGCTGCACTCGTAGGGGGTATAGGTATGACCCACGAAGGGGCGCTCAAGTTACCGGATTCCGAGAAGTGCCGGGTGGCCCATTCACGTTGTTGAAGGGGGCTGCCTCACTTCTGGTTTTGGCGGGTAACTTGCCGTGCTCGTTGGGGTCTAGGTTTCATTGCACATGCTATCCACACGACAGGGAACGTCGGGTCTCACTTGCGGCTCATGTGAAACTCGGGGCTCCACATTATCCACCATTCTGTGTTGTTTCTGTGATGTTTCTGTGATGTTGTTTTATATCATGCCTGGGACGAATGTTATATATATATTTATATATACTAGTAGATGTTGTATATGTTTTGCACCCGCGCTAGCCCAGTCCCCGCTCTGTCGTTAGTTAAGTAACCTAACGGGTGATGATGGGACCCAGTGGCGAATGCGGATGGCATATACGTACATTTTATTTTCATTCTTTTCTGGTGTGATTAATTGATGGGACTGCATAGATTCTTATCAATACAAGGATAAAAACAAACATATATATATGATATTGTTGGAACCAAGTTTTTAAAAACCGACATTACAGACGTTCTCTTTTGCTTTGCACCGTGGTATTCATTTTGGAATATCCTGCACCTCATTCGACGAGGCAAGGGCCGAGACCCCTTCATCGGGAGTGACCCCTTGAGTAAAACTTTGCGTCAACGTAATAACTTCACTATAGTCGATTACTTTTGCTTTGCATCGTGATATTCAGTTTAGGATATCCTGCACCCCATTCGACGGGGAAAGAGCCGAGATCCCTTCACCGGGAGTGACCTCTTTAGCAAAAGTTTTCGCCACTATATATTTATAAAACCATTGGATTCCTTCAACGATATCAAGTTCATTACGTTAAAGGTTTTTCGCCAAAAATCAGCCGTAGCCCTCCGTCATTTCCTACAAGTAGTACTTAGTATTCGTGCTGCGTTTGTTGACTCCGTCAAGGCGCAGTGTGCGGTAGCTGAGTGGTGCTTGTTTGTAGCATGGATATGTGATTGGTTAGGACAGTCGTGCGGCCTTATTGACTCCGTCAAGGGCTCGTGCAGATGGGTTTAATGCAATCAAGATAATGACGGGTTGAACTTGACTAAGACTCTTTGATTTGTTGACTCCGTCAAGGTCACTTGGGTCCTAGGGGTAAAAACACACATCGGGAGTTTTAAACATACAGGAAACTTGCCAGGCTTGCGCATACCTTCTGGAGTGTGGTGACTTGAGTGGCTTCCATCAAGTTATCATGCGATGATAGTTGGATCCCGATTCTCACTGATGAGTAACATTACTCCTCGGGTGATTCCGACTAATTCTCCTTTTAGATTTGGAGGAGAATTCGAGAAAATAGTGGGAGCCATCCAGATTAGATAAAATAATTAACCATTTTGATTTAGGTTAGAGTGCACGCTGAGTGTTTCTTCTTTCTCTCTTTCTCTGGCTGCGACTATGACCCGACCTTTGACTAAAACTCATGAAACCAAGTTAACCGAACCTTCTTAAAACACTTTGACTTTTGAAATGTCACGGTGTCGCATACATCATTGCCACTTCTACATCACCTTTGCATTTCTCCAGAACACCCCGTATTACTACGAACATCCACTTCCATTGGATAAATCCATCGTATAGTTACATACGAACTCGAAGGAACTTTTTCGAGGATGGATTCTGGTTCTGGAGAGATTGAATAGGATTATTCAGTTGTCTTTTCTCTTTACCTTCTCTCAAGTTGTGAGGGCTCCTAGGATTAGGAAAGGGTACACCTATTGAGCTTATTGGATAGTTTTCTTCCAAACCATAGGCAGGTGCCGAATGGTAGGGAAGGAAGAAAACCAACAAGCTTAACTGTGGTGTACAGAAGGTAATAAGTAAAGACATATAAAGGGATTAGAATAATGGCGAAGAAAGTTGCGATCACCATCATTCACGACAAAGATCGTGTTTACCCCTGCCACTCCTACATCCACTTTGCTTTTCTCTACAACACTCCGTATCACTATGGATATCCACTTCCATTGGATAAATCCATCGTATAGTTACATACGAACTCGAAGGAGCTTTTTCGAGAATGGATTCTGGTTCAGGAGAAAAAGAATAGGATTATTCAGATGTCTTTTCTCTTTACCTTCTTTCAGGTTGCGAGGGCTCCTAGGATTAGGAGAGTATACCTATTACGCTTATTGGATAGTCTTCTTCCAAACCTTAGGCTGGTGCCGAAGGGTAGGGAATGAAGAAAACCAATTAGCGTAAAGGAGGTGTACAGAAGGTAATAAGTAAAGACATAATAAAGGTATTGCAGTGAGGGCAGGTAAGTATATGGTTACTGTCATGATTCAGGATAATGGAAGAGGCGTTACTAGGAATACCAGTTAACACTTTTGGAACATTTTCATGTTTCAGTTTCACCGTGCGATGTTAATTGATAACTGTTTTCCCAATTGGAATCTAACTCCAGGGTATGTATTTACCAGATCAGTTTCTCACATCTGTATGTTATTACGGATGGTGAGTGGGAGTAAGATATTGGGAATTGGGTGATTAGATCCTCATTATATCGGAATTCATTGTAATTGGTGATATTTGAGGAAATCATCTGGTTTTTGCCGGATGGCAACCTTTTTCAGATGCGTCGCTGTGAATCACCAATCCTCCGGAACTGTTTGGTACGGTCAGAATAGGAGCGGTTATCTTTCAACGCCTCAAAGGCTGACGCACACTTATCCGTCCACACAAATGGTACTTCTTTGCGCGTAAGCTTGGTCAAAGGCTCTGCCAAACGAGCAAAATTCTCCACGAACCTTCTGCAATACCCGATAAGTCCAAGAAGGCTTCTGATCTCTGCAACGTTCTTCGGAATCGGCTAATCTCGAACTGCTGCAATCTTCTCAGGATCAACGGCGATTCCATCTCCAGACACGACATGTCCCAAAAACTTCACTTCTTCAAGCCAAAACCCGCACTTGCTCATCTTTGCATACAATTTTTCTTGCCTCAATGTCTGCAGTGCGATATTCAAGTGTTCTGCATGCTCTTCAATACTCTTGGAGTAGACCAGAATATCATCAATAAACACCACTATAAACTGGTCCAAGAATGGTGAAAAGATTCGGTTCATCAAGTCCATAAATATCGTCGGTGCATTCGTTACTCCGAAGGGCATCACTAAATACTCGTAATGTACGTACCGAGTTCGGAACGCCGTCTTGCAAATATCTTCTGTTTTAACTCGGACCTGATGATATCCGGATCGCAAATCTAGTTTCGAGAATACCCTCGCGCCACTAAGCTGCTCAAATAATTCGCCAATGCGAGGGATCGGGTACTTGTTCTTAATAGTCACCCGGTTTAATTCTCGATAATCGATGCACATCCTCCTTGTGCCATCTTTCTTCTTGACTAGAAGAACTGGAGCTCCCCAAGATGAGTTACTGCTGCGAATCCAACCCTTCTCAAGTAATTCAGCAATCTGCTTCTTGACTTCTTCCAACTCCACTGGTGCCATTGGATAGTACGCTTTAGAAACTGGCGCTGCACCAGGAACAAGATTAATCGCGAACTCCACGTCTCGCTTTGGCGGTAAACCTGATATATCCTCGAACACGTCCATGAAATATCGAACAACAGCTGGCGCTTCATCTTTATCGACTTCCATCGACGAAAGAACATTGCTTGTCGGCCTAGCCCTAAACTCGACTAGCCCGACAAAACAAACTCCGGATGTCCGGGAATCTGGAAAATCAATTGCTTTGCCCTACAATCAATGTGAGCGTAGAAAGTGAGACCATCGATTTCCAAGACAACTTCGTAACTGCCGGTATCGGTCACCAAGAAATCTGCAAAACATAAACTGGTAAGCAATGAAACGGAGAGAACCAAGGTAATAGAATGACCATGAAGCAAGGAAATGAAATAAGACCAGGACTCCAAGTTACTTAAACAGAGTACCACATTGTAACCATGCTGCAGTTCATAGTAACAATCACATAACTCCACTCAAGTCGCCCAAATCCTAGTATCAGAATCAAACGAACAGGGAGAAACAATAGGGAACCAAAAGGTTTCAAGTCGAGATGCAAAATGGTTTGCATATCGTCAAGGCAAAGGATAAAGAGAAAGATATGATTCAAGAATCACGATAACAAGGTGGCAGGACATGTTCCTAATCACGGACTTTACGATTCGTGTATTGGGTCCAATACCCAACTACAAATTGAATCAAACCCGATTAACCTAAATCCTATGGCTCTGATACCAAACAAACCATGTCACGCCCCGTTTCCCAGAGTACGCTAAGATAGGCACGTGACATAGCCAACCATGCTACCTGTGGATAGGAAAAATCCTTCCACAGTCACATTACGGCTGTAGAGATATCAAGAACAGGAAAGTAAACTAAACTATCTAGTACATGTCCATAAGCCAGAATGAATGAGTCAAGAAATAATATAATATGCGGAAGCAAAAGATCCAATAAATAAAACACCTGGAATAGTAAATCTGGATACCAACAGGGTCCTCACCGCTCGGTCTAATAGCGGCAGTACTCCTGATCAGTCTGCAACAAAGGTAGAGGATCTGGGCCATGCAAAACCAGACGTCAGTGCATCATAATATCAAGCAATACTATAAACAGGGGTTGCAAGACATACAGGTATGTGTATGAACAGTAAAACAGGTATAACAGTAATATAAATGAGGACAATGAGGGTAATGTGTAGTGAGTAATCTAAACTGGTCTATTGGGTTAACTACTCTCAAGTCTTTGAAATCAATTTGATGAATCATCGATGTAACTCAATAGTATCCCGTGCATGCCCGGGACCACGGTCAAGATTCTCGGGCTGAATCCGAGACGTGCCGCAAGGCAGTAAAAGGGTAGTATGTAACGATGAGTGATGTCAGCAGCATCACCCCGGGGCTGGCCTAGCCCGTAAGACTGATCAGTGAAGGTATCGAACTGTCGAGTTATAAGTCAGGTTTCATCATTGATTTCCCCATACCCCCAAGTTATGTATTCAAGTCAGGTATTGATAAATCTGGAGCTAATGCCAATACAGGATCAAGCAGGTACATGTTTGTCTGAATAGACAACAGGAAATGTCTGTAGGACAACATGTCAAAGTTGTTGGCATTAGTAACAAGTTCAGGTAACAGGTCAAGCTGTGGTACATCAGGTCAAGTCAGGTACTGTATAGGTATCATGTCATGTTAAGAAGTGTACGGTACCATGTCGTGTCAAGTAGTAGGTGTATCAAGTCATGTCATGGGTGCACAACATGTCACGTGGGTGCTCATAATCAAACTAAAATAAGCATGGGTATACAAAACAAGTATGGGGTACTAATGGAACAATAAAAATAGAACATTGTGGTGTGGTATGCAAATAGGTACAGATTAGAGCTTATGGATGCACAGTTATCGATTTGGGTTAAGGTTATAGTTCCAACATTAATTAAAATACACTTTATCAAATATGGAATGTTAAAATCTCATTATTATGTATTAAATGATCTAGGGATGCAATTGTGTATATAATAGGCTAAATGGATGCAAACGGTGTCCGAAAGGTTATAAACTATTAAAAGGGTACCATGGGCTGTACAAATAATCATTATGTGATTCAAATATGGATATGGGTATCGTGTATCGTAATCTAATATGCAACATGATATGTTTCAAGTTCTAAATCTAAAATGATATAAATGGAACATCGAAATGTTAATATGGAACATGTGGCCTTGGATTTAATCTACAGATTTAATATGCAGTTAAATAAGTATAAAACAATATAAATAGCATGTAGCAAGTTTTACTTGCTTCGATTGGATCACACGACGGGTACGTACGCTGCGTCCGACGTCGGGTAAACGTCGCGATGCACATACGGCACACGGGACAGGTCCAGGCATGGCAAGAGGGTAATCACGCAGGTAGGGACGTTCACTGAATCGCCTGGATCGGCCGCGACGACACAACTCCGGCGAAGGCTCAAATCGAGGATTATGGAAACGACAACAATACGGAGACGTGAAACAAGACACGATGCAAAAATCTCGATTTGGACTTCGGCCTGAACTTGGCTCAGCTATGGGTCTTGACTTGGGTGCTCGGCTTGAGAGAAAAGAGATTAGATGCAACATTGTCATAATTGGTTTGTAATCTTGTTGTTGGATGCTGATGCGTTTGTTCTTCTTCAATGAATTGAATTATATCGTTGAGAACTAAATATCCTTTCTCCCGATCGAGGAGCAAGAAAAAGGTCTCTGCAAATTTTCTGATGGCAATGCAGTCTTTGTTTTGCACCAAACCTGACACCATCACCAAGATACCTCCATTCTATGATTCTTGAGAATGAGCTAATAGCTATCCATTGATAGATGAATCAGATGCAGCCATGTGGAAGACAACCCCTGTTACCTCAATTGCTCTAACGACTCGGAATTTGTTCATGAGATCGATCCGTGGAGAGGTAGGCGGCGTGGCCCGATCGGAGCACCTCGCAGAGAACACCGGACTCCTCTGCATTGTCGAGATTGATGGTGGGGCCCAGATCGGCGATGCGGATCCACCACTCGTTGGATCGGATGAGCATCTCGACCATGCGGCAGGCGGCGAAGCCTCTGCCGCTGGTGACTACACAACAAGCCTCCTCCATTGCTGCTGCTGATGCTCAGATGTCGAGAAGAAGAAGAAGGAGATGGAGATGGAGAGGATGATGACAATGATGACGGTTCTTAAGGTGACGACTGGAGTTGAAGGGAGATGGGTTGTAGGCGACGAGGGTGAAAAGGAGAAGGTGACGATAGTGAACGAGGCGGAGGCGACTGCAACGGAGTGAGGGGTTCTCGGTTGGGGTTTGGAAAAGCTAGGGTTCCGGTGTGTGTGTGGGTTTGCCGAAATAGAAAGAGAGATTAGAGATGATGATGATGATGATGATGATGATGATGGCTATAGAAAGCATAGGTTCCGGTGTTGTGTTTGGGGTCGACGGTGGGGTTCGTAGAGGAGGAGAAGGGAAGAGAGAGGAGTGGAGGAAGAGGTTGAGGGTGGTGGCCGAAGGTGAGGTCAGCGGCGGCAAGCGCAACGCGCGGCGTGGGTTCGAGCATGCGGAAAAAATAAAAGAAGAAGAAGACGGGAGGAAGAAGGAGGGAGGCTGAAAATATTTTAGAGGAGGAAGGAAGAGAGAGAGAGAGAGAAATTGGGGGGGGGAGAGATTCGAGATGAGAGAGAGAGGAGAAAGAGACAGAGAGAATGAGAGATCGAGAGGAGAGAGAAAGAGAAGTAAACAGTAAGGAGATAGAAAATTGGATATTAGTGGAGGAGAGAGAAGGAGAGAAAGGAAAAGAAAGAGGGAGAGAAAGAGAAAAAGAAAAAGAAAAGAAAGAGATGCGTAGGGCCGGGCAAGTAAAGGAAGAGGGGGTTGATTTATTAGGTTAGATTTTAATTTAGAAAAATATTTTAGTTAGGTAAAATATATTCTGTAACAGTTAAATGTAGGTTAAACGAAAATTTAAAAAAATATTTAAAAAATTAAATAATTTGAATTTTTGGCGGGACACAAAAGTATTCCAAAACGCGTCCGGGTCGGGTCTAAAAATTCAGATTTAAAATACGAAAAATATATGCAACTTCCAAATTTTAAAATGAATGCTCAGCTAACGAAAATGCATACCCCCAAGAACGGATGCACGTACGTGCGCGTTGTTAGTGTATATGCCCTAGAGGCCATTACTGTATCATACTAGTTTGTATATTTCTTAATGGAAGCTTGGGATATTCACCTTGTATTGACAATCTTGCTCAAAATAGTAGTATGCTACTTGGTTTGTTTCTACTTTAATGTGCACATGTGTTTATTTTAGTATATCACGTATACACATTAGTGGAGCCCTTAGGATCTTTGTTTGATTACCAGCGTTGTGATGGCAGTCACACCCGTGGGGGCTGGATAATCCACAAGCACATCCTTATGCAGGTCCCTAGTCGTAGGACTATCGAGACAGGGCATCGATACTCCGGAGTAGACTAGCGTATGCGCTTCTCATCCCAGTATGGGAGACGGTCTGTCCCACAGCCGTCAGTATGTCGTACTTGAGATAGTATGCATGTGCTCGTTAGGTTACGAGTACACTGGACAAGACTCGTCGGGAACTGTTGGTTGGTACTATACCTATCGTCAATTACCAGTTCCCAGGTGACATGAGTACAGCTTAGTCCGCTGACTTGACACTGTCACTTCGTCTCGAGTGTGTTCCCACTGTACTTAGATTACTACCCTACCACGGCTCAAAGGAGTCGTGCAAACAGGTAGTAGTTGGGTGCAGTCCTGAAGCACTTGGAAGCAGTGACGGTTAGACAGGATTCGTCTCTCCCGGTATTGGGGGTTGATATCGCGCTGTGTCTAGGAGAGCCATTACACAAAGTCCCTGGCCAGGGCAAGCGAGATATACTGGTAGGTTTCCAGTGTTATCTCAGGGTGTTCTGGGCTACACTCCGACACGACTTGTACCGCTATTAGGGGACTGACGTTTACCGCCCCCTAGGCCCGCCATGCGATATTCTCAGATGAACAGACCGGACTGTACGCAGATTGTCACATTCAGGCTCAGTAGGAGTTCAGATGGGTTTCACCTCGTCCGTCTTCTTATTGGCATCTACCTGGGGGCCGTTACGCACAGCTAGTGCCGCTTGTGGTCTGTGGTTAAACCCACTGCCAGCGTAGTGTCGAGTCTTTAGAGTCCCACACAGAAAGTTATTCGCCTTTAGGCAAAAGAGTAGAGGTCGCATGATTTTGCGACAGGGTTCGGTCACATCCGTGCACTTGTGCACGTTTAGTGTCCGGGAAGTTATCACTAGCGGGCTTTGGTTTAAGCCAGATCCTAGTGTACGTTTTGGGATTGGTTTTATCTCGTTTGTATTCGTGTTCCTCGGAATGCGGATACGGGTGTGTATGCACAGTTGACAGAGAGACAGAGACAAAGGATTCTCATTAGGATTGTTAACTGTTGACTTTTGCTAAACCCTAATGAGAATAAGAAATATGATTAACAATAATATTAATTAAGTATTATTGTGACATGGTTGTTGAGGGTTGACTTTGTTGACTTGTTGACCGGTTGACTAGGTTGGACTAGTTGACCATCATCATTACAATGGCTATCATTTCATGGAAAAGACTTTTGCTTGCTTGTTATTCTTCACAAAATGAGTGCATGAAATGATATTGCCATTTTGACTTGAACCATCACATAATACTCAATTACTATTATGGGTTATGATTATTTTGGATTATGAGAGTTTGGATGGAAAAAGTCTTGCTCATTCTTTCATTTCCTTTCTCTCTCATGCTTGAGCTCTCCCTCTTCCTCTTGCTCTCTCTCTAGTCCATGATTCTACTTGTCTCATGTGTTGAGAAGTAAGAACCATAGAGATAAAACCCAACACACTCCTCTACTCATCCTAGCACACAAAGTCTAGCAAGCCAAGTGTTCTAGTTTTCTCTAGTTTGAGGTTGAAGCCAAAGGTAGAAACTTTCAGGTGGATCCATCTTCGGCACAAAGAGACGACGAGGAGAGAACCATCCGACCACCACAAGGAGACCAAGAGAAGGAGTTCAAGTTAAGGTATAACCCCTAACCGAGTAGGTAAAACTCTTGTTAGGATTGTTAGATAGTTGTTTAATAAAAATCCGTATTTTGAGTCCATGTTACCACCAAAAGAAAAATCGTTTTTTATCATTTCCGCAAGCCCGTAAGTACCGGGAGAGGTAATGTGGACTTACAGTAGTATCAGAGCCTAGTTAAACACTATCTAACATGTTAGCAAAGTAACTAGAAGTTCGATCGGAGAAAAAGTCACGAAACACGCCCGAAAAGTATAGTTTCTGCCGATTATTTTTCTTGTTCAAAAAATAATAAATCTTACACTAAAAATCGGCTCAGGCTTTTTATAACACACTGTAGAAAATTGGTCCAGGGAATCAGTCAAACCGCAGCGGAACCGCGGCAGGAGCATGCTCCCGCCGCGGATCCACGGCCGAGTTGACTCGGCCCTGGGCGAATTTTCTTGCAGTGTGTTCAGTGGGGTGTTTTGGGATTTTTACAATATATTTTTTCTGCCCAGATTTTCCAGAAAGAAAAATTTGTTTTTGGGGCTTAAAAATCCGTATTTTGATCGAACTTCTAAAGACTTAAGCTAACGGGTTATATCTGTGATGTGATATATGTATTGAACGTCTGCTAATCGCTATACGTCGATTAGTGGGGATTATACATATCTGTGATCTGTAATGTTGATGGTATGTGTATATGAATTCATTGGATTGTCGCGGATGAATAGCCGGGGGTTTGTAAGATGAGAGTTTTCTTTTTCTTTCAATTCATGTAATTTGTAATTGATGTAATATTATTTATATGTCCGCACAATCGGGATGGGGTTGTAGCCGTCATTGTATAATTTCTTTTACTGTTTTTGCTCCTAGGATAGACCCAAGGTGGGGTGCACAAACTACCGGGTATCTCGAAGTGCCGAGTGGCCTACTCACGGTGTTTAAGGAGGTTGCTTCGCTTCGGGTAGTTGGCGGGTAGTTTGCCGCACCCGTAGGGGTCTAGGGGGGTCTTGGCTATTCATCGCGACCGTGTAATCCGCTCTTCGTTACAGGCTCGTACGGATTACGGATTCCTAGTATATCCAATGTGTTCATCTGTGATCTGGAATGGCTATCATTGCATGTGACGAATGTGTATATCTATATATGATATCTATTTAGGCGTTGCTTATGTTTTGCATCCGCGCTAGTCCAGCCCCCGCTCTGTCGTTAGTTAAGTAACCTAACGGGTAATGACGGGGCCCCGTGGCGAATGCGGATGGAATAAGCGTACGTCATATTTTCGTTGTTTTCTGCAATGGTAGTATTAAATGATGGGACACATTAAATTAATGCAAGAAAATAAACCAAAGTTGAGTCGTTGGAACACTTTCAAAACCACTCGGTTTCTTTTCAATAACAACTTTTAAATGCGGAGCTTAAGCCACTCCTTTTAAAAGTTATCTCGTTCCATCGATTATATCAAGTTCACTACGTTCACGGTTTCGCCAAAACCATTCGTAGCCCTCCGTCGTTTCACATGGATAGTCAATAGTATTCAAGCTATGTTTGTTGGCCAAAGTCAAGGCATAGCGATTGGTAGCTATTGGGTATTCATGTGCAGCATAGATAGATGTGTTGGTTTGGGACAGTCGTACTGCCTTGTTGGCCAAAGTCAAGGGTAGGTACGGGTTGGTTCAAATTAACCTGGAGAATGACGGGTAGAACTTGACATGTGACTTATGATTTGTTGGCCAAAGTCAAGGTCATAAGAGCATGGGGCAAAAATCCACATCGGGAGTTTCAAAAGAACTGAAACTTGCTAGCGCTGCATACCATTTGGAGTGATGATTCTGGTAGGATTCCTTCAGTTTTGTCACGCAATGATATTTGGATCCCGATCCTACTGTGAGTATATGCTACTCCTCGGGAAATTTCTCACTTAACGATCAGTGCTATAAACCAAGTAGGTGTCTAGAAAGGTGTTAGCGGGGCTACACCCACAGGGAAAAGAGGTTGTTTAATTAAGGAACTTCGCGAAAGCGTTGGAAAACCTCCCTCGAAGTACCGACACTAGCCTGGCTGAACGGTTAAGCAAGTATTGTACGGTGGGATTGATCCTGACTAATTCTTCCTTTTTGGTTTGAGGAGGGATTCGAGAGACAGTAGGAGCCATCCTGTTTAGACAAATTAAAAACCACTCTAAACTTGCAAGAGCATCATGCTAAAGTGTTTCTTCTCTCTCTCCTAATTGCAGCGACCAAATATCATGACTAGACTTAAGTTACTACTAGATAAAAACATACTGACGGGGCCAAACTACAAAGATTGGATCAGGAATGTCAAAATGGCAATCACTTATGATAAGTTGGGGTATCTCCTTACCACCAAAGCTCCCCCTGTCCCAGGTCCCAAAACCAGCGCCGCGGATAAGGAAATCCGTAAGACCTGGGAAATCGATTGCGCGAAGGCCAAGTGCCTCGTGCTTGCCTCTATGGACAATGAACATCAGAGGAGGCTCGAGAATATGGACCTTGAATCTATATTTCTCCATACAAAAGAACTGTATGGAAAGTAATCCCGTATCGCCAGATACGAAGTCTCGAAAAAGCTGTTTTCGGCGAGATTAGCCGTCGGATCATCGGTAGCGGAACACGTGCTTAAGATGATTGGCTTCATTGAGGAGCTCGCGGACCTTGGGACCATGTTAGAGAACGAGCTCTACACGGACTTGATTCTCCAGTCCCTTCCTTCCACTTACGCCCAGTTTATCCTGAACTTCAACTTACAAGAAAAAAAAGTTGAACTTTCAGAACTCCTCAACATGCTGAGGAGTGCAGAGGGCACCCTACAGAAAGGTAGGGAAACATCCACTTTATTTGTAGGAGGATCTTCCTCTTCTAGGTCCAAGGCGAAAGCCAAGGGAAAGAAGAAGAAAGCCCCCGCCAAACCAAGGGGCGGTGTTAATAAAGTGGATACGAAGGGAAAGACAAAGGCAACAAAGATAGCGGGAAAGCTTGTGGGAAAGGAATAATGCTTTTACTGTCACAAGAGTGGACATTGGAAAAGGGATTGCAGGGCTTGGAAGGCCAGAACCCAGGATCTGAAGCAAGTTGCGGCTTCAGCTTCAGGTGTGTATGTTATTGAAAACTGTCTATCAATAAACTCTACATCCTGGGTATTGGATACCGGATCAGGATCTCATATCTGTAATTCTTTACAGGCACTGAGAAGGCGTAGGGTTTTGAAGGCAGGTGATATAACCCTCAGAGTTGCAAACGGAGCTGGCATGGATGCTGAGTCCGTGGGGGACTATCACCTGGGAATGTCAGATGGACATATTTTGGTTTTGCGTGATTGTTATTTTGTGCCCAATGCAACCTGTAATATCATATCTGTATCTTTATTATCTAAAGAAGGTTATGAATTTGCATTTGTAAGCAATGTTGTAAACATTCACCTTAATCAAGTTTTGATTGGGTCAGGTACATTAAACAATGGTATATACGTATTAAACCAATCACAGATTTTCAATGTCCAGAATACACACAAAAGAAAGTCTCCGGATACAAATCAGGCTTTCTTATGGCATTGTAGACTGGGTCACATCAATGAGAGAAGGTTGACGAAGTTACAAACAGAAGGATATTTGGATCCGTTCGAATATCAATCATATGCAACTTGTCAATCCTGTCTCAAAGGAAAGATGACAAAGACTCCGTTCACTGGACATGGAGTAAGAGCGAGCGAGCTCTTGGGACTCATACACAGCGACGTGTGCGGTCCAATGTCTACACATGCGCGAAGCGGTTATTCTTACTTCATTACTTTTACGGATGACTTTTCAAGGTACGGATATGTCTTCTTAATGAAACATAAATCCGAAGCCTTTGGAAAATTCCAGGAATATAAGAATGAAGTAGAAAAACAAACCGGCACAAGTATCAAGACACGAAGATCTGATCGAGGTGGTGAATACTTGAGTGCCGAGTTCCTGGATTACCTAAAAGAGAATGGAATTCTCTCTCAGCTTACTCCTCCATACACTTCGCAACATAACGGTGTATCGGAGAGACGGAACCGGACCCTATTGGATATGGTACGTTCCATGATGAGTAACGCTGAGTTACCGCGATCATTCTGGGGATGTACACTAGAATCAGCTGCATACCTTTTGAACCGAGTTCCAACTAAGACTGTGCCTACCACACCATATCAGATGTGGTGTGGGAAGAAACCCTATCTTAAGCACATTAAGACATGGGGATGTCCAGCTTTTGTCAAAAAGCAGCATGCGGACAAACTCGAGGCACGCTCAGTACAGTGCAAGTTTGTGGGATATCCAAAGAACTCCAAGGGATATTTCTTCTATTGCGAAGAGGAACAAAAGGTTTTTGTTTCTCTTCATGCCCACTTCTTGGAAACTGAGTTTTTGGAAAATCAGATAAGTGGGAGCGCAATAGAACTGGAAGAAATTCCAGAACCACGAGCTATTACTGAAAGCTTAGTAGAACCAGAGGGTTCGAAAGATCAGGACATTCCTGTGCCGCTCCGCAGGAGTAGTAGGCAGTCTCATCCGCCCGAGAGATACTACGGTTTTCTCATAGACGGGAATAGAGAGGATTGCATCATTGATTATGATGAGCCGACTAGCTTCCAGCAGGCCATTCAGAGTGTTGACTCGGTAAAATGGCTGGATGCAATGCGGACCGAAATGGAGTCCATGTACACCAACAAAGTATGGACGTTGGACGTTGCTCCAGATGGGGTAAAACCCGTAGGATGCAAGTGGATCTTCAAAAGGAAGATTGGCGTAGATGGACAGGTTGAGACCTATAAAGCTAGACTTGTTGCAAAGGGTTTTCGTCAAAGACCTGGTTTGGACTATGACGAAACCTTTTCTCCAGTAGCTATGTTGAAATCCATTCGGATCCTTCTTGCCATTGCTGCCTTCCACGATTATGAGATTTGGCAGATGGACGTAAAGACCGCTTTTCTGAATGGAAATTTAGTGGAGTGTGTCTATATGGACCAGCCAGAGGGTTTCATTCAGAGTGGGAGCAGCGGAAAGGTGTGCAAGTTGCTTAAGTCCATCTATGGACTAAAGCAGGCATCGCGGAGTTGGAACATCTGTTTTGATGAGACGGTCAAAGAATTTGGCTTTATCAAAAATCCAGATGAACCATGCATCTATAGTAGATTTGTAGCAAGAACTGTCGTATTCCTCGTTTTATACGTGGATGACATTCTCTTGCTAGAAAATGACATTCCTATGCTACAATCTGTCAAGGGATTCTTGTCACACAGGTTCTCCATGAAAGACCTGGGTGATACCTCTTACATTCTGGGGATCCGGATCTATCGTGACAGATCCAAGAGGATATTAGGACTTTCACAGTCCAGGTACATCGACACCATACTGAGAAAATTCAGTATGGAAGATTCCAAGCGCGGTAATCTACCGGCTTGTCACGGGATTGTTTCCTGATTTAAAATCAGGAAAGCTTCTGGGAAAAGCTTCAAAAAGGGGTCACGTGTTGGCACGTGACACCTAAAAAACATCAGCAAGGCAAGTTCAGTTTCCTGACTACGCTGAAGAAAAGGGGGCTTCAGGAAGGGTCACGTGCTCCCACGTGATCAAGGTCACGTGTCGACACGTGACATTTAAATTCAAGCAGCAAAGGCGCACATTGGTTCCCTGATCAAGTCAAGGAAAAAAGCTTCAGAAGAGGTCACGTGCTCCCACATGACCAGGGTCACGTGTCGACACGTGACGTTCAAGGCAGCAAGCGCGTCTCCAGAACAACCAAGGAAAGAGAGCTCAAACAAAGGGTCACGTGCTCACACGTGACCAGGGGTCACGTGGTAGCACGTGATGTTTAAGCAGCAATCAGAAGACACAGCGCAGAAAGCTCGTTCCAAAGGGGGTCACGTGCTCACACGTGACCATGGGTCACGTGGTCACACGTGACCGACTTTCAAAGCCCATTTTTGACGACAGAATTAAATTCTGAAGGAAATTCGAATCTTTCCAAAGGAAAGTAATTATTTGGGACTAATCAAATCAAAGATTCAGAGATGATTAAAGATCATCTATCTATGGAAAATCTCGGCTTTGGGAAAGATTTCCCCCTTAAATCTAACCAAAATATCAAAGGAGAATCTCTGAATTCAAGATCCAATGGTGAATAAAATTCACCTAATAATCCAAAGGCCCAAAATGAATTATGGATGCAAATCAAATCTCCCAGTGAAGATTCGTCAAAAAAAACTGATTGATGCGGCTGCCTCTCCTATAAATAGGAGCCAAGAGACAAAAAAAAGATAGATGCGCAGAGAAGAAAAAAAAAGGAGAAGAGCTTTGATACTTTGAAAAGACTCGGATCTTCTGCGAAAAACCCTAGGTAAGAAAGGGAAGGCCTTTTGAAAGAAGCAGAATTTAATTCTCAACAGAGTTTAACTCTGATAATATAAAAGCAGAAGAACTTATTTCTTCTCTCTTTGATAGAGGATCTGCAAAGTGCACATCTCCCCTTAAGGTTGAGAATTTAATTCTCAATGGGTTGAGATCCTGCCATGCAGATCCAAAACATAGAGAAGGAGTGCAAACTTGAGAATTTAATTCTCACAGAACTATAGGAATTTAATTCCTCCAAAATAAAAGTGGGGCTAGACCCTGTATCATGGGAATTTAATTCCTTCAAAACAAAAAAAAAAGAGAAACAGGGTTTAACCCTAATTAAAGAACTTAGTTCTGTTGAAACAACGATCATCATTTCCTCAAAAATTTTATTAGGGTTCAACCCTATTCAGCCCTTCACATAAACGGGGAATTTAACTCCCACAGAAAATTCAGAGTTAAACTCTATTCTAGAATACAAGTCTTCAAAAGAAAAAAAGGATTTAATTCCTCTGAAATTAAAAAGTCTCCGGAATTTAATTCCTGAAAAAAGGAGTAACAAATCCTCTGAAAAAAAAAAACCACATTAAGGCAGGGTCACGTGTCACCACGTGACCCCCCCCTCAAAAGCCCTACAGAAAACCCCTTTGAGGCAGCACCCCACGTGACCCACGTGACTTTCAGCAGAAGCCTTAACGCATAGGCATTTGAATGCCCATCACGTGCTGACACGTGATGCTATCAAAAGATGCAGTAATTTCAGCAGAACAAGGAAGGGAGGGCGCTCTCACGTGCTGCCACGTGACCCCTCTTACCTTAGTGTTTAAACACTAAACTAAAACTCTCGAACCTAGTGTTAAAACACTGTTGGGCCTTAGTGTTCAACACTAATTAAAAAGCTTTATTTGCAGTGTTCAACACTGATTACCTTAGTGTTTAAACACTAATCTGAGATCTTCATTTGCAGTGTTCAACACTGATTACCTTAGTGTTTAACACTAACCTGAAAAAACATTGTTGCTGGTGTTCAACACCAAATATTCTCTTAGTGTTAAACACTAACTTGTCAACCCCATTCCCAGTGTTCAACACTGACTGCTCTGTAGTGTTTAACACTAGACTTTGGCCCAATTGGCTTAAATGGATGGAGGCAAAGCCTCTCCTGGTTGGACTTAGCCCAAGATGGCCATAAGTCCTCAATTTGTGATTAATTGGTCCAATGGACTCATAACATAATTAATTCGTCTTGACCCCAAATTGGGCCAAGGGTTATTTAATCCACTCCGGTTCTAGGGTACATCTCTTCACTCCTTTGATACTTGGCATTGTAATCCCTCAATGCCGTCAAAGAGGTGACGGGTCCCGACGACCACACATTGATATGGACTGTGGGGTCCTTAAACTCATGTCTAATGCAAATTCCTGGTTACGTGGAACGCGGATAATGTCACTCTTTGACCCCGTGGAAAACGTCCAGAGCGGAGCCTGGTCCTCGCCAAGCACGGCAGTGAACCCGTGTGAAGCATCCAGAGCACAACGGACTGTGGGGTCCTTAAACTCATGGACTACGACGTCCTTAACCTTGACCGAGATGTCTTAAAACTAACAATGGACTGTGGGGTCCTTAAACCCATGGACTACGACGTCCTTAACCTTGACCGAGATGTCTTAAAACTAACAATGGACCGCAATGTCCTTAAACTACCCACGGACCGCAATGTCCTTAAACTACCCATGGACCGTAATGTCCTTAAACTAGGACAATAGAGCCCCACATGCTCTTTTGTCGGATCTAAACGGTCCCGTTTAAGTTGATCTTAGCCTCAAAGATGGCTAACGTATCCTTAAACCTTCAAAACAAAGTGGACTATAAATCCCCCCAATTGACTCCGGCTTGAGGGTACATCCTTGAACTCCTCTGACATCCGTCGTTGTAATCCTTCAACGTCGTCAGAGAGGTGACGGGTCCCGACGGCCACACATTCATGGACCACTACGTCCCTAAACTGGAACATTAGAGTCCAAACACTCTTCTGTCGGATCTAAACGATCCCGTTAAGTTGATCTTAGTCACAAAGTTAGACTAACGTATCCTTAACAAACGTTTGAGTTGATCTTAGCCTCAAGTATGGCTGACGTATCCTCAAACCAAACCCCCAAACCCAAATCTAAGATAATGCGGATTTGGACTAGTCCACGCCCTACGGGCGACGACATAACTCAGTCTCCGTAAACAATCCACGGGCAACAAAACAAACACCCACGACACGAAGTGACCATCTGGAGAAGGAGAAAGTTGTTCCCGCAACGCGGTAGCGTAATTAACTGCAGGGGCTTGCGCCTGCAGGGAAGAGCGTCCCCACAATCAAAAACCCCCTCAAACGAGGGGGAATCTGACGAAGTCTGCTACATCGGACGCATCCGTCTAAACCTTCGATACATGGTGCCATAAATCAACTTGGCATCTTCGGAGGGGTAGACGGATAGCACCAATTAGCATCTGCCCCGAACCCCAGGCATTCGGACGTCCCGACGTCCCGGCCGCCGTTCGGAGGGGAACAGATTCTGGCACGCCCGGTGGGACCTTTTCCTCTTTCCACTCCACACTTCGTGTGTCGTGATTCGCGAACCAATCGCGGTTCGCTAATAGTTGCCCTTGGGTCTCAAGGTACTGAGAATTGGCATCTTGCTTATTGCAGAAAGCAAAGGATCGATGGCTTTCATCCCTGTGAAATCCTCCAACTGCTCAGACGGCAATTGCAGCCGACGCTCTGCCTCGCCAGGAGGTATAGCCTATGGACCCCAAGCTGCTTCGCTGTTCACAATGCCGATGGAACAGGTCACCCGCGCCACCACAGGATTGTTTTTTGGGACCATGATCCCGCCGACAAACTTTACCGTTCCAGTGCTGGCGAAGGAAACTCTCAAGAAGTCGGTCTTTGATCGTCTTATCCCTACCGCGGCTCCTCTCAACGAGTCGCCCAACGTCAACACCTCGGTCTTCTCTAGACTGGGCCAGAAATCATGCGAGCTCATTACGGGGCCTACAATCTCAAAGAAGACTGCTTCTAAGAAAGTGAACGCTCCCATACCCGAAATCGCCAAGGCAACCTCTCCAGCCAAAAAGTCGGTCTTTACAAGATTGACGGCTCCGGCCTTTGCTCCCGCTTCCCAGAGGACATCGGTTTTCGATAGGTTAACGTCAACAACAACCCCCCATCCACACAGGGGGCATGAAGAAACCATTCTTACCGCTGACCCTGCACCGTCCGCTCGACACTCTCGACGTCGCCATTGGCGCCGAGTGAGGAAGGCTGGGGGCAACTCTCCCTCCGGATTGACCCCACCAGCCCCGGTGGCCGAAGTTAATGCCGCTGTTCCGACTGGGAACAGTTTTGAAATGCTAAATAAGGTGCGAAGGAATTCCCCTACGGCAGTACTGAAGAAATCTCCTCCCTTACTAAAAAAGGTGGTGGAAACAAAACCCGAACAGCCTCGATCTCCTCAACGGCTGTCTTCCAAAATTTATAAGGTTTGGCGACAAGCCCGAGATTCGATCATCGATCCAAACTTCTCCCGCCAGCACAAGAAACTGAAAATCCAACCTGAAGCTGGTCACCAGGCTAAACCCCAAAAGGCTGTTGATCAACTGACTCATAAAAGGAGGAGGCCAGAGAGGACCCCACAGCATGCAACGACGGCTAAAAACACTAGGCCTAGACGCCCTAAGTCTGGGGGCATGATGGTCCACACTGTATACATGGCCTCTGGAAAGGAGGAGAGCCGCACTTCTACAGGCCATCGACCACTAACCCGATCCGTAACAAAATCCCAGGAGCAGCAACAAAAGCTCCAAGAGATGATGAATGCTATGGCCGCGCTCACCGGGCCAAAGGAAAGCCCAGAAGCGTCCTCAGACGCACGCCGGGAGGAAGAAACCGACGCTGAATTCCTTCGCCGAACACTGGAGAAAAGGGACAAAGAGGCAGCTGAACAAACGGCCAACATACAACGGATGGGCCTTCTCTTTCAAGATGTGATAGGAATGATGATCCAGCAAGACTTGCCAGCTGAAGATCCTCCGATTATTCTGGAGGACGACCGAGGAGAGACGTCAAATCCACCACCAGCCCTTTCAATGGCCAAGGAGGAGGCGATCTCTAAGGCTGACTTGGCTGACTACATAGCCCAGCAAATCCGAGTTCATCGCGCAACTGAGGCAGCTGGTCAGACCGTGAAAACCGGGCGGCCGTATCCGAGCTGGTACGATCAAATCAAATACCCGCAAGGCTATACGATACCGAAATTCCATGTGTATAAGGGGACCGGCAATCCCCATCAACATGTCGCCCAGTTTCGGGCCCTATGCGGTAACACCGGCGGTGACGATAAATTGTTGCTTCGCCAATTCGTGGGCAGCTTGTCAGAAACAGCGTTCGAATGGTATTCAGAACTCCCGAACGATTCCATCAAAACGTTCGCTGAAATGGAGTTGTTGTTCACTCAGCGATTTGCAAGTGCCAGCGAACGCACTCCAATAACTGCACTTATTAACGCCAGGGTAAAACCGGGTGAAACCTGGGTCCAGTACGCTATACGCTGGCGGAACTTGTGGTCGAGATGTGAGCAGCGCATCGAGGAAGCACCTGCGGTGGGCATGTTCGTGGGAACTCTAGACCCTCACGCAACTATCTCCCAGTTTATGATGTTCTTTAAGCCAACCACATTCCAGGCTCTGATCGACAAGTTAGCTCAGATGGACCAGATGGGTCATAGACCACCTACACCGAAGTCGGAACCTCGGAATGACAAGGGTAAAGGAAGGGCAACCTTTGTCGCGAATGCCCAACAGCAACCTAACGCCCCGAAATCGACGGATCAACTGGAGGAAAGACGCCGGTACTATAATGAGAAAATGAAGCGTCCCTACTCGTTCCCACAAGACAAGACGAAGCGGTTATTCGAGTTGGCAATACGCAACAGACTTATAAACCTACCAAATCCAAGGCGACCACCACACCCCACCGAGGTGAATAACTCCAACTACTGCCCTTATCATCAGACGGTAAGTCATCCGATTGAAGATTGCTTTGTCTTCAAAGGATGGATCGAAGATCAATACCTCCAGGGGAAATTTGTACTGTCCGAAAAGTGGAAGGTGAACCCACCACAACCACATACTCCTAAGAAGGCCGATACACCGGGGGCAACCTGCTCCTTTATCGAAGAAGCTCCATGGGAGGTCGTGCTATCAACGAAGACCAAAAGAATGCTGAGAGACCTCCATGCATGCCCTGCGATCGAATGGAAGGACCCTCTTGAACCTCAAATTATCGAAGGGATGTTGAAGCCCCGCCCAATTATAAAGACTAACGATAAGAGCCGAAATACTCACGTCCAACCGTCAAAATCTTCGAAGAAAAAGAAGAAGAAATCCAAGAAGTCCGTGAAGCTTGGAAACGAGCACACGAACTTACAGAAGCAAATAGACGCGCTGGAAGAATACAATCAAAAGGCGCGAACTCCTATCACACTGCAAGAGTTCCTCAACCATATCTTTCAAGAGGAAGATGAGGGGGAGAGCTCGTCGGATGAATCCGAAGGATATGTGGCGAGTTGTAACGTAATCTCCCACTCGTTTACCGATGATGGGAAAACTCCCGACACTAAGAAGATGAAGGCAGAGCCTGTACCAGAGTGTCCATGGCCAACGGACGAAATGATCGACGCTTTTCTAGACAAGATTCGTCTAAAATGTAAAGCGGACCAGGAGCGTGAAATGACCACGCCGGAAAGAGCCAAATACGGACGACTGAACGGAAGAGTTGAACTACCTCCTCCAGAGCGAAACGTATCCGAGGTAGACAAGAAGATATTCAAGACGAGAAAAAGGTTTGCCAAAGCCGTGTCAATGGGGATGAAGCTACCACCCTCGGAAGCAAATACGCACGACGGGGCGGAGAGGCACCCTGACTATTGCGCATATCACCGGAAGATCTCACACCCCACGGGAGAGTGCGATGCCTTCAAAATATGGTGGCGAGGATATGTTATTCGTCAGCAACATTTTAAGCGCATGAAACGCAAGAGCCGTCAGGAGCGAAGAGGTACTGTCGGAGGACATAACAAGACTACTGGCAACTGTTACATGGTTGACGCCAGAGGGTCACAAGTTCTCACCTTCGGGAGCGACTCTGATGAAGAAATGGCTCTGGGCCCTCTCTTTACAGAATCCGTTCTAGGAAAAAAGGAGGAATCAGAGGCCTGCGAGAACATCCAGCTGCGCAACCGCACGCTCCCGGAGAAGAATCTCGGTCCCGTCGGCCGAAAAGATAAGGGAAAGGAAAAGGTCATTGAAGATATCACTTTAGATGACCGGGTCATAAAAGAGCTAACTAACAAAGACCCTCCCAAAAAGGGTAAGGTGGACTATAACATCCTCGCGCACTTAAGGAAACTACCCTCTCAGCTTAGTATTCTTGATGCCCTTCTATTATCAAAAGAAGCGCGAGACTCACTCATTAAAGCGTTGCAAGAACCTGAACAATTCCAGGCCGTTCTCGCCACTGAAAGGATGAAGGATGAACTGGAGGAAGTGCATACAGCCGATGTCACTTTCGGTGATGAAGACCTTCTCCTCGGGACGTGCGACCACAACCGTCCCCTATATGTCTCTGGATACTGCCATGACATCAAGATAGGTAAGATCTTAGTGGATAATGGATCCTCCGTCAACCTCCTTAATGTTCGGGTGTTGAAGGAAATCTGCATGAGTGTGCAACACCTCGCTCGTGACAAAATTACTATCTCCGGTTTCGACTCTCAATCGTCACGGACTCTCGGATCTGTAATACTGACGTTACGCTTCGGACTTCTCGTCACAGACATCAAATTCCATGTCATTGACGCCAAGACCTGCTACAACGCCTTGCTCGGCCGTCCCTGGCTACACGAGTACAACATCATCCCTTCTACACAACATCAGTGTATGAAATACTTCAAGGATGGTTTCGAGTACACTGTAACAGGCGAGTTAAACCCGTTTTCTGTGAACGAAGTCCGCAAATACGAAGATGCGAAATACTTTTTGCCAGATTTCGAGGATACAGAAAGGTGTCGCGACCCGAAGAACAAAACCGCCGCCACCATTCCCGTTTTTGGGAGCGATACCGAAGAAGAGGAGGAAATAGTGTATACGGGGCCATCCCAACGCAACAACCTGGGGGCACCCACCCCCGTACCGGTCTTCGGGAGTGATTCGGAGGACGAGGTTAACGTCGTGTTCTCCAATCGGCTGTCAATACAGGCACCCCTTTGCGATGACCATAGTCTGCAAATCACCATGGTACCGCAAGAACACTATAAGGATCTCGACGCGCCTCAAACCCACAGCGTGCAGGACCTGCAAACATTTTACGTCCCTCCCAAGCGAAGGGGTGAAAAGGTGATCCTATTCTATCAATCCTCAGAGTCGAAGGTGGAGAAAGAGATCTGGCACGGCGTGGATGTTACACTTGACAGGCTCCAACCCATTCGTCTGCCTAGATACTATACAAATGGATTGAAGAAGTTATTGAAGCGCCAAGGAGTACCCTTAAAACAGACTGTGCGGCAGGCTCGGTTCTACAACAGGATTTGGGATGTCCCTGGGACCCAACGCAAATTGCCCAACGGAAAAATAGAAACACTTGGGCTTGGGTACGCGAGAACGGGAAAACAGGAGCGAGCCCACGGCAGCTACGCCATATATACCTTTGATGAAGAAGAAGGCGCCACGTCAGGAGAGACCAACCCCTCATCAAAACTAAACCCCGCGATCGAAGAGCCAAACCCGTTGTTTAAAAGACGAATGGGCAAGCCTACCACGAAAGCGGATCAGAAAATTCGGGAAGATCACAACCACGAAGTGGCCATCTATGAGAAAGCCAGGACGCAACGTCTATTCCAACAAACTGCACAGGCTGCAAAAGATAAAGGTGTTCACCATCGTCAACCCGTCATACGAAAGGCTCGACGCAGGGACGGGAATAAATTAAGAAGCGAAAAAAGAAGCCGACAACAACGACGCAGGATTAGAGGGTTACGGGAATTGCGCGGCTCGGACTCGTCCCTCATGGAAAAGATGAGTCGAGCATACTCCTTCCCTCGAGACAAGACGGAACGGTTACTCAAGCTCGCCCTAAAACACCAGATGATCACGCTTCCAGAGTCTAGGCATCCTGAGCAGGCTAGCAAGGTCTCTCATCCGGGTTATTGCTCTTATCACCGAGCCATAGGACATCCGACCGAAGATTGCTTCACCTTCAAGAACTGGGTCGAGGACCAGTACCGACGGGGCAGATTCGCTTTATCCGACGGTTGGAAAGTAACGCCGCCGCAAAGGCACGAGCCTAAAGCCACAAGAGCAGAACCGGATCCGCCTCAGTCTTGGGAGCGAGTTCGCACCTGTTATATGATTACGATATTAAAAGAAGAGCCCGAGAACGAAGATGACCTTCCCCGGTGCTTCGAGAACAGCGATGACGAGTTGATCTCGGAATTTCCGCCCGCTCCGAAAGAACTGGAAGACGGTATACATACTACCGCAGATAACCTCAAGAAGATTGAGCTGGGATCGGCAGACGACCCGCGGCCGACATTTGTCAGCGAGCTGTTATCCGAGGAAAAGGTGGCCGCGTTAAAGAACGTGCTCCTACGGCATAAAGACTGCTTCGCGTGGAACTACTCCGAGATGCCAGGATTGGATCCGGAGATTGCAGTGCATAGATTAGCAATATCCCCGGATATCAAGCCAGTCAAGCAGGCGCCAAGGAGGATGCGACTTGAGCTGGAGATGAGCATCAACGCCGAAGTCAAGAAGTTGATCGATTCCGGATTTATCCAAGAAGTCCAATACCCCGATTGGATCGCCAATATCGTCCCGGTAATGAAGAAGAATGGAACGGTGCGCATATGCGTGGATTTCAGGGATCTCAATAAAGCATGCCCAAAGGACGATTTCCCGGTGCCGGTAACCGAGCTAATGATAGATAACACGTCTACTCACGAGATCTTCTCCTTTATGGATGGTTCTTCAGGATACAATCAGATAAAAATGCATCCCGAAGACCAGAAGCACACCGCTTTCCGGACCCCTTTGGGTGTATTCCGCTACAGGGTTATGCCCTTTGGCCTAAAGAACGCTGGCGCCACCTACCAAAGGGCCATGACAAAAATCTTCGACGATCTCATACACGACATCGTCGAATGCTATATCGATGACCTCGTAGTGAAGAGCATGTCATACGAAGAGCATTTAAAGCATCTCGAAACCGTATTTCAACGCCTTCGGCAATACAATTTGAAAATGAATCCCCTCAAATGCGCGTTTGGAGTCTCCTCGGGTAAATTCCTGGGATTCATCGTTCGACACCGAGGTATTGAAATAGATCCGTCAAAGATTAAAGCGATTATGGAAATGCCCCCGCCAAGAACCCTCAAACAGTTGCGGTCTCTCCAAGGGAAGCTCGCATACATCCGGCGATTTATCGCAAATCTTTCAGGCAAATGCTGCCCCTACAGTCACCTGATGAAGAAGGGAACCCCATTCGTCTGGGATCAAAAATGCCAAGGCGCACTAGACGAGATCAAGCAGTACCTGCAGAACCCGCCGGTATTAGCTGCGCCGGTCAAGGGAAAACCCCTCATTCTTTATACAACCGCCCTCGAAGGTTCCTTGGGCGCATTATGGGCACAAGAGAATGACCAGGGGAAAGAAAGAGCACTTTACTACTTAAGTCGAGTGCTACTGGGGGCAGAAAGCAATTACTCGCCCATTGAAAAGCATTGCTTGGCATTAATCTTTGCAGTAACGAAGCTCAGGCACTATGCGTTGGCGCATGAAGTCCGTCTCATTTCAAAGGTGGATCCCCTTAAATACCTGATGTCAAAGGCTATATTGACGGGACGACTCGCTAAATGGGCCCTACTCTTGATGGAGTTTTCAATAACATATCAACCCCTCAAGGCAGTAAAGGGCCAGGCCATTGCCGACTTCCTCGCTGAGCACCCGATACCGGCCGACTCTCCTCTAAACTGTGATTTGCCGGACGAGCATGCATTTGATGCAATTGGCGGTGGAAGCACACGATGGGAACTCTATTTCGATGGAGCGTCCTCCACAAAGAAACAGAAACAGGGTAACCCGATCATCAAATCGGGGATAGGCCTTATCTTTGTAACTCCACAAGGAGGGATAATGCGCTTCGCCTTCTCCTTAACAGAGTCAAGGACAAACAATGAAGCCGAATACGAAGCTCTGATAGCAGGCCTCGAAATCGCCATCAACATGGGAATTGAAGACCTCCACATATACGGGGATTCTCAGCTGGTCGTTAGCCAAATAAATGGTGACTACCAAACATGCAAACCAGAATTGGTGAAATACGGCGTAAAGGTGCGACAACTGTTGGCCCAGATCCCCTCCTATATTCTAGAGAACATACCGCGCGCGGAAAACAGCAAAGCAGACGCGTTGGCCAAACTCGCTAAAGAACTGGCTGACGAGAACCTCGATGACGTCAGAATCGTGGTACAAAGCCGTCGAGTGCTCGCCCCGGCAGAAATACCTCCGGAATTATATAAAGAAAAGGGAGCGATTCAGCAAGCGACCCTACAAATAAAAGACCGTGAGAAGGCTGAGGACTGGAGGGAAGTCTTCATAGACTACTTTAAGTCCCACCGAATGCCCGAAGAGGCGTCCTCAAGGCATCAGCTTATGAAACGAGCTCTATCCTTCGCTTTCGTCAACGATACCCTGTACAAGAGATCGTTTGATTTTCTATGGCTGAGATGCTTGGGACCTGACGAAGCGGAACGAGTCGTTCGAGAAGTTCACGACGGACTTTGCGGTTCTCACCAAGCAGGCCCAAAGATGAAGTTAAAAATTAAACGGATGGGTTACTACTGGCCCACGATGATCCAGGACTGCCTCGAGTATGCAAAGCAATGCCACTCATGCCAGATCCATGGAGACTTCATCCACCAACATCCGAATCCACTACACCCAACGGTGGCCAGCTGGCCATTCGAAATGTGGGGGACTGACATAGTCGGCCCCATAGAGCCGGCATCAGCCCGGGGACATCGTTTTATCCTGGCGACAACTGATTACTTCTCCAAATGGGCAGAAGCGGTACCACTGAGGGAAGTGAAGACGGAGAACATTCTCCATTTCTTCAAAACACACGTCATCTATCGGTTCGGAACCCCGCGACGGATTATCTCCGATAATGGGCCGGCCTACCGAAGCCATAAGATTAGCCGCTTCGCACAGCAGCACAATATAGACTGGAGATATTCTTCAGTTTACAACCCACGAGCTAACGGTCTGGCCGAGGCTTTCAATAAGACCTTGACGAAGATCATGAAAAAGACCGTCTCCAGGAATAAGAGAGACTGGCACGAAAGGCTGCAAGAAGCCCTCTGGGCTTATCGAACTACATTCAAGACGGCCACGAACACAACGCCGTACGCGTTGGTATTTGGGACGGAAGCAGTTCTCCCCCTCGAAATAGAGTTACCCTCTCTACGAGTAGCAGTCCACCACGAGCTGACGAACGAAGAAAATGCTCACCTTCGGCTTGAGGAGCTTGACGCCCTCGATGAAACCCGGCTCATAGCGCAACAACATCTAGAAGCCTACAAAGCAAAGATGACGCGCTCTTACGAAAGATTGACCAGGCCGAGGACATTCCGCCCAGGCGAACTCGTACTAGTGGTCAAAAGACCTATGATCCCCAATCGCGCCAAGCGGGGAAAATTTGAGCCAAACTATGAAGGCCCGTACATCATAGACAAGGTCTACCAGGGTGGAGCCTACCTACTCATGGACATGCACGGTGAAAGGCCTTTCAGGCCAGTAAACGGCCGCTTCTTGAAGAAATACCATGCTTAATAAGCTGCAGCCTAGGTCAATGATGGATGACGACGACTATGTCCGCTCGCTATCTTCCTAAGCTCAGACTTTACAAGCAGCAGCCGGCCTTCCTATATCGACGGACCGAAACGTCCTTAAACTATCGTCGGACCGAAACGTCCTTAAACTATCGTCGGACCGAAACGTCCTTAAACTAACAGCGGACCGAAACGTCCCTAAACTAATGCCGGACCGAAACGTCCTTAAACTAACAACGGACCGAAACGTCCTTAAACTAACAGCGGACCGAAACGTCCTTAAACTATCGACGGACCGAAACGTCCCTAAACTACCACCGCAACGTCCTTAGGTTGACGAGATGAAAAAAAAAAAAAAAAAAAAAACGGTATGTCCATAAGCAAAATGGGCACGGATGAAAACCCGAAAAGGGCTCCGTGAGTAAAAACAGCAGGGCTGCCGGCAAGTGTTCGTGAAAACCCGAAAGGGCGCGACCTTGTAAAAAAAAAGAGAAGAGTAAAAATGATATAAATAAAAAAAAACGGTATGTCCATAAGCAAAATGGGCACGGATGAAAACCCGAAAAGGGCTCCGTGAGTAAAAACAGCAGGACTACCGGCGAGTGTTTGTGAAAACCCGAAAGGGCGCAACCTCGTTAAAGGACACTTACAGAGTCCTCTCGACCCTGTAAGGAGAAACCACCTGCGTGAGATCCTTACGACTCACAAAGGAGCAGCACACTTAGGGATCCTCACGATTCCTGAGGAGAAAATACACTTACGAGATCCTCACGACTCGTAAGGAGAATTCTCTTATGGGACCCTCACGGCTCATGAGATTTGAAAGTCTTAAGTTACAGAAACCTGAACCTGTTCTTAAGCAAATCCCCCACAACCTCCGATATTGCCCTACAAGAGGCTCAATACTGACCCTTGTATACAATCCACGGGCGCGAATAAACATTTCCCCAGCAAAGTCCAACCCTTGTAGGTCCTCTCGACCCATAAGGAGAAAACCCTCTTGTAGGATCCTTACGACTTACAGAGGAACATACACTTAGGAATCCTCACGACCCCTAAGGAGAAAAGACACCTGCAAGATCCTCACGACTTGTAGGGAGAAATACCTTTGTGAGACCTCTACGGCTCATGAAGTCAAAAGCCTTGGTTAACAGGACCCTTAACCCTGTTTGCTGAGCCACCTTTGTTCATTATCGACAAAGGCAAATGATGATTCGCTCCTGGCAACATTCCAGTTGTAGCGGTACTGATGCCGAGATCAGTGCTTAAAATCCAGGCTTGTAACGAAAAGCTAGCAAGCCACACATGCCTACAAAATAGCCGAAATGATGGGGCAACTTGCAATAAAAAGCAGCAAGTAGAAATGAAGGCATGAAAAATAGCCGAAATGATGGGGCAACTCGCAATAAAGAGCAGCGAGCAGAAAATAAATAAATAGCCGAAATGATCGGGCACCGCGAAAAATAGCCGAAATGATTGGGCAGTCGCGACTTTCGCGATATAAAAGCTGAAATAATAGAGCATCGCGGAAAAAGAAATAAAATAAAAATAAAATTTATGCCCTACAGGTGATATTCCATCGCACCCTGTATACAATCCAAGGGCGTAAACAAAGAAGGGATCATACTTCTCCCCCAGGGTTCATCAGAAGAAGAATCCAAGTCTCGACGGGTCACAAGCGACAACCCACAGTTCCATGACTCGGTGATGTACACGTCACCAGGAGTCAAACCTCCATCCCGTGAAATGCGGATACAATCAACAGAATTCCTGGTCACGTGGAACGCGGATGATGTCACTCTTTGACCCCGTGGAAAACGTCCAGAGCGGATCCTGGTCCTCGCAGAGCATGGCAGTGAACCCATGCGAAGCATCCAGAGCGGAGCCTAGTCCTCGCCTAACGCGGCGGTGAACCCGTGTGAAGCATCTAGTGCAAACTTCCTGGTTACGTGGAAAGCGGATAACGTCACTCTTTGACCCCGTGGAAAACGTCCAGAGCGGATCCTGGTCCTCGCAGAGCATGGCAGTGAACCCATGCGAAGCATCCAGAGCGGAGCCTAGTCCTCGCCTAACGCGGCAGTGAACCCGTGTGAAGCATCTAGTGCAAACTTCCTGGTTACGTGGAAAGCGGATAACGTCACTCTTTGACCCCGTGGAAAACGTCCAGAGCGGATCCTGGTCCTCGCAGAGCATGGCAGTGAACCCGTGCGAAGCATCCAGAGCGGAGCCTAGTCCTCGCCTAACGCGGCAGTGAACCCGTGTGAAGCATCTAGTGCAAACTTCCTGGTTACGTGGAAAGCGGATAACGTCACTCTTTGACCCCGTGGAAAACGTCCAGAGCGGATCCTGGTCCTCGCAGAGCATGGCAGTGAACCCGTGCGAAGCATCCAGAGCGGAGCCTAGTCCTCGCCTAACGCGGCAGTGAACCCGTGTGAAGCATCTAGTGCAAACTTCCTGGTCACGTGGAACGCGGATAACGTCACTCTTTGACCCCGTGGAAAACGTCCAGAGCGGATCCTGGTCCTCGCAGAGCATGGCAGTGAACCCGTGCGAAGCATCCAGAGCGGAGCCTAGTCCTCGCCTAACGCGGCAGTGAACCCGCGTGAAGCATCTAGTGCAAACTTCCTGGTCACGTGGAACGCGGATAACGTCACTCTTTGACCCCGTGGAAAACGTCCAGAGCGGATCCTGGTCCTCGCAGAGCATGGCAGTGAACCCGTGCGAAGCATCCAGAGCGGAGCCTAGTCCTCGCCTAACGCGGCAGTGAACCCGCGTGAAGCATCTAGTGCAAACTTCCTGGTTACGTGGAACGCGGATAACGTCACTCTTTGACCCCGTGGAAAACGTCCAGAGCGGATCCTGGTCCTCGCAGAGCATGGCAGTGAACCCGTGCGAAGCATCCAGAGCGGAGCCTAGTCCTCGCCTAACGCGGCAGTGAACCCGTGTGAAGCATCTAGTGCAAACTTCCTGGTTACGTGGAACGCGGATAACGTCACTCTTTGACCCCGTGGAAAACGTCCAGAGCGGATCCTGGTCCTCGCAGAGCATGGCAGTGAACCCGTGCGAAGCATCCAGAGCGGAGCCTAGTCCTCGCCTAACGCGGCAGTGAACCCGTGTGAAGCATCTAGTGCAAACTTCCTGGTTACGTGGAAAGCGGATAACGTCACTCTTTGACCCCGTGGAAAACGTCCAGAGCGGATCCTGGTCCTCGCAGAGCATGGCAGTGAACCCGTGCGAAGCATCCAGAGCGGAGCCTAGTCCTCGCCTAACGCGGCAGTGAACCCGTGTGAAGCATCTAGTGCAAACTTCCTGGTCACGTGGAACGCGGATAACGTCACTCTTTGACCCCGTGGAAAACGTCCAGAGCGGATCCTGGTCCTCGCAGAGCATGGCAGTGAACCCGTGCGAAGCATCCAGAGCGGAGCCTAGTCCTCGCCTAACGCGGCAGTGAACCCGTGTGAAGCATCTAGTGCAAACTTCCTGGTTACGTGGAAAGCGGATAACGTCACTCTTTGACCCCGTGGAAAACGTCCAGAGCGGATCCTGGTCCTCGCAGAGCATGGCAGTGAACCCGTGCGAAGCATCCAGAGCGGAGCCTAGTCCTCGCCTAACGCGGCAGTGAACCCGTGTGAAGCATCTAGTGCAAACTTCCTGGTCACGTGGAACGCGGATAACGTCACTCTTTGACCCCGTGGAAAACGTCCAGAGCGGATCCTGGTCCTCGCAGAGCATGGCAGTGAACCCGTGCGAAGCATCCAGAGCGGAGCCTAGTCCTCGCCTAACGCGGCAGTGAACCCGTGTGAAGCATCTAGTGCAAACTTCCTGGTCACGTGGAACGCGGATAACGTCATTCTTTGACCCCGTGGAAAACGTCCAGAGCGGAGCCTGGTCCTCGCCAAGCACGGCAGTGAACCCGTGTGAAGCATCCAGAGCAAACACAGGACTGTGGAGTCCTTAAAATCCACGGACTATGACGTCCTTAACCTCGACCGTGATGTCTTAAAACTAACGATCAACCACCACGATTCCCTACGGATTTTGCCTTGGTTTAAGGGTACATCTCTTCACTCCTTTGATACCCGGCGTTGTAATTCTTCAACGTCTTCAAAGAGGTGACGGGTCCCTGTAACCAAACATCGGACTGTGGAGTCCCTAAATCCACGGACTATGAGGTCCTTAACCTTGACCGTGATGTCTTAAAACTAACATCGGACTGTGGAGTCCCTAAATCCACGGACTATGAGGTCCTTAACCTTGACCGTGATGTCTTAAAACTAACATCGGACTGTGGAGTCCCTAAATCCACGGACTATGAGGTCCTTAACCTTGACCGTGATGTCTTAAAACTAACATCGGACTGTGGAGTCCTTAAACCCACGGACTATGAGGTCCTTAACCTTGACCGTGACGTCTTTAAACTACGATACCTGGAGAGATCCCTAACCCCGTGAAATACGGAAAAGGTGATCACACCCGACACTTGTAGGCCCTCACGACCTGTAAGGAAGAAAAACTCTCTTGAGATCCTTACGACTCTCAGGGGGAAAACCCGCTTAAAGATCTTCACGATCTTTAAGAGGAACTCACATCTATGGGATCCTTTCGACCTATAGGGAGAAAGACTCCTTATGAGACCCTCGCGGCTCATAAGATGCAAAAGCCGTAGGAAACAGATCCTAACCCTGAATCCTAGGCCACGGCCGTTCTGCAAGAAGACTAAGATAGATTATCCGCAGAATGCATTCAATAGAAAGGGGACACACCATTGAAGAGAAGAATATATCTTCATTTATAAACCTCCCTTCGACAACAATACTCGATCTAAAGCCAGCACAAACCACCCGATACGGGAGATAACGTGGCAAGTTTCTGATCTGTATCCTATCAAGCACGCATTTGCAACTGTACGAATGTTTAAAAGGAAATGTCGCCGGAGGCACTGATGTGCATGCAACGTAACGATGGTGCTCGTAATTCAAGAAAAACAGACAGCTCATTTACGCAAGCAAGACACACGTACAATTATCTGACAAGCGTGAAAATTCAACAGAAATCATGCAAACCACCAATGATTAAAGGAGTACATTGATTCAAACATGCTACATCAGTGGGAAAAGATTACCAAACAAGGGATCAGAAATACAAGGGTTAACAAAGCAAAACACAAAATTCTCCAACTCCCTTTCCGCCTTCTCCAGCACGTCAAAACGGCGGTTTTCGCGAGGAGTCGCTCCCCACCGGTTGGAGCCGTGCTCATCAGCGAAAGCAGACATGACGGCCCGACGAGCTCTTATCTGACTCAGTAAATGAACTGAGTGATCCTTCAGAGCTTGAGTGATTAGACAAGCCTCATGAAAGCACTCAAGCTTGTCCTCCGCCGCGTCAAGGATCGCCGAAGTCATCTCCGCCGGATGAGGGGGTATATCGGCAAGCACAGACAGGAGGATCATCCGGAGCCAAATGGAGCCCATGGGAAGAGGAGAACCCCGACGGGTCAGTAGCTCGTACATCACAGTGTCACATTGAGCGTCGGTGAGAAGGGGATCCGCCAGCCGCGCAGCGAAGCGAGGAATTATATCCTCAAGGGGCACCTCCCATGGTTGCCGACGAGCATGGGGACGATCGCAAGCCATGGAGATTGATCGGGTTCTCAAAAAAAAAAATGACCACCTTAAGGTATGAATGGGTTTCTCTGTGAAGAAAAGAAGTAAGGCATAAGGTTCAGGTTATAAAGGGGCGCATTTAATGCCATGCACAAAAAATGTTGTGCATGGTGGAACTATTCTCAAAGCCCGAAAAGAAGGGGAGAGCGTTGGAAATGAAATCCAATGACGCATTGGAATTAGGTTAGGGAAATGAAACGTCCCCATCAAGCAGATCCCTGCATACGCAACACGTGAGCACTAGCCTTTGATGGAAAATGAGGCGGCACTGCAAAGGCACAACAGAGAACTAAGCTCTGAGAACGAGAATCAAATTCTTAAAAGAAAGGTTTGAAGGGAAGGACATGAAAAAGTGAAGGCGCTTCTAAAAGGACGTTTCGTCTACCCTACTCCCCCAAAGCAGGTCCAGTGGTCATAAAAGGTGACAGCGTTGCACTCACGTGCTGACACGTGAGAACAACGCTGTGGGGGCATTTGTTTCCTGATTTAAAATCAGGAAAGCTTCTGGGAAAAGCTTCAAAAAGGGGTCACGTGTTGGCACGTGACACCTAAAAAACATCAGCAAGGCAAGTTCAGTTTCCTGACTACGCTGAAGAAAAGGGGGCTTCAGGAAGGGTCACGTGCTCCCACGTGATCAAGGTCACGTGTCGACACGTGACATTTAAATTCAAGCAGCAAAGGCGCACATTGGTTCCCTGATCAAGTCAAGGAAAAAAGCTTCAGAAGAGGTCACGTGCTCCCACATGACCAGGGTCACGTGTCGACACGTGACGTTCAAGGCAGCAAGCGCGTCTCCAGAACAACCAAGGAAAGAGAGCTCAAACAAAGGGTCACGTGCTCACACGTGACCAGGGGTCACGTGGTAGCACGTGATGTTTAAGCAGCAATCAGAAGACACAGCGCAGAAAGCTCGTTCCAAAGGGGGTCACGTGCTCACACGTGACCATGGGTCACGTGGTCACACGTGACCGACTTTCAAAGCCCATTTTTGACGACAGAATTAAATTCTGAAGGAAATTCGAATCTTTCCAAAGGAAAGTAATTATTTGGGACTAATCAAATCAAAGATTCAGAGATGATTAAAGATCATCTATCTATGGAAAATCTCGGCTTTGGGAAAGATTTCCCCCTTAAATCTAACCAAAATATCAAAGGAGAATCTCTGAATTCAAGATCCAATGGTGAATAAAATTCACCTAATAATCCAAAGGCCCAAAATGAATTATGGATGCAAATCAAATCTCCCAGTGAAGATTCGTCAAAAAAAACTGATTGATGCGGCTGCCTCTCCTATAAATAGGAGCCAAGAGACAAAAAAAAGATAGATGCGCAGAGAAGAAAAAAAAAGGAGAAGAGCTTTGATACTTTGAAAAGACTCGGATCTTCTGCGAAAAACCCTAGGTAAGAAAGGGAAGGCCTTTTGAAAGAAGCAGAATTTAATTCTCAACAGAGTTTAACTCTGATAATATAAAAGCAGAAGAACTTATTTCTTCTCTCTTTGATAGAGGATCTGCAAAGTGCACATCTCCCCTTAAGGTTGAGAATTTAATTCTCAATGGGTTGAGATCCTGCCATGCAGATCCAAAACATAGAGAAGGAGTGCAAACTTGAGAATTTAATTCTCACAGAACTATAGGAATTTAATTCCTCCAAAATAAAAGTGGGGCTAGACCCTGTATCATGGGAATTTAATTCCTTCAAAACAAAAAAAAAAGAGAAACAGGGTTTAACCCTAATTAAAGAACTTAGTTCTGTTGAAACAACGATCATCATTTCCTCAAAAATTTTATTAGGGTTCAACCCTATTCAGCCCTTCACATAAACGGGGAATTTAACTCCCACAGAAAATTCAGAGTTAAACTCTATTCCAGAATACAAGTCTTCAAAAGAAAAAAAGGATTTAATTCCTCTGAAATTAAAAAGTCTCCGGAATTTAATTCCTGAAAAAAGGAGTAACAAATCCTCTGAAAAAAAAAAAACCACATTAAGGCAGGGTCACGTGTCACCACGTGACCCCCCCCTCAAAAGCCCTACAGAAAACCCCTTTGAGGCAGCACCCCACGTGACCCACGTGACTTTCAGCAGAAGCCTTAACGCATAGGCATTTGAATGCCCATCACGTGCTGACACGTGATGCTATCAAAAGATGCAGTAATTTCAGCAGAACAAGGAAGGGAGGGCGCTCTCACGTGCTGCCACGTGACCCCTCTTACCTTAGTGTTTAAACACTAAACTAAAACTCTCGAACCTAGTGTTAAAACACTGTTGGGCCTTAGTGTTCAACACTAATTAAAAAGCTTTATTTGCAGTGTTCAACACTGATTACCTTAGTGTTTAAACACTAATCTGAGATCTTCATTTGCAGTGTTCAACACTGATTACCTTAGTGTTTAACACTAACCTGAAAAAACATTGTTGCTGGTGTTCAACACCAAATATTCTCTTAGTGTTAAACACTAACTTGTCAACCCCATTCCCAGTGTTCAACACTGACTGCTCTGTAGTGTTTAACACTAGACTTTGGCCCAATTGGCTTAAATGGATGGAGGCAAAGCCTCTCCTGGTTGGACTTAGCCCAAGATGGCCATAAGTCCTCAATTTGTGATTAATTGGTCCAATGGACTCATAACATAATTAATTCGTCTTGACCCCAAATTGGGCCAAGGGTTATTTAATCCACTCCGGTTCTAGGGTACATCTCTTCACTCCTTTGATACTTGGCATTGTAATCCCTCAATGCCGTCAAAGAGGTGACGGGTCCCGACGACCACACATTGATATGGACTGTGGGGTCCTTAAACTCATGTCTAATGCAAATTCCTGGTTACGTGGAACGCGGATAATGTCACTCTTTGACCCCGTGGAAAACGTCCAGAGCGGAGCCTGGTCCTCGCCAAGCACGGCAGTGAACCCGTGTGAAGCATCCAGAGCACAACGGACTGTGGGGTCCTTAAACTCATGGACTACGACGTCCTTAACCTTGACCGAGATGTCTTAAAACTAACAATGGACTGTGGGGTCCTTAAACCCATGGACTACGACGTCCTTAACCTTGACCGAGATGTCTTAAAACTAACAATGGACCGCAATGTCCTTAAACTACCCACGGACCGCAATGTCCTTAAACTACCCATGGACCGTAATGTCCTTAAACTAGGACAATAGAGCCCCACATGCTCTTTTGTCGGATCTAAACGGTCCCGTTTAAGTTGATCTTAGCCTCAAAGATGGCTAACGTATCCTTAAACCTTCAAAACAAAGTGGACTATAAATCCCCCCAATTGACTCCGGCTTGAGGGTACATCCTTGAACTCCTCTGACATCCGTCGTTGTAATCCTTCAACGTCGTCAGAGAGGTGACGGGTCCCGACGGCCACACATTCATGGACCACTACGTCCCTAAACTGGAACATTAGAGTCCAAACACTCTTCTGTCGGATCTAAACGATCCCGTTAAGTTGATCTTAGTCACAAAGTTAGACTAACGTATCCTTAACAAACGTTTGAGTTGATCTTAGCCTCAAGTATGGCTGACGTATCCTCAAACCAAACCCCCAAACCCAAATCTAAGATAATGCGGATTTGGACTAGTCCACGCCCTACGGGCGACGACATAACTCAGTCTCCGTAAACAATCCACGGGCAACAAAACAAACACCCACGACACGAAGTGACCATCTGGAGAAGGAGAAAGTTGTTGCCGCAACGCGGTAGCGTAATTAACTGCAGGGGCTTGCGCCTGCAGGGAAGAGCGTCCCCACAATCAAAAAACCCCTCAAACGAGGGGGAATCTGACGAAGTCTGCTACATCGGACGCATCCGTCTAAACCTTCGATACATGGTGCCATAAATCAACTTGGCATCTTCGGAGGGGTAGACGGATAGCACCAATTAGCATCTGCCCCGAACCCCAGGCATTCGGACGTCCCGACGTCCCGGCCGCCGTTCGGAGGGGAACAGGGATCACCCTCTCCAAAGAGATGTCTCCCAAGACTGACTTGGAAAGGGATCGCATGTCTATTATACCCTACGCTTCTGCGTTAGGCTCTATAATATATGCGATGTTGTGTACCAGACCAGATGTAGCTTATGCACTGAGTGTGGTAAGCCGGTATCAGTCAAACCCTGGGGAGAAGCACTGGATAGCGGTAAAGAACATTCTCAAGTACCTGAGAAGGACTAAGGAGATGTTCTTGGTGTATGGCGGAAAAGACCTCCAGATCGAGGCCTTTGCTGACTCCAGCTTCCAGAGTGACAAGGATGATTCCAAGTCCATGTCGGGTTATGTCTTTACCCTCAATGGAGGGGCGGTGTGTTGGAAGAGTTCCAAACAGGAAACCGTTGCTGACTCGACGATGGAAGCGGAATATATCGCTGCTGCAGATGCCGTAAAAGAAGCCGTCAGAATAAGGAAGTTCTTAACAGAACTTCAGGTGGTTCCATCCATTGTTGATCCAATACCTCTGTATTGCGACAACAACGGGGCTATAGCTTTATCGAAGGAACCCAGGTCCCATCAGAGATCCAGACACATCTTGAGGCTGTATCACCTGATCAGGGAGATCGTGGGTCGCCAGGAGATCGAGGTTCGGAGAGTTACTACGGAAGATAACACTGCTGATCCACTTACGAAGGCCTTACCCCAGACTCAGTTCGAGCGGCTGATCGAGATGATAGGTCTTCGATACGCCAGTACATGACCTTAGTGCAAGTGGGAGATTGTTAGTGTATATGCCCTAGAGGCCATTACTGTATCATACTAGTTTGTATATTACTTAATGGAAGCTTGGGATATTCACCTTGTATTGACAATCTTGCTCAAAATAGTAGTATGCTACTTGGTTTGTTTCTACTTTAATGTGCACATGTGTTTATTTTAGTATATCACCTATACACATTAGTGGAGCCCTTAGGATCTTTGCTTGATTACCAGCGTTGTGATGGCAGTCACACCCGTAGGGGCTGGGTAATCTACAAGCACATCCTTATGCAGGTCCCTAGTCATAGGACTATCGAAACAGGGCATCGATACTCCGGAGTAGACTAGCGTATGCGCTTCTCATCCCAGTGTGGGAGACGGTCTGTCCCACAGCCGTCAGTATGTCGTACTTGAGATAGTATGCGGGGTGCTCGTTAGGTTACTAGTACACTGGACAGGACTCGTCGGGAACTGTTGGTTGGTACTATACCTATCGTCAGTTATCAGTTCCCAGGTGACATGAGTACAGCTTAGTCCGCTGACTTGACACTGTCACTTCGCCTCGAGTGTGTTCCCACTGTACTTAGATTACTACCCTACCACGGCTCAAAGGAGTCGTGTAAACAGGTAGTAGTTGGGTGCAGTCCCGAAGCACTTGGAGGCAGTGACGGTTAGACAGGATTCGTCTCTCCCGGTATTGGGGGTTGATATCGCGCTGTGTCTAGGAGAGCCATTACACAAAGTCCCTGGGCAGGGCAAGTGAGATATACTGGTAGGTTTCCAGTGTTATCTCAGGGTGTTCTGGGCTACACTCCGACACGACTTGTACCGCTATTAGGGGACTGACATTTACCGCCCCCCTAGGCCCGCCATGCGATATTCTCAGACGAACAGACCGAACTGTACGCAGATTGTCACATTCAGGCTCAGTAGGAGTTCAGATGAGTTTCACCTCCTCCGTCTTCTTATCGGCATCTACCTGGGGGCCGTTACGCACAGCTAGTGCCGCTTGTGGTCTGTGGTTAAACCCACTGCCACCGTAGTGTCGAGTCTTTAGAGTCCCACACAGAAAGTTATTCGCCTTTAGGCAAAAGAGTAGAGGTCGCATGGTTTTGCGATAGGGTTCGGTCACATCCGTGCACTTGTGCACGTTTAGTGTCCGGGCAGTTATCACTAGCGGGCTTTTGTTTAAGCCAGATGCTAGTGTACGTTTTGGGATTGGTTTTATCTCGTTTGTATTCGTGTTCCTCGGAACGCGGATGCGGGTGTGTATGCACAGTTGACAGAGAGACAAAGGCAGAGGATTCTTATTAGGGTTGTTGACTGTTGACTTTTGCTAAACCCTAATGAGAATAAGAAATATGATTAACAATAATATTAATTAAGTATTGTGACATGGTTGTTGAGGGTTGACTTTGTTGACTTGTTGACTTTGTTGACCGGTTGACTAGGTTGGACTAGTTGACCATCATCATTACAATGGCCATCATTTCATGGCAAAGACTTATGCTTGCTTGCTATTCTTCACAAAATGAGTGCATGAAATGATATTGCCATTTTGACTTGAACCATCACATAATACTCAATTACTATTATGGGTTATGATTATTTTGGATTATGAGAGCTTGGATGGAAAAAGTCTTGCTCATTCTTTCATTTCCTTTCTCTCTCATGCTTGAGCTCTCCCTCTTCCTCTTGCTCTCTCTCTAGTCCATGGTTCTACTTGTCTCATGTGTTGAGAAGCAAGAACCATAGAGATAAAACTCAACACACTCCTCTACTCATCCTAGCACACAAAGTCTAGCAAGCCAAGTGTTCTAGTTTCCTCTAGTTTGAGGTTGAAGCCAAAGGTAGAAGCTTTCAGGTGGATCCATCTTCGGCACAAAGAGACGACGAGGAGAGAACCATCCGACCACCACAAGGAGACCAAGAGAAGGAGTTCAAGTTAAGGTATAACCCCTAACCGAGTAGGTAAAACTCTTGTTAGGATTGTTAGATAGTTGTTTAACAAAGATCCGTATTTTGAGTCCATGTTACCACCAAAAGAAAAATCGTTTTTCATCATTTCCGTAAGCCCATAAGTACCGGGAGAGGTAACGTGGACTTACACGCGTAGCTATCCAAACACGTCTGTTTCACTGAACGGGACGAGAACAAGATGCGCGGATGCTACCAGGGGGTTAGGGGTATCATGCAGGCTATGAAATGCAATTTTAATTTATTTTACATGACCTAAAATGTTATATGACAAAATGTGCGATGTCAGATGAAATGTCAATATGCAGTAATCATGAGATGCACGTGTCTATGTAACAAGTCAAGGTAATTTATAAATATGAATCAAACAAGTTCAAGCAAGCGGGTCGGGTCGAATGCAATGTAAAATGTAAACTACCATTCGCACCCAAACATCAATAAAAATACCACAGATATATAAATAAGGGAACTGGAATTGGTATAAATGAACTCGGTTGTTACACCTGCACACTCCAAATAAATGGATCGGTTCCAGAGAGTTAAATATACCCCATTTACTACAATTTTTAATGAATTTCCTACATTTTTACCATTTTTTAATTTAAAAACCCTTCATCTACCCTAACCCTAGCCTACCCTATAAATACACCCTATACCCTCTACCCTCTCACCCCAAAATCCTGAGCCCACTCTCTCAAAAATTTCCAAGAATCGTGTACTTTGAAAACAAGCTCAAGGCGAAGCTCCGACGAATTCCCGGCGGAACTTCCGGCGATCGTTTTAGGAACTACCGGCGACGACGCAACACATCGGCGATCTCTCTAGTTCTCTCTCACTCTCTTGTGTAATCTAAAATCCGTAAGTCCATTTTCTATCTCTCTTTTCCATTATCAAAATACGAATTTACAAAACCCGATGGAATCGGAACAAATCCGATTTCCGATTCGGTTTTCTATAAATCCCAATTCTCACTAATACAATCATACTTAAACTTCCTCATGTTGACTATTAAACACTAATCAAATAATTTGATCAAGTTTCATCACATGAAACGATAGCTATCTCAATTTATCGTATTTTTCACTTAAATACCACATTGTTTCAATCCTTCATTTAACTCCATCGAACTTGCTATACATTTAAAGTAGATCACAAGGTAATGACCTACCTCCTCACACACTCATATATAACCTAACACGATGCCATCGAAAACTTAGAATACAAGAAAACAATATTTTCATTTAAATACCCTTGACTTAATAAAACCATTACTAAAATATTTAGTATTGATACACTTTTTAAATAAATACCTCTTATTATGAAAATACGATAAGTTGTGGACATCAGTCATTTATCTAAACCTGACTTTGTGGTGTCTAGACTTGGCAAGTGAGAAAGGTAACTTTAAAAGGCCCGTCTTACGGTGATTCGTGAGCGGATCCCTCCTTTCTTCACTTGTACTTACCTGGCCACAATTGGCGGTGAAGAGGCGATTTGAGGCATCTCACAACTTGCCGTTTGGACCAGTTAGGAATAGACTAGTTGACTTAGGAGACCCTAAAACATAGAATACGGAAAATTGACATCTTTACAAATAAATACCATTTACTTTATAAAACCGTTTTCTAAAAGATTTAGTATTTTACAATCTTTGCAAAGCGCCGCTACAACCCATTTGGGGAACCCGTTCGGGATGGTGCGGTTTATCGCACATCCTCGGGCTTAGTAGTGCGAGATTCAGACCTCCGCAAGGAGTATTCGGTCTCGAAAGATTTAAAATATGACATCTTAAGAAAATAAGATTTTTAGAATATAAAATATTTATTAAAATTATTTTTGTATAAATTTATATATATTTATCCTTAAAATACCTATTTTATTATGATATAAATATTCCACCTTTTTCTAAAAAATCACAAGAATAAAGTTTACACTAAAATACAATGAATTCCAAACAAATCAATACTACAAATAAATACTTTATTTCTGAAACTAGGATATTTTTACTAGAAATATCACAATATAAAATCTACATTATTACAACTCTAAAGACGAATAATAAATACTTGAGGTGTATTTTGAAAGGTATATAAAAGTATTTTTACATAAACCCCCCTCAAGTTCTATAAATTACCCTAAGGACCCTAGTAAACATAGGTTTAAGCAGAACCAATCTCTCGAGCCTCAGGGATCCGGAGAAGTGGGGGCTTGCCTATCTAAGGTAGACAAATTAATAAAAACAATCATGTTTCCCCAAATCAGAGCAAAGCTCTGTTCAAATTCCAAGACTGGAAATGAAGCGACGCTTCTGCGTCCCCGAATCAGAGCAAAGCTCTGTTCAAATTCGAAGACTGGAAATGAAGCGACGCTTCTGCTCCCCCCAATCAGAGCAAAGCTATGTTTAGAAATTTAAGAGTCAAAATTGAAGCAACGCTTCAGATCCTGCGCGTTGCGCTGCTCGCCATGTGTCTGACACTGGTGCGCTAGCGCAGTTGCGCCGCGCTCTGCGCTGCGCGCCACGTGTCGAGCGCGAATGCGCTAGCGCAAGGCGCGCCGCGCACCATGTGTCAAAACACGAATGCGCTAGCGCTAGCGCAATTGCGCTGCGCACCCCAAATCAGAGCAAAGCTCTGTTGGAAAGCGAAGCAACGCTTCATGATTATAGCAAACTAAATTATGCAGCGCATAAACATCTTACAGAGGAATAACAAAGAATTAAAAAACAAAAGAACACTTAACAGATAATAAAATACTGAATTAAAACATCTTTTTATTATTATTATTATTATTATTACATTTAAAAAAGATCACCAAACAAGGGATCAGTAGCGCAAGGATGAACAAAGCAATAAACAAAATTTTCTAACTCCCTCGCCGCCTTCTCCAGCACATCAAAACGGTGATTTTCACGGGGAGTGGCTCCCTACCGATTGGCGACGTGCTCATTTGCAAAAGCAGACATGATAGCCCGCCGGGCCCTTATTTGGCTCAACAGGTAAACCGAGCAATCTTTCAGAGCCTGAGTAATCAGGTACGCCTCATAGAAACACTCGAGCTTGTCTTCAGCCGCATCGAGCATCGCCAAGGTCATCTCCGCTGGGTGAGGGGGGATATCATTAAGCACCGACGCAAGGATCATCCGAAACCAAATAGAGTGTGGGGGAAGAGGAGACCCCACACGAGTCAAAAGATCGTGCAATGCAGCGTCACACTGCTCATCCGTGAGGGAAGGATCCACCAAGCGCGCAGCAAAGCGAGAAACAAGGTCCTGAATGGGCACTTCCCACGGCTGTCTACGAGCATGGGGGCGGTTACAAGCCATAGTTGAGAAAAGTTCTTTGGAGATGAGAAAAAGAAGAAGTTTTGCTTCGAGTTATAAAGACGAAGCACAGAAGATTTTGTGCATAATGGAACTGTTCCCAAGATTGGGAAATGAAAGATTCTCGGGAATATAAGTTAGACTTAAAACGGAAGGTAAAAAGACACCTCTGTTGAAGCAACGATTCAGACCCAGCGCTCTAATGAAGCAACGCTTCAGATCCAGCGCTCTGCGCGCCGCGCGCCACGTGGCAAGCACGAGTGCGCTAGCGCAGTTGCGCTGCGCTCTGCCCTGCACGCCACGTGTCCAACGTAGGTGCGCCAGCGCTGGAATTAAAAATTCCCACCGTTGGATCAAAGGATCTAATAATGATGATAAATCATTAATTAACCAGAATTAAATTCTGTTAAGGAAAGATTTCTCAAAATCTTTCCAAACAACAAGATTGTGCTATAAGCACCGCTGGATCAATGATCCAATAGTAAATAATGAATTACCAAAATAAAACAAATTCTGCATAGAAAGATTTCTCAATCTTATTGAAAAACAAGAAGATTATCTTCTGTCAAACAGAAGCCTTAGGATCAAAAATCCAATGGTGGGAAATATTCCCAAATCAATCAGAGAAAGATCTCGTCAACTGATTTAACAAATCATTTGGCCCTATATAAAGGACCCTAGACTTTAAGTCTAAAATATAGAGAACAGCAAGAGAAAAACCCTCTGCCAAAAAAAAAAGAGACCGGGCTCTTAGAAAAAAGAAGAGTTTTCTTCATACTCAAGGTAAAAAAGAACTATATTCTTAAAAAAAACAGAGATGAAAACATCTCATAAAAGAAGAACCCTCTTCTAAAAAGATCACAAATCTGAAAAAAGACCAAGGTCTTTTATAATAAGATCAAAAGATCTAATTATAAAAAAATATATAAGAAGTATTTTACTTCGCCCACAGATTTTTGATCAATAAAGACAGAGCCTTTTATCAAAACAAAAACTTTTGTTCTTGGATCTTGAGGCAAAGCCTCCTTAGAAGAACATAAAATTTGTTCTTTGATCTTAAAATTGATCAAATGCGCTTTACGCCATTGGAAAGTGCTTTGCACTCATGAACTGCGCCCTTGCGCTTCTTGGACTGGCGCTCAGCGCCATAACATGCCACGTGTCAACCATGGACATGATCTGCGCTTTAAGCTCCTGAAAACAGCGCACTGCGCTCTTGGGTTAGCGCTCAGCGCCAAGCGCGCCACGTGTCACTCACTGGCGCACCCATAAACTAGCGCAGCGCGCTCATAAATCTGAAGCGCAGTGCGCTAACAAACTAGCGCTTAGCGCTAAACGACACGTGTCACCCTCATGTACGCTAGCGCAATCCGCTCTTTAATTGGTGCAAAGCGCCTGATGCGCCACGTGGCGCGCTGCCAGAACATACTTTGTTCTGATAAATGCTATGCATTCAATACCAGACAAAATGTCAGAGCCCAATGCTTGGCATTATTAAAAGGGTAGAGCCCAAACAAAAGGCTCGACAGGCAGAACAAAAATAAAATGTTAAACATTTTTAACTGGACTTAGCCCAATTCTGGACATAAGTCCTCAATCTAAATTGAACTGAGCTCATCTGCTCTTCCAATCAATTTACACCCGGTCCGAGGGTACATCTTTTTGCTCCTCTGACATCTGTCGTTGTAATCCTTCAACGTCGTCAGAGAGGTGACGGGTCCCGACGACCACACATTACTACGGACTGTGGGGTCCTTAAACTCATGGACTATGATATCCTTAACCTCGACCGTGATGTCTTAAAACTAACGTCGGACTGTGGAGTCCTTAAATTCATGGACTATGATGTCCTTAACCTCGACCGTGACGTCTTAAAACTAATATCGGACTGTGGAGTCCTTAAATCCATGGACTATGATGTCCTTAACCTCGACCGTGACGTCTTAAAACTAACACCGGACTGTTAGGTCCTTAAACTCACGGACTATGATGTCCTTAACCTTGACCGTGACGTCTTAAAACTAACACCGGACTGTGAGGTCCTTAAACTCACGGACTATGATGTCCTTAACCTCGACCGCAATGTCTTAAAACTAACAATGGACCGTAATGTCCTTAAACTAATTATCGACCGCAATGTCACTAAGCTAAACAATAGAGCCCAATTGCTCTCTTGTCGGATCTAAACGATCCCGTTAAGTTGATATTAGTCTAGAATTAGACTAACGTGTCCTTAACAAACGTTTAAGTTGATCTTAGTCTCAAATAAGGCTAACGTATCCTTAAACATAACCCCCCCAAACCCAAATCTAAGAAAGATACGGATTTGGACTAGTCCACACCCTACTGGCGACAACATAACTTAGTCTCCGTATACAATCCACGGGCAACCAAACACAAAACAAACACCCACGACACGAAGTGACCATATGGAGAAGGAGAAATTTGTTACCGTGATGCGGTAGCGTAATTAACTGCAGGGGCTTGCGCCTGCAGGGAAGAGCATCCCCACAATCAAAAACCCCTCAAGCGAGGGGGAATCTGACGAAGTCTGCTACATCGGCCGCATCCGTTTAAACCTTCGATACACGGTGCCATAAATCAACTTGGCATCTTCGGAGAGGTGGACGGATAGCACCAATTAGTATCTACCCCGAATTTCAGGCAAGACGTCAGCCTTGCGCCGTCTTTCGGAGGGGAACAGATTCTGGCACGCCCGGTGGGACCTTTTCCTCTTTCCACTCCACACTTCGTGTGTCGTGTTCGCGAACCAATCGCGGTTTGCCAATGGTTGCCCTTGGGTTTCGAGTTACTAAGATTTGGTTTCTTGCTTGGCGCAGAAAGCAAAACAGCAATGGCATTGCGTAAAGTGTTCCACATGCAACTGCAACTCGCGTCCTGCCTCAACTGGGGGCATAGCCTACGGGCCCCAAGCGGCCTCCCTGTTCATAATGCCCGTGGAACAGGTTACTAAAGCCACTACAGGGTTGTTTTTCGGGACCATGCTCCCGCCAACGAGCTTCACCGCTCTTGTGCTGACACCGGAAGCTCCCAAGAAGTCGGTCTTTGATCGGCTTACACCTACTGCGTCCTCTCTCAACGGGTCGTCCAGCACCGGCGCCTCGGTCTTCTCCAGATTGGGCCAAAATTCCTGTGGGCCCGCAATGAAGCCTGCAATCCCAGAGAAGGTTATTCCGAAGAGAGTGACCAACCCTGCTCCTGAAGTCGTCAAGACGGCTTCTCCTACTCAAAGGACATCAGTCTTCAACAGGCTGACGCCAGCAGCAGCCCCTCACCTGAACAAGGGGCAAGACAAAGACATCCTCGTCACCGAACCTACTCCATCAGCTCGACACGCTCGACGTCGCCACTGGCGCCGAGTAAGGAAGACCGGGGGCAACTCCCCCTCTGGGCTAACTCCACCAGCCCCAAAGGTGGAAATCAATGCTGCTGTTCCAACTGGGAACAGCTTCGAGTTGCTGAACAGGGTGCGCAGGAATTCTCTTACCACCATACCGAAAAGATCTCCTCCATCCGTGGAGAATGTTGCGGAAGCAAAGCCAGAACAGTCCCCTCAGCGGTTGTCCTCCAAAATCTACAAAGTCTGGCGACAAGTCCGAGAGTCAGTAGTCGATCAAGATTACCCTCGCCGACAGAAAAGGGCGAAGGTTCAACAAGAAGAAAGCCATCCTGCCAAGCCGCGAAAAACTATCTGGGTGCCCACTGCGACGGCCCCCTCAACTTCGACCGCTCATAAGAGGAGAAGGCCGGAGAAGATCCCCATGCCTGCCACAAATGTCAAAAGCACTGAGCCCAAACACCTTAAGTCTGGGGGCATAATGGTGCATACCGTCTACATGGTATCCGGGAAAGAGGATAGCCGTGCTTCTATGGGCCACCGACCACTCACCCGATCCATCACAAGGGCTCAGGAACAGCAACAGCAGAAGCTCCGGGGAAACCAGAGTGGAGAAAGAAATCTGGCACGGCGCGGATTCTACACTTGACAGGCTCCAGCCCATCCGTCTGCCTAGATATTACACAGAAGGCTTGAAAAGGCTATTGAAGCGCCAAGAGATACCCTTCAAACAGACCGCTTGAAAAGCTAAGTTCTATGACAGGCTGGAATGTTCCCGGAACTCAGCGCAAGTTGCCCAATGGGAGAATGGAAGCAATCGGGCTTGGATATGTTCGTTCTAAGAAACGGGAGCTACTCCGCGACTGCTATGTCATACATGACTTCGATGAAGAAGGAGATGCTCAGTGGGAGAATGCTAACCCTGAACCAGGAAGAGCCCCCGACGTGAAAATGCCCAGTCCATCATTCGAAGAACAAATGGACAAGCTTATAAGGGAAGCTGGTCAAAAGGTTCGAGACGACCATAATCACGAAATGGCCATCTACGAGAAAGCCAGGACTCAGCGTCTTCTTCAACAGGCTGCGAAAGATGAAAATGCCCCTCCCTGTCAACCTGTTGTACAAAAGGCTCGACGCAGAGGCAGAAACAAGTCAAAGAGCGGAAAAAGCGTTCGACATCGACAAAGCGGAACTAAGAAGTCACGCGATCGGGAATCGAGCGGTCCAGATTTGTCCCTTATGAAGAAAATGAGTCGAGCATACTCTTTTCCTCAAGACAAGACAAAGAAGATACTTGATCTTGCCATAAGACATCAAATGCTTACATTCCGGAGTCCAAACACCCCGAGCAAGCCAACGAAGTCTCTCACCCAGACTATTGCTCCTATCATAGGGCAATAGGACACCCTCTCGAAGACTGCTTCACCTTCAAGAATTGGGTCGAAGATCAATATCAGCTTGGCAAGTTCGCTCTATCCAGCAGTTGAAGGGTAACACCGCCGCAGAAGCATGAACCCAAATCCGCGAGGGTAGACCCAGATCCGCATCGATCTTGGGAGCGAGCTCGTACTTATCATATGATAACACTATCAAAAGAAGAGCCCGAGAATATGGATGACCTCCCCTGGTGCTTTGAAAACAATGATGACGAGGTGATCTCAGAATTTCCACCGGCGCCAAAAGAGCTGGAAGATGGAATACATACCACTGCAGATAACCTCAAGAAAATTGATTTGGGGATGACAAGTGACCCACGACCGACATTCGTCAGTGAGTTGCTGTCTGAGGAAAGGGTAGCTGCACTAAAAGACTTGCTTATGCAGCATAGAGATTGCTTCGCATGGAACTATTCCGAAATGCCAGGATTAGATCCAGAGATTGCGGTCCACAAATTGGCGATATCCCCGGACGTCAAACCAATCAAACAAGTACCGAGAAGAATGCGGCTCGAGCTTGAGATGAGCATCAACGCTGAGGTCAAGAAGCTGATCGCTTCTGGCTTCATCCAAGAAGTTCAGTATCCTGACTGGATCGCCAACATCGTCCCAGTAATGAAGAAGAATGGGACGATGCGCATCTGTGTAGACTTTCGAGATCTCAATAAAGCCTGCCCGAAAGACGACTTCCCAGTACCGGTTACCGAGCTGATGATAGATAATATGTCCACTCACAAAGTTTTCTCCTTCATGGACGGATCGTCAGGATATAACCAGATAAAGATGCATCCCGAAAACCAGAAGCACACCGCTTTCCGGACTCCTTTGGGTATATTTTGCTACAAGGTGATGCCCTTCGGTCTAAAGAACGCCGGTGCCACCTATCAGAGGGCCATGACGAAGATCTTCGATGACTTTATACATGAAATCGTCGAATACTACATCGACGACCTCGTGGTTAAAAGCAAATCATACGAGAAACATCTCGAGCATTTGAAGATCGTATTTCAACGTCTTCGGCACTACAACTTGAAGATGAACCCTCTCAAATGCGCGTTCGGGGTGTCCTCAGGTAAATTCCTAGGATTCATCGTCCGACACCGAGGTATCGAGATAGATCCGTCAAAGATCAAAGCAATTATGGAGATGCCTTCGCCAAGAACTCTCAAACAATTGCGGTCTCTCCAAGGGAAGCTCGCGTCCATCCGGCGGTTTATAGCCAATCTCTCTGGCAAGTGTCGTCCTTATAGTCACTTGATGAAGAAAGGGACCCCGTTCGTCTGGGATCACAAATGCCAAAGCGCGCTGGACGAAATCAAGCAGTATCTGCAGAACCCGCCAGTGCTGTCCGCTCCGGTCAAGGGAAAGCCCCTTATTCTTTATACAACAGCCCTCGAAGGTTCCTTAGGCGCATTATGGGCACAAGAGAACGACCAAGGGAAAGAAAGAGCTCTCTACTACCTGAGTCGAGTTCTTTTGGGGGCAGAAAGCAATTATTCTCCCATCGAAAAACACTGCCTGGCATTGATCTTCGCGATAACGAAACTCCGGCACTATGCATTGGCACATGAAGTCCGTCTCATATCGAAGGTGGATCCTCTCAAATATTTGATGTCAAAGGCCATACTGACAGGGCGACTCGCTAAATGGGCTTTGCTCTTAATGGAGTTCACAATAACTTATCAGCCTCTTAAGGCAATGAAAGGCCAGGCCATCGCCGATTTCCTCGCTGAACATCTGATACCGGCCGACTCCCCTTTGAATTGCGAACTGCCAGACGAACATGCGTTTGATGCGATCGACGGTGGTGGTATCCGGTGGGAACTTTATTTTGATGGAGCGTTTTCCATGAAGAAGCGCAAACAGAACACGCCTATAATCAAATCAGGGGTAGGCCTTATCTTCGTGACCCCACGAGGAGGGATAATGCGCTTCGCCTTCTCCTTGACAGAGCCGAGGACGAACAATGAAGCCGAATACGAAGCTTTGATAGCATGCCTCGAGATCGCAATCGACATGAGAATTGAAAACCTCCTCATATACGGAGACTCCCAACTGGTCGTTAGTCAAGTAAACGGTGACTACCAGACGTGCAAGCCAGAGCTGGTGAAGTATGGCGAGAGAGTACAGCAACTGCTGACTCAAATTCCCTCCTACATGCTGGAAAGCATACCATGTGCAGAAAATAGCAAAGCGGATGCACTAGCTAAGCTCGCTAAAGAAATGGCCGACGAGAACCTCGATGACGTGAGGATCATTGTGCAAAGCCGTCGGGTCCTCGCACCGGCGGGAATATCTCCGGAATCATCCAAGGAAAAGGAAGCGACTGAGCAGACAGCCTTGTAAATAAAAGACCAAGAAACGGTTGAGGATTGGAGAGAAGTCTTTATAGACTACTTCAAATCCCGTCGAACGCCTGAAGATGCGTCCTCAAAACATCAGCTCATGAAGCGAGCCCTATCTTTCACCTTCGTCAATGACATTCTGTACAAGAGGTCATTTGATTCTCTGTGGTTAAGATGCCTGGGACCTGAAGAAGCAAAAAGATTCGTCCAGGAAGTTCATGATGGACTCTGCGGTTCTCACCAAGCCGGACTGAAGATGAAGTTGAAGATCAAACGGATGGGTTATTATTGGCCCGCGATGATCCAGGACTGCCTTGAGTATGCGAAGCAATGCCACTCGTGCCAGATCCATGGGGACTTTATCCATCAGCACCCAAATCCACTACATCCGACAGTGGCTAGCTGGCCGTTCGAGATGTGGGGAACTGACATAATCGGGCCCATCGAACCAGTATCGTCCAGAGGACATCGATTCATTTTGGCGACAACTGATTACTTCTCCAAATAAGTAGAAGCAGTACCGCTGAGGGAAGTGAAGACGGAGAATATCCTCCATTTCTTCAAGACGCGCGTTATTTATCGGTTTGGAACTCCGCGACGGATCATTTCCGATAACGGGCCAGTCTACAGAAGCCATAAAATCAGCCGCTTCGCACAACAGCACAACATAGACTGGAGATACTCTTCAGTTTACAATCCCCGAGCCAACGGTCTAGCTGAAGCTTTTAACAAGATCCTGACAAAGATCGTGAAGAAGACGGTGTCCCGAAATAAAAAGGACTGGCATGAGAGACTGCATGAGGCTCTCTGGACATATCGAACTACGTTCAAGACGGCCACGAACACAACGCCGTACGCGTTGGTATTCGGTACAGAAGCGGTACTCCCTCTCAAGATAGAGTTACCCTCTCTACGAGTGGCAGTCCATTATGAGCTAACGGACGAAGAGAATGCTCACCTTCGGCTTGAGGAGCTCGATGCCCTTGATAAAACCCGGCTCATAGCACAACAAAATCTGGAAGCTTATAAAGAAAAGATGACGCGCTCATATGAAAGATTGACCAGGCCGAGGACATTCCGCCAAGGCGAACTTGTGCTAGTGGTCAAAAGACCCATGATCCTCAATCGCGCTAAACGAGGGAAATTTGAGCCAAATTATGAAGGCCCATACATCATAGACAAGGTCTACCAGGGTGGAGCTTATCTACTCATGGACATGCATAGTGAAAGACCCTTCAGGCCAATAAACGGTCGCTTCTTGAAGAAATACTACGCTTGACGAGTCACGGCCTGGGTCAATGATAGATGACGACGACTATGTTCGCTCGCTATCTTCCTAAGCCCAAACTCTATAAGTAGTAACCGGCTTACTTAACAGCGGACCGAAACGTCCTTAAACTAACAGCGGACCGAAATGTCCTTAAACTAACAGCGGACCGAAACCTAAAACTAGTTGTTGACCGAGATGTCGATAAACTACGATGGATTGCAGCATCCCGAAGCTGAAATTAAAAAAAAAATTAAAAAAAAGAAACAAAAAAAAATTTTAAAAAACGGTATGTCCATAAGCAAAATGGGCACGGATGAAAACCCGAAAGGGCTCCGTGAGTAAAAACAGCAGGGCTACCGGCGAGTGTTTGTGAAAACCCGAAAGGGCGCAACCTCGTTAAAAGACACTTATAGGGTCCTCTCGACCTTGTAAGGAGAAATCACCCGCGTGAGATCCTTACGACTCATAAGGGAGCAACACACTTACGAATCCTCACGATTCTTAAGGAGAAATTACACCTACGGGATCCTCTCGACCCATAGGGAGAACCCTCTTATGAGACCCTCACGGCTCATAAGATTCAAAAGTCTTAAGTTACAGAGACCTGAACCTGTTCTTAAGCAGCCCCAACAACCTCCACTACTGCCCTACAAGCGGCACAATGCTGACCCTTGTATACAATCCACGGGCGCGAATAAACATTTCCCTAACCAAGTCCCACCCGTAACTAGGGATATGTTCGCACGGCAAACAACCCTTGTGAGTCCTCTCGACTTATAAGGGGAAAACTCTCTGGTAAGATCCTTACGACTTACGAGAAGCCATACACTTAGGAGTCCTCACGATTCCTAAGGAGAAAACACACCTACGAGATCCTCATGACTTGTAGGGAGAAATACCTTTGTGAGACCCTTACGGCTCATGAAGTCAAAAGCCTTAGTCGACAGAATCCTAACCCTGTTTACTAAGCCACCTTTGTTCGATATCGACAGAGGCAAATGATGATTCGCTCCTGGCAATATCCCAGTTGTAGCGGTGCTGATGCTGAAATCGGTGTCTAATCCCAAGCTTGTGGCAAAAAGCTGGCAAGCCACACATGCATACGAAATAGCCGAAATGATAGGGCAACTTGCAACAAAATCAGCAAGTAAAAATGTATGCATGCAAAATAGCCGAAATGATTGGGCACCGCAAAAAATAGCCGAAATGATGGGGCAATCGCGACCTTCGCGATATAAAAGCTGAAATGATAGAGTATCGCGGAAAGAAATAAAATAAAAATGAAAATGAAATTTATGCCCTACAGGTGATATCACAACAGTCCCTGTATACAATCCAGGGGCGCAAACGAAGAGGGAGTCACACTCCTCCTCCCCAGGTTTCATCAGAAGAAGAAGCTAAATCTCGACGGTTCACAGATAGCCTAGAGATCATCTCAACATTCATCTCATTGCAGCAGACACAACATCAAGCAAAGCGGAACAGCGGCAACTCCCAGTTCCACGACTCGGCGGTGTACCGATGACCGAAAGTCAAATTCTGACTCCATGAAATGCGGATAGAGTCAAAATTCCTGGTCACGTGGAACACGGATGACGTCACTTCTGACCCCGTGGAAAATGTCCAGAGCGGATCCTGGTCCTCGCAAAGCACGGTAGTGAACCCGTCTGAAGCATCCAGAGCGGAGCCCGGTCCTCGCCGAACACGGCAGTGAACCCGTGGGAAGCATCCAGAGCAAAATTCCTGGTCACGTGGAACGCGGATAACGTCACTTCTGACCCCGTGGAAAACGTCCAGAGCGGATCCTGGTCCTCGCAGAGCACGGCAGTGAACCCGTGTGAAGCATCCAGAGCGGAGCCTGGTCCTCGCCGAACACGGCAGTGAACCCGTGGGAAGCATCCAGAGCAAAATTCCTGGTCACGTGGAACGCGGATAACGTCACTTCTGACCCCGTGGAAAACGTCCAGAGCGGATCCTGGTCCTTACAGAGCATGGCAGTGAACCCGTGTGAAGCATCCAGAGCGGAGCCCGGTCCTCGCCGAACACGGCAGTGAACCCGTGGGAAGCATCCAGAGCTAAATTCCCGGTCACGTGGAACGCGGATAACGTCACTTCTGACCCCGTGGAAAACGTCCAGAGCGGATCCTGGTCCTCGCAGAGCACGGCAGTGAACCCGTGTAAAGCATCCAGAGCGGAGCCTGGTCCTCGCCGAACACGGCAGTGAACCCGTGGGAAGCATCCAGAGCAAAATTCCTGGCTACGTGGAACGCGGATTATGTCACTTCTGACCCCGTGGAAAACGTCCAGAGCGGATCCTGGTCCTCACAGAGCACGGCAGTTAACCCATGTGAAGCATCCAGAGTGGAGCCTGGTCCTCGCCGAACACGGCAGCGAACCCGTGGGAAGCATCCAGAGCAAACATCGGACTGTGGAGTCCTTAAATCCACGGACTATGATGTCCTTAACCTTGATCGTGATGTCTTAAAACTAACAACGGACTGTGGAGTCCTTAAAACCACAGACTATGATGTCCTTAACCTCAACCGTGATGTCTTAAAACTAACAACGAACTGTGGAGTCCTTAATTCCATGGACTATGATGTCCTTAACCTCGACCGTGATGTCTTAAAACTAACATTAGACTGTGAGATCCTTAAACTCGTGGACTATGATGTCCTTAATCTCGACCGTGATGTCTTAAAACTAACAACGGACTGTGGAGTCCTTAAAACCACGGACTATGATGTCCTTAACCTCGACCGTGATGTCTTAAAACTAACAACGGACCGTGGAGTCCTTAAAACCACGGACTATGATGTCCTTAACCTTGACCGTGATGTCTTAAAACTAACAATGGACCGTAATGTTCTTAAAATAATTTTACCTTGGTTCAAGGGTACATCTCTTCACTCCTTTGATATTTGTCGTTGTAATTCCTCAACGTCTTCAAAGAGGTGACGGGTCCCAACAACCATACATTTCACGGACTGTGGAGTCCTTAAATCCACGGACTATGATGTCCTTAAGCTCGACCGTGATGTCTTAAAACTAACATTGGACTGTTAGGTCCTTAAACTCATGGACTATGATATCCTTAACCTCGACCGTGATGCCTTAAAACTAACATTGGACTGTGAGGTCCTTAAACTCACGGACTATGATGTTCTTAACCTTGACCGTGATGTCTTTAAACTACGGTATCCTGGAAAACGTCCAGAGCGGAGCCTGGTCCTGCCAAACACGGCAGTGAACCCATGGGAAGTATCCAGAGCAACCCCTGACTCCGTGAAATGCGGATAAGGACAATTTTACCCACCACCTACGAGATCCTCACGACTCGTAAGGAAGTAAATTCTCTTGTGAGATTCTTAAGACTCTCAAAAGAAAACGCTCTTGGGAATCCTTACGATTCTTAAGGAAAAGTTACACCTACGGGATCCTCTCGACCCGTAGGGAGAAAATTCTGTATGAGACTCTCACGGCTCATAAAGTTGGAAAAGTCTTAGGTGACAGATCTTAACCCTGTTTTCTAAGCCATCATCACTCTACAAAGAATCCAAGACTGACAGTTATATACTATCTAAAATCACATGGCAACAACCAGCAAAGAGGAGAAGGCAACAAGGAGAACAGCTGATCTGCATTTAATTAAGCGTTTGGGGCACACCCATTCATGCATGTGCAAAAGATTCAGAACATGAAGTAAAACATGCTAAAACGAGAAATTTGCCATTCATATTGCAAAAGGGTCTTACAATTATAAAAACAACAAACAAGGACATTATCAAAATAATTACAACGGTAAAACCTCAGATCCAGGGCATGGATTGAGGAACTAAAAAGTGACCTTGTCCAGAATTTTCCAGGCCTGGCGAACCATCCTAGTATGCTTTCTTTCGCGATCGCGAGCGTCGGGATCTCCACGGATGTCCTCCACCCTCCGATAAGCAGCAAGTATGGCAGACTGCTGAAAAGCCTGGTGCAGGAGGTCGACAAGCTTGTCTCGCCGTCTCTTCGAGATTAGGTTCATCAGATACACCGAGTGCACCTTATCCTCAGTGGCATCCAATGCTCTAAGCGGCACGCCGGTACAGAATAGAGGGAGCGCTTCCCAGATCGCTCCCACAATAAGCTTCAGAAGAGGGGAACGCCGAGGAAGCAGCTAACCATTGTATGCGTCAAAGCGGCTCATTTCGGCACACTCGGCGTTTGTGAATTCTCGATTCTGAGAACGACCGAGTCGGCGGATGTCTCCGTAAGAGATAATCTCGTTGAGATCATACATGTGAGCGTCCATTACTCCTGTAAAAGAAAATCAGTAAAGATCAGCAGCCAGACTGAATAAGCAATTTCTTATTCAAAATAGGCACATGGAGTTAAACTCCTCGAGAGCAATACTCTGCAGACAGGAGTGACACCTGTCAAAATCAGTTATGAAGGGAAGTTAAAGAAGGCCCCCGAGGACATTGAGAGCTTTGCTCTAAGAAGATGATATAATTGATCAAAAAAATAAAATTCCATCTTAAATCTTCAAGATCCAAGAAAAACTCTCAAGAGTTCTTCTATATGATTTGAAAGGAGCAAAGCTCCATTAATGAATTAAGAGATCACAAGAAAAATCCTTTTAGAGAGAGCAAAGCTCTATTAATAGAACCCTAATAAGGTTCTCTTTAGTTCTCTTTAGATCTCTTTAGACCTATGGAGCAAAGCTCTGCTAAATAAAACCCTAAATGGGTTTTCTTTAGATCAAAGATCTATAAAGAGCAAAGCTCTGTTAATGGGTAAAACCCTGGTTTATTAAAAGTTTTAAACTATACCTAAGTTTTGGAAGAGTTTTACTCTTGAAAAATTCTTAAAACTAAAGAGCAGTGCTCTGAATAAGAGAAAATTCTCAAGAAAGAGGATGAAAATCATCAAAGGGACCAAAGGTCCTATTTATAGGCATTGAGAGCCGTTTCAACTCCCTAAAAGTTGATCCAACGACCGAGATGCTACCACCGCCGCACTTACGTTTGGGGCCACGTAAGCGCAACGGTGGGGGGCATTTGTTTCCCCCAATCAGAGCAAAGCTCTGTTCAAATTCCAAGACTGGAAATGAAGCGACGCTTCTGCGTCCCCGAATCAGAGCAAAGCTCTGTTCAAATTCCAAGACTGGAAATGAAGCGACGCTTCTGCTCCTCCCAATCAGAGCAAAGCTCTGTTTAGAAATTTAAGAGTCAAAATTGAAGCAACGCTTCAGAACCTGCGCGTTGTGCTGCTCGCCACGTGTCTGACACTGGTGCGCTAGCGCTCTGCGTTGCGCGCTACGTGTCGAGCGCGAGTGCGCTAGAGCAAGACGCGCTGCGCGCCACGTGTCACAACACGAATGCGCTAGTGCTAGCGCAATTGCGCTGCGCACCCCAAATCAGAGCAAAACTCTGTTGGAAAGCGAAGCAACGCTTCATGATTATAGCAAACTAAATTATGCAGCGCATAAACATCTTACAGAGGAATAACAAAGAATTAAAAAACAAGAGAACACTTAACAGATAATAAAATACTGAATTAAAACATCTTTTTATTATTATTATTATTATTATTATTATTACATTTAAAAAAGATCACCAAACAAGGGATCAGTAGCGCAAGGATGAACAAAGTAATAAACAAAATTTTCTAACTCCCTCGCTGCCTTCTCCAGCACATCAAAACGGCGATTTTCACGGGGAGTGGCTCACCACCGATTGGCGACGTGCTCATCTGCAAAAGCAGACATGATAGCCCGCCGGGCCCTTATTTGGCTCAACAGGTAAACCGAGCAATCTTTCAGAGCCTGAGTAATCAGGCACGCTTCATAGAAACACTCGAGCTTGTCTTCAGCCGCATCGAGCATCGCCAAGGTCATCGCCGCTGGGTGAGGGGGTATATCATCAAGCACCAACGCAAGGATCATCCGAAGCCAAATAGAGTGTGGGGGAAGAGGAGACCCCATACGAGTCAAAAGATCGTGCAATGCAGCGTCGCACTGCTCATCCATGAGGGAAGGTGTAGGGTTCCTAGGCACCCTAATGAGGTCTCACAAGGCATCAACCATGCCAATTTCAAATTTAAACGGTGCCGAGAAACCCTAGAACGGATCGTTGGCTAGATTTCTAGGCGAAAAGTAAACTAGTTAACACTTAACTATAAGAATACGGAAATACAACCTTTGTAGATCCGGTTCTCCACCTCCATAGCTCCGCAATGAAGTCTCCTCGCTGTCCATATCAAAATCCGGGCTCTAGCGTCGGCTTCATCGGAGAAAGAGCGGGCAAGGTCGTCGGCTTCGTGCCGAAGATGATCTACGTCGAGGCATCGCTAGATCAAGCTCCAACTTCACCAAGTGATGAAACTTGTGAAGAAAACACACTCTACTACTTGGCAAGAGGTAGAGGATGAAGAAATAGGAAGTGGGTAGACTTTAGAATTGGATTTCTCACTTGTTTTCATCAATCACCATTGATGAAGCAAGCTTCTTCAAGTGAAGAAGATGAAGAAGAAGAAGATGAATATTATCATAAGTATTTTACAAAAAGGAAATAATAAGAATACTTATCATAATGTAACCATGGTAATGTGTAGAGAGTTAATCATGGTTGAAAGGAATGGTTAGGGTTAAGCATGAGACAAAATGGTCACTTGGTCAAAGTCTTCATGAAGCTTCAACAAGCTTCCAAAGATAGCCACCATTTTGCATTATGCTTATCATTTTCCAAAATGAATAAACAAATAAATGAATAAATAAATAATGGGAGAAGAAACAAAACCCTAACCACTCTCACAACCATGGTTTAATCTTCACACAAATCCAAGTTAACATGTATCATCAAACATGATACAATCATGTGCACAAAACTATATCAAATATACAATGTGCACATCCGAGCGAGAAAATCCATTTAAAGTGAACCGATACTAGTTAATGCAAAGTAATATATCAAATATATAATTATGCATTAAATCATTAAATCAACTCTTGATTTAACGATCCGGTCATATCGCATATAACCGGCTAGTGTCTAATGTATCGGCTTATCGAATTAATCCTTGATTCGATAACTAGGGTATATCTCATATAACCTAATCGATACATTCATCGCGAGAATGGAATACGGTATCACATACACGCATTATTCTCGGTCCCGCACATATCTCATATGCGCTCCTATTTCGTTTCGCTTGAGCCAGGAAACCTCTGTGTAGGACTCTAAAGACTCGTCAATACGCCGGCAGCGGATGATGATCATATCAAACATCCACAAGCCGCAAGCGGTCTGCTAAACGTAACGGCCACCCGGGTATTGAGCGATCTGAAGATCGACGAGCAAGCCCGCTCACACTCCAGTGAATCCGACCAGTAACACTACCGTACAGTCCGGTCTGATCGTCTGATATGTCGCATATCTCGCCTAGGGGTGGTAAACGTCAGACCCCAATAGCTCGATAAGTCGTGTCGATATGAGGTCTATAACTATTCGAGAAACTACTGGTAACACTTTCCAGTAAATCTCAGCAACCCTGGCCAGGGATTTCCTGTTATAGCCAATCGAACACAGCACAACATCAACCCCCTATACCGGGAGAGACGAATCCCCTCCTATCGCTCATTGCCTCCATGTGACTCGGGACTGTACCCAAAAACCACCGTTTTGCACGCCCTCTTGGACGTGGTAAGATGGAAATCAAAGCACAGTGGGAACCACACAAGACTCTATGACGATCTCGGGTCAACAGACTACTCTGTACCAGTGTCACCAGAGAACTGCCATCTGACGTGAGGTATAATACCATCTGGGAGTTCTCGGCGAGTCCGTCCAGTGTACCCAGTCTCTACTGAGCACCCGTATATCATCTCTGATGTCAAACACCGATGGATATGGGATCATCCATCGCCCATCTGTATGGGTCGAGAAGGTATACGCTAGTCTACTCTGGTATATCGATGCCCCGTCTCGATACACCCACGACTAGGGACTTTGAAGGATGTACTTATGGACTACCATGTCCCCACTAGTATGATCTGCATCATAGTCCAGGTAGTCAAGTACATATCCTAAGGGCTTTACCAACATGTAACAGAGAGACAATCAGTATACACGTTAAGGTAAAGTTCAACCAGATAGCATACTATCATGTCGAACAAGAAAGTCCTCCCTATATACGTCCCAGCATCCACTACAATATACATCCTATGTACAGTAATGGCCTCTAGGGCATACATATAACTAACAGAAGGATCCACCAAGCGCGCAGCAAAGCGAGGAACAAGGTCCTGAATGGGCACTTCCCACGGCTGTCTACGAGCATGGGGGCGGTTACAAGCCATAGTTGAGAAAAGTTCTTTGGAGATGAGAAAAAGAAGAAGTTTTGTTTCGAGTTATAAAGACGAAGCACAGAAGATTTTGTGCACAATGGAACTGTTCCCAAGATTGGGAAATGAAAGATTCTCGGGAATATAAGTTAGACTTAAAAAGGAAGGTGAAAAGACACCTCTGTTGAAGCAACGCTTCAGACCCAGCGCTCTGCTGAAGCAACGCTTCAGATCCTGCGCTCTGCGCGCCGCGCGCCACGTGGCATGCACGAGTGCGCTAGCGTAGTTGCGCTGCGCTCTGCGCTGCGCGCCACGTGTCCAACGTAGGTGCGCCAGCGCTGGAATTAAAAATTCTCACCATTGGATCAAAGGATCTAATAATGATGATAAATCATTAATTAACCAGAATTAAATTCTGTTAAGGAAAGATTTCTCAAAATCTTTCCAAACAACAAGATTGTGCTTTAAGCACCGCTGGATCAATGATCCAATGGTAAATAATGAATTACCAAAATAAAACAAATTCTGCATAGAAAGATTTCTCAATCTTATTGAAAAACAAGAAGATTATCTTCTGTCAAACAGAAGCCTTAGGATCAAATATCCAATGGTGGGAAATATTCCCAAATCAATCAGAGAAAAATCTCGTCAACTGATTTAACAAATCATTTGGCCCTATATAAAGGACCCTAGACTTCAAGTCTAAAATATAGAGAACAGCAAGAGAAAAACCCTCTGCCAAAAAAAAAGAGAGCGAGCTCCCAGAAAAAAGAAGAGTTTTCTTCATACTCAAGGTAAAAAAGAACTATATTCTTAAAAAAAACATAGATGAAAACATCTCATAAAAGAAGAACCCTCTTCTAAAAAGATCACAGATCTGAAAAAAGGCCAATTCTTTGATAATAAGATCAAAAGATCTAATTATAAAAAAATATATAAGAAGTATTTTACTTCGCCCACAGATCTTTGATCTATAAAGGCATAGCCTTTTATCAAAATAAGAACTTTTGTTCTTGGATCTTGAGGCAAAGCCTCCTTAGAAGAACAAAAAATTTGTTCTTTGATCTTAAAATTGATCAAATGCGCTTTGCGCCATTGAAAAGTGCTTTGCACTCATGAACTGCGCCCTTGCGCTTCTTGGACTGGCGCTCAGCGCCATAACATGCCACGTGTCAACCATGGACATGATCTGCGCTTTAAGCTCCTGAAAACAGCGCACTGCGCTCTTGGGTTGGTGCTCGGTGCCAAGCACGCCACGTGTCACTCACTGGCGCACCCATAAACTAGCGCAGTGCGCTCATAAATCTGAAGCGCGGTGCGCTAACAAACTAGCGCTAAGCCACACGTGTCACCCTCATGTACGCTAGAGCAATACGCTCTTTAATTGGCGCAAAGCGCCTGATGCGCCACGTGGCGCGCTGCCAGAACATACTTTGTTCTGATAAATGTTATGCATTCAATACCAGACAAAATGTCAGAGCCTAATGCTTGGAATTATTAAAAAGGCAGAGCCCAAACAAAGGGCCCGATAGGCAGAACAAAAATAAAATGTTAAACATTTTTAACTGGACTTAGCCCAATTCTGACCATAAGTCCTTAATCTAAATTGAACTGAGCTCATCTGCTCTTCCAATCAATTTACGCCCGGTCCGAGGGTATATCTCTTTACTCCTCTGACATCTGTCGTTGTAATCCTTCAACGTCGTCAGAGAGGTGACGGGTCCCGACGACCACACATTACTACAGACTGTGGGGTCCTTAAACTCATGGACTATGATGTCCTTAACCTCGACCGTGATGTCTTAAAACTAACGTCGGACTGTGGAGTCCTTAAATCTATGGACTATGATGTCCTTAACCTCGACCGTGATGTCTTAAAACTAATATCGGACTGTGGAGTCCTTAAATCCATGGACTATGATGTCCTTAATCTCGACCGTGACGTCTTAAAACTAACACCGGATTGTGAGGTCCTTAAACTCACGAACTATGATGTCCTTAACCTTGACCGTGACGTCTTAAAACTAACACCGGACTGTGAGGTCCTTAAACTCACGGACTATGATGTCCTTAACCTCGACCGCAATGTCTTAAAACTAACAATGGACCGTAATGTCCTTAAACTAATTATCGACCGTAATGTCACTAAACTAAACAATAGAGCCCAATCGCTCTCTTGTCGGATCTAAACGATCCCGTTAAGTTGATCTTAGTCTAGAATTAGACTAACGTGTCCTTAACAAACGTTTAAGTTGATCTTAGCCTCAAATAAGGCTAACGTATCCTTAAACATAACCCCCCAAAACCCAAATCTAAGAAAGATATGGATTTGGACTAGTCCACGCCCTACTGGCGACAACATAACTTAATCTCCGTATACAATCCATGGGCAACCAAAAACAAAACAACACCCACGACACGAAGTGACCATATGGAGAAGGAGAAAAATGTTACCGTGATGCGGTAACATAATTAACTGCAGGGGCTTGCGCCTGCAGGGAAGAACGTCCCTACAATCAAAAACCCCTCAAGCGAGGGGGAATCTGACGAAGTCTGCTACATCGGCCGCATCCGTTTAAACCTTCGATACACAGTGCCATAAATCAACTTGGCATCTTCGGAGAGGTGGACGGATAGCACCAATTAGCATCTGCCCCGAATTTCAGGCAAGACGTCAGTCATGCATCGTCTTTAAGAGGGAAACAAATCAGGACTTCAATTTACCTTGCTAATTGTCTGACTCGGTTTGAGTCTCAGCATAATCCGACTTGAACATGATCAACAATTCTACAATCTTCAATATTACAATGCAACATGAATCCACGAATCCAATTATCAATCTATACAGCTTGAGTGAACCGAACCATGGATATATATTCCATTTACATGGTTCTCCAGTTATTCCATTTACATGTTTCTGCGGTTACATCCATTTACTGATATCATAGTTTCGGTCAGTCAGTCAATTATACAATCAATACAATTTACAAGACAAACAATACAAACAAGACATCGCGGGGTTAAGGGGTAGATTGGTACGGAAGGTGTTAAAAGTGACACGAGACTGTAAGACTTAATACACCTAATATGAATCCAGTTGTTGTTGTACCGTGGCATAAACGGTTCCTTATACTATACGCGCCTCTAGTCTCTGGCATATAGAGACTCCTCTCGTATACACTGGCATTCTTCTGTACCAAGTTACAAACAACAGCGTTAATACGACATTACTAAAAGATAATACAACTTTAAAAGATACCTCCTTATTCTGTCTATTCTACTTTCCTCTTATCTTTGGGACTTACCGAACGACCTGTTCGCTGACGACATTCTATTTCTTTCTTTTTTGAATGTCGTAAGGTGATTTAGACCCGGCAGAGATCGAGCCATCTGCAGAAGACTTAGATCAGTTTGCTGAAGAACCAGAGCTCTAGTTTCATTGTACATTTTTCATTCAGTACTTTTCATTTCTTGTTATGCCATTGTTTAGGCATCGCTTTTATTTCAGTTGTATTTCCTTTTCATGCATTGTACAAAAGAATGTTAATAAATAAAAGTTGTTGTTTTTATTATATCCTATCTCTTGTGTATTTATTTTTATATTGTTTAGATACGCTTAGCGTATTTACTTCAGAGTAAATACGTAGCGGACCAGTCCTGTCCCCTTCGCCGTATACCGGGAAGCGGGGCGTGACACGTGATTAGTAGTGCACTAATCAAGTTTAGTATAAACTTGCATATAATTAATTATAAAAATTCCTAAATCCGATAAATATCTTTTTAATGAATAAATTATTTTATTCTCCAATTATTTTCCAAATATTGGTATATAATTATACCATTTTACGAAAACCCCGATTCGCAAATCGAATAGTTTTCGCGAAATATATTATTTTATTATTTAAATTACAAAAATAATATTTTATATTTTCTAAAATGTTACAATATTTCCCCTTAAATAAATTCGGTCCCCGAATTTAAATTTAAACTCCCAAAACTAAAACATTTCAATAATCATTTAAATCAACGGGCCTCCGGAATCACGGAATACTCAACAATATCACAGCGCATCGAGTGCGCATGAAAACGAATGCGAAACTCAAAATCGAACTCCGTCAAGCGTCACGCAATCACTGGAGTTATAAAGGAAACGCAGATCTCGAAATCAACTGCTGAAATCTTATATACTATAGTCAAAATCATAATACGTATATAGAACGCATTATTGTAAAATCCTCTAAAAACTGAATAAATCACATGCAAAATCTTTTCTGAATCGCCGTGTGATGCGTAACTCACGGCACAAGCGACGGACGCTCATTTATAAAGTAGTAAATATATGTTTTGCTCAAAATATATGTTCCGCCTTTTTGAAATATTCTAAAAGGTTTTCCTTTGTAAAAGTTCGTGTCACTCGCGGACACGTAGGAAATAACAAGACTATAGCTCCTTTTTGAAAACCTCTTGGTAAACTTTTGATTCATGCAAAAGTACTTAGGTACTGTCCTCAGATCAGTCTTGTTCGGCTACTATATAATATAGTACCCAACATCAAAATATAATGCTCAAGAGCAAAAATCAGCCTCAAAAGGCATATCCAACATCACGTGCGTCAGTGTGCACGGAAATCAAAACCAAATACAAGTGCCACGAATGTGCACAAAAGCCAAACTAAGTGCAATGGGTGTGCACGAAAGCAACTGTCAAGTGCAACAGGTGTACACGAGAGCAATATCATGTGCATCTAGAGTACACGAAAATCTCAACTCAGTGCAACTAACATGCACGAAAAAAACTCAATCAAGTGCATCCGGTGTGCACAAAATCTCATGCCATGCACCCAATATGCGCGAAAATCCAAATCAATTGCGCCAGGTTCGCACAAAAACATCTAGTGCATTAAAGCACACGAAAATGAATGTCAAGTGCAACGGTGCACGAAAACATAATCTAGTGCAACAAATGCATGAAAACTTAAATCAGGTGCGCTAGATGCCTGAAAACCCATCAATGTCTTAAATGCGCACAAAACAACACTGAGCCTACCGAGGTGTATAAAATCATAAACGTGTGCAACTACGTGCACAAAATCCGTACCGATACACTGCAAGCATATGTGAGCTATATCGAGTGCATAAGTCAAGTCAAGTGCATATGACATGCAAGAAATCAAATAAACAGTATCGAAATCCACGAAATCATAAACATGTGTAGCCAAGGCACAAATCGATATCAAGTGCAATAGATATGCACAAATCATAAACCAACATAACGGTGTATAATACATAAATCAAGAGCAATACTGTGCACAAATGGAATATCCAGTAGGTGCAGCCATGGTGCACGAAAACAAATATCACGAATCCGAATTATCAAAACTCAAAGTCCAAGAGAATAAAAGTGTGATACTCGGATCACAAAACGCAAATTGCAATAACTGATATCGAGGTACACCTCCTTCAATATCGAAAAATGCTGGTGCACCCAAAACTGGCAGAGCAAGAACATCCACTTGCCTTCTGCTCATGGTCTGGCATCCTCTGTCTCTAGGTCCTATTTTTCCCTGTGGGTCACAATCCCATAATCTTCCTGCTCATAGGCCCGGTTAAGTATAATAACGGAAAAGTTCCGCTCTGGCGCTCCTTTGATCATCTCTTGGCCAATTAACACGACCACTCGCAAACGGCACGTTATTGATGGCGGCATCTGGCCCTCTAAAAACGAGCGATACAACTGATCCTGGGTGCAAATCTTTATCGCTGCGGTGTCCTGGAAAGAACCTGCTTAGGTCTCTTCCGATCTCACCTATGCCGAACTGTACGGAGGTTGGCACTCTTTACTTAATCCTTTTTCTCATATCCGGACAGTTGCGTCCTCATCATGGCTTTCCTCTTAAATTTGGCTGTACCTAATGCCTCTGCATACATATCAATCCTATGGTATCAACGGGGAGTAACAACAGTTCATTAATATCTTGCACAAACCTCTTGTTCCAGCCGTCTTCATTATCATCCACTTCGATGTCATCTCTTGCTGTCTTCGTGCGGCAATTCGTTCTCGGCTTCAGTCAATCCGGAGTCTCTCAACGGACTCGAAATACAAACTCGGGTATCTTCACCACTCTATGGAAGATACCTAGCCGATAACATCCTCGGGAACTCGTCCAATTATCGGAAGAATATGCTTCATTCGTCCGTTCTCGATCAACTTACCACGCATCTGGGTGGGTCATTCTATCTGAAGCTGGTCAAATTACTGATCTCACATCAGAGTATCCAACGAACAATGCCCTCTCTTGTTTTATTTACTCTAGATCTGAGTAACATCCTCCAAACTGGAATTCTTCAACTTAACTAAGCCTGCGTCGGCACATCAAATCAGACGAATCATCTTCGTCGCTCTATTCAAGATGGACTAGTGGTCCTCTGTTACATTTCTGCCTGAAAGTTCCAGTGGTTCCAGCGCATAAACTCTGGAGGCAACATCCCGTCAAATCTCAGCAATCAGCTGGGTCATCTGTCTGCACAGTAGACAACATCGCGATCTCTGAGATAGTTGTACATCAACAGTTCTCTCAATCTGACAACCTCTATCAAAGGCCCGATCATCCGGTGCAAATTCGAACACTCGCCTCAAACGAGAGATCTCAACACAAACACTATACCGATACGTTCCTATGTCACCAGAAAACATCATGGTCAGCCCTCGTCCGTAACGACCTCGTTCTGACTACATCACTAGCAGCAGCTCTCTCTGCGCTCAAACCATGGTGATAGGAACTTCAAGCAGGTATCGATGAAGATAGATCAAAGAAACGAAAGGAATCAACAGGTCCGAATGGATATATGATCATAGGGAGGAATGAAATCAATGGGAGTATGATCATAGGAACGAATAGAAGCACGGATCTCAAGAATGTACATCCTAAGGTCACTTAAGCAGAGCAGCGTGTCGTAAGTATGACGCGGAACATACGCACGGTACGTCACTCTACTCAAGATACCTACTCCATCAACCAAGGTCAACCTACGCGACGAAAGTTCGGGTCTAATACCCTCTCAGTCATGTCTAAGTTCTGTAAGGTCAAGCCTAAACTTGAACCAAGGTTAAACCTAACGCTCTGATACCAACTTTGTCACGACCTGGAATTTAGCTCGTGACCGGCAATTAAATCACGCAATGTCTAAAGGCGTAACGTAATTCAAGTAAGCCGAAGCCCAGAAATCTAAACCTTTTTGCGGAAAATAATAGAGTTGCAGTTTTGAAATAAAACTATAATAAAATCAAGTTTTTCTTTGAAGGCATAGGTAATGATATATGAAAATGCAAGTGGGTTAAATACTAGTTGAAAACATTTTTCATCTTTTAAAAATTTGGGCAGCACCTCCCTTGTATATTTTGATCCAAAAACCACATACAAGCAATATATATAGACATCCCCGAGCGGGAGCTAGCTCTTCGCCAATCGGCGGAAACACAACAACGCAAGTAAGTAATATATATATATGACGCCCAACGGCGAAGATCAACACAGAAAGAATAAATAAAGCAAGACATCAACAACCCAAAAGAAGCGAACATACACCTATCGCTCTAAGTCTCGCAACACAAGTCTGTCTAGGCTACCAATATACAAAGTCTAGTTTCTGATTGATGGAGTTTGACTAGATACAATAGAAATAATAAATACAAGAGTGGGTACTATCCAAAGTGTCCCATCTACCATAGCAACTGCCATGAAAGCAAGCTGTGTTCCAGCGATACCGCTAATGATCCAAGCGGTCGAACCTGCAAGAAAACTGTGGCACGACAGGGGTGAGTTGCCAACTCGTGAGTAGAAAACATCAGCAGGTAGAAATCGAGTAAACAGCGACTCCTATGTCATACTGTATCATGAAGGTATCTAGGGTTTCCATGTATGCATATGTATCAACAATATAATCGATGCCAATGACATGTAAAAGTAATCATCTGAATCAAATGCATGTATGTATGAGGAAAATTAACCAACATGTGTCCATCAACGACACATCAATATCATGGAATCTGAGTATCCAACACCGACACTCGAAATATCATGAAATCCGTGTCCAGCAGCGACACGTAAATCCTCATATCTCAGGCACCGCATCCTCTGATCGGCCCTCAGGCGCTGCATACTCTGATTGGCCCTCGAATCCATCTCATGACTCCGGTCGGTATCCTCCGGATAACCGCAGGGTCCAAACTATCACCGGTGGGTAGTGCTCCCTCCGTCGGGCTCACCGCCTAACTCTACGAGTTCCAAACTATCACCGGTGGGTAGTGCTCCCTCCGTCGGGCTCACCGCCTAACTCTACGAGTCTTCTTGCTCCGGGGTACCTCACCGGTTCCACTATATACCCACAGACGGTGCCTCCTCTTTCCTCGAATCGAGTATGCTCATAGTTCAGAACCGAGAAAACTCATGGTGGACACAAAATATCATATCAAGAGAAACCACGTTTTTAAAACAATATATGATTTCCTTTGAAATATAACCACGGTTCTCAAATCCAGAGATTTCATAAAAACAGCACCTCAATGCATGTAACCATAAAGTATGATGTATGTAAACATAGAATAGTAATATGAGCATGTCAAGTATATCATACAAGCATGTCCTATGATGGTGCTGAATAATGAATGTACTTTTACGGTTAAAATTAATATCATGATCTGGCAGTCCTACTGTGCAAGTGGCATGCCAATTACCGATGATGAATGTGTGTGAGCCGGTAAATCTGTGTAAGTGTAACATGCATATCATCGGGTGCAGGTGTACTAGCAGATGATATCATATAGCAATAAATAATGGAACGTGGTATGTACATCACGAGGGATAATCCTACGCAAACATGAACAATAATCATGTATATATGTCTACACATGAACTATACGGCAGTTTTAAAAGATACAAATCATAGTTTTGAAAGTGGGGGATACGGTGTTGTTAAGGAAAAGACACCATTTGAAAATCCGTAGCTTCCCTTGAAGTTTCCATTTAAAAATGCATATGATTCATCAGTTTTGGAAATAAGTATGGTTCAGGTGGCATCTTTACGTCATCGATCCCACCTCATAGCATCCGAAATGGCAATATCCTCGATCATCATTCTCAAATCACGAGCACGGATCAATCATCCGGTATAACTCATCGCGTACGGTAATCTATCGTACGGTGACATCAAACAGAATAGAGATTCTATCGTCCTATTCATCAATAAGGGTACGGATCTATGGTCTTGTACATCATATCTTAATCTTATCGATCTCAAAACAATCTATCTCAACTTATATCGTATTTATCGATCTCATGTCACATCAATATCGATCTCATATCATGCCACTATAAATCTCATACTTGTCCTCTTTCAATTACATATATATCACGATTCACATCCACATTTCATATCCTCATATATCAGTCGAAGTCATCCTTATCTATCATATCATTTTACACTAAATCCTTTGATCACATCCGTAGGTTCCTAGTATAGGTTTCTCCGACTATATTCTATATATCGGTTTTCCATTATCTTAATTGCGGGGGTGCTATACGCCATCCACCAGACTTCCCTCGTAGATATAAATCTACTCACCTGCTAATCTCCTTGCTTAGCCGAAACCGATGTGCTTCGTTGTCTAGGAAGTCCACACGAAGGTACCTACAAATCAACACATATCGCAACGTTATTAAAACCAAGTCCAAAAACCGATACGTCACACGAATTGCTTATAGGTTAGAACCTATAGCTTACGTATGCAAGAACAACTAAATAACCCTCATCGTTGACGTGCAAACGTCCAACGACCCAATCGCATCAAGAAATTCATAAATCCACGTTTCAAATATCGGAAAACATAACCAAAACCAACTCAAACAGCTCCCAGATTCTTGCTCAAGTAAATAGGGACTAAACTAACAATACAAGGACTAGGTTACAAAGAGTATGAGCTACAGGCAAAACCCCAACACCAATGCCCAAAATTTGGCCGACGGGAAGTGCTACAGTAACTGTCCCCACCGGCTCCAACTTGGAATTTTTGTCTCGTTCTTGTGTGGTGGTTTTCTGGTGGTCTAACTAGGTCAATGTAGTTTGTTTTTTTTATAAATACCCCAAGTTGCTCCAGATTCCATTTGAGTATCAAAAAATCAATGAAAACCGACATGGGAAAAATTCTAAGTTCATATTTGGGTTCTAGTCTCTGGTCCAGGTCAGAAAAAGTATCACTAAGGTCTTATAAACACTCACTGCAACTCAATTTACCATTTACAAGCCCATACATCTACTAACCATCAACTTAGAACTTTCCAAGATCACAGGCATGCACAAGTTTATCTCTAAACCACTGTAGGATACACTAAACATAAATAATCTAACTAAAAGTGTAGGGATTACCTCATTTGGCAACTCAAAAAAATTCTTAGGTTGCTCAAAGTGCTCAAAAACCAATCTTGATCTTGCTAGAGGGTGTAGGATGAGGTGAGGATCAATTTTAATGAAGGTGGGATGAGGTTTTGGTGAAGATTTGGGGTGGTTGCCATGGGGTAAAGGAGGTGAAGGAGGAGGATGAAGAGAAGAATGAAGGAGATGAAGATAAGAAGTGAAGAAATGAAAGAAGAAGTTAAGGTTTGAAGGAGCCATAATCCCCTCTCTCTTTCATTCTCTCACATGCCCATGCCTCATGTCATGAGTGTGTCCCCTCTCTCTCTTCTCAAGTCATCGTGTCTCTTTTCTTTTTCTTTTGTTTTCTTTTCACTTTCTCACAAATACATAAAAACCAATACCACAATTACAAATCAACAAACATGCAACAAAATACAACATGCCATGGTGCACTAGTCATGGATATTTAAAAATACGGATTTGGTTTAATCGTGATTAGTAGTGCACTAATCAAGTTTAGTATAAACTTGCATATAATTAATTATAAAAATACCCAAATCCGATAAATATCTTTTTAATGAATAAATCATTTTAATCTCCAATTAGTTTTCAAATATTGGTATATAATTATACCATTTTACGAAAACTCCGATTCGCAAATCGAATAGTTTTCACGAAATATATTATTTTATTATTTAAATTCCAAAAATAATATTTTATATTTTCTGAAATATTACAGTACAAGTAAGAACTAGAACTCTGGCTCCTCTGCAAACTGCTTCAAATCTTCCTGACTGGGCTCGATCTCCTGAGAGTCGGGTCCTCCTAACAACATTCCAATGAAAGAAAAGATAGGAATTTCGTCAGTGAACAATCACTCGGTAAGTTCCAAAAGAAAGAGTAGAATAGAACAAGTAGAGAGAATATAACTGATAATTGTACATATTTATGTTTGGTATACTAACGTAGTTGTTTGTACCTTGGTACAGAATATATCAGTTTATATGAGAGAATTCCAACTTTCCCCGTGGACTAAGGTAACCCGTAGTATAAGGCTCTGTCAATACCTACGGAACAACGGCAATGGATGTTTATCTACATCTTTTAGTAACCATCTCGTGCCACTTTGAACAGATTCTGTATCAATCTACCCCTTTAAAACCCCGTAATATATATTGTATTGATTGTAATGAGTTATAGTATAAGACTTGCCGAAACCATGATATAAGTTATTCATATAAACGGTTCAGGATGTAAATGGATAGTCATGTAGTCAAGTCAAGATATATCTATGGTTCAGTCAATTCAAGTCATGTTGCATGTTCGTATTGTTCGGTATTCATGTTCAAGTGTTCATGTTTGATACATTGGATTCATGTTGAATTAGATATATGGTTGAATTCATGTTTGGATTGTATTCAGATTAGATTGAGACTCAGATTGAGTTAGACACTTAAATAGATTTAGATCCTGAATTAGATTTAGGAGTTATCAGTAACTGCTGCACATGGACGGCAGGATTTATGTTTTTTTCCAAGACAATTACCATTGATAATCCTGTTTTAGTTTTCTACCTTAAATAAGCAAGCACCCACTTTCTCCGACTCTCTGGGGCTTAAGAGAATTGGTCCCGCTTAAACGTATATTTACTAGGGTTCTTAATGTAAATTAATATAACTTGAGGAGGTTTTATGAAAAATATTTTTAGTATACTTTTAAAATAAATCTCAAGTACTTATTTATCGTATTTAGGGTTTTCATGGATGTAATTTTTAAAGGTGAGGTATTCTACAGAATAAATACCTAGCTTGAATAATTCATGGTATTTTAATGTAAAGTTGACTTGTATGGATTCTTGATGGTATTTTTATGAAAATTGTAATTGTATTATTTTGTTTTGAAAACGTAGAATTTAATAATATCTTTAAAATATGTGTTTTGATAATATTTATATAATTATTAAAAGATAACTTTTTATTATTAAATAGAAATCATCGTTTTTCTTTAAAATCGTATAAAAATTCCATCGAGATCGTATGCTCCGTGAGGAAGCCTGAATCTCGCTCTGCTAGTCCCGAGGATGTGCGATAACCTACACCATCTCAATCGGGTTCCCCAAAATGGGTTGTAGAGGCATAATCGTAAGGAATGTAATCACACAATTTAAAGAAATACGTTTTTTAATAGTTTGAGGTATTTATTTGAAAAATCGTAGTTTGCTACAAGATATTGGTTTCAAGAGAATCGTGCTATGTCAAGATGTGTGTATGTGGGAGATAAGTCATTATCTCGTGAGGTTTTCTAAAGGTATGCTAAGCTAAATACTTAAAAGATGTCATATGTAAAGTTTATGGTATTTAAACGAAAAATGCAAATAGAAGTTACATAATATAGTATGCTAAAATGAAACTTGTTCTCAATGTTTGTTTCATGATTACTAAGAAAGATATAATGATATGGATGATTGGTTATTAAGAAAGATTGTGATTTTAATAAGTTTAGAATCGGATGTCGGAATAACTCCACTTCCGACGTGTTTTGAAAAGAGAACTTTTTAAATTAGGAAGAGAGGAGAAGAGAGGGGACTTACAAGTTTAGAGAAGAGAAGGGAGATTTAGGAAAAGGTTGGTGGTTTCGTGGAGTCGCCGGGTCTTTGGAATCGTCTCGAATTCTCGCCGAAACTTGATCTAGTGCTAACTCTAGTTGTACTCTTTTTTGAGTTGGAAAATTTTGAGGATTTTTGACAATAGATTTAAGAATGAAGATGGCTAGGGTATGGGGTTGTATTTATAGGGTAAAATTAGGGTTTTGAGAATGAAGAGAGAATTAAAAATGCATTAAAATAGGATTAAAGAGGTGAATTAACATTATCTGGATAAATGCAGGGAAATCAAACAATATGGGGTAGTAGGGTAGGCCAAGAGGTGTAATATGCAGAGTTTAGGGGCATTATCCCGGGAGGGCCGGCGGCGCCGGTCTGGGGAGGGATCTCGCCATCATTCTTGTAAGGTGAGATCTTGGATTTGTGCGACGTGTCCTAGTCTGTTTAAATACCCTTTTATACATGTTTATTTTCTCAGACTTTTCAATTTTACGTGCAGTGTACATGTAAACTTTTGGGCTTTCAAAAAGTTTAAAAGAAAAATCAGTAAAAATAATATGTGGCTGAGAGGATTTGAATACAAAGGCTATATCACAGCAGTGCAAGGTTTTACCAATAAGCTGTAAGTGTTTTCTTGCTGTTCTTAAACAAAAATCACATTTAAAGTATACTCAGGTTTGCAAATTCCTTTCTGTACTTTTAAAAGAAAATTTTGAATAGAAAATTCAGGGTCGTTATAGCACCGGTGACAAATATCTTCTAAATCCTTGTCTTGTCCACTTTTGTTCTTATCTTTTCCATAATTTTTATCTTCTGGTGATGATTTTTGTTTTTAAAATTAGAATTTTTTTTGTTGTAACCGCCACGACCACGATAATTATTACGACCACGGCTACACCAAGAATTATTAGAAAATGTCGCATTCACTTCGGGAAATGGAGCAGAACCTGTAGGACGAGATTCATGAATTTTCATTAATAGCTCGTTATTTTGTTCAGCCATAAGAAAGCATGAAATTAATTCAGAATAATTTTTAATACCCTTTATATGATACTGCTGCTGCAGGAGCACATTCGTGGCATGAAAAGTAGAATATGTTTTTTCTAACAAGTCTGCATCAGTGATATTCTCTCCACACAATTTTAAAGTAGAGATAATTTTAAAAACTGCAGGGTTATATTTACCGATTCAAAATCCTGAAAACGTAAATGAGACCAGTTATAATGAATTACTGTTTTTTGGTGGTCAAATCTTTCTTTTAAAATTTTCCAAACTTCAAGTGGATATTTTATTGTTAAGTACTCACTTTTTTAATCTCTCATGCAGATGATGATGAAGGAAAATCATTGCCTTCGCACGAGACTGTGTAGCTTTTTCGTTCTCTGTTTTAATCGTATTTCCAAGCCCCATTGATTCTAGATGAATTTCAGCATCTAATATCTACGATAAATAATTCTTGACCGAAATGACAAGGGCCTTAAATTCTTGCTTTGTGAGATTTAACATGATAAAGTACTATAAAAAAATTGCTTGTTAGATCATGAAGACAACAGTTATATTTATAAGGCGATTTAAACATTTAACAAGTCGATAGAACTAAGATATGTTGAGGTGAAAAAAGGTATATGGAGAGAAAACCAAGTTATATATTGATGATGCTTGATAACGGTAATTCCTTAGATCACGACACGTGGCGGATGATGTGTCACATGCGTAAGTCAGTTAGGCCCCTAAGGGCCACAGAGGGAGAACCAGTATGCTACAGTGGGGGGCTTCCCTCAAACCCTATCTCCGAGATTGCACCCCACTCCTATCTCCCGAGTACCTCAGCAGCCAAGCCAACTGTCCCTTTGCTCTACTCCGAGCCATCACAGGCCCGAGCTTCCTCAGCCCTCTCAGCTCATCTCCGGGCTACCGCAGAACCAAGATACCTCGGCTCTCCCGCTCGTCCACGAGCTCTCCCGCCGAGGTCTTCTTCCTCGGTCTCATCGACCGACCAACGGCACCGCTCACAGGCGCAACCGCCATCCCGCGAATCTCGCCATGCGCGAGATATCCGCCGGCCACATCCCATGTTCCACACCGTCACGATCCCCCATTAACGAGCCTGTCTCACCATTAATGGGAGATCCCGCTCATCACGCGGGCGTGACGTCGGGAGCGTAACGACCACCGTGATTCTCGCGCCTGCCCTGCCTGCTGCCACCGCTATATAAACCCCTTCTTCAGACGGTCCAAGTAAGCCATTTTTTACTCCACTAAGCCGTTACTCTGATCGGATTTCCTCTCTAACTTGACCTTTGGAGGGTCCTCGGTGGTACAACCACCCCGGGACTTCCTTGCAGGTAGCTTGGCGCAAACAACCTCAAACCTATTGAGATCCACATGCCTCATAAGCCAGCCTCCAAATCCAATATCAGCCGTCCATCACCGCCATCAATAGACCAATGGAAGGTAACATCTTGAAGCGCGGATCCACCCCGCGTCAGCTGGCGCCGTCTGTGGGAACACTTGATTCCACAAAAACAAAAAGTTCACCTTCCGATCCCAACCCAATGGCGAGCGATCATCACGACGATCCAAGCACTAGCCGCCGCCTCCCCCTCAACGGAGACACGGACGAATATACTCCTCCGACGAGCGTCTACAACGCCCTAGCAGCCCGGATAGATCGACTCGCGTCCGACGTGGATGCGCTCGTCCGTGTCCATACGGTGGGGCAAGCTCCCCAGGTCGCTTCTCCCCCACCTCGGGACCAAGACCCCTGCAGAGGGAGAGAAGACTCTGCTCGCGTCGGTATAGCCGACCACCGCCTCGTTACCTCCCACGGCCGCAGATCTCCCGGGCTAATACATTCTGCAACCCGCGTCAGCGCCGAGGTCTGTCGCCCGAGTTCCTCGCCCCAAGCCCCTAGTGCTCCTGTCCCTCCCGAGGAGATGTCGGTCAGTTCACCTGCTCCCAGATGACCAACACCCCCTCCCTCGATGGGGTTGCACGGATGGGACTCGTCACGGCAGCTCGAAGACTACCTCGCCAGGGGACCTAAGGAACCTCGTTGAAAGGAACCGCGGCCGCGGCCAGAAACAGGTCTCCAATAGCACAGGCCAAGGATCGAAGCCCTCACCAAGAGGCAGCCGAGCAGCTATCCTGCTCGGCTATCCCTGGCTGGTAGCTCCCTACCCCACAACGCCAGGGATCAAAGCCCTCGCCAAGAGGCAATTGAGCAGCTTCACTGCTCGGTCCATCCTTAGCAGGCCTCCCACGGCCCCTCCAGTGCTAAGGATCGAAGCTCTCACCAAGAGGCAGCCGATCAGCTACCCTGCTCGGCTATCCCTGGCTGGTAGCTCCCTACCCTACAACGCCAGGGATCAAAGCCCTCACCAAGAGGTAACTGAGCAGCTTCACTGCTCAGTCCATCCTTAGCGGGCCTCCCATGGCCCCTCCAGCGCTAAGGATCGAAGCCCTCACCAAAAGGCAGCCGAGCGGCTACCCTGCTCAGTTATCCCTGGCTGGTAGCTTCTTACCCCATAACTCCAGGGATCAAAGCCCTCGCCAAGAGGAAACTGAGCAGCTTCACTGCTCGGTCCATCCTTAGCAGGCCTCCCACGGCCCCTCCAGCGCTAAGGATCGAAGCCCTCACCAAGAGGTAGCCAAGCAGCTACCCTGCTCGGCTATCCCTGGCTGGTAGCTCCCTACCCCACAACGCCAGGGATCAAAGCCCTCGCCAAGAGGCAACTGAGCAGCTTCACTGCTCGGTCCATCCTTAGTAGGCCTCCCACGGCCCCTCCAGCGCTAAGGATCGAAGCCCTCACCAAGTGGCAACCGAGCGGCTACCATGCTCGGTTATCCCTGGCTGGTAGCTCCCTACTCCACAACACCAGGGATCAAAGCCCTTGCCAAGAGTCAACTGAGCAGCTTCACTACTCGGTCCATCCTTAGCAGGCCTCCCACGGCCTCTCCAGCGCTAAGGATCGAAGCCCTCACCAAGAGGCAGCCGAGCGACTACCCTGCTCGGCTATCCCTGGCCGGTAGCTCCCTACCCCACAACGCCAGGGATCAAAGTTCTCGCCAAGTTTCACTGCTCGGTCCATCCTTAGCAGGCCTCCCACGACCCCTCCAGCACTAAGGATCGAAGCCCTCACCAAGAGGCAGCCGAGCGACTACCCTGCTCGGCTATCCCTGGCTGGTAGCTCCCTACCCCACAACGCCAGGGATCAAAGCCCTCGCCAAGAGGCAACTGAGCAGCTTCACTGATCGTTCCATCCTTAGCAGGCCTCCCATGGCCCCTCCAGCGCTAAGGATCGAAGCCCTTACCAAGAAGCAGCCGAGCGGCTACCCTGCTCGGCTATCCCTGGCTGGTAGCTCCCTACCCCACAACGCCAGGGATCAAAGCCCTCGCCAAGAGGCACCGGGCAACAACCCTGCTCGACGATCCTTAAGGATCAAAGCCTTCGCCAAGAGGCACCGGGCAGTAACCCTACTCGACCCGTCCTTAGTAGGCCTTTTACGGCCCCTCCCGCGCTAAAGATCAAAAGCCCTCTCAAGAGGCAACCGGGCCCTCCCTTACTCGGTTATCCCTGGCTGGTAGCTCCCTACCCCAACACACCAGGGATCAAAGCCCTCACCAAGAGGCACCAGGCAGCAACCCTGCCCGGCCCGTCCTTAAGGATCAAAAGCCCTCGCAAGAGGCAACCGGGCCCGCCCTTGCTCGGTCATCCCTGGCTAGTAGCTCCCTATCCCAACACACCAGGGATCAAAGCCCTCGCCAAGAGGCACCGGGTAGCAACCCTGCTAGGCCCCGTCCTTAGTAGGTGTCACGCCCCGCTTCCCAGAGTACGCTAAAATGGGCACGTGACATAGCCAACCATGCTACCTGTGGGTAGGAAGTATCCATCCACAGTCACATTACGGCTGTAGAGATATCAAGAACAAAATAAAACTATCTAAAACATGTCCATAATCCAAGATAACATGAGTCAAGAACAATAAAATGCGGAAGCGAAAGATCCAATACAAAATAACTGGAATGTATGTCCCATAATGCGGCTCACATCAGGAATAAAAATGCAGGAAGAAAAACTAACTACTGTTGACACTCACAGCTCAGCCTGTTGGCTGAAGTACTCCTACTCGGACTGCAACAGTGGTACAGAATCTGGGCCATGCAAAACCCAGACGTCAGCGCGTCATGTCATCAAGTAATAACATATAAACAGGGTAACAGGCAATGCAAATATAAACATGAATAAAGCAAGGGTAACAATAATATAAATCAGGGCAGTGCAGGGTAGTGTGCAGTGGGTAAACTAAATTGTTCTATCAGGTTTTCTGTTCTAAAGTCTTTGAAATCAAATTGGTGAATCATCGATGTAACTCAATAGTATCCCGTGCATACCCGGGACCACGGCCCAGATTCTCGGGCTGAAACCGAGACATGCCGCTAGGCACTAAACAGGAATATGTACAGATAAATGATGTTAGCAGCAGCATCAAGGCTGGCCTAGCCTCTAAACTGATCAGAACAAGCAGCGAACTGTTGAGTTATAAGTCAGGTTTCACCTTTGATTTCCCCATACCCCCAGATTATATGTGTATGTCAAGTCAAGTATTCAGTAATCAAGAACTAATGCCAACACAGGATCAGGTAAGCAGGTTTGTCTGGATAGACAACAGGAAGGATCCATGAGGACTACATGTCAGGTTTGTTGGCATTAGACATAAGATCAGGTAACGGGTCAAGTCACGGTACATCAGGTCAGGTCATGCAGTATACGGTACCATGTCGGGTCAATCAATATGTATGTAGCAAGTCAGGTCAAGATGTAAACGATATCATGGGTGTGCTCATACTCAGTTACATAATCAAGCATGGTTATCAACAACATAAATCTAAGCAACGAATTAAACAATAAAGAAGCTTCAATTAATTAACAACACAGTTATCAGTTGTGTTTCAGAGGTGATTTCAACGTTATAAGAATACAATATGACAGTTATGGCCGTTAAATCATGTTAACAAGTTTAAGAATTTTGTGGATGCAATGATATATATATATATATATAGGTTCAATGGATGAAATCACAGCTAATACAGGTTAAATGTACACGAGTGTCCGAATGAAGTAAAACTATAGAGAAAGTGCCATAGGCTACGTCAATAGTGAAAGTGTGATTAAAACATGTAAATGTGGTTATTAGGTTTAATACAGTAATTGCAAACGGTAGGTTTCAAGTTTGGAAGATAAAATGATATAACACGACATTGAACACGAAAATGGGAAATTATAGTACTAAAGTTAAACTGCAGGTTTAGGGTGTTATCAATGTATATGTAAATATTATTTAGCATGTAGTAAGGGGTGCTTGCCTCGACGGGTCGCAAATCGGGAAAACGGAACGTTAAACGTCTGCGGGGAAATCTCGCGACGGGCGCACGGTTCACGGAATGAACCCAAACGACGAACAGTGGAACCACACAGGTCAGGGTATCTCGCTGGATCGTCGAGACACGTCGCCGGCACGGCCGGATTCCAGCGAGACACAAAAACAGTGAACAATCAAGAATGCAAACAAGAAAAGAAAAGAAAATAAAGAAGAAGGGAAGGAGGATAGAGAAGGGGTGCTCACGAGGATCTGTGGGGAGGTTGTGGTCGCCGATCACGTCGACGGAGCTCCGGCGGTCAGCCTACGACGACGGCGACAAAATCTATAGATCAAGAAAACATGAACAGAGAAGAAAGAAGAAGAAAGGAGAAGAGGAGAAGAAAACCACTCACCGAGGGATGCACGAGGCCGGGGGGACGGATCGAGATCGCCGGCGGCGATCCCACGAGGTGCAGACGTGTGCAGGAGGGGTGCGCAGCTTCTCGTGCAGGGTGCTCGGGGAGTTGATGAAGGAGGAAGAAGAGAAAGGAGATGTGGTGGAGATGACGAGGGCGAGGAAGCCGGCGATGAGGGCGTCGGCGTTGGGGCGAAGACGAGGGAGGACGAGGCGGCTAGGTCTCGCGAGGGTGGGTTCTGGAGAAATAAGGAGGAAGTGAAAATAATATATAGAGGAGAGAGAGAGAGAGACGGGGGGAGAGAGAGAGAGGGATTGCGAGAAAAGAGAGAGGAGAGAGATAGAGAGGGGAGAGAGATCAAGAGGAGAGAGAATATTTAGAGGAGAGATAAAATTGGATTTATTCGCAGAGAGAGAAAGAGAGAAGAGAAAGAAAGGGAAAGAGAAAGGGAGAGAGAGAAGAGAAATGGTGGGGCCCACAGGGGTTAAACGGAAGGTGATTGGTTGGGGAGTAAAAATATTGTGAAAGATTTAAGGGAAATGAAAAACAATATTCTGGGGTTTAAAGTATTGGTTGGTTAAAAAATATTATATTCGACGGTAAAACATTTGAAATTAGTATTTGGCGCAAATGTAAAATATTTCCGAATTGCGTCTAGATCAGGTCTAAAAATTTGAAATTGAAATAAGAAAATTTTAGGCGCGATCCAAAATTTAAAATGAAGTATTTTACAATCAAAAAGCATACCCCCAAAACGGACACACGTACGTGCGCGTAGCCGTCCAAACTCGCCCGTTTCACTGAACGGGACGAGAACACGATGCAAGGACGCTATAACAGGGTTAGGGGTGTCAAGCATGCCATGGCAAATATTTTTAATTTTATTTTAGATGCCTTAAATTGTTATATGCAGAAATGAATTGTCGGGTAAAATTTATAACTAACAACAGTCAAGTAGGATCAAAGAAATAATACCATACACCATTCATACGGTAACAGAAACTAGTAGCATTGGGCTCGGTTGTTACAGTCGGCCCCTTACGGTCCCTCCCGCGCTAAGAATCGAAGCCCTCATCAAGAGGCAGCCGAGCGACTACCCTGCTCGGCTATCCCCGGCTGGTAGTTCCCTACCCCACGACGCCAGGGATCAAAAGCCCTCGCCAAGAGGCACCGGGTAGTAACCCTGCTCGGCCCGTCCTTAGTAGGCCTCTTACGGCCCTTCCCGCGCTAAGGATCAAAGCCCTCACCAAGAGGCCACCGAGCAGCTACCCTGCTCGGCGCATCCCCAGCGGGCAGCCTCCTGCCCATCAGACGCTGAGGATATGAAGCCTTCATCGAGAGCCCACCGAGCAGCTACTCTGCTCGGCGCATCCCCAGCGGGCAACTTCCTGCCCATCAGACGCTGAGGATCTGAAGCCCTCATCGAGAGGCCGCCGAGCACCTACCCTGCTCGACGCATCCCCAGCGGGCAGCCTCCTGCCCATCAGACGCTGAGGATCTGAATCCCTCATCGTGAGGCCGCCGAGTTTCTTCCTGCTCGACGCATCCCCAGCGGGTATCCTTCTGTCCATCAGACGCTGAGGATCTGAAGCCCTTATCGTGAGGCCGCTGAGTCCCTTCCTGCTCGGCGCATCCCCAACGGGCATCCTTCTGCCCATCAGACGCTGAGGATCTGAAACCCTCATCATGAGGCCGCCGAGTCCCTTCCTGCTCGGTGCATCCCCAGCGGGTATCCTCCTGCCCATCAGACGCTGAGGATCTGAAGCCCTCATCGTGAGGCCGCCGAGTCTCTTCCTGCTCGGCGCATCCCCAGCGGGTATCCTCCTTCCCATCAGACCCTGAGGATCTGAAGTCCTTATCGTAAGGCCGCCGAGTCCCTTCCTGCTCGGCGCATCCCTAGCGGGCATCCTCCTGCCCATCAGACGCTGATGATCTGAAGCCCTCATCGCGAAGCCGACAAGTCCCTTCCTGCTCGGCGCATCCCCAGAGGGTATCCTCCTGCCCATCAGACGTTGAGGATTTGAAGCCCTCATCGCGAGACCGCCGAGTCCCTTCCTGCTCGGCGCATCCCCAGCGGGCATCCTTCTGCCCATCAGACGCTGAGGATCTGAAGCCCTCATCGCGAGGCCGCCGAGTCCCTTCCTGCTCGGCGCATCCCCAGCGGGTATCCTCCTGCCCATCAGACGCTGAGGATCTGAAGCCTTCATCGCGAGGCCACCGAGTCCCTTCCTACTCGGCGCATCCCCAGCGGGTATCCTCCTGCCCATCAGATGCTGAGGATCTGAAGCCCTCATCGTGAGGCCGCCGAGTTCCTTCCTGCTCGGCGCATCCCCAGCGGGCATTCTTCTGCCCATCAGACGCTGAGGATCTGAAGCCCTCATCGCAAGGCCGCCGAGTTTCTTCCTGCTCGGCGCATCCCCAACGGGCATCCTCCTACCCATCAGGCGCTAAGGATCTGAAGCCCTCATCGTGAGGCCGCCGAGTTCCTTCCTGCTCGACGCATCCCCAGCGGGCATCCTCCTGCCCATCAACGCGGTGGGTCCAAAGCCCTCCTCGCGAGGCCGCTGAGTAGCTTCCTGCTTGGCGCATCCGCAGCAGGTAGCTTCCTATCCTACGAAGACACGGATCCAAGGCCCGCCGAATAAACTTATACTCAACACGCGATCAGCGCCTCAACTCCGGCAAAGGGAGGATACCGACTTTCCCACACTCGTCCTTCGTTCGGCTTATACTCGATGCGCGACAACAAGAACACCGTGTCATCCCCGAACAATCCACCATGAGGAATTACCAGCGCCAAGCCGCACAGAAAGAACCATGCAATCCACTCTCGACCCGACCCACGAATAGATCGGAACGAGAGTGGGGGATAATGATGATGCTCGATAACGGTAATTCCTCAGATCACGACACGTGGCGAATGACGTGTCACATGCGTAAGCCAGTTAGGCCCCTGAGGGCTACGGAGGGAGAACCAGTATGCTACAGTGGGGGCTTCCCTCAAACTCTGTCTCCGAGGTTGCACCCCACTCCTTGCCCCCGAGCACCTCAGCAGCCAAGCCAACTGTCCTTTTGCTCTACTCCGAGCCATCACAGGCCCGAGCCTCCTCGGCCCTCTCAGCTCATCTCCGGACTACTGCAGAACCAAGATACCTCGGCTCTCCCGCTCGTCCGCGAGTTCTACCGCCGAGGTCATCTTCCTCGATCTCATCGACCGACCGACGACACCGCTCACAGGCGCAACCGCCATCCCGCGAATCTCGCCATGCGCGAGATATCCGCCGGCTACATCCCACGTTCCACGCCATCACGATCCCCCATTAACGAGCCTGTCTCGCCATTAATGGGAGATCCCGCTCATTACGTGAGCGTGACGTCGGGAGCGTAACGGCCGGCGTGATTCTCGCGCCTGCCCTGCGTGCTGCCACCGCTATATAAACCCCTTCTTCAGACGGTCCAAGTAAGCCATTTTTTACTCCACTAAGCCGTTACTATGCTCGGATTTCCTCTCTAACTTGACCGTCGGAAGGTCCTCGGTGGTACAACCACCCCGGGACTTCCTTGCAGGTAGCTCGACGCATACAATCTCAACCCCATTAAGATCCACACGCCTCAGGAGCAGCCTCCAGATCCAATATCAACCGTCCATCGCCGCCATCAGCAGACCAACGGAAGGTAACATCTTGACGCGCGGATCCGCCCCGCGTCATATATATTGCATGAAAATTAGAGAAACTGTGAAATAGTTAACTCTTGTTATTTTATTATTAAAATGAACAATTGAAGACTAATTAATATGAAATTTAGTATGCATGTCAAAATAACAACGGAGATTATCTAAAAGAATTACCTTAGCTCTTAAAGACGATGACACTCGTGCTGACAACATGGTAAGAAAGATTTTTAGAGATAAGAGAGAAATATAGAAAATTAGAAAGTATTTGTTTATTCCTGTTGTATCCAATACATTTTACAATACCTCTATTTATAGTCTAATGAAATGAGAAATCAAGAGCCATAAGTTACAAGGTGTTATTATCCACTCTCTCCACTTTCTACATTATCTCATATATTGATGACAAGTCATAAGTACAAAAAGTTAATTACTTAGGCTAACCAAACGACATGTCCAGTGTCATAATAATACAATTTATAACATAACTAAACTTCTTTCCTTTGTTATCCGATTCTTAGGGCTCGTGCACATCTATATATGGATGGGCCCACATGTTTAAATACTGTCTCCAATACCAAATCTACCCCTCCCAGCATCGATAGTTGAGACCCAATTCAAGCCTATAAGGCAGGGGTATTGTTGGCAATGCGATACATTAAAGTCTCCCCTCAACTCTTTCCATTCTCTCTCCTCTCTCTCTCTGTACTTCTTCTTTCTCGAGGTTTCGCTTTTTCCTTTTCTGTACTTTTCTCTCCCTAAATATTTTCTTAAATTTTTTTTCTAGGGTTAGGGTGTTTTGAAGCGAATCTGCACCAAAATTGGAAATAAATGGTGCCGAAGTTCGCTGCTAGTGGCCTCGCTCAATTGCCCTATCCATGCATGGTTTGAGCTAGGGTTGTTTTCTCTTTCTGGTAACTCTCTCTCTCTCTCTCTCTCTACTTTTTGTTGAAATTTACGATTTTTTTGATGAATTGTTTCATCAGTTTTTTGTTTCATGTGATGTATAATCCAATTCTAGGGTTTCCTCAACTTTTCAGATTGAAAGTGGTGGGGATTTGTGTTTTATATAAGAAAAATTGGGTTTTGATTTGTGGGATTGCTGCCGGAATTGGGGCTAGTTGAGGGTTTTCCGTGAATTTCGACTTGTCATCACTTATTTCTTGGTTTGCGTGACTTGATTTTGTTTTTAACGTGAAAAGAATATGCTTTCCTTGTAATCTTAGGTTGACTGAGTTTTTCATGTGAAAGTTTTGTGCTTTGAGTCTGTGAAAGGACCACTTCTTAATAAAGTTGCCCCATCCTGTGTTAGGAAGAAACAGCCAGTTTAACTCACAATTTGTGGATGAATTATTTGTATTTTGGCAGATGACAGCAATTTAAGCTTATGATCAGTACATGTATGTATGTATGTATCCATGTTTGTTGTATTGATTTTATAAGCTATGTAATTGATATTAGGTTAATGGAAGGGAAACTAATTTTATCTAGACATTCTGCATGTGTAGGACTGTACCATGACAGCACATTTTTACATCCACACCAATCATATGTTAAAAGAATTTATTCCTCCGCTTGTCTATTTATGTGATATTTTCTTATCTTGAAATATTTAACCTTGATCATAACACCACCTCCATTGAAGTGAGTTTTGCTGTGCAGTACTAGCGGTTCAATTCTAATGTTGTTGGTAGATTGGACATATAATTTCATAATAGTTAACCCAGTGTTTGCGATGGGTTTTTACATATTTACATGGTAGTCACATTTTACTTGGTTTGATATTTTTAGTGATGCTCTGTTGAATTATTACGATATTTATTAACAAATGATTGTAACTGACATATATTTTCTTATTATTAGCTACTTTCTTTGACAGGGGCAGCGGTGCTGGTATAGAGATGTATCCTGGTTCTGATAATGGGCTTACTGAAACCTACCTGGTATGTATTTGGTATTTGGCAGTATATGGTTACATGCGATGTGAGTTAAACTTTTTATCAATCTTTATTCATTTTACAGAGCCTCAAGTTATAGAGGTAAGGTGATTAATCATGTTAATAGGTTAGAATAAACTAATGGCCAAGTTCAATTATCTCCCAATTCTGGTCGTATAAATTGTAATATAAGGATAATGTAGTAGCCATTGTTTGATTTCCCATTCGTTGTCTGCCATGTTAATGTTCTATTTTAAATAGATATATGAGTGCGTAATTTATTAGCCCTACTTTTCTTTCCAGAAACGGGCGAGTTCAATTGTATGCTAGTATGTGTTTTATTTTATGGAACATCATACAGAAAGCATTGCATTTTGTGCTTTTTCTTCTGGAATAATACTATAACCTCTAATTTTGCCGTCTTTATTTTCTTTGGCTTCTAGATGCCAGGTACTAGTCCAAACCATCAGATGACGTTACCCCCTCCTGAAGGGGTTAATTATATGGCTAATGAAGTGGCACCTGAGGTTATCTATGACCAGGGACTATACTATCCTGCTGCTAACTATTATGGGTACTTTTGTACAGGTAAAGTCTCTTAACTTATAGCATAATTAGTTGTTATGAAACCTAAATTGAAGATCAAGCATTATCAGGAGTTGCCCTGCTTATTCCGTTGTATGAACAGGTCTTGAGCCGCAAAGTGATTGGGATGACCATCATAGGTTTTTTGGTGTCGATGGTCAAGAGATCCATTACTCGGTGAGTTCCAGAATCAAATAATCTATAGTTGACAGATAATACGGTTCCCCCCCCCCTCCCGGTCTAAGTGTGCCTTGTTTGTGCTGCAGGCACTGCAAACAGAAAATTCACCATATGGATATTACTCACCTAGCTATGGTTATGCACAGTCATCTTACAATCCTTATAATCCTTACATACCGGGTGCCATCATTGCATATGATGCTGGGTCGGAACAATATCTCCCCAATCCTTACAATTCTTATATTCCAGCTATCGGACAGACTAATTTAGATGCTGTCCCCAGTATCCCTATAGCCCCTTTGGCATTCGATACTGTTTCATCAAATTCTAGCAGACAAGCTACTGACGGTTCAAAGTATTCACAATCACGGGCATTGTCAAGAATTCCAAAATCTGAATCCTCGCAGACCGTGTCATCAGAAACATCTACAACTGTGCTATCGAATCCTCAGATGACTCGGGTACTACATTCTTTGAGAAATGGATTGAATAATATGCTTTCCCTTTTTCCATGCAAAGTTTTATTCATTGTCCTGCAGTTTCTTAGTTCATTGAATAGAGCCGTTATTCTTTATTTCATAACTACCGAAGTGTTTTGAAGCTTCACCTCTGAAGTAACAGCTAACCATTATTAGCTATATGCTAATTAATAATATTCTCATTTTACTAAAGTATATTATGTATTTTTTGACCTTTTGGTTACAGGGTAGAACTTCTGCTTCTGTTCAAAATCCGTCAAAAGTTCCATCGAGCAGTTTTGTCCCAAACTTTGGATCCAGTGTTCATGGGTGGATTCAAAACCCATCAAAAGCAGACAAGTTTAAGCCAAGGTTCCAATTCAGTGGAGGGGTGAAGAATGGAACTAGAAATGTGGATATTTTGGGTGAACAAAAAAAGGGGCCTAGAACAAACAAAGCAAAAGGTAATAGCATATCTACAATTTCTGATGCTGGTAATGCACAGGGATCCATTGTCATTAGCACTGATCAATATAATAGGGATGACTTTATGGTTGATTATCCCATTGCCAAATTTTTCGTCATCAAATCATACAGCGAGGATGATGTGCATAAAAGCATCAAATATAATGTTTGGTCAAGCACGCCTAATGGAAACAAGAGGCTCAACAGTGCATATGATGATGCAAAGAGAATATCTGATGAAAAGCTGGGGAACTGCCCCATATTTCTCTTCTTCTCTGTGAGTGATTTTCCTTCTTTAATGTAGGCATCATTGCAGGTCACATAAGGATCTCTTTAAGAACCACTTCACCAACAATATATGTATCAAGCTGGCATAAGACTTTAGTCTCTTTTATGAGGGTCTCTGGGCCATGAGGAAAGGCCTCCAGCAGAAGCACATGCATGTAAAAGTAGAATAAATAGGGGTAAATAGTATAGTTTTAAAGAGGGTAAATTTCTCAAAAATATCCTTATCTATCACTTTTATCTTTAGTATTTTTTATTAAATACTGTATGGTGCTACATTTAAGTCTATTTTACTTGTGAAGCAAAATCCCTTGAGAGCAAAGTTTAAGGGAGTACTGTGATAAGAAGCTTTGAACTAGTTTAGTGACAACAGCGACAATTGAAAGTATTTTTGTGAAAATTACCCTTTTAAATGAGATCCATCACCTTTTGAGACCTGAAGCTCTAATATGTAACATCATGTAAAGAAGCTGTACATTTGTGGGCTAACAAAGTATATTAAGCTACCTTAACAATAAGCTTGTTCATGTGCAGGTTAACGCAAGCGGGCAATTTTGTGGTGTTGCTGAAATGATTGGCCCTGTTGACTTTCACAAGGATATGGATTTTTGGCAGCAAGACAAATGGACTGGTAGCTTTCCTGTAAAATGGCACGTCATAAAGGATGTTCCAAACACTAGCTTTCTGCACATCATTTTAGAGAACAATGAAAACAAACCTGTGACCAACAGCAGAGATACCCAAGAGGTAACTACCCTTCTATTGTCCTATTTGTTTGTGCTTTTGCATTGATGTGACCATGATTGTTGCTTTCCTTAAAGAAGTTCATGTTGAAAGCAATGGTTTTTGGTACTGCGGTCCAAGAGTTTAATGAAATACGATATGCGGGCATTTGTTTCTCATCCTATGAGTTTATGGGCCATATTTTTTAATAAATAAAAAATAGAAGTTTAATTTTCTGCCCCTGTTCTAAAGTTTTACACCTAACTCTGTTCACAGTTTCTTATAGCGAATTCACTCTTCATTTATGTTTGAAAACAGATTAGTGTTTTATATGGATGCTATATAGCCCCTTTTCAAGTTTGCATTCCAATTTTCAATTAATTTGCAAGTCTGACATAACCGGAAATAAGTTGCAGCACGTCTTTCGATTTGTTTCACACAGTTAGAAATATACATTGTTTTGTCTGTCGTTTTCCTTGGTCTTGACAATCCCTTCTTTTGGAGGTGACTTTAGGGTGAATTTCACTGAAGGATCCTTAAAATCGGCGTTTTCACTAAACTACCTTAAAGTCCTACTTATTGCAGCTAACTACCTTAAAACTTGTTTTTGAAGTAGTTTTCTTCCCACTAAAATACCTTCAAATGTAACCATTCAATGGAGCTTGCTGTAGTATCTCTCCAAGGGAGTTTACTGACAAACAGTAAAAGCAAAGGGATATTTAGCGAAATTTACGCTAATTTTAATACCCTAAATGACTATGATCTTAGTATTCAGCAATCCGTTGCTTAAAATGCCTTTTTTTAATGTATGCAGGTAACATATATACCTGGACTTAAAATGCTAAAAATATTTAGGGGCTGCCCTCTGACCGCATCGATCCTTGATGATTTTATGTTTTACGAAGAGAGGCAAAAGATTATGCAGGAAGAGAAATCTAGATTTACTGGGAAAAGCTACAACACATACGTATCTGCAGTTGTTTCTTCGAACAAAGTCAGTGACTCGCTTGAGGAGGAAAATTGTGCTCATAATACTGAAGAAGAGAATCAATCGGGTAATGAAAAAGAGAATGGTCTAATTGACGCAGTCGAATCTCCAGATGATAAAAAAGACGATAATCCCATTCACAATGGGTATGCTGGTGTTACAAATTCCGTTAAGATGAAAGCACTGTCGATTGATTCTAACGAAGGAAGCATTGGGCCTGATGTGGTCTCTGTTGGTTCAACGAGCAACAATGTAAAAGGATCCGGTGAGCCTGAATCTGAGATTGTAACCATCGGGTCAATCTCAGCAGAATCCAAAAACTATGAGACTTGAAGGCAATTCATCACAGAAATGGTCCTTGTGTTCAATGTGTGGGTTCGTATATACATCATTGAGCTAATTGCTTTTGTTCAAGTCTACTGTGGCTTAGAATTCTTTTAGTGTTTTTTTATTAAAAAAAATTCCAGTTGGTCGTGTTCAGGAAATTGATGTAGAGGGATTGGGGGAATTCTTTACTTTGTCAACCTTTGATACTTAATTGAAAACGTTTACAAGATGCAACCTTTTCTCAATATCATTTTGTGAGAGTAACAGGTTGAATACAGATACTAAGATTTCTGAGTTCTGAGCTTATGATGTTTCTGTCTTCTATTCTATGAGATTAAAGTTCATGGTTCTGCATGACGCTATACAAAGGCCTTAATTTCTGTATTAAGTTTTAGATATTATTTTGGGTTTTTGAAGTCTTGGAATATGAACGCCTTGCTCGATTTGGTGGGATTTTGGGTTGCATTTGTGCTTTTGTCTGAATGGTAATTTAAGCCTTTATATTTGGGGTTAAAAGGATGGGTTTTTCCTTCATAAGTATAAGTTATATCTATTGGATATAGATTATTACCTAATTGATATGAAAATACTGCTTGTATATAAAGTTATATCTATTGGACGTGAATAATGGAGGAAAAGGTCTGGACATCCATTTTATCTCTACCATTGTAAGTTTATAACCCATACTCTTTGATTTTGGGCGATAATGTCATTATTGCATCATTTTGCCGAAAAAACAAAATAAAAAAAAAAAGGAAAAAGTCATTGCCGCATGCGCTTTGTAGGAAGTAATTTAGATGGTTATTCTACATTACCATGAAACAGTACCACGTTTGTTTAGGTGTAAAAGATATTTTCGGGAATATAGGAACATCATGGTAATCAAATGACCCTATTTTATTGTAATCATATTCCCCTCAAAACGCGTGTCTATCTTGGATTACCATGAAATATTCCCGTCTAATATGAAATGAGCCATGACCATCCACCGCCTGCCAATCGGCCCTGCCACCCACTGTCCGGCCGCTGTTTACGATCTTTTAACCCCAAATCGGGTAATAAAAACCCTAATTTCACTGTCCGGCCGCTGCTCATCGCCGATCGTTCACCGACCGGTCTCAACACCCATCGTTATTCATCCACTGGCCGGTCCGCCGCCGATCAGCTGTTTACCGGTCATTGTTGATCGTTCATCGGCTGGCCCGCTGCCGATCGGACTTTCGTCGTCTGCCGGCTGTAGTTTGTCACCGGCCGCCCTCCCTAATCGGCTATTCAGCGTTGGTCCGCCACCATCCACTGGTTCACCTTTGGCCACGTCGCCGATCAACGGTTGCATATATATATATATATATATGTTATATATGTTATCGTGAATAATAAAAACATACCAAGCAGGTTAATGCAAAATTCATTGGAATTATATGCCCGGTCATCCTGTTCACGGGCATGCGAGGATTCTTGGTAATCTTCAATTCCGTGTACCAATCATAACCTAAAGTTGTCCATCTTATTTATAGGAAAAAGACAAAAGGACATCCAACTCATTTCTCTCACATCTCCTGTAAAGCAGAAAAAAAGTCAAAAGAAGACCGAGCCCATCTCTCTCTCTCATACACACATACAAATCAAACTCTTCGACCTATTCACTCAAAAAGACATACATCCAAACTGGAAAAAAATAAACCTATTTATTAGTACTTATAATATTTTGCACATAAAAATCACATTTTAACCACTATTATTTGAAAATAAAACAATACCTAATACCTAATAATCTAACCGTATACTATGTAATTTTCAATTTATAATATAAACGTACATCGCACGTGCAAAACGTTTAAACCATTAATCAAAAGTAACATTAATCAAAAGTCAACCTTACACATTTATTTTGGATGATAGAATTGTCCATTTTGATCTTTTACAACATAGCACACCAAATTTTATGTTCGTTCCATGTAATTTGAAGTTTTAAACCAAGGAAAACATATTCCGAAACCTTATCGAGTTTTTCTTTTCACTATTTTCAAGCTCTCTCAACACATGCACGTGCAAAGCACGTGTTGAACTGGCCAGTCCCTTTTGATTTCCTTCGTTACTCCCAAAACTCAAATGTTTGTCCGCTCTCGGTCATCCGTACTCTGGAGCTCGCACGAATTCCGAGGTCCGTTTCCCTTCTCCTCTTCCCCCCTCCCTTCGTAATCTCCAACGAAATCTGGGGTTAGGGTTTCTCTTTATTTCCCGCGTTTACGATCTTCGACTAAAATTAGGGGGTTTCTACTCATCTAAGCCTAAGGTTTGGGAAATCCTTTTTCTCCTTTTTTGAATTGATCTTTGCGTTTTTACCTTGTTTTAGAGTTAAGACCTATCAAATCGTATGGAATTTCGATTTGTTGATGGAAAAATTAGAATTTTGATGCGAGTTTTGTACAACATTAGTTCAAGAAATTGCATTTGTGGGAAAAAATCCCGACTTTTTCTTTACAATGAAGTTAGTTACACGTTAAGATTTTTGGAATTGTGAAAGCCTTGATGCTTAAGTGTTTAATTTTTAATTTTAATTTTTTGGAATTATAGGCCGTGACCTGATTAAGTGGGATTTGAACCCCAGAGCTATTGCCATGAAGGACAATAGAATGAAATATCTATAGAGCTTAACATGATTTATGTGGTATAAAATTTGAAGTATTTATCAATTGAAAAATAATGTTTACGAGTTTTCTTGTATTGAATGTCTAGATTTAGGCTATTTGTTTGAGAGCAATTTTTGGTATATCTGTCGATTGATAATTTTCTTACTACTCAGGGATATTTTTCGGAAACAGTTGTGTAAACTCATGAGTGCAACATATAGAAGGATCTTGTTTAAAATTTACAAGTATGGGTCAATTTTGTCAGCAGATTTTCGTTTTGCAGATATCCTTGGAGCACTCGCCTGAAAGTATACGCAGCAGATCAATGGTATGATAGCCCATTGACAGCAAAAGATGGTTTCTAACATGGTTTCTAACGCTGTTTCATAAACGTAGTCCTTTACTTATACCACTCCATTTTCATTTAGGTTAAGGTAGAAGACCATGATACTGTTGGTTCTTCATACTATGCAAATGTTGGGTCCTCAAGTTCAATACCGTCTTCTGGTCCACTTTCAGTAACAGAGGCAAGCACTTATAAAATGCCCCTAAAGCCTGTTGAAAGCAAGAATTGTTCATGTTATCGTATACCTTAACCTGCACAACATTTCTTTATAGGTTAAGGTAGAATACCAAGCTGATAGTGCGTTTTCGGATGATTTTTTGTATACAAAAGTTGGGTCTTCAAGTTCACAACCGTCTTCTGGTCCAGCTGTAGTAAAAGAGGTATTGTCTCTTCTCTACTGTTTACCATTTGCTTATTGTTTTTCCCAAATAAATAAAAGCTATTATTAGTCGAACTGTTGAGTTTTGCTTCAACTTTCTCAACTTCACTAGATGATACCTATTCTCTCTTATGATCAGCACGGGGTGTAATAAACTAGACCCTTTTATAAACTATTCATACCTTTGTAATTGCATTGCGCGATCACATTTAATGAATAATTATCTTATGGTGCCATTTCATAAGATCAGTCAGCAGGCAATCATATTAACTCATTTTTGGATGCTCCATTAGGAAGTAGTCTGTGTTCTGAAACTTGGTATTACAGAGAACTTCTGGTTTATGTTTACTTATTAGTTGGATCCAGTTTGAGATAATATATCAATTATGCTATTTTCAGCGATTATATGGCCACTGTTATGGGCTTGTTTTCTTGTATACAAGTATAGGTCTGGATCTTATTCCCTTTGGTTCAGTTGCCAAACCTTATTCTTACATTCTAAAGAGAGCTGTAAGTTTAATCGGGTAATTATGAACGTTGGTATACTCAAGAGCTGCACATAATTATTTGTACGAACTGGAGCAATGATCATTTATGCACTGACGCCTAGACATAATGACATATACATAAACATGAAAGAAATAATTTTGGGGCATCGAGATGGAAAATGTATAGCAGTGACCAGGATTGCCATATAAGTAAACATCTTGGACAGAAACTCACTGTCCCAACCATCAAAATGGTAAATATATAACCTAACTCGTGGTAATTTGTAGGCTTTAGGGTACTGCATTGGTCATGTGGTACTTCACTATTATAACACTTATAAAATATTCTTGCATTATGAATCAGTATATCCTGTATTCATCTCATGGAGTTCTATTGGATTTGTTACATGATTTCTATTGGTTGATATTTTACTTGTCTGTGAAGAGCATAATAAAGTGCCTACTAGCTGCATAATAAAGTGCCTTCTACAAGCTTTTATCAGTGCACACGTACTTATTCCTTTACTACTGTAGGAAAATCTCAAGAGCTCATCTTCTGGTGATTTGAGATCTCATTTTATTGGCATGGGATTTTCATCAGTTCTAGTTGACAGAGTGATCCAGGAAAATGGTAAAGTTACACAATAAATAGTATCTCATGTGCTCTAAGATGCATGTATCTACTTTAAACTTCTTGTTAGAAATTAGTACTATTTCAGATATTCATTTTCTAATGATATTATTAGCAATCTAATTACAAGTGTGCAATCCAGGTGGTGGCGATGTAGATTTGCTACTGGAGGCTCTCATTAAATATTTAGTAAGTTATTTTGTATGTAAAAAAAATAATCTAGAAGACGTCTGCTTGTTTTTCAAATTCGGAAAGTTCAATTCTTGATAGACCTGCTGTGTTGTCATGAAGCTGGCTAGTTAGCAGTTGTATACTATTTTGCTTTACTATTGCTCCGTAAATTAGAAGATTAATGATCTTATTAAGCATTGCGAAAGAATAATTTTCTTCTCTGTACTTGCAAAGAGAGCCGGTTTGCTTTTATCATAATTGCTCGTTCTTCAGCAAAGCATGTGTACAGCAATTTTCACGCGTTCTAGGCCAATATAACAATAAAATAGTGTTGAGAACAGGATTGCTTTAAATTACAACGGCATTTAGTCTAGCTCTTTCTCATTTTTCGTGTATCTCTACTCATCTCATAGAAATTTCCTTGGGCATCATAATTATTGGAAAGGTGCAACAAATTATTTCGTATTGTGTGTAAATCCCATTTTTGTTCTCTTCCTTTCTTTTTAGTGTAAAACCACTTGTAGTGTCTTTTAGGGGAATTTTGTTTAAGGAGTCTTTAGTTGTCTTGTAATTTTTTGAATGAATAATACTTGCAGAAGTCGAGCCCTGAAGCCTCGGATTCCTGGGATGATTTTTCTATTGATGGGAAGGAAGAGGAGAATTCACCTATTGAGCTCACCTCAGGTTGTAAACAGGAAGTAGAGGTAACCCTTCACATCTTTGTTTTTTCCTCTTTTTTACATGCATGCATATTCTTTGTAGCATATTGCCAGTAGCTTGGGAAGCTGATTTTGACATCCATAGCGCATATGGAAACTGTCCAGTCTAAAAGCTGAAATGAACTCATTGTTATTGAACTGCCTAATCTGGAGTCTGATTGATTTACTTTTTGCAGAATGTTTCGTTTACCATTCATGAAATTTGCTTTCTATATTTAGAAATTTGTGCATGGTTGGTGCTTGCATTGTGTTAGTTTTGTGCACAACAACTTCGTAGGCAGACATAAAAGTACATTTCACATGCATTTTCTTAAGCATCTGAGTTAGGATTCCCATATAGCAGCATCTCACAGTATATCTTTTAATTATTTCGTGTCTGAGTTATAAACTATCTGAATAGTGGAATGTTTGATTTATTTATTTTATCTGGCCTTTCCCCCAAGTCTCATTTACTGGAACCAGGAAACTTTATCTACCAGCTTAACTCAAAAGCATTGTCATGATTTTTATAGTTTCTCACCAAAGTACTGCACCATTTCTCACAGGATCTCAGTGGACCTTTTTCAAAGGCTGAGTCAGACAAGAGATCTTATTTATCAATGATGGATTTTTCAGAGAGAGAAATTGATTTAGCTATAAGCGGACTTGGTATGTGACGTTTTCCTCTAATGTCTCCTGACTGTTGATACTTGGTGCACTTCAATTTTATTTGAGTGCTTAACACTGACAGTCATCTGAAACAATTCAGTTGTTAAGGTGCTAATATCTTTCTAAGCTATCTGAATTTACAATGTCTTGATATTATAGAAAGTTGCACACGGCTGTGTTTCGATATATTATGCTTTTATGCATTGTTTTGCCATAATCGGTGAAATAATTGCTCGAACTTACCTATTATTTGTTACTGGAATCGTCAACTATTGTATTAATAGACATTTATGCGTCAGCTAATGATCCTATTCTTCTTCTACGATGCAGTATCTTTATTACTAATTTTGTAACTTATATTTTAAAAGATATTATTTTATTCCATGCTATTTATTATGGAGCCATTTTTATGAAGTGATTATGGCTGTAAATTTTGGCCTGTCTTTTTGTTGAGTTGATGCAAGTTGCTTTGTATATTCCTAAATTTGTATTATACTTTTATTCAGGCACACATGCTTCTTTGCCTGAACTAGTAGACTTCATAGTTACTGCCCAGACAGCAGGTTCTTCCGGAGAAAGAATGAATAGCTCTATTGAGCATGACAATGGTCAAACTGAGGTTTCATCTTCCCTTTTTCTTACAGACACTTATGTGATTTCCTTTTTAGGTTGCAAGTTTGGAATTTTCTTTTGAGTAATGCATTTGCATTAAACCATAGTTGTTACGGGTGTTTGTCCTTTTGCCAAACTTGAAATATCCTATTTGGCAAGTGAGAAATATAAAATTCATCACACTTGATTGTGTAACTGCATGGATGGAAATTCTTTTTCCGCATAATTATTGCATGGAAATTCTTTTCACACATAATTATTGTGTTTTATCATTCAATCAACACTTGGTTAATTTTGTTTCTATCAAATTTTGTAAAAGTTTTGATTAATGGTTTTTCATGCTTATCCATGTAAGACATTTGAGTGAAAAGAACATTTTGCATGAATTTGCACCTTTGGTTCATTGTCTCCAGTGGACATAAATATTCAGGAACTGTGACGTCATTGTGTTTCTTTGTTTCTTTTTCCAGAGCAAGCCGCTTATGTTTGGAATATCTTGATTCTAATCAGTTAGTTATATTATATGTTCAGGAAAAAACCACTGCAACTTTGTTTGGAACAATGGATAAAACCCTATGTTTGCTTCAAATGGGTTTCACTGAGAATGAAGTATCTGCAGCAATTGATAAATTTGGTAAGGGAGGGTTCTACATTGTACAAAAATTTATAGGAATGCATGGTTCATGGTGTTTTCGTGAAATAATGGGGTACGTTTGACATTATATGTTGATGTGATACCTCGTGGACATGTAGAATAGGGTATATCGCAGTTGTATATGGTTTTGCATATAGACACACATCTCTATAGGGCCTCTTTGGCAAGTAGAAAGAGAATAGAAAGCAAGAAAATAGGAAAGTATAAGGAAAGTAACAAATTTTGTTTGTTTTACCCCAAAGAAATTGAGGAAGTAGATGATGTGTACCGTATGCGACAATTGAAAGATAACATGAAGTATAAATTTCTCTATTGCAAGAGGTCTTCAGTTTATCCTTTGATATTTGATTGCATAAGATATACTTGGCATTTGGCAGTTTCTTTAATGCTTGCCTATGCTGATTTTGTCCATGGACAGTCAACCATTGAAGAAACCCATTTATCCATTTCCTTTTGTTTTCTCAATGTAATTGTGAAAAATCTTAATTAAGTTATATCTGCATGTAACCCCCTGCTGAGTATCTATAATTCTAGATTTGTAAACCATGAGTTTTTCTTTCTTATTTAATTTATATCTTTTCATTAGTACTTTCAAGAGCACATGAAACGTCATTACCGTTCAATTAACCTTTGCTATTCTTCAGGTCCAGAAATTCCAATTAGCGAGCTTGCTGACTCGATTTTTGCTACTCGAATGGCTTTCAATGTCAATAAGGAAGAGGTGCCTTTTCTCTCTTTGTTTGCTAACATGTTATTATTCTGAAATGATCTTTGTTTATTGATAATACTATTGTTTTTTATTGTCCAAGTCAGATTCATATATCAAGTTCTTTTCTTTTCTTTTTTGGCGAATAAAATATTGTGTGTGGGACCGTGGGTTGTCTGAGTTGAAGAATAATCTATGAAGAGGCAATATAAATCGACAATTGATGTTTTGAACATATCAAGCTCACTCTCTAAATTTTCTTAACCATCCATTCGAGCACACAATATTATAATGATTATCTTAAAAATTTGCTATCTGATGATGAAAATTGATATGGTTAAAACCTCTTATGGATCATCTATCAACTTTACAACGCTTTTGTATCATGCAAGACCTGTTTTTTTAAACACAAATAGCATGCTATTCAATTATTTCTCTTATTATTTTTGTTAAAAAAGAGTTTACAATTTGTGCAGGATCAATGGGAATGGGACGATACAACTCATAGCAATGAACAAAACCAGAACGGATTAGGGTTTCAAGATCATGCAACAAATGAACTTTTAAAATGCCCCCGTCCCTTAACTGATGCATGGATAACGAAAGCACCAGTTCCCGATGACGGATGGATAACTAAAGCATCAAGTTCGAATGCACCATTTATAACAAAAGCATCTAGTTCGAATGCTCCTCCTTATGATTACGAAGACGAAAAGTCAATAAAACAGGCAAAGCACGTTTCTGTAGAAGATGATTGGGAATCATCCTACGATATTAAACCAAATGAATATCATGATCCTTATAATATCAAAGAAGAAATACAGCCTAGCCTAAGGATGCCCAATCTGCGTTCTTCGAATTCGAATGGTATTTCCATGGCTCCTTATTTCTTTTATGGAAATGTTGTGGATGTCTCTCAAGGGACGTGGAGAAAATTATCTCAGTTTCTGTATGCCGCCAAGCCAGAGTTTGTGAATTCTCAGTTTTTCTCAGCCTTGATTAGAAAAGAAGGCTATTTGCACAATCTTCCAACTGAGAGAAGGTTCCACATAATTCCCAAGCCTCCTATGACTGTAGAAGAAGCACTACCTCATACAAAGAAATGGTGGCCTTCATGGGATACTAGAAAACAATTAAGCTGCATTAGCTCTGAAACCACTGGAGTCTTTCAACTTTGCGAGCGACTGGGGAGAATGGTGATTGATTCTCATGGATTTCTTTCAAAAGAGCAACAAACAGATATTATTCACCACTGTAAACGGTTGAATCTGATTTGGGTGGGCCCGAACAAATTGAGACCTCTCGAGCCAGACCAAGCGGAGAACATTCTAGGGTTTCCAAAGGATCACACTGAGATTTGGGGCTTGGAGCCACCTCACAGGCTTGCAGCACTAAAATACTGTTTTCAAACAGATACAATAGGATATCATCTTTCAGTGTTGAAAAATATGTATCCAGATGGAATTAGGGTTCTTTCGATTTTTAGTGGAGTTGGAGGAGCTGAGGATGCACTACATAGGCTTGGGATTTGGCTTAAGGTGGTTGTTTCTGTTGAGGCATCTGAGATCAATCAGAAGATTTTTAAGAGGTGGTGGCAAAACACGGGACAACCTGGTGTTTTGAAGCAAATAGCTGGGATCGAGAAGTTGACAAGTAATATTGTTGAGAGTTTTATGAATGAGTTTGGGGGTTTTGACATCATTATTGGCGCAAACCCTGGTGAATTTTCTCGACCTAATATAAACAGCTCAATTGACCTGGACTTCAACCTGTTTTTTGAATTTGTTCGGGTTTTCCAACGGGTGAGAAGTATGATGGGAAGATACGGCTAATTCGACATGTGATTTGTATAATGGTGTATGTAGCATGAATGCATTGGAGAATGTGTTTTAGCTTCTCGATCTTGAAGCTTTCGATGTTCCTCTTTTGTAGCGAAATTTGAATTATCTAGGTTAATGATTGATGCATGTTCTTAAAACTGTCTTGTTGGTTGGTACATTCATCTGGTATCTGTCATGGTAATTCAAACAAGCATTGCAGCATTGCTTTGAATTCAATCCTATTTATAATCTCTCTCTCTCTCTCTCTCTCTCTCTGCGCGCCCGCGCGTGTGTATTGTTCTTTTGAATTTCGATTACCGAATTACCGAAAGTGATACGGTGAAATACATGCATAATTTATTCCTGTCTTTGTGTGCCTTTGGTTTGTAGGGACTAGGGAGGTGCAGAAGCTGAACTCTTTTGATTTCAGTAGATCCTCTCACAGATACTATGATTGAAGGTAAGAACGGTTGTAATTTGCAACTTGCGTTTCTTCTCATGTTTCCCTCTAGTTTCTGCACAATAAAAAAGAGAGTTTTGAATGTGCATTTATTTTCAGGGATAATAAGGGCTCGTTCGTTTGAAGGGAAAAGGGAGCAAATGGTCCAACGGCACTTCATATGGTACGTTGTCGGGATCTAAATTCCAGTGCTTATCTTGAATAGCTTTTACTGATCGTCGTACCATTTATCAAAACATAGAGATGTAAACAAGAGTTGTGCTGATCAAAATGAGTGGTGAAAACTCGATTCATAGGAGACAACCCTACTGTGAAACGCCGACATGTCTCAGTCGCGGGAAAATAGGAATTATTGAAAACCAAATCATACCCTATAAAGATTCCACTTACAAGTAACAGCCCATGATTCAAGGCTTTGAGAGAACCTTGGGTGCCTCAGGCCATTCTATGAGTGATGACACAAAGTCAACACTAAGTCCAATCTATGCCACTGTGTCACTTCAGTGCCGGCCAAGTTGCCGGCGGGCCCCACTAGATCGAAGGACTGATTGATCGCCACCTGGCAAAGTTTCCAACCACATGATGAATCAACTCCATCATTTCCCGTGGTAATGATGATCATGGACCCTCACCACATACCTGAGTCGATGGTTGAGATTTGCCACGATGATATGAAATAACTTTGGAGGGAGACCTGTGGGGGTTGGTGCTTGCCCTTGTGGCTTTTTTTCACAATGATTTCAAGGGTAGGGAACCCCTTTTGTAGTGGACAATATCATTGTGAAGATTTTACTATTTTGTGTCAAGCATGCATCCTCTACAATCAGAAGTGGCTCAAAAAGAGTTTTACTTTGGATGAATGATGCATCATGATTGTGAGGCGGGAAAGAACGTAATTCATCAAATTGAAAAAGGTTTAGTACATTCAAGAAGCGGTTTTATCGTGTGATTCAGAATACACATGAATAATTCGAAGGGAAAAGCTACATGATAGCTACGTGACCGTAATCTATGCATGGATCAATCTGTCGTCAAAGTAAAAGCATGTAGACAATGACCCTAGCTGTGATTGATTATAACTTTTAGAATTAGGTATGTAAATGATCACATACGTAATGCAACATGGAAACGAGCTGGGCCTAAATAAAAAACGATAAATATTAGTTAATTTAATAAATAGCTCGGTTGGTATGACACTTCTCCTGAGGAGAGTGCGGGGTTCGATACCCAGGAAGGAAGTGGTCACAGACTCATAATTTAACGCTTTCAGGGCAAATTTGTGTATCCCCTGGGTGCGCGTGTGTATTGTGCGCGTGGGTTAAGCTTACGGGCCAGTCCAAAAAATCTAAAAATAAAGAAATCACTTGAATTGGACTAATGGAGTAAAAAGAACCATTTGGCCAATCCCATAAGTTTCAATTAAAGGGCTGTTGTCCTTGTTCACTGCTTGCCGTACAATCAGTAGCAATTTAGGTACTGTCTTAAGATGAGCCTTCCCATAATAAGCATGAGAGCAACCTTAAGTAATGGAGAGTGATGTACTGTAATAAAACTAAACTTCTTGATGCTTTGTCAACTCCTTTTCCTCTCTCCTTAGGTTCTAGAAGATTAATGATTAGTTTAAAGTTTAACTGTCTAAATTAGTTTTCTGCCGACTTTAATATTATATAACACATCCCCAAAGTTCATTGCGGTTCAAAAGTATCGGTACTAATCTTTGTTTAGAGTGTAGATATGCTCATAATTTGATAAAAGAGAGGCTTAATCCTAGAATGGTGGTTCTTTTGAAAGTGGTGCTGTTGATGATAGTGATGATGATTGATCATGAGATACGATCAATGGTGGTGGGAAAAAGAGAAGAAAAAGAAATCTCGTCTTATTCATTACATGGCATATATGCATGCCTCTAATTTTTTGAATGGCATTAGGCAAATTAGATATGATTGAATGGTGACATACATTGATTGATTTTGGCTCTCCACATTGTCATGAACAATAGCCAGGTGGAGATTGTTTGGGTGGTGGAGCTCCCTATCCGGTCCTCAAGGGGATTGAGCAGAGACGGATACCGATACGGATACCGATACAGATACATACTAGGCTATCCATGAAAATAGAAGTGCCGTTTTAGAGGGTAAAAAACAATAGTTAGGTCAATTTGATGCTAATCTGTTGTTAAATCATGACATGCTTAGCTTTTGAGATGAACAAATAGGATTACAAATAGGATTGATATGATACGATACACAATCTTCTTTTTTTCCTTTTCTCATATCTCTATGTTAAGTCTTATTCTTGGTGATCAAATCATGGTGAGTTATCCTATTCCTTGTTCGGCTTCCTTCCCTGGACTGCCTAATTCCTGTAATTTTCAATGTTTTCATGAAAGAAGCCTCTTAAGTTTCCAGTCATACATTTTTGTCTAGTTTTCGAGTTCAATTTATATTCTATCTTTGTAGTTTCGTTTAGTCTTTTTCTTTCTTTGCGACTTTGGGATCTTTCCTCTTTTTCCGTTTTCAAAAATCGAACACGTGAGTGATAGACTTGTGTTGCCATCTTCGGATGTCTTGTTCTTGTTCCAAATCAGAATATAAAAGGGTTATGTCAGTGGCAGGCAGACAACCGGCGTTAAACTAGTCGGATCTCTACGATCCTAATAAATTAGAGTGGCTTCATTGAGGATGCAATTAAAAAAACAATTACAACATCGAATCCTGAGATAATTGGTCATGAGGTCATGCTTAAGTGTGTTTAGTTTGCTAGCTTTTGATACTATAATATAATGCAACAATTCGAAGTTTCTTAGGTCTTAAAAGCTGGTGCTCAGATTCTTTTTTCTTTTTTGAGTGTTATTTATATATATTTTAAAATCTTTTTTTAGTTTGATTAAAGAGAAACTAATAAGCTATAATAAAGTGCTGTTTGTGGAAAATTATACTTGTAATGTTTCCACTAAGCTGAAGTTTGAAGTGGTGTTGGTGATGATTGATTATGAATGATGTCTAATATAAAGAAAAAATGGAGGTAAAGATCAAAAAATAGAAAAAAGTATAACAATATAACTCTTTGCATTAAGTTGACTATTTCAACATTTTATCTTACTATGACAACATATGTTGATTGAGAGATGACATATTATTGTATTGGACCGGCTGCCAAATATGCATGATGTTATCATACCCAATTAGAAATGAGAAAATACTTGATCAAGACTGACTCAGTAGTTTATTTTTATCAATTTTTATCTTTTTTTCAGTAGAAAATGGGTAGATAACGGTATGAGGTGGTATGAGGTGGGGCTGGTTGTCCGTAAATGTTTATATCTTGATACGTTTGAAAACAGATTGATCCTCTTTCTTATGAGCCATAATTTAAATGAATGTCTCAAAGGATATGAATAAGGGCTGATTTGCTATCATTTTGAAATTCATCTACCAGAATTTTATGGAATTGACAAGAACGAGGGATATATTTTTATTGTAACAACCCAACTCTCCCAAGATTCGACTGGGTCCGACAATTTGGCCAAACTTTCATAAAAGAAGGATATAGATTGTTTGGTTGATAAGGGGACATGAAGAAATTCATCATCCAAATATACCAAGCTAGGGGAGAGTCTATAGGAACCTTACAAGAAAAAGCCAACAAAAGTTGATGCAGGGCATTGCCTATCGAAGGAACAAAGTCAGTAGCTATAATTTAGTTACTGTTTATAAAGATATATATGAAGTTTTAGGCATTGGAGGGACAAAACATCGGAGTAACTTTGTTTTGCCTCAGGACTAGAGGGTTGAAGAATCCGCTCAGCAGCTTCAAATTCTCAGCATCTTTTTTCTTGAAGCAAGTATTCTCCGAAAACGAGAAGTCCTCTTCCTTTGCATCCAAAAAAATAATAGAAGTATTGATTTTGTTTATCAAAAAATTATCTGAAGGTAAAATGTTAGATTCAATGAAGAAGGCACATGCCTCCAAATGAGATGACATAAAATGAAAGATGATTTGATGGGCAGCCTCCTTGTTCCAAAAGAGCCTAATCCCAATCCTGAATTGAGCTTGAATTATTCAGAATCATATCTGCAGTTTATTAGGCTGATTCACAGGAGAAGAAAAGAAATGGGTGAAGATCAGATCATGGAGCTGGAATCCCTTTATTTCTTGTGCTAGCTTAGCTCACCAATATACATCCTTTTAGCTATATGACAAGAAACATGTCTAATTCTTGCAAATGAGATACATACACAAGGCTTCTTAACCTTTTTCATGAGATTTACAACATAGACACACATTGATATTACAAAAGTTAAGCTAGGAATCTCTTCTTCTTTTTTCTTCCCAGGAATTCTTATGTTTTCGTTTCTGCTTTTCAAAAAGAGAAACATATTATGGACTAAAAATTACACGTTTCCATAATTTAAAACGACCCCACAAAATTTCTAGAAAGAAATGTTTAAGTTAAAGAGTCAAATATCACAATTCAAGTCTATACCGAATAAAAACCTTTTTATGCATTTAAATTCTCCACACATTACTCGCTAATCATTAACGAGAAACAACATTGTCTATAGCCTTGGATAAAAATCTTACATCATCTCAGCCAAATTTTTTTACTGGTTTAGGAGATGTCACCATCATCATTTGAATATTTTGAGAATATGCTATAACAGTTTTACACAAGCGCACACACTCACTCCTCACTCTATGAATTTTTTCGACGATCGGTATCCATCATCTTCATCTTTATCATGTCAGATATTGATAAATCAAATTTCTTGTGATTTCATCATTTTTTCACTGTTGATTTAATGGGTGCAAAATTAACGGTTTACCAACAATAGAACCTTTTACATTGTTAATTCGACGGTGAAAAATGATGGAATTACATGAAATTTGGTGTATCCACATCTTACATAATAAAGATGATGATGATGGGTGCCGATCGTCGAAAAAAATCGTGGAGAATATAGATTTTCTGCGCCACCTAACAAAAAAGCTTCTGGGGCCTCTCTCTCTCTCTCTCTATATATATATATATAAAGGAGGAAACGGGTCCTGCATGCCCAAACTGCAGCGGCCTCTCACATGGGCTAGTGGGATCCAAAAGCTTAAGTACAAAACAGCCAGCGGTTTCCACTGATCCATGTGAGAGGCCACTGCAGTTTGGGCATGCAGTGTCCTGCAACCGCGTTTCCTCTATATATAAATATATAACATAAGTTGTAATGGTTAATAGCTGAATTTGTTCCGGAATTGGAAATCCGGTAAAGGACTTTGAAGAATTTATTTAATCTTTATGCTGAAGTCAACAATGGTGAAAGAGAGTTGATTCAAGGTCAAAGTAAGAGCGCATGGAATAGTGTATACAGTAAACATGTCAAATATTATATAATATTTTCTTTCTTTCTTGCATTTTTCTTTTCAGCATATTTGTCCGTACCAATGAGGTGGCTAAAGTTTATTTTAGAATAACGGAGGAAAGAGACCATCGCAGGGAATTTACTTCTATGACGTCGAAAAGATACGTCCTCTAGCAATGTAAAAAGTTCTATTGTCGGTAAACCATTAATTTTGAACTCACTAATTCAACAGTGAAAAAGTTGTAGAATCATATGAAATTTGGCGTACCAACATCTTAGATGATGGATTCCGATCGTCGGAAAACACGATGGAGGGCGTATTTTTTCGACTCATAGAACGAAATTCCCAACTTTCCGCCCTTGTTCTCTTTAAAAAAATGAGATGCCAAAAAATATTTGCACGTTTAGGACAAGACATGACAACTTTTGCATGTCTGCCAAAATGAATATAAGAGAACTTTGTTTAATTTTGACTAATAATTGCATTAAGCCCAAAAGGCTAATGCTCACTTCTACTTGTTGTTCCTAATTAATAATCTAACTTGAAGTATTGTTTGTTAAAATACATTGGACCCATATGGAATCCCCTCTTCTCTCGTTTAGTCAATTTGCATGTTTCTAACTTGCAATAAGCTTTGTCATAATTCTATCTCTTACCAGTTCTTCTGCTCATTGAATTATATCACAGTTTGAAAGGAAAGAAAGATGGCTAAAAGATCATTGCTACTCAGTAAAATGCTTCACCTGTTTTGAATCAAATACCATTTCTTCTATACACCCAAACAAGTAGCATGCAGACAAATGATAAAGTAAAATCTTCATCCTAGTTATTAGAATGATTAGAATTTAATGAGTGCATTGAGATAGCTTTGTTTGACACTCAAAATAAGAGTCTACTTCATCAATATAACGTATGCTTGCTTTTGTTTGTGAAGAAATGAATCTACTCAAGACTTGGTAAATTTATAATCAAATTATGCCATTGCTTCTGGCTTCCAATATTGAGTCATAATTTATTACCTTTTGAGGATGCTTATATATATATATATATATATATATATATATATATATATTAGAGAGAGAGAGAGAGAGAGAGAGAATAATGGAGGAAAAAGGCCGTAGGAGGCTATTTGCGTTGGGTGGCGGCTATATATATAAGGCTATTTGCGTTAGGTGGCGTGTGTGTGTGTCTATATATATATATATAAGAATAATGGAGAAAAGAGGCATTCCTCTTATGGCGTCGAAAAAATACAACCTCCACCATTTTTTTCGACGATCGGCATCCATCATCATCATTGTTATCATCTAAGATGTGCATACACCAAATTTCATGTGATTCCACCATTTTTTCACTATTGAATTAGCAATATAAAAAGTTCTATTGTCGGTAAACCATTAATTTTGCACCAACTAAATCAACGGTAAAAAAATTGTATAATCATATGAAATTTGGTGTATCCACATCTTAGATGATAAAAATAAAGGTGTTGTATGCCGATCGTCGAAAAAAATCATGAAGGGTGTATTTTTCCGACGCCATAGGAGGAAATTTCCTCCTATGGCACATTTTCTCCATTAATCTCTCTCTCTCCCTCTCCCTCCCTCTCTCTCTCTCTCTATATATATATAGAGAGAGAGAGAGGGAGGGAGAGGGAGAGAGAGAGAGAATAATGGAGGAAAGAGGAATAATGGAGGAAAGAGGCCATATGAGGGAATTTCCTCCTATGGCGTCGAAAAAGTACACCCTACGTCGTATTTTCCGACGATCGGAATCCATCATCTTCATCGTTATCATCTAAGATGTGGGTACGACAAATTTCATGTGATTCTACAACTCTTTCACCGTTGATTTAGCAATGTAAAAAGTTCTATTGTCGGTATACCGTTAATTTTGAACCCACTAATTCAACGGTGAAAAAGTTGTAGAATCACATGAAATTTGATGTAATTAGATGATAACAATGAAGATGATGGGTGCCGATCGTCGGAAAACACGACGCAGGGCATACTTTTTCGATGCCATAGGACATCTTTCCTCCATTATTCTCATATATATATATATATATATATATATATATATATATATATATGAAAGTGATGCTTTTATACTCCAAAAGCATAATTCCCTCCTATGGCATCTTTCCTCCATTATTCTCATATATATATATATATATATATATATATGAAAGTGATGCTTTTATACTCCAAAAGCATGTTCAAATCTCTCGTACTATATTTTAAAACTAGAGAATCAAAATCAAACTTTCGTAGAGAAAAAGGAAAACAATTTTTTAATTTATTTTTAAGGTAAATTTCATCAAAACGATCACGAGCTTTTGTCTATGTTCTCAAAACCATCCTGAAGAAAATTCCCATCACAGAAATCCTCTAACGTTTACATCCGTTAAATTTTATCCCTGCTGCCGTTAGATTTACAATTTTTAATAAATTTTTAATACCCAAATTGTCCTCCTTTCAAATTAAAACCTCTTACCTTCAAAACCTATAATTTCTATGGCTACGAGGGATCGGCTCGAACTCCTCGGGGGTCGCCGGCGGCCATGACTCTGATTCGTAGTAGCTGAGGCAGACGACATACTCAAGACCACAGAGGACATCTGCGGCGACGGAAGAGACGGTGGGCCCTGCGACCGAGCGGAGAAAGAAGCCGAGACAGACGACGAAGAAAGAAGCGGAGGAGACTACGAGAGTGGGGTTGAGGAGAAGTGTGAGAGTTGGAGGCAAGAGTGTCGTCAAGATGGCTACTTTGGTTAAAAAAAAAGAAGAAAAGAAAGTGGAGAGAAGTGGGTTAATTATTTCTCTTTTTTGTTAATTGAAATTTCTTTTATCATAGATTTTTATTTGTTTGTGTTTTTGAAATGGATTTGATTGTGGCAGAAGTTGGGAATGTTGTTGATCAAAAGAATAAGGTTTGTTGTGAAGTGGTGGTAGTTGAGAACAAATAAGAAGAACAAGAAGAAAAGAAAGATGATTTCTTGTGGGTTTTTTTTTCTTCTTCCAATTGGGGGAAATTGAAATTATGAGTACTTGTTCTCAAAATCTTGCTATGATTTAACAAATGCAAAAGCTGGAGATTTAGTTGATCAAAATAATGATTTTTGCTCTGAAGAGGTGACAACATAAACCAAAGAAGAAAATATTGATGATAAAGGTGAATTCTTTGGCAAAATATGTTGTATTCTTTGTGTGTGTATTTTTTGTAGGGTTCCTAAGCATGACAACAAGGTTTCGAGTGGCATCATACATACCAATTTAAAATTTTGTCATGCTAAAAGAACCCTAATCTAGAATCTTTAACTAGAGATTTAGACGATACATATGTAAACAACTTTACAACTAAGTGAATGCGGAATACAACCTTTGTAGACCGGTCCTTCACTTCAAATGCTCCGTGTAGAAGTCCCTTCGTTGCGAGTAATGATCTCCCGAACTCTTGAGAGGCTCCACAAGGTGAAAAATGCATACTTGCTTGAAGTCTTCAAAATCGAAGATGTTCTACGTCGAGGAGATACTAGCCCAAACTATCTCTTCACTAATTAGGGATTAGTGAAGCTAACACCCTAAACTAAATGGCTAATCTAGTAGAGAATGATGAAGTAGGATTTTTGCTCGCTTTAGAAATCTTTTTCTCACTATTTTTCTTTATCTCTCAAAAAGCTAGAGAGCTCTCTTTTGAGCTTGAAGAAAATGAAGCAAATAATAGATAAGATAGTTCATGGCAATCATGGGTGAGAAATATCTCATATAACCCTTGTAGAGACATAACCCTAGTTAAACATAATGGTTAGCTTTATAAATATCTAAAGCAAAACAAAAATGGTGGACTAAGTCAATGGTTATCAACAAGCCTCTCCAAGCCTCCAACCATGACAAATTCCACTCAATTTTGAATTGCTTAAATAAATAAAAACCTTAATATTATCTCATATATGGTGTAAGTCTCATACACCCATGTTGCATATATAAACTAGCATGACACAAAAATACATATCACATATATATAATTTGTGAACAAAAAGAAAACAATACAATAAACATATATCACATATATGTTAAATGTATCAAAAGTGAGAAATAAAAATACTTAAGTGAGCATATATTAGTTAATGTAATTTAATATATCAAATATATAATTAAACATTAAATTATTAAATCAACACTTGATTTAATAATCCGACTATATCACATATAACCGACTAATATAATATGTATCATTTTATCGAATCAACACTTGATCCGATAACCCGACTATATCATATATAACCAGCCGATATCACATATCGCGAGAATAGAATACGGTATCACATACACGTATTAATCTCGGTCCCGCACATATCACATATGTGCTCCTACTTCGTTTTGCCTGAACCAGTAAATCTCTGTGTAGAACTCTAAAGACTCGTCAATACGCCGGCAGTAGGTAATGATTATATCAGGCATCCACAAGCCGTCAGCGGTATTAGCTGGACATAACAGCTATCCAGGTATTGAGCGATCAGAAGATCAACAAGAAAGCCCGCTCTAACTCCTGTAAAGCCTGTCAGTAACACTACCGTACAGTTCGGTCTCTTCGTCTGATATGTCGCATATCCAGTTTAGGGGTGGTGTCCGTCAGACCCCAGTAACCGATAAGTCGTACCGATGTGAGGCTCATAACGGGTCGAGAAACTACTGATAACACTTACCAGTAGATCTCCATATTAGCCCTGGCCAGGGACTTCCTGTTATAGCCAATCGAGCACAGCGCAACATCAACCCCCAATACCGGGAGAGACGAAACCCTTCCTATCGCTCATTACCTCCATGTGATTTGGGACTGTACCCAAAAGCCACATTTTTGCACGTTCTCTTGAATGTGGTAAGGTGGAAATTAAAGCACAGTGGGAATCACACAAGACTCTATGACGATCTCGGGTTTACAGACTAACATGTACCAGTGTTACCAGAGAACTGCTATCTGACGATAGGTATAATACCAACTAGGAGTTCTCGGTGAGTCCGTTCAGTGTACCCAGTCTCCACTGAACACCCGTATACCATCTTTGATGTCAAACACCAATGGATATGGGATCATCCATCGCCCATATGGGTCAAAAAGTGTATACGCTAGTCTTTTCTGGAGTATCGATACCCTGTCTTGATACACCCTCGACTAAGAAAAATTATAGGATGTACTTGTGGACTACCCTGACCCCACTAGTATGATCTCCATCATAGTCCTAGTAGTCAAGTACACATCCTAAGGGCTTTATCAACATGTGAGAGCAAGATAGTATCACAATACAAGTAAATATGTTAAGACAAAGTGCAACGAGATAGCATACTATCATGTCGAGCAAGAAAGTCCTCTTTATATATATCCAAGCATCCACTATAATATACATCACATGTACAATAATGGTCTCTAGGGCATACATATAACTAACAATCTCCCACTTGCACTAAGGTCAGTTGTTATAGTATCTCATACCCAACATCTCGAAGAGTCTCTCAAATTGTATCTGGGGTATGGCCTTCGTGAGTGGATCCGCTGTGTTGTTCTTCATGTCAACTTTCCTGACCTTGATCTCCCGGAGATCAACTATCTCCCGGATCAGGTGATACCGACTCAGAATATGCCTGGATCGCTGATGGGACCTGGGTTCCTTAGCTAAGGCCACTGCTCCATTGTTATCATAATACAAAGGTATTGGATGCTCAATCGACGGAACCACTCCAAGTTCGTTTATGAACTTCTTCATCCAGACAGCCTCTTTGGTAGTATCGTTGGCAGCGATGTATTCAGCCTCCATCGTCGAGTCTGCCACGGTTTCCTGTTTGGAACTCTTCCAATAAACTGCCCCTCCATTGAGGGTAAAGACAAATCCCGAGACCGACTTAAAGTCGTCCTTATCACTCTGGAAGCTCGAATCGGTAAAAGACTTTACTTGGAGTTCTCCGTTACTGTACACCAAGAACATCTCTTTAGTCCTTCTTAAGTACTTGAGAATGTTCTTCACAGCTGTCCAGTGACTCTCTCCTGAATCTGCTTGATACCTACTCACTACACTTAGTGAGTATGCTACATCGGGTCTGGTACATAGCATCGCATACATGATAGAGCCTACTGCCGAAGCATAGGGTATCTATTGCATGCGAGCTCTCTCCAAATCAGTCTTGAGAGACATCTCTTTGGAGAGAGTGAGTCCTGTGATCGTGGGTAAATTCCCACGCTTGGATTCTTCCATACTAAATCTCTTTAGTATGGTGTCAATTTACCTGGATTGGGACAATCCCAGTATCCGTTTAGATCTATCTCTATAGATCTTAATCCCCAAGATGTAGGAGGCACCACCTAGATCTTTCATTGAGAATCTATGTGATAAGAAGAGCTTGACCGAGTGCAGCATAGGAACATCATTTCCTATCAAGAGTATGTCATCTATGTACAATACTAGGAAGACAACCTTACTCTCTGCCACCTTCTTGTATATACAAGGTTCATCTACGTTTTTGATGAAGTCAAACTCTTTGACTACCACATCAAAACAGATGTTCCAACTCCGCGATACCTGCTTTAAACAGTAGATGGATTTAAGCAGCTTGCACACTTTCCCGCTCCACACCTTCCCGCTCCTCCCACTATCTACGAAGCCCTCTGGCTGAGTCATGTACACGCACTCTTCTAAATCACCATTTAGAAATGCGGTCTTAACATCCATTTGCCAAATTTCGTAGTTATGGTATGCAGCAATGGCAAGTAGGATCCGAATGGACTTAAGCATAGCCACTGGAGAAAAGGTTTCATCATAATCCACACCTAGTCGTTGACGAAAACCTTTTGCAACAAGTCTAGCTTTGAAAGTCTCAAATTTTCCATCTACACCAAGTTTCTTCTTAAAAATCCTCTTGCTCCCGATGGGTTTTACCCCTTCAGGTGCAACTTCCAAAGTGTATACTTTGTTGGTGTACATGGATTCCATCTCAGATCGCATTGCATCCAGCCATTTCACAGAGTCCCCACTCGTGATGGCCTGCTCGAAGCTAGTTGGGTCATCATCTTCCATGATGCAATCCACGCTCCCACCATCAACGAGAAAACCGTAGTATCTTTCAGGTGGATGAGAAACCCTACTAGATTGGTAGAGAGGCTGCGGTTCGTTGGGGACTATCGAATCCTCTGGTTCCACTAAATCTTCAGTTGTAGTTTGTGCTGCTGGAACTTCTTCCAGCTCTACTTCTTCGCCACTAATTTCTTTTGCAAGAAATTCCTTTTCTAAAAAGGTGGCATGTCGAGAAACAAACACCTTTTGTTCCTCGCTGTGGTAGAAAAGATATCCATGCGAATGTTTAGGATATCCCACAAACTTGCAAAGAACTGACCGCGCCTCGAGTTTGTCCGGATTTTGCCTTTTGACATAGGCCGGACAACCCCATATCTTAACTCTTTTAAGACATGATCTCTTCCCATTCCATATCTCATATGGTGTGGTAGGTACAGATTTAGATGAAACTTGATTCAATAGGTATGCAGCTGTCTCAAGCGCATAACTCCAAAAGGAAATAGGTAACTCAACGGTGTTCATCTTAGAGCGCACTATATCTAATAGGGTGCGATTCCTTCGTTCCGATACACCGTTGTGCTGTGGTGTATAAGGAGGAGTAAGCTGAGAGAGAATCCCATTCTCTTTTACATAGTCTAGGAACTCATTGCTCAAGTATTCTCCTCCTCGATCAGATCGAAGGATTTTAATAGTTTTGCTCATCTGGTTCTCAACTTCATGCTTATATTCTTTGAATTTCTCAAAAGTTTCAGATTTGTGTTTCAACAAGAGCATATGTCCGTATCTTGAGAGATCGTCAGTGAATGTAATGAAGTACGAGGAACCATTCCTGGCATGTGTAGATATGGGACCGCATACATCACTATGTATCAGTCCTGAGAGTTCCGTAACTCTTTCTCCGTGTCCAGTAAACGAAGTTTTGGTCATCTTGCCTTTGAGACATGAATGACAAGTTTCATAAGATGATAATTCGAACGGATTCAAATATCCATCCTTATGTAACTTGGCTAGTCATGTCGCATTGATATGACCAAGTCTACAATGCCATAAGAAGGATTCGTTCATTTCTGAACTCTTTCTCTTGTGTGTGTTTTGTATGTTAAAAACTGTGGTTTGATTTAGAACGTATATGCCATTATTTAACGAGTCTGATCCAATCAACTTTTGATTCAGGAAAATGTTCATAACATTATCCTGTACTACAAAATTATATGCTTCTTTATTTAATAAAGAAACTGATATAAGATTGCATATCAGGGTCGGTATGTAATAGCATTCGTTTAGAATCAATATATTACCATTTGGTAATACAAGGTTGTTGGGGTCAAAATTTGCACCCCGGTTGACCAAGTCAAAGTTAAGGTCAACCCCAAGCCAGGTGGGCCTAAGCCCAGGTCAAGCGGGCCTATGCCCAAGTCGAGCCCGCGGCCAGCCTCCCCATGCCAACATAAAATCATGTAATAAATAATTTTAATGTAATTTTTTTATGCATGAATGGGCATAAAGCCAAATTTTTGTAAAGCCCATGGCTTATATGCAAAAAGAAATGGCACATTAGCCATGGGATGGGCAAAATGCCATTTTGTAAAGCCCAAGGGACTATATGTAAATATGTAAGCCTATATAAGGCAACATGATGATGAATAAAGCATATACTTTTCATTTTTTCTAAAACTCTAGGGTTCTTTGTACCTCCTTCTCCTTCCTCAAGGTTCTAAAACCTTCTTTCCACTTTCAATTAAATCAAGAGTTTTACTCTTCCTTTTCAAAAACTAAATAGTTTTTCACCACAAAACCCACAAAGGGGAACTCAGATCTCCCATCAGATCTCAAAAATAAGAGATTTTTAAAATCTCATACTTCTTGTTCTTCAAGATCCAGCCGACAGAAGAGGAGGAAGGAGACCCATCTCTAAAAAATCCCACTTTGGGAAAGATCCAGGGCTCAAGGGAGAAGCCCCTTCATCAGCTTCCAAAATATCTTAGGAGTTCAACTCCATAAGTCAAATCGGGAGCACAGCTCACAGTGCAGGGACCAAGTCCCTTTTACTGCTGACGCCTAGCGCCCACGTACCAGGCACGTGGGGCGCTGGCGCCTTCTCCCACGTATCCTTTGGACGCCCTTTCCCCTTATATATATATAGACACACATACATATATACATACAAACATATACACACACGCACACACATACTCCACGACACTGTCCGTGTTAGAAAAAAAATTTCTAACGGGGTGCTGCCCCGCATCCCTCAAAGGGGCTGTTAGCCCTCTTGACCCCCAGCCCGCTATCCGGGTAGCGGGACCCCCGTAAAATCTCTGCGGGGCCCCCGATATATCCAAAACCTCTTCAAAACACAACACTACACATTGAGTTCGCATGACCAGTTTAACCCGTTAATCGGAGGTTCTCTCGCTCCAAAAGCGAGGGGTAATTAACGACAGCTTAGTCCGCGGCTGCCGGAGATTCAGATCCACATAATTAATAAACCCCAGCCTACCCTAGGCAGAGGGAATCTGTAACGCGCCTGACAAGTGCGCGCGTATTCCCATCTCAATGGGGTGACGAAAAACACCCTACAAAGGTGATATTCGCCAACTGCTTTGGCTGCAATATTTGCACCATTCTCTACTCTTACGGAATGATCACCCATTCCCAGTTCTCTACCTTTCCTTAGCCCATGTAACATATTACATATATGGGATCCCAATCTGGTATCTAATACCCAGGACGTAGAATGAACCGAGAAACAGTTCTCAATAACTAACACACCCGAAGAAGATGCAACATGTTTATTCTTCGTTTGGGCTGCGTGGAAATCCGGATATGTTCCTATTCCCTGCTCAGTCTTATAACAATTATAAGAAAGAACGGAACCAACATTCTCCCGCCCAGTATAACAAGCGGGTTCAGTCAATATATCCATATTATTATCTTGATTAAGGCCTGAAATGGTCGCTACGTGGAGAAAGAGAGAAGAAAATATTTTAGCGTATGCTCTTGCAAAATTTAGGTTGGTTATTATCTTATCTAATCAGGATGGCTCTCAGTGTTTTTATCAAATCTTCCTTCAAACCCTAAAAGGTAAGACTAGTCGAGCACCTTACAAGTTCGCCAATCTTTCAGCCAGGCCAGTGTTGGTACTTTGAAGGAGGTTTCCCGTGCTTTCGCACGGACCTAATTAAAATAAATCTCGTTTTCCCAGGGGTTTAACCCCGTTAACACCTTTCTAGACACCTACTTGATCGGCTAATTGTGATGTGTAAAACTCTCCTACGAGTAACTCTTACTCACAGTGGGTATCGGGATCCAACTATTTCATAGAAGGTATGCAATCTCATTTCAAATTTCAACACTTGAAATTCCCGATAATGTTTTTTTCCCTAACTTCTTATGACCTTGACAAAGGCCAACAAACCATAGGATGCTAGTCAAGTTCAACTCGTCATTTCCTGATTGAATTAAACCCACCCGTGCGACCCTTGACAAAGGCCAACAAGTTCGTACGACCACCCTAATCCAATCGCATCACATGCATAAACAGATAAGTACTAGTCAGCTACCGCACACTACGCCTTGACAAAGGCCAACAAGCGCAACACGAATACTAAATAGTCTTTATCTGAAATGACGGAGGGCTACGCAGGTTTTTAAGAAAACCATGAGCGTAATGAACTTGATATCGTTGTAGAAACGAGTGATTTTTGAAAAGGAGTGTTTTTTAGGCTTTTTACTGGTCTTGCTAAAGAGGTCACTCTCGGTGAAGGGATCTCGGCTCTTTCCTTATCGAATAAGGTGCAGGATATTTCACAAATACCGCTATGCAAAGTAAGACTAAAAGAAGCAATCAAAAGACAAAACCGAGTGGGTTGTAGCATCTGCTAGCTTTTGCTAAAGAGGTCACTCCCGGTGAAGGGATCTCGGCTCTTTCCTCATCGAATGAGGTGCTGAATATTCTACAAGGAATACCACTATGCAAAGCAAAAACTAGAGCCATCCTTTTTGAAAATTTGATTCTACAATATCTTTTAGGTTTCTTTTCTTTCATTAATCTCATTAATGATGTCCCATCATTTATGCTTTCTAAGCATCACAAAAAAAACGAAAATACAACGTACGCTTATGCCATCCGCTTTCGCCACAGTGTCCCGTTATGCATCGTTAGATTACTTAACTAACGGCATAGCGGGACGGGACTAGCGCGGGTGTAAAAACATAAGCAACGTTTATTATATATCATATATATAATAATAAAATATTCGTCTCAAATATATAAAGTGATCACATCATAGAATATCAGCAGCAGAAGATAACATATGAAATATTGGATATACTAGGAATTCCGTGTTTTAAATTAAGCCAGTATAAAACACGGATTCCACGGTCGCGATGAATAGCCAAACCCACATCCCTAGACCCCTACGAGAGCGGCAAGCAACCCTACCAATTCTAGAGTTAGGAGACCCGGTCTCGACTCCTCGAGATGGTCTCCCACTGGACTCTAGAACCCGGTTACTTATGCTCCCTACCTTGGGTCTATCCTAATACGGAAAAGTAAATAATATACATCGATGGTAACATCATCCTCGACCTGGAAGTGCCCCAATAAAAAAATATTACATACATTGAATTTTACATGAATGAAAATAAAAACTCTCATCTCACATAAAACCCCCGGCTATTCAAAACACGACGATCCAATATAACATATCACAGCAATATATAACATCACATGTCATCAATGTAAGTAAATATGCGTATCCCAATTGTCGTTTACATATTACAACGAAAACGGTAATACACCACATATTACACTTACGGTCGCAAAAAAGAAAATGTCAAACTACAACATTTGGAATCCACAATCACCTTAGACATCATAAACCCGAAATATCACATACTTCGGATTTCATGCCTAACCATATGAATTCCACATATTGTATCACATTTCATAAAAAGGTAGACGACGTTAAACATTCCGATCGAATCAACGAATTCCTAAAATTTTCCAGAGAGCTCAACACTTGAGCAGTGTTAGAAATACCCAGAACCATACACCAGTGCCCATGGACCACCAACTGAAGGCTCGTCCCAAGCCTCTCAAGTGGCGCCGTGGAACCGCCGCCAAAACCATGTTTTGGCCGCGGTTCCGCGGTCACTTAGACGAGTTAGGGACTCGTTCTTCAGGTGGGTCCATGGAATTACCTGCATGATTTTTAGAGTATTTTTAACATGGAAAACTCCAACTTTTTGAAAAATTTTCAGAGAGGGGTCCAAAATTGGGTTTTCGGGGTTCGATCGGATTTCTAATTTCGTCTAGACAACGCCTAAAGCTCTAGCTTGGTTCTGATACCACTGTAGGGTTCCTGAGCACGACAGCAAGGTTTCAAGTGGCATCATCCATGCCAATTTAAAATTTTGCCATGCTAAAAGAATCCTAACCTAGAATCTTTAACTAGAGATTTAGACGATACGATATGTATACAACTTTACAACTAAGTGAATGCGGAATACAACCTTTGTAGACCGGTCCTTCACTTCAAATGCTCCGTGTAGAAGTCCCTTCGTTGCGAATAACGATCTCCCGAACTTTTGAGAGGCTCCACAAGGTGAAAGATGCATACTTGCTTGAAATCTTCAAAGCCGAAAATGATCTACGTCGAGCAGACACTAGCCCAAGCTACCTCTTCAGTAATTAGGAATTAGTGAAGCTAACACCCTAAACTAAATGGCTAATCTAGTAGAGGATGATGAAGTAGGATTTTTGCTCACTTTAGAAATCTTTTTCTTACTATTTTTCTTTATCTCTTAAAAACCTAGAGCGCTCTCTCTTGAGCTTGAAGAAGATGAAGCAAATAATAGATGAGATAGTTCATGGCAACCATGGGTGAGAAATATCTCATATAACCCTTGTAGAGACATAACCCTAGTTAAAGATAATGGTTAGGTTTATAAATATCTAAAGAAAAACAAAAATGGTGGACTAAGTTAATGGTTAACAACAAGCTTCTCCAAGCTTCCAACCATGAAAAATTCCACTCAATTTTGAATTACTTATATAAATAAAAACCTTAATATTATCTCATATATGGTGTAAGTCTCATACACCCATATTACATATATAAACTAGCATGACACAAAAATACATATCATATATATATAATTTGTGAACAAAAAGAAAACAATACAATAAACATATATCACATATATGTTAAATGTATCAAAAGTGAGAAATAGAAATACTTAAGTGAGCATATATTAGTTAATGTAATTTAATATATCAAATATATAATTAAACATTAAATTATTAAATCAACACTTGATTTAATAATCCGGCTATATCATATATAACCGACTAATATAATATGTATCATTTCATCGAATCAACACTTGATCCGATAACCCGGCTATATCATATATAACCGGCCGATATCACATATCGCGAGAATAGAATACGGTATCACATACACGTATTAATCTCGGTCCCGCACATATCACATATGTGCTCCTATTTCGTTTTGCCTGAACCAGTAAACCTCTGTATAGGACTCTAAAGACTTGTCAATACGCCGACAGTAGGTAATGATCATATCAGGCACCCACAATCCGTCAGCGGTACTAGCTGGACATAATGGCTATCCAGGTATTGAGCGATCAGAAGATCAACAAGTAAGCCCGCTCTAACTCCTGTAAAGCCTGTCAGTAACACTACCGTACAGTCCGGTCTTTTCGTCTGATATGTCGCATAGTCTAGGGATGGTGTCCGTCAGACCCCAGTAACCGATAAGTCGTGCCGATGTGAGGCTCATAACGGGTCGAGAAACTACTGATAACACTTACCAGTAGATCTCCATATCAGCTCTGGCTAGGGAATTCCTGTTATAGCCAATCGAGCACAGCGCAACATCAACCCCCAATACCGGGAGAGACGAAACCCCTCCTATCGTTCATTGCCTCCATGTGATTCGGGACTGTACCCAAAAGCCAGCTTTTTGCACGTTCTCTTGAACGTGATAAGGTGGAAATCAAAACACAGTGGGAATCACACAAGACTCTATGACGATCTCAGGTCTACAGACTAACATGTACCAGTGTCACCAGAAAACTGCTATCTGACGATAGGTATAAAACCAAGTAGGAGTTTTCGGCGAGTCCTTTGCTACTGTGGTTTTCCTGCCCCAATGCTTATTGCTACGACTGAGGAGAATGCGGGTCGAAAATTCTACGCTTGCTATCATTTTCCTTGAAAATGTAAGTTTTTTGTGTGGAGAGACAAGATGAGACCTAGGGTTGTGCAGTATGTTGAACAACTGCAGAGAGAGAGAGAGAGAATGAAGCATTTCAAGGAAGAATTGTGCAATTGGAGCAAGATTTGAGAATTAGTTGGGAAGAAAATGCAAATGTTGTAGTCGGTGTTGTTGATTTAGAGGCCGTTGTTGGCTTAGAAGCTGAACAATGGATATGGCTTAAGATTGTGTCAATTTTAGTGGTTTGTCTGTATTTTTTTATATGCTGAAGCTGTTGAGAAAGTGAAGAAATGCAGTGATGTTAGATACAACGTGATCTCTGTGAACTTTTTGTTGTGAAAATATGAATGTATGAAATGCTATGATCCAGTAATATATATGGACATATATTTTGCAGTTCTTTGAATTCCAGTTTCTGTTTGTTGATTAATGCACACATCTAGCAACACTAAAAATTTGAGTTAGTGTTGTGATTTTTTTTTTTGAGTTAGTGTTGTGAAACTGTTATATTTTGAGCTGGCTCAAAAAGGGTTCGAGCCGGCTCAAATTGGCCATGAGCCGTCTCAAGGAACCAGAGAAAAAATGACTATTCTAAAAGATTTATGAGATGGTTCAAACATCTATGAGCCGACTCATCTACATCGGCTACTACGACTCGGTAAGTAAATTTAATTTCTCTACCAAGCACTTGGTGTGCGTATATACAGCAAAAAGCAAAAGCTTCACACATCCTCAAATCTTCAAAATTTATACAAACACAATCCTTGCATACAAACAAAAAAAATTCTCTCAAGCATTTATACAAACACATTCCAAATATCATTATCTTCAAAATCTATACATACATATCTCAAATACTGAACAACTCAAAAAAAAATTCTCTCTCAAGAATTTACACAAACACATTCTAAGTACCATTTTCTATTCACACTTCTTAAACCCATTAAAGAGCATCTTGTGAAAAAGGCGCATGGTGGAAGAAACGGAGGAAGACTTGCAGGCGGTCTCGATGAGGATAGTATAGATGAAAACGTCGGGGGTGATGTCTCTCTACAGCATTTCGTCGAGCAGGTTTAACGTTTGGAATATGGAATCATGTAGCACCAAAGATAAAATGGCTGCCTCAGAGACATTAGATCGAACACCTATCCTGCACTTAGCTCCACCCAAACAAAAGAAAATTTTGCTTCAATCTCTTGATCATAATACAAATTTCCAACTCAAGAACCCCATCAAACTTATAGAACTCAAACATGTAGAAATTGATTTCTTTTCTTGTAATATTTCTGAAATCTGTAATTTTTAAGAATCAATAATAATAATAATAATAATAATATTAAAAATAAAAAAAATTCTGGAGGAGAGGATTTGTGGCGTGTCATCATGTCACGGGAGTATTTGCAGTAGGCGGAGAGAGAAAGGGACGGAGAGAGTGGTGGTGGACTGAGCGGCGAACTCGACGAAGATGGAAACAAGCACGAGCGGCAAAGCCCAGAGAACTGCTGCGAAGCGAGAGACGAAACCGTGACCATCGCTGATGCCGCCGCCTCTATTGCCGAGCTTCTCCTCCTCTTCTGCTGCTTCTGCTTCTTCTTCTTCCTCCTCTTCCTTTTAAACAATAAATTAGAGGAAAAAGAGAGAAAGTGTATTTTGATCATTTGATAATAGATTTAACGGCCATAGGGTCACCGGGAAGAGGGGGGAGCGGGGGTTGTGTTTAACAGAGGTAACCTTAGAGGGTTTTCTGTGATGGAAATTTATTTGAGGGTAATTTTGGAAACACAACCTAAAACTTTGATGAAATATCCCTTATTAATATATAGATAGCTATGTCACTGCAAAGGAGTCAGAGATGTTAAAGTGCCCTAATACTTTGTTCATATGGTTTGTGTGTACTGCCAACTTTGCTACTGGATGTCTAGTTCTTTACAAAAAATATATATGAAAATTAGTGAAGAGGTTTTCTGGTAATAATACAACCATTCATTAAATAACAAATACATATACAGGTGTCAGTTTTCCAACGAGTGATGGACGATTGGAGCCCATCATCGGACAATAATTTTTCAGTAGAGAGAATCCAAATCCAAAAAGAATAGGATACATCGAAGGTCTTATCAAGGATTGTATGCAAAGCCTACCTAGGAACCATGGTTTATGATATCATAGGAACGGAATAATATACAACGTTTATCGAATAAATCTGAACCGTTTATTTTAACCGTTACTTTAAATGGCGGTTAAAATAAACGGTTCAAATTTAACCGCCACTTAAAAAATAGGTTAAAATATTTAACCGTTATTTAAAATAGCGGTTAATATTAATAAAAGAGAAAACCACCCCAGCAGTTTCAGCGATTTAGGATTTTGAGATCGAAATTGGACGATTTTTGCTATGATTTGATTCTTGCTAGGTATTTTCTCGACTCTTGGATCGATTTAATAAAGTAAATTAATTACTTTAATTAGTATAGAGTTTGTTATTTTTTGGGGATTTTTTAGAGTTTTCAGATGTAAATTGGGTTTTTTTTCTATGATTTGAATTGCAATTATTGCTGGGTATTCTCATATTTCTTGGATCGATTTTATAATATAAATCAATTGGTTCTATTGTTTCTTCGTCTGTTTTCACTGCTATTTGTTGTTCTTCTTTTTTCATCCAAGATTGATATTAACCGCTACTTGAGGTTCTGATTTGTTGGATTCTTTTTTATTTTAACCGCTATTTAAAGTAGAGGTTCTGATTTGTTGGATAAACCGCTACTTTAAGTAGCTGTTCTGATCTGCGGTTTTGACATTTTTTCATCTAACATTGATGTTAACTGCTATTTCTGATTTGTTGGATTCTTTTTTTATTTTAACCACTACTTTAAGTATAATTTAAATATAAACTGTTAGATTTAACTGCTGTTTAAAATAGCGGTTAAGTATAAACGGTTTTAATTTGTTGTATAATTTTTTATCCAACGTTGATGTTAATCGCTACTTAAAGTAGTGGTTAAAATCAATGTTGTATTAAAAAGGAATCCAACAAATCAGAACCGCTTTTTAAATTAGCGGTTAATATCAATGTTGAATGAAAAAAGAAGAATAAGGAAGAATAGTAGTGGAAACAGACAGAGAAACAATAGAACTCACTGATTTATGTTATAAAATCGATCCAAAAAATATGAGAACATCCAGCAACAATCACAATTCAAATTACGGGAAAAAGTTCTCAATTTACATATGAAAAGCTTAACAAAAATTCCCCAAAAAATAACAAACCTTATATCAATTAAAATAATTAATTTACTTTATGAAATCGATCAAAGAATCAAGATAATACCCAGCAAGAATTGCAGTTCAAATCATAACAAAAATCGCCCAATTTCAATCTCAAAACCATAAACCGCTGAAACTGTTGGGGCTGTTTCCTCTTTTATATAATATGAACATCTACTTTAAGTAGCGGTTAAATATTTTAACATATCTTTTAAGTAGCGGTTAAATCTGAACCGTTTATTTTAACCGCTACTTTAAATAGCGGTTACAATAAACAGTTCAGATTTGTTAGACCCAAGATCAGACCAATAATATTTAGCCTGTTTTAATTTTTTTCTTAATGCATTCTCCAAGAGGACATCTTAAAACAACATAAAAGATTTAGAATGATATATACAAAATATCAGGAAAAGGAAAAAAAAAGTTACAAAGATTCATATAAATATGAAAGGTTTATGGGTGTTACATGTGTATATATAAAAAGCTTAAATTAAAATAATTATATAGCTCGGAGAACTAACATTAACGTTTCCAATTATGTATTATCAAACCAAAACCCAAAAAAAGGGAAATATGGTCTAACTCACGATACTTGAAAATCAAATTGGAAAACTTTCCTGCCAAAAAAATCCATGAAAAACTCTCAAGATCCAATGAAAAACTCTCAAGATCCAATAAATTATAGGTTCAAGTGTTTATAGTACAACCAATCACCTTTTACTTTTTAATATTCTTATAATACCCTTATCAATTTCTGGCAGATGACCACTACATTTAGTAGATAAACTGTTGTATCTGATAAATGTAGCAGTTATTTGCTAAGTGTATCAGTTAATGTGAACGGCTACATCTGATAAATATAGCAGTTATTTGTTAAGCGTAGCAGTTAATGTAAACTGCTACATCTGATAAATATAGCAGCTGTCTGTTAAGAGCGGTAAATATAGCGGTTATTTGCTAAGTGTAGCAGTTAATATAAACTGCTACATCTGATAAATTTAGCAGTTATCTGTTAAATATAGCAATTTACCTGCTAAATATAACAGTTATCTGCAGAAGTTGACATGGGTATTATAAGAATATTAAAAAGTAAAAAGTGATTGGTTGTGCTGTAGGAACTTAAACCTGTAATTTTTTGGATCTAAAGAGTTTTTCATGAATTTTTAAAATTATTTTTCTTATCAATTATCCATGGATTACTGTTCATACGCATACAACTTTAGTTACAGTGCATTCTCACTTTTCAGAACTAGGGTTTGCACGTACGTGTCTACCCCCCACTCGCACACAAATGGTTTGAGTTGGAGAGTCGGTAAGCTAAGAATGGAAAGAGGGCTTTCCCCGCCCTCTTTGGAACATTTTACAAAAAAATTTGAACATCTAGTTTTAAACCTGAAGATGTGAATCATTTTATAAGGTGAATAAATTTTCCCATTTTATTTATTTAATAGTTTATTATTATATGACTTGGATGTTGTAATTTCTTATATCTATATTATGTAAAATATATGAAGAGTTAACTTACAAATACTTCAGCATTTAAATTGTTTTACTATCGCATACGAAGATCGCGATATCTTTTAAAATCTCAAATTTTCTTTTTTCTTCGGTTTTTCAATATTTTGTTTGTTATGGGAAAAGAAAATCACGAAATGTGAAAAAAAAAACCAATTTTTATTGTTTTTAAAAAAATTTTAACATTTAGCATGCTCTATAGCACATGATTATGACAAAATTTGAAAAATCTCAAAATTACTGTTTTCTTCGATATTTCAATATTTTGCTTGCTGTAGCATAAGAAAATCATGAAATTTTCAAAAATAAAATATCTTTGTATTTTTCGGTTTTTCAATATTTTTCCATAAGAAAATACCAAAATTTTCGAAAATCTCAAAATATTTTATTTTCTTCTTTTCAATCTTATGTAAGTTGCATATCGCACATGAAAATCATGAAATTTCCAGAATACTCAAATTTTTCTGTTTTCTTCGGCTTTTTCATAATTTTCATGTTGTAGCATATGACAATCATGAAATTTATAAACATTCCAAAATTATTTATTTTCTTCTTGTAGCACATGACAATCATGAAATTTATAAACATCCCAAAATTATTTATTTTCTTCAAATTTATAATATTTTGCATACCACCACAAAAAAAATTACGTAATTTTTCAAAAATCTGAAACTTTTCTGTTTACTTCGGTGTTTTATATTTTGGTTGATATAGCATATGAAAATGACAAATTTTCGAAAAATAGCACAAAATTTTAGATTTTTGTTTGATTTTCCAATATTTTGCTTGTAACAAAAATCGTAAATTTTTTTAAAATCCCAAAATTTTCTGTGTTGTTCGGTTTTTCAATATTTGCTTTCTATATAGCACATGAAAATCGATGAATATTCAAAAATCACAAAATTTTCTATTTCCATTAAATTGTCAATATTTTGCATGATATGCACATGAAATTCACGAATTTTTTAAAAATTCAAAAAAAATTATTTTTTTAAAATTTCAATATCTTGCACGATATAACAAATGAAAATCGTGAAATTTTCAAAATTCTCAATATTTTCTATTAATTTTGTTCGATTTTTCAATATTTTGCTTGTTATATATAGCATACAAAAATTGCAAACTTTTCAAAAATATTAATATTTTATGTTCTCTCTTTTTTTTAACATTTTGCTTTTTATTTTCTTCGGTTTTATAATCTTTTGTATGCTATATAGCTCACGAAATCAAGAAATTTTCAATAATTTCAAACTTTTCTGTTTTTTCGGTTTTTTAAATTATTTTGCATGTTATATGGCATACTATATCCCAAAACATTGCGATTTCTTCGGGTTTTCAGCGTTTTTATTGCTATTACAAACAAAAATCGAAATTTTTTTAGAAAACTTAAATATTTTCTATTTTATTCAATTTTCAATATTTTGCATGATATAGTATATGAAAATCGTAAGATTTTTGAAAATCTTAAGAAAAAATTGTTTTCGTTATTTTGCCTACAGCACACGAAAACCATGAAGTTTCAAAAATCTTAAAAGTTTTTGTTTTATTTGGTCTTCCAATATTTTGCTTGCCAACGCTATCAGAGAACTTACGGGTGTCAAGAATACAAAAAACCATGTGAAGTAAAATAAGAAAAGGTTGCCGATTGTATTAAGAATCTACTAGAACAAAGAAATCTGGTCTAGGTAACCGAGGCGAATGGAAATCCCTACCAACACACGAAAAACATGAAATTTCAAAAACTTCCATTTTTTTGTTTTCTTTAAATTTTCAATATTTTGCACACTACACACGAAAAGCGAGAAAATTTCAAAAATCTCAAATTTCTTTTTTTTCTTTAGTTTTTCAATATTTTGCTTGTTATAACATACGAAAATCGCATTATCTTCAAACATCTTAAGATTTTTTCGTTTTCTTCGATTTTTCGGTGTTTTTTTGTTATGGTACACAAAAATCGCAAAATCTTCACGAGTCTTAATAATTTCTGTTTTCTTCGGTTTTTTATATTTTATATGTTATAGCATAAGAAAATCGAAATTTTTATTGTTTTTCGATCTATTTTTTAAATATTATGCATGTTAACACATGAAAAAAATTCCATGATCCAATATAATAAGAGAATTAAATAGAGGTTAGATAACAATTTTTCTACTAAGTCCAAGCCAGACAAAAGAATATTCCAAGAAATAATCTCACATATCGCTTTATATATATTATAGATAGATGCACCTTTTATTTGATAGACAAGAATGAGACCCCTATGCTTGTTTGAATTTTGAAATTTTGTTATAACATCAAATGGTTTAAAATGGTATTAAAGCTGTCCAGATTCATTTCGTATCGTCTCTTTACATTGCAGAATGCTGGGCTTTCGATCCCATCACCACATCAAGCATACAAGATCACACAATCACACCGGAGAATATACATATCGGGTTTAAAGTGATTCGATCTCGGTCTACATCTATTGAGGAAAAGAAACAAGCATGAAGATTCTATCAACAACCGAAAGTCAACACAATTCTCTCACATCTTATCTCATTTTCTGCCCTCACACCATAAAAAAAGATGGCACAACTCTCGCACTCACAACACTACATCTTTCAAGCTCACCGTCTCTTGTCCAAGAGAGAGAGAGATAATGTTACTATCGTTATACTATCCATTATCTGACCCATGCTATCATGCCCCGCTTCTCAAAAGACGAGAAGCGAGAGTGGACAAGATCCACAACGTACTCACATCGAGAAGCACACATTCCCAATATGAATACGCTAAACGTCTGGATAAGTAAATAAATAATTTATAAAAAACCAAGAATTTAAAAAAAAATAAAACAAAAGTCCAACAAAATTTATTACATGGTTGATGGAAGTCCTTTTCGGGTCTCCGTCAGATGTTGTCTTCCGTCGATCTCCCGGTGGATTTTGGAGGTGGTCTCCTGTTGCGTGTAGGTCTCAATGGGTTTTGAGGAGATTGGTGGTTTGAGGAGTTTGCGCCGAGTACCTGCAAGGAAGTCCCGGGGTGGTTTGGTACCACCGAGGACCCTCCGACGATCAAGTTAGCACGAGATCCGGGCAGAGTAACGGCTAAGTGGGGTGAAAAAAGCTTACTTGACCCCTCTGTGATGAGGGTTTATATAGTGGTGGCAGCACGCAGCAGCAGGCGCGAGAATCTCGCCGGCAGTTACGCTCCCGACGTCACGCCCGAGTAACGAGCGGATCGTCCGTTAATGGGGATCGTGATGGCATGGAACGTGGGATGTTGCCGGCGGAGAATCTGCGCATGGAGAGATTTGCGGAGCGGCGGTTACGCCTGTGAGTGGTGGGGTTGGTCGGTCGGAGGGACCGAGGAAGAATGCCTCGGCAGGAGAGCTCGGGAACGAGCGGGGGGGCCGAGGTATCTTGGTCCTGTGGTAGCTCGGGGGCGAGCTGAGAGGCCGAGGAAGCCAATTTGCAGGGGGCTCTGAGGTGAGCCAGCTTGCGCTTACAGGTCGGGTACATGGGTGGCCCGGTCGTCCCCTGCGGGCCCTTTCTTCTGAGCTCTGGGACACGTCATCTGCCACGTGTCATGATCTGCGAGGTCGCCAATATAGAGCATCATCATTAGCCCCCCACTCTTGTTCCGACCAGCTGACGGGTCGGGTCAAGAGCGGTCTGCCGGGTCGCCCGGGGTGAGCTCTATCTCAAGATTTCGTCGGGACGCGTTCCCGGGCTGTCAGCTGTCTTTTCTGCCAGCGAGTCAGGGCGAGATCTCTGCATTTAAGGAAGGTGCGCCGGTTCGTACATCCTGTCACTGAAGCGACGGTCAGCGTGTGAAGCGTCGATTGGCCGACGCGACGTGTGCAGACCTACGGCGTCTGATGGGATGCGGCCCAGTGTGGGAGCGACAAGTGGAGCGATTGGGGCCGTTGGACGCGAGGAGGTGTTTTGGCGGGAGATGAAGGGCGCCATTGGATGAGGGCAATTGCAGTGATAAATAGGGGTGGGGCCCACTCCAGGGTCCCTACTCCTTCATATTTCCTCGCTCTAAGTCCTGGTTGCTCGGCACTCTTCTTCTTTCTTCTGCTTTCGTTCCCCGAGGATCTCTCTTCTTCAGGTTAGATGTCTTCTTTTGCAGAATCTGTAGATGCCATAGGAGTAGGTTCTAGGGACCCTCTAGTTGAGCCTGAGTCTTCCCGGGGAGCAGGGGTCAAATCCTCTTCCCGGGATCGTGCGGCGAGGGTAGCCCCCAGGGAGAAGGCGGTAGACGCTACCCCTGGCGCGTCGTGTTAGGTGAGGCATGAGAACGAGCTTGCCAACGCTCCGGCTCACTTCCACATCCCTTCACGTTATACGCTTCGTCTGGTCCAGGAGGGAGAGAGGGCAGACCAAGTACGGGGTAGGGAGATCGCCCTGTATTTGGAAACTTTTTGGGGTGGAGTGTGCCTGCCCTTCCCTTTCGAGGTCGTCGAAGCGCTGAACTTCTTCGGGTTAACCCCTGGCCAGTTAGTGCCGAACTCATGGAGGATTCTTTTCGGGTTCCTGATCCGCCTGAAACTACAGGCGGTTCCCTTCAGCCTCTCCATCCTTAATTCTTCCCTTGTTTTTAAAAATCATCCTGGGGGCCGAGTGGGCGACCCCGGGTGGGTCTACCTCTCTTTTAGAAAGCGACAGGGAGGCGCCGCCGGGATAGGGGTTGTTGCCCTGCCTTCTTCCATTCACGACTGGAAGAAGAAGTTTTTCTTCGCCGTGCCGCCCGAGGGCGAGGACTGGCCCGTGCCCACCAATTGGTCGAGGGAAAAGTGCTTGCCGGGGATCCAGTCCAATGACCCCGCCGCGGTGAGAGTGGCGTCGTGGGATCCCGTCCCCGGATTTGACGTGTTGCTGTCTGAAAGGGTCCTGAGTTGGGCCGGACTCAGCCCCATCGGGTTCGTCGGTAAGTTAGGCTTGCTTTTTGGCTTGTACATTGCATGTGCCACTGACTTCTTTACCTTTGGTTTTGTGCAGGACCCATAGATATGGACGAGCTCCAAGCCTCCATGCGTCAGCCGAGAAAGGTCACGAAGGCTGGAGGCGCCAGCTCTTCCCGTTCGAAGCTTGCCCCGGCTCCTTCGGCTTCCATCCCAACGCCTCCGGTGGCCGCGTCCCTTGAGCGTTTGCGGGTGGATCCCGCCCCGGGGCCTAGCAGAGCGCCGGGCCGGAAGCGGGCTCGAATTCTGGAGGACCCGGCCTCGGAGGAGGAGCCCGGCTCTCCATTGGAGCCACTCAAGAGGGGGCCTCGGAGACCTCCTCGGGGCCCGTCCTCGCCGATCATGGTGGAGGAGGGGGGCCTCCGGTTCGCGGTTCCCTCGGGGCTATCTGTCGCGGATAGCCTGCTGCACGAAATAGAGAGGTAGGCAGGGGGCAGGGTCCCCGGGGGGACCTTTAGGGCCCAGATGGCGTCCATCGCCCAGGAGTCCGTGCAGGTAAGTGCTCGGTTGCTTGTGAGATTTGGTACTTCTTTCGTCTTCCTGGCCTCTTTCTTATTTTTTCAGGTCCTCCAGCACATCGCCCTTGCCTTACGCATGGAGGCCGAGGTGATAGCCCCGGCGATGGAGACCGTGAGCCAGCTTGCCTCGCTGGAAGAGAGCTCCAAGCGGAAGCTGGAGGCGGCGATGGCGAAGGTTGCCGCCCTGGAGGGCGAGGTGGAGGCCGGGAAACGGGAGGCTGCCCGGCACCGCGAGACCGCCGTGGCTATCGAGGTCAAGCTTGAGGACGCTCAGGCGCTCGCCGGAAACCTAAAGAAGACGGTAAGGACTCTCCGGAAGGAGCTGGGGGCGGTGGTCAAGGCGGCGGAGCAGGCTGGCCTCTCGGCGGCGAAGGCGGTGGAGGGCTACAATAAATTGAAAGACTTCTATAACGACTTAGCCGTGGCCACCACCAGCATCTGGCACGAGGCCCTCGACGCCGTTAAGGCCCGGATGCCGGAGTTCGCCGATGAAGAGCTCCGGGCTGAATACCCCCTCGCGGACGCCGATGAGCAGGGGGAAGAGATTCCTGATGAGGAGTTGGCCGAGGACCCTGCTCGACTCGTGGTAGATATCGAGGACCCCGAGGTCGTGCCCGGCCCCGAGGCCTGAAGCCCCCGTCTTCCTCCTCCTTTTATTTTGTAAGCCTCCGGGCAGTTTGTAAGGCTGGGGAGCCCAAAATACCATTTGTAAAGACTTTGCTTTTGGTAGTAAAATTTTTTGTTTCATCAATTAGCAATCAGTTTGCACTTTATCTTTTGTTTGTGAAGAATGCTTGTAAAATATCTTTGTTTGCATTGTTGGGCTTCCATGTCAGGTCGGCTATCTGTCTAGCGATCGTTCGTCGAGTTGATCGATCACTTGCCAAGTGTGCCAAGCGCTGCTGAGAAAGAGGCATCTCCATGACCCCGAAGTCGAGGGGGGATTGCTCAGACTTGGATAGACCTGATGTCCCTTGTTGGGACTTCGGATCCGCTTTATGTAATGGGCAGAGGGATGTCCGTCATAGTTGTGCCGAGCATGAATGGGCTCAGAGGCTTCGTTATGAGGGCTACAAAACCGCGGCGTCTGTTGGACAGGTGGATGCCTGCTGGGTATGACCGGGCAGGGAAGCTGCTCAGTTGCCTCTTGGCGAGGGCTTTGATTTCTGGCGTTACGAGCAGGCAGCCACCAGTCGGGGATGGTCAATCGAGGGTCGGGCTCGACTGCCTCTGGGAGGACTTTTGATCCCTGGCGTTGCGAGTAGGGAAGCTACCAGCCAGGGATAGCTGAGCAGGGTAGCTGCTGAGCTGCCACTAAGTAGGACTTTGATCCTTAGCGTTAGAGGGGCCGTCGGAGGCCTGCTAAGGATAGCCGGGCAGTGAAGCCGCGCGGTTGCCTCTTGGCGAGTGCTTTGATCCCTGACGTTGCGAGTAGGGAAGCTACCGGCCGGGGATAGCCGAGCAGGGAAGCCGCTCGGCTGCCTCTAAGGAGGACTTTGATCCTTAGCGTTGGAGGGGCTGTAAGAAGCCTAGTAAGGATGACCGGGAAGTGAAGCTGCGCGGTGGCCTCTTGGTGAGGGCTTTGATCTTTGGCGTCATGGGTAGGCACCTACCAGTCTGGGACCACCAAGCGGGGTAGCCGCTCATATGCCTCTTGCGAGGTCTTTGATCCCTGGCATCAAGGGTAGGGAGCTATCAGCCGGAGATGACCGAGCAAGGGTCGGGCTCGGTTGCCTCTTGCGAGGGCTTTTGATCTTTCAGGACGGGGACCGAGCAGGGTTACTGCCCAGTGCCTCTTGGCGAGGACTTTGATCCCTGTCGGTTGTGGTAGGAAGCTACCAGCCGGGGATAGCCGAGCAAGGGCTCGACCGCCTTAAAGGAAGACTTTGGTCCTTAGCGCGGGAGGGGCTATAAGAAGCCTACCAAGGACCCTTGGCCGAGCAGGGTTACTGCCCGGTGCCTCTTGGCGAGGGCTTTTGTCTTGAAGGATAGCCGAGCGAGGGTCGGGCTCAACTGCCTTTGGGAGGGCTTTTGATCCCTGTCGGTTATGGTAGGAAGCTACCAGCCGGGGATAGCCGAGCAGGGTAGCTGCTGAGCCGCCTCTAAGGAGGACTTTGATCCTTAGCGTTGGAGAGGCCGTATGAGGCCTGCTAAGGATAACCGGGCAGTGAAGCTGCGCGGTTGCCTCTTGGCGAGGGCTTTGACCCCTGGCGTTGTGAGTAGGGAAGCTACCGGCCAGGGATAGCCGAGCAGGGTAGCTGCCGAGCTGCCTCTAAGGAGGACATTGATCCTTAGCATTGGAGAGGCCGTAGGAGGAATGCTAAGGACGACCGAACAATGAAGCTGCGCGGTTGCCTCTTGGCAAGGGCTTTTAATCCCTGGCGTTGCGAGTAGGGAAGCTACCAGCCAGGGATAGTCGAGCATGGAAGCTGCTCGGCTGCCTCTACGGAGGACTTTGATCCTTAGCGTAGGAGGGGCCGTAGTAGGCCTGCTAAGGATAACCGGGCAGGGAAGCTGCGTGGTTGCCTCTCGGTGAGGGCTTTGATCCCCGGCGTTGCGTGTAGGGAAGCTACCGGGTAGGGATGGCCGAGCATGGTAGATGCTTGGCCAATTCTTCATAAGGTTTCGCCCGACCATCCCGTGGCAGGTATGGGGAACAGGAATGGTCGCGGCGAGCGTGCGTGTAGCATGCGCATTGAATGCGCGGGGAGGCGGAGCGCCAGAGTCGCGTCGTTTCGATTCTGCCAGAGAAGGCTCAATGATCGCCGCGTGGTAGCGACTTTGCGGGCGAAAACGGGCAATTGTTGGGTTCCGTTGGGCCGCAGTGGGCTATATAAGGCTGCGGGAGCATTGGTCCTTCCTTTCTTCGTAAACAGATCATTGAGAATGGAAGACTTCCCCTTTACCATCCCCGATATCATTCACTTCGAAGACGTATACCTCTATGATCAGAACTGCACCGAGGATGATTAGAACTGCACCGAGGACACGATACAGTTGGTCTATGGGAGTATTGAAGACCACTTCGGCCGGCTACTCCCCCAGCGCTCCCCCTGCTGCAGCTGCTGATGTACTCCATCTGGAGGGCGTCGCCGGGGCTTTACAACCCTTTGTCCGAGCAGCTCTACGACGAGGCCGTGGGCAAGCTGCGGTCTCTGAGGTGCTTCGGCCTGATCTCCGCGAGTCGGCTGGCTCGCTTGGTGGCGCTCGTCCGTGAGTGCTATGAACTGAGGCTCGAGGTCGACGTGCGCGGGGGGAATCGAGGGCTGAGGTTGGATCTCGCGAGGCCTCGGCTGGCGGAAATATTTATTGAGTACCATGAGCAGTTCTCTCTGCACCCCCTTCCCCCGCTGTTGTAATTTTCTTTTTCTTTTTGTATGTATGGCTGAGGAGCCCATAATACCTTCTTGAATAAATGAGACCTTTTCTTATTTTTCGCAATGTTCCATTGATCTTTATTAAATTAACAACAGACCCTAGGAAGAGTTTACATTGCCCTTAAAAAAAGTACATGCTAATAGATGACCTCATTAGCGTGGCCCGAGCTCCCCGGAGGCTTGTTGGTCTCCGTGCTCGGCACCGGGTACGGGGCTCCCTGGGCTCCGGATTGGTCATCTGCCGAAACGAGCATGATTTGGCCAACGGTCACCTCGGCGGGAGAAGGACGCTGCTCCTGCTCGCGGTCGCCCTGCCGCTTATCCCTCAGGTAGGCGATGAGGTGCCCTGATCGGATGAGCTCCTCGATATAGTTCCGGAGTTGCTTACAATCCCCCGTGGCGTGGCCCAGCGTCCGGTGGAAGGCGCAGTAGGGGCCCCGGGTTCGCTTCGAGACCTGATGCGGGATTGGAGGGAACTTGAAGAACCCCTCACCCTGGGCCTCCTCTAGTAACACTGCGAGGGAGACATTGAGCGGGGTGTACTCCTGGAACTTCGGGTGATAAGGCTGCTAATGCTCTGGCTTCTCTTCCCGAGCCTTCTTCTTCTGGTCGGACCGTTCTGCTCGAGAGAGGTTCGCGTTCACCTCGGACTCGAGCTGGATCTCACGCTCGGTCTACGCCTTGACCTCGGCCATGCTCTTAGGCTGCGCCAACGCAAAGGAGCGCAACCACTCCTTGTACCTAAGACCAGATCTGCACGCCGTGATGAAGGTCTCGTCCCGGTGCTCGGGGACCTCAAGGAGGGCGTTATAGAAGCGGGTGACGTAAGCTTTGAATGTCTCCTTGTCCCCGCTCTTAATTGTGAAGAGGTAGTCGAATGTGCGCTTCTGTCAACGGTTCCCGACGAAGTGGCTGAGGAACTGAGTAGCCAGCTCGTCAAAGGTCGAGATTGAACGAGGCTTGAGTCTTCGGAACCAGTCCCGACCAGAGCGGATGAGGGTGGCTGGGAAGGCCTTGCACTGGGCGGCGTCGGAATGGTCCTGAAAGCTCATCCCTGCGGTGAAAGCATCTAAATGGTCTTTCGGGTTGGTTTTCCCGTCGAACAGAGAGACCTTCGGGGGCTTGTTGCGCGAGGAGACGTGGACAGCGAGCAGTCCCTCGATAAACAGCTTGGTGAGCGAGTCGACGACGTACTTAGCCCCGTCGCCCGAGAGGTGACCTTCCTGGCGCATGCCCTCGATCTTCTTTTCGAGGGCGTCGAGTTGGCCGTGGTACCCCAAGGATTCGGCGCCTTGTGATCCCTGGCCTCTGCTGTGGGAAACCTGTATCTGGGCGCGGCCCCGGTTCCTCCCGATGAGGTTCCTCAGATCCCCAGGCGAGGTGGCCCTCGAGCCGTCATGGCGAGCCCCTTCTGTGCGACTCCGTCGAGGGAGGGGGTGTCGATCATGCCTGGGGACAGGCAAGGTGACCGACATCTCCTCAGGGGGGTAAGGGTCGCAAGGAGGCTCGAGGCGAAGCGCTCTGGCGGCGGATCTTGGTGTGGAGCTGTGGGGCGCCCAGCGGGCCTCAGGAGGTATCAGCCTATGAAATCTGTGGCGATGGGTCGTAGCCTGCCGGTGGTCAGCCGTGCCGACGAGGGCAGAGCCTTCTGGAGGCGGAGGAGCGACGATCTGGGCCCCTGGCCTGGCCGTTTGGATGCGGACGAGCGCCTCCACGAGGGACTATAGCCGATCTATTCGGCCGGTGAGGGCGTTGATGACGGTCGCCGGAGGAGGTTCATCCGCGCCTCCGATGAAGGGGAGGCGGCTGGTACCTGGATCTTCAGGGTGATCGCTTGCCATGTGGATGGAAATCGGAAGGCCAACTTTGTTTTTTGTAGAGTTTAGTTTCCCACAGACGGCGCCAATTGATGGAAGTCCTTTTCGGGTCTCCATCAGATGCTGTCTTCCGTCGATCTCCCGGTGGATTTTGGAGGTGATCTCCTGTTGCGTGTGGGTCTCAATGGATTTTGAGGAGATTGGTGGTTTGAGGAGTTTGCGCCGAGTACTTGCAAGGAAGTCCCGAGGTGGTTTGGTACCACCGAGGACCCTCCGACGATCAAGTTAGCACAAGATCCGGGCAGAGTAATGGCTAAGTGGGGTGAAAAAAGCTTACTTGACCCCTCTGTGACGGGGGTTTATATAGTGGTGGCAGCACGCAGCAGCAGGCGCGAGAATCTCGCCGGCAGTTACGCTCCCGACGTCACGCCCGCGTAACGAGTGGATCGCCCGTTAATGGGGATCGTGATGGCATGAAACGTGGGATGTTGCCGGTGGAGAATCTGCGCATGGCGATATTTGCGGAGCGGCGGTTACGCCTTTGAGTGGTGGGGTTAGTCGGTCGGAAGGACCGAGGAAGAAGGCCTCGGCAGGAGAGCTCGGGAACGAGCGGGGGGGTCGAGGTATCTTGGTCCTGTGGTAGCTCGCGGGCGAGCTGAGAGGCCGAGGAAGCCAATTTGCAGGGGTCTCTGAGGTGAGCCAGCTTGCGCTTGCAGGTCGGGTACAGGAGTGGCCTGATCGGCCCCTGCGGGCCCTTTCTTCTGAGCTCTGGGACATGTCATCTGCTACGTGTCATGATCTGCGAGGTCGCCAATATAGAGCATCATCAATGGTATAAATAGATAACTGAATACAGGTCGAAAATTTCAAAGACTAGAGATAAAAAGAATAGTCTTGAACAAAAGGCATGCTGCGACTGAAACTAGAGCTTGACTTGAGTAGAAAGGTAGTTGTCCTACTCGCTCGGCTCGACTTCGTATTGTTTTTGGTTTCCTACCTCAAAGTCACCTGACGGACATTCCCAAACAAAAATAGAAAACAAAGAAAATAGAATGTCCGTCAGTGAACTATAGTTCGGTAAGTTCCTAATTTTAAAAAAATAAAGAGTGTTTAAAAGAAACATGATATATATTAAAAAAAACAGAAGGAAACAATCAATCACATATAAATAGCAATAGATATAAAGCAACAGTATCATGATATTTATTCTCTAAATTGTACCATCATGTTTTAAGTTTATAAGTTTGACCAGTGAGGGTTTTACACGTAACGAGAATATTTTGTTTCTCCTCGGAACAACAGAAACACGGATTCAAGAAATTCATGAGTTAATAATGCATTGTCCTGTAATATTCGGGACCACGGCGATCATGTATGTCCACCGTTACACATGAATACCCCCATTCGTTGAACTTCCCCATCCTCATTTCAATTAATTATTTAAATTCTAGAGTTTGACACAAATGCTAGCATGAATTCATGAGTACTTAATAAATTGTGGGTTATGTCAAGTTCATGAATTCATGAGTTCGTGAGTTTCAAGTGGTTCATGTCAAGTTTATGGATTCAAATATTCAAGTGGTCCATGCATTCATGAATTATATTAGATTCGTGTCAAACATAACAAGTAGACAGCAGAATTTAGAATAGCAGTAGTGTAAAGAAGAACAGAAAACCAACAAATAATGAACTCTTATGAAAATAGTTCCAACACGAGATATGTTGCCCAAGGTGTTAGGTAAACAACAAAAAAAAAAGAACGAACTCATTTGGGTTTCTGAATCTCAAATTATTGCGTTTTAAAGGTAGGTTTGAAAACAGTTTTTCAGGTTTGACAGATCAGAATTGATGTTACAACTTCAAAGGCACAAACGGGCAGTTTCAAGTCTTAATTTTAAAATACTTTCAGCATGAAAGTTTTAGATCAGAGAGTTTAGAAAATAACCCAACTGAGTTTACTTGATTCGGATTTCTAACGGATGAGCTGCATGGATTATGGTGGCGTTGCGCAGAGCAGGCCAAATGAGTTTCTGGTTTATCACATAACTTAATGCAGATTACATCGCTTTCTGAACGTTTTAGAATAAAAGGTGTAAATGAAAATTTTATATTACACACTGTAGTTATCTCAAAAGTCCGAGTTTACTCAATTTGGATTTATGTAGTAATAGATATGACTGTCCTAAGTTGGGTGTAAAAATCTGTTTAAACTACACTGTAAACATCGACTAAAAAAACTGTAACTCATAATCCTAAAAGTGAACTGAGCATAAATTTTTACAGCGGCTAGAAAAAAGAGTATTATTTTGCATAATTTTTCTTAGAATTCTAGAGGTGATTAAGATAATAAAATAGGGTCAGAAATCCAACTAGGTACAAGGATTCCTGGAACGGTCTAAATTTTCTTTTAAAAAGAACTTATGCTATTTTACCGAAAATGTTTATACCAATGACATAGGGTATCGAACAAAGGATCGTACAATAATAGAATACGTCAACTTAGTTAACATGATATAGGTATCCATGACGTAGGATGTCGAAAAATTGAAATTTAAATACAACCAACATGGTATTGACATCCATGATATAGGGTGTCGAAAAAGAATATGTTCAACACAAAAAATAAACCCGTGACCTAGGGTGTCGAATTAAACAAAATATAATGGATTTAAACGCAACGATTATGACATGGACATCCGTAACATAGGATGTCAAAACAATTAAAATTCAATATTAATCGTTATGAAATGGACACCCATGATATAGGGTGTCAAGATAAATATAAGCAAATTTGTAGTAATTGAATGTATAATCAACATGACAAAGGTGACATTTTGGTGTCAAAAATAAGAATATGAAAATTTTAGTGTCTAAGATAGAACCAATATAAAATAAAAAGATAACTTTTTTTTAATTAAAAGTGAGGGTTTTCAAAATTTGTGACAAAACTAAGATTTTTATTTAGGATTATTATTCTAAGGGGAATAGTGAGTAGAGAAGAGAAAGGAACTTATAATAATAGATCTTGATCTGTATATCAAGTCGCCAACCTAGTAGAGATAGCCTCGAAATTGGCTTTCGAGACTCCCGTTAAAGAATTGGTGGCCCCTTCTGTTGGATATATGTATCCCCTAGAGGCCATTATTTGATAGTGGATGTTTCGGTTTGTGTATATATATATTCAGAGGACATTCTTGCTCGACATGATAGTATGCTATCTGATTATTCTTTATCTTGACATGTTCACTTGATCATGCATATTACTCATTTGGTACATGTTGATAAAACCCTTAGGATATTTGCTTGTCTACTGTGATTATGATGCAGATCATACTAGTGGGACATGTGTATTTTATAAGAATATCCTTAAATGTTCCTAGTCATGGGTGTATTGAGACGGGGCATCGATATTCCAGAGTAGACTAGCGTATACGTTTATTGACCCATTTGATGGACGATGGATGATCCCATGTCCATTGGTCTTCGACATCAAAGATTGTATACGGGTGCTCAGTGGAGACTGGGTACACTGGACAGACTCGTCGAGAACTTCTATATAGTATTATATCTATCGTCGGATAACAATTCTCAGGTGACACTGGTACAGATTAGTCTGTAGACCCGAGATCGTTATAGAGTCTTGTGTGTTCTTCCACTGTACTTTGATTTCCACCCTACCACGGCTCTATTGAGTCGTGCAAACAGGTGGATTTTGGGTACAGTCCCAAGACACATGGAGGTAATGAGCGATAGAAGGGGTTTCATCTCTCCCGGTATTTGGGGTTGATATTGCGTTGTGCTCGATTGGCTATAACAGGAAGTCCCTGGCCAGGGCTGATGAGATTTACTGATAAGTGTTATCAGTAGTTTCTCAATCTGTTATAGACTATATATCGGCATGACTTATTGAGTTATTGGGGTCGACGATGCCATCCCTAGACTCGATATGCAGCATATCAGACGAAGAGACCGGACTGCACGGTAAGTGTTACCGGTTGGCTCTACAGGAGTTTTGACAGGTTCGCTTGTTGTTCTTCTGTTCACTCAATACCTGGGAGCCGTTACGTACAGCTAATACAGCTGACGGCTTGTGGGTATGTGATATGATCACTGCCTACTGCTAGCGTATTGACGAGTCTTAGAGTCCCACAAAGGGGTTTTCTAACTCAGGCGAAACGATGTGGGGGTGCATATGAGATATACGCGGGAGCTTGATTAAATGCGCGTATATGATACCGTATTTTAGTCAAGTGTTTTCTATTGGTCGGGTCGTACATGATATGACCGGATTATTAAATTAAGTGTTGATTTAATATCAAATGACCATTAGCTCATTTATTAAACCCTTTCTTTATTTTTGTATGCATGCATGTATGTATGTTTATATAGATATGTATGCACATATGCATTCATACATGTGTTATGGCTGATGATACATTGGAGATGGCTATGCAAGATTCATATGGAAACTATTATGATATTTTTTATTATTGAGTTAAAAGAAAATGGAAAATAAATCATGGGTTATTTTTCTTCTCTTCTACACACTTCTTAAAATATATTTTCTAACCATGGGTTTATTTCCTAATTATCTTTTAACTCAACCATCTAAAAAATATCTAGATATTTTCCTAGCCTAGGTTAAGAGTAAGTGTGACTCTCTCTTTTCTCATATTATTATTTTCTTTCTTGAGATTATTCTCTCTTGAGCTCAAGCGAAGCCATTTTTATCTCCTTCTTCCTCCAAGCTCTCTACCCTTTTCCAAGTGAGTGAAGAAAAAGGAAAGAAAGGTTTTTTAAGTGAGAACACTACCCACTTCACCAATCTATATTAGTCTAGCCCACTAGTGTAGCTTGTTTGCCTCACTTCTACTTAGATAAAGTGAAGCAAGGATCTTGAGCAAATGAACTCCGTGGTGGATCGCCGTGGATTTCGAAGGCTTCAAGCGAACCCGTTCAGACTCCAAGTAGAACTAAGGAGTCAAGGAGGAGAGGTCTACAAAGGTTGTATTTCTTTCCTCTTAGGGTTAGACCCTTACTAGTATATGATACTTGTTAGCTTTTACCCTAACTTACTAGTTCGATTCTAGGTTAGGTTTGGTTAGCACTTTAAATTTTTAAAGTTGTATGTTTGATGCTTGTTAAAACCTAGTGAGGGTGCCAAGCAAACCCAACACCTTCTTCTCCCTTAGCGATGATTTCCTTAATTTTTTTAGGAAAAAGGGTGTCACGACCTGGAAACAGCACGTGACCGGCACTTGAATCACGTAAAGTTTATAAGACCCCACCGTAACCCAAGTAAGCTAAAAACCAGGAATCTAAATCTTTTAAGTAAATAATGAAGGTGAAGTGTTGAAAAAGAGTTATTTATGAATTCAAGTTATGCTTTTTAAAGCGTAAGAAATTTTTATTGAAATACAAGTGGGTTGTAAACTAAAGTTTGAAAACATTTTCGTCGTTTAAAATTTGGGCAGCACCTTCTTTGTAAATTTTGATAAAAACCAATATATATACATAAATATAATCCGCATCCCCAGTCGGAAGCTATCTCATCGCCAATCGGCGGATTCACAACCACGCAGTATATACAACGTCTAACGCGAAAATCAACACAAGAAAAAGTAAAAGCAATACCAAAATCATCATCAACTCAATTATAAAGAATAACATACAAGACTCGCCTCTAAGTCCAAAAGAATATACAAGTTTGGTTTCTAAGTCCACAAATATACAAGTCTGGTTGATGGAGTTTTTTACTAGATTACAAATGAATATAATATACAAACGGCGGTTACGATCTGAAATGTAACCTACCTACTAAGCAATCACCCAAAAGAAGAAACATGCCAGCAAGCCGCTACTAATCCAAGCGGTCATAACTGCAAAAAATCTATAGCACAACAGGGGTGAATTGCCAACTCGTGAGTAGAAAACATTATCAGGTAAAAATCGAATGCATAATGATCTACCTAGCTCATACTGTATAATAATATCATATTATATGGTAACGAAAGTGAACGCGTATATATATAATATCGTGTTTGTATCAATATATGGAAGTAGGTCATCCATAACACACACACACACACACACACACACATCATCTAATGAGTGTCCATCAACAACACTCAAAATTCTTATAAAACAACTGAGTTTCCAGCATCGACACTCGAAATCTTCATAAATCCCGTGTCTAGTATCGACACGTAAATCCTCATATCTCAGACGCCGTCTCTCGAATTGACCATCTCTCAGGCGCTGTCTTATCGGATCGGCCCTCATATCCATCTGTATCATATCACTCCGGTCGGTATCCTCCGGATATCCGCCGAGTCCCATACTATCACCGTTAGGTAGTGTTCCTAGATAGGCCTAATACCTTTCTATATGATCTTCTTGCTCCTAGGTACCGTACCGGATCCACCATATATCCGCAGATGGTGACTTCTCACTTTTCGAATCGGATAATACCTGTAGTTCAGAACCGAGAAAACTTATGGTGGACACCGAAATATCATATTAAGAGAAAACCACATTTTTAAAACATTCACAAGTTTTATAAAACCGTATCCGCGATTTCTCAAATCTCAGAAATCCCATGAAAATGTTAGTTATATGTATGCCCTAGAGGCCATTACTGTACATACGATGTATATTGTAGTGGATGCTTGGACATATATAGGGAGGACTTTCTTGCTCGACATGATAGTACGCTATCTGGTTGCTCTTTATCTTAACATGTACTCTGATTGTCTCTATGTTACGTGTTGATAAAGCCCTTAGGATGAGTACTTGACTACCAGGACTATAATGCGGATCATACTAGTGAGGACAGTGTAGTCGCCAAGTACATCCTTCAAATGTTCTTAGTCGAGGGTGTATTGAGACAGGGCATCGATATACCAGAGTAGACTAGCGTATACGCATCTTGACCCATATGATGGGCGATGGATGATCCCATATCCATCGGTGTTTGACATCAAGGATGGTGTACGGGTGGTCAGTGGAGACTGGGTACACTTGACGGACTCGCTGAGAACTCCCAGATAGTATTATACCTCATGTCAGATGGCAGTTCTCTGGTGACACTGGTACAGATTAATCTGTAGACCCAAGATCGTCATAGAGTCTTGTGTGATTCCAACTGTGCTTTGATTTCCATCATACCACGTCCAAGAGGGCGTGCTAAAAGGTGGCTTTTGGGTACACTCCCGAATCACATGGAGGCAATGAGCGATAGGAGGGGATTCGTCTCTCCCGGTATAGGGAGTTGATGTTGTGCTGTGTTCTATTGGCTATAACTGGAAATCCCTGGCCAGGGTTGCTGAGATTTACTGGTAAGTGTTATCAGTAGTTTCTCGAACTGTTATAGACCTCATATCGACACGACTTATCAAGCTACTGGGGTCTGACGTTTATCACCCCTAGGCGAGATATGCGACATATCAGACGAAGAGACCAGACTGTACGGGAGTGTTACTGATTGGATTCTCAGGAGAATGTACAGGCTTGCTTGTTGATCTTCTGATCGCTCAATACCTGGGTGGCTGTTACGTTTAGCTGACCGCTTGCAGCTTGTGGGTATTTGATATGATCATCACCTACTGCCGGCGTATTGACGATTCTTTAGAGTCCTACACAGAGGTTTCTTGGCTCAGACAAAACGGAGTAGGAGCACATATATGATATGTGCGGGACCAAGAACAATACGTGTATGTGATACCGTATTAGATTCTCGCGATATGAGATATCGGTCGGGTATATGTGATATAGCCGGGTCATCGGATCAAGTGTTGATTCGATGAACTGATACAGATTATATTAGTCGGTTATTTGTGAAATAGCCGGATTATCGGATCAAGTGTTGATTCGATAATTTAATGTATAATTATATATTTGATATATTAAATTACATTAACTGATATAAGCTCACTAAAAGATTCTTTTTCTCACTCGGGTAATACATTGATATATATGCAATATATGTTAATTGTATTATTTTATTTTGTTACAATAAATATTGTATATGTGATATATAATATTGTAACATGTTAGGGTTATTAATGCAACGTGATTAGTGGAGATTAAACATGATTAAGGTTTGATTTGGGTTAATTTTTCTAGAAGCTTCTAGAAGCTTTTGTTTTGTTTTTGCAAAGATATTTTGTATAGATATTTTTGTAGATATTTGTTAACCAAACCCAACCCTTGACCATGGTTAAGTCTCTACATGGGTTAAGTTATCATACTTAACCCATGGTTGCATTTCTAACCACACTACACTCTCATTATTCATCACAAAAGAGTTAGCTTCTTCTTCTTCTTCCTTCTTGCTTGAAAAGCTTTCTAGCTTTTTGAGAGGTGATGAAAATGAGTGAGATTGAGAAAATAAATAAGAGTTAAATTCCTACTTCATCATCCTAATCTATCCTAGCCATTTAGATTAGGGTGTTCACTTCATTAGTGAGTGAGAGCTTGTGTTAAAGAAACTTCAAGGTAGATCATCTTTGTTATCGAAGATCGGAAGCAAGCTTGCATTTTTCTCTTCGTGGAGCCTCTCTAGAGTCCGGGTACTCGATGATCGCAGCGAAGGGACCTCAACACGGAGTTTTAGAAGTGAAGGACCGGACTACAAAGGTTGTAATCCCAAACTCTTAGATGTTAAAGTGTTTAACATGCTTTGTTTCGCCTAATCTCTAGTTTAAAGATCTTGGTTAGGGTTTTTCGGCACGTCTAAATTTGAAATCGGGCATGGTTGATGCCTTATAGACCCTTGTGAGAGTGCCTAGTAACCCTACAGAAAACACTATCTCATAAAACATAGCAATAATGGAATAACATGTAAAGGCACAGAATAGTATTAAAATGCATGCTGATATGAATTAAGCAGCAATCTAAGGTACAGGTAGACATATAGTATGGCAAGTTGTCACGTCGCGCTTCCCAAGATATGTAAACTACGGCACGTGACAGAGCCAACCATGCCGCCTGTAGTTAGGAATCATCCCTCCACAGTCACATTACGACTGTCTACCGGATATCAAGAACATAAAAATATATAATCTATCTATTACATGTCCATCTTCCACAATAAATAAAATCAAGAAAATACATAAAGTGGAAACGAATCCAAATCCATTAAACAATATCTGAATCATGTCCTAATATGGGCTCACATCAATAAACAAAATTACGGAAATAAATAAACTAAACATCTCTAATAATACACGTTCAATTCCTCATTGCTCGGCTTGATTGCTAAAGCACTCTTTATCAACCTGCGATAAAGATAGAGGAACTGGGCCATACAAAACCTAGACGTCAGTGCGTCATAATATCAAAATAACAGCAATGACCAGGATATAATGATATAAGTAAACAAGAATATAAATAAATAACACAGATATGAATAGTGAGCTATGTGTATGTATGGGTGTGTGATGTGTATTCTAAATTTGTGCTTCTAGGTTATCTATTCTAAATTTTTTTGAAATCAATTAATATAATCCTCATCGTAACCCAATAGTATATATCCCGTTCATTCCTCACAGGACCATAGTAACAGTATTTATTCCGTAACGCTCGGAAACACGGCAAACAATGATTTATTCCGTAACGCCCGGAAACAAGGCAAACAATAATGATTATTTCGTAACGCCCGGAAACACGGCAAACAATAATGATTATTTCGTAACGCCCGGAAATACGACAAACAATAATTTATTCTGTAACGTACGGAATCACAGCAAACAATAATAATATCCTCTTGAGTTACGTTTCGGTTACATTCTTGATTTCCCTTTCCCCCCCAGATTTATGTTCATGTCGGGTATTAACGATATGAATCTAATGCCAACACAGGATCAAGTAGGTACAGTTCTTGTCTATGCATACAACAAGTTACGTCCGTCAGAACAACAAGTCAGGATTGTCGGCATTAGCAATAAGATCCAAGTAACAAGTCAATTAGTGTGTCATGAACATATCATGTGATATATATTAACCAAATAAATGCCCCATGTGAAACTATAATCAATATCAGAACACGGTAAACACAACTGATACTAGGATGCATATGTATCTATCTGTAATAACCATTATACATCCATTACCATGTATGATACAAACTAGATAACATGTTCTACTGATGTAGTAGTATAATGATATTATGATGTTCCGGTATGCAACTAAATAAACGATTATTAGTACGGATACGAACGGATACCGTAAAACTATAAATCGGTAATATTTGCTGAATAATAAAACACATGCACTATTCTTATTCATATAGATATCGATATAATAATATAGCATGTTGCAAGTTAAAACTTGCCTAATCGGATCTCATGTCGAGATACGGATGCTACGCCCAACGTTGAAATAACGTCGTGATGCAAACTTACGCGCGCAGAACTAGACCTGACTGAGCAGTGACTTGACGTGGTGACTAGGTTGGACGACGACGGTGGCTGGATCGTCTAGATCGTCGGCGACGCGCGCAACTCCGGCGAGCCGATTGGAGAATCAAGAAACGATCAAGAAACGAAAGAAAGAACTGAAGAAGAGTGGGTGCTGTTGTGTTGGGTTCTGGGGTGGCGAGAACAGAGGCACGATGACGGAGACAACGACCGACAGCGACATGGCTGCATCGAAGGGGTGGCAGTAGATTCTTGGGTTTAAGATTAGGGTCGGGAAGTCGTGGGGTTGATGGTGGTGGTGGTCTGGGGTGTCGGGAGAGGAGAGAGGGGTCAGGAGGTGAAGGTGGATGTGATGGTGCTGGCGACGACGAGGTCTCCGACGAGGATGTGTAGGTTTCTGGGGTTGGTGTCGCGGGAGAGGTTGCTGTAGGGGGTCAGGGTGTAGGGGTTCTCGAGAATGGAGAGAGGGAGAGGAGGATGAGGCGGTGAGGGTGGTGATGAGTGTGAGGTGGTGAGTGTTAGTGATATATTCCCTAGAGGCCATTATTGTATAGTACTGGATTGTATATTATATTTTGGATGTTTGGGATATACACAGATATAATAGCAGTCTTGCTCAAAATGGTAGTATGCTACCCGGTTTGATTCTATCTCAATATATGTATATATTTCTTTTAGCATATCGCTAATATATATTGATAGAGCCCTCAGGATCTTTACTTGACTACCAGCGTTGTAATGACAGTCACACTAGTGGGGGCTTGGTAGTCTATAAGCACATCTTTATACTATTCCCTAGTCGTAGGATTATTGAGACAGGGCATCGATTCTCCAGAGTAGACTGGTGTATACGCTTCTCATCTCAGCAGGGCAGATGGCATGTCCTACAGCCATTGGTATGTTGTACCGGAGATAGTATACATATGCTCATTGGGTTATAAGTTACACTGGACGGACTCACGGGGGAACTGCTGGTTGGTATTATACCTATCGTCGGTTAGCAGTTCCCGGGTGGCAAGAGTACAAGTTAGTCCGTTGACTTGACATCACTATTCGTCTCGAGTGTGTTCCCACTGTACTTAGATTACTACCCTACCACGGCTCAAATGAGTCGTACAAACAGGTAGTGGTTGGGTGCAGTCCCGAAGCACTGGGAGGCAGTAGTGGTTAGATAGGATTCGTCTCTCCCGGTATTAGGGGTTGATATCACGCTGTATTCAGAAAGCCATTACACAAAGTCCCTGGCCAGGGCAAACGAGATTTACTGCTAGGTACTCAAGTAGTTTCTCAGGATGTATTGGGCTCTACACTGGCATGACTTATTGCGCTATTAGGGGTTTGAGAGTTACCACCCCCCTGGATCGATATGCGAAACTCTTAGACGAACAGACCGGACTGTACGGAGATTGTCACAGATAGGCTCGGTAAGAGTTCGGATGAGTTTGCTTATCGGCCTTCTTATCGACAGATATCTGGATAGTCGTTACGTGCAGCTATTACCACTGACGGACTTGTGGTTAAACCCACTGCCAGCGTACCGTCGAGTCTTTAGAGTCCCACACAGAGGGTTTCCCTGTTTCGGGCGAAACGATGTAGAAGTCGTATGGTTTTACGGCAGGGTTGCGATCATATACGTGTACTGGCTGCATAGATGTTTTTCGGACGGATAATACTAGTGGACTTTGGTTTAAGCCGGATTCTAGTATTATATTATTGGATTATTATTATCTCATTGTATTCGTATTTTTCGGAATACGAATATGGGTATGTATATACGGTAAAGGTATTCTTGTAATTTCACAAGAGATGCTTCTTGAAGGGGACATCTCATTATTTGGTTTATCTATTTTTAGAAATAGATTAATGAGGTGGAAATTGGAGATATTTGAGATATGGAGTGAAGCATGGCTTATGGTTTTGTTTATTGGTTTGGACTCACCATTCAAGCTGGTTGATATTTTCAATTGGAAAATATTACAAGCTTGAGGTGAGAAAGTCTATGAGCCATTCTTCACTTGAGACTTCACTTGTTCATTTGCAAATTTTCTTTCTCTCTCCAATTTTTCTCTTCTTCTTCCTCAAGACCTAAATCCCTCACATGAGTTGTGAACATTAGGTCTCTTGAGATTAAATACTCCATTAAACTCTCTACATCTTCTAAGCTACCTACCTTGGCAAACTAGGTACCTTAGTTACCTCAGTTTAGAAATTGGAGCTTGAGGTATAGACTCTCGGGTGGATCATCTTCGACATGAGGAGGCCGACGATCAAGCGCGATCCGAATCTTCAAGGAGCTCAAGAAGGGGAGGAAGAAAAGACCCGAAGGACAAGTAACAAGGAGGTATGAACACTATCATAGTAATTAGAAGCTCCAAGTAGAATAGCTAGTTAAAATTTCTGTTAAGATCCTGGAGTTAAAGTCGGTGTTGCAAAGTATGGAAAAAATCGTTTTTTTTTTTGTAAATTCCGTCTCTCCACAACGGCGTGGGGTGTACAACATTGACTTACAATGAGGATGACGGTGGTTTGGCAAGGACGAGGGCCAGGGTTTCGGTTTTTCTCGCGGGCGAAGTGAGGAGAAGAAAAGAAAGAATACGAGGAAGAGAAAGAGAGACAAAGGGTTAATATAATATTAGGTTTTAAAAAAATAAAAAAATTATATATATAAAGATAGAGAAAGAGGGAAGATGAGAGAGAGAGAGAAACGACAGAGATAGAGGGGAAAGGGAGAGAGAGATTAGTTAATTACTTTTATAAATATTATATATATATTATAAGTAACATTTAGTTATAAGAATATATATATATATATATATATATATATATATATATATATATATATATATATATATATATGGGGGGGGGGATTATATAGCTAATATCAAATTATTCCGAAAATTACCCGGGTCTCTTCTAAAAATCTAGCCTCTAAATATAGAGAATATACGTACAAGTTAAAACCATGATGTGATATTCGGTCAATAAAAATGCATACCCTCAAGTACGGATCTACGTAAATATACGTAGCGATCCAAACGAGTCTATTTTAGCAATTAGGACATGAACATGATATATGAATGCAACCATAAAATATGGGGTACAATAACATACCATGCTAGATATCAAAATATATTATTTGGTTATTATTTGTATTATTAAAAAAATATGCGGATACAAAATATATCATACATGTGTATAGAATCTAGATGTGCATGGATGCTCTGTACTACCGAATATTTGATGTAATTTTGAATCATGATGGGTTTCAAATATGCGAGTGGGGTCGGATACTAACTACAGTTACCAAATGCACTATCCGCACCGAAAAACAATAATAATCAAGGAATCTGTCGCAAGATTTGAAATACCCCAAATAAAATATAGTATAACAGTATTAGGGTGTTACACAAGTGTATTCATATAAGTGTATTCATATAAGACAGGTAAAAAATTGTACAATATCCAGAACAGTATGTGGTGTTAGGTACTAAACAATAATCTATAATGCTAACGGGGTATGGTGCGATACGGGTGACATAGCAAGTTTTATATGTGTACGTGGTATGGCAATTACCGATGAGGTATAGGTGTAGCATGCGAGTATGTGCAAGTGCAACATGAATCATCGGTAATGATGTGCGTATCCTAGCACATGAAATTAAGTAAAATTAAAGGTATAAACGTAGTATATATCGTAAATAATCGAAGCGCGGGCGTATGCAGAAATAAGGAAATCGAAATGCGAGCGTATACAGAATAATGAAATCGTAACGTGAACAAATATTAAAATATCCCACCACGTATGACCCATACAGTTATAGTTTAAAATAGCACGAAACGTTGTTTTGGAAATAAGCGACTATGATATTTTTGAAATAAATATCGTTTGAAAAGTCGTAGCGCACACTTGACGTTATCATTTAAAAGTACATAACGAATCGTTAGTTTTGAAATTAAGTATGGCTCTAAATATCTAATGATTTCCACTTTGAAATATTAACTAGACTCCTCAAGTCGAAATAAATATCGGTTGTAATCGACAATCAATCCTCATCATATCACGTACCAAATATCTCTTGTACGATACCATCCAATCAATATGGTATGGATCTATAGTCGCGTATATCAACTCATCTCATATCATCCAATATCATCACATATAATATTATGTATACTTAGATTGTATATATTCTCATGTCATATATATACTTATATGATAATAAGTACTCATAAATAAATACATACACACAGCTCAATGGCTAAGAAATAGAACTAGGGGTATAATCATCTACTAAGTATACTACTATCGCAGATGGTTAGACTAGGTATATAATTCTAGAATATATAGTATCTTTAACTATTATGGTTGCGGGGGTGCTATACATCATCCACCATCCACCAGACTTCCCCCGTAAATATACATCTACTCATCTATACGCCTCGTTCTAGGCGAAACCGACGAACACCTTGCCGTTCTTAGACGTCTCGGAATTCCCTGCGATTGTACCTACAATCGAACCATAACACAATTGAATGAAAATCTAAATTGAAAACGACGCAATCGAGTTACGCGCACAAAGATTCGAACCTATGGTCAATGTATACTAAATATGTCAAAATATCCTCGACGTCGACGTCTAAACGGCATACGACCAAGTCATGATATAGAAATCAAAAACCAAATTAAAAACCTGTAAAATATCGTAAAATTTCAACTTTAAACGCTTGCGGATTTTATAATAGAATTCTGAATTTGGCAGTTTTTTAGCTCACTTTGAAAAATCACCAAAAATAGTAAACAAGATATTTGGACTCAAATTAAAATTCTATATGTAGATAAATGAGTTAACTTTGATATCCCAAAATATCGTCTTCAGAATCAAAGTATATGACATAAAATAAAATACAAACTCTAAACATGTTTCTGTGCATTCTGCAGAAACCAGAAAACAATTTTCACAAAAATATCGATATCTCTAGATTATTTTAAAATAAATGAGGAAAATAAAAATTCTAAATATATCTACACAAAATTATTTACAACCTCCAATTTTTAGATTTTCCAAATTGTTAATATAAAAATTAAGAAAATTATTACAACTTCAGCGAAAAACAGCCACTGGAAATGAAATTTCCAGTTTGGAAACTCTTTCTTTAAAAATTCGTATAAAATTCTTTTTACTGTAAAACTTAACCAAATTTTTTTTGCCCAATTATCTACAACTTTGTAGTTTTAAACATTAACTAATTCTTAATAGAAAGTCATCAAAAAATTCAAAATTCGAACTCGTCACTGATTTTCAGCCCACAAGGTTGATTTGAGTTGCAAACTTGAAGTATTTGGAAAGGAGCTTGGTTTTTGTTGTAGGATTTTTTGAGATGGAGGAATTGGTGTATGTATTTGTGTGGGTGTTCGGGATTTAGGAGGTGGAGGTGGAGGTGGACAAAATGGGGAAGGAGAAGGAGAAGGAGAAGAGGAAGAAAAAGAAGAAGAAATGAGATGAAGAAATGAATGGGTGAGGCAACCATAAACCTCTCCCCCCTCTCGTCCATACCCCATTTTTAAAATAAGGCCATACTCTCATGTCTTCCTCTCTCTCATTTTATTTTATTCTCTTTTCTTTTCTTTTGAAAAAAATATAAAATCATATAACACAAATGTAAATGTTACCTCTCTCATAACATATCATGACATTTAAAAAATGGCTTAACAAAAATAAAACTTGGTTTAGTGTTCAGAATATGAAAACACAATTTCGGTTAAACATGCTAATGAATATAATGTTAGTTATATATATGCCCTAGAGGCCATTGTTGTACATACGATGTATATTATAGTGGATGTTTTGATATATATATATAGAGGACTTTCTTGCTCGATATGATAGTATGCTATTTGGTTTCACTTTGTCTTAACATGTTGACTTGTATTAGTTTACTGTCTTGCTCTCACATATTGATAAAGCCCTTGGGATATGTACTCGACTACTGGGACTATGATGAGATCATATTAGTGGGGCCAGGGTAGTCGACGAGTACATCCTATAATTGTTCCTAGTCGAGGGTGTATCGAGACAGGGCATCGATACACCAGAGTAGACTAGCGTATACGCATCTTGACCCATATGATGGACGATGGATGATCCCATATCCATCGGTGTTTGATATCAAAGATGGTGTACGGGTGCTAAGTAGAGACTGGGTACACTGAACGGACTCGCCGAGAACTCCTAGATGGTATTATACCAATCGTCAGATAGCAGTTCTCTGGTGACACTGGTACAGGTTAGTCTGTTGACCCAAGATCGTCATAGAGTCTTGTGTGATTCCCACTGTGCTTTGATTTCCACCTTACCACGTCCAAGAGGGCGTGAAAAACGGTGGCTTTTGGCTACAGTCCCGAATCACATGGAGGCAATGAGCGATAGGAGAGGTTTCGTCTCTCCCAGTATAGGGAGTTGATATTGTGCTGTGTTCGATTGGCTATAACTGGAAGTCCCTGGCCAGGGATGATATAGAGTGCTACCGGTAAGTGTTATCAGTAGTTTCTCGACCTGTTATGAGCCTCACATCGACACGACTTATCGGTTACTGGGGTCTGACGTTTACCGCCCTACACTAGATATGCGACATATCAGACGAAGAGACCGGACTGTACGGTAGTGTTACTGATTGGATTCACAGGAGAATGTACATACTTGCTTGTTGATCTTTTGATCGCTCAATACCTGGGTGACTGTTACGTTTAGCTGACCGCTTGCAGCTTGTGCGTGTTTGATATGATCATCACCTACTGCCGGCGTATTGACGATTCTTTAGAGTCCTACACAGAGGTTTCTTGACTCAGGCAAAACGGAGTAGGAGCACATATGTGATATGTGCGGGACCGAAAATGATACGATATGAGATACCGTATTCTATTCTCGCGATATATGATATCGGCCGGGTATATGTGATATAGCCGGGTCATCGGATCAAGTGTTGATTCGATGAATCGGTACATGTTATATTAGTCGGTTATATGCGATATAGCCGGATTGTCGGATCAAGTGTTGATTCGATAATTTAATGTATAATTATATATGTGATATATTACATTATATTAACTGATATAAGCTCGCTTTATTGATTCATTTTCTCACCAGATAATACATTGATATATATGCGATATATGTTATTTGTATTATTTTCTTTTGTTACAAAAATATATTATATATGTGATATATAATATTGTAACAAGTTAGGGTTACAAATGCAACATGATTTGTGGAGATTAAACAAGTTAGAGTTTGATTTGGGTTAGCATTTGGGTTAGCTTTTTCATGAAGCTTCTAAAAGCTTTGTTTTGTTTTAAGCTTAGATATTTTTGTTAAGATATTTCTTAACCCAACCCAAACCCTTTACCATGGTTCACTCTCTACAATGGTTAAGCCTTTCTTTCTTAACCAAGGGTTGCAATTGTAACCATAACAATAATTTTTCATTATTCATCACAAAAGGATCTTCTTCTTCTTCTTCATTCTCTTGAAAGAAAAAGCTTGCTAGCTTTTTGCATGTGATGAGTTAGTGTGAGAAATTGAAAACAAAAGAGAGCTAAATTTCTACTTCATCATCCTCATCTATTCTAGCCACTTAGATTAGGGTGTTCACTTCTCTACTAAGTTGTTTAGTGAAGTGTAAGCTTGGGTTAGAGATTTTTTAAGGTAGATCATCTTAGATCATGAAGACTACAAGCAAGGTGTCTTATTTACCTCATGGAGCCACTCGAGAGTCGGAGTTCATGTTGATCGCAGCGAAGGGACCTCAACAAGGAGCTTATGAAGCGAAGGAACGGACTATAAAGGTTGTAATCCCTTTCTCTTAGATGTAAAGTTGTTTACATGTTATGTTAATCCTAATACTCTAGCAAAGATCCTCGCTTTAGGTTGTTCGGCACTTGAAAATTTTAAATTCGGCATGGTTTATGCCTTATAGACCCTTGTTACAGTGCCTAGTAACCCTATATATAATTATATGCTAATTTAAGAAAAGTTCAATTAAATAAGTGCTTTCATAAATAATAATTTATTTTAAACTCCAATTATTTTCCAAAAATTGAGGTATATAATTATACCAATTTACGAAAACTCAAATCCATATTTGGTATAATATCCGTAAAACTCATTATATTATTATTTAAGTTCTAAAATAATATTTACTGTTTTTCTGAAATATTACAGAGTGATTGGGATGAGAGAAAGGCAGAGAGAATTATTTCTTTTCGGAGTTGAGGAGTTTTTGGATTACGGCAGAATAAAAAAATAAGGTTTTCTGCTCGGTTAAAAGTAGAACGGTTCTCGTGATCGATTGAGAAAAATCCGAGATTGGATTTAGGATAGATATGGCCAGATAGGATCACATGAAAAAGATTGTACAACCTGGAACCAATTGCGCCATCGAGGATAGCTCGTTGGCCATTGGGGACGGCTCATGCTCGAGCAATAGGCTCGAGCTCGAGCAATAGGCTCGAGCTCGAGCCCCTAGGTATGGAATGCATGGGGTCTTAGACTTGTGTGCTAAAGTGAATTTTTGGATCATGGGTTTCTTTTGACAGGCACGTGAAACTATAGTTTCAAACAGAAACAAAATAGAAAAAAAATAAAGAAAAATCTTGAGAATACTTGCCTATAGAATAGAAATGCAGTGTGATAACCAATAGATACAAGTAATGACTATATATATAAAGAGGAAAGAAATGGATTTAAATGTGATTATTTTACATAGAAAGCCTTTATTAACAAAAAGAATAACACGAAAGGGTACAAAAAAATTGTAGGCGTTACACATACTAATTACTAATAGATGGTCTGGTCCAAATGAGTCACGGATGCACTAACGGATTTGAGAAAAAACTTTAACACGGCAAAAAGGGTGATAAAAGTAGTTGTGCAAAAATTGAAGAGAAAATAATGATCATTACACAAGGATTCCTTAATATTTAGCCTTTAGGACTTTCAGATTCAGGTAATTACAAAATACCTAAAAGTAAACTTTACAACAAAGATGTTGATAATGTTCCACTGTGATATTCGATTTTTAGCGCCGACCTTAATTAGCTAGCTTCCAACTGAAGTTCTAAGAAGATCCATTCATATATTTTTATCACCCATGATTCGTAGAAAATCGCATGCATGGCTTAAAAGAATCCTTTCATCAGTGTCCAACCTGTCTCCATATTAAATTGAGCAGATGAAATATACGATTAATAATGTTGACATTTTGATGCTAAAAAACGCAGAAGAACAAATCTCTCTCTGCTCTCTAAAGACAAATGGTAATTATTATTGTTATTAACTAAACATACATTTCATGATTCTAGCCAATTAGTCAATAGTCATGTGTTTATATTCTTTATATGATTGGTCTAATGAGATATTATCATTAGAAACTGCTCAAAACTAATGTACAAGAGAAATAAAACACATGCATACGACATCATACATTCCACAGGAATAAAAGCAATTGGATATTCAAGAACATACTTCCTCTCTTAGAATTCATATATATATTTTCTACCGAATAACAAAATACATGTTAGAACATGTTTGAGTCTAAATAGTTTCTGAAGTAGAACACTGATGAGCGTCCTAACTATTCGATATTTTAAGCAACACATGCCTTCCGAAAATAGACATTCAAGATAAGGAGAAGAATGAACTTTCCGTCTTTTCCGTTTAAACTTATTGCATACCAGCATGATAAGAGTATGCCAATTATTAGCTATATCTAGCTATAAGTGGTGGAAAATGAAAATATACATAGTGGAGATGTCTAGTATGACCTCAATTATATATCAACTTTATTCATCAGAACCCGTCCGTTTACATGAATTTCTCATAGCTACCGGCTGCTGACCTGAGCATCTTTATCAATACAAGATTACACGTGTTCGATGCCGCTCTCCAATACAAGGCGCACACATACTTCAAATGCATCGGCCATTTAGGCCGAGGCAAGCATTATAGAACTTTACATAATAGTCATCGACTGATAGGTCGGATCAAGTACACCTATCCAATGATGGGAAGTTAGCTAGCTGGCCGCTAGTCTATGGTTGAGAAATTTTTGCCAAAAATTTATTTTGTTTTTACTCACAAATATATTCAATTTTCATTATAGTTAAATAATAAAAGCATGGTTTATTTCTCTTGAAATTTTTTCTTTTGCTTTAAAGTATATTGATATAACAAAATTTGATACCTAATATAACTAACGAAAACAAACTCAGAATTAAATTTTAGGAGTGTTATTGATGTTCATGCTATCGAAATGGGCTAAATACAAAAGATAAGCAATTATGGAAAGGAGTACAAAGAGCTGGCTGCCTGCCTGCGGATAAAAAAAAAGGTATGACAAGAATATTACAAGCTCAAAAAATTCAACCAATCCAGGAAAAATTAATAGAAGACTTGAACCTTTTAATTTAGAGTGAGGTTGAGTTTTATGGGTTTTTTTTTCCATCTTACTTAAATGACTAAATTGAAGGAAGCGTATCGATCAACTTTCACGTTTTTTGCGATTAATACCATGAACTTTAATAATTAAAAATAAATACCATAACTAATTTTTTTTTTGTTGACATAACTACCATACAACATTAACTTTTGTGTCTTAGTAGACCATTATATCTTCAAAATTTTAGGGGTTGACTCGGAATAAAAAAGTAAAATGGGGAAAACAGGTCAACTATTGATGATGTGGCAACAAATATAACGTTTGCGGAGGGAAGAAAAGTTAATGGTATTTAATTGCAATCGGGGCTTATAGTTTATGGTACTTGTTTATAATTAAATTAGTTCTCGGTATCAAAAGCAAAAGATGTGAAAGTTGATGGGTACATCAATTTGGGCTATTTAAATTGTAAGGGATTTTTAAAAAAAAAGTATATAATTGTAAGGTTTGACGCATGAGACTAATCCCAAAATAAATAGCACATTGATTTCAGTTTTGTTTGGTTGTGTTATTCTTCCTCAAACTTGTAATTTCCTGTCAAAATTCTGTTTGTCATATCAACTCTCGTCACTTTCTTTCTTGGATGACAGTGTGTGTCTTCCATGTATGGAACATACCTAACACTCAAATAATGCATCGAGCAATAACTTATAATTGACAAATTTATAAGTATATCTTTGTGCACATTTGTAAGTGCTAATTAATGTACGAGAGGGGGAAAAACACACGTGTTATGTTTTTGCCATTTAAATATATCAATTGGTTTTTATGAAATGTCTCCCAAGTTATAAATAGGGTCAAGGGAATGTATTTTATGTTCTGACTCAACCGTCGAAGGCCTTTTGAACGAACATGCGTTCTTTAAGTAGTATTTTTAATTTAAATAGATCAGTATTTAATAGGCATCCGTTGAGAATTAAACCTAGGTTGCTTTAATACCGTGTGAAATGTCTCTTTCACTCTACCAAAACTCCGAAGTTATAATGAGGGTTGAGAAAATGTATTCTATATTCTAAAAGCGTTCGTGTTTCTTTCGTTCATTCGACCGATACAATTCTAGCCAATCTTACTTGCTCTCCGCATACATTATATTATTTTTTTTAAAAATAAAATAGAGGGCTTACCTAAACTTCAGCGCAAGTATTCAGCCAGCTTGTTATACAAGGGATACACCTGTTTCTCTCCATTCCCATGATACTTAGCATACACTTTTTTTTGCTATTCAACTTAAACATAATCTCTCTTTATTTTTTGTATTATTTCCTATCCTTCCTTCATGATTTTGTACTCTCATACGCTTAAAAAAAGAAACATTTTTGATAGTGATGTGTTTTCTCACTCGATTCCCATCGGTCACATATTTCTTCAAACAACCCTACATGTCACTTTTCAACCCTTTCAATCTCTTATATATTTGAAGCCCATGCTCTCATTTCTTCTCACATCTCCTCTTCTTCTTCTTCTTCCTCTTGTAGAATCCTAATGCTATCTTCATTCCCCAATCTAATCTCCCTATAACATTAATTTCTTATATATCTTCTTGAATCATGTAAATTTGTTTCCAACATCATTTTTTTGACCTCTACGACGTGCTTATTATATCCATAAGCAACATCATCATATCATTTTTCAATGATGTTTCCATAAATTACCTTACCCGGGGACGGAACCAGGTACAAAGAAAGAGGGGCGACCCCCCCTCTAACTTTATGCATAATAATTAATAATCAACATAGAGGTATATTTCTGTAGTTTTAACCATATGCTTCAATTAATGTATGATATATTATTAACGAACATAATAAATTATATTTAAAATTTATGTAAAAATATTGATAAGGTATTTATGCAAATAAGATTTAATCTTATGTTCTTGATAGATAAAATTTTCAAATTTTTTGTGCTAGCTAAGAAGAGCATAAAATTTCGATGGTTTGTTGAGGTCCTAGATAAGCTTTGGCATATTTTCGAGACACTTAATTATCGCTCCTCCAATACCTAAAAGCTGGTTCCGTCCCTGACCTTACCCCTTGTAACCTACTCCCATAAATTATGTAAATCACAGAAGTTTAGCCTATATTTTCTTCTACTAACCCATTGATTCATCCACCATTTAAATTTTTTTCTGTTTATCGGAAAAATCATGGAAGAAACTTTCGTGCCATTTCGAGGGGATCAAAAACGATCTCAAGGGTCGAATGGCATGCTACAAGCAGGATTGGACTGGGGGTTTCAATGCAGGAATAAGGTTGTTTAAATGTTCAAATTTTCAACATAGTCACATTATATAGTGTTGATTTATTTGATCTTTTTGCATATTTCAGGATTTTAGCTCCTACCACTTACATATTCTTTGCATCTGCAATCCCTGTGATATCATTTGGAGAACAACTGGAGAGAAACACAGGCAACTACTTTGAATTATACAACTTTTTTGAAAAAAATTATAAATATTTGTTTACAAATTTTGGATATTTTGGGCAGATGGGCTTATAACTGCAGTTCAAACATTGGCATCAACTGCAATTTGTGGGATTTTGCATTCAATTGTTGGAGGTCAACCTTTGTTGATCCTGGGTGTAGCAGAGCCTACAGTTCTGATGTACACATTTATGTTCAACTTTGCTAAAGATAGATATGATTTGGGTCCACAGATGTTCCTGGCATGGACTGGATGGTAAAAAAAGAATAGAATAATATTCAGAAAACTTAAAATTACAGAATTATAATTATAGTTTTAAACTTTTTACTTGATTTTGTGACAGGGTTTGTGTATGGACAGCCTTCTTGTTGATCTTGCTTGCAATTCTCGGCGCATGCTCTATCATCAATCGGTTTACTCGAATCGCGGGCGAACTTTTCGGGTTGTTGATTGCTATGCTTTTCATGCAGCAAGCTATCAAAGTAAGTATCATATATTAGAGAGTGGTATCCTGATATACAAGTAATTTTCTGCAATTTAGCCTTACTAATAATAATTTCGGAACGATTTATACCGACTCATTGATGGATCGAATGTAGGGTCTGGTCGATGAATTCCGCATACCAAAGAGAGAAAATCCCAATTCAATAGCATTTATTCCATCTTGGAGATTTAGCAATGGGATGTTTGCATTAGTTCTGTCATTTGGTCTTCTACTCACTGCTCTACGAAGCAGAAAAGCGCGATCATGGCGATATGGGAGCGGTACGTACATTACCGACACAGTATGTCCACATGAAAAAATGTGTTGGCTATCAATTTCATTGCAACAACCCTTTACAGAGCAGAATTGAATAAACAGATTCATTTAGCCGGCCCAAAATTTTGACACAAAGGCTTTCTTCTTGTAGTTGTTGTCGTTGTATGTACATATTCTGATATTATTAAGCTAGATTTTTTACGGAACTTTTCTTGCAGGTGGGCTACGAGGTTTCATAGCCGATTACGGGGTCCCTCTAATGGTTCTTGTGTGGACCGGGATTTCTTATATACCATCGGGTTGCGTTCCTAAAGGAATCCCTCAACGCCTTTTTAGCCCAAATCCTTGGTCCCCAGGTGCTTATGATAGTTGGACAGTCGTTAAGGTAAAGTACTACTAATTATACTAAAATACCATGAACTTTTAATCTTTTAAGATAAATACCTTGAACTTCACATATTACACCATAGTACCATGAACTTCGCCCATTCCATTTCCATGTATTTTGTTTTAATCTGTAATAGCATAAATGGTTTTTTGAGATAATAGGTGGGATAAATTAGCCACCCCTCATTAACGGGGGAACCCGGGCTCAATCCCGGGTCTTCCCCATTGGCTACTCCAAGCCCTACGATGGGCTACTCCAAGCCCTTGTAACAGCATAAATGGTTGTTTTACTCACTGCAAATTCTTATCAAAGTAAACGACTAAATCCAAAAAATTATGAATTACAGCCATTAATGCCATCATGAATTAAAAAACGCTGAAATTTCATGCTCTTCAATTTACCCATTTCTCAATCCTAAACAAAGTTGGCATGCTTCTAAGTTTCTTAGATACCAAGTAGTTTAAGAATAACCCATGATTTAGTTCACTTTGATCTTAACAGGAAATGCTAAATGTGCCTTTCCTCTACATAATTGGAGCTTTTATCCCTGCAACAATGATCACCGTCCTTTATTATTTTGATCATAGTGTCGCGTCTCAGCTAGCTCAGCAGAAGGAATTCAATCTGCGAAAGCCACCATCATTTCATTATGATTTACTCCTCCTAGGCTTTCTGGTAAAATTTTACTTTATTACTTCAGTATGTAGTGTAATTCTGATTAAAAGAGCTATAAATTCAATAGCTGCATTCTTATAATAATTAAACTCTGCAGACTTTATTATGTGGTCTAATTGGAATTCCTCCAGCAAATGGGGTCATCCCTCAATCTCCAATGCACACAAAAAGCCTTGTTACTCTCAAGCATCAGGTTTTGCTTCTCTTTCCCTATACTAGGTATAATCTTAACTTGTCTAGCCAACAGGATATTAATCTTCTTTTAAAATATGTGCAGCTTCTCCGTAGTCGACTAGTCACCACAACAAAAAAAAGTATGCAGCAAAATTCAAGCCTTACACAACTCTATGGAAACATGCAAGAAGCTTATCATCAAATGCAAACTCCATTAATCTACCAAGAGCCATCTGCTACAGTACACTTTTAACTTAGTTTGTTATTCTTGATGCTATTAAGAACATCTTAGAGTAAGGATGAATTACCTTTAACTATTGTTGTTCACTAAATCATCTAAAAGATTTTCATAAGGTAAACTTCCTTAACTATGGTTTTAAAAGAAGTTTTCCACTATAATATCCTTATGATGTAGAACTTTGAGGGAGCTTACTGTAATAAATAAACGTCGAGATAATCTGATTACAAACAGATGGTAGTTAAGGGTAATTTAGCATAATTTAGCCTTAAACTTGTTATATAACCTCAGCTGTTTTTAACTGGAGGCAAAGTTAATGCAAACTATAACTCCGCCTAAAAGGTAAATTTGATGTGGTTCACTTAGGAGCTATCTTTATACTAAAAGGGTTGGAGTTAAGATAAATAAGGCTGGGGTAGATTTTACATAACTCTACTAAACTCCAGTTATCCCAACTTAAATGCGTGACAATAGGGACTGAAGGAATTGAAGGACACGACGATACAAATGGCATCCAGCATGGGGAGCATGGATGCGCCAGTTGATGAGTCGGTATTTGATATTGAAAAAGAAATTGACGATCTTTTACCCGTTGAGGTAAAAGAACAGCGTGTTAGCAACTTGCTGCAGGCTATAATGGTAGGAGGCTGTGTCGCTGCCATGCCAGTTCTTAAAAAAATTCCAACGGCAGTTCTTTGGGGTTATTTTGCTTTCATGGCAATCGAAAGCTTGCCCGGTAACCAATTTTGGGAGAGGATCTTATTGCTCTTCACTGCTCCGAGCAGGAGATACAAGTAAGGCTCGAGTGTTTTCTTCTTTTTTTTATAACATAGATTATAATTTAGAGACTTCTTACAATATTGGATATTTGTCGAGCATATGTTAGACACCGACACTTCATCGCATTTTATGGACACGGCGTCAAAACACCCGTCACGTGTATCCTAAATTTTTATGACAACATTGTTTGACACTTAAAATATATTTCTTAGACACATGCTGAGAAAATCATTACATGATTAGATATGTATTTACTTTTACATATTTATTAAAAATATATATTCAGTGAAAAGACACCAATAGTAGACTTGCATGAAATTTTTAACAGGTTTAGTAATATGTTGTCAATGGAAGAAGAGAGACACCAATCCCCTTTCCAAAGGGTTGAAAAGACGCATTCCTCAGATAATTGTATGAAGATATGCGATAAGTTAATATATATATATATATATATATATATATATAGAGAGAGAGAGAGAGAGAGAGAGAGAGAGAGAGAATAATGGAGGAAAGATGCCATAGGAGGGAATTTCCTCCTATGGCGTCGAAAAAACACACCCTCCATCGTGGTTTCCGACGATCGGAATGCATCATCTTCATCGTTATCATCGAAGATATGGGTACACCAAATTTCATGTGATTCTACAACATTTTCACCGTTGAATTAGTGGGTTCAAAATTAACGGTTTACCGACAATAAAACTTTTTACATTGCCAAATCAACAGTGAAAAAGTTGTAAAATCACATGAAATTTGGCGTACCCACATCTTAGATGATGCATTCCGATCGTCGGAAAACACGATGGAAGGTATATTTTTTCGACGCCGTAGGAAGAAATTCCCTCCTATGGCCTCTTTCCTCCATTATTCTCTTTTACAATGGTTGAAAAGACGCATTCCTCGGATAATTGTATGAAGATATGCGATATATATATATATATATATATATATATATATATATATATATATATATATATATATATATATATGAGTTGAAAAGACGCATTCCTCGGATAATTGTATGAAGATATGCGATATATATACGAGAATAATGGAGGAAAGATGCCATAGGAGGGAATTTCCTCCTATGGCGTCGAAAAATACACCCTCTCTCATTTTTTCCGCCGATCGGCACCCACCATCTTCATCGTTATCATCTAAGATGTGGATACACCAAATTTCATGTGATTCTACAACCTTTCGCCATTGATTTAGCAATGTAAAAAGTTATATTGTCGGTAAACCGTTAATTTTGAACCCACTAAATCAACGGTGAAAAAGTTGTAGAATCATATGAAATTTAGTGTACCGACATCTTAGATGATAACGATGAAAATGGTGGGTGCCGATCGTCGGAAAAAATGAGGGAGGGTCTATTTTTTCGATGTCATAGGAGGAAATTCCCTTCTATAGCCTCTTTCCTCCATTAACCCATACACACACACACACAATGTATAATTACTTCATTAAATACAAGTGTGCACATTCGCATGAGCATGAGTGTTTAAGTATGCGTGTATCTGTGCACAATCTCTCTTTATTAATGTAACTAATATTATTTTTTCTACTTATTTTGTAGCCATATCTCCGTACATGTTCATGTTCCAGTGTAGTGTTGTGTCGTGTTTGTGTCCTATGTTTGAGTCTATGCTTTTTACTTCTTCTATTTCCCTTCAAAATGGTGATCACATCAAATACTAACTTACCAAAAAATTCAGGGTGCTTGAAGAATTCCATGCTACCTTCGTCGAGACCGTGCCATTCAAGACGATCGCACTGTTCACACTCTTCCAAACAGTCTACTTACTAATTTGTTTTGGATTAACATGGATTCCAATAGCCGGTGTTTTATTCCCTCTCATGATCATGCTTCTGGTCCCCGTTAGGCAATACTTCATGCCTAAGCTTTTCAAAGGGGCCCATCTCACTGATCTCGATGCAGCAGAATATGAGGAGTCTCCAGCTCTAGCCTATGAAGTGGCTGCGGTAACTTTCATTTTTCTATAAAATAATTGGGTATCTCATGTTTGCATCAGAGTTTGAACTGCTATACGGACAGTATACTGGTTTTCTGTATTATATTAATATATGATATATTATTGTATTAGAAATATATAACTATATATGGTTAGAATACATGCCTTTTATATAATATTAATTTTAACTAATTTATTATACTGGTATAGCATTCGTGCTGGTCAGTATACACCTTTACTGGTCAAGGACCAGTAGACCAGTAAATTCTAATTCTTCAAACATCGGTTTGCATTGATTATGATTCTTCAAACATCGGTTTGCATAGATTATGATGACTTTATTTATTTATTTATTTTAATGCAGGAGTTTGATATGGGAACGAGGCATTCTCATGCACAGGCAGAGAGTGCAGAGATTCTTGATGAGTTGGTCACGAGGAGCCGTGGTGAGATTAGACGCATAAACAGCCCAAAGGTGTCAAGCACAACAAGCACACCCATGTCCGATATAAAAGGACTAAATAGCCCTCGCATATACAGTCCTCGTCTCAATGAATTAAGGCGAGAGAGGAGCCCTCGTCTCGGTGGACGAGGGCAGTTTAGTCCAGGGAGTGGGAAAACGACGCCATCAAAGTTAGGAAGTGGCTCGCACAATTCAACTCCGAAATAACAAGTATGTGGATTCTGGAGGCTGCTTCATCGATTTCGTTTGCTCCTAAAGTTTGTGTACCTATGCATGTGTTATTTATGACAATATGTTAATGATGTTTCTTCAAAGCCAAGATTTCTGTAAAATTCCCTAGCTACCCAGTATCCTGGTTATCATCATTGATAAGGAGAGATTGTGTAATCTTGAAATGATATGCACAATAATAAAATGGTTTGAAAAGGTTTCCAATTTATACGGCTATGATCAGATGAGAGCAGTCATGAAGTTACAAATTATGAATTCAAGTTATTAAGTTATCATTTTCAGAATCATGTGGCTATAACAAATAAATCAGAAGAAAAAAAATCCAGGGTTTTTCTACTAACTGCATACTTGTAGCTTCTGCCTTGTTTTGGTTTGTAATGCTCAAATAGTTCATGAGAAGCGCAGCGAATTTCCTTGTCCATGCTTTTCTGCGAGATAAAAAGAAAAAAATCATTATTTCATACATTAATTTTCTGAAATAAATAAAGAGATTCAATACCCATGCTTATCTAAAAATTTAAGAAACAGAGAAGAAAGGAATACTCTTTTAGCCATACAGATCCAATCTAAGCATTCTTTCAAGCAAAGCGTAATAATCACATTCAAATACGTTCCTTGATCGCATCAGATTAAATAAAATCAATCTTTCGGTTTGCTTTTAAATCTCGTCATCATCAATCATAAATTACCACCCATGCAGGATACTGTACTATCTGTCACCGACAACTATGATAATTGTCACTACACTTTCTCATGTAAACAGGTTCATAATTTTGTTATCAACAACACAATCATTTCAAAATAAAGGCAAGGATTCGAACACACGAAGGATCCACTACTAAAATCAAGAAGGCGACAAGAGAACGAAGACATGCCGATCAAACACATGCACAACACAATCATAAAACATTAGATATGGCATCATTAGCATGCAAGAACATTAGTGGTGGTTGTGTATATGGTTGGTGTGAATGAAAAAAGTTAAAGCAAATAAGGGGGGTTTGTTTGTTGGTGATGAGAGTTGACCTTGTTAGCTTCATGGCCCTGTAGGGTGTTTTTCGTCACCCCATTAAGATGGGAATGCACACGCTTGTCGGGCATATACAGATCCCCCTGCTTAGGGTAGACTGGGGTTTATTGATTGTGAGAATCTGAATCTCCGGCAGTCACGGACTAAGCTGCCGTTAATTATCTCTTGTCTTTGAAGCAAAGAAACCTTCGATTGACGGGTCAAACTGGTCATGCGAACTTAATGTGCAGTGTGTGTGTGTTGTGTTTTGAGGGGTCTTGGGTATATCGAGGCCTCGCAGAATTTACGGGGGTCCCACTATCCGTATAGCGGGCTGGGAGTCAAGAGGGCTAGCAGCCCCTTTGCGGGGTGCGGGGCAGCGTCCCATTAGAAATTTTTTTCTTACGGAAAAAGTGTTGTGGAGTGTATAAAAAAAGGGTGAATAGCATCCAAAGGACGCGTGGGCGCCAGCGTCTCACGTGCTTGGCATGCGGGTGCTGGACGCTGGCGTTTCAGGTGCTTGGCATGCGGGCGATGAACGCTGGGGTCTCATGTGCTTGGCGCGCGGACGCTGGCGCCAACGGGGAAAAGGGGCTTAGCCCCTATACTGGGAGTTGTACTCCCAATTGACTTTTAAGAGTTAAACTCCTAAAAAAGGACAAATGGGCTTAGCCCTGCACTGAGAGTTGTACTCCTAATTGACTTTTGGAATTAAACTCCTAAAAAGAAAGACTTTTTTTCCCGGAGTTAAACTCCCAAGAGATTTTCGAAGATGATGAGAGGGGGCCTCTTTTTTCTCTCTTGAGCCCTAGATCTTCTCTTGAACCTTGGATCTTTCCAAAGTGGAGTTTTTTTTGGAGATGGGTCTCCTTTTTTCTTCTCTCTGTTGGCTGGATCATGGAGAAAAAAGGGTGAGACTTAAAAATCACCCCTTGAGGATTTGATGAAAGATCCGAGTTCCCATTCAAGGGTTTTATAGTAAAAAACTGTTTCTTTTTGGAAAAAGAAAAGTTAAACTCTTGATTTAATTCAAGAAAATGTAAGAAAGTTTAGAATCTTGAGGAAGGAGAAGGCGGCATAGGAACCCTAGCTTTTGAGAGGAATCAATTATTCTCTTTCATTTCATTATCATGTTGCCTTATATAGGCTTACAAATTTACACATAGCCCCTTAGGCTTTACAAAATGGCAGTTTGCCTATCTCATGCCTCATATGCTCATTTCTTTTGCACATGAGTCATGGACTTTACAAAAATTTGGCTTTATATCCATTTTTCTGACATTTATTCATAAAAATTATATCAAAATTATTTATTACATAATTTTCATATTGGCATGGGGAAGGGTGGCCGTGGAGCTCGACTTGGGCATGGGCCCACTTGATCTTGGCTTGGGCCCGTTTACTTGGGGTTGACTTTGACTTTGTCAACCGGGATGTAATTTTGATCCCAACAGGCCCTACAATCATATAATATACCTCAAATCATTGACTTGGATCTTAGTGGAACATGGTCCATCCCCCCAAAGAAGTTGGGTCTCACTAGCAGACTTTCTAACTCTCTAGTTTATTATTATAAAAAACACTTACTAACTTCTTACAAAATAAAAGCACCCTCGGCGTCATTACGAACCAACTGCAATAATATCATCATTTGTTTCTCCATCCTTATTGTTTCCTTCTGTCAAAATTTGAGCTATTTCAGCAAAGAAAAACAATCTACTTCGTTCTGGAAAACAGGGGTGAATTTAAGGTCGGTCTAAGTTAGGCGGGTGACCCATGCTGAAGGTGATCTTATGTATGGGCTGAGTAATTTTATTTTTTAAGGAAAAAGTTAACATTTGAACACTGTTATATATTAGCAATGGAAGTAATAGGTCAGCAGCATCCTTCATAATTTAGAAGCTGTACCTTCTCATATAGTGATATGTCATAGAATGCCTACATATTAATTTTTTTAAAATATGTGTTGTCGTGTAAAGTTGAATAATATCTTTCCTTTCTTGATAAGAAGCCAAAACAAAAAAAAAATCTGTTATATATATATATATATATATATATATATATATATATATATATATATCTCAGAGGCAAAATGGTGCAAGTTAAAATATATATGTCTTAAAGAAGATGGATCACGTTTTAGCATTACTATAGTTAAGTTTAGAACTTTAGATGCTAGCTGCAAGAAGTCATTATCACATTGATCGTTAAGTTCTTCTATAAATACATAAACAAGAGTAGGGAGGCAAAATACTTTTAAGTTTATAAATAAAAATAACAAAAAAAAACATAGTAATATATTAGAAGAAGATGGATCCTATTTTGGCATTTCTATAGCTTGGATGATAGTTGTGAGAAGTCATTATCACACTAACTGGTTAAGCTCCCCTAAGAAATGCAGACAGTTTCTTAGGATAATATTTACTAATGAGTTGGTTTATGGTCACATCCATACTAGAGTAAGCAATCAATTATTCAGTAGGGGTATAATAAAAACTTGTCTTGGATCCTAGGGAAGTTGAACTTTTGAAGTTCAGTACTTCAATTTCAAATATAAATACATCACACAATAGTTCTTATTCTTCCATACAATTCAATATCAGAAATATCAGACATTTACCCTTATGCCTGATTCTTATTCTTAGATTTTTGACAACAAAAAGATGATCCAAACATGCCTAATTACAAAGTAAAGGATTTGGTTATTTGTTAGTATAAAGAATCATCGAGAATTAATGTGCCTGAAATCTGTATAAAGGCCACATAACACAAATACATAGGATAGTGGGCTGCTGATAACTGGAGGCTTGTAAATTTATCGAAATTTAACTCTCCTGTTAGCCTTCGATTATAAAGTTAGGATAATTGCAATTATCTCAACATCCAAATTGAGATAATAACACGTCTTTAATTCTCGAAAGTTTTGAGTGGGTGCGTTTGGGTTTTTGAGGTAGAGCCTTGCAGACTGAAGTTTGCATAACCTGCCTCGGCTCGAAAATAAGCTACATATATTCTAGCTTCAAATTCAAACAGGCCTAAAGTATATTATTATATTTTAAAGGAAATCTAGAACACTTGAATACCCACTCTCTCCGTAACTATAACCAAAACCCAAACTCTTATAAAGTTTGTACTGAGAATGATGGATGTTTATTGTAATTATGAGGCAAATCCACTACTTTGATACACATAAAGCCAAAATACAAATTATTTTTCAAATTTTAATTATGAGGCAAATTCACTAAACAAATTATTTTGCAAATTCTCCCATATACACCGCATTATGGAACATGTTGCATTTCCCTAAAAGCTATATTAGTGCCTTAAAGTTGAATGTAATTCCTTATAGCAAATATATCATCTTTTCCCCATATTTTAGATTTCTCCAAAGTCTGAGGATTTGGAGGATGTTCATATAGGATTATGACAAACCCTTCTTTTGTCATAGTTTTCTAAAAGGAATTTGGCACTTATTTGGAGACGGTTGACATTATGTCGCAGCCGATCGTAAAACTTTGTCCGGGAACTTTGTTTCATAGCCAACTTCAATTGGATAGGAAAAGGCTTAAGATGATGATGAGGATCCCAAATACACTGAATGGTACTCAGAAAAATAATCATGGGATCCATCTCTACTTCTCTAGTTTTCAATATGAACCAATAACAAAGCAATTATCTTTCAAGCTAACAACCCAGATTAATACCATCCTCCTCTTTGCTGGGCTTTAGAGTCCCACCCATTTGATGGTGTTGGGCCAAGTTCGAGGAATGGTAAGAAGAAGAATAAATGAGCAGGAAAATTTCTCACATTTCTATATCTCCAGATAATCCAAATTATAACAAGTTGTTTACAGAAAAAAAAAAAAGAAACTGATATTATCCACATTAACATGTTTACATACAATCTTAGGAAAATATCCCCCCCCCCTCCAAAAAAAAATCTAATTTCTCTCTCTCTCAAAAATGAAATATGTTGTATCATCAGTTGAGCAAAAAATAAATGAAAATGTTAATGGAACATGTTGAAAATAAAAAAAAACCAAACGATGGGACTTTAAAGATAGTCCACATTGGAAACAACAAAAGAAACACATGGGTATAAAATATAAAATGGGTCAAAACTCAATAAGGCTTGAGTCTTATTGTGCGTAAAAAAACCAAATGAAGGGGTGTAAAAAAATTAAAATGATGGGACTTTAAAGATAGCCCCACATTGTGGAAACAACAAAAGAAACACGGGTATAAAAACATAAAATGGGTCAAAGCTCAACATGGCTTGAGTCTTATTGCTGGAACCCACTTATCATTAAAAGCCAATGTTGTAAAAGCTCATCACTCCTCCAACTCTACTCTATACTGTAAACTCTACTCTAGTTTAAAAATAACTTTGACAGAACACAGATTTCCTTTGTTCAAGGACAAGTCCGTAAGCTATAGAATGCAAGGCATTTACTTGCTTCCTAAACGATAGATTAGGCTTCGAGGAATTTACATCTATAGATCACCTTCGAGGAATTTACATCTATAGATCACCGTAGTTTCTTTAAATATAAAACCATCAAACTCAAACACCATAATAGTAAATCAGTAGGCCCAAACAATTGCATTAGAAAATTTTAATTGTTGCAGCAACCCCTGAACACAAGAAAAAATAACTTACAAAAATATCGCTGTTACAGAAAAATTCTATCCCCAGTCAACAAATTGAAGTGGAGGATAACCACCCTCTGGAGGAGGTCTCAATGAAGGAGGCAAGTTTCCCCATGAAACTCCAGTTTGATTCCCTGCACCAAAATCACAACAATAGCAACAAAATTGTTACAAATTTATATATAATAAATTTTCTGACATTGAGTATTACGAACAATTTAAAATGATTAGAAGAGGCTGAAGAACTGAAGTACAAGTAACAGGTATAACTCGTTTATTTGGTTGGATATTCTGAAATGAGATAATATAGGCAAACACCAAATCGGAAACTAGACCTTAAATAAGCCCCAGTGCCTTGATTGGATCAAGAGACAAATAGAAAATGTAGTTCAAAGCTAAAGGCAGTCTTTCTTTCTTCCCCAAATATATATATATATATGTGTGTGTGTGTGTGTGTGTGGAATTCAAGTCCCACACTCCCGCAATACGGGGATCATTTGATTGTTGATAATTTCTTGATTGGATGTAAAAGTATCAATTCAAATGATCCCCGGCAACGGCGCCTTTTGATTGAATGATTTTCTCGATTGTGTAGTTGTTGGAAAATTGTATATAGAAATCACAACCAAAAATATTTGACTGCAATCAACTACGGTGTCGGATGTAAATTGTTAGTGAGTGCGGATCGTCCACAGGGAAAGTGTAATCGTTCGTCTTTTGAATTAGATGAGTCGAAACTTTAAAGAAAAGAAAACAAAACAATTCATGATTTAAAAGCCAATGTTGTAAAAGCTCATCACTCCTCCAACTCTACTCTATACTGTAAACTCTACTCTAGTTTAAAAATAACTTTGACAGAACACAGATTTCCTTTGTTCAAGGACAAGTCCGTAAGCTATAGAATGCAAGGCATTTACTTGCTTCCTAAACGATAGATTAGGCTTCGAGGAATTTACATCTATAGATCACCTTCGAGGAATTTACATCTATAGATCACCGTAGTTTCTTTAAATATAAAACCATCAAACTCAAACACCATAATAGTAAATCAGTAGGCCCAAACAATTGCATTAGAAAATTTTAATTGTTGCAGCAACCCCTGAACACAAGAAAAAATAACTTACAAAAATATCGCTGTTACAGAAAAATTCTATCCCCAGTCAACAAATTGAAGTGGAGGATAACCACCCTCTGGAGGAGGTCTCAATGAAGGAGGTAAGTTTCCCCATGAAACTCCAGTTTGATTCCCTGCACCAAAATCACAACAATAGCGACAAAATTGTTACAAATTTATATATAATAAATTTTCTGACATAATAAATTTTCTGACATTGAGTATTACGAACAATTTAAAATGATTAGAAGAGGCTGAAGAACTGAAGTACAAGTAACAGGTATAACTCGTTTATTTGGTTGGATATTCTGAAATGAGATAATATAGGCAAACACCAAATCGGAAACTAGACCTTAAATAAGCCCCAGTGCCTTGATTGGATCAAGAGACAAATAGAAAATGTAGTTCAAAGCTAAAGGCAGTCTTTCTTTCTTCCCCAAATATATATATATGTGTGTGTGTGTGTGTGTGTGTGTGTGTGTGTGTGGAATTCAAGTCCCACACTCCCGCAATACGGGGATCATTTGATTGTTGATAATTTCTTGATTGGATGTAAAAGTATCAATTCAAATGATCCCCGGCAACGGCGCCATTTGATTGAATGATTTTCTCGATTGTGTAGTTGTTGGAAAATTGTATATAGAAATCACAACCAAAAATATTTGACCGTAATCAACTACGGTGTCGGATGTAAATTGTTAGCGAGTGCGGATCGTCTACAGGGAAAGTGTAATCGTTCGTCTTTTGAATTAGATGAGTCGAAACTTTAAAGAAAACAAAACAAAACAATTCATGATTTAAAATTGAAGTTCAAGAATTAGAAAATCTAGATCTAATAACAAGAAAAAGATAGAATCAAGAATTGATAGTTTGATGATTTTTCCAACCAAATATCAAGAATCTAAATGAGACTCGTAGGAATCGATCGGATCTATAGATGTGATGTAATCTTACAATTACGTATTCTTATCCTTCGATGAATTGATACTAGATCGATGATGATCGATCGAGAATTATGGATTTCTTATGAAACTAGGGTTTTATCTTATCTCTTATTCTTTCGTCGATATCATTCACATTCTAGCATCTAGTAATTTCAAGAAACGATCGTAGATCCCTAATTTCGAGCGATCACAATCAAGAAAGTATCGCAACGAAACTAGGTCATCGATTCTTGAACTTGCTAGGGTTTACAAATCTCGTAGGATTTAAAAATCGTATTAAGATTTGTTACATTATCATTCTATTGATATTCATGGCAAAAACAGTAGACACGGCTTTCCCCTAACAATTACCGAGGAAACGTAAAGATCCTGGATATCCTACGATTTCCATTTTTATTGGAGAAAAACACATCAATCGTGCTCTACTAGACCTTGGCGCTAGTGTTAACTTGCTTCCATACTCAGTCTATGAGCAACTAGGTATCGGAGAGTTGAAGCCAACCCATTGCACTCTCCAGATGGCTGACCTTTCAATCACCAAACCTAGGGGTGAACTGGAGGATGTGTTAATAAAAATCGGGGAATTCATATTCCCTGTGGACTTTATTGTAATTGATACACAGCCTGTAGCGAACCCACGGAATCAAATTCCGGTGATTTTAGGTCGCCCCTTTTTGGCCACTTCCAATGCTATTATCAACTGTCGTAATGATTCTATGACCCTATCTTTCGGGAATAGGTCAATAGAGCTGAACATTTACAAGTTGGGAAGTGTACCCTCCGAACCTACTGCTCAGGTCTATTCTGTCGACTTAATGGATGTCGACAGCAGCGAATTTGATGATCCTCCTGATACTGATCTTGACTCTTTTTATACGTTGTTGTTTGACCCAACTATGTATCATACACATACGGACTCTTCCACCGAGATGTCCGGGTCAACAATTAACACGTATTATGAACTGTTCTTAGAGTCTGAAGATCACCCCGCACTTTGTGATGACATTATTCATCGGGGTATTGATGGAACTTTTGAGGAGATTTTCGCTGATGAACTCGCATTTTTGAATGACATGGGTGTTGAGATGAATCATGTCCCAATCAATGAAATTGAACCTCCACCCCTTCTTCTGAATTGTAAAAAGAATGCGAGCAATTCATCACATTCACTGCATCGTCTCTCCAAAACGAGACGCACACACATTCTATTCCACCACTTACCCTTTCCCCGCTTCTTCTTTCACCAACCAGAGCACTGCATTGATAAAATTTTTGAATGGTTGGTGTTAACTTTCGGTCTTTGCAAAGCTTGGCATCGACCAATGATTTTTGACCCCCTCATGTGATTTTCAAAGCTTAACATTGCATAACTCAAGTTTGGGGGGTATGATCGAGCTCCTGAAAAGAAAATTTTTACATAAAATTTTGAGCCAAAAATAAGTTTGGGGGAGGTTCTTCACTTAAATATTTTTCCCCCACTAATAAATTCCTCCCAGGCTTACAGGTTTTTTGAGATTTAGCTGATGGCAACAGTGAGGACACTGTTGAAAACAAGTTTGGGGGAGGTTTGTGCTTATTTTCGCATCATTTGCATCATATCATTTGCATAAGCACAAAACATTTTTCAAAACCTATAAAAATTTAAAAATTTTCAAAAAGATAAAAATATTATTGTACATAAATAAGATAATAAAAGTTTAGATAGTGAAAAATTACATCCATTAGATTAGAAAAATTTAAGAAAACTAAGAAAATTAGAAGTTTTCTTATACGAACTAGTAATAAGTAGTTATGAGCCGTTGTCCCAAGGGTTAGTAAGATAGGGCAAGTCACTAATCTGAGGATAAAAATAAGTCTGAAAAATAGTTTCTATTCTGGAAGCCAAACATTTTGAACGTTGATACCCTGCTATTCGCACTTACACACGTCTTGAAGTCCGGGATAGTAGAGGATACCTTGAAATGCTCTTGTCTTAAAGCCAAAAGTATGAAGGAAATATAAAAAATGAAAATATAAATTGGTGAGGAAAATGAACACTGGTTTTGTTATCACTGAGGGCAATAAAAAAATATATAGCGAGGGTGCCTCTTCACCTAGTGCCCTAAAGCCAACTGGTCTGGGAGTCACTGCTATGCCTGAGGTGGTGCAAGACAAGAAAAATACACCAAATAAGCAAGCACATGAGTAATCGGTCGGTTAGTACCTCAAGAAGTATTAACGGTCGCATGAAAGTGTGTGAGCAATCCTAATATTCATTAATTAAAAAGTACTGAGGCTGATGGGCAAGAGTATGATAGCTTGAATTGAATTCTCCGAGTGTAGGGATGTTATTTACACACACGCAGGGTTATATGATCGATGTTTGGAAGAAAGATAGGAATGAAGAATAAGACGATGTTTTGTTGAGGGAGGACGTAATTTCTAACATCTTTTCATGACCATTAAGATAGGGCTCATGACAACCGAAAAACTAGCTTAGTTGGAAACCCTAATTTTCAAGGCTTTTCTTTTACAATTCTTTTCTTTAAATGTAATATTCATGATCTTCCTTTTATTATTGGATTTTGTGGGTGCAATCCGCTGAAAACCCTCAGGAGACAACACTCCTCCTACTAGGGACACCTAGAGATTTAAAGGCTAGTTGCACGTGCTCAGTGCAATCGTGTTGCCTACGAAAGTGTGTTAGTTAGTTTTTCTCTTTCTTTATTTTCTCCTTCTCTTTTTAATAAAACAGTTCGCTCGAGACGATCGAAATTAAGTTTGGGGGAATTTGATCAGTCGAAAATAATGTATTTTTAACACGGCAATTTCCCTAACATTTGCACTCATCTAGAAGTGTTCGGCATTCATATTTCACATATTAGCAAAACAGTCCTGAAATATCAGATTACATGTGTTAGACTTTTAAACCGGCGCTTTAAGGGAAATTGACTGTATTTTATGGCATCGCATCATCCCTGTATTGCGCAACACTTGTGTCGAGATTTGTGCAGGAAATTGCAGGAGCAAAGTCAAAAGAAGCTGATCAAAAATACACCAACTCCATGTTTTCAGATCTGGTAGCAATTCAGAAAGAAATATACAAATCGGCATATCAAAGAAAGGCCTATACATCATCCCAAGCAAGCACCAGAAAGCCCAAGCCCCAACTCTCCAAAAGAGTCGCGGAACCGCGGCGGGAGCCGGCTTGCGCCGAGGTTCCGCGGCGGTTTTGCCACGTCAGCGCTAAATTTTCAGTGCACAATTTGTATCTCTGGGCCCACATTCCTTTCTGATACTTCAAATTCCAGAAGGATCTCGAAGCTACTGCCAGATCAGCAAAGAAGATTAATTAAGCTAATCCTAATTAAGCCCCTAACTAACTTCATCTAGAAGCTTCTCCTCAACAAACTTTTGGAGGGAAATTCAAATCTCTCTAACTAACTTTTGGAGGGAAATTCAAATTTGAAAGCCTAGATCTAGGGTTTTAAGATCTATAAATAGGAGCCTAGATCTAAGGGTTGAAGAGGTTCAATATTAGTTGTTCAATCTTAGTTAGTTCAATTCTTCATCTTCTTCCACAAGTTTAGTGACAAGACTTGTGCGAAACCCTAACCCTAATTCCAATCCAAATTCAAGATCCCGAGTACCAAATCAAGCGAGAAGCCCTTCAACCTTTTAGGAGCCGAGCCGATCTTCAATCGAGCAAGTGATCCAAGCCGATCCGCGACTCATGGGGACGAGCGAAGCCAAATCGACGATCGAGTTCTTCCTCTTGTAGTTCTTGAGCGAATGTAATGAAATTGTTGATATAAATAAAAGGTGAAATTCTTTAATCTTGCTTTCTTTAAATTCTTGCATCATGATTCGATCTCAATTTATGATTGTAGTGCTTGTGATGATGTTTGAGTAAAACTCCGCTCGTAAAGGAGTCGAGACGATCAATAGAATGATGATGTAACAAATCTTTAAACGATTCTTGAGTCCTACGAGCTTTGTAAACCCTAGCAAGTTCAAGAATCGATGACCTAGTTTCGTTGCGATACTTTCTCGATTGTGATCGCTCGAAATTAGGGATCTACGATCGTTTCTTGAATTTACTAGAGGCTAGAATATGAATGATATTGACGAAAGAACAAGGGATAAGATGAAACCCTAGTTTCATAAGAAATCACTAATTCTCGATCGATCATCATCGATCTAGTATCAATTCATCGAAGGATAAGAATACGTAATTGTAAGATTACATCACATCTATAGATCCGATCGATTCCTACGAGTCTCATTTAGATTCTTGATATTTGGTTGGAAAAATCATCAAACTATCAATTCTTGATTCTATCTTTTTCTTGTTATTAGATCTAGATTTTCTAATTCTTGAACTTCAACTATAAATCATGAATTGTTTTCTTTTCTTTTCTTTAAAGTTTCGACTCGTCTAATTCAAAACCCGAACGATTACACTTTCCCTGTGGACGATCCGCACTTACTAACGCGCTACATTCGACACCGTTATTGATTGCGGTCAAAATATTTTTGGTTGTGATTTCTATACTATTTTCCAACATAAACAAAACAAAAATCATAAATCAAATGGCGCCGTTGCCGGGGATCATTTGAATTGATACATTTACATCCAATCAAGAAATTATCAACAATCATTTGAATTAATAAATTTTCTGACATTGAGTATTACGAACAATTTAAAATGATTAGAAGAGGCTGAAGAACTGAAGTACAAGTAACAGGTATAACTCGTTTATTTGGTTGGATATTCTGAAATGAGATAATATAGGCAAACACCAAATCGGAAACTAGACCTTAAATAAGCCCCAGTGCCTTGATTGGATCAAGAGACAAATAGAAAATGTAGTTCAAAGCTAAAGGCAGTCTTTCTTTCTTCCCCAAATATGTATATGTGTGTGTGGAATTCAAGTCCCACACTCCCGCTTGAATCACATTAATGCCTATGGGTCAAAAATAGTAACAATTCTAATATGTTAAACAGCAACATATTTATATTATGTAAAGCCTCAAAGAAGAACTCAATAGCCTATAGAAAAAATATCATTTTTCCCCTTGTTAAGATTCTTTTCGTGTATAAGAAATTTGAAGGTTTACACATTGGATGCATAAGCTTGTGCATAAAATCTTGGAACTAATGGATGGAACTGGAACTTTTGGGAGGATAAAATCTTTGGTGTTGGTCAAATGATGAATGCAACAAATTTACCTGAAAGAGAGTTGCCGCCAACAAATTGATTCACTCCTAAGTTGACTGATCCTACAAAATTCAAACCAGGAATGATTTATTGCAAGACACTTTCTTAGGAAAGAATAGGGTAAATTTCACTAATACCCTTAATTGTCACTGTTTTTCACTAAACTCATTTAAAGTTTTTTAATTATAGTAAACTAACTTCAATTTTGGTTTTAACAGAACATTTTCCACTAAAATACACTTAACTCAAGGAAGCTTACCGTAATTAAGAAAAGTTTGAGTTTAAGGTAAACAGATGATAGCCAAGGATTGTAATAAGAAAATATAGATTGATTCAATGAATTCTTTTAGATGTATATTAAAAAGGCTTATTTATTGAAAACTTCCAACAAGTTTGGGCCAAAACCAGAAAACTACCATTACCTTTGAAATGATCAAGAAACTACCAAATTTAACGGTGACACGTCGGTACCGTCTGTGCCACGTCATTTAAGTTGCCATGTCTGCAAAAACTTTGTAAAAAACCAAAATACCCCTAACCCTAACCCTAATTTCAAAAAAATAAAAAATAAAAATAAAAAACTTCTTCCCTCCTCTCTAGATGCCATCACCGGCGCTGCCTCTACCCTGCCCTCCGGGCTGGACGGCCCCCTCCTTGCCCCTCCACCGCCACAGCCCCTCACCATCACCCTTCGCCCCATCCTCGCCCCTCACCCTCACCATCACCTCATCGTCATCATCCTTCTTCATTCTCCACCTCCTCATCATCTCCGGTAATGAGACTCCTTGCCGTCGACCCCACCACTCGACTCCAGCCGCCCCCGTTCCTGACAACCACCACCACCTTCTACATCTTCTTCTTCATCATCCCCAACATCCACCTTTTTCTTTATCATCATCCCCAACCTCCACCCCGATCTCCCCTTCACCTGCCGACGGCCCCCATCCTCCCCCGACCCCCTTCCAAGACCTCCATCACCATCATCAATTCCATTTTCATTTTCATTATCAACCCAACATCATCTCCATCATCAAAACCCTTATCTTCTTCCTCTCATTTCCTTTTCCGGTGTACTTCTCTCGCTTCCGGCGACTTCCCACTCTGGCTCCGGCTCCTCACCACCACCACCACCACCCCAAAAAAAATATTAATTATTTAATTAATATTTAGTCATTATTAAAATTATTTTTAAAAATAATTTATAATTCATTAATTATATTATGAAAAAGGTTAAATGGTAATTTGACATAAACAGTAACGTTGACTGTCAAGTCATGGTAGTTTTTTGATAGTTTCCAAAGGTATTGGTAGTTTTCTGGTCCAAACTTGCTGGCAGTTTTCAGTAAATAAGCCTATTAACAATCCATTCTTGCAAATACATGAAAGATGTTCAAGGTGGGAGAGAGAGAGAGAGAGAGGTTTTTTGTACAATACTCACCGGGCATGGTTGGTGTGGGGTTGACAACAGTTTGTACTGGATGAAAATATTTGCATGAATCTCCATACTTGCAAATTCCCTGCAACATGAAGTGAACATTCAAAAACTACAAATTTTCTATAACAAGAAAAGGCATGTATAGAAAAAGTTATATTTGGTGATCATGGGATTTTTTTCATTCGCAGAGAAATAGAATATGGAATGAAATATAGAAGGAGAATAGAGCACAAAGACCAGTAATTCGTATATCTGGCTGATGTCAGCTAGTTGATAAACATAACAACTACATCGTAAATGCTAATCTAGCCGTAGCAAATTTCATTTCTGAGATGGAATTAGAATCCTAGAGTTTTTGTTTCGAGAAAATTTCAGCAATTTCTTCATCAAAACATCATTATTGGACCCTCCAATTTCTCCCAATAATGACAGAAATAGAATGGAATTCACCATGAATTTGCCAAATCGGTCAAAAATTGTAGAGTAGTTTCAGACAAAATTGCCACAACAAACATGGCTATGTTCTTCTTGTTGTTTGTAATTACGAAGTTTCTTCCTAGTGCAATAAAAATAATGATGCTCGTTGTGATATATATATAAGATTGGACTGGCATATTTTCAAATTTTCCAGCTTTCTCACGTTTAAGGAAATGACAATTTCATGTGTTTCACTGCAGCTGACTATAACGAACACGATGTTTACTTTTGCTTCTTTATCAAACGTAAGAAGTGTTTTCTTATCAATAAAAACTAGAAAATAAATAATTTAAGCAAGAACCAAACTTCTACCAAACATGATTTCATTGTAAACAAAAGAAAAAAAAATCCAAATCCCTTATGAAGGGCTGCTTGTTTGATAGGAATGGGGATTTGTTTTGGGAATAGGGAGGGGAGCAAGACGTTCATTGGGTAGTTTTCTGGAATTGTTTTGTTTGAGATGAACGGGAATTGGTGTTTTTGGCATCTGAAGTTAGCCCACGTCACCACTTTTGGCACTTCCACATCCGAGCTAAAATGTGACATTGGTCATTCCCATTTCCACATCGGCGTTTGGGTTGTTGTTTATGTTTTCTTTTAGGGTTGATGTATAGGGCTACCTCCTTTTCTAATGCTGTACCCTCCTATCCGCCATTTTCTTCATTTGTGATCTTGGATCAGAGATCATGGGTTCTTTTGGGCTTTTTCTGATTATGATTGTGTTCTTCGATCATCCTGATCCACTCAACTTTTATGTTTGTTTCGATTTGGAATTGGGATTGAAATTTTGATGGCTAGGGTTTTCGTCTATGGTCGTGCTCTGTGATCATCATCATCATCTGCGTTTTCAAGCAAGGATTTCATGTGAATGCATGCAAATTTAGAGTTTTTAAATTTGTTTTAAGCGGCTAGGGTTAGTGTTTTTTGTTCATTTTGTTACTAAAATTTCCTACATGATTTTATAAAAAATATCAGGAATTATGGTTTTCAAATATTGTCGGCTGGATTCCCCAATCTTCAATCTTGATGATTTCACTTATTAAATTGATGATTTTCTAAAATTTGGGTTCATGACATTCTCTAATTGACTTCAAAAATTAGAGATATTGAGCGGGAAAAACAATTAGAGAAATTAGATAGCTTTTTGCTTGAAATTTTACAGTTTTTTTGGAAAGTTTAGATAAATTAAGAACTTTTTTCGCTTTGCTAACATGACTATGTTCTTCATGTTCGTTGTAATTATAAAGTTTCTCCCTGATGCAGTAAAATAATTATGCTCGTTATGATAATCATAAGATTGGACTGTGCATGTTTTTAAAATTTTCATATTTCTCACATTTAAAGAAATGACAATTTCATGTGTTCCAACATTTGCTTTTGCTTCCTTATCAAATCTAAAAGCGTTTCATATCAATAAAAACAAGAAACATACACAATTTAAGCAAGAACCAAATGATGAATTTAATGAGAAATGGCCAGTACCGTGCGAACGAAATGATGGCAAACCCTAACGATCGACCCATCAGCTTGAACAAGAGGCCAAACATTTGGATCTGCAACAAATTTCATCCCCGAATTAAAATTTCACAAAACATTAACAACATGGAGAACGAGCGGAAGGTGTTTGATAAAATGATCCAAAGAGAGAAGAAATAAAAAAAAAGATGGCACCTTTGAAGGAATCGTACCACTGGGCGCGGGCGCGGTGGTGTTGGGCGCCAGAGAGGTGGCGCCTGCGAGCGGCGGCGGTGTCTTGGAACTCCTTGTCGCAGTAATCGCAGTAGTATTTCCCTGTAGGCATCCTCCTGTTTTTTTCTGGGACTCTGCTTCGATTTTATTTTTGTTGGGAATATATGCTAGGGTAAGTTGCATTAAAACCCTTGCTTTTAAGAAAATGACAAAAATGATACCAACAGTCGCAACGTTTTTAAAACAATCTTTTAATACAAGACGGTCTCGGAATTGAAATTTCCATTTTAATTCTCAGGCTCACGAGTAACAATAAAATTCCTCATAATATTTTGTAAAAAATGTTAAATAAAATCATGACAAATTCTTTCAAATCTACTCAGATCCTTAAAAATCTATGTTAAAAGGCTTTAATATTTTGTATACAATATCTTAACTAAAATTTCTCAAAATCTTCTAAAATATTTGGACATAATCTTAACACAATAATTTCTTGTCCCCGAATAAGGCAATAACCTTGTTATTTTATTGATAAATCAAAAGGGAAACAAATCTATTCTTAACCGCAGTTGTCTAATACAACGTAATTTTAACCGTTCTTCATAGAAACTTCCTTCTTTATAATATAAAATGAGAGGTTGTAACTAGATACAATGTGTCTAATACAATGTAAACACTAATAGCTTCCCTCTCTATAACGAAAAAGAAGAGCTTGTCACACTCGCATCAATAAAGAATAAAGATAATAAGCAGCGGCATATCCAAAGTTAGGAATGTATTAAGACGACAAAACTTTCACATCTTGCAAGATTCCCATATCATAGGAGTCGTATACACACCCCAATCTTACCAACATCACAATAACATAATGGAACATTTCAGATGACATCGCGCAATCTTTGCTTGAAAACTGGTAAACTTGTAAATACTTCCATGTTCACGAATTGCCTATAGAACACCCAGATTCTACAAAGCAATTGTAAGTAACCAATGCATACAGTGGATAATTCCACCCTATTTTATACAACACACAACATCAATGTGCATCCCATTAATTGATCTCCGAAGCAACGAGATAAAAGCAATCTTTTTTCAACCCAGCGACAATTTCAGGGCGAAAACTATATTTAAATCGTTAAGGCACAATGAACCAGAAAACATTGCAAACATCTAAACATTACCAACATCATAGTCCCATAAGAAACCAAAACAAATCACCTAAACAAGGCAATCTTTTCTCCACCGTATAATGTTACAAATCTTTCGTGTGAACAATAAAATAATGCGATAGGAAGCAAAAGCATCCTTAGCAAATACCATCAAAGGTAAGGAATCATGCTTCGATTCCTAAATGGCAGAGAAAATACACAGCGGGATTAACACTACAAATTCCACCGTCGGCCACGGGCACTTCACAGGCCTAGAAAAGGGCACTGCTTCCTTGCATGCTCGGGGATCAGCTTCGCTAATATCTCCACTGGAATTCCCCTCAGCTCTGCACAAATAAGGGGAAAAGGTAAATATACGAATAACATACAGAAGAATAAATTACACCAACAAAACACATTGAGCTATCTTTTTTGTTTTTTGCTTTAAACACCCTTAAAACATTTAAAATGTGTAACGAAATTGCGTAAAACACTGTTCAAAGATTGCATTAAACACATCGCTAGCGGTGGCAATTTTTCTTTTTCCCAAATGTTTGATGGTGTTCTTCACAAAAACTATGTGATGGTGAATGTAATTTAACCTATAAAACACCAGCAAATATAAAGTAGCCTGCCACCCTCTCTTTTCAAAAAATGCATCATGCCCTCTGTTTAACATCAATCATTTTAATTATTTTTTCTCCATTTCAGTAACTTCTCCCGAAATAACACTTGAAGAAAGTATAAATATGAATGACGCAAAAACCAAAAACAAAAAAAAATCCAAAGGTGGTTTGGGATTGTAAGATTCCAGAAACAGAGAAAATTAACACAAGTCAAAAAGAGAGGATGACAATCTTCTATAAAGGCAGAAGTGAAAGAGCTGTCCTGCAAGACAGCCATTACAAGAAAAATAAAGAAAGTAAGGAACATGCGCAATCGCTATCGAAGTTTCGTGACTCACCATGTGGCTTGAAGTTGAAGAGAGGGGGCAAAAACCGGCCATTTGGCAACCGGGTGTTTGGGTCCCGAAGTTCATCAAAGAAAGGGTGAATTAATGCATCCACCTGCAACACAACAGCAGAAAATCAATAAATTAAAATTTCCACTAGCATATTGGTCAACTATTTTAAGCATCTTTAAGAACTTGACATACTCACAGCAGTGCATCGCAAATTAGGGGAGTACTGAAGAAGCCTCGAGACGAGATCTACAGCTTCTGGTGGCATCCTTTTGTGGAAGATCTGATGGAAGATGGGATTTTAAAAAATTAAGATTTCGATCAAAGTCGCAACAGGGTTTTTATTATATGGCATCAATGGTGACACATCAATACATTATACCTTGTGCCATGGGTGTGCCTTAATCTGTGGAAATTTGAATTCAGTGTAATTAGGATTCATGCATTTGATTTCTTCTCTAGTTGGGGTACCTAAAATCTGCAGCAGAAATAAAAAAAGGTGCACATGAGAAAACAATAATAAAAAATAGAACAGGGATATGAGCAGCAGATACATTACCTTGATTATCTCCACAAGCTGGTCAACTCCACTCTCACCAGGGAACAAAGGCTGGAAAGGGCATTCATGTTTAACTTAAGAAGCATTATACAAATTACGATTCTACATAAGAATGAAATGTTTGGATTTTAATTTTTAGATGAAGAGGCAAACCTGTCCTAGCAGCAGTTCGGCTAGAACACAACCAGCAGACCAGATATCAATAGCTGTAGTATATTCCGTGGCACCAAATATAAGTTCGGGAGCTCTATAGTACCGAGAACAAATATAAGATATATTTGGCTCTCCTTTTACCTATTGAAAACACAGAAGAAAAAGAAAAAGAAAACGTCAAGGATAAGAACATTTGATGACATAATATAGTGTCATCGAACTAAATTGCACAGGTAAACAAGTATACCAAGACTTTTGCACTTCCAAAGTCGCATAATTTTAGCTGGTGGGTGTGCGGGTTGACCTGTTACAAATAAAGGAACCAACAAATGTTTGCTATGCATATGTTGTAATCAAGAAAACGATTGGAAATCTTCATAAATTTCACCAAAATATAATTTTTTGGTATAAAACATAAAACCGACAGTTTACAACTCTACATATTTAGGTGGAAATATCAAATACAACATAAATACTTACCAGAAGGTTCTGTGGCTTAATGTCCCTGTGGCACACCCCAATACTACCATGTATGTAAGCCAACGCTCTACAAATCTGTTAACATATCAAAAGAACATCAGTACAGCTGCCAGACAAATAATGCCACAAATCGCCACGACAAATTATAAATTATAACATTAGAGTGGCAAACCATGTCTCATGGACATTAACAATGTTTGATTGATGAGGTATAAATATGATACTTACAACTATCTGTTTTATAATGCTTGAAAGAAATCAAAGCTGATGATAATTTATCTATACCTCTCCTTGTGAACAGTACAATAGTACAAACTAAGTGCAAATCAAAAGTTGACAACAAAAATAAGAAACAGCCAATAGCATAATCACATTATTACCTGATAAGTGTAAAGCTTGACATAAATTAACGGCATGCGTTGGTTCATCTTGTTGTAGTGTTTGATTACACGATGAACAGTCTCAGGTACATATTCGAGAACCAAGTTAAGGTACAGCTCATCCTTTTCGGTAGTTGAAAAGAAGCAGTGCTTCAACGCAACAACATTTGGATGATCAAGGAGTCGCATGGTCTGCAGCTCACGATTCTTGTACCTTTTGTCTTGAAGAACTTTTTTTATTGCTACAGTTTCACCTGTCTCCAGACACTTAGCCTAAGAACAAACAGAAGACAAATGTCACAAACAAATTGAAAACATCGATCAAACTGGAATGCAAATCTACCACAACAACAATGAACAAATCATCTTGAGCTCAAGATTTTGTGAAAACTAACCTGGAAGACAATTCCAAAAGATCCATGTCCAACAACACGCTCAGCCATGTAGCTTATAGTCTGACATCAGAATGAAAATGTTAGAAACGCAAACCAATATAGTCTAGAAAGATAATGAACATAGATAAGCATGAACCATTTTTTTCAATTAAAAAACGAATGTGCCATATAAAATATTAAAATGTACCATTTATGCACCCTCAATCTTTATGGAAGCAGTTGAATTGATTGCACACAAGATGGATGTCATAGCAAAACTAATGCCCATAGGAAAAATTGTTCTGAATATTTTCATAAATGCTCATTCAGTTACCTGTTTTGGCTGACCATTTCTACCCCCGATGGTTGTTACAATTATATGGCCAGTTTCTGTGCCATTTCCATCAACCACAGTTGCTTCAACTTCCTGAGATCATCTATATAATTAGATCTCAAGTCGACATACGACCAAAGCACTATCATACTATATACTAATGCAACCAAGAAAGCATCTTGATAAGAATACAAATGAAGGCTAATATAGACCTTATCATCTCTAATTTTCATATCATTCATCTCTTCTGGCAACTTGTCCATGCCAATATTGCTACCATTCGTGTTCTTTACCCCTGATGAAGGGACTACACTCACTGAGGCCATCTAACAAGTTCCAACTCCACCGTGTAATATAAGTTTCCAAGGTCTTGCTATATATAGCTGTTAAAATCTGTTAAGAACAAAAATGCCACTTGTTAGAAAACACAGTAAAGTACAGATTGTTTTCCAGCAAATATAGCTATCAAACTATCAAACAAATACATAATCTTTCGATATCAAAGGTTCAAAATAGATGAATATCTCTTCCATTAGTCTATCAAAAATGTAATTTTTCAACTCATGTCATCATACCAACAAGAATCTGTCAAATAATCCATATTTTTCAACAATTTTCGATAGCTTCCAAGCTCAAGCTCAAACTAGTTTTAAAAATAAGCACTTGAATTGAAAAAGAAAAATCAGAAAAACAAATTTCACTAAATCCTGCATCTAGCTAGCTATCATCCAAGTTTCCAGGCCACCAAAATACATCAAGATTGCCTCTTTAGTTGAAAATCACAATTGAAGAAGAAAACTACCAACAAATTACATTTGGCTCATAAGATAACAAGCTTTCACACAACAAATTAAGCATTTCCATAAGCATAAATGTCCCTTCTAATGCGACACAGTAAACAGATCTTTTGAGGAAAAACTTGCAAATAAATTCAGAAAATTACATGATCCATGCGGATGGAAGAAACGTCCAAAACCTCTAACTAAAAATTTGTCCGCATCCATAAATAAAATCAGTCTCAAAAACTGGAAACTCAATTAGCTACATGAACCAAAACTCACCCTTACAACTTACCATAAAAGGAAAGTTCAAAAGCAGAAGCAAAGATCTAATCATTTACCTAACAAACTTAAGATCTAAACCTAACCCATCAAAATCCGACCAAATTCCTCCAAATTTTAACCAAAACACCCACAATCGTCTCAAATCGACGAACAATACGCAAAAGGTGAGAAGATCCTTACGAGATCCAACGGCGAGATCGATACAGCGCGAAACAGGCACCGATCAGATCAGGAACTCGACGCTTTATCAATTCCTCCTTCAAATTTCTCGACTTGTAGGGTTTCGGTCGCGGATTTCTTCTAATTTTCGGTCAAAGATTCGATTTTTTCCCCTTTTTATTATTTTGGTGGGGGCCGGGGGGCGCGGGGGGGTTGGGGCCAGGGAGAAAGGAAAAGTCTGATGTCTAAAAGAGTGTGGTTGTGTGTGTAGGCAGTCAAAAGATTGTGGAGGGGATTTTTTTTATCATCAAAGCCACCTCCTTTCTTTTGACCATTCAAACACCCCTCTATGACTATCATCATCGCTCCCTCTTTTTCATATACCTCCCTAAGCTTTTGCTTTATTACCATAGCTCAAATTTCTTTTTTTCCTTTTTCGAATTGATCGGCTATATGAATTTGTTTCTTTCTGGTTACGATCGGTCTAGCCGACTAAATTTTAACAATTTCCATAGCGTTGTTGACCAAGTTTATCCATATTTGTTTACGTATATCCCTAAATACTTTTTGTACCATTCGGCTAAGCATATATCATGCATTAAAAAAATGCTTATGCAGGATAGCATAACCGTCCGGATCCAAAATTGTTTCCTCATATATAGTTATTTTACTGGTAGAACATGTAACCGATAATGTTAAATGATTATTTTCTTTTCATTTCGGTTGTGGTTAGTTTTTCATTGATTTTGGTATCCAAAGTTTACAGAAAAAAATCAATTGAATGGGTAAAACTAACAATCTTTTATCCAATCATGAGCTTGAGTTCTAAAGTAAATTATAAACAAAATACCCGAACAATTCATTTCGCACGATAATAAGAATAAGAACTGATTACAAAATCTTATTCATTTTATTATTGATAAACAATTTATATCTTACTATATTATGAGATATATATAAAACAGTCAAAGGAGATGAGTATCGTTGTTTTTATTGCAGCCAAAGGAGATGAGTATGGTTGTTTTTATCGTACGGTGAAATCATTTCAAATAGATATCATTTTACTCGTTTTACCCGGCAGGCATATGGTGGAGAGAATTGCCACATGCTTAATATGTAGATGTTCGCATGAATGTGAATCCCCCGACGAATGTGGATAAAATAGGGGGTCGGGTCCCACTTACGCGTGCGGCCCCTTGTTATCCCATGCTGCGCAGATGATTCATGAGCCTGTGATTCGAAAGCCTATTTTCCTTCGACATTTATACTCGTAATAAATATTTTGTAAAAGATAAAATGGACAAATGAAAGAAAAGGAGGGTGCTAAATGCAACAAACAAATCCATACTTAAATCGTCTTGGTCCCCAGTTATTTTTGAGAATATTCCCAGCTCACGCCTCCTGCGCCCGCCGAGATCGGCACGACGCTTATCTTGTTTTCACCTTAACTTTTACCTGCTGACACAAATACCCCTATCCAATTTACAAATTACGCCATGAGGTAAAGCTTTATCCCCGTGAGGTTACCGGCGCTCTTGTTTGAAATGATTTGCTGCGTCGTAACAAAATGTCAAGGAGGTTAACATAACCATGTGGTGATTGCACCGTTCTTGTCTAAATTTTGGGTTGCCAGGGTACGGATATGACTGCTCTGGTCATAAAAGTACCAAAACACCCTTCACAATCACGCCAAATAAGTAAATGGCCATTGTACCCTGTAAACAGATTAAACGAGGCATGTTTATTCTGCGGAGAAGTAAAACGGAAGCGGAAGTAAGCTCACTTCAAATACATTTAGTGTTTGTTTTAAGGGAAATAGAGTTTGTAAGTAATTCATGGTGATGAGCTGAATCCTATATGGTATGGTCACTTCCAAAAGTTTACTCCCCTGATTTTGGATGGAAAGTAGCCATGAAACACAAAGAGCAAGAAAAAGAATTCATTATTTAATCCTTCTCTTTATTGCTTCAATATTAGTTCTGGTTTTTCCGGACATCCAAACATGTAAGCATGCCGTGCAAAACTAAAAAGGTAAACGGAGTTGATCTAGCACTCTCTCGAAATTCGGTATAACGATGGTTTAACAGTCTCCCAATGATGGAACTCTGGATCTCCTTCAGATGTTGTCTTCCGACGATCTGCCGACAGCGTTAGCGAACGGCTGAGATTGGGTTGAGAACTGTCTCCTTAAGCGTGTGGATCTCAATGGGTTTGGTTTGGTGAGAAGCCGAGCTCCCTGCAAAGAAGTTTCGTGGTGGTTGTACCACCGTGGACCCTCCGACGATCAAGTTAGTCGAGGTATTTGGTAGAGTAGCGGCCTATTGGATAAGAATTGCCTTACTTGAGTCGTCTGAGATAGGGGTTTATATAGCGACAGCCATGGGCTAGCGGATGCGAGATTCTCGCCTGCCGTTACGCCCCTGGCGTTGCGTCCGCGAGAATGGCGGGATCCCCTATTAACGACAAGATACGCTCGTTAATGGGGGGATGCGACGGCGTGGAACGCCGGATCGTGGGGCGACGGATATCTCGCATTTAGCGAGATTCGCTGAGCCACTGCGGAGACGGTCGTGATCTGCGTTCTGGGTCACCCAATAGAGCCGAGGAATCTCAGCTCGGTGGGAGGCTCGGAGGCGAGCCGGAGGCCGAGGAAGTTCGGTGATGTGACAGCTCGGAGACAAGCTGGGAGGGCTGAGGAAGCTCAGCGTGTAGGGGGGCTCGGAGGTGAGCCATTGGTCGAAACAGGACTCTTCAGGGAATTCTCGAAGGTCGGGTCCAAGCCCGGGAAGATAGCTCAGGGGATGCCTCCAAAGTGCAGTCCTCGCCCTGTTTCCGTATGCATTGGGACACGTCTCTTGCCACGTGTCATGATCTGGGGAGCTCACACTTACGAGTATCATTATTAGCCCCCCACTCTCATCCCGACCTATTTATGGGTCGGGTCGAAAGTGGTCTGATCGGTCACCCGGGCTCAGTTCGCAGTTTAAGACCTCGTCGGCATGGATTCCCGAGGCAGTTAGGCGCATCTTCTGATGACGTCAGTGGATCAGAGAGAAGATCGTGCATTAAAGAGGGGGCGCCAATTCGATCGTACGTTCGGTGAGACGCCAGGCCACGCGTCCGGCGCTGGTTGGCTAATATGACGGGTCGCCGTTGTCCTCTGCGCTCGAAGGGATGCGCCCAAAGGTCGTGCGACACGTGGGACGTCGACGGCCGTCGAGTGTGAAGCGCTGATTTGGCGGGAAACGATCCGCGCTGTTGGATGCGTTTGCCAAATGCTATAAATAGAGGTAGGATCCCCCTAGGGTCCACACTTCGCTATCATTTCTCCATCGCTGCGAGAGTTAGCTCGGCGCTCTTCCTTTTAGGTCGGATCTATCGCGCTCTTTCCTCGGAGGACTTCTTCTTTGACTCGGGTTAGATGTCTTCCTCTGGGGAGTCTGTTGAGATAGTCAGGGTAGAGTCTAGGGAATCTTCCGCTGCTTCTTCCTCTGCCCCATCCGAGTAGGATTCCCCCAGGGAGTTAAGGTTACCTGTGCTTCCCGTGGTCGTGCGACGAGGACGGTCCCCAAAGCGCGTATCAAGAGTGCTCGCGATGCGCCCTCCCTCCTGAGGAATATGGACAAGCTCACCACAATCCGTGCTCGCTTCCACATTCCCCCTAACTATTCGCTTCGCTTGGCTGGGGAGGGAGAGAGGGCGGAGCAGATGCGGGGCAAGGAGATCGCCTTGTACCCGAATGCCTTTTGGGCTAGAATGTGTCTGACCTTCTCCCGCGAGGTTAGCGCCGTGCTGCGTTGTTTTCAACTAGCTCCGGGCCAGCTAGTGCCGAATTCGTAGAGGATTCTCCTCGAGTTCCTGGTCCGGTTGAGGCTTGAAGAAATCCCCTTCAGCTTGACCCTTCTCCCTTCCTCCCTTTGCTATAAAAATCATCCCGACACCCGTAAGGACGAGCCGAGCTGGGTATATGTTTCCTTTAGAAAACATTAGGGAGGGGCGGCCGGGTCGGGGGTCATAACAGTTCCTTCTTCCATCCATGAATGGAAGGAGAAGTTCCTATTTGTCGGGCCACCCGAGGGTGAGGATTGGCTATTGCCTGTTCAATGACACAGGGCCGACTGCCCGCGGGTGAGGCGATAGTCCTCTCCCGAAGCGAGGGCGGTGTCAGCGTGGGAGCCTATCCAACGGGCCGATATTTTGCTTTCTGAGCAGGCCCTTGGTTGGGCCAGGCTCAGCCCCGCTCAGTTCATGGGTAAGTTAGGAGTCTAGGCGACCTGTTTAGACTTGCATGTTTTTCTTCTGTTCTTTCTGGCGTCACTAATTCCCATTTTGTATTTTCCCTTTTTTCTGCAGAACCGATGGACCGATCCAAATTCCTAGCAGCCGTGGCCGAGAAAAATAGGAGGAAGGCCAGAGGCGCCGGCTTGTCACGTCCCGCTCCAAGCCCGGCCCCATCGGCGGCTGCATCGACTAGGCGTTCTACCACGCCTCGGGCTCAGGAAACCAGCCGCGGGGAGAGCCGTAAACATGCTCGGGAGTCGGAGCCCCAGGTTTTGGAGGTGGCGGATGAGGCCGGCCCCCCTAAGGCCCCCCTTCAAGCGGCACAAAAGGACGGTATCCCGACCTCCGTCTTCCCCGGTCTTCGTGTAGGAGGGGGATGTTTGCTTCGAGGTGCTCTCGGAGCTTTTTGTCGCCGATAGCTTGCTCTCGGAGATGGAACGATTGGCCGGGGGCAAAATCCCCCGGGCGACCCTCAAGGCCCAAATCGCAGCCATAGCTCAGGAGGCTGTGCAGGTTAGTGTCCGCCTCCCGTTTTTCATTAAGCCTCTTTTGTTTGTCGGATCGGATACTTTTTAACCCCTCTTTTTGTTTTCCTCAGGTCCTCCAACACTGCGCCCTCGTCGCTAACATGGAGCACGAGTGTAATAACCCTAAACTTTCTGTACAACTTTCTGTACAAAATTTTTTCAAAATATAGAAAGATGTACTTTTGCCTGAACCCAAGTTATAAGTTTGATTTTCTTTTTAATAGCAAGAAGGAGCTTGTAGCTCATTGGTAAGACCTTGCACTGCTGAAACAAAACACCAGATTTCAAATCCCATCACCCAAATTATTTTTAATATTGATTTCTTTTTAAATTTTTAAAAGTCCAAAGGTCTACACGTGCATAACTCGTAAAACTCAAAAGTCACATGTAAAACAAACTGACCCAGGAGTATCACCATACAACATTGGACACATGGCAGCGAGCCCCGGCCCGACTCGGGCCGGCAACTTGGCCGACTCGACCGGCGGGGCCGGGTGAACTCGGCCAAAATCCGAGTTGGCCTTCATGACTCTTGTGCCTCTTGGTCTTCGTAAAACCCCTGTATACTTTAATTTCTCTGCACAATAGTAGAGACATTAAAAAACCCCATTAACCTATTTTTTTAATACAATTTTTAATATATTTTCAATACAACTTTTCATCTACCCTAAACCCTAGATTACCCTATAAATATCACCCCTAAACACACACACCTCACTCACAAATTCTGTCCAAACTCTCAAGAAAACTCTATAGAAATTTTGTGTACACGTGGAGTTAGCGAAGGGCGAAACTCCGGCGAATTTCCGACGACGACTCTAGGAGCTCCCGACGACGAAACGACGCACCGGCAACTCCTACGTCCTCCTCTCCCTCTTCTCTTGACTCTAATACCGTAAGTCCATCCTCCCTCTTCTATCATCTATTCTTAAAACTTGTATTTCTAAAACCCGACGGAAGCGGAGTTAATCCGATTTCCGATTCGGTTTTCTTTAAAAAGTATAATTTTCATTAAACACAACCATTCCAAACTTTACATCTTGACTATTAATCATTAACAAAACAAGTTGAGCTAGTTTCATAGCAAAATATTTCATTTTGTAACTTTTACCGCTCCTTTTCAGAAAAATACCATGTAGTTTAGTTTCGACTTTAAAACATCATAATTCTTGCTATACTTTTAGATAGATCACAAGGTAATGATCTAGCTCATCACAGCATTTATATGCAACATAGCACAATACCTTTCGGGAACATAGAATACGGGAATACGAATTTACAATTAAATACCTTTTACAATTAAAACCGTTTTCTACAAGATTGCGTATTTTTACAAATCTTTGCAAAGCGCCGCTACAACTCATTTTAGGGAACCCGTCTGGGATGGTGCAGATTATCGCACATCCCTGGACTTAGTAGTGCGAGATTCAGACCTCCGCAAGGAGCATTCGGTCTCGAAAGATTTAAAAATACAAATATTTTAAGAAAATGAGATTTCTAGAAAAATAATAAATTAAAATTTATTTTATATAAACATATATATATGTATTATCAAAATATCTATTTTTGATATAATATAAATATTCTAACTTTTCGAAATCAAAACAATCACTTTACATGAAAATACCATGAAATTCCATACAAGTTCAATACTTTACAACTAAATACCATGTATTATAAAAAATAGATTTATCTCACTAGAAATGTCACACATATAAAATCTACATCTATGAAAACCCTAAAGACGATAATTAAATACTTGAGGTGTATTTTGTAAATTATACAAAATTATTTTTACATAAAACCCCCTCAAGTTTTATAAATTACAACAAGGACCCTAGTAAATATAGGTTTAAGCGGGACCAGTCTCTTGAGCCTCAGGGAGCCGGATATATGGGTGTTTGCCTATTTAAGGTAGAGAATTTAACAAACGGTGTTATCAACACGGTAATCGTATTTGAAAAAGACACAAATTCTGCCGCCCATGTGCAGCGGTTACCGATAACATCAAAACAATCAGGATTCAATTTCTTTTATAATTGTCTGACTCAGACTGAGTCTTACTATAATCAACCTGACTTGAATGAGATTCAAGTATCAAACTACAATTCAAGATGAATCCATGAATCCATATATTCAATCTATTCAATCTGTATTGACTGAACCGAACTATGGATATATATCCATCTACATGATTCATACATCTACATGATTCTCTTGTTATATCCATTTACTGATATCATGGTTTCGATAAGTCGTCCATCTATACAATTCAAGACAATACAATACAATACCATCAGTACAATCATTACTATCAATACATACACGGGGTATTGGGATAGTTCATGCGTGAATCCAACAAAATCTCAAGAGTCCCCCTAGATCATGAATCCATGTCTACTAACACAAGCAAGCTATCATGAGAGCCCGTGTTTTCTTGCTCCTGAATTACAGCCTGTTGGGTTCGAGAACACTCTTGAGATTGGTTGACATTCACCCTTGAACTTACGCGTTAATACTAAATACAGCATTATAACAATATCATACCACTTTAAAAGTTACACACTCTCTCTCTGTGTCTAGTCTACTTCTCCCCCATCTTTAGGACTTACCGAGCGATTTGTTCGCTGACGACATTCCTTCTCTTTCTTCTTTGGAATATCGTTAGGTGGATCGGACACACTAGAGCACGAGACCATTCAGGAGCATTCGGAAAAAGCCCTTGAGCAGTACACCGAAGATCCAGAGCTGTAGCCACTTATACCTATTTCATTTCAGTACTTTCCATTTCTGTTATGCCACTGTTTAGGCATCGCTTTCCTTCAGATGTATTTACTTTCCATGCATTGTACAAAAGAATGTTAATAAATAAAGTTGATGTTTCATTACATTTGTCTCTTGTGTATATTTCTTTTATATTGCTTAGTTATGCTTAGCGTATTACTTCTGAGTAAATACGTAGTGGCACGTCGCGTCCTCTGCCCGTATACTGGGAAGCACGGCATGACAACGAGGAAATTGCCCCGGTGATGCACATAGCGGGCGAGTCTTCCCCGCGGAAGGAGAGCCTGAGTCGGGAGCTGGGTCAGGCAAGGGAGAGAATCGCCGTCCTCGAAGATCGGGTGGCCGCCGAGGAGGGGGTGAACTCCAACTACAAGGGGTCCATCCGAATTTTCAAGGAGTCCAACAAGATCGTCGATGCTAAGTTGGAGGAGGCCAGGGTGCTCAACCCCACTCTGAAGAATACAAGGGTCACCCTTACGAGGGAGAATGAGGCGGCGAAGGAACAGATGAAGCGCAGCGACTTCCGGGCTGCAAAGGCGATGGAGAGCTACAAGACGTCGGATCAATTCTACACCGACCTTGCTGACGCCTCGGCCCTCGTCTGGCATCAGGCTCTCGATGCTGTTAAGGCGTTGATGCCGGAGTTTCCTGACGGCGGGCTCCGGCTCGAGTACCCCCTCGAGGATGAGACGCAGAGGGACGCCGCTGGAAGTGCCGCCGGAGGGAAGGCTCCCGGTAGGAGCGTTTGGGATTAGGCGATCACCCCGGCTCCCAGTGCCGAAGCTCCTGTTAGGGGCGCCGACCCTAAAGCCTCCACCCCGGCTACCGATGCTGGCGTGGAGCATATCGAGGTCCTCCCCGGTCCTGAGGCCTGAGCCTTTCTGCCTTCTCTTTTTTTTTTGGAATTTTGTAAGCCTTCGAGCAATTTTGTAAGGCTGGGGAGCTTATAACACCTTTGTAAAGACTCCCGAGTTGTGAATAAAGCCGTTTTGCAAATTTTTGTGTGCTAATGTTTTCATTTGTGTGAGCCTGTTAGCATTTTCCTTGCCTGACGAGCCACGTGCTAGGTCGGCGACCGGTCCTTTAGTTGGTGATCACGCGTCGAGTGAAGTCCAATTATCCATCTAAGTGTACAAAGGCCGGTGTAAGGTCGGTGTCCTTATGGCCCCGGAGTCGAGGTGGCGATCGCTCACTTAAAGTACGTCGGTTGGCTCCTTCGAGTATAAAGGCATAGATTTGCCAATTCCTTTGAGTTGGACCGGTGACCACTTATCTTGGAATGAGTTAGACAAGAGTTTAGTCCGTATTAGTCGGCGTTTGCCGAGGTTGAGGGCTTATGATCTTTGGCGTCGGTGGGTAGTAAACCACCGGCCAGGGATGGATCGAGCAGGGAAGCTGCTCGGTGGCCTCTTGAGGAGGGCTTTTGATCCTTGGCGTCGGTGGGTAGTAAACTATCAGCCATGGATTGACCGAGCAGGGAACCTGCTCGGCGGCCTCTTGAGGAGGGCTTCGATCCTTAGCGTAGATGGGTAAGAAGTTACCCATAAGGATGGACCGAGTAGTGGAAGCCGCTCGGTGGCCTCTTGAGGAGGGCTTCGATCCTTGGCGTCGGTGGGTAGTAAACTACCATCCATGGATTGACCGAGCAGGGAAGCCGCTCGGTGGCCTCTTGAGGAGGGCTTCGATCCTTAGCGTACACTGGTAAGAAGTTACCCGCTAAGGATGGACTGAGCAGTGGGAGCTGCTCGGTGGCCTCTTGATGAGGGTTTTGATCCTTGGCGTCGGTGGGTAGTAAACTAGCAGCCATGGGTTGACCGAGCAGGGAAGCCGCTCGGTGGCCTCTTGAGGAGGGCTTTGATCCTTAGCGTAGACGGGTAAGAAGTTACCCTCTAAGGATGGACCGAGCAGTGGGAGCCGATCGGTGGCCTCTTGATGAGGGCTTTGATCCTTGGCGTTGGCGGGTGGTAAACTACCAGCCATGGATTGACCACGCAGGGAAGCTGCTCGGTGGCCTCTTGATGAAAGCTTTGATCCTTGGTGTCGGTGGGTAGTAAACTACCAGCCATGGATTGACCGAGCAGAAAAGCTGCTCGGTGGCCTCTTAAGGAAGGCTTTGATCCTTGGTGTCGGTGGGTAGTAAACTACCAACCATGGATTGACCGAGCAGGGAAGCTGCTCGATTTTGCGAGGCGTCGCCCGACCTCCCTCGACTCGTGAAAATCCGGAAGAGCGCGGGAGACACATGGCAGAAACGCATAGGTGAGGCGAGGCATTCCAAGATCCGCATTGTTCCGACTACGGTTGGCCAAGAAATACGGGATGCCCGCCACGTGGTGGTACGATATTAGAAGAGTCAAGAAAATCCCAGGATTCGCGCCCACGCGAGCGCAAATTTGGGCCCTTGGGGGATTCTGTTGAGGCTATAAATAGAGAAGGAGAGAAAGGTTTCTTTCAGCATTGCTTTTCTGAGATGGCTGGGCGTATCTTCATGATTGAAGAGATCATCACTTCCGATGACGTCTACTTATATGACCAGTATGTTTCTGAGGAGACGTACCGGGGCATGGTCCAGCGCATCGAGGACCACTTCGACCGTCTACTTCCTCGTCGGTCGTACCTCCTCCAATTGCTGATGTACGCAATTTGGAGGAGGTCCCCGGGGTTGTACAACCCCCTCTCCGAGGAGCTGTTGGATGAGATGCCCGACAAGGTGCGTACGCTCTATGTTCTCGGCCTCATCTCGAAGAACAAGCACGACCGATCTTTGGCCCTTATTTTGGAGTGCTTCCGAAAGAGGCAGATCGCAGGCCACTGCTCAGCAGATGGGGGGCCCGGTGCTTCCGTGGCGTCCTGGGTACATGGGCAGCATCACCGGGATCGGGCTGAAGAGGCCAGGGCTCAGCTGGCGGAAATCTCCACGGAGTACTACCAACGGTGCTACCTTGACCCCATACCCCCTCTGCTGTAATTTTAAATTTCATGTAAGGCTGAGGATCCCACAACACCTTTGATAAATAGAGTTCCCTTTTTGTGACGAATTATTGCTTCTTTTCTGGGTGTGTTTGAGTATTTTCACGAAACGAACTCTGTGACCTTTGAACCGAGGAAGAGGGAAACACATAGGTGGAATTTCTTCTAATTCAAAAGACATAGAAAAATATACATCGCTTTGGCAAAGAAGAAACTTATATTCATAGATACAATTTTCAAAATTACAACTTGAGTTTCTTGGCGCTGTAGGGCCGTGGAAATTTGTGACTCGCCGTGTCTTGCAAGCGATAGGTGTTCCCTCATAAAATACAAGGAAAACCCCCAATGGGGCATCACGTGCGCACACGTGACCAAGGGTCACCTGCCGACACGTGATGGCTTCCTGAGGACTCTGAAATGATAAGAATTGAATCCTAATCAAATGAGGTCACGTGCCCACATGTGATAGGCCTTTAAGCCCACTGAAGTATAATAAAACAGCGAGAAAAAACCCCAATGGGGCATCACGTGCTCACACGTGACCAAGGGTCACATGCTGACATGTGATAAGTTCCTAAGTTCTTCAAAATAACAGAATTAAATTCTGGTTAAATACTTAATCCGTGGGTCACGTGCCACCACGTGATGAGGTCTTAAAAACTCTCTGAGTTAATGGAAATAAAACCCCAAATAGGGCATCACGTGCCTACACGTGACCGGGGGTCACGTGCCAACACGTGATGGGTTTCTAAAATATCTGAACTGATAGAATTAAATTCTAATTAAATGGTCAATCAGTGGGGTCACGTGCCAACACGTAATAGACTTTTAAGCCTTCTGAACTAATAGAATTAAATTCTAATTAAGGAAAATCAAAAACCCTAATATTTCCCTAGATCTTTCCAAACAAAAAAATTGCGCTCTGTAAAGTGGAGCACCGTTGGATTAAAAATCCAATGGTGATTAAAAATCACCAATCTATAGAAAGATTCTATACAAGGAGATATTTTTATGAAATTTGCCAGGGATACTAGATAAAATATATTTTGGATTAAAATCTAATGGTGAATAAAATTCACCGAGTGATCTAAAAGATCATGTTGGTTACAAAATCAATCAAAATCTTTCAATGAAAGATTGATTAAACAAACTGATTGTTTTCTTTCTCCTATAAATAGGAGCCAAGAAGAGAGAAAAAAAAGGAGAGACAACAACAGAGAGAGAAAAGAAGAGAATTTAATTCTCCAGAGAGAAAAGAAGACCTCTTAAAAAAGAAAAAAGAAACCCTAGGTAAGAGAGGGAAAAAGATCATTCTATAAGCTCCTACAAAACAAAAAAGAGAATTTAATTCTCAAACTAAGAGTTTAACTTTTCTGAATAAGAACTTAGTTCTTCCTTTGGTTGAAAATCTGCAGAAGCAGATTTCCCCATAAGTTGAGAATTTAATTCTCATCGGGGGGATTTTGCCATGTAGATCTAAAATCTAAGGGAGAACCTAAGTTCAGAGAATTTTATTCTCCCACAAAGCACATAGGAATTTAATTCCTCCAAAGATAGGGTTTAACCCTTAATATAAAGAACTTTGTTCTTCTCATGGTAATAGATCCGCAGAAACAGATCTCCCATAAGTTGAGAATTTAATTCTCATCGGGGAGATTCTGCCATGCAGATCCAAAACTTAGAGGGAGAATTGAGTTTAAAGAATTTAATTCTTTCAAACATATAGGAATTTAATTTCTCTAAATAAAATTAGGGTTTAACCCTATAAGAGAATTTAATTCTTAAATAAGGGATCTATCTCTCGATGCACGTAAAAAGATCAAGTACCCAATATGATCACGTGGTGACACGCGACTCTTCCCTTCAATGATCTAAAGAGAACAAATAAGAATAGGTCACGTGCTTCCACGTGACCCTTGAACATACTCCTCAAAATAAGAAGGGCAGAACAAATTTTGGGCGTCTCACGTGCTCCCACGTGACCCCTTAGCAATTATCAAACAAAAGAGGATTCTACCCAAGGGCAATGCCTCACGTGTCCTCACGTGACCCCTAACAAATACTTTTAATATCCAGTGCATGGGTACCCATCACGTGCCCACACATGATGGCCGTGAAGACTAAACTGTTTAACACTTACCTTTATATTCTGAGAATAAAATAAAGGAGGTTTAGGCCCAACATTCAAACGTCTCACGTGACCCCACGTGAGCGCTTCTTTTTTTAGTGTTTAACACTATTTTGTGCGCTGCATCCTTAGTGTTTAACACTGTTTTAAGCGCATCACGTGGGAGCACATGATACATGAGTCTATTTTAGTGTTTAACACTATATCCAAGTCAGTCTTAGCTTGAGCTATCCAAGTTTTCCAGAAGTAGTACCCTTTTCTTTTGACTGAACCTCAAGTGCACTCTTGTCTTCCAAAATGGGTCATCTCATATAACATTCAAAGCAAAACCCAGAGCTTTTCAATCAACTTTGGTTTAAGGGTACATCTCTTCACACCTCTGATACATGTCGTGGTAATTCTTCAACTTCTTCAGAGAGGTGGTGGGTCCCAATGACCAATAACTATCTGGTGTATTTCCAAACCCCTGTTTGCATCTGAACATGGACCGTAATGTCCCTAAACTAAACAAGAGAGTACAAATGCTCTTTTGTTGGATCTAAATGATTCTGTTAAGTAGATCTTAGTCTAAAATTAGACTAACGTATCCTTAACAAACATTTAAGTTGATCCTAATCTCAGACGAGATTAACGATCCTTAAGTCAATCCAATTACAGATCTCCTAACCAAAATTGGTTCAAGGGTACATCTCTTCACTCCTCTGATATCTGTCGTTGTAATCCTTCAACGTCTTCAGAGAGGTGACGGGTCCCGACAACTAAACACTTTATAGACTGTGGGGTCCTTAAACCCTTGGACTATGATGTCCTTAACCTTGGACTGTGGGGTCCTTAAACCCATGGACTATGATGTCCTTAACCTTGGACTGTGGGGTCCTTAAACCCATGGACTATAATGTCCTTAAACTTTGGACTGTGTGGTCCTTAAACGCATGGACTATGATGTCCTTAACCTTAGACTGTGGGGTCCTTAAACCCATGGACTATGATGTCCTTAACCTCGGACTGTGGGGTCCTTAAGCCCATGGACCGAAATGTCCTTAAACTAACATTGGACCGAGATGTCCTTAAACTAACATTGGACCGTAATGTCCTTAAACTAACAATGGACCGCAACGTCCGTAAAACAAAAACAATAGAGCCCAAAAGCTCTTTTGTTGGATCTAAATGATCCCGTTAAGTTGATCTTAGTCTAAAAATTAGACTAACGTATCATTAACAAACTATTAAGTTGATCTTAGTCTAAAATTAGATTAACGTATCATTAACAAACGTTTAAGTTGATCTTAGTCTCAAAGGAGATTAACGATCCTTAAACCCAAACCAAAACCAAAACCCAAATCTAAGAAAATACGGATTTGGACTAATCCACGCCCTACGGGCGACAACATAAATTAGTCTCCGTATACAATCCACGGGCAACCAAAAACAAAACAAACACACATGACATGAAGTGACCATCTGGAGAAGGAGAAAGTGGTTGCCGCGATGCGGTAGCATAATTAACTGCAGGGGCTTGCGCCTGCAGGGAAGAGCGTCCTCACAATAAAAAAAACCCTCAAACGAGGGGGAATCTGACGAAGTCTGCTATAACGGCCGCATCCGTCTAAACCTTTGATATACGGTGCCATAAATCAACTTGGCATCTTCGTAGAGGTGGACGGATAAAACCAAATAGCATCTGCCCCTAAATTCAGGCAAGACGTATGTCTTCCCGGTCTTTCGGTGGAGAACAGATTCTGGTACGCCCGGTGGGACCTTTTCCTCTTTCCACTACACACTTCGTGTGTCGTGTTCGCGAACGAATCGCGGTTTAATATGGTTTCCCTTGGTTCGAGGTACTAAGATTTGGTTTTGCTCCTGTGCAGAAAAAGAACAGCAATGGCCTTTAACTGCTTCAGCTGCAACTGCAACTCCCATTCCGCCTCATCTGGAGGAGTAAGCTACGGGCCCCAAGCGGCCTCCCTTTTCACAATGCCTGTGGAATAGGTAATTCAGGCCACCACTGGGCTATTCTTCGGGACCATGCTCCCACCGATGAGCTTCAGCGCCCCTGTACCATTGCAAGAAGCTCAGAAGAAGTCGGTCTTTGATCGGCTTACCACTACTGCGGCCCCTCTTAACAGGTCGCCCAAACTAAGCACCTCAGTTTTCAGCAGACTGGGCCAAAGCTCCAACGGGCCCGTGAAGAAGCCTGCGATACTGGAAGAGGTTATCCCGAAGAAGATAGCCATTCCTACTCCTGAAGTCACCAAGGCAGCTTTTCCGGCTAAGGGGTCGGTCTTCACAATACTGGCCGTTTCAGCTCCCACTCCGGGTGAAGTAACCAAGGCCGTTTCCCCTGTACGAAAAACGGCCTTCTTATGATTGGCCATTCCTTCTCACCGAGCATCTGTCTTTGACAGGCTGGCGCCAACAACAGACTCTCATCGGAACAGAGGGCATGGAAAAGCTGAGCCAACGGCAGAGGTGATCCCGGCCGCACGACATATTCGACGTCGCCACTGGTGCCGAGTGAAGAAAGCTGGGGGCAGCTCTCCTTCTGGACTGACTCCGCCAGCTCCAATGGTGGAAGTTGATGCTGCTGTTCCAACCGGGAACAGTTTTGAACTACTTAACAAGGTGCGCAGGAATTCGCCAACTGCCGTACTAAAAAAGTCTCCTCCGCCTGTTGAAAAGATCACGAAGGCGAAGCTGGAGCAGCCCTTCAGCGGCTGTCTTCTAAAATTTATAAAGTTTGGCGACAGGTCCAGTACTCCGTGGTAGATCAAGACCATCCCCGCTGACAGAAAAAGATGAAGGTTCGGGAAGAAGAGGACCATCCTGTCAAGCCACAGAAGGCGACAACTACTTTAGTGCCCATTGCAACGGCCCCCTCAACTTCGACTGCTCACAAGAGGAGAAAGCTGGAGGAAATCCCGGTGTCTGCGGCGCATCGCAAGAACACTGAATCTAAATGCCCTAAGCCTGGGGGCATGGTGGTACATACTGTCTATATGGCGTCCGGAAAAGAGGATAGCCGTATCTCCACAGGTCATCGACCGCTTACGCGGTCAGTGACTAAGGCTCAGGAGCAACAACAACAAAAGCTCCAAGAAATACTAACAGCTATGGCCGCACTTACGGGACCGAAAGCAAGCCCGGAGACATCCTCGGAGAAGCGCCGTGAGCAGGAAACTGATGCTGAATTCCTTCGGAGAATGCTTGAGAAGAAGGACAAAGAGGCCGCGGAACAAGCGGCCAATATAAAATAAATGGCCCTTCTATTCCAAGATATGGTGGGCATGATGATCCAGCCGGACCCTCCAGCCGAGGATCCTCCAGTAATAATTGAAGATGATAGAGGAGAGACATCAAATCCTCTGCATGGCTCTGTCAGCAGCCAAGGAGGAGACCATCTCTAAAGCCACGCTCGATGATTATATAGCTCAACAAATACGAGCTCATCAAGCGAATGAAGCGACTGGTCAAGTCGTCAGAACTGGACGGCCCTATCCGGGTTGGTACGATCAAATAAAATACTCGCCAGGATATGCGATTCCCAAATTTCATGTATACAAGAGGACAGGCAATCCCCATCAACATGTCGCTCAGTTCAGGGCTCTCTGCGGCAACACTGAAGGGGATGATAAGCTACTGCTTCGCCAATTCGTCGGCAGCTTGGCGGAGACGGTATTTGAATGGTATTCAGAGCTTCCCAATGATTCCGTCAAAACTTTTACAGAGATGGAGTTGTTATTCACCCAACGTTTTGTGAGCGCCAGCGAACGTACCACAATCACGGGATTGATCAATGCCAGGGTGAAGCCGGGAGAAACTTGAGTCCAGTACGCGATACGGTGGCGGAATCTATGGTCGAAGTGCGAGCAGCGCATCGAAGAAGCGCCTGCAGTGGGCATGTTCGTGAGAACTCTCAATCCGCAGGCGACCATTTCCCAATTCATGATGTTCTTCAAGTCGACCACCTTCCAGGCCTTGATTGATAAGCTGGCCGAAATGCATCAGATGGGTCATAGACCGTCTTCTTCGAAGTTGGAATCTTGAAACGAAAAAGGGAAAGCGAAAGCGATCTTCGTCGCCAATGCTTAGCAGCAGTCCAGTGGTCCAAAACCAGTTGATCGCCAAAGTGATAGACAGCGATCTCTTGGGGAAAAGATGAGGCGCCCTTACTCGTTCCCTCGGGATAAAATGAGGAGACTGTTCGAGCTGGCAGTGCGCAACAGGCTCATCATCTTGCCGGATCCGAAATGCCCATTGCAACCTGGTGAGGCCAACAATCCTAATTACTGCCCCTACCACCGGGCAGTAGGTCATCCGATCGAAAATTGCTTCGTCTTCAAAGGTTGGATTGAGGACCAATACCAACAAGGAAAATTCGCACTGTCCGAGAATTGGAAAGTAAGCCTGCCTCAGCCGCACGCTCCTAAAAAGGTGGACATGCCGGGAGCATCGTGCTCTTTTATAGAAGAAACTCCATAGGAGGTCGCTCTTTCAGCCAAAATGAAAGGAATGTTGAAGGATCTCCAAGCATGCCCAGCGATCAAGTGGAAAAGTCTGCAGGAACCCGAGATTATTGAGGGGATGCTAAAGCCGCGCCCAACGCTGAAAATTGGTGATGATAGTCAAAACGCCTATGCCCAGCCGTCAAAGTCTTCGAAGAAAAAGAAGAAGACCAAAAAGCTCACGCAGTCTGACGACAAGCGCATTGATCTGCAAAAGCATATTGACGCGCTGGAGAAATACAACCAGAAGGCGCGAACCCCAGTCACGCTTCAAGAATTTCTCAATCACATCCTTGAAAGTTAAGATAATGACAATGATGAGTGAGATGACTCGTCAGAGGAACCCGAAGATTATGTGGCGAGTTGCCACATGATCTCTCATTCGTCGCTAAGTAATATAGAAGCCCACTCGGTGTTAGAAGATAGTATAGAGGAGCTGGGGCAAGGAGCAGTGCCAAATCCTTGGATTATGTGATAAGGTCTATCAAGGATAAACCTACTTGTTCATAGAGCATCCGGCGAAACTTCGCCTCAAAACTACTACGGACCGAAACGTCCCTAAACTAACAATAGACCGCAATGTCGTAAAACTTGCAACTGGCCGAGATGTCTATAAACTACTACGGACCGCAGCATCCCAAGGCTAAAAAAAAATGGTATGTCCATAACCGAGATGGGCACGGATGAAAACCCGAAAGGGCTCCGTAAGTAAAAACAGCAGGACTACCGGCGTGTTTGTGAAAACCCGAAAGGGCGCAATCTCGTTAAAAGACACTTGCAAGGTCCTCTCGACCCTGTAAGGAGAAAATACCTGTGTGAGATCCTTACGACTCACAAGGGAGCAACACACTTAGGAATCCTCATGATTCCTAAGAAGAAAACACACTTACGAGATCCTCACGACTTATAAGGAGAATTCCCCTTTGAGACCCTCACGGCTCATAGGATTCAAAAGCCTTAAGGTACAGGGATCTGAACCTGTTCTTAAGCCATCACATTTCCCAGACTGCCCTACAAGCGGTTCAATATTGACCCTTGTATATAATCCACGGGCATGAATAAACATTTCCTTAACAAAGTCTCACCAGCGACTAGGGATATGCTCACACGGTGAGCAAACACTTGTAGGTCCTCTCGACTTGCAAGGAGAAAACACTCTTGTAAGATCCTTACGACTTATAAGAGAACACACACTTAAGAATCCTCACGATGCTTAAGGAGAAAACGCATCTACGAGAGCCTCACGACTCGTAGAGAGAAACACCTTTATGACACTCTTACGGCTCGTAAAGCCAAAAAGCCTTAGTCAACAGGATCCTAACCCTGTTTGCTAAGCCACCTTTGTTCGACATCGACATAGGCAAATGATAATTCGCTCCTGGCAATGTCCCAGTGGTAGCGATGCTGATGCCTAAAACGGTATCAAATTCCAAGTCCTTTCAAGGCAAATGATGATTCGCTCCTGGCAATGTCCCAGTGGTAGCGATGCCAGTGCCTAAATCGGTATCAAATTCCAAGCCCTTTCACGGCAAATGATTATTCGCTCCTGGCAATATTCCAGTCGTAGCGATGCTGATGCTGATGCTGAGATTGGCACCAGATTCCAAGTTCCACATTCGCGATAAAAATTCAGCGAGCCAAAAATGCATATGAAATAGCCGAAATGATGGGGCAACTTGCAACAAAATCGGCAAGTAAAAATATATGTATACAAAATAGCCGAAATGATTGGGCAACTCGCAATAAAAAACAGCGAGTAAAAAGAAAAAATAGCCGAAATGATTGGGCACCGCGAAAAATAGCCGAAATGATTGGGCAATCGCGACTTTCGTGATATAAAAGCTGAAATGATAGAGTATCGCGGAAAGAAATAAAAAAATGATGAAAGAATGAAACTTTTGCCCTGCAGATGAGATCACATCGATCCCTGTGTACAATCCAGGGGCACAAACAAAAAGGGAACCATATCATCCCACTAGGCTCCATCAGAAAGAGAGCCAAGTCTTGACGGCCACATTTACAGCCTGGAGACCCACGGCAGCGTTCCTTTTCATTCCAGCAGGATTTAGACGCGACAATCAATCTCGGAGCCACGGCAAAGTCCCTAGTTCCGAATCTCGACGGCCATGTCTACAGCCTAGAGAACAACAATGGCGTTCCTCCTCATTCCAGCAGGATTCGGACGCGATATCACCAAGCGGAGCCACGACAAAGTCCCTAGTTCCAAATCTCGACGGTTCACAGACAACCTCGAGACCACCTCGACATTCGTCTCGTTACAGCAGACGCAACGTCAGCAAAGCGGAGCCATGGCAAAGTCCCTAGTTCCAAATCTCGACGGTTCACAGACAACCTCGAGACCACCTTGACATTCGTCTTGTTATAGCAGACGCGACGTCAGCAAAGCGGAGCCATGGAAAAATCCCTAGTTCCAAATCTCGATGGTTCACAAGCAACCTAGAGACCCCCTCGACATTCGTCTCGTTGCAGCAGACGCAACGTTAGCAAAGCGGAGCCATGGTAAAGTCCCTAGTTTCAAATCTCGACGATTCACAGGCAACCTAGAGACCCCCTCGACATTCGTCTCGCTACAGCAGACTCAACGTCATCCATATGACCCCGTCGCGGAAACACATCATCCACATGACCCCATCTCGGAAGTACGTCATCCAAATGACCCCGTCTCGGAAATACGTCATCCACATGACCCCGTCTCGGAACTACGTCATCCATATGACCCCGTCTCGGAAATACGTCAGCACATGACCCCGTTGCGGAAATACGTCATCCAAATGACCCCGTCGCGGAAACACGTCATCCACATGACCCCGTCGCGGAAACACGTCAGCACATGACCCCGTCGCGGAAACACGTCATCCACATGACCCCGTCGCGGAAACACGTCAGCACATGACCCCGTCGCGGAAACACGTCATCCACATGACCCCGTCGCGGAAACACGTCATCCACATGACCCTATCGCGGAAACACGTCATCCACATGACCCCGTCTCGGAAATACGTCATCCGCATGATCCCGTCTCGGAAATATGTCAGCACATGTCCCGTTGCGGAAATACGTCATCCATATGACCCCGTCGTGGAAATACGTCATCCACATGACCCTGTCGCGGAAACACGTCAGCACATGACCCCGTCACGGAAACACGTCATCCACATGACCTCGTTGCGGAAACACGTCATCCACATGACCCCGTCACGGAAACACGTCATCCATATGACCCCGTCTCGGAAATACGTCAGCACATGACCCCGTTGCGGAAATACGTCATCCAAATGACCCCGTCGCGGAAATACGTCATCCAAATGACCCCGTCGCGGAAACATGTCATCAACTGACCCCGTATGACCAAAGTCAACCCTCGACCTCCCCGTCAAAGCAATGCTTTGATTCGGGGGCAGGTTAACTCATCAAACACTTATGAGTCCTCTCGACTTGTAAGAAAGAAAATTCTCTTGTGAGATCCTTACGACTCTCAAGAGAAAACACACTTAGGAATCCTCACGATTCCTAAGGAGAAAATACACCTACGAGATCCTCTCGACTCGTAGGGAGAAAAATCTTTATGAGACCCTCACGGCTCATAAAGTTGGAAAGCCTTAGGAGGCAGACCTGAACCTGACTCCTGAGCCATCGCTGTCCTATAAGGAGATCAAAATAGATTATCCACGAAATGCATTTGCTAGAAAGGACACACTGTCATGAAACAAAATATGTCTTTTATTCATTAATCAAAATGAATACAAAGTACAATTTATGAAAGAATCAAAACATACTCTCATTCAGGAGTATGTACAAATGGAGAATAAAAAAACATATGCATTGTCTTCAAATCGGTGGATGATTCAGTAGATTCGTTAGTTCATTCGTCTTCCGCTGAGTCTCGGCCTCATAATTTGTTATTGCGATAAGACGGGCCTCCGCCTGAGACTGTTGGGCCTGGTATGAGGCGAGCTGGCCTTCAAGCTCCTTTTCAATAACCTTGTGGGCTTCAATCATCTCGCGAGTAAAAAGGACGGCTTTATCAATAGCTATCACCTCCCTGATAGCTTCTTGAAGCACCCGCCAAAGTCATACACATGAGTGGTCTTGGCTGTAAGTTCAGCTTGAAGTTCCCCCAGCGCATTTGAAGCCAACTTCCTCTCTGAAAATTTTTGGCTGAGCCTCTTCTCGCATGACAGCATATTTGCGGCGCACCGTTCAATCAGCCCCCGTAAACTCGCCTTTGCAACCACAACCTCTGAAAGAAGGCGCGTACATTCAAGACTATGCAAGCAAGGCTCCACCCGATGACAAAACTCAACCCAGACTTGCACCAATGCTTCACCATGGTAAGCAGCAAGAAAGAGGAGAGAAATGTTGGCTTCGGCAGCAAATTCTTCGGCCGTGATCAAGCTACCAGCACGAACGTCTTCGATCAGAGCCGACAAAGAGTGAAGGCTTAGCTTCGCCATTCGTTCAGATGCGCGTAGAGCATAAGGACCGGGTGGCATAATAATGCGAGATTCTAGCATGGTAAGAACTGGCAAAGCTGTTAAGATTTATAAACAATCAGCGAGATTTGCAAGCAAAGAGCGGATGGAACAATGTCGAAACTTTACTTACCCACAGCCACGCAAGAAGGGTCTAAAAGATCCCCAGGCCCGTCAAGAATCTCAACTTCGTCGTCAGCTTCCAGAACTACAGAAGACATCAACATCGTCATATGAAATAATAATAATGCCGTGAGAAGGGGAAATACCACTAACCTTGCCCAGAAGAGAGGACGATGCATTGCGGGGATATTTCCTGCGGAGCGGCCATCTCGAGCAAACACTGGAAAGACTTTCTGGGAGATAGGTCCGCGATGGACACTGCCAATCCTCGTAACTCTGAAAAGACGGAAGGATTCAGGTAATGAAGAGATCATTATAACAAAAGATAGAAGGATACCTTCGATACTCCTCCCGCTTTGAACAGGAGGGATAGCCGCTTCGGCAGCTTCCTCCGTACCCTTAGGCACATCATCGGAGACACTTGCTGGTGTGACGACTATCAGTCGAGGGGCAGCGGCCACCACTTTAGGGACGACAATTTCAATTATTTGTTCTGCCATCTCCAAGCCATCGCCAGAAAGGTCCATTAAATCCACAGCCGGAAGGGACACCTCTTCAGGGTGAACGGGCACAAGGGAAACAGAAGCCGCCGATAGAAGCTCTGTAGCAGGAATAGCAACTGTAGCATCCCCCTCCACACCTACTGGTGTCTCATCAGGGATATTTACAGAGTCCACAGTCAAGACGCAACTTGACCCCATATTCTCTGCCGTCGCCGAAGTCCCTGTAAGGTTTTACGGAGATAAGAAGACATGGAAAGCAAAACAAATTACTCGTTGAAGGAAAAATACAAAAGAAATGCATACCGATTCGCCAAGATGCCTCGAGTATGGCTTTTTCAAGCCGACGTTCCTTCCTCAGAAGGTATGCTCGCCGGGGTTCTAATGAAAATTCATGACCGCCGGTCCATAACGACAATACATCTTCAGAAGCGGCAGAGATAGGCTATTTGAGGGCTATCTCGCCTCCCCGCTCCAGAGGGCCTATAAACACTCGCCGTACTGATGGAGGATCTTCATAGAATATTACGGTAGGGTAAGAACTTATCGAGACGCGCACGTTCTCGGTCTCATCTTGGGAATGCCTTATAGCCTTAGCCAGTTGTGCGGCTTCCTCGGCAGACGAGTCTGGAAAAAGAAGACCATCATCCGGCTCTTGCGTAGAGATTGGTTCGTCTTGAATGATGGGCTCGGATTCCATTAAAAGGTCAAGTAGACTCGCGACGGTCTTCTTCCTCCGCTTCGACCCAAAGCTGGCGCTGGAAGATGACCGCTTCCTTCCTTTCGGCGCTTTGGTGCGACATCGACCTACTTCGCCTTCAATATCCTCTCTTGGCGGTGCTACCGATGATGACACTGCCATTGCTGATGCCGCATCCGATGAAACTACTACTGGCGCCTTATCAGAAGCCCTCGCTTGAGCTCTAGTGCGCATCGGCATGCCAACTGTGGGAGAAGTCAGACCCGCATCCACCGCCTCAGGAATAAGTAAGGAGCCAACACCCCTCACGGGAGGGCGAGCCATTGCCCGCGGTCGCGGCGAGACTCCCGTAGCCTGGAGCGGGGCAGGAGCTCTAAGCCCAAAAAGTATCCTCCTCTCCTCAGCAATGATGGGACTAACTCGGTGGCTATACCAACCTATGAAAGCCCCCACACACCTCGGAATATAGTCGGCCTCGGGATCATGAAATGAGAACCGGTGTTCAGCCGCATGAAATGATGGGTGGCGTCGCGAACAGCTTCGAGAGAAGAGTTAGGCTCCACCATGAATGCCTCAAAGGGAACACCCTGGTCATAACCTAATTGCCGGGCAAAGCGGTGCGGATTATACCGCATAAAAAGAACCGCATCATTTCGGTGGAACACCAAATAACCCGGCCTGATCGAGTACAATTGCATGGCTTCCCTGGGCTTCAAGGATGGTGCTCCCTCTTTCAAAAAATCAAACAGCTGTTGAACAGGTCCCGAAGGAGCAGAGAGGACTCGATCATTAAAAACCATCCCGCTTTCGTGGGCATAAGGATTAAGCAGCACACGAAGAGCCCTTAACTGAGTTGGATCAGGAGCAGAAGCGTTCGTCAACCTCATGAACCGCGGGAAAGTATAAACATCATAAAAGCCGGGTCTCTGGTGCGCAACAAATGCCCCTAGCACGTGCATCTCAATCCATGACGTAAAATAATGAAGAGAGAAACTCACCATATCCATGCCTGGGGTTGAGGTATTGGCTGCAGTGCTTAGCCCGTGGTACAAATGCGATAACCCTGCAATTCCCACGGCTAGTCGCGTCCCTTCGGCAATGCGATGAGCAGGGTAAATGACCGAGGCTCTCATAAAACGACGATGCGTTGGAACGACAAACCAACTGAGCTAAACGCTGATAAAACCGACGAAGAAAGTTTTTTCATCCACGCCGGGAGCCGCAATCGACTCAAAAGGTACAGCCGACAAGATTGGGATGTAAAACTGCGGCAGATCTTCTTCTCTGGCCGGTAGCTTATTTAACCCAAACCCAAAGGGGTTGTTGATATTCGCGAACTTTGGAACCTCCTTTGATAGGATGTCTCCATGAAGGAAGCAGGCGATAAAGCTCTTAAAAGTGACGCCATGTTCCTCTGATTCAGTGAACAGCTTCTCAAAGATACCCAGAGTCTTGATTAGACTTGGATACTTGTGACGGATGGCATTTCAGTTGACAAGCCGTCAAGCGTAGCAGGCACAGTTGCGAAAACATATTCGTCAGGAAGCAGCAATTCTTCATAGGGCGTTCCCCAGATCGATAATCCAGAGATTTCACGAAACTCTTCCAAAAAAATCGAAACTTCGCGATCCCCTAATAAGAAAGTGTTGGTGGGAAGATTCCATTGATTTAGGAAAGTTTTAACCCACCATACATGGGGAGACTGATAATGGAAGTGGGATGCGTACACCGCCTGGTAAAGCCCGACCCTCTGCAGTCACGCACGATGAGCGGACAAGATGTAACGAGCCCAGAGAAGATAGCCCTGTGGGATGGCGAGGGGTAAGCCCTATCTTGTAGACTTGTCCCCAGGGCTGGGCTTCACCTTGGCAAATGTGACGCCCCAAGATATCTATGGCTGGCATAGGTTGGTGCGGTATCCCAACTGTAGACGGCTCAAGACGGCCCGTAGGAGTCCAATCCGCCACCTCTACTGCAAAAGCAGTCTGCGGACGATCCAACGGCAAGAATGGACGGAGAGGTTCTGTTGGCATCTCGCAAAGAAAACTTCGGCGACCGCGGATGATATGACCTTACCAGGCTCTCCACAAAAGCAGATTGGCACAGTTCGGGTCATGAGCTCTAATTATCGCCATCACCTCTTCGTCAGACGGTGACTGAGGAAAGGCAGCCTCCGAGCGGGTGAAAGGGATGTATGGAAGAGAAGCCATTGTTCTTGAAACAAAGGAAGTGGGAACTATTAATGAAACCCACACGTGTGTGTGTGTGTGTGTATGTAAAGACAGTGGAAGAAAACGACAAGCCACCTATTTCATGGGACCATTGGTTGCAAAACACATGGGCCCCACAAAATCAATATGGCGGCTCACTAATGAAGAGGCAGGGTAATCATTATGAGAACAGAAGGAAAATTCTCAATAAATGAATAGGGGAGTTTAAACATCTCTGCACATTCCCTCAAGGCAAAACCCATCATGACCTCTGTGCAAATCAAACAGAATCTTTCCTAAAAAAATTTGTTTGTTTTGTCAAGAACAGCTGAGGATAGAAAAATCCCAAGAAGTCTTTTTGTTAGAACTAAGTTCTGTGGAGGAATTAAATTCCTTTTGAACAGAGAAATTATCCAAGAAAATTTTCAGAGCTAAGCTTTTTGGAATGGAATTAAATTCCAAAAGAAAATGGGTACCATCATCGATCCCCTAAGATCAGAGGAAAAACGCATAACATTGAGGGTTTACTACCTAAAGATCGTGCATTCTTAGAGCTTGGAAAGATGAGTTCTTTTTGAAGGAAAAAACCCTTGGTGTGGATTTGAAATCCAAAGAAAAATGTCTGCAAAAAGATCCTCGGCCGTTCAAGATCCTTACCGGAAAAAGGATTCCTTTTTGACAGAGTTAAACTCTGGATTTTGTTTTAATGAACAGAGAACTGAGCTCTGAGGAAGAGAATTAAATTCTCAAGGCAAGAACGAGAAAGGAAGAAGATGAAGGAGTTGAGGCGCTTCTGAAGAGACCCCTGCATTTATAGGATGTGATGGGAAACGGTTCATTTACCCCCTTCCCAAGGCAGATCCAACGGCCACAAAATTTACAGCGTGCACCCACGTGCAAACACGTGAGAACAACGCTGTGGGGGCATTTGTTTCCTTATAAAATATAAGGAAAAACTCCAATGGGGCATCACGTGCGCACACGTGACCAAGGGTCACGTGCCGACACGTGATGGCTTCCTGAGGACCCTGAAATGATAAGAATTGAATCGTAATCAAACAAGGTCACGTGCCCACACGTGATAGGCCTTTAAGCCCACTGAAGTATAATAAAACGGCGAGGAAAAACCCCAATGGGGCATCACGTGCTCACACGTGACCAAGGGTCACATGCTGACACATGATAAGTTCCTAAGTTCTTCAAAATAACAGAATTAAATTCTGGTTAAATGCTTAATCCGTGGGTCACGTGCCACCACATGATGAGGTCTTAAAAACTCTCTGAGTTAATGGAAATAAAACCCCAAATAGGGCATCACGTGCCTACACGTGACCGGGGGTCACGTGCCAACACGTGATGGGTTCCTAAGATCTCTGAACTGATAGAATTAAATTCTAATTAAATGGTCAATCGGTGGGGTCACGTGCCAACACGTGATAGACTTTTAAGCCTTCTGAACTAACAGAATTAAATTCTAATTAAGGGAAATCAAAAACCCTAATATTTCCCTAGATCTTTCCAAACAAAAAAATTGCGCTCTGTAAAGTGGAGCACCGTTGGATTAAAAATCCAATGGTGATTAAAAATCATCAATCTATAGAAAGATTCTATACAAGGAGATATTTCCCTGAAATTTGCCAGGGATAACAAATAAAATATCTTTTGGATAAAAATTCAATGGTGAATAAAATTCACCGAGTGATCTAAAAGATCATGTTGGTTACAAAATCAATCAAAATGTTTCAATGAAAGATTGATTAAACAAACTGATTGTTTTCTTTCTCCTATAAATAGGAGCCAAGAAGAGAGAAAAAAAGGAGAGATAACAATAGAGAGAAAAAAGAAGAGAATTTAATTCTCCAGAGAGAAAAGAAGATCTCTTCAAAAAAAAGAGAAAGAAACCCTAGGTAAGAGAGGGAAAGAGATCATTCTATAAGCTCCTACAAAACAAAAAAGAGAATTTAATTCTCAAACTAAGAGTTTAACTCTTCTGAATAAGAACTTAGTTCTTCCTTTGGTTGAAAATCTGCAGAAACAGATCTCTCCATAAGTTGAGAATTTAATTTTCATCGGGGGATTCTGCCATGTAGATCTAAAACCTAAAGGAGGACCTAAGTTCAGAGAATTTTATTCTCCCACAAAGCACATAGGAATTTAATTTCTCAAAAGATAGGGTTTAACCCTTAATATAAAGAACTTAGTTCTTCCTCATGGTAATAGATTTGCAGAAGCAGATCTCCCCATAAGTTGAGAATTTAATTCTCGTCGGGGAGATTCTGCCATGCAGATCCAAAACTTAGAGAGAGAATTGGGTTTAAAGAATTTAATTCTTTTGAACATATAGGAATTTAATTCCTCTAAATAAAATTAGGGTTTAACCCTATAAGAGAATTTAATTCTTAAACAAGGGATCTATCTCTCCATGCACGTAAAAAGATCAAATACCCAACATGATCACGTGGTGACATGCGACTCTCCCCTTCAATGATCTAAAGAGAACGAATAAGAATAGGTCACGTGCTCCCACGTGACCCTTGAACAGACTCCTCAAAATAAGAAGGGCGGAACAGATTTTGGGCGTCTCACGTGCTCCCACGTGACCCCTTAGCAATTATCAAACAAAAGAGGATTCTACCCAAGGGCAATGCCTCACGTGTCCCCACGTGACCCCTAACAAATACTTTTAATATCCAGCGCATGGGTACCCATCACGTGCTCACACGTGATGGCCTTGAAGACTAAAGTGTTTAACACCCACCTTCATATTCTAAGAATAAAATAAAGGAGGTTTTGGCCCAACATTCAAACGCCTCACGTGACCTCACGTGAGCGCTTCTTTTTTTAGTGTTTAACACTATTTTGTGCCCTGCATCCTTAGTGTTTAACACTGTTTTAAGCGCATCACGTGGGAGCACGTGATAGATGAGTCTATTTTAGTGTTTAACACTATATCCAAGTCAGTCTTAGCTTGAGCTAGCCAAGTTTTCCAGAGGCAGTACCCCTTTCTTTTTACTGAACCTCAAGTGCACTCTTGTCTTCCAAAATGGGTCATCTCATATGACATTCAAAGCAAAACCCAGAGCTTTTCAATCAACTTTAGTTCAAGGGTACATCTCTTCACACCTCTGAAACATGTCGTGGTAATTCTTCAACGTCTTCAGAGAGGTGGTGGATCCCAATGACCAATAACTATCTGGTGCATTTCCAAACCCATGTTTGCATCTGAACATGGACCGCGATGTCCCTAAACTAAACAAGAGAGCCAAAATGCTCTTTTGTTGGGTCTAAATGATCATGTTAAGTAGATCAAATTAGACTAACGTATCCTTAACAAACATTTAAGTTGATCCTACTCTCAAACGAGATTAACGATCCTTAAGTCAATCCAATTGCAGATCTCCCAACCAAAATTGGTTCAAGGGTACATCTCTTCACTCCTCTGATATCTGTCGTTGTAATCCTTCAACGTCTTCAGATAGGTGACGGGTCCCGACAACTAAACACTTTATGGACTGTAGGGTCCTTAAACCCATGGACTATGATGTCCTTAACCTTGGACTGTGGGGTCCTTAAACCCATGGACTATGATGTCCTTAACCTTGGACTGTGGGGTCCTTAAACCCATGGACTATGATGTCCTTAATCTCGGACTGTGGGGTTCTTAAGCCTATGGACCGAGATGCGCTTAAACTAACATTGGACCGTAATGTCCTTAAACCAACAATGGACCGCAACGTCCGTAAAACTAAAACAATAGAGCCCAAATGCTCTTTTGTTGGATCTAAATGATCCCGTTAAGTTGATCTTAGTCTAAAAATTAGACTAACGTATCCTTAACAAACTGTTAAGTTAATCTTAATCTAAAATTAGACTAACGTATCCTTAATAAACATTTAAGTTGATCTTAGTCTCAAAGGAGATTAACGATCCTTAAACCCAAAGCAAAACCCAAATCTAAGAAAATACGGATTTGGACTAATCCACGCCCTATGGGCGACAACATAAATTATTCTCCGTATACAATCCACGGGCAACCAAAAACAAAATAAACACACACGACATGAAATGACCATCTGGAGAAGGAGAAAGTGGTTGCCGCGATACGGTAGCATAATTAACTGCAGGGGCTTGCGCCTGCAGGGAAGAGCGTCCCCACAATAAAAAAAACCCTCAAATAAGGGGGAATCTGACGAAGTCTGCTACAACGGCCGCATCCATCTAAACCTCCGATATACGGTGCCATAAATCAACTTGGCATCTTCGGAGAGGTCGACGGATAAAACCAAATAGCATCTGCCCCCAAATTCAGGAAAGACGTATGTCTTCCCGGTCTTTCAGTGGAGGACAATAGGCCCCACCGGGCAATACTTTGGAGACAAGGAATGGGCCGTCTCACTTTGGGGAAAATTTATGCAACTTGCCCTGGTCAACGAACTCGTTCCGCCTTAAGACCAAATCTCCGGTCTCGAAGGCGCAATGCTTGACTCGCGCGTTGTAGTAGCGGACAGTCTGCTGTTGATAAGCGGTAGCTTTGATCTGTGTCCGGTCCCGCTTCTCCAACAAGATGTCCAAATTAGTCCGGAGGGACGAGGTGTTTGCTTCATCGTCGAAGTGATCGACCCTATAACTGGGCAGCCCGATCTCTGCTGGGACCATCGCCTCGGTGCCGTAGCAGAGGCTGAAGGGGGTCTCTCCAGCGGGGGTCTTCTTTGATTTGCGCAAGGCCCATAAAACCCGGGGTAATTCGTCGACCCAACTGCCCTGCCATCCTTCCAGGTGAGCTCGAAGACCTCGAATGACGTCCCGGTTAGCTATCTCGGCCTACCCGTTGCACTGGGGATGCGCGACCGTGGCAAACTTCATCAGTATATGGTATTCACTGCAGAATCTTTTAACTTTGTCGTTTTCGAAATTCGTCCCATGGTCGGTAACGATACACCTCGGGATCCCGAACCGGAATATTATGTTGTTCTGCAAGAACTTGATGGTCGTGGTGGCGTCCGGTTTTCTGATGGGGATGGCCTCGATCCACTTCGTAAAGTAGTCCACCGCGACAAGGATGTATTTGTGCATGCCCGTACCAGTAAGGAGTTGGCCTATCATGTCCATTCCCCACTGGGAAAACGGCCATGGGGAGGTCAGGGCCATTAGCTCGGTAGCTGGAAGACGGGATATGTTGACATGGAGTTGGTGGCTCTAGCATCTTCTGACGAGCTTCTGAGCGTCCTGATGGATAGTTGGCCAATAGTATTCTTGGAGTAGTGTCTTCTGGACTAAGGTGCGGGCCCCTTGTTGTGCTTCGCCGACCCCTTCGTGAACCTCACGGCGGACGTAGTCGACCTTGTGGGGGTCGACACACCGAAGCAGAGATTGAGTGAATGCTTTCTTGTAGAGGTTTCCACTGCTCCAAACGAAATGGCGGGCTTTAGATCGGAGGCGGCGGGCTTCCCCTCGATCTTATGGGAGAGTACCTTCCTTCACGAATTCTACTAGGGGCTTCCTCCAATCCCTGTCTTCTTCCCAGGCAGCGTAAACTTGAAGTGTTGTCGCTCTGTCTTCGACGCTGGGCCGTGGTAAGACCTCGAAGAGGATATTTCTCTTGTTGTTGGCCGTATAGGAGGAAGCTAGTTTGCTCAGAGCGTCGGCCTGGGCGTTTAGGTGCCGGGGGATCTGCTCTACTTGAACTTCGTCGAAGACTTCTCGTAATCTCCTTACCTCGGCTAAATATTTCACCATCAGAGGCTCCTGTGCCTCGAAATGGCCGGTCACTTGGCCTACGACCAGTATGGAGTCACTGCGGATTCGGATCGTCTTCAGCCCCACTCCGGAGGCGATTCATAACCCAACTAGCAAGGCCTCATACTCCGCGGCGTTGTTTGATGCCTTGAACCCGAGCTTCAAAGAATATTCCATCTCTGCCTCGTTAGGGCCTCGAATGATGAGGCCAGCACCACAGCCTTCATCGGTTGATGATCCATCGACCTAAAGGACCCAATCGGGGACAGAGTCGGGCCTCTCTTCGATCGAGGATTGAGATCTGGAGGCAGGCACTGACACTGCCTCCTTGCTGGGGATAGTGCATCCGACAATAAAATCGGCCAGGACTTGTGCTTTGATAACCTGCCCTGGACGGTACTTAATGTCGAATTGAGATAACTCCCACCTTCACTTCTCCAAACGACCAGAAGACTTGGGGGAGGCGAGAATAGCCCCTAAAGGAAGCTTGGTGAGAACGAGGATGGTGTGTGCCTGGAAGTAGTGCGGTTGTTTCTTTGAGGTCATGATAAGTGCCAAGATGATCTTTTCTATGGCCGGGTACCTTGTTTCCGCATCTTTAAAGACGTGGCTTATATAGTATACCAGCTTTTAGACTCCTTCGACTTCTTGGACAAGCATCGAGCTGGCAACCTGATCGGACATCGTTAAATACAGTGATAGCTCGTCTTTCTCAATCGGTCGGGTGAGCAGTGGGGGAGTTGCTAGGTGCACTTTCAGTTGCTCAAAAGTGATCTGACACTCCTCCGACCATTCAAATCTTGGGATTTTCCTCAGGGCTTTGAAGAATTGGAGGCACTTTTCTCAGGACCTTGATATGAAGCGACTCAGAGAGGCTACTCTTCCCGTGAGCCGCATGATTTCGACGTTGGTCTTTGGCGCGGCCATGTTGAGGATGTCGCTGATTTTCTCCGGTTTAGCCTCAATTCCTCGTTAGGTAACCATGAATCCGAGGAACTTCCCACTAGTGACCCTGAACCCACACTTGGCGGGATTCAGCTTCATTTTGTATTTGCAGAGGATGTCGAAAGTCTCGCCAAGATCTTTGGCATGCTCATCTGACGAGGTCGATTTAACGAGCATGCCGTCGACATAGACCTCCATGTTCCTCCCGATATGTGGTTTGAACATCCTGTTGACCAAGCGTTGGTTTGTAGCCCCGGCATTTTTGAGGCCGAAGGGCATCACTTTATAGCAGCATACCCCCCGGTCCATTGTGAATGCAGTGAGCTCTTCGTCTGCCGGATTCATACGGATCTGGTTGTACCCGGAGAAAGCATCCATGAAGCTGAGTAACTCATGGCCTGCCAAACTATTGACGAGCTGATCTATCCGAGAGAGGGGATAGTTGTCTTTCGGGCAGGACTTATTGAGATCTGTGAAGTTGACGCACATACGCCACTTCCCTCTTGCCTTTTTAACCATTACCATATTCGCCAGCCATTGTGAGTAGGCCACATTTCGAATGAAGTTGGTTGCGAGCAAACTGTCAACTTCGTCCTCGATCGTCTTTTGTTTGATCGGAGCGAAACTTCATTTCTTCTGCCTGACGGGTCGGGCCGTCGGGTCGACCCCGAGCTTATGTGATATTACTTGGGGGTCGATCCCGGGCATGTCAGTGGACACCCAAGCGAACATGTTCGAGTTCCCTCTAAGGAAGTGGACCAAGTCGTCGTGCCAGGCCCCCGTTAAAAGTGACCCAATTTGGACGGTTCGTTCATTGTCCCCTTCGACGAGGGGGACCTCTATTAGCGGCTCCACCGGGGCCTCTCGGATTTCTTTTTGTTCGTCCCGAGTATCCAAGGACCCCCGGAAATCACCCGTGCTTTCAAGGTCGTGGCTTCGTTCCTCAGGCACAGATGTCGCTGTGAAGCAAATATTTGCGGTTTGCTGGTTCCCGTAGGCCCGGCCTATTCCGCCTTGGTTGAGTGGAAACTTGATCGCGAGGTAGTAGGTTGAGATCTGGGTCCGAAGGGAGTTTAGCGTCGGGCGTCCCAGGAGGATATTGTAAGTCGATGGAATTCTAGCAATGATGAACTGCACTGGTACGGTTCGCGTACGGACCGCATCCCCGATGTTAAACAGGAGGGTGACCACTCCTTCTGCCGGGATGGAGTGGTTAATAAACCCCGACAGAATGTGGGCAGTCGGCCTCAGGTCCGACGGGCCGAGCCCCATACATAAAAAGCAGTCGTAGAAAAGGATGTCTGCCGAGCTCCCCAAGTTGACCGGTATCCTTTGAATCTCATAGCGGTGGACTCGTGCTGTAATCACCAGGTGGTCGTTATGAGGCAAGGATATCCCATGGAGGTCCTCATCGGTGAAGATGATGGGATCGGCTGCTTTGCTCTTCTTCCGGGGCTGGCTGCTAGTCCCCTCGACCGGAAGGAGGCATCGAAACTCGCCGGCTCCAGGCGCACTCCCTATTGACACGACCATGATTTGGCCGATCGTGAACTCATCGGGAGGGGGATGGTTCTCTTGATCCCGGTCAGCTTGTCGCTTTTGTAACAACTCCAATTTTAGTGTACAAAAATTTGTTTAAAAGTTAATGTATACTTGGGGTATTTGCATTTATTGTGAGTACTATAAGTAATTTTTTTGCTTTTTAATAGAAAGAAGGAGCTTGTAGCTTACTGGTAAGACCTTGCACTGCTGAACCAAAGCACCAGAGTTCAAATCCCATCACCCACATTATTTTAATATTGATTTCTTTTTAAATTTTTAGAATTCCAAGAGTCTACACGTGCTAAACCCGTAAAACCAAAAGTCACACTAAAAACAAACTACCCCGCTGTGCTAACCAGACGACGACGGACGTTCGACGGCGAGCCCCGGCCCGACTCGACCGCCGACTCGGCTGAACCCGAGTTGACCATTCATGAAACTTGTGCCCCTTTGTCTTCTGGAAACTCTTGTATACTTTAAATTTCCTACACATGAACAAAACTCTTTAAAACCCCATTAAACCATATTTTCAATACAATTTTTATTACATTTTCAATACAGCCTTTCACCTACCCTAAACCCTAGCATTAACTTATAAATACCACCCATAAACACACACACCTCACTCACAATTCTGTCCAAACTCTCAAGAAAACTCTATAGAATTTTGTGTACAAGTAGAGTTAGCGAAGGGCGAAACTCCGGCGAACTTCCGACGACGACTCTAGGAGCTCCCAGCGACGAAACGACGCACCGGCAACTCTTACGTCCTCCTCTCCCACTTCTCTTAACTCTAATCCTGTAAGTCCTACCTCCCTCCTCTCTAATCTATTCTTAAAACTTTTTTTATTAAAACCCGACGGAAGCGGAGTTAAATCCGACTTCCGATTCGGTTTTCTTTATAAAATTCAATTTTCCTTAACACAACCGCACTAAACTCTTAAATCTTAACTATTAATCATTAACAAAACATGTTAAATAAGTTTCATATAAAAACATTTCATTTTGTAACTTTTACCGCTCTTTTTCAGTAAAATACCATGTAGTTTAGTTTCGGCTTTAAAACATCATTAATCTTGTTATACTTTTAGATAGATCACGAGCTAATGACCTACCTCTTCATAACACTCATATGCAACATAGCACAATACTTTTTGGGAAATATAGATTCGGAAAATACCGTTTTACATAAAACTACCTTAAACTTATAAAACCATTTTCACAAGATTACGTAATTTTGTGAAATCTTTGCAAAGCGCCGCTACAACCCATTTTTGCGAAACCCGACTGGGATGATGCGGATTATCGCACATCCCTGGGCTTAGTAGTGCAATATTCAGACCTCCACAAGGAGCATTCGGTCTCGAAAGATTTAAAAATACGAATATCTTAAGAAAAATGTGATTTCTAGAAAAATAATAAATTAAAATTATATATATATATATATTATCAAAATACCTATTTTTGATATAATATAAATATTCCAACTTTTCTAAATCAAAAGGACCACTTTACATGAAAATACCATGAAATTCCATACAAGTTCAATATTACAACAAAATACCCTATATTATTAAAAATAGGTTTATTCACAAGAAATGTCACAAATATAAAATCCACAACTATGAAAACTCTAAAGATGATAATTAAATACTTTAGGTGTATTTTGAAAATTATACAAAATTATTTTTATATAAAAACCCCTCAAGTTTTATAAATTACAATAAGGACCCTAGTAAATATCGGTTTAAGCAGGATCGGTCTCTTGAGCCTCAGGGAGCCGAAGATATGGGTGCTTGCCTATTTAAGGTAGAAAACTTAACAAACGGTGTTATCAACACGGTAATCGTCTTTGAAAAAGACACAAATACTGCCTCCCATGCGCAGCGGTTACCGATAACATCAAAACCTAATTCAGGACTTCAATTTCTTTTCTAATTGTTCTGACTCAGACTGAGTCTCACTATAAATAATCTGACTTGAATATGATTCAAGTACAGTCTACAATACTACAATTTAATCCATGAATCCATATAATCAATCTATTCAAACTATTCAATCTATATTGACTGAACCGAACCATGGATATATATCCATTTACATGATTCTCCGGTTACATCCGTGATTCTCCAGTTACATCCATTTACTGATATCATGGTTTCGGCAAGTCATCCAATTATACAATCTATATTACAAGACAATACAAGTCTTCCATTTACATTTACAAAACAGCACAAACAACACATTAACAATCTATCTATAAAAAACAATACAATTTACAATACAATATAACAATGCAATCAAGACATCGCGGGGGTTTTAAGGGGTAGATTGGTACGGAAGGTGTTAGAAGTGGCACGAGACTATAAGATTTAAGACACCTAACTTGTATTTCAGTTGCTGTTGTACCGTGGCATAAACAGTTCCTTGTACCACACTTGCCTCTAGTCTCTGGCATATAGAGACTCTTCTAGTATACACTGGTATTTTTCTGTACCAAACTACAAACAACAGCGATAACACTAAATACAACAGTATACAATATAATATAAGTTTAAAAGTTACTCTCTCTCTGTCTATTCTATTTCTCCATTATCTTTGGGACTTACCGAGCGATTTGTTCGCTGACGACATTCTCTTTCTTCTTCTTTGAATGTCGTTAGGTGATTCGGACCTTTCAGAGATTGAGCCTAGCACTGAAGACTTAGACCAGTTTATTGAAGATCCCGAGCTATAGTTACACTTGTACACATTTCATTTCAGTACTTTCCATTTCTGTTATGCCATTGTTTAGGCATTGCTTTCATTCAGATGTATTTACTTTTTCATGCATTGTACAAAAGAATGTTAATAAATAAGTTGTTGTTTGGTTATACCTATTGTCTTTGTCTCTTGTGCATTTTTATTTATATTGCTTAGATACACTTAGCATATTTACTTTAGAATAAATACGTAGCGGCCTTGTCGTGTACCCTTCGCCGTAAACCGGGAAGCGGGGCGTGACAGGTTTTGTTGGCAGCCCATGCAGGTCCGAGCTGTATGGAATTCTACCATGCAGTTCTATTCTGCGTGAACAAGCTAAGCAATATAATACAAGAACCAGCAACTGAAAACATTCTTTATAATTCATACTCCTTGAATTTTACAATTTCATATACTTTGAATCTGTCCTGACCTAAATTTTTTCATTTAAGGTTATGAATTCCCCAAACAACACCAGCACCAACTTCAACAATACTCTACCTCCACCACCAATCACACCTGCCGTCCCTGCTCCGATCAATGAGCAGACGGTTCTGCTTGAGGAAATCCGAAGCCTCCTGGAAGGACAGCAGTAGCACACTGCTATATTATTGAACTGACCAGAACAAAAGCAACCGGTATAAAGCGCTCTGCCACCCAGATGGAAAGAGGAGCCTACCCTACCCAATCTTCTAAACCCAAGAGACAGAAAGAAACAATTAACCGGCCAAGTCTAAGTTTTTGTTACTACTGCCATAGGGATGGACATTTGTGGAAGGACTGTAGGCGCGCAAAAGGCCTGTGCCTAGTTTGTGGCGCATCCGATCATAGAATTGGAAACTGTCTCTATAGACGCAACTCAGCTCATACACCCACCAACTACCCGCAGCGGCCAGCTATCCAGACTCCTGCACCTCGTCTTGCACTCCCAGCACCACCTCCATATGGACCATCTCTTCCCAGTCAGGCATCGACGTACCGGCATACATAGAAAAATGTGCCGAGACGCCAAGCCTCCACATTAGCAGCCGTAGAAGCCGAGACAGTTGACCAAGGTAACACCAGTAAGTCTCTTTCACATTTTTAAAACCCTTGTATCACTTTATTATTTTTCATAAACTATCAGTACTACAGTCACCAAACTTTCCTTAAATTTGTTACACTTTCCTTCTATAAATTTCGAGGACGAATTTTTTGTAAAAAGGGCAGACTGTAACAACTCTAATTTTAGTGTACAAAAATTTGTTTAAAAGTTAATGAATACTTGGGGTAATTGCATTTACTGTGAGTACTATAAGTAATTGTTTTGCTTTTTAATAATAAGAAGGAGCTTGTAGCTCACTGGTAAGACCTTGCACTGCTGAACCAAAGTACCAGAGTTCAAATCCCATCACCCATATTATTTTTATTATTGATTTCTTTTTAAATTTTTAGAATTCCAAGAGTCTACACATGCTAAACCCGTAAAACCAAAAGTCACACAAAAAACAAACTACCCCACTGTGCTAACCAGACGACGGCGGATCTTCGACGGCGAGCCTCGGCCTGACTCGGCCGACTCGGGCCAGCGACTCGGCCGACTCGGCCGGCGAGGCCGGGTTGACTCGGCTGAATCCGAGTTGATCCTTCATGAAACTTGTGCCTCTTTATCTTCTAGAAACTCCTGTATACTTTAAATTTCCTGCACATGAACAGAACTCTTTAAAACCCCATTAAACCATATTTTTAATACAATTTTTATTACATTTTCAATACAACATTTCACCTACCATAAACCCTAGCATTACCCTATAAATACCGCCCCTAAACACCCCCTCACTCATAATTCTGTCCAAACTCTCAAGAAAACTCTTTAGAATTTTGTGTACAAGTGGAGTTAGCGAAGGACGAAACTCCGGCGAACTTCCGACGATGACTCTAGGAGCTCCCGGCGACGAAACGACGCACCGGCAACTCCTACGTCCTCCTCTCCCTCTTCTCTTGACTCTAATCCCATAAGTCTCACCTCTCTCCTCTCTAATCTATTCTTAAAACTTCCTTTATTAAAACCCGACGAAAGCGGAGTTGAATCCGACTTCCTATTCGGTTTTCTTTATAAAGTTCAATTTTCCTTAACACAACCATACTAAACTCTTACATCTTTACTATTAATCATTAAAAAAACATGTTGAACAAGTTTCATAGCAAAACATTTCATTTTGTAACTTTTACCACTCTTTTTCAGTAAAATACCATGTTGTTTAGTTTCGACTTTAAAACACCATTAATCTTGCTATACCTTTAGATAGATCACGAGGTAATGACCTACCTCTTCACAACACTCATATGCAATATAGCACAATACCTTTTGGGAAATATAGATTCGGGAAATTCCGTTTTACATAAAACTACCTTAAACTTATAAAACCATTTTCACAAGATTACGTATTTTTTTCAAATTTTTGCAAAGCGCCGCTACAACCCATTTTTGGGAAATCCGACTGGGATGGTGCGGATTATCGCACATCCCTGTGCTTAGTGGTGCGAGATTCAGACCTCCGCAAGGAGCATTCGGTCTAGAAAGATTTAAAAATATGAATATCTTAAGAAAAATGTGATTTCTAGAAAAATAATAAATTAAAATTATTTTATATATATATATATGTATGTATGTATGTATGTATGTATTATCAAAATACCTATTTTTGATATAATATAAATATTCCGACTTTTCTAAATCAAAAGGATCACTTTACATGAAAATACCATGAAATTCCATACAAGTTCAATATTACAATTAAATACCCTATATTATGAAAAATAGGTTTATTCACAAGAAATGTCACAAATATAAAATCCACAACAATGAAAACTCTAAAGATGATAATTAAATACTTGAGGTGTATTTTGAAAATTATACAAAATTATTTTTATATAAAACCCCCTCAAGTTTTATAAATTACAATAAGGACTCTAGTAAATATCGGTTTAAGCAGGACCAGTCTCTTGAGCCTCAGAGAGCCGGAGATATGGGTGCTTGCCTATTTAAGGTAGACAACTTAACAAACAGTGTTATCAACACGGTAATCGTGTTTGAAAAAGACACAAATCATGCCGCCTATGTGCAGCGGTTACCGAAAACATCAAAACCTAATTCAGGACTTCAATTTCTTTTCTAATTGTTTTGACTCAGACTGAGTCTCATTATAAATAATCTGACTTGAATATGATTCAAGTACAGTCTACAATACTACAATTCAATCCATGAATCCATATAATCAATCTGTTCAAACTATTCAATCTATATTGACTGAACCGAACCATGCATATACTTCCATTTACATGATTCTCCAGTTACATCCATTTACTGATACCATGGTTTCAGCAAGTCATCCAATTATACAATCTATATTACAAGACAATACAAGTCTTCCATTTACATTTACAAAACAGTACAAACAACATATTTACAATCCATCTATACAAGACAATATAATTTACAATACAATATAACAATGCAATCAAGACATCGCGGGGTTTTTAAAGTGTAGATTGGTATGGAAGGTGTTAGAAGTGGCACGAGACTGTAAGATTTAAGACACCTAACCTGTATTTCCATTGCTGTTGTACCGTGGCATAAACGGTTCCTTGTACTAAACTTGTCTCCAGTCTCTGGCATATAGAGACTCATCTCGTATACACTGGCATTCTTCTGTACCAAACTACAAATAACAGCGTTAACACTAAATACAACAGTATACAATATAATACAACTTTAAAAGCTACTTTCTCTCTCTCTCTATTCTATTTCTCCTTTATCTTTGGGACTTACCGAGCGATTTATTCGCTAACGACATTCTCTTTCTTCTTCTTTGAATGTCGTCAGGTGATTCAGACCTTCCAGAGATCGAGCCTAGCACTGAAGATTTAGACCAGTTTATTGAAAATCCCGAGCTGTAGTTACACTTGTACACATTTCATTTCAGTACTTTCCATTTCTGTTATGCTATTGTTTAGGCATTGCTTTCATTCAGATGTATTTACTTTTCCATGCATTGTACAAAAGAGTGTTAATAAATAAGTTGATGTTCAGTTATACCTACTGTCTTTGTCTCTTGTGTATTTTTATTTATATTGCTTAGATACGCTTAACGTATTTACTTCAGAATAAATACGTAGCGGTCTCGTCCCGTCCCTTTCACCGTAAACCGGGAAGCGAGGCGTGACAGCTTTTCCCACAAGTACTTTGCCAGGTGCCTCGAGCGAATTAACTCCTCGATGTAGTCGCGGAGCTGTTTGCAGTTCTCGGTGGGGTGTCCCTGCAACCGTGGAAGGCGCAGTAAAGGCCTCGTGTCCGTTTGGCCGCCTTATTGGTGGCCGGAGGGAGTTTGAAAAATCGCTCGCCCTTTACCTTCTCCAACTGCTCTGTCTGGGACGGGGTATGCTCCTGGAACTTCGGAGAGTATGGTTTTGGCCGGTCAATCTTCTTCTTCTCTTCTCTACCCCTCTTCGTTTGATCGGCCTGGTCGCTCCGGGGTAGGTTTGCATTTACCTCGGATTCAAGCTGGATTTCTCGCTCGGTCCAGGCCTTTATCTCGGCCATGGTCTTAGGTTGCGCTAATGCAAAGGAGCGGAGCCACTCCTTATGCCTAAGACCCGACTTAAGGGCCATGATGACAGTCTCGGCCCGGTGCTCTGGGCCCTCAAGAAGAGTGTTGTAGAAGCAGGTGACGTATCTTTTGAAGGATTTCTTGTCCCCGCTCTTTATAGTGAAGAGGTAATCGACGGTCCGTTTCTGCCGTCTGTTCCCGACGAAATGCCCGAGGAACTGGGTGGCCAGCTCATCGAAGGTAGAGATGGAGCGTGGCGTGAGTCCTCGAAACCAATCTCGTCCGGCGCGGATGAGAGTGGATGGGAACGCTCAGCATTGGGCGGCGTTAGAGTTGTCCTGGAAGCTCATCCCCGCCGTGAACGCGTCTAAGTGGTATTTCGGGTCAGACTTTCCGTCGAAGAAGGCCACCTTTTGTAACAACCCTAATTTTCTTACACACTTTTTTCCATACAAATTTTTAAATTGTTTTTTTTAAATCCTTAAAGGGGTATTTATTGCCTGAGCACAAGACATAAGTAATTAATTCGCTATTTAATTACAAGAAGGAGCTTGTAGCTCATTGGTAATACCTTGCATTGCTGAACCAAGCCACCAGAGTTCAAATCCTATGCCCCGCATTATTTTTAATATTTATTTTGTTTTAAATTTTATAGAAGCCCAGCAGTCAACACGTGATAACTCCAAACTTTCCTACTACCCATGAAAAACTAAATGCACCAGAGCCTACCCTAGGAGACCCCCACCTACCCGGCCCCTGACTCGGCCCGACTCGGCCGACTCGGGCCGCCGCTGCCGGCCGGACTCGGCCGGACGGTCGAGTCCCCTGAAGGTGAAAAGTGCCTTTCCACCTTCTGAAACCCCCTGTATGCTTTATTTACAGAGATCGGTTCCAGAGAGCCCATCAAACCTCATTTACTACATTTTTAATACATTTTTCACATATTTTTACATTTTTTAAATCAAAACCCTATATCTACCCTAACCCTAGCCTAACCCTATAAATACACCCCTACACTCTACCCTCTCACCCCCAAACTCTGAGCCAACTCTCTAAAATTCTCAAGAAATCCTTGTGTGCAATCGAAGTGAGCACGAGGCGAAGCTACGACGAATTTTCCGGCGAACTTCCGACGATCATTCTAGGAATTCCCGGCGACGAAACGACGCACCGGCAACTATTTCCGATCCATCTCCCTCTCTTTGTTGTCCAAAACCCGTAAGTCCCATTTTCTATCTCTCCTTTCTATTCAAAAAAATACGGATTTACAAAACCCGACGGAATTGGAATAAATCCGATTTCCGAATCGGTTTCTTATAAAACTTCACTTCTCGTTAATACAATTATGCTTAAACTCTCTCATGTTGACTATTAAACATTAATCAACCAAATTGATCAAGTTTCATTTTATAAAATGATGGCTATTTCAATTTATCGTATTTTTCACTTAAATACCACATTATTTCAATTCTACATTTAACTCCATTAAACCTGCTGTACCTTTAAGTAGATCACGAGGTAATGACCTACCTCCTCACACACTCATATGCAACATAACCCGATACCCTCGAGAACTTAGAATACGGGAAAATAAACATTTTCATTTAAATACCATATACTTAATAAAACCATTTCTAAAAGATTTAGTATTAATACATCTTTACAAATAAATACCACTTATTATGAAAATAGGATAAGGTTGTGGGCATTTAGTCGTTTATCTAAACCTGATTTTGTGGTGTCTAGGCTAGACAAGTGAGAAAGGTAACTTTAAAAGGCCCGTCTCACGGTGATTCGTGAGCGGATCCCTCCTTTCTTCACATGTACTTACGTGGCCACAGTTGGCGGTGAAGAGGTAATTTGAGGTATCTCACAACTTATCGTTTTAGACCAGTTAGAGCAGTCTAATTGACTTAGGAGACTCTAGAACATAGAATACGGGAAAACGACACTTTTTCATTTAAATACCATAATTAATAAAACCGTTTTCCTTAATAATTAGTATTTATACAAATCTTTGCAAAGCGCCGCTACAACCCATTTGGGGAACCCGTTCGGGATGGTGCGGATTATCTCACATCCTCGGGCTTAGTAGTGCGAGATGCAGACCTCCGCAAGGAGCATTCGGTCTCGAAAGATTTAAAATACGACATCTTAAGAAAACGAGATTTCTAGAATATTATATATATATACTAAAATTATTTTCATATAAATATACGTATATGTAACTTAAACATATCTATTTTTGAAGTATTATAAATATTCCACATTTTCTACAATATCACAAGAATCAATTTTACACTAAAATACCATGAAATCCATATAATCAATATTACAAATAAATACCATTTATTATGGAATTAGGATATTTTCATTAGAAATATCACACTATAAAATCTACATTCATTACAACTCTAAAAACGATTAATAAGTACTTGGGGTGTATTTTGAAAAGTATTTTTACATAAAATCCCCTCAAGTTCTATAAATTACCCTAATGACCCTAGTAAACATAGCTTTAAGCAGGATCAATCTCTTGAGCCTCAGGGAGCCGGAGAAGTGAGTGCTTGCCTATCTAAGGTAGACAAATTAATAAAAACAATCAGGAATTCAATTTATTTTGCCGATTGTCTGACTCAGTTTGAGTCTCGGTATAATCTGACTTGAATATGATTCAAGTACAATTTACAATCTTCAATATTACAATTCAACATGAATCCATGAATCCAATTATCAATATATACAACTTGACTGAACTGAACCATTGATATACATTCCATTTACGTGGTTCTCCAGTTACTCCATTTACATGATTCTACGGTTACATCCGTTTGCTGATATCATGGTTTCGGTCAGTCATCCAATTATACAATCTATACAGTTTATAATACAATACAACAATACAATCAAGAAATCGCGGGGTTTAAGGGGTAGACTGGTACGGAATATGTTAAAGGTGGCACAAGGTGGTCACTTAAGATGTAATTACATTCATGTCGTTGTTCCGTGGTATTATCGACGGAGCCTTGTACTACAGATTACCAAAGTCCCCGGTGTAAGTGGGACTCCTCTCGTATACACTGGTATCTTCTGTACCAACCTACAAACAACAGCGTTAACACAATATTATAACGATATAATACAACTTAAAAAAAATCTACCTTCTCATTCGGTCTATTCTATTCTTCCTTATCTTTGGGACTTACCGAGCGATCTGTTCGCTGATGACATTCTCTTTCTTTCTTCTTTGAATGTCGTCAGGTGATCTGGACACGTCAGAGATCGAGCCGACTGCTGAAGACTTGGTTCAGTTTGCTGAAGACCCAGAGGTTTAGTTTCATTGTACACATTTTCTTTCAGTACTTTTCATTTCCAGTTATGCCATTGTTTAGGCATTGCTTTATTTCAGTTGTATTTACTTTCCATGTATTGTACAGAAAGAATGTTAATAAATAAAGTCGCTGTTCAGTTTATATATCTTGTCTCTTGTGTATTTACTTTATATTGCTTAGATACGCTTAGCGTATTTACTTCTGAGTAAATACGTAGCGGTCTCGTCGCGTCTCCTTCGCCGTATACTGGAAAGCGGGGCGTGACAGGTTTTGTTGGTGGCCCATGCAGGTCAGACCTGTATAGAACCATACTATGCAGTTCTGTCCTGCGTGAACAATCTAAGCAATATAACACAAGAACCAGCAACTAAAACATTCTTTACAATCTATGTTCCTTGAATCTTACAATTTCATATTCTTTGAATCATATACCTTGAATCTGTCCTAACCCAAAATTCCCTCACCTCTTTTACATCTTACCAAAACCTTCGCATCCTTTTATTCCTTCACACATTTTTCACATTTTTAAAACCCTTGCACCACCTTGTTATTTTTCACATACTGTCAGTACACCAGTCACCAGAATTTCCTTAAAACTGTTACACTTTCCTTTTTCAAATTTCGAGGACGAAACTTTTATAAGGAGGGTAGAATGTAACAACCCTAATTTTCTTATACACTTTTTTCCATACAAATTTTTAAATTGTTTTTTTAAATGCTTAAAGGGGTATTTATTACCTGATCACAAGACATAAGTAATTAATTCGCTATTTAATTACAAGAAAGAGCTTGTAGCTCATTGGTAATACCTTGCATTGCTGAACCAAGCCACCAGAGTTCAAATCCTATGCCCCACATTATTTTTAATATTTATTTTGTTTTAAATTTTATAAAAGCCCAACAGTCAACATGTGATAACTCCAAACTTTCCCACTACCCATGAAAAACTAAATACACCAGAGCCTACCCTAGGAGACCCCCACCTACCCAGCCCCTGACTCGGCCCGACTCGGCCGACTCGGGCCGGCACCGCCGGCCGATTCCCCTGAAGGTGAAAAGTGCCTTTCCACCTTTTGAAACCCCCTGTATGCTTTATTTACAGAGATCGGTTCCAGAGAGCCCATTAAACCTCATTTACTACATTTTTAATACATTTTTCACACATTTTTACATTTTTTAAATCAAAACCCTACATCTACCCAAACCCTAGCCTAACCTTATAAATACACCCCTACCCTCTACCCTCTCACCCCCAAACTCTGAGCCAACTCTCTAGAATTCTCAAGAAATTCTTGTGTGCAATTTTAGTGAGCACGAGGCGAAGCTACGGCGAATTTTCCGGCGAACTTCAGACGATCATTCTAGGAACTCCCGGCGACGAAACGACGCACCGGCAACTCCTTCCGATCCATCTCTCTCTCTTCGTTGTCCAAAACCCGTAAGTCCTATTTTCTATCTCTCTTTTCTATTCAAAAAATACGGATTTACAAAACCCGACGGAATCGGAACAAATCCGATTTCCGAATCGGTTTCTTATAAAACTTCACTCCTCGTTAATACAATTATGCTTAAACTCTCTCATGTTGACTATTAAATACTAATCAACCAAAATTGATCAAATTTCATTTCATAAAATGATGGCTATTTCAATTTATCATATTTTTCACTTAAATACCATATTGTTTCAATTCTACATTTAACTCCATTAAACCTGCTATACTTTTAAGTAGATCACGAGGTAATGACCTACCTCCTCACACACTCATATGCAACATAACACGATACCCTCGAGAACTTAGAATACGGGAAAACAAACATTTTCATTTAAATACCATATACATAATAAAACCATTTCTAAAAGATTTAGTATTGATACATCTTTATAAATAAATACCACTTATTATGAAAATAGGATAAGGTTGTGGGCATTTAGTCGTTTATCTAAACCTGATTTTGTGGTGTCTAGGCTAAACAAGTGAGAAAGGTAACTTTAAAAGGCCCGTCTCATGGTGATTCGTGAGCGGATCCCTCCTTTCTTCACTTGTATTTACCTGGCCATAATTGGCGGTGAGGAGGCGATTTGAGATATCTCACAATTTGTCGCTTTGGACCAGTTATGAGCAGTCTAATTGACTTAGGAGACCCTAAAATATAGAATACGGGAAAACGACACTTTTTCATTTAAATACCATAATTAATAAAACCGTTTTCCTTAATGATTAGTATTTATACAAATCTTTGCAAAGCGCCGCTACAACCCATTTGGGGAACCCGTTCGGGATGGTGCGGATTATCGCACATCCTCGAGCTTAGTAGTGCGAGATGCAGACCTCCGCAAGGAGGATTCGGTCTCGAAAGATTTAAAATACGATATCTTAAAAAAACGAGATTTCTAGAATATTATATATATACTAAAATTATTTTCATATAAATATACGTATATGTAACATAAACATATCTATTTTTGAAGTATTATAAATATTCCACCTTTTCTACAATATCACAAGAATCAATTTTACACTAAAATACCATGAATTCCATATAATCAATATTACAAATAAATACCATTTATTATGGAATTATGATATTTTCACTAGAAATGTCACACTATAAAATCTACATTCATTACAACTCTAAAGACGATTAATAAATACTTGGGATGTATTTTGAAAAATATATAAAAGTATTTTTACATAAAACCCTCTCAAGTTCTATAAATTACCCTAAGAACCCTAGTAAACATAGGTTTAAGCAGGATCAATCTCTTGAGCCTCAGGGAGCCGGAGAAGTGGGTGCTTGCCTATCTAAGGTAGACAAATTAATAAAAGCATTCAGGACTTCAATTTACTTTGCTGATTGTCTGACTCAGTTTGAGTCTCAGTATAATCTGACTCGAATATGATTCAAGTACAATCTACAATCTTCAATATTACAATTCAACATGAATCCATAAATCCAATTATCAATCTATACAACTTGACCGAACCGAACCATGGATATACATTCCATTTACGTGGTTCTCCAGTTACTCCATTTACATGATTCTACGGTTACATCCGTTTGCTGATATCATGGTTTCGGTCAGTCATCCAATCATCCAATCTATACAGTTTATAATACAATACAACAATACAATCAAGACATCGCGGGGTTTAAGGGGTAGACTGGTACGGAATATTTTAAAGGTGGCACGAGGTGGTCACTTAAGATGTAATTACATCCATACCGTTGTTCCGTGGTATTATCGACGGAGTCTTGTACTATAGGTTACCAAAGTCTCCGGTGTAAGTGAGACTCCTCTTGTATACACTGGCATCTTCTGTACCAAGCTACAAACAACAGCGTTAACACAATATTATAACGATATAATACAACTTTAAAAACATCTACCTTCTCATTCGGTATATTCTATTCTTCTTTATCTTTGGGACTTACCGAGCGATATGTTTGTAAGTCCGCGGCGGCGTCCCGGCCGTCAAACCGACGCCGGAAACGCGGAAACAAAAACTTTCTCAAAAACTAATGAACCGGCACCACCGCGCACTTTTCACCCGGATCGGGCTATTAACCTAGCAACTAGCAAACAAGAAAGAGTAGAGAAGTTATACCAAGCGATCCGTGTCCTTCGGTCTTCGTCTCCACTCCGATCTCCCGCAGAAACTCCGTCCATCACCTCCTCGTCGGAAAGGGCACCACGTAGCCGGAATCTTTTACGGACTCCTACCTCTTGACCGAGGCAACTCGGGCGCGAAATTGGCTAGCCGACGCGTCCAAGAAATGCTGTAGAATAGTGTAGTAGCCATGTCTCTTTGGGGTATGTGAAGTTGCCATGGAATGATGGAAGTGAGGAGAACTATGGAAGAATGATGGTGTATATAATTTTCAAGCATGAAAATCATATGAATTTCTTTCCCTCATTCAAAATGAAACCTCTCCTTCTCTCTCATGAATAGTGGCCGGCCCCTCACTCCATAGTGGAGAAAAAAAGATGGAATTAAGCAAGTGGGGAAAAAAAAATCTAAAATGATAATGGTCATAACCATTTCATTTCTCATCTAATCAAACACAACCATCACATGAAAGCAAGTGATTGATTCAAAAGGAATCTCATGATGAGGAAGCTACATATATGCATCAAACCCCTCATCAAATAAGTTAATTACAAACTTGCAATTAACCCCCCCTCCACCAAGAAGTCCGGCCGTGAAGGAATAAAAGAAAACCGGCCGGAACGGAATGCAAACTGGTAACTTCAGAAAACTGATCCCGTAGTAAATTATAGGAAAACCCCGCTACTGCAAATACATGCCCGCATTTGTATTCCCTCTGAACACAAATGCAAAGAGACAAAACTACACTATCTAACACTAGGATACGGCTTAAGCCAAAGCCGGCTAGTAAAATCCGTCCGATCATGATCCGTGCAATACCGCACGTATCTGATCGAACCCTGCCATATCTCCATACGGCCTCTACAGCGTTTCGCCCGAAACCTGAGTAACTGAGTGTGGTGGACTCTAAAGACTCGTCAATACTATGGCTGTGGATTTAACCACTAGCACGTCAGAGATATAAGCCAATACGTGACGGGCTACCAGGTATTGACCAAAAGGGCCGTCGATGAGCGAACTCATCCCGACACCCTACTGAGCCTGTCAGTGACAATATCCGTACAGTCCGGGCCGTTCGTCTATGAGCATCGCATGGCGGGCCTAGGGGGTTGGTAAAAGTCAGACCCCCAAAAGCGGTACAAGTCGTGTCGGAGTGAAGCCCAGAACACCCTGAGATACTACTGGAATACCTACCAGCAAATCTCCTGCCTTGGCCAAGGACTTTTCATGTTCTGGCTCTCCTAGACACAGCGCGACCTCACCCCCAATACCGGGAGAGACGAACCCCTGCAGATCCGCTCACTGCCTCCATGTGGCTCGGGACTGTACCCAACTAAAACCTGTTTGCACGACTCCTTTGAGCCGTGGTAGGGTAGTAATCAAAGCACAGTGGGAACTCACACGAGACAAATGACGATCTCAGGTCGATGAACTAACCTGTACACATGTCACCAGGGAACTGCTATCTGACGTCTGGTATAATCCCAACTAGCAGGTTCCCGGCGAGTCCTGTCCGGTGTACTCATAACCCAATGAGCACCTGTATACATCTTAGGTGAACCAACTGACACCAGTGGCTTGTGAGACCGGCCACCGCCCCTCGTCGGGGTCTCGACTGTATACACTAGTCTACTCTGGAGAATCGATGCCCTGTCTCGAAACTCCCACGACTAGGGACCATTTAAGGATGTGCTTATAGACTCCAGCTCTCACTTATATGATCGCCCTCATACTGCTGGTAGTCAAGCAAGAATCGTAGGGGCTCTATCAACGTGTAATAGCGACTCGTAAGGTCACCTAAAGCAGTACACGATGATAAAGATAAACCAGATAGCATACTATCATCTCGAGTAAGACTGTCCTACTGAGACAGGTCCTCCCCTCAATCATTGCAATCACGTGCCTGTGATCCAATAATTGACTCTGAGGGCACTATCTCCAACAATCTCCCACTTGCACTCAAGGCTAATTATTGCGATGTCGCATACTCACAGCCCGTGTGATACCGAACACCCAACTCCTCTACTAGTCAGTCTCACAAAGCTCGTTTGCGAAACTATTGCGTTCGAGGAATAGCCTCAGTGAGTGGATCCGCTCTGGTGTTTCTTTCTATTTCTTTCTATATCTCAAGTTCGTGGAGAAAGCTATCTCCCGAAATGAGCAATACCTGTTTTAGAATGTCTGGATGTCTGATGGGACCTAGCTCATAAATGAACTCCAAATCCAAACTTTTTAGACTGTATTGTCAACTGAACTTAATCAGTATCCTGCGCCATGCCTTCCCTCAGTATCCACCTGGACCAATTGTCCAAAATACTGCCCTTCATCAGAGGGAAAACTATAACTCTGACAGCCACTCTGCCATCCAGGTCACCTTGGAAGCCTGGAATGATAACCGTCTCCTAAAGGAGGCTGCCGTTATCATATCCTAGAACATCCACTTATGTTCTAAAACTGCCTCCGACTGTTTCTCCAGGATTGGATCAATATCAACTTATTGCATCTACTGCAAGAACAACATCTGGTGTGGTACTTGACATCTCATGATTGACTCAATTGCCTAAGCAAGTGATCTGCCAATCATGAACATCCCTCTCCCCTTTAGTCTGTAAGACACCTTTAGAGAGGGTGACTCCATTACCTGCAGGTACACCACCATGCCAGGAGTCATCCATTCTAAATACTCTTAGAATGCTGTCAAAGTACCCAGATTGGGAAACCACCCAAATCCAGATCTAAAACCATAGATCTAGTAACCAGAATGTCTGATATAATATCCAAGTCCTGCGTGGAGAAACCACTGTGTGACGACCAAGTATAACCGATCGTAGTATAGGAATATCACTTCCTACTCTGTGTATGTCATCAAATACCAGGACATCACACCCTACTACCTTCTTAACAGATCCATCCCCTATTCTGATGAAGTCAAACCTATGACTGTCACATCAAAAATCGATGATCTATCTCCGCTATATCTGCTTTAGTCTATAAATAGACATAAGCCTGATGTCCACCAATGCTTCCGCTGCTCCCACTGACTACGAAAACTCTCTGGCAGAGTCATATAGACGTGCACTTCTAAAGCTAGTTTAGAACGACGCTATATTCATCCTCCTGCCGGGTCTCATAGTCTGGAACAACAGCAATGGCAAGTCTGGGTAAACAAGAACCTCCCTGCCACCATCCTTGAGCATACCGAAGTACCTCTCGAGTGCCTGAGGTTACCCACTTTATCTGCGGGGTGGCCAATGGAATGTCAAACCAGATTGAATCCTTAGTTTCTTATCAAATCTTCAGTAATCGTTTGCGGTTCTGGAATCACTTCCAGTTCTACCATACTCCCACTACTGTTTTCTGAAAAAATCCATTTTTGATAAAACTGTGGCGAGTCAAGAACAATATCACCATTGATCTTCCAGATGGTAGAAAGTCAACCCTCGTCATAGCCTGGGTCAACCCACAAACAGCCATTACAGAAACGTGCCTTGAGTTATCCGGAGTCTGGTTTTAAGCATAAGCCGGACAACTCCCCGTACCTTAACAAAGTCAAGATATGAACTGTTCTATATCCAATATAGAAACAGAGGCACTGATTTAATTAGAACCAGATTCAAATCATGCAGCTGTCTCCAGTGCATGTCAACTAAATGGAAGGAGGCCGATCAGCGTTACTCAACTTAGGAATACTTCCAATTATGAGTAACCTGAAAGAGAAGCAAGCTCTCTTAACCATTACTATCAACTGAATACCATACACAAGTATCTACATCTTCGATCACCTTGAAGAATCCCGATACTTGCAATACCTGGTTCTCTACTTTATTCATATACCTATAACTTCTCAAAATTTGGACCCTGTGTTTCTACGAAACAGCTGTCTAAAAACTAGAGAAGTCATAAGTAAACCGAATATAATACGAGGACCAACCCGTCTGTCCTAATGGACACTGGACAACATACAATACTCTGTATAAGTCCCTTGAGTCAAATGACTCATTCACTGTGTGTCGTAGGTCGAAAACTGTACTTATGGTTAAGAAGAGTTACACCGCTGTTCAATACTCCTTACCTAACCATCCACTGATATAGGTAAATGTAATGGACATAATTTCAAAAGGTATATCTCACTCTATGAAAATAGACGTACAGATATATTAATTTGAAATTGGTGCACAACAACGGATATTCCAAACCAAATATTTGCCGACCGGCAAACAGCCCAGGTGACTTCCTCAAATATCACCAATTACAACGAATCCTGATATAATGAGGATGATCACCCAATTCCCAACAACTTACTCCCACTCATTATCTGTAAAACTATACAGATGTGAGAATCCTACCTGGTAAATACATACCCTGGAGTAAGTGTCTAATTGGGAAATCAGTTTTCTTTTAACAGTACACAGTGAAACTGAAACATTGAAATGTTTCGATGGGGTATCCTGGTATTCCTAGTAATGCCTCTTCCATTATCCAGATTCACAACTGTAACCGTATAATTCTTTGCCGCTTCTCTAAATCCCTTTATATGTCTTTAGTCATTACCTTCTGTACACCCCTTTAGGCCAAATGGTTTTCTTCCTTCCCTACCGTTCGGCACCAGCCTATGGTTTGGAAGAAGACTATCCAATAAGCGTAATGGGTGTACTGTCCCAGTCCTAGGAACACTCGCAATGCGAGAGAAGGTGAAGATAAAAGACAACCGAATAAACCTTAGAAATAGGTGATTTAGGATTGGCGAAGAAATACTTGGTTTGGTCGTGAATAGCAGTCGCAATTTACTTTGCCCTCTTACTAATCCCTTACTTTGTCTTAACTTAATACCTTCTGTACACCGTTTAGGCTAATTGGCTTTCTTTATTCCCTACCGGTCGGCACCAGCCTAAGGTTTGGAAGAAAACTATCCAATTTGCGTAATAGGTGTACTATCTCCTAAGCCAAGGAGTACTCGCAATCTGAGAGAGAAGGTAAAAGGAAAAGACAACTGAATAGTCCTATTCGTTTTCTCCAGAACCGGAAACCATCCTCGAATTCCTTCGAGTTCGTATATAACCATACGATGGTTTTGTCCAATGGAAGTGGACGTTCGTAGTAATACGGGGTGTCCTGGAGAAAAGGGTAAAAGTAGGAGTGGCAATGAGGTTTGCAACTCTGACAATCCAAAAGCCAGTGTTAAGAAGGTTCGGTCAACTTGGTCACTGAGTCATAGTCTAGGGTCGGGTCAATGGTCGCTGCCAAAGAGAGATAGAGAGAAAAGAAACACTCAGCGTGCACTCTAACCTAGATCAGAATGGTTATCACTTTATCTAATCTGGAAACCTCCCACTGTAACGTCAAATTCTTCCCCAAACCTGAAAGAAGAATTAGCCGGGATCACCCGAGGAGTAAACCAACTCATCAGTGGGAATCGGGATCCAACTATCATCGCATGATAACGTGACGGAATCCACTCACGCTATCACACTCCAGAAGGTATGCGCATATCTGGCAAGTTTCAGTTCTTTTGAAACTCCCGATGTGGATTTTTGCCCCATGCTCTTATGACCTTAGCGTGAGGTCAAAATATCATAAGTCACATGTCAAGTTCTACCCGTCATTGTCCAGGTTAATTTGAACCCACCCGTACATACCCTTGACGTAGGCCAAAATAGTAGTACGACTGTCCCAAACCAACGCATCTATCTATGCAACAGATAAATACCCGGCAGCTACCAAACACTATGCCTTGGCGTGAGGTCAAAATACATAGCTTGAATACTACCGAATATTTAACTGAAATAACGGAGGGCTACGAATGGTTTCTGGCGAAAACCTTTAACGTAATGAACTTGATATCGTCGAAGGAACGGATAGCTTTGTAAAAATATAGTGACGAAAACCTTTGCCAAAGAGGTCACTCCCGGTGAAGGGATCTCGGCTCTTTCCTCGTAGAATGAGGTGCAGGATATTCCAACTGAATACCACGATGCAAAGCAAAAGTAATCGGCTATAGTGAAGTTATTGCCCTGACGCAAACTTTTATCCAAGGGGTCACTCCCGGTGAAGGGATCTCGGCCTTTACCTCGTCGACTGAAGAGCAGGATATTCCAACTGAATACCACGATGCAAAGCAAAAGCAAACGCCCTTACAATAACAACTTTTTGAAAAATGTTCCAACAACATTAAATAGGTTTGTTTATCTTGCATTGATCCGAATCAACGCAGTCCCATCAATTGATCACACCACAAAAAGAACGAAAATAATGATGTACGTATATGCCATCCGCATTCGCCACTGGGTCCCGTCATCACCCGTTAGGTTACTTAACTAACGACAGAGTGGGGACTGGACTAGCGCGGATGCAAAACATATACAATATCTACTAGTATATATATAATATATAATTTTCGCTCAAGGCGTGATAAAATGCAACACAGAAAAGTATAGCAACACAGATCAATACAGATATCTGGGATCCCCGGGTTTCACAGAGCCGCTACTGAAACCCGATGTTCCCCTGGTCGTGTGGATAGCCTGTGCAATGAAAACCTAGACTCCTACGGGCGCGGCAAGTCACCAGCCAAAACCTGAAGCGAGGCAGCCCCCTTCAGCAACGTGAATGGACCACCCAGCACTTCACGGAATCTGGCAACTTGGGCACCCCTCCTGGGTCAACCCTATACCCCCTACGAGTGCGGTGAACAGCCCGCCAATTCTAGAGTAAAGCCCCCCCCGTCTCAACACCATGAGATGCGGGCTTGTTGCCCTCTAGAACCCGGCTATCCGTGCACCCCTCCTTGGGGTAATCCTAGTACAGAAAGTAAAATATACATACAACGGGTACATCGACCGCAACCTGGTCGTGCCCCAAAAGAATAATACAAACAGGCAGTGGCGGCAGTCCACATGTCGGACGCTCGCCCCGCAATATCAAATGTACATAATACAACAAAACTGTACTAACATTGCATCCAGGCTACCCCCACGACCGATTCGCAACAACACAGCAAAACACAGAACATCAACGTGAATGTCACGTTCGCAAATCCGTCTAACCGGGCTATAGCAGTAAGACTGGATTTACCGATCAAGTGACATTCACGGTCGCAGATATAATGTAAATACTGTGAACTAGCATGTTTAAAATATCCGATCGACCAAATTTTATCAAGTGGGTCCCAAACAGTACTGTAGCAGTTACAGAAAATCTGGGCCCAAAAATAATATCCCAAAACCCCTATTTCCTATTCAAAAGCCCACTGGAAAAATTTGGCCCAATGAGGACACTTTATCACCGCGGAACCGCGGCCAAACCAGGGGTTTGGCTGCGTTTCCGCGGTCGTACTAACGAATCATTGGATCAAATTTTCCCAGAATTCTTAGAATTTCCTGCTTGTGTTTCTGCAATGACCTGAAAAATTTTTGGAGCAGAAAAAAATTTCGACAGAAAACACAATGCATTGAAAATACGGTTTTTGGGGATTTTGTTCGATCGGGTTTCAAACACAGTAGAGCAAGCTAGGCATGGTTAATGGCCTGGCTCTGATACCAATGTAAGTCCGCGGCGGCGCCCCGGCCGTCAAACCGACGCCGGAAACGCGGAAACAAAAACTTTCTCAAAAACTAATAAACCGGCACCACCGCGCACTTTTCACCCGGATCGGGCCATTAACCTAGCAACTAGCAAACAAGAAAAGAGTAGAGAAGGTATACCAAGCGATCCGTGTCCTTCGGTCTTCGTCTCCACTCCGATTTCCCGCGGAAACTCCGTCCATCACCTCCTCGTCGGAAAGGGCATCACGTAGCCGGAATCTTTTACGGGCTCCCACCTCTTGACCGAGGCAACTCGGGCGCGAAGTTGGCTAACCGACGCGTCCAAGAGATGCTGTAGAATAGTGTAGTAGCCATGTCTCTATGGGGTATGTGAAGTTGCCATGGAATGATGGAAGTGAGGAGAACTATGGAAGAATGATGGTGTATATAATTTTCAAGCATGAAAATCATATGAATTTCTTTCCCTCATTCAAAATGAAACCTCTCCTTCTCTCTCATGAATAGTGGCCGGCCCCTCACTCCATGGTGGAGAAAAAAAGATGGAATTAAGCAAGTGGGGAAAAAAAATAATCTAAAATGATAATGGTCATAACCATTTCATTTCTCATCTAATCAAACACAACCATCACATGAAAGCAAGTGATTGATTCAAAAGGAATCTCATGATGAGGAAGCTACATATATGCATCAAACCCCTCATCAAATAAGTTAATTGCAAACTTGCAATTAACCCCCCTCCACCAAGAAGTCCTGCCGTAAAGGAATAAAAGAAAACCGGCCGGAACGGAATGCAAACTGGCAACTTCAGAAAACTGATCCCGTAGTAAATTACAGGAAAACCCCGCTACTGCAAATACATGCCCGCATTTGTATTCCCTCTGAACACAAATGCAAAGAGACAAAACTACACTATCTAACACTAGGATCCGGTTTAAGCCAAAGCCGGCTAGTAAAATCCGTCCGATCATGATCCGTGCAATACCGCACGTTTCTGATCGAACCCTGCCATATCTCCATACGGCCTCTACAGCGTTTCGCCCGAAACCTGAGTAACTGAGTGTGGTGGACTCTAAAGACTCGTCAATACTATGGCTGTGGATTTAACCACTAGCACGTCAGAGATATAAGCCAATACGTGACGGGCTACCAGGTATTGACCAAAAGGGCCGTCGATGAGCGAACTCATCCCGACACCCTACTGAGCCTGTCAGTGACAATATCCGTACAGTCCGGTCCGTTCGTCTATGAGCATCGCATGGCGGGCCTAGGGGGTTGGTAAAAGTCAGACCCCCAAAAGCGGTACAAGTCGTGTCGGAGTGAAGCCCAGAACACCCTGAGATACTACTGGAATACCTACCAGCAAATCTCCTGCCTTGGCCAAGGACTTTTCATGTTCTGGCTCTCCTAGACACAGCGCGACCTCACCCCCAATACCGGGAGAGACGAACCCCTGCAGATCCGCTCACTGCCTCCATGTGGCTCGGGACTGTACCCAACTAAAACCTGTTTGCACGACTCCTTTGAGCCGTGGTAGGATAGTAATCAAAGCACAGTGGGAACTCACACGAGACAAATGACGATCTCAGGTCGATGAACTAACCTGTACACATGTCACCAGGGAACTGCTATCTGACGTCTGGTATAATCCCAACTAGCAGGTTCCCGGCGAGTCCTGTCCGGTGTACTCATAACCCAATGAGCACCTGTATACATCTTAGGTGAACCAACTGACACCAGTGGCTTGTGAGACCGGCCACCGCCCCTCGTCGGGGTCTCGACTGTATACACTAGTCTACTCTGGAGAATCGATGCCCTGTCTCGAAACTCCCACGACTAGGGACCATTTAAGGATGTGCTTATAGACTCCAGCTCTCACTTATATGATCGCCCTCATACTGCTGGTAGTCAAGCAAGAATCGTAGGGGCTCTATCAACGTGTAATAGCGACTCGTAAGGTCACCTAAAGCAGTACACGATGATAAAGATAAACCAGATAGCATACTATCATCTCGAGTAAGACTGTCCTACTGGGATAGGTCCTCCCCTCAATCATTGCAATCACGTGCCTGTGATCCAATAATTGACTCTGAGGGCACTATCTCCAACAATGTTCGCTGACGACATTCTCTTTCTTTCTTCTTTGAATGTCGTCAGGTGATCTGGACACGTCAGAGATCGAGTCGACTGCTGAAGACTTGGTTCAGTTTGCTGAAGACTCAGAGCTTTAGTTTCATTGTACACATTTTCTTTCAGTACTTTTCATTTCCTGTTATGCCATTGTTTAGGCATTGCTTTATTTCAGTTGTATTTACTTTCCATGTATTATACAGAAAGAATGTTAATAAATAAAGTTGATGTTCAGTTTATATATCTTGTCTCTTGTGTATTTCCTTTATATTGCTTAGATACGCTTAGCGTATTTACTTCTGAGTAAATATGTAGCGGCCTCGTCGCGTCCCCTTCACCGTATACTGGGATGCTGGGCGTGACACATTTGAAGGCTTGTTTCTGGAGGAGACGCGGACAACAAGCCGTTCTTCTGTGAAGGGCTTCGTAAGCGAGTCGGCGGCATACCTGGCCCCCTCGCTTGAAGGACCACTCTCCCGATGTATACCTTCGATCTTCTTTTCGAGGGCATGGAGGCGGTTGTGGTATCCTGAGGATTCGGTGTACTCGGAGTTATGGCCCCTCCCGCTGGCGGCCTGCGCCTGGCCGCGGTTCCGATTCCGTTCTATGAGGTTCCTCAGGTCCCCCGGTGAGGTCGTCCTCGATCCACCGTGGTGAGTGCTGTCCACGCGGCCCTGTCAAGAGAGAGGGTGCCGGCCATGCCTGGGAGTAGGTGAGCTGACCGACACCTCCTCACGAGGGATGGGAGTGCGATGGGCCTCGGGGCGGGTGCACTTGCGTGAGACCTCGGCGTGGAGCTGTGAGGTGTCCAGCGGGTCATTGAATTGGTCGCCACGGGGGATCTGTGGCCGCTGGAAATAGCGAGGCGTTGTTCCGTCGTGCCAGCGTGGGCAGTGCCGTCTCCCCCTCTGCGGAGGTCACGGTCCCGAGGTGGGGGAACGACGACCTGGGTGGGTTGTCCAGCCGTTTGGACACAGACAAGGGCATCCACGATGGACGCGAGCCTGTCGATCCATGCAGACAGGGCGTGAACGGCGTTAGGGGGAGGAGAGGATCCGTCCGCGCCCCCATTGTGGGGAGGACGGCGGCCAGTGCTGGGATCGTCGTGATGATCACTCGCCATCTGCTCGAGATCGGAAGATCAACTTTCGATGAGTGGAATTTTCGAGGTTCCCATAGACGGCGCCAACTGATGGAGCTCTGGATCTCCTTCAGATGTTGTCTTCCGACGATTTGCCGACAGCGTTGACGAGCGGCTGAGATTGGGTTTGAGAACTGTCTTATGAGGCGTGTGGATCTCAATGGTTTTGGTTTGGTGAGAAGCCGAGCTACCTGCAAAGAAGTCCCGGGGTAGTTGTACCATCTGGACCCTCCGACGATCAAGTTAGTCAAGGTATTTGGGCAGAGTAGCAGCCTATTGAATAAGAATTGCCTTACCTGAGTCGTCTGAGAAAGGTGTTTATATAGCGGCAACCATTGGCTAGCGGGAGCGAGATTCTCGTCGGCCGTTACGCCCCTGGCGTTGCGCCCGCGAGAATGGCGGGATCCCCCATTAATGACGAGATACGCTCGTTAATAGGGGATGCAACAGCGTGGAACGCGGGGTCGTGGGGCGGCGGATATCTCGCGTTTGGCGAGATTCGCGGAGTCGTGGTGGAGACGGCCGTGATCTGCGTTCTGGGTCGCCCAATAGAGCCGAGGAATCTCCGCTCGGAGGTGAGCGGGAGGCCGAGGAAGTTCGATGCCGTGATAGCTCGGAGATGAGCTGGGAGGGCTGGGGAAGCTCAGCGTGCAGGGTGCTCGGAGGTGGGCCATTGGTGGAAACAGGACTCTTCAGGGAATCCTCGAAGGTCGGGTCGAAGCCCGGGAAGATAGCCCGGGGGACGCCTCCAATGTGTAGTTCTCATCCTGTTTCCGTGTGCATCGGGACATATCTCCTGCCACGTGTTATGGTCTGGAAAGCTCCCACTTACGAGCATCATCATCTAGTCATAAATCAACCGATAGAATTTTTAAATGTATATTCATAATTTTACAAAATTAGAATTCAGATAACCAATTATCTAAAAGAGAATATGATTATCATTGTCCGTCGATTATTTTTTTTTATGTATTTTTGAATATCTTTATTTCATCATACTATTGAAATGAAAGTCCAATTTCTTATGGTATCGCTATGAATTATTAAAAAAAAAATTCCGCTAGACCATTCTCGATTTGTATTAGATTTATCTTGTGAAACATGATTTTTTTAATCATCTTTGTCCGACCAATATTTGGATTCGAATCTAGCTTATAATTTCATCGGATTTAATCCGCAAGAAGTTTTATTACTGCCAAATACAAGCTGTAGATTTAATTCGTATTGGTATTCATTTTGGCTTACACAAACCGTTAGGGACCAGGGCAACCTCGTAAATACCAGGCAACGTTGGGGGCAAGTATAATCTTGCAAGTGGGCCCCACAAGACAAAAGCTACGTCGCTTTCGCTGATGGGTGATTTGGGGACATTAACAAAAATTAGAGCAAACTTTGTCGATAATATTTTATTAAGATTCCTAATGCAATCATCAACTAACGTTCTAATGGAACCTTATCCAAGAACAGAATGCCTTGAAATTTATTTTTTATTTATATAAATGATAAAGATTTATTTAATAAAATTGGCATGTTGTGGACATCCAATATATATGTTTTTTGAAAGAAGAAATTAGTTGATCAACTGCTAAAAGCATTATAAGATGGGGGATATCTAATGATTTTTTTCACTTGCCCGTTTTGAAAAAGTTCAAGGTTTCGAATGAATGTGAGAGGAGCTTCTACGCAACATATCACTGGTATTTTTCGGTAGGTTTGAAATCTTGACTATATAGCTTTCATTTATTTTGTATTAAAAAAAGTTGCCATTTTTATGATGTTAGAACTAAAATTTAACAAATGAATCGTGTTAACGTTCATTGTTATCTGTGAAAACAATGAAGGTAAAGGCAAAAATCTTTTTGTAGAGATTTTTTTTAATACAAAGGTTAGCCTCGAGCCATCCTTATTGGCGGCCGAATCCGCTCGTCTTGATGTTTATCTCTTTTTTCCGCTTAAAACAACTGGATGTTCATTGTCGAATGTATATATACATGAAAATTCATATGACTTTGATATATACTTTCTACCATTGATCTGGCAGAGAAAAATGTTTTGCCATTGAAAATATTTAGTTTTGTATGCGTCGGATCAATTGCTTAAAAATATATATAATCATGTAAAACTTGATAGTCCAAGTTTCATATGACAAGTTCAAGATGGACTGAATCAACTGTCCGAAAGGATGATACATCGTTGGCTTTTTTTTTAACCGCCATAGGAGATTTTGTCTTTTGTCCTCCATTATCTCCCATATATAATTTGTGTAATAATTCATAAATTTGCTGTATATTGGTTTTCATGATTGATCTTGCAGTTTAAGCAACCAATATTATTGTGTTGCTTTGTTATCATTGAAAAGAAAAAGGATGCGGATTACTGATGGAAAAACGAAAAATAAAGCCTTCACATTAATAGAGGGAAACATGCCGAACATCTCTTCAAACAATTTAATTACGCATTTAATATGCCTGAGGTTGCCCACAGAGCCCTCACATCCCATGGGGGTGGCCCCCAAATTTAAACCCGACTGTCCATCACATGTTAACCCTCCCTCGATCGCAGCTAATCAGTTGCGGTCGAGCACATCAACAGCATATTGCTCTTTAATTATTTATTTGTTTAGATCAATTTTTATGCTTTTATTTATTTCTTACATATTATTGATTTGATTTATCGACCTTTTCAATTAATAAAGAGACGGGGCATTTGGAAATTGATAAATAGTGGGAAAATAGAGAGCCATTCATTTTATATATTAATAAGAACTTTAAAGGACGACAATCAACATTATCACTGTTTAATCATATTCATATTGTAGGGCCATAAGGCAATTTTGTCATAGGACGCGTTCTTGAACGAGGTACCTTTTCTTTTATCAATTTTGAGTGGCGGGCATAAAAAATATATATTTGTGGAGAGAAATGATTCAAAAAGGGCGATAAGCAAAAATGCGAAAAATCAACCGGTTCATTTTAAGTGGCTTCGTACTTGAAATTTTTTTCTGGTTTTTAGTTATATTTATAGATTTGAGTCGTTTTAGGCAAGATGGTATTTTGAGATGTATTTGCGTATTGTTTAAGGTTTGACCGGTCCTCTCAAGAGACAGAACTTAAACATATTAATGTAGTTTGACACGCATCGCACTCTTACCGACGAAGAGATGATCTTGTATGCGCTCAATCGATCTTCATCGTAGAGCCCGTTTGGTTGGGCATTTTGAGCTCTTAAAAGCTCTTTCGGAGCTAAGAACACACTTATAAAGAAAAAAATACGAAACGGTCCCTATGTCCAAAAGCTCTTTTGAAGCTACAGAAGAAGAAAAAAATCTTCGTTTTTTAGAAGCTTAAAATTAAAGCTTTTTGAAAAAATACGCTTCCTAAATTTTTCTTTATTTCTATCATCTCCTCGTACCGTGTGTTTGTTTTCTCTCATCATCATCTACTCAGTTCGAAGCTCTAGACGATCGAGGCCTCCGGATCGACGGGATCCAGGTTTTGAGCTTCATGTATCAGGCGATCGAAGCCTCTCGACTTCGACGAAGAATCCATAAATCAAGATAATGGATCTCAAATATTTTTGTGCAGATCTTTGGATGTTTGTGAATATTTTAAAGTAGATTGTAAATTAAAAAAAATGATATTTTCTTTCACCGATTGCTTTCAAATATTAAGAAAATGATACCCTTTATGATACCCTTTCATGTATCAGGCGATATTCTGCAACTCCTAACAGTTTTTTGTACCAAACAACTTTCAAATTAAAAAGCACATTTTATAACAACATTTTTTTTCTAAAGAGCTTTTCTCACCAAAGCTTTTGCTAAAAGCTTTTTTGGCAGCCGCCGAAAGAAATAGGCCCTTACTTGGGATGTCATATTTGTCCATTATACCATGTCTAGAAATTTAAATATTGCTGCCAGCCATGAATTTGTATGGTATTTCCCTTGGTTCATATATGTTATCTTGCTTGTGATCTTAGCAAATGGACAAGGAGCATCAAGCCATTGAAAGAGGACAAAACACACAGGTCATAGGGAGAGGACTTTCACAATTAAACCATTCATGAGCAATAAAAACAATAAACTGCATCTACATGATGATCCTTTAATTGATCAAGAATGGAATTATTAATACATTCTCATGTATGAAATGAGACCGATTGTTATTCATCCACAAAAAATCGAACTGTTTTTTTTTCTTTTGCTCTAAGACATAAGGTTGAACTATTCTTTGGAACTTTTGTTGTGTCATTAATTGATCTTCTAATGGAACGCGGAGGCCGTCTTAGTCTTAGCCTTCGTTTGCTCCAAAAAAAAATTGAAATATTCAATGGATTATTTGAATACACCTAAACCAAGATTTACGTTTGAAAAAAGAGAAACACGCAGGTCGATGACATGAAAGAATTTTTTTCTTCTAGATTAAAGTTAACTCTACATAATTCTTTTTGATGATCATCGTCATGGCTTTTGATCATACGTACATCGATTTTCATAGGATTTTGATACTTTTTAATAGTTGGTTTAGTTATGAAAATGTTCAGTCATCAGTAAACAAATAAAAATCCCTCTCTTTTTTAATCAAGGCAGTTTTCTTTTATGTTTTTTTATCTTCCCGTACGGAAGTTTCACAATAATTTTGAAGAAAGTGGGCCTCGATAGTGCGGGCAAAATCCTAATTCAAGGAATTTAGCCCAGTGAGGACTTAGTTCTCAATACAGGCCCAGCAAAAGTAAAGAATCGGAAGAAAGAAATAAAACAAACTAAATGTGGTCTTAAGCGTTGGTCATAGCACTTCCCTTTTCAGGAAGTGTGCAGGACCGATCTCCGGAAGGGGAAGAGCTCACAATTTAATGCATTCAGCGCAAATTCATGAGACCATAGGTGAGCTTGTGATGTTTGGGTAGCTTACAGCCCAATCACCTCGTCCCCAATTTTTTTTAAAAAACCACTAAATGTTGTGTAATATTATATTAAATAATAATAATAATCTTGGCCTATTACATGCCCCATTGAAAAAGAACCAAATCATCAGATGTTATATAGTAACGAAGAAATGCACCAACTTATTATTAGCTATACTCTCATCTTCAATTACCCAAGGCTGCACCATTTCAAGGGAACAAGGGCATGTTTGTTTCAATTGTTTGCACGTAAGTAACACGGAAGTATCTAAAGTAAGCCTGCTTTAAGTATTTTAGCAGTCTGTTTGCACAGAAGTAGAACTTGAAAGTTACTTCAAGGTGATGTGATGATGTGGATCCTAGCATGTTTACTTTCAAAATCTTCTTCCTCTCATTTTGGATGGGGAGTAACACCATGGGGCACAAGAAACAAAAGAATGAATTAATTATTTAATCTCTCTCTTTATTAATTTAAAAAATTAATAATTTATTACTACTAAATAAATTTTTTTGTTTTGCTTATGGAAGAAACATAAAATGTAGTTTTATTTTTTATTTTCTTTTAAAAAAAATATATAAACGAACACTAGAAATAAAATTTAGGTCTAATTTCATGACAATATTTTTGGAAGCTATTTCAAAACAACTTTGTGAAAGTATGTCTTAGCATCTCTACAAGGTTTTAATGAGCATCACGTATGCAAATTTAAAAAATCTAGAGGTCTAAGTATACTGAATAAGAATCGAACTAGAGAATTAGGGTTTAAAAGTAAGCAAACAAGTTTCTCGCCTAAGTGAAGAGAGACTATAATCTTTGTAGTCTAGTCCTTCACTTCAAAAACTCCGAGTAGTAGTCCTAGAACTCTTCTTTGACTCCACTTGAAGAATGGAACGGGTTTGCTAGTTGTCTTCGTCGTCGAAAATGATCCATCTTGAAGTTTCTCACACTCAGGCTCACGCTTCACTAGTCAAGCTATTAGTGAAGAGAACAATATATATTAATCTGTTAGAGTAGTGTAGCTTGATGAAATAGGAATTTTGCTCACAAAAATATTTCTTTCCTTTTCTTTTCTCAACCTAGAAAGAAATCTAGAAAGAAATAGAAGAAGATGAACATGAAGATGGTGATAAGAATGAGCTTGGATGTCTTTGGATAAGTCTAAATGAATATACTTATATGAATTATATAAAGAAAATAATGAGTCATGGTTGCAACCATGCTCACCACAAATGACTCATTATTTTTTTTCTTTAAATCCAAATAAGATGTCATTATCTCCTTATCCAAAAATCCAATATAATTTTCTCACACAACTCTTGTGTATAATCTACCATCTTACATTTTTATATATTTTTTATATCACATATAAATAATATATAAAGTGATGAAAATATCAAGTGAGCTTAATATTAGTTAACATACATACAAACTTATATATCAAATTATTAAATCAACACTTGATTCAATAATCCGGTTATATCACATATAACCGGCTAATATTTAATATTAGTTAATATATATATATATATATATATATATATATATATATATATATATATATCAAATTATTAAATCAACATTTGATTCAATAATCCGGTTATATCATATATAACCCGGCTAATATCAAATATATAAACACACACACACACACACAAATTAAATCATTGAATCAACACTTGATTCAATAATCCGGTTATATCATAAACGCTAGATTAGAATACGGTATCATACACTCATATTTAATCAAGCTCCCGCACATATCTCCATACGTGCTCTATTTCGTTTCGCTTGAGCTAGGAAACCTTTATGTGGGACTCTAAAAACTCGTCAATATGCCAGCGGTAGGTAATGATCACATTAGATACCCATAAGCCGTCAGCGGTACTCGCTGGACGTAATGGCTACCCAGGTATTGAACGAATAGAAGATCAACAAGCAAACTTGTCCAAATTCCCGTAGAGCCTGTTCCCCTCCGAACGGCGGCCGAGACGCGGGGCTGTCTCGCCTGAGATTCGGGGCAGATGCTAATAGGTGCTATCCGTCCACCTCTCCGAAAATGCCAAGTTGATTTATGGCACCATGTATCGAAGGTTTAAACGGATGCGTCCGATGTAGCAGACTTCGTCAGATTCCCCCTCGTCTGAGGGGTTTTTGATTGTGGGGACGCTCTTCCCTGCAGGCGCAAGCCCCTGCAGTTAATTACGCTACCGCATCGCGGTAACAACTTTCTCCTTCTCCAGCTGGTCACTTCGTGTCGTGGGTGTTTGTTTTGTTGTGGTTGCCCATGGATTGTATACGGAGACTGAGTTATGTCGTCGCCCGTAGGACGTGGATTAGTCCAAATCCGTATTTTCTTAGATTTGGGTTTGGGGTTTTGGTTTGAGGATACGTTAGCCATATTTGAGGCCAAGATCAACTCAAACATTTGTTAAGGATACGTTAGTCCAATTTGAGACTAAGATCAACTTAACGGGATCGTTTAGATCCGACAAAAGAGCATTTGGGGGCTCTATTATTGCCAGTTTAGGGACATGGTGGTCCATCTCCAGTTTAGGGACATGGTGGTCCATTGAATGTATGGCCGTCGGGACCCGTCACCTCTCTGACGTCGTTGAAGGAATACAACGACAGATGTCAGAGGAGTTCAGAGATGTACCCTTGAACCAAAGTTGATTGGGGAATCTATAGTCCAATTTGGGACTAAAGTCTGTTTGAAGGTTTAAGGATGCGTTAGCCATATTTGAGGCTAAGATCAACTTAAACAGGATCGTTTAGATCCGACAAAAGAGCGTTTGGGCTCTATTGTTTCAGTTTAGGGACATAGTGGTCCGATGCCAGTTTAGGGACATGGTGGTCCATTAAATTTATGGCCGTCGGGACCCATCACCTCTCTGACGACGTTGAAGGATTACAACGACAGATGTCAGAGGAGTTCAGAGATGTACCCTTGAACCAAAGTTGATTGGGGGATTTGTAGTCCAATTTGGGACTAAAGTCTGTTTGAAGGTTTAAGGATACGTTAGCCATATTTGAGGCTAAGATCAACTTAAACGGTTGTTAAGAATACGTTAGTCCAGTTTGGGACTAAGATCGACTTAACGGGATCATTTAGATCCGACAAAAGAGCATTTGGGGGCTCTATTGTTCCAGTTTAGGGACATGGTGGTCCAATACCAGTTTAGGGACATGGTGGTCTATTGGTAGTGTAAGGACGCATAAGTCCATGGGTTTAAGGACCCCACAGTCCATATGGGCGTGTTTAAGGACGCATTAGTCCGTTAGTTTAAGGACGCATAAGTCCGCGGGTTTAAGGACCCCACAGTCCGTATCTTGGTTTAGGGACGCATAAGTCCATGAGTTTAAGGACCCCACAGTCCGTGTTGATATGTGGTTGTCGGGACCCGTCACCTCTCTGAAGACGTTGAAGGATTATAACGACAAATATCAGAGGAGTTCAGAGATGTACCCTAAACCAATGAGTTGGTTGAAAAAGCAGATGTGCTCAGTTCAAGATGATTTGAGGACTTATGGCCAGTTTGGGCTAAGTCCAATTATGTTTGAAATATTGGCCCTCTGTTGGTCCATTGAAGGAGAGGCTTTGCCTCTAGAAACTTAGCCAATTGGGCTAAATCTAGTGTTCAACACTAAAGACCAACAGTATTGAACACTGGGAATAAGATTAGCAAATTAGTGTTAAACACTAAAAGATAATCAGTGTTAAACACTGGAAACAGAGTTTCCAAATTAGTGTTAAACACTAAGCAAATCAGTGTTAAACACTGCCAATAGAGTTTTCCAAATTAGTGTTAAACACTAAGAAAATCAGTGTTAAACACCGAGGACAAAGTCTTCAGATTAGTGTTAAACACTAAGGAGAGAGGGGTCACGTGTGGACACGTGAGAGCGCCCTGATTTCCCTTATTTTATTCTGTAGATCAGTGTTTAACTCTTTTAATTTTGACGACCATCACGTGTGAGCACGTGATGGAGGCCCCCGCTCTGGTCTGTTAGAATGCTCGTTAGGGGTCACGTGGTGACACGTGAGGGCGCCCTAAATGTGGAGCCAGATCTCCTTTTGGTTTATCCTCAAATCTGCGAACAAGTGTTAAACACTTTTATTTTTATTTTAGAGCATCACGTGTTGGCACGTGATGGGGATCTGTGCGCCAATTGTTAAAGCATTTGCTGAGGGGTCACGTGATAACACGTGAGACCGCCCAAAGCTTTCATTTCCTTTGCTTTTTCTTTCTGCGTTTTGGGAGTCACGTGGGAGCACGTGATGGCATCAAAAAGTGGGGCCAGATCCCCTTTATTTTGTTTTGCAAACAAGTGTTAAACACTTTTAATTTTCATAGCCATCACGTGTGGGCACGTGATGTATAATCATGCCCTGATTTATTAGAACATTTATTAGGGATCACGTGGTAACACGTGAGAGCGCCCAGAATTGTTTCTGCCTTTGCTTTTGTTCCATATATAATGAGGGTCACGTGGGAGCACGTGAGGCATTGCCTCAAAACTTTCCTCTTCTCATTTTGGGAGATCTGTTCAGGGTTCACGTGGGGCACGTGACCCTAGTCTTTTCATGCACAGAGATCTTTTAAGTCTCCTTATCTTTAAGAATTAAATTCTTATTTAGGGTAAAACCCTAATTTTTGTTTTGGAGGAATTAAATTCCTATTGTGAAAGAATTAAATTCTTATTTAGGGTAAAACCCTAATTTTATCCCAAAGGAATTAAATTCCTATAATTTTGTGAGAATTGAATTCTCAAAACTTAATTCCTCCTCTATGTTTTGGATCTGCATGGCAGGATCTCAACCCAATGAGAATTAAATTCTCAATTCATGGGGAGATGTGCACTTTGCAGATCCTCCATCAGAGAAAGAACTAAGTTCTTTTCTTTATATAAGAGTTAAACTCTTTTGAGAATTAAATTCTCTTTTTAAGCCTCTCTTTTCTTACCTAGGGTTTTTCTTTTGCAGAGAATTAAATTCTCCTCTCTTTTCTTTTTTCTCTTGAGAATTAAATTCTCTTCCCTCTGTTTTTTTCTCTCCCCAAGGTAGATCCCTTCTCTTCTCTTCTTGGCTCCTATTTATAGGAGAAGGAAAAGAATCAATTTGTTTAGCAAATCTCTCATTGAAAGATTTGATTTGATTGTTGAGAGATTTGATTTATATTTATCATTAATTCTGGGCCTTTAGATCATTCAGTGAATTTTATTCACCGTGGATTTTAAATCCAAAAGATATTCTATTTGTTATCTCGGTTAGATTTAGGGGGAATCTTTCCTTATTTAAGATTTTTCCATAAATTGGTGATTTTTAATCACCCTTGGATCTTTAATCCAACGATTCCCCATGACCCTTTTCCATTTGGAAAGATTCAGAACTTTAGAATTTAATTCTATTAAATTATAAGGCTTTTAAAGCCAGTCACGTGCTGGCACGTGACCTTTGGTCACGTGTGAGCACGTGACCCCCAATTGGGTTCCTTTCTCAGCCGCTTATTTATGTTTCAGTTTTAACCATCACGTGTCAACACGTGACCATTGGTCACGTGTAAGCACGTGATACCTCGTTGAGGTATTTTCCGACTTTTAGAATTAAATTCTATTCATTATTTTAGAGACTTTAAAGGCCCATCACGTGTCTGCACGTGACCCATGGTCACGTGTGAGCACGTGATGCCCCATTGGGGTCTTTTCTGAGTTTTTATTATATCTTTTGACTCCTCCAGCGGGTTCTTAAAGGCCCATCACGTGTGGACACGTAATTCCTCATAACTTTTGATCCCGAATGAATTACGAGGCCCATAATATATCAAATCGAAGGGTTTTTCGAGCCGCTTTCGATACCATCAGAATTTATATGTTTCTCATTCGGGAGTTTGTCAAAAAACAGCCCGGAAGATACTGGTTCCCATTTCCTTAAGCGTATCGCTGTCATTTGATATCTTGGACTCTTCTGCGCAGAAATTTTTGGCGGGAACAAATGCCCCCCACTACTTTGCCCACGTAAGTATGTACGTGGGTGAAGTAGTGCAGAGTAATGCATAGCGTATGACCAGTTTTGGGTTGGCATATAACTTTCAGAATCTTGATCTGAGAAGATAACGAGCGGACACAAGCGTCGTCATTTATCATTGACTCAAATCTCGACTCTTAAGAGATATGGTTCCAAACTCTCAACTCCATGAGCCGCACCCTTCTATTTCTTTATGTCTTACTCTGGCGTGGAGTAGTTTATACGCTCATGAGTAACTTCTTCATTTCAGTGGCATGTAGCTTTGGCAAGTGTGGCTCATAGATGTTCCATCTTAACCTCTTTGTAGGGCAGTGATGGCTTAGGAGACAGGGTTAGGATCTGCCGCCTAAGACTTTTCAACTTTATGAGCCGTGAGGGTCTCATAAAGACTTTTCTCCCTACGGATCGAGAGGATCTCGTAGGTGTATTTTCTCCTTAGGGGTCGTGAGGACTCCTAAGTATGTTTTCTCTCATAAGTCGTAAGGATCCTATAAGAGAATTTTCCCTCTTACGAGTCGAGAGGACCCGTAAGCGGTTGTTTCTCTCCTTGTCGAGATTCGACTTTGGAGAGTGAGACCCGTGGATGGTATGCAAGAGACCGTTTTGGGCCGACTTGCAGGGTCCCAGTGCTTAGGAAACAGGTTTTTTTAATCCCTACTGCCTAAGGCTTTATCTCACGAGTCGAGACGAATCGAGAAGTTCTCGCAAAGACATCAATTTCCTCACGAGTCGAAACGAATCGAGCAGATCTCGCAAGAATATCCTAACGTCACAGTTAACCTCTGCTCTTTACGACAGAAGTCCGTTAGGGTCTGTGGTACTTAGGGTTTTGGCCGTCGTACCGTCGCATGAGCTGATATATTCCTCGATAGGCAATCGTGCTGTTCGAGTAGCCCTGCGACTGCCGTGTCTCTGATCCCTTCGAGGGCTGGACAAGACGTCTTCAAGCAATCCTCCTTGGCATTTTGACCGTCAGAAGAGCAAGCGCTAGGAATTTGCCATGCCGCTTTTTACTTGAGATTAGGCTCATTTTGGAGAGCCCCGATGAGTCATAACCACTCCGCGCTGGTGTGGGATGATCTCCGATAGTCTTTCAGGCTTTATATGACTTGCCGTTAAGATGTTGAAGCTAGGAATTTGGCTTTCGCTTCGTTTGCTTTTGTTAGTTATATGTATTCCCTAGAGGCCATTACTGTACATAGGATGTATATTGTAGTGGATGCTGGGACATATATAGAGAGGACTTTCTTGCTCGACATGATAGTATGCTATCTGGTTGAACTTTACCTTAACGTGTATACTGGGTGTCTCTCTGTTACATGTTGGTAAAGCCCTTAGGATATGTACTTGACTACCTGGACTATGATGCGGATCATACTAGTGGGGACATGGTAGTCCATAAGTACATCCTTCAAGGTCCCTAGTCGTGGGTATATCGAGACGGGGCATCGATATACCAGAGTAGACTAGCGTATACCTTCTCGACCCATACAGATGGGCGATGGACGTATACCTTCTCGACCCATACAGATGGGCGATGGATGATCCCATATCCATTGGTGTTTGACATCAGAGATGATATACGGGTGCTCAGTGGAGACTGGGTACACTGGACGGACTCACCGAGAACTCCCAGATGGTATTATACCTCACGTCAGATGGCAGTTCTCTGGTGACACTGGTACAGAGTAGTCTGTTGACCCGAGATCGTCATAGAGTCTTGTGTGGTTCCCACTGTGCTTTGATTTCCACCTTACCACGTCCAAGAGGGCGTGCAAAACGGTGGTTTTTGGGTACAGTCCCGAGTCACATGGAGGCAATGAGCGATAGGAGGGGATTCGTCTCTCCCGGTATAGGGAGTTGATGTTGCGCTGTGTTCGATTGGCTATAACAGGAAATCCCTGGCCAGGGTTGCTGAGATTTACTGGTAAGTGTTACCAGTAGTTTCTCGAATTGTTATAGACCTCATATCGACACGACTTATCGAGCTATTGGGGTCTGGCGTTTACCACCCCTAGGCGAGATATGCGACATATCAGACGATCAGACCGGACTGTACGGTAGTGTTACTGGTTAGATTCACTGGAGTGTGAGCGGGCTTGCTCGTCGATCTTCTGATCGCTCAATACCCGGGTGGCCATTACGTTTAGCAGACCGCTTGCGGCTTGTGGGTGCTTGATATGATCATCACCTGCTGCCGGCGTATTGACGAGTCTTTAGAGTCCTACACAGAGGTTTCCTGGCTCAAGCGAAACGAAATAGGAGCGCATATGAGATATGTGCGGGACCAAGAATAATGCGTGTATGTGATACCGTATTCTATTCTCGCGATGAATGTGTCGAATGGTTGTATGCGATATAACCTAGTAATCGAATCGAGGATTGATTCGATAAATCGATACAAAGGATATTAGTCGGTTATATGCGATATGACCGGATCGTTAAATCAAGTGTTGATTTAATGATTTAATGTATAATTATATATTTGATATATTACTTTGCATTAACTAATATTGGTTCACTTTAAATGGATTTTCTCGCTCGGATGTGCGCATTGCATATGCGATATGATTTTGTGCATTTGCTTGTATCATGTTTGATGATGCATGCAAACTTGGGTTTGTGCAAAGATTGAACCATGGTTTTATGAGTGGTTAGGGTTTATTATTTTCTTATTCATTTATTTTAATTTAGTTATTCATTTGGAAAAAGAAAATGACTGAGAAAATGGTGGCTTTTCTTTGTATGTACATGAAGCTTCATGAAGCTTTCATGAAGTCACCATTTTTGTCTCATGTTCAAACCTAACCACTCCACTTAACTATAGTTCTCTCTCTACACTTAACCATGGTAAGAGTTATGATAAGAATGATTTTCTTTTCTATTTTGAATTATTCTTATCATAACACTTATCTTCTTCTTCATCTTCTTCAAAGAAGAAAAGCTTTCTTCATCAATGGTGGATTGATGATTTGAGTGAGAAATCCAATTCTAAAGTGAACCCAACTCATATTTCTTCATCCTCTACCTCTTGCCAAGTAGTAGAGTGTGTTTTCTTCACAAGTTTCTTGACTTGGTGAAGTCGGAGCTTGATTTAGCGATGCCTCGACGTAGATCATCTTCGGCATGGACATCGACGACCTAGCTCGCCATTTCTCCGACGAAGCCGATGCTAGAGCCCGGGAATTTATTTGGACAGCCAGGGGTCTTCGTTGCGGAGCTATGGAGTGTTTCGCCCAATCAGAGCAAAGCTCTGTTTGAATTCAAAATTTAAATTTTCGAAGCAACGCTTCAAGTCTCAAGCGCAGCGCACCCAATCAGAGCAAAGCTCTGTTTAAAGGAAGCAACGCTTCAGATCCTTTGCGCTGCGCGCTCTGCGCCACGTGTCCAGCGCAGATACATTAGCGCAGCGCACCCAATCAGAGCAAAGCTCTGTTCAAAGGAAGCAACGCTTCAGATCCTTTGCGCTAGCGCTCCGCGCCACGTGTCCAGCGCAGATACATTAGCGCAGCGCACCCAATCAGAGCAAAGCTCTGTTCAAAGGAAGCAACGCTTCAGATCCTTTGCGCTAGCGCTCCGCGCCACGTGTCCAGCGCAGATACATTAGCGCAGCGCACCCAATCAGAGCAAAGCTCTGTTTAAAGCAAGCAACGCTTCAGATCCTTTGCGCTGAGCGCAACGCGCCACGTGTCAGGCGCAGATGTATCAGCGCTGCGCCCAAGAAGACGCGCCCAATCAGAGCAGAGCTCTATTTGCCTGAAGCAACGCTTCAGTTGCGCTGCGCTCTGCGCTGCACGACACGTGTCAGCGCAGATGCACTAGCGCAGTTGCGCTACGCTCTGCGCTGCGCGACACGTGTCATGCGCTGGGGCATCTGCGCCAAATTAAATTAAGATTTTTAAGAAATCTTTTCTGTTCTTGTTGAAACAAGAAGATTTTCTTCTGCAAGGCAGAAGCCCTTGGATCAAAGATCCAACGGTAGGGAAAATTCCCCAAATCACTCAGAGGATGATCTCTTTAACAAATTTAACTAATTTGTGAGCACTATAAAAAGGACCTTAGGCCTCAATTCAAAGGCATCGAGTTTTTTTTTGAGAATTCAAGAACTCTAAACAGAAAGAACTCCGAGAAAATTTCAAGAAAGAGGTAAAGAACCTTCATGGATTAGAAGAAATTCCTTCTAAAAGACCATTAGTCTAAAACAAAAAAAAAAGATCAATGATCTTTATAAAAAAGAAGAAAACAGTGCTTTGCACTTCTTGTGAACCTTCGGTTCTTTAAAAACGATGTAAACAATAAAAGAATAGTGCTTTGCACTTCTGCGAACCTCTGGTTCTTCGAATAAAGAAGAAATTTATTTTTTTTCTTTGATCTAATTTAGACCAAGAACTTGAATAGAGCTTTGCTCTCTGGAACTGGCGCAACTCACCAGAGCGCGCCACGTGTCAGCTGCAGAACAACTTGCGCTACGCGCCTTGAAATAGAGCTTCCCTCTCTGGAACGGGCGCACCTCACCAGAGCGCGCCACGTGTCAGCAGCGTAACAGCACAGCGCACTAGCGCAGCGCACTGCGCTGTTGCGCTTGCGCTCACCAGAGCATGACACGTGTCCTCACCACAAGCGCTTGCGCTCAGTGATTGGCGCAAAGCGCCTGACAAATGCAATGCATTTTACTGAAGGGCCAGGCCCAAATCAGAGGGGCCTAGTAGGCCAAATTAAATTGCAATACAATAAAAAGGGGCAGAGCCCAAAACGAATTGATGCTTTGCATCCTTTCTGGGCAAAGCCCAAATAAAAATAAAAAGAAATGCAATGCAAAAGCAAATAAAATGTTGGACATTTTCAACTAGACTTAGCCCAATCGTGGCCATAAGTCCTTAAATTAAATTGACTGAGCAAAATGGCTCTCCTAAATCAATCTACATCCGGTTCGAGGGTACATCTCCGAACTCCTTTGACATCCATCGTTGTAATTCCTCAACGACGTCAAAGAGGTGACGGGTCCCAACGACCACACATCGCTATGGACTGCGGGGTCCTTAAACTCGTGGACCGAGACGTCTTTAAACTAATATCGGACCGAGACGTCCTTAAACTAATATTGGACCGAAATGTCCTTAAACTAATAATGGACCACTACGTCCCTAAACTGGCATCGGACCGAAACGTCCCTAAACTAATAATGGACCACTACGTCCTTAAACTGGTATCGGACCGAGACGTCCCTAAACTAATAATGGACCACTACGTCCCTAAACTGGAACAATAGAGCCAATTGCTCTTTTGCCGGATCTAAACGATCCCGTTTAAGTTGATCTTAGCCCCAAACACGGCTAACGTATCCTTAAACACTTAAATGGACTATAAAACCCTCAATCAGCTTTGGTTCAAGGGTACATCTCTGAGCTCCTCTGACACCTATCGTTGTAATCCTTCAACGATGTTAGAGAGGTGATGAGTCCCGATGGCCATAAATTAAATGAATCACCACGTCAGGTTGATCTTAGTCCAAAACAGGACTAACGTATCCTTGACGAATGTTTAAGTTGATCTTAGTCGCAACGCGACTAATGTATCCTTAAAGTAAAAAACACCAAACTCAAATCTAAGCAAACACGGATTTGGACTAATCCACGTCCTACGGGCGACGGCATTACTCAGTCTCCGTATACAATCCACGGGCAACCACAAACAAAATAAACATACACGACACGAAGTGAAATTCTGGAGAAGGAGAAAGTTGTTATCGCAACGCGATAGCGTAATTAACTGCAGGGGCTTGCGCCTGCAGGGAAGAGCGTCCCCACAATCAAAAACCCCTCACCTTGAGGGGGAATCTGACAAAGTCTGCTACATCGGCCGCATCCGTCTAAACCTTCGATATACGGTGCCGTAAATCAACTTGGCATCTTCGAAGAGGTGGACGGATAAAAACCAAATAGCATCTGCCCCGAACCCCAGGCACGTGACGTCCCGACGTCGCAGGCCGCCGTTCGGAGGGGAACAGATTCTGGCACGCCCGGTGGGACCTTTTCCTCTTTCCACTCCACACTTCGTGTGTCGTCTTCGCGAATCAATCGCGGTTTATTAAATGGTTGTCTTCGGATTTCAAGTTGCTAAGATTTGGTCTTTTATCTGGCGCAGAGAGAACTCAAGCATCCATGGATTCCCACTGCACCAAATGCGCGAAGCACCACTGCAACGGACGCTCCACCTCACCGAGAGGTGTAACATATGGGCCCCAAGCGTCCTCTTTCCTTACTCTGCCGGTAGAGCAGGTGACCCAGGCCACCACCGGCCTATTTTTCGGGACCATGGTCCCCCCTGCAAGCTTCTCTATGCCGATATCCGCACCAGAAGCGAACAAGAAGTCGGTATTCGACCGGCTCGCTGCTGCTACGACCCCTATCAACGGGTCGCCCGCTACTAAGCTGACAGCCTCTGTTTTCACCAGGCTAGGTCAGGATCATAAAGTGGCTGTCCCAAAGAGGGCAACGGCCACAGCTTCGGAAGTCGTTGAAGCAGTTTCTCCTATCAGGAAGTCAGTCTTCACAAGATTGACGGTTCCTACTCCTCCTTCAGCTGATCAAAAAGCATCAGTCTTTGATAGGCTGACACCGGCAGTTGCCCCACTCCCAAACAAGGGGCAACAAGAAACTGTCCCGATATCTGAGCCAGTCCCAATGGCTCGTCGTGCGCGACGTCGCCATTGGCAGCGATTATGGAAAGCAGGAGGCAACTCCCCTTCAGGGTTAACCCCGCCTGCTCCAGTGGCGGAGGTCAACGCTGCTGTTCCAACTGGGAACAGCTTTGAATTGCTAAGGAAGGTGAGAAAGAACTCCCCGGTTGCTACATTGAAAAGGTCTCCTCCACCCATGGAAAAAGCTCCGGAGACGAAACAGGAACAGCCCCCTCAACGGCTGTCATCAAAAGTTTATAAAGTATGGCGCAGAGATCAAAACTCTGTGATCGATCCGGACCACCTGCGTCACCAGAAGAAGGCGAAGGTGGAGAATAACAAAAGCTGCCCCATTAAACGGCAGGGGGCAACAAATGCTAGGATGCCCACTTCAGCGGCTCCTTCAACCTCAAAGGTCCATAAAAGGAAAAGACCAGAGAAAGCTCCCGCGACGATGACAAAATCTAAAAGCGGTGAACCCAAACGCCCCAAGTCAGGGGGCATGATAGTACATACGGTCTATATGGCTTCGGGAAAAGAAGAAAGTCGTACTTCTACAGGTCACCGACCGCTTACCCGGTCAGTGACCAGGTCTCAGGAGCAGCAACAAAAGCTCCAGGAGATGATGACTACAATGGCTGCACTCACGGGGCCAAAAGAGAATCCTGAGACGTCCTTAGATGAACGTCAAGAGGAGGAGACCGACGCTGAGTTCCTCCGCCGAATACTGGAAAAAAGAGACAAAGAGGCTGCAGAACAGGCGGCCAACATAAAGAAAATGGCCCTCCTGTTCCAGGACGTGGTGGGTATGATGATTCAACCAGATCCACCTGCTGGAGATTCCCCAATCATTCTTGAAGATGATAGGGGAGAGACATCGAATCCTCCACCGGCTCTATCCGCAGCTAAAGAGGATACCATATCAAAAGCTGATTTGGATGAATATATTGCTCAACAAATACGGGTGCATCAGGCGGTTGAAGCAGCCGGTCAGATCGTGAAAACGGGGCGGCCATATCCGGGCTGGTACGACCAAATCAAGTACCCGCCAGGTTACACAATTCCTAAGTTTCATGTCTACAAGGGGACCGGCAACCCCCATCAACATGTTGCCCAGTTCAGGGCGCTGTGTGGTAACACTGGAGGCGACGACAAACTTTTGCTGCGCCAATTCGTTGGAAGCTTATCAGACACGGCTTTCGAGTGGTATTCCGAGCTCCCCAACGACTCTATTAAAACCTTTGCGGAGATGGAGCTGCTCTTCACCCAACGTTTTGCAAGCGCCAGCGAGCGTACTCCGATGACGGCGCTGATTAACGCCAGGGTAAAGCCCGGCGAGACGTGGGTTCAATACGCTATACGGTGGCGTAATCTATGGTCTAAGTGTGAACAACGCATAGAAGAAGCGCCGGCAGTGGGGATGTTTGTTGGAACGCTTGATCCGCAGGCAACCATCTCGCAGTTCATGATGTTCTTCAAGCCGACTTCCTTCCAGGCTTTGATCGACAAATTAGCGCAGATGGACCAGATGGGCCATAAACCCCCTCTCCCGAAGCCGGACCCCCGAAACGATAAAGGAAAGGGAAAAGCGATCATCGTCGCCAATGCCCAACAACAACCGAGCGACTCGAAGCCGGCTGCTCGTCCAAACAATACACGCCCATACGTACCCCTTGAGGACAGGATGGGACGTGCTTACTCCTTCCCCCGTGATAAAACAAGGAGGCTATTCGAGCTGGCGTTGCGCAACAGGCTTATAAATCTGCCAGATCCAAAACGTCCGTCACAACCGAATGACGTCAACGAGCCTAGTTACTGCCCTTATCACAGAGTGTTGGGACATCCAATCGAAGACTGTTACGTTTTCAAAAATTGGCTTGAGAATCAATACCGTCAGGGCAAATTTGCGCTGTCTGACAAATGGAAGGTGAACCCTCCGCAACCCCACACCTATAAGGGGACGAATACGCCGGGGGCAACATGCTCCGTTATTGAAGAGGCTCCCTGGGAGGTTGTATTATCGGCCAAAACGAAAAGAATGCTAAATGATCTTCAAACCTGCCCAGCGGTCAAGTGGAAGAGCCCCTTGGAACCGCAGGTTATTGAGGGGATGTTGAAGCCACGACCGACTCCGAAGACCGCTGGTGGTAGTTCAAGCGTTCATAGCCAGCCGTCAAAATCTTCGAAAAAGAAGAAGAAGAAATCTAAGAAGCCCGTGAAGCCTGGCGACAAGCGCACGGACTTACAAAAGCAAATCGATGCGCTGGATGAATATAACCAAAAGGCGCGAACTCCCATCACGCTCCAAGATTTCCTTGAGCACGTCTTCCAAAAAGAAGATGAAGGAGAAAGTTCATCGGATGAATCTGACGAATATGTGGCAAGCTGTCATATGATCTCCCATTCGACCACGAACGATGAAGGAACTTCTGGCACTGAAACGCTGGGGGCAAATGCCGAATCAAAAACCCCAGGGTTACCAGTTGAAATGATTAACGCGTTTCTTAATGAAGCTCGGTTGAAAAGCAAGGCTGATCGAGAACGCGAGACGGCTATATTCGAAAGGGCTAAGCGTCAGCGACTTGAGGAAGGAGCTGAAATGATCCCGTTGGAGCAAAATGCCTCCACCACTGACAAAAGCCAATTCAAGATAAAAAAGAAATTTGCTAAGGCCATATCGATGGGCATGAAGCTACCACCCTCTGAAGAAAAAGTTACCGGCGCGGTAGAAATGCACCCCTCTTATTGCTTATACCATCAGAAGGTCTCGCATTCCACCCAAGATTGCAAAGCTTTCAATGGATGGTGGCAAGGATACGTCGCTAATCGACAACGATTTAAACGGGAAAAACGTAAAATTCGCCGAGAGCGAAGAAATACGACTAAAGAACTTGAAAGAACTGCCGGCAATTGTCACATGGTTAACACTACCGGGTCACAAGTGCCTACGTTTGGGAGCGACTCCGATGAAGAGCTAGAGCTTGGTCCCCTCTTCGAAGAATCCATTTCGGGAAAAGAAAAAGAACCAAAGGCCTGCGAGAATATACAGCTGCGCAATCGAACATTACCCGAAAAGAACCTCGGATCCTTGAATAAGAAAAACAAAGGGAAAGAGAAGGTCTCTGAAGACATCGCTTTGGATGACCAAGTTGCGGAAGAGTTAACCGCCAAGAATCCCCCAAAAAGGAATAAAGTAGATTACAATGTCTTGGCGCATCTGAGAAAGCTACCCTCACAACTCAGCATTCTCGATGCCCTATTGCTATCGAAAGAAGCGAGGGATTCTCTGATTAAGGCCCTACAAGATCCGGACCAGTTCCAGGCTTTCCTAGCCGAACAAAAGATGAAGGATGAATTGGAAGAGGTGCACACAGCCGACGTTGCTTTTGGTGATGAAGACCTTCTCCTCGGAACATGTGAGCACAATCGCCCACTTTATGTTTCAGGATACTGCCATGACATAAAGATAGGAAAAATCTTGGTCGATAACGGATCGTCTGTCAATTTACTCAATGTGCGAGTGTTAAAGGAGATTTGCATGAGTGTCCAACACCTCGCCCGGGACAAAATCACCATCTCCGGTTTCGACTCTCAATCCTCAAAGACTCTCGGATCTGTGATATTGACGCTACGCTTCGGGGTGCTCGTCACAGACATCAAATTCCATGTTATAGACGCCAAGACGTGCTACAATGCTCTGCTCGGCCGACCATGGCTACACGAGTACAATATCATCCCTTCTACACAGCATCAGTGCATGAAGTATTCTAGGGACGGCCTCGAGTACACAGTGGCAGGAGAGTTGAATCCATTTTCCGTGAACGAAGTTCGCAAGTATGAAGATGCCAAATACTTCTTACCGAATTTCGAAGACGCGGAAAGGTGTCACAAACCGGAGAACAAAACTAACGCAACCATCCCTATCTTCGGCAGTGACACCGAGGAGGAGGAGGATATAATTTATTCAGGTCCGTCCCGGTCCACCAGGCCAGGACCATCTGTTCCTTCATTGATCTTCGGTAGTGACTCAGAGGATGAAGTTCATGCTGTATTCCCTGCTCGGCCTTCGATACGGGCTTCTGCCGAGGAAGAGCGAAGTCTACAGATAACCTTGGTGCCGCTTGAGCATTACAAAGAACTGGATGCACTCGACACCAACAGCATAGAAGAATTGCAGACATTCTATATCCCTCCTGGACGAAAAGGCGAGAAAGCAATCCTATTCTACCGTTCTGAAGAAAACAAGGTGGAAAAGGAAATTTGGCACGGCGCGGATCCCACGCTCGACAGGCTCCAGCCTATCCGTCTTCCCAGGTATTATACCGAAGGTTTGAAGAAGCTGCTGAAACGCCAAGGGATGTCCTTCACACAGACCGTCAGAAAGGCCAAATTCTATGACAAGGTCTGGAACGTTCCCGGAACTCAATGCAAACTGCCTAACGGGAGAACGGAAACGAAAGGGCTCGGGTATATTCGCTCAAAGAAACGTGAGCTAATAAACAGCTGTTATGTCATGTATGACTTTGATGAAGAAGCAGACGCTCACTGGGAAGAAACTAATCCGGAATCAGTGAAAATTCCCTATGCAAGACCTCCTAACCCATCGTCTGAAGGCCAAATGAGCAAACCTACAAGGGATGCCAGTCGAGAATCCCGAGATGATCATGATCGTGAAATGGCAATCTATGAGAAGGCCAAGACACGGCGCCTCCTTCAGCGGGCGATGAAAGACGAAAACGCCGCCCCTTGTCAACCTACTATGAAGAAAGTTCGACTCGAAGGCGGAAATAAGTTGAAAGGCAAGAGAAGCGCTCGACAACCGCAAAGCAAAGCTAAGAAGCCACGCATCCGAGAGTCAAGCGTTGCTGACCAAGCCATCATGAAGAAAATGGGTCGAGCATACTCATTTCCTCAGAACAAAACAAGGAAAATACTTGAGCTTGCTCTGAAACATCAAATGCTTACTCTGCCAGAGTCTAAACATCCTGAGCAGGCGGGCGAAGTCTCCAACCCAAAATATTGCTTTTACCATCGAGCAATAGGGCATCCACTCGAAGATTGCTTCACCTTTAAGAATTGGGCGGAGGATCAATATCAGCTTGGCAAGTTCGCATTGTCTGACAGTTGGAAGGTAGCGCCGCCGCAAAAGCACGAACCCAAAAACACAAGAACAAGACCAACCTCGCATTGGGATCAGCAGGAAACTCGCACCTGCCATGTGATAACAATATTAAAAGAAGGGTCCGAGGATATGAACAACCTCCCTTGGTGCTTTGAAAGCGGCAGCGACGAGGTGATCTCAGAATTTCCCCCAGCTCCGAAAGAACTGGAGGACGGAATCCATACCACCGCAGACAATCTTAAGAAAATTGAGTTGGGGACAGTAGATGATCCGCGACCGACATTCGTCAGCGAGCTGCTGTCTGAAGAGAGGGTGGCTGCGTTAAAAGACGTCCTTGTGCAGCATAAAGATTGCTTCGCATGGAACTATTCCGAGATGCCGGGATTAGATCCAGAAGTTGCTGTACATAGACTAGCAATATCCCCAGACGTCAAGCCAATCAAACAGGCGCCGAGAAGAATGCGACTCGAGCTTGAGATGAGCATAAACACCGAAGTCAAAAAGTTAATCGACTCTGGCTTCATTCAGGAAGTTCAGTACCCTGAATGGATTGCCAACATCGTCCCAGTAATGAAGAAAAATGGGACAGTACGCATATGCGTAGACTTTCGGGATCTTAATAAAGCCTGCCCAAAAGATGATTTCCCAGTGCCAGTCACTGAACGTATGATAGACAACACATCCACTCATGAGGTTTTCTCCTTCATGGACGGCTCGTCGGGGTATAACCAGATAAAAATGCATCCCGAAGACCAGAAGCACACAGCCTTCAGGACTCCTCTTGGTATATTTTGTTACAAAGTGATGCCCTTCGGTTTGAAGAACGCCGGTGCTACTTATCAGAGGGCCATGACAAAGATCTTCGACGACCTCATACATGAAATCGTTGAATGCTATATCGACGATCTTGTGGTTAAAAGCAAATCATACGAAGAACATCTCGAGCACTTAAAGATCGTGTTTCAACGCCTTCGGCAATACAACTTGAAGATGAACCCTCTTAAATGTGCGTTTGGGGTTTCCTCGGGCAAATTCCTAGGATTCGTCGTTCGACACCGGGGTATTGAAATAGATCCGTCGAAGATTAAAGCGATCATGGAAATGCCTCCACCGAGGACTCTCAAACAGCTGCGGTCTCTCCAAGGGAAGCTCGCGTATATAAGGCGATTTATAGCTAACCTTTCAGGAAAGTGCCGTCCTTATAGTCACCTGATGAAGAAGGGAACCCCATTCGTTTGGGATCAAAAATGCCAAGGCGCGCTAGATGAGATCAAGCAATACCTGCAAAACCCGCCGGTGCTGGCTGCTCCGGTTAAGGGGAAGCCTCTCATTCTTTATACAACCGCCCTCGAAGGTTCCTTAGGCGCATTATGGGCACAAGAGAACGACCAAGGGAAAGAAAGAGCACTCTACTACCTAAGTCGAGTTCTGCTGGGGGCAGAAAGCAATTACTCTCCCATTGAAAAACACTGCCTGGCGTTGATCTTCGCACTAACAAAGCTTAGGCACTATGCGTTAGCGCACGAGGTCCGTCTGATTTCAAAAGTGGACCCTCTCAAATATTTAATGTCAAAAGCCATATTGACAGGGCGTCTCGCTAAATGGGCCCTACTCTTGATGGAATTTTCGATAACATATCAACCTCTCAGGGCAGTAAAAGGCCAGGCCATCGCCGACTTCCTTGCTGAGCATCCCATACCTGCCGATTCTCCTTTAAACTGCGATTTGCCAGACAGACATGCGTTTGACACAATCGACAGTGGTGATACCCGTTGGGAACTTTATTTCGACGGAGCATCTTCCATGAAAAAGCACAAACAAAGTACGCCAATGATCAAATCGGGGGTGGGACTCATCTTCGTGACTCCACAAAGAGGGATAATGCGCTTCGCCTTCTCCTTGACAGAACCGAGAACGAATAATGAAGCTGAATATGAGGCTCTGATAGCAGGCCTCGAGATCGCCATCGATATGGGAATTGAGAACCTCCTCATATACGGGGACTCCCAATTGGTCGTCAGTCAAGTGAACGGCGATTACCAAACATGTAAACCGGAATTAATAAAATACGGTGAAAAAGTGCAGCAACTGCTAACCCAAATTCCCTCCTACACGTTGGAAAGCATACCGCGTGCGGAAAACAGCAAAGCAGACGCACTAGCCAAACTTGCTAAAGAACTGGCTGACGAGAACTTCGACGACGTTAAAATCATAGTACAAAGCCGTCGAGTGCTCGCCCCAACAGAAATATCTCCAAAATCGTCTGAAGAAAAAGAAGCGGAAGAGGAGACAACCCTGCAAACAAAAGACAGGGAAAATACCGAGGACTGGAGAGAAGTCTTCATAGATTACTTCAAGTTCCACCGAATACCTGAAGAAGCGTCCACAAGACATCAGCTCACGAAACGGGCTCTGTCTTTCGCCTTCGTCAATGATACTTTGTATAAAAGGTCATTCGACTCTCTGTGGCTAAGATGCTTAGGACCTGACGAGGCGAGAAGGGTCGTCCAAGAGGTTCACGACGGACTCTGTGGTTCCCACCAAGCAGGCCCTAAAATGAAATTAAAGATAAAGCGGATGGGCTACTACTGGCCTACGATGATGCAGGATTGCCTGGAATACGCCGGACAATGTCACTCGTGCCAAATTCATGGGGACTTTATCCATCAGCATCCTAATCCACTGCACCCAACAGTGGCTAGTTGGCCGTTCGAAATGTGGGGAACTGACATAGTCGGTCCCATCGAACCAGCATCGTCAAAAGGACATCGTTTCATCTTGGCGACGACTGATTACTTCTCCAAATGGGCGGAGGCGGTACCGTTGAGGGAAGTGAAGACGGAGAACATTCTCCATTTCTTCAAAACGCACGTCATATACCGGTTCGGAACCCCGAGAAGGATCATCTCTGACAATGGGCCAGCCTACCGAAGTCATAAGATTAGCCGTTTCGCACAGCAGCACAATATAGACTGGAGATATTCATCAGTTTATAATCCGCGAGCTAACGGTCTAGCTGAGGCCTTCAACAAGACCTTGACGAAGATCATAAAGAAAACAGTATCCCGAAATAAAAAAGACTGGCACGAGAGGCTGCAAGAAGCTCTTTGGGCGTATCGAACTACGTTCAAGACAGCCACAAAAACAACGCCATACGCGTTGGTATTTGGGACGGAAGCAATACTCCCCCTCGAGATAGAGTTACCCTCTCTACGAGTAGCAGTCCACCACGAGCTGACGAACGTAGAAAATGCTCACCTTCGGCTTGAGGAGCTTGACGCCCTTGAAGGAACACGGCTCATAGCGCAACAAAATCTAGAGGCTTATAAAGCAAAGATGACGCGCTCATACGAAAGATTGACCCGACCGAGAACGTTCCATCAAGGCGAACTAGTGCTAGTGGTCAAAAGGCCCATGATCCCCAATCGCGCCAAGCGGGGAAAGTTTGAGCCAAACTATGAAGGACCCTACATCATCGATAAGGTCTACCAGGGCGGGGCCTATCTACTCATGGACATGCACGGTGAAAGACCCTTCAGACCAATAAACGGTCGCTTCTTAAAGAAATACTACGCTTAATGGGCCACAGCCTAGGTCAATAGCAGATGACGACGACTATGTCCGCTCGCTGTCTTCCTAAGCCCAAGCTTTATAAGCAGTAGTCAGCCCTCTCCACATTGGACCGAAATGTCCTTAAACTAATAGCGGACCGAGATGTCCTTAAACTAATAACAGACCGAAACGTCTTTAAACTACTACCACAGCATCTTTAGGCTGACGAGATAAAAAAAAAAAAAAAAAAAAAAAAAAAAAAAAAGCGGTAAGTCCATAAGCAAAATGGGCACGGATGAAAACCCGAAAGGGCTCCGTGAGTAAAAACAACAGGACTACCGGCGAGTGTTTGTGAAAACCTGAAAGGGCGCAACCTCGTTGAAGACACTTATAGGGTCCTCACGACCTTATAAGGAGAAACCACCCGCGTGAGATCCTTACGACTCACAAGGGAGCAACACACTTAGGAATCCCCACGACTCCTAAGGAGAAAATACACTTGCGAGATCCTCACGACTCGTAAGGAGAACTCTCTTATGGGACCCTCACGGCTCATAAGATTTGAAAGTCTTAAGTCACAGAGACCTAAACCTGTGCTTAAGCAAACCCCCACAAACTTCCAATGCTGCCCTACAAGCGGCTCATATTGACCCTTGTATACAATCCACGGGCACAAATAAATATTTCCCTAACAAAGTCCCATCCATGACTAGGGATGTGCTTGTACAGCAAACAACACTTGTAAGTCCTCTCGACTTATAAGGAGAAAACCTTCCTGTAGGATCCTTACGACTTACAGCGGAACAATACACTTAGGAATTCTCACGATCCCTAAGGAGAAAATGCACCTATAAGATCCTCACGACTTGTAGGGAGAAATAACTTTGTGAGACCCTTACGGCTCATGAAGTCAAAAGCCTTAGTCGACGGGACCTTAACCCTGGTCGCTAAGCCTCCTTTGTTTGACAACGACAGAGGCAAATGATGATCCGCTCCTGGCAATATCCCAGTTGTAGCGGTGCTGATGCCGAAATCGGTGTCCAAATTCAGGTTTACAGCGAAAAGCCAGTAGGCCGCACATGCATACGAAATAGCCGAAATGATGGGACGACTTGCAAAAAAAAAAAAAAAAAAAAAAAAAAAAAAAAAAAAAAAAAAAAAAAAAAGGTGTATGCATGAAAAAATAGCCGAAATGATTGGGCACCGCGAAAAATTGCCGAAATGTTTGGGCAATCGCGACCTTCGCGATATAAAAGCTGAAATGATAGAGCATCGCGGAAATAAAATAAAATAAAAGAAGAAATGATAAAACTTTGGCCCTACAGTAGAGGTCACATCGATCCCTGTATACAATCCAAGGGCGTAAACAAAGAAGAAACCATACTTCCCCAGCGGATTCTGTCAAACGACGAAGCCAAACCTCAACGGCTCATTTCAACCGAAGAAGCCAGTGACTTTAACAAAATCCTTGACTCACGGATACAAACACTCCTTGACGAGAGCCTTTTGATCCGCGTCGACCTATAGAGCCACCAGAGCCTCCGTGGGAATCATCGACTCGTTTCAAACCCTAAGGACACAAATAATCCTTGGTGCTTGGGACACAAATAATCCCTAGCAAAATTTCTCGACTCACGGATACAAACACTCCTTGACGAGAGCCTTCTGATCCGCGTCGACCTGTAGAGCCACCAGAGCCTCCGTGGGAATCATCGACTCGTTTCAAACCCTAAGGACACAAATAATCCTTGGCGCTTGGGACACAAATAATCCCTAGCAAAATTTCTCGACTCACGGATACAAACACTCCTTGACGAGAGCCTTCTGATCCGCGTCGACCTGTAGAGCCACCAGAGCCTCCGTGGGAATCATCGACTCGTTTCAAACCCTAAGGACACAAATAATCCTTGGCGCTTGGGACACAAATAATCCCTAGCAAAATTTCTCGACTCACGGATACAAACACTCCTTGACGAGAGCCTTCTGATCCGCGTCGACCTGTAGAGCCACCAGAGCCTCCGTGGGAATCATCGACTCGTTTCAAACCCTAAGGACACAAATAATCCTTGGCGCTTGGGACACAAATAATCCCTAGCAAATTCCTCGACTCACGGATACAAACACTCCTTGACGAGAGCCTTCTGATCCGCGTCGACCCGCAGAGCCACCAGTGCCTCCGTAGGAACCATCGACTCGTTTCAAACCCCAAGGACACAAATAATCCTTGGCGCTGAGGAAACAAATAATCCCAGCAAACTTCTCAACTCACGGATACAAACACTCCGTGACGAGAGCTTCTTTGACTCACATCTCGGGCAGTAAGGATTCAAAAACTTGCTTCCTGAACAATGGGACCCTGCAAGTCAATCCTAAATGGTCTCTTGCATACTATTCACGGGTCTCACTCTCTGAAGTCGATTCTCGACAAAGAGGGAAACAACCGCTTACGAGTCCTCTCGACTCGTAAGAAGGAGAAATGCTCTTATAGGATCCTTACGACTTATAAGAGAAAACCACACTTAGGAATCCTCACGATTCCTAAGGAGAAAATCCACCTATGAGATCCTCTCGATCCGTAGGGAGAAAAATCTCTATGAGACCCTCACGGCTCATAGAATTGAAAAGTCTTAGGCGGCAGATCTGAACCTGCGGCCTAAGCCATCGCCGCCTCTTGGAGAAATTAAGTTGTATGCCGATCAAGTTCATCGACAACATCATGGTGTAAAGGCAGAAAACAAAAGAACATACAAGATATTGCAAAAGAAAGTGTGTATCTTTATTCATTGACCTCAATCAAATACATGGTGAATCATACAAAAGAGCGAAGAAAGGGTACACGTTACTCAGAAAAGAAATTTTTTACAAATACACTGATACAAAGGCAGCTATTGGGAAGGAAGCGTCTTAAATAGCTCTATCAGTTGTTCGTACACCTCCTTCCATGCCTTTTCCTGATTGGATGCGACTGCCAACTCCGCCTCCACCTGGGCCCGTTGCTGTGCGACGGAGGCAAGCTGATCCCTGACGGCTTGATAAGCAGCTTCACGGCCTAGGATGTCATGCTCGGCGACATCAAGTGCCCGCTTTAATCTCAGCCCATTCGACATGCGCTCCAGAAGACCCTCGAACACGGTCTTTACCTCAGCAGCGTTCGCCTCAACTTCGGCACGCAAGCGAGCAGTTCTGCTCGAAGAATCTTGGCACTCCTTCAGCCTCAAAGCCACTTCTTGTTCCAGATGACGGAAACGAGAAGCGCTTTGCTCGAGCCATGCTCCCCGTTGAGTGCTCAAGGCCAAAGTCTCGGGGGACGGGCGCATTGACTCCAACTGATGAAGGCGAGCCTCGACCTCCCGACAATAGTTAACCCAGGAGGCAACAATACCCTCGTCATGGAAGGTGGCAAATATTGCCAACATTGGGTTAACCGTCGTGGCGAAGTCCTCAGCAGATACAGGAGCCTCGATGTCGAGTTCCTCAATGTAGTCGCTCAACATGCGCAAACTATTCGCGGCACCTTTTGAGGACGGCCGTCGCTGGGAAGGGCCGCCTGGTATTGTAATGCGAGACTCGAAAGGCACCGAGACTGGAACGACGGCTGGAAAAAGACGAAATGCGATTAGATGATGATTCAATAGATATGAAGGAAGTCATTGATAAAATGGTTTACTATACCAGTGGAGACAGGTGGCAAGTCCGGAAGGACTGGTGGCACAGTCGATCTTCCTGCTCCCCCTTCGATTTGCAACGCTGCAGTCACAACAAGAGAGAGTTGGAAATAATTCTACCGCTAAAAAGACAAAGCTACCAATCGGGAACAAGTACTCACCAGCGCCACCAGACGGGGAGGCGAATTCAGATGGGAAGGAGAAGTGTGGGAGCAACACTTGATAGAGATGATCAAAAAGCACTCCTGAAAGATACAACGGTGTGACTTCAGTACATAAACTGTATATCTCAAACATAGGATTAATAAGTTATAAACCCATACCTTCCAACATCTTTGATGGTGTAAGAGAGGGCCGAGGGGTAACCATCGCCAAGGCAGTCGTGGAGGGAGCTCCCTCAAGTAGTGGGGCATCAACACTAGCTGCACCTGCATTACGAAAAATGAACTTGTCAGAAAAGATTGTAAAGCAAATAAAAAAACAACAACTTAAGGTGTACCTGAGGAGCTCTCGGCGGAAACAGAGACGACTCCCTCCTCTATCGACATGAGACCACCGCCTGTGGCCTCATCGCCCGATTCAATAGGGACTGTCGTCGTGCTCGCAAGCCCGGGAGACGGCGGAGGACCGTAGACGGGAAGAGCTATGACTGGAGTATTGCCAGATTCCAGAGAAGGAGCGGTTGGCTCGTCTTCAGGAATCGTGGCCACCTCGCCCACTACCATCTCAGGCTCAATAGTGGCGGTTGTATCGTCCACCATCGCCGGGGGATCACCGGTCTCGAGCGCCTCATTCGCCGCCACTCTGGGCTCAGTTATAATGATCACGTCATCTGCCACCACTTCGGGTTCAGCATCCGTGACCTTATCGGCTGCAGGCCCCTCAACCTCTACCCCAAGCTCCAAAGCCACAACGACGTTGCCCACCGTTGGCTCGAGTTCGGCAGGTACTGCCCTCTCTGTCCCTTCGAGATTGACGGTTTCCGCCTCCCCCTCGATCGGACTTGGTCCTGCAAGATGAGAGACGTAAGGACAAACGACATTAAGATACTTATAACAAAAACTCCAAGAGAAACATTACCTGAGGCGGATTTACCGTTCGCGCTCCGAGCTGCACGTGCCACCCCTCTGCGGGCAGTGGACAGGGCGACAGGGGCCTCTTCAGAGGGAGTATCAGCTCGAGGAACGGTGCTAGGGCCCGCTCCCATAGCCAAGGCAGCCCTACGCGCCTTCGCCTCACGCCTCGACCGTTTCCTCTCCTCCCGAGCGGTCATGAGGGACCTCCGTGATGCCTCCTTCAAGGCATCATCATCTTCATTCAGGGATGCCTCCAGAGCCTTCAAGGCATCTCTCATCGGCTCTCCGAGATGAGCCTCCTGCGGTGTCCTAGAGGAAACAGGAACATCGGCCGCTGGTAGAACATCTGCGTCGCTAGGAGGGAGCGGCATTGAAGTCCCTGCAATTAAGATGGAAAGGTTAGGTCGACCATAACGCAAGGAAAATGAAAAATTCGATGAATCGAAACTTACTCAGACCCATAGATTCTCTGAGACGTTCCTCCTCCTGGAAAGTCTTCAGAGAAGCGGCAATGGCTTCTTCATCGGTGATGCCTGTTAAAAAAAAAAAAAAAAGAAAAAAAAAAAAAGAAAAGCGTTAGTTAAAAAAAATATATATATATATATAATGAAATGACGAAGAAAATACGTTGCAATAAAGAAAAAGTGACTACTAGTTACCTGATTGCGCAAGCTTAGCCAGCCACGCATCACGCTTCACCAGCCATGCTGAAGCTCTGAGAGCAGCTTCCAAGTCTGTATCGTCCGGCGGCGGCATCACTAATCCCGCGTTAGTCCCATATTCGAGCAGACCCTCGGAATAAGGAGCGTGGGGTTCCTGGCCGAACGCAACGTCCGCTGCAAAGAGCGACTTCTTTTTCTTTTGCCCTCCGACCCTGGGCCCGCGAGGGATCGACTTCCGTTTAGCAGCTACTCTGGGACGACGAGTCCCGATGTCCGCACCCACGCCAGACTCCGGCGAGGGTACAACCATTGCTTCCACCTGAGCACAGGGTGCAGGAGGTACTTCCGCGATATCAGGAAGTGATAATTCACGTGGAGGACTTTGCGCACGTGATGGTCTGCCCCCGGCATCTTTTAAGGGAGCGATTACTGGGGTCCTAGGAACCAAGGGAACGGTGCGATCGGTACCTGGAGGTGCACCCTTACGATCGACCAACAGTCGCCTTTCCTCCTTTATGACTGCCCCTGTCGCATGATTGTACCAGTCTTTGTACACATTGAGGAGTCTCGGAGCGTAAGTCGGCGCATTAATAAAAAAACGAGAGGTCGTATTCACGCGCATGAAATGGTGCAAGGCGTTCTCCATCCCCTCTTCAGTGGCAGCTGGTTCCACCAAAAAGGCTTCCAAGGGGACCCCTTGATCGTAGCCCAGTTGTTGAGCAAAACGATGTGGGTTATACCTCATAAAAATTGCCACATCATTCTGCCTAAAAACTAAAAAGCCCGGTCTAATGGAATATAAGTGGAGGGTCTCCCGGGCCGTTAAAACAGAAGCTCCATCCTTAAAGATATCCTGTAATGGCCGCGTCACGGTGGTAGACACCTTTCCAACGGTCAACACCTTATCGACAAAGGACATCCCGGCTTCGACGGTATGGGGGCGAAGGAGCAAGCCCCTAGCATTCCGTTGTGAAGGGTTTACAATTGATGCACCGATCAGTTGTATAATGCGAGGAAAACCGCTCTTGTCAAAGAACGAGGGCCTCTTGTGCATCCCGAAGACACCCGCCGTGTGTAACTCGAGCCACGACGCGAAGTAATGCATCGGGAAGACCACATGCAAAACCCCGGGCTCACTGGCATTCGCCGCTCGACTGAGACCGTGGTATAAGTGTGCCAGGCCGGCGATCCCAACAGCTACCTTCACCCCGATGACCATCCGATGTGCTGGATAAAAGACAGAGGGTCGCATTCGATGAGAGTGCATTGGGATAGCGAACCAACTCAACCATAACCCGAGAAACCCCAAGAAAAAGGTCTCCTCATCCATCCCAGGGGCCGCTACTTCTGCAAGAGACACGGTTGGAAAGTTAGGAAGAAAGAAATCCTTTTGACCTATTTCGTTCGCCAGCAGGTTATCCAAACCTAAACCGAAAGGGTCCTCGAGGGTGGCAGACTTGGCAGTGGCCGCAGAGAGGGCGTTGGGGTGAAGGAACCGAGCAATGAAATCCTCAAAGTTAACTCCTCGACTCCCATGTTCAACGAAGAGAGACTCATATATGTTCAACACGTTAATTAAGCTTGGGAACTGGTGTTGAACAGCAGTATCCGGAGTGACCCCCCTTACCATTGGCCTAGCTCCGAAAACGTACACGTCTGTTGGGAGCAGCTCCTCATAATGTTCCCCCATCACCGGTAAGCCGGATACCTCCGCAAATTCCTCCAGAGAAATTGACACTTCCCGATCCATGGCAAGGAAAGTGTGGGTGGGAATATTCCATTGCTCCAAGAAGGCCTTGAGCCACCAGGTGGGGAGCGTAGGATATTGGAAGAGAGAGACGTAGACTGCGGTGTACAATCCTAGTCTTATCAACTGTGACTTCTTCGTCGACAGGATATACCGGGCCCATGGCAGATAGCCAATCGGGTGGCGGGGAATCAAACCAAGGTTATACGATTGCCCCCAAGGCCGCGCTTCACCTTGACAGATACGACGTCCTAGGATGTCCAAAACCATAGGACGCTGGACCGGTATCGCATCTATAGCGGGATGTAGAAAACCTTTTGATGTCCAGTCTGCCAGCTCCACGGCATACTGCACCGAGGGTGGGGTAGCATAATGAATCGCCGTTATGGGTTCCGACGGCACCGCGCATGTAAAGCTCCGTCGGCCCATAATGATCTGATTGTACCACGACCCCCAGAGGTGGAGACTCTTATGCTCAGGGTCGTATGCCTTGATCATGGTCAGGACCTCACGGTCCAAAGGCGCCTCTGGGAATCCTTCCTCCAAGCGGACAAACGGGAATGAAGTGTCTTCAGACATGATCGCTGCAAAAAGAGCAATGTAGCCGTCAGTGTTGTAATCCCAACGTTTGACATTGAAAGAAGAAAATGCATTAATTAAAATCAAAATTAATTAATTACACCGCACCCCAGTGCAGTGAGTAGGGGACCAAAGAGGGACCCACAAAATCTAAATGACAATACGTCAATTAAAGAGACAAACTCATCATTGGATGAGATTGTCAGTTGGTCCTTAGGGGGAACATTCCCATAATAAAAAAGGGGGAGAGAATCCCTAGAGACAAGGAGAGAATCTCCTCTTTCAGAGCAAAGCTCTGTCACAGAGTGACACTTGTCAAATTCTGGTCTCAAAAGAATTAAAATTCCTTAAGAAAGAGCTTAGCTCTATAATACTCCATCAAAAAGCAAGTTTTTGAAAAGAAATTTAAAATTAAAATTTCTGAAATAAAAAAAAAAAGATCCACGAAAGCTTATAGAAAAATTCTTCATTTGTTTCAGATCTAAAAGATCTACATTTGATTCAAAGAGCAAAGCTCTGTTCATGGGTTAGAACCCATGAATAAGATCTCTGTAGATCTATGGATTTGTGAGAGCAAAGCTCTGTTAATGAAACCCTAAAAGGAATTTCTTCAGATCAAAAGATCCATGAGAGCAGAGCTCTATTGGTTAAAATTGATTTAAATTAACTTAACTTAATTTTAAAATTAATTATTACCTAAAAGTTTTCTAAACTTTGGGAGATAAGAGCAAAGCTCTAGAGTTCTGAAAACAAGAGCAAAGCTCTGAAATTCTTAAGCAAAGAGCAGAGCTCTGAAAATCTAAATCCAAGAAAATGGTGAGATTTTCTAAGGGTTAAAAGGCCCTATTTATAAGGCGCTTGCGCCTCTTGGAATTCCCCCTCAATCCAACGGTCAGAAGGGGTTGCCACCGTTGCACTCACGTGTGCGCCACGTGAGCGCAACGTTGGGGGGGCATTTGTTTCGCCCAATCAGAGCAAAGCTCTGTTTGAATTCAAAATTTAAATTTTCGAAGCAACGCTTCAAGTCTCAAGCGCAGCGCACCCAATCAGAGCAAAGCTCTGTTTAAAGGAAGCAACGCTTCAGATCCTTTGCGCTGCGCGCTCTGCGCCACGTGTCCAGCGCAGATACATTAGCGCAGCGCACCCAATCAGAGCAAAGCTCTGTTCAAAGGAAGCAACGCTTCAGATCCTTTGCGCTAGCGCTCCGCGCCACGTGTCCAGCGCAGATACATTAGCGCAGCGCACCCAATCAGAGCAAAGCTCTGTTCAAAGGAAGCAACGCTTCAGATCCTTTGCGCTAGCGCTCCGCGCCACGTGTCCAGCGCAGATACATTAGCGCAGCGCACCCAATCAGAGCAAAGCTCTGTTTAAAGCAAGCAACGCTTCAGATCCTTTGCGCTGAGCGCAACGCGCCACGTGTCAGGCGCAGATGTATCAGCGCTGCGCCCAAGAAGACGCGCCCAATCAGAGCAGAGCTCTATTTGCCTGAAGCAACTAGCGCAGTTGTGCTGCGCTCTGCGCTGCACGACACGTGTCAGCGCAGATGCACTAGCGCAGTTGCGCTACGCTCTGCGCTGCGCGACACGTGTCATGCGCTGGGGCATCTGCGCCAAATTAAATTAAGATTTTTAAGAAATCTTTTCTGTTCTTGTTGAAACAAGAAGATTTTCTTCTGCAAGGCAGAAGCCCTTGGATCAAAGATCCAACGGTAGGGAAAATTCCCCAAATCACTCAGAGGATGATCTCTTTAACAAATTTAACTAATTTGTGAGCACTATAAAAAGGACCTTAGGCCTCAATTCAAAGGCATCGAGTTTTTTTTTGAGAATTCAAGAACTCTAAACAGAAAGAACTCCGAGAAAATTTCAAGAAAGAGGTAAAGAACCTTCATGGATTAGAAGAAATTCCTTCTAAAAGACCATTAGTCTAAAACAAAAAAAAAAGATCAATGATCTTTATAAAAAAGAAGAAAACAGTGCTTTGCACTTCTTGTGAACCTTCGGTTCTTTAAAAACGATGTAAACAATAAAAGAATAGTGCTTTGCACTTCTGCGAACCTCTGGTTCTTCGAATAAAGAAGAAATTTATTTTTTTTCTTTGATCTAATTTAGACCAAGAACTTGAATAGAGCTTTGCTCTCTGGAACTGGCGCAACTCACCAGAGCGCGCCACGTGTCAGCTGCAGAACAACTTGCGCTACGCGCCTTGAAATAGAGCTTCCCTCTCTGGAACGGGCGCACCTCACCAGAGCGCGCCACGTGTCAGCAGCGTAACAGCACAGCGCACTAGCGCAGCGCACTGCGCTGTTGCGCTTGCGCTCACCAGAGCATGACACGTGTCCTCACCACAAGCGCTTGCGCTCAGTGATTGGCGCAAAGCGCCTGACAAATGCAATGCATTTTACTGAAGGGCCAGGCCCAAATCAGAGGGGCCTAGTAGGCCAAATTAAATTGCAATACAATAAAAAGGGGCAGAGCCCAAAACGAATTGATGCTTTGCATCCTTTCTGGGCAAAGCCCAAATAAAAATAAAAAGAAATGCAATGCAAAAGCAAATAAAATGTTGGACATTTTCAACTAGACTTAGCCCAATCGTGGCCATAAGTCCTTAAATTAAATTGACTGAGCAAAATGGCTCTCCTAAATCAATCTACATCCGGTTCGAGGGTACATCTCCGAACTCCTTTGACATCCATCGTTGTAATTCCTCAACGACGTCAAAGAGGTGACGGGTCCCAACGACCACACATCGCTATGGACTGCGGGGTCCTTAAACTCGTGGACCGAGACGTCTTTAAACTAATATCGGACCGAGACGTCCTTAAACTAATATTGGACCGAAATGTCCTTAAACTAATAATGGACCACTACGTCCCTAAACTGGCATCGGACCGAAACGTCCCTAAACTAATAATGGACCACTACGTCCTTAAACTGGTATCGGACCGAGACGTCCCTAAACTAATAATGGACCACTACGTCCCTAAACTGGAACAATAGAGCCAATTGCTCTTTTGCCGGATCTAAACGATCCCGTTTAAGTTGATCTTAGCCCCAAACACGGCTAACGTATCCTTAAACACTTAAATGGACTATAAAACCCTCAATCAGCTTTGGTTCAAGGGTACATCTCTGAGCTCCTCTGACACCTATCGTTGTAATCCTTCAACGGTGTTAGAGAGGTGATGAGTCCCGATGGCCATAACTTAAATGAATCACCACGTCAGGTTGATCTTAGTCCAAAACAGGACTAACGTATCCTTGACGAATGTTTAAGTTGATCTTAGTCGCAACGCGACTAATGTATCCTTAAAGTAAAAAACACCAAACTCAAATCTAAGCAAACACGGATTTGGACTAATCCACGTCCTACGGGCGACGGCATTACTCAGTCTCCGTATACAATCCACGGGCAACCACAAACAAAATAAACATACACGACACGAAGTGAAATTCTGGAGAAGGAGAAAGTTGTTATCGCAACGCGATAGCGTAATTAACTGCAGGGGCTTGCGCCTGCAGGGAAGAGCGTCCCCACAATCAAAAACCCCTCACCTTGAGGGGGAATCTGACAAAGTCTGCTACATCGGCCGCATCCGTCTAAACCTTCGATATACGGTGCCGTAAATCAACTTGGCATCTTCGAAGAGGTGGACGGATAAAAACCAAATAGCATCTGCCCCGAACCCCAGGCACGTGACGTCCCGACGTCGCAGGCCGCCGTTCGGAGGGGAACATGGAGGTGGAGCACCGGATCTACAAAGGTTGTATTTCCGTATTCTCTTAGTTAAGTGTTAACTAGATTTCATTTTCGCCTAGATTTCTAGCCGACGATCCGTAGTCGGGTTTCTCGGCACCTAGATTTTTTGAAATTGGCATGGTTGATGCCTTGTGAGACCTCATTAGGGTGTCTAAGAACCCAACAGTGGTATCAGAGCCTAGCTAGAGCCTTTGGCGAAGTCTAGACGAAGTTTGGAATCCGAATGATCCGAAACCCTAACTCCATAGATGCTCTCTGTACATTTTTTAAAAAATGGGTTTTCTCAATATTAAAAATATGCAGAAAAATCAGCAGGTGTTTTTAAGAATTACTGTACAATTCGGTCGGCTAAATCATTTAAACTGCGGCGGAACCGCGGCATGAGCAGTGCTCATGCGGCGGTTCCGCGGCTAAGTAGCCACGTCATCTTATACAATCTGCACAGTAATTCCTAATTCTTAGTGCTGTATTTTCTGGGATATTTTAACATTTACTCCACAGTTGAGCATTCTGGGTTTGTTTTGGGGATTCGAATGTTCGATCGGATTATCAAATTTTGTCTGTATGGCATTCCGGATAAATTTTAGAATATGTTAAAAAGTTCGACCGGATATAAATACCCAATTTTTCCCCTGTCGGGAAATTTCCAAGTGTTGGATTTTTCCGTAGTTTAACGACGTTCTAAGTAGTGCAAGTAACGCGATGGTCCCTCTAGAAGACAATAAACCTTAACTCGATTATGTGACCGTCTTGAACTGCCCTTTGAACCTTCGGGTTTGGGGCAGTACGGCGTGCCACATGTGAGGCGTTGGCTTGACCCTTCTACGGCTGGACCGTTGCTACTGAGGCACGAACTGAATGCTGTTAGACTTATTTCATGTGTTGATCTGTATCGGGAAAACTTGGGTGTTCGAATATTCAATCGGAAAGTTTAACATTTTCTAATTATCTGGAATGGGATACAATAATTGGAATTCACAAAAGTTATGAGATAACTAAATGAATGCTATAAACATAGCACTTTAGTCTCACTTGATCGGTTGCCACGGAATTTTGATGTGATAAAAAGTCCGTCGCAATCACGTAGCGTACGCGGATACTCGCCGGGTAAACTTAATAGACAGCCTCGCTCCATAGCCCCGACCAAGTGACTGTAGGAGAACCCCGTCGCCGAAAGCATCCGTCCGGGTGCTCGCGGTAGCGGTGTTCCGCCTTGGTGCACTTCGTCGACGGCATCGGGGGTGCGGCCGCCTACTAAAGTTTGCGACAAGCATTCGATCAGGATATCGGGAATCTTGTTGAATTGCCCGACTTGATATTGAAAAGAGTTTTCGATAATGAGACTAAAATGCGGGGTTTATAATTGTTAGGCATGCGATGTCTAAGTAATTCATTTGATCAGGCATGCGATGTCTGAGGTGGTTGCGGATTCCAACTGTTGTAGTTTTACACTTTCTTTTCTGTGACCGTAAGTGTAATATGTGATATCGCCGGTTTCGTTGCTATATGTCAACGACAATTGGGATGCGCATATTTACTTACGTTGATGACATGAGATGTTATGTGTTGCTGGATATGTTATATTGGATCGTCGTGTTTGAATAGCCGGGGTTTTTTATGTGAGATGAGTGTTTTTCATTTTCATTCATGTAAAAACTTGTATGTAATATTCTTTTATTGGGGCACTTCCAGGTTGTGGAAGATGTCACCCTTTGTATATTATTTACTTTTCCGCACTAGGATAGACCCAAGGAGGAGGGCACAAGTAACCGGGTTCTGGAGTCCAGTGGGAGACCAACTCGAGGAGTCGAGTCCGGGTCTCCTAACTCTAGAATTGGTAGGGTTGCTTGTCGCTCTCGTAGGGGTCTAGGGGTGTGGGTTTGGCTATTCATCACGACCGTGGAATCCGTGTTTTATACTGGCTCGTATTGAAAACACGGACGTCCTAATATATCCAATATTTCATATGTTTCTTCTGCTGCGATATCTGTGATGTGATCATGTGATGTTCTGTGATAGATACAGTATATAGTATATATGATATATTATATAGACGTTACTTATGTTTTACACCCGCGCTAGCCCTGCCCCGCTCTGCCGTTAGTTACCTAACCTAACGGTGCACGAGGGGACATCGAGACGAATGCGGATGGCATAAGTGTACGTCGTATTTATCTGTGATGTTTAGGTACTTAAATGATGGGACTTCATTAATGTGATTAATGAAATAAAAGAAACCTAAGATGTTGTAGAATCGAATTTCAAAATAAAACAGGTAGCTACAGTTCTTGCTTTGCACAGAGGTATATGTGATATATCCTGCACCTTATTCGATGAGGAAAGGACCGAGATCCCTTCACCGGGAGTGACTCCTTTAGCAATAACTGGCAGATGCTACACACTCGGTTTGATTTTTGATTGCTTTTAAGTGTTTTGATTTGCACAGTGATATATATGATATATCCCGCACCTCATTCGACGAGGAAAGGACCGACGATCCCTTCACCGGGAGTGACTCCTTTAGCAAAACTAGAAAAGCCTCAAAAGCACTCCATTTTAAAAATCATTTGATTCTACAACGATATCAAGTTCATTACGCAATAGGTTTTCAGAAAAACCTGTCGTAGCCCTCCGTCATTTCAGATAAGTAGTAGTTAGTATTCGTGCTACGTTTGTTGGCCTGCGTCAAGGCGTAGTGTGCGGTAGCTAACTGGTGCTTATCTGCATAAGCATATGATGTGATTGGATTAGGGTAGTCGTGCGACTTTGTTGGCCTGCGTCAAGGGTCGTGCGGGTGGGTTTAATTCAATCAGGAAATGACGGGTTGAACTTGACTAGCGGACTATGGTTTGTTGGCCTGCGTCAAGGTCATAGGACGCTAGGGGCAAAATTATCGGGAATTTCAAGTGTTGAAATTTGCAATGAGATTGCATACCTTCTATGAGATAGTTGGATCCCGATACCCGCTGCGAGTAAGAGTTACTCCTGGGAGAGTTTTACACATTACAATTAGCCGATCAAGTAGGTGTCTAGAAAGGTGTTAACGAGGTTACGCCTCTGGGAAAACGAGGTTTACATTAATTAGGTTCGTGCGAAAGCACGGGGGACTTCCCTCAAAGTACCGACACTGGCCTGGCTGAAAGATTGGCGAACTTGTAGTGTGTAATTAATCCCGGCTAGTCTTTCCTTTTAGGGTTTGAAGGAAGATTTGATAAAAAGCAGTGGGAGCCATCCTGATTAGATAAAATAATAACCAATCTATTCTTGAAAGAGCGCACGCTGAGTGTTTTCTTCTCTCTCTCTCCAGGTAGCGACCATATCACGCCTTAATCAAGATAATAATACGGAATATTGACCGAACCCGCTTGTTATACTGAGTTGGGGAACGTTGTTCCCGCTCCAACTTATAATTGTTATAAGACAGAGCAGGAAATTGGGGAATACCAGATTTCCCGTGCCGCCCAAACGAAGAGAGTGCATGCTCATGCATCATCTTCGGGTGTGTTCATTATACAGAACTGTTTCTCTGTATCCTCTACGTCCTGGGTATGTGATACCAGATCAGGATCCCAGATATGTAATATGTTACATAGGGCTACAGAAAGGTAGAGAACTGAGAACGGGTGATAAGTTTCATGAGGCAGAAAACGGGGCAAGAGTTGCAGCCAAGTCTGTTGGTCACAGTCACCCTGTATTATCAATATATTGATTCTGAACGAATGTTATTAGATACCGAACCTGATATACAAAATCATATCAGTCTCTTTGTTATTAAAGAAATGATAAAATTTTGTATTGTTGGATAATGTTTTGAACATTTCCTATATCAAAAGTTGATCGGTTCAGGCACGTTATTTAAAAGCATTGATGTTCTAAATCAAACTACAGTTCTTTAGTATACAGAACACACACAAGAGGAAGAGTTCACAATTGAACGATTCCTTCTTGAGGTATTGTAGACTAGGTCAGATCAATATGACCCGACTAGCTAGAGTTATATAAAGATGCATATTTAAATTAGTTTGAATTTACATCTTGTGAAACTCGCCAGTCATGTCACAAAGATATGATGACCATAGCTCCGTTTACTGGAAACAGAGAAAGAGTTAGTGAACTCTTGGGATGATACATGTTGATGTATGTAGGTCCCCAGTCTACAAATGCCAGGACTGGTTCTTTATACTTCATTATATTCTCTGATAATCTCTCAAGATTCAGTCATATGTTCCTGTTGAAACATGAGTCCGAACCTTTTGAGATATTCACAGAATATAAGTTAGAAGTAGAGAACCAAAATATGGGTATAAGTATTATGTCCTTTGATGTGATCAAGGAGGAGAATACTTGAGCACGGAATTCCTGGATTATTCTAAAGGAAAATGAGATTCTCTCTCGGCATTACTCCTCCGAATACACCATACGATGGTATATCGGGCGGAGCAGATACACCCTATTTGATATGGTGTGCTCTATGATGAGTACTACTGAGTTACCTTTTTCCTATTGGGTGTTATGCACTTGAGAAATTGCATACCTATTGAATAGGGTTCGAATCAAATCAGATGCCTACCACTGCATATTAGATATGATAAGGGAAGAGCCCATCTCTTAAGTTAGTTAAGATTTGGGGTTGTCCAGCCTATGTCTGAAAAGCAAAATCCGGACAAGCTCGAGGCAAGGTCTGTAATGTAGAACTGGAAAGGTTCCAGCTATACAAACTACAGCTGATGATTTGATAGAACCAAAGGATTCAATAGATTCCAACGAACCTCAGCCTCTCCGCCGATCTAGTAGGGTTCCTCACCCACCTGAGAGATACTTCGGTTCCTCTATGACAGTGGGAGCGAGGATTACATCATGAGATGATGACCCAACTAGTTTCGACCTGGCCATCAGGAGTAGGACTCTGTGAGAATGGCTGGATGTTTATCGATCTGAGATGGAATCCTTATACACCAACAAAGTATGGACTTTGGTTGCTATATCTGAAGGGTTAAATTCCCATCAGGAGCAAGTATATCTTGAGAAGATTACTTGGTGTACATGGAAAAGTTGAGACTTTCAAAGCTAGACTTATTAAAAGTTTGCATTATTGACCAGGTGTGGATAATGATGAAACCTTTTCAAGTAGCTATGCTTAAGTCCATCCAGATCCTACTTGTCACGGCTACATACCATGACTGCGATATCTGGTGGTTGGGTGTCTTGACTGCTTTTCTAAATGATGTTTTAGAAGAATGCGTCTATAAGTACACAGCCAGAGGGCTTCGTAGACAGTGGGAGCAGCGGAAACGTGTGCAAGATGCTTTATAGGATTAAAGCAGGCATCGCGGAGTTGGAACATCTGTTTTGATGGATTAGTCAAAGAGTTTGACATCATCAAAATGGTAGATGAACCTTGTATAAACAAAAAGGTAGTAGGGAGTATGGTGGTGATCCTCGTAGAGTACGTGGATGACATACTCTTGATAGGGAAGAAGTTTCCTATGCTACGCTCGGCCAATCTCCGTTTATCACAATGATTCTCCATATAGGATCATAATGATACCTACTAACTCCTGGATTTTGGATCTATGAGATAGATCTAAATGGATGTTAGGATTCTAACTTGTCGAAGTGAGATGGTATCACATGATCCTGGGGAGAATCACTGGAAAGGTTCCAGGGTGATAAGAACGACTGAATGTCAGTCACAGGCATTGTCTTTACCCTAAGTGGAGGGACGGTATGTTGGAAGAGTTCCAAGCTAGATACCGTGACATACTAGACGATAAAGGCAGCATACATCGCTACTTAAGATGCTACCAAAGAGGCTGTTTGGGTGTATATTGGTTCATGAGATGAACTATGTTCCTCCCATTGTGTGACAATGGAGTTGTGGCTTATACCAAGGAACGCATGTCCCATCAGTGATCCAGACATATTCTAAGGCAGTATCACCTGATCATGGAGATGGTTGATCTCCAGGGTGATCGAGATTAGGAGAGTAGACTCAGAGGACAACACGGAGGATCCACTCACGAAGGCCTATTCCCAGAGAGAGACATTTATGGGATGGTTGAGTATGAGATACTACAACCACTGCTACAGACGGCCCTAGTGCAAGTGGGAGATTGTTAGTTATATGTATGCCCTAGAAGCCATTACTATACATAGGATGTATATTGTAGTGGATGCTGGGACATATATAGGGAGGACTTTCTTGCTCGACATGATAGTATGCTATCTGGTTGAACTTTACCTTAACGTGTATACTGGGTGTCTCTCTGTTATATGTTGGTAAAGCCCTTAGGATATGTACTTGACTACCTGGACTATGATGCGGATCATACTAGTGGGGACATGGTAGTCCATAAGTACATCCTTCAAGGTCCCTAGTCGTGGGTATATCGAGACGGGGCATCGATATACCAGAGTAGACTAGCGTATACCTTCTCGACCCATACAGATGGGTGATGGATGATCCCATATCCATTGGTGTTTGACATCAGAGATGATATACGGGTGCTCAGTGGAGACTGGGTACACTGGACTGTTTCCCCCAATCAGAGCAAGGCTCTATTGAATTTTGAAAATTCAAAATTTGAAGCAACACTTCGGTTTCCGTGCGCAGTGCGCAATTTGCCACGTGGCAGAAGCCAATTCGGCAGCGTAACGCCCGAGACGGTGCGTCCCATCAGAGCAAGGCTCTTCAGAAAACGTAATTAAAGACTTAACTGCGCAAATGCATGGCAGCGCGACACGTGTCTGCGCAGTTGCGCAATCGCAACTGCGCAAGCGCACGGGTGCGCGACACGTGTCTGCGCAGTTGCGCAATCGCAACTGCGCAAGCGCTCGGATGCGCGACACGTGTCTGCGCAGTTGCGCAACCACAACTGCGCAAGCGCACGGATGCGTGACACGTGTCACACGCTGGTGAGTTGCGCAGCAACTGAATGAAGATTTAGACAAATCTTTTCTGTTCTCCTGTAAAACAGGAACCCTTGGATCAGAGATCCAATGGTGGGAAAATTCCCAAAATTATTCAGGAAAGATTTTGTTAACAAATCCAACAAATTGGTGGGCACTATAAATAAGACCCCAGGCCTCATTCAAAGATCATCAGATAATCAATCATCATCGAGAGAGGGAAAAAGCTTCTGAAAAAAGAGAGCTCTTGAAGATTAATCAAGAACAAAAAAAAAAGAAGGTAAAATTTCTGAAGAACAGAAAATAAAAAGATAAATAGTGCCTTGCACTTGATATGAACCCTTGGTTCTAAAAAAAATAAAAGAATAATAAATAGTGCCTTGCACTTGATATGAACCCTTGGTTCTGTGAAAAGAAAACAAGAAGAAAAACTTGTTTTCTTTTGATCTAAATGTAGATCAAAAGTGCTATGCACTTTTGTTTCTTCAATCAGAAGATTCTTGAGTTCCTGCAACTCATTATTTAAAAGGGCCTGGCCCAAATCAGAAATAAAAGGGTAGAGCCCTATTTAAAAAAAAATTCTTGAGGGCCTGGCCCAAATCAGATCACAAAAATAAAAGGGCAGAGCCCTATTTGGAAAATTCTTGAGGGCCTGGCCCAAATCAAATCATACAAAGGGCAGAGCCCTGTTTGGAAATGCTTGAGGGCTTGGCCCAAATCAAACTGCAAGAATAAAAAGAGGCAGAGCCCTGTTTAGATTGATTCTTTTAATCGGGCAGAGCCTAAAATAAAAATTGGACTTAACCCAATCCTAGCTGTAAGTCCTTAAATTAAATGCCTCTCACAAACTAAGTCACGACCGGTTCGAGGGTACATCTCCGAACTCCTTTGACATCTGTCGTTGTAATTCCTCAACGACGTCAAAGAGGCGACGAGTCCCAACGACCACTCATCTAATATCGGACCGAAACGTCCCTAAACTAATATTGGACCGAGATGTCCCTAAACTAATATCGGACCGAAACGTCCTTAAACTAATATCGGACCGAAACGTCCCTAAACTAATATTGGACCGAGATGTCCCTAAACTAATATCGGACCGAAACGTCCTTAAACTAATATCGGACCGAAACGTCCCTAAACTAATGACGGACCGAAACGTCCCTAAACTAATAATGGACCACTACGTCCCTAAACTGGCGACGGACCGAAACGTCCCTAAACTAATAATGGACCACTACGTCCCTAAACTGGCGACGGACCGAAACGTCCCTAAACTAATATCGGACCGAAACGTCCCTAAACTAATGACGGACCACTACGTCCCTAAACTGGCGACGGACTGAAACGTCCCTAAACTAAAATCGGACCGAAACGTCCCTAAACTAATGACGGACCACTACGTCCCTAAACTGGCGACGGACCGAAACGTCCCTAAACTAATAATGGGCCACCACGTCCCTAAATTGGAACATGGACCGCTACGTCCCTAAACTGACACCATAGGGCCCAAACGCTCTTTTGTCGGATCTAAACGGTCCCGTCTAAGTTGATCTTAACCCCAAATACGGCTAACGCGTCCTTAGACATCTAAATAAACAATAAAACCCCAAGTCAACTTTGGTTCAAGGGTACATCTCTGAACTCCTCAGACGCCTGTCGTTGTAATCCCTCAACGACGTCGGAGAGGTGACGAGTCCCGACGCCCAGATAATTAAATCAGTCACTATGTTAAGTCGATCTTAGTCTAGAACATGACTAATGTATCCTTAACAAAGGTTTAAGTTGATCTTAGCCGCAATGCGACTAATGCATCCTTAAACTAAAAAACACCAAATTCAAATCTAAGCAAACACGGATTTGGACTAATCCACGTCCTACGGGCGACGACATCACTAAGTCTCCGTATACAATCCACGGGCAACCACAAACAAAATAAACATACACGACACGAAGTGAAATTCTGGAGAAGGAGAAAGTTGTTATCGCAACGCGATAGCGTAATTAACTGCAGGGGCTTGCGCCTGCAGGGAAGAGCGTCCCCACAATCAAAAACCCCTCACCCTGAGGGGGAATCTGACAAAGTCTGCTACATCGGCCGCATCCGTCTAAACCTCCGATACTCGGTGCCATAAATCAACTTGGCATCTTCGGAGAGATAAACGGATAAAACCAAATAGCATCTGCCCCGAACCTCAGGCACGGACGCGAAGTCTGTGCGCCGCCGTTCGGAGGGGAACAGATTCTGGCACGCCCGGTGGGACCTTTTCCTCTTTCCACTCCACACTTCGTGTGTCGTCTTCGCGAACCAATCGCGGTTTGTTAAATGGTTGTCCTCGGATTTCAAGTTGCTAAAATTTAGTCTTTTTTCTGGCGCAGAACTCAAGATTCAATGGCTACCAACTGTTCGAAATGCCATTGCAGCGGACGCTCCACCTCACCGCGAGGTATAGCATATGGGCCCCATGCGGCTTCCTTCCTGACTCTGCCGGTAGACCAGGTGACTCAGGCCACCACCGGTTTGTTTTTCGGGACCATGGTCCCACCTGCAAGCTTCTCCATGCCGATATCCGCACCAGAAGCGAACAAGAAGTCGGTATTCGACCGGCTCACTGCTACCACGACCCCTGTCAACGGGTCGCCCGCTACTAAGATGACAGCCTCTGTTTTCACCAGGCTAGGTCAGGATCATAAAGTGGCTGTCCCAAAGAGGGCAACGGCCACAGCTTCGGAAGTTGTTGGAGCGGCTTCTCCTATCAGAAAGTCAGTCTTCACAAGATTGACGGTTCCTACTCCTCCTTCGGCTGATCAAAAAGCATCAGTCTTTGATAGGCTGACACCGGCAGTTACCCCACACCCAAACAGGGGGCAACAAGAAATTGTATCGATTTCCGAGCCAGTCCCAACGGCCCGTCGTGCACGACGTCGCCATTGGCAGCGAATAAGGAAAGCAGGAGGCAACTCCCCTCCAGGGCTAACCCCGCCTGCTCCAGTGGCGGAGGTCAACGCTGCTGTTCCAACTGGGAACAGCTTTGAATTGCTAAGGAAGGTGAGAAAGAACTCCCCGGTTGCTACATTGAAAAGGTCTCCTCCACCCATGGAAAAAGCTCCGGAGACGAAACAGGAACAGCCCCCTCAACGGCTGTCATCAAAAGTTTATAAAATATGGCGCAGGGTTCAAAACTCTGTGATCGATCCGGACCACTTGCGTCACCAGAAAAAGGCGAAGGTGGAGAAAGACAAGAACCCCCCCATTAAACGGCAGGGGGCAACAAATGCTAGGAGGCCCACTTCAACGGCTCCTTCAACCTCAAAGGTCCATAAAAGGAAAAGACCAGAGAAAGCTCCCGCGACGATGACAAAATCTAAAAGCGGCGAACCGAAACGCCCCAAGTCAGGGGGCATAACAGTTCATACGGTCTATATGGCTTCAGGAAAAGAAGAAAGTCGTACTTCTACGGGTCACCGACCGCTTACCCGGTCAGTGACCAGGTCTCAGGAGCAGCAACAAAAGCTCCAGGAGATGATGACTACAATGGCTGCACTCACGGGGCCAAAAGAGAATCCTGAGACGTCCTTAGATGAACGCCAAGAGGAGGAGACCGACGCTGAGTTCCTCCGCCGAATACTGGAAAAGAGAGACAAAGAGGCTGCGGAACAGGCGGCCAACATAAAGAAAATGGCCCTCCTGTTCCAGGATGTGGTGGGTATGATGATTCAACCAGATCCACCTGCTGGAGATCCCCCGATCATTCTTGAAGATGATAGAGGAGAGACATCGAATCCTCCACCGGCTCTATCCGCAGCTAAAGAGGATACCATATCAAAAGCTGATTTGGATGAATATATTGCTCAACAAATACGGGCGCATCAGGCGGTTGAAGCAGCCGGCCACGTTGTAAAAACGGGGCGGCCATATCCGGGCTGGTATGACCAAATCAAGTACCCGCCGGGTTACACTATTCCCAAGTTTCATGTTTACAAAGGGACCGGCAATCCCCATCAACATGTGGCCCAATTCAGGGCTCTTTGCGGTAATTCCGGCGGCGACGACAAGCTTTTGCTTCGCCAGTTTGTTGGAAGTTTATCTGATACGGCGTTTGAATGGTATTCTGAGCTTCCCAACGACTCTATAAAAACCTTTGCGGAGATGGAGCTACTCTTCACCCAACGCTTTGCAAGTGCCAGTGAGCGTACCCCGATGACGGCACTGATCAATGCCAGGGTAAAACCCGGCGAGACATGGGTTCAGTACGCTATACGGTGGCGAAATCTATGGTCGAAGTGTGAGCAACGCATAGAAGAAGCTCCAGCGGTGGGAATGTTTGTTGGAACCCTTGATCCACAGGCAACCATCTCACAGTTCATGATGTTCTTCAAGCCGACTTCCTTCCAGGCTTTGATCGACAAATTGGCACAGATGGACCAGATGGGCCATAAACCCCCTCTCCCGAAGCCGGATCCCCGAAACGACAAAGGAAAGGGAAAAGCGATCGTCGTTGCTAATGCCCAACAACAACCGAACGATTCGAAGCCGGTTGCTCGTCCAAATAATACGCGCCCATACGTACCTCTTGAGGACAGGATGGGACGTGCTTACTCTTTCCCCCGTGATAAAACAAGGAGGTTATTCGAGCTGGCATTGCGCAACAGGCTCATAAATCTGCCAGATCCAAAACGTCCGTCACAACCGAGTGACGTCAACGATCCTAATTACTGCCCTTATCATAGAGTGTTGGGACACCCAATCGAAGACTGTTACGTTTTCAAAAATTGGCTTGAGAATCAATACCGTCAGGGCAAATTTGCGCTGTCTGACAAATGGAAGGTGAACCCTCCGCAGCCCCACACCTATAAGGGGACGAATACGCCGGGGGCAACATGCTCCGTTATTGAAGAGGCTCCCTGGGAGGTTGTATTATCGGCTAAAACGAGGAGAATGCTAAATGATCTTCAAACCTGCCCAGCGGTCAAGTGGAAGAACCCCTTGGAACCGCAGGTTATTGAAGGGATGTTGAAGCCACGACCGACTCCGAAGACCGATGGTAGTAGTTCAAGCGTTCATAGCCAGCCGTCAAAATCTTCGAAAAAGAAGAAGAAGAAATCTAAGAAGCCCGTGAAGCCTGGCGACAAGCGCACGGACTTACAAAAGCAAATCGATGCGCTGGATGAATATAACCAAAAGGCGCGAACTCCCATCACGCTCCAAGATTTCCTTGATCACGTCTTCCAAAAAGAAGGTGAAGGAGAAAGTTCATCGGATGAGTCTGACGAATATGTAGCAAGCTGTCATATGATCTCCCATTCGACCACGAACGATGAAGGAACTTCTGGCACTGAAACGCTGGGGACAAATGCCGAATCAAGAACCCCAGGGTTACCAGTTGAAATGATTAGCGCGTTTCTTAATGAAGCACGGTTGAAAAGCAAGGCTGATCGAGAACGCGAGACGGCTATATTCGAAAGGGCCAAGCGTCAGCGACTTGAGGAAGGAGCCGAAATGATCCCGTTGGAGCAAAATGCCTCCACCACTGACAAAAGCCAATTCAAGATAAAAAAGAAATTTACTAAGGCCATATCGATGGGCATGAAGCTACCACCCTCTGAAGAAAAAGTTACTGGCGCGGTAGAAATGCATCCCTCTTATTGCTTATACCATCAGAAGGTCTCACATTCCACCCAAGATTGCAAAGCTTTCAATGGATGGTGGCAAGGATACGTCGCTAATCGACAACGATTTAAACGGGAAAAACGTAAAATTCGCCGAGAGCAAAGAAATACGACTAAAGAACTTGAAAGAACTGCCGGCAATTGTCACATGGTTAACACTACCGGGTCACAAGTGCCTACATTTGGGAGCGACTCCGATGAAGAGCTAGAGCTTGGCCCCCTCTTCGAAGAATCCACTTCGGGAAAAGAAAAAGAACTGAAGGCCTGCGAGAATATACAGCTGCGCAATCGAACATTACCCGAAAAGAACCTCGGACCCTTGAATAAGAAAAACAAAGGGAAAGAGAAGGTCTCTGAAGACATCGCTTTGAATGACCAAGTTGCGGAAGAGTTAACCGCCAAGAATCCCCCAAAAAGGAATAAAGTAGATTACAATGTCTTGGCGCATCTGAGAAAGCTACCCTCACAACTCAGCATTCTCGATGCCCTATTGCTATCAAAAGAGGTGAGGGATTCTTTGATTAAGGCCCTACAGGATCCGGACCAGTTCCAAGCCTTCTTAGCCGAACAAAAGATGAAGGATGAATTGGAAGAGGTGCACACAGCCGACGTTGCTTTTGGTGATGAAGACCTTCTCCTCGGGACGTGTGAACACAATCGCCCCCTTTATGTCTCGGGATACTGCCATGACATAAAGATAGGAAAAATCTTGGTCGATAACGGATCGTCTGTCAATTTACTCAATGTGTGAGTGTTAAAGGAGATTTGCATGATTGTCCAACACCTCGCCCGGGACAAAATCACCATCTCCGGTTTTGACTCTCAATCCTCAAAGACTCTTGGATCTGTGATATTGACGTTACGCTTCGGGGTGCTCGTCACAGACATCAAATTCCATGTCATAGACGCCAAGACGTGCTACAATGCTCTGCTCGGCCGACCATGGCTACACGAATACAATATCATCCCTTCTACACAGCATCAGTGCATGAAGTATTCTAGGGACGGCCTCGAGTACACAGTGGCAGGAGAGTTGAATCCATTTTCCGTGAACGAAGTTCGCAAGTATGAAGATGCCAAATACTTCCTACCGAGTTTCGAAGACACGGAAAGATGTCACAAACCGGAGAACAAAACTAACGCAACCATCCCTGTCTTCGGCAGTGACACCGAGGATGAGGAGGATATAATTTATTCAGGTCCATCCCAGTCCACCAGGCCAGGACCATCTGTTCCTTCATTGATCTTCGGTAGTGACTCAGAGGATGAAGTTCATGCTGTATTCCCCGCTCGGCCCTCAATACAGATTTCCACTGATGAAGAGCGAAGTCTGCAGGTAACCATGGTGCCGCTTGAACATTACAAAGAACTGGATGCACTCGACACCAACAGCGTAGAAGAATTGCAGACATTCTATATCCCTCCCGGAAGAAAAGGCGAGAAGGCAATCCTATTCTACCGTTCTGAAGAAAACAAGGTGGAAAAAGAAATTTGGCATGGCGCGGATCCCACGCTCGACAAGCTTCAGCCTATCCGTCTTCCCAGATATTATACCGAAGGTTTGAAGAAACTGCTGAAACGCCAAGGGATGTCCTTCACACAGACCATCAGAAAAGCCAAATTCTATGACAAGGTCTGGAACGTTCTCGGAACTCAATGCAAACTGCCTAACGGGAGAACGGAAACAAAAGGGCTCGGGTACATTCGGCCAAAGAAACGGGAGTTAATAAACAGCTGTTATGCCATGTATGACTTTGATGAAGAAGCGGACGCTCAATGGGAAGACGCTAATCCTGAATCAGCAAGAGTTCCTGATGCAAGACCTCCCAGTCCATCGTCTGAAGACCAGAGGAGCAAACTTATAAAGGATGCGAGTCAAAAAGCCCGAGATGATCACGATCGTGAAATGGCAATCTATGAGAAAGCCAAGACACAGCGTCTCCTTCGACAGGCAGTAAAGAACGAAGATGTTACCCCACGTCAGCCTGCTACAAAAAGGGTTCGACGCGAAAGAGAAAACAAGTCGAGGGGCCAAAAAGGTGCTCGACAACCACAAGACAGAGCTAAGAAGCCACGCATACGAGAGTCGAGCGTTATTGACCTAGCCCTTATGAAGAAAATGGGTCGAGCATACTCGTTTCCTCGGAACAAAACAAGGAAAATACTTGATCTTGCTCTAAAACATCAAATGCTTACTCTGCCAGAGTCTAAACACCCTGAGCAAGCAGGCGAAGTCTCCAACCCAAATTATTGCTCTTACCATCGAGTAGTAGGGCATCCGCTTGAAGATTGTTTCACCTTTAAGAATTGGGCTGAAGACCAATATCAGCTTGGCAAATTCGCATTGTCTGACAGTTGGAAGGTAGCGCCGCCGCAAAAGCACGAACCCAAAAACACAAGAATAAAACCAACCCCGCATTGGGATTGGCAGAAAACTCGCACCTGTCATGTGATAACAACATTAAAAGAAGGGTCCGAGGACATGAACGACTTCCCTTGGTGCTTTGAAAACGGCAGTGATGAGGTAATCTCAGAATTTCCCCCAGCTCCGAAAGAACTGGAGGATGGAATCCACACCACTGCAGATAATCTCAAGAAAATTGAGTTGGGGACGGAAAATGACCCGCGACCAACATTCATCAGCGAGCTGTTATCTGAAGAAAGGGTGACTGCGTTGAAAGATGTGCTTCTACAACACAAAGATTGCTTCGCGTGGAACTATTCCGAAATGCCGGGACTAGATCCAGAAATTGCTGTACACAAATTGGCGATATCCCCGGACATCAAGCCAGTCAAACAGGCGCCAAGAAGAATGCGACTCGAGCTTGAGATGAGCATCAACGCCGAAGTCAAAAAGCTGATAGACTCTGGCTTCATCCAGGAAGTTCAATACCCTGAATGGATCGCTAACATCGTCCCAGTGATGAAGAAAAATGGGACAGTGCGCATATGCGTAGACTTTCGGGATCTTAATAAAGCCTGCCCAAAAGATGATTTCCCAGTGCCAGTTACTGAACTTATGATAGACAATACATCCACTCATGAGGTTTTCTCCTTCATGGACGGCTCGTCGGGGTATAACCAGATAAAAATGCATCCCGAAGACCAGAAGCACACAGCCTTCAGGACTCCTCTTGGTATATTTTGTTATAAAGTGATGCCCTTCGGTTTGAAGAACGCCGGTGCTACTTATCAGAGGGCCATGACAAAGATCTTCGACGACCTTATACACGAAATCGTTGAATGCTATATCGACGATCTCGTGGTTAAAAGCAAATCATACGGGGAACATCTCGAGCATCTGAAGACTGTATTTCAACGCCTTCGGCAGTACAACCTGAAGATGAATCCTCTTAAATATGCGTTTGGGGTCTCCTCGGGCAAATTCCTGGGATTCGTTGTTCGACACCGAGGTATTGAAATAGATCCGTCAAAGATTAAAGCAATCATGGAAATGCCTCCGCCGAGGACTCTCAAACAGCTGCGGTCTCTCCAAGGGAAACTCGCATACATACGGCGATTTATAGCCAACCTCTCAGGAAAATGCCGGCCATATAGTCACCTGATGAAGAAAGGAACCCCATTCGTTTGGGATCAAAAATGCCAGGGCGCACTAGACGAGATCAAGCAGTACCTGCAGAACCCGCCGGTGTTGGCTGCCCCGGTTAAGGGGAAGCCTCTTATTCTTTATACAACCGCCCTCGAAGGTTCCTTAGGCGCATTATGGGCACAAGAGAACGATCAAGGGAAAGAAAGGGCGCTCTACTACTTAAGTCGAGTGCTGCTGGGGGCAGAAAGCAACTATTCTCCCATTGAAAAACACTGCCTAGCATTGATCTTCGCAATAACAAAGCTTAGGCACTATGCGTTGGCGCACGAGGTCCGTCTGATTTCAAAAGTGGACCCTCTCAAATATTTAATGTCAAAAGCCATATTGACAGGACGACTCGCCAAATGGGCCCTGCTCTTGATGGAATTTTCCATAACATATCAACCTCTCAAGGCAGTAAAAGGCCAGGCCATCGCTGACTTCCTTGCCGAGCATCCCATACCTGCTGACTCTCCTTTAAACTGCGATTTGCCAGACAGACATGCATTTGACGCAATCGACAGTGGTGATACCCGTTGGGAGCTTTACTTCGATGGAGCGTCTTCTATGAAAAAGCACAAACAAAGTACGCCAACGATTAAATCGGGGGTGGGACTCATCTTCGTGACTCCCCAAGGAGGAATAATGCGCTTCGCCTTCTCCTTAACGGAACCAAGAACGAATAATGAAGCTGAATATGAGGCTTTGATAGCAGGCCTCGAGATCGCCATTGACATGGGAATTGAGAGCCTCCTCATATACGGGGACTCCCAACTGGTTGTCAGTCAGGTGAACGGCGATTACCAAACATGTAAACCGGAATTGGTAAAATACGGTGAAAAAGTGCAACAACTGCTAACCCAAATTCCCTCCTACACGTTGGAAAGCATACCGCGCGCGGAAAACAGCAAAGCAGACGCACTAGCCAAACTTGCTAAAGAACTGGCTGACGAGAACCTCGACGACGTTAGAATCGTGGTGCAAAGCCGTCGAGTGCTCGCCCCAACAGAAATATCTCCGGAATCGTCTGAAGAAAAAGGAGCGAAAGAGGAGACAACCCTGCAAGTAAAAGATTGGGAAAATACCGGGGACTGGAGAGAAGTCTTCATAGATTACTTCAAGTTCCACCGAATACCTGAAGAAGCGCCACAAGACATCAGCTCACGAAACGAGCTCTGTCTTTCGCCTTCGTCAATGATACTCTGTACAAGAGGTCATTCGATTCTCTGTGGTTGAGATGCTTAGGACCTGACGAAGCGAGAAGGGTCGTCCAAGAAGTTCACAACGGACTCTGCGGTTCCCACCAAGCAGGCCCTAAGATGAAGTTAAAGATAAAGCGGATGGGCTACTACTGGCCCACGATGATGCAGGATTGCCTAGAATACGCTAGGCAATGTCATTCATGCCAAATTCATGGAGACTTCATCCATCAGCATCCCAATCCACTGCATCCAACAGTGGCTAGTTGGCCATTCGAAATGTGGGGAACTGACATAGTCGGTCCTATCGAACCAGCATCGTCCAAGGGACATCGTTTCATCTTGGCGACGACTGATTACTTCTCCAAATGGGCAGAGGCGGTACCGTTGAGGGAAGTGAAGACGGAGAATATTCTCCATTTCTTCAAAACGCATGTCATATATCGGTTTGGAACTCCGCGACGGATCATCTCCGATAACGGGCCAGCCTACCGAAGCCATAAAATTAGCCGATTCGCACAGCAACATAATATAGACTGGAGATATTCCTCAGTTTATAATCCGCGAGCTAACGGTCTAGCTGAGGCCTTCAACAAGACCTTGACAAAGATCATAAAGAAAACAGTATCCCGAAACAAGAAAGACTGGCACGAGAGGCTGCAAGAAGCTCTTTAGGCGTATCGAACTACGTTCAAGACAGCCACAAAAACAACGCCATACGCGTTGGTGTTTGGGACGAAAGCAGTACTCCCTCTCGAAATAGAATTACCCTCTTTGCGAGTGGCAGTTCACTATGAGCTGACGGATGAAGAAAATGCTCACCTCCGACTTGAAGAGCTTGACGCCCTCGATGAAATCCGGCTTCTAGCACAGCAAAATTTGGAAGCTTATAAAGTAAAGATGACGCGCTCATATGAAAGATTGAGCCGCCCGAGGACATTCCACCAAGGCGAACTCGTGCTAGTCGTCAAAAGGCCCATGGTCCCCAATCGCGCCAAGCGGGGAAAGTTTGAGCCAAACTATGAAGGACCGTACATCATTGATAAGGTCTACCAGGGCGGGGCCTATCTACTCATGGACATGCACGGTGAAAGGCCTTTCAGGCCAATAAACGGTCGCTTCTTAAAGAAATACTACGCTTAATGAGCCACAGCCTAGGTCAATGGTAGATGACGACGACTATGTCCGCTCGCTATCTTCCTAAGCTCAAGCTTTATAAGCAGCAGCCGACCCTCTCAACGGCGGACCGAAATGTCTTTAAACTAATAGCAGACCGAAACGTCTTTAAACTACTACCGCAGCATCTTTAGGCTGACGAGATAAAAAAAAAAAAAAGAAAAAAGAAAAAAGAAAAAAAAAACGGTATGTCCATAAGCAAAAAAGGGCACGGATGAAAACCTGAAAGGGCTCTGTGAGTAAAAACAGTAGGACTACCGGCGAATGTTTGCGAAAACCCGAAAGAGCGCAACTTCGTTAAAGAACCCTTACAGAGTCCTCTCGACCCTGTAAGGAGAAACCACCTGCGTGAGATCCTTACGACTTACAAGGGAACAACACACTTAGGAATCCCCACGATTCCTAAGGAGAAAACACACTTGCGAGATCCTCACGACTCGTAAGGAGAACTCTCTTATGGGACCCTCACGGCTCATGAGATTTGAAAGTCTTAAGTTACAGAAACCTAAACCTGTGCTTAAGCAAGCCCCCACAAACTTCCAATATTGCCCTACAAGTGGCTCAATATTGACCCTTGTATACAATCCACGGGCGCGAATAAACATTTCCCTAATCAAGTCTCATCCGAGACTGGGGATATGTTCGCATGATGAACAACCCTTATAAGTCCTCTCGACTTACAAGGAGAAAACCCTCCTGTAGGATCCTTACGACTTACAGAGGAAACGAACACTTAGGAATCCTCACGAGTCCTAAGAAGAAAATACACCTACAAGATCCTCACGACTTGTAGGGAGAAATAACTTCGTGAAACCCTTACGGCTCATGAAGTCAAAAGCCTTAACCGACAGGACCCTAACCCTGGTCGCTAAGCCACCTTTGTTCGACATCGACAGAGGCAGATGATGATTCGCTCCTGGTAATATCCCAGTTGTAGCGGTGCTGATGCCGAAATCGGTTTACAGCGAAAAGCCAATGAGCCGCACATGCATATGAAATAGCCGAAATGATAGGGCAACTTGCAATAAAAAGCAGCAAGTAAAAATGTATGCATGCAAAATAGCCGAAATGATTGGGCAACTCGCAATAAAAAAAAAACAACGAGTAAAAATAAAATAAATAGCCGAAATGATTGGGCACCGCAAAAAATAGCCGAAATGATTGGGTAATCGCGACCTTCGCGATATAAAAGCTGAAATGATAGAGCATCACGGAGATAAAACAAAAAAAAAAAAGAATGATGATAAAACTCTGGCCCTACAGTTAAGATCACATCGATCCCTGTACACAATCCAAGGGCGCAAACAAAGAAGAAACCATACTTCCCCAGCGGATTCCGTCGAACGACGAAGCCAAACCTCAACGGTTCATTTCAACCGAAGAAGCCAGCAAACTTCTCAACTCACGGATACAAACACTCCTTGACGAGAGCCTTCTGATCCGCGTCGACTCGCAGAGCCACCAGCGCCTCCGTGGGAACCATCGACTCGTTTCAAACCCCAAGGACACAAATAATCCTTGGCGCTTGGGAAACAAATAATCCCTCGCAAAACTTCTCAACTCACGGATACAAACACTCCTTGACGAGAGCTTCCTGATCCGCGTCGACCTGCAGAGCCACCAGCGCCTCCGTAGGAACCATCGACTCGTTTCAAACCCCAAGGACACAAATAATCCTTGGCGCTTGGGAAACAAATAATCCCTCGCAAAACTTCTCAACTCACGGATACAAACACTCCTTGACGAGAGCTTCCTGATCCGCGTCGACCTGCAGAGCCACCAGCGCCTCCGTGGGAACCATCGACTCGTTTCAAACCCCAAGGACACAAATAATCCTTGGCGCTTGGGAAACAAATAATCCCTCGCAAAACTTCTCAACTCACGGATACAAACACTCCTTGACGAGAGCTTCCTGATCCGCGTCGACCTGCAGAGCCACCACTGCCTCCGTAGGAACCATCGACTCGTTTCAAACCCCAAGGACACAAATAATCCTTGGCGCTTGGGAAACAAATAATCCCTCGCAAAACTTCTCAACTCACGGATACAAACACTCCGTGACGAGAGCTTTTCTGACTCACATCTCGGGCAGTAAGGATTCAAAAACTTGCTTCCTGAACAATGGGACCCTGCAAGTCAATCCTAAATGGTCTCTTGCATACTATTCACGGGTCTCACTCTCTGAAGTCGATTCTCGACAAAGAGGGAAACAACCGCTTACGAGCCCTCTCGACTCGTAAGAAGGGCAATGGGATCCTGCAGGTCAATCCTAAATGGTCTCTTGCATACTATTCACGGGTCTCACTCTCTGAAGTCGATTCTCGACAAAGAGGGAAACAACCGCTTACGAGCCCTCTCGACTCGTAAGAGGGAGAAATTCTCTCATAAGATCCTTTCGACCTATGAGAGAAAACCACACTTGGGAATCCTCACGATTCCTAAGGAGAAAGTCCACTTACGAGATCATCTCGATCCGTAGGGAGAAAAGTCTCTATGAGACCCTCACGGCTCATAGAGTTGAAAAGTCTTAGGCAGCAGATCCGAACCTGCGGCCTAAGCCATCGTTATATCTTGAAGAAACCAAAATGCTTACTCTGTTACCTGTCAATCATGTTTATCAAGACAGCATGCTGATAATAAGAGAAGGGAGAAAGCAAAGAAATAATACAAGACATTGCAAAAAATGTGTATCTTTATTTATTAACTCAATCAAGTACATGGCGAATCATATAAAAGAATAAAGAATGTATACATCTTATTCAAAAAAGAAAATTACAAGTATATTGATACAATGGCAGTTATTGGGAAGGAAGCGTCTTGCATAGGTGTAGCAATCGCTCGCAGATGTCCTTCCATGCCTTCTCTTGATCGGCTACCACCGCCAGCTCTGCCTCCACTTGGGCTCGTTGCCGCAAGACCACTGCAAGCTGCTCCCTCACGCCCTGATAAGCAGCCTCCCGACTTGGGATATGGCGCTCAGCCACGTCAAGCTTCCTCTTTAAGTTTAGCCCATGGGAGATGCGCTCCAAGAGACCCTCAAAGATAGTCTTCACTTGGGCAGCATTTGCCTCAACCTCAGCGCGCAGATGGGCCGTTTCGTTTGAGGTCTTTTGGCATTCCCTTAGTCTCCGAGCTGCTTCTTGCTCCAAGTGGCGGGAGTGCGAAGTGCTTTGCTCGAGCCAAGTTGTGCGTTGGGCGCTCAGAGCTAAAACTTCGGGAGCAGGACGCGTCAACTCCAGCCGATACAAGCAGGCCTCGATCTCCCTGCAGTGGTTAACCCAAGATTCAACGACGCCCTCGTCATGAAAAGTTACGAGCGCCGCTAACATTGGGTTAACATCCGCAGCGAAATCGACAGCAGAAGGGAGAGCGTCCATGCTGAGCTCTTCAATATACCCGCTCAGCATGCCTAGACTCATCACCGCACCCTTTGAAGACGGACGTCTCAGAAAGGGACCTGCCGGTAAAAGGACGCGAGCCGCGAAGGGGACCGGAATCGGAACAATAGCTGCAAAACAAAACAGGGTTAAGCGATGGTTCAAAAGATGTTAAAGGATTACCAAAAAGGGGATCTACTATACCAGCAGCAACGGACGGCAGAGCCGGAAGGGCCGGTAGCACGACAGGGCTTACATCCCCTCCTTCGATTTGTGGCACTACAATAAAGAAAAGGAAAAGTCAGAAATCATCCCATTGCTAGAAAAAAGGAGTCAATAAAGATATTACCGGCGCCACTAGAAGGAGAAGCGAGTTCGGATGGGAAAGAAAAGTGCGGGAGCAACACTTGATACAAGTGATCAAAAAGCACTCCTGCAAAGGCACAATGGTGTAACGTTAGTACAAAAGCCGCATTTTTGAAAGATTAATACATGAGTCGTAAATCTATACCTTCCAACATCCGTGACGGTACAAGGGAAGACGAGGAGGTGACTACTGCCAAAGCAGTAGTTGACGGTGCCCCCTCGAGCAATGGAGCATCGGTACTGGCCGCACCTGCAAGAACAAGTTTGTTAGAAGAGATCACAAGATATATAAAAAAAAAAAGGGGAAATGCTGGTGATAAAAAAAAATTTTACCTGACGAGCTGCCAGCAGAAACTGAGGCGGTCCCTTCCTCCACCGACGGAAGACCACCGCCTGTAGCTTCATCACCTGACTCAAGGGGAACCGTTGTTATGCTCTCAAGCTCTGCAGGCGGCGGGGAACCATAGACAGGGAGGGCCAAGATAGGAACATTGCCAGATTCCTGAGAAGGAGCGCCTAGCTCGTCCTCAGGAATCATGGCCGCCTCACCTGCTGCTCCCTCAGGATCAGCGATTACAGCTGCCCCGTCCATCGGCACCATGAGGTCCCCAGCCTCAAGTACCTCGCCCTCTACCGCCTTCGGCTCGGTCGAGACAGTCATCTCATCTGCCGCCACTTCAGGTACGGCATCAATGACTTTCTCCGCGGTAGGTTCCTCAATCTCGGCTCCAGGCCCCATGGCCTCGACAAAGTTGTCCACTGTCGGTTCGGGTTCGGCGAGTACCGCTTCTTCCGCTCCCTTGGGTTCGACGGTCGTCTCCGCCTCCCCCTCAGTTGGACTTGACCCTGCAAGATGAGATATGTATAAGCCAATAATTTTACAAGTCATACAACAAGGCTCTGAAAGGAGTACTACCTGAAGCGGATTTATCATTAGCGTTCCGAACCGCGCGTGCAACTTGCCGATGAGCGGTAGACAGAGCCACAGGGGGCTCTTCAGAAGGAGTACTAGCGTGAGGAACAGTGCTAGGGCCCGCTCCTGCGGCCAGAGCAGCTCTGCGCGCCTTAGCTTCGCGTCTGGACCGCTTCCGCTCCTCTTGAGCCGATGAGACGGATGCCATCAGAGCTTCCTTGAGCGAAGCCTCCTCATCCGTGTAGAGGGATGCCTCCAGATTTTTCAGAGCATCCCTCGTTGTTGCATCAAGCCGAGGCTCTTGCGGCAGCTTCGACGGAGCTGGGACTTCGATGACGGGCTTGGGAAGGGTCCTTGCGCCGATTAATACAACCCCTATAAAGAAACAAGAGAAGGTCAGGTCGACTATCATAAAAAGATAACAAACTTTCCTTATAAAAGAGAAAGGGATAAAACATACCGACGCTTGCCAGGGCACGTTTCTTCTCCTCCTCTTGGAAGGTCTTCAAGGATGCAGCGATAGCATCTTCAGTGGAGATACCTGTTAAAAAAGGGAGCAAGAGTTAGTTAAATGTAACAATATAGAGTGCAATGAGATAACAAATAAGGCGTCTGATGATTACCGGACTCGGCGAGTTTACTCAGCATCGCTTCGAGCCTCGCTGATCGCTCTGATTCTGCAATGGCGGCGGCTAGGTTGGTGTCCTCAGGATCCACCACGAAACCCTCGTTGCTGCCGTACTCACATATAGTCTCGGCAGGATGAGCCGCGGGCTCTAAGTTAAGAATCGCGTCGAGGGATAAGGTGGACTTCTTCTTCTTTTGTTCACCAGCCTTGGATCCACCCGGAGCAGCTTTGCGCTTGCCAGTTTTGGTAGTCACTTTCGGGCGGCGAGTCCCGATGTCTACTCCTGCACCCGACTCCGGCGATGCCGCTTTAACCGTCTCTGTCGGAGCACGGGGTGCCGTTGGGGCATCCACCGTAGTAGGCAGTGGCAGTCCACGCGGAGGGGCCAACACCCGTGGTCGATCAGCTCCGGCCTCTTTCGTCGGAAGGATAACCTGAACCCTGGGCTGCAATGGAGCCTTGCGATTGCCGCCGGGAGGCGCAGCCCTACGATCGACCAATAGACGTTTCTCCATCAAGATGATTGGGCCCATCGCGTGCGCGTACCAGGCCACGTATGAATTGAGTATCTTAGGGGTACAGCTGGGCTCACTGATAAAAAAGTAGGAGCCTGTATTGAGCCGGATGAAGTGATGCATCGCATTCCGTACTCCCTCTGGACCGATTGCAGGTGTTCTCAAGAAGGCTTCCAACGGGACTCCTTGGTTATAACTCGATTGCCGGGCAAATCGATGCGGGTTATACCTCATGAAGAGGGCCGTTTCATTCTGCCTAAATACCAAGTAACCCGGCCGAATGGAATAAAGGTGGAGGATTTCCCGAGCCTTCAACACGGAGACACCGCCCTTAAAGTCATCACGCAGCGGCACCACCGACTTAGTGGTCTCGGAACCCATGGTGATGACCTTATCCACAAAAGAGGTCTTCGCCCCGACTAGATGCGAACGCAGAAGCAGTCCCCTAGACTCCCGCGGAGGTGCAAACACGATGGAAGCCCCGATCAATCGTATGATTCTTGGAAATATGAATCTCTCAAAGAATGGAGGAGTTTTGTGGGCACCAAACACTCCTCGAACATGCAGCTCCATCCAAGAAGTGAAGTAATGCATCGGGAAGTTAGCAGGCTGCACCCCAGGTTCATTAGCGTCCGCCGCTACGCTAAGTCCATTGTAGAGGTGAGCCAACCCGGCGATCCCCACTGATAACTGTAGACCGGCCACCATTTGATGCGCCGGGTAAAAGACAGAAGACCTCATGAGGCGTGGGTGCATGGGAAGCGCGAAGCTGCACAGCCACAGACCTAAGAACCCGATGAAGAAGGTCTCCTCATCCATGCCAGGAACGGCGATCTCTGAGAAAGGAACGCTAGCAGTGCCGGGAAGGTAAAAACTTCGCTGATCAATTTCCGATGAAGGTCGGCGGTCCAGGCCGAAACCAAAAGGATCAGCAAGTTGGGCGAACTTCTCACCTTGCTTTGATAAAAATTCCGGGCGAATAAAACGAGCAATGAAGTCCGCAAAACTAACTCCTCGGTCGCCCAATTCCAAATGAAGCTCCTCGTAAATCTCCAACACCCTCACCAGGCCCGGATGCTGATGCTGGATGGCATTTTCCGGAGTCAAGTCGAGTACCACTTGCTTGGTGGCAAAGACGTACTCATCAGGAGGAAGCAGCTCTTCGTAGTGCTCCCCCCTCGCCGGTAAACCAGAAAGCTCAACGAATTCCTCTAGAGAAATTGAAACTTCCCTATCCGCTGCCAGGAAAGTATGCGTGGGGATATTCCATTGTTCGATGAAGGCCTTTGTCCACCACGTTGGAGGAGTAGGATACTCGAAAAGCGAGACGTAGACGGCGGAATATAAACCTATCTTCGTCAGGTGAGCTCTTTTCGCCGCTAAAATGTACCGGGCCCATGGCAGGTATCCAGCAAGCGGTCGCGGATTTAATCCAATATTGTAAGCCTGTCCCCAAGGGCGCGCTTCACCCTGACAGATTCGCCTTCCTAAGATATCTATGGCCGGCGGCGGCTGTACCGGAATAGCGCCGATTGCAGGCTGGAGAAGGTCGTCTGAATTCCAATTTTTTACCTCCACGGCATACTCCACCGGGGGTTTGTCCGCATAGGGGATCGTAACTATGGGTTCGGAAGGCGAGGCGGAACTAAAACTGCGGCGGCCTTGGATAATCTGGCTATACCACCTTCCCCATAGGTGAAGTCTCTTGCACTCAGGATCGTGATCTTTGATCAGAGCAAACACCACCCGGTCCACTGGTGCATGTGGGAACCCTCCTTCTGAGCGAACAAAGGGGAAAGACAAATCTTCAGACATGTTTCCTGTAGATAAAAAAAAAAAATAATAACAACTGTTAGTGTTCCAATGCTTCACATTTCAAAGGCATACATCACACTGCAATGCAGTGGGTTGGGGACCAAAGGGGGACCCACAAAATCAAGATGACGGCGCATCATTTGATAAGACAGTCCCATCATTGGATGAGACTGTCAGTTAATAAAAAGGACCCCCAAGAGAATATCCTCACTGGGGGATCTCTAGAGACAAGGAGAAAATCTCCTCTTTTCAGAGCAAAGCTCTGTCACAGAGTGACACTTGTCAAACTCCTGTTTCAAAAGAATAAAACTTCTTAAAAAAAAAGAGAGCCTAGCTCTGTAGCAGTAATAAAAATTTATAACCAAGGATTAAAATTTTGGGATCTTAAAGATCCATGGAAACTTTTAAAAAGTTTTTTAATTGACCTATGAGCAGGGCTCTGTTCATGGGTTAAAACCTAAGAACAGAGTCTCTGCAAATTTTTGAGAGCAAGGCTCTGTGAATAAAAACCCCAAAGGGGTTTCCTTTAGATCAAAGATCTATAAGAGCAAGGCTCTGTTGAAGAAACCCCAAAGGGGTTTCCTTTAGATCAGAGATCTATAAGAGCAAGGCTCTGATTATTTAAATTTGATTTAAATTAAATTAATTTACCTAAAATGGTTCTGAAGTTAGAACTTAGAAGTTCTTAAGGAAATCACAAGAGCAAGGCTCTGAAGTTTTAAACAAGAGCAAGGCTCTGGGTAAAAATTCTTGAGAATGGTAAAAATTACCAAGGACCAAGGGTCCTATTTATAGGCGCCTGCGCCTGTTCACCTGACCCGTCGATCCGATGGTCAGGATCTTGCCACCGCTGCACTCACGTGCGCGCCACGTGAGCGCAACGGTGGGGGGGCATCTGTTTCCCCCAATCAGAGCAAGGCTCTACTGAATTTTGAAAATTCAAAATTTGAAGCAACACTTCGGTTTCCGTGCGCAGTGCGCAATTTGCCACGTGGCAGAAGCCAATTCGGCAGCGTAACGCCCGAGACGGTGCGTCCCATCAGAGCAAGGCTCTTCAGAAAACGTAATTAAAGACTTAACTGCGCAAATGCATGGCAGCGCGACACGTGTCTGCGCAGTTGCGCAATCGCAACTGCGCAAGCGCACGGATGCGCGACACGTGTCTGCGCAGTTGCGCAATCGCAACTGCGCAAGCGCACGGGTGCACGACACGTGTCTGCGCAGTTGCGCAATCGCAACTGCGCAAGCGCTCGGATGCGCGACACGTGTCTGCGCAGTTGCGCAACCACAACTGCGCAAGCGCACGGATGCGTGACACGTGTCACACGCTGGTGAGTTGCGCAGCAACTGAATGAAGATTTAGACAAATCTTTTCTGTTCTCCTGTAAAACAGGAACCCTTGGATCAGAGATCCAATGGTGGGAAAATTCCCAAAATTATTCAGGAAAGATTTTGTTAACAAATCCAACAAATTGGTGGGCACTATAAATAAGACCCCAGGCCTCATTCAAAGATCATCAGATAATCAATCATCATCGAGAGAGGGAAAAAGCTTCTGAAAAAAGAGAGCTCTTGAAGATTAATCAAGAACAAAAAAAAAGAAGGTAAAATTTCTGAAGAACAGAAAATAAAAAGATAAATAGTGCCTTGCACTTGATATGAACCCTTGGTTCTAAAAAAAATAAAAGAATAATAAATAGTGCCTTGCACTTGATATGAACCCTTGGTTCTGTGAAAAGAAAACAAGAAGAAAAACTTGTTTTCTTTTAATCTAAATGTAGATCAAAAGTGCTATGCACTTTTGTTTCTTCAATCAGAAGATTCTTGAGTTCCTGCAACTCATTATTTAAAAGGGCCTGGCCCAAATCAGAAATAAAAGGGTAGAGCCCTATTTAAAAAAAAATTCTTGAGGGCCTGGCCCAAATCAGATCACAAAAATAAAAGGGCAGAGCCCTATTTGGAAAATTCTTGAGGGCCTGGCCCAAATCAAATCATACAAAGGGCAGAGCCCTGTTTGGAAATGCTTGAGGGCTTGGCCCAAATCAAACTGCAAGAATAAAAAGAGGCAGAGCCCTGTTTAGATTGATTCTTTTAATCGGGCAGAGCCTAAAATAAAAATTGGACTTAACCCAATCCTGGCTGTAAGTCCTTAAATTAAATGCCTCTCACAAACTAAGTCACGACCGGTTCGAGGGTACATCTCCGAACTCCTTTGACATCTGTCGTTGTAATTCCTCAACGACGTCAAAGAGGCGACGAGTCCCAACGACCACTCATCTAATATCGGACCGAAACGTCCCTAAACTAATATTGGACCGAGATGTCCCTAAACTAATATCGGACCGAAACGTCCTTAAACTAATATCGGACCGAAACGTCCCTAAACTAATATTGGACCGAGATGTCCCTAAACTAATATCGGACTGAAACGTCCTTAAACTAATATCGGACCGAAATGTCTCTAAACTAATGACGGACCGAAACGTCCCTAAACTAATAATGGACCACTACGTCCCTAAACTGGCGACGGACCGAAACGTCCCTAAACTAATAATGGACCACTACGTCCCTAAACTGGCGACGGACCGAAACGTCCCTAAACTAATATCGGACCGAAACGTCCCTAAACTAATATCGGACCGAAACGTCCCTAAACTAATGACGGACCACTACGTCCCTAAACTGGCGACGGACCGAAACGTCCCTAAACTAAAATCGGACCGAAACGTCCCTAAACTAATGACGGACCACTACGTCCCTAAACTGGCGACGGACCGAAACGTCCCTAAACTAATAATGGGCCACCACGTCCCTAAATTGGAACATGGACCGCTACGTCCCTAAACTGACACCATAGGGCCCAAACGCTCTTTTGTCGGATCTAAACGGTCCCGTCTAAGTTGATCTTAACCCCAAATACGGCTAACGCGTCCTTAGACATCTAAATAAACAATAAAACCCCAAGTCAACTTTGGTTCAAGGGTACATCTCTGAACTCCTCAGACGCCTGTCGTTGTAATCCCTCAACGACGTCGGAGAGGTGACGAGTCCCGACGCCCAGATAATTAAATCAGTCACTATGTTAAGTCGATCTTAGTCTAGAACATGACTAATGTATCCTTAACAAAGGTTTAAGTTGATCTTAGCCGCAATGCGACTAATGCATCCTTAAACTAAAAAACACCAAATTCAAATCTAAGCAAACACGGATTTGGACTAATCCACGTCCTACGGGCGACGACATCACTAAGTCTCCGTATACAATCCACGGGCAACCACAAACAAAATAAACATACACGACACGAAGTGAAATTCTGGAGAAGGAGAAAGTTGTTATCGCAACGCGATAGCGTAATTAACTGCAGGGGCTTGCGCCTGCAGGGAAGAGCGTCCCCACAATCAAAAACCCCTCACCCTGAGGGGGAATCTGACAAAGTCTGCTACATCGGCCGCATCCGTCTAAACCTCCGATACTCGGTGCCATAAATCAACTTGGCATCTTCGGAGAGATAAACGGATAAAACCAAATAGCATCTGCCCCGAACCTCAGGCACGGACGCGAAGTCTGTGCGCCGCCGTTCGGAGGGGAACATGGACGGACTCGCCGAGAACTCCCAGATGGTATTATACCTCACGTCAGATGGCAGTTCTCTGGTGACACTGGTACAGAGTAGTCTGTTGACCCGAGATCGTCATAGAGTCTTGTGTGGTTCCCACTGTGCTTTGATTTCCACCTTACCACGTCCAAGAGGGCGTGCAAAACGGTGGTTTTTGGGTACAGTCCCGAGTCACATGGAGGCAATGAGCGATAGGAGGGGATTCGTCTCTTCCGGTATAGGGAGTTGATATTGCGCTGTGTTCGATTGGCTATAACAGGAAATCCCTGGCCAGGGTTGCTGAGATTTACTGGTAAGTGTTACCAGTAGTTTCTCGAATTGTTATAGACCTCATATCGACACGACTTATCGAGCTATTGGGGTCTGACGTTTACCACCCCTAGGCGAGATATGCGACATATCAGACGATCAGACCGGACTGTACGGTAGTGTTACTGGTTAGATTCACTGGAGTGTGAGCGGGCTTGCTTGTCGATCTTCTGATCGCTCAATACCCGGGTGGCCGTTACGTTTAGCAGACTGCTTGCGGCTTGTGGGTGCTTGATATGATCATCACCTGCTGCCGGCGTATTGACGAGTCTTTAGAGTCCTACACAGAGGTTTCCTGGCTCAAGCGAAATGAAATAGGAGCGCATATGAGATATGTGCGGGACCAAGAATAATGCGTGTATGTGATACCGTATTCTATTCTCGCGATGAATGTGTCGAATGGTTGTATGCGATATAACCTAGTTATCGAATCGAGGATTGATTCGATAAATCGATACAAAGGATATTAGTCGGTTATATGCGATATGACCGGATCGTTAAATCAAGTGTTGATTTAATGATTTAATGTATAATTATATATTTGATATATTACTTTGCATTAACTAATATTGGTTCACTTTAAATGGATTTTCTCGCTCGGATGTGCGCATTGCATATGCGATATGATTTTGTGCATTTGCTTGTATCATGTTTGATGATGCATGCAAACTTGGGTTTGTGCAAAGATTGAACCATGGTTTTATGAGTGGTTAGGGTTTATTATTTTCTTATTCATTTATTTTAATTTAGTTATTCATTTGGAAAAAGAAAATGAGTGAGAAAATGGTGGCTTTTCTTTGTATGTACATGAAGCTTCATGAAGCTTTCATGAAGTCACCATTTTTGTCTCATGTTCAAACCTAACCACTCCACTTAACTATAGTTCTCTCTCTACACTTAACTATGGTAAGAGTTATGATAAGAATGATTTTCTTTTCTATTTTGAATTATTCTTATCATAACACTTATCTTCTTCTTCATCTTCTTCAAAGAAGAAAAGCTTTCTTCATCAATGGTGGATTGATGATTTGAGTGAGAAATCCGATTCTAAAATGAACCCAACTCCTATTTCTTCATCCTCTACCTCTTGCCAAGTTGTAGAGTGTGTTTTCTTCACAAGTTTCTTGACTTGGTGAAGTCGGAGCTTGATTTAGCGATGCCTCGACGTAGATCATCTTCGGCATGGACATCGACGACCTAGCTCGCCATTTCTCCGACGAAGCCGACGCTAGAGCCCGGGAATTTATTTGGACAGCGAGGGGTCTTCGTTGTGGAGCTATGGAGGTGGAGCACCGGATATACAAAGGTTGTATTTCCGTATTCTCTTAGTTAAGTGTTAACTAGATTTCATTTTCGCCTAGATTTCTAGCCGACGATCCGTAGTCGGGTTTCTCGGCACCTAGATTTTTTGAAATTGGCATGGTTGATGCCTTGTGAGACCTCATTAGGGTGTCTAGGAACCCAACAGCTTTGTCATGTGCGAATCTTGTTGGAGGAAGAACGCTGTCGTGACATCTCGTCTGCTGTATCGAGACGAACGTCGAGGTAGTGACCACTCCACGCTGGTGTGGGATGATCTTTGATGGTCTTTCAGGCTTTATATGACTTGCCGTTAAGACGTTGAAGCTAGGAATTTGGCCTTCTCTTCGTTTGCTGGCATTGTGTCCTCTGTATCGAGACGGATGTCGTGGTTGTCTCTAGGTTGCTGGTGAACCGTCGAGGTCTGGAACCAGGGATTTTGCCGTGACTCCTTTCGGTGATATTGCGTCTGCTGTGTCGAGACGAATATCGAGGTGTTGATCACTCCATGTTGGTGTGAGACGATCTCTGATTGTCTTTCCGGTTTTATATGACTTGCCGTTAAGACGTTGGAGCTAGGAATTTAGCCTTCGCTTCGTTTGCTGGCATTGCGTTTAGTGTATCGAGACGAATGTCATGGTGGTAATCACTCCATGTTGGTGTGAGGACCAGGATCCTCTCTGGACGTTTCCCACGGGGTCGCAGAGTGATGTTATCCGCGTTCCACGTGACCAGGAATTTTGCTCTAGATGCTTCACAAGGGTTCACTGCGGTGTTACGCGAGGACTAGGCTCCGCTCTGGATGCTTCGCACGGGTTCACTGCCGTGCTCTGCGAGGACCGGGATCCGCTCTGGACGTTTTCCACGGGGTCAAAGAGTGACGTTATCCGTGTTCCACGTGACCATGAATTTTGCACTAGATGCTTCACACGGGTTCACTGCCGCGTTGGGCGAGGACTAGGCTCTGCTCTGGATGCTTCACACGGGTTCACTGACGTGTTCTGCGAGGACCAGGATCCGCTCTAGACGTTTTCCACGGGGTCAAAGAGTGACGTTATCCGTGTTCCACGTGACCAGGAATTTTGCACTAGATGCTTTACACGGGTTCACTGCCGCGTTGGGCGAGGACTAGGCTCCGCTCTGGATGCATCACACGGGTTCACTGCTGTGTTCTGCGAGGACCAGGATCCGCTCTGGACGTTTTCCACGGGGTCAAAGAGTGACGTTATCCGCGTTCCACGTAACCAGGAATTTTGCACTAGATGCTTCACATGGGTTCACTGCCGTGCTCGGCGAGGACTAGGCTCCGCTCTGGATGCTTCACACGGGTTCATTACCGTGCTCTGCGAGGACCAGGATCCGCTCTGGACGTTTTCCGCGGGGTCAAAGAGTGACGTTATCCGCGTTCCACGTAACCAGGAATTTTGCACTAGATGCTTCACACGGGTTCACTGCCGCGTTAGGCGAGGACTAGGCTCCGCTCTGGATGCTTCACACGGGTTCACTGCCGTACTCTGCGAGGACCAGGATCCGCTCTGGACGTTTTCCACGGGGTCAAAGAGTGACGTTATCCGTATTCCACGTGACCAGGAATTTTGTTGATTATATCCGCATTTCACGGAGTTGGGATTTGACTCTCTGTGGGAGTACATCGTCGAGTCATGGAACTGGGAGTTGCTGCTGTTCCGCTTTGCTTGATGATGTGTCCGCTGTGACGAGACGAGTGTTGAGATGATCTCTAGGTTATTTGTGGCCCGTCGAGATTCGGCTTCTTCTTCTAATGAAACCTGGGGAGGAGGAGTGCGACTCCTTCTTTGTTTGCGCCCCTGGATTGTATACAGGGATTGATGTAGCATCACCTGTAGGGCAAAAAGGTTTCATTTTTCCATCATTTCTTTTATTCTTTCCGCGATGCTCTATCATTTCAGCTTTTTATATCGCGAAGGTCGCGATTGCCCAATCATTTTCGACTATTTTTCGCGGTGCCCAATCATTTCGGCTATTTATTTTATTTTTACTCGCTGCTTTTTATTGTGAGTTGCCCAATCATTTCGGCTATTTTGCATGCATACATTTTTACTTGCTGATTTCGTTGCAAGTTGCCCCATCATTTCGGCTATTTCATATACCTTTTTTTTTTTTGGCTCGCCGATTTTTTTTTTGCGAGTAGGGGATTTGGGATCTGATACCAATCTTGGCATCAGCATCGCTGCGACTGGAATATTTCCAGGAGCGAATCATCATTTGCCGTAAAAGGACTTGGAATTTGATACCGGTCTAGGCATCAGCATCGCTGCAACTGGGATATTGCCAGGAGCGAATCATCATTTACCTTGAAAGGGCTTGGAATTTGACACCGGTTTAAGCATCAGCATCGGTGCAACTGGGATATTGCCAGGAGCGAATCATCATTTGCCTCTGTCGATGTTGAACAAAGGTGGCTTAGTAAACAGGGTTAAGGGTCCTATCGGCTAAGGCTTTTGACTTCATGCGCCGTAAGGGTCTCACAAAGGTATTTCTCCGTACAAGTCGTGAGGATCTTGTAGGTGTGTTTTCTCCTTGGGAATCGTGAGGATTCCTAAGTGCATGTTCTCTTGTAAGTCGTAAGGATCTTACAAAAGGGTTTTCTCCTTATAAGTCGAGAGGACTTACAAGTGTTGTTTGCTGTACAAACATATCCCTAGTCACGGATGAGACTTTGTTAGGGAAATATTTATTCGCGCCCGTGGATTGTATACAAGGACCAGTATTGAGCCGCTTGTAGGGCAATATCGAAGGTTGTGGGGGTTGCTTAAGAACAGGTTAAGGTCTCTGTAACTTAAGACTTTCAAATCTTATGAGCCGTGAGGGTCCCATAAGAGAGTTCTCCTTACGAGTCGTGAGGATCTCGCAAGTGTAATTTCTCCTTAGGAATCGTGAGGATCCCTAAGTGTGTTTCTCCATTGTGAGTCGTAAGGATCTCACGCGGGTGGTTTCTCCTTACAAGGTCGAGAGGACCCTATAAGTGTCTTTTAACGAGATTGCGCCCTTTCGGGTTTTCACAAACACTCGCCGGTAGCCCTGCTGTTTTTACTCACGGAGCCCTTTCGGGTTTTCATCCGTGCCCATTTTGCTTATGGACATACCGTTTTTTTTTTGTTTTTATGTTTTTTTTTCTTTTTTTAACGAGGTCGCGCCCTTTCGGGTTTTCACGAACACTCGCCGGTAGCCCTGCTGTTTTTACTTACGGAGCCCTTTCGGGTTTTCATCCGTGTCCATTTTGCTTGTGGTCGTACCGTTTTTTTTGTTTTTTTGTTTTTTTTTACCACGTCAGCCTGAAGATGCTGCGGGTTGGGAGTAGTTTAACGACGTTTCGGTCATTTGTAAGTTTTAGGACATTGCGGTCCGCCGTTAGTTTAAGGACGTTTCGGTCCGCCGTCGCCGTATTTGAGATGCATCTCTAGTTTACTGACTTTTCGGTCTATGGGGCTTTCTCTATGACTGAGCATGATGCCCCCGGCATATCCATCTTTCTCGGAGCATGTGGTTGTGGCGGGTTTACTTTCCACTTTTCGGGCAGCGCGAACTTGCCTTGTTGGTATTGGTCTTCAACCCAGTTTTTGAAGACGTAGCAATTTTTGAGTGGGTGACCCATTACTCTGTGGTAGGGACAATAGTTAGGATTGTTAACGTCACCTGGTTGCAATGGACGTTTTGGATCTGGCAGAGTGATGAGCCCGCTGCGCACTGCTAGCTCGAACAGTCTCCTCGTTTTATCCTGAGGAAACGAGTAAAGACGTTTCAACTTCTCATTGAGGTATCGCGGCTTGTTGTATTGACGACAAAACGGTCTCGGGTTACTCGGTTGTTGTTGAGTGTTGGCAACAAAGGCCGTTTTTTCCTTTTCCTTTCTTATTTCGTTTGCTCCGTCGTTTGCGGGTCCGAGATTCTTTCCGGGTAGCGTGAGATTGTACGGCTGAACGTTCTCGCAACTCTCCAATTCTTTTGTTTCAGAAATGAATTCCTTGAAGAGAGGGTTGAGGGCGGCTTCTTCGTCAGAATCGCTTTCAAAGGTGAGAACTCGTGATCCCCAGGGCTCGTCCCTATGACAATTGCCGGCAACTCTTTTATGCTCATCTGTCGTATTCTTTTGCTGTCTACGAGCTTCCCGCTTTATTCTATTGACGTGTTGTCTATGAGCGACATATCCTTGCCACCAACACTTAAAGGAGTTGCAGTCTTCAGTAGGATGTGCGATCCTCTGATGATATAAGCAGAAGTTGGGGTGTACGTACGTTTCATCAAAATGTAAACCACCAGGAGAATTTTCTCTGAAAGAGGGCTGCCTCATCCCCATTGATATGGCTTTGGCGAATCGTTTCCTTGTCTTGATCCTGCTTTCATTTGCGGCGGATGTACTTTGATCTGGTGGGAGTGTTTCGACCCTTTCGTCCAGTCGCCGGCGTTTGGCCTTTTCAAATATGGCCATCTCGCGCTCCCGATTAGCTTTACTTTTTAGACGAATCTCATCTAGAAAAGCGTCGATCATTTCGTCTGACGGCTACACGAATTCCGGCTCAGGCTCTGCCTCCAGTTTCTCGGTGCAAGGAGCCTCTTTATCATCTATCAAGGAGTGAGAGATCACATGACAACTTGCTACGTAGTCCTCAGATTCATCTGATGAGTCATCTCCATCGTTTTCGTCCTCGAAGACGTGGCTGAGAAACTCTTGGAGCGTGATTGGAATCGGCGCCTTCTGGTTATACTCTTCCAGCGCATCAATCTGTTTCTGCAAATCCGTGCGCTTGTCGCCAGGCTTCACGGGCTTCTTGGATTTCTCCTTCTTTTTCGAAGATTTCGACGGCTGGGTGTGAATGCTTTGGCTATCACCACCGATATTTGGAATTGGGCGCGGCTTCAGCATCCCCTTGATGATCTCAGGTTCCAACGGGTTCTTCCATCTAATCGCCGGGCACGTCTGAAGATCATTTAGCATCCTTTTGGTCTTGGCCGAAAGAGCCACCTCCCATGGAGCTTCCTCAACAAAAGAGCATGTTGCCCCCAGTGTGTTTGTCTTCTTAGGAGTGTGAGGCTGTGGCGGGTTCACCTTCCAGTTTTCGGATAACGCGAACTTTCCTTGTTGGTACTGATCTTCGATCCATCCCTTAAAGACGAAGCAATCTTCGATTGGATGGCTTACCGTTTGGTGGTAAGGACAATAATTGGGATCGTTGATATCGCCTGGCTGCAACGGACGCTTTGGACTCGGCAGATTGATGAGTCTGTTGCGCACTGCCAGCTTGAACAGTCTTCTCGTTTTATCCTGAGGAAACGAGTAAGGACGTCCCAGTCTCTCCTCGAGGGATGGGCGTGGAAGCATATTGTTTTGACGGACAACCGGCTTTAAGTTACTCGGTTGTTGTTGAGCGTTGGCGACGAAGGTTGCTTTCCCTTTGCCCTTTTCATTCCAAGGTTCCGTCTTTAAAGAGGAAGGCCTATAGCCCATCTGGTCCATTTGGGCCAGCTTATCAATCAAGGCCTGGAAGGTGGTCGGCTTGGAGAACATCATGAACTGTGAGATGGTCGCTTGCGGATCAATGGTACCCACAAACATGCCTACTGCAGGAGCCTCTTCTATGCGTTGTTCGCATTTCGACCACAGATTCCGCCACCGTGTTGCGTATTGAACCCACGTTTCGTCTGGCCTTATCCTGGCGTTGATCAGTGCTGTTATCGGGGTGCGTCCACTAGCACTCGCGAATCTCTGTGTAAACAGCAGCTCCATCTCCGCAAATGTTTTAACAGAGTCGTTAGGTAGCTCCGAATACTATTCAAAGGCTATTTCTGTTAAGCTGCCGACGAATTGGCGAAGCAACAGTTTGTCGTCGCCTCCCGTGTTGCCGCATAAGGCCCTGAACTGGGCGACATGCTGATATGGATTCCCTGTCCCTTTATATACGTGGAACTCAGGGATCGTATATCCCGGCGGGTAACTGATTTGGTCATACCAGCTTGGGTAGGGTCGTCCAGTTTTGACAATTTGGTCAGCCGCTTCACTTGCTTGATGAGCTCGTATTTGCTGAGCTATATATTCCTCCAGGGCAGCTTTGGAAATTGTCTCCTCCTTAGCTGTTGACAGAGCCGGTGGAGGATTCGATGTCTCTCCTTTGTCATCTTCAAGGACAATCGGAGGATCTTCAGCAGGAGGATCTTGCTGGATCATCATCCCTACCATATCTTGAAAGAGAAGCGCCATTTGTTTTATATTAGCCGCTTGCTCTGCGGCTTCTTTGTCCTTCTTTTCGAGGACTCTGCGTAGGTAGTCAGCGTCAGTTTCTTGTTCATGACGCTGCTCTGATGTTGCCTCCGAGCTTTCTTTTGGCCCGGTAAGTGCGGCCATTGCAGTCATCATCTCCTGAAGCTTCTGTTGCTGCTCCTGGGCTTTCGTCACGGATCGGGTGAGCGGTCGGTGACCCGTCGAAGCACGACTTTCCTCCTTTCCAGAAGCCATATAAACAGTGTGCACTACCACGCCCCCGGACTTGGGGTGTTTGTGTTCGGTGCTTTTACGGTGTGCCTTGTTCACAGGGGCTTTTTGCGGACTCCTTCTCTTTTGAGTGATTGGCGTTGATGGTGTCGCTGCAGTAGACACCCGAGTAGCCGTTGCTTCTTCTGGCCTGACAGAGTAGTCTTTCTCCTGCCGCACTTTCGTCTTTTTCTGTCGGCGGAAATAGTTTTCATCAATCACCGACTCTTCGACCTGTCGCCAGGCCCTGTAAATTTTAGAGGACAGCCGGTGAGGGGGCTGCTCTAGCTTCTTCTCTGGAGTATTCTCCACAGGTGAAGGAGTTCGTTTCAGCACCGCAACAGGAGAGTTTCTGCGCACCGTATTCAGCAATTCAAAGCTGTTCCCGGTTGGAACAGCAACATCGATCCCCACCATCGGAGTTGGTGGCGTAAATCCAGAGGGGGAGTTGCCCCCAGCCTTCCTCACTCGGTGCCAGTGGCGACGTCGAGCATGTCGTGCGGATGAGATCACCTCCGTTGTTGGATAAGCTTCTTCATGCCCCCTGTTTTGATGAGAGACTGTTATTGGTGCTAGCCTATCGAAGACTGACGCTCGTTGGGAGGCAATGTCTAATCTGTCAAAGACAGACCTCTGAGCAGGGGAAGCAGCTTTGAGGATCTCGCCTGGAGCAGCAATCGGAATGGCCAGCCTTATAAAAACTGACTTCTTGGAAGGAGGAGTCTTTCCAATGATTTCGTCCGCTTGAGCCGAGATAGCTATCCGCTTTGGGATGGCAGCTTTGGGTATCGCGGGTTTGCAGACATTCTGGCCTAGTCTGTTGAAAACTGAGGTATTGAAACTGGGCGACCCGTTGAGAGGGGTCGCGGCAGTGGTAAGCCGATCAAAGACCAACTTCTTTGGGGCTTCTTGCAACGTCATTGTGGCATTGAAGCTCAACGGTGGGAGCATGGTCCCGAAGAATAATCCAGTGGTGGCTTGAGTTATCTGCTCCACTGGCATCTTGAAAAGAGAGGCCGCTTGGGGCCCGTAGGTCACTCCTCCAGCAGGGACGGAGCGAGAGTTGCAGTTGCAGGTAGTGCAGTTTGAAGCCATTGATCTTCTGTTTTCTGCACGGAGCAAGACACCAAATCTTAGTACCTCGAATCCACAGGCAACCACAGCAAACCGCGATTCGTTCGCGAACACGACACACGAAGTGTGGAGTGGAAAGAGGAAGAGGTCCCACCGGGCGTGCCAGAATCTGTTCCCCTCCGAACGGCGGCCGAGATGCGGGGCTGTCTCGCCTGAGATTCGGGGCAGATGCTAATAGGTGCTATCCGTCCACCTCTCCGAAAATGCCAAGTTGATTTATGGCACCGTGTATCGGAGGTTTAGACGGATGCGGCCGACGTAGCAGACTTCGTCAGATTCCCCCTCGTCTGAGGGGTTTTTGATTGTGGGGACGCTCTTCCCTGCAGGCGCAAGCCCCTGCAGTTAATTACGCTACCGCATCGCGGTAACAACTTTCTCCTTCTCCAGCTGGTCACTTCGTGTCGTGGGTGTTTGTTTTGTTGTGGTTGCCCGTGGATTGTATACGGAGACTGAGTTATGTCGTCGCCCGTAGGACGTGGATTAGTCCAAATCCGTATTTTCTTAGATTTGGGTTTGGGGTTTTGGTTTGAGGATACGTTAGCTATATTTGAGGCCAAGATCAACTCAAACATTTGTTAAGGATACGTTAGTCCAATTTGAGACTAAGATCAACTTAACGGGATCGTTTAGATCCGACAAAAGAGCATTTGGGGGCTCTATTGTTCCAGTTTAGGGACATAGTGGTCCATTGCCAGTTTAGGGACATGGCGGTCCATCTCCAGTTTAGGGACATGGTGGTCCATTGAATGTATGGCCGTCGGGACCCGTCACCTCTCTGACGTCGTTGAAGGAATACAACGATAGATGTCAGAGGAGTTCAGAGATGTACCCTTGAACCAAAGTTGATTGGGGAATCTATAGTCCAATTTGGGACTAAAGTCTGTTTGAAGGTTTAAGGATGCGTTAGCCATATTTGAGGCTAAGATCAACTTAAACAGGATCGTTTAGATCCGACAAAAGAGCGTTTGGGCTCTATTGTTCCAGTTTAGGGACATAGTGGTCCGATGCCAGTTTAGGGACATGGTGGTCCATTAAAGTTATGGCCGTCGGGACCCATCACCTCTCTGACGACGTTGAAGGATTACAACGACAGATGTCAGAGGAGTTCAGAGATGTACCCTTGAACCAAAGTTGATTGGGGGATTTGTAGTCCAATTTGGGACTAAAGTCTGTTTGAAGGTTTAAGGATATGTTAGCCATATTTGAGGCTAAGATCAACTTAAACGGTTGTTAAGGATACGTTAGTCCAGTTTGGGACTAAGATCGACTTAACGGGATCATTTAGATCCGACAAAAGAGCATTTGGGGGCTCTATTGTTCCAGTTTAGGGACATGGTGGTCCAATACCAGTTTAGGGACATGGTGGTCCATTGGTAGTTTAAGGACGCATAAGTCCATGGGTTTAAGGACCCCACAGTCCATATGGGCGTGTTTAAGGACGCATTAGTCCGTTAGTTTAAAGACGCATAAGTCCGCGGGTTTAAGGACCCCACAGTCCGTATCTTGGTTTAGGGACGCATAAGTCCATGAGTTTAAGGACCCCATAGTCCGTGTTGATATGTGGTTGTCGGGACCCGTCACCTCTCTGAAGACGTTGAAGGATTATAACGACAAATATCAGAGGAGTTCAGAGATGTACCCTAAACCAATGAGTTGGTTGAAAAAGCAGATGTGCTCAGTTCAAGATGATTTGAGGACTTATGGCCAGTTTGGGCTAAGTCCAATTATGTTTGAAATATTGGCCCTCTGTTGGTCCATTGAAGGAGAGGCTTTGCCTCTAGAAACTTAGCCAATTGGGCTAAATCTAGTGTTAAACACTAAAGACCAACAGTGTTGAACACTGGGAATAAGATTAGCAAGTTAGTGTTAAACACTAAAAGATAATCAGTGTTAAACACTGGGAACAGAGTTTCCAAATTAGTGTTAAACACTAAGCAAATCAGTGTTAAACACTGCCAATAGAGTTTTCCAAATTAGTGTTAAACACTAAGAAAATCAGTGTTAAACACCGAGGACAAAGTCTTCAGATTAGTGTTAAACACTAAGGAGAGAGGGGTCACGTGTGGACACGTGAGAGCGTCCTGATTTCCCTTATTTTATTCTGTAGATCAGTGTTTAACTCTTTTAATTCTGACGGCCATCACGTGTGAGCACGTGATGGAGGCCCCCGCTCTGGTCTGTTAGAATGCTCGTTAGGGGTCACGTGGTGACACGTGAGGGCGTCCTAAATGTGGAGCCAGATCTCCTTTTGGTTTATCCTCAAATCTGCGAACAAGTGTTAAACACTTTTATTTTTATTTTAGAGCATCACGTGTTGGCATGTGATGGGGATCTGTGCGCCAATTGTTAAAGCATTTGCTGAGGGGTCACGTGATAACACGTGAGACCGCCCAAAGCTTTCATTTCATTTCCTTTGCTTTTTCTTTCTGCGTTTTGGGAGTCACGTGGGAGCAAGTGATGGCATCAAAAAGTGGGGCCAGATCCCCTTTATTTTGTTCTGCAAACAAGTGTTAAACACTTTTAATTTTCATAGCCATCACGTGTGGGCACGTGATGTATAATCATGCCCTGATTTATTAGAACATTTATTAGGGGTCACGTGGTAACACGTGAGAGCGCCCAGAATTGTTTCTGCCTTTGCTTTTGTTCCATATATAATGAGGGTCACGTGGGAGCACGTGAGGCATTGCCTCAAAACTTTCCTCTTCTCATTTTGGGAGATCTGTTCAGGGGTCACGTGGGGCACGTGACCCTAGTCTTTTCATGCACAGAGATCTTTTAAGTCTCCTTATCTTTAAGAATTAAATTCTTATTTAGGGTAAAACCCTAATTTTTGTTTTGGAGGAATTAAATTCCTATTGTGAAAGAATTAAATTCTTATTTAGGGCAAAACCCTAATTTTATCCCAAAGGAATTAAATTCCTATAATTTTGTGAGAAGTGAATTCTCAAAACTTAATTCCTCCTCTATGTTTTGGATCTGCATGACAGGATCTCAACCTAATGAGAATTAAATTCTCAATTCATGGGGAGATGTGCACTTTGCAGATCCTCCACCAGAGAAAGAACTAAGTTCTCTTCTTTATATAAGAGTTAAACTCTTTTGAGAATTAAATTCTCTTTTTAAGCCTCTCTTTTCTTACCTAGGGTTTTTCTTTTGCAGAGAATTAAATTCTCCTCTCTTTTCTTTTTTCTCTTGAGAATTAAATTCTCCTCCCTCTGTTTTTTTCTCTCCCCAAGGTAGATCCCTTCTCTTCTCTTCTTGGCTCCTATTTATAGGAGAAGGAAAAGAATCAATTTGTTTAGCAAATCTCTCATTGAAAGATTTGATTTAATTGTTGAGAGATTTGATTTATATTTATCATTAATTCTGGGCCTTTAGATCATTCAGTGAATTTTATTCACCGTGGATTTTAAATCCAAAAGATATTCTATTTGTTATCTTGGTTAGATTTAGGGGGAATCTTTCCTTATTTAAGATTTTTCCATAAATTGGTGATTTTTAATCACCCTTGGATCTTTAATCCAACGGTTCCCCATGACCCTTTTCCATTTGGAAAGATTCAGAACTTTTAGAATTTAATTCTATTAAATTATAAGGCTTTTAAAGCCAGTCACGTGCTGGCACGTGACCTTTGGTCACGTGTGAGCACGTGACCCCCAATTGGGTTCCTTTCTCAGCCGCTTATTTATGTTTCAGTTTTAACCATCACGTGTCAACACGTGACCATTGGTCACGTGTAAGCACGTGATACCTCGTTGAGGTATTTTCCGACTTTTAGAATTAAATTCTATTCATTATTTTAGAGGCTTTAAAGGCCCATCACGTGTCTGCACGTGACCCATGGTCACGTGTGAGCACGTGATGCCCCATTGGGGTCTTTTCTGAGTTTTTATTATATCTTTTGACTCCTCCAGCGGGTTCTTAAAGGCCCATCACGTGTGAACACGTAATTCCTCATAACTTTTGATCCCGAATGAATTACGAGGCCCATAATATATCAAATCGAAGGGTTTTTTGAGCCGCTTTCGATACCATCAGAATTTATCTGTTTCTCATTTGGGAGTTTGTCAAAAAACATCCCGGAAGATACTGGTTCCCATTTCCTTAAGCGTATCGCTGTCATTTGATATCTTGGACTCTTCTGCGCAGAAATTTTTGGCGGGAACAGAGCCTATAAGCAACACTTACCGTACAGTCCGGTCTTTTCGTCTGATATGTCGCATATCGAGTCTGGGGGGTGGAATCATCAGACCCCGATAACTCGATAAGTCATGCCGATCTGTGGCATATAAGCTTTCGAGAAACTACTGATAACATTTATCAGTAAATCTCATTAGTTCTAACCAGGGACTTGCTGCTATAGCCAATCGAGCATAGTGCAACATCAACTCCCAATACCGGGAGAGACGAAACCCTTCATATTTCTCACTGACTCCAAATGACTCGGGACTGTATCCAAAAACCACCCGTTAGCATGCCTCATTTGAGCCATGGTAGGGAGGAAATCAAAGCACAGTGGGAACCACACAAGACACTATGACGATCTCGGGTCTACAGACCAACCTGTACAAGTGTCACCAGAGAATTGCTATCTGACGATAGGTATGGTACCATCTAGGAGTTCTCGGCGAGTCCTGTTCGGTGTACTCATTCTCCAATGAGCACACGTGTACAATCTTTGATGTCAAAGACCTATTCAATTATGGGATCAACCATCGCCCCATACAGGGTCAAGAAACGTACATCCTAGTCTCTCTGGAATATCGATGCCCTGTCTCGATATTCTCTTGACTAGGAACTGTTAAGAATGTGCTTGTGGACAACAAAAGCTCCGCTAGTATGATCTGCATCATAGTCCTAGTAGTCAAGCCAACATTCTAAGGGCTTTATCAACATGTATCAAAGAGACAGAAAACTAAAACAAGTGCACATGTTAAGATAAAGAGCAACCAGATAACATACTATCATGTCGAGCAAGAAATTTCTTTCTATATATGTCCAAGCATCCACTATAATACAATAATGGCCTTTAGGGCATATATATTTCTAACAATTTCCCACTTGCACTAGACCAGTTGTTGTAGTATCGCATACCCAACATCCCAAAAAGTCTCTCGAACCGTGTCTGGGAAAGGGCCATCGTTAGTGGATCTGCCGTGTTGACCTCGATCTCGCGGCGATCAACTATCTCCCGGATCAGGTGATACCGCCTCATAACATGTCTGGATCACTGATGGGACCGGGGTTGCTTGGCCAAATCCACAGCTCTATTTTTATCACAATATAAAGGTATTGGATCTACAATTGATGGAACCACACCAAGTTCAATAATGAACTTCTTCATCCAGACTGTTTCTTTGGCAGCATCGTTGGCAGCGATATATTCAGCCTCCATCGTCGAGTCTACAATGGTATTGTTTCCCCCAATCAGAGCAAAACTCTGTTCAAAATTTGAAATTTGAAATGAAGCAGCGCTTCATAAAAGCGCCAGCGCCAAGAGCGCCAGCGCTAAGAGTCACAGACTCTGGGGCGGCGCCTCACATGCAAAGCACGAGAGCGCTAGCGCTAAGAGTTAAAGACTTTGAGGCAGCACCCCACGTGCAAAGCACGAGAGCGCTAGCGCCAAGTGCGCCAGCGCCCCACGTGCAAAGCACGAGAGCGCCAGCGCTAGAACTAAATGTTCTCCACCTTTGGATCAAAGATCCAACGAAGATAATAAATCATCAAATTACAGAATTAAATTCTGTTGAAGGAATACTCCTCAAATCTTTCCAAAGAAGAAAGATTGTGCTCTGTAAATCAGAGCACCGTTGGATCAAAGATCCAATGGTGATTAAAAATCATCAAGATACAGAACAATCTCTGTGTGGGAAAATATTTTCCCAATCTTGTTAATAACAAGAAAGATATCTACTGTAAAACAGAAGCCCCAAAGATCCAACGGTGAGGAAATCCCCAAATCGATCAGAGAAAAGATTTTCTTAACTGATTCAACAAATCAGCCTCCCCTATATAAAGGACCCAAGACTTCAACTCTTGCATAGAGGAACCCCCTATAAACTTCAGAAAAACAGAGAAACCTCCTTAGAAGTTTCAAGCTTTCAGAAAAGAAAAAGAAGAAGAGCAAGCTCTGAGAAGAAGAACCCTCTTCAAGGTAAATAAAAAGAAGGGGGAACATAACATCTCTTGATAAAATTAAGAATTTAGTTCTTAGATCTAGGAGATAAAGTCTCCCTCCATAAAAAGAAGAACTTAGTTCTTAGATATATGAGACAAAGTCTCCTATAAAGAAAAATAAAAGAGATCATAGTATCTCCTCATAAAGAAGACCTTAAATCTGTAAGACAAAGTTTCTTATAAACGAGAATTTAATTCTCAGAGTACAGAACTGACTAGAACTGCCAAAGAAGCGCTTCAGCGCTCCAAGTCTGGCGCTCAGCGCCAAGCGCACCACGTGCTCCTCACGTGTGCGCTATTTCATAAGAAGCGCTTCAGCGCTCCAAGTCTGGCGCTCAGCGCCAAGCGCACCACGTGCTCCTCAAGTTTACACTATTTCATAAGAAGCGCTTTAGCGTTCCAAGTCTGGCACTCAGTGCCAAGCGCACTACGTGCTCCTCACGTGTGCGCTATTTCAAAAGAAGTGTCTTAGACGCTTAGCGCCAAGCGCTCCACGTGCTCCTCACGTGGGCGCCGAAGGAACACAAAGTGTTTTTAAATAAAGCCTAAGTGCCATAAAAAGTGTTCAACACTCAGCAAAAGACAAAAAGAAAAAGGGTGTCCGAACCCAAATCAATGCTCAGCATTGTTAAATAAAAAGGGACTGAGCCCAAATAAATGTTCAACATTTTATTCAAAACTGAGTGGGCTGAGCCCAAGTTGGCTACAAGTCCCTAATTCAGATTAATTGAGCCCATGTGCTCATAATCTTTTTAATTGGTCTCAATCTCAAACCTGACTACAGATCTCCCAACCAGGATTGGTTCAAGGGTACATCTCTTCATACCTCTGATACATGTCGTTGTAATTCTTCAACGTCTTCAGAGAGATGGAGGGTCCCAGTAACCAATAACCTTTGGTGTATCCCCAAACTGGTTAAATCAGAACCCCACGGACTATGAGGTCCTTAAACTCACGGACTATGATGTCCTTAAACTCTACGGACTATGAGGTCCTTAAACTCATGGACTATGATGTCGTTAAACCTTATGGACTATGAGGTCCTTAAACTCGTAGACTATGATGTCTTTAAACTTTACAGACTATGATGTCTTTAAACTGCCATGGACTATGATGTCCTTAAACCCATTGGACCGCAACATCTATAAACTAAGACGATAGAGCCCAAATACTCTTTCGTTGGGTCTAAATGACCCCCAAAACCCCGTTGAGTAGATCTTAGTCTAAAATTAGACTAACGTATCCTTAACAAACGTTTAAGTTGATCTTAATCTCAAAGAGATTAACGATCCTTAAACCAAAACAAACCCAAATCTAAGAAAATACGGATTTGGACTAATCCACGCCCTACGGACGACAACATAAATTAGCCTCCGTATACAATCCACGGGCAACCAAAAATAAAACAAACACACACGATACGAAGTGACCTTCTGGAGCAGGAGAAAATGGTTACCGTGATGCGGTAACGTAATTAACTGCAGGGGCTTGCGCCAGCAGGGAAGAGCGTCCCCACAATAAAAAATCCCTCACAATGAGGGGGAATCTGACGAAATCTGCTACAATGGCCGCATCCGTCTAAACCTCCGATACACGGTGCCATGAAATGCTCATTCTACGCCTGTTCCCCTTGATGGGCTTGGCATCTTCGGAGAGGTGGACGGATAAAACCAAATAGCATTTGCCCCCAAATTCAGGAAAGACGTCTGTCTTCCCGGTTTTCGGCGGTAAACAGATTCTGGCACGCCCGGTGGGACCTTTTCCTCTTTCCACTCCACACTTCGTGTGTCGTGTTCGCGAATGAATCGTGGTTTAATATGGTTGCCCCTGGATTCGAGGTACTAAGATTTGGTGTCTTGCTCCCGTGCAGAGAAAATGGCTTCCAACTGCACCAGCTGCAACAACAACTCCCACTCCGTCCTCGCCGGAGGAGTGACCTATGGGCCCCGAGCGGCCTCCATCTTCGCCATGCCAGTGGAACAGGTGACTCAGGCCACCACTGGACTATTCTTCAGGACCATGCTCCCGCCGATAAGCTTCAACTCCCCAATGCCACCACCAGAGGTTCCAAAGAAGTCGGTCTTCGATCGGCTTACAACTACCACGGCCCCTCTCAACGGGTCGTCCAAGTCCAACGCCTCGGTCTTTAACAGACTAGGCCAAAGCTCAAGTGGGCCCATGAAGAAACCTGCGATACCCGAAGGAGTTATCCCGAAGCGGATAGCTATGCCAACTCCGACAAACGAAGTCATCAATGGGCCTTCTCCTACTAATGGATCGGTTTTCACAAGACTATCCGTTCCAACTCCCGTCTCAGGCGAAGTCACCAAGGCTGCCTCCCCTGCCCAAAGGTCAGTTTTTGACAGATTGGACGTTTCTTCTCAGCGGACGTCAGTCTTCAACAGGCTAGCACCAACAACAACCCTTCACCAGAATAGGGGGCATGATGAGGCAACCCCCATAACTAAGCCAGTGCCGTCTGCAAGACATGCTCGACGTCGCCACTGGCACAGAGTAAGGAAAGCTGGGAGCAGTTCCCTTTCTGGATTGACTCCACCAACTCCAATAATGGAAATTGATGCTGCTGTTCCAACCGGGAACAGCTTTGAACCACTCAGGAGGGTGCGCAAGAATTCTCCGACCGCCGTGCTAAAAGGATCTCCTCCACCTGTGGAGAACGCTACAAAGGCAAAGCCGGAGCAGCCCCCTCAGCGGCTGTCCTCCAAAATTCATAAGGTCTGACGGAGAGTCCAAGACTCAGTAATCGACAAGGACTACTCTTGTCGATCCAAGAAAATGAAAGTTCAACAAGAAGGGGACCATCCCGCCGCCACGCTACGAAACGTGTCGTCTGCCCGGGTGCTTATTGTAGCAACCCCCTCGGCTTCAACTGCCCATAAAAAGAGGAGTCCGGAGAAGATCCCTATGCCTGCGACAAACCTCAAAGGTACTGAACCCAGACGCTTCAAGTTTGGGGGCATGGTAGTGCATACCGTCTACATGGCTTCCGGAAAAGAGGAAAGCCGTGATTCCACGGGCCATCGACCACTCACGCAGTCAGTAACAAAGGCTCAGGAGCAATAACAACAAAAGCTCTAAGAGATGCTGACAACCATGTCCGCACTCACTGGGCCAAAAGCAATCCCGGAGACCTCGTCGGAGCAGCGTCAATAGAAAGAAACCGATGCCGAGTTCCTCCGAATGCTCGAGAAGAAAGAAAAAGAGGCCGCGGAACAGGCGGCCAACATCAAGCAAATAGTGCTTCTGTTTCAAGATATGGTCGGGATGATGATACAGCCGGATCCCCCAGCAGAAGCCCCTCCGATTATCCTTGACGACGACAAAGGGGAGACATCAAACCCTCTCCCGGCCTTTTCAGCAGCCAAAGAGGAGACAATCTCGAAAGCCGCACTTGATGACTATATAGCTCAACAGATACAAGCTCATCAGGCAAGCGAAGCGGCTGGCCAAGTCGTCAAGACTGGACGACCCCATCCGGGTTGGTACGATCAAATAAAGTACCCACTGGGATATACGATCCCTAAATTCCACGTGTATAAGGAGACGGGTAATCCACACCAGCACGTTGCTCAGTTCAGGGCTCATTGCGGCAATACTGGGGGTGACAACAAAATGTTGCTTCATCGGTTTGTTAGTAGCTTGTCGGAGACAGCATTCGAATGGTACTCCGAGCTCCCGAATGACTCCGTCAAGACATTTACAGAAATGGAGCTACTGTTTACACAAAGGTTTGCAAGCGCCAGCGAACGCACCCTAATCACGACGTTGATCAATGCTAGGGTGAAGCCAGATGAAACATGGGTTCAGTATGCGATATGGTGGCGGAACCTATGGTCGAAGTGCGAACAACGCGTAGAAGAGGCTTCTGCAGTGGGCATGTTTGTGGGAACCCTCGATCCTCAGGCGACCATATCTCAATTTATGATGTTCTTTAAGCCGACCACCTTCCAAGCCTTGATCGACAAGCTGGCCCAAATGGACCAGATGGGCCATAGGCCGTCCTCTTCAAAAGCGGATTTTCGGAATGAAAAAAGCAAAGGGAAAGCGACCTTTGTCGCCAACGCTCAACAACAGCCGAGTGAGCCGAAACCAGCTACTCACCAAGGCAACAAGCGGTGATCCCTCGATGAGAAGTTGAGACGTCCCTACTCGTTTCCCCGGGATAAAACAAGTAAACCGTTCGAACTGGCAGTGCGCAACGGGCCCATCACTCTACCTGAGCCAAGACACCTACTGCAACTGAACGACGTCAACAATCCCAATTACTGCCCCTACCACCGATTATTGGGCCATCCGATCGAAGACTGCTACGTCTTCAAAAACTGGGTTGAAGACCAGTACCAACAGGGCAAGTTCGAACTGTCCGAAAACTGGAAGGTAAATCCGCCATAACAGCACACTCCTAAAAGGGTAGACATGCCGGGGGCATCATGTTCATTCATAGAGGAAGCTCCATGGAAAGTAATTCTTTCAGCAAAAACGAAAAGAATGCTGAAGGATCTTCAAGTATGCCCCGCAATCAGATGGAAAATCCCGCTAGAGCCCGAGATCATTGAGGGAATGCTGAAACCGCGCCCAACACCGAGAACTGGTAACGATGGGCAAAACACCGAGACCCAGCCATCAAAGTCTTCAAAGAAAAAGAAGAAGACCAAGAAACCCGCGCAGCCTGATGACAAGCGCACGGAGCTGCAAAAGCATATTGACACGCTGGAGGAATGCAACCAGAAGGCACAGACCCCAGTCACACTCCATGAGTTTCTCAACCATATCCTTGAGAATAGAGGCAATGACAATGACGAGGGAGACGACGCGTCATAAGAACCTGAGAATTACGTGGCAAGTTGTCACATGATCTCTCATTCGTCACCAAACGATGAAGAAGCTCACTCGGCGTTAGAAGATATCATAGAGGAGCTGGGGGCAGAATCGGCACCAAAATCCTTGGAATCGTCCGATGAGCTGATTGACGTGCTGTTAAACGAAGCCCGTCAAAAGAGAAAAGTTGATCGAGAACGCAAAATGGACATATTCGAAAAGGCCATGCGTCGGCATCAAGCTGAAGAAGTCGCGGTAGGGATGGACCACAAAACACCCCAACCAAATCAAATCACCCCCTAAATGGGTGTATCCCACTTTATCGTCATGTATCCCGTCACGTGACAAATACACGCGTATACAGGATGAACAATTGACCGAAACGTCCCTAAACTAACAATGGACCGCAACGTCCTAAAACTAGCTAGAGACCGCAATGTCCTAAAACTAACGACGGACCGAAACGTCTTTAAACTATTACAAACCGCAGCATCCTAGGGCTGATGCAAAAAAAAACAAAAAAAAACGGTATGTTCATATGCAAGATGGGCACGGTTGAAAACTTGAAAGGGCTCCGTGAGTAAAAACAGCAGGGCTACCGGCGAGTTTGTGAAAACCCGAAAGGGCGCAGACTCGTAAAAAAAATTTATGCACACTTGCAAGGTCCTCTCGACCTTGTAAGGATAAAATACCTGTGTGAGATCCTTACGAATCATAAGGGAGCAACACACTTAGGGATCCCCATGATTCCTGAAGAGAACATACACTTATGAGATCCCCACGACTCGTAAGGAGAACCCTCTTATGAGACCCTCACGGCTCATAAGATTCAAAAGCCTTAAGCTACAGGGATCTAAACCTGTTCTTAAGCCATCGCATTTCCCAGACTGCCCTACAAACGGTTCAATATTGACCCTTGTATACATCCACGGGCACAAATAAATGTCTCCCCCACCAAGTTCCCACCAATGGCGCGAAATTTCCCCACTTGGTGAACAACATTTGTAAGTCCTCTCGACTTATAAGGAGAAAACGCTCTTGTAAGATCCTTACGACTTATAAGGGAGAACACCACTTAGAAGTCCTCACGACTTCTAAGGAGAAAACGCACCTACGAGATCCTCACGACTCGTAGAGAGAAACACCTTTATGAGACCTTTACAGCTCATGAAGTCAAAAGCCTTAGTCGACAGGATCCTAACCCTGTTTGCTAAGCCACCTTTGTTCAAATCGACAGAGGAAAATGATGATTCGCTCCTGGTAATGTCCCAGTGGCAGCGATGCTGATGCCTAAATCGATATCAAATTACAAGTCCTTTCATGATAAATGATGATTCGCTCCTGGCAACATTCCAGTCGCAGCGATGCTGATGCTAAGATTGGTATCAGATTCCAAGTTCCATACTCGCAGCAAAAAGTCAGCAAGCCATAAATGCATATGAAATAGCCGAAATGATTGGGCAACTTGCAACAAAATCAGCAAGTAAAAAATATGCATATAAAAATAGCCGAAATGATTGGGCAACTCGCAATAAAAAGCAGCGAGTAAAAAGAAAAAATAGCCTAAATGATTGGGCACCGCGAAAAATAGCCGAAATGATTAGGCAATCGCGACTTTCGTGATATAAAAAGCTGAAATGATAGAGCATCACGGAAAGAAATAAAAAAAATATGAAAGAATGAAACTTTTGCCCTGCAGGTAAGTCCATACTGACCCCTGTATACAATCCATAGGTATAAACGAAAAGGGAACCACATTTCCCGACAAGACTGTCAAAGAGAGAGTCGGGTCTCAACGACAACATCTACAGCCTAGAAACCAACAACGACGTTCCTCCTCATTCCAGCAGGATACGGACGCGACATCACCAATCGGAGCCACGAAAAAGTCCCCAGTTCCAAGACTCTACGGTTCACAGACAACCTAGAGTCATCCAATGACCTCGTCTCGGAAGTACGTCAACCAACTCCAAGGAAATCAGTGTCCTTGACAAATATCTCGATTCAGGGAAATCGGCATCCTTGACGAGAACCTCTCGATTCGCGTCGACCCTTAAGGAAATCAGTGTCTTTACAGGAATACCTCGATTCGTCTCAACCCCAAGGAAATCAGTGTACTTGACAAATATCCCGATTTAGGGAAATCAGCGTCCTTGACGAGAATCTCTCGATTTGTTTCAACCCGCAGGGAAATCGGTGTCTTTGCAGGAATCTCTCGATTCGTCTCGACCCCCAGGGAAATCAGTGTCCTTGGCAAGATATCTCGATTCAGAGAAATCAACGTCCTTGGCGAGAACCTCGATTCGTGTCGATTCGCTAGGAAATCAGTGTCTTTGCAGGAATATCTTGATTCGTCCCAACCTCAAGGAAATCAGTGTCCTTGACAAATATCTCGATTCAGGGAAATCAGCGTCCTTGACGAGAATCTCTCGATTTGTTTCAACCTGCAGGGAAATCAGTGTCCTTGCAGGAATCTCTCGATTCGTCTCGACCCCCAGGAAAATCTGTGTCCTTGGCAAGATATCTCGATTCAGGGAAATCTACGTCCTTGGCGAGAACCTCGATTCGCGTCGACCCGCAAGGAAATCAGTGTCTTTGCAGGAATACCTCGATTCGTCTCAACCTCAAGAAAATCAGTGTCCTTGACAAATATCTCGATTCAGGGAAATCAGCGTCCTTGACGAGAATCTCTCGATTCGTTTCAACCCATAAGAAAATTAGTGTCTTTGCAGGAATCTCTCGATTCGTCTCGACCCCCAGGGAAATCAGTGTCCTTGGTAAGATATCTCGATTCAGGGAAATCAGCGTCCTTGGCGAGAACCTCGATTCGCGTCGACCCGCAAGGAAATCAGCGTCTTTACAGGAATACCTCGATTCGTCTCAACCCCAAGGAAATCAGTGTCCTTGACAAATATCTCGATTCAAGGAAATCAGCGTCCTTGACGAGAACCTCTCGATTCGCGTCGACCCGCAGGGAAATCAGTGTCTTTGCATGAATACCTCGATTCGTCTCAACCGGCAGGGAAATCAGTGTCCTTGACAAATATCTCGATTCAGGGAAATCAGCGTCCTTGACGAGAACCTCTCGATTCGCGTCGACCCGCAAGGAAATCAGTGTCTTTGCAGGAATCTTTCGATTCGTCTCAACCCCAGGGAAATCAGCGTCCTGGGCAAAATATCTCGATTCAGGGAAATCAGCGTCCTTGACGAGAACCTCTCGATTCGTTTCGACCCGCAGGGAAATCAGTGTCTTTGCGGGAATCTACCGATTCGTCTCGACCTCAGGAAAATTAGTGTCCCCTCGCATGAAAAGAAAATTCTCTTATGAGATTCTTATGACTCTCAAGAGAAAACATACTTAGGAGTCCCCACGATTCCTAAGGAGAAATTACACCTACGAGATCCTCACGACTCGTAGAGAGAAAAGTCTTTATGAGACCCTCACAACTCGTAAAGTTGAAAAGTCTTAGGTGGCAGATCCTAACCCTGTCTCCTAAGCCATCATTGCCCTGTAGGGAGGTCAAGATAGACTATTTACGGGCCGTACTCTCCCAAGTCGAACATCGACAATGAGGGAAACAACCACTTACGAGTCCTCTCGACTTGTGAGGGAGAAAATGCTCTTGTGAGATCCTTACGACTCTTAAGAGAAGACGCACTTAGGAATCCTCACGATTCCTAAGGAGAAAATACACCTACGAGATCCTCTCGACTCGTAGGGAGAAAAGTCTTTATGAGACCCTCACGGCTCATAAAGTTGAAAGTCTTAGGCAGCAGACCTGAACCTGCTTTTTAAGCCATCGCTATCTTACAAGGAGGTTATGATGGACTGCTATCTACTATCCTCAGACCACATTTGCTAAAGTAATATTCCAATAACACAGCAAGGTAAAGAAGGCGATAGTACAGGATAAAAAAATGTTTCTTTTATTCATGAATTCAATTGAGTACAAGATACATCATATAAAAGAATAAAAAAATGAATAAGGGCATGTTATTCATAAATTACAAATTTTCAGTCGATACAAAGATGACTACTGAGAAGGAGGTGATTTTAGCAAATCAGCAAGCCGTTCTCGCACTCCTCTCGACTCCTTTTCATGATCAGCCGCTGCAGTCAACTCCGCTTCAATTCGAGCCCGTTGCTGCAAACAGGATAAAACCTTCTCATCGATTTCCTGCCGAGCGGCTTGGTGACTCTGCGTAACCCGCTCGGTGAAGTCAAGCTTCTTCTTCAGCACCAGCCCGTCAGAAATACGTCGTTGAAGACTTTCAAAAATAGCATTTAGCTGTGCAGCATTTGCTTTGACTTGGGCATGCAATTGGACAGACTCTGCGGAAGCCGCCTCATGTTCCTTTCGCCTCAAGGCCGCCTTTTGTTCAAAATGGCGAAGGAAAGGAACACTCTGCTCGACCCATGCCGCCCGCTGGGAGTTCAACTCTAATATTTCAGGAGCAAGGCGCTTGAGCTCAACTTCATGCAAGAAAGCCTCGATATGTCTGCAATAATTAACCCAAGATTTAACGATGCCCTTGCTTTGGAAGTGCACAAGCGTCGCCAACATCGGATTAACCTCAGCAGCAAAATCTGCAGCGAATGCAGGGGCCTCCGCGTCAAGCTCCTCGATAGATTCGCTCAACATACGCAAGCTGGTCACAACGCCCTTGGAAGATGGGCGTCTAGAAAAGGGCCCTGCCGGCATTAGGTTATGAGACTCAAAGGGAGCTAGAGCCGGTGCGATTGCTGCAAAATGAATTACTGTTAAAAGTTGACTCGCGAAATAAAGAAATCACACGAGCGATGCAGTCTACTATACCAGCCGCGACAGGTGGCAAAGTTGGGAGCACCAATGGCGCGACTATTCTCTCGTCCCCTCCTTCAATCTGTAATGCTGCAATCAATGCAAAGAAGAATTAGTAACGACGTGGCTGCCCGTAAAATAAAGGAAAAGATGTTTGTTAACTATACTCACCGACACTAGCAGGCAGGATGATTTCTGATTGAAAGGAGAAATTTGGGTTTAACACCTGATACAGATGGTTAAAAAGGACTCCTGCAAGGTTGTTCCAATATACTGTCAGTACAAGGAGGATAAATACCCATGATGAAACTGATAAGTTGCAAACCCTTACCTTCCAGCATTCCAGAGGATATAGGAGAAGGTGAGGGGACAACAACCGTCATGGCGGCGACCGAAGGTGTGTCAGATGACACAATCTCAGCGTTCGCTACACCTGCAAACAAAATACCGTCAGAACGAACTGAAAGAGATTGCGAAATAAAAAGGAAGCAGCGACCTAACACCTACCTGATGGGTCATCAGCCGAAACCGCGACGAGAGCATCACTAAGCGCAGCGGCTTCTTCGCTCTCCTTCAGTGGAATAGTTTCGGCGCCCGTGGCTTCGTCCCCTGATTCGACTAGGGCCGTCGTGACACTCGCAATGCCAGCCGATAGCAGGGAACTGCAAGGGGAAAGAGCGGCGGTTTGGGCAGTCCCGGACTCCCGAGATAGAGTGGCCGTTTCGGGCTTTGTGGTCGCTGTTTTCTCACCCGCCGCCTCATCGCCAATGCTTGGCCCTGCAAGATACAGTATATCAGAATTTGCGGATTGAGTAAAAATGAAAAGACTGGGCATTACATTACCTGGTGATGGATTCTCAGTTGCCTCGCGAGCCGCGCGCACGACCTGTCTATGAGCGGTAGACATGGCAGCTGGAGCATCTTCTGGAGGAATAGCGACAGATGGGGTGGTGCTTGAACCTGCACTCACAGCCAAGCTGACATCACGTTCCCTCGCCGCACGCTTTCTACGCTTCTTGTCAGCCTTGGCAGTGAGAAGTGATCTCCTCAAGACCTCCGTTAAAGGGACGTCATCGTCCGAACCAGGAGCTGCCTCTGGAGCCGTTACGGCGTCCGTCATCGGCTGCTTAAGCGAAGCCTCTTGAGGCAATACTGGGGGAGGTGGGGCCTTAGCAGCCGGCTCTGGAAGCGTCGCCGCATCACCACGCGGGATCGGAACCGCACTCAGGATAACCTGAGTCGTGGTAGTCCCTGCAATAAGATGAAAAGTAAGGGTTAAACCACGAATAAAGAAAAAGGGAATGAAGGCACAACAAGCCGAAGTATACCAAGGCCCAAGGAAGCGCGAAGCCTCTCTTCTTCTTCGAAAGTCTTGAGGGAAGCCGCGAGAGCCTCTTCGGCGGAGATACCTGTTGAAGAAGAAAGCGTCAGTCAAAACATAATAATAAAAAATGTAACCGTGGAAAGATACGACTGAAGTCTACCTGACTGTGCGATGGTGATCAATGCTGCTTCATCGCGAGCTAGTTGCTCAGAAACCGCGATGGCAGCCTCTAGATTGGTATCATCCGGCGCAATAAATAGGCCCTCATTGGTCCCGTACTCACTTAAGCCTTTGCTGTAAGGAGTATGAGGCTCCTGGCCGAATGCAACGTCTGCAGAAAATAATGACTTCTTCTTCTTCTGTGAGCGGACGTCGGCAACAAAAGATTGAGCTTGGCAGGCAACTTTGGGCGATGAGTCCTAATCTCCGCACCCACGCCAGACCCGGGAGACGCTGCAGCTACCGCTTCTACAGGTACACGGGGAAGGGGCATCTCAGGCATAGCGCGCGGGACCACAACTGCAGTAGCTTCTCTCAGGGGAGGACGAACAATGGTCCGTCGCTTTAGGGGAATGGCTGGATTACCAGCAGGGCTGCACCCTTGCGATCAAGCAACCGCCGCTTCTCTTCCCTGATAACAACACCCATCGCGTGCTGGTACCACGTCACATATATGTTCAGGGATTTTAGAACGCAGCTCGGCTCACTGATAAAGAAATTGGACCCGGTGTTTAGGCGCATGAAGTGGTGCAACGCGCTCCGGATACCCTCTTCAGTAGCAACCGGTTTTGCCAAGAAGGCCTCAAGCGGGACACCCTGTGTTGGAGATAGTGCCCTCAGAGTCAATTATTAGGTCACAGGTACGTGATTGTAATGATTGAGGGAGGACCTATCCCGGTAGGACAGTCTTACTCGAGATGATAGTATGCTATCTGGTTTACCTTTATCATCGTGTACTGCTTTAGGTGACCTGACACGTCGCTATTACACGTTGATAGAGCCCCTAGGATTCTTGCTTGACCACCAGCAGTATGAGGGCGATCATATAAGTGGGAGCTGGGGTCTATAAGCATATCCTTAAAAGGTCCCTAGTCGTGGGAGTTTCGAGACCGGGCATCGATACTCCATTAGTAGACTAGTGTATACAGTCGAGACCCCGACGAGGGGCGGTGGCCGGTCTCACAAGCCACTGGTGTCAGTTGGATCACCTAAGATGTATACAGGTGCTCATTGGGTTATGAGTACACCGGACAGGACTCGCCGGGAACATGCTAGTTGGTCATATACCAGACGTCAGATGGCAGTTCCCTGGTGACATGCGTGCAGGTTAGTTCATCGACCTGGGGATCGTCATTTGTCTCGTGTGAGTTCCCACTGTACTTTGATTACTACCCTACCACGGCTCAAAGGAGTCGTGCAAACAGGTTTTAGTTGGGTACAGTCCCGAGCCACATGGAGGCAGTGAGCGTATCTTCAGGGGTTCGTCTCTCCCGGTATTGGGGGTGAGGTCGTGCTGTGTCTAGGAGAGCCATTACACAAAGTCCTTGGCCAAGGCAAGGAGATTTACTGGTAGGTATTCCAGTAGTATCTCAGGGTGTTCTGGGCTACACTCCGACACGACTTGTACCGCTTTTGGGGGTCTGACTTTTACCAACCCCCTAGGCCCGCCATGCGATGCTCATAGACGAACGGACCGGACTGCACGGATATTGTCACTGACAGGCTCAGTTGGGTGTCGGGGTGAGCTTCCTCATCGACGTCCCATTTGGTCAGTACCTGGTAGCCCGTCACGTATTGGCTTATACCTCTGACGTGCTAGTGGTTAAATCCACAACCAAGGTGTTGACGAGTCTTTAGAGTCCTCCACATTCAGTTACTCAGCTTTCGGGCGAAAGGTTGTAGAGGCTGTATGGAGATATGGCAAGGTCCGATCAGATACGTGCGGTATTGCACGGATCAGGATCGGACAGTTTGTACTATAGGCCGTATGGTTATATGGCAGGGTTCGATCAGATACGTGCGGTATTGCACGGATCAGGATCGGACGGATATTACTAGCCGGTTTTGGTATAAGCCGGATCCTAGTATAGTACAGTGTGGATTTTGTCTCAATGCATTTGTATTTCGGTCGGAATACAAATGCGGGTGTGTAAGCACAGTATCGGGGTTTTCCTGTAATTTATTACGGGACCAGTTTTCTGGAGTTGCCAGTTTGCTTTCCGTTTCGGCCAATTTCCATTGTTCCGTTCATTGGCCGAAGATTGGTGGAGGAGGGCTTATTTGCATTGTTGCAAATAGGCATTTGTGGAAGGGGGTCTTTGCATTTTGTTGTATCATGATAGCACCCTCCTTTGACTTGCTTGACTTCATACTTCATGATGGCTTGACTTTGTTAGCATCATGGTTGTTGATGATGGTTGTGGTTGTGTGTGGTTTTTGCTTGTGATCATATTCTTTCATGATGCCCTCTTGCATCATTGCTTCCACCCACCCCTTGACCTTGCTCTCTCTTTCTCTCTCCAATCACACAAGGGGGGGTGTGGGCCGGCCATTCCAAGAGAGGGATGGGAATTGATTCATTTTTGGTGTGGCATTTTCTTCTCTCATGGTGCTATGAAAATTGCTCTCTTGTTCATCCAAAAACCTCATTGAATCCCTCCACCAATGGCAACCTCCACTACCCCAAAAAGAGACACAAGCTCACTACATATTCTACAACGAACCTTGGGCACGTCGAGTAGCCGGCTTCGTGCCCGAGTTGCCTCGGCATTGAGGTGGGAGCCCGTAAACGAAGAAGGCGATGTGGTGCACTTCCGGCGACGAGGAGGAGACGGGACTTTTCCGCAGGAGATCGGGACCATGACGAGAAGACCGGAGGACTTGGATCGTCGGTATATCTCTAACCCATCTTATAGTTTGCTAGGACTAGTTAATGGTTCGATCCGGGGTTTAGTGCGCGGTGGTGCCGGTTTGCTAAGTCCGCAAAATCAAAGTTTTTCACCGCTTCCGCATTCCGGCGTCGGATTGACGGCCGGGGCGCCGCCGTGCACTTACAGTGGTATCAGAGCCTCGCTATTAACTTAGTCTAGCTTTGTGTAATGTGTTTTTCAGTTCCGATCGATCGAAATGTCCAAAAACCCGTATTTGCCCACATCAGTTTTCTGTTGGAAATTTTTGGTGTCGAAAAATTTTTCAGGTTGTAAAATATTGATGTACTGGAAAATCTAAGAGCTCTGTAAAAATTCGACGAAGTAACTCCACAGTGGGAGCGCGGAACCGCCGCGAAACCCCCCTTCCCGCCGCCCTTCCGCCGCACACTGTGGAGATCACTTCACCAATTTTTTACAGAGGCCTTCTGGGCTTAAAATATGGGTTTTGGAATATTAAAATTGGGCCCAGGATTTCTGTGAGTGCTACAGTTTTGATTGGGGGCCCACTTGTTAATTTTTGATCGATCGGATATTTTAAACACATTTTTCACAGTATTTACATTATATCTGCGACCGTGAATGTCACTTGATCGGTAAATCCGGTCTAACTGCTATAGCCCGGTTAGACGGATTTGCGAACGTGACTTTCACGTTGATGTTTTGTTTTTGCTGTGATGTTGCGGATCGGTCGTGGGGGTAGCCTGGATGCAATGCTAGTACAGTTTTGTTGTATTATGTACATTTGATATTGCGGGGCGAGCGTCCGACATGTGGACTGCCGTCACTGCCTGTTTGTATTATTATTTTGGGGCACGACCTGGTTGCGGTCGATGTACCCGTTGTATGTATATTTTACTTTCTGTACTAGGATTGCCCCGCGGAGGGGTGCACGGATAGCCGGGTTCTGGAGGGCAACAAGCCCGCATCTCATGGCATTGAGACGGAGGGGGCTTCACTCTAGGATTGGCGGGCTATTCGCCGCACTCGTAGGGGGTACAGGTTGACCCAGGAGGGGTGCCAAGTTACCGGATTCCGTGAAGTGCTGGGTGGTCCATTCACGTTGCTGAAGGGGGCTGCCTCGCTTCAGGTTTTGGCGGGTAACTTGCCGCGCCCGTAGGGGTCTAGGATTTCATTGCACAGGCTATCCACACGACCAGGGGAACGTCGGGTTTCAGCGGCTCTGTGAAACCCGGGGATCCCAGATATCTGTATTGTTTGTATGATGCTGTACATTTCTGTGATGTTGCATTTCTTTCACGCCTTGAGCGAATATAATATATTGGTATATATATTAGTAGATGTTGTATATGTTTTGCATCCGCGCTAGTCCAGTCCCCGCTCTGTCGTTAGTTAGCTAACCTAACGGGTAATGACGGGACCCAGTGGCGAATGCGGATGGCATATACGTACATCAGTATATTTTCGTTCTTTTTGGTGTGATCAAATGATGGGACTGCATTGATTCGGATCAATGCGAGTTAAAACAAACCTAATCTGATGTTGTTGGAACACTTTTTCAAAAAGCTGTTATTGCAAGGACGTTCACTTTTGTTTTGCACCGTGGTATTCAGTTAGAATATCCTGCTCCTCAGTCGACGAGGCAAGGGCCGAGATCCCTTCACCGGGAGTGACCCCTTGGACAAAAAGTTTGCTTCAGGGCATTAACTTCACTATAGCCGATTACTTTTGCTTTGCACCGTGGTATTCAGTTGGAATATCCTGCACCCCATTCTACGGGGAAAGAGCCGAGATCCCTTCACCGGGAGTGACCTCTTTAGCAACGGTTTTCGTCACTATATTTTTAAAAAGCTATCCGTTCCTTCGACGATATCAAGTTCATTACGTTAAAGGTTTTCGCCAGAAACCATTCGTAGCCCTCCGTCGTTTCAGACGGGTAGCACGTAGTATTCATGCTATGTTTGTTGACCTTCGTCAAGGCATAGTGTATGGTAGCTGCTTGTTACCTTTCTGTTGCATAGATAGATGCGTTGGTTTGGGACAGTCGTATAGCCTTGTTGACCTTCGTCAAGGGCTTGTACGGGTGGATTCAAATTAACCTGGATAATGACGGGTAGAACTTGACATGTGACTTATGATTTGTTGACCTTCGCCAAGGTCATAAGAGCATGGGGCAGAAATCACATCGGGAGTTTCAAAAGAACTGAAACTTGCCAGATATGCGCATACCTTCTGGAGTGTGATACCGTGAGCGGATTCCGTCACGTTGTCATGCGATGAGAGTTGGATCCCGATTCCCACTGATGAGTTGGTTTACTCCTCGGGTAACCCCGACTAGTTCTTCTTTCAGGTTTGGAGGAGAATTTGAGGTACAGTGGGAGGTTTCCAGATTAGATAAATTGGTTACCATTCTGATCTAGGTTAGAGTGCACGCTGAGTGTTTCTTTTCTCTCTCTCTTTGGCAGCGACCATTGACCCGACCCTAAGACTTTGACTCAGTGACCAAGTTGACCGAACCTTCTTAACACCGGCTTTTGGATTGTCAGAGTTGCAAACCTCATTGCCACTCCTACTTTTACCCTTTTCTCCAGGACACCCCATTTTACTACGAACGTCCACTTCCATTGGACAAAACCATCGTATGGTTAGATACGAACTCGAAAGAATTTATTCGAGGATGGTTTCCGGTTCTGGAGAAAACGGATAGGATTATTCAGTTGTCTTTTCCTTTTACCCTCTCTCAGGTTACGAGTACTCCTTGGTTTAGGGGTAGTACACCTATTACGCAAATTGGATTGTCTTCTTCCAAACCTTAGGCTGGTGCCGACTGGTAGGGAATGAAGAAAACCAATTAGCATAACGATGGTGTGCAGAAGGTATTAAGTTCAGACAAAGCAAGGGATTAGTAAGAGGGCAAAGTAAATTGCAACAGATATTCACGACCAAACCAAATATTTCGTTACCACTCCCACATCACCTTTGTATTTCTCCAGGACACTCCGTATCACTACGAAGATCCACAGTTTATTTGGATATTCCATCGTATGGTTATATACGAACTCGAAAGGAACTTGTTCCAGTTCGGGGATGGATTCTGGTTCAGGAGAAATAGGAATAAGATTTATTCAGGTGTCTTTTATCTTCACCTTCTCTCGCATTGCGAGTGTTCCTAGGATTGGGACAGTACACCCATTATGCTTATTGGATAGTCTTCTTCCAAACCATAGGCTGGTGCCGTACGGTAGGAAAGGAAGAAAACCATTTGGCCTAAAAGGGTGTGCAGAAGGTAAAGACTAAAGACATATGAAGGGATTTGGAGAGGTGGCAAAGAACTATACGGTTACAGTCGTGAATCTGGAAGAGGCATTACTAGGAATACCAGAATACCCCATCGGAACATTTCAATGTTTCAGTTTCACTGTGTAATGTTAAAGGAAAACTGATTTCCCGATTAGATACTTACTCCAGGGTATGTATTTACCAGGTACGATTCTCACATCTGTATGGTTTTACAGATGATGAGTGGGAGTAAGTTATTGGGAATTGGGTGATTATCCTCATTATATCGGGATTCGTTGTAATCGGTGATATTTGAGGAAATCACCTGGGCTGTTTGCCGGTTGGCAAATATTTGGTTTTGAATATCCGCTGTTATGCACCAATTTCAAATCGATATATCTGTACGTCTATTTTCATAGAGTGAGATATACCCTTTTGAAATTATGTCTGCGACATTTACCTATATCAGTGGATGGTTAGGTAAGGAGCATTAAACAGCGGTGTAATTCTTCTTAACCATAAGTACAGTTTTCAACCTACGACACACAGTGAAAGAGTTATCAGACTCAAGGGACTTATACAGAGTATTGTATGTTGTCCAGTGTCCATTAGGACAGAGGGGTTTGTCCTCATACTATATTCTGTTTACTTTTAACTTCTCTAGTTCTTAGACATGTGTTTCGTGGAAACACAGGGTCCGAATTTGGAGAAGTTATAGGTATTTGAATAGAGTAGAGAACCAGGTATAGCAAGTATCGGGATTCTTCAAAGAGATCGAAAATGTAGATACTTGTGTATGGTATTCAGTTGATAGTAATGATAAAGAGATCTTGCTTCTCTTTCAGGTTGCTCATAATTGGAAGTATTCCTAAGTTGAGTAACGCTGATCGGCCTCCTTCCATTTAGTTGACATGCACTGGAGACAGCTGCATGATTTGAATCTGGTTCAACTAAATTAGTGCCTCTGTTTCTATATTGGATATAGAACAGTTCATATCTTAACGATGCTAAGGTACGGGGAGTTGTCCGGTTTATGCTTAAAACCAGACACTGGACAACTCAAGGCACGTTTCTGTAATGGCTGTTTGTGGGTTGACCCAGGCTATGACGCGGGTTGATTTTCTACCATCTGGATGAACAATAGCAATATTGTTCTAGACTCGCCACAGTTTTAATAAAAATGGATTTTTTCAGGAAAACAGTAGTGGGAGTATGGTAGAACTGGAAGTGATTCCAGAACCACAAACGATTACTGAAGATTTGATAAGGAACCTAAAGATTCAATCTGGATTGACATTCCATTGGCCACTCCGCAGATATGGTGGGTAACTTCAGGCACCCAAGAGGTACTACGGTAGCCTCAAGGACGGTGACAGGGAAGTTCTTGTTTACCCACAATTACCATTGCTGTTGTTCCAGGCTACGAGACCCGGCGGGAGGATGAGTATAGCGTCGTTCTAAACCAGTTTTAGAAGTGTACGTCTATATGACTCTGCCAGAGGGTTGTCGTAGTCAGTGGGAGCAGCGGAAGCATTGGTGGACAGGTTGCTTATGTCTGTTTATAGACTAGAGCAGATGTAGCGGAGATAGATCATCTATTTCTGACATGACAGTCATGGGTTTGACTTCATCAGAATAGGGGATGGATCTGTTGAGAAGGTAGTAGGGTGTGATATCCTGGTATTTGGATAATATACTCAGAGTAGGAAAAGAAACTCCTACACTACGATCGATTATACTTTGGTCGTCACACAGTTGTTTCTCCACAAAGGAAATGGATTTTATATCAGACATACTGGTTACTAGATCTATCGTCTTAGATCTAGATTTGGGTGGTTTCCCAATCAGGGTACTTGACAGCGTTCTAAGAGTATTTAGGATGGATGACTCCTGGCATGGTAGTGTACCTGCAGGTAATGGAGTCACCCTCTCCAAAGGTGTCTTACAGACTAAAGGGGAGAGGGATGTGCATGATTGGCAGATCACTTGCTCAGGCAATTGAGTCAATCATGAGATGTCAAGTACCACACCAGATGTTGTTCTTGCACTAGATGCAATAAGTTGACATTAATCCAATCCTGGAGAAACAGTCGGAAGCAGTTTTAGAACATAAGTGGATGTTCTAGGGATATGATAACGACAGCCTCATTCAGGAGACAGTTATCATTCCAGGCTTCCAAGGTGACATGGACGACAAGGAGGTTGTCAGAGTTATGGTTTTCCTTCTGATGAGGGGCAGTATTTTGGACAGGTGGTCCAAGGCAATACTGAGGGAGGCATGGCGCGCAGGATACTGATTAAGTTCAGTTGACGATACAGTCTAAGAAGTTTGGATTTGGAGTTCATTTATGAACTAGGTCCCATCAGACATCCAGACATATTCTGAGACAGGTATTGCTCTTTTCGGGAGATGGCTTTCTCCGCGAACTTGAGATATAGAGAGACATAGAAAGAAACGACAAAGCGGATCCACTCACTGAGGCTATTCTTCGAACGCAATAGTTCCGCAAACGAGCTTTGTGAGACTGACTAGTAGAGGAGTTGGATGTTCGGTATCACACGGGCTGTGAGTATGCGACATCGCGATAATTAGCCTTGAGTGCAAGTAGGAGATTGTTGGAGATAGTGACCTCAGAGTCAATTATTAGGTCACAGGTACGTGATTGTAATGATTGAGGGAGGACCTATCCCGGTAGGACAGTCTTACTCGAGATGATAGTATGCTATCTGGTTTACCTTTATCATCGTGTACTGCTTTAGGTGACCTGACACGTCACTATTACACGTTGATAGAGCCCCTAGGATTCTTGCTTGACCACCAGCAGTATGAGGGCGATCATATAAGTGGGAGCTGGGGTCTATAAGCATATCCTTAAAAGGTCCCTAGTCGTGGGAGTTTCGAGACCGGGCATCGATACTCCATTAGTAGACTAGTGTATACAGTCGAGACCCCGACGAGGGGCGGTGGCCGGTCTCACAAGCCACTGGTGTCAGTTGGATCACCTAAGATGTATACAGGTGCTCATTGGGTTATGAGTACACCGGACAGGACTCGCCGGGAACATGCTAGTTGGTCATATACCAGACGTCAGATGGCAGTTCCCTGGTGACATGTGTGCAGGTTAGTTCATCGACCTGGGGATCGTCATTTGTCTCGTGTGAGTTCCCACTGTACTTTGATTACTACCCTACCACGGCTCAAAGGAGTCGTGCAAACAGGTTTTAGTTGGGTACAGTCCCGAGCCACATGGAGGCAGTGAGCGTATCTTCAGGGGTTCGTCTCTCCCGGTATTGGGGGTGAGGTCGTGCTGTGTCTAGGAGAGCCATTACACAAAGTCCTTGGCCAAGGCAAGGAGATTTACTGGTAGGTATTCCAGTAGTATCTCAGGGTGTTCTGGGCTACACTCCGACACGACTTGTACCGCTTTTGGGGGTCTGACTTTTACCAACCCCCTAGGCCCGCCATGCGATGCTCATAGACGAACGGACCGGACTGCACGGATATTGTCACTGACAGGCTCAGTTGGGTGTCGGGGTGAGCTTCCTCATCGACGTCCCATTTGGTCAGTACCTGGTAGCCCGTCACGTATTGGCTTATACCTCTGACGTGCTAGTGGTTAAATCCACAACCAAGGTGTTGACGAGTCTTTAGAGTCCTCCACATTCAGTTACTCAGCTTTCGGGCGAAAGGTTGTAGAGGCTGTATGGAGATATGGCAAGGTCCGATCAGATACGTGCGGTATTGCACGGATCAGGATCGGACAGTTTGTACTATAGGCCGTATGGTTATATGGCAGGGTTCGATCAGATACGTGCGGTATTGCACGGATCAGGATCGGACGGATATTACTAGCCGGTTTTGGTATAAGCCGGATCCTAGTATAGTACAGTGTGGATTTTGTCTCAATGCATTTGTATTTCGGTCGGAATACAAATGCGGGTGTGTAAGCACAGTATCGGGGTTTTCCTGTAATTTATTACGGGACCAGTTTTCTGGAGTTGCCAGTTTGCTTTCCGTTTCGGCCAATTTCCATTGTTCCGTTCATTGGCCGAAGATTGGTGGAGGAGGGCTTATTTGCATTGTTGCAAATAGGCATTTGTGGAAGGGGGTCTTTGCATTTTGTTGTATCATGATAGCACCCTCCTTTGACTTGCTTGACTTCATACTTCATGATGGCTTGACTTTGTTAGCATCATGGTTGTTGATGATGGTTGTGGTTGTGTGTGGTTTTTGCTTGTGATCATATTCTTTCATGATGCCCTCTTGCATCATTGCTTCCACCCACCCCTTGACCTTGCTCTCTCTTTCTCTCTCCAATCACACAAGGGGGGGTGTGGGCCGGCCATTCCAAGAGAGGGATGGGAATTGATTCATTTTTGGTGTGGCATTTTCTTCTCTCATGGTGCTATGAAAATTGCTCTCTTGTTCATCCAAAAACCTCATTGAATCCCTCCACCAATGGCAACCTCCACTACCCCAAAAAGAGACACAAGCTCACTACATATTCTACAACGAACCTTGGGCACGTCGAGTAGCCGGCTTCGTGCCCGAGTTGCCTCGGCATTGAGGTGGGAGCCCGTAAACGAAGAAGGCGATGTGGTGCACTTCCGGCGACGAGGAGGAGACGGGACTTTTCCGCAGGAGATCGGGACCATGACGAGAAGACCGGAGGACTTGGATCGTCGGTATATCTCTAACCCATCTTATAGTTTGCTAGGACTAGTTAATGGTTCGATCCGGGGTTTAGTGCGCGGTGGTGCCGGTTTGCTAAGTCCGCAAAATCAAAGTTTTTCACCGCTTCCGCATTCCGGCGTCGGATTGACGGCCGGGGCGCCGCCGTGCACTTACACCCTGATTATAGCTTGATTGCTGAGCAAAACGGTGCGGGTTGTATCTCATGAACAACGCCGAATCGTTCTGCCTGAACACCAAGTAGCCCGGCCTGATCGAGTATAAATGAAGAATCTCCTAAGCTTTCAAGGTGGAGACCCCGTCTTTGAAGGTGTCCCGCAGCGGCTGCACCGTCTTAGTGGATTCCTTGCCGATAGTCATAACCTTATCGATAATGGTTATGCCATCCCTGACCGTACGCGGGCGAAGAATCAGACCCCGAACCTCTCGCTGAGTTGGTTCCAAAGCGGAAGCTTCAACCAGTCGCATAACCTGAGGAAAGTTATAACCTTCATAGAAACGGGGCCGCTTGTGAACTCTAAAAGCGCCAAGTACATGCAGCTCAAGCCACGAAGTGAAATAATGCATCGGGAGGTTTACGGGCTGCACCCCCGGTTAAGTGGTGTCTGCCGCCAAGCTAAGGCCATGATACAAATGAGCCAGCCCGGTAATCCCAACGGCAACCTGTGTCCCTTCAATCATTCGGTGAGCCGGGTAGAAAACAGACGGCCTCATGTAGTGAGGGTGCATGGGGAGCGCAAACCAGCTTAACCATAAGCCAAGGAACTCTAAAAAGAATGCCTCTTCGTCGATGTCTTAAGCGGCGAGTTCTATAATGGGGACGACCGCGGCGTTTGGGAGGAAGAAATTCTTTTGATCAGCTTCCGCTGTCGGCCGGCTATCCAAGCCAAAACCGAAAGGATCGTCGAGCTTGGCAAACTTCGCACCTTGTTTCGACAAGGCTTCCGGGTGAAGAAAACGGGCGATGAAATCCGTAAGCTGCCCCCGTGGTTTTAAGATTCGAGAAATAGGCTCTCGTAAATATTTAACACCTTAATCAAGCTTGGGAATCGGTGCTGAATGGCATTCTCTGGGGTCAGACCCATCATCACTGATCGAGTGGAGAAAATATACTCGTCAGGGGGTAATATCTCCTCATAATGCTCCCCTCTGACAGGCAAGCCGGAGATCTCCGCGAACTCCTCTAAACAGATTGAAACTTCCCGATCTAATAGAAGGAAGGTGTGAGTTAGAACGTTCCATTGTTCCAAAAAGGCTTTGACCCACCATACAGGGGGCGTGGAATACTGGAAGAGAGAAGCATAAATCGCGGGATACAACCCGAGCTTCAGCAGCTGTGATTTCTTGGCTGATAAGATGTATCGGGCCCATTGCAGATATCTGGCTGAATGACGGGGAGTCAAGCCTATCATGTATGGTTGTCCCCAAGGGCGCGACTCGCCTTGAAATATACGTCGCCCCAAGGTATCCAAAGCCATTGGAGGCTGTATGGGTATTACAGCCATAGAGGGTTGAAGGCAACCCTCCGAAGTCCAGTTGACCTCCTCTACGGCATAGTTCACTGGGGGTGAGTCGGCGTACTGAATGGTGGAGATCACCTCTGAAGGTGCTGCATAAGAAAACCTACGCCGACCCTGGATGATTTGATTATACTACAACTCCTACAAATGAAGAGACTTCTGCTCCGGGTCGTGATCTTTGATCAGTGCGAAAACTTCCCGGTCTACTGGCGCGTCAGCAAATGCGCTCTCCGGACGAACAAAGGGGAACGAAGTGTCGAAAGACATAGTACCTGCGCGAAAAAGAACAAGAATTAGTTATCAAAGCTACAGTCCAAATTTTAAAAAACTTTGTACTTAAAATTTGTACCAAATTGCAATGCAGTGGAAAGGGACCAAAGGGTACCCACAGAATCAAGATGACGACTCATCATTGATGAGACAGTCAGTCATTAATGAAGGAATCCTAAAAGGATTTCTCATTAATGAGAAGCCCCTCGGGCCAAGGAGTAAAACTCCCTTGAGAGCAGCGCTCTGCAGACAGAAATGACATCTGTCAAAATTAATGATGAAGGGAATAAAAATTCCCCCAAAAATTCTAAAGAGCTATGCTCTGTGAAGACGATAGAATCATCCATCAAAACCCTAAAAAAGCAAAGCTTTTGCAGAGTAAAAAACTCCAAGATTTTCAAGATCTGTGAACAAACTCTTTGCGTTCTTCATGGAAGACGAACGATGTTCCAGATTCATGGGTTAAAATCACCCTAAAAAAGATTATATCTTAAAGATCTATGATCTAAAGATGAGCACAACTCTGTTGATAGGTAAAACCTTAAAATATATTTTTAAGATCCGTGATCTGAGAAGAGCAAAGCTCTGTTAATAAGTTCAATTCTTACCGAATTTTGGGTAGAGTTTTGACTCTGAGAAATTTCTTAAGGGCAGAGAGCTTGGCTCTGAAAGAGAATTAAATTCTCAAGAAATAAGAACAAAGCAAGAAGATGAACAGAGGTCATCTCAAGGGCCAAAAGCCCTATTTATAGACGCTGGAAGTCGATCCAACTTCTAAGACAATCTAACGGTGGAGAGGCTGCCACCGCTGCACTCACGTGTAAACCACGTGAGCGCAACGGCGGGGGGGCATTTGTTTCCCCCAATCAGAGCAAAGCTCTGTTCAAAATTTGAAATTTGAAATTTGAAATGAAGCAACGCTTCATAAAAGCGCTAGCGCCAAGAGTGCCAGCGCTAAGAGTCAAAGACTCTGGGGCGGCGCCTCACGTGCAAAGCACGAGAGCGCTAGCGCTAAGAGTCAAAGACTCTGAAGCAGCGCCCTACGTGCAAAGCAGGAGAGCGCCGGCACCAAGTGCGCCAGCGCTAAGAGTCAGAGACTCTGAGGCAGCGCCCCACGTGCAAAGCACGAGAGTACCAGCGCTAGAACTAAATGTTCTCCACCTTTGGATCAAAGATCCAACGAAGATAATAAATCATCAAATTACAGAATTAAATTCTGTTGAAGGAATACTCATCAAATCTTTCCAAAGAAGAAAGATCGTGCTCTGTAAATCAGAGCACCGTTGGATCAAAGATCCAATGGTGATTAAAAATCACCAATATACGGAACAATCTCCGTGTGGGAAAATATTTTCCCAATCTTGTTAATAACAAGAAAGATATCTTCTGTAAAACAGAAGCCCTAGGATCAAAGATCCAACGGTGGGGAAGTCCCCAAATCGATCAGAGAAAAGATTTCCTTAACCGATTCAACAAATCAGCCTCCCCTATATAAAGGACCCAAGACTTCAAGTCTTGCATAGAGGAACCCCTTATAAACTTCAGAAAAACAGAGAAACCTCCCTAGAAGTTTCAAGCTTTCAGAAAAGAAAAAGAAGAAGAGCAAGCTCTGAGAAGAAGAACCCTCTTCAAGGTAAATAAAAAGAAGCGAGATCATAGCATCTCTTGATAAAATTAAGAATTTAGTTCTTAGATCTAGGAGACAAAGTCTCCCTCCATAAAAAGAAGAACTTAGTTTTTAGATCCATGAGACAAATTCTCCCATAAAGAAAAATAAAAGAGATCATAGTATCTCCTCATAAAGAAGACCTTAGATCTGTGAGACAAAGTCTCTTATAAACGAGAATTTAATTCTCAGAGCACAGAACTGACCAGAACTGCCAAATAAGCGCTTCAGCGCTCCAAGTCTGGCGCTCAGCACCAAACGCACCACGTGTTCCTCACGTGTGCGCTATTTCATAAGAAGCGCTTCAGCGCTCCAAGTCCGGCGTCAAGCGCACCACATGCTCCTCACGTGTGCGCTATTTCAAAAGAAGCACTTTAGCGCTCCAAGTCTGGCGCTCATCACCAAGCGCTCTACGCGCTCCTCACGTGGGCGCTGAAGGAACAGAAAGTGTTCTTTAAATAAAGCCTCAGTGCCATAAAAAGTGTTCAACACTCAGCAAAAGACAAAAAGAAAAAGGGTGCCAGAACCCAAATCAATACTCAGCATTGTTAAATAAAAAGGGACCGAGCCCAAATAAATGTTCAACATTTTATTCAAAACTGAGTGGGCTGAGCCCAAATAAATGTTCAACATTTTATTCAAAACTGAGTGGGCTGAGCCCAAGTTGGCTACAAGTCCCTAATTCAGATTAATTGAGCCCATGTGCTCATAATCTTTTTAATTGGTCTTAGTCTCAAACCTGACTACAGATCTCCTAACCATCATTGGTTCAATGGTACATCTCTTCATACCTCTGATACATGTCGTTGTAATTCTTCAACGTCTTCAGAGAGATGGAGGGTCCCAGTAACCAATAACCTTTGGTGTATCCTCAAACTGGTTAAACCAGAACCCCATGAACTATGAGGTTCTTAAACTCACGGACTATGATGTCCTTAAACTTTACGGACTATGAGCTCCTTAAACTCATGGACTATGATGTCCTTAAACCTTATGAACTATGAGGTCCTTAAACTCGTAGACTATGATGTCTTTAAACTTTACAGACTATGATGTCTTTAAACTGCCATGGACTATGATGTCCTTAAACCCATTGGACCGCAACGTCCCTAAACTAAGACGATAGAGCCCAAATACTCTTTCGTTGGGTCTAAATGATCCCAAAACCCCGCTGAGTAGATCTTAGTCTAAAATTAGACTAACGTATTCTCAATAAACGTTTAAGTTGATCTTAATCTCAAAGAGATTTACAATCCTTAAACCAAAACAAACCCAAATCTAAGAAAATACGGATTTGGACTAATCTACGCCTTACGGGCGACAACATAAATTAGCCTCTATATACAATCTACGGGCAACAAAAAATAAAACAAACACACACGATACGAAGCGACCTTCTGGAGCAGGATAAAGTGGTTACCGCGATGCGGTTATGTAATTAACTGCAGGGGCTTGCGCCTGCAGGGAAGAGCGTCCCCACAATCAAAAACCCCTCACAATGAGGGGGAATCTGACGAAGTCTTCTTCAACGGCCGCATCCATCTAAATCTCCGATACACGGTGCCATAAATCAACTTGGCATCTTCGGAGAAGTGGACAGACAAAACCAAATAGCATCTGCCCCCAAATTCAGGCAAGACGTCTGTCGTCCCGGCTTTCGGCGGTAAACATGTATCTTGCTTGGAACTCTTCCAACATACCGCCCCTCCGTTGAGGGTAAAGATAAAGCCTGAGACAGACTTGTTGTTATCCTTATCACTCTGAAAGCTCGAATCAGTAAAGAACTCCACTTGGAGTTCTCCGTTACCATACACCAAGAACATATCTTTAGTTCTTCTCAAGTACTTAAGAATGTTCTTCACAGCTATCCAGTACTTCTCCCTTAGGTTTGATTGATACCTACTTACGACACTAAGTGCGTAAATTACATCCTGTCTAGTGCATAATATCGCGTACATGATAGACCCAACTGCAGAAGCATAGGGTATCACGTTCATGCGAGCCCTTTCCAAATCAGTTTTGGGAGACATCTCTTTGGAGAGAGTGATACCTGAACAAGCGGGTAAATTACCACGCTTAGAATCTTCCATACTAAACCTCTTTAGTATGGTGTCTATATACCCGAATTGGGACAATCCCAACATCCTTTTAGATCTATTTCTATAGATCTTTATTCCCAGGATGTAGGAGGCATCACCCAGATCTTCCATGGAGAACTTTTGTGATAGGAAGAGTTTGACCGAGTGTAGCATAGGAACATCATTTTCTATCAAGAGTATGTTATCCACGTACAATACGAGGAATACGAGCTTACTTTCTACAAACTTTTTATATATACATGGTTCATCTACGTTTTCGATGAAGTCAAACTCTTTGACTGCTACATCAAAACAGATGTTCTAACTTCGCGACGCCTGCTTTAATCCGTAAATTGATTTAAGTAGCTTGCACACCTTTCCGCTGCTCCCACTGTCTATAAAGCCCCCTGGCTGTGTCATATACACGCTCTCTTCTAAATCACCATTTAGAAAAGCGGTCTTGACGTCCATCTGTCAGATTTCATAGTCATGGTATGCAGCAATAGCAAGTAAGATCCTGATGGACTTAAGTATAGCCACCGGAGAAAAGGTCTCATCATAGTCGACACCTGGTCGTTAACGAAAATCTTTTGCTACAAGTCTAGCTTTGAAGGTCTCAACCTTTCCATCTGCACCAATTTTCTTCTTGAAGATCCACTTGCTCCCAATGGGTTTTACCTCTTCAGGAACAACTTCCAAAGTCTATACTTTGTTAGTGTACATGGATTCCATCTAAGATCGCATAGCATCCGGCCATTTCACAGAGTCCCCACTTGTGATGGTCTGCTCGAAACTAGTTAGGTCATCATCTTCCATGATGCAATTCTCGCTCCCACCGTCTATGAGAAAACCGTAATATCTCTCAGGTGGATGAGAAACCCTACATGATCTGCGTAGTGGCTGAGGTTCATCGAAGACTATTGAATCCTCCGGTTCTACCAAATCATCAGTTGTAGTTTGTGTATCTGGAGTTTCTTCCAGCTCTATCTCATTAGCACTAATTTCTTTTACAAGAAATTCCTTTTCTAAAAAGGTAGCGTGTTGAGCAAGAAACACATTTTTTTCTTCAATGTGGTAGAATAGATATCCATGTGAATTCTTTGGATATCCCACAAACTTGCAAAGAACTGATCGTATTTCGAATTTATTCGGATTCTGTTTTTTAATATAGGCCGGACAACCCTATATCTTAACTCGTTTAAGATATGGTCTCTTTCCACTCCATATCTCATATGGTGTTTTAGGCACAGATTTTGATGGAACTTGATTCAATAAGTATGCAGCTGTTTCAAGCGCATAACTCCAAAAAGAAATAGGTAACTCAGCAGTACCATCATAGAGCGCACCATATCTAATAGGGTGCAATTCCTCCGCTCCGATACACCATTGTGCTGTGGTGTATATGGAGGAGTAAGATGAGAGAGAATCCTATTCTCTTTTAGATAATTTCGGAATTTCGTGCTTAAGTAATCGCCTCCTCGATCAGATCGAAAGATTTTAATACTTTTACCCGTATGGTTCTCTACTTCGCTCTTATATTCCTTGAATTTCTCAAAAACTTCAGATTTGTGTTTCAACAAGAACACATGCCCGAATCTTGAGAGATCATCGGTGAATGTAATGAAGTACGAGAAACCATTTATGGCATGTGTAGACATAGGACCGCATACATCACTATGTATCAGTGCCAAGAGTTTAGTAGCTCTTGCTCCGTGTCCCGTAAACGGAGTTTTGGTCATTTTTCTTTTGAGACATGATTGGCAAGTTTCATAAGATGTAAATTCGAATGGATTCAAATATCCATTTTTATGCAACTTAGCCAGTATGGTCGCATTGATATGACCAAGTCTACAATACCACAAGAAAGCTTCGTTCATTTCTGAACTCTTTCTCTTGTGTGTGTTCTGTATGTTTAGAATTGTATTTTGATTTAGAACGTATAAATCATTAGACAACGTACCAAAACCAATCAACACTTGATTTAGAAAAAATGCTCATAATATTTTTCTCTAATGCAAACTTATATCCTTCTTTATCTAATAAAGATATGAATATTATATTTGTCACGCCCTGCTTTCCAAGATACGTAAACTACGGCATGTGACAGAGCCAACCATGCTACATGTGGTTAGGAATTATCCCTCCACAATCACATTACGGCTGTCTATCGAATATTAAGAACAGGAAAAAATAATGTAGCTAGTACATGTCCATTTGCCATAATAAATAAAATCAAGAAAATGCATAAAGCGGAAACGAATCAAGATCTAATAAACAATATCTGAATCATGTCTCAATATGGGTTCACATCAAAAGAAATAAAATTGCGGAAATAAATAAACTAAATATCTCTAATAACGCACGTTCAACTCCTCATTGCTCGCTTGATTGCTAAAGTACTCTTGTTCAGCCTGTGATAAAGGTAGAGAACCGAGCCATGCAAAACACAGACGTCAGTGCGTCATAATATCAAAATAACAGTAATGACCATGATATAATGATATGATTAAACAAGAATGTAAATAATAAACATGGATATAAACAGTGAGCTATGTATATGTATGGGTGTGTCATGTGCATTCTAAAACTGTGATTCTAGGTTATCTATTCTAAAATTCTTTGAAATCAATTTAATGGAATCAGCGATATAACTCAATAGTATCTCGTGCGTGCCCGAGACTATGGTTAAGACTCTCGGTCCGAATCCGAGACGTGCCGCTAAGCAGTAAACATGTAACATGTACAGATGAATGATGTCATCAGTATCATTCCGGGGCTGGCCGAGCCCGTAAAGACTGATCAGTATATGCATCAAACTGTTGAGTTACAAGTCAGATTTCATTATTGATTTCCCTTTACCCTCAATGTTTGTGTTCAAGTCAGGTATTTGATGATATGAATCTCATGCCAACCCAGGATCAAGCAGGTACAGGTTTTGTCTATACAGACAACAAGTCACGTCCGTTAGGACAACAATCAGGATTGTTGGTATTAGTAATAAGATCCAAGTAACAAGTCAGGTAGTGTGTCGTGAACATGTCATGCGATGCATATTAACCAAATAGATACCCAATGTAAAATGGTAATCAATATTAGAACACGGTAATCACAATTGATACCAGAATGCATGTGTATCTATCTGTAATAACCATTATACGTTCACTACCAAGTATGATGCAAACTAGATAACATGTAGTACTGATGTAGTAGTCTAATGATATCATGATATTCCGGCATGCAACTAGATAAACGATTATCAGTACATATACGAACATATACCGTAAAACTGTAAATCGGTAATAATTGCTGAATAATAAAACACATGCATTATTCTTATTCATATAAATATCGATATAATAACATATCATGTTGCAAGTTTAAAACTTGCCTGATTGGATCTCACATCGAGATACGGATGCTACGTCCGATGTCGAAATAATGTCGCGATACTAAACTTGCGTGCGCAGGACTGGACCTGGCTGATCAGTGACGTGACGTGGTGACTAAGCTGCACGACGATAGTGACTGGGTCATCTAGATCGTTGGTGACATGTGCGACTCCGGCGAACCGATCGGAGAATCAAAAACCGATCAAGAAAAGAATATGAAGAAGAGTAGTGGTTGCTGTTTTGTCGAGCTCTGGTGGTGGCGAGGACAGAGATGGGATGGCGGCGATGATGGGTTGCCGTCAATGGTGAGGTGGCAGGGGTTCTTGAGTTGGTGTCAGGATCGTCGGGGTTGTTGCAGCCGAGGGTTGATGGTGCTGGTGGAGGTCTGGGTGTCGGGCAGAGGAGAGAGAGGAAATGAGATGAAGGCGGGAGTGATGGTGATGGCGACGGCGAGTCTCCGGCAACGAGGGGTGAGGTTTCTGAGGTCGGGGGTTGTTGCAGGGGTCGGCGTCGGGTGCATGGTTCGAGAGGAAGGAGAAGGGGGAGAGGAGGTGGAGAGGGTGACGGGGTGATGTCGACGAGGATGAGTGGGCGAGGTGATCGGCGGCGGTGGTGCAAGCGTGAGCTAAGGTTTGGGTTATCTCATGGCGGGGAGAAGGAAATAGATAAAGGAGAGGTGTTTAATAATTAGGTTTAATAATAATAATATATATAAAGTGATAGGAAGAGAGGGAGAACAGAGAGAGACAGTGAGCGAGAGGAGAGAGAGAGAGAGGCTAGAGAGAGAGAATAGGATTAAATAATTAGTTAACATATATTATATATATTATAAATTGTTAGTTAAAATATTATTATATATATATATATATGTTTTGGATTTATATAGCTAATATCAAAATACTCCGAATATTATCCGGGTTTCTTCTAAAAATCTAGTTTTTAAATATGGAGAATACACGTACAAGTTAAAATCATAATGCAATATCCGGTCAATAAAAATGCATACCCCCAAGTGCGGATCTACGTAAATGTACGTAGTATCCAAACGAGTTTATTTTAGCAATTTGGACATGAACATGATATATGGATGCAACCATATGATATGGGGTACGATAACATTCCATGCTAGATATTAAAAAAATATTATTTGGTTATTATTTATATTATTAACAGATATGTGGGTACAAAATATATCATATATGTGTGTATAGAATCTAGATGTGCATGGATTCTTTGTACTAGTAAATATGTGACGTAATCTTGAACCATAATGGATTTCAAATATGCGGGCCGGGTCGGATACTAACCACAGTTACCAAATGCACCATCCGCACTAAAAAACAATAATAATAAAGAAATCTGTCGCAAGATTTGAAATACGCCAAATAGAAATATCGTATAATGTGCTAGGGTGTTACATTATACCCAGCTACAAAAGAATTCCGTTCTCGAAATTCCTGGAACAAGAAAAGACAAGTAAACACGGATCTAAGAAAAGAGATGTGGAAATTTCTGTCGAATCTCGTCTTCACGTTCCCAAGTAGATTCTCCGTGCGAACGATTCCCCCATGAAATGAGTACTAGTGAGATAACTTTATTCTTGAGGACCTTTTCTCGTCGATCCACGATCGCCATTGGTCGTTCTTCATATGTTAAATCTTCCCTTACTGTCAGTTCCGAGTGATCTAGGACGTACGTCTCATCTCGAACGTACTTGCGGAGTTGAGATACATGAAACACGTCATGAACACCCACCAAGGATGGTGGTAAAGCCAATCGATAAGCTATCTCTCCAATACGCTCGATAATACCGAAAGGCCCCACGAATTGAGGACTAAGCTTGCCTCGACTACCAAATCGGATCACTCCTCTGGTCTGTGATATCTTCAAGAATACAAGATCACCAACTGCGAACTCCAGAGATCTTTGTTCTGTATCAGCCCAACTTTTCTGTCGATCTTGTGCTGCCGTCATATGATTTCGGATCACGCTAACTTTCTCCACCGTTTGCATAATAAGATCCGGTCCCAATAATCTTCTTTCTCCAATATCGTCCCAACAGACGGGCGAGCAACACTTACGACCATACAATGCTTCAAATAGAGCCATCTGTATAGTCGCCTGAAAACTGTTATTATAAGAAAACTCTACCAAGTGCAAATGATCCTCTCATGAACCCTTGAAGTCTAACATGCATGCACTCAACATATCTTCAAGAGTTTGGATCGTTCTTTCTGACTGGCCATCTGTCTGAGGATGATAGGCTGTGCTAAATTTCAAGCGAGTCTCTAAACTTTCCTGTAGACTCCTCCAAAAATGCAATAAAAATCGGGTATCACGATCGGAAACGATACTCACAGGTACGCCATGCAATCTCACAATCTCCTGTAGGTACCGTTTTGCTAAAGCCTCTGTCGACTGACCAACTCGAAACGGTATAAAATGAGCTGCCTTGGTCAATCGATCCACAATCACCCAAACAGCATTATTGCCCTTTGGACTTCGTGGTAATATTGTCACGAAATCCATGGTTATATGTTCCTACTTTCATTAAGGAATCGGAAGTGGTTGCAATAAACCAGCTACCCTTTAATGTTCAGCCTTGACTTGCTGACACACCAAACATTTCGATACATAGCGAGCAATCTCCCTTTTCATGTCTTTTCTACCAGAAATGTTGTCGTAGATCTCTGTACATTTTCGTGCCTCCCCGATATACGGAATATGCGGAACTATGAGCCTCCTTCATGACTTCTTCACGAACATCTCCTTTAGGCACACATAGACGACTGCCATATCGTAACGAACCGTCTTCATGAATTAACAAGTCCGTTCGAAGTCCCGCTTCTACTTGTTCTCGAAACATCTGCAACCTTGGATCGTGCGACTGCGCTGCTTTAATGTTATCGATCAAGGATAACTGTACTTGCAATTACATCAACTGTCCCGAAGAATGCGGTAGTACAATCACCAACTCGAACTTCTGAAGATCAACTATAATCTCTTTCTGTGCTGTCAACATCCGTATTGTTGGCAACCGACTTAGAGCATCCGGCACTACATTAACTTTCCCCAGATGGTATTTCAGATCAAGATCATAGTCGGCCATCAGCTCTAGCCATCTATGCTGCCTCATGTTGAGTTCTTTCTGTGTGAACACATAGTTTAGGTTTTTGTGATCGGTAAATAATTCTATCCTTTCGCCCAATAAGTAGTGTCTCCAAATCTTCAAAGAAAAAATCACTGCTGCTAACTCCAAATCATGAGTTGGGTAGTTCTTCTGATGAGTCTTCATGTCACGCCCCGCTTCCCGGAGTACGGATAAGGGGACGCGGCTAGGCCCACGACGTATTTACTCAGAAGTAAACACGCTAAGCATAAATAATTAATATAATAAATATACACAAGAAATACATGAGATATAAATGAACAACAACTTTTTATTGATTAAACATTCTTTACAATACAACTGGAAAGTAAATACAATACTGGAAAGCGATACCTAAATAAAGGCATGAACTGAAAGTAAAAGTATATACAAGTGAACTAGAGCTCGGGGTTCTCAATGAACTGCTCCATGTCTTCTGAGCTGGGCTCGATCTCCAGAGAGTCGGGTCCTCCTGACAACATTCCAAAGAAAGAATAGAAAAGGAATGCCGTCAGCGAACAATCGCTCGGTAAGTCCCAAGAGGTAGAGAAGAATAGACAGAGAATAGAACATGTAATGTATAAAAGATTATGTTCGCTATACTGACGTAGTTGTTTGTAGCTTGGTACAAAAGATATTAGTGTTTACGAGAGGAGTCCATTTATCCCGTGGACTAAGATAACCCGTAGTATAAGGCTCCGTCAAACCCCACGGAACAACGACAATGGATGATTAGTTACGTCTTTTAATGACTATCTCGTGCCACTTTTAACACATTCCGTAGCTGTCTACCCCTTTAAAAACCCTGTAATGTTTATTGTATTGTTTATAGCTGTAAGACTTGCCGAAACCATTATATCGGTTGTTCATGTAAACAGATAAGAATGTAAACGGATAATCATGTGATCAAGTCAAAATATATCCATGGTTCGGTCCAGTCGAGTCATGTTGATATTTGATAGTATTCTGGTATTCATGTTCAAGTTCCAGTATATATGGGTTCATGTTGTATTGGAGTTATATTTGAATTGTATGTAGATTAGACGGAGACTCTGTCTGAGTCAGACACTTAAACAGAATTTGATTCCTGAATTAGGTTTTAGAGTTATCGGTAACTGCTGCATATGGACGGCAGGATTTGTGACTTTTTCCAAGCCAATTACCATTGATAACCCCGTTTTAGTCTTCTACCTTAAATAGGCAAACACCCACTTTCTCCGGTTCCTTGAGGCTCAAAAGAATTGGTCCCGCTTAAACCTATATTTACTAGGGTGCTTATTGTAAATTAATATAACTTGAGAGTGTTTTATGAAAAATAGTTTTAGTATACTTTTAAACTAATCCTCAAGTATTTATTTATCGTATTTAAGGTTTTCATAGATGTAATTTTTATATGATGAGATATTCTAGTGAATATAAATCTAAATTGAATAGTACATGGTATTTTAGTGTAAATTGGAATTGTATGGATTCTTAATGGTATTTTCATGAAACTTGTGATTCTTATGTTTAGGAAACATGGAATTTATATAAATATAAAATAGATGTTTTGATAATATTTATATATATATATAATTATTAAAAATAGAATTTATTTATAAAATAGAAAATCACATTATTCTTAAAAATTGCATTAAAAATTCCATCGAGATCGGATGCTCTATGAGGAGGTCCGCATCTCGCTCTAGTAGTTCAGAGTATGTACGATGACCCGCACCAACCAAATCGGGTTCCTCAAAAGTGGGTTGTTGAGACGTAATCGTAAGGAATTTGATTTAAAACAATTTAAAGAATATGGTTTTTAATAGATTAGGGTGTTTTAATGTAAAATTGTATCAGCCACAAAAATATGGTTTTTAAGCAATCATGCTAAGTCCTGATGAGTGTTATGAGAGATAGGTCATTAACCCGTGAGGTTTTTCTAAAATTAATATGAGCAATTATGATAAAAGAATGTCGTAGGTAAACTTTGTAGTATTTAACTGAAAAAGTGCAATAAACATATTTTTACATGGAGTTTTATAGTAAAATTGGTTTCTAAATTTTAGTTAATATTTAATAAGCAAGGTATAATAATTTGGATAATTGTTTCCTAAGAAAAATTGTTATTATAAACAGAATAGAATTTAAAAGTCGGTTAACTCCACTAACCGACGTCATTTGAAAGGAGAGGGGACTTACTGGATTAGTGTAGAGAGAAGAGGCGGAGGAAGGTTTTCAGAGTTTCGTGGAGTCGTGGGATCATCGAAATCTTTCCGATTCGTCGCTGAAACTTGACCTTAGCTAACTCCACTTGTACAACTTATTTGACTTGGAAAAATTTGAGAGTTTTGACAATAGATTTCAGAATAGAGAGGGCTAGGTATGGGATGGTATTTATAGGATAGGATTAGAGTTTAGAGAATTAAAAATGAGAATTAAAATGCATTAAAACATTGGTTTAAAGGTGATTTTTAATCCTCTGGTTAATTGCAGGAAAAACAAACAGAAGAGGAGTAGTGAGGGGAGGCCAAGGGATGTTGGGGGAAAATTTGGGAGCATTCCCCATGGAGGGGCCCGGCGGCGCCGGCCCAAACACCCGATCTCGCCGGTCGTTTCAATGGGGTTGGGGCTTGGATTGGTGCAACGTATCCCTATCTGTTCATATAATATTTTCCACATGTTTGATTTCTGAAACTTTTCATTTTTACGTGTATTGCACGTGACTTTTAGGCTTCCAAAAAGTTTAAAAGAAAAATTATTAAAAATAATATGTGGCTGGGGAGATTTAAACAAAGAGGCTATGTCACAGCAGTGCAAGGCTTTACCAATGAGCTATAAGTGTTTTCTTACTGTTCTTAAACAAGAAATACTTTTAAGTTGTGCTCAGGCTAAGATACTCCTTTCTGTACTTTACAAAAATTTTGTACAGAAAGTTTGGGGTTGTTACATTCTACCCTCCTTATAAAAATTTCATCCCCGAAATTTATAGAAGAAAGTCGTAATAGATTCAAGAAAAAATTTGGTGATAGTGGTGGTGAAAAAAATACTGGTAGTGCATGAAAAGTAACGAGATGATGCAAGAGTTTGAAAAGATTGAACGGAATTTCCAGTGTTACCTTGGTCTATAGCCTCGGTTTCTACTGCCGCTAATGTGTAAGCCTGACGTCGGGTACGTTCCTCCTAGCTGGAGGCACATTCCTCTGTCCTTGGGGCATGTTCCTTTGTCCTCGAGGCATGTTTCTCAGTGCCTAATGGAATTGGCGGGTAAGCTGTGCAGAAGGTCCATGTGGAGGTGGAGCCGGGAGAGCAAGACGGGATGCAGGTGCCTGAATAGTTGGCCGCTGCAGATAGTTGATGTGTGTTGGAACTGGGTTGCGTCTATGAGGACATGTCCCAATATTGTGAGTGGATGCGCCATAAACTAAGCACATACCGTTTGCGTGCTTGCAGTCCTTTAACAGGTGTCCATCCCTCTTGCAGTAATAGAAAAGGTCTGGACTTGGCCAGTTAAATGTTATTTCCGGTCCCTTGGGTATAAACGGTGGCCTGGAAGAGGCTTCTCCTGCTATCTGAGTAGCAAGGCGTTTCACACAGACAGATTGAGGTCTGCCCTTCTTCTTCACTATTGCCTCGTATCGACGGACGGCCTTCATAGCTATGTCATGGGTTGGGAAATCCCCTGTAGCTAGAGCAGCTTGGATCTCCTGGTCCAACCTTTGTTGAAATCGCCTGGCCCTGATCTCAGCAGTCGGTATGAGATGTGCCGCGAACCTGCTCAACACAGTGAACTCAGCATCATATTCATCCACAGATTTGCTCCACATAGAGCTTTGTTGTAGGTGGATGAATTGTTGCTCCATGTCAAATCGGGCAGTCTCGGGAAAATACTTCGCGTCGAACATCTCGCAAAAAATCCTCGATTCGATCGGCTGGGCAAGATGGCTTTCTTCCGCCTTCCACCACACTCGGGCGTTATTTGTGAGTTGCTGCTTCGTAACCCTTACCCAAGCAATGTCTTGCACTTATGCTGCCGCCAGATCGTTTTCGATCGACTGAGCCTATTTCTCTGCTTTCAAAGGGCTCTCTTTCCCAGAGAATTGTTTAGGGTGCAGTGTCCGGAATTGTTTCACTCCAGGTGCCTCAGCTTCTGGGCGGTGTAGAAGTATAGCAGTCTGCTGCTGCTGTCCCTCCAAGAGGCTCTTAATTGCCTCAAGCAATACCGTCTGCTCGTTGATAGGAGCTGCTACGGTAGGTGTAAGTGGTAGAGGAGGTGGTGTGGTGTTGCCATTAACGTTTGTGCTCGTATTGTTCGGGGAATCCATAACCTTGAAAGAAAAATAGGGTTAGGATAGATTCAAGGAATATGAAATGTAAAAAACGTTTAGTTGCTGATTCTTATAATTCTTGTGATATATTGCTTAGGTTTCTATGCAGAACTGACCCTGCATGGCATGACTTCATGCAGAACTGACCTGCATGGTATGACTTCATGTAGAACTGACCTGTATGGGCCGCCAACAAAACCTGTCGCGTCCCGCTTCCCGAAGTACGGATAAGGGGACGCGGCTAGGCCCGCGACGTATTTACTCAGAAGTAAATACGCTAAGCGTAAATAAGCTATATAATAAATGTACACAAGAAAGACATGAGATATAAATGAACAACAACTTTTTATTGATTAAACATTCTTTACAATGCAACTGGAAAGTAAATACAATACTAGAAAGCGATGCCTAAATAATGGCATGAACTAAAAGTAAAAATATATACAAGTGAACTAGAGCTCGGGGTCCTCGATGAACTGCTCCAAGTCTTCTGAGCTGGGCTCGATCTCCAGAGAGTCGGGTCCTCTTGACAACATTCCAAAGAAAGAATAGAAAAAGAATGTCGTCAGCGAACAATCGCTCGGTAAGTCCCAAGAGGTAGAGAAGATTAGACAGAGAATAGAACATGTAATGTATAAAAGATTATGTTCGGTATAAAGACGTAGTTCTTTGTAGCTTGGTTTAGAAGATATTAGTGTTTACGAGAGGAGTCCATCTATCCCGTGGACTAAGGTAACCCGTGTTGCGCCACGGCAGCGCCCTGGCCTTCTACTCGAGGCCAAAATGCGGAATCAAAAATTTTCTTAACTTGGAACCGGCACTACCGCGGACAATAAACCCGGATCGTAACCATTAACCTAATCCTAGCTATCGAGAGAATAGGGTAGAAGCTATACCGAACAATCCGTGTCCTCCGGTCTTCGTCTCCACTCCGATCTCCCGCGGAATCTCCGTCCGTCACCTCCTCGTCGGAAAAGGCACCACGTAGCCGGATTCTTTTACGGGCTCCCACCTCTGGACCGAGGCAACTCGGGCGCGAAGTTGGCTAGCCGACACGTCCAAGGTTGCTGTAGGTGTAGTGTAGAAACCATTGTCTCATTTAGGGTTTTGGTTGCCATTTGATGAAGTGTAGAGTAGAGAATGAACTATGGAGAGAGGTGAGGAAATTTGCAATGAGTCAAATGATATGAACAATTTCCTCACACCAAAAATGAAAAATCCCTCTTTCCTCCAAAGTGGCCGGCCTAACCTCATGGTGGAGGGAAAAATTGCAAGCAATAATGCAAGAGAAGAAATGGTATGATAAAGAGAAGACAAGGTCACACCAAGGTCTAATCCAATCCTTTCACAAACCATCACATTTAATGCAAAACCATGATTAAAGAAAAAGCAAAGATGCTTGGAATTATCATGATAAACCAAATGCCACAAACAACCCTCCACAAAACTAATTTGCACAATTGCAAATTAGCCCCTCCATCACAAAAGTCCGGCCGGAAAGGAACAAAGGAAAACTGGCTGGAACGGAATGCAAACTGGCAACTTCAGAAAACTGATCCCGTAATAAATTACAGGAAAACCCGCTACAGCATATACATGCCCGCATTTGTATTACCACTGAATACAAATGCAAAGAGACAAAATCTACACTGTCTAATACTAGGATCCGGCTTAAGCCAAAGCCGGCTAGTAAAATCCGTCCGATCACGATCCGTGCAATACCGCACGTATCTGATCGAACCCTGCCATATCTTCATACGGCCTCTACAGCGTTTCGCCCGAAACTTGAGTAACTGTCTGTGTGGGGGACTCTAAAGACTCGTCGATACTATGGCTGTGGATTTAACCACTAGCACGTCAGAGGTATTAGCCATACATGACGGGCCACCAGCTATTGACTAAAAGGGACGTCGATGAGCGAACTCATCCTGACACCCTACTGAGCCTGTCAGTGACAATATCAGTACAGTCCGGTCCGTTCGTCTATGAGTATCGCATGGCGGGCCTAGGGGGTTGGTAAAAGTCAGACCCCCAAAAGCGGTACAAGTCGTGTCGGAGTGAAGCCCAGACCACCCTGAGATACTACTGGAATACCTACCAGTAAATCTCCTGCCTTGGCCGAGGGCTTTGTGTAATGGCTCTCCTAGACACAGCGCGACCTCACCCCTAATGCCGGGAGAGACGAACCCCTGCAGATCCGCTCACTGCCTTTATATGGCTCGGGACTGTACCCAACTAAAACCTGTTTGCACGACTCCTTTGAGCCGTGGTAGGGTAGTAATCAAAGCACAGTGGGAACTCACACGAGACAAATGACGATCTCAGGTCGATGAACTAACCTGTACACATGTCACCAGGGAACTGCTATCTGACGTCTGGTATAATCCCAACTAGCAGGTTCCAGGCGAGTCCTGTCCGGTGTACTCATAACCCAATGAGCACCTGTATGCATCTTAGGTGAACCAACTGACACCAGTGGCTTGTGAGACCGGCCACCGCCCCTCGTTGGGGTCTCGACTGTATACACTAGTCTACTAATGGAGTATCGATGCCCAGTCTCGAAACTCCCACGACTAGGGACCATTTAAGGATGTGCTTATAGACTACCAGCTCCCATGTATATGATCGCCCTCATACTGCTGGCAGTCAAGCAAGAATCCTAGGGGCTCTATCAACGTGTAATAGCGACTCGTAAGGTTACCTAAAGCAGTACACGATGATAAAGATAAATCAGATAGCATACTATCATCTCGAGTAAGACTGTCCTACCGGGATAGGTCCTCCCTCAATCATTGCAATTACGTGCCTATGATCCAATAATTGACTCTGAGGGCACTATCTCTAACAACCCGTAGTACAAGGCTCCGTCAAACCCCACGGAACAACGGCAATGGATGTTTAGTTACGTCTTTTAAAGACCATCTCGTGCCACTTTTAACACATTCCGTACCAGTCTACCCCTTTAAAAACCCCGTAATGTTTATTATATTGTTTATAGCTGTAAGACTTGCCGAAACCAAGATATCAGTTGTTCATGTAAACGGATAAGAATGTAAACGGATAATCATCTGATCAGGTCAAAATATATCTATGGTTCGGTCCAGTCGAGTCATGTTGATATTTGATAGTATTCTGGTTTTCATGTTCAAGTTCCAGTATATATTGGTTCATGTTGTATTGGAGTTATATTTGAATTGTATTCCGATTAGACTGAGACTCTATCTAAGTCAGACACTTAAACAGAATTTGATTCCTGAATTAGGTTTTGGAGTTATCGGTAACTGCTGCATATGGACGGCATGATTTGTGACTTTTTCTAAGTCAATTACCATTGATAACCCCATTTTAGTCTTCTAGCTTAAATAGGCAAGCACCCACTTTCTCCGGCTCCTTGAGGCTTAAGAGAATTGGTCCCGCTTAAACCTATATTTACTAGGGTGCTTATTGTAAATTAACATAACTTAAGACTGTTTTATGAAAAATAGTTTTAGTATACTTTCAAAATAATCCTCAAGTATTTATTTGTCGTATTTAAGGTTTTCATGGATGTAATTTTTATATGATGAGATATTCTAGTGAATATAAACCTAAATTGAATAGTATATGGTATTTTAGCGTAAATTGGACTTGTATGGATTCTTAATGGTATTTTCATGAAACTTGTGATTCTTGTATTTAGGAAACATAGAATTTATATAAATATAAAATAGATGTTTTAATAATTTATATATATATATAATTATTAAAAATAGAATTTATTTATTAAATAGAAAATCACATTATTCTTAAAAATTGCATTAAAAATTCCATCGAGATCGGATGCTCTATGAGGAGGTCTGCATCCCGCTCTACTATTTCCGAGGATGTGCGATAAGCTGCACCAACCAAATCGGGTTCCCGAAAAATGGGTTGTAGAGACGTAATTGTAAAGAATTTGATTTAAAACAATTTAAAGAATACGGTTTTTAATAGATTGGGGTATTTTAATGTAAAATTTTAGTAGCCACAAAAATATGGTTTTCAAGAAATCGTGCTATGTCATGATGAGTGTTGTGAGAGGTTGGTCATTAGCTCGTGAGTTTTTTCTAAAAGTAATATGAGCAATTATGATAAAAGAATGTCGTTGGTAAACTTTGTGGTATTTAATTGTAAAAGTGCAATAAACATGGTTTTATATAGAGTTTTATAGTGAAATTGGTTTCTAAATTTTAGTTAATATTTAATAAGCAAGGTATAATAATTTGGATAATTGTTTCCTAATAAAAATTGTTATTTTAAAGAGAATAGAATTTAAAAGTCGGTTAACTCCACTAACCGACGTAATTTGAAAAGAGAACTTTTTAGAATAGGAAGAGAGGATAGGAAAGGGGACTTACTGGATTAGTGTAGAGAAAAGAGGTGGAGGAAGGTTTTGAACGCTTTGTGGAGTCATGGGATCGCCGGAATCTTCCCGAATCGTCGCCGGAACTTGACCTTGGCTAACTCTACTTGTACAACATATTTAACTTAGAAAAATTTGAGAGTTTTGACAATAGATTTTAGAATAGAGAGGGTTAGGTATGGAGTGGTATTTATAGGATAGAATTAGGGTTTAGAGAATTAAAAATGAGAATTAAAATACATTAAAACATTGGTTTAATGGTGATTTTAATCCTCTGGTTAATTGCAGGAAAAACAAATAGTAGAGGAGTAGTGGGAGGAGGCCAAGGGGTATTGGGGGAAAATTTGGGAGCATTCCCCACGTGGGGGCCCGGGGGCGTCGGCCCAAACACCCGATCTCGCCGGTCGTTTCAAGGGGGTTGGGGCTTTGATTGATGCAACGTAACCCTATCTGTTCATATAACATTTTCCACATGTTTGATTTCTGAGACTTTTCATTTTTACGTGTATTGCACGTGTAATCTTTTAGACTTCCAAAAAGTTTAAAAGAAAAATCATTATGACTAATATGCGACTGGGGGGATTTGAACACAGGGGCCGTGTCACAGCAGTGCAAGTCTTTACCAATGAGCTACAAGTGTTTTCTTGCTGTTCTTAAACAAGAAATACTTTTAAATTGTTCTCAAGCAAAGGTACTCCTTTCTGTACTTTACAAAAATTTTGTACAGAAAATTTAGGGTTGTTGCATTCTACCCTCCTTATAAAAATTTCGTCCTTGAAATTTATAGAAGGAAGTTGTACCAGATTCAAGAAAAAATTTGGTGATGGTGGTGGTGAAAGAAGTACTGGTAGTGCATGAAAAGTAAGGAGATGATGCAAGGGGTTGAAATGATTGAAAGGAATTACAGGTGTTACCTTGGTCTATAGCTTTGGCTTCTACTGCAGCTAATGTGTAAGCCTGACGCCGGAGTACGTTCCTCCTAGCTGGAGGCACATTTCTCTGTCCTTGGGGCATGTTCCTCAGCCCTCGAGGTATGTTCCTCAGTGCCTGATGGAATTGGCGGGTAGGCTGTGCAGGAGGTCCACGTGGAGGTGGAGCTGGGAGAGCAAGACGAGGTGCAGGTGCCTGAATATTTGGCCGCTGCGGATAGTTGATGTATGTTGGAACTGGGTTGCATCTATGAGGACATGTCCCAATATCATGAATGGATGGGCCACAAACTAAACACAGACCGTTTGCGCGCCTGCAGGCCTTCAACAGGTGTCCATCCCTTTTGCAGTAGTAGCAAAAGTCTGGACTTGGCCAGTTAAATGTTACTTCCGGTCCCTTGGGTACAACGGTGGCCTGGAAGAGGCTCCTCCTGATATCTGAGTAGCAAGACGTTTCACACTGGCAGATTGAGGTCTGCCCTTCTTCTTCACTACTATCTCGTATTGACGAGCATCCTTTAGAGCTAGGTCATGGGTTGGAAAATCCCCTGTAGCTAGAGCAGCTTTGATATCCTGGTCCAACCCTTGCTAAAATCGTCTGGCTCTGATCTCAGCAGTCGGTATGAGATGTGTCGCGAACCTGCTCAACATAGTGAACTCAGCATCATATTCATCCACAGATTTGCTCCACATAGAGCCATGTTGTAGGTGGATGAATTGTTGCTCCATGTTAAATCGGCCAGTCTCGGGAAAATACTTCGCGTCAAACTTCTCGCGAAAAATCCTCCATTCGATCGGCTGGGCAAGACGGCTTTCTTCCACCTTCCACCATTCTCGGGCGTTATATGTGAGTTGCAGCTTCGCAACCCTTATCCAAGCAATGTCTGGCACTTGTGCTGCTGCCAGATTTTTTTTGATCGACTGAGCCCATTCCTCTGCTTCCAAAGGGCTCTCTTTCCCACAGAATTATTTAGGGTGCAGTGCCCGGAATTGTCTCACTCCAGGTGCCTCAGCTTCTGAGCGGTGTAGAAGTATAGCAGTTTGCTGCTGCTGTCCCTCCAAGAGGCTCTTAATTGCCTCAAGCAATATCGTCTTCTTGTTGATAAGAGCTGCTACGGTAGGTGTAAGTGGTAGAGGAGGTGGTGTGGTGTTGCTGTTCCCGTCAAAAATTTCTGCGTAAAAAAGTCCAAGGTATCAAATGGCAGGGATACGCTTAAGAAAATGCGAACCAGTATTTTCCGGGCTGTTTTTTGATAAACACCCGAATGCGAAACAACTAAATTCTGATGATATTGGAAGCATCTCGAAAAACCCTTCGATTTGATATATTATGGGCCTCATAATTCATCCGGGATCAAAAGTTATGAGGCATCACGTGTCCACACATGATGGACCTTTAAGAACCCGCTGGAGGAATTAAAAGATATAATAAAAACTCAGAAAAGACCCCAATGGGGCATGACATGCTGACATGTGATCATGGGTCACATACAGATACGTGATGGGCTCTTAAGGCCTCTAAAATAATGAATAGAATTAAATTCTAATCAACAGGAGTCACGTGCCCACACGTGATAAGTCTTTGAACCCCCTGAAAAAGAATTAAGGCATGATAAAACATCAAGGAAAGATCCCAATAGGGTATCACGTGTCTACACATGACCCGTGCCTAAGTTCTTCAATTAATAGAATCAAATGATCAAACAATGAGGTCACGTGCCAACACATGATGGGCTTTTTTAAACCCACTGAGAATTAAAAGTGTAATAAAATAATAGAGGAAAACCCCAATGGGGCACCACGTGCTGACACGTGATAATTCCTGAGTACTTTAAAAGCAACAGAATTAAATTCTGACTAAAAGCTTAAACAGTGGGGTCACGCGCTCACACGTGATAGGCATCTAAACCTTATGAAATAATAGAATTAAATTCTAATTAAGGGAAATAAAGAAAACCTAATATTTTCCTAAATCTTTCCAAACAAAAAGATTGTGCTCTGAAAAGTGGAGCACCATTAGATTAAAAATCCAACGGTGATTAAAAATCACCAATTTATAGAAAGATTCTATACAAGGAAAGATTTCCCTGAAATTTAAATAACAGATAAAAGATCTTTTGGATTAAAAATCCAATGGTGAATAAAATTCACTGAGTGATCTAAAAGATCATGTTGGTTACAAAATCAATTAAAATTTTTCAATGAAAGATTCACTAAACAATTTGATTCTTTTCTTTCTCCTATAAATAGGAGCCAAGAAGAAAAGAGAATGGATCTACCTTTTTGAGAGAAGAACAGAGAGAGGAGAATTTAATTCTCAAGAGAGAAGAAAAGAAAGGAGAATTTAATTATCAACAAAGAAGACCCTGGGTGAGAAAAGAAAGGGAATCAAAACTTCAAACAGAGAATTCAATTCTCAAAATCTAAGAGTTTAACTCTTCTGCAAAAGAACTTAGTTCTTCCTCTAATTGAAGATCTGCAGGAGCACATCTCCCCATAGGTTGAGAATTTAATTCTCATCGGGTTGAGATCCTGCCATGCAGATCCAAAACTTAGAGGGGGAATTGAGTTTAGAGAATTTAATTCTTCCAAAACAAATTAGGGTTTAACCCTATATAAGAATTTAATTCTCCCAAACTCACAGGAATTTAATTCCTTCAGGATGGACTGAACTAGGGTTTAACCCTAATTAAGAATTTAATTCTTTCAAGATCACAGGAATTTAATTCCTCTAAAAAGAAATTAGGGTTTAACCCTACACAAGAATTTAATTCTTTTACATATATGGGAATTTAATTCCTCTAAAAAAAATTTGGGGTTTAACCCTACTTAAGAATTTAATTCTTGCACAATAGGAATTTAATGCCACCAAAATCATATTTAGGGTTTAAACCTACAGAGAATTCAATTCTTAAAATAAGGAGACTTAAAAGATCTCTGTGCATGAAAAGAATTGAGGTCACGTGCCCCCACGTGACCCTTGAAAAGATCCCTGAAGAAAAGAAGCTTTGAGGCAATGCCTCACGCGCTCCCATGTGACTCCCAAAACGCAGAAAGAAAAAGCAAAGGAAGTGAAGGTTTTGAGCGCTCTCACGTGTTACCACGTGACCCTTTAGAAACGCTTTAAAAGTCAGCGCATAAATCCCCATCACGTGTCAACACGTTATGCTCAAAATAAAAATAATAAAAAAATGTTCAACACTTAATTGCAGAACGAAGTAAAGGAGATCTGGCCCCACCTTTGGGCGCCCTCACGTGTCCCCACGTGACCCCTTTTTCTTTAGTGTTTAACACTAATTTGAGAGCTTTATTTCCAGTGTTTAACACTGATTGTCTCTAGTGTTTAACACTAATTTGAGAATCTTATTTCTAGTGTTTAACACTACTTTGAGAATCTTATTTCCAGCGTTTAACACTGTTATCTTTTAGTGTTTAACACTAATTTGAGAGTTTATCTCCAATGTTCAATACTGTGGTTCTCCAGTGTTTAACACTACTTTTAGTTGAATTGGCTAATTTTCCAGAGGCAAAGCCTCCCATTCAAAGTTGAGTAAAAATCAGAACTATAATGTATATTGCTCAATCAAAGATAAAAATGTTACCAAATCCCTCAAACTCTTGTTTAGCATTGCTAAATAATGTGGGCTAAAACCAGACAAATGTTTAATGGGCCAACAAAGGGCCAACATTTTGAATCTAATTGGACTTAGCCCAAGTTGGCCATAAGTTCTCAATTCAGACTTAACTGAGCCAATGTGCTCACAACATAATTAATTGATCTTAGTTCCAAATTGGACTACAGAACACTTAATCCATATTGGTTCAAGGGTACATCTCTTCACTCCTCTGATATATGTCGTTGTAATCCTTCAACGTCTTCAGAGAGGTGACGGGTCCCGACAACCAGCAAATCTTACAGACTATGATGTCTCTAAACTTGGACTGTGGGGTCCTTAAACTCATGGACTATGATGTCCTTAACCTCGGACTGTGGGGTCTCTTTAAACCCACGGACTATGATGTCCTTAACCTCGGACTGTGGGGTCCCTTTAAACCCATGGACCACTATGTCCTTAAATTGGTAATGGACCACCATGTCCTTAAACTGGTCATCGACCGCAATATCCCTAAACTAAACAATTGAGTCCAAATGCTCTCTTGTTGGATCTAAACGATCCTGTTAAGTTGATCTTAGTCTGAAATGAGACTAACGTATCCTTAACAAACGTTTAAGTTGATCTTAGTCTCAAATAAGACTAACGTATCCTTAAACCAATCCCCAAACCCAAATCTAAGAATATACGGATTTGGACTAATCCACGCCCTACGGGCAACAACATAAATTAGTCTCCGTATACGATCCACGGGCAACCAAAAACAAAATAAACACCCACGATACGAAGTGACCATCTGGAGAAGGAGAAAGTTGTTATTGCGACGCGGTAGCGTAATTAACTGCACGGGCTTGCGCCTGCAAGGAAGAGTGTCCCCACAATAAAAAACCCCTCAAGCGAGGGGGAATCTGGCGAAGTCTGCTACATCGGCCGCATCCGTTTAAACGTTCGATACACGGTGCCATAAATCAACTTGGCATCTTCGGAGAGGTGGACGGATAGCACCAATTAGCATCTGTCCCCAGATTCAGGCAAGACGTCAGTCTTTCCCGGTTTCTGACGGTAAACAGATTCTGGCACGCCCGGTGGGACCTTTTCCTCTTTCCACTCCACACTTCGTGTGTCGTGTTCGCGAACGAATAGCGGTTTGTTATGGTTGCCTGTGGATTCGAGATACTTAGATTTGGTGTCTTGCTCCGTGCAAAAAGCAAAGATCAATGGCGTTCACCTGCTCGAAGCGTTCCACATCCAACTGCAACCCACGTTCTGCCTCAACTGGGGGCATAGCTTACGGGCCCTAGGCGGCTTCCCTGTTCACGATGCCGGTGGAACAGGTCACCCAAGCCACCACGGGATTGTTTTTCCGGACCATGCTCCCACCGATGAGCTTCAGCACTCCTATACCAACACCAGAAGATTCTAAGAAGTCGGTCTTTGGTCGGCTTGCTACTACTGCGGCCCCTCTCAACGGGTCGTCCAGCTCCAGCGCCTCGGTCTTCGCCAGATTGGGCCAAAGTTCCTGTGGGCCCATGATGAAGTTTGCAATTCAAGAAAAGGTTATTCCGAAGAGAGTAACCATCCCTGCTCCTGAAGTCGTCAAGGCGGCTTCCCCTGCTAAAGGGTCGGTCTTTACGAGACTAACTGTTCCGGCTCCAACTCCTGCTCCCGCTCCTGCTCAAAAGTTTGTATTTGACAGGCTAGACACCGCTGCTGAACGGAACTCAGTCTTCAAGAGGCTGGTGCTAGCAACACCTAACCAGAACAGGGGGCATGACAAAGCCATCCCCATAGCTGAACCAACACCATCTGCGCGGCATGCTCGTCGTCGTCACTGGCGCCCAGTACGGAAGACTGGGGGCAGCTCTCCGTCCGGATTTACTCCACCAGCTCCAATGGTGGAGATCAATGCTGCTGTTCCAACCGGGAACTGCTTTGAACTGCTCAACAAGGTGCGCAGAAACTCTCCTACTGCAGTGCTGAAAAGATCTCCTCTATCCATGGAGAATGTTACAGAAACGAAGCTAGAACAGTCCCCTCAACGGATGCCCTCCAAAATCTACAAAGTCTGGCGGCAGGTTCGGGACTCAGTAATTGATCAAGATTACCCTCGCCGACAGAAAGAGGCGAAGGTTCAACAAGAAGAGAACCATCCTGCCAAATCACAAAAAGCTGTCTGGGTGCCCGCTGCGATGCCCCCCTCAACTTCAACTGCTCAAAAGAAAAGGAGGCCGTAGAAGGCCCCTGTGACTGCGGCAGACCGCAAAGGCATTGAGCCCAAACGCCCCAAGTCTGGGAGCATGATGGTACATACTGTCTACATGGCTTCTGGAAAAGAAGAAAGCCGCATTTCGACGGGTCACTGACTGCTCACCCGATCAATAACAAGGGCTCAAGAACAACAACAGCAGAAGCTTCAGGAGATGCTGACTGCAATGGCTGCACTCACCGGACCAAAAGAAAGCCCGGAGGCGTCATCAGAGCGGTGTCATGAACAAGAAACCGATGCTGACTTCCTCCGCAGAGTCCTCGAAAAGAAGGACAAAGAAGCAGCAGAACAAGCTGCCAACATAAAACGAATGGCGCTTCTCTTCCAAGACATGGTCGGGATGATGTTACAGCCGGATCCTCCAGCTGAAGACCCTCCGATCATTATTGAAGATGACCGAGCGGAGACGTCAAATCCCCTTCCGGCTTGTTCAGCAGCCAAAGAGGAGACCATCTCAAAAGCTGCGCTCGATGATTATATTGCTCAGCAAATACGATCTCACCAGGCAAATGAAGCGGCTGGCCAAATTGTCAAGACCCCGGGCTGGTATGACCAAATAAGTTACCCGCCGGGATACACGATCCCCAAATTCTATGTGTACAAGGGGACAGGTAATCCCCATCAACATGTCGCTCAGTTCAGGGCTCTATGCGGCAATACTGGAGGCGACGACAAACTGTTGCTTCGCCAATTCGTCGGCAACCTAGCAGAAACGGCCTTCGAATGGTATTCAGAGCTGCTCAACGACTCTGTCAAAACATTTGCAGAGATGGAGCTGCTGTTTACACAGAGATTTGCAAGCGCTAGCGAGCGCACCTCGATCACCGCATTGATCAACGCCAGGGTAAGGCCGGGCGAAACATGGGTTCAATATGTAATACGGTGGCAGAACTTATGGTCGAAATGCGAACGATGCATCGAAGAAGCTCCTGCCGTGGGCATGTTCGTGGGTACTCTCGACCCTCAAGCAGCCTTCTCCCAATTCATGATGTTCTTCAAGCCGACCACCTTCCAGGCCTTGATTGACAAGCTGGCCTAAATGGACCAGATGGGCCATAGGCCTTGCTCTTCAAAGACGGAGCCTTAGAATGAAAAGGGCAAAGGGAAAGCAACCTTCGTCGCCATCGCTCAACAACAATCGAGCAACTCAAAGCCGGTCATTCGTCAAAACAACGTGCGTTCACGCCCATCCCTCGAGGAGAGACTGGGACGTCCTTACTCGTTTCCCCAGGATAAAACGAGGAAACTGTTCGAGCTGGCAGTGCGCAACAAACTTATCAATCTGCCAGATCCAAAACGTCCGTTGCAGCCAGGCGATGTCAACAATCCTAATTACTGCCCTTACCACTAAGCAGTAAGCCATCCAATCGAAGATTGTTTCGTCTTCAAAGGCTGGATGGAAGACCAATACCAACAAGGCAAGTTCGCATTATCCGAAAATTGGAAGGTGAACCCACCACAACCTCACGCCCCTAAAAAGGTGGACATGCCGGGGGCATCGTGCTCATTCATAAGGGAAGCCCCATGGGAGGACGTTCTTTCAGCCAAGATGAAAAGAATGCTGAAGGATCTCCAAACATGCCCGGCGATCAGGTGGAAAAATCCACTGGAACCCGAGATCATCGAGGGAATGCTGAAACCGCGCCCAACTCCAAAAACTGGTGGTGATGGTCAGAGCGCGCACACCCAGCCGTCAAAGTCTTCGAAGAAGAAGAAGAAGACCAAAAAGCCCGTGAAGCCTGGTGACAAGCGCACGGACCTGCAAAAACAGATTGACGTGTTGGAAGAATATAATCAGAAGGCCCAGACTCCAATCACACTCTAAAAATTTCTCAGCCACGTCCTTGAGGACGGAGATGATGACAATGGAGAAGACTCGTCGGATGAATCTGAAGATTATGTGGCAAGCTGCCATGTGATCTCTCACTCGTCGATAAATGACGAAGAAGCTCCTTACACAGAGAAGCTGGGGGCAGATCCTGAGCCAGAACTTCTAGGACCATCAGACGAAATGATTGATGCATTCCTGAACAAAGCCCCTCTTAAAAGCAAAGCTGATCGAGGGTGCGAAATGTCCATATTCGAGAAAGCCAAATGCCGGCGACTAGATGAAAGGGTCGAAACACTCCCACCGGATCAAAGTACATCCACCGCAAATAAAAGCAGGTTCAAGATGAGGAAAAGATTCGCCAAAGCTATATCGATGGGAATGAAGCGGCCACCCTCAGAAGGAAACACTCCTGATGAAGCGGATGTACATCCTAGCTACTGCTTATATCATCGAAAGATTGCGCACCCAACCGAAGAGTGCAATGCTTTTAAAAACTGGTGGCAGGGATACGTTGCTCACCGGCAGCACGTTCAGCGATTGAAGCACAAAGCTCGTCGGAAACAGAGAAGCATGACAAATGAGCATATGAAAACTACTGGCAACGGTCACATGGTTGACGGCAGAAGATCGCAAGCTCTCACCTTCGGGAGCAATTCTGAAGAAGAAATGACTCTCAGCCCTCTCTTCAAAGAATCCACCTCAGGAAAAGAGGAAGAAAAGAAGAGCTGCGAGAACGTTCAGCTGCGCAATCGCACGCTACCCGAAAAGAATCTCGGACCCGCAAACAAGGGATCGAACAAAAGGGATAAGGGGAATGGAAATGCGACCTTCGTCGCCAATGCTCAACAACAGCCGAGTAACCCGAGACCGTTTGGTCGTCAAAACAACAGGCCGCGATACCTCAATGAGAAGTTGAAACGTCCTTACTCGTTTCCCAGAGATAAAACAAAGAAACTGTTCGAGCTAGCGGTGCGCAGCGGGCTCATCACTCTACCGGATCCAAAACGTCCGTTACAGCCAGGTGATGTTTACAATCCTAACTATTGTCCCTACCACGGAGTAATGGGTCACCCACTCAAAAATTGCTATGTCTTCAAAGGCTGGATTGAGGATGAATACCAACAGGGCAAATTCGCGTTGTCTGACAACTGGAAGGTGAGCCCGCCACGACCACATCATCCGAAAAAGATGGACATGCCGGGGGCATCATGCTCGTTCATAGAGAAAGCCCCATGGACCACTATGTCCTAAAACTGGCTGTTGATCGAAACGTCGTTAAACTATTACCAACCCGCAGCATCTTCAGGCTGACGTGGTAAAAAAAAGGTATGTCCATAAGCAAAATGTGCACGGATGAAAACCCGAAAGGGCTCCGTGAGTAAAAACAGCAGAACTACCGAAGATCTTTGTGAAAACCCGAAAGGGCGCAAACTCGTAAAAAAACGGTATTGTCCATAAGCAGAATGGGCACGGATGAAAACCCGAAAGGGCTCCGTGAGTAAAAACAGCAGGGCTACCGGCGAGTGTTTGTGAAAACCCGAAAGGGCGCAACCTCGTTAAAGGACACTTGCAAGGTCCTCTCGACCTTGTGAGGAGAAACCACTCGCGTGAGATCCTTACGACTCACAAAGGAAGCAACACACTTAGGGATCTCCACGACTCCTAAGGAGAAATTACACCTGCGAGATCCTCACGACTCGTAAGGAGAACCCTCTTATGAGACCCTCACGGCTCATAAGATTCAAAAGTCTTAAGTTACAGGGACCTGAACCTGTTCTTAAGCGCCCCCAACCTCCAATACTGCCCTATAAGCGGTTCAGTATTGACCCTTGTATACAATCTGCGTGCGCGAATAAACATTTCCCAAACAAAGTCCCATCCGTGACTAAGGATATGTTTGCACGGTGAATAACCCTTGTGAGTCCTCTCGACTTATAAGGAGAAAACACTCTTGTAAGATCCTTACGACTTATAAGAGAAGCCATACACTTAGGAGTCCTCACAATTCCTAAGGAGAAAACACACCTACAAGATCCTCACGACTCGTAGGGAGAAACACCTTTATGAGACCCTTACGGCTCATGAAGTCAAAAGCCTTAGACGACGGGATCCTAACCCTGTTTGCTAAGCCACCTTTGTTCAACATCGACAGAGGCATATGATGATTCGCTCCTGGCAATGTCCCAGTGGTAGCGATGCTGATGCCTAAATCGGTATCAAATTCCAAGTCCTTTCATGGCAAATGATGATTCGCTCCTGGCAATATTCCAGTCGCAGCGATGCTGATGCTGAGATTGGTGCCAGATTCTAAGTTCCACACTCGCGATAAAAAATCAGCGAGCCAAAAATGCATATGAAATAGCCGAAATGATGGGGCAACTTGCAACGAAATCAGCAAGTAAAAATGTATGCATATAAAAACAGCCGAAATGATTGGGCAACTCGCAATAAAAAGCAGCGAGTAAAAAGAAAAATAGCCGAAATGATTGGGCACCGTGAAAAATAGCCGAAATGATTGGGCAATCGTGATTTTCGCGATATAAAAAGCTGAAATGATAGAGTATCGCGGAAAGAATAAAAAATGATGAAAGAATGAAACTTTTTTCCCTACAGGTGAGATCATATCGATCCCTGTATAGAATCCAGGGGCATAAACAAAGAGGGAACCATACCTTCCCAACAGGCTCCATCAGAAAGCGAAGCCAAATCTCGACGGTTCATAGACAACCTAGAGACAATCTCGATATTTGTCGCAATATTACAGACACAATGTCAACAAATGAAGCAAAGGAAGATCCCTAGCTTCAGGGTCTCGACGTCGATATCGACAACTTAGAGATCACCAATGGTGTTTCTCCTTACTCCAACCAGATGCAGACGTGACGTCAACAACCGAGCTCAGAGTCGCAACGAAACGGAGCCACGACATAGTCCTTAGTTCCAAATCTCGACGGTTCACAGACAACCTAGAGACCATCTCAGCATTCGTCTCATTATAGCAGACGAGATGTCAATGACGGCGTTCCTCCTCAGTTTAGCAGGATGCAGATGCAGCGTCAACAAAAGACCTCACGGTCGAAACAAAGCGGAGCGACGGCAAAATCCCAGCTTCATTAGCATTCGTCTCGATACAGTAGACGAGATGTCAATGATGGCGTTCCTCCGCAGTCCAGCAGGATGCAGATGCAACGTCAACAAAAGACCTCATGGTCGAAACAAAGCGGAGTGACGGCAAAATCCCAGCTCCACCTCAGCATTCGTCTCGTTACAGCAGACGCAATGTCAACAACGGTGTGCCTCCTCATTCCAGCAGGACACAGATGTTACACCATCAAACGGAGCCACGGCATAGTCCTTAGTTCTAAGTCTCGACAATTCACAGACAACCTAGAGACCATCTCAGCATTCGTCTCGATACAGTAGACGAAATGTCAACGACGGCGTTCCTCCGCAGTCCAGCAGGATGCAGACGCAACATCAACAAAAGACCTCACGGTCGAAACAAAGCGGAGTGACGGCGAAATCCCAGCTCCACCTCAGCATTCGTTTCGATACAACAGACGAGATGTCAACGACGGCGTTCCTCATCAGTCCAGCAGGATGCAGATCCAACATCAATGAAAGACCTCACGGTCGAAACAAAACGGAGCGACGGCAAAATCCCAGCTCCTCCTCAGCATTCGTCTCGATACAGTAGACGAAATGTCAAAAACGACGTTCCTCCGCAGTCCAACAGGATGCAGACGCAACGTCAACAAAAGACCTCACGGTCGAAACAAAGCGGAGCGACGACAAAATCCCAGCTCCACCTCAGCATTCGTCTCGATACAGCAGACGAGATGTCAACAACGGCGTTCCTCCGCAGTCCAACAGGATGCAGACGCAACGCCAAAAGCAAATGAAGCGAAGGCCAAATTCCTAGCTTCAGGGTCTTGAAGGCAACTCATATAAAACCTGAAAGACTATCGGAGATCATCCCACATCAGCGAGGAATGGTCACCACCTCGACCTTCGTCTCGATACAGTAGACGCGATGTCACCAGAGCGTTCTTCCTCCAACAAGATTCGGACACACCAAAGCAAATGAAGCGAAGGCCAAATTCCTAGCTTTAGGGTCTTGACGGTAACTCATATAAAGCCTGAAAGACAATCGGAGATCATCCCACACCAGCGCGGAGTGGTCACCACCTCGACGTTCGTCTCGATACAGCAAACGCAATGCCAGCAAACAAAGTGAAGGCCAAATTCTTAGCTTCAGGGTCTTGACGGTAACTCATATAAAACCTGAAAGACTACCGGAGATCATCCCACATGGAGTGGTCACCACCTCGACGTTCGTCTCGATACAGCAGACGAGATGTCACCCCAGCGTTCTTCCTCCAAAAGGACTTAGACGCGACAATCAAACAACGGAGCCATGGAAAAATCCCTAGTTCCAAACCTCGACGGTTCACATGCAACCTAGAGACAACCGCGACATTCGTCTAGGTATAGCAGACGCAGTGCCAGCAAACGAAGCGAAGGCCAAATTCCTGGCTTCAGGGTCTTGACGGCAACTCATATAAAACCTGAAAGACCATCGGAGATCATCCCACACCAGCGCGGAGTAGTTATGACTCATCGGGGCTCTCCAAAATGAGCTTAATCTCAAGTAAAAAGCGGCATGGCAAAATTCCTAACACTTGCTCTTCTGACGGTCAAACTGCTTAGAAAGATTGCTTGAAGACGTCTTGTCCCGCCCCCGAAGGGATCAGAGACACGACAGTCGCAAGGCTACTCGAACAGCAAGATTTCCTATCGAGGAATACATCAGCCAACGCGACGGTACGACGGACAAAATCCTAGTACCACAGACCCTAACGGACCTTTGTCGTAAAGAGCAGAGGTTAACTGTGACGTTAGGACATCCTTGCGAGAGCTTCTCGATTCGTCTCGACTCGTAAGGCAAGGCCTTAGGCAATGAGGATTAAAGGACCTGTTTCCTAAGCACTGAGGCCCTGCAAGTCAGTCCAAAATGGACTCTTGCATACTATTCACGGACCGCACTCTCCAAAGTCGAATCTCGACAAGGAGGGAAACAACCACTTACGAGTCCTCTCGATTTGTAAGGGGGAAAATTCTCTTGTGAGATCCTTACGACTCTCAAGAGAAAACACGCTTAGGAGTCCTCACGACTCCTAAGGAGAAAATGCACCTACGGGATCCTCTCGACCTGTAGGGAGAAAAGTCTTTATGAGACCCTCACGGCTCATAAAGTTGAAAAGTCTTAGGTGGCGGATTCTAACCATGTCTCCTAAGCCATCGCTGCCCTACAAAGAGGTCAAGATGGACTATCTACGGGCCACACTCCCCGATGTCAAACATCGATAAGGAGGGAAACAATCACTTATGAGTCCTCTCGACTTGTAAGGGAGAAAATTCTCTTGTGAGATCCTTACGACTCTCAAGGAAAAACGCACTTAGGAGTCCTCACGACCCCTAAGGAGAAAATACACCTGCGGGATCCTCTCGACCTGTAGGGAGAAAAAACTTTCTTGAGACCTTTACGGCTCATGAAGATGAAAAAAAGACTTAGGTTACAAGAATCCTAAACTTGTCTCCTAAGCCATCAATTCTATTGCCATGGATAACTCTACACTATTTCACCCACGTACATACTTACGCGGGCAAATTAGTGGGGGGCATTTGTTCCTGTCAAAAATTTCTACGCAAAAGAGCCCAAGGTATCAAATAGCAGCGACACGCTTACGAAAATGCGAACCAGTATTTTCCGGGCTGTTTTTTGATAAACTCCCGAATGAGAAACAACTAAATTCTGATGATATTGGAATCATCTTGAAAAACCCTTCGATTTGATATATTATGAGCCGCATAATTCATCCGGGATCAAAAGTTATGAGGCATCACGTGTCCACACATGATAGACCTTTAAGAACCCGCTGGAGGAATTAAAAGATATAATAAAAACTTAGAAAAGACCCCAATGGGGCATCACATGCTCACACGTGACCATGGATCACGTGCAGACACGTGATGGGCTCTTAAGACCTCTAAAATAATGAATAGAATTAAATTCTAATCAACAGGAGTCACGTGCCCATACGTGATAAGTCTTTGAACCCCCTGAAAAAGAATTAAGGCATGATAAAACAGCAAGGAAAGATCCTGGTATCACGTGTCTACACGTGACCCGTGCCTAAGTTCTTCAATTAATAGAATCAAATGATCAAACAATGAGGTCACGTGCCAACACGTGATGGGCTTTTTAAAACCCACTGAGAATTAAAAGTGTAATAAAATAATAGAGGAAAACCCTAATGGGGCACCACGTGCTGACACGTGATAATTCCTGAGTACTTTAAAAGCAATAGAATTAAATTCTGACTAAAAGCTTAAACATTGGGGTCACGCGCTCACACGTGATAAGCATCTAAACCTTATGAAATAATAGAATTAAATTCTAATTAAGGGAAATAAAGAAAACTTAATATTTTCCTAAATCTTTCCAAACAAAAAGATTGTGCTCTGAAAAGTGGAGCACTGTTGGATTAAAAATCCAACGGTGATTAAAAATCACCAATTTATAGAAAGATTCTATACAAGGAAAGATTTCCCTGAAATTTAAATAATAGATAAAAGATCTTTTGGATTAAAAATCGAATGGTGAATAAAATTCACTGAGTGATCTAAAAGATCATGTTGGTTACAAAATCAATTAAAATCTTTCAATGAAAGATTCACTAAACAATTTGATTCTTTTCTTTCTCCTATAAATAGGAGCCAAGAAGAAAAGAGAATGGATCTACCTTTTTGAGAGAAGAACAGAGAGAGGAGAATTTAATTCTCAAGAGAGAAGAAAAGAAAGGAGAATTTAATTATCAACAAAGAAGACCCTAGGTGAGAAAAGAAAGGGAATCAAAACTTCAAACAAAGAATTCAATTCTCAAAATCTAAGAGTTTAACTCTTCTGCAAAAGAACTTAGTTCTTCCTTTAGTTGAAGATCTGCAGGAGCACATCTCCCCATAGATTGAGAATTTAATTCTCATCGGGTTGAGATCCTGCTATGCAGATCCAAAACTTAGAGGGGGAATTGAGTTTAGAGAATTTAATTCTCCCAAAACAAATTAGGGTTTAACCCTATATGAAAATTTAATTCTCCCAAACTCACAGGAATTTAATTCCTTCAGTATGGACAGAACTAGGGTTTAACCCTAATTAAGAATTTAATTCTTTCAAGATCACAGGAATTTAATTCCTCTAAAAAGAAATTAGGGTTTAACCCTACACAAGAATTTAATTCTTTTACATATATGGGAATTTAATTCCTCTAAAAAGAAATTGGGGTTTAACCCTACTTAAGAATTTAATTCTTGCACAGTAGGAATTTAATTCCTCCAAAATCATAATTAGGGTTTAACCCTACAGACAATTCAATTCTTAAAATAAGGAGACTTAAAAGATCTCTGTGCATAAAAAGAATTGAGGTCACGTGCCCCCACGTGACCCTTGAAAAGATCCCTGAAGAAAAGAAGCTTTGAGGCAACGCCTCACGCGCTCCCACGTGACTCTCAAAACGCAGAAAGAAAAAGCAAAGGAAGTGAAGGCTTTGGGCGCTCTCACGTGTTACCACGTGACCCCTTGGCAAACGCTTTAAAAGTCAGCGCATAAATCCCCATCACGTGTTAACACGTGATGTTTAAGATAAAAATAATAAAAAAGTGTTCAACACTTAATTGCAGAACGGAGTAAAGGAGATCTGGCCCCACCTTTGGGCGCCCTCACGTGTCCCCACGTGACCCATTTTTCTTTAGTGTTTAACACTAATTTGAGAGCTTTAATTCCAGTGTTTAACACTGATTGTCTCTAGTGTTTAACACTAATTTGAGAATCTTATTTCTAGTGTTTAACACTACTTTGAGAATCTTATTTCCAGCGTTTAACACTAATTTGAGAATCTTATTTCTAGTGTTTAACACTACTTTTAGCCAAATTGCCTAATTTTCCAGAGGAAAAGCCTCCCATTCAAAGTTGAGTAAAAATCAGAACTATAATGTCTATTGCTCAATCAAAGATAAAAATATTACCAAAGACCTCAAACCCTTGTTTAGCATTGCTAAATAATGTGGGCTGAAACCAGACAAATGTCTAATGGGCCAACAAAGGGCCAACATTTTGAATCTAATTGGACTTAGCCCAAGTTGGCCATAAGTCCTCAATTCAGACTTAACTGAGCCAATGTGCTCACAACATAATTAATTGATCTTAGTTCCAAATTGAACTACAGATCACTTAATCCATATTGGTTCAAGGGTACATCTCTTCACTCCTCTGATATATGTCGTTGTAATCCTTCAACGTCTTCAGAGAGGTGACGGGTCCCGACAACCAGCAAATCTTACAGACTACGATGTCTCTAAACTTGGACTGTGGGGTGCTTAAACTCATGGACTATGATGTCCTTAACCTCGGACTGTGGGGTCTCTTTAAACCCACGGACTATGATGTCCTTAACCTCGGACTGTGGGGTCCCTTTAAACCCATGGACCACTATGTCCTTAAACTGGTAATGGACCACCATGTTCTTAAACTGGTCATCGACCGCAATATCCCTAAACTAAACAATTGAGTCCAAATGCTCTCTTGTTGGATCTAAACGATCCTGTTAAGTTGATCTTAGTCTGAAATGAGACTAACGTATCCTTAACAAACGTTTAAGTTGATCTTAGTCTCAAATAAGACTAACGTATCCTTAAACCAACCCCCAAACCCAAATCTAAGAATATACGGATTTGGACTAATCCATGCCCTACGGGCGACAACATAAATTAGTCTCCGTATACGATCCACAGGCAACCAAAAATAAAACAAACACCCACGACACGAAGTGACCATCTGGAGAAGGAGAAAGTTGTTACCGCGACGCGGTAGCGTAATTAACTGCAGGGGCTTGCGCCTGCAGGGAAGAGTGTCCCCACAATCAAAAACCCCTCAAGCGAGGAGGAATCTGACGAAGTCTGCTACATCGGCCGCATCCGTTTAAACCTTCGATACACGGTGCCATAAATCAACTTGGCATCTTTGGAGAGGTGGACGGATAGCACCAATTAGCATCTGCCCCCAGATTCAGGCAAGACGTCAGTCTTTCCCGGTTTCCGGCGGTAAACAGTTTCCATTAACGTTTGTGCTCGTATTGTTTGGGGAATCCATAACCTTGAAAGAAAAATAGGGTTAGGATAGATTCAAGGAATATGAAATGTAAAGAACGTTTAGCTGCTGATTCTTATAATTCTTGTGATATAATGCTTAGGTTTCCATGCAGAACTGACCCTGCATGGTATGAATTCATGCAGAACTGACATGCATGATATGACTTCATGCAGAACTGACCTGCATGGGCCGCCAATAAAAACTGTCACGCCCCACTTCCCGGAGTACGGATAAGGGGACACGGCTAGGCCCGCGACGTATTTACTCAGAAGTAAACATGTTAAGCGTAAATAAGCAATATAAAAAATATACACAAGAAAGACATCATATATAAATGAACAACAAATTTTTATTGGTTAAACATTCTTTACAATACAAATGGAAAGTAAGTACAATACTGGAAAGCGATGCCTAAATAATGGCATGAACTGAAAGTAAAAGTGTATACATATGAACTAGAGCTCGGGGTCCTCGATGAACTGCTCCAAGTCTTCTGAGCTGGGCTCGATCTTCAGAGAGTCGGGTCCTCCTGACAACATTCCAAATAAAGAATAGAAAAGGAATATCGTCAACGAACATTCACTCGATAAGTCCCAAGAGGTAGAGAAGAATAGACAGCGAATAGAACATGTAAAGTATAAAAGATTATGTTCGCTATACTGACGTAGTTGTTTGTAGCTTGCTACAGAAGATATTAGTGTATACGAGAGGAGTCTATCTATCCCGTGGACTAAGGTAACCCGTAGTACAAGGCTCCGTCAAACCCTATGGAACAACAGCAATGGATGTTTAGTCACGTCTTTTAATGACCATCTCGTGCCACTTTTAACACATTTCGTACCAGTCACCCCTTTAAAAAACCCGTAATGTTTATTGTATTGTTTATAGCTGTAAGACTTGCCGAAATCATGATATCAGTTATTCATGTAAACGGATAAGAATGTAAACGGATAATCATGTGATCAAGTCAAAATATATCCATGGTTCGATCCAGTCGAGTCATGTTGATATTTGATTGTATTCTGGTATTCATGTTCAAGTTCCAGAATATATGGGTTCATGTTGTATTGGAGTTATATTTGAATTGTATGTAGACTGGAGTTGTATTCAGATTAGACCGAAACTCTGTCTGAGTCAGACACTTAAAAAAAATTGATTCCTGAATTAGATTTTGGAGTTATCGGTAACTGCTGCAAATGGACGACAGGATTTTTGACTTTTTCCAAGCCAATTACCATTGATAAACCCGTTTTATTCTTCTACCTTAAATAGGCAACCACTCACTTTCTCCGGCTTCCTGAGGCTCAAGAGAATTGGTCCCGCTTAAACCTATATTTACTAGGGTCCTTATTGTAAATTAATATAACTTGATAGTGTTTTATGAAAAATAGTTTTAGTATACTTTCAAAATAATCCTCAAGTATTTATTTATCGTATTTAAGGTTTTCATGGATGTAATTTTTATATGATGAGATATTCTAGTGAATATAAACCTAAATTGAATAGTATATGGTATTTTAGCGTAAATTGGAATTGTATGGATTCTTAATGGTATTTTCATGAAACTTGTGATTCTTGTGTTTAGGAAACATGGAATTTATATAAATATAAAATAGATGTTTTGATAATATTTATATATATATATAATTATTAAAAATAGAATTTATTTATTAAATAGAAAATCACATTATTCTTAAAAATTGCATTAAAAATTCCATCGAGATCGGATGCTCTATGAGGAGGTCTGCATCTCGCTCTACTATTTCCAAGTATGTGTGATAACCCGCACCAACCAAATCGGGTTCCCCAAAAATGGGTTGTAGAGACGTAATCATAAAGAATTTGATTTAAAACAATTTAAAGAATACAGTTTTTAATAGATTAGGGTATTTTAATGCAAAATTTTATTAGCCACAAAAATATGGTTTTCAAGCAATCGTGCTATGTTATGATGAGTGTTGTGAGAGATAGGTCATTACCTCGTGAGGTTTTTCTAAAGATAATATGAGCAATTATGATAAAAGAATGTCGTATGTAAACTTTGTGGTATTTAACTGGAAAAGTGCAATAAACATGGTTTTACATGGAGTTTTATAGTGAAATTGGTTTCTCAATTTTAGTTAATATTTAATAAGCAAGGTATAATAATTTGGATAATTGTTTCCTAATAAAAATTGTTATTTTAAAGAGAATAGAATTTAAAAGTCGGTTAACTCCATTAACCGACGTAATTTGAAAGGAGAACTTTTTAGCATAGGAAGGGATGATAGGAAAGAGGACTTACTAGATTAGTGTAGAGAAAAGAGGTGGAGGAAGGTTTTGAGAGCTTTGTGGAGTCGTGGGATCACCGGAATCTTCCCGAATCGTCGCCGGAACTTGACTTTGGCTAACTCCACTTGTACAACATATTTGACTTGGAAAAATTTGAGAGTTTTGATAATGGATTTCAGAATAGAGAGGGCTAGGTATGGGATGGTATTTATAGTATAGAATTAGGGTTTAGGGAATTAAAAATGAGAATTAAAATACATTAAAACATTGGTTTAATGGTGATTTTTAATTCTCTGGTTAATTGCAAGAAAAACAAACAGTAGAGGAGTAGTGGGAGGATGCCAAGGGGTATTATGGGAAAATTTGGGAGCATTCCCCACGGGGGGGCCTGGCGGCGCCGGCCCAACTACCCGATCTCGCCGGTCGTTTCAAGGGGGTTGGGGCTTGGATTGGTGCAATGTATCCCTATCTGTTCATATAACATTTTCCACATGTTTGATTTCTAAGACTTTTCATTTTTACGTGTATTGCACGTGTTGTTAGTTATATGTATGCCCTAGAGGCCATTACTGTACATACGATGTATATTGTAGTGGATACTTGGACATATATAGGGAGGACTTTCTTACTCGACATGATAGTATGCTATCTGGTTACACTTTATCTTAACATGTGCTCTGATTGTCTCTATGTTACATGTTGATAAAGCCCTTAGGATGAGCACTTGACTACCTGGACTGTGATGCAGATCATACTAGTGGGGACAATGTAGTCGTTAAGTACATCCTTCAAATGTTCCTAGTCGTAGGTGTATCGAGAAATGACATCGATATACCAGAGTAGACTAGTGTATGCGCTTCTTGACCCATATGATGGGCGATGGATGATCCCATATCCATTGGTGTTTGACATCAGAGAAGGTATACGGGTGCTCAGTGGAGACTGGGTATACTGGACGGATTCGCCCAGAACTCCCAGATGGTATTATACCTCACGTCAGATGACAGTTCTCTGGTGACACTGGTACAGGTTAGTCTGTAGACCCGAGATCGTCATAGAGTCTTGTGTGATTCCCACTGTGCTTTGATTTTCATCATACCACGTCCAAGAGGGCGTGCAAAAAGGTAGCTTTTGGGTACAGTCCCGAATCGCATGGAGGTAATGAGCGATAGGAGGGGATTCGTCTCTCCCGGTATAGGAAGTTGATGTTGCGCTGTGTTCGATTGGCTATAACTGGAAATCCGTGGCCAGGGTTGCTGAGATTTACTGGTAAGTGTTATCAGTAGTTTCTCGAACTGTTATGGACCTCATATCGACACGACTTATCAAGCTACTGGGGTCTGACGTTTACCACCCCTAGGCGAGATATGCGACATATCCGACGAAAAGACCGGACTGTACGGGAGTGTTACTGATTGGATTCATAGGAGAATGTATAGGCTTGCTTGTTGATCTTCTGATCGCTCAATACCTGGGTGGCTGTTACGTTTAGCTGACCGCTTGCAGCTTGTGGGTGTTTGATATGATCATCACCTACTGCCGGCCTATTGACGATTCTTTAGAGTCCTATACAGAGGTTTCCTGGCTCAGGCAAAACGGAGTAGGAGCACATATGTGATATGTGCGGGATCAAGAATAATACGTGTATACGATACTGTATTAGATTCTCGCGATATGTGATATTGGCCGGGTATATATGATATAGCCGGGTCATCGGATCAAGTGTTGATTCGATGAACTGATACAGATTATATTAGTCGGTTATTTGTGAAATAGCCGGATTATCGGATCAAGTGTTGATTTGATAATTTAATGTATAATTATATATTTGATATATTAAATTACATTAACTAATATAAACTCACTTAAAGATTCTTTTTCTCACTCGGGTAATACATTGATATATATGTGATATATGTTAATTGTATTATTTTATGTTGTTACAATAAATATTGTATATGTGATATATAATATTGTAACATGTTATGGTTATAAATGCAACATGATTTGTGGAGTTTAAATATGGTTAGGGTTTGGATTAGGGTTAAACTTTCATGAAGCTTTCAAGAAGTTTTGACTTTGACCTTGATATTTTGTGATATTTTGCATAGATATTTCTTTAACCCAACCCAACCCTTTAACCATTGTTAATTCTCTACATGGGTTAAGTCTTCATACTTAACCCATGGTTGCATTTCTAACCACACATGAGTTTCATTATTCATCACAAAAGAGTTTGCTTCTTCTTCTTCCTTCTTCATGCTTGAAAAGCTTTCTAGCTTTTTGAGAAGTGATGAAAATGAGTGAGAAATCGAAAACAAATGAGAGCTAAATTCATACTTCATTATCCCCATCTATTCTAGCCACTTAGATTATGGTGTTTGCTTTGCTAATACTTGATTAGTGAAGTAAGAGCCTGGGTTTGAGTTTCTTCATGGTAGATCATCTTCGAAATGGAAGACTTCAAGCAAGCATGCATCATTCGACTTGTGGAGCCTCTCTAGAGTTCGGGAGTTCATGGATCGCGGCGAAGGGACTACTACTCGGAGCTTATGAAGCGAAAGAAAGGACTACAAAGTTTGTAATCCCTTTCTCTTAGAAGTAAAGTTGTTTACTTATTCATTGTTTCGTCTAATCTCTAGTTTACGATCTTGCTTGGGTTGTTCGGCACATGAAAAATTTGATTTTGGCATGGTTGATACCTTGTAGAACCTTGTTCTAGTGCCTAGTAACCCTACAGTGGTATCAGAGCCAAGTTAGAGCTTTGGGCGAAATCTATACGAAGTTTACAGTCCGATCGAACCCTGAAACGTCGCATACACCCCCTCTCTGGAAATTTTTTAAAATGTTGATTTTTTTTATATTAAAAATACTCCGAAAATAAAGCAGGGAATTCTAAGGATTGCTGTGAAAAACGAGACACTAATCCTATTAAAGCGCCGCGGAACCGCGGCAATACCATGCCTTGCGCCGCGGTTCTGCGGCTGTACAGGGGCATTAGGGTTAACTTTTTCCACAGTAACATCCGTAGGTATTTATACATGCTTCTGGGAATTTTTAATATTACTCAAGTGTTGAGTTTTCTGGAGATCTTTTGTACTCGTTGATTCGATCGGAAAGTTTAACTTCGTTTAAGTTTTTTCCGGGTAATTTAGAACGTGTTAAAAAGTTCGAACGGATATCAATAACTCACTTTTTCCCCTGACGGAAAATTTTCAAGTGTTGGATTTTTCCCGAGTTTGAAACTTTCGGAAAATCATGCAAGCGTATCTGTGGACCCTCTAGAAGAACGTAACCTTAACTCGATTATGTGACCGTCAAAACTGCTACTTGAACCCTAGGGTTTGTGGTAGTTTAGCGTTGCCACATGTGAGGCGTTGGTTTGACCCTTCTACGGCTGGTTCATTGGGGCTGTGACATGATCTGGGTTTTTGGACTCCGCTCAAGTGTTGAGCTATTTGGAAATTCTTGGATGCTTGTTTATTCGATCGGAAAGTTTAACATTGTCTATTTATCTGGATCGTGATACAATATTTGGAATCCACAAGTAGTTATGAGATAACTAATTTGAATGTTAAAAATCTAGCGGTTTAGTCTCAGATTATCGGTTGCCACGGGATTTTGATGCGATCAAAAGCCCGTCGCAATCACGTAGCATACGTGGATACTCGCCGGGTAAACTTAATAGACAGCCACGCCCCATAGCCCCGACCAAGTGACTGTAGGAGAACCCCGTCGCCAAAAGCATCCGTTCGGGTGCTCGCGGCAGCGGTGTTCCGCCTTAGTGTACTTCGTCGACGGCATCGGGGGTGCGGCTGTCTACTAAAGTTTTCGACGAGCATTCGATTAGGATGTCATGAATCTTGTTGAATTGCCCAACTGGATATTGAAAAGTGTTTTCGAGATCGAGACTAAAATGCGGGGTTTATAATTGTTAGGCATGAGATGTCTAAGGAATTCATTTGGTTAGGCATGCGATGTCTAAAGAAGTCGCAGATTCCAACTGTTGTAGTTTTACACTTTCTTTTCTGTGACCGTAAGTGTAATATGTGGTGTATCGCCGGTTTCGTTGCTATATATCAACGACAATTGGGATACGCATATTTACTTACGTTGATGATATGTGATATTATGTGTTGCTGTGATATGTTATATTGGATCGTCGTGTTTTGAATAGCCGGGGGTTTTATGTGAGATGAGAGTTTTTCTTTTTCATTCATGTAAAATTCATTGTATGTAATATTCTTTTATTGGGGCACTTCCGGGCTGAGGATGCTGTCACCATTGTATATTATTACTTTTCCGCATTAGGATAGACCCAAGGCGGGGAGCACAAGTAACCGGGTTCTAGGGTCCAGTGGGAGACTATCTCGAGGAGTCGAGACCGGGCCTCTTAACTCTAGAACTGGCAGGGTTACTTGCCGCTCTCGTAGGGGTCTAGAGATGTGGGTTTGGCTATTCATCGCGACCGTGGAATCCGTGTTTTATACAGGCTCGTATTAAAACACGGACCTCCTAGTATATCTAATATTTCATATATGTTCTTCTGCTGCAATGTTCTGTGATGAGATCATATTACCGCATGAGACGAATGTTTATATTATATATATTATATATTATTGATTTCGTTTCATATCTGATGCTTGTGAAGCATAATAAAATGGGACTTCATTAATGAGATTAATGAAATAAAAGAAACCTAAAGATATTGTAGAAACTTGTTTAAAAACTGGTAGCTCTAGTTCTTGCTTTGCATAGCGGTATTCCTTGTAGAATATCCAGCACCTTATTCGATAAGGAAAGAGCCAAGATCCCTTCACCGGGAATGACCTCTTTAGCGAAACTAGCAGATGCTACACACTCGGTTTATCTTTTGCTTGCTTCTATAGTTCTTGTTTTGCATAGTGGTATTTGCGAAATATCCTGCACCTTATTCGATAAGGAAAGAGCCGAGATCCCTTCACCGGGAGTGACCTAGTAAAAACCTAAAAAACACTCCTTTTTATAAAATTCACTCGATTCTACAACGATATCAAGTTCATCACGCAAAGGGTTTTCATAAAAACTTGTCGTAGCCCTCCGTCATTTCAGATAAGTACTACTTAGTATTCGTGCTACGTTTGTTGGCCTGCGTCAAGGCGTAGTGTGCGGTCGCTAACTAGTGCTTATCTGCAGCATACGATGCGATTGAGTTAGGGTAGTCGTGCGACTTTGTTGGCCTGCATCAAGGGTCGTACGGGTGGGTTTAATTCAATCGGGAAATGTACGGGTTGAACTTGACTAGCGGACTGTGGTTTGTTGGCCTGCGTCAAGGTCATACGACGCTAGGGGCAAAATATTATTGGGAATTTCAAGTGTTGAAATTTGCAATGAGATTGCATACCTTCTATGAGATAGTTGGATCCCGATACCCGCTGCGAGTAAGAGTTACTCCTGGGAGAGTTTTTACACATTACAATTAGCCGATCAAGTAGGTGTCTAGAAAGGTGTTAACGGGGTTACGCCCCTGGAAAAAAGAGGTTTATTTTAATTAGGTCTGTGCGAAAGCACGGGGAACCTCCCTCAAAGTACCGGTACTGGCCTGGCTGAAAGATTGGCAAACTTGTAGCGTGTAATTAATCCCGGCTAGTCTTTCCTTTTAGGGTTTGAAGGAAGATTTGACTAAAACAGTGGGAGACATCCTGATTAGATATATTAATAACCAATCTAATTTTGCAAGAGCATACGCTGAGTGTTTTCTTCTCTCTCTCTCTCCAGGTAGCGACCATGTCATGCCTTAATCAAGATAATAATACGGATGTATTGACCGAACCCGCTTGTTATACTGCGCTTGGGAACGTTGATCCCGCTCCAACTTATAATTGTTATAAGACCGAGTAGGAAATAGGGGATTTCCAGAATTCCTGTGCCGCCCAAACAAAGAAAGTGCATGCTGATGCATCTTCTTCGGATGTGTTCATTACCGAGAACTGTTTCTCAGTATCCTTTACATCCTGGGTATGAGATACCGGATCAGGATCCCGCATATGTAATCTGTTACATGGGCTACAAATAGGTAAAGAACTGAGAACGGGTGATAAGTTTCAAGAGTTGGAAACGGTGCAAGTGTTGCAGCCAAGTCTGTTGGCAGTTATCACCCTGTATTACCAAATACATTGATTCTGAATGAATGTTATTAGATACCGAACCTGATATACAACATCATATCAGTCTCTTTATTTAGTAAAGAAGGATATAATTTTTGTATTGTTGGATAATGTTTTGAACATTTCCTATATCAAGAGTTGATCGATTCAGGCACGTTATCTAAAAGCATATACGTTCTAAATCAAACCACAGTTCTTAAAGTACGGAACACACACAAGAGGAAGAGTTCAGAAATGAACGAATCCTTCTTGAGGTATTGTAGACTAGGTCATATCAATGTGACCCGACTAGCTGAAGTTACATTTAGATGCATATTTAAATTAGTTTGAATTTACATCTTGTGAAACTTGCCGGTCATGTCACAAAGATAAGATGACCATAACTCTGTTTATTGGAAATAGAGAAAGAGTTAGTGAACTCTTGGGATTGATACATGATGATATATGTAAATTCCCCTGTCTACAGATGCCAGTACTGGTTCTTTGTACTTTATTATATTTACTGATGGTCTCTCAAGATTCGCACATGTGTTCCTGTTGAAACACAAGTCTGAACCTTTTCAGAAATTCAATGAATATGAGTTAGACGTAGAGAACCAAAACAGGTATAAGTATTATGTCCTTTGATGTGATCAAGGAGGAGAAAACTTGAGCACGGGATTCCTGGACTATTCTAAAAGAGAATGAGATTATCTCTCAGCATTACTCCTCCGTATACATCACAGCACGTTAGTATATCAGGGTGGAGCAATCACACCCTATGTGATAAGGTGTGCTCTATGATGAGTACTACTGAGTTTCCTATTTTCTTTTGGGAGTTATGTACTTGAGAAGCTGCATACCTATTGAATAGGGTTCCAATCAAATCAGATGCCTACCACTCCATATGTGATATGGAATGGGAAGAGCCCATATCTTAAGTAAGTTAAGATTTGGGGTTGTCCGGCCTATGTCTAAAAGCACAATCCAGACAAGCTCATGGCAAGGTCAGTTCTGTGGAAGTTTGTTGGATATCCCAAGCATTCGTAAGGGAATATCTTCGACCAAACCGAGGAACAAAAGATATCTTGTTTCTCAGCATGCCACCTTTGTGAAAGGGAATTTCTTGTGAAGAAATTAGTGGACATGAGGTAGAACTGGAAAGAGTTCCATCTATACAAACTGCAGCTGATGATTTGGTAGAACCAAAGGATTCAATAGTTTCCAACGAACCTCAGCCTCTCCGCCGATCTAGTAGGGTTCCTCACCCACCTGAGAGATACTTCGGTTTCTCTATGACAGTGGGAGCGAGGATTGCATCATGAGATGATGATCCAACTTGTTTCAAGCAGGCCATCAGGAGTGGGACTCTGTAAGAATGACTGGATGCTTAGTGAACTGACATGGAATCCTTATACACCAACAAAGTATGGACTTTGGTTGCTTTATCTGAAGGGTTAAATTCCCATCAGGAGCAAGTATATCTTGAGAAGATTACTTGGTGTATATGGAAAAGTTGAGACTTTCAAAGCTATGCTTAACTCCATCCAGATCCTACTTGTCATTACTACATACCATGACTACGATTTCTGGCGGTTGGGTGTCATGACAGCTTTTCTAAATGATGATCTAGAAGAGAGCGTCTATAAGTACACAGCCAGAGGGCTTCGTAGACGTTAGGAGCAGCGGAAACGTGAGCAAGTTGTTTTATACGATAAAGCAGGCATTGCGGAGTTGGAACGTCTGTTTTGATGTGGTAGTCAAAGAGTTTGACTTCATCAAAATGGTAGATGAACCTTGTATATACAAAAAGTTAGTAGGGAGTATGGTGGTGATCCTCGTATTGTACGTGGATGACATACTCTTGATAGGAAAGGAGTTTCCTATGCTACGCTCGGTCAATCTCCTCTTATCACAAGGATTCTCCATATAAGATCAAAGTGATACCTCCTAAATCCTAGGTTTTATATCTATGAGATAGATCTAATTGGATGTTAGGATTCTCACTAATTGTAGTGAGATAGTATCAATCGATCCTGGGGAGAACACTGGAATGGTTCTAGGGTGATAAGGACGACTGAATGTCAGTCACAGGCATTATCTTTACCCTCAGTGGAGGGACGGTATGTTGGAAGAGTTCCAAGCTAGATACCGTGACATACTAGACGATAAAGGCAGGATAAATCACTACCAAGGATGCTACCAAAGAAATAGTCTGGATGTACACTAGTTCATGAGATGAACTTCTTTCCTACCATTGTGTGACAATGGAGTTGTGGCTTTTGCCAAGGAAACCCCCGTCCCATCTGAGATCCAGACATATTCTTAGGCAGTATCGCCTGATCATGGAGATGGTTGATCTTCAGGAAGATCGAGGTTAGGAGAGTAGACACAGAGGAAAACAGTGCGGATCCACTCACAAAGGCTTATTTCCCAGTAGAGACTTTTATGGGATGGTTGAGTATGAGATACTTCAACCACAGCTGATTGTTGGGTATGCGATACCACAACAGATAGTCCTAGTGCAAGTGGGAGATTGTTAGTTATATGTATGCTCTAGAAGCCATTACTGTACATACGATGTATATTGTAGTGGATGCTTGGACATATATTGGAAGGACTTTCTTGCTCGACATGATAGTATGCTATCTGGTTACACTTTATCTTAACATGTGCTCTGATTGTCTCTATGTTAAATGTTGATAAAGCCCTTAGGATGAGTACTTGACTACCAGGACTGTGATGCAGATCATACTAGTGGGGACAGTGTAGTCGTTAAGTACATCCTTCAAATGTTCTTAGTCGTAGGTGTATCGAGACATGGCATCGATATACCAGAGTAGACTAGTGTATTGGCCGGGTATATGTGATATAGCCGGGTCATCGGATCAAGTGTCGATTCGATGAACTGATACAGATTATATTAGTCGGTTATTTGTGAAATAGCCGGATTAACGGATCAAGTGTTGATTCGATAATTTAATGTATAATTATATATTTGATATATTAAATTACATTAACTAATATAAACTCACTTAAAGATTCTTTTTCTCACTCGGGTAATACATTGATATATATGTGATATATGTTAATTGTATTATTTTATGTTGTTACAATAAATATTGTATATGTGATATATAATATTGTAACATGTTATGGTTATAAATGCAACATGATTTGTGGAGTTTAAATATGGTTAGGGTTTGGATTAGGGTTAAACTTTCATGAAGCTTTCAAGAAGCTTTGACTTTGACCTTGATATTTTGTGATATTTTGCATAGATATTTCTTTAATCCAACCCAACCCTTTAACCATAGTTAATTCTCTACATGGGTTAAGTCTTCATACTTAACCCATGGTTGCATTTCTAACCACACATGAGTTTCATTATTCATCACAAAAGAGTTTGCTTCTTCTTCTTCCTTCTTCATGCTTGAAAAGCTTTCTAACTTTTTGAGAAGTGATGAAAATGAGTGAGAAATCGAAAACAAATGAGAGCTAAATTCATACTTCATCATCCCTATCTATTCTAGCCACTTAGATTAGGGTGTTTGCTTTGCTAATACTTGATTAGTGAAGCAAGAGCTTGGGTTTGAGTTTCTTCAAGGTAGATCATCTTCGAAATGGAAGACTTCAAGCAAGCATGCATCATTCTACTTGTGGAGTCTCTCTAGAGTTCGGAGTTTCATGGATCACGGCGAAGGGACTACTACTCGGAGCTTATGAAGCAAAGGAACGGACTACAAAGGTTGTAATCCATTTCTCTTAGAAGTAAAGTTGTTTACTTGTTCATTGTTTCGCCTAATCTCTAGTTTACGATCTTGCTTGGGTTGTTCGGCACATGAAAAATTTGATTTTGGCATGGTTGATACCTTGTAGAACCTTGTTCTAGTGCCTAGTAACCCTACAGTGGTATCAGAGCCAAGCTAGAGCTTTAGGCGAAGTCTAGACGAAGTTTACAGTCCGACCGAACCCCGAAACGTCGCATACACCCCCTCTCTGGAAATTTTTTAAAATGTTGATTTTTTCTGTATTAAAAATACTCAGAAAATAAAGCAGGGAATTCTAAGGATTGCTATGAAAAACGAGACACTAATCCCATTAAAGCGCCGCCGAACCGCGGCAATACCATGCCTTGCGCCGCGGTTCTGCGGCTATACATGGGCATTAGGGTTAACTTTTTCCACAGTAACATCCGTAGGTATTTATACATGCTTCTGGGAATTTTTAATATTACTCAAGTGTTGAGTTTTCTGGAGATCTTTTGTATTCGTTGATTCGATCGGAAAGTTTAACTTCGTTTAAGTTTTTTCCGGGTAATTTAGAACGTGTTAAAAAGTTCGAACGGATATCAATAACTCACTTTTTCCCCTGACGGAAAATTTTCAAGTGTTGGATTTTTCCCGAATTTGAAACTTTCGGAAAATCATGCAAGCGTATCTGTGGACCCTCTAGAAGAACGTAACCTTAACTCGATTATGTGACCGTCAAAACTGCTACTTGAACCCTAGGGTTTGTGGTAGTAGTTTGCGGAAAGAACTTCTGCAAGAAATTCCGCCATTCTGCTTCAGGCTAATAAACTTTTCTTCCATTTCTTCTCGAGCAGTTTGCGGAAAGAACTTCTGCAAGAAATTCCACGAAAACATTTCCCAACTGATCGGCTTGGTCAGACGGGTCTCCTCTACGAGCCACCACTCGCGAGCGTAATCTACCAACTGGATGCGTACTACATCCACCATTTTCTCATCTAGAATCTGCGTGGCGACGAGCAGATTCTCTGTATCAACTAGCCACTACTTTGCTGGCAATGGCTCCTCCAATCCTATAAATGTGGATGGACCGAGCTTTCTAAAGTCCGCCATGGTACCCTCACGCTGTGCTGGCCTGGATGCTACTGCAACCACGGACTGCTGGACTGTCCGCAGACCCTCCTGGAAAGTCTCGGCCTGCAGTTGATTATGCTCAGTTTGCCGCTTTCAAGCATACCATGTATAACTCCAAGCAGTGCGGCGTCATCAACCCGCCTCTGGTATGATCGCAAATCTCTATCCGCCATGATTTTGAAGCCAAGACACTGAAGAGAATTAGCAACGGTAAACAGGATTCAATAAACAAGATAGCTATAGATTCAAGACTGGCAAGATAGTAATATGGCAGGACATGTTCCTAATTCCGGGTTTTCTGATTAGTGTATTGAGTTCAATACCCAACTACAAAAGAACCAAACCCGACTAACCCTAAATCCTAGGGTTCTGATACCAAACAAACCCTGTCACGCCCCGCTTTCCAAGATACGTAAACTACGGCATGTGACAGAGTCAACCATACTACCTGTTGCTAGGAATCATCCCTCCACAGTAACATTACGGTTGTATATCGGATATCAAGAACAGAAAAAAATAATCTAGCTGGTACATGCCCATTTGCCACAATAAATAAAATCAAGAAAATGCATAAAGCGGAAACGAATCAAGATCCAATAAACAATATCTGAATCATGTCCCAATATGGGCTCACATCAAAAGAAATAAAACTGCGGAAATAAATAAACTAAATATCTCTAATAACACACGTTCAACTCCTCATTGCTCGGCTTGATTGCTAAAGTACTCTTGTTCAGCCCGCGATAAAGGTAGAAGAACCGGGCCATGCAAAACCCAGACGTCAGTACGTCATAATATCAAAATAACAGTAATGACCAGGATATAATGATATGATTAAACAAGAATGTAAATAATAAACATGGATATAAACAGTGAGCTATGTGTATGTATGGGTGTGTCATGTGTATTCTAAAACTGTGCTTCTAGGTTATCTATTCTAAAATTCTTTGAAATCAATTTAATGGAATCGTCGATGTAACTCAATAGTATCTCGTACGTGCCCAGGACCACGGTCAAGACTCTCGGGTCGAATCCGAGACGTGTCGCTAAGAAGTAAATAGGTAACATGTACAGACGAATGATGTCAGCAGCATCATTCCGGAGCTGGCCGAGCCCGTAAAGACTGATCAATATAAGTATCGAACTGTTGAGTTACAAGTCGGGTTTCATTATTGATTACCCCTTACCCCCAAGGTTTTGTGTTCAAGTCAGGTATTGATGATATGAATCTCATGCCAACTCAGGATCAAGCAGGTACAGGTTTTGTTTATGCAGAGAACAAGTCACGTCCGTTAGGACAACAATCAGGATTTTGGCATTAGCAATAAGATCTAAGTAACAAGTCAGGTAGTGTGTCGTGAATATGTTATGTGATGTATATTAACCAAATAGATATCCAATGTGAAACTGTAATCAATATCGGAACACGGTAATCACAAGTGATACCAAGATGCATATATATCTATCTGTAATAACCATTATACGTTCACTACCAAGTATGATGCAAACTAGATAACATGTAGTACTGATGTAGTAGTCTAATGATATCATAATATTCCGACATGAAACTAGATAAACGATTATCAGTACGGATACGAACGGATGCCGTAAAACTGTAAATCGGTAATAATTGTTGAATAATAAAACACATGCATTATTCTTATTCATATAGATATCGATATAATAACATAGCATGTTGCAAGTTTAAAACATGCCTGATCGGATCTCACGTCGAGATACGAATGCTACATCCAACGTCGGAATAACGTCGCGATACTAAACTTGCGTGCGCAGGACTGGACCTGTCTGATCAGTGACGTGACATGGTGACTAAGCTGGACGACGACGGTGACTGGGTTGTCCGGATCGTCGGCGACGCATGCGAATCCGGCGGACCGATTGGAGAATCAAAAACCGATCAAGAAATGAATACGAAGAAGAGTAGTGGTTGCTGTTGTGTCGGGCTCTGGTGGTGGCGAGGACAGAGGTGTGATGACGGCGATGATGGGCTGCCGTCAACGGCGATGTGGCAAGGGTTTTTGAGTTGGTGTCGGGGTCATCGGGGTTGTTTCAGCCGAGGGTTGATGGTGCTGGTGGAGGTCTGGGTGTCGAGGAGAGGAGAGAGGGGTGAGGAGATGAAGGCGGGGGTGATGGTGATGGTGACGGTGAGTTTCCTGCGACGAGGGGTGAGGTTTCTAAGGTCGGGGGTTATTGCATGGGTCGGCGTCGGGTGCAGAGCTCGGGAGGAAGGAGAAGGGGAGAGGAGGTGGAGAGGGTGACGGGGTGATGTTGACGAGGATGAGAGGGCTAGGTGATCGGCGGCGGCGGTGCAGGCGTGAGCTAGGGTTTGGGTTATCTCGTGGCGAAGAGAAGGAAAAAGAGAGAGGAGAGAGGTGTTTAATAATTAGGTTTATATATATATATATATATATATATATATATATATATATAAGGTGATAGAGAGAAAGAGAGAATGGAGAGAGACATCGAGCGAAAGGGGGGAGAGAGAGAGAATAGGATTAGAATAATTAGTTAATATATATTATTTATATTATAAACTGTTAGTTAAAATATTATTATATATATATGTTTTGGGTGTATATAGCTAATATCAAAATACTCCGAATATTACCCGTGTTTCTTCTAAAAATCTAGTTTTTAAATATGGAGAACACATGTACAAGTTAAAACCATAATGCGATGTCCGGTCAATAAAAATGTATACCCCTAAGTACGGATCTACGTGAATATACGTAGCGATCTAAACGAGTCTGTTTTGGCAATTTGGACATGGACATGATGTATGGATGCAACCATATGGTATGGGGTACGATAACATGCCATGCTAGATATTAAAAAAATATTATTTGGTTATTATTTGTATTATTAACAGATATGCGGGTACAAAATATATCATATATGTGTGTATAGAATCTAGATGTGCATGAATCCTCTGTACTAACAAATATATGATATAATCTTGAACCATGATGGGTTTCAAACATGCGGATCGGATCGGGTACTAACCACGGTTACCAAATGCACTATCCGCACCCAAAAACAATAATAATAAAGAAATCTGTCGTAAGATTTGAAATACCCCAAATAGAAATATCGTATAATAGTGCTAGGGTGTTACGATATTGCACATCATCGAAGGTACGAAATAACAGTCGTTCAAAATCAATGTATTACCATTTGGTAATACTAGGTGATATTCGCCGACAGCTTCAGCAGTAACAATTGCTCCATTCCCTACTCTGAGAGACATATCACCCTTTCCTAGTTTTCTACTTTTCTTTAACCCTTATAACAGATTACAAATGTGGGATCCTGATCCGGTATCTAATTCCCAGAACATAGAGTATACTGAGAAACAGTTCTCAATAACTAACACACCCGAATAAGATTCATCATAATGCTCCTTCTTCATTAGAGTTGCGTGGAAATCCTTGCATTCCCTCTCTTGCCCAGACTTATGACAGTTGTCATAAGATAGAGCGGAACCAACGTTCCCCAGCCCAGTATAATAAGCGGGTTTGGTCAATACATCCATATTATTATCTTGATTAAGACGTGACATGATCGGTACTTGGAGAGAGAGAAAAGAAAACACTTTAGCGTGCGCTCTTGCAAGATTAGTTTGGCTATTATCCTATCTAATTATGATGGCTCCCACTATTTTTATCAAATCTTCCTTCAAACCCTAAAAGGTAAGATTAGCTGGGATTAATTACACCCTACAAGTTCGTTAATCGGTCAGCCAGGTTGGTGTTGGTACTCCGAGGGAGTCTCCCCGTGCTTTCGCATGGAACTAATTAAATAACCTCGTTTCCGCAGAGGTAAAACCCCGTTAACACCTTTCTTAGACGCTTGCTGGATTTACTAATTGTAAAGTGGAAAACTCTTTCAGGAGTAACACTTACTCGCGGTGGGTATCGAGATCCAACTATCACTTAGAAGGTATGCAATCTCATTGCAAATTTCAATACTTGAAATTCCCGATATCTGTTTTTACCCCATGCGGTTTATGACATTGATGAGGTCAACAAACCATAAACCGAAAGTCAAGTTCAACCCATCATTTCGTCACTGATTTAGACCCACCTGCACGACCCTTGACAAGGTCAAAAAAGCCGTACAACTACCCTAACTAATCGCATCACCATGCGGCGGAAAAGCACTAATCAGCTACCGAACACTACGCCCTGACAAGATCGACAAACGCAGCATGAATACTAAACAGTACCTATCTGAAATGACAGAGGGCTACGACTGGTTTTGAAGAAACCCTTTAACGTAATGAACTTGATATCGTTGTAGAATCTAGTCATTTGAAAATGAGTGGTTTAAGCTCCGCTTTAAAAATCGAGTAGTTTTCAAAACAAAGCGAGTAGGTTGTAGCATATGCTAGTTTTACTAAAGAGGTCATTCCCGGTGAAGGAATCTAGGCTCTTTCCTCATCGAATGAGGTGCTGGATATTCATAATGGAATACCGCTATGCAAAGCAAGAACTAGAGCTACCTTTTTGAAAAATTTGATTCTATAACATATTTTAAGTTTCTTTTCTTTTCATTAATCTTATTAATGAAGTCCCATCAATTATGTTTCGTAAACATCACAGAATAAACGAAAATAAAACACACATATATGCCATCCGCATTCGCCATAAGGACCCGGGTCTTCACCGTAAGGTTACTTAACTTATGGCAGGGCGGGGTCAAGACTAGCGCGGATGCAAAACATATATAGTGTCTACTAATATATCATATATATAAGTAGCATTCGTCTCACGCCGTTATATGATCACATCACAGAACAGCAGAAGCAGATATATGAAATATAGGATATACTAGGAGGTCCGTGTTTTAGATTAAGCCAGTAACGAAAAACACGGATTCCACGGTCGTGATGAATAGCCAAGCTCACACCCTTAGACCCCTACGAGAGCGGCAAGCAATCCTGCCAATTCTAGAGTTAGGCGACCGGTCTCAACTCCTTGAGATGGCCTCCCACTGGACTCTAGAACCCGGTTACTTATGCTCTCCGTCTTGGGTCTATCCTAATGCGGAAAAGTAAATAATATATATCAAATGAAGACAACAAACTCAACCCGGAAGTGTCTCAATAAAAAAATATTACATACAAATATTTACATGAATGAAAATTGAAAAACTCTCATCTCATATAAAACTCCCGGCTATTCAATCACGACAATCGATTATAACATATTGATAGCAACCCAATAACATCACATGTTATCAACGTAAGTAAATATCCGTATCCCTAATGTCGTTGTCATATAACAACGAGATCGGGGATACTGCCACATATTACACTTTCGGTCGTAGAAAAGAAATAAAAACTACAATAATTAGAATTCGCATCTATACACATCATAAACCCGGATTATCACATATTTCGAATTTCATGCCTGATGCTATAAACCTTACATTTAAATCTCGAATTGAAAACAATTTTCAAAGTTATAGCCGAGGAATTCAACAGGATTCCCGGTTAAAAGATCGAAGGCTCGTCGGGAATTTTAGTGGATGGCTTCACCCCTGAGGCCGTCAACGAAGTGGACTTGGGCAGAACACCGTGGCCGGGAGCACCCAAGTGGATGCTCTTAGCCATAGGGTTCTCCTATTGTCACTTGGTCGCGGCAAAAGGACATGGCTCTCTACTAGTGTCTCCCGGCGAGTATTCGCGTACGATACATGATTACGATGGAGTTTCGATCCAAATCCAAACTCCGTAGTAATCCATCAATCAAGGCCAAAATGTGAGATTTACAAATCAATAACTAGTTTTCATAAAACTAATTAATATATATTCCAAAAATTGTATCACATATCTAAAACAATATAGACGATGTTAACATTTCGATCGATATTTCAAACAACAACAATTCACAGAGATCTCAACCTTTTGAGCCTCATTAAAAATATCCAAAAAATCCTTTAGGAGAAAAGGAAGCAACATAAGAAAAATTGAGATCTAATTCCACAACTGAACCGTGGAACCGCGTCCAGAGCATGGTCTAGGCGGCGATTCCGCGGCCATTTGGTGGAACTAGACTCTCGTCTTTCTTGTGCCTCCTTAAATTTGCTTGCACGATTTTCTGAGCATTTTTAATCTTGAAAAAAATTAAGTTTCAAAAAGTGGACAGAAACATGTTAAGTTTGCGCTTAAAACGTCGATCGAACTCTTTAACTTCGTCTTATCTATTCCTAAGCCTCTAGCTTGGCTCTGATACCATGAAAGTGTGTCTTAGCACCTCTACAAGGTTTCAATGAGCATCAAGTATGCAATTTTAAAAAATCTAGAGGTCTAAGTACACTAAACAAGAACCGAACTAGAGAATTAAGGTTTAAAAGTAAGCAAACAAGTTTCTAGCCTAAGTGAAGAGAGGCTACAACCTTTATAGTCTAGTCCTTCACTTCAAAAGCTCCGAGTAGTAGTACTAGAACTCTTCTTTGACTTCACTTGAAGGATGGAACGAGTTTGCTAGTTGTCTTCGTCGTCGAAAATGATCCACCTTGAAGTTTCTCACACTCAAGCTCACACTTTACTAATAAGCTATTAGTGAAGAGAACAACATATACTAATTTGCTAGAGTAGTATAGGTTGATGAAGTAGGAATTTTGCTCACAAAAATATTTCTTTCCTTTTCTTTTCTCAACCTAGAAAGAAAAATAGAGAGAAGAAGAAGAAGATGAACATGAAGATGGTGATAAGAATGAGTGTTCCCCTCCGAAAGACGGCGAACAAGACCGCGATGTCCTGACGCTGAGATTCGGGGCAGATGCTATTTGGTTTTATCCGTCCACCTCTCCGAAGATGCCAAGTTGATTTATGGCACCGTGTATCGGAGGTTTAGATGGATGCAGCCGATGTAGCAGACTTCGTCAGATTCCCCCTCGCTTGAGGGGTTTTTGATTGTGGGGACGCTCTTCCCTGCAGGCGCAAGCCCCTGCAGTTAATTACGCTACCGCATCGCGGTAACAACTTTCTCCTTCTCCAGAATTTCACTTCGTGTCGTGTGTGTTTGTTTTGTTTGTGGTTGCCCATGGATTGTATACGGAGACTGAGTAATGCCGTCGCCCGTAGGACGTGGATTAGTCCAAATCCGTATTTACTTAGATTTGGGTTTGGTGTTTTTAGTTTAAGGATGCATTAGTCGCGTTGCGGCTAAGATCGACTTAAACGTTCGTCAAGGATACGTTAGTCCTGTTTTGGACCAAGATCAACTTAACGTGGTGATCCATTTAATATCTGGCCGTCGGGACTCGTCACCTCTCTAACGTCGTTGAAGGATTACAACGGCAAATGTCAGAGGAGTTCAGAGATGTACCCTTGAACCAAAGTCGATTTGGAGTTTTATAGTCCATTTAAATGTTTAAGGATACGTTAGCCGTATTTGGGGCTAAGATCAACTTAAACGGGACCGTTTAGATCCGGCAAAAGAGCATTTGGAAGCTCTATTGTTTCAGTTTAGGGACGTAGTGGTCCATGTTCCAGTTTAGGGACGTAGTGGTCTACCATTAGTTTAGGGACGTTTCGGTCCAACATTAGTTTAGGGACGTTTCGGTCCATATTCCAGTTTAGGGACGTGGTGGTCCATGTTCCAGTTTAGGGACGTGGTGGTCTATATTCCCATTTGGGGATGAGCATTAGTTTAAGGACATTTCGGTCCAGTATTCCCATTTTGGGATGAATATTAGTTTAAGGACGTTTCGGTCCAATATTAGTTTAAGGACGTTTCGGTCCATCGCCGGTTTAGGGACGTGGTGGTCCATCATTAGTTTAAGGACGTTTCGGTCCAATATCAGTTTAGGGACGTCTCGGTCCGATATCAGTTTAAGGACGTTTCGGTCCGATATCAGTTTAAGGACGTTTCGGTCCGTTATTAGTTTAAGGACGTTTCGGTCCATTATTAATGCGTGGTCGTTGGGACTCGTCGCCTCTTTGACGTCGTTGAGGAATTACAACGATAAGTGTCAAAGGAGTTCGGAGATGTACCCTCGAACCGGAGGTAGATTGATTTAGGAGAGCCATTTTTGCTCAGCCAATTTAATTTAAGGACTTATGGCCACGATTGGGCTAAGTCCAGTTGACAATGTTCAACGTTTTATCTGCTTTTGCATTGCATTTCTTTTTATTTTTTATTTGGGCTTTGTCCAGAAAGGATGCAAAGCATCAATTTGTTTTGGGCTCTACCCTTTATAAATGATGCAGAGCATCAATTTCATTTGGGCTCTGCCCTTTTATGCTTTGCAATTTATTTTGGCCTGTTAGGTCTTTTTGACTTGCGCCTGGCCCTTCAAGTAATGTATTGCATTTGTGCAAAGCACTAAGAATCTTTTAGATTCAAGAACAGAAGTGCAAAGCACTTTTTAATCTCTTGATCCAAATTTAGATCAAAGAAAAACAAGTTTTTCCTTGTTTTTCCTTATTGCAGAGAACCAAAGGTTCATAACAAGTGCAAGGCACTATTTTTTATTTATTTATTTATTTATTGTTGAAGATCAATGATCTTGTTCTTAGATCAATGATCTGTTCATAAGAGAATTTTCTCTTCTTTTAAAGGTTTTTACCTTTTTTTTGTATTCTCAAGGAGTTCTCCAGAGTTCTCTTCTCTTTTTTTTTTAGCAAGATGTTGATGCCTTTGAATTGAGCTCTAGGGTCCTTTTTATAGTGCCCATAAATTAGTTAAATTTGTTAAAGAGATCTTTCTCTGAGTGATTTGGGGAATTTTCCCCACCGTTGGATCTTTGATCCAAAGGTCTCTGTTTTACAGAAGAAAATCTTCTTGTTTCTAACAAGAACAGAAAAGATTTATTCTGTTTTGCGCAACTCCCTTAGCGCGTGACGCGTGTCGCGCAACGCAGCTGCGCTTGCGCAACTGCGCAGACACGTGTCGCGCGGCGCAACGCTTGCGCAGCTGTGCTTGCGCAGACACGTGTCGCGCGGTGCTGCGCTTGTGCAGCTGCGATTGCGCAACTGCGCAGACACGTGTCGCGCAGCGCAGCGTTTGCGCAACTGTGCAGACACGTGTCGCGCAGCGCAGCGCTTGCGCAACTGAAAGTTGTTTCTTTTACTTTTAGTTTTTTTTAAAAGAGCCCTGCTCTGATTAGACGCACTACCTTGGGCGTTGTGCTGTCGTATCAACTTCTGACACATGGCGCGTTGTGCGCAGCGCACGGTATTTGAAGCGTTGCTTCAAAATTTGAATTTTTTTGAAATTTAAACAGAGCCTTGCTCTGATTGGGGAAACAAATGCCCCCCCACCGTTGCGCTCACGTGGCGCGCACGTGAGTGTAGCGGTGGCAAAACCTCAGCCTTTGGATCAACTGATAAGTTGAAGGGGCGCAAGCGCCTATAAATAGGATCCTTGGTCCTTAGAAAATTCTTACAACTTTTAAGAATTTTGATTCTCAGAGCCTTGCTCCTGCCTAAGAATTTTCAGAGCCTTGCTCTTGTTCTTTCCCCAAGAACTTCAAAGTTCAGAACTTAGAATCACTCTAGGTAATTTAAATTAAATTAAATTTAATTAACAGAGACTTGCTCTTATAGACCTTTGATCTAAAGGAAAACCCCTTTAGAGTCTCATCACCAGAGCCTTGCTCTCAAAAACTTACAGATCTACAGAGATCTTGTCCATGGGTTTTAACCCATGAACAGAGCTTTGCTCTTGGATCAAATGTAGATCTTTTTAGATCTGAAAAAATGAAGAATTTTTCATAAGTTTCCATGGATTCTTCAATATTCCAAAATTTTAATTCTTTTAAGTGTGTTAACAAAATTTGATGGATCTTTCCATTATTACCAAAGAGCTATGCTCTTTTGAGGAATCTTGTTCCCCTGAAACCAGAGTTTGACAAATGTCACTCTGTGACAGAGCTTTGCTCTAAAAGAGGAGATTTTCTCCTTGTCTCTAGGGATTTCCCATCAATGAAGATATTCTTTGTGGTTCTTTTTCCATGAATTGACAGTTTCATCTAATGATGGGATTGTCTTATTAAATGATGCACCGTCATCCAGATTTTGTGGGTCCCCCTTTGGTCCCCTACCCACTGTATCACAGCGTGGAGTAAGATTTTAAAATGCCAAGCGTTAGAACACTAAACGGTTATTTTTGTCTTTCCACAGGAAACATGTCTGACGACTTGTCTTTCCCCTTTGTTCGCTCGGAAGGAGGGTTCCCTCATTCGCCAGTAGACCGGGTGGCGCTCGCTCTTATTAAGGATCATGACCCCGAGTGCAAAAAACTCCACCTGTGGGGGAGGTGGTACAGCCAGATCATCCAGGGTCGTCGCAGTTTCAGTTTTGCCACGCCGTCTGAACCCATAACTCCAATCCCCTATGCCGACGAACCTCCAGCGAAGTATGCCGTGGAGGTTAAAAATTGGAATTCGGATGACCTCCTCCAACCCGCAATTGGTGCTATTCCCGTGCAACCGCCGCCGGCAATAGATATTTTAGGAAGGCGAATCTGTCAGGGTGAAGCACGCCCTTGGGGACAGGCCTATAATATTGGGTTGGTGCCGCGACCGCCCGCCGGATACTTGCAGTGGGCCCGATACATCTTATCGGCGAAAAGGACTCATCTAATGAAGATTGGGTTGTATTCGGCCATCTACGTCTCGCTCTTCGAGTATCCCTATCCTCCAACGTGGTGGATCAAAGCCTTTATCGAACAATGGAATATCCCCACCCACACTTTCTTGATGGCAGATAGGGAGGTCTCAATTTCCTTGGAGGAGTTTGCCGAGCTTTCGGGTTTACCGATGAGGGGGGAACATTACGAGGAGTTGCTACCTCCTGACGAATACGTTTTTGTCACCAAGCCGCTGGTGTTTGACCTAACTCCGGAAAACGCCGTCCAGCATCAGTATCCGGGCCTGGTGATGATGCTGGAGATCTACGAAGGACTCCATCTGGAATTGGGTGACCGGGGCATCAGTTTCGCAGATTTTATTGCCCGCTTCATTCGCCCGGAGCTCCTATCAGAGCGGAGTGAGAAGTTTGCCCAGCTCGATGACCCTTTCGGCTTCGGCTTAGACCGCCGACCCACATTGGAGGATGACCACAAGGACTTTTATCTCCCCGGCGCCGCCGTCGTCCCTTTCTCAGAAATCGCCGTCCCGGGCATGGATGAGGAGACCTTTTTTATTGGGTTCTTGGGTTTGTGGCTGTGCAGCTTTGCGCTCCCCATGCACCCGCGTCACATGCGGCCCTCCGTCTTTTACCCAGCGCATCGGATGGTGGCTGGTTTACAGTTATCGGTAGGGATCACCGGGCTGGCCTACCTTTATAAAGGACTTAGCGTAGCGGCGGACGCTAGTGAGCCGGGGGTGCAGCCCGCTAACTTTCCGACGCATTATTTCACCTCCTGGATGGAAATGCACGTGCAAGGGGTGTTCGGTGTCCATAAGATCCCTCCGTTCTTTGAGAAATGCAGACTCCCGAGAGTCATGCGGTTGGTCGGCGCTTCAATTGTGTTTGCACCCCCACGGGAGTCTAGGGGGCTGCTCCTTCGTCCACATCTGGTCGGAGCGAAGATTTCCTTTGTGGATAAGGTTATAACCATAGGCTCAGAGACTGCTAAGTCAGTAGTGCCACTGCGCGATGATTTCAAGGACGGGGCTTCCGTATTGAAGGCTCGGGAAATCCTCCACCTCTACTCCATTCGGCCGGGCTATCTAGTGTTTAGGCAGAACGAGACCGCACTTTTCATGAGGTACAACTCGCAGGTGTTTGCTCAGCAATCGAGCTACAACCAAGGGATCCCGCTGGAAGCTTTCTTGGAAAAGCCTGTGGTCAGCCGAGTGGGGATGAAGAATGCAATGCACCATTTCACACGGCTTAACACGGGTTCCTATTTCTTCATTAGTGAACCCAGCTGTGTCCCTAAGATGCTTAACACGTACGTGGCTTGGTATGCGCATGCGATGGGCCCAATTATCTTAACGGAGAAGCGTATACTGGTTGACCGTAGGGGTGCGCCTCCTAGCGGTGATCGCAAGGCCCCTTTGCAACCAAGGATCCCGGTCATTCCTCCGTTGAAAGATGCCGGAGTCGACCGACCACGCGTGTTGAGCCCCCCGTGTGGATTGCCGCTGTCTGCTACCGTGAATGCACCACAGGCACCCCATGTTCCTACGAATACGGTTAGTGTAATATCACCAGAGTCCGGCGTAGGAGCGGATATCGGGACCCGCCGCCCCAAGGTGACTGTCAAGCGCAAATCAATTCCAGGTGCATCTAGAGCTGGCGGGCAAAAGAAGAAGAAGTCGATCCTTTCTCTCGACGCGATCCTGAATTTAGAGCCTGAGGCCCCTCTTACCAAAGGAATAAGTGAATATGGCAGCAATAAGGGCTTCTTGGTAGACCCTGCAGACACCAATTTGGCGGCCGCTATTGCAGCTTCTGAGCGATCAGCAAGGCTCGAAGCGATGTTAAGCAAACTCACGGAGTCAGGTGATCCTTAGCCGCTTTCCTCATCATTTCATCGCATTTTTTTAATCATTATTCTTGACTAATACTTTTCCCATTTTCAACAGGTGTCTCTACCGAAGAAGCTATTGCTGCCTCTTTGAAAACCTTCCAAGAGGAGGAGGAGAAACGTGCTCTAGCAGGCGTTGGTACGTTCCACCCCCTTTTCTTTCATCAGAAAAATTTGTTATCTCTTCTGATGGACAACCTAGCCTTCTTCCTTTGTTTCTTTGTAGGGGCTATATCAGTTAATGCGGGGATCCTTCCCAAGTCTGTTATTGACGTCCCGGTCTCGTCGGGGCTGCTGCAAGAGCCTCGACTTGACAAAACGATGAGGGATGCCTTGAAAAATTTGGAGGCATCCCTACTCACGGACGAAGACGCCTCAATGAGAGAGGCTCTGGTGAGGTCCGTCTCAATGGCCCAGGAGGAGAGAAAACGGCTGAGGCGCGAGGCGAAGGCGCGTCGGACTGCTTTGGCTATGGGAGCGGGCCCAAGCACCGTCCCTCGGGCAGATACTCCTTCCGGAGAGGCCCCTGTCGCCCTATCCACTGCTCGCCGACAAGTGGCGCGCGCCGTTCGAAGCGCAAATGATAAGTCCACTTCAGGTAACATTTCTTTCAGAATTCTTATTGTGAGAGTTATAATGTCGACGGTTCTTATATCTATTATTTTGCAGGGCCAAGTCCGACCGAGGGTAAGGCGGAGACCGTTGAACCTAGGGGAATAGAGGAGGCGGCTCCTGCCGAACTCGAGCCGACAGTGGGCAACATCGTTGAGGCCATGGAGCCTGGTGCGGAGGTTGAGGGGCCTATAGCTGAGAAGATCGTTGATGCCGAGCCTGAAGTGGCGGCAGATGAAACGATCACTACAACTGAGTCCGGGGTGATGGCGGACGAGGCACTTGAGGCTGGCGACCTCGTGGTGACGGTAGATGAGCCGATGGAGATAGCGGAGCCCGAGGAAGTAGCGGGTGAGATGGGCACGACTCTTGGGGAAGAGTCAGCCGCTTCCTTCCAAGAGTCCGGCAACGCTCCCATCATTGCCCTCCCCGTCTATGATCTTCTGCCGTCTCCTGGTCGTGCGAGCACGACGACGGTCCCTATTGAGTCGGGTGATGAGGTTACGGGTGGTGGCCTCATGTCGATGGAGGAGGGAATTGCCTCAGTTTCGGCTGGCAGCTCCTCGGGTAAACTTCGAGTTACCATCATTCCCTCTTTTTTTACATATCTTGCGATCTTTTCTAACAGTTCTGTCTTTGTTTTTAACGCAGGCGCGGCCAACGCCGATGCTCCATTGCTCGAAGGAGCACCGTCAATTACTGCCTTGGCGGTGGTCACCTCCAAGCCTTCCCTTGTGCCATCACGGATGTTGGAAGGTATGGATTTGCGATTCATTAGTTTATCTTTTAACCGCATAACTTATGTACTAACGCCGTACCACTGTGTCTTTTCAGGAGCGCTCTTTGATCATCTATATCAAGTGTTGCTTCCACACTTCTCCTTCCTATCCGAACTCGCTTCTCCCTCTAGTGGTGCCAGTGAGTATACTTTCACTTTGATGACTTTATTTCCCCCCCTTTTTTAGCAATGGGATGATTTCTGACCTTTCCTCTTCCTTATTGTAGTGCCACGAATTGAAAGAGGGGACGCAAGACCTGCCACGCCACCGGCCCTTCCAGCTTTACCATCTGTTGCAGCTGGTATAGTAAATTTCCTTTTTGACGATTCTTTAACATCTCTTGAACCATCGTCTAACCATGTTTTGTTTTGCAGCTATCGTTCCGGCTCCGGTCCCTCTTGAGTCTCGTGTCCTTTCACCGGTAGGCCCTTTCTTGAAACGTCCATCTTCAAAGGGTGCCGTGATGAGTTTGGGTATGCTGAGCGGGTATATCGAAGAGCTTAACGCGGATGCTCTCCCTTCTACCGCAGATTTCGCTGTGGAAGTTAACCCAATGTTGGCGGCGCTCATAAACTTTCACAACGAAGGCGTCGTCGAATTTTGGGTTAACCACTGCAGGGAGGTCGAGGCCTGCCTACATCGGCTGGAGTCGACGCGTCCTTCTCCTGAAGTTTTGGCCATAAGCACCCAACGGACAGCTTGGCTCGAGCAAAGCACTTCTTATTTCCGTCATTTGGAGCAAGAAGCAGCTTTACGGTTGAAGGAACGTCAGGAATCTGGAGCGTATTTCTAATGCTGCTGAAGTTCGGGCGAATGCTGCTGAAGTGAAAGTCGTCTTTGAAGGACTTATGGAGCGTATTTCTAATGGGCTAGCACTGAAGCGGAAGCTTGATGCCGCCGAGCGTGATGCCCGAGGCCGTGAAGCAGCTCAGCAGGTCGTTGAGGAACAGCTTGCATCCTTCATGCAGCAGCGGGCCCAGGTGGAGGCGGAGGTGGCTGCGGCTGTCACTCAGGAGGAAGCGCTGAAGGAAGTGCGAGAGCAGCTTGTGAATTTATTAAAGACACTTCCTCTTCAGTAGCTATCCATCCTTGTATCGTTTGTGCTTGTAGATAAAAGAATGTATATATATATATACCTTTTTTTTATTCTTTGACATAATGTATCCTGTATCCAATCAAGTTTATGAATAAAAGATACACCTTTTTTGTAATGTGTCATTTTCTCCGTCTTTTCTTTCTTTCATTATCAGCATGCCACCTTAGTAACCATGTTTGACGGATGATTAGAACGACTATCCTGACTTTCTTAAGAAATAGCGATGGCTTAGGCCGCAGGTTCAGATCTGCTGCCTAAGACTTTTCAACTCTATAAGCCGTGAGGGTCTCATAGAGACTTTTCTCCCTACGGATCGAGAGGATCTCGTAGGTGGGTTTTCTCCTTAGGAATCGTGAGGATTCCTAAGTGTGGTTTTCTCTTATAAGTCGTAAGGATCCTATAAGAGAATTTTCCCCTCTTACGAGTCGAGAGGACCCACAAGCGGTTGTTTCCCTCCTCGTCGAAATTCGACTTTGGAGAGTGAGACCCGTGAATAGTATGCAAGAGACCATTTTGGATTGACTTGCAGGGTCCCATTGTTCAGAAAGCAAGTTTTTTTAGTCTCTACTGCCTGAGGCTTCATTTGCATGTTGAGACGAATCGGGAATTTCCCGCGGAGACACTAGTTTCTTTGCGAGCCGACGCGAATCATGAGGCTCTCGTCAAGGAGTGTTTGTATCCGTGAGTCGAGGAGTTTGCTAGGGATTATTTGTTTCCCAAGCGCCAAGGATTATTTGTTTCCTTGGGGTTTGAAACGAGTCGAGGATTTCCCACGGAGGCACTGGTGGCTCTGCGAGTCGACGCGGATCAGGAGGCTCTCGTCAAGGAGTGTTTGTATCCGTGAGTCGAGGAATTTGCTAGGGATTATTTATTTCCCAAGCGCCAAGGATTATTTGTTTCCTTGGGGTTTGAAACGAGTCGAAGATTTCCCACGGAGGCACTGGCGGCTCTGCGAGTCGACGCGGATCAGGAGGCTCTCGTCAAGGAGTGTTTGTATCCGTGAGTCGAGGAATTTGCTAGGGATTATTTGTTTCCCAAGCGCCAAGGATTATTTGTTTCCTTGGGGTTTGAAACGAGTCGAAGATTTCCCACGGAGGCACTGGCGGCTCTGCGAGTCGACGCGGATCAGGAGGCTCTCGTCAAGGAGTGTTTGTATCCGTGAGTCGAGGAGTTTGCTAGTGATTATTTGTTTCCCAACCGCAAAGGATTATTTGTTTCCTTGGGGTTTGAAACGAGTCGAAGATTCCCACGGAGACGCTGGCGGCTCTGCGAGTCGACGCGGATCAGGAGGCTCTCGTCAAGGAGTGTTTGTATCCGTGAGTCGAGGAATTTGCTAGGGATTATTTGTTTCCCAAGCGCCAAGGATTATTTGTTTCCTTGGGGTTTGAAACGAGTCGAGGATTCCCACGGAGACGCTGGTGGCTCTGCGAGTCGACGCGGATCAGGAGGCTCTCGTCAAGGAGTGTTTGTATCCGTGAGTTGAGGAGTTTGCTAGGGATTATTTGTTTCCCAAGCGCCAAGGATTATTTGTTTCCTTGGGGTTTGAAACGAGTCGAGGATTCCCACAGAGACGCTGGTGGCTCTGCGAGTCGACGCGGATCAGGAGGCTCTCGTCAAGGAGTGTTTGTATCCGTGAGTCGAGGAGTCTGATGAAGATACTGGTTTCTTCGGAGTTTGACTGAACCGTCGAGATTTAGCTTCGCCTTCTGGTGGAGCCTGCTGGGAAAGTATGGTTCCCTCTTTGTTTACGCCCTTGGATTGTATACAGGGATCGATGTGATCTTAACTGTAGGGCCAAAGTTTTATCATCATTTTTTTTGTTTTATCTCCGCGATGCTCTATCATTTCAGCTTTTATATCGTGAAGGTCGCGATTGCCCAATCATTTCGGCTATTTTTCGCGGTGCCCAATCATTTCGGCTATTTAATTTATTTTTACTCGCTGTTTTTTTATTACGATTTGCCCAATCATTTCGGCTATTTTGCATGCATACATTTTTACTTGCTGCTTTTTCTTGCAAGTTGCCCAATCATTTCGGCTATTCCGAATGCATGTGCGGCCTACTGGCTTTCCGCCGTAAACCTGGAATTAGACACCGATTTCGGCATCAGCACCGCTACAACTGGGATATTGCCAGGAGCGAATCATCATTTGCCTCCGTCGATATCGAACAAAGATGGCTTAGCGAACAGGGTTAAGGCGCTGTCGACTAAGGCTTTTAACTTCATGAGCCGTACGGGTCTCACAAAGGTATTTCTTCCTACAAGTCGTGAGGATCTTGTAGGCGTATTTTCTCCTTAGGAATCGTGAGGATTCCTAAGTGCATGTTCCTCTGTAAGTCGTAAGGATCCTACAGGAGGGTTTTCTCCTTGTAAATCGAGAGGACTTACAAGTGTCGCTCACCATACGAACATATCCCCAGTCACGGATGAGACTTGGTTAGGGAAATGTTTATTCGCGTCCGTGGATTGTATACAAGGGCCAGTATTGAGCCACTTGTAGGGCAGTATCGAAGGTTGTGGGGGTTGCTTAAGCACAGGTTTAGGTCTCTGTAATTTAAGACTTTCAAATCTTATGAGCCATGAGGGTCCCATAAGAGAGTTCTCCTTACGAGTCGTGAGGATCTCGCAGGTGTACTTTCTCCTTAGGAATCGTGGGGATCCCTAAGTGTATTGTTTCCTTGTGAGTCGTAAGGATCTCACGCGGGTGGTGTCTCCTTACAAGGTCGAGAGGATCTTGTAAGTGTTCTTTCAACGAGGTTGCGCCCTTTCGGGTTTTCACAAACACTCGCCGGTAGTCCTGCTGTTTTTATTCACGGAGCCCTTTCGGGTTTTCATCCGTGCCCATTTTGCTTATGGACATACCGTTTTTATTTATTATATATTTTTTTCTTACTTTATTATTTTTTTTATCTTGTCAGCCTAAGGATGCTGCGGTATTAGTTTAAAGACGTTTCGGTCTGCTATTAGTTTAAGGACATTTCAGTCCGCTGTTAGTTTAAGGACATTTCGGTCCGCTATTAAGAGGCTGGCTACTGCTTATAAAGCTTGAGCTTGGGAAGACAGAGAGCGAACATAGTCGTCATCATCTATCATTGACCTAGGCCGTAACTCATTAGGCATAGTATTTCTTTAGGAAGCGACCGTTTATCGGCCTGAAAGGCCTTTCACCGTGTATATCCATGAGTAGATAGGCCCCACCCTGGTAGACCTTGTCTATGATGTACGGGCCTTCATAGTTTGGCTCGAATTTTCCCCGCTTGGCGCGATTGGGGATCATAGGCCTTTTGACCACTAGCACGAGTTCGCCTTGGCGGAATGTCCTTGGTCGGGTCAATCTTTCATATGAGCGTGTCATCTTTGCTTTATAAGCTTCCAGATTTTGCTGTGCTATGAGCCGGGTTTCGTCAAGAGCGTCAAGCTCCTCAAGCCGAAGGTGAGCATTTTCTTCTTCCGTTAGCTCGTGGTGAACTGCTACTCGTAGAAAGGGTAACTCTATCTCGAGGGGGAGTACTGCTTCCGTACCGAACACCAACGCGTACGGCGTTATGTTCGTGGCCGTCTTGAATGTAGTTCGATATGCCCAAAGAGCCTCTTGCAGTCTTTCGTGCCAATCTTTCTTATTACGGGACACCGTTTTCTTTATGATTTTTGTCAATGTCTTGTTGAAGGCTTCAGCTAGTCCATTGGCTCGCGGGTTATAAACCGAGGAATATCTCCAGTCTATATTATGCTGTTGCGCGAAGCGACTGATCTTGTGGCTTCTGTAAGCTGGCCCGTTATCGGAGATGATCCGTCGCGGAGTTCCAAATCGATATATGACGTGCGTCTTGAAGAAGTGGAGGATATTTTCCGTCTTCACCTCTCTTAACGGTACTGCTTCTGCCCATTTAGAGAAGTAGTCAGTCGTCGCCAGGATGAAACGGTGTCCCCTAGACGATGCTGGTTCGATAGGGCCAACTATGTCAGTCCCCCACATTTCGAATGGCCAGCTAGCCACCGTTGGATGTAGTGGATTTGGGTGCTGGTGGATGAAGTCCCCATGAATTTGGCATGAGTGGCATTGCTTCGCATATTCGATGCAGTCCTGAATCATCGTAGGCCAGTAGTAGCCCATCCGTTTTATCTTCAACTTCATCTTAGAGCCTGCTTGATGAGAACCGCAGAGTCCGTCGTGAACTTCCTAGACGATCCTTTTCGCTCCGTCAGGTCCTAAGCATCTCAGCCACAGAGAATCAAATGACCTCTTGTACAGATTATCGTTGACGAAGGCGAAATACAGAGCTCGTTTCATGAGCTGATGTCTTATGGACGCTTCTTCAGGCATTCGGTGGGACTTGAAGTAATCTATGAAGACTTCCCTCCAATCCTCGGCCTTTTCCGGCTCTTTTATTTGCAGAGCCATTCGCTCAGTCATTTCCTTTTCTTCGGATGATTCCGGCGATGTTTCTGCTGGGGTAAGAACTCGACGGCTTTGCACCACGATTCTAACGTCATCGAGGTTCTCGTCAGCCAGCTCTTTAGCAAGTTTGGCCAACGCGTCTGCTTTGCTGTTTTCTGCGCGCGGTATGTTCTCCAAAGTATAGGAGGGAACTTGGGTCAACAGTTGTTGCACCTTTTCGCCGTACTTCACCAACTCCGGCTTGCACGTTTGGTAGTCGCCATTTACTTGACTAACGACCAGTTGGGAATCTCCGTATATGAGGAGATTTTCAATTCCCATGTCGATGGCGATCTCAAGACCTGCTATCAAGGCTTCATATTCAGCTTCATTGTTTGTCCTCGACTCTGTTAAGGAGAATGCGAAGCGCATTATCCCTCCTTGTGGAGTTACAAAGATGAGGCCTACCCCCGATTTTATTATAGGGCTGTTTTGTTTGTGCTTCTTCATGGAAGATGCACCATCAAAATAGAGTTCCCATCGGGTATCACCACCGTCGATTGCATCAGACGCATGTTCGTCTGGAAGATCGCAATTTAGAGGAGAATCGGCGGGTATGGGATGTTCAGCGAGGAAGTCGGCGATGGCCTGGCCTTTCACTGCTTTGAGAGGTTGATACGTGATCGAAAACTCCATCAAGAGTAGGGCCCATTTAGCGATTTGTCCCGTCAATATGGCTTTTGACATTAAGTATTTAAGGGGGTCCACCTTTGAAATGAGACGGACCTCATGCGCCAATGCATAGTGCCTGAGCTTTGTTATCGCGAAGATCAATGCCAGACAGTGTTTTTCAATGGGAGAATAGTTGCTTTCTGCCCCCAGTAGAACTCGACTTAAGTAGTAGAGTGCTCTTTCCTTCCCTTGGTCGTTCTCTTGCGCCCATAATGCGCCTAAAGAACCTTCGAGGGCGGTTGTATAAAGAATGAGAGGCTTTCCCTTAACCGGAGCAGCCAACACTGGAGGGTTTTGCAGGTACTGTTTGATCTCGTCTGGTGCGCTTTGCCATTTTTTATCCCAGACGAACGGGGTTCCCTTCTTCATCAGGTGGCTGTAAGGACGGCACTTTCCTGAGAGGTTGGCTATAAATCGCCGTATATACGCGAGCTTCCCTTGGAGAGACCGCAGCTGTTTGAGAGTTCTCGGCGGAGGCATTTCCATGATCGCTTTAATCTTTGACGGAACTATTTCAATACCTCAGTGTCGAACAATGAATCCCAGGAATTTGCCTGAGGAAACTCCAAATGCACACTTGAGCGGGTTCATTTTCAAGTTGTATTGTCGAAGGCGTTGAAATACGGTCTTCAGATGCTCGAGATGTTCCTCGTATGATTTGCTTTTAACCACGAGATCGTCGATATAGCATTCGACGATTTCGTGTATAAGGTCATCAAAAATCTTTGTCATGGCCCTTTGATAAGTGGCACCGGCATTCTTTAAACCGAAGGGCGTCACTTTATAACAGAATATACCTAGAGGGGTCCTGAAGGCGGTGTGCTTCTGGTCTTCGGGATGCATATTTATCTGATTATATCCTGATGAGCCATCCATGAAGGAGAAAACCTCATGAGTGGATGTATTGTCTATCATCAGTTCGGTGACTGGCACTGGGAAGTCATCCTTCGGGCAAGCTTTATTGAGATCCCGGAAGTCCACGCATATGCGCACTGTCCCATTTTTCTTCATCACCGGGACGATGTTGGCGATCCATTCAGGGTATTGAACTTCCTGGATGAAGCCAGAGTCGATCAGCTTTTTGACTTCAGCATTGATACTCATTTCAAGCTCGAGTCGCATTCTTCTCGGCGCTTGTTTGACTGGCTTGATGCTTGGGGATATTGCCAATTTATGCACAGCGATTTCTAGATCTAGTCCCGGCATTTCGGAATAGTTCCACGCAAAGCAATCTCTATGCTGTAGGAGCACGTCTTTCAACGCGGTCACCCTTTCTTCAGATAGCAGCTCGCTGATGAATGTCGGTCGCGGGTCGTCTAGCGTTCCCAATTCAATTTTCTTGAGGTTATCCGCAGTGGTATGGATTCCATCTTCCAGCTCTTTTGGTGCTGGTGGGAATTCTGAGATTATCTCGTTGCTGTTTTCGAAACACCAAGGGAACTCATCTATGTCCTCGGGCTCTTCTTTTAATATTGTAATCATGTGACAGGTGCGAATTCGCTTCCAATCCCGATGTGGGGCCGCTTCTCCTTTCATGGCCTTGGGCTCGTGCTTTTGTGGTGGAGCTACCTTCCAGTTGTCGGACAGAGCGAATTTGCCGAGCTGATACTGATCTTCAACCCAATTCTTGAAAGTGAAGAAATCTTCAAGAGGATGCCCTATTACTCGATGGTAAGAGCAATAATTTGGGTCAGAGACTTCGCCTGCTTGTTCGGGATGTTTTGACTCCGGCAGTGTAAGCATTTGATGTTTTAGAGCAAGATCAAGTATCTTCTTCGTCTTGTCCCGAGGAAACGGTACGCTCGACCCATTTTCTTCATAAGGGATAGATCAATAGCACTTGACTCCCATTTGCGTGGCTTCTTAGCCCTTCTTTGTTGCTGTTGAGCGCCTTTTCGGCCTTTCGATTTATTTCTGCTTTTGCGTCGAGCCTTGTTTATAACAGGTTGACAGGGAGCAGCCTTTTCATCTTTCACGGCCTGTTGGAGAAGGCGTTGCGTTCTGGCTTTCTCGGAGATAACCATTTCGCGGTTATGATCGTCTCGGACTTTTTGACCCGCTTCCCTTATAAGCTTGTCCATTTGTTCTTCAAATGATGGACCGGGCAATTTCTCATCAGGAACTTTTACTGGCTTAGGATTAGCGTCCTCCCATTGAGCATCCGCTTCTTCATCGAAGTCATACATGACATAACAGTTGTTTAGTGGCTCTCGTTTCCTTGACCGGACGTATCCAAGCCCAATTGTTTCCATTCTCCCATTAGGCAGTTTGCGTTGAGTCCCGGGAACGTTCCAGACTTTATCATAGAATTTGGCCTTTCGAACGGTCTGCTTGAAGGATATCCCCTGACGTTTCAGCAGCTTCTTCAAACCCTCTGTATAATATCTGGGAAGACGGATAGGCTGAAGCCTGTCGAGCGTAGAATCTGCGCCATGCCAGATTTCTTTTTCTACCTTGGTTTCTTCAGAGCGATAAAACGGATTTGCTTTCTCACTCTCTCGCCTGGGAGGGATGTAGAATGTTTGTAGCTCTTCTACATTGTAAATATTAAGTGCATCCAGTTCTTTATGGTGTTTAAGCGGCACCATGGCGACTTGCAGACTTTGCTCTTCATCAGCGAACGTTTGTGTTGAAGGTCGAGCAGGGAATACAGCATGGACTTCATCTTCCGAGTCGCTGCCAAAGATTAATGTAGGAGCTGATGGTCCCGGCTTGTTGTGTTGGGGCAGACCCGAATAAACCATCTCCTCTTCCTCCTCAGTATCACTGCCGAAGACAGGGATGGTGGCGTTAGTTTTGTTCTCCGGTTTGTGACACTTCTCCGTGTCTTCGAAATCCGGTAAGAAGTATTTGGCATCTTCATATTTGCGGACCTCGTTGACAGAGAACGGGTTCAGTTCTCCCGTCACGGTATACTCGAAACCATTCTTAAAATACTTCATACACTGATGTTGTGTAGAAGGGATGATGTTGTACTCGTGTAACCATGGTCGGCCGAGCAAAGCGTTGTAGCATGTCTTGGCGTCTATGACGTGGAACTTAATGTCCATGACGAGTAGCCCGAAGCGTAGCGTCAGTATCACAGATCCAAGAGTCTTTGATGATTGGGAGTCGAACCCGGAGATGGTGATCTTGTCCCGAGCAAGGTGCTGGACGCTCATGCAGATTTCCTTCAACACCCGCACGTTGAGTAGGTTAACAGACGACCCGTTATCGATCAGGATTTTGCCTATCTTTATATCATGGCAGTATCCCGAGACATAGAGAGGGCGATTGTGTTCGCACGTCCCAAGTAGAAGGTCTTCATCGCCAAAAGTAACATCAGCCGTGTGCACTTCCTCCAATTCATCCTTCATCTTTTCCTCGGCCAGGCATGCTTGGAATTGTTCCGGGTCTTGGAGCGCCTTAATCAACGAATCTCTCGTCTCTTTTGATAGCAAAAGGGCGTCAAGAATGCTGAGCTGTGAGGGTAGCTTCCTCAGATGCGCTAAGACGTTGTAATCCACTTTATTCTTCTTTGGCGGGTCCTTGGCGGCTAGCTCCTCCAGAACTTGGTCATCTAAGACGATATCTTCAGAGACCTTTTCTTTCCCTTTATCTTTTTTGTTCGAGGGTCCGAGGTTCTTTTCAGACAGCGTTCGATTCCGCAGCCGAATATTTTCGCAGACCTTCGGTTCTTCTTCTTTTTCCGAAGTGGACTCTTTAAAGAGAGGGGCAAGTTCCAGCTCTTCATCAGAATCGCTCCCGAATGTAGGCACTTGTGGCCCGCCAGTGTTAACCATGCGACAATCGCCGGTAGCTCTTTCAAGCCCTTCGGTCGTATTTCTTTGTTCCCGACGAGTTTTGCGCTTTTCTCGCTTAAAGCGTTGTCGATGAGCAACGTATCCTTTCCACCATCTATCGAAAGCTTTGCACTCTTGAGTGGGGTGCGAAATCTTTTGATGATATAAGCAATAGGAGGGGTGCGTTTCTATTTCACCAGTAATTTTTTCTTCAGAGGATGGTAGCTTCATGCCCATTGATATGGCCTTAGCAAACCTTTTCTTTATCTTGAATTGACTTTTATCGGTAGCGAAGGTGTTTTGCTCCAGCGGGATCGTCTCAGCTCTTTCATCAAGTTGGTGGGGCTTGGCCCTTTCAAATATAGCCATCTCGCGTTCTCGATCAGCTTTACTTTTTAGTCGAGCTTCGTTAAGGAACGCGTCAATCATTTCAACTGATAGCTCCGGAATTTTTGATTCGGTATCTGCCCCCAGCGTTTTAGTGCCAGGAGTTTCCTCATCGTTCGCGATCGAATGGGAGATCATATGACAGATCGCCACATATTCCTCGGGTTCATCCGATGAACTTTCTCCCTCATCTTCTTCTTGAAAGACGTGATTGAGGAACTCTTGGAGCGTAATAGGAGTCCGTGCCTTTTGGTTGTATTCATCCAACGCGTCAATTTGCTTTTGTAAGTCCGTACGCTTGTCGCCAGGCTTCACGGGCTTCTTAGATTTCTTCTTCTTCTTTTTCGAATATTTTGACGGATGGCTGCAAGTGCTTGAGCCACCACCATCGGTCTTTGGAGTTGTATGCGGCTTCAATATCCCCTCAATGACCTGCGGTTCCAACGGGTTCTTCCACTTGATCGCTGGACATGCCTGAAGATCGTTTAGCATCCTCTTTGTCTTGGCTGATAATACAACCTCCCAAGGAGCTTCTTCAATGACGGAGCATGTTGCCCCCGGCGTATTCGTCCCCTTAGAGGTGTGGGGCTGCGGGGGATTCACCTTCCATTTGTCAGATAATGCGAACTTGCCCTGTCGGTACTGGTTTTCAAGCCAATTTTTGAAAACGTAGCAGTCTTCGATCGGATGGCCTAGTACTTGATGATAAGGACAGTAGTTGGGCTCGTTGACGTCACTTGGTTGCAACGGACGTTTTGGATCCGGCAGATTTATGAGTCTGTTGCGCAACGCCAGCTCGAATAACCTCCTCGTTTTATCGCGGGGAAATGAATAAGGACGTCCCATCCTATCCTCAAGGGGTACGTACGGGCGCATATTATTTTGACGAGCAACCGGCTTCGAGTCGCTCGGTTGTTGTTGAGCATTAGCGACGACGATCGCTTTTCCCTTCCCTTTGTCATTTCGGGAGTCCGGCCTTGGAAGAGGGGGTTTATGGCCCATTTGATCCATTTGCGCTAGTTTGTCAATCAAGGCCTGGAAGGTAGTTGGCTTGAAAAACATCATAAATTGTGAGATGGTCGCTTGCGGATCGAGGGTTCCCACAAACATACCTACCGCGGGAGCTTCTTCAATACGCTGCTCACACTTCGACCATAAGTTCCGCCATCGTATAGCGTACTGAACCCACGTCTCGCCGGGTTTTACCCTGGCGTTAATCAGTGCTGTCATCGGGGTACGTTCACTGGCGCTTGCAAAACGCTGAGTAAACAGCAGCTCCATTTCCGTGAAGGTTTTGATAGAGTCGTTCGGGAGCTCAGAGTACCACTCGAACGCCGTATCCGATAAGCTTCCAACAAACTAGCGAAGCAACAGCTTGTCATCACCACCGGTGTTGCCGCAGAGTGCCCTGAACTGGGCAACATGCTGATGAGGATTGCCCGTCCTTTTGTAGACATGGAACTTAGGAATTGTATAACCTGGCGGGTACTTGATTTGATCGTACCAACTTGGGTATGGCCGTCCCGTTTTTACGACCTGACCGGCCGCTTCAGTCGCATGATGCACCCGTATTTGCTGGGCGATGTATTCATCCAAATCAGCTTTTGAGATGGTATCCTCTTTAGCTGTGGATAGAGCCGGTAGAGGATTCGACGTCTCTCCCCTATCGTCTTCAAGAATGATCGGGGGATCTTCAGCAGGTGGATCTTGTTGAATCATCATACCCACCATATCCTGGAACAGGAGGGCCATTTTCTTTATGTTGGCTTCCTGTTCCGCAGCTTCTTTATCTTTCTTCTCTAGTATGCGCCGAAGGAATTCGGTGTCCGTTTCTTGTTCTTGACGTTCCTCTGAGGATGTTTCCGGGGTTTCTTTCGGCCCTGTAAGTGCGGCCATAGCGTTCATCATCTCTTGGAGCTTCTGTTGCTGCTCCTGAGCCTTGGTCACTGACCGTGTAAGCGGTCTATGACCCGTGGATGCACGGTTGTCTTCTTTTCCCGATGTCATGTAAACCGTATGAACTGTTATGCCCCCTGACTTGGGGCGTTTAAGTTCACCATTTTTAACCTTTGTCGCTGACGCGGGAGCTTTCTCCGGCCTCCTTCTTTTGTGGGCCGTTGGGGTTGAAGGAGCCGTTGAAGTGGGCATCCTAGCAACTGCTGTCCCCTGCTGTTTAATGGGGCGGTCCTTGTCTTTTTCCACTTTCGCCTTTTTCTGGCGACGAAATTGGTCTGGATCAATCACAGAGTTTTGAACCCTCCGCCAAACTTTATAAACTTTCGAAGATAGCCGTTGAGAGGGCTGTTCTTGTTTCATTTCCATAACTCTCTCCGCTGGTGGAGGAGATCTTTTCAGTGTAGCGGTTGGAGAATTCTTCCGTACCCTCCTCAGCAGTTCAAAGTTGTTCCCAGTTGGAACAGCAGCGTTGACTTCCACCACTGGAGCCGGTGGAGATATCCCTGAGGAGGAGTTGCCCCCTGCCTTCCTCACTCGTTGCCAATGACGACGTCGAGCATGACGAGCCGTTGGGACTGGTTCGGAGATTGAGACATCTTCCTTTTGCCCCCTGTCTGAATGAGGCGCCGCCGGTGTTAACCTCTTAAAGACTGAGGTTGTCTTCTGAGGTGTGATATCCAACCTATCGAAGACAGATCCTCGAGCAGGGACAGGAGCAGGAATCGTCAGTCTTGAAAAGACCGACTTTTTGACAGGGAAAGCCGCCTTGACGACTTCTGGAGCAGCAGTTATTGCCTTCCTTGGGACAACCAATTTAGAGTTCTGATCTAGCCTGGTGAAAACAGAGGTTGTCGGTTTGGTAGTGGGCGACCCGTTGACAGGGGTCGTAGTAGCAGTAAGCCGGTCGAAGACCGACTTCTTGTTCACTTCCGGTGCAGGTATTGGATCAGGGAAGCTTGTAGATGGGATCATGGTCCCGAAGAACAGGCCAGTGGTGGCTTGAGTCACCTGATCTACCGGCAGAGCGAGGAAGGAAGCCTCTTGGGGCCCATATGCTACACCTCTTGGTGAGGTGGAGCGTCTGTTGCATTGGCACTTCGAGCAGTTGATGCAATTAGAGGCCATTGAACCTTGAGTTCTGCGCCAGACAAAAGACCAAATCTTAATAACTTGAAATCCGAAGGAAACCATTAACAAACCGCGATTGGTTCGCGAAGACGACACACGAAGTATGGAGTGGAAAGAGGAAAAGGTCCCACCGGGCGTGCCAGAATCTGTTCCCCTCCGAAAGACGGCAAACAAGACCGCGATATCCTGACGCTGAGATTCGGGGCAGATGCTATTTGGTTTTATCCGTCCACCTCTCCGAAGATGCCAAGTTGATTTATGGCACCGTGTATCGGAGGTTTAGACGGATGCGGCCGATGTAGCAGACTTCGTCAGATTCCCCCTCGCTTGAGGGGTTTTTGATTGTGGGGACGCTCTTCCCTGCAGGCGCAAGCCCCTGCAGTTAATTACGCTACCGCATCGCGGTAACAACTTTCTCCTTCTCCAGAATTTCACTTCGTGTCGTGTGTGATTGTTTTGTTTGTGGTTGCCCGTGGATTGTATACGGAGACTGAGTAATGTCGTCGCCCGTAGGACGTGGATTAGTCCAAATCCGTATTTACTTAGATTTGGGTTTGGTGTTTTTAGTTTAAGGATGCATTAGTCGCGTTGCGGCTAAGATCGACTTAAACGTTCGTCAAGGATACGTTAGTCCTGTTTTGGACCAAGATCAACTTAACGTGGTGATCCATTTAATATCTGGCCGTCGGGACTTGTCACCTCTCTAACGTCGTTGAAGGATTACAACGGCAAATGTCAGAGGAGTTCAGAGATGTACCCTTGAACCAAAGTCGATTTGGAGTTTTATAGTCCATTTAAATGTTTAAGGATACGTTAGCCGTATTTGGGGCTAAGATCAACTTAAACGGGACCGTTTAGATCCGGCAAAAGAGCATTTGGGAGGTCCATGTTCCAGTTTAGGGACGTAGTGGTCCATGTTCCAGTTTAGGGACGTGGTGGTCTACCATTAGTTTAGGGACGTTTCGGTCCAACATTAGTTTAGGGACGTTTCGGTCCATATTCCAGTTTAGGGACGTGGTGGTCCATGTTCCAGTTTAGGGACGTGGTGATCTATATTCCCATTTGGGGATGAGCATTAGTTTAAGGACATTTCGGTCCAATATTCCCATTTTGGGATGAATATTAGTTTAAGGACGTTTCGGTCCAATATTAGTTTAAGGACGTTTCGGTCCATCGCCAGTTTAGGGACGTGGTGGTCCATCATTAGTTTAGAGACGTCTCGGTCCGATATTAGTTTAGGGACGTCTCGGTCCGATATCAGTTTAGGGACGTCTCGGTCCGATATCAGTTTAGGGACGTCTCGGTCCGATATCAGTTTAAGAACGTTTCGGTCCGTTATTAGTTTAAGGACGTTTCGGTCCGTCATTAATGCGTGGTCGTTGGGACTCGTCGCCTCTTTGACGTCGTTGAGGAATTACAACGATAAGTGTCAAAGGAGTTCGGAGATGTACCCTCGAACCGGAGGTAGATTGATTTAGGAGAGCCATTTTTGCTCAGCCAATTTAATTTAAGGACTTATGGCCACGATTGGGCTAAGTCCAGTTGACAATGTTCAACGTTTTATCTGCTTTTGCATTGCATTTCTTTTTATTTTTTATTTGGGCTTTGTCCAGAAAGGATGCAAAGCATCAATTTGTTTTGGGCTCTACCCTTTATAAATGATGCAGAGCATCAATTTCATTTGGGCTCTGCCCTTTTATGCTTTGCAATTTATTTTGGCCTGTTAGGTCTTTTTGACTTGGGCCTGACCCTTCAAGTAATGCATTGCATTTGTGCAAAGCACTAAGAATCTTTTAGATTCAAGAACAGAAGTGCAAAGCACTTTTTAATCTCTTGATCCAAATTTAGATCAAAGAAAAACAAGTTTTTCCTTATTTTTCCTTATTGCAGAGAACCAAAGGTTCATAACAAGTGCAATGCACTATTTTTTATTTATTTATTTATTTATTTATTTATTGTTGAAGATCAATGATCTTGTTCTTAGATCAATGATCTGTTCATAAGAGAATTTTCTCTTCTTTTAAAGGTTTTTACCTTTTTTTTGTATTCTCAAGGAGTTCTCCAGAGTTCTCTTCTCTTTTTTTTTAGCAAGATATTGATGCCTTTGAATTGAGATCTAGGGCCATTTTTATAGTGCCCATAAATTAGTTAAATTTGTTAAAGAGATTTTTCTCTGAGTGATTTGGGGAATTTTCCCCACCGTTGGAACTTTGATCCAAAGGTCTTTATTTTACAGAAGAAAATCTTCTTGTTTTTAATAAGAACAGAAAAGATTTATTCTGTTTTGCGCAACTCCCTTAGCGCGTGACGCGCGTCGCGCAGCTGCACTTGCGGAGCTGCGCAGACACGTGTCGCGCAGCGCTGCGCTTGCGCAGACACGTGTCGCGCGGTGCTGCGCAGACACGTGCGCAGACACGTGTCGCGCAGCGCAGCGCTTGCGCAACTGAAAGTTGTTTCTTTTACTTTTAGTTTTTTTTTGAAAGAGCCCTGCTCTGATTGGACGCACCGCCTTGGACGTTGTGCTGTCGTATTAACTTCTGACACATGGCGTGTTGCGCGCAGCGCACGGTATTTGAAGCGTTGCTTCAAAATTTGAATTTTTTTGAAATTTAAACAGAGCCTTGCTCTGATTGGGGAAACAATGAGCTTGGATGTCTTTGGATAAGTCTAAATGAATATACTTATATGAATCATATAAAGAAAATAATGAGTCATGGTTGCAACCATGCTCACCACAAATGATTCATTTTTTTTCTTTAAATCCAAATAAGTTGTCATTATCTTCTTATCCAAAAATCCAATGTAATTCTCTCATACACAGCTCTTGTATATAATCTACCATCTTACATTTTTATATATTATTTATATCACATATAATAATATATAAAGTGATGAAAATATCAAGTGAGCTTAATATTAGGTAATATATATATATATATATATATATATATATAAAATATATAAATATATATCAAATTATTAAATCAACACTTGATTCAATAATCCGGTTATATCATATATAATCCGGCTAATATATATATGTATACATATGTATGTATGTGCATATGTGTACATGTATGTATGTGCATATGTGTACATATGTATGTATGTACATACACACATATCAAATCATTAAATCAACACTTGATTCAATAATCCGGTTATATCACATATACCTGGCTAATATTTAATATTAGTTAATATATATATGAGAATAATGGAGGAAAGAGGCCATAGGAGGGAATTTCTTCCTATGGCGTCGAAAAAATACACCCTCCCTTATTTTTTCCGACGATCGGCACCCACCATCTTCATCGTTATCATCTAAGATGTGAGTACACTTCATATGATTTTACAACTTTTTCACCATTGATTTAGCAATGTAAAAAGTTCTATTGTCGGTAAACCGTTAATTTTGAACCCACTAAATCAACGGTGAAAAAGTTGTAGAATCACATGAAATTTGGTGTACCCACATCTTAAATGATAATGATGAATATCGTGGGTGCCGATCGTCGGAAAAAATGAGAGAAGGTGTATTTTTCGACGCCATAGGAGGAAATTCCCTCCTATGGCATCTTTCCTCCATTATTCTCTCTCTCTATATATATATATCAAATTATTAAATCAACACTTGATTCAATAATCCGGTTATATCATATATAATCCGGTTAATAACAAATATATATATATATATATATATATATATATTTCAAATCATTGAATCAACACTTGATTCAATAATCCGGTTATATCATAAACGTTAGATTAGAATAAGGTATCATACACTCGTATTTAATCAAATTCTCGCACATATCTCCATACATACCCTACTTCATTTCGCTTGAGCTAGGAAAGCTCTATGTGGGACTCTAAAGACTCGACAATATGCTAGCAGTAGGTAATGATCACATCAGACACCCACAAGCCGTCAGTGGTACTAGCTGGACGTAACGGCTACCAAGGTATTGAACAAATAGAAGATCAACAAGCAAACTTGTCCAAACTCCCATAGAGCCTATAAGCAACACTTATCATACAGTCCGGTCTCTTCGTCTGATATATCGCATATCGAGTTTGGGAGGTGGAATTGTCAGACCCCAATAACTCGATAAGTCATGCCGATGTGTGGCCTATAACCTTTCTAGAAACTACTGATAACACTTATCAGTAAATCTCATCAGCCCTGGCCAGGGACTTGCTGTAACGACTCTGAAATCACTGTACAGAATTTTCTTATTATTGTACAGAAAAGAGTATTACAGCCTGTGTAAGAGTTAAAAGTTATTTTTGTTAATTAAAAGCAAAAAGTAACTTATAGTTCACTGGTAAAGCATCTACACTGCTGTGACATAGTCTGTGCGTTCAATTCCCATCAAAGCCAATTATTTTTAAAGATTTTTCTTTTTAAATTTTTGGAAGTCCAAGAGTTGCACGTGTAATACACGGAGAAATGAAAAGTTTCAGAAAAATTAAACAGGCGCAATGAAGTGTACACACCCAAATACCCGCGTGGCATGAGTCTCGAGGCAACGCCTCAAGATCCGACCGCCCAAACCTATGATTGGCCCGGCGCCGATGGTCAAGATGAGCCCAAATGGCTCCGTGCTTCGCACACACACCTCTTCGACTCCCCTTAACTCCCATGCACTGTTTGATTTTTCTGCAATCAAACAGAGACTCTTCAATTCACCATTTAACACCTTTTTAATGCATTTTAATCCAAAATTTTAATTCCCAAATCTTAATTCTTCACTATAAATATCACCCCATTCCCTACCTCCCCTCTATTCGGAAAATTTCTAGCAAAATCACCTCAAAAGTTCCTAAGTGCAAGTGGAGTCAAGTGGAGTTAGCAACCAAGCTCCTTCTATCGAAAATCGAAGCCGTTTCCGGAGCTTCTGCGACGCCACGAAACCCCTCCCTTCTTTCTTACTTTCTTCTCGATATTACTAAGTCGTAAGCCCCTCTCATCTCTTCTTCTTTACATCTCCTAAAAATATATCGGTAAAGTGGAGTTACCTCCGATACATTCTTTTTAGAACTTAGAACTCCCTTTTCCTTAATACATAGGTTAAACTAATTTTACCACACTACTTATAACTTTAATTACAAACTTTTAGCTTCGAGTTTAACCAAAATTTTCATGTGAAACAAATATAAACGAACTTTTTCATCAAAATACCTTGAACTTTAGTATCACCCTCTTTTCGATAATTGTTAAAACAATACCTTTAGGAAAACTTTACGGGGTAACGACCTACCTTACACGCACACTATGGTTTCATAGCACGATATATATATATATATATATATATATATATATATATATATATATATGGTTGGTTCAAAGAATAACTTTTACAATAAAATACCACATCTTTTCAAAAACGGGTTTCTTTTAAAGCGGTATTTTGTAATCCTTGGCAAATACGCCTCTACAACCATCGTTAGGGGATCTTCTAATGGATGGTGCGGATTATCGCACATTCTTGGGATAGTAGAGCGAGATGCAGAACTTCTCACAGAGTATTCGATCTCGAAAGGAAATAAAATACGGTTTTTAAGAAATGCGACTTTTCTAAATAAAACTATTTTTTTTGAAAAAAATTATATAAAATTTAAATCTATATTTTTAATAAAACATATAAACTATATTTTTTAATATGAAAGATTAAATTTTTAAATAAAATATTATCAAGTTACCAAAAGGGGCTAGTTTTCAATAAAATACCATAAACTTTTAAAAACTAAGTTTTTATCATTAAAATACCCAATAATTAAAATACATGACCATGAAAAACCCTAAAGCTTGTAAATCACCATCGAGATTATTTTTAAAACAATATTAATATATATTTTGCATAAACCCCCCTCGAAATATACAAACAATAATTAAGGACTCTAGATTAATATAGTTTAAGCGGGATTAATTTCCCTTGAGCCCCAGAGCCGGAGAAAGTGAGTGCTTGTCTATTCAGCTTAGACAACTTAACGGAGCTATCAATGGCAATTGTCTTGGAAAAAGACATAAATTCTGCCGTCCATGTGTAGCAGTTGCCGATTACTCCCGAGCCTAAGAAAATCAAGAGTTAAATTCGTTCACAAGTGTCTGACTCAATCTGAGTCCAAACTCAAACCAGAATCCAAAATCAAACACGAACTTGAATACTTGATCATGAACTAGAATACTCAAATTCAAACATCAAACTCAAACTTGTTTACTTGACTCGACTTGACCGAACCATGGTTATAACATGACATGACTACTTGAACACATGATTACATCCTGAACATAAACCAGAACATTTTATATCCATGGATTTGGACAAGACCTGTAATCTTCATCTATACAATACAATACGTAGGGATAAAGGGGTAGATTGGTACGGAACGTATATCATGGCACGTGAGGTCACTTAAAAGACACCTACATGAATTCACGTGCCGTTATCCCATGGGTTATGACGGGGCCTTGTACCACATGTTACCATAGTCCACGGGGTAAGATGGACTCCTCTTTTATACATAAATACCTTTCTTATCCAACTACAAATAATCACGTTAGAATAACTATTTTATACCAGTGATCGATCATATACAACTTTACCTGTTTATTTCACATTACATACTATCTTCTCTTACTTCTTTTGGGACTTACCGAGCGCTAGTTCACTGACGACATTCCTTTCTGTTTCTTTCCTTAGAATGTTCATCAGGAGGACCGAACTCTGAGGAGATAGAGTCTAACCCGGAGGACTTGGACCAGCTTGCTGCTCAGCCAGACTTCTAGCTCTTTCCAGCCTGCACTTACTTTTTGTATGCCATTATTTAGGCATTTGCTTTTATTATTGTATCTTTTATCTCAGACGGTTGTATGTAAATAAAGTTGATGTTTCATTTTATTACTCTTGTCATTCTTGTTCATTGTTATATTGCTTAATTACGCTTAACGTATTTATTTTCATAATAAATACGTTGCGGGCTTGCCACATCACCGTTTCCATCTACTGGAAAGCGGGCGTGACAGGTTTTGTTGGCGGCCCATGCAGGTCAGTTCTGCATAAAGTCTTAAGCAATATATCATAAGAATTATAAGAATCAGCAACTATACATTCCTTGCATTTCAAATTTCTTGAATCTATCATAACTTTTCTTTTTCTATCAAGGTAATAGATTCTCCCAACAACACCAGCACCAATGTCAATGGCAACACACCACCACCTACCTTACCACCTCCCTTTATTATTTCTTATTCGATTAATGAACAAACGGTGCTTTTAGAAGCCATCAAAAGTCTTCTACAGGGCCAGCAACAGCAGACTGCTATTCTTATGAACCGTCCGGAAGCCGAAGCATCTGGAGTAAAGCAATTTCGTGTATTGCATCACATGAACTTTTCAGGGAAAAAAGTCCTCTTGAGGCTGAAGAATAGGCCCAGAGTATAGAGGACGACCTTACGCAGCATAGGTACCAGACATAGTTTGGGTTCGTGTGGCCAAACTCCAGCTCACCGACAACGTAACAGTCTGGTGGAAAGTAGAGGAAAGCTATCTCACACAACCTATAGATTGGAAGACGTTCCGCGATCTGTTCGATGAGAAGTTCTTCCCCGAGACTACCCGTTTTGAGATAGAACAACAGTTCATCCACCTACAACAATGCTCTATGTGGGTAAAATCAGTGTGCCGAATTCATCATGCTTAGCAGGTAAAGAATTAATATCAAATTCTGTTCCGTAAAACACATCACTATCCTAACATCAACATCTTATCAGGTTCGCTGCACACTTGATCCCGACCGATGAGATTCGGGTTAGACGATTCCAACTGGGCTTAGACTCGGAGATTCAGACGGCATTAGCCACAGGTGACTACCCAACTCATGAGCTCGCCCTGAAGGCAACACGTCATTACGAAGCTGTGGTCAAGAAGAAGGGTAAGCCCCAAATAGCCGGAATCAAACGCCCTGCTACACAGATGACAGGAGGAGCCTCTTCTAGGCCAACTTTTTCACCCAAGAGGCCAGGAGGATCGTTTAACCGGTCCAGTCCAGATTTCTGTTTCTACTGCAAGAGAACTGAACACTTGGTGAAGGACTGCAAGCATGCAAATAGCCTGTGTTTGATTTGTGGCGCATCTACTCACGTGATAGGAGCATGCCCATATCGTATTAACACAACACTGGCACCCAGACCCCCAATCACAGCCCCACAGTGGCCATCCATTCAGGCTCTTGCACCTTGCCTAGCTCTTCCTGCACCAGCTTCATGTGGACAACCTGCACAGCCTCATCGTCAATTCCACCAGGCACAGAGAAACGTTCCTCAAGGGCAGAGGAATGTGCCTCCGGTAAGGAGGAATGTACTGAGACGACAGGCTTTTATAATGACGGTCGAGGAGGTCGAAGCCACATGACAAGTCATCGCTGGTACATTCCCTCATCCTTTCAATCTTTCAATCCTTGTGTATTGTCATACTTTTCCTATATCTAAACACGTTCTCACACAACTTAGGTACTATACTAGTAGCCACCTTTCCTGCACTCGCACTTTTCGACACTGGAGCTTCACACTGCTTCATGTCACAACAATTCGTGAGAACGCATGCGATTCCCGTGAAGCCACTCATTTCAAGCTGGAATGTCAGTTCCGAGAATGGAGTCTTGAAAGCAACTTTGGGGTATGATCAGTGCCTAGTTGTGGTTTGCGGTCGAGAATTCTAAGCAAATTTCAATGTACCGGATATACCAAATTTCGATGTTGTGTTAGGAATGGATTGGATGGGAGTATTCTATGCTACTATTGACTGCCGTCGAAGAAGGGTAGTATTTGAGATACCAGATCACCCAGCCTTCTATTTCAAAATTGCAAATAGAACCTTGGAGCCAGGAAGCTACCGTGCTAAATCGAAGAATGCAGAAGTGTTCTCTTTACCTGCGGAAGAATAAAAGCCTGAAGTAGTTCGAGAGTTCGAGGATGTGTTCCCAGAAGACATATCATGTTTGCCTCCCGATCGAGCTGTTGAGTTTAGTATTGATTTACAATCTGGTGCGCAACATGTAATCAAAGCTTCGTACCGATTAAGTCCGGAGGGATTGAAGGAGATCTGCATTCAGTTGGATGAACTCCTGAAGAAAGGTTGGATCCGTCCCAGTACTTTGAGCTGGGGATCTCCGGTGCTACTGGTGAAGAAGAAGGAAGGTTCCTACAGGATGTGTGTGGATTATCGAGCTCTGAACAAAGTGACGATTAAGAACAAGTATCCATTACCGTGCATCGATGACATTTTCGATCAGTTAAGTGGGTCTTGTGTTTTTTCAAAGCTAGATCTTCGTTCGGGTTATCATCAGGTGAAAGTCAAAGAGTCCGACATTCCAAAGATGGTGTTTAGGACTCGTTATGGTCATTATGAATATCTCGTAATGCCATTTGGAGTGACCAATGCACCTGCCATCTTTATGAACTTGATGAACCAAGTTTTCCGAGAGTACGTAGACATGTTCGTTGTCATCTTCATTGACGATATCCTGGTGTATTCAAAGAATCGGAAAGAACACGCCGAGCACTTACGGATTATCCTGGATACATTATAACAACATCAGCTCTACGCCAAGTACAGCAAGTGTGAGTTTTGGTTTGATCACGTTAGATTTCTTGGACATATTGTTTCAGGCGAAGGAATCTCTGTAGATCCAGCTAAGGTGTCGGCTGTCAGCGAGTGGCCGACATTAAAGACGGTGAAAGATATAAGAAGTTTCTTGGGTTTAGCAGGATACTACCGACAGCTCATTGAAGGACTCTCAAATATCGCAACACCCTTGACCAAGCTCACACGTAAAGACGAAGCATTCGTGTGGTCAGAAGCATGTGAAAAGGCTTTTGTAGAACTCAAGACGAGATTAACCTCTGCTCCTATCCTCGTAATACCGGATCAATCTGGCGGATTCGTCGTGCATTGTGATGCATCCGGTAAAGGATTAGGATGTGTTCTACACCAGCATGAAAAAGTTGTGGCTTTTGCATCAAGACAATTAAAGGTTCATGAGCGCAACTATCTAACACATGATCTGGAATTGGCAGCCGTCATCTTCGCACTCAAGATTTGGCGCTACTATCTTTTAGGAGAACGAGTGGATATATACATTGATTACAAAAGTCTGAAGTATGTATTTACTCAGAAGGAACTCAACATGCGGCAGAGAAAATGACTAGAACTCATTGCGGACTTCGACATCAAGCTACAATATCATCCTGGAAAGGTGAACATAGTTTCCGATGCCCTTAGTCGCCAGCCATTAGCAATGAACCTCACCGCTTAGTGGAGACTACAACAAGAATTGCATGGATTGGAGATTGAAGTAGTTATGCTAAGTAACGCTTCATATTTGATGAATTTACAAGTCCAGTCCACTCTTGTCAATCAGATCAAGGCAGCTTAAGCAAATGACGCTAAGCTACAAAGGATCCGAAAACAAGTGGAAAGTGGACTACGAACTGACTTCATCATCTACGAATATGGATCCTTGCGGTATGGAAGCCGTTTATGCGTGCCAATCGGACCTATTCGATTATGGGATCAACCATCGCCTCATACAGGGTCAAGAAACGTACACACTAGTCTACTCAGAAATATCGATGCTCTGTCTCGATATTCTCTCGACTAAAAACTATTAAGGATGTGCTTGTGGACTACACAAGTCCTCTGCATCATAGTCCTGGCAGTCAAACCAACATCCTAAGGGTTTTATCAACATGTATCAAAGAGACAGAAAACTAAAACAAGAGCAACCAGATAACATACTATCATGTCGAGCAAGAAAGTGCTCTATATATATGTCTAAATATCCACTATAGTATACAATAATGCCCTATAGGGCATCCATATTTCTAACACTTTGAAGACCTTATGTACAACCAAATTGGCCGTAAGGACGTTTTGGGCCTTCAAGTACAATGCTAATCTTTATCCCCCCTCTCGTTTTTTTTGTTTTTGTATAGGGCTAATTTGGTGAAAGAGCTCCACCAATTTGATTTGATTATAGGTAAAACTAGTGCTAAAACACCAAAATGTATAAGCATCTTATGTGCAATTTATATATTATAAATATCGATTTTATACAATTTAAATTATAGAAATCGACCAGAATAAGATAATTTTTTGCTTCTACAACTAGAAATCAATAAATCATATTTGATAAGAGCTTTTTATTTCAGGGTGCAAAACGAAAGACATAAATGTGGTGCTGAATTTTGAATTTTTAACTTAACCACTTTGATTATTTTCTCTACGTTTATGACAAATGTTTGCTTAATTATTAAAACCCGTTTGAATTCTAACAAGTGCTATAACAGCAAAAAGCACAAGGCTAGTGAAAAGTAACGGCCTGGGATTGTATTTGGTTTATGAAATCATAATAAGGCATATTTTTGCAAAATTTCCTTAAGGATTAGCGTTTGGCAAAAAACCCATATAAGAGTTACTAAGCTCTAAAAACCAATTTTTAATTGCGTTAACTGTACATGTTGAATGACATGTTTACACTTTAAAATATTCTTAAAAAATTATTTATACACATATAAAATTATTAATTTATGCTTATAGTAAAATAGGAGCCTTACCATATTGGCAAATGCATGGCATTTTGGATTTGGAGAATTGTGTTCTCGAACCTTTAAAACTTTATTTATTATTTATTTTCATACCACATGTCTACATTTTTGTAAGATGCATCCATATATGTTGTTATATCTAGGTTCATATTCAAATTTCAATCAAGCAAATAGCTTTTATTTTGAATTATTTTTTCATGCCATATGTTTACAATTTTGTGCCTTTCATTTATATATATTACCATATTTAGTTTTATATGCAGATTTCAATCAATCAAATAGCTTTTAAATGGAATTATTTGACTAGATTTATATGCAAATTTCAATCAAGCAACTAGATTTTAAATGGCATTATTTTACTAGATCTTAAAAAGGCATGGTTTAAATAGAATTCTTATTAACTACATAATATTTTAGGTCTTGCAAATTGGAGGTGTATGGTATTTCTTTTTAAAATTTTAGCAATACCAACTAAATGATTATAAATGTATAAGGTGTATTTTGACCCTCTGTTACACGTGCTCTTTTTTTTCTTCCCAAATATGATTATTTGTATTGTTGCAGAAATTTCAAATAAGAACTATTCATTATATGCTATAATTAAATTAATGAATATGCATGTTTATCATATTTGATGGATAACCTTTTTCTATAGTTATCATCAAATTTGTAAATTTCAAAAAATAGATGATTCTTTGACAGGTAAATTTAAATTTTGACCATTTTTGTTATTATCATGTTGGAGATAAAATGAACATACGGAAAAGTGAAGATATTGAAATATGATAATTTTCAAGAAAATAATTACCAAAACTTTAATCTACAATATATTGTTCATAGTTTAAATATATTCCGTGATTATACTTGAGTCTCCTCCAATAAAGATTTTCTGGCTCCACACTAGGAGGTGGAGGGCTCAGTTGGGATGGAGAGTGGTGGATTAAGACATGAGAGCAAGGCTGAGATGGAACCGAAGGTAGGAATGAAAGGCTGGGGCCGGATTATGATTAGGGTTAGGGTTCCGTGAAGAAAAAAAGAAGACATTAAGCAAGGATTTAGTGTAGAGAAAAGGGGGAGGAAGAAGAAGAAGACAACGATGACAATAGATAGGCCACTATGAATCCGGTGGAGGGTGATGTCGTTGCGGCAGGTTAAATTTGTGTTTAGGTTTGGATGAGGATATTCGTGCAAAAGTTGGTGTAGCACCTGTGGAGGAGAAGATGCGGGAAAACCGGCTAAAATGGTTTGGTCATGTGCGACACAGACCTATGGAAGCACCGGTTCGACGAATAGATACCCCCTTGTTTAAGTCAGAATGAGTCCCCGGGACCCCTCGATATGGGCAATGGCAAAAAGGCAAAAGGGAGACCGAAGAAAACATGGTTGGAGGTGATACGAAACGATATGGTTGCCAAAGGACTCGATGAAAGTATATTGTTAGATAGGAGTGAGTGGAGGCGTAGGATTCATGTGCTGGACCCGGCGTGATTCTCATGTTGGTTCATGTAGCCTACCCTGTATGCTTGGGATAAAAGGCTCAGTTGTTGTTGTTGTTGTTTGGATGAGGAGGATGAAGAAAAGGGTATTTTGGCGTTTTTGCAATTTTTATGATGGCACAGACAACTTAATTAGTTGTGATAATGCGAAATGTGACATTGTCAGCGTTGACATGGGTCTGTTGGTCAGGACAGTTTTTTATAAATTACCGACTTTTAGGTTTTAGAGAGTTTAGGTGGGGTATGTAATAAGAAGACCTGTAAAAAATATAGGGTGAATTTCAAGTTGACACTGTGAACTTTAGTCATTTTTCTTCAAAACTACCGCAAACTTTTAGATTGATGCAAAACCGCCACGAACTTTTCTTATATCAGAAAACTCTTTTACGAACTTGACATTTGATTAACTAAAATGAGAAAATAATTGAATACGTGCCCAACATATATTAATTCCTATGAAAAATTTAGTTTCTAAATTGATATATGTAAGAAAAATTTATGGTCGTTTTGCATCGTTTTAGAAGTCCGTGGTGGTTTTGAGGTTTTGAGTGAAAACGACCAATGTTTTACGGTATCAAGGTGAAATTTAACCCCCAAAATCGAATATTTATAATTCTCCTGTGAGGTCATTGTTTATGAATCACTCCAATTTACAACCATGATATGTGAAATCCAGCTTTGCATTTACTTTTCATAGAATCAAAAGAGAATCCTTTTGCATAGGTACGTTGATTGGTTGCAAGGACATGAGAGAATCCTTTTACAGCTAGCTAGCATTAATTTGATTGATTAAAGCTCGTTGTGGATAAAAGCAAGCCTCGTCATCACCAATTCATGCTTTCATCAAAATTGTTTGTATCTCATAGAAAGCTATAGTTGCAAACTAGCTACATGCCAAAGCTAGTTGCGAAATTTTGTTCAGCCTTTTTTCTTTTGCTAAAGGTATATTTAATTTTCCGTTTGGTTTGTTTTCAATTAAGAGAAAAAACATAAATGTTACTTATGTTTGAGCTGCATGCTTTCTTTTCTCGTATTTTAAAATCTCTCTCTTGAAGGGATTCTATACCAATTCATATGAGCCAGACCTTAGTTTCTTAATCTTTTCTCATTATGCTAATGTGGAATAATATCACGGTTACTTATCTCTTTGTTTCGATATCTAAAAATCAAATCAGATAAGCGTGCAAGGCGCCTACGAGCCTTGCTTGCTCGTTTATTAAAGATTTTTTGCCGATCGATAAGTATATCATCAAAACGTCAATCCCTCCCTCCCACTTTTCACTTCACCGACTGTGATACATAGTATCAATCATCTCTCCATCTCTTTTCGCTTCGTTTACCTCAACACAGAACATTATCCAAACATAACAAAGATTAAACTTGAATGCAAAAAGTGCACTTAAATATAAATTAGGCATATCTAGAGACAATTGCTCAACTCTCCATAATAATCGGAACAAATGATAAAGTCAATAATAGCACCATCGAGACAATAAGGATCGGAGATATAAGTCCATCTTAATCATTCCGTAAATGACTTGCATGATAAGCAAATTGTTATTATTTTAATTTCATTGTTGAGTAGGACCAAAAAGGACATCTAATGCAATATTTTGTATCGTTTCTTACCCGTGTTTCATACATTTAATTAATTAAAGAAATTTATAAATAAATTATTCGACGCATTCAATTCCGTGCACTCCATTTCAATTCTTGCGGCACCTCCAAGTCTTAATTTATCTACTCTCAATTTATAAATTACGTTTAAGTCCTCCTGCTTTGTTTTCTAAGGACCCTCAGAACTTTCATATAAAACTTTGAAAACAAGCACTCTATTTTGGGCTTTCATTTGAACTTAGACATTTTAAAGGGTTTTGGAACAACTAAAACTGAAATCTAAAATTTTACTCAATATTTTACTTTTACATCATCCTTTCATTTCATTTTCTATGTCATAAGTATAAAAAATTTATGCCTACATCCTATTTCATTTTTTATGTGACGATTCTTCTTTATTTATTTAAACTATTTTTTGGTAAACTTAGGTAATTTGTATTTATGTTTTATTAGTTTATATGTAATAATTGGTGAAAATGACACTTTTATAAATAGTTTAAATTAATAATTGGCAATATAAATTTTATTGGTATCATATTCTTAGAAATACAAATTGATTAGGCATAAAGAAATTTATGGCTCGGATTACAAATTAAACAAAGCATAAAGAAAAAAGGTGTATAATTTTACAAACTTTTATGATTTATCGATTTTGTAAGTTGAATGTCAGGTTAACATTTTTAAATAACCCTGCCTTTTAAACTAAATCTTGGTTTTGAAACTTATTTGCCAAAACGGCCCTAAATTTTGTAAAATATCATTTCACGGAATCACTGATTATGTACAAACAATGGTATTTTTGTGTTAATTTAAATAAAACCAGGGTTTTAGAAACATGGAGGAGAAACCAAGACTTAGTGAGAAAAAAGTTGGAGCTGAGGGAACGAAAATGTTTACAACCATTGGATGATAAATCGCGAAATAAGCTATACCCTTATGTATGGAATCTGTATTTTTTTTTTTGGCGCGGGCCCGTAAAGCCTTAACATATGCATACAACACACACAACACATCCACGACACATTACATACATCCATATGACCCATGAATTTGCCCCAAAAGCATTAAATTGTGGCCACTTCTCCCACCAGGGATCGAATCCCCGCACTCTCTCTCAAGAGCAAAGTGCCATATCAACTGAGCTATTGCTTATAGTTAAATCTGTACGCTTAGACCACAACTTGCAGGCGCATCAGATCCTCTACCCACCTTATCACGCAAAAAGCAAATAATCGAATCCTTAACTAAGAACACAGGGCGTCTTTAAAAAGATATGGCACCGGTTATGAAAATAATACTCAAAAAAATCTTGAGTTAAATATTTAATCTATCAAATTATAATTGAAATAATTTCAAGAGAATGAATTTTGAATTAATTGTAATATAGTCTAAAGACATTACAAAATCAGTTCACATCTCCCTGATTTTCAAGGGTACATATCTCCTAGGATGTAAACAGCTAGGACATCGGGGTTACCATATTGGCGTATTCAAATTCAGATACGAAAAGTTGTCGGAACTGAAAATTACAAGCTGTGTATGGTAAAAGTCGGATATAGACACCGGTGTTACCATATATCTGCATCCTGCAATCGTAGACGGATTCGGATTCAGATACAAATAGTTGTCGGAAATGAAAATTACGGTCCGTGTATGGTAAAAGTCGGATATAGAAACATATATTAAACTAATATTTGAAAAATATTTATTCAAACAAAACGAAAGATTGTTATTTTTGGTATCATATATGGCTACAAAATGTATATAAGTGTTATCATATCTGTATCCGGTTACATAATCAGCTCGGATTATCCATATGGATTTATATGCTTAATATCTGGTTGTTGTTTTAAGGCAATATTTAAAATAAATAAATCAGAGGGACTTTTTTACAATTTTAGTCAATGATAAGAAATTAAAAAACCAAAGGATGGCGGCAAAGCGAGTGGCCCACGCCTAAGCACCAGATCCAGATCCAGATCCAGATCATTCTCCCCGCGGGCTCCTAAATTACCAACACACCCCTGAAATCCTCAGATATTACGTAGATGCCCCTGAACCCAACAGCAAAGCGACCTCTTCAACGGCCCAGATCGAACTTCGTTGACTCGACGCTGACGTCAGCAATGAAAGGGGTGTTGTGGTAACTTCGATACGCTTAATCGCGATACGCTTTGTTTTCGTTGGAGCCCACGTGTACGCGCCTCTGCCTCATCGCGTGTACACGAGAAGTTTGCACCGGAACGTGCAGGTCATCGCTTCGGGTTCAGAAGCTGCTGTGGGTGGGATCCGATAACCCGATAAGTCCAACTGCTTCTTAAGAACCGGCAAGGGATCCGTCTTTTTTTTTTTAAAAAAAAAAATTTAAATTTTTTTTGAAAAAAAAATTTTAAATTTTTTTTGGTGTTCTTTCTGTTTAGAACAAACACTTGTTTTTAGTCTCACATGTAAAGTTGAACATGTATTCGTATGAATGACCCGAAGTTGCATGGAAATGGGATTGCACTTGCACACAGGAGTCATGTCCGGGTAGAACTAAAATTGAGAAACGTGTTGATAAGGGCATGTGAGTGTCCTGTGTTTTACCTTTAAAAATTATACACATTTTAAACAACTGCTCGATCGCGAGTTTTGCAGCTATATTTAGTTATTTACCCTTTTTTGTATTGTAATGCATTATCGCCTTGATTATTGCTATCATTATTTCTACAGTTTTCTATAAAATCAGATCATCTATAGAAGTAGTAGGTAACCACAAGAATGAACCTATGTCCGTTGGACGATGGAGGTTTAATTGGGCCGACGATATCCGTTCCCTACATTTCGAAGGGCCATGATGCCATAGTGGGCTAAGTTAGAAATTTTTGTTCTATATTCCGTCTCGGTTAGCAAATGTTGCGATCCTAGCACTACGAACTTACAACCAACTCTTCTCGGAAGTCGTTTCTGGAGTCTAGATCGTCCTCTTGGAGGTTCTCGCCCTCCCTGGTTTTAGGCCTCAGTTGTGAGATGTAACAGTTTCGGGTCGCCACTTGATCTCCTTTTACCTCCCTTATCCCTGCAGGAGTTGAGAACTTTATCTTCAACTGATGGGTGGAAACAACCGCGTAGACCAGATTCAGAGATCTCTTTCCTAGGATCACGTTGTACGCGGAGGGTACCTCTACCACCGTGAATTCGATCTCGACGGTTACTCATCACGGGGCCATTCCTTGGGCAACTTGGAGGGCGACTATTCATAAGGCTGTGGTGGAGTGTCCAGTGAAACCGACTAAGGGTCCTGAGAAAGCTCTCATCTAGTTATCTTTTAGCCCCCGCTTACTAAAATACTACTTGGTCATAATATCAGCCGAATTTCCCTTGTCCACCAATATCCTCCTGATGTCGAAACCATATATCCTAGCCGTGATCACAAGCGGGCCGTCTTAGGGGTATCTCACATCTCGTTCATCAAGTCCGTCGAAAATCACGGGTTCCTCCTTCTGTAACTTGCCGGGGGGGGGGAGCTTCTGCTACCCGTGAACGCTGGCGGCATAACCTCTCCTATCTCTGGCCTGGGGTCCCCCTAAAGCCACGCCTCCCGCTATAGTGGTGATCAAACCTTTAACTGGTCAGTCCTTTTCGTTAGGTTCATCTCAATTTCTTCCTTTACGCTTGGTTCTTGGGCCTTCTCTTTTTATCCGCCGTCCATCTTCTTGTTCAAGCGGATAGCGATTTTTGCGGTTTTCATGACCTTCGTGAGCATAGACGAAACGCGCCAAGTGTCCACTTTGTACGAGGCTTCTTCAAATGAGTGCAATTTTCCATGGTGTGGCCATGTTGGTTGATTGAAAGAGTTTTTGTAAAGAGAAAGTGTGAAATACCGTAATCAAAACGGTGTCGCTAAATAGCTAGCTGATGTGAACACGGGTCGTCCACGGAGAAACTGTCACGCCCCGCTTCCCGGTGTACGGGCAGAGGGCGCGACTGGACGCTACGTATTTACTCTGAAGTAAATACGCTAAGCGTAACTAAGCAATATAAAAGAAATGTACACAAGAGATAATTGTAATGAAACAACTTATTTATTAACATTCTTTTGTACAATGCATGGAAAAGTAAATACATCTGAATGAAAGCAATGCCTAAACAGTGGCATAATAGAAATGAAAAGTACTGAAATGAAAATGTGTACAATAAAACTAGAGCTCTGAGTCGTAGGCAAGCTGATCCAAGTCCTCGCTAGTAGGCTTGATCTCCTGGGTGTCCAGATCACCTGACAACATTCCAAAGAAAAAAGAGAAGGAATGTCGTCAGCGAACAATCGCTCGGTAAGTCCCAAAGGTAAGAGAGAAATAGAATAAACAGAGAGAGAAAGTAGCTTTTAAAGTTGTATTATGTTGTATTAGTGTTAACGCTGTTGTTTGTAGCTTGGTACAGAAGAATACCAGTGTATACGAGACGGGTCTCTATATACCAGAGACTAGAGGCACGTGTAGTACAAGGAACCGTTTATGCCACGGTACAACAGCAACGGAAATACAGGTTAGGTTTCTTAAATCTTATAGTCTCGTGCCACTTCTAACACCTTCCGTACCAATCTACCCATTAAATCCCGCGATGTCTTGTTTGTATTGTTTGTATTGCAACTTGTATTGTCTTGTAATATAGATTGAATAATTGGATGACTTGCCGAAACCATGATATCAGTAAATGTATGTAACTGGAGAATCATGGATGTAACTGGAGAATCATGTAAATGGAAGTATATCCATGGTTCGGTTCAGTCAATATAGATTGAATAGTTTGATCCGATTGATTATATGTATTCATTGTAACGTTTTAGAAAATTGTTATGCTAATATTCCCGTTTAAGGGTATTTTTGTCGGTATTCTCTATTTTAACCCGACTGTGATCAAACGACCATATAAACTTGCCAGCACCTAGTTTAGCTAAAATAAAGCTAGTGTGCAAGCTTTGGGGGTATATGAGACGTTTTGCTTCAATTTGATTTTTTCCCAATTTAAATATTATTTTAATGTGGTATTTACATTTTGGGAAATTTCTCCAGAATTGGAATCTTTTCAAATAAATTAAGTTGGGTAAAACAAAACCTTCCATATTTTATCTACATATTTGTTTTGTGCAAGGATTTAATGTTTTAAAGAAAAGAAAATGAATGCAATAGGTGGCTTCATGCATGCATGTGTATGTGAATGCATTAAATTGCATTTATTGATGAATTTTGCTAGAACACTCCACACAACTCTCCCCACTTCCTCACTTGGCCGAAATCCCTCTTCCCCCTTCTGCCCTTGATCACTTCTTTCACTATTTGCATCAATCCTAGCTCAATAAATCCCCAAAATCCCAAAATATATCACAAAAATACCCCAAGTCTTGAATTAGCATCTTGGAGCTAGGAAAGCTTGGATCTTGAGAGCTAGTTTTGATAGGTATATTCTCTACACTGATAATTAGGAGTTTTTATGTTGTGTAGCTCGTTGGTTGTAGCGTAGAACACTTTAGATATCGATTTGTGAAATATCGTATTTTTAGTGTCTTTTTCAACCTCTGAGAATTGCTGTGAGCTGGAAATTTTAGTACATGACCAAACAAAATTGTAGTGATATACTAGTGATCCTGGAGCACCACCTGAGACACGAGACCCATCCCACCGGCCTGGGCCGGCGACCCAAGAAGGAATTCCGGCGACGCCGGCTATGGAGGGATGTGCTGGGATTTGGTTTTTGTGGGTAGTTGTCTGCTGTTGGTTAGGGGTGTTTGGTACTGTTTACTTTTTTAGTATTTTCTGTATGCAAAATCTAGGATCGTTTTCCTATAATCTAGTGTTTTGTGTCCGCGCGATACGTTATACGACACGGATCGTGCACTTTGTGTGGTTTTGCTCTTAAGTTGTTTTCGTCGTGTCGCTACGCACGTTAGCCACAATACGAACACTTGAGAGTATGTTTTGTGTTGTTGCATCGGTTAAATGTAGTGTGTGCGTGTTTTGAGTCTATTATTAATATATGCTTGCTTTATTGTTTTGATGTGGTAGGTTCGCAGGCGGGGACTTAGGACACTGCTACCAGGGGAAAACGAGTGGTTGGTTTCACTTAGCCAGGAGCGTTGGTGAGTAGATTTAACATCTACAGGAGAATCGCCCGCATGGCGTTATGTGTCTGGGCTAGAGATGTTAATATTGTCGCATATTCTATGTCATATTTAGAATTGCACATATACACTACTGCTTAGTTAATTGTTATGCTTGGACTAGTATCCTTAGAACACTGCACTATTATTGACGATTCATGTTGTACGAGCACTGATTGTATGCCACACACACCGTCAATAATTGCCATGTCACGCACAATCCACATATAGAAATGATATTGTTTGGTTAAGGACATTGTGACATTGATTCATATTTCTTTATGCATATGACTTATAGCATACCTGTATACCTACATGCTTACACATATATCTTGACATACTTGCGTGCTAGTTACCTGTATACCTATAGAGTACTGTACCATTAGCGATAGGTACATACACACTTCGTGACATAGCTACAGGTATACCTTGTACACATACTTCATTTATACTCAGGGGGTATATTACATCATTACTGATAGATAGATGTCTATACCTTGCTATACCTTATGTTTATATATATACCTGATTATAGCTACATGTTACCTTTACTTGATGTCATTTAGAATTGGAGAGATTAGGAACCGCATGATATTATATTAACTTGTTGCAGTTAATTGCGGCTTTCCTTTATATGCTCGTATTTCAGATTTATAATGCGTATATTATATTCATGGATTTTTGCATTGAGATATGGATTTTCATGATGTTTTCTGGATTTGGGGACCGTGGGAGTTTCATTAAATTATGCATTATTTGAAAAACCCGGTTTCCCTTGATATGATATTTCAGCAGCCACCATGAGATTTATCGGTTCGGATATATTTATACCCCACGCGAGGAAAGGAGGGATCCGTGTGCGGGTACATAGTGGGGCCCGAAGGTACCCCGGGGCAAGAATCTTAGTGAGGAGATGAGTTAATGGGGGAACCATACTTTTCGGTGACATTACCAATGACTCGGCGGTTATCATGGGGATACCGACAGGAGTCATGTGCGTATAGATGCGTCGAGAGGCGAGGGTCAGAGCTAGGTACTTGAGCTTTCGGGATAGCGTATGATACGTACCTATCAGGGGACCAGTCATGGAGACAGCACCTGATAGATCAGCCTTTCTGTGTCGATACTTGACACATTGTTTTCATGATATTTTACTTCTAAGTATCTATAACAGTGGAATGAGACGCTGTTATATATGCCTTTACACCAATATTAGTGGAATGGGACGCTAATATATGTGTATTGATATCAATTTAGATATACATCATCATATTTATTCATACGAGATATACTTGATATTGTACATTCGGGATATGTGAGATCTACTTGATGTTGTACATTCGGGATATACGGGATATACTTGATATTGTACATTCGGGATATGTGAGATCTACTTGATATTGTACATTCAGGATATACGAGATATACTTGATATTGTACATTCGGGATATGTGAGATCTACTTAATATTGTACATTCGGGATATACGAGATATACTTGATATTGTACATTCAGGATATATGAGATTTACATGATATGAGAGCCAATTTGGGGGCTGATTTGTGGAAATTGGGAATTGGACTGTCTTGTTGGATTTTGGTCCTACCACGAGATTAGGATTTCCGTGGAAATGACATGTTGTGTTCCATACTCCACATTTATTGTTTATACGCTGCTTCATGTATTAGTTGTACCTGATAGAGTACTTTCCATGACTGTTGCATTTACATACTATTATATGCATTGTTTCATGTATTATTGTACCTGATAGAGTACCTTACATGATTATTACATACCGATTGCCATATTACTGTTTCATGTATTAGTAGTACCTGCTAGCGTACCTTTCATGACTGATGCATTACATATGACCATTCATTGCTATTAAATGCTTATGTTAGATTCACGTTGTACGTGCATACTTGCGATTACCTGCATATGTTATTTACTATTCACGAGTTGGCAACTCACCCCCGTTGTGCCACAGTGTTTTGCATGTGTTCCTCAGGATAGTCAGAGGCAGGGCTAATTTCATCTGTTGTATCATCTTTTGCTGCGGATACCGCTTCGCCTGACAGTGTACAGTTTTGCTTAGGTAGGTCTTGCGGTTATCCGATATTGCTTGTTGTATATTCGTTGTATCCTGTACTCTCCATCTACCATTATATTGTATGACTTAGAGACTTGATGAGAGGACGATATTGTATATTATTTTGTGATTTGGAGGTTTTTATGCAGTTTTATTTATATCGTCTCTTTCTTCGCTACGGCGTCGTATATCTGTTGTGGTGGTTGTTTTCCGTCTTTTGGCGTGGATTTGCTCCCGCTGAGGATGCTTTACTTTATATTTATATTGTACCTATTTTTGGGGGCTTGTTTTACAAAGGAGGTGCTGTCAAAATTTTAAAAGAAATAAGTTGGACTTTTAAAGAATTTGGGTTGAGATTTCAAAAGTTTTGAAAACGCTATTATTTCTTATTACTTTTGATGGTTTAGATTTCTGGGTTTTGTCTTTCTTTTACTGCGTTACGCCTGTAGACGTTGCGTAGAATTAGGGCCGTCACGTACCAATTTCGGGTCGTGACAAAGTTGGTATCAGAGCGCTAGGTCTTTACCTTTCGGAGTGTAGGATGACCTTGGTATGATGGAGTAGGTAGCTTAAGCAGAGTAACGTAGTGTGTGTATGTCTGCAGCATACTCATGATGTGGTACTCCGCCTAATGTGACCTAAGTACAAATTGCTTGAAATTCCTTCCTTGTTGTTATATCCTTATGATTCGATTCCGTGTTCTTATCGAATCCTATTTCCATTTATAGCCTTGTCACCGATGACTATGGGGACTCAGAGTGATGCAGTGAGTGCTGAGGTCAGAGTAGACTCGGGTGGTACGAGGACTGACCAGGATGGCACGCTCGTTGCACCGGAGCAGATGGATCCGCCTTCGATAGATCATATTGATAGGCTTGTGGTAGAGATGCAGGATATGCGCCAGACGATGAGTTCATTGGTTGAGGTCATTCGAGCGCAGCGACAAGAGGTTGTCACCCCTGTTACCCAGTTGTTCCTTGCGATCAGCACACAGCTTTCTGTCACCTACACAGCACCAGTGGATGCAGCCCCAGTTGACGAGACACGTCTTCCTGAGACTCTGGGAGTTTCGGAACAGTGGAGGGCTCGTATAGGTGTGCCAGCTCAGAGACAGAGGCCTAGTCGTCGAGACAGATTTCATGACCGTCGCGGGAGTAGCAGAGGCTTTGGACGAGGACAGTCGTCCAGCTCTCATCCCCAGGAGGGTCAGCAGCCATCGTATGGATGTTTTCGATGCAGGAGCCTTCATCACCACATTAGGGATTGTTCCTTGGTACCGCGTCAGACCCATGTTCAGAGAGATCATGGTCGCGGAGGGTTGGTTCCAAGAGAACGGTCTGGCAGAGGAAGAGTTCTGACAGTTCCGGGTAGGAGGCAGACACGAGAGTTTGCTTCTACTCATCGGGACGTGCAGGCGTCCAATGCTGAGTTTTCAGGTATTCTAAATTCATATATTCTTAGATGTACTTGTTTGTTTTACACACTTTGTGCCGTGGTTGGGCCGAGAGTCGTGTTAGCTAGATCAACCGTTAATTGTGTTAACGTCTGTCAGCGATTCTGTGTTGCGCAACACGTATTTCAGTTGTGTGCCAATCGGGTAGGAGATTCATCAGTCACTTGATCCTTCTAGAGATGTTGGATTTGACATTCTCCTGGGCACGAACTGGTTAGCTATGTGCTAGGCGTCTGTGGACTGCCGCGAGAAAACAGTCAGGTTTTGTTTTCCTCGGCGGGTCAGTTCTTGTTGTGCAGGTGGATAGTTGTGCCGCCTCTCACAGCTTGAATTCAGCCTTTTCTCTAGTTGGCTTTTGAGGAGAGGATGTCGTGGATTCTTGGTGTTCATTCAGGATACCGGATTCCCAGTGGGTTTGTTGGATCGGGTCCCTTCGTGCGAGAGTTTTGCGACGTTGTTCCAGATGAGCCGGCAAAACTTAGGGAGCTTAAGGATCAGCTGCAGAGTTGTTTGTTGGGGGGCTTGTGCGTCTGAGTGTTTCGCATTAGGGAGCTCCTATTCTGTTCGTCAAGGAGGAAGACGACAGTTTAGGTTGTGTATTGATGGATCGCTAATTGAACCGGCTTACGGTGCGGATAAGTATCCTTTACCTCGCACTGACGATTTTTTTGATCAGCTCCAGAGTGCGAGACATTTTCTAAGTTTGTTCGGGATCAGGTCATCATTGTTGCGGGTTCGGAGTGATGACATTCCGAAGACTGCCTTGTGCGTGCTACGGGCTTTGTGTGTTTTGGTGGTGTCGTCGGACTCACCAATGCCCTAGCGGCATTCGTAGATATGATGAACCAGATTTCTTCAGTCCATTCCTCAACCAGTTATTGTTGTGTTAATGACGACATTTTGGTCTATTTAATGTGTCTTGAGGAACAGGAGCAGCACTTGAGGATTTGTTTTGCAGATACTGGAAGAGCACCAGCTGTTTGCTAAATTCTCGGAGTGTTCCTTCAGGCTTGCTTGTGTTAACTTCTAGGTCTTGTAGTTACGGGAGACTGTTGTCGTATGGTTCCGAGGAAGATCGAGACTATACAGCTTTGTCCCAGACTTGTGTACGGATGGGGGTCCGTTGATTTTTGGGCTTAGCAGGTTTTTACCGCCGTTTCATGCAGGATCGCTAGTGTAGTGCTGCACCGTTGACTGGACTGACCAGAAGGGAGGTTCTTTTTCTTTGGACTAAGGCATGCGTGTGGAGTTTTCCAGCAGTTGGAGATTCGGTTGACAATTGCACCAGTTCTTTCTTGCTTTCTGGTTCGGGCGACTTTGTTGTTTAACTGTAATGTTTCGCGAGTGGGGCTCGATTGTGTACTGAGGTGACACTATAGAGTTATCGCTTCTGCTTCCCTACAATTGGAAGAAGTACAAGCAGGATGTCCCACTCATGATCTGGAGATGGCCGAGGTAGTCGTGCGTTGAAGATCCGAGGACACTACTTGTGTGGAAAGTCGTGTCGGATTTTCACGGACCACCAGAGCTTAATGTACATCTTCCTGCAGCGGGTTTTGATTGTCGAGATAGTCTTCTGCAGATTTACAGTTCTTGTGCGATCGTTGAGTACAGCTAGGTTCGCCTCTACTGAGGGGACAGCTTGCTCATGTCCGTGCCCGACCACTTTTCCTTAATCGCTTTCGCGAGGCACTGCCCGCCGATGCTCGTTCGTCAGAGATACTTGAGCATACTCGGCTGGGTAATGATTCGGAGTCCTTGAATTGTGACCAGATGTGCTACATTTGGGGACGCGTTTGTGTACCTGTTGCTGATAGGCAGAGACGCGAAATCCTAGAACATGCACATCAGTCAGCTTTCTGTGTTCATTCGAGTTCCACCATTGTGTGACGTGACTCGTGAGGTAGTTACGGGTGGACAAGAATGAAGAGTGGAGTTTCAGATTTCGTTTCGAGGTGTCTGTCTTGTTGTTGTGTGCTAAGGTTGAGCATTTGAGACCGGCTGGAGAGTTGCGACCTTTAAACGTTCCGAAGTGGGAATGGGAGAAGATCTCCATGAATTTCGTTATGGTGTCTATCCAGGTTTAGTAAGGGTGTGACTCCATTCGGGTGTTTGTTGTCCGGTTATTCTCAGTTTGCTCAGTTGTTCTTTGTTATGCTTGTGCGTACGTACTTGTTGTTGTCGGCAGTTGGGATCGTCACTTGCCAGTGTTAGAGTTCTCCTTTGATAGCTGTTATCAGGAGACACTCCCATTTGGCAACCTTTAGGTTTTGTTGTTCGGTTGTGTCAATCGCCGTTCTATTTTTCTGACTCTGCGTGGGTAGGATTTTTGGACCCCAGCTAGTCTAGAGACTTCGGATATGATCCTGTTAGTTCAGGTCAGGATGATGACAGTTCTGTGCGGACAACGGTCTTATGCCGACCATGGTGGTCGCAGGCCTGAGTTCACAGTGGGAGATCATATATTCCTATGGATTTTTCCCGATAAATGACGTGTTGAGTTTTGGGAAGCTTACCCCAGGATTGTAGGTCTTTTTGAGATCCTTTTAGCAAATTAGTTCCATTGCCTATAACTTGGCACTTCCGCCCAGATTATTGAGTTTTCATCCCGTATTCCTTGTGTCCATACTTTGCAAATTCCTTCATGACCTTTCTCACATGATTCAGCATCAGACCATTTAGTTTGGATGCGATCTTTTCGTTCACCGACAACCATTTGTGTCAGTGGCTCGACAGGTGGAGAAACTTCGGTCAAGGGTCTTGCCATCTGTAGAGAGTTTTCTTGGACGTAGCCATATAGTGAGGTGGTCACTTGAGAGGCTGCAAGCGAGATATGAGACTTTGTAATCTTTTCTTAGAAGGTACGCTTAGTGAGAATTTTAAATTCGGGGACGAATTTTTATAGGGGGGGAGATTGTAACGTTTTAGAAAATCGTTATGCTAATTTTCCCGTTTTAGGGTATTTTTGTCGGTATTCTCTATTTTAACCCGACTATAATCAAACGACCATATAGACTTGCCAGCACCTAGTTTAGCTAAAATAAAGCTAGTGCGCAAGCTTTGGGGGTATATGGGACGTTTTGGTTCAATTTGAATTTTTCCCAATTTTACATTTTGGGAAATTTCTCCAGAATTGGAATCTTTTCAAATAAATCAAGTTGGGTAAAACAAAACCTTCCATATTTTATCTAGATATTTGTTTTGTGCAAGGATTTAATGTTTTAAAGAAAAGAAAATGAATGCAATAGGTGGCTTCATACATGCATGTGTGTGTGAATGCATTAAATTGCATTTATTGATGAATTTTGCTAGAACACTCCACACAACTCTCCCCACTTCCTCCCTTGGCCGAAATCCCTCTTCCCCCTTCTGCCCTTGATCACTTCTTTCACTATTTGCATCAATCCTAGCTCAATAAATCCCCAAAATCCCAAAATATATCACAAAAATCCCCCAAGTCTTGAATTAGCATCTTGGAGCTAGGAAAGCTTGGATCTTGGGAGCTAGCTTTGATAGGTATATTCTCTACACTGATAATTAGGAGTTTTTATGTTGTGTAGCTCGTTGGTTGTAGAGTAGAACACTTTAGATATCGATTTGTGAAATATCGTATTTTTAGTGTCTTTTTCAACCTCTGAGAACTGCTGTGACCTGGAAATTTTAGTGCATGACCAAAAAAAATTGTAGTGATGTACTAGTGACCCTGAAGCACCATCTGAAACACGAGACCCACCCCACCGGCCTGGGCCGGCGATCCAAGAAGGAATTCCGGCGACGCCGGCTTTGGAGGGATGTGCTAGGATTTTGTTTTTGTGGGTAGTTGTCTGCTGTTGGTTAGGAGTGTTTGGTACTGTTTACTTTTTTAGTATTTTCTGTATGCAAAATCTGGGATCGTTTTCCTATAATCTAGTATTTTATGTCCGCGCGATACGTTATACGACACGGATCGTGCACTTTGTGTGGTTTTGCTCTTAAGTTGTTTTCGTCGTGTCGCTATGCACGTTAGCCACAATACGAACACTTGAGAGTATGTTTTATGTTGTTGCGTTGGTTAAATGTAGTGTGTGCGTGTTTTGAGTCTATTATTAATATATGCTTACTTTATTGTTTGATGTGGTAGGTTCGCAGGCGGGGACTTAGGACACTGCTACCAGGGGAAAACGAGTGGTTGGCTTCACTTAGCCAGGAGCGTTGGTGAGTAGATTTAACATCTATAGGAGAATCGCCCGCATGGCGTTATGTGTCTGGGCTGGAGATGTTAATATTGTCGCATATTCTATGTCATATTTAGAATTGCGCATATAAACTGCTTAGTTAATTGTTGTGCTTGGACTAGTATCCTTAGGACACTGCACTATTATTGACGATTCATGTTGCATGAGCACTGATTGTATGTCACACACCGTCAATAATTGCCATGTCACGCACAACCCACATATAGAAATAATATTGTTTGGTTAGGGACATTGTGACATTGATTCATATTTCTTTATGCATATAACTTATAGCATACCTGTATACCTACATGTTTACACATATATCTTGACATACTTGCGTGCTAGTTACCTATATACCTATAGAGTACTGTACCATTAGCGATAGGTACATACACACTTCGTGACATAGCTACAGGTATACTTTGCACACATACTTCACTTATACTCAGGGGGTATATTACATCATTACTGATAGGTAGATGTCTATACCTTGCTATACCTTATGTTTATACATATACCTGGTTATAGCTACATGTTACCTTTACTTGATGTCATTTAGAATTGGAGAGATTAGGAACCGCATGATATTATATTAACTTGTTGCAGTTAATTGCGGCTTTCCTTTATATGCTCACATTTCAGATTCATGGATTTTCACATTGAGATATGGATTTTCATGATGTTTTCTGGATTTGGGGACCGTGGGAGTTTCATGAAATTATGCATTATTTGAAAAACCCGGTTTCTCTTGATATGATATTTCAGCAGCCACCATGAGATTTATCGGTTCGGATATATTTATACCCCACGCGAGGGAAGGAGGGATCCGTGTGCGGGTACATTGTGGGGCCCGGAGGTACCCCGTGGCAAGAATCTCAGTGAGGAGATGAGTTAGTGGGGGAACTATACTTTCCGATGACATTACCAATGACTCGGCAGTTATCATGGGGATACCGACGGGAGTCATGTGCGTATGGATGCGTCGAGAGGCGAGGGTCAGAGCTAGGCACTCGAGCTTTCGGGATAGCGTATGATACGTACTTATCAGGGACCAGTCATGGAGACAGCACCTGATAGATCAGCCTTTCTGTGTTGATACTTGACACATTGTTTTCATGATATTTTACTTCTAAATATATATAACAGTGGAATGGGACGCTGTTATATATGCCTTTACACTAATATTAGTGGAATGGGATGCTAATTTATGTGTATTGATATCAATTTAGATATACATCATCAAATTTATTCATATGAGATATACTTGATATTGTACATTCGGGATATGCGAGATCTACTTGATGTTGTACATTCGGGATATACGAGATATACTTGATATTGTACATTCGAGATATGTGCGATCTACTTGATGTTGTACATTCGGGATATACGAGATATACTTGATATTGTACATTCAGGATATATGAGATTTACATGATATGAGAGCCAATTTAGGGGCTGATTTGTGGAAATTGAGAATTGGACTGTCTTGTTGGATTTTGGTCCTACCACGAGATTAGGATTTCCGTGGAAATGACATGTTGTGTTCCATACTCCACATTTATTGTTTATGCGCTGCTTCATGTATTGGTTGTACCTGATAGAGTACTTTCCATGACTATTGCATTTACATACTATTATATGCATTTTTTCATGTATTATTGTACCTGATAAAATACCTTACATGATTATTACATACCGATTGTCATATTACTGCTTCATGTATTAGTAGTACCTGCTAGCGTACCTTTCATGACTGATGCATTACATATGACCATTCATTGCTATTAAATGCTTATGTTAGATTCGCGTTGTACGTGCATACTTGCAATTACCTGCATATGTTATTTACTATTCACGAGTTGGCAACTCACCCCCGCTGTACTACAGTGTTTTGCAGGTGTTCCTCAGGATAATCAGAGGCAGGGCTAATTTCATCTATCGTATCATCTTTTGCTGCGGATACCGCTTCGCCTGACAGTGTACAGTTTTGCTTAGGTAGGTCTTACGGTTATCCGATGTTGCTTGTTGTATATTCGTTGTATCCTGTACTCTCCATCTACCATTATATTGTATGACTTAGAGATTTGATGAGAGGACGATATTGTATATTATTTTGTGATTTGGAGGTTTTTATGCAGTTTTATTTATATCGTCTCTTTCTTCGCTACGGCGTCGTATATCTGTTGTGGTGGTTGTTTTCCACCTTTTGGCGTGGATTTGCTCCCGTTGGGGATACTTTATTTTATATTTATGTTGTACCCATTTTTGGGGGCTTGTTTTACAAAGGAGGTGCTGTCAAAATTTTAAAGGAAATAAGTTGGACTTTTAAAGAATTTGGGTTGAGATTTCAAAGGTTTTGAAAACGCTATTATTTCTTATTACTTTTGATGGTTTATATTTCTGGGTTTTGGCTTTCTTTTACTGCGTTACGCCTGTAGACGTTGCGTAGTATTAGGGCCGTCACGTGCCAATTTCGGGTCGTGATATTCATGGATTCATATTGAATTGTAATATTGTAGATTGTACTTGAATCATATTCAAGTCAGATTATTATAATGAGACTCAGTCTGAGTCAGAACAATTAGAAAAGAAATTGAAGTCCTGAATTAGATTTTGATGTTATCGGTAACCGCTGCACATGGGCGGCAGGATTTGTGTCCTTTTCAAAGACGATTACCATGTTGATAACACCGTTGTTATGTTGTCTATCTTAAATAGGCAAGCACCCACTTCTTCGGCTCCCTGAAGCTCAAGAGATTGGTCCCGCTTAAACCTATATTTACTAGGGTCCTTAGGGTAATTTATAAAACTTGAGGGGGGTTTTATGTAAAAAAAACTTTTGTATAATTTTCAAAATACACTCCAAATATTTAATTATCATCTTTAGAGTTGTCATAAATGTAGATTTTATATTTGTGATATTTCTAGTGAAAATAACCTAATTTCATAATATAGGGTATTTAATTGTAATATTGAACTTGTATAGAATTCATGGTATTTTAATGTAAAATGATTCTTTTGATTTAGAAAGGTTGGAATATTTATATCATATCAAAAATAGGTATTTTGATAATACATACATACATACATACATATATATATATAAAATAATTTTAATTTATTATTTTCTAGAAATCTCATTTTCTTAAGATATTCGTATTTTAAATCTCTCGAGCCCGAATGCTCCTTGCGGAGGTCTGCATCTCGCACTGCTAAGCCCGAGAATGTACGATAATCTGTACCATCCCGATCGGGTTCCCCAAAATGGGTTGTAGCGGCGTTTTACAAGGATTTATAAAAAATACGTAATCTTGTAGAAAACGGTTTTAATAGTTAGTGGTAATTATATGTAAAGTTTCGTTTTTCCGTATTCTATGTTCCCGAAAAGTATTGTGCTATATTGCATATGAGTGTTGTGGGGAGGTAGGTCATTATCCCGTGATCTAATTAAAGGTATAGCAAATTTAATGATGTTTTAAAGTAGAAAGTAAACTACATGGTATTTTAGTGAAAAAGAGCGGTAAAAGTTATAAAATAAAATATATTGCCATGAAACTTCCTCAACATGTTTGTTAATGATTAATAGTCAACATGTAAGGATTTGGTATGTTTGTATTTAAGAAAATGTTGGATTTTTAGGAAGAACCGAATCGGAAATCGGATTAACTCCGATTCCGTCGGGTTTTAGAAATACGTGTTTTTAGAATAGCAAGGTGAAGAGGGAGAAGGGACTTACTTGCTGTTAGGTTAGAGAAGAGGGAGAGGAGGAAGTAGGATTTGCCGGTGCGTCGTTTCGTCGCCGAAAGCTCCTAGGGTCGTTGTCGGAATTTCGTCGGAGCTTCACCCTTTGCTAATTCTAAATGCACACTAAAATTCTATAGAGTTTTCTTGAGAGTTTTGGACAGAGTTTGTGAGTGAGGGGTATGTGTTTAGGGTTGATATTTATAGGGTAAATCTAGGGTTAGGGTAGGTGAAAGGTTGTATTGAAATTTGTATTAAAAATGCATTAAAAATGGTGTAATGGAGTTTTTAAGAGTTCTGGAACCGATCCAAGAAATTAAAGTATGCAGGAGTGCTGGGGAGTTGAAGATGCACAACTTTCATGTTGGACGACTTCGCCTCCACCGTCGGCGGCCCGATCCGGCCGAGTCAGGCCGGGTCGGGGTCTCCTGAGTCCGTCGTCGGTTGGTCAACTCTCTGAGACAGTTTGTTTTTAGTGTGAAGTGAGGTTTTTACGAGTTATGCACGTGTAGACCTTGGGACTTCTAAAAATTTAAAAGAAAACAATATTAAAAATAATATGGGGGATGGGATTTGAACTCTGATACTTTGGTTCAGCAGTGCAAGGTCTTACCAATGAGCTACAAGCTCCTTCTTGCTATTAAAAAACAAAACAATTACTTATAGTACCCACAATATATGCAAATACCCCAAGTATACATTAACTTTTAAACAAATTTTTGTACACTAAAATTGGAGTTGTTACAGAAACGGTTAATTAGTTTACTTAGTTTTAGATGAGTTATTTGAATTAGGAAAGATGATGTGTGATTATAGCTAAAGTAAACAAGAGTTGTGAAAATAAAGAAGAGGGCTTGCTAGGGATTAGGGTTAGACAAGATTAATAACATAACACCACTAAATTCCGTCTCTTGATCCCCAAAAATGGGGTGACTTGAATGCTAAGGCAAAGCTAAGCAATATGGATTAGGATATGTAAGAAAGATACTTGCGAGTAAAATCTAGGGCTTTCCATGCACTAAGTTCTCTAGTACATCTCTTTTATTCTTTTATTACCCAACTTAATACTTTAGTCTCTAAAGCATTGTTAGTTATATGTATGCCCTAGAGGCCATTACTGTACATACGATGTATATTGTAGTGGATGCTTGGACATATATATGGAGGACTTTCTTGCTCGACATGATAATATGCTATCTGGTTGCTCTTTATCTTAACATGTACACTGATTGTCTCTTGATTACATGTTGGTAAAGCTCTTAGGATGAGTACTTGACTACCAGGATTATGATGTAGATCATACTAGTGGGGACATAGTAGTCGCTAAGTACATCCTTCAAATCGTGGGTGTATCGAGACAGGGCATCGATATACCAGACTAGATTACCGTATAGCTTCTCGACCCATGTAGATGGGCGATGGATGATCCCATATCCATTGGTGTTTGACATCATAGACAGTATACGTGTGCTCAGTGGAGACTGGGTACACTGAACGGACTCGCCGAGAACTCCCAGATGGTATTATACCTAACGTCAGATGGCAGTTCTCTGGTGACACCGGTACAGGTTAGTCTGTAGACCCGAGATCGTCATAGAGTCTTGTGTGATTTCCACCGTGCTTTGATTTCCACCGTGCTTTGATTTCCACCTTACCACGTTCAAGAGAACGTGCAAAACGGTGGCTTTTGGGTACAGTCCCGAGTCACATGGAGGCAATGAGCGATAGGAGGGATTTCGTCTCTCCCGGTATAGGGAGTTGATGTTGCGCTGTGCTCGATTGTCTATAACAGGAAGTCCTTGGCAAAGGCTGCTTCAGAGATATACTGGTAAGTGTTATCAGTAGTTTCTCGACCCGTTATGAGCCTCATATCGACACGACTTATCGAGCTACTGGGTCTGACGTTTACCAACCCTAGACGAGATATGCGACATATCAGACAAAGAGACCGGACTGTACGATAGTGTTACTGATTGGATTCGCAGGAGTGTGAGCATGCTTACTTGTTGATCTTTTGATCGCTCAATACCCGGATGGCCGTTACGTTTAGCAGACCGTTTGCGGCTTGTGGGTGTTTGATATGACCATCACCTACTGCCGGCGTATTGACGAGTCTTTAGAGTCTTACACAGGGGTTTCCTGGCTCAAGCGAAATGGACTAGGAGCCCATATGTGATATGTGCGGGACCGAGATTAATGCGATATGTGATACCGCATTCTATTCTCGCGATGTGTGACATGAAAGGTTATATGTGATATAGCCGGGTTATCGGATCAAGTGTTGATTCGATAAGATGTTACATTATGATATTAGTCGGTTTTAGGTGATATAGCCGGATTATTAAATCAAGAGTTGATTTGATAATCTAATGTATAATTATATATTTGATATATTACATTACATTAACTAGTATTAGCTCACTTATGATTTCTTTTCTCACTTTGGATACATTGATGTACATGTGATATATGTTAAATGTATAATGCTAGGTTACAAATGCAACTAGGGTTAATGAGGGTTAAACCATACTAGGGTTAAGATTATGGTTGAAATTTTATCATTAAGTAATTCAAATATTATGGATAATTGTCATGGTTGATATTTGTTGAAAGCTTGTAGAAGCTTGTAAGCATCTTTGACTTTGTCCATTTTCTTTGTCTAGCTTAAGATATTTTTTGACCTAAACTTTAACCCTAGCTCATGGTTAACTCTCTACAAAGGTTAAGCATGACATGCTTAACCCTTGGTTGCATTTCTAACATCACACATAATTCATATGATGAGTTCATTTTTATTCTTTTTCTTCTTCCTCAAAGCTTTCTGGTTTCAATGGAGTTGATGAAAAAAGTGTGAGAAAATGAAATCTAAAGTGAGCCCACTTCCTACTTCATCATTCTCTACTACTTGCCATTTAGTATAGGGTGTTTGCTTCACTAATTCCATAGTTAGTGAAGAGATAGCTTGGGTTAGTGTTTCCTCGACGTAGATCGCCTTCGGCCTCGAAGACATCGAAGCAAGCATGTTTGTTTCTTCATAGGAGCCTCTCTAGAGTCCGGAGTTCACGATCGCAGTGAAGGGACGACTACACGGAGCTAATGAAGTAAAGGACCGATCTACAAATGTTGTATTCCTTGCTCACTAGACTTGCAAAGTGTTTGCATTTATATTTCCATCGATTTCTAGTTAACGATTCTTTGTTAGGGTTAGCTAAAACGGCAAAAAATTGAATTTGGCATGGACGATACCTCCCGAAACCTTGTTGCCGTCTTAGGTAACCCTGCAAGCAACCGGTCTTTACTTATTCCCACTTTAGTTCAAGTCAACATGCTAGCCTCACAATGAGGTCTAGAGAGGATGAAATACCTAATTAGGAAGGTTAGAGACCTATTAAATTAGGGTTCTAGTCAATAATCAAAACAAGGAAGATAGTTGAGGCTATGCCATCATTCCTATCTTCCCCTTCACCCTAACAATGAAAACTACTCACTTATATTTCTAAAACAAAAATAATAAAAAACAACAAGAAGAGAAGAATAAGAATAAGAGAAAACTGGCTACTATGGCTCCTCACAAAAGTAAGGAAAAACCATTGAACGCAATGGCTAACTAAAAAAGAAGAAAAGATGAGAAATGATCAAGAAATACTCCAAGCTATCTGTTACAAACAAACACAATCTACAACAATTTATTTAATCTATACTAATGTAAATTAGCTTTAGAGTTGCTCACCAAAGCAAGGAACAACCATTTAACATCATGGTTCATAAAAATAAAATAAAAGAGAAGAATAGAAGAGAGGAGAACTAACTATTACAATCAACTCACAACTACTACAATTTTATCTAAGCCATTCTACTAAATTAAAAGACAAGCATAAATAATAAAAGAGAGATTTTATTTATCCAAGTTAAGCTATAAGTTCTTTAATGGCAACTACAATGAAGAAGAAGAGGCTAACTACTTTCTATTTTAGATCTACAAAAACTAACTCATCATTGAGCTGTTGATCCGAGATATATATAATGCCTCTAGGTGAAAACCCTAGAAAGATTATGGAGTCCCTAGTAATGAAAAAAACACTCCCCAAAGCCCTACTTGAGAGCCGGCAGTTTGGTCGCCATTCAGCGACCAACCTAGTTCATTTGGCCGCTGAATGGGGGCCAAATAGTGGAATTGGGCTCTGGGAGTTTTTCTATATTCTCTTAGGCTTTAGTGGGGGTCTTCTACACTTAAAAACTTGAATTTGAGAACTTTGAATTCTGCAGGGTTTGATCATTGACCGTTGATCAGGTTCGTTTTGTATCGTTTTGAGCTTGAAAGTCTGTCAATTCTCTAATACCTGCTACCTGCACTTATGTAGCACACACGAATCAAATAGCACCTATTTTTATATACAAAATTAAGAACGTGTGTTATTTAAAATGCAATAAATCATGATGAGCATTGGTCTTGAAAGCCACAGTAGGAGTTTGTAGTCCCCGGGTTCCTTGGCTCTTTTTGCTTTTCGGGGGGAAGATAGTAGTCTTACCGCTTGAGGAAAGTGAGGACCTCGTTGTGAGAGGTGGTTAGCACGGTGTAAACTGCGTGTGTTGCTATTGGAATTCAGTTAACATCGGGCCCTCGTCGGGGCCCCTCATTTCTCTGAGCTTGTCTAGGCTCTTCTTTTTTGTGGGATCATCAGCGTCCCTTCGTCTCTTATCTCCTTCCCGTTAGTCCCCCATGACTTCCTCCTCGCTTATGTATTTTGTAAGTAGACACTCGTGCTCGTGCCGCTAACTAGCGATCAAGGAGGAATGCAAAACAAAAATTTCTACAACGAGGGCATGAATTTATACGTCCTAGAATCGAAACCAAACACTAAACTAGTAACAAGAAGGAGATTAACTACTCGGATAGATGATATCTACCTTTGTAGTCGTGTCCTTCATCTTCTTTCCACTTCATACGCTCCTAGGTTTACCGAGAACGAGCTTGGAAGCCGGTCTTCCTCGTCAAAGATGATCCGCCGGAGAGAACCTTAACCTAGGTTCTAACTTCACACTTAAAAGGTAAGTGAAGGAACTAGTGAGCTAAACTTGCTAGGAATAGATCACTAGGATGTAGTAGTGCCTAATCTCTAATGTTTTTCTCTCTTAATCTTTTTCCTTTCTCAAAACTAAAACTCAGGAGAAGAGTAAGAAGAAGGTAATGGTGATGGTGATGAAATATCAAGCATGGCTAAAAAATGAATCATTATCTCTTCATATTTTTTTTCTCTTTTCTTTAAATGTGAGAGTGGGTGGACATGTGACTCACCATGGTGAGTCACAAGCCCACACCCTTCTCACATAATCAAGAAAAGATGAAAAGAAAAGAGAGAGTCACCTCATTTGTGAACATATACATATGTATAAGTATATATAAATATATACACAAATACACTAATACAAGTTTATGCTACAAATATATACACCCGTATTCGTATCAAAATACAGATAGGTGTAATTTATTGCACATTTTTCTAACCCATTTATCATGTTATTGAAATATATTATGCTGTTCAGGGTATCTTTTGTGAATTATTATAGATAACATGGCTTGGATGCAAAAAGACGGAAAATCGTGCTAAAATGAAGATTACGTACATACAATGGAGACTTAAGAGAATTATTCAGAAAATCAAAATACAACTTGTAAATTTGAAACAAATTTGGGAATATTATTATAAATCAGCAAAGGTTGCAATAAATAAAGGTGCATCAATCATCACAACAACAAATCAGATGGAGAGATCAAATCAAATCAAAAGTAACAAATCAACTTGCCTAATTATATAGCAAATTTGGGAATAATTCGGAGATCTACCCAACTATAGAAATACAGAGAGATATTCAAGATTTTATGAGCTCAAAAATCATCTAAATTGAAGATAAAACCATGGAAAAAATCTGGAGCCACGAAACCAAAATAAGGCGGCGGATTAGCGGCCAATCAAGTCAATTAGGGGCGGATCAGAGGTCGATTTTGGGCCGTTCGATGAGATTTTTTATGGGCACGACCGTCTTTCCACATATATTAATATGAGATGTAGAGTTTCGTCTTTTGAAGATTCTGAAGGCATGCAACAATATCCAGTAGTGCAATTAGATTATATTATCATAATTGTTAGCAAGTAGATTTTCTTGTATTTTCTATTACTTATTCTCCATTCTTCCTTAGTCCTATATAAGCACTTGTATAGTCTTAGAATTTCATCTCTCTCTCATCTATCTCATTATTCAAGTACCAGGGTTTTCAAGAGAGGGGTCAACCATTGTAAGTATTTTAAATTCTCAATAAAAATATTTTGTCTTCTCTTTGAATATACTAGCTAAACATAGTCTGGGTTTTTGTTTTGCTTATATGTGTGGTGGATATTTTATAAACGCTTTATTTCTTATTTTGATATGAGTCTCTTTTGATCGATATATGGTTATCATTGTTCTTAATCTAGAAAAAGTAATTTTATGATAAAAAGTTGACGCCTTTAGTAAAATTATGGATAGAAAAGAATACCGAAAAACTAATTAGGTTCATGATAGTAGACATATAAAAACCTAATTAGGGATGGTAAGAAACAAAGTATGGATTAAAAGATATTCAAACTAGTTATTAATTTGATCTAAGAGAAAACCTAGAACATGGTAGTTGTAGTTTCTAGACCTACAAATACGCATACACGGTTAAACCTAGGTTAAATTTTGTAAACTAGAATTAGAGTTTTAATTAAATCTAAATGATATAATATAATTGATAGGATAAGATTAAATCAAATAATTTATTCTATACTTTTATATTATTAATAGATCGTTAATTATACCTATGAAAAAGGATAAAGTGTTATCATATAAACTACCACATATGAAAAAATAAAGTAAAACCCTAGATCTCTTTTAATTATTCAAACAAACCTTTTAAATTTTCTTGCTTTAGATATTGATAAAAATAATAATCAAATCTTTTCTTTAACTTAATTTAAAAGTAGTTAACATACCTCTTTGTGGGAATGATTCTCAAGTACAACTGCGATAAGCTGTATACTTGCGGTTAAATTTGGAGACTAAAAAAATCCCCATCAAGTTTTTGGCGCCGTTGCCGGGGAGGTGTAGTTTAATTACATTTAAATTTAAGTTTTAGATTTTGGTTGTAGATTAAATTAGATTTAGTTTATTAGATTTGATTCTGCGAATTCTCTATTTTTTATTTCAGGAATTGAGATAAATAGAGGCAAATCGATGTAAGATTTCGTTCTTCCCGAAATCGAGATTTGATTCCAACTAACAGATTTTTGCAGGATTCTTTGCGCAATAAAAAAAATTATTAGTTTAGATTTAGATTTATATTTTAGATTGCATTGCATATTTAAAAAGATTATAAGGAGAAACAATCCAAATCCAAATTAGATGAGAATTTCATCACGCTTTCTAGGCCCCACAAATCACAACTGAGCATCCGCATTGACCTACAATAATTTAAAAAATATCTAAACTTCAGCCCTAAGAACATATCACGCTCAATAGGATAAGAGGAGGTTGTAAGTAATCTAATGGGTTTCTGATTCAATCTTGAGGTGTTTAGTGACATGTAACTAGTTGCGGTTATTTAATTAAGACCCGCTATTTCGGTGATTCGTATAGCGAAACCCTCCCACTTAACTGATATCGATCTGGGCTCAAGGTTGTTAAAGAGCTGTTAGAGAATCTATCCCGCAATTTATCTCTTGGCAGTTAGGAGCGGGTCTAGTAACTTGATCTATATTTTTTGCGCATCTTTGATTGTAATTTTTAGAATCCCTAGTCATCTTAGTTTTTGCATTCAAAAAAAAGAAGAAGGGATGGCGAACATGCTAAACCAATCTTATATGAACTATGTTATCCAGTTAACCCAACACTTGCCGATCATATTAGAATGAATAGATATAAGAGGAGTTATAATTTACCTTACACCACAACCGAACCAACATTCACTCCTTCCAATTTCATAGACCAACACCAATTCCAATCATATCCATACTATGATGTTGGCCCTCCTTATGACAATATCCAATTAGATTATTATTAAGCATACCAAACTTTTCCACCGTTAGACATTGATAATGATGAGTAGACGAGATGTACATATGTTAAACAGCGGTTGGTTACAATTATGCAAGATGAAATTATGCCAATTAAGCAATCATTGACTAATGTCGAAATTCTTCTTGGCCAAATAACTACTGCAATTGCCAACAGGAAAGAGCAAGAAACCATCCCAATGCAAATCCATCCAAACCTGATTATTCCCAACAGTTTAGAACATCATAACAAACCTATTGAGGAAGTGATTGAGAATGTATAACTGAAGAACGTTTAAGTCATAAGTGTCATATGTGTCGGTATGAATTTACGTCCAAGAAATTGAGCGATATAATGAGTGCCCAATTTGTGAACCCATGTTTGAATTTTGTGGCTTAGATAAGTCTGATTTATTGGTGTATGAGGGAAGTGATGATGAGTCTCTTTCTAGTGAGTTTGAAACCTACCCTCAGAATTTTGAATTTCCAATTTGACCACCACCAACAAATTTATATGAAGATAATTTAATTGATGATACGTTTGAAATTGAGATGTTTGATTTAACTGATTGTAAAATTTTTGAGAAAGATATTTCTGATGAATTAACAGTTGCAGATATAAATTTTGAGAAAATTTTGGATATAGAAACCGTTTCTATGAAAGAAACTTGTGATTTTGATAGGGTTGGTCTCAATATAATATTTGAGGAAACTATTGATAGCAAACCCATACTTTCATTAGGAACAAATAATAAAATTTTTGAAGAAAATTTAGAGTGGGATCCTGCATTTTTAGAAAATAAAAGTCAACACATAAATCAATTTAAGGAGGAAGTGAAAGAATTGCTGGACGAGAGATTTGATAATATTTTTGAAGATGATTCACCTATTATAATAGAAGTGAATGATGAAGAGATAATTAATTTTGAAGAAGTATATTTTGATCAAAGTTTTGAGAAATTTTTTAGGAAAGAACTCAAACTTATGGATGAATTAGATTGACAAAACCATCCAATAAATTGTGAATATCCTTTTGATCTTTTAACAGTTGAATCAAACCCTCCACTACTTTCGGTCATTATTAAAACCGATCCTATTGAAAAGCAAAATGAAGTTGTGCCTTTAACTCGTATAACTGGATCACTTATTTATACTCCGCATGTTCGTGTTTTAGAATTTGATCCAATTAACCAATATTTCAACGTGATGGTATAGTTACATAATTATTTGAGATTTTCATTATTTATTTCTATACTAGTTTTTTCGGCAAAACACAGATCACAATTTTTTTTACCTACATATAAATACCATATCAATATTTTGCATATCCATTTTAGGGTGTTTATTGATTCTTACTGCTACAACTTATTTTACTACTCTTGCATAATTAAAGATAAAATTTTTGAGTGGTTAATATTAACCTATGGGTTAGTAAAAATATTGGGTAAATTATTTTTTGAGCGATTAATAATTTCGTAAATACGAGGTAGAATACAGTGTGGACACTGTTTAAAATAAGTGTGTGTGGGAGGGGTGGGGGTGGTTTTGTACATCATTTTTAGTCTTTAAAAAAGTTATTAGAAAATTTTGAAAATAGAAATAAAAAAAATGAAAAATGTATATAAAAGAGAGAGATTTTAAGAAAAATAAGAAAAAAGATGGTTAAATAGATCTAGTAATAAGTTATCATGAACCCGTTCCCAAAAGACTAGTATCATGAAGGAGTTATTAGATTTGAGAAGATATAAGTGGAGTCTATTTTTGAGTCCAAACATTTGAATGTTGATACCCTACAATATGTATATACACATATTTTGAAACTTGGGATAGTAGAAGAGACCTGTCATGCTCTTGTCTGTAATGCCCTGTTATGAAGAAAAATAAAAATTTTAATATAAAAAAAATTTGAACAATGTCTTGCAATTATCCAATTATCAAGGTAGCAAAAAAAAAAAAATTCAGCAAAGGTGCTTCATCACCTGGTGACTTAGACTAACTGGTTTGAGATCATTTGTTGTACCTTAGGTGTTGCAAGATTAGAATACTGCTATTTATACCCAATAAGTGATCACATTCGGTAATCGGTTGGTTAGTGCCTCACGAAACATTAACGGTCGCATGAAAAATGTGGGAACAAATCCATCAATTTAATCCGCTGATAAAAAAGTAATAGAGAGCTAAAGGTAAGAGTATGGGAGCTTGAATTGAATTCTACGAGTGTAGGGATGGTTTTTCACAAACGTAGGGGTATATGATCATGTATGGAAGTAAGATAGGTAGGAAAGATTTGAAGAATGATGAGGAAGTGATTTTCGGTATAGATCAAAATCTATTAAGGCATGGTTCATGACGACTGAAAATCTAATAAAGCTTAAACTCTTGTTTTTCGCATTTTTCTTATCTATTCCTATCTTTGTATATAGTTTTCATTTTCTTATTTTTTTTTCCTTTTTTTCTTTTATATGAGTAGGAATAGAAGTAGAATTTAGTTAGATAGTAGTTTAGTTCAGTTTAGAGTTTGAAACCCTAGATTTGCTCGAGAACTAGCAAAACATAAATGTGGGGGTATTTGATGGGTGTAATTTATTGCATATTTTTCTAACCCATTTATCATGTTATTGTCATATATTATGCTGTTTCGGGTATCTTTTATGAATTATTATAGATAATAAGGCTTGGATGTAAAAAGACGGAAAAATTGTGTTAAAATGAGGATTACGTGTGTACAATGGAGACTTAAGTGAATTATTCAGAAAATCAAAAGACAATTTGCAAATTTGGAACAAATTTGGGAATATCATTACAAATCAGCAAATGTTGCAACAAATAGAGATAAATCAATTATCACAACAACAAATCAGATGGAGAGACCAAATCAAATCAAAAGCAACAAATCAACCTATCTAATTATATGGCAAATTTGGGAACAATTCGGAGATCTACGCAACTATAGAAATACATAGAAATATTCAAAATTTTATGAACCCAAAAATCATCTAAATTGAAGTTAAACCACAGAAAAAATCTGGAGCCACGAAGTCAACATTCGGCGGTGGATTAACGGCCAATCAAATCAATTAGGGGCGGATCAGCGGTCGATTTTAGGTCGTTCGATGAGATTTTTTATCGGCACAATTGTCTTTCCACATATATTAATATGAGATGTGGGGTTTCGTCTTTTGAAGATTCTGAAGGCACGCAACAGTATCCAACAGAGCAATTAGTTTAGATTATCATAGTTGTTTGCAAGTAGATTCTTTTGTATCTTCTATTACTTGTTCTCCAATTCTCCTTAGCTCTATATAAGTACGTGCATAGCTTTAGAATTTCATATCTCTCTCATATCTCTCATCATTCAAGAACTAGGACTTTCAAGAGAGGGTCAACCATTGTAAATATTTTAAATTCTCAATAAAGATATTTTGTCTTCTCTTTGAATATGCGTGGCTAAACATAGCCTAGGATTTTGTTTTACTTATATGTGTGGTGGATATTTTATAAATACTTTATTTCTTGCTATTCATATCAGAATTTTGCATTATTATATCGCCCATTCTTAATCACATTATAGATAAATAGGTGCTTTTGATCCATATCTGCTAAATAGTTGCAGGTTACAGGTTCTCAGATCGTTAAAGTGAAATTCATGAAAAGACGCTACAAATGTGAGACTACGACCAACAACAGATGAATCTATATGACGCCGCCTACCAGTTCAAGGAACAAATGAAGATCAGTAGACAGTTCAATGCATAAAGCACAAGGGCAGCACAAGATTCAAGACTTCAACGCGAAGCTCACGATAAAAGTCCACATCATCTGCACTGTGGGAAATCTGGAAGAAAAAAGAAGAGATTCTGAGGAACCAAGTGAAGAAAACAGAAGAAAAAAGCAACATGAAGCAACCCTGAGAAGTTGAGCCAGAGATCTCTCAATATGGCCGCGGAACCGCGGCCAAATAGGGCTTTCTGCCGCGGAACCGCGGCCGTCCGGTGCATGTGTCGGTGCACGTGTCGGTGGGTGTCGGTGCTTTGACCCGGTTTTCTTAGGGTAGTCTTGTAATTTCATGTATGGATCAGAATGTAAACCTAGGATTTCTCCTATCTATAAATAGGAAAGCCGAAAGCCTAATTAGGCATGTTTGTAGATTTAAAATTTTAATTTCCTTGTAATCGTTGAAGAGGTCATCAATAAAGTAAGCTTTCTTTTTCTATCTTGCAATTTTTTTATCTGAATTTTAATTCCTGAAATTTCTTATCTGTTATTTATTATCTGCAATTTAGTTTTCTAATATAAAAAAATATAAAAATGAATTTGATCGTCAATTTCGTAATGAGTGAGTAATTCCTCACTTGTTAGGGTTAGAATAGGGAAGGTTTGAGAGAAGGAAATCTCTCTCACTCCTTTCCTTGCCCATATAATTTAATTAGGACTCTAGTTAATTTAACCACACACCGCTCACTACGGCACCCTATCCTACATGATAGCGGTGATTCCCTAGTTAGACCGGTTGTGGTTGAATTAACGGGAGGTTAGGGCTAAGAGCCAAGAAAGGACGGACAATGACCAAAAGGAAGAAACTAAGTTTCTTCCTAGTCGTGCTAATCCCCTTTGTTGACTATTACCCTAACACCTATATTCTTAACTGGGACATTAAAAGCAGCGAGTAGAATTCCTATTTCAAACTAACCTAATCCTAACCCTAGCAAGCCTTTAAATCATTTTAATATCATTCTTAGATCTTAAAACAAAACCTGCCAAAAATAGGACATAACTCGTTAGAACTTAAAGAAAGAACACATTTTCCCTGTGGAGCGACCCGTACTCAACCAGCTAGCTACCAAGCGACACCGTCTTGATTGCGGTATTCTTAAAATTTAAAACGCACACTAAACAGAACAACAATCAAATGGCGTCGTTGCCGGGGAAACGGTAGTTTATTTCTTTTTGTAATTTCGGGTTAATTAAATAAAAAAATATAAAAATTGGAAAAAATAAAAAAATACATAAAAAAATCATCTTGTTATTCTTGATTGGTTTTGTGTGAATTGTGCAGGAACGGAAGACGGACTGATTCAGATCTGGAGCAAGTCCAGTGAAAAAATCAATAAACAGAGGATCTGAACAGACAGAGGAGAACCACAACAGAACAGAGAAAAATTTTAGAGATCCAAACCTACCAAACTGCCGCGGAACCGCGGAGGATTCAGGCAGTTGACTGCGGAACCGCGGTCAACCCGTGACGTCAGCACTCCAATTTTTCTGTGAGTATTTTTTTGTCTTCTCTCCTAGCCTTTGCACTCCACTAAAAAATTTTCTTGCAGGGTTCTTTGCGCAAAATATTTCTCCCTCTCCAATAAATCATTTTTGTGCAGGATTCTTTACGCCGCAAATAAAATTTTTTTTTGGCAAGTGTTTTAGATTTTGTGTGTTACTGCTTTGCATTTTTAAAACGGAATCTAAGGGGCTATAACACCAATCAAGATTGGGTAGGGATTTCATTACCCTTCCTAAGACCCCAGAAATCACAAAAAGCATATGCATAACCTTTGAGCTAATTAAAAAATATCTAGACTCAGCCAATTAAGGACTGTCGCGCTCATTAAGACAGAGGAAGGTTGCGGGCATTCAGTCGTTTATATAAACCTGACTTTGTGGTGCCTAGGCTAGACAAGTGAGAAATGTAACTTTAAAAGGCCCGTTTCACGGTGATTCGTGAGCGGAACCCTCATTTTTTCACTTGTGCTTACCTGGCCACAATTGGCGGTGAAGAGGCGATTTGAGAGATATCTCACAACTTGTAGTTTTGGACCAGTTAGGAGCAATCTAGTTGACTTAGGAGATCCTAGCTTTAGGCTTGATTGTGCACGCTTAAATTGTGACTGTTTGAAAGTGTGTTGTAGTTCCGTACAAAAAATTTTGCAAATTTTTTATAAAAAACAAATATATTAAAAAAAACACAAAACAAAATTTTTACAAAAACTTGCCATTTGTCGCTAGAATTCCATTGCACCCAACGTTCATTCACATTTTTCCATTGACGTTTTCTTATCCTCACATTCTACGTTTGACAACACTACAACGCGTTTAGTGTATGTCCGGTTGGACTAGAGACACTAGCGCCCGCTTAGTCCGTGTCTCATTAGTCGCTACTGACGACACGTTCGACCCCGAAGTCGAAACTCCCTCTACTTCTTTTTCATCTTTACCTTCATCTTCACATTCATCATCTTCTAAAGAGATGTCAGGATTTAATCCTAACAACCCTTTACCTACCTCGGGACTGATTCCACCTCAACTGGGTGTGAATAACCCGCAACAACCTCCTGTTGCAGCGCCATAGCGAATCGCGCTCCAGGATCTTTTCTATCCTACCCGCTCCGCACTTCCTACTTGTCTTTCACTCCCGCCGGTTAATGGGGATAATTTCGAAATTAAGCCCCACTTCATCAATATGTTGCCCAAATTTTACGGGCTGGAATCCGAAGATGCCTATATCTTCATTAACAAATTCCATAATGTTTGTGCAATGATGAAGACCACCCATCTGTCTGATGATGCTATAAGGCTACGAGTCATTCCCTTCACTCTATGTGACCTAACTGAAAAGTGGCTATATAGTACAGCATCGCATTCCATAAACAGTTGGGAAGAGTTTGTTAAAACTTTTCTTAAAAAGTTTTACCCACATTACAAGACCGCGAGAATTTGCAATGAAATTATCCAATTTTCCTAGCTTCCTTCCGAACCTTTTTGGAAGTGTTTCGAACGATTTAAAGACCTTCTTGTTCAGTGCCCTCATCACGGTATTGAGATATGAAAACTTTACCAAACTTTATACGAAGGACTGAACCCAGCAACTAAGCAGTTGCTGGAAACCACTTGTCAAGGTTACTTCCTAACCAAATCTGACGAGGAAGCTTGGCAATTTCTCGACGATCTTGCTGAACAAACACTTCAGTGGGAAAGCACTAGACAGACCACTTCGTCTACTTCATCAATTTCCGCTGGTCCGTCTAGGGCAGGTGTTCATCAACTTGATATGTCAATTGCAATGAAAGCCGAAATGGCCGCAATTACACGAAAATTAGAAGCAATTGAGAGCAAATTCTCATCGCTTTCTCCTGCCCCTGCTTTACCCCCACGCACTATATGCGCTTGTTGTTCGGATCCATCCCATTTGACTGAAGAGTGTCCTTACAACCCACCTGCGCAAGGACAAGATCAAGTCAATGCTGCCTTTCAGCAAAGACAAAGAAATGATCCATACTCTTCAACTTACAATCCTGGTTGGAGGAACCACCCCAATTTTGCTTGGAATCAAAATCAACAACAATTCTAAGGCAACAACAATTTCCAGAGGCCTCCTCCTCAACAACAAGCCCCTCAACAAACTCAATATCAACCTTTCCAACCCCAACCTTACCAAAATCAAACGAACAATTTTGCACCAAACAACTCTTTTCCTCAAAACAATTTTGTTCCACCAAATAACGATAAGGTTTCCTCGCTAGAACGAAGTCTGGATGCGTTTTTAAAACAATCTACTCAATCCTCAGCCAACATCCAGTCTTCCATTCAGTCTTTGGTGCAACACACTGCATCACATAGGCAAAGCATCAAAACCATTGAAGCCCAAATTGCACAACTGAATGCTGCTTTAAGCGAGCGAGAGAAGGGAAAGCTTCCATCTCAACCACTGCCAAATCCTGGTCACCCACAAAATGCACATGTTGCTCATGAACAACAAAACCATAATGTGAGTGTCATGACTACATTGAGATCTGGAAGGACGTTGCACAATAATGTTGGCACTAATGATGACACCCCGGCCGCCGATTCTTCTTCTTCATCTTCTTCATCTTCAGAGCCTGTTCTCCATTCTTCACAAGGCTCTAATTCTTCTACTGCTCCGAACGGGTCCACATCTCACTCCACGAAAACACCAGCACTGGGATCCGTTCCAACTCCGCAATCTCCTCCACAAACATTGGACTCAACCAATTTTCAAAATATTCCATTTCCAAACAGGTTGAGATCCAATAAACCAAATCCACAAATGGAGAAGATTGTGGAGTTATTTAAATAGGTTAGCATTAACATCCCTCTCTTGGATGTAATCCAACAAGTCCCGTCTTACGCAAAAATCTTGAAGGACTTGTGCACCAAGAAGAGGAAATTACAGGTACCTAAGAAAGTTTTCTTGGCTAGTGCAGTAAGTGATACTCTTACCCAACCTTTACCTCAAAAACGAAAAGACCCTGGCTGTTCTACAATTTCAATAACTATTGGGGATAAGAACATCAACCGCGCACTATTATATCTTGGTGCCAGTGTTAACCTGCTTCCTTATTCAATATATGAGCAATTAGGCGTTGGAGAGCTGAAACCCACAAACTGTACTCTCCAAATGGCCGACCGATCCATCATCCATCCTAGGGGTGAGTTAGAGGATGTGTTGATTAAAGTAGGGGACTTTATATTCCCCGTTGATTTCATTGTTATGGACACACAGCCTGTAGCTAACCCTCGGAGTCAAATTTCGGTGATACTCGGTCGACCATTCCTTGCAACTTCTAATGCGGTGATCAATTGTCGAAATGGTTTAATGAACCTATCTTTTGGAAACATGACAATTGAACTCAACATTTTTAAGTTGGAGAATCAGCCCTCCGAACCTAATGCTAATATACTTGATGTTTGCTCAATCCAAGAGATCACCCAGGAGGACTGTGAGTTCGAGAAATTTCTGTTCGATCACAGCAATTTTGACGCCACTAGTGCCTTCCTCCTTGAATCTGATACCATTTTCATGCCCGATAATGACTACGAGTATTTCACTTTCTTGAACGATCTTGACCATTCACCACCCGAGTTTGAATCCTTTGAATTTTCTGATGAGTTAGCAAAACCATCCGACTCGGTTGCTTACACTCGTTTTGAACCTCTGTTGGAATCCTTCGAGTTTGAGACAATTTCACCAATTTTACCTTTAATTGTTTTAACTCCAACACTCGAACTCAAGCTATTACTGTCTCACCTTAAATACGCATACTTAGGTAAGAATGAGACCCTTCCTGTTATCATCTCGGCTTCTCTAGCCCCCGAGCAAGAGAAAGCCCTTTTAACGGTCTTGCAAAGCAATCGGCAAGCTTTTGGCTGGACTATGACGGACATCAAGGGGATAAGTCCCCTAATTGTTGAACATCATATTCATATGATGGATAATGCCAAGCCAGCAAGGGATCCACAGAGACGACTCAACCCAGTCATGAAGGAGGCTGTTAAAAAGGAGATCGTAAAATGTCTTGATAGTGGTATCATTTACCCTATCTCTGATAGCCAATGGGTTAGCCCCATTCACATTGTCCCAAAGAAATCGGGCATGACGGTCATAACTAATGAGGCGAATGAGTTAATACCTACTCGCACCCAAACTGGATGGCGAGTATGCATCGATTATAGAAAACTCAATGCCGCGACACGGAAAGACCACTTTCCATTACCTTTTATTCACCAAATGCTAAAACGATTGGCTGGGCATGAATTTTATTGCTTTTTGGATGGCTACTCCGGCTATAATCAAATTCCCATCGCCGAAAAGGACCAAGACAAGATCACTGTTTCCCCCAATCAGAGCAAAGCTCTGTTTTAAAGAATGAAGCGACGCTTCTGCTTCTCCCAATCAGAGCAAAGCTCTGTTCAGATTCCAAGACTGGAAATGAAGCGACGCTTCTGTTCCCCCTAATCAGAGCAAAGCTCCATTTAAAAACTTAAAAGTTAAAACTGAAGCAATGCTTCAGATCACTTGCGCTCTGCGCTGCGCGCCACGTGTCGAACACAGGCGCGCTAGCGCAGTTGCGCCACGTGTCAAACGCAGATGTGCTTTTAAATAATAAATTATTAATCAATCAGAATTAAAATTCTAGAAAGATCTTTCCAATCTTATTAAAATAAGAAGATTATCTTCTGTAAAACAGAGGCCTTAGGATCAAAGATCCAACGGCGGAGAAATATCCCCAGATCCATCAGAGAAAAATCTCTGTAACTGACTTACCAAATCAATTGGCCCTATATAAAGGCCCCTAGACTCCAAGTCTCAGACATAGATATACAGAAGAGAGAACCCTCTGCAAAAACTTTGAGAAAAACTCAAAGAGAAGGAAAGGCAAGCCTTTGAAGAAAGAAGATCATCTTCTTCATCTTTAAAGGTACATAATTTAATTCTTGAAGAACAGAGATGAAGACATCTCACAAAAAGAAGAATTTTCTTCTAAAAAGATCAAAGATCTAAGAACAAGATCAAGATCTTCAATAAAAAAAGAAAAAGATCAGAAAGATCCAATCATAAAAATTTAAAGAAGTAATTTACATCATTCTTAGATCTTTTGATCTATATAAAGGCACAGCCTTTTGATGAGAATAAGAACTTTGGTTCTTGAATCTTGAGGTAGAACCTCTTTTGAGAGAACAAAGAACTTGTTCTTTGATCTTAATTTGATCAAGATGCGCTCTGCGCTATTGAACAGTGCGTTGCACTTTTGAAATGCGCCTTTGCACTTATTGAATTGGTGCATTGCGCCAGAACGCGCCACGTGTCAACCACAGAACAATCTACGCTTTGCGCTTCAAAATATAGCGCACTGCACTCTTTGGCTGGCGCACTGCACCAGAGCGCGCCACGTGTCATTCACTGGCGTAGCGCACTGGCGCAGCGCACTCAGAAAGCACGTTGCGCTAACATACTTGCGCTTAGCGCAGAGCGTGACACGTGTCACCTTCGCATGCGCTAGCGCATTATGCTCTTTAACTGGCGCAAAGCGCCTGACAAGTCACGTGGCGCACTATCAGACCACCATAAATGCTATGCATTATTAAAGGGCAGAGCCCAAGTAAAGGTCTAACAGACCAAATATAAATACTATACATTTAATTACAGAGCCTAATTCTATGCATTATAAAGGGCAGAGCCCAAGTAAAAGCCTAATAGGCAGAGCATTAATAAAATGTTGAACATTTTCAACTGGACTTAGCCCAATTCTGGCCGTAAGTCCTCAATACAAATTGAACTGTGCACAACTGCTCTCCCAATCAATTTACACCCTGTTCGAGGGTACATCTCTTTACTCCTCTGACATCTGTCGTTGTAATCCTTCAACATCGTCAGATAGGTGACGGGTCCTGACAACCACACACTGTTACGGACTGTGGGGTCCTTAAACTCATGGACTATGATGTCCTTAACCTCGACCGTGATGTCTTAAAACTAATACCGGACTATGATGTCCTTAACCTTGACCGTGATGTCTAAAACTAAGATCGGACTGTGAGGTCCTTAAGCTCATGGACTATGATGTCCTTAATCTCGACCGTGATGTCTTAAAACTAATACCGGACTGTGAGGTCCTTAAACTCATGGACTATGACGTCCTTAATCTTGACCGCGATGTCTTAAAACTAACATTGGACCGCAATGTCCTTAAACTACTTATCGACCGCAATGTCATTAAACTAAACAATAGAGCCCAATCGTTCTCTTGTCGGATCTAAACGATCCCGTTAAGTCGATCTTAGTCTAAAATTAGACTAACGTGTCCTTAACAAACGTTTAAGTTGATCTTAGCCTCAAATAAGGCTAACGTATCCTTAAACACAACCCCCCAAACCCAAATCTAAGAAAGATACGGATTTGGACTAATCTACGTCCTACGGGCGACAGCATAACTTAGTCTCCGTATACAATCCACGGGCAACCAAACACAAAAAAAACACCCACGACACGAAGTGACCATATGGAGAAGGAGAAAGTTGTTACCGCGATGCGGTAGCGTAATTAACTGCAGGGGCTTGCGTCTATAGGGAAGAGCGTCCCCACAATCAAAAACCCCTTAAGCGAGGGGGAATTTGACGAAGTCTGCTACATCGGCCGCATCCGTTTACACCTTCGATACACGGTGCCATAAATCAACTTGGCATCTTCGGAGAGGTGGACGGATAGTACTAATTAGCATCTGCCCCGAATCTCAGGCAAGAAGGACCCGCGCGGTCGCGTCCCCGTTGTTCGGAGGGGAACAGATTCTGGCACGCCCGGTGGGACCTTTTCCTCTTTCCACTCCACACTTCATGTGTCGTATTCGTGAACGAATCGCGGTTTGTTAATGGTTGCTCTTGGGTTTCAAGTTACTAAGATTTGGTTTCTGGCTTGGAGCAGAACGCAAAACAGCAATGGCATTCACCTGCTCGAAGTGTTCCAACTGCAGCTGTAACTCGCGTCCTGCCTCAACTGGGAGCATAACCTACGGGCCACAAGCGGCTTCTCTGTTCACGATGCCCGTGGAGCAGATTACTCAAGCCACCACAGGGCTATTTTTCGGAACCATGCTTCCGCCGACGAGCTTCACTGCTCCCGTGCCCGTACCAGAAGCTCCCAAGAAGTCGATCTTCAATCGACTTACAGTCATTGTGGCCCCTCTCAACGGGTCGTCCAGCACCGGCGCCTCAGTCTTCTCCAGATTGGGCCAAAATTCCTGTGGGCCCACAATGAAGCTTGCAATCCCAGAGAAGGTTATTCCGAAGAGAGTAACTAACCCTGCTCCCGAAGTCGTCAAGGCGGCTTCTCTTGCCAAGGGGTCGGACTTTACAAGACTGACTGTCCCAACTCCCACTCCCGCTCCTGCTACTCAAAAGACATCAGTCTTTAACAGGCCGACACTGGCAACAGCCCTTCACCTGAGCAGGGGGCAAGACAAGGCCATCCCCGTCACCGAGCCAACTCCATCAGCTCGACATGCTCGACGTCGCCACTGGCGTCGAGTGAGGAAGTCAGGAGGCAACTCCCCTTCTGGGCTAACTCCACCAGCCCCGACGGCGTAAATTAATGCTGCTGTTCCAACCGGGAACAGCTTTGAGCTGTTGAATAAGGTGTGTAGGAATTCTCCTACCGCTGTACTGAAAATGTCTCCTCCTCCGCTGGAGAAGGCTACGGAAGCAAAAGCCAGAACGGTCCCCGCAGCAGTTGTCCTCCAAGATCTACAAAGTCTGGTGGCAGGTTCGAGATTCGGTGATCGATCCAAATTTCTCCCGCTAGCACAAGAAACTGAAGGTTCAACAGGAAGTAAGCCATCCTGCCAAGCCGCGGAAAGCTATCTGGGGGCCCACCGCGGCGGCCCCCTCAACTCCTACCGTTCATAAGAAAAGAAGGCCGGAGAAGACCCCCATGCCTGCAACAAACGTTAGAGGCACTGAGCCCAAACGCCCTAAGTCTGGGGGCATAACGGTCCATACCGTTTACATGGCATCTGGGAAGGAGGAAAGCCACGCTTCTACAGGTCACCCACCACCCACCCGATCCATCACAAGAGCCCAGGAACAACAGCAGCAGAAGCTCCAGGAGATGCTGACTGCGATGGTCGCGCTCACCGGACCAAAAGAAAGACCGGAGGCGTCATCGGAGCAGCGTCGCGAACACAAAACTGATGCTGAATTCCTTCGAAGAATGCTCGAGAAGAAGGATAAGGAGGCTGCGGAACAAGCGGCCAATATAAAACAGATGGCTCTTCTGTTCCAAGACATGATCGGCATGATGATACAGCCGGATCCCCCAGCTGAAGACCCTCCAATTATTATTGAAGATGACAGAGGGGAGACGTCGAACCCTCCTTCGGCTCTTTCAACAGCCAAGGAGGAAACCTGATTGTTCTCGAAAGAGTGTGTTTTTAGTTTAACCGCAATCAGAACGGTGTCGCGCGTAGCTAGACCGAGATGAGTACGGGTCGTCCTCTGGGAAACGTGGAACATTTTATTTTTACTTTAGATGTGTTGAAAAAAGAGAGGAGGAATAAAGAATTTTGTGAAAGGTTTCTAGATCTACTTTAATGTAAAATATAGATCTAGATTATTTTAGAGATTTAAATAATATAATAATAGGGCATGTAGGGTTCGTTAGGATTTAGTAGTTATGGAAGATTAATTAAAAGTTACCCTTTTTATCCATTAATAGATTTAGAACTAGAACGACGGTGATGCGTATAGATTAGGGTTTCTGGAGGGAAAAGGAATCCCACTCGTAACCCTTATCTCGACACGGAACTCCGTTCATTATCTAGCCTTTACCAAAACAATCATTAATCTAATCTCTAATCGCGGTCGGAACTAGCAAGGAATTTCTAGCGCGCCCGATTAGGATGTTAATGATTATTTTTATAAAGTTCCTAAACTTTATAGGACTTAAAAAGGGTTTAATTATTTTCATCGCCCATTAACCTACCCTAATCCTACGAACCCTAACAAGCGGAGAATTACTCGCGCATGTTGGGAGAAAAAGAGATGGAAAGAAATTGCATTATTAAACTACGAAGAAATAGAATAAGAAAAAGAAAGCTACCTTTATTAATCAACAAAATTCATTACACTTGAATCCTTAGAAAATGATTACAAATCTAGTTGCTTCTCGATCTCTTCCAAGGAGGTAGATGAACAGTTGATGATCAGCCTGGATGCGTGAGCCGTCTTGGACTTCGTGATCTCGTCGGCTTGATACCTTTTCCAAGAGGCTCTCGGTGCCTTTTTATAGTGAAAACCCAGAATCTTATTGTTGAAAAGTTGGTAAAATTCAGCAGTAATCAATCTCCCAAAATCTTGCATTCCAACTCCTCATTATTGCGGCGGATCCGCGGCCCAAAGGTGTGTCTGGCCGTGGATCCGCGCTCAAGGGATGTGATCAATTGCTTATTTTTCTTGGGCTTTCATCTGGTGACATGTGGCAATCCTAGGCATCTTCAGAATCTGAAAATCTTTTCTCTGTTGCTTCCAGACTTGGTCTCCAAGTTTGCTTCTTAATTTGGCAAGATTTCTTCAACAAATTGATTTGTTTGTTAAATCCTTCATAACAACTTGGAAATATTCTGCACAACAACTCAAATAAGATTTTAGTAGACTTTGTTCTACTAGGATTAGATCAATAATATTATTTGCATACATTTTCCTACCAAATGATAATTAAAATATATTAACACATGGAAAATAATGTTTTTACACATAAACCCTCATATGTATAATATATTATAATATAGTCCTTTTTTAATATGAAAATGGTAGGAAAAATGTAATACAAGTGTGCAGTTTTATCAACTGAACAAATACCCCCAAACTTATCTTTGATCGTCCCGAGCAAACTAGTTTATTTAAGAGGAGAAAAAGAAAAAGAGAAAACTAAGCACACTTTCGTAGGCAGACACGATTGCACTGAGCACGTGCAACAAGCCGTTAAACCTCTAGGTGTCCCTAGTAGGAGGAGTGTTGTCTCCTGAGGGTTTTCAGCGGATTACACCCACAAAATCCTATAACAAAAGAGAGATGGTGAAATTTACATATAAATATAAGAACCATAAAAGAAAGGCCTTGAAAAGAAGAGTTTCCAACTATACTAGCTTTTCAGTTGTCATGAGCCCTATCTTAATAGTCATGAAAAAATGTTAGAAATCACATCATCTCTCAATAAAACATCGTCTTTATTCTTCATTCCTACCTTTCATCCAAACATTGATCATATAACCCCACGTGTGTGTAAAGAACATCCCTACACTCGGAGAATTCAATTCAAGCTATCATACTCTTGTCCATCTACCTTAGTACTTTTTAATTTGATGAATATTAAGATTTGCTCACACATTTTCATGCGACCGTTAATACTTCTTGAGGTACTAACCGACCGATTACTCAAGTGCTTGCTGATTCGGTGATAGTATTTTCCTCGTCTTGCACCACCTAAGGCTTAGCAGTGACTCCCAGACCAGTTGGCCTTAGGGCACTAGGTGAAGAGGCACCCTCGCTATATTTTTTTATTGCTGCCTTGGCGATACAAAACCAGTGTTCATTTTTTTCTTTTCACCATTTTTATATTTTCTTCATTTTTTCATTTCCTTCATACTTTGGCTTTTAGACAAGAGCATTTCAAGGTATCCTCTACTATCCCGAGTTTCAAGACGTGTGTAAGTGCAAATAGTAGGGTATCAACATTCAAATATTTGGCTTCCAGAATAGAAACTATTTTTCAGACTTATTTTTATCCTCAGATTAGTGACTTCCTTCATCTTACTAACCCTTGGGACAACAGCTCATAACTACTTATTACTAGTTCGTTTAAGAAAACTTCTAATTTTCTTGGTTTTCTTAAACTATTCCTATCTTTTGGATCTAATTTTTCACTTTCTATTCTTTTGTTATAAAAGAAAATTTTTGAAATTTTTTTTTTTGAAAATATTGTGTTTATGCAAAATATGATGCAAATTGATGTGTAAATAAGCACAAACCTCCCCCAAACCTGTTTACAGCAGTGTCCTCACTGATGTCATCCGTTAAGCTCAAAAACCTGTAGACTTGGGAGGAAATTATTAATAGGGGAAAGAATATATGAAAGTGAAAATTCTCCCCCAAACTTATTTTTGGCTCACAAATTTGAGGACAAAAGTTATGTTCAAGAGCCAAAAATATACCCCCCTCAAACATGAGTTAGACAATACGAAGCATTTTAAGAGGGGGTGAGTCATTTGGTCAAAGTAAGGCTTTACAAAGACCAAAAGTTAACACCAACCATTCAAAGATTTTATCAGTATAGTGTATAGGTTGGTGGAAGAATGTGTTGTATCGACTCAAGAAAAAGTGGGGAAGGCATAAGAGGTGGTCTGGAAAGGGTTTGAAATTAGAGAAAAGAAAGAATGAGGATGAATGTGAATGATTAGAAAGAAGGAATGGTGACGGTTCAACCTCTAGAGGTGGAGATTGATCAATCACAAAATCCGTATTGTTTAAAAATTCAAGTTCGTCAGCAAAAAGTTCTTCAAAACTTTTATCAATGGTGTGATTGAACATTTTGCTGTCAAAGAGTTTTATGCCAGAATTTATTCTACTTGATTCATAAAAAATCACTGAGGTAGAGGACTCGAAAAACTCATCTACCTCTTTTTCAAAAATATCCAAATCAAGTTGAATTTCTGATATTATTGAACTTGAATTAACAGATTGTGATTTATCAAAACTCACTGAAACTATAGGAACAGAAGAAGAACTGGAGAAAGTAGAAGGTGAAATGGGTAAACAAATTGGTATGTCGAGTGTTGCTGAACCAGATGTGGAAGATGGAGGCTGTATTTCGGTCTGAACTTCGGGTATACCATTATCATCAACTTCAAGACATATTTGGGGTTCGGAAAGAATTAAAGGCTCAAGATGATGACCATAAGGAAGTGAAAGGATTTGATGAATTGGTGGGCCAAAATCATCCAAAATTTCGGGTTCATCAATCAAAATATCCCCAACGTCAATCACCTCATTCAAGTGAAGGTTAAAATTCTCAAACTCCTCATCAAAAGCATGGTTTTCAATCGGTTTTGGTTCAAGAGTGGAGGTGTAGAGATCACAAGGGTTGGGTATGGTTTCACTTGAAAGGGACCCTTCACAGTTGGGTAAATCAAACACTACAAAGTCACACAACTTATCAGTCATTCTATTTGGTGTACTTGATGAATATATGAAAATGGAGTTGTGGATTTCAGTTTGGAGGTACAGTTCTGTCTTACTACCCAAATCCTTCATAATTTGGTTCGACATTTCCATAAATTTTTCTAATGTCTGCTCCAGACTAGTCTTGGGCTGATAAGGGGTTTCAGTATAAGATTGAAATTCCTGTGGATAATTAAAACTCCCAAATGACTGATTAGAAGAACTGTCTAGAGTAGGTGGAAAAGTCGGATTGGATTGATAGGAATAGAATGGTTGCGGAACTTGGGTAGGAGTAGGATCAATATTATGATAAGAAGAATATTGATATGGGTTGGTTGGTTGGCTATTTTCAACAGACATCTTATATGCCACAAACCGCATATCAAACTCTTCTCCGGACAGTGGTGGTGATGGTTGATATTGGTCCGGGTTGAAACTTTGGCCTCTAGATCTAGCTATGTGCTCAGCAATAGACATTCGTCTAGGGGCTTCCTCACTCTGGGTATGAACTGAAACAGGTGTAGGATTAGGATATGGTTGATAAGACCTAGACTGAGGTGGCCAACTGTTTCTTCCTGCTTGTTCTATATGATCTCTTAAGGACATGGAAGAGCCGGACGGTATACCGAAGGGATTTCGAAAACAAGAGATATCTGGTTGTGGACAGCAAAGCTCGGCAAGTGTTCTTCTGTTTAGGTCACCCATTATAAGAAGAGAAGAAGGGGGAAGGGGTAAAAAGGAGAGAAAGTAATTGGTTTGTTTTGAAAAATGACGGATTTAGACAAATCACAAAAAATGCACAACCCTAGAACTATGGTTACCTAGGTCCAGTCTCTAGACCGCTCCTAGACTTCCAAAGGACAAACCGCAGGATAAATCCTCTACCGCCTCCGTACTACCCTTGTAGCCAGGTAAGTGCCAGGTAAGTGGGAAGGAACCACGTCGTGGGCCTAATTAAAAACCACTAGCCTTTGTCATACTTACCTAGGCACTACAAAAGTAATGCGGATAAACGATAGATTACCCACGACCTTCCTCTGTCCTTATTGAGCGCGACAGTCCTTAGAGTCTGGTCTAGATATTTTTTAAATTAATGAAGGGTTGATCTATATGCTTGGTTTATGATTTGTGGGGCCTAGGAAGGGTGATGAAATCCCCACCTAATCTTGATTTGGTCCTTGCCCCTTAAAGATCCGTATTAAAATATGCAAAAACAAACCGAAAAACAAAACTTTGCAAAAAGATTTTTGGGCGGCGATATTTTGCAAAGAATCCTGCAGAAAATAGATTTTATTGGATTTTAGAGGAGAGAGAAGGGAGTTAGAATCTTACCAGAGAAGTGTCAACCCTAGATCTCCTGTTTCCTTAAGTCAGTGACTCCAGATTTCCTCGCAAAAATTCACACAATAATCGTTAAATATACAATTTGCAGTTTTGTTTTAATAATGATATGACTCGTCTAAGAATTCAACACAAATAGTAAAAAAAAAAAATTACGCACGTTTCCCCGGCAACGGCGCCATTTGATTGTTCTCGAAAGAGTGTGTTTTTAGTTTAACCGCAATCAGAACGGTGTCGCGCGTAGCTAGACCGAGATGAGTACGGGTCGTCCTCTGGGAAACGTGGAACCTTTTATTTTTACTTTAGATATGTTGAAAAAAGAGAGGAGGAATAAAGAATTTTGTGAAAGGTTTCTAGATCTACTTTAATGTAAAATATAGATCTAGATTATTTTAGAGATTTAAATAATATAATAATAGGGCATGTAGGGTTCGTTAGGATTTAGTAGTTATGGAAGATTAATTAAAAGTTACCCTTTTTATCCATTAATAGATTTAGAACTAGAACGACGGTGATGCGTATAGATTAGGGTTTCTGGAGGGAAAAGGAATCCCACTCGTAACCCTTATCTCGACACGGAACTCCGTTCATTATCTAGCCTTTACCAAAACAATCATTAATCTAATCTCTAATCGCGGTCGGAACTAGCAAGGAATTTCTAGCGCGCCCGATTAGGATGTTAATGATTATTTTTATAAAGTTCCTAAACTTTATAGGACTTAAAAAGGGTTTAATTATTTTCATCGCCCATTAACCTACCCTAATCCTACGAACCCTAACAAGCGGAGAATTACTCGCGCATGTTGGGAGAAAAAGAGATGGAAAGAAATTGCATTATTAAACTACGAAGAAATAGAATAAGAAAAAGAAAGCTACCTTTATTAATCAACAAAATTCATTACACTTGAATCCTTAGAAAATGATTACAAATCTAGTTGCTTCTCGATCTCTTCCAAGGAGGTAGATGAACAGTTGATGATCAGCCTGGATGCGTGAGCCGTCTTGGACTTCGTGATCTCGTCGGCTTGATACCTTTTCCAAGAGGCTCTCGGTGCCTTTTTATAGTGAAAACCCAGAATCTTATTGTTGAAAAGTTGGTAAAATTCAGCAGTAATCAATCTCCCAAAATCTTGCATTCCAACTCCTCATTATTGCGGCGGATCCGCGGCCCAAAGGTGTGTCTGGCCGTGGATCCGCGCTCAAGGGATGTGATCAATTGCTTATTTTTCTTGGGCTTTCATCTGGTGACATGTGGCAATCCTAGGCATCTTCAGAATCTGAAAATCTTTTCTCTGTTGCTTCCAGACTTGGTCTCCAAGTTTGCTTCTTAATTTGGCAAGATTTCTTCAACAAATTGATTTGTTTGTTAAATCCTTCATAACAACTTGGAAATATTCTGCACAACAACTCAAATAAGATTTTAGTAGACTTTGTTCTACTAGGATTAGATCAATAATATTATTTGCATACATTTTCCTACCAAATGATAATTAAAATATATTAACACATGGAAAATAATGTTTTTACACATAAACCCTCATATGTATAATATATTATAATATAGTCCTTTTTTAATATGAAAATGGTAGGAAAAATGTAATACAAGTGTGCAGTTTTATCAACTGAACAAAACCATTTCTAAGGCTGCCCTGGATGACTATATTGCTCAGCAAATAAGAGTTCACCAGGCAAATGAGGCAGCCGACCAAGTTGTAAAAACAGGGCGACCATATCCGAGCTGGTATGATCAGATAAAATACCCGCCGGGCTACATGATTCCGAAATTCCATGTCTACAAGGGGACAGGCAATCCCCATCAACATGTTGCCCAGTTCAGGGCTCTTTGTGGCAACACCGGCGGCGATGATAAGCTCTTGCTTCGCCAATTTGTCGGCAGTTTATCGGAGACGGCATTTGAATGGTACTCCGAACTTCCAAATGACTCCGTCAAAACTTTCGCAGAAATGCAGTTGTTGTTCACCCAGAGATTTGCAAGTGCTAGTGAACGCACCCCAATAACGACGTTGATTAATGCAAGAGTGAAGCCGGGCGAAACTTGGGTTCAATATGCAATCCGATGGCGGAACTTGTGGTCGAAGTGCGAACAGCGCGTCGAAGAAGCACCAGCGGTGGGCATGTTCGTGGGCACCCTAGACCCTCATACAACTATTTCACAGTTCATGATGTTCTTTAAACCGACCACGTTCCAAGCTTTAATCGATAAGCTAGCCCAGATGGATCAAATGGGTCACAGACCGTTTCCCCTGAAGCCGAAACCTCGGAACGACAAGGGTAAAGGGAAGGCGACCTTCGTCGCGAACACCCAACAACAGCCCAGTGCCCTAAAGCTAGCAGATCAACTGGAAGAGAGACGACACTATTACAATGAGAAAATGAAGCGCCCTTACTCATTCCCGCAGGATAAAACGAAGAGGCTGTTCGAGCTGGCTATGCGCAACAGGCTTATCAGTTTGCCGAATCCCAGGCGACCGCCGCAATTCAGCGAAGTGAATAATCCCAATTACTGCCCTTACCACCAAACGGTAAGTCACCCGATCGAGAATTGCTTCATCTTTAAGGGATGGATCGAGGATCAATACCTACAAGGCAAGTTTGCGCTGTCCGAGAAGTGGAAAGTGAGCCCACCACAACCGCATACTTCTAAGAAGACAGACACACCGGGGGCAACTTGTTCTTTTGTTGAAGAAGCTCCATGGGAGGTCGTATTTTCAGCCAAAACCAAAAGGATGCTGAATGATCTTCAGACATGCCCGGCGATCAAATGGAAGAATCCGTTAGAACCTGAGATCATCGAGGGGATACTGAAGCCGCGCCCAACTCCAAAGATTGGTGGTGATGGCCCAAGCACTCACACCCGGCCGTCAAAATCTTCAAAGAAGAAGAAGAAGAAATCCAAAAAGGCCGTGAAGCCTGGCGACAAGCGCACGGACTTACAGAAACAGATCGACGCGCTGGAGGAGTATAATCAGAAGGCGCGGACTCCAATCACGCTTCAAGAGTTCCTCGGCCATGTCCTTGAGGACGAAGATGATGGAGAAGACTCGTCGGATGGATCTGAGGAGTACGTGGCAAGTTGTCACGTAATCTCTCACTCGTCTACGGACGATGAAGAAGCTCCTTGCACAGAGAGACCGGGGGCAGGTCCCGAGCCGAAACTCCTATGGCCGTCAGACGAAATGATCGACGCCTTCCTGAATGAGATTCATCTAAAAAGTAAAGCCAATCAGGAGCGTGAGATGGCCATATTTGAAAAAGCCAAACGCCGGCGACTGGACGAAAGAGTCGAGGCACTCCCGCCGAATCAAGGAACATCCGTTGCGGATAAAAACAAATTCAAGACAAGGAAAAGGTTTGCTAAAGCCATATCAATGGGAATGAAGCTACCACCCTCCGAAGGAAACTCTCCCGATGAAGCAAAGATACATCCTAGCTACTGCTTATATCATCAAAAGATTTTGCACCCCACCGAAGAGTGCAATGCTTTTAAAAGATGGTGGCAGGGATATGTTGCTCACCGGCAACATTTTAAGCGGATGAAACGCAAAACTCAGCGGGAGCAAAGAAGTGCGACTGAGGAGAATAAAAGAGACACCGGTAACTGTCGCATGGTCAACACCGGGGGATCGCAAATTCTCACTTTCGGAAGCGACTCTGACGAAGAAATAGCTCTTGGTCCCCTCTTTAAAGAATCCACATTGGGGAAGGAGGAAGAACCGAAGGCCTGTGAAAACATCCAACTGCGCAATCGCACGCTTCCAGAAAAGAATCTCGGATCTACGAGTAAAAAAGATAAGGGAAAAGAAAAGGTCTCCGAGGATATCGCCCTGGATGACCAAGTCATAAAAGAACTGACCGCCAAGGACCCGCCAAAAAAGAGTAAGGTGGACTATAACGTTCTGGCGCACTTGAGGAAGTTACCCTCGCAGCTCAGTATTCTCGACGTTCTTCTACTATCCAAAGAAGCGAGAGATTCATTGATCAAGGCGCTACAAGAGACAGAGCAATTCCAAGCTTTTCTCGCCGAAGAAAAGATGAAGGACGAGCTGGAGGAAGTACACACAGCCGATATCACCTTCGGCGACGAAGATCTCCTCCTTGGGACGTGCGAGCACAACCGTCCCCTCTATGTCTCAGGGTACTACCACGATATAAAAATAGGCAAAATCCTGGTCGACAATGGGTCTTCCGTCAATCTTTTCAACGTGCGAGTGTTGAAGAAAATCTGCATGAGCGTCCAGCATCTCGCTCGTGATAAAATCACCATCTCTGGTTTTGACTTCCAGTCATCGCGGACTCTCGGGTCTGTGATATTGACATTACGATTCGGGCTACTTGTCACGGATATTAAATTCTATGTCATCGACGCCAAGACATGCTATAACGCTTTGCTCGGCCGGCCTTGGTTACACGAGTACAACATCATCCCTTCTACACAACATCAGTGTGTGAAATACTTTAAGGATGGTCTCGAGTATACCGTAACAGGAGAGCTGAATCCATTCTCCGTGAACGAAGTCCGCAAGTACGAAGATACAAAATACTTTTTGCCAGATTTCGAGGACACAGAGAGATGTCGCAAGCCGGAGAACAAAGCTATCACCACCATTCCCGTTTTCGGGAGTGATACTGAGGAAGAAGAAGAGATAGTTTATTCAGGCCCACCCCAGTACGACAAGCCGGGACCGTCCGCTCCTATAGTGATCTTTGGTAGCGACTCGGAAGATGAGGTCCATGCTATATTCTCCGCTCGGCTTTCAATACAAACATTCGCTGACGAATAGCAAAGTTTGCAAATCGCCATGGTTCCGCCCAAACATCATAAAGAACTAGACGTGCTTGATACCTACAGTGTGGAAGAGCTGCAGACGTTCTATGTCCCTGTTTCCTGATTTAAAATCAGGAAAGCCTAAAGAAGAGGCATCACGTGCTAACACGTGACCAGCAGTCACGTGTTGGCACGTGACATTTAAAAGCAGCGGCAAAGGTACATCAGTTCCCAGATCGAATCAAGAAAAAGGCTTCAGAAAAGGTCACATGCTCACACGTGACCAGCAGTCACGTGTTGGCACGTGACATTTAAAAGCGGCGGCAAAGGCACAGAAAAGGTCACGTGCGGGCACGTGACAGCTGAACAGCGGCTAGGAGACAAAGCGCAGAGAACAGAGGAAAGCTCGTTCCAAGGGGGTCACGTGCCTACACGTGACCATGGGTCACGTGGCCACACGTGACCAAGGGTCACATGGCCACACGTGACTGGCTTTCAAAGCCTATTTATTTAACATAATCAAATTCTGAAGAGATCATTCAAATCTTTCCAAAGGAAAATGATTATTTGGAACCGATTGGACTAAAGATTAAAAGGTGATTAAATATCACCTATCTAGAGAAAAATCTTGAACTTGGAAAGATTTCCCCTTAAAATCTAACCGGAATAACAAAGGAATATCTTTGGATTTAAAATCCAATGGTGAATAAAATTCACCTAATAATCCAAAGGTTCAAACGAATGGTGAATACAAATCAAATCTCTCAATGAAAGATTCACCAAAACTAATTGATTCTGCTTCTTCTCCTATAAATAGGAGCCAAGAGACACACGATATAGAGAGATCGAGACATAGAGAGAGAGAAAGATAGAGCTTTGAGACTCTGGAAGAATTCGATCTTCTGCAGAAGAAAATCCTAGGTAAGAAAGGGAAGGCCCTTAAAAGAGAATTTAATTCTCAAAAGAGTTTAACTCTTAAAAAGAAGAACATAGTTATCTCTTTAGTGGAGGATCTGCAAAGTGCACATCTCCCCTTGAATTGAGAATTTAATTCTCATTGGGTTGAGATCCTGCTATGCAGATCCAAAACATAGAGAGGGAATGGAAGTTTGAGAATTTAATTCTCACAAAACTATAGGAATTTAATTCCTTTAAGATAAAATTAGGGTTTAACCCTATGTTATAGGAATTTAATTACTTCAGAATGAACAGAATCAGGGTTTAACCCTAGTTAAGAACTTAGTTCTGTCGAAATAACAGGAATTTAATTCTCTTAAGAAAGAAGAAATTAGGGTTTCACCCTATAACAGAATCTAATCCCTCAAAATATAAATTAGGGTTCAACCCTATCTAAGAGTAATTCTCTAAAGAAAGAGGGAATTTAGTTCTTTTAAAGTTATTATCAGGGTTTAACCCTATGACAGAACTCAATCCTTCACATATATGAGGAATTTAATTCCTACAGGAAATTCAGAGTTCAACTCTATCCCAGAATATAAATCTTCAGAAAGAAATAGGAATTTAATTCCTCTAAAGTTTATTGTTAGGGTTCAACCCTGCGAAGAATTTAATTCTTAAAGAGATTAACAGATCTTTTAAAAAAAACAACATACAAAGAGGCAGGGTCACGTGCTACCACGTGACCCCCGAAAAGATCCACAGAGAAGGGCCTTTGAGGCAATGCCTCACGTGACCCACGTGACCCTTGGCAGAAGCTTTAACATACAAGCATTTAAATGCCCATCACGTGACAACACGTGATGCTCCAAAGAATTCACCACTCTCGGCAAAACAAATAAAGGGGAGGGCGCCCTCACGTGCTACGACGTGACCCCTCTCACCTTAGTGCTTAACGCTAAATTGGACCCTGTGAATCCAGTGTTTAACACTGTTTTACCTTAGCGTTCAACACTAATCGAAGAGCCTTTCTTGCAGTGTTTAACACTGAATTTTTTAGTGTTTAACACTAAATTAAATCTCTGTTAACAGAGTTTAACATTAATTTTCTTAGTGTTCGACACTAAATTAAAATCTCTGTCACCAGTGTTTAACACTGATTATCTTAGTGTTTGACACTAATTTGAGATCTCCACTGCCAGTGTTTAACACTGATTTGCTTTAGTGTATAAACACTAATTTGAAAGCCCTGTTGCTGGCGTTTAACACTAAATATCTTTTAGTGTTAAACACTAACTTGTCAATCTCATTCTCAGTGTTCAACACTGGTTGATCTTTAGTGTTTAACACTAACTTCCCCCCATTGGCTGAGTGTCTAGAGGCAAAGCCTCTCCTCTAATGGACCAACAGAGGGCCAAAATCCTAAACATGATTGGACTTAGCCCAAGCTGGCCATAAGTCCTCAATTCAAATTCAACTGAGCCAATGGGCTCATAATATAATTAATTGGTCTTGGTTCCAAATTGGGCCAAAGATTATTTAATCTACCTCGGTTTAAGGGTACATCTCTTCACTCCTTTGATACGTGGCGTTGTAATTCCTCAACGTCTTCAAAGAGGTGACGGGTCCCGATGACCACATATTGATACGGACTGTGGGGTCCTTAAACTCATGGATTATGAGGTCCTTAACCTTGACCGAGATGTCTTAAAACTAACATCGGACTGTGGAGTCCTTAAATCCACGTACTATGAGGTCCTTAACCTTGACCGTGATGTCTTAAAACTAACATCGGACTGTGGAGTCCCTAAATCCACGGACTATGATGTCCTTAACCTTGACCGTGATGTCTTAAAACTAACATCGGACTGTGGAGTCCCTAAATCCACGGACTATGAGGTCCTTAACCTTGATCGGGATGTCTTAAAACTAACAACGGACTATGGAGTCCTTAAATCCACGGACTATGAGGTCCTTAACCTTGACCGCAACGTCTTAAAACTAACATTGGACCGCAACGTCCTTAAACTACCTATGGACCGCAACGTCCTTAAACTACCTATTGACCGCAATGTCACTAAACTAAACAACAGGGCTCCCTTAATGGCTCTATTGTTGGATCTAAACGATCCCGTTAAGTCGATCTTAGTCTAAAGACTAGACTAACGTGTCCTTAACAAACGTTTAAGTCGATCTTAGTCTCCAATGAGGCTAACGTATCCTTAAACCCAAACCCCCAAACCCAAATCTAAGATAATATGTATTTGGACTAGTCCACGCCCTACGGACGGCGACATAACTCAGTCTCCGTTTACAATCCACGGGCAACCAAACATAAAATAAACACACACGACAAGAAGTGACCATCTGGAGAAGGAGAAAGTGGTTACCGTGATGCGGTAGCGTAATTAACAGCAGGGGCTTGCACCTGCAGGGAAGAGCGTCCCCACAATCAAAAACCCCTCAAGCTAGGGGGAATCTGACGAAGTCTGCTACATCGGACGCATCCATTTAAACCTTCGATATACGGTGCCATAAATCAACTTGGCATCTTCGGAGAGGTAGACGGATAGCACCAATTAGCATCTGCCCCGAATCTCAGGCGAGACAGTCCATGTCTTGGCCGCCATTCGGAGGGGAACAGATTCTGGCACGCCCGGTGGGAACTTTTCCTCTTTCCACTCCACACTCCGTGTGTCGTGATTCGCGAACCAATCGCGGTTCGCTAATGGTTGCCCTTGGGTTTCGAAGTACTAAGATCTGGTGTTTCGTTTGCTGTAGAAAGCAAAGAATCAATGGCCTCCACTTGTGCGGCATGCTCGGACTGCAATTGCAACCAACGCTCTGCCTTGCCAGGAGGTATAGCCTACGGACCCCAAGCTGCTTCGCTATTCACAATGCCCGTGGAACAGGTCACTCGAGCCACCACAGGATTTTTTTTTGGGGCCATGCTCCCGCTGACAAGCTTCACCGCTCCGGTGCTGACAACGGAAGCTCCTAAGAAGTCGGTCTTTGATCGTCTTACCCCTGCCGCGACCCCTCTCAACGGGTCGCCCAACACCAGTGCCTCGGTCTTCTCCAGACTGGGCCAGAGCTCCTGTGAAATCGCAATGGGGCCTGCAATCCTAGAGAAGACTGCCCCTGAGAAAATAACCATTCCTGCTCTTGAAGTCGTCAAGGCGGCTTCCCCTGCCAAAAAGTCGTTCTTTACAAGATTGACTGTTCCAGCTCCCGCTCCTGCTACCCAAAGGACATCAGTCTTTAACAGGCTGACACCAGCAGTGACCCCCCACATACACAGGGGGCAAAACGAGGCTATAGCCATCCCCGAGCCGATTCCATCAGCACGACACGCTCGACGTCGTTACTGGCACCGAGTGAGAAAGGCCGGAGGCAACTCCCCTTCTGGGCTAACTCCTCCAGCCCCGACGACAGAAGTTAATACTGCTGTTCCAACTGGGAACAGCTTTGAGATGCTAAATAAGGTGCGTAGGAATTCTCCTACCGCGGTGCTATAGAGGTCTCCCCCTCCGCTGAAAAGGGCTATAGAAATGAAGCCAGAACAGCTCCAATCTCCTCAACGGCTGTCCTCCCGAATCTATAAAGTCTGGAGGCAGACTCGGGACTCAGTGATCGATCCAAATTTCTCCCGCCAGCACAAGAAGCTGAAAATCCAACAGGAAGTCAGTCGCCAGGCTAAGCCACGAAAACCTGTCTGGGTGCCCACCTCAACGGCCCCTTCAATTTCCACTGCTCAGAAAAAGTGGAAGCCAGAGAAGATCCCCCAGCCTGCAACGAGAGCTAAAGGCACTAAGCCAAGACGCCCTAAGTCTGGGGGCATGATGGTCCATACCGTATACATGGCGTCAGGAAAGGAAGACAGCCGTGCGTCTACAGGTCATAGACCGCTTACACGGTTAGTGACCAAGGCGCAGGAGCAGCAACAGAAGCTCTAAGAGATGATGAATGCTATGGCCACACTTACCGGGCCAAAAGAAAACCCAGAAACGTCCTCGGATGAACGCCAGGAGGAAGAAACCGACGCCGAATTCCTTCGCCGAATATTGGAGAAGAAGGACAAAGAGGCTGCTGAACAAGCAGCCAACATACAGCGTTTGGGCCTTCTCTTCCAAGATATGATAGGGATGATGATACAACAAGATCCTCTGGCTGAAGAGCCCCCGATCGTCCTCGGAGACGATAGGGGAGAGACATCAAATCCCCCGCCGGCTTTGTCAACGGCTAAAGAGGATGCAATCTCTAAAACTGATTTGAACGAGTACATAGCCCAGCAAATACGGGTTCATCATGCGACTGAAGCAGCCGGCCAGGTCGTAAAAACGGGGCGTCCATATCCAAGCTGGTACGACCAAATCAAGTATCCGCCGGGTTACACAATTCCCAAGTTCCATGTTTACAAGGGAACGGGCAATCCTCACCAGCATGTTGCCCAGTTCAGGGCACTCTGCGGCAACACCGGCGGTGATGACAAGCTTTTGCTTCGCCAGTTTGTTGGAAGTCTATCAGATACGGCGTTCGAGTGGTACTCTGAGCTCCCGAACGACTCTATCAAGACCTTCGCAGAGATGGAATTGTTGTTTACCCAACGCTTCGCGAGTGCCAACGAGCGTTCCTTGATAACGGCATTGATCAATGCCAGGGTAAAGCTGGGCGAAACATGGGTCCAATATGCTATACGGTGGCGTAATTTATGGTTAAAATGCGAGCAGCGTATAGATGAAGCTCCTGCAGTGGGAATGTTTGTGGGAACTCTAGACCCTCATGCAACTATGTCCCAGTTCATGATGTTCTTTAAGCTGACCACGTTTCAGGCTTTGATAGACAAGTTGGCCCAGATAGACCAGATGGGTCACAGACCGTCTCCCCCGAAGCCAGAGCCCCGGAATGACAAGGGTAAAGGGAAGGCAACCTTCGTTGCGAACGCACAACAACAACCCAGTGCCCCAAAGCTGGCGGATCAGCTGGAAGAAAGGCGGCGGTATTACAACGAGAAGATGAAGCGCCCCTACTCGTTCCCGCGGGATAAGACGAAACAGTTATTCGAGCTGGCAGTACGCAACAGACTTATAAACCTGCCAAATCCAAGGCGACCGCCACAACCCATTGAGGTGAATAACCCCAACTATTGCCCCCACCATCAAACTGTAAGCCATTCGATTGAGGATTGCTTCGTTTTTAAAGGATGGATTGAAGATCAATACCTCCAGGGGAAGTTTGCACTATCCGAAAAGTGGAAGGTGAACCCGCCACAGCCGCATACTCCTAAGAAAGCAGATACACCGGGGGCAACCTGTTCCTTTATTGAAGAAGCTCCATAGGAGGTCGTGCTGTCAACTAAAACCAAAAGAATGCTGAGGGACCTTCATGCGTGCCCGGCGGTCGAGTGGAAGAACCCGCTTGAACCTTAAATTATCGAAGGGATGCTGAAGCCACGTCCAACTATAAAAATCGGTGGTGATAGCCCAAGTACTCACACCCAACCGTCAAAATCTTCGAAGAAAAAGAAGAAGAAGTCCAGGAAGTCCGTGAAGCCTGGAGACAAGCGCACGGATTTGCAGAAATAGATTGATGCGCTGGAGGAGTACAATCAAAAGGCGCGGAATCCCGTCACACTGCAAGAGTTCTTTAACCACGTCTTTCAGAAGGAAGGAGATGGAGAGAGCTCATCGGATGAATCCGAGGGGTATGTGGCGAGTTGTCATATGATTTCCTACTCGGAAGATGAGAAAACTCCTGGCGCTGAGAAACTGGGGGCACAGCCTGAGCCAGAACTTGTATGGCCAACAGATGAAATGATCGACGCCTTTCTAGACGAGATTCGTTTGAAGAGTAAAGCCGACCAGGAGCGTGAGATAGCCACATCAGCGGGAGCCAAACGCAGGCGACTAAACGAAAGAGTTGAAGTACTCCCGCCAAATCGAAAGGCATCCGACGCAAATAAAAACATATTCAAGACGAGGAAACGGTTTGCCAAGGCCGTGTCAATGGGAATGAAACTACCACCTTCGGAAGAAAACACGCTTGATGGGGCGGAGATGCATCCTAATTACTGCTCATATCATCGGAAGATTTCACACCCTACAGAGGAGTGCGACGCTTTTAAGATATGGTGGCAGGGATATGTTACTCACCGGCAGCATTTTAAGCGCATGAAACGCAGAACTCGTCGGGAGCAGAAAAGTACTGCTGACGGGCACAACAGAACTGCTGGCAATTGTTACATGGTTCACGCCGGAGGGTCACAAGTTCTCACCTTTGGGAGCGACTCTGATGAAGAAATGGCTCCGGGCCCTCTCTTTAAAGAATCCGTTTTAGGGAAAGAGGAAGAACCAGAGGCCTGCGAAAACATTCAGCTGCGCAATCGCACGCTCCCGGAAAAGAATCTCGGGCCCGCAAATAGAAAAGATAAGGGAAAGGAAAAGGCCACTGAGGATATCACCTTAGATGACCAAGTCATGAAAGAATTGGCTGCCAAAGATCCTCCCAGGAAGGGTAAGGTGGACTACAACATCCTAGCGCACCTAAGGAAGCTACCTTCTCAGCTCAGCATTCTCGATGCCCTCCTATTATCAAAAGAAGCGCGAGATTCATTAATCAAGGCGTTATAAGAACCCGAGCAATTCCAAGCCTTCCTCGCCGCGGAAAGGATGAAGAATGAACTGGAAGAAGTGCATACGGCCGGCATCACTTTCGGTGATGAAGACCTCCTCCTCGGGACGTGCGACCACAACCGTCCCCTATATGTCTCTGGATACTGCCTTGATATCAAGATAGGCAAGATCCTGGTGGATAATGGATCCTCCGTCAATCTCCTTAACGTTCGGGTGTTAAAGGAAATCTGCATGAGCGTGCAGCACCTCGCTCGCGACAAAATTACCATCTCTGGTTTCGAATCCCAGTCATCACGGACTCTCGGATCTGTAATACTAACATTACGCTTCGGACTGCTTGTCACGGACATCAAGTTTCATGTCATCGACGCCAAGACCTGCTACAGCGCCTTGCTCGGTCGTCCTTGGTTACATGAGTACAACATCATCCCTTCTACACAGCATCAGTGTATGAAGTACTTTAAGGATGGTTTCGAGTATACCGTAACAGGTGAGCTGAACCCATTTTCCATGAACGAAGTCCGCAAGTACGAAGATGCGAAGTACTTTTTGCCAGACTTCGAGGATACAGAAAAGTGTCACAAGCCGGAGAACAAAGCCGTCGCCACCATCCCTGTTTTCGGGAGCGACACCGAAGAAGAAGAAGAGATAGTTTACGCTGGGCCATCTCGACGCAATAACCCGGGAACGTCCGCCCCCATGTTGATCTTCGGAAGTGACTCGGAAGATGAGGTTGATGCCGTGTTCTCCAGTCGGCCGTCAATACAAGCATCCCCTAGCGATGATCAGAGTTTGCAAATCACCATGGTGCCGCGGAAATACTACAAGGATCTCGACGCACTTCAAGCTTACAATGTGCAGAACCTGTAGACGTTTTACGTCCCTCCCAGGCGAAAGGGTGAAAAGGCGATCCTATTCTACCGATCCACAAAAACAAGAGTGGAGAAAGAAATCTGGCATGGCGCGGATTCTACACTCGACAGGCTCCAACCCATCCGTTTGCCCAGATATTACACAAATGGACTAAGTGTAAGTGCACGGCGGCGCCCCGGCCGTCAATCCGACGGCCAAATGCGGAAGCGGTGATAAACTTTAATTTTGCGAACTTAGCAAACCGGCACCACCGCGCACTAAACCCCGGATCGGGCCATTAAACTAGATCTAGCAAAGTAACAAGATGGGGAAGAGAAATATACCGAGTGATCCGAGTCCTCCGGTCTTCTCGTCGTCGTCCCGATCTCCCGCGGAAACTCCGGTCGTCGCCTCCTCGCCGGAAGGGCACCATATCGCCTGTATCTTTTACGGGCTCCCGCCTCTGTACCGAGGCAACTCGGGCATGAAGCTGGCAAGTCGACATGCCCAAGATTTGCTGTAGGCTAGTGTAGAACATGTTGTCTCTTTTTGGGGTATGTGTAGTTGCCATTTGATGATGGAGGAATGAGGTTAAGAAAATTGGTGCTTTCAATTTTCTAGCAAGAAGAAGATGAGATGAAGAATTCCTCACATAACCAAAATGAACTCTCTCCTTCTTTTCTCTCAAGTGTAGCCATCTATCTTTTTGTGAGAATGGTGGAGGAAAGAAATATATCAATACATAACAAGAAGGAAGGTGAGTGTAGGTAAAGGTGGAGGGTGACCCCTTGCAAAAAGGAAAACCTCACATCAACTCCATAACAAAATCTAATCCTTTCATATCAAATAAATGCACCATCATGGATGAAAAAACAAAGATGCTTAACAAATCATAATGATACAAAAGCAAGATACCCCCTCCACAAAAGTTATTTGCACAATTGCAAATAACCCCCTCCATCGGAAAAGTCCGGCCGGGAAAGAACAAAGGAAAACCGGCCGGAACGGAATGCAAACTGGCAACTCCAGAAAACTGGTCCCGTAATAAATTACAGGAAAACCCCGATACTGTGCATACACATCCGCATCTGTATTCCGACCGGATACAAATGCAATGAGACAAAATCTACACTGTACTATACTAGGATCCGGCTTAAACCAAAGCTGGCTAGTAAAATCCGTTCGATCCTGATCCGTGCAATACCGCACGTATCTGATCGAACCGTGCCATATATCCATATGGCCTCCAGCACTAACCGTCCGATCCTGATCCGTGCAATACCGCACGTATCTGATCGGACCCTGCCATATCTCCATACGGCCTCTACAGCGTTTCGCCCGAAACTTGAGTAACTGTAAGTGTGGTGGACTCTAAAGACTCGTCAATACTATGGCTGTGGATTTAACCACTAGCACGTCAGAGGTATAAGCCAATACGTAACGGGCCACCAGCTATTGACCAAAAGGGACGTCGATGAGCGAACTCATCCTGACACCCTACTAAGCCTGTCATTGACAATATCCGTACAGTCCGGTCCGTTCGTCTATGAACAGCGCATATCGGGCCTAGGGGGTTGGTAAAAGTCAGACCCCCAAAAGCGGTACAAGTCGTGTCGGAGTGTAGCCCAGAACACCCTGAGATACTACTGGAATACCTACCAGTAAATCTCCTGCCTTGGCCAAGGACTTTGTGTAATGGCTCTCCTAGACACAGCGCGACCTCACCCCCAATACCGGGAGAGACGAACCCCCGAAGATCCGCTCACTGCCTCTATGTGGCTCGGGACTGTACCCAACTAAAACCTGTTTGCACGACTAATTTGAGCCGTGGTAGGGTAGTAATCAAAGCACAGTGGGAACTCACACGAGACAAATGACGATCTCAGGTCGATGAACTAACCTGTACACATATCACCAGGGAACTGCTATCTGACGTCAAGTATAATCCCAACTAGCAGGTTCCCAGCGAGTCCTGTCCGGTGTACTCATAACCTAATGAGCACCTGTATACATCTTAGGTGAACCAACTGACACCAGTGGCTTGTGAGACCGGCCACCGCCCCTCGTCGGGGTCTCGACTGTATACACTAGTCTACTCTGGAGTATCGATGCCCTGTCTCGAAACTCCCACGACTAGGGACCTTTTAAGGATGTGCTTATAGACTCCAGCTCTCACTTATATGATCGCCCTCATACTGCTGGCCGTCAAGCAAGAATCCTATGGGCTCTATCAACGTGTAATAGTGACATGTAAGGTCACCTGAAGTAGTACACGATGATAAAGGTAAACCAGATAGCATACTATCATCTCGAGTAAGACTGTCGTACCGGGATAGGTCCTCCCTCAATCATTGCAATCACGTGCCTGTGATCCAATAATTGACTCCGAGGGCACTATCTCCAACACTAAGGAGGCTATTGAAGCGCCAAGGAGTACCCTTAAAGCAGACTGTTCGACAAGCTCAGTTCTACAACAGGATTTGGGATGTCCCTGGAACTCAGCGCAAATTGCCCAACGGGAGAATGGAAACGCTTGGGCTTGGATATGTGAGGTCTGGGAAACGGGAGCGAGTCCATGGCAGCTACGCCATATATAACTTCGATGAGGAGGAGGACACCCTGTCGGGGAATGCTAACCCCTCGTCAAAACTGGATCCCGCGAGCGAAGTGCCGAGTCCGTCATTTGAAGAACAAGTGGACAAGCTTATTAGGAAAGCAGGTCAAAAGGCCCGGGAAGACCACAACCGCGAGATGGCCATCTACGAGAAGGCCAGGACGCAACGTCTTTTTCAACAGGCTGCAAAAGACAAAGATGCTCCTCCCTGTCAACCCGTTGTACAAAAGGCCCGACGCAGAGGCAAAAGTAAATCAAGAAGCGGAAAGAGGAGCCGACAACAACGACGCAGGATTAGAGAGTCGTGCGATCGGGCATTGCGCGGTTCGGATTTGTCCCTCATGAAGAAGATGAGTCGAGCGTATTCCTTCCCTCGAGACAAGACGAAGAAGCTACTCGAGCTCGCCATAAAACATCAAATGATCGCACTTCCGGAGTCTAAGCACTCTGAGCAAGTTAACGAGATTTCTCATTCGGGCTATTGCTCTTATCACCGAGCTATAGGACACCCTATCGAAGACTGCTTCAAATTCAAGAACTGGGTCGAAGACCAGTACCAGCAAGGCAGATTCGCTTTATCCAGCAGCTGGAGGGTAACGCCGCCATAAAAGCACGAACCCAAAGCCACAAGAGCAGAGCCAGATCTACGTCAATCTTGGAAGCGGATTCGCACCTGTTACATGATTACAATATTAAAAGAAGAGCCCGAGGACATAGATGAGCTCCCTTGGTGCTTCGAAAACAATGACAATGAGGTAATCTCAGAATTTCCACCGGCTCCGAAGGAACTGGAAGATGGCATACATACTACTGCAGATAACCTCAAGAAGATTGAGTTGGGATCGGAAGACGATCCTCGACCAACATTCGTCAGCGAGCTGCTATCTGAGAAAAGGGTGGCAGCGCTAAAAGACGTCCTTCTACAGCATAGAGATTGCTTCGCGTGGAACTATTCTGAGATGCCAGGATTAGATCCAGAGATTGCGGTACATAAATTAGCAATATCGCCGGATATCAAGCCAGTCAAACAGGCGCCGAGAAGGATGCGGCTCGAGCTTGAGATGAGCATCAACGCCGAAGTCAAGAAGCTGATCGATTCTGGATTTATCCAAGAAGTCCAATATCCTGACTGGATCACCAACATCGTCCCGGTAATGAAGAAAAATGGGACGGTGCGCATATGCGTGGATTTCAGGGATCTCAATAAAGCCTGCCCGAAGGACGATTTTCCAATACCGGTAACCGAGCTAATGGTAGATAACACGTCCACTCACGAGGTTTTCTCCTTTATGGACGGTTCATCAGGGTACAATCAGATAAAGATGCATCCCGAATACCAGAAGCACACCGCCTTCAGGACTCCTTTGGGTATATTCTGATACAAGGTGATGCCCTTCGGTTTAAAGAACGCCGGTGCCACCTATCAAAGGGCCATGACAAAGATCTTCGATGATCTCATACATGAAACCGTCGAGTGCTATATCGATGACCTCGTGGTGAAGAGCATGTCATACGAAGAGCATTTAGAGCATCTGAAGACCGTGTTTCAACGCCTTCGGCAATATAATTTGAAGATGAATCCCCTCAAATGCGCGTTCGGAGTCTCCTCGGGTAAATTCCTGGGATTCATCATCCGACACCGAGGTATCGAAATAGATCTATCCAAGATCAAGGCGATCATGGAAATGCCACCCCCAAGGACTCTCAAACAGCTGCGGTCTCTCCAGGGGAAGCTCGCATATATCCGGCGGTTTATCGCCAACCTGTCAGGCAAGTTCCGTCCTTACAGTCACCTGATGAAGAAGGGAACCCCGTTCGTTTGGGACCAAAAGTGTCAGAGCGCGCTAGATGAAATCAAGCGGTACCTGCAGAACCCGCCGGTGTTAGCTGCTCCAGTCAAGGGAAAGCCCCTTATTCTTTATACAACAGCCCTTGAGGATTCCTTGGGCGCATTATGGGCGCAAGAGAATGACCAGGGGAAAGAAAGAGCAATCTATTACTTAAGTCGAGTTCTTCTGGGGGCAGAAAGCAACTATTCTCCCATTGAAAAACACTGCCTGGCATTGATCTTTGCGATAACAAAGCTCGGGCACTTCGCATTGGCACATGAAGTCCGTCTCATTTCGAAGGTGGACCCTCTTAAATATTTAATGTCGAAGGCCATATTGACGGGAAGACTCGCTAAATGGGCCTTGCTCTTGATGGAATTTTCAATAACCTATCAGCCTCTCAAGGCAGTGAAAGGCCAAGCCATCGCCGACTTCCTTGCTGAGCACCCGGTACCTGCCGGTTCACCTATAAACTGCGATTTGCCGGACGAACATGCGTTTGACGCGATCGATGGTGGTGATACCCGATGAGAACATTATTTCGATGGAGCGTCCTCCGTAAAGAAGCGCAAACAAGGTATCCCAATGATCAAATCGGGGGTAGGCCTCATCTTCGTAACTCCACAAGGAGGGATAATGCGCTTTGCTTTCTCCTTAACAGAACCAAGGACGAACAATGAAACCGAATACGAAGCTTTGATAGCAGGCCTCGAGACGCCATTGACATGGGAATTGAGAAACTTCTCATATATGGAGATTCTCAACTGGTCGTTAGTCAAGTAAACGACGACTACTAAACGTGCAAACCGGAGTTGGTGAAGTACGGTGAAAAGGTGCAACAACTGTTGACCCAAATTCCCTCCGATACTTTGGAAAGCATACCACGCACGGAAAATAGCAAAGCGGACGCATTAGCTAAGCTCACTAAAGAATTGGCTGACGAGAACCTCGATGACGTTAAAATCATGGTACAAAGCCGTCGAGTGCTTGCCCCAACAGAAATATCCCCGGAATCATATGAAGAAAAGGGAGAGACTGAGCAGACGACCCTACAAATAAAAGACTGTGAGAAGGCTAAGGACTGGAGGGAAGTCTTCATAGACTACTTCAAGTTCCACCGAATGCCCGAAGAAGCGTCCACAAGACATCAGCTCATGAAACGAGCTCTGTCTTTCGCCTTCGTCAATGATACTCTGTACAAAAGGTCATTCGATTCTCTGTGGCTAAGATGCTTGGGACCTGACGAAGCAGAAAGAGTCGTTCAGGAAGTTCATGACGGAATCTGTGGTTCTCATCAAGCAGGCCCGAAGATGAAGTTAAAAATTAAACGGATGGGTTACTACTGGCCCACGATGATCCAGGACTGCCTCGAATATGCGAAGCAATGCCACTCATGCCAAATCCATGGGGATTTCATCCACCAGCATCCGAATCCGCTACATCCAACGGTGGCTAGCTGGCCATTCGAAATGTGGGGGACTGACATAGTCGGCCCCATCGAACCAGCATCGTCCAGGGGACATCGTTTCATCCTGGCGACGACTGATTACTTCTCCAAATGGGCGGAAGCGGTACCGTTGAGGGAAGTGAAGACGGAGAACATCCTCCACTTTTTCAAAACGCACGTCATTTACCGGTTTGGAACTCCACGGCGGATTATCTCCGATAACGGGCCAGCCTACAGAAGCCATAAGATTAGCCGCTTCGCGCAACAGCATAATATAGACTGGAGATACTCCTCAGTTTATAATCCACGAGCTAACGGTATGGCCGAGGCCTTCAATAAGACCTTGACAAAGATCATAAAAAAGACAGTGTCCCGAAATAAGAAAGACTGGTACGAGAGACTGCAAGAGGCTCTTTGGGCATATCGAACTACCTTCAAGACGGCCATAAACATGACGCCATACGCATTGGTATTCGGTACGGAAGCAGTACTCCCCCTCGAGATAGAGCTACCTTCTCTACGAGTGGCAGTCCACTACGAGCTGACGAATGAAGAAAACGCTCACCTTCGGCTTGAGGAGCTTGATGCCCTCGATGAAACCTGGCTCATAGCACAACAAAATCTGGAGGCCTACAAAGCAAAGATGACGCGCTCGTACGAAAGATTGACCAGGCCGAGGACATTCCGCCAAGGCGAACTCGTACTGGTGGTCAGAAGACCTATGATCCCCAATCGTGTCAAGCGGGGAAAATTTGAGCCAAACTATGAAGGCCCGTACATCATAGACAAGGTCTACCAGGGTGGAGCCTATCTACTCATGGATATGCACGGTGAAAGGCCTTTTAGGCCGATAAACGACCGCTTCTTAAAGAAATACTACGCTTAATGAGTCACAGCCTAGGTCAATGATGGATGACGACGACTATGTCCGCTCGCTATCTTCCTAAGCTCAAGCTCTATAAGTAGTAGACGGCCCTCTCAACGACGGACCGAAACGTCCTTAAACTAACGACGGATCGAAACGTCCTTAAACTAACGACGGACCGAAATGTCCTTAAAACTACTACCGCAGTATCCTTGGGCTGACGAGATGAATAAAATAAAAGAGAAAAGAAAAAAAATATATAAATAAAAATAAATAAATAAATAAAAAACGGTATGTCCATAAGCAAAATGGGCACGGATGAAAACCCGAAAGGGCTCCGTGAGTAAAAACAGCAGGGCTACCGGCGAGTGTTCGTGAAAACCCGAAAGGGCGCGACCTTGTAAAAAAAAGAGAAAAAGAATAAAAAAACGGTATGTCCATAAGCAAAATGGGCACGGATGAAAACCCGAGAGGGCTCCGTGAGTAAAAACAGCAGGACTACCGGCGAGTGTTTGTGAAAACCCGAAAGGGCGCAACCTCGTTAAAAGACACTTACAAGATCCTCTCGACCTTATAAGGAGAAACCACCCGCGTGGGATCCTTACGACTCACAAGGGAGCGACACACTTAGGGATCCCCACGATTCCTAAGGAGAAAATACACTTGCGAGATCCTCACGACTCGTAAGGAGAACTCTCTTATGGGACCCTCACGGCTCATAAGACTTGAAAGTCTTAAGTCACAGAGACCTAAACCTGTGCTTAAGCAAAATCCCCCGCAACCCTCGACAATGCCCTACAAGTGGCTCAATACTGACCCTTGTATACAATCCACGGGCGCGAATAAACATTTCCCCAGCAAAGTCCCACCCGTGACTAGGGATATGTCCATATGGTGAGTAACCCTTGTAAGTCCTCTCGACTTATGTGGAGAAGACCCTTTTGTAAGATCCTTACGACTTGCAAGAGGACATGCACTTAGGAATCCTCACGATTCCTAAGGAGAAAATACACCTATAAGATCCTCACGACTTGTAGAGAGAAATATCTTTGTGAGACCCTTACGGCTCATGAAGTCAAAGCCTTAGTCGACAGGACCCTTAACCCTGTTTACTAAGCCACCTTTGTTCAAAATCGACAGAGGCAGATGATGATTCGCTCCTGGCAATATCCCAGTTGTAGCGGTGCTGATGCCGAAATCAGTGTCTAAAATGCAAGCTTGCAGTGAAAAGGCTAGCGAGCCACACATGCATACAAAACAGCCGAAATGATGGGGCAACTTGAAATAAAAAGCAGCAAGTAAAAACGTATGCATGAGAAGTAGCCGAATTGATTGGGCAACTCGCAATAAAAAGCAGCGAGTAAAAATAAAATAAATAGCCGAAATGATTGGGCACCGCGAAAAATAGCCGAAATGATGGGGCAATCGCGACCTTCGCGATATAAAAGTTGAAATGATAGAGCATCGCGGAAAAATAAATAAAATAAAAATGAAATTTATGCCCTATAGGTGATGTTCCATCACTCCCTGTATACAATCTAAGGGCGTAAACAAAGAAGTGATCACATGTCCCCCAGGTTTCATCAAAGAAAGGAGTCGAATCTCGACGGGCCGCAAGCGACCTAGAGATCATCCCAACACTCATCGCGTAACGACGGACACAACTTCAAGCAAAGCGGAACAGCGGCAACCCCCCAGTTCCATGGCTCGGCGATACACATATCACCAACAGTCAAACCTCCATTCCGTGAAATGCGGATACAATCAGCAAAATTCCTGGTTACGTGGAACGCGGATAACGTCACTCTTTGACCCCGTGGAAAACGTCCAGAGCGGATCCTGGTCCTCGCAGAGCACGGCAGTGAACCCGTGTGAAGCATCCAGAGTGGAGCCTAGTCCTCCCCGAACACGGCAGTGAACCCGTGTGGAGCATCTAGAGCAAAATTCCTGGTTACGTGGAACGCGGATAACGTCACTCTTTGACCCCGTGGAAAACGTCTAGAGCGGATCCTGGTCCTCGCAGAGCACGGCAGTGAACCCGTGTGAAGCATCCAGAGCGGAGCCTAGTCCTCGCCGAGCACGGCAGTGAACCCGTGTGAAGCATCCAGAGCGGAGCCTAGTCCTCGCCGAGCATGGCAGTGAACCCGTGTGAAGCATCTAGTGCAAAATTCCTGGTTACGTGGAACGCGGATAACGTCACTCTTTGACCCCGTGGAAAACGTCTAGAGCGGATCCTGGTCCTCGCAGAGCACGGCAGTGAACCCGTGTGAAGCATCCAGAGCGGAGCCTAGTCCTCGCCGAGCACGGCAGTGAACCCGTGTAAAGCATCTAGTGCAAAATTCCTGGTTACGTGGAACGCGGATAACGTCACTCTTTGACCCTGTGGAAAACGTCCAGAGCGGATCCTGGTCCTCGCAGAGCACGGCAATGAACCCGTGTGAAGCATCCAGAGTGGAGCCTAGTCCTCGCGGAGTACGGCAGTGAACCCGTGTGAAGCATCTAGTGAAAATTCTTGGTTACGTGGAACGCGGATAACGTCACTCTTTGACCCTGCGGAAAACGCCCAGAGCGGAGCCTGGTCCTCGCCAAGCACGGCAGTGAACCCGTGTGAAGCATCCAGAGCAAACACCGGACTGTGGAGTCCTTAAAATCCACGGACTATGATGTCCTTAACCTTGACCGTAATGTCTTAAAACTAACGATCAACCACCCCGATTCCGTACGGATTCTACCATAGTTTAAGGGTACATCTCTTCACTCCTTTGATACCTGGCGTTGTAATTCCTCAACGTCTTCAAAGAGGTGACGGGTCCCTGCAACCAAACATCGGACTATGAGGTCCTTAACCTTGACCGTGATGTCTTAAAACTAATATCGGACTGTGGAGTCCCTAAATCCACGGACTATGAGGTCCTTAACCTTGACCGTGATGTCTTAAAACTAACATCGGACTGTGGAGTCCCTAAATCCACGGACTATGAGGTCCTTAACCTTGACCGTGATGTCTTAAAACTAACATCGGACTGTGGGGTCCTTAAATCCACGGACTATGAGGTCCTTAACCTTGACCGTGATGTCTTAAAACTAATATCGGACTATGGGGTCCTTAAATCCATGGACTATGAGGTCCTTAACCTTGACCATGATGTCTTAAAACTAACATCGGACTGTGGAGTCCCTAAATCCACGAACTATGAGGTCCTTAACCTTGACCGTGATCTCTTAAAACTAACATCGGACTGTGGAGTCCTTAAATCCACAGACTATGAGGTCCTTAACCTTGACCGTGACGTCTTTAAACTATGATACCTTGAGCGACCCCTGACCCCGTGAAACACGGATAAGGGCGACTACATCCAGCACTTACAGGTCCTCACGACCTGTAAGGAAGAAAAACTCTCTTGTGAAATCCTTACGACTCTCAAGGGAAAACCCGCTTAAGAATCCTCATGATTCTTAATAAGAACTTACACCTATGGGATCCTCTCGACCCATGGGGAGAAAAACTCTTTATGAGACCCTCGTGGCTCATAAAGTGCAAAAGTCTTAGGAAACAAATCTCAACCCTGAATCCTAAGCCATCGCTGCCCTGCAAGTAGGCCAAGATAAATTGTCCGCAAAACACATTCAATGAAAAGAGACACACCATTGAGAAGAAAATTGTATCTTTTATTCATAAACCAAAATGGATACAAATTACAATCCATGAAAGAACAAAAAGAAAATACTCTTGCTTAAGAGTATATACAAAAAGAAAGGAAAAGATACAAGTCTTCAAGTCGGCGGGTGATGGAGCAATTTTACCAGCTCATCTTTCTGTTGCTGAGTCACGGCTTCATGATTCAGGATCGCCAAAAGACGGGCCTCCGCCTGAGCCTGCTGGGCTTGATACGAAGCGAGCCGGCCTTCAAGCTCTTTCTCGGTGGCCTTATGAGCCTCGACCCTCTCACGAGTGAACGTGACAGCTTTATCAAGAGTCACCACCTCCCTGATAGACTCTTGAAGCACCCGCCAGAGCTCATACGCTTTGTTGGCCTTGGCAGTAAGACTCGCCTGAAGCTCGCTCAGCGCTTTAGAAGCCAGCTCTCTCTCCGAGAATTTGCGGCCGAGCCTGTTCTCGCACGATGTCATGTTTGCCGCGCACCGCGCTATCAGCCCCCGCAAGTCCTCCTTTGCAGCCATGACCTCCGAGGAAAGACGGGAACATTCAAGTGCGTGCAAGCAAGCCTCCACCTGCCGAAAAAACTCCACCCAGACTCGCACCACCTCTTCGCTATGGTAGGTGGCAAGAAAAGGAAGAGAACCGTTAGCCTCGGCAGCAAATGCTTCACTGTGGTTGCACTGCCAGCATGAAGCTCCTCGATCAAAGACGACAGAGAGACAAGGCTCAATTGGGCCAAGCGTTCTGAAGCTAGCAAAGCATAAGGGCCAGGCGGCATAACGATGCGCGATTCCAACGCTGTGGAGGCTGGCAGGGTTGTTCAGATTTGAAAGACGTCAATAAAACTCTTAAGCAAGAAGAACGAATGGAACCGTAATGAAATGTCACTTACCTACGGTCATGCAAGTAGGAACTGAAGATTCCCCTGGCCCTTCAACGATCTCGGCCTCGTCGTCAGCTTCCAAAACTATAAGAGACATCAACGCCATTTCGTAAAAATGGCTACAATGCCATGATAAAAAAAATGGCGAATGACGCTAACCTTGCTCGGAGGAAAGGACAATGCGCTGAGGGGAGATCGCCTGCAAAGCTGCCATCTCCAATAAACGCTGAAATGATTGTCGAGGCGACAAATCAGCGATAGAGGCCGCCAAACCGCGCAATTCTGGGAAATACAAAAGAGTTCAGACAATGGAAAGGTTGCTAATTTAAAATTCAGAAGGTTACCTTCAATACTCCTCCCATTCTGAGCCGGGGGGATTGCAGCTTCAACGGCCTCCGCCGTGACGTCGGGCTCCAACAAAGGGAGGGTAGTCCCGATTACCCCTCTCTCAGCCTCTGGGCCACCCTCGGGAAGAGTCATTGGGGCGGCAACCATCAAAGGGGCCTCCCCCAAAGGAGCAAGCGCTTCATGATCAGGAACTGCCACTAGAGGCTCTATTGCAAGAGGAGCAGCCTCATCAGCCCCCTCCACATCGAGCAACGCTTCATCGGGAATTTCGACAGGCTTTAGCTTCAACGAGCCCGTAGGGAGCTCCCCCAGCATCGAAGATTCTGCACAATTCAAATAAGAATAAGGATGCATATATACAAGCGTGAATAATCTGGAAAAACTACAAAAAAGAACAACAACGTACCGATGCGCAAAGAAGCCCTCAATATGGCTTCTTCAAGCCGCTGCTCCTTCTCAAGGAGGCGTGCTCGCCGGGGTTCAAGGGTAGACTCATGGCCGCCGGTCCATAAAGAAAGTGCGTCCGCTGCGTCTTCTGAAGCGGCCTGCTTCAGGGCCCTTTCCCCCCATTCTTCCAAAGGACCGATAAACCACCGCCGAATCCACGAAGGGTCTTCGTAAAAGATTACAGCGGGATAGGGCTTCTTCGGAACCCTGGCGTTATGAGACGCATCTTTGGAACGCCGTATGGCCTCGGCCAACTGTGCAGCTTCCTCATCGGCCGAACTCGGGAAGAGAAGTCCAGCGTCCGACTCTTGCAAGGACAATGGTTCGTCTTTAAGAATAGACCCAGACTCCGCCAAAGAGTCGAGCAAATTGGTGGCCACTTTCCTCCGCCGCTTAGACCCAGAGCCGGTCGCCGAGGATGACCGCTTCCTCCCCCGCGAAGCCTTAGGGCGGCGCTGACCCACATCGCCTTCGACACCCTTATCCCTATTACCCTCGCCCGATGCCACGACCGAGGATGACACTGCCATTGTCGATGCCATGGGGGGCGGTGCTGCCACAGGCGCTGGTGCTACTACTGGGGCCCTTCTACCCTGCGATCGGGAGCACAGGGGCATACCAACCGTTGGAGTAAGGTCTACCTCCGATTCTCCTGGGATGAGCGCAGTGCCGGTATCCCTTAGAGGGAAGCGGACCGGAGCCCTCGGTCGCAGCTTAGCTCCTAGAACCAGAGGAGGGGCATCGTGACCAAGAAGCACCCTCCTTTCCTCAAGAATAATTGGGTTGATCCGATGAAGATACCACTCCGTAAACGCGCCCACGCACCGGGGCAGGTACTCAGCTTCAGGGACCATGAAGTGGGAGCCGGTGTTTAGCCTCATGAAATGATGAGCGGCATCGCGAACGGCATCGAGCGAAGGGATCGGGGCGACTATAAAAGCCTCGAAAGGAACACCCTGGTCGTATCCAAGCTGTCGGGCGAATCGATGCGAATTGTACCGCATAAAGAGAGCTGCGCTGTCCTGGCGAAACATCAAGTAGCCCGGTCTAATTGTATACAAGTGTGCGGCCTCCCGGGGCTTCAAAGAAGGTGCGTTGTCTTTTGACAGGTCCCAGAGTTGTTGAACTGGACCTGAGGGAGTAGACAAGACCCGATCATTAAAAACCATCCCCCCAGCGGCAGCGTAAGGAGAAATCAGCACCCGAATAGCCCCAAATTGGGTCGGGTCGGCCGCAGAAGCATCCACTAATCGCATAAGTCGCGGGAAGGGGTAGGCATCGTAAAATGTGGGCCTCTGATGCATAGTGAAAGCCCCCAACACGTGCATCTCGATCCAAGATGTGAAGTAATGAAGCGAAAAATTCACTACGTCTACGCCAGGGCTGGAAGTGTTGGCCGCAGCGCCCAACCCGTGGTAAAGATGCGCCAGCGCCGGGATGCCGATAGCCAATCGTGTCCCATCAGCAATACAATGAGCCGGATAGATAACCGAGGTTCTCATGAAGTGGCGATGCATGAGGATAACGAACCAACTGAGCCAGACACTGACAAACCCCACGAAGAACGTCTCCTCATCCATACTGGGTGCTGCAATGGACTCAAAAGACATCGGCGACATGATGGGGATATAGTATTGAGGTAGATCCGATTCAGTGGTCGGCAGCTTCTTCGGACCAAACCCAAAGGGGTCTCTGACATTAGCAAACTTCGGAGCTGTCTTCGACACGACATCTTCGCGAAGGAAGCAGGCAATGAAGCTCTTAAAAGTAATGCCCTGCTCCTCAGATTCGGTGAACAATTGGTCAAAGATACCTAGTGCCTTGATCAAGCTGGGACGCTTGTGGCGAACGGCGTTCTCAACAGACAAGCCATCAACCGGTGCAGGTTCGGGCTCAAAGACGTACTCGTCAGGAGGCAACAACTCCTTATACAGTGCACCCCTGATTGGCAATCCCGAGATTTCATAGAATTCTGCCAGAGAAATTGAAACCTCGCGATCTCCTAAAATAAAGGTGTTGGTGGGGAGATTCCATTGATTCAAGAACGCCCTAACCCACCAGACATGTGGGGACTTGTAATGGAAGAGTGACGCGTATATTGCCTGATAAAGCCCGACCTTCTGCAGCCGCGCACGATGGGTGGCAAGGATATAGCGAGCCCAGAGAAGGTAGCCCGTGGGGTGTCGAGGAGTAAGCCCTATCTTATAAATCTGCCCCCATGGATGGGCCTCACCCTGACAAATGCGACGCCCCAGGATATCTATAGAGGGGATCGGATGGTTTGGGATACCGGTTGTTGAAGGCTTGAGCCTCCCCGTTGGAGTCCAGTTGGGCATCTCAACATCAAAAACCGTTCTCGGAGGGTCCATCGGCAAGAATGGGAAAGTAGGCTCTGTTGGTACTGCACAGAGGAAACTCCCGCGACCCCGGATAATATGGATGTACCAAGTTCCCCATAGAAGCAAGTTGGTGCAGTTCGGGTCATGAGCCCGGATCATCGCCATCGCTTCCTCGTCAGATGGTGATTGAGGAAAAGCGGCCTCCGAACGAGTAAAGGGAAAACACGGAGCAGAAGCCATCGCACCTGAAATCGAATAAAAGAAGACTGTCAAAAGCAAAGTCAACAGTATATACACATGCATGAACATGAAGACTAGTTAAAGAAAGCAACAGCAGACTTTTTTATGGAGCCATTGGGCCCCACAGAATCAGGATGACGGCTTGTTAATAATGAGGCCAAGCAGTTATAATAAGACAAAGGGGATATCCTCATTAAATGAGGAGTGGGTTTCAAGTGACCCTGTACATCTCTTGGAAGATAAATCTGCCTCGGGCTCCACAACAAATCAGACAGGATCAGGAGAATTAAATTCCCACAAAAGACATCATTGCAACCGTCTTCTTCACTGATCACAGAAGGACAACCTGGGGCGAAGGAAACCCCAAGAAGCCTCTATGGGGAAGAACTTAGTTCTTCACAGGAATTGAATTCCTTTTGGAAAGGGGAATTAAATCCCCAGAAACTTTTTTCTGTGAACGGAGTTAAACTCCATGGATTTGAACTGTCATCATCATCTCCTTGGAGGATCAGATGAACCCTAAAAGAGATTTACTGCTGAAGATTAATTGGTTTCATGGGTTCATGTTTAAAGGGTAAAAACCCTTGTTTTGGATTTAAAATCCAGAGGAATGTGAAAGTTCATCGTTTGTTTAAAGACATTACTTGAGGAAAAGAATTCTTTTCGAACAGAGTTAAACTCTGAAAATTGTTTCAAGGCAGAGAACTAAGCTCTGGAAGAAGAGAATTAAATTCTCAGAAAAAGTTTGCAAGGAGGAAGATAAGCAGAGTGGAGGCTCTTCTGAAATGACCCCAATATTTATAGGAGGTGATGGAAACGCTTCATCTCCCCAAATCCCTAGAGGAATCCAACGGTCGCGAAAGGTGACAGCGTTGCACTCACGTGCAGACACGTGAGAACAACGCTGTGGGGGCATTTGTTTCCTGATTTAAAATCAGGAAAGCCTACAGAAGAGGCATCACGTGCCAACACGTGACGTGACATTTAAAAGCAGCGGCAAAGGTACATCAGTTCCCAGATCGAATCAAGAAAAAGGTTTCAGAAAAGGTCACATGCTCACACGTGACCAGCAGTCACGTGTTGGCACGTGACATTTAAAAGCGGCGGCAAAGGCACAGAAAAGGTCACGTGCTCACATGTGACCAGGGGTCACATGCTGGCACGTGACAGCTGAACAGCGGCTAGGAGACAAAGCGCAGAGAGCAGAGGAAAGCTCGTTCCAAGGGGGTCACGTGCCTACACGTGACCATGGGTCAAGTGCCTAGACGTGACCAGGGGTCACGTGGCCACACGTGACCGGCTTTCAAACCCTATTTATTTAACAGAATCAAATTCTGAAGAGATCATTCAAATCTTTCCAAAGGAAAATGATTATTTGGGACCGATTGGACTAAAGATTAAAAGGTGATTAAATATCACCTATCTAGGGAAAAATCTTGAACTTGGAAAGATTTCCCCTTAAAATCTAACCGGAATAACAAAGGAATATCTTTGGATTTAAAATCTAATGGTGAATAAAATTCACCTAATAATCCAAAGGTTCAAACGAATGGTGAATACAAATCAAATCTCTCAATGAAAGATTCACCAAAACTAATTGATTCTGCTTCTTCTCCTATAAATAGGAGCCAAGAGACATACGATATAGAGAGATCGAGACATAGAGAGAGAGAGAAAGATAGAGCTTTGAGACTCTGGAAGAATTCGATCTACTGCAGAAGAAAATCCTAGGTAAGAAAGGGAAGGCCCTTAAAAGAGAATTTAATTCTCAAAAGAGTTTAACTCTTAAAAAGAAGAACATAGTTCTCTCTTTAGTGGAGGATCTGCAAAGTGCACATCTCCCCTTGAATTGAGAATTTAATTCTCATTGGGTTGAGATCCTGCCATGCAGATCCAAAACATAGAGAGGGAATGGAAGTTTGAGAATTTAATTCTCACAAAACTATAGGAATTTAATTCCTTTAAGATAAAATTAGGGTTTGACCCTATGTTATAGGAATTTAATTCCTTCAGAATGAACAGAATCAGGGTTTAACCCTAATTAAGAACTTAGTTCTGTCGAAATAACAGGAATTTAATTCCCTTAAGAAAGAAGAAATTAGGGTTTCACCCTATGACAGAATCTAATCCCTCAGAATATAAATTAGGGTTCAACCCTATCTAAGAGTAATTCTCTAAAGAAAGAGGGAATTTAGTTCTTTTAAAGTTATTATCAGGGTTTAACCCTATGACAGAACTCAATCCTTCACATATATGAGGAATTTAATTCCTACAGGAAATTCAGAGTTCAACTCTATCCCAGAATATAAATCTTCAGAAGGAAATAGGAATTTAATTCCTCTAAAGTTTATTGTTTGGGTTCAACCCTGCGAAGAATTTAATTCTTAAAGAGATTAACAGATCTTTTAAAAAAAAACAACATATAAAGAGGCAGGGTCATGTGCTACCACGTGACCCCCGAAAAGATCCACAGAGAAGGGCCTTTGAGGCAATGCCTCACGTGACCCACGTGACCCTTGGCAGAAGCTTTAACATACAAGCATTTAAATGCCTATCACGTGACAATACGTGATGCTCCAAATAATTCACCACTCTCGGCAGAAACAAATAAAGGGGAGGGCGCCCTCATGTGCTACCACGTGACCCCTCTCACCTTAGTACTTAACGCTAAATTGGACCCTCTGAATCCAGTGTTTAACACTGTTTTGCCTTAGCGTTGAACACTAATCGAAAAGCCTTTCTTGCAGTGTTTAACACTGAATTTTTTAGTGTTTAACACTAAATTAAATCTCTGTTAACAGAGTTTAACATTAATTTTCTTAGTGTTCGACACTAAATTAAAATCTCTGTCACCAGTGTTTAACACTAATTATCTTAGTGTTTGACACTAATTTGAGATCTCCACTGCCAGTGTTTAACACTGATTTGCTTTAGTGTATAAACACTAATTTGAAAGCCCTGTTGCTGGCGTTTAACACTAAATATCTTTTAGTGTTAAACACTAACTTGTTAATCTCATTCTCAGTGTTCAACACTGGTTGATCTTTAGTGTTTAACACTAACTTCCCCCCCATTGGCTGACTGTCTAGAGGCAAAGCCTCTCCTCTAATGGACCAACAGAGGGCCAAAATCCTAAACATGATTGGACTTAGCCCAAGCTGGCCATAAGTCCTCAATTCAAATTCAACTGAGCCAATAGGCTCATAATATAATTAATTGGTCTTGGTTCCAAATTGGGCCAAAGATTATTTAATCTACCTCGGTTTAAGGGTACATCTCTTCACTCCTTTGATACGTGGCGTTATAATTCCTCAACGTCTTCAAAGAGGTGACGGGTCCCGATGACCACATATTGATACGGACTGTGGGGTCCTTAAACTCATAGACTATGAGGTCCTTAACCTTGACCGAGATGTCTTAAAACTAACATCGGACTGTGGAGTCCCTAAATCCATGGACTATGAGGTCCTTAACCTTGACCGTGATGTCTTAAAACTAATATCGGACTGTGGAGTCCCTAAAGCCACGGACTATGAGGTCTTTAACCTTGACCGGGATGTCTTAAAACTAACAATGGACTGTAGAGTCCTTAAATCCACGGACTATGAGGTCCTTAACCTTGATTGCAACGTCTTAAAACTAACATTGGACCGCAATGTCCTTAAACTACCTATGGACCGCAACGTCCTTAAACTACCTATTGACCGCAACGTCACTAAACTAAACAACAGGGCTCCCTTAATGGCTCTATTGTTGGATTTAAACAATCCCGTTAAGTCGATCTTAGTCTAAAGACTAGACTAACGTGTCCTTAACAAACGTTTTAGTCGATATTAGTCTCCAATGAGGCTAACGTATCCTTAAACCCAAACCCCCAAACCCAAATCTAAGATAATACGGATTTGGACTAGTCCACGCCCTACGGGCGACGACATAACTTAGTCTCCGTATACAATCCACGGGCAACCAAAAATAAAATAAACACACACGACACGAAGTGACCATCTGGAGAAGGAGAAAGTGGTTACCGCGATGCGGTAGCGTAATTAACTGCAGGGGCTTGCGCCTGCAGGGAAGAGCGTCCCCATAATCAAAATCCCCTCAAGCGAGGGGGAATCTGACGAAGTCTGCTACATCGGACGCATTCGTTTAAACCTTCGATATACGGTGCCATAAATCAACTTGGCATCTTCGGAGAGGTAGACGGATAGCACCAATTAGCATCTGCCTCGAATCTCAGGCGAGACAGTCCATGTCTTGGCCGCCATTCAGAGGGGAACAGTCCCTCCCAGGCGAGAAGGCGATCCTATTCTACCGCTCTGGGGAAACCAAAGTGGAGAAAGAAATCTGGCACGGCGTGGATTCTACATTTGACAGGCTCCAGCCCATCCGTCTGCCTAGATATTATACAGAAGGCTTGAAAAAGCTATTGAAGCGCCAAGGGATACCCTTCAAACGGACCGCTCGAAATGCTAAGTTCTATGACAGGGTCTGGAACGTTCTCGGAACTCAGCGCAAGTTGCCCAACGGGAGAATGGAAGCGATCGGGCTCGGATACGTTCGATCCAAGAAACGGGAGCTACTCAGCGACTGCTATGTTGTACATGACTTTGATGAAGAAGGAGATGCTCAATGGGAGAGTGCTAATCCCGAACCAGAAAAAGTCCCGGACGCAAAAATGCCCAGTCCTTCGTTCGAAGAACAAATAGACAAGCTTATAAGGGAAGCTGGTCAAAAAGTTCGAGACGACCATAACCACGAAATGGCCATCTACGAGAAAGCCAGGACGCAACGCCTTTTCCAACAGGCTGCGAAAGATGAAAATGCCGCTCCCTGTCAACCTGTTGTAAAAAAGGCCCGACGCCGAGGCAGAAACAAGTCAAAAAATGGAAAAGGCATTCATCAACGACAAAGTGGGACCAAGAAGTCACGCGAGCGGGAATTGAGCGGTCCAGATTTGTCCCTTATGAAGAAGATGAGTCGAGCATACTCTTTTCCTCAAGACAAGACAAAGAAGATACTTGACCTCGCTATAAGACATCAAATGATTACACTTCCGGAGTCTAAACACCCCGAGCAAGCAGCCGAAGTCTCCCACCCAGACTATTGCTCCTATCACCGAGCAATAGGACACACTCTCGAAGACTGTTTCACCTTCAAGAGCTTGGTCGAAGATCAGTATCAGCTCGGCAAGTTCGCTCTATCCGACAGTTGAAGGATAACTCCGCCACAGAAGCATGAACCCAAATCCACGAGGGTAGACCCAGATCCACATCGGTTTTGGAAGCGAGCTCGTACTTGTCATATGATAACGATATCAAGAGAGGAACCCGAGAATGTGGATGACCTCCCCTGGTGCTTCGAAAACAATGATGACGAGGTGATCTCAGAATTTCTACCGGCGCCAAAAGAGCTGGAAGATGGAATACACACCACTACAGATAACCTCAAGAAAATTGATTTGGGGACGGCAAGTGACCCGCGACCTACATTCGTCAGTGAGCTGTTATCTGAAGAAAGGGTGGCTGCGCTAAAAGACGTGCTTATGCAGTATAGAGATTGCTTCGCATGGAACTATTCCGAAATGTCAGGACTAGATCCAGAGATTGCTGTCCATAAACTGGCAATATCCCCGGACGTCAAGCTAATCAAACAAGCACCGAGAAGAATGCGGCTCGAGCTTGAGATGAGTATCAACGCCGAGGTCAAGAAGCTAATCGACTCCGGCTTCATCCAAGAGGTTCAGTACCCTAACTGGATCGCTAACATCGTCCCGGTAATGAAGAAAAATGGGACGGTGCGCATCTGCGTAGACTTTCAGGATCTCAACAAAGCCTGCCCGAAGGACGATTTTCCAGTACCGGTCACTGAGCTGATGATAGATAACATGTCCACTCACGAAGTTTTCTCCTTCATGGACGGATCGTCAGGATACAATCAAATAAAGATGCATCCCGAAGACCAGAAGCACACCGCTTTCAAGACCCCTTTGGGTATATTCTGCTACAAAGTGATGCCCTTCGGTCTAAAGAACGCCAGCGCCACCTATCAGAGGGCCATGACGAAGATCTTCGATGACCTCATACATGAAATCGTTGAATGCTATATTGATGACCTCATGGTGAAAAGCAAATCATACGAGGAACATCTCGAATATCTGAAGATCATATTTCAATGCCTTCGGCAATATAACTTGAAGATGAACCCTCTCAAGTGTGCATTCGGAGTTTCCTCGGGAAAATTCCTAGGATTTATTGTCCGACACCGAGGTATCGAGATAGATCCGTCAAAGAGAAAGGCAATTATGGAGATGCCCCCGCCAAGGACTCTCAAGCAATTGCGGTCTCTCCAAGGGAAGCTCGCGTATATCCGGCGATTTATAGCCAATCTCTCAGGCAAGTGCCGTCCGTACAGTCACTTGATGAAGAAAGGAACCCCGTTCGTTTGGGATCACAAATGCCAAGGCACGCTGGACGAAATCAAGCAGTATCTGCAGAACCCGCCAGTGCTGGCCGCCCCAGTCATGGGAAAGCCCCTTATTCTTTACACGACATCCCTTGAAGGTTCCTTAGGCGCATTATGGGCACAAGAGAACGGCCAAGGGAAAGAAAAAGCTCTCTACTACTTGAGTCGAGTTCTCCTGGGGGCAGAAAGCAATTATTCTTTCATCGAAAAACATTGCCTGGCGTTGATCTTCGCGATAACGAAACTCCGGCACTATGCGTTGGCGCATGAAGTTCGTCTCATATCAAAGATGGACCCTTTCAAATACTTGATGTCGAAGGCCATATTGACAGGGCGACTCGCTAAGTAGGCCCTGGTCTTGATGGAGTTCTCAATAACCTATCAGCCTCTTAAGGCAGTGAAAGGCCAGGCTATTGCCGACTTCCTCGCTGAACATCCAATACGAGCCGATTCTCCCTTGAATTGCGAACAGCCAGACGAACATGCGTTTGATGCGATCGACAGAAGTGGTACCCGGTGGGAACTTTATTTTGATGGAGCGTCTTCCATGAAGAAACGCAGACAGAACCTTTCCTATAATCAAATCAGGGGTAGGCCTTATCTTTGTGACCCCACAAGGAGGGATAATACGCTTCGCCTTCTCCTTGACAGAGCCGAGGATGAACAATGAAGCCGAATACGAAGCTTTGATAGCAGGCCTCGAGATCGCCATTGACATGGGAAACCTCCTCATATATGGAGATTCTCAACTAGTCGTCAGTCAAGTAAATGGCGACTACCAAACGTGCAAACCAGAACTGGTGAAATATGGCGAGAGAGTACAGCAACTCCTGACCCAAATACCTTTCTACACCTTGGAAAGCATACCACATGCGGAAAATAGCAAGGCGGATGCATTAGCCAAGCTCGCTAAAGAACTGGCTGACGAAAACCTCGGTGACGTGAGGATCGTTGTTCAAAGCCGCCGAGTCGTCGCACCGGCAGAAATATTTCCAGAGACGTCCGAGGAAAAGGGAATGACCGAGCAAACGGCCCTGCAAACAAAAGACCAGGAAAAGGCCGAGGATTGGAGGGAAGTCTTTATAGACTACTTCAAATCCCGTCGAACGCCTGAAGATGCGTCCTCAAAACATCAGCTCATGAAGCGAGCCTTATCTTTCGCCTTCGTCAACGATACTCTGTACAAGAGGTCATTTGATTCTTTATGGCTAAGATGCCTAGGACCTGAAGAGGCAAAAAGAGTCGTCCAAGAAACTCACGACGGACTCTGCGGTTCTCACCAAGCCAGGCCGAAGATGAAGCTTAAGATCAAACGAATGGGCTACTATTGGCCCACGATGATTCAGGACTGCCTCGAATATGCGAAGCAATGCCACTCATGCCAGATCCATGGGGACTTCATCCACCAGTATCCAAATCCACTACATCCAACAGTGGCTAGCTGGCCGTTCGAAATGTGGGGAACTGACATAATCGGCCCTATCGAACCCGCATCGTCCAGAGGACATCGTTTCATTTTGGCGACAACTGATTACTTCTCCAAATGGGCAGAAGCAGTACCGCTGAGGGAAGTGAAGATGGAGAATATCCTCCACTTCTTCAAGACGCACGTTATTTATCGATTTGGAACTCCGCGACGGATCATATCTGATAACGGGCCAGCTTACAGAAGCCACAAGATCAGCCGCTTCACACAACAGTACAACATAGACTGGAGATACTCCTCAGTTTATAATCCCTGAGCTAACGGTCTAGGTGAGGCTTTCAACAAGAACCTGACGAAGATCGTGAAAAAGACGGTGTCTCGAAACAAGAAAGACTGGCACGAGAGACTGCAAGAAGCTCTCTGGGCGTATCGAACTACGTTCAAGACGGCCACGAACACAACGCCGTACGCATTGGTATTCGGTACAGAAGAGGTACTCCCCCTCGAGATAGAGCTACCCTCTCTACGAGTGGCAGTCTATTATGAGCTAACGGACGAAGAGAATGCTCACCTTTGGCTTGAGGAACTCGATGCCCTTGATGAAACCCAGCTCATAGCGCAACAAAATCTGGAGGCTTATAAAGCAAAGATGACGCGCTCATATGAAAGATTGATCAGGCCGAGGACATTCCGTCAAGGCGAACTCGTGCTAGTGGTCAAAAGACCTATGATCCCCAATCGCGCCAAGCGAGGAAAATTCGAGCCGAACTATAAAGGCTCGTACATCATAGACAAGGTCTACCAGGGTGGAGCCTATCTACTAATGGACATGCATGGCGAAAGACCTTTCAGACCGATAAACGGCCGCTTCCTGAAGAAGTACTACGCTTGATGAGTCACGGCCTAGGTAAATGACAGATGACGACGACTATGTCCGCTCTCTATCTTTCGAAGCCCAAACTCTACATGTAGTAACCGGCTTACTTTGCAACGGACCGAAACGTCCTTAAACCAACAGCGGACCGAAACGTCCTTAAACTAATGACGGACCACTATGTCCTAAAACCAGCCGTTGACCGAGATTTCAATAAACTACGGTGGATTACGGCATCCCAAAGCCGATAAAAAAATAAAAAAACGGTATGTTCATAAGCAAAACGGGCACAGATGAAAACCCGAAAGGGCTCCGTGAGTAAAAACAGCAGGGCTACCAGCGAGTCTTGTGAAAACCCGAAAGGGCGCAACCTCGTTAGAATAAAAAAAAACAATAAGATTAACGGTATGTTCATAAGCAAAATGGGCACGGATGAAAACCCGAAAGGGCTCCGTGAGTAAAAACAGCAGGGCTACCGGCGAGTGTTTGTGAAAACCCGAAAGGGCGCAACCTCGTTAAAAGACACTTGCAAGGTCCTCTCGACCTTATAAGGAGAAACCACCTGCGTGAGATCCTTACGACTCACAAGGGAGCAACACACTTAGGAATCCTCACGATTCCTAAGGAGAGATTACACTTGCGAGATCCTCACTACTCGTAAGGAGAATTCTCTTATGGGACCCTCACGGCTCATAAGATTTGAAAGTCTTAAGTTACAGAGACCTGAACCTGTTCTTAAGCAACCCCCACAATCTCCGATACTGCCCTATAAGCGGCTCAATGCTGACCCTTGTATACAATCCACGGGCGTGAATAAACATTTCCCTAACCAAGTCCCATCCGTGACTAGGGATATGTTCGCACGATGAACAACCCTTATAAGTCCTCTCGACTTATAAGGAGAAAACTTTTTTGTAAGATCCTTACGACTTACAGGGGAACATACACTTAGGAATTTTTACGATTCCTAAGGAGAAAACACACCTACGAGATCCTCACGACTTGTAGGGAGAAATACCTTTGTGAGACCCTTATGGCTCATGAGGTCAAAAGCCTTAGGCGACAGTATCCTAACCCTGTTTACTAAGCCATCTTTGTTCAACATCGACATGGGCAAATGATGATTCGCTCCTGGCAATATCCCAGTTGTAGCGGTGTTGATGCCGAAATCGGTGTCTAATCCCAACCTTGCAGCGAAAGGCCAGCAGGCCACACATGCATACGAAATAGCCGAAATGATGAGGCAACTTACAACAAAATCAGCAAGTAAAAAAGTATGCATACGAAATAGCCGAAATGATTGGGCAACTCGCAATAAAAAGGAGCGAGTAAAAATAAAACAAATAGCCGAAATGATTGGGCACCGCGAAAAATAGCAGAAATGATGGGGCAATCGCGACCTTCGCGATATAAAAGCTGAAATGATAGAGCATCGCGGAAAGAAATAAAATAAAAAATAAAAATGAAATTTATGCCCTACAGATGATATTCCATCAATCCCTGTATATAATCCAGGTGCGCAAACAAAGAAGGAATCACACTCCGCCTCCCCAGGTTTCATCAGAAAAATAAGCCAAATCTCGATGGGTCACAGACAGCCTGGAGATCATCTCAACATTCGTCTCAGCAGAAACAACATCAAGCAAAACGGAACAACGGCAACTCCCAGTTCCATGACTCAGCGGTGTACAGATGACCGAAAGTCAAATCCCAACTCCGTGAAATGCGGATATAATCAAAAAAATTCCTGGTCACGTGGAACACGGATAACGTCACTTTTGACCCCGTGGAAAACGTCCAGAGCGGATCCTGGTCCTTGCAGAGCACGGAAGTGAACCCGTGTGAAGCATCCAGAGCGGAGCCTAGTCCTCGCCGAACACGGCAGTGAACCCGTGGGAAGCATCTAGTGCAAATTCCTGGTCACGTGGAACGCGGATAACGTCACTTCTGACCCCGTGGAAAACGTCCAGAGCTGATCCTGGTCCTCGCAGAGCACGGCAGTGAACCCGTGTGAAGCATCCAGAGCGGAGCCTAGTCCTCGCCGAATACGGCAGTAAACCCATGGGAAGCATCTAGTGCAAATTCCTGGTCAGGTAGAACACGGATAACGTCACTTCCGACCCCGTGAAAAACGTCCAGAGCGGATCCCGGTCCTCGCAGAGTATGGCAGTGAACCCGTGTGAAGAATCCAGAGCGGAGCTTAGTCCTCGCCGAACACGGCAGTGAACCCGTGGGAAGCATCTAGTGCAAATTCCTGGTCATGTGGAACACGGATAACGTCGCTTCTGACCCCGTGGAAAACATCCAGAGCGGATCCCGGTCCTCGCAGAGCACGGAAGTGAACCCGTGTGAAGCATCCAGAGCGGAGCCTAGTCCTCGCCGAATACGGCAGTGAACCCGTGGGAAGTATCTAGTGCAAATTCTTGGTCACATGGAACACGGATAACGTCACTTCTGACCCCATGGAAAACGTCCAGAGTGGATCCTGGTCCTCGCAGAGCACGGCAGTGAACCCGTGTAAAGCACCCAGAGTGGAGCCTGGTCCTCGCCAAACACGGCAGTGAACCCGTGGGAAGAATCCAGAGCAAATATCGGACTGTAAGGTCCTTAAACTCACAGACTATGATGTCCTTAACCTCGACCGTGATGTCTTAAAACTAACAATCAACCATAATGATTTTAAACTGATTTTACCTCGTTTCAAGGGTACATCTCTTCACTCCTTTGATATTTGTCGTTGTAATTCCTCAACGTCTTCAAAGAGGTGACGGGTCCCAATAACCACACATTTCACGGATCGTGGAGTCCTTAAATCCACGGACTATGATGTCCTTAATCTCGACCGTGATTTCTTAAAACTAACATTGGACTGTGGAGTCCTTAAATCCACGGACTATGATGTCCTTAACCTCGACCGTGATGTCTTAAAACTAACATGGGACTGTGAGGTCCTTAAACTCACGGACTATGATGTCCTTAACCTCGACCGTAATGTCTTAAAACTAATATTGGACTGTGGAGTCCTTAAATCCACGGACTATGATGTCCTTAACCTCGACCGCGATGTCTTAAAACTAACATTGGACTACGAGGTCCTTAAACTCATGGACTATGATGTCCTTAACCTCGATCGTGATGTCTTAAAACTAATAATGGACCGTGGAGTCCTTAAATCCACGGACTATGATGTCCTTAACCTCGACCGCGATGTCTTTAAACTACGATATCCTGGAAAACGTCCAAAGCGGGGCCTGGTCCTCGCCAAACACGACAGTGAACCCGTGGGAAGCATCCAGAGCAACCCCTGACTCCGTGAAATGCGGATAAGGGCAACTTCACCCATCATTTGCGGGTCCTCACGACTCGTGAGGGAGTAAATTCTCTTGTGAGATCCTTATGACTCTCAAGAGAAAACGCACTTAGAAATCCTCACGATTCTTAAGGAGAAAATTACACCTAAGGGACCTTCTCGGCCGGTAGGGAGAAAATTCTTTATGAGACCCTCACGGCTCATAAACTTGAAAAGTCTTAGGGGACAGATCCTAACCCTGTTTTCTAAGCCATCACTACCTTACAAAGAGCACAAGATTGACAGTTACATACTATCTACAGGCCGCACTTGTTAAAATCACATGACAACAACACAGCAAGAAGAAGAAAGCGACATAATGAATATCTGATTTGCATTTAATTAAGCGTCCGAGGCATACTCATTCAGGCATGTGCAAAAGATTTAATATATGAAATAAAACACGCTGAAATGAAAAATTTGCCATTCATACTGCAAAAAAGTTCTTACAATTATAAAAGCAGTAAACAAAAACATTATCGAGATGGTTATAATGGCAAAACCTCAGACCCAGGGCATGGATTGAGGAATTCAAAAGTGACCTTGTCCAGAATCTTCCAGGCCTTTCGAACCATCCTGGTATGCTTTCTTTCGCGATCACAAGTGTCGGGATCCTCACGGATGTCCTCCTCCCTCCGATAGGCAGCAAGTATTGCAGACTGTTGAAAAGCTTGATGCAGAAAATCGATAAGGTTATTCCGCCTTCTCTTTGAGATTAGGCTCATCAGATACACCGAGTGCACTTTATCCTCGGCGGCATCCAATGCCCTAAGTGGCACACCAGTACAGAATAAGGGAAGCGCTTCCCAGATTGCTCCCACGATAAGCTTCAGGAGGGGGAACGCCGAGGAAGCAGTTGACCATTGTATGCATCAAAGCGACTCATAATTTCGGCACACTCGGCGTTTGTAAATTCTCGATTCTGAGAATGGCCGAGTCGGCGGATGTCTCCGTAAGAGATAATCTCGTCGAGATCGTACATGTGAGCGTCCATTACTCCTGCAAAAGAAAATCAACAAAATTAGCAGACAGACTGGTTAAGCAATTTCTGATTCAAAACAGGCACAGAAAATTAAACTCCTTAAGAGCAATGCTCTACAGACAGGAGTGACATCCAACAAAATCAATTATTAGAGGAATTTAAAAGAAATTCCCCGAGAATGCTCAGAGCCTTGCTATGAGAAGATGATGTAATTCATCAAAAATAAAATTCCGGGTTTGATCTTCATGATCTATGAACAAACTCTTAAGAGTTCTTCTATATGATCTAAAAGGAGCAAAACTCCATTAATGAACTAAGAAATCATAAGTGAAATCCTTTTAGAGAGCAAAGCTCTATTGATCGAACCCTAAAAGGGTTTTCTTTAGAACAAAGATCTATGAAGAGCAGAACTCTTTTAATGGGTAAAACCCTAATCTAGTGAAAGTTTTAAAAACTTGACCTAAATTTTAGCAGAGTTCTTACTCTTAAAAGTTTTTTAACAGGAGAGCAATGCTCTAACGAAGAGATAATTCTCAAAGAGGAGATGAAAATCATCTAAGGGACCAAAGGTCCTATTTATAGGTATTGAGAGCCGTTTCAACTTCCAAAAAGTTGATCCAACGATTGAGATGTTGCCACCACTGCGCTCAGGCTTGGGCCACGTAAGCGCAACGGTGGGGGGCATTTGTTTCCCCCAATCAGAGCAAAGCTCTGTTTTAAAGAATGAAGCGACGCTTCTGCTTCTCCCAATCAGAGCAAAGCTCTGTTCAGATTCCAAGACTGGAAATGAAGCGACGCTTCTGTTCCCCCCAATCAGAGCAAAGCTCCATTTAGAAACTTAAAAGTTAAAACTGAAGCAACGCTTTAGATCACTTGCGCTCTGCGCTGCGTGCCATGTGTCGAACAGTGGTGCGCTAGCGCAGTTGCGCTGCGCTCTGCGCTGCGCGCCACGTGTCAAACACAGGCGTGCTAGCGCAGTTGCGCTGCACGCCACGTGTCAAACGCAGGTGCGCTTTTAAATAATAAATTATTAATCAATCAGAATTAAAATTCTAGAAAGATCTTTCCAATCTTATTAAAATAAGAAGATTATCTTCTGTAAAACAGAGGCCTTAGGATCAAAGATCCAACGGTGGAGAAATATCCCCAGATCAATCAGAGAAAGATCTCTGTAACCAACTTAACAAATCAATTGGCCCTATATAAAGGCCTCTAGACTCCAAGTCTCAGACATAGATATACAGAAGAGAGAACCCTCTGCAAAAACTTTGAGAAAAACTCAAAGAGAAGGAAATGCAAGCCTTTGAAAAAAGAAGATCATCTTCTCATCTTTAAAGGTACAGAATTTAATTCTTGAAGAACAGAGATGAAAACATCTCACAAAAAGAAGAATTTTCTTCTAAAAAGATCAAAGATCTAAGAACAAGATCAAGATCTTCAATAAAAAAAGAAAAAGATCAGAAAGATCCAATCATAAAAATTTAAAGAAGTAATTTATTTCATTCTTAGATCTTTTGATCTATATAAAGGCACAACCTTTTGATGAGAATAAGAATCTTGGTTCTTGAATCTTGAGGTAGAACCTCTTTTGAGAGAACAAAGAACTTGTTCTTTGATCTTAATTTGATCAAGATGTGCTCTGCGCTATTGGACAGTGCCTTGCACTTTTGAAATGCGCCTTTGCGCTTATTGGATTGGCGCACTGCGCCAGAACGCGCCACGTGTCAACCACAGAACAATCTGTGCTTTGCGCTTCAAAATATAGCGCACTGCGCTCTTGGGCTGGCGCACTGCACCAGAGCGTGCCACGTGTCATTCACTGGCGTAGCGCACTCAGAAAGCACGTTACGCTAACATACTTGCGCTTAGCGCAGAGCGTGACACATGTCACCTTTGCATGCGCTAGCGCATTGCGCTCTTTAACTGGCGCAAAGCGCCTGACAAGTCACGTGGCGCACTATCAGACCACTATAAATGCTATGCATTATTAAAGGGCAGAGCCCAAGTAAAGGTCTAACAGACCAAATATAAATACTATACATTTAATTACAGAGCCCAATGCTATGCATTATAAAGGGCAGAGCCCAAGTAAAAGCCTAATAGGCAGAGCATTAATAAAATGTTGAACATTTTCAACTGGACTTAGCCCAATTCTGGCCGTAAGTCCTCAATACAAATTGAACTGTGCACAACTGCTCTCCCAATCAATTTACACCCTGTTCGAGGGTACATCTCTTTACTCCTCTGACATCTGTCGTTGTAATCCTTCAACGTCGTCAGAGAGGTGACCGGTCCTGACAACCACACACTGTTACGGACTGTGGGGTCCTTAAACTCATGGACTATGATGTCCTTAACCTCGACCGTGATGTCTTAAAACTAATACCGGACTATGATGTCCTTAACCTTGACCGTGATGTCTTAAAACTAACATCGGACTGTGAGGTCCTTAAGCTTATGGACTATGATGTCCTTAACCTCGACCGTGATGTCTTAAAACTAATACCGGACCGTGAGGTCCTTAAACTCATGGACTATGACGTCCTTAACCTTGACCGCGATGTCTTAAAACTAATATTGGACCGCAATATCCTTAAACTACTTATCGACCGCAATGTCATTAAACTAAACAATAGAGCCCAATCGATCTCTTGTCAAATCTAAACGATCCCGTTAAGTCGATCTTAGTCTAAAATTAGACCAACGTGTCCTTAACAAATGTTTAAGTTGATCCTAGCCTCAAATAAGGCTAACGTATCCTTAAACACAACCCCCCCAAACCCAAATCTAAGAAAGATACGGATTTGGACTAATCCACGTCCTACGGGCGACAGCATAACTTAGTTTCCGTATACAATCCACAGGCAACCAAACACAAAACAAACACCCACGACATGAAGTGACCATATGGTGAAGGAGAAAGTTGTTACCGCGATGCGGTAGTGTAATTAACTGCAGGGGCTTACGCCTGCAGGGAAGAGCGTCCCCACAATCAAAAACCCCTCAAGCGAGGGGGAATCTGACGAAGTCTGCTATATCGGCCGCATCCGTTTAAACCATCGATACACGGTGCCATAAATCAACTTGGCATCTTTGGAGAGGTGGACGGATAGCACTAATTAGCATCTGCCCCGAATTTCAGGCAAGACGGACCCGCGCGGTCGCGTCCCCGTTGTTCGGAGGGGAACAACCACATTCACTTGTCCTTTCGGTACGTTTGCTTACCGTCGCATGCCCTTTGGGTTATGCAATGCACCCGCTACCTTCCAGCGGTGTATGATGAGTATTTTTTCTGACATGGTTGAAAAATTCTTGGAGATCTTCATGGATGATTTCTCCATTTTAGTCAACTCCTTTTATGAGTGTTCGCTACATTTAGACCCAGTCCTTACCCGGTGTAAGGATAAGAACCTTACTTTAAATTGGGAGAAGTGCCACTTTATGGTACGAGAAGGTATTGTCTTAGGACATATCATTTCGCAAAATGGCATTGAGGTAGATAAAGCTAAGATTGAAGTCATTTCCAATCTCCCTCCTCCCAAATGCATCCGAGACATTCGAGCCTTCCTTGGCCATGCCGGTTTCTATAGACGGTTCCTCAAGGATTTTAGCAAGATAGCTAGACCCTTGACTCTTTTTTTGGCCAAGGATACCACTTTTGATTTCGACTCGAGCTGTATGAAGGCGTTCAAGTCATTGAAAAACTCACTTACTTCCGCTCCCATTCTTTCGTCTCCTGACTGGACGCATCTATTTGAAATTATGTGCGATGCATCTGATTTTGCTATTGGTGCTGTCCTTGGAAAGCACATTAATAAGATGACGCATGTAATTTATTACGCTAGCCGAACCTTAAACGAGGCCCAATTAAATTACACAACAACCGAGAAGGAATTCTTCACTATTGTGTTTGCATTAGAAAAGTTCAGGCCCAACTTAATCGGCTCTCCAGTCATCGTATACACTAACCATTCAGTTCTTCGCCATCTTTTTGCGAAGAAGGGCGCTAAATCTCGGCTGATACATTGGATCCTCTTACTACAAGAGTTTGACCTTGTCATCAGAGACAAAAGAGGATGCAAAAACGTAGTCGCCGACAATCTTTCACGCCTCTCTTCCTCGCCGACGCTTCAATTTCTTATAAAAGACGTTTTTCCATATGAGCAGCTCTTGACTGTGTCATGCGAACCTTTGTTCGCAGATATTGTGAATTATTTGGCCACTGGACTTATACCAAATGAATGGTCGAATCAGGACAGACTCCGATTTCTATTCCAGGTAAAACATTTTTACTGGGATGAACCTTATCATTCAAATACTGTCGCGACCAAATTATTCGTCGGTGTGTCCCCGACAATGAATTTAAGAGCGTGCTGTCATTCTGCCACAATCAAGCGTGTGGCGGGCATTTTGGGCCAAAAAAGACAGCCGAAAAGATCTTGTAGTGTGGTTTCTACTGGCCACAACTTTTTAAAGATGCACATGATTGCTGCAAGACATGCTCTCGGTGCCAACACTTGGATTGGATATCTAGGAGAAACAAAATGCCGCTCCAACCAATATTCGTTGTTGAAATTTTTGATGTTTGGGGGACAGATTTTATGGGACCGTTTCCAAATTCTTTTGGGAACTTGTATATTCTCCTCGCTGTTGATTATATTTCTAAGTGGGTCGAGCCTGTGCCCAGCTGGACTAATGACAACAAGGTTGTCGTTAGATTCCTCAAAGAAAATATTTTCTCTCGGTTTGGGAACCCTCGCGCAATCATCAGCGATAATGGAACTCATTTCTGTAATAGGACTTTCGATTCCTTAATGCGGAAATATTCCATTAATCACAAGCTATCAACGTCCTATCATCCCCAAACGTGTGGGCAAGCCGAGATTTCAAATCGTCAAATTAAACAGATATTGGAGAAAACGGTTTCCAAAAACCGTAAGGATTGGTCTTCAAAACTTACTGATGCCCTTTGGGCATTTCGAACTGCCTATAAGACCGATCTTGTCATGTCTCCGTATAGGCTTGTTTATGGAAAGGCTTGCCACCTTCCAGTTGAAATTGGACATCGAGCATTTTGGGCAATAAAAGAGTTGAATCTTTCTCTCGGAGATGCGGGCAGCCATAGAAAGCTGCAATTAAATGAATTAAACGAGCATCAGGATGAAGCTTACGTGAACGCGGTTGTCGTCAAAAACCGAACAAAGGTATTTCACGATAAACACCTTATGCGCAAAACTTTCATACCTGGTCAACAGGTTTTACTTTATGACACCCGGCTATATTTCCATCCCGGCAAGCTTAGATCACGATAGAAATGGCCATTTTTGGTACGCACCGTATATCCGCACGGTGCGGTCGATTTAGAAAATCCTGAGGACGGTTCACTATTCAAAGTCACGACCCGAAAGTACGGAACATGACCGGCACTTAAACTACGAACGTCTCGAGGCGTACGTAATCTAAGTAAACCGAAAACCCAGAAATCCAAACCAAGAAAAGTAGTAGAGTACAGGAAGAACCAACTTAAAGCAAGTAGTTTCAAAAGCATAAGCCGAATTATGCGGTTTTAAAAACATCCAAAAATTTACTGAAAATTTCGGCAGAGTCTCCTTTGTAAAAACTGGCCCCCAAACGGGATACAACATGAATAGTATACGAAATCAATAAAAAGGCATCCCCAAGCGGGAGCTAGCTCTTCGTCAATCGACGGTCACAACCACACAAGCAATATAATATACAACGCCAACGGCGAGGATCAAAACTCAAAAAGAAACTCCAAACCACCAGAATATAACGAGCGACTCTAAGGTCGAAAGAATAAACAACACTGGTCTTTATCTCAATAAATACATGTTTGGTTGATGGAATTTACTAGATACAACGGAATAATATTATACAAGGTAATATGATGGGTACGATACAAGAAAAACCCACCTACTAGCAAGTCACCCGAATGAAACTAAGCCCGCAAAGCCGTAATTAAACCTGTACGGCAAAAACCTGCAAGAAACTGGGGCACAACGGGGGTGAGTTGCCAACTCGTGAATAGAAAAACATCTACGCACAGAAATCGTATAAATAACGCAATCCTAGGTCAATGACCATAATATATCCTCAAAAATGTATATAACATGCAGCCTATAACGATGGCTAGGGTAAATATCTAACCCGAGTGTAAACTCATGTGCCCGTGTCAGTGCCTCAGGTAGCAATATATCATATGGATGATGTATGAACGCATGAAACAGAATGCATGTACTGAATAAAACTGGTTTCATAAATCAGTGAGATTTCTGTATTTTAAAAGGAATGGGGTACCATATATGAAATCAGCATAAAACAGTGCCCAGCATCGACACAAAACAAGTGTCCAAATACCTCGATATCTCTGTGTCACAATCTATGTACCTCAAGTCTCAATCACAATATCTAGGGTGTCATCAGCCCAGACCGGCCCCTACCATCCATCTCAAGACCACGACGGTATCCTCCGGATATCCGACGCGTCGGGTAATATCACCGGTAGGTAGTGCTCTCCTGCCAGGCTCACATCGTCATTATCACGCGCTTCTTGCCCCGGGATACCTTACCGGGTCCACCATGTACCCGAAACGGTTCATCCGTCTCCTCGAATCGGGTCTCGAAATCCATCAGCAAACTCATGGTGGACGACTCATACATCATGGGAAAACCGCACTTTTTATTTTAAAAGAGGGAAAAGGTTTATTTATGTTTTTGCGGTTTTCCTCCAAATCCAGAAAATCTCATGGAAATCCGAATCCAAAACCTCAATAACACGTAAGACGGTGAATATATGCATAAGAATCCATGAATGCGGCATAACAATGAATAACAGTATGCATGAAGTAGCAGATAATAACTACAATGTCTAAACTAACATATAAGGCAAGTACACTAATATCATGTCTAACTATTAGCTAACAGGCTATGTCAAGCAATAATATTTTCTAAGGTGTACGTGACATGGCAATTACCGATGAAGATGTGTGTGAGCCGGCAAATAAGTGTACGTGGTACATACGCATCATCGGTAATGGTGCTGGTATCCTAACAGCATGATATCAATAATGGAGTATGAAACATAAAATAAGCATGCGATGTGAAGCGGACCACAAAAAGAGCGGGAGCTGAAAACTAGACGCAACTGTAACTAATCTGCATTAATTTAATATAAGTCCTACAAATGGTGCCTTTTGAAATAATACGAATCATGGGGTTTTGAAAATAGGGGCTACGGTGTTTTTATGAAAAGATAAGTCTTTTGAAATATCCGTAGGATCCCTTGGGCTGTCTTTTAAAATATCCATGATTCGTTAGTTTTTGAAATAGGTAGGAGTCTAATCTAATCTAACAACTACACTAAACTATACGGCTGAACTAACAAGCTGAACTACAGGTAAGGAAACCGCCTATCATCTGAGTCGATACATATACCTACCTGTATATGTATAGTCGGTGATCCCGCCTCAATAATATCATAGCCGATACCATATCTATAATCAGGCATCCCAAGTCAAGAGTGCGGATCAATCATCAATATAGCTCGTACGTAAATCCGTCGTACGGCATCCCAAATCTGGGTACGGGTCAAAATCACATTCATCATACTATTCACCTGGTATCCTCTTTATCAAATATCATGATCGTGGTACTGATCTACGTCTAGTACCATACTGATACCGCCTACGTGTGCATGGACGTGTGAAACACTACGTCAAGGACCCGCTACAACGTCATGTCGTATCTAAGATACGAACCCTGCTATATCACCGATCTCACGGCCTCAAATCAAATCTCATCGACTCAGCTCAATCCCAAGTATCATCCTCAATCCGTATGTGAACACATAGACCCATACCCATGTGAACACATAACTATAAAGAATCCCATGAGCACATATCAATAGGAATGTATGCAAGTATGAATGTGTGCAGGTGTAGTGCAACACTACCCTAGGGTTCGCAACACTAAAAATAGTCCAACACACCAATATCCATCCTAAGCATCGTTATTAATCCTAAATAACATATAATAATTGTTGGTGTGTATACGCATCTGTATATACCACCACGGACTGCGGGGGTGCTATACGCCATCCACCCGACTTCTCCCCGTAGATATAAATCTACTCACCTGGTCCTCGCTAGCCGGTGCCGACGTCGCCACGCGCTTGCTTGTCACCTCGAAGTCCACATGGGGGTACCTACATATCATAACGCACCATATCGCATTAAAACTAAATTCGAAATCGAAACGGCATACGAAAATCAAATCGGCACGCGTATCACGCATAGGTCCAAACCTATCACCTACGCATGCAAGAATAGTAAAACCAACCCTCGATGTCGATGTACAAACGTTAAACCATCGAGAAAAATTCAATCACACTCATTTGCACATTCACGAACACTAATTTTAATATAAACTAGGTTAAAACTCACAAAAACCCCAATTTCACTTAAAAGGTCATTTTTCCGAAAATCTAGCAAGCACATTTCGCCGTTTTTGTACAAAACATGATATTTAAATGAATGTAGCGGCCAATATATTTATTAAATATCTTAAATAAGTCATATAAACAATTTCCGGAATTTAATCTCATTAAATTCCAAAAACCCTAATATTCTAGTTTACAAAAATACCCTTTTTAACAATTTCAAAGCAAAAATGCACAAACTACAATCTAGCTTAGATTTGCATGATCTAAAGCATTAAACCACACTTAATAAAGTTAATGAAGTCATGAAAAACCTAAACACATTTTTAACCTCACATATAATGCATTTTATAAAACCCTAGTTTACACAAAAGCTTAATTTGGACATTTTACATGTTACAATTGGCAATAAGTAACAAATTTAAGTTGCATAGCTTAAGATGCTAAAAAAGAACATCACACAACCATGAACACATGATCACAACCTAACTTGATCTCAAACTCTTTCCATTACAAACTAAATCCCAATTAGAATCGCATTTAAACTTAATAGACCTTGATGAAAGAAACTATCCAACAATTTAAATTTGGCTTGGGATTTATACCTCACAAAATCAAGAGACCAAGCTTGAAATCTAGCCTCCTAAAATGGCCTCCAAGCTCCTAGATCCATGCTTGCTTGGGCAAGAAATAATGGGTAAGGGTTCGATTTGGAAAAAGCTTTGAAATTGTATGGATTTTGAAGCTTTTTTTGTGGATTTTTGAAGCAAAATAGTGTGGATTTTGGGGGGGGGGGAAGGGCTGCTGCTGTGGGGAGAAGGATTCGGCCAGAAATGGGAGTGAGGAGAGAGAGGGAGGTAGAGAAAATGGGGGGGGGGGAGGGACAAAGTCAAGGTCAAAGCAAGTCAAAAGTCTAACTACTTTATCCATTTTCTATTCTTTTCTTTCATTTCCTTTCATTTGAAAATCAAGTGGGGAAAAATAGGGTGGCTGCTGAATTCAGCCATGGGGAGGAGTAAGTGGGTGTGTGTGGGTGTGGGTACGGGTGTGGGGTGATGAAAAATGATAAATACAATACCCCAAACATCCATTTACGCTAAAAAAAAGCTTTTTTTTTCTTCAATAATTTCTAAACCATTTTGGCAAATGTTTTTGTTCCAAAAACCACATGATAAAATTTTATTTAATGTTTTATGATGCACAAAATTTGTTTCAACTCATTCCAATTTGTAATTTTCCCTAATTAAATGTATTAGTGACGGCTTAAAATGATAATAAAATAATATTTTTTTTAGAAAATTTGAAATTTCGCCAGCGGATCAATAAACACCAAATAATAGCAATTACATATCTAGAATATGTATATTTAATTTTTATAATAAGATATTTGTATTTTGACTTTTTACAGAAAACCCCTTTATTTTACCGATTTTTTTGAAATTTCACCGAAACGATTTTCAAAACGTTACAATCTTCCCCCTTTAAATAAATTCGGTCCCCGAATTTAAATTCAAACTCCCCCAAATACTAAAACATCTAAGAAAACCCATCAAGTCGTCGGGGCTCCGAAATTGTAAATACATAAAATAAATCGTAGCGCAGCGCATGCGCTTGAAAAAGGAAAAAAAATGAGTATATAACTCAAATCAAAACTCCGTCAAGCATCCTGCAATCATCGGAGTCATGGAGAAGACATCAATGCCAAATCCAAATCAAACCAATATGATATAACTCGAAACTATACATGTAAATATCGAATCTATATCTGTAAGTATCTGAAAGAAATGCATGCCAAATCTCTTTAAGTCGCTGTGCAACGCGTATAACACTGCACAGTGGCGGACGTCTATCATAAGAAAATAACTATATACATATATACCTTTGTTTGAAACGCACATTCCGCCGTTTTGGAAACAATTTAAAAGGGTCTCCTTGTTTTAAACATTTCGTATCATATCAGACACGTAGGTAAATACTGAGGCTATAGCTCGCTTTTTGGAAATCCCTTCAATAACTATCAATGCATGGAAAATATATTCAGGTACTGTCCTCTGACTAGTCCTGCTCAGTACGAAACACATAGCAATATCATAAAAACGTACTGCTCTATAAGAAATCAATCCCAAAATATGCACATGAATACTACGTGCGTCTGGTGCGCACGGAAATCAAAATCCATGAATGTGCCATACATGCGCACAGAAACAACATCTAAGTGCATCGGGTGTGCACGAAACATCTGTCGTAGGCAACATGTGTGCCTGACAGCAAAATCAGGTGCATCTGACATGCACGAAAAAAATTCTCGATTTAGTGCATCTGGTACGCACCAGAATCACCCTTCAAAACATGCGCCCAACATGCGCGAAAATCCAAATCAGGTGCATCCATCGTGCACGAAATCATGAAATCCAATATCAAGCGTCGAACATGCGCAAAATCCAATCAGGTGCATAAAGTGCACAAAACAAATATCGAGTATCACAATCGAAATCGAAGTCCAGTGCATCTAAGTGCACAAAAGGCGTATCACTGCACTGCAAGCATATAATAACTATACAGAGTGCAGGAACCAAATCGTGTGCATGCATACGCACAAAACCAACTCAACTGTTTAAAACCGTAAAATCACAAACATGTGAAACTAAAGCACGAAAACGATATCAAGTGCAACACTGTGCAAAGATCGTAAATCCTCAATCATCAAAATCAAATCATACGAATAAATCACCCAAAACATCGTAATCAATAATGGCGGAACAGTACCGCTCAAGTGCATTCTCTAAGAATCTCGGCCAACTGTCGCGGTCACTAGTGGGACGTCTCGTCGATGATCATGAACTCTGTCCTGCTGGTGTGCGTAACCATGACCACTCCTGGGTCAAGGTCTTCACTGTGAATTACCAATCTTTCGGTCCATCGGCTCATCGGCCCTGTCAGGTGTGCTAACGGGGACGATTCCGTTCTGGCACTTCTCTGGTCATCTCTTGGTCAATCATCGCGACCACTCGTAAGACAGCATATCACTGGCATCGGCCTCTGGCTCTCTGAATGTACGTGACACATCTGATCCTGGGTGCAAGTATCATTGCAGCAGTGTCCTGGAAGGAATCCTGCTCACGGTCTCTTCCATGTCTCGTCTCTGCCAACTGTCCGGAAGTCATTGTCCTTTCCTATATCTGCATCTTGCTCTGGAACGACTGCATACTCATCGCGACTCCTTCTGGAAGGTATATCTAGTACTCTGCCTCGGCATGCACATCGCATCTCTGATGTCGGCGGAGGGGAACGTCATCACATCTAGATCTGGTACGAACCTCCCACTTCACTTTTCTCTAATGTCGTCTGCTTTGGACTCGTCTCGTCGCGGCTGCATGGACTGAGCTCCAACGGCTATCCTCGTATCGGGAGTCTCTCAAGAAATGCATCTCATCACCTAGCATCCGAATTAAGTCGAGCCATCCGATTGAGTCGTCAAAATCTCATAATCCCCCAAGAGCTCAACATCTTGGGCACAGTTTAATAGTATCGAGTACATACCACAGCATCGGTGGTCCAGCCGTAGAAGGGCAAACCCAAGCCTCACTAATGGCGCCGCAGAACTGCCGCAAACCCTAGGGTTCAAAGGCTTTCATACGGTCATTAAGTCGAGTTAGGGTTTCATTCTTCTAGAGGGACCATAGAATTGCCTGCATGTCTTTCCGACTACTTTAAACTTGGATAAATAGGTTTCTGACATTCGATCGTCTCTGTCGACTCCCAACGTCTCCGCGTGAAGTCGTCTCTAGCTGGGATCAATCTATCTGATGACCTCGCATCGGGGTAGCGAACGAACCACCTGTCCTAGTCATTCATCATCGGGTGACTAGCGACCTTCTATCATCTATTCGTACAACTCGCCCCGCAATAGTTCCAACATATGGGGCGATATCTCGTCGCTCGCAGCAACCACTGGCTTGCTCGTCTGCATGCTAAACAGTGCCTCAATCATCAGGAGTAAGCAACACACCAACGGTCATCAAAATCTGGCTGGCCTCTATCATTGGCTCAATTCTCTAGTGTCGATCAGCGCCTCCGAGTAACCTCATAAAGGCGATCCGCCAAACACTCGTGGCACGGAAACACAGTAAAAAGATACATCTCTGCAATCGTGTGTCGCCGGAATTTCGCCCTGGTCAGTCCTCGTTCGTGACGAGCTTGTGCTGACCGCAACTCTAGCCGTAGCTCTCCCTGCCCGTAACCGTAGCAGCAAGAACAAACTGGTACCGATGAGGCTAGATCAGGAAGGAATATAATACTGAACAAGGAAATGTACATCCTAAGGCTTCATAAGTGGAGTGGCGTGTCGTAAATATGCCGCAGAACATACCAACGGTACGTCACTCTACTTTAGTCACCTATTCCATCAACCAAGGGTCATCCTACGCTCCAAAGGTTAAAACCTAATGCTCTGATACCAACTTTGTCACGACCCGAAAGTACGGAACATGACCGGCACTTAAACTACGAACGTCTCGAGGCGTACGTAATCTAAGTAAACCGAAAACCCAGAAATCCAAACCAAGAAAAGTAGTAGAGTACAGGAAGAACCAACTTAAAGTAAGTAGTTTCAAAAGCATAAGCCGAATTATGCGGTTTTAAAAACATCCAAAAATTTACTGAAAATTTTGGCAGAGTCTCCTTTGTAAAAACTGGCCCCCAAACGGGATACAACATGAATAGTATACGAAATCAATAAAAAGGCATCCCCAAGCGGGAGCTAGCTCTTCGTCAATCGACGATCACAACCACACAAGCAATATAATATACAACGCCAACGGCGAGGATCAAAACTCAAAAAGAAACTCCAAACCACCAGAATATAACGAGCGACTCTAAGGTCGAAAGAATAAACAACACTGGTCTCTATCTCAATAAATACATGTTTGGTTGATGGAATTTACTAGATACAACGGAATAATATTATACAAGGTAATATGATGGGTACGATATAAGAAAAACCCACCTACTAGCAAGTCACCCGAATGAAACTGAGCCCGCAAAGCCGTAATTAAACCTGTACGGCAAAAACCTGCAAGAAACTGGGGCACAACGGGGGTGAGTTGCCAACTCGTGAATAGAAAAACATCTACGCACAGAAATTGTATAAATAACGCAATCCTAGGTCAATGACCATAATATATCCTCAAAAATGTATATAACATGCAGCCTATAACGATGGCTAGGGTAAATATCTAACCCGAGTGTAAACTCATGTGCCCGTGTCAGTGCCTCAGGTAGCAATATATCATATGGATGATGTATGAACGCATGAAACAGAATGCATGTACTGAATAAAACTGGTTTCATAAATCAGTGAGATTTCTGTATTTTAAAAGGAATGGGGTACCATATATGAAATCAGTATAAAACAGTGCCCAGTATCGACACAAAACAAGTGTCCAAATACCTCGATATCTCTGTGTCAAAATCTATGTACCTCAAGTCTCAATCACAATATCTAGGGCGCCGTCAGTCCAGACCGGCCCCTACCATCCATCTCAAGACCACGACGGTATCCTCCGGATATCCGACGCGTCGGGTAATATCACCGGTAGGTAGTGCTCCCCTGCCAGGCTCACATCGTCATTATCACGCGCTTCTTGCCCCGGGGTACCTTACCGGGTCCACCATGTACCCGAAACGGTTCATCCGTCTCCTCGAATCGGGTCTCGAAATCCATCAGCAAACTTATGGTGGACGACTCATACATCATGGGAAAACCGCACTTTTTATTTTAAAAGAGGAAAAAGGTTTATTTATGTTTTTGCGGTTTTCCTCCAAATCCAGAAAATCTCATGGAAATCCGAATCCAAAACCTCAATAACACGTAAGACGGTGAATATATGCATAAGAATCCATGAATGCGGCATAACAATGAATAACAGTATGCATGAAGTAGCAGATAATAACTATAATGTCTAAACTAACATATAAGGCAAGTACACTAATATCATGTCTAACTATTAGCTAACATGCTATGTCAAGCAATAATATTTTCTAAGGTGTACGTGACATGGCAATTACCGATGAAGATGTGTGTGAGCCGGCAAATAAGTGTACGTGGTACATACGCATCATCGGTAATGGTGCTGGTATCCTAACAGCATGATATCAATAATGGAGTATGAAACATAAAATAAGCATGCGATGCGAAGCGGACCACAAAAAGAGCGGGAGCTGAAAACTAGACGCAACTGTAACTAATCTGCATTAATCTAATATAAGTCCTATAAATGGTGCCTTTTGAAATAATACGAATCATGGGGTTTTGAAAATAGGGGCTACGGTGTTTTTAAGAAAAGATAAGTCTTTTGAAATATCCGTAGGATCCCTTGGGCTGTCTTTTAAAATATCCACGATTCGTTAGTTTTTGAAATAGGTAGGAGTCTAATCTAATCTAACAACTACACTAAACTATACGGCTGAACTAACAAGCTGAACTACAGGTAAGGAAACCGCCTATCATCTGAGTCGATACATATACCTACCTGTATATGTATAGTCGGTGATCCCGCCTCAATAATATCATAGCCGATACCATATCTATAATCAGGCATCCCAAGTCAAGAGTGCGGATCAATCATCAATATAGCTCGTACGTAAATCCGTCGTACGGCATCCCAAATCTGGGTACGGGTCAAAATCACATTCATCATACTATTCATCTGGTATCCTCTTTATCAAATATCATGATCGTGGTACTGATCTACGTCTAGTACCATACTGATACCGCCTACGTGTGCATGGACGTGTGAAACACTACGTCAAGGACCCGCTACAACGTCATGTCGTATCTAAGATACGAACCCTGCTATATCATCGATCTCACGGCCTCAAATCAAATCTCATCGACTCAGCTCAATCCCAAGTATCATCCTCAATCCGTATGTGAACACATAGTCCCATACCCATGTGAACACATAACTATAAAGAATCCCATGAGCACATATCAATAGGAATGTATGCAAGTATGTATGTGTGCAGGTGTAGTGCAACACTACCCTAGGGTTCGCAACACTAAAATAGTCCAACACACCAATATCCATCCTAAGCATCGTTATTAATCCTAAATAACATATAATAATTGTTGGTGTGTATACGCATCTGTATACACCACCACGGACTGCGGGGGTGCTATACGCCATCCACTCGACTTCTCCCCGTAGATATAAATCTACTCACCTGGTCCTCGCTAGCCGGTGCCGACGTCGCCGCGCGATTGCTTGTCGCCTCGAAGTCCACATGGGGGTACCTACATATCATAACGCACCATATCGCATTAAAACTAAATTCGAAATCGAAACGGCATATGAAAATCAAATCGGCACGCGTATCACGCATAGGTCCAAACCTATCGCCTACACATGCAAGAATAGTAAAACCAACCCTCGAAGTCGATGTACAAACGTCAAACCATCGAGAAAAATTCAATCACACTCATTTGCACATTCACGAACACTAATTTTAATATAAACTAGGTTAAAACTCACAAAAACCCCAATTTCACTTAAAAGGTCATTTTTCCGAAAATCTAGCAAGCACATTTCGCCGTTTTTGTATAAAACATGATATTTAAATGAATGTAGCGGCCAATATATTTATTAAATATCTTAAATAAGTCATATAAATAATTTCCGGAATTTAATCTCATTAAATTCCAAAAACCCTAATATTCTAGTTTACAAAAATACCCTTTTTAACAATTTCAAAGCAAAAATGCACAAACTACAATCTAGCTTAGATTTGCATGATCTAAAATATTAAACCACACTTAATAAAGTTAATGAAGTCATGAAAAACCTAAACACATTTTTAACCTCACATATAATGCATTTTATAAAACCCTAGTTTACACAAAAGCTTAATTTGGACATTTTACATGTTACAATTGGCAATAAGTAACAAATTTAAGTTGCATAGCTTAAGATGCTAAAAAAGAACATCACACAACCATGAACACATGATCACAACCTAACTTGATCTCAAACTCTTTCCATTACAAACTAAATCCCAATTAGAATCGCATTTAAACTTAATAGACCTTGATGAAAGAAACTATCCAACAATTTAAATTTGGCTTGGGATTTATACCTCACAAAATCAAGAGACCAAGCTTGAAATCTAGCCTCCCAAAATGGCCTCCAAGCTCCTAGATCCATGCTTGCTTGGGCAAGAAATAATGGGTAAGGGTTCGATTTGGAAAAAGCTTTGAAATTGTATGGATTTTGAAGCTTTTTTTGTGGATTTTTGAAGCAAAATAGTGTGGATTTTGGGGGGGGGGAAGGGCTGCTGCTGTGGGGAGAAGGATTCGGCCAGAAATGGTAGTGAGGAGAGAGAGGGAGGTAGAGAAAATGGGGGGGGGAGGGACAAAGTCAAGGTCAAAGCAAGTCAAAAGTCTAACTACTTTATCCATTTTCTATTCTTTTCTTTCATTTCCTTTCATTTGAAAATCAAGTGGGGAAAAATAGGGTGGCTGCTGAATTCAGCCATGGGGAGGAGTAAGTGGGTGTGTGTGGGTATTGGTACGGGTGTGGGGTGATGAAAAATGATAAATACAATACCCCAAACATCCATTTACGCTAAAAAAAAGCTTTTTTTTCTTCAATAATTTCTAAACCGTTTTGGCAAATGTTTTCGTTCCAAAAACCACATGATAAAATTTTATTTAATGTTTTATGATGCACAAAATTTGTTTCAACTCATTCCAATTTGTAATTTTCCCTAATTAAATGTATTAGTGACGTCTTAAAATGATAATAAAATAATATTTTTTTCAGAAAATTTGAAATTTCGCCAGCGGCTCAATAAACACCAAATAATAGCAATTACATATCTAGAATATGTATATTTAATTTTTATAATAAGATATTTGTATTTTGACTTTTTACAGAAAACCCCCTTATTTTACCGATTTTTTTGAAATTTCACCGAAACGATTTTCAAAACGTTACATGAACGGATAGAGACTTAAATCGTTCCTCACCGCGGACCCTTCGGAGGAGCTCCTGCTGTTGCAGGAGCCGAATTATATTGACTAATCTTCCTCCATCTACCCCTAAATTTCGGTTATCCAGCCATAAACAGAGGAAATACTGTTTCAAATAAGTTTGGGGGTATGTCACACTTGTAATTATATAAAAACAAAATAAAAAATATATAAAAAAATAAAAAAAATTCAAAATTTTGGGGTTATTTTTGAAAATTTTCAGTTTCAATAAATAAAAAATTAAAAAATTTATTTACAAATAAATTCCTCTTTTTGAGAGGTCCTTTTTGCAAATAACCAAAAACAACCCCTATAAAAAGAACCCGACCCCTCCTCTGAACTTTCATAACCCTAAATTTCATTTCCTCACAACCCTAGCCGCCCCTTCAAATTCTACAGGTAGATCGCATCACGCCGCCGCCCTTCCGCCGCAATAGGAGGGTTCTGACCGCGAATCTGCCGCCGTCTTGTGTCGTCGCCCTTTGAAAACTTCAGAGGAGGTTTGCACTTCCTTTCCCTCTCTGTTAAAATTAAATCTTTTCAATTTACTCTCTGTAATGGCACCAACTTTGCAGTTTGAGAGGGACTTTTCCCAAATCTTTGCACACACGGTCTTTGGAAGTTACTTCGGTGAAGAGATCCGTAGGCGTGAATGGAATTTTTTACTGTTTAACCATCCGAATGCCTTCGCGCTTCCGGATCTCGTCACCCGATTTTACGAGTGCATGGAGGATGGTTCCCTTTCACAATACGGTTATATTAGGCTAATTTGGGGGGATAGGGAAATAATAATCGATAGGGACTTCATCCATGAAGTCACCTTAATACCTAGACTACCTACTCATGATCAACCCCTCTAATTCGAGGATTACCTACCCTTGATGGGTAATGATTGTTCGAGGGAGCCACGCAAAGGCATCCAGTCTAGAACCCTCTTTGTGAATGTACTAACTGTTTGCCGTTTGGCACAAAATAATATTTTTGGTAGTTCGCACAATACGACATTTTTCACACCATCCCTTCATATCGTGCACACCTTGATGACTAGGAACCCAAGCTATGATATGTGCACGGTATTATTTCACTCGATTTGTGCGGGCAAGAGGGCTGCCAATTACCCATGTTCTATGTTGGTGACATAACTGTATCGCCATTTCCTCCTTGTGGAGGAATTTGAGTTTTATATGCATGGAGGGATCCCTATTAGACCTCTTCTTGAGGGTGTTTCTGTAGGGTTCCTAGGCACTCTAATGAAGTCTCACAAGGCATCAATCATGCCAATTTCAAAAATTATGGGTGCCGAGAAACCCTAATACGGATCGTCGGCTAGATTTCTAGGCGAAACGGTAAACTAGTTAACTACTTAACTAAAAGTTAGATGCTACAACCTTTGTAGATCCGGATATCCACTTCCTTAGCTCCACGTAGTCATCCTCTCGCTGTCCTTTTCTAATCCTAGACTCATTCGTCGGCTTCATCGGGAAAACGAGTGGAATAGGTCGTTGGCTTCGTGTCAAAGACGATCTACGTCGAGGTTGCACAAGCTCAAGCTCCGACTTCACAATGTTGTGAAACTTGTGAAGAAAACACCTAAAACAACTTGGCAAGAGGTAGAGGGTGAAGAAATAGGAGGTGGGTTCACTTTAGAATTGGATTTCTCTCACTAGAACTCAAGTTGCCATTGATGGCATCAAGGTTTCTTTCTTGAAGATGAAGATGAAGAAGAAGAAAGAATATGATAAGTGTTGAGATAAAATAAAAAATAAATCAATACTTATCATAATGTGAACCATAGTTAAGTGTAGAGAATTAACTAAGGTTAGAAGAATGGTTAGGGTTTAGTGTAAAGACAAAATGGTCACAAAGTCAAAGCTTCATGAAGCTTCAACAATGTTCAAGAATGAAAGCAACCATTTTGTATTTTTATCCCATTCTTTTTCCAAAAATGAATAAATAAAAGAATGGATAAATAAAAACCCTAATCACTTTCTTAACCTAAGTTTAATTCTATACACTTAACCAAATAAGCATGCATCATCAAACATGATACAAACATGTGCACAAAAGTATATCACATATACAATTTGCACATCAAGTGAGAAAATCCATATAAAGTGAACCAATACTAGTTAATGCAATGCAATATATCAAATATATAATTATACATTAAATCATTAAATCAACATTTGATTCAATGATCCGGTCATGTCGCACATAACCGACTAGAATCCAATGTATCGATTTATCGAATCAATGATTCGATAACTAGGTCATATCGAATATAACCAATCGAAACATATATCGCGAGAATGAAATGCGGTATCACATACACGCATCATTCTCGGTCCTGCACATATCTCATATGCGCTCCTATTTCATTTCGCTTGAGCCAGGAAACCTCTGTGTAGGACTCTAAAGACTCGTCAATACGCCGGTAGCAGATGATGATCATATCAAGCACCCACAAGCCGCAAGCGGTTTGCTAAACGTAACGGCCATCCGGGTATTGAGCAATCAGAAGATCGACGAGCTAGCCCGCTCACACTCCTGTGAATCCAACCAGTAACACTTACCGTACAGTCCGGTCTGTTCGTCTGATACGTCGCATATCAAGTCTAGGGGTGGTAAATGTCAGACCCCAATAACTGATAAGTCGTGCCGATGTGAGGCTCATAACGTGTCGAGAAACTACTGGTAACACTTACCAGCAAATCTCTGATCAGCCCTGGCCAGGGACTTCCCTGTTACGGCCAATCGAGCACTGCGCAACATCAACCCCCAATACCGGGAGAGACGAAACCCCTCCTATCGCTCATTGCCTCCATGTGACTCGGGACTGTACCCAAAGACCACCGTTTTGCACGCCCTCATGGACGTGGTAAGGTGGAGATCAAAGCACAGTGGGAATCACACAAGACTCTATGACGATCTCGGGTCTACAGACTAACCTGTACAAGTGTCACCTGAGAACTGCCATCTGACGTGAGGTATAATACCATCTGGGAGTTCTCGGCGAGTCCGTCCAGTGTACCCAGTCTCCACTGAGCACCCGTATACCATCTCTGATGTCAAACACCAATGGATATGGGATCATCCATCGCCCATCTCATGGGTCGAGAAGCGTATACGCTAGTCTACACTGGTATATCGATGCCCCGTCTCGATACACCCACGACTAGGGACCTTGAAGGATGTACTTATGGACTACCATGTCCCCACTAGTATGATCTGCATCATAGTCCAGGTAGTCAAGTACACATCCTAAGGGCTTTACCAACATGTAACTATAAGACAGTTTAAAGAGACAAGTGTACATGTTAAGATAAAGAGTAACCAGATAGCATACTATCATTTCGAGCAAGAAAGTCATCTCTATATATGTCCAAGCATCCAATATAATATACATCATCTGTACAATACTGGCCTCTAGGGCATACATACAACTAACAATCTCCCACTTGCACTAGGGCCAGCTGCTGTAGTATCGCATACCGAGCATCCCGAAGAGTCTCTCAAACTGTATCTGGGGAATGGCCTTCGTGAGTGGATCCTCCGTGTTGTTCTTCGTGTCAACCCTCCTGACCTCGATCTCCCGGCGATCAACTATCTCCCGGATCAGGTGATACCGCCTCAGAATATGCCTGGATCGCTGATGGGACCTGGGTTCCTTGGCCAAAGCCACCGCTCTATTGTTATCGCAATACAAAGGTATTGGACGCTCAATGGATGGAACCACTCCAAGTTCAGTAATGAACTTCTTGATCCAGACAGCCTCTTTGGCAGCATCGTTGGCAGCGATGTATTCAGCCTCCATCGTCGAGTCTGCCACGGTTTCCTGCTTGAAACTCTTCCAGCTAACCGCCCCTCCGTAAAGGGTAAAGACAAAGCCCGACTGCGACTTAGAGTCGTCCTTATCACTCTGGAAGCTCGAATCGGTAAAGGACTCCACTTGGAGCTTTCCGTTACCATACACCAAGAACATATCTCTAGTCCTTCGCAAGTACTTGAGAATGCTCTTCACAGCTGTCCAGTGACTCTCTCCAGGATCATCTTGATACCTGCTCACTACACTTAGTGAGTATGCTACATCGGGTCTGGTACATAGCATCGCATACATGATAGAGCCTACTGCCGAAGCATAGGGTATCCCTTGCATGCGAGCTCTCTCCAAATCAGTCTTGGGAGACATCTCTTTGGAGAGAGTGACTCCAGAGATCGTGGGCAAGTTCCCACGCTTGGACTCTTCCATACTAAACCTCTTTAGTATGGTGTCAATGTACCTGGATTGGGACAATCCCAAAATCCGTTTGGATCTATCTCTATAGATCCTAATCCCAATATGCAGGAGGCATCACCAAGATCTTTCATTGAGAATCTTTGTGATAAGAAGAGCTTGACCGCTTGCAGCATAGGAATATCATTTCCTATCAAGAGTATGTCGTCCACGTACAATACGAGGAAGACAACCTTACTCTCTACCACCTTCTTGTAGATACAAGGTTCATCTGGATTTTTTGACGAAATCAAACTCTTTGATAACGACATCAAAGCAGATGTTCCAACTCCGCGATGCTTGCTTTAATCCATAAATGGATTTAAGCAGCTTGCACACCTTCCCGCTGCTCCCACTGTCTACGAAGCCCTCTGGCTGAGTCATGTACACGCACTCTTCTAAATCACCATTTAGAAAGGCGGTCTTAACATCCATTTGCCAGATTTCGTAGTCATGAAAGGCAGTAATGGCAAGCATGATCCGGATGGATTTAAGCATAGCCACTGGTGAAAAGGTTTCGTCATAGTCCACACCTGGTCTTTGACGAAAACCCTTTGCTACAAGTCTAGCTTTGAAAGTCTCCACTTTCCCATCTACACCAAGTTTCTTCTTGAAGATCCACTTGCTCCCAATGGGTTTTACCCCTTCAGGAGCAACTTCCAAAGTCCATATTTTGTTGGTGTACATGGATTCCATCTCGGACCGCATAGCATCCAGCCATTTCACTGAGTCCCTACTCGTGATGGCCTGCTCGAAGCTAGTTGGGTCATCATCCTCCATGATGCAATCCTCGCTCCCACCGTCCATGAGAAAACCGTAGTATCTCTCAGGTTGGCGAGGAACCCTACTAGATCGGTGGAGTGGCTGGGGTTCATCGGGAACTACGGAATCCTCTGGTTCCACCAGATCTTCTGTTGTAGCTTCTGCAGCTGGAACCTCTTCCAGTTCTACCTCATGACCACTAATCTCTTTTTCAAGAAATTCCTTTTCTAAAAAGGTGGCATGCCGAGAAACAAATACTCTTTGTTTCTCAGGGTGGTAGAAGATATACCCTTGAGAATTCTTGGGATATCCTACAAATTTGCATAGAACAGATCGTGCCTCGAGTTTGTCCGGATTTTGTCGTTTGACATAGGCTGGACAACCCTATATCTTAACATAGTTAAGACATTGTCTCTTCCCTTTCCATATCTCATATGGAGTGGTAGGCACAGATTTGGTGGGGACCATATTCAATAGATGTATGGCTGTCTCAAGCGCATACCTCCAGAAGGAAATAGGTAACTCAGCTGTGCGCACCATATCTAATAGGGTGCGGTTCCTCCGTTCTGATACACCGTTGTGCTGTGGTGTATATGGAGGAGTCAGCTGAGAGAGAATCCCATTCTCTTTTAGGAAGTCCAGGAATTCATTGCTCAAGTATTCACCTCCTCGATCAGATCGAAGGATTTTAATACTTTTTCCGGTTTGGTTTTCGACTTCTTGTTTATATTCTCTAAATTTCTCAAAAGCTTCAGACTTGTGTCTTATCAAGTACACATGTCCGTATCTTGAGAGATCGTCAGTGAATGTAATGAAGTATGAAGAACCATCCCTGGCATGTGTGGACATTGGACCGCATACATCACTATGTACTAGTCCTAAGAGTTCAGTAACTCTTTCTCCGTGTCCCGTAAACGGAGTTTTGGTCATCTTGCCTTTGAGACATGACTGGCAAGTGTCATAAGATGAAAATTCGAATGGTTTCAAATACCCATCCTTATGCAACTTAGCCAGTCGTGTCGCATTGATGTGACCCAGTCTACAATGCCACAAGAAGGATTCGTTCAGTTCAGAACTCTTTCTCTTGTGTGTGTTTGTTATGCTCAGAACTGTTGATTGGTTTAGAATATAAATGCCATTGCACAACGTGCCTGATCCAACCTGTTAGGTTAGTATAGCACCCTATGAAGTGTTTTGAAGCATCACATGATCCAAAGTTATAATTTTTAAGGTGCTAAACTAACATGCAAAGGGATCGATCCTAGAAAATTAGGGTTTCGAAATAAAAAGCGAACTAATCTAGGGTTTCGAGACTACAACCTTTGTAGCTCCCTTTCGCTGGACTCCTTGCTCTCTAAGGTGTTGAACTAAGGTCCTTTTGATGTCCCCTTGTGTCCACGACGATCCACCACGGAGATCTCCGTCCAAGCTCGCAACTTCGACAAACCGAAGAGAACACTCTAAACAAAGTGGCTAAGCTAGTGTAGAATGATGTTGTGGTTAGGTTTCTCACTTCAAAAACCTATCTTTGAGTGGTATTTGATGACTAGAAAGAACTAGAGAGCAAAAGAGCAAGAGGAAGAAGATGGTGGCAATTTTTTTGAACAAGAGGTAAAAGATAACTCTTGAGTTAAGCAAGAGAAAGAAATATATATCACTATATATATTTAATTCCTTCTTGAATTCAACCATGATTAAATGATAGATAGTTAATTTAACTTGGGTTTAGTATGATAAAGAGAAGGATAACCATAGGTTAGTGGTAGTTGAGCTAGGTTAGGTTAGAAGAAGAGTGTGGAAACTAACATGATTATCCTTTTCTTTTTCATTTAACTTTAAAACCAAAATTAAATAATTATCCATTATTTAATCCATGGTGTAAGTCTTGCATTTCCACCATTTCCATATGCTAACAACCATGATGGATGGGTGTATGTATGTATGCATGTATGCACATTTACATGTGCATGAAACTAGAATGAAAATAAAGAAACACATGCATGCATGCTTACATCCATCAAACCCTAGAAAGGTTTCAAGTGAGATAACTTATGGTTAGATGATAAATCAACACTTAATTTATCAATCCAGTCATATCTCATATGACCCCACCAAAAGTAGGCCACCCGATCAATGTTCGGTATCATATACGCACATTTCAATCGGGTGCATGCGCATATCGCATATGCGCACCACAACGTTTCGCCTGGACTGGGTAACTCCTTTGTGGGACTCTAAGACTCATCAATACGCCGGCAGAGGGTAATGATCATATCAAGTACCCTCAAGCCGCAAGCGGTCAGCTAAACGTAACGGCCGCCCGGGTATTGAGCGATCAGAAGACAACAAGCGAACCTGCTACAACTCCCGTCGAGCCATCCGGCAACACTACCGTACAGTCCGGTCTCTTCGTCAGATATGCTGCATATCGAGCCTAGGGATGGTCACGTCGACCCCAATGACTCAATAAGTCGTGTCGGTGAATGGTCTATAACAGATTGAGAAACTACTGATAACACTTATCAGCAAATCTCAGCAGCCCTGGCCAGGGACTTGCTGTTATAACCAGTCGAGCACAGCACATCATCAACTCCCAATACCGGGAGAGACGAAACCCCTCCTATCGCTCATTGCCTTCGTATGTCTCGGGACTGTACCCAACGGCCACCTGTTTGCACGACTCAGTAGAGCCGTGGTAGGGTGGCAATCAAAGTACAGTGGGAGAACACACAAGACTCCATGACGATCTCGGGTCTACAGACTAACCTGTACCAGTGTCACCTGAGAACTGCTATCCGACGATAGATATAATTCCATATAGGAGTTCTCGGTGAGTCCGTCTAGTGTACCCAGTCAGCACTGAGCACCCGTATATGATCTTGATGTCAAACATCGATGAATGTGAGAACATCCATTGCCCATCATATGGGTCTAGTATCATATACGCTAGTCTACTCTGGTATATCGATGCCCCGTCTCGATACACCTCCGACTAGGGACATTTCAGGATATGCTTATAGACTACAAATGTCCCACTAGTATGATCTTCATCATAATCAGAGTAGTCAAGCAGATATCCTTGGGACTTTATCAGCATGTATGAATGAATAAAAGCATGATCAAATCAACATGTCAGATAAAGAATAACCAGATAGCATACTATCATGTCGAGCAAGAATGCAAACTGAATATATATATACATGTATAGATACATCCACTATCACATAATGGCCTCTAGGGCATACATATATCCAACAATCTCCCACTTGCACTAAGGCCAGTTATTGGCGTATCGCATACCCAACATCTCAAAAAGTTGCTCATGCTGTGGCTGAGGGAGGGCCTTGGTGAGTGGATCCGCGGCGTTGTTCTTTGTGTCAACTCTCTTAATCTCGATCTCGCGGCGATCTACAATCTCCCGGATCAGATGAAAGCGCCTCAGGATGTGTCTGGACCGCTGATGGGATCTGGGCTCTTTGGCTAACGCCATCGCCCCATTATTGTCACAATACAAAGGTATTGGATCAATAATGGTTGGAACTACTCCTAGCTTCGAGACGAACTTCTTCATCCAGACGGCTTCCTTAGCGGCATCATTTGCAGCAATGTACTCAGCTTCCATCGTAAAGTCTGCAACGGTATCCTGTTTGGAACTCTTCCAACTTACCGCCCCTCCATTGAGGGTAAATACAAACCCTGAGATAGATTTGCTGTCATCCTTATCGCTCTGGAAGCTCGAATCGGTAAAGGCCTCCATTTGGAGATCTGTATTACCATACACCAAGAACAATTCTTTAGTCCTTCGTAAGTACTTAAGAATGTTCTTCACAGCTGTCCAGTGGTTCTCCCCTGGGTTGGATTGATACCTGCTTACAACACTAAGTGCATAAGCTACATCTGGGCGTGTACATAACATCGCATACATTATTGACCCTACTGCCGAAACATAAGGTATAATGCTCATGCGAGCTCTCTCTTCATCGGTCTTTGGACAAGAATCCTTGGAGAGAGTGACTCCATGGCAAGCGGGTAAGGCACCCCGCTTGGAGTCTTCCATACTAAACCTCTTTAGGATGGTGTTGATGTACCTGGTTTGGGACAATCCCAATAACTTTTTGGATCTATCCCTATAGATCCGTATGCCCAGGATGTATGTGGCATCACCCAGGTCCTTCATGGAGAACCTTAGTGATAAGAATGATTTGACCGACTGTAGCATAGGAATATCATTTCCTATCAGAAGAATGCCATCCACGTACAATACGAGGAATGTGACAGCTCTTCCTACAGCCTTCCTATAAACACAAGGTTCATCTGGATTTTTGATGAAATCAAACTCTTTGATAGCATCATCGAAACAGATGTTCCAACTCCGAGATGCCTGCTTTAACCCATATATGGATTTCAGCAGCCTACATGCTTTTTCGCTGCTCCCACTGTCAATGAAGCCCTCTGGCTGATCCATATAAACGCATTCTTCTAAATCTCCATTTAGAAATGCTGTTTTAACGTCCATCTGCCAGATTTCATAGTCGTAGTAAGCAGCAATAGCAAGTAGGATCCGAATGGATTTAAGCATGGCTACGGGCGAAAAAGTTTCGTCATAGTCCAGACCTGGTCTTTGACGAAAACCTTTCGCCACAAGTCTTGCCTTATAGGTCTCTACCTGCCCATCCACACCAATCTTTCTTTTAAAGATCCATTTGCACCCCACAGGTTTTACCCCAGGGGGTACAATGTCCAAAGTCCATACTTTATTGGTGTACATAGACTCCATTTCGGATCTCATGGCATCCAGCCACTTCACAGAGTCACCACTCGTGATAGCTTGCTGAAAACTGGTAGGATCATCATCATCCATGATGCAATCTTCTCTGTCACCATCAATGAGGAAACCGTAGTACCTCTCCGGTGGGCGAGAAGTCCTACCAAACCTATGGAGTGGCCGAGGTTCGTCAGTTTCTGTTGTAACAGCCGGTTCAACCAAATCGTCATTTGTAGTTTGTGTTTCCAGAACCTCTTCTAGATCTACTACCTTGCCATCATCTTTATCTGTGAAAAACTCTTTTTCCAAGAATGTGGCATACTGAGAAACAAACACTTTTTGTTCCTCTTTGTGGTAGAACAGATATCCATAAGAATTCTTTGGATATCCCACAAAGTTACACATGACTGACCGTGTCTCGAGTTTGTCCGGATTCTGCTTTTTAACATAGGCCGGGCAACCCCAAATCTTAATTCTCTTAAGAGATGGTCTCTTCCCATTCCATATCTCATATGGCGTGGTAGACACGGCTTTGGTTGGAACCCTGTTTAGCAGAAATGCTGCAGTCTCCAATGCATGCCCCCAAAACAAGACTGGTAACTCAGCGTCACTCATCATGGACCGGACCATATCTAATAGGGTCCTATTCCGTCGTTCTGACACACCGTTGTGCTGTGGTGTGTAAGGAGGAGTGAGCTAAGAGAGAATCCCATTGTCTTTTAGGAAGTTTGCAAATTCTGTACTGAGATACTCACCACCTCGATCTGATCGAAGCATCTTAATACTCAAGCCGGTTTGTTTTTCTACTTCTTGTTTATATTCAATGAATTTCTCGAAAGCGTCGGACTTGTGCTTTAATAAAAATACATGACCGAATCTTGAGAAGTCGTCAGTGAATGTAATGAAGTATGAAAAACCGCCTCTAGCCTATGTAGACATTGGCCCACATACATCACTATGTATGAGGCCAAGGAGCTGAGTAGCTCTTTCTCCGTGTCCGGTAAACGGAGTTTTGGTCATTTTACCCTTGATACAAGACTGGCAAGTCGCATAAGATTTATATTCAAAAGAGTTTAAATATCCATCTTTGTGTAACTTGTTTAGTCTTGTTTCGTTAATATGACCAAGTCTACAATGCCAAAGAAAAGCTTCATTTAATTCTGAAAGTTTTCTTTTATTAGTGTGTTGTATACTGAAAACTGTGTGTTGATTTAGGACATATATTCCGTTATTAAGCGTACCATACCCAACCAACATTTGATTTAGGTGAATGTTCATAACATTGTTCTGCAACACAAAATTATATCCTTCATTGTCCAACAAAGAAACGGATATTATATTACATAGCATAGTTGGTACAAAATAACATGGATTCAAAATCAAAATACATCCAGATGGCAACCCCAAGTGATACTCTCCCACTGCGACTGTATGTACATTGGAACCATTTCCAACGCGGAGAGTATGGTCACCCGTCCTCAAAACCTTGCTATTTCTCAGCCCCTGCATAGAATTGCAAATGTGAGAACCTGAACCGGTATCCAATACCCAGGAAGCAGAGTTTATAGAAAAACAGTTTTCAGTCATAAACGCACCTGAAGCAGAAGCATCACCATGCTTCTTCTTGAGACTTAGGTACTCCGTGCAATTGCGCTTCCAATGTCCTGTCTTGTGGCAATGAAAACACTCGCCTTTCCCCGGGTCTCCAGCCGTGGACTTTCCCTTTCCCTTCACCTTTTTGACTCCACCCTTAGGATTAGTGGGTTTCTTCTTTTTCTTTCCCTTGGCCTTAGCTTTTGGGCGAGAAGAAGAAGACTGTCCAATGGTCATAACGGGAGTCTTTGCTGACTTCATAGTGCTCTCTGCACTCCTTAACAAATTAAGGAGCTCAGGGAGGTCCTTCTCCATGCTATGCATGTTGAAGTTCACTATGAATTGAGCAAAGGTGGAGGGGAGGGACTGCAGAATAATATCTATATATTGTTCATTGTCCATCGTCCATCCAAGGTCCTCAAGCTCTTCTATAAGAGCTATCATCTTCAAAACATGGTCTCCTACTGATGTGCCAGGGGCCATTCGCATCTGAAACAGTTTCTTGGATGCTTCGTATCGTAATACGCGGGATTGCTCCCCATACAACTCCTTTGTATGGAGCAATATACCGTGAATGTCCATGTCCTCGTGCTGCTTTTGATGTGTGTTATCCATCGATGCAAGCGCGAGGCATGTGGCCGTGGCACAGTCAGCGTCCCATGTCTTGCGGACTTCAATGTCCGCAACTGAGGATTTTGGGCCTGGGACGGGCGGGGCTGAAGCCGTGAGGACATATGATACTTTATCATAAGTCAAGGCGATCTTCAGATTCCTTAGCCAGTCTTTATAGTTGGTCCCATTCAGTTTGTTTTTATCTGGTAGAAGCTTAAGTCCAGTCATTGGTATCTGCCATTAAGAGAGAGAAAAGAATACACTCAGCGAAAGCTCTTGCACAGATTAGATTGGTTTATTATCTTGTCTAATCGATATTTCCCACTGCTTTTTATCAAGTTTTCTTTCAAACCTTAAAAAGAAAAACTAGCCAGGATTAATTACAGTCTACAACTTCGCTAACCGTTCAGCCAGGCCAGTGTCGGTACTTTGAGGGAGGTTCCCCGTGCTTTCGCACGGACCTAATTAGAGTAAACCTCGTTTTCCCAGAGGCGGAGCCCCGTTAACACCTTTCTAGACACCTAATGAGTTAGCTAATTGTAAACTGCAAAACTCTCCTAGGAGCAACTATTGCCCACAGTGGGATCGGGATCCAACCATCACATGGAAGGTATGCAATCTCATTGCAAATTTCAACACTTGAAATTCCCGATGTAATTTTTTCCCCTAGTACTTATGACCTTAACTATGGTCAACAAATCATAAGTACCAGTCAAGTTCTACCCGTCATTTCTTGATCAATTAGACCCACCCATATGACCCTTAACTATGGTCAACAAAGTCGCATGAATGTCCTAATTAATCTGCATCATATGCAGTGTAGGAAGATATCACTTAGCTACCGTACACTACGCCTTAACTAAAGTCAACAAACGTAGCACGAATACTAAGTACTCTACTTCCTAAAATGACGGAGGGTTGCGAATGATTTTTAAGAAAATCTTTAACGCTTTGAACTTGATATCGTTGTAGAATCAAACAGTTTTCAAAAGGAGTGGCTTAAGCTCCGCAGTTTTGAAATGTAGCTTTTTCATAAATAGCCGAGTAGTTTTTAAATCCGATTCTACAACATCTTTTTAGGTTTATTTTCTTTACATTAATCACATTAATGTAATCCCATCATTTAAGTCCTAAAGCCAATCACAGAAAAGAAACGAAAATAACACGTACGCTTATGCCATCCGCATTCGCCGCAATGTTCCGTTATGCACCGTTAGGTTACTTAACTAACGGCATACCGGGACGGGACTAGCACGGGTGTAAAACATAAGCAACGTCTACTATATATCATATATATAATATGTCATTCGTCTCAGATATCACAGAACACAGGCAGCAGAAACATAGATATAACGTGGGATATCCTAGGACGTCCGTATTTAGTATTTAGCCAGAATAGAAAATACGGATTCCACAGTCGCGATGAATAGCCAAGCCCACACCCTGGACCCCTACGAGAGCGGCAAGTGACCCTACCAATCCTGGAGTTTAGGAGACCCGGTCTCGACTCCTCGAGATGGCCTCCCACTGAACTCCAGAACCCGGTCACTTGTGCTCCCCTCCTTGGGTCCATCCTAATGCGGAAAAGTAAATAATATACAACACTGGTGACACAACCGCAACCTGGAAGTGCCCTAAATAAAAGAATATTACATTACATTTGAATTTACATGAATGAAAATATAAAACTCTCATCTCACAAAAACCCCCCGGCTATTCGATCGCGACAATCCTGCACATCATATCTCAGCAACACATAATATCACATATCATCAACGTAAGTAAGTATGCGTACCCCGATTGTCGTTGATGTATAGCAACGAAACCGGCGATATCTAACATACTACACTTACGGTCACAGAAAAGAAAGTGTAAAACTACAATATTTGGAATCCAGATTCTCTTTAGACATCATAAATGCGAAATATCACATATTTCGTATTTCATGCCTAAACCATATGAATTCCACAAATTGTATCACATTCCAGACAAACAGACAGTATTAAAGTTTTCGAACGAACAATCAAGCACCCAAGATTCACTAAATCTCAACACTTGAGCAGGGTTCAAAAGATCCGGAGTGTGACACAGTAGTGGCGGTCCAGCCGTAGAAGGGTCAAGCCAACGCCTCACATGTGGCACGCCGTACTGCCCCAAACCCTAGGGTTCAAAGGGCAGTTCGAGACGGTCACATAATCGAGTTAAGGTTTGTTGTCTTCTAGAGGGACCACCGCAAAAAGACTTGCACGTATCTCCAAACTATTTAAACCCCGTGAATATTGAGTAAATGATATTCGTTCAAACACTTCAATACTTTCTAGTTTACCCGGAAAAGAAAACGAAATGAAAATTCCGATCGAAACCACGAGTCCATAAACATCTCCAGAATTTTCCAACAGCAGATTCAGATTAAACATACTCAAAATATACTATAGCAGGTAAATAAAAACACTGTGCAAAAATTGGTCAACGATCCCCTTATATGGCCGCGGATCCGCGGTCTAAGCTTTCTTATGCCGCGGTTCCGTGGCCAAAAGTACTGTTCATGGGCACGGAATTTCCAGTTTGTCTTATATTTACCTGCTCTATTTTTTGAGAATTTTTAATTCTGAAAAAAGTCAGTTTTTAAAAAATTTCCAGAGAGCAACCTTAAAAGTCGTATTTTTGTTTCGATCGGAGTTTTTACTTCGCAAAAAGGTCGCCTAATGTTCTAGGTCGTCTCTGATACCAATGTTAGGTTAGTATAGCACCCTATGAAGTGTTTTGAAGCATCACATGACCCAAAGTTATAATTTTTAAGGTGCTAAACTAACATGCAAAGGGATCGATCCTAGAAAATTAGGGTTTCGAAATAAAAAGCGAACTAATCTAGGGTTTCGAGACTACAACCTTTGTAGCTCCCTTTCGCTGGACTCCTTGCTCTCTAAGGTGTTGAACTAAGGTCCTTTTGATGTCCCCTTGTGTCCACGACGATCCACCACGGAGATCTCCGTCCAAGCTCGCAACTTCGACAAACCAAAGAGAATACTCTAAACAAAGCGGCTAAGCTAGTGTAGAATGATGTTGTGGTTAGGTTTCTCACTTCAAAAACCTATCTTTGAGTGGTATTTGATCACTAGAAAGAACTAGAGAGCAAAGGAGCAAGAGGAAGAAGATGGTGGCAATTTTTTTGAACAAGAGGTAAAAGATAACTCTTGAGTTAAGCAAGAGAAAGAAATATATATCACTATATATATTTAATTCCTTCTTGACTTCAACCATGATTAAATGATAGATAGTTAATTTAACTTGGGTTTAGTATGATAAAGAGAAGGATAACCATAGGTTAGTGGTAGTTGAGCTAGGTTAGGTTAGAAGAAGAGTGTGGAAACTAACATGATTATCCTTTTCTTTTTCATTTAACTTTAAAACCAAAATTAAATAATTATCCATTATTTAATCCATGGTGTAAGTCTTGCATTTCCACCATTTCCATATGCTAACAACCATGATGGATGGGTGTATGTATGTATGCATGTATGCACATTTACATGTGCATGAAACTAGAATGAAAATAAAGAAACACATGCATGCATGCTTACATCCATCAAACCCTAGAAAGGTTTCAAGTGAGATAACTTATGGTTAGATGATAAATCAACACTTAATTTATCAATCCAGTCATATCTCATATGACCCCACCAAAAGTAGGCCACCCGATCAATGTTCGGTATCATATACGCACATTTCAATCGGGTGCATGCGCATATCGCATATGCGCACCACAACGTTTCGCCTGGACTGGGTAACTCCTTTGTGGGACTCTAAGACTCATCAATACGCCGGCAGAGGGTAATGATCATATCAAGTACCCTCAAGCCGCAAGCGGTCAGCTAAACGTAACGGCCGCCCGGGTATTGAGCGATCAGAAGACAACAAGCGAACCTGCTACAACTCCCGTCGAGCCATCCGGCAACACTACCGTACAGTCCGGTCTCTTCGTCAGATATGCTGCATATCGAGCCTAGGGATGGTCACGTCGACCCCAATGACTCAATAAGTCGTGTCGGTGAATGGTCTATAACAGATTGAGAAACTACTGATAACACTTATCAGCAAATCTCAGCAGCCCTGGCCAGGGACTTGCTGTTATAACCAGTCGAGCACAGCACAGCATCAACTCCCAATACCGGGAGAGACGAAACCCTTCCTATCGCTCATTGCCTTCGTGTGTCTCGGGACTGTACCCAACGGCCACCTGTTTGCACGACTCAGTAGAGCCGTGGTAGGGTGGCAATCAAAGTACAGTGGGAGAACACACAAGACTCCATGACGATCTCGGGTCTACAGACTAACCTGTACCAGTGTCACCTGAGAACTGCTATCCGACGATAGATATAATTCCATATAGGAGTTCTCGGTAAGTCCGTCCAGTGTACCCAGTCAGCACTGAGCACCCGTATATGATCTTGATGTCAAATATCGATGAATGTGGGAACATCCATTGCCCATCATATGGGTCTAGTATCATATACGCTAGTCTATTCTGGTATATCGATGCCCCGTCTCGATACACCTCCGACTAGGGACATTTCAGGATATGCTTATAGACTACAAATGTCCCACTAGTATGATCTTCATCATAATCAGAGTAGTCAAGCAGATATCCTTGGGACTTTATCAGCATGTATGAATGAATAAAAGCATGATCAAATCAACATGTTAGATAAAGAATAACCAGATAGCATACTATCATGTCGAGCAAGAATGCAAACTGAATATATATACATGTATAGATACATCCACTATCACATAATGGCCCTAGGGCATACATATATCAAACACAACCAACTTTTGGTTACGGAAAATGTTCATAACATTGTCCTGTAATACAAAATTATATCCCTCTTTACTCAACAAAGAAACCGATATAATGTTGCATATCAGGTTCGGCATGTAATAGCATTCGTTCAGAACCAATGTATTACCTGTTGGTAATACAAGGTGATATTCTCCGACAGTCTTAGCTGCAACAATTGCACCATTTCCAACTCTAATGTCTTTATCACCTTCTCCAAGTTCTCTACCTTTCTTAAGCCCATGTAACTGATTACATATATGGGATCCTGACCCGGTATCTAATACCCAGGACGTAGGGCAAATGGAGAAACAGTTCTCTGTAACGAACACACCCGAAGAAAATGCATCATCATGTACTTTCTTCATTCGGGTGGCATGGGAATCCTGGTATTCCCCTATATCATGTTCAGTCCTATAACTCTTATAGGAAAGAACGGAACCAACGTTCCCCAGCACAGTATAACATGCGGGTTCGGTCAATACATCCATATTATTATCTTTATTAAGGCATGAAATGGTCGCTACCTGGAGAGAGAGAGAAGAAAACACTTTAGCGTATGCTCGTGCAAGATCAGATTGGTTATTATCTTATCTAATCAGGATGGCTCCCACTGCTTTTTATCAAATCTTCCTTCAAACCCTAAAAGGAAAGACTAGCCGGGATTAATTACACACTACAAGTTCGCCAATCTTTCAGCCAGGCCAGTGTCGGTACTTTGAGGGAGGTCCCCCGTGCTTTCGCACGAACGTAATTAATGTAAACCTCGTTTTCCCAGAGGCGTAACCTCGTTAACACCTTTCTAGACACCTACTTGATCGGCTAATTGTAATGTGTAAAACTCTCCCAGGAGTAACTCTTACTCGCAGTGGGTATCGGGATCCAACTATCTCATAGAAGGTATGCAATCTCATTGCAAATTTCAACACTTGAAATTCCCGATAATGCTTTTGCCCCTAGCGTGCTATGACCTTGACGAAAGCCAACAAACCACAGCCCGCTAGTCAAGTTCAACCCGTACATTTCTTGACTGAATTAAACCCACCCGCACGACCCTTGACGAAAGCCAACAAATCCGTACGACTACCCTAATCCAGTCGCATCATATGCAGCAGATAAACAACACATAGCTACCGCACACTACACCTTGACGAAAGCCAACAAATGTAGCACGAATACTATATGTAATTTATCTGAAATGACGGAGGGCTACGACAGGTTTTTCTGAAAACCTATTGCGTAATGAACTTGATATCGTTGTAGAATCAAATGAAGTTTTGAAATGGAGTGATTTTGAGGCTTTTCTAGTTTTGCTAAAGGGGTCACTCCCGGTGAAGGGATCGTCGGCCCTTTCCTCGTCGAATGAGGTGCGGGATATATCATATATATCGCTGTGCAAAGCAGAAACTATAGAAGCAATCAAAAATAAACCGAGTGTGTAGCATCTGCCAGTTATTGCTAAAGGAGTCACTCCCGGTGAAGGGATCTCGGTCCTTTCCTCATCGAATAAGGTGCAGGGTATATCATATATACCGCTATGCAAAGCAAGAACTGTAGCTACCTGTTTAGTTTAAAATTTGATTCTACAACATCTTAGGTTTCTTTTCTTTCATTAATCACATTAATGAAGTCACATCATTTAAATACCTAAACATCACAGATAAATACGACGTACACTTATGCCATCCGCATTCGCCTCGATGTCCCCTCGTGCACCGTTAGGTTAGGTAACTAACGACAGAGCAGGGCAGGGCTAGCGCGGGTGCAAAACATAAGTAACGTCTATATAATATATCATATATACTATATACTATATCCATCACAGAATCACATCACAGATATCGCAGCAGAAGAAACATATGAAATATTGGATATACTAGGACGTCCGTGTTTTCAATACGAGCCAGTATAAAACACGGATTCCACGGTCGTGATGAATAGCCAATCCCACACCCCTAGACCCCTACGAGAGCGGCAAGCAACCCTGCCAATTCTAGGGTTAGGAGACCCGGACTCGACTCCTCGAGTTGGTCTCCCACTGGACCCCAGAACCCGGTTACTTGTGCTCCCCTCCTTGGGTCTATCCTAATGCGGAAAAGTAAATAATATACAAAAGGTGACAACTTCCGCTACCTGGAAGTGCCCCAAATAAAAGAATATTACATACAAGTTTTTACATGAATGAAAATGAAAAACACTCATCTCACATAAAAACCCCCGGCTATTCGAACACGACGATCCAATATAACATATCCAGCAACACATAACATCACAAGTCATCAACGTAAGTATGCATATCCTAATTGTCGTTGACGTATAGCAACGAAACCGGCGATATGAACATACTACACTTACGGTCACAGAAAAGAAAGCGTAAAACTACAACAATTGGAATCCGCAACCTCTTTAGACATCATATGCCTTACAGTTATAAACCCCGCATTTTAGTCCCATTATCGAAAACTCTTTTCGATATCAAGTGAAACTAAACCGCTAGATTTATAACATTCATTCAGTTATCTCATAACTGTTTGTGAATTCCATTTATTGTATCACATTCCAGATAAACAGAAAATGTTAAACTTTCCGATCGAACATTCGAATATCCAAGTTTTCCCGATACAGCTCAACACATGAAATAAGTCTAACAACATTCAGTTCGTGCCTCAGTACCAACGGTCCAGCCGTAGAAGGGTCAAGCCAACGCCTCACATGTGGCACGCCGTACTGCCCCAAACCCGAAGGTTCAAAGGGCAGTTCAAGACGGTCACATAATCGAGTTAAGGTTTGTTGTCTTCTAGAGGGTCCATCGCGTTACTTGCACTACTTAGAACGTCGTTAAACTACGGAAAAATCCAACACTTGGAAATTTCCCGACAGGGGAAAAATTGGGTATTTATATCCGGTCGAACTTTTTAACATATTCTAAAATTTATCCGGAAAGCCACATAGACAAAATCTGATACTCCGATCGAAACACCGAATCCCCAAAACAATCCAAGAAAATTCAACTCTTGAATAAATATTAAAAATTTCCAGAAAATCCATCACCAGAAAACAAGAATTACTGTGCAAACAGTATTGCGCAATTTGAACAGTTGGCCGCGGAACAGCGGCAGAAGCCATGCTTCTGCCGCGTTTCCGCGGCTGTATAGATGTATCATGAGCTCGTGTTTCACCATAATTCTTAGATCTTCCTGCTGAATTTTTTAGGCATTTTTAATTTGGAAAAATCCCAGAATTTAGAAAAAGTCCAGAGAGCATCTTAAAGTTAGGTTTTAGGGTTCGTTCGGACTTCAAACTCCGTCTAGACTTCGCCTAAGGCTTTAGCTAGGCTCTGATACCACTGTAGGGTTCCTAGGCACTCTAATGAAGTCTCACAAAGCATCAATCATGCCAATTTCAAAAATTATGGGTGCCGAGAAACCCTAATACGGATCGTCGGCTAGATTTCTAGGCGAAACGGTAAACTAGTTAACTACTTAACTAAAAGTTAGATGCTACAACCTTTGTAGATCCGGATATCCACTTCCTTAGCTCCACGTAGTCATCCTCTCACTGTCCTTTTCGAATCCTAGACTCATTCGTCGGCTTCATCAGGAAAACGAGCGGAATAGGTCGTCGGCTTCGTGTCAAAGACGATCTACGTCGAGGTTGCACAAGCTCAAGCTCCGACTTCACAAAGTTGTGAAACTTGTGAAGAAAACACCCAAAACAACTTGGCAAGAGGTAGAGGGTGAAGAAATAGGAGGTGGGTTCACTTTAGAATTGGATTTCTCTCACTAGAACTCAAGTTGCCATTGATGGCATCAAGGTTTCTTTCTTGAAGATGAAGATGAAGAAGAAGAAAGAATATGATAAGTGTTGAGATAAAATAAAAAATAAATCAATACTTATCATAATGTGAACCATAGTTAAGTGTAGAGAATTAACTAAGGTTAGAAGAATGGTTAGGGTTTAGTGTAAAGACAAAATGGTCACAAAGTCAAAGCTTCATGAAGCTTCAACAATGTTCAAGAATGAAAGCAACCATTTTGTATTTTTATCCCATTCTTTTTCCAAAAATGAATAAATAAAAGAATGGATAAATAAAAACCCTAATCACTTTCTTAACCTAAGTTTAATTCTATACACTTAACCAAATAAGCATGCATCATCAAACATGATACAAACATGTGCACAAAAGTATATCACATATACAATTTGCACATCAAGTGAGAAAATCCATATAAAGTGAACCAATACTAGTTAATGCAATGCAATATATCAAATATATAATTATACATTAAATCATTAAATCAACATTTGATTCAATGATCCGGTCATGTCGCACATAACCGACTAGAATCCAATGTATCGATTTATCGAATCAATGATTCGATAACTAGGTCATATCGAATATAACCAATCGAAACATATATCGCGAGAATGAAATGCGGTATCACATACACGCATCATTCTTGGTCCTGCACATATCTCATATGCGCTCCTATTTCATTTCGCTTGAGCCAGGAAACCTCTGTGTAGGACTCTAAAGACTCGTCAATACGCCGGTAGTAGATGATGATCATATCATGCACCCACAAGCCACAAGCGGTCTGCTAAACGTAACGGCCATCCAGGTATTGAGCGATCAGAAGATCGACGAGCTAGCCCGCTCACACTCCTGTGAATCCAACCAGTAACACTTACCGTACAGTCCGGTCTGTTCGTCTGATACGTCGCATATCAAGTCTAGGGGTGGTAAACGTCAGACCCCAATAACCGATAAGTCATGCCGATGTGAGGCTCATAACGGGTCGAGAAACTACTGGTAACACTTACCAGCAAATCTCTGATCAGCCCTGGCCAGGGACTTCCCTGTTACGGCCAATCGAGCACTGCGCAACATCAACCCCCAATACCGGGAGAGACGAAACCCCTCCTATCGCTCATTGCCTCCATGTGACTCGGGACTGTACCCAAAGACCACCGTTTTGCACGCCCTCATGGACGTGGTAAGGTGGAGATCAAAGCACAGTGGGAATCACACAAGACTCTATGACGATCTCGGGTCTACAGACTAACCTGTACAAGTGTCACCTGAGAACTGCCATCTGACGTGAGGTATAATACAATCTGGGAGTTCTCGGCGAGTCCGTCCAGTGTACCCAGTCTCCACTGAGCACCTGTATACCATCTCTGATGTCAAACACCAATGGATATGGGATCATCCATCGCCCATCTCATGGGTCGAGAAGCGTATACGCTAGTCTACAATGGTATATCGATGCCCCGTCTCGATACACCCATGACTAGGGACCTTGAAGGATGTACTTATGGACTACCATGTCCCCACTAGTATGATCTGCATCATAGTCCAGGTAGTCAAGTACACATCCTAAGGGCTTTACCAACATGTAACTATAAGACAGTTTAAAGAGACAAGTGTACATGTTAAGATAAAGAGTAACCAGATAGCATACTATCATGTCGAGCAAGAAAGTCATCTCTATATATGTCCAAGCATCCAATATAATATACATCATCTGTACAATACTGGCCTCTAGGGCATACATACAACTAACAGTTTCCACGTCCTACACACGCTTAAATGATGTATGGTCGCGCACTGAGCTGGCCGAGGATGTACCCGCCAAGACACCCAGCTCCAGCTCGACCGTGAGCGAGGAAGAGCTTACCCCTGCGGCACAAGTACGTTTACTTAGGAGAGCCACTAGGAGGATAGACAGATTGATAGGGATGGTGACCAACCTGGATCAGCGAGTCACAGGGTTGGAGCATGGTATGACCACCCTGCTGGCGAGAGAGGAACGTTCCCGTTCACGTTCGTGGGGACGGCGAGGCCATGAGCAGTGAGAGCACTGCTTTTGATAAGTTTGGGGGTGGAGGTGGTTTGTAAATAGTTATCATTGCATTGCATGTTTTAATTTTTGTACATATTTGTTTCTTCTTTCTTTGCATATTTAATTCCGCATTGCATCTTTATAAGAAAAATATAAAAATTAAATATATATATATATATATATATAAAATCAAATAAAAATTGAAAAACTTTAAAAAAAATTATAAAAATTTAAAAATTCAATTTTGGCCATATTTGACTTAAGTTTCAACCTTTCTTAAAGTTTAACTGTAGAAAATATATGTTCTTATAGTTTATTTAGAAATAGGCAAATTTTGAGTTCAGTTCTTGGACTAAGTCAAAATAAGGGAAGAGTATTGAAATTTTTATTTGAATTGTAAATCTGAAAAATTATTCTGAATCTTAAATCTAAATTCTGAAAATATATACCCTACAACTTGCACAAACACGCACCTCGAAACTTGGAATAGTAGAGGATATCTTGAAATGCTCTTGTCTAAAATCCTTAGTATGAAGGAAAATAAAAGTACAAGTGTGAATACAGAAATAAAAAAAATGAACACTGGTTTTGTAATTACTTAAGGCTGCATAAATAAAAAAATATATAGCGAGGGTGCTTCATCACCTAGTGCCTTAGACCAACTGGTTTGGGAGTCACCGCTAAGCCTTAGGTATTACAAGATGAGGAATTACGCCTAAATGCGCAAACACATTTTGTAATCGGTCGTTCAGTACCTCAAGAAGTATTAACGGTCGCATGAAGGATGTGTGAGCAATTTCATCTAAAATTTACCAACTAAAAGTATTTTGGAAGATGGACAAAAGTATGATAGCTAGAATTGAATTTCCAAGTGTAGGGGTGATACATACACACACGTAGGGGTATATGATTGGGGTTTGGATAAGAGATAGGAATGAAAGATAAGGCTTATACCATCAGTAAAGATGATAAAAATTCCTAAGTTGAGATGGAACCTTAGAAGGAAAATTCAAAAGATGCTGAAAGCTTAATAAATTTGTAGAACATATACGATCTTAAGTTAAATGATAAGTGAGTGTGAAAAATATGGGTTGATGGTTTCTAAGTTGAAGATAATAGAATTTCTTACTAGAACACCGAATTGAAGAATGAAAGTCAACAGGCCAAATTGATCGGATTTTGTGAGTAGTATCCGCTGAAAACCCTCAGGAGACAACACTCCTCCTACTAGGGACACCTAGAGGTTTAACAGCTTGTTGCACGAGCTCAGTGCAATCGCGATTTCCTGCGAAAGTGAGGTTATGATTTTTCGAGAATAAAATTGGCTTTGCTCGGGTCGAGCAAAAGGATAAGTTTGGGGGTATTTGTTCATATCAGAATTTTGCATTATTATATCGTCCATTCTTAATCACATTACAGATAAATAGGTGCTTTTGATTCATGTCTGCTAAATAGTTGCAGGTTATAGGTTCTCAGATCGTTACAGTGAAATTCATGAAAAGACGCTACAAATGTGAGACTACAACCAACAATAGATGAATCCGTATGACTCCGCCTACCAGTTCAAGGAACAAATGGAGCTCAGTAGACAGTTTAATGCACAAAGCACAAGGGCAGCACAAGATTCAAGACTTCAACGTGAAGCTCATGGTAAAAGTCCACATCATCTGCACTATGGAAAATTTGGAAGAAAAAAGAAGAGATTCTGAGGAACCAAGTGAAGAAAACAGAAGGAAAAAGCAACATGAAGCAACCCTGAGAAGTTGAGCCAGAGATCCCTCAATATGGCCGCGGAACCGCGGCCAAACAGGTCTTTCTGCCGCAGAACCGCGGCCGTGCAGTGCACATGTCGGTGAGTGTCGGTGCTTTGACCCGACTTTCTTAGGGTAGTCTTATAATTTCATGTATGGATCAGAATGTAAACCTAGGGTTTCTCCTATCTATAAATAGGAAAGCCGAAAGCCTAATTAGGCATTCCTCTTTTTAGTTCGTAGATTTAAAATTTTAATTTCCTTGTAATCGTTGAAGAGGTCATCAATAAAGTAAGCTTTCTTTTTCTATCTTGCAATTTTTTTATCTGAATTTTAATTCCTGAAATTTCTTATATGTTCTTTATTATCTGCAATTTAGTTTTCTAATATAAAAAATATAAAAATGAATTTGATCGTCATTTTCCTAATGAGTGAGTAATTCCTCACTTGTTAGGGTTAGGATAGGGAAGGTTTGAGAGAAGGAAATCTCTCTCACTCCTTTCCTTGCTCATATAATTTAGTTAGGACTCTAGTTAATTTAACCACACACCGCTCACTACGGCACCCTATCCTACATGATAGTAGTGATTCCCTAGTTAGACCGGTTGTTGTTGAATTAACTGAAGATTAAGGCTAAGAGCCAAGAAAGGACGGACAAGGACCAAAAGGAAGAAACTAAGTTTCTTCCTAATCATGCTAATCCCCTTTGTTGACTATTACCCTAATACCTATATTCTTAACTAGGGCATTAAAAGCAGTGAGTAGAATCCTTATTTCAAAATAACCTAATCCTAACCCTAGTAAGCCTTTAAATCATTTTAATATCATTCTTAGATCTTAAAACAAAACCTACCAAAAATAGGACTTAACTCGTTAGAACTTAAAAAAAGAACACTTTTTCCCTGTGGACCGACCCGTACTCAACCGGCTAGCTACCAAACGACACCGTCTTGATTGCGGTATTCTTAAATTTAAAAACGCATACAAAAACCCTACATTAATCACTTGCTTTGATATGAGTCTCTTTTGATCGATATATGGTTCTCATTGTTCTTAATCTAAAAAAAGTAATTCTATGATAAAAAGTTGACGCCTTTAGTAAAATTATGGATAGAAAAGAATACCTAAAATATAATTAGATTCATGATAGTAGACACCTAGAAACCTAATTAGGGATGATAAGAAACAAAATATAGATCAAAATATATTCAAACTAGTTATTAATTTGATCTAAGAGAAAACCTAGAACATGATAGTTGTAGTTTCTAGACCTACAAATATGCATAGACGGTTAAACCTAGGTTAAATCTAGTAAACTAGAATTAGGGTTTTAATTAAATCTAAATGATATAATATAATTGATAGGATAAGATTAAATTAAATAATTTATTCTATACTTTTATGTTATTAATAGATCGTTAATTAAACCTATGAAAAAAGATAAAGTGTTATCTTATAAACTAACACACATGAAAAAGCAAAGCAAAACTGTAGATCTCTTTTTATTATTCAAACCAACCTTTCAAATTTTCTTGCTTTAGATATTGATAAAAAAATAATCAAATCTTTTCTTTAACTTAGTTTAAAGATAGTTAACACGCCTCTCTGTCTCTATGGAAATGATCCTCAAGTACAACTGCAATAGACTGTATACTTGTGGTTAAATTTGGAGATTATAAAAATCCCCATCAAATACATACACCCGTATTCTTATAAAATATGAATACCCATATTTGTATTAAGATACAAATACCCGTATTTATATTAAGATACAAATACCCGTATTTATATCAAGACACAAATGCACGCATTTATACAAATATCCGTATTCATATAAATACCGTATTCTGTCAAAATACAAATACTTAAAGAGAGATGCTAAAAGAGATATATAATACTAACTCATATTTTATCCAAATGTGATAATCTGGCTATCTTTTAAACCGGCCAGTATAAACAAAATGTCCGATTAAAAGCACATGCACAAAAACATGTATTTAATCGAATCTAAGTACGTATCAAAATACGTAAACTACATCATTTCTCCTTAGTACGAAAACCTTCTATGTAGGACTATAAAGACTCGAAAATACGCCGGCAGTGGGTTTAACCACAAGCACGTTAGCGACACTAGATTTACGTAACGGTTGTCTAGATCAAAAGGAAGGTCGACAAGCAAATTTGTCCATATCCTTACCGAGCCTGAAAGAGACAATCTCCGTATAGTACGGTCTTTTCGTCTGAGAGTATCACATACTGGGTCTAGGGTGTTGGAAAACGTCAGACCCCTAATAACTCAATAAGTCGTGTCGATGTGGCTCAAAACCATCCCGAGAAACTGCTAATCTCACAATCAGTAAATCTCAACTGTCTTGGTCAAAGTCTTATGGTGATGACCAATTGAACACAGTGCGACATCAACTCCCTATACCGGGAGAGACGAATCCCTTCTATTGCTCACTGCCCCCAAGTGCTTCGGGACTGTGTCTAACTAAAACCTGTTTGCATGACTCTTTAAAACCGTGGTTGGGTAGTAATCTAAGTACAGTGGGAACACACTTGATATGAATGATGATGTCAGGTCTAAAGACTAACCTCTACCTATGTCACTAGAGAACTGCTATTTGACGATAGGTATATTACCATCTAAAAGTTCTCGGCGAGTCCGTCCAGTGTAACTCATAACCTAATGAACACCTATATACTATCTTTGGTGCCGTACACCAATAGCTGTGGGACTGGCCACCTTCCCTCACAGGAATAAGAAACGTATACACTAGTCTACTCCAGAGTATCAATGCCCTATCTTGAAATTCCAACGACTAGAGACAATTTAAGAATGTGCTTATAAACTACCTAGACCCCACGAGTATGATCTCCATCACAACTCTAGTAGTCAAGCAAAGATCCTTCGGGCTTTACTAACATGTAGTCGAGATACGTAATATAAAATAGAACATATATACATGTTTAGGTAAAGACAAACTAGATACCATACTATCAAATCGAGCAAGATTTTCTTGTACATATATATCCCAAACATCTACATGTAATATACAATCCCGTACTATACAATAATGGCCTTGTTTACCGCCGAAAACAGAGACGAACTGGGTTAGAACGTCTTTCCTGAATTTAGGGGTAGATGCTATTTGGAACATATCCATCCACCTCTCCGAAGATGCCAAATTGATTTATGACACCGTATATCGGAGGTTTGGACAAATGCGACCGATATAGGGTGACTTATCAGATTCCCCATCTTTGAGGGGTTTTTGATTGTGGGGATGCTCTTCCCTGCAGGCGCAAGCCACTGCAGTTAATTACACTACCGCATTGTGATAACTACTTTCACCTGCTCGAAGCAGATCACTCCATGTCATGTTATATTACTTATTTTGAGGTTGCCCATGGATTGTATATGGAGACTAGTATATGTCGTCGCCCGTAGAGCATGGATTAGTCCAAATCTGTACATATAAAACTTGGGTTTGAACCTAGGTCATATGTTCTATCAGTTCAGGGTATATTTTATTTTATTTAAGGACCGTTAGTCATGCATCAGACTAAAATCAACTCAAATGTAGCGAGCATATGGGCTCTGTTAATTTATAATCAGAGAAGTTTTTAACTTCTGGGAACTTAACTCCTTTTGGGCCAAATGATGGGATTTTCTGTTACCCAGTAGTGCTAAGCACTCGGATATGCATGCCGCTCACGTGTGCATCACATTAGGCGCTCACACTCAGACGCTCGCGTGCATGGCACGTGAGGCGCTGTCTGCAGCATTTGGGCGCTCATGTGGATACCACGTGAGGCGCTGTCTTCATAACTTTTAAGTACTCACGTGAGGCGCTCAATCTCAGGCGTTCATGTGGACTTCACATAAGACGCTAAGTCTTAATTTTTTTTGAGCGTTCATATGAATATCACGTGAGGCACTGGGTCCTTAGAGATTTAATCTCCGTTCATGTTTTTAGAGAAATTAAATTTTTGTTAATGATTTCTTAACCATTAATGATCACCAAGATCGCTGTTTTTGAAGATATGAGATCGGGTTTCTTTAAGAACCAAGTTCTTGTCATGTTTGGGAACTACGTTCCTGAAATAAGGACTCCATCTTTTTTTCGTTTCTTTCGTCCATGTTCTTTTCAGCCTTGTTCCTTCCTGAATCTTTGATTCTCAAGAACAAGTTCTTCCTTACGAGAATTAAATTCTCTTTTTTAAGAGAACTGTCATGTGGATCTCAGATTCACAGGAAGAACTTAGTTCTTATGAAGGGTTAAACCCTCAGATATGTAGGATGGGTAGAGAAGAGATATTTTTGTCTTTGTATTTTCTCTTCCGAGGGTTTGAGCAGAGAAAGATCTTCTTCTTCGAAGAGAATTAAATTCTCTGTTTTTCCTTTCCGAAGCTTATGAGAGGTATTCTCTATATCTGCAGAAGTTTATGAGGGTTATTTCCTATATGAAATTTAATCTCATGGGTCCTTTATATGGGGTATGAGAAACCGTTGATTAGTTGAGAGGATTTCTCATTTAAGAGATCTCGACTTGATTTCATAATCAAGTGGTGATTTTTGATCACCGTTGGATCTTAGATATAAGGTTTTCTGTTTAACAGAGTATATTTTTCATGTTTTTAACAAGATTGAAGGAAATATTTTCCATGTATAGAATTTAATTCTATCTTTTGATATTAACGGCGATTTGTAATCATCATTGGATTCTTAATCCAAGGGTTCTCTGTTTAACACAACAATATTTTTTGTTTAAGAAAGATCAAATAGAATTTAATTCTATATAATGGTGATTTTTTATACCACCATTGGATCTTTGATCCAAAGGCTCTCTATTTAACAGAGAATATGTTTCTTGTTTAGGGAAATATTTTCCCATGTAGAATTTAATTCTACCTGAAGCAAAGTACTTCAACCTTGGGCACTGACGCTCACGTGCTATGCACGTGGGCGCTGCCAAATGATTTAATTCTTTCTTAAGCAGACGCTCAAGTGCTTTGCATGCGGGCACTCATGTGTCTAACACGTGAGGCGCTGCTATTGTAACGACTCTGAAATCGCTGTATAATTATAACACAGTCAATATATAGAAAGGTGTATTTTAGCCTAATTAAGAGTTATAAGTTAACTTTGTTTAATAAAAGTAAGAAGGAGCTTGTAACTCACTGGTTAAGATTCCCCACTGATGTTCTTTAGCCTGTATGTTCGAATCCTATCAGCCCCAATTATTTTTAATAATTTTTCTTTTTAACTTTTCGGAAGTCCAAGAGTTGCATATGCCTTACGCCGAGAAAAATAAAGTTTCCGGGAAATCAAACATGATAATTGAGGTGTTAATTATGAGTTAAGCACATGACACAAATCTCGAGACTGATGGACCAAATCGGACCGTTCAAATCTCTCAAAAACCCGACATAGGTGGTTGGATTAGCTCTAAATCGATCCGCGCTTCGCCCGTATGTTCCTACAACTCTCCTATACTCCTTTTTCCTATTTGTTTTCTCTGCAATTAAACAGAGAGCAGTACACCCTTTCATCTACCCATTAACACTTTCTTTAATCCAATTTTTAATTCTTTTTTATTCATTCTATACCTATATTCATCCTTATAATTACCACCCCATCTCCTAGCTCTCCTCTATTCTGAAATCTATAAGAAAAACTCTCTCAAAACTCTCTCTAAGTCCCAAGTCCAAGAGGAGTTAAGCCCAAAAGAAGTTGTCCAAGCCATCAATCGATCTTTTCACATCTCGTAGTCTCGGTTCTACCAACCGAGGCGTCCTCTTTAGTCTTAATTAGCGCAACTCGTAAGTCCCTCCTTCTCCTTTCTCTCCTCACTCGATTTTTTTCATCTTCAATCTCTTAAAAAGATATCGGTAAAAAGTGGAGTTATCTTTCACCACATCTTTAAAATAATTTTTAATAATCTTATCATGCTAAATAAATCAAAATAATCCTTTAAGTACAACCTTAAAATAATGTTCATTTAATTATCTTTGTACATGTTTAGAAATTCTTTTTAAATAGAACGTATATCGAATTTTACACAAAACTACCATGAACTTTGCATGTACCCGTTATTGCTATTTTGACTTATAACTCTAGAAAATTTACGGGGTAACGACCTACCTCACTCACATACATGATGGTTCATATCACGATATTTTAGATATAATGTTTTATTCTAAAAGGAAACAATTTCAAAAAATACCCCCGCTTTCTAAAATACGTTTTAATCGCTATTTTAACATCTTTGCAATTACATCTCTACAACTCTCGTTAGGGGACCCATTTATAGATGGTGCGGGTTATCGCATTTCCTTGAGATAGTAGAGCGAGATGCAGAACTCCTCACGAAGAATTCGGTCTCGAAAGGAATTAAAATTACGATTTCAAGAAATACGACTTTTAAAACAAATTAAATTATTGGAAAATTATATAAAATTATGAATCCGTATTTTTAATGAAAACAAATTGTGAAAACTATATTTTTAAATAGAAGATTTAAGTTTAATAAAATAGCATCAAGTTGTTAAAAGGTGGTATTTTTCATTAAAATACAATAAACTTTAAAAGATAGTTTTTACACTAAAATACCTCAAAATATAAAATACGTTTTTATATAAAAATCTTGAATTTTTAAACAAAATATTTTTATTAAAAACTTGTTCGAGCCTTTAGGATGAATTAAAAACACTTGATAATTTTAATTGACGTTTTTACTAAAATACCCAAGAAATCAATATACCAGTCCAGATTACGTATTTAGGTTGCAGATTGGTTTGAGTGGCATCTTCTCTTATCAGTTGTCTCGGGGTTGCCGGAGACAATGATGTACCACTTGCCTCTTTCTAAATATAGATCGTAACCTTAAGGTGGAAATTATCTAATGATAATCGTCTTTGAAAAAGACACAAATCCTACCGTTCATGTGCAGCGGTTATCGATATTTTCCAAACTCAAGAAATTCACAAGATTAAATCTAGTATAAGATATGCCTATACAAACTCAATCTTGACTTGAACTCGAACTCAAACTCAAACTTGAACACTTGATCATGAACTCAAACACTTGAACTTGAATTTGAATATCCAAACTTGGACTTGAACACTTGACTTGACTTGACCAAACCATGAATATAACTTGACTTGACATGAATACCTGAATACTACTTGAACCTGAACTTGCATTCTTATTTTCATGGATTCGGCCAAGACCTGTAAACTTTAACTATACAATAAAATACGCGGGGATAAGGGATAGGCTGGTAAGGAACGTTTGTCGTGGAACGAGAGGTCACTTTAAAAGACATCTCTTGAATATCTCGTGTCGTTGTTCCGTGGGTTATGACGGAGCCTTATACTCTCTTGTACATTTGGTTCTCGGTGTAATCTAGACTACTCTCGTTTACATGCTCACTTTCTTTATCAAACTACAAACAATCACGTTAGAATAGATACCCTTATACACATGAATGATATGATTAAGATACTTTTACATAAAACCTTACATGTTCATTCCTACTTGGTTTCTATTCATTTTACACACCTTCATTTGTCATTACTTATTTCTTTTATGGATTTTCCGAGCGCTAGTTCATAGACGACATTCCTTTCTGTTTCTTTTTCTTGGAATGTTCGTCGGGAGGACCGGATTCGGAGGAGATAGAGCCAAGTCAGGAGGACTTAGACCAGCTCCTAGCCCAGCCAGATTACTAGTTTCTTTTTTTGCACTTATCTCTTGTAAACCATTGTTTAGGCGTCCCAGTATTGTATCTTTTATTTCTGTAATATTTCAGAAAATAGAAAATATTATTTTAGAATTTAAATATTAAAATAATGAATTTTACGAATATTATATGAGTATGAATTTGAGTTTTCGTAGGCATGTATAATTATATACCTATATTTTGGAAAATAGTTGGAAATTAAAATGAATTCACGCGCGCATGCGCTTCACCTAAAAATAAAAATAAAAAAATAGATAAATAAATAAATAAATGTTTCTTTGAAATAAATTTTTTTGTCACAAATAAGATAAATAAATGAAAAAATGAAATGAACATGCTTTTTTGCATTACTTTCAAACTCTGACATCTCATATTGAGTTTGCATGACCAGTTTGACCCGTCAATCAAAGATTCTTTCGCTCCAAAAGTGAGGGATAATTAACGGCAGCTTATTTCGCGGCTGCCGGAGATTTAGATCTCCACAATCAATAAAGCCTAGCCTATCCTAGACAGGAGGAATCTATATACGCTTGACAAGTGCGCATTCCTATCTCAATAGGGTGACAAAAAACACTTTACAGGCGGCATGGCTACTTGGGGAAGTATCTTCCTCTCCATTCGAGTTGTTTATGGTGTGGCAGCTATAGATTTGCTCCCGTTTCTTGGACCGAATATATTCTAGCCCAGTTGTTTCCATCTTACTATTGGCCTTATTTTGTTGAGTTCCGGGGATATCCTAAATCTTTTTATAGAATTGAGCTTGCCGTACAGTTTATTCGAGTTGCATACCTTGGCACTTTAATAGCTCCTTTAATCCATCCACATAATATCTTGGCATACGGATGGGCTGGAACTTGTCAAGAGTCGGATCAGCCCTATGCCAGACTTCTTTTTCCACCTTGGTCTCCATAGATTTATAGAAAAGTATCGCCTTTTGCACCTCTTTTCCTTGGAGGCACGTAGAAACTTTCCAGCTCTTGTACGTTATAAGTATTAAGCGCGTCAAGTTCCCTGTAGTATCGTGGCAGAGTCATCATAATATGTAAACCGTGGTCTGTTTCGGCAAGAGTCTGTCTCAATGGATAAATGGAGAACACCGTGTTAGTTTCATCTTCAGAGTTGCTGCCAAAGACTATTATAAGGGTTGATGGTCTGGATTTATTGTTCTCCTTCTGAGACTATCCCAAGTAGACTATTTGAGGCCACTGATTTTTGCTTATTTTTCGGCTTGTGGCACCTTTCAGTATCCTTGAAATTCGGCTGAAAGTATTTTGCATCTTCATACTTTCGCACCTCATTTACCGAGAAAGGATTGAATTCTCCCATGACGGTGTACTCTAGGCCATCTTTGAAATACTTCATACACTGATGTTGTGTAGAAGGGACGGCGGTGTACTCGTGTAGCCAAGGTCTCTGAGTAGAGCATTATAACAGGTCCTGGTGTCAATGACATGGAATTTGATGTTAGAGACGAGCTGACCGAAGCGGAGCGTCAATATTGCGGACCCATGTATTTGTGACGACTGTGAGTCAAACCCTGAGATAGTAATTTTGTCTTGGGCAAGATGCTGAACAGTTATACATATCTCCTTCAGTACCCTTACAATGAGAAGGTTGATAGAGGATCCGTTATTGATAAGGATTTTCCTTATCTTGATATCATGGTAATACCTGGTAACATACAGGGTTGATTGTGCTCGCATGTACCAAGGAGTAGATCTTCCTCAGTGAAGGTAATGTCAGCCGTGTGGACCTCTATGAGTTCATCCTTCATTTTCTCTTCCGCAAGGAAAACTTGGAACTGATCAGGTTCTTGTAAGACTTTGATCAAGGAATCTCGTGCTTCTTTAGATAAGAGAAAGGTATCTAATATACTCAATTGTGAGGGTATCTTCCTCAAATGCGCAAGGACGTTATAGTCCATCTTGGTTTTCTTAGGTAGGTTCTTTGTGATGAGCTCTTTGGCCACCTTTTCATCAAGGACGATCTCTTTAGGCATTTTTCCCTTCTCTTTATCTTTTTTATTCGAACCCTTGTTTGTGGGTCTGGGTTTTTTTAAAGGCAAAGTGCGGTTGCACAACTGGATATTCTCGCAATCCTTTCGCTCTTCTTCTTTTTGCAAGGCGGTGCTTTCAAAGAGAGGGTTGAGGTGCATTTTATCTTCGGAATCATTCCCAAACGTGAGAACCCAAGATTTTCCCCTTTTGAACTGATACCAACTATATGACAGTTTCCAGTTGGTTCTTTGTGCACTGCCGTCTCGCTGCTCTCACATAGATGAGCGCGAGCCTCATGCTTCTCGTTCTTGAAGTGTTTTCTATAGGAAACATATTCTTGCCACCACTTCTTGAAAGCATTGCATTCCTCGATGGGATGGGAAACCTTTCGGTGATATGAGCAGTATTTTGGATGTCCCTCTCCACCGTCGAATTACGGAACCCTAGGGGTGTACATAATGAGGGGTGGTAGCCTCATCCCCATTGATAAGGCCTTGGCAAATCTTTTCTCAGCTTTGTTCCAGCTCTTATTCTTTGCATGCAAGTTTCGGTTTGGTCGGAGAGCTTTACGACTCGTCCTCGTCGCAGCTTCTTTGTTCAAACGCTATTGTTTAACCTTCCCATATATGGCCATCTCACATTCCTGATCATCTTTGGTTTTTTTAAAAGCACCTTTCAATTGGGTCTTCTTCCGACAGTTTTGGGATATTTAGTACCGATTCTGCCCCCAGTTCGTCCATGTCGCTTTCCGACGCCGGCGGAGCTTTTTCATCATATAAGGATGAATGGGAGACCATATGGTAGCTTGCCACACGTTCTTCTATTTCCTCTGATGAGTCATTTTCCTCATCATCGTCATTCTCCTTGTCCTCAAGAATATGCTTGAGGAATTTTTCGAGTATGACCGGTGTTCACGCTTTCTGGTTGTAATCTTCCAGGGTGTCTATATACTTCTGGAGGTTTGTGCGTTTGTTGACATTTTCAGTAGGCTGCACAGGCTTCTTAATCTTCTTCTTTTTCTTGGAAGACTTCGAGGGCTTGACTTGGGGTTTTTTCCCCTTGTCGATGATTTGCGGTGCGGGACGCGGTTTCAGCATCCTTTCTATAATCTCGGGTTCAAGCGGGCTTTTCCACCTGATTGCCGGGCATGTTTGTAGATCTTTCAACATTCTTTTTGTTTTTGCCGAAAGGAATACTTCTCAAGGAGCTTCTTCTACAAGCGACCAGGATTCCCCTTGCATATCTACTTTCTTATAAGGGTGCTTTTGAGGCGGGTCTACCCTCCAATTTTCTGACAATGCAAATTTACCCTGCCGGTATTGGTCATCTACCTAGTTTTTAAAGACGTAGTAGTCTTCAATTAGGTAGCTTACTACCCTGTGATAGGGGCAGCAGCTAGGGGTGTTGACATCACTAGCTTGTGCGGGTCGCCGCGGTTCTGGCAATATTATCATATTGTTTCGTATAGCTAGCTTGAACAATCTCCTCGTCTTATCACGAGGGAATGAATATGCACGTCCCATCCTTTCTTCTAAGGTTGGACGTGTACAGCTGTTGTTTTGGCAGGAGTCTGCTTTCGGACCGCTTGGCTATTGTTGTGTATTGGAAACAAAGGCTGATTTTCCTTTGTCCTTTTTATTTCGTGGATCCTTGCCCGAAGAGGAAGGACCATGGCCCATCTGATCTATCTCGTCCAGTTTATTTATCAGTGCCTGGAATGTGGTGGGCTTGAAGAAGGTCATAAATTGGGATACGGTCGATCGAGGATTGATAGTCTCAATGAACATCCCCATAGCTGGGGACTCCTCAATGTGCTATTCGCATTTGGACCATAAGTTCCACCATCGGATCGCGTAATGGACCCATGTTTCTCCTGGCTTGACCCCAGAATTGATCAGCGCAGTGATTGGAGTGCGCTCACTCGCGCTGGCAAACCTTTGAGTGAATAGCAACTCCATTTCAGAGAAGGACTTTACGGAGTCATTTGAGAGCTCCGAGTACCATTCGAAAGCCGTTTCTAATAAGCTTCCGAGGAATTGGTGAAGCAGTAATTTATCATCGCCCCTGTATTGTCGCACAAATTTTTGAACTGTGCAACATGTTGATGAGGGTTACCTGTTCCTTTATAAACATGGAACTTCGGGATCGTATCCCTGTGGTATTTCATCTGGTCGTACCAGGCTGGATATAATTGACCAGTTTAGACGAGATGATTTGCAACTTCATTGGCCTAATAAGATCTGATTTGTTGGGCGATATAGTCGTCCAATGCTGCCTTCGAGATTGTTTCTTCCTTGGCCGTTGATAGGGCCTGAGGAGAGTTTGACGTTTCCCTTATGTCGTCCTCGATAATCTCCGATGGTTCTTCAGCCGGTGGTTCTGGTTGGATCATCATTCCAACCATGACTTAAAACAGAAGAGCCATATGCTTTATATTAGTAGCCTACTCCGTCGCTTCCCTGTCCTTCTTTTCAAGCACCCGTCGCAAGAACTCAGTATCGGTTTCCTGTTTCTAGCGCACTTCCATTTCTTTATTCGAACTTTCTTTAGGTCCGATAAGCGCTTCCATCTTAGCAATCATATCTGGGAGCCTCTCTTATTGCTTCTGAGCTTTTGTCAATGACCGAGTTTGCGGTTTCTGACTAACATAAGCATGGCTCTCCTCGTTACTACCCGTCATATAGACTGTGTATATAGTTATGCCTCCGGACTTGGGGCGTTTGGAGCTCTCGCCTTTGGATTCCGCCTTTGGCGATAGAACTTTCTCCGGTTTCAGTCTTTTGTATGAGGTCGTAGGAGGAGGAACCGTTATGATAGGCACCTCCTTTCGAGAAGTCCCCCATTGTATGGCAGAGAAATGACCGTTCTCCTGTCGGACCTTAGACTTCTTCGGTTGACGAGAATAATTTTCGTCAAGAACGGAGTCCTGGAGTTTTCTCCAAACTCTATGAATCTGTGAAGAGAGCCGCTGGTAAGAACACTCCGATTTTGGTTGTATTGGAGCTTCTATAGGGGTGGCATCTTCTTCAATTCTGCGGCAGGTGAATTTTTGTGAACCCTTCTTAGCGGTTCGAAACTATTCTTTGTTGGAATAGCAGCATTAACAACCATCTCAGGAGCTGGTGAAGTCAACCCAGAAGGGGAACTGGCCCCAGTTTGCCTTACTCGGCGGCAATGGCGACGTCGAGCGTGTTTGGGGGTTTCTTCCGGTGTCAACCTGTGAAAGATCGACGTCCTTGGTTGAGCTGAAGCAGAGGTGGCCAGTCTGTTGAAGAAATACTGCCTTGTGGGTGAAGTGCTCTCATTTTCTTCAGCGGAGCAGGAGCGGGAATGACCAGCTGCTTAAGGATAGCCCTCTCAGGGATCATGGGCTTCCTCATAGGGCCCATTGAGCTTTTCTTCAGCCTATTGAAGACTGAAACTTTAGTGCTGACTAGCTTGTTAGCAGGGCCCGCCATGGTGTTTATTCGATCAAAGACTGACTTGCGTGGAGCTTCTTTTTTCGGCGTTGAAGCGCCGAAGTTTGTGGATAGGAGCATAGTCCCAAAGAATTGTCCGATGGTCGCTTGAAAGACCTGCTCTACAGGCATGGAAAAAATCGAGGCCGCATTGGGCGCGTAGGTGTCACGCCCCGTTTTCCAGGGTACGGGCAGAGGGCGCGACAAGACCGCTACGTATTTACTCTGAAGTAAATACGCTAAGCGTATCTAAGTAATATAAAAGAAATGTACATAAGAGACAAATGTAATGAAACAACAACTTTATTTTTTAACATTCTTTCTGTACAATGCATAGAAAAGTAAATACATGGAATAAGGCGATGTGTAAACAGTGGCATAACAGAAACGGAAAATACAGAATGTAAAGAAAATGTACAAGTGTAACTACAGCTCGGGATTTTCAATAAACTGGTCCAAGTCTTCAGTGCTAGGCTCGATCTCTGAAAGGTCCGAATCACCTGACAACATTCAAAGAAGAAGAAAGAGAATGTTGTTAGCGAACAAATCGCTCGGTAAGTCTCAAAGATAAGGGAGAAGTAGAATAGACAGAGAGAGAGAGAGTGTAGCTTTTAAAGTTGTATTATATTGTTATACTCTTGTATTTATTAACGCTGTTGTTTGTAGCTTGGTACAGAAGGATGCTAGTGTATACGAGATGAGTCTTTATATGCCAGAGACTAAAGGCAAATGGAAGTACAAGACTCCGTTATACAACCCGGAATAACGGCAATTAAATTCAGGTTAGTTTCTTAAATCTTGCAGTCTCGTGCCACTTCTAACACCTTCCGTACCAATCTACCCCTTAAACCCCGTGATGTCTTGATTGTATTGTTGTATTGTATTGCAACTTATATTGTCTTATAATATAGATTGTATAATTGGATGACTTGCCGAAACTATGATATCAGTAAATAGATGTAACTGGAGAATCATGGATGTAACTAGAGAATCATGTAAATGGAAGTATATCCATGGTTCGGTTCGGTCAATATAGATTGAATAGATTGAATATATGTATTCATGGATTCATATTGAATTGTAGTTTGTACTTGAATCATATTCAAGTCAGATTACTTATAATGAGACTCAGTCTGAGTCAGAACAATTAGAAAAGAAATTGAAGTCCTGAATTAGGTTTTGGTGTTATCGGTAACCGCTGCACATGGGCGGCAAGATTTGTGTCTTTTTCAAAGACGATTACCGTGTTGATAACACCGTTTGTTAAGTTGTCTACCTTAAATAGGCAAGCACCCATATCTTCAGCTCTCTGAGGCTCAAGAGACTGGTCCCGCTTAAACCTATATTTACTAGGGTCCTTAGGGTAATTTATAGAACTTGAGGCGTTTTTATGTAAAAATAATTTTGTATAGTTTTCAAAATACACCTCAAGTATTTTATTATCGTCTTTAGAGTTTTCATAGATGTAGATTTTATATATGTGACATTTCTAGTGAGATAAACCTATTTTTCATAATACATGGTATTTAATTGTAAAGTGTTGACTTGTATGGAATTTCATGGTATTTTCATGTAAATTGATTCTTTTGACTTAGAAAAGTTAAAATATTGATATTATAACAAAAATAGATATTTTATAATACATATATATTTATAAATATAATTTTTTTTAATTTATTATTTTCTAGAAATCTTATTTTCTTAAGATATTTGTATTTTAAATCTCTCGAGACCGAATACTTCTTGCGTAGGTCTGAATCTCGCACTACTAAGCCCAGGGATGTGCGATAATCCGCACCATCCCAGTCGGGTTCCCCAAAAATGGGTTGTAGCAGCGCTTTGCAAAGATTTGTAAAAATACGTAATCTTGTGAAAATGATTTTTATAAGTTCAAGGTAGTTTTATGTAAAACGGTATTTCCCGAATCTATATTTCCCAAAAGGTATTATGCTATATTGCATATGAGTGTTGTGAAGAGCTAGGTCATTACCCCATGATCTATCTAAATGTATAGCAAGATTTATGATGTTTTAAACTCAAAACTAAACTACATGGTATTTTACTGAAAAAGTACGGTAACAATTGCAATATGAAATATTTTGCCATGAAATTTGTTCAACATGTTTTTTATGATTCATAGTCAAGATGTAAGAGTTTGATATGTTGTATTTTAAGAAAATATGGAGTTTTTAAGAGAAACCGAATCGGAAGTCGGATTAACTCCGCTTCCGCCGGGTTTTAGTTTTACAAATTTTTAGGATAGAATAGAGAAGAGAGAGGTGGAAATTACGGGTTTAGAGTCAAGATAAGAGAGAGAGGAAGCGGTAGGAGGCGCCAGTGCGTCGCCGGGAGCTCCTAGGGTCGTCGTCGGAATTTCGCCGGAGCTTCGCCCTTCGCTAACTCCTCTTGTACACAAAATTCTAGAGGGTTTTCTTGAGAGTTTTGACAGAATTGTGAGTGAGGGGGTGTGTTTAGGGGTGGTATTTATAGGGTAAAACTAGGTGTTTTCCCAATCAGAGCAAAGCTCTGTTCAAATTCCGAGATTTAAAGTGAAGCAATGCTTCGTGAAAAGCGCTAGCATCAAATGCGCCAGCACTAAGAGTCAAAGACTCTGAAACGGCGCTCACGTGCAAGGCACGAGAGTGCTAATCGCCAAGAGCGCTAAGCGCCAGGAGCGTTTCACTCTCGCAAGAATTACTTGCGCCCGTTCATAACAGTGTAAGTTCTATAGCGCATATGCGCCTGACAGAAGAAGAACAAAAAGAATTAAAACTTGACAGATAACAACAAAAAGAACGAAAACACTTAATTAAACATTCTATTGCAATGGAAATAAAGCTCCAAACATGGGATCAAATGTACAAGGGTTTACGAACATATAGATAAAATTATCTAATTTCCTCTCTGTCTTTTCCGCCATGTCAAAGCGACGATCTTCGCGAGGAGTAGCTACCCATCGGTTAGCACCGCATTCACCAGCAAAAGCAGAGATGACGGCACGGTGAGCCCGTATTTGTCTCAGCAACCGAACAGAACAGTCCTTCAGGGCTTTGGTGATCAAGTGTGCCTCGAAAAACACTCGATCTTGTCTTCAGCAGCATCGAGCATTGTTGGGGTCATCTCCGCCGGAGGAGGGGGAATGTCAGTAAGCACGGACATAAGGATCATCCGAAGCCAAATAGAGTTGGGAGGGAGAGGAGATCCTATATGAGTCAAGAGCTCATGCAGCGTCGCATCCCATTGGTCATCCATAAGAGCAGGATCCACCAAGCGCGCAGCAAAGCGAGGAACAATGTCCTGAATGGGAACTTCCCATGGTTGTCGACGAGCATGTGGGCAGTTACAAGCCATAGTTGAGAGGGTTCTTTGGAGACGAGAAAAGAGAGAAACTTTGCTTCAGATTATAAAGACTAGGCACAGAAAATTTTATGCATAGTGGAGCTATTTCCAAGACCTGGAAAATGAAAGTTCTGAGGAATATAAGTTTGACTTAAGAGGAAGGGAAAAGACACCTCCAATAAAGCAGTACTTTAGATGCACCGCCAAGCACGCTGCGCCATAAACAGCGCACCCTGTGCAAAGCACATAGGCGGCAGCGCTAGATGCGCTGCGCTACAAGTAGCGCACCATATGCAAAGCATGTGTGCGCTAGCGCTAAGAGCGCTGCGCTCCAAGTAGCGCACCATGGGCAGAGCGCATAAGTGCTAGCGCTGGAACTAAAAGCTCCCCACCGTTAGATCAAAGATCTAATAATAATGATAAATCATTAATTAACCAGAATTAAATTCTGTTAAGGAAAGATTTCTCAAAATCTTTCCAAACAACAAAATTGTGCTTTGTAAATCAGAGCACCGTTGGATCAATGATCCAATGGTGATTAAAAATCACTAAAATACAGAACAAATTCTGTAAAGGAGAAAGATTTCCCAATCTTGGTAAAAAATAAGAAGATTAGCTTCTGTAAACCAGAAGCCTTTGGATGAAAAATCCAACGATGGAAAATTCTCCAAATCAATTGGAGAAAAGATCTCCTTAACTGATTGAACAAACCATCTTGCCCTATATAAACCCCCCCAGACTTCAAGTCTAAAAAAGAGGAACCCCCCCTAAACTTTGAGAAAATCTCAAGAAGAAGAAGAAACTCTCGGCAAAAGAAGACAATTCTTTTTCAAGGTAAAAAGAATAGAAAGACGAAATCGTCTCAATATAAGCAGAAGTATTTAATTATTTCACAGATCATAGATCTATAAGACAAAGTTGCCTTTCACAAAAGAGATTATGAACATCTCATTATAAAGTGGGGGAGAATTATTCAATTCTCTTAGGATCATAAATCCATAAAGGCAAAGACATTCATCAAAAAGAGATTGAAATATCTCCTATGAACTAAGAACTTTGTTCTTAGAATCTTGAGACAAAATCTCTTATCAAAAAGCAGATAATCTGCAGAGCGCAAAATTAACCTAAGAAGAGCCTTAGCGCTCCTAATCTAATACGAGCCTTAGCGCTCCTAATTAAAAGTGCCTTAGTGCTCTTCATCTAGCGCAAAGCGCTACAGTGCTATAGCGCTTCAAACACAGCGCACTGCGCTCATTGGCTAGCGCTCAGTGCTAAGCGCGCCACATGCTTCTCACGTGTATGCTGCATTACTAAAAGCGCTTTGCGCTCATTATATGGCACCAGCGCTAAATGCCTCAACGCTTCAACTATAGCGCATCAGCGCTCTTCATTTAGCGCAAAGCACTAAGCGTATTAGCGCTTCATATTTGGCGCAAAGCACTAAGCGCATTAGCGCTTTAACCATAGCGCACTGCGCTCATCAACTGGCGCTAGTGCCAAGTGCGCCACATGTTTTTATGTGCACTTGGACAGAACATAAACTGTTCTTTGAATAAGCCTGGAGCTATGATAAATGCACAACATTCAACTAAAGACAAAACATTATCAGAGACCAAACCAATGCTTAGCATTTTTAAGGGGATTGGGCTCAAACAAACACCTAACAACTCAAAAAAAAATTTTGAACATTGTAATTGAATGGACTTAGCCCAAATTGGCCATAAGTCCTCAATTCAGATTAATTGAATTCATATGCTCATAAATCACAGATCTTCGTCCCAATTGGACTACAGGACTCTCAACCCACATCGGTTTAAAGCTACATCTCTGAACTCCTCTGATATTTGTCGTTGTAATCCTTCAACGTCTTCAGAGAGGCGACGAGTCCCGATAACCATACATTTCAGGGACTGTGGGGTCCTTAAGCCCATGGACTATGATGTCCTTAACCTTGACTGTGAGGTCTTTAAACTCACGGACTATGATGTCCTTAACCTTGACTGTGATGTCTTTAAACTCACGGACTAAGATGTCCTTAACCTTGGACCGAGATGTCCTTAAACTAACATTAGACCGTAATGTCCTTAAACTAATTATCGACCGCAACGTCCCTAAACTAAACAATAGAGCCCAATTGCTCTCTTGTTGGATCTAAACGATCCTGTTAAGTTAATCTTAGTCTAAAAATTAGACTAGCGTATCCTTAACATACGTTTAAGTTGATCTTAGTCTCAAATAAGACTAACGTATCCTTAAACCCAACCCCCAAACCCAAATCTAAGAAAATACGGATTTGGACTAATCCACTCCCTACGGGCAACAACATAAATTAGTCTCCGTATACAATCCACGGGCAACCAAAAACAAAAAAAACACCCACGACACGAAGTGACCATCTGGAGAAGGAGAAAGTTGTTATCGCGATGCGGAAGCGTAATTAACTGCATGGGCTTGCGCCTGCAGGGAAGAGCGTCCTTACAATCAAAACCCCCTCATCATGAGGGGGAATCTGACGAAGTCTGCTACATCGTCCGCATCCGTTTAAACCTTCGATACATGGTGCCATAAATCAACTTGGAATCTTCGGAGAGGTGGACAGATATCACCAATTAGCATCTGCCCCGAAATTCAGGCAAGACGGACCCGCGCAGTCGCGTCTCCGTGTTTCGGCGGGGAACACTAGGGTTAGGGTAGGTGAAAAGTTGTATTAAAAATATATTAAAAATATAGTTTAATGGGGTTTTAAAAAGTTCCGTTCATGTGCAGGAAATTTAAAGTATACAAGGGAGTTAAGAAGGCAGAGAGATACAAGTTTCATGAAGGGTCGACTCCGATCCACGCTGAATTGGCCGGCGGCGGTGGCCGAGTCGGCCGGTCCGCCGGCCGAGTCAGGCCGATTCGGCCCCCCTACCGCCACGTGTCCAATGTCGTTTGGTCTTCCCCCTGGTCTAGTTTGTTTTATGATTTTAGCACGTGTAGACTCTTGGAATTCTAAAATTTTAAAAAGAAATCAATATTAAAAATAATGTGGGTGATGGGATTTGAACTCTGGTGCTTTGGTTCAGCAGTGCAAGGTCTTACCAATGAGCTACAAGCTCCTTCTTGCTATTAAAAAGCAAAACAAACTTATAATTTGTGCTTAGGCAAAAGTACCCTTTTCTATATTTTTGAAAAAAATTGTACAGAAAGTTTGTACAGAAGGTTAGGGTTGTTACAGTAGGTGACTCGCCCAGATAGGGTGGAGTTAGTATGAGAGTTGCATTTAGTGCAGGTGAACGCCATTGAATCTACACGGAAGTGAAATACTAAATTTTAGTGTCTCAAACTCCAAGGGCAACTATAAACACAGCGAACCATGATTTTGTTCGTGAAACATGATACACGAAATGTAAAGTGGAAAGTGGAAGAGGTCCCACCAGACGTGCTATAATTTGTTTACCGCCGAAAATAAAGACGAACTGGGTTAGAACGTCTTGCCTAAATTTGGGGGCAAATGCTATTTGGAACATATTCTTCCACCTCTCCGAAGATACCTAGTTGATTTATGACACTGTATGTCGAAGGTTTGAACAGATGCGACCGATGTAGTGTGACTTATCAGATTCCCCCTCTTTGAGGGTTTTTTGATTGTGGGGACGCTCTTCCCTCCAGGCGCAAGCCCCTACAGTTAATTACGCTATCGCATTGCGATAAAAAATTTCACCTTCTCTAAGCAGATCACTCCATGTTGTGTTATATTGTTTATTTTGGGGTGACCCGTGGATTATATACGGAGACTAGTTTATCCCGTCTCACGTAGGGTGCGGATTAGTCCAAATCTATACATATAAAACTTAGGTCTGAACCTAGATCATATGTTCCATCAGTTCAGGGTATATTTTATATTATTTAAGAACCGTTAGTCATGTATCAGACTAAGACCAACTTAAATGAAGCGAGCATATGAGCTATGTCAATTTATAATCAGAGAAGTTTTTAATTTCTGGGAACCTAACCTTTTTTGGGCCAAATGATGGGCTTTTATGTTACCCAGTAGTGCTAAGCACTCGGATATATATGTCTCTCATGTGTGCATCACGTGAGGCGCTCACACTCAGACGCTCACGTGCATAGCACATGAGGCGCTGTCTGCAGAATTTGGGCGCTCATGTGGATACCACGTGAGGCGGCGTCTTCATGACTTTTGCGTACTCATGTGCATATCACGTGAGGCACTCAATCTCAGGCGTTCACGTGGACATCACGTGAGATACTAAGTCTCAATTTTTTTGAGCGTTCACGTGAATATCACGTGAGGTGTTGAGTCCTTAGAGATTTAATCTCTGTTCATGTTTTTAGAGAAGTTAAACTTCTGTTAATGATTTCTTGACCATTAATAATCACCAAGATCATTGTTTTTGAAGATATGAGATCAGGTTTCTTTATGAACCAAGTTCTTTTCATGTTTGGGAACTAAGTTCCTAAAATATAGACCCCATTTTTTGTTTCTTTCGTCCATGTTCTTTTCAACCTTGTTCTCTCTTAAATCTTTGGTTCTCAAGAACAAGTTCTTCCATACGAGAATTAAATCCTCTTTTTTGGGAGATCTTTCTTGTAGATCTCAGATCCATAGGAAGAATTTAGTTCTTATGAAAGGTTAAACCCTCATATATGTATGATGGGTAGATAAGAGATATTTTTGTCTCTATATTTTCTCTACCTAGGGTTTGAGCAGAGAAAGATCTTCTTCTTCGAAGAGAATTAAATTCTCTGTTTTTCCTTTCCGAAGGTTATGAGAGGTATTCTCTATATCTGCAGAAGTTTATGGGGGTTATTTCCTATATGAGATTTAATCTCATGGGTCCTTTATATAGGGTATGAGAAACCGTTGATTAGTTGAGAGGATCTCTCATTTAAGAGATCTCGACTTGATTTCATAATCAAGTGGTGATATTTAATCACCATTGGATCTTAGATACAAGGTTTTCTATTTAACAGAGTATATTTTTCTTATTTTTAACAAGATTGAAGGAAATATTTTCCATGTATAGAATTTAATTCTATCTTTGATTCGAACGGTAATTTTTAATCACCATTGGATGTTAATCCAAGGGTTCCCTTTTTAATAGAGCAATGTTTTTTGTTTAAGAAAGATCAAATAGAATTTAATTCTATCTAATGGTTATTTTTTATACTACCATTGGATCTTTGATCCAACTGCTCTCTGTTTAACAGAGAATACTTTTTTTGTTTACGGAAATATTTTCCCACGTAGAATTTAATTTTGCCTGAAACAAACTGCTTCAACCTTAGGCACTGACACTCACGTGCTATGCACGTGGGCGCTGCCATAGGATTTAATCCTTTCTGAAGCAGGCGCTCACGTACTTTGCAAGCGGGCGCTCACGTGTCTAACACGTAGGGCACTGCCATAGGGTTTAATCCTATCAGAAACAGGCGCTCATGTACTTTGCACACGGGGGCTCAAGTGTGTAACACGTGGGGTGCTGCCATACGGTTTAATCCTATCAGAAATAGGCACTCACGTATTTTGCACGCGGGCTCTCACGTGTCTAACACATGGGGCGCCGCCCTATTTTTTATGAGTGAACAAGCCTTTAGGGTATATACATCCAATAATCTTCCACTTTCACTAAGGCCATGTATTGGCGTATCGAATACCAATCATCTCCAATAGCCGCTCGAGCTAAGTTTAAGGAAGTGCCTTTGTGAGTGGGTCCGCCGTATTGTCTTTTGTGTTTACTCTCCTGACCTCGTTCTCCTGGCGATCAATGATCTCTCTGATATGGTGATACCGCCTCAAGATGTGTCTGAACTTTTGATGGTACTGTGATTCTTTTGCTAACACTATAGCCCCATTGTTGTCACAATATGGTATTGGATCAACAAAAACTGCCTCAAGTTCATGAATGAACTTTCTTAACCAGACAACATCTTTTGCGGTATCGCTGGTAGCAATGTATTCAGTCTCCATTATTGAGTCTATTACGGTTTCCTATTTGAAACTTTTCCAACAGACCGCCCCTCCATTGAGGGTAAACACATAACCCGAGACAGACTTGCTATCATCCTTGTCGCTTTGAAAGCTTGAATCGATAAAGGACTCCATCTGGAGGTCTCCATTACCGTACAATAAGAACATATTCTTAGTCCTTTTCAGGTACTTCAGAATGTTCTTCACAGCTGTCCAATACTTCTCCTTTGGATTTGACTACTACCGGCTTACTACGCTAAGTGTGTAATCTACATCTGGTTTGGTATATAATATCGCATACATTATAGATCCTACCGCTGAAGCATAGTCTATAATGCTCATGTGATCCCTCTCCTCATCAGTCTTGGGAACATCTATTTAAAGAGAGTGATTTTGTGACAAGCCGGTTAATTACCGTGCTTGGAATCTTCTATACCATACCTCTTTAGTATGGTGTCAATGTACTTGGATAATGAAAGTCCCAACATTCTCTTAGATCTATCATGATAGATCTTGATCCCCCAGAATGTAGGAGACATCACCCAGGTCCTTCATGGAGAACTTATGAGACAAGAACAACTTGACCGACTGCAACATAGGAATATCATTTCCAATCAGGAAAATGTCATCGATGTTGTTGGGATCAAAAATTACACCCCACTGTCGAAGTCAATAAGTCAAAGTCAAAGCCCAAAAAGTGGGCTCGGGCCCAAGCTTGAATCCAAGTCAAGTTGGCCCAGGCCTGAACCTAAGTCCAAGTAAGTGAGCCAATGCCTAAGTCGAGCCCAAGCATGAACAGGCCGGCCCCGTATGCCAAAGGACTAATTGTTAAAGTAATAAATAGGTTTAATGTAATTTTTATGAATAAATGTAATAAAAATGGCAAAACCCCCAAATTATGTAAAAGCCCAGGGCTTATGTGCAAAAGAAAGAAAGCACATGGTATGGGAAATGCACATGTGCCATTTTGAAAAGCCCAAAAGGAGATATATAAAATATAAAGTCTATATAAGGTATCATGATGAATGATAACAAATAAGATTCCTCTCATATCAATTTAGAGTTTTGTGCCTCCTTCTTCTTCAAGGTTTTAAACCTTCTTCTTTCTCTTTTTTGAATTAATCAAGAGTTTAATTTTCTTTTCTCAAAAAGAAATAGTTTTTCACCAAATAACCCTTGAAGGGGAGTTCAAATCTCCCATCAAATATCTAAAAGGTGAGATTTAAATTTCACCACCCTTTTTTCCAAGATCTAAGAAAAAAAGAGGAGGAAGGAGAAGACCCATTCCTAAAAATTTCATTTTTAGGAGGATCGAAAGCTCAAAAGAGAGGAAATGGGTCCCTTTTCATTATCCAAGATCCAAGATTTAGATCTTGAAGTTTCAAGAGAACTATTTCTTTGGTTTTCTACTCCAAACAAATTTTTTTTGGGAGTTTAACTCTTAATAAAAATCCTTTTTTGCGAGTTTAACTCCAAGTAAAATCCCTCTTTTTTTTAGGAGTTTAACTCCAAAGTCAATTAGGAGTTCAACTCCCAGCCCAGGGGCTAAACCCTTTTTTCCGCTGGTGTTTCCAATGGGCATGTGCTGCTCACGTGGCCCGCTGTACCCAGCCGTCATGTGCCGCTCATGTGGCCCGCTGGCGTCCAGCGGCCGTGTGCTGCATATGTGATACGCTTATTCCCAGCGGCTCGTGCGTCCTTAGGACGCCCTTCACTCCTCATCTTTTTTCTAAAAATAGGGAAAATATACAATAAAACATATACGTTCCACTCTCAAATCACTTCTCCCGCTAGAAAAAATTTCTAATGGGGCGCTGTCCCGCATCCCGCAAGGGGGCTGCTAGCCCTCTTGACCCCCAGCCTATTATCTGGGTAGCGAGACTCCCGTAAAACTTTGTGAGGCCCCCGATACGTTCTAAACACCTTTAAAATACAACACACGCATACTGCGCATTGAGTTCGCATGATCTTCTTTACCTGTTAATCAAAGATTCTCTCGCTCTCAAGAGCGAGGGGTAATTAATGGAAGCTTAGTCCACGGCTGCCGGAGATTCGGATCCTCATAATTAATAAACCCTAACCTACCCCAGGCAGGGAGAATCTGTATATGCCTGACAAGTGAGCGTATTCCTATCTCAATCGGGTGACAAAAAACACTCTACAGATTCTGGCACGTCCGGTGGGACCTTTCTCTCCTCCCATATTTTGGGTCAATTGTTCATGCGAGCTCAATTAATATATGTTGATTGTCTGTACTGAAATCATGTTCTTTTACGCAGATTAAGAACTTTCAACCTCAATTTCAAGTGAATATGTCTCCAAGGACGAGCTCAGCTTTCAACACAACTCCAATCTCCTACACGATGAAGATGGACGCCAAGACGGTTCTCCCGGCCAGTCTCGGGCGAAAGTAGGAAGAGCCGTTGCTACCATTTGGCTCTATTCTGTTCATCCCAGCTAACGCCATCCCAGCTCCTCAGGCCCCGGTAACAGATAAGCCGGCCTCTAAAGCCAGGAGGCCAAATGTCATGATCTCGAGGGCACCGCAGCTTAAGTGCATGTCGGTGTTTGAACGGCTTTCTGTGGCTCTAGCTGGGGTCAAAACCGTCGGAATGAATGATTTCACTAGACATCGCGCACAATCTCAGACGATGCCTTCGATGAGTGCACAACCGAATGTCTTTTCAAGGCTCTCTACCAGCCGACCCATGACGATTTCCCGAAGTGCAGAATCCCGCCAGGCGCCGAATGCCCAAGCGGATGTCTTTCCAAGGCTCTCTACCAGCCGACACAAGGTGGGTTCCCGAAGAGCAGAAGCCCGATAGTCACTCAAAAGAAAGAAGCTAAGGCAGAAGTGGCTCACGTATAGAGCCAACAAAGGGGCGGGGGCTCCGGCCAAACTGGATTTCGTAAAATTCCAAGAGCCGAGTTGCCCTGCAAAGACTACTGTCTCGACCGTAGAGATCCACAATTCTTTCGAACCTTTGGGGTGGGTCAAGAAAAACTCTGTGACTGTGAAGATTAAGAAGACGACAATTCAAACTGTGCTACGAAGAGATGTGTCCAAGCCCCAGCACAAACGGCGTGACACCCTCTCTTCGGGAGTCTATCAGGCGTTTCATGCTGCATGAAAGAAACATGGCAAAGCTAGAAATGAAGTGTCAGCGCCGCTCAATAACCTGGTCAGGCCAACGTCTTCAGTCGATTGTCCTTTACCGAAGCGGACGGACCACGACAGCGGTCCACAAAACTAGCCGCCGGGAGTAAAATGATGGCCAAATATATTATACATACGGTCTACATGGTGGTTACGCGCCCCAGTGACAATCTTCGTAGCAAAAGTAAGGATGAGGCCACTACATCCCAAGCCCAATCTGATTTGAATGTGGCTGCCCCTTCCTAAGATCAGCCTCCTGTTCCCCCATAAAATACAAGGAAAAACCCCAATGGGGCATCACGTGCACACACGTGATCGTGGGTCACGTGTTGACACGTGATGGCTTCTCGAAGGCTCTGAAATGATAAGAATTGAATCCAAATCAAATGGGGTCACGTGCCCACACGTGATGGGACTTTAAACCCACTAAAAAGAATTAAAGGTATAATAAAACAATAGAAAAAACCCAATGGGGCATCACGTGCTGACACGTGATAATTCCTGAGTTCTTTAAAACAACAGAATTAAATTCTGGTTAAATGCTTAATTAGGGGGTCACACGCCAACACGTGATGGGTTCCTAAAGATCTCTGAATTAGTAGAATTAAATTCTAATTAAATGGTCAATCAGTGGGGTCACGTGATAGGCTCTTAAACCTTCTGAACTAATAGAATTAAATTCTAATTAAGGGAAATCAAAAACCCTAATATTTCCCTAGATCTTTCGAAACAAAAAAGATTGTGCTCTGTAAAGTGGAGCACTGTTGGATTAAAAAATCCAATGGTGATTAAAAATCACCAATTTATAGAAAGATTCTATACAAGAAAAGATTTTCCTGAAATTTGCCAGGAATAACAGACAAAATATCTTTTGGATTAAAAATCCAATGGTGAATAAAATTCACTGAGTGATCTAAAAGATCATGTTGGTTACAAAATCAATTGAAATTTTTCAATGAAAGATTGACCAAACAAACTGATTCTTTTCTTTCTCCTATAAAAAAGAGCCAAGGGAGAAGAAAAAAGATATAGAGAGAACAAAAAAGGAAGATACAACAACAACAGAGGGAAAAAAGAAGAGAATTTAATTCTCCAGAGAGAAAAGAAGATTTCCTCAGAAGAGAAAGAAACCCTAGGTGAGAAAGGGAAAGAGATCATAAGCTCCATAAAACAAAAGGAGAATTTAATTCTCAAACTAAGAATTTAACTCTTCTTAATAAGAACTTAGTTCTTCCTCTAGTTAAAAATCTGCAGAAGCAGATCTCCCCATAAGTTGAGAATTTAATTCTCATCGGAGAGATTCTGTCATGCAGATCCAAAACTTAGAGGGAGAGTTGGGTTTAAAGAATTTATTTCTTCCAAATATATAGGAATTTAATTCCTCTAAATAAAATTAGGGTTTAACCCTACAAAAGAATTTAATTCTTAAATAAGGGACTTAAAAACTCTCCATGCACGTAAAAGCATCAAGTACCCAGCATGGTCACATGTCAACACGTGACCATCCCCCTCAGAGATAAAAAAAGAACGAACAAGATCTGGTCACGTGCTCACACATGACCCTTGAACAGACTCTTCAAAATAAGAAGAGCAGAACAGGCTGTGGGCACCATCACGTGTCCGCACGTGATAATCATGGAAATTAAGTGTTTAACACTTACCTGCATATTCTGAGAATAAAATAAAGAAAGTTTAGCCCAATTCTCAGGCGCCTCATGTGATCCCACGTGAGCGCTTCAATTTTAGTGTTTAACATTATTTTTTTGAACGCCCCGTCCCTAGTGTTTAACACTATTTTAAATATGTCACGTGGGAACACGTGGTCGCCGAATGTACTCTAGTGTTTAACACTATATTTGAACCAGTCTTAGCCCAAATTGGCTAAGTTTTCCAGAGGCAAGACTCCCCTTTTGATTGAGCCTCAAATACATTCTTGTCTTCCAAGATTGATCATCTCATATGGTCTATGAGTGCTCAGCACTCAATAGAAGACAAAATATTGTCAGAACCCATACCCATGTTTAGCATTGCTAAATAATGGGGGGCGAACCCAGACAAATGCTCAGCAGCCCAAACAAAAGTCTAATATTTTAAACCTAATTGGACTTAGCCCAAATTGGCCATAAGTCCTCAATTCAGATTTAACTGAGCCCATATGCTCATAATCTAATTAATTGATCTTATTCCCAAATTGGACTACAGATTTCCCAATCAACTTTGGTTCAAGGGTACATCTCTTCACTCCTTTGATATTTGTCGTTGTAATCCTTCAACGTCTTCAGAGAGGTGACGGGTCCCGACAACTAGACATTCTATGGACTGTGGGGTCCTTAAACTCATGGACTATGATGTCCTTAGCCTTGGACTGTGGGGTCCTTAAACCCATGGACTATGTCCTTAACCTTGGACTGTGGGGTCCTTAAGCCCATGGACTATGATGTCCTTAACCTTGGACTGTGGGGTCATTAAGCCCATGGACTATGATGTCTTTAACCTTGGACCATAATATCGTTAAAATAATTATGGACCGTAATGTCCTTAAACTAATTTGGGACCGTAATGTCCTTAATCTAACCTTGGACCGCAATGTCCCTAAACTAAACAATAGAGCCCAAATGTTCTTTTGTTGGATCTAAACGATCCCGTTAAGTTGATCTTAGTCTGAAATTAGACTAAAGTATCCTTAACATATATTTAAGTTGATCTTAGTCTCAAATGAGACTAATGTATCCTTAAACCCAAACCCAAACCCAAATCTAAGAAAATAAGGATTTGGACTAATCCACGCCCTATGGGCGACAACATAAATTAGTCTCCGTATACAATCCACGGGCGACCAAAAACAAAACAAACACACACGACACGAAGTGACCATCTGGAGAAGGAGAAAGTGGTTACCGTGATGCGGTAGCGTAATTAACTGCAGGGGCTTGCGCCTGCAGGGAAGAGCGTCCCCACAATCAAAAACCCCTTAGCGAGGGGGAATCTGACGAAGTCTGCTACATCGGCCGCATCCGTTTAAACCTTCGATACATGGTGTCATAAATCAACTTGGTATCTTCGGAGAGGTGGACGGATAGCACTAATTAGCATCTGCCCCCAAATTCAGGCAAGACGAACCTACGCGGTGGCGTCTCTGTGTTCGGAGGAGAACAGATTCTGGCACGCCCGGTGGGACCTTTTCCTCTTTCCACTCCACACTTCGTGTGTCATGTTCGCGAACGAATCGCGGTTTGATATGGTTGCCCTTGGGTTCGAGGTACTAAGATTTGTTTTTCTCCCGTGCAGAAAAAAGAACATCAATAGCCTCTAACTGCTCCAACTGCAACTGCAACTCCCGTTCCGCCTCATCTGGAGGAGTAACCTATAGGCCCCAAGTGGCCTCCCTTTTCACAATACCAGTGGAGCAGGTGACTCAGGCTACCACTGGGTTGTTCTTCGGGACCATGCTCCCACCGATAAGCTTCAGCGCCCCTGTACCATTGCAAGAGGCTCAGAAGAAGTCGGTCTTTGATCGGCTTGCAACTACTGCGGCCCCTCTCAACGGGTCGCCTAAATCCAGTGCCTCGGTTTTCAATAGACTGGGCTAGAGCTCCAACATGCCCATGAAGAAGCCCGCAACACCAAAAGGCGTTATCCCGAAGCGGATAGCCATTCCTACTCCTGAAGTCACCAAGACGGCTTCTCCGGCTAAGGGATCGGTCTTCACAAGACTGACCGTTTCAACTCCTACTCCGGGTGAAGTAACCAAAGCCGTTTCCCCCGCATGAAAATCGGCCTTTTCAGGATTGGCCATTCCCTCTAAGCGAGCATCTGTCTTTGACAGGCTGTCGCCAACAGCAGACTCTCATCAGAAGAGGGGGCTTGGAAAAGCTGATCCAACAGCGGAGGTGATCCCGGCCGCACGACATGCTCGACGTCGCCACTGGCACCGAGTAAGAAAAGCTGGGGCAATTCCTCTTCTGGACTGACTCCGCCAGCTCCAATGGTGGAAGTTGATGCTGCTGTTCCAACTGGGAACAACTTTGTACTACTTAACAGGGTGCACAGGAACTCGCCAACTGCTGTGCTGAAAAGAGAATGCCCCAAAGGCGAAGCTGGAGCAGCCCCTTCAACGGCTGTCCTCTAAAATTTACAAGGTCTGGTGTCAAGTCCAAGACTCGATGATTGATCAAGATTATCCCTGCCGACAGAAAAAGTTGAAAGTTCAACGAGAAGATGACCATCTTGTCAAGCCACAGAAGGTGACAGCTACTTGGGTGCCCACTGCAACGGCCCCCTCAACCTCGACCGCTCATAAGAGGAGAAAGCTGGAGAAAATCCCGGTGTCTGCGATGAATCGCAAGAACACTGAATCTAAACGCCCCAAGTCTAGGGGCATGGTGGTGCTCACCATCTATATGGCATCCGGAAAAGAGGATAGCCGTATTTCCATAGGTCATCGACCACTTACGCGATCAGTGACTAAGGCTCATGAGCAACAACAACAAAAGCTCCAAGAAATGCTAACAGCTATGGCCGCACTTATGGGACCAAAAGCAAACCCGGAGACATCCTTGGAGTAGCGCCGTGAGCAGGAAACTGATGCTGAATTTCTTCGGAGAATGCTTGAGAAGAAGGACAAAGAGGCCACGGAACAAGCGGCCAATATAAAACAAATGGCCCTTTTATTCCAAGATATGGTGGGCATGATGATCCAACTGGACCCTCCAGCCGAACACCCTCCAGTAATAATTGAAGATGATAGAGGAAAGATATCAAACCCTCTACCGGCTCTATCAGCAGCCAAGGAGGAGACCATCTCAAAAGCCGCCCTGGATGATTACATCGCTCAACAGATACGAGTTAATCAGGCGAATGAAACGGCTGGGCAAATTGTTAAAACTGGACAACCCTATCCGGGTTGGTACGACCAAATAAAGTACCCACCGGAATACACGATCCCCAAATTCCACGTATATAAGGGGACGGGAAATCCGCATCAGCACGTCGCTCAATTCATAGCCTTGTGCGGCAACACTTGTAGGGTTCCTAGGCACACTAATGAGGTCTCACAAGGCATCAATCATGCCAATTTCAAAAATTACAAGTGCCGAGAAACCCTAATACGGATCGTTAACTAGAATTTTAGGCGAAACAAAAACAAGTAAACGACTTTGCTCTAAGTGAACGGAAATACAACCTTTGTAGATCCGGTTCTCCCCTCCATAGCTCCGTGATGAGGTCCCTCCGCTGTCCAAATCAAATCCATGACTCTAGCATCGGCTTCATCGGAGAAATGGGCGGGCTTGGTCGTCGGTTCGATGCCGAAGATGATCTACGTCGAGGCATCACAAGATCAAGCTCCAACTTCACCAAGCCTTGAAAACTTGTGAAGGAAACACCCTATACTACTTGGCAAGAGGTAGAGGATGAAGAAATAGGAGGTGGGTTCACTTTAGAATTGGATTTCTCACTCATTAGCTCAAGTTGCCATTGATGGAGCAAGCTTTCTTCATCTTTGAAGAAGAAGAAGATGATGAAAAGAATTATGATAAGTTATTCTTAAAAAGAAAAATAAAACAATACTTATCATAATCCAACCATGGTCAAGTGTAGAGAGCTAACTAGAGTTTATGTGAATGGTTAGGGTTAAAGAAGAAGACAAAATGGTCACTTGGTCAAAAGCTTCATGAAGCTTCAACAAGCTTCATGAAAGAAAAGAATGAAAGAAAACAATTTTGTTTTTTTTCTCTTTATGCTTTTATTTTCCAAAACTAATAACTAAATAAATGAATGAATAAGTAATCATAACTCTAACCATTCATATAACCATGATTCAATCTTTATACTTAACCAATTTTGCATGTATCATCAAACATGATACAAACAAGTGCACACAAAAATATATCACATATACAATGTGCACACCAAGTGAGAAAATCCATTTAAAGTGAACCAATACTAGTTAATGCAAAGTAATATATCAAATATATAATTATACATTAAATCATTAAATCAACACTTGATTTAACGATCCGGTCATATCGCATATAACCGACTAGTATCCTATGTATCGGCTTACCGAATCAATCCTTGATTCGATAACTAGGTTATATCGCATACAACCTTTCGATACATTCATCGCGAGAATGAAATACGGTATCACATACACGCATTATTCTCGGTCCCGCACATATCTCATATGCGCTCCTATTTTGTTTCGCTTAAGCCAGGAAACCTCTGTGTAGGACTCTAAAGACTCGTCAATACGCCGGCAGCAGGTGATGATCATATCAAACACCCACAAGCCGCAAGCGGTCTGCTAAACGTAACGGCCACCCGGGTATTGAGCGATCAGAAGATCGACGAGCAAGCCCGCTCACACTCCTGTGAATCCAACCAGTAACACTTACCGTACAGTCCGGTCTGTTCGTCTGATATGTCGCATATCTCGCCTAGGGGTGGTAAACGTCAGACCCCAATAGCTCGATAAGTCGTGTCGATATGAGGTCTATAACAGTTCGAGAAACTACTGGTAACACTTACCAGTAAATCTCAGCAACCCTGGCCAGGGATTTCCGGTTATAGCCAATCGAACACAGCGCAACATCAACTCCCTATACCGGGAGAGACGAATCCCCTCCTATCGCTCATTGCCTCCATGTGACTCGGGACTGTACCCAAAAACCACCGTTTTGCACGCCCTCTTGGACGTGGTAAGATGGAAATCAAAGCATAGTGGGAACCACACAAGACTCTATGACGATCTCGGGTCAACAGACTACTGTGTACCAGTGTCATCAGAGAACTGCTATCTGACGTAAGGTATAATACCATCTGGGAGTTCTCGGCGAGTCCGTCCAGTGTACCCAGTCTCCACTGAGCACCCGTATATCATCTCTGATGTCAAACACCAATGGATATGGGATCATCCATCGCCCATCTGTATGGGTCGAGAAGGTATACGCTAGTCTACTCTGGTATATCGATGCCCCGTCTCGATATACCCACGACTAGGGACTTTGAAGGATGTACTTATGGACTACCATGTCCCCACTAGTATGATCCGCATCATAGTCCAGGTAGTCAAGTACTCATCCTAAGGGTTTTACCAACATGTAACAGAGAGACAATCAATGTACACGTTAAGGTAAAGAGTAACCAGATAGCATACTATCATGTCGAGCAAGAAAGTCCTCCCTATATATGTCCCAGCATCCACTACAATATACATCGAATGTACAGTAATGGCCTCTAGGGCATACATATAACTAACAATCTCCCACTTGTACTAGGGCCATCTGATAGCAGTGTTTGTAGTATCTCATACTCAACCATCCCATAAAAGTCTCTCTCTGGGAAAAGGCCTTTGTGAGTGGATCCGCCGTGTTGTCCTCTGAGTCTACTCTCCTAACCTCGATCACCCTGGAGATCAACAATATCCATGATCAGGTGATACTGCCTTAGAATATGTCTGGATCACTGATGGGACCTGCGTTCCTTGGCATAAGCCACAACTCCATTGTCACACAATGGGAGGAACATAGTTCATCTCATGAACCAATATACACCCAAACAGCCTCTTTGGCAGCATCTTAAGTAGCGATGTATCTAGCCTTTATCGTCTAGTATGCCACGGTATCTAGCTTGGAACTTTTCCAACATACCGTCCCTTTACTGAGGGTAAAGACAATGCCTGTGCTGACTCTCAGTCGTCCTTATCACCCTGGAACCCTTCCAGTGATTCTCCCCAGGATCGATTGATACCATCTCACTACAACTAGTAAGAATCCTAACATCCAATTAGATCTATCTTATAGATCCAAAACCCAGGATTTAGGAGGTATCACTTTTATCCTATATGGAGAATCAGTGTGATAAGCGGAGATTGACCGAGCGTAGCATAGGAAACTCCTTCCCTATCAAGAGCATGACATCCACGTACTCTACGAGGAACATTACCATACTCCCTACTACCTTTTTGTATATACAAGGTTCATCTACCATTTTGAAGAAGTCAAACTCTTTGACTACCATATCAAAACAGATGTTCCAACTCCGCGATGTCTGCTTTATCCTATAAAGCATCTTGCACACGTTTCCGCTGCTCCCACTGTCTACGAAGCCCTCTGGCTGTGTACTTATAGACGCACTCTTCTAAATCAATACTTAGAAAAGCAGTCATGACACCCAACCACCAGATATCGTAGTCATGGTATGTAGCCGTGGCAAGTAGGATCTGGATGGACTTAAGCATAGCCACTGGAAAATGGTTTCATCATTATCCATGCCTGGTCAATGACGAAAAGCTTTAACAAGTCTAGCTTTGAAAGTCTCAACTTTTCCATCTACACCAAGTAATTTTCTCAAGATATACTTGCTCCTGATGGGGATTTAACCCTTCAGATATAGCAACCAAAGTCCATACTTTGTTGGTGTACATGGATTCCATCTCAGATCACTAAGCATCCAGCCATTCTTACAGAGTCCCTACTCTCGATGGCCTGCTCGAAACTAGTTGGGTCATCATCTCATGATGCACTCCTCTCTCCCACTGTTATAGAGAAACCGAAGTATCTCTCAGGTGGGTGAGGAACCCTACTAGATCGGCGGAGAGGCTGAGGTTCGTTGGTAACTATTGAATCCTTTGGTTCTTTCAAATCATCAGCTGCAGTTTGTATAGCTGGAACCTTTCCAGTTCTACATAATAGATCTTGCCTCGAGCTTGTCCGGATTTTGCTTTTCAGACATAGGCTGGACAACCCCAAATCTTAACTAACTTAAGAGATGGGCTCTTCCCTTATCATATCAAATATGAAGTGGTAGGAAACTTGATTTGATTTGAACCCTATTCAATAGGTATGCAGCTTCTCAAGTGCATAACTCCCAAAAAGGAAATAGGTAACTCAGTAGTACTTATCATAGAGCGCACCATATCGAATATGGTACAACTGCTCCGCCCCGATATACCATCGTGCTATGGTGTATTTGGAGGAGTAATGCTGAGAGAGAATCTCATTCTCCTTTTAGAATAGTCCAGGAATTCCGTACTCAAGTATTCTCCTCCTTGATCTCATCTTAGGACATAATACTTATACCCGTGTTTTGGTTTTCTACTTCTAAATCATATTCTGTGAATATCTCAAAAGGTTCGGACTTGTGTTTCAACAGGAACATATGTCTGAATCTTGAGAGATTATCAGAGAATGTAACGAAGTACAAAGAACCAGTCCTGGCATATGTAGACAGGGGACCTTACATACATCAACATGTATCATCCCAAGAGTTCACTAACTCTTTCTCTGTTTCCAATAAACAGGGCTATGGTCATCTAATCTTTGTGACATGACTGGCAAGTTTCACAAGATGTAAATTCAAACTGATTTAAATATGCATCTAAAATGTAACTTCAGCTAGTCAGGTCGCATTGATATGACCTAGTCTACAATACCTCAAGAAGGATTCGTTCATTTCTGCACTCTTCCTCTTGTGCGTGTTCCGTATACTAAAGAACTGTAGTTTGATTTAGAACATCAATGCTTTTAGATAACGTGCCTGAACCGATCAACTTTTGATATAGGAAATGTTCAAAACATTATCCAACTATACAAATTTTTATCATTTCTTTACTAATAAAGAGATTGATATGATTTTGTATATCAGGCTCGGTATCTAATAGCATTTGTTCAAAATCAATGTATTGGTAATACAGGATGACAGTGACCAACAGACTTGGCTGCAACACTTGCCCCGTTTTCTGTCTCATGAAACTTATCACCCGTTCTCAGTTCTCTACCTTTCTGTAGCCCTATGTAACAGATTACATATCTGGGATCCTGATCCGGTATCATGTACCCAGGATGCGGAGGATACTGAGAAACAGTTCTTTGTAATGAACACACCCGAAGATGATGCATCAGCATGCACTCTCTTCGTTTGGGCGGCACGGGAATTCTGGTAATCCCCAATTTCCTGCTCTGTCTTATAACAATTATAAGTTGGAGCGGGACCAACGTTCCCTAGCTCAGTATAACAAGCGGGTTCGGTCAAAATTCCATATTATTATCTTGATTAAGGCGTGATATGGTCGCTACCTGGAGAGAGAGAGAAGAAAACACTCAGCGTGCGCTCTTGCAAGAATAGATTGGTTATTATTTTATCTAATCAGGATGGCTCCCACTGCTTTTCATCAAATCTTCCTTCAAACCCTAAAAGGAAAGACTAGCCGGGATTAATTACACACTACAAGTTCGCCAATCTTTCAGCCAGACCAGTGTCGGTACTTTGAGGGAGGTTCCCCGTGCTTTCGCACGGACCTAATTAATGTAAACCTCATTTTCCCAGAGGCGTAACCCCGTTGACACCTTTCTAGACACCTACTTGATCGGCTAATTGTAATGTGTAAAACTCTCCCAGGAGTAACTCTTACTCGCAGTGGGTATCAGGATCCAACTATCTCATAGAAGGTATGTAATCTCATTGCAAATTTCAACACTTGAAATTCCCGATAATATTTTGCCCCTAGCGTCCTATGACCTTGACAGAGGTCAACAAACCATAGGCTGCTAGTCAAGTTCAACCCGTCATTTCCTGATTGAAGTAAACCCACCCGCACGACCCTTGACAGTGGTCAACAAGGTCGCACGACTACCCTAAATCAATCACATCATATGCTTATACAGATAAGCACTGATCAGCTACCGCACACTACGCCTTGACAGAGGTCAACAAACGCAGCACGAATACTGACCAGTACATATCTGAAATGACGGAGGGCTACGACAGGTTTTTCTGAAAACCTATTGCGTAATGAACTTGATATCGTTGTAGAATCAAATGATTTTAAAATGGAGTGTTTTTGAGGCTTTTCTAGTTTTGCTAAAGGAGTCACTCCCGGTGAAGGGATCGTCGGTCCTTTCCTCGTCGAATGAGGTGCGGGATATATCACATATATCACTGTGCAAAGCAAAAACTCTTAAAAGCAATCAAAAGACAAACCGAGTGTGTAGCATCTGCCAGTTATTGCTAAAGGAGTCACTCCCGGTGAAGGGATCTCGGTCCTTTCCTCATCGAATAAGGTGCAGGATATATCACATATACCGCTGTGCAAAGCAAGAACTGTAGCTACCTGTTTTATTTTGAAATTCGATTCTACAACATCTTTAGGTTTCTTTTATTTCATTAATCACATTAATGAAGTCCCATCATTTAAGTCACCTAAACATCACAGATAAATACGACGTACACTTATGCCATCCGGATTCGCCTCGATGTCCCCTCGTGCACCGTTAGGTTAGGTGACTAACGGCAGAGCGGGGCAGGGCTAGCGCGGGTGTAAAACATAAGTAACGCCTATATAATATATCAAATATACTATATATAGTATCCATCACAGAACATATCACATGATCAAATCACAGATATCGCAGCAGAAGAATCATATGAAATATTGGATATACTAGGACGTCCGTGTTTTCAATACGAGCCAGTATAAAACACGGATTCCACGGTCGCGATGAATAGCCAAACCCACACCCCTAGACCCCTACGAGAGCGGCAAGCAACCCTACCAATTCTGGAGTTAGGAGACCCGGACTCGACTCCTCGAGTTGGTCTCCCACTGGACTCCAGAACCCGGTTACTTGTGCTCCCCTCCTTGGGTTTATCCTAGTGCAGAAAAGTAAATAATATACAAAGGGTGACATCTTCCGCAACCTGGAAGTGCCCCAATAAAAGAATATTACATACAAGTTTTTACATGAATGAAAATGAAAAACACTCATCTCACATAAAAACCCCCGGCTATTCAAACACGACGATCCAATATAACATATCCAGCAACACATAACATCACATGTCATCAACGTAAGTAAATATGCACATCCCAATTGTCGTTGACATATAGCAACGAAACCGGCGATATCACATATTACACTTACGGTCACAGAAAAGAAAGTGTAAAACTACAACAGTTGAAATCCGCAATCTCTATAGACATCGCATGCCTAATCAAATGAATTCCTTAGATATCGCATGCCTAACAATTATAAACCCCACATTTTAGTCTCATTATCGAAAACACTTTTCAATATCAAGTCGGGCAATTCAACAAGATTCCCGACATCCTGATCGAATGCTCGTCGTCAACTTCAGTAGACGGCCGCACCCCCGATACCGTCGACGAAGTGCACCAAGGCGGAACACCGCTACCACGAGCACCCGAACGGATGCTTTCGGCGACGCGGTTCTCCTACAGTCACTTGGTCGGGGCTATGGGGTGTAGCTGTCTATTAAGTTTACCCGGCGAGTATCCGCGTACGCTACGTGATTGCGACGGACTTTTGATCACATCAAAATTCCGTGGCAACCGATCAAGTGAGACTAAACTGCTATGTTTATAACATTCATTCAGTTATCTCATAACTTCTTGTGAATTCCAATTATTGTATCACATTCCGGATAAGATAGAAAATGTTAAACTTTCCGATCGAACAATCGAACACCAAAGTTTTCCCGATACAGCTCAACTCATGAAATAAGTTTAAAAACATTCACTTCGTGCCTCAGTACCAACGGTCCAGCCGTAGAAGGGTCAAGCCAACGCCTCACATGTGGCACGCCGTACTGCCCCAAACCCGAAGGTTCAAAGGGCAGTTCAAGACGGTCACATAATCGAGTTAAGGTTTGTTGTCTTCTAGAGGGACCATCGCGTTACTTGCACTACTTAGAACGTCATTAAACCACGGAAAAATCCAACACTTGGAAATTTTCCGGCAGGGGAAAAGTTGGGTATTTATATCCGGTCGAACTTTTTAACATATTCAAAAATTATCCGGAAAGCCACATAGACAAAATTAGACAATCCGATCGAATCTACGAATTCCCTAAACAACCCCAGAAAACTCAACTGTAGAGTAAATATCAAAATATTCCAGAAAATACAGCACTAAATATTAGGAATTACTGTGCAAATGACAAAAGCTGATGTGACTACTTGGCCGCGGAACCGCCGCACAAGCCAGCTTGTGCCGCGGTTCCGCCGCACTTTAGAGGAATCATGAGCACGTGCTCCACTGTAATTCTTCAAATTCCCTGCTGATTTTTCTGCATATTTTTATTTTCTAAAAAGACCAGATTTCTGAAAATGTACAGAGAGCATTTTTGGGTTTGGGTTTCGGTTCGATCGGACTTCAAACTCCGTATACGCATCGCCTAAGGCTCTAGCTAGGCTCTGATACCACTGTAGGGTTCCTAGGCACACTAATGAGGTCTCACAAGGCATCAACCATGCCAATTTCAAAAATTACAAGTGCCGAGAAACTCTAATACGGATCGTTAACTAGAATTTTAGGCGAAACAAAAACAAGTAAACGACTTTACTCTAAGTGAACGGAAATACAACCTTTGTAGATCCGGTTCTCCACCTCCATAGCTCCGTGATGAGGTCCCTCCGCTGTCCAAATCAAATCCATGACTCTAGCATCGGCTTCATCGGAGAAATGGGCGGGCTTGGTCGTCGATTCGATGCCGAAGATGATCTACGTCGAGGCATCACAAGATCAAGCTCCAACTTCACCAAGCCTTGAAAACTTGTGAAGGAAACACCCTATACTACTTGGCAAGAGGTAGAGGATGAAGAAATAGGAGGTGGGTTCACTTTAGAATTGGATTTCTCACTCATTAGCTCAAGTTGCCATTGATGGAGCAAGCTTTCTTCATCTTTGAAGAAGAAGAAGAAGATGATGAAAAGAATTATGATAAGTTATTCTTAAAAAGAAAAATAAAACAATACTTATTATAATCCAACCATGGTCAAGTGTAGAGAGCTAACTAGAGTTTATGTGAATGGTTAGGGTTAAAGAAGAAGACAAAATGGTCACTTGGTCAAAAGCTTCATGAAGCTTCAACAAGCTTCATGAAAGAAAAGAATGAAAGAAAACCATTTTGTTTTTTTTCTCTTTATGCTTTTATTTTCCGAAACTAATAAATAAATAAATGAATGAATAAGTAATCATAACCCTAACCATTCATATAACCATGGTTCAATCTTTACACTTAACCAATTTTGCATGTATCATCAAACATGATACAAACAAGTGCACACAAAAATATATCACATATACAATGTGCACACCAAGTGAGAAAATCCATTTAAAGTGAACCAATACTAGTTAATGCAAAGTAATATATCAAATATATAATTATATATTAAATCATTAAATCAACACTTGATTTAACGATCCGGTCATATCGCATATAACCGACTAGTATCCTATGTATCGGCTTACCGAATCAATCCTTGATTCGATAACTAGGTTATATCGCATACAACCTTTCGATACATTCATCGCGAGAATGAAATACGGTATCACATACACGCATTATTCTCGGTCCCGCACATATCTCATATGCGCTCATATTTCGTTTCGCTTGAGCCAGAAAACCTCTGTGTAGGACTCTAAAGACTCGTCAATACGCCGGCAGCAGGTGATGATCATATCAAACACCCACAAGCCGCAAGCGGTCTGCTAAACGTAATGGCCACCCGGGTATTGAGCGATCAGAAGATCGACGAGCAAGCCCGCTCACACTCCTGTGAATCCAACCAGTAACACTTACCGTACAGTCCGGTCTGTTCGTCTGATATGTCGCATATCTCGCCTAGGGGTGGTAAACGTCAGACCCCAATAGCTCGATAAGTCGTGTCGATATGAGGTCTATAACAGTTCGAGAAACTACTGGTAACACTTACCAGTAAATCTCAGCAACCCTGGCCAGGGATTTCCGGTTATAGCCAATCGAACACAGCGCAACATCAACTCCCTATACCGGGAGAGACGAATCCCCTCCTATCGCTCATTGCCTCCATGTGACTCGAGACTGTACCCAAAAACCACCGTTTTGCACGCCCTCTTGGACGTGGTAAGATGGAAATCAAAGCACAGTGGGAACCACACAAGACTCTATGACGATCTCGGGTCAACAGACTACTGTGTACCAGTGTCACCAGAGAACTGCCATCTGACGTAAGGTATAATACCATCTGGGAGTTCTCGGCGAGTCCGTCCAGTGTACCCAGTCTCCACTGAGCACCCGTATATCATCTCTGATGTCAAACACCAATGGATATGGGATCATCCATCGCCCATCTGTATGGGTCGAGAAGGTATACGCTAGTCTACTCTGGTATATCGATGCCCCGTCTCGATATACCCACGACTAGGGACTTTGAAGGATGTACTTATGGACTACCATGTCCCCACTAGTATGATCCGCATCATAGTCCAGGTAGTCAAGTACTCATCCTAAGGGCTTTACCAACATGTAACAGAGAGACAATCAATGTACACGTTAAGGTAAAGAGTAACCAGATAGCATACTATCATGTCGAGCAAGAAAGTCCTCCCTATATATGTCCCAGCATCCACTACAATATACATCCAATGTACAGTAATGGCCTCTAGGGCATACATATAACTAACAACACTGGAGGTGACGATAAGCTACTGCTTCGCCAATTCGTTGGCAGCTTGTCGGAGACAGCATTCAAGTGGTATTCCGAACTCCCAAATGACTCTGTCAAGACATTTGCAGAGATGGAGTTGCTATTCACCCAGCGTTTCGCGAGTGCCAGCGAACACACCCCAATCACAGCATTGATCAATGCCAGGGTTAAGCCTGGAGAAACATGGGTTCAGTATCAAAATGCGAGCAGCGCATTGAAGAAGCGCCTACTGTAGGCATGTTCGTGGGTACTCTCGACCCACAGGCGACCATTTCTCAATTCATGATGTTTTTCAAGCCGACCACTTTCCAGGCCTTGATTGAAAAGCTGGCTCAAATGGACCAGATGGGCCACAGGCCTTCCTCTTCGAAATCGGAGCCTCGAAACGAAAAAGGGAAAGGGAAAGCGACCTTCGTCGCCAATGCTCAACAGCAGCCCAGTGGCCCAAAACTAACTGATCGCCTAGACGAGAGACGGCGATTCTTTAATGAGAAAATGAAGCGTCCTTATTCGTTTCCCCGGGACAAAATGAGGAGATTGTTTGAGCTGGCGGTGCGCAACAGGCTCATCAACTTACCGGATCCAAAACGCCTATTGCAACCCGGTGAGGCTAATAATCTCAATTTTTGCCCCTATCACTAAGCGATAGGTCATCCAATCGAAAATTGCTTTATCTTCAAAGGGTGGATTGAGAACTTATACCAACAGGGTAAATTCGCACTGTCCGAGAATTGGAAAGTAAACCCGCCCCACCCGCACGCTCACAAAAAGACGGACACACTGGAGGCATCATGCTCTTTTGTCGAAGAAGCTCCATGGGAGGTCGCTCTTTTAGCCAAAACGAAAAGAATGTTGAAGGATCTCCAAACATGCCCGGCGATCAAATCGAAAAGTCCGCTGGAACCCGAAGTCATCAAGGGAATGATGAAGTCGCGCCCAGCTCCAAAAATTGGCAGTGATAGTCAAAACGCCCACACCCAGCCGTCAAAGTCTTCGAAGAAGAAGAAAAAGACCAAAAAGCCCATGAAGCCTGATGACAAGCGCACGGACCTACAAAAACATATTGACATGCTGGAAGAATATAACCAGAAGGCGCGGACCCCGGTCACACTTCAAGAATTTCTCAGTCACGTCCTTGAGGAAGGAGATGATGACAATGGAGAAGACTCATCAGATGAACTTGAGGATTACGTGGCAAGTTGCCATGTGATCTCTCACTCGTCGATAGACGGTGAAGAAGCTCCTGACACAGAGAAACTAGGGGCAGATCCCGAATCGGAGCTCCTGGGATCGTCAAACGAGATGATTGATGCATTCTTGAACGAAGCTCTTCTGAATAGCAAAGCAGATCGAGAGCGCGAAATGGCCATATTTGAAAAAGCCAAACGCCGGCAACTGGACGAAAGGGTTAAGACACTCCAACCAGGTAGGAGTACTTCGGCTGCCACCAAGAGCAGGCTTAAAACGAAGAAAAAGTTCGCCAAAGCCATATCGATCGGAATGAAGCTGCCACCCTCCGAAGGAAACACTTTTGATGAAATACAACTTAATGAAGAGGATGTGCATCTTAATTACCGTTTATATCATCGAAGGATTGCGCACCCTACGGAAGAATGCAACGCCTTTAAAAATTGGTGGCAAGGGTATGTCGATCACATGCAGCACTTCAAGAGGATGAAGCGTGAAGCTCGTCGACAGCAGAAAAATGCGATAGACGAACGAAGAAGGGCTACCGGCAACTGTTATATGGTTGATAGCAGGGGATCGCAAGTTCTCACCTTCGGGAGCGATTCTGAAGAGGAAATGACTCTCGGCCCTCTCTTCAAAGAATCCACCTCAGGAAAAGAGAAAGAACCGAAGAGCTGCGAGAATATTCAGCTGCGCAATCTCACATTACCTGAAAAGAATCTCGGACCCATAAACAAGGGGTCGAACAAAAAGGATAAGTGGAAAGAAAAGATCCCTGAAGATATCACCCTCGATGACCGAGTCGTTGAAGAGTTGACAGCCAAGGACCCGCCAAAGAAAAGTAAGGTGGATTACAACGTTCTGGCACACCTGAAGAAGATACCTTCGCAGCTCAGCATTCTCGACACCCTTCTGCTATCCAAAGAGTCGAGAGATTCGCTGATCAAGGCACTACAAGAGCCCGAACAATTTCAAGCTTTCCTCGCCGAAAAAAAGATGAAGGAAGAGCTGGAAGAAGTGCACAACCGATATCACCTTCAGCGATGAAGATCTCCTTCTTGGGACGTGCGAGCATAACCGTCCCCTCTATGTCTCCGGATACTGTCATAATATCAAGATAGGAAAAATCCTGGTCGACAATGGGTCCTCCGTCAAGCTCCTCAATGTAAGAGTGTTAAAGGAAATCTGCATGAGCGTTCAACACCTCGCTCGTGATAAAATCACCATCTCCAGGTTCGACTCCCGGTCATCACGGACGCTCGGGTCGGTAATATTGACATTAAGCTTTGGGCTGCTCGTCATAGACATCAAATTTCATGTTATTGACGCTAAGACATGTTACAATGCTTTGCTCGGCAGGCCTTGGTTACACGAGTACAACATCATCCCTTCCACACAACATCAGTGTATGAAGTATTTCAAGGATGGTCTCGAATATACTATGACAGGGGAACTAAACCCATTCTCCGTGAATGAAGTATGAAAGTATGAAGACGCAAAATACTTCTTACCAGATTTCAAAGACACGGAAAGATGCCATAAACCGAAGAACAAAGTTATCACCACTATTCCGGTCTTCGGGAGTGATACCGAGGAGGAAGAAGAAATAGTTTATTCAGTTCTGCCCCAATGCAACAAGCCGGGACCGTCCATCCCTATTCTGGTCTTCGGCAGCGACTCGGAAGATGGGGTCAATGCTGTATTTTCTGTTTGGCCATCAATACAAGCCTTCGCTGGCAATGATCGAAGTTTGCAAATGACATGGTTCCGCAAGAGCATTACAAAGAGCTTGACGCGCTTGGTACCTATAGTGTGCAAGAACTACAGACATTCTACGTCCCTCCCAGGCGAAAAGATGAAAATGCGATCCTCTTTTATCGATCCGCGGAAACCAAAGTGGAGAAAGAAATTTGGCATGGTGCCAATTCTACACTTGATAGGCTCTAGCCATCCATCTGCCCAGATACTACACGGAAGGATTAAAAAGGCTGTTGAGGCGCCAAGGCGTACCCTTCAAACAGACTGCTCAACGAGCTCAGTTTTATAACAGGATCTGGAACGTCCCTGGAACTCAGCGAAAATTGCCCAAAGGGAGAATGGAAACGATCGGGCTTGGATATGTTCAATCCAAGAAACGGGAACGATTCCACGGCTGCTACGTTATACATGACTTTGACGAAGAAGAAGATGTTCTGTTAAAAGACGCTAACCCTGAATCAAAATGAGGTCCCGCTATGAAAACGACAAGTCCGTCGTTTGAAGAACAGATGGACAGGCTAATAAGGGAAGCAGGTCAGAAGGTCCGGGATGACCATAGCCGCGAAATGACCATTTACGAGAAAGCCAGGACGCAGCGCCTCCTTCAGCAGGCCGTGGAGAATGACAATGCTCTTCGTCACCAGCCCGTCATACAAAAGACCCGGCGCAGAGGCAAAAATAAACCAAAGAACGGAAAAAATGTTCGACAGCGGCAAAGCGAATCTAAGAAGCCACGCAATCAAGAATCAAGCAGCCGGGACCGTCTCTTATAAAGAAGATAGGTTGAGCATATTCTTTTCCCCAAGACAAGACAAAGAAGATATTCGATCTTGTCATAAAACATTAGATGATGACGCTCCCGGAGCCCAAGCACCCCGAGCAGGCAGACGAGGTCTCTCACCCAGACTATTGCTCCTATCACCGAGCAATAAGACACCCTCTCGAAGACTGCTTCATCTTCAAGAACTGGGTTGAAGACCAGTATCAACTAGGCAGATTCGCTCTATCAAACAGTTGGAGGGTAAGTCCGCCACGGAAGCATGAATCAAAAGCCACTTATGCGATGAGAGTAGAACCAGATCAACATCGGTCTTGGAAACGATTTCGTACCTGTCATGCGATAACACTGTTAGAAGAAGAACCCGAGAATATGGATGACCTTTCTTGGTGCTTCGAAAACGATGAAGATGAGTTGATCTCAGAATTTCCACCGGCGCCAAAAGAGCTAGAAGATGGGATACATACTACTGCAGATGACCTCAGAAAAATCAACTTGGGAACGGCAAACGACCCATGGCTGACGTTCGTCAGTGAACTGTTTTCTGAAGAAAAGGAGGCTACGCTTAAAATCGTGCTCATGCAGTATAAAGAGTGCTTCGCATGGAACTATTCCGAGATGCCAGGACTAGATCCAGAGATTGCTGTGCACAAATTAGCAATATCTCCGGACGTCAAGCCGATCAAACAAGCACCGAGAAGAATGCGGCTCGAGCTTGAGATGAGTATCAACGCCGAAGTCAAGAAGCTAATTGACTCCGGCTTCATCCAAAAGGTTCAGTATCCTGACTGGATCGCCAACATTGTCCCAGTAATGAAGAAAAATAGGACGGTGCGCATATGTGTGGACTCTCGGGACCTCAATAAAGCTTGCCCGAAGGACGATTTTCTTGTGCCGGTTACCGAGCTGATGATAGATAATACGTCCACTCACGAAGTTTTCTCCTTCATGGACGGCTCATCAGGATACAATCAAATAAAAATGCATCCCGAGGACCAGAAGCATACCGCTTTCCGGACCCTTTTGGGCATATTCTGCTATAAGGTGATGCCTTTCGGTCTAAAGAACGCCGGTGCCACCTATCAGAAGGCCATGACGAAGATTTTCGATGACCTCATACATGAAATTATCGAATGCTATATTGACGACCTCATAGTTAAAAGCAAATCATACGAGAAACATTTAGAGCATCTGAAAATCGTGTTTCAGCAAATTAAGAAATATAACTTGAAGATGAACCCTCTCAAATGTGCGTTCGGAGTTTCCTCGGGCAAGTTCCTAGGATTCGTCGTTCGACACCGAGGCATCGAGATAGACCCGTCGAAGATCAAGGCGATCATGGAAATTCCTCCGCCAAAGACTCTCAAGCAACTGCGGACTCTCCAAGGAAAGCTTGCGTATATCTGGTGATTTATAGTCAATCTTTCCGGCAAGTGCCGTCCTTACAGTCACCTAATGAAGGAAGGAACCCCGTTTGTCTGGGATCGCAAATGCCAAGGCGCACAGGACGAAATCAAGCAATACCTACAGAATCCTCCGATGCTGACCGCTCCAGTCATGGGAAAGCCCCTCATTCTGTATACAACTGCCCTCGAAGGTTCCTTAGGCGTGCTGTGGGCACAAGAGAATGACCAAGGGAAGGAGAGAGCCCTCTACTATTTGGGTCGAGTTCTCCTGGGGGCAGAAAGTAACTACCCCCCATCGAAAAACATTGCCTGGCATTGATCTTTGCGATAACGAAGCTCAGACATTATTCGTTGGCACATGAAGTCCATCTCATATCAAAGGTGGATCCCCTCAAATATTTGATGTCAAAAGCCATACTAACAGGACGACTCGCTAAATGGGCCCTGCTCTTGATGGAGTTCTCGATAACTTATCGTCCCCTCAAGGCAGTGAAAGGCCAGGCCATCGCCAACTTCCTCGCTGAGTATCCGATACCCGCCGATTCTCCTTTGAACTGCGAATTGCCCGACGAGCACGCATTTGACACGATCGACAGGGAGAGAAGAGAGAATGATACCCAGTGGGAACTCTACTTCGATGGAGCATCTTCCATAAAGAAGCGCAAACAAAGCACCCCCATAATCAAATCCGAGGTAGGCCTCATCTTCGTGACTCCACAAGGAGGGATAATGCGCATTGCCTTCTCCTTAATAGAGCCGAGGATGAACAATGAAGCCGAATATGAAGCTTTGATAGCAGGTCTCGAGATAGCTGTCGACATAGGAATCGAGAACCTCCTCATATACGGAGACTCCCAGCTGATCGTTAGTCAAGTAAACGGAGACTATCAAACGTGTAAGCCAGAGCTGGTGAAGTACGGCGAGAGAGTGCAGCAACTACTGACTCAAATTCCTTCTTACACCCTAGAAAGCATACCACATGCGGAAAATAGCAAAGCGGATGCATTGGCCAAACTCGCAAAAGAACTGGTTGACGAGAACCTCGATGACGTAAGATCGTGGTACAAAGAAGTTGGGTTCTTGCACCGGCAGAAATATCTCCGGAGTCGCCCGAAGAAAAGGGAGCAACCGAGCAGACGACTCTACAACTAAAAGACCAGGAAAAGGCTATGGATTGGAGAGAAGTCTTTATAGACTACTTCAAATCCCGTCGAACACCTGAAGATACGTCCTCAAGACATCAGCTCATGAAACGAGCTCTATCTTTTGCCTTCGTCAATGATACTCTGTATAAGAGATCATTTGATTCTCTGTGGCTAAGATGCCTGGGACCTGAAGAGGCAAGGAGAGTCATCCAAGAAACTTACGACGGACTCTGCGGTTCTTACCAAACCGGGCCGAAGATGAAACTAAAGATCAAAAGGATGGGCTATTATTGGCCCACGATGATCCAGGACTGCCTCGAATACACAAAGCAGTGCCATTCGTGCCAAATTCACGGGGACTTTATCCATCAGCATCCAAATCCGCTACACCCAACGGTGGCTAGCTGGCCGTTTGAAATGTAGGGAACTGACATAATCGGCCCCATCGAAGCAGTATCGTCCAGAGGACATCGATTCATTTTGGCAACAACTGATTATTTCTCTAAGTGGGCAGAAGAAGTACTACTAAGAGAAGTGAAGACGGAGAATACCCTCCATTTCTTCAAGACACACGTCAATTATCGTTTCGGCACTCCGCGACGGATTATCTCTGATAACGGGCCAATCTACAGAAGCCACAAAATCAGCCACTTTGCATAACAGCATAACATAGATTGGAGCTACACTTCATTCTATAATCCCTGAGCTAACGGTCTAGCTGAGGCTTTCAATAAGACCTTGACGAAGATCGTGAAAAAGACGGTGTCCAAAAATAAGAAGGACTGGCACGAGAGACTGCATGAAGCTCTCTGGGAGTATCGAACTACGTTCAAAATGGCCACAAACACAACGTCGTTTGCATTAGTATTTGGCACAGAAGCGGTACTCCCTCTCGAGATAGAGTTACCCTCTTTACGAGTGGCGGTTCACTACAAGCTAACAGACGAAGAAAATGCTCACCTTCGGCTTGAGGAGCTTGATACCCTCGACGAAACTCGGCTCATGGCGCAACAAAACCTGGAGGCTTATAAAGCGAAGATGACGTGCTTATACGAGAGATTGACTAGGCCGAGAACATTCCGCCAAGGCGAACTCATACTAGTAGTCAAAAGACCTATGATCCCCAATCGTGCCAAACGGGGGAAATTCGAGCCGAATTATGAAGGCCCGTATATCATAGACAAAGTTTACCAGGGTGGAGCCTATCTACTCATGGACATTCATGGCGAAAGACCTTTCAGGCCAATAAATGTTCGATTCCTGAAAAAATACTACGCCTGATGAGTTACGGCCTGGGTCAACGATAGATGACGACGTCTATGTCCGCTCACTGTCTTCCTAAACCCAAACTCTATAAGTAGTGGCCGGCAAACGGACCGAAACGCCTTTAAACTAACTACGGACCAAAATGTCCTAAAACTAACAACGGACCGAAACGTCCTTAAACTAACGATCGACCACTATGTCCTAAAACTGGCTGTTGACCGAGACGTCTATAAACTACTACTAACCGCAGCATCCTAAGGCTAACGAAAAAAACGGTATGTCCATAAGCGAGATGGGCACGGATGAAAACCCGAAAGGGCTCCGTGAGTAAAAACAGCAGGACTACCAGCGATTTTGGTGAAAACCCGAAAGGGCGCAATCTCGTTAAAAGACACTTGTAAGGTCCTCTCGACCCTGTAAGGAGAAACCACCTACGTGAGATCCTTACAACTCACAAAGGAGAAACACACTTAGGAATCCCAACGATTCCTAACGAGAAATTACACTTGCGAGATCCTCACGACTCATGAGGAGAACCCTCTTATGAGACCCTCAAGGCTCATAGGATTCAAAAGCCTTTAGCTACTGGGATCTGAACCTGTTCTTAAGCCATCACAACCTCCTGTGTTGCCCTACAAGCGTCTCGATATCGACCCTTGTATACAATCCACGGGCGCGAATAAACATTTCCTTAACAAAAGTCCCACCAGAGACTGGGGATATGCTCATATGGCAAAAGACACTTGTAAGTCCTCTCGACTTATAAGGAGAAAGCACTCTTATAAGATCCTTACAACTTATAAGAGACCATACACTTAAGACTCCTTATGATTCTTAAGGAGAAAACGCACCTACGAGATCTTCATGACTCGTAGGGAGAAATACTTTTATGAGACCCTTACGGCTCATGAAGTCAAAAGCCTTAGTCGACAGGATCCGAACCCTGTTTACTAAGCCACCTTTGTTCGACATCGACAAAGGCAAACAATGATTCACTCCTGTCAATATCCCAGTTGTAGCGATACTGATGCCTAAATTGGTATCAAATCCCAAACTCGCAGCAATAAGTCAGCGAGCCACAAATGCATATGAAATAGCCGAAATGATGGGGCAACTTGCAACAAAATCAGCAAGTAAAATATATGCATGCAAAATAGCCGAAATGGTTGGGCAACTCGGAATAAAAAGCACGAGTAAATAAAACAAATAGCCGAAATGATTGGGCACCGCGAAAAATAGCCGAAATGATTGGCAATCGTGACTTTCGCGATATAAAAGCTGGAATGATAGAGCATCGCGGAAAGAAAAAATATATATAAAATGAAACTTTTTGCCCTACGGGTGAGATCACATCGATCCCTGTATACAATCCAGGAGCACAAATAAAGAGGGAACCATACCTTCCAACCAGGCCCCATCAGAAAAAGAAGCCAAATCTCGACGGTTCACAGACAGTCTAGAGATCATCTCAACATTTGTCTCATTACAGCAGACGCAACATCAGCAAATCAGAGCCGCGGCAAAATTCCCAGTTCCATGACTCGGCGGTGCACAGACAACCGAGAGTCAACCCCTCCTGGTCTCGTGGAACACGGCTAATGTCAATCCTGACCCCGTGGGAAATGCCCAGAGCAAATCATGGTCCTGTGGAACATGGCTAATGTCAATCCTGACCCCGTAGGAAGCGCCCAGAGCAAATCCTGGTCCCGTGGAACACGGCTAATGTCAATCCTGACCCCGTGGGAAGCGCCCAGAGCAAACTGGTCCCGTGGAACACGGCTAATGTCAATCCTGACCCCGTGGAAAGCGCCCAGAGCAAATCCTGGTCCCGTGGAACACGGCTAATGTCAATCCTGACCCCGTGGGAAGCGCCCAGAGCAAATCCTGGTCTCGTGGAACACGGCTAATGTCAATCCTGACCCCGTGGGAAGCGTCCAGAGCAAATCCTGGTGCCGTGGAACATGGCTAATGTCAATCCTGACCCCGTGGGAAATGCTCAGAACAAATCCTGGTCCTGTGGAACACGGCTAATGTCAATCCTGACCCCGTGGGAAACGCCTAGAGCACCTCCCGGTCCCGTAGAACACGGCTAATGTCAATCCTGACCCCGTGGGAAACGTCCAGAGCAACTCCTGACTCCGTGAAATACGGATAAGGTCAACCCCTGACCCCGTGAAATGCGGATAAGGTCAACCCCTCACTCCGTGAAATGCGGATAAAGTCAACCCCTGACCCCATGAAATGCGGATAAGGTCAACCCCTGACCCCGTGAAATGCGGATAAAGTCAACCCATGACTTCGTGAAATGTGGATAAGGTCAACCCCTGATACCGTGAAATGCGGATAAAGTCAACCCCTGACTCCGTGAAATACGGATAAAGTCAACCCCTGACTCTATGAAATGCGAATAAAGTCAACCCCCTGACTCCGTGAAATGCGGATAAAGTCAACCCCCTGACCACGTGAAATGCGGATAAGGCCAACCCCTGACACCGTGAAATGCAGATAAAGTCAACCCTCAATTTCCCCGTTAAAGCAATTCTTTGATTCAGGAACAAGTCAACTCATCAATCACTTAAGGGTTCTCTCGACTTGTAAGGAGAAAATTCTCTTGTGAGATCCTTACGACTCTCAAGAGAAAATGCACTTAGGAATCCTCATGATTCCTAAGGAGAAGAAACACCCACGGGATCCTCTCGACCAGTAGGGAGAAAATTCTTTATGAGACCCTCACGGCTCATAAAGTTGAAAAGTCTTAGGTGGCAGATCATAACCTTGTCTCCCAAGCCATCGTTGCCTAGCAGAGAGGTCAAGGTAGATTTTCTACGGGCCACACTCTCCGACAAGAAAGGAAACAATCACTTACGAGTCCTCTCGACTCGTAAGCAAGAAAAACTCTCTTGTGAGATTCTTACAACTCTCAAGAGAAAATACACTTAGGAATCCTCACGATTCTTAAGAAGAAATTACACTTACGAGATCCTCACGACTCGTAAGGAGAAATACCTTTATGAGACCCTCACAGCTCATAAAGTTGGAAAGCCTTAGGAGGCAGATCTTAACCTGACTCCTGAGCCATCGCTGTCCTACAAGGAGATCAAAATAGATTATCCACAAAATGCATTTATTAAAAGGGACACACCACCATGAAGCAAAATATGTCTTTTATTCATTAATCAAAATGAATACAAAGTACAATTTATGAAAGAATCAAAAAATACGCTCATTGAGGAGTATGTATAAAAGAAGAATAAAAAGAAAAAATATACAATTCTTCAAACCGGCGGACGATTTAATAGATTTGCCAGTTCATCCTTTTTCCACTAGGTCTCGGCTTCATGATTCATTATCGCTAAGAGACGGGCCTCCGCTTGAGACTGTTGGGCCTGGTACGAGGCAAGCCGACTTTCAAGCTCCTTTTCGGTAACTTTATGAGCTTCGACCATTTCGCCACTAAAAATGACGGCTTTATCAATGGCTACCACCTCCCTGATAGCTTCTTGAAGCACCCGCAAAAGTTCGTACGCCCGAGTGGTCTTGGCCGTAAGGTCAGCTTGAAGTTCCCCCAGCGTAGTTGAAGCCAGCTTCCTCTCTGAAAATTTTCGGCTGAGCCTCTTCTCGCTTGACAGCATATTTGCGGCGCACCGTTCGATCAGCCCCCGCAAGCTCGCCTTTGCAGCCACAACCTCTGAAGGAAGGCGCGTACATTCAAGACTATGCAAGCAAGCCTCCACCCGACGACAAAACTCAACCCAGACTTGCACCAATGTTTCGCTGTGGTACGCAGCAAGAAAGGGGAGAGAACTGTTGGCTTCGGCGGCAAATTCTTCGGCCGTGATCAAACTACCAGCACGAAGGTTTGCATGATCTGCTTAAATTGTTAATCGGAGGTTTCCTCGCTCTCAAAAGCAAGGGGTAATTAACGGCAGTTTAGTCCGCGGTTACCGGAGATTCGGATCCTCACAATCAATAAACCCCATCCTGCCCCAGGCAGGGGGAATCTTTATACGCCTCACAAGTGCGCGCATTCCTATCTCAATATGGTGACAAGAAACACTTTACACATGTATAAAATGAGGAACGCGATTGTTCTCCATACAATTTTCTTATATATATAAGGCTCATCAATATTTTTGATGAAGTCAAATTCCTTGGCTGTTTCATCAAAATAGACGTTCTATTTCAGCGATGCTTGCTTTAATTTATAAATGGATATAAGCAACTTGCACATCTTCCCGCTGCTCCCACTGTCTATGAAGCCCTTTGGCTGATCTATAAAGATACACTCTTCTAACGAGCCATTTAGAAAAGCGGTATTTACGTCCATCAGCCAGATCTCATAGTCATGAAAATCAGCAATGGCAAGTAGGATCCGAATGGATTATAATATAGCCACTAGAGAAAAGGTTTTGTCATAGTCCACACTTGGTCTTTGACAAAATCCTTTTGTAACAAGTCTAGCTTTATAGGTTTCAACCTGTCCATCAGCACCAAACTTCTTCTTGAAGATCTATTTGCAGTCGACGGGTTTTATCCCTGGCGGTGCAATGTCCAAAATCCAAACTTTGTTAGTATACATAGACTCTATTTTGGATCGCATAGCATCTAGCCATTTCACAGAGTCCCTACTGGAAATGGACTGCTCAAAACTAGTAGGATCATTTTATTTCAAAATGCAATGTAACAACTCTGTTTCAGTGTACAGAAAATTTGATTAAAAGTTAATGTACAAATGGAGTATTTGCAATCCTGTGTACACTATAAGTATTTGATTTGCTTTTGAATAGCAAGAAAACACTTGTAGCTCATTGGTAAAGCCTTGCACTGCTGTGTCATAGCCCCTGTGATCGAATCCTCCCAGCCATATTATTTTTTTGTTGATTTTTCTTTTAATCTTTTAGAAGCTCAAAAGTTTGCACGTGCACAACACGTAAAATGAAAAGTCACAAAATAATCAAACACGTGCACTAAGGTATACCAAGTGACAGGGACACATGGCATGAATCTAGAGCCCATCTCACCGGATTGGACCGGCGAGATATGAAAGGGATGCCGGCACTGCCGGGTAAATTCGTAGGGGATGCCCTCAATTTTTAACCCCAGAACCCCTTGGCCTATCCCACTACCCTTATGCTATTTGATTTCTCTGCACATTTCTAGAGAATTAAAAATGGGCATTAATCCATATTTTAATGCACATTTTAATTCTATTCTTCATTAAGCAAAACCTTAATTTTCCCTATAAATACCACACTACATTTCACCCCTCCTCATTCAGAAATTCTATACAAAAACTCTCTAAAATTTCCAAGACCAAAGTTATATAAGTAGAGTTAGCAAAGGTCGAAGTTCCGGCGACGTTTTGAGAAGATTCCGGTGACGAAACGACTTCCCGACGATTCCAATAGTTTTCCCTATCTCTCCTCTTTATTTTTAACCTGTAAGTTTCCACTTTCCCCTTCTCTTCTATTAAAACGAAATCACTTTTCAAAACTAGTCGAAAGCGGAGTTAATCCGACTTCCGATTCCATTTTAACTAAAAACACAATTTTTCTTTAGAACAAATCCACCATCTTTCTGTATATTGTTTAACAAACATAATACAACATTTACAACAAGTTTCATCTCAATTGCAACTTTTATTCGTCTTTATGGTAAAATACTATCATATTACATAGGACATTGTTTATTCAATTTTACCGTATTACCTTTAAAAAACTCACGAGGTAATGACCTATCTCATCACAACACACATTTTTGATATAGCACGATAACTCTTGGGACATTAGTTTATGGGAAAATACTAGTTTACGATTAAATACCATAAAACATTCAAAAACCGTTTTCTTTAAAAGCGTGTTATTTAATTCTTTGTAATTGCGCCTCTACAACCCATTTTGGGGAACCCCGATCAGGATGGTACGGGTTATCGCACATCCTCTGGCCTAGAAAAGAGAGATACAGACCTCCGCAAGGAGCATTCGATCTCGATAGAATTTTAATACAATTTTTTTTTAAAAAAATGTGATTTCTATTTAATAAATAAATTCTATTTTTTTATAAATATTAGATATATATAAATACTATCAAAATATCTACTTTAAATATATTATATATATTCCATGTTTTCTAAATCAAAGGAATCATAAATTTCATGAAACTACATTTACAATTCAATACCATTCCAAGATTACACTAAAATACCATATACAATGAAATCTAGATTATATCCACTAGAATATTTCACTTTATAAAAATTACAATTATAAAAACCCTAAAGACGATAAATAAATACTTGAGGTTTATTTTGAAAATATATCAAAACTATTTTTTTCATAAAACCCCCTCAAATTATATTAATTTACAATAAGGACCCTAGTAAACATAGGTTTAAGCGGGATCAATTCTCTTGAGCCTCAGAGAGCCGGAGAATATGGGTGCTTGCCTATCTAATATAGTGTCATGCCCCGCTTCCCAGAGTACGCGGGATTGGGCACGCGACATAGCCAACCATGCTACCTGTGGGTAGGAAGTATCCATCCACAGTCACATTACGGCTGTAGAGATATCAAGAACAAGATAAAACTATCTAACACATGTCCAAATCCAGAATAACAAGAGTCAATAATAAATAAACGCGGAAGCAAATGATCCAATACAAAATAGAAAAGTACGTCCCATAATGCGGGCTCACATCTGGAAATGAAATGAAATAAATAAACTAATCACTATAGAACTCACAGATCAGCCTGCTGGCTGAAGTACTCCTGCTCGGTCGGCGACAGTGGTAAAGAATCTGGGCCATGCAAAACCCAGACGTCAGCGCGTCATGTCATCAAGTATAATATGGACATTGTAACAGGCAATGCAAAATAAACATGAATAAAACGAGGGTAGCAAATAATGTGAATCAACAGTGCAGAGTAGTGTGCAGTGGGTAACTAAACTGTTCTATCAGGTTTTCTATTCTAAAGTCTTTTGAAATCAATTGATGACTCGTCGATGTAACTCAATAGTATCCCGTGCGTGCCCGGGACCACGGTCAAGATTCTCGGGGCTGAATCCGAGACGTGCCGCTAGGCAGTAACAAGTAGCAGGATGGATGAGTGATGTCAGCATCATCACTCCGGGGCTGGCCTAGCCCGTAAGACTGATCAGAACAGGTATCGAACTGTTGAGTTACAAGTCGGTTTCACCTTTGATTTCCCCATACCCCCAAGTTATGTATGTCAGGTCAGGTATTCAGTAATCAAGAACTAATGCCAACACAGGATCAGGTAAAAGCAGGTTTGTCTGGATAGACAACAGGAATGGTCCACGAGGACCCCAAGTCAGGTTTGTTGGCATTAGGCATGAGATCAGGTAACAAGTAAAGCCATGGTACATCAGGTCAAGCCAGGTAATGTATAAAGGTGTCATGTCATGTCAAGAGTGTACGGTACCATGTCATGTCAAGTAGGAAGTGTAACAGGTCATGTCAGGAAGCACAAGATGTCATGTGGGTGCTCATAATCAAACTAACATAAACATGTGTATAAATAAACAAGCATGAGTACTATCAGAACAATAACTGGAACATGTAATATGATATGCAAATAGATATAATTTCAAGGATATGGATGCACAGTTATCGATTAGGGTTACATTTATAGTTCCAATATTAATTAGGATACAATTTATTAAACATGGAGTGTTAATATCACATTATTATGTAGTAATGTGATCTATGGATGCAATTATATGTATCTTAAATGCGATGGATGCAAACGGGTATCCGAAAAGTTATAAAACTATAAAATGGTAATGTGGGATGTACAATTAAGCAATATGTGATATAAATATTGATATAATAATATTAATATGGATAGCATATTCAAAGCGATTAATAACTATAAAAGTGGTATTGATTAACCATGCACAAGAAGGTTCCGTTCAGAAATTCAGCGTCACCCTAATTTGTAAAATAGCTTAAAAATAACAAACGTTCTCCAAAAGGGACGTGTCTTATACCAAAACAAATATAATTCAATGAGGTTTTCAGTTTTATAAGTATAAGCATCTCAGGTTGTCCCTACAAAAAGTTATGAATATTCGAAGTTGAAAGTTTGCTGCTGGAATTTCCCTGGACAGCAGTTTGGAGACATTTTCATTTGCATTTTATGTTATTTAAACAATTTATTTTGCAAGTAAATATTTCATACATTTATAGTATTCTGAGTTAGCTTCGTAACGAACTAAAGAACATATACTAATGATTTTTCTATGATTTATAATGAATTTTATAAGATAAGGTGTACAGTAAATTTCAGATTTGTCATATCCGATTTTTCAACGACGTTTCATGTGTAAACTATAAGATTTTCAAATGTATAACATTATAAAATGAAGATTATAAACTAATTAAAGATAATAATAATAAATATTACGACGATATATATTTTAAATGATATGGTATTTATTTAAATAGGTATAAAATGAATTATATAGCATGTAGCAAGATTAACTTGCCTCGATGGGTCGCGAATCGGGAAAATGGAACGTTAACCATCAGCGGGGAAAACTCGCGACGGGCGCACGGTTCACGGAATGAACCCAAACGACGAACAAAGGAACCACACGGGTCGGGATACCTCGCTGGAACGTCGAGAAGCGTCACCGGCACGACGGAATTCCGGCAACAAAAGAACAGTTCAAAAAAAATGAGAAACGAGACATGAAGGAAGAAGAGAAAGAATGATAAAGAGAAGTACGAGAGAATATATGAGGGAGAGGGAGAGAGGAAAAAGTGGAGAGAGAGAGAGAGAGAAAGTGGGGCCCACGGGGTTAAAGGGGAGTTTGCGATTGGCTGAGAGAATAAATTGAGAAGGATATAAAAGATTGTAAAAATATTATATGGTTAACTTAAAGATTTAAAAGATAGGTAATGAACAGTAAGATATCAGGTTAGTTAGAAAAATATATGCGATGGTTTTAATAATATTAAAAATTTGGGATTTTGGCGCCAAATGAAACATTTCCAAATTTCGCCCGGGTTGGGTCCAAAAATTCGAAATTCAAATAATAGGATTTTAAGCGGGTTCCAAATTTTAAAATGAAATGTTTTATGATTAAAAAGCATACTCCCAAAACGGACACACGCACGTGCACGTAGCCATCCAAACTCGCCCGTTTCACTGAACGGGACGAGAACACAATGCACGGACGCTACCACGAGGCTAAGGGTGTCAAGTAGGCCAAGATGAATATTTTCAATTTTATTTTAGGTGCTAAAATTTGTTATATGCAGAATGACTTAGCCAGATAAATTTTTACAGTAAGACCCCAAACAAGCAAGATAAATAAAATGAGTAATATCTAATGCTCAACCAATAATAGAAAATAGTAGTATTGGGCTCGGGTGTTACATATAGACAACCTAACAACGGTGTTATCAACACGGTAATTGTCTTGCAAAAAGATACAAATCCTGCCGTCCATGTGCAGCAGTTACCGATTACATCAAAACTAATTCAGGACTTCAATTTCTTTTTAAAGTGTTTGACTCAAACAGAGTCTCACGTCTAATATGAAATCAATCTGACTTGAATTCAATTCAAGTATAACTGCAATACAACATGAATACATGAATACCAGAATACAATCCATATCAACATGAACACGACCGAACCGAACCATGGATATACTCTGATTACATGACTATCCATTTATATCCTTTCTGTTTACATGATATCATGGTTTCGGCAAGTCATCCATCTATATAACAGAACAATCAATACAAAATACATTACGGGTTTTTTAAAGGGGTAGACTGGTACGGAATGTGTTAGAAGTGGCGCGAGAAGGTCACTTTAATACACCTAACCTAAATATCCATTGTTGTTGTACCGTGGCTTAACGGTTACTTGTTGTTCCCCTCCGAAACACGGAGACGCGACCGCGTAGGTCCGTCTTGTCTGAATTTCGGGGCAGATGCTAATTGGTGTTATCCATTCACCTCTCCGAAGTTGCCAAGTTGATTTATGACACCATGTATCGAAGGTTTAAACGGATGCGGCCGATGTAGGAGACTTCGTCAGATTCCCCCTCGCTGAGGGGTTTTTGATTGTGGGGAAGCTCTTCCATGCAGACGCAAGCCCCTGCAGTTAATTACGCTACCGCATCGCGGTAACCACTTTCTCCTTCTCCAGATGGTCACTTCGTGTCGTGGGTGTTTGTTTTGTTTTTGGTTGCCTGTGGATTGTATACGGAGACTAATTTATGTCATCGTCCGTAGGGCGTGGATTAGTCCAAATCTGTATTTTCTTAGATTTGGATTTGGGGGTTGGGTTTAAGCATACGTTAGCCTCATTTGAAACTAAGATCAACTTAAACGTTAGTTAAGGATACGTTAGTCTAATTTTAGACTAAGATCAACTTAACGGGATCGTTTAGATCCGACAAAAGAGCATTTGGACTCTATTATTTAGTTTAGGGACATTGCGGTCCATTGTTAGTTTAAGGACATTACGGTCCATTGTTAGTTTAAAGACATCTCGGTCCAAGGTTAAGGACATCATAGTCCGTGAGTTTAAAAACCTCACAGTCAAGGTTAAGGACATCATAGTCCGTGAGTTTAAAGACCTCACAGTCAAGGTTAAGGACATCATAGTTCATAGGTTTTAAAGGACCCCACAGTCCGTAGAATGTTTGGTTATCTGGACCCGTCACCTGTCTGAAGACGTTGAAGGATTACAACGACAAATATCAGAGGAGTAAAGAGATGTACCCTCGAACCGATATGAATTGGTTGAAAAATCTGTAGTCCAATTTGGAACTAAGATTTGTTAAATATTCATGAGCAGTTGGGCTCAATTAATATGGGTTGAAGACTTATGGCCAGTCTTGGGTTAAGTCCAATAAATGTTTTAACATTTTTATTCTGGGTTGTTGAGCCTTTATTTGGGCTTGGCCCCTTTAACAATGATGAGCATAATATCTTGACAAAATCTCTTTTTTTGTCTTGTATTGAATGCAGAGCATTCATCAGAGCTCTGGCTTATTAAAGAACAATTTATGTTCTGTCAGCGCAACACGTGGCGCGCTTGGCGCTTTGCGCCAGTCAAAGAGCGCAGTGCGCTTCTGCTCAGTAGCGCACACGTGAGTGACACGTGGCGCGCTTGGCGCTGAGCGCCATATGATGAGCGCATTGCGCTAATATATGAGCGCATTGCGCTATTAATTCAGTGGCGCACACATGAGTGACACGTGGTGCGCTTGGCGTTTTGCGCCAGTCCATGAGCGCAGTGCGCTAGTTCAAGAGCGCAAAGCGCTAGTTGTTTAATTGGCGCATACATGGTTGACACGTGGCGCATTTGGCACTGAGCGCCGGTCCAAAGAGCGCAGAAGTGCAGTTCAAGAGCGCAAGGCGCATTTCAAAAGCGCAAGGCACATTTCAAAAGCGCAAAGCGCATCTGATCAATTTTATGATCTGGGAACAAATTTATGTTCTTTAAAAGAGACTTCGTCTCAAGATTTAAGAACAACAGTTCTTATCAGGAGAGATTTTCAATCTCTTATTTAATGAAAGGCTTTGCCATTATAGATCCATGATCTGTGAGAAGAATTGTGTTCTTCTTTTATTTTATGATGAGATCTTTTGATCTTTTTTGTGAAAGACTTTTGCCTTTGTAGATCTTTGATCTATGAAGTAAGTACTTCTTTGTCTTATGATGAGATCTTTTTGATCTCTTTATAAAAGAGCTTGGTCTTTATAGATCTATGATCTCTGAAGAAGAGAATTCTTCTTTTTAATTATGAGATGATTTCATCTCTTTGTTCATCGCCATCATCTTTACCTTGAAGAAATATCTTCTTGCAAGAGCTTGCTCTTTATCTTTAATTTTTTTTCAAAGTTTATGGGGGGGAGGGGTTCTATCTGCTTCTCTGTATATCTGAGACATGAAGTCTAGGGGCCTTTATATAGGACAAGCTGATTTGTTGAATCAGTTAAAGAGATCTTTCTCTGATTGATTTGGGGATGTTTCCCACCATTGGATCTTTGATCCTAGGGCTTCTGTTTTACAGAAGGCAATCTTCTTTTTTTAACAAGATTGGAAAATATTTCTATAACAGAATTTAATTCTGATTAATTAATGATTTATCATTATTATTAGATCTTTTGATCTAACGGTGGGGAGTTTTTTAATTCCAGCACTAGCGCACCCGTGCTTTGCACGTGGCGCGCTGCTCAGAGCGCAGCGCAATTTGCGCTAGCGCACCTGTGTTTGACACGTGGTGCGCAGCGCGCCTAGCGCTAGCGCACACATGGTGCGCTGCCTAGGGCGCAGTGCACTTGGCGCTGCATCTGAAGCGTTGCTTCAATTTTTGAAATTTGAATTTCAAACAGAGATTTGCTCTGATTGGGGGAAACAAATGCCCCCCCACCGTTGCGCTCGCGTGGCCCATATGTGAGTGCAGCGGTGGCAGCATCTGCGCCCTTTGATCAACTCAGAAGTTGAAGAGGCATTTCAATGCCTATAAATAGGACCTTTGGTCCTTTAGATAATTTCTGTTCATCTTCTCACTTAATTTTCTGAGAAATTTATTCTCTCACAGAGTATAGCTCTCCATCTTAAGAATTTTCAAGAGTCAAAACTCTGCCAAAACTTAGGTAAAGATTAAATCTTTTAATAATGTAGGGTTTTACCCATTAACAGAGCCTTGCTCTTCATAAATTTTTGATCTAAAGAAAACCCTTTTAGGGTTTCATTAATAGAGCTTTGCTCTCTTGGAATCATAGATCTAAAGAGACCTTTTTCAGGGTTTCTTAACCCATTAATCAGAGCTTTGCTCCTTTCAAATCATGTAGATTCATTAATCTCTTATGAAGAACTCTTAAGAGTTCATTCATGGATCTTGAAGATCTCAGAATTTTTAATTCATAAAAAATTGAATTCAATTTTTCTGATGGATTATTCCATCATTTTTTTCAATGCAAGGCTCTTGAGGAATTTTTATTCCCTCATGATTAGAGTTTGACAAGTGTCACTCTATCACAGAGCATTGCTCTCAAAGAGAGATTTTCTTCTATGCAAGAGATCTCTCATTTAATGAGAATTTCTTTTGAGGATTTCCTCACTTAATGACAGCCTCATCAAATGATGAGGCTGTTTTATTAATGATGAATTGTCATCAAGATTTCGTGGGTCCCCCTTTGGTCCCATTTTTACTGCATTGCAGTGCGGTACAAATTTTAAAGTACCAAATGTCAGAATTTAAATTATAGCACTGACAATTGACTTTTGTCCCTTTTCGCGCAGGCGACATGTCTTTCGATCCCTTTTTCCCGTTTGTCCGATTAGAAGACGGATTTCCTAAGGCGCCTGTAGACCGAGAAGTTCTCGCGCTGATCAAAGACCACGACCCAGAACACAAAAATCTTCACTTGTGGGATAGATGGTACGATCAGATTATCAGAGGCCGCCGGAGCTTTTCTTGTGCGACGCCTTCGGGGCCTATCTCGGCGATCCCGTATGCAGATGCACCCCCGGTGAACTATGCCGTGGAGGTAGTTAATTGAACTTCAGAGGGTCTCCTTCAACCTTCGATCGCCGCAGTACCCATGCAGCCGCCGGCGGCTTTGGATACCCTAGGGCGGCACATATGTCAGGGCGAGTCGCGCCCTTAGGGACAGCCCTACAACATCGGGCTCACTCCCCGTCATCCGGCCGGGTACTTGCAGTGGGCCCGGTATATCTTGTCGGCGAAGAAATCGAAGCTGCTAAAGCTCGGCTTATACCCTACGGTCTACGCTTCCTTATTCCAGTATTCTGCACCTCCCACATGGTGGATCAAGGCGTTTTTGGAGCAGTGGAACATCCCGACCCATACTTTCCTCCTATTGGATAGAGAGGTCTCCATTTCCTTGGAAGAATTCACCGAGGTTTCTGGTTTACCAGTTAGGGGAGAGCACTACGAAGAGCTGCTTCCTCCGGATGAATATGTTTTTACCACCAAGCCAGTGGTGATGGGCCTCACCCCAGAGAACGCCATTCAGCACCAGTTCCCAAGTCTGATAAAGGTGTTGAACATGTATGAGAGCCTTTTCCTCGAATCTGGGAGCCGCGGGGTTAATTTTAAGGATTTCATCGCTCGTTTCCTTCATCTGGAGGTCCTCTCGAAGGAGGCTGCTTAATTCGCCATGCTTGACGACCCTTTCGGCTTAGGTTTAAATAACCTACCAACGGCGGAGGCAGATCAGAAGAGTTTCTTCCTTCCCAACACTCCAGTTGCTTCTTTCGCGGAGGTCGCAATCCTTGGGATTGATGAGGAAACGTTCTTTCTGGGGTTTCTTGGGTTATGGATGAGCTGGTTTGCACTCCCAATGCACCCTCGCCGTATGAGGCCGTCTGTCTTCTATCCAGCTCACCGAATGATTATTGGGGTGAAAGTGGCTATCGGGGTCGCCGGTTTAGCTCATTTGTACTACGGCCTCGGTCAAGCGGCGGATACTACTGAACCCGGAGTGCAGTATGTGAACTTCTCGATGCATTACTTCATGTCATGGCTCGAGCTACATAAACTTGGCGTTTTTGGTATTCATAAAAGGCCTTCATTCTATGACAGGTGCGGCTTCCCCTGGATTATGCGATTAGTTGGCGCATCTATCGTAAACCCATCATGACGGGAAGCTAGAGGTTTGCTCCTTCGCCCTCGCATGGTTGGAGATGGCATGACTTTTACTGACAAGATTCTGACCATCGGTAAAGAGTCCGCAACCGCGGTGCAGCCATTGCGGGACATTTTCAAGGATGGAACCTCTTTTTTTAAAGCTCGGGAGATCCTTCATTTATATTCCATCAGATCGGGCTTTCTAGTGTTTAGGCAAAATGATCCGGCGTTATTTATGAGATACAACCCACACCGTTTCGCCCAGCAGCTGAGCTACAATCAGGGAGTCCCGCTGGAGGCTTTCCTACTAGAACCTGCTGCCATCGAAGAGGGAATGCGAAACGCGCTACATCATTTTATGCGTTTGAACACGGGGTCCAACTTCTTTATCAGCGAACCGAGCTGTATCCCGAAGGCCATTAATGTGTACGTGGCGTGGTATCAGCATTCAATGGGCGTCGTCATCAAGGAGGAGAAGCGATTATTGCTCGATTGCAAGGATGCACCCCCTGCTGGTGATCGAAATGTCCCTTTGAAGCGACGGGCCATTGTCCGTCCTCCCTTAAGAGAGGCTGCCGTGATTGAAGTCCCGCGTGACAAGCCCGAGATATCGGTGCCCCGTGCTCCCGTGGAGACGGCGACTATAGCTTCCCCCGAGTCTGGCGTGGGTTCAGACATCGGGACTCGTCGTCCCAAGATGCCTACCAAGCCTAAGCTGGTGTTAGCTGCGACCGGAGCTCGCTCGCAGAAGAGGAAGAAGAAGTCGATCCTCTCTGTAGACGTTATACTCGGCCAGGAGCCTCACGCTCCTTATGCCGAGGGCCTGAGCGAGTATGGGACAAATGAGGGTCTATTCATGCCGCCAGATGATACTGATCTGGCGGCTGCCATTGCAGCTTCTGAGCAATTGGCAAGCCACGAAGCGGGACTGGACATCCTCGCGCAATCAGGTAACCATCAGCTATATCTTTCGTCATTGCATCATATTTTATCATCACGTTTTGACTGACACTTTTTCCTTCTTTAACAGGCATTTCCACCGAAGAAGCTCCCGCAGCTTCTCTCAAGACTTTCGAGAAAGAGGAAAGACTTCGAGCATCCTTAGGCATCGGTACATTTCGGTTCACCGCGTCTCCACTCCCGTTTCTTATGGGTAATCTGACCCCTCTTTTTCTTCTTATCACAGGAACTACCTCTACTCAGGTTATTCTAAGCATGGCGCCGACTTTACAGGGCGGCGCAGAGACGCTTCCCAGGCCGGCTATCTCAGTTCTGCCGGTATTGCTGAAAGAAGCTTCTCTTAAGCAACGGATGACGGATTCCATAACGGCTCCAGAGGTAACCCTTGACGCGGACGATGACGTCCCGTTGACGGAGGTCTTGAGAAGATCCGCTCTTACGGCCCGGATGGAGAAGAAGCGTAGAATGCGCGCGGCAAGGGAGCGCACTACCGCCTTGGATGCGGGTGCAGGTCTAAGCGTTGTTGCCCCTGCCCCTACTTCTTTAGAGGATGCCTCGGCTGCCTCGTCTACCTCCCACAGACAGGCAGCACGTGCGGCTCGGGAAGCCATCAAAAACCGACCCAAGGTAACATGACATTGGGTTCTTTTGCCAAAGTTTTAACGTCCAGGTTCTCATATATCCTATCTTGCAGGGCCGAGTCTTGTCGAAGAAGTGGCGGCAACCATTGAGCCTGGGGTAGCGGTAGAGGAGATAGCCATGATCGCCAAACCCAAGGCAGCGGTAGGCGAGATGGCTACAATCGCCGAGCTCGAGGTAGCGGTGGGTGAGATGGAGGCAACCACTGAGCCTGAATTGGCCACCCTTTCTTAAGAGTCTGGAACTGCTCCAATCGTCGCTCTTTCCTCTTGCGGCTCCCTGCCGTTGCAGGGCGCTGCGAGTATCACGACGATTCTCGTGGAGTCAGGGGATGAAGCCACGGGCGGCGAAACCATTCCGATGGAGGAGGGTGAAGCAGTCGCTGTATCAAGTGACGCCCTTATCGCGGTTCCGACCGGTGACTCACCAGGTAGATCTTGGGTCATTGCTTTTCTTTTTATTCTGCAATCTCTTTCAATCTCTTCTGACAGTATTTCTCTCGTTTCTCATGCAGGCACGGTGAGCGTTGAGGTTGTGCCATCTGAGGAAGCATCGCCAGTTGTTGCTTTGACGGTGGTTGCCCCTCTGTCTTCTCTTATATCTTCTCAAATGCTGGAAGGTATGTGTTTGTGATAAATTTGAAACGGGGACAACATCTTTTGTGTACTGACCATGTATCATCGTGATCTCGCAGGAGTTCTTTTTGATCATTTGTATCAGGTGCTAAACCCGCACTTCTCTTTCCCGTCGGAGATTAGTCCGCCCGCTGGTGTCGGTGAGTATCTTTCCTAACCGACGTCCTTTCTCTTCTTTAACGAGCAGTCACGTTATTGGTAATTCTTCTTTGCATTGCTCGTAGCCTTACAAATTGAAGGAGGGGTCAAGGGTATCGCCGCGCCACCAGAACTCCCAGCTTTGCCCCTGTTGCAGCCGGTATAATAGACTCTTTTGTTCATATATATTTTTTATTTCTTAAGCCGACATCTGATCGTGATTTGTTTTGTAGTGGTCACATCGACTCCAGCCCCGTTCGAATCTCGCGTTATAATGCCGGCAGGGCCCTTTTCTAGACGTCCATCCTCAAAAGGTGCTGTGACCAGTCTGCGTATGTTGAGCGATTACATCGAAGAGCTTGACGCGGAGGCCCTTTCGTTTGCTGTAGATTTTGCTGCCGAAGTTAATCCAATGCTGGCGACGCTTGTGAACTTCCATAACGAAGGCGTCGTTGAGTCTTGGGTTAACCACTGCAGGAAGATTGAGGCCTGCCTGCATGAGCTTGAGCTTATGCGTCCTGCTCCTGAGATTCAGGCTTTGAACTCCCAGCGAGCTGCATGGGTCGAGCAGAGTGTGTCCTTCCTCCGTCATTTCAAACAAGAAGCGACCTTGAGGCGGAAGGAACGCGAGGAGGCTTCGGGTGAAGCTGCCCGGCTGCACGCCCAAGTTAAAGCGAACGCCACGCAACTGAGAGCTACTTTTGACACCTTGCAGCAATGTATCTCGGACGGGCTTGTATTGAGGCGGAAGCTCGACTCTATTGAGCGGGTTACGCAGAGTCACGAAGCTGCCCAACGGGAAATTGATGAGAAGATTTCATCATGCTTGCAGCAAAGGGCTCGAATTGAAGCGGAGCTGGCGGCGGCTGATCACGAGAAGGCGCTGAAAGGAGTGCGAGAGCAGCTTGCGGACTTGTTGAAAAAGCTTCCTTCTCAGTAGCTGTTTTGCTTGTAACCTTTGAATAACATGTATCCATTTTTTATTCTTTCATATGATTCAACTTGTATTACACTGAATTCATGAATAAAAGATACATATTTTTTTATTACCGCTTTCTTCTCTTTTCTTTGTTGCCGGCATGTTATCTTAGTAAGCGTAACCTGTAGATGATAGAGAGCATTCCGTCTTGAACTCTTCAAAAGGTAGTGATGGCTTAGGAAGCAGGTTCAGATCTGCTATCTAAGATTTTTCAACTTCATGAGCCGTGAGGGTCTCAGAAAAACTTTTCTCCCTATGAGTCGAGAGGATCTCGTAGGTATATTTTCTCCTTAGGAATTATGAGGATTCCTAAGTGAGTTTTCCCTTATAAGTCGTAAGGATCTTACAAGAGAATTTTTCCCTCTTCCAAGTCGAGAGTACTCGTAAGTGGTTGTTTCCCTCCTTGTCGAGATTCGACTTTAGAGAGCGTAGTCCGTGAATAGTATGCAAGAGTCCATTTTGGACCGACTTTCAGGACCCCAGTGCTTTAGGAAACAGGTCCTCATCCCCATTGCCTAAGGCTTTTCCCTACGATTCGAAACGAATCGAGAAATTCTCGCAAGGACACTAATTTCGTCACGGGTCGAGACGAATCAAGAAGTTCTCACAAGAATGTCCTAACGTCACAGTTAACTCCTGCTAATAGAAGTTCATTAGGGCTTGTGGTACTAGGGTTTTTTTTACCCGTCGCACCGTCGCGTTGGCTGGTGTATTCCTCGATGCATAATCTTGTTGTTCGAGTAGCCCCGCGACTGTCGTGTCTCTGATCCCTTCGGGAGCTGGACAAGACATCTTCAAGTAATCTTCCAGATGATATTACCGTCGAAAGAGCAAGCGTTAGGGATATTCCATGTCGCTTTTTACTTGAGGTTAGGCTCGGTTTGGGGGCCCCGATGAGTCATAACCACTCCGCGCTGGTGTGGGATGATCTCCGATAGTCTTTCAGGTTTTATATGTGTTAGTTATATGTATGCCCTAGAGGCCATTACTATACATAGGATGTATATTGTAGTGGATGCTGGGACATATATAGGGATGACTTTCTTGCTCGACATGATAGTATGCTATCTGGTTGAACTTTACCTTAACGTGTATACTGACTGTCTCTCTGTTACATGTTGGTAAAGCCCTTAGGATCTGTACTTGACTACCTAGACTATGATGCGGATCATACTAGTGGGGACATGGTAGTCTATAAGTACATCCTTCAAACTCCCTAGTCGAGGGTGTATCGAGACGGGGCATCGATATACCAGAGTAGACTAGCGTATACCTTCTCGACCCATACAGATGGGCGATGGATGATCCCATATCCATCGGTGTTTGACATCAGAGATGATATACGGGTGCTCAGTAGAGACTGGGTACACTGGACGGACTCGCCGAGAACTCCCAGATGGTATTATACCTCACGTCAGATGGCAGTTCTCTGGTGACACTGGTACAGAGTAGTCTGTTGACCCGAGATCGTCATAGAGTCTTGTGTGGTTCCCACTGTGCTTTGATTTCCATCTTACCACGTCCAAGAGGGCGTGCAAAACGGTGGTTTTTGGGTACAGTCCCGAGTCACATGGAGGCAATGAGCGATAGGAGGGGATTCGTCTCTCCCGGTATATGGGGGTTGATGTTGTACTGTGTTCGATCGGCTATAACAGGAAGTCCCTGGCCAGGGCTGCTCAGAGAATTGCTGGTAAGTGTTACCAGTAGTTTCTCGACCCGTTATGAGCCTCATATCGACACGACTTATTGAGCTATTGGGGTCTGACGTTTGCCACCCCTAGGCGAGATATGCGACATATTAGACGATCAGACCGGACTGTTCGGTAGTGTTACTGGTCGGATTCACTGGAGTGTGAGCGGGCTTGCTCGTCGATCTTCAGATCGCTCAATACCCGGGTGGCCGTTACGTTTAGCAGACCGCTTGCGGCTTGTGGATGTTTGATATGATCATCATCCGCTGCCGGCGTATTGACGAGTCTTTAGAGTCCTACACAGAGGTTTCCTGGCTCAAGCGAAACGAAATAGGAGCGCATATGAGATATGTGCGGGACCGAGAATAATACGAGTATGTGATACCGTATTCTATTCTCGCGATATATATATCGAATGGTTGTATGCGATATAACCTAGTTATCGATTCAAGCGTTGATTCGATAAGCCGATATATTAGATACCAGTCGGTTATGTGCGCATGACCGGATCATTGAATCAAGTGTTGATTTAATGATTTAATGTATAATTATATATTTGATATATTACTTTACATTAACTAGTATCGGTTCACTTTAGACGGATTTTCTCACTTGGTTCGTGCGCATTGCATATGCGATATGTTTTTGTGCACTTGATTGTATCATGTTTAATGATGCAAGTCAAGCTAGGGTTCAAGTGTAAAGATTAAACCTTGGTTAATGAAATGGTTAGGGTTTATTATTCATTATTCATTTATCTTATTTAATTATCTTTTTATTTTTGATAAATGAATAAAAGAAAAGAGAAAAGAATGGTTGCTAGATTTGGAGTTTAGTTGAAACTTCATGAAGCTTTGATAAAGTCAACCATACTTATCTCATCCTTAACCCTAACCATTCTCACTAACCATGATTCATTCTCTACACTTGACCATGGTTAGAATTATGATAAGAATTCATTTTCTTTTCATTTTCTATCAACTTATCATAATATCTTTCTTCTTCTTCTTCATTCTTCAAGTGAAGAAAAGTAAGGTCCATCAATGGTGATTGTTGGATATGAGTGAGAAATCCAATTCTAAAGTTTACCCACTTCCTATTTCTTCATCCTCTACCTCTTGCCAAGTAGTAGAGTGTGTTTCCTTCACAAGTTTCATGACTTGGTGAAGGTGGAGCTTGATTCATCGATGCTTCGACGTAGATCATCTTCGGCATGGACATCGACGACCTAGCTTTCCCATTCTCCGACGAAGCCGATCCTAGAGCCCGGATTTGACTTGGACAGCGGAGAGGACCTCGTTGCGGAGCTATGGAGGTGGAGCACCGGATCTACAAAGGTTGTATTTCCGTATTCTCATTAGTTAACTGTTAACTAGTTCATGTTCGCCTAGACTTCTAGTATACGATCCGTTGCTTAGGGTTTGTAGGCACCATAATTTTTGAAATTGCCATGGTAGATGGCTTGGGAGACCTCACTAGAGTGCCTAGGAACCCTGCAGTGGTATCAGAGCCTAGCTAGAGCCTTACGCGAAGTCCAGACGGAAATTGAAGTCCGAACGAACCCGAAACCCCGCATCGATATTGCTCTCTGTACAAATTTTAAAAACTGGGATTTTTCAACATTAAAAATATTCAGAAAAACATGCAGGAAAATATAAGAGTAACTGTACAACCCGTAGCCCTAATTCCCTTATAGCGCCGCTCTTCCGCGGCACGAGCCTTCCTCGTGCGGCGGAAGGGCGGCCGTTTTGTCGTTTTATGTGGGGTTGTTTGCACAGTAACTCCTATTTATCTGTGCTTAGTTCTCTGGATATTTTTAAAATTTTATTCAAGTGTTGAATAATCTGAGTTGATTTGGGGATTCGGTATTTCGATCGGGTATCAAATTTTGTCTGTGTGGCTTTCCGGATAAATTTTAGAATATGTTAAAAAGTTCGACCGGATATAAATACCCAATTTTTCCCCTATTGGGAAATTTCCAAGTGTTGGATCTTTCCGTAGTTTAACGACGTTCTAAGTAGTGCAAGTAACGCGATGGTCCCTCTAGAAGACACAAACCTTAACTCGATTATGTGACCGTCTTGAACTGCCCTTTGAACCTTCGGGTTTGGGGCAGTACGGCGTGCCACATGTGAGGCGTTGGCTTGACCCTTCTACGGCTGGACCGTTGGTACTAAGATACGAACGGAATGTTGTTAGACTTGTTTCATGTGTTGATCAGTTTCGGGAAAACTTGGGTGTTCGATTGTTCAATCGAAAAGTTTAACATTTTCTGTTTATCCGGAATGGGATACAATAATTGGAATTCACAATAAGTTATATGATAACTGAATGAATGTTATAAACGTAGCAATTTAGTCTCACTTGATCGGTTGCCACGGAATTTTGATGTGATCAAAAGTCCGTCGCAATCACGTAGCGTACGCGGATACTCGCCGGGTAAACTTAATAGACAGCCTCACTCCATAGCCCCGACCAAGTGACTGTAGGAGAACCCCGTCGCCGAAAGCATCCGTTCGGGTGCTCGCGGTAGCGGTGTTCCGCCTTGGTGCACTTCGTCGACGGTATCGGGGGTGCGGCCGTCTACAGAAGTTTGCGACGAGCATTCGATCAGGATGTCGGGAATCTTGTTGAATTGCCCGACTTGATATTGAAAAGTGTTTTCGATAATGAGACTAAAATGCGGGGTTTATAATTGTTAGGCATGCGATGTCTAAGTAATTCATTTGGTCAGGCATGCGATGTCTGAGGTGATTGCGGATTCCAACTGTTGTAGTTTTACACTTTCTTTTCTGTGACCGTAAGTGTAATATGTGATATCGCCGGTTTCGTTGCTATATGTCAACGACAATTGGGATGGACATATTTACTTACGTTGATGACATGTGATGTTATGTGTTGCTGGATATGTTATATTGGATCGTCGTGTTTGAATAGCCGGGGGTTTTTATGTGAGATGAGTGTTTTTCATTTTCATTCATGTAAAAACTTGTATGTAATATTCTTTTATTGGGGCGCTTCCAGGTTGCGGGAGTTGTCACCTGTTGTATATTATTTACTTTTCCGCACTAGGATAGACCCAAGGAGGAGGGCACAAGTAACCGGGTTCTGGAGTCCAGTGGGAGACCAACTCGAGGAGTCGAGTCCGGGTCTCCTAACTCTAGAATTGGTAGGGTTGCTTGCCGCTCTCGTAGGGGTCTAGGGGTGTGGGTTTGGCTATTCATAACGACCGTGGAATCCGTGTTTTATACTGGCTCGTATTGAAAACACGGACGTCCTAGTATATCCAATATTTCATATATTTCTTCTGCTGCGATATCTGTGATGTGATCATGTGATGTTCTGTGATAGATACAGTATATAGTATATATGATATATTATATAGACGTTACTTATGTTTTACACCCGCGCTAGCCCTGCCCCGCTCTGCCGTTAGTTACCTAACCTAACGGTGCACGAGGGGACATCGAGGCGAATGCGGATGGCATAAGCGTACGTCGTATTTATCTGTGATGTTTAGGTAATTAAATGATGGGACTTCATTAATGTGATTAATGAAATAAAAGAAACCTAAGATGTTGTAGAATCGAATTTCAAAATAAAACAGGTAGCTACAGTTCTTGCTTTGCACAGCGGTATATGCGATATATCCTGCACCTTATTCGATGAGGAAAGGACCGAGATCCCTTCACCGGGAGTGACTCCTTTAGCAATAACTGGCAGATGCTACACACTCGGTTTGTCTTTTGATTGCTTTTAAGTGTTTTGCTTTGCACAGTGATATATATGATATATCCCGCACCTCATTCGACGAGGAAAGGACCGACGATCCCTTCACCGGGAGTGACTCCTTTAGCAAAACTAGAAAAGCCTCAAAAGCACTCCATTTTTAAAATCATTTGATTCTACAACGATATCAAGTTCATTACGCAATAGGTTTTTAGAAAAACCTGTCGTAGCCCTCCGTCATTTCAGATAAGTAGTAGTTAGTATTCGTGCTACGTTTGTTGGCCTGCGTCAAGGCGTAGTGTGCGGTAGCTAACTGGTGCTTATCTGTATAAGCATATGATGTGATTGGATTAGGGTAGTCGTGCGACTTTGTTGGCCTGCGTCAAGGGTCGTGCGGGTGGGTTTAATTCAATCAGGAAATGACGGGTTGAACTTGACTAGCGGACTATGGTTTGTTGGCCTGCGTCAAGGTCATAGGACGCTAGGGGCAAAATATTATCGGGAATTTCAAGTGTTGAAATTTGCAATGAGATTGCATACCTTCTATGAGATAGTTGGATCCCGATACCCGCTGGGAGTAAGAGTTACTCCTGGGAGAGTTTTATACATTACAACTAGCTGATCAAGTAGGTGTCTAGAAAGGTGTTAACGGGGTTACGCCTCTGGGAAAACGAGGTTTACATTAATTAGGTTCGTGCGAAAGCACGGGGGACCTCCCTCAAAGTACCGACACTGGCCTGGCTGAAAGATTGGCGAACTTGTAGTGTGTAATTAATCCCGGCTAGTCTTTCCTTTTAGGGTTTGAAGGAAGATTTGATAAAAGCAGTGGGAGCCATCCTGATTAGATAAAAATAATAACCAATCTATTCTTGACAGAGCGCACGCTGAGTGTTTTCTTCTCTCTCTCTCCAGGTAGCGACCATATCACGCCTTAATCAAAATAATAATACGGATTATTGACTGAACCCGCTTGTTATACTGAGCTGGGGAACGTTGGTCCCGCTCCAACTTATAATTGTTATAAGACAGAGCAGGAAATTGGGGAATACCAGATTTCCCGTGCCGCCCAAACGAAGAGAGTGCATGCTGATGCATCATCTTCGGGTGTGTTCGTTATACAGAACTGTTTCTCAGTATCCTTTACGTCCTGGGTATATGATACCGGATCAGGATCCCACATATGTAATCTGTTACATAGGGCTACAGAAAGGTAGAGAACTGAGAACGGGTGATAAGTTTCATGAGGCAGAAAACGGGGCAAGAGTTGCAGCCAAGTCTGTCGGTCACTGTCACCCTGTATTACCGATACATTGATTATAAACGAATGTTGTTAGATATCGAACCTGATATACAAAATCATATCTATCTCTTTATTAGTAAAGAAAGGATATAATTCTGTATTGTTGGATAATGTTTTGAACATTTCCTATATCAAAAGTTGATCGGTTCAGGCACGTTATCTAAAAGCGTTGATGTTCTAAATCAAACTACAGTTCTTAGTATATGGAACACACACAAGAGGAAGAGTTCAGAAATGAACGAATCCTTCTTGAGGTATTGTAGACTAGGTCAGATCAATGTGACCCGACTAGCTAGAGTTACATAAAGATGCATATTTAAATCAGTTTGAATTTACATCTTGTGAAACTCGCCAGTCATGTCACAAAGATAAGATGACCTCAGCTCTGTTTATTGGAAACAGAGAAAGAGTTAGAGAACTCTTGGGATAATACATGTTGATGTATGTAGGTCCCCTGTCTACACATTCCAAGACTGGTTCTTTGTACTTCATTACGTTCTCTGATGATCTCTTTAGATTCAGACATATGTTCTTGTTGAAACACAAGTCCGAACCTTTTGAGATATTCACAGAATATAAGCGAGAAGTAGAGAACCAGATATAGGGGTATAAGTATTATGTCCTATGATGAGATCAAGGAGGAAAATACTTGAGCACGGAATTCCTGGATTATTCTAAAGGAGAATGAGTTTCTCTCTCAGCATTACTCCTCTGTATACACCATAACACGATGGTATATCAGGGCGGAGCAGATACACCCTATTTGATATGGTGTGCTCTATGATGAGTACTACTGAGTTACCTATTTCCTTTAGGGAGTTATGCACTTGAGAAGCTGCATACCTATTGAATAGGGTTCGAATCAAATCAGATGCCTACCACTTCATATGTGATATGGTATGGGAAGAGCCCATGTCTTAAATCAGTTAAGATTTGGGGTTGTCCGGCCTATGTCTGAAAAGCAAAATCCGGACAAGCTCGAGGCAAAGTCTGTATTGTAGAACTGGAAATGTTCCAGCTATACATAATGCAGCTGATGATTTGAAAGAACCAAAGGATTCAGTAGATGCCAACGAACCTCAGCCTCTCCGCCGATCTAGTAGGGTTCCTCACCCACCTGAGAGATACTTCGGTTTCTCTATGACAGTGGGAGCGAGGATTGCATCATGAGATGATGACCCAACTAGTTTCGAGCTGGCCATCGAGAGTAAGACTCTGTAAGAATGGCTGGATGCTTAGCGATCTGAGATGGAATCCTTATACACCAACAAAGTATGGACTTTGGTTGCTATATCTGAAGGGTTAAATCCCCATCAGGAGCAAGTATATCTTGAGAAGATTACTTGGTGTAAATGGAAAAGTTGAGACTTTCAAAGCTAGACTTGTTAAAGGTTTTCGTCAAAGACCAGGCGTGGATCATGATGATACCTTTTCAAGTAGCTATGCTTAAGTCCATCCAGATCCCACTTGCCACGGCTACATACCATGACTGCGATATCTGGTGGTTGGGTGTCTTGACTGCTTTTCTAAATGATGATTTAGAAGAGAGCGTCTATAAGTACACAGCCAGAGGGCCTCGTAGACAGTGGGAGCAGCGGAAACGTGTGCAAGATGCTTTATAGGATAAAGCAGGCATCGCGGAGTCGGAACATCTGTTTTGATGAAGCGGTCAAAGAAGTTGACATCATCAAAATGGTAGATGAACCTTGTATAAACAAGAAGGTAGTAGGAAGTATGGTGACGATCCTCGTAGAGTACGTGGATGACATACTCTTGATAGGGAAGGAGTTTCCTATGCTATGCTCGATCAATCTCCGCTTATCACAATGATTCTCCATATAGGATCAAAGTGATACCTCCTAAATCCTGGATTTTGGATCTATGAGATAGATCTAAATGGATGTTAGGATTCTCACTAGTAGTAGTGAGATGGTATCAATCGATCCAAGGGAAAATCACTGGAAGGGTTCCAGGGTGATAAAGACGACTGAATGTCAGTCGCAGGCATTGTCTTTACCCTCAGTAAAGGGACGGTATGTTGGAAGAGTTCCAAGCTAGATACCGTGACATACTAGACGATAAAGGCTGGATACATCGCTACTTAAGATGCTACCCTAGAAGCTGTTTGGGTGTAAATTGGTTCATAAGATGAACCATGTTCCTACCATTGTGAGACAATGGAGTTGTGGCTTATGCCAAGGAACGCCCGTCCCATCAGTGATCCAGACATATTCTAAGGCAGCATCGCCTGATCATGGAGATAGTTGATCTCCAGGGTGATCGAGGTTTGGAGAATAGACTCAGAGGACAACACAGCGGATCCACTCACAAAGGCCTGTTCCCAGAGAGAGACTTTTAAGGGATGGTTGAGTATGAGATACTGCAACCACTGCTACAGATGGCCCTAGTGCAAGTGGGAGATTGTTAGTTATATGTATGCCCTAGAGGCCATTACTATACATAGGATGTATATTGTAGTGGATGCTGGGACATATATAGGGATGACTTTCTTGCTCGACATGATAGTATGCTATCTGGTTGAACTTTACCTTAACGTGTATACTGACTGTCTCTCTGTTACATGTTGGTAAAGCCCTTAGGATCTGTACTTGACTACCTGGACTATGATGCGGATCATACTAGTGGGGACATGGTAGTCTATAAGTACATCCTTCAAACTCCCTAGTCGAGGGTGTATCGAGACGGGGCATCGATATACCAGAGTAGACTAGCGTATACCTTCTCGACCCATACAGATGGGCGATGGATGATCCCATATCCATCGGTGTTTGACATTAGAGATGATATACGGGTGCTCAGTAGAGACTGGGTACACTGGACGGACTCGCCGAGAACTCCCAGATGGTATTATACCTCACGTCAGATGGCAGTTCTCTGGTGACACTGGTACAGAGTAGTCTGTTGACCCGAGATCGTCATAGAGTCTTGTGTGGTTCCCACTGTGCTTTGATTTCCATCTTACCACGTCCAAGAGGGCGTGCAAAACGGTGGTTTTTGAGTACAGTCCCGAGTCACATGAAGGCAATGAGCGATAGGAGGGGATTCGTCTCTCCCGGTATATGGGGGTTGATGTTGTACTGTGTTCGATCGGCTATAACAGGAAGTCCCTGGCCAGGGCTGCTCAGAGAATTGCTGGTAAGTGTTACCAGTAGTTTCTCGACCCGTTATGAGCCTCATATCGACACGACTTATTGAGCTATTGGGGTCTGACGTTTGCCACCCCTAGGCGAGATATGCGACATATTAGACGATCAGACCGGACTGTTCGGTAGTGTTACTGGTCGGATTCACTGGAGTGTGAGCGGGCTTGCTCGTCGATCTTCAGATCTCTCAATACCCGGGTGGCCGTTACGTTTAGCAGACCGCTTGCGGCTTGTGGATGTTTGATATGATCATCATCCGCTGCCGGCGTATTGACGAGTCTTTAGAGTCCTACACAGAGGTTTCCTGGCTCAAGCGAAACGAAATAGGAGCGCATATGAGATATGTGCGGGACCGAGAATAATACGAGTATGTGATACCGTATTCTATTCTCGCGATATATATATCGAATGGTTGTATGCGATATAACCTAGTTATCGATTCAAGCGTTGATTCGATAAGCCGATATATTAGATACCAGTCGGTTATGTGCGCATGACCGGATCATTGAATCAAGTGTTGATTTAATGATTTAATGTATAATTATATATTTGATATATTACTTTACATTAACTAGTATCGGTTCACTTTAGACGGATTTTCTCACTTGGTTCGTGCGCATTGCATATGCGATATGTTTTTGTGCACTTGATTGTATCATGTTTAATGATGCAAGTCAAGCTAGGGTTCAAGTGTAAAGATTAAACCTTGGTTAATGAAATGGTTAGGGTTTATTATTCATTATTCATTTATCTTATTTAATTATCTTTTTATTTTTGATAAATGAATAAAAGAAAAGAGAAAAGAATGGTTGCTAGATTTGGAGTTTAGTTGAAACTTCATGAAGCTTTGATAAAGTCAACCATACTTATCTCATCCTTAACCCTAACCATTCTCACTAACCATGATTCATTCTCTACACTTGACCATGGTTAGAATTATGATAAGAATTCATTTTCTTTTCATTTTCTATCAACTTATCATAATATCTTTCTTCTTCTTCTTCATTCTTCAAGTGAAGAAAAGTAAGGTCCATCAATGGTGATTGTTGGATATGAGTGAGAAATCCAATTCTAAAGTTTACCCACTTCCTATTTCTTCATCCTCTACCTCTTGCCAAGTAGTAGAGTGTGTTTCCTTCACAAGTTTCATGACTTGGTGAAGGTGGAGCTTGATTCATCGATGCTTCGACGTAGATCATCTTCGGCATGGACATCGACGACCTAGCTTGCCCATTCTCCGACGAAGCCGATCCTAGAGCCCGGATTTGACTTGGACAGCGGAGAGGACCTCGTTGCGGAGCTATGGAGGTGGAGCACCGGATCTACAAAGGTTGTATTTCCGTATTCTCATTAGTTAACTGTTAACTAGTTCATGTTCGCCTAGACTTCTAGTATACGATCCGTTGCTTAGGGTTTGTAGGCACCATAATTTTTGAAATTGCCATGGTAGATGGCTTGGGAGACCTCACTAGAGTGCCTAGGAACCCTGCAATATGAATTGCCGTCAAGACCCTGAAGCTAGGGAATATTGCCTTTGCTTCATTTGCTGGCATTGCATCTGCTATATCGAGACGAATGTCGCGGTTTGTCTCTAGGTTGTTGGTGAACCGTCGAGGCTTGGAACTAGGGATTTTGCCATGGCTCCGTTGTTGTGTCGCGTCTGCATTCTGTTGGGGGAAGAACGCTGGGGTGACATCGCGTCTGCTGTATCGAGGCGAACGTCGAGGTGGTCTCTAAGTTGTTGGTGAACCATCGGGACCTGGAACTAGGGACTTTGCCATGGCTCCGTTTTGCGGACGTCGTATATTCCTGCAGAGACACTGATTTCTTTGCGGTTCAACGCGAATTGAGATGCTCTCGTCAAAGACGCTGATTTCCCTGAATTGAGGTTTTTGCCAAGGACACTGATTTCCCCGGAATTGAGACGAATCAAGAGATTCCTGCAAAGACACCGATTTCCTTGCGGGTCGACGCGAATTGAGATGCTCTTGTCAGGGACACTGATTTCCCTGAATTGAGATATTTGCTAAGGACGCTGATTTCCTTGGAGTTGGTTGACTTGTTTCCTAGACGGAGTGTTGATCTGGCGGGGAAGTCATTGGTTGACTATAGATTGTTTGTGGACCGTAGAGTCTTGGAACTAAGACTTTGCCGTAGCTCCACTTGATTTTCGCGTCTGAAACCTACTGGAATGAAGAGAAACGCCGGTGTTGATCTCTAAGTTGTCGATGTTGACGTCGAGACCCTGAAGCTAGGGATCTTCCTTCGCTTCGTTTGTTGACATTGTGTCTACAATATTGCGGCAAATGTCAAGATTGTCTCTAGGTTGTCTATGAACCGTCGAGATTTGGCTTCGCTTCGACGAGGCCTGGTGGGACGATATGGTTCCCTCTTTGTTTGCGCCCCTGAATTGTATACAGGGATTGATGTGATATCAGCTGTAAGGCAAAAAGTTTCATTTTATTTATTTTTCTTTCCGCGATGCTCTATCATTTCAGCTTTTATATCGCGAGAGTCGCGATTGCCCAATCATTTCGGCTATTTTTCGTGGTGCCCAATCATTTCGGCTATTTGTTTTATTTTTACTCGCTGCTTTTTATTGCGAGTTGCCCAATCATTTCGGCTATTTTGGATGCATACATTTTTACTTGCTGATTTTGTTGCAAGTTGCCCCATCATTTCGGCTATTTCGTATGCATGTGTGGCTCGCTAGATTCTTTGCTGCAAGCTTGGAGTTAGATACCGATTTCGGCATCAGCACCGCTACAACTGGAATATTGCTAGGAGCGAATCATCATTTGCCTCTTTCGATGTTGAACAAAGGTGGCTTAGCGAACAGGGTTAGGATCCTGTCGACTAAGGCTTTTGACTTTATGAGCCGTAAGGGTCTCATAAAGGTATTTCTCCCTACGAGTCGTGAGGATCTCGTAGGTGCGTTTTCTCCTTAGGAATCGTGAGGACTCCTAAGTGTATGGCTTCTCGTAAATCATAAGGATCTTACAAGAGTATTTTCTCCTTATAAGTCGAGAGGACTTACAAGCGTCTTTCGCCATATGAGCATATCCCTAGTCGCTGATGGGACTTTATTGGGGAAATGTTTATTCACTCCTGTGGATTGTATACAAGGGTCGGCATTGAGCGCTTGTAGGGCATATTGGAGGTTGTGGTGGCTGCTTAAGAACAGGTTCAGATCCTTGTAGCTTAAGACTTTTGAATCTTATAAGCCGTGAGGGTCTCATAAAAGAGTTCTCCTTACGAGTCGTGAGGATCTCGCAAGTGTAATTTCTCCTTAGGAATCGTGGGGATCTTTAAGTGTGTTGCTCCCTTGTGAGTCGTAAAGATCTCACGCAGGTGGTTTCTCCTCACAAGGTCGAGAGGACCTTTCAAGTGTCTTTTAACGAGGTTGCGCCCTTTCGGGTTTTCACAAAAACTCGCCGGTAGCCCTACTGTTTTTACTCACGGAGCCCTTTCGGGTCTTCATCCGTGCCCATTTTGCTTATGGACATACCATTTTCTTTTTTCTTATTCTTTTTTTTTGTTAGCCTTGGAATGCTGCAGTCTATAGTAGTTTATCGACGTCTCGGTCAACAGTTAGTTTTAGGACATTTCGGTCCGTTGTTAGTTTAACGACGTTTCGGTCATTTGTTCATAGGTCGGACATGTTTGAAGATCTTCCAGCACTTTTTTTTTGTTTTTGCCGAAAGAACAATTTCTCATGGAGCTTCCCTTATAAAAGAGCATGATGCCCCTGGCGTGTCCATCCTTTTCTGAGCATGTGGTTGTAGCGGGTTCACCTTCTAGTTGTCAGACAACGCGAATTTGCCATTTTGGTATTTATCCTCAATCCAGCCTTTGAAGACGTAGCAATCTTCGAGTGGGTGACCCATTACTCTGTGGTAGGGACAATAGTTAGGATTGTTAACGTCACCCGGTTGCGACGAATGTTTTGGATCTGGCAGAGTGATGAGTCCGTTGCGCACTGCCAGTTCGAATAGTCTCCTTGTTTTATCCCTGGGAAATGAGTAAGGACGTTTCAACTTCTGATCGAGGGATCGCGGCTTGTTGCTTTGACGAACAAACGGTCTCGGGTTACTCGACTGTTGCTGAGCGTTGGCGACAAAGGTCGCTTTCCCGTTACCTTTTTCATTCCGAAAACCTACTTTTGAAGGGAAAGGCCTATGGCCCATCTGGTCCATTTGGGCCAGCTTGTCGATCAAGGCCTGGAACGTGGTCGGCTTGAAGAACATCATGAATTGGGAGATAGTTGACTGAGAGTCAAGGGTCCACATGAACATGCCCACGGCAGGAGCTTCTTCGATGCGCTGTTCGCATTTCGACCACAGATTCCGCCATCGTATTGCGTATTGAACCCATGTCTCGCCTGCCTTTACCCTGGCGTTAATCAATGTTGTGATTGGGATGCGCTCGCTAGCGCTTGCGAATCTTTGCGTAAATAACAGCTCCATCTCTGCAAATGTCTTGACAGAGTCGTTCGGGAGTTCAGAGTACCACTCGAATGCCCTTTCTGACAAGATACCGACGAATTGGCGAAGTAGCAATTTATCATCACCTCCAGTATTACCGCACAAGGCTCTAAATTGAGCAACATGCTGATGCGGATTTCCCGTCCCCTTATATATGTAGAATTTAGGGATCGTGTATCCCGGCGGGTAATTTATTTGGTCATACCAACCCGGATAGGGTCGTCCAGTTTTAACAATTTGCCCAGCCACTTCATTTGCCTGGTGAACTCTTATCTGCTGAGCGATGTAATCATCCAGGGCAGCTTTGGAGATTGTCTCCTCCCTGGCTGCTGACAGAGCCGGCAGAGGATGTGATGTCTCTCCTCTATCATCTCCAATTATTACTGGAGGTTCTTCGGCTGGAGGGTCCGGCTGGATCATCATGCCCACCATATCTTGGAATAGAAGGGCCATTTGTTTTATATTGGCCGCTTGTTCCGTGGCCTCCCTGTTCTTCTTCTCAAGCATTCTCCGAAGGAATTCGACATCAGTTTCTTGTTCCCGACGCTGATCCGAGATTTCTGGATTTTCTCTTGGTCTATTAAGTGCAGCCATCGCAGTCAGCATCTCCTGAAGTTTCTGCTGCTGTTGTTCCTGAGCCTTTGTTATCGATCGGGTAAGCGGTCGATGGCCCGTAGAAGCACGACTTTCCTCTTTTCCGGAAGCCATATAAACAGAATGCATCATCATGCCCCCAGACTTGGGTCGTTTAGATTCAGCGCTTTTATGGTTTGCCACGTTCACAGGGGCTTTCTCTGGCCTCCTTCTCTTTTGAGCGGTTGAAGTCGAGGGGGCCGTTGGAGCGGGCACCCAGGTAGCTGTCGCCTTTTGTGGCTTGGAAGGATAGTCCTGTTCTTGCCGAACTTTTATCTTTTTCTGTTGGCGAGAGTAATCTTGATCAATTACTGAGTCTTGAACCTGTCGCTAGACTTTGTAAATTTTGGAAGAAAGCCGCTGAGGGGGTTGTTCTGGCTTTGTGCATTCTCCACGGGTGGAGGAGATCTCTTCAGTACTGCAGTAGAAGAGTTCCTGCGCACCTAGTTAAGCAATTCGAAGCTGTTCCTAGTTGGAACAACAGCATTGACTTCCACCGTTGGAGCTGGCGAAATTAACCCAGACGGAGAGCTGCCCCCGGCCTTCCTTACTCGACGCCAGTGACGACGGCGAGCATGTCGCGCGGATGGTGTTGGTTCGGCTATGGGGATGGCTTCGTCATGCCCCTTGTCTTGACGGAGGGTTGTTGCCGGTGTCTGCCTTTTGAAGACCGACGTCTGTTGAATGGGGACAGCCGACCTATCAAAAGCAGACTTTCGCGCAGAGGGAGAAGTTTTGACAACTTCGTTTGGGGCGAAACCCAGGACAGTCAGTCTAGCGAAGACCGGCTCTTTGGCAGGAGAAGCCGCTTTGACGACTTCTGGAACAGGGATGGCTATCCTCTTCGGAATAACCCTTTCTGGGATTGCAGGCTTCTTCAAGGGCCCACATGAACTTTGGCCCAATCTGGTAAAGACTGAAGCATTTGGTTTGGGCGACCCGTTGAGAGAGGCCGCAGTAGTAGTGAGCCGATCAAAAACCGACTTCTTCTGAGCTTCATGTGTTGGTACAGGAGCGCTGAAGCTCGTTGGCGGGAGCATGGTCCCAAAGAACAATCCGGTGGTGGCCTGAGTGACTTGTTCCACCGGCATTGTGAAAAGGGAGGCCGCTTGAGGCCCGTATGTTACACCTCCAGATGAAGCGGAACGAGAGTTACAGTTGCAACTGGAGCATTTTGTGCAGGTAGAAGCCATTGATCTTTCATTTTCTGCACGGTGCAAGACACCAATTCTTAGTACCTCAAACCCAAGGGCAACCATATTAAAACCGCGATTCGTTCGCGAACACGAAGTGTGGAGTGGAAAGAGGAAAAGGTCCCACCGGGCGTGCCAGAATCTGTTCCCTGCCGAAACACGGAGACGCGACCGCGTAGGTCCGTCTTGCCTGAATTTTGGGGCAGATGCTAATTGGTGCTATCCGTCCACCTCTCCGAAGATGCCAAGTTGATTTATGACACCATGTATCGAAGATTTAAACGGATGCGGCCGATGTAGCAGACTTCATCAGATTCCCCCTCGTTGAGGGGTTTTTGATTGTGGGGACGCTCTTCCCTGCAGGCGCAAGCCCCTGCAGTTAATTACGCTGCCGCATCGCGGTAACCACTTTCTCCTTCTCCATATGGTCACTTCGTGTTATGGGTGTTTTTTTTGTTTTTGGTTGCCCGTGGATTGTATAAGGAGACTAATTTATGCCGTCGCCCGTAGGGCGTGGATTAGTCCAAATCCGTATTTTCTTAGATTTGGGTTTGGGGGTTGGGTTTAAGGATATGTTAGCCTCATCTGAGACAAAGATCAACTTAAACGTTAGTTAAGAATACGTTGGTCTAATTTTAGACTAAGATCAACTTAACGGGATCATTTAGATCCGACAAAAGAGCATTTGGACTCTATTGTTTAGTTTAAGGACATTGCGGTCCATTGTTAGTTTAAGGACATTACGGTCTATTGTTAGTTTAAAGACATATCGGTCCAAGGTTAAGGACATCATAGTCCGTGAGTTTAAAGACCTCACAGTCAAGGTTAAGGACATCATAGTCCGTGAGTTTAAAGACCTCACAGTCAAGATTAAGAACATCATAGTCCATGGGTTTTAAAGGACCCCACAGTCCGTAGAATGTTTGGTTGTCGAGACCCGTCACCTCTCTGAAGACGTTGAAGGATTACAACGACAAATATCAGAGGAGTAAAGAGATGTACCCTTGAACCGATGTGAATTAGTTGAAAAATCTGTAGTCCAATTTGGAATTAAGATCTGTTAAATATTCATGAGCAGATGGACTCAATTAATATGGGTTGAGGACTTATGGACAGTCTTGGGTTAAGTCCAATAAATGTTTTAACATTTTTATTCTGGGCTGTTGAGCCTTTATTTGGGCTTGGCCCCTTTAACAATGATGAGCATTATATCTTGACAAAATCTTTTTTTTTGTCTTGTATTGAATGCAGAGCATTCATCAGAGCTCTACCTTATTACAGAACAATTTATGTTCTGTCAGCGCAACACGTGGCGCGCTTGGCGCTTTGCGCCAGTCAAAGAGCACAGTGCGCTTCTGCTCAGTAGCGCACATGTGAGTGACACGTGGCGCGCTTGGTGCTGAGCGCCAGATGATGAGCGCACTGCGCTAATATAGGAGCGCATTGCGCTATTAATTCAGTGGCGCACACATGAATGACACGTGGTGCGCTTGGCGCTTTGCGCCAGTCCATGAGCGCAGTGCGCTAGTTCAAGAGCGCAAAGCGCTAGTTGTTTAATTGGCACATACGTGGTTGACACGTGGCACATTTGACACTGAGCGCTGGTCCAAAGAGCGCAGAAGCGCAGTTCAAGAACGCATAAGCGCATCTGATCAATTTTATGATCTGGGAATAAATTTATGTTCTTTAAAAGAGACTTCGTCTCAAGATTTAAGAACAACAGTTCTTATCTGGAGAGATTTTCAATCTCTTATTAAATGAAAGGCTTTGCCTTTATAGATCCATGATCTGTGAGAAGAATTGTGTTCTTCTTTTATTTTATGATGAGATCTTTTGATCTCTTTTGTGAAAGACTTTTGTCTTTGTAGATCTATGATCTGTGAAGTAGGTACTTCTTTGTCTTATGATGAGATCTTTTTGATCTCTTTATAAAAGACCTTGGTCTTTGTAGATCTATTATCTCTGAAGAAGAGAATTCTTCTTTTTAATTATAAGATGATTTCATCTCTTTGTTCATCGCCATCATCTTTATTTTGAAGAAATATCTTCTTGCAAGAGCTTACTCTTTATCTTTAATTTTTTTTCAAAGTTTATGGGGTTTTTTTTCTATCTGCTTCTCTGTATATCTGAGACTTGATGTCTAGGGGCCTTTATATAGGGCAAGCTGATTTATTGAATAAGTTAAAGAGATCTTTCTCTGATTGATTTGGAGATATTTCCCACTATTGGATCTTTGATCCTAGGGCTTCTGTTTTACAGAAGGCAATTTTCTTGTTTTTAACAAGATTGGAAAATCTTTCCATAACAGAATTTAATTCTGATTAATTAATGATTTATCATTATTATTAGATCTTTTGATCTAACGGTGGGGAGTTTTTTAATTCCAGCGCTTGCGCACCCGTGCTTTGCATGTGGCGCGTTGCTCAGAGCGCAGCGCACTTTGCACTAGCGCACCAGTGTTTGACACGTGGTGCGCAGCACGCCTAGCGCTAGCGCACACATGGTGTGATGCCTAGGGCGCAGTGCACTTGGCGCTGCATCTGAAGCGTTGCTTTAATTTTTGAAATTTGAATTTCAAACAGAGTTTTGCTCTGATTGGGGGAAACACTTGTACTCTGTATACCTTAGTCTCCTAAATAGTGGGACTCCTCTCGTATACACTTGTATATTCTGTACCAAACTACAAACAACTGCGTTAACAGAACAAAAGATAACATTATACAGTTATATTTCCTTTTCTGTCTATTCTACTTCTCTTTTTCTTTAGGACTTACCGAGCGATTGTTCGCTGACGACATTCCTTTTCTTCTTCCTTTGGAATGTTGTCAGGTGGATCCGACTGACTAGAGATTGAGCCGAGTACTGAGGACTTGGAGCAGTTTGCCATCGACCCTGAGTTGTAGGCACTTGTATATACTTTTCATTTCAGTTATTCCATTATTTAGGCATTTCTTTCTATTCATGTATTTATATTTCCAGTTGAACTTGTAAAGAATTGTTAAATAAATAAAAGTTGTTGTTCATTTATATTCATGTCTCTTGTGTACATTTTACTTTATATTGCTTAAATACGCTTAGCGTGTTTACTTCTGAGTAAATACGCCGTGTGACCTATCGCGTCTCCTTACTATACACCGGGAAGCGGGGAGTGACAGGTTTTGTTGGCGGCCCATGCAGGTCAGTTCTGCATGGACATGCAGGTCAATTCTGCATGAAGTCATAAGCAATATAATACAAGAATCAGCAACTAAAAACTTTCTTTATATTTCATATTCCTTGAATCTTACAATTTCATATACTTTGAATCTATCCTAATCCTATTTTTCATTCAAGATTATGGATTCTCCAAACAATACCAGCACCAACTTCAACAATACACCGCCACCTCTACCGCTTACGCTTACTATTGCTGCTTCGATCAATGAGCAGATGGTACTGGTTGAGGCAATCCAAAGCCTCTTGGAAGGACAATAGCAGTAGACTGCTATCTTACTAAACCGTCCAGAAGCGGAAGCGCCCGGAGTTAAGCAATTCTGGGCATTGCATCCAAAGCAATTTTCGGGAAAAGAGAGCCCTCTGGAAGCGGAAGAATGGGCTCAAAAGCATTAAGGATGATCTGGAAGCAGCACAAGTGCCATAGATCGCTTGGGTATGAGTTGCGAAGTTGCAACTCATCGACAACGCCCGAGTTTGGTGGTGAAAGGTTCCTAGGCACCCTATAGTGGTCTCACAAGGCATCGAACATGCCAATTTAAAATTTTTGGTGCCGAGAAACCCTAGACTACGGATCTTAAACTAGATGTTTAGGCGAAACGGAAAACTAGTTAACTATTTAACTAAAGTTGAGATGCTACAACCTTTGTAGATCCGGATTTCCGCCTTCTTAGCTCCACGTGGTCATGTCCTCGCTGTCCATCATGAATCCTCGACTCGATCATCGGCTTCATCGGGAAAACAAGCGGAATAGGTCGTCGGCTTTGTGTCAAAGACGATCTACGTCGAGGTTGCACAAACTCAAGCTCCGACTTCACAAACTTGTGAAACTTGTGAAGTAAACACCCAAAACAACTTGGCAAGAGGTAGAGGGTGAAGAAATAGGAGGTGGGTTCACTTTAGAATTGGATTTATCTCACTAGATCTCAAGTTGCCATTGTTGTAGCAAGCTTGAAGAAGAAGAAGAAAATGAGCTAGTTATGATAAGTTATGATAAAAAGAAATAGAAAATCAAATACTTATCATAACTTGAACTAGGGTTAAGTGTAGAGAATTAACCATGGTCACTTGGATGGGTTAGGGTTAAGCATGAAGATAAGGATGGTTAGCAAAGTCAAAGCTTCATGAAGCTTCAATATAAAACAAATAAAGCCACCATTCTTATCTTAAACTTATCCAAATAAATGAATAACTAAATAAATGAATAACTAAATATGCAAAACCCTAATTATCATAATAACCATGGTTTAATTCTATTCACTTAACCATATGATCAAGTATCATCAAACATGATACAAAAAGATGCACAAAAGTATATCACATATACAATGTGCAATCCAAGTGAGAAAAATCCGTTTAAAGTGAACCAATACTAGTTAATGCAAAGTAATATATCAAATATATAATTATACATTAAATCATTAAATCAACACTTGATTCAATGATCCGGTCATGTCGCACATAACCGACTAGTATTCAATGTATCGATTTATCGAATCAATGATTCGATAACTAGGTCATATCGAATATAACCAATCGAAACATATATCGCGAGAATGAAATGCGGTATCACATACACGCATCATTCTCGGTCCTGCACATATCTCATATGCGCTCCTATTTCGTTTCGCTTGAGCCAGGAAACCTCTGTGTAGGACTCTAAAGACTCGTCAATACGCCGGTAGCAGATGATGATCATATCAAGCACCCACAAGCCGCAAGCGGTCTGCTAAACGTAACGGCCACCCGGGTATTGAGCGATCAGAAGATCGACGAGCTAGTCCGCTCACACTCCTGCGAATCCGACCAGTAACACTTACCGTACAGTCCGGTCTCTTCGTCAGATATGTCGCAAATCAAGTCTAGGGGTGGTAAACGTCAGACCCCAATAACCCGATAAGTCGTGCCGATGTGAGGCTCATAACGGGTCGAGAAACTACTGGTAACACTTACCAGTAAATCTCTGATCAGCCCTGGCCAGGGACTTCCCTGTTACGGCCAATCGAGCACAGCGCAACATCAACCCCCAATACCGGGAGAGACGAAACCCCTCCTATCGCTCATTGCCTCCATGTGACTCGGGACTGTACCCAAAGACCACAGTTTTGCACGCCCTCATGGACGTGGTAAGGTGGAGATCAAAGCACAGTGGGAATCACACAAGACTCTATGACGATCTCGGGTCTACAGACTAACCTGTACAAGTGTCACCTGAGAACTACCATCTGACGTGAGGTATAATACCATCTGGGAGTTCTCGGCGAGTCCGTCCAGTGTACCCAGTCTCCACTGAGCACCCGTATACCATCTCTGATGTCAAACACCAATGGATATGGGATCATCCATCGCCCATCACATGGGTCGAGAAGCATATACGCTAGTCTACTCTGGTATATCGATGCCCCGTCTCGATACACCCACGACTAGGGACCTTGAAGGATGTACTTATGGACTACCATGTCCCCACTAGTATGATCTACATCATAGTCCAGGTAGTCAAGTACAAATCCTAAGGGCTTTACCAACATGTAACTATAAGACAGTATAAAGAGACTAGTGTACATGTTAAGATAAAGAGCAACCAGATAGCATACTATCATGTCGAGCAAGAAAGTCATCTCTATATATGTCCAAGCATCCAATATAATATACATCATCTGTACAATACTGGCCTCTAGGGCATACATACAACTAACAATCTCCCACTTGCACTAGGGCCAGCTGCTGTAGTATCTCATACCGAGGATCCCGAAGAGTCTCTCAAACTGTATCTGGGGAATGGCCTTCGTGAGTGGATCCGCCGTGTTGTTCTTCGTGTCAACTCTCCTGACCTCGATCTCCCGGCGATCAACTATCTCCCGGATCAGGTGATACCGCCTCAGAATATGCCTGGACCGCTGATGGGACCTGGGTTCCTTGGCCAAAGCCACCGCTCCATTGTTATCGCAATACAAAGGTATTGGACGCTCAATGGATGGAACCACTCCAAGTTCAGTAATGAACTTCTTGATCCAGACAGCCTCTTTGGCAGCATCGTTGGCAGCGATGTATTCAGCCTCCATCGTCGAGTCTGCCACGGTTTCCTGCTTGGAACTCTTCCAGCTAACCGCCCCTCCGTAAAGGGTAAAGACAAAGCCCGACTGCGACTTAGAGTCGTCCTTATCACTCTGGAAGCTGGAATCGGTAAAGGACTCCACTTGGAGTTCTCCGTTACCATACACCAAGAACATATCTCTAGTCCTTCGCAAGTACTTGAGAATGCTCTTCATAGCTGTCCAGTGACTCTCTCCAGGATCAGCTTGATACCTACTCACTACACTTAGTGAGTATGCTACATCGGGTCTGGTACATAGCATCGCATACATGATAGAGCCTACTGCCGAAGCATAGGGTATCCCTTGCATGCGAGCTCTCTCCAAATCAGTCTTGGGAGACATCTCTTTGGAGAGAGTGACTCCAGAGATCGTGGGCAAGTTCCCACGCTTGGACTCTTCCATACTAAATCTCTTTAGTATGGTGTCAATGTACCTGGATTGGGACAATCCCAAAATCCGTTTGGATCTATCTCTATAGATCCTAATTCCCAATATGCAGGAGGCATCACCAAGATCTTTCATTGAGAATCTTTGTGATAAGAAGAGCTTGACCGATTGCAGCATAGGAATATCATTTCCTATCAAGAGTATGTCGTCCACGTACAATACGAGGAAGACAACCTTACTCTCTGCCACCTTCTTGTAGATACAAGGTTCATCTGGATTTTTGACGAAATCAAACTCTTTGATAACGACGTCAAAGCAGATGTTCCAACTCCGCGATGCTTGCTTTAATCCATAAATGGATTTAAGCAGCTTGCACACCTTCCCGCTGCTCCCACTGTCTACGAAGCCCTCTGGCTGAGTCATGTACACGTACTCTTCTAAATCACCATTTAGAAAGGCGGTCTTAACATCCATTTGCCAGCTTTCGTAGTCATGAAAGGCAGCAATGGCAAGCATGATTCGGATGGATTTAAGCATAGCCACTGGAGAAAAGGTCTCGTCATAGTCCACACCTGGTCTTTGACGAAAACCCTTTGCTACAAGTCTAGCTTTGAAAGTCTCCACTTTCCCATCTACACCAAGTTTCTTCTTAAAGATCCACTTGCTCCCAATGGGTTTTACCCCTTCAGGAGCAACTTCCAAAGTCCATACTTTGTTGGTGTACATGGATTCCATCTCGGACCGCATAGCATCCAGCCATTTCACTGAGTCCCTACTCGTGATGGCCTGCTCGAAGCTAGTTGGGTCATCATCTTCCATGATGCAATCCTCGCTCCCACCGTCCATGAGAAAACCATAGTATCTCTCAGGTTGGCGAGGAACCCTACTAGATCGGCGGAGTGGCTGGGGTTCATCGGGAACTACGGAATCCTCTGGTTCCACCAGATCTTCTGTTGTAGCTTCTGCAGCTGGAACCTCTTCCAGTTCTACCTCATGACCACTAAGCTCTTTTTCAAGAAATTCCTTTTCTAAAAAGGTGGCATGCCGAGAAACAAACACTCTTTGTTCCTCAGGGTGGTAGAAGATATACCCTCGCGAATGTTTGGGATATCCAATAAACTTACACAGAATGGACCTTGCCGCGAGTTTGTCCGGATTTTGCGTTTTTACATAGGCCGGACAACCCCATATCTTAACATAATTAAGACATGGTCTCTTTCCTTTCCATATCTCATATGGAGTGGTCGGCACGGTTTTGGTGGGAACCATATTCAATAGGTCTGCAGCTGTTTCCAGTGCATATCCCCAGAAGGAAATAGGTAACTCAGCTGTGCTCATCATAGAGCGCACCATATCTAATAGGGTGCGGTTCCTCCGTTCTGATACACCGTTGTGCTGTGGTGTATATGGAAGAGTCAGCTGAGAGAGAATCCCATTCTCTTTTAGGAAGTCCAGGAATTTATTGCTTAAGTATTCTCCTCCTCGATCAGATCGTAGGATTTTAATACTTTTTCCGGTTTGGTTCTCAACTTCTTGTTTATATTCCCTAAATTTCTCAAAAGCTTCTGATTTGTGTTTCATCAGGAACACATACCCGAACCTAGAGAGATCGTCAGTGAATATAATGAAGTATGAAGAACCATCCCTGGCATGTGTAGACATGGGACCGCATACATCACTATGTATCAGTCCCAAGAGTTCGTTAACTCTTTCTCCGTGTCCCGTAAACGGAGTTTTGGTCATCTTGCCTTTGAGACATGACTGGCAAGTGTCATAAGATGAAAATTCAAACGGATTTAAATATCCATCTTTATGAAACTTAGCTAGTCGTGTCACATTGATGTGACCCAGTCTACAATGCCACAAGAAGGATTCGTTCAGTTCTGAACTCTTCCTCTTGAGTGTGTTTGTTATGCTCAGAACTGTTGATTGATTTAGAACATAAATGCCATTGCACAACGTGCCTGATCCAACCAACTTTTGGTCACGGAAAATGTTCATAACATTGTCCTGCAATACAAAATTATATCCCTCTTTACTCAATAAAGAAACCGATATAATGTTGCATATCAGGTTCGGCATGTAATAGCATTCGTTCAGAACCAATGTATCACCAGTTGGTAATACAAGGTGATATTCCCCGACAGTCTTAGCTGCAACAATTGCACCATTTCCAACTCTAATGTCTTTATCACCTTCTCCAAGTTCTCTATCTTTCCTTAGCCCATGTAACTGATTACATATATGGGATCCTGACCCGGTATCTAATACCCAGGACGTAGAGGAAATGGAGAAACAGTTCTCAGTAACGAACACACCCGAAGAAAATGCATCAACATGTACTTTCTTCATTCGGGTGGCATGGGAATCCTGGCATTCCCCTATATCCTGTTCATTCCTATAACTCTTATAAGAAAGAACGGAACCAACGTTCCCCAGCACAGTATAACATGCGGGTTCGGTCAATACATCCATATTATTATCTTTATTAAGGCATGAAATGGTCGCTACCTGGAGAGAGAGAGAAGAAAACACTTTAGCGTATGCTCGTGTAAGATCAGATTGGTTATTATCTTATCTAATCAGGATGGCTCCCACTGCTTTTTATCAAATCTTCCTCCAAACCTTAAAAGGAAAGACTAGCCGGGATTAATTACACACTACAAGTTCGCCAATCTTTCAGCCAGGCCAGTGTCGGTACTTTGAGGGAGGTCCCCCGTGCTTTCGCACGAACCTAATTAATGTAAACCTCGTTTTCCCAGAGGCGTAACCTTGTTAACACCTTTCTAGACACCTACTTGATCGGCTAATTGCACTGTGTAAAACTCTCCCAGGAGTAACTCTTACTCGCAGTGGGTATCGGGATCCAACTATCTCATAGAAGGTATACAATCTCATTGCAAATTTCAACACTTGAAATTCCCGATAATATTTTGCTCCAAGCATCCTATGACCTTGACGGAGGTCAACAAACCACAGGGTGCAAGTCAAGTTCAACCCGTCATTTCTTGATTGAATCAAACCCACCCGCACGACCCTTGACGGAGGTCAACAAGGTCGTACGACTACCCTAATCCAATCTGCATCATATGCATAAGCAGACAAATACTAGTTAGCTACCGCACACTACGTCTTGACGGAGGTCAACAAACGTAGCACGAATACTAAGTAGGATTTATCTGAAATGACGGAGGGCTACGCAGGTTTTCATAAAACCATGAGCGTAATGAACTTGATATCGTTGTAGAATCAAATGAAGTTTTAAAATGGAGTGATTTTGAGGCTTTTCCAGTTTTGCTAAAGGAGTCACTCCCGGTGAAGGGATCTCGGTCCTTTCCTCGTCGAATGAGGTGCGGGATATATCATATATATCACTGTGCAAAGCAGAAACTATAGAAGCAGTCAAAAACAAACCGAGTGTGTAGCATCTGTCAGTTATTGCTAAAGGAGTCACTCCCTGTGAAGGGATCTCGGTCCTTTCCTCATCGAATAAGGTGCAGGGCATATCACATATACCGCTATGCAAAGCAAGAACTGTAGCTACCAGTTTTATTTTAAAATCTGATTCTACAACATCTTAGGTTTCTTTCCTTTCATTAATCACATTAATGAAGTCCCATCATTTAAATACCTAAACATCACAGATAGATATGACGTACACTTATGCCATCCGCATTCGCCTCGATGTCCCCTCGTGCACCGTTAGGTTAGGTAACTAATGACAGAGCAGGACAGGGCTAGCACGGGTGTAAAACATAAGTAACGTCTATATAATATATCATATATACTATATATTATATCCATCACAGAAACACATCACAGATATCGCAGCAGAATAAACATATGAAATATTGGATATACTAGGACGTCCGTGTTTTCAATACGAGCCAGTATAAAACACGGATTCCACGGTCGTGATGAATAGCCAATCCCACACCCCTAGACCCCTACGAGAGCGGCAAGCAACCCTGCCAATTCTAGGGTTAGGAGACCCGGACTCGACTCCTCGAGTTGGTCTCCCACTGGACCCCAGAACCCGGTTACTTGTGCTCCCCTCCTTGGGTCTATCCTAATGCGGAAAAGTAAATAATATACAAAGGGTGACAACTTCCGCTACCTGGAAGTGCCCCAAATAAAAGAATATTACATACAAGTTTTTACATGAATGAAAAAGAAAAACACTCATCTCACATAAAAACCCCCGGCTATTCGAATACGACGATCCAATATAACATATCCAGAAAAATATAACATCACATGTCATCAACGTAAGTAAGTATGCATACCCCAATTATCGTTGACGTATAGCAACGAAACCGGCGATATGAACATACTACACTTACGGTCACAGAAAAGAAAGTGTAAAACTACAACAATTGGAATCCACAACCTCTTTAGACATCACATGCCTAACAGTTACAAACCCCGCATTTTAGTCTCATTATCGAAAACTCTTTTCAATATCGTATGGGACTAAACTGCTAGATTTATAACATTTATCCAGTTATCTCATAACTGTTTGTGAATTCCAATTATTGTATCCAATTCCGGATAAATAGAATATATCAAACTTTCCGATCGAACATTCGAACACCCAAGTTTTCCCGACACCGATCAACACATGAAATAGGTTCAAAGACATTCACTTCATACCTCAGTACCAACGGTCCAGCCGTAGAAGGGTCAAGCCAACGCCTCACATGTGGCACGCCGTACTCCCCCAAACCCGAAGGTTCAAAGGGCAGTTCAAGACGGTCACATAATCGAGTTAAGGTTTGTTGTCTTCTAGAGAGACCATCGCGTTACTTGCACTACTCAGAACGTCTTTTAACCACAGAAAAATCCAACACTTGGAATTATTCCGGCAGGGGAAAACCTGGTTATTTATATCCGGTCGAACTCTTTTAACATATTCTACAGTTATCTGGAAAAACACTTAGACAAAGTTTGATATTCCGATCGAATCGTCGATTCCCAATATAACCCCAGAGCACTCAACCCTTAAATCAATTTAAAAATACCCAGAAAACTCATCAGAATTTATCAGGTATTACTGTGCAAAGAAGTGGGGCTGACGTCACTATCTGACCGCGGAACAGCGGCAGAAGCCATGCTTCTGCCGCGTTTCCGCGGCTCATTGAACTGTTCATGGGAAACGTTTTACACAGTAATTCTTAGAATTCTTTGGTGAATTTTTTAAGCAATTTTAATATCAAAAATTCCCAGATTTCATGAAATGTCCAGAGAGCTCTTGGGCATCGGGGTTTCGGGTTCGTCCGGACTTCAAACTCCGTCTAGACTTCGCCTAAGGCTCTAGCTAGGCTCCGATACCATTGAAAGGTTCCTAGGCACCCTATAGTGGTCTCACAAGGCATCGAACATGCCAATTTAAAATTTTTGGTGCCGAGAAACCCTAGACTACGGATCTTAAACTAGATGTTTAGGCGAAACGGAAAACTAGTTAACTATTTAACTAAAGTTGAAATGCTACAACCTTTGTAGATCCGGATTTCCGCCTCCTTAGCTCCACGTGGTCATGTCCTCGCTGTCCATCATGAATCCTCGACTCGATCATCGGCTTCATCGGGAAAACAAGCGGAATAGGTCGTCGGCTTTGTGTCAAAGACGATCTACGTCGAGGTTGCACAAACTCAAGCTCCGACTTCACAAACTTGTGAAACTTGTGAAGTAAACACCCAAAACAACTTGGCAAGAGGTAGAGGGTGAAGAAATAGGAGGTGGGTTCACTTTAGAATTGGATTTATCTCACTAGATCTCAAGTTGCCATTGTTGTAGCAAGCTTGAAGAAGAAGAAGAAAATGAGCTAGTTATGATAAGTTATGATAAAAAGAAATAGAAAATCAAATACTTATCATAACTTGAACTAGGGTTAAGTGTAGAGAATTAACCATGGTCACTTGGATGGGTTAGGGTTAAGCATGAAGATAAGGATGGTTAGCAAAGTCAAAGCTTCATGAAGCTTCAATATAAAACAAATAAAGCCACCATTCTTATCTTAAACTTATCCAAATAAATGAATAACTAAATAAATGAATAACTAAATATGCAAAACCCTAATTATCATAATAACCATGGTTTAATTCTATTCACTTAACCATATGATCAAGTATCATCAAACATGATACAAAAAGATGCACAAAAGTATATCACATATACAATGTGCAATCCAAGTGAGAAAAATCCGTTTAAAGTGAACCAATACTAGTTAATGCAAAGTAATATATCAAATATATAATTATACATTAAATCATTAAATCAACACTTGATTCAATGATCCGGTCATGTCGCACATAACCGACTAGTATTCAATGTATCGATTTATCGAATCAATGATTCGATAACTAGGTCATATCGAATATAACCAATCGAAACATATATCGCGAGAATGAAATGCGGTATCACATACACGCATCATTCTCGGTCCTGCACATATCTCATATGCGCTCCTATTTCGTTTCGCTTGAGCCAGGAAACCTCTGTGTAGGACTCTAAAGACTCGTCAATACGCCGGTAGCAGATGATGATCATATCAAGCACCCACAAGCCGCAAGCGGTCTGCTAAACGTAACGGCCACCCGGGTATTGAGCGATCAGAAGATCGACGAGCTAGCCCGCTCACACTCCTGCGAATCCGACCAGTAACACTTACCGTACAGTCCGGTCTCTTCGTCAGATATGTCGCAAATCAAGTCTAGGGGTGGTAAACGTCAGACCCCAATAACCCGATAAGTCGTGCCGATGTGAGGCTCATAACGGGTCGAGAAACTACTGGTAACACTTACCAGTAAATCTCTGATCAGCCCTGGCCAGGGACTTCCCTGTTACGGCCAATCGAGCACAGCGCAACATCAACCCCCAATACCGGGAGAGACGAAACCCCTCCTATCGCTCATTGCCTCCATGTGACTCGGGACTGTACCCAAAGACCACAATTTTGCACGCCCTCATGGACGTGGTAAGGTGGAGATCAAAGCACAGTGGGAATCACACAAGACTCTATGACGATCTCGGGTCTACAGACTAACCTGTACAAGTGTCACCTGAGAACTGCCATCTGACGTGAGGTATAATACCATCTGGGAGTTCTCGGCGAGTCCGTCCAGTGTACCCAGTCTCCACTGAGCACCCGTATACCATCTCTGATGTCAAACACCAATGGATATGGGATCATCCATCGCCCATCATATGGGTCGAGAAGCATATACGCTAGTCTACTCTGGTATATCGATGCCCCGTCTCGATACACCCACGACTAGGGACCTTGAAGGATGTACTTATGGACTACCATGTCCCCACTAGTATGATCTACATCATAGTCCAGGTAGTCAAGTACAAATCCTAAGGGCTTTACCAACATGTAACTATAAGACAGTATAAAGAGACTAGTGTACATGTTAAGATAAAGAGCAACCAGATAGCATACTATCATGTCGAGCAAGAAAGTCATCTCTATATATGTCCAAGCATCCAATATAATATACATCATCTGTACAATACTGGTCTCTAGGGCATACATACAACTAACAGGTGGAAGGCAGAAGAAAGCCGTTTTGACCAGCCGATCGAATGGAAAAACTTTCGCGACATGTTCGACGCGAAGTACTTTCCATAGACTGCCTGATTTGACATGGAGCAGTAATTTATCCATCTACAACAGGGTTCGATGTGGACCAAATCTGTGGATGAGTATGATACTGAGTTTACCATGCTCAGTAGGTAAGATATGTCTCAATATTCGATTTTCTAATATCACATACTACACATCTAACACAAGACCTTAACAAGTTCACGACACACTTGATACTTGTTAGGTCCATGTTACCTCTCCCGGTTCTTTCGGCGTTGCGGAAACGGTGAAAAATAATTTTTAGGGTTTTGGTAACATGGACTAGAAAACCCGGATCTTTGCTAAACAACACACTAGCAACAACTACGAGCTTTAGCTACTCGGTTAGGGGGTTATACCTAGTCTTGAACTCCTTCTCTTCTTGTTGTTCTCCTCCTTGCTTGCTCCTTGTGGTAGTTTGAACAGCTCCTCCTCCTCGTCTCCTCTTTGTCGAAGATAGATCCACCCGAGGGCCTCGAACTTGAGCTCCTACCTCAACCTTGAGGTAACTAAAGTATTAGGATTGCTAAACCTTCAACCTTAGGATGAGTAGAGATGAGTTTTGGTGTTTTATCTTGAAGGCAAATGGTTCTCAACTCATGAGAGGGATTTTGCCTTGAGAGAGAGGAAGAAGATGAGATCTATGAATGAGAGAGAAGATGCAAGTGAGAATGATACCATTTTTACAACCATGCTCTCATATTTTAGAAAATTATAATAATAATAATAATAATAATTAACAATTTGTGATGGTGAGTTGATGAATGACCATTATCATTTCATTCATTAAATGCTTTTGCAAAGAATAAGATGCATCTTTGAAAACAAATGATGATGGTCAACAAGTCCACTTTGGTCAACCGGTCAACAAAGTCAACAAGTCAACAAAAGTCAAGAATTCAACTCAACCATGGCACAATAATTGTTAACTAATATTATTAATCATATTTCCTATTCTCATTAGGGTTTGGAAAAAGACAACAGTCAACTATGCATACACACCCGTATCATAACCCTATGAGAATCCTCTGCCTCTGTCTCATTCAACTGTGCATACACACCCGCATCCGTGTTCTGAGGAACACGAATACAATAAGATAAAACAAATCCCAAAACATATGCTAGGATCTGGCTTAAACCTAAGCCCGCTAGTAATAACTGTCCGGACACCAAACGTGCACAAGTGCACGGATGTGAACGAACCCCGTCGCAAAACCATGCGATCTCTACTCTATTTTGCCCAAAGGAGAATAACCCTCTGTGTGGGACTCTAAAGACTCGACACGACGCTGGCAGTGGGGTTAACCACAGACCGCAAGCGGCACTAGCTGTACGTAACGGTCCCCAGGTAAATGCCGATAAGAAGACTGATGAGATGAACCCATCCGAACTCCTACTGAGCCTGTATGTGACAATCTCTGTACATTCCGGTCTGTTCGTCTAAGAGTATCACATGGCGGGCCTAGGGGGTGGCAAACGTTAGTCCCCTAATAGCGGTACAAGTCGTGTCGGAGTGTAGCCTAAAACACCCTGAGAAACTACCGGTAACACTACCAGCAAATCTCGCTTGCCCTGGCGAGGGACGACTATGTGTAATGGCTCTCTTAGACACAGCGCGATATCAACTCCCAATACCGGGAGAGACGAATCCTGTCTAACCGTCACTGCCTCCAAGTGCTTCGGGACTGCTCCCAAGTACTACCTGTTTGCATGACTCAGTAGAGCCGTGGTAGGGTAGTAATCAAAGAACAGTGGGAACACACTTGAAGCGAAGTGACCGTGTCAAGTCAGCGGACTAAGCTGTACTCATGTCGCCTGGGAACTGTTAACTGACGATAGGTATAATACCAACCAACAGTTCCCGATGAGTCATGTCCAGTGTACTCGTAACCTAACGAGCACCTGCATACTATCTCCAGTACGATGTACTGATGGCTATGGGACAGACCATTTCCCTTGCTGGGAAGAGAAGCGTATGCACCAGTCTACTCTGGAGTATTGATGCCCTGTCTCGATAATGCTATGACTAGGGACTCGAATAAGGATGTGCTTATAGACTACCCAGCCCCCACGAGTGTGATCGCCACCACAACGCCGGTAGTCAAGCAAAGATCCTAAGGGCTCCATCAATATGTTTTAGCGATATGTTAAAAGAAACATGTACACATATTAAGATAGATACAAACCAAGTAGCATACTACTATATCGAGCAAGACTGTCGTAAAACCGTATATATATCCCAAGCTTCCAAAATGTATTATACAAACTAGTACTATACAATAATGGCCTCTAGGGAATACATATCTAACAATCTCCCACTTGCACTAAAGGCCAGTAATTGGTGTACCGCATACCCAACGTCTGCACTAGGGCCAGCTGCTGGCGTACCGCATACCCAATAGATCAAAAAGTCGTTCGAACTGTGTTTGAGGGAGGGCCTTTGTGAATGGATCCACCGTGTTGTCTTTTGTGTCCACTCTCCATACCTCGATCTCCTGGCGATCAATGATCTCCCTGATCAGGTGATACCGTCTTAAGATTTGTCTGGATTTCTGATTGGACCTTGGTTCCTTCGCTAAAACTATAGCCCCATTGTTATCGCAATACAAAGGTATTGGGTCAACAATGGACGGAACCACCTGAAGTTCACTAATGAACTTCTTCATCCAGACCGTCTCTTTTGCGGCATCGCTTGCAGCAATGTATTCAGCCTCCATCGTCGAGTCTGTGACGGTATCCTATTTGGAACTCCTCCAACATACCGCCCCTCCGTTGAGGGTAAACACAAAACCCGAGACAGACTTGCTGTCATCTTTGTCACTCTGGAAGCTTAAATCGGTAAAGGACTCAACCCTGAGGTCTCCATTACCGTAAACCAGGAATATCTCCTTAGTCCTTCTCAGGTACTTGAGAATGTTCTTCACTGCCGTCCAGTGGTCCTCACCTGGGTCTGACTGATACCGGCTCACCACGCTCAGCGCGTAAGCTACATCTGGTCTTGTACATAGCATCGCATACATTATAGATCCTACCGCCGAAGCATAGGGTATTGTCACGCCCCGCTTCCCAAAATACGGAATACGAGGGGTAGACAAGGCCAGCCATGCTCCTACGGTCAAGGAAATGTCCTGCCGTAGTCACACTTCGGCTTCTAGTTTTTCATGGTAAACAGTAAGTGATGCGCAGGTAATGAGAAATGCAGTAACTGAAAGAAACAATAATATAAACTGATCTGAAGTGGAACAAAATTGTGTAGTTCGGAAGGGCAAGTCAAGAAGTCTGTGATGCACGTCTAGTTCTGGTCCGGGCTAAATCTTCTCCTCACACTGAGCATGCATACTCAGGTCGTCAGAGCGACACAATAGCAATGTAATATTTATAAAATCAAGTAACAGTTCTAACAGTGGTAATAGATGTGAATAACGGTAAATCAATGACAGCATGAATATGAATGTGCAGTAATCAATGCAGCGGAACAGTAAAGCAGTAGAACGATATGTCACGTAGGTCAACACCGTATATAAAGAATATAAATGCCAGTATCCCTATCAGTCTCTAAGTCTCATTGTACAGGTCACTAAGCCTATCGTCAGTCCAAGTGTGAGAGTCAACCACTCGCGAGTGTCCTCCACCCAAGGGTAGAACCCAAGGGCAAGGGACCACGGGCCCAATATGTAACATGTATATCACGGTGTATATCACATACCCTGTAAATCTCCATATATCTTCCTAAATATATAAGCCGGCATGGGACTCCCGAGATTCTGTTGAACTCACACTTAAACTACCCCACACCCCGTGGTCTACATCAAACGATAACCACAACCCTAAATACTAATCGATCCGTGACAAGTCTGCGCGAGAACTGGAGGCGAGACCTCCATCAAGCACGTCCCGACTAATATCTAAGATAAATGGCAGTGTCGGATGCCTTATCTGTGACACCCATGCAAGCGCTTCCATAAGTGTCCCATACCACTTATAGTCACACGTACACACATCCCACAGACGTCGACAATGCAATAGAATAATAGGGTCACTGATTGTGTACAAGTACGTATCACTTTCACTTATTCACGGATACACGAACACTGACGTACTTGCCACAATCATCACTAAAATCTAACACTAGATAAATGCACGATATCACTAGGTTATCACTACAATGATATGAGTATGATATGATACGTAAACAGTATGTGAAGCACGATCAAGATGTCATAAAAACAGTATTCTATTACTTGCACAATTTATTTTGAAACGTACGTATATAATTTAGCGAAATGATAAACAGGTAGTAATTAGTATGTTCAGTTATCTATCCATCTAATTTAGTTTCAAGCCAATCGGGTTCCAGGATCATTAGTTATAACCATTTCATTTTAAGCGCTCGCGGCTGGAAATCCGGTTTCAGAATCAGAAGTCCGTTTCGCAACGCATTTTAATCCCAGTTGGGATCAGATTTTAGCGACGCTACAGTTGGATGAATTCTAGGGTTTTCAGTAAGGTTTTCAACACAATATACGGATCTTCAATCGCATCTACACGTCAGGAGATATACAATGTTTAACCCTAATATGTCTATTCTGATTCTGTTGGGACTGTTATGCGTCCCGATCTTTTAAATTGCAGATTAAATAACAAATGATAACGAAACAGAATGAAACCACTTTTGTTGTCTAGATAACAGGTTTAACTACAATGAACAGTGGAGTTCCGCAACCTACGAGTTAAGTAAATCCTGTGGTACCCATTACGAAACAGCAACCAACAACTGGAGTCGCTCTGGACTACAGTCCAGAGTCGCACTCCGATCCAAATATCATCATGGTTTGTATACAGGAATATCTGGAAACTGGTATAGGGTTAAAGTTCATCGAGTTGGCTTCGATTTGAGCCCTCGAACGCACCATTCTAGTGTGTATATGATTTATGGTGAATTTAACGATTTTCAGGTACAATAAAATTTCAGTTTTACGATTAAACTTGGGGGTAGTCGTTTTAATCTTTAATGGTCATATTTTCCTGCGAAACTTGCACACGTTATCCATACCTACAAGGGCCAATGCAATATATCCAGTTCCGTCAAATGTGATAATGATTTTCTAAGAGGACAAGCATCGAACAGTTTTGTTGCAATATTTAACATAAGACAAAACATGGGATATATACGATTTTAATTTGTAAACTATTAATAAATAGCATGTAGCAAGTGGGGACTTGCCTGGACACAAAGAATTGATAGCACGGCAGCGAAGACAGTAGTGACACGTCCCGGCACGTAGTGGCAGACGTGCGACGAGTCTCGTCAAAGCTTGGGTTTGGTTCGAGCTTGGAGATGTGTTGTTGCGCGCTCAGGCTGTGTCGGGGCTGGGGATCGTTGATGCCGTTGAGGCCTATGGAGAGCAAGATGGGAGTGAGACGGTTTAGAGAGAAGAGAGAGAATCAAATAGAGAGAGAGAGAGTGTGTGTGTTAGAAAGAGAGAGGGAGAGAGAGAGAGATAACTGAGAGAGAGAGGGAGAACTGTGAGAGAAGGAGGGAGGGAGAGAGTGAGGAGGAGAGAGAGAGAGTGCAGAGAACGAGAGAGAGAGAGAAAACTGAGAGAGAGAGAGGGAAAGAGAGAGAACAGAGTTAGAGAGAGAGAATGAGATACAGAGGAAATGGGGAGGGGGAGAGATCGGAGAGAGAGGTGCTCGAGGTGGCAGAGTGCAGAGGCGATCGGCCGGGGTGAGCCCAGGGGCAGCTTCACCGGCGATGGGTACGGGTTGAATTTTGAGGAGGAGCTCGGTGGATGGTGGTCGAAGGTGGTGGAACAGCCGGTCGTGGCTCGAGGGAGGGATCGGTGTAGGGAGGAGAGATGATGGAGGTCGAAGTGAGGGAACTGAAAGGGAAAGAGGTGCTTGGTCGAGGGGGTTGTTGGTGACGTGGAGGAGGTCGTCGCCGGTGATGGGTGAGCTTGAAGGGAAGAGACGTGGGAGGGCTCGGTTGGGTGCAGAGCGAGAATGGAGGAAGAAGGAGAACGAAGGAGAGAGAAAACGAGATGAGGAAGAGGGTGTGAGGGTAACGTCTCAGCGAACGTGGGCGCGAGCGCGGCGGAGGCGTCGGCGAAGGAAGTGGGTCGCGAAGGGAAACGTGCGCGGGAAAGGAGGAAGGAGCCGTTGGTGAGGGAGAAAGAATAGGAGCGGGTCGGGTGTGAGCAGAAGTGAGTGGGCCGGGCCGCGACAAGGAATTCCCTTTAAATTAAAAGGGTTGAGAAGTTGGGCTGTAAAGGAGTGGGCCGGAGGAATAATTTAAACGTTTAAATTCTTGGAAAAGAAGAGTGTAGGCTGAGAGAATTTGATTAATTAACAATATAGAAAGGAGTGGGCTGAGAGCTGGGCTCGGCCAGAAATACAAAGACGAAATTGTAATAGGAAAAGAATGAAATAAGCTGGGGAAAGAGTGGGTTAAGGCAGAATTGAAGTGTGCAGGGCCAGGTGGGCTGCAGAAATAAAAAGAGTTATAGAGGAAAATGTTGTTGGGCTGGGTCCTTTAAAAAGAAAAGGGGTTTTGAAAAATAAAATAAAATATAATAATAAATTTATAAATAAAATAAATAAAATTAAAAATAAATAATTCATAATTAAGAATAAATAGAATTCTCAGGTAACAGAATACAAATTTTGGTATAAAAGGGCTGGGTATTATATCATACCACCCTTACAAAAATTTCGTCCTCGAAATTTAAAATAAACGATACGTTATACAAACATAGGCAAAAGCAATTATATTGCAACTATCCTATAATGCTTTACTTGAAATAGGCAGATAACGAAATTTGAAAGTTTATATATGTAAGAACAACATACAAAGGCATAAGTCTAAGTAAATACACGACAGGAAAAACTACAAAAGCAACCTATATGTATATAAGAATAGCAATAACAACAATAATGAACAGTGATATTCGAGACATACTTAACAAAATCGAAACTCAATTATATGCACATGTAGGTATATCAAAAGTAAAACATCAGAAATAGTAAGTATAAGGCACAAACATTGATAATAGTAACCATAGGCACAATACTCGAAAATAAAGTAACGAGAATAAAGTAGTGAAAAATTAAACGGTAGGTTAAAACATTTTAGGATAATGTATCTATAAAATGGGTTTAAAATAATTTAGAAAACTTGTATAGTGAAATTAAGGAACATGTAACGAAAGTATGCGCGGTGTAAGGTTGCGCTACTGAAAAATGAGAATACTAATAAAGTACTTAAAAATACATAAAACGGAGTAATCGATAACACGTACTCTTTGATAAATACAAAATACTGAAAACTAAATTTTTGAATAACAATGTCCCTAAATATAGTTAGGGCAACAGGAAAAAAAAACACAAAGGGGTATAGATGAAGGGTGGAAGGTGAACCTCAAAATCGGGTGTGGTACTTGTTAATCTGAGCGAGGGTCGAATCAGCACGAGATGTAGGTGTGGACAGATCTTGGTAGGAAAATAATGTTATAGAAGAAATAAGCGAGCAACAAGTGAACTAAGAAGATTAAAAGATTTGCAGACTCAACAATTTATTTTCTTCCAGAAGATTTTAAACAAAGCATTTTCAAAGGCAAGGAGTGGTCCTAAACTATACACAGTTTTATTTGGTCGGAAAAGACAACATCTAAAAGAAATCCCGTCAGTCGCGGTTATGGAGATTCAGCAGGTTACGGTAGGCTCGCGCGCTCAGGTAGGGGCGTCCATTTCCATAGCGCCTCGCAGGTATCGCTATTGGAAGTTCTTCCACCACAGGATCTTGATCTTCTGGTTCTTCTTCCTCGGATAGAGCTTCTTCGTCGAGATCTGATTCCATGTGATCCTCTCCTTCTGGGTTCTCTTCCATGGGGTCTTCCTCCACTGGATTTTCTTCTATCGGATCTTCCTCGGGATCTTCCTCTATTGGGTCTTCCTCTATAGGGTTCTCTTCAAGATCTCCTTCTTCTTCGTCGGAATCAGCTATCATGTCAAACTCTGGGGTGGCTGCTCCTTCGCCCTCTGGATCGTGGTTTCCGAAATTGACTTGGGGACCGTCGATCTCATCGTCAGAACTCATCAGCGTGCGGTCTAAGGAAACGCAAGATTGTGCATCCTCGTCTAGATGCGGCGCCGCTCCGGGATGGGCCATGGCCTGAAAAGAAAGTGTCATGATTAAACAACGGAACACATCAAGAAAAATAGTTAAGTGTACGAGGTATAGAAAGATATGCGGTGGCAGGAATTTTAAAAGAATCAAGATTAAAATGTTGTGCTAATGAATATTATGAACAAAGGAAATGACAAGAGAATGATGCATATATTATGATTCAAATTTTATTTCATTCAATTAAAAGTTCGACGGATACAAAGGTTCAAACGGAAAGAAATGTTTATAAGAGGATGACAATATAATACTGAAATTGGAAAACATAAAAATTCTTCTTTGATTGCTAGACTGCTGCATCATCGTTACGCGAGTTGAATCCTGTGTTGGGTCTGCTTTATTCTCAAAGTTCGAACTACGCGATAATCCTCATTTGGCAGAAGTGGGGAGTGTGGACGAGTCTCCTCCCTGTAGCTCTTTCATTTCTGGGCAGCCGTTGATGAGATGTTTGTTGGAACCGCATATCAGACATTTCCCTTGGGCACGGCGACAATCCCTCTGAAGATGTCCTGGTCTCCTACAGTACCCACAACATGGAATCTTCTGCTGCTTCTGCCGCGGAGAAACAAATTGGCGCTTCATCCTCCTCTCTTTTCCTCGTCTAACGGGGATCCCTTTATGATTTGAGACTCCCGCTGGTGCCTGATTCACCTGTCTTCTCAGTCCTTCAGCCAACAAGTCGTTTGTTCGCTCCTGGGCTTCCTTTAAACCTTGCAGTACACTCAGAATCTCAACAGTCTGCTTCTGGGGAGTGGAGATAGAGGAAGAGTCGTTGAAAGACATGATCCTGAAACAACAATTTTGAAGATGATATAAGGCACAAGCCATAAGATTCAAATATAATAAGGATTGGACAAGGATTCAAAAATACCAGATGTGATGAAACTTATTACAAGCGGAAAAATCAACTGTATGACTCCAAGTCGCCTAAACAAAGTATGGTAGTGTAATCGTGATGTAGTTCACCTGAAACCCTAGTGAATGGATAGCTGAACACACGATGTGAATATGGATCAAGAATGACAAGTTTACAACCTAGACCAAGGAATGTCTTGGATTGTCAAGCTATACACGGAAAACTGCAATCCCAATCGAAGCAAAACCTAGCTCTGATACCAACTAAACCATGTCACGCCCCGCTTCCCAAAATACGGAATACGAGGGGTAGACAAGGCCAGCCATGCTCCTACGGTCAAGGAAATGTCCTGCCGTGTCACACTTCGGCTTCTAGTTTTTCATGGTAAACAGTAAGTGATGCGCAGGTAATGAGAAATGCAGTAACTGAAAGAACCAATAATATAAACTAACCTGAAGTGGAACAAAATTGTGTAGTTCGGAAGGGCAAGTCAAGAAGTCTGTGATGCACGTCTAGTTCTGGTCCGGGCTAAATCTTCTCCTCACACTTAGCATGCATACTCAGGTCGTCAGAGCGACACAATAGCAATGTAATATGTATAAAATCAAGTAACAGTTCTAACAGTGGTAATAGATGTGAATAACGGTAAATCAATGACAGCATGAATATGAATGTGCAGTAATCAATGCAGCGGAACAGTAAAGCAGTAGAACGATATGTCACGTAGGTCAACACCGTATATAAAGAATATAAATGCCAGTATCCCTATCAGTCTCTAAGTCTCACTGTACAGGTCACTAAGCCTATTGTCAGTCCAAGTGTGAGAGTCAACCACTCGCGAGTGTCCTCCGCCCAAGGGTAGAACCCAAGGGCAAGGGACCACGGGCCCAACATGTAACATGTATATCACGGTGTATATCACATACCCTGTAAATCTCCATATATCTCCCTAAATATATAAGCCGGCATGGGACTCCCGAGATTCTGTTGAACTCACACTTAAACTACCCCACACCCCGTGGTCTACATCAAACGCTAACCGCAACCCTAAATACTAATCGATCCGTGACAAGTCTGCGCGAGAACTGGAGGCGAGACCTCCATCAAGCACGTCCCGAATAATACCTAAGATAAATGGCAGTGTCGGATGCCTTATCTGTGACACCCGTGCAAGCGCTTCCATAAGTGTCCCATACCACTTATAGTCACACGTACACGCATCCCACAGACGTCGACAATGCAATAGAATAATAGGGTCACTGATTGTGTACAAGTACGTATCACTTTCACTTATTCACGGATACACGAACACTGACGTACTTGCCACAATCATCACTAAAATCTAACACTGGGTAAATGCACGATATCACTAGGTTATCACTACAATGATATGAGTATGATATGATACGTAAACAGTATGTGAAGCACGATCAAGATGTCATAAAAACAGTATTCTATTACTTGCACAATTTATTTTGAAACGTACGTATATAATTTAGCGAAATGATAAACAGGTAGTAATTAGTATGTTCAGTTATCTATCCATCTAATTTAGTTTCAAGCCAATCGGGTTCCAGGATCATTAGTTATAACCATTTCATTTTAAGCGCTCGCGGCTGGAAATCCGGTTTCAGAATCAGAAGTCCGTTTCGCAACGCATTTTAATCCCAGTTGGGATCAGATTTTAGCGACGCTACAGCTGGATGAATTCTAGGGTTTTCAGTAAGGTTTTCAACACAATAGACGGATCTTCAATCGCATCTGCACATCAGGAGATATACAATGTTTAACCCTAATATGTCTATTCTGATTCTGTTGGGACTGTTATGCGTCCCGATCTTTTAAATTGCAGATTAAATAACAAATGATAACAAAACAGAATGAAACCACTTGTGTTGTCTAGATAACAGGTTTGCCTACAATGAACAGTGGAGTTCCACAACCTACGAGTTAAGTAAATCCTGTGGTACCCATTACGGAACAGCAACCAACAACTGGAGTCGCTCTGGACTGCAGTCCAGAGCCGCACTCCGATCCAAATATCATCATGGTTTGAGTACAGGAATATCTGGAAACTGGTATAGAGTTAAATTTCGTCGAGTTGGCTTCGATTTGAGCCCTCGAACGCACCATTCTAGTGTGTATATGATTTATGGTGAATTTAACGATTTTCAGGTACAATAAAATTTCAGTTTTACGATTAAACATGGGGGTAGTCGTTTTAATCTTTAATGGTCATATTTTCCAGCGAAACTTGCACACGTTATCCATCCCTACAAGGGCCAATGCAATATATCCAGTTCCGTCAAATGTGATAATGATTTTCTAAGAGGACAAGCATCGAACAGTTTTGTTGCAATATTTAACATAAGACAAAACATGGGATATATATACGATTTTAATTTGTAAACTATTAATAAATAGCATGTAGCAAGTGGGGACTTGCCTGGACACAAAGAATTGATAGCACGGCAGCGAAGACAGTAGTGACACGTCCCGGCACGTAGTGGCAGACGTGCGACGAGTCTCGTCAAAGCTTGGGTTTGGTTCGAGCTTGGAGATGTGTTGTTGCGCGCTCAGGCTGTGTCGGGGCTGGGGATCGTTGATGCCATTGAGGCCTATGGAGAGCAAGATGGGAGTGAGACGGTTTAGAGAGAAGAGAGAGAATCAAATAGAGAGAGAGAGAGTGTGTGTTAGAAAGAGAGAGGGAGAGAGAGAGAGAGATAACTGAGAGAGAGAGGGAGAGAGAGGGAGTGAGGAGGAGAGAGAAAGAGTGCAGAGAACGAGAAAGAGAGAGAAAACTGAGAGAGAGAGAGAGGGAAAGAGAGAGAACAGAGTTAGAGAGAGAGAATGAGATACAGAGGAAATGGGGAGGGGGAAAGATCGGAGAGAGAGGTGCTCGAGGTGGCAGAGTGCAAAGGCGATCGGCCGGGGTGAGCCCAGGGGCAGCTTCACCGGCGATTGGTACGGGTTGAATTTTGAGGAGGAGCTCGGTGGATGGTGGTCGAAGGTGGTGGAACAGCCGGTCGTGGCTCGAGGGAGGGATCGGTGTAGGGAGGAGAGATGATGGAGGTCGAAGTGAGGGAACTGAAGGGGAAAGAGGTGCTTGGTCGAGCGGGTTGTTGGCGACGTGGAGGAGGTCGTCGCCGGTGATAGGTGAGCTTGAAAGGAAGAGACGTGGAAGGGCTCGGTTGGGTGCAGAGCGAGAAAGGAGGAAGAAGGAGAACGAGGGAGAGAGAAAACGAGATGAGGAAGAGGGTGTGAGGGTAACGTCTCAGCGAACGTGGGCGCGAGCGCGGCGGAGGCGTCGGTGAAGGAAGTGGGTCGCGAAGGGAAACGTGCGCGGGAAAAGAGGAAGGAGCCGTTGGTGAGGGAGAAAGAATAGGAGCGGGTCGGGTCGGGTTGCTGAGCGGGTCGGGTGTGAGCAGAAGTGAGTGGGCCGGGCCGCGACAAGGAATTCCCTTTAAATTAAAAGGGTTGAGAAGTTGGGCTGTAAAGGAGTGGGCCGGAGGAATAATTTAAACGTTTAAATTCTTGGAAAAGAAGAGTGTGGGCTGAGGGAATTTGATTAATTAACAATATAGAAAGGAGTGGGCTGAGAGCTGGGCTCGGCCAGAAATACAAAGAAGAAATTGTAATAGGAAAAGAATGAAATAAGCTGGGGAAAGAGTGGGTTAAGGCAGAATTGAAGTGTGCAGGGCCAGGTGGGCTGCAGAAATAAAAAGAGTTATAGAGGAAATTGTTGTTGGGCTGGGTCCTTTAAAAAGAAAAGGGGTTTTGAAAAATAAAATAAAATATAATAATAAATTTATAAATAAAATTAAAAATAAATAATTCATAATTAAGAATAAATAGAATTCTAAGGTAACAGAATACAAAATTTGGTATAAAAGGGCTAAGTATTACAGGTATAGTGCTCACGCGAACCCTCTCCTCGTCAGTCTTAGGAGACATCTTCTTAGAGAGGGTAATTCCGTGCAATGCGGGTATGTTACCGCGCTTGGAATCCTCCATACTAAATCTCTTTAGTACGGTCTTTATGTACCTGGACTGCGAAAGTCCCAGTAGTCTCTTGGATCTATCTCTGTAGATCTTGATTCCCAGAATGTACGAGGCATCACCTAGGTCATTCATGGAGAACCGTTGTGACAAAAATAGCTTGACCGATTGTAGCATAGGAATGTCATTTCCTATCAAAATAATGTCATCCACGTACAAGACTAGGAATACGACAGTTCGTCCTACAATTTTCTTATAGGCACAAGGTTCATCTTCGTTCTTGATGAAATCAAGTTCCTTGATTACCTCATCAAAACAGATGTTCCAGCTCCGCGATGCCTGCTTTAATCCATAAATGGATTTAAGCAACTTACACACCTTCCCACTGCTCCCACTGTCTACGAAACCTTCTGGCTGATCCATGTAAACGCACTCTTCCAAACAGCCGTTTAGAAAAGCCGTTTTAACGTCCATCTGCCAGATTTCATAGTCATGGAAGGCAGCAATGGCAAGTAGGATCCGAATGGATTTGAGCATAGCCACCGGAGAAAAAGTTTCGTCATAGTCCACACCAGGTCTCTGACGAAAACCTTTTGCAACGAGTCTAGCCTTATAGGTTTCTACCTGCCCATCTACACCAAGTTTCCTTTTGTAGATCCATTTGCATCCAACGGGTTTTACCCCAGGTGGGGCAATATCTAAGGTCCACACTTTATTGGTGTACATGGACTCCATTTCGGATTGCATTGCTTCCAGCCACTTATCAGAGTCCCTACTGATAATGGCCAGCCTGAAACTGGTAGGGTCATCTTCTTCCAAGATGCAATCCTCTCGATCCCTGTCTAAGAGAAAACCGCAGTATCTCTCAGGCGGATGAGAAATCCTACCAGATCTGCGGAGTGGCTGAGGTTCGTCTGGGGTTATTGAATCCAGTGGTTCCTCCAAATTTTCAGTTACATTTTGTGGTCGCTGAATTTCTTCCAGTTCTACCGAACTCCCACTAGTTTCTTTTGCAAGAAACTCCCTTTCTAAAAAGGTAGCGTGGCGAGATACAAACACCTTCTGTTCCTCAGTGTGGTAGAACAGATATCCTAGTGAGTCTTTAGGATATCCCACAAATTTACACAGAACTGACCATGCCTCTAGCTTGTCTGGTTTCTGTGTTTTCACAGACAACCCCATATCTTAAATCGCTTAAGATACGGATTTCTTCCACTCCATATTTCATATAGAGTCTTAGGCATTGATTTGGATGGAACGTAATTCAGTAGTTATGCCGCTGTCTGAAGCGCATGTCCCCAAAATGAAAGAGGCAACTCGGCACTACTCATCATGGAGCGAACCATATCCAATAAGGTAGGATTCCTTCGTTCCGATACACCGTTGTGCTGTGGCGTATAAGAAGGAGTAAGCTGAGAGAGAATAACATTCTCTTTTAAGTAATCTACGAATTCCGTGCTTAAATACTCCCCTCCTCTATCAGACCGGAGGATCTTGATACTTTTGCCAGTCTGGTTCTCTACTTCGTTTCAGAATTCCTTGAATTTCTCAAAAACTTCAGATTTGTGTTTCATAAGATACACATATCCGAATCTAGAGAGATCGTCAGTGAATGTGATGAAGTACGAGAACCCACCCCTTGCACGTATAGACATCGGACCACATACATCACTGTGTATGAGTCCCAAGAGCTCTGTTGCTCTTTCTCCATGTTCGGTGAACGGAGATTTGGTCATCTTCCCTTTGAGACAAGACTGACAAGTTTCATAAGATGAAAACTCGAACGTATTCAAGAGTCCATCTTTATGCAACTTACTTAGTCTTTTCTCTCCGATATGACCAAGTCTACAATGCCACAAGTAGGATTCATTCGTATCTGAATTCTTCCTCTTGCGTGTGTTTTGTACATTGAGAACTGTATTCCGATTTAGAACGTAGATACCATTACACAGTGTACCTTCTGCAACCAGTACCTTATGAAGGTAAATGTTCATGATATTTCTATCAAGAACAAAGTTATATCCATCTTTATCGAGTAAAGAAACTAATATGATGTTGCAAACCATGGAAGGTACATAGTAGCAATCGTTCAAAATCATAGCATTGCCATTTGGCAACACTAGGTGATATTCACCGACGGCTGCAGCATTAACTCGTGCTCCGTTCGCTACTCTGAGCGACATATCACCAGGTACAACTTTTCTACTTTTTCTCAGCCCCTGCAATAAATTACAGATATGAGATCTTGATCCGGTATCAAGTACCCAGGAGGTAGGGCTGACCGTAAAGCAGTTCTCAATTACAAGAACACCTGAAGTAGATGCAAAACCATGCTTTTTCTTCAACCGGGTATCCTTGGAATCCATATAATCCTCTTTCCCTTACTCATACTTATGACTGTTGTCACAAGTTAGAGCCGAACCAACGTTCCCCAGCCCCGAATAAGAATTCGGATCGGTCAAGCGATACATTTTATTATCTTGATTAGGGCGTGAAATGGTTGCTACCTGGAGAGAGAGAAAAGAAACACTCAGCGTGCGCTCTTGCAAGATTAGATTGGTTTTTTAGTTTATCTAATCAGGATGGCTCCCACTGTTTTCTCAAATTCTTCTTAAAACCTTTTAAAAGAAGAACTAGTCAGGATTAATCGCACGTCACAATACTTGCTTAACCTTTCAGCCAGGCTAGTGTTGGTACTTCGAGGGAGGTTTTCCAACGCTTTCGCGAAGTTCCTTAATTAAGTAACCTCTTTTCCCTGGAAGCGTAGCCCCGCTAACACCGTTCTAGACACCTACTTGGTTTATAGCATTGATTGTTAAGTGAAATAATCTCCCGAGAGTAATCCAACTCATCAGTGGGATCGGGATCCAACTATCATTGTATGATGACCTAGATGGAATCCACTCTAGTCACCACACTCCATAAGGTATGCTAAATCTGCAAGTTTCAGTTTCTTTAGAAACTCCCGATGTGTATTTTTGCCCCTAGGACCCAAGTGACCTTGACGGAGTCAACAAATCAAAGAGTCCTAGTCAAGTTCAACCCGTCATTATCTGGATTGCATTAAACCCACCCGCATAACCCTTAACGGAGTCAACAAGGTTATACGACTGTCCTAACCAATCCCATATACTGCTACAAACAAGCAGCACTCAGCTACCGTACACTACGCCTTGACGGAGTCAACAAACGCAGCACGAATACTAAGTGTTACTTGTAAGAAATGACGGAGGGCTACGGCTGGGTTTTTGGCAAAAAATCCGTTAACGTAGTGAACTTGATATCGTTGAAGGAACCTGATAATCTTTTTGAAAATATAGTGGCGAAAACCTTTGCTAAAGAGGTCACTCCCTGTGAAGGGATCTCGGCTCTTTCCTCGTCGAATGAGGTGCAGGATATTCTAAGCTGAATACCTTGATGCAAAGCAAGAATAATCGACTATAGTGAAGTTATTACCCTGACACAAACTTTTTGTCCAAGGGGTCACTCCCGATAAAGGGATCTCGGCCCTTGCCTCGTCGAATGAGGTGCTGGGCATTCATAACCGAATACCTCTGTGCAAAACAAAAGTGAACGTCCTTACAATAACAGCTTTTTGAAAATTGTTCCAACAACGTCTTTTAGGTTTATTTTCTTGCATTAATTTAATGCGTCCCATCAATTAATCCTACCATTGCAGAAAACAACGAAAATATGGCGTACGCTTATGCCATCCGCATTCGCCACGGGGTCCCGTCATCACCCGTTAGGTTACTTAACTAACGACAGAGCGGGGGCTGGACTAGCGCGGATGCAAAACATAAGCAACGCTTAAATAGATATCATATATAGATATATACACATTCGTGAGTAGGAACCTGCAACGAAAGACAGATTACACGGTCGCGATGAATAGCCAAATACCCCACCCTAGACCCCTACGGGTGCGGCAAACTACCCGCCAAATACCCGAAGTGAAGCAACCTCCCTCAACAACGTGAGTAGGCCACTCGGCACTTCGAGGTACCCGATAGTTTGTGCACCCCTCCTTGGGTCTATCCTAGGAGCAAAAACAGTAAAAAGAAATTATATAATGGTGGCTACAACCTCATCCCGGATATGCGGCCATACAAATAATATTACATCAATTTACATATTACATGAATTGAAAGATAAAGAAAACTCTCATCTCACAACCCCCGGCTATTCATCCGCGACAATCCAATGAATTCATATACACAAACCATCAACATTACAGATCACAGATATGTATAACCCCCACTAATCGACGTATAGCGATTAGCAGACGTTCAATACATGTATCACACCACAGATATAACCCATTAGCCAAAGTCTACAGAAAATCGATCAAAATACGGATTTGTAACCACCCAAAAACAATTTTTGTTCTCTGGAAATTCTGGGCAGAAACCAACCATCCTAAAAATCCTAAAACACCATCATAAGAACACTGCAAGAAGTTTGACCCACGGCCGAGTCAACTCGGCCGCGGATCCGCGGCAAGAGCATGCTCTTGCCGCAGTTCCGCGGCAAGTTAAGCGACTCACTGGATCAAATTTCTTCCCTGTTCTGTAAAAACCCTGAGCCGATTTTTAGTATGTGATTTATTATTTTTTTGAACAGATCTAAAAATCGGCAGAAAGTTAACCTTTTGTGTGTGTTTTGCGGGTTTTTTCTCCGATCGAAATTCTAGATACTTTGCTAACATGCTAGTGTGTGTTAAGCTAGGCTCTGATACCACTGTTAGGTCTATGTTACCTCTCCCGGTTCTTTCGGGGTTGCGGAAACGGTGAAAAACAATTTTTAGGGTTTTGGTAATATGGACTAGAAAACCCGGATCTTTGCTAAACAACACACTAGCAACAACTACGAGTTTTAGCTACTCGGTTAGGGGGTTATACCAAGTCTTGAAGTCCTTCTCTTCTTGTTGTTCTCCTCCTTGCTTGCTCCTTGTGGTAGTTTGAACAGCTCCTCCTCCTCGTCTCCTCTTTGTCGAAGATAGATCCACCCGAGGGCCTCGAACTTGAGCTCCTACCTCAACCTTGAGGTAACTAAAGTATTAGGCTTGCTAAACCTTCAACCTTAAGATGAGTAGAGATGAGTTTTGGTGTTTTATCTTGAAGGCAAATGGTTCTCAACTCATGAGAGGGATTTTGCCTTGAGAGAGAGGAAGAAGATGAGAGCAATGGATGAGAGAGAAGATGCAAGTGAGAATGATACCATTTTTACAACCATGCTCTCATATTTTAGAAAATGATAATAATAATAATAATTAACAATTTGTGATGGTGAGTTGATGAATGACCATTATCATTTCATTCATTAAATGCTTTTGCAAAGAATAAGATGCATCTTTGAAAACAAATGATGATGGTCAACAAGTCCACTTTGGTCAACCGGTCAACAAAATCAACAAGTCAACAAAAGTCAAGAATTCAACTCAACCATGGCACAATAATTGTTAACTAATATTATTAATCATATTTTCTATTCTCATTAAGGTTTGGAAAAAAACAACAGTCAACTGTGCATACATACCCGTACCATAACCCTAATGAGAACCCTCTGCCTCTGTCTCAGTCAACTGTGCATACACACCCGCATCCGTGTTCCGAGGAACACGAATACAATGAGATAAAAAAAATCCCAAAACATATACTAGGATCTGGCTTAAACCAAAGCCCGCTAGTAATAACTGTCCGGACACCAAACGTGCACAAGTGCACGGATGTGAACGAACCCCGTCGCAAAACCATGCGATCTCTACTCTGTTTTGCCCAAAAGCGAATAACCCTCTGTGTGGAACTCTAAACACTTGACACTACGCTGACAGTGGGGTTAACCACAGACCGCAAGCGGCACTAGCTGTACGTAACGGTCCCCAGGTAGATGCCGATAAGAAGACTGATGAGGTGAACCCATCCGAACTCCTACTGAGCCTGTATGTGACAATCTCCGTACAGTCCGGTCTGTTCGTCTAAGAGTAACACATGGCGGGTTTAGGGGTGGCAAACATCAGTCCCCTAATAGCGGTACAAGTCATGTCGGAGTGTAGCCCAAAACACCCTGAGAAACTACTGGTAACACTACCAGCAAATCTCGCTTGCCCTGGCCAGGGACGACTATGTGTAATGGCTCTCCTAGACACAGCGCGATATCAACTCCCAATACTGGGAGAGATGAATCCTGTCTAACCGTCACTGCCTCCAAGTGCTTTCGGACTGCTCCCAAGTACTACCTGTTTGCATGACTCAGTAGAGCCGTGGTAGGGTAGTAATCAAAGAACAGTGGGAACACACTCGAGGCGAAGTGACGGTGTCAAGTCAGCGGAATAAGCTGTACTCATGTCGCCTGGGAACTGTTAACTGACGATAGGTATAATACCAACCAACAGTTCCCGACGAGTCCTGTCCAGTGTACTCGTAACCTAACGAGCACCTGCATACTATCTCCAGTACGATGTACTGATGGCTGTGAGACAAACCATCTCTCATGCTGGGAAGAGAAGCATATGCACCAGTCTACTCTGGAGTATCGATGCTCTGTCTCGATAATCCTACGACTAGAGACCAGAATAAGGATGTGCTTATAGACTACCCAGCCCCCACGAGTATGATCGCCATCACAACGCCGGTAGTCAAGCAAAGATCCTAAGGGCTCCATCAATATGTTTTAGCGATATGTTAAAAGAAACATATACACATATTAAGATAGAAACAAACCAAGTAGCATACTACTATATCGAGCAAGACTGTCGTAAAACCGTATATATATCCCAACCTTCCAAAATGTATTATACAAACTATTACTATACAATAATGGCCTCTAGGGCATACATATCTAACAATACTGACTGCTGAGATCAGGTTCATACGATTTCAGCAAGGGTTAGATCCGGAGATCTCAGCTGCCTTAGCTACAGGGGATTTCCCAACTTATGAACTGGCCCTAAAAGCTTCCCATCGATATGAGACAGTGGTGAAGATGAAGGGTAGACTCCAATCTGCCGGGATGAAGTGCCCTGCCACTCAGATGACAGGAGGAGCCTCTTCAAGGCCATCATTTATGCCTAGGAGACCGGGAGTACCAATCAACTGACCCAGCACAGCCTTATGCACCTACTGCAGGAGGGATGGACACCTAGTGAAGGACTGTCGGCATGCAAATCGCCTTTACTTAGTCTACGGCTCAACCACATATGATATTGGGTCTTTTCCTCGTAGAGTCAATCCAAATGCTGCACCCAGACCAGCAATTACTTATCAGCAGCGACCAGTCATCCAGGCACCTGCTCCACGACTAGCTCTCCCAGCTCCACCACCTCGTGGACAGGCTGCACCTCCTCCTCGTCTGTTCCATCAAGCTCAAAGTAACTTACCTCAAAGACAACGGAACGGACAGAGGAATGCTCCTCCAGCAAGGAGGAATGTACCGATGCGACAGGCTTTCACAATGAATGTGGAAGTAGCTGAAGCCACTGGCCAAGTCATTACTGGTAACCTTTCAATTTTCAAAATTGTTCAATACTTTCTATACCCATATATTTTTCCTATACCTAAACCTATCCCACATAACTTAGGTACGATCTTAGTTGCCTCACTTTCTGCACTAGCACTCTTCGATACTGGAGCATCTCATTGCTTTATGTCACAACGGTTCGTCCGAACTCATGCGATTCCAGTCAAACCTCTCGTATCCAGCTGGAATGTCAATTCAGGGAAACATCATTCTAAAGACAATAATGGGATACGATCTGTGTCCAGTGGTCGTCTGCAGTAGAGAATTCCATGCCGACTTCAAGGTGCTGGACATTCCGAATTTTGATGTCGTTTTGGGTATGGATTGGCTCGGAACTTTTTACGCTACCATCGACTGTCGTCAAAGGAGGGTAGTGTTCGAGATTCCAGACCATCCGGTCTTTTATTTCAAAACTGGAGACTGTACCCTGGAACCAAACACATACAAGGAAAAACCGAAGAAGGCAGTGATTGCAACACTTCAAGCGGAGGATGGATCGAAGCCAGAGGTAGTTCGATAGTTCTACGTTGTATTTCCTGAAAACATATCAGAGTTGACTCCCGATCGAGCTCTTGAATTCAGCATTGATTTAATACCTGGAGCACAACCGATGATCAAAGCACCATATCGGTTAGCCCTGAAGGTTTGAAGGACGTATGTACTCAGTTGGACGAATTATTGACTAAAGGATGGATTCGTCCCAGCACTTCAAGTTGGGGATTGCCAGTTCTACTTGTGAAGAAGAAGGAAGGTTCGTATCGAATGTGCATGGATTATAGTGCTCTGAACGAAGTAACTATAAAGAACAAGTATCCACTTTCGCGCATCGACGACCTATTCGATCAGCTAAGTGGATCTTGCATTTTCTCCAAGTTAGATCTTTGCTCGGGTTATCATCAGGTGAAGGTCAAAGAATCTGATATCCATAAAACGGCATTCAGAACTCGCTATGGACATTACAAATTTCTTGTGATGCCATTTGGAGCGACCAACGCACCAGCTATATTCATGAACCTAATGAATCAAGTTTTCCGCGAGTACCTAGACATGTTTGTTGTCATCTTCATAGACGACATCCTGGTGTATTCTAAGAGTCGGAAAGAACAAGTCGAACACCTACGAATTGTCCTGGAGACTTTACGACTGCATCAACTCTATGCCAAGTACAGCAAGTGCGAGTTTTGGCTAGATCAAGTCGGTTTTCTCGGACTTATTGTTTCTGGCGATGGAATCTCTGTAGATCTAGCTAAAGTATCAGCAGTAAGCGAATGGCCGACACCGAAGTCAGTGAAGGACATTCGAAGTTTCTTGGTATTAGCAGGATATTACAGAAGGTTTATTGAATGATTTTCGAAGATTACAACACCCCTGACCAAGCTCACACGTAAAGATGAAGAATTTGTGTGGTCAGAAGCATGCGAATGAGCTTTCGTAGAACTCAAGTCAAGATTGACATCAGCACCTATCCTTGTCATACCGAACCAATCTGGAGGTTTTGAAGTGCATTGTGATGCATCCGGTAAGGGATTATGATGTGTTCTACATCAGCACGGTAAAGTTGTAGCTTATGCATCAAGACAGCCGAAGATTCATGAGCGCAATTATCTGACGCATGATTTGGAGTTGGCGGCCGTAATCTTTGCACTCAAGATTTGGCACCATTATATTCTTGGTGAATGAGTGGACATATACACAGATCATAAGAGTCTGAAATATGTGTTTGCTCAGAAAGAGTTGAATATGCGGCAGAGAAGATGGTTAGAACTTATGGTAGACTTCGACATCAACCTACAATATCATCTAAGGAAGGTGATTGTATTACCTGATGCACTTAGTCGCCAACCATTAGCATTGAACCTCATCGCACAGTGGAAGCTTCAACAAGATTTACATCATATGGAGATAGAAGTGGTCATGCCAGGTAACACTTCAAGTTTGATGAACTTACAAGTTCAATCTACCATTGTCAATCAGATCAAAGCAGCTCAGAGTAACCGATGCTAAGTTGCAAAAGATCAAAGAACAAGTAGAAAGTGGACTTCGAACAGACTTCATCTTCCATGAAGATGGATCTTTGAGATACGGCAGTAGGTTGTGTGTACCAAAAGGTTCTGTACGAGACGAGTTGATGAAAGAAGCTCACAGCTCTCCTTATTCAGTACACCCTGAAGGCACAAAGATATATAAAGATCTGCGTCAAAATTACTGGTGGCATGGAATAAAGCGTGAAGTAGCCAGAAATGTCGCTAAATGCTTGGTGTGTCAACAAATAAAGGTTGAACATCACAGGTCAACTTGTTTACTTCAACCGTTACCTAACCCAGAATGGAATTGGCAACACATCACTATGGATTTCGTGACTGCACTTCCTCGCAGCACGAAAGGTAACGATGCGGTATGGGTTATTGTGGATCGACTCACAAAGTTGGCTCACTTCATCCTATTTCGAATTGGCCAATCTACTGAGACACTAGCAAAGAAGTACATGGAGGTAAGAATCTAAGTAAGATTTAAACTCTTCAATGCGTACTATTTTTGATACCCATGAACTCATGCAGGAAATCGTGAGATTACATGGAGTACCGTTTTGCATTGTCTCCGATCGTAACACCAGATTCCGATCACAATTTTAGCAGAGTCTGCAAGCTAGCTTGGGAACAAGTCTGAATTTCAGCACAGCTTACTATCCACAAACAGATGGACAGTCTGAATGAACCATTCAGATACTTGAAGATATGCTAAGAGCGTGTATGCTAGACTTCGGAGGATCGTGGGAAGATCACCTACATCTTGTGGAGTTTTCATACAACAACAGCTATCAAGTAAGTATAGGAATGACACCATTTGCAGCTCTATATGGAAGGAAGTGTCGATCGCCATTAAGTTGGGATGACATCGGAGATAGAGAACTCCTTGGACCAGAGATGATAGTAGCAACAGTCGATGTAGTTCGCACTATCAGGGAAAGAATGCGCATAACCCAAGATCGACAAAAGCACTAGGCTGATGAAAAGCGCCGTCACTTGGAGTTCCAACCGGAAGATCATGTATTTTTGAAGATATCTCCAAACCGTGGAGTGATTCGTTTTGAAAGACGGGGTAAGCCCAGTCCAAGATATATTGGACCGTTCGACATACTCGAACGAGTCGGAGAAGTGGCTTATCGCTTGGCACTTCCACCTTCATTTGAAGGAGTGCACAATGTATTCCACATATCCCAACTCAGAAGGTATGTGAGTGACCCCGGCCATATTCTTGATCACTCTGAGTGTTAGTTATATGTATGCCCTAGATGCCATTACTGTACATGGGATGTATATTGTAGTGGATGCTTGGACATATGTAGGGAGGACTTTCTTGCTCGACATGATAGTATACTATCTGGTTGCACTTTATCTTAATATGTTGACTTGTATAAGTGATATTGTCTTGCTCTCACATGTTGATAAAGCCCTTAGGATGTGTACTTGACTACCAGGACTATGATGGAGATCATACTAGTGGGGCCAAGGGTAGTCCACAAGTACATCCTATAATTGTTCCTAGTCGTGGGAGTATCGAGACAAGGTATCGATACTCCAGAGTAGACTAGTGTACGCTTCTCGACCCATATGATGGGCAATGGATGATCCCATATCGATTGTTGTTTGACATCAGAGAAGGTATACAGGTGCTTAGTGGAGACTGGGTACACTGCACGGACTCGCCGAGAACTCCTAGATGGTATTATACATATCGTCAGATAGCAGTTCTCTGGTGACACTGGTACAGGTTAGTCTGTCGACCCGAGATCGTCATAGAGTTTTGTGTGATTCCTACTGTGATTTGATTTCACCTTACCACGGTCAAGAGATCGTTCAAAACAGTGGTTTTTGGGTACATTCCCGAGTCATATGGAGGCAATGAGCTATAGGAGGGGATTCGTCTCTACTGGTATTAGGGGTTGATGTTGCGCTATGCTCGATTGACCATAACATGAAATCCCTTGCCAGGGTTGTTGAGATTTACTGGTAAGTGTTATCAGTAGTTTCTCGAATCTTTATGGACCTTGCATCGGCATGACTTATCAGGCTGTTGAGGTCTGATATTATACCACCCCCAAGCTGTGATATGCGACATATCTGACGAAGAGACCGGACTGTACGGTAGTGTTACTGATTGGATTCACAGGAGTATGAGCAGGCTTGCTTATTGATCTTCTGATCGCTCAATACCCGGGTTGCCGTTACGTTTGGCAGAATGCTTGTGGCTTGTGGGTGTTTGATATGATCATCACCTACTGCCGGCGTATTGACGAGTCTTTAGAGTCCTACACAGAAGTTTCCTGGTTCATGCGAAACGAAGTAGGAGCACATATGTGATATGTGCGGGACCGAGATTAATGCGCGTATGTGATACCACGTTCTATTCTCGCGATATGTGATAGAGCCGGGTTATCGGATCAAGTGTTGATTCGATAAGTTGATTCATATAATATTAGTCGGTTATATGTGATATAGCCGGATTATTAAATCAAGTGTTGATTTAATAATTTAATGTATAATTATATATTTGATATATTAATGTGCATTAACTAATATTAGCTCACTTATGATTTCTTTTCTCACTTGATTGTGCACATAGTATATATGTGATATATATTAGTGTACATAGTTTTGTGTCATACTTGATGATACATGATACATGGGTGTATGAGATTTACATCATGCTTGATCTAATGTAGGGTTTATATTTATCTAAGTAATTCAAAAATGGATGGATATTTGGCATGGCTACAAGCTCGTCGAAACTTGTTGAAACATTAACCAAGTCCAACATTTTTGTTTCACTTGTAGATATTTGTTAACCCAACCATTATACTAACTATGGTAAACTCTCTACATAAATTAGTGCATGACACTAACTCACCCACGGTTCATTTTCTCACCTCACTTGAGTTCATTCTCTCATTCTTCACTTGAGCTTCTTCTTCCTCATAAAAAGCTTTCTAGCTTTTGAAAATGGTGAGAAAATATTGTGAGAAAAAGAAAACTAAAGAGAGCCTATTTCCTACTTCATCATATTCTACTATTAGCCATTTAGTTTAGGGTATTTGCTTCACTAAACCCTAATTTAGTGAAGATGTAGCATGAGCTTGAGTCTCCTCGACGTAAATCATTTTCGGCCTCGAAGATTTTGAGCAAGTTTGCATCTTTCACCTTGTGGAGCCTCTCAAGAGTTCGGGAGATTCTTACTCGCAGCGAAGGGACTTCTACACGGAGCATTTAAAGTGAAGGACCGGTCTAATTCCGCATTCACTTAGTTTGCAAAATTGTTTGCATGTTGTTCTGTTTAAAACTCTAGTTAAGATTCTAGGGTTAGGGTTCTTTAGTTTGGCAAAAAAATTTTGAAAACGTCATGGACGATACCTCTTGAAACCTTACTGCCTTGCTAATCAACCCTACACCAAGTTCACTGTACAGCCAGACTTATCCTGTGAGCAACAACCTGTTGAAATTCTGGATAGAAAGATGAAATCACTTAGGAAAAAGGAAATAAACTTGGTTCGAGTGATGTGGAGAAAGGACTCACCAGGAGAATCAACATAGGAACGTGAGGAAGATATGCATGTAAGATACCTTCAATTGTTTATAAACTAGTCCTTAAAATAATTGTAAATTTCGAGGACGAATTTTTTTGTAAGGAGGGTAGAATGTAACAACTCTGTTTCAGTGTACAGAAAATTTGATTAAAAGTTAATGTACAAATGGAGTATTTGCAATCCTATGTACACTATAAGTATTTGAATTGCTTTTGAACAACAAGAAAACACCTGTAGCTCATTGGTAAAGCCTTGCACTGCAGTGACATAGCCCATGTGGTCGAATCCCCCTAACCATATTATTTTTTTGTTGATTTTTCTTTTAATATTTTAGAAGCTCAAAAGTATGCACGTGCACAACACGTAAAATGAAAAGTCACAAAGTAATCAAACACGTGCACTGAGATATACCAAGCGACAGAGACAAATGATATAAATCCAGAGCTCATCTCACCGGATTTGACCGGAGAGATATGAAGGGGAGGCCAGTACCGCCAGGTAAATTCGTCGGGGATGCCCTCAATTTTTAACCCCAGAACTCCTTGGCCTATCCCACTACCCTCATACTGTTTGATTTCTCTGCACATTTCCAGAGAATTAAAAATAGGCATTAATCCACATTTTAATGCACATTTTAATTTTATTCTTCATTAACCCAAACCCTAATTTTCCCTATAAATACTACACTACATTTCCATCCTCCTCATTTAGAAATTCTATACAAAAACTATCTAAAATTTCCAAGTCCAAAGTTATACAAGTGGAGTTAGCAAAGGTCAATGTTCCGGCGATATTTCGAGAAGATTCCGGCGACGAAACGACTTCCTGACGATTCCAATAGCTTTCCCTATCTCTCCTCTTTATTTTTAACCTGTAAGTTCCCACTTTCCCCTTCTCTTCTATTAAAATGAAATCACTTTTCAAAACTAGTCGAAAGTGGAGTTAATCCGACTTCCGATTCCATTTTAACTAAAAACACAATTTTTCTTTAGAACAAATCCACCATCTTTTTTTATATTGTTTAACAAACATAATACAACATTCACAACAAGTTTTATCTCAATTGCAACTTCTATTCATCTTTATGGTAAAATACCATCATGCTACATACGACATTGTTTATTCAATTTTACCGTATTACCTTTAGAAAACTCACGAGGTAATGACCTACCTTATCACAACACACATTTTTGACATTACACGATAACTCTTGGGATATTAGTTTATGGGAAAATACGAGTTTACGATTAAATACCATAAATCATTCAAAAACCGTTTTCTTTAAAAGTGTGTTATTTAATTCCTTGCAATTGCGCGTCTACAACCCATTTTGGGAAACCCCAATCGGGATGGTGCGGGTTATCACACATCCTCGGACCTAGTAGAGCAAGATGCATACCTCCGCAAGGAGTATTCAATCTCGATGGAATTTTAATGCAATTTTTTAGAAAAAAGTGATTTCTATTTAATAAATAAATTCTATTTTTTTTATAAATATTAGATATATATAAATACTATCAAAATATCTACTTTAAATATTATATATATATATATATTCCATGTTTTCTAAATCAAAGGAATCACAAATTTCATGAAACTACATTTACAATTCAATATCATTCCAAGATTACACTAAAATACCATATACAATGAAATCTAGGTTATATCCACTAGAATATTTCACTTTATAAAAATTACAATTATGAAAATCCTAAAGACGATAAATAAATACTTGAGGTTTATTTTGAAAATATATCAAAACTATATTTTTCATAAAACCCTCTCAAGTTATATTAATTTACAATAAAGACCCTAGTAAACATAGGTTTAAGCGGGACCAGTTCTCTTGACCCTCAGGGAGCTGGAGAATATGGGTGCTTGCCTATCTAAGATAGAAAATCTAACAACGGTGTTATCAACACGGTAATTGTCTTGGGAAAAGACACAAATCCTGCCGTCCATGTACAGCAGTTACCGATAACATCAAAACTAATTCAAGACTTCAATTTCTTTTTAAAGTGTTTGACTCTGACGGAGTCTCACGTCTAATATGAAATCAATCTGACTTGAATTCAATTCAAGTATAACTTCAATACAATATGAATCCTTGAATACCATAATACAATCCATATCAACATGAACATGACCGAACTGAACTATGGATATACTATGATTACATGACTATCCATTTATATCCATTCTGTTTGCATGATATCATGGTTTTGGCAAGTCCTCCATCTATATAACAAAAAAATCAATACAAAATACATTACGGGGTTTTTAAAGGGGTAGACTGGTACGGAATGTGTTAGAAGTGGCACGAGATGGTCACTTTAATACACCTAACCTGAATATTCATTGCTGTTGTACCATGGATTAACGGTTTCTTTTGCTCCGTATAGCTTAGTCTCCGGAATAGTGGAACTGCTCTCGTATACACTGGCATATTCTGTACCAAGTTACAAACAACTGCGTTAACAGAACAAAAAATAACATTATGCAGTTATATTCTCTTTTCTGTCTATTCTACTTATCCCTTTCTTTGGGACTTACCGAGCGATTGTTCACTGACGACATTCCTTTTTTCTTTCTTTGGAATGTTTTCAGGTGGATCCGACTCACTGGGGATCGAGCCCAGTATTGAGGACTTGGAGCAGTTTGCCAGCGATCCCGAGCTGTAGGCACTTGTATATACTTTTCATTTCAGTTATGCCATTATTTAGGCATTGCTTTCTATTCCTGTATTTACATTTCCAGTTATACTTGTAAAGAATTGTTAAATAAATAAAAGTTGATGTTCATTTATATTCATGTCTCTTGTGTACATTTTATTTTATATTGCTTAGATAAGCTTAGCGTGTTTACTTCTGAGTAAATACGTCGCGTGACCCATCGCGTCTCCTTACCGTACATCGGGAAGCGGGGCGTGACATGCAATCCTCTCGATCCCCGTCTACGAGAAAACCGTAGTATCTCTCGGGCGGATGAGAAATTCTACTAGATCTGCGGAGTGGATGAGGTTCGTCCAAAACTATTGAATCCTGTTGTTTCACCAAATCTTCAGATGTAATTTGTGGTTCTTTAATTTCTTCCATTTCTACCGTGCCCCCACTAATTTCTTTTGCAAGAAATTCCCTTTCTAAAAAGGTAGCGTGGCGAGCAACAAACACTTTCTGATCCTCTGTGTGGTAGAACAGATATCTTGTCGAATGTTTAGGATATCTCACAAACTTACACAATACAAATCGTGTCTTAAGTTTGTTCGGATTATGAACTTTTACATAGACTGGACAACCGCATATCTTAATAAAATTAGTGTATGGTCTCTTCCCTTCCCATATTTCATATGGAGTGATAGGCACGGATTTGGTTGGAACTCTATTCAATAGATATGCTGCCGACTCTAGCACATATCCCTAGAATGAAAGATGTAACTTAGCATTATTCATCATTGAACGAACCATATTCAATAGGGTTCAATTCCTCCATTCTGACATACCGTTGAGCTGTGGTGTATACGGAGGAGTAAGCTGAAAGAGAATACCATTCTCTTTTAAGTAGTCGAGGAATTCCGTGCTTAAGAACTCCCCTACTCTTTCAGATCGAAGGATTTTGATACTTTTTCCTGTCTGGTTCTCTACTTCGTTTCTTTATTCTTTGAATTTCTTAAAAATTTTAGATTTGTATTTCAAAAGATACACATATCTGAACCTAGAGAGATTGTCAGTGAATGTGATGAAGTATGAGAACCCACTTCTTGCATGTATAAATATTGGATCACATACATCACTGTGTATGAGTTCTAAGAGCTCTGCTGCTCTTTTTCCATGCCCAGTGAACGGAGATTTGGTCATGTTACCTTTGACACAAGATTGACAGGTTTCATAAGATATAAATTCGAATGGATGCAAATATTCATCTTTATACAACTTAGCTAATCTTTTCTCGTTGATATGGCCAAGTCTACAGTACCACAAGTAGATCTCGTTCGTATCTGAACTTTTCCTCTTGCGTGCGTTTTGTACATTAAAAACTGTGTTTTGATTTAGAACATAGATACCATTACACAGTGTACCTTCTGCAACCAATACCTGTTTGAGGTAAATGTTCATGACATTTCTATCTAGAACAAAGTTATATCCATCTTTATTAAGTAAAGAAATTGAAATGATGTTGCAAAACATAGAAGGTACATAGTAGTAGTTGTTCAAAATCATAGTATTGCCGCTTGGTAATACTAGGTGATATTCACCGACGGCAGTAGCATCTACTTATGCTCTGTTCCCTACTCTGAGGGACATATCACCATGTCCAACCATCCTACTTTTTCTCAGTCTCTGCAATAAATTACAAATATGAAATTATGATCCGGTATCTAGTACTCAGGAGGTAGGACTAATCGAAAAACAGTTCTCGATTACAAAAACACCTGAAGGAGACGCAATAGTATGCTTCTTCTGCACCGGGGTCATCAAGGAATTCAAGCAATCATTTTTCCTTTGCTCATGCTCATGACATTTGTCACAAGTCAGAGCCAATCCGACTTTCCCCAGCAACGAATAAGAATTCGGGTCGGTCAATGTCACGCCCCGCTTTCCAGTATACGGGCAGAGGACGCGACCAGGCCGCTACGTATTTACTGTGAAGTAAATACGCTAAGCGTATCTAAGCAATATAAAAATAAACCACAAGAGACAAGATATAATAAAAACAGTAACTTTATTTATTAACATTCTTTTGTACAATGCATGGAAAGTAAATACTACTGATAAAAAGCAATGCCTAAACAATGACATAACAGAAATGAAAAGTACTGAATGGAAAGTGTACAATGATTAGAGCTCGGGGTCTTCACTGAACTGGTCCAAGTCTTCAGTAGTGGGCTCGATCTTTGAAGTGTCCAGATCACCTGACGACATTCAAAGAAGAAAGAAAGAGAACGTCATCAGTGAACAGATCGCTCGGTAAGTCCTAAACATAAGGGAGAAATATAATAGACAGAATAAGAAGATAGCTTTTAAAATTGTATTATATTGTTCTAATGTTGTATTTAGTGTTAACGCTGTTGTTTGTAGCTTGGTACAGAAAGATGCCAGTGTATATGAGATGAGTCTCTATATGCCATAGTCTAGAGGCAAATGGAAGTACAAGGCTCCGTTATACAACCCGGAACAACGGCAATTGGATTCATGTTAGGTGTCTTAATCTTGCAGTCTCGTGCCACTTTTAACACCTTCCGTACCAATCTACCCCTTAAACCACGTGTTATCTTGATTGTATTGTTGTATTGTAAATTGTATTGATTGTATAATTGGATGACTAACCGAAACCATGATATCAGTAAACAGATGTAACTGTAAAATCATGTATGTAACTGGAGAATCATGTAAACTGGATGATCATGTAAATAGAATGTATATCCATTGTTCGGTTCAGTCAAGTTGTATAAATTGATAGATTGAATATATGGAATAATGGATTCATGGATTCGTATTGAATTGTAATATTGTAGATTGTAGATTGTACTTGAATCATATTCAAGTCAGATTATAGAGAGACTCAATCTGAATCAGACAATTAGAAAAGTAAATTGAAGTCCTGATTGTTTTGATGTTATCGATAACCGCTGCACATGGACGGCAGGATTTGTGTCTTTTTCAAAGACGATTACCGTATTTATAACACCATTCTTAAGTTGTCTATCTTAAATAGGCAAGCACCCACTTCTCCGGCTCCCTGAGGCTCAAGAGATTGGTCCCGCTTAAACCTATGTTTACTAGGGTCCTTAGGGTAATTTATAGAACTTGAGGGGGTTTTATGTAAAAATACTTTTATATACTTTTCAAAATACACCCCAAGTATTCATTATTCGTCTTTAAAGTTGTAATGAATGTAGAGTTTATATTATGACACTTCTAATGAGAATATCCTAAATTCATAAATAAAGGTATTTATTTATAATATTGGTTTTGTATGGAATTCATGGTATTTTAGTGTAAAATTGATTCTTGTGACATTTTTTAGAAAAAGTGGAATATTTGTAATAATTCAAAATAAATATTTTTTTATGATCCATATACATATATTTATATGAAAATAATTTTAGTATATATATAATATTCTAGAAATCTCGCTTCCTTAAGATGTCGTATTTTAAATCTTTCAGGACCGAATACTCCTTACGGAGGTCTGCATCTCGCACTACTAAGCCCGAGAATGTGCGATAATCCGCACCATCCTGAACGGGTTCCCCAAATGGGTTGTAGCGGCGCTTTGCAAAGATTTGTATAAATACTAATCATTAAGGAAAAACGGTTTTATTAATTATGGTATTTATTCGTAAAAATGTCGATTTCCCGTATTCTATGTTCTAGGGTCTCTTAAGTCAACTAGACTGCTCCTAACTGATCCAAAACGACAAGTTGTGAGATATCCCTCAAATCGCCTCTTCACCGCCAATTGTGGCCAGGTAAGTACAAGTGAAGAAAGGAGGGTTCCGCTCATGAATCACCGTGAGACGGGCCTTTTAAAATTACCTTTCTCACTTGTCTAGTCTATGCACCACAAAGTCAAGTTTAGAAAAACGACTGAATGCCCACAACTTTCCTCTGTCCTAATGAGCGCGACAGTCCTTAATTGGCTGAGTCTAGATATTTTTTTTATTAGCTCAAAGGTTATTTATTTGTAAAGATGTCGATTTACCGTATTCTATGTTTCCGAGAGTATCGTGCTATGTTGCATATGAATGTGTGAGGAGGTAGGTCATTACCTCGTGATCAACTTAAAGGTATAACAAGTTTAATGGTTTAAATGTCGCAAAAGGAACTATGCGGTATTTAAATGAAAAAATACGGTAAAAGGAACTAGCAATTATTTTATGATATGAAACTTGATCAATTTGGTTGATTAGTGGTTAATAGTCAATATGAGAGAGTTTAAGTATAATTGTATTAACGAGAAGTGAAGTTTTATAAAGAAACCGAATCGGATATCGGATTGGTTCCGATTCCGTCGGGTTTTGTAAATCCGTATTTTAGAAAAGAAAAGAGAGGTAGAATTTAGGGACTTACAGGTTTAGGACAACAAAGAGAGGGAGGTGGAACGGGAGGAGTCACCGGTGCGTCACTTCGTCGCCGGGAGCTCCTAGGATGATCGCCGGAAGTTCGCCGGAAATTTCATCGTGGTTTCGCTTCGTGCTCGTTTTCAAAGTACACAAGTTTTCTTGAGAATTTTAGAGAGTTGGCTCAGAGTTTTGGGGTGAGAGGGTAGGGGTGGTATTTATAGGGTTAGGCTAGGATTAGAGTAGATGAAGGGTTTTGATTTAAAAAATGTAAAAAAAATGTAGGAAAAATGTATTAAAATGGAGTAAATGAGTGTTAATGGGGTCTTTGGAATTGATCTCAAAATTTAAAGTATGCAAGGGAGTTGGGAAGCCCAAGAGACATCTTTCCCCAGTTGACGACTCGGCCGTCCGGCCGAGTCCGGCCGGCGGCGTCGGCCCGAGTCGGTCGGTCCGCCAGCCGACTCAGCCGAGTCGAAGGCTGAGAATGTGGGGGGTTGCCTGAAGTAGTCACTGGTATTTTCAGTTTTTCATGGGTAGTGGGAAAATTTGGAGTTATCATATGTTGACTGTTGGGTTTCTAAAAATTTTTTTAAAAAATATTAAAAAAATAATGTGAGGCATGAGATTTGAACTCTGGTGGCTTGGTTCAACAATGCAAGGTATGACTAATGAGCTACAAGCTCCTTCTTGTAATTATGGAGTTAATTAATTACTTAAAGTGATAGCAGCAAAAGTAAATACTCCAAGTATACATTAATTTTAAAGCAAATTTTGTACACTAAAAATGGAGTTGTTACATTCTTTTAACTTGTAATTAAAAAGCAAAATAACTACTTATATCTTGTGCTCAGGCTAAAATACCCCTTTATGGATTTTGAAAAAAATATTTTGAAAAAAAATTTGTATAGGAAATTTAGGGTTGTTACATTCTACCCTCCTTATAAAAATTTCGTCCTCGAAATTTTTAAAAGGAAAGTGTAACAAATTCAAGAAAAGTTTGGTGAGTAGAGTACTGACAGTGTGTGAAAAAAATAACAAGGTGGTGCAAGGGTTTTAAAAATGTGAAAAAGGCTTACCGATATTACCTTGACCTACAGTCTTGGCTTCTACGGCTGCTAATGTGAAAGTCTGTCGCCGTGGTACCTTCCTTCTAGCTGGAGGCACATTCTGTCCTTGAGGCTTGTTTCTCTGCCCTCGAGGCATGTTCCTCATTGTCTGATGGAATTGGCGAGTAGGCTGTGCAGGTGGTGGAGCAGGGAGTGCAAAACGAGGTGTAGGAGCTTGGATATCTGGCCGCTGCGGGTTGTTGGTGGGTGTGTGAGCTGGATTGCTATTATAAGGACAATTCCCAATTCCGTGGTTGGATGCGCCACAAATTAGACACAAGCCTTTTGCGCGCCTACAGTCCTTCCACAAGTGTCCCTTTTTATGGTAGTAGTGGCAAATTTCTTCAGTTCTCCTGGGTTCAAACGATGGCCTGGAAGAGGCTCGTCCTGCCATTTGAGTGGCAGGGCGTTTCAAACCGGCAGATTGGGGTCTGCCCCTCACCTTTATCACTGCCTCATAACTGCGGGCAGCTTCCAAAGCATCTTCATGAGTCGGAAATTTCCCTGTGGCTAGTGCAGCCTGGATTTCCGTGTCCAAACCCTGTTGAAATCGACGGGCTCTGATCTCATCCGTCGGTATCAGGTGTGCCGCAAATGTATTACGGTCTTGTGTTAGCTGTGTAATATGTGATATCAAAAATTTGAAATACTGTGACATATCTTACCGACTGACATGGTGAACTCAGCGTCATACTCATCTACCGATTTGATCCACATCGAACCTTGTTATAGATGAATGAACTGCTGTTCCATGTCAAACCTGGAAGTCACAGGGAAGTACTTCGCATCGAACTTATTGCGGAAAGTCTTCCATTCAATGGGCTGATCAAGATGGCTTTCTTCCGCCTTCCACCAGTTCCGTACATTGTCCGTGAGCTGTAATTTTGCTACACGAACCAAAGCTATGTCTGGCACTTGTGCTGCCGCCAGATCATCTTCTATACCTTGTGCCCATTCTTCAGCTTCCAATGGGCTTCCCTTTCCTGAGAACTGTTTGGGATGCAAAGCTCTGAATTGCTTCACCCCAGGTGCTTCAATCTCGGGACGGTTCAATAGCTGTTGTTGTCCCTCAAGGAGGCTGCAGATCGCCTCAAGCAGAACTGTTTGCTCGGTGGGTGGAGCAGGAACGGTAGGTACGATTGGTAGTGGAGGTGGAGTGTTGTTGAAGTTGGTGCTGGTGTTGTTTGGGGAATCCATAACCTTGAAAAAAAATTTAGGTTATGACAGATTCAAAGTATATAGAATGATAGGATTCAAGGAACATGAATTGTAAAGAATGCTTTAGTTGCTGGTTCTTGTGTTATATTGCTTAGGTTGTTCACGCAGAACAGAATTGCATAGTATGGTTCTATACAGTTCTGACCTGCATGGGCCACCAATAAAACCTGTCACGCCCCGCTTCCCAGTATACGGGCAGAGGACGCGACGAGGCCGCTACGTATTTACTGTGAAGTAAATACGCTAAGCGTATCTAAGCAATATAAAAATAAAGCACAAGAGACAAGATATAATAAAAACAGCAACTTTATTTATTAACATTCTTTTGTACAATGCATGGAAAGTAAATACTACTGATAAAAAGCAATGCCTAAACAATGGCATAACAGAAATGAAAAGTACTGAATGGAAAGTGTACAATGACTAGAGCTCGGGGTCTTCACTGAACTGGTCCAAGTCTTCAGCAGTGGGCTCGATCTCTGAAGTGTCCAGATCACCTCACGACATTCAAAGAAGAAAGAAAGAGAATGTCGTCAGCGAACAGATCGCTCGGTAAGTCCCAAAGATAAGGGAGAAGTAAAATAGACAGAATAAGAAGGTAGCTTTTAAAGTTGTATTATATAGTTCTAATGTTGTATTTAGTGTTAACGCTGTTGTTTGTAGCTTGGTACAGAAAGATACCAGTGTATACGAGAGGAGTCTCTATATGCCAGAGTCTAAAGGCAAATGGAAGTACAAGGCTCCGTTATACAACCCGGAACAACGGCAATTGGATTCATGTTAGGTGTCTTAATCTTGCAGTCTTGTGCCACTTTTAACACCTTCCGTCAAATCTACCCCTTAAACCCCGTGTTATCTTGATTGTATTATTGTATTGTAAATTGTATTGATTGTATAATTGGATGACTGACCGAAACCATGATATCAGTAAACGGATGTAACTGTAGAATCATGTATGTAACTGGAGAATCGTGTATACTGGATGATCATGTAAATGGAATGTATATCCATTGTTCGGTTCAGTCAAGTTGTATAGATCAATAGATTGAATATATGGAATAATGGATTCATGGATTCGTGTTGAATTGTAATATTGTAGATTGTAGATTGTACTTGAATCATATTCAAGTCAGATTATAGAGAGACTCAATCTGAGTCAGACAATTAGAAAAGTAAATTGAAGTTCTGATTGTTTTGATGTTATCGGTAACCGCTGCATATGGACGGCAGGATTTATGTCTTTTTCAAAGACGATTACCATATTGATAACACCATTATTAAGTTGTCTACCTTAAATAGGCAAGCACCCACTTCTCCGGCTCCCTGAGGCTCAAGAGATTGGTCCCGCTTAAACCTATGTTTACTAGGGTCCTTAGGGTAATTTATAGAACTTGAGGGGGTTTTATGTAAAAATACTTTTATATACTTTTCAAAATACACCCCAAGTATTCATTATTCGTCTTTAGAGTTGTAATGAATATAGAGTTTATATTGTGACAATTCTAATGAGAATATCCTAAATTCATAAATAAAGGTATTTATTTGTAATATTGGTTTTGTATGGAATTCATGGTATTTTAGTGTAAAATTGATTCTTGTGACATTTGTAATAATTCAAAATAGATATTTTTTTATGATACATATACATATATTTATATGAAAATAATGTTAGTATATATATAATATTCTAGAAATCTCGCTTCCTTAAGATGTCGTATTTTAAATCGTTCGAGATCGAATGCTCTTTGCGGAGGTCTGCATCTCGCACTACTAAGCCCGAGAATGTGCGATAATCCGCACCATCCTGGACGGGTTCCCCAAATGGGTTGTAACGGCGCTTTGCAAAGATTTGTATAAATACTAATCATTAAGGAAAAACGGTTTTATTAATTATGGTATTTATTCGTAAAGATGTCGATTTCCAGTATTCTATGTTCTAGGGTATCCTAAGTCAACTAGACTGCTCTTAACTGGTCCAAAGCGACAAGTTGTGAGATATCTCTCAAATCGCCTCTTCACCGCCAATTGTGGCCCGGTAAGTACAAGTGAAGAAAGGAGGGTTCCGCTCACGAATCACCGTGAGACGGACCTTTTAAAGTTACCTTTCTCACTTGTCTAGTCTAGGCACCACAAAGTCAGGTCTAGATAAACGACTGAATGCCCACAACCTTCCTCTGTCCTAATGAGCGCGACAGTCCTTAATTGGCTGAGTCTAGATTTTTTTTTATTAGCTCAAAGGTTATTTATTTGTAAAGATGTCGATTTCCCGTATTCTATGTTTCCGAGGGTATCGTGCTATGTTTCATATGTGTGTGTGAGGAGGTAGGTCGTTACGTCGTGATCTACTTAAAGGTATAACAAGTTTAATGGTTTAAATGTCGCAAAAGGAACTATGTGGTATTTAAATGAAAAAATACGGTAAAAGGAATTAGCAATTATTTTGTAATATGAAACTTGATCAATTTGGTTGATTAGTGTTTAATAGTCAACATGAGAGAGTTTAAGCATAATTGTATTAACGAGAAGTGAAGTTTTATAAAGAAACCGAATCGGAAATCGGATTGATTCCGATTCCATCGGGTTTTGTAAATCCGTATTTTAGAAAAGAAAAGAGAGGTAGAATTTAGGGACTTACGGGTTTAGGACAATAAAGAGAGGGAGGTGGAACGGGAGGAGTCACCGGTGCGTCGCTTCGTCGCCGGGAGCTCCTAGGATGATCGCCGGAAGTTCGCCGGAAATTTCATCGCAGTTTCGCTTCGTGCTCGTTTTCAAAGTACACAAGTTTTCTTGAGAATTTTAGAGAGTTGGCTCAGAGTTTTGGGATGAGAGGGTAGGGGTGGTATTTATAGGGTTAGGCTAGAATTGGGGTAGATGAAGGGTTTTGATTTAAAAAATGTAAAATAATGTAGGAAAAATGTATTACAATGGAGTAAATGAGTGTTAATAGGGTCTCTGAAATTGATCTCAGAATTTAAAGTATATAAGGGAGTTGGGAAGCCCAAGAGGCATCTTTCCCCAGTTGACGACTCGGCCGTCCGGCCGAGTCCGGCCGGCGGCGCGGGCCGAGTCGAAAGCTGAGGATGTGGAGGGTCGCCTGAGGTAGTCACTGGTACTTTCATTTTTTCATGGGTAGTGGGAAAATTTGGAGTTATCACGTGTTGACTGTTGGGCTTCTAAAAATTTAAAACAAATAAATGTTAAAAAAATAATGTGGGGCATGAGATTTGAACTCTGATGGCTTTGTTCAGCAATGCATGGTATTACCAATGAGCTACAAGCTCCTTCTTATAATTATGAAGTTAATTAATTACTTAAAGTGATAGCAGCAAAAGTAAATACTCCAAGTATACATTAATTTTAAAGCAAATTTTGTATATTAAAAATGGAGTTGTTACATTCTTTTAACTTGTAATTAAAAAGCAAAATAACTACTTATATCTTATGCTCAGGCTAAATTACCCCTTTATGGATTTTGAAAAAAATTTGTATAGGAAATTTAGGGTTGTTACAGTCAAATTATGTATTTTATTATTTTGATAAAAGCGTGACATGGTAGTTACAATTAGGAGAGAAAAAAGAAACACTCAACGTATACTCTTGCAAGTTTAAATTGATTATTATTTTATTTAAACAGGATAGCTCCCACTGTTTTCTCGAATTCTTCTTCAAATCCTAAAAGAAGAATTAATCGGGATCATGTACGCCCCACAAGTTCGCTAACCGTTCGTCCAGGAAAGTGTTGGTACTCCGAGGGAGGCTCCCCGTGCTTTCGCACAGACCTAATTAAATAATCTCGTTTCTGCAGAGGTATAACCTGGTTAACACCTTTTTAGACATTTAATGGGTTAGTTAGTTGTGATGTGAAAATCTCTCAGGGGTAATCCTACTCATCAGTGGGATCCGGACCCAACTATCATTGTGTGATAACCCAGATGGAAGCCACTCTAGTTACCACACTCCAGAAGGTATGCAACACTAGCAAGTTTTCTGTATATTTGAAACTCCCGATATGGGTTTTGCCCCAAGCATCTTATGATCTTAACGGATGCCAACAAATCATAGAGCGCAAGTCAAGTTCTACCCATCATTGTTCTGATTAATTTGGACCCACCCGTACTCGCCCTTGACGGATGCCAACAAGGCTGTACAACTGTCCTAGATTAATGCATCTCTATACTACAGATAAGCATCATTTAGCTACCGCATACTATGCCTTGACGGAGGGTTACGACTGATTTTTGGTAAAAAATCTTTAACGCAATAAACTTGATATCGTTGAAGGAAACTAGTGATTTTGAAACGAGTGGTTCAAGCTCAATTTTGAAAACTTTTGGTTTTGTGAAAAACCGAGTAGTTTTGAAAAGAACTGAGTGGTTTTGAAATTTGATTCTAACATCTTTTTAGGTTTATTTTATTGCATTAATTAGAATTAATGCGGTCCCATCAATTAAGCCTACGCATCACAGAAAACAACCAAAATAGAATGTATGTATATGCCGCTTACATTCGCCACGGGGTCCGGGGACTTCACCGTAAGGTTACTTAACTTACGGCAGTTCATGGACAGGGCTAGCGCGAGTGCAAAACATATACAATATTTATATATATCATCATAGGCTGGTAATAAATATTACAGGCATGCGATAAACAAGATAGAATAGTGGATAAATTAGGAGCCCCGTGTTTCGTTTGAGCCGCAAACGAAAAACAATGTTTCTCGGTCATATGGGTAGCTCGAAAATCACCTAAATCAAAGACCCCTATGAGTGCGGTAAGTTACCTGTCAATTCTAGAAGTGAAGCAACCATCACTCAATGAAATGAGTGGGCCACCCGGCACTTCATGGAATCTGGTAACTTGAGCACTCCATCGTGGGTCTAGCCTAAACCCCTACAAGTGCGGCAAATAGCCCGCTAATTCTAGAGCGAGGCGGCTCGAACTTGCCACTGCGAGACAACTATCTATCACACTCTAGAACTCGGCTATTCGAGCACTTTTCCATAGGTTATCCTAATACAAAAATGAATGAATATATAATGGTAACATCGACTTCAACCCGGTCGAGTTCCATTAAAACAATATACAAAAAGCGGTAACGACGGCCACAATCCGGCCGCGCCCCCCGAATATACAAATATACATCCATTTCTACGATGAGGGGCTGTCCACCATGGCTATCCGTCTAATCCACCACAAGAAAAAAATAACAACAGCAGAAGCAAGTATTATCAACCCCGTCTAATCGACCAATAGTAATTAGACTACGTATACAAACACATATACGAACTAAAAGATACAAATGATGCAAAAGTTTCGAGTTTTAAAACTTTCCATGTTGCCCGAGTACAAAGATAACTCAAAATAGAATCTGGGTCAAAACAAACATAACCAAAAACCAAGTTTCAGTGAGATAAAGCCCCTGGAAAAAATCAGGGACCAGAGGGTAATTTTTAACCGACCAAGTCGGTAAAAAAGAGATTTGGGCCGTTTTAAAGATGATTCAGGTCCCCATTTTTGTTTCCAAGTTTTTACATTTCATAACAAGCACTCTGCAATTGTTTAAAAAAATTCAAAGACAAAAAAAATCGAACAAAAACTTGGTTTCGTGGTTTTGAAAAACGAAATTTTTAGTTTTGAAACGTAAATATCTTCTAATACTAGTTTTAAGTGTTTGGATGGCTCTGATACTATGTAAGTAGACGTTCGTGCTTGTATCGCTAACTAGCGACCAAGGCGGAATGTAAAACAAAAATTTCTATAACGAGAGCATGGACTTCTACGTCCTAGAATTGAAACCAGACACTAAACTAGTAACAAGAAGGAGATTAACTACTTAGATAGATGATAGCTACCTTTGTAGTCATGTCCTTCGTCTTCTTTCCACTTCATACGCTCTTAGATCCACCGGGAACGAGCTTGAGAGTCGGTCTTCCTCGTCGAAAATGATCCACTCGAGAGAACCCTAACTTAGGCTCTAGCTTCACACTTAAAAGCTAAGTGAAGTAACTAGTGAACTAAACTTGCTAGGAATAGATCATTAGAATGTAGTAGTGGCTAATCTCTAAAGTTTTTCTCTCTTAATCTTTTTCCTTTCTCAAAACTTAAACTCAAGAGAAGAGGAAGAAGAAGATAATGGTGATGGTGATGAAATATCAAGCATGGCTCAAAAATGAATCATTATCTCTTTATATATTTTTCTCTTTTCTTTAAATATGAGAGTGGGTGGACTTGTGACTCACCATGGTGAGTCACAAGCCCATACTCTTCTCACATAATCAAGAAAAGATGAGAAGAAAAGAGAGAGCCACATCATTTGTGGACATACATATGTATAAGTATATATAAATATATACACAAATACACTAATACAAGTATATGTTATAAATACATATATCCGTATGCGTATCAAAATATATACACCTGTATTTGTATAAAATACATACACCCGTATTTGTATAAAATATGAATATGCGTATTTGTATTAAGATACAAATACCCGTATTTATATCAAGACACAAATACATGTATTTATACAAATACCCTTATTCATATAAATACTGTATTCTGTCAAAATACAAATATCGAAAGAGAGATACTAAAAGAGATATAATACTAGCTCACATTTTATCCAAATATGATAATTTGGCTATCTTGCAAACAGTCTATTATTAACAAAATGTCCGGATAAAAGTACGTGTACAAAAACACATATTTAATCGAATCTAAGTACGTATACTGCATCGTTTCGCCTAAACTGGGAAACCCTCTGTGTAGGACTCTAAAAACTCGACAATACGCTGGCAGTGGGTTTAACCATAAGCACGTCTGCGGCACTAGCTGTATGTAATGGCTGTCCAGGTATTGATCAAAAGGAAGGTCGACAAACAAACTTTTCTGTATCCCTACTGAGCCTGAATGTGACAATCTCCGTACAGTTCGGTCTCTTCGTCTGAGAGTATCGTATACTGGGTCTAAGGGTTGGAAAACGTCAAACCCCTAATAACCCAATAAGTCGTGTCGATGTGGCTCAAAACTATCTCAAGAAACTACCGATCTCTCAATTAGTAAACCTTAACTGCCTTAGCCAGGATCTTATGGTGGTGACTAATCGAACACAGCGCAAAATCAACTCCCTATATCGTGAGAGATGATTCCTTTCTATCGCTCATTGTCGCAAAGTGCTTCGAGACTGTACCCAAATAAAATCTGTTTGCATGACTCTTTAAAGTCGTGGTAGGGTAGTAATCTAAGTACAATAGGAACACACTCGAGACGAATAATGATGTCAGGTCTAAAGAGTAACCTGTACCTATGTCACCAGAGAACTGCTATCTGACGATAGGTATATTACCATCTAGAAGTTCTTGGTGAGTTCGTACAGTGTAACTTATAACCTAATGAGCACCTGTATACTATCTTTGGTGCCGTACACCAATGGCTGTGGGACATGCCACCTCCCCTCACGGGAATAAGAAACGTATACACTAGTTTAATCTGGAGTATCGATGCCCTATCTCGAAACTCCAACGACTAGAGACAATTTAAGGTTGTGCTTATATACTACCTAGATCCCATGAATATGATCTCAATCACAACTCTAGTAGTCAAGCAAAGACCCTATGGGCTTTACCAACATGTAATCGAGATACGTAATATAAAATAGAACATATACAAATGTTGAGGTAAAGAAAAACCATATAGCATACTATCATATTGAGCAAGATTGTCATGTACATATATATCCTAAGCATACACATTTAATATACAATTCTCTACTATATAATAATAGCCTCTAGGGCATATACATCCAACTTATTTTTCTCGGTTTGCTTCTTCAGCTTGGTCAGGGTAGTAGCCGGCTTTTTTGCCAGTGACGAGAGCAAGGAGCTCTCCACCAATGCCGTTTGGAAGGTTATTAGCACTATAAGGATGTTTTGATCGAGATCCCCCACATCGTTGTTTTCCTTGAAGAAGCATAGGACAAAAATTTTCAATGGCTCCCTTACCCCTAGTCGGATAGTCAGGGTGTGTTTAATCTTCGTCTTACGCCGCTCGTTCCTTAAGAACTGACTTTGGAACGATGTGGCAAGCTCATGGAAACTTGAGATCGGATGACGAAGTCATTTTTGGAGCCACATAGCGGCTCCCTTATGCAAGGTGGTGGAGAAGACCTTTTAGAGGGTAGGATCGAAGGATTGCACCAGGGCCATCGCCGCCTTGAATGTTCGGAGATGATCGGTCGGGTTTCCCTTCCCGTCAAACTTGTCGAGGGATGGCAATTTCAGCTTAGGTGGGATCGGCTCGTTAATTATGTGCTGAGAAAATAGTTCTCCTCTCACCTTTTGGTTGTCATGATCATTGTCTTTTATTTCCAAAGCTTGGATCTTCTTGAGCAGGTCGTCCAGACAGACATCGGCTCCGGAAGTTTGGGATGTCGAGTTACCCTTCCGTCCTTTGACCGAACGGTTGGAGCTGGGGTAATAGCTATTGTCTGACTTATCTTCGCTCTGGAGGTCAGACTCCTTTCATTTCTTCTTACCTTTGTCGAGTCATTCTTGGGGGTCATCCTCTAGTTAGGTTCTAGGTCAGGGAGTCTGGAGAGGAAAAGGAGGGCCGTCTTCATACATTGTTGTCCCTTTGGCTGCAGCCGATCCTCTTCGTCCGGGCACGGTGGGTGGAGGTCGGTTGGTTTCGACCTTGTTTATCACCGAAAACTGGACTGAGACGTGGAGGACTTCTAGCCTGAATTTGGGGGCAGATAATATTTGGACATATCCATCCACGTCTTCGAAGATATCAAGTTAATTTATGGCACCGTATATCAAAGGTTTGGATAGATGCGACCGTTGTAGCAAGATTTCATCAGATCCCCCCTCATTTGTGAGGGTATTTTTTATTGTGGGGATGCTCTTCTCTGCAGGTGCAAGCCCATGCAGTTAATTACGTATCACGTTGCGATAACCACTTTCTCCCGCTCTAGACAAAAGTGGTTATACCTACTGCAAGAGAACTAAACATATGATGAAAGACTGCCGGCGAGCCAACCGTCTTTGCTTAGTCTGCGGCTCAGCTACTCATGATATTGGGTCTTGTCCCCAAAGGCAAAACCCAGTTGCTGCACCCAGGCCAGCAAACAATTACCCACAGCGCCCAGCCACCAAGCACCCGCTCCAAGACTTGCACTACTTGCACCACCCAGAGGACCACAAGCTGCACCACCTCTTCGTCAATTCCATCAAGCTCAAAGGAACGTTCCGAGGAATGCTCCTCAGGCCAGGAGGAATGTACCAAAGCGCCAGGCTTTCACGATGTCTGTGGAAGAAGCTGAGGCCACTGGCCAAGTCATCACTGGTAAACTTTCCTTCTCAAACTTATCTTTTAGTCTTGGTTATCTACACACTTTCCCTATACCTAAAACATATTCCACATACCTTAGGTACAATCTTAGTATCCTCAATCCCTGCACTAGCACTGTTTAATACTGGAGCATCACACTGCTTTATGTCGCAACGATTTGTTCGAACCCATGCGATTCCAGTCTCACCGCTTATATCCAGCTGGAATGTCAGTTCAGGAAATGGCGTTCTAAAGGCAACTATGGGATACAGCTTGTGTCCAGTCGTCGTTTGCAGCAGAGAGTTTTATGCTGACTTCAAAGTACTGGACATACCGAACTTCGATGTGGTTATAGGAATGGATTGGCTTGGAACTTTTTATGCTACCATCGACTGTCGTCAAAGGAGGGTAGTATTCGAGATTCCAGACCATCCAGTCTTCTATTTCAAAAGCGGAGACCGTACACTGGAGCCAAGTACCTACAAAGCGAAGCTAAGAGAAGCAGTAGTTGCAGCAGCTCAAGCGGAGGAAGAATCAAGACCAGATGTGGTTCGAAAGTTCGACGATATATTTCCTGACGATATATCAGGTTTGCCTCCCGATCGAGCTCTTGAATTCAGTATTGATTTAGTACCAGGAGCACAACCGGTGATCAAAGCACCCTATCGTTTAAGTCCGGAAGGTTTGAAGGATGTCCGGACACAGTTGGACGAATTATTGGCGAAAGGATGGATTCGTCCCAGCACTTCAAGTTGGGGAGCACCTGTACTATTGGTGAAGAAGAAGGAAGGTTCATACAGAATGTGCATCGATTATAGAGCCTTGAACGAAGTCACTATAAAGAACAAGTATCCACTCCCGCGCATCGATGATTTATTCGATCAGCTAAGTGGATCTTGTGTTTTCTCTAAATTGGATCTTCGTTCAGGTTATCATCAAGTGAAGGTCAAGGAAGCTGATATTCACAAAACAGCTTTCAGAACTCGCTATGGACATTACGAATTTCTAGTGATGCCATTTGGAGTGACTAGCGCACCCGCAATATTCATGAACCTAATAAATCAAGTTTTCCGGGAGTACTTAGACAGGTTTGTTGTCATCTTCATCGACGACATCCTGGTGTATTCTAAGAGTCGAAAAGAGCATGCAGAGCACCTACGAATTATCCTGGAAACTCTTCGACAACATAAGCTTTATGCCAAGTACAGCAAGTGCGAGTTTTGGCTAAATCAAGTTGGTTTTCTTGGACATATCGTATCAGAAGAAGGAATCTCTGTGGATCCAGCGAAAGTTTCAGCTGTTAGCGAATGGCCTACACCAAAGTCAGTGAAGGATATTCGAAGTTTCTTGGGTTTAGCTGAATATTACAGAAGGTTAATTGAAGGCTTTTCAAAGATAGCAACACCCCTGACCAAGCTCACACGTAAAGATGAAGAATTTGTGTGGTCAGAAGCATGCGAACAAGCTTTCGTAGAACTCAAGTCAATGTTGACATCTGCACCTATTCTCATAATACCGAATCAATCTGGAGGATTCGAAGTGCATTGTGATGCATCCGGTAAGGGATTAGGATGTGTTCTACATCAGCACAGTAAGGTTGTGGCTTATGCTTCAAGACAGCTGAAGATTCATGAGCGCAATTATCCGACGCATGACCTGAAGTTGGCAGCCGTCATCTTTGCTCTCAAAATTTGGCGTCATTATCTACTTGGTGAACGAGTGAACATCTACACAGATCATAAGAGCCTGAAGTACGTGTTTACTCAGAAGGAGTTGAATATGCGGCAGAGAAGATGGTTATAACTCATGGCGGATTTTGACATCAACTTGCAATATCACCCAGGGAAGGTGAATGTAGTACCTGATGCTCTTAGTCGCCAACCATTATCGATGAATCTCACCGCTCAGTGGAAACTTCAACAAGACATGCATCAGATGGAGATTGAGGTAGTCATGCCAGGTAATGCTTCAAGTTTGATGAATTTACAAGTTCAATCAACCATTGTCAATCAGATCAAAGCAGCTCAAGCAAGTGATGCTAAGTTGCAACGGATCAGAGAACAAGTGGAGAATGGACTCAGAACAGACTTCATCATCCATGAAGACGGATCTTTGAGATACGGCAGCAGGTTGTGTGTACCAAAGGTCATGTTCGGGAAGAGTTAATGAAAGAAGCTCACAGCTCTCCCTACTCAGTACACCCTGAAGGTATCAAAATGTACAAAGATCTACGTCAAAATTATTGGTGGCATGGAATGAAGCGTGAAGTAGCCAGAAGCGTCGCAAAATGTTTGGTGTGTCAGCAAGTAAAGGCTGAACATCACAGAACAGCTGGATTACTTCAACCGTTGCCAATCCCAGAATGGAAGTGGCAACACATCACGATAGATTTTGTAACTGCTCTTCCTCGCAGCACAAAAGGTAACGATGCTATATGGGTCATTGTGGATCGACTCACAAAGTCGGCTCACTTCATCCCATTTTGAGTTGGCCAATCTACTGAGACACTAACAAAGAAGTACATGGAGGTAATAATCTATTTAAAGATTTAAACTCTTCATAATGTATTATCTCTGATACCCATGAACTCATACAGGAAATTGTGAGACTTCATGGAGTACCGGTCTGCATTGTCTCCGATCGTGACACCAGGTTCCAATTGCAATTTTGGCAGAGTCTGCAAGCAAGCTTGAGAACAAGTCTGAACTTCAGCACGGCTTATCATCCATAAACAGATGGTCAGTCTAAGAGAACTATTCAGATCTTGGAGGATATGCTCAGAGCGTGTATGTTAGATTTCAAAGGATCGTGGGAAGATCACCTGCATCTTGTGGAGTTCGCGTACAATAACAGCTACCAAGCAAGCATAGGAATGGCACCTTTTGCAGCATTGTATGGAAGGAAGTGTCGATCGCCATTAAGTTGGGACGACATCGGAGATAGGGAACTTCTTGGACCAGAGATGATAGTAGCGACCGTTGATGTGGTTCGTACTATCAAGGAAAGGATGCGCATAGCCCAAGATCGACAGAAACACCGGGCTGATGCGAAGAGACGACACTTGGAGTTCCAGCCAGAAGATCATGTATTCTTGAAGATATCTCCGAACCGCGGAGTGATCCGATTTGGAAGACGGGGAAAGCTAAGTCCGAGATATATTGGACCGTTCGACATACTCGAACGAGTCGGTGAAGTGGCATACCGCTTAACGCTTCCACCTTCATTGGAAGGAGTGCATAATGTGTTCCATATATCCCAACTCAGAAGGTATGTGAGTGACCCCAGCCATGTTCTCGATCATTCCGAGCTCACTATACAGCCCGATTTGTCTTGTGAGCAACAGCATGTGGAGATCCTGGACAGGAAAGTGAAGACACTTCGGAACAAGGAAGTTAACTTGGTTCGAGTGATGTGGAGGAAAGACACTCCAGGAGAGTCCGCTTGGGAAAGGGAGGATGAAATGCGTACTAAATATCCACACCTCTTTGTGAACTAGTCCTCAAATAAAAGTTGTAAATTTCGAGAACGAAATTTTTGTAAGGAGGGTAGACTGCAACAACTCCATTTTTAATGTACAAAGAATTGATTTAAATTCAATATATACTTGGAGTATTTAATGTTGCTGATATCTCTTTAAGTATTTATTTCACTCCATAATTACAAGAAGGAGCTTGTGGCTCATTGGTAATACCTTGCACTACTGAACCAAGCCACCAGAGTTCAAATCCCATGCCCCACATTATTTTTAATATTATTTTGTTTTTGATTTTTTTAGAATACCAACAGTTACACGTGCGTTTCTCACAAATTTCCTACTACACATGAAAATGTAAATGCACCAGTAAGCACCCCAGGAGACCCCCCGCCCACCGACCCTCCGACTCGGGCCGAGTCGGCAGGCGGACCGGCCGACTCGGGCCGGCGCCGCCGGCCGGACTCGGCCGGATGGCCGAGTCCCCAACATAGAAGTTGGGTATCTTTTCCTCCTGAAACCCCCTGCATGCTTCATTTAGTCAGATCGGTTACAGAGAGCCTATTAAGCCCCATTTACTCTATTTTTTAATGATTTTTTAATATATTTTTTACATTTTTTAATTAAAAACCCTAACCCTAGCCTAACCCTATAAATACACCCCCTACTCTCTACCCTCTCATCCTAAATTTCTGAGCCCACTCTCTCAAAATTCCAAGAGATCTTGTGTACTTTGAAAACGAGCGAAAGGCGAAGCTCCGACGAAATCTACGGCGAACTTCCGGTGATCGTGCTAGGAACTCGCGGCGACGAATCGACGTACCGGCGAACCCTCTTCTTCCTTATCACTGTCGTATTGTTCAAACCCGTAAGTCCCATTCTAACCTTTCTCTCTTTTTCTAAAAAAAAAATACGAAATTACAAAACCCAACGGAATCAGAACAAATCCGATTTCCGATTTGGTATTCTATAAAATTTCACTTCTCACCAATACATTCATGCTTAAACATCTTATTGTTGACTATTAAACATTTAACAAACAATTTGAACAAGTTTCATCACTTGAAATGATAGCCTTTCCAATTTATCGTATTTTTTCCCACTTAAATACCATAATGTTTCGATTCGCATTTAACCCCTTAACCTTGCTATACATTTAAAATAGATCACGAGGTAACGACCTGCCTCCTCACACACTTGCATACAACCTAACACGATACCATTGAAAAACTTAGAATACGATAAAACAATATTTTCATTTAAATACCATATTCTTAATAAAACCATTTCTAAAAGTTTTAGCTTTGATACGCTTTTAAATAAATACCTCTATTTAGGAAAATACGATAAGTTGTGGACATCGATCGTTTATCTAAACCTGACTTTATGGTGTCTAGGCTAGGCAAGTGAGAAATGTAACTTTAGAAGGCTTGTCTCACGATGATTCGTGAGCGGAACCCTCCTTTCTTCACTTGTACTTACCTGGCCACAATTGGCGGTGAAGAGGCGATTTGAGGCATCTAACAACTTGTTGTTTAGACCATTTAGAAATAATCTAGTTGAATTAGAAAACCCTATAACCTAAAATACGGAAAATTGACTTTTTACAAATAAATACCATTAACTTTATAAAACCGTTTTCTAAAGGATTTAGTAATTTACAATCTTTGTAAAGCTCCGCTACAACCCACTTTAGGGAACCCGTTCGGGATAGTACGGTTTATCGTGCACCCTCGGGCTTAGTAGTGCGAGATTCAGACCTCCGCAAGGAGCATTCGATCTCGAAAGATTTAAAATACGACATTTTAAGAAAATGAGATTTTTAGAATATAAAATATTTATTAAAATTATTTTTGTATAAATATATGTATATTTATCATTTAAATATCTACTTTATTATAATATAAACGTTCCACCTTTTTCTAAAAATCACAAGAATAAATTTTACTCTAAAATACCATGAACTTCAAATAAATCAATATTACAGATAAATACTTTATTTATAAAAACTAGGATATTTTCACTAGAAAGGTCATAATATAAAATCCACCCTCATTACAACTCTAAAGACGAGTAATAAATACTTGAGGTGTATTTTGAAAGGTATATAAAAGTGTTTTTACATAAACCCCCCTCAAGTTTTATAAATTATCCTAAGGACCCTAGCAATTATAAGACTTCGATTCACATTTCTGATTGTCTGACTCAGATTTGAGTCTGATTTGTCTGACTTGAATATGATTCAAGTCAATCTACAACCTATAATATTCCAATTCAATATGAACACATGAATCTATGAATCCAGTTATCAATCTATACAACTTGACTGAATCAAACCATGGATATACATCCATTATCCAATTATTCCGTCTACATGATTATGCAGTTACAATATATTTAATGATATCATGGTTTTGGTCAGTCATCCAACTTATACAATACAATACAACAATACAATCAAAACACTACGGGGTTTAAGGGGTAGATTGGTGCGGAAGGTGTTAGAAGTGGCACGAGACGGTAAGATTAAGACACCTAACCTATATTCCGTTGCTGTTGTACCGTGGCTTAACGGACCCTTGTACATTCCGTTTGCCCTGGTCTCTAGCATACTGAGACCCCTCTCGTATACACTGGCATCTTTCCGTACCAAGCTACAAACAACAGCGTAAACACAATATTCTACAATATTATATAACTTTAGAAGATACCTCTTATTCTGTCTTTTCTATTTCTCCCTTATCTTTGGGACTTACCGAACGACCTGTTCGCTGACGACATTCTATTTCTTCCTTCTTTGAATGTCGTCAGGTAATCTGAACACAGTAGAGATCGAGCCCACCAGTGAAGACTTGGATCAATTTCTCGAAGACCCCGAGTTCTAGACATTGTACCTTTTTTCTCTATTCAGTATTTTTCATTTCCTGTTATGCCATTGTTTAGGCATCGCTTTTATTCCAGATGTATTTATTTTTCATGCATTGTACAAAATAATGTTAAGAAATAAAGTTGTTGTTATTTTTATATCTCTTGTCTCTTATGATTTACCTTTATATTGCTTAGATACGCTTAGCGTATATACTTCTGAGTATATACATAGCGGAGCTCGTCGTGTCCTCTTCGCCGTACACCGGGAAGCGGGGCGTGACAGGTCCGCAGTGAGGAACGGTTTAAGTCGATGTCCGTTTACTTTAAATAGTGTACTGTCCTCCGGGTTTTCTAGGTCTACCACACCGTGCAAATATACGATGCGTATAAAAAACGGCCCTTTCCATCTAGATTTGAGCTTGCCGGGATGAAAATGTAACCGAGTGTCATAAAGCAAAACCTGTTGACCCGGCAACGGCGCCATTTGATTGTTTGAGATTTTATATGCACTTTCGCTTTTAAAAGATGAATCAAAGAATATTAACCGCAATCAAGAACGGCTGTAACGACCATGTTTTCTAATATCTATTAAAATATATTTTATTTATATTTTACTATCAAATAATTATTTACATGTTTTTTTTATATAATAATAATTTTTAAAGTAGTGTTAATAATTTTTAAAGCAGTAAATATGATTAAAGGAAAATTTCTAAAATCTATTTATTATTTTTATATGCTTAAAATGTTATAGAAAGATTTTATAATACCTTAAAATAATCTACATATTTTTATTATCAATAAAAGTAATTAATTCGTATTTTAAAGATGAACTAGATATTATATAATTATTATAACTAGTTAATAATTTAGAAATCGATATACTAATTGTTTTTAGCCCAAAACTATTTTTATATTAAATATAATAATAAAATATATTTTCTGGAATTTTTCCATAATTTTTCCGTATTTTTAACTATTTTTAACAAATTTTTCAAAGCCAAAACAATATTTTAAATAATCTGCTATTTTATTTATGTTTATTTTAAATTTTTTAAATCCTTTTAACCTGGACCGTTGGATCCATGATCGAACAGCCCAGAGCTCTGCGACGGCGCCCACGTGGTGATCCGCACCCACGGCAGTGGGCGAATCGCGTCGCGCCACGTGGCGACGAGGCGGCGCGCTAGGGACCGTTGGATGCAGATCCAACAGCTGAGGATTTAGGCGGCGGCGGCTAATCATTGGAAATCAATTCTGAGATGATTAGCGGCACAGATTTTTTGGATTTTTTGGATTTTCTTGTTATTTTTGAACGCTATAAATAGGCATCTTCAAACCTCAATTCTCACACCTCAGAACTCTAAAAATTCTGAAAAAAAATACCGGTGCCTTCGTATCGACGACGCCGACGCTACGGCTCCATCCAATCGTAGAGGAAAAATCGAGACGCGGCGTTATTGAGGATTTAGTACGAGACTACGTTTTCAGATTTTCGGCTTTCCGACTCAAACAAAAGGTAGGATCCGCCTCTCTCTCCTTTTCCTGTCACCTTCTTCTATCTCAATAACCTAGTTCCAACTTCTAGTTCTCAACCCCATTCAAAATGGTGTTATAATATTTGTGCATACCCTTAATCATGATAATGTTAACTCATATTTTTAAAACGGTGTTTTAATTTCATCTGTACACAATTATATTGCACACCCATAATACCTGGAATCTGATATAACCCATCAATTGTCATTTCACCTCTGATATACCCACACTATAAAAATGATCTCGAAATAGGTTACTTCCACAAGATACTCTCGTTTAAATATTATATTTTAAAGATGTGTAAAATAAATATTTTAGATACAGCATACGTATATTTTACTTACAAATATTTTTAAAACCCCCTCTACTTTTTAAGAAAGAAAATATTATTTAAATAACGATATCTTTTCAAAAGGGAATATTTAGTATCTTTTAAAAGGTAATTTTTTTAAACCAATCTAAAATAAAGGAAAGGTTGTAGGCATCGATCGTTTATCTAAACCAGATCTTGTGCTGTCTAGGCAAGTGTGTCTGAGGCTAGTGGTTATTAATTAGGCTCACTACTTACGTAGTGGAGTACCTTCCCACTTACCTGGCACTTACCTAGCCACAATTGGCGGTGAAGAGGCGATTTGGGGACCTCATAACTTATCCTTTTGGAATATTAGGAACAGTCTAGATTTTTTAAATAAAAACCCCTTGTAAAAGATTTTCAAATAAACACCACAAGTTTTTATTAAAAGGATATTTTCTGTAAAACTTTATGCTTTTCCAAATTAATAAATATCCCAAATATCATGGTTTTCTTAGAAGTAATAAACGATATTTAAACCTTATTATTTTAACTAAGCTTTTTCTGAAGAACACGAAGTACTTTACAAATTCTAGAAGATAAAACGAGTGGTTGTGGAAGGCTATATTAAATGAGATCAAATGGTCTTTCTAAAATTCCAGTTTATGACAACATGACATATACAAAACTTGATACGGTTAGGGTTAAATGCGCGGACCTAGGTATGGAATACTTATACTGAAGATCCCGATATTCCGGGTGACCAGTCCAAAGTGTGGACGACTATACTGAAGATCCCGATATTCCGGGTGACCAGTCCAAAGTGTGGACGACTATACAAACATGAAGATCCCGATATTCCGGGTGACCAGTCCAAGATATGGGCGACTATACAATGTGGAAATTCCATGCCTAGAAGTATACGCACTAACTCTAATTCGTCCAAACCTTTATACTGAACCACGGGGATGGGTAGTTTGATTAGGTAAGGATAAATCGGAACTCGGATTCCCCTACTACTCGATCATGATCCCGGGAAGTGAAACGGTACATTTCACTTCCCCCGTTGTTGTTCCGTGGCCACAACGGAATAATCTCAAGTATCCGGACCCTTATTTAACAAACTAATACATATTATTAACTTCATCTACACATAACTTACAACATATATAACCTACTCATATTCACATAACCAATTTGTACATAATCTCATACCTTTTTACACATGTACATCATATTCATTATACACACATGTTTGTTTCTATACCCTTACTATCTTATGAGGCAATCCTACCCGAGTATAACTCGCTGACGGACCTTCCTTTTCTTTCTCTATCTTTGGAATGTCCGTCAGATAAGAATGAGTATTACAGCGAAGATCAAGGTATGAAGCCAACTTATGAAGATTATGCAGACAGGACAATGGAAGATTAGATAGTTTTAATTTTTGTTGTTGCCCACATGTTTAGGGCTTTTTGTTTCTCCTTTGATGTAAATAAACTACTTAGTTTATTTTACTTTTTCCTTTGGGATGTAATAAAGTTTGGTTAATGGAAATAAAATGCTTTTCGCTTTTATTATTTTTGTTTTGGTACACATCCTGCATATTAATATTTATACGCTTAACATAACTGTATTGAATAGACCACCTTCAATACAGTTAGGTTGCGGACCTTGCCACATCTTCCTTCTCCTTCTTTTGGGAAGCAGGGCGTGACAGGTTTTTGTGGTGGTCCATGCAGATCCTCTTGTGTACTAAAATAAAACCATTAACTGAATTATTATATTTGTGAATCTTATCCATATATACCGATATCATAGTTTTCCCTATGTCCCTTGTTCCTTTCTTGACATTCTGTACCATGACCATGACCTTTCCTTCTGGTCATGGTAAATCTTTCCAACGAGGATGACATGTCCGATATTACTTTGAAGCTACATCTGAATATTCAGAAGGTGAAATCATAGACTCTCAGGCGGTTGTCCCCACAAGGCACCGTGGTAGTGGTCGTACTTTTCTTAGATCGAGGACCTATCACCACTTGTTGAACTCCCGTAATCAAGACAAATAAGTCTTTTCCTTTTCTTTGGCCGAATAAAACGATGTACAAACATTAAGGGCATGTCCTTACTTCCGGTTGTACTCTCCATATTGAAATTGGATAATAAAATCTTAGTTTCGAGCAATAATCTCTCTTGTGTCTCTTGCTCTTCTTAGTCTCTCCCTTGCATTAATTGTTGTTCTTCCCTGCAAGTTATTATCTTGTCTCACCTCAGACGTTTGTAACCTAACCTATTCTGATCCTAATCATCAATGGCTGGACGACACCATCACCGCAACCGAAGAGGAAACGGGACGAGAGAGAGACCCAAAATATTTAACCGCGATAATCTCTTCTTAGTGATTTATTTCTTCCTTTCCTTGACCTACCTTCTGAAATTTCGAGAACGAAATTATTTTAAGGAGGGTAGATTGTAACGACCATGTTTTCTAATATCTAATAAAATATATTTTATTTATATTTCTACTATCAAATAATTATTTACATGTTTCTTTTATATAATAATAATTTTTAAAGTAGTGTTAATAATTTTTAAAGCAGTAAATATGATTAAAGGAAATTTCTAAAATCTATTTATTATTTTTATATGCTTAAAATGTTATAGAAAGATTTTATAATACCTTAAAATAATCTACATATTTTTATTATCAATAAAAGTAATTAATTCGTATTTTAAAGATGAACTAGATATTATATAATTATTATAACTAGTTAACAATTTAGAAATAGATATACTAATTGTTTTTAGCCCAAAACTATTTTTATATTAAAGATAATAATAAAATATATTTTCTGGAATTTTTCCATAATTTTTCCGTATTTTTAACTATTTTTAACAAATTTTTCAAAGCCAAAACAATATTTTAAATAATCTGCTATTTTATTTATGTTTATTTTAAATTTTTTAAATCCTTTTAACCTGGACCGTTGGATCCATGATCGAACGGCCCAGAGCTCTGCGACGGCGCCCACGTGGTGATCCGCACCCACGGCAGTGGGCGAATCGCGTCGCGCCACGTGGCGACGAGGCGGCGCGCTAGGGACCGTTGGATGCAGATCCAACAGCTGAGGATTTAGGCGGCGGCGGCTAATCATTGGAAATCAATTCTGAGATGATTAGCGGCACAGATTTTTTGGATTTTTTGGATTTTCTTGTTATTTTTGAACGCTATAAATAGGCACCTTCAAACCTCAATTCTCACACCTCAGAACTCTAAAAATTCTGGAAAAAAATACCGGTGCCTTCGTATCGACGACGCCGACGCTACGGCTCCATCCCATCGTAGAGGAAAAATCGAGACGCGGCGTTATTGAGGATTTAGTACGAGACTACGTTTTCAGATTTTCGGCTTTCCGACTCAAACAAAAGGTAGGATCCGCCTCTCTCTCCTTTTCCTGTCACCTTCTTCTATCTCAATAACCTAGTTCCAACTTCTAGTTCTCAACCCCATTCAAAATGGTGTTATAATATTTGTGCATACCCTTAATCATGATAATGTTAACCCATATTTTTTTTCATCTGTACACAATTATATTGCACACCCATAATACCTGGAATCTGATATAACCCATCAATTGTCATTTCACCTCTGATATACCCACACTATAAAAATGATCTCGAAATAGGTTACTTCCACAAGATACTCTCGTTTAAATATTATATTTTAAAGATGTGTAAAATAAATATTTTAGATACAGCATACGTATATTTTACTTACAAATATTTTTAAAACCCCCTCAACTTTTTAAGAAAGAAAATATTATTTAAATAACGATATCTTTTCAAAAGGGAATATTTAGTATCTTTTAAAAGGTAATTTTTTTAAACCAATCTAAAATAAAGGAAAGGTTGTAGGCATCGATCGTTTATCTAAACCAGACTTTGTGCTGTCTAGACAAGTGTGTCTAAGGCCAGTGGTTATTAATTAGGCCCACTACTTACGTAGTGGAGTACCTTTCCACTTACCTGGCACTTACCTAGCCACAATTGGCGGTGAAGAGGCGATTTGAGGACCTCATAACTTATCCTTTTGGAATATTAGGAGCAGTCTAGATTTTTTTAAATAAAACCCCTTGTAAAAGATTTTCAAATAAACACCACAAGTTTTTATTAAAAGGATATTTTCTGTAAAACTTTATGCTTTTCCAAATTAATAAATATCCCAAATATCATGGTTTACTTAGAAGTAATAAACGATATTTAAACCTTATTATTTTAACTAAGTTTTTTCTGAAGAACACGAAGTACTTTACAAATTCTAGAAGATAAAACGAGTGGTTGTGGAAGGCCATATTAAATGAGATCAAATGGTCTTTCTAAAATTCCAGTTTATGACAACATGACATATACAAAACTTGATACGGTTAGAGTTAGAATGCGCGGACCTAGGTATGGAATACTTATACTGAAGATCCCGATATTCCGGGTGACCAGTCCAAAGTGTGGACGACTATACTGAAGATCCCAATATTCCGGGTGACCAGTCCAAAGTGTGGACGACTATACAAACATGAAGATCCCGATATTCCGGGTGACCAGTCCAAGATATGGGCGACTATACAATGTGGAAATTCCATACCTAGAAGTATACGCACTAACTCTAATTCGTCCAAACTTTTATACTGAACCACGGGGATGGGTAGTTTGATTAGGCAAGGATAATTCGGAACTCGGATTCCCTTACTACTCGATCATGATCCCGGGAAGTGAAACGGTACATTTCACTTCCCCAGTTGTTGTTCCGTGGCCACAACGGAATAATCTCGAGTATCCGGACCCTTGTTTAACAAACCAATACATACTAGTATCTTCATCTACACATAACTTACAACATATATAACCTATTCATATTCACATAACCAATTTGTACATAACCTCATACCTTTCTCCACATGTACATCATATTCATTATACACGCCTGTTTGTTTCTATACCCTTACTATCTTATGAGGCAATCCTACCGGAGTATAACTCGCCGACGGACCTTCCTTATCTTTCTCTATCTTTGGAATGTCCGTCAGATAAGAATGAGTATTACAGCGAAAATCAAGGTGTGAAGCCAACTTATGAAGATTATGCAGACAGGACAATGGAAGATTAGATAGTTTTAATTTTTGTTGTTGCCCACATGTTTAGGGCTTTTTGTTTCTCCTTTGATGTAAATAAACTACTTAGTTTATTTTACCTTTTCCTTTGGGATGTAATAAAGTTTGGTTAATGGAAATAAAATGCCTTTCGCTTTTATTATTTTTGTTTTGGTACACATCCTGCATATTAATATTTATACGCTTAACGTAACTGTATTGAATAGACCACCTTCAATACAGTTAGGTTGCGGACCTTACCACATCTTCGTTCTCCTTCTTTTTGGAAGCGGGGCATTACAACAGCGTCGTTTGGTAGCTAGCCGGTTGAGTACGGGTCGGTCCACAGGGATTTTGTGTATTTTCTAATTGTTCTAACGAGTTAATTCCAATTGTGGTTGGATTGATTATCACTAAAAACTAAGGTTGATTTAGATTAGGATTAAAATCTTGCTAGGGTTAGGTTTAGGTTAAGTTTGGAAATTTAATATTTCTCACCGCTTTTTATGCCCTAATTAAGATCTTTTTAGGTGTTAAGGTAATAATTAACAAGGGGATTAGCACGATCGGAAAGAAACTAGGTTTCCTCCTCTAGGTCCTTGTCCGTCCTTTCTTAACTCTTACCTTAACCTCTATGGAAAACATACATAACCGGTCTTTAACTATGGTATTACCGCTACCTCGTGGGATAGAGTGCCATAGTGAGCGGTGTGTGTATGTATGCATAGAGTCCTATTAAATGTATGATGGGCAAGAAAGGAATGAGAGATTTTTATCTCTCAAACATTTCCTATTCCAAACCCTAACAAGTGAGAAACTACTCACTCATTAGGGAATTGATAAAAAGAAACATTTTTATGTTTGTTTTTTTTATAACCTAATTATCTAAACTACGGCAAATAAATAAAAGTTATAACTAAGGTAGATAAATAAAATTAACTAGGGCAGAAAAGAAAATTAACTAAGGCAAGGTAAAGAAAAAGACTTACTTTTTATTTGATGCGCTCTTCAAATATTACAGGAATTGAAATTCTAAAATAGATGAATAAAAAGAGGCATGCTCCAAAAAGAGCTTTAGGATTCCTATTTATAGATTATAGAAACCCTAGGGTTTACATCCGATCCCTATCTACATTTACAAAACTACCCTGAGAAGCCTGGTCAACGCACCGCCATCCACCGTCAAAATGCACCGACACGTGCTCAGCACGGCCGCGGATCCACGGCAGGAAGCCATGTTTGGCCGCGGATCCGCGGCCATATGGAGAGTTCTTGGGCTCTGTTTCTCTGGTAATTTTCATGTTGTTTTTTACTTGATTTTTCTTCCCTTGGTTCTTCAGAATGTCTTCTAGTTTCTTCCAGATTTCCACAGTGCATAATATTGTAGACTTTTACCGTCTGCTTCGTGTTGAAGTCTTGAATCTTATGCTGCCTTTGTGCAATCGAACTGTTTGCTGATCTTCGTTTGTCTCTCAAACTGGAGGCATGATCAAGATTCTTCTATTTGTTGGTCGTAGTCTCACTTTTGTATCGTCTTTTCATCATTTTCACTGTTTTGTTCCGAGAACCTGTAACCTGCAACTATGTAGCAAACATGGATCAAAAGTACCTGTTTATTTGTAAAATGAATAAGAATGGGAAATATAATAATGCAAAATTATGATATGAACACCAGGGCAAGTGAGATTTACTGGCAGGTACACCAGTAGTTTCTCAGGGTGTATTTAGGCTCTACACCGACACGACTTATTGCGCTGTTAGGGGTCTGACGTTTACCACCCCCTAGGCCCGATATGCGATACTCTTAGACGAACAAACCGGACTGTACGGAGAATGTCACCTATAGGCTCAGTAGGGTTTTCGAACGAGTTATTGTGTCGATCTTCCCTTCGATAGATACCTAGGTGGCCATTACGTACAGCTAGTGCCACTGACATGCTTGTGGTTAAACCCACTGCCAACGTATTGTCGAGTTTTTAGAGTCCCATACAGAGGGTTTCCCGGTTCAGGCGAAACGGTGTAGTTTGCGTATGGTTTTACGTAAGGGTGTTCGATTGAACACGTGCATTTATGCACGTGTTTTATTTAGACGGTTTATTAGTACTAGCAGGTTTGAAAGATAGCCATTTTTTATGCTAGTATTATATTGCTCTCTTTTGGGTATTTGTATTTTAACACGAATACGGTATTTATACGAATACGTGTATTTGTATAAATATGGGTATTTGTGCTTTGATACAAATACATGTATTTCTTTCTAAATATGAATACGCGTAGTTTGTATTTTCAGTACAAATACGGTATTCGTATTTTGGTAGAAATACGGTATACATATTTATACGTGTATTGGTATACTTGATTATACACATACTAGTATTTGTATGTGTATGTATATCATGGGTATGGTGGCTACACACTCTATTTTTATCTCTCCACCATTTAAATATTGGAAGAGTGTGGGCTTGTGATTCACCCTAGTGAGTCACCAAGCTCACCCACTCCTTTGTTTGTGGGGTGTAGAGATAAGAGAGGGTTGTGAGACATTTTTGCAACCATGGTTCATATTTTCATCACTTGAGTTTTTCTCTAGTTGTTACCATTATCTTTTTCGTCCTCAAATCTCTTTCTTGAGTTGTGAGGATTAAAAGAGAGCACTTGTTATCATAAACTACACACTCTAAGTATCTTGTCTTGGCAAGGCACAATCCTTAGTTGCTTCTGATAAAGCCATCGCTTGAATCGGTATTCTCGGGTGGATCATCTTTGACACAGAAGATCGTCTTCAAGAGCTCGCACTATCAACCCAAGGAGCTTAAGGAGTCAACCTTCAAGACCCGAAGGGCTGTCTACAAAGGTTGTTATTTCAACCGAGTAGCTAAAAACTCTAGTTAGGGTTAGCTTAGTTTAGTGTTTGGGATTAAATTCTGGGGTTTTAGTGTTACATGCTCGAGAAATTTAAAGTTTTTGATTCCGCATAACCGTAGTTGACACGGCAAGGAGCACACATACATTTACACTAGTATCAGAGCCTACCCAAATACTTAACTAACGGAATAGACACGGTTTAGAGTTTCGAAACCGAAACGACTCCGAAACGATAAAATCTAAATCCAGGTTTCGGTCGATTTTAAAAGGTTTTCTATTTTTTTTAAAATAAGTGCAGAATGCTACTGATGATGTAACTAAAACACCACAGAAAAACGAGACTCAGATTCCAAAAAATGGCTGGCCAAAATTGCAAAAATCCCGGTTTGGCCGGTTCACTGCAGCAACTGGGTTTTGGATTTTTTGTGGTGTTCTGTACTCTTGGATTTAGGATTTATGGTATTGTTTGATTTTGCCCAGATTTCATATTGTGTTATCTTTGTGCTTGGGCAATGCAGAGTGTTTCTAAATTGAAAATTTAACATCGTTTATTCGCTTTAAGTTTGTATATATGTTTCGAAACGTCGACTAATTGCTATACATCGATTAGTCGGGGTTGCACATAGCTAGTATCTTATGATTATGGTTTGTGAATATGAAGTATTGGATAGTCATGATGCAATAGCCGGAGGATGTGAGAAGAGTGTTATTTTCTTTCATTCATGTAATTTGTAAAGTGATGTAATATTATTTTGCGGAGCACATCCGGGTTGAGCTTGTAGCCACTGTTGTATTGTTTCATTTACTTTTTCTTGCACCTAGGTTAGACCCAAGGTGGGGTGCTCAAACTACCAGGTTCTTGAAGTGCCGAGTGGCCTACTCATCTCATTGAGGGAGGTTGCTTCGCTTCGGGGATTTGGCGGGTAGTTTGCCGCACCCGTAGGGGTCTAGGGTGAGGGTTTGGCTATTCATCACAACCATGGAATTCGTTTTTCGTTATAGGCTTAAACGAAACACGGAAATTCTAGTATATCCAATATATTCATCTGTGTTACTTGTGCTGTGATTTGTGATCTGGAATGGCTATTATTGCGTGAGACGAATGGTTATATATATAGATTATATATAATAAACGTTGCTTATATTTTGCACCCGCGTTAGCCCTTCCCCCGCTCTGCCGTTAGTTGAGTAACCTAACGGTGCATGACGGGCCCCATGATGAATGCGGATGGTATAAGCGTACGTTCTATTTTTGTTTTTTCTGCAATTATAGGATTAAATGATGGGACATCATTAATTTGTTAATGCAAAGAAAATAAACCAAAGTTAAATCGTTGGAATAATTTCAAAACCACTCAGTTTTCTTTAAAAATAACTTTTAAATGCGGAGTCTAAACCACTCCTTTTAAAAGCTATCATGGTTCCTTCGACTATATCAAGTTTATTACGTTCACGGTTTCGCCAAAACCAGTCGTAACCCTCTGTCATTTCTGTTGGGTATTCAGTAGTATTCAAGCTATGTATTTTGACCTTCGCCAAGGCATAGTGATTGGTAGCTGCTGGGTATTCATCTGTAGTATAGATAGATGTATTAATTTGGGACAGTCGTACAGCTATTTTGCCCTTCGTCAAGGTCATAAGAGCTTGGGGAAAAAATCTATATCGGGAGTTTTAAAGGAAAAGGAAACTTGCTAGCTTTGCATACCATCTAGAGTTTGATAATTTTGGTAGGATTCCTTCAAATTTATCACACAATGATAGTTGAATCCCGATCCAACCGTGAGTTTTATTACTCTTTGGGAGAATTTTTCATTTTGCAATCAATGCTATAAACCAAGTAGGTGTCTAGAACGATGTTAGTGGGGCTACGCCTCCAGAGAAAAGAGGTTATTTAACGAAAGCGTTGTAAAACCTCCCTCGAAGTACCGAAACTAACCCGGCCGAAAGGTTAAGAAAGAATTGTAGGGTGCGATTAATCCCGACTAATTCTTCTTTTATGGTTTTATGGTTTGAAAGAAGTTTTGAGGAAACAGTGGGAGCCATCCTGTTTAGATAAACTAATAACCAATCTAAACTTGTAAGAGTATCGTGCTGAGTGTTTCTTCTCTCTCTCCTAATTGCAGCGACCAAGATGACCGGGCTTAAGTTACTATTAGATAAAAATATATTGATAGGGCTAAACTATATAGACTGGCTAAGGAATGTCCAGATGATGCTTACCTATGACAAGCTGGGCTACCTCCTTACTACTAAATCCCCTGCCGTCCCAGGTCCAGATTCCACCGTCATGGATAAAGAAATCCGTAAGACATGGAAAATAGACAGTGCGAAAGCCAAGTGCCTCATGCTCGCCTCAATGGATAATGAACACCAGAGACGGCACGAGAAGATGAGAATTAAATTCTCAACTTGTGGGAGATTTGTCTTGTGGATCTCAGATCCAGAGAAAAAATTAAGTTCTTTTTAAAGGGTTAAACCCTTAGATATGATGTGTTAAGTAAAGAAGATGTTTTGATCTGTACTTTTTTTTCTCTTTTCCTAGGGTTTGAGAGGGGGAAGATCTTCTTCTTTATTTTGAGAATTAAATTCTCTGTTGCTTTGTGAAAGCTTTTGGAGAGCCTTCTGTATTTATACAGATGCTTATGAGGGTCTCCCCTCTCTAGATTTAATCACTTTGCTTCTATTTATAGGAGAAGAAAAAGATCAATCCGTTGGAGAAAATCTCTCAATCAATCAAATTGATCTTAAAGATCGACTGATGAATTTTATTCATCGTTAGATTTTTAATCCAAGTGCTCTTTGTTTAACAGAGAAGACCATTCTTGTTTGTTTAACAAGATTAGGAAAGTATTTTCCTAAGATAATTTAATTCTATCAGATGACCGATTGGTGATTTTATAATGACCGATTGGTGATTTTATAATCACCGTTGGATTTTTGATCTCAGGGTCCTCTGTTTAACAGAGAAGATCTTTCTAATTTGAGAAAAATCAGGGAAATATTTCCCACATAGAATTTAATTCTGTCAAAAGGAACATTCACGTGCAATGCACGTGAGGCGTTGGCCCATAGCGCTCATGTGGATATCACGTGAAGCGCTGCCAAGAGGCTGGCGAGTGCGCTCACGTAGATATCACGTGAGGTGATGCCAAGAGACTGGCGAGTGCGCTCATGTGGATATCACGTGAGACGCTCACGTGTTTAACACGTGGGGGCTTCCCTCTATTTTTATAAGTGAACAACAAGTTCCGGGCCAAAACTTTTGGCGGGAACAGGCCTACTCCACCTCCCTGATGGGGATGGGGCTTTCTCGAGGAGTAGTAAGGGGCCTGCTATTGTTTGCCCTGCGAAGGCATCGTTGATGCAGTGACTTAGCTCCATCAGCTAGGCTATAGTGGCCTCCAGCATCATTAGGCGGCTCCCCTGCCCTTACAAGAGCGGAGGAGGTTGAGATTCATGAGACGTCTCCATGGTGGGTGGCCTAGGGTTGTTATCTGCGGGCGTCTTGATCAATGAGGAAGGCGTCACCTGATTGGCCATAAAGGCTGCGACTTTATCTGCCGGGGTTGTGGATCTAAGAAAGTCGGAGCGGAGACTGTTTTCCAACAGATGACGTCAATTGATAGGGCCAAGTCTCACTGGGCTTAGACCTGGTCAATGAATTTGTGGACGTGGATCACTTTGGAAAGGGCTCTTTTGTCAGATCCGCTATCTGACAAGGAAATGACTCCAGAGGTTAGCTCCGGGATCCTCTTCTGATGATAAAATCAGTTGCCTTTAGGACAATTAGGGTTTGTGGTAACGAAGAAGAGATTGCATACCTTCTCTCTTTGGTGATAAGGGTTTATATAGATGTTTTGTACGGTGATGTAATCGGAGAAGGATGAGTTAGTTATCTAGGGTTTCGTAACAATGTGGGTCCCAATTTATGTACAGGGATTTGACGTCGGGCCTAAATAACAGAGCCGATATGGGTCTGGGCCCTTGTCTATATATTCCATGCTATATCACATAACACGTGCAAGAACCTAGTAAGAAACATAATCGAAAAACCTTTCTTAAGAATGTATGCCTTCTACGTGACCTCAAGAGCATCATTGTTCTAGCTCGTGGGCTCTAGTGTGACATTTTGTAACAAGATCTGGTTTTCCTTATATATCTATACCCACAAGTTGTTCAACCTGAATTTGAATCAGAATTCCTTTCTTGTTCACCCTTTCCTCTCTCTCTCTCTCTCTCTCTCTCTCTGGCCATTGGAGTCGTGAATTTGCTCCCTCGAATCACAAATCAATATTTTTGTGATTGAAAAGATAAGGAAACCCCATCTAATAGAAGTACATAACAAAACTAACTCCTCATGTAGTTGGGTTTTGAGTTTTGCTTCAAGGATTTATAAGCATCGCATCATCAAATTTAACTCAAAATGAAGGCAAGAAATACCAATTTGAGGCTATATGAAAAGGATTGGTTATGCCAAAAATTATAAAAATTAAGGAAAATTGTATATCGAGAATGTCAAATTGCTTCTGATCTTTAGGTTATAGAATTGCAGATAAGTAGAATAACAAAGGTGCTAATAATAGCGAGCACACTGAAGATCTTGGGATTTCTTTGGATGACAGGGCTAAGGTTTCAGATGAGAGGCAAAATGAGATTAAGTAGATTGAAGTATGCGGAAATAGAGTAAGGGTTGTTAAGAAGATCCGAGGGTTGTTAAGAAGATTTGAGAAAACGGAGCCGGACTTTAAAATAGCGAAAAAGGAGCGGAGAGAAGGGTTGTTAAGAAGATTTGTGGGTTGTTATAATTAGAAAGCGAGATTTTTTTTTTGTGGAATCGAATTAGAATCGGAGGACATAGGGATTGCGAGATCGGAAGAAATAGAGGGAGCCGGAGTTTATTTGTCATGGGAAGATAGGAGAGGCGGAGTTTTCTATGAGGTTTATTCGGATTTGACACAAAATAAAAGGCTCAATTTGCTTTTAAGAGTATTATAGATGGATATATAGATTTGAGTACCCAACATCATTTTTAACTCTCGCATCTTAGGTACCAGATTGACCCGACCCGCTTACCAACAGAAACCCACCGGTTGCCACCGGTTGCTCACTGAGAGCTCCTGTAATATAAATACAATACCTTGACATTTCGTTCTTTCTAATTTTCCAAATTTGCAATCGAACAGCAACCATAGCGAAAAAAAGTTACAGAAAAACCCTCAGAAACCCAATAAAACCCATCAAACCCTAATTTCTAACCCAATCCGCGAATCTGATCGCATCGAAAGGTAATTCTTGCAAGATTTTCGATCTCATCGCTTCGTTCTCGTTCAATCCGTACCAATTTCAGCAAGATTAGAGCTTTGGAGATGGTGGCGGGAGCGGAATTGATCCATCAGAGCATCTCGGTGCTCGACGTGAAGTACCGATGCGTATCGAAGGGGATCGACGACATCGTCGACGTCGCGGCCGCGGCGTCGCCGCCTTCGTCGCCGGCGATCCGCCACGTGGAGGTTGGTGTTGGTCCCGCTTCTGAGTTTGTGAGATTCGATCCTTTGTTTGCTGATTTGATCGCTTCTTGGTGTGTGAATTTCTGATAGGCTTGTGTGCTGTCTTCGAAATTAGGGATTTTTTAGTCTTGGTTGATAGGGATTATAAGCTTTTCATCCAAGTTCTAGTGAAAAATTTATTTATTTTTATGTTTGATGGTTTCGCTGTGTGAATTCTTGGGTTTTCTACTAATCATTGAGAAAGCTTGAGTTTTGTGTTTGTTATATTTAAAAAAGTAAATAGAATTCCAAATTTCATATTAAGGATTTCCTTTTGCGGTCCAAATTTATAATTTAGATGTGTTCTTCAGCATTTGATTGCTGTTATTACGCAGAAGTACTAGCCTTGACCCGTTTTAATAGTTTACACACTATTGTATTTGGAAGAAGTATCATCCAAGCCCAAGAAATGGGTGCTATTACATCGAACGATCCAGATCCATCCAACATAGAAATGAATGGTCAAGATTTGTGTGAAACGGGGTCCTTTGTTGTTGGTGTATTCTACATGCTTTACACTCTTTTTCCCAAGAAATGTGCCCAACATTCATAGTAATACTTTACCTACCTACTTGAAATCCTACTGCCTAAGAGATAAAATGGTGGGACCACAACACCAGAGACTAGTGCCAAACAAGTGTCTCTTGGATTGTGGTAGGATTTCAAGCCCAGTAGGTTAAGCAAAAGTGCTTTATGATATTTGGATTTGTGTGGAAGAAAAGTTCTCAACATTGACATCAGTGTTTCTTTTTTGGTCTTACTTACCTAAATGCCTTGTTAAAGGTAAGTTTCCATATAATTAATCCCATGCAGTATTATGCGTTTCATTTTATAGCATTAAAGAGTTTGATACACAATTCCAAATTTGGGTAATGCTTTATTTATACGAAAAAGAATCATCCAAGCCTATCACCATTAAATGATTACAGCTATATATGAATGTGTTGACATTGTTAAGCCTAGTTGCCACTCAGTGTCAACTCTGCCACTCAATATCAACTCGCTCTTGATTAAAGCAAAGTTTTTTTGGGCGTGAAAACTTTTGACAAGATAGGGGTTTCATCATACGACAAGTTAACACCCTCCAATCGGAAAAGACTAGAAAAATTGATAGATTTACTATAATAAATTACATTCAACGTACTGAATGCCTCACTCTGTATATTTTTGTTATTAACGTAGAACTTGAGAGGCTCAGATGCTACTCCAGACATTCCATTGGATCCTCCATCCCTCCAATTCATACCAAGCATAAGGTCCGGTAGTTTTGCAGACATCGGTCCTCGAAGATATATGGAAGACGAGCACATTTGCATCGATGATCTCTCTGCTCATCTTGGCTCCCTCTCTACATGCCCATCACCCAGTGCATTCTATGGGGTATATAACCACTACTTGATAAGACCATTCAATTTTGAAGTAGGTCTAACTTTCTTTGATTGATGACTGAATATAAATGCACTAAAATTTACAGATTTTTGATGGCCATGGAGGTCCAGATGCAGCAGCCTACATCAAAAGGCATGCAATTAGGTTTTTCTTCGAAGATGCTGAGTTCCCGCAAGCATCACAAGCAGACACAGGGTTTGTAGAATTAGTCGAGAATTCTATTAAGAAAACGTTTCTTCTTGCTGATCTTGCTTTGGCTGATGACTGCACTATTAGCACTTCATCAGGGACTACAGCGCTCACAGCATTGGTGTTTGGAAGGTATGTAAACTGTCAAGGCTGAATTTTCTTCTTGCAAATATTCTTCGAAGGAGCTGTTCTATTTGATTGCATTTTTTCCGTCTCAAATAAGTTAGTTGCACGATACTGTCATTTACTGCTCATGAATACTTGTGTACTACTCTATACTTGTTACAAAAGCTATCAGTAACAAATTTAGTTTGTAGGTGTTCTCTTTATTTTCAAGCTCGACATATAAGTTTGTTGAAATGTGACTTACAACCACCCTAGTACTAGCCCATGTTTACTTTGTGCAAACCCTTTTATTGATGTTGAGATGTGTGGATTAAAATAGTCTCACATTGGAAAAACTATGAGAGATACATGGGTATAAGATATAAGATGGACTAAACCTCAATAAGGCTTGAGTCTTATTGTTGGAACCCACTTATATCAAAAGCCCGTTTACACTCATAAATAAAATATATAATCATCCCGGCGTTCTTATATATATAATTTGGTATCAGAGCTAATGGCTCGGTCCAAAACCTCAACAATACCTCTGAGAGAAGCAGGCTACAAGCATAAAAAAAAGTGCTTTGAGAGACCCAGCTCTACAAGTGTTGTGCAATCTACATGACAACTATACCAAAAAAAAGTGATTGTTGTACGTGAGGGGGAGTGCTGAGATGTGTGGATTAAAATAGCCCCATATTGAAAAAACTATAAGAGAGACATGGATAGAAGATATAAGATAGACCAAACCTCAACAAGGTCTGAGTCTTATTGTTGGAACCCACTTATATCAAAAGCCTATGTATACTCATAAATAAAATATATAATCACCCCTCGTTCTTATATAATAATAATAATAATAATAATAATAATAATAATAATTGACAAATGCATGCAACACCCCATGTGCATGAGACAAAGCAATAAATGATTTGGAGAAATTTCATGTGCATTTGTCAAGGATGTTGAAAATGGGCAAAGGTTGTCTACTTAACTTGTGGAAAGGTTTTTTCACTAAAGTCTTTAAAGTCCTAAAGGTTATGGCTACTCTTTCTTATGCACTATGCATAGGGACACATTCATTAATTGTCAAGGCCAAAGTCAAATATAGTGTGCTCGTGTTTGCCTATTAAGGATGTTGCATAGTGCATACGAGAGTGAAATAGATGAGAACAAATGAAGTGTGAGGGCTTTATTTCCTCCGGAGAACTTTGTGTTAAAAGAAATATAAGAGAGTAGAAGAGTTTTGTATCGAGAGTGTTCTTCTCTCCTCTTCTTTTGTTTTGAGCGCTCTCTTTGTATGTGTGTTTCCTTTGTTGAGTGTTTCTCTTTGTAGTGAGGTTGGGGGAGGTTGAGAGTATTGCAACTCTTTTGCGTTCTTTTCGATATAATGGAATCCTGCTGTTGCTATTTCCCCCCGTGGACGTAGGTCGAGTTGGCCGAACCATGTTAAATTGTGTGTGTTGTCCTTTCCTTCTGGTCTGCTAGCCATTTCTGTTGTTCGTTCCGCATGCATTATTTTGTTAGCCGTTTGTTTGTGTTGGGACCCGTTCGTCGTAACAAACTGGCATCGGAGTTTTGGTAGCGATTTGTTGTGGGTTTCTAGACGGCTTCGACAAGTTACAAAATAAAGGTATTTGATGACAGAAATAGTTGTAGTTTGTAGCGTGTGAAGATGCGGGCACTTTTGGTGCAGTAGGGATTGTTCAAAGTCTTGTCCGGAAAAGACAAGTTACCCACCTCCATTTCAGAAGATGCAAAAGAAGAATTTGAGATGAAAACACATAGTGCTATCCAGCTTTATTTGGCCGATGAGATTCTGCGGGAAGTTGCAGATGAAGATATGGCCGTTGGTTTATGGCTCAAGTTGAAGAGCTTGTATATGTCAAAATCTCTCACAACCAAGCTCTAATTGAAACAACACCTTTTTACCCTACGCATGAGGGAAGGTACGTTCATTAAATATCATTTAAATGAATTAAATCAAATTCTTATGGATTTAAAAAATATGAACGTCAAAATTGATGAAGATCAAGCCCTTATTTTGTTATGTTCACTGTCAAGTTCTTTTAAGAACTTTGCCAATAGCATGCTTTATAGTAGAGACACTTTCTTTAGAAGATGTTAAATCGGTCTTGTACTCTAAAAAGAGTTAACGCAGAAGGTGTCAGTTGGTGGAAGTGAAAATTCAGTCAAGGGTTTATTTGCTGGCGACTGTTTGGAGAAGGGTGGTTCTGCTAAGGACAAGTCTGCTAGATGTAACTCTAGTTCAAGAAAAAATCTTGATTGTCGGTATTGTCACAAATTTGGGCATATGATGTCTGACTGTCCTAAGCTCAAAACTAAAGGGTATGCTTTGAAGAAATCTCAAAATGAGAATTCTTCGGTTGATGTTGCAGAAGACTCTTTTACTTTAGAAGTTCTGTCTGTTGTTACCGTCGGTGATGCTTGCTCGAAAAACAAGTGAGTTCTTGATTCAGGTTGATCCTACCATATGTGTCATAATAGAGATTGGTTTGTCTTTCCGATTCGTTGATGGTGGGAATGTCTTTTTAGGGAATAACCAACCCTGGAAGATATTTGGAATTGGTTCGATCAAGATTTAGATGTTTGATGTAATGTTCGGATGTTGCATAATGTTCATTATGTGCCAGAGTTAAAAAAAGTCTCATTTCTTTAGGCACACTTGATTCCGACGACTGAAAGATTTCAGGTTTTTTTTTGAAATAGGATAGTTTTAATTTAAAATTAATAAAATGGAAGGGTTTGATTTTAATTTGTAAAAATAGGATGGTTTGGGGGGAGCCCACCCATCCTAGTTTAGAGGGCGGGTTCTTAGAACCCGTCCCCTAGACTTTATAGGAGAGACCAGAACCCGCCCTCTCCTATATAAAGGAGAGGGCGGGTTCTGGGAACCCGTCCCATATAAATTTTTTTATAAATAAATAACAGAAAAATGAAAAAAATTCGAATAAAAGAATAAAATTGTATAATATGAATCTAGTTTGGACGGATTCATTTTGTTATTATAAATTTGACCGTCGAGATATAATTTACATTTTGCAAACAGATATAATTTTTTTGTATTATAAATTTGACGGATTCATTTTGTTATTAGAGTGTATACCAAATTCAAACGGTTAATATTCTACAATTTTTATTCATTTATTTCATATTTAATTAATTTCGTGATTTTTATTTAATTTTTTTTTTGAAAATGGGGACTCAGAACCCGCTCTCTCCTTGATAAAGGAGAGGGCCTCTTCCTAATTAAGGGGAGGGCGGGTTCTAGAAACCCACCCTTCCCTGTAATATGTAGAAGGCGGGTTCCTAGAACCCGCTCTCTGTTTGGGCTGGGATTGGGGTCTTCCAAACCACCCTATTTTTACAAATTAAAATCAAACCCCCCATTTTAATAATTTTAAATTAAAACTATCCTATTTCAAAAAAAAACCCAAGATTTTAGCGGAAGGTGGAGTTTTGAGAGTAACTCTTTTGTTCTGATGAAGGAAAAGATGGTATACACTTTTTTTATCCTTCAAGGTGGCACGATAACAGGTGTTGCAACTGTTTCGTTATCAGTTGATTATGTTACGGACGCGACTCGTCTTGACAAATACGGTTAAGGCATATGAGTATTTGTCCCTCTCAAATTTCATCAAAAGGTGGAGCAGGTTATCTTCTGATATTAGTCAATGATTTTTGAAATGTTTTGGTGTATCATTTTGAAGCACAAGAACACAATCTGTTATTTGAAGGATTGGTCGCCCGATAAGGCGATTGATTTCAGAACTCCGAAAGAAATATGGTGTGGTAGCTAATTATTAGCATTTGAAAAATATTTGTTTGTCATGCTTATTTTCATTTTGATGACTGCAAGCTTGAGTTTGGGATGGAAAAGTGTATTTTCTTGATTATGCTATTGGGGTGAAGGGGGATACATGTTTTGTTATTCTGTTTGTAAATCACTTGAGTTTGTTATTAGTATGATTTACTTTTGGTGAAAATTACATGCTTTACCTGAGAAAGAAGTTTGTTCTAATTACAGGTTCAGAAGAGGAAATCAGCGAGCAGGTGGAGTTAACGAGTACAACTCCAGAGTGAGGGCATGAACGCACCCATGTTGACCTGGTTGATATTGTGTAAGGTTCAATTCAAGCTGATTATATATCTTTAGAGCAACAATACAATATTGCCACTAAAAGAGAGAAACGACAGTTCAGACCATCTCAGCAGTATGCTTGTGCTGATTTTGTTGCCGATGTTGTGATCGTGGTGATTCCGAAACCTTCTACGCACAAGGAGGGTATTTGCAGCGATACAGCTGATCGGCGAACCGTCGCTGTATTCGTTGGAAATGAGTTTCTACTTAAGAGCCAGACATTCGAGCTAGTTAAATCATCGATGGGAAAAATATTTTGGTCTGCGGTAAATCCAGCAGATGTGATGACGAAGATTTTACTTCGTGTAAATTCGAGTGTGATCTCAAATTTTTTGGTGGTCGCAGCGGCGGAGGTTGAGCCTATCAAGGATTTTTTATGGCGAAGACGGTAAGGATTCCGAGAAGATTAAGTGGTTGTTAAGTCAAGGTGGATATTTGTTGAAATATGACTTACAACCACCCTGGTACTAGCCATGTTTGCTTTCTGAAAACCTTTTCATTGACAAATACATGCAACGCCCCATGTGCATGAGACAAAGCAATAAATGCTTTGGAGAAATTTCACATGCATTTGCCGTGGATGTTGAAAATGTGCAAAGGTTTTGTCTATTTAATTTGTAGAAGGTTTTTCACTAAAGTCTATAGGCTATGGTTGCTTTTGCTTGTGCACTATGCATAGGGACAAGTTCATTAATTGTCCAGGATAAAGTCAAACATAGTGTGCTCATGTTTGCCTATTAAGGATGCTGCATACGAGAGTGATAGATGAGAACAAATGAAGTGTTACGCTTCATCTCCAGTATGGATGGTATTGTCCGCTCCAGCCAAAACCGCACGGATTTGTTCCTTGGAACGAACCGGACTCGAGAAGGGGTCATTTCCCAGAAGGTTACCCATTCTAGGATTTCCCTAGGCTGAGCACACTTAACTTCGGAGTTTTTTGAACTTCGAAGTGTCGGTTCATCCAAAACGCGTCTTTGTATTGTAGGGTGGTATCATTATATTTATAATACAGATTTGCCTTCTTTCATTCCGTGTTTTGAAGATCTGATCCCATTGTTCTACAATAGGTGGTATCTTCCGCTCTTCCCTACTTAGAACACAGTGGAAGGAGCCAAAAAGAAATAATGCTTTCTAATTTCTGTATTTCGCTTCCCTACTTAGAACACAGTGGAAGGAGCCAAAAAGAAATAATGCTTTCTAATTTCTGTATTTCGAATATCTCTTTGGCTACCAATTCAAAGAGTCAAGCGGATACCACCTATTGTAGAACAATGGGATCATGTAACGAAACGCAGAGCGAAAGAGAGCATATATGTATTATAAATGTAATGATGCCACCCTACAATACAGATGCGCCTTTTGGGTGAACTGGCATTTCGAAATTCGAAGAACTCCGAAGTTAAGCGTGCTCGGACTAGAGAAATCCTAGGATGGGTGACCTCCTGGGAAGTGACCCCTTCTCGAGTCCGGTTCGCTCTAAGGGACAAAACCGTGTGGTTTCGGCTAGAACGGACAATACCATCCGTACTGGGGCGTGAAATTATGATATCAGAGTTGGTACTCAACAGTAGGTCTGCGGTTCAAGGACGAACCATTCTTCTAACTAAGGAGTGGGGGATACCATCTATTGTAGAACAATGGGATCAGGTCTTCGAAACACAGAGCAAAAGAGGGCAAATTTGTATTATAAATGCAATGATACCACCCTACAATACGGAGACGCCTTTTGGGTGAACCGGCACTTAGCGTGCTCGGGCTAGGAAAATCTTAGGATGCGTAACCTCCTGGGAAGTGGTCCCTTTTCGAGTTAGGTTCGTTCTATGGGACAAAACCATGCGGTTTCGGCCAGAGCGGACAATACCATCCGTATTGGGGGTGGGGGCATCACATGAAGTGTGAGAGCTTCATTTCCTTGGGAGAACTTTGTGTTGAAGGAAATACAGAGAGTAGAAGAGTTTTGTATTGAGAGTTTCTCTCCTTTTCTTTTGTTTTGAGTGCTCTCTTTGTGTTAGAGATAATATGTGATAAAATAGTTGGGCTTTTGATATTAGATCAAAATCCGTATCTGTTAACCTTAGTATAAATATTATATGTATTTCTCAATTAATTAGCCAATGAGATAATTCTATTTTCCTCAAATTCCTTGTCAGGGTATTAGAGCCATATTTTGCCAAACCCTAGCCGCCGCCAACACCAAACCCTAACCGCCATCAACATGTGCCTCCCGTTGTCTCTACGCCTCTCGTCGATTCCAGATCCTTGCCGCTTCCCGTCGCGCCTCCCGTCACGTCGCCAAATCCCAGATCCCTGCCGCATCGCTGTCGCAGATCTGATTGCAGATCTGATCCTAGCCACCAGATCGACTGCAGTCTACATACTTTAAGCACAGTCGCAGAACGACCGGATCTCAGATCTGATCTCCCTCCTCGTAGTCGCAGTCTCGGTCTCATCCTAGCAATCGCCTCCTCGTTGGATGTTGATCGTTGGATCTTTTGTTGGTTATTGATCGTTGAATGTTGGATGTCATTGATGCGGATGTTGGTTTGATGGTTGTTGGTCATTGGTTGTTGATCGTTATTCGTCGTTGATCGTTAGTTATGGTTGTGATTGATCCTTACGGTTGAAATCATGTCGATGACATCGAGCGATGGAGGAAGTTTATTTACCTTGGCTGATTTTATTTCTATGGCGTCGACAAAACTTAATGGTGATAATTATGCCCAATGCTCTGTTGCAGTTGAGACCTTGATAGGTAAGCTGAAGTTGCATTATTTGATGGAAAGTCCTGCTAAGGACAAGATGCGAAGAAATATGATGATTGGCTTGCTGAAGATGCGCAGATTCAGACTTTGGTTATGGAATAGTATGGAACCCAAGATGAAAAACGTTGTGTTTTTGCCTACGTCGAAAGAGATATGGGACCAACTTAAAAATACATACTCAGGTTCTAGCAATATTGCACGCATTTCCCAGCTGCATATTTCCGGGTGGAGAAATGAGCGAACTCTTTTGAAAACCATTACTCGTCTTTCAATAGATTATGTCAGGAGTTGGATTTGTATCAGCTTATTTCTTCCAATATTATGGAGATGAAGAAGCAACGTGAAATGTTGAATATTGTGCGATTTTTATCGAGTCTTTTCCGGAAGTATGGGTCCGTTCGAGTTGCTATTTTAGGAAGCTCAGATATTCCGACCCTTTATAACCCTTTATGAGGTATTCTTCAGGTTACGCCGTTTGTCCGTGTCAGATATCTTGTCTAATTGCGTGGTGATAGTAATGTGGATAAGTCTGCATTGGTGCCACATCTGGAAGTACACGTGGTCGCGGTTATTTTCATGGTGGTCGTGGGGGTAGTTGTGATGGAGGACGTCGTGGTGGTGGTGGTGGTCGAGCTGAAAATTGTGCACACACTATGGGAAATCAGACCATTTTGTTGATTTTTGTTGGGATCGATATGGTATACCTTCTGCCAATCATGAATCATTTCAGGGTGATATATTGGAGTCCTCACATCCCGCTGCTCCATCTGATACGACATTTTGGACCTCAAAGATATCTATTTTTGAGGATGAGTATCACAAACTCCTCTTTACTCAGCGGTCTGTTTTTGTTGCCACGGTAACCTATACTAAAGGTACTCGTATAGGTTGTAGTGCCACTAGCAAGCCCCAGATCATTGTTTCAGATGATATAGATCATGTGACAAGTAATCGAGATTCTTTTATTTCCTTCACACCGTCTACACAAAAATTTCATGTCATCTTGGTCGATGGATCCTCCTTCTCTATCACTGGAGGTGGGTCAGTACATCTGTCTAAGGATCTTTCGTTTTCATTTGTTTATCATGTTCCACTATTTTTTATTAGTTTATTGTCCGTTAGCAAACTTACGAGATCGTTGAATTGTTCTGTGACATTTTATCCTTCGCATTGTCTTTCAGGATCTCCATATCAGGAAGCTGATTGGTGGCGAGTATGAATCTCAAGGCTTTTTTTTTATCTAAACACGGATAATGTTTTTTCTTCAGGTTTCGCAGTTTTGTTGTCCTCGTCAGTTTTTCCTCTTCAGCTCCACTGTAAATGGGTCATCCCAACTTGAAGGTTCTTCAGGGTTTATTTTCGCATTTTAGGTCTATGAAATCACTTGATTGTGAGTCATGTCAGCTTGGTAAATATCATCGTGTATCTTTTCCTATTTCTGAGAGTCGTATGTTGAACCCTTTTCATTTAGTGCATTCAGACATTTAGGGTCTCTTCAATAGGCCATCATATTTAGGTTTTAAATACTGTCATATTTGTGGATGATTTCTCTCGTATCACTTATTTGTATTTGATGAAAAATTGTTCTGAATTAAATAATATATTTTGTGCTTTTCATCTGGAAGTTCAAAACAATTTGGTGTGTCGTTGAAAATCCTACGTGCATATAATGCAAAAGAATATGTTTCTGGTTGTTTCAATAAATATCTTGCTGATAATGGGACTGTACATTAGATGTCTTGCTCATATATCCCTCAACAAAATGCGGATGCTGAACGGAAAATGTGTCATTTATTGGAAGTTGCTCGTTCTTTATTGTTTCATATGTATGTTCTCAAAAAGTACTGGAGTGATATTGTTTTAACTGCATGTTATCTTATTAATCGGTTATCCACTCTTACTTTGGGAGGAAAGTCTCATCATGTTTTGTTCTTAGGAATTTCATTTTTTTCCACTACATGCTAAAGTGTTTGATGGTGTATGTTTTATTCATAAACTTGCTCCTGAAGGAGATAAATTGGATCCTCATGCCATTAAGTATGTTTTTTAGGGTACTCTCGACTTCAGAAAGGTTACAAATGTTTTGACCCTATATTGAATAAATATCATGTTTTGGCCGATGTCATTTTTTTTGACAATGTACTATATTTTTCTCTATCAAGTGAATCCTCTACCGAACCATCTTTCTTGTCTCGTAATTGTCTATCTCTTGTAGATGTTGATTTGAGTCCTGAAGAAGCACAAGTTATTCCTATCAAATCATCGGTCCATCATTTTAATCACGAAGGCCACGATTACAGCCAACTACTCAATCATCTCAACAGTCTGTAGATTCCGCACAAGCTCCACAATTTGATCTCGATCTTCCTATTGCGTTACGAAAAGATACACGCTCTTGTACCCATTCCATATCGAATTTTGTTTGTTACTCATAATTGTCATCCAGGTATCAGTTCTTTGTATTCTTCTTGTCATCCACTTCCTTACCTGGTTCTTTACATGAAGTTTTGGGTCATCCTGGAAAAAGGCTATGAAAGAAAAGATGGATGCTATGTATCAAAATGGTACGTGGAATTTGGTTCCTTTACCGTCTGGTAAATCATCAGTTTGAAGTCGTTGGGTGTACACTATTAAATATCATCATGACGGGACTATTGAGCGGCTAAAGGCTTGTCTTGTTGCTAAAGGCTATACATAGACATGTGGAATTGATTATGCGGAGACGTTCTCTCCAGTATCGAAGCTTCCATCTGTGCGTATTCTGATTTTTTTAGCAGCAAATTTGAATTGGTCCTTATATCAGTTGGATATCAAGAATGCATTTCTCCACGGTGACCTTGAAGAAGTATATATGGACCAACCACCTGGTTTCATGGTTGATGGGGAGACATGCTAAGTATGTAGACCACGAAAAGCTATATATGGGCTCAAGCAGTCTCCTCGGGCTTGGTTTGGTAGATTCAGTGCCGTTGTGCAGGAGTTTGGTTTATATCAGTATAAGAGTGATTATACTGTTTTTACACGAGTTCTTGAAGGAAAGAGAATTATATTAGTAGTGTATGCTGATGATATTGTTATCAGTGAAGATGATGCCGACAGGATTGATGTTCTTAAGAAATTTCTCCAACATCACTTCCATATAAAGGATTTGGGGTTATTGCGATATTTCTTGGGGACTAAGGTTGCACGCTTCTTAGAAGGTATTTGCTTGTTTCAAAGGAAATATGTCCTAGATATTCTAAAAGAGACTAGACTTTTGGGTATCAAGCCAATAGATACACTGATGGATTCTAATATGAAACTCTATGATGATTGAGGAGAATTATTAGAAGATCCGGAAAAATACCGTTGATTGGTTGGGAAGCTTAATTATCTTACGATAACAAGAATAGACATCTCTTTTGTCGTTAGTATGATGAGCTAGTTTATGGATTCTCTAAAGGAGCCTCATTGAAGGGCAGTTATTCGTATTATATGCTATTTGAAGAATTCACCTGGTCAAGGGTTAATTTACCACAATCATGGAGATATTCAATAGTTGATGGGATTTTGTGATGTTGATTGGGCAGGATCTCCTATGATAGGAGGTCTACTACTGGTTATCGTACCTTTCTCGGTGGTAATCTTGTATCGTGGAGAAGCAAGAAACAATCAGTTGTGGCTGGATTAAGTGCGGAGGCTGAATACCGTGCTATGGCTCATATTACGTGTGAGTTGATTTGGATAACTAATCTATTAAGTGGGCTTGGATTTCAAATTCATCGGCATATTCCTCTCTTTTATGACAATCAAGCAGCAACCCATATGTCGTCTAATCTTGTTTTTCATGAGAGAACCAAGTATATTGAAGTTGAATGCTATTTTGTTCGGAAAAAGGAGAATCGATTTCTTAACCCTCAATACATTGTAAGTAAGGATCAACCAGCAGATATTTTCACAATGGTATTGGGAAAAGAAAGAATTGAATGTCTATGTAATAAGCCGGGTCTACATGATATGTATATGCACCAGCTTGAGGGGGAGTGTTATAGATAATATGTGATAAAGTAGTTGGCCTTTTGATATTAGATCAAAATCCGTATCCGTAAACTCTAGTATATATAAATATATATCTATTCCTCAATTAATTAGCCAATGAAATAATTCTATTTTCCTCAAATTCCTCGTCACTTTATATGAGTGTTTCCTTTATTGAGTATTCTCTTTGTAGTGAGGTTGGGTGAGGTTGAGAGTATTGCAATTCTTTTGCGTTCTCCTTTTCGATATAATGAAATCCTAGTGCTGCTGTATTTGTCCGTGGATGTAGGTCGAGTTGGCCGAACCACGTTAGATCGTGTATGCTATCCTTTTTGTCTGCTAGCAATTTCTGTTGTTTGTTCCGCATGCTCTATTTTGTTAGCCGTCTGTTTGTGTTGGGACCCGTTTGTCGTAACAAAGTTGATTGCATGGTCCTGTCATGTAATGCTCAATAATACATGTGTACTGTATACCTGTTGTAAAAGCTATTTGTTTCTTCTGACATGCTCTTAAATGTTATATTTTCACCTTGCAATTAAGTTCACATTAGTTATTTATGCAAACCGTTCATGACAGATTTGTGATTTTGGTATTTCAATTGAATGCCATGTAGCTCTCTCACTGGAAGCGTCAAAACACGCTTTTATAAGTAGTCCATCCTTCAGTCTACTTTCTTACAATAACGAGTCCTTCACTCTCCTCTCTCACAAAAGTCAATTTCTAATCTACTCTTTCACAATATTCAGTTCTTCAACCTACTCTTTGACACAGTCAGTTTTCTATCTACCCTTTGCAATTGTCAGTTAACTTCAATCTACTCTTTCAGAAATTGGTGCTTATGATAATCTATTCTTTTGGCATATATATAAACACTTGTTGAATTTTCAAAAACATGGTTGATAGTTTAATGAACAAATCGCAATTATTAGACAACAGCCAATTCAGACATTTTCCCCAAATCTTTGTGCATATTACTTTAGTTTATAGTTTCTTATTTTGAAGCTTGTACTGTATTAGGGTTAACAGCACAAACTATAGTTTACCATGTATAGCACTTATACACCCCTTCATGTGATTCATTAGTGCAAACACTCCCTCTGTTTATCACCCAAAACCCTAAAGAACACTCAAAAGTTCTACTCTGAAGTCCAAAGTCAGACATATATTTGGGTTGTTGAGAGTTGAATCTAAGTGCTGTAAGGGTTTTGGTTGCTGAGAAGAAGGGGTGTTTGGGCTAATAAACCACTTGAGGGGGTATAAGTGCTATACATGGCACTTCATGCAATCAACACACTTAATTAATGCATCCTAATTTCTGACTTAGTTTGCATTTGCTGCATTCTTTGAAGTAAACTGATATACCAATCAGAATATAATGGTTTAACCAAGTACCGATATATTTGGTAATATCTATTGGTGTACCAACATGCTATATTATCAATATATTTAATTATCTTATAACAAAAAATATTTTATAGGGTTAAAATATTTTTGTATATTATTATATTGGTTTTTAAATATTTAATTATACTATTCTGGCCATAAGGGTCGATACACCGATATGTTCCGGCGTACCGTTCATGGACCGGTAAAGCGGTGAATACTGGATCTTTGTACTTCGATCTGCTGTTGTACAGTTTCACATTGTTAATTATTATTACATCATTTCCAGGATTCTACTAGTAGCCAATGCAGGCGATTGCAGAGCAGTCCTTTGCCGAAAAGGCGAAGCATTGGACATGTCTCAAGACCACCGTCCGATCCACGCCCCAGAGCGTCTCCGTGTTGAGTCCTTAGGCGGCTACATCGATGACGGATACCTCAACGGCATCCTCTCCGTGTCCCGAGCGCTTGGCGACTGGGACATCAAAAAACTTCCTAAAGGCTCCCCCTCACCTCTAATATCGGAACCTGAATTCAAACAAACCCTATTGACTAAAGATGACGAGTTCTTGATAATTGGATGTGATGGAATCTGGGATGTGATGTCGAGTCAACATGCGGTGAGTATTGTTAGGAGAGGATTGAGGAGGCATGATAACCCCGAGCAGTGTGCGAGAGAGTTGGTGATGGAGGCGTTGAGGCTTCATACTTTTGATAATTTAACGGTGATTGTGGTTTGTTTTTCGTCGGAGAGTAGAGATGAAGAGACTGCCGAACCGAGGCTTAGGTGTTGCAGTTTGTCGACAGAGGCATTGTGTAATTTGAAGAGTTGGTTGGAAAATTGATGGTGTTTTGTGTAATGATAAATTAGTAGATTGTTGGCTTTTGTTCGAGAGAGCTACTGAAGAGCACATATGATAATATAACGGTGATTATGGTCTGTTTCTCTTCGGATAATAGAGATGGGGAGGCCTTGGAGCCAAGGCTAAGGTCATGCAGTTTGTCGATGGAGGCATCCTTAATCTTGACAATTGAGAGGGGGTGGGGGGTGGGGGTGTTGTATGATGAAGAAAAGAATTTAATTGAACCGAGGTTTTTGTGCGAGATAGCTAGTGATGGAGACATGGAAGCTTAATATATTTGATATTTTTGATGGGGTTGTGGTTTGCTTTTCGGCTGAGCATTGTGATGAGGAGACGGTGGAGATGAGGCTGAGGTGCGGCAGTTTGTGGACCGAGGTGCTGCAGTTTGTGTAAAGATAATTTATAGATACCAGCAGTTTTGCATGTTCTGTATATAGATGGGATGCTGCGGGTGTATGCTAATTGTTTTTTAATTATGGGTATTATTGTTGTTGTTTTTTTTATGTTACGATTCATTGTTGTGAGCTGATATGAGGATTATTTAATGTATATATGATTGAACACATGCTTATTTTATTATGTGTAGCTTCACATTCTGTTTATTTTTTCTGTGCTGATTGCTAAATAATACCCCAATTTCATGTACTTTGCACTTAGATGCCTGATTGATTTTTTCGTTGTACTTAGATATCCTAAAGTATAAACCGTAAGAATTTTGTTTAAAATAGTGATGGATTTGACGGTCGACTGAAGAGAGCAAAATATTAGTGATTTGTGCTTAAGGGTATACAAGTGCAGTGAAAAATTCAATATGGTATATAAATGCAAAGTAAGTGAAACATTGAGGTATTATTTAGCAAATAACTACGTAGTTTGTGTTAGATTCCTGTTCTTTAACATACAGCCCATGCTTGTTTTGAAGAAATGTGCTGTGAAAGGTCGTTAAATATCAGTTGTGGAATGTGGGGTTTGCGTATCTTTTGTTTTCATTCTAGCTAAATCGTTCAATGTTGGTATTTTATGTATTTGAACGTGCATCAAAGCCAAGCGTGGAAATATGTAAAATAGTTATCAGTGAACTATTTTTTTGCATGTGTGAGACCCCTGTTGTATATTGGTATTGTATGTATATTGGTATTGTATGGTTAAAATCAAACCTTTATGATTTACTCGTGTGATTTGAATATTGTATGCTAATAATGAGGGGATTCGATTTATAAGAGTTGATTAAAAAATATGTGTGTTGATGATGCGGAGATTTTGGAGATTTTGAAATGAGGCAAAGTTTGGAATATTTTTCTCAATGGTTCTTTCCTTTTAAAGACAGATTATTAAATGATGGCATTAAGCACGTCTCTGGAGTTTCCATTATAAGATTAGAGATTAATTACTGGTTTGTAACAAGTTAATATTGAACAGGACCACTGTTTCAATTTCTTGAGCAAATAATTTAAATGAATGTATGCGATTATGTTGGTTGGAAACTGATTTGTTGTAGTGGTTTTTTATTTATTCATTTCATGAATTGTATTTATATTTGCTTGAAGAGCTTTGGAAAAACATAGGATGCTAAGAAAACAGAACTCAACTAATTTGCTCAGTCTATAATGATTTCCCAACCCATATTAGCAAAGAAATTTCCCAACCCATATTAGCAAAGAAAGAAAGCCGCAGGGGTTATGTAGATCTATAAATAGGAATCATAAACTCTTTCCTTTTTCTAATGTTTTTTAGGTGACACTCACAATGTGCAAACAAATAAACTGCTGTAAGATTCAAACCAATAAACTTTCACGAGCAAGTTTTCAAGAGCACAATAAATAAAAATGCTCACCGCAACACAAATATTGTTTTTTTAAAAAGCTTAACTACAGGGTGAAACCCCTCTCATGTTTGGCCTAAGAAAAAGAAACCTTCTGAAGTTTAAAAACTTCCGCCTTGCTTCATTCATTTAATGCCGTTAGATTTTACATCCAAAAATTACATGATTTGACCGTAATGCCCTACAAGACCAAAAAGAACAAAAATAGCACTTAGAGGAAGTCACATGTATTTTCTATCAAGTCACGATGAAAAATTTAACATAAATTAGAAAGAGAGAATACAGTTTTCCAAAGGTCAGGGTTCTGTTTCTTGGCCAACCATGGAGGGTTCCCCATGTTTAAGCCTTTTTTCATCAACATGTACAAGAAATCCAGTACATACTTTTTCACACATGGTGCCAAAAAAAAACACCTTCTCTACAGAAGCTTATAGACAAATTTTTCAAGGGCTTTTAAATTTTTTTTTCTATAAGCCCTTGCAAGTCCTAATGGGTTTTGAGATTCATACAAATATCTTTCTTATCTTGCACGAATCTCAAAGCTCATCAGGATTTGCAAAGAGCTTGTAGAGAAATTTTCTCCACAAGCCTTTTGTAGAGAAGGTTTTTCCCCAGAAAATAGAAACTTATATTAGGCCTACTTAAAGCCCAATCCAACTAACTTTTTACTGAGGTAAATAAGCTCACCGTACATGGGATCCGCTGCAGTCATACAGTAAATGCATAAACATCACACCTAAGCCTGGCAAATGAGACGAGTCAAGACCAACTCGACCACTTAGGCGAGTCACCTCGCCGACTCTGCGCCCAGTCAGGCGATGCGAGTAGGTTCTCCAAAATCTCGATGTTGCCTTACTTCAATTCGTCTCGTTTAACTCGCCGACTTGCGAGTTTGACTCGTCTAGACTAGCCGACTCGCCCCAGTTCACCTCAACTAGCCTCAAGTTTCCAATCCAACGGTCGGCAATGGTAGGATTCCAAACGAACCGCCTCGCCTCGCCCCGCCCCGCCCCGCCCCGCCCCGCCTCAACTCGTTTTGAAACTCACATCCAACAGTCAAAATTCGCCTCGTCTTGAAATCCAAATCCAACGGCCGGATTCGTTAGATTTTGCGGCGATTCTCCTAGGCGAGACGGCGAGGCGAGCAGGGTCGGGGTCGGGTACTGTTGAACTTGCCTTGCCGGCTGAAAAGGACGAGTTCAACTCGTTTTGTTAATGACCCGGGTCGGACGATTCGGCCTGGCTCGCTTCATTTGCCAATTCACATCTTCCCTATTTTGTAGGGCTAGGGCCAGAGTTAGGGTTTCCAATTCCGCCATGTGATGATGGTCTTCTTCTATTTCATGAGCGCCGGAGGCGGAGCATGCAGCAGCTCTTCGATCCACCCTCGTTTTCAATTTCATCATTTTTGCGTGCAGTGATCCAATTCTCGCCTCTTTCTCTAACCACATCAATGGTATTGATTTAATTATTATTATTATTATTTTGTTTTATTGGGTGTTTTCTGGCATGAATTGTGGTAGCTATAGGTTTTGAAGTTGCCGTGTTCAAATTTCTGAAATCAATAACTAGAACTAGAATCATAATCTGTTGAATTGCCCAGCAGAAAATTTGTTAGATTTAGCTTTTAGGTCTAGTTTGGCACCACAATTTCTGAACCCCCAGTCTCCCCATGCAAAACTGTGGTTTTGTAAAATTGGGATTTTGCAAAGTTTAGGCTCGGTGGACAACGTTGTTTTTGCATCCAAGGTTTTGTTAGAGGTATTTCTTTGTAAGCGTGCATAGAGAAAGAAAAAAATGACACAAAACCTTTGGCAACTCTAGTCCTTTTGGAGTTAAATAAAATCAAGATTTGAGCTCACGAAACTTTTTGAAATCAAGGTCTCAAAAACTTTATTTTGGTTGCCAAACGGACCACTGTTTCAATTTCTGGAGTTTGGCAACAAAACCCCACGAAACTATGGTTTTCCTGGAATACTGACGGTGCCAAATGAGGCCTTAAGATTCACATAATTTTGAAATTGACAAACTTTAGACATAGTTTAAGTTTTAAGCTCGCTATTACGAAGTAGATAATCTTGTTTAACTTGGTTCTAAAAAAGATTTGACGAAGATTTGAGATTTGTGTTCAGCTTCATGCTAACCCTCTTATATTCGGGGCCAAAGGTCTAGACAATAAAACCATCGTAAAGATGGGGCTTGCGACTATCATGAATACCGGTTGGAGGGGCGCTAGAAAGAGAAAGATGATACATATACCATAGGAGATTGCATCCAATACCATGTTTACTCTTATATTTTGTAAATGCATTGAAAGGTATCTCGGAAAAAATATAAAGACACCTCAGAGATGTACTTTGAATATGATCGGATTAAGATGCAAAAAGAAAAAGGTTATTAGAGAAGAGAAATTTCGGCTCACCATCTATTGGAATAAGTTGACATCGGTCTTAATTGTCAGTATATTTGTGATGAATATGAATTGCATACGTGAAAAGAAAATTGGTCTCTTGTTAAAGACCAATTTCCATATGTGCTTCCAATGACAAATCTCTCTTATAAATGGTAATGCTCACTGTTATATGCTTATTACAGTTCTATACATGGTATAATATCTAATTTGGTAATCTCAGGATTTTTATAAAATCATATTAAATTTCATCAAATATCGATCTTAGCATTTTTTAGACAAATATCATAGAAACTAAATATCAAAAACTTTTTTGGATGCAAAAATAGAGAAAATCGAAGTTTTTTTATTATTATTACCACCATGCAACATTTAGGGTATATATTTTCGCCAGAAAAGGCGAAAGTTCATGGTATTTATATATATATAAGCCCTCATCAGCCCCCAAGCTCACACTACAAACCCTAAGTCCCCCGCCTCCATCGCCAAGATGCAGATCTTCGTGAAAACCCTAACGGGGAAAACTATCACCCTTGAGGTCGAGTCCTCGGACACCATCGACAATGTGAAGGCGAAGATCCAGGACAAGGAAGGGATCCCCCCGGACCAGCAGCGGCTGATCTTCGCCGGGAAGCAGCTGGAGGACGGCCGGACCCTCGCCGACTACAACATCCAGAAGGAGTCCACCTTGCATCTGGTCCTCCGCCTCCGCGGCGGCGCAAAGAAGAGGAAGAAGAAGACCTACACCAAGCCCAAGAAGATCAAGCACAAGATGAAGAAGGTCAAGCTCGCCGTCCTCCAGTTCTACAAGGTCGACGACTCAGGGAAGGTCATCAGGCTCAGGAAGGAGTGCCCCAACGCCGACTGCGGCGCCGGCACCTTCATGGCCTCCCACTTTGATCGCCACTATTGCGGTAAGTGCGGCCTCACTTACGTTTATCAAAAGGGGGGTGATTAAAAAGTTTGTGTTTTGTTGAGATCTATGACGGTAAATTGAACTACTTTGATTAAGCGCTTGGATAATTTTTTTAATCTTGTGAGACTTAAAATTTTGTTATTTTAGTTATGTCTATGGTGTTTTTAGCTTGTGATTATGCATCAATGTATTGTGAGTTGGAAGTTAGGATTTTGGAGAGGTTTCTGAGATTGGTTAAGCGCACGGACAATGTTTATGATTTATGATAGAAATTTGACATTTAGGTTACCTTTATGGTGTTTGAATATGTGATATTGATGGTCTGTAGTTCTTGATCCGTCAATATATTGTGAATTATATCTTTTTGGGGTTTTAGAGTGTTGATAAAATTTGTAGCTTAGCATGGTTCATTTGTTTAGAGACATAGATTAAAGATATTGGAGAAAATGGCTACAAGATAGTTTATTTAGTAATTTGATGTTTTGTTAGTATGCTTTGATTATTTACAAGATGAAGGTAAACATTCAATGATTGCAGTTCTGTGAGGTTGATGATTATAAGTTATGGGCTGAGGGATGTGGATGTAATTGTGTGATTTGATGAGATGAACTATTAAGGGACTTAATCTGGGATTAATATTAGGCTATTAACCTTGTTGGTATGTTTTGACTAAATGCATGTATCGTTTCTTTGCGCACTCTATGTATGTTTTAGGGTTTTAGATTGTTCGATAATGTCTGGGATCTGGCTATATGTTATATGCTTATACTACATGATTTGGAGAGACCTAATTTAGATTGCATGCTGATTTAGTAAATTAATTAGGACTTCTGATCATGTTTTGATAAAGTGGCTTTGTTGTTGGTAATAGTTTATGTTACTTAATTTTATTTACTTTTATTAACTACAAAATTGAAATTGTTTGGTCAAGTTTGATTAGGTGGCTTCTGAGCATGTATTTTGCTCCCTTCAGTTGACTATCAATTCAATCACTATTTTAAACAAAATCCATTCTGTTTGTACTTTAGGGTATCTAATTGCGGCGAAAAAATAATAAGGCTTATAAGTGCAAAGTAGATTAAGCATTGGGGTATTAGCTAGCAATTAACCCGTAAAGTTTAGATAACTTGATATTGTTCGTGTGTTTAGGAACTAAGATATCGAGATATTTGGAATTAAAATTGTTTTGATGATATAAAATAACCATTCATGACTGTTTCAATTTCTTTTATAAAGCTCAAGGCTGATTGTTTAGCTTTTGACCTATATTTTCAATATCTTAAGGCTATTTTTTCTTATATTTATTGCATCATTTTGATTACCGGTTCATTTAACAATCAATTTTTGCATATATATGTATGTGCTTCTTAGTCTTTGAGATAATCCAATAAATTTTGGAAAATTGATAATTTGCTGCTGTTCATGTTGTATCATTTTTAAAGTTTTTGGAGGCAGAAATCCTATTGCAATATTTTAATATATGATGGTTATTTACTTTTTTCTATATGCAATAATTCTCAGTCCTTTAATGTAGTACTGAATTTTCATTTTAAGATACCATACTAATTTACTGCTCTTGTTATTTGACTTTGTTTTTGGTCCATTACATTATGATAGAATCAGCAATTGTATTGTATCTAATTAATGTATAATCTTGTTATATATAATATTATATTCTTCATATGTAGGATCCTATTATGATTAAAATTTTCAAAATGTGAAGCGCAAGGCTTGCAAGAAATAGGTCCTCAGATTATTTTTGAAAAAAAAACCCTCTTGTGTTTCTCACTGCTCTTAAAATTATTTTATGGGTTTCATTTTTATATATAGGGTTTTGTGACCTTCATATTACAGATTGCAATACAATTTTGTATTAATACCCAATTTTAGTTTACCATCCGTGAGTGCCTCTTCGGGTTTGATTGTATTGGACACGCAATGCATTGCACTTTTTGATCACTATAATTGAAACATCATTTCTTTGTCTGGTTAAAATTCGGTTCCGTGACGTTTAAGGGTGTACCTGGCACATTCTTACATAATGGATCATATGCTTCGGTGTTATTCTTGTGATCAGCATTATGTCATGCATCATTCGATTCGGTGTTGATGCCTAAAATGTGCTTTATGTCGAGGTTTATCTAATCCGTGGTTAAGCTTGTGATGGATGTTATGTCATGGATCCTCTGATTTTGCAGTTATGTGCTTAATGCCATGGATCAATTCGAGGTATATATACTTGTGATCGACTTTAGTTTTATGTCTTGGATTATTACTTATGCCTTGCTTTATGTGATGGACATGTCATGTATCATTTGATTCGGGAATTTATGCTTGTGATGTGTTCCAGGTAGAGGATTATTTGATTCAGATTGCACCTGTAGTGGGCTTTATGTCAGGTATCATTGGATTCAGGGTTATATGTGCGAACTGCAGTGTGCTTTGTGTTGCGGATCGTCCGATTCTGGGTTACATCCGTTGTGAGCTTTATGTCATGCATCATTTGATCCGAGGTTATACTCATGACAGGATTTTATAATTTCAGGTTATGTTGGTCTTGTTCTCCTTTGCTTCGTGCGGGTTATCCTTGTTCTCTTTGGGAGCAGATTTACAGTATACTATAGACCAATTCAATTCGTATTAGGGTTGGTCTTTCCGCATGTTACAAACAGTAAGATCATTTGACGAAGACGAACTCTTCCTCGAATCTGAAAGAGGAGAGAGAGCCATAAAAATAGAATAAGTACGGCTAAAAAAAAGGTTAGAGAAAGGGAAGGAAAAGATAAAAAAATGTTTTTGCTCCCTACTAAGCTTGGAAAATTAAATATCCTCCCTTGATAAGGACAATTTTTTATAATTAGCTCAATTAGCTGTTATGAACTTAGATCCCATAATTTATTCTTTGTTTCTTTTTTGGGAATAATAATTATTTTTTGTTTCAATGTCAAAGGTTTATCTAGGCATTGACCCTCCTAATCCGCGCTCAACTTCTCTTAGCATGTGTTTGGTAGAAGGCAATGGTAATCATGCCTTACCATCAAATATATTCTATGTGTCAAATATATTCTATGTGTCAAATATATTCTCGAGAATATAGGATTACCATGATAATCAAATGACCAAATTCATAGTAATTTTATTCTTTCCAAAACATATGTCTATCCTATATTACCATGAAATATTCTTGTCTAACATGAAATGAGCCATGACCATCCGCCGCCGGCGTTCCTCGCCACCCGCCGGCCGATAGTAGTTCGCCGCCAGTCGTCTACAGGCCGGCCCGCCACCTATCGGCCGTTCGCTGCCGGCCGGCCATCGATCGGACGTTCGTTGCCCTGCAGCCGTAGTTTGTCGCTGGTAGTTCGTCGGCCCGCCACCGATCGGTCATTCGTCACTGGCCTCGCCGCCATCCATCGGCTCTCCTCCGGCCTCACCGTTGGCCGACGGTTGCACATACATATATTACCGGGAATGATTTAAGTATACCAAGTACGTTAATGCAACATTCTTTAGAATTAGATATCCGATCATCCCTTTTCCGGGAATACGAGAATTCCCGATAATCTTCAATTCCATATACCAACCGCAACCTTAATCCAGCCCGTCTATACAACTAAATTTTATGTCATAAAAAACCGTATACCACTAAATACACGTTTTCTTATCTTGTAATCTTTGTTGGAGCAAATAAATATTTCTCTTAGTTTTCCATCATAATCTTAGAATTTAATTTGAGACACTATTCCGGTTCAAAATTTACAGTGGAAAGTGCCTTTTTTTTTTATATTGGATAGATTTTCATTAGGGGCATTTTCTATAAGTAGCAATTTATTATTAACAGTGGAGAGATCCTATATCCCATTAAATGACATTTAAAAAATGTCCGCAATGAAATTCTATAAGATATTTGATGATATGAGATCCAGAATACTGAATAAGATAAAAAAAGACGGAGGACAACAATTAGGAGAGTGTAGAAATAGACGGACTGTAATTAACATGGCATATTTTACGGATCCAAGTTTAATGATGTAATTGTGTTATGTGTGATGCAACTCTTTTTAGATCTTTTGTGATTTCAAAAAACATGATGGTTTAATTATCCTATCTTCTTAAAAAAATAAAGTAACATTGTTTCGATGGCTCTAAGCTATAAGAAATATAAATGAGACATGCATGCATACATATACATATGACAGTGTCATATGTGAATAAAAGAGAAGAGAAGCGGAAGAGTTAAGGACAAGATCGAAACAAAGAATTAATTGCCTTAACCAATATCCCTTCCATTTGGAAGAATTGAATGTGTTGCCCTAGATAAATTTCACTTCACCTCCATCTATCAATTTCCAACTCTCAACTTTAATGCATGATTATGACACCAAACTTTCTTTAATAATTGTTCGAAACCCACAGTGACGTGCTTTTGAAGAATATGGTCAATATCGGATATGTCGGTTTTTGTCGGAAAAATAGTGCACGACGTGGGTATCGAGTTTAAAAATACCGTAAGTGCACGGTGCGCTGAAGCAAGCCGGTGAGCATGGGTCGAACCACAAGGAGTGGATATCACGACATCATTTTGAGTTAGGGATCAAATAGGTAGGAAAATGGTGTTTTGTCACGTTTCAGTATAATACCTAAAAGAAGCAAAGTTTTGGAATACGAAAACTTAGGTTAAGCTTCAGTAAAAGTGAAATACGACATTTATCCCCAACTCTCTGTTTTGATTCAAGATTCATTCCTTTTATTTTCCATTTGAATAGCGAAAGTATGCCGTATTCATCCGAAAACATGTATCGGGATAAAATACGATATCAAGGTTAAGAAAAACGGAAACTAACAAGAATGAGATTGAAAATGGAGTGAATATGGAATTAGTTAAGTGAAGTAGCAAGTATAGAATATATGCAAGAATGCTATATATCCTATCTAGCTAGTTGCGACACGTAACGTAATTCCGTATTCACGCCTACTTCAAATCGTAACATAGCAACGATAAAATGTATAGAAAGAATAGAATATATGTTAAAGGTTAATTTGCAACCATTCAAAACGATATATCCTATCAAGCAAAACATAATAAACTTGCATTATTAAGAAAATAAGTGAAAAAGTACAAGAATCAAAAGGGAGGGGTTGGAAGTAAAGTCATTCCACAACCTACCTCACCATAGCCTAAGAACAACTACTCACACATCATCATATGAATAACACAACTGAATAATGAAAAGAAATAACAAAATAAAAAAGAGATACAAGAATCAAACTTGAATGTAATGAAAATTTATTGCAATGGTTCAAAATACATATAAATGAGTTCAACTACCAAAATCTAATCTTGCAAGCTCAAAAAGAGAAGTTGCAAGACCAGAGAAAGGCAAAGAACTCAACTCAACCCCAAGAGCTACAAGAAATTTAACAAGAGTTTACAAGTATGCAAAAAGTTCTTTCTTGGCCTCATGTCTGGATCTGCTATTTATAGAAAAATCAAAAGCAAAAGTTGCAGGTGACAATAGACTAACATGACCACCAGGGACCCACAAAATTTGAACTAGCCAAATTGGAGCCCACTTGGCCGCAATTTGCGGCCAAACTGAATAAAATTGCGACCAAGGATTTGATTCTGGGGCCCACCAAGCTTCAGTAGTCTTCTGGTCTCATGGGTATCTCATGATATTTGCAATTTATTTTATTTAGCACATGTGTGAATTCTGGAGCTAAATCACAGAGAAGGGATGAAGTGGGTGAGTGTGTGTTCACACTTCAAATCATATGTCAATCACTTGCTTACCACTTGCACCACTTCATCATTATTGTACCAAAACAGCTCCCAAGGTTCATGCATCTTCACAAATGTTCACACATGTATGTGTTGGACCATTTCACAATTAAACTTTGTACCCACACATATATATGTTGCAAACTCATTTTAATTCTTGATCTGTATTCCGTCTTATTTGCAGTTTCAGCTAAAAATCCGTCTTTTTGTGCATGTTGCGTACAAAAATCAGTGCATCCATTTGCATACCTGTAATCTGTATAAATGAGCAGACATGGATTAAATATCACTGTTTATTGACAAAATGATATAAAATGGACGGTATTAAAATATAACAAATTGTGTCGAACAATAATCCCAATTAATTAGCCGTCCTTACCTTAAATCATATAAAGTACTCTTTCATTCAATGTCAAAAGCTTGAGGCATTTTGGTACTAATCACAAGTTTGATTATTAATTAGACCAAACCAAATCCCCGCAAGAATAAGTCTTAGGATAAGTTGAATTGTTATTGCTCCACATGTTCTAGTCTATACCTCCAATTTTATATACCAAATTGACATTTGGATTGAATATAATTAATATTTAGAATGACAAAAATTTTGTCCTCCCTTTGCCTATAAAAACCAATGCATTAAACTCAAACTCCATCACCCAAGTTTTCTCTATATCAAACTCTCATCAACTTTTTCCAACAATTTGGAATAAAAATGGGGAGAGTTGGGATGAAATTAGCTACTTTATGCTCTTGTTTTGTTTTGTTCATGGCCATTGTGGCAGCAACCCCGGCAACATTGAAAGTCGGATTCTATGGCTATAAATGCCCGTCAGCAGAGGCTATTGTTCGACATGCAGTGCTTAAGGCTGTGGCTAAGAACCCTGGCTTTGCTCCTGGACTCATTAGGATGTATTTTCATGACTGCTTCGTTAGGGTAACACTTTTCTCTTTCAAAAGATTTAGGTTATACCGCAGGAAGCTTTATCACTTTTGTTTGTACATGATGTCATTTTGTATAAACTAAAATTCGCTCTACTGCCATACAATACAATACCTAAACAATATCTTATAAGCTAAAATTCACTCCGTTGTCATACGATACAATTATTTAAACAATATAACTACCTGACTATTTATTTATTTGTATTGAAAATTAGGGCTGTGATGCGTCAATCCTCCTCGATTCCCTTCCTGGCAGTCCAGCCGAAAAAGATTCTCCAGTAAACAACCCCAGTCTTCGAGGATTCGAAATCATAGACGAAACCAAAGCCACACTGGAATCCATATGCCCCTCCACCGTCTCCTGTGCGGACATCCTCGCCTTTGCCGCTCGTGATGCGGCCGCCATTGCCGGAGGCATCCACTATTCTGTCCCGTCCGGCAGACGCGACGGGCGAATCTCCCTAAGCTCAGAAGTGGTCCAAAATCTTCCTCCTCCGTTCTTTTCATCAGAGCAACTGATAAACAATTTTGTACGTAAAGGGTTGACAGCAGATGATATGGTCACTCTCTCTGGTGCTCACTCCTTCGGTGTCTCCCATTGCTCGTCTTTTTCGAACAGACTATACAATTTTAATGCCACGCACCCACAAGATCCTACACTAGATCCTTTGTTTACGGCTTTTTTGAAAATAAGCTGTCCGAAAACTCTCCGAAATGGAAGGGACCCGACCGTCAGTATGGACTTTTTTACACCGGATCGATTAGACAATGCGTATTATATGAATTTGAAGTATCATCGAGGAATTTTTGCATCAGATCAAACATTGTATGATAGCACATCGACGAGGAGGATGGTCGAGGAGAATGCGGGAAAGGCTATGGTTTGGAAAGAGAAGTTTGGGAAGGCAATGGTGAAGATGGGGGCAATTGAGGTGCTAACTGGGAGCAAAGGTGAGATTAGGAGGAAGTGCCATCTTGTGAATTGAGAGAAGCTGAGTTTGTGTGATTGTGTGGAAGTGTTGTTTCAAATTGTTTTTTTCTTTTATGTTTTTTTTTAAGCTTCTTTGTTTTGGGTTTGGATTGGTTTATTTGTTTGTGGAGGTCCCAAAAGGGACTTGGATCAAAAAGTCAAATAAATTTGTAATTCTTGTCTTAATTTATTCAATAATGCTATTTATGATTTTAGTAACTAATTCTTGTATGCATTTTATTTTCTGAAGAAATAAGGTGTATTTCCTGGGTATAAGGGGAGAGAGCAGGGATTCCTCAAATTTTATTTAATTTTTAAAGTATTATTGCACAGTTTAGTGCATGCACGGCAACTTTTCTATCTAGTATCATATTTCCAGATATTTCATTCTGATACACTATATTCGAGTGATAGAGTTGAATTTTTGAACATTTCAAAAAATGTAATGACTTGTCTGGGAATTATTTGTTAGAAATATATATTCACACTATATATGTTATTTTTCCGACCTATTTAATTCTTTTGATTGTTGAGAACGCGAAAAAAGTTAAACAATGGCAATAATAATGGGGATAGCATCCATGCATGTCGTTGAAGGCACACATGGTGGTGATAAGATGGTGGAGGAGACAACGGCAGGCATTGGTAGCGGCCTCGATGGAGATATATGCCAACAATAGAAACTAGTTAAGTGGAAGGGTGGTCCTTGTTGGAAATTTCGATAAAGCAACATAGAATTGAAGGAATGGTTTTAACAATTGTTGAAAAGTTGTTTTAGGATGTGTATGATTTACACTTCTCTAAAAACAAGAACCGCTTCCATCTGAATTATATATATATATATACATATATATATATATATATATATATAAAAGAAAGATGTATGAGAGAATATTCCAAGGGATATTGATGCAGCCTTAACCTAGATGGAGTGGCTCGACCGTTCCAAAACAAATCGCGTCTAGTTCAACCCGAACTGCCAAATCTCGTCCGATTCGCACGTTTGACCAGCCAAATCGAATATATCGCAAAATCGTCTAGGTTAATAGATATGCCGCAAGCACTGCATTGACCTATCTCGGAATCACGAAAACCCATCGTTTAGGCCCCCGAAAACCGCGGTCAAAGATTTGTTACGAATTTTGACTTTCGAATTAAGGGGGAAAATCAGCTTCAGAATCAATTAAGATTTGACAGGCAGTATCGGGAATCAATTTGGGACGCAATCCAATAATTAATTCCAAATTTTAGCAAATTTATTTTTAATAGTTTCTATTTTTAGCAGTTTTTATCTTGTTAGTAAATTAGTTTTGATTTCGATTGTAAGCCTTTTAAAGAACTCTTTTTGAAATTGTAAGGCAGTTTTTGATTAATAAAAAAATCGTAGTTTTTTCTGACGAAATTGCCATTGTTATTTTCTATTCCTTTCACCCCCCTCTCAAATCAGCCGAAAAGTGCAGGATCCAAATCGGTGCTGTACTAGATATTCTTTTCTCAAGTTTGGACATACGCTATTACAAATTTGTGTTAACCTCTCAATATTCCAAAACTTAAAAATTGCATCTTGTAATCTCACTACTATAATAAGGGGTTGCCCCTATGGATTTATCCGTAAGAGTAAAACACTGCCCCTATGGATATATCGATAGGGGCATAAAAATATCCCGTAGGTGCAAAGGTCGCAGGTACAAGTCTTCGCTCTGAACATGCCCCTATGGAGTAATAATTGCCCCTACGTCTTAATCCGTAGAGACACTTATCCCTACGAAGTAATCCGTAGGGCATGATAAATATTTTAATTTATTAGTATATAAAATAAAATAATTGCCCCTACGGATGTATTCGTAGGGCTTGATTGGTGCCCATACGGATACATCCGTAGGTTCAGATAAATGACCCTACGGATAAATTCATAAGGACAAGTTTTACCGAGTCCATAGGGACAAAATATCAGGTATCCTGATATTTTGTCTTTACGGCTAACTATGTAGGGGAAAACATTGGACCTACGGATTAATCCGTAGGTGCCATAGATGGCCCTATGGATTAGTCTGTATGGACAAAATATCAGTTTTTAAAAAAAAAGGGGGTTTCTGTTTTTTCCCGCCCTGTGCACAATAATATATACATCATATAACCAAATACAAAAATATTCATAATCAACATCTCAAGTATAATATATAAAAGAAATAAACAAACAGAATACGATATCAAACTAAATTATCGTGAACAAGCAAACAACCACCAATATCGTCCAAAATTTATACAATATGTATCAGATAAGTACATACATCCTCAAAAATGTAAATAAAGCTACCCTAACTCGGTCCAGCTCCTTCACCTCTGATAATCGCCGTAATCTGGCGCATTTGCTCCTCGGTGCAGCCCTGAGTCGTCAAAAACTCGACTAATGAAGGAGCGGACTGTGCCGGGAGTCTGAGCGGGCTGTGGAGCTGCAGGAGTGGTCTGCGCAACCGCAGCCGAGGTAATGTCTTGCGGAACCGCAGCCGAAGTAACCCGTCGCACTTATTAAATTTTGTGTGTAATAAACGAGTAAGAACGGTGTATTAGATTTTAGTCGAGTTCGTATCATTATCAGGTTATTGCGAAACCTCAATTTAAGAATACTTAGGAACTTAGGCCTCGTTTGGATATCTAGTTTGGAAAGCCGTAGTTTATTTTAATTAGATAGTTTTATGTAAGTATGATTAATCAAAGCTAATTCTATCACCAAATAAGTTCAGGCTACTAATATTGCATATGTTACTATCTATAATGTGATATAATATTTTACTATTGAGTAGTATACGTACCATCTCCTTCGACTCATCGAGGGCGGTCTTCAAGGCGGCAATATCATGCTCTAGACATCGCTCACGGAGGGTAGGGGAAGTAACCGCCGGAGTGGAGTCCAACCTCATATGGGCCCTGCTAGGACCCAGTCCTCGGCCTCTCTCCCAACCTCCGTGGTGCCCTCCGTGTGCGGCGTCTAGGACTGGGGTCAGCAGTATCGGATCGGTCTGTCCAGTAAAATCGATCCCCGATACCTCCGCCTACTCCATCACCCGCTCCTACACCCACATTAACCATTAAAATATAAGTATATCATTTAAATTTGAACTTTTCAAAACAAAAATTTCAAACTTATTGGAATAAATATTAACACTTACGCAATACTCCTGGGTAGCGGTGTTGGGGAATCGAAGCTCACCCGTGGAGAGATCTGTCGAGATACCGTGGACGGCAAGATATGCGGTCAGCACACTCGGTGTACCACCTGCGCCAGGGTTTGAGCTCTCTGCAATTCGCAAAAAATTTACATATATTATAAAATAACTCTTAATATTACATTATATCAAAATAGATCTATTATAATTTACCGATACCTCCATGGCACGAGTAATGTTCCTCTAGCCACCTATATAAGTGGGGTGACCCCTATTCGCCGACTTCCTATTCTCTTTATTTTGATCGGCCCGTTTCTGCACAACACATTAAGATTTAGTTTTCTAATTAAGCAACACAAAAAATAAATTATATACTAAATAATGAATTACATTTAAATTACAAATCTGTTTGCGCTGAGAGTCGAAATATTGGCACAAGAGAGGCCATGTATCTACGTCGACTCTCGCAAAGGCCAGAGTATGTAGGAGAGCCGCTCTCTCTGCCTCGGGGGGCGTCATCCACAGGGAATAGCAGTCGATCTTCAGCTCGTTCCTATTGTATCGGACCTTTGATTGCATGTTTTTCATCAGGCCATTGTACAGAGTATGAAGATCGAGCACTTTCTCAGGGTGATCAGGGTCGGGTACAGGCTGAAAGTCATAATCCAACTGCAAATACAAAAAAAACAATGTATTTAAATTGCAAGTGTTAAATAATAATAAATATATTGGATAAGTAAAATTAAAATATATATTAATACCCGAGCCTGATCCCAGAAGAGGGCAAATGAGCGCCGGTGCCGATCGCCCCACTTAACGTGAAGTGGATATTTCTTCACGAGGAGGATTTCATCCCTCATATACCGGCCGAACCTCTCGGCATAATCACCGGTATAGCGATAATCGGGGGTAAAGAAGAGGAGGAATGCTGCCTCCCCCTAACTCTGTCGGGCTTCAGCCCGTGGGACTGATTTGGCTCTCGAGTCCCCCTCTCGGGATGGGGCTGCCCTGCATCTACAAGAAATATCAAGACAATCAATATTAAGACAAAGTGGTATTAAGAAATCCAAGGTTTAACGAAAATTGAAGTGCGATATATACCTCCGGGGACAGCAGCACGAGCCTAGGCCTGGGCAGCAGCACGAGCGGGACAATAGTTCCTCCGGTGAGGAACAGCCGGTGACCCGGACGTGGATGCATCCCCTCCAACTAGAAAATAAATATTTACGATAAAATTATATAAAGTTCATGTTTATTCTTAGAGGATATGTAAAATGAATAAATATTTTATATTTATTCATACTAACCTGCAGACTGAGCGGAGAATACGGAAGTGGTGGGAGTGGCCCCTGCGCCAGATGTGGACGCACCACCTATAATTAGACAATTAAAAATAGATTATATAAGTAATTGCAAAAAGAATGTGTAAATCAATAATATAACATTCTAAATCAATATGCATGCACTATAAGATATATAAACATACCCGCAGGTGCGGTGGTGGTCTCTGTCCGAGATGAGAAGGCACCATATACAGCTAGACAATAAAAAAAATGATTATCTAAGTAAGAGAAAAAAGAATGTGTGTGTATTTATGATATAACATTCTAAATCAATATGCATGAACTATATGATATATAAACATATCTGGAGGTGCGGGAGTGGCCTCTGCCTCTGATGTGGACGCACCACCAACAGCTAGACAATAAAACATTGACTATATAAGCAATTTTGAAATAAATATACATGTATATCTATAATATTACATTCAAAATGAATATGCGTGCAATATACCTGAAGGTGTGGCAAAGTCCACACGGAAGAAGTCATCCGAAGGGGTCTCCGATCGGGGTGCAAGACCAGCCCTTTGAAGCTCCCTACGCAGCTCTCCGGACGGCAGAACTGCTCTGCCTCTGCCACGGCTGGTGCTCCTGCCGCCCCTCGTTGCTCCGGTCGTCGTCATCAAATCTAGACAAGAGTACAATCATTACATATGCATGCTATATATGTATAGATCGTAAAAATGTGAAATAATAATAACATTACTGATAACCTTTTTCGTTTCATGGATGCATTAGACATATCTATTTGGATTTTATCATCGATATCATTTCTAATCCACGTAACTTCACGATCAGCTGAAGACAACCCGTCTTTTGAAACAGACTGTCGGAGCACTCTAAATCTTCCCTTTTCTTCGTCCTCATCGCTGTCCTCCATACGATCCTCGAATTCTGGGACATCGTAAATATCCCTGGGTTTCCAACGGTATACGACACTCCATCCCAGATGCTTCAAGCACTATGAGTAGTATATTTGGAACGCTTGGTCCGGAAAGATAAATGGATCGTCCTGACCGTAAAATCGAAATGTGTTCACACTAGTCAATCCGTATTCATCTTTCCAAGTCCCGAGATTTTTTCTCCAGTTATCCGTATCGTTCGTGTATCGTACCAAGTACATTGAAATATATAAAACGGTTCTGATCGTCCGGAATATTGGATGCCAAGTATGCAATTTAAGTATCCATAATAAATCACACCATCTAATCCTACCGTCGCAATCCCACTATTCTGAGTGGTTCGAGATGTTTCTATGTCCTTAACTTCAAATTCGTATCCAAGAACACCGAATCCTTTATAATATGCAACCTCTATACTAGGAAACTGAGCTAAACATCTTGAATCACTCTCTAATGATGCAGACAAGTTCGGATCGTGGATCTGACAAAACAAATTTTATGACAAATACATAACGATTTATGTTTAGATTAAGACTGGTAGTAAAAACATATTATTCGAACAATTTACATGATCTGCAACCCAATCGCAAAAACTATCCTGATGATATTTTTCCATTCGTTCATCATTCCAATCTGGATGCCACTCAAGTACATCGTTAAAATGATTTTTGTTCTCATCAATAAATTATGACATTATTATTATATCGTTTCATACACACATAAACACAAATATAACAATTAATCCAAAAAAACTTACTCACTAATTTCTTCAAGACATGCGCTATAGAGGAGGATAAACTGATATTTCTTGTTAATAAATATAGTGTCTACTCTTTTATAATTAGTTTTACCATAAGACCAGTCCTAAATTCTCTGAGGCCGGTTAAGTTTCGTCTCAATGTTCTCGTCCAGATAGCAGGAACAAAATGTGGTTGCTTCATCTAGAAGATAATCTTGCATGATAGAACCCTCTGGTCGATTTCTATTGCGTATATACTTTTTTAGAGTGTAGAGCTACCTAAAAAAAATTATGTTAAATCAACCCTAAATTCCCTGTACAATTTTCTGTACAGTTTTTTCAAAAATCCAGAAAGGGGTATTTTAGACTGAGTATAAGATATAAGTAATTAATTTGTTTTTTAATTACAAGTTAAAATAATGTAACAACTCCATTTTTAGTGTACAAAATTTACTTAAAAATTAATGTATACTTGGAGTATTTACATTTGTTGTTATTAGTTTAAGTAATTAATTAGCTCCATAATTACAAGAAAGAGCTTGTAGCTCATTGGTAATAAGTTGCACTGCTGAACCAAGCCACCAGTGTTCAAATCCCATACCCCACATTATTTTTAATATTATTTTGTTTTGAAACCTTTAGAATAACAAGGGTTTACACGTGCATATCTCACAAAAACTCTACTACACCCAAAAATGTAACATTGCCAGATGTTAGATTAACCGTCGGGGGGGATCCCGGCCACCTGACTCGACCGGGAATTGGCCAAATCGGCCTCGACTCGGCCGACTCCGTCCTCCGACCGAGTCACGGCCGAGTCGGCCGATTCCGGCGACGACCCCAACACAAAAAATGTGTCTTTTGGTATCCCTTGTACACATGCAAAATTTTATCCTCAGACCATTTTCAGAGCTCTTTTAAAACCCCATTTACTCCATTTTTAATACATTTTTATTACATTTTATCACATTTTTTATTTTAAACTTTTCATCTACCCTAACCCTAGCCTAACCCTATAAATACCAATCCTACACACTACCCTCTTATCCCTAAACTCTGAGCCAACTCTCAAGAATTTTCAAGAAAACTTGTGTACTTTGAAAACGAGCAAGAAGCGAAACTACGGCGAATTTTCCGGCGAACTTCCGACAACCATCCTAGGAGCTCCCGGCGACGAAACGACGCACCGGCGACTCCTCCCGATCCATCTCCCTCTCCTTGTTGTCCTAAACCCGTAAGTCCCATTTCTAACTTCTCTATTCTATTCTAGAAATACGGAATTATAAAACCCGACGGAATCGGAACAAATCCGATTTCTGATTCGGATTCTTAATAAAACCTCACTTTTCTTTAATACAATCATACTTAAACCAATTCATGTTGACTATTAAATACTAATCAACCATATTGATCAAGTTTCAAATCAAAAGTAATTGCTATTTTATTTTACAGTATTTTCATTTAAATACCACATAGTTTTAATTCTACATATAACATCACAAAATTTGCTATACCTTTAAGTAGATCACGAGATAACGACCTATCTCCTCACACACTCATATGCAATATAGCACCATACCCTACGGAACATAGAATACAGGAAAGCGACACATTTTCATTTAAATACCATTTACTTAATAAAACCGTTTTCTAAAAGATTTAGTATTTATACAATTTTTGCAAAGCGCCGCTACAACTCATTTTGGGGAACCCGTTCGGAATGGTGCGGATTATCGCACATTCTCGGGCTTAGTAGTGCGAGATTCAGATATCCGCAAGGAGCATTCGGTCTCGAAAGATTTAAAATACGACATCTTAAGAAAATGAGATTTTTAGAATATAAAATATATATTAAAATTATTTTTGTATAAATATAAGTATATTTATCATTAAAATACCTATTTTGTTATGATATAAATATTCCACCTTTTTCTAAAAATCACAAGAATCAATTTTACACTAAAATACCATGAATTTCATACAAAACCAATATTACAAATAAATACCACTTATTATGAAAATATGATATTTTCACTAAAAATATCACAATATAAAATCTACATTCATTACAACTCTAAAGACGATTAATAAATACTTGGGGTATATTTTGAAAACTATACAAGAGTATTTTTATATAAAACCCTCTCAAGTTCTATAATTTACCCTAAGAATCCTAGTAAATATGGGTTTAAGCGGGACTAATCTCTTGAGCCTCAGGGAGCCGGAGAAGTGGGTGCTTGCCTATCTAAGGTAAACAACTTAACAAACGGTGTTATCAATATGGTAATCGTTTTTGAAAAAGACAGAAATCCTGCCGCCCATGTGCAGCGGTTACCGATAATATCAAAACAATCAGGACTTCAATTTACTTCCCTAATTGTCTGACTCAGATTGAGTCTCATTATAATCTGACTTGAATATAATTCAAGTACAATCTACAATATACAATTTACAATATTACAATTCAACATGAATCCATGAATCTACTATTCCATATATTCAATCTATCAACTTGACTGAACCGAACCATGGATATACATCCATTTACATGATTCTACAGTTATTCCATTTACATGATTATACAGTTACATCCGTTTACTGATATCATGGTTTTGGTCAGTCATCCAACTATACAATCTATAAAATACAATCAAAATACTATGGGGTTTAAGGGGTAGATTGGTACGGAAGGTGTTAAAAGTGGCACGAGACGGTAAGATTAAGACACTTAACCTATATTCCGTTGCTGTTGTACCGTGGCTTAACGGTTCCTTGTACATTCCGTTTGCCCTGGTCTCTAGCATATAGAGACTCCTCTCGTATACACTGGCATCCTTCTGTACCAAGTTACAAACAACAGCGTTAATACAATATTACAACAATATAATACAACTTTAAAAGATACCTCTTATTCTGTCTATTTCTCCCTTGTCTTTGGGACTTACCGAGCGACCTGTTCGCTGACGACATTCTCTTTCTTTCTTCTTTGAATGTCGTCAGGTGATCTGGACACTTCAGAGATCGAGCCCACTGCTGAAGACTTGGACCAATTCAGTGAAGGCCCCGAGCTCTAGTCATTGTACACTTTCCATTTAGTACTTTTCATTTCTGTTATACCATTGTTTAGGCATTGCTTTATTTTAGTTGTATTTACTTTCCATACATTGTACAGAAAGAATATGAATAAATAAAGTTGCTGTTTTTATTATATCTTGTCTCTTGTGCTTTATTTTTATATTGCTTAGATACGCTTAGAGTATTTACTTCACAGTAAATACGCAGCGGACCATTCACGTCCCCTTCGCCGTATACCGGGAAGCGGGGCGTGACAGGTTTTGTTGGTGGTCCAATGCAGGTCAGAGCTGTATAAAACCATACTATGCAGTTCTGTTCTGCTTGAACAACCTAAGCAATATAACACAAGAACCAACAACTAAAACATTCTTTATAATTGATGTTCCTTGAATCTTACAATTTCATATTCCTTGAATTTTATCATTTCATGTACTCGAATCTGTCCTAACCTAAATCTTTCTTTAAGGTTATGGATTCCGCAAACAACACCAGCACCAACTTCAACAACACTCCACCTCCACTACCTATCACACCTGCCGTTCCTGCTTCACCCAACGAACAGATGGTTCTGCTTGAGGAAATCCGAAGTATCCTGATTGGACCGCAGCAACAGACTGCTATATTAGTGAACCGATCAGAAGCAGAAGCACACGGTGTAATGCGTTCTGCCACCCAAACGGCAAGAGGAGCCTACACTACCTAACCTGCAAAACCCAAGAGACAGAAGGAAACAATTAACCAGTTGAGTCCACATTTCTGCCACTACTGCCAGAGAAAGGGACACTTATGGAAGGACTGTAGGCGCGCAAAAGGCCTATGCCTAGTTTGTGGCCCATCCGATCATAGAATTGGAAACTGTCCCTATAGACGCAACTCAGCTCACACACCTACCAACTACCCGCAGCGGCCAGTTATCCAGGCTTCTGCAACTAGTCCTATACTCCCAGCACCACCTCTACATGGACCACCTCTACCCAGTCAGGCATCAATGTACCGGCATACACAAAAAAATATGCCGAGACGCCAAGCCTCCACCTTAGCAGCCATAGAAGTCAAGACAGTTGACCAAGGTAACACTAGTAATTCACTTTCACATTCTCAAACCATTGCATCACTTTGTTATTCTTCACACACTGTCAGTATTTCAGTCACTAAACTTTTCTTGAATCTGTTACACTTTCCTTTTACAAATTTCGAGGTCGAAATTTGTATAACGAGGGTAGAATGTAACAACCCTAAATTCCCTGTACAATTTTCTGTACAGTTTTTTCAAAAATCCAGAAAGGGGTATTTTAGCCTGAGCACAAGATATAAGTAACTAATTTGCTTTTTAATTACAAGTTAAAATAATGTAACAACTCCATTTTTAGTGTACAAAATTTACTTAAAAATTAATGTATACTTGGAGTATTTACATTTGCTGTTATTACTTTAAGTAATTAATTAGCTTCATAATTACAAGAAGGAGCTTGTAGCTCATTGGTAATACCTTGCACTGTTGAACTAAGCCACCAGGGTTCAAATCCCATACCCCACATTATTTTTAATATTATTTTGTTTTGAAACCTTTAGAATACCAAGGGTTTACACGTGCATATCTCACAAAAAACCCACTACACTCAAAAATGTAACATTGCCAGATATTAGATGAACCGTCGGGGGGATCCCGGCCGCCTTACTCGGCCGGGAATTGGCCAAATCGGCCTCGACTCGGCCGACTCAGTCCTTCGACCGAGTCACGGCCGAGTCGGCCGATTCCGGCGATGACCCCAACACAAAAAATGTGTCTTTTGGTCTCCCTGTACGCATGCAAAATTTTATCCTCAGACTATTTCCAGAGCTCTTTTAAAACCCCATTTACTCCACTTTTAATACATTTTTATTACATTTTATCATATTTTTTTAAAAACTTTTCATTTACCCTAACCCTATAAATACCAACCCTACACACTACCCTCTCACCCCCAAACTCTGAGCCAACTCTTAAGAATTTTCAAGAAAACTTGTGTACTTTGAAAACGAGCAAAAAGCGAAGCTGCGGCGAATTTTCCGGCGAACTTCCGACGACCATCCTAGGAGCTCTCGGCGACGAAACGACACACTGGCGACTCCTCCCGATCCATCTCCCTCTCCTTGTGGTCCTACACCCGTAAGTCCCATTTTTAATTTCTCTATTCTATTCTAAAAATACGGAATTATAAAACCCGACGGAATCGGAACAAATCCGATTTTCGATTCGGATTCTTTATAAAACCTCATTTTTCTTTAATACAATCATACTTAAACCAATTTATGTTGACTATTAAACACTAATCAACCATATTGATCAAGTTTCAAATCAAAAGTAATTGCTTTTTCATTTTACAGTATTTTCATTTAAATACCATATAATTTCAATTCTACATATAACATCACAAAACTTGCTATACCTTTAAGTAGATCAAGAGCTAATGACCTACCTCCTCACACACTCATATGCAACATAGCATCATACCCTTGGGAACATAGAATATGGGAAAACGACACATTTTCATTTAAATATCATTTACTTAATAAAACCGTTTTCTAAAGAATTTAGTATTTATACAATCTTTGCAAACCGCCGCTACAACCCATTTAGGGGAACCCGTTCGGGATGGTGCGGATTATCACACATCATCGGGCTTAGTAGTGCGAGATTCAGATCTCCGCAAGAAGCATTCGGTCTCGAAAGATTTAAAATACGACATCTTAAGAAAATGAGATTTTTAGAATATAAAATATATATTAAAATTATTTTTGTATAAATATATGTATATACATTATTAAAATACCTATTTTGTTATGATATAAATATTCCACCTTTTTCTAAAAATCACAAGAATCAATTTTACACTAAAATACCATGAATTCCACACAAAACCAATATTACAAATAAATACCACTTATTATGAAAATAGAATATTTTCACTAGAAATATCGCAATATAAAATCTACATTCATTATAACTCTAAATACGATTAATAAATACTTGGAGTGTATTTTGAAAACTATACAAGAGTATTTTTACATAAAACCCCCTTAAGTTCTATAATTTACCCTAAGGACCCTAGTAAATATGGGTCAAAACCTGTCCTTCAAGCTGGGTCAGCTATAGTTGGTTAGTCGGATGCTGTAACCGAGTTAAGCGGGACCAATCTCTTGAGCCTCGGGGAGCTGGAGAAGTGGGTGTTTGCCTATCTAAGGTAGACAACTTAACAAACGGTGTTATCAATACGGTAATCGTCTTTGAAAAAGACACAAATCCTGCAGTCCATGTGCAGCGGTTACCGATAACATCAAAACAATCAGGACTTCAATTTACTTCTCTAATTTTCTGACTCAGATTGAGTCTCATTATAATCTGACTTGAATATGATTCAAGTACAATCTACAATTTACAATATTACAATTCAACATGAATCCATGAATCCATTATTCCATATATTCAATCTATCAACTTGACCGAACCGAACCATGGATATACATCCATTTACATAATTCTACAGTTATTCCATTTACATGATTATACAGTTACATCCATTTACTGATATCATGGTTTTGGTCAGTCATCCAACTATACAATCTATACAATACAACAATACAATCAAAACACTACGGGGTTTAAGGGGTAGATTGGTACGGAAGGTGTTAAAAGTGGCACGAGACAGTAAGATTAAGACACCTAACCTATATTCCGTTGCTGTTGTACCGTGGCTTAACGGTTCCTTGTACATTCCGTTTGCCCTGGTCTCTAGCATATAGAGACTCCTCTCGTATACACCGGTATCCTTCTGTACCAAACTACAAACAACAGCGTTAACACAACATTACAACAATATAATACAACTTTAAAATATACCTCTTATTCTGTCTATTTCTCCCTTGTCTTTGGGACTTAACGAGCGACCAGTTCGCTGACGACATTCTCTTTCTTTCTTCTTTGAATGTCGTCAGGTGATCTGGACACTTCAGAGATTGAGCCCACTGCTGAAGACTTGGATCAGTTCAGTGAAGACCCCGAGCTCCAGTCATTGTACACTTTCCATTTAGTACTTTTCATTTCTGTTATGCCATTGTTTAGGCATTGCTTTATTTCAGTTGTATTTACTTTCCATGCATTGTACAGAAAAAATATGAATAAATAAAGTTGCTCTTTTTATTATATCTTGTCTCTTGTGCTTTATTTTTATATTGCTTAGATACGCTTAGCGTATTTATTTCACAGTAAATACGTAGCGGACCAGTCGCGTCCCCTTCGCCGTATACCGGGAAGCGGGGCATGACAATAAATACGGGCATATATGACAACAATAATTTTACAAATTCCGTGAAACAAAAAGTTCCACGTACTTTTCGACGGGATATATCCATTGATATTGTACCGGTCCGGCTAACTTAGCCTCAGTTGCAAGATGAACCGTCAGGTGTATTATGATATCGAAGAATGACGGTAGGAAAATATGCTCAAGCTTGTAAAATATTAACGAAATAGAATTTTCTAGATTCTCCAGTGTCACAACATCAAGGGTTTTAGCACACAATTCTCTAAAAAAGCAACAAAGGTTATTGATTATTAGACCAACCGATTCGGGAAGGGAAGTCCTGAAGGCTAATGGAAGAAAGTGCTCCATAATAATATGGTGATCATAACTTTTCAGCCCATTGATCTTTCCTTTCACAATTTTTATTTTCTTGCTAAATGATCCTGAGAAACCTGTGAGAACTTTCAAATCATGCAACACTTGCAGGAATCTTTTCTTCTCCGGTTGTGACATATGATACGCGGTATTGGGAAGTACAAACTTGCCTGGTTTACCCGCGATCGGTTCAAGATGCAATTCACTTCTAATTTTCCAGTCCTGAAGATCCATCCGAGCACGGAGGTCGTCTTTTGATTTTCCGTCTTTACAAAGAAGCAAGTTGAGTACGTGCTCGGATAATCCCTTCTTTATGTGCATGACGTCCAGACAATGACGTGCTATATTTGTTGACCGGTACGGAAGCTCGAAAAAAATGTTTAACTTGTTCCAGTAGGGTGGTTTCACCTGTTCTGCCAGATCTATCCCGAGGGTCACATTATTGTAACCATCCCACTGAGCAGTCACGTCTTCTCCGGACAATGAGGCTGGAGGCCCAAGAAGCTCCTGATGACCATCAAAGTGAGCAGCGTCTAACCTGTAGGGATGGTCTAGTGGCAGGAAACGCCGATGACCACAATAACAAACATTCCTGTTAAAATTCAAGAATTTCGATTTGTATATTGATGGCAATAAGGGCATACTTTGTGACCATGTACGGACCAATCTAATAGCATTCCATATGCAGAAAAGTCATTAATTCTCCACATTAAAACCGCACGCAGTGTGAAGGTTGTATATATGTTTGTATCGTAAGTCTCTACACCATCAATGAATAAAAATTTTAACTCATCAATCAGAGATCGGAGATAGACATCGATATTGTTTCCTAGGGAGTTTGTTCCGTCGATAAGAAGAGCTATCATAAAGTAGAATTGATTTATAGCCAACCAAGGCGACAGATTATAAATTATCACGGGCCATGTGTTGTGGCTTCTAGCCATATAGTTAAACTAGCAGAAACCATCATTAGCGAGTCCGAGCCTGACATTGCGAGGATCACTACTAAATATTTCGTGCCTCCTATCGAAATCCTTCCATGCCGGTGAATCTTTTGGATGACTCATTTTTCCATCTTCACTTGGAGGAGCACGGTGATACCAAATCATTGTCTCGACTGTTTTCTTGCACCTGAATAGCCTCTGCAGCCTTTGTGTTATGGGAAAGTATTGTGCTATCTTGACAGGTATATCGAGCTTCTTATCAGAATCTTTCGGCTTATACCAGGTATCTCCGCATGTTGGATACTCTTTCAAATCTGAATTCTCTTTCCGGTACAAAACGCAATTTTTAGGACATACTTGAATATTCTGACACTTTAGACCCAAATCAGATATCATCTTCTGGGCTCCGTACCAGCTGTCGGGCACGTTATTTCCCGGGGGCATAGAATCTTTCAAGAACTTCAGAAGTATCGTGAATGACTTGTTGCTCCATCCAATTAGGCACTTAATCTGGAAAAGTTGGACGAACCATGATAGGGTGTAATACTTTACATTCTCATAAATTAGTCTTGTAGCATCATTCATGAACCTTTCATACTTATCCGCACGCGGTCCTTGACCGGAAGGAATGTCATCTTCGGTACGAATACTATCACCTAGGGCATCATCTACCATATCCTCTATTTCTTCTCCTAGAATGAAATTACCATCTTTTTCTTCTGCCGCATTACCGTCTTCTCCTTCTTCTTCTGCCGCATCGCTGTCTTCTTCTTCTCCTTCCCCGTGATATAGTCAAATTGTATAAAGTCTAGTAAAACCATGTTTAACGATATAAAGCTCTATAAATTCTACCTTCTGCTAGTACTTATTCCCACATCTATCGCACGGGCAGAGAATCTTATCTAACACGATCTTATTATGTGCGCGTGCAAATTCAATGAAAGCAGCAACTCCTGCGACAAACTTAAATTGCATACGTTGTTGCCAATCCACGTACATCCAGTCTTTAACTCTGATGTACTCATGGGTCATATTAGACTGTATAACATATAAATTTGTAGGTTATGATGATTATATTGAGAAATCTAAGAACGGGATGGTTACCGACAAAGAAGAAAATCCGTAGATACAAGTTTGTCGTTGAAAAAAATAAATTATCGATAAACAAAGTTAGATTTGAAGATCTTAGATCATCATTATTTTTTTTTAAAACTAGGTTCTTTATATAGGGTTAAATCATAATTTTTGGAGGAATTAAATTCCCATATGTTCATATTATTTCTTTTTAACTTAGTTCTTTTCCTCTAACTTTTGAATCTGCAGAACAAAATCTCCCCGATGAGAATTAAATTCTCAACTTGTGGGGAGATTTGCTTCTGCAAATCTCAAGCAGAGGAAGAGCTAAGTTTTTATATGAAGGGTTAAGTTTACGGTAAAATTGTATGTTTACGTTATCATCGAGTATCCTACTGAAGGAACTAGTGCACCCTAAACCCTAACCCTAATTTTTGGAAGAATTAAATTCCCATATGTTCATGTTATTTCTTTTTAACTTAGTTCTTTTCCCCTTAGTTTTGAATCTGCAGAACAAAATCTTCCCGATGAGAATTAAATTCTCAACTTGTGGGGAGATTTGCTTATGCAAATCTCAACCAGATGAACAACTAAGTTCTTATATGAAGGGTTAAGTTTACGGTAAAATTGTACGTTTACGTTATCACCGAGTATCCTAATGAAGGAACTAGTGCACCATAAACCCTAACCCTAATTTTTGGAGGAATTAAATACCCATATGTTCCTTTTATTTCTTTTTAATTTAGTTCTTTTTCCCTAAGTTTTGAACCTGCAGAACAATATCTCCCCGATGAGAATTAAATTCTCAACTTGTGGGGAGATTTGTTTCTGCAAATCTCAATCAGATGAAAAACTAAGTTCTTATATGAAGGGTTAAGTTTACGTTATCATTGAGTATCATAATGAAGGAACTAGTGCACCCTAAATCCTAACCCTAATTTTCGGAGGAATTAAATTCCCATGTGTTCCTTTTATTTCTTTTTAAGTTAGTTCTTTTCCCCTAAATTTTATATCTGTAGAACAAAATCTCTCCGATGAGAATTAAATTCTCAACTTGTGAGGAGATTTGCTTATGCAAATCTCAACCAGAGGAAGAACTAAGTTCTTATATGAAGGGTTAAGTTTACGGTAAATTTGTACGTTTACGTTATCATCGAGTATCCTACTGAAGGAACTAGTGCTCCGTAAACCCTAACCCTAATTTTTGGAGGAATTAAATTCTCATATGTTCCTGTTATTTCTTTTTAATTTATATCTTTTCCCTTAAGTTTTGAATCTGCAGAACAAAATCTTCCCGATGAGAATTAAATTCTCAACTTGTGGGGAGATTTTCTTATGCAAATCTCAACCAGAGGAAGAACTAAGTTCTTATATGAAGGGTTAAGTTTACGGTAAAGTTGTACGTTTACGTTATCATCGAGTATCCTAATGAAAGAACTAGTGCACCCTAAACCCTGATTCTAATTTTTGGAGGAATTAAATTCCCATATGTTCTTTTTATTTCTTTTTAATTTAGTTCTTTTTCCCTAAGTTTTGAATCTGTAGAACAAAATCTTCCCGATGAGAATTAAATTCTCAACTTGTGGCAAATCTCAACCAGAGGAAGATTTAAGTTCTTATATGAAAAGTTAAGTTTACGGTAAAATTGTACGTTTACGTTATCTTCGAGTATCCTAATGAAGGAACTAGTGCACCCTAAAGCCTAACTCTAATTTTTGAAGTAATTAAATTCCCATATGTTCCTTTTATTTCTTTTTAATTTAGTTTTTTTCCCCTAAATTTTGAATCTGCAGAACAAAATCTCCCCGATGAGAATTAAATTCTCAACTTGTGAGGAGATTTGCTTCTGCAAATCTCAACCAGAGGAAGAACTAAGTTCTTATATGAAGGGTTAAGTTTACGGTAAAGTTGTACGTTTACGTTATCATCGAGTATCGTACTGAAGGAACTAGTGCACCCTAAACCCTAACCCTAATTTTTGGAGTAATTAAATTCTCATATGTTCCTGTTATTTCCTTTTAACTTAGTTCTTTTTCTCTAAGTTTTGAATCAGTAGAACAAAATCTCCTCGATGAAAATAAATCACTCATTTTTGGAATCATACTGGAATCCAAGAAAAATGTCATAAGTTCTCCTGTCCCGTATTTTAACACATAAAAGATGCATCATGACGAGGCCAAAGGTGCAAACAAACTGATTAAAATCATTATTTCCTTAACACTTGCGCTCTGGCATATGAGCCACAGAAACATGGAATGCTTTGAAAGCCAGAGTAAATGGAGACAATAAACATATTTTAAACCGTCACGCATGATAACCATTTCATCCAAAATCTTAATTTGGTGGATTATGGGCTAAAAATGTGTATTAACCGTCATTAATATATAGAATTATTTTATATAGTTCTATAGAAGAGGACATGGGTAAAGTAAATGGCTACATTCTGATGTTGATAATTAATCCTGGATGATGTCAAAATCTTCATAAGTTCTCCAAAGTCATCAAATGGTCTAAATCATGCAATGAGCAATGAACTAAAAATAAAAATATCCGTAATGACGTGAAAGCTAACAATTTAGGACGACAATTTATATTAAGAGCAAATAAAGCCTAAATTTAGTTCATATGGCAGTTAATAAAGGAAATTAGGGAGAAAAATTACTGCAAGGGTATTTGTCTCAGATTCTCCTTATAGCACCACTGAGTTTGATGCTTATAATTGTAAGTCTTTCATACTTTTAATATAATCCATCTATATTTACCATCGATATCTTAATATAGATATCAGAGTATAATTGTATGAACTTGTTTAAGAATGTCAACATATATTGTAATTGTATAGATATGCAAGACAAGTAAGATATGACACTTAGTCACACAACACAAAGACAATTAGCGTTAAACTTATATTTTCCTAATTGATGAGGTGCAAGTTGGGTAATGGCAGAGATGCTATCTCATATAGCCCAGTTGTCTATTGATATATGAAGATCCTTGGCATATAGTTTTGGAATGTCACATAGAGATTTAAATATGAGTGTGAAACTAAAATTTCTAGACCAAATATTCGCATATCTCAAAATGGTGTATATATGCGATCAATGAAAAGAAACATTGCTATAAGACTTACAAAATGTAATTATCTTGATTTATAATTGCAGAAAATTATTATAAGTAGCATGGATATCCTAACCCTAAACCGAACCCTAACCCTAACCTACCCAATTAACCCTAATCCTAATCCTAACACTCACCCTAGCCCTAATTAACCTCCAATTAACCCGGAACTAACCCTAACCCTAAAATCAACAATAACACAAAAATTAAGAATAATTAATAGTTCAAAATGGAAATTAACTCACCTCATTTGTAGTTTTGCCGGCGGATGGAGCTCGACGAGATGGAGGAGGCTGGAGATGGAGCTCGATGAGATCCTCTGGTGGCAAAAAGATGGCGATGAGCGGCGGGAAATCAAAGACGACGACGGCGAGAAAGTGGTGACGAGACTATGGTGGCAACGACGGCGGGAAATCAAAAACGACGAGAGGTGGAGGCGGATGACGAGATCGATCGCGCGGGGATTAGTGTGGGAAAATTTGGGGGAGGTGGGAAATTACTGAGCTTTATTTTTTTTATAAATAACCATTTGATACCCCTACGGATTAATCCGTAGGATTTTTTTTGCGGATCCGTAGGGCCAAATAAATTATTACATTTTAATATTTTTTAATTAATCCGTAGGGAACCGCAGAGGCAAACCGTTGGACCTACGGAGTATTCCGTAAGGGCAATAAAAAGTTGCCTCTACGGATTCCTAACTCCGTAGGGGAAACCCCTTATTGTAGTAGTGTTTATATGTAATTTTTTCTTATTTAACTTGGACATATGTGGCTACAAATTTAATCTTATTACAATTTTTTAGAAATTAAAAAAGTTGAAAATTTTGAGATTTTGAAAACTTCTTTGATTTTTGTGAGCTGTAGCATGAAAAGCACTTTAAAAAATCAAAGTAGACCGGAGATTTAAGTTTTTTGAAAATTTTATGATTTTCGAGTGCGAGCAAAATTCTAAAAACTAAAAATATTAGAAATTTTAAAAAATTTGGTAATTTTCATGTATTATATATAGCAAGCAAAATCTTGAAAAACCGAAACCAGTTTTTTTTGTATACTGAGCAATTTCGTGAGTTTTGTGTATGCAACATGCAAAATGTTAAAAATTTAACAAAGCAAACTTTTTTGGATTTTTGACAATTTCAAAAGTGTTATATATATAGCAAAAATAATATAGAAAAAGGAAATGTTTGAGATTTTTAAGATTTCTCGTTTCGTTTTGTGTGCGATAACACGCAAAAAATAATGGAGATGGAAGAAGGCAAAATATTTTGAGATTTCTGAAATTTTCGAGCATCCAAAAATATTGAAAAGCCGAAGAAACAGAAATTTTTTGAAAATTTGGCGAAATTTTTGAAAATTTGGCAAATTTTTTTCCTACCTGGCAAGAAAAATATTGAATAACTTAAAAATCAAAATTATTTGAGATTTTTGAAATTTTAGCGATATTTCTGTGCTATAACATACAAAATATTGATAATTTTGAAACGGCGCAATTTTTCGTATGTAAGCAAACAAAATTTTGAAAAACCGAAGAAAACAGAATTTTTTTTATTTTTGAATATTTCGTAATTTTTATGTGTTATATCATGTAAAATATTGAAAAAAACAAAGTAAACATAATTTTTTTTGTATGGAGATTTTCAAAAATTTCGCGATTTCAGTGTGCTATGCAGACAAAATATTGAAAAACCAAAGAAAATAGAAAATTTTGGTAATTGTAAAAACTAAAGAAATATATCACCTTTACATCAGTTTTAATCTATTCCTTGATATAATATATGTGAATCAATATGATTTCCTTAAAATATATATTTGCTTATCTTGCTTGGAATTTAGAGGAAAAATTGTAATCTCCCTGCTATTTATTTATTCTACCACATTTGGGTCAAATTTTATTTATTGATCTCTTACTCAATGTTTATAACTTTTTTTTATCCAATACAGCTATATTTTATATTTTTATGGTAAAAATATTTTAATTGGCATACTTCTTTAAAATCTTTTTCTATTTTCTCTTATTATTTAGGTTTTACTAATAAAATATAAAAAAAATTACCCGATTTTTGTGTGATATTCAATGCAAAATATTGAAAAATCAAAAAAAGAGGAAATTATTTAGAGTCTTCTAAACATTTTGCAATTTTTGTTTGTATTACAAAAAAATACAGAAAAACAAAAGAAAACAGAAAATTTGGACATTTTTGAAAAATTCGCTATTTTCATGTGCTACATATCATGTAAAATAAAAAATTTGAAAGAGACAGAAATTTGATATTTTTCAAAATTCCGTGATTTTTGTGTTCTATAGCATTTATGATATCGAGAAACAGAAGAATAATAAAAATTTTATGATTTCTTTGTGCCATAGCATGTAAAATATAGAAAAATGGAAGAAAATAGAAAATATCGAGACTTTTGAAAATTTGGTATTTTCGTGTACTATAGCAAAATAATATTAAAAATCTAATAAAGCGGGAAAATCTTGAGATTTTAAAGATCTTGTGATTTTCGTATGCAATAACAAGCAAAGTACTATATATTGCTTGCAAAATAATGAAAAAGGAAGAAAACATGTCCTTGAGATTATTGAAATTTTGATATTTTTATATATTATATAATGCATAATATTTAAAAAGTGAAAAAAGAGAAAATTTTGAAGGCTTTTATAATTCTGCGATTTTGCTTTTGTTATAGCAAGCAAAATATATAAAAAACCGCGATATTTATTGATATTTTTATAAATATTGCAATTTTCATGCTCTACATAATAAGAAAAATAATAAAATACCAAAGACAGAAAATTTTGAGATTTTTGAAAATTTCATGCCGGAAAAACAAATGTTTTGATATTTTTATAAAACTTAGCAATTTTCATTTGTTATAAAAAAATAAAACATTGAAAACTAAAGAAAACAAATATTTTTATATTTTTTAAAAGTTCACGGTCTTCGTGTGGTAAACAAAATATTGAAAAACCAAATAAAACAGAAAATAATGAGATCTTAAAAAATTTCACTTTCTTATTATATATCTAGCAGGTAAAATATTAAAAATTTAAAGGAAAAAACAATTCTTTGCTCATATTGAAAATTTAAATAAAACAAAAAATTGAGATTTTTTATGATACATACCATTTTTTTCATGTGTTATAACAAGCGAAATATTGAAAAATTGAAGAGCATAGAAATTTTTGAAATTTTTGTGTGTTGTAGCAAACATAATATTGAAAAATCGAAGAAAACTGATTTTCTTAAAGATTTTTGAAAATTTACAATTTTAGTATGCTATGCCTTACAAATCCTGTAAATTTGAAAAACCCAAGAAAACAGAAAATTTTGAGATTTTTTAATATTATTCAATTTTTGTATGGTAGCGTGCAAAATATTGTAAATTTTAGAAAAACAAATAATTTTGAGATTTTTATAAATTTCGTGACTGTCATGTTGTAGCTGTATAGTTTATAATTTTTTTTAAAATGAACAAAATAGAAAAAATTGAGATTTTTAAAGATTTCATGATTATCTTGTGTTATAACAAGAATAATATTGAAAAAACAAGGAAACCATAAATTTTTAAGATTTTTTATGCCATATCATAAAAAATATTGAAATGCTGAAGAAAATAAAAAATATTTTAATTTAAAAAAATTTATGATTTTCTTATGCTCTATACTAAGAAAAATATTGGAAAACCGGCGAAAACAAAAAATTGATAATTTAAAATTTTTGCCATATTCGTGTGCTATATAGAGAGCAAAATGTTGAAAATTAAAAAATTTAAAAAACAAAAAAATTTGCGATTTTGATGCATATTTCATGATTCTCATGTGTTATAACAAGCAAAATATTGAAAAATCGAAAAAAAAAACTATGGGCGTTAAAAATTTCGCATTTTTCATTTGCTGAAAATAATGAAAAGGTGAAGAAAAATGCTGAAGTGTTTGCAAATTAATGCTTATATGAAGTTCATATATTTTATATATGAGGTTCATATACATGAGATATTAAAACCAAGAAATCATATAATGTTAAACATTATCTATTTGCTCATTTATCCAAAAACTTAAACTTTTGGGTAAAGTGGCTCTTGATATGGTATCAGAGCACACCAGGCTCAGGAGGTCCTAAGTTCAAATCTCGTAATTCTTAATTTAATTAATATTTGTTTCCCCATTTATTCCGTCTGTACAAGAGAGAATTTCCGCTAAAGGCCTTTCCATGTGGCCCGAATTTCAAAAGGCCCACTTGAGCGGAAGTATTAAAGTATTATCTAATCGCATGATATACATTGTTAATTCATAACCTAACATATAACCAAAAACCATTTAATATGCTTGTTCTGACTACAATTGAAGGATTAAGAGGCTCAGGACTATATCGGGAAGGCGGCGGCGGCGGCGGCGGAGTCATGGGAGGATGACGAATACATGAGCCTCTATCTAGACAGTTGAAGGATTGGGTTAGGAACAAAGGTGTGAGGTAATTAATTAAAATTGGGATTTCACATAAGCCTCCATTCTCTCTTGAGTCAGAAGAGTAGAGATATTAACATGATTGAAAAATATTGAAAAACCAATGGTCTAAAACAAAAGCAGAGAGCGATGCACCGGCGTACACTGGGATATTGTAAAAGACATCTCATATCGCCAGAAAAATATAGAGTTACGGTTTTATTGCAGTAAGATTGCTTAAAGATTTAGGGTTTTCGTGTGTGTGTGTGTGTGTAATGCAAATATCCTTAGTTAGAGATCCACTCTTCTCCTTTTTTCTAGAAAACATTAGAAAAATCCTCGTCTTTCAAATCCTCCACATCATCTCTCTCACCTCTCAAGCCCTCCACATCATCTCTCTCTCTTCTTAAAAACAATTAATTATTTATCAAGAATCTTCCATATCATCTCTCCAAATATATATATATTTATCTCTTCTATATACATCTAGAACCTTTCATATCATCTCTCTCTCTCTTTATATATATATATATATATATATATATATATATATATATATATATATATATATATAATGCAAATACCCTTGGTTAGAGGTCTATCCTTCTTCTTTTTTCTAGAAAAAAAGAAGAAAACGAGAAAAATTCTCACCTCTCAAGCCCTCCACATCATCTCTCTCAACTTTCAAGCCCTCCACCTCATCCCTTCCCTTTTTTTAAAAATAAATAAATAAATAAGATTCTAGAACCCTCCACATTTCTCTTTCCTTCTCAAATTTTTTTAAACACGTGCAACGCATGTACACAGATTCTAGTATATATAATGCAAATACCCTTGGTTAGAGGTCCACCCTTCTTCTTTTTACTAGAAAAATAGAAAAAATGAGAAAAATCCTCACCTCTCAAGTCCTCCACATCATCTCTCTCACCTCTCAAGCCCTCCATGTCATCTCTTTCTCTCTCCTCCTAAAAAACAATTAATTGTTTATCTAGAACCCTCCACATCATCAATCCCCTTTTTAAGAAAAAATAATAAATAAAACACTAGAACGCTCCACATCTCTCTCCTTCTCACCACCCTTCTCAAATTTTTTTAAACTAACACATGCATAAATTCTAGTATATATAATGCAAATAACTTTGGTTAGAGGTCCACTCTTCTCATTTTTTCTTGAAAAATAAAAAAAATGAGAAAAATACTCACCTCTCAAGCCCTCCACATCATCTCTTTCACCTCTTAAGCCCTCTACGTCATCTCACTCTCTCCCTCCTAAAAAACAATTAATTGTTTATCTAGAACCTTCCATATCATCTTTTCCAATACACACACACTCTCTCTCTCTCGTCTAAAATACAATTAATTGTTTATCTAGAACTTAAAATATCATCTCTCAATATATATATATATATATAATTAATGCAAATAGGGGTTGGTTAGAGCACCCTCTCCTAATTATTTTAAAAATCTCTCTATATAATTCAAATACCCTTGGTTAGAGGTCCACCATTCTTCTTTTTTCTAGAAAAAAAGAATAAACAAAAAAAATTCTCACCTCTCAAACCCTCCACATCATCTCTCTTGCCTCTCAAGCCCTTCACCTCATCCCTTCCTTTTTTTTAAATAAATAAATAAAACTTTAGAACTCTCCACATTTCTCTCTTCCCTTCTCAAATTTTTTTAAACACGTGCACAAATTCCAGTCTCTATCTTTATATATAATGCAAATACTCTTGGTTAGAGGTCCACCCTTCTTCTTTTTTCTAGAAAAAAAGAAAAAACGAGAAAAATCCTCATCTCTCAAGCCCTCCACATTATCTCTCTCATCTCTCAAGCCCTTCATCTCATCCCTTTTCTTTTTTTTACAATAAATAAATAAATAAATAAGACTCTAGAACTCTCCACATTTCTTTCTTTCCTTCTCAAATTTTTTAAACACGTGCAACGCACGTGCACAGATTCTAGTATATATAATGCAAATATTCTTAGTTAGAGGTCCACCCTTCTTCTTTTTACTTGAAAAATAGAAAAAAATGAGAAAAATCCCTACTTCTCAAGCCCTCCACATCATATTTCCCATCTATCAAAATCTCTACGTCATCTCTCTCTCTCCTCCAAAAAAACAATTAATTGTTTATCTAGAACCTTCCACATCATCAATCCCCTTTTTAAAAAAATAAATAAATAAAACTCTAGAACCCTCCATATCTCTCTCCCTCTTTCCACCCTTCTCAAAATTTTTTAAACTAACACGTGCAACATACGTGCATAAATTCTAGTATATATAATGCAAATACCCTTGGTTAGAGGTCCACCCTTCTCATTTTTTCTAGAAAAATAGAAAAAATGAGAAAAATACTCACCTCTCAAGCCCTCCACGTCATCTCTCTCACCTCTCAAGCCCTCCACGTCATCTCTCTCTCTCCCCTAAAAAACAATTAATTGTTTATCTTGAACCTTCCATATCATCTCTCCCAATACACACACACTCTCTCTCTCCTCTCTCTCTCTCTCTTTTAAAAAATAATTAATTGTTTATCTAGAACTTAAAATATCATCTCTCCCAATATATATATAAAATGTAAATATGGGTTGGTTAGAGGACCCTCTCCCAATTAAAAAAAAATCTCTCTATATAATGCAAATACTCTTGGTTAGAGATCCACCCTTCTTCTTTTTTCTAGAAAAAAAGAAAAAACGAGAAAAATCCCCACCTCTCAAGCCCTCCATATCATCTCTCTCACTTCTCAAGCCCTCCACCTCATCCCTTTCCTTTTTTAAAAATAAATAAACAAATAAAACTCTAGAACCCTCCACATTTCTCTCTTTCCTTCTCAAATTTTTTTAAACTCGTGCAATGCACGTGCATATATTCTAGTATACATAATGCGAATATTCTTAGTTATAGGTCCACCCTTATTCTTTTTATTAGAAAAATAGAAAAAAATGAGAAAAATTCTCACCTCTCAAGCCCTCCATATCATCTCTCTCATCTATCAAAACCTCTACGTCATCTCTCTCTCCTCCTAAAAAACAATTAATTGTTTATCTATAACCCTCCACATCATTAATCCTCTTTTTAAAAAAAAATAAAAATAAAACTCTACAACCCTCCATGTCTCTCTCCCTCTCTCCACCCTTCTCAAATTTTTTTAAACTAACACGTGCAACGCGCGTGTATAAATTCTAGTATATATAATGCAAATACTCTTGGTTAGAGATCCACCCTTCTTCTTTTTCCTTGAAAAATAGAAAAAAATGAGAAAAATACTCACTTCTCAAGTCCTCCACATCATCTCTCTCACCTCTTAAGCCCTCCACGTCATCTCTCTCTCTCCCCTAACAAACAATTAATTGTTTATCTTGAACTTTCCATATCATCTCTCCCAATACACACACACACACACACTCTCTCTCTCTCTCTCTCTTCTAAAAAACAATTAATTGTTTATCTAGAACTTAAAACATCATCTCTCCCAATATATATATAAAATGTAAATATGGGTTGGTTAGAGGACACTCTCCCAATTTAAAAAAAAAATATATAATGCAAATATCCTTGGTTAGAGATCCACCCTTCTCTTTTCTTCTAGAAAAATAGAAAAAAAAATGAGAAAATACTCACCTCTCAATCTCTCCACATCACCGCACTCACCTCTCAAGTCCTCCACGTCATCTCTCTCTCTCTCCCCCCCTAAAAAACAATTAATTGTTTATCTTGAACCTTTCATATCATCTCTTTCAATACACACACACACTCTCTCTCTTCTAAAAAACAATTAATTGTTTATTTAGATCTTAAAATATCATCTCTTTCAATATATATATATATATATATATATATATATATATATATATAAGAATAATGAAGGATAATGAAGGAAAAAGACCATAGGAGGGGATTTCCTTCAATGGCGTCGAAAAAATACAACCTCTACCATTTTTTCCGACGATCGGCATCCATAATCATTATCGTTATCATCTAAGATATGCATACACCAAATTTCATGTGATTCCACCACTTTTTCACCTTTGAATTATCAATGTAAAAAGTTCTATTATCGGTAAACCATTAATTTTGCACCAACAAAATTAACGGTGAAAAAATGGTATAATCACATGAAATTTTGTGTATCCACATCTTAGATGATAAAAATGGAGGTGATGTATGCTGATCGTCGAAAAAAATCATGAAAGGTGTATTTTTCAGACGCCATAGGAGGAAATCTTCTTCTATGACACCTTTTCTCCATTAACCTCTCTCTCTCTCTCTCTCTTTATATATATATATATATATATAATGCAAATAGTGGTTGGTTAGAGGACGCTCTCCCAAATTTTTATAAAAATAAATAAAACTGTAGAACTCTCCACATTTCTCTCTCTCTTCTTCCTTCTTAAATTTTTTAAATTAACACGTGATACGCACGTGCATAAATTCTAGTATATATAATGCAAATAAATACCCTTGGTTAGAGCTTTCACCCTTCTCCTTTTTTCTCGAAAAGAAAAAGGAGAAAAATCCCACCTCTCAAGCCCTCCACATAATCTCTCTCAACTCTCAAGCCTTCCACATCATCCTTTCCCTATTTTTAAAATAAATAACTAAATAAGACTCTAGAACCCTCCACATTTCTCTCTTTTCCCTTCTTAAATTTTTTTAAACATGTACAACGCACGTGCATAAATTCTTTTGTGTGTGTGTGTGTGTGTGTGTGTGAGTTCAAGGTCAAGGGCAAAAGCTAATTGGAAGATCAAAACAAAGAATTGCTGTGACCTATTAATAAGCTGCCATTTGGAATTATATATACGAGCTTCGATCTATCAATCTGCAAGCCTCTACTTAATTTTCATGCATGCATGATAATGACACAGAAGCAATTTCTATATTAATCTCAATCAATTTGCTAGCTGTCCTTAACTGACATCCCAGAATAATAATGCATTTTTATTTCAATGTCAAAAGCATGAGGCATTGACCTTGGTTACAACAAACCAAATCCTTGCAAGAATAAGTCTTATCATGATCATTCGAATTGTTATTGCTCCACACGTTATGCTTTGTACATTCAATCTTATATACCAACTTGGCAATTAGATTACGTACAATAGTCAGAAACAAAATTTTTGTCCTTCAAGTGCCTCGCTATAAATAGCAATGCTATGAACTCCAACTTCCATCAACTATTCTTCTTTGTTTTCTCTAATATTGCAAGTTTTTTCAACACTTTGGAATAAGATGGGGGGAGTTGGGGTTAAGTTAATCACTACATTATCTTGTTTGGTCTTGTGCATGTCCACTGTGATGGCAACTCCGGTGGCGGCGAGTGCTTTGAAAGTCGGATTCTATACCTATAAATGCCCGGCGGCAGAGGCTATCGTTCGGCATGCAGTTCACAAGGCTGTGGCTAGAAATCCTGGGTTTGCTCCAGGGCTTATTAGGATGTATTTTCATGACTGCTTCGTACGGGTAAGCCCTAGATCTGTTCAGAATATTTTGGCTGAATTTCGGTATCCCTTTTCATTTTTGCCTGTGATGCCAACTTTTAAAAGCAGCATTTTTATTTCAAAATTTATTATTTATTGCTTTTTCATGTCGGTATATATAACTTTTTGCTTCCATGAATTCACTAAATATATAGGCATCGATGCATTATCACTAAAATATTTCTGGGCAAATCCTGAAAATTAAAGCTTCAGAAAATATGGATGGTTGTTGAGAAAATTGATTTTTTTTAAAAGCTAGGATGATGATGTCCTCCAATATGGGCAAAGGTGAGAAAGAGCTATATAAATTTACACAAAGTTTTATATATGCACTAAACTCTGCTATTCTATTGTTAAAAAGTATTGAGTCTGCCCGTTATACATTGTTATTCCACAGGCTAACAACATTTTAGAGTAAATTGGTTTTTGAAATATTATTCGTGCGGCGCACACCATGTTCAAGGGACTATATCACTAATACTAATCTATCATTTATTTGTATTGAAAATTAGGGCTGTGATGCTTCAATCCTCCTCGATTCCCTTCCTGGCAGTCCAGCCGAAAAAGATTCTCCAGTAAACAACCCCAGTCTTCGAGGATTCGAAATCATAGACGAAGCCAAAGCCACACTGGAATCCATATGCCCCTCCACCGTCTCCTGTGCGGACATCCTCGCCTTTGCCGCTCGTGATGCGGCCGCCATTGCCGGAGGCATCGACTATTCTGTCCCATCCGGCAGACGCGACGGGCGAATCTCCCTAAGCTCAGAAGTGGTCCAAAATCTTCCTCCCCCGTTCTTCTCATCAGAGCAACTGATAAACAATTTTGTGCGTAAAGGGTTGACAGCAGATGATATGGTCACTCTCTCTGGTGCTCACTCCTTCGGTGTCTCCCATTGCTCTTCTTTTTCGAATAGACTATACAATTTTAATGCCACGCACCCACAAGATCCTACACTGGATCCTTTGTTTACGGCTTTTTTGAAAATAAGCTGTCCGAAAACCCTCCGAAATGGAAGGGACCCGACCGTCAGTATGGACTTTTTTACGCCGGATCGATTAGACAATGCGTATTATATGAATTTGAAGTATCATCGAGGAATTTTTGCATCAGATCAAACATTGTATGATAGCACATCGACGAGGAGGATGGTCGAGGAGAATGCGGGAAAGGCTATGGTTTGGAAAGAGAAGTTTGGGAAGGCAATGGTGAAGATGGGGGCAATTGAGGTGCTAACTGGGAGCAAAGGTGAGATTAGGAGGAAGTGCCATCTTGTGAATTGAGAGAAGCTGAGTTGTGTGTTGGAGTTTGTGGGGGAAGTGTTGTTTCATTCTTTTTGTTTGGTTTGGGCTTGAATTTGGTTTATTTGCTTGTGGAGTTTCTAATAATGAGACGAAATGGGTGCAAAAGTAAAATAAAGTGTTTTTGTTTGTCATGAGAAAAATCAAATAAAGCAATGCAGTCCTTTTTATCTATCTATTTATTTTTGGCACTGGTCCGTAAACCCTGCCCTATGCATTCAACACACAAGGCTCCCCCCCACCACACAAACACAAGCACACAAAACACACGCACCAAGAAAACTCATGAATTCGCCACGAAAGCGTTAATTTGTGGGTGTTGAGTTTTAGTTTGGTTAAGACAGAATTAAAAGCTTTGAGGCGTATATGATACACTTTCCGAAATGTGATATTACCCCCACTATGAGAGTACAGTAGAAGGCAATCACCCCCAAGATACAACAAAGCCCTTGAAAACTCTCTTAGAAGATAATGAAAAAAAGATGCCTTAAATGTGAAGAGTAGGACACAGTTTATAGACTTGAACAGACACAACCATTTGAATGGTTGTGACCATTAAGAGTTGAACAGACACAACCACAACCGTTTGAATGGTTGTGACCATTAAGCGTTGAACAGACACAACCGTTAGTTCTGTTCAGACAACCTTTGAATCTGAAAGTCAAAAAATCAACTCTGTTACTAAGTCAACCCAAGATGCCCCAAGTGTCCAAGTGCCCCATCAAAGACAATAGTAAATAAATGTTATAAGCCTGCTAGAAATCAGGCCCACTTGGCTCATTATTCAAGTTTAAATATTAGGAACTATTATAAAGACTTGGGTGTTCGTCTCTTCATCCGATGTGGGACTATTTCCCACATACAAATGCAACCAATATATTCAAACTACTAACAATCCCCCACTAGTTTGTATATATTGGCTGCAACCACATCTCTCTCGTGACAAATATTATGCATAAAGAAAGGTATCTCTCGATTTAAACCTTCCATTAGTGTATATATATCAATCGTCTAACAAAGTTATTGGTGTCCGCAGATTAAACCAAAACTTTTTATTATTAGAATTTGAAATACAACACACACAATATTCATCTTATTTTCTAAGAGGTTTATAACTGCTTTAGCACTATTATGGTCATGTGCTAATCTTGTACTTCATAAGTATTTACAAGAGAATACTTCATATCTCTTGTTGAAGCGGCATCATTTCTATGCTAATATAGGTGGAGTTTCTTTTATTATATCCCTGTTACTGTGGATATTTAAAAATTAAATAACTCTATTGAGAACTTTCGCTCATCCTCTTTATCGTAACAGACAGCACTAGATACTTATTTATATAAGAATGAGACGCCTAGTGCAATACAGGCACATGACAGTAACTTGTTATTACCCATTGAACTATTAAAATTAGTTTTTACTAATTAAAGTTGGGTTACCATTACTGGTGTCAAATTGTAAATGTTTAAGTCCCATTCCAATTGACGTATTCTTTACCAAATCTCTAGATAATGCCTTGATAAAGGGATCTGCTAAATTCTTTGCAGATCTCACATAAACTATGGTAATTATTCCATTAGTTATTAATTCTCGAATATATTCATGCCTTAAGATAATGTGTCTAGATTTACCATTATAAACATTATTATAAGCTCTAGACATAGTCGCCTCACTATCGCAATGTAAGGAAATAGATGGCATTGGTTGTGGCCACAACTCTATATCCAATAAAAAATTTCTCAGCCATTCCGCTTCCTTGCCGGCAGCAGCCAAAGCGACAAATTCAGATTCCATTGTTGAATGTGTGATGTAAGTTTGTTTCTTAGAGGCTCAACTAATGGCACCGCCTCCAATTGTAAACACCCAACCTATTGTGGATTTATTATCACCTGCACTTATGATCCAACTTGCATCCGAGTAACCTTTCAGTACTGCAGGGTAATTGGAATAAAATAGACCAAACTCTTTTGTTCTTTTTAGATACCCAAGAACTCTACTGATGGCCTTCCAATGATTAGTACTGGGTTTACTGGTATATCGTGACAATTTGCATACTGCAAAAGCTATATCAGACCTTGTACAATGCATCGCATACATAAGGCTTCCAATAGCGCTAGCATATTCTAATTGTGCAATTACATTGTCACAATTCTCATTTAATTTCATACTCGGATCATACGGAGTAACACTTTCTTTAATATTAAGATACTGGAATTTATTTAATAATTTCTCTATATAATGAGATTGGTTTAGTATAAACCCTTCACTATGTTTTTTCACTTTTATTCCTAAAATAGTATCTACTTCATTCAAATCTTTCATTTTGAATACTGAAGTTAAATACATTTTTGTTTCATTTATTCCAATCATGTTTGTACCAAATATCAACATGTCGTCTACATAGAGACATATGATTACCCCATAATTCTGATTGAATTTGGAATATACATATTTATCCGCACTATTATGCTTAAAACCATTTGATATTATTGCTTTATCAAATTTCTCATGCCATTGTTTAGGGGCCTGTTTTAAACCATATAGCGACTTAGTTAATTTACAAACTTTGTTCTCATTTCCAGGAAGTATGAAACCTTTGGGTTATTCCATGTATACTTGCTCATTTAATTCACCATTTAAAAAAGCTGTTTTTACATCCATTTGATGCACATATAAATTATATATTGAAGCCAAAGCTATAAGAATTCTAATGGATGTTATTCTAGCCACAGGTGCATAAGTATCAAAATAATCTATGCCCTCCTTTTGTGTGAATCCTTTAGCCACTAATCTTGCCTTAAAAGTTTGTATAGAGCCATCTGTATTTAGTTTTCTTCTAAATACCCATTTACACTTTATAGGCTTAGATCCTTGAGGCAAGTCAACCAATATCCAAGTATTGTTAGACATTATTGAGTCCATTTCGTCATCAATAGCCTCTTTCCAAAATGCAGTATCTCTTGATGATATTGCTTCACTAAATGTTTTAGGATCATCTTCTATATTAAGTAGAATATGTACTTTGTTAAGCACTTTGGTTCTATCTCCTTCAACGAGAAAGACCATTGAACGCGAATCAATAAAATCAGGACCAAAAGATTTTTCTTTCCCGATTCTTTGACTTTTTCTTGGTTCAATATTTTCATTACTTTCTCTTCTTTTCTCATTTGTAATTTTCTTAGAAGTTGCTGCATTTTCATCATTATACAAATTAGAATCAACATTGTCATGCATAAATTTATTTTCAAAAAATTCAACATGTATCGACTCAATTATGACATTTGATTCTAAATCTAGAAGTGGATATGCTTTAGAATTCTGTGCATATCCAACAAATATACTTCTAATGCCTCTCGGCCCTAATTTAAATTTATATGGATCGGTCACTTTATAATATGCTATGCACCCCCACACTTTAATATAGTTTAAATTGGGTTTTCTACCATTCCAAATTTCATATGGTGAAACATGAGTTTTCTTGGATGGTATTCTATTATGAATATAACATACTGTTAAAAGCGCCTCACCCCAAAGATTAAAAGGTAATTTAGCATTTAAAAGCATAGTATTTACCATTTCAACTAAGGTCCTATTTTTCCTTTCGGCTAATCCATTATGTTGAGGCGTATAAGATGCAGTTCTTTGATGAATAATACCATGCATTTCGCAGAATTGAGAAAAAGAATCAGAAAAATATTCTCCTCCTCTATCACTTCTAAGGATTTTAATCCTTTTATCTTTCTGATTTTCTACAACTGACTTATACTCTTTAAATTTCTCAAATGCTTCATCTTTTGTTCTTAATAAATATACATATGTAAAACGAGAATGATCGTCAGTAAAGGTTATAAAATATCTTTTTCCTCCTCTAGTTAATTGACCATTTAATTCACAAATATCAGAATGAACAAGTTCTAATAAATTAGTATCTCTTTCGATTTTAGGGAAATGTTTTCTAGTCATTTTTGCTTCTACGCAAATCTCATATTTATCATTATGATCATTTTGACATGCAATGCAACAATGTTTAGACATATACTTAAAGAGCGAAAATTTAAATGACATAGTCTAGCATGCCACAAGGAAAAAGAATACTCAACAACATAAGCAAACACGCAATTTATTTTATTAATACTGAGTTTGAACATGCCATCACAGGAATATCCCTTTCCTACAAATATACCATTCTTCGATATTACAACTTTGTCAGACTCTAGAACAATTTTAAATCTCTTCTTGCACAACAGATTTGCAGATATAAGATTTTTCCTCAAATCAGGAACATGAAATACATTAAGCAGAGTAAGTTTCTGTCCAGATGTGAACTTCAATTCAACACTTCCTTTACCGAGCACTTTGGCCGAAACGTGGTTTCCAATCAACACCTCTTCAGGTTCTTTCTGATCCGTATAGGTTTTGAACATTGCTTTGTTATTGCATACATAGATGGTTGCGCCAGAATCGAGCCACCAATCTGCAGTTTTAGTTACCGCAGCCATATGCAATTCCGTAATCATGCCTATCTGCATGTCAGAAACCATAGCAACAAGTTCTTTGACTTCATTTTCTATTAGATTTGCCTTGTTGCTATTTTCTGATCCGAAACCAAGCTTCTTTCCGGTATTTCTGAATTAGCAATCTTTAATATAGTGGTCTTTCTTTCCACAGTTATAACAAGGCCACTTGTTCTTTGCAAAATTAAATTTCTTAAAATTTCTCTTCTTCTGGACTTTGAAATTGTTCTGAAATTTTCTATGACCATTTTCACTGACATGATCACCTTAGAGTTAGTTTTAGAACTAAGAAAAATCATGTCACATGCACGGTTCTCTGCCTCAATCTGTAGATGAGTCTGAAATTGCTCTATGGTAAAACTTTCAGGGGAGTGCAGAATTTTCTTTCTGTATTCATTCCAAGTAGGAGGAAGTTTAGATAGAATCGCTCCAACTTGAAATGAATCAGGGACTTTAATTTCGAGTTCGCTCAGTTTAGAGACGAGAATTTGTAATTCATGCACTTGATCCAGGATTGGCATGTCATCAGACATCTTAAATTCAAAATATTTAAGCGCTAGAAATTTATCCGTACCTTTCTTCTCATTTTTGTACTTTGTTTCAAGGGCGCTCCAGATTTCCTTTAGTGTCTTCATATTTCTGTAAAGATCATACAGACGATCGGTGAGGGAATTGAGAATGTAACCGTGACAAACTAGTTCGTCTTCTTCACGCTTGTTTTTCTCTGTTCTGGCACTCTCGGCATCATTCGAAGTTGACACTGAATCTGGAATTGGCGGCAAGTTCGGATCGAGAACGTAAAATATCTTCAAGGCGGTCAACAAGAACACCATCTTGTCTTTCCATCTAGTGTAGTTGCTCCCATCGAATCGATCCAGTTTGATAACATCTTGGTTCTGGAAATGAACCTTGACACTTGAATTTAATTCTGTCTCCATAATATCACCTTTCGATTGTTGAGTTTTAGTTTGGTTGAGACAGAATTAAAAGCTTTGAGACGTGTATGATACACTTTTCGAAAGGTGATATTGCCCCCACTATGGGAGTACAGTAGAAGGCAATCACCCCCAAGATACAACAAAGCCCTTGAAAACTCTCTTAGAAGATAATGAGAAGAAGATGCCTTAAATGTGAAGAGTAGGACACAATTTATAGACTTGAACAGACACAACCATCTGAATGGTTGTGACCATTAAGAGTTGAACAGACACAACCATAACCGTTTGAATGGTTGTGACCATTAAGCGTTGAACAGACACAACCGTTAGTTCTGTTCAGACAACCTTTGAATCTGAAGTTCAAAAAATCAACTCTGTTACTAAGTCAACCCAAGATGCCCCAAGTGCCCAAATGCCCCATCAAAGACAATAGTAAATAAATGTTATAAGCCTGCTAGAAATCAGGCCCACTTGGCTCATTATTCAAGTTATTACTTAAATATTAGGAACTATTATAAAGACTTGGGTGTTCGTCTCTCCATCTGATGTGGGACTATTTCCCACATACAAATTCAACCAATATATTCAAACTACTAACAGTGGGCACTTCCGTTCCTGGAGTTCCTAGGGTTCAAACCCAGATTGATTCAATGCAGTCTTGCAACCAATTAAATAATGGTAGTGATGTTTGGCAAAGACTTTTGTGTTCTCTCTCTGGTTCGTTGCTTTGCTATCCAGTTCTCCTGAGTCTAAGACTCTCCCGCTTAACTGTGTGGTCAAACTCATCGATCATCGCAACGAAGAACACTCCGTAATCCAAAAAGGAACTAGATCACACTATAAGTTCCCTAGCCTTATGTTGTTGGCCATAAGCTAGATTTCGTTCTTTTATTGCATGTTGCGATTAAGATGGATTTGGATTCAACACTGAGATCGGGTTTAGTTATCACTGCAAATAATCTGAAAATTCCAACGAATATCATATCTTCTTGCTTGCATATTAAGAAATGTCACACTTCATAAATAATTTTTCAAACCAAATTAATTTCATGTATTGTTGTGGCAAAGGGAGAAAGTCGATAGTTGCCAAAAAAATGAAGATATTATATGCTTTACAATGATGGTGGAGATGATGATAATTGTGATAACCGATTGTACTGGTGGTGAGTGTTAAAGAAAGAAAAGATCATGATTGATTTTAATTTATATTACTGTTTATTAGGTTGCTTCATTAAGCAAGATCTATTACTTTATATATTAGGTCAAAACTGAATTATGTATTTTTCCTTTTCTAGATTATTGTATCTCCTATTTTCTATATGCTCTATATCACTATAAATAGGGCAACATTATATTAATAAAATTATGAGGTTTTCATTCTCTAAAACGGTATCAGAGGCTTGATTCTGATAAAAAAAAATCTATCAATATTCCTTCAAATAAAACCTTTTCATATCATTGATCTTTTCTAAGGTTATCTCCTTTGAATTTGCCCTGTATCTTTCTACGATACTTTTATTGGCAACATAGTCTCTCTTCTTCGGCATCTTCGCACTACTGTAGGGACAAGAAAATACCCTATAGGTACAAACGCCATAGGTGCAAGTCGAAGCCTTGAACTTGCCCCTATGGACTAAAAATTGCCCCTACGGAGTTATGTGTAGGTCCAGTTTTCCCTACGGATTAGGCCGTCGGGACAAAAATTTTATTTTATTTACGGCTTTATAAAATAGATTAGGTGTACCTACGGACTTATCCGTAGGGCTAAGTAGTGGCCCCTACGGATAAGTGCGTAGGCATATATCCATAGGGGCAAAATATCAGAATAACTGATATTTTGCCCCTACGGATACCTGTGTAGGGGCATTTGTTTGCCCCTACGGATATATCCGTAGGGGCAAGCTTAACCCCTGATACTGAGATCATAGGGGCAAAATATCAGGTATCCTGATATTTTTTCCCTACGGATAAATCTATAGGTACATAGTTGGGCCCTATAATCCGTAGGGGCAATAGTGGGCCCTACGGTTAAATCCGTAGGTACATATTATCAGTTTTTTTTAAAAAAATGGGCTGCCTATTTTTTTCCGCCCTGTGCACAATAATATATACATCGATCATATATAAAATTAATCATCACGCAGAACATATATCGCAGTATTCATAATCACATCACGCATAATATACAAAAGAAACCAACAAGCAGAATATGATATCAATATAAACACGCAAACACCACCAATATCAATATCGTCCAAAATGTAGTACAATATGTATCATATAAATAAATACATGTTTAAAATATAAGAATCAAAAAGCTACCCTAGCTCGGTCTAGCTCCATCTCTGATAAACGCCAGAATTTGGCGTGCCTGCTCCTCAGTCAATAAATCATGCAATGCGGAGCGTGCAGGAGTCTGAGCAGGCTGTGGAGCTGGCGATGTGGTCTGCGCAGCCGCCGTCGAGGTAGTGGCTTGCGGAGCCGCGGCTGTGGGAGTCAGAGCGGGCGGTGGAGCTATAGGAGCTATCTGCGGAACCGCAGCCGATGTAGTGGCTTGCGGAGCCGCAGCCGAAGGAGATGCATGTGGAGGCTCGGCCGATATACCCTGTCGCGTATGGACCTACGTGTGTAATAAGCGAGTAAGAACTGTGTATTATTCGAATTCGTATCATTATCAAGTTATTTCGAAACCCCAATCTATGTATACCTAGGGACTTATGCCTCGTTTGGATATCTAGTTTGGAAAACCATAGTTTATTTTAATTAGATATGTATGTATGATTAATCAAAGCTAAGTCTACAACAAAATAAGCTCAGGCTACGTACTAATATTAGATATGTTGCTATCTATAATATGACATAATATTTTACTATTAAGTAGTATACATACCAGCATCTCCTTCAACTCCTGAACGGTGGCCTTCAAGCTCTCCAGTTCCTGCTGGAAACGTCACTCACTGGAGACGGAGGAAGTAACCGCCGGGGTGGAGTCCAACCTCATATGGGCCTTGCTAGGGCCCAGTCCCCGGCCTCTCTCCCAACCTCCGTGGTGCCCTCTGCGTGCGGCGTCCAGGTCTGGGGTCAGCAGCATCGGATCGCTCTGTCTGGTAAAATCGATCCCCTATGCCTCGACCTGCTCAACCACCCGTTCATACACCCACATTAACCAGTAAAATATAAGTATATCATTTAAATTTGAACCTTTCAAAACTAAAATTTCAAATAGGGGTTGAATAAATATTAACATTTACGCAATACTCCTGGGTAGCGACGTCGGGGTAGCGAAGCTCGCCCGTGGTGGGATCTGTCGAGGTGCCGTGGACGGCGAGATATGCGGACAGCACGCTCGGTGTACCACCTTACGCCAGGGTCTGAGCTCTCTGCAATATTAGAAAATAACTCTTAATATTAGATATATTAGAAAATAACTCTTAATATTGCATTATATCACAAAGGCCGGTCTATTGTAATTTACCGATAACTCCATGGCTCGAGTAATATTCCTCGAGCCACCTGTATTAGTGGGGCGACCCCTCTTCGCCGACTTCCTATTTTCTATATTTTGAGCGGCCTGTTTCTGCACAACACATTCACATTTAGTTTTCTAATTAAGGAACACAAAAAAATAAATTATATACTAAACAATGAATTACATTTAAAATACATACTTGTTTGCGTTGAGAGTCGAAATATTCGCACAATAGAGGCCATGTCTCTACGTCGACTCTCGCAAAGGCCGGAGTAGATAGGAGGGCCGCTCTCTCTGCCTCGGGGGTCGCCATCTACAGGAAGTAGCAGTCGGCCTTCAGCTCATTCCTGTTATATCGGACCTTGGTCTGCATGTTCTTCATCAGGCCATTGTACAGAGCATGAAGGTCGAGCACCCTCCCAGGGTGATCAGGGTCGGGTACAGGCTGAAAATCGTAATCCAACTGAAAATACAAAAAAACATTGTTATTAGATTGCAAGTGTTAATAATAAATATATTGGATAAATCAAATGAAAATATATATTAATACCCGAGCCTGATCAAAGAAGAGGGCGAATGAGCGCCGGTGCTGGTCGCCCCACTCAACGTGAAGTGGATAGTTCTTCACGAGCCGGCTCTCATACCCCATATACCGGTCGAACCTCTCGGCATGAGGACCGGTATAGCGATAATCAGGGGTAAAAAAGAGGGGGGAATGCTGCCTCCCCCTAGCTCTGTCAGGCCTCAGCCTGTGGGACTGATTCGGGCCTCGAGTCCCCCTCTGTGGATGGGAAGGCCCTGCGTCTGCAAGAAATATCAAGACAATCAATATTAAGACAAAGTTGTATTAAGAAATCAAGGTTAAACGAAAATTGAAGTGTGATATATACCTCCGGTGACTAAAGTACGAGCCTGGGACCGGGCAGCAGCACGAGCGGGATGATAGTTCCTCCGGTGAGGAACAGCCGGTGTCCCGGATGCGGACGCATCCCCTCCAACTAGAAAATAAACATTGAAGTGGCAGGAGTTCATGAAGTTCATATTTATTCTATAGAGGATATGTAAAATGAATAAATATTTTATATTTATTCATACTAACCTACAGACGATTCAGAGGGTACGGAAGTGGCAGGAGTGACCCCTGCGTCAGATGTGGACGCACCATCTATAATTAGACAATTAAAAATAGATTATATAAGTAATTGCAAAAAGAATGTGTAGATCAATAATATAACATTCTAAATCAATATGCATGCACTATAGGATATATAAACATACCCGCAGGTGCGGTGGTGTCACCACCTACAGCTAGACAATAAAAAAAATTACTATTTAAGTAAGAGCAAAAGGAATGTGTGTATATTTATGATATAGCATTCTAAATCAATATACATGCACTATATGATATATAAACATACCTGGAGGTGCGGGAGTGGCCTCTGTCCCTGATGTGGACGCATCACCAACAACTAGACAATTAAACATTGACAATATAAGTAATTTTGACATGAACAGGCATGAATATCTATAATATTACATTCAAAATGGATATGCGTGCAATATACCTGGAGGTGTGGCAAAGTCCATACGGAAGGAGGCATCCGAAGGGGTCTCTGATCTGGGTGCAAGACCGGCCCTCTGAAGCTCCCTACGCAGCTCTCCGGGCGGCAGAACCGCTCTGCCTCTGCCTCTGCCGGTGCCGTGGCTGGAGCTCCTGCCGCCCCTCGCTGCTCCCGTCATCATCATCAAATCTATATAAACGGTTCATGGACGCATTAGTCAATCAGTACAAGTATTGACTATATATGTATAGATCGTAAAATGTGAAGTAATAATATAACATTACTGATAAGCTTTTTCGTTTCGTGGGCGCATTAAACATATCTACTTGGATTTCAGCATCGATATCATTTCTAACCCACGTAACTTCATGATTGGCCGAAGACAACCCGTCCTTCGAAACAGACGGTCGGAGCACTCTAAGCCTTCTCTCTTCTTCATCATCATCGCTGTCCTCGAATTCTGGGACATCATAGACATCTCTGGGTTTCCAACGGCATACGACACTCCATCCCGGATGCTTCAAATACTGTGAGTAGTATACTTGGAACGCTTGGTTCGGAAAGATAAACGGATCTTCCTGACCGTAAAATCGAAGTATGTTCACACTGGTCAATCCATATTTATCTTTCCAAGACCCAAGATTGCTTCTTCACTTATCCGTATCGGTTCGCGTATCGTACCAAGTACACTGGGATATATAAAAGGGTTCTGATCGTCCGGGATAGTGGATGCCGAGTATACAATTTAAATACCCATAATAAATCACACCGTCCGATCCTACCGTCGCAATCCCACTATTCTGAGTGGTTCTAGATGTTTCTATGTCCTTAACTTCGAATTTGTATCCAAGGACACCGAATCCTTTATAATATGCAACCTCCATACTAGGAAATTGAGCTAAACATCTTGAATCACTCTCAAATGATGCAGACAAGTTCGGATCGTGGATCTAACAAAACAAATTTTACGACAAATACATAACGATATAAGTTTAGATTAAAACTGATAGCAATAACATGTTTTTCGAATAACTTATATGATCTGTGACCCAATCACAAAAATTATCCTGATGATATTTTTTCAATCGTTCTTCGTTCCAATCAGGATGCCCCTCACGTACCTCATTAAAATGAATTCTGTTTTTGACAAATGATGGTGACATTAATATTATATCATTTCATACACACACAAACACAAATATAACAATTAATCCAAAAAAACTTACTCTCTAATTTGTTCAAGACATGCGCAATTAAGCAAGATAAACCGGTATATCTTGTTGATAAACATAGTGTCTACCCTCTTATAATCGGCTTTACCATATGGTCCGTCTTGAATTCTTCGAGGCCGGTTAAGTTTCGTCTCAATGTTCTCGTCCAGATAGCAGGAACAAAATGTGGTTGCTTAATCAAGAAGACAACCTTGCATGATATAACCCTCTGGTCGATTTTTATTGCGTATGTACTTTTTAAGAGTGTAGAGGTACCTAAAGAAAATACGTTGAATAAATAAATACGGGCATATATGACAATAATAATTTTAAAAATTGCGCGAAACGAAAAATTACACGTACCTCTCGACGGGATACATCCATCGATATTGTACCGGTCCGGCTAATTTAGTCTCAGTTGCAAGATGAACCTTCAAGTGTATTATGATATCGAAGAATGACGGTGGGAAAATACGCTCAAACTTGCAAAGTATCAATGCAATAGAATTTTATAGTTTATCCAGCGTCACAACCTCCAGTGTTTTAGCACACAACTCTCTGAAAAAACAACATAGGTCGTTGATTACTAAACCAACCGATTTGGGGAGAGAAGTCCTGAGGGCTAATGGAAGAAGGTGCTCCACGATAACATGATGATCATGACTTTTCAGCCCATCGATCTTGCCTTTCACAATTTTTATTTTCTTGCTGAATGATCCTGAGAAACCTGTGGAAACTTTCAAATTATGCAACACCTGCAGAAATCTTTCTTCTCCGGTTGTGACATATGATAAGCGGCATTGGGAAGTACAAACTTGCCTGGTTTACCCGCTACCGGTTTAGGGTGCAATTCACTTCTTATTCCCCACTCCTGTAGATCCATCCAAGCATTCAGGCTGTCTTTCGATTTCCCGTCTTTACAAAGAAGCAAGTTGAGTATGTGCTCTGATACTCTCTTCTCTATATGCATGACGTCCAGACAATGACGCACTAAATTTGTTGACCAGTACGGAAGCTCGAAGAAAATGCTTAACTTGTTCCAAAATGGTGGTTTGACCTGTTTCGTCGGATCCATCCCGAAGGTCACATTATTATAACCATCACATTGAGCAGTCACGTCCTCTCCGGACAATGGGGCTGGAGGTCTAAGAAGCTCCTGATGATCATCAAAGTGAACAGTATCTAACCTGTAGGGGTGGTCTAGAGGCAGGAAACGTCGATGACCGCAATAACAAACCTTCCTGATAAAATTCAAGAATTTTGATGTTGTGTGTTGATGGCAATGAGGACATGCTTTATGACCATGTACGGACCAACCCGATAGCATTCCATACGCAGGAAAGTCATTAATTGTCCACATTAAAGCCGCACGCAGTATGAAGGTTGTATTTGTGTTTGCATCATATGTCTCTACACCATCAATGAACAAAGATTTTAACTCCTCGATCAGAGGTCGGAGATAGACGTCGATATTGTTTCCTGGTGAGTTTGGTCCATCGATAAGAAGAGGAATTATAAAGTATGATTGGTCCATAGCCAACCAAGGCGACAGATTATAAATTATCATTACAACGGGCCATGTGCTGTGACTTCCAGCCATATAGTTGAATGGGCAGAATCCATCACTAGCTAGTCCGAGCCAGACATTGTGAGGATCGCTTCTGAATATTGCGTGCCTCCTATTTAAATCCTTCCATACCGGTGAATCTCTTGGATGACTCATTTTTCCATCTTCACTTGGAGAAGCGCGGTGATACCAAATCATTGCCTCGGCTGTTTTTTTGCACCTGAATAGCCTCTATAGCCTCTGTGTTATGGGAAAATATCGTGCTATCTTGACAGGTATATCAGGTTTCTTATCAGAATCTTTCGGCTTATACCTGGCCTTTCCGCATATTGGACACTCTTTCAAATCTGAATTCTCTTTCTGGTACAACACGCAATTTTAGGACATGCTTGAATCTTCTCGCACTTTAGACCCAAATCAGACATCATCTTCTGGGCTCCGTACCAACTGTCGGGCACGTTATTTCCCGGGGGCATATAATCTTTCAAGAACGAAAGAAACATTGTGAATGACTTGTTGCTCCATCCATTTAGGCACTTAATCTGGAAAAGTTGGATGAACCATGAGAGGGTGGAATACTTTGCATTCTCATAAATTGGTTTTCTGGTATCATTCATGAAATTTTCATATTTATCCGCACGCGGTCCTTGACCGGAAGGAATGTCATCTTCGGTACGAATAGATTCACCTAGGGCAGCCTCTACCATATCATCCATTTCTTCTGATGGAAATAAATTACCGTCTTCTCCTTCTGCCGCATTACAGTTTTCTCCTTCTTCTCCTGCCGCATTATCGTGTTCTCCTTCTTCTTCTGCCGCATTACTGCGTTCTTCTCCTTCCTCGTGATATTTCCAAGTTGTATAAAGTCTAGTAAACCCATATTTTACGATATGAAGCTCTGCCAATTCTACCTTCTGCCAGTACTTATTGCCACATCTATCGCACGGGCACAGAATCTTCTCTATCACGATCGTATTATGTGCGCGTGAAAATTCAATAAAAGCAGCAACTCCTGCGACAAACTTAGGTTGCATACGTTGTTGCCAATCCACATACATCCAGTCCTTAACTCTGACGTACTCATGGGCCATGTTAGACTGTATAACATATAAATTGTAGGTTATGGTGACTATATTGAGAAATCTAAGAACGAGATAGTTACTGACAAAGGAGAAAATCCGTGTATATGCTTTGTGTGTGCGTTTGTCGTTAAAAAGAATAAATTATCGAACGTATATTAACCGATAGACGGAGACTAAGTGGCGCTTTTAGTTTCATATATGAGTATCGATGAGAATATGAAAGTTTCATATTTTCATCGAGTATCATATATTGGTTTTAACTTGAACATCTTGAATCACTCTCTAATGATGCGTCTGTTGTGTATTCTTGTTGTGTGTGTGTGTTTCGGCTGTCGGGGGTAAGGCTTCTATCCCATTAAGAATGTATAGAGCGAACACTCATTCGCTTGTGCTTTCAACCGTTTCGAGTAAATTTCAGCAGAACCTCCCCGCTGTTCTCCGAGTACACTGTAATAGAATATATAATCATTTCAAAGCTGTGAAACAACGTTGGAATGAACATCTAATCTATCTTTGTATACGGAGAACCAGCGGAAAGGTACCGACGAAATATCTCGAAACGGATGAAAACACAAGTGAATGAAGGTGTTTGCTTTATACATTCCTAACTTGTCCACACGGGACAAATCTATCGGTTATCATATGATTGAATCTTCTCTTCACATAGACCATGCGACGGTTGTTAGTATCGAGCTATACCGTCCGATATTTAACAACCTTCGTATAGTTCTATGTCACGACGAACATCGAACGTATATTAACCGATAGACGGGGACTAAGTGGCGCTTTTAGTTTCATATATGAGTATCGATGAGAATATGAAGGTTTCATATTATCATCGAGTACCATATATTGGTTTTAACTTGAACATCTTGAATCACTCTCTAATGATGCGTTTGTTGCGTATTCTTGTTGTATGTGTGTGTTTTGGCTGTCGGGGGTAAGGCTTCTATCCCATTAAGAATGTATAGAGTGAACACCCATTCGCTTGTGCTTTCAACCGTTTCGAGTAAATTTCGGCAGCACCTCCCCGCTGTTCTCCGAGTACACTGTAATAGAATAGATAATTATTTCAAAGCTGTGAAACAACGTTGAAATGAACATCTAATCTATCTTTGTACACGGAGAACCAGCGGAAAGGTACCGACGAAATATCTCGAAACGGATGAAAACACAAATGAATGAAGGTGTTTGCTTTATACATTCCTAACTTGTCCACACGGGACAAATCTATCGGTTATCATACGATTGAATCTTCTCGTCACATAGACTATACGACGGTTGTTAGTATCGAGCTATACCGTCCGATATTTAACAACCTTCGTATAGTTCTATGTCACGACGAATATCGAACATATGTTAACCGATAGACGGGGACTAAGTGGCGCTTTTAGTTTCATATATGAGTATCGATGGGAATATGAAGGTTTCATATTATCATCGAGTATCATATATTGGTTTTAACTTGAACATCTTGAATCACTCTCTAATGATGCGTTTGTTGTGTATTCTTGTTGTGTGTGTGTGTTTCGGCTGTCGGGGGTAAGGCTTCTATCGGTTATCATACGATTGAATATTCTCGTCATATAGACTATACAAAGTATTTAAATAAAATATAACTGGTATCAGAAACCCGGTCCTGACACACAGGAAGTAACCCTTATCCTCAACTAGCCTGCATACTGAATATTATCTGTCGAGTTAACAAATTTAACCTGATCGGATATACCCGCTGGGTAAAACCTCACAAAGATAGGCACGAATTGAATGTAGATGATGCAAAATCAAGTATAACAAATTTACCATGCATCAGAGTTACATTCAAGGAAGTTCAATCCCAAGCTCTGAATTTTTAATTATTTTTGCTAAAAATGAAAGTGTATTCAGCTTTGCTGTCTCTGTTGTATATGCAGTTGCACTCAACAGATCATAAATAAAATCTCCGTCCCCTGAGACCAGTTTTCCCACAAAAATAACAAATGTTTTTGTACTTAGAATTAAGCCTATAAATTAATTATACGAAAAAATATGGTTTGGTAATAAAACTTGTTCATTGTCATTGTTGCTGAAAGACCGGCTAAAATTATTTAAGATGTTAAACTGATTCAGCCCGATCCCAATGCAATTGATGAGTAAGTCATCGGTTATATAGAATGACATGGTAAAGGTTAACTTGTTATATATTGGATTGTAAATTGTTCGGATGCTAAGTACAAAAACAACATGAGCACAAAGGAACAGAGGAAAATCTCAGAAAGTCTAAAATCTATATACAAGAAAAGAAAGTATGCCTTGTTAAAATTTAAGAACCCCAGCCCTAAACCCAGCCCCAGCCCCAGCCCCAGCCAAACCCCAACCCCAATCCTAACCCTAACCGTAACCCCAGCCCCAGCCCCAGCCAAACCCCAACCCTAACCCTAACCCTAACCCCAGCCCCAACCCCAATCGAACCCCAACCCTAACCCTAACCCCAACCCCAACCCCAACCGCAACCCCCTGCCGAACCCTAACCCCAACCGCAACCGTAACCCCAGCCCCAGCCCCAACCGCAACCCTAACCCTAACCCCAACCCTAACCCTAACGCTAACCCCAACTGATGCCTCATCGGTACCCAAACCATGAACCCTAACCCTAAAATAATCAAAAATTTGTTTAATTGAAGATTTCCTAACCTGTGCAGTGGAGGCGACGATCGATTGGTGGCGACGACGAAACGGAGGCGACGACAAAAATGGAGATGAGGAAGAACCAGGCGGTGGCGACGACAAATCGGCCTGCGCTGGCGACGACGAGAACGGCGACGAAACACACAGGCGATCGGCGGGAACGAGGGTTTGGGGATTTTGGGTTCGCGCGCAGAGTATCGAGAATAATTTGATAATCAGCGTAGGGATCGATCTGTGCCTTTTTAATTAAATCCTTATTTAGATGCCCCTACGGATAAGTCCGTAGGTTCTTGGTTTGCGGATCCGTAGGGGCAAACAACAATCTATGATTTAATATTTTTAAATTAATATGTAAGGACCGTAGGGGCAACCTTATGGCCCTACGGATTTCGTTATCCGTAGGGGCAACCCCCTATTTTAGTAGTGTCTCCTTTTAGCGAAAGCGGTTTCATGGTTAGATTCTGCCCCATTTTTCAAGAGACTCTAGGTTACGGTCCACCTAGCTTCACATGGAAGTGATTAGATGTTCCAAGCCCGCCTAGCTCAATGCGTCAGAAGACTATGTTACTCTTGAAGTTCTCATCTTTGCAGATATTCATCTCGATCAATATTCTCTCCAAATTCTCAATAAACAATCTAACATGAATTTGCGTGAGGGTGTTAAAAATGGAAAAGATCATGGTTGATTTTATTTCATATTATTGTTTACTAGGTTGTTTCATTAAACAAGATCTATTACCTTATGTAATAGGTCAAATCTGAATTATGTATATTACTTTTCTAGATTATTTTGTTTCCTATTTTTTATATGCTCTACACCACTATAAATAGAACAACATTATATTAATAAAATCATCAGATTTTCATTCTCTAAGAGTGGGGATGTTGTTGGTGAGGAAGAAAAATGTGAAGGGGTGCATAATAATAAGAAGATGTAAGCCAGCAATGACGATAATGATAGAGATGACAATTGTTGAAGTCAAAAATTGCACCCCGGTTGACCAAGTCAAAGTCAACCCCAAACCAAGTGGGCCCATGCCCAGGTCGAGTCCGAACATGAAGCGGCCGGCCCTCCCCTATGCCAAAATGAAATTATGTAATAAATAATTTTTATGTAATTTTTTATGTATGAATGTAAACAAAATGGGCATAAAGCCAAATTTTTGTAAGCCCATGGCTTATGTGCAAAAAGAAATGGCATATGAGCTATGGGATGGGCAAAATGCCATTTTGTAAAGCCCAAGGGGTTATATATAAATATGTAAGGCTATAAAAGGCAACATGATGATGAATAAAGGAACACTTTTTCATTCCCTCAAAAAACTATGGTTTGTGCCTCCACTCTTTCATTTTCAAGTTCTTTCTCTTCCTTTTCATTTTCCAAATAAATCAAGTGCTTAGCTCTCTTTTTTTTAAAACTAAACAAAGTTTTACCATAAATCCACCTCCCAAGACTCCATCAAGAGAAGAAAAAGGGTCTTTTTTTTTATCATCCAAGATCTAGATCTTGGAGTTTCAAGAGAACCCATTTTTGGTTTCTTCTCAAAGGAGAAAGGGGAAAATCTTTTGGAGTTTAACTCCACAAATAAAATTATTTTGGAGTTTAACTCCACCACAGAAATTCTTTTGGAGTTTAACTCCACAGTAAAAATCTTTTTTTTTGGAGTTTAACTCCATATTAAATCTTTTTAGGAGTTTAACTCCATATGAAATTCTTTCGGAGTTCAACTCCACATTTAAAATTCTTTCGGAGTTCAACTTCACAATAAAAATTCTTTCGGAGTTCAACTCCATTTAAATTCTTTTGGAGTTTAACTCCACAAAAAAAAATTCCTTTGGAGTTTAACTCCACAATAAAAATACTTTTCGGAGTTAAGCTCCATTTAAAGTTCGTTAGGAGTTTTACTCTATTTAAAATCTTTTGGAGTTAACTCCATGTAAAAAAATAAAATCTGGAGCCCTTTTGGCCCCCTCACGTACAACACGTGAGGGAGAGGGCTCGCATTAGATGGGAGCCCTTTTTGCCTCCAGCATGTGAGGGGTCACATGCTAGCATGTGACCCCCTTCACATGCTAGCATGTGACTCCCCCTTAGCATGTGAGGGGTGACATGCTAGCATGTGACCCCCCTCACATGAGGGATCACATGCTAGCATGTGACCCCCCTCACATGAGGGGTCACATGCTAACATGTGACCCTCCATATCACATGCTAGCATGTGACCCCCCTCACATGAGGGGTCACATGCTAACATGTGATCCCCCATGTCACATACTAGCATGTGACTCCCCCAAGCATATAAGGGGTCACATGCTAGCATGTGACCCCCCATGTCATATGCTGGCATGTGACCCCCTTACATGCGTGGTCACATGCTAACATGTGACCCTCCATGTCACATGCTTGCGTGTGACCCCCCCTCCCTCTCACATGAGGGGACACATGGTAACATGTGACCCTCCATGTCACATGCTAGCATGTGACCCCCCTCACATGAAGGGTCACATGCTAACATGTGACCCCACTTTTAAAAAATAAAATAAAAAATTCTTCTCTTTTCTTCCTTCTTTTCTTTATTTAATCCTTTTTTTATTTTAAAAAAAATATTAAATAAATAAATATAAATTATAAATAATATTTTAAAATTAAAAAATAATAATAAATTTTAAAAAAAAATTCTCTAAATATTTATTTACTTATTTATTTTTGTTTATATATATATATATATATATATATATATATATTTTTTTTTTTTACAAGTGGAACAAAACAAAAAAAAAATACACACACACCAATGCACTGCATATTGAGTTCGCATGACCAGTTTAACCCGTCAATCGGAGGTTCCTTCTCTCCAAATGCGAGGGGTAATTAACGACAGCTTAGTCCGCGGCTGCCAGAGATTCGGATTCCCACAATCAATAAACCTCAGCCTACCCTAGGTAGGGGGAATCTGTAATGCGCCCGACAAGCGCGCGCGTATTCCCATCTCAATGGGGTGACGAAATACACCCTACAGATTCTGGCACGCCCGGTGGGATCAATCTCTCATCCCATATTTCGGATCAAATATTCATGCGAACTCAATCAATATACATTGATTGCCTGTACTGAAATCATGCTTCTATTTGTAGGGGTTAACGACTTTCAATTGCCATCTTCGAACGCAGGTCGGTATTTGAACGGCTTTCCTTGGTCCCAGCTGGGGGCAAGGCCATCAACACCGACAAAGTAATAAGGCATCTCGGGCAAGCTCCAGCGATGCCCCCTAACAACCGCTCAATCGGGTATCTTCTCTAAGCTCCCCGTCGGATGACCACCAAGTCGTTAAACTGGAGACAGATGACCACCACGTCGTTAAACTGGAAACAGATGACCTCCAATTCGTTAAACTGGAAACAGATGACCTCCACGTCGTTAAAATGGAAACAGATGACCACCACGTCGTTAAACTGGAAACAGATGACCACCAAGTCGTTAAACTGGAAACAGACGACCTCCAAGTCGTTAAACTGGAAACAGACGACCTCCAAGTCGTTAAACTGGAAACAGACGACCTCTACGTCCTTAAACTGGAAACAGACAACCTCTAAGTCTTTAAACTGGAAACAGACGATCTCCAAGTCGTTAAACTGGAAACAGACGACCTCCAAGTCGTTAAACTGGAAACAGACGACCTCCACGTCGTTAAACTGGAAACAGATGACCTCTAAGTCGTTAAACTGGAAACAGTAGACCTCTAAGTCGTTAAACTGGAAACAGATGACCACCATGTCGTTAAACTGGAAACAGATGATCTCAAAGTCGTTAAACTGAAAACAGATGACCTCCAAGTCGTTAAACTGGAAACAGATGACCTCCAAGTCGTTAAACTGGAAACAGCTGACCACCATGTCGTTAAACTGGGAACGATAGAGCTCTAAGTCTTTAAACTGGGAACCGTTGACCACCACGTCATTAAACTGGGAATAAATGACCACCACGTCGTTAAACTGGGAATAATCGACCTCTAAGTCGTTAAACTGGGAATGTAAAAAAAATATATATGTAAATAAACAAAAAATGTGTAAATAAAAGAAAAATAAAGAAAAGCCGAAATGATGGAGCAACTCGCAATAAAAATCAGCGAGTAAAATAAAGATGAAAATAAAGCCGAAATAATGGGGCAACTGCGAATAAAAGCCGAAATGATAGGGCAATCGCGACCTTCGCGATAAGAAAAGCTGAACTGATAGAGCAATCGCGGTAAAACAAAAACAAAAACAAAAAAAAAACAGAACAAAGGCGAATGATGAGTCGCTCCTGGTACCATATTCCAATGCAGCGATGCAGACGCCAACAAAAATTCAAATTTCCAAAATTCTCCCAGCCCTACGGCCAGTCCCCAAATTGACTGCCGTATACAATCCACGGGCTCAAATAATTCTCGTCATACCCCTGCCCCACTGCAATCACCAGTTATGCGGCTGGTCTCCGCCTTTGGAATTATGCTCCATTGAAAAGACCCACTCATGTGTCCTCACGATACATGAGGAGAACAAACCTTTGTGGGATCCTTACGACTCATAAAGGAAAAACACACTTAGAAGTCCTCACGACTCCTAAGGAGAAAATACACCTGCGGGATCCTTACGACTCGTAGGGAGAAAATGCTTTTATGGGACCCTCACGGCCCATAAAATTGAAAAGCCTTAGGCGATAGGGATCTAAACCTGTTTCCTAAGCCATCGCTCCCCAATCCCCAAGTGGCGAATGATGAGTCGCTCCTGGTACCATATTCCAGTGCAGCGATGCAGACGCCAGCCAAATTCTAAATCCCAACGGCGAATGATGAGCCGCTCTTGGTACCATATTCCAGTGCAGCAATACAGATGCCAAACAAAAACAAATTCCCAAATCCTTCCGGGGCAAATGATGAGTTGCTCCTGGCATTATTCCAGTGCAGCAATACAGATGCCAAACCAAAACCAATCTCTAAATCCTCTCAAAGACAGATGATGATTTACTCCTGGTACCATATTCTAGTGTAGCGATGCTGATGTCTGTAAGTGCACGGCGGCGCCCCGGCCGTCGATCCGACGCCGGAAACGCGGAAACGAAAAACTTTGCGAAACTTGCAAACCGGCACCACCGCGCACTATCAACCCGGATCGGGCCATTAACCTAGCTACTAGCAAACACAAGAAAGGGGAGAGAGATATACCAAGCGATCCATGTCCTTCGGTCTTCGTTTCCACTTCGATCTCCCGCGGAATCTCCGTCCGTCACCTCCTCGTAGGAAATGCACCACGTAGCCGATTTCTTTTACGGGCTCCCACCTCTGGACCGAGGCAACTCGGGCGCGAAGTTGGCTAGCCGACACGTCCAAGGGTACTGTAGGTGTAGTGTAGAATGGTTGCCTCTTTTGGGGTTTGTGAAGTTGCCTTGATGGAGGTATAGAATGAACTTTGGAGTGATGAGGAATTTTTGTAGCAAGCTAGAAATGTGATGAATCATTTTCCTTTACAAAAAATGAAAACTCTCTCTCTTTTTACTCACAAGATGTAGCCAGCCTCTCATATGAGAATGGTGGAGGAAATGAATAATTCAATCCAAGAGAGAAAAATGAGAGATAAAGAGAAAAAGGTCACAACCACATCAACCTCCATCCAATCACCAAGCCTTTCACATTTAATGCAAGAGAATGGGCAAGAAAAGAATCTCATGATGATAAGAAGCTGAAATCACAAGAAACCCCCTCACAATAAGTTATTTGTAAACTTGCAAATAACCCCCTCCATCGAAAAGTCCGGCCGTGAAGAAGCAAAGGAAAACCGGCCGGAACGGAATGCAAACTGGCAACTTCAGAAAAATGATCCCGTAATAAATTACAGAAAAACCCCGCTACTGCATATACATGCCCGCATTTGTATTCCCACTGAATACAACTGCAAAGAGACAAAATCTACACTGTCTAATACTAGGATCCGACTTAAACCAAAGCCGGCTAGTAAAATCCGTCCGATCACGATTCGTGCAATACCGCACGTATCTGATCGAACCCTACCATATCTCCATACGGCCTCTACAGCGTTTCGCCCGAAACTTGAGTAACTGTGTGTGGGGGACTCTAAAGACTCATCAATACTATGGCTGTGGATTTAACCACTAGCACGTCAGAGGTATCAGCAATACGTGACGGGCCACCAGCTATTGACCAAAAGGGACGTCGATGAGCGAACTCATCCTGACACCCTACTGAGCCTGACAGTGATAATATCCGTACAGTCCGGTCCGTTCGTCTATGAGCATCGCATGGCGGGCCTAGGGGGTTGGTAAAAGTCAGACCCCCAAAAGCGGTACAAGTCGTGTCGGAGTGTAGCCCAGAACACCCTGAGATACTACTGGAATACCTACCAGTAAATCTCCTGCCTTGGCCAAGGACTTTTCATGTACTGGCTCTCCTAGACACAGCGCGACCTCACCCCCAATACCGAGAGAGACGAACCCCTGCAGATCCGCTCACTGCCTCCATGTGGCTCGGGACTGTACCCAACTAAAACCTGTTTGCACGTCTCCTTTGAGTGTGGTAGGGTAGTAATCTAAGTACAGTGGGAACTCACACGAGACAAATGACGATCTCAGGTCGATGATCTAACCTGTACACATGTCACCAGGGAACTGCTATCTGACGTCAGGTATAATACCAACTAGCAGGCTCCCGGCGAGTCCTGTCCGGTGTACTCATAACCCAATGAGCACCTGTATACATCTTAGGTGAACCAGCAGACACTAGTGGCTTGTGAGACCGGCCACCGCCCCTCGTCGGGGTCTCGACTGTATACACTAGCCTACTCTGGAGAATCGATGCCCTGTCTCGAAACTCCTACGACTAGGGACCATTTAAGGATTTACTTATAGACTCCAGCTCCCACGTATATGATCGCCCTCATACTGCTGGTAGTCAGGCAAGAATCCTAGGGGCTCTATCAACGTGCAATAGTGATCTGTAAGCTCACCTAAAGCAGTGCACGATGATAAATATAAACCAGATAGCATACTATCATCTCGAGTAAGACTGTCCTACCGGCATAGGCCCACTCTCAATCATTGCAATCACGTGCCTGTGATCCAATAATTGACTCTGAGGGCACCATCTCCAACAATCTCCCACTTGCACTCAAGGCTAATTATTGCGATGTCGCATACTCACAGCCCGTGTGATACCGAACACCCAACTCATCTACTAGTCAGTCTCACAAAGCTCGTTTGCGAAACTATTGCGTTCGAGGAATAGCCTCAGTGAGTGGATCTGCTCTGATGTTTCTTTCTATGTCTCTCTATATCTCAAGTTCGGGGAGAAAGCCATCTCCCAAAATGAGCAATACCTGTCTTAGAATATGTCTGGATATCTGATGGGACCTAGCTCATAAATGAACTCCAAATCCAAACTTCTTAGACTGTATCGTCAACTGAACATAATCAGTATCCTGCGCCATCCTTCCCTCAGTATCCTCCTGGACCACCTGTCCAAAATACCGCCCCTCGTCAGAGGGAAAACTAAAACTCTGACGGCCACTCTGCCGTCCAGGTCACCTTGGAAGCCTGGAATGATAACCGTCTCCTAAAGAAAGCTGTCATTATCATATCCCTAGAACATCCACTTATGTTCTAAAACTACTTCCGACTGTTTCTCCAGGATTGGATCAATATCAACTTATTGCATCTACTGCAAGAACAACATCTGGTGTGGTACTTGACATCTCATGATTGACTCAATTGCCTAAGCAAGTGATCTGCCAATCATGCACATCCCTCTCTACTTTAGTCTATAAGACACCTTTAGAGAGGGTGACTCCATCACCTGCAGGTACACTACCGTGCCAGGAGTCGTCCATTCTAAATACTCATAGAATGTTGTCTAAGTACCCAGATTGGGAAACTACCCAAATCTAGATTTAAAACCATAGATGCAGTAAACAGAATGTCTGATATAATATCCAAGCTTTATGTGGAGAAACTACTGTGTGACGACCAAAGAATAACCGATCGTAGTATAGGAATTTCACTTCCTACTCTGTGTATGTCATCCAAATGCCAGGACATCACATCCTACTACCTTCTTAACAGATCCATCCTCTGTTCTGATGAAGTCAAACCTATGACTGTCACATCAGAAATTGATGATCTATCTCCGCTATATCTGCTTTAGTTTATAAATAGACATAAGCCACTTGTCCACCAATGCATCCGCTGCTCCCATTGACTACGACAACCCTCCGGCAGAGTCATATAGACGTACACTTCTAAAGCTAGTTTAGAACGACGCTATACTCATCCTCCTGCCGGGTCTCACAGTCTGGAACAACAGCAATGGCAAGTCTGGGTAAACAAGAACCTCCCTGTCACCGTCCTTGAGGCTACCAGAGTACCTCTCGGGTGTCTGAGGTTACCCACCACATCTGCGGAGTAGCCAATGGAATGTCAAATACAGATTGAATCTTTAGGTACTTTATCAAATCTTCATTAATCGTTTGCGGTTTTGGAATCACTTCCAGTTCTACCATACTCCCACTACTGTTTTTTGAAAAAAATATTTTTATTAAAACTGTGGCGAGTCAAGAACAATATCACTATTGATCTTCCAGACGGTAGAAAATCAACCCTCGTCATAGCCCGGGTCAACCCACAAACAGCCATTACAGAAACGTGCCTTGAGTCATCCAGAGTCTGGTTTTAAGCATAAGCTGGACAACTCCCCGTATCTTAACAATGTCAAGATATGAACTGTTCTATATCCAATACAGGAACAGAGGCACTGATTTAATTGAACCAGATTCAAATCATGCAGCTGTCTCCAGTGCATGTCAAGTAAATGGAGAGAGGCCGATCAGCGTTACTCAACTTAGGAGTGCTTCCAATTATGAGTAACCTGAAAGAGAACCAAGTTCTCTTAAACATTACTATCACCTGAATACCATACACAAGTATCTACATCTTCGATCACCTTGAAGAATCCCGATACTTGCAATACCTGGTTCTCTACTTTACTCTTATACCTATAACTTCTCAAAACTCAGACCTTGTGTTTTAACGAAACACTTGTCTAAGAACTAGAGAAGTCATAAGTAAACCGAATATAGTACAAGGACCATCCACTCTGTCCTAATGGACACTGGACAACATACAATACTCTGTATAAGTCCCGTGAGTCTAATAACCCATTCACTGTATGTCGTAGGTTGAAAACTGTACTTATGGTTAAGAAGAATTACACCGCTGTTTAATGCTCCTTACCTAACCATCCACTGATATAGGTAAATGTCATAGACATAATTTCAAAAAGGTATATCTCACTCTATAAAAATAGATGCACAGATATATCAATTTGAAATTGGTGCATAACAACGGATATTCAAAACCAAATATTTGCCGTCCGGCAAACAACCTAGGTGACTTTCTCAAATATCACCAATTACAACGAATTCCGATATAATGAAGATGATCACCTAATTCCCAATAACTTACTCCCACTCATCATCTGTAAAACCATACAGATTTGAGAATCATACCTGGTAAATACATACCTTAGAGCAAGTGTCTAATTGGGAAATCAGTTTTCTTTTAACAGTACACAGTGAAACTGAAACATTGAGATGTTTCGATGGGGTATCCTTGTATTCCTAGTAATGCCTCTTCCATTATCCAGATTCACAACTATAACCGTATATTTCTTTGCCACCTCTCCAAATCCCTTTATATGTCTTTAGTCATTACCTTCTGCACACCCCTTTAGGCCAAATGGTTTTCTTCCTTCCCTACCGTTCGGCACCAGCCTGTGGTTTGGAAGAAGACTATCCAATAAGCATAATGGGTGTACTGTCCTAATCCCAGGAGCACTCGCAATGCGAGAGAAGGTAAAGATAAAAGACAACCGAATAAACCTTATTCCTATTTCTCCTGAACCAGAATCCATCCTCGAACTGGAACAAGTTCCTTTCGAGTTCGTATATAACCATACGATGGAGTATCCAATAAACTGTGGATCTTCGTAGTAATACAGAGTGTCCTGGAGAAATACAAAGGTGAAATGGGAGTGGTAAAGAAATACTTGGTTTGGTCGTGAATATCAGTCGCAATTTACTTTGCCCTCCTTCTAATCCCTTTCTTTGTCTTAACTTAATACCTTCTATACACTGTTTAGGCTAATTGGTTTTCTTCATTCCCTACCGGTCGGCACCTGCCTAAGGTTTGGAAGAAGACTATCCAATTTGCATAATAGGTGTACTATCTCCTAAACCAAAGAGTACTCGCAACCTGAGAGAAGGTAAAAGGAAAAGACAACTGAATAATCCTATTCGTTTTCTCCAGAACCGGAAACCATCCTCGAATAAATTCCTTCGAGTTCGTATATAACCATACGATGGTTTTGTCCAATGGAAGTGGACGTTCGTAGTAATACGGGGTGTCCTGGAGAAAAGGGTAAAAGTAGGAGTGGTAATGAGGTCTGCAACTCTGACAATCCAAAAGCCAGTCTTATAAGAAGGTTCGGTTAATTTTGGTCTCTGAGTCATAGTCTAGGGTCGGGTCAAGGTCGCTGCCAAAGAGAGAGAGAAAAGAAACACTCAGCATGCACTCTAACCAAGATTAGAATGGTTATCACTTTATCTAATCTGGAAACCTCCCACTGTACCGTCAAATTCTTCCCCAAACCTGAAAGAAGAATTAGTCGGGATCACCCGAGGAGTAAACCAACTCATCAGTGGGAATCAAGATCTAACTATCATCGCATGATGACGTGACGGAATCCGCTCACGCTATCTCACTCCAGAAGGTACGCGCATATCTGGCAAGTTTCAGTTTCTTTAGAAACTCCCGATGTGGATTTTTACCCCATGCTCTTATGACCTTGGCGTGAGGTCAAAATGTCATAAGTCACATGTCAAGTTCTACCCATCATTATCCAGGTTAATTTGAACCCACCCGTACATACCCTTGACGTAGGCCAAAATAATAGTACGACTGTCCCAAACCAACACATCTATCTATGCTGCAGATAAATATCCGACAGCTACCAATCACTATGCCTTGGCGTGAGGTCAAAATACATAGCTTGAATACTACCGAATATTTAACTGAAATGATGGAGGGCTACGAATGGTTTCTGGAGAAAACCTTTAACGTAATGAACTTGATATCGTTGAAGGAACGGATAGCTTTTTAGAAAAATATAGTAACGAAAACCTTTGCTAAAGAGGTCACTCCCGGTGAAGGGATCTCGGCTCTTTCCCCGTAGAATGAGGTGCAGGATATTCCAACTGAATACCACGATGCAAAGCAAAAGTAATCGGCTATAGTGAAGTTATTGCCCTGACGCAAACGTCTGTCCAAGGGGTCACTCCCGGTGAAGGGATTTCGGCCCTTGCCTCGTCGACTGAGGAGCAGAATATTCCAACTGAATACCACTGTGCAAAACAAAAGAGAACGCTCTTGCAATAACAGCTTTTTGAAAAGTGTTCCAACAACATCAGATTAGGTTTGTTTATCTTGCATTGATCCGAATCAACGCAGTCCCATCAATTGATCACACCAATAAAGAACGAAAATAATGATGTACGTATATGCCATCCGCATTCGCCAATGGGTCCCGTCATCACCCATTAGGTTACTTAACTAACGACAGAGCGGGGACTGGACTAGCGTGGATGCAAAAAACATATACAACATTTACTAGTATATATATCAATATATAATATTCGCTCAAGGCGTGATAAAATGCAACAACACAGAAATGAAACCAGCAACACAGAACAATACAGATATCTGGGATCCCCGGGTTTCATAGAGCCGCTACTGAAACCCGACGTTCCCCTGGTCGTGTGGATAGCCTGTGCAATGAAAATCCTAGACTCCTACGGGCGCGGCAAGTTACCCGCCAAAACTTGAAGCGAGGCAGCCCCCTTCAGCAACGTGAATAGACCACCCAGCACTTCACGGAATCCGGTAACTTGGGCACCCCTCCTGGGTCAACCTATACCCCCTACGAGTGCGGCGAATAGCCCGCCAATTCTAGAGTGAAACCCCCTCCGTCTCAATGCCATGAGATGCGGGCCCGTTGCCCTCTAGAACCTGGCTATCCGTGCACCCCTCCGCGGGGTAATCCCAGTACAGAAAGTTAAATATACATACAACGGGTACATCGACCTCGATCCGGTCGTGCCCCAAAAGAATAATATACAAACAGGCAGTGACGGCAATCCACATGTCGGACGCTCGTCCTGCAATATCAAATGTACATATAAAACAAAACTGTACTAATATTGCAACCAGGCTATCCCCCACGACCAATCCACAACATCACAGCACAACACAGAACATCAACGTGAATGTCACGTTCGCAAATTCGTCTAACCGGGCTATAGCAGTTAGACAGGATTTACCGATCAAATGACATTCACGGTCGCAGATATAATGTAAATACTGTGAACTAGCATGTTTAAAATATACGATCGAACAAATTTATCAAAGTGGGCCCCAAGCACTACTGTGGCTCTCACAGAAAATCTGGTCCCAAAAAGAATATCCCAAAACCCCTATTTCACAGACTAGGACCTACTGAAAAAAAATTGGTGAAATGAAGCTATATTCCTGCGGCGGAACCGCGGCCAAAGTGGGGTTATGGCCGCGGTTCCGCGGCTCTATTGAGGGATTGGGTCACCAATTTTTACAGTGTTCTTAGAATTCCCTGCATATGTTTCTGCAACACCCTGAAAAATTTTTGGAGCCAAAAAAAATTCGACAGAAACCCAATGCACAAGAAAATACGGTTTTTGGGGTTTTATTGTTCGATCGAGTTCTAAACACGTTAGAGCAAGCTAGGCTAAGTTAATGGCGTGGCTCTGATACCAATGTAAGTGCACAGCGGCGCCCCGGCCGTCGATCCGACGGTGAACCGCGGAAACGAAAAACTTTGCGAAACTTACAAACCGGCACCACTGCGCACTATCAACCCGGATCGGGCTATTAACCTTGGTACTAGCAAACACAAGAAAGGGGAGAGAGATATACCAAGCGATCCGTGTCCTTCGGTCTTTGTCTCCACTCCGATCTCCCGCGGAATCTCCGTCCGTCACCTCCTCGTAGGAAAGGCACCACGTAGCCGATTTCTTTTACGGGCTCCCACCTCTGGACCAAGGCAACTCGGGCGCGAAGTTGGCTAGCCGACGCGTCCAAGGGTACTGTAGGTGTAGTGTAGAAGGGTTGCCTCTTTTGGGGTTTGTGAAGTTGCCTTGATGGAGGTATATAATGAACTTTGGAGTGATGAGGAATTTTTGTAGCAAGCTAGAAATGTGATGAATCATTTTCCTTTACTAAAAATGAAAACTCTCTCTCTTTTTCCTCACAAGATGTGGCCAGCCTCTCATATGAGAATGGTGGAGGAAATGAATAATTCAATCCAAGAGAGAAAAATGAGAGATAAAGAGAAAAAGGTCACAACCACATCAACCTCCATCCAATCACCAAGCCTTTCACATTTAATGCAAGAGAATGGACAAGAAAAGAATCTCATGATGATAAGAAGCCGAAATCACAAGAAACCCCCTCACAATAAGTTATTTGCAAACTTGCAAATAACCCTCTCCATCAAAAAGTCCGGCCGTGAAGAAGCAAAGGAAAACCGGCCGGAACGGAATGCAAACTGGAAACTTCAGAAAAATGATCCCGTAATAAATTACAGGAAAACCCCGCTACTGCATATACATGCCCGCATTTGTATTCCCACTGAATACAACTGCAAAGAGACAAAATCTACACTGTCTAATATCCGGCTTAAACCAAAGCCGGCTAGTAAAATCCGTCCGATCACGATTCGTGCAATACCGCACGTATCTGATCGAACCCTGCCATATCTCCATACGGCCTCTACAGCATTTCGCCCGAAACTTGAGTAACTGTGTGTGGGGGACTCTAAAGACTCGTCAATACTATGGCTGTTGATTTAACCACTAGCACGTCAGAGGTATCAGCCATACGTGACGGGCCACCAGCTATTGACCAAAAGGGACGTCGATGAGCGAACTCATCCTGACACCCTACTGAGCCTGACAGTGACAATATCCGTACAGTCCGGTCCGTTCGTCTATGAGCATCGCATGGCGGGCCTAGGGGGTTGGTAAAAGTCAGACCCCCAAAAGCGGTACAAGTCGTGTCGGAGTGTAGCCCAGAACACCCTGAGATACTACTGGAATATCTACCAGTAAATCTCCTTCCTTGGCCAAGGACTTTTCATGTACTGGCTCTCCTAGACACAGCGCGACCTCACCCCCAATACCGGAAGAGACGAACCCCTGCAGATCCGCTCACTGCCTCCATGTGGCTCGGGACTGTACCCAACTAAAACCTGTTTGCACGTCTCCTTTAAGCGTGATAGGGTAGTAATCTAAGTACAGTGGGAACTCACACGAGACAAATGACGATCTCAGGTCGATGAACTAACCTGTACACATGTCACCAGGGAACTGCTATCTGACGTCAGGTATAATACCAACTAGCAGGCTCCCGGCGAGTCCTGTCCGGTGTACTCATAACCCAATGAGCACCTGTATACATCTTAGGTGAACCAGCTGACACCAGTGGCTTGTGAGACCGGCCACCTCCCCTCTTCAGGGTCTCGACTGTATACACTAGTCTACTCTGGAGAATCGATGTCCTGTCTCGAAACTCCCACGACTAGGGACCATTTAAGGATTTGCTTATAGACTCCAGCTCCCACGTATATGATCGCCCTCATACTGCTGGTAGTCAAGCAAGAATCCTAGGGGCTCTATCAACGTGCAATAGTGATCTGTAAGCTCACCTAAAGCAGTACACGATGATAAAGATAAACCAGATAGTATACTATCATCTCGAGTAAGACTGTCCTACCGGCATAGGCCCTCTCTCAATCATTGCAATCACGTGCCTGTGATCCAATAATTGACTCTGAGGGCACCATATCCAACAATGTCAACCCAAATCTCAATCAACTTCAACTCCGACACCGCAGAAAGCGGAGCAGGTCAGAATCCAATCTCGACACCGCAAGAAGCAGAGCAAGTCAAGTTCACCCCTGACACTGCAGGAAGTAGAGCAAGTCAAATAGAGCGTCGACCGTCTATGTCGCAAAAAGGGCAGTGCAGGCTTCCCACAAATCGGGAACCCAAATCGCTTCGGATCAGAGCGTCGACTGTCTATGTCGCAAAAAGGGCAGTGCAGGCTTCCCACAAATCGGGAACCCAAATCGCTCCGGATTAGAGCGTCGACCGTCTATGTCGCAAAAAGGGCAGTGCAGGCTTCCCACAAATCGGGAACCCAAATCGCTTCGGATCAGAGCGTCGACCGTCTCCGGATCAGAGCGTCGACCTTCTATGTCGCAAAAAGGGCAGTGCAGACTTCCCACAAATCGGGAACCCAAATCGCTCCAGATCAGAGCGTCGACCGTCCACGTCGTAAAAATGGCAGTGCAGGCTTCCCACAAATCGGGAACCTAAATCGTTCCGGATCAGAGCGTCGACCGTCTATGTCGTAAAAAGGGCAGTGCAGGCTTCCCACAAATCGGGAACCAAAATAAAAGGGTAGTGGAGGCTCCCCACAAATCGGGAACCCAAATCGCTCCGGATCAGAGCGTCGACCGTCTATGTCGCAAAAAGGGCAGTGCCGGCTTCCCACAAATCGGGAACCAAATCGCTCCGGATCATAGCGTCGACCGTCCATGTTGCAAAAAGGGCAGCACAGGTTTCCTACAAAGCGGGAACCAGATTGCTCCGGGCCAGGGAAAAGTCTACCACGGACACTCCGTCTCGGAGTCAAGCGTCGACCGTCCATGTCGTAAAAAGGGCAGTGCATCCCAAAAAGTGGGAACCAAAGCAAGTCGCCTCTACGCGAAAGAAGATCCATCAATTTCATGCGCACGACTCACACATGTGGTGTGCATTTATTGATGGGGGCACTTTGTTGAAGTCGAAAATTGCATCCCGGTTGACCAAGTCAAAGTCAAAGTAATCCCAAGCCAAGTGGGCCGATGCCCAGGTCGAGTCCGAACATGAAGCGGCTGGCCCTCCCCCATGCCAAAATGAAATTATGTAATAAATAATTTTTATGTAATTTTTTATGCATGAATGTAAACAAAATGGGCATAAAGCCAAATTTTTGTAAGCCCATAGCTTATGTGCAAAAAGAAATGGCACATGAGCCATGGGAGGGGCAAAATGCCATTTTGTAAAGCCCAAAGGGCTATATGTAAATATGTAAGGCTATAAAAGGCAACATGATGATGAATAAAGGAACACTTTTTCATTCCCTCAAAAAACTAGGGTTTGTGCCTCCACTCTCTCTTTTTCAAGTTCTTTCTCTTCATTTTCATTTTCCAAATAAATCAAGAGCTTAGCTCTTTTTTTTTTTTAAAACTAAACAAAGTTTTATCATAAATCCATCTCCCAAGACTCCATCAAGAGAAGAAAAAGGGTCTTTTTTTTTATCATCCAAGATTTAGATCTTGGAGTTTCAAGAGAACCCATTTTTGGTTTCTTCTCAAAAGAGAAAGGGGAAAATCTTTTGGAGTTTAACTCCACAAATAAAATTATTTTGGAGTTTAACTCCACCATAGAAATTCTTTTAGAGTTTAACTCCACAGTAAAAATCTTTTTTTTGGAGTTTAACTCCATATTAAATCTTTTTAGGAGTTTAACTCCATATGAAATTCTTTCGGAATTCAACTCCACATTTAAAATTCTTTCGGAGTTCAATTTAACAATAAAAATTCTTTCGGAGTTCAACTCCATTTAAATTCTTTTGGAGTTTAACTCCACAAACAAAAATTCCTTTGGAGTTTAACTCCGCAATAATTTTTTTTTTCGGAGTTAAGCTCCATTTAAAGTTCTTTAGGAGTTTTACTCCATTTAAAATCTTTTGGAGTTAACTCCATGTAAAAAAAAAAAAATTCTTCTCTTTTCTTCTTTTCTTCCTTCTTTTCTTTATTTAATCCTTTTTTTATTTAAATTTTTTTAAAATAAATATTAAATAAATAAATATAGATTATAAATAATATTTTAAAACTAAAAAATAATAATAAATTTTAAAAAAAAATTCTCTAAATATTTAATTACTTATTTATTTTTGTTTTTATATATATATATATATCTTTTTTTTTACAAGTGGAACAAAACAAAAACACACACACACACCAATGCACTGCATATTGAGTTCGCATGACCAGTTTAACCCGTCAATCGGAGGTTCCTTCGCTCCAAATGCGAGGGGAAATTAACGGCAGCTTAGTCCGCAGCTGCCGGAGATTCGGATTCCCACAATCAATAAACCCCAGCCTACCCTAGGCAGGGGGAATCTGTAATGCGTCCATCAAGTGCGCGCGTATTCCCATCTCAATGGGGTGACGAAAAACACCCTACAACAACAAATACAAACTGACGTGTAGAGAGATGGCTATGATGAGGTGGATGTGGAGATGGCGGTGTAGGGGTATGATGTCAATATTGGATTGGCGGTGGGGATGACAACAATTCTAGATTGCTATACTACGGTGTGGTTCAAGACCAAATGCCTCATTACCGACAGTGTTCACCATTGGAATCATCACCGGCGGTTTCATCCGTCAGTGGTAACCCTATTGGTTTTAGATTCCAGGCTTCATTGTAAGATTGATTTTGCACTACTCTACCATTACCCTAATTAACTTTAGGTTTTTTATTTTTTTACTTTGAACCTCTCAAACTTCTATATTTTCAAAAAAAACACCATAAACTCGGTTTTTCTGAAAAGGACACCCCAAACCTCTAAAGTTAATTAAAAAAGACCCCATAGTTAACTAACATCCAATTAATATCCAAACTATATTAATTAGATATAATCATAGTAATTATGGTTGTTTTACTTATGGATTAACTTCCAATTAACAAAAAACTTATGGATGGAGAGAGGTGGAGGACGGTGGAGAGGAAAGAGGCGGAAGAGGAGAAGAGGCAGACGACGGTGTAGGAGAGGAGGAGAAGAGGAGGATGAGAGTTAGGGTACACCGGAGGAGAATGAAAATACCTTAGAGGGGGATGAATAAGGTAATTATAATTCCTATGGCAAATTTAAAAATCTGATTACTATATTCTAAGTGATTACTGAGTTTTTGCGAAAAATAATTAAAACAAGTTTAAACAAGAAACTTAAAGTGACAATAAACACAAATACATAAAAGTAAAAAGAGTAAAGGCAATCGCAAACATGGTGACTTGTTGACTAGAGTTCACCACGCTCCTGTAGCTAGTCCCTTCTGAGACATCTTCTCAGGATTTCTGCTCTATATTTTTGAAGAACAAGAATCCCTCTAAACAAGAATGTGAAGAACAAAAATCCCTCTTCACAAGGATCACACTCTTGAACTTGCGATTCTCTAGGCAACAAAACTTTTTCCTCTCTAGCCTGTGATACTCTAGGAAATTTGCACTTTCCTCTCTAATCCACGTCTCTCTAGAAAGATCTCTTTTTCCATTCTGAATCCACACAATTCAATCGATGAGAGGCACCCCCTCTCGTGGGTTTAGAAATGCCCCTTCTCATGGATTGACAAACACCCTCTCTCGTGGGTTGAGAAACACCCCTTCTCGTGGGTAAGAGGCACCCCCTTTCGTGGGTTGAGACGCACCCCTTCTGATGGGTTGAGATATACTCTCTCTCGTGGCATTACAATCGTTATTATAAATGACAAACACTCACTCTCAATTCTATGATCTCACTAAATTATAACCAGCGTGGCACAAGAATTGATTTGAGAGATTATATCAGGTTTTGGCTCTGAGGAAATGAAAAACATTTGTACATGTTACGCACGGAAAGAACAAGAAGATTTCTCGATATACTTGCAATGAATGTATATTGAAAAAGTGATATCTCATGGGTATTTATAGGAATCGATATGGGAAGTTATTCATGTAAGTCCACGTTGCCCACCCCGGTTCTTACGGGGAGGAGGAAACGGTAAAAAACGATTTTTTTATGACAAGGCAACATGGACTAGAAAAGAGGATCTTTGCTAAACAAAAACCTAGAAAACAAACTACGAGTTTAGCTACTCGGTTAGGAGGTTATACCTTGGTCTTGAACTCCTTCTCTTCTTGCTCCTTGAGGTGGTTTGAACGGCTCCTCCTCGTAGTCTTCCTTTTGCCGAAGAAGGATCCACCCGAAGGCCACTACCTTGAGCTCCTACCTCAACCTAAGCTAACTAAGGTGCTTGGCTTACTAAACCTAGAACTCTAGAATGAGTAGAGAGTAGTTATGGTGGTTTTACCTTAAGAGCTCATGGTTTTCAACACATGAGAGATGAGAGCTTTGAGAGAGAGGAAGAGGATGAGCTTTGGATGATAGAGAGTGATCAAGTGAGAATGAGATAATAATTTACAACCATGCTCACAAAAGTAAGAATAATGATGATAATAATAATAATTAAGAATTGTGATGGTTAGTTTCAATGACCATTATCATTTCATGCATTTAATGCATTTTGCAAAGAACAAGAAGCATCATGGAAATGAAATGATGATGGTCAACAAGTCCACAATGGTCAACCGGTCTACAAAGTCAACAAGTCAACAAAAATCAAATGTTCAACTCAACCATGGCACAATAATCCTTAATTAATATTATTAATCATATTTCTTATTCTCATTAGGGTTTGGAAAAAGTCAACGGTCAACAACCCTAATGAGAATCCTCTGCCTCTGCCTCTGTCAACTGTGCACACACCCGCATCCGTATTCCGAGGAACACGAATACAATGAGAAAAAACCAATCCCAAAACATATACTAGGATCCGGCTTACACCAAAGCCCGGTAGTAATAACCGCCCGGACACCAAACGTGCACAAGTGCGCGGATGTGAACGAACCCTGTCGCAAAACCATGCGACCTCTACTCTGTTTTGCCCAAAGGCGAATAGCCCTCTGTGTGGGACTCTAAAGACTCGACATTACGCTGGCAGTGGGTTTAACTATAGGACGCAAGCGGTACTAGCTGTACGTAACGGTCCCCAGGTAGATGCCGATAAGAAGACTGATGAGGCGAACCCATCCGAACTCCTACTGAGCCTGAATGTGACAATCTCCGTATAGTCCGGTCTGTTTGTCTGAGAGTATCGTATGTCGGGCCTAGGGGGGCAGTAAACGTCAGTCCCCTAATAGCGGTACAAGTCGTGTCGGAGTGTAGCCCAGAACACCCTGAGATAACACTGGAAACGCTACCAGTATATCTCGCTTGCCCTAGCCAGGGACTTTGTGTAATGGCTCTCCTAGACACAGCGCGATATCAACCCCCAATACCGGGAGAGACGAATCCTGTCTAACCGTCACTGCCTCCAAGTGCTTCGGGACTGCACCCAACTACTACCTGTTTGCATGACTCATTTGAGCCGTGGTAGGGTAGTAATCTAAGAACAGTGGGAACACACTCGAAGCGAAATGACAGTGTCAAGTCAACGGACTATGCTGTACTCATGTCACCTGGGAACTGATAACTGACGATAGGTATACTACCAAACCAATAGTTCCCAGTGAGTCCTGTCCAGTATACTCGTAACCTAACGAGCACCTGCATACTATCTCCAGTACGACATATTGATGGCTGTGGGACAGACCATCTCCCATCCTGGGATGAGAAGCGTATACACTAGTCTACTCTGGAGTATCGATGCCCTGTATCGATAATCCTTCGACTAGGGACCTGTATAAGGATGTGCTTGTAGATTACCCAGCCCTCACTAGTGTGACTGCCATCACAATGCTGGTAATCAAGCAAAGATCCTAAGGGCTCCACTAATGTGTATAGGCGATATGCTAAAAGAAACACATGCACACATTAAAATAGAAACAAACCAAGTAGCATACTACTATTTCGAGCAAGATTGTCTATATAATTGTGAATATCCCAAGCTTCCATTAAGTAATATACAAACTAGTATGATACAGTAATGGTCTCTAAGGCATATACACTAACAATCTCCCACTTGCACTAAGGCCATGTACTGGCGTATCGAAGACCTATCATCTCGATCAGCCGCTCTAACTGAGTTTGGGGTATGGCCTTCGTGAATGGATCTGCAGTGTTATCTTCTGTAGCAACCCTCCGAACCTCGATCTCCCGGCGATCCATGATCTCCCTGATCAGGTGATACCGCCTCAAGATGTGTCTATACTTATGATGGGACCTGGGTTCCTTCGCTAAAGCTATAGCCCCGTTGTTGTCACAATACAGAGGTATTGGATCAACAATGGACGGAACCACCTGAAGTTCTGTCAAGAACTTCCTCATCCAGACGACTTCTTTTGCGGCATCAGATGCAGCGATATATTCCGCTTCCATCGTTGAGTCAGCAACGGTTTCCTGTTTGGAACTCTTCCAACACACTGCCCCTCCATTGAGGGTAAAGACATAACCCGACATGGATTTGGAGTCATCCTTGTCACTCTAGAAGCTGGAGTCAGCAAAGGCCTCCATCTGGAGGTCTTTTCTGCCGTAAACCAAAAACATGTCTTTAGTCCTTCTCAGGTACTTTAGAATGTTCTTTACCGCTATCCAGTGCGTTTCCCCAAGGTTTGACTGATACCGGCTTACCACACTCAGTGCATAAGCTACATCTGGTTTGGTACACAACATCGCATACATTATAGAGCCTACCGCAGATGCGTAGGGTATAATAGACATGCGATCCCTTTCCAAATCAGTTCTGGGAGACATCTCTTTGGAGAGGGTGATCTCGTGACAAGCCGGTAAATTACCGCACTTGGAATCTTCCATACTGAATCTTTTCAGTATGGTGTCGATGTACCTGGACTGTGAAAGTCCTAATATCCTCTTGGACCTATCACGATGGATCCGGATCCCCAGAATGTAAGAGGCATCACCCAGGCCTTTCATGGAGAACCTGTGTGACAAGAACCCTTTGACAGATTGTAGCATAGGAATTTCATTTCCTATCAAGAGAATGTCATCCACGTACAAAACAAGGAATACGATGGTTCGTGCTACAACTTTACTATAAATGAATGGTTCATCTGGATTTTTGATAATGCCAAATTCTTTGACCGTCTCATCAAAACAGATGTTCCAACTCCGTGATGCCTGCTTTAGTCCATAAATGGACTTAAGCAACTTGCACACTTTCCCGCTGCTCCCACTCTGAATGAAACCCTCTGGCTGGTCCATATAGACACACTCCTCCAAATTTCCATTTAGAAAAGCGGTCTTTACGTCCATCTGCCAAATCTCATAATCGTGGAAGGCAGCAATGGCAAGAAGGATCCGAATGGATTTGAGCATAGCCACTGGAGAAAAGGTTTCGTCATAGTCCAAACCAGGTCTTTGAAGAAAACCCTTTGCAACAAGTCTAGCCTTATAGGTCTCAACCTGTCTATCTACACCAATCTTCCTTTTGAAGATCCATTTGCAGCCTACGGGTTTTACCCCTTCTGGAGCAACGTCCAAAGTCCATACTTTGTTGGTGTACATGGACTCCATTTCGGTCCGCATTGCATCCAGCCATTTTATCGAGTCAACGCTCTGAATGGCCTGCTGGAAGCTAGTCGGCTCATCATTATCAATGATGCAATCCTCTCTATCCCCGTCTATGAGAAAACCGTAGTATCTCTCGGACGGATAAGACTGCCTGCTGCTCCTGCAGAGCGAAGCAGGAATGTCCTGTTCTTTCGAACCCTCTGGTTCTATTAAGCTTTCAGTAATAGCCTGTGGTTCTGGAATTTCTTCCAGTTCTATTGCGCTCCCACTTATCTGATTTTCCAAAAATTCGGTTTCTAAGAAGCAGGCATGACGAGAAACAAAAACCTTTTGTTCCTCTACGCAATAGAAGAAATATTCCTTGGAGTTCTTTGGATATCCCACAAACTTGTACTGTACTGAGCGTGCCTCTAGTTTTTCCGCATGCTGCTTTTTGACAAAAGCTGGACACCTCCATGTCTTAATGTGCTTAAGATAGGGTTTCTTCCCACTCTACATCTGATATGGTGTGGTAGGCACTGTCTTAGTTAGAACTCGGTTCAAAAGGTATGCAGCTGATTCTAGTGCATATCCCCAGAATGATCGCGGCAACTCAGCATTACTCATCATGGAACGTACCATATCCAATAGGGTTCGGTTCCGTCTCTCCGATACACCATTATGTTGTGGGGGTGTATGGAGGAGTAAGTTGAGAGAGAATTCTATTCTCTTTTAAATAATCCAGGAACTCAGCACTCAAGTATTCACCACCTCGATCAGATCTCAGTGTCTTGATACTTTTGCCTGTGTTTTTTCTACTTCATTCTTGTATTCCTGGAATTTTTCGAAGGCTTCAGATTTATGTTTCATCAAGAAGACATATCCGTACCTTGAAAAATCATTCGTAAAAGTAATGAAGTAAGAATAACCATTTCGCGCATGTGTAGACATTGGATCGCTTACATCGCTGTGTACGAGTCCCAAGAGCTCGCTCGCTCTTACTCCATGTCCAGTAAACGGAGTCTTTGTCATCTTTCCTTTGAGACATGATTGACAAGTTGCATATGATTGATATTCAAACGGATCCAAATATCCTTCTTTATGTAACTTAGTCAACCTTCTCTCATTGATGTGACCCAGTCTACAATGCCATAAGAAAGCATGATTTATTTCTGGAGACTTTCTTTTGTGTGTATTCTGGACATTGAAAATCTGTGGTTGGTTTAATACGTATATACCGTTGCTTAATGTACCCGGCCCAATCATAACATGATTAAGGTGAATATTTACAACATTGCTTACAAATGCAAAATCATAACCTTCTTTAGACATTAAAGATACAGATATGATATTACAAGTCGCACTGGGTACAAAATAACAATCACGCAAAACCAAAACATATCCATCTGACAATCCCAAGTGATAGTCCCCCACGGACTCAGCATCCATGCCAGCTCCGTTTGCAACTCTGAGGGTCATATCACCTGCCTTCAAAACCCTACGCTTTCTCAGTGCCTGCAAAGAATTACAGATATGAGATCCTGATCCGGTATCCAATACCCAGGAAGTAGAGTTTACTGATAGACAATTTTCAATAACATACACACCTGAAGCCGAAGCCACAACTTGCTTCGGGTCCTGGTTCTTGGCCTTCTAAGCCCTGCAATATTTCTTCCAGTGTCCTTTCTTATGATAATAAAAGCACTCTTCTTTCCCCATAAGCTGTCCCGCTACCTTTGCCATTTTTGCCTTTCCCTTGGCTTCCACTTTACTAACATCGCCCTTTCGTTTGGTGAGGGCTTTCTTCTTCTTTCCTTTGGCTTTCGCCCTGGACCTAGAAGAAGAAGGTCCTCCAACAGACAAAGCGGGTGTTTCCCTTACTTTCTTCAGGGTGCCCTCTGCACTCCTCAACATGTTAAGGAGTTCTGGAAGTTCAACTTCCTTTCCTTGCATGTTGAAGTTTAGGATAAATTGGGCGTAAGTGGAAGGAAAGGACTGGAGAATCAAGTCAGTGTAGAGCTCATTCTCTAACGCGGTCCCAAGGTCTGCGAGCTCTTCAATGTAGCCAATCATCTGAAGCACGTGTTCCGCTACAGATGATCCGACGGCCAATCTCGCCGAAAATAACTTTTTCGAGACTTCATATCTGGTGATACGGGATTGCTCTCCATACAGATCTTTTGTATGGAGAAATATGGATTCTAGGTCCATATCCTCGTGCCTCCTATGATGTTCATTGTCCATAGAGGCAAGCACGATGCACTTGGCCATCGTGCAATCAATCTCCCAGGACTTACGGATTTCCTTATCCGCGACGCTGGATTGAGGACCTGGGACAGGGGGAGCTTTGGTGGTAAGAAGATACCCCAACTTGTCATAAGTGATTGCCATTTTGACATTCCTGAGCCAATCTTTGTAGTTTGGCCCTGTCAATATATTTTTTCTAGTAGTAACTTAAGTCCGGTCATGATGTTTGGTCGCTGCAATTAGGAGAGAGAGAAGAAACACATTAGCATGATGCTTTTGCAAGTTTAGAGTGGTTTTTAATTTGTCTAAACAGGATGGCTCCCACCGTTTCTCGAATCCTTCCTCAAACCAAAAAATAAGAATTAGTCGGGATCAATCTTACCATACAATACTTTCTTAACCGTTCAGCCAGGCCAGTGTTGGTACTTCGAGGGAGGTTTTCCAACGCTTTCGCGAAGTTCCTTAATTAAATAACCTCTTTTCCATGTGGGCGTAGCCCCGCTAACACCTTTCTAGACACCTACTTGGTTTATAGCATTGATCGTTAAGTAAGAAAGTTTTCCGAGGAGTAGCATATACTCACAGTAGGATCGGGATCCAAATATCATCGCGTGATAAAACTGAAGGAATCCTACCAGAATCATCACACTCCAAATGGTATGCAGCACTAGCAAGTTTCAATTTCTTTAGAAACTCCCGATGTGGATTTTTGCCCCATGCTCTTATGACCTTGACTTTGGCCAACAAATCATAAGTCACACGTCAAGTTCTACCCGCCATTTTCCAGCTTAATTTGAATCCACCCGTACCTACCCTTGACTTTGGCCAACAAGGCAGTACGACTGTCCCAAACCAACGCATCTATCTATGCTACATATGAATATTCAATAGCTACCAATCACTATGCCTTGACTTTGGCCAACAAACACAGCTTGAATACTATTGACTATCCATATGAAATGATGGAGGGCTACGAATGGTTTTGGCGAAATCGTGAACGTAGTGAACTTGATATAATCGAAGGAACGTGATAGCTTTTAAAAGGAGTGGTTTAAGCTCCGTATTTAAAAGATGTTTTGATTTGAAAAGAAACCGAGTGGTTTTGAAATTGTTCCAACGACTTTACTTTGGTTTATTTTCTTGCATTAATTTAATGCGTCCCATCAATTAATCCTACCATTGCAGAAAACAACAAAAATATGACGTACGCTTATGCCATCCGCATTCGCCACGGGGCCCCGTCATTACCCGTTAGTTTACTTAACTAACGACAGAGCGGGGGCTGGACTAGCGCGGATGCAAAACATATGCAACGCCTACTAGATATCATATATAGATATATACATTTGTCAGATGCAATGATAGCCATTCCAGATCACAGATGAATACATTGGATATACTAGAAATCCGCGTTTCGTTCGAGCCTGCAACGAAAGACGGATTACACGGTCGCGATAAATAGCCAAACCCCACCCTAGACCCCTACGGGTGCGGCAAACTACCCGCCAAGTATCCGAAGTGAAGCAACCTCCCTCAACAACGTGAGTAGACCACTCGGCACTTCGAGGTACCCGGTAGTTTGTGCACCCCACCTTGGGTCTATCCTAGGAGCAAAAACAGTAAAAGAAATAATATACAATGGCGGCTACAAGCTCATCCCGGATGTGCGGCCATAAAATAATATTACATCAATTTACATATTACATCAAATGAAAGATAAAGAAAACTCTCATCTCACAACCCCCGGCTATTTATCCGCGACAATCCAACGAGTTCATATACACAATCCATCAGCATTGCAGATCACAGATATGCACAACCCCCACTAATCGACGTATAGCGATTAGTTGACGTTCAGTGCATATATCATATCACAGATATAACCCATTAGCTAAAGTCTACAGAACTTCGATCAAAAATATGGATTTGTAACTACCCCAAACACAACTTTGTTCTCTGGAAAATCTGGGCAGAAACAAAATATCCTAAAAATCCCAAAACAGAACACTGAGCAAACTGCAGCAAAGACGAGTCACGACCGAGTCAACTCGGCCGCGGATCCGCGGCGAGACGCATGTTCTCGCCGCGGTTCCGCGGCGCGTTGACCGAGTCAGTGGCTCATTTTTGCTGTACGTTCATACAAAACCCTGAGCCGATTTTTAAAATATGTGGAATTATTTTTGGAGCAGTTTTAAAATCGGCAGAAAGTTTAGTTTTAGGACGTGTTTTGCAATTTTTTCTAGGATCGAAATTCTAAATACTTTGCTAACATGCTAGTTGTTGTTTAGTTAGGCTCTGATACCACTGTAAGTCCACGTTGCCTACCCTGGTTCTTACGGGGAAGCGGAAACGGTAAAAAACGATTTTTTTATGACAAGGCAACATGGACTAGAAAAGAGGATCTTTGCTAAACAAAAACCTAGCAAACAAACTACGAGTTTAGCTACTCGGTTAGGAGGTTATACCTTGGTCTTGAACTCCTTCTCTTCTTGCTCCTTGAGGTGGTTTGAACGGCTCCTCCTCGTAGTCTTCCTTTTGCCGAAGAAGGATCCACCCGAAGGCCACTACCTTGAGCTCCTACCTCAACCTAGAGCTAACTAAAGTGCTTGGCTTGCTAAACCTAGAACTAACTAAAGTGCTTGGCTTGCTAAACCTAGAACTCTAGAATGAGTAGAGAGGAGTTATGGTGGTTTTACCTCAAGAGCACATGGTTCTCAACACATGAGAGATGAGAGCTTTGAGAGAGAGGAAGAGGATGAGCTTTGGATGATAGAGAGTGATCAAGTGAGAATGAGATAATAATTTACAACCATGCTCACAAAAGTAAGAATAATGATGATAATAATAATAATTAAGAATTGTGATGATTAATTTCAATGACCATTATCATTTCATGCATTTAATGCATTTTGCAAAGAACAAGAAGCATCATGGAAATGAAATGATGATGGTCAACAAGTCCACAATGGTCAACAAGTCAACAAAGTCAACAAGTCAACAAAAGTCAAATGTTCAACTCAACCATGGCACAATAATCCTTAATTAATATTATTAATCATATTTCTTATTCTCATTAGGGTTTGGAAAAAGTCAACGGTCAACAACCCTAATGAGAATCCTCTGCCTCTGCCTCTGTCAACTGTGCACACACCCGCATCCGTATTCCGAGGAACACGAATACAATGAGAAAAAACCAATCCCAAAACATATACTAGGATCTGGCTTAAACCAAAGCCCGCTAGTAATAACCGCCCGGACACCAAACGTGCACAAGTGCGCGGATGTGAACGAACCCTGTCGCAAAACCATGCGACCTCTACTCTGTTTTGCCCAAAGGCGAATAGCCCTCTGTGTGGGACTTTAAAGACTCGACACTACGCTGGCAGTAGGTTTAACCACAGGCCGCAAGCGGTACTAGCTGTACGTAACGGTCCCCAGGTAGATGCCGATAAGAAGACTGATGAGGCGAACCCATCCGAACTCCTACTGAGCCTGAATGTGACAATCTCTGTACATTCCGGTTTGTTCGTCTGAGAGTATCGCATGTCGGGCCTAGGGGGACGGTAAACGTCAGTCCCCTAATAGCGGTACAAGTCGTGTCGGAGTGTAGCCCAGAACACCCTGAGATAACACTGGAAACGCTACCAGTATATCTCGCTTGCCCTGGCCAGGGATTTTGTGTAATGGCTCTTTTAGATACAGCGCGATATCAACCCCAATACCGGGAGAGACGAATCCTGTCTAACCGTCACTGCCTCCAAGTGCTTCGGGACTGCACCCAACTACTACCTGTTTGCATGACTCATTTGAGCCGTGGTATGGTAGTAATCTAAGAACAGTGGGAACACACTCGAGGCGAAGTGACAGTGTCAAGTCAACGGACTATGCTGTACTCATGTCACCTAGGAACTGATAACTGACGATAGGTATACTACCAAACCAATAGTTCCCAATGAGTCCTGTCCAGTGTACTCGTAACCTAATGAGCACCTGCATACTATCTCCAGTACGACGTACTGATGGCTGTAGGACAGACCATCTCTCCTCCTGGGATGAGAAGCGTATACACTAGTCTACTCTGGAGTATCGATGCCCTGTATCGATAATCCTTCGACTAGGGACCTGTATAAGGATGTTCTTGTACATTACCCAGCCTCCACTAGTGTGACTGCCATCACAACGCTGGTAATCAAGCAAAGATCCTTAGGGCTCCACTAATGTGTATAGGCGATATGCTAAAAGAAACACATGCACACATTAAAGTAGAAACAAACCAAGTAGTATACTAATATTTCGAACAAGATTGTCTATACAACTGTGAATATCCCAAGCTTCCATTAAGTAATATACAAACTAGTATGATACAGTAATGGCCTCTAGGGCATATACACTAACAATTCAAACTGCCTATAACTTCCAAAAACTGTCATAATACAGTTAATAGCCGTTGGAGGCAGTTAGGACTGAAAACGGAATAAGTATCTAATCGATTCGAAATTCAAATTACAAATAAATTACCAAAACTGTCCGTGGAGACGTCTGGTTGAGAGGTCTTCTCCACGAATAAAATCCTTCTATAGACGTCTGTATAGCCATCTCTGAAAAGTATACAAAATGAAAGATCTTGGAGTTTGTTCTACAGACGTCTGTGGAGACGTCTGTTGTTTCAAAATATATTATACAGACATCTGTAAGAGACATCAGTTTTCCTACATGGATGAAAAATTGTTTTGAAATATTGGCAGTTTGAATTCCAATGGATATGTCAGACGTCTCTAAATAGAGAGAGACGTTTTGAGCATTAAGAATGTGTTGGAATGATATTTCTAATCTTATGTAATAATTACTAAATACATATATAACACTCATAACTTCAATCTTCATTTTGGTTCTTCGATTATCTTTATTTCCTTGACTTGTTATGTTGAGATGTGATTGAGTCTTGATTTAGCTTGCATCACATTTTTGCTTGCATCAAATCGTCATGTCATATCACCATTTTGAGAGCATATCACATTTGTAGGAAAACTTGCTTGATGTTGGATATATCGTGCATACTGTACTTAAGACATAAACTTGGAAACGTCATCAGTAACTTATGAATTCTTTTAAATAATATTTTGAACTAAATAATTGAAACTGAGGATCGTGTTACATGGTTGTCAACAATCTCCCTCTTTTTGATAATTAGCCAAACTTATTTAAAAAATTCATGATATATATAAAAAAATAAATTTGATTTAGATACCCCCCTCAATTCATGCTCCGTTGAAAAAAATCTTTGAACTCATATCAGTGTCCCATACCACTGATACTATTTTTCAAGAAGTATTGCATGAAGGCGATTGATGCAATTCGAATTTTAAAGTCAGTTAAGTATTTATATGTATATTCATGAATATTTTTTCTGCCCCTTTGTGAAAAATATCAAAAAGTTTTAAAAATTGAGTGAGAGGTAAGAAATGCAAGCATGCATATATGAATTGAAAAGTATGGAAAGAAAAATGAGGCATATGAATAGAAGTTCCAATGTGAATAAGTATATATGAGATTCATTGAAGTGCATATTAAATAGAAATACTTTAAATAAGAACTTAACACAAAATTTAAACAAAAGCATAATGTCATTGATAGAAAGCAGGACTGGATACATAAAACTTCATCACACCATACAAACTAAACTTAACAATTAAACATAAACTAGCACATAAATTCATCACAACTCCACAGTCCAAAACAAACAACCAAAACACACAAACTAGTGCAAAATCTGCAGAAACCAAGACAACAAACATAAACCTAGGATCGAAACCTATGGATCCTAACTAATTTGGAAAGAATTTAGGTTTTCTTTTTTCTTTTAGTAAAAGTTGGAAAGAAATTTAGGGGAGAGAGATGAGGATCGACCTCTAAATAAACGTCTAGGGTTGAAGGAAAAGAGTAAACAATGGGTCATTATTATAAAGAATGAACGGTTGAGATTCAATCGTAGAATATTAAAAGACCAAAATTCTGATCGATTTCATAATTTGGGCCTATGCAGATGTCTGGTACCCTGGACCTGACGTCTGTGGATAGTCTATCCAGTATCCTGTTTGAACTAAAGAAATTTGCTAAGACGTCTGTTGTTCAGATATCAGAGACAAGACGTCTTATGTTGGCAGTATTGTGTGTTAAAAAAACAGGAAAATTTAAAAAAAAACACTTCTTTATTAGTTTAAACAAAAACATTACAAGAAAAATAAAAGAATACAATTATAACAAGGAATCTAAGGAACACACTATTCTAGTATTCCTTCTTAAACTTTTCGATGATATCGGTAGTTCTCTTTTTTATGATCATGTCGTCTTCCGGATCATAGAGATTGTATGTGTCATCTATGAAAGTTTGTTGAAAGAGTATTGCGATTCCACCCATGGATGGAAAATTTGGTGGATTCAGGATAGGTGGTGGTGGATAAGGCAAAAGAGGCACCGATTCTTCGCTCGGGTCTTCTTCCAATTTTGAAGTCAGAAGTTCCTCTTTGGGTTTCTTGGAATTTTCACCTGCTTCCACATTATTCTTCCTCTTAAAAACATTGTTAGCCTCCATTTTTCTCAGAATAGGAATGATCAATTTGAGTGAAATGGATCGTATTTATAGAGAAAAGTGAGGAGGGATTTGAATAACCACCAGGAAGATTTTTTTTTTTGAAAACTACCAACAAATTTTCAAAATTTCCCTCAAAGTTTTGAATCTTAAAAAAATTGAATTTGAAGAACTAACTAAGTGTCAATTGATCTTATTAAGTGTTTTTGTAATTATGGTTATCAAACATTGACCCAATTTAGTCATCAGTCAACTGGAAGAACAGACAGCACCATAAACGTTGTGTTTTTGCGACAGACATCTGTAGGAGACGTCTGTTGCACATGCTAAAATATATATGTTTGAACTTTTGTATATGGTTTATGGATTTTATGTTATAATTAGTTCAATCAAATTCAATTCTCTTCTAAGATGTGAGAATCTAGTCTTACCTAACGGCTTGGTGAATATATCAGCTAATTTACTCTCAGTTGTCACATATTCTAATATGATATCTCCTTTATGAAAGTGGTCACAAAGAAAATGGTATTGTATATCATGTGCTTAGTTCTAGAGTGTTGATCGGCATTCTTGGTCATATGAACTGTACTCGTGTTATCACAACGTATAGTGATTTGTGAAATATTTTCTTGATAATCTTCAAATGTGTATTTCATCAAAAAGGGAAGTAACGACCTCCACGTCGCCAAAAAGGGAACCAAGCAATGACCTCCACTTCATAAAAAATGGAAGCACCGACCTCCACATCGCCTAAAAGAAATCAAGTCAACCTCCCCACGAAAGAAGATCCATCAATTTTCTGCACGCGACGCACACAGGCGGCGTGCACTTATTGATGGGGGCACTTTGTTGGGGTCAAAATTTACACCCCGTTTGCCAAAATAAAAATCAAAAGCAAAAGGTCAAAGTCATATTGAACGGGTCAAAATTAACGCCCAAGTCAAAGCGGGTCCAACTAATCCAGTTCGAACCCTAAGCAACTAGATCTGCACCCAAGACGTCTCGAGTCCAAACGTAGCTAATCATTGAAGAGAAGAATTTTTTTATGTAACAAATAAATTTTAATATAATTTTCTTTATAAATAAATATAAAGGGAATGGACAAAAGGCTAAATAATTTTAAAACCCATGGTCTATGTACAAAAAATAAATAACCACATGGACATTGGAGAGGGCAAAAAGCCAAAAATGTGAAGCCCTAGGAGCCCAAATGTAAATTGTAATGCCTATATTAGGCACCCATGAATCAATAAAAAAAGGCTCTCTTATTTTTTTTTAGGGTTTTGAGCCTCCTCACTCTCTCTCTTAAAGTTTTCTCTTTGATGATCATAAGTGTGAATTCCCCAGATCTCGATACGTAGCAGATGACGTGTTGTCTACGTAAGCCCACTAGATTCCTGGAGGCTATGGAGCTGGAATAGGTATGATGCGTTCGGGACATTCCTCGGCGTCTTACCTCCGTGTCACACCCTGATTCCCAACATACGGAATATAAGGGGTGACTAGGCCGGTCATGCTCCTACGGTCAGGGAATAATCCCGCCGTAGTCGTACTTCGGCTTCTAGCATTACATGGTAGTCAGTAAACAGTACTAAAGTAAAGAAAATCACAGTTCACAACTTTATTACATTATAATAAAAAGAGTTCGAGATACGTTTAATTTGGAGAATAAAATAACTAACTAACGAAAAACAATGTGCTCAAAGCAAAAGGGAATGACGCTGATGTTGCGGTCTAGACCTCTGCGATCTCGAAGGGCAGGTCCTACTCACTCAGGTCATCAGGGCGACACATATAACAATAAATATATATAATGGGTACAATGCTATTAAACATGAAAGATGTGACAGAATACAGAACTTGAGAATAATGAACATCAAATGAATATGAACAGTGTGATATGAGTATCATGTCGGTAAACTAGGCAATGTGTATGTCGCTACTTATCAGTCACTGTTTACCGCCGAAAGACAGAGACGAAACCGCGTAGGTCGTCTTGCCTGAATTTGGGGGCAGACGCTATTGGGTTTTATCCATCCACCTCTCCGAAGATGCCAAGTTGATTTATGGCACCGTGTATCGGAGGTTTGGACAGATGCGGCCGTTGTAGCAGACTTCGTCAGATTCCCCCTCATTGTGAGGGGTTTTTTGATTGTGGGGACGCTTTTCCCTGCAGGCGCAAGCCCCTGCAGTTAATTATATTACCACGTAGCGATAACCACTTTCTCTTTCGCCAGATGTTCACTTCGTGTCGTGTGTGTTTGTTTTATTTTTGGTTGCCCGTGGATTGTATACGGAGACTTATTTATGTTGTCGCCCATAGGGCGGGTATTAGTTCAAATCCGTATTTTCTTAGATTTGGGGTTTGGTTTGATTTAAAGCTCATTAATCTCTTTTGAGATTAAAATCAACTTAAATGTTTGCTAAGGATACGTTAATCTAATTTTAGACTAAGATCTACTCAACAGGGTTTTGGGATCATTTAGATCCAACGAAAGAGTATTTGGGCTCTATCGTCATAGTTTAGGGATGTTGCAGTCCATTGGGTTTAAGGACATCATAGTCTATGGAGTTTAAGGACATCATAGTCCAAAGATTTTAGTTTAGGGACGTTGCGGTCCATTGGGTTTAAGGACATCATAGTCCATGAGTTTAAAGACCTCATAGTCCATGTTTAAAGACATCATAGTCTGTAGGGTTTAAAGACATCATAGTCTGTGTTTAAATACATCATAGTCTATACGGTTTTAGTTTAACAGTTTGGGGACGCGCCAAAAGTTATTGGTTATTGGGACCCTCCATCTCTCTGAAGACGTTGAAGAATTACAACGATATGTATCAGAGGTGTGGAGAGATGTACCCTCGAACCAATGTCCCGACTGAGGGGGATTGGGATGGACATCATTTTAGATGCCATAAGTTAGGAGCTCATTAGCTATCTTTAGGACTGAGATCGGTTTTGGGGACCCTGAGCATGAGGGGCTCAATTGATTGTCCTCGGGAGATTTGGACTAAATTTGGCTAATATTGGCCATTCATAGTATTAAACACTAGTATATGCTCAGCGCTCGCATGCTCTCACATGAGACTTTAAAGCAGCGTTTAACACTGAAATTTTCGGGACGCTCACGTGTGGCACGTGAGGCGCCTGAAAATTGGCGCTGTTCATTGGGTTCTATTCCGCTTTTATATATGTAAGTGTTAAACAATTAGCTTCTTGTGGTGCTCACGTGCGAACACATGAGGCGCCTTCAAAATATGAGCGCTGCTTTTGGATATATTTCTTTTCCATATGAGTGTGGAGCAATCGTTTCATTAAATGGTCACGTGCGGACACGTGAGGTATTCTCCAAATGTAAGTGTTGTATTTGGATGCTGAGCGCTTAGTTCATTAACGATCATGTGCGAACTCGTGAGGTGCTCTCAAAATGCGAGCTCTGCCTTTGGACTCACTCCTTTTTCTGTATAAGTGCTAAGCACTTTTAGAGGGCCACGTGGGATCACGTGAGGCATCACAAAAGTGGTAACTGTCTCTGGGGTTTATACCCTTTCTCTTTTGGAAGTGCTAAGCACTTTTAGTGGGGTCACGTGGGGACTCGTGACCTGATCTCAGTTGTTCTCTTTCATTCATCAAGGGTGCTCACGTGGGAGCACGTGGTCGGCCGTTATCATGTTGGGTGTTAATCTTTATACGTGCATGGAGGTCTTGAGTTTTGAGGCTTTCAAGCCCACTGTTTTGTAAGAATTAAATTCTTAGGACTTAGTTTTTCTCTTTGGTTTTGGATCTGCATGGCAGAATCTCCCCAATGAGAATAAAAATCTCCACTTGTGGGGAGATTTGCTTCTACAGATCTTTTAGCATAAGGAAGAACTAAGTTCTTATATGAAAGGTTAAACCCTTGTTTTATCAGAGGAATTAAATTCCTATATACTTTTTGGGAGAATTAAATTATCTGAACATAGATTTTCACCTAGGTTTTGGATCTGTATAGCAGAATCTCCCAGATGAGAATTAAATTCTTAACTTGTGGGGAGATCTGCATCTACAGATCCTTTGCCAGAAGAAAGAACTAAGTTCTTTGGAAGAGTTTAACTCTTGGGGAGACGAAGAAGAAGTAAGGTGTTCTCTGTGTTTTGTTCCTTCTTACATAGGGTTTCTCTTTTTTGTTTATTTTTTGAACTTGAAGTTTACGGGGGGGGGGGGTCTTCTGTGCAAGACTTGAAGCCTTGGGTCCTTTATATAGGGGAGGCTGTTTTGTTGATTCAGTTAAGAAAATCTCTCATTGAGAGATTTCTTAATTGATTTGAGGAATTTATCCACCGTTGGATCTTTGATCCAAGGACTTCTATTTTACAAAAGACATTTCTCTTGTTTATAACAAGATTGGGAAAATATTTTCCCATACAGAACTTGTTCTGTATCTTGGTGATTTTTTAATCACCATTGAATCTTTGATCCAACGGTGCTCTGATTTACAGAGCACAATCTTTCTTGTTTAAAAAGATTGAGAAAAATATTTCCAAAATAGGGTTCTGTTCCCCTTTATATAGAATTTAATTCTATCGGCTCAGGAATCCTCACGTGTAGCACGTGACCCAGTATCACGTTGGCACGTGATGCGCCTTCTGGCCTGCTATTTGTTCAGTCCTATTTGTTAAGTGCTTATAATTTTGGCTCCAAGGCGCATCACGTATAAGCACGTGATGCTCCCTTTGGGGAATTTTCCCATTTCTTATTTATTTATTTTTTTTTTCCAAAGGGAACAAATGCCCCCATTGCGTTGTTCTCACGTGGTTTACACGTGAGTGCAACGCTGTCACCTTTATAGCCGTTGGATTGCCTAGGAGAACGGGGAGGTGAACTGCCCTTGTCATGTCTTATAAATGTAAGGGTTTGGGTCTTTAGGCAGACACTGTTCTCTTTTGTTTCACAATCCCGTTCGGCTTCTTCTGATGATATTTTGTTTGTAGGTGCAGCGAATGCTGAGATTGTGCCATCTGAAACACCTCCGGTTGCCGCCATGACGGTTGTTGTTCCCTTGCCTTCTCTTATGTCCTCCGAAATGCTGGAAGGTATAGGTTTGCGATTTATCGGTTTCATTGTGGGTATCATCCTCCTTTTACTGACAGTATATTGTCATAACTTTGCAGGAGTTCTTTTTGACCATCTGTATTAGGTGCTGAACCCGTATTTCTCCTTCCAGTCGGGAGTCATTCCGCCTGCTGGTATTGGTTAGTATATCCTTCAACTATTGTTTTCCCCGCTTTTTTTTATAAATAGTCGTATTGTCGCTGAGTCTTCCTTGTATTGATCGCAGCATCACGGATTGGAGGAGGGGACGAGAGAATAGCCGCACCTCCGGTACTCCCAATTTTGCCATCTGCCACAGCCGGTATAGTAGACTCCATCGCTCGTGTATTCTTTTTACCTTCCGAGTCGACATTTGACCATAATTTATTTTGCAGCAATCGTGCTGGGTCCAGCTTCGTTTGAGTCTCACATCCTAATGCCGGTAGGGCCCTTTGCTAAACGCCCATCTTCCAGGGGTGCTGCGACTAGCCTGCGAATGTTGAGCGAATTCGTCGAGGATCTTGGCGTCGAGGCCCTCACATTCGCTGCAGATTTTGCTGCTGAGGTTAATCCTATGCTGGAGACGCTCATGAATTTCCATGACGAGGGTGTCGTCGAGTCTTGGGTTAATTATTGCAGGAAGATCAAGACCTGCCTGCATGAGATTGAGCTCAAGCGTCCTGCTCCTGAAGTATCAGCTTTGAACTCCCAGCGGGCTGCATGGGTTGAGCAGAGTGTTTCCTTCCTTCGCCATTTCGAACAAAAGATGACCCTGTGGCGAAAGGAACACGAAGTAGTTTTAAGCGAATCTGCCCGGTTGCGCGCTCAGGTCGAAGCGAATGCAGCGCAGTTGAAAGCTGTCTTTGACAATCTGCAACGATGCATTCGGATGGGTTGACGCTGAGACGGGCGCTTGACTCTACGGAGCGGGTCGTACAGGACTGCGAAGCTGCCATGCTGGGAACCGATGAAAATCTTTCGTCTTGTTTGCGATAGCGGGACCTAGTTTAAGCGGAGTTGGCCGCGGTGGCCGATTGCGAGAAAGGATTGAGGGGAGCTCAGAGGAGCTGACTGATTTGTTGAAAATGCCTCCTTCTTAGCAGCCATCTTTGTATCACTGAAAATTTGTAATTTATGAATAACATGCTCATTTTTTATTTTATTCTTTTATATGATGTATCTTGTACTCAATTGAATTCATGAATAAAAGACACATTTTATTTTATCTTGCACTATCGCTTTCTTTTCTTTGTTGTGTCATTATCATGTTACTTTAGCAAATGTGGCCTGTAGATAGTAGATACTTAACATCCTTGTAAAGTAGCGATGGCTTAGGAAACAGGTTCAGGTCTGATGCCTAAGACTTTTCAACTTTATGAGCCGTGAGGGTCTCATAAAGACTTTTCTCCCTACGATTCGAAAGGATCTCGTAAGTGTAATTTCTTCTTAGGAATCGTGAGGATTCCCAAGTGTGTATTTTCTCTTGAGAGTCGTAAGGATCAGACAAGAGAATTTTTCCCTTTTACAAGTCGAGAGGACTCGTAAGTGGTTGTTTCCATCCTTGTCGAGATTTAACTTTAGAGAGTGTAACCCGTGAATAGTATACAATGGCCCATCTTGGACCGACTTGCAGAGTCCCAATGCTTAGGAAATAGGTCCTTATCCCCATTGTCGAAGGCTTTCCCCTATGAGTTGAGACGAATCGAGGGATTATTGGTTGACTTGTTTCCACTTTGTGCGGTGTCGGGGTTGACTTGCTCCGCTTTCTGCGGTGTCGTAGTTGACTTTCTCTGCTTTCTGCGGTGTCGGGGTTGACTTGCTCCGCTTTCTGCGGTGTCGGGGTCGACTTGTTCCTCTTTCTGCGGTGTCGTCCGCTTTCTGCGGTGTCGGGGTTGACTTGCTCCGTTTTCTGCGGTGTCGGGGCTGACTTGCTCCGTTTTCTGCTCCGCTTTCTGCGGTGTCGGGATTGACTTGCTTCGCTTTCTGCGGTGTCGGGTTGACTTGCTCCGCTTTCTGCGGTGTCAAGGTTGACTCTAGGTTGTCTGTGAACCGTAGAGTCTTAGAACAAGGGATTGTGCCGTAGTTCTGATTGGTGATGCTGTGTCCGTATCCTGCTGGAACGAGGATGAACGCCGTTGTTGATCTCCTGGGATGCAGATGTTGCCGTTGAGATCTGACTCTCTCTTTGACAGAGTCTGTCGGGAAATGCGGTTCCCTTTTCATTTATGCCCATGAATTGTATACAGAGGTCAGTATGGACTCGCCTGTAGGGAAAAAGTTTCATTCTTTCATCATTTTCATTTTTTTTATTTCCTTCCGCGATGCTTTATCATTTCAGCTTTTTATATCGCAAAAGTCGCGATTGCCTAATCATTTTTGCTATTTTTCGTGGTGCCCAATCATTTCGGCTATTTTACTTTTTACTCGCTGCTTTTTATTGCGAGTTGCCCAATCATTTCGGCTATGTTTTGTATGCATATTTTTTACTTGCTGATTTTGTTGCAAATTGCCCTATCATTTCGGCTATTTCATATGCATTTATATCTCGCTGACTTTTTGCTGCAAGTATGGAATTTGGAATCTGATGCCAATCTTAGCATCAACATCGCTGCGACTGGAATATTGCCAGGAGCGAATCATCATTTGTCGTGAAAGAACTTGGAATTTGATACCGATTTAGGCATCAGCATCGCTACCACTGGGACATTGCCAGGAGCGAATCATTATTTGCCTCTATCAATTCGAACCAATGTGGCTTAGCAAACAGGGTTAGGATCCTGTCGACTAAAGCTTTTGACTTCATAAGCCGTAAGGGTCTAATAAAGGTGTTTCTCCCTACGAGTCTTGAGGATCTCATAGGTGTGATTTCTCCTTAGGAATCGTGAGGATTCTTAAGTGCGTTTTCTCTTGTAAGTCGTAAGGATCTTACAAGAGCGTTTTCTCCTTATAAGTCAAGAGGACTTACAAGTGTCGTTCACCACATGAGGACATTTCGCGCCATTGGTGGAACTTGGTGGGGGGAGACGTTTATTTGTGCCCATGGATTGTATACAAGGGTCGATAATGAACCGTTTGTAGGCAGTCTGGGAAATGTGATGGCTTAAGAACAGGTTCAGATCCCTGTAGCTTAAGGCTTTTGAATCTTATGAGCCGTGAGGATTTCATAAGAGGGTTCTCCTTACGAGTCATGAGGATTTCGTAATTGTAATTTCTCCTTAGGAATCGTGGGGATCCCTAAGTGTATTGCTCCCTTATGAGTCGTAAGGATCTCACACAGGTATTTTCTTCTTACAAGGTCGAGAGGACCTTGCAAGTGTGCATGAATTTTTTTACGAGTCTGCGCCCTTTCGGGTTTTCACAAATATCGCCGGTAGCCTTACTATTTTTACTCATGGAGCTCTTTCGGGTTTTTATCCGTGCCCATTTCGCTTATGGACGTACCATTTTTTTTTTATTTTCCGCGTTAGCTTAAGGATGCTGCGGTTTGTAGTAGTTTAAAGACATTTCGGTCCGTAGCTAGTTTCAGGACATTGTGGTCCATTGCTAGTTTAGGGACGTTTTGGTCCGTTGTTAGTTTAAAGACATTATGGTCCGTAGGGATTTTGAGGCGATGTTTTACCGGATACTACTTATAGAGTTTGGGCTTGGGAAGATAGTGAGTGGACATAGGTGTCGTCATCTATCGTTGACCTAGGCCGTGACTCATCAGGCGTATTAGTATTTTTTTAGGAACCGACCATTTATTGGCCTGAAAGGTCTTTCGCCATGCATATCCATGAGCAAGTAAGCCCCACCTTGGTACACTTTGTCTATGATATACGGTCCTTCATAGTTTGGCTCGAATTTCCTCCATTTGGCACGATTAGGGATCATAGGTCTTTTGACGACTAGCACGAGTTCGCCTTGGTGGAATGTTGTCGTCCTAGTCAGTCTTTCGTATGAGCGTGTCATTTTTGCTTTGTAAGCTTCCAAGCTTTGCTGCGCCATGAGACGAGTTTCATCGAGAGCGTCGAGCTCCTCAAGCCGAAGATGAGCGTTCTCTTCGTCTGTTAGCTCGTAATGAACCGCCACTCATAGAGAGGGAAGCTCTCTCTCGAGGGGGAGCACCGCTTCCGTGCCGAATACCAATGCGAATGGCGTTGTACTCGTAGCCATTTTGAACGTAGTCCGATACGCCCAGAGAGCTTCATGCAGTCTCTCGTGCCAGTCCTTTTTATTTTTGGACACCGTCTTCTTTATGATCTTCGTCAAGCTCTTTTGAAAGCCTCAGCTATACCGTTAGCTCGGAGATTGTAGACCGAAGAGTATCTCCAGTCTATATTATGCTGCTGTACGAAGCGGCTGATTCTGTGACTTCTGTAAGCCGGCTCGTTATTGGAGATAATCCGTCGTGGAGTGCTGAACCGATAGATGACGTGTGTCTTGAAGAAATGGAGAATATTCTTCGTCTTCACTTCTCTTAGCGGTATTGCTTCTGTCCACTTAGAGAAGTAATCAGTTGTCGCCAATATGAACCGATGTCTTTTGCATGACGCTGGTTCGATGGGCCCAATTATATCGGTTCCCCATATTTCGAACGGCCAGCTAGCCATTGTTGGGTGTAGCGGGTTTGGATACTGATGGATGAAGTCCCCATGAATTTGGCACGAGTGGCGCTGCTTCGCGTATTCGAGGAAGTCCAGAATCATCATGGACCAATAGTAGCCCATTCTTTTAATCTTCAGTTCATCTTTGGCCCAGCTTGATGAGAACCGCAGAGTCCGTCGTGAGTTTCTTGGACGACTCTCTTTGCTTCTTCTGGTCTCAGGCATCTTAGCCACAGAGAGTCGAACGATATCTTATATAGAGTATCATTGAAGATGGTGAAAGACAGAGCTCGTTTCATGAGTTGATGTCTTGAGGATGCATCTTTCGGAGTTTGACGGGATTTGAAGTAGTCTATAAAGAATTCTCTCCACTCCTTAGCCTTTTCTTGATCCTTTATTTGCAGGGCTGTTTGCTTGGTCGCTTCCTTTTCTTCAGACGACTCCGGAGATATTTTTGTTGTGCGGCCTTGTACAATGATTCTTACGTCATCGAGGTTTTCGTCAGCCAGTTCTTTAGCGAGTTTGGCTAATGTGTCCGCCTTGCTATTTTTCGCACGCGGTATGCTTTTCAGGATGTAGGAAGGGATTTGAGTCAGCAATTGTTGCACTTTTTCGCCGTACTTTACCAACTCTGGTTTGCATGTTTAATAGTCGCCGTTTACTTGATTAACGACCTACTGGGAGTCTCTATATATGAGGAGGTTTTCGATTCCCATGTCAACAGCGATCTCAAGACCTGCTATAAAAGCTTCATATTCTGCTTCATTTTTTGTCCTTGGTTCTGTTAAGGAAAAGGTAAAGCGCATTATCCATCCTTGTGGAGTCACAAAGATAAGGCCTACCCCAGATTTGATTATGGGGGAGCTGTGCTTTCGCTTCTTCATGGAGGATGCCCCATCAAAGTGGAGTTCCCATCGGGTATCACTCTCTCTTCTCTCCCCGTCGATCGTGTCAAACGCTTGCTCATCTGGTAATTCGCAATTTAGGGGTGAATTGGCAGGTATCAGATGTTCAGTGAGGAAGTCAGCGATGGCCTGGCCTTTCACTGCTTTGAGAGGTCGGTATGTTATCGAGAATTCCATTAAGAGTAGGGCCCATTTAGCAAGCCTTCTTGTTAGTATGGCTCTTGACATAAAATATTTGAGAGGATCCACTTTTGATATGAGGTGGACCTCATGCGCCAAAGTATAATGCCGAAGCTTCGTCATCGCGAAGATTAGCGCCAGGCAGTGTTTTTCGATAGGGGAGGAGTTGTTTAGTAGAGGGCTCTCTCTCTTTCTTGGTTGTTCTCCTGTGCCCATAGCGCGTCTAAGAAACCTTCAAGGGCGGTTGTGTACAGGATGAGGGGCTTTTTCATGACCGGAGCATACAGTATCGGCGGATTCTGCAGGTATTGCTTGATTTCATCCAATGCGTGATCAGTCGAAAATATTGCATTCTTAACACATCAATTTCCCCGAGCCCCCTCTACTACTTCACTTCCTTCATTGCACCCTACACCCAAGCTTCAAGCCTTGACCCCCTCGCTGCACCCTCACCGGCGACCACCACAGCCACCGCCGTTCGCCTTGCCTTCGCTTCCTCTTCCGGCCACCACACAACAATCAACCTCGCCACCATCGACACCTCCTCGACGCAGTCGCAGCTGAGGTTCGAGCCTAGTCGTTGCTGTGTCGTGTTCGAGTCGCGTTCATGCCGTTTCCGCTGCCGTGCGTCGTCAACGCGTCATCAGGCAAGTACCCTGCTTGCTCCATGCTAATTCTATCTATTACATTTCTAAATGACAATAAATTCAGTATATACCCTTCTGGCGAATCAATAATATGTAAGTGTTCGATGTAAAATTCGAGGGGGAAAATCCCGTTAATTTGAAGGAAACTAATCACATGGGTTGGCCCGTATAGTAATGAATATCGTGTTGTAATTTGGCTGAAAAATACAGTCATTACTGACGTGATCGGTCATTCCCATTTAAGCCCGTTAAACTGAAATTTTCCGCGTCTGAAACTTGTAAAAATCATAGTTAATTGATTATAAATTGGAATGTTGCGTTCGAGGGCTCAAATACAAGCCGACTCGATGACCTAGAACCCTATCAGAGTGTTAATCTGATCCTATACTAAAAAGATGATGGAAACTGGTATCGGAGTGCGGCTCTGGACTGCAGTCCAGAGCAGCACTGGCTGTTGATTCTCATTTTGTAATGCTTGCACCCTGCTATATGAACATGTTATAAAGCAGAACTCTATACCATAGCGAAGATGAAACAGTTAGATAACTAATGAAAATGATCTTATCCCTCTCTACTATCGTTTACTATTTAAACTGTATTTTAGATTAACAGGACGTATAGCAGTCCCAAACAGGGACAGAACTTATACCACATTGTTGTACAGTACATAACTTCTGACGTAGAGGTGCGATTGAAAATACGTCTAGTGCGTTGGAAACCTGATTGATAAACCTAAATTTTTTTCAACTATAGCGTCACCTGATTTTGATCCCAACAGGGTGAAAATTGTGTTGCGAAATGGACATTCAGTTCAGGAACTGAATGTCCAGCAGCGATCACTTAAAATGAAACGGCTGTAACTTGCAAACCCCAAATCCGATTGTCCTGAAATTAATTTTTTTGAACTTCCGACCGAGTTTACTTGCTACCACCTTTGTATCATTTTACTTAATTTTGAATGTATGATTTAAGGCAATTTTTATAAGTTCATAAGATGCATGATAGTTCGTATTACTCATGATCTGTTTAACTGCATAAATGGACATATTTTACCCGACTGCCATACTTCTAGTGATAATGCGCATTATTATTCAATGCAAAGTGCATTGTCGTACGTGATTGGTATCGGTTTAGGAGTGTCAAGTACGCCAGTGAAAAGTGAATGATTCGTGACAGTGAACAATACAGTGAACAGTGACTAAAACCTTGTTATTGGTTCGTACTTGTACACGACTAGACCATACTCATAAATAGTGTAAACCTGGGTAAAAGGGGGAAATCAAAGTGGAAAAGAATTTGTATTTAGCGAGGACAGTGATTTAGAGGATGATCATTCGAACAGCGACTCTTATATATATTTGGTTGGGCCTAGCGGTCCGGCTGACAGAGTTATGTCCCGGGCGATAGCGGGCCGTAGTCTCGGGTATGTACGAGACCCTCGTTAAACATGATCCTCCTTTCCACAACTCGATTTCAAAGATGACTTAGAGACTGATAGAGACACAGATCATACATTGCATCAGTTAGTGACATATTGACTAACTGCATTTTACCTCCAACATTATTACTTTTTTTTTCTTGTTTCTTATTACTATTATAATATTGCTATTATGTCGCTCTGATGACTTGAGTATGCATACTCAGACCTTGAGGAAGAACCAGTACAGGAGTCAGACCCGCCCTTCGAGCTTGCGGAGATTTAGACGGGAGTACCTCCTTTACCTTTACTGCTTTCCCTAAAGAAACCTTGTATTCACACTCGGTTAGTAGTTGTTTTCCTTGTTTTGTTGTAAATTGTGAACAATGAAAGTTGATGTAATAATTAGTGATGTATTTCCTTTACTTCTGTGCTTTGTTTACTGGTTACCATGTAATGCTAGAAGCCAAAATGTGACTACGGCGGGATTATTCTTTGACCGTAGGAGCATGGCTGGCCTAATCATCCCTCATTTTCCGTAATTTGGGAAGTGGGGCGTGACATGATTTTGTTGGTATCAGAGCCAGGTTTAGTAGTACGGGATAACATTAACTACACTTTATTACATTATTTTCGCTTCACTATCCCTTACTTTCATCCTTGTATCTAATCATATCCTTTTAAATATCTTCCAGCGACATGACGTCCCCGAACGACCATTCCTCGGACTCAAGTTCTCAGGATCGCACGGAGAGGATCTTGAGTGCACTGACGACCCTCGCAGAAGCTCAAGAGAGAAAGACAGACCTACTCACTGAGGGACTCAGGGCGATTACCGCAGTAGGGGGACCCTCCGCTCTCATTACCGCCCCCGAGGGCATTGCTCCACCAGCTTTTTCTGCCAGGGCTAGCACCGTGTCAGATTTTCGGAGGTTACACCCAGCTGCATTTACGGGACTAGCCGAACCACTCGAGACCGAGCAATGGCTGGTCAATATGGAGAACCTACTGACGGCCGCAAGGGTACCCGATGAAGAGAAAGTGAATGTGATAAAGATCTAGTTGGAGGACGAAGTCCGTACTTGGTGGTCAGTTGAAGAAAGCAGACTAGAAGGGCCAATCGAATAGAGCAAATTCAAGGAGTTCTTCTTGGACCACTATTTTCATTCCACCGCCAAGGAAGAGATGGAAGAAAGATTCATCTTACTGAAACAGAATGGTCGTTCCATGGACGTATATGCGGCAGAATTCAACCGTCTGAGCCGATTTGCTCCGTATATGGTCGCTTCAGAAGCTACCAGGGCCAGGCACTTCTTGCAGGGACTTGATTTTGAGCTACAACAGTTGATCGCGTCACTCGAGTTGCAGACTCTTGCGCATGTACTCAACGCGGCACGAATTCAGGAGAAGCTGATCAATAAATTTAGGAAGCCCCCAGTTGTTCCAGTGCATACTCACACACCGTCTCGAGGGGTCATACCAGTTCACAGGCCAGGAACGGTACAGATGAAGCGTCCATTCATGCCTCAGCATTGCCCCCAGAGTAAGAACTTAGTTTGCGGCTACTGCAACAGGGATGGGCACACCTAGAAGGAATGTCGTCGTGCCAAGGGACAGTGTTTGATTTGCGGATCCAGCCAGTACAGAGTTAGTGGTTGCCCCGAGCGAACAGAGTTACAGGGAGGGTCTGGACCGCAGCAGCAGAGATCACAGGAGCAGAGGCAACCCTACACAGGCCGCGGTCAGAGACGGGCTTTCACCTTGACCGCCGAGCAGGCAGAGGCTTCAGGCGAAGTTGTTACAGGTATTCTACTCGTACATTCCATGCCAGCTAGAGTACTGTTTGATTCTAGAGCATCACACTGTTTCATATCTGAGTATTTCGTTGATACACACTCCATACTACATGAACCATTAACCAAGGGTTGAGAAATACAAACGGGTACTAGTATTATAGTATTTAGTCGAGAATGTAGATCCTTTCCGGTTGTAGTGTGTGGCAGGAATTCTATGCGAATTTCTTTCTGATCGGAACAGGCAGCTATGACGCAATTCTCGGGATGGATTGGATGAGTACATTCCATGCAATTATTGATTGCCGAGCAAGGAACGTGACTTTCCGCATTCCCAATCACCCAGAGTTTATTTTCGAAGGCGGGAGCGAATCTTTGGAGCCAGCCAAGTATAGAGCCAAGCCAAAAGAGTTGACAGCTATGGAGATTGATCAAAGTCCAGCCGCAGAGATTGTTCGGAATTTTCTGGACATGTTTCCTGAAGATTTACCAGGTCTACCACCTCCACGCGTCTTGGAATTCTCGATTGATTTGACTCCAGGTATAGCACCAGTTTCCAAGGCCCCGTACAGAATGGCACCGGTTGAGTTGGCAGAATTGAAGAAGCAAATTGAAGAACTCCTAGAGAAGGGATTTATCTGGCCAAGCGCTTTACCGTGGGGTGCACCAGTCTTGTTGGTGAAGAAAAAGGATGGATCCCTACGGATGTGCATAGACTATCGAGAGCTGAACAAAGTCACGATAAAGAACAAATACCCCATTCCGCGCATCGATGACTTATTTGATCAGTTAAGTGGGGCCAAGGTATTTTCGAAGTTAGATCTCTATTCGGGCTATCACCAGATCAGAGTAGCGGACGAGGACATATGCAAGACGGCTTTCAGGACCCGATACGGACACTATGAGTTTCTTGTGATGCCGTTCGGTGTTACCAATGCTCCAGCGATATTTATGGATTTGATAAACAGGGTGTTTGCGAAGTACTTGGACATGTTTGTCGTTGTATTTATCGACGACATACTAGTCTACTTGAAGACCCGGGAGGAGCACGTTGAGCACTTGCGCACGGTTCTACAAATTCTTCGGGAAGAGAAGCTGTATGCGAAATTGAGTAAGTATGAGTTTTGGCTTGATAAGGTTCAGTTCTTAGGACACATTGTTTCGGGCGAAGGCATCTCAGTGGACCCGGCAAAGATAGAATCTGTCAGAGATTGGCCAACACCGAAGTCAGTGGCCGAGATCAGAAGCTTTCTGGGACTGGCAGGATATTACCGACGGTTCGTCCAAGACTTTTCAAGAATCGCTAAACCTTTGATGAGGCTGACACGGAAGGATGTACCGTTTGTATGGACAGAGGAGTGTACCCGGGCATTTGAGACACTGAAGCAGAAGTTAACCACGTCGCCCATTCTTACAGTGCCAGATGATTCCGATGGTTTGGTGATACATAGTGATGCTTCAGGGAAGGGCTTAGGCTGTGTTTTGATGCAGCACGGTCCGGGTGGTTGCTTACACCTCACGACAGCTGAGGAGTCACGAGAGGAACTACCCTATGCATGACTTAGAGTTAGCCGCAGTGGTTTTTGCATTGAAGATCTGGAGGCATTACTTGTTGGGCGAGAAGGTGGAGGTGTACACGGATCACAAGAGTCTGAAGTACGTCTTCACTCAGAAAGAACTAAATATGAGGCAGTGCCGATGGCTAGAACTGATGGCGGATTATGACTTGGACCTTCAGTATCATCCGGGAAAATTAAATGTGGTACCCGATGCTCTCAGTCGCAAGCCAGCGGTCATGATGTTGACCAGTCAGAGGAGCATCATTGAGGATTTTCAGAGACTCGAGCTTGAGGTCGTTACACCGAGCGCAATCAGGCAATTTTGGCAACTACAGGTGCAGTCTTCTCTTGTGGATCACATCAAGGCTGCGCAAAGGGGAGAATCCTCGATTGCAAAATTTTAGAGCGTAGGTAGAAGCTGGGCTGAGAACGGACTTACTCGTACATGAAGACGGTTCTCTGAGATTCGGTACTAGACTCTGCGTACCCAAAGAGGATGTTTGAGAAGAGGTACTAGCTGAGGCTCATAGTTCAGCTTATTCTGTGCAGCCGGGAGGCACGAAGATGTATCGAGATCTAAAGCAGCACTTTTGGTAGAACGGGATGAAGCGAGAAATTGCGCGGTTTGTATCTAGGTACTTGGTATGCCAGCAAGTGAAGGTGGAACATCAGAGGACAGAATGACTGTTACAACCGCTTCCGATACCAGAATGGAAGTGGGAGCACATTACTATGGATTTCGTGACGGCCTTTCCATAGAGCCCTAGGGGCAACAATGCCGTTTGGGTTATTGTCGACCACCTCACGAAAGCTGCACACGTTATACCTTTCCGGGTGGGACAGTCGACAGAGTCACTTGCGGTGAGATACATGCAGGAGATAGTGCGACTTCACGGAGTTCCGGTCAGCATTGTGTCAGATCGAGACATCAGATTTGTTTCGCACTTTTGGAGGAGCTTACAGGAGAGTTTGGGTGCCCGCCTTAAGTTCAACACAGTTTATCACCTACAGACGGACGGACAATCTGAGCGCACGATTCAGACGCTCGAGGACATGTTGAGTTCTTGCATGCTAGACTTTCAGGGTTCCTGGGAAGATTATCTGCATCTAGTCGAGTTTTCTTATAACAACAGTTACCAGGCTAGCATCCAGATGGCCCCTTTCGAAGCACTTTACGGGCGTAAATGTCGATCCTCTATTTGTTGGGATGACGTGGGCGAACGAAGATTACTGGGCCGTGAACTCATTGTGTAGATGGTAGACAAAGTCCAATGATCAGACAGCGTTAAGACGGCTCAGGATCGACAGAAGAGTTGGGCGGATGCCAGCAGGAGAGCACTAGAATTTGAAGTCGGAGATCACGTATTCCTAAAGATTTCCCCTGCCCGCGGAGTTATCAGGTTTGGAGATCGCGGGAAACTCAGTCCCCGTTTCATCGGACCTTTTGAGGTGCTAGAGCGAGTAGGAGAGGTGGCCTATCGACTTGCCTTGCCTCCGTCGCTAGCTGGTGTGCACAATACCATCCACGTATTTCAGTTGCGGCGTTATGTTCGGGATGAGAGCCATGTTCTGGACCATTCGGAGTTAGCTCTGGGCACTGACCTGTCTTACGAGGAGCAGCCCACCACTATCCTCGACCGCAGAGAGAAAGTGCTGAAGAATAAAGTCATTCCGTTAGTCAGAGTGTCTTGAGGTGGTCGTTCCCCAGGAGAATCTACCTGGGAGCGTGAGGAAGATATCCGTGCACGTTTTCCACATCTATTTGTTTAGTGTTGTTGTTTCGTTTCCTCTTTTTAAATTTCGAGGACGAAATTTTTGTAAGGAGAGTATGATGTAAATTTCCAGTTCCGTCAATAAATTTTTCTAAAATTTTCCGAGTCCCCTTGAATTTTTCCTATATTTTATCTATTTTGTATATAGATTTTTATATTTACATATTCTTTTAAAATTAAAATCAAGAAAAATAAAAACTAAATAAATAAACAAACCCCAATTCCCGGCCCAGCCCATACCCGACCGTTTGCCCAAACCCCACACCCGACCCGGCTCGTGCCAAAACACGACCCGTCATCACCCTCTTCCCCACTCGCCATATCTTTCCCGCTTCTTTTCCTACGTGCCCATGCCACGCCCCGTTCGTCGTCCACGTCCCCGCTCCTCAAGCCCACGATCGCGCGCATGCTCGCCTTCTCCTCAAGCCCCTCCTCGTCTCTCTCTCCCTCATACAACACCGAGCCCTCCGTCTCCTTCCCTGCTCAATCTACAACCAATAACCCAACTTCTTCACCGAGCTTCCCCACTACATCCCCTCTCACCGCTGGCGATCGCCTCTTTACTCTCTAGAAAAAACCCGAGCCCACCTCACTACAACTCCCTCCTCTTTCCTCACCAGAAAAAAACCCAAGTTCCCCTCTTCACCTGCATACCCGACTCCGCGCTAGCCACCACCTCCTCGTCGCCGTCCCCTTTCGCCGCCGGCCACCTCGTCGATCCCTCTGCATCATCATCATCACCTCCTACTATCCCGAGCCCCCTCCACTACTTCACTCCCTTCACTACACCCTACACCTAAGCTTCGAGCCTTGACCCCCTCGCTGCACCCTCACCGGCAATCACCACAGCCACCGACGTTCACCTCGCCTTCGCCTCCTCTTCCGGCCACCACACAGCAATCAACCCCGCCACCATCGACACCTCCTCAACTCAGTCGCAGCTGAGGCTCGAGCCTAGTCGTTGCCGTGTCGTGTTCGAGTCGCGTTCGTGCCGTTGCCACTGCCATGCATCGTCAACGCATCATCAGTCAAGTAGCCTGCTTACTCCATGCTAATTCTATCTATTACATTTATAAATGACAATAAATTCATATATACCCTTCTGGCGAATCAATAATATATAAGTGTTCGATGTAAATTCGAGGGGGAAAATCCCGTTAATTTGATGGAAACTGATCACATAGGTTGGCCCGTATAGTAATGAACATCGTGTTGTAATTTGGCTGAAAAATGGAGTCGTTACTGACGTGATCGGTCATTCCCATTTAAGCCCGTTAAACTGAAATTTTTCGCGTCTGAAACTTGTAAAAATCACAGTTAATTGATTATAAATTGGAATGTTACGTTCGAGGGCTCAAATCGAAGCCGACTCGATGACCTAGAATCCCATCAGAGTGTTAATCTGATCCTATTCTAAAAAGATGACAGAAACTGGTTCGGAGTGCGGCTCTGGACTGCAGTCCAGAGCAGCACTGGCTGTTGATTCTCATTTTGTAATGCTTGCACGCTGCTGTATGAACATGTTATATAGAGGAACTCTATACCATAGCGAATATGAAACAGTTAGATAACTAATGAAAGTGATCTTATCCCTCTCCACTGTCTTTTACTATTTAAACCGTAATTTAGATTAACAGGATGTATAGCAGTCCTAAACAGGGACATAACTTATACCCCATTGTTGTACAGTACATAACTTCTGACGTAGAGCTACGATTGAAAATCCGTCTGGTGAGTTAGAAACCTAATTGATAAACCTAAATTTTGTTCAACTAACAGGGTGAAAATTGTGTTGCGAAATGGACATTCAGTTCAGGAACTGAATTTCCAGCAGCGAGCACTTAAAATGAAACGGCTGTAACTTGCAAACCCGAAATTCAATTGTCCTGAAATTAATTTTGTTGAACTTCCTACTGAGTTTACTTGCTACCGCCTTTGTATCGTTTTACTGAATTTTGAATGTATGATTTAAGGCAATTTTTATAAGTTCATAAGATGCATGATAGCTCGTATTACTCATGATCTGTTTAACTGCATAAATGCATATATTTTACCCGACTGTCATACTTCTAGTGATAATGCGCGTTATTATTCAGAGCATAGTGCATTGTCGTGCATGAGTGGTATCGGTTTAGGAGTGTCAAGTACGCCAGTGAAAAGTGAATGATTCGTGACAGTGAACAGTGACTAAAACCGTGTTAATGGTGCGTACTTGTACACGACTAGACCATACTCATAAATAGTGTAAAACTGGGTAAAAGGGGGAAATCGAAGTGGAAAGGGAATTGTATTTAGCGAGGACAGTGATTTAGAGGATGATCATTCGAACAACGACTCTTATATATATTAGGTTGGGCCTAGCGGTCCGGCTGACAGGGTTATGTCCTGGGCGATGGTGGGCCGTTGTCTCGGGTATGTACGAGACCCTCGTTAAACATGATTCTTCTTTCCACAACTCGATTTCAAAGATGACTTAGAGACTGATGGGGACACAGATTATACATTGCATCAGTTAGTGACATATTGACTACCTGCATTTTACCTCCACCATTATTACTTTTTTTTTCTTGTTTCTTGTTACTATTATAATATTGCTATTATGTCGCTCTGACGACTTGAGTATGCATGCTCAGACCTTGAGAAAGAACCAGTATAGGAGTCAGACCTGCCCTTCAAGCTTACGGAGATTTAGACGGGAGTACCTCATTTACCTTTACTGCTTTCCCTAAAGAAACCTTGTATTCGCACTCGGTTAGTAGTTTTTTTCCTTGTTTTGTTGTAAATTATGAACAATGAAAGTTGATGTAATAATTAGTGATGTATTTCCTTTACTTATGTGCTTTGTTTACTGATTACCATGTAATGCTAGAAGCCGAAGTGTGACTACGGCGGGATTATTCCTTGACCGTAGGAGCATGGCTGGCCTAGTCATCCCTCGTATTCCATATTTTGGGAAGCGGAGCATGACACTTTTTTGCGGCGGTTCCGCCGCCGTTTAGGTGGTTCACTATTCCAAATTTCTGTGGCACACTCTCTGTTCTCTACTCTCCTCTCCGATCTTGTCCAATAACACTTTTCTGCAGGATTCTTTGCAAAATTCACAGCGCTGCTAGAAGAAAAATTTGTTGCGTGTTTTGATCTTGGTTGTTTGCATATTTTAATACGGAAATTAAGGGGCACGACCGAATTCAGATTAGGTGGGGAGTTCATTACCCTTCCTATGCCCCAGAAATCATAAAACTTGCATCCGCATCACCCTCATTAATTAAAAAACATCTAGACAAGACTTTAAGGACCGTCGCGCTCACTTAGAACAGAAGGAGGTTGTGGGTAATCTACTGTTTATCCGTATTTCTTTTGTGGTGTCTAAGGCAAGTGTGTTTAAGGCAAGTAGTTACTTAATTAGGCCCGCTACTTACGTAGCGGAGAACCTCCTACTTACCTGACACTTACAAGGCCACAGAAGAGGTAAAGAGACAGTAAAGGATGTATCCTGCAATTTGTCTTCTGGAAGTCTAGGAGCGTTCTAGAGACTTGACCTAGGTGACCATTAGATCTAGGGTTGCTTGTGCATTTTTTGTGATTTGATTTTTCAAAATCCGTATTTTTTCAAAACAAATACCAACCAACTTTTCCTCTAATTATCACCAACGCTGCCACTTGTGCTACAACCGTTTAGCACATGTTAGGTTGGACACGGGATTCTATTTCCCGTCTTGTCCGCGTTTCTTTTATCGACCCCAAAATTGGTAATTCTTCGTCTTCTTTTCCACCACCCACCACGACCGCGATGGATGGATATCCATCGAACTTTAACACCACTATGCCGCTGCCCGCAGGTGTGCAGAATCCTCCTCGCATCTCTCTCTAAGAGAGATGCTACCCTATCAGAGGTCCCCTTCCCACATGTCTTTCTATTCCGCCAGCCAATGGTGACAATTTCGAAATTAAACCTTACTTCATCAAACTTTTACCCAAATTTCACGGGCTCGAGTCTGAAGACACATACGTTTTTATCACCAAATTCGAAAACGTATGTGCTTTGATGGGTAATTCACAACTGTCTATGGATGCTATGCGTTTACGTCTTCTCCCATTCACTTTGTGCGATTTAGCCGAGAAGTGGCTGTACAACACAACCGCACATTCTATTTCAACATGGGACGAGTTCGTTGCAGCATTCCTGAAGAAATTTTATCCCAATCATTAGACCTCCCGTGTTCGGAGCGAAATCTTCAAATTTACCCAACTTCCCAATGAATCATTTTAGAAATACTTTGAACGGTTCAAGAATCTTCTTTTACAATGCCCTCATCACGGAATCCCTAGATGAGATCTGTGTCGAATTATCTATGAGGGTATTGATCTCACGACAAAACAGATACTTGAAATCATGTGTCATTGTCAATTCCTGTCTAAAGATGATGGTGAAGTTTGGAAATACCTCGAAGATCTTGCTCAAAACACTTTACAATGGGAAAGTGTTAGTCAACCATTGTCTGGGGAAGGTATCAATCAGCTCGATATTTCCGTCACAATGAGAGCCGAAATGGCTGCAATACAAAGGACGCTCGAAGCTATAGAAAACAAAATCTCTTCAGCCTCCCTAAACCAATACACACTTCCCAAAACCGTTTGTGGTTGTTGTTCCAACCCATCACATTTGACGGAAGAATGTCATTTGAATGTACCGTTTCAAGGTCACACTAATGCTGCATTTCAGCAACAACCTAGAAACGATTCTTCTTCTTCCACATATAACCAAGGTTGGAGGAAGTATCCTGATTTTGTTTAGATCCAACACCAAACTCAATACACGGATCCAAACCAGAATAAATTTCAATGGGTCCCTCCATAACAACAACCACCACAACCGAGTCAACACCCCTTTCAACCGCAACCTTTACAAAACTCGGTCAACAACTTTAATCCTTCTTCCGCCGATACCAATAAACCTTCTGCACTCGACTTGTTCATTACACAGTCCATGCAAACGAATGAAATTTTAACATCTTCTATCCAGACGTTAGTGCAAAACACTGTCTCCCACGGTGAGAGTATCAAATTGATAGAAGCACAAATTGCACAATTGACTGCAGCAATGAGTGCTAGAGAGAAAGGGAATCTTCCAGCTCAACCCCTACCTGATCCTGGGTGCTCACAGTATCATGTGAATGCACTTACCACGTTGAGATCTGGAAGAGTGCTGGATAACCATGCGGGTGAATAAATTGAAACTGATAATGAGGAACCAATTGAAACCCCGGCTTCCACTTTCACTTCCACTCCCACTTCTACTCCTTGTCCTATTTCGTCTAGTTTACCTTTTCTTCTGAGTCTATTCTCCGTTTTCCCCAAGGCTCGAACCCACCACCCACTTCATCCTTCCCACCCCCACAAAATTCTCTACAGATGTTGGACCCAACTCTATTGATAAAGCTCCATTTCTAAACAGATTGAGGGCCAACAAACCTAATGCACAAATGGAGAAGATTGCGGACATGTTTAAGCAAGTCAACATAAATATCACTCACCTATATGCTATACAACAAGTTCCAGCTTATGCGAAAATCCTTAAGAACTTGTGCACTAGGAAGAGGAAGACTCAAGTGCCAAAAAAGGTTTTCATGTCGAGTAATGTAAGCAGAGCTTTTATACAGCAATTACCCAAGAAACGTAAGGACCCTGGCTGTCCTACAATCTCTATTTCTATTGGGGGTAAAAATATCAATCGTGTTTTACTCGATTTGGGCGCTAGTGTTAACTTGCTTCCATATTCTATGTATGAGCAATTGGGTATCGGAGAACTAAAAACCATCGCAATGCACTTTACAGATGGCAAATCGATCTATCACCAAACCAAGGGGTATTTTAAAGGATGAGTTGATAAAAGTCGGGGAATTTATATTCCCTGTGGACTTTATTGTTCTAGATACACAGCCTGTAGCAAACCCACGGAACCAAATTCCGGTGATTCTATATCGACCTTTTCTTGCGACTTCCAATGCTGTAATCAATTGTCGAAACGGTTCAATGATCCTATCCTTCGGGAATAGGTCAATTGAACTTAACATTTACAAGTTGGGAAGTCAAGCTTCTGAACCCTATGCTCATGTATGTTCTGTCGAATTAATGGATGTCGGCAGCAGTGAACTTGAACAGCTTCACGATACCGATCTAGACTCTTTTCATACGTTGTTGTTTGACCCAAAGATGTATTATACACATGCAGACCCTTCTTTTGAGTTATCCGGGTCAACATCTAAGGTTTATTCTGAACCTTTCATGGAGTCTGAGTATCATCCCATTCTTTCCAATGACATTATTCTTCGGGATATCAATGAAATGTTCGCTGATGAACTTGCATTTTTAGCAAACACGGGTGTTGAGATGAATCATCTCCAAAATAAAGAAATTGAACCTCCACCCCTTCTTCTTGACAATCACGAGAATGCGAATAATCCATCATCAACATCACGGTGTCGTCTCTCTAATTTAAGACACAAATCCATTCCATCCCACCTCTTATTTCTTCCCCACTTTTTCCTGGCTCTATACAACATGTTCTTCCACCAACCGGTGCACTACACTGATAAAATCTTCGAATGGTTAGTGCTGACATTCGTTCTTTGTAAGGCTTTGCATTGACCAATAACTTTACCCCCTCTTAAAATGCTTAAAATTGTTTAACTCAAGTTTGGGGGGTATTTTTGGCTCTTGAAAATAAAATTTGTACACGAAATTGTGAGCCAAAAGTGAGTTTGGGGGAGATTTTCACAATCATATTTCATGTCCCACTTAATAAATTTTTCCTCCCAAGTTTACAGGTTTTTGAGATTTAACGGATGGCAACAATGAGGATACTGTTGTAAACAAGTTTAGGGAAGGTTTGTGCTTATTTACGCATCACTTTGCATCACACTTTGCATAAGCACAAAACATATAATAAAAAAAATGTGTACATAAATAAGATAATAAAAGATTAGAAAGTGAAAAATTATATCTAAAAGATTGGAAAATTTTAAGAAAACCATGGAAATTAGAAGTTTTCTTAAACGAACTAGTAATAAGCAGTTATGAGCCATTGTCCCAAGGGTTAGTAAGATGAAGGAAGTCACTAATTTGAGGATAAAAATAATTCTGAAAAATAGTTCCTATTCTGGAAGCCAAACATTTGAATGTTGATACCCTACTATACGCACTTACACACGTCTTGAAACTCAGGATAGTAGAGGATACTTTGAAATGCTCTTGTCTAAAAGCCGAAGTATGAAGGAAATTATAAATGGAGTATAAAAGATAAAATGGTGTAGAAAAATAAACACTGATTTTGTAATCACCAAGGCAGCATAAAAAAATATAGCGAGGGTGCTTCATCACCTAGTGCCTTAGACCAACTGGTTTGGGAGTCACTGCTAAGCCATAGGTGTTGCAAGACGAGAAAAATACTAATTACGCCTAATAAGTAAGCACATGAGTAATCGGTCGGTTAGTACCTCAAGAAGTATTAACGGCCGCATGAAAAATTATAACAACCGAGTTCATTTATACCAATTCCAGTTCCCGTATTTACTTATCTGTGGTATTTTCTTGATTTAACGGGTTTTGGGTGCGAATGGTATTTTTACATTTTTTAAATTGCATTCGACCCGACCCGCTTGCTTGAACCTGTTTGATTCACATTTATAGATTACCCTGACTTGCTACATAGACACGTGCATCTTATGTATACTGCATACTGGCATTTTACTTGGCATTGCATCTGTTGCATATAACAATTTAAATCACGTAAAATAATTTAAAAATACATATTGTGGCCTGGTTGATACCCCTAACCCTGTGGTAGCGTCCTTGCATCGTGTTCTCGTCCCGTTCAGTGAAACGGACGTGGTTGGACGGCTACACGCACGTACGTGCGTCCGTTCTTGGGGGTATGCTTTTCTGTTACAAAATCCTTCATTCTAAATTTTGGAACTTGCCTATAATTTTCATGTTTCAAATTCAAAATTTTGGACCCAATCTGGGCGCATTTCTGAATTGTTTTGTATCCCACCAATTCAAATTATTAAATATTTTTTAATTTCGTCTGATCAATTTCACTGCTTTGGCAACTGTTGAAATATTCTTTGATGGATATATCTTTCCTCTATTTTTTCCAGCCAATGGGATGTCTTTCTGATTTATTGAAAATCTTTTTTCCTATATTTTACAGTTACTGAAATGCCTCTGGGAAATACTTAAAATCTTTACTAAATTTTTCAAACAGTTTCATCTAGCCAATCACATTACTCAAATTCTTCTGGTGGTCCCCACGCGCATTCTCTCATTCTCTCTCTCCCTTTCCCTTTCTCTCTCCTGTCCCTTCTCCTTCTCTTTCTTTCTTTTCCTTCCTTCACCCTCTAGAAAACAATTCTCTCTCTCCTTTTCTTTCTCTCTCCTCTCGCTTCTCTCTTACTCTCTCCTCTCGCGTCTCTCTCTCACTCCTCTCGCGGCGAGAAAGGATCCCGTCACCGCTGCCTCCCCTATCGTTACCTCCCTTCCGTCCCTCCTTCTTCGTCTCCCTCATTTAAACCCCGAGCACGAGAACCCTAGCCGCCTCTTGCTTTCTTGACCTTTCCTCGATCTCGTCACCACCTCTATCCCATCTCCTCCTCCTCGTCGTCGTCGCCATCTTCTTCTGCTTTCTCCTTTCCCCTAGCCTGCACCTCACAGAACCCCACTACGGCCAGAACCCAACACCATACTCACCTCCATAGCCGTCGATCACATCGCCATCGCCAACACCTCCTTCTCTCCTTATCTCTATCTTCTTCTTCTTCTTCTTCTCTTCTCCTCATCCTCTCTCTTCTCTCCCATCATCGAAACCCCCCTGCACACCCGACCTCCTATACCCACCGCGACGAGAACCCATCACCCTGCACACCACGTCGCTGGCAATCCCTCAACCCCCGACGTCTTTACCTCCACCTCCTTAACTCTCCCTTCTCGCCACCCTACACTAGCATCCCCGAGGAGCCTGCAACCCTAGAACTCGAGCACCCTTTGCACTCTCCTGCACTTTTCCAGCAAATCCCATCGCCGGTGACCTGTGAATCGTCATCAATCCATCCCGCTATCGCCTCCTCTGTCCCTATCCTGAGTCATACCAACCCAGTGCAACCATCATCTCTCCTTTCTTCCTTTCTTCTCCTTTCTCTTTCGCTTTCTACTTCTTGTTCCCGTTTTCCCGACCATCCGCCGGAGCCGTGCCGTTGCCGACGACCAGTGAACCACCCCATCCAGCGTGGTCGTGCTTTGCCCTTTCTGGACCCGTTCAATGCGCGCGTGTAATTTTGCGACGTTTATTCGACGTCGAGATCTTGTGTTGCATCGTGCTCCGTTGTCGTTCCGCACGCATATTCATCATTTTCGAGGCAAGTGAAACTTGCTACATGCTATTAAAATTATTATATAGGCTATTTGAATTACTATATCCCCATTTGAGTGCACATTAAACATGTAGTTTACATTTAATACCATGAGTTCCATTTAATGTCCCGTTATATCATTTTAGATTCATAACTCGAACATATCAGGTTGCATCTAGTTCTATTATACATAGTACCCATGTTCATATTTAAATCTTTTAACCATTATGTGCGTAGCCCACAGTACCCATTTTATACCTTATACCTGTCGGACGACCGTTCGCGTACTTATAACCTGATTTATAGTCCATCGCATCTTTATATTATTAGAATATTTTAACCTGATTCTAATATCCATATTGTTATACTGTAGTTAAGTAATGTTGCAACTACTCCTTAAACCAAACTGATAACCGTACAACTAAGTAGTTTAATCTGCACCTATTGCTATCATGTTACTGTGCCTGTTTATTGTTCTGATAGTGCCATGCTTGTTTATTCATAACCATACTTATGCTAGTTGATTGTGAGCACCCACATGATATCTTGTACACCCTGACATGACTTGTTACACCTATTACTCGACCTGACATGGTACTGTACACTCTTTACATGACATGACATTTAAATACACTACTCGACCTGACCTGATGTACCATAGCTTTACCTGTTACCTGATCTTGTGTCTAATGCTAACAAACCTGACATGTAGTCCTTACGGACCGTTCCTGTTGTCTATCCAGACAAACCTGCACCTACCTGATCCTGTGTTGGCATTAGTTCTTGATTACTGAATACCTAACTTGACATACATAACTTAGGGGTATGGGGAAATCAATGATGAAATCAATGATGAAATCCTGACTTGTAACTCGACAGTTGCTTTCTTTTACTGATCAGTTTTTGAGGCTAGGCCCGCCTCGTGACGATGCTGCTGACATCGTTGGTCTGTACCCTTTTCCTTTTAGTGCCTAGCGGCACGTCTCGGTTTCAGCCCGAGAGTCTGAGACCGTGGTCCCGGGCATCCACAGGATACTATTGAGTTATATCGATGATTCATCAAATTGATTTCAAAGACTTGAGAGTAGATAACCAACATACCAGTTTATTTTACTCACTGCACGATACCTTTCACTGCCCTGATTTAGCTTGCTTTACATCTGCTTTACTATTTATGATTATACTTGCATGTCTTGCTACCCTGTTTACATATTGTTGCTTGATGTTATGACGCGCCGACGTCTGGGTTTTGCATGGCCCATATCCTTCTACCATGTTGCAGACTGATAAAGAGTATTGCTGCTGTTAGACCGAGCGGTAAATTTCCTGTCGGTATGTAGTTTTACTTTCCAGGTGTTTCATTTATTATACCTTTTGCTTCCGCATATCATTATTTCTTGACTCATTCATTCTGGCTCATGGACATGTACTAGATAGTTTAGTTTACTTTCCTGTTCTTGATATCGCTACAGCCGTAATGTGATTGTGGAGGGATTTTTCCTATCCACAGGTAGCATGGTTGGTTATGTCACGTGCCCATTTGAGCGTACTCTGGGAAGCGGGGCGTGACATGGTTCTTTTGGTATCAGAGCCATAGGATATAAGTTAATCGGGTTTGATTCTTTTGTAGTTGGGTATTGGACCCAATACACGAATCAGAATACTCGTGATTAGGAACATGTCCTGCCACTTTATTAACATGATTCTTGAATCATATCTTTCTCTTGATCCTTGTCTTGACGATATGCAAACGACTCTGCATCTCGGCTTGAGACCTTTTAGTTCTCTATTGTTTCTCCCTGTTCTTTGATTCTGATACTAGGATTTGGGTGACTTGAGTGGAGTTATGTAATTGTACCCATGAACTACAGCATGGTTACAATGCGGTACTCTATTTAAGTGACTTGGAGTCCTGGTCTTGATTCACTTCCTTGTTCCATGATCGTTGTACTACTTATTTCTCTCGGTTTCATTGCTTACCAGTTATTGTTTCATCGCCAGCTTGAATCATGTTTACCGTGGTTAACCCTCTTTAGTATCTTGACTTCGGATGAAGTCATCTTGGTATCTTACTTGTTCTTGTTTTTCCCCGCATTAGGATTATTCAATCCTGGTGCATCCCTTGGAGGTTGTCGTCTTGAGAATGGATTTTCGCGGCACTTTCCACACTTATATTGATGGTAAGGAAAGGAAAGTGAATCTCCAGATTCCCGGACATCCAAAGTTTGTTTTGCTGGAGGAAGCAGTTCTGTCGGGCCAGTCGAGTTAGGGCTAGGCCGACAAACAAGGTCCTTTCGTCAATGGCAGTAGATGAGGAAGAAGCGCCGGCTATATTTGAGAGTTTAATGGACGTGTTTGAAGACATATCAGGTTTACCGCCGAAGCGAGACGTGGAGTTCGCAATTGAACTTGTTCCTGGTGCAGCGCCAATCTCAAAGGCGTATTACCCGATGGCACCAGTGGAGTTGGAAGAAGTCAGGGAGCAAGTTGCTGAATTACTTGAGAAGGGTTGGTTTCGCCGCAGCAACTTAACTTGGGAAGCTCCAGTTCTTCTAGTAAAGAAGAAAGATGGCACAGGGAAAATGTGCGTTGATTATCGAGAATTAAACCGGGTGACGATTATGAACAAGTACCCGATCCCTTGCATTGGCGAAGGGTTTGAGCAGCTTAGTGGCGCGAGGGTATTCTCGAAGCTGGATTTACGATTCGGATATTATCAGGTCCGAGTTAAATCAGAAGATAGTTGCAAGACTGCGTTCCGAACTCAGTATGGACATTACGAGTATTAGTGATGCCCTTCGGAGTAACGAATACACCGGCAATATTTATGGACTTGATGAACTGAATCTTTTCACCATTCTTGGACCAGTTTTTAGTAGTGGTCACTGAAGATATTCTGGTATACTCGAGGGGTATTGTAGGACTTGCGACATACTTGAAAATCGCACTGCAGACATTGATACAAGACAGGTTGTATGCAGAGATGAGCAAGTGCGAGTTTGGCTTGAAGAAGTAAAGTTTTGGGGGAATATCGTAGCTTGAGATGGAATCACAGTTTACCCAGGGAAGATTGCAGCAGTTCAAGACTGACCGATTCCAAAGAACGTTGTGAAGATCAGAAGTTTTCTTGAACTTGCAGGATACATAGAAGGTTGGTGGAAAATTTTGCCCGAGCTTACGAGCAAGGAAGTACCATTGATGTGGACGGATAAGTGTGTGTCAGCCCTTGAGGCATTGAGGCAAGGATGGATAACCGCTCTTGTTTTTTGACCATACCAGATGGTTCCGGAGAATTGGTGTTTCATAGCAACGCATTTGGGAAAAGGATTTGGATGTGTTCGATGCAGCATGGGAAGGTTGTAACTTACGCGTCGAGACGGCTGAAGACCCATGAGAGGAATTACCCAACTTATGAATTGGAAGCTAGCAGCTGTGATTTTCGCTTTGAAGACTTCGAGACACTACTTTTGGGCGAAAGGGGTCGAAGTATTCACCGATCACAGAAGCCCAAAGTATGTGTTCACACAGAAAGAGCTTAACATGAGGCAGCGAAGGTGGAGGATGCTGATGGCTGACGACGATCTTGATCTCAAGTACCATCCGAGGAAGTTAAGGTTGTGCCGGATGCGCTTAGTCAGTTACCAGCAATTCGGATGTTGACTGCACAAAGGGGAACTTATCGAAGACTTTGGAAGATTCAATTTGGAGGGTGTGCTACCGCATTATTGGGGACAGTTGATGCAGCAGCAAGTACAGTCGTCGTTGATCGAGAATTTTTTTTAAAGAACAACGAAATTGCAGGACCCAAGATTTCAGAAGTTTCGAGAACAGGTTGAAGCTAGACTTTGAACGGACTTATTGGTTCATGAAGATGGTTCGTTACGGTATGGTAGCCGTTTGTGTGTGCCAAAGGGGGATATTCGTGAAGAACTTATGAAGGAGGCTCACAGTTCCGCGTATTCCATACATCTAGGAGGCACGAAGTTGTACCGAGATTTACGGCAGCATTTCTGGTGGGAAGGCATGAAATGGGAGATTGCTTGCTTTGTGGCAAGGTGCTTGGTGTCAGCAAGTTAAGGCTGAATATCAAAGTGTTGCTGGTTTATTGCAACCACTTCCGATTTCTCAGTGGAATTGAGAGCATATAACCATGGATTTCGTGACAGCTCTACCGCGGAGTCCAAAAGGCAACAATGCAGTTGGGTGATTGATGATGTTTGGCCAAGGCAGCTCGTTTCATTCCTTTCGGGTGGGTCAATCAACAAAAACTTTGGCAGAACGGTACATGCTGGAGATTGTAAGATTGCAAGGAGTACCAGTGAATATCATGTCCGACCGTGACACTCGGTTCTTATCACATTTCTGGAGGAGCTTACAAGGAAGTTTGGGGACTCGATTGAAGTTTAGCATAGCTTATCACCCTCAAACAGATGGCCAGTCGGAGAGAACGATCCAAACTCTTGAAGATATGTTGAGAGCTTGCAAGTTGGACTTCAAGGGTTCATATGAGGATCATCTACATTGGGTGGAGTTTCTTACAGCAACAGTTTCCAAGCAACTATTCAGAGGGTTCCATTCGAACCTTTATATGGTCGCAAGTGTCGTTCCCCTGTTGGTGAACGAAAATTGTTGGGACCAGTTTTGGTTGTGTAAACAGTTAAGAAGGTTAGCACTATCCGGAATTATATGAAGGCAGCACCAGACCGACAAAAGAGTTGAGCAGATACATCGAGAAGACCTCTAGAGTTCGCCGTTGGTGATTTGGTATATTTTTTTTGAAGATATCATCGACTAGAGGGGTGATTCGTTTCGGAAGCTGAGGAAAGCTTAGTCCTCGATTCGTTGGACCTTTGAGATTTTGGAGCGTGTTGGAGAAGTAGCCTATCGATTGGCGTTACCGCAATTCTTGGCGAACGTTCATAACGTGTTTCACGTATCTTAACTCCGTAAATATGTTCAAGATGAAACACACATGCTGGATCTTTCGGAGCTGACTGTACGAGAAGATTTGACTTTTAAGGAGCGACCGATATCGATTGTGGATCGAAGGGGAAAAGGTTCTTAAGAACAAGGTTATCCTTCTTGTACTTGTTTCTTGGGGAAATCGCTCGCATGGAGAATCAACCTCGAAATGAGAAGATGAAATCCGGCTGAAGTTTCCACAGCTATTCTTGTAGTTTCTTGATTGTTCATCCTTTCTTATTCTTGGAATTTCGAGGACGAAATTCTTTTGTAGTTGGGTATAATGTAACAACCGAGTTTATTTATACCAATTCCAGTTCCCGTATTTACTTATCTATGGTATTTTCTTGATTTAACGGGTTTTGGGTGCGAATGGTATATTTACATTTTTTACATTGCATTCGATCCGACCTGCTTGCTTGAACCTATTTGATTCACATTTATAAATTACCCTGACTTGCTACATAGACACGTGCATCTCATGTATACTGCATACCGGAATTTTACCTGGCATTGCATCTGTTGCATATAACAATTTAAATCACGTAAAATAAATTAAAAATACATGTTGTGGCCTGCTTGATACCCCTAACCCTGTGGTAGCGTCCTTGCATCGTGTTCTCGTCCCGTTCAGTGAAACGGACGTGGTTGGACGACTACGCACACGTACGTGCGTCCGTTCTTGGGGGTATGCTTTTCTGTTACAAAATCCTTCATTCTAAATTTTGGAACTTGCCTATAATTTTCATGTTTCAAATTCAAAATTTTGGATCCAATCTGGGTGCATTTCTGAATTGTTTTGTGTCCCGCCAAATTCAAATTATTAAATATTTTTTAATTTCGTCTGATCAATTTCACTGCTTTGGCAACTGTTGAAATATTCTTTGATGGATATATCTTTCCTCTATTTTTTCCAGCCAATGGGATGTCTTTCTGATTTATTGAAAATCTTTTTTCCTATATTTTACAGCTACTGAAATGGCTCTGGGAAATACTTAAAATCTTTACTAAATTTTTCCTATAGTTTCACCTAGCCAATCACATTACTCAAATTCTTCTGGTGGTCCCCACGCGCCTTCTCTCATTCTCTCTCCCTTTCCCTTTCTCTCTCCTGACCTTTCTCCTTCTCTTTCTTTCTTTTCCTTCCTTCACCCGCTAGCAAACAATTCTCTCTCTCCTCTTCTTTCTCTCTCCTCTCTCGTCTCTCTCTCACCCCTCTCGTGGCGAGAAAGGATCCTGTCACTGCTGCCTCCCCTATCGTTACCTCCCTTCTATCCCTCCTTCTTCGTCTCCCTCATTTAAACCCCGAGCACGAGAACCCTAGCCGCCTCTTGCTTCCTCGACCTTTCCTCGATCTCATCACCACCTCCATCCCATCTCCTCGTCGTCTTCGTCGCCATCTTCTTCTTCTTTCTCCTTTCCTCTAGCCTGCACCTCACAGAACCCCACTGCGGCCAGAACCCAACACCATACTCACCTCCATCGCCGCCGATCACATCGTCATCGCCAACACCTCCTTCTCTCCTTATCTCTATCATCTTCTTCTTCTTCTCTTCTCCTCATCCTCTCTCATCTCTCCCATCATCGAAACCCCCCTGTACACCCGACCTCATGCACCCACCGCGACGAGAACCCATCACCCTGCACACCTCGTCGCCGGCAATCCCTCAACCCCCGACGTCTTCACCTCCACCTCCTCAACTCTCCTTTCTCGCCACCCTACACTAGCATCCCCGAGGAGCCTTCAACCCTAGAACCCGAGCACCCTTTGCACTCTCCTGCACTTCGCCGGCAAATCCCATCGCCAATGACCTGCGACTCGTCATCAATCCATCCCGCACTCGCCTCCTCTGTCCCTATCCTGAGTCATACCAACCCAGTGCAACCATCATCTCTCCTTTCTTCCTTTCTTCTCCTTTCTCTTTCGCTTTCTACTTCTTGTTCCCGTTTTCCCGACCACCCGCCGGAGCCGTGCCATTGCCGACGACCAGTGAACCACCCCATCCAGCGTAGTCGTGCTTTGCCCTTCTTGTACTCGTTCTGTGCGCGCGTGTGGTTTTGCGACGTTTATCCGACGTCGAGATCTTGTGTTGCATCGTGCTCCGTTGTCGTTCCGCTCGCATATTCATCGTTCCCGAGGCAAGTGAAACTTGCTACATGCTATTAAAATTAATATATAGGCTATTTGAATTACTATATCCTCATTTGAGTGCACATTAAACCTGTAGTTTACATTTAATACCATGAGTTCCATTTAACGTCCCGTTATATCATTTTAGATTCATAACTCGAACATATCAGGTGTTCCCCTCCGAAAGACGGCGACGACGCGAGGACGTCTAGGCCTGTGATTCGGGGTAGATGCTATATGGTTTTATCCGTCTACCTCTCCGAAGATGCCAAGTTGATTTATGGCATCGTATATCAGAGGTTTAGACGGATGCGGCCGATGTAGCAGACTTCGTCAGATTCACCCTCGCTTGAGGGGTTTTTGATTGTGGGGACGCTCTTCCCTGCAGGCGCAAGCCCCTGCAGTTAATTACGCTACCGCATCGCGGTAGCCACTTTCTCATTCTCCAGAATTTCACTTCGTGTCGTGTGTGTTTGTTTTGTTTGTGGTTTCCCGTGGATTGTATACGGAGACTGAGTAATGCCGTCGCCCATAGGGCGTGGATTAGTCCAAATCCGTATTTACATAGATTTGGGTTTGGTGTTTTTAGTTTAAGGATATGTTAGCCGTATTGAGGCCAAGATCAACTTAAACGTTCGTTAAGGATACGTTGGTCCTGTTTGAGACTAAGATCAACTTAACGTGGTGATCCATTTATTATATGGCCGTCAGGACTCATCACCTCTCTGACGTCGTTGAAGAATTACAACGATAGGTGTCAGAGGAGTTCATAGATGTACCCTTGAACCAAAGTTGATTTGGAGTTTTATAGTCCATTTGAATGTTTAAGGATACGTTAGCCGTGTTTGGGGCTAAGATCAACTTAAACGGGACCGTTTAGATCCGGTAAAAGAGCATTTGGAGGCTCTATTGTTCCAATTTAGGGACGTGGTGGTCCATGTTCCAGTTTAGGGACGTGGTGGTCTATCACCAGTTTAAGGACGTGGTGGTCCATCATTAGTTTTAGGACGTTTCGGTCCATCGCCAGTTTAGGGACGTGGTGGTCCATTATTAGTTTAAGGACGTTTCGGTCCGATATTAGTTTAAGGACATTTCGGTCCAATATTAGTTTAAGGACGTTTCGGTCCGATATTAGTTTAAGGACGTTTCGGTCCACGAGTTTAAGGACCCCGTAGTCCATATACGTATGTGGTCGTCGGGACCCGTCACTTCTCTGACGTCATTGAAGGATTACAACGACAGGTGTCAGAGGAGTTCGGAGATGTACCCTCGAACCGGAGGTAAATTGATTTAAGAGAGCAATCTTGCTCAATCAATTTAATTTGAGGACTTACGGCCAAAATTGGGCTAAGTCCAGTTGAAAATGTTCAACATTTTATTTGCTTTTGCATTGCATTTATTTTTATTTTTATTTAGGCTCTACCGATAAAGGATGCAGAGCATCAATCTGTTTTGGGCTCTGCCCATTTATGAATGATGCAGAGCATCAATTTTACTTGGGCTCTGCCCTTCTTATTGCTTTGCAATTTATTTTGGCCTGCTAGGTCTTTTTGACTTGGGCCTGGCCCTTTACCAAAAGAAATGCATTGCATTTTTCAGGCGCTTTGCGCTAATCAAAGAGATGATGATGACACGTATCATGCAGCGCAGTGCGCAGTGCGTTACGCTAGTGCGCTACGCTTGCTCTACTGACACGTGTCGCGCTCTGGTGAGTTGCGCCAATTTCAGAGAGCAAAACTCTATTTCAAAAGCGCATAGCGCAAATGGTTCAGATGCTGACACGTGGCGCTCTCTGGTGGTTTGCGCCAGCCCAAGAGCGCAACGGTACAGATTTATAAGTGCAAAGCACTATTAATTTGAGAATCTTTTAGATTCAAGAACCAATGGTTCATAAAAGAAGTGCAAAGCACTATTTGTTTTCTTCGATCTAATGAGAGTCAAAGAAAACAAGTATTTCTTGTTTTTCTTATTTAAAGAACCAGTGGTTCATAAGAAGTGCAAAGCACTGTTTTTGTTTTTTATTAAAGATCATTGATCTTGTTTTTAGATCAATGATCTATCAGAAGAAGTTCTTCTATCTAAAAGGTCTTTTTTACCTTTCTTTTTTTTTCTTTCTTTTTTTTTTGGAATTTCTTCAGAGTTTTCTCTGCTTGAAATTTTTGATTTCTCACAGAATATTGATATTTTTGAATTGAGGTCTAGGGTCCTTTTTATAGTGCCCATATATTTGTTAAATTTGTTAAATTGATCTTTCTCTGAGTGATTTGGGGAATTTTCCCTACCGTTGGATCTTTGATCCAAGGGCTTCTGTTTTACAGAAGAAAATCTTCTTGTTTTAACAAGAACGGAAAGATTTCTTTAAAATCTTAATTCTGTTTGGCGCAAATGCCCCAGCGCGTGACACGTGTCAAGCAGCGCACAACGCAGCGCGACTGCGCTGACACGTGTCGCGCAGCGCAGCGCTTGCGCAACTGAAGCGTTGCTTCCTTTGATTTTGCTTTAAACAGAGCTTTGCTCTGATTGGGTGCGCTGCCTTGGGCGCTGCGCTGATGCATCTGCTCCTGACACGTGGCGCGTTGCGCGCAGCGCAAAGAATCTGAAGCGTTGCTTCATTTACTAAAGTTTAAATTTTCAAATTAGAGCTTTGCTCTGATTGGGGGAAGATGAAGCGTTGCTTCAACTTCTGCCTTGGAATTTGAACAAAGCTTTGCTCTGATTAGGGTAAACAAATGCCCCCCCACCGTTGCGCTTATGTGGCCCCAAACACAAGCGCAACGGTGGCAGACTTCCAACTGTTGCGGCAACTTTTGGAAGTTGAAAGGGCACTTGATGCCTATAAATAGGACCTTTGGTCCTGCACAGATGATTATCATCTTTAAAATTTTCATTTTCAAAAACTTCAGAGCTTTGCTCTTGCCTTCAAGAACTCCTCGAGTTATATTTTCCTAAACAGAAACTATTTAAGTAAGAATTAGTCTTGAATTAAATCAATCTTAATTAATAGAGCTTTGCTCTCATAGATCTTTGATCTAAAGAAAATCCTTTTGGGGTTTTACCAAATAGAGCCTTGCTCTCAGGAATCTGTTTCAGGGTTTCTCAACCCATGAACAGAACCTTGCATCTTTGGCAAAACATAGACCTCTTTGATCTAAAAGAAAGATGAACTCTTAAGAGTTTGAATAATGAAAATTAAAAATGGAGTTTTGTATTTAATGGATCATATCATCTTTTAATAGTAACGATCTCAGAGTTCTCGGGGGATTTCTTTAAATTCCCTTTATTAAGGTTTTGGTAGTCACTCCTGTTTGCAGAGCATTGCTCTCGAGAAGTTTAACTCTCTGTGTATTTTTTATCGCTAATCTTCCTGTGATGTTTCCTCCAGGCATAATGGCGGTGCGTCTATACAGTTTGCACGAGTTCATCACCTACGAGGATATCCGCGCACAGGGCCATCATCAGAACCAGGAGTTTACGGATGCCCAGTGTGCGGAGGTCATGGGTCGTCTGAATGCACGTCTTGGTTGGTTGCTCCCCCACCGCTCTGCTCTCTTGAAAGTCGTGTTGGGAGCGATTTGGAGGGCACTCCCGGGGTTCCATGAGGCCCTACCGCTCAATGCGCTGGATGATACCGAAGACAAGGTGCATTCAGTGTACCTGTCGGGGCTGATCTCGAAGAAACGATGAGATAGCCTCATCGACATTCTGCATCAAATTTTCCAGCAGACGACGATAGTTGCTGCTTACCGAAGACCGGGTTGACTTGCCGAGGATCTTGACACACAGGAGCGCGAGAGGTTGCGCACGAGAATAATTCGAAAGGCCAGAAGAACTCTGAATGGCCTTACTTTTGAATTCCTCAATCCGTGCCCTGGATCTGAGGTTATTCCATTGTAATAATATTTTTCGTCTATTGCTTTTATGATTGTAAGAACTTTTGGCAATATTAATGGAAAATTTTTATCCCAGCTTGTCTTATTTTTCGTTCTGAGTCCTTTGCCTATGCATGAATGAGTGTGTCTCGAATGCTTAATCCAATGCCAATCAGATGTTCTCTTTGTTGCTTTCTTCTTTCTTTTATTATCCACATGTTACCTTAGTAACATGGTTGACAGATAATAGAACACGCATCTTGATTTCCTCAAGAAATAACGATGGCTTAGGCCGCAGGTTCAGATCTGCCTCCTAAGACTTTTCAACTCTATGAGCCGTGAGGGTCTCACAGAGACTTTTCTCTCTGCGGATCGAGAGGATCTCGTAGGTGGGTTTTCTCCTTAGGAATCGTGAGGATTCCTAAGTGTGTTTTCTCTTGTAAGTCGTAAGGATCCTATAAGAGAATTTTTCCCTCTTACGAGTCGAGAGGACCCGTAAGCGGTTGTTTCCCTCCTTGTCGAAACTCGACTTTGGAGAGTGAGACCCGTGAATAGTATGCAAGAGACTGTTTTAGATCGACTTGCAGGGTCCCATTGTTCAAGAAGCAAGTTTTTTAGTCCCTGCTGCCTGAGGCTTCATCTTGCAAGTTGAGACGAATCGGGAATTTTCCCGCGGAGACACTGGTTTCTCTGCGAGCCGACGCGAATCAAGAGGCTCTCGTCAAGGATTGTTTGTTTCCTTGAGTTGAGGTATTTGCCAGGGATTATTTGTTTCCCTGGTGTTGAAACGAATCGAGAATTTCCCACGGAGACATTGGTTGATCTGCGAGTCGATGCGAATCAGGATGCTCTCGTCAAGGATTGTTTGTTTCCCTGAGTTGAGGTATTTGCCAAGGATTATTTGTTTCCCTGGTGTTGAAACGAGTCGAGAATTTCCCACGGAGGCACTGGTTGCTCTGCGAGTCGACGCGGATCAGGAGGCTCTCATCAAGGATTGTTTGTTTCCCTGAGTTGAGGTATTTGCCAAGGATTATTTGTTTCCCTGGTGTTGAAACGAGTCGAGAATTTTCCACGGAGGCACTGGTTGCTCTGCGAGTCGATGCGGATCAAGAGGCTCTCGTCAAGGATTGTTTGTTTCCCTGAGTTGAGGTATTTGCCAAGGATTATTTGTTTTCCTGGTGTTGAAACGAGTCGAGAATTTCCCACGGAGGCACTAGTTGCTCTGCGAGTCGACGCGGATCAGGAGGCTCTCGTCAAGGATTGTTTGTTTCCCTGAGTTGAGGTATTTGCCAAGGATTATTTGTTTCCCTGGTGTTGAAACGAGTCGAGAATTTCCCACGGAGGCACTGGTTGCTCTGCGAGTCGACGTGGATCAGGAGGCTCTCATCAAGGATTGTTTGTTTCCCTGAGTTGAGGTAATTGCCAAGGATTATTTGTTTCCCTAGCGCCAAGGATTATTTGTTTCCCTGGTGTTGAAACAAGTCGAGAATTTCCCACGGAGGCACTGGTTGCTCTGCGAGTCGATGCGAATCAGGAGGCTCTCATCAAGGATTGTTTGTTTCCCTGAGTTGAGGTATTTGCCAAGGATTATTTGTTTCCCTGGTGTTGAAACGAATCAAGAATTTCCTACGGAGACATTGGTTGCTCTGCGAGTCGATGCGAATCAGGAGGCTCTCATCAAGGATTGTTTGTTTCCCTGAGTTGAGGTATTTGCCAAGGATTATTTGTTTCTCTGGTGTTGAAACGAATCGAGAATTTCCCACGGAGGCACTGGTTGCTCTGCGAGTCGACGCGGATCAGGAGGCTCACGTCAAGGATTGTTTGTTTCCCTGAGTTGAGGTATTTGCCAAGGATTATTTGTTTCCCTGGTGTTGAAACGAGTCGAGAATTTCCCACGGAGGCACTGGTTGCTCTGCGAGTCGACGCGGATCAGGAGGCTCTCGTCAAGGATTGTTTGTTTTCCTGAGTTAAGGTATTTGCCAAGGATTATTTGTTTCCCTGGAGTTGGGATGAACCGTCGAAATTTGGCTTCGTTTTCTGGCGGATCCTGTTGGGAAAGCATGGTTCCCTCTTCGTTTACGCCCTTGGATTGTATACAGGGATCGATGTGATCTAAACTGTAGGGCCAAAGTTTTATCATTTCTTTTTTTTGTTTTTTTTTATTTCCGCGATGCTCTATCATTTCAGCTTTTATATCGCGAAGGTCGCGATTGCCCAATCATTTCGTCTATTTTTCGCGGTGCCCAATCATTTCGGCTGTTTATCTTATTTTTACTCGCTGCTTTTTATTGCGAGTTGCCCAATCATTTCGGCTATTTTTTATGCATACATTTTCACTTGCTGCTTTTTATTGTAAGTTGCCCCATCATTTCGGCTATTTCGTATGCATGTCCGGCCTACTGGCTTTTCGCCGTAAACCTGAGATTAGACGCCGATTTCGGCATCAGCACCGCTACAACTGGGATATTACCAGGAGCGAATCATCATCTGCCTCTGTCGATGTTGAACAAAGGTGGCTTAGAGACCAGGGTTAGGGTCATGTCGACTAAGGCTTTTGACTTCATGAGCCGTAAGGGTCTCACGAAGTTATTTCTCCCTACAAGTCGTGAGGATCTTGTACGTGTATTTTCTCCTTAGGAATCGTGAGGATTCCTAAGTGTTCGTTTCCTCTATAAGTCGTAAGGATCCTACAGGAGGGTTTTCTCTTCATAAATCGAGAGGATTTACAAGGGTTGTTCACCATGCGAACATATCCCCAGTCACGGATGAGACTTGGTTGGGGAAATGTTTATTCGCGCCCGTGGTTTGTATACAAGGGTTAGTATTGAACCACTTGTAGGGCAGTATCGAAAATTGTGGGGGGTTTGCATAAGAACAGGTTTAGGTTTCTGTAACTTAAAACTTTCAAATTTTATGAGCCGTGAGGGTCCCACAAGAGAGTTCTCCTTACGAGTCGTGAGGATCTCGCAAGTTTATTTTCTCCTTAGGAATCGTGGGGATCCCTAAGTGTGTTGCTCCCTCGTGAGTCGTAAGGATCTCACGCTGGTGGTTTCTCCTTACAAGGTCGAGAGGACCCTGTAAGTGTCCTTTAACGAGGTTGCGCCCTTTCAGGTTTTCACAAACACTCGCCAGTAGTCCTGCTGTTTTTACTCACGGAGCCCTTTCGGGTTTTCATCCGTGCCTTTTTGCTTATGGACATACCTTTTTTTAAATTCTTTTTATTATTATTATTTTATATATTTTTCTTTTTTAACGAGGTCGCGCCCTTTCGGGTTTTCACGAACACTCGCCGGTAGCCCTGCTGTTTTTACTCACGAAGCCCTTTCGGGTTTTCATCCGTGCCCATTTTGCTTATGGACATACCGTTTTTATCATCATTTTTTTATTTTATTTTTCTCCTTTTTTTATTCATCTCGTCAGCCTAAGGATACCGCAGTAGTAGTTTAAGGACGTTTCGCTCCGTCATGAAGAAGACTGGCTACTGCTTATAAAGCTTAAGCTTAGAAAGATAGCGAGCGGACATAGTCGTCGTCATCTATCATTGATCTAGGCTGTGGCTCATTAAGCATAGTATTTCTTTAGGAAGCGACCGTTTATTGGCCTGAAAGGCCTTTCACCGTGCATGTCCATGAGTAGATAGGCCCCACCCTGGTAGACCTTATCTATGATGTAGGGCCCTTCATAGTTTGGCTCGAATTTTCCCCGCTTGGCACGATTGGGGATCATAGGCCTTTTGACCACTAGCACTAGTTCGCCTTGGCAGAATGTCCTCGGCCGGGTCAATCTTTCGTATGAGCGAGTCATCTTTGCTTTATAAGCTTCCAGATTTTGTTGCGCTATGAGCCGTGTTTCTTCAAGGGCATCAAGCTCCTCAAGCCGAAGGTTAGCATTTTCTTTGTTCGTCAACTCGCAGTGGACTGCTACTCGCAGAGAGGGTAACTCTATCTCGAGGGGGAGTACTGCTTCCGTACCGAATACCAACGCGTATGGCGTTGTGTTCATGGCCGTCTTGAACGTGGTTCGATACGCCCAGAGAGCTTCTTGCAGTCTCTCATGCCAGTCCTTCTTATTTCGGGACACCGTTTTCTTCATGATCTTTGTCAAGGTCTTGTTGAAGGCTTCAGCTAGACCGTTAGCTCGCGGATTATAAACTGAGGAATATCTCCAGTCTATATTATGCTGTTGCGCGAAGAGACTGATTTTGTGGCTTCTATAAGCTAGCCCGTTATCAGAGATAATCCGGCGCGGAGTTCCAAACCGATATAGGACGTGCGTCTTGAAGAAATGGAGGATATTCTCCGTCTTCACTTCTCTCAGCGGTACTGCTTCTGCCCATTTGGAAAAGTAATCGGTCGTCGCCAGGATGAAACGATGTCCCCTGGACGATGCTGGTTCGATGGGGCCGACTATGTCAGTTCCCCACATTTCGAACGGCCAGCTAGCCACCGTCGGGTGTAGCGGATTTGGATGCTGATGGATGAAATCCCCATGAATTTGACATGAGTGGCACTGCTTCGCATACTCAAGGCAGTCTTGAATCATCGTGGGCCAGTAGTAGCCCATCCGTTTGATCTTCAACCTCATCTTTGGGCCTGTTTGGTGAGAACCGCAGATTCCGTCATGAACTTCCTGGACGACTCTTTTCGCTTCGTCAGGTCCCAGACATCTCAACCACAAAGAATTAAATGACCTCTTGTACAGAGTATCATTGACGAAGGCAAAAGACAGAGCTCGTTTCATAAGCTGATGTCTCGAGGACGCATCTTCGGGCGCTCGACGGTATTTGAAGTAGTATATAAAGACTTCTCTCCAATCCTCAGCCTTTTCCCGGTCTTTTATTTGCATAACCATTCGTTCAGTCGCTTCCTTCTCTTCGGATGATTCCGAAGATATTTCTGCTGGGGCAAGCACCCGACGGCTTTGTACCACGATTCTTACGTCATCGAGGTTCTCATCGGCCAGTTCCTTGGCGAGCTTGGCCAACACGTCCGCTTTGCTGTTTTCCGCGCGCGGTATGTTCTCCAAAGTATAGGAAAGAATTTGGGTCAACAGTTGCTGCACCTTTTCGTCGTACTTCACCAACTCTGGTTTGCACGTTTGGTAGTCACCGTTTACTTGACTAACGACCAGCTGAGAGTCTCCGTATATGAGGAGTTTTTCAATTCCCATGTCGATGGCGATCTCGAGGCCTGCTATCAAAGCTTCATATTCGGCTTCATTGTTTGTCCTTGGCTCTGTTAGGGAGAAAGCAAAACGCATTATCCCTCCCTGTGGAGTTACAAAGATGAGTCCTACCCCCGATTTGATTATAGGGGTACTTTGTTTGCACTTCTTTACGGAAGATGCTCCATCGAAATAAAGCTCCCATGGGGTATCACCATCGTCGATCGCGTCAAACGCATGTTCGTCTGGGAGATCGCAATTTAGAGGAGAATCGGCGGCTATCGGATGCTCAGCGAGGAAATCAGCGATGGCCTGGCATTTTACTGCCTTGAGAGGCCGATAGGTTATCGAGAACTCCATCAAGAGTAGGGCCAACTTAGCGAGTCGTCCCGTTAATATGGCCTTTGACATTAAATATTTAAGAGGGTCTACCTTCGAAATGAGACGGACCTCATGCGCCAACGCATAGTGCCTGAGCTTTGTTATCGCGAAGATTAACGCCAGGCAGTGTTTCTCGATGGGGGAGTAGTTGCTTTCTGGCCCCTGTAGAACTCGACTTAAGTAGTAGAGTGCTCTTTCTTTCCCTTGATCGTTCTCTTATGCCCATAGTACGCCTAAGGAACCTTCGAGGGCGGTTGTATAAAGAATGAGGGGTTTTCCCTTGACCGGAGCAGCCAGCACTGGCGGGTTCTGCAGGTATTGCTTAATCTCGTCTAGCGCGCTTTGGCATTTTTGGTCCTAGACGAACGGGGTTCCCTTCTTCATCAGGTGGCTGTAAGGACGGCACTTGCCTGAAAGGTTGGCTATAAATCGCCATATATACGCGAGCTTTCCTTGGAGAGACCGCAGTTGTTTGAGAGTCCTTGGTGGAGGCATTTCCATGATCGCCTTGATCTTTGACGGATCTATTTCGATACCTCGGTGTCGGACGATGAATCCTAGGAATTTGCCTGAGGAAACCCCGAATGCACACTTGAGAGGGTTCATCTTCAAGTTGTATTGTCGAAGGCGTTGAAATACGGTCTTCAGATGCTCGAGATATTCCTCGTATGATTTACTTTTAACCATAAGGTCGTCGATATAACATTTGACGATTTCATGTATAAGGTCATCGAAGATCTTTGTCATGGCCCTCTGATAGGTGGCACCAGCGTTCTTTAAACCGAAGGGCATCACTTTATAACAGAATATACCCAAAGGAGTCCTGAAGACGGTGTGCTTCTGGTCTTCGGGATGCATCTTTATCTGGTTATACCTTGATGAGCCATCCATGAAGGAGAAAACCTCATGAGTGGACGTATTGTCTATCATCAGTTCGGTGACTGGCACTGGGAAATCGTCCTTCGGGCAGGCTTTATTGAGATCCCGGAAGTCCACGCATATGCGCACTGTCCCATTTTTCTTCATCACCGGGACGATGTTGGCGATCCATTCAGGATATTGAACCTCTTGGATAAAGCCAGAGTCGATCAGCTTCTTGACCTCGGCGTTGATACTCATCTCAAGCTCGAGCCACATTCTTCTCGGCGCCTGTTTAACTGGCTTGACGTCTGGGGATATTGCCAATTTATGCACAGCAATTTCTGGATCTAGTCCCGGCATTTCGGAGTAGTTCCATGCGAAACAATATTTATGCTGCATAAGCATGTCTTTTAGCACAACCACCCTTTCTTCGGATAACAGCTCGCTGACGAATGTCGGTCGTGGGTCGTTTGCCGTTCCCAACTCAATTTTCTTGAGGTTATCTGCGGTGGTATGGATTCCATCTTCCAGCTCTTTTGGCGCTGGTGGGAATTCTGAGATTACTTCGTTGTTGCTGTTTTCGAAGCACCAGAGAAGGTCATCCATGTCCTCGAGCTCTTCTTTTGATATTGTTATCATGTGACAAGTACGAATTCGCTTCCAATCCCAATATAGAACTGGTTCTTCTTCCGTGGCCTTGGGTTCGTGCTTCTGTGGTGGCGCTACCTTCCAGTTGTCGGACAGAGCGAACTTGCCAAGCTGATACTGATCTTCGACCCAATTCTTGAAGGTGAAACAATCTTCGAGAGGATGCCCTACCACTCGGTGATAAAAGCAATAGTCTGGGTTTGAGACTTCGCCTGCTTCTTCGGGGTGTTTAGACTCCGGCAGTGTAAGCATCTGATGTTTTAGAGCGAGATCAAGTATCTTCTTCGTCTTGTCCCGAGGAAAAGAGTAAGCCCGACCCATTTTTCTTATGAGGGATGGACCGGAACCGCTCGATTTTCTCTTGCGTGGCCTCTTAGCCCTGCTTTGTTGCTGTTGAGCGCCTTTTTCGCGTTTCGACTTGTTTCTGCCTCTGCATCGAGCCTTCTTTATAACAGGTTGACAAGGAGCGGTATTTTCATCTTTCACGGCCTGTTGGAGGAGGCGTTGCATTTTTGCTTTCTCGTAGATGGTCATTTCACGGTTATGGTCATCTCGGACTTTTTGACCAGCTTCCCTTATAAGCTTGTCCATTTGTTCTTCGAACGATGGACTGGGCACTTTTGCATTTGGAACTTTTACTGGTTCAGGATTGGCGTCCTCCCATTGAGCATCTGCTTCTTCATCGAAGTCATACACGATGTAGCACCCGTGTAGTAACTCTCGTTTCTTTGACCAGATGTATCCAAGCCCTTTTGTTTCCATTCTCCCATTAAGCAGTTTGCGTTGAGTCCCGGGAACGTTCTAGACTTTGTCATAGAACTTGGCTTTTCGAATGGTCTGCTTGAAGGATATCCCTTGACGTTTCAGCAACCTCTTCAGGCCTTCTGTATAATATCTAGGGAGACGGATGGGCTGAAGCCTATCAAGCATAGGATCCGCGCCATGCCATATTTCTTTCTCCACTCTGGTTTTTTCAGAGCGGTAGAATAGAATTGCTTTTTCGCTTTCTCGTCTGGGAGGGATATAGAACGTTTGCAGCTCTTCTACATTGTAAATATCAAGTGCAACCAGTTCTTTACGGTGTTTAAGCGGCACCATGGCGAGTTGTAGACTTTGTTCCTCGTTAGCGGACATTCGTATTGAAGGCCGAGCAGAGAATATAGTATGGACCTCATCTTTCAAGTCATTACCAAAGATCAACGTAGGAGCAGATGGTCCCAGCTTGTTGCATTGGGGCGAACCCGAATAAACTATCTCCTCCTCTTCTTCAGTATCACTACCGAAGACAGGGATGGTGGCATTAGCTTTGTTCTCCGGCTTGTGACACCTCTCCGTGTCTTCGAAATCCGGTAAGAAGTATTTGGCATCTTCATATTTTTGGACTTCATTCACAGAGAACGGGTTCAGTTCTCCCGCCACGGTATACTCGAGACCATCCTTAGAATATTTCATACACTGATGTTGTGTAGAAGGGATGATGTTGTACTTGTGTAACCACGGTCGGCCGAGCAGAGCGTTGTAGCATGTCTTGGCATCTATGACGTGGAATTTAATGTCCGTGACGAGTAGCCCGAAGCGTAGCGTCAGTATCACAAACCCAAGAGTTCTTGATGACTGGGAGTCAAACCCGGAGATGGCGATCTTGTCCCGAGTAAGGTGCTGGACGCTCATGCAGATTTCTTTTAACACCCGCACGTTGAGGAGGTTAACGGAGGATCCATTGTCGATCAGGATTTTGCCTATTTTTATATCGTGACAATATCCTGAGACATAAAGGGGGCGATTGTGTTCGCATGTCCCAAGGAGAAGGTCTTCATCACCAAAAGCGACATCGGCCGTGTGCACTTCCTCCAATTCATCTTTCATCTTTTCCTCGGCCAGGAATGCTTGGAATTGCTCCGGATTCTGTAGTGCCTTGATTAACGAATCTCTCGCCTCCTTTGACAACAAAAGGGCGTCAAGAATGCTGAGCTGTGAGGGTAGCTTCCTCAGATGCGCTAAGACATTGTAATCCACCTTACTTCTCTTCGGCGGGTCCTTGGCACTTTGCTTTTCCACAACTTGGTCATCTAAGACGATATCTTCAGAGACCTTTTCTTTTCCTTTATCTTTTCTGTTTGAGGGTTCGAGATTCTTTTCAGGCAGCGTCCGATTCCGCAACCGGATATTTTCGCAGACCTTCGGCCCTTCTTCTTTTCCCGAAGTGAATTCTTTAAAGAGAGGGCCAAGCTCCAGCTCTTCATCAGAATCACTCCTGAATGTAAGCACTTGTGACCCGCCGGTGTTAACCATGTGACAATCGTCGGTAGTTCTCTTAAGCCCTTCGGTCGTATTTTTCCGCTCCCGACGAGTTTTACGTTTCTCCCGCTTAAAATGTTGTCGATGAGCAACATATCCTTGCCACCATTTATCGAAAGCTTTGCACTCTTGAGTGGGGTGTGAAACCTTCTGATGATATAAGCAATAGGAGGGGTGCATTTCCACTTCACCAGTGATGTTTCTTTCGGAGGATGGTAGCCTCATGCCCATTGATATGGCCTTAGCAAACCTTTTCCTCATCTTGAATTGGCTTTTGTCAAAGGTGGAGGCATTTTGCTCCAGCGGGATCGTCTCAGCTCTTTTATCAAGTCGCTGGCATTTGGCCCTTTTAAATATGACCGCCTCGCGTTCTCGATCAGCTTTACTTTTCAACCGAGCTTCATTGAGGAATGCATCAATTACTTCATCCGATGGCCTCAGAATTTTTGATTCGGTATCTGGCACCAGCTTTTCAGTGTAAGGAGTCTCCTCATCGTCCATGAACGAATGGGAAATTACATGACAGCTCGCCACGTATTCTTCAGATTCATCAGATGAACTTTCTCCCTCATCTTCCTCTTGAAAGACGTGATTGAGGAACTCTTGGAATGTAATGGGAGTCCGTGCCTTCTGGTTGTATTCCTCCAGCGCGTCAATTTGTTTTTGCAAGTCCGTGCGCTTGTCGCCAGGCTTCACGGGCTTCTTTGATTTCTTTTTCTTCTTCTTTGAAGATTTTGACGGCTGGTTGCGAGTGCTTGAGCCGCCACCATCGGTCCTTGGAGTTGGACGTGGCTTCAACATCCCTTCAATGACCTGCGGTTCCAACGGGTTCTTCCATTTGATCGCTGGGCATACCTGAAGATCGTTCAACATCCTATTGGTCTTGGCTGATAATACAACCTCCCAAGAAGCTTCTTCAACGACAGAGCATGTTGCCCCCGGCGTACTCATCCCCTTAGAGGTGTGGGGCTGCGGGGGATTCACCTTCCATTTGTCAGATAACACGAACTTTCCTCGTCGGTACTGGTCTTCGAGCCCATTTTTGAAGACATAGAAATCATCGATCAGATGACCCAGTACTCGATGATAAGGACAGTAGTTGGGCTCATTGACATCACTTGGTTGCAACAGACGTTTTGGATCCGGCAGATTTATGAGTCGGTTGCGTAACGCCAGCTCGAATAGCCTCCTCGTTTTATCTCGGGGAAAAGAGTAAGAACGTCCTAGCCTCTCCTCAAGGGCCACGTACGGACGCGTATTATTTTGACGAACAACCGGCTTCGAGTCGCTCAATTGTTGTTGAGCATTAGCGACAACGATCGCTTTTCCTTTCCCCTTGTCATTTCGAGAGTCCGGCTTTGGAAGAGGGGGTTTATGGCCTATCTGATCCATTTGCGCTAGCTTGTCAATCAAGGCCTGGAAGGTAGTCAGCTTGAAAAACATCATAAATTGCGAGATGGTTGCTTGCGGATCAAGGGTTTCCACAAACATACCCACTGTGGGAGCTTCTTCAATGTGCTGCTCGCACTTCGACCATAAGTTTCGCCACCGTATAGTATATTGAACCCATGTCTCGCCTGGTTTTACCCTGGTATTAATCAGTGCCGTCATCGGGGTGCGTTCACTGGCGCTTGCAAAACACTGAGTAAACAACAGCTCCATCTCCGCGAAGGTCTTGATAGAGTCGTTCGGGAGCTCAGAGTACCACTCGAACGCCGTATCTAATAAACTTCTAACAAACTGGCGAACCAACAGCTTGTCGTCACCGCCGGTGTTGCCGCAGAGTGCCATGAACTGGGCAACATGCTGGTGAGGATTGCCCGTCCCCTTATAGACATGGAACTTGGGAATTGTGTAATCGGGCGGGTACTTGATTTGATCGTACCAACTTGGATACGGCCGCCCTGTTTTTACGACCTGGCCGGCTGCTTCAGTCGCATGATGAACCCGTATTTGTTGGGCTATGTATTCGTCTAAGTCAGCTTTGGAGATTGTCTCCTCCTTAGCTGTTGACAGAGCTGGCGGAGGATTTGACGTCTCTCCTCTGTCGTCTTCAAGGACGATCGGGGGATCTTCAGCCGGAGGATCTTGTTGGATCATCATCCCTACCATGTCTTGAAACAGGAGGCCCATACGCTTTATGTTGTCTGCTTGTTCAGCGGCCTCTTTATCCTTCTTCTCCAATATCCGACGAAGGCATTCGGCGTCAGTCTCTTGCTCCTGGCGTTCATCCGAGGACGTTTCAGGGCTTTCTTTTGGCCCAGTAAGTGCGGCCATAGCATTCATCATCTCTTAGAGCTTTTGCTGCTGCTCCCGCGTTTTGGTCACTGATCGCGTAAGCGGTCGATGACCCATAGATATGCGACTGTCCTCCTTACCAGACGCCACATAGACGGTATGAACTACAATGCCCCCTGTCTTAGGGCGTCTGGGTTCACCACCTCTGATATTTGTCGCCGGCGTGGGGGTTTTCTCCGGCCTTCTTCTTTTGTGGGTCGTTGAAGTTGAAGGGGCCGTTGCAGTGGGCACCCTAGCGATTATTGTCCTCTGCTGTTTAATAGGACGGTCTTTTTCTTTTTGCACCTTCGTCTTCTTTTGTTGACGAGAGTGATCTGGGTCGATCACGGAGCCTTGAACCCTTCGCCAAACCTTGTATATTTTTTAGGACAGCCGTTGAGGGGACTGTTCTTGCTTTGTTTCCGGAACTCTCTCCGCGGGCGGAGGAGATCTCTTCAATGTAGCGGTTAGAGAATTCTTACGTACCTTCCTCAGCAGTTCAAAGTTGTTCCCAGTTGGAACAGCAGCGTTGACTTCTACCACTGGAGCCGGTGAAGTTATCCATGAGGGGGAGTTGCCCCCTACCTTCCTCACTCGTCGCCAATGGCGACGTCGAGCATGACGAGCCATTGGAACTGGCTCGGAGATAGAGACAGCTTCTTCTTGCCCCCTGTTCAGATGAGGCACTGCTGGTGTTAACCTATTGAAGACTGAGGTTGTCCTTTGAGGGGAGATATCCAATCTGTCAAAGACAGATCCTCGAGCAGGGGCAGGAGCAGGAATAGTCAGCCTTGAAAAGACTGACTCTTTGACGGGAGAAGCCGCCTTAACGACTTCCGGAGCAGCGGCTGTTGCCCTCCTTGGGATAGCCATTTTAGAGTTCACGGGCTTCCTAGCGGGCTCCTCAGAGTTCTGATCCAGCCTGGCGAAGACAGAGGCTGTTGGTTTGGTAGTGGACGACCCGTTGACAGGGGCCGTCGTAGCAGTGAGCCGGTCGAAGACCGACTTCTTGTTCCCTTCCAGTGCAGGTGTTGGCATAGAGAAGCTTGTAGGTGGGATCATGGTCCCGAAAAACAGGCCAGTGGTGGCCTGGGTCACCTGTTCTACCGGCAGAGCGAGGAAGGAGGCCGCTTGGGGCCCATATGCTACACCTCCGGGTGAGGTGGAGCGTCTGTTGCAGTGGCACTTCGAGCAGTTCGTGCAGTTAGGGGCCATTGATGCTTGAGTTCTGCGCCAGGCAAAAGACCAAATCTTAGTGACCAAATCTTCGTGAAGACGACACATGAAGTGTGGAGTGGAAAGAGGAAAAGGTCCCACCGGGCGTGCCAGAATCTGTTCCCCTCCGAAAGACAGCGACGATGTGAGGACGTCTAGGCCTGTGATTCGGGGCAGATGCTATATGGTTTTATCCGTCTACCTCTCCGAAGATGCCAAGTTGATTTATGGCATCGTATATCGGAGGTTTAGACGGATGCGGCCGATGTAGCAGACTTCGTCAGATTCACTCTCGCTTGAGGGGTTTTTGATTGTGGGGACGCTCTTCCCTGCAGGCGCAAGCCCCTGCAGTTAATTACGCTACCGCATCGCGGTAGCCACTTTCTCCTTCTCCAGAATTTCACTTCGTGTCGTGTGTGTTTGTTTTGTTTGTGGTTGCCCATGGATTGTATACGGAGACTGAGTAATGCTGTCGCCCGTAGGACGTGGATTAGTCCAAATCCGTATTTACTTAGATTTGGGTTTGGTGTTGTTAGTTTAAGGATACGTTAGCCATATTGAGGCCTAGATCAACTTAAACGTTCGTTAAGGATACGTTAGACCTGTTTGAGACTAAGATCAACTTAACATGGTGATCCATTTATTATATGGCCGTCAGGACTCGTCACCTCTCTGACGTCGTTGAAGAATTACAACGATAGGTATCAGAGGAGTTCAGAGATGTACCCTTGAACCAAAGTTGATTTGGAGTTTTATAGTCCATTTGAATGTTTAAGGATACGTTAGTCGTGTTTGGGGCTAAGATCAACTTAAACGGGACCGTTTAGATCCGGCAAAAGAGCATTTGGAGGCTCTATTGTTCCAATTTAGGGACGTGGTGGTCCATGTTCCAGTTTAGGAACGTGGTGGTCTATCGCCAGTTTAAGGACATGGTGGTCCATCATTACTTTAAGGACGTTTCGGTCTATCGCCAGTTTAGGGACATGGTGGTCCATTATTAGTTTAAGAACGTTTCGGTCCGTCATTAGTTTAAGGATGTTTCGGTCCGATATTAGTTTAAGGACGTTTCGGTCCGATATTAGTTTAAGGACGTTTCAGTCCATGAGTTTAAAGACCCCGCAGTCCATATACGTATGTGGTCGTCGGGACCCGTCACCTTTCTAACGTCATTGAAGGATTACAACGACAGGTGTCAGAGGAGTTCAGAGATGTACCCTCGAACCGGAGGTAAATTGATTTAAGAGAGCAATCTTGCTCAATCAATTTAATTTGAGGACTTACAGCCAAAATTTGGCTAAGTCCAGTTGAAAATGTTCAACATTTTATTTGCTTTTGTCTTGCATTTCTTTTTATTTTTATTTGGGCTCTACCCATAAAGGATGCAGAGCATCAATCTGTTTTGGGCTCTGCCCATTTATGAATGATGCAGAGCATCAATTTTACTTGGGCTCTGCCCTTCTTATTGCTTTGTAATTTATTTTGGCCTGCTAGGTCTTTTTGACTTGGGCCTGGCCCTTTAACAAAAGAAATGCATTGCATTTTTCAGGCACTTTGCGCCAATCAAAGAGCGCAAGTGCTTGTGATGATGACACGTGTCATGCAGCGCAGTGCGCTGCGCTAGTGCGCTACGCTTGCACTGCTGACACGTGTCGCGCTCTGGTGAGTTGCGTCAATTTCAGAGAGCAAAGCTCTATTTCAAAAGCGCATAGCGCAAATGGTTCAGATGCTGACACGTGGCGCTCTCTGGTGGTTTGCGCCAGCCCAAGAGCGCAACAGTGCAGATTTATAAGTGCAAAGCACTATTAATTTGAGAATCTTTTAGATTCAAGAACCAATGGTTCATAAAAGAAGTGCAAATCACTATTTGTTTTCTTCGATCTAATGAGAGTCAAAGAAAACAAATATTTCTTGTTTTTCTTATTTAAAGAACCAGTGGTTCATAAGAAGTGCAAAGCACTGTTTTTGTTTTTTTATTAAAGATCATTGATCTTGTTTCTAGATCGATGATCTATCAGAAGAAGTTCTTCTATCTAAAAGGTCTTTTTTACCTTTCTTTTTTTGGTTTCTTTTTTTTTTTTGGAATTTCTTCAGAGTTTTCTCTGCTTGAAATTTTTGATTTCTCACAGAATGTTGATTCCTTTGAATTGAGGTCTAGAGTCCTTTTTATAGTGCCCATATATTAGTTAAATTTGTTAAAGAGATCTTTCTCTGAGTGATTTGGGGAATTTTCCCCACCATTGGATCTTTGATCCAAGGGCTTCTGTTTTACAGAAGAAAATCTTCTTATTTTAACAAGAACAGAAAGATTTCTTTAAAATCTTAATTCTGTTTGGCGCAAATGCCCCAGCGCGTGACACGTGTCAAGCAGCGCACAACGCAGCGCAACTGCGCTAGCGCATCTGCGCTGACACGTGTCGCGCAGCGCATCTGCGCTAGCGCATCTGCGCTGACACGTGTCGCGCAGCGCAGCGCTTGCGCAACTGAAGCGTTACTTCCTTTGATTTTGCTTTAAACAGAGCTTTGCTCTGATTGGTTGCGCTGCCTTGGGCGCTGCGCTGATGCATCTGCTCCTGACACGTGGCGCGTTGCGCGCAGCGCAAAGAATCTGAAGCGTTGCTTCATTTACTAAAGTTTAAATTTTCAAAGTAGAGCTTTGCTCTGATTGGGGAAAGATGAAGCGTTGCTTCATCTTCCGCCTTGGAATTTGAACAGAGCTTTGCTCTGATTGGGGTAAACATCAGGTTGCATTTAGTTCTATTATACATAGTACCCATGTTCATATTTAAATCTTTTATCCATTATGTGCGTAGCCCACGGTACCCCTTTTATACCTTATACCTGTCGGACGACCGTTCGCGTACTTATAACCTGATTTATAGTCCATCGCATTTTTATATTATTAGAATATTTTAACCTGATTCTAATATCCATATTGTTATACTGTAGTTAAGTAATGTTGCAACTACTCCTTAAACCAAACTGATAACCGTACAACTAAGTAGTTTCATCTGCACCTATTGCTATCATGTTACTGTGCCTGTTTATTGTTCTGATAGTGCCATGCTTGTTTATTCATAACCATGCTTATGCTAGTTGATTGTGAGCACCCACATGATATCTTGTACACCCTGACATGACTTGTTACACCTATTACTCGACTTGACATGGTACCGTACACTCTTTACATGACATGACATTTAAATACACTACTCGACCTGATCTGATGTACCATAGCTTTACCTGTTGCCTGATCTTGTGTCTAATGCCAACAAACCTGACATGTAGTCCTTACGGACCGTTCCTGTTGTCTATCCAGACAAACCTGCACCTACCTGATCCTGTGTTGGCATTAGTTCTTAATTACTGAATACCTGACTTGACATACATAACTTGGGGGTATGGGGAAATCAATGATGAAATCAATGATGAAATCCTGACTTGTAACTCGACAGTTGCTTGCTTTTACTGATCAGTTTTTGAGGGTAGGCCCGCCTCGTGACGATGCTGCTGGCATCGTTGGTCTGTACCCTTTTCCTTTTAGTGCCTAGCGGCACGTCTCGGTTTCAGCCCGAGAGTCTAAAACTGTGGTCCCGGGCATGCAGGGGATACTATTGAGTTACATCGATGATTCATCTAATTGATTTCAAAGACTTGAGAGTAGATAACCAACATACCAGTTTATTTTACTCACTACACGATACCTTTCACTGCCCTGATATAGCTTGCTTTACATCTGCTTTACTATTTATGATTATACTTGCATGTCTTGCTACCCTGTTTACATATTGTTGCTTGATGTTATAAGGTGCTGACGTCTGGGTTTTGCATGGCCCAGATCCTTCTACCTTGTTGCAGACTGATCAGGAGTATTGCCGCTGTTAGACCGAGCGGTGAAGTTCCTGTCGGTATGTAGTTTTACTTTCCAGGTGTTTCATTTATTGTACCTTTTGCTTCTGCATATCATTATTTCTTGACTGATTCATTCTGGCTCATGGACATGTACTAGATAGTTTAGTTTACTTTCCTTTTCTTGATATCACTACAGCCGTAATGTGACTGTGGAGGGATTTTTCCTATCCACAGGTTGCATGGTTGGCTATGTCACGTGCCTATTTGAGCGTACTCTGGGAAGCGAGGCGTGAAAAAAATGTGTGAGCAATTCCATCTAAATATTCACCAATTAAAAAGTACTGAGGTAGATGGACAAGAGTATGATAGCTTGAATTGAATTCTCCGAGTGTAAGGATGTTGTTTACACACATGTAGGGGTATATGATCGGTGTTTAGAAGAAAGGTAGGAATGAAAAATAAAGACGATGTTTTATTGAGGGATGATGTGATTTCTAACATCTTTTCATGACTATTAAGATAGGGCTCATGACAACCGAAACGCTAGTATTAGATGGAAACTCTAATTTTCAATGTTTTTCTTTTATAATTCTTATCTATATATGTAACTTTCACAGTCTTCCTTTTATTATTGGATTTTGTGGGTGCAATCCGCTGAAAACCCTCAGGAGACAACACTCCTCCTACTAGGGACACCTTGAGGTTTAAAGGCTTGTTGCACGTGCTCAGTGCAATCGTGTTGCCTACGAAATTGTGCTAGTTAGTAGTTTTTTCTTTTTTCTTATATTTTCTCCTTCTCTTGAATAAAAGATATTTGCTCGAGACGACCAAAATTAAGTTTGGGGGAATTTGATCAGTCGAAAATATTGCATTCTTAACACATCAATTTCCTTACTCTTTCAAATCATCTAAGGGTGTTTATTGTAAATATAACACGGATTACAAATTCATCTAGAAAATACCAAATACCACGTGTTATATATATAATCGATACTCTGGAGGGAAATTGTGTGTTTATTATTACACGCATGATATTGTATATCTCAACACATTTTATCGAGATTTTGTGTAGAAAATTCTTCAGGTCAAAGAACCGGAATCGTAAAAGTGCCGATAAAATATAGCAAGTCAAAGAATTCAAATCAGGCAGAAATTCAGAAGGGATAAAAAGATTCCAGACATCAGAAGAAAACCCTAAGACCAACACCAAACACCCTAGAAGAAATGAGCCAGTGAACTCATCAATTGGCCGCGGAACCGTGGCCAAGTTGGCCGAGTTGCCGTGGTTCCACGGCAGGGTTGCGGAATCATGTGACGTCGGTTCTCCAGAAGCTTCGTCTCAACAACCTTGTCTTTTCAAGATGCTTAATTACCACGTGGCTTGTTCCCCGCCAAAAGACGCGGACGGAGACGCGGCGGACGTCTCGCCTGAATTCCGGAGCAGATGCTAATTGGTGTTACCCCTCCACCTCTCCGAAATTGCTAAGTTGATTTATGGCACCATATATCGAAGGTTTAAATGAAAGCGTCCGATGTAGCAGACTTCGTCCGATTCCCCCTCGTTTGAGGGTTTTTTTGATTTTGGGGACGCTCTTCCCTGCAGGCGCAAGCCCCTGCAGTTAATTACGCTACCGCATCGCGGTAACAACTTTCTCCTTCTCCAGATGGTCATTTCGTGTCGTGGGTGTTTGTTTTGTTTTTGGTTTCCCATGGATTGTATACGGAGACTAATTTATGTTGTCGCCCGTAGGACGTGGATTAGTCCAAATCCGTATTTTCTTAGATTTGGGTTTGGGGGTTGGGTTTAAGGATACGTTAGCCTCATTTGAGACTAAGATCAACTTAAACGTTAGTTACTAATTTTCAAACTAAGATCAACTTAACGGGATCGTTTAGATCCAATAAGAGAGCAATTGGGCTCTATTGTTTAGTTTAGGGACATTGCGGTCGATTACCAGTTTAAGGACATGGTGGTCCAATGTTAGTTTAGGGACATTTCGGTCCAGGTTAAGGACATCGTAGTCCGTGGGTTTAAAGGGACCCCACAGTCTGAGGTTAGGGACATCGTAGTCCATGAGTTTAAGGACCCCATAGTCCATAGTTTAAAGACATCATAGTTTATGAAGTTTAAGGACATCATAGTCCATGAGTTTAAGGACCCCACAGTCCGTAGTTTAAAGACATCGTAGTCCGTGAGTTTAAGGACGTCGTAGTCCATGAGTTTAAGGACCCCACAGTCCGTGAAATGTGTGGTTGTCGGGACCCGTCACCTCTCTGAAGACGTTGAAGGATTACAACGACGGATATCAGAGGAGTAAAGAGATGTACCCTTTAACCGGTGTGAATTGGTTGAAAGATCTATAGTCCAATTTAGAACTAAGATCTGTTAAATATTTATGAGCAGACGGGCTCACTTATATATAAGTTAAGGACTTATGGCCAATATTGGGATAAGTCTAATAAGATTAAAATGTTTAACATTTTATTGTTCTGGGCTGTTAAGCCTTTATTTGGGCTTGGCCCTTTTAATAATGCTGAGCATTAGATCCTGACATATTTTTTGTCTTGTATAGAATGCATAGCATTCATCAGAACAATATATGTTCTAACAGCGCGACACGTGGCGCACCAGGTGCTTTGCGCCAATTAAAGAGCGCATTGCGCTTCTGCCAAGTAGCGCACACGAAAAGGACACGTGTCGCGCTTGGCGCTAAGCGCCAGATAGTGAGCGCATTGCGCTAGTTTATGAGCGCTAAGCGCTAGTTTATGAGCGCATTGCGCTAGTTTAGTGGCGCACACCTGAGTGACACGTGGCGCGCTTGGCGCTGAGCGCCATCACATGAGTGCAGTGCGCTGTTTCAGAAGCGCAAAGCGTAAGTTGCATACGTGGTTGACACGTGGCATGTTTTGGCGCTGAGCGCCGGTCCAAGGAGCGCAAAAGCGTAGCTCAAGAGTGCGCAAAGCACATTTGATCAAATTTATGATCTGTGAACAAATTTATGTTCTTTTTAAAGGAGGCCTTGCCTCGAGTTTCAAGAACAATAGTTCTTATTTTTGAAAGGGCTTTGCCTTTGTAGATCAATGATCTGTGTGAAGAATATGTTCTTCTTTATTATGTGATGAGATCTTTTGATCTCTTTTATGAATGACCTTGGTCTTTATAGATCTATGATCTTTTAAGAACATAATTCTTCTGTTTTTAATGAGATGATTTTATCTCTTCGTTCAAGAATCATTCTTTTTACCTTGAAGAAATGATCTTCTTTCAAGAGCTTACTCTCTTTCTTTTGAGTTTTCTCAAAGTTTGTAGGGGGTTTCTCTCTATCAGACTTGAAGTCTTGGGGCCTTTATATAGGGCAAATTGATTTGTTAAATCAGTTAAAGAGAACTTTCTCTGATTGATTTGGGGATATTTCCCACCGTTGGATCTTTGATCCTAGGGCTTCTGTTTTACAGAAGGCAATCTTCTTATCTTTAACAAGATTGGAAAGATCTTTCCATAACAGAATTTTAATTCTGATTAATTAATGATTCATCATTATTATTAGATCTTTTGATCTAACGGTGGGGAATTTTATAATTCCAGCGCTGGCGCACCCGTGCTTTGCATGTGGTGCACTGCTCAGAGCGCAGTGCACTTTGCGCTAGCGCACCTACGTTTGACACGTAGCGCGTAGCACAGAGCGCAACGCAGCCTGCGCTAGCGCACCCGTGTTTGACACGTGGCGCACAGCGCGCCTAGCGCTAGCGCACACATGGTGCACCGCCTAGAGCGCAGCATACCTGGCGCTAGTGCATCCGTGTTCGACACATGGCGCGCAGCGCGCCTAGCGCTGGATCTGAAGCGTTGCTTCAATTTTTTGATTTTGTATTTCAAAACAGAGCTTTGCTCTGATTAGGGAAACAGAAGTGTCGCTTCATTTCAAATCTCGGAATTTGAACAGAGTTTTGCTCTGATTGGGGAAAACAGAAGCGTCGCTTCATTTCAAATCTCGGAATTTGAACAGATTTTTGCTCTGATTGGGGAAAACAGAAGTGTCGCTTCATTTCAAATCTCGGAATTTGAACAGAACTTTGCTCTGATTGGGGAAAACAGAAGCGTCGCTTCATTTCAAATCTCGGAATTTGAACAGAGCTTTGCTCTGATTGGGAAAACAAATGCCCCCTACCGTTGCGCTTACGTGGCGCACATGTGAGTGCAGCGGTGGCAGCATCTGCACCCTCGGATGAACTCAGAAGTTGAAGAGGCGTTTCAATGCCTATAAATAGGACCTTTGGTCCCTTAGATGATTTTCATCTTCTTCTTGAGAATTCTTATTCAGAGCATTGCTCTCCTGCTTAAGAACTTTTCAAAAGTAACAACTCTGTTAGGATTTTAGGTAGAATTTAAAACTTTTAATAAATTACCCATTAACAGAGCCTTTCTCTTCATAGTTTTTTGATCTAAAGAAAACCCATTTAGGGTTTCATTAACAGATCTTTGCACTCTCCAGATCATGAGCCTATAGATCTAAGGAGATCTTTTCTTGGGGTTTCTTAGCCCATGAATCAGAGCTTTGCTCTTTTGAATCATATTGATTTGTTAATTTTTGATGAAGAACTCTTAAGAGTTTGTTCATGGATCTTGAAAATCCCAGAATTTTTTTAATTCATAAAAATTAATTTTAATTAATTCTCTTCTGATGGATTTTTCCATCATCATTACAGAGCCAGGCTCTTGACATTCTTGGGGAATCTCTTTAAATTCCTTTCATAATTGATTTTGACAGGTGTCATTCCTGTTTGTAGAGTATTGCTCTCGAGAAGTTTAACTTTTTGACCCGAAGGGTCGCTTATTAGATGAGATTCCTTTTTTAAGATTTCTCATAAATTTGAATTTATTAGGTGTCATAATTAGAATTTGTTTTCTCCATAGGGATATCAAGAGTCGTTTAAGTTCCGTATCTGTTTTTCTTCATTACTGATCTTCTAATGATGTTTCTTTTCAGGCACTATGGCTGTTCATTTATATAGTCTGCACGAGTTCATCTCTTATGAGGATATTTGCGTACAGGGCCATTACCAAAACCAAGAGTTTACAGATGCCCAATGTGCGGAGGTTATGGATCGTCTGCATGCACGCGTCGGTTGGCTGCTTCCTCGCCATTCCGCTCTCTTGAAAATCGTAGTGGGAGCAATTTGGAGAGCACTTCCTGGGTTTCACGAGGCCATGCCGCTTAATGCGCTGGATGATGCCGAAGACAAGGTGCATTCAGTGTACCTGTCGGGGCTGATCTCGAAGAAGCGGCGAGATAACCTCATTGATATTCTACATTAAGCTTTCCAACAGACGACAATAATCACTTCTTATCGAAGGGAGGGGGACATTGGCGAGGATCTCGACACTCGTGAGCGCGAGAGGATGTACACGAGAATGGTCAGAAAGGCCAGTAAGATTCTAGACGGCCTCACTTTTGAATTCCACAATCCATGCCCTGGATCTGAGGTTTTACCATTGTAATCATTTTGATGATGTTTTTGTTTACTGCTTTCATAATTGTAAGAACTTTTTTGAAGTATGAATAGCAAATTCCTCATTTCAGCATGTTTTATTTTATGTACTTAATCTTTTGCACATGCATGAATGGGTATGCTTCGCACGCTTAATCAAATGCGAATCAAATGTTCTCCTTGTCGCTTTCTTCTCTTTTCTTTGTTGCCGGCATGTTACCTTAGTAAGCGTAGCTTGTAGATGATAGAGTGAGCATCTTGCTTTGGCTTCTTCGAGGGGTAGTGATGGCTTAGGAAGCAGGTTCAGGTCTGCTACCTAAGACTTTTCAACTTTATGAGTCGTGAGGGTCTCATAAAGTCTTTTCTCCCTACGAGTCGTGAGGATCTCGTAGGTGTCTTTTCTCCTTAGGAGTCGTGAGGATTCCTAAGTGCGTTCTCCCTTGTAAGTCGTAAGGATCTTATAAGAGAGTTTTCTTCCTTACGAATCGAGAGGACCCGTATGTTAGGTCCACGTTACCTCTCCCGGTACTTTCGGGGTTGCGGAAACGGTAAAACAAAAATTTTTCTAAGGTTTGTAACATGGACCGTAAAAGCCGGATCTTGGCTAAACTATAAACTAGCAACCTAACAAGAGATGTATCTACTCGGTTAGGGGTTATACCTCAACTTGAACTCCTTCACTTCTAGTTGTTGTTCTTCTATGATGTTCTTCTCTTCTTGTTGTTCTTTTCATGGCTTGCTCAGAAGTTGATCCGGACTTCGGTCACCTCCGCGGCCTCCTTGAGTCGATGACGATCCACCCGAGAGATGTACGCCGAGCTCCACCTCAAGCCGAGGTAACTAGGGCAAGGAGATTGCTAATCTAGAAGCCCTAGGTTGTGTAGAGAGGATGTATGGATGTGTTTGTCAAGTGAAAACCTTTTTCTCTCAACACATGATATCAAAGGAGAAAACAAGAGGAGGAAGAAGAAGGAGGTTTTTAGCAACCATGGAGCTTCTCTTTTCAAGAGAGAGAAAGAGAATAATGTTATGATAAGCTTAACCAAGAGAAAAAACTAACCATGGTTGCAATAATGCAAAAACAACATCATTACTAATTCCATCAAGATAAAGTTGATGGCTACAATTGAAATGACCATTATCATAATCCAAAAGAAAATGGAAAAGAAAAGAAGAGTGTGGAATCCTCTTGAAAGTCAATGGTCAACACGGTCAACCGGTCAACAAAGTCAAGAGGGGTCAACGGGGTCAAATGGTCAATGCAATTAGCCATCATAAGATTATCACTAATAGGATTAGTAAATGATGTTCGCTGCTCATAATGGTTTTGACCAAACGAACTGTCAAAACCCTAATGAGCCTGCCACATAATGGTTTTGGCCGAACCAACTGCCAAAACCCTAATGAGGCACCTCCTCCTTCATCGCTCCAGAAAACTGTGCATACACACCTGCATCCGTATTCCGTAGAATGCGGATGCACAGAAGACAAAACAAATCCATCCATGCAATACTAGGATCCGGCTTAAACCAAAGCCCACTAGTATTGCCTGCCCGAGCACCATACGCACACAAGTGTACGTAAGTGATCGCAGCCCTGCCGTAAAACCATACGGCCTCTACACGTTTCGCTCAGTGCAGGGAAACTCTCTGTGTGGGACTCTAAAGACTCGACACTACGCTGGCAGTGGGTTTAACCACAGACCGCAAGCGGCACTAGCTGTACGTAACGGTCCCCAGGTAGATGTCGATAAGAAGGCCGATGAGGTAAACCCATCCGAACTCCTACTGAGCCTGTATGTGACAATCTCCGTACAGTCCGGTCTGTTCGTCTGATACATCGCATGGCGGGCCTAGGGGGGCGGTAAACGTCAGTCCCCTAATAGCGGTACAAGTCGTGTCGGAGTGAAGCCCAATACACCCTGAGATAACACTGGAAACCTACCAGTATATCTCGCTTGCCCTGGCCAGGGACTACTCGTGTAATGGCTCTCCTAGACACAGCGCGATGTCAACCCCCAATACCGGGAGAGACGAATCCTGTCTAACCGTCACTGCCTCCAAGTGCTTCGGGACTGCTCCCAACTACTACCTGTTTGCACGACTCAGTAGAGCCGTGGTAGGGTAGTAATCAAAGAACAGTGGGAACACACTCGAGGCGAAGTGACAGTGTCAAGTCAGCGGACTAAGCTGTACTCATGTCACCTGGGAACTGATAACTGACGATAGGTATAATACCAACCATCAGTTCCCGACGAGTCCTGTCCAGTGTACTCGTAACCTAACGAGCACCCGCATACTATCTCAAGTACGACGTACTGACGGCTGTGGGACAGACCGTCTCCCGTGCTGGGATGAGAAGCGCATACGCTAGTCTACTCTGGAGTATCGATGCCCTATCTCGATACTCCCACGACTAGGGACGTGTATAAGGATGTGCTTGTAGATTACCCAGCCCCCACGAGTGTGATCGCCATCACAACGCCGGTAATCAAGCAAAGATCCTAAGGGCTCTACTAATGCGTATAGGTGATATAATAAATAAACACACATGTACACATTAAAGCAGAGACAAACCAAGTAGCATACTACTATTTTGAGCAAGACTGTCTGTACAACTGTGAATATCCCAAGCTTCCATCAAGTAATATACATACTAGTATGATACAGTAATGGCCTCTAGGGCATATACACCAACAATCTCCCACTTGCACTAAGGCCATGTACTGGCGTATCGAAGACCTATCATCTCGATCAGCCGCTCGAACTGAGTCTGGGGTAAAGCCTTCGTGAATGGGTCCGCAGTGTTGTCCTTTGTGTCCACTCTCCGCACCTCGATCTCCTGTCGATCAATGATCTCCCTGATCAGGTGATACCGCCTTAAGATGTGCCTGGATTTCTGATGGGACCTTGGTTCCTTTGCTAAAGCTATAGCCCCATTGTTATCGCAATACAAAGGTATTGGGTCAACAATGGACGGAACCACCTGAAGTTCACTAATGAACTTCTTAATCCAGACCGCCTCTTTTGCGGCATCGCTTGCAGCAATGTATTCAGCCTCCATCGTCGAGTCTGCGACGGTATCCTGCTTGGAACTCCTCCAACATACCGCCCCTCCGTTGAGGGTAAACACAAAACCCGAGACGGACTTGCTATCATCTTTGTCACTCTGGAAGCTTGAATCGGTAAAGGACTCGACCCTAAGGTCTCCATTACCGTAAACCAGGAACATCTCCTTAGTCCTTCTCAGGTACTTGAGAATGTTCTTCACTGCTGTCCAGTAGTCCTCCCCTGGGTCTGACTGATACCGGCTTACCGTGCTCAACGCGTAAGCTACATCTGGTCTTGTACATAGCATCGCATACATTATAGATCCTACCGCCGAAGCGTAGGGTATAGTGCTCATGCGAACCCTCTCCTCGTCAGTCTTAGGAGACATCTTCTTGGAGAGGGTAATTCCGTGCAATGCGGGTATATTACCGCGCTTGGAACCCTCCATACTAAATCTCTTTAGTACGGTCTCTATGTACCTGGACTGTGAAAGTCCCAACAGTTTCTTGGATCTATCTCTATAGATCTTGATCCCCAGAATGTACGAGGCATCACCCAGGTCCTTCATGGAGAACCTTTGTGACAAAAACAGCTTGACCGATTGTAGCATAGGAATGTCATTTCCTATCAAAAGAATGTCGTCCACGTACAAGACTAGGAATACGACAGTTCGTCCTACAATCTTCTTATATACACAGGGTTCATCCTCGTTTTTGATGAAATCAAATTCCTTGATTGCCTCATCAAAACAGATGTTCCAGCTCCGCGATGCCTGCTTTAATCCATAAATGGATTTAAGCAACTTGCACACCTTTCCGCTGCTCCCACTGTCTACGAAACCTTCTGGTTGATCCATGTAAACGCACTCTTCCAAACAACCGTTTAGGAAAGCCGTTTTAACATCCATCTGCCAGATCTCATAGTCATGGAAGGCAGCAATGGCAAGTAGGATCCGAATGGATTTGAGCATAGCCACCGGAGAAAAAGTTTCGACATAGTCCAAACCAGGTCTTTGACGAAAACCTTTTGCAACGAGTCTAGCTTTATAGGTTTCCACCTGCCCATCTACACCAAGTTTCCTTTTGTAGATCCATTTGCATCCAACGGGTTTTACCCCAGCTGGAGCAATATCCAAGGTCCACACTTTATTGGCGTACATGGACTCCATTTCGGATTGCATTGCTTCCTGCCACTTATCAGAGTCCCTACTGATAATGGCCTGCCTGAAACTGGTAGGGTCATCTTCTTCCAAGATGCAATCCTCTCGATCCCCGTCTATGAGAAAACCGTAGTATCTCTCGGGCGGATGAGAAATCCTACCAGATCTGCGGAGTGGCTGAGGTTCGTTTGGGGTTATTGAATCTAGCGGTTCCTCCAAATTTTCAGTTACATTTTGTGGTCGCTGAATTTCTTCCAGTTCTACCGAACTCCCACTAGTTTCTTTTGCAAGAAACTCCCTTTCCAAGAAGGTAGCATGGCGAGATACAAACACCTTCTGTTCCTCAGTGTGGTAGAACAGATATCCTAGTGAGTCTTTAGGATATCCCACAAATTTACAAAGAACTGACCGTGCCTCTAACTTGTCCGGTTTCTGTGTTTTCACATAGGCCGGACAACCCCATATCTTAATAAACTTAAGACATGGTTTCTTACTGCTCCATATCTCATACGGAGTTTTAGGCACTGATTTGGACGGAACTTGATTCAAAAGGTATGCCGCTGTCTGAAGCGCATGTCCCCAGAATGAAAGAGGCAACTCAGCACTACTCATCATGGACCGAACCATATCCAATAGGGTACGATTCCTCCGCTCCGAAACACCGTTGTGCTGTGGTGTATAAGGAGGAGTAAGCTGAGAGAGAATACCATTCTCTTTTAAGTAATCTAGGAATTCCGTGCTTAAGTACTCCCCTCCTCTATCAGACCGGAGGATCTTGATACTTTTGCCAATCTGGTTCTCTACTTCCTTTCTGAATTCCTTGAATTTCTCAAAAGCTTCAGATTTGTGTTTCATCAGATACACATATCCGAACCTAGAGAGATCGTCAGTGAATGTGATGAAGTACGAGAACCCACCCCTTGCATGTATAGACATCGGACCACACACATCACTGTGTATGAGTCCCAAGAGCTCTCTTGCTCTTTCTCCATGTCCGGTGAACGGAGATTTGGTCATCTTCCCTTTGAGACAAGACTGACAAGTTTCATAAGATGAAAACTCGAACGCATTCAAGAGTCCATCTTTATGCAACTTACTCAGTCTTTTCTCTCCGATATGACCAAGTCTACAATGCCACAAGTAGGATTCATTCGTATCTGAATTCTTCCTCTTGCGTGTGTTTTGTATGTTGAGAACTGTATTCTGATTTAGAACGTAGATACCATTAAACAGTGTACCCTCTGCAACCAGTACCTTATCAAGGTAAATGTTCATGATATTCTTTTCAAGAACAAACTTATATCTATCTTTATCGAGTAAAGAAACTGATATGATGTTGCAAACCATAGAGGGTACATAGTAGCAATCGTTCAAAATCATAGTCTTGCCATTTGGCAATACTAGGTGATATTCACCGACGGCTGCCGCATAAACTTGTGCTCCGTTCGCTACTCTGAGCGACATATCACCCGGTGCAACTTTCCTACTTTTTCTCAGTCCCTGTAATAAATTACAGATATGAGATCCTGATCCGGTATCAAGTACCCAGGAGGTAGGGCTGACCGTAAAACAGTTCTCAATTACAAGAACACCTGAAGTAGATGCAAAACCATGCTTCTTCTTCAACTGGGTATCCTGGAAATCCATACTTTCCTCTTTCCCATTCTCATACTCGTGACTGTTGTCACAAGTTAGAGCTGAACCAACTTTCCCCAGTCCCGAATAAGAATTCGGATCGGTCAAGCGATACATTTTATTATCTTGATTAGGGCGTGAAAAGGTTGCTGCCTGGAGAGAGAGAAAAGAAATACTCAGCGTATGCTCTTGCAAGATTAGATTGGTTTATTAATTTATCTAACCAGGATGTCTCCCACTGTTTACTCAAATTCTTCTTAAAACCTTTTAAAAGAAGAACTAGTCGGGTTTTAATTCACGTCACAATACTTGCTTAACCTTTCAGCCAGGCTAGTGTCGGTACTTCGAGGGAGGTTTTCCAACGCTTTCGCGAAGTTCCTTAATTAAATAACCTCTTTTCCCTGGGGGCGTAACCCCGCTAACACCTTTCTAGACACCTACTAGGTTTATAGCATTGATCGTTAAGTGAAATAATCTCCCGAGAGTAATCCAACTCATCAGTGGGATCGGGATCCAACCATCATTGTGTGATGACCTAGATGGAATCCACTCTAGTCACCACACTCCAGAAGGTATGCTAAATCTGCAAGTTTCAGTACTTTTGAAACTCCCGATGTGGTTTTTGCCCCTAGGACCCAAGTGACCTTGACGAATAATCAACAAATCAAAAGGTCCTAGTCAAGTTCAACCTGTCGTTATCCAGGATTGCATTAGACCCGCCCGCATGATCCTTGACGAATAATCAACAAAATCACGCGACCGTCCTAACCAATCGCATCAATCAGTGCAACAGAGAATTATTACTTAGCTACCGTTCACTGTGTCTTGACGAATAATCAACAAACGCAGCACGAATACTAAGTATTAATTATCCGAAACGACGGAGGGCTACGGCTGGGTTTTTGGCGAAAAACCCGTTAACGTAATGAACTTGATATCGTTGAAGGAACCCGATTGCATCTTTTTGAAAAATACAGTGGCGAAAACTTTTGCTAAAGAGGTCACTCCCTGTGAAGGGATCTCGGCTCTTTCCTCGTCGAGTGAGGTGCTGGGCATTCGTAAGATGAATACCTCGATGCAAAGCAAGAATAATCGACTATAGTGAAGTTATTACCCTGACGCAAAGTTTTGTCCAAGGGGTCACTCCCGGTGAAGGGATCTCGGCCCTTGCCTCGTCGACTGAGGTGCTGGGCATTCATAACCGAATACCTCGATGCAAAACAAAAAGATGAACGTCCTTGCAATAACAGCTTTTTGAAAAATTGTTCCAACAACGTCTTTTAGGTTTATTTTCTTGCATTAGTTCTTTTAATGCGTCCCATCATTTAAATCCTACCATTGCAGAAAACAACCAAAATATGACGTACGCTTATGCCATTCGCATTCGCCACGGGGCCCCGTCATCACCCGTTAGGTTACTTAACTAACGACAGAGCGGGGGCTGGGCTAGCGCGGCTGTAAAACATAAGCAACGCCTAAATAGTTATTATATATAGCAATATAGCAATGATAGCCAATCCAGATCACAGATGAACACTTTGGATATACTAGGAATCCGCAATTCGTTCGAGCCTGCAACGAAAAACGGATTACACGGTCGCGATGAATAGCCAAAACCCCACCCAAGACCCCTACGGGTGCGGCAAACTACCCGCCAAGAACCCGAAGCGAAGCAACCTCCCTCAATGCCATGAGTAGGCCACTCGGCACTTCGAGCTACCCGGTAGTTTGTGCACCCCCTCCATGGGTCTATCCTAGGAGCAAAAACAGTAAAAAGAATTATACAATGACGGCTACAACCCCGACCTGGTTGTGCGGCCAAACAAATAATATTACATCAATTTACAAATTTATTACATGAATGAAAGAAAAAGAAACTCTCATCTCACATCCACCCCGGCTATTCATCCGCGACAATCCAACGAGTTCATATACACAATCCAATATCAAACACAGATCATGTATAACCCCGACTAATCGACTTATAGCGATTAGCCGACGTTCAATACATGCAAACATTACAGATATAACCTTTATAGTCAAAGTATATTGAAGTTCGGAAAAATACGGAATTATAGGCCCCCAAAAACAAATTTCTATTCTGGAAAATCTGGGCACATATAATATATATGAAAAATCCTAAAACCATGTCAGAAACACACTGCACCAAAGACGAGACAGCAACTCTACCAGAGCGCGGCGCTTCCGCGGCAATAGCAAGCTATTGCCGCGGAAGCGCGGCCATCTAGGTGAGTTACTGTGTCGTTTTTGGTGGGTTTCTTCTAAAAAACCTGAGATGATTTTTGGGATATAACAAATTTTGTTTTGACCAGAAAAAGTTTTAACAGAAACTCAGATTTTTTACAACTTGGTTTTTTCGATTTTTCCGTTTCGAACTTCGATACACTTTACTACCAAGCTAGTTTATGTTTAGTTAGGCTCTGATACCACTGTTAGGTCCACGTTACCTCTCCCGGTACTTTCGGGGTTGCGGAAACGGTAAAACAAAATTTTTTCTAAGGTTTGTAACATGGACCGTAAAAGCCGGATCTTGGCTAAACTATAAACTAGCAACCTAACAAGAGATGTATCTACTCGGTTAGGGGTTATACCTCAACTTGAACTCCTTCACTTCTAGTTGTTGTTCTTCTATGATGTTCTTCTCTTCTTGTTGTTCTTTTCATGGCTTGCTCAGAAGTTGATCCGGACTTCGGTCACCTCCGCGGCCTCCTTGAGTCGATGACGATCCACCCGAGAGATGTACGCCGAGCTCCACCTCAAGCCGAGGTAACTAGGGCAAGGAGATTGCTAATCTAGAAGCCCTAGGTTGTGTAGAGAGGATGTATGGATGTGTTTGTCAAGTGAAAACCTTTTTCTCTCAACACATGAGATCAAAGGAGAAAACAAGAGGAGGAAGAAGAAGGAGGTTTTTAGCAACCATGGAGCTTCTCTTTTCAAGAGAGAGAAAGAGAATAATGTTATGATAAGCTTAACCAAGAGAAAAAACTAACCATGGTTGCAATAATGCAAAAACAACATCATTACTAATTCCATCAAGATAAAGTTGATGGCTACAATTGAAATGACCATTATCATAATCCAAAAAAAAATGGAAAAGAAAAGAAGAGTGTGGAATCCTCTTGAAAGTCAATGGTCAACACGGTCAACCGGTCAACAAAGTCAAGAGGGGTCAACGGGGTCAAATGGTCAATGCAATTAGCTATCATAAGATTATCACTAATAGGATTAGTAAATGATGTTCGCTGCTCATAATGGTTTTGACCAAACGAACTGTCAAAACCCTAATGAGCCTGCCACATAATGGTTTTGGCCGAACCAACTGCCAAAACCCTAATGAGGCACCTCCTCCTTCATCGCTTCAGAAAACTGTGCATACACACCTGCATCCGTATTCCGTAGAATGCGGATGCACAGAAGACAAAACAAATCCATCCATGCAATACTAGGATCCGGCTTAAACCAAAGCCCACTAGTATTGCCTGCCCGAGCACCATACGCACACAAGTGTACGTAAGTGATCGCAGCCCTGCCGTAAAACCATACGGCCTCTACACGTTTCGCTCAGTGCAGGGAAACTCTCTGTGTGGGACTCTAAAGACTCGACACTACGCTGGCAGTGGGTTTAACCACAGACCGCAAGCGGCACTAGCTGTACGTAACGGTCCCCAGGTAGATGTCGATAAGAAGGCCGATGAGGTAAACCCATCCGAACTCCTACTGAGCCTGTATGTGACAATCTCCGTACAGTCCGGTCTGTTCGTCTGATACATCGCATGGCGGGCCTAGGGGGGCGGTAAACGTCAGTCCCCTAATAGCGGTACAAGTCGTGTCGGAGTGAAGCCCAATACACCCTGAGATAACACTGGAAACCTACCAGTATATCTCGCTTGCCCTGGCCAGGGACTACTCGTGTAATGGCTCTCCTAGACACAGCGCGATGTCAACCCCCAATACCGGGAGAGACGAATCCTGTCTAACCGTCACTGCCTCCAAGTGCTTCGGGACTGCTCCCAACTACTACCTGTTTGCACGACTCAGTAGAGCCGTGGTAGGGTAGTAATCAAAGAACAGTGGGAACACACTCGAGGCGAAGTGACAGTGTCAAGTCAGCGGACTAAGCTGTACTCATGTCACCTGGGAACTGATAACTGACGATAGGTATAATACCAACCATCAGTTCCCGACGAGTCCTGTCCAGTGTACTCGTAACCTAACGAGCACCCGCATACTATCTCAAGTACGACGTACTGACGGCTGTGGGACAGACCGTCTCCCGTGCTGGGATGAGAAGCGCATACGCTAGTCTACTCTGGAGTATCGATGCCCTATCTCGATACTCCCACGACTAGGGACGTGTATAAGGATGTGCTTGTAGATTACCCAGCCCCCACGAGTGTGATCGCCATCACAACGCCGGTAATCAAGCAAAGATCCTAAGGGCTCTACTAATGCGTATAGGTGATATAATAAATAAACACACATGTACACATTAAAGCAGAGACAAACCAAGTAGCATACTACTATTTTGAGCAAGACTGTCTGTACAACTGTGAATATCCCAAGCTTCCATCAAGTAATATACATACTAGTATGATACAGTAATGGCCTCTAGGGCATATACACCAACACCGTAAGTGTTTAATGAGATTGACATGTAGATGACTTATTTCCATGACGGGGTCATGTGGATGACGTATTTCCGCGACGGGGTCATGTGGATGACGTATTTCCGAAACGGGGTCATGTGGATGACGTATTTCCGAGACGGGGTCATTTGGATGACGTATTTCCGTGACGGGGTCATTTGGATGACGTATTTCCGAGACGGGGTCATGTGGATGACGTATTTCCGAGACGGGGTCATGTAGATGACGTATTTCCGTGAAGGGGTCATTTGGATGACGTATTTCCGTGACGGGGTCATTTGGATGACGTATTTCCGAGACGGGGTCATGTGGATGACGTATTTCCGCGACGGGGTCATTTGGATGACGTATTTCCGAGACGGGGTCATATGGATGACGTATTTCTGTGACGGGGTCATTTGGATGACGTATTTCCGAGACGGGGTCATGTGGATGACGTATTTCCGCAACGGGTCATATGGATGACGTATTTCCGAAACGGGGTCATGTGGATAACGTATTTCCACAACGGGTCATGTGGATGACGTATTTCCGAGACGGGGTGATGGGGATGATGTATTTCCGCAACGGGGTCATGTGGATGACGTATTTCCGAGACGGGGTCATGTGGATGATGTATTTCCGAGACGGGGTCATGTGGATGACGTATTTTCGCAACGGGGTCATGTGGATGACGTATTTCTGAGATGGGGTCATGTGGATGACGTATTTCCGCGACGGGGTCATTTGGATGATGTATTTCCAAGACGGGGTCATGTGGATGACGTATTTCCGCCACAGGGTCATGTGGATGACGTATTTCCGTGATGGGGTCATGTGGATGACGTATTTCCGCGACAGGGTCATATGGATGATGTATTTCCGCAACGGGGTCATGTGGATGACGTATTTCTAAGACGGGGTTATATGGATGACGTATTTCCGAGACGGGGTCATGTAGATGACGTATTTCCGCGACGGGGTCATTTGGATGACGTATTTCCGCGACGGGGTCATTTGGATGACGTATTTCCGAGAAGGGGTCATGTGGATGACGTATTTCCACGACGGGGTCATTTGGATGACGTATTTCTGAGACGGGGTCATGTGGATGATGTATTTCCTCGACGGGGTCATTTGGATGACGTATTTCCGAGACGGGGTCATGTGGATGACGTATTTCCGCAACGGGGTCATGTAGATGACGTATTTCCGAGACGGGGTCTTGTGGATGGTATTTCCGAGACGGGGTCATATGGATGATGTATTTCTGCAACGGGGTCATGTGGATGACGTATTTCCGATACGGGGTTATGTGGATGACGTATTTCTGAGACGGGGTCATGTGGATGACGTATTTCCGCAACGGGGTTATTTGGATGACGTATTTCCGCAACGGGGTCATGTGGATGACGTATTTCCGCAACGGGGTCATGTGGATGACGTATTTCCGAGACGGGGTCATGCGGATGACGTATTTCCGCGACGGGGTCATGTGGATGACGTATTTCCGCAACGGGGTCATGTGGATGACGAATTTCTGAGACGGGGTCATGTGGATGACGTATTTCCGAAACGGGTCATGTGGAAGGGAAGGTGTGTTTCCTTTTTTGTTTGCGCCCCTGGATTGTATACAGGGATTGATGTGATATCACCAGTAGGGCATAAATTTCATTTTTCTTTATTTCTTTCCGTGATGCTCTATCATTTCAGTTTTTATATTAAGAAGGTCGCGATTGCCCAATCATTTCGGCTATTTTTCGCGGTGCCCAATCATTTCGGCTATTTATTTTATTTCTCGTTGCTTTTTATTACAAGTTGCCCAGTCATTTAGGCTATTTTGCATGCATACATTTTTACTTGCTGATTTTGTTTGCAAGTTGCCCCATTATTTTGACTATTTCGTATGCATGTGTGGCTTGCTAGCTTCTCACTGCAAGCTTGGAATTAGACACAGATTTCGGGATCAGCACCACTACAACTGGGATATTGCCAGGAGCGAATCATCATTTGCCTCTGTCGATATCGAACAAAGGTGGCTTAGCGAACAGGGTTAGGATCCTGTCGACTAAGGCTTTTAACTTCATGAGCCGTAAGGGTCTCATAAAGGTATTTCTCCCTGCGAGTCGTGAGGATCTCGTAGGTGCGTTTTCTCCTTAGGAATCGTGAGGATTCCTAAGTGTATGATCTCTTATAAGTCGTAAGGATCTTACAAGAGTGTTTTCTCTTTATAAGTCGAGAGGGCTTACTAAGGGGTTCACCGTACGAAAATATCCCTAGTCACGGATGGGACTTTGTTAGGGAAATGTTTATTCGCGCCTGTGGATTGTATACAAGGGTCGGCATTGAGCCACTTGTAGGGCAGTGTTGGAGGTTGTGGTGGTTGCTTAAGAACAGGTTCAGATCCCTGTAGCTTAAGACTTTTGAATCTTATGAGCCGTGAGGGTCTCATAAGAAGGTTCTCCTTACGAGTCGTGAGGATCTCGCAAGTGTAATTTCTCCTTAGGAATCGTGGGGATCCCTAAATGTGTTGCTCCCTTGTGAGTCGTAAGGATCTCACGTAGGTGGTTTTTCCTCACAAGGTCGAGAGGACCTTGCAAGTGTCTTTTAACGAGATTGCGCCCTTTCGGGTTTTCACAAAACTCGCCGGTAGCCCTGCTGTTTTTACTCATAGAGCCCTCTCGGGTTTTCATCCGTACCCTTTTCGCTTATGGACATACCGTTTTTTTCTCTTTTTTTATTCTTTTTTTTGTATCAGCCTTGGGATATTGCAATCCACAGTAGTTTATCGACATCTCGGTCAACAGCTAGTTTTAGGACATAGTGGTCCATCGTTAGTTTAAGGACGTTTCGGTCCGTTGTTAGTTTAAGGACGTTTCGGTCCATTTTTAGTTTTAGGACGTTTCGGTCCATTATTTGTTTAAGTACGTTTCGGTCCGTTATTAGTTTAAGGACATTTCGGTCCGTTGTTAGTTTAAGGACGTTTCGGTCCGTTAGCTGTCTACTACTTATAGAGTTTGGGCTTAGGAAGATAGCGAGAGGGCATAGTCGTCGTCATCTATCATTGACCTAGGCCGTGGCTCGTCAGGCGTAGTACTTTTTTAGGAAGCGACCATTTATTGGCCTGAAGGGTCTTTCACCATGCATGTCCATGAGTAGATAGACCCCACCCTGGTAGACCTTATCTATGATATACGGGCCTTCATAGTTCAACTCGAATTCCCCCCGCTTGGCGCGATTAGGGATCATAGGTCTTTTGACTACTAGCACGAGTTCGCCTTGGCGGAATATCCTCGGCCTAGTCAATCTTTTGTATGAGTGCATCATCTTTTCTTTATAAGTCTCCAGATTTTGTTGCTCTATGAGCCGGGTTTCATCAAGGGCGTCGAGCTCCTCAAGCTGAAGGTGAGCATTCTCTTCATCCGTTAGCTCGTAATGAACTGCCACTCATACAGAGGGTAACTCTATCTCGAAGGGGAGTACCGCTTCTGTACCGAATACCAATGCATACGACGTTGTGTTAGTGGCCGTTTTGAATGTAGTTCGATACGCCCAGAGAGCTTCATGCAATCGTTCATGCCAGTCTTTCTCATTTCGAGACACCGTCTTTTTCACGATCTTCGTCAAGGTCTTGTTAAAAGCCTCAGCTAGACTGTTAGCTCGGGGATTATAGACTGAGGAGTATCTCTAGTCTATGTTATGCTATTGTTTGAAGCGGCTGATCTTGTGGCTTCTATAGGCTGGCCCGTTATCGGAGATGATCCGTCGTGGAGTTCCAAACCGATAAATAACGTGTGTCTTGAAGAAATGGAGGATATTCTCCGTCTTCACTTCCCTCAGCGGTACTGCTTCTGCCCATTTGGAGAAGTAATCAATTGTCGCCAAAATGAATCGATGTCCTCTGGGCGATGCTGGTTCGATGGGGCCGATTATGTCAGTCCCCCACATTTCGAATGGCCAGCTAGCCACCGTTGGATGTAGTGGATTTGGATGCTGGTGAATAAAGTCTCCGTGAATTTGGCACGAGTGGCACTGCTTCGCGTATTCGAAGCAGTCTTAGATCATCGTGGGCCAATAATAACCCATCCGTTTGATCTTCAGCTTCATCTTCGGCCTGGCTTAGTGAGAACCGCAGAGTCCGTCGTGAGTTTCTTGGACGACTCTTCTTGCCTCTTCAGGTCCTAGGCATCTTAGCCATAGAGAATCAAATAATCTCTTATACAGGGTATCATTGACGAAAGCAAAAGACAGATCTCGTTTTATATGCTGATGTTTTGAGGACGTATCTTCAGGTGTTCGACGGGATTTGAAATAATCTATAAAGACTTCTCTCCAATCCTTAGCCCTTTCCTGATCTTTTATTTGTAGAGTCGTTTGCTCGGTCGTTCCTTTTTCTTCGGGCGACTCCGGAGATATTCCTGCCGGTGCGAGAACTCGACGGTTTTGCATAACAATCCTCACGTCATCGAGGTTTTCGTCAGCCAGTTCTTTAGAGAGCTTAGCTAATGCGTTCGCTTTGCTATTTTCCGCACGCGGTATGCTTTCCAAGGTGTAGGAAGGAATTTAGGTCAGCAGTTGCTGCACCCTCTCGCCGTACTTCACAAACTCTGGCTTGCACGTTTGGTAGTCGCCGTTTATTTGACTAACGCCAGCTGAGAGTCTCCGTATATGAGGAGATTTTCAATTCCCATGTCGATGGCGATCTCGAGACCTGCTATCAAAGCTTCATACTCAGCTTCATTGTTTGTCCTCGGCTCTGTTAAGGAGAAAGCAAAGCGCATTATCCCTCCTTGTGGAGTTACGAAGATGAGGCCTACCCCCGATTTGATTATGGGCGTGTATTGTTTGCGCTTCTTCATGGAAGATGCTCCATCGAAGTAAAGTTCCCATCGGGTATCATCCCCGTCGATCGTGTTAAACGCATGTTTGTCTGGCAGTTCGCAATTCAAAGGAGAATCGGCAGGTATTGGATACTCAGCATGGAAGTCGGCGATGGCCTGGCCTTTCACTTCCTTAAGAGGCCGATAAGTTATCGAGAACTCCATTAAGAGTAGGGCCCATTTAGTAAGACGCCCCGTTAATTTGGCCTTCGACATCAAATACTTGAGAGGGTCCACTTTTGATATGAGATGGACCTCATACGCTAACGCGTAATGTCTGAGCTTCGTTATCATGTAGATCAACACTAGGCAGCGTTTTTCAATGGGAGAATAGTTGTTTTCTGCCCCCAGCAGAACTCGACTCAGATAGTAGAGGGCTCTCTCCTTCCCTTGGTCGTTTTCTTGTGCCCATAATGCGCCTAAGGAACCTTCAAGGGCAGTTGTATATAGAATAAGAGGCTTTCCTTTGACCGGAGCGGCTAGCACTGGAGGATTCTGTAGGTATTGCTTGATTTCGTCCAGCGCGCTTTGGTATTTATGATCCTAGACGAAAGGGGTTCCCTTCTTCATCAGGTGACTGTAAGGACGGCACTTGCCTGAGAGATTGGCTATAAATCGTCGGATATACGCAAGCTTCCCTTGGAGAGACCGCAATTGCTTGAGAGTCCTTAGCGGAGGCATTTCTATAATCTCCTTGATCTTTAACGGATCTATCTCGATGCCTCGATGTCGTACGATGAATCCTAGGAATTTTCCCGAGGAAACTCCGAACGCACATTTGAGAGGGTTCATCTTCAAGTTGTATTGCTGAAGGCGTTGAAATACGGTCTTCAGATGCTTTAAATGTTCCTCGTATGATTTTCTTTTCACCACAAGGTCGTCGATATAGCATTCGACGATTTCATGTATGAGGTCATCGAAGATGTTCGTCATGGCCCTCTGATAGGTGGCACCGGCGTTCTTTAGACCGAAGGGCATCACCTTGTAGCAGAATATGCCCAAAGGGGTCCGGAAAGCAGTATATTTCCGGTCTTCGGGATGCATCATTATCTGATTATATCCTGATGAGCCGTCCATGAAGGAGAAAACTTCATGAGTGGACGTATTGTCTATCATCAGCTCGGTGACCGTTACTGGGAAGTCGTCTTTCGGGTAGGCTTTATTGAAATCCCGAAAGTCCATACATATGCGCACCGTTCCATTCTTCATCATCACTGGGATGATGTTGGCGATCCAGTCAGGATATTGAACCTCTTGGATGAAACCGGAGTCGATTAGCTTCTTGACTTCGGTATTGATGCTCATCTCAATCTCGAGCCGCATTCTCCTCGGTGCTTGTTTGATCGGCTTGACGTCCGGGGATATCGCCAATTTGTGTACAGCAATTTCTGGATCTAGTCCTGGCATCTCAAAATAGTTCTATGCGAAGCAATCTTTATGCGGCATGAGCACGTCCTTCAGCGTAGCCACCCTTTCTTCAGACAACAGTTTACTGACGAACGTCGGTCGCGGGTCACTTGCCGTCCCCAAATCAATTTTCTTGAGGTTATCTGCAGTAGTATGTATCCGATCTTCCAGCTCCTTTGGCGCCGGTGGAAATTCCGAGATTACCTCTTCATCATCGTTGTCGACGCACCGGGGGAGTTCATCCATATTCTCGGGTTCTTCTTCTGACAACATTATCATATGACAAGTACGAGATCGCTTCCAAGGCCGATGTTGATCTGGTTCTACTTTCGCGGCTTTGGGTTCATGCTTTTGCGGCGGGGTTACCCTCCAGCTGCTGGATAAAGCGAACCTGCCTTGTTGATATTGGTCTTCGATCCAGTCTTTGAATGTGAAGCAGTCTTTAAGAGGATGTCCTATTGCCCTGTGATAGGAGCAATAGTTCGGGTGAGAGACTTCGCCTGCTTGCTCGAGGTGCTTGATTCCGAGAGTGTCATCATCTGATGTTTTATGGCAAGATCAAGTATCCTCTATGTTTTATCCTGGGGAAAAGAGTATGCTCGACCCATCTTTTTTTATAAGAGACGAATCCGGAATGCTCGATTCCTGATCGCGTGGCTTCTTGGACCCGCTTTGTCGCTGTCGAACGCCTTTCCCGTTCTTTGGTTTGTTTCTGCCTCTGCACCGGGCCTTTTGTACAATGGGTTGACAAAGAGGAGCATTTTCATTTTTCACAGCCTGCTGAAGGAGGCGTTGCGTCCTGGCTTTCTCGTATATGGCCATTTCGCGATTATGGCCGTCTCGAACCTTTTGACCTGCTTCCCTTATAAACTTGTCCATTTGTTCTTCGAACGACGGACTGGGCATTTTCACGGCGGGAGCTCTTTCTGGTTCAGGGTTAGCGTCTTCCCACAGAGCATCTCCTTCTTCATCAAAGTCATGTATGACGTAGCAGTCGCGAAGTAGCTCCCGTTTCTTGGATTGAACATACCTAAGCCCGATCGTTTCCATTATCCCGTTAGGCAACTTTCTTTGAGTTCCGGGAACATTCCAGATCCTGTTATAGAGCCGTGCTTGTCGCGCAGTTTACTTAAAGGGTACACCTTGGCGTCTCAAGAGTCTTTTTAGTCCGTCCGTGTAATATCTGGGCAAACGGATGGGCTGGAGCCTGTCAAGTGTAGAATCCGCGCCATGCCAGATTTCCTTCTCCACTTTGGTTTCTCCAGATCGGTAGAATAGGATCGCCTTTTCACTTTTTCGCGTGGGAGGGACATAGAATGTCTGCAGTTCTTCCACATTGTAGGTATCAAGCCCGTCTAGTTCTTTATGATGCTTGGGCGGAACCATGGCAACTTGCAAACTGTGATCTTCATCAGCGAAGGTTTGTATTGATGGCCGAGCAGAGAATACGGCATTGACCTCATCTTCCGAGTCGCTGCCGAAGATCAACATAGGAGCGGACGGTCCCGGCTTGTTGTACTGGGGCGGACCTGAATAATCTATTTCTTCCTCCTCCTCGGTATCACTCCCGAAGACCGGAATGGTGGTGATAGCTTTGTTTTTCGGTTTGTGACACCTTTCCGTGTCCTCAAAATCTGGTAAGAAGTATTTTGCATCTTCGTACTTGCGGACTTCGTTCATGGAGAATGGGTTTAGCTCTCCTGTCACAGTATACTCGAGATCATCTTTGAAATACTTCATACACTGATGTTGTGTAGAAGGGATAATGTTGTACTCATGTAACCAGGGCCGGCCGAGCAAAGCATTGTAGCATGTCTTGGGGTCAATGACGTGAAACTTTATGTCCGTGATAAGCAACCTAAAGCGCAACGTCAGTATTACAGACCCAAGCGTTCGCGATGACTGGGAGTCAAATCCGGAGATGGTGATTTTATCACGAGCGAGATGTTGAACGCTCATGCAGATTTCCTTTAACACCCTCACGTTAAGGAGATTGACGGAGGACCCATTGTCGACCGGGATTTTACCTATCTTAATATCATGATAGTATCCGGAGACATATAGGGGACGGTTGTGCTCACATATCCCAAGGAGGAGATCTTCATCGCCGAAGGTGATATCGGCTGTGTGTATTTCTTCCAACTCGTCCTTCATCTTTTCTTCGGCGAGGAAAGCTTAGAATTGTTCAGGCTCTTGTAATGCCTTGATCAAAGAATCTCTTGCTTCTTTGGATAACAGGAGGGCGTCGAGAATGCTTAACTGCGAAGGTAACTTTCTCAAGTGTGCCAGAACGTTGTAGTCCACCTTACTTTTCTTTGGCGGGTCCTTGGCTGTCAGCTTTTCGACGACTTGGTCATCAAGGATGATATCCTCAGGGACTTTTTCTTTTCCCTTATCTTTTCTATTTGACCCACTGTTCGAGGGCCCAAGATTCTTTTCGGGCAGCGTACGATTGCGCAGCTGAATATTTTCACAGGTCTTCGGTTCTTCCTCTTTTCCCAAGGTGGACTCTTTAAAGAGAGGGCTAAGAATCATTTCTTTATCAGAGTCGCTCCCGAAGGTGAGAACTTGCGTTCCCCCGGCGTTGACCATGTGACAGTTGCCGGTAGTTCTTTTACGCTCCTCGGTCGAACTTCTTTGCTCCCGACGAGTTTTGCGTTTCATCAGCTTGAAATGTTGCCGGTGAGCAACATATCCTTGCCACCGTCTTTTAAAAGTGTTGCACTCTTCGGTGGGGTTCGCAATCTTTCGATGATATAAGCAGTAGCTAGGATGTGTTTCTGCTTCACCAAGAGCGTTCGCTTCGGAGGATGGCAGCTTCATTCCCATCGATATGGCTTTGGCGAACCTTTTCCTCGTCTTGAACCTGTTTTTATTCGCGACGGATGTATTTTGATCTGGCGGGAGTATTTCAGCCCTTTCGTCCAGTCGTCGGCGTTTGGCCTTTTCAAATATGGCCGTCTCACGCTCCCGATCAGCTTTGCTTTTCGAAAGAGTTTCGTTCAGGAATTCATCAATCATTTCGTCTGATGGCCCTAGGAGTTCTGGCTCAGGATCTGCCCCCAGTTTCTTTGTGTAAGGAGCTTCTTCATCGTCTATCGACGATTGAGAGATCACATGGCAGCTTGCTGCATAACCTTCAGATTCATCCGACGAGTCTTCTCCATTGTCATCATCTCCGTCCTTATGGACGTTGCTGAGAAATTCTTGGAGTATGACTGGAGTCCACGCTTTTTGATTATATTCTTCCAACGCGTCAATCTGTTTTTGCAGGTCCGTGCGCTTGTCACCAGGCTTCACCGGCTTTTTGGTTTTTTTCTTCTTCTTTGAAGATTTTGACGGCTGGGTATGAGCGCTTTGGCTATCACCACCGATCTTTGGAGTTGGGTGCGGCTTCAGCATCCCCTCGATGATCTTAGATTCCAGTGGATTATTCCACCTAATTGCCGGGCATGTTTGGAGATCCTCCAGCATACTTTTCGTCTTGGCTGAAAGAGCGACCTCCCATGAAGCTTCTTCTACGAAAGAGCATGATGCCCCCGGTGTATCCGTCTTCTTGGGAGTGTGTGGCCGAGGCGGGTTCACCTTCCAGTTCTCAGATAATACGAACTTGCCCTGCTGGTACTGATCTTCTATCCAGCTTTTGAAGATGTAATAATCCTTGATCGGATGGCCCAACAATCGGTGATAAGGGAAATAGTTAGGATTGCTAATGTCGCCTGGTTGCGCTGGGCGTCTTGGCTCCGGCAGATTGTTGAGCCTGTTGCGCAGTGCAAGCTCGAATAACCTCTTCGTCTTGTCTCAAGGGAACGAGTAAGGGCATCTCATTTTATCTTCAAGATATCGAGTTCTATTATTTTGGCGATCAACTGGTCTTAGACCGCTGGGCTGCTGTTGAGCATTAGCGACGATGGTCGCTTTTCCCTTTCCCTTCTCGTTCCGCGGGTCCTGCTTTGGAGGAGACGGTCTATGACCCATCTGGTCCATTTGGGCCAGTTTGTCGATCAAGTCTTGGAACGTGGTTGGCTTGAAGAACATCATGAATTGGGAAATGGTTGCATGAGGGTCCAGAGTGCCCACGAACATGCCAACCGCCGGGACTTCTTCGATGCGTTGTTCGCATTTCGACCACAGATTCTGCCATCGTATTGCGTATTGAACCCATGTCTCTCCTGGCTTCACCCTGGTATTGATCAATGTCGTTATTAGGGTGCGTTCATTAGAACTCGCGAATCGCTGGGTGAATAATAGCTCCAATTCTGCAAAAGTCTTGACGGAGTCGTTTAGAAGCTCAGAATACCATTCGAATGCCGTCTCCGACAAGCTGCCGACGAATTGGCGAAGTAGCAATTTATCATCACCTCCGGTGTTGCCGCAAAAAGCCCTGAACTGAGCGACATGTTGGTGGGGATTGCCTGTCCCCTTGTACACATGAAATTTGGGGATCGTGTATCCCGGCGGGTACTTTATTTGATCATACCAGCCTGGGTATGGTCCCCCAGTTTTAACAACTTGGCCGGCCGCTTCATTCGCCTGGTGAGATCATATTTACTGAGCAATATAGTTATCCAGAGCGGCCTTGGAAATGGTTTCCTCTTTGGCTACTGAAAGAGCCGGAGGAGGGTTCGATGTCTCCCCTCTGTCGTCTTCAATGATGATAGGAGGGTCTTCAGCTGGAGGATCCGGCAGTAACACCATCCCGACCATGTCTTGAAAGAGAAGCGCCATTCGTTTTATGTTGGCAGCTTGTTCTGCTGCTTCTCTGTCCTTCTTTTCAAGGACTCTGCGGAGGAAGTCAGCATCGGTTTCTTGTTCATGACGCTGCTCTGATGACGCCTCCGGGCTTTCTTTTGGCCTGGTAAGTGCGGCCACTTGCGTCAGCATTTCTTGAAGCTTCTGTTGCTGCTCCTGGGCTTTTGTCACGGATCGGGTGAGCGGTCGGTGACCCGTCGAAGCGCGGCTTTCCTCTTTTCCGGAAGCCATGTAAACAGTATGCACCATTATGCCCCCAGACTTGGGGCATTTGGACTCAGCGTTTTTGTGATCTGCCGTAGTCACAGGGGCTTTCTCTGGCCTCCTTCTCTTTTGAGCAGTTGACGTTGAGGGGGCCATTGAAGCGGGCACCCAGGTAGTTGTCGTCCTTTGTGGCGACAGGACGGTTCTCTTTCTGTTGAACCTTTACCTTTTTCTGTCGGCGAGGGTAATCTTGATCAATCACCGACTCCTAGACCTGTCGCCAGACTTTGTAAACTTTGGAGGACAGCCGCTGAGGGGGCTGCTCCGGCTTTGTTTCTGTAACATTCTCCACGGGTGGAGGAGATCTTTTCAGTACGGTGATAGGAGAGTTCCTGCGCACCTTGTTCAGCAATTCAAAGCTGTTCCCGGTTGGAACAACAGCATTGACTTCCACCGTTGGGACCAGTGGAGTTAGCCCAGAGGGGGAGTTGCCCCCAGCTTTCCTTACTCGGCGCCAGTGGCGACGTCGAGCGTGTCGAGCCGTTGGGATTGTTTCAGCTTGAGCGGTGACTTCGTCGTGCCCCCTGTACTGGTGAGGCGCTGCTGGTACCAGCCTCTTGAAGACCGACGTCCGTCGAGCAATAGTATCCAATCTGCCAAAGACAGACCTTTGAGCAGGAACGGGAGCCGGAACAGTCAGTGTTGTGAAGACCGAACCTTTGGCAGGAGAAGCCGCCTTGAAGACTTCGGGAGCAGGGATGGCTACCCTCTTCAGAATAACCTTTTCTGGAATTGCAGGCTTCATCATGGGCCCACATGAACTTTTGGCTCAATCTGGCGAAGACTAAGGCGCTGGAGCTGGACGACCCATTGAGAGGGGTCATGGTAGTAGCAAGCCGATCAAAGACCGACTTCTTGGGATCTTCTTGCGATGGTACAGGGGCGCTGAAGCTCATCGGTAGGAGAATGGTCCCGAAAAACAATCCAGTGGTGGCCTGAGTCACCTGATCCACCGGCATTGTGAACAGGGAGGCCGCTTGGGGCCCGTAAGCTATGCCTCCAGATGAGGCGGAGCGTGAGTTGCAATTGCAGTTGGAACACTTCGCGCAAGTAGACGCCATTGATGTTTCGTTTTCTGCGCCAAGCAAGAAACCAAATCTTAGTACCTCGAACCCAAGGGCAACCATATCAAACCGCGATTCGTTTGCGAACACGACACACGAAGTGTGGAGTGGAAAGAGGAAAAGGTCCCACCGGGCGTGCCAGAATCTGTTCCGCGCCGAAAGACGCGGACGGAGACGCGGCGGACGTCTCGCCTGAATTTCGGGGCAGATGCTAATTGGTGCTATCCGTCCACCTCTCCGAAGATACCAAGTTGATTTATGGCACCATATATCGAAGGTTTAAATGGATGCGGCCGATATAGCAGACTTCGTCAGATTCCCCCGTGTTTGAGGGGTTTTTTGATTGTGGGGATGCTCTTCCCTGCAAGCGCAAGCCCCTTCAGTTAATTACACTACCGCATCATGGTAACAACTTTCTCCTTCTCCAGATGGTCACTTCGTGTCATGGGTGTTTGTTTTGTTTTTGGTTGCCCGTGGATTGTATACGGAGACTAATTTATGTTGTCGCCCGTAGGGCGTGGATTAGTCCAAATCCGTATTTTCTTAGATTTGGGTTTGGGGGTTGGGTTTAAGGATACGTTAGCCTCATTTGAGACTAAGATCAACTTAAACGTTAGTTAAGGATACGATAGTCTAATTTTCAGACTAAGATCAACTTAACGGGATCGTTTAGATCCAACAAGGGAGCAATTGGGCTCTATTGTTTAGTTTAGGGACATTGCGGTCGATTACCAGTTTAAGGACATGGTGGTCCAATGTTAGTTTAGGGACATCTCGGTCCAGGTTAAGGACATCGTAGTCCGTGGGTTTAAAGGGACCCCACAGTCCGAGGTTAGGGACATCGTAGTCCATGAGTTTAAGGACCCCATATTCCGTAGTTTAAAGACATCATAGTCTATGAAGTTTAAGGGCATCGTAGTCCATGAGTTTAAGGACCCCATAGTCCGTAGTTTAAAGACATCGTAGTCCATGAGTTTAAGGACGTCGTAGTCTATGAGTTTAAGGACCCCACAGTCCGTGAAATGTGTGGTTGTCGGGACCCGTCACCTCTCTGAAGACGTTGAAGGATTATAACGACGGATATCAGAGGAGTAAAGAGATGTACCCTTGAACCGGTGTGAATTGGTTGAAAGATTTATAGTCCAATTTAGAACTAAGATCTGTTAAATATTTATAAGCAGACGGGCTCACTTAAATATAAATTGAGGACTTATGGCCAATATTGGGCTAAGTCCAATAAGATTAAAATGTTTAACATTTTATTGTTCTGGGCTGTTGAGCCTTTATTTGGGCTTAGCCCTTTTAATAATGCTGAGCATTAGATCCTATCATTTTTTTTCTTGTATTGAATGCATAGCATTCATTAGAACAATGTGTGTTCTGACAGCGCGACACATGGCTCGCCAGGCGTTTTGCGCCAATTAAAGAGCGCATTACGCTTCTGCCAAGTAGCGCACATGAAAAGGACACGTGTCGCGCTTAGCGCTAAGCGCCAGATAGTGAGCGCATTGCGCCAGTTTATGAGCGCTAAGCGCTAGTTTATGAGCGCATTGTGCTAGTTTAGTGGCGCACACGTGAGTGACACGTGGCATGCTTGGCGCTGAGTACCAGCCCATGAGCGCAGTGCGCTGTTTCAGAAGCACAAAGGGCAAGTTGCATACGTGGTTGACACGTGGCACGTTTTGGCGCGGAGCACCGGTCCAAGGAGCGCAGAAGCGCAGTTCAAGAGTGCAAGGCACTTTTCAATAGCGCAAAGCGCATTTGATCAAATTTATGATCTGTGAACAAATTTATGTTCTTTTTAAAGGAGGCTTTGCCTCGAGTTTCAAGAACAATAGTTTTTATTTTTGAAAGGGTTTTGCCTTTGTAGATCAATGATCTGTGTGAAGAATATGTTCTTCTTTATTATGTGATGAGATCTTTTGATCTCTTTTATGAATGACCTTGGTCTTTATAGATCTATGATCTTTTAAGAAGATAATTCTTCTGTTTTAATGAGATGATTTTATCTCTTTATTCAAGAATCATTCTTTTTACCTCGAAGAAATGATCTTCTTTCAAGAGCTTGCTCTCTTTCTTTTGAGTTTTCTCAAAATTTGTAGGGGGGTTTCTCTCTATCAGACTTGAAGTCTTGGGGCCTTTATATAGGTCAAATTGATTTGTTAAATCAGTTAAACAGATTTTTCTTTAATTGATTTGGGGTTATTTCCCATCGTTGGATCTTTGATCCTAGAGTTTCTGTTTTACAGAAGGCAATCTTCTTGTCTTTAACAAGATTGGAAAGATCTTTCCATAACAGAATTTTAATTCTGATTAATTAATGATTTATCATTATTATTAGATGTTTTGATCTAACAGTGGGGAATTTTATAATTCCAGCGCTGGCGCACCCGTACTTTGCACGTGGTGCGCTGCTCAGAGCGCAGTGCACTTTGCGCTAGCGCACCTACGTTTGACATGTGGCGCGCAGCCCACGCTAGCACACCCGTGTTTGACACGTGGCGCGCAGCGCGTCTAGCGCTAGCGCACACATGGTGCACTGCCGAGAGCGCAACGCACCTGGCGCTAGCGCATCCGTGTTCGACATGTAGTGCGCAGCGTGCCTAGCGCTGGATCTGAAGCGTTGCATCAATTTTTTTGATTTTGTATTTCAAAACAGAGCTTTGCTCTGATTGGGGAAACAGAAGCGTCGCTTCATTTCAAATCTCGGAATTTGAACAGAGCTTTGCTCTGATTTCGGAAAACAGAAGCGTCGCTTCATTTCAAATCTCGGAATTTGAACAGAGCTTTGCTCTGATTGGGGAAAACAGAAGCATCGCTTCATTTTAAATCTCGGAATTTGAACAGAGCTTTGCTCTGATTGGGAAAGACAGAAGCATCGCTTCATTTCAAATCTTGGAATTTGAACAGAGCTTTGCTCTGATTGGGGAAACATGGCTCATTCTAGAAGGCTCTGCATAACAATATTTTTCTAGAAGGCTCCTTGTAACAACCTCATTCTAGAAGGCTCTCCCTAACAACCTTCCTCATTCTAGAAGGCTCTCTTTAACAACCTAGTTTTGGAATTTTAGAAAAAGTGATCTAGATCTAAGGTTGAGGGTTGTTGATTAGTTGCGGAATATTGAGCCAAATAATTGCATAAGTTGAGTGACACAACTTGATCCAGAAAAAAATCCAAATCCAAAGCAAAATCAAGATCCATTGAGAAGCAAATCAAGCGAGCAATCAACGATACTTCATTGCAACGCCGGTCGTCATCAAGAGCAAGAGATCCGCGACGATCCACGTTTCACAGCGATCGAACCACGTGAATATCGACGACAAATTCACCTCTTCAAAGGAGCGATCGAGAGCTTAATCTTGTACCTCGAATTGAGAAGTTGTGTAATTTGAAGAAGATTTAATGAAGGTGATAAATTGTTAATTCTTGTTTTCTTTACATTCTTGCATTATGAAATATCTCGTTTGTGAATCTTTAATTTTCATGATGTGTGAGTGAAATCTCTGCTTTTAAAGGATTCGAGAGAATCGGTAGATCAAGTGATGATAAAATCCTTTTACTACTCTTAAGTCTTATGAGATTTGTGAACTCTAGGAAAAAAAATCTTCGATGACCTAATTTGGAGCGAGATCACCATTCTTGATAATCTCGTTGCAAATTAGGGATCAAACGATTGAAGATCCTCTTTTCTAGAGGCTAGATTTGAATGATTATCAATGAAAAGACAAGGGATAGTGAAGGAGAAACCCTAGTTTCTTCAATAGATCCCTAATCTTCGTCGATCATCATCGATCTAGCTACAATTCATCAATAGATAAGATTTGTAATCATTAGTATTCATCATTGCTACTAATTTGATGGATTCCTACAAGCTATTCTACAAAATCTTGATAACTAAATTGATTTTGACATCTTCTTAATTCTTGAATATATTCTTGATTTTCTTGAAATGACAACTCAATCAAATCTCGAATTAATTTCTTAAATTTTCTTTTATATTTTCATTTCGACTCATCTAAAGCAAGATCGAATAAGTACAAACATCTCAGTGGACGATCCGTATTCATTAACGAGCTACATCGACAACGTTAATTGATTGCGGTATAAATTTCTTTGGTTCTGAAACATTTTACTTAACACGTCAAGAAAATATCAATCAGTGCGCTTTGACATTTGTGATCCCAGATGAACGGGGCCCCCTTCTTCATTAAATGACTGTAGGGGCGGCATTTTCCAGAGAGGTTAGCTATGAACCGCCGAATATACGCGAGCTTTCCTTGGAGAGATCGCAGTTGCTTGAGAATACTTGGCAGGGACATTTCCATAATCGCCTTGATCTTTGACGGGTCTATTTCGATGCCTCGATGTCGTACGATGAATCCTAGGAATTTGCCTGAGGAAACTCCGAACGCTCATTTCAGAGGGTTCATCTTCAGGTTGTATTTCCGAAGGCGCTGAAACACGATCTTCAGATGCTCCTAATGCTCTTCGTACGATTTGCTTTTTACCACGAGGTCATCAATATAGCATTTAACGATTTCATGTATGAGGTCATCGAAAAACTTCATCATGGCCCTCTGATAGGCAGCGTCGGCATTCTTCAGACCGAAATGCATCACTTTGTAGAAGAATATGCCCAGAGGAGTCCGGAAAGCGGTATCCTTCTGGTCTTCGGGATGCATTTTTATTTGATTGTACCCCGATAATCCATCCATGAAGGAGAAGACTTCGTTAGTGGACGTGTTATCTATCATTAGCTCGGTAACCGGTACGGGAAAGTCATCCTTCGGACAGGCTTTGTTGAGGTCCCGAAAGTCCACGCAGACGCGCACCTTCCCATTTTTCTTCATCACTGGGACAATGTTGGCGATCCAGTCAGGGTATTGAACTTCTTGGATGAAGTCAGAGTCGATTAACTTCTTGACTTCGGTGTTGATGCTCACTTCAAGTTCGAGCCGCATTGTTCTTGGTGCTTGTTTAACCGGCTTGACGTCTAGAGATATCGCCAATTTATGCACAGTTATTTCTGGGTCTAGTCCCGGCATCTCAGAATAGTACCATGTGAAGCAGTCTTTATACTATATGAGCGCGTCTTTTAGCGTAGCCACCTGTTCTTTAGACAGCAGCTCACTGACGAACGTTGGCCGTGGATCGTTTACCGTCCCTAAGTCGATTTTCCTTAGGTTGTCCGCAGTAGTATGTATTCCATCTTCCAACTCTTTTGGCGCCGGTGGAAATTCTGAGATCAACTCATTTTCATCCTCATTTTCGAAGCACTAGGGGAGGTCATCTATATTCTCGCGCTCTCCCTCTTCTGACAGCGTTATCATGTGACAGGTACGAGATCGTTTTGAAGACCAATGTTGATCTGGTTCTACTCTCGCCATATACGTTGCTTTCGGCACATGCCTTTGTGGTGGGGCTACCCTCCAACTGTTGGATAGAGCAAACCTGCCGAGCTGATATTGGTCTTCGACCCAGTTTTTGAAAGTGAAGCAATCTTCAAGATGATGTCCTATCGCTTGGTGATAGGAGCAATAATCCGGATGATGAACCTCATTTGCTTGATCGAGGTGCCGAGACTCCGGGAGTGTCATCATCTTGTGTTTCATGACAAGGTCGAAGATTCTCCTTGTCTTGTCTCAAAGGAACGAATATTCTCGACCCATCTTTTTCATAAACGACGGGTTCCAGCTGAACTTTCCTCAATCATGTGGCCTTTTGGATCTGTTTTGCCGTTGCCGAACGTTTTTTCCGTTCTTTCACTTGATTTTGCCTCTGCGTCGGGTCTTTTTCTTATCTTGAGAATGCATGGCGGGATGACAGCGGAGGGCATTGTCATCCTCCATAATCTGTTGAAGGAGACGTTGCGTCTTGGCTTTCTCGTAAATGGCCATTTCGCGGCTGTGGTCATTTCAGACCTTTTGATTTGCTTCCCGTACTAGCTTGTCCATCTGTTCTTCAAACGACGGACTCGACATTTTTGTGGCAGGGTCGTGTTCTGGTTCAACATCAGTGTCTTTTAAAAGAGCATCCTCTTCTTCATCAAGGTTCTTTATGACATGGCAGCCATGGAACCGCTCCCATTTCTAGGACTGGACATATCCAAGCTCGATCGTTTCCATTTTTCCGTTGGACAGTTTTTGCTGATTTCCGGGGACGTTCCAGATCCTGTTGTAGAATTGGGCATGTCGCGCGGTTTGCTTAAAGGGTACGCCTTGGCATCTCAATAACCTTTTTAATCCCTCTGCGTAGTATCTGGGCAGACGGATTGGTTGGAGCCTGTCGAGCGTAAAATCGGTACCATGCCAGATTTCTCTTTCGACTTTAGTCTCCGTGGATCGGTAGAATAGGATCGCCTTTTCACCTCTTCGCCTGGGAGGGATGTAGAATGTCTGCGGCTCTTACACACTATATGTCTCAAGCGCATCAAGCTCTCTGTAGTGCTGCCGCGGAACAATGGCGATTTACAAACTCTGATCATCTTCAGTGAAGGCCTGCATTGATGGACGGCCCGAGAACACTGCGTTGACTTCTTCTTCAGAGTCACTGCCAAAGACTTGAATAAGGGTAGATGGTCCTGCCTGTTGCATTCGGACGGCCTCGAATAGACTATCTCTTCTTCCTCCTCAGTATCGCTCCCGAAGAACGGAATAGTGGTGATAGTTTTTTGCTTATTCTCCGGTTTATGTCATCTTTCCGTGTTTTCAAAGTCTGGTAGGAAATACTTTGCATCTTCGTACTTTCGGACTTTATTTACGGAGAATGGGTTTAGTTCCCCCGTCACGGTATACTCGATACCATCTTTGAAATACTTCATACACTGATGTTGTGTAGAAAGGATGATGTTGTACTCGTGTAACCAAGGCCTGCCGAGCAAGGCGTTGTAGCAGGTCTTGGCGTCAATGACATGGAATTTGATGTCAGTGACGAGCAACCCGAAGCGTAATGTCAGTATTACAGACCCGAGCATTCGTGATGACTGGGAGTCGAACCCGGAGATGGTGATTTTATCCCGAGCGAGGTGCTGAATGCTCATGCAGATTTCTTTTAACACCCTCACATTTAGGAGATTGACAGAGGACCCGTTGTCAACTAAGATTTTCCCTATCTTGATGTCATGGCAGTAGCCGGTGACAAACAGGGGACGGTTATTCTCGCACATTCCGAGGAGGAGATCTTCATTGAAAAAAGTGATGTCAGCTGTGTGCACTTCTTCCAGCTCGTCCTTCATCTTTTCTTCGGCAAGGAAAGCTTGAAATTGGTCGGGCTCTTGTAGTGCCTTGATCAGAGAATCCCGCACCTCTTTAGACAACAGAAGGGCGTCCAAAATGCTTAGCTGTGAGGGTATCTTCCTCAGGTGCGCTAGTACATTATAATCCACTTTGTTTTTCTTAGGCGGGTCTTTGGTTGTCAGCTCTTCGACGACTCGATCATCGAGGGTGATATCCTCAGGGACTTTTTCCTTCCCCTTATCTTTTTTGTTCGATCCCTTGTTTGTAGGTCCGAGATTCTTTTCGGGCAACGTACGACTACACAGCTGAATGTTTTCACAGTTCTTTATCTCCTCCTCTTTTCCTGAGGTGAATTCTTCGAAGAGAGGGCCGGGGTTTTTTTCTTCATCAGAATCGCTTCCGAAGGTGAGAACTTGCGATCCCCCGGAATCTACCATGTGACAGTTGCCGGCAGTTCTTTTGTGCTCATCTGTCATGCTCCTCTGCTCCCGACGAGCCTTTCGCTTCAATCGCTTAAAGTGTTGTCGGTAGGCAACATATCTCTGCCACCAGTTTTTAAAGGCATTGCACTCTTCGATAGGGTATGTGACCCTCCGATGGTATAAGCCGTAGTTAGGATGTACATCCGCTTCGTCAAGGCGTATACCGCCAGGAGTATTTTTTTTGGGAGATGGCACTTCATTCCCATTGACAGGGCTTTAGTGAACCGTTTCCTTGCCTTAAGCTTGCTTTTGTCTGCCGTGGGCGTGCTTCGATCTGGTTGGGGCGCTTTGTGACTCATCCCTACCCATGACTTCTTCAGCTTGATGCCGAAGCCTGGATCTTTCGAATATGGCCATTTCTCGCTCTTGATCAGCTTTGCTCTTCTGACGGGTTTCGTTCAATAGCATGTCGATCATTTCGCCTGACAGTTCCAAGGATTTTGGCACCGATCCTGCCCCCAGCTCCTCTACATTATCTTCTGATGCTGAGTGATCTTCTTTGTTATTTAACGACGAGTGAGAGATCATATGACAACTTGTCACATAATCCTCGGGTTTTTCTGACGAGTCATCTCCCTCGTCATTGTCACTGTCTCTGTTCTCAAAGACATGGTTGAGAAACTCTTGGAGTGCGATCAGGGTTCGCGCCTTCTAATTATATTCTTCCAGCGTATCAATATGCTTTTGCAGATCCGTGCGCTTGTCGTCAGGTAGTGCGGGCTTCTTAGTTTCTTCTTTTTCTTCGAAGACTTTGACGGCTGGGCCTGGGTATTTTTCCCATCACTACCAACTCCCGATGTTGGTCGCGGTTTCAGCATCCCCTCAATGATTTCTGGCTCTAGCGGGCTTCTCCACCTGATTGCTGGGCATGCTTGAAGATCTTTCAGCATTCTTTTAGTTTTTTCCGAAAGAACTACTTCCCATGGAGCTTCCTCTATGAATGAGCATGATGCCCCCGGCGTGTCCATCTTTTTCGGAGCATGTGGTTGTGGCGGGTTTACCCTCCAGTCTTCAGACAACGCGAATTTGCCTTGCTGGTACTGGTCCTCAATCCAGCTTTTGAAGATGAAGCAATCTTCGATTGGATGGCCTAACATTCGGTGGTAGGGGCAATAGTTGAAATTCTTGACGTCACAGGGCTGCAGTGGGCGCTTCGGATCCGGAAGGGTGATGAGTCTGTTGCGCACCGCTAGTTTGAACAGTCTCCTCGTTTTATCCCGGGAAAATGAGTAAGGAAGTCTCAACTTCTCATCGAGGAATCGAGGTTTGTTGCCTTGGCGAGCAGTTGGTTTCGGATCACTCGGCTGCTGTTGGGCATTGGCGATTCGCTTTCCCTTTGCCTTTTTCATTTCGAAGCTCCGTTTTCGAGGAAGGCGGTCTATGGCCTATCTGGTCCATTTGGGCCAACTTGTCGATCAAGGCTTGGAAAGTGGTCGGCTTGAAAAACATTATGAATTGGGATATAGTTTCTTGAGGATCCAGGGTCCCTATGAACATGCCCACGGCAGGAGCTTCTTCTATGCGTTGTTCGCATCTCGACCATAGGTTCCGCCACTGAATTGCATACTGAACCCAAGTCTCTCCTGGCTTCACCCTGGCATTGATTATTGCCGTGATCAGGGTGCATTCGTTGGCGCTTACGAAACGCTGGGTGAATAGTAGCTCTATCTCTATGAATGTTTTGATGGAATCATTCGGAAGCTCCGAGTACCATTCAAAAGCTGTCTCCGCTAGGCTGCCGACGAATTGGCGGAGCAACAGTTTTTTCGTAACCTCCAGTATGGCCACAGAGAGCCCTGAGCTGAGCGACGTGCTGATGGGGGTTGCATGTCCCCTTATACACATGAAATTTTGGGATCGTATATCCTGGAGGGTACTTAGTTTGATCGTACCGGCCTGGATAGGGTCGCCCAGTTCTGACGACTTGGCCAGTTGCTTCATTTTCCTGATGAGCTCGTATTTGTTGAGCTATGTAGTCATCAAGCGCTGCTTTCGAGATCGTCTACTCTCTGGCTGCTGATAAAGCCGGAAGAGGGTTTGATATCTCCCCTCTGTCGTCTTCAATGATTATTGGGGGATCTTCGGCTGGAGGGTCTGGTTGGATCATCATCCCCACCATATCTTGGAACAGGAGCGCCATTTTTTTTCTGTTAGCCGCTTGTTCCGCGGCCTTTTTATCTTTTTTCTCGATCGGTCTTCGTAGAAACTCGGCGTCGGTTTCTTTCTCCTGGCGTTGATCCGACGATACTTCCGGGCTTTCTTTCTGCCCAGTGAGTGCGGCCATCTTTGTCAGCATTTCCTGGAGCTTTTGTTGTTGCTCCTGAGTTTTCGTCATAGACCGTGTGAGTGGTCGATAACCCGTAGAAGCACGGCTTTCATCTTTTCCGGCATCCATGTAGACAGTGTGCACTATCATGCCCCCAGACTTGGGGCGTTTAGGTTTAGTGCCCTTGAGATTTATTGTAGGCATGTGGATCTTTCCTGGCCTTCTCTTTTTATGATCGGTTGAGGTTGATGGGGTCGTTGCAATAGGCATCAATGATACCTTCTGCGGTATGGCTGCGGGATGGTCCTCCTCTTGCCGAACCTTCATTTTCTTCTGTCGGCAGGAGTAGTCTTTGTCGATTACAGAGTCTTGAACTCTATGCCAGACCCTGTGGATTTTGGAGGAAAGCCGCTGAGGAGGCTGTTCCGGCTTCGCCTTAATAACATTTTCAGCGGGTGGAGGAGACCTTTTGAGTACGGCAATTGGAAAGTTCTTGAGCACCCTCCCGAGCGGTTCAAAGCTGTTCCCAGTTAGAACAGCAGCGTCAATTTCCACCATTGGAGCTGGTGGAGTCAGTCCAGAGGGAGAGCTGCCTCCAGTTTTCCTCACTCGGCGCCAGTGGAGACATCGAGCATGTCTTGCAAATGGGATTGGTTCAGTTACGGGGGTGGCTTCATTATGCCCCATGTTCTGGTGAAGGGCTGCTGTTGGTGCCAGCCTATCAAAGACTGATGTCGCTAAGAAGAAACGTCCAACCTGTCGAAAACTAACTTTCGGGTAGGGGAAGCACTTGTAACGACCTCACCCGCAGTAGGAATCGGGAGAACTATCCTTTTTGGGATAGCCTTCTCTGGTATCGCGAGACTCTTTGCAGGCCCACCGGAGCTTAGGCTCAGCCTGTCGAAGACTGATGCAGTAGTCTTGGACAACCCGTTGAGAGGGGCCGTGATAGTTGCAAGCCGGTCGAAGACCGACTTCTTTGGAGCTTCCGGTGACTGCACTTGTGCGTTGAAGCCCATCGGTGGGAGCATGGTCCCGAAGAACAACCAAGTGGTGGCATGTGTCACCTGTTCCACTGGCATTACAAAAATGGAGGCCGCTTGGGGCTCGTAAGTTACTCCTCCAGATGGGACGGAGCGGAAGTTGTTGTTGCAGTTAGTGTAGCTGGAAGTCATTGATCTTCTTTTCTCTGCACGGGAGCAAGACACTAAATCTTAGTACCTCGAATCCACAGGCAGCCATAGCAGACCGTGATTTGTTCGCGAAACACGACACACGAAGTGTGGAGTAGAAAGAGGAAAAGGTCCTACAGGGCGTGCCAGAATCTGTTTACCGTCGAAAGAAAGAGACAAAACCGCGTAGGTCGTCTTTCCTGAATTTGGGGGCAGATACTATTGGGTTTTATCCATCCACCTTTCCGAAGATGACAAGTTGATTTATGGCACCGTGTATCGGAGGTTTGGACAGATGTGGCCGTTGTAGCAGACTTCGTCAGATTCTCCTTCATTGTGAGGGGTTTTTTTGATTGTGGGGACGCTTTTCCCTACAGACACAAGGCCCTGCAGTTAATTACGTTACCGCGTAGCGATGACCATTTTCTCCTTCTCCAGATGTTCAATTCATGTCATGTGTGTTTGTTTTATTTTTGGTTTCCCGTGGATTGTATACGGAGACTAATTTATGTTGTCGTCCGTAGGGCGGGGATTAGTCCAAATCCGTATTTTCTTAGATTTAGGGTTTGCTTGATTTAAGGCTCGTTAATCTCTTTTGAGATTAAGATCAACTTAAATGTTTGCTGAGGATACGTTAAACAAATTTTAGACTAAGATCTACTCAACGAGATTTTGGGATCATTTAGATCCAACGAAAGAGTATTTGGGCTCTATCGTCTTAGTTTAGGGACGTTGCGGTCAATTGGGTTTAAGGACATCATAGTCTATGGAGTTTAAGGACATCATAGTCCAAAGAGTTTAGTTTAGGTACATTGCGGTCCATTGGATTTAAGGACATCATAGTCCATGAGTTTAAAGATCTCATAGTCCATGTTTAAAGACATCATAATCTGTAGGGTTTAAAGACATCATAATCTGTATTTAAAGACATCATAATCTATAGGGTTTTGGTTTAACAGTTTAGGGACGCGCCAAAAGTTATTGGTTATTGGGACCCTCCATCTCTCTGAAGACGTTGAAGAATTACAATGACATGTATCAGAGGTGTGGAGAGATGTACCCTTGAACCAATGTCCCGACTGAGGGGGATGGGATGAACATCATTTTAGATGCCATATGTTAGGAGCTCATTTGCTATCTTTGGGACTGAGATCGGTTTTGGGGACCCTGAGCATGAGGGGCTCAATTGGTTGTCCTCGGGAGATTTGGTCTAAGTTTGGCTTATATTGGCCTTTCATAGTATTAAACACTAGTATATGCTCAGCGCTCACGTGCTCTCACGTGCGGCTTTAAAGCAGTGTTGAACACTGAAATTTTGGGGGCGCTCACTTGTGGCACGCGAGGCGTCTGAAAATTGGCGTTGTTCATTGTGTTCTATTCCCTTTTTATATATGTAAGTGTTAAACACTTAGCTCCCTGTGGTGCTCACGTGCGAACACGTGAGGCGCCTTCAAAATGTGAGCACTGCTTTTGTATATATTTGTTTTCCATATGAGTGAAGAGCAATCGTTTCATTAAATGGTCACGTGCGGACACGTGAGGTATTCTCTAAATGTAAGCGCTGTATTTTGATGTTGAGCGCTTAGTTCATTAACGATCACGTGCGAACACGTGAGGTGATCTCAAAATGCGAGCGCTGCCTTTGGGCTCACTCCCTTTTCTGTATAAGTGCTAAGCACTTTTAGAGGGCCACGTGGGATCACGTAAGGCGTCACAAAAGTGGTAACTGTCTCTGGGGTTTATACCCTTTCTCTTTGGAAGTGCTAAGCACTTTTAGTGGGGTTACATGCGGACCCGTGACCTGATCTCAGTTGTTTTCTTTCATTCATCAAGGGTGCTCACGTGAGAGCACGTGATCGGCCGTTATCATGTTGGGTGCTAATCTTTTTACGTGCATGGAAATCTTGAGTTTTGAGACTTTCAAGCCCACTGTTTTATAAAAATTAAATTCTTAGGACTTAGTTTATCTTTTACGTTTTGGATCAGCATGGCAGAATCTCCCCGATGAGAATTAAATTCTCAACTTGTGGGGAGCTCTGCTTCTACAGATATTTTACCATAAGGAAGAACTAAGTTCTTATATGAAGGGTTAAACTCTTGTTTTATCAGATGAATTAAATTCCTATATAATTTTTAGGAGAATTAAATTCTCTGAACATAGATCATCACCTAAGTTTTGGATTTGTATAGCAGAATCTCCCCGATGAGAATTAAATTCTCAACTTGTGGGGAGATCTGCTTCTGCAGATCCTTTGCCAGAAGAAAGAACTAAGTTCTTTGGAAGAGTTAAACTCTTGTGGAGACGAAGAAGAAGTATAGTAGTCTCTGTGTTTTGTTCCTTCTTACTAGGGTTTCTCCTTTTTGTTTTTTTTTGAACTTGAAGTTTACGGGGGGTTCTTCTGTGCAAGACTTGAAGTCGTGCGTCCTTTATATATGGGAGGCTGATTTGTTGATTTAGTTAAGAAAATCTCTCTTTGAGAGATTTCTTAATTGATTTGAGAAATTTATCCACCGTTGGATATTTGATCAAAGAACTTCTATTTTATAGAAGACATTTCTCTTGTTTTTAACAAAATTGGGAAAATATTTTCCCATACAGAACTTATTCTGTATCTTGGTAATTTTTTAATCACCATTGGATCTTTGATCCAACGGTGCTCTGATTTACAGAACACAATCTTTCTTGTTTAGAAAGATTGAGAAAAATATTTCAAAATAGGGTTTTGATCCCCTTTATATAGAATTTAATTGTATCGGCTCAGGAATCCTCACGTGTAGCACGTGACCCAGCATTACGTGTTGGCACGTGATGCGCCTTCTGGCCTTCTATTTATTTCAGTCCTATTTGTTAAGTGCTTATAATTTTGGCTCCAAGGCGCATCACGTGTAGGCACGTGATGCTTCCTTTGGGGAATTTTCCCATTACTTTTTTATTTATTATTTATTTTTCCAAAGGGAACAGTCACTAAGTCAATGAAATCAATTGGTGGAAAAAATACTCGTGTTTAACAAGGGTCTCGTGCATTCCTGAGACTACGGTCCACTGTTGCGTGGGACATAACCATGCAGCCGTACCGCTAGGCACACGACCTAATGTATGTATATATTTATATCACTAATATCGAATGATCATCCTCTAAATCACTGTACCTCGCTAAATATGAGTTCAATTCCACATTGATTGCCTCATTCCCCAGGTTATAGCACGTATTCAGGTATTAGATGGGTTGTGAACAACTACGTATCGCTTTCACTTTCAATCACATTTCCACTTATCAATATCACTTTGTATTTGACACAACCCAATCACAAACACTTATATATCGAAAATTCACAACAGTCGCTAGGTCTCAATGTAAACAATCACTATGCAGAAGGTATAAAGCAAGCACAAAAATAAGTAGAAATGCACTAAACAGATATTCACTACATTTACGCCATATGACTTGCAAAATTCAACATAAACTACACGTATAGAATTGACCAAAACAATATAAAAAGCGTATAATTTATACTTGATTATCTACGCGGTAAAATTAGTTTCATATCAAACGGAATTTAGGTTAAGGACTTATCATTATTTCAAATCAGCGATCAGTTGCTGGAATTCCAGTTTCACAACTGGAAGTCTAACTTCGCACGCAGTTTACTAGGGGTTGTATTTAGATTCAGGTGTTTTCCCAGTTAAATAAAATCTATTTCTATCTTTTTGGTTTCCAACGCATCAAACAGATTAATAATATCTTTTAGTTACTAAGAGTTATGTCATGTTTAATATGAAGGTGTTAGAAATGTTACTGCAGAAACTACAGAACACGTTGACATTCTAAAATAAAAACCAAATATCAAACGACTATGAAACTGAACGTGACCAGATCTATGTGTTGTCTAACTAAATTATCTACGCGACTATATAGGACTCCATGCATTTTCAGTTTTATGTAGGGACGTGCAGGTATTTAAATTCAGGTATCCTCGAGAAATGCCGTCCCGGACAGCAGTCCAGAGTCGCATTCTCAGTCAATTCTTGTTGCTGTAATCTATCAGTATCGAAAAATAAACTATGGATGGTTCTATATTATCGAATCGTATTCGATATGAGCCATAGAACATTACATTCCAAACTGTATTGAATTTACGATGATTTTAACAAGGTAACATGCACGGTAAAATTTCAGATTTAGTGTCGCCTTTAGGAGGTGACTTTACATGATTATAAACACGATATTTTGCATCCAAATTTCTACACAATATTCGCAAACAGTAAAGGAATCTAACTAGCTATCACAAGTTCCGCCATAATAAGATATGTTTTGGTTTATAGTTTGAACCAAACACTTGGGATAGCGTTTGGGAATCGGTCGAAAACACAAGATTTCCTTAACCTACAAGCGATAGTTGATTCTTAAAAATTCTAAATGACATCAACACGGCTAACCAACCGAGTTGGGTTCGATTCATCACTACCAACATGATGGCTCAGTATAAGCGTTCGATTGTAACCTAACACTATGTCGATTTATTTATCTTTACCTATACACATATTAACTTATATTAAAAGTAATTTAACATTGTTATTTAATCTAGATATTGTAATAGCATGAAAACAAGAGATGGGTTTTCTCTTGCCTGGAAACGGCGGCAGCACGGCGACGATGGTGATGGCACGGACATGACAACAGTGACGAGCTTAAGTGTTCGATGAATAGCCGGGTTCGTCGGCAACGGCAATGGCGTGGCGACGGCACGAGCAGTGGGTTTTCAGTGGTGGCGCGAGTGCTGTGGCACGGCGTATTGACGAGTCTTTAGAGTCCTACAAAGGGGTTTTCTGGCTTAAGCGAAATGGAGTAGGAGCACATATGTGATATGTGCGGGACCGAGATTGATGCGATATGTGATACCGTATTCTATTCTCGCTATATGAGATATCGGTCGGTTATATATGATATAGCCGGGTTATCGGATCAAGTGTTGATTCGATAAGTTGATTTATATGATATTAGTCGGTTATAGGTGAGATAGCTGGATTATTAAATCAAGAGTTGATTTGATAATCTAATGTATAATTATATATTTGATATATTATATTACATTAACTAGTATTAGCTCACTTATGTTTTCTTTTCTCACTTTGGATACATTGATGTATATGTGATATATGTTAAATGTATCATGCTAGGTTACAAATACAACTAAGGTTAATGAGACTTGAACCATGCTAGGATTAAGATTAGGGTTTTATATTTATCATTAAGTTACTCAAATTGTGGATTTTATCATGGCTGATATTTGTTGAAAGCTTGTAGAAGCTTGTAAGAATCTTTGACTTTGTCCACTCTTTTGTCTAGCTTAGGATATTTGTTTAACCCAACCCTTTAACCTTTGGACATGATTAACTCTCTACATGGGTTAAGCATGACATGCTTAACCCTTGGTTGCATTATTAACGTTACCAATAATTTTTTTGAGGAGTTCTTCATCTTCTTCTTCTTCCTAAAAGCTTACTAGTTTCAATGGAGTTGAGAGAAAAAATGTGAGAAAATGAAATCTAAAGTGAGCCCACTTCCTACTTCATCATCCTCTACTACTTGCCATTTAGTGTAAGGTGTTCTCTTCACAATGTGTGTGTGTCTCTCTCTCTCTCTCTTGTCTTTTTCGCTTCATGTTACAATAGAAACTTAAATTGTCACTCTTTCTTATCCACTTTGCCGAGGAGAGAGAACTATCAGATAACTCAAGCTTGATAGAAAGGTTTGACCTGGTCAACTCGATCATGATATTGAAGGATGGGACCTTTTTCACGAAAAACTATATATATATATATATATATATATATATATATATATATATATATATATAATGCAAATACTCTTGGTTAGAGGTCCATCCTTCTTTTTTTCCCCAGAAAAATCTCTATATATAATCCAAATACCCTTGCTTAGAGGTTCATCCTTCTTCTTTTTTCTAGAAAAAAAGGAGAAAAATCATTACCTCTCAAGCTCTCCACATCATCTCTCTCACCTCTTAACTCCTGCACATCATCATCTCTCTCTCCCCTCCCATAAAATAATTAATTGTTTATCTTGAATCCTCCGCATCATCAATCCTTTTTTTTAAAAAATAAATAAAAAAAACTCTAGAACTCTCCACATCATCATCCCTCTTTTTTTCTTAAAAATAAATTAAAAAAAAACTCTTGAGCTCTCCTTCTCATCCTTCCTTTTTTAAAAAAATAAATAAATAAATAAGACTCTAGAACACTCCATATTTCTCTCTTTCGTTCTCAAATTTTTTTAAACACATGCAGCGCACGTGCATAAATTCTTATATATATATAACCATCCACATCATCTCTCTCCAAATATATATATATATATATATATATATATATATATATATATATATATATATATCATCAAAGAAAAAGACAAAATTAATGATGTCTTCAAATGAAAATTTATACATAAACCTTCATTATTTATAAATTGACATATATACTCATTCTCAAATAAAAATTTACTTATAAAACCTAATTATTTATAAATTTACACATATACTCGTTTTCATAAATATGAAATGTTATATTTAACGCGTGCATCGCACGTGCACAAATTCTATCTCTGTATATAGTGCAAATATCATTGGTTAGAGATATACCCTTCTCCTTTTTTTTCTAGAAAAATAGAAAAAATGAGAAAAAACCTCACCTCTCAAGCCGTTCACATCATCTCTCTCACCTCTCAAGCCCTCCACCTCATCCCTCCCCTTTTGTAAAAATAAATAAATAAATAAGACTCTAGTACACTCCACATTTCTCTCTCTTTCCTTCTCAAATTTTTTTAAACATCTCTTCTAAAAAACAATTAATTGTTTATCTTGAACCTTCCATATCATCTCTCCTAATATATATTTATATTTTCTATATATAATGCAAATATCTTTCTATATAATGCAAACACACTTTGCATAGAGGTCTCCCCCTCTCCTTTTTTTCTAGAAAAAAAGAATTAAAAAGAAAAATCCTATATTTTCAAGCCCCCACATCATCAAAAAGGCCTCCACATAATCTAGAAATATCCACATCTCTCTCTTCTCTCAAATTTTTTTTTAATTTTTAATTATCATGAAAGAAACCTCCACATCTCTCTCTTCTGCCAAAAATCAATTTTTTAATTAACACGTGCAACGCACGTGCACAAAATCTAGTATATATAACGCAAATACCCTTAGTTAGAGATCCATCCTTCTTTTTTTCCCTAGAAAAATAGAAAAAAAATGAGAAAAATACTTACCTCTTAAGCCCTCCACATCATTTCTCGCATCTCTCAAGCCCTCCACCTCATCTCTCCCTCTTTTTTAAAATAAATAAATAAATAAATAATACTCTAAAACTCTCCATATTTCTCTTTCTTCTCTTCTCAATTTTTTTTAAACACGTGCAACGTGCATAAATTCTAGTGTCTCTCTCTCTCTCTCTATATATATATATATATATATATATATATATCTTCTCTATATATAATGCAAATACGCTTGGTTAGAGGTTCAACCTAATCCTTTTTTCTTGAAAAAAGGAGGAAAGGAGAAAAATCCTTACCAGCCCTCCACATCATCTCCCTCATCTCTCAAGCCCTCCACATCATCCCTACCATTTTTTAAAAAATAAATAAATAAATAAGATTCTAAAACCCTCCAAATTTCTCTCTTTTCCCTTCTCAAATTTTATGCACGTGCATAAATTCTAGTGTGTGTGTGTATATATATAGTTGTGGTCGAGATCTAAGGTCAAGGTCAAGGGCAAAAGTTAATTGGAAGATCAAAACAAAGAATTGCTGTGACCTATTAATAAGCTGCCATTTGGAATTATATATACGAGCTTCGATCTATCAATCTGCAAGCCTCTACTTAATTTTCATGCATGCATGATAATGACACAGAAGCACTTTCTATATTATCTCAATCAATTTGCTAGCTGTCCTTAACTGACATCCAAGAATAATAATGCATTTTTATTTCAATGTCAAAAGCATGAGGCATTGACCTTGGTTACAACAAACCAAATCCTTGCAAGAATAAGTCTTCTCATGATCATTCGAATTGTTATTGCTCCACACGTTATGCTTTGTACATTCAATCTTATATACCAACTTGACAATTAGATTACGTACAATATTCAGAAACAAATTTTTTGTCCTTCAAGTGCCTCGCTATAAATAGCAATGCTATGAACTCCAACTTCCATCAACTATTCTTCTTTGTTTTCTCTAACATTGCAAGTTTTTTCAACACTTTGGAATAACATGGGGGGAGTTGGGGTTAAGTTAATCACTACATTATCTTGTTTGGTCTTGTGCATGTCCACTGTGATGGCAACTCCGGTGGCGGCGAGTGCTTTGAAAGTCGGATTCTATACCTATAAATGCCCGGCGGCAGAGGCTATCGTTCGGCATGCAGTTCACAAGGCTGTGGCTAGAAATCCTGGGTTTGCTCCAGGGCTTATTAGGATGTATTTTCATGACTGCTTCGTACGGGTAAGCCCTAGATCTGTTCAGAATATTTTGGCTGAATTTCGGTATCCCTTTTCATTTTTGCCTGTGATGCCAACTTTTAAAAGCAGCATTTTTATTTCAAAATTTATTATTTATTGCTTTTTCATGTCGGTATATATAACTTTTTGCTTCCATGAATTCACTAAATATATAGGCATCGATGCATTATCACTAAAATATTTCTGGGCAAATCCTGAAAATTAAAGCTTCAGAAAATATGGATGGTTGTTGAGAAAATTGATTTTTTTTAAAAGCTAGGATGATGATGTCCTCCAATATGGGCAAAGGTGAGAAAGAGCTATATAAATTTACACAAAGTTTTATATATGCACTAAACTCTGCTATTCTATTGTTAAAAAGTATTGAGTCTGCCCGTTATACATTATTATTCCACAGGCTAACAACATTTTAGAGTAAATTGGTTTTTGAAATATTATTCGTGCGGCGCACACCATGTTCAAGGGACTATATCACTAATACTAATCTATCATTTATTTGTATTGAAAATTAGGGCTGTGATGCTTCAATCCTCCTCGATTCCCTTCCTGGCAGTCCAGCCGAAAAAGATTCTCCAGTAAACAACCCCAGTCTTCGAGGATTCGAAATCATAGACAAAGCCAAAGCCACACTGGAATCCATATGCCCCTCCACCGTCTCCTGTGCGGACATCCTCTCCTTTGCCGCTCGTGATGCGGCCGCCATTGCTGGAGGCATCGACTATTCTGTCCCATCCGGCAGACACGACGGGCGAATCTCCCTAAGCTCAGAAGTGGTCCAAAATCTTCCTCCCCCGTTCTTCTCATCAGAGCAACTGATAAACAATTTTGTGCGTAAAGGGTTGACAGCAGATGATATGGTCACTCTCTCTGGTGCTCACTCCTTCGGTGTCTCCCATTGCTCGTCTTTTTCGAATAGACTATACAATTTTAATGCCACGCACCCACAAGATCCTACACTGGATCCTTTGTTTACGGCTTTTTTGAAAATAAGCTGTCCGAAAACTCTCCGAAATGGAAGGGACCCGACCGTCAGTATGGACTTTTTTACACCGGATAGATTAGACAATGCGTATTATATGAATTTGAAGTATCATCGAGGAATTTTTGCATCAGATCAAACATTGTATGATAGCACATCGACGAGGAGGATGGTCGAGGAGAATGCGGGAAAGGCTATGGTTTGGAAAGAGAAGTTTGGGAAGGCAATGGTGAAGATGGGGGCAATTGAGGTGCTAACTGGGAGCAAAGGTGAGATTAGGAGGAAGTGCCATCTTGTGAATTGAGAGAAGCTGAGTTGTGTGTTGGAGTTTGTGGGGGAAGTGTTGTTTCATTCTTTTTGTTTGGTTTGGGCTTGAATTTGGTTTATTTGCTTGTAGAGTTTCTAATAATGAGACGAAATGGGTGCAAAAGTAAAATAAAGTGTTTTTGTTTGTCATGAGAAAAATCAAATAAAGCAATGCAGTCCTTTTTATCTATTTATTTATTTTTGGCACTGGTCCGTAAACCCTATCCTATGCATTCAACACACAAGGCTCCTCCCCCCCCCCACCCCCCCACCCCAACAACCCAAGCACACAAAACACACACGCACCAAGAAAACTCATGAATTCGCCACGAAAGCGTTAATTTGTGGGCACTTCCGTTCCTGGAGTTCCTAGGGTTCAAACTCTGATTGATTCAATGCAGTCTTGCAACCAATTAAATAATGGTAGTGATGTTTGGCAAAGACTTTTGTGTTCTCTCTCTGGTTCGTTGCTTTGCTATCCAGTTCTCCTGAGTCTAAGACTCTCCCGCTTAACTGTGTGGTCAAACTCATCGATCATTGCAACGAAGAACACTCCGTAATCCAAAAAGGAACTAGATCACACTATAAGTTCCCTAGCCTTATGTTGTTGGCCATAAGCTAGATTTCGTTCTTTTATTGCATGTTGCGATTAAGATGGATTTGGATTCAACACTGAGATCGGGTTTAGTTATCACTGCAAATAATCTGAAAATTCCAATGAAGAAATGTCACACTTCATAAATAATTTTTCAAACCAAATTAATTTCATGTATTGTTGTGGCAAAGGGAGAAAGTCGATAGTTGCCAAAAAAATGAAGATATTATATGGTTTACAATGATGGTGGAGATGATGATAATTGTGATAACCGATTGTACTGGTGGTGAGTGTTAAAGAAAGAAAAGATCATGATTGATTTTAATTTATATTACTGTTTATTAGGTTGCTTCATTAAGCAAGATCTATTACTTTATATATTAGGTCAAAACTGAATTATGTATTTTTCCTTTTCTAGATTATTATATCTCCTATTTTCTATATGCTCTATATCACTATAAACATAGCAACATTATATTAATAAAATTATGAGGTTTTCATTCTCTAAAACGGTATCAGAGGCTTGATTCTGAAAAAAAAAACTCTATCAATATTCCTTCAAATAAAACCTTTTCATATCATTGATCTTTTCTAAGTTTATCTCCTTTGAATCTGCCCTGTCTCTTTCTACGATACTTTTATTGGCAACATAGTTTCTCTTCTTCGGCATCTTCTCCTTTTAGAGAAAGCGGTTTCATGGTTAGATTCTGTCTCAATTTTCAAGTGACTCCAGATTACGGTCCACCTTGCTTCACATGGAAGGGATTAGATGTTTCAAGCCCATCTTGCTCAATGCATCAGAAGACTATGTTACTCTTGAAGTTCTCATCTTTGCAGATATTCATCTCGATCAATATTCTCTCCATATTCGCAATAGACAATCTAACATGAATTTGCATGAGGGTGTTAAAAATGGAAAAGATTATGGTTGATTTTATTTCATATTATTGTTTACTATGTTGTTTCATTAAACAAGATTTATTACCTTATAAATAGAACAACATTTTATTAATAAAATAATCAGGTTTTCGTTCTCTAAGAGTGGGGATGTTGTTGGTGAGGAAGAAAAATGTTAAGGGGCGCATAATAACAAGAAGATGTAAGACAGCAATGACGATAATGATAGAGATGACAACAAATACAAACTGAGGTGTAGAGAGATGGCTTTGATGAGGCGGAGGTGGAGATGGCGGTGTAGGGGTGTGATGTCAATAATGGATTGGCGGTGGGGATGACAACAATTCTAGATTGCTATATTATGGTGTGGTTCAAGACCAAATGCCTCATTACCGACAGTGTTCACCATTGGAATCATCACCGGCGGTTTCATCTGTCAGTGGTAAACCTAATGGTTTTAGATTCCAGGCTTCATTCTAAGATTGATTTTGCACTACTCTACCATTACCCTAATTAACTTTAGTTTTTTTTTTTATTTTGAACCTCTCAAACTCCATATTTTCAAAAAAGACACCATAAACTCGGTTTTCCTGAAAAGGACATCCCAAACCTCTAAAGTTAATTAAAAAAGACCCCATAGTTAACTAACATCCAATTAATATCCAAACTATATTAATTAGATATAATCATAATCATTATGGTTGTTTTACTTATGGATTAATTTCCAATTAACAAAAAACTTATGGATAGAGAGAGGTGGAGGACGGTGGAGAGGAAAGAGGTGGAAGAGGAGAAGAGGTGGAGGACGGTGGAGAGGAAAGAGGCGGAAGAGGAGAAGAGGCAGACGACGGTGGAGGAGAGGAGGAGAAGAGGAGGATGAGAGTTAGGGCACACCGGAGGAGAATGAAAATACCTTAGAAGGGGATGAATAAGGTAATTATAATTCCTATGGCAAATTTAAAAATCCGATTAATATATTCTAAGTGATTACTAAGTTTTTGCGAAAAATATTTAAAACAAGTTTAAACAAGAAACTTAAAGTGACAATAAACACAAACATAGAAAAGTAAAAAAAGTAAAGGCAATCGCAAACACGGTGATTTGTTGACTAGAGTTCACCACGCTCCTGTAGCTAGTCCCTCCTGAGACACCTTCTTAGGATTTCTGCTCTATATTTATGAAGAACAAGAATCCCTCTAAATAAGAATGTGAAGAACAAAAATCTCTCTTCACAAGGATCACACTCTTGAACTTGCGATTTTTTAGGCAACAAAACTTTTTCCTCTCTAGCCTGTGATACTCTAGGAAATCCGCACTTTCATCTCTAATCTATGTTTCTCTAGAAAGTTCTCTTCTTCCACTCTGAATCCACACAATTCAATCGATGAGAGGCACCCTCTCTCGTGGGTTGAGATATGCCCCTTCTCATGGATTGACTGACACCCTCTCTCGTGGGTTGAGAAACACCCCTTCTCATGGATAAGAGGCACCCCCTTTTGTGGGTTGAGACGCACCCCTTCTGATGGGTTGAGAGACACTCTCCTTCGTAGCATTGCAATCGTTATTACAAACGACAAACACTCACTCTCAATCCTATGATCTCAATAAATTATAACCGGTGTGGCACAAGAATTGATTTGAGAGATTATATCAGGTTTTGGCTTTGAAGAAATGAAAAACATGTGTACATGTTAAGCACGGGAAGAACAAGAAGATTTCTCGATAGACTTGCAATGAATGTATATTGAAAAAGTGATATCTCATGGGTATTTGTAGGAATCGATATGGGAAGTTATTCAAACTGCCCATAACTTCCAAAAACTGTCATAATACAGTTAATAGCCGTTGGAGGCAGTTAGGACTGAAAACGGAATGAGTATCCAATCGATTCGAAATTCAAATTTCAAATAAACTGCCAAAACTGTCCGTGGAGATGTCTAGTTGAGAGGTCTTCTCCAGGAATAAAATCCTTCTAGAGTCGTCTGTATAGCCAACTCTGAAAAGTATACAAAATGAAAGATTTTGGAGTTTGTTCTACAGACGTCTGAGGAGACGTCTATTGTTTCAAAATATATTATACAGACATCTGTAAGAGACGTCAGTTTTCCTTCATGGATGAAAAATTGTTTTGAAATATTGGCAGTTTGAATTCTAATGGATAGGTTAGACGTCTCTAAATAGAGAGAAACGCCTTGAGCATTAAGAATGTGTTGGAATGAGATTTCTAATCTTATGTGATCATTATTAAATACATACATCACACTCATAACTTCAATCTTCATTTTGATTCTTCGATTATCTTTATTTCCTTGACTTGTTATGTTGAGATGTGATTGAGTCTTGATTTAGCTTGCATCACATTTTTGCTTGCATCAAATCGTCATGTTATATCACCATTTTGAGAGCATATCACATTTGTAGGCAAACTTGCTTGATGTTGGATATATCGTGCATACTGTAATCAAGACATAAACTTGGAAACGTCATCAGTAACTTATGAATTCGTTTAAATAATGTTTTGAACTAAATAATTGAAACTGAGGATCGTGTTACATGGTTGTCAACAATCTCCCTCTTTTTTATATTTAGCAAAACTTATTTAAAAAATTCATGATATATATAAAAAAATAAATTTGATTTAGATACCCCCCTCAATTCATGCTCAGTTGAAAAAAATCTTTGAACTCATATCAGTGTCCCATACCACTGATACTATTTTTCAAGAAGTATTGCATGAATGCGAGTGATGTAATTCGAATTTTATGGCCAGTTAAGTATTTATATGTATATTCATTAATATTTTTTCTCTCCCTTTCTGAAAAATATCAAAAAGTTTCAAAAATTGAGCGAGAGGTAAGAAAAGCAAGCATGCATATTTGAATTGAAAAGTATGGAAAGCAAAATGAGTCATATGAATAGAAGTTCCAATGTGATTAGGTATATATGAGATTCATTGAAGTGTATATTAAATAGAAATACTTTAAATAAGAACTTAACACAAAATTTAAACAAAAGCATAATGTCATTGATAGAAAGCAGCACTGGATACATAAAACTTCATCACACCATACAAACTAAACTTAACAATTAAACATAAACTAGCACATACATTCATCACGACTCCACAGTCTAAAACAAACCACCAAAACACACAAACTAGTGCAAAATCTGCACAAACCAAGACAACAAACATAAACCTAGGATCGAAACCTATGGATCCTAACTAATTTGGAAATAATTTAGGTTTTCTTTTTTTTTTTTTTAGTGAAAGCTGGAAAGAAATTTGGGGGGAGAGAGATGAGGATCGACCTCTAAATAGACGTCTAGGGTTGAAGGAAAAGAGTAAACAATGGGTCATCATTATAAAGAATGAACGGTTGGGATTCAATCGTAGAATATTAAAAGACCAAAATTCTGATCGATTTCATAATTTGGGCCTATGCAAACATCTGGCACCCTGTACCTGACGTCTGTGGATAGTCTATCCAGTTTCATGTTTGAACTGAAGATATTTGGTAAGACGTCTGTTGTTCAGATATCAGAGACAAGACGTTTTATGTTGGCAGTATTGTGTTAAAAAAAAGGAAAATTTTTAAAAAAAACACATCTTTATTAATTTAAACAAAAACATTATAAGAAAAATAAAAGAATACAATTATAACAAGGAATATAAGGAATACACTATTCTAGTATTCTTTCTTAAACTTTTCGATGATATCGGTAGTTCTCTTTTTTATGATCATGTCGTCTTCCGGATCATAGAGAATGTATGTGTCATCTATGAAAGTTTGTCGAAAGAGTACTGCGATTCCACCCATGGATGGAAAATTTGGTGGATTCGGGATAGGTGGTGGTGGATTAGGCAAAAGAGGCACCGATTCTTCGCTCGGGTCTTCTTCCAATTTTGAAGTCAGTAGTTCCTCTTTGGGTTTCTTGGAATTTTCGTCTGCTTCCACATTATTCTTCCTCTTAAAAACTTTGTTAGCCTCCATTTTTCTCAGAATAGGAATGATCAATTTGAGTGAAATCGATTGTATTTATAGAGAAAAGTGAGGGGGAATTTGAATAACCACCAGGAAGATTTTTTTTTTGAAAACTACTAACAAGTTTTCAATATTTCCCTCAAAGTTTTGAATCTTAACAAATTTGAATTTGAAGAACTGACTAAGTGTCAATTGATCTTATTAAGTGTTTTTTTAATTATGGTTATCAAACATTGACCCAATTTAGTCATCAGCCAACTGAAAGAATAGACAGCACCATAAACACTGTGTTTTTGTGACAGACATCTGTAGGAGACGTCTGTTGCACATGTAAAAATATGTATGTTTGAACTTTTGTTTATGGTTTATGGATTTTATGTTGTAACTAGTTCAATCATATTCAATTTTCTTCTAAGATGTGAGAATCTAGTCTTATCTAACGGCTTGGTGAATATATCAGCTAATTTACTCTCAGTTGTCACATATTCTAATAGGATATCTCTTTTGTGAAAGTGGTCACAAAGAAAATGGTATCGTATATCATGTGCTTAGTTCTAGAGTGTTGATCGGCATTCTTGGTCATATGAACTGTACTCGTGTTATCACAAAGTATAGGGATTTGTGAAATACTTTCTTGATAATCTTTAAATGTGTATTTCATCAAAAAGGGAAGTAACGACCTCCACGTCGCCAAAAAGGGAACCAAGCAATGACCTCCACGTCATCAAAAAGGGAAGCATCGACCTCCACGTCGCCTAAAAGAAATCAAGTCAACCTCCCCACGAAAGAAGATCCATCAATTTTCTGCACGCGACGCACACATGTGGCGTGCACTTATTGACGGGGGACACTTTGTTGGGGTCAAAATTTACATCCCGTTTGCCAAAATAAAAAGCAAAAGCAAAAGGTCAAAGTCATATTGAACGGGTCGAAGTCAACGCCCAAGTCAAAGCGGGTCCAACTAATCCAATTCGAACCCTAAGCAACTAGATCTGCACCTAAGATGTCTCGAGCACAAACGTAACTAATCATTGAAGAGAAGAATTTTTTTTATGTAACAAATAAATTTTAATATAATTTTCTTTATAAATAAATGTAAAGGGAATGGACAAAAGGCTAAATAATTTTAAAACCCATGGTCTATGTACAAAAAATAAATAAGCATATGGACATTAAAGATGGCAAAAAGCCAAAAATGTGAAGCCCTAGTAGCCCAAATGTAAATTGTAATGCCTATATAAGGCACCCATGAATCAATAAAAAAAGGCTCTCTTATTTTTTTCTATGGTTTTAAGCCTCCTCACTCTCTCTCTTTGATGATGCTCATAAGTGTGAATTCCCCAGATCTCGATACGTAGCAGATGACGTGTTGTCTACGTAAGCCCACTAGATTCCTGGAGGCTATGGAGTTGGAATAGGTATGATGCGTTCGGGACATTCCTCGACGTCTTACTTCCGTGTCATGCCCCGCTTCCCAAAATACGAAATATAAGGGGTGACTAGGCCGGTCATGCTCCTACGGTCAGGGAATAATCCCGTTGTAGTCATACTTCGGCTTCTAGCATTACATGGTAGTCAGTAAACAGTACTAGAGTAAAGAAAATCAAAGTTCACAACTTTATTATATTACAATAAAAAGAGTTCGAGATACATTTAATTTGGAGAATAAAATAGCTAACTAATGAAAAACAATGTGCTCAAAGCAAAAGGGAATGACGCTGATGTTGCGGTCTAGAGCTCCGCGATCTCGAAGGGCAGGTCCTGCTCCTTGACTGGGTCCATCTCTGAGCATGCATACTCAGGTCGTCAGGGCGACATATATAACAATAAATGTATATAATGGGTACAATGCTATTAAACATGAAAGGCGTAACAGAATACAAAACATGAGAATAATGAACATCACATGAATATGAACAGTGCGATATGAGTATCATGTCGGTAAACCAGGTAATGTGTATGTCGCTACTTATCAGTCACTATGTCAATGAAATTAATTGGTGGAAAAGATACTCGTGTTTAATAAGGGTCTCGTGCATGCCCGAGACTACGGTCCACTATTGTTCGGGACCTAACCCTGCAGCCGTACTGCTAGGCCCACGACCTAATGTATGTATATATATATATATCACTAATATCGAATGATCATCCTCTAAATCACTGTACCTCGCTAAATACGAGTTCAATTGCTTCTTGATTTCCCCATTCCCCAGGTTATAGCACGTATTCAGGTATTAGATGGGTTGTGAACAACTACGTATCGCTTTCACTCTCAATCACATTTCCACTTATCAATATCACTTTGTATTTTACACAACCCAATCACTAACACTTATATATTGACAATGCACAACAGTCGCTAGGTCTCAATGTAAACAATCACTATGCAGAAGATATAAAGCAAGCACAAAAATAGGTAGAAATGCACTTAACAAATATTCACTACATTAAGACACCCTACGCCATATGACTTGCAAAATTCATCATAAACTACATGTATAGAATTGACCAAAACAATATAAAAAGAGTATAATGTATACTTGATTATCTACACGGTAAAATTAGTTTCATGTCAAACGGAATTCAGATTAGGGACTTATTTCATTTCAAATCAGCGATCAGTTGCTGGAATTCCAGTTTCAGAACTGGAAGTCCAACTTCGGACGCAGTTTACTAGGGGTTGTATTCAGATTCATGTGTTTCTCCAGTTGAATAAAATCTAGTTCTATCTGTTAGGTTTATAACGCATCAAACGGATTAATAATAGCCTTTCATTACTATGAGTTATGCCCTGTTTAATATGAAGGTGTAAGAAATGTTATTGCAGAAACTGCAGAACACGTCGACATTCTAAAATAAAATCTAAATATCAAATGACTGTGAAACTGAACGTGACCAGATCCATGTGTTATCTAACTAGATTATCTACGCGACTATATAGGACTCCGTGCATTTTCAGTTTTATGTAGGGACGTGCAGGTATTTAAATTCAGGTATCCTCGAGAAATGCTGTCCCAGACAGCAGTCCAGAGTCGCATTCCCAGTCAATTCTTGTTGCAGTAATCTATCAGTATTGATAAATAAACTATGGATGGTTCTATATTATCGAGTCATTTTCGATATGAGCCATAGAACATCATATTCCAAACTGTATTGAATTTACGATGATTTTAACAAGGTAACATGCGCGGTAAAATTTCAGATTTAGTGTCACCTTTAGGAGGCGAATTTACATGATTATAAACACGATATTTTGCATCCAAATTTCTACACAATATTCGCAAACAGTAAAGGAATCTAACTATCACAAGTTCCACCATAACAAGATTTGTTTTGGTTTATAGTTCGCATCAAACACTTAGGATAGCATTTAGAAATCGGTTGAAAACACAAGATTTCCTAACCAACAAGCGATAGTTAATTCTTAAAAATTCTAAATGACATCAATACGGCTAACCAACCGAGTTGGGTTCGATTCATCACTACCAACATGATGGCTAAGTATAAGTGTTCGATTGTAACCTAACACTATGTCGATGTATATATCTTTACCTACACACATATAAACTTATATTAAAAGTAATTTAACATTGTTATTTAATCTAGATATTGTAATAGCATGAACAACAAGAGATGGGTTTTCTCTTGCCTGGAGTCGGCGGCAGCACGGCGACGATGGTGATGGCATGAACAGGACAACAGTGACGAGCTTAAGTACTCGATGAACTGCCGGGCTCATCGGCAAAGGCAATGGCGTGGCGATCGCACGGGAAGTGGGTTTGTAGTGGTGGCACGGGTGCTGTGGCATGGCGGTGAGGTGCAGCGGAGCTCCGGGATGATCGGGGTCAGTGGTGCACGGTGGGGAGTCGACGGTTTGACGGGGCGATGATGAAGATGCTGCTCGATCGAGGTTGGGGATCTTGGCTTGGGTGATGGGTATGGTAGTGCTCAAGTGGTCACAGTTGGGAGAGGAGGTCAGTGGAGGGGACGTGGAGGTGATGGGGATGGCCGAAGGAGGAGGCTCATCTATAAGGTGATGGTGGTGTTTGGAGTATCGGCTGTAAGGGAGTTGGCTCTCGCGGTGGTTGGTCAATGGAGGTGAGGCAATGGCGATAGTTGGTGGCAGTCACAGGTGAAGAAAGAGGAGAAGGATGTGTGGCTGGTGATGGGTTCATGGTGGTGGTTAGCTCAAGCTGAAGGAGGAGGAACTGGGGGGTTGTCGGTGATGATGAGTGAGGACGAGGGGAGCAAGCGAGATGGGTTAAGGAGTGACATAGGCTCAGTATTGAGGCGAGGGTGAGGCGAGGACGTGGGGGAGCGGTTCTCGCGGTAAGAACGAGAGAGGGGAGCCGTTGGAGGGATGGGATATGGTGGAGGGGATCGTGGGGGAGTTGGTGAGCGCGGCGCGGGGGAGTTGGCGAGCCGGCACGGGTCTCGTGGAGGTGGGCACGGTCGTCGCGGCGCAAGAAGAGTGGGAAAACGTTGGAAAAGAGCGGTAAAGAAAGAAGCGAGGAGGAAGAAGAAAAGTGGGTAAGTCGGGTCGGGTCGGGTTGGGTTGTGGGTAGAATTAGGTTGGGTCGGGTAGGTAGATTTAGATTAGGAACAATAAATAAATAAAATAATAAAAATATATATGAAAATGAAAATAGGAAAAATCTGGAAAAATAAGAAAAATTATATATGGAAACTGGGGATTTACATCATACCCTCCTTACAAAAATTTCTTCATCAAAATTAAAGAACTAAAACAAAAGAAAAACAACACTACTCGAACAGGTGTGGAAAACATGAATGGATGTCCTCCTCGCGTTCCCAGGTAGACTCTCCTGGAGAACGACCACCCCAAGAAACTCGAACCAAGGGGATGACCTTGTTCTTTAGCACTTTTTCCCGACGATCGAGAATGGTGGTAGGCTACTCCTCGTAAGACAGGTCAGTGCCCAACGTTAACTCCGAATGGTCCGGGATATGGCTATCATCCCGAATGTAGCGCCTCAACTGGGATACATGGAAGTATTGTGCACACCAGCTAGCGATGGAGGTAAGGCAAGTCGATAAGCCATCTCTCCTACTCGCTCTAGCACCTCAAAAGGTCCGATGAATCGGGGACTGAGTTTCCCGCGACTACCAAACCTGATCACTCCCCGAGTGGGAGATATCTTCATAAATACGTGGTCACCAATACAAAATTGCAACGACCTTCTGCCGGCATCTGCCCAACTCTTCTGTCGGTCCTGAGCCGCCTTGATACGTTGCCTGATCGTCTGAACTTTGCTCACTTTCTGTACTATAAGCTCAGGGCCCAACAACCTTCGTTCACCCACATCATCCCAACAACGACGGGACCGACACTTCCGTCCATACAGAGCCTTGAACGGTGCCATCTGGATGCTAGCTTGGTAACTGTTGTTATAAGAAAACTCTACAGATGGAGGTGATCCTCCCAAGAACCCTGAAAATCAAGCATGCATGCCCTCAGCATATCCTCGAGTGTCTGAATAGTGCGCTCGGATTTCCCGTCCGTCTGCGGATGATAGGCTGTGCTTAACTTGAGACGCGTGCCCAAACTCTTCTGTAGGCTCTTCCAGAAATAGGAAATGAACCTGGTGTCTCGATCAGACACGATACTAACAGGTACCCCGTGCAGTCTCACAATCTCTTGCATATACTTCTCCGTAAGCGACTCCGTCAATTATCCGACTCGGAAAGGTATGAAATGCGTCGCCTTCGTAAGACGATCAACAATAACCCAGACAACATTGTTCCCCCTTGGATTTCGAGGTAGTGCCGTCATAAAATCCATGGTGATGTGCTCCCATTTCCATTCTGGCACTGGAAGCGGTTGCAACAACCCAGCTATTCTCTGATGCTCGTCTTTCACCTGTTGGCATACCAGACACTTGGAGACAAAGAGAGCAATCTCCCTCTTTATTCCGTTCCATCAGAAGTGCTACCTCAGGTCCCTGTACATCTTGGTGCCACCTGGGTGCACCGAGTAAGCAGAACTATGTGCTTCAGCTAGAACATCATCTCGAATACCCACCTTTGGAACATACAACCGACTGCCAAATATCAAAGAACCATCTTTGTGAATCTGCAAATCTAGCCTGTGCAGCTTCGATGCGATCTATAAGCGATGATTGAACTTGCAACTGCCAGAGCTGTCCGGGCACACCCGGAGTAACTACCTCAGACTCAAGTCTCTGAAGGTCAGCGAGAATCCCCTTCTGACAAGTCAGCAACGCAGCTGATGGCCTGCAACTGAGAGCGTCAGGAACGATGTTCACCTTCCCCGGATGATACTGCAGATCAATATCGTAGTTCGCCATCAATTCCAACCATCTGCATTGTCTCATATTCAGTTCTTTCTGAGTGAACACATACATCAAACTTTTGTGATCCGTGTACACCTCGACTCTCTCGCCTAGCAAGTAATGCCTCCAAATCTTTAAGGCGAACACAACGACTGCTAACTCCAAGTCATGCGTGGGGTAGTTCTTCTTATGAGTTTTCAGCTGACGAGACGCGTAAGCCACCATTTGACCGTGCTGCATTAATACACAACCCAAACCTTTTCCCGATGCATCACTATGAACAACCAAGCCACCCGAGCTGTCTGGCACAGTCAAGATTGGGGCCGTGGTCAACTTCAGTTTCAACAGCTCGAACGTCTGGGTGCATTCCTCTGACCAAACATACGGCACCTCCTTCCATGTGAACTTCGTTAAGGGTTCCGCTACTCTAGCGAAATCTCGGACGAACCGCCGATAATACCCAGCCAATCTCAAGAAGGTTCTTATCTCAGCAACTGATTTTGGAGTCAGCCAGTCCTTGATAGATTCGATTTTCGTCGGATCCACTGAAATGCCATCACCCGAAATGACATGCCCCAGGAAATGTACCTTGTCGAGCCAAAACTCGCACTTGCTTAGCTTAGCATAGAGCTTCTCCTCCCGTAGAACCTGCAACACAATTCGTAGGTGCTCGGCATGCTCCTCTCGACTTCTCGAATAGACGAGAATGTCGTCGATGAATACAACGAAAAACCGATCCAAGTACTTGGAGAAAACTCTGTTCATCAAGTCCATAAATATGGCTGGTGCATTGGTAACACCGAACGACATCATAAGAAACTCATAATGGCCATAACGGGTTCGGAAAGCCGTCTTGCATATATCCTCTGCTTTAAACCTGATCTGGTGATATCCTGACCGAAGGTCTAGTTTAGAAAATACTTGAGCACCACCAAGCTGATCGAATAAGTCGTCGATGCGGGGGATAGGATACTTGTTATTCACGGTCACCCCGTTCAACTCCTGTTAGTCAATGCACATGCGCAAGGAATCGTCCTTCTTCTTAACCAGTAACACAGGAGCACCCCACGGGGAGGCACTTCGATGGATAAATCCCTTGTCCAAAAGATCTTCTATCTGCTTCTTTAATTCTGCTAACTCAACCGGTGCCATTCTGTACGGTGCTTTCGAGACTGGTGATGTACCCGGAATCAAGTCGATTGAGAATTCTAAGATGCAGGGAGGTAGTAGACCTGGTAAATCTTCAGGGAACACATCAAGAAAACCCCGAACGATCTCTGGAGCTGGACTCTCATCAATCTCCATAGCCATCAACGCTTTTGGCTTGGTTCTAAACTTGGCTGGCTCTAAAGACTCGCTTCCGCCTTCGAAAACAAACTCAGGATGGTTGGGGATGCGGAAAGTCACTTTCCTAGATCGGAAATCAATGATTGCATAGAAGGTACTCATCCAATCTATCCCGAGAATTGCATCATAGCTGTCCGTCCCGATTAAAAGGAAATTCGCATAGAATTCCCTGCTGCAAACCACCACAGGGCATAACCTCACTCTTGGTTGGACACAATAATTCCGTTACTCGTATATATCTTCCAACCTTTGGTCAATGACTCGTGAGGTATAGAGTGTGTGTCAATAAACCACGTAGAAATAAAGCAATGCGAAGCACTCGAATCAAAAAGAACTCTAGCTGGTACAGAATAAACAAGGAGGGTACCTGTAACTACTTCTCCAGAAGTCTCTACCTGCTCGGAGGACAGGGTGAAAGCCCGCCCCTGATTCCGACCTATACCAGTATGACTCTGATAGAATAACCGCTGTTAGGATACCAGAGGTGGACCCCTCTGAGCTGAAGTGCTGTACGACGGTTGATGTTGCTTGAACCCTCCCTGTAGCTCAGATCTCTGGGGACATCCGCTGACCCTGTGCTCGCTAGATCCGCAAAGCAAACACTGCCCGTTAGCTCTGCGACACACTTTCTGCATGTGTCCTGGCCTCTGGCAATAATCGCAAAACAGGGCCCTCCGTTGCGGCTGCTGTGGTAAGAAAGTACACTTCATCTGCGTAACACCCGGCCTGTGAACTAAGATCGCTCCACGGGGGGAAATAGTAGCCCGTGCTGGAACTACGTAGGGTCTCCTGTCTATCGATCGTTGGCCCTTGGCCTTCTCCGCCAATCTTTCCTGTACCTGGGCAGCGTTCAACACCTGAGTGAAGATCGGTAGATCGAGAGACGCGATAAGCTATGGTAGTTCAATATCAAGCCCCTATTGAAACGTCTGGCCCTGGCGTCTTCGGTGGCTACCATGTACGTGTGAAGCGACTCAACCGGTTAAACTCTGCGGCGTAGACATCCACTGAGCATCCATTTTGCTTCAACATGATGAATTTCTCCTCCATCTCGGCCTTGGCAGTGGCCATAAAATAATGATCTAGAAAGCATGCGGAGAACATGTCCCATCCGATAGGTTTCTCTAGCCAGCTTTCCTCTACGGACCACCACGTGCGGGCCTCGTCCTCTAGCTGAATCTTCACCGCGTTCACTCTGTCATCGTCTGGGACCCGATCGGCCGTTAAAAGGTTCTCCACGTTGATGAACCATTGCTCGGCCTCAAGTGGACTTGCTGATCCTGTGAAAACCGCTGGATGAAGCCTCCTGAAGTCCGAAACAGTACCAATCCGATCCTGTGTAGTTGGAACGAGGGCACCCTCGGGGGCGGCGGGGATAGCCGTAGATCTCTCTAGAGCGGTAACAACGGTCTTCTGTACCGCCTTCAATCCCTCAGCCAGAAGTTCGGTCTTCCTTTCTTGATCCTGGGCTAGGGTCGTCAGTATGCTGAGGATCTTCTCGGTACAATCATGGGAACCGACACCCGAGGAGTTGCCCGATGAGTCCATATTTTGAAAGAAATCAGATTTAGTCGAGGATTTCATGATGATTCAACGAGAATTAGAAAGTGAAAAGAAATGTAATAAAGCACACATCAAGGGTAAAACTCAATCTAGGGATCCTTCGACGGGATTGTAATTTCATCCAAAACCCGGCTCTGATACCAACAAAACCATGTCACGCCCCGCTTCCCAAAATACAAAATACGAGGGGCGACTAGGCCAGCCATGCTCCTAACGAGAATAATCCCGCCGTAGTCACACTTCGGCTTCTAGCATTACATGGAAGTCAGTAAACAGTACTAGAGTAAAGGAAATCATAGTTCACAACTTTATTATATTACAATAAAAAGAGTTAGAGATACATTTAATTTGCAGAATAAAATAATTAACCAACGAAAAACAATGTGCTCAAAGCAAAATGGAATGGCGCTGATGTTGTGGTCTAGACCTCCGCGATCTCGAAGGGCAGGTCCTGCTCCTTGACTGGGTCTACTTCGTCCTCTAAGCATGCACACTCAGGTCGTCACAGCGACACATATGGCAATAAATATATATAATAGGTACAATGCTATTAAACATGAAAGGTGCAACGGAATACAGAACATGAGAATAATGAACATCAAATGAATATGAACAATGCGATACAAGTATCATGTCGGTAAACTAGGCAATGTGTATGTCGCTACTTATCAATCACTAAGTCAATGAAATCAATTGGTGGAAAAGATGCTCGTGTTTAACAAAGGTCTCGTGCATGCCCGAGACTACGATCCACTGTTGTCCGGGACATAACTCTGCAGCCGTGCCGCTAGTTCTACGACCTAATGTATGCCTGTATGTATGTATGTGTGTGTGTGTGTGTATCACTAATATCGAATGATCATCCTCTAAATCACAGTACTTCACTAAATACGAGTTCAATTCCATCTTGATTTTCCCATTCCCCAGGTTATAGCACGTATTCAGGTATTAGATGGGTTGTGAACAACTACGTATCGCTTTCACTTTCAATCACATTTCCACTTATCAATATCACTTTCGTATTTTCCATAACCAAATCACTAACACTTATATATCGACAATACACAACAGTTGCTAGGTCTCAATGTAAACAATCACTATGCAGAAGGTATAAAGCAAATACAAAAACAGGTAGAAATGCATTGAACAGATATTCACTACATTAAGACACCCTACGCCATATGACTTGCAAAATTTATCATAAACTACGTGTATAGAATTGACCGAAACAATATAAAAAACATACAATGTATATTTGATTATCTACGCGGTAAAATTAGTTTCATGTCAAACGGAATTGAGGTTAGAGACTTATCATCATTTCAAATTAGCGATCAATTACTGGAATTCCGGTTTCAGAACCGGAAGTCCAACTTCGCGCGCAGTTTACTAGTGGTTGTGTTCATATTCAGGTGTTTTCCCAGTTGAATAAAATCTATTTCCGTCTGTTAGATTTCCAACTCATCAAATGGATTAATAATATCCTTTCATTACTCGGAGTTATATCCTGTTTAATATGAATGTGTAAGAAATGTTACTGCAGAAACTGCAGAACACGTCGACATTCTAAAATAAAAACTAAATATCACACGACTGTGAAACTGAACGTGACCAGATCCATGTGTTAGTTAACTAAATTATCTACATGACTATATAGGACTCTATGCATTTTCAGTTTTATGTAGGGACGTGCAGGTATTTAAATTCAGGTATCCTCGAGAAATGCCGTCCCGGACAGCAGTCCAGAGTCGCATTCCCAGTCAATTCTTGTTTCCGTAATCTATCAGTATAGAAAAATAAACTATGGATGGTTCTATATTATCGAGTCGGCTTTGATATGAGCCATAGAAAATTACATTCCAAACTGTATTGAATTTACGATGATTTTAACAAGATAACATGCGCGGTAAAATTTCAGGTTTAGTGTCATCTTTAGGGGGCGACTTTACATGATTATAAATACGATATTTTGTATCCAAATTTCTACACGATATTTGAAAACAGTAAAGGAATCTAACTATCATAAGTTCCGCCATAAAAAGACATGTTTTGGTTTATAGTTCGCATCAAACACTTAGGGTAGCGTTTGGAAATCGGTCGAAAACACAAGATTTCCTTAACCAACAAGCGATAGTTAATTCTTAAAAATTCTAAATGACATCAATATGGCTAACCAACCAAGTTGGTTTCGATTCATCACTACCAACATGATGGCTCAAGTATAAGTGTTCGATTGTAACCTAACACTATGTCGATGTATATATCTTTACCTACACACATATAAACTTATATTAAAATTAATTTAACATTGTTATTTAATCTAGGTATTGTAATAGCATGAGCAACAAGAGATGGGTTTTCTCTTTCCTAGAGACGGCGGCGACACGGATATGATGGTGATGGCACGAACACGACAACAGTGACGAGCTTAAGTGCTCGATGAACTGCTGGGCTCATCGGCGACGTCAATGGCGTGGCGACGGCACGGGCAGTGGGTTTGCAGTGGTGGCACGGGTGCTGTGGCACGGCGGTGAGGTGCAGCGGAGCTACGGGATGCTGCACGGGATGATCGGGGTCGGTGGTGCACGGTGGGGAGTCGGCGGTTGGACGGGGTGATGATGAAGATGCTGCTCGGTCGAGGTTGGGGATCTTGGCTTGGGTGATGGGTGTGGTAGTGCTCAAGTGGTCGCGGTTGGGGAGAGGAGGTCAATGGAGGGGACGTGGAGGTGATGGGGATGGCCGGAGGAGGAGGCTCATCGGTGAGGTGGTGGTGGAGTTTGGGGTATCGGTTGTAAGGGAGTTGGGTCTCGTGGTGGTTGGTCGATGGAGGTGAGGCAATGGTGATAGTTGGTGGCGGTCACAGGTGAAGAAAGAGGAGAAGGAAGTGTGGCTGGTGATGGGTTCATGGTGGTGGTTAGCTTGAGCTGAAGGAGAAGGAGCTGGGGGGTTGTCGGTGATGATGAGTGAGGATGAGGGGAGTGAGCGAGATGGGTTAAGGAGTGAGATGGGCTCAGTGTTGAGGCGAGGACGTGGGGGAGTTGTTCTCGCGACGAGAACGAGAGAGATGGAGCCATTGGAAGGATGGGATTTGGTGGAGGGGATCGCCGGGGAGTTGGCGATCGAGGCTCAGGGGAGTTGGCGAGCGGGTGCGGGGCTCGGGGAGGTAGGCACGATCATCGCGGCGCGGGAAGAGGGGTTGGAAAAGGTTGGGAAAGAAAGAAACGAGGAATAATAATAATAATAATAATAATAATAATAAGAAGAAGAAGAAGAAGAAGAAGAAGAAGACGAAGTAAAGTAGGTCAGTCGGGTCGGGTTGGGTTGTGGGTAGAATTAGGTTGGGTCGGGTAGGTATATTTAGATTAGGAAAAATAAGTAAATAAAATAATAAAAATATATATGAAAATAAAAATAGGAAAAATCTGGAAAATTACAGAAAATTATATATGGAAACCGGGGATTTACACTCCGAGGTTGCACCCGACCTTTTGGAGGCTTCCCGTGAGTATGTTCCCTCTTCGCCTAACCACCAGCCAATTGCTTGTCTCCGAGCAATCACAAGAGTTGAGCTTCTGTAACACCCTAGTTTATTTATACCAGTTCCAGTTATCGTATTTGCTTGTTTTGGTATTTTCTTGATTTATCGTGTTTTGGGTACGAATGGTATTTTACATTTTACATTGCTTTCGACCCGACCCGCTTGCTTGAAACTTGTTTGATTCATATTTATGAAATATCTCGACTTGTTACATAGACATGTGCACTTTCATGAATACTGCATACTGGCATTTTATCTGACATTGCATCTTTTGCCAGATAACATTTTAAGTCACGTAAAATAATTTAAAATTACATAACATGGCCTGCATGATACCCGTAACCCCGTGGTAGCATCCGCGCATCTTGTTCTCGTCCCGTTCAGTGAAACGGACATGTTTGGATGGCTACGCGCACGTACGTGCATCCGTTCTTGAGGGTATGCATTTTCGTTACCTGAGCATTCATTTTGAAATTTGGACGTCGCATAAATTTTTCATATTTTAAATCTGAATTTTTGGACCCGACCCGGGCGCGTTTTGGAATATTTTGTATCCCGCCAAAATTCAAATTTATTTAATGTAATATTAAATTTAATTTTAACCGTTTAAATTTCTTTACAACTGAAATCTTTTAAAGAAAACAAACAAATATATTTCTAAATTAAAATCAAAACAACACTCTCTCTCTGACTCGTGGCCCCCACACTCCCTCTCTCTTCTTTCTTTCTTCTCTCTTCTCTCTCTCTCCCCACAAACGCCAACTTCATCTCTCCTCCCCTCTCTCTACTCTCTATCTCTCTCTTCTCGCTTCTCTCTCTCTCCTCTCGTGGTAGGTTTAGGTCCCGTCACCACGGCCGCACTATCATCACCTCCCTTAACCGTTTCCCTTCATTTCCTCGTCTTCCTCCCTTATAAAAAACCCAACGAGCCTCCTCATTCTTCAACCCATCCTCATATCGAAACCCTAACCCTAATAATCCCCATTGCCTCCTTAACTCCCTCAGAGCCTCCTCACCTCCTCCTCCACTATCTTCTTCCTTCTCCCTGCACCCCGAGCCCCCTGCACACACACCCTGCACCCACAGAACCCTCACGTCGTCGCCGCTCCCTCACCTCCGACGACCCCAGCTTCACACCACCACCACCATCATCTCTCCCTCTCCTCTGCATTTCTTCTCTTCATCTCTTCCACCCAAACCCCAGCAAGCAACAGAACCCTAACCCTAACTCCTCTAAAACCAAACCCTAGATCGCCGAAGCTTTGTTCACCGCTGTTGACACCCTCACCCTCTCTGTCTTCGCCTCTGTGCACAACCACAGTGAGCAATCCCTTCCTCCTCTTCTTCTTCTTCCTCTCTCTTTCTTTCTTTTCTTTTCTTTAGATTCTTGAGTTCTGTTTTTCTGTAGATCGCAGGAGCCGGGATCGACGCCGACAATCCAGACGACGTACCTGGACTGCGTGATCACTCTCGTGCGTTATTTGGACCCGTTCCGTGTACCTTGCGCGCGTCGCGACTTTTCGCCGACGTTGGACGTACCATACATATCCGTTTCTTGATCCGTCGAGGCAAGTTTATCTTGCTACATGCTACATTACTTTATATATATCTATTTTAATAAATATAATACTGGTATTTCAAATTTTGCATCCCATGCTTACTTTTACAGTTTTTCGATATCAGTCTGCATCCGTACGTGTTACTTTACATCTAGCACATGCAAACCTATCTTGTTACATACTATATTACAATATACCGTACCCAATGGAATATTTACATCTCATATTGCTTAGTTGTACATCCCACATTACCATTTTACAGTTTTACTGTTTTCAGGATACCCGTTTGCATCCATCTTATTTAAAATATATATAACTGCATCTATAGATCGCATTAATGCATAATACTGTGATATTAACACCCCATATTTAATATAGTGCATCCTAATTAGTATTGGAACTATAAACGTAACCCTAATCGATAGTTGTGCATCCATATCATTGATTTTATATCTATTTGCATACCATGTCACATTATTTCATTTTATTGTTATATTAGTACTCCATACTTGATTTTGTGCACCCATACTTATTACAATTTGATTTTGAGCACCCACTTGATACCTGTGCACTACCTGACCTGACCTGATTCACTGCTACTGACATGACTTGATACATGTACACCACCTGACATGACCTGATGTACCACAACTTGACATATTACCTGATCTTGTTACTAATGCCGACAATCTTGACCTGTTGTCCTTACGGACATTCCCTGTTGTCTATACAGACAAACCTGTATCTGCTTGATCCTGTGTTGGCATTAGTCTCAGATTTATCAATACCTGACTTACACACATAACTTGGGGGTATGAGGAAATCAAGAATGTATCCGAATGTAACTCAAAGGGTTATTATATCTTGTTACCGTGGTCCCATGGGGTTGAACGGGATATAGACTTATAGTCTATTATATCTTGTTACCGTGGTCCCGTGGGGTTGAATAGGGCATAGACCGATGGGTTACGATGAGGATTATATTGATTGATTTCGATAACTTTAGAGTAGATAGTCCTATAGCATAGTCTAGATCACTCACTGCACTTCACCTGTTAGTATATTGTTCACTGTTCTATATTCATGTTACGGTTTACTTGCTACTGATGACTTGTTACTGCTTATACTTCATGCCTGCATCTTTCATCACATCCTGCTTGCTTAGAATTATTGATATTATGACGCACCGACGTCTGGGTTTTGCATGGCCCAGATCCCTTATCCTTATCGCAGGCTGTCCAGGAGTATTTTGATCAACAGGCCGAGTAGTGAGGACCTGTTATTAGGTTAGTTTAGTTTCCTTTCAGTATTTTCATTCCTGATGTGAGCCCGTATTATGGGACGTACATTCCAGTTTATTATTGTATAGGATCTTTTTGCTTCCGCATTATTTTATTTCATGACTCGTTTATTCTAGCTTATGGACATATGTTAGATAGTTTATTCCTGTTCTTGATATCTCTACAGCCGTAATGTGATTATGGAGGGATATTTCCTATCCACAGGTAGCATGGTTGGCTCTGTCACGTGCCTATCTTAGCGCACTCTGGGAAGCGGGGCGTGACAGGGTTTGTTTGGTATCAGAGCCATAGGATCTAGGTTAATCGGGTATGATTCTTTTTGTAGTTGGGTATTGGACCCAATACACGAATCAGAATACTCGCGATTAGGAACATGTCCTGCCACTTTACCGTTTTGCCATTCTTGAATCTTAACTTTCTCTTGATCCTTACCTTGATGATATGCAAATATCTTTGCATCTCGACTTGAAACTTTGGTTTCCTATTGTTTATCTCTAGAATTTAGGCGACTTGAATGGAGTTATGTGATTATAACTATGTACCACGGCATGGTTACAATACGTTACTCTATTTAAGTAACTTGGAGTTCTACTCCTGATTCATATCCCTGATCTATGGTCATTATCTTATTATTATACTAATCCTTTCGGTGTTTTGGTTTCAGGAACATGGCAGACAGAAATCTAAAATCGTACCAGAGGCGTGTTGACGACGCCGCTTTGCTTGGAGTAATTCGTGGGATGCTGGAGAACCAGAAACGGCAGATCGAGCTGAACCAGCTGTTTCCCCAATCAGAGCAAAGCTCTGTTCAAATTCCGAGATTTGAGATGAAGCTATGCTTCCTTTTCCCCCAATCAGAGCAAAGCTCTGTTTTGAAATTCAAAATTCAAAAATTGAAGCAACGCTTCAGATCCAGCGCTAGGCACGCTGCGCGCCATGTGTCAAACACGGATGTGCTAGCGCCAGGTACGCTGCGCCCTAAGCAGTGCACCATGTGTGTGCTAGCGCTAGACGCGCTGTGCACCATGTGTCAGACACAGGTGTGCTAGCGCAGGTTGCGCTGCGCTCTAAGCAGCGCACCACATGTCAAACGTAGGTGCGCTAGCGCAAAGTTCGCTGCGCTCTGAGCAGCGCACCACGTGCATAGCACGGGTGCGCCAGCGCACCACGTGCAAAGCACGGGTGCGCCAGCGCTGGAATTATAAAATTCCCCACCGATAGATCAAAAGATCTAATAATAATGATAAATTATTAATTAATCAGAATTAAAATTCTGTTATAGAAAGATTTTCTCAATCTTGTTAAAAATAAGAAGATTGCCTTCTGTAAAACAGAAGCTCTAGGATCAAAGATCCAACGGTGGGGAAATATTCCCAAATCAATCAGAGAAAGATCTCTTTAACTGATTTAACAAATAAATTTTCCCTATATAAAGACCCCAAAACTTCAAGTCTGAGATAGAGAAACCCCCCCCCCCCCATAAACATTGAGAAAACTCAAAGAAAGAAGAGCAAGCTCTCAGCAAAAGAAGACTTTTTCTTCAAGGTAAAAATGGTGATGAAAAAAGAGATGGATTCATCTTATAATTAAAAAGAAGAATTATATTCTTAAAAAAGATCATAGATCTACAAAGACCAAGATCTTTCATAAAAGAGATCAAAAGATCTCATCACATAACAAAGAAGTACTTACTTCATTCACAGATCATTGATCTATAAAGGCAAAGCCTTTCAAAAAATAAGAACCGTTGTTCTTGAATCTTGAGACAAAGTCTCTTTTAAAAGAACATAAATTTGTTCACAGATCATAAAAATTGATCGAATGCGCTTTGCGCTCTTGAAATGCGCTTTGCGCTCTTGAACTGCTCTTCTGTGCTCTCTGGACCGGTGTGCAGCGCCAAAATGCGCCACGTGTCAACCACGTATTCAACTTGCACTTTGCGCTTCCGAAATAGCGCACTGCGCTCATGGGCTGGCGCTCAGCGCCAAGCACACCACGTGTCACTCACGTGTGCGCCTCTAAATTGACAGCGCAATGCGCTCATGGACTAGCGCTTAGCGCTCATAAACCGGCGCAATGCGCCCACCACCTAGCGCTTAGCGCCAAGCGCGACACGTGTCCTTCTCGTGTGCGCTACTTGACAGAAGCGCACTGCGCTTTTTAACTGGCGCAAAGCGCCTGGTGTGCCACGTGTCGCGCTGACAGAACATAAATTGTTCTGATGAATGCTCTGCATTCAATACAAGACAAAAAAGGTGTCAAGATCTAATGCTCAGCATTATTAGAAGGGCCATGCCCAAATAAAGGCTCAATAGCCAGAACAATAAAATGTTAAACATTCATTGGACTTAGCCTAAGATTGGCCATTATTCCTCAACTTATATTTAATTGAACCCGTCTGCTCCTAAATATTTAAGAGATCTTAGTTCTAAATTGGACTACAGATCTCCCAACCAATTCACACCGGTTCGAGGGTACATCTCTTTACTCCTCTGATATTTTTCGTTGTAATCCTTCAACGTCTTCAGAGAGGTGATGGGTCCCGACAACCATACATTTTATAGACTATGACGTCTTTAAACCGGACTGTGGGGTCCTTAAACTCACGGACTACGATGTCCTTAACCTAGACTGTGGGGTCCTTAAGCCTATGGACTACGATGTCCTTAAACTTTATAGACTATGACGTCTTTAAACTACGGACTGTGGGGTCCTTACACTCATGGACTATGATGTCCTTAACCTCAGACTGTGGGGTCCCTTTAATCCCACGGACTACGATGTCCTTAACCTTGACTGTGAGGTCGTTAAACTCACGGACTATGATGTCCTTAACCTGGACCACCATGTCCTTAAACTGGTGATTGACCGCAATGTCCCCTAACTAAACAATAGAGTTCAAATGCTCTTTTGTTGGATCTAAATGATCCTGTTAAGTTGATCTTAGTTTAAAATTAGACTAACGTGTCCTTAACAAACGTTGAGTCGATCTTAGTCTAAAATTAGACTAATGTATCCTTAACAAACATTTAAGTTGATCTTAGTCTCAAATGAGGCTAACGTATCCTTAAACCCAAATCTAAGGAAATACGGATTTGGACTAATCCACGCCCTACGGGCGACAACATAAATTAGTCTCCGTATACAATCCACGGGCAACCAAAAACAAAACAAACACACACGACACGAAGTGACCATCTGGAGAAGGAGAAAGTGGTTACTGCGATGCGGTAGGGTAATTAACCGCAGGGGCTTGCGCCTACAGGGAAGAGCGTCCCTACAATCAAAAACCCCTCAAACGAGGGGGAATCTAACGAAGTCTGCTATATCGGCCGCATCCGTTTAAACCTTCGATACATGGTGCCATAAATCAACTTGGCATCTTCGGAGAGGTGGACGGATAGCACCAATTAGCATCTGCCCCGAAATTCAGGAGAGACGTCCGCCGTGTCTTCATCCGCGTCTTTCGGCGGGGAACGGATTCTGGCACGCCCGGTAGGACCTCTTCCTCTTTCCACTCCACACTTCGTATGTCGTGATCGCGAACAAATCGCGGTTTGATATGGTTGCCCTTGGGTCCGAGCTACTAAGATTTGGTGTCTTGCTCCGTGCAGAAAACAGAAGATCAATGTCTTCAAACTGCACTAACTGCAACTGCAGCTCTCGCTCCGTCCCGTCTGGTGGAGTGACTTACGGGCCTTAAGCAGCATCCATCTTCGCTATGCCAGTGGAGCAAGTAACTCAGGCCACCACTGGGCTATTCTTTGGGACCATGATTCCACAGATGAGCTTCAATGCCCCGTTGATGTCGTAAGAAGCCCCAAAGAAGCCGGTCTTTGATCGACTTACCACTACTGTGGCCCCTCTCAACGGGTCGCCTAAATCCAACGCCTCAGTCTTTAACAGATTGGGCCGAAGCTCCAACGGGCCTGTGAAGAAGTCCGCGATACCGGAAGGGGTTATCACGAAGAGGATAGCCATTCCTGCTCATGAAGTCGTCAAGGCAGCTTCCCCTGCTAAAAGGTCGGTCTTCATAAGACTGTCCGTTTCAGCTCACACTCCATGCGAAGTCACGAAGGCTGCTTCCCGTGTTCGAAAGTCGTCCTTCGCAAGACTGACTATCCCCTCTCAACGGACATCAGTCTTCGACCGGCTAGCACCAATAACAGCCTCTCCTCAAAACAGGGGGCATGACAAAGCCATCCCCATAGCCGAACCAACACTATCTGCGCGACATGCTCACTGTCGTCACTGGCGCCGAGTACGGAAGGCTGGGGGCAGCTCTCCGTCTGGATTTACTCCACCAGCTCCAACGGTGGAGATCGATGCTGCTGTTCCAACCAGGAACATCTTTGAATTGCTGACCAAGGTGCGCAGGAACTCTCCTACCGCCGTACTGAAAAGATCTCCTCCACCTGTGGAGAATGTTACAGAAACAAAGCCGGAGCGGTCCCTTCAGCAGCTGTCCTCCAAAATTTATAAGGCCTGGCAACAGGTTCAAGACTCAGTAATTGATCATGATTACTCATGCCGACCCATAAAGCTCAAAGCTCAGTAACAAAAGAGCCATCTTGAGGTACCATAGAAGACGTCATCAGTCTGGGTGCCCAGTGCAACGACTCCCTTGACTTCAACTGCTCAAAAAAGAAGGAGGCCAGAGAAAGCCCCTATGACTACGGCAGACCACAAAGACGCTGAGCCCAAACGTTCCAAGTTTGGGGGCATAATGGTGCATACTGTTTAGATGGCTTCCGGAAAAGAGGAAAGCCGCGCTTCGACGGGTCACCGACCGCTCACCCGATCCGTGACAAAAGCCTAGGAGCAGCAACAGAAGCTTCAGGAAATGCTAACGCAAATGGCCGCATTCACCGGGCCAAAAGAAAGCCCGGAGGCGTCATCAGAGCAGCGTCATTAACAAGAAACCGATGCTGACTTCCTCCGCAGAGTCCTCGAAAAGGACAGAGAAGCAGCAGAACAAGCGGCTAATATAAAACGAATGGCGCTTCTTTTCCAAGACATGGTCGGGATGATGTTACAACCAGAACCTTCAGCTGAAGACCCTCCTATCATCATTGAAGACGACAGAGGGGAGACATCGAACCCTCCTCCGGCTCTTTCAGCAGCCAAAGAGAAAACCATTTCCAAAGCCGCTCTGGATGACTACATTGCTCAGCAAATACGAGCTCACTAGACGAATGAAGCTGCCAGCCAAGTTGTTAAAACTGGGGGACCATATCCAAGCTGGTATGACCAAATAAAGTACCCGCCGGGATATACAATCCCTAAATTTCATGTATACAAAGGGACGGGCAATCCCCACTAGCATGTCGCCCAGTTCAGGACTTTATGTGGCAACACCGGAGGTGATGATAAACTTATGCTTCGCCAATTCGTCGGCAGCTTGGCGGAGACGGCGTTCGAATAGTATTCAGAGCTCCCCAATGAGTTTGTCAAAACCTTTACGGAGATGGAATTGTTGTTCACCCAACGTTTCGCGAGCGCTAGCGAACGCACCCCAATCACAGCGTTAATCAATGCCAGGGTGAAGCCTGGAGAAACATGGGTCCAATATGCAATACGATGGTGAAATCTATGGTCGAAATGCGAACAGCGCATCGAAGAAGCGTCGGCGGTGGGCATGTTCGTGGGCACTCTTGATCCGCAGGCGACCATCTCCCAGTTCATGATGTTTTTCAAGCCAACTACTTTCCAGGCCTTAATTGACAAGCTGGCCCAAATGGACCAGATGGGTCATAGACCGTCTCCTCCAAAGACGGACTCTCGAAATGAAAAAGGGAAAGGAAAAGCAACTTTCATCGCCAATACTCAACAACAGCCGAACAACTTAAAGCCGGTTGTTCAACAAAACAATATGCATCCACGCCCATCTCTCGAGGAGAGACTAGGACGTCCTTACTCATTTTCCTAAGATAAAACGAGGAGACTGTTCGAGCTGGCAGTGCGCAACAGGCTTATAAATTTGCCAGATCCAAAACGTCCGTTGCAGCCAGACGATGTCAACAATCCTAATTACTGCCCTTACCACCAAGAAGTAAGCCATCCAATCAAAGATTGCTTCGTCTTCAAAGGCTGGATTGATGACCAATACCAACAAGGCAAGTTCGCATTATCCGAAAACTGGAAGGTGAACCCGCCACAACCTCACGCCCCTAAAAAAGTGGACGTGCCGGGGGCATCGTGCTCATTCATAAGGGAAGCCCCATGGGAAGTTGATCTTTCGGTAAAGACGAAAAGAATGCTGAAGGATCTCCAAACGTGCCCGGCAATCAGGTGGAAAAATCCACTGGAACCCAAGATCGTCGAGGGAATGCTGAAACCATGCCCAACTACAAAAATTGATGGTGATAGTCAAAGCGCTCGCACCCAGCCGTCAAGGTCTTCGAAGAAGAAGAAGAAGACCCAAAAGCCCGTGAAGCTTGATGACAAGCGCACAGACCTGCAAAAATAGATTGACGCTCTGGAAGAATATAACCAGAAGGCACGGACCCCGGTCACATTCCAAGAATTTCTCAACAATATTCTTGAAACGGAGATAATGACAATAACGACAGGGATGACTCGTCAAAAGAATCTGAGAACTATGTGGCAAGTTGCCACATGATCTCTCATTCGGTATTAACTAATGAAGAAACGCACTCGGCTATAGAAGACAGCATAAAGAGCTGGGGGCAGGATCGAGGCCAAAACCCTTGGAACCCTCTGATGAGATGATCGACTCGCTACTGAACGAAACCCGTCAGAAAAGCAAAGCCAATCTAGAGTGTGAACTGGCTATATTCGAAAAAGCCAAACACCGACGACTGGAGGAAAAGGTCGAGCCACCCCAACCGGAACAAAGCATCCCTATCGCCAGCAAAGCAAGCTTAAAGTAAGGAAAAGATTCGCTAGGGCCCTGGAAATAGGAATGAAGTTGCCCTCTTTCAAAAGAAATTCTCCTGGCGGTATACGTCTTGATAAAGCGGACATACATCCTAACTTCTGCTTATACCATCAGAGGATTGCACACCCTATGGAGGAGTGCATAGCCTTTAAAAACTGGTGGCAGGGATATGTTGCCCATCGACGACACGTTCAACGAGTGAAGCACAAGGCTCGTCGGGAACAGAAAAGCATGACAGATGAGCGCGAAAGAGCTGCTGGCAACTGTCACATAGCCGACACTAAGGGATCGCAAGTTATCACCTTTGGAAGCGACTCTGACGAAGAAATCGCCCTCAGCCCTCTCTTCAAGGAATCCACCTCCGACACAAAACATGCGATGATTTGCGGCAAAATCTAGCTGCGTAATCATACGTTGACTTATGACCGAAACGTCGTTAAACTACTACCAACCCGCGGCATTCTCAGGCTGACGTGGTGTAAAAAAAAAGAAGGTATGTCCATAAGCGAAAAGGGCACGGATGAAAACCGGAAAGAACTCCATGAGTAAAAACAGTAGGGCTACTGGCGAGTTTTGTGAAAACCCGAAAGGGCGCAATCTCATTAAAAGACACTTGCAAGGTCCTCTCGACCTTGTGAGGAGAAACCACCTGCGTGAGATCCTTACGACTCACAAGGGAGCAATACAATTAGGGATCCACATGATTCCTAAGGAGAAATTACATCTGCGAGATCCTCACGACGCGTAAGGAGAACCCTCTTATGAGACCCTCACGGCTCATAAGATTCAAAAGTCTTAAGCTACAGGGACCTGAACCTGTTCTTAAGCGACCTCCACAACCTCCAATGCTGCCCTACAAGCGGCTCAATGCCAACCCTTGTATACAATCCACGGGTGCGAAAAAAACATTTCCCTAACAAAGTCCTACCCGCGATTAGGGATATGTCTACACGATGAACAACCCTTGTAAGTCCTCTTGACTTATAAGGAGAAAACACTCTTGTAAGATCCTTACGACTTATAAGAGAACACACACTTGTGAATCCTCATGATTCCTAAGAAGAAAACGCACCTACGTGATCCTCACGATTCGTAGGGAGAAATACCTTCATGAGACCCTTACGGCTTATGAAGTCAAAGCCTTAGTCGATAGGATCCTAACCCTGTTCGCTAAGCCACCTTTGTTCGACATCGATGGGGGCAAATGATGATTCGCTCCTGGAAACATCCCAGTTGTAGCGGTGCTGATGCCTAAAGCGGTATCAAATTCCAAGTCCTTTCATGGCAAATGATGATTCGCTCCTGGAAATATTCCAGTCGTAGCGATGCTGATGCTGATATTTGCATCAGGTTCCAAGTTCCATACTTGCAACAAAATCAGCAAGTAAAAATGTATGCATGCAAAATAGCCGAAATGATTGGGCAACTTGCGATAAAAAGCAGCGAGTAAAAATAAAATAAATAGCTGAAATGATTGGGCACCGCGAAAAATAGCCGAAATGATTGGGCAATCACGACCTTCGCGATATAAAAGCTGAAATGATAGAGCATTATGGAAATAAAAAAATATATATAAATAAAATGTATGCCCTACAGGTGATATCACATCAATCTCTGTGTACAATCCAGGGGTGCAAACAAAGAAGGAATCACACCTTCCCTTCCCAGGCTCCATCAGAAAGAGAGCCAAGTCTCGACGGCCACATCTACAGCTTGGAAACCTACAACAGCGTTCCTCCTCATTCCAGCAGGGTTCGGACGCGAAAATCAATCACGGAGCCATGGTAAAATACCTAGTTCCAAGTCTCAACGGCCGTATCTACAGCCTGGAGACCAGCAACGGCGTTCCTTCGCAGTCCAGCAGGATGCAGACGCAACGTCAACAAAAGACCTCACGGTCGAATCAAAGCGGAGTGACTGCAAAATCCCAGCTCCACCTCAGCATTCGTCTTGTTACACCAGACGCAATGTCAATAACGACGTTCCTTCGCAGTCCAGCAGGATGCAGATGCAACGTCAATGAAAGACCTCATGGTCGAAACAAAGCGGAGTGACGGCAAAATCCCAAGCTCCACCACAGCATTCGTCTCATTACACCAGATGCAATGTCAACAACGGCGTTCCTTCGCAGTCCAGCAGGATGCAGATGCAACGTCAATGAAAGACCCCACGGTCGAAACAAAGCGGAGTGACAGCAAAATCCCAGCTCCACCTCAGCATTCGTCTCATTACACCAGACGCAATGTCAACAACGGCGTTCCTTCGTAGTCCAGCAAGATGCAGATGCAACATCAATGAAAGATCTCATGGTCGAAACAAAGCGGAGTGACGGAAAAATCCCAAGCTCCACCGCAACATTCGTCTCATTACACCAGACGCAATGTCAAGAACGACGTTCCTTCGCAGTCCAGCAGGATGCAGATGCAACGTCAACGAAGGACCTCATGGTCGAAACAAAGCGGAGTAATGACAAAATCCCAGCTCCACTCAGCATTCGTCTCGTTGCACCAGACGCAATGTCAACAACGGCGTTCCTTCGCAGTCCAGCAGGATGCAGATGCAACGTCAACGAAAGACCTCATGGTCGAAAAAAGCGGAGTGACGGCAAAATCCCAAGGTCCACCGCAGCATTCGTCTCGTTACACCAGACGCAATTTCAACAACGACGTTCTTTCGCAGTCCAGCAGGATGCAGATGCAACATCAACGAAAGACCTCATGGTCGAAACAAAGCGGAGTGACGGCAAAATCCCAGCTCCACCGCAGCATTCATCTCGTTGCACCAGACGCAATGTCAACAACGGCGTTCCTTCACATTCCAGCAGTATGCAGATGCAACGTCAACGAAAGACCTCACGGTCGAAACAAAGCGGAGTGATGGAAAAATCCCAGCTCCACCTCAGCATTCGTCTCGTTACCGCAGACGGGATGTCACCCCAGCGTTCTCAGACGCGGCAATCAAATGATGGAGCCCCGGCAAAGTCCCTATTTCCAAACTTCGACGGTTCACCCGCAACCTAGAGACAACCGTGACATTCGTCTCGATACAGCAGACGCAATGCAAGCAAACGAAGGCCAAATTCCTAGCTTCAGGGTCTTGACGGCAACTCATATAAAACCTGAAAGACCATCGGAGATCATCCCACACCAGCGCGGAGTGGTCACCACCTCGACGTTCGTCTCGATAAGCAGACGAGATGTCATCACAGCGTTCTTCCACCAACACGATTCGGACACGCCAAAGCAAACGAACCGAAGGCCAAATTCCTAGCTTCAGGGTCTTGACAGTAACTCATATAAAACCTGAAAGACTATCGGAGATCATCCCACACTAGCGCGGAGTGGTCACCGCCTCGACGTTCGTCTCGATACAGCAGACGAGATGTCAGCACAGTGTTCTTCCTCCAACAGGATTCGGACACGCTAAAACAAACGAAGAGAAGGCCAAGTTCCTAGCTTCAGGATCTTGACGGCAACTCATATAAAACCTGAAAGAATATCGGAGATCATCCTACACCAGCACTGAGTGGTCACCACTTCGACGTTCGTCTCGATACAGCAGACGAGATGTCATCACAGCATTCTTCCTACAACAGGATTCGGACACGCTAAAACAAACGAAGCGAAGGCCAAATTCCTAGCTTCAGGGTCTTGACGGTAACTCATATAAAACCTGAAAGACTATCGGAGATCATCCCACACCAGTGCGGAGTGGTCACCACCTCGACGTTCATCTCGATACAGCAGACGATATGTCACTACAGTGTCCTTCCTCCAACAGGATTCGGACACGCCAAAGCAAATGAAGCAAAGGCAATATTCCTAGCTTCAAAGTCTTGACAGCAACTCATATAAAACCTGAAAGACTATTGGAGATCATCTCACACCAGTGCAGAGTGGTCACCACATCGACGTTCGTCTCGATACAGCAAATGAGATGTCACTATAGCGTTCTTCCTCCAGCAGGATTCAGACGCGACAATCAAACAACGGAGCCACGGCAAAATCCCTAGTTCCAAGCCTCGACGGTTCACCAACAACCTAGAGACAACCGTGACATTCGTATCGATACAGTAGACGCAATGCCAGCAAACGAAGCAAAGGCCAAATTCCTAGCTTCAGGGTCTTGACGGCAACTCATATAAAACCTGAAAGACTATCGGAGATCATCCCACCCCAGCGCGGAGTGGTTATGACTCATCGGGGCTCTCTAAAATGAGCCTAACCTCAAGTAAAAAGCGCCATGGCAAAATTCCTAACGCTTGATCTTCCGACGGTCAAACTGCCTAGGAGGATTGCTTGAAGACGTCTTGTCCAGCCCCCGAAGGGATCAAAGACACGACAATCACAAGGCTACTCGAACAGCAAGATTGCCTATCGAGGAATACATCAGCCAACGCGACGGTACGACGAACAAAACCCTAGTACCACAAACCCTAACGGGCCTTTGTCGTAAAGAGCAGAGGTTAACTGTGACGTTAGGACATTCTTGCGAGAACTGCTCGATTCGTCTCGACTTGTAAGGAAATTAGTGTCTTTGCGAGAACTTCTCGATTCTTCTCGGCTCGTAGGGAAAAGCCTTAGGCAATGGGGATAAGAACCGGTTTCCTAAGCACTGGGGCCCTGCAAGTCGGTCCAAAATGGACTCTTGCATACTATTCACGGGCCACACTCTCTAAAGTCGAATCTCGACAAGGAGGGAAACAACCGCTTACGAGTCCTCTCGACTTGTAGGAGGGAAAATTCTCTTGTGAGATCCTTATGACTCTCAAGAGAAAACGCGCTTAGGGATCCTCACGATTCCTAAGGAGAAAATACACCTACGGGATCCTCTCGACTCGTAGGGAGAAAAAGTCTTCATGAGACCCTCACGGCTCATGAAGTTGAAAAAGTCTTAGGTAGCAGATCTGAACCTGCTTCCTAAGCCATCACTACCTCTCGGAGAGTTCAAGATGAAATATTCTTTATTATCTACAGGCCACACTTGCCAGAGTAATATACCAACAACACAGAAAAGAGAAGAAAGCGACAAGGAGAACATTTGATTCGCATTTGGTTAAGCGTCCGAAGCATACCCGTTCATCCATGTGCAAAAGATTTAGTACATAAAATAAAACACGCTGAAATGAGGAATTTTCCATTCATACTTCGAAAAGTTCTTACAATCATGAAAGCAGTAAACGAAAACATCATCAAAATGATTACAATGGTAAAACCTCAGATCCAGGGTATGGATTGAGGAATTCGAAAGTAAGGCCATCTAGAATCTTTCTGGCCTTTCTGACCATTCTCGTGTGCATCCTCTCGCGCTCACGAGTGTCGAGATCCTCGCCAATGTCCTCCTCCCTTTGATAAGAAGCGATTATCGTCGTCTGTTGGAAAGTTTGATGCAGAATATCAATGAGGTTATCTCGCCACTTCTTCGAGACCAGCCCCGACAGATACACTGAATGCACCTTATCTTCGGCATCATCCAGCGCATTAAGCGGCATGGCTTCGTGAAACCCAGGAAGTGCTCCCCAAATTGCTCCCACTACGATTTTCAAGAGAGCAGAGCGACGAGAAAGAAGTCGACCGACTTGTGCATATAGACGATCCATAATCTTCGCACATTGGGCATCTGAAAACTCTTGGTTCTGGCAACGGCCCTGTACGCGAATATCCTCATAAGGGATAAACTCGTTCAGACTATATAAATGAACAACCATAGTGCCTGGAAAGAAATATCATTAAAAGATTAGTAATGAGAAAAAATGAGGCACATGAATTTAAACGACTCTTGATATCCCCATGGAGAAAACAAATTCTAATTATGACACCTAACAAATTTGAATTTGTGAGAAATCCTAAAAAAAGGAATCTCATTTAATGAGCGACCCCTCGGGTCTAGGAGTTAAACCCCTCGAGAGCAATGCTCTGCAAATAGGAGTGACACCTGTCAAAGTTAATTATGAGGGGAATTTTAAAAAAAAATATCCCGAGAATTATAAAGAGCCATGCTCTGTAAAGATAATGGAATAACCCATCAAAATGCTTAAAAGAACTCTTAGGATCTAAGATCTATAAGGGCAAAGCCCTGTTAAGAAACCCTAAAAAGGTTTTCTTGAAGATCTATGATCTAAATAGAGCAAAAAGCTCTGATAATGAGTGAAACTCCAGATTATTAATCCCTTAAAGGTTAATCTTTACCTAGAAAAATCTGACAGAGTTTTAACTCTTAACTTTCTTAAAAAAGAGAGCAATGCTCTGAAGAAGAGATAATTCTCAGAAAACAAGAAGAAGATGAAAATCATCTAAGGGGCCAAAGGCCCTATTTATAGGCATTGAGAGCCGTTTCGACTTCCAAAAGTTGATCCAACGACTGAGATGCTACCACCGCCGCACTCACGTTTGGGCTACGTAAGCGCAACGGTGGGGGGGCATTTGTTTCCCCAATCAGAGCAAAGCTCTGTTCAAATTCCGAGATTTGAAATGAAGCGATGCTTCTGTCTCTCCCAATCAGAGCAAAGCTCTGTTTTGAAATTCAAAATTCAAAAATTGAAGCAACGCTTCAGATCCAGCGCTAGGCGCGCTGCGCGCCACGTGTCAAACACGGATGCGCTAGTGCCAGGTGCGCTGCGCCCTAAGCAGTGCACCATGTGTGCGCTAGCGCTAGGCGCACTGCGCGCCACATGTCAGACACAGGTGTGCTAGTGCAGCCTGCGCTGCGCTCTGAGCAGCGCACCACGTGTCAAACGTAGGTGCGCTAGCGCAAAGTGCGCTACGCTCTAAGCAGCGCACCACGTGCAAAGCACGGGTGCGCCAGCGCTGGAAATATAAAATTCCCCACCGTTAGATCAAAAGATCTAAAAATAATGATAAATCATTAATTAATCAGAATTAAAATTCTGGTATGGAAAGATTTTCTCAATCTTGTTAAAAACAAGAAGATTGCCTTCTGTAAAACAGAAGCCCTAGGATCAAAGATCCAACGGTGGGGAAACATCCCCAAATCAATCAGAGAAAGATCTCTTTAACTGATTTAACAAATCAATTTGCCCTATATAAAGGCCCCAAGACTTCAAGTCTGAGATAGAGAACCCCTCCAGAAACTTTGAGAAAACTCAAAGAAAGAAGAGCAAGCTCTCAACAAAAGAAGACTTTTTCTTCAAGGTAAAAATGGTGATGAAAAAAGAGATGGATTCATCTCATAATTAAAAAGAAGAATTATCTTCTTAAAAAATATCATAGATCTACAAAGACCAAGGTCTTTCATAAAAGAGATCAAAAGATCTCATCACATAATAAAGAAGTACTTACTTCATTCACAGATCATTGATCTATAAAGGCAAAGCCTCTCAAAAAATAAGAACTGTTGTTCTTGAATCTTAAGACAAAGTCTCTTTTAAAAGAACATAAATTTGTTCACAGATCATAAAAATTAATCAAATGCGCTTTGCGCTATTGAAATGCGCTTTGCGTTATTGAAATGTGCCTTGCACTCTTGAACTGCTCTTCTGCACTCTCTGGACCGGTGCGCTGTGCCAAAAGGCGCCACGTGTCAACCACATATGCAATTTACGCTTTGCGCTTCCGAAATAGCGCACTGCGCTCATGAGGTGGCGCTCAGCGCCAAGCGCGCCACGTGTCACTCACGTGTGCGTCTCTAAATTGACAGCGCAATGCGCTCATGGACTAGCGTTTAGCGCTCATAAACCGGCGCAATGCGCCCACCACCTAGCGCTTAGCGCCAAGCGTGACACGTGTCCTTCTCGTGTGTGCTACTTGACAGAAGTGCACTGCGCTCTTTAACTGGTGCAAAGTGCCTGGTGCGCCACGTGTCGTGCTGGCAGAACATAAATTGTTCTGATGAATGCTCTGCATTCAATACAAGACAAAAAAGGTGTCAAGATCTAATGTTCAGCATTATTAAAAGGGCCAAGCCCAAATAAAGGCTCAATAGCCAGAGCAATAAAATGTTCAACATTCATTGGACTTAGCCCAAGATTGGCCATAAGTCCTCAATTTATATTTAATTGAGCCCGTCTTCTCATAAATATTTAACAGATCTTAGTTCTAAATTGGACTACAGATCTCCCAACCAATTCACACCGGTTCGAGGGTACATCTCTTTACTCCTCTGATATTTGTCGTTGTAATCCTTCAACGTCTTCAGAGAGGTGACGGGTCCCGACAACCATACATTTTATAGATTATGACGTCTTTAAACCGGACTGTGGGGTCCTTAAACTCACGGACTACGATGTCCTTAACCTATACTGTGGGGTCCTTAAGCCCATGGACTACGATGTCCTTAAACTTGATAGACTATGACGTCTTTAAACTACGGAATGTGGGGTCCTTAAACTTATGGACTACGATGTCCTTAACGTCGAACTGTAGGGTCCCTTTAAACCCACGGACTACGATGTCCTTAACCTGAAACACCATGTCCTTAAACTGGTGATTGACCGCAATGTCCCTACACTAAACAATAGAGTTTAAATGCTCTTTTGTTGGATCTAAATGATCCTGTTAAGTTGATTTTAGTCTAAAATTAGACTAACGTGTCCTTAACAAACGTTGAGTCGATCTTAGTCTAACATTAGACTAATGTATCCTTAACAAACGTTTAAGTTGATCTTAGTCTCAAATGAGGCTAATGTATCCTTAAACCCAAACCAAAACCCAAATCTAAGGAAATACGGATTTGGACTAATCCACGCCCTACGGGCGACAACATAAATTAGTCTTCGTATACAATCCAAGGGCAACCAAAAACAAAACAAACACACACGACACGAAGTGACCATCTGGAGAAGGAGAAAGTGGTTACTGCGATGCGGTAGCGTAATTAACTGCAGGGGCTTGCGCCTGCAGGGAAGAGCGTCCCCATAATCAAAAACCCCTCAAACGAGGGGGAATCTGACGAAGTCTGCTACATCGGCAGCATCCGTTTAAACCTTCGATATATGGTGCCATAAATCAACTTGGCATCTTCGGAGAGGTGGACGGATAACACCAATTAGCATCTGCCCCGAAATTCAGGCGAGACGTCCGCCGCGTCTTCGTCCGCGTCTTTCGGCGGGGAACACCAGCGGCAAACCAAAGCTTTTCAGGAAGGTTTGCGGACCGTCCAGCAGTCCGTAAACAATATTGTGGCCAAACCAGTTGATCGTGTGGGTACCGTGGCGGATTTCAGGAGACTTGGTCCGTTCGTTTTCACTGGTCTGGAAGAGCCGTTGCCAGCGGAGCAGTGGCTGGTTGACATGGAGAATTTTCTCGTTGCAGCACAAATTCCAGAGGACAAGAGAGTGGATATGGTACATATCGAATTAGTGGACTATGCCCGTGAATGGTGGCTTGTGGAAGAGACCCGCTTGCCCAAGCCGATCAGTTCGGCAGATTTTTCGAAGAGTTTCTTGGAGAAGTTCTTCCCGCAGACTGCACGGGTGGAAATGGAAGAGAAGTTTATCAGTTTAAAGCAGAATGGTGGATCCGTGGATGCACATGCGGCTGAGTGGACACGACTCAGTCGATTCGCTGGACCTTTGGTGGCCAAAGAAGCTGATAGGGCACAAAGGTTTATGCGCAGTTTGGATGTGGACATCCAGAGGAATATTATATCTCTGGGTTTAACCACCTTCTCGCAAGTGCTTACAGCGGCCCGAGAGCAGCAGAGCCTATCTATGAAGACTGGGGTTACGCAGCAGCAAGCAGTGGCAGTGCTAAAGCCAGCGTTTACACCAAACCAAGCGCATACACGCAGAGGTATTCCGGTGAATAGGCGTGGTGTTGTGCCTATGAAGAAGCCCGTCGCAACCGTGCAGAAAGGAAGAACAATGTGCGACTACTGCCAACGATCGGGACACTTATGGAAGGATTGTCGAAGGAGACTTGGACTTTGCCTTGTTTGTGGATCAACTGATCATAGCGTTGATACTTGTCTGTCGAAGCTTCGATTGAAGGATGATGTTCAGAGACCACCGCAGAAACAATTTCAAGGGCAGAAGCAGTTGACTCAGGGACCCAATCAAGCTCTAGCATTTACCTTGAAGGCTAAAGAGGCTAAGGCTTCAGAGGAAGTTGTATCAGGTATCCTACTTGTTCATGGTTTTCCCGCATTAGCATTATTCGATTCTGGTGCATCCCATTGTTTTATGTTGTCCAAGTTTATTGCTACACACTCGATTCCTTGCATGACCTTATCTAGTTGTTGGGACATACACACTGGGAATGGAAAGATCATAGCTAGTAGAGAATGTAAGCATTGTTCAGTTGTTGTCTGCGGACGGGAGCTGTTTGCAGATTTCTTGGTGATTGATACTGGCAGTTATGAAGTTCTTGGGAATGGATTTTCTCGGCACATTCCACGCTTACATTGATTGTAAGGCAAAGAAAGTGATTTTCCAGATTCCCGGACATTCGGAGTTTATCTTTACTGGAGGAAGCAGTTCTGTCGGGCCAGTCGAGTTTAGGGCTAGGTCGACAAATAATGTTCTTTCGTCTATGGAAGTTGATAAGGAAGAAGTGCCAGCTGTAGTTCGAGAGTTCATGGACGTGTTCGAGGACATCTCGGGTTTACCGCCAAAACGAGATGTGGAGTTCACAATCGATCTTATTCCTGGTGCAGCGCCAATCTCTAAGGCGTACTATCTAATGGCACCAGTGGAGTTGGAAGAAGTCAAGAAGCTGGTTACTGAATTACTTGAGAAGGGTTGGATTCGCAGTAGTAATTCACCTTGGGGAGCTCCAGTTCTTCTAGTCAAGAAGAAAGATGGCACGAGGAAGATGTGCATCGATTATCGAGAATTAAACCGGGTGACTATTAAGAACAAGTACCCGATCCCCCGCATTGGCGAATTATTCAAGCAACTTAGTGGCGCGAGGGTATTCTCGAAGCTGGATTTGCGATCTGGATATCATCAGGTCCGAGTTAAATCAGAAGATATTTGCAAGACGGTGTTCCGAACTCGGTATGGACATTACGAGTATTTAGTGATGCCCTTCGGAGTAACGAATGCACCGGCGATATCTATGGACTTGATGAACCGAATCTTTTCACCATTCTTGGACCAGTTTATAGTGGTGTTCATTGATGATATTCTGGTTTACTCGAGGAGCATAGAAGAGCATGCAGAATACTTGAAGATCGCACTGCAGACATTAAGGCAAGAAAGATTGTATGCAAAGATGAGCAAGTGCGAGTTTTGGCTTGAAGAAGTAAAGTTTTTAGGGCATGTCGTATCCGGAGATGGAATCGCCGTTGAGCCCGAAAAGATTGCAGCAGTTCGAGATTGGCCGATTCCGAAGAACGTAGAAGAGATCAGAAACTTTCTTGGACTTGCCGGGTATTACAGAAGGTTCGTGGAGAATTTTGCTCGTTTGGCTGAGCCTTTGACCAAGCTTACGCGTAAGGAAGTTCCGTTCGTATGGACGGATAAATGTGTGTCAGCTCTTGAGGCATTGAAGCAGAGATTGATAACCGCTCCTATCCTGACCGTACCAGACAGTTCCGGAGGTTTGGTGATTCACAGCGACGCATCTAGGAAAGGATTGGGATGTGTTTTGATGCAGCATGGGAAGGTTGTAGCTTACGCATCGAGACAGTTGAAGACCCATGAGAAGAATTACCCAACTCATGATTTGGAGCTAGCAGCTGTGATTTTCGCTTTGAAGATTTAGAGACACTACTTATTGGGCGAAAGGGTCGAAGTATTCACCGATCACAAAAGCCTAAAGTACGTGTTCACGCAGAAGGATCTTAATATGAGGCAGCGTAGATGGTTAGAGCTGATGGCTGACTACGATCTTGATCTTAAGTACCATCCGGGGAAAGTTAATGTTGTGCCGGATGCGCTTAGTCGGTTGCCAGCAATTCAGATGTTGACTGCACAGAAGGAATTTATTGAAGACTTTCGGAGATTCGAATTGGAGATCGTGTTACCGCATTCTTCGGGACAGTTGATGCAACTTCAAGTACAGTCGTCGTTGATCGAGAATATTAAAGCAGCGCAGTTACAAGACCCTAGATTGCAAAAGTTTCGAGAACAGGTTGAAGCTGGACTTCGAACGGACTTGTTGATTCATGAAGATGGTTTGTTGCGATATGGTAGCCGTTTGTGTGTGCCAAAGGGAGATATTCGTGAAGAAGTTATGAAGGAGGCACACAGTTCCGCATATTCTGTACATCTAGGAAGCACGAAGATGTACCGTAATCTACGACAGCATTTCTGCTTGGAAGGCATGAAACGGGAAATTGCCCGCTTTGTAACGAAGTGCTTGGTGCGTCAGCAAGTTAAGGCTGAACATCAAAGGGTTGCTGGTTTATTGCAACCACTTCCGATTCCTCAATGGAAGTGGGAACATATAACCATGGATTTCGTGACGACTTTACCGCGGAGTCCAAAAGGCAACAATGCAGTTTAGGTGATTGTTGATCGATTGACCAAGGCAGCTCATTTCATACTATTTCCAGTTGGTCAATTAACGGAAATATTGGCAGAATGGTACATGCAGGAGATTGTAAGATTACATGGAGTACCTTTGAGCATCGTGTCCGACCGTGACACCCGTTTCTTATCACACTTCTGGAGGAGCTTACAGGAAAGTTTTGGGACTTGATTGAAGTTTAGCACAGCATATCATCCTCAGACAGATGGCCAGTTGGAGAGAACAATCCAAAATCTTGAAGACATGTTGAGAGCTTGCATGTTAGACTTTAAGGGTTCATGGGAGGATCATCTACACTTGGTGGAGTTTTCTTACAATAACAGTTTTCAGGCGACTATTCAGATGGCTCCATTCGAAGCATTGTATGGTCGCAAGTATCGTTCAACTATTTGTTAGGACGATATTGGAGAACGAAAATTGTTGGGACCGGATTTGATCGTGCAGACAGTAGAGAAAGTTAACACTATTTGGAATCATATGAAGGCAGCCCAAGATCGGCAGAAGAGTTGGGCCGATTGTTACGCCCCGCTTCCCGGTATGCGGCGAAGGGGACGCGACAAGGCCCGCTACGTATTTACTCAGAAGCAAATACGCTAAGCGTAACTAAGCAATATAAAAGAAAATACACAAGAGGCAAGGTATAATAAAAACAGCAACTTTTATTTATTAACATTCTTTTGTACAATACATGAAAATGAACTACAACTGAGATAAAAAGATGCCTAAACAGTGGCATAACAGGAAATGAAAAGTACTGAATGGAAAGTGTACAATGAAACTACAGTGTTGGATCTTCGGCAAACTGCTCCAAGTCTTATGTAGATGGCTCGATCTCTGCCGGGTCCAAACCACCTGACGACATTCAAACAAGAAAGAAATAGAATGTCGTCAGCGAACAGGTCGCTCGGTAAGTCCCAAAAATAAGGGAGAAATAGACAGAGAGTAAGAGAGAGAGAGAGAGAGAGTATCTTTTAATGTTGTATTATAATATTGTAATGTTGTATTAACGCTGTTGTTTGTAGCCTGGTACAGAAGATGCCAGTATATACGAGGGGAGTCCCACTTACACCGGGGACCTTGGTAACCTGTAGTACAAGGCTCCGTCGATAATACCACTGAACAACGGTATGGATGTAATTACGTCTTAAATGACCACCTCGTACCACCTTTAACATATTCCGTACCAGTCTACCCCTTAAACCCCGCAGTGTTTTGATTGTAATGTTTGTCTTGTAAATTGTATTGATTGTATAATTCATTGACTGACCGAAACCATGATATCGGTAAATGGATATAACTGTAGAGTCATGTAAATGGAATAACTGGAGAATCATATAAGTGGAATATATCTATGGCTCGGTTTAGTCAAGTCATATAGATTGATAATTGGATTCATGGATTCATGTGTTTCTATTGAATTGGAATATTGTAGATTGTAGATTGACCTGAATCATATTCAAGTTAGATTAATCAGACTCAAACCCGAGTCAGAAAATTAGAAATGTAAGTCAAAATCTTGATTATTTCTTAAACCTATAATTGCTAGGGTCTTTAGGGTAATTTATAAACTTGAGTGGGTTTTATGTAAAATATACTTTTATATACTTTTCAAAATACTCCCCAAGCATTTATTATTCGTTTTTAGAGTTGTAATGAGTGTGGATTTTATATTGTGATATTTCTAGTGAAAATATCCTAGTTTCATAAATAAAGGTATTTATCTGTAATATTGATTTATTTGAAATTCATGGTATTTTAGTGTAAATTTATTCTTGGGATTTTTAGAAAAGGTGGGATATTTATCTCATAATAAAATAGGTATTTTAATGATAAATATATATATATTTATACAAAAAATAATTTTAATAAATATTTTATATTCTAAAAATCTCTTTTTCTTAAGATGTCGTATTTCAAACCTTTCGAGACCGAATGCTCCTTGCGGAGGTCTGAATCTCGCACTACTAAGCCCGAGAATGTGCAATAATCCGCTCCATCCCGAACGGGTTCCCCAAAAATGGGTTGTAGCGGCGCTTTGCAAAGATTGTAAAATACTAAATCCTTTAGAAAATGGTTTTATAAAGTAAAAGGTATTTATTTGTAAAAATATCAATTTTCCGTAATTTAGATTCTAGGGTTTCCTAAGTCAACTAGCCTATTTCTAAATGGTCTAAACGACAAGTAGTTAGATGCCTCAAATCGCCTTTTTACCGCCAATTGTGGCCAGGTAAGTACAAGTGAGGAAATGAGGGATCCGCTCACGAATCACCGTGAGACGGGCCTTTTAAAGTTACCTTTCACACTTGCCTAGCCTAAACACCATAAAGTCATCTTTAGATAAACGACCGATGTCCACAACTTATCGTATTTTCCTAATAAGAGGTATTTATTTAAAAGTGTATCAACTCTAAATCTTTTATGATAGTTTTATTAAGTATATGGTATTAAATGTAAATTCTTGTTTTCTCGTATTCTAAGGTTTCAATGGTATCGTATTAGATTGTATTTAAGTGTGTGAGGAGGTAGGTCGTTACCTCGTGATCTACTATAAATGTATAGCAAGTTTGATGGGGTTAAATGAAAGAGTGAAACAATGTGGTATTTAAGTGAAAAATACTGTAATTTGAGAAAGCTATCATTTCATGTGGTGAAACTTGTTCAAATTCTTTGATTGGTGTTTAGTAGTCAACATAAAGATGTTTAATTATGATTGCAATAGTGAGAAGTGAAATTTATATAAAACCGAATCGGAAATTGGATTTGTTCCGATTCCGTCGGGTTTGTAATTTCGTATTTTCTTTAATAGGGAAGAGAGAGATAGAAAGGGACTTACGGGTTTTCGATTATACAATGGAGTGAGGGGGAACTAAAGGGGTTGTCGATGCGTTGCGTCGTCGCCGGTATTTCTTAAAAATTTCGCTAGAATTTCCGCCAGAATTTCGTCGGAGCTTCGCCGCGAGCTTATTTTCAAAGTACACAACTCTTGGAAAATTTTGAGAGAGTGAGCTTAGGATTTTGGGATGAGAGGGTAGAGGGGAGGGGGTGTATTTATAGGATAGGGTAGGTGAAGGGTTTTTAAACAAAAAAAATTGTAAAAAAGTATGAAAAATCATTAAAAATGGTTTAAATAGGGCATAAATCATTCTCTGAAACCGATCTATTAATTTAAAGTGTGCAGGGGGTTTCAGAAGGTGAAAAGGCACATCTCCCATGTTGGGGACTTGGCCATCCGGCCGAATCTGACCGGCGGCGCCGGCCCGAATCGGGGCATAGGAAGGTGGGGGGTCTCCTGACGTACACTCTGGTATATTTACTTTTTCAGGTGTAGTTCAAGTTTTGGGAGTTATGGTGTTTGGACTGTTGGGCTTCCAAAGAATTTAAAACAAAATAATATTAAAAATAATGTGAGGCAGGGGATTTGAACTCTGGTGGTTTGGTTCAGCAATGCAAGGTATTACCAATGAGCTACAAGCTCCTTCTTATAATTAAATTGCTAATTAATTACTTAAGTCTTGTGCTCAGGCAATAAATACCCCTTTATGAATTTTTGAAAAAAATATTTTGAAAAATTTGTATAGGAAATTTGGGGTTGTTATATTCTACCCTTCTTATAAAAATTTCGTTCTCGAAATTTGTAAAAGGAAAGTGTAACAGATTCAAGGAAATTTTGGTGAGAGTGTGTGAAGAATGACAAAGTGATACAAGGGTGTGAAAAAGGTTGAAGAGAATTACCAGGGTTATCCTGACCAACCGTATCAGCTTCTACTACCGCCAAATTGTAAGCCTGGCATCTCGGCACGCTCCTCCTAGCTGGAGGCATATTCCCCTGTACTCGAGACATGTTTCTCAGTGCCTGATGGAATTGGCGAGTAGGCTGTGCAGGAGTTCTGTGTGGAGGTGGTGCTGGGAGTGCAGGACGAGTTGCAGGAGCCTGGATAGTTGGCTGCTGCGGGTAGTTGACGGGTGTGTGTGCTGGGTTGCGTCTATAAGGACAGTTTCCAATTCCGTGATTGGACGCGCCACAAACTAAGCATAGGCCTTTTGCGCGCCTACAGTCCTTCCACAAGAGTCCTTCTCTCTTGCAATAAAAGAAAAAATCGGGTCTTGGCCGATCCTTGACTTCTTCCAGTCTTCTGAGTTCAACAACTGGTCTTGAAGAGGCCCCTCCTGCCATTTGAGTGGCAGAACGTTTTACTCCTGCAGATTGAGGTCTGCCCCTTGCCTTTACCACTGCTTCATAACGGCGGGCAGCTTCCAGAGCATCCTCATGAGTCGGAAATTTCCCTGTGGCTAGTGCAGCCTGGATTTCCGTGTCCAAACCTTGTTGAAATCGACGGGCTCTGATCTCATCCATCGGTATCAGGTGTGCCGCAAATCTTTTATGGTCTTGTGTTAGTTGTGTAGTATGTGATATTTAAAAATTGAATTATTGTGACATATCTTACCGGCTTAGCATGGTGAATTCAGCGTCATATTCATCCACTGACTTGTCCCATATTGAACCTTGTTGTATATGAATAAACTGCTGCTCCATGGAAAACCTGGCAGTCACAGGGAAGTACTTCGCGTCGAACTTCTTGCGAAAAGTCTTCCTTTCAATAGGCTGTACAAGACGGTTTTCTTCCGCCTTCTACCAGTTCCTTGCATTGTCCGTGAGTTGCAGCTTTGCAACTCGGACCCAAGCTATGTCTGGCACTTGTGCTGCCACCAGATCATCCTCTGTGCTTTGTGCCCATTCCTCAGCTTCAAGAGGACTTCCCTTTCCGGAGAACTGCTTAGGATGTAAACCCCTGAATTACTTTACCCCAGGTGCGTCAGTCTCGGGACGGTTCAGGAGTTGTTGATGTCCCTCAAGAAGGTTGCGGATCGCCTCAAGCAGAACCGTTTGCTCGTTGAGTGGAACAGGAACGACAGGTGTGAGTGGTAGTTGTGGAGGTGTGTTATTGATATTGGTGCTGGTGTTGTTTGGTGAATCCATAACCTTGAAGAAAAATTTGGGTTATGACAGATTCAAGTACGTGAAATGATAAGATTCAAGGAATATGAAATTGTAAGATTCAAGAAACATGAATTGTAAAGAATGTTTTAGTTGCTGGTTCTTGTGTTATACTGCTTAGGTTGTTCACGCAGAACAGAACTGCATGATAGGGTTTCATACAGCTCTGACCTGCATTGGCCACCAACTAAACCTGTCACGCCCCGCTTCCTGGTATGCGGCGAAGGGGACGCAACAAGGCCCGCTACGTATTTACTCAGAAGCAAATACGCTAAGCGTAACTAAGAAATATAAAAGAAAATACACAAGAGGCAAGGTATAATAAAAACAGCAACTTTTATTTATTAACATTCTTTTGTACAATGTATAAAAAGAACTACAACTGAGATAAAAAGATGCCTAAACAGTGGCATAACAGGAAATGAAAAGTACTGAATGGAAAAGTGTACAATGAAACTATAGTGCTGGATTTTCGGCAAACTGCTGCAAGTCTTCTGTAGATGGCTCGATCTCTGTCAGGTCCAAACCACCTGACGACATTCAAACAAGAAAGAAATAGAATGTCGTCAGCGAACAGGTTGCTCGGTAAGTTCCAAAGATAAGGGAGAAATAGACAGAGAGTAAGAGAGAGAGAGAGTATCTTTTAATGTTGTATTATAATATTGTAATGTTGTATTAACGCTGTTGTTTGTAGCCTGGTACAGAAGATGCCTGTGTATACGAGGGGAGTCCCACTTACACCGGGGACCTTGGTAACCTGTACTACAAGGCTCCGTCGATAATACCACGGAACAACGACATGGATGTAATTACGTCTTAAATGACCACCTCGTGCCACCTTTAACATATTCCGTACCAGTCTACCCCTTAAACCCCGCAGTGTTTTGATTGTATTGTTTGTCTTGTAAATTGTATTGATTGTAAAATTGATTGACTGACCGAAACCATGATATCGGTAAACGGATATAACTGTAGAGTCATGTAAATGGAATACCTGGAGAATCATATAAGTGGAATATATCCATGGTTCGGTTCATTCAAGTCATATAGATTGATAATTGGATTTATGGATTCATGTGTTTCTATTGAATTGGAATATTGTAGATTGTAGATTGACCTGAATCATATTCAAGTTAGATTAATCAGATTCAAACCCGAGTCAGACAATTAGAAATGTAAGTCGAAATCTTGATTATTTCTTAAACCTATAATTTCTAGGGTTTTTAGGGTAATTTATAAACTTGAGGTTTTTTTTATGTAAAATATATTTTTATATACTTTTCAAAATACTCTCCAAGCATTTATTATTCGTCTTTAGAGTTGTAATGAGTGTGGATTTTATATTGTGATATTTTTAGTGAAAATATCCTAGTTTCATAAATAAAGGTATTTATCGGTAATATTGATTTATTTGAAATTCATGGTATTTTAGTGTAAATTTATTCTTGGGAATTTTAGAAAAGGTGGGATATTTATCTCATAACAAAATAGGTATTTTAATGATAAATATACATATATTTATACAAAAAATAATATTAATAAATATTTTATATTCTAAAAATCTCATTTTCTTAAGATGTCGTATTTTAAACCTTTCGAGACCGAATGCTTCTTGCGGAGGTCTGAATCTCGCACCATCCCGAACGGGTTCTTCAAAAATGGGTTGTAGCGGCGCTTTGCAAAGATTGTAAAATTCTAAATCCTTTAGAAAACGGTTTTATAAAGTAAAATGCATTTATTTGTAAAAATGTCAATTTTCCGTATTTTAGATTCTAGGGTTTCCTAAGTCAACTAGCCTATTTCTAAATGGTCTAAACGACAAGTTGTTAGATGCCTCAAATCGCCTCTTCACCACCAATTGTGGCCAGGTAAGTACAAGTGAGGAAAGGAGGGATCCGCTCATGAATCACCGTGAGACGGGCCTTTTAAAGTTACCTTTCTCACTTGCCTAGCCTAGAAACCACAAAGTCGGGTTTAGATAAACGACCGATGTCCACAACTTAACGTATTTTTCTAATAAGAGGTATTTATTTAAAAGTGTATCAACTCTAAATCTTTTATGATAGTTTTATTAAGTATATGGTATTTAAATGTAAATTCTTGTTTTCTCATATTCTAAGGTTTCAATGGTATTGTATTAGATTGTATGTAAGTGTGTGAGGAGGTAGGTCGTTACCTCGTGATCTACTACAAATGTATAGCAAGTTTGACGGGGTTAAATGAAAGAGTGAAACAATATGGTAGTTAAGTGAAAAATACGGTAATTTGAGAAAGCTATCATTTCATGTGGTGAAACTTGTTCAAATTCTTTGATTAGTGTTTAGTAGTCAACATAAAGATATTTAATTATGATTGCATTAGTGAGAAGTGAAATTTATAGAAAACCGAGTCGGAAATCGGACTTGTTCCGATTCCGTCGGGTTTGTAATTTCGTATTTTCTTGAATAGGGTAGAGAGAGATAGAAAGGGACTTACGTGTTTTCGATTATAAAATGGAGTAAGGGGGAACTAAAGGGATTGTCGATGCGTTGCGTCGTCGCCGGTATTTCCTAAAAACGCCGCCGGAATTTCGTCGGAGCTTCGCCGCGAGCTTGTTTTCAAAGTACACAACTCTTGGAAAATTTTGAGAGAGTGAGCTTAGAATTTTAGGATGAGAGGGTAGAGGGGAGGGGGTGTATTTATAGGGTAGGCTAAGGGTAGGGTAAGTGAAGCGATTTTAAATAAAAAAAATTATAAAAAAGTGTGAAAAATCATTAAAAATGGTTTAAATGGGTGCATAAATCATTCTCTAGAACCGATCTATTAATTTAAAGTGTGCAGTGGGTTTCAGAAGGTGAAAAGACACATCTTCCATGTTGGGGACTCGGCCGTCCGGCCGGCGGCGCCGGCCCGTGTCGGGGCATGGGAAGGTGGGGGGTCTCTTGACGTACACTCCGGTATATTTACTTTTTCAGGTATAGTTCAAGTTTTGGGATTATGGTGTTTGGACTGTTGGGCTTCCAAAGAATTTAAAACAAACTAATATTAAAAATAATGTGGGGCAGGGGATTTGAACTCTGGTGGCTTGGTTCAGCAATGCAAGATATTACCAATGAGCTACAGGCTCCTTCTTGTAATTAAATTTCTAATTAATTATTTAAGTCTTGTGCTCAGGCAATAAATATTCCTTTATGAATTTTTGAAAAAAATATTTTGAAAAATTTGTATAGGAAATTTGGGGTTGTTACACCGATACATCGAGAAGACCTCTAGAGTTCGCTGTTGGTGATCTGGTATTCTTGAAGATATCACCGACTAGAGGAGTGATTCGTTTTGGGAGTCGAGGCAAGCTTAGTCCTCGATTCGTAGGGCCTTTCGAGATTTTGGAGCGTGTTGGAAAAGTGGCTTATCGATTGTCTTTACCGCAATCTTTGGCGAATGTTCATGACGTGTTTCATGTATCTCAACTCCGTAAGTTTGTTCGAGATGAAACACACGTGCTGGATCATTCGGAGCTGACTGTACGAGAATATTTATCTTTTGATGAACGACCGATGTCGATTGTGGATCGAAGGGAAAGGGTTCTTAAGAACAAGGTTATCCCTCTCGTACTTGTTTCTTGGGGAAATCGCTCGCACGGAGAATCGACTTGGAAACGAGAAGATGAGATTCGACTAAAGTTTCCACACCTATTCATGTAGTTTCTTGATTGTTTATCCTTTCTTGTTCTTTGAATTTCGAGGAAGAAATTCTTTTTGTAGTTGGGTATAATGTAACACCCTAATTCATTTATACCAGTTCCAATTATCATATTTGCTTATTTTGGTATTTTCTTGATTTATCGTATTTTGGGTACGAATGGTATTTTACATTTTACATTGCTTTCGACCCGACCCGCTTGCTTGAAACTTGTTTGATTCATATTTATGAATTATCTCGACTTGTTACATAGACATGTGCACTTTCATGAATACTGCATACTGACATTTTATCTGACGTTGCATATTTTACCAGATAACATTTTAAGTCACGTAAAATAATTTAAAATTACATAACATGGTTTGCATGATACCCCTAACCCCGTGGTAGCATCCGCGCATCTTGTTCTCGTCCCGTTCAGTGAAACAAGCGTGTTTGGATGGCTACGCGCACGTACGTGCATCCGTTCTTGGGGGTATGCATTTTTCGTTACCTGAGCATTCATTTTGAAATTTGGACGTCGCATATATTTTTCATATTTTAAATCTGAATTTTTAGACCCGACCCGGGTGTGTTTTGGAATATTTTGTATCCCGCCAAAATTCATATTTATTTAATATAATATTAAATTTAATTTTAACCGTTTAAATTTCTTTACAACAGAAATCTTTTAAAGAAAACCAACAAATATATTTCTAAATTAAAATCAAAACAACTCCCCCTCTCTGACTCGTGGCCCCCACACTCCCTCTCTCTTCTTTCTTTCTTCTCTCTTCTCTCTCTCTACCCACAAACGCCAACTTCATCTCTCCCCCCCTTTCTCTCTCCTCTCGCTACTCTCTATCTCTTTCTTCTCGCGTCTCTCTCTTTCTCTCCTCTCGCGGTAAGTTTAAGTCCCGTCACCGCGGCCGCGCTATCATCACCTCCCTTAACCGTTTCCCTTCATTTCCTCGTCTTTCTTCCTTATAAAAAAAACCCAGCGAGCCTCCTCATTCTTCAACCCATCCTCATCTCGAAACCCTAACCCTAATAATCCCCATTGCCTCCTCAACTCCCTCAGAGCCTCCTCACCTCCTCATCTACTATCTTCTTCCTTCTCCCTGCACCCCGAGCCCCCTGCACACACACCCTGCACCCACAGAACCCTCACCTCGTCGCCGCTCCCCCACCTCCGACGACCACAGCTTCATACCACTACCACCATCATCTCTCCCTCTCCTCTGCATTTATTATCTTCATCTCTTCCCTGCACCCAAACCCCAGCAAGCAACAAAACCCTAACCCTAACTCCTCTAAAACCAAACCCTAGATCGCCGGAGCTCCGTTCACCGCCGTTGACACCCTCACCCTCTCTGTCTTCGCCTCTGTGCACAACCACAGTGAGCAATCCCTTCCTCCTATTCTTCTTCTTCCTCTCTCTTTCTTTCTTTTCTTTTCTTTAGATTCTTGAGTTCTGTTTTTCTGTAGATCGCCGGAGCCGGGATTGACGCTGACGATCCAGACGATGTACCTGGACTGCGTGATCACTCTCGTGCGTTATTTGGACCTGTTCCGTGTACCGTACGCGCGTCGTGACTTTTCGCCGACGTGGGATGTACCGTACATATCCGTTTCTTGATCCGTCGAGGCAAGTTTATCTTGCTACATGCTACATTACTTTATATATATCTATTTTAATAAATATAATACTGGTATTTCAAATTTTGCATCCCATGCTTACTTTTACAGTTTTTCGACATCCGTCTGCATCCGTACGTGTTACTTCACATCTAGCACATGCAAACCTATCTTGTTACATACTATATTACAATATACTGTACCCAATGGAATATTTACATCTCATATTGCTTAGTTGTACATCCCACATTACCATTTTACAGTTTTACTGTTTTCAGGATACCCGTTTGCATCCATCTCATTTAAAATATATATAACTGCATCTATAGATCGCATTAATGCATAATACTGTGATATTAACACCCCATGTTTAATATAGTGCATCCTAATTAGTATTAGAACTATAAACGTAACCCTAATCGATAGTTGTGGATCCATATCATTGATTTTATATCTATTTGTATACCATGTCACATTATTTCATTTTATTATTATATTAGTACTCCATACTTGATTTTGTGCACCCATACTTATTACAATTTGATTTTAAACACCCACTTGATACCTGTGCACTACCTGACCTGACCTGATATACTGCTACTGACATGACTTAATACATGTACACCACCTGACATGACCAGATGTACCATAGCTTGACATATTACCTGATCTTGTTACTAATGCCGACAATCTTGACCTGTTGTCCCTCCGGACATTCCATGTTGTCTATACAGACAAACCTGTACCTGCTTGATCCTGTGTTGGCATTAGTCTCAGATTTATCAATACCTGACTTACACACATAACTTGGGGGTATGAGGAAATCAAGAATGAATCCGAACGTAACTCAAAGGGCTATTACATCTTGTTACCGTGGTCCCGTGGGGTTGAACGGGACATAGACTCACAGTCTATTATATCTTGTTACCGTGGTCCCATGGGGTTGAACGGGGAATAGACCGATGGGTTACGATGAGGATTACATTGATTGATTTCGATAACTTTAGAGTAGATAACCCTATTGCACAGTTTAGATCACTCACTGCACTTCACCTGTTAGTATCCTGTTCACTGTTCTATATTCATGTTACGGTTTACTTGCTACTGATGACTTGTTACTGCTTATACTTCATGCCTGCATCTTTCATCACATCCTGCTTGCTAAGAATTATTGATATTATGACGCACCGACGTCTTGGTTTTGCATGGCCCAGATCCCTTATCCTTATCGCAGGCTGTCCAGGAGTATTTTGATCAACAGGCCGAGCAGTGAGGACCTGTTATTAGTTTAGTTTAGTTTCCTTTCAGTATTTTCATTCCTGATGTGAGCCCGCATTATGGGACGTACATTCCAGTTTATTATTGTATTGGATCTTTTTGCTTCCGCATTATTTTATTTCATGACCCGTTTATTCTGGCTTATGGACATGTGTTAGATAGTTTATTACTGTTCTTGATATCTCTACAGACGTAATGTGACTGTGGAGGGATATTTCCTATCCACAGGTAGCATGGTTGGCTCTGTCACGTGCCTATCTTAGCGCTCTCTGGGAAGCAGGGCGTGACAGCTTCCTTAGCCCCTTAGCCACCCCGACCAGCTCCGGAGCGATAGCACAAAGCCCGAACTTCCTCGGATTGAGCTTCCTCAACTTCCCTTTACCAAGCTTCCTTGCTCATCTCCGAGCTATCCTATAGATGAGATTCCACAGCGTCCCTATTTGGCCAGGAGCATGGAGCATGAGTGCCCCTACAATGGCTCCGTGTATCTCGCCACGACAAGATTTCCGCCGCTCCACGTCTCGCATCCCACACCAGCGTATCTCGCCATTAATGAGCGTATCTCGCCATTAATGACCGTATCTCACCATCAATATGAATGCGATGCAGGGGCAAAACAGATGGCAAGAATCTCGCATCAGCTTGCTCCAACACGACCCCTATATAAACCCCTCCTCCAAATGATTCAGGTAACTCAAACTCAATACAATACGCCACTACTCTGTCCAATTATTCCTCGGTACTTACTTGATCATCGGAGGGTCCTACGGTAGTTTCCCATCCCGGGACTTCCTTTGCAGGTAGCACGGCATCAACAACAACCCATTGAGATCCACACGCTCACCCTTCACCACAAATCTCCACTGTTCAACCCCGTTGGCTATAAGATCGATAGAAGACAACATCTGAGGGAGATCCAGACCTCCATCGGTTAGCGCTGTCTATGGGAACTCCATTTTCCACCCAAAAAGTTGATCTTCTGCCTTCAATTCAATGGTCAACGATCATCACAACAAGGATCCCAGCACGAGCCATCCCGTCCTCCGCAACGGAGGCGGGGGCGGTTCCACTCCTTCTCCCAACATCTTCGAAGCCTTATCGGCACGGATCGATCGACTGATAGTGATGGTGGACACGCTTGCTCGTGTCCAAACTTCTAGCCACACCCGATAAACCGCCGCCCCTTCTCCCCAGAACGGCGGCGTGCATGAGGCGGCAGAAGGACACGTTCAGATCCTCGGCCTTGCTTGTGCCAATCTCGACACTACGGAACACTGGCATGCCGATTCCGGCAGTCGTGACCCCCATACTTGGAATGATTTCATGACTCGTTGGGCACCGAACAGTTCAACGCTGAGGTCTCGGGACCAACTAAATTATCACTTCAATGCTCACCGCTCTCCCTCACCCTCCGAGGCGACGTCGGTCAGGTCGCCTGATTCCAGGAAAGACTAACGTCACCATAATCATCGAGGCCGTGTCCAGGGCGCACGTCGGAGAGAGCCATGAAGGGTTTACCTCGAAGACCTGAGGAACATGATGGAGCGAAGCTGAAGTCGCTCCATCGCCCAAGCCCGAAGCAGGGACAGCAGGAAATACAATTACGAAGAATCGTCAGGGTACCAGCAATGAATCGAAGTCCCCGAGAAGAAAATTGAGGACATGCGACTCACCACTCGTTCGCCCGGTGCATCGGCAAGATACTCTACGGACTCTCCACCAAGCCCTTCACCAAGCAATTGCTAAGGGGACAGGTCTCATCCCGGAACAAACCATCCAAAGTTGCTTTTTTCAACGGGAATTCTGACCCAAAAGACCACCTGGACGCGTTCATCGCAGCCATGAGCTATCAGGATAACTCGGATGCCGCTCAATTCCGAGAATTCCCCACCGCCCTCATCCATGCAGGACGAGACTGGCTCCACGGCCTGACTCTGCACCAGATCTTTAATTTTGACGAGCTGGCTACTCAGTTCCTCAGCGATTTCGTTGGCAACTGATGACAGAAGAGATCGGTTGATTACCTGTTTACCATCAAGTGCGAGGACATGAAGTCTTTCAAAGACTATATTACCCATTTCTACAATGCCCTTCTGGAGGTACCCGAGCACCAGGATGAGACGGTTATAACCGCCCTGAGATCTGGTCTTAGGCACAGAGAGTGGCTCCGCTCTTTTGAATTGGCGCAAGCTAAGACCTTGGCCGAAGTAAAAGTCTGGACCAAATAGGAAATCCATCTTGAATCAGAGGGCAACGCTCATCTTTCCCGGGGAGATCGGACATGCCAAAAGAAAGGGACCGGGAAGAAGACAAGAAGAAGGCTGATCGGTCGAAACCTTACACTCCGAGATTTCACGAGTACACGCCTCTCAATGTCTCGCAGGCCGAGTTGCTAGAGTAAGTGAAGAGTGAAAGATTCTTCAAGCTACAACCGATGACACGAAAGCCGACAAAGCGACTCCGCGGCCCGTATTGTGCCTATCATCGGACATAAGAACACCCGACCGAGGATTGTAAACAGCTGCGTGATTACATCGAGGAGTTGATCCGCTCCGGTCACTTGGCAAAATACATGCGAGACAAACGTCAAACAGATAGGGGCAAGCCGACCAACTTGAAGCCGGAGAGCTGACGGTCGGGCAGATCAAGGTCGACACTGACTGACCCAAGTATGAGCAACAAGGGCATCCACCGTATCTGATCATTCAATATAGGAGAGTTTAAACTATTCCCCGCAAGGTCGGCGGGTTGCTTCCTACCCGTCGTGCAAAGACCAGTCTTTTACCTAAGTAAATGAAGCGTGGACACGCCTACACCTATAGGTAGCCGACTAAATCCCTCATCACGAAGCCGTGGGCAGCTTCCTGCTCAGCTCATCCACAGCGGGTAGCTTCCTGTCCAACAATGCCGTGGATCTAAAGCCTTCATCATAAGGCTGCCGGGCAGCTTCCTGCTCAGCATATCCACAGCGGGTAGTTTCCTGCCCAACAACGCTGTGGATCCAAAGCCCTCATCTTGAGGCCGCCTGGTAGCTTCCTGCCCGGTCCATCCATATGTAACGTTTCGAATATTATAGATAATTAATTATTTTATTTTAAAAATATTATTTTAAATTAGAGATTTTTATCTTATAAGTGGCTAGGATAATTAAGTAAAAGAGTATTTAGTTTGTAACATTAGTTGTAAGGAAGAGTTTTAGTGAAAGTGTTAGTTTCTTTGTGTTATATTAGATTGTGTGAGGGTTTTTAGGCTAATGTGTTAATCATAGGTTTAGGTTATGGTGAACCTCACCCACAACACACCTTAGCATAAATCTCAAGCCCACACCTCCTACTTGCATGAATGCACATCACCTCTTCATGGTGACACCTCCTACTCTTATCAATTCATATTTTCCCTATTTGGTTCAGTTCTCACACAAGTTATATTGAAAAATACTTAGTTTAGCAATCTCTCCACCCCACTTAAGAAAAGAAAAAGAATAAAGAAGTTTGTGTCCTTGTGTTCTTGATTCAATCCTTCAAGCTAGGCTTCTTATGTTCTTGTGCACCTCTTGATGATTTAACTCAGTGGATCCTTCAGTTGGTATAAATCTTAACTTTTCAGATCTTATTTTCAGTTCTGTTTAGTATAGGTTTTAGGATATCGGTAATATCGTATTTTGTTAGATTTTAACTCTGTTTTGTATCTGCTATATTCTTCTTGATCTTTAACAAAATCAAATAGTACAGTAGCCTTATAAATTAGACCTAGAGTATACACTAGAAACCCAGATCTATTCCTCTACAACTCGACCGGCAAGACTTGCATATTTCCTGTAACACCCTAGTTCATTTATACCAGTTCTTTTTGAGTATTTCTTTATTTATGGTATTTTCTTGATTTATTGTGTTTTGGGTGCGAATAGTGTATTTGACATCTGTATTTTGCATCCTACCCAACCCGCTTGCTGGAAACCCGTCTTGATTCCAGTTTAAAATTTATCCCGGCTAGTTACGAGAATCCGTGCACTTTTAATATTGTTTATACTGCATACTGGCATTATATCCGGCATTTGCAATTTTTTGTATAGAAAATAAAATGAAATAAAATATTTTAAAAATATCTAGCATGGTCTGCATGATACCCCTAACCCTGTCGTAGCATCCGCGCATCTTGTTCTCGTCCCGTTCAGTGAAACAGACCTGTTTGGATGGCTACGTGCACGTGCGTGCATCCGTTCTTGGGGGTATACTTTTTCTTTTCCCGGATATCCTGTTTGAGTGTTGGTTGACAAGTATATTTTTCGTATTTTAAAACTGGATTTTTAGACCCGACCCGGGCATGTTTTGGACTATTTTTGTATTACCCAAATATTAAATATTTTAGTAATATTATATTTTTATATTTACAACTGTTACTTCAAATCTTTCCTAAGCTAAATCTTTTAAAAGATTTTAAAAAATAAAAATCTTTTTTTACATCACTTTCTCTCTCTCTCTCTCTCTCTCACACACACACACCTCTCGCATTTCCTGTTCACTACGAATCCCGTCCCCTCCCTTCTCTCCACTAGCGTCACCTGCCTCCTTCATTTCTTTACTTCTTCTTTTTAAAACCCATGCACACCCTTGCGACGAGATCTCACCAAACCCTAACTCTCATCGCCTCCACACTTCATCATCGCCTCCATCTTCTCTTTCTCCTTCTCGTCACCTCCTCTCTCTTCCCTTCAACCTCTCTCCTCTCCCGAGCACCCGACGACGAACCCATAACCCCACGCACCCATCGCCCCATTCCTGCACCTTGCTACCGACGACCTCGTCGTCGCCTCCACGACCTCATCTGTCTTCTCCTCTCTCTCTTCTCTCCTCCGCGCCCTCAACCCCAACAGGAACCCTGCAACCGCAACCCTACGACCACCAAGAAATCCCACCGGCCTCACCTGCACACCCATCGCCGGAGCTCCGATAACCCCGATGACCTCACACCATCGTTACCGTCTCCATCTCCTCCTACTCCTCTCTCCTACACCCTTCAAACCACAGCCCTCTCTTCTTCTTCTTCTTCTTCTTCTCTTTTCTTTCTTGATTTCTTATTTCTTTTCCGGTGATCACTCGCCGGAGCCGTGCTTGGCGCTGACAATTCAGGCGATCCAGTGAACGTCCCCTACCTGCGTGGTTATCCTCTTGCCTTGCATGGACCCGTCCCGTGTGCCATGTGTGCGTTGCGACGTTTACCCGATGGCGGACGTGCCGTACGCACCCGTCGTGTGTTCCGCTCAGGCAAGTTTATCTTGCTACATGCTATGCATCTTATTTTGCATCCATATGAATAAAAATTTACATATTGATTGCATTATACATCCATATTAAAGTTTTACTGTTTTCGGATACCCGTATGCATCCATATCATCTATTATATATATAGCCGCATCTACAGATTATATTAATTCATATTATTGTTACATTAGTACCTCATGCTTAATAATGTGCATCCCACATAGTCTTGGAGCTGTATGTGTAACCCCTGATCGATATTTGTGCATCTATACCATTAATTATATATCTAGTTGCATGGCATGTCACATTATTTCATGTTATTGTTGTATTAACACCCCATGCTTGATAATGTGCATCCTACATAGTCTTGGAGCTGTAGTTGTAATCCCTGATAGATATTTGTGCATCCATGTTTTATTGTGTATCCATACCATTAATTCTATATATCTAGTTGCAAGCCATATTATATTAATTCATATTATTATTACATTAGTACCCCATGCTTGATAATGTGCATCCTACATAGTCATGATGTAACCCCTGATAGATATTTGTGCATCCATACTTTTATCGTACATCCGTACTTTTACCCTGATTCAATACTTGCAGCATTTTACTGTTGGGCACCCATTTGATACACTGTGAACCACCTGACATGACCTGTTACACTACTGCTTGACCTGATATCTGATCCTGTTACTAATGCCGACAATCCTGACATGTTGTCCTGACGGACGTATCCTGTTGTCTACATAGACAAACCTAAACCTATTTGATCCTGTGTTGGCATTAGCTCCAGATTTATCAATACCTGACATGAAAACATAACTTGGGGGTAAGGGGAAATCAATGATGAAACATGACTTGTAACTCGACAGTTCGATGCTTATACTGATCAGTTTTACGGGCTAGGCCATCCCCGGGATGATACTGCTGACATCATTCATCTGTACATGTTTCCTGTTTAATGCCTAGCGGCATGTCTCAGATTTCAGCTCGAGAATCTGGACCATGGTCCCGGGCATGCACAGGATACTATTGAGTTACATCAACGATTCATTAAATTGATTTCAAAGACTTGAGAGTAGATAACCCAGTAATATAGTTAGATTACTCATCGCACATCACATACACCGATACACTTCACTGTTCCATACTCATGTTACTGTTACACACTTGTTACTGTTTATACTTGTGCCTGCATATCTTGTTACCTCCTGAGTATGTTTCATTGTTTGATATTATGACACACTGACGTTTGGGTTTTGCATGGCCCAGATCTTCTATCTTTGTCGCAGGCTGATCAGGAGTATTTCCGCCGTCAGGCCGAGCAGTGAGGATCCTGTTAGTATCTAGATTGGTTTAGTTTTATTTCCGTATTTTCATTTCTTGATGTGAGCCCATATTTGGGACGTACTTTCCAGATGTTTTGCTTATTGGATTTATTGTTTCCGCACATTTATATATCTTGACTTGTTTATTTTGGTATATGGACATGTACTAGATAGTTTATTTTATTTCTACTGTTCTTGATATCTTATAGACAACCGTAATGTGACTGTGGAGGGATGTTTCCTGACCACAGGTAGCATGGTTGGCTCTGTCACGTGCCGATCGTAACGCACTTTGGGAAGCGGGGCGTGACAGGGTTTGTTTGGTATCAGAGCCATAGGATTTAGGTTAATCGGGTTGGATTCTTTTGTAGTTGGGTATTGGACCCAATACACGAATCAGGAAACCCGTAATTAGGAACATGTCCTGCCACATTGTTATCGTGATTCTTGAATCATATCTTTCTCTTGACCTTTGTCTTGACGATATGTAAATAACTTTGCATCTCGACTTGAATCCTTTTGGTTCTTTATTGTTTCTCCCTACCTATTCTTTCGATTCTGATGGTAGGATTTGGGCGAGTTGAACGGAGTTATGTAATTGTACCTATGAACTGCAGCATGGTTATAATGCGGTACTCTATTTAAGTAACTTGGAGTCCTATTCTTGATTCACGGTCATTATATTACCTTGCTTCTCTCGGTTTCATTGCTTACCAGTTCATGTTTTATCGCAAGCTTGAATCCTGTTTACCGTGCTTATCTTCTTCAGTGTTTGGCTTCAGGTGAAGCGTTTTAGGTATCCTACTTGTTCATGATTTTCCCGCATTAGCATTATTCGATTCTGGTGCATCCCATTGTTTTAAGTCGTCCAAGTTTATTGCCGCACATTCGATTTCTTGTGCGACCCTGTCTAGTTGTTGGGACATACACTCTAGGAAGCGGGGCGTGACATTTCCCGGCGCCGCCGGACTTTTTGATGTTTTGGGTGTTAAGGTTTTTATGGTAGCTCTCAGTATGTCATGTAAGGTATTTGGTATATTTTGATTTTATTATATAGTCTTTATATAAAATTTGGAAGCTAATTGCTTGCTTTTGGTTGTATTTTAAAATACGATACGGATATTTTGTGTCATGTTTTCACAAATTACGAATATAATGGGGGTATTTCAGGTTAGCTTAGGTTTTTATAACTTACGATATTCTGACGTAGCACGTTTCGTACGTAAGTTCTTGTGGCTTTCACGTTTCGTACGAAAAAATTTGACAGAAACTTGGAGTTTAGGTTTCGCATTTCGGAGTTATTTCGGTTTCGTAGTTTTAAACTTCGTCTAAACAGTTAGCTAAGATTTAGTTAGGCTCTGATACCACTGTAAGTCGACGTCGTGCACGCCGCAGGTATGCGGGAAGGCGGAATATGTAAAAAATGATTTTTCAAAGCTCGCAACACCGACTTGAACTCCAGGATCGATACTAAACCCTAACTAGCTAACTTGCAATGAGGGTTAACTACTCGGATGAAAGTTATACCTCAAGATACCAAGTCCTTTGGGTCTTCATCGCTGTCCTCCACCTCGTCATCAGCTCCAAGGATCGAAACGGATTGGGCAATCTCGACGGCCTCCTCGAGTCAAAAACGATCCACCCGAGAGTCTATAGTTCGAGCTCCTACCTCGAATCTGAGGTAACTATAGCTTCTAGTTCGCTAAACTAGAAGTCCTAGATGGTGTAGAGTAAGAAGATGGAGTGATTTGTCTCTTGGAACCCTAGGATTCTCAACACATGAGAGGTTTAAGGTTTTGAGGAGGAAGAAGAAGACTTGAAGAAAATGGGAGTGAAGTGTGTGAGCTTGGATAAAGCTTGTTTGTCCGCTTTTTAGAAATATGAAGCATACTTATATCTTAGAAGATAAATATCTATCCAAATATAAATATCTAACTAAATATCAAACATGCTTCAAAATATTTAAAGAGTGAGTCATAACAACGAGTCACAAAGTAGCCATGCTAGATTGAATGTAAACCTCCACCTCATTTCCTTCACATCATTTAGGTTTTAATCTAAAAGAATAAAACTTAATTCGGTGTCCTCTTCTAGAACCCAATCCCGAGGAAATTACGAGAATGCCCATTATCCATATATACATATCCACATCTGTATTCAAAAGAATACAAATACAAAGAGACGGAAACAATCCATCAATATAATACTAGGTTCCGGCTTAAACCAAAACACACTAGTAGTATCCGTCCGATCATCATACGTGTACAAGTACACGTAAGTGATTGAAGCCCTATCGTAAAACCATACGACCTCTACACCTTTTGCCCGGTGCAGGGAAACCTTCTGTGTGGGACTCTAAAGGATCGACACTACGCTGACAGTGGGTTTAACCATAAGCCGCAAGCGGTACTAGCTGCACGTAACGACTACCCAGGTATGTATCGATAAGAAGGTCCATGAGCTAACTCATCCGAACTCCTACTGAGCATGTATGTGACAATCTCCGTACAGTCCGGTCTGTTCGTCTTAGAGTATCGCATATTGGGCCTAGGGGCCGGTAATCGTCAGACCCCTAATAGCGCAATAAGTCATGTCAGAGTATAGCCCAAAATATCCAGAGAAACTACTGGAGTGCCTACCAGTAAACCTCGCTTACCTTGGCCAAGGACTTTGTGTAATGGCCTTCCGAACACAGCGTGATATCAACCCCCAACACCGGGAGAGAAGAATCCTATCTAACTGCCATTGCCTCCAAGTGCTTCGGGACTGCACCCAACTACTACCTATTTGCACGACTCCTTTGAGCCGTGGTAAGGTAGTAATCAAAGTATAGTGGGAACACACTCGAGGAGAAGTAGTAGTGTCAAGTTAACGGACTAAGATGTACTCATGTCACCTGGGTACTGCTACCCGACGATAGGTATAATACCCACCAACAGTTCTCGACGAGTCCTGTCCAGTGCACTCATAATCTAATGAGCACTTGCATACAATCTCCAGTATGACGTACTAATGGCTGTGGGACATACCATCTCTCCTGCTGGGATGAGAAGCGTATACACTAGTCTACTCTGGAGTATCGATGTCCCGTCTCGATAATCCTATGACTAGGGACCTGTATAGGATGTGCTTATAGACTACCCAGCCTCCACTAGTGTGACTACTATCACAACACTGGTAATCAAGCAAAGATCCTAAGGGCTCTACCAATATGTATAAGCGATATGCTAAAACAAACATATGCACATATTGAGGTAGAAACAAACCAGGTAGCATACTACCATTTCGAGCAAGACTCTTAGTATATCCACGTATATCCCAAGCTTCCATTAAGTAATATACAATCCAGTATGATACAATAATGGCCTCTAGGGCATATATCACTAACAATCTCCCACTTGCACTAAGGCTATATATTGGCATATCATAGACCTAAGATCTCGAATAACCACTCGAACTCTGTCTGAGGGATGGCCTCTGTGAGTAGATCTGTAGTGTTGTTCTCCGTATCTACTCTCCTCACATCGATCTCCCGGAGATCAACGATCTCCCTAATCAGGTGGTACCGCCTCAAGATATGTCTGGATCTCTGATGGGACCTGGGTTCTTTCTCTAAAGCTATAGCGTCATTTGTTGTCATAATACTAAAGTATTGGATCAACAATGGAAGGAACCACCTGAAGTTCAGTTAAGAACTTTCTCATCCAGACTTCCTCTTTTACGGCATCTCATGCAGCGAACTACTCCGTTTCCATTGTCAAGTCTGCAATGGTGTCCTGATTAGAGCTCTTCCAACAGACCGCCCTTCCATTGAGGGTAAAGGCATAACCCGACATGGACTTGGAGTCATCCTTATCACTCTGGAAGCTGGAGTCAGCAAAGGCCTCGATCTGGAGGTCTTTTCCTTCATACACCAAGAACATCTCCTTAGTCCTTCTCAGGTACTTAAGAATGTTCTTTACTCTTTTCCAGTGCTTCTCTTCTGGGTTTGAATGATACCGGCTTACCAACCTGAGTGCGTAAGAATCATCTGGTCTGGTACACAACATCGCATACATTATAGATCCTACCGCAGAAGCGTAGGGTATAGATGTGATGCGAGCCCTTTCTAAATCAGTCTAGGAAGACATCTCTTTGGAGAGGGTGATTCCGTGACAAGCCCGTAGAATACCATGCTTAGAATCGTCCATACTAAATATTTTCAGTATGGTGTTGATGTACCTTGACTGTTAAAGTCCCACCATCCTTTTTGATCTATCATGATAGATCTGGATGCCTAGAATGTAGTTGGCATCACCCAGGTCAATCATGAAGAACCTTAGAGACAAGAATCCTTTGACTGATTGTAGTATAGGAATGTCATTTCCTAACAAGAGAATTTCATCCACGTGCTAGACGAGGAATCCCACAGTTCTCGCTATAATCTTACTATAAATGCATGGTTCATCTGGATTTTTGATAAAGTCGAATTCTTTGACTGTCTCATCAAAACAGATGTTCCAACTCCGTGAGCCTGCTTTAGTCCATAAATGGACTTAAGCAACTTGCACACTATCCCGTTGCTCCCACTTTGATTGAAACCCTATGGCTGATCCATATAGATGCACTCTTCCAAATGTCCATTTAGAAAAGTCGTCTTTACGTCCATCTGCTGGATATCATAATCTTGGAAGGAGGCAATGGCAAGAGGGATCCGAATGGATTTAAGCATAGGCACTGGAGAAAAGGTTTTATCATAGTCCAAACCATGTCTTTGACGAAAACCTTTTACAACAAGTCTAGTCTTATAGGTTTCAACCTGTCCATCTACACCAATCTTCTTTCTGAAGATCCATTTGTAGCCTATGGGTTTAACCCCTTCTGGAGCAATGTTAAAAGTGCATACTTTGTTGGTGTATATAGACTCCATCTCGGTCCGCATTGCATCCAGCCATTTTACCGAGTCGCCGCTCTGAGAGGCTTGCTGGAAGCTAGTTGGCTCATCATTGTCAATGATGCAATCCTCTCTATCCCCGTCTATGAGAAAGCTGTAGTATCTCTCGGGAGGATGAGACTGCCTACTAGTCCTGCGGATTGGCGCGGGGATGTCCCGTTCTTTTGAAACCTCTGGTTCTACCATACTCTCAGTAATAGTTTGTGGTTCTAGAATTTCTTCCAGTTCTATTACGCTCCCACTATTTCCTTTTTCAAAAAATTGATTTTCTAAAAAGTGGGCATGACGAGAAACAAAAACCTTTTGTTCCTCTACGTAATAGAAAAGATACCCCGTAGAGTTCATTGGGTATCCCACAGACCTACACAGTACTGAGCGTGTCTCAAACTTGTCCGCATACTGCTTTTCAACAAAAGCTGGGCATCCCTATATCTTCATATACTGAAGATAGGGTTTCTTCCCACTCCACATCTGATATGGTGTGGTAGGCACAGTCTTAGTAGGAACCTTATTCAAAAGATATGCAGCTGATTCTAGTGCATAACTTCAGAAGGATAGCAGCAACTCAGCGTTACTCATCGTGGAACGTACCATATCCAATAAGGTTCTGTTCCGTCTTTCCGATACACCGTTGTGTTTTGGTGTGTATGGAAGAGTAAGCTGAGAGAGAATTCCATTCTCTTTTGAGTAATCCAGGAACTCGGCAATCAAGTATTCACCACATCGATCAGATCTCAATGTCTTGATACTTTTGCCTGTTTTTTTTTCCACTTTATTCTTTTATTCCTGGAATTTCTTAAGGGGCTCGGATTTATGCTTCATCAAGATGACATGTCCTAACCTAGAGAAATTATCCGTAAGAGTAATGAAATAGGAATAACCACTTCGTGCATCTATGGATATTGGACCACACACATCGCTGTGTATGAGTCCTAAGAGCTCGCTCGCTCTTACTCCGTGTCCAGTGAACGGAGTCTTTGTCATCTTTCCTATAATACAATATTGACAAGTTGCATAAGACTGATATTCGAACGGATCTAAATATCCCTCTCTATGTAACTTCGACAACCGTGTTTCATTGATGTGACCCAGTCTACAATGCCATAAGAAAGCCTTATTTAATTCTGGAGACTTTCTTTTAAGTGTGTTCTGGACTTTAAATACCTGAGCTTGATTTAACACGTATATACTGTCCTCTAGTGTACCTGACCCAATCAAACTTTGATTTAGGTGGATGTGGACTACATCGCTTAAAAACTAGACTAGGTACACATAAACAGTTACGTAAAATCAATATCTGCCCACTTGTCAATCTTAGGTGATATGCCCTACGGATACAGCGTCCACACTCATTCCGTTAGCAACCCTGAAAGTCATATCACCTGCCCTAATAACTCTACGGTTTCTCAAAGTCTGTAATGAATTACAGATATGAGATCCTGATCATGTATCTAGTACCCAGAAAGTAGAGTTAATTAACAGACTGTTTTCAATCACAAACACACCCGAAGTCGAAGCCACAACGTGCTTCGGATCCTGGATTCTGGCTTTTCAAGCCCTGCATCCATTCTGCCAATGCCCTTTCCCGTGACAATAGGAACATCCCTCCTTCCCTACTGTTAACCCCGAAACTTTTGCCATGCCCTTTCCTTCTATCTTACTGACACCGCCTATCGTCTTTGTAGAGGTCTTCTTCTTCTCACCCTTGGCTTTTGCCTTGGATCCAGAAGAGAAAGATTCCCTAATAAGCAGAGTGTGTGTCACCCTGGTTTCCTTCAGGGTGCCCTCAACTGGAAGTATAACTTTCTTCCTCTGGACACAAGTAGAAGGTAGGGACTGTAGAATCAAGTCAGTACATGACTCGTTCTCCAACGTGGTCTCCAGGTCTGCGAGCTATTTAATATAGCTAATCATTGTAGGGATGTGGTCCCCTACAGATGACCCGACAGCCAACCTCACTTGAAGCAATTCCTTCGAGGTCTCATATCTTGCGATAAGAGATTGCTCTCCATATAAATCTTTGTTATGGAGGAAAATAGAAACTAAGTCCATCTTCTCGTGCTGCCTCTGGTATACACCATCAACTGAGGCCAACATGAAGCACTTGGCATTCGCACTGTCCTTTTTCGATGCCTTACGGATATCAACATCCGTGACGGTGGAAACTGGACCTGGGAAAGATGGGGCTTGAGTAGTAATGAGGTGGTCCAGCTTGTCATAGGTAATGGAAATTTGGACAAAACTTTGCCAGTCAATATAGTATAACTCAGTCATTTTATTATCTAACTGCAACCTAATCTGGTCACCTGGTCGCTGCAATTAAGAGAGAGAGAGAGAGAAGAATACACTCAGCATGATGCTCTTGCAAGTTTAGATTGGTTTTTAATTTATCTAACTAGGATGGCTCCCACTGTTTCTCGAATACTTCCTCAAAGCATAAAAGAAGAATTAGTCAGGATAAATCTCACCATACAATAATTGCTTAATCGTTCGGCCAGGCCAGTGTCGGTACTTTGAGGGAGGTTTTATGACGCTTTCGCGAAGTTCCTTAATTAAATAACCTCTTTTCCCTGGAGGCGTAGCCCCGCTAACACTGTTCTAGACACTTACTTGGTTTATATCAATGGCCGTTAAGTGAAAATCTCCCAGAAGTAGCGGATACTCACTATAGGATCGGGATCCAAATATTATTGTGTGATAATCCTGAAGGAATCCTACCAACATTATCACACTCCAAATGGTATGCAGCACTAGCAAGTTTCAGTTTCTTTAGAAACCCCCGATGTGGATTTTTGCCCCATGCTCTTATGACCTTGACGAAGGCCAACAAATCATAAGTCACATGTCAAGTTCTACCCATTATTGTCCAGTTTAATTTGAACCTACTCGTATATACCCTTGACGAAGGCCAACAAAGTAATACGACTGTCCCAAACAAACGTATCTATCTATGCTATATATGAATAATCAGCAGCTACCAAACACTATGCCTTGGCGAAGGTCAACAAACATAGCTTGAATACTACTGAACATTCATATGAAATGACGGAGGGTTACGAATGGTTTTGGTGAAACCGTGAACGTAGTGAACTTGATATAATCGAAGGAACCTGATAGATTTTAAAAAAGAAGTGGTTTAAACTCCGCATTTAAAAGTCTCATGTTTTGAAAAAACCGAGTGGTTTTAAAATTTGTTCCAATGATTCAATTTTGGTTTGTTTGCTTTGCATTAATCTAATGCGTTCCCATCATTTACACCTATCATCACAGAAAAAGACGAAAATACCACGTCCACTTATGCCATCCGCATTCGCGATTAGGCCTCGTCTAACACCGTTAGGTTACTTAACTAACGCCAGAGCGGGGGCTGGACTAGCGCGGGTGCAAAACATAAGCAACGTCTACTATATAGCATATATATAATAAACATTCGTCTGACGCAATAATAGGCATTCTAGATCACAGATGAACATATTGGATATACTAGGAATTTCGCGTTTCGTTTAAGCCTGTAATGAAAGACGGATTCCACGGTCGTGATGAATAGCCAAACCCATCCTAGACCCCTACGGGTGCGGAAAATTACCCGCCAAATACCCGAAGCGAAGCAACCTCCCTCAGTAAAATGAGTAGGCCACTCAGCATTTCAAAGTACCCGGTAGTTTATGCACCCTACCTTGGGTCTATCTTAGGAGCAGAAAACAGTAAAAGAAATAATACAATGGTGGTTACAACCTCAACCCGGATGTGCCCCGCAAAATATTATTACATCACTTTACAATTTACATCGAATGAAAGAATGAAAACCCTCATCTCACATCCCCCAGCTATTCATTCACGACGATCAAATAAAATCATATACACAAACCAATATAGCAACACAGATATGTGAAACCCTGACTAATCGACGTATAGCAATTAGTCAACGTTTCCAAACACATATATCACAACTTGAAACTTTAAACGACGTTAAAACTGTGACTTCGAAACACTCCATATTGCCACAGTAAAAAGATAACAGTATATCCAAAATTGGCAAAAATAAACAACACCTGAGACCTTAGATCCAAGCAACTAGAACACAGACCAAAATTCAAAGAATTCCATGAAAATAAAAAAGGTGAGGCCGGGAAAAATGAGGGTTTGGCCGGTGACATTTAGGTAGAATTGCTTCATTTTTGGTGTGTGTTCATATCACAACAAGTAGAGCACTCTGCAATTGTTTAAAAAAATTTTAGAGGCTCGGAAAAATTTGACAGAAACTTGGAGTTTAGGTTTCGTGTTTCGGAGTTATTTCGGTTTCGTATTTTTACACTTCGTCTAAACAGTTAGCTAAGGTTTAGTTAGGCCTTGATACCACTATAAGTCGATGTTGCGCACCCCGCGGGTTCGCGGGGAGGCGAAATATGTAAAAAAACGATTTTTCAAAGCTCGCAAGACCGACTTGAACTCCAAAATCGATACTAAATCCTAGCTAGCTAACTTGCAATGAGCTTTAACTACTCAGATGAAAGTTATACCTCACGATACCAAGTCCTTCGAGTCTTCATCGCCGTCCTCCACCTCGTCATCAGCTCCAAGGATCGAAACGGATTGGACAATCTCGACGGCCTCCTCGAGTCAAAGATGATCCACCCGAGAGTCTATAGTCCGAGCTTCTACCTAGAATCTGAGATAACTACGGCTTCTAGTTCACTAAACTAGAAGTACTAGATAGTGTAGAGTAAGAAGATGGAGTGATTTGTCTCTTGGAACCCTAAGATTCTCAACACATGAGAGGTTTAGGGTTTTTAGGAGGAAGAAGAAGACTTGAAGAAAATGTGAGTGAAGCGTGTGAGCTTGGATAAAGCTTGGCTGTCCTCTTTTTAGAAATATAAAGCATACTTATATTTTAGAAGATAAATATCTAACCAAATATAAATATCTAACTAAATATCAAGCATACTTCAAAATATCTAAAGAGTGAGTCATAACAATGAGTCACCAAGTAGCCATGCTAGATTCAATATAAACCTCCACCTCATTTCCTCCACCTCATTTAGGTTTTAATCTAAAAGAATAAAACCTAATTAGGTGTCCTCTTCTAGAAGCCAATCCCGAGGAAATTACGAGAATTCCCCTCATCTGTATATACATACCCGCATCCGTATTCAAAAGAATACAAATACAAATAGACGAAAACAATCCATCAATATAATATTAGGATCCGGCTTAAACCAAAGCCCACTAGTATTATCTGCCCGATCATCATATGTGTATAAGTACACGCAAGTGATCGAAGCCCTTTCGTAAAACCATACGACCTCTACACCTTTTGCCCGGTGCAGGGAAAACCTCTGTGTGGGACTCTAAAGACTCGACACTACGCTGGCAGTAGGTTTAACCACAAGCCGCAAGCTGTACTAGCTGCACGTAACGGCTACCGAGGTATGTGTCGATAAGAATGCCAATGAGCTAACTCATCCGAATTCCTACTGAGACTGTATATGACAATCTCCGTACAGTCTGGTCTGTTCGTCTAAGAGTATCTCATATTGGGCCTAGGGGACGGTAATCGCCAGACCCTTAATAGCGCAATAAGTCGTGTCGTAGTATAGCCCAAAATATCCTGAGAAACTACTGGAGTGTCTACTAGTAAATCTCGCTTGCATTGGCCAAGGACTTTGTGTAATGGCCTTCCGAACACAGCGTGATATCAGGCCCTAACACCGGGAGAGACGAATCCTATCTAACCGCCGCTGCCTCCAAGTGCTTCAGGACTGCACCCAACTACTACCTGTTTGCATGACTTCTTTAAGCCATGGTAGGGTAGTAATCAAAGTACAGTGGGAACACACTCGAGGCGAAGTAGCAGTGTCAAGTTGACAGACTAAGCTGTACTCATGTCACCTGGGAATTGCTACCGGACGATAGGTATAATACCCACCAACAGTTCCCGACTAGTCCTGTCCAGTATACTCATAACCTAATGAGCACCTGTATAATATCTCCAGTATGACGTACTAATGGCTGTGGGACAGACCATCTCCCATGCTGGGATGAGAAGCGTATACACTAGTCTACTCTGGAGTATCGATGCCCCGTCTCGATAATCCTATGACTAGGGACCTGTATAGGATGTGCTTATAGACTACCCAGCCCCCACTAGTGTGACTGCCATCACAACGCTGGTAATCATCCTAAGGGCTCTACCAATATGTATAAGTGATATGCTAAAAAAACATATGCAAATATTGAGGTAGAAACAAACCAGGTAGCATACTACCATTTCGAGCAAGACTGTTACATTACCCGTGTATATCCCAAGCTTCCATTAAGTAATATACAATCCAGGATGATACAATAATGGCCTTTAGGGCATATATCGCTAACACTGTTGCACCTATAGTCTCGAGGTTTATGGAGGAATCAATCTCGGAGTTCATGAGGTTGAGACCTCCGGTGTTTATTGGGATAGACACAGCAGAGGATCCCCAGTCATTTCTTGGTAGGATGGCTAGGATCGGTAGGTCCTTGAGATATTCAGGTACGAGGTCGGTGGAGCTGACCAGTTTTCGATTAGAGAGACTTGCATAGACATGGTGTGAGTCGATAGAGAGAGGGCGAGCAGCAGATCTACCTCTGATGTCATGGACAGAGTTTTCTGAGGTTTTCCTTGCTAGATTCCTTCCGCAGAGTGTGAGAGACACCAGAGCTAGCAGTTTTGAGGCGTTGCGGAAATCTGCGGATATGTCTGTGGCAGATTATGATTTGCAGTTCACCCAGTTGTCACGCTATGCCCCATATTTAGTTCCTACGGAGGAGCTTAAGGTGAAGAGATTTGTGAGGAGCATGGATACATAGTTTTTCCTTGCTATGGGCTCCCAGCACTTCGATATTTATGCACAGGCCATGGACGCAGCGATGCGAGTGGAGGAGCGTCTGAACGAGACGACGATTGTTCCAGAATCGAAGAGGGCCAGACCTATTGGGTCAGTTACCAGGCAGTTTGGCAGAGGTCGAGGTAGATTCATTCCAGGCCGTTGTTTTGGTCGAGGTTAGGCTCAGGGCCGGATGTTTGGCTCGTATTCCGAGGAGCATAGGCCACCGCCGACATGTTTTAGTTGCGGGTTTCCAGGACATTTCACTAGGGATTGTAGACTCCAGGGAGGGACTGTAGTTTTGCAGGCTGCTTTACCCTATCCACCTTCTACTTCGATGGCATTACTTCCTCCACCAGCTGCTATTATGCGCCAGGACATTGCACCGCGAGGCCGTGGTTATGCCGGACGTACTCAGAGGGGACGAGGAGACCAAAGGAGAAGACATCAGTATACTGGTAGGGGTCAGCCTCGAGTTTTCGCTTTGAAACCCCAGGATGCCAAGGCATCCAATGCAGTTGTGACAGGTACTCTTTCCGTATGTTCCTTAGATGCACATATTTTATTTGATCCCGGTTCTACGCACTCATACGTGTCTGCACACTTTGCACTTTCTCTGGGGAGAGATTTGTTATTGTTAGAGTTACTGCTTGTCGTGATTACTCCAGTAGGGGATTCTTTTGTAGCCCGACACGTATTCAGGACATGTTCCATACGTATTGGTGAGAGAGATTCGTTAGTCGATTTGATTCTTCTTGATATGATAGATTTTGATGTACTTCTCGGTATGGATTGGCTGGCCGCTTGTCAGGCTTACGTTGATTGCCGGGGAAAAGTGGTCAGATTTTGTTTTCCTGGTGAGCCGATTTTTGTTGTGCAGGGAGACTACTATTACTCCTGCCAACTTGATTTCTGCCCTTAGTGCTGGACGACTCTTGAGGAAGGGATGTCATGGTTTCTTAGCAATTATTCAGGATGTGAGAGCTGTTGAGGTCCCGTTGGACCAGGTTCCTGTTCCCTGCCGAAACACGGAGACATGACCACGCAGGTCCGTCTTGCCTGAATTTCGAGGGCAGATGCTAATTGGTACTATCCGTCCGCCTCTCCGAAGATGCCAAGTTGATTTATGGCACCGTATATCGGAGGTTTAAATGGATGCGGTCGATATAGCAGACTTCGTCAGATTCCCCCTCATTTGAGGGGTTTTTGATTGTGGGGACGCTCTTCCCTGCAGGCGACAACTTTCTCCTTCTCCAGATGATCACTTCGTGTCGTGGGTGTTTGTTTTTCTTTTAGTTGCCCGTGGATTGTATACGGAGACTAATTTATGTTGTCGTCCGTAGGGCGTGGATTAGTCCAAATCCGTATTTTCTTAGATTTGGGTTTTGGTTTGGGTTTAAGGATACGTTAGTCTTATTTGAGAATAAGATCAACTTAAACATTAGTTAAGGATACGTTAGTCTAATGTTAGACTAAGATCTACTTAACGGGATCGTTTAGATCCAACAAGAGAGCATTTGGACTCTATTGTTTAGTTTAGAGACATTGTGGTCAATTAGTTTAAGGACATTACGGTCCAATGTTAGTTTAAGGACATCTCGGTCCAAGGTTAATGACATCATAGTCCATGGGTTTTGAAGGACCCCACAGTCCGAGGTTAAGGACATCATAGTCCATGAAATGTATGGCTGTCGGGACCCATCGTCTCTCTGAAAACGTTGAAGGATTACAACGACATGTATCAGAGGGGTTCAAAGATGTACCCTTAAACCAATTTTGGTTGGTGGATCTATAAACCAATTTTGGTTGGTGGATCTATAGTCCAATTTGGAACTATGATCTGTTAAAAGATTTATGAGCATGTGGGCTCAATTAATCTGAATTGAGAACTTATGGCCAATCTTGGACTAAGTCCAATCGAGTTAAAAATGTTTTAACATTTATTTTGGGCTGTTGGAGCCTTTATTTAGGCTTGGCCCTTTTAACGATGTTGAGCATTGAATTGCATTCTGACAATATTTTGTCTTTATTGAATGCTGATCATTCATCATAGCTCTGGGATTTATTAGAGAACAATTTATGTTCTGTCAGCGCAACACATGGTGCGCTTGGCGCTTTGCGCCAGTCAAAGAGCGCAGTGTGCTTCTGCCAAGTAGCGCATATGTAAGGGACACGTGTCGCGCTCGGCGCTAGGCGCCAGATGATGAGCGAATGATGCTAATTTATGAGCGCAGAACGCTAGTTCATGAGCGCATTGCGCTTTTAGTTTAGTGGCGCACACGTGAGTAACACGTGGTGCGCTTGGCGCTGAGTGCCAGCCCATGAGCGCAGTGCGCTATTTCAGAAGCGCAAGGCGCTAGTTATTAAACAGTACATGCACGATTGACAGGCGGCGCATTTGGCGCTGAGCGCCAGTCCAGAGAGCACAGAAGCGCAGTTCAAGAGCGCAAAGCGCATCTGATCAATTTTATGATCTGAGAAACAATTTATGTTCTTTTAAAAGAGATTTTGTCTCAAGATCTAAGAACAACCGTTCTTATTTTATTTCAATCTCTTATATTGATGAAAGGCTTTGTCTTTATGGATCTATGATCCTTAAGAGAATTGAATTATTCTCCCCTCCTTTTTATAATGAGATGTTCATGATCTCTTTGAGAAAGACTTTAGTCTTATAGATCTATGATATGTGAGAAGTAAGTTCTTCTTTTATTTTATGATGAGATCTTTTGATCTCTTTGTGAAAGACTTTTTGTCTTTGTAGATCTATGATCTTTTTAAAGAAATGAATTCTTTTTTCTTAATCATGAGATGATTTCAACTCTGTGTTCATCATCATTCATTCTTACCTTGAAGAAAAATCTTCTTGCAAGAGCTTGCTCTTTTGAATTTCTCTAAGTTTTTTGGGGAGGTTTTTCTCTCTCTTTCTGTATATCTGAGACTTGAAGTCTAGGGCCTTTGTATAGGGTAGGCTAATTTGTTGAATCGGTTAAAGAGATCTTTCTCTGATTGATTTGGGGATGTTTCCCCACCATTGGATCTTTGATCCTATGGCTTCTGTTTTACAGAAGGCAATCTTCTTGTTTTTAACAAGATTGATAAATCTTTCCATACAGAATTTATTCCGTCTTTTGGTAATTTTTATTTACCATTGGATCATTGATCCAACGGTGCTCTGATTTACAAAGCACAATCTTGTTATTTGGAAAGATTTCGAGAAATCTTTCCTTAACATAATTTAATTCTGATTAATTAATGATTTATCATTATTATTAGATCTTTTATCTAACGGTGGGGAGCTTTTAGTTCCAGCGCTAGCGCACCCGTGTTTTACACGTGGTGCGCTGCTTAAAGGGCAGCGCACATTGCGTTAGTGCACCCGTGCTTGACACGTGGTGCACTGCTTGGAGCGTAGCGCACCTAGCGCTAGCACACACATGGTGTGCTGCTTAGAGCGCAACGCACCCAGCGCTAGCGCCCACGTGCTTTGCACGTGATGCGCTGCTTTGGGCGCAACGCACTTGGCGCTGCATCTGAAGTGTTGCTTCATTTCAAAATTTTAATTTTGAACAGAGTTTTGCTTTGATTGGGGGAAACAAATGCCCCCACAGTTGCGCTCATGTGGCCCACATGTGAGTGCAGCGGTGGCAGCATCTGTGCTTTCGAATCAACTAAGAAGTTGAAACGGCACTCAGTGCCTATAAATAGGACCTTTGGTCCTTAGGATGATTTCTATTCATCTTCTTCTTGTTTTCTGAGAAATTTTATTCTCCCACAGAGCATAGCTCTTCATTTTAAGAAATTTCAAGAGTCAAAACTCTGCCAAAATTTAGGTAAAGGTTAAATTTTTTAACGATCTAGGATTTTACCCATTAACAGAGCCTTGCTCTTCATAGATCTTTGATCTAAAGAAAACCCTTTTAGGGTTTCATTAACAAAGCTTTGCTCTCTCGAAACCATAGATCTAAAGAGATCTTCTTTCAGGGTTTCATAACTCATGAACAGAGCTTTGCTCATAAAGAACTCTTAGAGTTTGTTCATAGATCTTGAAGATCTCAGAATTTTTCATCCATGTATAAAAATTGATTTCAATTTTTCTGATGGATTATTCCATCATTTCCTCCAGAATAAGGCTCTTGAGGAATTTTTATTCCTTCATGATTAGAGTTTGATAAGTGTCACTATTTCACAGAGCACTGCTCTCAAAGAGAGATTTACTTCTTAGTCCGAGGAAATTCTCATTAAATGAGAATCAATTGAGGATTTCCTCATTTAATTAACAGTCTCATCAAATGATGAGGCTTTCTTTCTAATGATGAACTGTCATCTAGATTTTGTGGGCCCCCTTTGGTCCCTCTCTACTGTATTGCAGTGTGGTACAAATTCAAGTGTCAGAATTTAAATTAAATTATAACACTGACAGTTGACTTTTGTCCCTTTTCGCGCAGGCGACATGTCTTTCGATCCCTTTTTCCGTTTGTTCGTTCAGAGGGAGGATTCCCTGGAGCGCCTGTGGACCGGGAAGTCTTAGCATTGATCAAAGATCATGACCCGGAACATAAGAATCTTCACCTCTGGGGGACATGGTACAATCAAATTATTAAGGGTCGACAAAGCTTTTCGTGCGCGGTACCCTCAGAGCCTATCATGGAGATCCATTACACCGACCCATCCCCGGTGAACTATACCATGGAAGAAGTCAACTGGACTTCGGGAAGTCTTCTTCAGCCTGCTATGGCTTCGATACCTGTTCAGCCTCCAATGGCTTTGGATACCCTGGGGCGACGTATTTGTCAAGGCGAGGTGCGACCGTAGGGACAACCATATATGATTGGCCGAATTCCTCGTCATCCAGCTGGCTATCTGCAATGGGCCCGTTATATTCTGTCAGCGAAGAAGTCGCAGTTGTTGAGGCTTGGGTTGTATCCTGCTATTTATGCTTCTCTCTTCCAGTATTCTACGCTTCCCGCCTGGTGGGTTAAGGCCTTTCTGGAGCAGTGGAATATTCCTACTCACACATTTCTTCTGCTGGACCAAGAAGTATCAATTTCCTTAGAGGAAATTGCAGAAGTTTCCGGCTTACCGGTTATGGGGGAGCATTATGAGGAACTGCTTCCTGTGGATGAATACATTTTTGGTGCCAAGCTAGTGATGACAGGCCTTACCCCGGAGAACGCCATTCAACACCAATTTCCTAGTTTGATCAAAGTGTTGAATATTTATGAGGGCCTTTTCCTCGAATATAGGAGCCGCAGGGTTAATTTCGAGAATTTCATCGCTCGTTTTCTCCATCTGAAAGTCCTTTTGAAGGAGGCTGCTAAATTCGCCACGCTTGACGACCCTTTTGGTTTAGGTTTGAACAACCTGCCAATGGCGGAGGCAGATCAAAAGAGTTTCTTCCTACCGAACACCCCAGTCGTTTCTTTTGCGGAGGTTGCAGTCCCTAGGATTGATGAGGAAACGTTCTTTTTGGGGTTTCTTGGGCTATGGCTGAGCTGGTTTGCGCTCCCGATGCACTCTCGCCGTATGAGGCCGTCTGTCTTCTACCCAGCTCACCGAATGGTTATTAGGGTGAAAGTGGCTATCGGGGTTGCCGGGTTAGCTCATTTTTATTACGGCCTCAGCCAAGCGGCGGATACTACTGAACCCGGAGTGCAGCATATGAACTTCTTGATGCATTACTTCATGTCATGGCTCGAGCTACATGCACTTGGCGTTTTCGGTATCCATAAAAGGTCTTCCTTCTATGACAGGTGCGGCTTCCCCTGGATTATGAGATTAGTCAGCGCATCTATTGTAAATCCATCACCGGGGGAAGCTAGAGATTTGCTCGTTCGTCCTCGCACGGTTAGAGATGACATGACCTTCACCGACAAGATTCTGACCATCAGCAAAGAGTCTGCAACAACGGTGCAACCATTGCGAGACATTTTTAAAGATGGAGCCTCTGTTTTGAAAGCTCGGGAAAACCTTCATTTATATTCCATCAGACCGGGCTTTCTAGTGTTTAGGCAAAATGATGCAGTGTTATTCATGAGATACAATCTGCATCGTTTCGCCCAGCATCTGAGCTACAATCAGGGAGTCCTGCTTGAGGCTTTCATGTTAGAACCTACTGTCACTAAAGAGGAAATGCGAAATGCGCTGCATCATTTTATGCGCGTGAACACGGGGTCCAACTTCTTTATCAGCAAACCGAGCTGTGTCCCGAAGGCCCTTAATGTGTACGTGGCGTGGTATCAGCATTTAATGGGCGCCGTCATCAGGGAGGAGAAGCGACTGCTGCTCGATCGCAAAGGTGCACCCCTGCTGGTGATCAAAACGTCCCTCTGAAGAGACGGACCATTGTCCCACCTCCCTTAAGAGAAGCTGCCATGACCGAAGTCCCGCATGACAGGCCCGAGCTACCGATATCCCGGGCTCCTGTAGAAACGACGACTGTAGCTTCCCCCGATTCTGGCATGGGTTCAGATATCGGGACTCGTCGCCCCAAGGTGCCCACTAAATGTAAACTTATGCTTGCGGCAACCGGAGCTTGCTCGCAGAAGAGGAAGAAGAAGTAGCTCCTCTCTGCCGACGTTGTATTTGGTCAGGAGCCTCATGCTCCTTATAGTGAGGGCTTGAGAGAATATGGGACCAACGAGGGTCTATTCGTAGTGCCGGACAATACCGACCTCGAGGCTGCTATTGCAGCTTCCGAGCGACTAGTAAGCTACAAAGCGGGACTGGCCATCCTCGCGCGATCGAGTAAACATGAGCCGTACCTTTTGTCATTGCATCATATTTTTATCATCATGTTTTGACTGACACTTTTCCTTCTTTAACAGGCATTTCCATCGAAGAAGCTCTCGCAGCTTCTCTCAAGACTTTTGAGGAAGAGGAAAGACTTCGAGCATCCTTAGGCATCGGTACATTTTGGTTCACCGCGTCTCCACTCCTGTTTCTTATGGGTAATCTGACCCATCCTTTTCATCTTATTACAGGAACTACCTCTACTCAGGTTATTCCAGGCGTGGCACCGACTTCGCAGGGTGGTGCGGAGACGCTTCCTGGATCGGCTATCGAAGTCCCAGTTCCGCCGGTATTGCCGAAAGAAGCTTCACTTAACCAACCGATGACGGATACCATAACGGCTCCAGAGGTAATCCTTGGAACGGACGATGACGTCCCATTGACGGAAGTTTTTAGAAGATCCGCTCTCACGGCCCGAGCGGAAAGGAAGCGTAGAGTGCGCGCATCAAGGGAGCGTAACGCTGCCTTGGCCGCGGGTGCAGGTTCGAGCGCTGCTACCTATGCCCCTACTCCTTCAGAGGATGCTTCGGCTGCCTTGTTTACCGCCCATAGACAGGCAGCACGTGCGGCTCAGGAAGCAATCGAAAACCGACCCAAGGTAACGTGACATTGGGTTTTTTTGTCAAAGTTTTAATTTTCAGGTTCTCATATATCCTATCTTGCAGGGCCGAGTCTTGCCGAGGAAGTGGTGGGTGACGTGGCGGCAACCACCGAGCCTGAGGTAGCGGTAGGTGAGACGGCTACAATAGCCGAGCCCGTGGTAGCGGTAGGTGAGACGGCTACAATCGCTGAGCCCAAGGTAGCGGTAGGTGAGATGGCTACAATCGCTGAGCCCGAGATAGCCACTCTTTCTCAAGAGTCGGGAACTTCTCCAATCGTCACTCTTTCCCCTTGCCGGTCCTTGCCGTTGCCGAGCGTTGCGAGTGTCATGACGATTCTCATGGAGTCGGGGGATGAGGCTACGGGTGGCGAGACCGTTCCGATGGAGGAGGGTGAAGCATTCGCTGCATCCAGTGATGCCCTTGTCGCGGTCTCGACCGGCGACTCACCAAGTAGATTTTGGGTCATTACTCTCCCCTTTATTCTGCAATCCCTTTCGATTTCTTTTGATAGCGTTTCTCTCATTTCTAATGCAGGTGTGATGAGCGTTGGGGTTGTGCCACCCGAGGAAGCATCTCCAGTTGCTGCTTTGACGGTGACCGCTCCTTTACCTTCTCTCGTACCCTCTCAAATGCTGGAAGATGCGGATTTGTGATCCATCAGCTTCATTGTAGGCAGTATACTTTATGTATTGACATTGCATTATTACATCCTCGCAGGAGTCCTTTTTGATCACCTGTATCAGGTGCTACACCCACACTTCTCCTTTCAGTCAGAGATTGCCTCTTCTAGTGGAGCTGGTGAGTATAGCCTTTAGCTAATGTCTCTTCTTTTCTTTTACGGGTAGTCAAATCGTTTCTAATTCTTCTTTGTTTTAATTGCAGCCCTACAGATCGAAGGAGGAGACGAAAGAACAGTTGCACCACCGGTACTCCCGGTTTTGCCACCTGCTGCAGCCGGTATAATAAACTCCGTTATTCATGAACCTCCTTTATTTCTTGAACCGTTATTTGACTGTGATTTTCTTTGTAGCTATGACATCGACTTTATCTCCGTTCGAGTCTCAAGTTATAATGCCAGCAGGCCCCTTCTCTCGACGTCCCTCTTCCAAAGGTGCTGTGAATAGCTTGCGCATGTTGATCGATCACCTCGAGGAGCTTGATGTGGAGATTCCTGCCCTTGCTACAGATTTCGCTGCTGAGGTTAATCTATGCTGGAGATGCTCATGCATTTTCATAACGAAGGCGTCGTGGAGTCCTGGGTTAATCACTGCAGAAAAATCGAGGCCTGTCTGCATGAGCTCGAGTTTAGACGTTCTGCCCCCGAGGTCTTGGCTGTGAACTCCCAGCGGGTTGCATGGGTCAAGGAGAGCACTCCCTACTTCCGCCATCTTGAACAGGAAGCGACCTTAAAGCGTAAGGAGTGCGAAGAGACATCAAGCGAATCTGCTCGATTACATGCTCAAGTTGATGCAAACGCTGCACAGTTGAAAGTTATCTTCAAAAACCTTCTACGATGTATTTCTGACGGGCTCACGCTGAGGCAAAAACTCGACCTCATCGAGCGAGATGCACAGAATCGTGGGGCAGCTCAGCGGGTCGTCGAAGAGCAACTTTCATCCTACTTGCAGCAACGAGCCTAGGTCGAAGCAGAGTTGGCCGCGGCAGCTGACCAAGAAACCGGGGCTGAGGGAAGTGCGCGAGCGGCTGATTGGTCTATTGAAAACGCTTCCCTCTCAATAATTATTTTTGTACCATTTGTAATTTTGAATAAAATGTATCCATTTTTTTATTCTTTCATATGATGTATTTTGTACCTAATTGAATTTATGAACAAAAGATACATTTCTTTCGCAATGTCTTGTATCATCTCTTTGCTTTCTTCTTTTCTTTGTTATCAGCATGTCACTTTAGTAAGCGTAGCCTGCAGATGATAGAGAGAGAATTCCATTTTGAATTCCGTTTTGCTCTGGATGCTTCCCACGGGGTTGGATTGACATATCCGTGTTCTGTGAAGACCAGGCTTCACTCTGGATGTTTCCCACGGGGTCAGGATTGACATAGGCCGTGTTCCACGAAACCAGGATTTTGCTCTGGATGCTTCCCACGGGGTCTGATTGACATAGCCGTGTTCTGCGAGGACCAGGCTCCTCTCTGGACATTTCCCACGGGGTCAGGAGTGACATAGGACGTGTGCCACGAAACCAGGATTTGCTCTGGATGCTTTCCACGGGGTCAGGATTAACATAATGTTAGTGCACGGCGGCGCCCCAGCCGTCTTTCCGAGGCCAAAATGCGGAATCAAAAATTTTCTTAACTTTATAAACCGGCGCCACCGCGGACTATAAAATCCGAATCCGGCCATTAACCTAATGCTAGCTAACAAGAGAAGGGGTAGAGAGATATACCGAGCGATCCGTGTCCTTCGGTCTTCTCGTCGTCGTCCCGATCTCCCCGCGGAATCTCCCGTCTTCGCCTCCTCGCCGGAAGGGCACCATATCGCCGGCTTCTTTTACGAGCTCCCACCTCTGGACCGAGGCAACTCGGGCACGAAGTTGGTGAGTCCATGTGCCCAAGAATTGCTGTAGATAAAGTGTAGAACTCTGTGTCTCTAGCGGTTGAAGTTGCCATGAGGAAGTGGAGGAAAGAGATGATAGCATTTTTGGAGATGAAGTTGGGGATTTTTGCAAGCCCAAGAGAACCAAAAATCCCCACACCAAAAATGGGCAGCCCCTCATCTAGGAATGGCCGGCCACATGCTTCAAGAATGAGAGAGTGAGTGGAGTGGATCAATCATTCAAGAGAGAGAAAGGGTGATGATGGAGCAATATCATCACAACAAAGTCAAATGAAAATCCAACACTCAAACCATCATGAACTAAAAGGTCAAGCAATGATGAAGTCAAGAAGTCAAATGATGGTGCAACTATCATGAAGCATCAATATGCAAAGACCACCCTCCACAATGCTAATTTGCACAATTGCAAATAAGCCCTCCTCCACCAATTTTCAGCCAAGGAAAGATACAAAGGAAAATGGCCGAAACGGAATGCAAACTGGCAACTTCAGAAAATTGATCCCGTAATAAATTCCCCGCTACTGTATATACATACCCGCATTTGTGTTCCGACCGAATACAAATGCAATGAGACAAAATCTACACTGTACAATACTAGGATCCGGCTTAAACCAAAGCCCGCTAGTATTAACCGTCCGATCATGATCCGTGCAATACCGCACGTATCTGATCGAACCCTGCCATATCTCCATACGGCCTCTACAGCGTTTCGCCCGAAACTTGAGAAACGGTCTGTGGTGGACTCTAAAGACTCGTCAATACTATGGCTGTGGATTTAACCACAAGCACGTCAGAGGTATTAGCTATACGTAACGGGCTACTAGGTATTGACCAAAAGGGACGTCGATGAGCGAACTCATCCTGACACCCTACTGAGCCTGTCAGTGACAATATTCGTACAGTCCGGTCCGTTCGTCTAAGAGTATCGCATGGCGGGCCTAGGGGGTTGGTAAAAATCAGACCACCAAAAGCGGTACAAGTCGTGTCGGAGTGTAGCCCAGAACACCCAGAGATATTACTGGAATACCTAACAGTAAATCTCCTGCCTCGGCCGAGGGCTTTGTGTAATGGCTCTCCTAGACACAGCGCGACCTCACCCCCAATACCGGGAGAGACGAACCCTTGTAGATCCGCTCACTGCCTCCATATGACTCGGGACTATACCCAACTAAAACCTGTTTGCACGACTCCTTTGAGCCGTGGTAGGGTAGTAATCAAAGTACAGTGGGAACTCACACGAGACAAATGACGATCTCAGGTCGATGAACTAACCTGTACACATGTCACTAGGGAACTACTATCTGACGTCAGGTATAAGACCAACTAGCATGTTCCCGGCGAGTCCTGTCCGGTGTACTCATAACCCAACGAGCACCTGTATACATCTTAGGTGAACCAATTGACACCAGTGGCTTGTGAGACCATCCACCACCCCTCGTCGGGGTTTCAACTATATACACTAGTCTACTCTGGAGTATCGATTCCCTGTCTCGAAACTCCCACGACTAGGGACCTTTTAAGGATGTGCTTATGGACCCCAGCTCCCACGTATATGATCGCCATCATACTGCTGGCCGTCAAGCAAGAATCCTATGGGCTCTATCAACGCGCAATAGTGACCTGTAAGGTCACCTAAAACAGTACACGATGATAAAGATAAACCAGATAGCATACTATCATCTTGAGTAAGACTGTCCTACCGGTATAGGTCTTTCCTTAATCATTGCAATCATGTGCCTGTGATCCAATAATTGACTCTGAGGGCACTATCTCCAACAATCTCCCACTTGCACTCAAGGCTAATTATTGCGATGTCGCATACTCACAGCCCGTGTGATACCGAACACCCAACTCCTCTACTAGTCAGTCTCATAAAGCTCGTTTGCGAAACTATTGCGTTCGAGGAATAGCCTCAGTGAGTGCATCCGCCCTAATGTTTCTTTCTATGTCTCTCTTTATCTCAAGTTCGCAGAGAAACCCATCTCCCGAAATGAGCAATACCTGTCTTAGAATATGTCTGGATGTCTGATGGGACCTAGTTCATAAATGAACTCCAAATCCAAACTTCTTAGACTGTATCGTCAACTGAACTTAATCAGTATCCTGCGCCATGCCTCCCTCAGTATCCTCCTGGACCACCTGTCTAAAATACTGCCCCTCGTCAGAGGAAAAACTATAACTCTGACAACCTCTCTGTCATCCATGTCACCTTGGAAGCCTGGAATGATAACTGTCTCCTAAAAGAGACTGTTGTTATCATATCCTTAGAACATCCACTTATGTTCTAAAACTGCTTCCGTTCGTTTCTCCAGGATTGGATCAATATCAATTTATTGCATCCACTACAAAAACAACATCTAGTGTGGTACTTGACATCTTACAATTGACTCAATTGCCTAAGCAAGTGATCTACCAATCATGCGCATCCCTCTCCCCTTTAGTCTGTAAGACTCCTTTAGAGAGGGTGACTCCATCACCTGCAGGTATACTATCGTGCCTGGAGTCGTCCATTCTAAAATACCTTTAGAATGCTGTCTAAGTACCCAGATTGGGAAACTATCCAAATCTAGATCTAAAACCATAGATCTAGTAATCAGAATGTCTAATATAATATCCAAGTCCTTTGTGGAGAAACCACTGTGTGACAACCAAAGTATAACCGATCGTAGTATAGGAATTTCACTTTCTACTCTGTGTATGTCATCCAAATACCAGGACATAACACTCTACTACCTTCTTAATAGATCCATCCCCTATTCTGATGAAGTCAAACCTATGACTGTCACATCAGAAATAGATGATCTATCTCTGCTACGTCCGCTTTAGTCTAGAAATAGACATAAGCCGCTTGTCCACCAATGCTTCCGCTGCTCCCACTGACTACGACAACCCTCTGGCAGAGTCATATACACATACACTTCTAAAGGTAGTTTAGAACGACGCTATACTCATCCTCCTGCCGGGTCTTGCAGCCTGGAACGACAGCAATGGAAAGTCTGGGTAAACAAGAACCTCCCTGTCACCGTCCTTGGGGCTACCGGAGTACCTCTCGGGTGCCTGAGGTTACCCACCGTATCTGCGGAGTGGCCAATGGAATGTCAAACCAGATTGAATCTTTAGGTTCTTATCAAATTTTCAGTAATCGTTTACGGTTCTGGAATCACTTCCAGTTCTATCATACTCCCACTACTGTTTTCTGAAAAAAATCCATTTTTATTAAAACTGTGGCGAGTCTAGAACAATATCACTATTGATCTTCCAGATGGTAGAAAGTCAACCCTCGTCATAGCCTGGGTCAACCCCATAAACAACCATTACAAAAACGTGCCTTGAGTTATCCAGAGTCTGGTTTTAAGCACAAGCCGGACAACTCCCCGTACCTTAACATCGTTAAGATATGAATTGTTCTATATCCAATATAGAACCAGAGGCACTGATTTAATTGAACCAGATTCTAATCATGCAGCTGTCTCCAGTGCATGTTAACTAAATGGAAGGAGGCCGACCAGCCTTACTCAACTTAGGAATGCGTACAGATGTGAGTAACCTGAAAGAGAAGCAAGTTCTCTCAAAACTATTAATTGAATACCATACACAAGTATCTACATCTTCGATCACCTTGAAGAATCCCGATACTTGCAATACCTGGTTCTCTACTTTACTCTTATACCTATAACTTCTCAAAACTTAGACCTTGTGTTTCTACAAAACACTTATCTAAGAACTGGAGAAGTCATAAGTAAACCGAATATAGTACGAGGACCAACCTCTCTGTCCTAATAGACACTGGACAACATACAATACTCTGTATAAGTCCCCTGAGTCTAATAACTCAAACCCTGTGTATCGTAGGTTGAAAACTGTACTTATGGTTAAGAAGAATTACACCGCTGTTTAATGCTCCTTACCTAATCATCCACTGATATAGGTAAATGCCATGGACATAATTTCAAAAAGGTATATCTCACTCGATAAAAATAGACGTACATATATATCAATTTGAAATTGGTGCATAACAGCGGATATTCAAAACCAAATATTTGCCGTCCGGCAAACAACCCAGGTGATTTCCTCAAATATCACCAATTATAACGAATCCCGATATAATGAGGATGATCACCTAATTCCCAATAACTTGCTCTCACTCATCATCTGTAAAACCATACAGATGTGAGAATCATACCTGGTAAATACATACCCTGGAGCAAGGGCTAATTGGGAAATCAGTTTTCTATTAACAACACACAGTGAAACTGAAACATTGAAATGTTTCGATGGGGTATCTCGGTATTCCAAGTAATGCCTCTTCCATTTATCCAGATTCACAACTGTAACCGTATAATTCTTTGCCTTCTCTCCATATCCCTTCATATGTCTTTAGTCATTACCTTCTGTACACCCTCTTAGGCTAAATGGTTTTCTTCCTCCCTACCGTTCGGCACCAGCCTATGGTTTGGAAGAAGACTATCCAATAAGCATAATGGGTGTACTGTCCTAATCCTAGGAGCACTCGCAATGCGAGAGAAGGTGAAGATAAAAGACAACCGAATAAACCTTATTCCTATTTCTCCTGAACCAGAATCCATCCCCGAACTGGAACAAGTTCCTTTCGAGTTCGTATATAACCATACGATGGAGTATCCAATAAACTGTGGATCTTCATAGTGATACGGAGTGTTCTGGAGAAATACAAAAGTGATGTAGGAGTGGCGATGAAATACTTGGTTTTGGTCGTGAATAGCAGTCGCGGTTTAATTTGCCCTCATACTAATCCCTTGATATGTCTTTACTTAATACCTTCTGTACACTTTTTAGGCTAAATGGTTTTCTTCATTCCCTACCGATCGGCACCTGCCTATGGTTTGGAAGAAGACTATCCAATTTGCGTAATAGGTGTACTATCTCCTAAACCAAGGAGTACTCGCAACCTGAGAGAAGGTAAAAGGAAAAGACAACTGAATAGTCCTATTCGTTTTCTCCAGAACCGGAAACCATCCTCGAATAAATTCCTTCGAGTTCGTATATAACTATACGATGGTTTTATCCAATGGAAGTGGACGTTCGTAATAATACGGGGTGTCCTGGAGAAAAGGGTAAAAGTAGGAGTGGCAATGAGGTATGCAACTCTGACAATCCAAAAGCCAGTGTTTAAGAAGGTTCGGTCAACTTGGTCACTGAGTCATAGTCTAGGGTCGGGTCATGGTCGCTGCCATAGAGAGAGAGAAAAGAAACACTCAGCATGCACTCTAACCTAGATCAGAATGGTTACCAATTTATCTAATCAGGAAACCTCCTACTATACCGTCAAATTCTCCTCCAAACCTGAAAGAAGAATTAGTCGGGATCACCCGAGGAGTAAACTAACTCATCAGTGGGAATCAGGATCCAACTATCATTGCATGATAACGTAGCGGAATCCACTCACGTCACTATACTCCAGAAGGTATGCGCATGCCTGGCAAGTTTCAGTTTCTTTAGAAACTCTCGATGTGTGTTTTTACCCGTAGGACCCAAGTGACCTTGACGGGGTCAACAAATCAAAGAGTCCTAGTCAAGTTCAACCCGTCATTTTCTGGATTGCATTAAACCCACCCGTACGTGCCCTTGACGGAGTCAACAAGGCCGCACAACTATCCTAACTAATCCCATTTATGCAACAAACAAGCACCACTTAGCTACCGAACACTGCGCCTTGACGGAGTCAACAAACGCAGCACGAATACTAAATAATACCCGTAAGAAATGACGGAGGGCTACGTCTAGTTTTTGGCGAAAAACTTTTAACGTAATGAACTTGATATCGTTGAAGGAACTGCATAACTTTTTATAAAAAACATAGTGACGAAAACCTTTGCTAAAGAGGTCACTCCCGGTGAAGGGATCTCGGCTCTTTCCCCGTAGAATGAGGTACAGGATATTCCAACTGAATACCACAATGCAAAGCAAAAGTAATCGACTATAGTGAAGTTATTACCCTGACGCAAACTTCTGTCCAAGGGGTCATTCCCGGTGAAGGGATCTCAGCCCTTGCCTCGTCGACTGAGGTGCTGAATATTCCAACTGAATATCACTGTGCAAAACAAAAGTGAACGTCCTTGCAATAACAGCTTTTTGAAAAATTGTTCCAACAATATCAGAATAGGTTTGTTTAGCTTGCATTGATCCGAATCACTGCAGTCCCATCAATTGATCACACCAATAAAGAACGAAAATAATGATGTACGTATATGACATCCGCATTCGCCACTGGGTCCCGTCATCACCCGTTAGGTTACTTAACTAACGACAGAGCGGGGACTGGACTAGCGCGGATGCAAAACATATACAACATCTACTAGTATATATATCAATATATAATATTCGCTCAAGGCATGATAAAATGCAACATCGCAGAAATGTAATAAGCATCACAGAAGAATACAGATATCTGGGATCCCCGGGTTTCATAGAGCCGCTATTGAAACACGACGTTCCCCTGGTCGTGTGGATAGCCTGTGCAATGAAATCCTAGACCCCTACGGGCACGGCAAGTCTCCCGCCAAAACCTGAAGCGAGGCAGCCCCCTTTAGCAACGTGAATGGACCACCCAGCACTTCACGGAATCCGGTAACTTAGGCACCCCTCCTGGGTCAACCTGTACCCCCTACGAGTGCGGCGAATAGCCCGCCAATTCTAGAGTGAAGCCCCTTCCATCTCAATGCCATGAGATGCGGGCCCGTTGCCCTCTAGAACCCGGCTACCCGTGCACCCCTCTGCGGGGTAATACTAGTACAGAAAGTAAAATATACATACAACGGGTACATCGACCTCAGCCTGGTCGTGCCCCAAATGAATAATATACAAACAGACAGTGACGGAAGTCCACATATCGGACGCTCGCCCTGCAATATCAAATGTACATAATCAACCAAACTGTACTAACATTGCATCCAGGCTATCCACCACGACAATCCGCAACATCACAGCACAACACAGAACATCAACGTGAATGTCACGTTCGCAAATCCGTCTAAAAGGGCTATAGCAGTTAGACAGGATTTACCGATCAAATGACATTCACGGTCGCGGATATAATGTAAATATTGTGAACTAACATGTTTAAAATTTTCGATCGACTAAATTTCCCGAAGTGGGCCCCAAGCACAACTGTAGCATTTAAAAACATCTGGGCCCAAAAAGAATATACCAGAAACCCTATTTCCATGTCAGAAGCCCACTGTAAAAATTTGGTGCAGTTTGGACACAAAAAGGCGGCGGATCCGCGGCCCAAACATGGTTTTGGCCGCTGATCCGCCGCGCTAAAGTAATATCAGCCGACCAAATTTTCATAGAATTCTCAAAAAACCCTGCACGTAATTTTCCAATGTACCAAATAATTTTTTGACGACTAGAAAACTTCGACAGAAACTGATGCATGGAAAATGTGGTTTTTAGAAATTCGTTCGATCGAACTTTTAAACACGCTAGAGCAAACTAGACTAGGTTAATGGCGTGGCTATGATACCATATTGGTGCACGGCAGCGCCACGGCCGTCTTCCCGAGGCCAAAATGCGGAATCAAAAATTTTCTTAACTTTATAAACCGGCGCAACCGCGGACCATAAAATCCTGACCGGGCCATTAACCTAATGCTAGCTAACAAGAGAAGGGGTAGAGAGATATACCGAGCGATCCGTGTCCTTCGGTCTTCTCGTCGTTGTCCCGATCTCCCCGCGGAATCTCCGGTCTTCGCCTCCTCGCTTGAAGGGCACCATATCGCCGGCTTCTTTTACGGGCTCCCACCTCTGGACCGAGGCAACTCGGTCACGAAGTTGGCGAGTCGATGTGCCCAAGAATTGCTGTAGATAAAGTGTAGAACTCTATGTGTCTCTAGGGGTTGAAGTTGCCATGAGGAAGTGGAGGAAAGAGATGATAGCATTTTTGGAGATGAAGTTGGGGATTTTTGCAAGCCCAAGAGAACCAAAAATCCCCACACCAAAAATGGGCAGCCCCTCATCTAGGAATGGCCGGCCACATGCTTCAAGAATGAGAGAGTGAGTGGAGTGGATCAATCATTCAAGAGAGAGAAAGGGTGATGATGGAGCAATATCATCACAACAAAGTCAAATGAAAATCCAACACTCAAACCATCATGAACTAAAAGGTCAAGCAATGATGAAGTCAAGAAGTCAAATGATGGTGCAACTATCATGAAGCATCAATATGCAAAGACCACCCTCCACAATGCTAATTTGCACAATTGCAAATAAGCCCTCCTCCACCAATTTTCAACCAAGGAAAGATACAAAGGAAAATGGCCGAAACGGAATGCAAACTGGCAACTTCAGAAAACTGATCCCGTAATAAATTACAGGATACCCCGCTACTGTATATACATACCCGCATTTGTATTCCGACCGAATACAAATGCAATGAGACAAAATCTACACTGTACAATACTAGGATCCGGCTTAAACCAAAGCCCGCTAGTATTAACCGTCTGATCATGATCCGTGCAATACCGCACGTATCTGATCAAACCCTGCCATATCTCCATACGGCCTCTACAGCGTTTCGCCCGAAACTTGAGAAATGGTCTGTGGGGGACTTTAAAGACTCATCAATACTATGGCTGTGGATTTAACCACAAACACGTCAGAGGTATTAGCCATACGTAACGGGCTACCAGATATTGACCAAAAGGGACGTCGATGAGCGAACTCATCCTGACACCCTACTGAGCCTGTCAGTGACAATATCCGTACAGTCCGGTCCGTTCGTCTAAGAGTATCGCATGGCGGGCCTAAGGGGTTGGTAAAAGTCAGACCCCCAAAAGCGGTACAAGTCGTGTCGGACTGTAGCCCAGAACACCCTGAGATACTACTGGAATACCTACCAGTAAATCTCCTGCCTCGGCCGAGGACTTTGTGTAATGGCTCTCCTAGACACAGCACGACCTCACCCCCAATACCGGGAGAGACGAACCCCTGTAGATCCGCTCACTGCCTCCATGTAGCTCGGGACTGTACCCAACTAAAACCTGTTTGCACGACTCCTTTGAGCCGTGGTAGGGTAGTAATCAAAGTACAGTGGGAACTCACACGAGACAAATGACGATCTCAGGTCGATGAACTAACCTGTACACATGTCACCAGGGAACTGCTATCTGACGTCAGATATAAGACCAACTAGCATGTTCCCGGCGAGTCCTGTCCGGTGTACTCATAACCCAACGAGCACCTGTATACATCTTAGGTGAACCAACTGACACCAGTGGCTTATGAGACTAGCCACCGCCCCTCGTCGGGGTCTCGACTGTATACACTAGTTTACTCTGGAGTATCGATGCCCTGTCTCGAAACTCCCACGACTAGGGACCTTTTAAGGATGTGCTTATAGACCCTAGCTCCCACGTATATGATCGCCATCATACTGCTGGTCGTCAAGCAAGAATCCTAAGGGCTCTATCAACGCGCAATAGTGACCTGTAAGGTCACCTAAAGCAGTACACGATGATAAAGATAAACTAGATAGCATACTATCATCTTGAGTAAGACTGTCCTACCGGTATAGGTCCTCCCTTAATCATTGCAATCACGTGCCTGTGATCAAATAATTGACTCTGAGGGCACTATCTCCAACACATAAGCCGCGTTCCACAAAACCAGGATTTTCTCTGGATGCTTCCTAAGGGGTCTGATTGACATAGCCATGTTCCACGAAACCAGGATTTTGCTCTGGATGCTTCCCACGGGGTCAGATTGATATAGCCATGATCTGCGAGAACCAGGCTCCGCTCTGGATGTTTCCCACGGGGTCAGGATTGACATAGGCCGTGTTCCATGAAACCAGGATTTTGCTCTGGATGCTTCCCACGGGGTCTGATTGACATAGCCGTGTTCTGTGAGGACCAGGCTCCGCTCTGGACATTTCCCACGGGGTCAGGATTGACATAGGATGCATTCCACGAAACCAGGATTTTGCTCTGGATGCTTCCTACGGGGTTGGATTGACATAGCCGTGTTCTGCGAGGACCAAGCTCCGCTCTGGACGTTTCCCACGGGGTCAGGATTGACATAGGCCGTGTTCCACGAAACCAGGAATTTGCTCTGGATGCTTCCCACGCGGTCGGTTTGACATAGCCGTGTTCTGCTAGGACCCGGCTCTGCTCTGGATGTTTCCCACAGGTCAGGATTGACATTGGCCGTGTTCCCCGTGACCAGGAATTTGCTCTGGATGCTTCCCACGGGATCGGTTTGACATAGCTGTTAGTATTTATGTCCTAGAGGCCATTACTGTATCATACTAGTATGTATATTACTTGATGGAAGCTTGGGATATTCACAGTTGTACAGACAATCTTGCTCAATATAGTAGTATGCTACTTGGTTTGTTTCTGCTTTAATGTGTACATGTGTGTTTATTTATTATATCACCTATACGCATTAGTAGAGCCCTTAGGATCTTTGCTTGATTACCGGCGTTGTGATGGCGATCACACTCGTGGGGGCTGGGTAATCTACAAGCACATCCTTATACACGTCCCTAGTCGTGGGAGTATCGAGATAGGGCATCGATACTCCAGAGTAGACTAGCGTATGCGCTTCTCATCCCAGCACGGGAGACGGTCTGTCCCACAGCCGTCAGTACGTCGTACTTGAGATAGTATGCGGGTGCTCGTTAGGTTACGAGTACACTGGACAGGACTCGTCGGGAACTGATGGTTGGTATTATACCTATCGTCAGTTATCAGTTCCCAGGTGACATGAGTACAGCTTAGTCCGCTGACTTGACACTGTCACTTCGCCTCGAGTGTGTTCCCACTGTTCTTTGATTACTACCCTACCACGGCTCTACTGAGTCGTGCAAACAGGTAGTAGTTGGGAGCGGTCCCGAAGCACTTGGAGGCAGTGACGGTTAGACAGGATTCGTCTCTCCCGGTATTGGGGGTTGACATCGCGCTGTGTCTAGGAGAGCCATTACACGAGTAGTCCCTGGCCAGGGCAAGCGAGATATACTGGTAGGTTTCCAGTGTTATCTCAGGGTGTTTTGGGCTTCACTCCGACACGACTTGTACCGCTATTAGGGGACTGACGTTTACCGCCCCCCTAGGCCCGCCATGCGATGTATCAGACGAACAGACCGGACTGTACGGAGATTGTCACATACAGACTCAGTAGGAGTTCGGATGGGTTTACCTCATCAGCCTTCTTATCGACATCTACCTGGGGACCGTTACGTACAGCTAGTGCCGCTTGCGGTCTGTGGTTAAACCCACTGCCAGCGTAGTGTCGAGTCTTTAGAGTCCCACACAGAGAGTTTCCCTGCACTGAGCGAAACGTGTAGAGGCCGTATGGTTTTACGGCAGGGCTGCGATCACTTACGTACACTTGTGTGCGTATGGTGTTCGGGCAGGCAGTACTAGTAGGCTTTGGTTTAAGCCGGATCCTAGTATTGCACGGATGGATTTGTTTTGTCTTCTGTGTATCCGCATTCTACGGAATACGGATGCAGGTGTGTATGCACAGTTTTTCGGAGTGATGAAGGTGGAGGTGCCTCATTAGGGTTTTGGCAGTTGGTTCGGCCAAAACCATTATGTGGCAGGCTCATTAGGGTTTTGACAGTTCGTTTGGTCAAAACCATTATGAGCCGCGAACATCATTTACTAATCCTATTAGTGATAATCTTATGATAGCTAATTGCATTGACCATTTGACCCCGTTGACCCCTCTTGACTTTATTGACCGGTTGACCGGGTTGACCATTGACTTTCAAGAGGTTTCCACACTCTTCTTTTCTTTTCCTTTTTCTTTTGGATTATGATAATGGTCATTTCAAAGTAGCCATCAACTTTATCTTGATGGAATTAGTAATGATGTTGTTTTGCATTATTTGCAACCATGGTTCTTTTCTTTTGGATCATAATATTATTCTCATTCTCTCTATTGAAATGAGAAGCTCCATGGTTGCAAGAAAATCTCCTTCTTCTTCCTCCTCTTGATTTCTCCTTTGATCTCATGTGTTGAGAGAAAAAGGTTTTCACTTGACAAACACATCCATACATCTCCTCTACACATCCTAGGGCTTCTAGATTAGCAATCTCCTTGCCCTAGTTACCTCGGCTTGAGGTGGAGCTCGGTGTACATCTCTCGGGTGGATCGTCTTCGACTCAAGGAGGCCGCGGAGGTGACCAAAGTCCGGATCAACCATTGAGCAAGCAAAGAGAAGAGCAACAAGAAGTGAAGAACAACAAAGAAGAAGAGCAACAAGAAGAGAAGGAGTTCAAGTTGAGGTATAACCCCTAACCGAGTAGATACATCTCATGTTAGGATGCTAGTTTATAGTTTAGCAAAGATCCGGCTTTTACGGTCCATGTTACAAAGCTTAGAAAAATTTTTGTTTTACCGTTTCCGCAACCCCGAAAGTACCGGAAGAGGTAACGTGGACCTAACAGTGGTATCAGAGCCTAACTAAACATAAACTAGCTTGGTAGCGAAGTGTATCGAAGTTCGAAATGGAAAAACCGATAAAACCAAGTTGCGAAAACCTGAGTTTCTGTTAAAATTTTTTCTGGTCAAAACAAAATTTGTCATGCACCTAAAATCATCTCAGGGTTTTCTAAAGATAACCACCAAAAACGAGCCAGAGATCTGACCAAGAGAGCGCGTTTCCGCGGCGCCAGCAAGCTATGCCGCCGCGGATCCGCGGCCGTCTTGTCTCCTCTCTGCCTCGATTTTGGTGCAGTGTATCTCTGTATTGGTTTTAGGATTTTTGAGATATATTATATGTGCCCAGATTTTCCAGAATAGAAATTTGTTTTTGGGGGCCTATAATTCCGTATTTTTTCCGAACTTCACTACACTTTGACTATGTTGGTTATATCTGTGATGTTCTTATGTATTGAACGTCGGCTAATCGCTATATGTCGATTAGTCGGGGTTATACATATCTGTGATCTGTGATTGTTGTTGATGGTTTGTGTATATGAACTCGTTGGATTGTCGCGGATGAATAGCCGGGGTGGATGTGAGATGAGAGTTTCTTTTTCTTTCATTCATGTAATAAATTTGTAAATTGATGTAATATTATTTGTTTGGCCGCACAACCGGGTCGGGGTTGTAGCCGTCATTGTATAATTCTTTTTACTGTTTTTGCTCCTAGGATAGACCCATGGAGGGGGTGCACAAACTACCGGGTATCTCGAAGTGCCGAGTGGCCTGCTCATGGCATTGAGGGAGGTTGCTTCGCTTCGGGTACTTGGCGGGTAGTTTGCCGCACCCGTAGGGGTCTTGGGTGGGGTATTGGCTATTCATCGCGACCGTGTAATCCGCTTTTCGTTGCAGGCTCGAACGAATCGCGGGTTCCTAGTATATCCAAAGTGTTCATCTGTGATCTGGATTGGTTTTCATTGCAGTATATATATATATATATATATATATATATAATAACTATTTAGGCGTTGCTTATGTTTTACAGCCGCGCTAGCCCAGCCCCCGCTCTGTCGTTAGTTAAGTAACCTAACGGGTGATGACGGGGCCCCGTGGCGAATGCGAATGGCATAAGCGTACGTCATATTTTGGTTGTTTTCTGCAATGGTAGGATTTAAATGACGGGACGCATTAAAAGAACTAATGCAAGAAAATAAACCTAAAATACGTTGTTGGAACAAGTTTTTCAAAAAGCTGTTATTACAAGGACGTTCATCTTTTTGTTTTGCATCGAGGTATTCGGTTATGAATGCCCAGCACCTCAGTCGACGAGGCAAGGGCCGAGATCCCCTCATCGGGAGTGACCCCTTAGACAAAAGGTTTGCGTCAGGGTAATAACTTCACCATAGTCGATTATTCTTGCTTTGCATCGAGGTATTCATCTTACGAATGCCCAGCACCTCACTCGACGAGGAAAGAGCCGAGATCCCTTCACAGGGAGTGACCTCTTTAGCAAAAGTTTTCGCCACTATATTTTCAAAAAGTGTACCGGGTTCCTTCAACGATATCAAGTTCATTACGTTAACGGGTTTTTCGCCAAAAACCCAGCCGTAGCCCTCCGTCGTTTCGGATAATTAATACTTAGTATTCGTGCTGCGTTTGTTGATTATTCGTCAAGACACAGTGAATGGTAGCTAAGTAATAATTCTCTGTTGCACTGATAGATGCGATTGGTTAGGACGGTCGCATGATTTTGTTGATTATTCGTCAAGGATCATGCGGGCGGGTCTAATGCAATCCTGGATAACGACGGGTTGAACTTGACTAGGACCTTTTGATTTGTTGATTATTCATCAAGGTCACTTGGGTCCTAGGGGCAAAAACCACATCGGGAGTTTCAAAAGTACTGAAACTTGCAGATTTAGCATACCTTCTGGAGTGTGGTGACTAGAGTGGATTCCATCTAGGTCATCACACAATGATGGTTGGATCCCGATCCCACTGATGAGTTGGATTACTCTCGGGAGATTATTTCACTTAACGATCAATGCTATAAACCTAGTAGGTGTCTAGAAAGGTGTTATCGGGGTTACGCCCCCAGGGAAAAGAGGTTCTTTAATTAAGGAACTTCGCGAAAGCGTTGGAAAACCTCCCTCGAAGTACCGAAACTAGTCTGGCTGAAAGGTTAAGCAAGTATTGTGACGTGAATTAAAACCCGGCTAGTTCTTCTTTTAAAAGGGTTTTAAGAAGAATTTGAGTAAACAGTGGGAGACATCCTGGTTAGATAAATTAATAAACCAATCTAATCTTGCAAGAGCATACGCTGAGTATTTCTTTTCTCTCTCTCCAGGCAGCAACCTTTTCACGCCCTAATCAAGATAATAAAATGTATCGCTTGACCGATCCGAATTCTTATTCGGGACTGGGGAAAGTTGGTTCAGCTTTAACTTGTGATAACAGTCATGAGTATGAGAATGGGAAAGAGGAAAGTATGGATTTCCAGAATACCCAGTTGAAGAAGAAGCATGGTTTTGCATCTACTTCAGGTGTTCTTGTAATTGAGAACTGTTTTACGGTCAGCCCTACCTCCTGGGTACTTGATACCGGATCAGGATCTCATATCTGTAATTTATTACAGGGACTGAGAAAAAGTAGGAAAGTTGCACCGGGTGATATGTCGCTCAGAGTAGCGAACGGAGCACAAGTTAATGCGGCAGCCGTCGGTGAATATCACCTAGTATTGCCAAATGGCAAGACTATGATTTTGAACGATTGCTACTATGTACCCTCCATGGTTTGCAACATCATATCAGTTTCTTTACTCGATAAAGATGGATATAACTTTGTTCTTGACAAGAATATCATGAACATTTACCTTCATAAGGTACTGGTTGCAGAGGGTACACTGTGTAATGGTATCTACGTTCTAAATCAGAATACAGTTCTCAATATACAAAACACACGCAAGAGGAAGAATTCAGATACGAATGAATCCTACTTGTGGCATTGTAGACTTGGTCATATCGGAGAGAAAAGACTGAGTAAGTTGCATAAAGATGGACTCTTGAATGCGTTCGAGTTTTTATCTTATGAAACTTGTCAGTCTTGTCTCAAAGGGAAGATGACCAAATCTCCGTTCACCGGACATGGAGAAAGAGCAAGAGAGCTCTTGGGACTCATACACAGTGATGTGTGTGGTCCGATGTCTATACATGCAAGGGGTGGGTTCTCGTACTTCATCACATTCACTGACGATCTCTCTAGGTTCGGATATGTGTATCTGATGAAACACAAATCTGAAGCTTTTGAGAAATTCAAGAAATTCAGAAAGGAAGTAGAGAACCAGATTGGCAAAAGTATCAAGATCCTCCGGTCTGATAGAGGAGGGGAGTACTTAAGCACGGAATTCCTAGATTACTTAAAAGAGAATGGTATTCTCTCTCAGCTTACTCCTCCTTATACACCACAGCACAACGGTGTTTCGGAACGGAGGAATCGTACCCTATTGGATATGGTTCGCTCCATGATGAGTAGTGCTGAGTTGCCTCTTTCATTCTGGGGACATGCGCTTCAGACAGCGGCATACCTTTTGAATCAAGTTCCGTCCAAATCAGTGCCTAAAACTCCGTATGAAATATGGAGCAGTAAGAAACCATGTCTTAAGTTTATTAAGATATGGGGTTGTCCGGCCTATGTGAAAACGCAGAAACCGGACAAGCTAGAGGCACGATCAGTTCTGTGTAAATTTGTGGGATATCCTAAAGACTCACTAGGATATCTGTTCTACCACACTGAGGAACAGAAGGTGTTTGTATCTCGCCACGCCACCTTCTTAGAAAGGGAGTTTCTTGCAAAAGAAACTAGTGGGAGTTCGGTAGAACTGGAAGAAATTCAGCGACCACAAAATGTAACTGAAAATTTGGAAGAACCGCTAGATTCAATAACCCCAGACGAACCTCAGCCACTCCGCAGATCTGGTAGGATTTCTCATCCGCCCGAGAGATACTACGGTTTTCTCATAGACGGGGATCGAGAGGATTGCATCTTGGAAGAAGATGACCCTACCAGTTTCAGGCAGGCCATTATCAGTAGGGACTCTGATAAGTGGCAGGAAGCAATGCAATCCGAAATGGAGTCCATGTACGCCAATAAAGTGTGGACCTTGGATATTGCTCCAGCTGGGGTAAAACCCGTTGGATGCAAATGGATCTACAAAAGGAAACTTGGTGTAGATGGGCAGGTGGAAACCTATAAAGCTAGACTCGTTGCAAAAGGTTTTCGTCAAAGACTTGGTTTGGACTATGATGAAACTTTTTCTCCGGTGGCTATGCTCAAATCCATTCGGATCCTACTTGCCATTGCTGCCTTCCATGACTATGAAATCTGGCAGATGGATGTTAAAACGGCTTTCCTAAACGGTTGTTTGGAAGAGTGCGTTTACATGGATCAACCAGAAGGTTTCGTAGACAGTGGGAGCAGCGGAAAGGTGTGCAAGTTGCTTAAATCCATTTATGGATTAAAGCAGGCATCGCGGAGCTGGAACATCTGTTTTGATGAGGCAATCAAGGAATTTGATTTCATCAAGAACGAAGATGAACCCTGTGTATATAAGAAGATTGTAGGACGAACTGTCGTATTCCTAGTCTTGTACGTGGATGACATTCTTTTGATAGGAAATGATGTTCCTATGCTACAATCGGTCAAGCTGTTTTTGTCACAAAGGTTCTCCATGAAGGACCTGGGTGATGCCTCGTACATTCTGGGGATCAAGATCTATAGAGATAGATCCAAGAGACTATTGGGACTTTCGCAGTCCAGGTACATAGAGACCGTACTAAAGAGATTTAGTATGGAGGGTTCCAAGCGCGGTAACATACCCGCATTGCACGGAATTACCCTCTCCAAGAAGATATCTCCTAAGACTGACGAGGAGAGGGTTCGCATGAGCACTATACCCTACGCTTCGGCGGTAGGATCTATAATGTATGTGATGCTATGTACAAGACCAGATGTAGCTTACGCGTTGAGCACGGTAAGCCGGTATCAGTCAGACCCAGGGGAGGACCACTGGACAGCAGTGAAGAACATTTTCAAGTACCTGAGAAGGACTAAGGAGATGTTCCCGGTTTACGGTAATGGGGACCTCAGGGTCGAGTCTTTTACCGATTCAAGCTTCCAGAGTGACAAAGATGACAGCAAGTCTGTCTCGGGTTTTGTGTTTACCCTCAACGGAGGGGCGGTATGTTGGAGGAGTTCCAAGCAGGATACCGTCGCAGACTCGACGATGGAGGCTGAATACATTGCTGCAAGCGATGCCGCAAAAGAGGCGGTCTGGATTAAGAAGTTCATTAGTGAACTTCAGGTGGTTCCGTCCATTGTTGACCCAATACCTTTGTATTGCGATAACAATGGGGCTATAGCTTTAGCGAAGGAACCAAGGTCCCATCAGAAATCCAGGCACATCTTAAGGCGGTATCACCTGATCAGGGAGATCATTGATCGACAGGAGATCGAGGTGCGGAGAGTGGACACAAAGGACAACACTGCGGACCCATTCACGAAGGCTTTACCCCAGACTCAGTTCGAGCGGCTGATCGAGATGATAGGTCTTCGATACGCCAGTACATGGCCTTAGTGCAAGTGGGAGATTGTTAGTGTATATGCCCTAGAGGCCATTACTGTATCATACTAGTATGTATATTACTTGATGGAAGCTTGGGATATTCACAGTTGTACAGACAATCTTGCTCAATATAGTAGTATGCTACTTGGTTTGTCTCTGCTTTAATGTGTACATGTGTGTTTATTTATTATATCACCTATACGCATTAGTAGAGCCCTTAGGATCTTTGCTTGATTACCGGCGTTGTGATGGCGATCACACTCGTGGGGGCTGGGTAATCTACAAGCACATCCTTATACACGTCCCTAGTCGTGGGAGTATCGAGATAGGGCATCGATACTCCAGAGTAGACTAGCGTATGCGCTTCTCATCCCAGCACGGGAGACGGTCTGTCCCACAGCCGTCAGTACGTCGTACTTGAGATAGTATGCGGGTGCTCGTTAGGTTACGAGTACACTGGACAGGACTCGTCGGGAACTGATGGTTGGTATTATACCTATCGTCAGTTATCAGTTCCCAGGTGACATGAGTACAGCTTAGTCCGCTGACTTGACACTGTCACTTCGCCTCGAGTGTGTTCCCACTGTTCTTTGATTACTACCCTACCACGGCTCTACTGAGTCGTGCAAACAGGTAGTAGTTGGGAGCGGTCCCGAAGCACTTGGAGGCAGTGACGGTTAGACAGGATTCGTCTCTCCCGGTATTGGGGGTTGACATCGCGCTGTGTCTAGGAGAGCCATTACACGAGTAGTCCCTGGCCAGGGCAAGCGAGATATACTGGTAGGTTTCCAGTGTTATCTCAGGGTGTTTTGGGCTTCACTCCGACACGACTTGTACCGCTATTAGGGGACTGACGTTTACCGCCCCCCTAGGCCCGCCATGCGATGTATCAGACGAACAGACCGGACTGTACGGAGATTGTCACATACAGACTCAGTAGGAGTTCGGATGGGTTTACCTCATCGGCCTTCTTATCGACATCTACCTGGGGACCGTTACGTACAGCTAGTGCCGCTTGCGGTCTGTGGTTAAACCCACTGCCAGCGTAGTGTCGAGTCTTTAGAGTCCCACACAGAGAGTTTCCCTGTACTGAGCGAAACGTGTAGAGGCCGTATGGTTTTACGGCAGGGCTGCGATCACTTACGTACACTTGTGTGCGTATGGTGTTCGGGCAGGCAGTACTAGTAGGCTTTGGTTTAAGCCGGATCCTAGTATTGCACGGATGGATTTGTTTTGTCTTCTGTGTATCCGTATTCTACGGAATACGGATGCAGGTGTGTATGCACAGTTTTTCGGAGTGATGAAGGAGGAGGTGCCTCATTAGGGTTTTGGCAGTTGGTTCGGCCAAAACCATTATGTGGCAGGCTCATTAGGGTTTTGACAGTTCGTTTGGTCAAAACCATTATGAGCCGCGAACATCATTTACTAATCCTATTAGTGATAATCTTATGATGGCTAATTGCATTGACCATTTGACCCCGTTGACCCCTCTTGACTTTGTTGACCGGTTGACCGGGTTGACCATTGACTTTCAAGAGGTTTCCACACTCTTCTTTTCTTTTCCTTTTTCTTTTGGATTATGATAATGGTCATTTCAAAGTAGCCATCAACTTTATCTTGATGGAATTAGTAATGATGTTGTTTTGCATTATTTGCAACCATGGTTCTTTTCTTTTGGATCATAATATTATTCTCATTCTCTCTCTTGAAATGAGAAGCTCCATGGTTGCAAGAAAATCTCCTTCTTCTTCCTCCTCTTGATTTCTCCTTTGATCTCATGTGTTGAGAGAAAAAGGTTTTCACTTGACAAACACATCCATACATCTCCTCTACACATCCTAGGGCTTCTAGATTAGCAATCTCCTTGCCCTAGTTACCTCGGCTTGAGGTGGAGCTCGGTGTACATCTCTCGGGTGGATCGTCTTCGACTCAAGGAGGCCGCGGAGGTGACCAAAGTCCGGATCAACCATTGAGCAAGCAAAGAGAAGAGCAACAAGAAGTGAAGAACAACAAAGAAGAAGAGCAACAAGAAGAGAAGGAGTTCAAGTTGAGGTATAACCCCTAACCGAGTAGATACATCTCATGTTAGGATGCTAGTTTATAGTTTAGCAAAGATCCGGCTTTTACGGTCCATGTTACAAAGCTTAGAAAAATTTTTGTTTTACCGTTTCCGCAACCCCGAAAGTACCGGGAGAGGTAACGTGGACCTAACTATAGCTGTGTTCTGCGTGGACCAGGCTCCGCTCTGGACATTTCCCACGGGGTCACGATTGACATAGGCCGTGCTCCACGTGACCAGGATTTGCTCTGGATGCTTCCCAAGGGGTCGGTTTTACATAGCCGTGTTCTGCGAGGACCAGGATCGGCTCTGGACGTTTCCCACGGGGTCAGGATTGACATAGGCCGTGTTCCACGAAACCAGGATTTGCTCTGGATGCTTCCCACGGGGTCTGATTGGCATAGCCGTGTTCTGCGAGGACCAGGATCCGCTCTGGACATTTCCCACGGGGTCAGGATTGACATAGGCTGTGTTCCACGAAACCAGGAAGGGTTGACTTTGTCCGCATTTCACGGAGTCGGGGTTTGACTCTCGGTCATCTGTGCACCGCCGAGTCATGGAACTGGGAATTGTCACGGTTCCGCTTTGCTTGATGTTGCGTCTGTTGTAATGAGACGAATGTTGAGATGATCTCCAGGCTGTCTGTGAACAGTCAAGACTTGGCTCTCTTTTGGATGGAGCCTGGGGAGGGAAGGTGTGATTCCCTCCTTATTTGCGCCCCTGGATTGTATACAGGGATTGATACGATATCACCTGTAGGGCAAAAGGTTTCATTTTATATATTTTTCTTTCCGCGATGCTCTATCATTTTAGCTTTTTATATCGCGAAAGTCGCGATTGCCCAATCATTTCGGCTATTTTTCGCAGTGCCCAATCATTTCGGCTATTTGTTTTATTTTTACTCGCTGCTTTTTATTGCGAGTTGCCCAATCATTTCGGCTATTTTGCATGCATACACTTTTACTTGCTGATTTTGTCGCAAGTTGCCCCATCATTTCGGCTATTTCGTATGCATGTGTGGCTCGCTGGCTTTTCACTGCGAATTTGGAATTTGATACCGATTTAGGCATCAGCACCGCTACAACTGGGATATTGCCAGGAGCGAATCATCATTTGCCTATGTCGATGTTGAACAAAGGTGGCTTAGCAAACAGGGTTAGGATCCTGTCGACTAAGGCTTTTAACTTTACGAGCCGTAAGGGTCTTATAAAGGTATTTCTCTCTGCGAGTCGTGAGGGTCTCGTAGGTGCGTTTTCTTCTTAAGAATCATGAGGATTCCTAAGTGTATGGTCTCTTATAAGTAGTAAGAATCTTACAAGAGTGCTTTCTCCTTATAAGTCGAGAGGACTTACAAGGGCTGTTCACTGTGTAAACATATCCCTAGTCCCGGATGGGACTTTGTTTGGGAAATGTTGATTCGCGCCCGTGGATTGTATACAAGGGTCAATACTGAACCGCTTGTAGGGCAGTATTGGAGGTTGTGATGGCTGCTTAAGAACAGGTTCAGATCCATGTAGCTTAAGGCTTTTAAATCCTATGAGCCGTGAGGGTCTCATAGAAGGGTTCTCCTGCGAGTCGTGAGGATCTCGCAAGTGTAATTTCTCCTTAGGAATCGTGGGGATCCCTAAGTGTGTTGCTCCCTTATGAGTCGTAAGGATCTCAGGCAGGTGGTTTCTCTTCACAAGGTCGAGAGGACCTTGCAAGTGTCTTTTAATGAGGTTGCGCCCTTTCGGGTTTTCATAAAAACTCGCCAGAAGCCCTGCTGTTTTTACTCACGGAGCCCTTTCGAGTTTTCAGCCGTGCCCATTTTGCTTATGGACATACCGTTTTTATTTTTTTTTGTGTCAGCCTTGGGATGCTGCAGTCCGCAGTAGTTTATCGACATTTCAGTCAATAGCCAGTTTTAGGACATAGTGGTCCATCGTTAGTTTAAGGACGTTTCGGTTCGTCGCCAGTTTTAGGACATAGTGGTCCATCATTAGTTTAATGACGTTTCGGTCCATAACCGGCTACTACTTATAGAGTTTGGTCTTAGGAAGATAGCGAGCGGACATAGGCGTCGTCATCTATTGTTGACCTAGGCCGTGACTCGTCAGGCGTAGTATTTTTTTAGGAAGCGACCGTTTATTGGCCTGAAAGGTCTTTCACCATGCATGTCCATGGTAAATATGCTCCACCCTGGTAGACTTTGTCTATGATATACGGGCCTTCATAGTTCGGCTCAAATTTCCCCCGCTTGGCGCGATTGGGGATCATAGGTCTTTTAACCACTAGCATGAGTTTGCCTTGACGGAATGTTCTCGGCCTAGTCAACCTTTCATATGAGCGCGTCATCTTTGCTTTATAAGCCTCCAGACTCTGTTGCGCCACGAGCCGGTTCTCATCAATGGCATCATGCTCCTCAAGCTGAAGGTGAGCATTCTCTTCATCTGTTAGCTCATAATGAACCACCACTCGTAGAGAGGGCAACTCTATCTCGAGGGGGAGTACCGCTTCTGTGCCGAATACCAATGCATATGGCGTTGTGTTTGTGGCTGTTTTGAACGTAGTTCGATACACCCAAAGAGCTTCATGCCGTCTCTCATGCCAGTCCTACTTATTTCGAGACACCGTCTTTTTCACGATCTTCATCAAGGTCTTGTTGAAAGCCTCAGCTAGACCGTTAGCTCGGGGATTATAAACTGAAGAGTATCTCCAGTCTATGTTATGCTGTTGTGCAAAGCGGCTGATCTTGTGGCTTCTATAGGCTGGCCCGTTATCGGAGATAATCCGCCGCAGAGTGCCATGACGTGTGTCTTGAAGAAATGGAGGATATTCAGCGTCTTAACTTCCCTTAGCGGTACTGCTTCTGCCCATTTGGAGAAATAATCAGTTGTCGCCAAAATAAACCGATGTCCTCTGGATGATGCCGGTTCGATAGGGCCGATTATGTCGGTTCCCCACATTTCGAATGGCCAGCTAGCTACCGTTGGATGTAGTGGTGTCATACCCCGCTTCCCGGTATACGGCGAAGGAGACACGACGAGGTCCGCTACATATGTACTCAGAAGTACATACGCTAAGCGTATCTAAGTAATATAAAAGTAAATCACAAGAGACAAAAGATATAGAAATAACAGCAACTTTATTAATAACAATCTTTTGTACGATGCATGAAAAGTAAATACAACTGAAATGAAAAGCGATGCCTAAACAGTGGCATAACAGGAAATGAAAATACTGAATAGAACAAGGTACAATATCTAGAGCTCGGGGTCTTCGTGAAACTGCTCCAAGTCTTCACCGGTGGGCTCAGTCTCAGCTCGGTCCAAAACACCTGACGACATTCAAAGAAGAAAGAAATAGAATGTCGTCAGCGAACAGGTCGCTCGGTAAGTCCCAAAGAATAAGGAAGAATTATAAAGACAGAATAAGAGTATTTTCTAAAGTATTATGTTGTAGAAAATTATGGAATATTGTGTTAACGCTGTTGTTTGTAGCTTGGTATAGAAGGATGCCAGTGTATACGAGAGGGGTCTCTATACGCTAGAGACCAGGGCAAACGGAAAGTACAAGGAACCGTTAAGCCACGGTACAACAGGAACGGAATATGGTTAGGTGTCTTAATCTGACCATCTCGTGCCACCTTTAACACCTTCCGTACCAATCTACCCCTTAAACCCCGTAGTGTTTTGATAGTATTGTTGTATTATATTGTGTAAGTTGGATGACCGACCAAAACCATGATATCAGTAAACATGTTGTAACTGCATAATCAGGTGAATGGAATAACGGAATAATGGATATATATCCATGGTTTGGTTCAGTCAAGTTGTATAGATTATTAACTGGATTCTGGGATTCATGTATTCATATTGAGTTGGAAAATTAAAGAATATATATTGACTTGAATCATATTCAAGTCAGAAATAATCAGACTCAAAACCCGAGTCAGACTAATGTAATTTGAAGTTCTATAATTATTAGGGTCTTTATTGTAAATTATAAAACTTGAGGGGTTTTATGTAAAAAGTATTTTTGTATAGTTTTCAAGATACACCTCAAGTATTTATTATTCGTCTTTATGGTTATAATGAGTGTGATTTTATTTTGTCTTATCTCTAGTGAATATATCCTAATAAAGGTATTAATTTATAATATTGATTTATTTGAAATTCATGGTATTTTAATGTAACTTTTACTCTTGTAATTTTTAGAAAAATGTGGAAACTTTATCTTATAATAAAGTAGGTGTTTAAATGATAAATATATATATGTTTATACAAGAATAATTTTTAATAAATATTTTAGTTTCCAAAATCTCATTTTTCATAAATGTCGTATTCTAAACCTTTCGAGACCGAATGCTCCTTGCGAAGGTCTGAATCTCCCACTACTAAGCCCGAGGGTGCACGATACACCGTACAATCTCTAACGAGTTCCCCAAATGTGGGTTGTAGTGGCGCTTTGGAAACATTTAATAAATACTAATCATTTAGAAAACGGTTTTATAAAATAAGGTATTTATTTGTAAAAGGGTGTAAATTTCCGTATTTTAGATTCTAGCGTTTCCTAAGCCAACTAGCCTATTTCTAAATGGTCTAAACGACACGTCATTAGAAGCCTCAAATCGCCTCTTTACCGCCAATTGTGGCCAGGTAAGTACAAGTGAGGAAGGAGGGATCCGCTCACGAATCGTGAGACGGGCCTTTTAAAGTTACCTAAGCTCACTTGCCTAGCCTAGACACCACAAAGTCAGGTTTAGATAAACGATCGATGTCCATGACATATCGTATTTTCCTATTAAAAGATTTTGTTTTAAAATTGTATACAACTTAGAACTTTTAGAAAAGGTTTATAAAGAAAATGGTATTTTAATGTAAAGTCTTGTATTATCGTATTCTAAGTTTTGATGATATCAATTAGGGTTGTATTTACGTGTGTGTGGAGGTAGGTCATTACCTCGTGATCTATTTTAAGGTATAGCAAAGTTTAGGGGTTAAATGTGAAAACTAAAGATTATTGTATTTAAGTGCGAAAATACGGTATTTTGCAAAAATTATCATTTCATGTGAGAAACTTTATCCAAATTGATTTTTAAGTTATTAGTAGTCAACATGAATATGTTTAAGTATTATGGAATTAGTGACAAGTGAGTTTTGACAGAAAAACCGAATCGGAAATCGGTTTGTTCCGATTTTCGTCGGGTTTGAAAAATCGTATTTTAATGGAAGTAAGAAAGGTGGAAAAAGAGGGACTTACGGGTTTGGACAAGCTAGAGAGTGCTAGGAAGGTAGTGGATTTGTCGGTGGGTCGAAACGTCGTGAAGAGTCCTAGTATGATCGCCGGGATTCGCCGTCGATTTCGGCAGCGCTTCGCCTTTCGCTCGTTTTCTAACGTACCGAGTTCTCTTGAAATTTTTAGAGAGTGGTCTTAGGAATGTAGGGTGAGAGGGTAGAGGGTATGGGGGTTTATATAGGGTTAGGCTAGGGTTAGGGTTTTAATTAAAAAAATATATAAAATTATATAAAAATTCATTAAAACTCATTAAACATAGGATTAAAAGGGATTTATTGGCCAAATGATAACCGATCCAAGCATTTAAAGTATGCAGGAGGGTGGACCAGGTCAAGACCCAACTTTTCTCTGTTGGTGACTCGGCCGTTCGGCCAAGTCCGGCCGGCGGCGCCGAGTCGGGCCGAGTCGGGGTTCCATTGGCCGGGGATTCTTTGGGGGTACAATTTGGTATATTTACTTTTTGTTGTCCAGTACATATTTTGGGAGTTATGGCGTTTTTACCGTTGACTTCCAAAAAAAAATTAAAACAAAATAAATACAAAAATAATGTGGGGCATGGGATTTGAACTCCGGTGGCTTGGTTCAGCAGTGCAAGGTATTACCAATGAGCTACAAGCTCCTTCATGTAATTATTGTGGGAAAATAACTACTTAAAGTGGTAACAGCAACACTAAATACCCTAAGTATTACTTTAATTTTAAAATAATTTTATGTACACTAAAAATGGAGTTATTTAAAAACAAAATAATTACTTATATATATATTGTGCTCAGGTTAAAATACTCTTTTATGGATTTTTAAAAAATTTTAAAAAATTTGTATAGAAAAGTGTATAGGAACAAAAACCAAAAAAGCAGTACTTAAAATCGGGTTGTTACATTCTACCCTTCTTAAAAAATTTCGTCCTCGAAATTTGAAAAAGGAAAGTGTAACAGTTTTAAGAAAAGTTTGAAGACTGGAGAATAGATAGTGTATGAAAAATGTGTGAAGGAATGAAAAGATGCGAAGGTTTCGGTAAGATTGTAAAAGAGATGAGGGAATTTTGTGTTAGGATAGATTCAAAGTATATGATTTAAGGAATATGAAATGATGGGGTTCAAGGAACATGATTGTAAAGAATGTTTTAGTTACTGGTTCTTATGTTTTATATTACTTAGGATTCCATACAGCTCGGACCTGCATGGGCCACCAACAAAACCTGTCACGCCCCGCTTCCCGGTGTACGGCGAAGGAGACGCGACGGGGTCCGCTACATATGTACTCAGAAGTACATACGCTAAGCGTATCTAAGCAATATAAAAGTAAATCACAAGAGACAAAAGATATAGAAATAACAGCAACTTTATTAATAACATTCTTTTGTACAATGCATGAAAAGTAAATACAACTGAAATGAAAAGCGATGCCTAAACAGTGGCATAACAGGAAATGAAAATACTAAATAGAACAAGGTACAATATCTAGAGCTCGGGGTCTTCGTGAAACTGCTCCAAGTCTTCACCGGTGGGCTCAATCTTAGCTGGGTCCAAAGCACCTGACGACATTCAAAGAAAAAAGAAATAGAATGTCGTCAGCGAACAGGTCGCTCGGTAAGTCCCAAAGAATAAGGAAGAATTAGAAAGACAGAATAAGAGTATTTTCTAAAGTATTATGTTGTAGAAAATTATGGAATATTGTGTTAACGCTGTTGTTTGTAGCTTGGTACAGAAGGATGCCAGTGTATACGAGTGGGGTCTCTATATGCTAGAGATTAGGGCAAACGGAAAGTACAAGGAACCGTTAAGCTACGGTACAACAGCAACGGAATATGGTTAGGTGTCTTAATCTGACCATCTCGTGCCACCTTTAACACCTTCCGTACCAATCTACCCCTTAAACCCCGTAATGTTTTGATAGTATTGTTGTATTGTATTGTGTAAGTTGGATGATCGACCAAAACCATGATATCAGTAAACATGTTGTAACTGCATAATCAGGTGAATGGAATAACAGAATAATGGATGTATATCCATGGTTTGGTTCAGTCAAGTTGTATAGATTATTAACTGGATTCTGGGATTCATGTATTCATATTGAGTTGGAAAATTAAAGAATATATATTGACTTGAATCATATTCAAGTCAGAAATAATCAGACTCAAAACCCGAGTCAGACTAATGTAATTTGAAGTTCTATAATTGTTAGGGTCTTTATTGTAAATTATAAAACTTGAGGAGTTTTATGTAAAAAGTACTTTTGTATAGTTTTCAAGATACACCTCAAGTATTTATTATTCGTCTTTATGGTTATAATGAGTGTGATTTTATTTTGTCTTATCTCTAGTGAATATATCCTAATAAAGGTATTAATTTGTAATATTGATTTATTTGAAATTCATGGTATTTTAATGTAACTTTTACTCTTGTAATTTTTAGAAAAAGGTGGAAACTTTAGCTTATAATAAAGTGGGTGTTTAAATGATAAATATATATATGTTTATATAAGAATAATTTTTAATCAATATTTTATTTTCCAAAATCTCATTTTTCATAAATGTCGTATTCTAAACCTTTCGAGACCGAATGCTCCTTGCGGAGGTCTGAATATCGCACTACTAAGCCCGAGGGTGCACCATAAACCGTATAATTTCTAACGAGTTCCCCAAATGTGGGTTGTAGTGGCGCTTTGCAAATATTTAATAAATACTAATCATTTAGAAGACGGTTTTATAAAATAAGATATTTATTTGTAAAAGGGTGTAAATTTCCTTATTTTAGATTCTAGCATTTCCTAAGCCAACTAGCCTATTTCTAAATGGTCTAAACGACACGTCATTAGAAGTCTCAAATCGCCTCTTCACCGCCAGTTGTGGCCAGGTAAGTACAAATGAGGAAGGAGGGATCCGCTCATGAATCGTGAGACGGGCCTTTTAAAGTTACCTAAGCTCACTTGCCTAGCCTAGACACGACAAAGTCAGGTTTAGATAAACGATCGATGTCCATGACATATCCTATTTTCCTATTAAAAGATTTTGTTTTAAAATTGTATACAACTTAGAACTTTCAGAAAAGGTTTATAAAGAAAATGGTATTTTAATGTAAAGTCTTGTATTATCGTATTCTAAGTTTTGATGATATCAATTAGGGTTGTATTTGCGTGTGTGTGGAGGTAGGTCATTGCCTCGTGATCTATTTTAAGATATAGCAAAGTTTAGGGGTTAAATGTGAAAACTAAACATTATGGTATTTAAGTGCGAAAATACGGTATTTTGCAAAAGTTATCATTTCATGTGAGAAACTTTATCCAAATTGATTTTTAAGTGATTAGTAGTCAACATGAATATGTTTAAGCATTATGGAATTAGTGACAAGTGAGTTTTGACAGAAAAACCGAATCGGAAATCGGTTTGTTTCGATTTCCGTCGAGTTTGAAAAATCGTATTTTAATGGAAGTAAGAAAGGTGGAAAAAGAGGGACTTACGGGTTTGGACAAGCTAGAGAGTGCTAGGAAGGTAGTGGGTTTGTTGGTGTGTCGAAACGTCGTGAAGAGTCCTAGTACGATCGCCGGGATTCGCCGTCGATTTCGGCAGCGCTTTGCCTTTCGCTCGTTTTCTAACGTACCGAGTTCTCTTGAAATTTTAGAGAGTGGACTTAGGAATGTAGGGTGAGAGGGTAGAGGGTATGGGGGTTTATATAGGGTGAGGCTAGGGTTAGGGTTTTAATTAAAAAAATATATAAAAATATATAAAAATTCATTAAAACTCATTAAACATAGGATTAAAAGGGATTTATTGGCCAAATGATAACCGATCCAAGCATTTAGAGTATGCAGGAGGGTGGACCAGGTCAAGACCCAACTTTTCTCTGTTGGTGACTCGGCCGTCCGGCCAAGTCCGGCCGGCGGCGCAGTACCGGGTCGGCCGAGTCGCCGGCCGGCGGCGCCGAGTCGGAGGTCCATTGGCCGGCGATTCTTCGGGGGTACAATTTAGTATATTTACTTTTTGTTGTCCAGTACATATTTTGGGAGTTATGGCCTTTTTACCGTTGACTTTCAAAAAAAATTAAAACAAAATAAATACAAAAATAATGTGGGGCATGGGATTTGAACTCCGGTGGCTTGGTTCAGAGGTGCAAGGTATTACCAATGAGCTACAAGCTCCTTCATGTAATTATTGTGGGAAAATAACTACTTAAAGTGGTAACAGCAACACTAAATACCCCAAGTATTACTTTAATTTTAAAACAATTTTATGTACACTAAAAATGGAGTTATTTAAAAACAAAATAATTACTTATATATATATTGTGCTTATGTTAAAATACTTCTTTTATGGATTTTTAAAAATTTTTAAAAAATTTGTATAGAAAAGTGTATAGGAACAAAAACCAAAAAAGCAGTACTTAAAATCGGGTTCTTACAAGTGGATTCGGATGCTGATGGATAAAATCCCCGTGAACCTGGCACGAGTGGCACTGCTTCGCGTATTCGAGGCAGTCCTGGATCATCGTGGGCCAATATTAGCCCATCCTTTTGATCTTTAGTTTCATCTTCGGCCCGGCTTGGTGAGAGCCGCAGAGTCCGACGTGAGTTTCTTAGACGACTTTCCTTGCCTCTTCAGGTCCCAGTCATCTCAGCCACAGAGAATCAAATGATCTCTTATACAGAGTATCATTGACGAAGGCAAAAGATAGAGCTCGTTTCATGAGCCGATGTCTCGAGGATGCATCTTCAAGTGCTCGATGGGATTTGAAGTAGTCTATAAAGACTTCTCACCAATCCTTAGCCTTTTCCTGGTCTTTTATTTGTAGGGCCGTTTGCTCGGTCGCTCCCTTTTCTTCGGACGACTCCGGAGATATTTCTTCCGGTGCAAGAACCCGACGACTTTGCACAACGATTCTCACGTCATCGAGGTTTTCGTCAGCCAGTTCTTTAACGAGCTTGGATAATGCATCCGCCTTACTATTTTCCGCACGCGGTATACTTTCCAGGGCATAGGCAGGGATTTGAGTCAGCAGTTGCTGTACTCTCTCGCTGTACTTTACTAACTCAGGCTTGCACATCTGATAGTCGCCATTTACTTGACTAATGATCAGTTGGGAGTCTCCGTATATGAGGAGGTTTTCGATTTCCATGTTTATAGCGATCTCAAGACCTGCTATCAAAGTTTCGTATTCGGCTTCATTGTTCGTCCTTGGCTCTGTTAAGGAGAAGGAAAAGCGCATTATCCCTCATTATGGAGTCACGAAGATGAGGCCCACCCCAGATTTGATTATGGGGGTGCTTTGTTTACGCTTCTTCATGGAAGATGCTCCGTCGAAATAATGTTCCGACCGGGTATCATTCTCTTTTCTCTCACCGTCGATCGTGTCAAACGCGTGCTCATCGGGCAACTCACAGTTCAAAGGAGGATCGGCGGGTATCGGATGCTCAGCGAGGAAGTCGGCGATGGCCTGGCTTTTCACTGCCTTGAGGGGACGATAAGTTATCGAGAACTCCATCAAGAGTAGGGCCCATTTAGCGAGTCATCCTGTTAATATGGCCTTCGACAGCAAATACTTGAGAGGATCCACCTTCGATATGAGATGGACCACATGTGCCAACGCGTAGTGTCTGAGCTTCGTTATCGCGAAGATCAAGAAGTGTTTTTCAATGGCGGAGTAATTGTTTTCTGCCTCCAGGAGAACTCGACTCAAATAGTAGAGGGCTTTCTCCTTCCCTTAGTCGTTCTCTTGTGCCCACAATGTGCCTAGAGAACCTTCGAGGGCTGTTGTATACAGGACGAGAGGTTTTCCCTTGACGGGAGCGGCCAGTACTGGCAGATTCTGCAAGTATTGCTTGATTTCGTCCAGTGCGCTCTGGCCTTTGCGATCCCAGACGAAAGGGGTCCCTTTCTTCATTAGGTGACTGTAGGAACGACATTTGCCAGAAAGATTAGCTATGAATCGTCGGATATATGTGAGCTTTCCTTGGAGAGACCGCAGCTGCTTGAGTGTTCTTGGCGGAGGCATTTCCATGATCGCCTTAATCTTCGACGGGTCTATCTCGATACCTCGGTGTCGGACAACGAATCCCAGGAACTTGCTCGAGGAAACTCCGAACGTGCATTTGAGAGTGTTCATCTTCAAGTTGTATTTTCGAAGGCGCTGAAACACGATCTTCAGATGCTCTAAATGTTCCTCGTATGATTTGCTTTTAATTACGAGGTCGTCGATATAGCATTCGACGATTTAATGTATGAGGTCATCGAAGATCTTCGTTATGGCTCTCTGATAGGTGGCACCGGCGTTCTTTAGACCAAAGGGCATCACCTTGTAGCAAAATATGCCCAAAGGGGTTCGGAAAGCGGTATGCTTTTGGTCTTCGGGATGAATTTTTATCTGATTGTATCCTGATGAGCCGTCCATGAAGGAGAAAACTTTGTGAGTGGACGTATTATCTATCATCAGCTCAGTGACTGGTACTGGGAAGTCGTCCTTCAGGCAGGCTTTATTGAGATCCCGAAAGTCCACACATATGCGCACTATCCTATTTTTCTTCATCACTGGGACGATGTTGGCGATCCAGTCAAGATACTGAACTTCTTGGATGAAGCCGGAGTCGATTAGCTTCTTGACCTCGGCGTTGATGCTTATCTCAAGCTCGGGCTGCATTTTTCTCGGTGCTTGTTTGATCGGCTTGACGTCCGGGGATATTGCCAATTTGTGTACAGCAATCTCTGGATCTAGTCCTGGCATCTCGAAATAGTTCCATGCGAAGCAATCTTTATGCTGCATGAGCACGTCCTTTAGTGTAGCCACCTTTTCTTCAGACAACAGCTCACCGACGAACGTCGGCCGCGGGTCACATGTCGTCCCTAAGTTAATTTTCTTGAGGTTATCTGCAGTAGTATGTATCCCGTCTTCCAGCTTTTTGGCGCCGGTGGAAACTCTGAGATCACTTCGTCATCATCCTTGTTCTCGAAGGACCAGGAGAGGTCATCCATGTTCTCGGGCACTCAAGCTTTATTGGGCCTCTCTTTTTTGTGAAAAGCCACTTTGGTTTTGGGAAGAACCGTTGTATCAGGATCTGTCTTGGGGTGAGCCCTCTTCACCTGCTTCTGTTAGTGATATGTATGCCCTAGAGGCCATTACTGTACATATAATATATATTGTAGTGGATGGTTGGACATATATAGGGAGGACTTTCTTACTCAACATGATAGTATGCTATCTGGTTGCTCTTTATCTTAACATGTACTCTGATTGTCTCTATGTTACATGTTGATAAAGCCCTTAGGATGAGTACTTGACTACCAGGACTATGATGCAGATCATACTAGTGGGGACAATGTAGTCACTAAGTACATCCTTCAAATGTTCCTAGCCGTGGGAGTACCGAGACAGGGCATCGATACTCCAGAGTAGACTAGCGTATGCGCTTCTTTACCCATATGATGGGCGATGGATGATCCCATATCTATTGGTGTTTGACATCAGAGAAGGTATATGGGTGCTCAGTGGAGATTGGGTACACTGGACGGACTCACCGAGAACTCCCAGATGGTATTATACCTCATGTCAGATGGCAGTTCTCTGGTGACACTGGTACAGATTAGTCTGTAAACCCGAGATCGTCATAGAGTCTTGTGTGATTCCCACTGTGCTTTGATTTCCATCATACTACGTCCGAGAGGGCATGAAAAACGGTGGCTTTAGGGTACAGTCCCGAATCACATGGAGGCAATGAGCGATAGGAGGGGTTTCGTCTCTCCCGGGATAGGGAGTTGGTGTTGCGCTGTGTTCGATTGGCTATAACTAGAAATCCCTGGTTAGGGTTGCTGAGATTTACTGGTAAGTGTTATCAGTAGTTTCTCGAACTGTTATGGACCTCATATCGACACGACTTATCAAGCTACTGGGGTCTGACGTTTAATACCCCTAAGCGAGATATGCGACATATCAGACGAAGAGACCGGACTGTACGGGAGTGTTACTGGTTGGATTCACAGGAGAATGTACATGCTTGCTTGTTGATCTTCTGATCGCTCAATACCTTGGTGGCTGTTACGTTTAGCTAACCGCTTTCAGCTTGTGAGTGTTTGATATGATCAGCACCTACTGCCGGCGTATTGACGAGTCTTTAGAGTCGTACACAGAGGTTTCCTGGCTCAAGCGAAATGGAGTAGGAGCACATATGTGATATGTGCGGGACCGAGATTAATGCGAGTATGTGATACCGCATTCCATTCTCGCGATGTGTGACATGATTGGTTATATGTGATATAGCCGAGTTATCGGATCAAGCGTTGATTCGATAAGTTGTTGCATTTGATATTAGTCGGTTATATGTGATATGGCCGGATTATTAAATCAAGAGTTGATTTGATAATTTAATGTATAATAATATATTTGATATATTATATTACATTAACTAATATTTAGCTCACTAATGATTTCTTTTCTCACTTGATGTGCACATTGTATATATGTGATATGTATATTTGTGTACATGTATTGTGTCATGTTTGATGATACATACAAGATGGGTGTATGAGATTAATGCCATGCTAGGGTTAAGTTAGGGTTTCTATTTATGTTAAGCTAATTCAAAAGGGATTGACTTTGTCATGGTAAAGCTTGGACAAAAGCTTTTGGATAAGCTTTGACAAAGTCAACACTTTTGTCTAGTTAAAGATATTTATCAAACCCAACCCTTAACCATAGTGTGGTGTTAATTTTCTACATGAGTTAGACATGATAGTTTTAACTCAACCATGGGTGCAATAATTCATTTGGATGAATTATTCATGAGTTCTTCTTCTTCTTCTTCAAGCTCTATGAAAAGCTTGCTAGCTTCAATGGAGGTATGAGAAATAATGTGAGAAAATCAATTCTAAAGTGAGCCTACTTCCTACCGCTTCATCCTCTACCACTTGCCATGTAGTAGAGTGTGTTCTCTTCACAAAGTTCATGACCAAGTGAAGGAATAGCTTGAGTTAGTGTCTCCTCGACGTAGATCACCTTCGGCCTCGAAGTCATCGAAGCAAGCACGTTTGTTTCTTCATAGAGCCTCTCAAGAATCCGGAGTTTACAATCGCAGCGAAGGGGACTACTACACGGAGCTATTTGAAGTGAAGGACCGAACTACAAAGGTTGTAATCCCTAACTCTTAGATGTAAAGTTGTTTACATGCATGCTTACCCTAAGTCTCTAGTTAAGATCTGGGTTAGGGTTTGTTTAGCACCCCAAAATTTTTAAAGAAGCATGATTGATGCTTGCCAAAACCTTCAAAAGATGCTATGCCAACCCTACAGTGGTATCAGAGCCAAGCTAGAGCATTAGGCATCGTGTAGGCGAAGTTTGAAGTCCGATCGAACTCCGAAAACCCAATATATCCTACTTTCTGGAAATTTTTTCAAAAGTTGAAATTTTTCATATTAAAAATACTCAGAAAATCATGCAGGGAATTCTAAGGATTACTGTGAAATACGAAGCCACAACTCACTTAAGCGACCGCGGAACCGCGGCCAAACCATGCGTTTGGCGGCAGTTCCCCGGTCAACTTTGGGAGTTGGGGGATAATACTTCAGGGGTGTATTCTTGGGTATTTTTCATGCTTCTAGGAATTTTTAGTTCTACTCAAGTGTTGAGCTTTCTGGGATATATTGGGAACTCGTTGAATCGATAGGATAATTTAACTTCGTTTAACTTTTTCCGGGTAGTTTAGAACGTGTTAAAAGGTTCGAACGGATATCAATAACTCACTTAAAACCCTGTCAGAAAACTTTCAAGTGTTAGATTTTTCCTGAGTTTAAAACTTTCAGAAAATCATGCAAGCGAATCTGTGGACCCTCTAGAAGAACGTAACCTTAACTCGATTATGTGATCGTCAAAACCGCCACTGAACCATATGGTTTGTGGTAGTTTAGCGTTGCCACATGTGAGGCGTTGGTTTGACCCTTCTACGACTGGTTCATAGAGGCTGTGACATGTTCTGGGACTTTTTGAACTCCGCTCAAGTGTTGAGCTATTTAGGAATTCTTGGGTGTTTGTTTATTCGATCGGAAAGTTTAACATTGTCTATTTATCTGGAATATGATACAATATTTGGAATCCACAAGTAGTTATGAGATAACTAATTTGAATATTATAAATCTAGCATTTTTTAGTCTCATTTGATCGGTTGCCACGGGATTTTGATGTGATCGAAAGTCCGTTGCAATCACGTAGCGTACGCGGATACTCGCCGAGTAAACTTAATAGATAGTCATGCCCCATAGCCCCGACCAAGTGGCTGTAGGAGAACCTCGTCGCCAAAACCATCCGTTCGGGTGCTCGCGGCAGCGGTGTTCCGCCTTAGTGCACTCCGTTGACGGTATCCGGGGGTGCGGCCGTCTACTAAAGTTTCCGACGAGCATTCGATCAGGATGTCGGGAATCTTGTTAAATTGCCCGACAAGATATTGAAAAGTGTTTTCGAGATCGAGACTAAAATGCGGGGTTTATAAATGTTAGGCATGCGATGTCTAAGGAATTCATTTGGCTCGGCATGAGATGTCTAAGGAAGTTGCGGATTCCAACTGTTGTAGTTTTACAGTTTCTTTTCTGCGACCGTAAGTGTAATATGTGGAGTATCGCCGGTTTCATTGCTATACATCAACGACAATTGGGATACGCATATTTACTTACGTTGATGACATGTGATGTTATGTGTTGCTGTGATATGTTATATTGGATCGTCGTGTTTTGAATAGCCGGGGGTTTTATGTGAGATGAGGGTTTTTTTATTTTCATTCATGTAAAATTCATTGTATATAATATTCTTTTATTGGGGCACTTCCGGGTTAAGGATGATGTCACCATTGTATATTATTTACTTTTCCGCATTAGGATAGACCCAAGGCGGGGAGCACAAGTAACCGGGTTCTAGGGTCCAGTGGGAGACCATCTCGATGAGTCGAGACCGGGTGTCCTAACTCAAGAATTGGTAGGGTTGCTTGCCGCTCTCGTAGAGGTCTAGGGGTGTGGGATTGGCTATTCATCGCGACCGTGGAATCCGTGTTTTATACAGGCTCGTATTAAAACACGGACCTCCTAGTATATCCAATATTTCATATATGTTCTTCTGCTGCAATGTTCTGTGATGAGATCATATTACTGCCTGAGATGAATGTTTATATTATGTATATATGAGATATATAATGTATATTGTTGATTTCGTTTCAAATGTAATACTTGTGAAGCATAATAAAATGAGACTTCATTAATGAGATTAATGAAATAAAAGAAACCTAAAGATGCTGTGGAATCGAATTTTCAAAAATAGGTAGCTCTAGTTCTTTCTTTGCATAGCGGTATTCCTTGTAGAATATCCAGCACCTTATTCGATAAGGAAAGAGCCGAGATCCCTTCACCGGGAGATGAATGTTTATATTATATATATATGAGATATATAATGTATATTGTTGATTTCGTTTCAAATGTAATACTTGTGAAGCATAATAAAATGAGACTTCATTAATGAGATTAATGAAATAAAAGAAACCTAAAGATGCTGTGGAATCGAATTTTCAAAAATAGGTAGCTCTAGTTCTTTCTTTGCATAGCGGTATTCCTTGTAGAATATCCAGCACCTTATTCGATAAGGAAAGAGCCGAGATCCCTTCACCGGGAGTGACCTCTTTAGCGAAACTAGCAGATGCTACAAACTCGGTTTGTCTTTTGATTGTTTTTATAGTTTTTGCTTTGCATAGTGATATTTATGAAATATCCTGCACCTTATTTGATGAGGAAAGAGCCGAGATCCCTTCATCGGGAGTGACCTCTTTAGTAAAACTAGAAAAGGCCTAAAAACATTCCATTTAAAATCACTCGATTCTATAATGATATCAAGTTCATTACGCAAAGGGTTTTCTTAAAACCTGTTGTAGCCCTCCGTCATTTCAGATAAGTACTAATTAGTATTCGTGCTGCGTTTGTTGACTATGTTAAGGCGTAGTGTGCGGTAACTGATTAGTGCTTATCTGTATAAGTATATGATGCGATTGGATTAGGGTAGTCGTGCGGCTTTGTTGACTATGTTAAGAGTCGTGCGGGTGGGTTTAATTCAATCGGGAAATGACGGGTTGAACTTGATTAGCACTTATGATTTGTTGACTATGTTAAGATCATATAGCTGCTAGGGGCAAAATATTATCGGGAATTTCAAGTGTTGAAATTTGCAATGAGATTGCATACCTTCTATGAGATAGTTGGATCCCGATACCTACTGCGAGTAAGAGTTACTCCTGGGATAGTTTTACACATTACAATTAGCCGATCGAGTAGGTGTCTAGAAAGGTGTTAACGGGGTTATGCCCCTGGAAAAACGAGGTTTATTTTAATTAGGTCCGTGCGAAAGCACAGGGAATCTCGCTCAAAGTACCGACACTGGCCTTGCTGAAAGAATGGCGAAATTGTAGAGTGTAATTAATCCCGGCTAGTCTTACCTTTTAGGGTTTGAAGGAAGATTTGACTAAAACAGTGGGAGACATCCTGATTAGATATATTAATAACCAATCTAATCTTGCAAGAGCATACGCTGAGTGTTTTTTTCTCTCTCTCTCCAGGTAGCGACCATGTCACACCTTAATCAAGATAATAATATGGATGTATTGACCGAACCTGCTTGTTATACTACGCTAGGGAACGTTGATCCTGCTCCAACTTGTAATTGTTATAAGACCGAGCAGGAAATAGGGGATTGCCAGAATTCCCGTGCCGCCCAAACGAAGAAAATACATGCTGATGCATTTTCTTCGGGTGTGTTCATTACCGAGAACTGTTTTCTCAGTATCCTTTACGTCCTGGGTATGAGATACCGGATCAGGATCCTGCAAATGTAATTTGTTTCATGGGCTACAGATAGGTAGAGAACTGAGAACGGGTGATAAGTTTCAAGAGTTGGAAATGATGCAAGTGTTGTAGCAAAGTCTGTTGGCAGTTATCATCCTGTATTACCAGAATACATTGATTCTGAACGAATGTTATTAGATACCGAACCTGATATACAACATCATATCAATCTCTTTATTAGTAAAGAAGGATATAATTTTGTATTGTTGGATAATGTTTTGAACATTTCCTATATCAAGAGTTGATCGGTTCAGGCACGTTGTCTAAAAGCATAGACGTTCTAAATCAAACTACAGTTCTTAATGTACAGAATACACACAAGAGGAAAAGTTCAGAAATGAACGAATCCTTCTTGAGGCATTGTAGACTAAGTCATATCAATACGACCCGACTAGCTGAAGTTACATAAAGATACATATTTAAACTAGTTTGGATTTACATCTTGTAAAACTTTTCAGTCATGTCACGAAGAGAAGATGACCACAGCTCCGTTTATTAGAAACAGAGAAAGAGTTAGTGAACTCTCGGGATTGATACATGATGATGTATGAAAAGGTCCCCTGTCTATACATGCCAGGACCGGTTCTTTGTACTTCATTACATACACTGATTATCTCTCAAAATCCGGACATATGTTCCTGTTGAAACACAAGTCTGAAGCTTTTGAGAAATTCAATAAATATAAGTTAGAAGTAGAGAACCAAAACAGGTATAAGTATTATGTCTTTTGATGTGATCAAGAAGGAGAATACTTGAGCACGGAATTCCTGGACTATTCTAAAGGAGAATGAGATTCTCTCTCAGCATTACTCTTCCGTATACACCACAGCAAGTCGGTGTATCGGGGCGAAGCAATCACACCCTATGTGATATGGTGTGCTCTATGATGAGTACTACTGGGTTGCCTATTTTCTTTTGGGGTTATGCACTTGAGAAGTTGCATACCTATTGAATAGTGTTCCAACCAAATCAGATCCCTACCACTACATATGTGATATGGTATGGGAAGAGCCCATCTCTTAAGGAAGTTATGATTTGGGGTTGTCCGGCCTATGTCAAAAGCAAAATCCGGACAAGCTCGAGGCAAGGTCAGTTCTGTGGAAGTTTGTTGGATATCCCCAGCATTCGCAAAGGACTATCTTCTACCAAACTGAGGAAGAAGAGATGTTTTCTCAGTATGCCACCTTTGGGAAAGGGTATTTCTTGTGAAGAAATTAGTGGTCATAAGGTAGAACTGGAAGCAGTTCCAGCTAAAACAAACTGCAGCTGATGATTTGGTAGAACCGGAGGATTCAATAGTTTCCAACGAACCTCAGCCTCTCCGCCGATCTGGTAGGGTTCCTCATCCACCTGAGAAATACTTCGGTTTCTCTATGACAGTGGGAGCGAGGATTTCATCAAGAGATGATGACCCAACTAGTTTCGAGTGGGCCATCAGGAGTGGGGACTCTATGAGAATGGCTGGATGCTTAGCGATCTAAGATGGAATCCTTATACACCAACAAAGTATAGACTTTGGTTGCTTTATCTAAAGGGTTAAATCCCCATCAGGAGTAAGTATATCTTGAGAAGATTACTTGGTGTACATGGAAAAGTTGAGACTTTCAAAGCTATCCTTAAGTCCATCCAGATTCTACTTGCCATTGCTACATACCATGACTACGATATCTGGCGGTTGGGTGTCATGACTGCTTTTCTAAAGAGTGATTTGGAAGAGAGCGTCTATAAGTACACAGCTAGAGGGCTTCGTAGATAGTGGGAGCAGCGGAAACGTGTGCAAGATGTTTTATGTGATAAATCAGGCATCACGGAGTTGGAACGTCTGTTTTGATGTAGTAGTCAAAGAGTTTGACTTCATCAAAATGGTAGACGAACCAAGTATGTACAAAAAGGTAGTAGGGAGTATGGTGGTGATCCTTGTATAGTACGTGGATGACATATTCTTGATAGGGAAGGAGTTTCCTATGCTATGCTCGGCCAATCTCCTCTTATCACAAAGATTCTCTATATAGGATCAAGGTGATACCTCCTAAATCCTGGGTTAGGGATCTATGAGATAGATCTAATTGGATGTTAGGATTCTCACTAGTTGTAGTAAGATGGTATCAATCGATCCTGGGGAGAATCAATGGAAGGGTTCCAAGGTGATAAAGACGACTGAATGTCAGTCGCAGGCATTGTCTTTACCCTCAGTAAAGGGACGGTATGTTGGAAGAGTTCCAAGCTAGATACCGTGACATACTAGACGATTAAAGGCAAGATACATCGTTACCAAGGATGCTACCAAAGAGGCGGTCTGGATATATATAAGTTCATGAGATGAACTTCGTTCCTGCCATTGTGTGACAATGGAGTTGTGGCTTAGGCCTAGGAACCCCAGTCCCATCAATGATCCAGACATATTCTTAGGCAGTATCACCTGATCATGGAGATGGTTGATCTCCAGGGAAATCGAGGTTAGGAGAGTTGACACAGAGGACGACAGTGCGGATCCACTCATAAAGGCCTATTTCCCAGTAGAGACTTTTATGCGATGGTTGAGTATGAGATACTTCAACCACAGCTGATTGTTGGGTATGCGATACCACAACAGATGGCCCTAGTGCAAGTGGGAGATTGTTAGTGATATGTATGCCATAGAGGCCATTACTATACATACAATGTATATTGTAGTGGATGCTTGGACATATATAGGGAGGACTTTCTTGCTCAACATGATAGTATGCTATCTGGTTGCTCTTTATCTTAACATGTACTCTGATTGTCTCTATGTTACATGTTGATAAAGCTCTTAGGATGAGTACTTGACTACTAGGACTATGATGCAGATCATACTAGTGGGGATAGTCTAGTCTCTAAGTACATCCTTCAAATGTTCCTAGCCGTGGGAGTACCGAGACAGGGCATCGATACTCCAGAGTAGACTAGCATATGCACTTCTTGACCCATATGATGGGCGATGGATGATCCCATATCCATTGGTGTTTGACATCAGAGAAGGTATATAGGTGTTCAGTGGAGACTGGGTACACTGGACGGACTCGCCGAGAACTCCCAGATGGTATTATACCTCACGTCAGATGGCAGTTCTCTGGTGACACTGCTACAGGTTAGTCTGTAAACCCGAGATCGTCATAGAGTCTTGTGTGATTCCCACTGTGCTTTGATTTCCATCATACCACGTCCAAGAGGGCATGCAAAACGGTGGCTTTTGGGTACAGTCCCGAATCACTTGGAGGCAATGAGCGACAGGAGGGGTTTTGTCTCTCCCGGTATAGGGAGTTGATGTTGCGCTGTGTTCGATTGGCTATAACTAGAAATCCCTGGCCAGGCTTGCTGAGATTTACTGGTAAGTGTTATCAGTAGTTTCTCGAACTGTTATGGACCTCATATCGACACGACTTATCAAGCTATTGGGGTCTGACGTTTACTGTTCATATCAGAAAACTGCATTCTAATACCGCTCATTCATTATCTATTTGTTGTATTTATCGGTACTATTAACCAGTGTCTGCTCAGTAATACAGATTACAGGTATTCATGACAAAATACTGGAAATACATTCAAAAGCACGGATATATCATTTGAGAGCCGACACTGCAACCAGAACCGCAAACTGACCAATACTTCATGAGTTTCTTTTGCAACAAGTTTGTGTACACACTTTTCTATCTAAATGGTCCAACACAACAAGTGTGTACACAAGACTTTTAGGCACATGTGGATATGATATAATGTGCATTGAAGGCAAAATATTATGTGCATTTAAGGCTAAATATTATGTGTTGATTTTTCCTTCCAAAACTGAAATAAAATCAAATGGACAAATCAACAAGACCATAATGGGGGCAGCCATGGATTTAGGCAAATGTGGGAATGAAGTAATGAGCATTTAATGGTAAAGATTATGTGCTGAAATGAAGATTCAAAATTCCCTCCAAAATCTGGGTGCAGACCAAGCCAAATCAAAGAAAATAAACTGCGCCAAAGTGATGTGAGGGGATAAATAAACCATCACACGAAGCATGAGACTGTTCCCACAAATTGTGGCCGGCCACATCACCTCTTGGACCGGCCTGACCTGCCCCACATGCTCCAGTGGGCCCCAGTTCTTCACACACCCCTCCTTGAGGCCACGTCAGCTCATTTTTATTGTTTATTTAATTTTCTTTGAAGCCTATAAAAGCATATCATGGCAGCAAGGGAGGGGGTCATTCTTTAGTGATTCTTTAGTCTTGGATTGTCATTCTTTATTCCAAGTTTTCTTTTCTCTTTTCTTGTAAATAGCTTAGTCTCCTTGAGTTCTTAACCTTCTCTTGAATTTTCATCCTCTTCATTGAGCTTGAAGGTTTAAGGGTTGGTTATTGATCTCAAGGGTTGTATCGTTCTTGAAGATTAATAAAGCTCTCTTTTTATGTCTTCATTCACCATGAGTTCTTTGCCTCTTCTTGATCTTGCAAGCTCTTCATTGAGCTTGCAAGTTTAAGATTTGGTTATTGAACCCATGTCTTGTTTTGGGTGCTATGGTTCTTAGTCTTTCTTACCTGCTCTTTTACTTACTTGAATTTTCATTCTTGTCTTTTATTACTTGCAATTTATTACCATGTCATTTAATTACTTGCTTGTAGTCTTTTCTTTTCTTTGTATCTTTTCTTTTGCTCTCTTTGTTGTTTTGTGAATATTGGTGTGAATATTGTTATTAGGAAAAGAGAAAGATGTTGTAAGTTAACGTTTCATTTTTCATTTCCTTTTCCCTTCTTTTCCATTTGAAACTCCTCCCAAATCTTACGCAAGCGCTCCGTTAGACACCCTACCCTACCAAGATCAAATGGACAAATCAACAAGACCATAATGGGGGCAGCCATGGATTTAGGCACATGTGGGAATGAAGTAATGAGCATTTAATGGTAAAGATTATGTGTTGAAATGAAGATTCAAAATTCCCTCCAAAATCTGGGTGCAGACTAAGCCAAATCAGCGAAAATAAACTGCGCCAAAGTGATGTGAGGGGACAAATAGAACATCACACGAAGCATGAGACGGTTCCCACAAATTGTGGTCGGCCACATAACCTCTTGGACTGGACTGGCCGGCCCCATATGCTCCAGTGGGACCTAGTTCTTCACACACCCCTCCTTGAGGCCACGTCAGCTCATTTTTATTGTTTATTTAATTTTCTTTAAAGCCTATAAAAGTAGATCATGGCAGCATGGGAGGGGGGACATTCTTTAGTGATTCTTTAGTCTTGGATTGTCATTCTTTAGTCCATGTTTTCTTTTCTCTTTTCTTGTAAATAGCTTAGTCTCCTTGAGTTCTTAACCTTCTCTTGAATTTTCAACCTCTTCATTGATCTTAAAGGTTTAAGGGTTGGTTATTGATCTCAAAGGTTGTATCGTTCTTGAAGATTAATAAAGCTCTCTTTTTGTGCCTTCATTCACCATGAGTTCTTTGCCTCTTCTTGATCTTGCAAGCTCTTTATTGAGCTTGCAAGATTCATGGAGCCTTCCGAGCCCGGGAAGTCCCATAACGGGACTTCTAGCTACTCGAAAGGTCCAGTGTTTAAGATTTGGTTATTGAACCTATGTCTTATTTTGGGTGCTATGGTTCTTAGTCTTTCTTACCTGCTCTTTTACTTACTTGCATTTTCATTCTTGTCTTTTATTACCTGCAATTTATTACCATGTCATTTAATTACTTGCTTGTAGTCTTTTCTTTTCTTTGTATCTTTTCTTTTGCTCTCTTTGTTGTTTTGTGAATGGTGGTGTGAATATTGTTGTTAGGAAAAGAGAAAGATATTGTAAGTTAACGTTTCGTTTTTCATTTCCTTTTCCTGTCTTTTCCGTTTGAAACTCCGCCCAAATCTTACGCAAGCGCTCCGTTAGGCACCCTACCCTACAAAGGTAAAGGTGATTCCCAACCGTGACCGGTTGCATTCGGTTTGGCCGGAGGCGAAAGCAAGAGACAAGAACGGACGGACAAGGGTCAATAAGCCGGATTCTATGAATACCGTGCTTAAGTCCCATAATCTACGTTGTTTCCGATTGTTCTAGCTTCAATCATTAAGTTCGGCTTAAAGTACTTAAATACGAAATCCATTAACTTACACTATCCTATCGTTTCCTAACAAGCCTTATACTTAAATATAACATATAGGTTAGATAACGAACAAATCCGCCACGCGCGTTAACTCGTAAGAACAATAACGTAAAACGCTCCATCTCCCTGTGGATCGACCCGTGCTCATTGCGGCTAGCTGCAAAGCGACACCGTCCTGATCGCGGTTAAACTTTAGAACTTTAAAAATCCGACACGCTTTTGGCGTGCGATTAAATGGCGTCGTTGCCGGGGAGACGGTAACTTTTTTTTTTTTTTATTTCGGGTTAATCTTGTTAATACCCATCTAATCCTATTTTTCAAAACAACATAAAAATTTCAAAACCAAAAACCAAAACCAAAACAAAAACTAACAAAACTAACCATTTTGTTCTATGGAAATTGAACCTGCAAGCACTTTAGATCTCAATAGAAAGGATAAACAATACCAGTGTGGTATTAGTGGAACATTGAGACTACTGTTGAAATTTGGAGCCCTACCTCACCAAGTTGGCCGGCGACATCATCCCCAAATCCGGCGACGCTGGCCCTTTCACCACCTTTTGCCTCCAATTTCTCCTCTGTGCTCCAGTGTTCTATTTTTGTCCTATTTTTATTGTTTGTTTGTTTTTATAATTTTTAGTGTGCAGGTATTTGGGCATTCGTATCGCTTTTTCGCACTAATATCCATTTTTCCGACATTTCAGATTTTTGCAGAATTGCGAACGGCGATTGTGTGGAGCAAAGTGCACATTCAAAGTTAAGGTGGTTACGAAGTATAGTGCCAAAGATCCGGGTAGTTTGACCCGCGCAAGCGAACTTTTCAAGCTTACCGGATTTGATTCAACGGGGGTTTCCTAACCAAAAACTTAACGGTACGTACTTTACTAACACCTTCTTCTCAAATCCGACGCTTCCAATATAATATCTTTGCAGGATTCTTTGCAAGTTCGCTAGTAAACGCCAAAAATTGACTAACCCCTATTTGTTGCAGTGCCGTGCTTAAACTAAAAAACGATTATTTGATTCTTTTATAGAATTTTTATTGAATTGCGCATTGCATACATTAATACGGACTTAAGGGCAAGCGAACCCCACAACATACGGTAAATGATTTCATCACCTTTTCCGTGGCCCACAAATCAAGAAACTGTGCATAAACGTTTACCCGCCCAAATTTTAAAAGAAACTAGACTTTAAGCCTTAAGGACTTCGCGCTCACTGGGAGAAGTTAACTATGTTTAGAACACCACTTAACGGTATATCGTTCTCGGGGTGTCTAGAAAAGTGTTCACGGCGAAACCGCCAAAAGAGAAAGGGTTATTCAATTAAGGACCTTCGCGAAAGCGTCGGAAAACCTCCCCTTATCTCTGCACTTACCTGGCCTCGTGATCAGTATATCTTGAGCCTGTTTCTCGATACGGTTTTACCTCGACAACCAAGTTCTTGAGCAGGTCTAGTTGACCTAGGTGAACCGTAGAACGATTAGGTGTGTGGTATTTTTGTGTCGTGATTGTTTTTGGTCAGATTCTTTTTGTGTGTATATTTCATTCTTTTGTTAATAACTAGCTAAAAATTTTTTTAAAAAAATCACATTCTTTTTCCCCTCCTTTTCTCCTCCTTTCTTTCTTTCTCTCTTCATATCATGGGTACCCCACCTCGAAAAACCCTTGCCGAACTTTGGTACCCACAATCGGACATAACTTCCTACGGTTCTTGCTTTGGTCGAATTTCGAACGACCCCTCCATGCCCAAAATTTCATTGAAAGATCGCATAGACGCGTCTAGGACAAACACTTGCACTCCGCAACCCACTTTGTATCAACCATTTCAACCTTCACCACCCTCTTATGTTGATACCCCTTTTGCAAGTCGTCCTTTGTCCATCGCTGAACATATTGAACAATCCCATAGCCGATCTTTCAATCCTTTCACCACTACAAATTCTTTGGATCAACAATTCCATTCACCTTCTTATTCGTATGTTAATCCTACCCCTGTCTAACCATTCAATTCCTACCAGTCCTACCCAACTTTTGCGCCTTCCCTAGACACTGCTTCTACACCACCATTTGGGAATTTTCAGTATCCAAACAACTTTGAATCTTTTACTGAAACCCCTTCACAACATATGTCTAGTCTAGAACAGTCGTTGAAAAAATTTAGGGTAGCGTCATGCCAACAGATAATGGATTTGAATTCGTCCATGGCCTCCCTCATACAACCTAGTGACCCGGTAGCTATTTTCCAACTAGCTCCAAATTTTCAAATGTATGAAGAGGCGGTAGGACAGGTTGAGAATTTGAGTGGAAAGAGTGAGCTGTATACCCTTCCAAATAAAACCTACCTGTTTCAACTTGAATCACACAACTCCGGTTTTGAATGTCTATCTAATATTCCAAACGATTCACCAATTGAAGATAGAAGGGTTAATGAGTTGTGCGACTTTGTAATATTTGATTTACCCGATTGTGAAGGGTCCCTCCCATGTGAAACCAATCCCAATTCTTTTGACCTCCACACCTCCATCTTAGATCCAAAATTGATTGAAATCCATGCTTTTGATGAGGTGTCTGAGAAATTTGACTTTCACTTGATTGAGGATATTGACGCTGGGAATATTTTGGATGATGAACCCGCAATTATGGATGAGTTTTTCTCTCCAATTCATCATCCCGAGTCATTAACTGTTTTTCCCGAAATCCATATGCGTCTTGATTTTGATGAAATATGCATGGATAGGCTTAACTTTGAGGAGAATTTTGAGGATATTTTTGAGGATGAAACAGTTCTAGATGATGAGTCGGATTTTCTAATTCATCCTGTTCGTTTCACTGACTGTGTACACCCTCCCGAACCGTTAATTTTGACCCTTCCTCAATCACTTCCCTCCATTCTTTCCATTGTTCCGACCTCGTAAGAAACCGTATCACTTTCATTTACTATGTCTGGTTTACTAAGTTCGGCGTACCCATGTTTTCTGATGAATCTTGAGGGATTTGACCCAATTTCTCGACGGGTTAATAAATTAGCACAATCGCTTTTCACACATCGGTCATTACAAATTGCGCTAATTTATTCACTCCATTTTCACCCTCAAGTTTGTACCCCATTTTTTTTTCCCTTCCGCCATTCTTCCTCTCATATACCGAGATCGTATCCTGCTTCTATTTCCATACAGTCTCGCGTATTCTCCATTTTTTTCCTCACCGTATTCTTTCACCAACCTGCACATAATAGCGATAAGATTTTTGAATGGTTGGTGCTCACTTTTGTCCTGTGTAAGGCCTTGTATAGACTGATACTGTTCTCTTTCCCCCTTAACTCTGAACTTCAACACTTAACAGTGGAAACACTGTTTCACTTAAGTTTGGGAGGAACCTTTTTATGTATATATTTTTAGTTTTCTTTTGTATATAATTTTTTTTAAGGAGCGCCGGCAATTTTGACCCTCTTGGTGTAGTCTGACAATGAGGGCACTGTTAAGTTTAAGTTTAGGGGTGGGCTCGGTAAGCTTTCTACCTTCGCATTCATTTGTATATTCTGCATTTGCATACTTATTTAAAAACCCATAAAAATCAGAAAATTTTCTAAAAACATAAAAACTTTGTCGTCAAGTTAGCTAAAGGGAGAACTTAGATTCAATATTTCGATGGTTTTGTTTGATAAGATAGGAATAACTAAATCTTATTTTTAGATTTTGAAAACTAGAAAGATAACTCTCCTTTGAAGTTAACTATACCTAATATACGTTTTTACATCACACTACACGTGTCGTGAGTTTTTGAAAATTAGATGACAAGTGTATTCTGTCTGGAAACTTTTGAATGGATAAATTATTTTCTGAGGATCAAATAGCTTTGTTCTGAAATAAGTTATATCAAGAATAGTTTATGAAGTGAAGCGGATATGAAGGGATGTTATTGATGCCTTAATTGGAACTAATTCTGAAAAATAACCCATCTGGAACTTGATTGGAATGATTACACACCTAACCCACTAAACACGTCTTTTATCCAAAAAAAAATTAATTGAACTATCGGTTATATCGTCGTTCGCATTAAAACATCATGATTTTCACGCTAAAATTGTCTTTTGTTTTTGGGTCTAGGTAACTTGAGTAATTAAGTCCGCTGGGGTGTCTCTACACCTAATGCCCTAAAGCCAACTGGTTTGGGAGCATTGGCCCAAAGCTCGTTAAGAAGTCTAGAATGTCCAGATTAAAACAAAGTCAAGAAAGTGTTCTCTCCGAGTTAAAATTCCTAACGGTTCTTTGTGTGAGAATAATCTTGACAAAAGGCAGGTTTTATAAAAAAGTATTTTTAGCGGAGATATGAAGGTTTTATTCTATGATAAAGACTATTGCACGTTCACAGAGGTGTGTATGAAATGAAAACAAAAAAAAGGTGGAGTGAAAAATAAGACCTAGTTCCTGTTAAGAAAGATTGAAATTCTGAATTTGAAACCTAACTGGAAAACGAAACTTGAGAAATACTTAACTCTTTATAAAACTTATGAGATTTTTTTAAAAGTTTTTTGTCTGGGCTTTATTTTGTGACATGACGACTTTAATCGATCCTTTTGAAACTTAACGACACTATTTGCATTGCACGTAAAGACATATAAAATCTTAAGTTAAATGAGAAGCGAGGTGTGAAAAATAAAGGTTCGATAGTCTAGAATTAGGATAATAGAATTGATATTTTTTTAAACAAAACCTTAGGGTTTGAATTATAGTTATTTCGCAAAACTAGCTTGACGGGATTTTGTGGGTGAAATCCGCTGAAAACCCTCAGGAGACAACACTCCTCCTACTAGGGACACCTAGTGGTTTAACGGCTTGTTACACACGCCCAGTGCAATCGCGTTCCCTGCGAAAGTGCAGTTAGGATTTTCTTTTGTGAATAAATGGTTTTGCTCGGGACGAGCAAAAGATAAGTTTGGGGGTATTTGTTCATATCAAAAAACTGCATCCTAATACCGCTCATTCATTATCTATTTTTTGTATTTATCGGTACTATTAACCAGTGTCTGCTCAGTAATACAGATTACATGTATTCATGACAAAATACTGAAAATACATTCAAAAGCACGGATATATCATTTGAGAGCCGACACTGCAACCAGAACCGCAAACCGACCAATACTTCATGAGTTTCTTTTGCAACAAGTTTTTGTACACACTTTTCTATCTAAATGGTCCAACACAACAAGTGTGTACACAAGACTTTTAGGCACATGTGGATATGATATAATGTGCATTCAAGGCAAAATATTATGTGCATTCAAGGCTAAATATTATGTGTTGATTTTTCCTTCCAAAACTGAAATAAAATCAAATGGACAAATCAACAAGACCATAATGGGGGCAGCCATGGATTTAGGCACATGTGGGAATGAAGTAATGAGCATTTAATGGTAAAGATTATGTGTTGAAATGAAGATTCAAAATTCCCTCCAAAATCTGGGTGCAGACCAAGCCAAATTAGAGAAAATAAACTGCGCCAAAGTGATGTGAGGGGACAAATAAACCATCACACGAAGCATGAGACTGTTCCCACAAATTGTGGCCGGCCACATCACCTCTTGGACCGGCCTGGCTGGCCCGACATGCTCCAGTGGGCCCCAGTTCTTCACACACCCACTCCTTGAGGCCACGTTAGCTCATTTTTATTGTTTATTTAATTTTCTTTGAAGCCTATAAAAGCAGATCATGGAAGCAAGGGAGGGGGTCATTCTTTAGTGATTCTTTAGTCTTGGATTGTCATTCTTTAGTCAATGTTTTCTTTTCTCTTTTCTTGTAAATAGCTTAGTCTCCTTGAGTTCTTAACCTTCTCTTGAATTTTCAACCTCTTCATTGAGCTTAAAGGTTTAAGGGTTGGTTATTGATCTCAAGGGTTGTATCGTTCTTGAAGATTAATAAAGCTCTCTTTTTGTGCCTTCATTCACCATGAGTTCTTTGCCTCTTCTTGATCTTGCAAGCTCTTCATTGAGCTTACAAGTTTAAGATTTGGTTATTGAACCCATGTCTTATTTTGGGTGCTATGGTTCTTAGTCTTTCTTACCTGCTCTTTTACTTACTTGCATTTTCATTCTTGTCTTTTATTACATGCAATTTATTACCATGTCATTTAATTACTTGCTTGTAGTCTTTTCTTTTCTTTGTATCTTTTCTTTTGCTCTCTTTGTTGTTTTGTGAATGGTGGTGTGAATATTGTTGTTAGGAAAAGAGAAAGATGTTGTAAGTTAACGTTTCGTTTTTCATTTCCTTTTCCCGTCTTTTCCATTTGAAACTCCACCCAAATCTTACGCAAGCGCTCCGTTAGGCACCCTACCCTACCAAGGTAAAGGTGATTCCTAACCGTGACCGGTTGCATTCGGTTTGGCTTGAGGCGAAAGCAAGAGATAAGAACGGACGGACAAGGGTCAATAAGCCGGATTCCACGAATACCGTGCTTAAGTCCCCTAATCCACGTTTTTGCCGATTGTTCTAGCTACAATCGTTAAGTTCGGCTCAAAGTACTTGAATACGAAATCCATTAACTTACACTATCCTATCGTTTCCTAACAAGCCTTATACTTGAATATAACACATAGGTTAGATAACGAACAAATCCGCCACGTGCGTTAACTCGTAAGAACAAGAACGTAAAACGCTCCGTCTCCCTGTGGATCGACCCGTGCTCATCGCGGCTAGCTGCAAAGCGATACCGTCCTGATCGCGGTTAAACTTTAGAACTTTAAAAATCCGACACGCTTTTGGCGTGCGATCAATTACCACCCCTAGGCAAGATATGCGACATATCAGACGAAGAGACCGGGCTGTACGGGAGTGTTACTGATTGGATTCACAGGAGAATGTACACGCTTGCTTGTTGATCTTCTAATCACTCAATACCTGGGTGGCTGTTACGTTTAGCTGACCGCTTGCAGCTTATGGGTGTTTGATATGATCAGCACCTACTGCCGGCGTATTGACGAGTCTTTAGAGTCCTACACAGAGGTTTCCTGGCTCAAGCGAAATGGAGTAGGAGCGCATATGTGATATGTGCGGGACCGAGATTAATATGAGTATGTGATACCGCATTCCATTCTCGCGATGTGTGACATGATTGGTTATATGCGATATAGCCGAGTTATCGGATCAAGCATTGATTCGATAAGTTGTTGCATTTGATATTAGTCGGTTATATGTGATATGGCCGGATTATTAAATCAAGAGTTGATTTGATAATTTAATGTATAATAATATATTTGATATATTATATTACATTAACTAATATTTAGCTCACTAATGATTTCTTTTCTCACTTGATATATACATTGTATATATGTGATATGTATATTTGTGTACATATATTGTGTCATGTTTGATGATACATACAAGATGGGTGTATGAGATTAATGCCATGCTAGGGTTAAGTTAGGGTTTCTATTTATGTTAAGCTAATTCAAAAGGGATTGACTTTGTCATGGTAAAGCTTGGACAAAAGCTTTTGGATAAGCTTTGACCAAGTCAATACTTTTGTCTAGTTAAAGATATTTATCAAACCCAACCCTTAACCATAGTGTGGAGTTAATTCTCTACATGAGTTAGGCATGATAGTTTTAACTCAACCATGGGTGCAATAATTCATTTAGATGAATTATTCATGAGTTCTTCTTCTTTTTTCAAGCTCCATGAAAAGCTTCCTAGCTTCAATGGAGGTATGAGAAATAATGTGAGAAAATCAATTCTAAAGAGAGCCCACTTCCTACTTCATCCTCTACCACTTGCCATGTAGTAGAATGTGTTCTCTTCACAAAGTTCATGACCTAGTGAAGGAATAGCTTGAGTTAGTGTCTCCTCGATGTAGTTCATCTTCGGCCTCGAAGTCATTGAAGCAAGCACGTTCGTTTCTTCATAGAGCCTCTCAAGAGTTTGGAGTTTACGATCACAGTGAAGGGGACTACTACACGGAGCTATTTGAAGTGAAGGACTGGACTACAAAGGTTGTAATCCCTAACTCTTAGATGTAAAGTTGTTTACATGCATGCTTACCCTAAGTATCTAGTTAAGATCTTGGTTAGGGTTTGTTTAGCACCCCTAAAAATTTTAAAGAAGCATGATTGATGCTTTCCAAAACCTTCACAAGGTGCTATGCCAACCCTACAGCTTCCACGCCATATATATAGCTGAGGAAAGTTGTCTCTGGGAGCGAACTGGTTTCTTCTCTCGTGAGATCTCCATGGGTTGCGGAGACTTCTTCAATATTGCTGTAGGAGAATTTTGTCTGACCCTTCGCAATAGTTTGAAGTTGTTCCCAGTTGGAACAACAACATTCACCACTGGGGTTGAAACATGACCATACGGGGAACTGCCTCCAGCTTATTTTGTATGATGCCGATATCTACGTTGACCATTTCTTACGGTGGTGATTTGATTAGCCTCGGGATTTTTTTGAGCCTGCCCCCTGTTTTCTTTGAGAGCTTGAATATTCTGCCCCCTGCATCGACCTTGGTCCTTGGTAGGTACCAGTTGTTTGAGGACTGATTCCATTGGCAAAGCTGCAGCTTGGGGAACCAGCCTGTGGAAGACAGACTTCCACTGGGCTTCCTTCATCAGCGTTGAGGCACCGAGGGTAGGAGGTGGGAGTATCGACCCAAAATATGCCCGTTGATTTCTTGAAGAGCCGAATTGCAGAGATTTGAGACTGCAATTGGCCCATACTTGACTCCACCGGATATGACAGAGCCTGAGTTGCTATGGTGGGAGCAAATGCTATTCTTCATAGAGATGAAACGCCGGCTTCAGTATCCACTCCCCTAAGGGCAACCACAAATAAATATATACCGCGGATATTTGATCGTGGAAAAGCACGGCACACGAAGTGTGGAGTGGAAAGAGGAAAAGGTCCCACCGGGCATGCCAGAATTTGTTCCCTGCCGAAACACGGAGACGCGACCGTGCAGGTCCGTCTCGCCTGAATTTCAAGGGCAGATGCTAATTGGTGCTATCCGTCCACCTCTCCGAAGATGCCAAGTTGATTTATGGCACCGTATATCGGAGGTTTAAACGGATGCGGCCGATATAGCAGACTTCGTCAGATTCCCCCTCATTTGAGGGGTTTTTGATTGTGGGGACGCTCTTCCCTGCAGGCGCAAGCTCCTGCAGTTAATTACGCTACCGCATCGCGGTAACAACTTTCTCCTTCTCCAGATGGTTACTTCGTGTCGTGGGTGTTTGTTTTGTTTTTGGTTGCCCGTGGATTGTATACGGAGACTAATTTATGTTGTCGCCCGTAGGGCGTGGATTAGTCCAAATCTGTATTTTCTTAAATTTGGGTTTTGGTTTGGGTTTAAGGATACATTAGTCTCATTTGAGACTAAGATCAACTTAAACGTTAGATCAGGATACGTTAGTCTAATTTTTGACTAAGATCTACTTAACGGGATCGTTTAGATTCAAAAAGAGAGCATTTGGACTCTATTGTTTAGTTTAGGGACATTGCGGTCGATTAGTTTAAGGACATTATGGTCCAATGTTAGTTTAAGGACATCTCGGTCCAAGGTTAAGGACATCATAGTCCATAAAATGTATGGTTGTCGGGACCCATCGCCTCTCTGAAGACGTTGAAGGATTACAACGACATATATCAGAGGGGTTCAGAAATGTACCCTTATACCAATTTTGGTTGGTGGATCTATAGTCCAATTTGGAACTAAGATCTATTAAAAGATTTATGAGCATGTGGGCTCAATTAATCTGAATTGAGGACTTATGGCCAATCTTGGACTAAGTCCAATCGAGTTAAAAATGTTTTAACATTTATTTTGGGCTGTTGGAGCCTTTATTTGGGCTTGTCCCTTTTAACAATGTTGAGCATTGAATTGCATTCTGACAATGTTTTGTTTTTTATTGAATGCTGAGCATTCATCATAGCTCTGGGATTTATTAGAGAACAATTTATGTTATGTCAGGGCAACACATGGTGCGCTTGGCGCCAGTCAAAGAGCGTAGTGCGTTTCTGCCGAGTAGCGCATATGTAAGGGACGCGTGTCGCTCTTGGCGCTAGGCGCCAGATGATGAGCGCATGATGCTAATTTATGAGCGCAGAGCGCTAGTTTATAAGTGCATTGCAATTTTATTTTAATGGCGCACACGTGAGTGACACGTGGTGCGCTTGGCGCTGAACGCCATCCCATGAGCGCAGTGCGCTATTTCAGAAGCGCAAGACGCTAGTTGTTAAGCAGTACATGCGCGATTGACACATGGCGCATTTGGCGCTGAGCACCAGTCCAGAGAGCGCAGAAGCACAGTTCAAGAGCGCAAAGTGCATCTGATCAATTTTATGATCCGAGAAACAATTTATGTTCTTTTAAAAGAGACTTTGTCTCAGGATCTAAGAACAATCGTTCTTATTTTGTTTCAATCTCTTATATTGATGAAATGCTTTGCCTTTATAGATCTATGATCCTTAAGAGAATTGAATTATTCTCCCCTCCTTTTTATAATGAGATGTTCATGATCTCTTTGAGAAATACTTTAGTCTTATAGATCTATGATCTGTAAGAAGTAAGTTCTTCTTTTATTTTATGATGTGATCTTTTGATCTCTTTGTGAAAGACCTTTTGTCTTTGTAGATCTATTATCTTTTTAAAGAAATGAATTCTTCTTTCTTAATCATGAGATGATTTCATCTCTGTGTTCATCATCATTCATTCTTACCTTGAAGAAAAATCTTATTGCAAGAGCTTGCTCTTTTGAATTTCTCTAAGTTTTTTGGGGAGGTTTTTCTCTCTCTTTCTGCATATCTGAGACTTGAAGTCTATGGGCCTTTTTATAGGATAGGCTGATTTGTTGAATCAGTTAAAAAGATCTTTCTCTGATTGATTTGGGGATATTTACCCACCATTGGATCTTTGATCCTAGGGCTTCTGTTTTACAGAAGGCAATCTTCTTGTTTTTAACAAAATTTATAAATCTTTCCATACAGAATTTATTCTGTCTTTTGGTAATTTTTATTTACCATTGGATCATTGATCCAATGGTGCTCTAATTTATAGAGCACAATCTTGTTATTTGGAAAGAATTGGAGGAATCTTTCCTTAACAGAATTTAATTCTGATAAATTAATGATTTATCATTATTATTAGATCTTTGATCTAACAGTGGGGAGCTTTTAGTTCCAGCGCTAGCGACCCGTGCTTTATACGTGGTGCGCTGCTTAAAGGGCAGCGCACATTGCGCCAGCGCACCCGTGCTTGACACGTGGTGTGCTCCTTGGAGCGCAGTGCACCTAGCGCTAGCGCACACATGGTATGCTGCTTAGAGCGCAGCGCATCCAGCGCTAGCGCCCGCATGCTTTGCACGTGATGCGCTGTTTATGGCGCAGCGCACTTGGCGCTGCATCTGAAACGTTGCTTTATTTCAAAATTTGAATTTTGAACAGAGCTTTGCTCTGATTGGGGGAAACAGTTCCGATCATACGAGAATTTCCTGATGTGTTTCCTGTTGAGTTACCAGGGTTGCCACTAGAGAGCGATATCGAGTTCTGTATTGACTTAATTCCTGTTGCAGGGTCTATTTCTATACCGCCCTATCGGATGGCCCCGACGGAGCTGAAGGAGCTCAAGATTCAGTTGCAGGAATTGCTTGATAGAGGACTCGTTCTTCCGAGTGTATCGCCGTAGGGAGCTCCAGTCCTGTTCGTTATGAAGAAGGACAGAAGCATGAGACTGTGTATCGACTACATGCAGCTGAATCAAGTTACGGTGCTAAATAAGTATCCATTATCTCGTATTGATGACTTGTTCGATCAGCTGCAGGGAGCCGGCTATTTCTCGAAGATTGATTTGCGGTCCGGGTATCATCAATTGAGAGTCCGGAATGATGACATTCTGAAAACTGCTTTTCAGACGCGTTATAGGCATTACTAGTTTCTGGTGATGTCGTTCGGACTCACCAATGCACCAACAGCATTCATGGATCTGATGAAATGGATCTTCAAGCTATTCCTCGATCAGTTTATCATTGTTTTCATAGATGATATTTTGATCTACGCTCGGAGTCGAGAGGAACACGAGCAGTGAGGGTTGCATTGCAGATTTTGAGAGAGCATCAGTTATTCGCTAAATTCTCCAAGTGTGCTTTCTAGCTGGATAGTGTTGATTTCTTGGGTCACGTAGTTACGAGAGATGGCATACGTGTGGACCCAAAGAAGATCGAGGTCGTACAACACTGGCCCAGACCTGTATCAGTTACGGAGATTCGCAGCTTCTTGAGTTTGGCCGGTTACTACCGACGTTTTGTGCATGATTTTTCTCGTATCGCTGCACCGCTGACCGGGTTGACCTAGAAGGAAGTTCCATTTCTTTGGACCGAGGCATGCGAGCAGAGTTTTCAGCAGTTAAAGACTCGCTTGACGACTGCACCAGTCTTATTCTTGCCTTCAGGGTCAGGCGGCTTTGTTATTTATTGCGACGCTTCTCGAGTGGGTTTAGGCTGTGTGTTGATGCGGCACGGCAGAGTCATCGCTTATGTTTCTCGGCAGTTGAAGAAGCATGAGCAGAACTATGCCACTCATGACTTAGAGATGGCCGCGGTGGTCTTTGCACTCAAGATTTGGAGGCATTACTTATACAGTGAGTCGTGCCAGATATTCACGGACCATAAGAGCTTAAAGTATATCTTTCAGCAGCAGGATCTGAATTTGAGACAGCGCTGTTGGATGGAGCTCGTAAAGGACTATGACAGCGAAATTCTCTATCATCCGGGCAAGGCGAATGTTGTGGCAGATGCTTTGAGTCAGAGGCCTGGAGGTAGCTTGTCTTATTTGAGCACAGTTCAAAGACGGTCTTCCGCAGATTGGCAGATTCTATGTGACAGCCGAGTACAGTTTTAGTTTACGTCAACCGGAGGACAGCTCGCTCATATCCGCGCCTGACCACAGTTATTTGATCGCATCCGAAAGGCACAGTCCGACGATGCTCGCTTGTCAGAGATCATAGAGCAAGTTCGACAGGGTAGAGATTCAGAGTTCGTGATCGATGGCCAGGGAGTGCTATGATTTGGGACTCGTCTTTGTGTGCCAGATTCTGAGGGACTGAGACGCGAGATCTTAGAGGAGGTGTTGGGTTTGCATAGTACCTTGTGAAGGTTTTGGCAAGTATCAATCATGCTACTTTAAAATTTTTGGGGTGGTAAACAAACCCTAACCAAGATCTTAACTAGAGAATTAGGGTTAACTTGCATGTAAACAACTTTACATCTAAGAGAGAGAGATTATAACATGTGTAGTCCATTCCTTCGCTTCATAAGCTCCGAGCAGTAGTCCCTTCGCCGCGATCCATGAACTCCCGGACTCTAGAGAGGCTCCACAAGTCGAATGATCCATACTTGTTTGAAGTCTTCCTTTTCGAAGATGATCTACCTTGAAAAATCTCAAACCCAAGCTCTCACTTCTCTAATTAAGTATTAGTGAAGTGAACACCCTAATCTAAATGGCTAGAATAGATGAGGATGATGAAGTAGGAATTTTTCTCCCTTTTGTTTTCAATTTCTCACTTTAAATCATCACAACACAAAAAGCTAGAAAGCTTTTTCAAAAGAGGAAGAAGAAGAAGAAAGCTTTTGTGATGAATAATGAATTGTTGTGGTTATAATTGCAACCATGAGTTAAGAATGAAGGCTTTAACTCATGTAGAGAATAAACTATGGTTAAGGGTTTGGGTTGGGTTAACAAATATCTACACAAAATATCAAGTTAGATGACAAAAGTCAAAAGCTTCATGAAGCTTCATGAAAGCTTCATCCAAAAGCTAACCCAAATCCAAACCCTAACTTGGTTTAAACTCAACAACCATATTGCATTTGTAACCCTAACATGTTACAATATTATATATCACATATATAATATATAATGTAACAAAAGAAAATAATACAATTAACATGTATCGCATATATATCAATGTATTATCCGGTGAGAAAATGAATCAATAAAGCGAGCTTATATTAGTTAACGTAATGTAATATATCACATATATTATTATACATTAAATTATCGAATCAACACTTGATCCGATAACCCGGCTATATTACATATAACCGGCTAATATAGCAAGTACCATTTCATCGAATCAACACTTGATCCGATGACCCGGCTATATCACATATACCCGGCCGATATCACATATCGCGAGAATAGAATACGGTATCTCATATCGTATTAGTCTCGGTCCCGCACATATCGCATATGTGCCCCTACTCCGTTTTGCCTAAGCCAGGAAACCTCTGTGTAGGACTCTAAAGAATCGTCAATACACCGGCAGTAGGTGATGATCATATCAAACACCCACAAGCTGCAAGTGGTCAGCTAAACGTAACAGCCACCCGTGTATTGAACGATCAGAAGATCAACAAGCAAGCCTATACATTCTCCTGTGAATCCAATCAGTAACACTACCGTACAGTCTGGTCTCTTCGTCTGATATGTCGCATATCCAGTCTAGGGGTGGTAAACTTCAGACTCCAGTAACCGATAAGTCATGTCGATGTAAGGCTCATAACGGGTCGAGAAACTACTGATAACTCTTACCAGTAAATCTCCATATCATACCTGGCCAGGGACTTCCAGTTATAGTCAATCGAACACAGCGCAACATCAACTCCCAATACCGGGAGAGACGAAACCCCTCCTATCGCTCATTATCTCCATGTGATTCAGGACTGTACCTAAAAGCCACCGTTTTGCATGCCCACTTGGACGTGGTAAGGTGGAAATCAAAGCGCAGTGGGAATCACACAAGACTCTATGACGATCTCGGGTCTACAGACTAACCTGTACCAGTGTCACCGGAGAACTGCTATCTGACGATAGGTATAATACCATCCATGAGTTCTCGGTGAGTCCGTTCAGTGTACCCAGTCTCCACTGAGCACCTGTACACCATCTTTAATGTCCAACACCAATGGATATGGGATCATCCATCACCCATCATATGGGTCAAGATGCGTGTACGCTAGTCTACTCTGGAGTATCGATGCCCTGTCTCGATACACCTTCGACTAGGAACAGTTATGGGATGTACTCGTGGACTACCATGGCCCCACTAGTATGATCTCATCATAGTCCTAGCAGTCGAGTACAAATCCTAAGGGCTTTATCAACATGTGAGAGCGAGACAGTAAACTAATACAAGTCAACATGTTTAGACAAAGTGAAACCAGATAGCATACTATCATGTCGAGCAAGAAAGTCCTCTCTATATATATCCAAGCATCCATTATAATATACATCATATGTACAACAATGGCTTCTAGGGCATATACATAACTAACAATCTCCCACTTGTACTAAGGCCAGTGTTCATATCATAATATTGCATTATTATATTCCCCATTCTTATGCATTTTACAAATAAACAGGTGCTTTTGACCCATGTCTGCTACTTAGTTGCAGGTTACAGGTTCTTGGAATAAAATCAGTGAAAAAGACAAAAGACGATGCAAAAGTGAGACTTCGACCAACAAACAGAGAATCTTGATAAAGCCTACACGAAGATTAGTTCACAAAGCACAAGGCAGTGCAAGGTTCAAGACTTTGTCACGAAGCAACGGCAAAAGTCCACTACAATGTTCACTGGAAAGATCTGGAAGAAACCTAGAAGCCAACCTGAGAAAAGAACCATAGAAACAAGAAGCAAAAGTCAACAAGAAGCAGCACAGAAAAACCAAAGCATCAAGACCACTCTTTGGCCGCGGAACCGCGGCCGGGTTAAGCCCATGTCGGCGCGAAATTTTGTGCAGTGTGCGGATCGTTGACTAGGTCTTTTCTTAGGGGGTATTTTTGTAAAAGCAGATATGCGAGTCAATTGTAACCCTAGGGTTCCTATCCTCTATAAATAGGAACTCTAAATCTTGTATGAGGCATGCCTCTTTTCACTTCATAAATTCAGATCTGTACTGCGTTGATGTTTGGAGAGAGCCATCAATAAAAAAAGTAAGTTCCTTTTATTTATTTGCTTTAGTTCTCTTTTAATTTAAAATGTCTTTTAATCCCCTAATGAGCGAGTAGTCTCCTCGCTTGTTAGGGTTAGCCTTGGGGAAAGGTTTGAGAGATGAGATCTCTCACCCCTTTCTTGCCCCTTCACACATAACAATTAGGACTCCATGCATACTTTCATCTTCCGCTCCCTACGGCACTCAACCACGAGATAGCGGTGATACCGTAGTATAAAAGCCCGGTTGTGATGGTTTTCCATGGAGGTTAGGGTAAAGATTAAGAAAGGAAGGATAAGGATCTAGAGGAAGAAACATCTTCCCAATCATCTTAATCCCCTTTATTAATATTTACCATAACCCCTAACATGATATCTAATTTAAGGCATTGAAAGAGTTGTAGATCTTTATTTACCAAACTTTACCTAAACCTAATCCTAGCAAGTTTCCTAATCCTAGTATAACACAACTTAGTTTTTAGATTTAATTAAAAGATCCAACACACTTTGGAATTAGCTTGTAAGAACATTTAGGAGATTTACAACATTCCTGTGGACCGACCCGTATTCACCGGCAAGCTACCAAGCGACGCCGTTCTTGATTGCGGTAATATATTTTTGATCGTTAAAATCTCCAAATCAGCCAGCTGTTGTAGTATCTCATACCCAACAACCCGAAGAGTCTCTCAAAATGTATCTGGGGTATGGCCTTTGTGAGTCGATTCGCAATGTTGTCCTTCGTATCAACTCTCCTGACCTCGATCTCCCGGCGATCAACTATCTTTCGGATCAGGTGATACCGCCTCAGAATATGTCTGGACTTCTGATGGGACCTGGGTTCCTTGGATAAAGCCACAGCTCCATTGTTATCACAATACAGAGGTATTGGATGCTTAATGGACAGAACCATACCAAGTTCAGTGATGAACTTCTTTATCCAGACAGCCTCTTTGATAGCATCGTTGGCAACGATGTATTCAGCCTCCATCGTCGAGTCTGCCACGGTCAAATTCAGGTCGTGACACCACAGAAGGTAGCTTCCTTCCCAATAACGCTGTGAACCTAAAGCCCTCATCACGAGGCAGCCAGGTAGCTTCCCTCCCGGCCCGTTTACCGCGGGTAGCTTCCTGCCCAACAACGCCCGAATCTAAAGCCCTCATCACGAGACAGCTGAGTAGCTTCCTGTCTAGCCCATCCATAGCGGATAGCATCTTACCCAACAACGCCATGGATCCAAAGCCCTCATCATGAGGCCGCTGGGAAGTTTTCTACTCGGACCATCTACAGCGGGTAGCTTCCTGCCCAATAACGTCGTGGATCCAAAGCCATCATCATGAGGCCACCGGATAGCTTCCTTCCCGGCCTATTGTCACGCCCCGCTTCCCAGAGTACGCTAAGATAGGCACGTGACATAGCCAACCATGCTACCCGTGGATAGGAAAAATCCCTCCACAGTCACATTACGGCTGTAGAGATATCAAGAACAGGAAAGTAAACTAAACTATCTAGTACATGTCCATGAGCCAGAATAAATGAGTCAAGAAATAATATAATATGCGAAAGCAAAAGAACCAATAAATAAACACCTGGAAAGTAAAACTGTATACCAACAGGATCCTCACCGCTCGATCTAACAGCGGCAGTACTCCTGATCAGTCTGCAACAAAGGTAGAGGATCTGGGCCATTTAAAACCCAGACGTCAGTGCGTCATAATATCAAGCAATACTATAAACAGGGGTAACAAGATATGCAGGTATGGGTATAAATGGTAAAACAGGTATCACAGTGACAAAAGTTAGGACAGTGAGGGTAATGTATAGTGAGTAATCTAAACCGGTCTACTTGTTAACTACTCTCAAGTCTTTGAAATCAAATTGATGAATCATCGATGTAACTCCATAATATCCCGTGCGTGCCCGGGATCATGGTCTATGACTCTTGGGCTGAATCCGAGGCGTGTCGCAAGGCAGTAAAGGGTAGTAGGTAATGACGAGTGATGTCAGCAGCATCACCCCGGGGCAAGCCTAGCCCGTAAGACTGATCAGAAAAGGTATCGAACTGTCGAGTTACAAGTCAGATTTCATCATTGATTTCCCCATACCCCCAAGTTATATATATTCAAGTCAGGTATTAAATAATCTAGAGTTAATGCCAACACAGGATCAGGCAGGTACAGGTTTGTCTGGATAGACAACAGGAAATGTCCGTAGGGACAACAGGTCAAGTTTGTTGGCATTAGTAACAAAATCAGGTAATAGGTCAAGCTATGGTACATCAGGTCAAGTCAGGTAGTATATATGTATCATGTCATGTCAAGAAGAGTACGGTATCACGTCGTGTCGGGTAATGGTATAACAAGTCATGTCAGAGTGCACAAATGTCACGTGGGTGCTCATATTCAAACTATAATAAGCATGGGTATACCAAACAAGTATGGGGTACTAATGGAACAATAAAATGGAACATTGTAATGTGGTATGCAAATAGGTAAAGATTAAAACATATGATGCACAGTTATCGATTTGGGTTAAGGTTATAGTTCCACCACTAATTAAATACACTTTATCAAATATGGAAATGTAAAATCACACTAATATGTATTAAATGATCTAAGGATGCAACTGAATATATATTAGGCTAGATGGATGCAAACGGGTGTCCGATAGGGTATAAACTATTAAATGGGTACTATGGGCTATGCAACTAAGCACTATGTGATATAAATATGGACGTGGGTACCACGTATTGTAAACTAAAATGCAATATGATATGTTTCAAGTTCTAGATTTACAATGATATAAATGGAACGTCGAAATTTTAAAATGGAACATGTGGTATTAGATTTAATCTTTAAATTTAATCTACAGATTTAATATGCAGTTAAATAAGTATAATATAATATAAATAGCATGTAGCAAGTTTTACTTGCCTCGGGGATCCACAGATGCGCGACACACAGAATGCGATAAAACGGAAAATCTCCATTAGGGCATTTCGTCGAACACCTTGCGCGCACAAATACGAAACAGAACCAAGCAATGCAAGAAAGTGACCACGCTGGCTAGGAACGTCCACTGGGTCACCCGGATCAGCGGCGTCACGTCCGGTTTCTGGCGAACTCGAATGCGATGAACGGATAAATCACGACGATGCGATGCTAAGGTCAAGCTTGAAGGCTCGGTTACGGGTTCCGGATCTCGAGAGGGAGAGGACGCAATGATGCTTCTGAAGACAAGGTGATGGCCGGAGTTTAGGGCTGTTGCTTCTGTCGACGAAGGTGTTGCGGTCTTGAGGTGGAGACAACGGCGATGAAGGTTGCAAAGGGGGTTTCGGGTTGGTGGGTGATGGTGTGTGTGGGTTCAGAGGAGATGGAAATGGGGTGAAGTCGATGATAGGCTGTCGAGGGTTTTTTGGCGAGGTTTCACGGTGATGCAGCCCTGGGTTTCTTGAAGTCGGGTGATCGGGGTTCTTGCACAGGGGAGAGATGTAGGTTAGGGGAGTAGGAGAGAGGAGAGAAGACAAGAAAGTGGTGGAAAGTATGATGTAGTCGACGGGGAGGCGAGCTCCGGTGAGGATGTAAGTGAAGGGTGCAGGCGAGGGTTTCTGGGTTTTTGGGGTCGGGTTGTTTGAAGAGAGGGGAGAGGGAGGAGAGGTGAGTTGGAGGAGGAAGAGGAAGAAGGAAGTGAAGACAGGGATGTAGGCCGACGAGGGTGCCAACGACGTGGGGAAGATGGCGGCAAGGGTAGAGTTTGGGTTGTAGGGGGTTTGGTCAAGGCTGAAGGGTTTGGAGTCGGGAAAGGAGAGAGAGGAGAAAAGGAGAAAGAAAGTTGTCGAGTAGCGTAGAAGAGAGAAAGAGAAGAGAGGACAGAGGAGAGAGGCAGAGACGTGTGGGGGGAAAGAGAGAGAAAGAGAGAAGAAAGAGAGAGGGAATGGGGGCCACGAGCAAAGAAAAGAGAGAGAGATAGAGTTTGTTTAATTAGGTTAGATTTTAATTTAGGAAAATATTTTAGTTAGGTAAAAATATTCTGGAACAGTTAAACGAAATTTAGAAATTTAAATAATTTGAATTTTGGCGGAATACAAAAGTATTTCAAAACGCGCCCGGGTCGGGTCTAAAAATTCAGATTTAAAATACAAAAAATATACGCGACTTCCAAATTTTAAAAAGAATGCTCAGGTAACGAAAATGCATACCCCCAAGAACGGATGCACGTACGTGCGCGTAGCCATCCAAACACGTCCGTTTCGCTGAACGAGACAAGAACAAGATGCGCGGATGCTACCACGGGGTTAGGGGTATCATGCAGGCTATGAAATGTAATTTTAATTTATTTTATATGACCTAAAATGTTATATGATAAAATGTGCGATGTCAGATGAAAAGTCAATATGCAGTATACATGAGATGCACGTGTCTATTTAACAAGCCAGAGTAGTCATAAATATGAATCAACAGGTTCAAGCAAGCGGGTCGGGTCGAATGCAATGTAAAATGTAAAATACCATACGCACCCAAACATGATAAATCAATAAAATACCACAGATATATAAATTCGGGAACTGGGATTGGTATAGATGACTCGGTTGTTACATTATAGCCAACTACAAAAGAATTTCGTCCTCGAAATTCCAAGAACAAGAAAAGATAAACAATCGACACACTACAAGAATAGATTTGGAAACTTCTGCCGGATTTCATCTTCTCGTTCCTAAGTTGATTCTCCATGCGAGCGTTTCCCCCAAGAAACAAGTACAAGAGGGATAACTTTGTTCTTAAGAATCTTTTCCCTTCGATCCACAATCGACATCGGTCGCCCCTCAAAAGTCAAATCTTCTCGTACAGTCAGCTCCGAATGATCCAACACATGTGTTTCATCTCGAACATGCTTACGGGGTTGAGATATGTGAAACACGTCATGAACAGTTGCCAAGGATTGCGGTAAAGCCAATCGATACTTCACTTCTCCAACATGCTCTAAAATCTCGAAAGGCCCAACGAATCGAGGACTAATCTTGCCTCGACTTCCAAAACGAATCACCCTTCTAGTCGGTGATATCTTCAAGATTACCAAATCACCAACGGCGAACTCTAGAGGTCTTCTCGATGTATCTGCCCAACTCTTTTGTCGGCCTTGTGCTACTTTCATGTGATTTCGGATAGTATTAACTTTCTCCACGGTTTGCACAATCAAATCCGGTCCCAAAAATCCCCGTTCTCCAACATTGTCCCAACAAACATGTGAGCGACCCTTGCGACCATACAATTCTTTGAATGGAGCCATCTCAATAGTCGCCTGAAAGCTGTTATTGTAAGAAAACTCCACCAAGTGTAGATGATCCTCCCACGAACCCTTGAAGTCCAACATGCAAGCTCTCTACATGTCTTCAAGAGTTGGATCGTTCTCTCTGACTGGCCATCTTTCTGAGGATGATAAGCTGTGCTAAACTTCAATCGGGTCCCCAAAATTTCCTGTAAGCTCCTCCAGAAGTGCGATAAGAATCGTGTGTCACGGTCAGACACGATGCTCATAGGTACTCCATGCAATCTTACAATCTCCTGCATGTACCATTCCGCTAACGCTTCCGTTGACTGACCAACTCCAAATGGTATGAAATGAGCCGCCTTGGTCAATCGATCAACAATCATCCAAACTGCATTGTTGCCCTTTGGACCCCACGATAAAGCTGTCACGAAGTCCATGGTTATATGTTCCCATTTCTATTGAGGAATCGGAAGCGGTTGCAATAAACCAGCAACCTTTTGATGTTTAGCCTTAACTTGCTGACACACCAAGCACTTCGCAACAAACGAGCAATCTCCCTTTTCATGCCTTCCCACCAGAAATGCTGTCTTAGATCGCGGTACATCTTCGTGCCTTCTAGATGTACGGAATATGCGGAACTGTGTGCCTCCTTCATCACTTCTTCGTGAATATCTCCTTTTGGCACACACAAATGGCTACCATACCGTATCGAACCATCTTCACGAATCAACAAGTCCGTTCGAAGTCCAGCTTCAACCTGTTCTCAAAACTTCTGCAATCTTGGGTCCTGTGACTGGGCTGCTATAATACTCTCGATCAACAACGACTGTACTTGCAGCTGCATCAACTGTCCCGAAAATGCGGTAGCACAATCTCTAACTCAAATATCCGAAAGTCTTCGATAAGCTCCTTCTGAGCAGTCAACATCCGAATTGCTGGCAACCAACTAAGCGCATCCGGCACTACATTAACTTTCTCCGGATGGTACTTGAGATCAAGATCATAGTCATCCATCAGCTCCAACCATCTACGCTGCCTCATATTAAGCTCTTTCTGCGTGAACACATACTTTAGGCTTTTGTGATCGGTGAATACTTCGACCTTTTCGCCCAATAAGTAGTGTCTCCAAATCTTCAAAGCGAAAATCACTGTTGCAAACTCCAAATCATGAGTTGGATAATTCTTCTCATGGGTCTTCAACTGTCTTGATGCGAAAGCTATAACCTTCCCATGCTGCATCAAAACACATCCCAATCCTTTCCCAGATGTGTTGCTGTGAAACATCAATCTTCCGAAACTGTCTGGCACGGTCAAGATAGGAGCGGTTATCAATATCTGTTTCGACGCCTCGGAAGCTGATGCACAACTATCCAACCAAACGAACGGTACTTCCTTCCGCGTAAACTTGGTCAAGGCTCCGCTATACGTGCGAAATCCTCCATGAACCTTCTATAATACTCGGCAAATCAAAGAAAGCTTCCGATCTCTGCTACGTTCTTCGGAATCGACCAATCTCGAACTGTTGCAATCTTCTCGGGATCAACGGCGATTCTATCTCCGGATACGACATGCTCCAAAAACTTCACTTCTTCAATGCCAAAACTCGCACTTGCTCATCTTTGCATATAATCTTTCTTGCCTCAATGTCTGCAGTGTGATCTTCAAGTGTTCTGCATGCTCTTCATTGCTCCTCGAATACACCAAAATATCATCAATGAACACCACTATAAACTGGTCCAAGAATGGTGAAAAGATCCGGTTCATCAAGTCCATAAATATCGCCGGTGCATTCGTTACTCCGAATGGCATCACTAAATACTCGTAATGTCCATGCCGAGTTCGGAACGCAGTCTTGCAAATATCTTCTGATTTAACTCGGACCTGATGATATCTGGATCGCAATTCCAGCTTTGAGAATACCCTCGCGCGACTATGCTGCTCGAACAATTCGCCAATGCGAAGGATCGGGTACTTATTCTCAATAGTCACCCGGTTTAAATTCTCGATAATCGATGCACATCCTCCTTGTGCCATCTTTCTTCTTTACTAGAAGAACTTGAGCTCTCCAAAGTGAGTTGCTGCTGCGAATCCACTCCTTCTCTAGCAATTCGGTAACCTGCTTCTTGACTTCTTCCAACTCCACTGGTGCCATCGGATAATACGCCTTTGAGATTGGCGTTGCACTAGGAACAAGATCAAACACGAACTCCACATCTCGTTTTGCGGTAAACCTGAGATGTCCTCGAACACGTCCATGAACTCTCGAAATATAGCCGGCGCTTCTTCCTTATCAACTTCCATCGACGAAAGAACATTGCTTGTCAGCCTAGCCCTAAACTCGACTAGCCCGACAAAACTGCTACCTCCAGCAAACAAACTCCGGATGTCCGGGAATCTGGAAAATCACTTTCTTTGCCCTACATTCAATGTGAGCGTGGAAAGTGCCGAGAGAATCCATTCCCAAGACAACAACAAACAAAGGGATGCACCAGAATTGGGTAATTCTAATGCGGGGAAGACATGAACAAATAGGATACCCGAAACGATTTCACCTGAAGCCGAACACTGAAGAAGATAAGCACGGTAAACAGGATTTAAGCTTGCGATAAAACATGAACTGGAAAGCAAAAGAAGCAAGGCAAAATAGCGACCATGGCGCAAGGAAATGAATCAAGACCAGGACTCCAAGTTACTTAAATAGAGTACCGCATTGTAACCATACTGCAGTTCATATTTACAATCACATAACTCCACTCAAGTCACCCAAATCCTAGTATCAGAATCAAAGAACAGGCAGAAACAATAGGGAACCAACAGGTTTCAAGTCGAGATGCAAAGAGGTTTGCATATCGTCAAGACAAAGGATAAGAGAAAGATATGATTCAAGAATCACGATACAAGGTGGCAGGACATGTTCCTAACATGAGTATTCTGATTCGTGTATTGGGTCCAATACCCAACTACAAAAGAATCAAACTCGATTAACCTATATCCTATGGCTCTGATACCAAACAAACCATGTCATGCCCCTCTTCCCAGAGTACGCTAAGATAGGCACGTGACATAGCCAACCATGCTACCTGTGGATAGGAAAAATCTCTCCACAGTCACATTACGGCTGTAGAGATATCAAGAACAGGAAAGTAAACTAAACTATCTAGTACATGTCCATGAGCCAGAATAAATGAGTCAAGAAATAATATAATATGCGGAAGAAAAAGAACCAATAAATAAACACCTGGAAAGTAAAACTGGATACCAACAGGATCCTCACCGCTCGGTTTAACAGCGGCAGTACTCCTGATCAGTCTGCAACAAAGGTAGAGGATCTGGGCCATGTAAAACCCAGACGTCAGTGCATCATAATATCAAGCAATACTATAAACAAGGGTAACAAGATATGCAGGTATGAGTATAAATGGTAAAACAGGTATAACAGTGACATAAGTGAGGACAGTGAGGGTAATGTGTAGTGAGTAATCAAAACTGGTCTACTTTGTTAACTACTCTCAAGTCTTTGAAATCAAATTGATGAATCATTGATGTAACTCAATAGTATCCCGTGCGTGCCCGGGATCATGGTATATGACTCTCGGGCTGAATCCGAGACGTGCCACAAGGCAGTAAAGGGTAGTAGGTAACGACGAGTGATGTCAGCAGCATCATCCCGGGGCTGGCCTAGCCCGTAAGACTGATCAGAAAAGGTATCGAACTGTCGAGTTACAAGTCAAGTTTCATCATTGATTTCCCCATACCCCCAAGTTATATATGTTCAAGTCAGGTATTAAATAATCTGGAGCTAATACCAACACAGGATCAGGCAGGTACAGGTTTGTCTGGATAGACAACAGGAAATGTCTGTAGGGACAACAGGTCAAGTTTGTTGGCATTAGTAACAAGATCAGGTAACAGGTCAAGCTATGGTACATCAGGTCAAGTCAAGTAGTATATATGTATCATGTCATGTCAAGAAGTGTATGGTATCACGTCATGTCAGGTAATGGTATAACAAGTCATGTCAGAGTGCACAAATGTCACATGGGTGCTCATATTCAAACTATAATAAGCATGGGTATACCAAACAAGTATGGGGTACTAATGGAACAATAAAATGGAACATTGTAATGTGGTATGCAAATAGGTATAGATTAAAACATATGGATGCACAGTTATCGATTTGGGTTAAGGTTATAATTCCACCGCTAATTAAATACACTTTATCAAATATGGAAATGTAAAATCACATTAATATGTATTAAATGATCTAGGGATGCAACTGAATATATATTAGGCTAGATGGATGCAAACGGGTGTCCGATAGGGTATAAACTATTAAATGGGTACTACGGACTATGCAACTAAGCACTATGTGATAAAATATGGACGTGGGTACCACGTATTGTAAACTAAAATGCAACATGATATGTTTCAAGTTCTAGATTTATAATGATATAAATAGAACGTCGAAATGTTAAAATGGAACATGTGGTATTAGATTTAATCTATAGATTTAATATGCAGTTAAATAAGTATAATATAATATAAATAGCATGTAGCAAGTTTTACTTGTCTCGGGAATCCGCAGATGCGCGGCACGCAGCAAGAATACGATAAAACGGAAAATCTCCATTGGGGCATTTCGTCGAACACCTTACGCGCACAAATACGGAACAGAACCAGGCAATGCAAGAAAGTGACCACGCTGGCTAGGAACGTCCACTGGGTCGCCCGGATCAGCGGCGTCACGTCCGGTTTTCGGCGAACTTGAATGCGATGAGCGGATAAATCACGACGATGCGATGCTAAGGTCAAGCTTGAAGGCTCGGTTATGAGTTCCGGATCTCGAGAGGGAGAGGAGGCAATGATGCTTCTAAAGACAAGGTGATGGCCTGAGTTTAGGGCTGTTGCTTCTGCCGACGAAGGTGTTGCGGTCTTGAGGTGGAGACAACGGCGATGAAGGTTGCAAAGGGGGTTTCGGGTTGATGGGTGATGGTGTGTGTGGGTTCAGAGGAGATGGCAATGGGGTGAAGTCGATGATAGGCTGTCGAGGGTTTTCCGGTGAGGTTTCACGGTGATGCAGCCGTGGGTTTCTTGAAGTCGGGTGATCGGGGTTCTTGCGCAGGGGAGAGATGCAGGTTAGGGGAGTAGGAGAGAGGAGAGAAGGGAAGAAAGTGGTGGAAAGTATGATGTGGTCAACGGGGAGGCGAGCTCCGGCGAGGATGTAAGTGAAGGGTGCAGGCGAGGGTTTCTGGGTTTTTGGGGTCAGGTTGTTTGAAGAGAGGGGAGAAGGAGGAGAGGTGAGTTGGAGGAGGAAGAGGAAGAGGAAGAAGGAAGTGAAGACGGGGATGTAGGCCGACGAGGGGGCCGACGACGTGGGGAAGATGGCGGCAAGGGTAAAGTTTGGGTTGCAGGGGGTTTGGTCGAGGCTGAAGGGAGAGAAGAGAAGAGGAGAAAGAAAGCTGTCGAGTAGCGGGGAAGAGAAAAAGAGATGAGAGGAAAAAGGAGAGAGGCAGAGACGTGTGGGGGAAAGAGAGAAGAAAGAGAGAGGGAGTAGGGGCTACGAGCAGAGAAAAGAGAGAGAGATAGAGTTAGTTTAATTAGGTTAGATTTTAATTTAGGAAAATAATTTAGTTAGGTAAAAATATTCTGGAACAGTTAAACGAAATTTAGAAATTTAAATAATTTGAATTTTGGCGGAATACAAAAGTATTTCAAAACGCGCCCGGGTCGGGTCTAAAAATTCAGATTTAAAATACGAAAAATATATGCGACTTCCAAATTTTAAAAAGAATGCTCAGGTAATGAAAATGCATACCCCCAAGAACGGATGCACGTACATGCGCGTAGCCATCCAAACACGTCTGTTTCGCTGAACGGGACGAGAACAGGATGCGCGGATGCTACCACGGGGTTAGGGGTATCATGCAGGCTATGAAATGTAATTTTAATTTATTTTATATGACCTAAAATGTTATATGATAAAATGTGCGATGTCAGATGAAAAGTCAATATGCAGTATACATGAGATGCACGTGTCTATTTAACAAGCCAGGGTAGTCTTAAATATGAATCAACAAGTCCAAGCAAGCGGGTCGGGTCGAATGCAATGTAAAATGTAAAATACCATACGCACCCAAACAAGATAAATCAATAACATATCACAGATATATAAATTCGGGAACTGAGATTGGTATAGATGAACTCGGTTGTTATACCTATCCACAACGAGTAGCTTCCTGCCCAACAACGCCATGGATCTAAAGCTCTCATCATGAGGCCGCCGGGTAGCTTCTTGTCCGGCTCATCCAGAGTGGATAGCTTCCTGCCTAACAACACCGTAGATCTAAATCCCTCATTACGAGGCCGCCAGGCAGTTTCCTGCTCTGCCCATTCACTACAGGTAGCTTTCTGCCCAACAAAACCGTGAATCTAAAGCCCTCATCATGAGGCAGCCAGGTAGCTTCCTGCCCGGCGCATCCACAGCGGGTAGTTTCCTACCCAACAATGTCTGGATCCAAAGCCCTTATCACGAGGCCGCCGGGCAGCTTCCTGCTCGTCCCCGTCACCATGAGTAGCTTCCTTCCCAAAAACACCATGAATCAAAAGCTCTCATCACGAGGCAGCCGGGTAGCTTCCTACCCGGCCTATTCACGGCGGATAGCTTCCTGTCCAACAACGCCGTGGATCCAAAGCCCTCATCACGAGGACGTCGAGTAGCTTCCTGCTCGGCCCATCCGTAGCAGGTATCTTTTGGCCCAACAACGCTTTGGATCCAAAGCCCTCATCACGAAGCCGCCGGGCGATTTCCTGCTCGTTCCATTCATCGCGGATAGCTTCTTGCTCACTAATGCTGTGGGTCCAAATCCCTCATCACGACGCCGCCGGGTAGCTTCATGCCCGGCCCATCCACAGCGGGTAGCTTCTTTCCTAATAACGCCGTGGATCCAAAGCCCTCATCACGAGCCCACCGGGTAGCTTCCTGCCCGCCCCGTTTACTGCAGGTGGCTTCCTTCCCAACAAAGCCATGAATCTAAAGTCCTCATGCGAGGCCGGCGGACAGCTTCCTACTCGTCGCACCGACTCACGGTCCATAAGACGCGACGTCGCGGCCGATCATTGGCTGCTTTCCTCTTATGCGGATCTGAACAATCAAAGTGACGTCTCACATCTGCGCTCCAGATGCCGCCGCTGTTAGTGTTTTTGCCCTAGAAGGCCATTACTGTATCATACTAGTTTGTATATTAGTTAATGGAAGCTTGGGATATTCACAGTTGAATTGACAGTCTTGCTAAAAATGGTATTATGCTACTTGGTTTGTGTCTACTTTAATATGTGCATATGTTTCTTGTAACGTATCGCTTATACATATTAGTAGAACCCTTAGGATCTTTGCTTGATTACCAGTGTTGTGATGGCAGTCACACTAGTGGGGGATGGGTAGTCTATAAGCAACATCCTATACAGGTCCCTAGTCGTAGGATTATCGAGACAGGGCATCGATACTCCGGAGTAGACTGGTGTGTACGCTTCTCATCCCAGTTGGGGAGATGGTCTGTCCCACAGCCATCAGTACGTCGTACTGGAGATAGTATACAGGTGCTCGAAGGTTACGGGTACATCGGACAGGACTCGCGGGGAACTGTTGGTTGGTATTATACCCATCGTCAGTTAACAGTTCCCAGGTGATATGAGTACAGCATAGTCCGCAGACTTGACACTGCTACTTCGCCTCGAGTGTGTCCCACTGTTCTTAGATTGCTACCCTACCACGGCTCAAAGGAGTCGTGCAAACAGGTAGCAGTTGGGTGCAGTCCCGAGCACTTGGAGGCAGTGGCGGTTAGACAGGATTCGTCTCTCCCGGTATTGGGAGTTGATAGCATGCTGTATCAGAGAGCCATTACGCAAAGTCCCTGGCCAGGGCAAACGAGATTTACTGGTAGGTTTTCCAGTAGTTTCTCAAGGTGTAATGGGCTACGCTCCGACACGACTTATACCGTTTTTAGGGGACTGACGCTTGCCGCCCCCTAGGCCCGATATACGATAGTCCTAGATGAACAGACCGGACTGTACGGATATTGTCACAGCAGGCTCAGTAGGAGTTCGGATGGGTTTCCTCATCGGCCTTCTTATCGACATCTACCTGGGGACCGTTACGTACAGCTAGTGCCGCTTGCGGTCTGTGGTAAAACCCACTGCCAGCGTAGTGTCGAGTCTTTAGAGTCCCACACAGAGAGTTTCCCTACTTCGGGCGAAACGATATAGAGGTCGTATGGTTTTACGACAAGGGTTCGGACGCATACGTGTGTTTACGCACGTACGGCGTTCGGACAGTTTTTACTAGTCGGCTTTGGTTTAAGCCAGATTCTAGTATCGGATTATTGGATTTATACAGTCTAAAGTTTTTCCGTGTTTTCACGGATAGGAGGGGCGTTCTCCTAATTTGTCGGGAAGCTTCTAGAAGCATGGTGACTTGGGGGTTAAGGTGGCATTTGCATTAATTGGTTAAATGAGTCATGGTGTGATTCATACATGGAGTTAATGAATCATTTATGATTTATATGACTCATGTGATGAATCACTTAGTGTATTAATGAAACATGATGATATATCATTATTTGTTATTCATTTAATTATATGATATGTTTCATATATACACAAATGATTTCATTCATCCAAAAGGATTCTCATTCTCACCTTCTCTCTCCTCAAGCTCTCTCTCTTCAAACCCTAACCCTAACCTCTCATGTGTTGAGATCAAGGGTTAGCTAGACTAATACATCCATAATCCAACTCTATATCACCTAGGTTGCTTAGATTAGCACTTTGAGAAACCTAGTTATCTCAAGTTAGAGGTTAAGCTTGGAGTAGGAGTTCTCGGGTGGATCGTCTTTGACTCGAGGAGGCCGTTGAGGTGCCGACGTTCCAAGGATCCTACAAGGAGTGGAGGACAGCAATGAAGACCCGAAGGACAAGTAACGTGAGGTATTACTTCGAATCCGAGTAGTTAAACCTCTCGTAGTTTGCTAGTAATGGTTTAGACACGATTCATGCGCTCAAGTCCGTGTTACGAAGCTTTGATAATCGTTTTTCATATATTCCGCCTCCCCGCATGTTCGTGGGGTGCGTGACATGGACTTACAGTGGTATCAGAGCCAACTAAACCTTTACTAGCTTGTTAGCAACTAATTAGAACTTCGATCGTCGGAAAAACGCGAAAACAACACCCCGAAACCCTATCAGTTTCTGTTAATTTTAAAAGTGTCGAAAAAAATATTTGATATACCTTAAAATTCACAGCAGGGTATTATAAGAATTATGGGAAAATACGAGGACACAACTCGGCAAGACGGCCGCGGAACCGCGGCCAAATAGTGCTTTTGGCCGCAGATCCGCCGCCGAGTCAACCCCGAGTTGATTCGGAGTTTCACAGAAATTCATATTTTATGGTGTTTTGTTTTCCTGTATATTCTGTTTCTGCCCAGGTTACTTCTGTGCTGGCTTGCATTTGGGGTAGACATGGAAAAAGGTTGTCGATCGTTATTCTAAGTTATTTGCTAATCGGGTTTTTATTTGTAATGTTTAATGTGTTCGTAAACCTCCCCTAACTACTAGTATGTCGGTTGGTAGGGGGTTGCACATTTCTGTAATGTTTACTGTTTGTGTATATGAACTTGATTGGATCGTTGTGATGATGAGCCGGGGTTTGAGATGGGTTTTATATTCATTCATTCGATGTAAATTGTAATATGATGTAATATTCTTTTGCGGGGCACATCCAGGTTGCGATTGTAGCCACCGTCGTATTATTTCATTTACTGTTTTTTGCTCCTAGGATAGACCCAAGGTGGGGTACACAAACTACCGGGTACGTTGAAGTGTTTAGTGGCCTACTCACGTTGTTGAGGGAGACCGCTTCACTTCGGGTACTTGGCGGGTAGTTTGCTGTACCCGTAGGGGTCTAGGGTGGGGTAATGGCTATTCATCACAACTGTGTAATCCGTCTTTTGTTGCAGGCTCAAAGGAAAAGCGGATTGCTTGTATATCCAATAATGTTCATCTGAGATCTAGAATGCCTATTATTGCGTCTGACGAATGTACAATATCTATATATGATAGCTATTTAGACGTCACTTATGTCTGACACCCGCGCTAGCCCAGCCCCCGCTCTGTCGTTAGTTAAGTAACTTAACGGGTGATGACGAGACCCAGTGGCAAATGCGGATGGCATAAGAGGACGTTGTATTTTCGTTGTTTTCTGCAATGATAGGTTAAATGATGGGACGCATTATTTTAATGCAAAGAAAATAAACCAAAATTGAATTGTTGGAAAAAATTTAAAAGAAACCACTCGGTTATTTTAAAAGAGCAGAATTTTTAATTGCGGAGCTTTAACCACTCCTTTTAAAAAGCTATCAGATTCCTTCGATTATATCAAGTTCACTACGTTCACGGTTTCGCCAAAACCAGTCGTAGCCCTCCGTCATTTCTTATGGATGGTCAGTAGTATTCTAGCTATGTTTGTTGGCCTTCGTCAAGGCATAGTGTTTGGTAGCTGCTGGGGTATTCATTTGTTGCATAGATAGATGAGTTGGTTTGGGAAAGTCGTATTACCTTGTTGGCCTTCGTCAAGGGTATGTACGGGTGGGTTCAAATTAACAAGATAATGATGGGCAGAACTTGACATGTGACTTATGATTTGTTGGCCTTCGTCAAGGTCATAAGAACATGGGGCAAAAATCCACATCGGGAGTTTCTAAAGAAACTGAAACTTTCTAGTGTTGCATACCATTTGGAGTTTGATGAATGTTGGTAGGATTCCTTCAACATTATCATACGATGATATTTGGATCCCGATCCTACTGTGAGTATATGCTACTTATCAGGAGATTCGTCACTTAACGATCAATGCTATAAACCAAGTAGGTGTCGAGAAAGGTGTCAGCGGGGCTACGCCCTCAGAGAAAAGAGGTTATTTAATTAAGGAACTTCGCGAAAGCGTTGGAAAACCTCCCTCGAAGTACCGACACTAGCCTGCCTGAACGGTTAAGCAAGTATTGTACAGTGAGAATAGTTATTGCTAATTCTTCTTTTATGGTTTGAAGAAGGATTTGAGAAACAGTGGGAGCCATCTAGTTTAGATAAATTAAAAACCAATCTAAACTTGCAAGAGCATCATGCTAAAGTGTTTTCTTCTCTCTCTCTCATTGCAGCGACCTTGTGACCATGACTAGGTTACATCTAGATAACAAGTTGACTGAATCTAACTTATTTGACTGGCAAAGGTCTGTCCAGATGTCCATTGCCTATGACAAGCTGGACCACCATATTACTACTCAAGATCCTGCTGTCCCAGGTCCAGTTTCCACCGTCACGGATATGGATATCCGTCAGACAAGGGAAAAGGATAAAGCGAAAGCTAAGTGCCTCGTGTTGGCTTCAGTTGATGGTGTATACCAGAAGCAGCACGAGAAGATGGACTTAGTTTCCATCTTTCTCCATAACAAAGATTTATATGGAGAGCAATCTCATATCGCAAGATATGAGACCTCGAACGATTTAATTCAAGCGAGGTTGGCTGTCGGGTCATCTGTAGGGGACGACGTCCTTACAATGACTAGCTATATTGATGAGCTCAAGGACCTGGAGACCACGTTGGGAAACAGGTCATACGCTGATTTATTTCCACAGTCCCTACCCTCTACTTACACCCTGAAAGAAACCAGGGAGACACAAGCTCTGCTTAATGGGGGACCTTCTTCTTCTACATCCAGGGCGAAAGTAATGGGTGAAAAGAAGAAGACCTCTACAAAGCTGATATACGGTGTCAATAAAGTAGGAGGAAAGGGAAGAGCAAAAGTTTCGGGACTTGGTGTAGCTAAAGAGGGATGTTCTTGTTGTTATGGGAACGGGCATTGGCAGAAGGATTGCAGGGCTTTGGAAGTCAGTAGCCAGGATACGAAGCATGTTGTGGCTTCAGCCTCAAGTGTGTTTGTAATTGAGAACTGTTTGTCAATTAACTCTACTTCCTGGGTACTAGATACCGGAGCAGGATCTCATATCTGTAATTCATTACATGCTTTAAGAAACCGTAGAGTTATAAGGGTAGGTGATTTGTCTCTCAGAGTTGCAAACGGAATGAGCATGGACGCTGAATCCGTGGGAGAATATCGCCTAGGTTTGACAAGTGGGCAGATATTGATTCTACGTAATTGTTTGTATGTACCTAGTTTGACTTGTAATATCATATCAGTGTCCTTACTTTCGAAAGAGGGATATGATTTTACATTCGTAAGCGATGTAGTTCACATCCACCTAAATCAAGTTCTGAATGGGTCCGGTACATTAGATGACGGTATATACGTATTGAGTCAAGCTCAGGTTTTCAATGTCCAAAACACACTTAAAAGAAAGTCTTCAAAAATAAATTAGGCTTTCTTATGGCATTGTAGACTAGGTCACATCAATGAAACACGATTAACTAAGTTACATAGAGAAGGATATTTGAATCCGTTCGAATATCAATCTTATGCCACTTATGAATCTTGTCTCATGGGAAAGATGACAAAGACTCTGTTTACTGGACACGGAGTAAGAGCGAGCGAGCTCTTAGGATTCGTACACAGTGACATGTGCGGTCCAATGTCTACACATGCGCGAGGTGGTTATTCCTACTTCATTACTTTTACGGATGATTTCTCTAGGTATGGACATATCTTCTTGATGAAGCATAAATCCGAGGCCTTTGAGAAATTCCAGGAATACAAGAATGAAGTGGAAAACCAAACATGCAAAAATATCAAGACACTAAGATCTGATCGAGGTGGTGAATACTTAAGTGCCGAGTTCCTGAGTTACTTAAAAGAGAATGGAATTCTCTCTCAGCTTACTCCTCCATACACACCACAACACAACGGTGTATCGGAAAGGAGGAATCGAACCCTATTGGATATGGTTCGTTCCATGATGAGTAAGGCTGAGTTACCGCGATCTTTCTGGGGTTATGCACTAGAATCAGCTGCATATCTTTTGAACAAGGTTCCAACCAAGACTGTGCCTACCATACCATATCAGATGTGGAGTGGGAAGAAACCCTATCTTCAGTACCTGAAGACATGGGGATGTCCAGCTTTTGTAAAAAACCAGCATCCGGACAAGATCGAGGCATGCTCAGTACAGTGTAAGTTTGTGGGATATCCAAAAAACTCCAAGGGATATTGTTTCTATTACGCAGAGGAACAAAAGGTTTTTGTTTCTCGTCATGCCCACTTCTCAGAAGCTGAATTTTTAGAAAATCAGAAGAATGGGAGCGCAGTAGAACTGGAAGAAATTCCAGAACCACAAACTGTTACTGAAAGTATGGTTGAACCAGAGGTTTCAGAAGAAAGGGACATACCACCGCCTATCCGCAGAAGTAGTAGGCAGTCTCATCTGCCCGAGAGATACTACAGTTTTCTCATAGACGGGGATCGAGAAGATTGCGTCATTGATAATGATGACCCTACTAGCTTCCAGCAAGCCATTCAGAGCGGCGACTCGGTAAAATGGCTGGATGCAATGCAGACCGAAATGGAGTCCATGTACACTAACAAAGTATGGACTTTGGACATTGCTCCAGGTGGGGTAAAACCCGTAGGATGCAAATGGATCTTCAGAAAGAAGATTGGTGTAGATGGACAGGTTGAAACCTATAAGGTTAGACTTGTTGCAAAGGGTTTCCGTCAAAGACCTGGTTTGGACTATGACGAAACCTTTTCTCCAGTGGCTATGCTCAAATCCATTCGGATCCTTCTTGCTATTGCTGCCTTCCACGATTATGAGATCTGGCAGATGGACGTAAAGACGGCCTTTCTAAATTGTAATTTGGAAGAGTGCATCTCTATGGATCAGCCAGAGGGATTTATTTAGAGTGGGAGCAGCGGTAAAGTATGCAAGCTGCTTAAGTCCATTTATGGACTAAAACAGGCATCGCGGAGTTGGAACATCTGTTTTGATGATACTATCAAAGAATTCGACTTTATCAAAAATCCAGATGAACCATGCATATACAGTAAGATTGTAGGGAGAGTTGTTGTATTCCTCATCTTGTGCGTGGATGACATTCTCCTAATAGGAAATGATACTCCTATGCTATAGTCAGTCAAAAGATTCTTGTCATAGAAGTTCTCCATGAAAGACCTGGGTGATGCCACCTACATTCTGGGGATCCAGATCTATCGTGATAGATCAAAGAGGATGTTGGGACTTTCGTAGTCCAGGTACATAGACACCATATTGAAAAGATTCAGTATGGATGATTCTAAGCGCGGTAACCTACCGGCTTGTCACGGAATCACCCTCTCCAAAGAGATGTCTCCCAAGACTGATTTGGAAAGGGATCGCATGTCGATTATACCCTACACTTCTGCGGTAGGCTCTATAATGTATGCGATGTTATGTACCAGACCAGATGTAGCATACGCATTAAGCGTTGTAAGCCGGTATCAGGCAAACCCAGGGAAGAAGCACTGGATAGCAGTAAAGAACATTCTCAAGTACCTGAGGAGGACTAAGGAGATGTTCTTGGTGTATGGAGGAAAAGACCTCCAGATCGAGGCCTTTGCTGACTCCAGCTTCCAGAGTGACAAAGATGACTCCAAGTCCATGTCGGGTTATGTCTTTACCCTCAATGGAGGGGCGGTCTATTGGAAGAGTTCCAAGCAGGAAACCGTTGCTGACTCAACGATGGAAGCGGAGTACATAGCTACTTACGATGCCGCAAAAGAAGCTGTTTGGATGAAGAAGTTCCTCACAGAACTTCAGGTGGTTCCTACCAGTGTTGGTCCAACAACAACGGCGCTATAGCTTTAGCGAAGGAACCCAGGTCTTATCAGAAGTCCAAACACATCTTAAGGCGGTATCACCTGATCAGGGAGATCGTAGATCGCCGGGAGATCGAGGTAAAGAGAGTAGATACAGAGAATAACATTGCTGATCCATTCACAAAGGCCATTCCTCAGACGCAGTTCGAGAGGCTATTCGAGATGATAGGTCTGCGATATGCCAGTACATGGCCCTAGTGCAAATGGGAGATTGTTAGTTTTATGCCCTAGAAGGCCATTACTGTATCATACTAGTTTGTATATTACTTAATGGATGTTTGGGATATTCACAGTTGTATTGACAGTCTTGCTAAAAATGGTAGTATGCTGCATGGTTTGTGTCTACTTTAATATGTGCATATGTTTCTTGTAACGTATCGCTTATACATATTAGTAGAGCCCTTAGGATCTTTGCTTGATTACCAGCGTTGTGATGGCAGTCAGACTAGTGGGGGCTGGGTAGTCTATAAGCAACATCCTATACAGGTCCCTAGTCATAGGATTATCGAGACAGGGCATCGATACTCCGGAGTAGACTAGTGTGTACGCTTCTCATCCCAGTTGGGGAGATGGTTTGTCCCACAGCCATCAGTACGTCGTACTGGAGATAGTATACAGGTGCTCGTTAGGTTACGGGTACACCGGACAGGACTTGCGGGGAACTGTTGGTTGGTATTATACCCGTCGTCAGTTAACAGTTCCCAGGTGACATGAGTATAGCATAGTCCGCAGACTTGACACTGCTACTTCGCCTCGAGTGTGTCCCACTGTTCTTAGATTGCTACCCTACCACGGCTCAAAGAAGTCGTGCAAACAGGTAGCAGTTGGGTGCAGTCCCAAGCACTTGGAGGCAGTGGCGGTTAGACAGGATTCGTCTCTCCCGGTATTGGGAGTTGATAGCGCGCTGTGTCAGAGAGCCATTACGCAAAGTCCCTGGCTAAGGCAAGCGAGATTTACTGGTAGGTTTTCCAGTAGTTTCTCAAGGTGTAATGGGCTACGCTCCGACACGACTTATACCGCTTTTAGGGGACTGATGTTTGCCACCCCCTAGGCCCGATATAAGATAGTCCTAGACGAACAGACCGGACTGTACGGAGATTGTCACAGCAGGCTTAGTACGAGTTCGGATGGGTTTCCTCATCGGCCTTCTTATCGACATCTACATGGGGACCGTTACGTACAGCTAGTGCCGCTTGCGGTCTGTGGTTAAACCCACTGCCAGCGTAGTGTCGAGTCTTTAGAGTCCCACACAGAGAGTTTCCCTGCTTCGGGCGAAACGATATAGAGGTCGTATGGTTTTACGACAAGGGTTCGGACGCATACGTGCGTTTACGCACGTACGACGTTCGATCAGTTTTTACTAGTCGGCTTTGGTTTAAGCCAGATTCTAGTATCGGATTATTGGATTTATACAGTCTAAAGTTTTTTCGTGTTTTCACGGATAGGAGGGGCGTTCTCGTAATTTGTCGGGAAGCTTCTAGAAGCATGGTGACTTGGGGGTTAAGGTGGCATTTGCATTAATTGGATAAATGAGTCATGGTGTGATTCATACATGGAGTTAATGAATCATTTATGATTTATATGACTCATGTGATGAATCACTTAGTGTATTAATGAAACATGATGATATATCATTATTTGTTATTCATTTAATTATATGATATGTTTCATATATACACAAATGATTTCATTCATCCAAAAGTATTCTCATTCTCACATTCTCTTTCCTCAAGCTCTCTCTCTTCAAACCCAAACCCTAACCTCTCATGTGTTGAGATCAAGGGTTAGCTAGACTAATACATCCATAATCCAACTCTATATCACCTAGGCTGCTTAGATTAGCACTTTGAGAAACCTAGTTAGCTTAAGTTAGAGGTTAAGCTTGGAGTAGGAGCTCTTGAGTGGATCGTCTTTGACTCGAGGAGGCCGTTGAGGTGCCGACGTTCCAAGGAGCCTACAAGGAGTGGAGGACAACGATGAAGACCCGAAGGACAAGTAACGTGAGGTATAAATTCGAATCCGAGTAGTTAAACCTCTCGTAGTTTGCTAGTAATGGTTTAGACACGATTCATGCGCTCAAGTCCGTGTTACGAAGCTTTGATAATCGTTTTTCATATATTCCGCCTCCCCGCAAGTTCGTAGGGTGCGTGACATGGACTTACAGCCGCATGACATGAGATTGACAGTCGGCCCGTCGCCATGACGACCTAAGCAAACGAAGCGACATCTCTATTATGGTGCCACCCTCTCAGTGATCCGCTGACCTCATCTGGGATACGCGTTAAAATTAATGCGCACGGTAAACTGCCACATAGAATCAGAGATCGAAGAGACACAACCGCCAAACACTATGTCGTTTCTGGACAATCTATAATGAAAAATCCTCGGTACTAAGCTTAATAGAGAAAACCGAGCAGACCACTCTCGACCCGACCCATAAATAGGTCGAAACGAGAGTGGGGGATTAATGATGATGCTCATAAGTGCGAATTCCCCAGATTTCAACACGTAGTAGATGACGTGTCGTCCATGTAAAACTACTAGATTCCTGAAGGTTATAGAGCTGGAATAGGTATGATGCGTTGGGGACATTCCTCGGGCCAAGCCTTCGAGGTTGCACCGGACCTTTTAGAGGCCTCCCCTAAGTGTGTTTCCTCTTTGTCTAACCACCAGCCCATAGCTTGTTTTAGCAATCACAAGAGCTGAGCTTCCTTAGCCCTTTGGATGCTTCGACTAGCTCAAGAGCGATAGCACAAAGCCTGAGCTTTCTCGGATTGAGCTTCTTCAACATCCCTTTACCAAGCTTCTTTGCCCGTCTCCAAGCTATCCTATAGCTGAGATTCCTCGGCGTCCCTGTTTGTCCAGGAGCATGGAGCACAAGCGCCCCCGTAACGGCTCCGTGTATCTCGCCACGATGAGATCTCTGTCGCTCCACATCCCGCATCCCACGCTAGCATATCTAGACATTAATGAGCGTATCCCGCCATCAACACGAATATGATGCAGGGGAGAAATAGACGGCGGGAATCTCGCATCGGCTCGCTCCAATTCGACTCCTATATAAACCCCTCCTCCAAATGATTTAGATAACTTGAACTCAATCCAATACGCCGCTACTCTTCCCAATTATTCCTCAGTACTTACATGATCATCGGAGGGTCCTACGATGGTTTTCCACCCCAGGACTTCCTTTGCAGGTAGCACGGCGTCAACAACAACCCATTGAGATTATAACAGCTCTGAAATCGCTGTACAGAAATTTTCTTGTTATTGTACAGAAAAGAGTACTACAGCATGTGTAAGAGTTATAAATTAGATTTGTTTAATAAAAGCAAGAAACAACTTGTAGCTCACTGAAAAAACTTCTACACTGCTGTGACGTAGCCTGTGTGTTCGATTCCTATCAGACACAATTATTTTTTCTGATTTTTCTTTTCTAATTTTTGGAAGCCCAAGAGTTGCACGTGAAATACACGGGGAAATGAAAAGTTTCAGAAAAATCAAACATGAGCAAAATTAAGTAAACACAGATAGACCCACGTGGTAAGAATCTCGAGGCAAAACCTTAAGATCCGACCGCCCATTCTCCTCATTTGGCCGGCGCCGATGGTCAAGATGAGCCCAATTGTCTCCGTGCTTTGCACACACACCCTTTCGACTCCCCTTAACTCATCCGCACTGTTTGATTTTCCTGCAATCAAACAGAGACCCTTCATTTCACCATTTAACATCTTTTTAATGCATTTTAATCCAAAATTTTAATTTCCAAACCCTAATTCTTCACTATAAATACCACCCCATGCCTTAGCTCATCATTTATTCGTTTAAGACAATAACGGACATACAACCATCTCCCTGTAGATCGACCCGTACTCAACCGGCTAGCTACAAGCGAAACCGACTTGATTGCGGTAAGTAGAGTATGAAAGTAGAACACATATAATAAAACATATTGTGGTTTTTCTGCTACCAATCAAATGGCGTCGTTGTCGGGGAGACGGTAACGTATTTTCTTTCTTGTCATTCGGGTTAATTTTCTTTTTCTGTGTGTCTATGTATATATATATATATAAACCTTTTTGTAATTTTTGATATTTTTTCGTGTAAGTGTGCAGGCTATCTGGAGCAAGAACAGTAATCAAATCAAGAGATAGAGGTTTTTATTCTGTTGTACAGAATAAGAGGAGTGCAGGGACCAAAGCTTCATGCCCCAATTCCATATTTTGACCGCGGAACCGTGGCCAAAGCTTGGGTTTCGCGGCAGTTCCGCGGTTCTATTGTGGCTTCTGAGCCCCCAATTTTTTTCCACCCCTTCTCTTTCCTCTAAATTCCTCTGTGAACTTCATTGAATTTTATTTTCTGCAGGTTTCTTTGCACAGATTGCGCCGCCGCCAAATAAATTTGTTGTTATTGTTGTTTTAGATTTTGTTTGTTTATACGCTTTGTATATAATAATACGGACATTAAGGGGCTTGAACACCAATTAAGATTGGGTGGGGATTTCATCACCCTTCCTAAGACCCCACAAATCACTAAAGGCATACGCATACCTTGAGTTAATAAAAAAAATCTAGACCAAACCTATAAGGACTTGTCGCGCTCATTTAGGACAAGTGAAGGTTGCGGGAAATCGGTCGTTTATCTAAACTTGACTTTGTGGTTCCCAGGCTAGACAAGTGAGGAGATAATTTAAAAAGGCCGTCTCAAGGTGATTCGTGAGCGGAACCCTTCTTACCTCACTTGTGCTTACCTGGCCACAATTGGCAGTGAAGAGGCGATTCGAGGCTTATCCTGCAACTTGTCGCTTAGAAGTCTAGGAGCTGTCTAGTTGGACTTTGAAGACCCTAGCTCTAGGTGTTGTTTGTGCATATTGTGATTGTGATTGTGCTTATGTAAAGTTTAGTCCCATAATTCTGTATTCTTTCAAAAACCAACAAAAATTTTTCAAAAATTTATATATTCACCACTTTCCTCCCTCCCTACCTTTTCATAACATGGGTACCCCAAAACGACCAACTCTTGCTGAACTTTGGTACCCGCAACCAGACATTTATTCATACGGTTCTTGCTTTGGTCGAACTTCGAACGATCCATCCATGCCCAAAATTTCGCTGAGAGATCGGATAGACGCATCTAGGACAAACAATTGGACTCTGCAATCCACTTCGTATCAACTGTTTCAACCTCCCCCACCTTCTTACGTTGATACCGCTTCTGAGAGTCATGTTGCGACTCTGAAACCCATGTCCATCACTGACCGGATTGAACAATCTCGTAGCTGATCTTTCACTCCTTTCACCACTCTAAATTCCATTGGATAACAATTCCAATCATCTTCATATCATAATGTTGATCCTAATCCTGTCCATTTTTCACATCCATTCGATTCCTATAAATCCAACTCGACTTTTACACGTTCCCTAGACATTGCTTCTGAACAGCCATTTAGGAGTTTCACTTATCCAAACGAATTTGAATCTTTTACTGAAACCCTTTCACAATCCATGTCTAGTCTTAAACAGTCATTAGAAAAATTTTGGGTAGCTTCGTGCTATCAGATAGAGGAATTGAATGTGTCTATGGCCGCCCTCATACAACTTAACGATTTGGTAGCTAGTTTCCAACTAGCTCCAAATTTTCCAATGTATGATGAGGCGTTGGGACAAATTGAGAATTTGCATGGTGAGAGTGAGCAGTACACCCTTCGAAATCAAACCTACCCATTCCAAATTGAATTCCACAACTCCGGATTCGAAAGTCTATCGAGTGTCCCAAATGATTCACCAATTGAAGATAGAACATTTGATGAGTTGTACGACTTTGTAGTATTTGATTTACCTGATCGTGAAGGGTCCATTTCAAGTGAAACCAATCCCAATCCTTTTGATCTCTACGCCTCCACTCTAGAACATGAATTGATGAAAATCCATGCTATTGATGAGGTGTCTGAGATATTTGATTTTCACATGATTGAGGATATCGACGCTGGGAATATTTTGGATGATGAACCTATAATTTTGGATGAGTTTTCTCAGCAATTCATCATGTCCTTTCACTACTGTGTGGACATTATCCCGAACCATTAACTATCTTTCCCGAACTCCATATGTGTCTAGATTTTTATGATGATAAATGCATGGATGAGCTGAATTTTGAGGAGTCTCTTGAGGATAGAATTGAGGATGAACCAGTTTTATTAGATGAGTCGGATTTTCCAATTCATCATGCCCTTTCATTGACTGTGTACACCCTCCTGAACATTTAACCGATACCATTCCTCGATCACTTCCCTCCATCCTTTCCATCGTTCCCACTTCGCAAGCCACCGTATCACCTTCATTTCTTATGTCCGGTTCACTAAGTTCGGTCTACCCATATTTTCTCACGAATCTTGAGAGGTTTGACCCCATTTCTCGACATGTTGATAGATTAGTACACTCCATTCTTTCGCTCCGATCATCACAGACTGTACTAATTTATTCAATCCATTTCCACTCTCAATTTCGTATTCCATTTCTTTCTCCTTTCCGCCCTTCTTCTCCTCCACCGAGACCGTACGCCGCTTCCATCCACACACAGTCGCGCGTATTCTTCCTTTCTTTTTTCCACACGTTCTTTCACCAACCACTACAGTATAGCGATAAAAATTTAAATGGTTTGTGTTAACTTTTGGCCTGTGTAAAGTCTTGTATAGATTAGTACTGTTCTCTTCCCCACTAACTCTGAACCTTAACGCTTAAACCGTGGAAACTCTATTTTACTTAAGTTTGGGGGGACCATTTTGTGTATATATATTTTTGGTTTGCTTTTTCTTTTGTAAAAAAAACAAAAAGAAAAAAAAACAAAAATATAGGGGAGCGCCGACAATTTTGATCCTCTTTGTGTAGTATGACAGTGAGGGCACTGTCAAGTTTAAGTTTGGAGGTGTGCTCGGTAAGCTTTCTACCTTCGCATTCATGTGTATATTTTGCATGGATACTTATTAAAAACCCATAAAAATCTAGGTTTCTTGTCCAAAATAACGCAAATCATACAAAATCTCCACAGTTACGCCAAAATGCAGAAAATCTGCCACAGACAGATAAAGCCGGGTTCTGGTCATCTGTCACGACCCGCAAAGTACGGAACGCAACCGGCACTTAGATTACGAAACGTCTCAAGACATCCGTAAAATAAGTAAGCCGAAACCCAGAATACAAAACCCAATTAAGATTTTTAGAGTGAAGGAAAACCAATTTATTTAAGTATTTTACTCCATTACCATATCAAAATCCCTTTTTGAACTAATTTTCCATTTTCCCAAAATTCATGCAGAATTTCCTTGTAAAATAAGCCCCAGACGGGTGCAACAGGAATATAAATGAATAACATGAAAATGGCATCCCCAAGCGGGAACTAGCTCTTCGCCTCAGGGCGGTCACAAATCCCACGCAATATAAAATTATAGTGTGCATAAGTAAGCATGAAGTATAAGAAATAGCATGTCGACTCAAGTGAGCTCGACTCCAGATATATCATAAAATAATCCCCAAGTCTCACAATCTCACATCTAGGTCAATATACAGTAATCCAAATAAAACAGGTACAGCTGAAATGATAGTAGCAGTAGATGGAGTGTTCTAGATACAATGAAAATACAAGGTGGTACAAAATGATAATAACCCACCTATGAGCAAAAGCCTCGAGTCTAGGAAAAAAGTGCAAAGGAAGCAAAAGTATCCGCCGCTATAGTGCTGACGGAACGGACCTGCAGAAAAGCTGTGGCACAACGGGGGTGAGTTGCCAGCTCGTGAGTAATAAATAACATCTACTAAGGCTATCGTATGCATGCACACAAGTGTCCTGGCATCCCTAAAACAGGTATGGCTACATGTACTAGCAGGTATGTATGCATCAACAATGTACTAGCAAGTATATATGTCATATGGATGCAATAACAGGTATGTATGCTACATGAAAGTACTATCAAGTATGTATGAGAATTATTCTTTCCTTTGTTTTGAAACTTCTTTTTTTAAACATCAGCATAATATTCAAGAAATCAATAAAATCCGTGTCCAGCAACGACACCTCAAAAACTGTCCAAATCTCATATATCCATGTCCAGTATCTCTGGCCTCAGCCATCCGGCTGATCCATATCAAATATCCATATCTCAATCTAGCGGCCACGGTCGGTATCCTCTGGATATCCGCCGCGCCAAATGAAGTCACCGGTAGGTAATCCGTTCCCTGCCAGGCTCAACACCATCTCCTGCGATCTTCTTGCCCCGGGATACCGTACCGGGCCCACCATGTACCCGAGACTGTTCATCCACCTCCTCGAAACGGGTCTCGAAAACCACAACAAAACTCATGGTGGACGACACTTTACATCACTAGAAAACCGCAACTTTATATTTAAAAGGTTATAAGTTTGAAATCTTGCGGTTTTCCCCCGAAATCCAGAAATATCATATATCTCATGAAATCATCATGAATGCATATGTCAATGATTATGAGTGCCTACGGTATCGATTTACAATGTTTGATTTATACTAGGCATGAGCAAATGATATAATGATACATATGCATGAGGGTAGTGATTCTTATGGTTTCATTTTAAATACTTATTGTAATATCACATTTCTAGGCAATTAACATGTTTCAGATTAAAGGTTATCTAGTGTCGTGACATGGCAATTACCAGGGTGTGTGTGTCCACATGAATAGTGCCCGTGCTGCATATAAAACCTGGTAATGGTGCATGTGTCCTATAATGAATCTGTGTATATGGAACATCATATAGATACAAACTACAGCAGTTATCATGCAAGTATTTTTATCATAATGACACAAGTAATATCAAGTCTACTATTTCTATCGGGCGACTCGCGCCATCCAAACGATCGTCCCCCGTAGATGTTAAATCTACTCACCCGTGATCCCGCGCTAGGTGTGTCCGACCACCTGCTTGCCTCTCTCCGCTGCGCTTGACGTTCCCGCCGGCGAACCTAGAATTCACAAAAGTCACCATATAAGGAAAAATCCTGCAGAACGCGATATATCGATAAAAAGGATACGCGTGCGTGAAACTAAACACGTGTGCACACGACACGACGCGACGTGCACAAACCACCAGAGCCTAAACCGACACGCTGTGTCGCGCGGCACGCCACAGAACCACGTGTATCACGCGTGTGTCGCACGAGACTTAAAACATCGAAAACACACAATTAGCTCCAGATTTTGCCTCTGGCCCAAACTTGAAAAGTTGCCGGTACCAGAAGCTTAACCTACCCAGCATAACCCTACACCCAAAACCCCCACACCCCACCCCCTATTCTGGCCGCAATTTGCGGCCAGAAATAATAAATCGGTGGCCTAGAGGGGGAGGTGGGTCCCCGTGCTCTGTGTGTATGTTCCTACTCATCTCACCATGCTACAGTCTTCACAATTTTATTCTGAAGGTCTCGGGTCGATAGCAGATCCAACAGAGGCCAAAAGGTCGATAAAACTGCTAATTTACGCCAAGTCGGGTAAAACGGGTGTTTTTATGAAATCTGGGGCAATCCTCTGGTTGACTGGCCTCACTAGCACCTAAAAGGGTTATTCTAACTAACACAACATTCACTTTGCCAAAATTCCCTTAAATTACTCAAAATCCCCACATAAGCAAGAATACACACTAATTAAGCTAGATTCCATAATTTTTTTGCAATTTTAAGGCTAACCATCTAAATTTAATGACACTATAAGGCTAAAACAGACTAATTAACACAAAAAAAAGTTCTATTAAGCTACAAGCACTCCAAGGAACTAGATCTAGCATTACTACACAATTCTAGCACTAAAATCCCATTTAACACTAACTAGTTTAATAATCACATAATCTAAGTAGTGTGGAGAGAGTTTAGGACTTATACCTCCCTAGAGACCCTGCAAACAAGGAGAAGAAGAAGAATAGGAAGGAGAGTGCTGCAGTGCTGCTGCTGAGTTGGTGCAGCTGCAGCCTCAGAGCTGTTGCTGCAATCTGCTGATGCTGATGCAGTTTGTGGTGTTTGCTGATGCTGAATGTGTGTGATGGTGGGGCTGATATGGTGTGGTGTTGCTGAGGTGGTATGGTGTTGGGCTGAAGTTGTGTGGCTGGTGGTGTGGTGCTGGGCTGAGGCTGTTGCTATTTTCAGGTGATAATGTTGTTTCAGCTGATGCTGAACTGAAACAGGTTTTGGGGTGCTTGCTGTTTTGAAGTGGTAGCAGCAGCTGGGGTTTGGAAAATCTTGAGGGAAGGTTTGAGTGTTGTGAGGGGGGTGTTATGTATGGAGTTAGGGCTGAAAACAGCTGCTGTTGCTGATGCTTGAAGAAGGTTGAAGCTGATGTAACAGCTTATGTGCAGGCTGATGCACATGGCTGATGTTGCTGTTTTGGGTGGCTGATGCTGATTTGGAGGCTGAAATGAGCTGAAAATGGGCTGATGGGAGTGTGTGAGAGAGGGTTGTAAGGTTGGGGCTGCTTGTAATGATGATGGTTTGAGCTGATGGGCTGTTTTGGGGGCTGAAACAGCTGTTGTTGCAGCAGTTGGTGTGAAGCAAAGAGCTGGGATCAGCTGATGGAAATCATCAGCTGCTGTAGCAGCACTATGAGGTGGCTTGGGGGCTGAATTGATAAGGTTTTGGGCTGAAAATGTAGTATGAGTGAGAGAGAGGTGATAGGAGTTTGAAATGAGGTGAGGGGACTTAACCTTAAACTCCATTTCCCAACCAAAAGCCATCATGACACATCACATCCCTCACTCTCTCCCTAAGTCAACCTTAAACTCACTAATTACCCATGGTCAAAGCCAACCATCCACACTTTCAAACTAATTAGTTTTATCAACTCAATTAACTTAACCAAGAACCTAACCTACCATGGTTAAATTAAACATGGTTAACCCACAAGCTCAAATATATGGCAAACCCTAATCTTAGTCCTATTTAACGTGCACAAGTGTGTGTGGTCGAGATAAAATTTCAAAAAAATAACCATAAACCCAGATAAATTACTAGAATTCCGTTTTGGTAAACTTTTTACCAAAAACCCCACATTAACACTTAATTACTACTAACCCTAAACTCAGGTGTTACATCATCCGCATCCGTCCAGTGCCGCTTACCAGTTCAAGAGACAAGACGAAAAATAGTGGTCATCGTGTCTTGGTCAACACAGAGCACGAGAGGGAGAACACAAGATTCAATGGGTGCGCGGAGCTCGAGTGAGATAAAGGTCAAATGAATTAAAAGTGAAGCCAATTTGGACTGTTTGAAATCTGAAGAAATATTGGAAGCATTTTGTAATTTAGGACCTGTCAAACACAAGAAAAAAGTAACACAAGAAACCTCATAAAAAACGACAATATAACTCCCCCAAAGAGCCGCGGAACCACGGCCAAAGTGGCACTTATGCGGCGGTTCCGCGACCGAGTCAAGACGGCGTCAGATAGGATTTTGGGGGTAGTTTTGTAATTTTGTAGGGGCTCAGAATTTGGCCCTAGAGTTTCAGCTCTCTACCTATAAATAGCCCAGTTTTGTGCCAAGTAAAGATTGCTTCTTTTTAGTTAGAATTAGTGTAGTTTAGTTTGTATCTTCTTCTTCATCATCATCTATTCTCCATGAAAGTGTAGTGAGAGCTCTTGAATGGAAGTTAATGAAGATGAGGGTTATTTTTCTTAACTTGTATCTTTACTTTTCTTGTCTTGTAATTTTAATTTTTTAGTGTAATTTTATTAATTATTGTTAAGTAGTTGTTGTTTTTCTTTTCTCGTTTTCTTTTGCTTTGCTTTTTATCCGTATCTTTTCTCAAGCCATGATACTTTATGGAATCCTTTACTTAGGTGAAGGCCCAAATAGTTAGTTTGCATCTTTGTAAAACCGTATTTTTTCTTTTCTTACTTCTTGTTTTCTTTTTATTTTTATTTAAATGTGTGAATAATTTCCATACTTGTTAGGGGCTAAGGAAGGTTAGTATGAGGGACGGAAAAATCCCTTGTGCTCCTTTTCACCAAATATCTTGAAACGAGTCTAGACCAAGCAAACAAAACCCTCTCACTTAGGCGCGTTATATGTGACATATAGCCGCGACCTAAGTCGAGAAGTCCTTTGGGCGCACTATAACGTGACATGTAATTGTAATTTAATTGGATACATGGTTGTGGGTGTTTGGCATAGGGTTGGAAATAAGCGCATGTAGCAGACGGATAAAGGGCACTAGGAATGGATTTAGCGTTCGAAAGCTTGCTTAAACTCGCAAATCTCATTCCTACGTCCTCCTAATCCCCGCTACTTTCTATTATCCCAACTTCATTTTAAGAATGACAAAAGAAAAGCGCAAGACAAATCCTAATTCTACTAACCAACCTTAACGCTAACAAGCTTACTTGAACATAAATACAAACACATAGGATAGACTTGAACACAGTTATACATTCTTTCATTTATTCGTTTAAGACAATAACGGACATACAACCATCTCCCTGTAGATCGCCCCGTACTCAACCGGCTAGCTACAAGCGAAACCGACTTGATTGCGGTAAGTAGAGAACGAAAGTAGAACGCATATCATAAAACATATCGTGGTTTTTCTGCTATCAATCAAATGGCGCCATTGCCGGGGAGACGGTAATGCATTTTCTTTCTTGTCATTCGGGTTTTTTTTTTGTATATATATATATAACAAAAACCCTTTTTGTAATTTTTGATATTTTTGTGTGCAAGTATGCAGGCTATCTGGAGTAAGTACAGTAACCAAATCAAAAGATAGAGGTTTTTATTCTGTTGTACAGAATAAGAGGAGTGTAGGGACCAAAGCTTCAGGCCCCAATTCCACATTTTGACCGCGGAACCGCGGCCAATGCTTGGGTTTCGCGGCAGATCCGCGATTCTATTATGGCTTCTGACCCCAATTTTTTTCCACCCCTTCTCTTTCCTCTAAATCCCTCTGTGAACTCCATTGAATTTTATTTTCTCCAGGTTTCTTTGCACAGATTGCGCCGCCGCCAAATAAATTTTTTGTTGTTGTTGTTTTAGATTTTGTTTGTTTATACGCTCTGCATATAATAATACAGACATTAAGGGGCTTGAACACCAATTAAGATTGGGTGGGGATTTCATCACCCTTCCTAAGACCCCATAAATCACTAAAGGTATACGCATACCTTGAGTTAATAAAAAATATCTAGACCAAACCTATAAAGACTTGTCGCGTTCATTTAGGACAAGTGAAGGTTGCGGGGAATCGGTCGTTTATCTAAACTTGACTTTGTGGTTGCTAGGCTAGACAAGTGAGGAGATAATTTTATAAGGCCCGTCTTAAGGTGATTCGTGAGCGGAACCCTCCTTATCTCACCTGTGCTTACCTGGCTACAATTGGCAGTAAAGAGGCAATTTGAGGCTTATCCTGCAACTTATCGCTTGGAACTCTAGGAGCTGTCTAGTTGGACTTTGAAGACCCTAGCTCTAGGTGTTGTTTGTGCATATTGTGATTGTGATTGTGCTTATGTAAAGTTTAGTCCCATAATTTTGTATTCTTTCAAAAACCAACAAACAATTTTGAAAACTGTAAAAAAAATTCAAAAATTTATATATTCACCACTTTCCTCCCTCCCTACATTTTCATAACATGGGTACCCCAAAACGACCAACTCTTGCTGAACTTTGGTACCCGCAACCAGACATTTCTTCATATGGTTCTTTCTTTGGTCGAACTTCGAACGATCCATCCATGCCCAAAATTTCACTGAGAGATCGGATAGACGCATCTAGGACAAACAATTGGACTCCGCAATCCACTTCGTATCAACCGTTTAAACCTCCCTCACCTTCTTACATTGATACCCCTTTTGAGAGTCATGTTGCGACTCCGAAACCCATGTCCATCGCTGACCGAATTGAACAATCTCGTACCCGATTTTTCACTCCTTTCACCACTCCAAATTCCATAGGACAACAATTCCAATCATCTTCATATCAGAATGTTGATCCTAATCCTGTCCATTTTTCACATCCATTCGATTCCTATAAATCCTACCCGACTTTTACACATTCCCTAGACATTGCTTCTGAACAGTCTTTTTGGTGTTTCGCCTATCCAAACGAATTTGAATCTTTTACTGAAACCCCTCCATGTCTAGTCTTAAACAGTTATTATAAGAATTTCGGGTAGCTTCGTGCCATCAGATAAAGGAATTGAATGTGTCTATGGCCGCCCTCATACAACCTAACGAATCGAAAGCTAGTTTCCAACTAGCTCCGAATTTTCAAATGTATGATGAGGTGTTGGGACAAATTGAGATTTTGCGGGGTCAGAGTGAGCAGTACACCTTTCCAAATCAAACCTACCCGTCCCAAATTGAATTCCACAACTCCGGTTTTGAAAGTCTATCGAGTGTCCCAAATGATTCACCAATTGAAGATAGAACATTTGATGAGTTGTACGACTTTGTAGTGTTTGATTTACCCGATCGTGAAGGGTCCATTTCAAGTGAAACCAACCCCTATCCTTTTGACCTCTACACCTCCACTCTAGAACATGAATTGATTAAAATCCATGCTTTTGATGAGGTGTCTGAGATATTTGATTTTCACTTGATTGAGGATATCGACGCTGGGAATATTTTGGATGATGAACCCACAATTTTGGATGAGTTTTCTCAGCAATTCATCATGTCCTTTCACTACTATGTGGACATCATCCCGAACCCTTAACTATCTTTCCCGAACTCCATATGCGACTAGATTTTTATGATGATAAATGCATGGTGAGCTGAATTTTGAGGAGAGTCTTGAGTATAGAATTGAGGATGAACCAGTTTTATTAGATGAGTCGGATTTTCCAATTCATCATGCCCTTTCATTGACTGTGTACACCCTCCTGAACGTCTAACCGATACCATTCCTCGATCACTTCCCTCCATCCTTTCCATCGTTCCCACTTCGCAAGACACCATATCACATTCATTTCTTATGTCTGGTTTGTAAGTCGATGTACAACACCCTACGAGTTGCGGGGAGGCGGAAACAGTTAAATCATTACAGAAATGTACAACCCCCTTCCAACCGACATACTAGCAGTTAGGGGAGGTCTACGAACACATTATACAGTTCACAGATATAATCAAATTAGCAAACATCGTATAATTTCGATCGATCAAACACATTAGATTCTACTCCAAAACTTCTCTGTGCATCTGAGACTTGAGCAGAAAATAAACATTCCAGAAAAGACAAAATATTCACAGAAGAGTTACTGGGGAGATTTTGGGTGAATCGGTCTTAAATCGGCCGCGGATCCGCGGCGGATCGGTGGGATCGGCCGCGGTTCCGCGGCTGTTTGGCCGATTCATGAACCCAAATTTCTCCAGTGTTCTTAGGTTTCCCTACTTGTATTTTTAAAGGTCCCTGAAAAATTTTTAGACCTCAATTTAAATTCGACAGAAACTATATGAATACGATATGTTATCCGGTTCTTTTTGCGTTCGAAATTCTTACAACTTTGCAAAAGAGTTAATTATTATTTAGCGAGGCTCTGATACCACTGTAAGTCGATGTACAACACCCCACGAGTTGCGGGGAGGCGGAAATATGAAAAACGATCCTATTCTATATGCAAACATCGACTAACCGAAGAATCTTTGCTAAATGATAACTAACAAATACATAGAAGTTGTTAACTACTATGAGAAGAGATTATACCTAGTGAACCTTATCCTTCGTCTTTTCGTTCTCTACGTCCTCCTCGGCCTCCTCTATGTGATAGATGTGTAAGTGCACGGCGGCGCCCCGGCCGTCAATCCGACGGCCAAATGCGGAAGCGGTGATAAACTTAAATTTTACTTGAACTGGCAAACCGCCGCGCACTAATACCCGGATCGAACCATTAATTAGTCCTAGCTATCTACAAGAAGGGGAATAGAGATATACCGACGATCCAAGTCCTCCGGTCTTCTCATCATCGTTCCGATCTCCTGCGGAATCTCCGGTCGTCGCCACCTTGCCGGAAAGGCACCACATCGTCTCCATATTTTACGGGCTCCCACCTCAATGCCGAGGCAACTCGGGCACGAAGCTGGCTACTCGACGTGCCCAAGGTTCGCTGTAGAATGTGTAGTGAAGAAGTCTCACTTGGGGTTGTAGGAATTGCCTTTTGGTGGAGGGATTGAACTTGGAGCTTTTTGGATTGATCTTGTGGGATTTTTGCAACATCAAATGAACCAAAATCCCACACACAAAATGTTGGACAGCCCACCCATGAGAGTGGCCGGCCAAGACAATCAAGGGGGGGGGTGAGAATGAAGGAGCCATCCAATAATACCAAAAATGGAGAGAGAGAGAGAAAGCTATCATATGGAAAATAATGATCACAAAGAAAAGTCCTCACTCAACAACCATACCATCTCCCATCATTAACAATCATCAAGCATGATGACTTCAAAAAGTCAAGCCATCATGAAGAGGTCAAGGTCAAGGAATGGTGCAACCATCATGACATAAGAATATGCAAAGAACCCCTCTACAAATACTTATTTGCAACAATGCAAATAAGCCCTCCTCCACCAAACTTCGGCCAATGAACGATACAAAGGAAATCGGCCGAAACGAAAAGCAAACTGGCAACTCCAGAAAACTGGTCCCGTAATAAATTACAGGAAAACCACGATACTGTGCATACACACCCGCATTTGTATTCCGACCGAAATACAAATGCAATGAGACAAAGTCTACACTGTACTATACTAGGATCCGACTTAAACCAAAGCCGGCCAGTAATATCCGTTCGATCCTGATGCGTGCAATACCGCACGTATCTGATCGAACTCTGCCATATATCCATACGGCCTATAGTACAAGCTGTCCGATCCTGATCCGTGCAATACCGCACGTATCTGATCGGACCTTGCCATATCTCCATACGGCCTCTACAACCTTTCGCCCGAAAGCTGAGTAACTGAATGTGGGGGACTCTAAAGACTCGTCAACACCTTGGTTGTGGATTTAACCACTAGCACGTCAGAGGTATAAGCCAATACGTAACGGGCTACCAGGTATTGACTAAAAGGGACGTCTGTGAGCGAACTCAGCCTGACAACCCTACTGAGCCTGTCAGTGACAATATTCGTACAGTCCGGTCCGTTCGTCTATGAGCATCGCATGGCGGGCCTAGGGGGTTGGTAAAAGTCAGACCCCGAAAAGCGGTACAAGTCATGTCGGAGTGTAGCCCAGAACACCTTGAGATACTACTGGAATACCTACTAGTAAATCTCCTTGCCTCGGCCGAGGGCTTCGTATAATGGCTCTCCTAGACACAGCACGACCTCACCCCTAATACTGGGAGAGACGAACCCCTGAAGATACGCTCACTGCCTCCATGTGGCTCGGGACTGTACCCAACTAAAACCTGTTTGCACGACTCCTTTGAGCCGTGGTAGGGTAGTAATCAAAGTATAGTGGGAACTCACACAAGACAAATGACGATCCCCAGGTCGATGAACTAACCTGCACACATGTCACCAGGGAACTGCCATCTGACGTCTGGTATATGACCAACTAGCATGTTCCCGGCGAGTCCTATCCGGTGTACTCATAACCCAATGAGCACCTGTATACATCTTAGGTGATCCAACTGACACCAGTGGCTTGTGAGACCGGCCACCGCCCCTCGTCGGGGTCTCGACTGTATACACTAGTCTACTCTGGAGTATCGATGCCCTGTCTCGAAACTCACACGACTAGGGACCATTTAAGGATATGCTTGTAGACCCCCAGCTCCCACTTATATGATCGCCCTCATACTGCTGGTGGTCAAGCAAGAATCCTAGGGGCTCTATCAACGTGTAATAGCGACTTGTCAGGTCACCTAAAGCAGTACACGATGATAAAGGTAAACCAGATAGCATACTATCATCTCGAGTAAGACTGTCCTACCGGGATAGGTCCTCCATCAATCATTGCAATCACGTACCTGTGACCTAATAATTGACTCTGAGGGCACTATCTCCAACAAGATGATCCACCCGAGAGCTTCTATTCCAAGCTTCACCTCTAATCTTGAGATAACTAAGTTTCTTTAGTTGCTAATCAAAGGAACCTAGGTGATATAGAGTGAGGTTATGGATTAATTAGTCTATTCTAATTCTTGATCTCAACACATGAGTGGTTGGATTAGGGTTTGAAGAGAGAGTGAGCTTGAGGAGAGAGAAGGTGAACATGATAATTATCTTGAAAATGTTTCTCACTTGAATATATATGAAGCATAATGTTTTATCAAATAAATGAATAAATATGATTAATCATCATGCTTCATTAATTCTATATGTGTGATTCACTATATGAGTCATTAACCATTTAATGATGCATTAATGATATGGATGAATCACACAAATGAGTCACAAATGCATTTAATGAAAATGCCACCTAAACCCTCAAGTCACCATACTTCTAGAAGCTTCCCGTAAAATTACGAGAACGCCCCACCTATCCGTGAAAACACGAAAAAACTTTAGACTGTATAAATCCAATAACCTGATACTAGAATCTGGCTTAAACCAAAGCCGGCTATTAAAAACTGTCCGAACGTCGTACGTGCGTAAACACACGTATGCGTCCGAACCATTGTCGTAAAACAAAACGACCTCTATATCGTTTCGCCTTGAACAGGGAAACCCTCTGTGTGGGACTCTAAAGACTCGACTACTACGCTGGCAGTAGGTTTAACCACAGACCGCAGGCGGCACTAGCTGTACGTAACGGTCCCCAGGTAGATGTCGATAAGAAGGACGATGAGGAAACCCATCCAAACTTCTACTGAGCCTGTCCGTGACAATATCCGCGCAGTCTGGTCTGTTCATCTAAGAGTATCGCATGTATGGTCTAGGGAGGTGGTAAATGTCAGACCCCTAATAACCGTACAAGTCGTGCCGGTATGGCTCAAGACCATCCGAGAATTCACTGATCTGTCGATCAATAATTCTCAATCAGCCCTGGCCAGGGACTTATGGTAATGACCAACCGATCACAGTGCGATATCAACTCCCTAGACCGGGAGAGACGAATCCCTAACAGTCGCTCTCTGCTTCCACATGGCTCGGGACTGTGCCCAACTAAAACCTGTTTGCACGACTCCTTTGAGCCGTGGTAGGGTAATAATCAAAGCACAGTGGGAACTCACACGAGACAAATGACGACCTTAAGTCAACAGACTATCTGCACACATGTCACCTAAGAACTGCTATTTGACGTCAGGTATTATACCATCCAGTCAGTTCTCGGCGAGTCCTGTCCGGTGTGTAGGGTTCCTAGGCACTCTTGTGAAGGTTCATAAGGCATCATACATGCCCGGATAAAAATTTAGACGTGCCGAACAACCCAAAGCCGGGATCTTTGCTAGATTATTAGGGTTAAACATGCAAGATGATAACTTTTTATCTAAGTGTGAGGGATTACAACCTTTGTAGTCCGCTCCTTCACTTCACAAGCTCCGAGTAGAAGTCCCTTTGCCGCGATCCACGATCTCCCGAACTCATGAGAGGCTCCACGACTCGAACGATCCATGCTAGCTTGAAGTATTCCAAATCTCCGATGATTTACCTCGAAGTTGCAAAGACTCAAGCTATCTCACTCTAAAGAGATGAACACACTAATCTCATGGGCTAGATGAGATGAGGATGAGATAGTAGTATTTTTGCTTTCTTTTTAAATCATTTTCTCATATTTATTCATCACATAAAGAAAATCTAGTAAGCTTTCTTCAAGAGAGAAGAAGATGATAATGGAAATTATAATCAATTCTTTTCTTTTGTGATGAATAGAATGAAAACTATACGATTGATTTATTAACCATGGTCAAGGATGAGTGGTCAAGATTTAGTAGAGAATAAACTAGAGTTAGGGTATGGTTGGGTTAAGAATGTGTCATCCTAAAATATCTTAAGAATGACAAAACAAAAAGCTTCTAGAAGGTGCATGAAGCATCTAACCCTAATCAAACCCTAACCTCAATTAATCATCCTTAAACATGTTTAACAATTAATCATATCATGTCACAATAATATATATCACATATATATTATATATTTGCAACAAAAGAAAATAATACAATTAACATATATCGCATATATATCAATGTATCAACCAATGAGAAAATGAAATAATAAAGCGAGCCAATATTAGATAATGTAATAATATATCATATATATTATTATACATTAAATCATCGAATCAACACTTGATCCGACGATCCGGCTATATCGAATATTACCGACTAATATATCATGTACCGATTCATCGAATCAACACTTGATCCGATGACCCGGTTCATAACTAAATATACCGAGATAATAATACGGTATCCTATATCGCATTATTCTCGGTCCTACACATATCACATATGTGCCTCTACTCCGTTTCGCCTGAGCCAAGAAACCTCTGTGTAGGACTCTAAAGAATCGTCAATACGCCGGTAGCAGGTGATGATCATATCAAACACCCACAAGCTGCAAGCGGTCAGCTAAACGTAACAGCCACCCAGGTATTGAGCGATCAGAAGATCAACAAGCTAGCCTGTGCGTTCTCCTGTGAATCCAATCAGTAACACTCCCGTACAGTCCGGTCTGTTCGTCTGATATGTCGCATATCAAGTCTAGGGGTGGTATACGTCAGACCCCAGTAACCGATAAGTCGTGTCGATGTGTGGCTCATAACGGGTCGAGAAACTACTAGTAACACTTACCAGTAAATCTCTATATCAGCCCTGACCAGGGACTTCCAGTTATAGCCAATCGAACACAGCACAACATCAACTCCCTATACCGGGAGAGACGAGTCCCCTCCTATCGCTCATTGCCTCCATGTGATTCAGGACTGTACCCAAAAGTCACCATTTTGCACGCCCTCTTGGACGTGGTAAGGTGGAAATCAAAGCACAGTGGGAATCACACAAGACTCTATGACGATCTCGGGTCTACAGACTACCCTGTACCAGTGTCACCGGAGAACTGCTATCTGACGTGTGGTATATCACCATCTGGGAGTTCTCGGCGAGTCCGTCCAGTGTACCCAGTCTCTACTGAGCACCCGTACACCATCTATGATGTCAAACACCGATGGATATGGGATCATCCATCACCCATCATATGGGTCAAGATGCGTATACGCTAGTCTACTCTGGTGTATCGATGCCCTGTCTCGATATACCCTCGACTAGGAACAGCTATAGGATGTACTCATCGACTACCGCGGCCCCACTAGTATGATCTCATCATAGTCCCAGTAGTCGAGTACAGATCCTAAGGGCTTTATCAACATGTGAGAGTAAAACAGTAAACCAATACAAGTCAACATGTTAAGATAAAGTGAAACCAAATAGCATACTATCATGACGAGCAAGAAAGTCATCTCTATATATATCCAAGCATCCATTATAATATACATCATATGTACAACAATGGCCTCTACGGCATATACATAACTAATAATCTCCCACTTGCACTAAGGCCAGCTGCTGTAGTATCTCATACCTAGCATCCCGAATAATCTCTCAAACTGTATCTGGGGAATAGCCTTCGTGAATGGATCCGCAGTGTTGTCCTTCGTATCTACTCTCCTGACCTCGATCTCCCGGCGATCAACTATCTCCCTGATCAGGTGATATCGCCTCAGAATATGTCTGGACTTTTGATGGGATCTGGGTTCCTTGGCCAAAGCCACAGCTCCATTGTTATCGCAATACAGAGGTATTGGATGCTCAATGGATGGAACCACACCAAGTTCACTAATGAACTTCTTGATCCAGACAGCCTCTTTGGCAGCATCGTTGGCAGCGATGTATTCAGCCTCCATCGTCGAGTCTGCAACGGTATCCTGTTTGGAACTCTTCCAACATACCGCCCCTCCATTGAGGGTAAAGACAAAACCCGAATGCGACTTAGAGTCGTCTTTATCACTTTGGAAGCTAGAATCGGTAAAGGACTCCACCTGGAGTTCTCCGTTACCATACACCAAGAACATCTCTTTAGTCCTTCGTAAGTACTTGAGAATGTTCTTCACTGCTGTCCCATGACTCTCTCCAGGATCTGCTTGATACCGACTCACTACACTTAGTGAGTATGCTATATCGGGTCTGGTACATAGCATCACATACATGATAGAGCCTACTGCCGAAGCATAGGGTATCCCTTGCATGCGAGCTCTCTCCAAATCAGTCTTGGGAGACATCTCTTTGGAGAGAGTGAGTCCAGAGATCGTGGGTTGGTTCCCACGCTTGGATTCTTCCATACTAAACCTCTTTAGTATGGTGTCAATGTACCTGGATTGGGACAATCCCAGTATCCGTTTAGATCTATCTCTATAGATCATGATTCCCAATATGCAGGAGGCATCACCTAGATCTTTCATTGAGAATCTTTGTGATAAGAAGAGCTTGACTAATTGCAGCATAGGAATATCATTTCCTATCAAGAGTATGTCATCCACGTACAATACGAGGAAGACAACCTTACCCTCTGCTACCTTCTTATAGATACAAGGTTCATCTATATTTTTGATGAAGTCAAACTCTTTGACTACAACATCAAAACAGATGTTCCAACTCCGCGATGCTTGCTTTAACCCATAAATGGATTTAAGCAGCTTGCACACCTTTCCACTGCTCCCACTATCTACGAAGCCCTCTGGCTGAGTCATGTACACGCACTCTTCTAAATCACCGTTTAGAAAGGCGGTCTTAACATCCATTTGCCAGATTTCGTAGTCATGGTATGCAGCAATGGCAAGTAAGATCCGGATGGACTTAAGCATAGCCACTGGAGAAAAGGTTTCGTCATAATCCACACCTGGTCGTTGACGAAAACCCTTTGCTACAAGTCTAGCTTTGAAAGTCTCAACTTTTCCATCTACACCAAATTTCTTTTTAAAAATCCACTTGCTCCCTATGGGTTTTACCCCTTCAGGAGCATTTTCCAAAATCCATACTTTATTGGTGTACATGGATTCCATCTCAGATCGCATTGCATCCAGCCATTTCACAGAGTCACCACTCGTGATGGCCTGCTCGAAACTAGTGGGGTCATCATCATCCATGATGCAATCCTCGCTTCCACCATCAATGAGAAAACCATAGTATCTCTCAGGTGGACGAGAAACCCTACTAGATCGGCGGAGAGGCTGGGGTTCGTCGGGTACTACTGAATACTCTGGTTCCATTAAATCATCTGTTGTAGTTTGTTCTGCTGGAACTTCTTCCAGTTCTACCTCAGAGCCACTAATTTCTTTTTCAAGAAATTCCTTTTCTAAAAAGGTGGCATGTTGAGCAACAAACACCTTTTGTTGTTCATTGTGGTAAAATAGATATCCATACGAATTGCTTGGATATCCTACGAACTTACAAAGAACTGATCGTGCCTCGAGTTTGTCTGGATTTTGCTTTTTAACATAGGCCGGACAACCCCATATCTTAACTCTTTTAAGAGATGGTCTCTTCCCATTCCATATCTCATATGGAGTGGTAAGCACTGATTTAGTTGGAACTCTATTCAATAGGTATATGGCTGTCTCCAGCGCATACCACCAAAAGGAAATAGGTAACTCAGCTGTACTCATCATAGAGCGCACCATATCTAATAGGGTGCGATTCCTCCGCTCCGATACACCGTTGTGCTGTGGTGTATAAGGAGGAGTAAGCTGAGAGAGAATCCCATTCTCTTTTAGATAATCTAGGAACTCATTGCTTAAGTATTCGCCTTCTCGATCAGATCGAAGAATCTTAATACTTTTGCCCGTTTGGTTCTCTACTTCGTGCTTATATTCTTTGAATTTCTCAAAAGCTTCAGACTTGTGTTTTATCAGGAACACATGTCCGAATCTAGAGAGATCGTCAGTGAATGTAATGAAGTAGGAAGAACCGTTCCTGGCATGCGTAGACATGGGACCGCATACATAACTATGTATCAGTCCTAAGAGTTCAGTAACTCTTTCTCCGTGTCCACTAAACGGAGCTTTGGTCATTTTTCCTTTGAGACATAAATGGCAAGTATCATAAGATGATAATTCGAACGGATTCAAATAACCATCTTTATGTAACTTAGCCAGTCGTGTCGCATTGATATGACCAAGTCTACAATGCCACAAGTAGGATTCGTTCATATCTGAACTTTTCCTCTTGTGTGTGTTTTGTATATTCAGGACTGTATTCTGATTTAGAATGAATATGCCATTATGTAACGAACCTGATGCAATCAACTTTTGATCTAGGAATATGTTCATAACATTATCCTGTACTAAAAAATTATATCCCTCTTTACTTAATAAAGAAACTGATATAATGTTGCACATCATGTTCGGTATATAATAGCACTCATTTAGAATCAGTGTATTACGACTTGGTAATACAAGGTGATATTCGCCAACAGCTTTGGCTACAATACTTGCACCGTTCCCTACTTGAACGGAATGATCACCTTTTCCCAGTTCTCTACCTTTACGTAGCCCATGTAACTGTTTACATATATGGGATCCTGATCCGGTATCTAATACCCAGGACGTAGGGTGAACTGAGAAACAGTTCTCAATAACTAACACACCCGAAGAAGATGCATCAACATGCATGTTCTTTTGGGCGGCGTGAGAATCTAGATATTCTCCTGTTTCCTGTTCAGTCTTATAACTCTTATAAGAAAGAATGGGTCCAACATTCCCTAGCTCAGTACAATAATTGGGTTCAGTCAATACATCCATTTTATTATCTTGATTATGGCATGACATGGTCGCTACCTGGAGAGAGAGAGAAGAAAACACTTTAGCGTATGCTCTTGCAAGATTAGATTGGTTATTATCTTATCTAATCAGGATGTCTCCCACTGTTTTTATCAAATCTACCTTAAAACCCTAAAAGGTAAGATTAGCCGGGATTAATTACACCTTACAATTTCGTCAATCTTTCAGCCAGATCAGTGTCGGTACTTTGAGGGAGGTTCCCCGTGCTTTCGCACGGATCTAATTAAAGTAAACCTCGTTTTCCCAGAGGCGTAACCCCGTTAACACTTTTCTAGACACCTACTTGAATGACTAATTGTCCTGTGTAAAACTCTCCCAAGAGTAACACTTACTCGCAGTGGGTATCGGGATCCAACTATCTCATAGGAGGTATGCAATCTCATTGCAAATTTCAACACTTGAAATTCCCGATAATGCTTTTACCCCTAGCAACTTATGACCTTGGCTAAGGTCAACAAATCATAAGCGCTAGTCAAGTTCAACCCGTCATTTCCTGATTGAATTAAACCCACCCGTACGACCCTTGGCTAAGGTCAATAAAGTCGCACGACTACCCTAACTCAATCACATCTCATGTTTTAGCAGATAAATACTAATTAGCTACCGTACACCACGCCTTGGCTAAGGTCAACAAACGCAGCACGAATACTAACTAGTCTCTATCTGAAATGACGGAGGGCTACGCAGGTTTTTCAGAAAACCCTGAGCGTAATGAACTTGATATCGTCGTAGAATCGAGTAAAGTTTTGAAAAGGAGTGTTTTTGAGGCTTTTCTTAGTTTCGCTAATGGGGTCACTCCCGGTGAAGGGATCGTCGGCCCTTTCCTCATCGAATAAGGTGCAGGATATATCATATATACCGCTGTGCGAAGCAAAACACTAAAAGCAATCAAAAGACAAACCGCGTTTTGTAGCATCTTCCAGTTTTGCTAAAGGGGTCACTCCCGGTGAAGGGATCGTCGGCCCTTTCCTCATCGAATAAGGTGCAGGATATATCATATATATCACTGTGCAAAGCAAAACTGTAGCCACCCTTTTTATAAAGTTTTTGATTCTACAACATCTTTAGGTTTCTTTTCTTTTTATTAATCTTATTAATAAATATCCCATCAGCTTATGCTTCCTAAGCATTACAGAAGAAACGAAAGCAGTAATATTTATATATCAGCATATATATATATTATAAGCATTCGTCTCAGGCAGTAATATGATCTCATCACAGAACATTGCAGCAGAAGAACATATATGAAATATTGGATATACTAGGACGTCCATGTTTTCAATACGAGCCTGTATAAAACACGGATTCCACGGTCGCGACGAATAGCCAAACCCACATCCTAAGACCCCTACGAGAGCGGCAAGTAACACTGCCAATTCTAGGGTTAGGAGACCCGGTCTCGACTCCTCGAGATGGCCTCCCACTGGACCCTAGAACCCGGTTACTTGTGCTCCCCTCCTTGGGTCTACCTAATGCGGAAAAGTAAATAATATACACTAGTGACAGCAACCGCAACCTGGAAGTGCCCCAAATAAAAGAATATTACATTATAAATGAATTTTACATGAATGAAAATAAAAACCCTCATCTCACATAAAAACCCCGGCTATTCAGAACGCGACGATCCAATATAACATATCACAGCAACACATAATATCTCATATCATCAACGTAAGTAAATATGCGCATCCCAATTGTCGTTGACATATAGCAACGAAACCGGCGATATCACATATTACACTTACGGTCACAGAAAAGAAAGTGTAAAACTACAATATTTGGAATTCACTATCACTTTAGACATCATAAATCCGAAATATCACATACTCCGCATTTCATGCCTAACTCTATGAATTCCACATATTGTATCACATTCCAGATAAATAGACAGTATTAAACTTTCCGAACAGATAATCAAATACCCAAAATTTCCTAAATTGCTCAACACTTGAGCGGAGTTCAAATAATCCCAGAATATGTCACAGTACCAGTGATCCAGCCGTAGAAGGGTCAAGCCAACGCCTCACATGTGGCACGCCGTACTTCCCCAAACCCGAAGGTTCAAAAGGCAGTTCAAGACGGTCACATAATCGAGTTAAGGTTTGTTGTCTTCTAGAGGGTCCACCGCTTAACTTGTACAATTTTTCCGAAAGATTTAAACCCACATAAAAATTCAACACTTGAAAGTTTGCCGTACCGGGAAACAGTGAGTTAATGATATCCGTTCAAATAGTTTAACAGTTTCTAAATATCCGGAAAGAAATACGAATTTAAAATTTCCGATCGAGTCTACTATTACAAAACAAACCCCAGAATTTTCAACACCTGAAACAGATTAAAAATACCCAGAAGCATCAACAAGCACCTACGGATATTACCATGAAGCCACGTGTCACAATCCCACAAATCCGCCGCGGAACCGCCACGCAAGCTTGCTTGCGCCGCGGTTCCGCCGCCGTTTTGAGGAATTGTGGGCCCGTGTTTCATGGTAATTCTTAGAATTCCCTGCTGATATTTTTACATATTTTTAATTCAGAAAAATCCCAAATTTTAAAAAAATTCCAGAGAGGGGGTATATTTTGTCGTTTCGGGTTCGATCGGAGTTTTAACTTCGTAAACACATCGCCTAATGCTCTAGCTAGGCTCTGATACCACTGTAGGGTTCTTAGGCACTCTTGTGAAGGTTCATAAGGCATCAAACATGCCCGGATAAAAATTCAGACGTGCCGAACAACCCAAAGACGGGATATTTGCTAGATTATTAGGGTTAAACATGCAAGATGATAACTTTTTATCTAAGTGTGAGGGATTACAACCTTTGTAGTCCGCTCCTTCACTTCACAAGCTCCGAGTAGAAGTCCCTTTGCCGCGATCCACGATCTCCCGGACTCATGAGAGGCTCCACGACTCGAACGATCCATGCTAGCTTGAAGTATTCCAAATCTCCGATGATCTACCTCGAAGTTGCAAAGACTCAAGCTATCTCACTCTAAAGAGATGAACACACTAATCTCATGGGCTAGATGAGATGAGGATGAGAGAGTAGTATTTTTGCTTTCTTTTTAAATCATTTTCTCATATTTATTCATCACATAAAGAAAATCTAGTAAGCTTTCTTCAAGAGAGAAGAAGATGATAATGGAAAATATAATCAATTCTTTTCTTTTGTGATGAATAGAATGAAAGCTATATGATTGATTTATTAACCATGGTCAAGGATGAGTGGTCAAGATTTAGTAGAGAATAAACTAGAGTTAGGGTTTGGTTGGGTTAAGAATGTGCCATCCTAAAATATCTTAAGAATGACAAAACAAAAAGCTTCTAGAAGGTGCATGAAGCATCTAACCCTAATCAAACCCTAACCTCAATTAATCATCCTTAAACATGTTTAACAATTAATCATATCATGTCACAATAATATATATCACATATATATTATATATTTGCAACAAAAGAAAATAATACAATTAACATATATCGCATATATATCAATGTATCAACCAATGAGAAAATGAAATAATAAAGCGAGCCAATATTAGATAATGTAATAATATATCATATATATTATTATACATTAAATCATCGAATCAACACTTGATCCGACGATCCAGCTATATCGAATATTACCGACTAATATATCATATACCGATTCATCGAATCAACACTTGATCCGATGACCCGGTTCATAACTAAATATACCGAGATAATAATACGGTATCCCATATCGCATTATTCTCGGTCCTGCACATATCACATATGTGCCTCTACTCCGTTTCGCCTGAGCCAAGAAACCTCTGTGTAGGACTCTAAAGAATCGTCAATACGCCGGTAGCAGGTGATGATCATATCAAACACCCACAAGCTGCAAGCGGTCAGCTAAACGTAACAGCCACCCAGGTATTGAGTGATCAGAAGATCAACAAGCTAGCATGTGCGTTCTCCTGTGAATCCAATCAGTAACACTCCCGTACAGTCCGGTTTGTTCGTCTGATATGTCGCATATCAAGTCTAGGGGTGGTATACGTCAGACCCCAGTAACCGATAAGTCGTGTCGATGTGTGGCTCATAACGGGTCGAGAAACTACTAGTAACACTTACCAGTAAATCTTTATTTCAGCCCTGGCCAGGGACTTCCAGTTATAGCCAATCGAACACAGCACAACATCAACTCCCTATACCGGGAGAGGCGAATCCCCTCCTATCGCTCATTGCCTCCATGTGATTCGGGACTGTACCCAAAAGCCACCGTTTTGCACGCCCTCTTGGACGTGGTAAGGTGGAAATCAAAGCACAGTGGGAATCACACAAGACTCTATGACGATCTCGGGTCTACAGACTACCCTGTACCAGTGTCACCGGAGAACTGCCATCTGACGTGTGGTATATCACCATCTGGGAGTTCTCGGCGAGTCCGTCTAGTGTACCCAGTCTCCACTGAGCACCCGTACACCCTCTCTGATGTCATACACCGATGGATATGGGATCATCCATCACCTATCATATGGGTCAAGATGCGTATACGCTAGTCTACTCTGGTGTATCGATGCCCTGTCTCGATATACCCTCGATTAGGAACAGTTATAGGATGTACCCATCGACTACCGCGGCCCCACTAGTATGATCTCATCATTGTCCCAGTAGTCGAGTACAGATCCTAAGAGCTTTATCAACATGTGAGAGTAAAACAGTAAATCGATACAAGTCAACATGTTAAGATAAAGTGAAACCAAATAGCATACTATCATGACGAGCAAGAAAGTCATCTCTATATATATCCAAGCATCCATTATAATATACATCATATGTACAACAATGGCCTCTAGGGCATATACATAACTAACACGGTGTACTCACACGAAGTGAGCATCTGTATACAATCTTAGGTGCACATCACCAACGGCTGCGGGATCAATCCATCGCCCCTTGTCAGGGTCTAGATATGTATACACTAGTCTACTCTGGAGCATCGATGCCCAGTCTCGATACTCTTACGACCAGGGACATTTAAGGATGTGTCTATTGACTATCCAGCTCCCACAAGTATGACTGCCATCATAACGCCGGTAGTCAGGTAAACACCTTATTGGCTTTATCAATATGTTTATAAGTAAAATATATCACACATTTAAGATAAAGACAAACCAAATAGCATACTATGATTAGCAAGATTGTCATGTACATACATATCCCTGACAGTCTATACAATGAAGGACTCTAGGGCATATATATATCCAACATTCTCCCACTTGCACTAAGGCCTCTAATTGGCGCAATGAGTACCCACTGTCTGCACTAGATCCAGTTGTTGGCGTACCGCATTCCCAACATCTCAAACAACCTTTCGAACTGGACTTGAGGGACGGCCTTGGTGAATGGATCTGCCGTATTGTCTTTTGTGTCCACTCTCCGCACCTCGATCTCTCGAAGATCCACGATCTCCCTGATCAGGTGATACCGCCTTAAGATGTGCCTGGATTTCTGATGGAACCTTGGTTCCTTCGCTAATGCTACATCCCTAATTTTATCACAATACAAAGGTATTGAATTGGCAATGGACGAAACCACCTGAAGTTCAGAGATGAACTTCTTCATCCAGACAGCTTCTTTTGCGGTTTCACTAGCAGCTATATACTCAGCCTCCATAGTTGAGTCTGCGATGGTATTCTGTTTGGAACTCCTCCAACATACCGCCCCTCCATTGAGGGTAAACACAAAACCCAAAATGGATTTAGAATCATCTTGGTCACTTTGGAAGCCGGAGTCGGTAAAAGCCTCGACTTGGAGGTCCCCATTACCGTAAACCAAGAACATCTCCTTAGTCATTCTCAGGTACTTGAGAATGTTCTTTACCGCTATCCAATGCTTCTCACCTGGGTTAGATTGATACCTTCTTACCACACTAAGTGCGTAAGCTACATCTGGTCTGGTACATAACATCGTATACATTATGGATCTTACTGCCGAAGCGTAGGGTATAATGCCCATGCGAGCCCTCTTTTCATCAGTCTTTGGAGACATCTCTTTGGAGAGGGTGATCCCGTGACAAGCGGGTAAATTACCGCGCTTGGAATCTTCCATACTAAATCTCTTTAGTATAGTGTCAATATACCTGGACTGGGAAAGTCCCAACATTCTATTGGATCTATCACGATAGATCTTAATGCCCAGAATGTAGGATGCATATCCCAAGTCCGTCATGGAGAATTTCTGTGACAAGAAGACCTTTACTGATTGTAGCATAGGGACATCATTCCCTATCAGTAGTATGTCGTCGACGTATAAAACGAGGAAGACTACTGCTCCTTCTACAATCTTCCTATAAATGCATGGTTCATCTATATTTTTGATAAAGTCAAATTCTTTGACCGTCTCATCAAAGCAGATGTTCCAACTCCACGATACTTGCTTTAATCCATAAATGGATTTAAGCAATTTGCACACTTTTCCGCTGCGCCCAATGTCTAAGAAACTTTCTGGTTGATCCATATAAACACTCTCTTCTAAATGTCCATTTAGAAAAGATGTTTTTACGTCCATCTGCCAGATTTCATAGTCATGGAAGGCAGCAATGGCAAGCAGGTTCCGAATGTATTTAAGCATAGCTACTGGTGAAAAGGTTTCATCATAGTCCAATCCTGGTCTTTGACGAAAACCTTTTGCAACGAGTCTAGCTTTGTAGATTTCCACTTGTCCAAATATATCAATCTTCTTTTTGAAGATCCATTTGCATCCAACTGGTTTCACCCCAGGAGGAGCAACTTCTAAAGTCCATACTTTATTGGTGTACATGGATTCCATTTCGGATCTCATAGCATCCAGCCACTTTACTGAGTCTTTACTCGTGATAGCCTGCTGAAAATTAGTAGGCTCATCATCATCGATGATGCAATCCTCTTGATCCCCCTCTAGAAGAAACCCATAGTATATTTCAGGAGGATGAGAAAACCTACTAGATCTGCGGATTGGCGTTGGTTCATCGGGTTCTATTGAAACCTGAGGTTCTACTAAGTCCTCGGCAGCCGTTTGAGGTTCTGGAATTTCTTCCAGCTCTACCGCGCTCCCACTAATTTCTTTTGCAAGAAATTTGTTTTCTAAGAAGACAATGTGGCGAGCGACAAACACCTTTTGTTCTTCAGTGTGGTAGACCAGATATCCCCTTGAATGCTTGGGGTATCCTACAAACTTGCACAAAACCAATCGTGCCTTGAGCTTGTCTGGATTATGCTTTTTAACATATGCCGGACACCCCCATATCTTGATATACTTGAGATATGGTCTCTTCCCGCTCCACATTTCACATGGAGTTGTAGGCACCGACTTAGTTGGAATTCTATTCAATAGGTATGCTGCTGATTCTAGCGCAAAACCCCAGAAGGAAAGTGGCAACTCAGCACTACTCATCATTGAACGCACCGTGTCAAGTAGCGTGCGATTCCTTCTTTCTGGTACACCATTATGCTGAGGTGTATAAGGCGGAGTAAGCTGAGAGAGAATTCCATTCTCTTTTAAGCATTCAAGGAAACTGGTACTTAAGTATTCTCTACCTCGATCAGATCGAAGTGTCTTGATGCTTTTACCAGTCTGTTTCTCTACTTCATTTTTATACTCCTCAAACTTCTCAAAGGCCTCGGATTTAAGATTCATTAAGAACACATGTCCATACCTAGAGAAGTCATCAGTAAAAGTGATGAAGTAGGAGTGACCGCTTCGTGCATGTGTAGACATTGGACCACACACATCACTGTGTACAAGTCCCAAGAGTTCTGTTGCTCTTTCTCCGTGTCCGGTGAACAGAGATTTGGTCATTTTTCCTTTGATACATGATTGACAAGTTGCATATAATGAATATTCAAACGGATCTAAATATCCATCTTTATGTAACTTAGTCAACCTTATTTCGTTTATATGACCAAGTCTATAATGCCATAGGAAGGCTTGATTTGAATCTGGAGCCTTTCTTTTAAGCGTGTTTTGAATATTGAAAATTTGAGGTTGATAAAGTATGTATATGCCGTTTTCCAGTGTGCCAAACCCAATCATTTCTTGATTTAGGATAATGTTCATGACATTTCTTTCAAGCGCAAAGTTATATCCTTCATTAGATAACAAAGATACTGATATAATATTACACAGCATACTGGGAATACAAAAACAGCTGTACAACACCAAAATGTGCCCACTAGTCAACCCTAGGTGATATTCCCCTATTGCAATAGCATCTACGTGTATTCCATTGCCCATCCGGAGAGTCATATCACATGTCCCCAGTGCTCTACTATTTCTCAGATCCTTCAAAGAATTACAGATGTGAGAACCAGAACCGGTATCAAGTACCCATGATGTAGAGTTTACTGAAAGACAATTTTCGATGACAAACACACCTGAAGCAGAAGCAACAGCTTGCTTCTTGTCCTTAGCTTTGAAGGCCACACAGTCCTTCTTCCAGTGCCCTTGCTTGTGACAATAATAGCATTCGTTCTTATCCGACTTCACCCTTCTTGCTTTGTTCGTTCCCTGCACCTTCTTGACCCCTCCTTTCGGTTTGGTGGCTTTCATCTTCTTCTTCCCTTTAGCTTTCGCTTTAGATTTAGAAGAGGATGATTGGCCAGCATACAGAACGGGGGCCTTCTCCTTTTTCAAGGAGGTCTCTGCTACCCTCAACATGTTGAGGAGCTTTGGAAGATCAGCTTCCATTTCGTGCATGTTGAAGCTCAGCACGAACTGAGAGAAGGTGTGGGGAAGGGACTGCAAAATCAAGTCGATATACAAATCATTCTCTAGCACGCATCCCAGGTTTGCGAGTTCCTTAATGAGGCTGATCATTTTCAGGACGTGCTCTCCTACAGGTGATCCTGGAGCTAACCTCATCTGGAAGAGTTTCCTTGAGGTCTCGTACCTCGCGATATGGGAGTGCTCCCCATACAATTCCTTGCAATGGAGAAAGATGGATATAATATCCATACTCTCGTGTTGTTTCTGGAGTTCATTGTTCATGGACGCCATCAAGATACACTTAGCTCTCTCACAGTCTAGATCCAAGGTTTTGTGGACCTCCTTGTCCGCAACTGAGGAATCTGATCCTGGGATAAGGGGAGGAACAGTGGTGGTAACATATGCTACTTTGTCATAAGTCAGTGCAATGTTGACGTTCCTTAGCCAATCTTTATAGTTTTTCCCGGTCAGTATATTTTTTTCAAGTAATATTTTTAGTCCTGTCATGGTAGCTGCCAGAGAGAGAGAGAAAAGAAACACTCAGCATATGCTCTTGTAAGTTTAGATTGATTTATTAGTTTATCTAAACAGGATGGCTCCCACTATTTCATCAAATCCTTCTTCAAAACCTAAAAGAAGGATTAGTCAGGATTTAATCACACATCACAATACTTGCTTAACCTTTCAGCCAGGCCAGTGTTGGTACTTCGAGGGAGGTTTTCCAACGCTTTCGCGAAGTTCCTTAATTAAATAACCTCTTTTCCCTGGAGGCGTAGCCCCTCTAACACCTTTCTGGACACCTACTTGGTTTATAGCATTGATTGTTAAGTGAGAAAATTTTCCGAGAGTAATCCTACTCATCAGTGGGATCGGGATCCAACTATCATTGTATGATGTCCTAGATTGAAGCCACTCTAGTCACCACACTCCAGAAGGTATGCTAAATCTGCAAGTTTCCTTTATGTTTGAAAACTCCCGATGTGATTTTTACCCCAAGCTCTTATGACCTTGACGTAGGCCAACAAATCATAAGACGCAAGTCAAGTTTTACCCGTCGTTGTCCTGATTAATTTAGACCCATCCGTACTCGCCCTTGACGTAGGCCAACAAGGTTGTACGACTGTCCTAAACTAATGCATCTATCTATGCAACAAAAAAGTAACACATTGCTACCATCCACTATGCCTTGACGTAGGCCAACAAACATAGCATGAATACGATGTGCTGTTTTATTTGAAACGACGGAGGGTTACGGCTGGTTTTTGGCAAAAAACCGTTAACGTAGTGAACTTGATATGATCGAAGGAACCAAGATAGCTCTTTTTAAAAAGAGTGGTTTAAGCTCCGCATTTAAAATTTGCTTTTTGAAGAAAACCGAGTGGTTTTGAAATTGTTCCAACGATTACGTTTAGGTTTTATTTTCTTTGCATTAATGATAATGCGTCCCCTCATTAACCTATCATTGCAGAAAACAACGAAATATAACGTCCTCTTATGCCATCCGCATTCGCCACTGGGTCCCGTCATCACCCGTTAGGTTACTTAACTAACGGCAGAGCGGGGGCTGGGCTAGCGCGGGTGTAAAACATAAGTGACGTCTAAATAGCTATCATATATAGATATTGTGCATTCGTCAGATGCAATAATAGGCATTCCAGATCACAGACGAACATTATTGGATATGCAAGCAATCCGCGTTTCTTTTGAGCCTGCAATGAAAGACGGATTACACAGTTGTGATGAATAGCCATTACCCCACCCTAGACCCCTACGGGTATGGCAAACTACCCGCCAAGTACCTGAAGTGAAGCGGTCTCCCTCAACAACGTGAGTAGGCCACTAAACACTTCAAAGTACCCGGTAGTTTGTGCACCCCATCTTGGGTCTATCCTAGGAGCAAAAACAGTAAAAAGAAATAATACAACGGTGGCTACAACCGCAAACTGGATGTGCCCCGCAAAATAATATTACAACATATTACAATTACATCGAATGAATGAATATAATAACCCATCTCAAAACCCCGGCTAATCATCATAACAATCCAATACAGTTCATAATCACAAACAGTTAAATCATTACAGAAATGTGCAACCCCCTGCCAACCGACATACTAGCAGTTAGGGGAGGTTTACGAACACATTATACAGTTCACAGATATAATCAAATTAGCAAATATCGTATAATTTCGATCGATCAAACACATTAGATTCTACTCCAAAACTTCTCTGTATACCTGAGACTTGAGCAGAAAATAAACATTCCAGAAAAGACAAAATATTCACAGAAGAGTTACTGGGGAGATTTGGGGTGAATCGGTTTTAAATCGGCCGTGGATCCGCGACGGATCGGTGGGATCGACCGCGGTTCCGCGGCTGTTTGGCCGATTCATGCACCCAAATTTCTCCAGTGTTCTTAGGTTTCCCTGTTTGTATTTTTAGAGATCCCTAAAAATGTTTTAGACCTCAATTTAAATTTGACAGAAACTATATGAATACGATATGTTTTCCGGTTCGTTTCGCGTTCGAAATTCTTACGACTTTGCAAAAGAGTTAATTATTGTTTAGCGAGGCTCTGATACCACTGTAACTCGATGTACAACACCTCACGAGTTGCGGGGAGGCGGAAATATGAAAAACGATCTTATTCTATATGCAAATATCGACTAACCGAAGAATCTTTGCTAAACGATAACTAACAAAGACATAGAAGTTGTTAACTACTATGAGAAGAGATTATACCTAGTGAACCTTGTCCTTCTTCTTTTCGTTCTCTACGTCCTCCTCGGCCTCCTCTACGTGATAGATGATCCACCCGAGAGCTTCTATTCCAAGCTTCACCTCTAATCTTGAGGTAACTAAGTTTCTTTAGTTGCTAGTCAAAGGAACCTAGGTGATATAGAGTGAGGTTATGGATTAATTAGTCTATTCTAATCCTTGATCTTAACACATGAGTGGTTGGATTAGGGTTTGAAGAGAGAGTGAGCTTGAGGAGAGAGAAGGTGAACATGATAATTATCTTGAAAATGTTTCTCACTTGAATATATATGAAGCATAATGTTTTATCAAATAAATGAATAAATATGATTAATCATCATGCTTCATTAATTCTATATGTGTGATTCACTATATGAGTCATTAACCATTTAATGATGCATTAATGATATGGATGAATCACACAAATGAGTCACAAATGCATTTAATGAAAATACCACCTAAACCCTCAAGTCACCATACTTCTAGAAGCTTCCCGCAAAATTACAAGAACGCCCTTCCTATCCGTGAAAACACGGAAAAACTTTAGACTGTATAAATCAAATAACCTGATACTAGAATCTGGCTTAAACCAAAGCCGGCTAGTAAAAACTGTCCGAACGTCGTACGTTCGTAAACACACGTATGCGTCCGAACCCTTATCGTAAAACCATACGACCTCTATATCGTTTCGCCTGGAACAGGGAAACCATCTGTATGGGACTCTAAAGACTCGACTACTACGCTGGCAGTGGGTTTAACCACAGACCACAAGCGGCTTTAGCTGTACGTAACGGTCCCCAGGTAGATGTCGATAAGAAGGCTGATGAGGAAACCCATCCGAACTCCTACTGAGCCTGTCCGTGACAATATCCGCGCAGTCCGGTCTGTTAGTCTAAGAGTATCGCATGTATGGTCTAGGGAGGTAGTGAATGTCAGACCCCTAATAACCGTACAAGTCATGCCGGTATGGCTCAAGACCATCCGAGAATTCACTGATCTGTCGATCAGTAATTCTCAATCAACCCTGGCCAGGGACTTATGGTAATGACCAACCGATCACAGTGCGATATCAACTCCCTAGACCAGGAGAGACGAATCCCTAACAGTCGCTCACTGCCTCCACGTGGCTCGGGACTGTGCCCAAGTAAAACCTGTTTGCACGACTCCTTTGAGCCGTGGTAGGGTAGTAATCAAAGCACAGTGGGAACTCACACGAGACAAATGAGGACCTTAAGTCAACAGACTATCTGCACACATGTCACCTGAGAACTGCTATCTGACGTCAGGTATAATACCATCCAGTCAGTTCTCGGCGAGTCCTGTCCGGTGTACTCACACGAAGTGAGCATCTGTATACAATCTTAGGTGCACATCACCAATGGCTGCGGGACCAATCCATCGCCCCTTGTCAGGGTCTAGATATGTATACACTAGTCTGCTATGGAGCATCGATGCCCAGTCTTGATACTCCTACGACCAGGGACATTTAACGATGTGCCTATTGACTATCCAGCTCCCACAAGTATGACTGCCATCATAACGCCGGTAGTCAGGTAAACACCCTATGGGCTTTATCAACATGTTTATAGGTAAAATATATCACACGTTTAAGATAAAAACAAACCAAATAGCGTACTATCATTAGCAAGATTGTCATGTACATACATATCCCTAACAGTCTATACAATAAAGGCCTCTAGGGCATATATATATCCAACATAGTTCACTAAATTCGGTCTACCCATGTTTTCTCGCGAATCTTGAGAGGTTTGACCCCATTTCTCGACATGTTGATAGATTAGTACACTCCATTCTTTCACTCCGATCATTATAGACTGTACTAATTTATTCAATCCATTTCCACTCTCAAGTTCGTATTCTATTTCTTTCTCCTTTCCGCCATTCTTCTCCTCCACTGAGACCGTACGCCGCTTCCATCCACACACGGTCACGTGTATTCTTCCTTTCTTTTTTCCACACGTTCTTTCACCAACCACTACAGTATAGCGATAAAAAATTTGAATGGTTTGTGTTAACCTTTGGCCTATGTAAGGTCTTGTATAGATTAAAACTGTTCTCTTCCCCACTAACTCTGAACCTTAACGCTTTAGCAGTGGAAACACTATTTTACTTAAGCTTGGGGGGACCTTTTTGTGTATATATATTTTTGGTTTGCTTTTTCTTTTGTAAAAAATAACAAAAAGAAAAAAAACAAAAATACAGGGGAGCGCCGACAATTTTGATCCTCTTTGTGTAGCATGATAGTGAGGGCACTGTCAAGTTTAAGTTTGGAGGTGTGCTCGGTAAGCATTCTACCTTCGCATTCATATGTATATTTTGCATTTGCATACTTATTAAAAACCCACAAAAATCCAGGTTTCTTGTCCAAAATAAAGCAAATCATACAAAATCTTCACAGTTAAGCCAAAATGCAGAACATCTGCTACAGACAGATAAAGCCGGGTTCCGGTCATCCGTATCCGTCCAGTGCCGCTTACCAGTTCAAGAGACAAGACGAAAAACAGTGGTCATTCGTGTCTTGGTCAAGCACAGAGCACGAGAGGGACAACACAAGATTCAATGGATGCGCAGAGCTCGAGGGAGATAAATGTCAAATGAATTAAAAGTGAAGCCAATTTGGACTGTTCGAACTCTGAAGAAATATTGGAAGCATTTTCCAACTTAGGACCTGTCAAACACAAGAAAAAAGTAACACAAGAAACCTCATAAAAAACGACAACATAACTCCCCCAAAGAGCCGCAGAACCGCGGCCAAAGTGGCACTTATGCAGTGGTTCCGCGGCCGAGTCAACACGGCGTCAGATAGGATTTTGGGGGTAGTTTTATAATTTTGTAGGGGCTCAGAATTTGGCCCTAGAGTTTCAACTCTGCCTATAAATAGCCCAGTTTTGGGCCAAGTAAAGAATGCTTCTTTTTAGTTAGAATTATTGTAGTTTAGTTTGTATCTTCTTCTTCTTCATCATCTATTCTCCATGAAAGTGTAGTGAGAGCTCTTGAGTAGAAGTTAATAAAGATGAGGGTTATTTTTCTTGACTTGTATCTTTACTTTTCTTGTCTTGTAATTTTAATTTCTTAGTGTAATTTTATTAATTGTTGTTAAGTAGTTGTTGTTTTTCTTTTCTCGTTTTTTTTTGCTTTTCCTTTTATCCGTATTTTTTCTCAAGCCATGATACTTTATGGAGTCCTTGGCATAGGTGAAGGCCTAAATAGTTAGCTTGTATCTTTGTAAAATCGTATTTTTTCTTTTCTTTATTTTCTTACTTTTTGTTTTCTTTTTATTATTATTTAAATGTGTGAATAATTTCCACACTTGTTAGGGGCTAAGGAAGGTTAGTATGAGAGACGGAAAAATCCCTTGTACTCCTCTTCGTCAAATATCTTGAAACGAGCCTAAACCAAACAAACACAACCCTCTCACTTAGGCGAGGTATACGTGACATATATCCGCGACCTAAGTCGAGAAGTCCTTTGGACGCACTATAACGTGACATATAATTGTAACTTAATTGGATACATGGTTGTGGGTGTTTGGCCTAGGGTTGGAAATAAGCGCATATAGCAGACGGATAAGGGGCACTAGGAATGGATTTAGCGTTGGAAAGCTTTCTTAAACTCGCAAATCTCATTCCTATGTCCTCCTAATCTCCGCTACTTTCTATTATCCCAACTTCATTTTAAGAATGACAAAAGAAAAGCAAAAGACTAATCCTAACTCTACTAACCAATCTTAACCCTAACATGCTTACTTGAACATAAATACAAACACATAGGATAGACTTGAACACAATTATACATTCTTTCATTTATTCGTTTAAGACAATAACGGACATACAACCATCTCCCTATAGATCGACCCGTACTCAACCGGCTAGCTACAAGCGAAACCGACTTGATTGCGGTAAGTAGAGAACGAAAGTAGAACGCATATCATAAAACACATCGTGGTTTTTCTGCAATCAATCAAATGGCGTAGTTGCCGGGGAGACGGTAACGTATTTTCTTTCTTGTCATACGGGATAATTTTCTTTGTGAGTGTGTGTGTATGTAAATAAATATAACAAAAACCCTTTTTGTAATTTTTGATATTTTTGTGTGCAAGTGTGCAGGCTATCTGGAGCAAGTACAGTAATCAAATCATGAGATAGAGGTTTTTATTCTGTTATACAGCATAAGAGGAGTGCAGGGACCAAAGCTTCAGGCCCCAATTCCATATTTTGACCGCGGAACCGTGTCCAAGCTTGGGTTTCACGGCAGTTCCGTGGTTCTATTGTGGCTTCTGAGCACCAATTTTTTCCACCCCTTCTCTTTCCTCTAAATCCCTCTGTGAACTCCATTGAATTTTATTTTTTACAGGTTTTTTTGCACAGATTGCGCCGCCGCCAAATAAATTTTTGGTTGTTGTTGTTTTAGGTTTTGTTTGTTTATATGCTTTGCATATAATAATACGGACATTAAGTGGCTTGAGCACCAATTAAGACTGGGTGGGGATTTCATCACCCTTCTTAAGACCCTACAAATCACTAAAGGCATACGCATACCTTGAGTTAATAAAAAATATCTAGACCAAACCTATAAGGACTTGTCGCGCTCATTTAGGACAAGTGAAGGTTGCGGGGAATCGGTCGTTTATTTAAACTTGACTTTGTGGTTCCTAGGCTAGACAAGTGAGGAGATAATTTTAAAAGGCCCGTCTCAAGATGATTCGTGAGCGGAACCCTCCTTACCTCACTAGTGCTTACCTGGCAACAATTGGCAGTGAAAAGGCGATTCGAGGCTTATCCTGCAACATGTCACTTGGAAATCTAGGAGCTGTCTAGTTGGACTTTGAAGACCCTAGCTCTATGTGTTGTTTGTGCATATTGTGATTGTGATTGTGCTTATGTAAAGTTTAGTCCCATAATTCCGTATTTTTTCAAAAACCAACAAACAATTTTGAAAACTGCAAAAAAAATTCAAAAATTTATATATTCACCACTTTCCTCCCTCCCTATCTTTTCATAACATGGGTACCCCAAAACAACCAACTCTTGCTGAACTTTGGTACCCGCAGCCAGACATTTATTCATATGGTTCTTGCTTTGGTCGAACTTCGAACGATCTATCCATGCCCAAAATTTCGCTGAGAGATCGGATAGACGCATCTAGGACAAACAATTGGACTCCGCAATACACTTCATATCAACCGTTTCAACCTCCCCCACCTTCTTACGTTGATACCCCTTTTGAGAGTCTTATTACGACTCCGAAAGCCATGTCCATCGCTGACCGAATTGAACAATCTCGTAGCCGATCTTTCACTCCTTTCACCACTCCAAATTCCATAAGACAACAATTCCAATCATCTTCATATCAGAATGTTGATCCTAATCATGTCCACTTTTCACATCCATTCGATTCCTATAAATCCTAGCCGACTTTTACACATTCCCTAGACATTGCTTCTGAACGGCCTTTTTGGTGTTTCGCTTATCCAAACGAATTTGAATCTTTTACTGAAACCCCTTCACAATCCATGTCCAGTCTTAAACAGTTATTATAAGAATTTCGGGTAGCTTCGTGCCATCTGATAGAGGAATTGAATTTGTCTATGGCCGCCCTCATACAACCTAACAAATCGGTAGCTAGTTTCCAACTAGCTCCGAATTTTCCAATGTATGATGAGGTGTTGGGACAAATTGAGATTTTGCATGGTCAGAGTAAGCAGTACACCTTTCTAAATCAAACCTACCCATTCCAAATTGAATTTCACAACTTCGGTTTCGAAAGTCTATCGAGTGTCCTAAATGATTCACCAATTGAAGATAGAACATTTGAAGAGTTGTACGACTTTGTAGTGTTTGATTTACCCAATCATGAAGGGTCCATTTCAAGTGAAACCAATCCCAATCCTTCTGATCTCTACACCTCCACTCTAGAACATGAATTGATTAAAATCCATGCTTTTGATGAGGTGTCTGAGATATTTGATTTTCACTTGATTGAGAATATCGACGCTGGGAATATTTTGGATGATTAACCCACAATTTTGGATGAGTTTTCTCAGAAATTCATCTTGTCCTTTCACTACTATGTGGACATCATCCCGAACCATTAACTATCTTTCCCGAACTCCATATGCGTTTAGATTTTTATGATGATAAATGCATGGATGAGCTGAATTTTAAGGAGAGTCTTGAGGATAGAATTGAGGATGAACCAGTTTTATTAGATGAGTCGGATTTTCCAATTCATCATGCCCTTTCATTGACTGTGTACACCCTCCTGAATGTTTAACCGATACCATTCCTCGATCACTTCCCTCCATCATTTCCATCGTTCCCACTTCGCAAGCCACCGTATCACCTTCATTTCTTATGTCTGGTTCACTAAGTTCGGTCTACCCATGTTTTCTCGCGAATCTTGAGAGATTTGACCCCATTTCTCGACATGTTGATAGATTAGTACACTCCATTCTTTCACTCTGATCATTACAGACTGTACTAATTTATTCAATCCATTTCCACTCTCAAGTTCGTATTCCATTTCTTTCTCCCTTCCGCCATTCTTCTCCTCCACCGAGACCGTACGCGGCTTCCATCCACACACGGTCGCGCGTATTCTTCCTTTCTTTTTTCCATGCGTTCTTTCACCAACCACTACAGTATAGTGATAAAAAATTTGAATGGTTTGTGTTAACTTTTGGCATATGTAAGGTCTTGTATAGATTAATACTGTTCTCTTCCCCACTAACTCCGAACCTTAACTGTTAAACAGTGGAAACACTATTTTACTTAAATTTGGGGGGGGGAGCTTTTTGTGTATATATATTTTTGGTTTGCGTTTTCTTTTGTAAAAAAAAACAAAAATACAGGGGAACGCCGACAATTTTAATCCTCTTTGTATAGCATGACAGTGAGGGCATTGTCAAGTTTAAGTTTGGAGGTGTGCTCGGTAAGCTTTCTACCTTCGCATTCATGTGTATATTTTGCATTTGCATGCTTATTAAAAACCCACAAAAATCCAGGTTTCTTTTCCAAAATAACGCAAATCATACAAAATCTCCATAGTTGCGCCAAAATGCAGAACATCTACCACAGACAGATAAAGCCGGGTTCTGGTCATCCCCATCCGTCCAGTGCCGCTTACCAGTTCAAGAGACAAGATGAAAAACTGTTGGAGATAGTGCCCTCAGAGTCAATTATTGGATCACAGGCACGTGATTGCAATGATTGAGGGAGGACATATCCCGGTATGACAGTCTCACTCGAGATGATAGTATGCTATCTGGTTTATCTTTATCATCGTGTACTGCTTTAGGTGACCTGACAAGTTGCTATTACACGTTGGTAGAGCCCCTAGGATTCTTGCTTGACCACCAGCAGTATGAGGGCGGTCATATAAGTGGGAGCTGGGGTCTATAAGCACATCCTTAAAAGGTCCCGAGTCGTGGGAGATTCGAGACAGGGCATCGTTTCTCCAGAGTAGACTAGTGTATACAGTCGAGACCCCGACGAGGGGCGGTGGCCGGTCTCACAAGCCACTGGTGTCAGTTGGTTCACCTAAGATGTATACAGGTGCTCATTGGGTTATGAGTACACCGGACAGGACTCGCCGGGAACATGCTAGTTGGTCTTATACCTGACATCAGATAGCAGTTCCCTGGTGACATGTGTACAGGTTAGTTCATCGACCTGGGGATCGTCATTTGTCTCGTGTGAGTTCCCACTGTGCTTTGATTACTACCCTACCACGGCTCAAAGGAGTCGTGCAAACAGGTTTTAGTTGGGTACAGTCCCGAGCCACATGGAGGCAGTGAGCGGATCTTCAGGGGTTCGTCTCTCCCGGTATTGGGGGTGAGGTCGCGCTGTGTCTAGGAGAGCCATTACACGAAGTCCTTGGCCAAGGCAGGAGATTTACTGGTAGGTATTCCAGTAGTATCTCAGGGTGTTCTGGGCTACACTCCGACACGACTTGTACCGCTTTTGGGGGTCTGACTTTTACCAACCCCCTAGGCCCGCCATGCGATGCTCATAGACGAACGGACCGGACTGTGCGGATATTGTCACTGACAGGCTCAGTAGGGTGTCAGGATGAGTTCGCTCATCGACGTCCCTTTTGGTCAATAGCTGGTGGCCCGTTACGTATTGGCTTATACCTCTGACGTGCTAGTGGTTAAATCCACAGCCATAGTATTGACGAGTCTTTAGAGTCCACCACACATTCAGTTACTCAGCTTTCGGGCGAAACGCTGTAGAGGCCGTATGGAGATATGGCAGGGTCCGATCAGATACGTGCGGTATTGCACGAATCAGGATCGGACGGTTTTTACTGGAGGCCGTATGGTTATATGACTGGGTTCGATCAGATACGTGCGGTATTGCACGGATCATGATCGAACGGATAATACTAGCCGGTTTTGGTTTAAGCCGGATCCTAGTATAGTACAGTATAGTTTTGTCTCATTACATTTGTATCCGGTCGGAATACAGATGCGGGTGTGTATGCACAGTATCGGGGTTTTCCTGTAATTAATTACGGGATCAGTTTTCTGGAGTTGCCAGTTTGCATTCCGTTCCGGCCGGTTTTCCTTTGTTCTTTCCCGGCCGGACTTTTCCGATGGAGGGGGTTATTTGCAATTGTGCAAATAACATTTGTGGAGGGGATTTCTTGCAAATGTATTCATTATGATAGGATAAGCATCTTTGCTTTTTCATGATGGTTTTTGCTTTTATGAGATTTGATAGGATATGGGTTGATTAAGGGTTTGATTTGAGGTTTACCTTGAAGGAAGGGGTCACCCTCCACCTTTTCCTACACTCACCTCCCTTCTTGTTATGTTTGATATATCATTCCTCCACCATTCTCACTTATGAGAGAGGGCTACACTTGTGAAAAAAATATGAGAAAGTTTCATTTTGAGCTTGTGGGATTTTTCTTGATCTCATTTCATGCTAGGAAAAATGCAAGCACCATTTTTCCGTATCTTGTTTCCTCCATCATCTTCAAATGGCAACAAAACCCCAAATGAGACATAGCCTCTACACTACACTTTCTACAGCAAATCTTGGATGCGTCGGCGAGCCAACTTCGCGCCCGAGTTGCCTCGGTATTGAGGTGGGAGCCCGTAAAAGATGCAGGCGACGTGGTGCCCTTCCGGCGAGGAGATGGAGACCGGACATTCCGCGAGGGATCGGGACGACGACGAGAAGACCGGAGGACTCGGATCACTCGGTATATCTCTAACCCGTCTTGCTGTTAACTAGATCTAGTTTAATGGCCCGATCCGGGGTTTAGTGCGCGGTGGTGCCGGTTTGCTAAGTTCGCAAAATTAAAGTTTATCACCGCTTCCGCATTTGGCCGTCGGATTGACGGCCGGGGCGCCGCCGTGCACTTACAGTGGTATCAGAGCCTCGCCATTAACTTCGTCTAGCTTTGTTTGATGTGTTTGCATTTCCGATCGACCAAAATTCCCAAAAAACCACATTTTCCACACATCAGTTTTCTGTCGAAATTTTTTGAAGTCCAAAAATTTTTCAGGTTGTAGAAAACTGATGTACAAGAAGTTCTAAGAGTTCTGGGAAAATTCGAGACATTGATCTCTCAGGTAGAGCGCGAAACCGCGGCAAAACACCCCTTGTTGCCGCGGTTCCGCCGCAGGTTTGAGGGATCAATGGGTTGAAATTTTCCAGTGGGCTTCTGGGCTGATTTTAGGGGTTTTGGAATAATAACATTGGGCCCAGAGTTTCTTGATCTGCTACAGTATTGCTTGGGGGCCCACTTGTTAAAATTTGATCGATCGGATATTTTAAACACATTATTTCACAGTATTTACATTATATCTGCGACCGTGAATGTCACTTGATCGGTAAATCCAGTCTAACTGCTATAGCCCGGTTAGACGGATTTGCGAACGTGACTTTCACGTTGATGTTCTGTGTTTTTGCTGTGATGTTGCGGATCGGTCGTGGGGATAGCCTGGATGCAATGCTAGTACAGTTTTGTTGTATTATGTACATTTGATATTGCGGGGCGAGCGTCCGACATGTGGACTGCCGTCACTGCCTGTTTGTATTATTCTTTTGGGGCACGACCTGGTTGCGGTCGATGTACCCGTTGTATGTATATTTTACTTTCTGTACTAGGATTGCCCCGCGGAGGGGTGCACGGATAGCCGGGTTCTAGAGGGCAACAAGCCCGCATCTCATGGCATTAAGACGGAGGGGGCTTCACTCTAGGATTGGCAGGCTATTCGCCGCACTCGTAGGGGGTACAGGTTGACCCAGGAGGGATGCCCAAGTTACCGGATTCCGTGAAGTGCTGGGTGGTCCATTCACGGCGCTGAAAGGGGCTGCCTTGCTTCAGGTTTTGGCGGGTAATTTGCCGCGCCCGTAGGGGTCTAGGATTTCATTACACAGGCTATCCACACGACCAGGGGAACGTCGGGTTTCAGTAGTGGCTCTGTGAAACCCGGGGATCCCAGATATCTGTATTGTTCTGTGATGCTGTACATTTCTGTGATGTTGCATTTTTTTCACGCCTTGAGCGAAATATAATATATTGGTATATATATTAGTAGATGTTGTATATGTTTTTCATCCGCGCTAGTCCAGTCCCAGCTCTGCCGTTAGTTAGCTAACCTAACGGGTGATGACGGGACCCAGTGGCGAATGCGGATGGCATATACGTACGTCAGTATATTTTCGTTCTTTTTGGTGTGATCAATTGATGGGACTGCATTGATTCGGATCAATGCAAGTTAAACAAACCTTATCTGATGTTGTTGGAACACTTTTTCAAAAGGCTGTTATTGCAAGGACGTTCACTTTTGTTTTGCATCGTGGTATTCATTTCGAATATCCTGCTCCTCAGTCGACGAGGCAAGGGCCGAGATCCCTTCACCGGGAGTGACCCCTTGGACAGAAGTTTGCGTCAGGGCAATGACTTCACTATAGCCGATTACTTTTGCTTTGCATCGTGGTATTCATTTGGAATATCCTGCACTCCATTCTACGGGGAAAGAGCCGAGATCCCTTCACCGGGAGTGACCTCTTTAGTAAAGGTTTTCGTCACTATATTTTCTAAAAAGCTATCCGTTCCTTCAACGATATCAAGTTCATTACGTTAAAGGTTTTCGCCAGAAACCATTTGTAGCCCTCCATCGTTTCATATGGGTAGTCAATAGTATTCAAGCTGTGTATGTTGGCCAAAGTCAAGGCACAGTGATTGGTAGCTATTGGGTATTCATATGCAGCATAGATAGATGCGTTGGTTTGGGACAGTCGTACTGCCATTTTGGCCAAAGTCAAGGGTAGGTACGGGTGGATTCAAATTAACCTGGAGAATGACGGGTTGAACTTGACATGTGACTTATGATATGTTGGCCAAAGTCAAGGTCATAAGAGCATGGGGTAAAAATCACATCGGGAGTTTCAAAAGAACTGAAACTTGCCAGATATGCGCATACCTTCTGGAGTGTGATAACGTGAGCGGATTCCGTCACTTTATCATGCGATGAGAGTTGGATCCCGATTCCCACTGATGAGTTAGTTTACTCCTCGGGTATCCCCGATTAATTCTTCTTTTAGGTTTGGAGGAGAATTTGAGGTACAGTGGGAGGTTTCCTGATTAGATAAATTGGTAACCATTCTGATCTAGGTTAGAGTGCACGCTGAGTGTTTCTTTTCTCTCTCTCTTTGGCAGCGACCATTGACCCGACCCTAAGACTATGACTCAGAGACCAAGTTAACCGAACCTTCTTTACACTGGCTTTTGATTATTAGAGTTGCAGACCTCATTGCCACTCCTACTTTTACCCTTTTCTCCAGGACACCCCGTATTACTACGAATGTCCACTTCCATTGGACAAAATCATCGTATGGTTAGATACGAACTCGAAGGAATTCGAGGATGGTTTCCGGTTCTGGAGAAAACGGATAGGATTATTCAGTTGTCTTTTCCCTTTTACCTTCTCTCAAGTTGTGAGTACTCCTTGGTTTAGGAGATGGTACACCTATTATGCAAATTGGATAGTCTTCTTCCAAACCTTAGGCTGGTGCCGACCGGTAGGGAATGAAGAAAACCAATTAGCCTAAACGGTGTGCAGAAGGTATTAAGATTAAGACAAAGCAAGGGATTAGTAAGAGGGCAAAGTAAATTGCGACTGATATTCACGACCAAACCAAGTATTTCTTCGCCAATCCTAAATCACCTTTGTATTTCTCCAGGACACTCCGTATCACTACGAAGATCCACAGTTTATTGGATAATCCATCGTATGGTTATATACGAACTCGAAAGGAACTTGTTCCAGTTCGGGGATGGATTCTGGTCCAGGAGAAATAGGAATAAGGTTTATTCGGTTGTCTTTTATCTTTACCTTCTCTCGCATTGCGAGTGCTCCTAAGACTAGGACAGTACACCCATTATGCTTATTGGATAGTCTTCTTCCAAACCATAGGCTGGTGCCGAACGGTAGGGAAGGAAGAAAACCAATTGGCCTAAAGGGGTGTGCAGAAGGTAATGACTAAAGACATATAAAGGGATTTGGAGAGGTGGCAAAGAATTATACGGTTATAGTTGTGAATCTGGATAATGGAAGAGGCATTACTAGGAATACCAGGATACCCCATCGAAACATTTCAATGTTTCAGTTTCACTGTGTACTGTTAAAAGAAAACTGATTTCCCAATTAACACTTGCTCCAGGGTATGTATTTACCAGGTATGATTCTCACATCTGTATGGTTTTACAGATGATGAATGGGAGTAAGTTATTGGAAATTAGGTGATTATCCTCATTTTATCAGGATTCGTTGTAATCGGTGATATTTGAGAAAATCACCTGGGCTGTTTGCCGGTCGGCAAATATTTGGTTTTGAATATCCGCTGTTATGCACCAATTTCAAAATTGATATATCTGTACGTCTATTTTCATAGAGTGAGATATACCTTTTTAAAATTATTTCTATGACATTTACCTATATCAGTGGATGGTTAGGTAAGGAGTATTAAACAGCGGTGTAATTCTTCATAACCATAAGTACAGTTTTTAACCTACGACACACAGTGAAAGAGTTATTAGACTCAGCGGACTTATACAGAGTATTGTATGTTGTCCAGTGTCCATTAGGACAGAGGGGTTGGTCTTCTTACTATATTCTGTTTACTTTTAACTTCTCTAGTTCTTAGACATGTGTTTCGTAGAAACACAGGGTCTAAGTTTTGAGGAGTTATAGGTATTTGAATAGAGTAGAGAACCAGGTATAGCAAGTATCGGGATTCTTCAAAGTGATCGAAGATGTAGATACTTGTGTATGATATTCAGTTGATAGTAATGATAAAGAGAAATTGCTTCTCTTTCAGGTTACTCATAATTGGAAGCATTCCTAAGTTGAGTAACGCTGATCGGCCTCTCTCCATTTAGTTGACATGCACTGGAGACAGCTGCATGATTTGAATCTGGTTAAATTAAATCAGTGCCTCTGGTTCTATATTGGATATAGAACAGTTCATATCTTAACGTTGTTAAGGTACGGGGAGTTGTCCGGCTTATGATTAAAACCAGACACTAGACAACTCAAGGCACGTTTCTGTAATGGCTGTTTGTGGGTTGACCCAGGCTATGACGAGGGTTGATTTTCTACCATCTGGCAGATCAATAGAAATATTGTTCTAGACTCGCCACAGTTTTATTAAAAATGGATTTTTTCAAAAACAGTAGTGGGAGTATGGTAGAACTGGAAGTGATTCCAGAACCGCAAACGATTACTGAAGATTTGATAAGGAACCTAAAGATTCAATCTGATTTGACATTCCATTGGCCACTCCGCAGATAAGGTGGGTAACTTCAGGCACCCGAGAGGTACCCCGGTAGCCTCAAGGACGGTGACAGGGAAGTTCTTGTTTACCCACACTTGCCATTGCTGTTGTTCCAGGCTGCGAGACCCGGTGGGAGGATGAGTATAGCGTCGTTCTAAACTAGCTTTAGAAGTGCACATCTATATGACTCTGCCAGAGGGTTGTCGAGTCAGTGGGAGCAGCGGAAGCATTGGTGGACATCAGGCTTATGTCTATTTATAGACTAAAGCAGATATTGCGGAGATAGATCATCTATTTCTGACATGACAGTCATAGGTTTGACTTCATCAGAATAGGGGATGGATCTGTTGAGAAGGTAGTAGGGTGTGATGTCATGGTATTTGGATGACATACACAAAGTAGGAAAGGAAACTCCTATACTACAGTCGGTTATTCTTTGGTTGTCACACAGTGGTTTCTCCACATAGGACTTGGATATAATATCCGACATTCTGGTTACTAGATCTATGGTTTTAGATCTAGATTTGGGTGGTTTCCCAATCAGGGTACTTAGACAGCATTCTATGAGTATTTAGAATGGTTGACTCCTGGCACGGTAGTATACCTGCAGGTGATGGAGTCACCCTCTCTAAAGGTGTCTTATAGACTAAAGTAGAGAGGGATCTGCATGATTGACAGATCACTTGCTTAGGCAATTGAGTCAATCATGAGATGTCAAGTACCACACCAGATGTTGTTCTTGCAGTAGGTGTAATAAGTTGATATTGATCCAATCCTGGAGAAACAGTCGGAAGCAGTTTTAGAACATAAGTGGATGTTCTAGGGATATGATAATGACAGCCTCATTCGGGAGACAGTTATCATTCCAGACTTCTAAGGTGACATGGACGACAAGGAGGTTGTCAGAGTTATAGTTTTCCCTCTGACGAGGGGCAGTATTTTGGACAGGTGATCCAAGGCAATACTGAGGGAGGCATGGCGTAGGATACTGATTAAGTTCAGTTGACGATACAGTCTAAAAAGTTTGGATTTGGAGTTCATTTATGAGCTAAGTCCCATCAGACATCCAAACACATTCTAAGACAGGTATTGCTCATTTCGGGAGATGGCATTCTCCGCGAACTTGAGATTTAGAGAGACATAGAAAGAAACATCAGAGCGGATCCACTCGCTGAGGCTATTCCTTGAACGCAATAGTCTCGCAAACGAGCTTTGTGAGACTGACTAGTAGAGGAGTTGGGTGTTTGGTATCACACGGGCTGTGAGTATGCAACATCGCAATAATTAGCCTTGAGTGCAAGTGGGAGATTGTTGGAGATAGTGCCCTCAGAGTCAATTATTGGATCATAGGCACGTGATTGCAATGATTGAGGGAGGACCTATCCCGGTATGACAGTCTCACTCGAGATGATAGTATGCTATCTAGTTTATCTTTATCATCGTGTACTGCTTTAGGTGACCTGACAAGTCGCTATTACACGTTGGTAGAGCCCCTAGGATTCTTGCTTGGCCACCAGCAGTATGAGGGCGATCATATAAGTGGGAGCTGGGGTCTATAAGCACATCCTTAAAAGGTCCCTAGTCGTGGGAGATTCGAGACAGGGCATCGTTTCTCCAGAGTAGACTAGTGTATACAGTCGAGACCCCGACGAGGGGCGGTGGCCGGTCTCACAAGCCACTGGTGTCAGTTGGTTCACCTAAGATGTATACAGGTGCTCATTAGGTTATGAGTACACCGGACAGGACTCGCCGGGAACATGCTAGTTGGTCTTATACCTGACGTCAGATAGCAGTTCCCTGGTGACATGTGTACAGGTTAGTTCATCGACCTGGGGATCGTCATTTGTCTCGTGTGAGTTCCCACTGTGCTTTGATTACTACCCTACCACGGCTCAAAGGAGTCGTGCAAACAGGTTTTAGTTGGGTACAGTCCCGAGCCACATGGAGGCAGTGAGCGGATCTTCAGGGGTTCGTCTCTCCCGGTATTGGGGGTGAGATCGCGCTGTGTCTAGGAGAGCCATTACACGAAGTCCTTGGCCAAGACAGGAGATTTACTGGTAGGTATTCCAGTAGTATCTCAGGGTGTTCTGGGCTACACTCCGACACGACTTGTACCGCTTTTGGGGGTCTGACTTTTACCAACCCCCTAGGCCAGCCATGCGATGCTCATAGACGAACGGACCGGACTGTGCGGATATTGTCACTGACAGGCTCAGTAGGGTGTCAGGATGAGTTCGCTCATCGACGTCCCTTTTGGTCAATAGCTGGTGGCCCGTTACGTATTGGCTTATACCTCTGACGTGCTAGTGGTTAAATCCACAGCCATAGTATTGACGAGTCTTTAAAGTCTACCACACATTCAGTTACTCAGCTTTCGGGCGAAACGCTGTAGAGGCCGTATGGAGATATGGCAGGGTCCGATCAGATACGTGCGGTATTGCACGGATCAGGATCGGACGGTTTGTACTGGAGGCCGTATGGTTATATGGCTGGGTTCGATCAGATACGTGCGGTAGTGCACGGATCATGATCGAACGGATAATACTAGCCGGTTTTGGTTTAAGCCGGATCCTAGTATAGTACAGTGTAGTTTTGTCTCATTACATTTGTATCCGGTCGGAATACAGATGCGGGTGTGTATGCACAGTATCGGGGTTTTCCTGTAATTAATTACGGGACCAGTTTTCTGGAGTTGCCAGTTTGCATTCCGTTCCGGCCGGTTTTCCTTTGTTCTTTCCCGGCCGGACTTTTCCGATGGAGGGGGTTATTTGCAATTGTGCAAATAACATTTGTGGAGGGGGTTTCTTGCAAATGTATTCATTATGATAGAATAAGCATCTTTGCTTTTTCATGATGGTTTTTGCTTTTATGAGATTTGATAGGATATGGGTTGATTAAGGGTTTGATTTGAGGTTTACCTTGAAGGAAAGGGTCACCCTCCATCTTTTCCTACACTCACCTCCCTTCTTGTTATGTTTGATATATCATTCCTCCACCATTCTCACTTATGAGAGAGGGCTACACTTGTAAAAAAAATATGAGAGAGTTTCATTTTGAGCTTGTGGGATTTTTCTTGATCTCATTTCATGCTAGGAAAAATGCAAGCACCATTTTTCCGTATCTTGTTTCCTCCATCATCTTCAAATGGCAACAAAACCCCAAATGAGACATAGCCTCTACACTACACTTTCTACAGCAAATCTTGGACGCGTCGGCCAGCCAACTTCGTGTTAGTTATATGTATGCCCTAGAGGCCATTACTGTACATAGGATGTATATTGTAGTGGATGCTGGGACATATATAGGGAGGACTTTCTTGCTCGACATGATAGTATGCTATCTGGTTACCCTTTACCTTAACGTGTATGCTGATTGTCTCTCTGTTACATGTTGGTAAAGCCCTTAGGATTTGTACTTGACTACCTGGACTATGATGCGGATCACTCTAGTGGGGACATGGTAGTCTATAAGTACATCCTTCAAAGTCCCTAGTCGTGGGTGTATCGAGACGGGGCATCGATATACCAGAGTAGACTAGCGTATACCTTCTCGACCCATATAGATGGGCGATGGATGATCCCATATCCATTGGTGTTTGACATCAGAGATGATATACGGGTGCTCAGTAGAGACTGGGTACACTGGACGGACTCGCTGAGAACTCGCAGATGGTATTATACCTCACGTCAGATGGCAGTTCTCTGGTGACACTGGTACAGAGTAGTCTGTTGACCCGAGATCGTCATAGAGTCTTGTGTGGTTCCCACTGTGCTTTGATTTCCATCTTACCACGTCCAAGAGGGCGTGCAAAACGGTGGTTTTTGGGTACAGTCCCGAGTCACATGGAGGCAATGAGCGATAGGAGGGGATTCGTCTCTCCCGGTATAAGGGGTTGATGTTGTGCTGTGTTCGATTGGCTATAACAGGAAATCCCTGGCCAGGGTTGCTGAGATTTACTGGTAAGTGTTACCAGTAGTTTCTCGAACAGTTATAGACCTCATATCGACACGACTTATCGAGCTATTGGGGTCTGACGTTTACCACCCCTAGGCGAGATATGCGACATATCAGACGATCAGACCGGACTGTACGGTAGTGTTACTGGTTGGATTCACTGGAGTGTGAGCGGGCTTGCTCGTCGATCTTCAGATCGCTCAATACCCGGGTGGCCGTTACGTTTAGCAGACCGCTTGCGGCTTGTGGGTGTTTGATATGATCATCACCTGCTGCCGGCGTATTGACGAGTCTTTAGAGTCCTACACAGAGGTTTCCTGGCTCAAGCGAAACGAAATAGGAGCGCATATGAGATATGTGCGGGACCGAGAATAATGCGTGTATGTGATACCGTATTCTATTCTCGCGATGAATGTATCGAATGGTTGTATGCGATATAACCTAGTTATCGAATCAAGTATTGATTCGATAAGCCGATACATTGAATACTAGTCGGTTGTGTGCGACATGACCGGATCATTGAATCAAGTGTTGATTTAATGATTTAATGCATAATTATATATTTGATATATTACTTTGCACTAACTAGTATTGGTTCACTTTAAACGGATTTTCTCACTCGGATGTGCGCATTGCATATGCGATATGATTTTGTGCACTTGCTTGCATCATGTTTGATGATACATGCAATACTTGGTTAAATGTATGTTTATACCATAGTTAGTTAATGGTTAAGGGTTTTAAATGATTTATTTATTGTTTTATTTATTTTTGGCAAAAGGAAAATGGTGGCTTTATTTATTTCTTTTGTTGAAGTTTCTTGAACTTTTGAAAAGTCCACCATTTTTGTTTTATGCCAAACCCTAACCACTCACTAACTTTGGTTAACTCTCTACACTTAACTATGGTAAGGGTTATGATAAGATTGAATTTTCTTTTCTATTTTAATTAATCTTATCATATCATTTCTTCTTCTTCTTCCTTCAACTCAAGAAGAAAACCTTCACTTCATCAATGGTGGATTGAAGAAATGAGTGAGAAATCCAAAACTAAAGTCTACCCACTTCCTATTTCTTCATCCTCTACCTCTTGCTAAGTAGTAGAGTGTGTTTCCTTCACAAGCTTTTAGGGCTTGGTGAAGGTGGAGCTTGATTTAGCGATGCCTCGACGTAGATCATCTTCGGCATGGACATCGACGACCTAGCTCGTTTTTTCTCCGACGAAGCCGACTCTAGAGCCCGGATTCCTTTTGGACAGCGGAGACGACTGCGTTGCGGAGCTATGGAGGTGGAGCACCAGATCTACAATGGTTGTATTTCCGATATCCCATTAGTTAAGTTGTTAACTAGTTTGCTTTTTTGCCTAAATATCTAGCAAACGATCCGTAGTCGGGTCTCTCGGCACCCTTAAAATTTTATATTGGCATGTTCGATGCCTTGTGAGACCTCACTAGGGTGTCTAGGAACCCTACAGTGGTATCAGAGCCTAGCTAGAGCCTTAGGCGAAGTCTAGACGGAATTTGAAGTCCGAACAAACCCGAAAACCCATCACAAAAATGCTCTCTGTCCTTTTTTCAAAAACTGGGATTTTTCCAAATTAAAAATGTGTAAAAAATTCAGCAGGGAATTATAAGAATTACGGTGTAATATTTTTTCCATGAACAGTAAATCTCGCGGCGGAAGCGCGGCAGAATCTTGCTTTCTGCAGCGGTTCCGCCGCACCTTGATGACGTCATCGTCGAATGTTTGCACAGTAACTCTTATTAAATTATGCTGGATTTTCTGGGTATTTTTAAAATTTATTCAAGAGTTGAATTTTCTGGAGTTGTTTTGGGGATTCGGTGTTTCGATCGGGGTATCAAATTTTGTCTGTGTGGCTTTCCGGATAAATTTTAGAATATGTTAAAAAGTTCGACCGGATATAAATACCCAATTTTTCCCCTGTCGGGAAATTTCCAAGTGTTGGATTTTTCCGTAGTTTAACGACGTTTTAAGTAGTGCAAGTAACGCGATGGACCCTCTAGAAGACAACAAACCTTAACTCGATTATGTGACCGTCTTGAACTGCCCTTTGAACCTTAGGGTTTGGGGCAGTACGGCGTGCCACATGTGAGGCGTTGGCTTGACCCTTCTACGGCTGGACCGTTGGTACTGAGGCACGAACGGAATGTTGTTAGACTTATTTCATGTGTTGAGCTGTATCGAGAAAACTTGGGTGTTCGATTGTTCGATCGGAAAGTTTAACATTTTCTGTTTATCTGGAATGGGATACAATAATTGGAATCCACAAAAGTTATGTGATAACTGAATGAATGTTATAAACATAGCAGTTTAGTCTCACTTGATCGGTTGCCACGGAATTTTGATGTGATCAAAAGTCCGTCGCAATCACGTAGCGTACGCGGATACTCGCCGGGTAAACTTAATAGACAGCCTCACTCCATAGCCCCGACCAAGTGACTGTAGGAGAACCCCGTCGCCGAAAGCATCCGTCCGGGTGCTCGCGGTAGCGGTGTTCCGTCTTGGTGCACTTGGTCGACGGCGTCGGGGATGCAGCCGCCTACTAAAGTTTGCGACGAGCATTCGATCAGACTGTCGGGAATCTTGTTGAATTGCCCGACTCGATATTGAAAAGTGTTTTCGATAATGAGACTAAAATGCGGGGTTTATAATTGTTAGGCATGCGATGTCTAAGGAATTCATTTGGTCAGGCATGCGATGTCTGAGATGGTTGCGGATTCCAACTGTTGTAGTTTTACACTTTCTTTTCTGTGACCGTAAGTGTAATATGTGATATCGCCGGTTTCGTTGCTATATGTCAACGACAATTGGGATGCGCATATTTACTTATGTTGATGACATGTGATGTTATGTGTTGCTGGATATGTTATATTGGATCGTCGTGTTTGAATAGCCGGGGTTTTTATGTGAGATGAGTGTTTTTCATTTTCATTCATGTAAAAACTTGTATGTAATATTCTTTTATTGGGGCGCTTCCAGGTTGCGGAAGTTGTCACCTCTTGTATATTATTTACTTTTCCGCACTAGGATAGACCCAAGGAGGGGAGCACAAGTAACCGGGTTCTGGAGTCCAGTGGAAGACCAACTCGAGGAGTCGAGTCCGGGTCTCCTAACTCCAGAATTGGTAGGGTTGCTTGCCGCTCTCGTAGGGGTCTAGGGGTGTGGGTTTGGCTATTCATCGCGACCGTGGAATCCGTGTTTTATACTGGCTCGTATTGAAAACACGGACGTCCTAGTATATCCAATATTTCATATGATTCTTCTGCTGCGATATCTGTGATGTGATCATGTGATGTTCTGTGATAGATACAGTATATAGTATATATGATATATTATATAGGCGTTACTTATGTTTTACACCCGCGCTAGCCCTGCCCCGCTCTGCCGTTAGTTACCTAACCTAACGGTGCACGAGGGGACATCGAGGCGAATGCGGATGGCATAAGTGTACGTCATATCTATCTGTGATGTTTAGGTACTTAAATGATGGGTCTTCATTAATGTGATTAATGAAATAAAAGAAACCTAAGATGTTGTAGAATCGAATTTCAAAATAAAACAGGTACTACAGTTCTTGCTTTGCACAGCGGTATATGCGATATATCCTGCACCTTATTCGATGAGGAAAGGACCGAGATCCCTTCACGGGAGTGACTCCTTTAGCAATAACTGGCAGATGCTACACACTCGGTTTGTCTTTTGATTGCTTTTAATTGTTTTTGCTTTGCGCAGTGATATATATGATATATCCCGCACCTCATTCGACGAGGAAAGGACCGACGATCCCTTCACCGGGAGTGACTCCTTTAGCAAAACTAGAAAAGCCTCAAAAACACTCCTTTTCAAAATTCATTTGATTCTACAACGATATCAAGTTCATTACGTAATAGGTTTTCAGAAAAACCTGTCGTAGCCCTCCGTCATTTCAGATAAGTCCTATTTAGTATTCGTGCTACGTTTGTTGACCTCCGTCAAGGCGTAGTGTGCGGTAGCTAACTAGTATTTATCTGTTTATGCATATGATGCAGATTGAGTTAGGGTAGTCGTGCGGCCTTGTTGACCTCCGTCAAGGGTCGTGCGGGTGGGTTTAATTCGATCAAGAAATGACGGGTTGAACTTGACTAGTAGCCTATGGTTTGTTGACCTCCGTCAAGGTCATAGGGTGCTGGGGGCAAAATATTATCGGGAATTTCAAGTGTTGAGATTTACAATGAGATTGCATACCTTCTATGAGATAGTTGGATCCCGATACCCGCTGCGAGTAAGAGTTACTCCTGGGAGAGTTTTATACATTACAATTAGCCGATCAAGTAGGTGTCTAGAAAGGTGTCAACGGGGTTACGCCTCTGGGAAAACGAGGTTTACAGTAATTAGGTTCGTGCGAAAGCATGGGGGACCTCCCTCAAAGTACCGACACTGGCCTGGCTAAAAGATTGGCGAACTTGTAGTGTGTAATTAATCCCGGCTAGTCTTTCCTTTTAGGGTTTGAAGGAAGATTTGATAAAAAGCAGTGGGAGCCATCCTGATTAGATAAAATAATAACCAATCTATTCTTGTAAGAGCGCACGCTGAGTGTTTTCATCTCTCTCTCCTGGTAGCGACCATATCACGCCTTAATCAAGATAATAATACGGAATATTGACCAAACCCGCTTGTTATACTGAGCTGGGGAACGTTGGTCCCGCTCCAACTTATAATTGTTATAAGACAGAGCAGGAAATTGGGGAATACCAGATTTCCCGTACCGCCCAAACGAAGAGAGTGCATGCTGATGCATCATCTTCGGGTGTGTTCATTATACAGAACTGTTTCTCAGTATCCTTTACGTCCTGGGTATGTGATACCAGATCAGGATCCCAGATATGTAATCTGTTACATAGGGCTACAGATAGGTAGAGAACTGAGAACGGGTGATAAGTTTCATGAGGCAGAAAACGGGGCAAGAGTTGCAGCCAAGTCTGTTGGTCACTGTCACCCTGTATTACCAATACATTGATTCTGAACGAATGTTATTAGATACCGAACCTGATATACAAAATCATATCAGTCTCTTTGTTAGTAAAGAAATGATAAAATTTTGTATTGTTGGATAATGTTTTGGACATTTCCTATATCAAAAGTTGATCGGTTCAGGCACGTTGTCTAAAAGCATTGACGTTCTAAATCAAACTACAGTTCTTAGTATACAGAACACACACAAGAGGAAGAGTTCAGAGATGAACGAATCCTTCTTGAGGCATTGTAGACTAGGTCATATCAATGTGACCCGACTAGCTGGAGTTACATTTAGATGCATATTTAAATCAGTTTGAATTTACATCTTATGAAACTCGCCAGTCATGTCACAAAGATAAGATGACCATAGCTCCGTTTACTAGAAACAGAGAAAGAGTTAACGAACTCTTGGGATGATACATGTTGATGTATGTAGGTCTCCTGTCTACACATGCCAGGATTGGTTCTTTATACTTCATTATATTCTCTGATAATCTCTCAAGATTCAGACATATGTTCCTGTTGAAACACAAGTCCGAACCTTTTGAGATATTCACGGAATATAAGTTAGAAGTAGAGAACCAAAATACGGGTATAAGTATTATGTCCTTTGATGTGATCGAGGAGGAGAATACTTGAGCACGAAAATCCTGGATTATTCCAAAAGAGAATGAGATTCTCTCTCAGCATTACTCCTCCGTATACACCATAGCACGATAGTATATCGGGACGGAGCAATGTCACCCTATATGATAAGGTGTGCTCTATGATGAGTACTACTGAGTTTCCTATTTCCTTTTGGGAGTTATGCACTTGAGAAGCTGCATACCTATTGAATAGGGTTCAAATCAAATCAGTTGCCTACCACTTCATATGTGATATAGAAAGGGAAGAGCCCATATCTTAAGTTAGTTAAGATTTGGGGTTGTCCGGGCTATGTCTAAAAGCATAATCCGGACAAGCTCGAGGCAAGGTCTGTAATGTAGAACTGGAAAGGTTCCAGCTATACAAACTACAGCAGATGATTTGATAGAGCCAAAGGATTCAGTAGATTCCAACGAACCTCAGCCTCTCCGCCGATCTAGTAGGGTTCCTCACCCACCTGAGAGATACTTCTGTTTCTCTATGACAGTAGGAGCGAGGAATGCATCATGAGATGATGACCCAACTAGTTTCGAGCTGGCCATCAGGAGTGGGACTCTGTAAGAATGGCTGGATGCTTAACGATCTGAGATGGAATCCTTATACACCAACAAAGTATGGACTTTGGTTGCTATATCTGAAGGGTTAAATACCCATCAGGAGCAAGTATATCTTGAGAAGATTACTTGGTGTACATCGAAAAGTTGAGACTTTCAAAGCTAGACTTGTTAAAAGTGTGCATCATTGACCAGGTGTGGATAATGATGAAACCTTTTTCAAGTAGCTATGCTTAAGTCCATCCAGATCCTATTTGTCACGGCTACGTACCATGACTACGATATCTGGTGGTTGGGTGTCATGACTGCTTTTCTAAATGATGTTTTAGAAGAGTGCGTCTATAAGTACACAGCCAGAGGGCTTCGTAGACAGTGGGAGCAGCGGAAACGTGTGCAAGATGCTTTATAGGATAAAGCAGGCATCGCGGAGTTGGAACGTCTGTTTTGATGTGTTAGTCAAAGAAGTTGACATCATCAAAATGGTAGATGAACCTTGTATAAACAAGAAGGTAGTAGGGAGTATGGTGACGATCCTCGTAGAGTACGTGGATGACATACTCTTGATAGGGAAGGAGTTTCCTATGCTACGCTCGATCAATCTCCGCTTATCACTATGATTCTCCATATAGGATCAAAATGATACCTCCTAAATCCTGAGTTTTGGATCTATGAGATAGATTTAATTGGATGTTAGGATTCTCACTAGTTGTAGTGAGATGGTATCAATCGATCCTGGGGAGAATCAATGGAAGGGTTCCAAGGTGATAAAGACGACTGAATGTCAGTCGCAGGCATTGTCTTTACCCTCAGTAAAGGGACGGTATGTTGGAAGAGTTCCAAGCTAGATACCGTGACATACTAGACGATAAAGGCTGGATACATCGCTACTTAAGATGCTACCAAAGAGGCTGTTTGGGTGTATATTGGTTCATGAGATGAACTATGTTCCTCCCATTGTGTGACAATGGAGTTGTGGCTTATGCCAAGGAACGCCAGTCCCATCAGTGATCCAGACATATTCTAAGGCAGTATCACTTGATCATGGAGATGGATGATCTCCAGGGTGATCTAAGTTTGGAGAGTAGACTCAGAGGACAACACAGCGGATCCACTCACAAAGGCCTGTTCCCAGAGAGAGATATTTATGGGATGGTTGAGTATGAGATACTGCAACCACTGCTACAGATGGCCCTAGTGCAAGTGGGAGATTGTTAGTTATATGTATGCCCTAGAGGCCATTACTGTACATAGGATGTATATTGTAGTGGATGCTGGGACATATATAGGGAGGACTTTCTTGCTCGACATGATAGTATGCTATCTGGTTACCCTTTACCTTAACGTGTATGCTGATTGTCTCTCTGTTACATGTTGGTAAAGCCCTTAGGATTTGTACTTGACTACCTAGACTATGATGCGGATCATACTAGTGGGGACATGGTAGTCTATAAGTACATCCTTCAAAGTCCCTAGTCGTGGGTGTATCGAGACGGGGCATCGATATACCAGAGTAAACTAGCGTATACCTTCTCGACCCATATAGATGGGCGATGGATGATCCCATATCCATTGGTGTTTGACATCAGAGATGATATACGGGTGCTCAGTAGAGACTGGGTACACTGGACGGACTCGCTGAGAACTCCCAGATGGTATTATACCTCACGTCAGATGGCAGTTCTCTGGTGACACTGGTACAGAGTAATCTGTTGACCCGAGATCGTCATAGAGTCTTGTGTGGTTCCCACTGTGCTTTGATTTCCATCTTACCACGTCCAAGAGGGCATGCAAAACGGTGGTTTTTGGGTACAGTCCCGAGTCACATAGAGGCAATGAGCGATAGGAGGGGATTCGTCTCTCCCGGTATAAGGGGTTGATGTTGTGCTGTGTTCGATTGGCTATAACAGGAAATCCCTGGCCAGGGTTGCTGAGATTTACTGGTAAGTGTTACCAGTAGTTTCTCGAACAGTTATAGACCTCATATCGACACGACTTATCGAGCTATTGGGGTCTGACGTTTACCACCCCTAGGCGAGATATGCGACATATCAGACGATCAGACCGGACTGTACGGTAGTGTTACTGGTTGGATTCACTGGAGTGTGAGCGGGCTTGCTCGTCGATCTTCAGATCGCTCAATACCCGGGTGGCCGTTACGTTTAGCAGACCGCTTGCGGCTTGTGGGTGTTTGATATGATCATCACCTGCTGCCGGCGTATTGACGAGTCTTTAGAGTCCTACACAGAGGTTTCCTGGCTCAAGCGAAACGAAATAGGAGCGCATATGAGATATGTGCGGGACCGAGAATAATGCGTGTATGTGATACCGTATTCTATTCTCGCGATGAATGTATTGAATGGTTGTATGCGATATAACCTAGTTATCGAATCAAGTATTGATTCGATAAGCCGATACATTGAATACTAGTCGGTTGTGTGCGACATGACCGGATCATTGAATAAAGTGTTGATTTAATGATTTAATGCATAATTATATATTTGATATATTACTTTGCACTAACTAGTATTGGTTCACTTTAAACGGATTTTCTCACTCGGATGTGCGCATTGCATATGCGATATGATTTTGTGCACTTGCTTGCATCATGTTTGATGATACATGCAATACTTGGTTAAATGTATGTTTATACCATAGTTAGTTAATGGCTAAGGGTTTTAAATGATTTATTTATTGTTTTATTTATTTTTGGCAAAAGGAAAATGGTGGCTTTATTTATTTCTTTTGTTGAAGTTTCTTGAACTTTTGAAAAGTCCACCATTTTTGTTTTATGCCAAACCCTAACCACTCACTAACTTTGGTTAACTCTCTACACTTAACTATGGTAAGGGTTATGATAAGATTGAATTTTCTTTTCTATTTTAATTAATCTTATCATATCATTTCTTCGTCTTCTTCCTTCAACTCAAGAAGAAAACCTTCACTTCATCAATGGTGGATTGAAGAAATGAGTGAGAAATCCAAAACTAAAGTCTACCCACTTCCTATTTCTTCATCCTCTACCTCTTGCCAAGTAGTAGAGTGTGTTTTCTTCACAAGTTTTTAGGGCTTGGTGAAGGTGGAGCTTGATTTAGCGATGCCTCGACGTAGATCATCTTCGGCATGGACATCGACGACTTAGCTCGCTTTTTCTCCGACGAAGCCGACTCTAGAGCCCGGATTCCTTTTGGACAGCGGAGACGACTGCGTTGCGGAGCTATGGAGGTGGAGCACCGGATCTACAAAGGTTGTATTTCCGATATCCCATTAGTTAAGTTGTTAACTAGTTTGCTTTTTCGCCTAAATATCTAGCAAACGATCCGTGGTCGGGTCTCTCGGCACCCTTAAAATTTTATATTGGCATGTTCGATGCCTTGTGAGACCTCACTAGGGTGCCTAGGAACCCTACACTTCACGCCCGAGTTGCCTCGGTATTGAGGTGGGAGCCCGTAAAAGATGCAGGCGACATGGTGCCCTTCCGGCGAGGAGATGGAGACCGGACATTCCGCGAGAGATCGGGACGACGATGAGAAGACCGGAGGACTCGGATCACTCGGTATATCTCTAACCCGTCTTGCTGTTAGCTAGATCTAGTTTAATGGCCCGATCCGGGGTTTAGTGAGCGGTGGTGCCGGTTTGCTAAGTTCGCAAAATTAAAGTTTATCACCGCTTCCGCATTTGGCCGTCGGATTGACGGCCGGGGCGCCGCCGTGCACTTACAAAAACAGTGGTCATTCGTGTCTTGGTCAAGCACAGAGCACGAGAGGGACAACATAAGATTCAATGGGTGTGCGGAGCTCGAGGGAGATAAAGGTCAAATGAATTAAAAAGGAAGCCAATTTGGATTGTTGAAAATCTGAAGAAATATTGGAAGCATTTTGCAATTTAGGACCTGTCAAACACAAGAAAAAAGTAACACAAGAAACCTCATAAAAAATGACAACATAACTCCCCGAAAGAGCCGCGGAACCGCGGCCAAAGTAGCACTTATGCGGCGGTTCCGCGGGCGTCAGATAGTATTTTGGGGGTAGTTTTGTAACTTTGTAAGGGCTCAGAATTTGGCCCTAGAGTTTCAGCTCTCTGCCTATAAATAGCCCATTTTTATGCCAAGTAGAGAATGCTTCTTTTTAGTTAGAATTAGTGTAGTTTAGTTTGTATCTTCTTCTTCTTCATCATCTATTCTCCATGAAAGTGTAGTGAGAGCTCTTGAGTGGAAGTTAATGAAGATGAGAGTTATTTTTCTTAACTTGTATCTTTACTTTTCTTGTCTTCTAATTTTAATTTCTTACTGTAACTTTGTTAATTGTTGTTAAGTAGTTGTTGTTTTTCTTTTCTTGTTTTCTTTTGCTTTTCTTTTTATCCATTTTTTTTCTCAAGCCATGATACTTTATGGAGTCCTTTGCTTAAATGATGACCTAAGTAGTTAGCTTGCATCTTTGTATAACCGTATTTTTTCCTTTCTTTCTTTTCTTCCTTCTTGCTTTCTTTTTATTTTTATTTAAATGTGTGAATAATTTCCACACTTGTTAGGGGCTAAGGAAGGTTAGTATGAGGGACAGAAAAATCCTATATGCTCCTTTTCGCCAAACATCTTGAAACGAGCCTAGACCAAACAAACACAACCCCCTCACTTAGGCACGCTATACTTGACATATAGCCGTGACCTAAGACGAGAAGTCGTTTGGGCGCACTACAACGTGATATGTAGTTGTGACTTAATTGGATACATGGTGCGGGTGTTTGGCCTAGGGTTGGAAATAAGCGCACGTAGCGGACGAACAAGGGGCAATAGGAATGGATTTAGCATTCGAAAGCTTGCTTAAACTCGCAAATCTCATTCCTATATCCTCCTAATCCTCGCTACTTTCTATTATCCCAACTTCATTTTAAGAATGGCAAAAGAAAAGCACAAGACTAATCCTAACTCGACTAACCAACCTTAACCCTATCAAACTTACTTGAACATAAATACAAACACATATGATAGACTTGAACACACTTATACATTCTTTCATTAACTCCTCTAAGACAAGAACAGACATAAAACCATCTTCCTGTGGATCAATCTGTACTCAACCGGCTAGCTACAAGCGAACCGACTTGATCGCGGTAAGTAGAGAACGAAAGTAGAACGCATATCATAAAACATATCGCGGTTTTTCTGCTATCAATCAACCACCAAGTTTTCAAAAGTAGTAGTTTTCATAAAAATACCACAAACTTTCAAAAAACTAGGTTTTATCACCAAAACACCACAACAAATAAAATACATGTTCATGAAAACCTTAAATGTTATAAATCACCCTCGAGGTTTATTTTTAAACAATATTAATATATATTTTTTATAAAACCCCCTCGAGATATGAAAACAATATTTTAAGGAATCTAGATTAATATAGGTTTAAGCGGGATCAATTCTCTTGAGCCCCAGGGAGCCGAAGAAAGTGAGTGCTTGCCTATTCAGGTTAGATAACTTAAAAGTTATCAAAGGAAATTGTCTTGAAAAAAGACACAAATCCCGTCGTCCATGTGCAACAGTTGCCGATTTCTCCCGAACCTAAAATTCTAACAATTTATATCAATTCACGTGAAAAACACGCACTCAAATCCAAACTCAAATCTAAATTTGAACTTTAACTCGTATACAAACTCGAACTCTAACCTAACTCGGATCTAAACTCGAATATGAACTCGAATCCAATCTATTCAAACCAACTTGACTCGAATCCATATTGCAATTGTCATGACTCGGACATTACTCGACTCACTCGAATACAATCTACACCTTTTGCAATATAGGGTTTCAATCAAGACATGTAAATCAATCAATCAAATCAATTAAGTATATTAACCAGTTAATAATTTGCTGAAACGCGTGGAGTCCAACTTGGATATATTGCATCTAGTCACCTGAAAGTTGCCGCTTCCCATAGTAGGGCCATCATCACCATGATGCTGTAATACCCTAGAACGATCGTATGTTATTTAACGATATTAATTAATACTTTGGGTTTCTTTAATTATTATTGTTTGAGTTATGATTGGTGTTTGGATAGTATGTCTGCTTATCGGACCTGACACGCTTGATTGAAATCCGTTATGGGTGATAGAATATATTTGAATTGGTATTTATCCATAGAATATATCAATATGAATCTCAAATAATAGATATACAATATTTAAAATATATATATATATATATATATATATATATATTCTGGTAGCCATACGTATGTGTATTTTATATTAATTGTTAGTATGCTTTATCCTATTTAAAATATCCCATGATATTATATTTACGGTTTAAGTGAGTTACGTATGTATAGATAATTTCTTTTTATTTGTTTTGAGATTTAGTAGAGACGGATCAGGGATCTTAATATTTTTATGAAAATATTATTTAGTTATTTAGTTATATGCAAATATATATATACCAAAAATTTAATATACTTATATATTCTTTTTATATAAAAAAACTCTCTCTCTCCCCCCCCCTCTTTCTGCCCTCTCTCTCTCCCTCCCTCGTCTCACTCTCTTCTTTTCTTTTTCTCCCCCTCAACACCAACAACCCTCACCTCCACCTTCAACTGTGGCACCCATCGATCGAGCCTTTGACCCAACAACCCCAACTCTATCAACATCCGACCAACTTGATCGACCTCAAAGCACCCATCACCGCACCAATCACCGTCGCCTCGAATCTCGTCATCGTCCACCATCATCACCTTTCTTCACTGAAGCTTCGAAACCCATGCCTTCACCCTCGTCTCCATCGACATCTTCTTCTTCTTTGAGTCCTCCAGCCAATGCCTCCGCCCAAGCACCATCACCGCAGCCACCTTTCTCCTACTCTTTCTCTCCATCTCACCTGACAACCCTAGCCGGACCCATCTCCACCTCCTCGTCTCAACATCGAGAACCCAACCTCGCTTTCAAGCTTCGCCGCCTACTTCTTCTTCTTCTTCCAAATGGCTGTTCGCACCAGAATATTACATTGAATACCATTCATTCTTATGCTCATTTATATATAGGTATGTGCTTTTGATCCGTGTTTGCTACATGATTACAGGTTACAGGTTCTCAGTTCAGAATAATGCAAATCATGCACAATCTCCACAGTTATAACAAAGTTCAGTACAACTGCTAAAAACAGATAAAATTCGAGTTCCGGCCATCCACATTCGTCTAGTGCCGTCTACCAGTTCAAGAGACAAGATGAATACAGCGGTCATTCGTGTCTCGGACAAGCACAGATCATGAGGGAAGCGGCATAAGAAACAAGATGCAACGCGGAGCTCGAGTGAGATCAAGGCCAAAAATCAAAAAGAGTTGCCATTTTGGACTATTAAAAATCTGAGAATATTTTGGAACCATTTTACAATTTTGAATCTGTAAAATAGAAGAACAAAGCAGCACAAAGAAGCATAGAAAAAATGGCGCACAAACTCTTCCAAACGACCGCGGAAGCGCGGCTAAACATGGGAATATGCGGCAGAACCGCGGCCATGACGTGGCATCTCACGACCATTTTTCTGGGGTGTTTTTGTAATTTTATATAGGCTCAGAATATGGCCCTAGGGTTTCACTCATCTGCCTATATATACTCCATATTTGAGCCAACCATGGATACTTTTTTCTTTTCTTAGGATTAGGGTATTTTAGTGTAGTTTCTTCTTCTTCATCATTTAGTCTCCATGTATTGTAGTGAGAGCTTTTGAGTGGAAATTAATGAAGATGAGGGTTTTTTAAATCTTGTATCTTTATTTTCTTGCATTGTATTTTAAATTCCTAGTATAAATTTTATTATTTATTATTAAAGTAGTTGTTGGTTTTCTTGTTCTCTTTTCTTCTGTTCTAATCCGTATTTTCAAGCTATGATACTCAATGGAGTCTTTTGGTTAGGTGAGAGCCCAAATAGTTAGCTCGTTATCTTTTGTAAACCGTATTTTTCCATTCTTTCTTTTCATCTGCTTGTTTTATTTTCTTTATCATGTGTGAATAATTTACTCACTTCTTTGGGCTAAGGAAGGTTAGTATGAAAGATGGAAAAATCTCCTGTGCTTCACCTCGCCAAACAACTTGAAGTGAACCTAGATCAAACAAACATAACCCCCTCGATTAGACGTGTTATAAGTGACATATAACTGCGACCTAAGTCGAGAATTCCTTTAGGCAATGTTCCCCTAATCTTTAAACATAATAAAAGAGAAAAGCTCTGTTAGAATTTAATAAGGCAACGCCTCACGTGCTCTCCACGAGGGCACCAGTGCCAGAGCCAATCTTTTAGGATTAAATCCTATGGTGGCGCCTCAGATGCTCCTCACGCGGGCGCCAATGTGCAAAGCACAGAAGAATTTATTACATAAGAGTTAAACTCTTAGATGGCACCGCACGTGCTCCTCATACAGGCGCCAATGTGCAAAGCACAAAAGAATTTATTACATAAGAGTTAAATGCTTAGATGGCGCCGAACGTGCTCCTCACACAGGCACCAATGTGCAAAGCACATAAGTGCCTATCATAAGAATTAAATTCTTAAATGGCGTCCACATGCATAACACGTGAGTGCCAGCTCCCAAGTCCATATCAGTAGAATTAAATTCTACATTTCCCTAACAAAAGTCAGGATATTCTTTATTAAACAGAGCCGTTGGATCAAACATACAACGGAGATGATAAATCATCAAAATATAGAATCAAATTCTATTAGGAGAAAATATCTCCCATACCTTTCTAAATAAGAAAGATACTCTCGGTAGGATCAATAATCCATTAATAGAATAAAATTCTATTTTGGGAATATATTCCCTCAATCTTTCTAAACAAAAAGATTGCACCCTGTAAAACAGAGAACCCTTGGATTAAAAATCCAATAATGATTAAAAATCACCACTTGATAAATTCTGTATATGGGAGAATATTTCCCCAATCTTGTCAAAAACAAGAACAACATATTCTATAAAACAGAATTCCTTGGATCAAAGATCCAACGGTGGGTAAAATTTCCCAAATCAATTTTGAGACCAATTAAATTAATTAGAATCTCTCAATGAGAGATTTTCTCAAAACCAATTAACAATCAGCCTCCACTATATAAAGGACCCAAGACTTCAAGTCTCATATAGAGGAAACCCCATATAAGCTTCTGCAAAAATACAGTGAGCTTTTTAGAAAACAGAGAATTCAATTCTCAAAAAAGAAAGCTTTCCTTCTTGAAACCCTAGGTAAAGAAAAGAGACCAAAATATCTCTATCACATCTAAGGGTTTAAGCCTTTTAAAAAAAACTTGTTCTTTCTCTGGATTTGAGATCCATAAGACAAGTCTTCCATAAATTGAGAATTTAATTCTCATCGGGAAGTTCTTATTCTTGAGAATCAAACATTCAGAGAAGAACAAATTCAAAAAGGAAAAAAATGAAGTCCATAATACTCCAAGAACCCAGTTCCTTCAAATCAAGAAATTAGTTCTCTAAAAACTCAACCCGAAATCTTCAAAAATAGTGATTTTGGTGAGCATTAATGCTCAAAATGCCATTGACAGAGGTTTAACCTCTCTGAAAACATCAACAGAGATTAAATCTTCATATAAAAAAACTAGCGCCTCGCGTGCTTTCTCCATGTGGGCGCCCCTTTTTAACAGCGTCTCACATGAGAAACACGTGGGCGTCCAAAATAGAAGGCCAGCGCCTCACGTGAAACACACATGGGCGCTGAATAAATTGCTCAGCACCCCATATACAGCCGAAGACAGCTAAGTGCTTAGCACTGATTGGGCAGTGCCTAGCGCCCCATGTGCTCTTCACGTGGGCGCCATATAAAAAGTGCTTAGCACTTCATATACAGCCAAAACAGCTGAGTGCTCTGCACTAATTGGACAGTGCCCAGCGCCGCACGTACTCCTCACGTGAGCACTGTATAAAAAGTGCTTAGCACTTCATATACAACCAAAATGGCTGAGTGCTCAGCACTAATTGGGCAGCGCCCAGCGCCGCACGTGCAGCTCACGTGGGCGCCATATAAAAAGTGCTTAGTACTTCATATACAGCACTAATTGAGCAGCGCCCAGCACTAATTGAGCAGCGCCCAGTGCCGCATGTGCACCTCACGCGGATGCCATAAGAAGTGCTTAGCACTTGACATTTAGTCAAAATGACTAAAATGTTCAACATTTATTGAGCATTGCCCATGACTGAATGCTTCATATGACATACATGTAGGCATCGGAGTTTAAATAAGTGCTTAGCACTTTTACGTAAAAGGAAAAGGTCTGAACAAATAAAGCCTAAATAAATGCTTAGCACTTTTAAATAAAAGAAAAGACTAAGCAGACTAAGCCCAAATTGGTTAGGTCTCTGAAGTTTTCTTGCAGCTGAGCCCAAATGCTCTTTTACTGGATCTTAAGTAAAAATGATCCTAAAATGTTGTTATATGGATCTTAGTCTCAAATTAGACTAACGTATCCTTAAAAAAACAAATTAAGCCCCAAATGCTCATATATATTTAAGTTGATCTTAATCTCAAACTAGATTAATGATCCTTAAATAAAACAAACCCAAATTTAATATATACGGATTTGGAATAATCCGCGTCCTACGGGCGACGACATAAACTAGTCTCTGTATACAATCCACGGATAACCTAAACAAACAAAAACATACAAGACACGAAGTGACCTGCCAGAGCAGGAGAAAGTGGTTATCTCAATGCGGTAACGTAATTAACTGCAGGGGCTTGCGCCTGTAGGGAAGAGCATCCCCACAATCAAAAACCCCTCATAAAATGATGGGGATTCTGATGAAGTCTGCTACAACGGTCGCGTCTGTCCAAACCTCCGATATATGGTGCCATAAATCAACTTGGTATTTTCAGAGAGATGGATGGATAAGTACAAATAGCATCTGCCCCCAAAAATTCAAGATAGACGTCCCAACGTCTCGGTCGGACTTTTGTCAGTGAACAGATTCTTGCACGCCCAGTGGGACCTTTTTCTCTTTCCACTCCACACTTTATGTGTCGTGTTTCGCGAACAAAATTGCAGTTTGCTATGGTTGCCCTTGGATTTGAGGTACTAAAATTTGGTGTCATGTTCCTGTGCAGAGAGATCAATGGTTTCCAATTGCACCTCTTGCAACAGCAACACTCGCTCCACTCCAGCTGGAGGAGTGACCTACAGGCCCATCGCGGCTTCTATATTTTCAACGCCGGTGGGGCAAGTTAAACAAGTCACTACTGGATTGTTCTTTAGGACCATGCTCCCACCAATGAGTTTCGGTGCCTCAGCGCCGCAAGAAAAAGATCCCAAGTGGTCGGTATTCGATCGACTTGCAACCACAACGGCCCCTCTCAACGGGCAGTCCAAATCTAGTGTTTTAATCTTCAACAGGCTAAGCAAAAGCTTGAATGGACCCGCAAAGAGGCTCGTAATACCTGAAGGGGATTCCCCAAAATGGATAGCATTCCCAACTCCTTCTACGGATGAAGCCGTTAAAAGCGCTTCCCCATCAGAAGATCGGTCTTTGAAAGATTAGTCGTTCCTCCTCAAACTCTGCCAAGGACATCAGTCTTCAACAGGTTGACGCTAACAGCAGCCCTTTAGAAAAGCCAGGGGCACAACGAAGCCGCTTCCAAAACTGAGACAGTCCGTTCTGCAAGGCACGCTCGACGTCGCCACTGGTGCCGGGTAAGAAAAGATGAGGGCAACTCCCCCTCTGGACTTACCCCACCAGCTCCAATGGTAGAAGTTGACGCTGCTGTTCCAAGCGGGAACAGCTTTGATTTACTCAGGAGGGTGCGCAAGAACTCTCCAATGGCGGTGCTAAAGAAATCCCTCCCACCTGCAGAAGCCACGGTGCAGGCAAAGACGGAACATCCCCATCAACGACTCTCCTCGCAAATTCACAGGGTCTAGCGGAAAGTCCAGGACTCTGTGATCAACAAAGATTACTCTCCTCAGCCGAAGAAATTGAAAACACTGGCAAGAGAAAGACCATCCCTCTGTAATACAGCGAGGGACTACATCTACACAGGTGTCTGTCATAATGGCTCCTTCAACTTTGACCTCCCACAAAAGGATGAGGCCGAAGAAAATCCCACCGTCGGTGGAAAACTCCAAAGGCGACGAACCCAAACGCCCCAAGTCTGGGGGCATGATCGTACATACGTTTACATGGCTTCAGGGAAAGAAGAAAGCCGTGCTTCCGTAGGTCACCGACTGCAAACTCGGTCGCTGACATAAGCTCAAGAGCAACAAAAAAAGCTCCAGGAAATGCTGACCAAAATGGCAGCACTTACTGGGTAGAAAGAAAGCCCAGAAATAGCAGCCGAACGGCACCAAGAGCAGGAGACCGATACAGAGTTCCTGTGAAGGGTGCTTAAAAGAAAAGACAAAGAAGCTGCTGAACAAGCTGCTAACATGAAGCAGATGGCGCTCTTGTTTTAGGATATAGTTGGAATGATGATCCAGCCAGAACCCCCGGCCGAGAATCCGCCGATAATCATCAAGGATGACAGAGGGGAAACATCAAACTCTCTTCCGGCTTTATCAACAGCCAAGGAGGAAACGATTTCCAAGGTTGCTCTTGATGATTATATAGCTCAACAAATAAGAGCTCATCAAGCTAGTGAAGCTGCTGGCCAAATCGTCAGAACCGGACGACCGTATCCAGGCTGGTATGACCAAATCAAATACCTGCTGGGATATACGATCCCCTAGTTCCATGTGTACAAGGGGACAGGCAACCCACACCAGTACGTCATGCAGTTCAGAGCTTTGTGTAGCAACACTAGAGGCGATGACAAACTATTGCTTCGCCAGTTCGTTGGCAGCCTGACTGAGACGGCCTTTGAATGGTACTCGGAGCTCCCAAATGACTCTGTGAAAACATTCACAGAGATGGAACTGCTGTTCACACAGCGGTTCTCCAGCGCAAGCGAGTGCATCCAGATAACGGCGTTAATCAATGCCAGGGTAAGGCCAGGAGAAACTTGGGTCCAATACGCGATTCGGTGGCGGAACCTATGGTCAAAGTGCGAACAGCGCATCGAAGAATCCCCCACCATGGGCATATTCATCGGGACCCTAGATCCTCAGATGACTGTGTCCCGGTTCATGACATTCTTCAAGCCGACGACCTTCCAGGTTCTGATTGATAAACTGGCCTAAATGGACCAGATGAACCATGGGCCTTCCTCCTCAAATAAGGACCCTCGAAATAACAAGGGTAAAGGGAAAGCAGCCTTCGTCGCCAACACACAACAACAACCGAGTGGCCCAAAACCGGCTGCTCGCCAAAACAACGCGTGCCCACACCCATCCTTAGAGGAAAGACTAGGACGCGCTTGCTCGTTTCCCCATGACAAGACGAGGAGACTGTTCAAGTTGGCAGTGCGCAACAAACTCATCACATTGCCAGACCCATGGCGTCCACCGCAACCCGGCGACGTCAACAACCCCAACTACTGCTCCTATCACAAAATGGTGAGCCACCCAATTGAGGATTGCTACGTCTTCAAGAACTGGGTCGAGGACCAGTATCAACAGGGGAAATTCACGTTGTCTGACAACTGGAGGGTAAACCCACCACAGAAGCACACTCCCAAAAAGGTGGATGCGCTGGGGGAATCATGCTCGCTCGTAGAAGAAACTCTATGGGAAGTCGTTCTTTTAGCTAAAACCAAAAGAATGCTGAAGGATATACATGCATGTCCAGCAGTCAGGTGGAAAAGCCTACATGAACCTGAAATCATCGAAGGGATGCTGAAACCGCGTCCCATATCGAAAATTGTTGATAAAGGGCAAAATCTCCAAGTCAAGCCTTCAAAGTCTTCGAAGTAAAGAAGAAGACCAAGAAACCTGTGCAGCCTGTCGAGTATGACGACAAGTGCATAGACCTACAAAAGTGCATTTACGCGCTGGAGGAGTACAACCAGAAGGTGCAGACACCGGTCACACTCGAAGAGTTCCTCAAGTATATTCTTGAGAACAAAGATAGTGACAATGTTGAGGAAAATGACTCATCAGAAGAAACTGAACATTATGTTGTGAGTTGCCACATGGTCTCCCAGTCGTTGTTAAATGATGAAGAAACTCCCTCAGCGACAGAAAACAACGCGAAGGAACTGGGGGTAGGATCGGCGCTAAAATCCCCGGAACTGCCAGAAGACCCGATCGATAGGCTGTTAAAAGAAGCCTTTCGAAAAAGCAAACCTGACCGAGAACGCAAAACATCCATATACGAAAAGGATAAGCGTCAGCGTCAGGATGAAGAAGCCGCGGCAAGAATAAGTCGTAAAGTACTCCAACCAAACCAAAGCATATCTGCGATAAATAAGAGTAGGATCAAGGGAGGTTCTTCAAAGCCCTGTTAATAGGAATGAAGCTGCCACCTCTCATAGGAAACACTACTGGGGTCGTATGCCTCGACGGAGAGGACTCACATCTAAACTACTGCCTATATCATCGGAGGGTTACCCACCCCATCGAGAAATGCAGTGCCTTCAAGAAGTGGTGGAAAGGATATGTTGCCGATCAAAAACACTTCAAGATGATGAAGCACGAAGCTCGTCAATGGAAAAAAAGTGCGACAGATGCGCGTGAAAAACGACTAGCAACTTTCATATGGTTGATACTAGTCCGGAAGGGGGAAAACCCCAAGTTCTTATCCTCGGGTGTGATTCTAGGGACGAGATATCCCTCATCCCTCTCTTCAAAGACTCCACATCCGAAAAAGAAGAGGATGAGAAGAACTGTGAGAACATTCAGCTGCGTAACCGCATGCTGCCTGAGAAGAACCTCGGACCTACAAACAAAGGTTCGAGCAAAAGAGACAAAGGGAAAGAAAAATTTCCTGAGGAAATTTCCCTCGACGATGGAGTTGTCAAAGAGCTCGCAGCCAGGGACCCGCATAAGAAAAATAAGGTGGATTACACTGTACTAGTACATCTGAGGAAAATACCCTCATAACTAAGCATATTGGATGCTCTCCTCCTGTCCAAAGAGGCACGGGATTATCTGATTAAGGCATTACAAGAGCCTGATCAGTTCCAAGCTTTCCTCGTGGAAGAGAATATGAAGGATGAGCTGGCAGAGGTTCTCTGATTAAGGCATTCCAAGGCATGAGATTCTCTGATTAAGGCATTCAGTGATAAAGATCTCCTCCTCGGTATGTGCGAACATAATCGTCCATTATACGTCACCGGGTACTGCCACGACATCAAGATAGGGAAAATCCTTGTCGACAACGGATCCTCTGTCAACCTTCTCAACGTGAGAGTGCTGAAGGAAGTTTGCATGAACGTTCAGGACCTGGCTTGAGACAAAATTACTACTTCTGGGTTCGACTCACAGTCGTCACGGACGCTTAGGTCCGTTATACTGACATTGCGCTTCGGGTTGCTCGTCACTGACATCAAATTTCATGTCATTGACGCTAAGACTTGCTATAACATTTTGCTCGGCAGGCCCTGGTTACATGAGTACAACGTCATCCCTTCTATACAACATCAGTTTATAAAGTATTTCAAGGATGGCTCGGAGTATACCGTCATGGGAGAGCTAAATCCGTTCTCCGTAAATGAGGTCCGAAAATATGAAGACGCAAAGTACTTCCTATCAGACTTCGAGGATATAGAAAGGTGTCATAAGCCAGAGGATAAATAGAAGTCCATCACCACTATCTCGATCTTTGAGAGCGATTCCGAGAAAAATGAAGAAATAATCCACTCGAAGCAACCCCACAAAGAAAACAACAGGCCCGAACCATCTACTCCTATTTGGTCTTTGGCAGTGACTCTGAGGATGAGGCCAACGCTGTGTTCTCCATCCGTCCGTTAGTGCAACCCTCGCCGGAGCAGATCAGAGCCTGCAAATCACAACGGATCCACCTCGGCACTACAAGGAACTTGATGCGCTCGATACATACAGCGTACAGGAACTACAGACTTTCTACGTACCTCCCAGACGAAGAGATGAAAAGGCGATCCTCTTCTACCAATCTACGGCGACCTGAGTAGAGAAAGAAGTCTGGCAAGGTGCCGATTTTGCACTCAACAGGCTTCAACCGATCCGTCTGCCAAGATACTACGCGGAGGGATTGAAAAGGCTATTAAGATGCCAAGGTATACCCCTCGAACAAACTGTTCGACAAGCCCAATTCTACAAAAAGATTTAGGAAATTCCCGGGGCTCAACGAAAGATGCCTAACTTGAGGATGGAGACAACTGGGCTCGGACATGTTCGGTCCAAGAAACGGGAGCAGTTCCATAGCTGCCGCGTCATAAATAGCTCCAGCGAAGAGGAAAACGCTCTTCCAAATGGCCATGACGTTGAAACAGAGCGAAATCCCGCTCTAAGAACGTTAAGTCCATTGCTCGAAGAACAAATAGACCAGGTAATAAAAGAAGCTTGTTAAAAGAATCGAGACAGTCACAGCCGCGAAATGGCCATTTATGAAAAAGCCAGAACGCAGCGCCTCAATCAACAATCTGCGGAGAAGGAAGACTATAATGCTCTTCATCCCCGGCCCGTTGTATGTCCTCACAAAAAGGGGAAAATCCCGAAATAAAGGCAAAAATAAGGAAAAGGACACAAACAACGTCCGAAAACAACAAAGTGGATCCAAGAAGCCAAGTAATCGAGAAAAGGTCGATTGGAACCCATCGTTTATAAAGAAGATGGGTCAGGAATACTCTTTCCCTCAAGACAAGATAAGAAAAATATCCAACCTTGTCATGAAGCATCAAACAGTGACGCTCCCGGAGTCTCGGCAACCTGAACAAATAAACGAGGTCCATCACCCGGATTATTGCTCCTACCACTGAGCAATAGGTCATCCCCTTGAAGACTGCTTCACCTTCAAAGACTGGGTAGAAAACTAGTATCAACAAGGCAGGTTCACTTTATCCAACAGCTAGAAGGTAACCCCACCGCAAAAGCATGAGCCAAAGAGGACCTATACCATGAGGATAGGACCAGCTCAACATCAAGAATGGAAGCGAACTCGTACCTGCCATATGATAACACTCTCAAAAGAGGGAGGCACGAGACTATGGATGACCTCTACATGTGCTTCGCAAATGAAGAGAAGGACGAGGTAATCTCCAAGTTTCCACCGGCACCAAAGGAGCTGGAAGATGGGATACACACCATGGAGGATAACCGAAGAAAAATTGACTTAGGGACGGAAATGATCCAAGGCCAACGTTCGTCAGTGAGCTGCTATCTGAAAAACAGGTAGCCACATTAAAGGATATGCTCATGCAATATAAAAACTGCTTCGTGTGGAACTATTCCGATATGCCGGGTAGGTGGCTTATTAAGTCCGCCGTAAAATCCCAGGGTCTAGATCCAAAGGCAGCAGTACATGAACTGGACATATCGCCGGACATAAAGCCAGTCAAACAGACGCTAAGAAGAATGCGACTCGAGCTCAAGATGAGCATCAATGTTGAAGTCAAGAAATTAATAAACTCCGGCTTTCATTCAAGAGGTTCAATACCCTGACTGGATCGCTAACATCGTCCTAGTACTGAAAAAAATGGGACGGTGTGCATCTGCGTGGACTTTCGGGACCTCAACAAAGCTTGCCTGAAGGATGAATTCCCAGTACCTATTACCGAGCTGATAATCGATAACACGTCTACTTATGAGGTCTTCTCCTTCATAGATGGATCTTCGGGATACAATCAAATAAAAATGCATCCTGAAAACCAAAAGCATACCGCCTTCCGGACTCCCCTGGGCATATTCTGCTATAACGTGATGCCTTTCGGTTTAAAGAACATTGGCGCTACCTACCAGAGGGCCATGACAAAGATCTTCAATGACCTCATCCATGAGATCGTCGAATGCTACATCGACGACCTTATGGTTAAAAGCAAATCTCATGAGGAACATTGGGAACACCTAAAAATAGTGTTCCGATGTCTTCGGAGGTATAATCTGAAGATGAATCCTCTAAAATGCGCATTTGGAGTCTCCTTATGCAAATTCCTAGGATTCATCATACGGCACCGGGGTATCGAAATCGATCCCTTAAAGATCAAGACGATTATAGAAATTCCCAAACCAAGAACTCTCAAACAATTGTGATCTCTTCAAGGAAAGCTCGCATATATCCGGCGGTTCATAACCAACCTCTCCGAAAAATGCCGTCCCTATAGTCATCTGATGAAGAAGGGGATCCCGTTCATCTGGGATCAAAAGTGCCAAAATGCACTAGACGAAATCAAGAAATACCTGCAAAATCCACCGGTATTGACCGCTCCGGTTAAGGGAAAACCCTTTATCCTATATACAACAACCCTTGTGGGTTCTCTAGGAGCGCTATGGACACAAGAGAACGATCAGGGAAAGGAGAGAGCTCTGTACTATTTGATTCGAGTTCTCCTGGGGGCAGAAAACAACTACTCCCCCATCAAAAATTATTGCCTAGCACCGATCTTCGCGATAACGAAGCTCAGACATTACGCTTTGGTACATGAGGTCCATCTCATATTAAAGATGGATCCTCTCAAATATTTGATGTCAAGGGCCATACTGACAAGAAGGCTTGCCAAATAGGCCCTCCTCCTGATGGAGTTCTCGATAACGTATCGGCCCCTTAAAGAAGTGAAAGGCCAGGCCCTTGCCGAGCATCTGATACCGGCCGACTCCCCGTTAAATTGCGAGTTGCTGGATGAACATGTGTTCGACACAATCGAAGGAGAGAAGGCAGAAAATGATTCCCAATTGGAACTCTACTTCGATGGAGCATCTTCTATGAAGTGGAGAAAGCAAAATATCCCAAAATCAAAGTCGGGGTGGGCCTTATCTTCAAGACTCCACAAGGAGGGATATTGTGTTACGCCCTCTCCTTAAGGGAGCCAAGGACTAATAACGAAGCTGAATATGAAGCTTTAATAGCAGGTCTCAAGATCACTGTCGACGTGAGAATCAAAGACCTCCTCATATATGGAGACTCCCAGCTGATCGTTAGCCAAGTAAATAGCGACTATCAGACGTGCAAGCCAGAGCTGATAAAGTACGGTGAAAGAGTGTGGTAATTGCTGACACAAATCTCCTCCTACATCCTGGAGAGTATACCGCGTGCAGAAAACAGCAAAGCGGATGCATTAGCCAAATTAACTAAGGAACTGGCAGATGAAGACCTCGATGACGTAAAGATCATTGTGCAAAACCGCAGGGTTCTCACGCCAACAGAAATATCTTCAGAAGACTTAATAGAGCCATCCGAAAGAAAAAGAAATGACCGAACAAGTAACCCTTCATGAAACAAGCTTCGTCTTTCGCCTTCATCAATGATACTCTATATAAGATATCGTTCGACTGTCTGTGGCTAAGATGCATGAACTAGAAGAAGCGAAGAGAGTCGTCCAAGAAACTCACGATGGACTCTGCGGTTGTCATCAAGCTGGGCCAAAGATGAAGTTGAAGATAAAAAGAATGGGTTACTATTGGCCCATAATGATTCAGGACTACCTCGAATAAGCGAAACAGTATCACTCATGCCAAATTCACGGGGACTTCATCCACCAGCATCCAAGTACGCTATACCCAACAATGGCTAGCTGGCCCTTCGAAATGTGGGGAACTGATATAATTGGCCCTATTGAACCGGCAACGTCCAAAGAACATCGGTTCATATAGGCAATGACCGACTACTTTCCTAAGTGGGCAGAAGCAGTACCACTAAGGGAGGTGAAGACGGAGAATATCCTCCATTTCTTCAGGACACGTGTTATCTATCAGTTCGGCACTCCGTGACGAATTATCTCGGATAATGGGCCAGCTTATAGAAGCCATAAGATCAGCCGCTTCGCACAACAGCATAAAATAAATTGGAGATACTCTTCGATTTATAATCCTCGGGCCAACGGTCTAGCTGAAACCTTCAACAAGACCTTAACAAAGATTATAAAGAAAACGGTGTCTAGAAACAAAAGAGACTGGCACGAAACGTTGCATGAAACTCTCGGGGCGTACCAAACAACGTTCAAAACGGCCACGAATATAACGCCATACGCGTTGGTATACGGCATGGAAGCAGTGCTCCCACTGGGTAGAACTCCCTTCTCTGCGTGTAGCGGTTCAATACGAGTGGACAGATGAAGAAAACGCTCATCTTTGGCTTGAGGAGCTTGATGCCCTCGACGAAACTCGCCTTATAGCACAGCAAAATCTGGAAGCTTATAAGGCAAGGATGACGCAGTCATATGAAAAACTGACCAGGTCGAGAACATTCCGCCAAGACGAACTCGTACTAATCGTACAAAGACCCATGATTCCCAATCGTGCAAAACGAGGGAAATTCGAGCCGAACAATGAAGGTCGTACATCATAGAAAAAGTCTATCAAGGTGGAGCCTACCTGCTCATGGATATGTATGGCGAAAGACCCTTACGGCCAATAAACAGACGATTCCTCAAGAAATACTACGCTTGATGAGCCATGACTTAGGTCAATGATAGATGACGACGCTCGTGTCCGCTCGTTATCTTCCTGAGTCAGAACTCTGAGTATGCAAAAAAGCTCCGTCGCCTCAAACATGGCGATGAAAGACCGAAAAGTCCTTAAACTAATTACTCGCCTCAAACATGACGGTGTCGGACCGAGATGTCCCTAAACTAGAACCTCGCCTCAAACATGGCGACATCGAACCGAGATGTCCCTAAACTAACAATGGACTGAGAAGTCCTTAAACTAACAATCCGCCTCAAATATGGCGATTACGGACCGAGAAGTCCTTAAACTAACAATCCGCCTAAAAAACGACGACAAAGGACCGAGATGTCCCTAAACTAGAACCTTGCCTCAAACATGGCGATATCGGACCTGTTGGCTATAGTGCCGTCAAGTCAATTATTGAATCGCAGGCATGCGATTGTGATGATTAAGAGAGAACCTATATCGGTAGAATAGTCTTACTCGAGATGATAGTATGCTATCTAGTTTGTATTTATCATCATGTACAGCATTAGGTGGCATTACAGATCACTATTACATGTTGATAGAGCCCATACGATTCTTGCTTGACTACCAGCATTATGATGGCGATCATATACGTGGGAGCTGGGTGGTCTATAAGCACATCCTTAAATGTCCCTAGTCGTGGGAGTTTCGAGACTGGGCATCGATACTCCGGAGTAGACTAGTGTATACTGATCGAGACCCCGACGAGAGGCAGTGGCCGGTCTCACAAGCCATTGGTGTTAGTTTGTTCACCTAAGATAGTATACAGGTGCCCATTGGGTTATGAGTACACTGGACGGACTCGCCGGGAACATGCTAGTTAGTATTATACCTATTGTTAGATGGAAGTTCCCTGGTGACATGTGTATAGGTTAGTCTGTTGACCTGAGATCGTCATTTGTCTCGTGTGAGTTCCCACTGTGCTTTGATTACTACCCTACCATAGCTCAAAGGAGTCGTGCAAACAAGTTTTAGTTGGGTACAGTCCCAAGCCACATGGAGGCAGTGAGCGGATCGTCGGGAATTCGTCTCTCCCGGTATTGGGGGTTGATGTCGCGCAGTGTACGGGTGGCCATCACCAAAAATCCTTGGCTAAGGTAGTCGAGAATTACTGATGTAGGATCAGTAGTTTCTCAGATGGTGATGGGTTTCATACCGACACGAATTATCGCGTTATTAGGGGGTCTGACTTCATCCACCCCCTAGAATCGATATGCGATACTCTTAGACGAACATCCCGGACTGTACGGAGATTGTCACTGTCAGGCTCAGTAGGGGTACGGATGAGTTTTCTCGTCGGCCTTCCTATCGCTCAATACCTGGGTAGCCGTTACGTACAGCTAGTGCCGCTGACGTGCTTGTGGTTAAACCCACTGCCAGCGTATTGACAAGTATTTAGAGTCCCATACAGAGGGTTTTCACGATTCAGGCGATATGGTGTAGATGACGTATGTTGGTACATACAGGTGTCCGATTAAATATGTATACAGGCTGCACAGACTTTGATCGGACGGTTGATAATACTAGCGGCTTAGGACTGAGCCGGATTATTAAATCAGGTTTTGATTTAATAATTTATATATGTATTTATATATATGTATTCTAGTATTATTGTTCACTATTCATTTTCACTCTTGGCTATTCGTATTTTTGTACGAATACGCATATATGTATTTCGATACATGTACCGGGTTGTATTCCGTATTTATACGGAATAGCTTCTAGAAGTGGACACCTCATTTGTATGATTTTCCTTTTTGGAAATTCATTTGTTTTACAAATGAGGTGGAGGAGTGAGGTGGTATGAACATTGTTAAGCATGTAGAAAGGTATGGCATGGCTTTATTTTATTATAAAATGAGATGAGATATTTTTGTGTGCATGAGAGAGAGAGGTAGCCACATTCTTTAGATAGCCATGTTTTAGTTTTTTCTTGACTTGCTTCATTACATTCTCATTCTCACTTGGAGAAACACTTAGTCATTTCTTTAGTTGCTCATACCACATGTTTCCTCGCCTCCTCTTCATCTTCTTGAGTTACTCTTGGAGCATTTTGATGAGAGAATAGTTATAGTGAGATAATCCTACACCTCCACTCTCTATTGCTAGCAATCTTGGAGCGTCGGTTGCCTTGCCAGGCAAGGCTGAAACTTGCGCCGTTTCCTTCGGGTGGATCATCGTAGATGGAGGAAGACCGGCAACTAAATTCGATCCGCAACACCTCAAGGAGCTTAGAAATGGTAGAAGACCGAAGGACACGATCCGTTTGGTATAACCATCTAGCTCCTAGTTTACATATTGCTAGTATAGGGTTTAGGGTAGATCCGGGCATCGGGTTGTGGTAGCGCTAGTTTCAGAAAAAATTTGTTCCGCATTTGGCCACGGTAGATGGCCGGGGCGCTGCCGTAATCCAACAGGACCGAGATATCTCTAAACTAACAACAGACCGAGAAGTCCTTAAATTAACAATCTGCCTCAAATATGGAGATAACGTACCGAGAAGTCCTTAAACTAACAATCCGCTTAAAAAACGGCGACAATGGACCGAAAAGTCCTTAAACTAGAAATTTGCTTCAAATATGGCGATAATGGACCGGAACGTCCCTAAACTAGTGCATCGCCCCAAATACGGTGATATGCTCCCTTGAGATCTATATTGCAACCGAAGTCCTAGTGGTAAAGGTTGCAACTCAAGTCCCATTGGCTACACAGGTACTCCAGTGATGAAGCCACCCCCAAATTGATGGGCACCTGCGGCGAAACTATTCTCGGGCATTCCATTGTTAACAAAATGGTATTTCCACAAGCGAAATGAGCGCGAATGAAAACCCGAAAGGGCGGCGTGAGTAAAAACAGCAGGACTACTGGCGAGCTTATGAAAACCCGGAATGGCGCAATCTCGTTAAGAAAAAAAACATTTACGAGATCCTCACGGCTCGTAAGGAGAACTCCCCCTATGAGACCCGCACGGCTCATAGGATTCAGACGCCTTAAGCAATAGGGATCTGAACATGTTCTTAAGCCGTCATATCCCCCAAGTTGCCCTACAGGCAACCCATATTGACCCTTGTATACAATTTATGGGCACGAATAAATATTCCCTTATCAAGTTATACCAATGGAGAGAAATGTCCCAATATGGTGAACAGCACTTGTAAGTCCTCTTGACTTATAAAGAGAAAACACTCTTGGAAGATCCTTAAGACTTACAAGAGAGAATATCACTTAGGAATCGCCACGATTCTTAAGGAGAAAATACACCTATGGGAACCTTACGGCTCGTAGGGAAAAACACCTTTATAAGATTCTTACGGCTCATAAAGTCAAAAGCCTTAGTCAACGGGATCCTAACCCTGTTCGATAAGCCACCTTTGTTAAAATCAACAAAGGAAAATGATGATTCTCTCCTGGCAACATTTCAGTTGCAGCGATGCTGATGCCTAAACAGGTGTCAAACTCTAAGTCCTCTTACGGCAAATGATGATTCGCTCCTGGCAATATTCCAGTTGCAGCGATACTGATACCAACATTGGTATCAGATCTCAGGTTCCTAACTCATAATAAAACTCAGCGGGTTGCAAAAAATGCGTATGAGAAACCCGAAATGATTGGAAAACTCGCAATAGAAAATAGCGAGTAAAAAAAAATACATAGCCGAAATGATTGGGCACCACGAAAAATAGCCGAAATGATTGGGCAATCGTGACTTTCGCGATATGAAAAGTTGAAAAGATAGAGCATCGCGGAATATATATATATAATGAAATTTCCTCTACCCTGCAAGTGAGTCCACACCGACCCCTGTATACAATCTATGGGCATAAATGAAAAGGGAACCATATTTTCCCACCAGGCTCCATCGAAGGGAGAGCCAGATCTCTACAACAACATCTACAGCCTAGAGATCAGCTTGACATTCTTCTCATTCCAACAAGGTGTAGACATGACGTCAACAAAGCTCCAAGGAGCCAAATCAAAATAGAGTAATGGAAAAATCCTAGCTCCAATTCGGCGTTCCTTCTCATTCTAGCAGGATGCAAACGCAACGTCAAAAAAAGACCCAAGGGTCGAAACAAAAATAGAGTAATGGCAAAATCCTAACTCCAAGTCTGGACGGTGCATATACAACCTAAAGACTATCCCAGCGTTCCTTCTCATTCCAGCAGGATGCAGACGCAATGCCAACAAAAGACACAAGGGTCGAAACAAAAATGGAGTAATGGCAAAATCTTAGCTCAATTCTAGACGGTACATATACAACTTACAGACTATCCCGGCGTTCCTTCTCATTCCAGCAGGATGCAGTTGCAACGTCATCGTCAAAAAACAAAGACCCAAGGGTCAGAGAAAAAATGGAGTAACGGCAAAATCCTAACTCCAAGTCTCGACGGTGCATATACAACCTAGAGACTATTGCGGCATTCCCTCTCATTTCAGCAGGATGCGGACGCAACTATCAAATAAAATTGGAGCAATGGCATATTCCTAATTCTGGGCTTCAATTGCAATACATGCAGCATAGAGGTCCTACATATGTCTACCCTATTTCAGCAAGGAAACGACACGGTATCGTCAAAACAAACATGAAGTGACGGCATATTTCCAGCTTCGGGTCTCGACGGCAACTCATATAAAGCCTAAAAGACTATCGGAGATCATCCCACACTAGAGCGGAGTATTTATGACTCATCGGGGCTCCAAATTGAGCCTAACCTCAAGTATAAAGTGTCATGGCAAATTCCTAACATTTGTTTTTCCGACGGTAATATGACCTAAGGAGATTACTTGAAGACGTCTTGTCCAGCCTCCGAAAGGATCAGAGACACGACAGTCGTGAGGCTACTCGAACAGCGGCTTAAAGACTGCATATCGAGAAATACATCAGCCAACGCGACGGTACCACGGACTAAAACCCAAGTACCATAAACCTAACGGACCTCTGTCGTAATGAATAGGGGTTATCTACATACAACGTTAGGACAAGTTTGCCTATAAACCCAAGAGAGGTAAACTAAAAACACTCCGAAATGAGTACATAAATTAGAGACTCCGAAACGAGTGAATAAATTACAAACAATCCGAAATGAGTACATAAACTAGAGACTCCAAAATGAGTGAATACACTACAAACTTTGAAACGAGTACATAAACTACTTCATGCCAGACCAAGACATCAAGAAACGGAAAGGGGCAACTCATAGGCCTCGGGGTTTAGAACTATATTTCTTAAGGATCGAGATCTGAGTTAACGATAGATGATGACGCTTGTGTCCGCTCGCTATCTTCTCAGATCAAAATTCTAATAAAAATTGTGTATGCTAGCTCGAAACCGGCCATATGCTATGCATTACTTCACTTATGACCGTGAGCAACGTGGTAGGGGGAAGCATTTGTTCACATCAGTCTAGTGTTCACCTATAGCTAGATGCATGCATCAGAAACTTCTAAGATTAAAATGCAAAGCATATGTTCAGAGGCAAGATGCCCACATGGATATGTACTGGAGAAAAAAACATTCAACAGTCAACAATAAAGAAGCACATTTAAATAAGTACTTTATTCTGCAGGAAACAGATCACCAAACACAGGATCAAAAGTACAAGGGTTTACAAAACTAAGAATAAAATTTTCTAAAGCCCTCTCTGCCTTACTATGTCGAAGCGGTGATCCTCACGAGGAGTTGCTCCCCATCGGTCAACGCCGTGCCCATCTGTTGGAGATAGTGCCCTCAAACTTAATTATTGGATTGCAGGTACGTGATTGCAATGATTGAGGCAGGACCTATACCGATATGACAGTCTTGCTCGAGATGATAGTTTGCTATCTGGTTTGTCTTTATCATCGTATACATGCTTTAGTTCACTATTGCATGATGATAGAGCCCATAGGATTCTTGCTTGACTACCAGCAGTATGATGGCGATCATATACGTGGGAGCTGGGGTCTGTAAGCGCATCCTTAAAAGTGTCCCTAGTCGTAGGAGTTTCGAGACAGGGCATCGATACTCCAGAGTAGACTAGTGTATACAGTCGAGACCCCGACGAGGGGCGGTGGCCGGTCTCACAAGCCATTGGTGTCAGTTGGATCACCTAAGATGTATACAGGTGCTCATTAGGTTATGAGTACACCGGACAGGACTCGCCGGGAACATGCTAGTTGGTATTATACATATCGTCAGATAGCAGTTCCCTGGTGACATATGTACATGTTAGTTCATCGACCTGAGATCGTCGTTTGTCTCGTGTGAGTTCCCACTGTGCTTAGATTACTACCCTACCACGCTCAAAGGAGTTATGCAAACAGGTTTTAATTGGGTACAGTCCCGAGCCACATTGGAGGAAAGTGAGCGGATCGTCGGGGATTCGTCTCTCTCGGTATTGGGGGTTGATGTCGCGCAGTGCACGGGTGGCCATCACTAGGAATCCTCGGCCAAGGTAGTGGAGAATTACTGATTTGGATCAGTAGTTTCTCAGGTGGTGATGGGCTTCATACCGACACGAATTATCGCGTTATTAGGGGTCTGACTTTATCCACCCCCTAGACACGATATGCGATACTCTTTAGACGAACGGACCGGACTGTATATACATTGTCACTGTCAGGCTCAGTAGGGTTTATGGATGAGTTCGCTCGTCAGCTTTCCTTCCAATCAATACATAGGCAACCGTTACGTACAGCTTGTACCTCTGACGTGCTAGTGGTTATACCCAGTGCCAGTGTGTTGATGAGTCATTAGAGTCCCCCACAGACACTTTCCCAAGTTCGGGCGAAACATTGTAGAGGCCATATGGTTTTATGGCAAGGTTCGGAAAATGCACGTGCGTTTTCGCACGTATCCATTTTCGGGCAGATAATACTGGTAGGCTTTGGTTTAAGCCGGAACCCAGTATTATACTGTGTAGATATAATATCTTTGTCTCAGATGCATTTGTATTCGGTAGTAATACAAATACGGGTATATTGATACTGATACGGGGTTATCCTGAAATTCATTTCAGGATCACTTTTGGAAGTTGTCAGTTTCCAGTTTTCTATCAGCCGTATTTAACAGTCGGTTAAATGCGGATTTATCTTTTCTTCTTGGGTGAGTCATGAGGGTGAGTCATGCTTCTAGAAGGTTCTAGAAATGGTGATTAGGCTTGTGAGTCATTAGTGCTTTTATGGTGTATTTATTGTGTTCATACTAGGTTTAATGACTCATTCTTTTCGCATTAACTCTTCTAGATATTTGATGAAGATCTTTTCCTTTAGAGTCACCACTTTGCTCCTACGCTCACCTCCCCCCTCATCTATAAGTGGCCGGCCCCCTCCCCTCCTCTTGGAAATTATGGTTGTTAGAAAAAAGAATAAGGTTTTTGGTGCATGGAAATTAGAATAGACAATTCTCATTTCACCCGATTCCAAAAGGTAACTTCATTAACTGTTCGTCCATACCTTTGGACGTAACGAGACAAAGTGTTCTACTCATTCTCTACATCATCTTGGTCGTCTCTTCTAGCAAACTTGACGATCGAGTTGCCTCGGTTCAGAGGCGGGAGCCCGTTTAAAGATCCGTCGACGTGGTGCCGCCTGGACGAGAAGACTGGAGTTCAAGAAGATCGGAGCAGCCGCAACAAGCGTGGGATGATGGTTGAAGACCGAAGGACTCGGATCGTTCGGTATAACGTTTCTACCCATTTGTAATTTGTTGGTTTAGCTTTAATGGCAGATCCGGGTTACGGTACACGATAGCGCCAGTTTGTAAAAAGATTTTGTTCCGCATTTGGCGTCTGTTAGACGGCCGGGGCGCTACCGTGGACTTACAGTGGTATCAGAGCCTCTCCATTAAGCTATACTAATTTGTGCTAACGCGTTTAAAATATCGATCGAACCGAATTTAGAAAAACATAATTTTCAAGTGCCAATGTTTCTGTCGATTTTAAACAGTGTCTAAAAATAATTTTACATATCACAGAAATACAAGCAGGCTTTTCTAAGCACACGGGAAAAATTTGAGCACGTGATCCCACAAGACCGTCACGGATCCGCGGTCAAAGCATGGGTTTGACCGCGGAACCGCGGCCATAATGTGGGAACAGTGTATCAAAATTTTCCAGTGAGCTGTTTATTGGAAATTGTGGTTTTTAGTACTGTTCTTTAGGGCCCAGATTTTGTTACTGTACAGCAGATGTACGTGGGGCCCATTTCGGGAAATTTAGTTGATCGAAATTTTAAATTCGTTAGTATACAGTACTTACTTTATATCTCCGACCGGGAATGTCATTTGATCGGTAAACCGCGTCTAATTGCTATAGTTCTTTTAGACGGGTTTGCGAACGTGACATTCTCGTTGATGTTCTGTGTTGTGCTGTGATGTTGCGGATATGTCGTGGTGGATAGCAGGGTGCAATGATAGTGCAGTTTGGATTTATTTGTACATTTGATATTGCGGGGCGAGCGTCCAACATGTGGACTGCCGTCACAGCCTGTTTGTATAATATTCTTTTGGGGCACGACCGGATCGAGGTCGATGTACCTGTTGTACATATTTTTATTTCTGTACTAGGTTTATCCCGTGAGGGAGTGCACGGATAGCCGGGTTCTGGAGGGCAACGGGTCCGTATCTCATGGTATTGAGAGGCAGAGGGACCTTACTCTAGAATTGGCAGACTATTCGCCGCACTCGTAGGGGGTACAGGTTGACCCAAGGAGGGGTGCTCAATTTACCGGATTCTGTGAAGTGTCGGGTGTTCCATTCACTATGCTGTGGGGACTACCTTGCTTCAGGTTTTGGCGGGTAACTTGCCGCACCCGTAGGGGTCTAGGTTTCATTGCACAGGCTATCCACACGACCAGGGGAACGTCGGGTTTCAGTAGCGGCTCTGTGAAACCCGGGGATCCCAGATTATCTGTATTGTTCTGTGATGCTTTTTACTTTTCTGTAATGTTGCATATTATCACGCCTGGAGCGATTATTGTATATTGGTATATATACTATTAGATGTTGTATATGTTTTACACCCGCGCTAGTCCAGCCCCCGCTCTGTCATTAGTTAAGTAACCTAACGGGTGATGACGGGACACAGTGACGAATGCGGATGGCATATACGTACATTTTATTTTCGTTCTTTTCTGGTGTGAATGATTGATGGGACTGCATTGATTCTTATCAATGCAAGATAAAACAGACATATATTTGATGTTGTTGGAACCAATTTAAAAGGTGTTATTACAAAGACGTTTCTTTTTGTTTTGCATAGCGATATTCAGTTAGAATATCCTGCACCTCATTCGACGAGGCACGGGCTGAGATCCCTTCACCGGGAGTGACCCCTTGGGCAGAAGTTTGCGTCAGGGCAATAACTTTACTATAGTCGATTACAAGTTGCTTTGCATCGCGGTATTCAGTTGGAATATCCTGCACCTCATTCCATGAGGAAAGAGCCAAGATCCCTTCACCGGGAGTGACCTCTTTAGCAAAACGTTTTCGTCACTATATTTTATAAAAAGCTATCAGGTTCCTTCAACGAGATCAAGTTCATTGCGTTAAAGGTTTTTTCGCCAAAAACCAGCCGTAGCCCTCCGTCGTTTCTTATGGATGGTCAGTAGTATTCAAGCTATGTTTGTTGACTTTCGTCAAGGCATTGTGCTTGGTAGCTGCTGGGGTATTCATTTGTAGCATAGATAGATGTGTTGGTTTGGGACAGTCGTATTACCTTGTTGGCTTTCGTCAAGGGTATGTACGGGTGGGTTCAAATTAATCTGGACTATGACGGGCAGAACTTGACATGTGACTTATGATTTGTTGGCTTTCGTCAAGGTTATAAGAGCATGGGGCAAAAATCACATCGGGAGTTTCAAACATACAGGAAACTTGTCAGGAATGCGCATACCTTCTGAAGTGTGATAACTTGAGTGGCTTCCATCAAGTTATCATGCGATGATAGTTGGATCCCGATTCTCACTGATGAGTTGGTTTACTCTTCGGGTGATCCCGACTAATTCTTCTTTCAGGTTTGGAGGAGAATTTGAGATTACAGTGGGAGGTTTCCGGATTAGATAAATTGATAACCATTCTGATCTAGGTTAGAGTGCACGCAGAGTGTTTCTTTTCTCTCTCTCTCTTTGGCAGCAACCTTTGACCGACCCTAGACTATGACTCAGTGACCAAGTTGACCGAACCTTCTTAAAATATTGACTTTTGGATTGTCCGAGTTGCATAAGTCATTGCCGCTCCTTCTTTTACCCTTTGAATTTCTCAGAACACCCCGTATTACTACGAACATCCACTTCCATTGGATAGATCCATCGTATGGTTATATACGAACTCAAAGAGACTTCTTCGAGGATGGATCCAGGTTCAGGAGAAATTGAATTGGTTTATTCGATTGTCTTTTCTTATCACCTTCTCTCAGGTTGCGAGGGCTCCTTAGTTTAGGAGAGTACACATATTACGCTTATTAGATAGTCTTATTCCAAACCATAGTCTGGTGCCGAAAGGTAGGGAATGAAGAAAACCAATTAGCCTAAGTAGGGTGTACAGAAGGTAATATGTAAAGACAAGAATAAAGGGATTAGAAAGAGGGCAAAGTAAATTGCAGCTGTTATCATTCACGACCAAACCGCGTACTTCATCGCCACTCCTATTTTACCTTTAATAGAATAAGGTATTATTCAGTTGTCTTTTATCATCACCTTCTCTCAAGTTGTGAGTACTCCTAGGATTAGGAGAGTACACCTATTATGCTTACTGGATAGTCTTCTTCCAAACCATAGGCTGGTGCCGAACGGTAGGGAAGGAAGAAAACCACTTAGCTTAACGATGGTGTACAGAAGGAAATGACTAAAGACAAATAAAGGGATTTAGAGAGATGGCAAAGAAATATACGGTTACAGTCATGAATTGGATTATGGAAGAGGCATTACTAAGAATACCAGAATACCCCTACGAAACATTTTCATGTTTCAGTTTCACTTTGCATTGTTAATTGTAAACTGATTTCCCGATTACATACTTACTCCAGGGTATGTATTTAACAGGTTTCATTCTCATATCTGTACAGTTTTACAGATAATGAGTGGGAGTAAGTTATTGGGAATTAGGAGATCATCCTCATTATATCGGAATTCGTTGTAATTGATGATATTTGAGGAAATCGCCTGGGTACAGTTTTCAACCTACGATGCACAGGTTTTTGAGTTATTAAACTCAGCGGACTTATACAAAGTATTGTATGTTGTCCAGTGTCCGTCAGGACAAAGGGGTAGGTCCTCGTACTATGTTCTGTTTACTTATGACTTCTCTAGTTTTTAGACAAGTGTTTTGCAGAAATACAATGTCTAAGTTTTGAGAAGTTATGGATATAAGAATAAAGTAGAGAACCAGGTATCGCAAGTATCGGGATTCTTCAAAGAGATTGAAGATGTAGATTCTTGTGATTTGTATTCAGTTGATAGTAATGGTTTTGAGAAACTTGTTTCTCTTTCGGGTTACTCATAATTGGATGGATTCCTAAGTTGAGTAATGCTGAGTAGCCACTTTCCATTAAGTTGATATGCACTGGAGACAGCTGCATGATTTGAATCTAGTTCCAATTAAATTAGTGCCTCTGTTTCTATATTGGATATAGAATGGTTCATATCTTAACGATGTTAAGGTAAGGAGAGTTGTCCAGCTTATGCTTAAAACCAGACACAGGATAACTTAAGGCACGTTTCTGTAATGGCAGTTTGTGGGTTGACCCTGGCTTTGACGAGTGTTGACATTTCTACCATCTGGAAGATCAATAGTGATATTGTTCTTGACTCGCCATAGTTTTATTAAAATGGATTTTTTCAGAAAACAGTAGTGAGAGTATGGTAGAACTGGAAGTGATTCCAGAACCGCAAACGATTACGGAAAATTTAATAGGACCTATATATTCAATCAGGTTTGACATTCCAATAGCCACTCCGCAGATATGGTAGGTAACCTCAGACACCCGAGACGTACTCCGGTACTCTCAAGGACGGTGACAGGGAGGTTCTTGATTACCCAGACTTGACACTACCGTTGTTCCAGACTGTGAGACCCGGCAGGAGGATAAGTATAGCGTCGTTCTAAACTAGCATTAGAAGTGTACGTGTATATTATTCTGCCAGAGGGTTGTCATAGTCAGTGGGAGCAGCGAAAGCGTAGTGGGCAAGTAGCTTATGTCTATTTATAGGCTTGAGCAAAGATAGCGGAGATTAGATCATCTATTTTTGATGTGACAGTCATGGCTTTGACTTCATCATAATAGGGGATGGATCTGTTAAGAAGATGGTAGGGTGTAATGTCCTGGCATTTGGATGACATACACGGAGTAGGAAGTAAAATTCCTATACTACGATCGGTTGTACTGTGGTCGTCACACAGTTGTTTCTCCAGACAGAATATGGATATAATAACAGACATTCTGGTTACTAGATCTATGGTTTTAGATTTAGATTTCGGTAGTTTCCCAATATGGGTATTTTGACAGTATTCTAATAGTATTTTAGAATAGATGACTCCTGGCATGGTGGTGTACCTGCAGGTGATGGAGTCACCCTCTCTAAAGATGTCTTAGAGACTAAAGGAGAGAGGGATGTGCATGATTGGCAGATCACTTGCTTAGGCAATTGAGTCAATCATGAGATGTCAAGTACCACACCAGATGTAGTTTTTGCACTTGATGCGATAAGTTTATATTAATCCAATCCTGAAGAAACGTAAGGAAGCAGTTTTAGAACATAAGGTGCATGTTCTATGGATTTGATGACGGCAGCCTCCTTCGGGAGACGGTTATCATTCCAGGCTTCAAAGGTGACATGGATGACAAAGTGATTGTCAGAATTATAGTTTTCCCTCTGACGATGGACAATATTATGGACAGGTGGTCCAAGAGGATACTGTGGGAGGCATGGTGCTGGATACTGATTAGGTTCAGTTATCGATACAGTCTAAGAAGTTTGGATTTGGAGTTCATTTATGAACTAGGTCCCATCAGATATTCAGACATATTCTAAGACAGGTATTACTCGATTCGGGAGATGGCTTTCTCCGCGAACTTGAGATTAAGAGAGACATAGAAAGAAACATCAGGGCGGATCAACTCACTGAGGCTATTTCTCGAACACAAGAGTTTTACAAACTAGATTTATGAAACTGGTTAGTAGAGGAGTTGGATGTTCGGTATCACACGGGCTGTGAGTATGCGACATCGCAATAATTAGCCTTGAGTGCAAGTGGAAAATTGTTGGAGATAGTGCCCTCAAAGTCAATTATTTGATCGCAGGTACGTGATTGCAATGATTGAGGCAGGACCTATACCGATATGACAGTATTGCTCGAGATGATAGTTTGCTATCCGGTTTGTCTTTATCATCGTATACATGCTTTAGTTCACTATTGCATGATGATCGAGCCCATAGGATTCTTGCTTGACTACCAGCAGTGTGATAGCGATCATATACGTGGGAGCTGGGGTCTGTAAGCACATCCTTAAAAGTGTCCCAAGTCATAGGTGTTTCGAGACAGGGCATCGATACTCCAGAGTAGACTAGTGTAAACAGTCGAGACCCCGACGAGGGGCGGTGGCCGGTCTCACAAGCCATTGGTGTCAGTTGGATCACCTAAGATGTATACATGTGCTCATTAGGTTATGAGTACACCGGACAGGACTCCCCGGGAACATGCTAGTTGGTATTATACATATCGTCAGATAGCAGTTCCCTGGTGACATATGTACATGTTAGTTCATCAACCTGAGATCGTCATTTGTCTCTTGTGAGTTCCCACTGTATTTAGATTACTACCCTACCATGCTCAAAGGAGTTGTGCAAACAGGTTTTAGTTGGGTACAATCCCGAACCACATTGGAGGCAAGTGAGCGGATCGTCGGGGATTCGTCTCTCCCGGTATTAGGGGTTGATGTCGTGCAGTGCACGGGTGGCCATCACTAGGAATTCTCGGCCGAGGTAGTGGAGAATTACTGATTTGGATCAGTAGTTTCTCAGGTGGTGTAACGTTTTAAAAATAATTAAATAAATAATTAAATAAATAAAATCGTTTAAGTGAATTTTATGATTTTCGGTAAAATAAAACGTATTTTTCGTAAAACAAAACCGTAATTATTTTTCACTATAAATTTAAAAATACCTATTTTAATTATGATATTACTAATAAATGGTGTTTATTTAGTCACTTATAAATTTTTAGTTTAATTAAATATTTTTCCTAAATTAATTATTTTAAATATTAACATAAGCTTTATTTATGCACTAAATTAGTGTAAATTTCAAATTTGAAATGGGTTAATTTTACAAAATGAGCCATGCAATATTAGAATCAAGTATTTTTATGCAAAATTCTTTCTCAAACATTTTCATGATTCTAGATTTTTCTAGGATCAGTTTTTGAAGAGGAAAAAAATTATTAAATAAGAAATTAATGAAAAGACATAAAGGAGGTGTTGTTGTGGAGAAGTTTCTACATCATTCTCACTCTTTTTCTTTCTCTCCCTCTCCTCCAAGGTGTGGCCGGCCTCCTCCCCAAGCATCCCCCCCATTTTCCTCTCTTGATTTTGTCTCAAAAATCCTTAAAAAATCATCAAAAATCCAATAAAAAATCCACAAAATCCTAATAAATTCATACCCTCTATTCTTTGCTCTTCTTTGCATGGATTTTGGAGATGGAAAGCACTCATTTTGGAGGCTCATTTTCATATTTGGGTTTTATGTTGTGGAGGTATAAATCTTTTTCTTTTAATTTATTTTTATTAGATATTTCTTTTAAGCATAATTAGATTTATTAAATTAATTCTATTTTTAAATTTTAAAATTCAAGTTAGGGTTTGTAAATTCAAGTTGTGGTTTTATTAATTCATTAGGGTTATAATAACTTGTTTAACACTTTTAGAAATGGAAAATCATGCATGGTTGATATATTGTAAATTGTTATCCAAAATTGTTTAAATTAAACAATTTTTGCAAACTAGATTTCAATATATTATATATATTGGTGAGATAAATTCCAATTAATATTTGTAACATTAGATTGTTTTTTAAATGAGGATATTGACATGTTTAAGGAATGAAAAACTTAGTTTGGTCACTAGTTTCTTTTGATAATTGAAAAATACTAAAAAAATGCTATTTTTGCTAACTAGTTTTTTTGAAATTCTTAAATAAATGAGATTTAAAATATAATTTATGGTTTTATTATATCATTATGATTATGAATTCTAGTTTAATACATTAATTCATGCAAAATCAAGTTTGTTGTGGAATTATGAAATATTGCTTGTAAGATGTTGAAAATTTATAAAGGTTGCAAACTAGTAATTTTGTATTAATACAAATTTGTGTAATAAAAATATAGTAATGGGTTGTATAGTCTAATTATGCTATTTAGTGAGTCTTATGACCATTGGTTTCATTTAAATGTCAAGTTTTGAAGAAAAACGGTAAATTGGTATTTTCGGGTTTTACGAAATCGGGCGATTTGATGGATTTTTGGGTTTCAATGAATTAAATAATGTTTTATATTATAAGTATTGAGTTTTAAAACTATGAGTTGGTTGTTGATGTTTATCTCGATTAATCGGAGTTTGTACGCCGATATCGAGCGATATTTGGTTCTTTTGCGTGAACGGGACATAGGTTTTAACCTATGTGCGTTCCGTGTGTCGTTTTGACTTTTGTCCGTGATTGAGTTTACGATACTATATATGTTTGCGTATAGGTACCCCTCACGTGGACTGCGGGCGATGAAAAAGAGGATGGCGACACCGTCTTCGGCAGACATGGACCAGGTGAGTAGATGTATATCTACGGGGGGAAGTCGGATGGATGGCGTTTAGCACCCCCGCACGTAGAATAGGAACGGTACTTATTGACATTAGGAAGCCAGATGTGACCCTAGATTCTTAATGAGTAGGACCCTAGTATTGACCCTAGGCTGGACTAGACTGATTTAGGAAGACCATACCAGAAGATGAATACATTGGAAGAGATTCGTAGGTTTCAGGTAGATACACACACACGCACACTGAAACTCGACGTGGTGTATACGTGTATGTGTATATATATATAGGACTAGGTGTAGGTATATATATATATATGCAACACGTATATGGGATACAATGATGTGATATGATACACGGGAATGAAACAGTATAACTGGGCTGATGCCGTGATTCTTAGCTATACAGTCGTGTTATGATATTTGCGGATCATTAGAAAATGAGATAATGGATTTGTATACATGAACAATAATAAAGAATGGTGATGATATTGAAGTATATGGGACTCTAAAATAGAACCTGGACCGTAACCTGTGCCTGAAATTCTGATATGATATCATATAGGTGTGACTTGATTACGATATGATCTAAGTGTAACTTAATCACAATATGATACATATAACATGATATTTCTGAGGATAAATTAACGATGTATATTTATGCTGACAATGATATATGATTGATGTATGCGATTGCAGTATAGTGACATGTGTTGATGATGATATTATACGAATGATGAGACACGTAGGTGATACTTGACCCGTACCCCGATATTGGGATGCCGTACGATGGATTTTACCGTACGAGGCATAGATATGATGATTGATCCGCACTCTTGATTCGAGGAAGCCGTACTACGTACGTGACGCTACTGAGGCTGGATCACCGACTATTAGAGATATGGATTCAAACCTTAGGTGGACTCTTGTTTCTTATTGACTAGTTTCTTAGGTTTAGTTCCTTAGGAGGTTAGATGGACACTAGTTTAGGTTCGAGTCATATAGTGGTAGTGGTACTTGTATATCGCAGATGAGTGGTTATTACACATCCGTCTTTACATTCATACCGTAATCATAATGTGCATGTTCATACATATGTTTCTATAATCAGCATAAAACTTTGCCTGTTAGGACACCAGCACCATTACCGATGATGCGCATATTCCACGCACACTTATTTGTCGGCTCACACACATCATTATCGGTAATTGCTATGTCACGTACACTTTAGATCATATTATCTTTTATTGATAGAATCAGAAAACAGCTAGATCGATATAATATTGTGATTACTCTCTGATGTTAGTCTAGACATGGCATTGATTACTTAGACATTTCATGCATTCATATTTCCATGTTATCATGTAGTATTATGGGCATATGCCGACACTTATCATATACTTACTCATGATTTTAGGATTTTGGTTTTCTATGAGATTTCTGGATTTTGGGGAAAACCGCAAGAATATATAAAACTTCTCTCTCTCTCTCCTCCTCTCTTTTTAAAACATAAGATGCGGTTTTCTCGTGATGTATGTGTCGTCCACCATGAGATTTCATGTTTTCTGTTGGATTTCGAGACCCGATTCGAGGAGTGGATGAACCGTCTCGGGTATATGGTGGGCCCGGTATGGTACCCCGGGGCAAGAAGATCGAGTTGTAGACGATGAGCCTGGAAGGGGAAGGCTACCTACTGGTGATGTATGGCACGGTGGATATCTGGAGGATACCGACCGTTGTCGTGGGATTTGATGATATGGGCCGATCCGGACTGACGGAGCCCGAGATATTGAGACTATGAGACATTGAGATTATGAGGTATTGAGACTTGAGATTTACATGCTTTGTGTCGATGCTTGACACGGATTTCCTTGGATTTCATTGTTGATATTTCAGATTTCTATACACATTTTACTATGATAAAAGTTAAAGATTTCTTATACAGATATACCTAGATTTCAGGATTGGTCATTTTACATTCATGGTGCATGCATACTCATTCATATGACATAGTACTATATGAGGCACTGACACGAGCACGGAGTATTTGCATCTACACGTAGCTTATTATCCTGTCTTACTTGATGACTAGGAGTATATTAGTATATTATTATGACCTAGGATAGCGTCGTGCATTCGATTTCTTTTCGTACATGTCTTCTACTCACGAGTTGGCAACTCACCCCCGTTGTGCCAAATTTTATTACAGGTTGATGTACAGGGTCCCTTGGCAGTTGCTGGCACATCATTTTCATTCTGGGTGATTTGCACGGCAGGTTGGTTCATTTGTATCTGAACCGCCGTTGTATTTTTATTATTTCATTTGTATCTAGAAAGCTCCATCAACCAAACTTGTATATTTTGATAGAATACTGGACCATTTTTTTTTATTTCGACCTTAGAGTCACGTGTATTATTCTGTTTTGGTGGATATTGTTTTCTTTTGAGTTTTGGGCCTCGCCCTTTGGCGTTGTATTTTATTGTGCTTGTTGTGGTTGTTTCTGCCTGTTGGCGTTGAGCTAGCTCCCGTTTGGGGATGCTTTTTATTGTTTATGTATATTATACTTGTTGTACCCGTTTGGGGCCAGTTTTTACAGAGGAGACTCTGCCGAAATTTTTGGGAAAATTTGCTGATGCTTTTAAACTTGTTTTCTTCATGTTTTCTTTTACTTCTTCTTCTTTTATGTCACGCCCCGCTTCCCAGAATACGCAAGATTGGGCACGTGACATAGCCAACCATGCTACCTGTGGGTAGGAAGTATCCATCCACAGTCACATTACGGCTGTAGAGACATCAAGAACAAGATAAAAAAACTATCTAACACATGTCCAAATCCAGAATAATAAGAGTCAATGATAAATAAGTGCGGAAGCAAATGATCCAATACAATAATAGAAAAGTATGTCCCATAATGCGGGCTCACATCTGGAAAAGAAATGCAGGAAATAAAACTAAGCACTACGGAACTCACAAATCAGCCTGCTGGCTGAAGTACTCCTGCTCGGTCAGCAACAGTGGTAAAGAATCTGGGCCATGCAAAACCCAGACGTCAGCGCGTCATGTCAACCAATAATATAATATCAACATAGTAATAAGCAATGCAGAAATAAACATGAATAAAGCAATAATATGAAACAAGCAGTGCAGGGTAGTGTGCAGTGGGTAACTAAACTGTTCTATCGGGTTTCTATTCTAAAGTCTTTGAAATCAATTCGAGTAATCCTCCATGTAACTCAAAGGATATGTCCCGTTACCCCCCGGGACAACGGATCAGGAAGATGGGAACCAATAATGGTTCTGTCCCGTTACCCCCCGGGACCACGGATCAGGAATGTAAGAGTCACGAATGGTTCTGTCCCGTTACCCCCCGGGACCACGGATCAGGAATGTAAGAGTCACGAATGGTTCTGTCCCGTTACCCCCCGGGACCACGGATCAAGTAATACCCTTTTAAGTTACACTTTAGATTACCCGTTTGATTTCCCCATACCCCCAGGTTATATGTGTCAGGTCAGGTATTCAGTGGTCAAGGACTAATGCTAACACAGGATCAGGTAACAGGTCAGGTTTATCTGGATAGACAACAGGAATGGTCCATGAGGACTCCAAGTCAGGTTTGTTGGCATTAGGCATGAGATTAGGTAACAGGTCAGGTCATGGTACATCAGGTTAAGTCGATAGTAAAGGGTACCATGTCCGGTGCATCGGTATGTATACATGTCATGTGTAGCAAGGTCAGGTCAAGATGTAACACAATCGAGGGTGTGCTCACAACAGGTATAGAACAGCAGGAAGTAAACAATGAATTTAACAACAATAAGCAATTTATTTAATCACATTAGTGCCTTAATATAGTGCAGTCGTATTATCATATGAACAGGTTTCGAGCACCCCTTGCGGTGTAATAGATCACAAGACTGTGCAATACTGTTATATCAATATCAGAATGTAATGGAGCTATATGTGTACGGCTATCGTCCTTTAGACGGTAAAATGTGATTTAGGTTAACAGTATCATGATATCAGTCATATTGCGTCCAAATGATAAAAGTAGCTACACCTAGTTAATTTTGCAAGTTTAATGAATCAAAACACATTTAATTGTATAGCATAGCATGTAGCAAGTAATACTTGCCTCGACGGTTCGCGAACCGGGAAAACGGACGTAACGTCGGCGGAAACACACGCGACGGACGCACGGTTCACGGATCGACTCCAAACAACGAACAGTGGGACCACGCGGACCGGGGTACCTTGTGGTCCAGAGGGTTTTTGCGACGATGGCGAGATCGACGGCGGCGAGGATGGCGTCTCCGGCGATCTGTAAAATTCCAGCGGCTTGTTCAATTCTTGAAGAAGATAAAAGGAAGGGAAAGATGGAGGGGTATACCTCCAAGGTGTCCAGAGGTGGTTAGGGCTCGTCGACGACGGCCAGGGGTGGCGCAGGGGTCGCCGGCGACGATTCAGGCAGCACAGGGAAGTCGCATGGGTAGCCGGGGTCGCTGCGCTGGTCAGGAGTGCACCAGGAGGAGGAGAGTGGTGGTGAGGGAACCCTGGAGAGGTGCTGGTCGGCAGCACGGAAGGCGACGACGAGGCCCGCCGGCGAGGAGTTTGCCGCAGGGAACTGCAGCAGGGTGCTCGGGTGGCAGCGTGGGCGCAGGCACAGAGGAGGTGGGTGATACGAGGAGGAGGAGGCGAGGGCGACGGTGACGTTGGCGCCGGCGTCAGGGCTGCGGCAGCGACGGTGAGGACGGCTAGGGTTAGGCTCGCGTGGGTTTTTCATCGGCGCGTGGGTTCTAGGAAAATATGGGAAAGGATACGTATAAATATAAGGGGGGAGAGAGAAGGTTAGAGAAAGAGAGAGAAAAGTAGAGAGAGAGACAGAGAAAGAGAGGAGAGATAGAGAGAGATGGAGAGATTAGAGGAAGAGAGAGATAGAGACAGCGAAGGAGAGAGGAGAGATAGAGAGAGAGATGGAGGCGGGCCCACGAGGGTTTAAAACCCCTCGTGATTGGCTGAGGAAAATTTTAAAAAAGATTTAAATGATTAAATAGTTATATAAGTAACAGAAGAATATATATATTATAGTTTTAGATTATTTAATTGAATTGGGATTTTGGCGCTAAATGAAACATTTCCAAATCGCGCCCGGGTTGCGCCCAAAAATTTGAAATTTAAATAATAGGATTTTAAGCGGGTTCCAAATTTTAAAATGAGATGTTTTATGATTAAAAAGCATGCCCCCAAGTCGGACACCTGTACGCGCGCGTAGCCGTCCAAACTCGCCCGTTTCACTGAACGGGATGAAAACTCGACGCGCGGATGCTACCACGCGGCTAGGGGTGACGAGTAGGCCAATATAGATATTTTTAATTTTACTTTAGGTGTTAAAATTTGTTATATGCAAAACTGACTTAGCCGGTTAAAATTTTGCAATAAGAACCAAACAAGCAAGATAAATGAAATGAGCAATGTCAAACACTCAACCAGTAATAGAAATAGTATTATTGGCCTCGGGTGTTACATCATACCCAATTACAAAAGAATTTCGTCCTCGAAATTCCAAGAATACAAGATAGATAACTACAGGAAAAGGTGAGGAAACTTCTGCCGGATCTCGTCTTCTCGCTCCCAAGTGGATTCTCCATGCGATCGATTACCCCAAGAGACTAGCACAAGGGGGATAACTTTGTTCTTAAGAACATTTTTCCTTCGATCCTTGATTTCAACCGGTCGCTCCTCAAAAGTTAGGTCCTCCCGTACAGTTAACTCCGAATGATCCAAGACGTGGGTTTCATCTCGAACATACCTTCGTAGTTGAGATACATGAAACACATCATGCACACCTGCCAAGGACTGTGGTAATGCCAAACGGTACGCTACCTCTCCAACACGCTCCAATATCCCGAAGGGTCCAACGAATCGAGGACTAAGCTTTCCCCGACTCCCAAAATGAATCACTCCTCTAGTCGGTGATATCTTCAAGAATACCAAATCACCCACGGCGAACTCTAGAGGTCTTCTTGACGTGTCAGCCCAACTTTTCTATCTGTCTTGAGCTGCCTTCATATGCTTTCTGATGGTGTTAACCTTCTCAACGGTCTGTACTACCAAATCTGGTCCCAATAATCTTTGTTCACCAACGTCATCCCAACAAACAGGTGAACGGCCCTTATGACCATATAAAGCTTCAAACGGAGCCATCTGAATAGTCGCTTGGAAACTATTGTTGTAGGAAAACTCCACCAAGTGTAGGTTATCCTCCCAAGAACCTTTGAAGTCCAACATGCATGCTCTCAACATATCCTCAAGAGTTTGGATCGTTCTCTCCGACTGACCATCAGTTTGAGGATGATAAGCTGTGCTAAACTTCAATCGAGTCCCCAAACTTTCCTGTAAACTCCTCCAGAAGTGTGATAAGAACCGAGTGTTCCAATCGGACACGATGCTCACCGGTACTCCATGCAATCTTACAATCTCCTGCATGTACCGCTCTGCCAAAGTCTCCGTTGATTGACCAACCCGAAAAGGAATAAAGTGAGCTGCCTTGGTCAACCGATCGACAATTACCCATACTGCATTGTTGCCCTTTGGACTCCGCGGTAAAGCCGTTACGAAATCCATGGTTATATGTTCCCACTTCCACTGAGGAATCGGAAGTGGTTGCAACAAACCAGCAACCCTTTGGTGTTCAGCCCTGACTTGCTGACATACCAAGCACTTAGCCACGAAGCGAGCGATCTCCCGTTTCATACCTTCCCACCAGAAATGCTGTCGAATATCTCGGTACATCTTTGTACCTCCTGGATGTACAGAGTAAGTGAAACTGTGTGCCTCCTTCATAAGCTCTTCACGCACATCCCCCTTTGGCACACACACACGGCTACCGTACCTCAACGAACCATCTTCGTGGACCAGTAAATCTGTTCGTAGTCCAGCTTCAACCTGCTCTCGAAACCTTTGCAGTCTAGGATCCTGCGATTGTGCCGCTTTAATCTTCTCAACTAAGGACGACTGTACCTGCAACTGCATCAACTGTCCCGTAGAATGTGGTAGCACAACCTCCAAGTCAAATCTTCGAAAATCTGCAATGATCTCCCTCTGTGCAGTCAATATTGAATCGCTGGTAACCGACTAAGCGCATCCGGCACGACGTTAACTTTTTCCCGGATAGTACTTAAGATCAAGGTCGTAGTCGGCCATTAGCTCCAACCATCTGCGTTGCCTCATGTTCAACTCCTTCTGAGTGAACACATACTTCAGACTCTTGTGATCTGTAAAACTTCGACTCTCTCGCCCAAAAGATAGTGTCTCCAAATCTTCAAGGCGAAGACCACAGCCGCAAGCTCCAAGTCATGAGTCGGGTAATTCTTCTCATGGGTCTTCAGTTGTTTTGATGCGTAAGCTACGACCTTCCCATTCTGCATCAAAACACATCCCAATCCTTTCCCAGATGTGTCGCTATGAATCACCAGTCTTCCGGAATTGTCTGGTACGGTCAGGATAGGGGTGGTTATCAACTTCTGCTTCAACGTCTCGAAGGCCAATGCACATTTATCCGTCCAAACAAAAGGTACTTCCTTGCACGTAAGCTTGGTCAATGGTTCTGCCAAACGAGCGAACTTCTCCACAAACCTCCTGTAGTATCCGGCTAAACCAAGGAAACTTCTTACCTCAGCCACATTTCTTGGAATAGGCCAATCTCGAACTGCTGCAATCTTTTCGGGATCGACGGCGATTCCATCGCCCGATACAACATGCCCCAGACTTCACTTCTTCCAGCCAAAATTCGCACTCACTCATCTTCGCATACAATTTCTCCTGTCTCAATGTCTACAGTGCGATCTTCAAATGCTCAGCATGCTCTTCCGAACTCTTCGAGTAAACCAGAATGTCGTCGATGAATATCACAATAAACTGGTCCAAGAATGGTGAAAAGATTCGGTTCATCAAATCCAGGAATATTGCCGGCGCATTCGTTACTCCGAAGGGCATCACTAGATACTCTAAATGTCCATACCGAGTTCGAAACGCCGTCTTGCAATTGTCTTCTGCTTTTACTCGGACCTGATGATATCCGGATCACAAATCCAGTTTCGAGAATACCCTCGCGCCCCTAAGCTGCTCAAACAGTTCTCCAACGCGAGGGATCGGGTACTTGTTCTTGATAGTCACCCGTTTTAATTCTCGATAGTCGATGCACATCCTTCTCATGCCATCCTTCTTCTTTACTAGAAGAACTAGAGCTCCCCAAGGCGAGTTGCTGCTTCGAATCCAACCCTTCTAAAGCAATTCACCAACTTGTTTCTTAACTCCTTCCAATTCCACTGGTGCCATTGGATAATAAGCTTTGGATACTGGCGCTGCACCAGGAATAAGGTCAATCGCGAACTCCACGTTTCGCATTGGCGGTAAGCCCGATATATCTTCAACTACATCCATGAAATCGCGAACCACCACCGGTTCTTCACAACCATCAACTTCCATAGCTGCAAGAACACTGTTTGTCAGCCTAGCCCAAAACTCGACTGGCCCGACAGAACTGCTTCCTTACCGCAACTGCTGTCTGCATCGTTGGCCGCGAAAGGTCCCGCGAAACTACTGAGTCTCGTCCATTCTGCTGCATGCACGTCCACGGGCGCTCCATTCTGCCTTAGTCCGATGAACTTCTCTTCCCTTTCCTCCCGTGCAGTCCGCGGGAAGAATTTCTACAGGAAACTCCTAGATAAATCCGCCCAACTGATCGGCTTGGGCAAGCGGGTTTCCTCCACCAGCCACCACTCTCGGGCGTAATACACTAGCTGAGTGCGCACTACATCAATTCTTTTGTCATCTGGAATTTGTGCCGCAATCAGTAAATTCTCCGTGTCGAGTAGCCACTGCTCGGCTGACAACGGCTCCTCCAACCAGTGAATGTCGTCGGACCCAAACGTCTGAAATCTGCCACGGTCCCTACTCAGTCAACTGGTTTAGCTCCAGTGTTGTTTACAGACTGCCGAACGATCTGCAAACCTTCCTGAAACGAATCTGCTTGCTGCTGGATCAGCTCAGTATGCCTCTTCTGATTCTCCAGCATTCTTCTTATCACTCCAAGCATGGCGGCTTCGTCCACACGCCTCTGGTACGTCTTCAAATTCTTACCTGCCATAATCCTGAACTCAAAACACCCAACATTAGCATGATGATAGATTCTGAATGTGGATCAAGGCAAGAACTCCAAGATACTTAAATAGAGTATCGCATTGTAACTATGCCGTGGTATCATAGCCACAATTACTTAACTCCACCCAAGTTGCCCAAGTCCTAGGGATAACAAGAAATCAGGTTTTCGAGTCGACATGCAAAGTAAGTTTGCACGTCGTAAAAGATATAATCAGGAAGAATGTGATTCAAGAATGGTAAAACGGTCAAGGTGGCAGGACATGTTTCCTAAGCACGGGTATTCTGATTCGTGTATTGGGTACAATACCCAACTACAAAAGAATCAACCCGACTATCATAGGCTCTGATACCAAAAGAACCATGTCACGCCCCGCTTCCCAGAGTACGCAAGATTGGGCACGTGACATAGCCAACCATGCTACCTGTGGGTAAGAAGTATCCATCCACAGTCACATTACGGCTGTAGAGACATCAAGAACAAGATAAAAAAAACTATATAACACATGTCCAAATCCAGAATAATAAGAGTCAATGATAAATAAGTGCGGAAGCAAATGATCCAATACAATAATAGAAGAGTATGTCCCATAATGCGGGCTCACATCTGGAAAAGAAATGCAGGAAATAAAACTAAGCACTACGGAACTCACAAATCAGCCTGCTGGCTGAAGTACTCCTGCTCGGTCAGCAACAGTGGTAAAGAATCTGAGCCATGCAAAACCCAGACGTCAGCGCGTCATGTCAACCAATAATATAATATGAACATGGTAATAAGCAATGCAGAAATAAACATGAATAAAGCAATAATATGAAACAAGCAGTGCAGGGTAGTGTGCAGTGGATAACTAAACTGTTCTATCGGGTTTCTATTCTAAAGTCTTTGAAATCAATTCGAGTAATCCTCCATGTAACTCAAAGGATATGTCCCGTTACCCCCCGGGACCACGGATCAGGAAGATGGGAACCATTAATGGTTCTGTCCCGTTGCCCCCCGGGACCACGGATCAGGAATGTAAGAGTCACGAATGGCTCTGTCCCGTTACCGCCCGGGACCACGGATCAAGTAATACCCTTTTAAGTTACACTTTAGATTACCCGTTTGATTTCCCCATACCCCCAGGTTATATGTGTCAGGTCAGGTATTCAGTGGTCAAGGACTAATGCTAACACAGGATCAGGTAACAGGTCAGGTTTGTCTGGATAGACAACAGGAATGGTCCATGAGGACTCCAAGTCAGGTTTGTTGGCATTAGGCATGAGATTAGGTAACAGGTCGGGTCATGGTACATCAGGTTAAGTCGATAATAAAAGGTACCATGTCCGGTGCATCGGTATGTATACATGTCATGTGTAGCAAGGTCAGGTCAAGATGTAACACAATCGAGGGTGTGCTCACAACTGGTATATAACAGCAGGAAGTAAACAATGAATTTAACAACAATAAGCAATTTATTTAATCACATTAGTGCCTTAATATAGTGCAGTCGTATTATCATATGAACAGGTTTCGAGCACCCCTTGCGGTGTAATAGATCACAAGACTGTGCAATACTGTTATATCAATATCAGAATGTAATAGAGCTACATGTGTACGGCTATCGTCCTTTAGACGGTAAAATGTGATTTTAGGTTAACAGTATCATGATATCAGTCATATTGCGTCCAAATGATAAAAGTAGCTACACCTAGTTAATTTTGCAAGTTTAATGAATCAAAACACATTTAATTGTATAGCATAGCATGTAGCAAGTAATACTTGCCTCGACGGTTCGTGAACCGGGAAAACGGACGTAACGTCGGCGGAAACACACGCGACGGACGCACGGTTCACGGATCGACTCCAAACAACGAACAGTGGGACCACGCAGACCGGGGTACCTTGTGGTCCAGAGGGTTTTTGCGACGATGGTGAGATCGACGGCGGCGAGGATGGCGTCTCCGGCGATCTGTAAAATTCCAGCGGCTTGTTCAATTCTTGAAGAAGATAAAAGGAAGGGAAAGATGGAGGGGTATACCTCCAAGGTGTCCAGAGGTGGTTAGGGCTCGTCGACGACGGCCAGGGGCGGCGCAGGGGTCGTCGGCGACGATTCAGGCAGCACAGGGAAGTCGCATGGGTAGCCGGGGTCGCTGCGCTGGTCAGGAGTGCACCAGGAGGAGGAGAGTGGTGGTGAGGGAACCCCGGAGAGGTGCTGGTCGGCAGCACGGAAAGCGACGACGAGGCCCGCTGGCGAGGAGTTTGCCGCAGGGAACTGTAGCAGGGTGCTCGGGTGGCAGCGTGGGCGCAGGCACAGAGGCGGTGGGTGATACGAGGAGGAGGAGGCGAGGGCGACGGTGACGTTGGCGCCGGCGTCAGGGCTGCGGCGGCGACGGTGAGGACGGCTAGGGTTAGGCTCGCGTGGGTTTTTCATCGGCGCGTGGGTTCTAGGAAAATATGGGAAAGGATACGTATAAATATAAGGGGGGAGAGAGAAGGTTAGAGAGAGAGGGAGAGAGAGAAAAGTAGAGAGAGAGAGACAGAGAAAGAGAGAGGAGAGATAGAGAAAGATGGAGAGATTAGAGGAAGAGAGAGATAGAGACAGCGAAGGAGAGAGGAGAGATAGAGAGAGAGATGGAGGCGGGCCCACGAGGGTTTAAAACCCCTCGTGATTGGCTGAGGAAAATTTTAAAAAAGATTTAAATGATTAAATAGTTATATAAGTAACCGAAGAATATATGTATTATAGTTTTAGATTATTTAATTGAATTGGGATTTTGGCGCTAAATGAAACATTTCCAAATCGCGCCCGGGTTGCGCCCAAAAATTTAAAATTTAAATAATAGGATTTTAAGCGGGTTCCAAATTTTAAAATGAGATGTTTTATGATTAAAAAACATGCCCCCAAGTCGGACACCTGTACGCGCGCGTAGCCGTCCAAACTCGCCCGTTTCACTGAACGGGATGAAAACTCGACGCGCGGACGCTACCACGCGGCTAGGGGTGACGAGTAGGCCAATATAGATATTTTTAATTTTACTTTAGGTGTTAAAATTTGTTATATGCATAACTGACTTAGCCGGTTAAAATTTTGCAATAAGAACCAAACAAGCAAGATAAATGAAATGAGCAATGTCAAACACTCAACCAGTAACAGAAATAGTATTATTGGGCTCGGGTGTTACATTTTATATGGTTTAGATTTCTGGGCTTCGGCTTACTTAGGTTACGTTGCGCCTCTATACGTTTCGTAATCTATGTGCCGGTCACGTTCCGTACTTTCGGGTCGTGACAGGTGGTGATGGGCTTCATACCGACACGAATTATCGCGTTATTAGGGGTCTGACTTTATCCACCCCCCTAGACTCGATATGCGATACTCTTTAGACGACCGGACCGGACTGTATATACATTGTCACTGTCAGGCTCAGTAGGGTTTATGGATGAGTTCGCTCGTCAGCTTCCCTTCCAATCAATATATAGGCAACCGTTACGTACAGCTTGTACCTCTGACGTGCTAGTGGTTATACCCAGTGCTAGTGTGTTAATGAGTCATTAGAGTCCCCCACAGACACTTTCCCAAGTTCGGACGGAACGTTGTAGAGGCCGTATGGTTTTATGGCAAGGTTCGGAAAATACACGTGCGTTTTCGCACGTGTCCATTTTCATGCAGATAACACTGGTAGGCTTTGGTTTAAGCCGGAACCCAGTATTATACTGTGTAGATATAATATCTTTGTCTCAGATGCATTTGTATTCGGTCGTAATACAAATACGGGTATATTTATACTGATACGGGGTTATCCTGAAATTCGTTTCAGGATCACTTTTGGAAGTTGCCAGTTTCCAGTTTTCTATCAGCCGTATTTAACAATCGGTTAAATGCGGATTTATCTTTTCTTCTTGGGTGAGTCATGAGGGTGAGTCATGCTTCTAAAAGGTTCTAGAAATGGTGATTAGGCTTGTGAGTCATTAGTGCTTTTATGGTGCATTTGTTGTGTTCATACTAGGTTTAATGACTCATTCTTTTTGCATTAACTCTTCTAGATATTTGATGAAGATCTTTTCCTTTAGAGTCACCACTTTGCTCCTACGCTCACCTCCCCCCTCATCTATAAGTGGCCGACCCCCTCCCATCCTCTTGGAAATTATGGTTGTTAGAAAAAAGAATAAGGTTTTTGGTGCATAGAAATTAGAATAGACAATTCTCATTTCACCCGATTCCAAAAGGCAACTTCATTAACTGTTCGTCCATACCTTTGGACGTAACGAGACAAAATGTTCTACTCATTATCTACATCATCTTGGTCGTCTCTTCTAGCAAACTTAACGATCGAGTTGCCTCGGTTCAGAGGCGGGAGCCTGTTTAAAGATCCGTTGACGTGGTACCGCCTGGACGAGAAGACCGGAGTTCAAGAAGATCGAAGCAGCCGCAACAAGCATGGGATGATGGTTAAAGACCGAAGGACTCGGATCGTTCGGTATAACATTTCTACCCATTTGTAATTTGTTAGTTTAGCTTTAATGGCAGATCCAGGTTACGGTACACGATAGTGCCAGTTTGTAAAAAGTTTTTGTTCCGCATTTGGCGTCTGTCAGACGGCCGGGGCGCTACCGTAGACTTACACCATCAGCAAAGCAGACATGATAGCCCGTTGAGCCTGTATCTGGCTTAGAAACTGAATAGAACGATCCCTCTGAGGCTGGGATATCAAATGTGCCTCATGAAAGCACTCGATCTTGTCCTCCGCCGTGTCGAGCATCGCCGGAGTCATATCCACTGGATGAGGAGGGATGTCAGCAAGTACAGACGAGAAGATCATCCAGAGCCAAATGGAGCCGATAAGAAGAGGAGAGTCCCTACGAGCCAGGAGCTCAAACATCACCGTGTCACATTGGTCATCTGTAAGAACGGGATCGACTAATCGCCAGCAAAATGAGGAACAATTCCCTCGATAGGTACCTTCTATGGTTGCCGACGAGCGTGAGGACGATTACAGGCCATGACTCATGGTCTATTAAAAATGGTTCTCTCCTTGTGAAGAGAAAGAAGATGATTGCTTCAAAATATAAAGAGAAGCAGTTAAATTTAGGCACAGAAAATGTTGTGCATGGTGGAACTATTTCCAAGGCCTGACAAAAAGGGTATGGGAAAAGAAAGAGTTGACTCATGAAAATCAGATCCAGAAGGTGTAGTGATTCCTTCAGCAGTGCCTCACGTGCATGACACGTGAGCGCCGGTGCTGATTCTTTTTAGGATTAAATCCATCAGCAGCGCCCCACGTGCATGACACGTGAGCGCCATAGCTGATTCATTTTAGGATTAAATCCATCAGCAGCGCCTCACGTGCATGACACATGAGCATCGGCGCTAATTTATACACACACACGCATGCACACATATGCCCTAGAGGCCATTATTGTACATATGATATATATTATAGTGGATGCTTGGACATATATAGAGAGGACTTTCTTGCTTGACATGATAGTATGCTATCTGGTTGCTCTTTATCTTAACATGTATACTTGTCTCTTGATACGGTCTTATGGTTACATGTTAGTAAAGCCCTTAGGATGTGTACTTGACTACCAGGATTGTGATGCAGATCATACTAGTGGGGCCATGGTAGTCCATAAGTTCATCCTTTAATGATCTTAGTCATGGGGGTCCCACGAGTCTTTGAGTACGCACGCGTTGATCCCTGGTCTCTAGTCAATCAAACTGTTCAATCCAGGGCATAGATATACCAGTGTAGACTAGGGTATACACTTCTCGACTCATGAGATGAGCGATGGATGATCCCATATCCATTGGTGTTTGACATCAGATATGGTATACGGGTGCTCAGTGAAGACTGGGTACACTGGACAGACTCGCCGTAAACTCCTAGATGGTATTATACCTGACGTCAGATAGCAATTCTCTGGTGACACTAGTATAGGTTAGACTGTAGACCCGAGATCGTCATTAAGTCTTGTGTGATTCCCACTGTGCTTTGATTTCCACTTTACCACGTTCAAGTGGACGTGCAAAACGGTGGTTTTTGGGTACAGTCCCGAGTCACATGGAGGCAATGAGCGATAGGAGGGGATTCGTCTTTCCCGGTATTAGGGGTAGATGTCGTGCTGTGCTCGATTGGCTATAACTGGATGTCCCTGGCCAGGGCTGATATAGAGATTTACTGGTAAGTGTTATCAGTAGTTTCTCGGCCCGTTATGAGCCTCGTATCGGCATGACTTATCTTGTTATTGGGGTCTGACGTTTACTACCCCTAGACTTGATATGCGACATCTTAGACGAAGAGACCGGACTGTACGGTAGTGTTACAGATAGGATTTATAGGAGCTAGAGCGGGCTTGCTTGTTGATCTTCTGATCGCTCAATACCCGGGTAGCTGTTACATCCAGCTAGTACCGCTGACGGCTTGTGGGTGCTTGATATGATCATCACCTACTGTCGGCGTATTGATGAGCCTTTAGAGTACTACACAGAGGTTTTACTAGCTCAGGAAAAAAGAAGTAGGAGCACATATGTGATATGTGCGGGACCGAGATTAATACGAGTATGTGATACCGTATTCTATTCTCGCGATATTTGTATCGGTCGGTTATATGTGATATAGCCGGGTTATCGAATCAAGTGTTGATTCGATAAGTTGGTACATATAATATTAGTCGGTTATATGTGATATAGCCGGATTATTAAATCAAGTGTTGATTTGATAATTTAGTGTATAATTGTATATTTGATATACTAGTTTACATTAACTAATATTAGCTCACTTAAGCATTTATTTTTCTCACATGTGCACTCTTAATATATATGTGATATATATTAATTGTGTTTTATTATGTGTCATGGTTGATGATACATGCAACATGGGTGTATGAGACTTACACCATGATAAAGATAATATAGGGTTTATTTATTTATGGTAATTCAATTATTGGTTGGAAATTTGTCACATGGTATGAAGCTTTGAGATCCATTGACTTAGTCCACTAGTTTTGTCTTACACTAGATATTTGTTAACCCAACCATTATCTTAACTCATGGTTAAGTCTCTACATGAGTAATATTAGATATTTTCTCACCTATGGTTGCCATTCACTCACACAACATTATCTCTCTTCATCTTCTTCCTCAAGCTCAAGAGCTCTCTAATTTTTGTGCAAGTGAGAAATATTAGTGAGAAAATCAATTCTAAAGTGAGCAAAAATCCTACTTCATCATCCTCTACTAGATTAGCACTTTAGTATAGGGTGTTATCTTCACTAATCTCTTATTAGTGAAGTAGTAGCTTGGGTTAGTGTCTCCTCGACGTAGATCATTTTCGGCCTCGAAGACTTCGCGCAAGCTCGTTCCTTTCACCTAGTGAAGCCATGCTAGAGTCCGGAAGATCACTACTTGGAGCGAAGGGACTACTACACGGAGCTATTGAAGTGAAGGACCGGTATACAAAGGGTTTATTCCTAGTTCACTTAGTTGTAAAGTAGTTTACAATATGTTTCGTATGATTCTCTAGTTAAAGATTCTAGTTTACGGTTCTTTAAAATGGCAAAATTTTGAAAATGGTATGGACGATGCCTCCCGAAACCTTGTTGTCGTTCATAAGAACCCTACAGTGGTATCGGTGCCTAGCTAGAGAATTAGACGGATCGTGTAGGATTACGAAACCGAAACAACTCCGAAACTTGAAACAAGATTACCTAGTTTCTGTCGATTTTAAAACATGCTCCAAAATTTTTTTTAAACAACTGCAGAATGTTGTATGAGATATAACATGAACATTGTGAAAATTTCAAGCATTTCCATCAGGTTTGGGCCGGCCACAATGATCAAAAAACCGGCCTCCACGGGTGTTTTTTGGAGTTTGGACTTGAAATTTTCATGGTGTTCCAGTCTTTGGGTTTTGGTGTTTCAGGTGTTCTTTATTTTTGCAAAATTTACATGTGACGTTAACTTTCTGCAAAGGCAACTCGGAGTGTTTTGTAGTCGTAATTCTAACAGTTTTTCGGGTTATTTTATACGGTGTTAAAAAGTTCGAACGGATATCAAATACCTATTTTAACCCTCGCCAGAAATTTTCCAAGTGTTGGATTTTTTTCCTTAGTTTAAAACTTTCAAAAAATCATGCAAGCGATTCTGTGGACCCTCTAGAAGAACGAAACCCTAACTCGATTATGTGACCGTCAGAACTGCCACTAAACCCTAGGGTTTGTGGTAGTTCAGCAGTGCCACATGTGAGACATTGGTTGACCCTTCTACGGCTGGATCATAGGAGCTGTGGCATGTTCTGAGACCTTTTGAACTACGCTCAAGTGTTGAGCTTTTTGGGCAATTTTGGGTGTTTGTATCGAAATGTTTAATATCGTCTAGTTATTTGTGGAATGTGATACAATATGTGGAATTCATATAGTTAAGCATGAAATCCAAAGTATGTGATATTTTGGGTTTATGATGTCTAAGGGTATTATGGATTCCAAATGTTGTAGTTTTACATTTTCTTTTCTGCGACCGTAAGTGTAATATGTGGTGTATCGCCGGTTTCGTTACTATATGTCAACGACATGTGGGATACGCATATTTACTTACGTTGATGACATGTGATGTTATGTGTTGCTGTGATATGTTATATTGGATCATCGCTTTACGAATAGCCGGGGGTTTTATGTGAGATGAGAGTTTTTATTTTCATTCATGTAAAATTCATTGTATGTAATTTCTTTTATTGGGGCACTTTCGGGTTAAGGATGATGTCACCATCGTTGTATATTATTTACTTTTCCGCATTAGGATAGACCCAAGGAAGGGAGCACAACTAACCGGGTTCTAGAGTCCAGTGGGAGACCAACTCGAGGAGTCGAGTCCGAGTCTCCTAACTCTAGCATTGGTAGGGTTGCTTGCCACTCTCGTAGGGGTCTAGGGATGTGGGTTTGGCTATTCATCGCGACCGTGGAATCCGTGTTTTATACAGGCTCAAAATAAAATACGGACCTCCTAGCAAATCCAATATTTCATATGTTATCTTTTGCTGTTGATATTTTATGATGTGATCACTTTATATGCGTGAGATGAATGCTTTATTATTATATATATGATATATAATAAACGTTGCTTATGTTTTGCACTCGCGCTAGTCCCGCCCCGCTATGCCGTTAGTTAAGTAACCTAACGGGACACTGTGGCGAATGCGGATGGTATAAGCGTACGTTGTATTTTCGTTTCTTCTGTGATACTTAGGAAGCATAAATGACGGGACTTCATTAATAAGATTAATGAAAGAAAAGAAACCTAAAAAATATTGTAGAATCAAATTTTCAAAAAGGGTAGCTCTAGTTTTTATTTTGCATAGCGATATTCCTTGTAGAATATCCAACTCCTTATTCGATAAGGAAAGAGCCGAGATCCTTTTACCGGGAGTGACCTCTTTAGCAAAACTAGCAGATGCTACAACTCACTCGGTTTTGTTTTTGATTGCTTCTTCTAGTGCTTGCTTTGCATAGCGGTATTTATAAAACATCCTGCACCTTATTCGATAAGGAAAGAGCCGAGATCTCTTCACGGGGAGTGACCTCTTTAGCGAAACTAGTAAAAGCCTAAAAAACACTCCTTTTCAATAATCACTTATTTCTACAACGATATCAAGTTCATTACGCAACAGGTTTTCTGAAAAACCTGTCGTAGCCCTCCGTCATTTCAGATAAGTCCTACTTAGTATTAGTGCTACATTTGTTGGTCTGCGTCAAGGCGTAGTGTGCGGTAGCTAACTAGTACTTATCTGCAACATAAGATGAGATTGGATTAGAGTAGTCGTGCGACTTTGTCGGCCTGCGTCAAGAGTCGTGCGGGTGGGTTTACCTCAATCAGGAAATGACGGATTGAATTTGACTAGCGGTCTATGGTTTGTTGGCCTGTGTCAAGGTCATAGGAAGCTAGGGCAAAATATTATCGGAAATTTCAAGTGTTGAAATTTGTAATGAGATTGCATACTTTCTATGAGATAGCTGGATCCCGATACCCACTACGAGTAAGAGTTACTCCTGGGAGAGTTTTACACAAGACAATTAGCCGATCAAGTAAGTGTCTAGAAAGGTGTTTACGGGGTTATGCCTCTGGGAAAAATGAGGTTTATTTTAATTAGGTCCGTGCGAAAGCACGGGGAACCTCCCTCAAAGTACCAACATTGGCATGGCTGAAAGATTGACTAAATTATAGGGTGTAATTAATCCCAGCTTGTCTTTCCTTTTAGGGTTTGAAGGGAGATTTAATAAAAACAGTGGGAGCCATCCTGATTAGATAAAATAATAACCAATCTGATCTTGCAAGACCATACGCTAAAATGTTTTCTTCTCTCTCTCTCAAGGTAGCAACCATGTCAGGCCTTAATCAAGATAATAATATGGATGTATTGGCCGAACCCGCTTGTTATACTGAGCAGGGGAACGTTGGTTCCGTTCTTTCTTATAATTGTTATAAGACTGAGCAGGGAATAGGGACATATCCGGATTCCCACGCCACCCAAACGAAGAATAAGTATGTTGATGCATCTTCTTCGGGTGTGTTAGTTATTGAGAACTGTTTCTCAGTTCACTCTACGTTCTGGGTATTAGATACCGGATCAGGATCCCACATATGTAATATATTACATGGGCTGAGGAAAGGTAGAGAACTGAGAATGGGTGATCATTCCGTAAGAGTAGGGAATGGTGCAAATATTGCAGCCAAAGCAGTTGGCGAATATCACATTGTATTACCAAATGGTAATACATTGATTCTGAACGAATGCTATTATATTCCGACCCTGATATACAATCTTATATCAGTTTCTTTATTAAGTAAAGAAGGATATAATTTTGTAGTACATGATAATGTTATGAACATCTTCCTGAATCAAAAGTTGATTGGATCAGGCTCGTTAAATAATAGCATATACGTTCTAAATCAAACCACGGTTCTTAATGTACAAAACACACACAAGAGGAAGAGTTCAGAAATGAACGAATCTTTCTTGTGGCATTGTAGACTAGGTCATATCAATACGACACGACTTGCTAAGTTACATAAGGATGGATATTTGAATCCGTTCGAATTTTGATCTTATGAAACTTGCCAGTATTGTCTCAAAAGCAAAATGACCAAAACTCCGTTTAGTGGATACGGAGAAACAGTTACGGAACTCTTGGGACTGATACATAGTGATGTATGTGGTCCTATGTCTACACATGCCAGGAATGGTTCCTCATACTTCATTATATTCACTGACGATCTCTCAAGATATGGACATGTGTTCTTGATGACACACAAGTCTGAAAGCTGTTGAGAAATTCAAAGAATATAAGCACGAAGTAGAGAACCAAACGGGTAAAAGTATTAAAATCGTTCGATCTGATCGAGGAGGAGAATACTTGAGCAATGAGTTCCGGGACTATCTAAGAGAGAATAGGATTCTCTCTCAGCTTACTCCTCCGTATACACCACAGCACAACGGTGTATCGGAGCGGAGGAATCGCACCCTATTAGATATGGTGCGCTCTATGATGAGCACTGCTGAGTTACCTATTTCCTTTTGGGGATATGCACTGGAGACAGCTACAGACCTATTGAATATGGTTCCCACCAAATCTATGCCAACCACTCCATATGAGATATGAAAAGTAAAGAGACCATATCTTAATTATATTAAGATATAGGGTTGTCCGGCATATGTGAAAATACAAAATCCGGACAAGCTCGAGGCAAGGACTTTTCTGTGTAAGTTTGTTGGATATCCCAAACATTCGCACGGGTATATCTTCTACCACACCGAGGAACAAAAGGTGTTTGTTTCTAGACATGCCACATTTTTAGAAAAGGAATTTCTTGAAAAAGAAATTAGTGGTAAGGAGGTAGAACTGGAAGAAGTTCCAACTATACAAACTACGACAGAAGATTTGGTAGAACCAGAGGATTCGATAGCTCCCAACGAACCTCAGCCTCTCCGCCGATCTAGTAGGGTTCCTCATCCACCTGAGAGATACTACGGTTTTCTCATTGATGGTGGAAGCGAGGATTGCATCATGGAGGATGACGACCCAACTAGCTTCAAGCAGGCCATCATGAGTGGGGACTCTATGAAATGGCTGGATGCAATGCGATCTGAGATGGAATCCATGTACACCAACAAAGTATGGACTTTGGAAGTTGCTCCTGAAGGGGTAAAACCCATTGGGAGCAAATGGATCTTTAAAAAGAAACTTGGTGTAGATGGAAAAGTTGAGACTTTCAAAACTAGACTTGTTGCAAAGGGTTTTCGTCAACGACCAGGTGTGGATTATGACGAAACCTTTTCTCTAGTGGCTATGCTTAAGTCCATCCGGATCCTGCTTGCCATTGCTGTATACCATGACTACGAAATCTGGCAAATGGATGTTAAGACTGCTTTTCTAAATGGTGATTTGGAAGAGAGCGTGTACATGACTCAGCCAGAGGGCTTCGTAGATAGTGGGAGCAGCGGAAAGGTGTACAAGCTGCTTAAATTCATCTACGGATTAAAGCAGGCATCGCGGAGTTGGAACATCTGTTTTGATGTCATTGTCAAAGAGTTTGACTTCGTCAAAAACGTAGATGAATCTTGTATATACAAGAAGGTGGCAGAAAGTAAGGTTGTCTTCCTCGTATTATACGTGGATGACATACTCTTGATAGGAAATGAAATTCCTATGCTGCAATCGGTCAAGCTCTTCTTATCACAAAGATTCTCAATGAAAGATCTAGGTAATGCCTCCTACATCTTGGGGATTAAGATCTATAGAGATAGATCTAAACGGATGCTGGGATTGTCCCAATCCAGGTACATTGACACCATACTAAAGAGGTTTAGTATAGAAGAATCCAAGCGTGGGTTTTTACCCATGATCTCAGGACTCACTCTCTCCAAAAAGATGTCTCCCAAGACTGATTTGGAGAGAGCTCGCGTGCAAGGGATACCTATGCTTCGGCAGTAGGCTCTATCATGTACGCGATGCTATGTACCAGACCCGATGTAGCATACTCAATAAGTGTAGTGAGTAGGTATCAAGCAGATCCAGAAGAGAGTCACTGGACAGCTGTGAAGAGCATTCTCAAGTACTTGAGAAGGACTAAAAATATGCTCTTGGTGTATGTTAACGGAGAACTCCAAGTGGAGTCCTATACCAATTCGAGCTTCCAGAGTAATAAGGACGACTCTAAGTCGTACTCGGGATTTGTCTTTATCCTCAATAGAGGGGCGGTTTGTTGGAAGAGTTCCAAACAGGAAACCGTGGCAGACTCGACGATGGAGGCTGAATACATCGCTGCCAATGATGCTGCCAAAGAGGCTGTCTGGATGAAGAAGTTCATAACTGAACTTGGAGTGGTTACATCCATTGAGTATCTAATACCTTTGTATTGTGATAATAATGGAGCGGTGGCTTTGGCCAGGGAACCCAGGTCCCATCAGCGATCCAAGCATATTCTGAGGCGGTATCACCTGATCCGGAAGATAGTAGATCGCCGGGAGATCGAGGTCAGGAGAGTTGACACGAAGAACAACACAGCGGATCCACTCACGAAGGCCATTCCCCAGATACAGTTCGAGAGACTATTCGGGATGTTGGGTATGCGATACTACAACAGCTTGCCCTAGTGCAAGTGGGAGATTGTTAGTTGTATGTATGCCCTATAGTCCATTATTGTACATATGATGTATATATACTGGATGCTTGGACATATATAGAGAGGACTTTCTTGCTCGACATGATAGTATGCAATCTGGTTGCTCTTTATCTTAACATGTATACTTGTCTATTGATATTGTCTTATGGTTACATGTTGGTAAAACCCTTAGGATGTGTACTTGACTACCAGGATTGTGATGCATCATACTAGTAAGGCCATGTTAGTCCATAAGTTCATCCTTTAATATTCCTAGTCATGGGTGTATCGAGACAGGGCATCGATATACCAGTGTAGACTAGCGTATACGCTTCTCGACCCATGAGATAGGCGATGGATGATCTCATATCCATTGGTGTTTGACATCAGATATGGTATACGGGTGCTCAGTGAAGACTGGGTACACTGGACAGACTCGCCGTAAACTCCTAGATGGTATTATACCTGACGTCAGATAGCAATTCTCGGGTGACACTAGTACAGGTTAGACTGTAGACCCGAGATCGTCATTAAGTCTTGTGTGATTCCCACTGTGCTTTGATTTCCACTTTACCACGTTCAAGTGGACGTGCAAAACGGTGGTTTTTGGGTACAGTCCCGAGTCACATGGAGGCAATGAGCGATAGGAGGGGATTCGTCTTTCCCGGTATTAGGGGTAGATGTCGTGCTGTGCTCGATTGGCTATAACTGGATGTCCCTGGCCAGGGCTGATATAGAGATTTACTGGTAAGTGTTATCAGTAGTTTCTCGGCCCGTTATGAGCCTCGTATCGGCATGACTTATCTTGTTATTGGGGTCTGACGTTTACTACCCCTAGACTTGATATGCGACATCTTAGACGAAGAGACCGGACTGTACGGTAGTGTTACAGATAGGATTTATAGGAGCTAGAGCGGGCTTGCTTGTTGATCTTCTGATCGCTCAATACCCGGGTAGCTGTTACATCCAGCTAGTACCGCTGACGGCTTGTGGGTGCTTGATATGATCATCACCTACTGTCGGCGTATTGATGAGCCTTTAGAGTACTACACAGAGGTTTTACTAGCTCAGGAAAAAAGAAGTAGGAGCACATATGTGATATGTGCGGGACCGAGATTAATACGAGTATGTGATACTGTATTCTATTCTCGCGATATTTGTATCGGTCGGTTATATGTGATATAGCCGGGTTATCGAATCAAGTGTTGATTCGATAAGTTGGTACATATAATATTAGTCGGTTATATGTGATATAGCCAGATTATTAAATCAAGTATTGATTTGATAATTTTGTGTATAATTGTATATTTGATATACTAGTTTACATTAACTAATATTAGCTCACTTAAGCATTTATTTTCTCACATGTGCACGCTTAATATATATGTGATATATATTAATTGTATTTTATTATGTGTCATGGTTGATGATACATGCAACATGGGTGTATGAGACTTACATCATGATAAAGATAATGTAGGGTTTATTTATTTATGGTAATTTAATTATTGGTTGGAAATTTGTCACATGGCATGAAGCTTCATGAAGCTTTGAGATCCATTGACTTAGTCCACTAGTTTTGTCTTACACTAGATATTTGTTAACCCAACCATTATCCTAACTCATAGTTAAGTCTCTACATGAGTAAATATTAGATATTTTCTCACCCATGGTTGCCATTCACTCACACAACATTATCTCTCTTCATTTTCTTCCTCAAGCTCAAGAGCTCTCTAGCTTTTGTGCAAGTGAGAAATATTAGTGAGAAAATCAATTCTAAAGTGAGCATAAATCCTACTTCATCATCCTCTATAAGATTAGCACTTTAGTATAGGGTGTTATCTTCACTAATATCTCATTAGTGAAGTAGTAGCTTAGGTTAGTGTCTCATCAACGTAGATCATCTTCGGCCTCGAAAACTTCGCGCAAGCTCGTTCCTTTCACCTAGTGAAACCATGCTATAGTCTGGAAGATCACTGGACTACTACACGGAGCTATTGATGTGAAGGACCGGTCTAAAAAGATTGTATTCCTAGTTCACTTAGTTGTAAAGTAGTTTACAATATGTTTCATATGATTCTCTAGTTAAAGATTCTACTTTAGGGTTCTTCAAAACGGCAAAATTTTGAAAATGATATGGACGATGCCTCCCGAAACCTTGATGTTGTTCATAGGAAACCTATATATATATATATATATATATATATATATATATATATATATATATATATATATAACAACACCTCACGTAGGCACATATCAATATTGGCATAAAGAAAAGAGGGAGCTGTGTCATTCATACTTCGAAGAAATTTATACATTGGTGATAAGGAGGGGGAAAAGGGAAACAAATATCATCAAAATATTTACAATGGCAAGATGCTGAATTCCGGAAACGGATTCATAAACTTAGAGGCTAGTTTGAGTAAAGTGCTTCTAGCTTTGTTGACCATCTTCTTATGCATTTTCTCACGAATCCAAGCGTCGGGATCCCCGCTGATGTCGTCCATCCTCTGGTACGCGGATATTATTGCTTTCTGTTGTAAGACGCAATGCAAAACCGCGACAAGATCATCTCTCCCCTTCTTTGAGATCAGGCCGATTAGATACACTGAATGCACCTTGTCTTTAGCATCATCAAGTGCCTCGAGCGGCGTAGCCTCATCAAGCTCAGGAAGTGCTTCCCAAATCGACCCAATGACAATCGTCAAAAGAGCAGAACAGCGGGGGAGCAATCAACCGTTGTAATCGTCAAAGCGACGCATCACCTCAGCGTATTGACTGTCAGTAAACTCCTGGCCTTGACTGCGACCTTGGATGCGAATCTCCTCATAAGTGATAATCTCTTCAAGGTCATACAGATGAGAAGGCATAGTATCTGAAAAGAAAAACCAGTAAAGGGTTAGCAATCAAAATACCAAAATCATTACAATCTAGAAGAAAAACAGTAGCCCCCACAAAATCAAGGTGATGCCCCATCAGTGATGAGACATGCAACCATTATGAGAATCCAAAAAGATTCTCATTTAATGAAAATTTTCATTGAACAGTGGAGTTCAAGACTCCTAATGGCCTCAAAAAACGTGTTCTATAATAGATTCAAATCTGCAAGAAAAACCTTCAAAAGAAAATAAGAAAAGGGAATAAAATTCCCAAAAGAATTTTCAAAAGAAATTTTCTCAGAGCTAAGCTCTGTAGAACAAACCGGAATTGAATTCCTCTGATAGTGGGGTTAAATCTCAGAAATCCCCATAGAAAATATATTGGAATTAAATTTCAGAGAAACCTTCAGAGATCAAAGTCACTAACAGGGTAAAACCCTAAGATCTCTAAAACCCATGATCAACCTAAATAAAAGTTTTTTTTAAGATCTCTAAGAGATCATTCCAAGAAAAGAGCAAAACTTTGTTAATGGGTAAAAATCCAAAACAAAATGGAAGGTTTTTTTATGGGTTGAAATTTGGTCATGATTCTTACTAAGTTTTTTGACAAAGTTCAACTCTAAGAATTTCTTTGGGCAGATATCTAATCTCTGAGGAGAGAATTAAATTCTTAAGGAGGAAGAAGGGACATGACGAAAAGGCAGTCATCTCAAGGGCCAATAAACCTATTTATAAGATGTGAAGAGACGAATCAACTCACTAGAAGATCAAATGGTGGAAAAGTTGACACCGTTGCACTCACGTGTGATCCACGTGAGAACAACGATGGGGAGTATTTATTCTCCCAATATTTAAACATAATAAAAGAGCAAAGCACTGTTGGAATTTAATCTCTCCATAAGAGCGCCAGCACCAGAGCCAATTTTATAGGATTAAATCCTATGGTGGCGCTTCACGTGCTCCTCACACGGGCGCCAATGCGCAAAGCACAGAAAAATTTATTATATAAGAGTTAAATCTTAGATGGCACCGCACGTGCTCCTCATGTGGGCGCCAATGTGCAAAGCACATAAGTGCCTATCATAATAATTAAATTCTTAAGTGGCGCCCGCGTGCATAACACATGAGCGCCAGCACTAAAGTTCATATCAGTAGAATTAAATTCTATATTTCCCTAACAAAAGTTGGGATATTCTATGTTAAACAAAGCCGTTGGATTAAAAATCCAATGGAGATGATAAATTATCAAAATATAGAATCAAATTATATTAGGTGAAAATATCTCCCAAATCTTTCTAAATAAGAAAGATACTCTCGGTTGGATCAATGATCCAATAATAGAATAAAATTCTATTTTGGGAAAATATTCCCTCAATCTTTCCAAACAAAAAGATTGCTCCCTATAAAACAGAGAACTCTTGGATTAAAAATCCAATGGTGATTAAAAATCACCACCTGATAGAGTAAATTCTGTATATGGGAGAATATTTCCCCAATCTTGTCAAAAACAAGAACAACATATTCTATAAAACAGAAGTCCTTGGATCAAATATCCAACGGTAGGTAAAATTCACCAAATCAATTTTGAGACCAATTAAATCAATTGGAATCTCTCAATGAGAGATTTTCTCAAAACCAATTAACAATCTGCCTCCACTATATAAAGGACCCGAGACTTCAAGTCTCATATAGAGGAAACCCCCTATAAAGTTCTGCAAAAATACAGTGAGCTCTTGAGAGAACAGAGAATTCAATTCTCAAAGAAGAAAACCTTCCTTCTCGAAACCCTAGGTAAACAAAAGAGACCAAAATATCTCCGTCACATCTAAGAGTTTAACTTTTTTAAAAGAACTTAGTTTTTTCTCTGGATCTGAGATCCACAAAATAAGTCTCCCATAAGTTTGGAATTTAATTCTTATCGGGAAGATATTATTCTTGAGAATCAAACATTCAGGAAAGATCAAATTCAAAAAGTAAAAAAATGGAGTCCATAATACTCCAAGAACTCAGTTCTTTCAAATCAAGAACTTAGTTCTCTAAAAACTCAACCCGAAATCCTCAAAAATAGTGATTTTGGTGAATGTTAATGGTCAAAATGTCATTGACAGAGGTTTAACATCACTGAAAATATCAACAGAGATTAAATCTCCATATAAAAAAAAATATAGCGCCTCACGTGCTTTCCACATGGGCGCCCCTTTTTAACAGCGCCTAGCGCCTCACGTGAAAAACACGCCAGCGCCCAAAACAGAAGGCTAGCGCCTCACGTGAAACACACGTGAGCGCTGAATAAAGTGCTCAGCACTCCATATACAACCGAAGACAGCTAAGTGCTTAGCACTGATTGGGCAGCGTCCAGCGCCACACATGCTCCTCACGTGGACGCCATATAAAAAGTACTTAGCACTTCATATACAGTCAAAATGGCTGAGTGCTCAGCACTAATTCGGCGGTGCCCAGCGCCGCACGTGCTCCTCACGTGGGCGCCGTATAAAAAGTGCTTAGCACTTCATATACAGACAAAACGGCTGAGTGCTCATCACTAATTGGGCAGCGCCCAGCGCCCTACGTGGACCTCACATGGGCGCCATATAAAAAGTGCTTAGCACTTCATATACAGCCAAAACGGCTGAGTGCTCAGCACTAACTGGGCAGCGCCCGGCACCGCACGTGCACCTCACATGGATGGCATAAGAAGTTCTTAGCACTTCATATTTAGTCAAAATGACTAAAGTGTTCAATATTTATTTGGCAGCGCCCATGACTGAATGCTTCACATGACATACATATGGGCATTAGAGTTCAAATAAATGCTTAGCACTTTTACATAAAAGGAAAAAAGGCTGAACAAATAAAACCCAAATAAGTGCTTAGCACTTTTGAATAAAAGAAAAGAATAAGCAGACTAAGCCCAAATTGGTTAGGTCTCTGAAGTTTTCTTGTAGCTGAGCCCAAATACTCTTTTGCTGGATCTTAAGTAAAAACGATCCTAAAATATTGTTAAGTGGATCTTAGTCTCAAATTTGACTAACGTATCCTTACAAATTGAGCCCCAAATGCTCATATATATTTAAGTTGATCTTAATCTCAAATTAGATTAACGGTCCTTAAATAAAACAAACCCAAATCTAAGATATACGAATTTGGACTAATATGTGCCCTACGGGCGACGACATAAACTAGTCTCCGTATACAATCCACGGGCTACCTAAACAAAAAAAAAACACACGACATGAAGTGAACTGCCGGAGTAGGAAAAAGTGGTTATCTCAATGCGGTAACGTAATTAACTGCAGGGGTTTGTGCCTGCAGGAAAGAGAATCCCCACAATCAAAAATCCCTCATAAAATGAAGGGAAATCTGATAAAGTCTGGTACAACGGTTGCGTCTGTCCAAACCTACGATATGTGGTGCCATAAATCAACTTGGTATTTTCGGAGAGGTGGATGGATAAATCCAAATAGCATATGTCCCCAAAATTCAGGCCAGACATCCCAACGTCTCGGTCAGTCTTTCGGCGGTGAACAGGCGCACTACAACGTGACATGTAGTTGTGACCTAATTGGAGACTTGGTTGTGTGTGTTTGGCCTAGGGTTGGAAATAAGAGCATGGATCAAATGGACAAGGGGCACTAGGAATGGATTTAGCGTTAAAAAGCTTGCTTAAGCTAGCAAATCTCATTCCTATGTCCTCATAATCCCTGCTACGTCCGGTTATCCCGACTTCATTTTTAGGATAACACAAGACAAGCACAAAACTAATTCCTAACTCTATTAACCAACCCTAATCTTAACAAGTTCTCTTTGAACATAAAATACAAACACTTAGAATAAAATTGAACAGACTTGTACATTTTTACTTGACTCATCTAAAACAAGATCGAAAATATGAACTATCTACCAGTGGACGATTCATAATCAACCGGCTAGTTACAAGCGAAACCAACTTGATTTCCGTAAGTAGAACGCATAACATATCGCGGTTTTTCCGCTCAATCAAATGGCGTCGCAGTCGGGGAGACGATAACGTATTTTTTTCTTGTTATTCGGGTTAATTTTTGTATATAAAAACTATAAAAAACTATAAAAATTCATCTTGTTATTTTTTTATTCTTTTTATGCGAGTGTGTGGGATAGGAAAAAGAGCAAGTTTAGTACCAAAGATGTAGGAAGTTTGACCCACATCTCGCAGCGGATCAAGATTAACCGTGCCAAAATCTGGATCAACTACAGTGATCATATCGAAATACAGAGGCTACAAAATAGAATAGCAAACTAGAAGAGTGCGCCTAAGAAAATTGGAGCCCTAACTCAACAATTTGACCGCGGTTCCGCGGCCAAAAATTAGCTTCAGTGTCCTAAGTTTTTTTTAAGTCTTCTCTTATCAAGATACCCCCTCTAATCTCCAATAGATTGCCCTTTCTACTGTATTCTTTGCGCAAACTCTCCCCCTTCCTTTCCAATAAATTATTTTTTACAGGATTCTCTGCGCCACCGCCAAATGAATTTTTTTGTTGATTTAGTTTGTTTATCATTTTGCATACAATAATACGGACATTAAGGGGCTATAACACCAATTCAGATTGGGTAGGGATTTCATCACCCTTCCTAAGACCCCGTGATTGTTTGCTGTTTTTGTGCGCGTTTAAAATTTTAAGAATACCGCAATCAAGATGATGTCGCTTGGTAGCTAGCCGGTTGAGTACGAGTCGATCCACAGGGAAATGGTGTCATTCTCTTTAAGTTCTAACGAGTTAAGTCCTATCTTTGGTAGGTTTTGATTTACGATATAAGAATGAGAATAAATTGATTTAAAGTCTTGCTAGGGATAGGATTAGGTTAGTTCAAAAATAAGAATTCTTCTCACTTCTATCATTGCACTAGTTAAAAATATAGGTGTTAGGGTAATAGTCAACAACGGGCATTACAACTGAATTAAAATTTTAAATCTAAGAATTAAAAAGAGGCATGCCTTCATTTGGCTTTCGACTTTCCTATTTATAAATAGGAAAAACCCTAGGTTTGCATTCTGATCCATACACGAATTTACAAAACTATCCTAAGAAAGAGTGGTCAAAGCACCGACACCCACCTACACATGCACCGACACGTGCACCATACGGCCGCGGTTCCGCGGCAGAAAGGCATGTTTGGCCGCGGTTCCGCAGCCGTATTGTGGGATCTCTGGCTCGATTCTTGTGGGTTGCTTCATGTTTCTTTTAACTTCTGTTTTCTTTACTTGGTTCCTCAGAATCTCTTCTACTTTCTTTCAGATTTCCAACAGTGCAGAAAGATGTAGACTTTTGCCGTGAGCTTCACGTTGAAGTCTTGAATCTTGTGCTGCCCTTGTGCTTTGTGCATTTGAACTGTCTACTGATTTTCATTTGTTCCTTGAACTGGTAGGCGGCATCATACAGATTCATCTATTGTTGGTCGTAGTCTCACATTTGTAGCAACTTTTCATGAATTTCACCGTAATATTCTGAGAACCTGTAACCTGCAACTATTTAGCAGACATGGATCAAAAGCACCTATTTATATGTAATATGATTAAGAATGGGTGATATAATTATGCAAAATTCTGATATGAATAAATACCCCCAAACTTATCTTTTGTTCGTCCCGAGCAAAGCCAATTTTATTCTCGAGAAAAAAACCTAACCTCACTTTCACAGGGAATCGCGATTGCACTGAGCTCTTGCAACAAGTCGTTAAACCTCTAGGTATTCTTAGTAGGAGGAGTGTTGTCTCCTGAGGGTTTTCAGCGGATACTACCCACAAAATGCGATCAATTTGGCCTGTTGATTTTCATTCTTCAATTCGGTATTCTAGCAAGAAATTCTATTATCTTCAACTTAGAAATCATCAACCCGTATTTTTCACACTCACTTTTCATTTAACTTAAGATCGTATATGTTCTGCAAATTTATTAAGCTTTCTGCATCTTTTGAATTTTCCTTCTAAGGTTCCATCTCAACTTAGGAATTTTTATCATCTTTACTGAAGATATAAGCCCTATCTTTCATTCCAATCTCTCATCCAAACCCCAATCATAGACCCCTACATGTGTGTAATTATCACCCCGACACTTGGAAATTCAATTCAAGTTATCATACTCTTGTCCATCGTCCAAAGTACTTTTGGTTGGTGGATTTTAGATGAAATTGCTCACACATCCTTCATGCGACTGTTAATACTTCTTGAGGCACTAAACGACCGATTACAAAATGTGTTCGCGCATTTAGGCGTAATTCCTCATCTTGTAATACCTAAGGCTTAGCAGTGACTCCCAAACCAGTTGGTCTAAGGTACTAGGTGATAAAGCACCCTCGCTATATATTTTTTATTTATGCAGCCTTAAGTAATTACAAAACCAGTGTTCACTTTTTTTTATCTTTTTATTCACCACTTATACTTTTTTTCATACTAAGAATTTTAGACAAGAGCATTTCAAGGTATCCTCTACTATTTCAAGTTTCAAGGTGCGTGTTTGTACAAGTTGTAGGGTATATATTTTCAAAATTTAGACTTAAGGTTCAGAATTATTTTTCACACTCATACTTCAAATAAAAATTCAATACTCTTCCCTTATTTTGATTTAGCCCTAGAACTGAACTCAAAATTTGCCTATTTCTAAATAAACTGTAAGGACATATATTTTCTACAGTTAAACTTTAAGAAAGGTTATTTTTAGGGTTTTTAATTTACTAAATTTAGGATCTAGTTTTTCCCTACTATTCAACCGTCATGTTGAACTAAACGCGTGTGTATACGTAACGTGTGCATACGTCTAAAACCAACGCGACACGCTGTGACACACAGCGCACCAACTCAACTCGTATCGTACGTGTCGTGCAAGTCCCGCTACGCTAAATATAGGTAAACGGTCCCAGATTTAATCTGGAGCAAAAACAAGAAAATTAAATAAGACCAAATATCTTATAATACCTACAGACAGCTACCTGCAAAAATCCAAAACAATCCCACAAAATTGGGCCGGCCACCATAGGCATGATATCGGCCAAAAAAAGGTGAAAAAGGTTCAGGTTTCTACACTATAATCTTAGCACAAATTATAGCCTAATGTATATTTTTACTTACAAAATTTTCTACCCTAGATACAGCAGATTCTACGTATCTTAAGATTTAGTTTTAAAAACGTTTTAAAACACTTAATTTTGCAACATTATGGTATTTTGTGAAATTACTTGACTTAAGTGATACCAACTGCACATAATAGAGCTAATCTAACCAAAATCATCCTGACTCATCGTATTTTCCACCTAATTCATCAAAACAACACAACACCCTCCAAACACTAAAATTAGCCAAACCACCCCAGATTCTGTCCACAGTAAAAACCCAAAACCCAAAGAAAACCAAACACAGGAAAAAAAAAACCTACAGGCACCACCCAGCACAGCACCAACACTCAACTCACAAGGGGGGCCGGCAACGTCGGAAATACAAGGGAGGTCGCCGGATTTTTAGGAAGGGTAAGGGCTCGAAAATTAACACAACACTCTATAAGGCCTGCATACTATTCTGTAGGTGTTTGCTAAGCTAGAAAAAGATCACAGATGCAGCAGATCTCAAAATCTTACAGTTTGCTTCAAAACCTTATTTTAAAATTTCAAATGCGACTTTAAGGTGACTTAGCGAAAAATAGTGATACTACTAGGTTTACACAGCACATATAACACCTAATTAAGTTAATTAAGCCATAATAATCCCAACTTAGCCTAAACCCCACTTAAACCACAACTAGCACCAAAATCCACATTAAACACTAACCGACACTAAAATAACCACATGCAAGCAAAGAAGAGAGTTGAGTTTAAGAAATTATACCCCACTTGATCCTAGGATGCAGGAAAAAGGAGAAGAAGAAGAAGAAGAGAAGGGGGTGAGCTGTTGCAAATGCTGTTGCTGTTGCTGATGATGATGCTGATGATGCTGCTACTACTTGCTGTTGCTGCTGTTGCTTCAACTGCTGCTTCTGCTGATGGTTGTTGTTGTTGTTAGTGTTGCTGCTGCTGTTGCTTGTGTTGCTGCTGCTGCTGCTGCTGTGTGTGCTGCTGCTGCTGGAGTGTGTGTGTGTGTGTGAGTGGGAGGGAGAGAGATGTGATGATGTGAGGAAATGAGTGTTTGAAAAAGAAATGAGAGAATATGAGAATCAACCCCCTCTCTCTCTCCTCATTAACTACAAGCATGGCCAAACCCATCATGCTCTCTCTCTCTCTCCTACCCAAGTCAACCCACAAAGCTAAGTAAATAAAAAAAACTAATGCACCTAATTAACTCATATTACCCTAATTAAATGGGTTAGCCCACCATGGTCATCTAAATATGGTTTTAACCCAAAACTTAGCCTTAGTTTACATGCACATGTGTGTGCAAGCCTAATTAAATTCTAATAAAATATTCATTAATTTTGATAAAATATTGGAAAATCGTTCTGGTAAACTCTTTACTAAAAACCACACATTAAAGTATAATTAGTCGCTAATCACATTCTAAGGTGTTACACTTAATTTCAACTGGAAGGTGGCAAGCGTTTCCATAAACAAGCCTATACGGAGACATGCCAAGATCGGTCTTATAGGCAGTTCGAAATGCCCAAAGGGCATCAGTAAGTTTTAAAGACCAATCATTACGGTTTTTAGAAACCGTTTTCTCCAATATCTGTTTAATTTGCCGATTTGAAGTCTCGGCTTGCCCACACGTTTGGGGATGATAATGTAAGTGCACGGCGGCGCCCCGGCCGTCAATCCGACGGCCAAATGCGGAAACGGTGATAAACTTTAATTTTGCGAACTTTGCAAACCGGCACCACCGCGCACTAAACCCCGGATCGGGCCATTAAACTTGTCCTAGCTAACTAACAAGATAGGGAAGAGATATACCGAGTGATCCGAGTCCTCCGGTCTTCTCGTCATCGTCCCGATCTCCCGCGGAAACTCCGGTCGTCGCCTCCTTGCCGGAAGGGCACCACATCGCCTGCATCTTTTACGGGATCCCACCTCAATACCGAGGCAACTCGGGCACGAAGCTGGCAAGTCGACGTGCCCAAGATGTGCTGTAGAATATAGTGTAGAGTGCATGTCTCACTTTGGGGTATTGGTTGCCATGGATGTGGAGGAATGAAGGTATGAAAAATGGTGCTTTCATTTTTCATTACATGAGAATGAGATGAAGGAAATATGCCACAAGCTCACAAAATGAAACTCTCTCATTTTCTCCCCTCTCTCAAAAATGTGGCCGGCCTCATCTTAAGAGAATGGTGGAGAAAAATCAAGCATGAAAGGAGGTGAGTGTAGGATAAAGCAAGTGGTGACCACAACATCAACCATACTCCATTCACATCAAAACCATCCCCTCCCTTAACTTAATTAATGCAAGTGATGGAAGAAAGATACTTAACATATCATAAAGAATACAATTGCAAGAAACCCCTTCCATAAATGTTATTTGCACAATTGCAAATAACCCCCTCCATCGGAAAAGTCCGGCCGGGAAAGAACAAAGGAAAACCGGCCGGAACGGAATGCAAACTGGCAACTCCAGAAAACTGGTCCCATAATAAATTACAGGAAAACCCCGATACTGTGCATACACACCCGCATCTGTATTCCGTCCGGATACAAATGCAATGAGACAAAATCTACACTGTACTATACTAGGATCCGGCTTAAACCAGAGCCGGCTAGTAATATCCGTCCGATCCTGATCCGTGCAATACCGCACATATTTGATCGAACCCTGCCATATATCTATACGGCCTCTAGTACAAACCGTCCGATCCTGATCCGTGCAATACCGCACGTATCTGATCGGACCCTGCCATATCTCCATACGGTCTCTACAGCGTTTCGCCCGAAAGCTGAGTAACTGAATGTGTGATGGACTCTAAAGACTCGTTAATACTATGGCTGTGGATTTAACCACTAGCACGTCAGAGGTATAAGCCAATACGTGACGGGCCACCAGCTATTGACCAAAAGGGACGTCGATGAGCGAACTCATCCTGACACCCTACTGAGCCTGTCAGTGACAATATCCGTACAGTCCGGTCCGTTCGTCTATGAGCATCGCATGGCGGCCCTAGGGGGTGGGTAAAAGTCAGACCCCCAAAAGCGGTACAAGTCGTGTCGGAGTGTAGCCCAGAACACCCTGAGATACTACTGGAATACCTACCAGTAAATCTCCTGCTTTGGCCAAGGACTTCGTGTAATGGCTCTCCTAGACACAGCGCGACCCCACCCCCAATACCGGGAGAGACGAACCCCCGAAGATCCGCTCACTGCCTCCATGTGGCTCGGGACTGTACCCAACTAAAACCTGTTTGCACGACTCCTTTGAGCCGTGGAAGGGTAGTAATCAAAGCACAGTGGGAACTCACACGAGACAAATGACGATCCCCAGGTCGATGAACTAACCTGTACACATGTCACCAGGGAACTGCTATCTGACGTCAGGTATAAGACCAACTAGCAGGTTCCCGGTGAGTCCTGTCCGGTGTACTCATAACCCAATGAGCACCTGTATACATCTTAGGTGAACCAACTGACACCAGTGGCTTGTGAGACCGGCCACCGCCCCTCATCGGGGTCTCGACTGTATACACTAGTCTACTCTGGAGAATCGATGCCCTGTCTCGAAACTCCCACGACTAGGGACCATTTAAGGATGTGCTTATAGACTCCAGCTCTCACTTATATGATCGCCCTCATACTGCTAGCAGTCAAGCAAGAATCCTAGGGGCTCTATCAACGTGCAATAGCGACCTGTCAGGTCACCTAAAGCAGTACACGATGATAAAGGTAAACCAGATAGCATACCATCATTTCGAGTAAGACTGTCGTACCGGGATAGGTCCTCCCTCGATCATTGCAATCACGTGCCTGTGATCCAATAATTGACTCTGAGGTCACTATCTCCAACAATCTCCCACTTGCACTCAAGGCTAATTATTGCGATGTCGCATACTCACAGCCCGTGTGATACCGAACACCCAACTCCTCTACTAGTCAGTCTCACAAAGCCTGTTTGCGAAACTCTTGCGTTCGAGGAATAGCCTCAGTGAGTGGATCCGCCTTGATGTTTCTTTCTATGTCTCACTTTATCTCAAGTTCGCGGAGAAAACCATCTCCCGAAATGAGCAATACCTGTCTTAGAATGTCTGGATGTCTGATGGGACCCAGTTCATAAATGAACTTCAAATCCAGACTTCTTAGACTGTATCGTCTACTGAACTTAATCAGTATCCTGCGCCATGCCTCCTTCAGTATCTGCCTGGATCACCTGTCCAAAATACTGCCCCTCGTCAGAGGGAAAACTATAACTCTGACAACCTCCTTGTCGTCCATGTCACCTTGGAAGCCTGGAATGATAACTGTCTCCCAAATGAGGCTGTCGTTATCATATCCCTAGAACATCCACTTATGTTCTAAAGCTGCTTCCGACTGTTTCTCCAGGATTGGATCAATATCAACTTGTTGCACCTACTGCAAGAACAACATCTGGTGTGGTACTTGACATCTCATGATTGACTCAACTGCCTAAGCAAGTGATCTGTCAATCATGCACATCCCTCTCTACTTTAGTCTATAAGACACCTTTAGAGAGGGTGACTCCATCACCTGCAGGTATACTACCGTGCCAGGAGTCAACCATTCTAAATACTCATAGAATGCTGTCTAAGTACCCTGATTGGGAAACCACCCAAATCTAGATCTAAAACCATAGATCTAGTAACCAGTATGTCTGATATAACGTCCAAGTCCCTTGTGGAGAAACCACTGTGTGACGATCAAAGTATAACCGATCGTAGTATAGGAATATCATTTCCTACTTTGTGTATGTCATCCAAAACCCGGATATCAAACCCTACTACCTTCTCAACAGATCCATCCCCTATTCTGATGACGTCAAACCTATGACTGTCACATCAGAAATAGATGATCTATCTCCGCTACATCTGCTTTAGTCTATAAATAGACATAAGCCTGATGTCCACCAATACTTCCGCTGCTCCCACTGACTACGACAACCCTCTGGCAGAGTCATATAGACGTGCACTTCTAAAGCTAGTTTAGAACGACGCTATACTCATCCTCCCACCGGGTCTCGCAGCCTGGAACAACAGCAATGGCAAGTGTGGGTAAACAAGAACTTCCCTGTCACCGTCCTTGAGGCTACCGGAGTACCTCTCGAGTGCCTGAAGTTACCCACCTTATCTACGGAGTGGCCAATGGAATGTCAAATCAGATTGAATCTTTAGGTTCCTTATCAAATCTTTAGTAATCGTTTGCGGTTCTGGAATCGCTTCCAGTTCTACCATACTCCCACTACTGTTTTCTGAAAAATAACCATTTCTTTTAAAATGTGGCGAGTTAAGAACAATATCACTATTGATCTTCCAGATGGTAGAAAATCAACCCTCGTCATAGCCTGGGTCAACCCACAAACAGCCATTACAGAAACGTGCCTTGAGTTATCCAGAGTCTGGTTTTAATCATAAGCCGGACAACTCCCCGTACCTTAATAATGTTAAGATATGAACTGTACTATATCCAATATAGAACCAGAGGCACTGATTTAATTGAACCAGATTCAAATCATGCAGCTGTCCCCAGTGCATGTCAACTAAATGGAGAGAGGCCGATCAGCGTTACTCAACTTAGGAATGCTTCCAATTATGAGTAACCTGAAAGAGAAGCAATTTCTCTTTATCATTACTTTCAACTGAATACCATACACAAGTATCTACATCTTCGATCACTTTGAAGAATCCCGATACTTGCTACACCTGGTTCTCTACTCTATTCAAATACCTATAACTCCTCAAAACTTAGACCCTGTGTTTCTACGAAACACATGTCTAAGAACTAGAGAAGTTAAAAGTAAACAGAATATAGTATGAGGACCAACCCCTCTGTCCTAATGGACACTGGACAACATACAATACTCTGTATAAGTCCGCTGAGTCTAACAACTCATTCACTGTGTGTCGTAGGTTGAAAACTGTACTTATGGTTAAGAAGAATTACACCGTTGTTTAATGCTTCTTACCTAACCATCCACTGATATAGGTAAATGTCATCGACATAATATCAAAAGGTATATCTCACTCTATGAAAATAGACGTACAAATATATCAATTTGAAATTGGTGCACAACAGCGGATATTCAAAACTAAAAATTTGCCGACCGGCAAACAGCCCAGATCTCCTCAAAAATCACCGATTACAACGAATCCCGATATAATGAGGATGATCACCCTATTCCCAATAACTTACTCCCACTCATCATCTGTAAAACCATACAGATGTGAGAATCAAACCTGGTAAATACATACCCTGGAGCAAGTGTCCAATCGGGAAATCAGTTTTCTTTTAACAGTACATAGTTGAACTGAAACATTGAAATGTTTCGATGGGGTATCCTGGTATTCCTAGTAATGCCTCTACCATTATCCAGATTCACAACTATAACCGTATAATTCTTTGCCACCTCTCCAAATCCCTTTATATGTCTTTAGTCGTTACCTTCTGCACACCCCTTAGGCCAAATGGTTTTCTTCCTTCCCTACCGTTCGGCACCAGCCTATGGTTTGGAAGAAGACTATCCAATAAGCATAATGGGTGTACTGTCCTAGTCCTAGGAGCACTCTCAATGCGAGAGAAGGTGAAGATAAAAGACAACCGAATAAAACTTATTCCTATTTCTCCTGGACCAGAATCCATCCCCGAACTGGAACAAGTTCCTTTCGAGTTCGTATATAACCATACGATGGAGTATCCAATAAACTGTGGATCTTCGTAGTGATACGGAGTGTCCTGGAGAAATACAAAGGTGATTTAGGATTGGCGAAGAAATACTTGGTTTGGTCGTGAATATCAGTCGCAATTTACTTTGCCCTCTTACTAATCCCTTGCTTTGTCTTAATCTTAATATCTTCTGCACACCCTCGTTATGCTAATTGGTTTTCTTCATTCCCCACTGTTCGGCACCAGCCTAAAGTTTGGAAGAAGACTATCCAATTTGCGTAATAGGTGTACTATCTCCTAAACTAAGGAGTACTCCTAACTTGAGAGAAGGCAAAAAGGAAAAGACAACTGAATAATCCTATCCGTTTTCTCCAGAACCGGAAACCATCCTCGAATTCCTTCGAGTTCGTATCTAACCATACGATGGTTTTGTCCAATGGAAGTGGACGTTCGTAGTAATACGGGGTGTCCTGGAGAAAAGGGTAAAAGTAGGAGTGGCAATGAGGTCTGCAACTCTGACAATCCAAAAGCCGGTGTTAAGAAGGTTCGGTCAACTTGGTCACTGAGTCATAATCTTAGGGTCGGGTCAATGGTCGCTGCCAAGAGAGAGAGAAAAGAAACACTCAGCGTGCACTCTAACCAAGATCAGAATGGTTATCCCTTTATCTAATCTGGAAACCTCCCACTGTACCTCAAATTCTCCTCCAAACCTGAAAGAAGAATTAGTCGGGGTCACCCGAGGAGTAAACCAACTCATCAGTAGGAATCGGGATCCAACTCTCATCGCATGATAAAGTGACGGAATCCGCTCACGTTATCACACTCCAGAAGGTATGCGCATATCTGGCAAGTTTCAGTTCTTTTGAAACTCCCGATGTGGATTTTTACCCTATGCTCTTATGACCTTGACTTTGGCCAACATATCATAAGTCACATGTCAAGTTCAACCCGTCATTCTCCAGGTTAATTTGAGCCCACCCGTACATACCCTTGACTTTGGCCAAAATGGTAGTACGACTGCCCCAAACCAACACATCTATCTATGCTGCATATGAATAACCAACAGCTACCAAACACTGTGCCTTGACTTTGGCCAACATACACAGCTTGAATACTATTGACTACCCATATGAAACGACGGAGGGCTACGAATGGTTTCTAGCGAAAACCTTTAACATAATGAACTTGATATCGTTGAAGGAACGGATAGCTTTTTAGAAAATATAGTGACGAAAACCTTTACTAAAGAGGTCACTCCCGGTGAAGAGATCTCGGCTCTTTCCCCGTAGAATGGGGTGCAGGATATTCCAAATGAATACCGCGATGCAAAGCAAAAGTAATCGGCTATAGTGAAGTTAATGCCCTGACGCAAACTTCTGTCCAAGGGGTCACTCCCGGTGAAGGGATCTCGGCCCTTGCCTCGTCGACTGAGGAGCAGGATATTCTAAATGAATACCACGATACAAAACAAAAGTGAACGTCCTTGCAATAACAGCTTTTTGAAAAGTGTTCCAACAACATCAGAATAGGTTTGTTTATCTTGCATTGATCCGAATCAATGCAGTCCCATCAATTGATCACACCACAAAGAACGAAAATATACTGACGTACGTATATGCCATCCGCATTCGCCACTGGGTCCCGTCATCACCCGTTAGGTTAGCTAACTAACGGCAGAGCGGGGACTGGACTAGCGCGGATGAAAAACATATACAACATCTACTAATATATATACCAATATATAGTATTTCGCTCAAGGCGTGAATAAAATGCAACATCACAGAAATGTACAGCATCACAGAACAATACAGATATCTGGGATCCCCGGGTTTCACAGAGCCACTACTGAAACCCGACGTTCCCCTGGTCGTGTGGATAGCCTGTGCAATGAAAACCTAGACCCCTACGGGCGCGGCAAGTCACCCGCCAAAACCTGAAGCGAGGCAGCCCCCTTCAGCACCGTGAATAGACCACCCAGCACTTCACGGAATCCGGTAACTTGGGCACCCCTCCTGGGTCAACCTGTACCCCCTACGAGTGCGGCGAATAGACCGCCTATCCTGGAATGAAGCCCCCTCCGTCCCAATGCCATGAGATGCGAGCTTGTTGCCTTCTAGAACCCGGCTATCCGTGCACCCCTCCGCGGGGTAATCCTAGTACAGAAAGTAAAATATACATACAACGGGTACATCGACCGCAACCAGGTCGTGCCCCAAAAGAATAATACAAACAGGCAGTGACGGCAGTCCACATGTCGGACGCTCGCCCCGCAAAATCAAATGTACATAATACAACAACACTGTACTAGCATTGCATCCAGGCTATCCCCCACGACCGATCCGCAACATCACAGCAAAACACAGAACATCAACGTGAAAGTCACGTTCGCAAATCCGTCTAACCGGGCTATAGCAGTTAGACTGGATTTACCGATCAAGTGACATTCACGGTCGCAGATATAATGTAAATACTGTGAAAAAAATGTGTTTAAAATATCCGATCGATCAAAAGTTAACAAGTGGGCCCCCAAGCAATACTGTAGCACTCACAGAAAATCTGGGCCCAATTTTAATATTCCAAAACCCCTATTTTTAGCCCACAAGCCCACTGCAAAAAAATGATGACATGATCTCTCATTACTGCGGCGGATCCACGGCCTAAGATAGGTTAATGGCCGCGGATCCGCGGTCTTACTGAGGGATCATGTTGTCGAAATTTTCCAGTGTTCTTAGAACTCCCTGCACATCATTCTGAGACAACCTGAAAAATTTTTCGAGACCAAAAATTTTCAACAGAAAACTGATGTGAACAAAAATGCAAGTTTTGGAATTTTGATCGATCGGAAATGTAAAACACATCAAACGAAGCTAGACGAAGTTAATGGCGAGGCTCTGATACCACTGTAAGTGCACGGCGGCGCTCCGGCCGTCAATCCGACGGCCAAATGCGGAAACGGTGATAAACTTTAATTTTGCGAACTTTGCAAACCGGCACCACCGCGCACTAAACCCCGGATCGGGCCATTAAACTTATCCTAGCTAACTAACAAGATAGGGAAGAGATATACCGAGTGATCCGAGTCCTCCGGTCTTCTCGTCATCGTCCCGATCTCCCGCGGAAACTCCGGTCGTCGCCTCCTTGCCGGAAGGGCACCACATCGCATGCATCTTTTACGGGCTCCCACCTCAATACCGAGGCAACTCGGGCACGAAGCTGGCAAGTCGACGTGACCAAGATGTGCTGTAGAATATAGTGTAGAGTGCATGTCTCACTTTGGGGTATTGGTTGCCATGGATGTGGAGGAATGAAGGTATGAAAAATGGTGCTTTCATTTTTCATTACATGAGAATGAGATGAAGGAAATATGCCACAAGCTCACAAAATGAAACTCTCTCATTTTCTCCCCTCTCTCAAAAATGTGGCTGGCCTCATCTTAAGAGAATGGTGGAGAAAAATCAAGCATGAAGGGAGGTGAGTGTAGGATAAAGCAAGTGGTGACCACAACATCAACCATACTCCATTCACATCAAAACCATACCCTCCCTTAACTTAATTAATGCAAGTGATGGAAGAAAGATGCTTAACATATCATAAAGAATACAATTGCAAGAAACCCCTTCCACAAATGTTATTTGCACAATTGCAAATAACCCCCTCCATCGGAAAAGTCCGGTCGGGAAAGAACAAAGGAAAACCGGCCGGAACGAAATGCAAACTGGCAACTCCAGAAAACTGGTCCCATAATAAATTACAGGAAAACCCCGATACTGTGCATACACACCCGCATCTGTATTCCGTCCGGATACAAATGCAATGAGACAAAATCTACACTGTACTATACTAGGATCCGGCTTAAACCAAAGCCGGCTAGTAATATCCGTCCGATCCTGATCCGTGCAATACCGCACGTATCTGATCGAACCCTGCCATATATCTATACGGCCTCTAGTACAAACCGTCCGATCCTGATCCGTGCAATACCGCACGTATCTGATCGGACCCTGCCATATCTCCATACGGTCTCTATAGCGTTTCGCCCGAAAGCTGAGTAACTGAATATGTGGTGGACTCTAAAGACTCGTCAATACTATGGCTGTGGATTTAACCACTAGCACGTCAGAGGTATAAGCCAATACGTGACGGGCCACCAGCTATTGACCAAAAGGGACGTCGATGAGCGAACTCATCCCGACACCCTACTGAGCCTGTCAGTGATAATATCCGTACAGTCCGGTCCGTTCGTCTATGAGCATCGCATGGCGGGCCTAGGGGGTGGGTAAAAGTCAGACCCCCAAAAGCGGTATAAGTCGTGTCGGAGTGTAGCCCAGAACACCCTGAGATACTACTGGAATACCTACCAGTAAATCTCCTGCCTTGGCCAAGGACTTCGTGTAATGGCTCTCCTAGACACAGCGCGACCTCACCCCCAATACCGAGAGAGACGAACCCCCGAAGATCCGCTCACTGCCTCCATGTGGCTCGGGACTGTACCCAACTAAAACCTGTTTGCACGACTCCTTTGAGCCGTGGTAGGGTAGTAATCAAAGCACAGTGGGAACTCACACGAGACAAATGACGATCCCCAGGTCGATGAACTAACCTGTACACATGTCACCAGGGAACTTCTATCTGACGTCAGGTATAAGACCAACTAGCAGGTTCCCGGTGAGTCCTGTCCGGTGTACTCATAACCCAATGAGCACCTCTATACATCTTAGGTGAACCAACTGACACCAGTGGCTTGTGAGACCGGCCACCGCCCCTCGTCGGGGTCTCGACTGTATACACTAGTCTACTCTGGAGAATCGATGCCCTGTCTCGAAACTCCCACGACTAGGGACCATTTAAGGATGTGCTTATAGACTCCAGCTCTCACTTATATGATCGCCCTCATACTGCTGGCAGTCAAGCAAGAATCCTAGGGGCTCTATCAACGTGCAATAGCGACCTGTCAGGTCACCTAAAGCAGTACACGATGATAAAGGTAAACCAGATAGCATACCATCATTTCGAGTAAGACTGTCGTACCGGGATAGGTCCTCCCTCAATCATTGCAATCACGTGCCTGTGATCCAATAATTGACTCTGAGGGCACTATCTCCAACAGATAAGGCGTTGATAGCTTGTGATTAATGGAATATTTCCTCATTAAGGACTCGAAAGTCCTATTACATAAATGACTTCCATTGTCGCTGATGATTGCATGGGGTGCCCAAACCGAGAGAAAATGTTTTCTTTGAGGAATCTAACGACAACCTTGTTGTCTTTAGTCCGGTTGGGCACAGTCTCGACCCACTTAGAAACAAAATCAATAGCGAGGATAATATACACGTTTCCAAAAGAATTCGGAAACGGTCCCATAAAATCAATCTCCCAAACAACAAAAATTTCCACAACCAATATTGGTTGGAGCGGCATTTCATTTCTCCTAGATATCCGGCCCAAGTGTTGGCACCGGGAGCATGTCTTGCAGTAATCATATGCGTCTTTAAAACGTTGTGGCCAGTAAAAGCCACACTGCAAGATCTTTTCGGCTGTCTTTTTAGGTCCAAAATGCCCGCCACACGCTTGATCGTGGCAGAATGACAGCACGCTCTTAAATTCATTTTCGGGGACACACCGACGAATAATTTGGTCGGAACAATATTTGAATAGATATGGTTCATCTCAGTAAAAAAAATTTACCTGGGATAGGAATCGGAGTCTGTCCTGATTCGACCATTCATTTGGTATAATTCCGGTGGACAAATAATTCACAATATCTGCGAATCAAGGTTCGCATGATACAGTCAAGAGTTGCTCATCTGGAAAAACGTCTTTTATAGGAAATTGAAGCGTCGGCGAAGAAAGGAGGCGTGAAAAATGGTCGGTGACTACGTTTTCGCATCCTCTTTTGTCTCTGATGACAAGGTCAATCTCTTATAGTAAGAGGATCCAACGTATCAGCCGAGATTTAGCGTCCTTCTTCGCAAAAAGATGGCGAAGAGATGAATGGTCAGTGTAAACGATGACTGGAGAGCCGATTAAATAGGGCATGAACTTTTCTAATGCAAACACAACAGCTAAGAATTCCTTCTGGTTGTTGTGTAATTTAATTGGGCCTCGTTTAAGATTCGGCTGGCGTAATAAATGACATGCGACATTTTCTCGATGTGCTATCCAAGGACAACACCAATGGCAAAATCAGATGCATCACACATAATTTCAAATGGATGCGTCCAGTCAGGAGACGAAAGAATGGGAGCAGAAGTAAGTGAGTTTTTCAATGACTCGAATGCCTTCATACAGCTCGAGTCAAAATCAAATGTGGTGTCCTTGGCCAACAAAAGAGTCAAGGGTCTAGCTATCTTGCTAAAATCCTTGATGAACCGTCTATAGAAACCGGCATGGCCAAGGAAGGCTTGAATGTCTCGGACGCATTTGGGAGGAGGGAGATTGGAAATGACTTCAATCTTAGCTTTATTTACCTCAATGCTATTTTGCAAGATGATATGTCCTAAGACAATACCTTCTCGTACCATAAAGTGGCACTTCTCCCAATTTAAAGTAAGGTTCTTATCCTTACACCGGGTAAGGACTGTGTCTAAATGTAGCAAACACTCATCAAAGGAGTCACCGAAAATGGAGAAATCATCCATGAAGATCTCCAAGAATTTTTCCACCATGTCTGAAAAAATACCTATCATACACCGCTGGAAGGTAGCGGGTACATTGCATAACCCAAAGGGCATGCGACGGTAAGCAAACGTACCGAAAGGACAAGTGAATGTGGTCTTGTCTTGGTCTTTTTCGGCGATGGGAATTTGATTATAGCCGGAGTAGCCATCCAAAAAGCAATAGTATTCGTGCCCAGCCAATCGTTCTAGCATTTGGTCAATAAAAGGTAATGGAAAGTGGTCTTTCCGTGTCGCGGCGTTGAGTTTTCTATAATCGATGCACACTCGCTACCCAGTTTGGATGCGGGTAGGTATTAACTCATTCGCCTTATTAGTTATGACCGTTATGCCTGATTTCTTTGGGACAACATGAATGGGGCTAACCCACTGGCTATCAGAGATAGGGTAAATGATACCACTATCAAGACATTTTACGATCTCTTTTTTAACGGCCTCCTTCATGACTTGGTTGAGTCGTCTCAGCGGATCCCTTGCTGGCTTGGTATCATCCATCATATGAATATGATGTCCAACTATTAAGGGACTAATCCCCTTGATGTCTTCCATAGTCCAGCCAAAAGCTTGCCGATTACCTTGTAAGACCGTTAAAAGGGCTTTCTCTTTCTCTGGGGCTAGAGAAGCCGAGAAGATAACAGGAAGGGTCTCATTCTCACCTAAGTAAGCATATTTAAGGTGAGACGGTAATAGCTTGAGTTCGAGTGGTGGAGGCGAAACAATTGAAGGTAAAATCGATGAAATTGTCTCAAACTCGAAGGATTCCAACGGAGGTTCAAAACGAGTGTAAGCAACCGAGTCGGATGGTTCAGTCATCTCATCCGAAAAATTCAAAGGATTCAAACTCAGGTGGTGAATGGTCAAGATCTCGTGAAAGTGAAACACTCGTAGTCATTATCGGGTGTGAAAGCAGTATCAGGTTCAAGGAGGAACGCACTAGTGGCGTTAAAATTGCTGTGGTCGAACGGAAATTTCTCGAGCTCACAGTCCTCCTGACGATCTCTTGGATCAAACAAACATCAAGTATATTAGCATTAGATTCGGAGGGCTGATTCCCCAACTTAAAAATGTTGATTTCAATTGTCATGTTTCCAAAAGATTGGTTCATCGAACCATTTCGACAATTGATCACCTAATTAGAAGTTGCAAGGAATTGACGACTGAGTATCACCGGAATTTGACTCCGGGGGTTAGCTACAGGCTGTGTGTCCATAACAATGAAATCAACGGGGAATATGAAATCCCCTACTTTAATCAACACATCCTCTAACTCACCCCTAGGATGGGTGATGGATCGGTCAGTCATTTGGAGAGTACAATGCGTGGGTTTCAACTCTCCAACGCCTAATTGTTCATATACCGAATAAGGAAGCGGGTTAACACTGGCACCAAGATCTAAAAGTGCGCGGTTGATGTTCTTATCACCAATAGTTATTGAAATTGTAGGACAGCCAGGGTCCTTTCATTTTTAAGGTAAAGGTTGGGTAAGAGCATCAATTACTGCACTAGCCAAAAGAACCTTCTTGGGTACCTGTGATTTCGTCTTCTTGGCGCATAAGTCCTTCAAGATATTTGCGTAAGAAGGGATGTTCCCCTCCGAAAGACGGCGCGACGCAGGGACGTCTTGCTTGAGATTCGGGGCAGATGCTAATTGGTGCTATCCGCCTACCTCTTCAAAGATGCCAAGTTGATTTATGGCACCATGTATCGAAGGTTTAAACGGATGCGGCCGATGTAGCAGACTTCGTCAGATTCCCCCTCGCTTGAGGGGTTTTTGATTGTGGGGACATTCTTCCCTGCAGGCACAAGCCCCTACAGTTAATTATGCCACCGTATCGTGGTAACAACTTTCTCCTTCTCCAGATGGTCACTTCATGTCGTGGGTGTTTGTTTTGTTTGTAGTTGCCCATGGATTGTATACGGAGACTAAGTTATGTTATCGCCCGTAGGGCGTGAACTAGTCCAAATCCGTATCTTTCTTAGATTTGGGTTTGGGGGTTTGGGCTTAAGGATACGTTAGCCTCATTTGAGACTAAGATCAACTTAAACGTTTGTTAAGTATACGTTAGTCTAATTTTAGACTAAGATCAACTTAACGGGATCGTTTAGATCCAACAAGAGAGCAATTAAGGGGGGCCATGTTGTTTAGTTTAGTGACATTGCGGTCAATAGGTAGTTTAAGGACATTGCGGTCCAGTATTAGTTTTAAGACGTTGCGGTCAAGGTTAAGGACATCATAGTCCATGGATTGAAGGACTCCACAGTCCGGCGTTAGTTTTAAGACATCACGGTCAAGGTTAAGGACATCATAGTCCGTTGTTAGTTTTAAAACATCCCGGTCAAGGTTAAGGACATCATAGTCCATGGATTTAAGGACTCTACAGTCCGGAGTTAGTTTTAAGACATCTCGATCAAGGTTAAGGACATCATAGTCCGTTGTTAGTTTTAAGACATCCCGGTCAAGGTTAAGGACATCATAGTCCATGGATTTAAGGACTCCACAGTCCGGAGTTAGTTTTAAGACATCCCGGTCAAGGTTAAGGACATCGTAGTCCATGAGTTTAAGGACCCCACAGTCCGTATCAATGTGTGGTCATCGGGACCCGTCACCTCTTTGAAGACGTTGAGGAATTACAACGCCAAGTATCAAAGGAGTGAAGAGATGTACCCTTGAACCAAGGTAGATTAAATAATCTGTGGCCCAATTTGGAACTAAGACCAATTAATTATATTATGAGCCATTAGCCCAGTTTTGTTTGAATTGAGGACATATGGCCAGCTTGGGCTAAGTCCAATCATATTTAGAATATTGGCCCTCTTTTGGTTCATTGAAGGAGAGGCTTTGCCTCTAGAAACTTAGACAATTAGGCTAAAGCTAGTGTTAAACTCTAAAGACCAACAGTGTTGAACACTGGGAATAAGATTAGCAAGTTAGTGTTAAACACTAAAAGATAATCAATGTTAAACACTAGCAACAAGGCTTTCAAATTAGTGTTAAACACTAAAGCAAATCAGTGTTAAACACTGGAAACAGAGATTTCAAATTAGTGTTAAACACTAAAGCAAATCGGTGTTAAACACTGAAAACAGAGTTTTCAAATTAGTGTTAAACACTAAAGCAAATCGGTGTTAAACACTGGGAACAGAGTTTTTTAAATTAGTGTTAAACACTAAGAAAATCAGTGTTAAACACTTGGAACAAAAGTTTTTTAGTGTTAAACACTAAGGAGAGAGGGGTCACGTGTGGACACGTGAGAGCGCCATGATTCCCCTTATTTTATTCTGCCAAAAGTATTGAATACTTCCTATAATTGCTCTTGGAGCATCACGTGCTGTCACGTGATGGGAATGTGGGTTTTTAACTGTTAAATCTTTTGACAAGGGGTCACGTGGTAGCACGTGAGGGCGCTCATAGCTTCTGTTTGCTTTTTCTCTGTATCCTCCAGGGGTCACGTGGGGCATGTAAGGCGTTGCCTCAAAGTTCCTTTCTATGGATCTTTACAGGGGTCACGTGGTAGCACGTGAAGCATTGCCTCAAAGTTCTTTTCTGTGGATCTTTACAGGGGTCACGTGGTAGCACGTGATTTTGGTTCTTTGCATGTTTTAAAGATCTGTTCATCTTTTAATAATTAAATTCTTCATAGGGTTAAACCCTAGCAATAAACTTTTAGAGGAATTAAATTCCTATTTTCTTCTAAAGAATTATATTCTTAGATAGGGTTAAACCATAATTTCTTTTCTGCAGGAATTAAATTCCCCATATATGTAAAGAATTAAATTCTGGCATAGGGTGAAACCCTAATTTCTTTTTAAGGGAATTAAATTCCTGTGAGGTTGAGAGAATTAAGTTCTCAATTAGGGTTAAACCCTAGTTCTGTCCATTTTGAAGGAATTAAATTCCTATAATATGGGGTTAAACCCTAAGTTTATCTCAAAGGAATTAAATTCCTGTAATTCTGTGAGAATTAAATTCTCAAAACTCAATTCCTCCTCTATGTTTTAGATCTGGTTGGCAGGATCTCAACCCAATGAGAATTAAATTCTCAATTCATAGGGAGATGTGCACTTTGCAGATCCTCAACCAGAAAAAGAACTAAGTTCTTTTCTTTATATAAGAGTTAAACTCTTTTGAGAATTAAATTCTCTTTTGAAGCCTCTCTTCTCTTACCTAGGGTTTTTCTTTTTGCAGAGAATCAAATTCTTCCTTCTGAATTTTCAAGATTCCAAGGCTCTATCTCTCCCTAAACTCTCTTTTTTTCTCTCTCCTGGCACCTATTTATAGGAGAAGGAAAAGAATCAATCTGTTTAGTGAATCTTTCATTGAAAGATTTGATTTGTTTATTGAGGGATTTGATCATTGATCTGGGCCTTTAGATTGTTTGGTGACTTTTATTCACCGTTCGATTTTAAATCCAAAGATATTTCTTTGTTATTCCGGTGAGATTTAAGGGAAATCTTTCCATGTCCAAGATTTTTCCATAAATTGGTGATATTTAATCACCCTCGGATTTTTAATCCAACGGTTTCACATAATTCTTCTCTATTTTAGAAAGATTTAAGTGATCTTATTCAGAATTTAATTCTGCTGCATAGCAGGGCTTTTAAAGCCAGTCACGTGCGGCAATGTGACCCCCGGTCACGTGTAGGCACGTGACCCCTTTAATGAACTTCTCTTTTGCGCTTGCTCTGTGCCGCTGCTTTGAAAGTCACGTGCCAACACGTGACTGCTGGTCACGTGCTCGCACGTGATGCTTCTTCTGAAGCTTTTTCCTGATTTTAAATCAGGGAACAAATGCCCCCACAGCGTTACTCTCACGCGTCTGCACGTGAGTGCAACGCTGTCACTTTTGTGACCGTTGGATCTGCCTTGGGAGTAGGGTAGATAAAACGTTTTCCATCCCATCCTATAAATGCACATGTCTTTTCAGAAGCGCCTCCACTTTTGCTCATCTTCCTCCTCTGCTAACTTTCTTCTTTTCGAGAATTTAATTCTCTTTTTCCCGAGCTTAGATCTCTGCTTGAAAAATTTTCAGAGTTTAACTCTGTTTAAGAAAGACTCTTTCCTTCAGGTAATGATGTTGAACGTTCGAAGAACTTTCACAGAAACCTTCACTGGATTTTAAATCCACACCAAAGGCTTTCCCTTTAATCAAGAACCCATTTTCCTTTAAGTTCTTTAGCAAGAACAGAAAACCATTTAACCTTCAAACAGTAGAATCTCTTATGGTTTCTCTAACCTTTAGGGATCGGTGGTGGTGTTTGTCTTTCCCATGGAGTTTAATTCCGTCATAAAAAGCTCTGGCTATAGGGAAAGAATTTCTGGGAATTTAATTCCCCTTTTTTTTCAAAAAGGAATTTAATTCCTATGAAGAACTTAGTTCTTCCCAGGGGACTTCTTGGGTTTTCTTGCCCTGAATTGTCTCTTTCACATCCGAGAAGAAGAAGTTTGTAATGAATTTTCATGATCTTTATTTCAGGTATTATGGACGCCCATTTGTATGATCTTGATGAAATCATTTCTTATGGAAACATTCATGCACAAGGCCGCAGTCAGAACCAGGAGTTCACCAATGCTCAGTGTGCTAAGATCATGAGCCGCTTTGATGAGTATAATGGTCGGCTACTCCCTCGTCGCTCTTCTCTTTTGAAACTCATCGTGCTGGCGATCTGGGAGACGCTCCCTCTCTTTTGTACCGGCGTACCGCTCGGGGCATTGGATGCCGCCGAGGATAAAGTGCATTCGGTGTATCTGATGAGCATAATCTCGAAGAGAAGGCGAGACAACCTCATTGATCTCTTACACCAGGCTTTTCAGCAGTCGGCCATACTTGCTGCTTATCGGAGGGTGGAGGGCATCCGTGAGGATCCCGATTCTTGTGATCGCGAGAGAAAACATACTAGGATGGTTCGAAATGCCTGGAAGATCTTGGACAAAGTCACGTTTGAGTTTCTCAATCCATGTCCCGCGTCTGAGGTCCTGCCGTTGTAATTGTTTCTTTTTATTTTGTATGAACTTTTAAAGTATGAGTGATAAGTTTTGTCGTGCCCTTCTGTGTTTGCATGCCCCCTTTTTTTTGATTTTGTCATTTTTGCTATTGTTGCTACTGATGTGTTTAGCGTGTAAGGCACTATTTCACTTTTCAGTACACGTCGAGCGTAATACTCACGTGCTCCACACGTGGGGCCCTTTTGATGGGGCTGTTTAATTTTTCATGCCATATTTTTTGTGCACAGCATTAGATGCAGAAAAGGAGCCTTGGAAATAGTTCCATCTCCTTGATTTCCAATGCCTTCCCTTTTTTAGGCCTTGGAAATAGTTCCACCATGCAATATTCTCCGTGCGCAGCATTTAATGTTCCTCTTTATAACCTGAGACCATAGCCTTCTTTTTCTCTTCACAGAGAAATCTATTCTCAATTTAGTGTGGTTTATCTTGGGGAAACAACTGAGTGCCATGGCCTGCAACCACCCCCATGCTCGTCGACAACCGTGGGAAGTGCCTATCGAGGAGATGATTCCTCGCTTTGTTGCGCGATTGGTGGATCCCCTTCTTACCGATGACGAATGTGATTCAGCGACATATGAACTCTCGATCCGTAGGGGGTCCCCTCTTCCAATGGGATCCCTTTGGCTCCGGATTATTCTTGCTGACGTGCTTGCTGACATCCCTCCTCACCCAGCGGAGATGACCCTGGCGATGCTTGACACGGCCGAAGACAAGCTCGAGTGTTTTCACGAAGCATGTTTGATCACTCAGGCTCTGAAAGATTGCTCGGTTCACCTGTTGGGCCAAATAAGAGCCCGGCGGGCTATTATGTCTGCTTTTGCAGACGAACATGGCGCCAATCGATGGGGAGCCACTCCTCGTGAAAATCGTCGCTTCGATGTGCTGGAGAAGGCGGCGAGGGAGTTAGAAAATTTTGAATATTGTTTCGTTCACCCTTGTGCCACCGATCCCTTGTTTGGCGATCTTTTCCCGGTAGTGTAGTATGCTTAAATCGATGTACTCTTTTTGTCATTGGCTGTTGTATGCTTTTCCGTTGAATTTTCATTTTTGCCGGGTACTCGTATGTGCGTCTTGCTTGCGTAGATGAGCTTCATATTTTCCCATGGAAATTTTCTTTAATTTCGAGCACTATCGTTATGTTGCATGCACATCAGAGCTTTGGGTATCATTTCATTTCGAATATTCATATAGTTGTAAATGCATGCTCAGTAGGATATGCATCCGAGATTTTCCTTGTTGCCTCCCATATCAGGTAATTAGTGCGTGTTCTAGATCGAATATCGCCGTCGAATGGAGGCTTGTTTATACAGTGCTCGAGTGTACCCGTCTTTCCTCGGAGGTTGTGGCTGCGAAAGCGGGTTTGCGAGGTTTGATTGAGCGGTGCGCGGCGAACATGGTGTCATGCGAGAAGAGGCTCGGCCGCGAATTCTCAGAAAGGGCGCTGGCCTCTAAGGCATTGAGCGAGCTTCAAGCCAGCCTTACAGCCAAAGCCAATAAAGTATATGAACTCTGGCGAGTACTTCAAGAGTCTATCGAAGAGGTGGTGGCTCTTGATAAGGCTGCCGTGTTCACTCGCGAAAGGGTCGAGGCTCACAAGGCTACTGAGAAAGAGCTCGAAGGCCGGTTCGCCTCGTATCAGGCTCAGCAGGCTCAGGCGGAGGCCCGTATTCTGGCGATACTGAATCATGAAGCCATGATCCAGCAAAAGAAGGATGAGCTATTAAAATTGCTAAACCGCCCGCCGGCTTGAAGACTTGCATCTTTTCCTTCTTTTTTGTACATACTCCCGAATGAGAGTATATTCTTTTTGTTTTTTCATGAATTGTACTTTGCATCCATTTTGGTTCATGAATAAAAGATATATTTTTTTTCAATGGCGTGTCTCTTCTTATTGAATGTGTTCTGCGGACAATTCATCTTGATCTCCTTGCAGTGTAGCGATGGCTTAGGATTCAGGGTTAAGATCTGCCTCCTAAGACTTTTGAGCTTTATGAACCGTGAGGGTCTCATAAAGAGTTTTTCTCCCTACAGGTCGAGAGGATCCCGTAGGTGTGAGTTCTCCTTAAGAATCGTGAAGATTCTTAAGCGGGTTTTCCCTTGGGAGTCGTAAGGATCTCACAAGATAGTTTCTTCCTTACAGGTCGTGAGGACCCGCAAGTGCTAGGTGCGGTCGCCCTTATCCGTATTTCACGGGGTCACGGGTTGGTTTGGGATGGTTTCCAGGGTATCGTAGTTTAAAGACATTGCGGTCAAGGTTAAGGACCTCATAGTCCGTGGGTTTAAGGACTCCACAGTTCAATGTTAGTTTTAAGACATCACGGTCAAGGTTAAGGACATCATAGTCCGTGGATTTAAGGACTCCACAGTCCAATGTTAGTTTTAAAACATCACGGTCAAGGTTAAGGACATCATAGTCCGTGGATTTAAAGACTCCACGGTCCAATATTAGTTTTAAGACATCCTGGTCAAGGTTAAGGACATCATAGTCCGTGGATTTAAGTACTCCATAGTCCGATGTTAGTTTTAAGACATCTCGGTCAAAGTTAAGGACATCATAGTCCATGGGTTTAAGGACTCCACAGTCCAATGTTAGTTTTAAGACATCCCGGTCAAGGTTAAGGACATCATAGTCCGTGAATTTAAGGACTCCACAGTCCGATGTTAGTTTTAAGACATCCCGGTCAAGGTTAAGGACATCATAGTCCGTGGGTTTAAGGACTCCACGGTCCAATGTTAGTTTTAAGACATCACGGTCAAGGTTAAGGACATCATAGTCCGTGGATTTAAGGACTCCACAGTCTAATATGTGGTTACCGGGACCCGTCACCTCTTTGAAGATGTTGAGGAATTACAACGACAAATATCAAAGGAGTGAATAGATGTACCCTTGAACCAAGGTAAAATCAGTCTAGAATCATGGTGGTTGATCGTTAGTTTTAAGACATTACGGTCAAAGTTAAGGACATCATAGTCCATGGATTTTAAGGACTCCACAGTTCGATGTTTGCTCTGGATGCTTCACACGGGTTCACTGCCGTATTCGGAGAGGACCAGGCTCCGCTCTGGACGTTTTCCGCGGGTCAAAGAGTGACATTATCCGCGTTCCATGTGACCAGGAATTTTGCACTAGATGCTTCACACTGGTTCACTGCCGTGTTCGGCGAGGACTAGGCTCTGCTCTGGATGCTTCACACGGGTTCACTGCCATGCTCTGCGAGGACCAGGATCCGCTCTGGATGTTTTCCACGGGGTTAAAGAGTGACGTTATCCGCGTTCCACGTGACCAGGAATTTTGCTCTGGATGCTTCCCACGGGTTCACTGCCGTGTTCTGCGAGGACCAGGCTCCGCTCTGGACGTTTTCCACGGGGTCAAAGAGTGACGTTATCCACGTTCCACATGACCAGGAATTTTGCTCTGGATGCTTTCCACGGGTTCACTGCCGTGTTCTGCGAGGACCAGACTCCGCTCTGGACGTTTTCCACGGGGTCAAAGAGTGACGTTATCCGCGTTTCACGTGACCAGGAATTTTGCACTAGATGCTTCACACGGGTTCACTGCCGTGTTCGGCGAGGACTAGGCTCCGCTCTGGATGCTTCACACGGGTTCACTGTCATGCTCTGCGAGGACCAAAATCCGCTGTGGACGTTTTCCACGGGGTCAAAGAGTGACGTTATCCACGTTCCACGTGACCAGGAATTTTGCTTTGGATGCTTCCCATGGGTTCACTGCCGTGTTCTGCGAAGACCAGGCTCCGCTCTGGACGTTTTCCACGGGGTCAAAGAGTGACGTTATCCGCGTTCCACGTGACCAGGAATTTGCTCTGAATGCTTTCCACGGGTTCACTGCCGTGTTCTGCGAGGACCAGGCTCCGCTCTGGACATTTTCCACGGGGTCAAAGAGTGGCGTTATCCGCGTTCCACGTGACCAGGAATTTTGCTATGGATGCTTCTCATGGGTTCACTGCCGTGTTCTGCGAGGACCAGGCTCCACTCTGGACGTTTTCCACGGGGTCAAAGAGTGACATTATCCGCGTTCCACGTGACCAGGAATTTTTCTCTGGATGCTTCCCATGGGTTCACTGCCGTGTTCTGCGAGGACCAGGCTCCGCTCTGGACGTTTTCCACGGGGTCAAAGAGTGACGTTATCTGCGTTCTATGTGACCAGGAATTTTGTTGATTATATCCGTATTTTACGGAGCTGGGATTTGACTCTCAGTGGGAGTACATCGCCGAGTTATGGAACTGGGAGTTGCCGCTGTTCTGCTTTGCTTGATATTGTGTCTGCTGCAATAAGACGAACGTCGAGATAGTCTCTAGGCTATCTGTGACTCATCGAGATTTGGCTTCTTCTTCTGATGAAACCTGGGAGAGGAGGAGTGCGATTCCTTCTTTGTTTGCGCCCCTGGATTATATACAGGGATTGATGTAATATCACCTGTAGGGCATAAATTTCATTTTTGTTTTATTTCTTTTTCCGCGATGCTCTATCATTTCAGCTTTTACATCGCGAAGGTCGCGATTGCCCCAACATTTCGGCTATTTTTCGCGGTGCCCAATCATTTCGGCTATTTGTTTTATTTTTACTCGCTGTTTTTTATTGCGAGTTGCCGAACCATTTCGACTATTTTTTATGCATACATTTTTACTTGCTGCTTTTTATTGCAAGTTGCCCTATCTTTTCGGCTATTTCGTATGCATGTGTGGCTTGCTGGCTTTTCGCCGCAAGCTTGGGATTAGACACCGATTTCGGCATCAGCACCGCTACAACTGGGATATTACCAGGAGCGAATCATCATTTACTTCTGTCGATGTTGAACAAAGGTTGCTTAGTAAACAGGGTTAGGGTCCTGTCGACTAAGGCTTTTGACTTCATGAGCCATAAGGGTCTCACAAAAGTATTTCTCCCTACAAGTCGTGAGGACCTCGTAGGTGTGTTTCATCCTTGGGAATCGTGAGGATTCTTAAGTGCGTGTTCCCATGTAAATCGTAAGGATCTTACAAAAGGATTTTCTCCTTATAAGTCGAGAGGACTCATAAGGTTCGTTCACCATATGGACATATCCCTAGTCACGGGTGGGACTTTGCTGGGAAAATGTTTATTCGCGCCCGTGGATTGTTTATAAGGGTCGGTATAAGCCGCTTGTAGGGCAATATCGAAGGTTGTGGGGGGTTTGCTTAAGAACAGGTTCAGCTTTCTGTAACTTAAGACTTTCAAATCTTATGAGCCGTGAGGGTCCCATAAGAGAGTTCTCCTTACGAGTCGTGAGGATCTCGCAAGTGTAATTTCTTCTTAGGAATCATGAGGACTCCTAAGTGTGTTGCTCCCTTGTGAATCGTAAGGACTCCTAAGTGTGTTGCTCCCTTGTGAGTCATGAGGATCTCACGCGGGTGGTTTCTCCTTACAAGGTCGTGAGGATCCTGCAAGTGTCCTTTAATGAGGTTGCGCCCTTTCGGGTTTTCATAAACACTCGTCGGTAGTCCTGCTGTTTTTACTCACGGAGCTCTTTCGGGTTTTCATCCGTGCCCATTTCGCTTATGGACATACCGTTTTTTATTTTTATTATTATTATTTTTTTATATTTTTTTTATCGGCTTTGAGATGCTGCAATCCACCATAGTTTATTGACATCTCGGTCAACAGCTAGTTTTAGGACATAGTGGTCCATTGTTAGTTTAAGGACGTTTCGGTCCATTGTTAGTTTAAGGACATTTCGGTAGTTTAAGGACATTTCGGTAGTTTAAGGACATTTCGGTCCGCTGTTAGTTTAAGGACATTTCGGTCCGTTCAGGAGAAGGCCGGCTACCGCTTATAGAGTTTGAGCTTAGGAAGATAGCGAGCGGACATAGTCGTCGTCATCTATCATTGACCTAGGCTGTGGCTCATTAAGCGTAGTATTTCTTCAGGAAGCGACCGTTTATTGGCCTGAAAGGCCTTTCACCGTGCATATCCATGAGTAGATAGGCTCCACCCTGGTAGACCTTGTCTATTATGTACGGGCCTTCATAGTTCGGCTTGAATTTTCCCCGCTTGGCGCGATTGGGGATCATAGGTCTTTTGACCACTAGCATGAGTTCGCCCTGGCGGAATGTCCTCGGCCTGGTCAATCTTTCATATGAGCGCGTCATCTTTACTTTATAAGTCTCCAGATTTTGTTGCGCTATGAGCCGGGTTTCATCAAGGGAGTCAAGCTCCTCAAGCCGAAGGTGAGCATTTTCTTCGTCCGTCAGCTCGTAGTGGACTGCCGCTCGTAGAGAAGGTAGCTCTATCTCGAGGGGAAGTACCGCTTCTGTACCGAATACCAACGCGTACGGCGTTGTGTTCGTGGCCGTCTTGAACGTAGTTCGATACGCCCAGAGAGCTTCTTGTAATCTCTCGTGCCAGTCCTTCATATTTCGGGACACCGTCTTCTTTACAATCTTCGTCAAGGTCTTGTTGAAAGCCTCAGCTAGACTGTTAGCTCGCGGGTTATAAACTGAGGAATATCTCCAGTCTATGTTGTGTTGTTGTGCGAAGCGGCTAATCTTGTGGCTTCTGTAGGCTGGCCCGTTATCGGAAATGATTCGTCTTGGAGTTCCGAACCGATAAATGACGTGCGTCTTGAAGAAATGGAGGATATTTTCCGTCTTCACTTCCCTCAGCGGTACTGCTTCTGCCCATTTGGAGAAGTAATCAGTGGTCGCTAGGATGAAACGATGTCCTCTGGACGATGCCGGTTCGATGGGGCCGATTACGTCGGTTCCACACATTTCAAACGGCCAGCTAGCCACCGTTGGATGTAGAGGATTCGGGTGCTGATGGATAAAGTCCCCATGAATCTGGCATGAGTGGCATTGCTTCGCATATTCGAGGCAGTCCTGAATCATCGTGGGCCAATAGTAGCCCATTCGTTTAATCTTCAACTTCATCTTCGGACCCGCTTGGTGAGAACCGCAGAGTCCGTCGTGAACTTCCTGAATAACTCTTTTTGCTTCGTCGGGTCCTAGGCATCTCAACCACAGAGAATCAAATGACCTCTTGTACAGAGTATTATTGACGAAGACGAAGGACAGAGCTCGTTTCACAAGCTGATGTCTTGAGGACGCATCTTCAGGCGTTCGACGGGATTTGAAGTAGTCTATGAAGACTTCTCTCCAATCTTCAGCCTTTTGTTGGTCCTTTATCTGCATAGCCATTTGCTCAGTCATTCCCTTTTCTTCGGATGATTCCGAAGACATTTCTGATGGGGAAAGCACCCGACGGCTTTGTACAACGATCCTCACATCATCGAGGTTCTCGTCAGCCAGTTCTTTAGCGAGCTTAGCCAATGCATCAGCTTTGCTATTTTCTGCGCGCGGTATGTTTTCCAAAGTGTAGGAAGGAATTTGGGTCAATAATTGTTGTACTCTCTCGCCATATTTGACTAGTTCGGGTTTACACGTTTGGAAGTCGCCATTCACTTGGCTAACGACCAGTTGGGAGTCTCCATATACGAGGAGGTTTTCAATTCCTATGTCGATGGCGATCTCGAGACCGGCTATCAAAACTTCGTATTCTGCTTCATTGTTCGTCCTTGGCTCTGTCAAGGAGAAGGCGAATCGCATTATCCCTCCTTGTGGGGTTACGAAGATAAGGCATACCCCTGATTTGATTATAGGGGTGCTTTGTTTGCGCTTTTTCACGGAAGACGCTCCATCAAAATAAAGTTCCCACCGGTTACCACCACCATCGATCGCATCAAACGCGTGTTCGTCTGGCAGTTCGCAATTCAAAGGAGAATCGGCCGGTATCGGATGTTCAGCGAGGAAGTCGGCGATGGCCTGGCCCTTCACTGCCTTAAGAGGTTGACAAGTTATCGAGAACTCCATTAAGAGTAAGGCCCACTTAGCGAGTCGCCCTGTCAATATGGCCTTTGACATCAAATATTTGAGAGGGTCTACCTTCGATATGAGACGGACTTCATGCGCCAATGCATAGTGCCTGAGTTTCGTTATCGCGAAGATTAACGCTAGGCAGTGTTTTTCGATGGGAGAATAATTTCTTTCTGCTCCCAGTAGAACTCGACTCAAATAATAGAGAGCTCTTTCTTTCCCTTGGTCGTTCTCTTGTGCCCATAACGCGCCTAAAGAAGCTTCGAGGGCGGTTGTATAAAGAATGAGAGGCTTTCCCTTAACCGGAGTAGCCAGCACTGGAGGGCTCTGCAGATACTGCTGTCCTCTTTTCTGGACGCCATATAGACGGTGTGCACCACCATGCCCCCAGACTTGGGGCGTTTAGGTTCAATGGTCTTGCGATTCGTCGCAGACTCAGGGATTTTCTCCGGCCTTCTTTTCTTGTGAGCGGTCGAAGTTGAGGGGGCCCTTGCAGTGGGCACCCAAGTAGCTATCGCCTTTTGAGGCTTGATAGGACGGTCCTTTTCCCGCTGAACTTTCACCTTTTTCTATCGGCGGGGATAATCTTGATCAATTACCGAGTCTTGGACTTGACGCCAGACCTTGTAGATTTCAGAGGACAGCCGTTGAGGGGGCTGTTCCGGCTTTACCTTTGTAGCGCTCTCCATAGGTGGAGGAGATCTTTTCAGCACAGCGGTCAGAGAGTTCTTGCGAACCTTCCTAAGTGGTTCAAAGCTGTTCCCAGTTGGAACAGCAGCATCAATTTCCGCCGTTGGAGTCGGCGGAGTCAGTCCAGGAGGAGAGTTGCCCCCAGCTTTCCTTACTCGGCGCCAGTGGCATATCCCTAGTAAGAGGAGTGTTGTCTTCTGAGGGTTTTCAGCGGATTACATCCAAAAAATCTTATAATAAAAGAGAGATGGTAAGAGTTATATAAAGATAAGAACTATAAAAGAAAGAACTTGAAAATAAGAGTTTTCAACTATACCAGCTTTTCAGTTGCTATGAGCCCTATCTTAATGGTCATGAAAAAATGTTAGAAATCATACTATCCCTCAATAAAACATCGCCTTTAGTTTTCATTCCTACCTTTCTTCCAAACATTGATCATATACCCCTACGTGTGTGAACTGGATATCTCAACACTCAGAGAATTCAATTCAAGCAATCATACTCTTGTCCATCTACCTTAGTACTTTTTAATAGATATTTAGATGGAATTTGCTTACACATTCTTCATGCGACCGTTAATACTTCTTGAGTTACTAACCGACCGATTACTCATGTGCTTGCTAATTAGGTGTTTTTCCTCGTCTTGCAACACCTAAGGCTTAGCAGTGGCTCCCAAACTAGTTGGTCTAAGGCACTAGGTGATAAAGCACCCTCGCTATATTTTTTATTGCTGTCTCGGTGATAACAAAACCAGTGTTCATTTTTCTTTTCACCATTTTATCTTTTATTCTCCACTTTTATTTTCTTCATACTTTGGCTTTTAGACAAGAGTATTTCAAGGTATCTTCTACTATCCTGAGTTTCAAGATGTGTGTATGTTCGTATAGTAGGGTATCAACGTTCAAATGTTTGGCTTCCAGAATAGGAACTATTTTTCAGGCTTATTTTTATCCTCAGATTAGCAATTTCCTTCATCTTACTAACCCTTGGGACAACAGCTCATAACTACTTATTAATAGTTTCATTTAAGAAAACATCTAACTTTCTTGTTTTTCTTAAACTATTCCTATCTTTTAAATATAATTTTTCACTTTCTACTCTTTTATTATCACAATTTTTTTTTTGTGCTTATATATAGTATAATGCAAAGTAGGGCGTAAATAAGCACAGGAGCGCTGAAAAATGACTTCTTGGGAGCTTCTTGCGATGGTACAGGAGCGCTGAAGCTCGTTGGCGGGAGCATGGTCCCGAAGAATAGCCCAGTGGTGGCTTGAGTTACCTGCTCCACTGGCATAGTGAAAAAGGAGGCCGCTTGGGGCCCGTAGGTTACTCCTCCAGATGGGACAGAGCGAGAGTTGATGTTGCAGTTAGTGCAGTTTGAAGCCATTGATTTCTTGAAGAGCTTGAATATTCTGCCCCCTGCGTCGACCTTGGTCTTTTTCATGTGCCAGTTGTTTGAGGACCGATTCCGTCGGCAAGGTTGCTGCTTGGGGAGCCTGCCTGTGGACGACAGACATCCTCTAGGCTTCCTCCATCGGCGTTGAGGCACCGAAGGTAGGAGGTGGGAGCATCGACCCAAAAAGAAGCCCGTTGATTTCTTGAAGAGCCGGATTGCAGAGATTTGAGGCTGCAAATGACCCATACTTGACTCCGCTGGATATGATAGAGCCTGAGTTGCTAGGGTGGGAGCAAATGCCATTCTTTATAGAGACGAAACGCTGGCTTCAATATCCACTCCCCTAAGGGCAACCAAAAACATACACACCGCGATTATTTGATCGCGGGAAAAACACGAAACACGAAGTGTGGAGTGGAAAGAGGAAAAGGTCCCACCGGGCGTGCCAGAATCTGTTCCCCTCTAAAAGACGGCGCGACGCAGGGACGTCTTGCCTGAGATTCGGGGCAGATGCTAATTGGTGCTATCCGTCCACCCTTTCGAAGATGCCAAGTTGATTTATGGCACCATGTATCGAAGGTTTAAACGGATGTGGCCGATGTAGCAGACATCGTCAGATTCCCCCTCGCTTGAAGGGTTTTTGATTGTGGGGACGCTCTTCCCTGCAGGCGCAAGCCCCTGCAGTTAATTACGCTACCGTATCGTGGTAACAACTTTCTCCTTCTCCAGATGGTCATTTCGTGTCGTGGGTGTTTGTTTTGTTTGTAGTTGCCCGTGGATTGTATACGGAGACTAAGTTGTGTTGTCGCCCGTAGGGCGTGGACTAGTCCAAATCCATATCTTTCTTAGATTTGGGTTTGGGGGTTTGGGTTTAAGGATACGTTAGCCTCATTTGAGACTAAGATCAACTTAAACGTTTGTTAAGGATACGTTAGTCTAATTTTAAACTAAGATCAACTTAACGGGATCGTTTAGATCCAACAAGAGAGAAATTAAGGGGGGGCCCTGTTGTTTAGTTTAGTGACATTGCGGTCAATAGGTAGTTTAAGGACATTTCGGTCCAGTGTTAGTTTTAAGACGTTGCGGTCAAGGTTAAGGACATCATAGTCCGTGGATTTAAGGACTCCACAGTCCGGCGTTAGTTTTAAGACATCACGGTCAAGGTTAAGGACATCATAGTCCATTGTTAGTTTTAAGACATCCCGGTCAAGGTTAAGGACATCATAATCCATGGATTTAAGGACTCCACAGTCCGGCGTTAGTTTTAAGACATCCCGGTCAAGGTTAAGGACATCATAGTCTATGGATTTAAGGACTCCACAGTCCGGAGTTAGTTTTAAGACATCCCGGTCAAGGTTAAGGATATCATAGTCCGTTGTTAGTTTTAAGATATCCCGGTCAAGCTTAAGGACATCATAGTCCGTTGTTAGTTTTAAGACATCCCGGTCAAGGTTAAGGACATCATAGTCCATGGATTTAAGGACTCCACGGTCCGGAGTTAGTTTTAAGACATCCCGGTCAAGGTTAAGGACATCATAGTCCATGAGTTTAAGGACCCCACTGTCCGTATCAATGTGTGGTCATCGGGACCCGTCACCTCTTTGAAGACGTTGAGGAATTACAACGCCAAGTATCAAAGGAGTGAAGAGATGTACCCTTGAACCAAGGTAGATTAAATAATCTTTGGCCCAATTTGGAACTAAGACCAATTAATTATATTATGAGCCCATTAGCCCAGTTATGTTTGAATTGAGGACTTATGGCCAGCTTGGGCTAAGTCCAATCATGTTTAGAATATTGGACCTCTGTTGGTTCATTGAAGGAGAGGCTTTGCCTCTAGAAACTTAGCCAATTGGGCTAAAACTAGTGTTAAACACTAAAGACCAACAGTGTTGAACACTGGGAATAAGATTAGCAAGTTAGTGTTAGACACTAAAAGATAATCAATGTTAAACACTAGCAACATGGCTTTCAAATTAGTGTTAAACACTAAAGCAAATCAGTGTTAAACACTGGAAACAGAGATTTCAAATTAGTGTTAAACACTAAAGGAAATTAGTGTTAAACACTGGAAACAGAGATTTCAAATTAGTGTTAAACACTAAAGCAAATTGGTGTTAAACACTGGGAACAGAGTTTTCAAATTAGTGTTAAACACTAAAGCAAATCGGTGTTAAACACTGGGAACAGAGTTAAGAAAATCAGTGTTAAACACTAAGAAAATCAGTGTTAAACACTGGGAACAAAAGTTTTTTAGTGTTAAACACTAAGGAGAGAGAGGTCACGTGTGGACACGTGAGAGCGCCCTGATTCCCCTTATTTTATTCTGCCAAAAATATTGAATACTTCCTATAATTGCTCTTGGAGCATCACGTGCTATCACGTGATGGAAATGTGGGTTTTTAACTGTTAAAGCTTTTGACAAGGGTCATATGGTAGCACGTGAGGGCGCCCATGGCTTCTATTTGCTTTTTCTCTGTATCCTCCAGGGGTCACGTGGGGCACGTGAGGCGTTGCCTCAAAGTTCCTTTCTGTGGATCTTTACAGGGGTCACGTGGTAGCACGTGAGGCATTGCCTCAAAGTTCTTTTCTGTGGATCTTTACAAGGGTCACGTGGTAGCACGTGACTTTGGTTCTTTGCATGTTTTAAAGATCTGTTCATCTTTTAAGAATTAAATTCTTCATAGGGTTAAACCCTAGCAATAAACTTTTAGAGGAATTAAATTCCTATTTTCTTCTAAAGAATTATATTCTTAGATAGGGTTAAACCCTAATTTCTTTTCTGCAGTAATTAAATTCCCCATATATGTAAAGAATTAAATTCTGGTATAGGGTGAAACCCTAATTTCTTTTTAAGGGAATTAAATTCCTGTGAGGTTGAGAGAATTAAGTTCTCAATTAGGGTTAAACCCTAGTTCTGTCCATTTTGAAAGAATTAAATTCCTATAATATGGGGTTAAACCCTAATTTTATCTCAAAGGAATTAAATTCCTATAATTCTGTGAGAATTAAATTCTCAAAACTCAATTCCTCCTCTATGTTTTAGATCTGCATGGCAGGATCTCAACCCAATGAGAATTAAATTCTCAATTCATGGGGAGATGTGCACTTTGCAGATTCTCAACCAGAGAAAGAACTATGTTCTTTTCTTTATATAAGAGTTAAACTCTTTTGAGAATTAAATTCTCTTTTGAAGCCTCTCTTCTCTTACCTAGGGCTTTTCTTTTTGCAGAGAATCAAATTCTTCCTTCTGAATTTTCAAGATTCCAAGGCTCTATCTCTCCCCAAACTCCCTTTTTTCTCTCTTCTGGCACCTATTTATAGGAGAAGGAAAAGAATCAATCTGTTTAGTGAATCTTTCATTGAAAGATTTGATTTGTTTATTGAGGGATTTGATCATTGATCTGGGTCTTTAGATTGTTAGGTGACTTTTATTCACCATTCGATTTTAAATCCAAAGATATTTCTTTGTTATTCCGGTGGGATTTAGGGGAAATCTTTCCATGTCCAAGATTTTTCCATAAATTGGTGATATTTAATCACCCTCGGATTTTTAATCCAACGGTTTCACATAATTCTTCTCTATTTTAGAAAGATTTAAGTGATCTTATTCAGAATTTAATTCTGCTGCACAACAGGGCTTTTAAAGCCAGTCACGTGCGGACACGTGACCCTCGGTCACGTGTAGGCACGTGACCCCTTTAATGAACTTCTCTTCTGCGCTTGCTCTGTGCCGCTGCTTTGAACGTTACGTGCCAAAACGTGACCGCTGGTAACGTGCTAGCACGTGATGCTTCTTCTGAAGCTTTTTCCCGATTTTAAATCAGGGAACAAGGGACTTGTTGGATTGCATCCAATAGGGGAATGTTAATGCTAACCTGTTTAAACAACTCCACAAACTTCTCCCTTTGTGGACTTTGTTTATTGGATCTTAACCTGTTTGGAAATGGAACATTTTGAAAATTGGTTGAGTCCAATATTTGTGGGGGAGATTGCGGAGTTGGAACGGATCCCAGTGTTGGTGTTTTCGTGGAGTGAGATGTGGGTCCGTTCGGAACAGTAGAAGAAGTAGAGCCTTGTGAAGAATGGAAAACAGGCTCTGAAGATGATGAAGATGATGAAGAAGAAGCGGCGGCTGGGTTGTCATCATCAGTGCCAACATTGTTGTGCAACATCCTTCCAGATCTCAATTTCTTCACGGCACTCACATTATGGTTTTGTTGTTCAAGAGCAACATGTGCATTTTGTGGGTGACCAGGATTTGGCAGTGGTTGAGATGGAAGGTTCCCATTCTCTCGCTCGCTTAAAGAAGCATTTAGTTGTGCAATCTGTGCTTTAATGGTTTTGATGCTTTGCCCATGTGATGCATTGTGTTGCACCAAAGACTGAATGGAAGACTGGATGTTGGCTGAGGATTGAGTTGATTGTTTTAAAAATGCCTCTAGACTTCGTTCTAGCGAGAAAACCTTATCGTTATTTGGTGGAACAAAATTGTTTTGAGGAAAAGAATTGTTGGGTGCAAAATTGTTCATTTGATTTTGGTAAGGTTGGGGTTGGAAAGGTTGCTGATATTGAGTTTGTTGTGGAGCTTGTTGTTGAGGAGGAGGCCTCTGGAAATTGTTGTTGCCTTGGAATTGTTGTTAATTTTGATTCCAAGCAAAATTGGGGTGGTTCCTCCAACCAGGATTGTAAGTTGAAGAGTATGGATCATTTCTTTATCTTTGCTAAAAGGCAGCATTGACTTGATCATGTCCTTGAGTAGGTGGGTTGTAAGGACACTCTTCGGTTAAATGGGACGGATCCGAACAACAAGCGCATATAGTGCGAGGGGGTAAAGCAGGGGCAGGAGAAGGCGATGAGAATTTGCTCTCAATTGCTTCTAGTTTTCGTGTAATTGCGGCCATTTCGGCTTTCATTGCAATTGACATGTCAAGTTGATGAACACCTGCCCTAGAAGGACCGGCGGAAGTAGATGAAGTGGACGAAGCAGTCTGTCTAGTGCTTTCCCACTGAAGCGTTTGTTCAGAAAGATAGTCGAGAAATTGCCAAGCTTCCTCGTCAGATTTGGTAAGGAAGTGACCTTGACAAATGGTTTCCAGCAACTGCTTAGTTGCTGGGTTCAGTCCTTCGTATAGAGTTTGGCAGAGTTGCCATCTCTCAATACCGTGATGAGGGCACTGAACAAGAAGGTCTTTAAATCGTTCGAAACACTTCCAAAAAGGTTCGGAAGAAAACTGGGAAAATTGGTTAATTTCATTACGTATTCTCGCGGTCTTGTGATGTGGGTAAAACTTTTTAAGAACTGCTTTAACAAACTCTTCCTAACTGTTTATGGAATGCGGTGTTGTACTATATAGCCACTTTTCAGCTAGGTCACATAGAGTGAAAGGAATGACTCGTAGCCTTATAGCATCATCGGACAGTTGAGTGCACAAACATTCTGGAATTTGTTAATGAAGATATAGGCATCTTCAGATTCCAGCCCGTGAAATTTGGGCAACATATTGATGAAGTGGGGCTTAATTTCGAAATTATCCTCAATTGCCGGCGGGAGTGAAATACAAGTAGGAAGTGCGGAGCGGGTAGGATAGAAACGATCCTGGAGCGCAATTCGCTGTGGCGCATCGACAGGAAGTTGTTGCGGGTTATTCGCACCCAGTTGAGGTGGAATCAGTCCCGAGGTAGGTAAAGGGTTGTTAGGATTGAATCCTGACATCTATTTAAAAGATGATGAATGTGAAGATGAAGGTAAGGATGAAAAAGAAGTGGAGGGAGTTTCGACTTCGGAGTCGAAGGCGTCGTCAGTAGCGACTAACGAGACACGGACTAATCAGGCGCTAGTGTCCCTAGTCCAACCGGACATACACTAAACGAGTTGTAGTGTAGTCAAAACGTAGAATGTGAGGGTAAGAAAACATCAATGGGGAATTGTGAATGAAGGTTAGGTGCAATGGAATTCTAGCGACAAATGGCAAGTTTTTTGTAAAAATTTTGTTTTGTGTTTTTTTTTATATTTTTATAAAGATTTTTGCAAAAAAAATTGTACGGAACTACGACACATTTTCAACAGTCACAATTTAAGCATGCACAATCAAGCCTAGAGCTAAGCTCTCCTAAGTCAACAAGACTGCTCCTAACGGGTCCAAAGCGACAAGTTGTGAGATATCCCTCAAATAGCCTCTTCACCGCCAATTGTGGCCAGGTAAACACAAATGAAGAAAGGAGGGTTCCGCTCACGAATCACCGTGAGACGGGACTTTTAAAGTTACCTTTCTCACTTGTCTAGCCTAGGCACCACAAACTCAGGTTTAGATAAACGACTGAATGCCCACAACCTTCCTCTGTCCTAATGAGCACGACAGTCCTTAATTGGCTCGGTCTAGATATTTTTTAATTAGCTCAAGGGTGATGCATATGCTTTTTGTGATTTCTGGGGTCTTAGGAAGGGTAATGAAATCCCTACCCAATCTTAATTGGTGTTATAGCTCCTTAGATTCCGTTTTAAATATGCAAAGCAGAAACACACAAAATCTAAAACACTTACTAAAAAAAAAAAATTTATTTGCGGCACAAAGAATCCTGCATAAAATGATTTATTAGAGAGGGAGAAGAATTTTTGCGCAAAGAAACCTGCAGGAAAGATTTTTCAGTGGAGCTCAGGGGGTAGGAGGAGAAAAAATATACTCATAGAGAGTTTTCAAAACGATGACGTCACCTGTTTGACCGCAGTTCCGCGGTCAAACCCCTGCTTTAGCCGCGGTTCCGCGGTGGTTCAGTTGGTTTAAGCCTCCAAAATTTTTCTGTGTGCAGTTATGGTTCTTCTCTGTCTGTTCAAATGCTCTGTTTCTTGATTTGTTCACTGGGCTTGCTCCAGATCTGAATCAGTCCGTCTTCTTTTCCTACACAATTCACACAAAACCAATCAAAAATAACAAGATGATTTTTTTATGTTTTTTTTTATTTTTTTTCAATTTTTATATTTTTTATTTAATTAATCCGAAATTACAAAAAGAAATAGACTACCGTTTCCCCGGCAACGGCGCCATTTGATTGCTTGCTGTTTTTGTGTGCGTTTATAAATTTAAGAATACCGCAATCAAGACGGTGTCGCTTGGTAGCTAGCCGGTTGAGTATGAGTCGATCCACAGGGAAATGGTGTAATTCTCTTTAAGTTCTAACGAGTTAAGTCCTATCTTTGGTAGGTTTTAATTTACGATCTAAGAATGAGAATAAATTGATTTAAAGTCTTGCTAGGGATAGGATTAGGTTAGTTCAAAAATAAGGATTCTTCTCACTTCTATCATTGCCCTAGTTAAGAATATAGGTGTTAGGGTAATAGTCAACAACGGGGATTAGCACGACTAGGAAGAAACTTAGTTTCTTCCTTTTGATCCTTGTCCGTCCGTTCTTAACTCTTAACCCTAACCTCCAGTTAATTCAACCACAACCGGTCTAACTAGGGAATCACCGCTATCATGTAGGATAGGGTATCATAGTGAGCGGTATGTGGTTGAATTAAATAGAGTCTGTATTTTAAAATTATATGGGCAAAGAAAGGAGTGAGAGAGATTTCCTTCTCTCAAACCTTCCCTCTCCTATCCCTAACAAGTGAGGAATTATTCACTCATTAGAAAGTTAACAATAAAATTTATTTTTGCTTTATTTTAAAAGACTATCTAAATTGCAGATAATAAAAGAACAGATAAAGGAAATTGCAGGAATTAAATTCGGATAAGAAAAAAGAAAGCAAGATAAAAATAAAAACTCACTTTTATTGATGACCTCTTAGCAATGCATTACAGCTGAATTAAAATTTTAAATCTAAGAATTAAAAAGTGGCATGCCTTCATTTGGCTTTCGACTTTCCTATTTAAAGATAGGAAAAACCCTAGTTTTACATTCTGATCCATACACGAATTTACAAAACTACCCTAAGAAAGCCTGGTCAAAGTACCGACACCCACCGACATATGTACCGACACGTGCACCATATGGCCGCGGTTCCACGGCAGAAAGGCATGTTTGGCCGCGGTTCCGCGGCCGTATTGTGGGATCTCTAGCTCAATTCTTGTGGGTTACTTCATGTTGCTTTTAACTTCTGTTTTCTTCACTTGGTTCCTCAGAATCTCTTCTACTATCTTTCAGATTTCCAACAGTGCAGAAAGATGTGGACTTTTGCCGTGAGCTTCGCGTTGAAGTCTTGAATCTTGTGCTTCCCTTGTGCTTTGTGCATTTGAACTGTCTACTGATTTTCATTTGTTCCTTGAACTGGTAGACGGCATCATACGGATTCATCTATTGTTGGTCGTAGTCTCACATTTGTAGCAACTTTTCATGAATTTCACTGTAATGTTCTGAGAACCTGTAACCTGCAACTATTTAGCAGACATGGATCAAAAGCACCTATTTATATGTAATATGATTAAGAATGAGTGATATAATTATGCAAAATTCTGATATGAACACCCCACAAATCATAAAAAGCATACGCATTATCTTGAGTTAATAAAAAAAATATCTAGACCAAACCTATAAGGACTTGTCGCACTCATTTAGGACAAGTGAAGGTTACAAGGCATTGGTCGTTTATCTAAACTTGATTTTGTGGTGCCTAGGCTAGACAAGTGAGGAGGTAATTTTAAAAGACCCGTCTCACGATAATTCGTGAGCGGAACCCTCCTTACCTTACTTGTGCTTATCTAGCCACAATTGGTAGTGAAGAGTTGATTCGAGAGTTATCCTGCAACTTGTCACTTTGAAGTCTGGGAGCGATCTAGTTGGACTTTGAAGACTCTAGCTCTAGGTGTTGTTTGTGCATATTGTGATTGTGATAGTGATTGTTTAAAGCTTAGTACCATAATTCTGTATTTTTCAAAAAAAAAATTTCAAATATCCAAAAACAAAACAATTTTTTTTATAAAAATTCTCCCACCTTCCACCCTCTCTACTTTTCGCTCCTATCATGGGTACCCCTAACCAACCAACTCTTGCTGAATTTTGGTACTCTCAACCAGATATTTCATCATACGGTTCTTGCTTTGGTCGAATATCAAACGATCCATCCATACCCAAAATTTCTTGGCAAGATTGGATCGACGCTTCTGGAAACAACACTTGGACAACGCAATCCACTTCGTATCAATCGTTTCAACCTCTCACACCTTCTTACGTTGATACCCCTTTTGAGAGTCACGTGGTGACTTTGAAACCCATGTCCATTGCTGAAAAAATTGAACAACCCCATAGACAATCCTTCACTCCTTTCACCACTCCAAATTCGTTAGGAAAACAATTCCAATCACCTTCTTATCAAGATATTGATCCTTCTACGCATCCTTTCAATTCCTATGAATTCTACCCGACTTTTACACCTTCTATAGACATTTCTTCTGAACATCCATTTGGGAGTTTCATGTATCCAAACAAATTTGATACTTTTACTGAAACCCCTTCACAACCCATGTCTAGTCTTGAACAATCATTAGAAGAATTTCGGGTAGTTTTGTGCCGACAAATGGAGGAATTGAATGCGTCTATGGCCGTCCTCATATAACCTAACAAACCAGCAGCTTGTTTCCAACTACCTCAGCATTTTACAATGTATGATGATGCAATCGGACAATTTGAATATTTGAGTAGTGAAAGTGAGCAATCCACCCTTCAGAATCAAACCTATCCATTCCCAATTGAATTCCACAGCTCCAATTTCAAAAATCTATCCAGTACACTAAATGATTTAACGATTGAGGATAGTATGTTTGATGAGTCATGCGACTACGCAGTGTTTGATTTACCCGCTTTTGAAGGGTCCATTTCAAGTGAAACTAATGCCAATCCATTTGATCTCTACATCTCCACTCTAGAAAAAAAACTGATTAAAAACCATGCTTTTGATGAAGTGTCTGAGAAATTTAACTTTTACTTGATTGAGGATATCAATGCTGGGGATAATTTGGATGATAAACCCACAATTTTGGATGAGTTTTTCTTACCAATTCATCATTTCCTTTCACATCCATGTGGGCATCATCCAGAACTGTTAACTGTTATTTTCCGAACCCCATGTGTGTCTGGATGTTGTTGATGATGATGAATGCATGGATGAGCTGAATTTTGAGGATATCATTGAGGATGAACTACTTTTTTTGGATGAGTCGGATTTTCCAATTCATCCTGTCATTTCCATTGACTATGACCATTCTCCTGAACGTTTAACGAATACCATTCTTCGATCACTTCTTCCTTCCTTTCCATCGTTTCACTTCGCAAGACACAGTATCAACTTCCTCTCCTACATCTGGTTCACCAAATTTGGTCGGCCCATATTTTCTTGCGAATCTTGAGAGATTTGACCCCATTTCTCAACATGTTGATAGGTTAGTACAATCCATTTTTACACTTCAATCATTACAAACTGTACTAATCTATTCAATCAATTTCCACCCTAAAGTTCGTATTCCATTTCTTTCTCCCCTCCGCCTATATTCTCCTCTTCTGAGACCGTATCCTATTTCCGCCCACGCACGGTCTCGTATCTTCTTCATTTATTTTCTCTACATGTTCTTTCTCCAACTGTTATATTATCACGATAAAAATTTTGAATGGTTGGTATTATATTTTGGCCTGTGTAAGATCTTAGATAGGCTGAAACTGTTCTCTCTCCCTAACTTTGAATTTCACCGCTTAAACAGTGGATACACTGTTTCACTTAAGTTTGGGGGGCCTTTTGTGTGTATATATTTTGTTTTCCTTTTCTTTTATAAAAACACAAAAAAAAAACATGAGAGTATCAAAAAATTTTGACCTCTCCACAATTTTGCCTCTCTTGGTGTAGCATGACAGTGAGGACACTGTCAAGTTTAAGTTTGGGGGTGTGCTCGGTAAGCCTTCTATCTTTGCATTCATGTGTGTATTTTTCATTTGCATACTTATTTAAAAACCCATAAAAACTGAAAATTCTTCCAAAACATAAAAACTTTGTTGTTAAGCTAGATAGTAGGGTAACTTAAATTTTATTCCGAAAATTTAGCTTGATAGATTAGAAATAACTAAATCCTAGGCTTAGGAATTGAAAACCTTAAAAATAACCCTCCTTGAGTTTAACCATAATAAATATACGTCCTTGCAAATTTTTTTAGAAGTAATCTTGACTTCAGTTCTTAAGTTAAGTCGAAATGAAGGGAAAATATTGAAAGCTTTATTGAAAAATAAGTCTGAAAAATAGTTCTTATTCTTGAGTCCAAATTCAGAAAGTATATACCTTACAAAGTGCACTTACAAGCAACTTGAAACTTAGGATAGTAGAGAATACCTAGAAATACTCTTGCCTAAAAACTTAGTATGAAAGAAAAAACGGTATTTAAAACTAACCACCAAAAGAGTATCATTGAAAAATATATCCGATCTTGAAAAAAAAAGAACAAAAATATATTACAAGACCTGGAAACTGCTATTTACTCTTTAATAAGCTCACACATTCAGTATCGGCTGATTAATGCCTCAGGAAGCAGTAGTATTCGCATGAAAGAGGTGTGACCAAATCCATCCATCATTAATGAAAAGAAATAGTATTAGGTATTAGAGCAAGGGTACTATAGCTTGAATTGAATTCTTAAGTGTAGGGGTGAAATTTACACACATGTAGGGGTATACGATCGATATTTGGAAGAAAGATAGGGATAAATAATAAGTTTTATGTTTTCCATAAAGATAATAAAAATTCCGTATTGAAGACTGTGCTTTAGAAGGAAAACTCAAGAGATACTGAAGTCTTTCTAAACTGTCAAAACATATAGAATCTTAGGTTGAATAAATAGGAGGTGTGAAAAATAAGAGATGGATATTTCTAATTTAGGATGATAGAGTTTCTAACTTAGATGCTAAACCGTTGGATTAGAATCAAGGTTAACTTATGAAACTAGCTTGACGGGATTTTGTGGGTAGTATCCGCTGAAAATCCTTAGGAGATAACACTCCTCCTACTTGGGGCACCTAGAGCTTTAACGGCATGTTGCACACGCTAAGTTCAACTTTGATGCCTACGAAAGTGAACTTAGGACATTTTGAAAATAAATGGTTTTGCTCGGGACGAGCAAAAAATAAGTCTGGGCATTTGTTCACACCAGAATATTACATTTAATACCGCACATTCTTATACTTATTTATATATAGGTAGGTACTTTTGATCTATGTTTGCTATATGATTATAGATTACAGGTTCTCAGTATAGAATAACGCAAATCACGCACAATCTCTACAGTTATGAAAAAGTTCAGAACAACTGCCAAAAACAGATAAAATCCGGGATCCGGTGATCCACGTCCGTCTGGTGTTGTCTACCAGTTCAAGAGACAAGACGAATACAGCGATCATTCGTGTCTCGAACAAGTACAGAGCACGAGGGAAGCGGCACATGAAAAAAGGTGCAATGCGGAGCTCGAGGGAGATCAAAGCCAAAAGTCAAAAAGAGTTGTCATTTTGGACCATTAAAAATCTGAGAATATTTTAGAACCATTTTACAATTTTGAACCTGTCAAATAGAAGAACAAAGCAACACAAAGAAGAACAGAAAAAACGGCGTACAAACTCATCCAAACGACCGCGGAAGCGCGGCTAAACATGGAGATATGCGGTGGAACCGCGGCCATGACATGGTATCTCGCGACCATTTTTCTAGGATGTTTTTGTAATTGTACATGGGCTCAGAATATGGCCCTAGGGTTTCACTCCTTTACCTATATATACTCTACATTTAAGCCATCCATGGATGCTTTTTTCATTTTTTAGGATTAGGGTAGTTTAGTATAGTTTCTTCTTTATCATCTATTCTCCAAGAAATTGTAGTGAGATCTTTTGAGTGGAAATTAATGAAGATGGTTTTTTTTATATCTTATATATTTATTTCCTTGCATTGTGTTTTAAATTCCTAGTATAATTTTTATTATTTTTTGTTAAAGTAGTTGTTGGTTTTCTTGTTCTATTTTCTTCTCTTCTAATCCGTATTTTCAAGCCATGATACTCAATAGAGTCCCTTACTTAAGTGAAAACCCAAGTAGTTAGCTTGTTATCTTTTGTAAACCGTATTTTTCCATTCTTTCTTTTTCTCTTCTTGTTTTATTTTCTTTATCATGTGTGAATAATTTACTTACTTGTTAAGGCTAATGAAGGTTGGTATAAGGGATGGAAAAATCCCTTTTTCTTCTCTTCACCAAACAACTTGAAGTGAACCTAGACCAAATAAACACAACCCTCTTCCTTAGACGCACTATAAGTGACATATAACCGCGACCTAAGTCGAGAATTCCTTTAGGCGCAATACAACGTGACATGTAGTTGTGACCTAATTAGAGACTTAACTGTGTGTGTTTGGCCTAGGGTTGGAAATACGAGTATGGAACGGACGAATAAGAGGCACTAGGAATGGATTTAGCGTTGAAAAGCTTGCTTAAACTCGCAAATCTCATTCGTATGTTCTCCTAATCCCCGCTACTTTCGATTATCCAGACTTCATTTCAAGGATGGAACAAGACAAGCACAAGATTAATTCCTAACTGTACTAACCAACCATAACCCTACCAATTTATCTTTGAACATAAAATACAAACACTTAGGATAGAATTGAACAGGCCCGTACATTTTTACTTGACTCGTCTAAAACAAGAATGAAAATATGAACCATCTCCCCCGTAGATGATGTTCATGCAAAATCCATGTATATACTAACAACATAGGTTTATATCACTAAATCTAGCCCTCGACGCTTAGCGCTATACAGGCGATTCCCCCGTAGATGTTAAATCTACTCATCGATCGAGCTAGATGAATCCAACCACCTCTTTCCCTTTCTTTGTAACGCTCGAAGTCCCCGAAATCGATCCTAATATCACACAACATCAAATGAAATTAGCACTAGCGATAACACACAAATACAACGGCAATAACAACCCGACTCCCACCAGCTACTAAGTGTTCGCTTAGCGGCTGAACGCGTGTAGCGATATCCTATACCAACCCTACGGCTACCAAACATACGAAACACTTAAACGAATATCAGATAAATCCGTATCGCACGAATCCGAAACACTTTAATTCTAGCTAAACAGTCCCAGATTTTTATACACAAAGAATTAGTAAAATTTGCAAGTCCCACGAGCCTACAAATAACCCCAGAGAACCCACGACTCAGACAAAACACCCCAGTCCCCAGTCTGGCCCCAAATTGCGGCCAGAAGCAATTTATTTGCGGCCCATAATTGAGGGGGTGGTCTCAGGTTTTCAGGGTAGCTTCTAGGTCTCTAAACTTGGTCTCTGTGATGGCAAATTCTCAAAAAAAAAACTGGTTTGGTAGCAGATTCCAACGAGACAGAAAAATTAATCAAAATACGATATTTGCACAAAATCTATAACTTATTGTTTAGAACTGAAAGTAATAAGTATACAAACTTCATTAGAGCCTAACTAACAGTTTGAGATCATTACCACTCCAAAACTTGGGAAAAACTCTAACTTTCCAAGCTTCAAGTCATCACAATAGGCTTTAGCATGAATTGTGAAGGTTTTAGTGAGGTTGGATCAAGGTTAGGCTTGGGATTGTGATGCAAATATAGATATCAAGTGGAGAACTTGAAGGATTGTGAAGGAGGAGAGAACAACTGAGTTGAGAACAATAATTGAGAGAGTGAGGTGGGAATGAGAGGTAAGTGTGAGGAAATTGAGTGTATGTGAGTGTGGGAGGTGAGTGTAAGAATTACACTCGCTCTCTCTCTCATAAATGCCATTAATTGCAGCCATCCCTCCTAAGTCTCCCCTTAATCAACTTTTCTCTTCTCTTCTCATTCGTTTTTTCAAAATTATAATTAAACCATTTGTTTCAATAATTAAAATAGATATATATGTTAAAATGTAGCATGTCTTGTTAAAAGAGATGGTTAAGTGTGCCATGGTTATACAAGCATGATTAACACCTCTTTAACCCTAAATCAACATGCACATATGTGTGCAAGTGTAAAAACAATTAAATAAAATATTAAATAAATAAATAAAATATGAAGAAAATAATTATTAGTTAAATTTCATTAAAAACCCGTATTATCACTTAATTAACACAAACCGCATTCTAAAGTGTTACAATCTTCCCCCTTAAAGAAATTCGGTCCCCGAATTTAAAAATCTTACTATGCATACCTTCGAAGAGATGAGGAAATTTCTTCCACATCTCGCTCTCGGCTTCCCATGTGATCTCTTCACCGTTCGGGCCACGCCAAAGAACATTGACAGACGGTAAGACCTTTGACCTCAGTTTCTTCATCTGCCGATCCAGAATGACCACCGGCTGCTCGGTGAAAGAAAGGTCGCACTCCAGCTGGATCGTCTGATGCTGAATCGCATGAGAGGGGTCATGAAAGTACTTGCGAAGCATAGATACATGAAATACGGGGTGAACATCCGGAAAACTGGACGGAAGTGCCAAACGATAGGCAACGACACCAACTCGCTCAAGGATCTCGAAAGGACCCACAAATCTGGGACTAAGTTTCCCCTTCTTCCCAAATATCATCACACCCTTCATCGGAGAAATCTGTAGGAATACATGATCACCCACTGCGAACTCAAGTATGCGACGACGACGGTCGGCATAAGACTTATGCCTGCACTGGGCTGCTCTCATTCTGTCCTGAATCAACTAGATCTTCTCCGTAGTCTCCTAGACTAGTTGTGGTCCCAAAATCTTTCTCTCGTTGAGTTCGGTCCAACAGACTGGCGATCGACACTTCCTGCTATACAAGGCCTCAAAAGGGGCCATCTGAATCGTCTCCTGAAATCTGTTGTTGTATGAGAACTCTATCAAAGGCAAGTGTCGTTCCCAACTGCCACAAAAATCGAGCACGCATGCATGAAGCATATCCTCAAGAGTCTGTATAGTCTGCTCTGACTGACCATCAATCTGCGGATAGAAAGCGGTGCTAAAACTCAACCGAGTACCCAAAGCTTCCTGATGTTTCTGCCAAAGACAGCTGGTAAAATAGGTTCCCCTGTTGGATACGATGCATATAGGAACGCCGTGCAAACGCACAATCTCACCAATGTACAACTGAGCATACTGAGCAAAATCAAAAGTGGTCTTCAGTAGAAGGAAGTGAGCCGCTTTTGTCAACTGGTCAACAATCACCCAAATGGAGTCATACCCTCGACTGAACCTGGGTAGACCCACAACGAAATCCATAGAGATCTGCTCCCATTTCCACTCCGGAACGAGTAAAGGCTGCAACTCTCCTGCCGGTCTCTGATGCTCAGCCTTGACTTGCTGACAAGTTAGGAACCTCGAAACGAAATCCGAAATATCGCTCTTTATCTCTGCCCACCAGTAGACATCTCTCAAGTTACGATACATCTTGGTGGAACCGGGATGAACACTGTAAGCTGACCGATGTGCCTGCTCTAGGATCTCGCATCTCAGCCCCTTGGTATTTGGTACACACAGACGAGTCCTAAAACATAGCACACCCTGGTCATCAATCAAAAACTCCGAATCTCTACGCTGCCGAACATGCTAAAAAATCTCAGACAAACAGGCATCGTTGGGCTGCGTCTTACGGATACAATCAAGTAGAAGTGGACGGACGCGGAAATGAGAAAGTTGTCCCCTAGTCGAGATAAACTAAAACTGCACTCTACTATCGCACAAGATCTGCCAATCTGCAAAAGACTGTCTCTGAACTGCGCTCAACTAGGACAAGCTACCTTCGGGCCTACGACTCAAAGCATCAGCTACTACATTCGCCTTTCCCGGGTGATAAAGGATCTCACAATCATAATCCTTCACGAGATCCATCCAACGGCGCTGCTGAAAGGTTCCTAGGCACTCTAGTAAGGTCTCACAAGGCATCGAACATGCCAATTTAAAAAAAATGGTGCCGAGAAACCCTAGACTACGGATCTTAGACTAGATGTTTAGGCGAAAGGGAAATCTAGTTAACTATTTAACTATAGGTTAGATGCTACAACCTTTGTAGATCCGGATTTCCACCTTCTTAGCTCCACGTGGTCATGCCCTCGCTGTCCATCATGAATCCTCGACTCATTCGTCGGCTTCATCGGGAAAACGGGCGAGCAAGGTCGTCGGCTTCGTGTCAAAGACGATCTACGTCGAGGTTGCACTAGTTCAAGCTCCGACTTCACAAAGTTGTGAAACTTGTGAAGAAAACACCCAAAACAACTTGGCAAGAGGTAGAGGGTGAAGAAATAGGAGGTGGGTTCACTTTAGAATTGGATTTATCTCACTTTAGCTCAAGTTGCCATTGTTGCACCTTAAGCTTTTCTTGAAGAAGAAGATGAAGGTCAAGAAAGAATGATAAGTCTTCTATTTTAAAAATGAAACTAATATGAATACTTATCATATCTTGACCATGGTCAAGTGTAGAGAATAAACTAAGGTTAGAAAGAATGGTTAGGGTTAAGGATGAGATAAGGATGGTGGACTTTGTCAAAACTTCAAGAAACTTCAACAAGAGACAAAGAAAGCCACCATTCTCATCTAAACCTCTTTTAAATAAATAAGCAAATAAATAAATAAAAAGGCAAAACCCTAATCATCTCTTAACCATGGTTTAATTCTTCACACTTAACCTAATGAGCAAGTATCATCAAACATGATACAAAGATGTGCACTAAAGTATATCACATATACAACATGTACATCAAGTGAGAAAATCCATTTAAAGTGAACCAATACTAGTTAATGCAAAGTAATATATCAAATATATAATTATACATTAAATCATTAAATCAACATTTGATTCAATGATCCGTTCATGTCGCACATAACCGACTAGTATTCAATGTATCGATTTATCGAATCAATGATTCGATAACTAGGTCATATCGAATATAACCAATCGAAACATATATCGCGAGAATGAAATGCGGTATCACATACACGCATTATTCTCGGTCCTGCACATATCTCATATGCGCTCCTATTTCGTTTCGCTTGAGCTAGGAAACCTCTGTGTAGGACTCTAAAGACTCGTCAATACGCCGGTAGCAGATGATGATCATATCAAGCACCCACAAGCCGCAAGCGGTCTGCTAAACGTAACGGCCACCCGGGTATTGAGCGATCAGAAGATCGACGAGCTAGCCCGCTCACACTCCTGTGAATCCAACCAGTAACACTTACCGTACAGTCCGGTCTCTTCGTCTGATACGTCGCATATCAAGTCTAGGGGTGGTATACGTCAGACCCCAATACTCGATAAGTCGTGCCGATGTGAGGCTCATAACGGGTCGAGAAACTACTGGTAACACTTACCAGCAAATCTCTGATCAGCCCTGGCCAGGGACTTCCCTGTTACGGCCAATCGAGCACAGCGCAACATCAACCCCCAATACCGGGAGAGACGAAACCCCTCCTATCGCTCATTGCCTCCATGTGACTCGGGACTGTGCCCAAAGACCACCGTTTTGCACGCCCTCATGGACGTGGTAAGGTGGAGATCAAAGCACAGTGGGAATCACACAAGACTCTATGACGATCTCGGGTCTACAGACTAACCTGTACAAGTGTCACCTGAGAACTGCCATCTGACGTGAGGTATAATACCATCTGGGAGTTCTCGGCGAGTCCGTCCAGTGTACTCAGTCTCCACTGAGCACCCGTATACCATCTCTGATGTCAAACACCAATGGATATGGGATCATCCATCGCCCATCACATGGGTCGAGAAGCGTATACGCTAGTCTACACTGGTATATCGATGCCCCGTCTCGATACACCCACGACTAGGGACCTTGAAGGATGTACTTATGGACTACCATGTCCCCACTAGTATGATCTGCATCACAGTCCAGGTAGTCAAGTACATATCATAAGGGCTTTACCAACATGTAACTATAAGACAGTATAAAGAGACTAGTGTACATGTTAAGATAAAGATCAACCAGATAGCATACTATCATGTCGAGCAAGAAAGTCATCTCTATATATGTCCAAGCATCCAATATAATATACATAATCTGTACAATACTGGCCTCTAGGGCATACATACAACTAACAATCTCCCACTTGCACTAGGGCCAGCTGCTGTAGTATCTCATACCGAGCATCTCGAAGAGTCTCTCAAACTGTATCTGGGGAATGGCCTTCGTGAGTGGATCCGCCGTGTTGTTCTTCGTGTCAACCCTCCTGACCTCGATCTCCCGGCGATCAACTATCTCCCGGATCAGGTGATACCGCCTCAGAATATGCCTGGATCGCTGATAGGACCTGGGTTCCTTGGCCAAAGCCACCGCTCCATTGTTATCGCAATACAAAGGTATTGGACGCTCAATGGATGGAACCACTCCAAGTTCAGTAATGAACTTCTTGACCCAGACAGCCTCTTTGGCAGCATCGTTGGCAGCGATGTATTCAGCCTCCATCGTCGAGTCTGCTACGGTTTCCTGCTTGGAACTCTTCCAGCTAACCGCCCCTCCGTAAAAGGTAAAGACAAAGCCCGACTGCGACTTAGAGTCGTCCTTATCACTCTGGAAGCTCGAATCGGTAAAGGACTCCACTTGGAGCTCTCCGTTACCATACACCAAGAACATATCTCTAGTCCTTCGCAAGTACTTGAGAATGCTCTTCACAGCTGTCCAGTGACTCTCTCCAGGATCAGCTTGATACCTGCTCACTACACTTAGTGAGTATGCAACATCGGGTCTGGTACATAGCATCGCATACATGATAGAGCCTACTGCCGAAGCATAGGGTATCCCTTGCATGCGAGCTTTCTCCAAATCAGTCTTGGGAGACATCTCTTTGGAGAGAGTGACTCCAGAGATCGTGGGCAAGTTCCCACGCTTGGACTCTTCCATACTAAACCTCTTTAGTATGGTGTCAATGTACCTGGATTGGGACAATCCCAAAATCCGTTTGGATCTATCTCTATAGATCCTAATTCCCAATATGCAGGAGGCATCACTAAGATCTTTCATTGAGAATCTTTGTGATAAGAAGAGCTTGACCGCTTGCAGCATAGGAATATCATTTCCTATCAAGAGTATGTCGTCCACGTACAATACGAGGAAGACAACCTTACTCTCTGCCACCTTCTTGTAGATACAAGGTTCATCTGGATTTTTGACGAAATCAAACTCTTTGATAACGACGTCAAAGCAGATGTTCCAACTCCGCGATGCTTGCTTTAATCCATAAATGGATTTAAGCAGCTTGCACACCTTCCCGCTGCTCCCACTGTCTACGAAGCCCTCTGGCTGAGTCATGTACACGCACTCTTCTAAATCACCATTTAGAAAGGCGGTCTTAACATCCATTTGCCAGATTTCGTAGTCATGATATGCAGCGATGGCAAGCATGATCCGGATGGATTTAAGCATAGTCACTGGAGAAAAGGTTTCGTCATAGTCCACACCTGGTCTTTGACGAAAACCCTTTGCTACAAGTCTAGCTTTGAAAGTCTCCACTTTCCCATCTACACCAAGTTTCTTCTTGAAGATCCATTTGCTCCCAATGGGTTTTACCCCTTCAGGAGCAACTTCCAAAGTCCATACTTTGTTGGTGCACATGGATTCCATCTCGGACCGCATAGCATCCAGCCATTTCACTGAGTCCCTACTCGTGATGGCCTGCTCGAAGCTAGTTGGGTCATCATCCTCCATGATGCAATCCTCGCTCCCACCATCCATGAGAAAACCGTAGTATCTCTCAGGCTGGCGAGGAACCCTACTAGATCGGCGGAGTGGCTGAGGTTCATTGGGAGCTACTGAATCCTCTGGTTCCACTAAATCTTCTGTTGTGTTTTGTTCAGCTGAAACCTCTTCCAGTTCTACCTCAGAGCCACTAATCTCTTTTGCAAGAAATTCCTTTTCTAAAAAGGTGGCATGTTGAGCAACAAATACTCTTTGTTCCTCACTGTGGTAGAAGATATACCCTCGCGAATGTTTGGGATATCCAACAAACTTACACAAAACAGATCTTGCCTCGAGTTTGTCCGGTTTTTGTCTTTTGACATAGGCCGGGCAACCCCATATCTTTATAAAATTAAGATATGGTCTCTTCCCTTCCCATATCTCATATGGTGTGGTACGCATAGATTTGGTGGGAACCCTGTTCAGTAGGTATGCTGCTGTTTCCAGTGCATATCCCCAGAAGGAAACAGGTAACTCAGCTACACTCATCATAGAGCGCACCATATCTAATAGGGTGCGGTTTCTCCGCTCCGATACACCGTTGTGCTGTGGTGTATATGGAGGAGTTAGCTGAGAGAGAATCCCATTCTCTTTTAGGAAGTCCAGGAATTCATTGCTCAAGTATTCACCTCCTCGATCTGATCGAAGGATTTTAATACTTTTTCCGGTTTGGTTCTCGACTTCTTGTTTATATTCTCTAAATTTCTCAAAAGCTTCTGATTTGTGTTTCATCAGGAACACATACCCGAACCTAGAGAGATCGTCAGTGAATGTAATGAAGTATGAAGAACCATCCCTGGCATGTGTAGACATGGGACCGCATACATCACTATGTATCAGTCCCAAGAGTTCGGTAACTCTTTCTCCGTGTCCCGTAAACGGAGTTTTGGTCATCTTGCCTTTGAGACATGACTGGCAAGTGTCATAAGATGAAAATTCAAACGGATTTAAATATCCATCTTTATGCAACTTAGCTAGTCGTGTCGCATTGATGTGACCCAGTCTACAATGCCACAAGAAGGATTCGTTGAGTTCAGAACTCTTCCTCTTGTGTGTGTTTGTTATGCTAAGAACTGTTGATTGATTTAGAACATAAATGCCATTGCATAACGTGCCTGATCCAACCAACTTTTGGTTATGGAAAATGTTCATAAGATTGTCCTGTAATACAAAATTATATCCTTCTTTACTTAGCAAAGAAACCGATATAATGTTGCATATCAGGTTCGGCATGTAATAGCATTCGTTCAGAACCAATGTATTACCAGTTGGTAATACAAGGTGATATTCCCCGACAGTCTTAGCTGCAACAATTGCACCATTTCCAACTCTAATGTCTTTATCACCTTCTCCAAGTTCTCTACCTTTCCTAAGCCCATGTAACTGATTACATATATGGGATCCTGACCCGGTATCCAATACCCAGGACGTAGAGCAAATGGAGAAACAGTTCTCAGTAACGAACACACCCGAAGAAAATGCATCATCATGTACTTTCTTCATTCGAGTGGCATGGGAATCCTGGTATTCCCATAAATCCTGTTCAGTCCTATAACTCTTATAGGAAAGAACGGAACCAACGTTCCCCAGCACAGTATAACATGCGGGTTCGGTCAATACATCCATATTATTATCTTTATTAAGGTATGAAATGGTCGCTACCTGGAGAGAGAGAGAAGAAAACACTTTAGCGTATGCTCGTGCAAGATCAGATTGGTTATTATCTTATCTAATCAGGATGGCTCCCGCTGCTTTTTATCAAATCTTCCTTCAAACCCTAAAAGGAAAGACTAGCCGGGATTAATTACACACTACAAGTTCGCCAATCTTTCAGCCAGGCCAGTGTCGGTACTTTGAGGGAGGTCCCCCGTGCTTTCGCACGAACCTAATTACTGTAAACCTCGTTTTCCCAGAGGCGTAACCCCGTTGACACCTTTCTAGACACCTACTTGATCGGCTAATTGTAATGTGTAAAACTCTCCCAGGAGTAACTCTTACTCGCAGTGGGTATCGGGATCCAACTATCTCATAGAAGGTATGCAATCTCATTGCAAATTTCAACACTTGAAATTCCCGATAATCTTTTGCCCCAAGCATCCTATGACCTTGACGGAGGTCAACAAACCACAGGGTGCAAGTCAAGTTCAACCCGTCATTTCTTGATTGAATCAAACCCACCCGCACGACCCTTGACGATGGTCAACAAGGTCGTACGACTACCCTAATCCAATCTGCATCATATGCATAAACAGACAAATACTAGTTAGCTACCGCACACTACGCCTTGACGGAGGTCAACAAACGTAGCACGAATACTAAGTAGGATTTATCTGAAATGACGGAGGGCTACGCCAGGTTTTTCTAAAAACCATGAGCGTAATGAACTTGATATCGTTGTAGAATCAAATAAGTTTTAAAATGGAGTGATTTTGAGGCTTTTTCAGTTTTGCTAAAGGGGTCACTCCCGGTGAAGGGATCGTCGGCCCTTTCCTCGTCGAATGAGGTGCGGGATACATCATATATATCACTGTGCAAAGAAAAAACCCAAAAGCAGTCATAAGCAAACCGAGTGTGTAGCATATGCCAGTTATTGCTAAAGGAGTCACTCCCAGTGAAGGGATCTCGGTCCTTTCCTCATCGAATAAGGTGCAGGGTATATCATATATACCGCTGTGCAAAGCAAGAACTGTAGCTACCTGTTTTATTTTAAAATTTGATTCCACAACATCTTAGGTTTCTTATCTTTCATTAATCACATTAATGAAGTCCCATCATTTAAATACCTAAACATCACAGATAAATATGACGTACACTTATGCCATCCGCATTCGCCTCGATGTCCCCTCGTGCACCGTTAGGTTAGGTAACTAACGACAGAGCAGGACAGGGCTAGCGCGGGTGTAAAACATAAGTAACGTCTATATAATATATCATATATACTATATCCATCACAGAATCACATCACAGATATCGCAGCAGAATAAACATATGAAATATTGGATATACTAGGACGTCCGTGTTTTCAATACAAGCCAGTATAAAACACGGATTCCACGGTCGTGATGAATAGCCAATCCCACACCCCTAGACCCCTACGAGAGCGGCAAGCAACCCTGCCAATTCTAGGGTTAGGAGACCCGGACTCGACTCCTCGAGTTGGTCTCCCACTGGACCCCAGAACCCGGTTACTTGTGCTCCCCTCCTTGGGTCTATCCTAATGCGGAAAAGTGAATAATATACAAAAGGTGACATCTTCTGCTATCTGGAAGTGCCCCAAATAAAAAAATATTACATACAAGTTTTTACATGAATGAAAATGAAAAACACTCATCTCACATAAAAAACCCCCGGCTATTCGAATACGACGATCCAATATAACATATCCAGCAACACATAACATCACATGTCATCAACGTAAGTAAGTATGCATACCTCAATTGTCGTTGACGTATAGCAACGAAACCGGCGATATGAACATACTACACTTACGGTCACAGAAAAGAAAGTGTAAAACTACAACAATTGGAATCCGCAACTTCTTTAGACATCACATGCCTAATCAAATGAAATACTTAGACATCACATGCCTAACAGATATAAATCCCGCATTTTAGTCTCATTATCGAAAACTCTTTTCAATATTATGTGGGACTAAACTGCTAGATTTATAACATTCATTCAGTTATCTCATAACTGTTTGTGAATTCCAATTATTGTATCACATTCCAGATAAACAGAAAATGTTAAACTTTCCGATCGAACAGTCGAATACCCAAGTTTTCCCGATACAGCTCAACACATGAAATAAGTCTAACAACATTCAGTTCGTGCCTCAGTACCGACGGTCCAGCCGTAGAAGGGTCAAACCAACGCCTCACATGTGGCACGCCGTACTGCCCCAAACCCGAAGGTTCAAAGGGCAGTTCAAGACGGTCACATAATCGAGTTAAGGTTTGTTGTCTTCTAGAGGGTCCATCGCGTTACTTGCACTACTTAGAACGTCGTTAAACTACGGAAAAATCCAACACTTGGAAATTTCCCGACAGGGGAAAAATTGGGTATTTATATCCAGTCGAACTTTTTAACATATTCTAAAAATTATCCGGAAAAACACAAAGACGAAATTTGATACCCCGATCGAAACACCGAATCCCCAAAGCAACCCCAGAAAATTCAACTCTTGAATAATTATTAAAAACACCCAGGAAAATCACCACTGGAAATTAAGGATTACTGTGTAAAATCCTTTAAATGATTAGGCCGTACGACCGCGGATCCGCCGCATGAGCCATGCTCATGCCGCGGATCCGCGCTTGAATAGTGGAATTACACTCACGAATTTCACAGTAAACCTTATAATTTCCTGCTTATTTTTCTGCATATTTTTAATATTGAAAAATCCCACTTTTTGGAAAAAGTCCAGAGAGCAAGATAAGTTTAGGGTTTCGGGTTCGTTCGGGCTTCAAATCGCGTCTAGACTTCGCCTAAGGCTCTAGCTAGGCTCTGATACCAGTGAAAGGTTCCTAGGCACTCTAGTAAGGTCTCACAAGGCATCGAACATGCCAATTTAAAAAAATGGTGCCGAGAAACCCTAGACTACGGATCTTAGACTAGATGTTTAGGCGAAACGGAAATCTAGTTAACTATTTAACTATAGGTTAGATGCTACAACCTTTGTAGATCCGGATTTCCACCTTCTTAGCTCCACGTGGTCATGCCCTCGCTGTCCATCATGAATCCTCGACTCATTCGTCGGCTTCATCAGGAAAACGGGCGAGCAAGGTCGTCGGCTTCGTGTCAAAGACGATATACGTCGAGGTTGCACTAGTTCAAGCTCCGACTTCACAAAGTTGTGAAACTTGTGAAGAAAACACCCAAAACAACTTGGCAAGAGGTAGAGGGTGAAGAAATAGGAGGTGGGTTCACTTTAGAATTGGATTTATCTCACTTTAGCTCAAGTTGCCATTGTTGCACCTTAAGCTTTTCTTGAAGAAGAAGATGAAGGTCAAGAAAGAATGATAAGTCTTCTATTTTAAAAATGAAACTAATATGAATACTTATCATATCTTGACCATGGTCAAGTGTAGAGAATAAACTAAGGTTAGAAAGAATGGTTAGGGTTAAGGATGAGATAAGGATGGTGGACTTTGTCAAAACTTCAAGAAACTTCAACAAGAGACAAAGAAAGCCACCATTCTCATCTAAACCTCTTTTAAATAAATAAGCAAATAAATAAATAAAAAGGCAAAACCCTAATCATCTCTTAACCATGGTTTAATTCTTCACACTTAACCTAATGAGCAAGTATCATCAAACATGATACAAAGATGTGCACTAAAGTATATCACATATACAACATGTACATCAAGTGAGAAAATCCATTTAAAGTGAACCAATACTAGTTAATGCAAAGTAATATATCAAATATATAATTATACATTAAATCATTAAATCAACATTTGATTCAATGATCCGGTCATGTCGCACATAACCGACTAGTATTCAATGTATCGATTTATCGAATCAATGATTCGATAACTAGGTCATATCGAATATAACCAATCGAAACATATATCGCGAGAATGAAATGCGGTATCACATACACGCATTATTCTCGGTCCTGCACATATCTCATATGCGCTCCTATTTCGTTTCGCTTGAGCTAGGAAACCTCTGAGTAGGACTCTAAAGACTCGTCAATACGCCGGTAGCAGATGATGATCATATCAAGCACCCACAAGCCGCAAGCGGTCTGCTAAACGTAACGGCCACCCGGGTATTGAGCGATCAGAAGATCGACGAGCTAGCCCGCTCACACTCCTGTGAATCCAACCAGTAACACTTACCGTACAGTCCGGTCTCTTCGTCTGATACGTCGCATATCAAGTCTAGGGGTGGTATACGTCAGACCCCAATACTCGATAAGTCGTGCCGATGTGAGGCTCATAACGGGTCGAGAAACTACTGGTAACACTTACCAGCAAATCTCTGATCATCCCTGGCCAGGGACTTCCCTGTTACGGCCAATCGAGCACAGCGCAACATCAACCCCCAATACCGGGAGAGACGAAACCCCTCCTATCGCTCATTGCCTCCATATGACTCGGGACTGTGCCCAAAGACCACCGTTTTGCACGCCCTCATGGACGTGGTAAGGTGGAGATCAAAGCACAGTGGGAATCACACAAGACTCTATGACGATCTCGGGTCTACAGACTAACCTGTACAAGTGTCACCTGAGAACTGCCATCTGACGTGAGGTATAATACCATCTGGGAGTTCTCGGCGAGTCCGTCCAGTGTACTCAGTCTCCACTGAGCACCCGTATACCATCTCTGATGTCAAACACCAATGGATATGGGATCATCCATCGCCCATCACATGGGTCGAGAAGCGTATACGCTAGTCTACACTGGTATATCGATGCCCCGTCTCGATACACCCACGACTAGGGACCTTGAAGGATGTACTTATGGACTACCATGTCCCCACTAGTATGATCTGCATCACAGTCCAGGTAGTCAAGTACATATCATAAGGGCTTTACCAACATGTAACTATAAGACAGTATAAAGAGACTAGTGTACATGTTAAGATAAAGATCAACCAGATAGCATACTATCATGTCGAGCAAGAAAGTCATCTCTATATATGTCCAAGCATCCAATATAATATACATAATCTGTACAATACTGGCCTCTAGAGCATACATACAACTAACAGCTGCCTCAGATTCAGATCCCGCTGCTGGATGATGTACTTCAACCTCTTGTGGTCCATGAAGATCTGACATGACTCTCCGTATAAATAGTGTCTCCAAATATTAAGCGCAAAGACCACAGCGCCATCTCAAAATCATGAGTGGGATAATTCTGCTCGTGCTTCTTCAGCTGCCGAGAAGCGTAAGCGTTAACTCTATCATGCTGCATCAATACACAATCGAGCCCCACTCGAGAAGGATCACAGTAAACGACATAGCCACCCGATCCAGAAGGCAAAGATAAAACTGGTGCAGTCGTCAACCGAGTATTCAACTGCTGAAAACTCTGTTCACATGCGTCAGTCCAAAGAAAAGGAACCCTTTCCGGGCCAGTCCGGTCAGCGGTGCAGCGATACTCGAGAGATCCTGCACGAAACGGCGGTAATAATCAGCTAAGCCCAGAAAGCTGTGGACCTCAGTCACCGATACAGGTCTGGGCCAAAGCTGTACAGCCTCGATCTTCTTCGGGTCTACTCGAATACCGTCTCCCATAACCACATGACCCAAGAAGTTGACATTATCAAGCCAGAATGCACACTTCGAGAATTTTGTGAACAGCCGGTGCTCTCTTAATGTCTGCAAGGAAATCCTCAGGTGCTGCTCATGCTCCTCTCGACTTCTGGAATAGACCAGAATGTCATCAATAAACACAATAATGAACTGGTCGAAGAACGGCCTGAAAATCGGGTTCATCAAATCCATGAACGCTGCTGGGGCATTGGTGAGTCCGAACGACATCACCAAAAACTCATAATGCCCGTAGCGCATACGAAAAGCAGTCTTCGGAATGTCATCATTCTGAACCCGCAACTGATGATAACCCGACCTCAAATCAATCTTGGAAAAATGTCCCGCATCCTGGAGCTGATCAAACAAATCGTCAATGTGAGGTAATGGATACCTATTCCGCACCGTAACTCAGTTCAATTGACGATAATCAATGCACAACCTCAAACTGCCGTCCTTCTTCTTGACGAACAGAACATGAGCTCCCCAAGGCGAAACATTCAGATGCACAAGTCCCCTATGAAGCAACCCTTGCAACTGATCCTTAAGCTCTTTCAGCTCTGTTGGGGCCATCCGATAAGGCGGTATAGAAATAAGCCCCGTGTCGGAGATCAAATCAATGCAAAACTCAATATCGCGCTCTGGCGGCAATTCCGGTAACTCATCGGGAAATATACCGGGAAACTCTCTCACAATAGGAACCCGGTCCAACGAATCTACTGTGGCACCGGTATCACGAATAAAAGCTAAAAATCCCCGGCATCCTCTCCTCAAGAGCCAACTAGCGCAAATGGCGGAAATCAAACTATGAGGGGCGGCACTATGGTCCCCCTGCACAACAAGAACTGACTCGCCCGGAAAACAAAACATGACTGCCTTCTCACGGCAGTCCACAGACACATAGAAAGTAGCTAGCCAGTCCATGCCAAGGAGAACGTCAAAGTCCAACATATCAAGAATGATCAAGTCGACGGACAAAACTCTATCTCCAATACGAACGACACACGACCGAAACACATGTCGCGCAACAAAAGACTCTCTAATAGGAGTAGTCACGACAAGTGGCTGATCTAGCAAGGACTACTCTCGGCCCAACCTCGGCACGAAGTGTATGGAAACATACGAGTGACTAGACCCCGGATCAAATAAAACATGCGCATCAAAAGAACATACAGAAAGAATACCTGACACGACTGCATTCGACGCCTGTGCGTCCTGATGAATTAAAGCAAATACCAGAGCCTTCCCTCTACCGGCAACTGGCTGGCCTCCAGCTCTTCCACCCCGTCCTCTCTGAACAAACCCACCGCGACCACGACCTCTCTGAGCATAAGTCTGGCGCGGAGCAACAACAGGTGTAAGAGGCAATGCTCTCTGAGGTAGAGATGGTAGTAAGGTAACCTGTGGAACCGCTGCCTCGCCCTGGCGTACCTCAGTACAATCTCTGATGTGATGATACTGACACCCACACTGGAAACATCCAGACGACGGCTGTTGACCCTGTGGGTAAGAGCTATATAACCGGCCTCCTCTCGAGCCTCCGCTACCCCCACGGCCTGAAAAGAATCTGTCGGTGTCCATATATCGGTCTTCGGGCTGATACATTAGTACGGATCCTCTTCAGTCCCAGAATGACCAAAGTCTCGGAAAGACGCTCCTCAACCAGTAAGGTTGTGTCCACCGCGGCTGCATAAGTGTCCAAATGCTGGGCGCCGATAGAAAGGAACAACTGGGTAATTAGGCCTCGTACAAATATCTTGACATGCCTCTCCTCAGTATCTACTAAATATGGAGCATACATGGATAGCTGGGTAAACTGAACATCATACTCCGCCACTGTCATAACCGGAGTCTGGCGCAATGACTCAAATCCGCGAGCTCGAGCATCTCTAACGCTCTGAGGGAGGAATCGGGCAAGAAACACCATCGTAAACTCAACCCAGGTTATAGGAGGAAGACCTGCGGCTCGACCTCTCTCTAAAGACTCGCACCAAGTTTGGGCAAGACCCTCCAGACGAAAACTAGCGAACTCCACCCATTTCATGTCGGAGCATCTCAACGAATGACAGATCCTAGCCATCCGATCAATGAACGACTATGGATCCTCAGATGCGTCGGTGCCTGTGAAAACTGGAGGCTTCAGCCTCATGAGCTCAGATAAGGATACGGTGATAACCTCCGTAGCTATAGGTACGACTGTCGGAACAGTAGGCACCATCACGGTCCCCATAACAGGTAGGACAACCTCCGATCTCTGCGCTCGACTGGCCTCAACCAATGACCCCATCATCTGGCGCAAATCCTGCATACCGGCCTCTAGCCTAGTAATACGATCCGGAAAAGGTGGATCACTATCCGGAGAAAGTGGATCAAACTGCTCCTATAAAATAGGCATACCGCCCCGGTCAGTCCTCATCTCGGACGAGCCTGCCCTGACCTCGGCTCTCACGGTAGCTCTCTACGCTCTCATAGTCTTCGGCGGCATAGTAGCAAGAATAAGGAAACAGGATTCGATAAGAATATAGAAATCGAATCATAAAGATATATATAATCAAGGAAGGAATTCAATCAACATGTCCTAAGGTCACTTAGGTGGAGTACGTGTCATAAGTATACAGCGGAACATACACACGCTATGTCACTCTGCTTAAGATACCTACTCCATCATACCAAGGTCATCCTACACTCCGAAAGGTAAAACCTAACGCTCCGATACCAACTTTGTCATGACCCAATTTAGGAACGTGACCGGCACTTAAATCACCCAACGTCTAAAGGTGTAATGTAATTCAAGTAACCCGACAACCCAGAAATCTAAACCATAAAAAGATAGAAAGATAAAACATTTAAAACAATTGCTGAAACATTTGAAAATCTTAAGTTATAAAATCATAACTTAATTTATTTTCTTAAAAATTTCAGCAACATCTCCTTTGTAAAAACTAACCCCAAACGGGTACAAGCATAACATAAATATAAAGCATCCTAAATGGGAGCAACTCACGCTAAAAGGCGGAATACAACCACAACAAGTTGATATTAACATATATATGACGTCGTAGCGAAGGAATAAGCAATAAAGAAGTGAAACCACATCACAACATAAATAAAATAGCTGGCTCAAACGAGCTCGATACCCAAAGTCACAAATAATACAATACTGATCCTCACAAACTCGTCTCTAAGTCAATATATATGAAAGTGGTGGATGAGAGTACTAGATATAATAAGCTATACAATGAGATCATACAGATAACCGCAAAACCACCCACCTATCCAAAATCATGACCAATAGCAGCGGTATCCGCAAAAGTAGATGAAATGAGAAGCCCTGTCGCGACTATAGTGAGGGTCAAGCCTGCAAAATACTGTGGCACAACGGGGGTGAATTTCCAACTCATGAATAGTGAATAATATCATACAGATAATCGCAAGTATGCATGAAAATTGATATTCTGAAATATGCAATCTGACGACAAGAATAAAACAATACGGATATACAGTAAAGTCATGATCAAGGTACACCACCAGGGTACAACAACTACCTGTCTAAATACATATCTAATAGATCCTGAGTATAGGATAACACATAAAACCTCATGTGTGAATCATCATCATGGAAAACCGATGTCCATCAACGACACCCTAAATCCCAATATCTCAGGCGCCGTCACACTGATCGGCCCTCATATCCATCACATCATGAAACCTGAGTGTCCAACATCGACACTCGAAACATCATGAAACCCGTGTCCAACATCGACACGTAAATACTCATATCTCAGACGCCGCATACTCAGATCGGCCCTCATATATATATATATATATATATATATATATATATATATATATATATATATCATACCTCCAAAACGGTATCCTCCGGACATCCGTCGAGTTCTATACAATCACCGGTAGGTAGTGTTCCCTCTGCCAGGCTCATCGTCTATGTCACGCCCCGCTTTCCAGAGTGCGCTAAGATCGGCATGTGACAGAGCCAACCATGCTACCTGTGGCTAGGAAACATTCCTCCACAGTCACATTACGGCTGTCTATAAGATATCAAGAACAGTAAAATAAAATAAACTATCTAGTACATGTCCATTTGCCCGAATAAACGAGTCAAGAAATAATATGCGGAAGTAATAAATCCAAGTAACAATAACAATCTGGAAAGTACGTCCCAAATACGGGCTCACATCAGGAAATGGAAATGCGGAAATAAAACTAAACTAAACTAGATACTAACTGGATCCTCACTGCTCGGTGTCGGCCGAAGTACTCTTGGTCGGCCTGCAACAAAAATAGAGGATCTGGGCCATGCAAAACCCAGACGTCAGTGTGTCATAATATCAAACAATAATACATGAACAGGATACATGAGATATGCATGCATGAGTATAAACGATAACATGAATATAACCAGTAAACATGGATAGAGAACAGTGAAGTGTATATGTGCAGGTGAAGTGCAGTGGGTAATCTAAACTATACTACTGGGTTATCTATTCTAAAGTCTTCGAAATCAATTAATGTAATCCTCATCGTAACCCATCGTTCTATGCCCCGTTCATTCTCCACGGGACCACGGTAACAGGATTATTCCGTAACGCCCGGAAAAACGGCAAACAATATATTCCGTAACGCCCGGAAAAACGACAAACATTATAATAGCCCTTTGAGTTACGTTCGGTTACATTCTTGATTTCCCCTTACCCTCAAGTTTATGTGTTCAAGTCAGGTATTGCCAATCAATATCTAATGCCAACACAGGATCAAGCAGGTACAAGTTTTATCTATGCAAACAACAGTAACGTCCATCAGGACAACATGTCAGGATTGTCGGCATTAGAAACAGGATCATGTAACATGTCAAGTAGTGGTATATCAGGTCATGCCAGGTAGTGCACATGTATCAAGTGGGTGCCCAACAGTAAAATGTAGCAAGTATCGAATCACGGTAAAGGTACGGATGTACGGTGAAAGTATGGATGCATAAATATCTATCAGGGGTTACATCATAACTATGTAAGATGCACATTATCAAGCATGGGGTACTAATATAACAGTAATATGAATTAATATGACATGGCATGCAACTAGATACATAGAATTAATGGTATGGGTATACAATAAAACATGGATGCACAACTATCTATCAGGGGTTACAACTACAGCTCCATGACTGTGTAGGATGCACACTATCAAGCATGGGGTGTTAATACAACAATAATATGAGTTAATGTGATATGTGGATGCAGCTACATATCTAATAAACGATATGGATGCATACGGGTATCCAAAAACAGTAAAACATTAATATGGATGTAAGATGCAATCAACATGTGATATTTTTATTCATATGGATGCAAAACAAGATACATAGCATGTAGCAAGATAAACTTGCCTGATCGGATCTCACGACGGATGCGTACGGTATGTCCGACGTCAGGTAAACGTCGCAATAACCACATGCGCACACGGAACAGGACCAGGCAAGGTAAGAAGGTAACCACGCCTAGCTGGGGACGTCCACTGGATTACTCGGATCGTCGGCAGCGGCACAGCTCTGGTGGTGATCACCGGAAAAAAAACAAGATCAAGAAAGAAAGAAGAAGAAGAAGGAGGAGAAGAAGAGAGGAAGTGGGTTCTGGGTTGGGGCTCTGGGGTCAGGGGTCGACAAGAACAGAGGGGTGATGACGACGAAGTCGCAGGTTCTTCGACGGTGAGGTTTCACGACAAAGCAAGGGGTTGCGAATTCTAGGGTTTCTTGGTCGTCGGGGATCTAGGTGTGCAGGGAAGAGGTGATGTTGAGAGGTGGTGGTGATGAGGGCATGAGGTCGGCGGGGTCGGAGCTCCGGTGAGGGTTCAGACGAGGTCGTAGGTATGGGGTTCGGCTTGGTGCAGGGTTCTTGGATTTGGAGGGGAAGGAGAGGAGAGAGGAAGGAGGTCGAGGAGGAGATGAGGTCGAGGAAAGGATGAGAGGAGCGAGGTCGACGAAGACGAGGCGGCTAGGGTTCTCGTGGAGGCGGCAAGTTTCGTTTAAAAAGAAGAAGAAGAAAGAGAAGTGAAGGAGGGAGGTGATTGTAGTGGAGAAAGGGAGGTGACGGGATCCTCGCGAGGAACAATATTCGCGAGAGGAGAGAGAGGGGGGGAGAGAAAGAGTGATTTATGTTAGGATAGAATAATTAAATATATATTTAGTTTTTTTAAAAATATATAACTTATATAAAAACCGTTTAATATATAAAAGAATTTTATATTATATATTTTGAGATTTTGGCTAAAACAAAAGTAGTCCAAAACACGGCTGGGTTGGGTCTAAAATTACGGTTTGAAAATACGGTTAATATACGTTTGAACCAAAACCAAAACAGAATATCCGGGTAACGAAAAAGCATACCCCCAAAAACGGATACACGTAGCGTGCACGTAGCTATCCAAACGAGTCTGTTTCACTAAACGGGACGAGAACAAAATGCGCGGATGCTACCACAGGATCAGGGGTATGATGCAAGCCATGCTAGATATATTTTTTTAAAAAATATTTTATTTGACTTTAAATGTTATATTAAAAAAATGCAGATGCCAGATATAATGCCAGTATGCAGTATAAATAATACTAAAAGTGCACGGATCCTCGTAACTAGTCGAGATAAATCATAAACAGAAATCAAGACGGGTTTCCAGCAAGCGGGTCGGGTCGGATGCAAATACAGATGCCAATTATACTATTCACACCCAAACAACAATAAATCAAGAAATAACCATAAATAAAGAAATACCCAAAATAGAACTGGTATAAATGAACTAGGGTGTTACAGTCTACACCACAAAAATCATTTCTTGCCCCAGGGTACCATACCGGGTCCACCATGTACCCGCATACGGCATCCGCCAACTCCTCGAATCGGGTCTCGAAAACAAGCTCAGAACCGAGAAGATTCATGGTGGACGTCTCGAAATATCATATCAAAAGAAACCGCATTTTTCTTATAAGAAATATATTATATTTTCCTCTTTTTCTTAAATATTATCGTCGTTCTCAAATCCAGAAATTGCATGAAATTGGTACATCAATGCATATGTCCATGAAATACGAGATACGAAAATACGGGACAGTAATGTGAGCATATCAAGAGAAAACCGCTCTTTTAAGTATATCAAGTTTTCGAAGGTATCTTGCGGTTTCGCAAATCCCCGAAGTCGACATGCAACACCATATAAGAGTAAATATGTGGCTAGCAATGTATGTATGTAAGTATGACGCAATTCACATGCGCAATAGGACGAGAATTAATATCTAACTGTAAATGATAAAGAAAGCGATGCAATATACATTATCCATGATAATTTCTATAGTGTGCGTATCATGGCAATTACTAATGGTGTGTGTGTGTGGCATACAATTCAGTACTCGTGCAATATGAACCGTTAGTGATGGTGTAGTGTCTAATCAATACAGTGTCAATGTACAACAAGTAATCGGATGGGCAAGATGATGTTCATGCAAAATCAATGTATATACTAACTGTTAGTTATATGTATGCCCTAGAGGCCATTACTGTACATTGGATGTATATTGTAGTGGATGATGGGACATATATAGGTAGGACTTTCTTGCTCGACATGATAGTACGCTATCTGGTTGCTCTTTATCTTAACATGTATACTTTCTGTCTCTCTATTATATGTTGATAAAGCCCTTAGGATGTGTACTCGACTTCCAGGACTATGATGCAGATCATAGTAGTGGGGCCTGGGTAGTCCATGAGTACATCCTTCAATGTTCCTAGTCGTGGGAATATCGAGACGGGGCATCGATATTCCAGAGTAGACTAGCGTATATCTTCTCGACCCATATGATGGGCGATGGATGATCCCATATCCATTGGTGTTTGATATCAGAGATGGTATGCGGGTGCTCAGTGGAGACTGGGTACACTGAACGGACTCGCCGAGAACTCCCAGATGGTATTATACCTCACGTCAGATGGCAGTTCTCTGGTGACACTGGTACAGCTTAGTCTGTTGACCCGAGATCGTCATAGAGTCTTGTGTGTCTCCCACTGTGCTTTGATTTCCACCCTACCACGGCTCTACTGAGTCGTGCAAACAGGTGGTTTTTGGGTGCAGTCCCGATTCACATAGAAGAAATGAGCGATAGGAGGGGATTCGTCTCTCCAGGTATTGGGGGTTGATGTTGCGCTATGCTCGACTGGCCATGACAGGAAATCCCTGGCCAGGGTTGCAGTGATCTACTGATAAGTATTATCGGTAGTTTCATACATGTTATGGACCTCACGTCGGCATGACTTATCGAGCTATTGGGGTCTGACGTTTACCGCCCCTAGGAAAGATATGCGACATATCAGACGAACAGACCGGACTGTACGGTAAGTGTTACTGGTTGGATTCACAGGAGTGTGAGCGGGCTTGCTCGTCGATCTTCTGATCGCTCAATACCCGGGTGGCCGTTACGTTTAGCAGACCGCTTGCGGCTTGTGGGTGTTTGATATGATCATCACCTGCTGCCGGCATATTGATGAGTCTTTAGAGTCCTACACAGAGCTTTCCTGGCTCAAGCGAAACGAAATAGGAGCGCATATGAGATATGTGCGGGACCGAGAATAATGCGTGTATGTGATACCGTATTCCATTCTCGCGATGGATGTATCGATTGGTTGTATGCGATATAACCTAGTTATCGAATCAAGGATTGATTCGATAAGTCGATACATTGGATATTAGTCGGTTATATGCGATATGACCGGATCGTTAAATCAAGTATTGATTTAATGATTTAATGCATAATTATATATTTGATATATTACTTTGCATTAACTAGTATAGGTTCACTTTAAATGGATTTTCTCACTCGAAATACACAAGTTGTATATGTGATATACTTTTGTGCACATGATTGTATCATGTTTGATGATACATGCTATCTTGGTTAAGTGTATGATTAAACCATGGTTGTGTAATGGTTAGGGTTTTGATTTTATTTATTTGTTTATTTATTTAATCATTTTTGGCAAAATAAAATGGTGGGTTTATTTGTTCTTTTCTAAAAGCTTCTTGAAGCTTCAAAGCATCTTTGAAAAGTCTTCCATTTTGTTTTTACCACTAAACCTAACCATTCACCTAACCCTAGTTTATTCTCTACACTTTACCATGGTTACATTATGATAACCATCACTTGATTATTCAATTAGAATTAATTCATTTTCCATTTTTTTTCTTCTTCTTCTTCTTGATGAAGAAAGAAAAGCTTTCTTGAAATTTATCAAGTGTTGATTCCATGTGAGAAATCCAAATCCAAAGTGAACCCACTTCCTATTTCTTCATCCTCTACCTCTTGCCAAGTAATATAGGGTGTTTTCTTCACAAGTTTCATGACTTGATGAAGTTGGAGTTTGATCTTGAGTTGCCTCGACGTAGATCATCTTCGGCATCGAAGCCGACGACCAAGTCCGCCCATTTCTCCGATGAAGCCGATGCTAGAGTCGTGGATTCAATTTGGACAGTGGAGGGACGTCATCATGGAGCCTAGGAGGTGAAGGACCGGATCTACAAAGGTTGTAGCCCCTTTCCTTTAGAGTTAAAGTTGTTTACTCGCATTGCATCGCCTCATTATCTAGTTAACGATCCGTATTAGGGTTTGTAGACACATGAAATTTTTTAATTGGGCATGTTTGATCACTTGCGAGACATCATTAGTGTGCCTAGAAACCCTACAGTGGTATCAGAGCCTAGCTAGAGCCTTAGGCGATGCGTTGACGGAGTTAGAAGTCGGATCGAACCGAAAACCTAACTCCAAAATACTCTCTGGACTTTTTCCAAAAACTGGGTTTTTTCCAGATTAAAAATTCTTAAAAAATTCAGCAGGATGATCTAAGAATTATGGTGCAAAACGAGCGTCTAAGTCGATCAAACCGCCGCGGTTCCGCGGCACGAGCATGCCTCGTGCGGCGGTTCCGCGGCCGTACGGTCTCCTTATTCAATGAGTTTTGCATAGTAATTCCTATTTTGCAGTACTGAGTTTTTTGGGAATTTTTAATATTTACTCAAGAGTTGAGTTTTCTGGGTTGTATTGGGGACTCGGTGTTTCGATCGGATTGTCTAATTTTGTCAGTGTGTTTTTCCGGGTAATTTTAGAATATGTTAAAAAGTTCGACCGGATATAAATATCCACTTTTTCCCCTGCTGGGAAATTTCCAATTGTTGGATTTTTCCGTAGTTTAATGACGTTCTAAGTAGTGCAAGTAACGCGATGGTCCCTCTAGAAGACAACAAACCTTAACTCGATTATGTGACCGTCTTGAACTGCCCTTTGAACCTTCGGGTTTGGGGCAGTACGGCGTGCCATATGTGAGACGTTGGCTTGACCCTTCTACGGCTGGACCATTGGTACTGAGGCATAAAGTGAATGTTTTTAAACTTATTTCATGTGTTGAGCTGTATTGGGAAAACCTGGGTGTTCGATTGTTCGATCGGAAAGTTTAACATTTTCCATTTATTCGGAATGTGGTACAATAATTGGAATTCACAAGTAGTTATAAGATAACTGAATGAATGTTATAAATCTAGCGGTTTAGTCTCACTTGATCGGTTGCCACGGAATTTTGATGTGATCAAAAGTCCGTCGCAATCACGTAGCATATGCGGATACTCGCCGGGTAAACTTAATAGACAGCCTCACTCCATAGCCCCGACCAAGTGACTGTAGGAGAACCCCGTCGCCAAAAGCATCCGTTCGGGTGCTCGCGGCAGCGGTGTTCCGCCTTGGTGCACTTCGTCGACGGCGTCGGGGGTGCGGGCGCCTACTAAAGTTTGCGACGAGCATTCGATCAGGATGTCGGGAATCTTGTTGAATTGCCTGACTTTATATTGAAAAGTGTTTTCGATTTTGAGACTAAAATGCGGGGTCTATAATTGTTAGGCATGTGATGTCTAAGTATTTCATTTGATTAGGCATGCGATGTCTAAAGAGGACGCGGATTCCAACTGTTGTAGTTTTACACTTTCTTTTCTGTGACCGTAAGTGTAATATGTGATATCGCCGGTTTCGTTGCTATATGTCAACGACAATTGGGATGCACATATTTACTTACGTTGATGACATGTGATGTTATGTGTTACTGGATATGTTATATTGGATCGTCGTGTTTGAATAGCCGGGGGTTTTATGTGAGATGAGTGTTTTTCATTTTCATTCATGTAATATTCTTTTATTGGGGCACTTCCAGGTTGCGGAAGATGTCACCGTTTGTATATTATTTACTTTTCCGCATTAGGATAGACCCAAGGAGGGGAGCACAAGTAACCGGGTTCTAGGGTCCAGTGGGAGACCAACTCGAGGAGTCGAGTCCGGGTCTCCTAACCCTAGAATTGGTAGGGTTGCTTGTCGCTCTCGTGAGGGTCTAGGGGTGTGGGTTTGGCTATTCATCACGACCGTGGAATCCGTGTTTTATACTGGCTCGTATTGAAAACACGGACGTCCTAGTATATCCAATATTTCATATGATATTTTCTGCTGCGTTATCTGTGATGTGATCATGTGATTTGTTCATATAGATATAGTATATAGTATATATGATATATTATATAGACGTTGCTTATGTTTTACACCCGCGCTAGCCCTGCCTCGCTCTGGCGTTAGTTACCTAACCTAACGGTGCAGACGGGACATCGAGACGAATGCGGATGGCATAAGTGTACGTTATATTTATCTGTGATGTTTAGATAGACTTAAATGATGGGACATTCATTAATGAGATTAATGAAAGAAAATAAACCTAATTGATGTTGTGGAATCGAATTTCAAAAATAAAACAGGTAGCTACAGTTCTTGCTTTGCGTCGCGGTGTTCATTATAGAACATCCTGCACCTTATTCGATGAGGAAAGGACCGAGATCCCTTCACCGGGAGTGACTCCTTTAGCAATAACTGGCAGATGCTACACACTCGGTTTGTCCTTTGATCGCTTCTATAGTTTCCGCTTTGCACAGTGATATATATGATATATCCCGCACCTCATTCCACGAGGAAAGGGCCGACGATCCCTTCACCGGGAGTCACCCCTTTAGCAAAACTAGAAAAGCCTCAAAAATATTCCATTTAAAAACCATTTGATTCTGCAACGAGATCAAGTTCAAAGCGTTAAAGGTTTTCATAAAAACCATTCGCAACCCTCCGTCATTTTAGGAAGTAGAGTACTTAGTATTCATGCTACGTTTGTCGACCATAGCCGAGGCGTAGTGTGCGGTAGCTAAGTGATGTCTTCCTACACGGCATATGATGCGATTAGTTAGGACAGTCATGTGGCTTTGTTGACCTTAGCCAAGGGTCATGTGGGTGGGTTTAACTAATCACGAAATGACGGGTAGAACTTGACTAGTATCTATGATTTGTTGACCTTAGCCAAGGTCATAGGTACTAGGGGTAAAAACCTTTATCGGGAGTTTCAAGTGTTGAAATTTGCAATGAGATTGCATACCTTCTATGTGATAGTTGGATCCCGATACCCACTGCGAGTAATTGTTACTCCTGGGAGAGTTTTGCACTTTGCAATTAGCCGATCAAGTAGGTGTCTAGAAAGGTGTCAACGGGGTTATGCCTCTGGGAAAACGAGATTTACTGTAATTAGGTCTGTGCGAAAGCACGGGGAACCTCTCTCAAAGTACCGACACTGGCCTGGCTGAAAGATTGGCGAACTTGTAGAGTGTAATTAATCCCGGCCAGTCTTTCCTTTTAAGGTTTGAAGGAAGATTTGATAAAAACAGTAGGAGCCATCCTGATTAGATAAAATATATAACCAGTCTGATCTTGCAAGAGCGCACGCTGAGTGTTTTCTTCTCTCTCTCTCCAGGTAGCGACCATATCACGCCTTAATCAAGATAATAATATGGATATATTGACCGAACCCACTTGTTATACTGAGCTGGAGAACGTTGGTCCCGCTCCAACTTATAATTGTTATAAGACAGAACAGGATATAGGGGAATACAGGATTCCCATGCCGCCCAAACGAAGAAAGTGCATATGATGCATCTCCTTCGGGTATGTTCATTATACAGAACTGTTTCTCAGTATCATCTGCATCCTGGGTATTTGATACCGGATCAGGATCCCAGATATGTAATCTGTTACATAGGGCTACAATAAGGTAGAAAAACTGAGAACGGGTGATAAGTTTCATGAGACAGAAAACGGGGCAAGTGTTGCAGCCAAGTCTGTTGGTCACTGTCACCCTGTATTACCAATACATTGATTCTGAACAAATGCTATTAGATACCGAACCTGATATACAAAATCATATCACTCTCTTTATTAGTAAAGAAATGATAAAATTTTGTATTGATGGATAATGTTTTGAACATTTCCTATATCAAAAGTTGATCGGTTCAGGCACGTTATCTAAAAGCATTGATATTCTAAATCAAACTAGAGTTCCTAGTATACAGAACACACACAAGAGGAAGAGTTCAGAAATGAACGAATCCTTCTTGAGACATTGTAGACTAGGTCACATCAATATGACCCGACTGGCTGAAGTTACATTTTAGATGCATATTTAAATCAGTTTGAATTTACATCTTGTGAAACTTGCCAGTCATGTCACAAAGATTAGATGACCATGGCTCTATTTATTGGAAACAGAGAAAGAGTTAGCAAACTCTTGGGACTGACATATGGTGATGTATGTAAGGTCCCCTGTCTACACATGCCAGGATTGGTTCTTTGTACTTCATTATATTCTCTGATAATCTCTCAAGATTCAGTCATATGTTCCTGTTGAAACACAAGTCCGAAGCCTTTGAGGTTTTCACAGAATATAAGTTGGAAGTAGAGAACCAAAATACGGGTATAAGTATTATGTCCTATGATAAGATCAGGGAGGAGAATACTTGTGCATAACATTTCTGGACTATTCTAAAGGAGAATAAGGTTCTCTCTCAGCATTACTCCTCCATATACGCCATTGCACGATGGTATATCGGGGCGGAGCAGATACACCCTATTTGATATGGTGTGCTCTATGATGAGTACTACTGAGTTACCTATTTTCTTTTGGGAGTTATGCACTTATGAAGTTGCATACCTATTGAATAGGGTTCCGATCAAATCAGTTGCCTACCACTTCATATGTGATATGGAAAGGGAAGAACCCATATCTTAAGTTGGTTAAGATTTGGGGATGTCCGGGCTATGTCTAAAAGCAAAATCCAGACAAGCTCAAGGCAAGATCAGTTCTGTAGAACTGGAAAGGTTCCAGCTATACAAAACTGCAGCTGATGATTTGACAGAACCAAAGGATTCAATAGTCCCCGACGAACCTCAGCCTCTCCACCGATCTGGTAGGGTTCCTCATCCGCCTGAGAGATACCTCGGTTTCTCGATGACAGTGGGAGCAAGGAATGCATCATGAGATGATGACCCAACTAGTTTCGAACAGGCCATCGAGAGTAGGAACTCTATAAGAATGGCTGGGTGCTTAGCGATCTGAGATGGAATCCATATACACCAACAAAGTGTGGACTTTGTTTGCTATATCTGAAGGGTTAAATCCCCATCGGGAGCAAGTATATCTTGAGAAGATTACTTGGTGTAGATGGAAAAGTTAAGACTCTCAAAGCTAGACTTATTAAAGGTTTTAGTCATCAACCAGGTGTGGATAATGATGAAACATTTTCTAGGGACTATGCTTAAGTCCATCCAGATCCTACTTGCCATTGCTACATACCATGACTACGATATCTGGTGGTTGGGTGCCATGACTACTTTTCTGAATGATGTTTTAGAAGAGAACGTCTATAAGTACACAGCCAGAGGGCTTCGTAAACAGTGGGAGCAGCGGAAACATATGCAAGTTGCTTTACAGGATAAAGCAGGCATCGCGGAGTTGGAACATCTGTTTTGATATGATAGTCAAAGTGTTTGACTTCATCAAAATGGTAGATGAACCTTGTATATTCAAAACGGTAGTAGAGAGTAAGGTGGTTATCCTCGTATTGTACGTGGACAGCATACTCTTGATGGAAAAAGAGTTTCCTATACTACGATCGGTCGATCTCCTCTTATCACACAGGATTCTCCAATAGGATAAAGATGATACCTCCTAAATCCTGAGATTTGGATCTATGAGATAGATCTAAAGGGATGTTAGGGTTCTCACTAGGTATAGTGAAATTGTATCAATCGATCCTGGGGAGAATCACTGGAAAAGTTCCACACTGATAAGCACGACTGAATGTCAGTCGCAGGAATTGTCTTTACCCTCAGTAAAGGGACGGTATGTTGGAAGAGTTCCAAGCTAGATACCGTGACAAACTAGACGATAAAGGCTGGTAACATCGCTATTAAAGATACTACCAAAGAGGCAGTTTGGGTGTATATTGGTTCATAAGATGAACTAGGTTCCTACCATTGTATGACAATGGAACTGTGGCTTTAGCCCTGGAACCCTGGTCCCATCAGTGACCCAGACAAATTCTGAGGCAGGATCACCTGATCATGGAGATAGTTGATCTCCAGGTTGATCGAGGTTAGGAGAGTAGACTCAGAGGACAACACGGCGTATCCACTCACAAAGGCTTTTTCCCAGAGAGAGACTTTTTATGGGATGGTTGAGTATGTGATACTGCAACCACTGCTACAGATGGCCCTAGTGCAAGTGGGAGATTGTTAGTTATATGTATGCCCTAGAGGCCATTACTGTACATTGGATGTATATTGTAGCGGATGCTGGGACATATATTGGTAGGACTTTCTTGCTCGACATGATAGTACGCTATCTGGTTGCTCTTTATCTTAACATGTATACTTTCTGTCTCTCTGTTACATGTTGATAAAGCCCTTAGGAAGTGTACTCGACTTCCAGGACTATGATGCAGATCATAATAGTGGGGCCTGGGTAGTCCATGAGTACATCCTTCAATGTTCCTAGTCGTGGGAATATCGAGACGGGGCATCGATATTCCAGAGTAGACTAGCGTATATCTTCTCGACCCATATGATCGGCGATGGATGATCCCATATCCATTGGTGTTTGACATCAGAGATGGTATGCGGGTGCTCAGTGGAGACTGGGTACACTGAACGGACTCGCCGAGAACTCCCAGATGGTATTATACCTCACGTCAGATGGCAGTTCTCTGGTGACACTGGTACAGCTTAGTCTGTTGACCCGAGATCGTCATAGAGTCTTGTGTGTCTCCCACTGTGCTTTGATTTCCACCCTACCACGGCTCTACTGAGTCGTGCAAACAGGTGGTTTTTTGGTGCAGTCCCGATTCACATGGAGGCAATGAGCGATAGGAGGGGATTCGTCTCTCCAGGTATTGGGGGTTGATGTTGCGCTATGCTCGACTGGCCATGACAGGAAATCCCTGGCCAGGGTTGCAGTGATCTACTGATAAGTGTTATCGGTAGTTTCACACATGTTATGGACCTCACGTCGGCATGACTTATCGAGCTATTGGGGTCTGACGTTTACCGCCCCTAGGCAAGATATGCGACATATCAGACGAACAGACCGGACTGTACGGTAAGTGTTACTGGTTGGATTCACAGGAGTGTGAGCGGGCTTACTCGTCGATCTTCTGATCGCTCAATACCCGGGTGGCCGTTACATTTAGCAGACCTCTTGCGGCTTGTGGGTGTTTGATATGATCATCACCTGCTGCCGGCGTATTGACGAGTCTTTAGAGTCCTACACAGAGGTTTCCTGGCTCAAGCGAAACGAAATAGGAGCGCATATGAGATATGTGCGGGATCGAGAATAATGCGTGTATGTGATACCGTATTCCATTCTCGCGATGGATGTATCGATTGGTTGTATGCGATATAACCTAGTTATCGAATCAAGGATTGATTCGATAAGCCGATACATTGGATATTAGTCGGTTATATGCGATATGACCGGATCGTTAAATCAAGTATTGATTTAATGATTTAATGCATAATTATATATTTGATATATTACTTTGCATTAACTAGTATAGGTTCACTTTAAATGGATTTTCTCACTTGAAATACACAAGTTGTATATGTGATATACTTTTGTGCACATGATTGTATCATGTTTGATGATACATGCTATCTTGGTTAAGTGTATGATTAAACCATGGTTGTGTAATGGTTAGGGTTTTGATTTTATTTATTTGTTTATTTATTTAATCATTTTTGGCAAAATAAAATGGTGGATTTATTTGTTCTTTTCTAAAAGCTTCTTGAAGCTTCAAAGCATCTTTGAAAAGTCTTCCATTTTGTTTTTACCACTAAACCTAACCATTCACCTAACCCTAGTTTATTCTCTACACTTTGCCATGGTTACATTATGATAACCATCACTTGATTATTCAATTAGAATTAATTCATTTTCCATTTTTTTTCTTCTTCTTCTTCTTGATGAAGAAAGAAAAGCTTTCTTGAAATTTATCAAGTGTTGATTCCATGTGAGAAATCCAAATCCAAAGTGAACCCACTTCCTATTTCTTCATCCTCTACCTCTTGCCAAGTAATATAGGGTGTTTTCTTCACAAGTTTCATGACTTGATGAAGTTGGAGTTTGATCTTGAGTTGCCTCGACGTAGATCATCTTCGGCATCGAAGCCGACGACCAAGTCCGCCCATTTCTCCGATGAAGCCGATGCTAGAGTCGTGGATTCAATTTGGACAGTGGAGGGACGTCATCACGGAGCCTAGGAGGTGAAGGACCGGATCTACAAAGGTTGTAGCCCCTTTCCTTTAGAGTTAAAGTTGTTTACTCGCATTGCATCGCCTCATTATCTAGTTAACGATCCGTATTAGGGTTTGTAGGCACATAAAATTTTTTAATTGGGCATGTTTGATCACTTGCGAGACATCATTCGTGTGCCTAGGAACCCTACACTAACAATATAGGTTTATATCACTGAATCCAGCCCTCGACGCTTAGCGTCATACGGGCGATTTCCCCGTAGATGTTAAATCTACTCACCGATGATCTCGAGCTAAATGAATCCAACCACCTTTTTCCCTTTCCATGTAGCGCTCGAAGTCCCCGAAATCGATCCTAATATCACACAATATCAAATGAAATTAGCACTAGCGATAACATACAAATACAACGGCAACAACAACCCGACTCCCACTAGCTATTAAGTGTTCGCTTAGCGTCTAAACACGTGCAGCGATTTCCTATACCAACCCTACGGCTACCAAACGTACGAAACACTTAAACGAATATCGGATAAATCCATATCGCACGAATCCGAAACACTTGAATTCTAGCTAAACGGTCCCAGATTTTTATACACAAAGAATTAGTAAAAGTTGCAAGTCCCACAAGCCTACAAATAACCCGACAGACCCCACAAATCAGACAAAACACCCAGTCCCTAATCTGGCCGCAAATTGCGGCCATAAGCAATTTATTTGCGGCCCATAATTGAGGGGGGTGGTCTCAGGTTTTTAGGGTAGCTTCTAGATCTCCAAACTTGGTCTCTGTGATGGCAACTTCTCAAACAAAAACCTGGTTTGGTAGAAGATTCCAACGAGACACAAAACTTAATCAAAATACAATATTTGCACAAAAACTATAACTTAGTGTTTAGAACTGAAACTAATAAGTATACAAATATCATTAGAGCCTAACTATCATTTTGAGATCATTACCACTCCAAAACTTGGGGAAAACCCTAATTTTCCAAGCTCCAAGTCATCACATTAGGCTTTAACATGAATTATGAAGGTTTTAGTGAGGTTGGATCAAGGTTAGGCTTAGAATTGTGATGCAAATATATATATCAAGTGGAGAACTTGAAGGATTGTGAAGGAGGAGAGAACAACTGAGTTGAGAACAATAATTGAGAGAGTGAGGTAAGAATGAGAGGTAAGTGTGAGGAAATTGAGTGTATGTGAGTGCGGGAGGTGAGTGTAGGCATTACACTCACTCTCTCTCTCTCTCTCATAAATGTCATTAATGGCAGCCATCCCCCCTAAGTCTTCCCTTAATCAACTCTTCTCTTCTCTTCTCTTCTTTTCTATTCTCTTTCTTTTTTTCAAAATTATAATTAAACCTTTTGTTTCAATAATTAAAATAGATATACATGTTAAAATGTAGCATATCTTGTTAAAAGAGAGGGTTAAGTGTGCCATGGCTATACAAGCATGATTAACACATCTTTAACCCTAAATCAACATGCATATATGTGTGCAAGGGTAAAAAAAATTAAAGAAAATATGAAGAAAATAATTATTAGTTAAATTTCATTAAAAACCCTGTATTATCGCTTAATTAACACTAACCGCATTCTAAAGTGTTACATGTTTATCTCGAGGCAAGTATTTACTACTTACTTTACATGCTAGCTTTGACGATGGCCGTCGTAGTATTATCTATCAGTTAACGTATGTTATAGTAGTTTAGAAATAACAGACTGCATCGATACTGAAATGGAACGTTTCTAACTTGCTAAATGTTATAGTTTACGTAATATATATATATATATATTGTTGTAATATTATTATTATTATACTGTTATCTATATATATTCCGTAATTCGTTAGTTAGTTTACATCAACAAGTTTTATAATTGTAGTTTATAATGTTTATACAAATTATATCTATTAATAATAAGTAGTAATCATAACAAACTATTCTGGTTTGATCAAATCGATAAATTGAGTTATTAGGATTTGATATGGTTATTTCTTTACATCGTATTCCACACCTAGATAACGGTTACAACTATATTCATCATGATCTGTTTACACGATATTATTATGAAATAAACACTACATCTGATTTAGTATACTATGCCTGACATGCTTGTAACCTGCCAGACTATTACTAATTGTTATCATGCTAGTATTTGTGTTCCTGTAATACTGACTGATGCTAACAATCCTGACGTGTTGTCCTGATGGACGTAACCTGTTGTCTTGATAAACATAGCATGTACCTGCTTGTCCCTGTATTGGGATTAGGTAGATATTATATTCATACCTGACTTGGATAACGAAACCTGAGGAAATCAAAAGTGTAACTGAAGTGTAACTTAAAAGGATATTACATGTTTTCGTGGTTCTAGTAGTTAACGGAACAGAATCATTCTTGATTCATACATCTTACATCCGTGGTCCCGGAGGTAACGGGATATATCTTGCATCCGTGGTCCCGGGGGGTAACGGGATATATACTTATGAGTTACATGGAAGAGTACATTAATTGGTTTCAAATACCTATAGGATAGATAATCTGGCGACATGGATCCTTAGAATATACATGATATGGTTGCTATTGATATCTTGTTTGTTACATCACATGTTACAGATATTGCTTGTTTTTTTTACTCATGACATCTTGCACATGACATACTATATCGTATACTGCTTATACTATTATTATGATAGCTATGACGCACTGATGTATGGGTTTTATATGTCCCAGATACTTGACTTTAGCACATGGTAATCATGAGTACTTTGACAGGATTGTCGATCAGTGAGGACCATTTCACTGATATAGCTCTTATTGATGGTCAGTATTCTTTTCCTTTGGACCTTCATTGCTTCCGCTACTATTTCTCGTTATCGTTCTTGTGACTAATGGACATGTTTAGAGATCGATATTTATATTATTGTTCTTGATTACTAATTGGCAGCCTTAATGTGACTATGGAAGGATGTTTCATTATCGTATGCAGCATGGCTGGCTGAGTTACGTCTCAAAATTTTAGAATCTTAGGAAGCTGGGAGTGACAAAGTTTTTTTGGTATCAGAGCATATATTTAGGTTAGCGGGGTTTGGTTCTTTTGTAGTTGGGTAAAGTACCCATTATATTGACCTTAAAACCCAGAACTATAGGAACATGTCATGTCACACTCTTGCCTTGTCATTTTGAGTCCTTGTCATTAGTGAATCTTGTTTCGGTAGAACTCCTTACTTCTACTGAATTGTGTTTCCATTGTTAATTCTCATAATTCGTGCTTGACTATGAGAGTTGTTTCTAGAAGGAATCAACCCGCTCCACCTGCTGACTATGCTGCATTAGTTGCGTTCATATGTGGCATGTTGGAAAATCAGCAGCGTAAGATAGAACTGGACCAGCGACAGGATAAGACTTTTCAAGAGGGCTTAAGGACGGCCCAACAGACTGCAACCACCGCAGTTGAGATGACGGCAATTCTCAGGCAAGTTCACCGTGAGGATACAGTTGCTGTTTTCAGAAAGCTCAGCCAAGCAACTTTTACTTGATTGGAAGAAGCTCTTCACGCTGAGCATTGGCTCGTTGATATAGAGAAGAAAGTGGATATGGTGCGCATCCAGATGGTTGACTATGCTGGAGAGAAATGGCTTGTCGAGGAGAACCACTAACAAAGTCAATCAGTTGGGCGGCTTTTACATGGAGTTTCTTGGAGAAATTCATTCTGCAGTCTGCTAAGGAGAAAATGAAAGTGGAGTTTATTGGCCTAAAGCAGAATGACAGATGTGTGGATACTAATGCGGCTGAGGGGAACCGACTCAGTCGATTTGCAGGGTCTTTGGTAGTCAATGAGGCTGACAAGGAAAGGCGTTTCTACGCAGTCTTGATGTGGGGATCTAGCAACATATTACTTCATTTGGACTGGGTACCTTCACTCAAGTTCTCACGAAAGTTAGAGAACAACAGAGGTTATCGGAGAGAGTGAAGGGTACACCTTGGCAGGATGTTTCAGCACAGAAGACGGTACGGGCACCAGCCAAACCTTCAGTACGTAGAGTTCACGTATATCATGAGTTCCTCTTGAGTCTTATTTTCTTGAATTCCTTCTCATTTTCTCGAACGATCATAGTTCTATACGAACTTTGAATCTTTTTTCTTCGTCTGATCTTATCTTGTAATCTCCTTTATTCCTTATTGTTTATTTCAGTTTTATTCTATTGACCCTGATAGTAGGATTTGGGCGAATTAGATGGAGTTACATAATTATACCTATGTACCGCGACATGGTTACAATACGGTACTCTGCTTAGGTAACTTGGAGTCCTACTCTTGATTCATTTCTTTGAATTGATTATGTGTACTATTTCGCTTATCCAAGGTTCTTTTACTTCCAAAAATATGTCTTATCTTGAACGTCGAATCTAACAATCTTTGTATTCTTTCTTATCCGACCGTTAGAGTCTGATAGTGACAGATGACCGCATTATTCTCTATCTTTCCTAGAAGCGACGAGCATTTAAATTCTATACTTGAGATATTGGAGCAAGAGATTTGGCTCAATGAAGTGAAGTTCTTGGGTCATGGAATTGCAGTTGACTCTGAAAAGATTGCAGTTGTTCACGATTAGACGATTCCAAAGAATATAGGGAAGATTAGAAGTTTCCTTAGGATTACTGGATACTATCGAAGGTTTGTAGAGAACTTCGCTCGGATAGCAAAACCCTTAACCAAGCTAACACAAAAAGAGGTACCATTTTTTTGGTCCGAGAAGTATGCGTTAGCTTTTGCGGCGCTGAAACAAAGGTTGATAACCGCTTGTATTTTAACCATGCTAGATAGTTCCGGAGGATTATTTATTCACAGCGACGCATCTGGGAAAGGTTTGGGATGTGTTTGATGTAGCATGAAAAAGTTATAGCGTATGCGTCGAGGCAGTTGAAGACTCATGAAAAGAACTACCCAACTCACGACTTAGAACTAGCAGCAGTTATTTTGCGCTAAAAATTTGGAGAAGCTACTTATTGGGCAAGAAGGTTGAGGTGTTTACTGTAATACCCAGTTCTTTTATAGGCCAATAGCCGTATTTTTATTAAATAGGGGTCACTTACAAATTTACCTATTTATACTTATAATTATTTTAAGTATTTAAATATCCTTTTTCCGAAAACTAATTCTATTACTTAAATCCCTTTTTATTTTTCGCTTTACTATTTTCTCTTTTCTATACCCAGTCCCCTATAAATATTTAGCTTATCTTAATAAATAAGTCTCCAGATATTTTCCTGAATTTTCTACAAATTTTCTGTATCTTTCCAGAATATAATCCAGGTCTGTTATGATTTATGTATATATTTTTTGTATATCTTTTATTTAAATTAGTTTATTAAACTCCTAACCTTACTTTTCCCTTCCCTTTTATTTAGCCGGCCCATCTCCCTATTCCCTTTCCTCTTTTATTTTTCCCATTTCTTCTCCAAACCTCAGCCCAGAAACCAAAACTATATACATATTAAAAAACCCAGCCCAACAGAGAAAAAACAAATGTATTACTCCAGTAATTCCCCAAGCCAGCCCAGCCCATTCCCCTAAAGCCTACCCAAATACCCGCGATTACAAACCCGACCCGGCCCGTGCCCTAACCCTTTCTTTTCCCTACTTCATTCAGTTTCACGCTCCTTTCTCTCATGTACCCACGTCGCGCACGTTCCCACGCCCTCGCCCTCATCGCGACCACGTCCCCTCTTCTCGGCCCCGACCTCGCGCGCGCGCTCGTGGAGCTCCCTCTCGATCTCGTCTCTCCCACTCTCTAACTCTCTCCTCCCCCCTCACTCTCAATCTCTTTCTTCCTTCCTCCTCTCCTCTCTCCCAACTCCCCTGCACACCCTCCTCGCCACGAGCCTCCCCTACATGCCTTCTCGCCGCCGGTGAACACCCCTCTGGGCCCCACGACGACGACGAAGATGACCAACTCCCTCGCTCCTCCCGTCATTCACCCGAGCACCGCGCTGGCTACTTCCATCGCCTGCACCCCGAGCTTCCATTGCCGGAGCCCTCGCTACCTGAAACACTCGCCGGCGCACCCTATCGCCGCTGCACTCATCTCCGACAAACCCATCTCAACAGCCCCGAGCTCACCCATTTCCCTGCAACCCGAGCACCCTAGCACCTAGCCATCAACTCGCTACCACCTTCGCCGCCGACCTCCAACTCCGGCCACCTCAGAGCACCGCAACCCTGCACCTCTCCGCTGCCTCCGAGCTCCACTCATCGAGCCCCTGCATACCAGCTCCGAACTCCAACCAAGACCCACCTCCTCGCTGCCCCTTCTCCGAGCCTCGCCCCACGTCACTGCACCCTCACCGGCGATCACCTAAGTCACCGCCGTGAACCTCACCGTCTCCTCCTCTTCCGGCCACCGCCACAGCCCAGCGACCCTGCATCCACCACCTCCAGCCGCCACAGTTGAGCCCCCGGCATTTCGTCGAACATCTACGTTGATCGTTGTTGCCGCCATTCGGGTCACCGACGCCGCCATCAAATCTGTGGCTTTGACCCCTTAAGCCGTCATCGTCATTAACACGCCGTTCATCGCAACGCCAACGCACGCCGTCGCACCACCGAGCCATCGAGTCCAAGAAGCAAGATCCGACAAAGCAGAACCTGAGTTGCGTTCGTGACGCGATCGTACCGGTGCCGCTGCCGTACCATCATCGACACGTCTTCAGGCAAGTTTAAAACTTGCTTCATGCTACTTGTATATGTTAGAATTCTAGTTACTAATAATTGTCGCATACCTTTTTACGTGAACCGTATAATTCAAGTGTTCGACGCACGGTCCGTATGAAACTCCCGTTAAATTGACAGAAACATATAAAATGTGATGGCCCGAGTTGTAAGGAATGTCCCTTGAGACTTTAGTTCCAATACTATGTCGTTTGCCCACATAAAATGATGTCCCAGATTATGTCGTAAAACTTAAAAACCTTCGTACATGCCAAACTATAAAATTTATTATAAATTGTGTATAAACCGGATTTTAGCGTTCGGTGGCTCGTATCGAATCTAACTGTTTAGCCCACTGTATTATACTGTTGATCACTGAATTTTAATACACTATAATAGAGATAACTGCGGTGGATTACGATTCTGGACTGCAGTGCAGAATGAAAATCCCGATTAACCCCTGTTTCTATACCTCTGTACATTCCCGTTCAAATATGAGAATGTGTGTAACCCTATATAGTTACGTAGGTAATTGGATTAGCTTTCTTACTCGACTGGTTTCACTGGATTCCTCAACAGTTTGTTATTTTTAATTCATTTTACAATGTTAAACGTCTTTCTGAATTCTGCAGAAGCAGATTTTACAACTCAAACAAAATCTGTCCATAACTCCCTGTCGGCATAGTATATTACTGATCCGCCAATTGCGGTGGAAACCTAACTGATAAACCTAAATATTGTTCAACTATAGAGTCACCTAAATACGATCCCAACTTGTATTAAAATGCGTTACGAAACGGACTTCCGATTCTGAGACCGGATTTCCAGCAGTGAACGCTTAAAATGAAATGGCCATATCTAGTGATCCTGAAACCCGATTAACGTGAAACAAATTTTTATTGATAGATACATAGACACACTATTTACCCCTTTTACATTGTTCCGCTAAATTTTGCATGTATGATTTATGATAAATTATGCAAGTGGTAGGATACCGACTGATGATATCTTAATCATGCCTTAATTACTGTATTCTCATCACATTACATATAAATCATTGCATTGGTAACCTAGCGATCATGTGCATTACCCAGTTTTAGGTTTTAGTGTTTGATTATGGTAAGTAAGTTAGTGTTTAAGCATGAATGGATAAGTGACTGTGACACGTACTTGTACACAATCAGTGGATCCTATCGATTTATTACATTGTCGACGTCTGTGGGACGTATATAAGTGTGACTATAATTGGTATGGGACAATTATGGAAGCACTTATATGGGTGTCATAGGTAAGGCACCAAACACTTTCCATTTATCTTGGGTATCAGTCGATACATGCTTGATGAAGACCATGTCTTCAGTTCTCGCGTAGACTCGTCGTAGACTGACTGGTATTTGAGTTCATGGTTGGCGTTTGATGTAGACCACGGGGTGTAGGGTAGTTTGAGTGTGAGTTCAACAGAATCTCGGGAGTCCCATGCCGGCACATTTGGAGATATATGGGGATATTACTGATTATTATCGTGCGTGTTTCGGGCCCGTGTTCCCTTGCCCCTGGGTCCTACCCTTGGATGGAGGATACTCCTGCGTGGTTGACTCTCACACTTGGACTGACAATAGGCTTAGTGACATATGCAGTGAGACTTAGAGACTGATAGGGTTAGTGACATTGACATGCATTGCTTACTGATACAACATACCTGCCATACTGTTTACTGCTTCACTGTTTACCTGCACTATTAGATACCTGCATTGGCTACTTCATGTTCGTGTCCTTGCTCTTTTGATTACTGTTATATATTCATTATTACTGCACGAGTTACCATTTGTACCTATATATATATACATTGCTATCGTGTCACTCTGACGACCTGAGTATGCATGCTCAGAGTGAGAAGTGGATCTAGCTTGGACCAGGGACTGGACGTACCTCGCGGGCATCTTGATCAGTTAATCAGAGCTATACTTCATTGATCTCCACCTGGTTAGTTCTTTTGATTTAGTTACTGCATTTCTCATTACATGTGCATTGTTTACTGATTACCACGTAAAGCTAGAAGCCGAAGTGTGACTACGGCAGGATATTTTCTTGACCGTAGGAGCATGGCTGGCCTTGTTAACCCCTCGTTTTCCGTAATTTGGGAAGCGGGGCGTGACATGGTTTTGTTGGTATCAGAGGCAGGTTTTGTTTCGTTTGGGATTGCAGTTTCCGTATAGTGCTTGACAATCTAAGACATCATTCGGTCTAGATTGTAAACTTGTTATCATTGATCTTGATTTACATAGTGCGTGCTGCTATACATTTTGATCCATCCGCTAGGGTTTTGAGTGACTTGGAGTTCTAATGTTGATTTCCTCTTGTTTGAATTCTTGATTCCTTGCTTAATCCATATTGTATTTTAATTCTTAAAGCTTGTGCCTTATATCGTCCTCAAAATTGTTGTTTCAGGACCATGTCTCCCAACGACTCTCCTTCTATCTCCACTCCCCAGAATCAGACCGTAGAGATTCTGAATGCACTGCAAAGTCTGAAGGAAGTACAGGAGCGAACAAACGACCTGTTAGCTGAAGGATTAAGAAGGCAGGTGACTCAGGCACCAACAGAAGTCTCCAATCGTAAAGGGATCCCTGTTAGACGAGAAAAAGAGGTGAAGATGAAGCGCCCACTTGTTCCCCAACAACAGAAGTAGCAGAAGACCCAATGATGTGGGTACTGTAAGAAGCCAGGACACCTTCAGAGAGATTATCGCAACGCCAAAGGGCAATGCCTGATTTGCGGATCCAGCGAACACCTTGTCAAAGGTTGCCCTAAAAGGAAGGAGCTACAAGGAGGAGGTTCGTCCACACTCTCCACTCCTGCTAAATGATGGTTATTTCGTAGTTCGAGCTTCGAGGAATAGTACAGACCCAGCGCAGGATTCAACTCACATGACGAGAATGCAGTGGTCTATAAATCAAAGGAAGAGTTATCACGTTTTCTGCATTTAAAAAAAATGTTGTCACTTCTTTGTAAATATTTTCTTTTCGTTTGAGATCTTGTATCCGTTGAACTTTTAGTTGAGTGTAATAAAATTCTGAGTTGTGATGTGTGTATCGTCTCCTTCCCACTCACTTTACTTATTCTAAACATTGATTTTTTCAGTCCTTACCTACCGCATATTTTCCCTGTGTTACCGCATCCTTAGTTATTTGCTTAGGGTGTCCCACTGTCTAATCACGGCTCTTTCCTTTCAGGTCATGGCCTACCTTGGAGCAGCACCGCCTCAAGATGAGGACACACGGTCGTGCGTTTCCTTGGACTGCACGCTGGTGAGTTCAGATGACGAGATCAATGGCCCAAAGGTTATTTTCGGAAACAGCAATTCCGAGGGTGAGGGAGTCGCAGCCCCAGAAGTTAACATGATCAGCGACTCCGATGATGAAGAGGACCCAATAGAAGAAAACCCAATGGAGGAGGATCCCGAGGAGGACCCAATGGAGGAGAATCACATAGAAGCAGACCTCGATGAAGAAGCTCCAGCGGAGGAAGAAGATCCAGAAGAAGAAAATCACGTAGAAGCAGAAGAAGCTCCAGCCGGGGAAGAAGGACCAGAAGAAGACCCCATGGCAGAAGAACCTCCAATGGCAATCCCTGCGAGGCGATATGGAAATGGATGCCCCTATCTGAGCGCGCGAGCCTACCGTAACCTGCTGAACTTCTACAACCGCGACTAACGTGACTTAGCTTTGTCTCCGCTGGCCAAAGAAACCTATATATAGCTTAGGGCCACCCTTTATCTTTCGTGAGTGCCTTGTTGGAAATTGTCTGGAATCAAATAAAATTTCTGAGTTCGCTAATCTTCTAATTTTTTTGGTTCACATGATGCTTGGACTGTTTCCCCTATACATTTCTTTTCCTCCTGAGATTCATTACTGTCCTTCACTCCTGCACCTTGTACTGTTTTGACCCTCGCTTAGATTAGAAAGTACCGCACCCCGATCTTCTGAATGGGCCATACCCTATTATAACCCCTACCTTGACTAGCTCTTATACATCAGTAGTGCTTCCTTTTATTACATTCAATGACGCCGTTATTCGGAAATTTAGCTTTCACTATTTTGTATTTATCAAAAATTTGCGTGTTATTGACTACTTCCATTTTACCCGTTTTAAATAGTTTACTATCCTTCACATTTTCAATAGCGCAAACATATATCACGCATATTTTTGTTCCATGTTTCTTATTTTCACTATGTGGGTTTCCTAAGTTATTTTAAAATTATTTGATCGATACATTATTCTAAAATGTTTTAACCTATCGACAAATCCTTCGCTATTTTATTATTGTTACTTTATTTTCCCGGGTATTGTACTTATAGTTTGCTATTATGGTTGTGCCTGATGCTATTATTTTAGCTGCGCTATTTTGATATACGTTTGTACGCATATATTTAGGATTTCGATTTTTTATCTTGCATGCCTCGAATGTTATTGTTTGTTATTGCTGTTTTTATTCCCTTGTACATATAGTTTTCCCTTATAGTTGATTCTGCCTTGTACTTACTTGGACCTTCGATCCTTTTCTTTTTTAACTGTATTTTTTGTAAACCACTATATGTTAGTGTTCGAGGTTGTAGCTCTTCGCATGGTATTTTATATAGCTTATCGTTGTTTTAAATTTCGAGAAAGAAATTTTTGTAAGGGTGGTATGATATAATACCCAGTTCTTTTATAGGCCAATAGCCGTATTTTTATTAAATAGGGGTCACATACAAATTTACCTATTTATACTTATAATTATTTTAAGTATTTAAATATCCTTTTTCCGAAAACTAATTCTATTACTTAAATCCCTTTTTATTTTTCGCTTTACTATTTTCTCTTTTCTATACCCAGTCCCCTATAAATATTTAGCTTATCTTAATAAATAAGTCTTCAGATATTTTCCTGAATTTTCTACAAATTTTCTGTATCTTTCCAGAATATAATCCAGGTCTGTTCTGATTTATATATATATTTTTTGTATATCTTTTATTTAAATTAGTTTATTAAACTCCTAACCTTACTTTTCCCTTCCCTTTTATTTTTCTCCTTTTATTTAGCCGGCCCATCTCCCTATCCTCTTTCCTCTTTTATTTTTCCCATTTCTTCTCCAAACCTCAGCCCAAAAAGCAAAACTATATACATATTAAAAACCCCAGCCCAACAGAGAAAAAACAAATGAATTACTCAAGTAATTCCCCAAGCCAGCCCAGCCCATTCCCCTAAAGCCTACCCAAATACCCGCGACTACAAACCCGACCCGGCCCGTGCCCTAACCCTTTCTCTTCCCCACTTCATTCAGTTTCCCGCTCCTTTCTCTCACATACCCACGTCGCGCACGTTCCCACGCCCTCGCCCTCATCGCGACCACGTCCCCTCTTCTCGGCCCCGACCTCGCGCGCGCGCTCGCGGAGCTCCCTCTCGATCTCGTCTCTCCCACTCTCTAACTCTCTCCTCCCCCCTCACTCTCGATCTCCCTCCTCCTCTCCTCTCTCCCAACTCCCCTGCACACCCTCCTCGCCACGAGCCTCCCCTACACGCCTTCTTGCCGCCGGCGAACACCCCTCTGGGCCCCACGACGACGACGAAGACGACCAACTCCCCAGCTCCTCCCGTCACTCACCCGAGCACCGCGCCGGCCACTTCCATCGCCTGCACCCTGAGCTTCCATTGCCGAAGCCCTCGCTGCCTGAAACCCTCGCCGGCGCACCCTATCGCCGCTGCACTCATCTCCGACGAACCCACCTCAACAGCCCCGAGCTCACCCATTTCCCTGCAACCCGAGCACCCTAGCACCTAGCCATCAACTCACTACCACCTTCGCCACCGACCTCCAACTCCGGCCACCTCAGAGCACCGCAACCCTGCACCTCTCCGCTACCTCCGAGCTCCACTCATCGAGCCCCTGCACACCAGCTCCGAGCTCCAACCAAGACCCACCTCCTCTATGCCCCTTCTCCGAGCCTCGCCCCACGTCACTGCACCCTCACCGGCGATCACCTCAGTCACCTCCGTGCACCTCTCCGACTCCTCCTCTTCCGGCCACTGCCACAGCCCAGCGACCCTGCATCCACCACCTCCAGCCGCCGCAATCGAGCCCTCGGCATTTCGTCGAACATCTAAGTTGATCGTTGTTGCCGCCATTCGGGTCACCGATGCTGCCATCAAATCTGTGGCCTCGACCCCTTAAGCCGTCATCGTCATTAACACGCCGTTCGTCGCAACGCCAGAGCACGCCATCGCACCACCGAGCCATCGAGTCCAAGAAGCAAGATCCGACAAAGCTGAACCTAAGTTGCGTCCGTGACGCGATCGTATCGTTGCCGCTGCCGTACCATCATCGACACGTCTTCAGGAAAGTTTAAAACTTGCTTCATGCTACTTGTATATTTTACAATTCTAGCTACTAATAATTGTCGCATACCTTTTTACGTGAACCGTATAATTCAAGTGTTCGACGCACGGACCGTATGAAACTCCCGTTAAATTGACGGCAACATATAAAATGTGATGGCCCGAGTTGTAAGGAATGTCTCTTGAGACTTTGGTTCCAATACTATGTCGTTTGCCCACATAAAATGATGTCCCAGATTATGTCATAAAACCTGAAAACCTTCGTACATGCCAAACTATAAAATTTATTATAAATTGTTTATAAACCGGAATAGAGACATTTTACGTGAACCGTATAATTCAAGTGTTCGACGCACGGTCTGTATGAAACTCCCGTTAAATTGACGGCAACATATAAAATGTGATGGCCCGAGTTGTAAGGAATGTCTCTTGAGACTTTGGTTCCAATACTATGTCGTTTGCCCACATAAAATGATGTCCCAGATTATGTCATAAAACCTGAAAACCTTCGTACATGCCAAACTATAAAATTTATTATAAATTGTTTATAAGCCGGATTTTAGCGTTCGGTTGCTCGTATCGAAGCTAACTGTTTAACCCACTGTATTATACTATTGATCACTGAATTTTAATAGAATATGATAGAGATAACTACGGTGGATTACGATTCTGGACTGCAGTCCAGAATGGAAATCCCGATTAACCCCTGTTTCTTGACCTCTGTACATTCCCGTTCATATATGAGAATGCACGGAACCCTGTATCGTTATGTAGGTAATTGGATTAGCTTTCTTACTCGACTGATCTCACTGGATTCCTCAACCGTTTGTTATTTTTAATTCATTTTACAATGTCGACACGTCTTTCTGAATTCTGCAGAAGCAGATTTTACACCTCAAACAAAATCTGTCCATAACTCCCTGTCAGCATAGTATATTACTGATCCGCCAATTGCAGTGGAAATCTAACTGATAACCCTAAATATTGTTCAACTATAGCATCGCCTAAATACGAACCCAACTGGGATTAAAATGCGTTACGAAACGGACTTCCGATTCTGAGACCGGATTTCCAGCAGTGAACGCTTAAAATGAAATGGCCATATTTAGTGATCCTGAAACCCGATTAACGTGAAACCAATTTTGATTGATAGATACATAGACACACTGTTTACCCCTTTTACATTGTTCCGCTAAATTTTGCATGTATGATTTATGATAAATTATGCAAGTGGTAGGACACCGACTGATGATATTTTAATCATGCCTTAATTACTGTATTCTCATCACATTACATATATGTCATTGCATTAGTAACCTAGCGATCATGTGCATTACCCAGTGTTAGGTTTTAGTTTTTGATTGTGGCAAGTATGTTAGTGTTTAAGCATGAATGGATAAGTGACTGTGACACGTACTTGTACACAATCAGTGGACCCTATCGATTTATTGCATTGTCGACGTCTGTGGGACGTGTATAAGTGTGACTATAATTGGTATGGGACAATTATGGAAGCACTTGTATGGGTGTCACAGGTAAGGCACCAAACACTGTCCATTTATCTTGGGTATCAGTCGAGACATGCTTGATGAAGACCCTGTCTTCAGTTCTCGCATAGACTCGTCGTGGACTGACTGGTATTTGAGTTCATGGTTGGCGTTTGATGTAGACCACGGGGTGTGGGGTAGTTTGAGTGTGAGTTCAACAGAATCTCGGGAGTCCCATGCCGGCACATTTGGAGATATATGGAGATATATGGGGATATTACTGATTATTATCGTGCGTGTTTCGGGCCCGATTTCCCTTGCCCTTGGGTCCTACCCTTGGGTGGGGGATACTCCTGCGTGGTTGACTCTCATACTTGGACTGACGATAGGCTTAGTGACCTATGCAGTGAGACTTAGAGACTGATAGGGTTAGTGACATTGACATGCATTGTTTACTGATACAACATACCTGCCATACTATTTACTGCTTCACTATTTACCTGCACTATTAGATACCTGTATTGGCTACTTCATGTTCACGTCCTTGGTCTTTTGATTACTGTTATATATTCATTATTACTGCACGAGTTACCATTTGTACCTATATTTATACATTGCTATCATATCGCTTTGACGGCCTGAGTATGCATGCTCAGAGTGAGAAGTGGATCTAGCTTGGACCAGGACCGGACGTACCTCACGGGCATCTTGATCAGTTACTCAGAGCTATACTTCATTGATCTCCACCTGGTTAGTTCTTTTGATTTAGTTACTTCATTGATCCCCACCTGGTTAGTTCTTTTGATTTAGTTACTGCATTTCTCATTACATGTGCATTGTTTACTGATTACCACGTAAAGCTAGAAGCCAAAATGTGACTACGGCAGGATATTTCCTTGACCGTAGGAGCATGGATGGCCTTGCCAACCCCTCGTATTCCGTATTTTAGGAAGCGGGGCGTGACATTTACCGATTATAAGAGCCTAAAATATGTGTTCACATAGAAAGAGCTCAACATAAGGCAGTGTAGGTGGTTGGAGCTGATGGCTGACTAGCCGACTATGATCTTGATCTAAAGTACCATCCGGGAAAAGTTAATGTAGTACCGGATGCTTTAAGTCGGTTGCCAGTAATACGGATGTTGACTTCGCGGAAGGAGATTATAGCGGTTTTTCCGAGATTCGAGTTAGAGCTCGTACTACCAGATTCTTCGAGATAGTTGATGCAGTTGCGAGTACGGTCATCGTTGATTGATAGCATTATAGCAGCGCAGTTGCACGATTCTAGCTTGCAGAAATTTTGAGGACAAGTAGAGGCAGGACTTCGAACGGGTTTATTGATTCATGAAGATAGTTCTTTGAGGTATGGAAGTCGTTTGTGTGTGCCTAAGGGAGAAGCTCGTGAAGAAGTCATGTAGGAGGCTCATAATCCCGCATATTCGGCACATCCAAGAGGCATGAAAATGTATAGAGATTTGCGACACCACTTTTGGTGGGAAGGCAAGAAAAGAGAGATTGCTCATTACATGTCGAGGTGCTTGGTATGTCAGCAAGTCAAGGCTGAACATCAAAGGTTCGTTGGTTTGTTGCAACCACTTCCGATTCTCCAATGGAAGTGGGAACATATAACCATTGATTTCGTGACAATATTACCACAGAGTCCAAAGGGCAATAACGCAGTATGGGTGATTGTCGATTGACTGACCAAGGCAGCTCATTTTATACCATTTCGAGTTAGTCAGTCGACGGAGGATTTAGCAGAGAGGTATATGCAGGAAATTGTGAGTTAACATGGAGTACCAGTGAGTATTGTTTCTGATCGTGACACCCGGTTTCTATCACATTTTTGGAGGAGTCTACAAGAAAGTTTGGAGACTCTCTTGAAATTTAGTACGGCCTATCACCCTCAGACAAATGAATAGTCCAAGAGAACGATCCAAACTCTTGAAGATATGTTGAAAGCTTGCATGTTAAACTTCAAGGGTTTGTGGGAAGATCATTTATATTTAGTGGAGTTCTCGTAGAATAACAGTTTTCAGGCAACTATACAGATGGCTCCATTTGAAACATTGTACGGTCGTAAGTGTTGCTCGCCAGTATGTAGGGACGATATTAGAGAAAGGAGATTGTTGGGATCAGAACTAATTGTGCAAACTATGGAGAAAGTTAACCTGATTCGTGATCATATGAAAGTGGCACAAGATCGACAGAAAAGTTGGGCCGATACTGGAAGAAAACCATTAGAGTTTAATGTTTGTGATCATGTATTCTTGAAGATATTACCGACTAGAGGACTAATCCAGTTTGGTAGTCGGGGCAAGCTTAATACTCGATTCATGGGGCCTTTCAATATCATTAAGCGTATTGGAAAAGTGGCTTATCGATTGGCTTTACCACCATCCTTGGTAGGTGGTCATGACGTGTTTCATGTATCTCAAATTTGAAAGTATGTTCGAGATGAGACGCGTGTCCTAAACCACTCGGAATTGACAGTGAGGGATGATTTGACTTATGAAGAGCAACCTGTGGAGAAAGTTAACCCGATTCATGATCATATGAAAATGGCACAAAATCGACAGAAAAGTTGGATTGATACTGGAAGAAGACCATTAGAGTTTAATGTTGGTGATCATGTGTTCTTGAAGATATTACCGACTAGGGGACTAATCTGGTTAGATAGTCGGAGCAAGCTTAATCCTCGATTCGTGAGGCCTTTCAATACCATTAAGCATATTGGAGAAGTGGCTTATCAATTGGTTGTACCACCATCCTTGGCAGATATTCATGACGTGTTTCATATATCTCAACTTTGAAAGTATGTTCGAGATGAGACACACGTCTTAGACCACTCGGAATTGACAATGAGGGATAATTTGACTTATGAAGAACAACTAATGGCTATTGTGGATCGACGAGAAAAGGTTCTCAAGAATAAAGTGATCCCTCTAGTGCTTGTTTCGTGGGGAAATCATTCGCATGGAGAATCTACTTAGGACCGTGAAGACGAAATTCGACAAAAGTTTCCACACCTTTTTCCTTAGATCCGTGTTTTTCTTGTTCTTGTCTTTTTCCTGTTTCCGTGAATTTCGAGAACGAAATTCTTTTTGTAATTGGATATAATGTAATACCCAAGCACGATCATACACTATTTAATGATATTAATTAATACTTTGGGTTTCTTTAATTATTATTGTTTGGCTTGTGATTGGTGTTTGGATAGTATGTCTGCTTATCGGACATGGCCCGCTTACGTGAAATCCGTTATGGGTGATTGAGTATATTTTTATTGGTATTAATCCATAGAATATATCTATATGAATCTCAAATAATAGATATACAATATTTATAGTGTGTGTGTGTGTGTGTTTATATTTATTTATTCTGGTAGCCATACGTATGGGTATTTTATATTAATTGTTAGTATACTTTATCCTATTTAAAATATCCCATGATATTATATTTATGGTTTAAGTGGGCTACGTATGTATAGATAACTTTTAGTTATTTGTTTTGAGATTTAATATGGACGGATTGGGGAAACACACACACACACACTTAAAATTTAATATACATATATATTCTTTTTATAAAAAAAAAACTCTCCCCCTCTCTCTCTCTCTCTCTGCCCCATCTCTCCCTCTCCCCCTCGTCTCTCTCTCTCTTCTTCTCTTTTTCTCCTCCTCGACACCAACAACCCTCACCTCCACCTTCAACCGTGGCACCCATCGATCGAGCCTTTGACCCAACAACCTTAACTCTATCAACCTCCAGCCAACTTGATCGACCTCAAAGCACCTATCGCCGCACCAATCACCATCGCCTTGAATCTCGTCATCGACCGCCATCATCACCTTTCTTCACTGGAGCCTCGAAACCCATGCCTTCACCCTCGTCTCCATCGACATCTTCTTCTTCTTTGAGTCCTGCAACCAACGCCTTCGCCCAAGCACCATCATCGTAGCCACTTTCTCCTTCTTTTCCTCTCCATCTCACCTGGCAACCCTAGCCGGACCCATCTCCACCTCCACATCTCAACATCGAGAACCCAACCTCGCTTTCAAGCTTCACCGCCCACTTCTTCTTCTACTTCTTCTTCTTCTTCTAAGTGGCTGAGCCCTAACCCACATCCCTGAGAACCTCACCACTGGCAAGCCAACCTCCATCATCTTCCTCCACTTTAAGAACCCATCGACCGAGAAAAACACCCATGAACACCACTGCCATCGTTGTCGTCGGCCCATCGCAGCCGTTGATCGAGACAAGCACCCTCACCGTCGTCATTCCCTCGTCGGCAGCATCCAAAGCCGAGCATATTGCTATAATAGCCAAGCCTGGTATAGAGCCAAGCCGTTTACTAGCTGGGATTGTGTGTTGTATCGTGTTTGTCTTGAGGCAAGTATTTACTACTTGCTTTATATGCTAGCTACGACGATGGTCTTCGTAATATTATCTATCAGTTAACGTATGTTATATTACTTTAGAAATAACAGATTGCATCAACACTGAAAGGCAAGTTTCTAACTTACTGCATGCTATAGTTTACATACATACATACATACATACATACACACACAGATATATATAAATTGTCTTAATATTATTATTATTATAACGTTATCTATATATAATCCGTATATCGTTAGATAGTTAACATTAACAAGTTTTATAATTGTAGTTTATAGTGTTTATGCAAATTATATCTATTAATAATAACTAGTAATCATAACAAACTATTCTGGTTTGATCAAATTGATAAATTGAGTTGTTAGGAATTGATATGCTTATTTCTTTACATCGTATTTCGCACCTAGATAACGGTTACAACCATATTCATCATGACCTGTTTACACGATATTATTACAAAATAAACACTTCATCTGATTTAGTACATTATCCCTGACTTGCTTGTAACCTGCCATACTTTTACTGTTTGTTATCATGCCAGTATCTGTGTGCATGTAATACTGATTGATGCCAACAATCCTAACTTGTTGTCCTAATAGACGTAACATGTTGTCTTGATAGACATAACATGTACTTGCTTATCCCTGCATTGGTATTAAGTAGATATTATATTCATACCTGACTTGGATAACGAAACCTGGGGAAATAGGGAAATCAAAAGTGTAACTTAAAAAGATATTACATGTTTCCGTGGTTCTGGGGATTAATGGAACAGAATCATTCTTGATTCATACATCTTGCATCCGTGGTCCCGGAGGGTAACGGGATATATCTTGCGTCCGTGGTCCCGGGGGGTAATGGGATATATACCTTTAAGTTACATGGAAGAGTACATTAATTGGTTTCAAATACCTGTAGGATTGATAATCTAGCGGCATCGACCCTTAGGATATACATGATATGGTTGCTATTGATATCTTACTTGTTACATCACTTGTTACTAATATTGCTTGTTGTTTATACTCATGACATCTTGCACATGACATACTATATCGTATACTGCTTATACTCTTATTATGATAGCTATGACGCGCTGACGTCTGGGTTTTGCATGGCCAGATACTTGACTTTAGCACATGAGAATCATGAGTATTTCGACAGGATTGCCGATCAGTAAAGACCATTTCACTGATATAGCTCTCATTGATAGTTAGGTATTCTTTTCCCTTGGATCGTCATTGCTTTCGCTACTGTTTCCTGTTATCGTTATTGTGGCTATTGGACATGTTTAGAGATAGATATTTATATTATTGTTCTTGATTACCGATTGACAGCCTTAATGTGACTATGGAAATATATTTCTTTACCGTAGGTAGCATGACTAGCCGAGTAATGTCTCGAAATTTCAGTATCTTGGAAGGCGGGGCATGACAGATGCTGACCTCCCTGTCACCGTCTATGAGAAAACCGAAGTATCTCTCAGGTTGTTGAGGTCACCTACTGAAATTTGCGAAGCGGCTAAGGTTTGTTGAGTACAATTGAATTCTTAGGTTCTACTAAATCTTTAATAACCGTTCATAGCTCTGGAATCTATTCCTGCTCTACCGTACTCCCACTTGTTTATTTTGCAAAGAAGTCCTTTTTATAAAAAGGTGTCTAGTCAAGAAAAAATCAACTTTTGATCTTGCAAATAGTATAAATTAAACCCTTACGTAAACTTGGGATAACCTACAAACTGCCATAACTGAAGCGTGCCTTGAGTTCGACCGGATTCTGCTTTTAAACAAAAACGGGATAACTCCATATCTTAACATCCTCAAGATATGCAGCCATTTTATGTCTACAAAAATTCAAAAGCACTAATTTAGATGGAACCATAATCAATTGGAATGCATCTGTTTCCAATAATATCACCTAAATGGAAGAAATCTATACAACATTACTCACTAAGGAGCGCACCCACAGATGAGTAACCTGTGAGAGAATCAAGTTCTCAATATTACTATGACGGAATACCTAGTATAAGTATCTACATCTTCGATCACTTCGAAGAATGCTGATACTTCCAACGTATGATTCTCTACTTTTATTCTTGTATCTATAAACTTTTCAAAATCTTTGCACCTTGCATTTCAACAAATGCATGTCTAAAAACAGAGAACTCATAGGAAAACTGAATGAAGTAAGATTAACAACCTCTTTTCCTAAAGGACACCGGACAATATACATTACCATGTATAATTCTCAAGAGTATACTAACTCAAACTCCATGTATCATAAATTGAAAAACTGTATTTTGGTTAAGAACGTCTATTCCGTTATTCAATGCACCTTACATTATCCTCAACCGATAAAGGTAAATGTTTAGAACACAATTTTCAAAAGTTATATCTCACTTTATAAAATAAAGAAATGGATATTCAATTTTAAAAATTGGTGCATAACAGCGGTTATTCGAAACCAAATATTTGTCGTTAAACAAATTCAGGTGATTTAATCCAATATCAGCAATTACTACGAATTCCGATATTGAGGATCAAATCACCCATTTTCCAATATTCTACTCCTTCTCAGCATTCGTAATATCCTACAGATGTGAGATCCAGATCCGGTACATATATATCCTGGAGTCAGAATTAATTGGGAAAATAGTTTTCAATAACAACTATACAGAAAACTGAAACATGAAAATGTTTCTAGGGGCTGCCGAGTATTCCTAATAATGCCTCTTCCAATATCCAGATTCATGTGTATTTGTCATGAACCGTGACAATTTAAAGCCAAAGTATGTAAAAAGGTTCGGTTAAATTGGTTAATGAGTTTTAGTTTAAGCTAAGTCATAGTCGCAAAGCAGAGAGAGAAAAGGAACACTCAGCGTACACTCTATCAAGATTAGATTAGTTTATCACTTTATCTAATCGGGATGGCTCCCACTGTATCCTTGAATTCTCCTTCAAACCCTAGAAGGAGAACTAGTCGGGATCATGTACACCTTAAAAGTTCTATAACCGTTCAGCAAGGTCGGTGTTGGTACTCCGAGGGAGGTCCTATGTGCTTTCGCACGGACCCAATTTAATAAACCTGTTTCTGCAGATATGTAATCTCGTTAACACTTTCTAGACACCTAATAGGTTAGCTAATTGTGAAGAAAACTGTCGAGGAGTAATACCTACTCATCAGTGGGAATCGAGACGCAACTATCATTATGTAATAATTTTGACAGAAGCCGACCAAAATTACCACACTCCAGAAGGTATGCACAAACTTGGAAAGTTTTCTTTATATTTGAAACTCCCGATATGAATTTTACCCCTAGGACGCAAGTGACCTTGACGAACGATCAACAAATCAAAGGGTCCTAGTTAAGTTCATCCGATCATTATCTTAATTGCATTAAACCCACCCGCACGACCCTCGACGAATGATCAACAAAGTCGTACGACTATCCTAACCAATACATATATCCATGCGACAGAAAATCACCACTTAGTTACCGCACGCTACGCCTTGACGAATGATCAACAAACGTAGTACGAATACTAAGTACTAATGATCTGAAATGATGGAAGGCTACGGTTGGTTTTTGGCGAAAAACTTTTAACGAAATGAACTTGATATCGTTGAAGAAATTCGAGTGGCTTTGAAAAGGAGTGTTTAGGCTCCGCTTTTAAAACAATTGATTTTGAAGAAAACCGAGCACATGGTAACATAAAATTTTGCTTAAGAGCGAACGCCCCGTGAAGGGATCAAGGCTCCTTCCACATCGAATTAGGTGCAGGATATTCCTAACCGAATACCACTATGCAAAGTAAAAATATAAGACTATAATTTTAAATTTTGGTTCCGACAACATCATTTAGGTTTATTTTCCTTGCATATAATGCAGTCCCATCATTCAAGTTTCTAAGACATACCAGAAACAACTAAAATATCATGATTTTATATGCTATCCGCATTCTCCATGGAGCCTCGGGTTTTCACCTTAAAGTTACTTAACTTACGGCAGGGCGGAGGTAGGGCTAGCGCAGATGCAAAATATATAGAAGTATCTAATATATAATATATATCATTATCACATGCATGTAAAAACATCACAGGCATGCGGCAAACAAAATGGAATAGGAGATAAATTAGGAGCTCCGCGTTTCATTTGAGCCGCAAATAAAACGCGACGTTCCCCTGTCGTGTAGATAGCCTGTACAATATCGATTCAAGACCCCTACGAGTGCGGCAAGACACCTGCCAATTCTAGAAACTACATAACACGCCATCATTATCATAAGTTGGTCACCCGTCGCTTTCTAAAACCTTGTAACTTAGGCACTCCTCCGCGGGTTGATCCTATAACCCCTACAAGTGAGACGAGCAACCCGCTAATTCTAGAGAGAGACGGCCCGGTCTCAAACAGCATGAGACGACCACCTTCCGTACTATAGAACCCGGCTACTCGAGCAATTCTCCTGGGTTAAACCTAGTACAGAAAATAAATATATACAATGATGATATCGACCGCATCTTGGTCGTACCCTAAAAAAAAAGAATATATATCAAGCGGCAACGACGGCCACAATCCAGTCGCTCGTCCCGAATAAATGAATATACAAAAAACATAACATCACTGTACAGGCACATCGCATGAGGGGCTATCCACGACGACAATCCGGATAAATCATCACAAAATATATATATCACAACACAAACAACATTATATGTGCAACACCGTCCAATCGAACACATAGCAATTAGACGGCGTTTAACAACACATATAGATCATCATAATAGCAATCAAATTAACTCGATCGAACAAAACATCGAGATAACTTGAAGTCATGGAAAACTATTTCAAAAACCAAATCGTTGCGAACTCGAAATTCCATAACCGAATTTCAATTTCACCCGGCAGTCCAAAAACTCACTTGTTTCATAAAATTTCGAATCCAAATTGACACAAAAATTGCTCAAAACAAGGTCGAGAACCTTATGAATGACCTGTGAAGTCATGGGGGAGGCATGGATGCGGCCCCCGACCCAAGGCCACAACATGATGGCCTTGGATTGGGGTGTCTTGGCTGAGATCAGCTTTAGGGCTGATCTCGGCCAGCCACCTCCCTATGGCCACCATGTTGTGTCCATGGGTGGGTAGGTACACCTTAGCCCCCGGAGACTTCCTTGGGGTCACCTCCGAGCCTCACGGAGCCTTAGTTCGAACCATAGACCCTCCGGAGCTCTGGAAAAACCAATAACAAGCGGGTATGGGACTGTTTTTGAAAACAGTAAGGAAATGGTTTTCGAGTTGGATTTTATCAAACAATTTACCACCAAAAGGAAATTAGATGTTAATGATTGGATCTGATACCATGTTGGATTCGCGATGCTATGGTCATGACAAACACGGACCCAGCGGAAGCGAATTTTAAATTCTAAAGCAAGCAAACACCACAATCCAACCAAGATCAGCATTAACACAACTAATTGTTAACAACAAAGAAGGTTTAGTGCTACAACCTTTTTAGCGTGTCCACCTAATCATGGAAGACCCTCCATGCTCCGTAGCCTCGAGAACATGTATGAGACGTGGGGCCCTTACCGAAGATGATCCATCCGAGGAAAACTGATCCATGCTCTAACTTCACCTAGTAAAGTAACTAAAGATCCAAATTTGCTAGAAATGGATGCTTAAAGATGTAGGGATTATCACTTATCATAATTACTCTCATTTTTCCACTCAAGAGAGTGAGCTCAATATATGAGCAATGAACTCTCAGGATCAAGGAGGAGGAGGAGGAAGAAGCAAGAGATTCTTCTCAAATCAAAAAATAATGGCCAAGTGTAGAATAATGAGAATGAATGAGAGTATGGCTTTTATTTTTCCAACCATTTAAAAAACATGACATAACAATTTCCAATTAAAAAATATAAGCCCATCCCTCTTTACATTCTTTACTTTACATCTCACATAGCCACCTTATTTCTATTTCCCATAAATGGAAATCCAAAGAAATGATGTTTCCTCCTTATAGAAGCATTCCGTATAAATACAGAATAAGACCTCAGTATATATATCGAAATACATGCACGCGTATTCGTATAAAAATACGGATAGACTAGAAAGAGAAAATGAATATTGAACATAATACTAAAATAAATATATTAAAAATATATATATGTAAATTATTAAATCAAAACTTGATTTAATAATCCGGCTTAATCCTATGCCGGCTAATATTATCAACCGTTTATTAAAGTCTGTATAGCCAGTACACGTATTTAATCGGACTCTTGCACGTACCAACGTACGGCATCTACATCATATCGTCTGAACCGAGAAAACCCTCTGTGTGGGACTCTAAAAACTCGAAAATACGCTGGCAGTGAGTTACTGGATAAATACATAATCACAAGCATGTCAGCGGCACTAGTTGTACGTAATGGCTACCCATGTATATGCCGAAAGGGAAGTCCATGATCAAGTCAGTCTGTACCATACTGAGTCTAAATGTGGCAATCTCTGAACAGTCCGATCTCTTCATCTAAAAGTATCGCATACCAGTTCTAGGAGGTGGAAAACATCAGGCCCCTAATAACCCAATAAGTTGTACATGTGTTAAGCTCATCACCAACTGAGAAACTACTGATCTCCCATCAGTAAATGACATCCGCCATGGCCATGGACTTATGGTGATAGCCAACCGAGCACAGAGCGATATCGACTCCCAATACCGGAAGAGACGAATTCCCGACAATCGCTCACTGCCTCCATGTCTCTCGGGATTGAACCCAACTAAAACATATTTGCACGACTCCTTTGAGCCATAGTAGGATAGTAATCTAAATACAGTGTGAAATCACACGAGACAAATGACGATAGCAGGTCAAAGGACTAACATGTACTCATGCCACTAGAGAACTATTATCTGACGATAAGTATAATACCATCTAGAAGTTCTTAGTGAGTCCGTTCGGTGTACTCACCTCCAGTGAGCACCTGTATACTTTCTTAGGTGTTACAACACTAACGCCTTGTGAGACCGACAACCGCCCCTCGTCGGGATCTAAAAACGTTTACACTAGTCTACTCCAGAATATCGATACCCAGTCTCGATACTCCCTCATCTGGAGACATTTAAGAATGTGCTTTTAGACCATCCAGCTCCCACGTATATGATCACCGTCATAATGCTGGTAGTCAAGCAAGAATCCTACATGCTTCATCGTTATGTATTAGTGACACGTAATAGCAAGTAAAACGTATACACACAATGATAAAGACAAACTAAATAACATACCATCATCTCGAGCAAGACTGTTTTACATGTATATGTTCTCCTTCAATTATCATAATCACCTACATGCAATTACAATAATTGACTTGAGGGCACTATAGCCAACACAAAATATATAAACCCGAGTTAGCTCGATACAGAAGTCGGGCCGCGGAGCTCATGAAACGGTTCACCTATATTGAACTGACGAAGGTTCCTAGGGCGTTGAACAGAAAAGCCGACGTACTTACTCGCCTAGCCAAAGAGTTAGCTGACCTTGATATGGATGAAATTCCGATCACAGTCAGAAGCCGGCAGATCCTACCTCCAGTTTCTTTATGAGAAGAAGAAATCGTAGAAAAAGACTACTGAAGAAGCTCTAGTCATCAAAGACGAGCCTGATTGGAAAGAACCCTTCATAGAGTATCTCCGATATGACAAGTTACCAGAAGAGAAATCCGTGAGAGTTCAGCAGAAAAAGAGAGCTCTCCGGTATGTGTTCATAAATAATACACTATATCGAAGATCATATAACCACCTCTGGCTCAGGTGCCTATCCTCAACCAAAGCCCAAAAGGTTATGAAAGAAGTTCACTCGAGCGTCTGTGGAGCACATCAATCCAGCCCTAAAATACGCCTTCAAATCAAGCGGCTGAGATATTACTGTTCTACCATGATAAGGGATTGTGAAGAAAATGCGAAGAGATGCCACCTCTGTCAAATACATGGCAACTTCATACACAAACATCCCAACCCGCTATATCCTATCATGGCTTCATGTTCATTCGAAATATAGGGCACCGATATAGTTGGACCAATCGACCTTCCATTCATATTGGCACCTACAGACTATTTCTCCAGATGGGCTGATTCCGTCCCTATAAAAGAAGTCAAAACAGAGGATATCTGACATTCTTCAGAAAAAATGTCCTATACCGCTTTGGCACACCTCGAAGGATCATTTCTGACAACGGGCCCTCTTTCAAGTGTTTCAAAGTCTCGAGGTTTGTCACTCAACACAAAATAGACCAGAGATATTCCTCCATCTATAATCTGAGAGCCAACGGATTGGCCGAAACCTTCAATAAAACCTTATGCAATATCCTAAAGAAGAATGCCTCAGCCAATAAACAAGACTGGGATCTGAAGCTCCATGAGGCATTGTGGGTATATCGTACCACGCACAACACTCCAACTCAATCCACTCCATACTCACTACTCTTTGGAGTAAAGGCAATCCTTCCCTCGAAATCGAAGTTTTAAGTTTAAGAATGGTCGTCCAGCACAGTTTGACGGAAAAAGAAAATGCTCTCCTTCGACTCGAAGAGCTCGACGCGCTTGAATAAAAGAGACTCGTGGTACAACAAAATCTGGAGTTGTACCGAGCCTAAATGTCATGGGCCTATAATAAGATGAACCGTCTTCGTGCTCTTAAGAAAGGTGAATTAGTGTTGATCCTTAGAAGGTCGATCATCCCCAATCGACATGCCAAGAAAAAATTCGAGCCAAATTGGGTAGGTCCGTACGTCATTGAGAAAGTGTTTAACGGAGGATCCTACCAACTGATAAGTGCCGAGGGAGAAAGGCCCATGCCATCCATCAACGGCCGATATCTCAAGAAATACTGCGCGTGAATGCCCCAAGTCACAAATAAATTAAGCTCACCATCCCTGCGGCCGGTCTCCAAATCGACTGCCGTATACAATCCATAGGTTACTGGCAACAAAACTGCATCCAAAACGCTTTTCAATGGCAAACCAAGCTACCAATGAGGAGAAGACCCACTCATGGGTCCTCACGATACATGAGGTGAACAATGCTTACAAGATCCTCTCGGATCATAAGAAAAACACACCATTGTGGGATCCTTACGACTCACGAGGGAAAACACACTTGGGGGTCCTCACGACTCTTAAGGAGAAAATACACCTATGAGATCCTCTCGACTCTTAAGGAGAAAATACTTTTATGAGATCCTTATGGCTCATAAAATTGAAAAAGCCTTAGGTGACAGGGACCTAAACCTGTCTCCTAAGCTATCGCTCTCTAATGGGAAAAGGAAAATGATGAGTCGATCCTGGAACTATATTTCAGTGTTAGCGTTGCTGATGCCGAATCAAATCCAAATCCCCAAGACCTCCAATGACAAATGATGAATTACCCCCTGGCACCTATAATCCAGTGTTAGTAACGCTAATACCAACCAGAAGCCAACAAAAAAAGTCTCACTCAACTAATACCACCAAACTCAGAAAGTCCTAACGAACAAAGCAGGAATCAAATAAATCAAATCAAAGTCCCACCCGAAATTGCTTCTAAGCTCAAAAATCCCGATGGATAAGCTGGAAGCCCCAAGCTAATGGTGCGTTAACAACGATTCGCTACACTGGAGTCAAGTCAAGTATCAACCGTAATGTCGCAAAAAGGGAGCATCGACCGCCATGTTGCAAAAAGGAGCCAGTCAAGCATCGACCGCTATATCGCAAAAAGAGGGCATTGACCTTCATGTCGCAAAACGGAGTCAAATCAAGTATCGACCGTCATGTCGCAAAAAGGGAGTATCGACCTCCATGTCACAAAAAGGAGCTAAGTCAAGTATCGACCGCTATGTCGCAAGAAGAAAGCATCGACCTTCATGTCGCAAAACGGAGTCAAATCAAGTATCGACCGTCATGTCGCTAAAAGAGAGAATCGACCGCCATGTCCCAAAAAGGACCCAAGTCAAGCATCGACTGTCATGTCACAAAAAGGGAGTATCGACCGCCATGGCGTAAAAAGGAGCCGAGCCAAGTCAAGTATCAACCGTCGTGTCACAAAAAGGGAGCATCGACCGCTATCGTTCACTTCGTTCACTTGCCTCGTTTTAACTCAACTCGCTGCGCTCGGCCCTGCGGGCTGTGCGCCAGGATCGGTGCAAAAAGGGAGCATCAACCACCATGTCGCAAAAAAGAGCCAAGTCAAGCATCGACCTTCATGTCGTAAAAAGGGAAGCAACGAACGCTATGTCACAAAAAAAGAGCCAGGTCAAATATCGACCACTATGTCGCAAAAAAGGGAGCATCGACCTCCATTTCACAAAAAAGTGCCAAGTCAAGTATCGACCACTATGCCGCAAAAAGAGAGCATCGACCTTCATTTCGCAAAAAAGAGTCAAATCAAGTATTGACCGCTATATCACAAAAAGGGGGCATCGACCTATACATCGCAAAAAGGGAACCAAGTGAAGTATCGACCTCTACGTCGCCAAAAGGGAAGTAACGACCTCCACGTCGCCAAAAAAGGAACCAAGCAACGACCTCCACGTCATCAAAAATGGAAGCACCGACCTCCATGTTTCCAAAAGGGAATCAAGTCAACCTCCCCATGAAAAAGATCCATCAATTTCCTGCACGTGAGCACATATGCGACGTGCACTTGTTGATAGGGGCACTTTGTTGGGGTCAAAATTTATACCCCATTTGCCAAAATAAAAATCAAAATCAAAAGTTCAAAGTCAAAGTGAACGGGTCAAAGTAAAATCCCAAGTCAACGCGGGTCCAACTAATCCGGGTCCAACCCCAAGCAACTGCATCTGCGCCCAAGTCGTCTCGAGCCCAAACGCAGCTGACCGTCAAAGAGAAGAAATCTTTTTATGTAGCAAATAAATTTTAATATAATTTTCTTTATAAATAAATGTAAAGGGAATGGACAAAAAGCCAAATAATTTTAAAACCCATTGCCTATCTGCAAAAAATAAATAAACACATGGACATGGGAGAGGGCAAAAAGCCAAAGTTGTGAAACCCTATGGGCCCAAATGTAAATTGTAACGCCTATATAAGACACCCATGAATTAATAAAAAAAATAGCCTCTCTCGTTTTTTTCTAGGGTTTTGAGCCTCATCTCTCTCTCTCTTCAAGATTCCTCTTCTTCATAATCTTTTAATCGAGAGTTAAACTTTTCTTTTTTTTCAAAACTAAATAGATTTTAGCCATAATACCGATTGAAGAGGGTGGGGATTTTTCCTCAAATCCTAGAAAAGAAAGATTTTAAATCTCACCCCTCTCCTTCTTCAAGATCCAAAAAGAGAAGAGGAATAAGAAGGAAAACCCATTTCAAAACTTCATTTTCGGAAGGTCCAAGCCTTGGAAGAGAGAAAAGAGATCTCTTTTTATCATCCAAGACCTAAGATTCATGTTTTGAAGCTTCACGAAGAAAACCTTTTGGGAGTCTAACTCTATATCCAAAACCCTTTGGGAGTTTAACTTCAAACCCAAAATCAAAAGAGTTCAACTCCAAGTCCACAGACTCAACCCCTCTCCCATAGGTGCCGCGCATGCATGCCTCCGCAGGCGCCCCCATGGGCACGTGCCTCACGCGTTCACATGCCTGAAGGAACCCTGGCGGGCGCGTGCCACGCGCATGCCCCGTGGGCGCTCCCGTGCACATGCCCGGTGGCGCCCATGCGCTTCTCATCGTCATAAAAAAAATATAATAAAATAAAAAATAAAAAATGTGTGTAAGTAAAATAATAAGTAAAGAAAAATTTTCTTTTGAATAAATAAATTCCTTTTGTCACGGTTTTACTTTAACAGATAAAAATGAACTAAACATGCCCAATCGCATTTATTTTTCAAAGCCACCCACATACTGCACATTGAGTTCACATGATCCCATCGATTCGTTAATCAGAGGTTCCCTCGCCCCCAAAAACGAGTAGTAATTAACGGTAGTTTTTTCCGCGGCTGCCGGATATTTAGATCTCCACAATCAATAAACTCCAGCCTGTCTCAAGCAGGGGGAATCTGTAAGCGTGCATTTCTATCTCGATAGGGTAATGAAAAACACTCTACAGTGCTCTTTCGATATTTGAGACTTCCAGTATAATCTGTATCAGAATAACTTATCAAATGAAATAAGTTGTTCTTAGGATACCATAAACCAAAATTAAAGGTTCCTTTTAAATATTTAAGAATTCTTTTGACTGCAGTCAAATGAGATTCTTTAGGATTGGCTTGGAATCTCGGACACAAATATACACTAAACATGATATCGGGTCTACTAGCGGTCAAATATATTAGACTACCTATTATCCCACGATAAAGTCTATTATCAATATTTTGACCCTCTATATCATCAGTGAGTTTAGTATTGGTAACCATTGGTGTTTCATACGTTTTTGCATTCTCTAAACCAAATTTCTTTATTAATTCCTTAATATATTTGGCTTGGTTAATAAAGATGCCATTATCCATTTGTTTAGTTTGAAATCCAAGTAAGAAATTGAGTTTTCCCATCATACCCATTTCAAATTTGTCTTGCATGGATTTGGCGAAGTGTTCACAAAGACTTTCATTTATTGATCCAAAAATAACGTTGTCAACATATATCTGGACGATTATGATATCTTTATTAAGGATTTTAGTAAACAAGGTCTTATCTACTATACCCTTCGTAAAACCTATATTTTCTAAAAACGAACTTAAACGTTCATACTGAGCACGTGAAGCTTGCTTAAGACCGTAAAGTGCTTTTATTAACTTATAGACATGATCAAGAAACGTATGATCTTCGAAGCCGGGAAGTTGAGATACATACACTTCCTCATCTATTTGACCATTCAAGAACGCGCTTTTAACGTCCATTTGAAAAACTCTAAAAAAAATTTAGTAAGAAAATGCTAGTAGGATACGTATGGATTCTAGCCTAACAACTGGGGCATATTATTCATCGTACTCTATCCTTTCTATTTGGTTATTGCAGGGTTGCCTAGGACGGCAGCAAGGTTTCGGGAGGTATCTTCCATTCCATATTAAAGTTTTAGCCGTTCTAGCTAACCCTAACATAGAATCGTTTACTAGAAATCCGACGGAATAGAAATTCAAACAACTTTGCAAGTAAAGTGAACAAGGAATACAACCTTTGTAGACCGGTCCTTCACTTCATTATCTCCGTGTAGTAGTCCCTCGCTGCAAGTAGTGAACTCCGGGCTCTAGGGAGGCTCCACAAGAAGAATAGAACAAGCTTACTTCGAAATCTTCGAGGCCGATGATCTACGTCGAGGAGACACTAACTCAAGCTATCTCTTCACTAATTATGGAATTAGTGAAGCAAACACCCTATACTAAATGGCAAGTAGTAGAGGATGATGAAGTAGGAAGTGGGCTCACTTTAGATTTAATTTTCTAACAAGTTTTCATTATTTTCCATTGAAGCTAGAAAGCTTGAGAGGAAGAAGAAGAAGAAAACTCTCATAGAATTAACCAAGTGAAGAATGGCAACCTTAGGTGAGTTAACATCATATGTTAACCTTTGTAGAGAGTTAACCATGGCTAAGTTTAATGTTTGGGTTAATAAATATCTTATGCAAAACAAAACAAGTGGATTTAGTCAATGGCAATCCAAGCTTCTCCAAGCTTCTTACCATGACAAAATCAATTAGTTTTGAATTACTTAATCCTTAAAAACCCCTAAGATTAAACCAAGCATGGTGTAAGTCATACACACACCCAAGTTGCATGTATCATCAAACATTACACAATAACTTGTACACTAATATATATCACATATATACAATGTGCACAAATCTAGTGAGAAAGAAATCTTAAGTGAGCTAATACTAGTTAATGTAAATTAATATATCAAATATATAATTATACATTAGATTATCAAATCAACTCTTGATTTAATAATCCGGCTATATCACATATAACCGACTAATATCATATGTAACAACTTATCGAATCAACGGTTGATCCGATAATCCGGCTATATCACATATAACCAACCTATGTCACATATCACGAGAATAGAATACGGTATCACATATCGTATTAATCTCGGTCCCGCACATATCTCATATGTGATCCTACTCCATTTCACTTGAGTCAGGAAACCTCTGTGTAGGACTCTAAAGACTCGTCAATACGCCGACAGTAGGTGATGATCATATCAAATACCCACAAGCCGCAAGCGTTCTGCTAAACGTAACGACCATCCGGGTATTGAGCGATCAAAAGATCAACAAGCAAGCCTACTCATACTCCTGCGAATCCAATCAGTAACACTATCGTACAGTCCGGTCTCTTCGTCTGATATGTCGCATATCTTGTCTAGGGGTGGTAACGTCAGACCCCAGTAACTCGATAAGTCGTGCCGATGTGAGGCTCATAACGGGTCAAGAAACTACTGATAACACTTACCAGTATATCTCTGAAGCAGCCCTGACCAGGGAATTCCTGTTATAGCCAATCGAGCACAGCGCAACATCAACTCCCAATACTGGGAGAGACGAAACCCCTCCTATCGCTTATTGTCTCCATGTGATTCGGGACTGTACCCAAAAGCCACCGTTTTGTACGTTCTCTTGAACGTGGTAAGGTGGAAATCAAAATACGATGGGAATCACACAAGACTCTATGACGATCTCGGGTCTACAGACTAACCTGTACCAGTGTCACCAGAGAACTGCCATCTGACGTGAGGTATAATACCATCTGGGAGTTCTCGGCGAATCCGTCCAGTGTACCCAGTCTCCACTGAGCACCCGTATACTGTCTCTGATGTCAAACACCAATGGATATGGGATCATCCATCGCCTATCTACATGGGTCGAGAAGCTATACGCTAGTCTACTTTGGTATATCGATACCCTGTCTCGATACACCTACGACTATGAACATTTGAAGGATGTACTTATCGACTACTCTGTCCCCACTAGTATGATCTGCATCATAATCCTGGTAGTCAAGTACTCATCCTAAGAGCTTTATCAATATGTAATATAGAGACAATCAGTGTATATGTTAAGATAAAGAGCAACAAGATAGCATACTATCATATTGAGCAAGAAAGTCCTCCCTATATATGTCCAAGCATCCACTACAATATACATCGTATATAAAGTACTGGCCTCTAGGGCATACATATAACTAACAGTTATAACCTTGGCGGCTAATCAAGCTTTGTTTCTAAGTACGTTACCTATTTCGTCAAGTTTGTTTTTGAATACTTAGATAATGTCACTACTAAAATATGGGGTTGCCCCTACGGATAACAGCATCCGTAGGGGCAGATTTAGTTTGGCCCTACGGATTAATCCGTAGGGCCAAACGGTTGCCCCTACGGTCCTTCCATATTTATTTAAAAATTATTAAATCTTAAAGTGTTGTTTGCCCATACGGAGCCGCAAACCAAGCACCTACGGGCATATCCGTAGGGGCATCTAAATAGAGATTTAAGTGATCGATCCCTACGCTGATTATTTCTTATTCCCTTATCACTTGCACGCGAACCCAAATCCCCAAACCCTCGTTCCCGCCGATCGCCGTTCTCGTCGTCGCCGTTCTCGTCGTCGCCAGCGCCGGCCGAATCGTCGTCGCCACCGCCTGCTTCTTCCTCATCTCCGTTCGTCGTCTCCATCGCCTGCTTCTTCAACCTACGGTCGATTCGTCGTCGCCACCGATTCGTCGTCGCCACCGCCTGCACAGGTTAGGAAATCTTCAATTAAACAAAATTTTGATTGTTTTAGGTCTATGGTTCATGGTTTGGGTAGGCATCGGTTGGGGTTAGCGTTAGGGTTAGGGGTGGGGCTGGGGGGGCTGCTGTTGCGGTTGGGGTTGGGGTTCGGTAGGGGGTAGCGGTTGGGGTTGGGGTTAGGGTTGTGTGTCCCTGAGCACTTCTTGATTGGGGCTGGGGCTGGGGCTGCGGGCTGGGGCTGGGGCTGGGTATATCATCCAACAAAGAGCGGCATGACGACTTAAGAAACCTCGGAGCTTTTCCAGCTAAAATTGTTAGATTGAAGAAGGGGTTCAAGGTACGCTAAAACTTCATAAGTACTACTACAGAAGTTGTCGAGGAAGATCTTGGAAGTCAACAACAATTTGAGTATTATCACTGTTTTCCAAAAAACATAAAATGTACTCTTGAATATTCTAAAATGTTCTAGAATATGTAAGAATTCTTTAGAACGTTCTAATTACTTTTAAAGAATGTTAATGAAAAGTATCTAGAAGAAGGTTCTAGCTCATGGCCATAGATAGAAGCTTCTTTCTATGAGTGATTAGAAGCTCTAAAAAAGATTTACTTCCAGACAATTCTAATGAGGTCAATAAAGGTTCAAGTTGTAAGTAATCTAACAAACTTCAAAATAACTAAGTTGTTGGAAATAAGAAATTCAAACAAACACTACATGTACGTTGCAGGTGTTGCATGATTTGAAAGTCCCCACAGGTTTCTCAGGATCATTCAGCAAGAAAATAAAAATTGTGAAGGGCAAGATCGATGGGCAGAAAAGTCATGATCACCATGTTATCTTGGAGCACCTTCTTCCCTTAGCCCTCAAGACTTCTCTCCCCGACTCGGTTGGTCTAGTAATCAACGACCTATGTTGTTTTTTCAGGGAGTTGTGTGCTAAAACACTGGAGGTTGTGACGCTGGATAAACTAGAAAATTCTATTGCGTTGATACTTTGCAAGTTTGAGCGTATTTTTCCACCGTCATTCTTCGATATCATAATACACTTGACGGTTCATCTTGCAACTGAGGCGAAATTAGCCGGACCGGTACAATATCGATGGATGTATCCCGTCGAGAGGTACGTGTAATTTTTCGTTTCGCGCAATTTAAAAATTTCTTGTTGTCCTGTATGCCCATATTTATTTATTCAACATATTTTCATTAGATACCTCTACACTCTTAAGAAGTATATACGCAATAAAAATCGACCGGAGGGTTCTATCATGCAAGGTTATCTTCTTGATGAAGCAACCACATTTTGTTCCCGCTATCTGGACGAGAACATTGAGACAAGGCTTAACCGACAAGGAAGAATTCAAGACGGACCATATGGTAAAGCCGAGTATAAGAGGGTAGACACTATGTTTATCAACAAGATATACCGGTTTATCTTGCTTAATTGCGAATGTCTTGAACAAATTAGAGAGTATGTTTTTTTGGATTAATTGTTATATCTGTGTTTGTGTGTGTATGAAATGATATAATATTAATGTCACCATTATTTGTCGAAAACAGAATTCATTTTATTGAGGTACATGAGGGGCATCCTGATTGGAATGAAGAACAATTGGAAAAATATCATCAGGATAATTTTTGTGATTGGGTCACAGATCATGTAAGTTATTCGAATAACATTTTATTGCTAGCAGTTTTAATCTAAACTAGTATCGTTATGTATTTGTCGTAAAATTTATTTTGTTAGATCCACGATCCGAACTTGTCTACATCATTTGAGAGTGATTCAAGATGTTTAGCTCAATTTCCTAGTACGGAGGTTGCATATTACAAAGGATTTGGTGTCCTTGGATACAAATTCGAAGTTAAGGAATTGGAAACATCTAGAACCACTCAGAATAGTGGGATTGCGATGGTAGGATCGGACGGTGTGATTTATTATGGGTACTTAAATTGTATACTCGGCATCCACTATCCCGGACGATCAGAACCCTTTTATATATTCCAGTGTACTTGGTACGATACGCGAACCGATACGGACAGGTGGAGAAGCAATCTTGGGACTTGGAAAGATGAATATGGATTGACCAGTGTGAACACACTTCGATTTTACTGTCAGGAAGATCCGTTTATCTTTCCGAACCAAGCGTTCCAAGTATACTACTCACAGTGTTTGAAGCATCCGGGGTGGAGTGTTGTATGCCGATGGAAACCCAGAGATGTCTACGATGTCCCAGAATACGAGGACAGCGATGAGGACGAAGAAGAGAGAAGGCTTAAAGTGCTCCGACCGTCTGTTTCGAAGGACGGGTTGTCTTCTACCGATCATGAAGTTACATGGGTTAGAAATGACATCGACGATGAAATCCAAGTAGATATGTATAATGCGCCCACGAAACGAAAAAGGTTATCAGTAATGTTATATTATTACTTCACATTTTACGCTCTATACATATATAGTCAATACTTTTAATGATTGTCTAATGCGTCCACGAACCGTTTATCTAAATTTGATGATGATGTCGGGAGCAGCGAGGGGCGGCAGGAGCTCCAGCCGCGGCAGAGGCAGAGGCAGAGCAGTTCTGCCGCCCGGAGAGCTTCGTAGGGAGCTTCAGAGGGCCGGTCTTGCACCCAGATCGGAGACCCCTTCGGATGCCTCCTTCCGTGTGGATTTTGCCACACCTCCAGGTATACTGCACGCATATCCATTTTGAATGCAATATTACAGATATTCATGCCTGTTTATGTCAAAATTACTTATATTGTCAATGTTTGATTGTCTAGTTGTTGGTGATGCGTCCACATCTGGGACAGAGGCCACTCCCGCTCCTCCGGGTATGTTTATATATCATATAGTGCATGTATATTGATTTAGAATGCTATATCATAAATATACACACATTCCTTTTGCTCTTACTTAGCAATTTTTATTATTGTCTAGCTGTAGGTAGTGACACCACCGCACCTGCGGGTATATTTATATATCCTATAGTGCATGCATATTGATTTAGAACGTTATATTATTGATCTACACATTATTTTTGCAATTACTTATATAATCTATTTTTAATTGTCTAATTATAGGTGGTGCGTCCACATCTTCCGCAGGGCCACTCCTGCCGCTTCCATACCATCCGCATCATCTGCAGATTAGTATGAATAAATATAAAATATTTTTTCATTTTACATATGCTCTATAGAATAAATATGAACTTCATGGAAATTTAGCGTCAATATTTATTTTCTAGTTGCAGGGGATGCGTCCGCATCCGGGACCCCGGTTGTTCCTCACCGGAGGAACTATCGTCCCGCTCGTGCTGCTGCCCGGGCCCAGGCTCGTGCGATAGTCACCGGAGGTATATATCACACTTCAATTTTCGCTTAAGCTTGATTTCTTAATACAACTTTGTCTTAACATTGATTGTCTTGATATTTCGTGCAGACGCAGGGCCTCCCCATCCCCAGAGGGGGACTCGAGGCCCGAATCAGTCCCATAGGCTGAGACTTGACAGAGCTAGGGGGGAGGCACCATTCCCCCTCCTTTTTACCCTTGACTATCGCTATACCGGTCCTCATGCCGAGAGGTTCGGCCGGTATATGGGGGATGAGAGCCGGCTCGTGAAGAACTATCCACTTCACGTTGAGTGGGACGAGCAGCACCGGCGCTCATTCGCCATCTTCTTTGATCAGACTCGGGTACGTATTAACGGCCTATTTTCATTTAATTTATCCAATTTATTTATTATTAACACTTGCAATCTAATAACAATGTTTTTTTTGTATTTTCAGTCGGATTACAATTTTCAGCCTGTACCCGACCCTGATCATCCTGGGAGGGTGCTCGGCCTTCATGCTCTGTACAATGGCCTGATGAAGAACATGCAGACCAAGGTCCGATACAACAGGAATGAGCTGAAAGCCGACTGCTACTCCCCGTGGATGGCGACCCCCGAGGCAGAGAGAGCGGCCCTCCTATCTACTCTGGCGTTTGCGAGAGTCGACGTAGAGACATGGCCTCTATTGTGCGATTATTTCGACTCCCAACACAAACAAGTATGTATTTTAAATGTAATTCATTGTTTATGATATAATTTATTTCTTTGTATTCCTTAATTAGAAAACTAAATGTTAATGCGTTGTGCAGAAACAGGCCGCTCAGAATACAGAGAACAGGAAGTCGGCGAAGAGGGGTCGCCCCACTTACACAGGTGGCTCGATAAATATTACTCAAGCCATGGAGTTATCGGTAAATTACAATAGACCGACCTTTCTGAAATTCTGCAATTTTAAGAGTTATTTTCTAATATTTCTAATATTAAGAGTTATTTTCTAATATTGCAGACAGCTCGGACCGTGGCGCAAGGTGGTACACCGAGCGTGCTGTCCGCATATCTTGCCGTCCACGGCACCTCGACAGATCCCGCCACGGGCGAGCTTCGATATCCCGACGTCGCTACCCAGGAGTATTGCGTAAGTGTTAAATATTTATTCTACCCATATTTGAAATTTTAGTTTTGGAAGCTTCAAGTTTAAATTTTATACTTATACTTTATTGCTTATTGTGGGTGTAGGAGCGGGTGGTTGAGCAGGCCGAGGCCTCGGGGATTGATTTTACCGGACAGAACGATCCGAGGCTGCTGACCCCAGTTCTGGATGCCGCATACGGAGGGCACCACGGAGGTTGGGAGAGAGGCCGGGGACTGGGCCTTAGCAGGGCCCATATAAGGTTGGACTCCACCCCGGCGATTACTTCCTCCGTCTCCAGTGAGCGACGTGTCCAGCAGGAACTGGAGAGCTTGAGGGCCACCGTTGAGGAGTTGAAGGAGATGCTGGTATGTATACTACTTTATAGTAAAATATCATGTCATATTATACATATCAACATATCCATAATTAGTACGTAGCTTGAGCTTATTTGGTTTTAGACTTAGGTTTGATTAATCATACATACATATGTAATTAAAATAAACAACGGCTATCCAAACTAGATATCCAAATGGGATTTCGAAATAATTTGATAATAATACGAATTCGAGTAATACATAGTTCTTACACGCTTCTTACACACGTTTGGTCCAGACACGACAGGGGCAGAGGCATGCATCTCCTTCGGCTGCGGCTCCGCAAGCCACTACATCGGTTGCGGTTCCGCAGATAGCTCCTATAGCTCCACCGCCCGCTCAGACTCCCGCAGCCGCGGCTCCGCAAGCGACTCCCTCGACGGCGGCTGCGCAGACCACATTGCCAGCTCCACAAGATGCTCAGACTCCCGCTCGCGCCGAATTGTAAGGTTTATTGATCGAGGAGCAGGCGCACGTTATTCTATCGTTATTCAGAGGTGGAGCTGGACCGAGTTAGGGTAGCTTTTTGGTTCTTATTTTTTGAAACATGTATTTATTTATATCATACATATTGTACTACATTTTGAAACGATATTGATATTGATATTGGTTTATATTTATATCATATTCAGTATTTGGGTTTCTTTTGTATATTATATGCGTGAGATGTGATTATGAATACTGCGATATATATTGTGTGATGATTAATTTTATATTTTATTGATATATATATTATCGTGCACAGGACGAGAAAAAATAAGGCAGAACTTTTTTTTTAAAAAAACAGATAATGTGTACCTACGGATTAATCCGTAGGTACACATGTTGCCCCTACGGTTTACACCGTAGGGGCAAAATATCAGCAGTAACTGATATTTCCCCCCTGATCTCAATGTCCAGGGGGGTGGTCTTGCCCCTACGGATATATCCGTAGGGAAAACAAAGACCCCTACGGCTATTTCCGTAGGGGCAAAATATCAGGATTCCTGATATTTTGCCCCTACGGAAAAGTACCTACGCATATATCCGTAGGAGATACCACTTGGCCCTACGGATATATCCGTAGGTATAGTTAATATAATTAAAATAACCGTAAATAAAATAACTTTTTTTTCCATACGCCCTAATTCATAGGTGCAAATGTACCTACACATAACTCCGTAGGGGCAAGTTTTTGACCGTAGGGGCAAGTTCAGGGTTTCAACTTGCACCTACGGCGTTTGCACCTACAGATGAATTTTTTGCCCTTACGGAGATATCCGTAGGGGCAGTGGGTTGCCCCTACGGATAAATTCGTAGGGGCAACCCTTATTTCTAGTAGTGTGTGTCTTCTTTCACAAAGTTGAATAATACTAAATAGAATATATTTTAAATTATCTACATACAAAACATCATAAATAATAATAATTAATTAATTAATTAAATGGTACTTTTACCTACTGCGTTTTCTTGTTTATTGTTTCCAAAAGTATCAGTTCCACCTTATTCTTTTGATAGCGTTTGGAAGTAATTGAAATTTCCAGTTGTGTGGCTCACGCAACCGCTATCAAGGATCCCTTTCTTGCTATGTTTTTTGAGATCCTGCAAAATAGTATTAATTTGGTGTGACCAAGGAATCCATTTCATTTTCGGTCCACTGAGATTAGGAGTAAAATGATATTTGTAAGTTGAATTTAATTTAATTTGACAAAACCTAGTAACATGTCCTAATGTGCAACAGTAGTTGCATGTCACATTAGCATATCTATTTCCATATTTATATGAACTTGAACTTCTAAAAAATTTTGTAGGTTTTTCATATTTTAAATTATCATGAAATTCTACTCCTTGATGTTTGTAATGATTCATACAAATGCCAAGCATTACATCAAGATTATCCTTAGTTTTTGTAAATTTAAGAATTATATTTTCTTTGATTTTTAATTTACTATTCGAATCAAAATTTTCATTTTTCAAAGTTCTTATAGTATTGATAGTATTTACATGTTCTTCTTTTAAAAATAATTTTTCTTTTAAATCGTTGTTTTCTAAAATTAGTCTTTCACATTCATCTTTAACTTGACTATTATTTAAGTTATTGCTATTCTTAAGTTGTTTATATTTAGCATGTACCTTAGCATAGCTGGATCTTAAGTAAAAGTATAAATTAACTAATTCATCTTTAAAAAACTTTCAATATCAAGCATATCGTCACTAACCTTATCATCGTTTATCGTTATGAAGCACATGTTTGCAACTTCTTCATTCTCTGACTCACTTGAGTCAAACTTATCCAAATGGCTTGATAAGCGCGTCATTCCAAAACTTTCTTCCATTTGGATTTGTCCTTCTTGATTTTAAGGTTTGGGTAGTCCGCCTTAACGTGGCCTTCTTTGTTGCATTCGGAACATCACATGGCATTGGAAGAATTTACCCATTTCTTGAAAGGGTTGCCTCTATTTTTAAGAAACTTCTTGAAGTGCATCACAATGTTTGTCATTTCTTTTTCATCGCTTTCATCTTCGCTTAATGGGATAAGTACTTTGAATTTGTTCATTGACGCCGTAAGTATGATATTCTTGCGTTGGTTGTCTTCTTTGGTTTTGATGTCACCGGATTGCATCTCATAGGTTTTTAGTTTACCAATAAGAGTGTCTATGCTCATGGTGCTAATATCATTTGCTTCTTCTATTGTGGTAATCTTATGCTGCCAAGAAAATGTTAGTGATCGAACAATTTTATAGTTCTTTTCTTTATCTACGAATTTCTTTCCTAAATTAAATAATTCTGTAACTATATTATTAAACCTAGAATATATAGAATCTATATATTTGTTTTCTTTCATAGAAAACATTTCGTATTCATGCATTAACCTATTTATTTTACTTTCTTTTACTTGGCTCATCCCCTCATATGCAGTCTCGAGAGTACTCCGGATATCATGTGTCGTTTGGCACATGGAAATTCGATTGAATTTTTCTAGGACCAAAGAGAAGTGAAGGGTATTCATAGCCTTAACGTTTAGTGTCATCGAACGCTTATATGCATCGGAATATGGTTTAATAGTTGGAATGACAAAACCTTCATCTATTATGTCTAGAATTTCTAAGTCTGTGCATTGCAAAAATATTCTCATTTTGGTTTTCCAAAACTGAAAATCAGTGCCGTTAAATAGTAGAGGTCATGTGGTGGATTGACCCTCTAATTGGTTTGCCATTATGGATGTATAAACTCAAGATGTTAATCTTTTTTTTTAAATGCGCAACATGCTCTGATATCAATTGAAAATACGTTAGATGGGGGTGAATAAGATAATTATAATTCCCATAGCAAATTTAAAAATCTAATTAATATATTCTAAGTGATTACCAAGTTTCTGTGGAAAATATTTTAAACAAGTTTAAACAAGAAATTTAAAGTGGCAATTAACACAAACACAAAAAAGTAAAAAGAGTAAATGCAATTGCAAACATAATAATTTGCTGACTAGGGTTCACCATGCTCCTGTGGTTAGTCTCCGTCTGAGACACCTTCTCAAGATTTCTGCATTATATTTATGAAGAACACGAATCTCTCTTCACAGGGATGTGAAGAACAAAAATCCCTCTTCATAAGGATCACACCCATGAATTTGCGATTCTCAAGGAAACAAGTCTTCTTCTTCCCTAACCCATAATTCTCTAGAAAATTCGCACTTTCCTCTTTAATCCACATCTATCTAGAAAGATCTATTTTTCCATTCTGAATTCACACAATTTGGCCCTGAGGAAATGAAAAGCATTTGGACAAGTTAAGCACGCGAAGAATAAGAAGATTTCTCAATAAATTTATAATGAATGTATATTGAAAAAGTGAGATCTCATAGGTATTTATAGGAATCGATATGGGAAGTTATTTTTACTGCCCATAACTTCCAAAAACTGTAATAAAATAGTTAATGACGATTGGAGGTAGTTAGGACTGAAAACGGCATAAGTATCCAATCGATTCGAAATTCAAATTTAACTTCCCATGGAGACGTCTGGTGGAGGCGTTTTCTCCAGGCATAAAATCCTTCTAGAGAAGTTTGTATAGCCGTATCTGAGAAGTATACAGAAAGAAGAATCTTGGAGTTTGTTCTACATACGTCTGTGAAGACGTCTGCTGTTTCAAAATATATTATACAGATGTCTGTAAGAGACATCTATTTTCTGACATGGATGAAAAACTGTTTTGAAAAATTGGCAGTTTGAATTCCAACGGATAGGTTTGACGTTTCTAAAAGATAGGGAGACGTCTTAAGCATTAAGAATGTGTAGGAATGAGGTTTCTAATTTTATGAGACTGTTACTAAATACATATATAACGCTCCTAATTTCAATCTTCATTTTGGTTCTTCGATTAGTTTCATTTCTTTGACTTGTTACGTTGAGACATGATTGAGTCTTGATTTAACTTGCATCATATTGTTGCTTGCATCAAGTTGTCATGCAATATCACCATTTTGAGAGCATACCATATTTGTAGGCAAACTTACTTGATATTGGATATATCGTGCATGCTGTATTCAAGATATAAACTTGGAAACGTCATCAGTAATTTATGAATTCGTTTAAATAAAGTTTTGAACTAAATAATTAAAACTGAGAATCGTGTGACACGAGTGTTAACAATCTCCCCCTTTTTGATATTTAGCAAAACTTATTTTAAGAATTCATGATATATATATAAAAATTAAATTCAATTTAGATACTCCCCCTTTTTGAAAAATATCAAAAAATTTTAAAAATTGAGCGAGGGGTAAAAAAACAAGCATGAATATATGAATTGAAAAGTATGGAAAGCAAAATGAGGCATATGAATAGAATTTCTAATGTGACTATGTATATATGAGATTCATTGAAGTGCATATTAAATAGAAATACTTGAAATAAGAATTTAACAAAAAATTTAAACAAAAGCATTGTCATTAATAGAAACCATGACTGGATACATAAGACTTCATTACACCATACAAACTAAACTTAACAATAAAACATAAACTAGCACATACATTCGTCACAACTCCACAATCCAAAACAAACAACCAAAACACACAAACTAGTGCAAAACCTGCACAAACCAAGACAACAAACATAAGCCTAGGATCGAAACCTATGGATCCTAACTAATTTGGGAAGAATTTTTTTTTTTGTGAAAGTTGGAAAGAAAGATGATCACATTTTAAATGATTTATTTGTCTCATTTTCTCATTTATTATTTATTTATTTATTATTTTCTTTAAAAATGATTGTGTCATTGTCTTAAGGAAAATAAGATGATCACATTTTAAATGATTCTTTCTGCATGTCTCAAAAAGGGTTTGCTCATTCAAAATACATATCTAAGAGATCATCGTAATTTTAATAGAAGGTGACTTCGAAGAACCAACAAATAACTTAATTATAATGAGGAAGTTGAAGTATCCACATCATATCCAGCTACATCATTAAAAGACTTTTAATTCCACGGCATTTGGTCCGAGAGAACGTGGAACGGAAAAAGAAAAGAAAACTAATTTAAATAATTTTTATTGTTCTCTTAAATAAGAAATTAATAAATAAATATGTAAAAATAAACAATTAATAATTATTAGCAAGAAATTTCTTTCAAGTTATCCCTCTTTTCAAACTAGGTTAATCGATCCTAACATTTTGCTCAAGGTATTTCTTTTTATTTTGCGTTTATTTTTGCTTTTGCCGTCTTATAACGAAAAAATCTTTGAAAAATTAAATTCCCATCAGATTATCAATAGAAAGAATTGTGAAATTTGTAAATTTTTAATGAGTGATTGGGTCGTAGTTGTGCTTGTGTTCATGTACCATTGACTTTCGCGAGTTCAATATACTAATAATTTTGCAAGATAGATCCATTATTTTTATGAGACTAACACATATATACTATTTCATATATTAATTATCTAACAAATCAACTTTAAAAAAAACAAAACAAAACCGGGTCTTTGAGAGATCAAGATAATTTCTAACTGCTATTTGCCCTATTAGGGCATGTGGTCAACAAACTCATAGTTGCAAATGATTAAGAAAATTTAAAATTAGCATTAATAATTACCGCACATCACATTTGCTACCTAAAACTGTTACGCATGCATTGTTTTTTTCTCATTAATTTCTCAACTTACCAACTACGTACACGTTTAATTTACTTGTCTAAATCAGTCATCGGAAGTGGTCCTTCATAACTCCACGCTATAAATACCTTTACTTATGACCCCTAAACATTCATCATCAAGATCATCATCATCATCTCTCCCGATCGATCGATCACACACACAATACACACAATGATGGGTATTAGGGTTTGTGCTCTGTTCGTGGCTTTGTTAGCCCTTGGCTCAATGTCAATGGCTTCTTTGGAAGTTGGTTTCTACCAACACACTTGTCCGTCGGTGGAGGCGATTGTGAGACATACCGTGAGCGAATTTGTAGCTAGGGATTCCGGGTTGGCTGCAGGGCTTATCAGACTGCATTTTCATGACTGTTTTGTCAGGGTATGTGAATGCTGCAAAGAATGTACGAGTATATTATAACTATTGGTTTTAAGAGGGTATATATTTATAGAACCCTGCAAATTCAAATTGAATTTGAAGCACACTTAAACAATGGATTAAGATATAGGCAAAAGAAAGGAATTTTTTTTTTTTTGGTCATAAAATGCTCAATCTCTAGATGTGTCAAAATATAAAAAATATATCTCCGAATCCGTACTTTCCATTACTTGAGAGCCACATATATAGGGTGAAGTGAGAAAACCTAGGCTGAAGTGAAATAAGAAATATGGTTTTAAAATATATATCTCTAAAGCCCTATTGGCTATTACTCGAGAGAAAACCTAGGCTGAAGTGAAATAAGAAATATGGTTTTAAAATATCAAAGTTTAAACCATAGTCACGTAATTCGGGAATAATTCGGCGAATTCGGGAATAATTCGGCGAATTCATGAATAATTCGTGAATTTTTTATTAATTCTCCTATTTAATCGCCACTGACGAACGTTTCGAATAATTCAAATAAACAACGAATAATTCAAATAAACAGCAAATAATTCATAAAAACAGCGAATAATTCGCAATATCAAAACCCAGCGCCTCACATATTAATTTTTGCTCGAAATCCTTTCCGAACATTTTCCGAATACCTGTCGAATCTTTCCCGAATACCTACCGAATACCTGTCGAATCTTTCCCGAATACCTACCGATTTTTTCCGAATAGTTTCCCGAATCCGAATTTTCGAGCTCGCCGAATAATTCATGAACTGCGAATTTATTACTATGGTTTAAACGATATTACTTTTGGAGAATGGTTTTATTTCATTAATTGTCTCAATATATTTAATATACATATATATATATATATATATATATATATATATATAAATCTAGAATATATATATACAAGTGGAAGGAAAAGTTTAGAATACACGGTCGAAAGTCTAGAATACACAGCATAAAAAAGAGATTAAAGAAATATCACAAAAGCATGTAAGCTCTTAATCTTCATGCTCTATGTATTAATGTTCACCGTTTCTTGTTAGCTAGCATGGGCGGACTTCCATATTATCTTTTATTTTTAAGCTATAGTGATTCTAGATAAGGATTCTCTTTAAATAATTAGGGAAGGTTTCTTAAATAAATATCAATTATGATGGGATCGATGATCTCCATTATATGGATCGATATTAATTGATTCATATAATAAATATCAATGAAGAGAAGAAAATTCCTTTTGCCTGTAATCAGGGATGTTAATGGTTCAAGCTATATATATATATATATATATATATATATATATATATATATATATATATATATATATATATATATATATATTGCATGCTCTCTTTTTTCCCCAATTGAGTAGGTTGGTTAGGTTGGTAAAGTAATTCACTTTTAATATATTAAACAGTTATGGATGTTTTAAAACTTATCATAAGAAGAAAAGCCAATAAAAAATTATCATAGAATATATAGTTGCTTGAATCAAGTGTCAACTGTTAATTATTTTCTCATTATTTCACCAAGCAATATTGATACCAGTGCTCATCAAGTTTTCTCATTATTAACCATCTGACTCTAATGGTCATGATCGTGTAGGGTTGTGATGCTTCTGTACTTTTGGACACAATCCCTGGATCAGAAATCAAAGCAGAGAAAGAAGCTCCCCCGAACAACCCGAGCCTTCGTGGTTTCGAAGTGATCGATGATGCAAAGGCTGCCGTCGAAGCCTATTGCCCATCCACTGTCTCATGTTCTGACATCCTCGCCTTCGCCGCTCGTGATAGCTCCTATATTGCAGGAAACATCGACTATGCGGTACCTTCGGGTCGCCGTGACGGTCGGATCTCTATCGCGGAGGAAACCCTTACGAACCTCCCGGCACCATTCTTCAATGCTGAACAACTAGTTGAAAGCTTTTCCAAGAAGGGACTCAGCCCAGAGGAAATGGTCACTTTGTCAGGTGAGAATTATGTTTCTTTTAATTAATATTATTAGAAAAGGAGCAAAATATATATATATATATAGAGAGAGAGAGAGAGAGAGAGGTAGGTAGGTGATAATGGATCCAGATCCTCTCCAGTGATGTAGAACGGATCGATTCCCGGCCTATGTATATCATGGGGGACACTAATATTATTAAGATTTTGTGAATTTGTGGTATAAGTCCAGTATCATAAAGCTCCGGTATTGGAAATAACACCAAGCTGGTGAAATCTTATTATGATAAGTTCTCACGATGGCAATCTGTTCTTATGAAGTAGACACCCTATATATGCTTTTTCTCGTCTTATTCTATATATATTTTTTGTTTCAAATACCTGTTTCCATGTTCACAAGAGAGCGGGGTATTTGAACCTCAAATTTCGTACTCAGTTACAGATCAGAAGGTGTTGAAAATTGATGCAAATTAAAGTCTATGGTTAGGTGCAACATTTTGACATGCATGACATTATTAGGTGATGACAATGATAGATGGTGACTTTGTTAGGTGCCACTTTTGACATCCATGACATTGTTAGGTGATGACAATGAAAGGTGGTGACTTTGTTAGGTGCTACTTTTGACATCCGTGACATTATTCGGTGATGACAATGAAAGGTGGTGACTTTGTTAGATAGTGACATTATCTTAGGTGCTATAAAAGCACATCTTATGAGAGGCATTTTGTATCCAATCACAAGCATCATCACAAGAGGCAAAGGCTAAGAGAGATTTGAGAGAAATCTCCTAGGGTTGTTCTTGTGTGTAAACTTGATTCAAGTATAGTAGACGTTTGCAGATTCCGCTCTGCCGGGGACTAAACATACGGTGGGTGAACCTCGTTAACAAATCTATCTTGTTTGTGATTGATTGTTTTCTTATTTCTGCATTTTTAATTTATATTGTCTTTCGTCGTTTAATTGCGTGATTGTACTTTTGCGTTATTTGGGTTTTGTCGCGAGTATTGTTCCGTGGATCCTCTCCCTCCAACAACTGGTATCAGAGCAAGATTAAGAGAACCTAGAGTTCTTTGATTCTATAATCTAGGTAACGGTGGGTAACGACGCTTGTGTCCTCTTCCCCACTTTCTTAGATTGTAGTTTTGAAGGCGTTGGTTCAGATCTAGGAGAAAGTCGGGTTTGCTGCGATACAGACGAAAGATGGCAGAGGATAAGATAAGAATCGAGAAATTCAATGGTCACAATTTTGGTTGGTGGCGCATGCAATTAGAAGACTGTCTATACCAAAAGGATTTATATCTTCCGTTGTTAGGAGAAAAGCCCGAGAAGATGACCGATGATGAGTGGAACCTTTTGGATAGGAAAACTTTGGCGACGATCAGATTGTCGTTGACTCCGCAGGTGGCCTTTAATATCTCAAACGAGAAAACAACTAAGGCGCTAATGACGATATTAGCGAAGTTGTATGAGAAGCCATCGACATCAAATAAAATATTTTTGATGAAGAATCTTTTCAACATGAAGATGGTAGAGAATGGTTCGATGATAGAGCATCTGAACGTGTTCAACAGTGTGACAAGCCAACTTGAGTCCGTTTCAATCATCTTTGAAGACGAGATTCGAGCCCTACTGTTCCTATGTTCGTTGCCAGAGAGTTAGGAGAACCTAGTGATGGCGGTTAGCAACTCTATCTCGGGAATTCTCACGTTTAATGATGCGGTAAGCTGCATATTAAACGATGAGATGCGAAGAAAGTCCGTGAGTGGGAGTTCTGGAACTTCTGTACTTTCGGTGGAGAATCGTGGCAGAATAATGGAAAGGAGAAAGTGGAAAAAGAGCAAGTCTAAAAGCCGGGGTAAATCTCTAGGAAAAATCCAAGGCGTCTGTTGGAATTGCGGAAAGAAGGGCTACAGAAAAAGTGAATGTAAGCTTCCGAAGAAAGGCTCAGATGAGAAGACGGATGAAAAGGAAGCGAATGTGAACAAGGGGAACAAGGTCTTTGTCTATCGGCGAACGAGAACACAAAGGCGGATACTTGGTTCCTAGATTCAGGGGCTTCTTTTTATTGCACTTCAGGCAGACATCACTTTAGCGAGTATGTTCAGGGCGATCTTGGACATGTGACGGTGGGAAACGGTCAATCGTGTAAGATCGTTGGAAAGGGGACGATCATCTTATAACAGCCAGGAGGTGGTCAAATCAAATTGAAGAATGCTCATCACATTCCAGATTTGAAGAAAAGCTCGATTTCCACAAGTCAGCTAGACAACGAAGGGTTTACTACAACGTTTGGGAATTCTCAATGGAAGATTTCCAAAGGGTTGTTGGTGGTCGCAAGGGACAAGCTGAGCGGTTCGTTGTACTCATTCAATGGGAGCAGCGAAGGCTCGGTTGCATTGACGACAAGTTCGGAGAAAGATTCGGAGACTTCGTTGTGGCATAAAAGATTGGGACACCTCAGCGAGAAGAACATGAAAATTCTTCAAGCTAAGAGGGTTCTTTCGGGGCTGAAAAAGGTGGAGTTGGGGTTTTGCGAGAGCTGCGTTTGTGGGAAGCAAAGCGCGCTCAGATTTCAAATTAGAGGCATAGCGAAAAAGACCAAGAAACTAGAGATGGTGCATACGGACGTATGGGGTCCGGCCTCGGTGGAGTCTTATGGAGGAAATCGGTACTTCGTGACGTTCATCGATGATACAAGTCGGAAGACATGGGTGTACGCGATGAAGAAAAAGTCCGATGTGTTTGGCATCTTCAAACACTGGATTGCGCAGGTGGAGAACCAAACGGTGATGAAGGTTAAATGCCTAAAGTCCGATAATAGCGGAGAATACTGCACCCAAGAGTTCGAGGAGTTTTGCTCGAAAAAGGGTATTCGTTGGTTGAAGACGGTACCTGGGACGCCACAGCAGAATGGCATCGCTGAAAGGATGAACAGAACGATCCTAGAGCGAGTGCGAAGTATGACCTTGGATGAGAATCTGCCAAAATTCTTATGGGCAGCAGCGGTCGATACTGCTGTGTATCTGATCAACAGAAACCCGGCAAGTGCGCTTGATGGAGGCATTCCAGAAGAAATTTGGTCGGGTAAACCGGTCAACTATTCGCACTTTAAAGTATTTGGCTGTATTGCATATTCTTTGATTGATAAGGCAGAAAAGAGTAAGCTTGACTCCAAATCTAAGGAGTATGCTTTCATCGGGTATGGTGGAGATGAGTTCGGATATCGGCTGTGGGATTACACACGTAAGAAAGTAATACGAAGCCGGAACGTTGTCTTTGATGAGCAGCACTTATATAGAGAAGAAAAGCAAGCCAAAGATGGTGTTGTATCTGAGTTCGTGGAGTTAGACGGAACTCAAAAGAACAATCAAGTGTCTTCAAGTGGGGATCAAAACATGGAGGAAGCTACAGTGCAGGATCAGGTTCAAGAACATAATGGCGACCATGTTCAGCAACCAGATGTACCAGTTTTGAGGAGATCTACGAGAGAAAGGAGACTACCTGAAAAACTCGTGACCGACTTCATTTTGTACACGGATTCGGGAGAGCATGAATCCCTTGAAGAGGCGACGCAAGACGGTGCTAGTAAACAGTGGGAGCGAGCTATGGATGAGGAGATGGATTCTTTGAAGAAGAACCGCACGTGGGACCTAGTGAAACTACCCAAAGGTCGAAAAGCGTTGCTGAATAGGTAGGTGTACAGGATAAAAGATGAGGGCGATGGTGTGAAGAGGTACAAAGCTCGTTTGGTAGTCAAGGGATATGCGCAAAAGTAAGGAATTGACTATCAAGAGATATTTTCCCCTGTGGTGAAAATGACAGCAATTCGGGTGATCCTTAGTATTGTGGCGGTGGAGGATCTGCACTTGGAGCAGCTTGATGTGAAGACCGCGTTCCTTCATGGAGATTTGGTGGAGGAGATCTATATGATGCAGCCACCGGGATACGAGGTGAAGGAAAAAGAATCTATGGTGTGTAAACTGCGAAAGAGCTTGTATGGCCTTAAGCAAGCTCCAAGACAGTGGTATCTCAAATTCGATCAGTTCATGCTAGAGACGGGATTTGTGCGTGGTGAGTCAAATCACTGTGTCTATATTCAGACTTTTGAGGATGGAGACTATATCATTCTATCACTCTATGTAGATGATATGTTGGTAGCGGGTCCGAATTTCGAGAAAATTCAATGTCTGAAGAAGATGATGGCTAAAAAATTTTCCATGAAAGATTTAGGAGCGGCCAAACAAATTTTGGGCATGAAGATCGTTCGAGATAGGAAGCAGCGGAAGCTGTGGTTATCGCAAAGTGACTATATCGAGAAGGTTTTGAAACGGTTCAATATGGACAAGTCAAAACCGGTGAGTATGCCTTTAGCAAAACATTTCAAACTCATGAAGGAGTTTTGCCCGACAACTCAAGAGCAGAAAGATGAGATGGCAAGAGTGCCTTATGCTTCTGCGGTGGAGAATTTAATGTATGCAATGGTGAGTATGAGACCAGATATTGCACATGCAGTGGGAGTTGTGAGCCGGTATATGCAAAACCCGGGGAAGGAACATTGGAATGCGGTGAAGTGGATTTTGAGGTATCTTAGTGGTACGTCTAGTCACTGCTTATGTTTCGGGGGCGACTCTCTAATGGTGCAAGGTTACGTTGGCGCGGACTACTTGGGTGATCGAGATAGTGGAAAGAGCACAACGGGTTACGTATTTACAGTTGGGGGAACAGCGGTAAGTTAGATATCTCAACTGCAAAAAGTGGTAGCATTGTCAACTACGGAGGCTGAGTACGTGGCGATCACGGAAGCCAGCAAAGAGATGATATGGCTACAAGGGTTACTCGAAGAGTTGAGTAAGAAGCAAGACTTCAATACCTTGTGGAGCGACAGCCAAAGTGCAATACATTTGGCAAAGAATGCAGCATATCTGTTCCCCTCCGAATAGACGGCGCAACGGACGTCTTGCCTGAAATTCGGGGCAGATGCTAATTTGGTGCTATCCGTCTACCTCTCCGAAGAAGCCAAGTTGATTTATGGCACCATGTATCGAAGGTTTAAACGGATGTGTCCGATGTAGCAGACCTCGTCAGATTCCCCCTTGCTTGAGGGGTTTTTGATTGTGGGGACGCTCTTCCCTGCAGGCGCAAGCCCCTGCAGTTAATTACGCTACCTCATTGCGGTAACAACTTTCTCCTTCTCCAGATGGTCACTTCGTGTCGTGTGTGTTTGATTTGTGTTTGGTTGACCGTGAATTGTATACGGAGACTGAGTTATGTCGTCGCCCGTAGGGCGTGGACTAGTCCAAATCCGTATTATCTTAGATTTGGGTTTGGGGGTTTGGGTTTAAGGATACGTTAGCCTCTTTTGAGACTAAGATCGACTTAAACGTTTGTTAAGGATACGTTAGTCTAGTTTTAGACTAAGATCAACTTAACGGGATCGTTTAGATCCAACAAGAGAGCAATTAGGGGAGCCCTGTTGTTTAGTTTAGTGACATTGCGGTCACTAGGTAGTTTAAGGACATTGCGGTCCAATGTTAGTTTTAAGACATTGCGGTCAAGGTTAAGGACATCATAGTCCGTGGATTTAAGAACTCCACAGTCCGATATTAGTTTTAAGACATCACGGTCAAGGTTAAGGGCATTATAGTCCGTTGTTAGTTTTAAGACATTCCGGTCAAGGTTAAGGACATCATAGTCCATGGGTTTAAGGACCCCACAGTCCATTGTTAGTTTTAAGACATCCCGGTCAAGGTTAAGGACATCATAGTCCATGAGTTTAAGGACCCCACAGTCCGTGTCAATGTGTGGTCATCGGGACCCGTCACCTCTTTGAAGACGTTGAGAAATTACAACGCCAAGCATCAAAGGAGTGAAGAGATGTACTCTTGAACCAATGTAGATTAAATAGTCTTTGGCCCAATGTGGAACCAAGACCAATTAACTATATTATGAGCCCATTAGCCCAGTTAAGTTTGAATTGAGGACTTATGGCCATCTTGGGCTAAGTCCAATCATGTTTAGAATATTGGCCCTCTGTTGGCTCATTGAAGGAGAGGTTTTGCCTCTAGAAACTTAGCCAATTGGGCTAAAACTAGTGTTAAACACTAAAGACCAAAAGTGTTGAACACTGGGATTAAGATTAGCAAGTTAGTGTTTAACACTAAAAGATAATCAGTGTTAAACACTAGCAACGGGGCTTTCAAATTAGTGTTAAACACTAAAGCAAATCAGTGTTAAACACTGGAAATAGAGATTTTAATTTAGTGTTAAACACTAAGAAATTCAGTGTTAAACACTGCAAATAGAGTTTTTCAATTAGTGTTAAACACTAAGGCGAATTAGTATTAAACACTGGATACAGAGGTTTCAATTTAGTGTTAAACACTAAGGCAAGAGGGGTCACGTGGTAGCACGTGAAAGCGTCCTGCTTCTCTTTGTTCTGCCAAAAGTATTGAATACTTTGGAGTATCACGTGCTGTCACGTGATGGGAATTTAATTGTTTGTCTGTTAGAGCTTCAGCCAAGGGGTCATGTGGTAGCACGTGAGGGCGCCCATAGCTTCTGTTTCTTTTGCTTTTTCTTTGTGTCCTTCAGGGGGCACGTGGGGCACGTGAGGCGTTGCCTCAAAGTTCTTTTCTGTGGATCTTTACAGGGGTCACGTGGTAGCACGTGATTCTGGTTCTTTGCATGTTTTAAAGATCTGTTCATCTTTTAAGAATTAATTTTTTCATAGGGTTAAACCCTAGCAATAAACTTTAGAGGAATTGAATTCTTATTTTCTTCTGAAGAATTATATTCTTAGATACGGTTAGACCCTAATTTCTTTTCTGTAGGAATTAAATTCCCCATATATGTAAATAATTAAATTCTGGCATAGGGTGAAACCCTAATTTCTTCTTTTTTTAAGGGAATTAAATTCCTGTGATTTTGAGAGAATTAAGTTCTCAACCAGGGTTAAACCCTGGTTCTGTCCGTTTTGAAGGAATTAAATTCCTATAACATAGGGTTAAACCCTAATTTTATCTCAAAGGAATTAAATTCGTATAATTCTATGAAAATTAAATTTTCAAAACTCAGTTCCTCCTCTGTGTTTTAGAACTGCATGGCAGGATCTCAACCCAATGAGAATTAAATTCTCAATTCATGGGGAGATGTGCAATTTGCAGATCCTCAACCAGATAAAGAACTAAGTTCTTTTATATAAGAGTTAAACTCTTTTGAGAGTTAAATTCTCTTTTGAAGTCTCTCTTTTCTTACCTAGGGTTTTTTCTTTTGCAGAGAATCAAATTCTTCTTTCTGAATTTTCTAGATTCCAAGGCTCTCTCTCTCTCTGTATCTATGTATCTCCCGTAACTCTCTCATTTGGCTCCTATTTATAGGAGAAGGAAAATAATCAATCTGTTTTAGTGAATCTTTCATTGAAAGATTTGATTTGTTTATTGAGAGATTTGATTTATCTTCATCATTAATCTGGGCCTTTAGATTATTAGGCGAATTTTATTCACCATTGGATTTTAAATCCGAAGATATCTCTTTGTTATTTCGGTTAGATTTAGGGGGAAATCTTTCCAAGTCTAAGATTTTTCCATAAATTGGTGATATTTAACCACCTTTAGATTTTTAATCCAACGGTTTCAGATAATCCCTTTTCATTTTGGAAAGATTTAAAAGATCTTTCCTCAGAATTTAATTCTGTCAAAGAATAAGGCTTTTAAAACCGATCACGTGTGGCCACGTGACCATTGGTCACGTGTGCGCACGTGACCCCTGGTCACGTGTGCGCATGTGACCCCTGGTCACGTGTAAGCACGTGACCCCTGGAATGGGCTTCTCTTCTTCTGCGCTCTGTTTTCTGGCCGCTGCTTAACCATCACGTGCCATCACGTGACCACTGGTCACGTGTGAGCACGTGATGCCTCCTATGAAGCTTTTTCTTGACTTTTAATTAGAGAACAAATATGCTCTGTGCCGCTGCTTAACCATCACATGCCAACACGTGACCACTGGTCACGTGTGAGCACGTGATGCCTCTTCTGAATCTTTTCCTGATTTTTAATCAGGGAACAAATGCCCCCACAGCGTTGTTCTCACGTGTCTGCACGTGAGTGCAACGCTGTCACTTTTGTGACCGTCGGATCTGTCTTGGGAGTAGGGTAGATGAAACGTTTTCCATCCCATCCTATAAATGCCCATGTCCTTTCAGAAGAGCCTCCACTTTTGCTCATCTTCTTCCTTTGAGAACTTTTCCCTTGAGAATTTAATTCTCGTTCCTCAGAGCTTAGTTCTCTGCTTCAAACTTTTCAGAGTTTAACTCTGATTGAGATACCCTTTCTTCAGGTAATGATCTTCGAACGATTGAGGAACCCTTATGTATACTTTTTTCAAAAACTCTCTGGATTTTAAATCCACACCAAGGGTTTCACCCCTTTTAACATGAACCCATTTTTTCAAGTTTATCAACGAAAATAGAAAACCATTTAATCTTCGAACAGTAGATTTCTTAGGGTTCACTTGATCTTTAGAGAGTTGATGAGATCCGTTGCCTTTTCCAAGGAATTTAATTCCGTTTAAAGAAAATGTTTCTGGGAATTTAATTCCCTTCTCTTAATAAGGAATTTAATTCCTATGAAGAACTCAGTTCTTCCCATGGAGGCTTCTTAAGGTTTTCTTGGCCTGGGTTGTCCTTCTGTAATCAATGAAGAAGAAACTTGCAATGATGTCTTTTGTGGGAATTTAATTCCCTTGATCCTGTTTGATTTGTTGTAGAGTCCAAGGTGGATTTCTTTTAGGGGGGGTGTAGGGTTATTTGAAGTCCCCTGTTTATTTAATGAGAATATTCCCTTTGTCTCATTATAATTGCTTGGCCTCATTATTAACGAGTCGTCAACCTGATTCTGTGGGGCCCATGTGTTTTGTAGCCAATGGTCCCATAAAAAGAGTCTGCTGTCGTTTTCTTCAACTGTCTTCATATATATAGTTATACTCATATATATATATATATATATATATATATATATATATATATATATATATATATATATTGCTGGCTTCGCTTTTGACAGTTTTCCTTTATTTGATTTTAGGTGCGATGGCTTCTGTTCCGTGTTTTTCCTTCACCCGCTTGGAGGCCGCTTCTCCTCAATCACCATCCGACGAGGAAGCGATGGCGATGATCCGGGCTCATGACCCGAACTGCACCAGCCTACTTCTATGGGGAACTTGGTACAGTCATATCATCCGGGATCGCTGGAGTTTCCTCTGTGAAGTGCCGACAGAGCCCACTTTCCCGTTCTTGCCGATGGACCCTCCGAGGACGGTTTTCGCTGTGGAAATGCCAAATTGGACTCCAACGGGATGGCTCGAGCCCTCAACAGGTATCCCGAACCATCCGGTCCCCGCTATAGATATCCTGGGACGACGTATTTGTCAGGGTGAGGCCCACCCATGGGGACAGATTTATAAGATAGGGCTCACTCCTCGACACCCCACGGGCTACCTCCTCTGGGCTCGCTATATCCTTGCCACCCATCGTGCGCGGCTGCAGAAGATCGGACTCTACCAGGAGATATATGCGTCGCTCTTCCATTATCAATCCCCACATGTCTGGTGGGTTAAGGCGTTCTTGAATCAATAGAATCTCCCCACCAACACTTTTCTCCTGGGGGACAGAGAGGTTTCAATCTCTTTGGGGGAATTTTATGAGATCTCAGGGCTGCCAATTCGAGGGACGCTTTATGAGGAGTTGCTGCCCTCTGATGAATACGTCTTTGAACCCGAGCCTGCACCGCTTGACGGCTTGTCTGTCGAGAACGCCGTCCGCCACAAACGTCCCAGCTTGATCAAGGTGCTAAGTATCTTTGATCGATTGTTCACCGAATCTGAGAAGCAGGTTGTTACTTTCAAGAGCTGCATTGCCTGTTTCCTTCACGAGGGCGTCTTGTCGAAGACAGCTCCAAAGTTTGCAAATATTAAAGACCCCTTTGGGTTTGGTCCGAAGAAGCTGCCGACTAATGAATCGGATCTACCGCAATACTACATCCCCATAATGTCGCCGATGTCTTTCGAATCTATCGCAGCTCCTGGCATGGATGAGGAGACGTTCTTCGTTGGGTTTATCAGTATCTGGCTCAGCTGGTTTGTCATCCCTATGCACCGCCGCTTTATGAGAGCTTTGGTCATCTATCCGGCTCACCGTATAGCTGAGGGAACGCGGCTGGCCATTGGCATCCCAGCATTGGCGCATCTCTGTCACGGGTTGGGCGCTGCAGCTAATACTTCCACCCCTGGCGTAGATGTGGTAAATTTTTCGCTTCACTACTTTACGTCTTGGATCGAAATGCACGTCTCAGGTGCTTTCGCTATGCATCAAAGGCCCGCATTCTACGATGCCTATACTTTCCCCCAGCTTATGCGATTGGTGGATGCTTCTGCCGCTGACCCGACTCAATTCGGGGCTATTCGGGCGTTGATTTCTCCTTACGCTACTGGTGGCGGGTTAGTATTTAATGATCGGGTCTTATCTTCTTCCTCGGGTTCAGCCCAGCCGCTTTTGGGATCGGTCAATAGATAACTCGCCCTCTTTGAAGCCCCGGGAGGCCGCGCGCTTATACGCAATCAGACCGGGTTACCTGGTATTTTATCAGGATAGCGCGGTCCTCTTCATGCGGTACAATCCACATCGCTTTGCCCGGCAATTTGGCTACGATCAGGGCGTCCCGTTTGAAGCTTTCATAGTCGCGCCGGTTCCTTCGCTCGAGGCCGTTCGAGATGCCGCCCATCATTTTGTGAGGCTGAACACTGGTTCTCAGTTCATGATCCCCGATGGTGATTACATGCCCCGATGCGTGGGGTCGTTCACGGGCTGGTATCTCCATCGAGTCAACCCGATTATTATTGAGGAAAGAAGGGTGCTTCTTGGTCATGGTGCCCCTACTCAGGTTCCGGCCATGGGAGCTACACTGCGACCGCGTGCCTTGGTCCGCTTTCCTCTGAGGGATACCGGCACCGCGCTTCTTCCGGGAGAGTCGGGGGTGGATCTTACTCCAACAGCTGGTATACCCCTGGGTACTCGGTCGCGGGGTAGACCGGCTCCGGTAACAGCGCCACCACCCGAGGCAGCACCGCCCTCCGTGGCATCGACAATGGCGGTGTCATCCCCGGTTGTGGCACCAAGTGAGGGTGACAGGGATGAGGGTGTTGAGGGCGATGTGGGCCGGCGCCGCACTAAGGCTCCGCGGGGAAAGAAGCAGTCGTCCTCGGCGACCGGATCTGGGTCCAAGCGTCGCAGGAAGGTTGCTAATAACTTTCTCAACTCTTTAATAGAGTCTGAGCCTATTCTTGAGGATGAACCGTTGGCCCTGCAGGAATCAGACGCTGGACTACTTTTCCCGAGTTCGGCCGCCGAGGAGGCCGCACAGTTGGCTGAGGCCATACGGCGTTCTAAGGATGAGTCTCAGAACGCAAGGGTTCCCAAGAAAGCTTATCCTGCTGTGATCTTCTACAAAGACCCCTCATGGATCCGGCGGCGGTTCATTGGCTCTTTGGAGGAGTGGGGAGAAAGGGCGCTGAAGCAGGCCGCTTCGGAGGATGCTGCGGACGCGCTTTCCTTATGGACTGGCGGCCACGAGTCCACCCCCGAACCCCGGCGAGCACGCCTCCTTGAAAAGGAGAACCGGCTTGAAGAAGCCATATTGAAGGCTTCCCTGCACATTGGTATGTTTTTTTTTATACTTCTTTGCGGTTTTTTCCAGATTGTTTATGCCCGTATATATATATTCTGATTTCTTCTGTGGATTGTGCAGAGTCCTCGGCGATGGGGGAGGTCCCTACGGGCTTGTTGAAGCTAAAGCCCGTTGACGTTTTCGATGCAGCCTTGCTCAATGTAGAGGGGGCTGACAAGGCTGTTCCTCTTGCCATAGAGCCTCCAGTGGCGGTTCCTGATCACGAAACGCTTGTCCCTTTGGAAGAGGCTCCTTTGGGGGTTGTCGTCCCAACGACTCTCCCTGCGGACGGCCCAGAGGCTGGAGGAGAGGTAGCCGGGACTACTCTCCCTTTGCTGGAGCCGGAGATCACGGCGGAGGCCGTTGAAGCCGCCATCCCCCCGACTCAGAATAGGAGGAGTGTTGAAGGTAACCTTCAACATTTTAAATTTGCAATCTTTCTGTCATCTAAACTCTTTTGCTTTCCCAGAATTGCGCGGGCTGGTGGCTTCTATCGCTGATTTGTCTCCCCAGCAATCGTTTCAGCGTCTATTGGAGATGGCAGCTTCGCAGGCGATCTCCCCTCAGCGCATCGTCCTTTTCTCTGGGCAAGGTTAGCGTCGTTTGCCATTTTTTCATTATAGCATTGTCGCTATTTTGCGAAATGATATTGATGTCTCTTACAGTTTTGGAAGCCGACGATGAGGTCGAGGTCGTTGAAGGGCCAGGGGAACCTTCAGCTCCTACTTGCATGACCGTAGGTAAGTGACATTTCATTATAGTCCCACTTGTTCTTTTGCTTAAGAGTTTTACTGAGATTTTTCAAATCTGAACAGCCCTGCCAGCCCCCATAGCGCTGGACTCACGCATCGCCATGCCGCCTGGCCCTTATGCTTTGCGAGCCTCAGAGTGCTTGGCCCAGTTAAGCCTTGTCTCCTTGTCGTCTTTGATCGAGGAGCTTCGTGCTGGCAGCGCAACCACAGCTGAAGCATTTGCCACCGAAGTTAACGGTTCTCTTCCTTTTCTTGCCACCTACCATAGCGAAGAGGTGGTGCGAGTCTGGGTAGAGTTCTGTCGGCAGGTGGAGGCTTGCTTGCACGCCCTTGAGTGTTCCCGCCTTTCCTCGGAGGCCGTGGCTGCAAAGGCGGAGTTGCGGGGGCTGATAGCACGGTGCGCGTCAAACATGGTATCATGTGAGAAGAGGCTCGGCCGAAAATTCTCGGAAAGGGAGTTGGCCTCTAAGGCATTGAACGAGATTCAAACCAGCCTTACAGCCAAAGCCAATAAAGCATATGAACTCTGGCGGATACTTCAAGAGTCTATCAGAGAGGTGGTGGCTCTTGATAAAGCTTTCGTGTTCACTCGCGAAAGGGTCGAGGCTCACAAGGTCACTGAGAAAGAACTCGAAAGCCGGCTCGCCTCGTATTAGGCCCAGCAGGCTCAGGCGGAGGCTCGTCTTCTGGTGATTCTGAATCATGAAGCTATGGCCCAGCAAAAGCAGGATGAGCTAGCAAAATTGCTAAATCGCCTACCAGCTTGAAAAACTTGTATCTTTTCCTTTTTTTTTGTACACACTCCTGAATGAGAGTATCTTCTTTTTGTTCTTTCATGAATTGTACTTTGTATTCATTTTGGTTTATGAATAAAGACATATTTTTCTTTTCAATAGTGTGTCTCTTTTTTATTGAATGTGTTCTGCGAATAATTTATCTTGGTCTCCCTACAGGGCAGCGATGGCTTAGGATTCAGGGTTAAGATCTGCCTTCTAAAACTTTTGAGCTTTATGAGCCGTGAGGGTCTCATAAAGAGTTTTTCTCCCTACAGGTCGAGAGGATCCCGTAGGTGTAAGTTCTTCTTAAGAATCATGAGGATTCTTAACCGGGTTTTCCCTTGGAAGTCGTAAAGATCTCACAAGAGAGTTTTCTTCCTTGCAGGTCGTGAGGACCCGCAAGTGCTGGGTGCGGTCACCCTTATCCGTATTTCACGGGGTCAGGGATTGCTTTGGGATGTTTTCCGGGGTACTGTAGTTTAAAGATATCGCGGTCAAGGTTAAGGACATCATAGTCCATGGGTTTAAGGACTCCACAGTCCAAGGTTAGTTTTAAGACATCACGGTCAAGGTTAAGAACATCATAGTCCGTGGATTTAAGAACTCCACAGTCCGATGTTAGTTTTAAGACATCACGGTCAAGGTTAAGGACATCATAGTCCGTGGATTTAAGGACTCCACAGTCCGATGTTAGTTTTAAGACATCACGGTCAAGGTTAAGGACGTCATAGTCCGTGGATTTAAGGACTCCACAGTCCGATGTTAGTTTTAAGACATCACGGTCAAGGTTAAGGACGTCATAGTCCGTGGTTTTAAGGACTCTACAGTCCGATGTTAGTTTTAAGACATCACGGTCAAGGTTAAGGACCTCATAGTCCGTGGATTTAAGGACTCCAAAGTCCGATATTAGTTTTAAGACATCACGGTCAAGGTTAAGGACCTCATAGTCCGTAGATTTAAGGACTCCACAGTCCACGAAACGTGTGGTTACTGGGACCCGTCATCTCTCTGACAACGTTGAAGGATTACAACGAAAAATATCAAAGGAATGACGAGATGTACCCTTGAACCAAGATAAAATCAGTCTAGAATCATCGTGGTTGATCGTTAGTTTTAAGACATTACGATCGAGGTTAAGGACATCATAGTCCATGCATTTTAAGGACTCCACAGTCCGATGTTTGCCCTGGATGCTTCACACGGGTTTACTGCCGTGTTCGGCGAGGACCAGGCTCCATTCTAGGCATTTTTCCGCGGGGTCAAAGAGTGACGTTATCCGCGTTCCACGTGACCAGGAATTTTGCACTAAATGCTTCACACGGATTCACTGACGTATTCGGCGAGGACTAGGCTCCGCTCTGGATGCTTCACACGGGTTCACTGCCGTTCTCTGCGAGGACCAGGATCCGCTCTGGACGTGTTCCACGGGGTCAAAGATTGACGTTATCTGCGTTCCACGTGACCAGGAATTTTCCTCTGGATGCTTCCCACGGGTTCACTGCCGTGTTCTGTGAGGACCAGGCTCCGCTCTGGACGTTTTCCACGGGGTCAAAGAGTGACGTTATCCGCGTTCCACGTGACCAGGAATTTTGCTCTGGATGCTTCCCACGGGTTCACTGCCGTGTTCTGCGAGGACCAGGCTCCTCTCTGGACGTTTTCCACGGGGTTAAAGAGTGATGTTATCCGCGTTCCACGTGACCAGGAATTTTGCACTAGATGCTTCATACGGGTTCACTGCCGTGTTTGGAAGGACTAGGCTCCGCTCTGGACGTTTTCCACGGGGTCAAAGAGTGACGTTATCCGCGTTCCACGTGACCAGGAATTTTGCTCTGGATGCTTCCCACGGGTTCACTGCCGTGTTCTGCGAGGACCAGGCTCCACTCTGGACGTTTTCCACGGGGTCAAAGAGCGACGTTATCCGCGTTCCAGGTGACCAGGAATTTTGCTCCGGATGCTTCCCACGGGTTCACTGCCGTGTTCTGCGAGGACCAGGCTCCGCTCTGGACGTTTTCCACGGGGTCAGAGAGTGACGTTATCCGCGTTCTACGTGACCAGGAATTTTGCACTAGATGCTTCATACGGGTTCACTGCCGTGTTCGGCGAGGACTAGGCTCCGCTCTGGATACTTCACACGGGTTCACTGTCGTGCTCTGCGAGGACCAGGATCCGCTCTGGACGTTTTCCACGGGGTCAAAGAGTGACGTTATCCGCGTTCCACGTGACCAGCAATTTTGCTCTGGATGCTTCCCACGGGTTCATTGCCGTGTTCTGCGATGACCAGGCTCCGCTCTGGACATTTTTCACGGGGTCAAAGAGTGACGTTATCCGCGTTCCATGTGACCAGGAATTTTGCTGATTATATCCGCATTTTACGGAGTGGGGGTTTGACTCTTGGTGATCTGTATATCGCCGAGCCATGGAACTGGGAGTTGCCGCTGTTCCGCTTTAATTGATATTGTGTCCGTCGTTACGAGATGAGTGTTGCGACGATCTCTAGGTCACTTGCGGCCCGTCGAGATTTGGCTTCTTCTTATGATGAAACCTGGGGGAGGAGTATGATCTCTTCTTTGTTTACGCCCTTGGATTGTATACAGGGATTGATGTAACATCACCTGTAGGGCAAAAATTTCATTTTTATTTTATTTCTTTTTCCGCGATGCTCTATCATTTCATCATTTTATATCGCGAAGGTCGCGATTGCTCCATCATTTTGGCTATTTTTTCGCGGTGCCCAATCATTTCGGCTATTTTTCATGCATACATTTTTACTTGCTGCTTTTTATTGCAAGTTGCCCCATCATTTCGGCTATTTCGTATGCATGTGTGGCTTGCTGGTTTTTCGCCGCAAGCTTAGGGTTAAACACCGATTTCGGCATCAGCACCGCTACAACTGGGATATTGCCAAGAGCGAATCATCATTTGCCTCTGTCGATGTTGAACAAAGGTGGCTTAGTAAACAGGGTTAAGGGTCCTGTCGACTTAAGGCTTTTGACTTTATGAGCCGTAAGGGTCTCACAAAGGTATTTCTCCCTACAAGTCGTAAGGATCTTGTAGGTGTGTTTTCTCCTTGGGAATCGTGAGGATTCCTAAGTACATGTTTTCTTGTAAGTCGTAAGGATCTTACAAAAGGATTTTCCCCTTATAAGTCGAGAGGACTCACAAGGGTTGTTCACCGTGCGATCATATCCCCAGTCACGGATGGAACTTGGTTAGGGAAATGTTTATTCACGCCCGTGGATTGTATACAAGGGTCAGTATTGAGCCACTTGTAGGGCATTATCGAGGGTTGTGGGGGGTTTGCTTAAGAACAGGTTCAGGTTTCTGTAACTTAAGACTTTCAAATCTTATGAGCCGTGAGGGTCCTATAAGAGAGTTCTCCTTACGAGTCGTGAGGATCTCGCAAGTGTAATTTCTCCTTAGGAATCGTGAGGACTCCTAAGTGCGTTGCTCCTTTGTGAGTCATAAGTATCTCACGCGAATGGTTTCTCCTTACAAGGTCGTGAGGACCCTGCAAGTGTCTTTTAACGAGGTTGCGCCCTTTCGGGTTTTCACAAACACTCGCCGGTAGCCCTGCTGTTTTTACTCACGGAGCCCTTTCGGGTTTTCATCCGTGCCCACTTTGCTTATGGACATACCGTTTTTATTTTTATTATATTTTTTTTATATTTTTTTCGTGTCGGATTTGAGATGCTGCAATCCACCGTAGTTTATCGACATCTCGGTCAACAACTAGTTTTAGGACATAGTGGTCCGTTGTTAGTTTAAGGACGTTTCGGTCCGTTGTTAGTTTAAAGACGTTTCGGTCCGTCGTTGAAGAAGGTCGGTTACTACTTGTAGAGTTCAGGCTTAAGAAGATAGCGAGCGGACATGGTCGTCGTCATCTATCATTGTCCTAGGCCTTGACCCGTCAAACGTAGTATTTCTTTAGGAAGCGACCGTTTATTGGCCTGAAAGGTCTTTCACCATGCATATCCATGAGTAGATACGCTCAACCCTGGTAGACCTTATCTATGATGTACGGGCCTTCATAGTTCGGCTCGAATTTTCCCCGTTTGGCGCGATTGGGGATCATAGGTCTTTTGACCACTAGTACGAGTTCGTCTTGGCGGAATGTCCTCGGCCTAGTCAATCTTTCATATGAGTGCGTCATCTTTGCTTTGTAAGCCTCCAGATTTTGTTGCGCTATGAGCCGGGTTTCATCAAGGGCGTCAAGCTCCTCAAGCCGAACGTGGGCATTTTCTTCGTCCGTCGGCTCGTAATGGACTGCCACTCGTAGAGAAGGTAGCTCTATCTCAAGGGGGGTACTGCTTCTGTACCGAATACCAACGCGTATGGCGTTGTGTTTGTGGCCGTCTTGAACGTAGTCCGATAAGCCCAAAGAGCTTATTGCAGTCTCTCGTGCCAGTCCTTTTTGTTTAGGGACACCGTCTTCTTCACGATCTTTGTCAAGGTTTTGTTGAAAGTCTCAGTTAGACCGTTAGCTCGGGGATTATAAACTGAGGAATATCTCCAGTCTATGTTGTGTTGTTGTGCGAAGCGACTGATCTTGTGTCTTCTGTAAGCTGGACCGTTATCGGCGATGATCCGTCGCGGAGTTCCAAACCGATAAATGACGTGTGTCTTGAAGAAATGGAGGATATTCTCCGTCTTCACTTCCCTCAGCGTTACTGCTTCTGCCCATTTGGAGAAATAGTCAGTCGTCGCCAAGATGAATCGATGTCCCCTGAACGATGCTGGTTCGATGGGGCCGATTATGTCAGTCCCCCACATTTCGAACGGCCAGCTGGCCACCGTTGGATGTAGAGGATTTGGGTGCTAATGGATAAAGTCCCCATGAATCTGGCATGAGTGGCATTGCTTCGCGTATTCGAGGCAATCCTGAATCATCGTGGGTCAATAGTAGCCCATCCGTTTAATCTTCAACTTCATCTTCGGACCCGCTTGGTGAGAACCGTAGAGTCCGTTGTGAACTTCCTGAACGACTCTTTTCGCTTCGTCAGGTCCCAGGCATCTCAACCACAGAGAATCAAATGACCTCTTGTACAGAGTATTATTGACGAAGGCGAAAGACAGAGCTCGTTTCATGAGTTGATGTCTTGAGGATGCATCTTCAGGCGTTCGACGGGATTTGAAATAGTCTATGAAGACTTCTCTCCAATCTTCAGCCTTTTCTTGGTCCTTTATTTGCATAGCCATTTGCTCGGTTGCTTCCTTTTCCTCAGATGATTCCGGAGATATTTCTGCCGGTGTGAGGACCCGACGGCTTTGTACCACGATTCTTACGTCATCGAGATTTTCATCAGCCAGTTCTTTAGCGAGCTTGGCTAACACGTCAGCTTTGCTGTTTTCCGCACGCGGTATGCTTTTCAGCATGTAGTATGGAATTTGAGTCAGCAATCGCTGTACTCTATCGCCATACTTCACCAGCTCTGGCTTGCATGTCTGGTAGTCACCGTTCAATTGGCTAACGACCAGTTGAGAGTCCCTATATGTGAGGAGGTTTTCAATTCCCATGTCGATGGCGATCTCAAGGCCTGCTATCAAAGCTTCGTATTCAGCTTCATTGTTCGTCCTCGATTCTGTTAAGGAGAAAGCAAAGCGCATTATCCCTCCTTGTGGAGTTACGAAGATGAGACCTACCCCCGACTTGATTATAGGGGTGCTTTGTCTGCGCTTCTTCATGGAAGACACTCCGTCAAAGTAGAGTTCCCACCGGGTACCACTTCCGTCGATCGTTTCAAACGCATGTTCGTCTGGCAGCTCGCATTTCAAAGGAGAGTCGGCAGGTATTGGATGCTCAGCGAGGAAGTCGGCGATGGCTTGGCCTTTCACTGTCTTAAGAGGCTGATAGGTTATTGAAAACTCCATCAAGAGCAGGGCCCATTTAGCGAGTCTTCCTGTCAATATGGCTTTTGACATCAGATATTTGAGGGGGTCCACCTTTGATATAAGACGGACTTCATGCGCCAATGCATAATGCCGGAGTTTCGTTATCGCGAAGATCAACACCAGGCAGTGCTTTTCGATGGGGGAGTAGTTGCTATCTGCCCCCAGAAGAACTCGACTTAAATAGTAGAGTGCTCTCTCCTTCCCTTGGTCGTTCTCTTATGCCCATAATGCGCCCAAGGAACCTTCGAGGGCTGTGGTATAAAGAATAAGAGGCTTTCCCTTGACTAGAGCAGCTAACACCGGCGGATTTTGTAGGTACTGCTTGATCTCGTCCAGTGCGCCTTGGCATTTGTGATCCCAGACGAACGGGGTTCCTTTCTTCATCAGGTGGCTGTAAGGGCGGCACTTGCCTGAAAGGTTGGCTATAAATTGCCGGATGTACGCGAGCTTCCCCTGGAGAGACCGCAATTGTTTGAAAGTCCTTGGCGGTGGCATTTCCATGATCGCCTTGATTTTCGACGGATCTATCTCGATACCCCGGTGCCGGACAATGAACCCTAGGAATTTACCTGAGGACACCCCGAACGCGCATTTGAGTGGGTTCATCTTCAAGTTATATTGCCGAAGGCGTTGAGATACGATCTTCAGATGCTCAAGATGTTCCTCGTATGATTTGCTTTTCACTACGAGGTCGTCGATATAGCATTCGACGATTTCATGTATGAGGTCATCGAAGATTTTCGTCATGGCCCTCTGATAGGTGGCACCGGCGTTCTTTAAACCGAAGGGCATAACTTTGTAGTAGAATATACCCAGAGGAGTCCGGAAAGCGGTGTGCTTCGGGTCTTCAGGATGCATCTTTATCTGATTGTATCCTGATGAGCCATCCATGAAGGAGAAAACTTCGTAGGTGGACGTATTATCTATCATCAGCTCGGTGACCGGCACTGGGAAATCGTCCTTTGGGCAAGCTTTATTGAGATCCCGGAAGTCCACGCATAGGCGCACTGTCCCATTTTTCTTTATTACCGGGACGATGTTGGCGATCCAGTCAGGATATTGAACTTCTTGGATAAACCCAGAATCGATCAGCTTCTTGACTTCGGCGTTAATGCTCATCTCAAGCTCGAGCCGCATTCTTCTCGGCGCCTGTTTGACTGGCTTGACGTCCGGGGATATTGCCAATTTATGGACAGCTATCTCTGGGTCTAATCCTGGCATCTCGGAATAGTTCCATGCAAAGCAACCTCTATGTCGCATAAGCACGTCTTTTAACGCAGCCACCCTTTCTTCAGATAGCAATTCGCTGACAAATGTCGGTCGCGGGTCGTTTGCCGTCCCCAACTCAATCTTCTTGAAGTTATCTGCAGTAGTATGTATTCCATCTTCCAGCTCTTTTGGCGCTAGTGGAAATTCTGAGATTACCTCGTCGTCATTATTTTCGAAGCACCAAGGAAGGTCATCCATATTCTCGGGCTCTCCTTTTGATATTGTTATCACATGACAAGTACGAAATCGCTTCCAAGATCGATGTGGATCTGGTTCTGCTCTTCTGGCTTTGGGTTCGTGCTTTTGTGACGGTGTTACCCTCCAGCTGCTGGATAGAGCAAACCTGCCTTGCTGGTACTGGTCTTCGACCCAGTTCTTGAAGGTGAAGCAGTCTTCGATAGGGTGTCCTATGGCTCGGTGATAAGAGCAATAACCCGAATGAGAGACCCCGTTAGCTTGCTCAGGGTGCTTAGGCTCCAGAAGTGTGATCATTTGATGTTTTATAGCAAGATCGAGTATCTTCTTCGTCTTGTCTTGAGGGAAAGAATACGCTCGACTTATCTTCTTCATTAGGGACAAATCCGGACCGCGCAATACCCGATCACATGACTCTTTAATCCTGCGTTGTCGTTGTCGACCTCCTTTTCCGCTTTTTGACTTATTTCTGCCTCTGCGTCGGGCCTTTTGCACAGCAGGTTGACAGGGAGGAGCATCTTCGTCTTTTGCAGCCTGTTGAAACAGACGTTGCGTCCTGGCTTTCTCGTAGATGGCCATCTCGCGATTATGGTCGTCCCGAGCTTTTTGACCCGCTTTCCTGATAAGCTTGTCCATTCGTTCTTCAAACGACGGACTCGGCACTTCGATCGCGGGATCTAGTTTTGATGAGGGGTTGGCGTTTCCTGACAGGGCGCCCTCTTCTTCATCGAAGTTATATATGGCGTAGCTACCATGGACTCGTTCCCGTTTCCCGGCTCTCACGTATTCAAGCCTAAGCATTTTCATTCTCCCGTTGGGCAATTTGCGCTGAGTCCCAGGGACATCCCAAATCCTGTTATAGAATCGAGCTTGTCGAATAGTCTGTTTTAAGGATACCCCTTGGTGCTTCAATAGCTTTTTCAATCCGTTTGTGTAATATCTGGGCAAACGGATGGGCTAGAACCTGTCAAGTGTAGAATCTGCCCCATGTCAAATTTCTTCTTTCTTCAAGTGCGACTTCGAGATTTTCTTTAGATGATGGATTAGCGAGTGGTGCCGCCTGAACAAGCATCTCCTGCAGCTTTTCACGTTGCAGTTGAACTTTTGTTAAGGACTAAATTTGATGTCGGTGACTAGTAGAAGCTCGAACTTCGTCTTTAGAATTCACCACATAGACTATGTGAACTACCATGCCCCCAGGCTTGGGGTGTTTGGAGTTTGCTTCGGGAACTTGAGCTTTATTGGTCTTCTCTTTTTATTGTGAAAAGCCGCTTTGGTTTTGGGAGGAACCACTGTATCAGGATCCGTCTCGGGGTGAGTCTCTTTCTCCTGCTTCCACACCTTATATAGATGAGGAAAGTTGTCTCAGGGAGCGAACTGGTTTCTGCTCTCATGGGATCTCCATGGGCTGCAGAGACTTCTTCAATATTGCGGTAAGAGAACTTCGTCTGACCCTTCACAACAACATTCACCACCGGGGTTGGAACAGGACCATGTGGAGAACTGCCCCCAGCTCATTTTGCATGACGCTGACATCGACGTTGGTCATTTCTTACAGCCGGGATTTGATTAGCTTCAGGATTTTACTGAGCCTGTCCCCTGTTTCCTTTGAGAGCTTGAATATTCTGCCCCCTACGTCGTCCTTGGTTCTTGGCATGTGCCAGTTGTTTGAGGACTGATTCCGTCGGCAAAGCTACCGCTTGGGGAGCCTGCCTGTGGAAGACAGACTTCCTCTAGGATTCCTCCATCAGCGTTGAGGCACCAAGGGTGGGAGGTGGGAGCACCAATCCAAAGAGAAGCTCGTTGATTTCTTGAAGAGCCGGATTGCAGAGATTTGAGGCTGCAAGAGGCCCATTCTTGACTCCACCAGACGTAACAGAGCCTGAGTAGCTAGGGTAGGACCAAACGCCATTCTTCATAGAGACGAAATGCCGGCTTCAATATCCACTCCCCTAAGGGCAACCAAAAACATACACACCGCGATTATCTGATCGTGGGAAAAATATGACACACGAAGTGTGGAGTGGAAAGAGAAAAAGGTCCCACCGGGCATGCCAGAATCTATTCCCCTCCGAATAGACGGCGCGACGGACGTCTTGCCTGAAATTCAGGGCAGATGCTAATTGGTGCTATCCTTCTACCTCTCCGAAGATACCAAGTTGATTTGTGGAACCATGTATCGAAGGTTTAAACGGATGCGTCCGATATAGCAGACTTCGTCAGATTCCCCCTCGTTTGAGGGATTTTTTATTGTGGGGACGCTCTTCCCTGCAGGCGCAAGCCCCTGCAGTTAATTACCCTACCGCATTGCGGTAACAACTTTCTCCTTCTCCAGATGGTCATTTCGTGTCGTGTGTGTTTGATTTGTGTTTGGTTGCCCGTGGATTGTATACGGAGACTGAGTTATGTCGTCGCCCGTAGGGCGTGGACTAGTCCAAATCCGTATTATCTTAGATTTGGGTTTGGAGGTTTGGGTTTAAGGATACGTTAGCCTCTTTTGAGACTAAGATCGACTTAAACGTTTGTTAAGGATACGTTAGTCTAGTTTTAGACTAAGATCAACTTAACGGGATCGTTTAGATCCAACAAGAGAGTAATTAGGGGAGCCCTGTTGTTTAGTTTAGTGACATTGCAGTCAATAGGTAGTTTAAGGACATTGCGGTCCAATGTTAGTTTTAAAACATTGCGGTCAAGGTTAAGGACATCATAGTCCGTGTATTTAAGGACTCCATAGTCCAATGTTAGTTTTAAAACATCATGGTCAAGGTTAAGGACATCATAGTCCGTTGTTAGTTTTAAGACATTCCGGTCAAGGTTAAGGACATCATAGTCCATGGGTTTAAAGACCCCACAGTCCATTGTTAGTTTTAAGACATCCCGGTCAAGATTAAGGACATCATAGTCCATGAGTTTAAGGACCCCACAGTCCGTGTCAATGTGTGGTCATCGGGACCCGTCACCTCTTTGAAGATGTTGAGGAATTACAACGCCAAGTATCAAAGGAGTGAAGAGATGTACCCTTGAACCAAGGTAGATTAAATAGTTTTTGGCCCAATGTGGAACCAAGACCAATTAACTATATTATGAGCCCATTAGCCCAGTTAAGTTTGAATTGAGGACTTATGGCCATCTTAGGCTAAGTCCAACATGTTTAGAATATTGGCCCTCTGTTGGCTCATTGAAGGAGAGGTTTTGACTCTAGAAACTTAGCCAATTGAACTAGTGTTAAACACTAAAAACCAACAGTGTTGAACACTGGGATTAAGATTAGCAAGTTAGTGTTTAACACTAAAAGATAATCAGTGTTAAACACTAGCAACAGGGCTTTCAAATTAGTGTTAAACACTAAAGCAAATCAGTGTTAAACACTGGAAATAGAGATTTTAATTTAGTGTTAAACACTAAGAAATTCAGTGTTAAACACTGCAAATAGAGTTTTTGAATTAGTGTTAAACACTAAGGCGAATCAGTGTTAAACACTGGATACAGAGGTTTCAATTTAGTGTTAAACACTAAGGCAAGAGGGGTCACGTAGTAGCACGTGAGAGCGCCCTGCTTCTCTTTGTTCTGCCAAAATTATTGAATATTTTGGAGCATCACGTGCTGTCACATGATGAGAATTTAATTGTTTGTCTGTTAGAGCTTCAGCCAAGGGGTCACGTGGTAGCACGTGAGGGCGTCCATAGCTTCTGTTTCTTTTGCTTTTTCTTTGTGTCCTTCAGGGGTCATGTGGGGCACGTGAGGCGTTGCCTCAAAGTTCTTTTCTGTGGATCTTTACAGGGGTCACGTGGTAGCACGTGACTCTGGTTCATTGCATGTTTTAAAGATCTGTTCATCTTTTAAGAATTAATTTTTTCATAGGGTTAAATCTTAGCAATAAACTTTAGAGGAATTAAATTCCTATTTTCTTCTGAAGAATTATATTCTTAAATAGGGTTAGACCCTAATTTCTTTTTTGTAGGAATAAAATTCCCCATATATGTAAAGAATTAAATTCTGGTATAGGGTGAAACCCTAATTTCTTCTTTTTTTAAGGGAATTAAATTCCTGTGATTTTAAGAGAATTAAGTTCTCAACTAGAGTTAAACCCTGGTTCTGTCCGTTTTGAAGGAATTAAATTTCTATAACAAAGGGTTAAACCCTAATTTTATCTCAAAGGAATTAAATTCGTATAATTCTATGAAAATTAAATTCTCAAAACTCAGTTCCTCCTCTATGTTTTAGATCTGCATGGCAGGATCTCAACCCAATAAGAATTAAATTCTCAATTCATGGGGAGATGTGCACTTTGCAGATCCTCAACCTGAGAAAGAACTAAGTTCTTTTATATAAGAGTTAAACTCTTTTGAGAATTAAATTCTCTTTTGAAACCTCTCTTTTCTTATCTAGGGTTTTTTCTTTTGCAGAGAATTAAATTCTTCTTTCTGAATTTTCCAGATTCCAAGGCTCTCTCTCTCTCTGTATCTATGTATCTCCCTTAACTCTCTCCTTTGGCTCCTATTTATAGGAGAAGGAAAAGAATCAATATGTTTTAGTGAATCTTTCATTGAAAAATTTGATTTGTTTATTGAAAGATTTGATTTATCTTCATCATTAATCTGGGCCTTTAGATTATTAGGTGAATTTTATTCACCATTAGATTTTAAATCCGAAGATATCTCTTTGTTATTTCGGTTAGATTTAGGGGGAAATCTTTCCAAATCCAAGATTTTTCCATAAATTGATGATATTTAACCACCTTTAGATTTTTAATCCAACGGTTTCAGATAATCCCTTTTCATTTTGGAAAGATTTAAAAGATCTTTCCTCAGAATTTAATTCTGTCAAAGAATAAGGCTTTTAAAGCCGGTCACGTGTGGTCATGTGACCGTTAGTCACGTGTGCGCACGTGACCCTTGATCACGTGTAAGCACGTAACCCCTGGAATGGGCTTCTCTTCTTCTGCTTTCTGTTTTTTGGCCGCTGCTTAACCATCACGTGACCACTGGTCACGTGTGAGCACGTGATGCCTCCTTTGAAGCTTTTTCTTGACTTTTAATTAGAGAACAAATATGCTCTGTGCCGCTGCTTAACCATCACGTGCCAACACGTGACCACTGGTCACGTGTGAGCACGTGATGCCTCTTCTGAATCTTTTCCTGATTTTGAATCAGGGAACAATATCATTCTCGGACGAAGCATATCAAGGTGCGGTACCACTTCATACGCATGGCGTTAGAAGATGGTGAGTTGACACTGCAGAAGATCGCGGGAGAAAAGAATCCGACGGATATGTTCACCAAAATAGTAGACAGAGATAAGCTGAATCTCTGTTGCAGATTGGTGAATCTCTCCATGAAAATTTAATGAGGAGAGAGCAGCAGTGGAATCGTGTGAAGTTTATTAGTGCGAGAATCAAGCCAAAAAAATTACTCCAAGTGGGACAATGTCGAGATTGTGATGAATTTGCATTAAGGTGGAGTTTGTTGAAAATTGATGCAAATTAAAGTCTATGGTTATGTGCCACCTTTTGACATGCATGACATTGTTAGGTGATGACAATGATAGGTGGTGACTTTATTAGGTGCTACTTTTGACATCCATGACATTGTTAGGTGATGACAATGATAGGTAGTGATTTTGTTAGGTGCTACTTTTGACATCCATGACATTGTTAGGTGATGACAATGAATGGTGGTGACTTTGTTAGATAGTGACATTGTCTTATATGCTATAAAAGCACATCTTATGAGAGGCATTTTGTATCCAATCACAAGCATCATCACAAGAGGCAAAAGCTAAGAGAGATTTGTATAGAGAGATTTAAGAGAAATCTCCTAGGGTTGTTCTTGTGTGTAGACTTGATTCAAGTATAGTAGACGTTTGCAGATTCCGCTCTGCCGGGGACTAGTCATACGGTGGGTGAACCTCGTTAACAAATTTATCTTGTTTGTGATTAATTGTTTTCTTATTCCTACATTTTTAATTTATATTGTCTTTCGTCGTTTAATTGCGTGATTGTACTTTTGCGTGATTTGGATTTTGTCGTGAGCATTGTTCTGTGGATCGACTATCCCTCCCAACAGAAGGTTTACCACTATACCATGTAGTGGCTTTCATGAACCATAATTATTTTCTATCCACGGGAAAAGACTTTATATTGAAACTATCTGCATATGGTATTTTTATTAATGAATCTTCAATATATAGGAAAAATTGCAATCTTGTCCAACAATTCCTAATTATGTAATAATATCCCCCACAAAACAGGTGCACACTCAATCGGTCGAACCCACTGCTCCTCCTTCGCTTCAAAAAGACTATACAACTTCAGCATGGCCCAGACCACCGACCCATCGATCGACCCAAAATTCGCTTACTACCTAAAATATCAGTGTCCGTCACCCACAGCAGGTTTAGACGACCCAACGGTTGTTTTAGACATCGAAACTCCAGATAAATTGGATAATAAGTATTATTCAACCTTAATGAAAGGAAGAGGAGTATTGGGCTCAGACCAAACTTTGTGGACTAGCCCATCGACGGCGGCGATGGTGGTGGCAGATGTGAGGGATAATGATGCTTGGGGCTCGAAGTTTGCTGCGGCGATGGTGAAAATGGGCTACATTGAGGTGTTGACAGAGGCCCAAGGTGAGATCAGGGAGAAATGCAGGTTTGTTAGTTAATTTGATGAAGTGATTAGTTTGGAGTTGGATTAATTAATTGTATGTTTATGTAATTGTTTTTTTTTTGGACTAATTAACCCCCTTTAAGAGGGTCAACCATTTGTAATTGGAAATAATTAGAAAATTGTTGCACAAGTCGCAATTTTCAAGTCTGAAATGATTGTAATTTAATATTTGATGTGCACTTTTATGCCTATGTTTCTATTCTTTTGTTTAGCGAAGAAGGTATCGAATTTCTCTCACAATTGATGCATATATACTATAATTTAATTTTGCATGTGCTATGCACTTAAAAGATAATAGATAATATAAGAGAATATAAAAATTTGAGTGAATATGTGTAAATTATTAAGCAGGGAGAGCTCGCTCTCTCTCTCTCTCTCTCTCTCTCTCTTCGTGTGTTAGTATAATTTCTCATTTCATGTTCGAAGATGAATGTAGAAACATTCGAAAATGAATGAATGCGTTGCTTGGGAGAGGAGGGACGGAGAGAGGGAGCGGAGGGAGGAAGAAACTACTTGAATTTAGAAAAAGTACAGAAATTCTAGCCGTATTTTTGAGCTTCTTGGAGGAATTTAAATGAATAAAATGTTAAAGAAATTATGGAGGTATGCACAAACATTAGATATTGCAAAAAACATGCATGCATGTATACAAAGCCACCACAAAGTATACCATTTAATTACTAGAAGAATGTATTGATCAACGCGAGATGTTTGAAGCATTCTTACACCGCTCACTAAATTTATTAGGGGTAGTATGCAAACCCTTCTTCTTAATTAGATGCTACCCATTCTCATCATCTTCTTTGGATTAGTTTTGGATCGTTTGCATGGTAAAGTGTCTCCACCAATTCCTACATTGCTGCAATACATCAAGCCTTATCCAAGATACACTACTAGAATAGGGGGTTGCCCCTACGGAAATTGAAATCCGCATATTTATTTTGGTCCTACGGACTAATCCGTAGGGCCATAAGGTTGCCCCTACGGTCCAAGACGCACCAACGTAAAAATATTAAATCTTAATTTGTTATTTGTCCCTACGGAGCAGCAAACCAAGGCCTACGGACAAATCCGTAAGGGCATCTCAATATGGATTTAATAGAAAAGAAACATAATTTCCCTACGCGCTGATTATCCTCCTCCTCGATCGAGCGCGCGAAACCTCCCAAATCGTCTTTTCTCGTCGCCGCGTCACCGACCTAGCCGATCTCGTCGCCGACCTCGCCGATCTCACCGATCTCGTCGCCGTTCTCTCTCTGTTGTTCCCGATCTCGTTCCCGATCTCGACGCCGTTCTTCCTCGTCGCCGATCCACCGAACAGGTAAGTAATTAAATCTTCAATTTAAGAGATTTTTGATTATTTTAGAGGTCGGGGTTGCGGTTGCGGTTGGGGTTCGGCTAGGGTTGCGGTTGGGGTTGGGTTCGGCTAGGGTTGCGGCTAGGGTTGCGGTTGGGGTTGGGGTTGGGGTTGGGGCTGGGGATGCGGTTGGGTTGGGGTTAGGGTTAAGGTTGGGGTTCGGCTGGGGGGCACATAACTGTTGGGGTTGCGGTTGGGGTGGGGTGGGGTTGGGTTGGGGTTGGGGTTAGGATTAGGGTTAGGGTTGGGGTTGGGGCTGGGGCTGGTGTTGCGGTTGCGGTTGGGTTGGGGTTAGGGTTAGGGTTAGGGTTGGGGTTCGGCTGGGGGGGCGCATAACTGTTGTCTTGCATGGTAAACTATAAAGGGGGTTTATGCAATAAACCATGATTATTGCGCTGCGCTTGCAATGAGTACTTATCCATGTTATGCATGTTGATTCCCATTTTTGTTCGCTTGCTTGCATATATTGTAGATATGAGCTTATTTGTTTGTTGGGTTTGTTTGTTTCTTATTCCATTGATGGGCACATCCAAGCAGTATGAAATTGCATCTTCCTTTTGCTACCAACGATTAGCTAAGTTAGATTACGCAGTTGTGCCTTTCTTTCTAGATTTTGGATGGATTTTCCACTTTATATTTCTATCCATAATTGATTGGATAATTTATTGACCAAAGCTCTCTACTTGAAAAACCGAACGGTATTAGTGTGACAATGTCATCATGTGAAACTTCCGTTGACCGTCTAAATTCACAAATTTCTTTTTCTATCTGTTAGTTTAGGGGCATGCATAATTTGTTTTTAGCCGTAAATGGCTCTAGTTATATATTTCTCCGTCATGTTTGAATTGTGTATCACAAAATTTGCCTAAATGGTTCATTATATGTTCCCTCATTCATGCATGTATAACACACACACATATTAGCTTTTGTGCCAAATACTTTTGGAAATCAAACTTTCAACACTAATTTTAATCTGAGACCCGTGTCATGTAGCATTAATTATGAATTTATATTATATTCATCTTGTTTATTAATTTCTTTTCTATATTAAAGGTATGCATCTCAATCCCAAGTCTAATGCATCTTAGTTCTTTAATACTCAATTCTTTATATATCTTATTCTCAAGTTGCAATTTGCAAGTAACTAAGCAAGTATTATTTCATAAGTTTAAAATCATGTTACACATACAACACGAATGCACAACAAACGCATCATTAGAGAGTGATTCAAGATGTTCAAGTTAAAACAAATATATGATACTCGATGATAATATGAAACCTTCATATTCTCATCGATACTCATATATGAAACTAAAAGCGCCACTTAGTCCCCGTCTATCGGTTAACATACGTGCGATGTTCGTCGTGACATAGAACTATACGAAGGTTGTTAAATATCGGACGGTATAGCTCGATACTAACAACCGTCGTATAGTCTATATATGCGACGAGAAAATTCAATCGTATGGTAACCGATAGATTTGTCCCGTGTGGACAAGTTAGGAATGTATAAAGCAAACACCTTCATTCACTTGTGTTTTCATCCGTTTCGAAATATTTCGTCGGTACCTTTCCGCTGGTTCTCCGTATACAAAGATAGATTAGATATTCATTACAACGTTGTTTCACAGCTTTGAAATGATTATCTATTCTATTACAGTGTACTCGGAGAACAGCGGGGAGGTGCTGCCAAAATTTACTCGAAACGGTTGAAAGCATAAGTGATGGGTGTTCGCTCTATACATTCTTAATGAGATAGAAGCCTTACCCCCGACAGCCGGAACACACACATACAACAAGAATACACAACAAACGCATCATTAGAGAGTGATTCGAGATGTTCAAGTTAAAACCAATATATGATACTCGATGATAGTATGAAACCTTCATATTCTCATCGATACTTATATATGAAACTAAAAGCGCCACTTAGTTTCCGTCTATCGTTTAACATACGTGCGATGTTCGTATTGACATAGAACTATACGAAGGTTGTTAGATATCGGACGGTATAGCTCGATACTAACAACCGTCGTATAGTCTATATATGCGACGAGAAAATTCAATCGTATGGTAACCGATAGATTTGTCCCGTGTGGAAAAGTTAGGAATGTATAAAGCAAACACTTTCATTCACTTGTGTTTTCATCCGCTTCGAGATATTTCATCGGTACCTTTCCGCTGGTTCTCCGTGTATAAAGATAGATTAGATGTTCATTTCAACGTTATTTCACAGCTTTGAAATGATTATCTATTCTATTACAGTGTACTTGGAGAACGGCGAGGAGGTGCTACCGAAATTTACTCGAAACGGTTGAAAGCATAAGTGATGGGTGTTCGCTCTATATATTCTTAATGGGATAGAAGCCTTACCCCCGACAGCCGAAACACACACATACAATAAGAATACACAACAAACGCATAATTAGAGAGTGATTCGAGATGTTCAAGTTAAAACCAATATATGATACTCGATAATAATATGAAACCTTCATATTCTCATCGATACTCATATATGAAACTAAAAGCGCCACTTAGTCCCCTTCTATCGGTTAACATACGTGCGATATTCGTCGTGACATAGAACTATACGAAAGTTGTTAAATATCAGACGGTATAGCTCGATACTAACAACCGTCGTATAGTCTACGCGACGAGAAAATTCAATCGTATGGTAACCGATAGATTTGTCCCATGTGGACAAGTTAAGAATATATAAAGCAAACACCTTCATTCACTTGTGTTTTCATCCGTTTCGAGATATTTCGTCGGTACCTTTCGGCCGGTTCTCCGTGTACAAAGATAGATTAGATGTTCATTTCAACGTTGTTTCACAGCTTTGAAATGATTATCTATTCTATTACAGTGTACTCGGAGAACAGCGGGGAAGTGCTGCCGAAATTTACTCGAAACGGTTGAAAGCACAAGTGATGGGTGTTCGCTCTATGCATTCTTAATGGGATAGAAGCCTTACCCCCGACAGCCGGAACACACACATACAACAAGAATACACAACAAATGCATAATTAGAGAGTGATTCGAGATGTTCAAGTTAAAACCAATATATGATACTCGATGATAATATGAAACCTTCATATTCTCATCGATACTCATATATGAAACTAAAAGCGCCACTTAGTCCCCGTCTATCGGTTAACATACGTTCGATAATTTATTCTTTTCAACGACAAACGCACACACAAAGCATATACACGGATTTTCTCTTTTGTCAGTAACTATCCCGTTCTTATATTTCTCAATATAGTCACCATAACCTACAATTTATATGTTATACAGTCTAATATGGCCCATGAGTACATCAGAGTTAAGGACTGGATGTATGTGGATTGGCAACAACGTATGCAACCGAAATTTGTCGCAGGAGTTGCTGCTTTCATTGAATTTGCACGCGCACATAATAAGATCATAATAGAGAAGATTCTCTGTCCGTGCGATAGATGTGGCAATAAGTACTGGCAGAAGGTAAAATTGGCAGAGCTTCATATTATAAAATATGGGTTTACTAGATTTTATACAACTTGGAAATATCACGAGGAAGGAGAAGAATGCAGTAATGCGGCAGAAGAAGAAGGAGAACACGATAATGCGGCAGGAGAAGAAGAAGAATTCGGTATTGCGGCAGAAGGAGAAGACGGTAATTTATTTCCATCAGAAGAAATGGAGGATATGGTAGAGGCTGCCCTAGGTGAATCTATTCATACCGAAGATGACATTCCTTCCGGTCAAGGACCGCGTGCGGATAAATATGAAAATTTCATGAATGATGCTAGAAAACCAATTTATGAGAATGCGAAGTATTCCACGCTCTCATGGTTCGTCCAACTTTTCCAGATTAAGTGCCTAAATGGATGGAGTAACAAGTCATTCATAATACTTCTTTCGTTCTTGAAAGATTCTATGCCCCCGGGAAATAACGTGCCCGACAGCTGGTACGGAGCCCAGAAGATGATGTCTGATTTGGGTCTAAAGTGCGAGAAGATTCAAGCATGTCCTAAAAATTGCACGTTGTACCGAAAAGAGAATTCAGATTTGAAAGAGTGTCCAACATACGGAGAGGCCAGGTATAAGCCGAAAGATTCTGATAAGAAACCTGATATACCTGTCAAGATAGCACGATACTTTCCCATAACACAGAGGCTACAGAGGCTATTCAGGTGCAAGAAAATAGCCTAGGCAATGATTTGGCATCACCGTGCTCCTTCAAGTGAAGATGGAAAAATGAGCCATCCAAGAGATTCACTGGCATGGAAGGATTTTGATAGGAGGCACGCAATATTCAGTAGCGATCCTCGCAATGTCCGACTCGGACTGGCTACTGATGGCTTCTGCCCATTCAACTATATGGCTGGAAGTCACAGCACATGGCCCGTTGTAATGATAATTTATAGTCTGTCGCCTTGGTTGGTTATGGACCAATCATACTTTATGATGCCTCTTCTTATCTACGGACCAAACTCACCGGGGAACAATATCGACGTCTATCTCCGACCTCTGATCGAGGAGTTGAAATCTTTGTTCATTGATGGTGTAGAGACATATGATGCAAACACAAATACAACCTTCATACTGCGTGCGGCTTTAATGTAGATAATTAATGACTTTCCTGCATATGGAATGCTATCAAGTTGGTCCGTACATAGTCACAAAGCATGTCCTCATTGCCATGAACACACAATATCGAAATTCCTGAATTTTAGCAGGAAGGTTTGTTCTTACGGCCATCGACGTTTCCTGCCTCCAGACCACCCCTATAGGTTAGACACGGTTCACTTTGATGGTCATCAGGAGCTTCTTGGACCTCCATCCCCATTGTCCGGAGAGGACGTGACTGCTCAATAGGATGGTTACAATAATGTGACCTTCGGGATGGATCCGACAAAACAGGTCAAACAACCATTTTGGAACAAGTTAAGCATTTTCTTCGAGCTTCCGTACTGGTCAACAAATTTAGTGCGTCATTGTCTGGACGTCATGCATATAGAGAAGGGAGTATAAGAGCACATACTTAACTTGCTTCTTTGTAAGGATGGGAAATCAAAAGACAACCTGAATGCTCGGATGGATCTACAGGAGTGGGGAATAAGAAGTGAATTGCACCCTAGACCGGTAGCGGGTAAACCGGGCAAGTTTGTACTTCCCAATGCTGCTTATCATATGTCACAACCGGAGAAGAAAAGATTTCTGCAGGTGTTGCATGATTTGAAAGTTCCCACAGGTTTATCAGGATCATTCAGCAAGAAAATAAAAATTGTGAAGGGTAAGATCGATGGGCTGAAAAGTCGTGATCACCATGTTATCGTGGAGCACCTTCTTCCATTAGCCCTCAGGACTTCTCTCTCCGAATCGGTTGGTCTAGTAATCAACGACCTATGTTGTTTTTTCAGGGAGTTGTGTGCTAAAACACTGGAGGTTATGACGCTGGATAAACTAGAAAATTCTATTGCGTTGATACTTTGCAAGTTTGAGCGTATTTTCCCACCGTCATTCTTCGATATCATAATACACTTGACGGTTTATCTTGCAACTGAGGCTAAGTTAGCCGGACCGGTACAATATCGATGGATGTATCCCGTCGAGAGGTACGTATAATTTTTCGTTTCGCACAATTTATAAATTTATTGTTGTCCTGTATGCCCGTATTTATTTATTCAACATATTTTCATTAGGTTATCTTCACTCTTAAGAAGTATATACGCAATAAAAATCGACCAGAGAGTTCTATCATGCAAGGTTATCTTCTTGATGAAGTAACCATATTTTGTTCCCGCTATCTGGACGAGAACATTGAGACAAGACTTAACCGGCCATGAAGAATTCAAGACGGGCCATATGGTAAAGCCGAGTATAAGAGGGTAGACATTATGCTTATCAACAAGATATACTGGTTTATCTTACTTAATTGCGCATGTCTTGAACAAATTAGAGAGTATGTTTTTTGGATTAATTGTTATATTTGTGTTTGTGTGTGCATGAAATGATATAATATTAATGTCACCATTATTTGTCGAAAACAGAATTCATTTTAACGAGGTACGTGAGGGGCATCCTGATTGGAACGAAGAACGATTGGAAAAATATCATCAGGATAATTTTTGTGATTGGGTCACAGATCATGTAAGTTATTCGAATAACATTTTATTGCTATCAGTTTTAATCTAATCTTATATCGTTATGTATTTTTCGTAAAATTTGTTTTGTTAGATCCACGATCGGAACTTGTCTGCATCATTTGAGAGTGATTTAAGATGTTTAGCTCAATTTCCTAGTATGGAGGTTGCATATTACAAAGGATTTGGTGTCCTTGGATACAAATTCGAAATTAAGGACATAGAAACATCTAGAACCACTCAGAATAGTGGGATTCCGACGGTAGGATCGGACGGTGTGATTTATTATGGATACTTAAATTGTATACTCGGCATCCACTATCCCGAACGATCAAAACCCTTTTATATATTCCAGTGTACTTGGTACGATACGCGAACCGATACGGACAAGTGGAGAAGCAATCTTGGGACTTGGAAAGATGAATATGGATTGATCAGTGTGAACACACTTCGATTTTACGGTCAGGAAGATCCGTTTATCTTTCCGAACCAAGCGTTCCAAGTATACTACTCACAGTGTTTGAAGCATCCAGGATGGAGTGTTGTATGCCGATGGAAACCCAGAGATGTCTACGATGTCCCAGAATTCGAGGACAGCGACGAGGACGAAGAAGAGAGAAGGCTTAGAGTGCTCCGACCGTCTGTTTCGAAGGACGGGCTGTTTTCGACCGATCATGAAGTTACGTGGGTTAGAAATGACATCGACGATGAAATCCAAGTAGATATGTATAATGCGCCCACGAAACGAAAAAAATTATCAGTAATGTTATATTATTACTTCACATTTTACGATCTATATATATATATAGTCAATACTTTTAATGATTGTCTAATGCGTTCACGAACCATTTATCTAGATTTGATGATGATGTCGGGAGCAGCGAGGGGCGGCAGGAGCTCCAGCCGCGGTAGAGGCAGAGGCAGAGCGGTTCTGCCGCCCAGAGAGCTCCGTAGGGAGCTTCAGAGGGCCGGTCTTGCACCCAGATCAGAGAGCCCTTCGGATGCCTCCTTCCGTGTGGATTTTGCCACACCTCCAGGTATATTGTACGCATATCCATTTTGAATGTAATATTATAGATATTCATACGGATAAATATCAAAATTACTTATATTGTCAATGTTTGATTGTCTAGTTGTTGGTGATGCGTCCACATCTGGGACAGAGGCCACTCCCGCTCCTCCAGGTATGTTTATATATCATATAGTGCATGTATATTTATTTAGAATGCTATATCATAAATATACGCACATTCTTTTTGCTCTAACTTAGCAATTTTTATTATTATCTAGCTGTAGGTGGTGACACCACCGCACCTGCGGGTATGTTTATATATTCTATAGTGCATGCATATTGATTTAGAACGTTATATTATTGATCTACACATTCTTTTTGCAATTACTTATATAATCTATTTTTAATTGTCTAATTATAGGTGGTGCGTCCACATCTTCCGCAGGGGCCACTCCTGCCACTTTCATACCATCCGTATCGTCTGCAGGTTAGTATGAATAAATATAAAATATTTATCCATTTTACATATGCTCTATAGAATAAATATGAACTTCATGAAAATTTAGCGTCAATGTTTATTTTCTAGTTGGAGGGGATGCGTCCGCATCCGGGACCCTGGCTATTCCTCATCGGCGGAACTATCGTCCCGCTCGTGCTGCTGTCCGGGCCCAGGCTCGTGCGTTAGTCACCGGAGGTATATATCACACTTCAATTTTCGTTTAAGCTTGATTTCTTAATACAACTTTGTCTTAATATTAATTGTCTTGATATTTCGTGCAGACGCATGGCCTCCCCATCCCCAGAGGGGGACTCAAGGCTCGAATCAGTCCCATAGGCTGAGGCCTGATAGAGTTAGGGGGAGGCAGCATTCCCCCTCTTTTTTACCCTTGACTATCGCTATACCGGTCCTCATGCCGAGAGGTTCGGCCGGTATATGGGGGACGAGAGCCGGCTCATGAAGAACTATCCACTTCACGTTGAGTGGGGCGAGCAGCACCGGCGCTCATTCGCCCTCTTCTTTGATCAGGCTCGGGTACGTATTAATATATATTTTCATTTGATTTATCCAATATATTTATTATTAACACTTGCAATCTAATAACAATGTTTTTTTGTATTTTCAGTTGGATTACGATTTTCAGCCTGTACCCGACCCTGATCACCCGGGGAGGGTGCTCGACCTTCATGCTCTGTACAATGGCCTGATGAAGAACATGCAGACCAAGGTCCGATACAACAGGAATGAGCTGAAGGCCGACTGCTACTCCCTATGGATGGCGACCGCCGAGGCAGAGAGAGCGGCCCTTCTATCTACTCCGGCGTTTGCGAGAGTCGACGTAGAGACATGGCCTCTATTGTGCGAATATTTCGACTCCCAACGCAAACAGGTATGTATTTTAAATGTAATTCATTTTTTAGGATATAATTTTTTTTGTGTTCCTTAATTAGAAAACTAAATGTTAATGCGTTGTGAAGAAACAGGCCGCTCAGAATACAGAGAACAGGAAGTCGGCGAAGAGGGGTCGCCCCACTTACATAGGTGGCTCGAGGAATATTACTCGAGCCATGGAGTTATCGGTAAATTACAATAGACCGACCTTTGTGATATTCTGCAATATTAAGAGTTATTTTCTAATATATCTAATATTAAGAGTTATTTTCTAATATTGCAGACAGCTCAGACCGTGGTGCAAGGTGGTACACCGGGCGTACTGTCCGCATATCTTGCCGTCCACGGCACCTCGACAGATCCCGCCATGGGCGAGCTTCGATATCCCGACGTCGCTACCCAGGAGTATTGTGTAAGTGTTAATATTTATTCTACCCATATTTGAAATTTTAGTTTTGGAAGGTTCAAATTTAAATTTTATACTTATACTTTACTGCTTAATGTGGGTGTAGGAGCGGGTGGTTGAGCAGGCCGAGGCCTCGGGGATCGATTTTACCGGACAGAGCGATCCGAGGTTGCTGACCCCTATCCTGGATGCCGCACACGGAGGGCACCACGGAGGTTGGGAGAGAGGCCGGGGAGTGGGCCCTAGCAGGGCCCATATGAGATTGGACTCCACCCCGGCGGTTACTTCCTCCGTCTCCAGTGAGCGACGTGTCCAGCAGGAACTGGAGAGCTTAAGGGCCACAGTTCAGGAGTTGAAGGAGATGCTGGTATGTATACTACTTTATAGTAAAATATCATGTCATATTATAGATATCAACATATCCATAATTAGTACGTAGCCTGAGCTTATTTGGTTGTAGACTTAGGTTTGATTAATCATACATACATATCTAATTAAAATAAACTACGGTTTTCCAAACTAGATATCCAAATTGGGTTTCGAAATAACTTGATAATGATACGAATTCGAATAATACACAGTTCTTATACGCTTATTACACACGTTAGGTCCAGACGCGACAGGGTACATCGGCCGAGCCTCCACATGCATCTCATTCGGCTGCGGCTCTGCAAGCCACTACATCGACTGCGGTTCCGCAGACAGCTCCTATAGCTCCACCGCCTGCTCAGACTCCCGCAGCCGCGGATCCGCAAGCCACTACCTCGACGGCGGCTGCGCAGACCACATCGCCAGCTTCACAGACCGCTCAGACTCCCGCACGCGCCGAATTGCATGGTTTATTGACCGAGGAGCAGGCGCGCCAGATTCTAACGTTTATCAGAGATGGAGATGGACCGAGCTAGGGTAGCTTTTTTATTCTTATTTTTTGAAACATGTATTTATTTATATGATACATATTGTACTACATTTTGAAACATTTTGGACGATATTGATATTGGTTTATATTTATATCATATTCAGTTTTTTGGTTTCTTTTGTATATTATATGCGTGAGATGTGATTATGAATACTGCGATATATGTTGTGTGATGATTAATTTTTTATTTGATTGATGTATATATTATTGTGCACAGGGCGAGAAAAAATCAGGCAGCCCTTTTTAAAAAAAAACAGATAATATGTACCTACGGATTACTCCGTAGGTACACATGTTGCCCCTACGGCTTAAACCGTAGGGGCAAAATATCAGAATTAACTGATATTTCCTCCCTGATCTCAGTATCATGGGGTTGGGAGTGCCCCTACGGATATATCCGTAGGGGCAAACAACAGCCCCTACGGGGTTATCCGTAGGGACAAAATATCAGAAATCCTGATATTTTGTCCCTACGGATATGTACCTACGCATGTATCCGTAGGGGATATTACTTGGCCCTGCGGATTCATCCGTAGGTACAAGTAATATATTTAAAAAAACCGTAAATAAAATAATTTTTTTGCCCCTACGGCCTACTCCGTAGGGGAAATGGGACCTACACAGAACTCATCGCCTCTTTGCTAAATCGAAGAGCGGAAAAATGCACTTAATTGCTTGTGGAGTTTTTGTCCGTAGGGGCAAGTTCAGGGCTTCAACTTACACCTACGACGTTTGTACCTACAGGATATTTTATTGTCCCTACGGATATATCCGTAGGGGCAGTGGTTTGCCCCTACGGGTAAATCCGTAGGGGCAACCCTTATTTGTAGTAGTAATACATGAAAGTGTTTTCTTTAGCTACGAGGCACGTGTAAAAGCAAAATCTTAAAACTTTTCCATTTTTTTCCTCGCATATTTTGCCAACTATAAATAGCCCACTAAAATCACGAAATTTTAAAAAATCTTAAAAACTCAATATTTTGCGTGAAATATAGGACATGAGAATTGAAAGTTTTCAAAAGTCTCAAAATTTTCCGTGCTCTTCGGTTTTTTAATTTTTTGTTTGATAAATCGTGATATTTTTTAAAATTCCAAAATTTTTTGTTCCTTTCAAATTTTTAATATTTTGTGCACGAAATCGATAATTTCTTAAACATTCAAAAAAATTGTTTTCTTCAAATTTTCAATATATCCATTACGAAAAATTATAAAACCTAAGAAAAACTTAAAAATTTGAGATTATTTCAAATTTAGTGATTTTCATGTACTAAGCAAAACATTAAAAAATGGAAGAAAAAAAGAAAATTTTAATATTTTGAAAAGGTTCACAAAATTCTCTTTTTTCTTAGGTTTTCTAACACAAAAAATCGTCTAAAATTTTAAAAATCTCAAAATTTTATATTTTCTTCGGTTTCTTCTATTTTTTTTCCATAGATTAGTACAATATAAAATATTTTACTTTAACTCTCATCATAACTTGAAAGATTTGGTGTAGTGGAAAGGACTTTTCACATGCATATAAGAGCAAAATAGGTTCGATTCCTACTGGACACGTATTAAATATGGTTTTATTTAAATTAAAAATACTGGTGCATATATAATTACGGAGTTTTTGTGCAACGGAAGAGGCTTTTTGCATAGAGATCATTAAAGTTACGATATTTATAAAAATTCTTTTTTCGATTTTTCAATATTTTGCTTGCTATAACAATCTAAAATGTAAAATTTTCAAACATCTCAAAATTTTTCTGTTTTCTTCCTTCCTCAATATTTTGCATGATTAGCACACAAAATGTATGAAATTTCAAAAATCTTAGAATTTTTTTCTTCGGTTTTTTAATATTTTACTTTTTATAATTTTGGAGAACTCTTGGATTTCAAGAAAACAAAAGTTTATGTGAAGTAAAAAAAAAAGTCGTCAATTGTTACTATGGACCTAATCGATAAGAAAAATCCGGCTCAAGTGACTGGGACTCCGAATAACTAGGAACCTAGCAACACAAGAAAATCAAAAAATTTCAAAAACTCCATTTTTTTTCTTTTTCAAATTTTTTATATTTCGCAAGCCATACGAAAATTGTGAAATTTTCAAAATCTTAAAATTTTCTGTTTTATTTATTCTTTTAATTTTTTGTTTGTTACAATTAAACTCGGCTAATGAAGCAAATTGATTCGCTTCACTTCGTCACGAAGCGAATAAAATTTGCTTCATGATAATGTGGGCGAATTAAGCGAGGCGATTCGCCTCGTCCGCCACGAATTGGAGAAACGAGCGGGTTCCTGACTTTTCCGGCTGTATTTCGTCGTAGTTCGTCTCGTCTAACTCGCCTTCCTTCGTCTCTAGAATCACCACGATTTTCCACAAATCGGCAAGACTTGCCGATTCGTCTGGTTGACCGATTCTCCACGAATTCACCTCGAACTCGTCGCCCAACGGTCATAAACGGCCGCCTACTCAACGAATAGCTTCGCCTCGCCTCAGGTTCGCTTCTTTTTACAGCTACTAACGGTCGGATCAAGGCGAAGCGAGGCGAATTTTGATTCGTCTCGCCTCGCCTTGTAACTACTATAAACGGCCAAAAAATTCAAAAAAAAAATCCAAAGACCTATAAATACCCCCCTCAAATCCTATTTCTTCTCTTTCCAAACTCTTTTCTCTTCCAAAAAAAAATTGCCATCTCTATAAAAAAAAAACTACTATAAATCTCTAATAGTATTGTGGCAATTCTATCTCTCTAAAGAATAGAAACTCCGATCGAATCCTCCGACAGTCCGATTCTGAGTTTTGGAAGCTCCGAGCCTCCGATTGACCCATTCTTCTCTCTTTTTTATTTCTTGTTTTAATTTATTAATTCTAATTTTCTACTCTAACACTCTTTTTTAATATTTAGTTAAAATATATGGAGGGTTCATTCGATTCGCATCATACCCAAATTCTCCATCCCGTACAACAAGTGGAAGGATCCACCCGTACATCAAGAGAAACTAAAAAACGTGCGACTACTAGTGATGTTTGAGATCACTATAAAATTAAAATATCTTATCCATTAAGCCAAGGGGGTAGGGGAAATCAATTTTGAATTGAGAAATCTATGTGCCGGGGTTCAAGCTTAATATCCAGATTGAGACTTCGTGTTCGTAATCAGGGCCCAGCACCAACCCCAGCGATGGGGGCGGGCGACAATACCACCACTATGTCCCCTATCCCTTTAAGCACTATATATGGTCATGAACTACGCTTTGCCTTTTTTTCCTTTAAAAAAAGGAGTATGGATATTGGAGATACGTCGTTTGCAAATATTGTGGTAATGCATATAAACACAAGGAAAGTATCGGCACCGGTAGTTAGACTAAACATGGAAAAAAACACTTAGAAGCCCCAGCCGGTTTCTCCACTACACAAATATAAATTGGTTTCGCCGGTCAAGATCTTTTTCAATATAATCATGATTTAAATGTTTCAGAAATATCAAGATATGTTATGGCAGATGAACAGGTTCTCGGATTTAGAGAAAGCACGGCTTTTGAGCGGTACGTTCAAACGGCGTTGCAACCGACATTCAAAAGGGTTCCGAGAACTACGCTTAAAAATCGTTGTTTTAGGCTCTACAACAACGGTAAACATGTACTAATTTCTACTCTTGCTTCTTTAGATACCAGTATTTTATTAACATCTGATATTTGAACGGATAGAAAGTAACTTCTCTGGATCCGTGTTACTGCATATTGGATAGATTCTGACTGGTTTTTGCAAAAAAGAATTATTGCTTTTAGACAATTTCCATACCCGCATAGCGCTTTTCATTTAACTTCTGAAATTCGATCAATTTAGAAGAATATTATTGTGTAAATAAAAAAAATTCTATTTCTTTCGATAATGTTAGCAACATTAATTATGCTATTGATGAACTTATTTGGCTATGCAAACCAATTTGCAGTAATTGTTTTTTCATATTCGTTGTGTATGTCATATACTTAACCTTACTGTACAGGATGCATATACCGTATGTAATACAAATATTCAAACAGTTAAACATGCATGTAGGTTTATTAAAAGTTCTGGAAAAAAACTGAATACAAAACTAGATGCCTATCTGTGGGTGCACTACTAAAATAGGGGTTGCCCCTACGGATATTGAAATCCGTAGGGGAAGATTTATGTTGGCCCTACGGATTAATCCGTAGGGCTAAAAGGTTGCCCCTACGGGCCTAGACGATTAAGAATAAAAATATAAATTCTTAATTTGGTGTTTGCCCCTACGGAGCCGCAAACCAAGGACCTACGGACAAATCCGTAGTGGAAACTAAATAGCGATTTAATAAAGGCACAGATCAATCACCTACGCTCTCTTTCTTTTTCTCTCGATCGCGCGCGAAACAAAATCCCCAAATCGCCACCCCCGTTCTCGTCATCGCCACCGCCGTTCTCCTCGTCGCCACCGTCGTTATTGTCGCCACCACCGTTCTCGTCGTCGCCACCGCCGTTCAGGTCGTCGCCACCGCCGTTCAGGTTAGTAAATCTTCAACTAAATTAAAGAAATTTTTGATTATTTAGGGCTAGGGTTCATGGCTGGGTCTGGGGTTTGCGGTTGGAGTTGGGGTTCGGCAGGGGTTGCGGTCGGGGTCGAGGTTGGGGTTGGGGTTAGGGTTAGGGTTGGGGTTCGGCTGCGGCTCGAGCTGGGGCTGGGGTTAGGGTTTGGCTTAGGGTTGGGGTTGGGGTTTAGCTGGGGCGCGCTGGGGTTAGGGTTAGGTTGGGACGGGCTGGGCTGGGGCTGGGGATAGGGTTAGGTTGGGGTTGGGGCTGGGGCTGGGGCTAGGGTTAGGCTGGGGCTAGGGCTAGGGCTGGGGCTAGGGCTAGGGTTAGGCTGGGGCTGGGCTGGGCTGGGCTGGGGCTGGGGCTAGGGTTAGGTTGGGGGTTGGGTATCAATGTATATACATGTATCATATCATGAATGATTCATTTTCATGAATGATTCATTTTCATTAAATGTGGTAAAATTAAGTGTATAAAATCATGCCATATAAATAGATTGTGTTCGTGAATGGCGATCTAGTTAGGCGAACCAAAGTGTTGCATTGATGAAAGTTTACCGTAGAGGAAATTACGGCTAGCTCTATGCATTTAACCTGAATGTATCCAGTAATTACTAGCATGTATAGAAAAGTTGGTTTAATTTATGAAAAAATGGGGAGACAACATGCATGTATGCATATAGGTAACATCTGCCAATATGCCATATCCAGACCGCAATCTATTTTTGCCTATTGGCTAATATGAAAATATCGGCCCGCGTATATGATATAATCAAAGTTGTTAAATCTTGACACGGTTTGTGTTTCGTTTTTTTATTTATCATATCGTGTATCGTATCTGTTTCATATCGAAAGAAATAAAATTTTCTGTTACAATAACGAAATAATTATATGTAGAACCAATTACAATTTTAAAAATGATCAAATTAACAACATAAAGCAACGTACAAGTTAAAGCAAATTTCGGAATTGCAGCACTCAAATACATACATATAAATCATACAAACCCATGCATTTGATAATCAAATAGGGTTTTTTTTTGCCCCCCTACTTCAATATTTTGATGCATGTTTCAGTCATGTGAATTCATATGTTGCGTATAACACTTTATGATATCAGTATCCTACATTTGTAGTTTTAATTATTGATTGTTATAGATGAATGCCATTGCAATAATAGTTTTTGGTTGATGAATGCTATTACAATGTAGGATGATCAGTTCTAACAATCTTGATCTCAATGGTTTAAAATCATGTTACACATACAACACGAATGCACAACAAACGCATAATTAGAGAGCGATTCGAGATATTCAGGTTAAAACCACTATATGATACTCGATGATAATATGAAACCTTCATATTCCCATCGATACTTATATATGAAACTAAAAACGCCACTTAGTCCCCGTCTATCGGTTAACATACGTGCGATACTCGTCGTGACCTAGAACTATACGAAGGTTGTTAAATATCGGACAGTATAGCTCGATACTAACAACCGTCGTATAGTCTACGCGACGAGAAAATTCAATCGTATGGTAACCCATAGATTTGTCCCATGTAGACAAGTTAAGAATGTATAAAGCAAAAGCCTTCATTCACTTGTGTTTTCATCCGTTTCGAGATATTTCGTCGGTACATTTCTGCTGGTTCTCTGTATACAAAGATAGATTAGATGTTCATTTCAACGTTGTTTCACAGCTTTGAAATGATTATCTATTCTATTACAGTGTACTCGGAGAACAGTGGGGAGGTGCTGCCGAAATTTACTCGAAACGGTTGAAAGCACAAGTGATGGTCGTTCTCTCTATACATTCTTAATGGGATAGAAGCCTACCCCCGACAGCCGGAACACACACATACAACAAGAATACACAACAAACGCATAATTAGAGAGCGATTCGAGATGTTCGGGTTAAAACCAATATATGATAATATGAAACTTTCATATTCCCATTGATACTCATATATGAAACTAAAAGCGCCACTTAGTCCCCGTCTATCGGTTAACATACGTGCGATAATTTATTCTTTTCAACGACAAACGCACACACAAAGCATATACACGGATTTTCTCCTTTGTCAGTAACTATCCCGTTCTTATATTTCTCAATATAGTCAGCATAACCTACAATTTATATGTTATACAGTCTAATATGGCCCATGAGTACGTCAGAGTTAAGGACTGGATGTATGTGGATTAGAAACAACGTATGCAATCTAACTTTGTCGCAGGAGTTGCTGCTTTCCTTAAATTTGCACGCGCACATAATAAGATCATAATAGAGAAGATTCTCTATCCGTGCGATAGATGTGGCAATAAGTACTGGCAAAAGGTAGAATTCGCAGAGCTTCATATTATAAAACATCGGTTTACTATACTTTATACAACTTGGAAATATCACGGGGAAGGAATGCAGTACTGCGGCAGAAGAAGAAGGAGAACGCGATAATGCCGCAGGAGAAGAAGAAGAATTCGGTAATGCGGCAGGAGACGGAAATTTATTTCCATCAGAAGAAATGGAGGATATGGTAGAAGCTGCCCTAGGTGAATCTATTCGTACCGAAGATGACATTCCTTCCGGTCAAGGACCGCGTGCGGATAAATATGAAAATTTCATGAATGATGCTAGGAAACCAATTTATGAGAATGCGAAGTATTCCACCCTCTCATGGTTCATCCAACTTTTCCAGATTAAGTGCCTAAATGGATGGAGCAACAAGTCATTCACAATGCTTCTTTCGTTCTTGAAAAATTCTATGCCTCCGGGAAATAATGTGCCCGAAAGCTGGTACGAAGCCCAGAAGATGATGTCTGATTTGGGTCTAAAGTGCGAGAAGATTCAAGCATGTCCTAAAAATTGCGTGTTGTACCGGAAAGAGAATTCAGATTTGAAAGAGTGTCCAACATGCGGAGAGGCCAGGTATAAGCCGAAAGATTCTGATAAGAAGCCTGATTTACCTGTGAAGATAGCACGATACTTTCCCATAACACAGAGGCTACAGTCAGGTGCAAGAAAACAGCCGAGGCAATGATTTGGCATCACCGTGCTCCTCCAAGCGAAAATGGAAAAATGAGCCATCCAAGAGATTCACCGGCATGGAAGGATTTCGATAGGAGGCACGCAATATTCAGTAGCGATCCTCGCAATGTCCGGCTCGGACTGGCTACTGATGGCTTCTGCCCATTCAACTATATGGCTGGAAGTCACAGCACATGGCCCGTTGTAATGATAATTTATAGTCTATCGCCTTGGTTGGCTATGGACCAATCATACTTTATGATGCCTCTTCTTATCGACGGACCAAACTCACCGGGGAACAATATCGACGTCTATCTCCGACCTCTGATCGAGGAGTTGAAATCTTTGTTCATTGATGGTGTAGAGACATATGATTCAAACACAAATACAACTTTCATACTGCGTGCGGCTTTAATGTGGACAATTAATGACTTTCCTGCGTATGGAATGCTATCAGGTTGGTCCGTACATGGCCACAAAGCATGTCCTCATTGCCATGAACACACAACATCAAAATTCTTGAATTTTAGCAGGAAGGTTTGTTATTGCGGCCATCGACGTTTTCTGCCTCCAGACCACCCCTATAGGTTAAATACGGTTCACTTTGATGGTCATCAGGAGCTTCTTGGACCTCCATCTCCATTGTCCGGAGAGGACGTGACTGCTAAATGGGATGGTTACAATAACGTGACCTTCGGGATGGATCCGACGAAACAGGTCAAACCACAATATTGGAACAAGTTAGCATTTTCTTCGAGCTTCCGTACTGGTCTACAAATTCAGTGCGTCATTATCTGGACATCATGCATATAGAGAAGGGAGTATCAGAGCACATACTTAACTTGCTTCTTTGTAAAGACGGGAAATCGAAAGACAACATGAATGCTCGGATGGATCTACAAGAGTGGGGAATAAGAAGTGAATTGCACCCTAGACCGGTAGCGGGTAAACCAGGCAAGTTTGTACTTCCCAATGCCGCTTATCATATGTCACAACCGGAGAAGAAAAGATTCCTGCAGGTGTTGCATGATTTGAAAGTCCCCACAGGTTTCTCAGGATCATTCAGCAAGAAAATAAAAATTGTGAAGGGCAAGATCGATGGGCTGAAAAGTCATGATCACCATGTTATCGTGGAGCACCTTCTTCCATTAGCCCTCAGGACTTCTCTCCCCGAATCTGTTGGTCTAGTAATCAACGACCTATGTTGTTTTTTCAGGGAGTTGTGTGCTAAAACACTAGAGGTTGCAACGCTGGATAAACTAGAAAATTCTATTGCGTTGATAGTTTGCAAGTTTGAGCGTATTTTCCCACCGTCATTCTTCGATATCATAATACACTTGACGGTTCATCTTGCAACTGAGGCGAAGTTAGCCGGACCGGTACAATATCGATGGATGTATCCCGTCGAGAGGTACGTATAATTTTTCATTTCGCGCAATTTATAAATTTATTGTTGTCCTGTATGCCCGTATTTATTTATTCAACATATTCTCATTAGGTACCTCTACACTCTTAAGAAATATATACGCAATAAAAATCGACCAGAGGGTTCTATCATGCATGGTTATCTTCTTGATGAAGCAACCACATTTTGTTCCCGCTATCTGGACGAGAACATTGAGACAAGGCTTAACCGACCACGAAGAATTCAAGACGGGCCATATGGTAAAGCCGAATATAAGAGGGTAGACACTATGTTTATCAACAAGATATACCGGTTTATCTTGCTTAATTGCGCATGTCTTGAACAAATTAGAGAGTAAGTTCTTTTGGATTAATTGTTATATCTGTGTTTGTGTGTGTATGAAATGATATAATATTAATGTCACAATTATTTGTCGAAAACAGAATTTATTTTAATGAGGTGCGTGAGGGACATCCTGATTGGAACGAAGAACGTTTGGAAAAATACCATCAGGATAATTTTTGTGATTGGGTCACAGATCATGTAAGTTATTCGAATAACATTTTATTGCTATCAGTTTTAATCTAAACTTGTATCGTTATGTATTTGTCGTAAAATTTATTTTGTTAGATCCACGATCCGAACTTGTCTGCATCATTTGAGAGTGATTCAAGATGTTTAGCTCAATTTCCTAGTATGGAGGTTGCATATTACAAAGGATTTGGTGTCCTTGGATACAAATTCGAAGTTAAGGACATAGAAACATCTAGAACCACTCAGAATAGTGGGATTGCGACGGTAGGATCGGACGGTGTGATTTACTATGGGTACTTAAATTATATACTCGGCATCCACTATCCCGGACGATCAGAACCCTTTTATATATTCCAGTGTACTTGGTACGATCCGCGAACCGATACGGACAGGTGGAGAAGCGGTCTTGGGACTTGAAAAGATGAATATGGATTGACCAGTGTGAACACACTTCGATTTTACGGTCAGGACGATCCGTTTATCTTTCCGAACCAAGCGTTCCAAATATACTACTCACAGTGTTTGAAGCATCCGGGGTGGAGTGTTGTATGCCGATGGAAACCCAGAGATGTCTACGATGTCCCAGAATACGAGGACGGCGATGAAGACGAAGAAGAGAAAAGGCTTAAAGTGCTCCGACCGTCTGTTGCGAAGGACGGGTTGTCTTCGACCGATCATGAAGTTACGTGGGTTAGAAATGACATCGACGATGAAATCCAAGTAGATATGTATAATGCGCCCACGAAACGAAAAAGGTTATCAATAATGTTATATTATTACTTCACATTTTACGCTCTATACATATATAGTCAATACTTTTATTGATTGTCTAATGCGTCCACGAACCGTTTCTCTAGATTTGATGACGATGTCGGGAGCAGCGAGGGACGGCAGGAGCTCCAGCTGCGGCAGAGGCAGAGGCAGAGGCAGAGCGGTTCTGCCGCCCGGAGAGCTCTGTAGGGAGCTTCAGAGGGCCGGTCTTGCACCCAGATCGGAGACCCCTTCGGATGCCTCCTTCCGTGTGGATTTTTCCACATCTCCAGGTATACTGCACGCATATCCATTTTGAATGTAATATTACAGATATTCATGCCTATTTATATCAAAATTACTTATATTGTCAATATTTGATTGTCTAGTTGTTGGTGATGCGTCCACATCTGGGACAGAGGCCACCCCCGCTCCTCCAGGTATGTTTATATATCATATAGTGCATGTATATTGATTTAGAATGCTATATCATAAATACACACATTCCTTTTGCTCTTACTTAGCAATTTTTATTATTGTCTAGCTGTAGATGGTGACACCACCGCACCTGCGGGTATGTTTATATATCCTATAGTGCATGCATATTGATTTAGAACGTTATATTATTGATCTACACATTCTTTTTGCAATTACTTATATAATCTATTTTTAATTGTCTAATTATAGGTGGTGCGTCCACATCTTCCGCAGAGGCCACTCCTGCCGCTTCCATACCCTCCGCATCGTCTGCAGGTTAGTATGAATAAATTTAAAATATTTATTCATTCTACATATGCTCTATAGAATAAATATGAACTTCATGGAAATTTAGCGTCGATGTTTATTTTCTAGTTGGAGGGGATGCGACCGCATCCGGGACCCCGGTTGTTCCTCACCGGAGGAACTATCGTCCCGCTCGTGCTGCTGCCCGGGCCCAGGCTCGTGCGATAGTCACCGGAGGTATATATCACACTTGAATTTTCGTTTAACCTTGATTTCTTAATACAAATTTGTCTTATTATTGATTGTCTTGATATTTCGTGCAGACGCAGGGCCTCCCCATATCCAGAGGGGAACTCGAGGCCCGAATCAGTCTCATAGGCTGAGGCCTGACAGAGCTAGGGGGAAGGCAGCATTCCCCCTTTTTTTTACCCTTGACTATCGCTATACCGGTCCTCATGCTGAGAGGTTCGGCCGGTATATGGGGGACGAGAGCCGGCTCGTGAAGAACTATCCACTTCACGTTGAGTGGGGAGAGCAGCACCAGCGCTCATTCGCCCTCTTCTTTGATCAGGCTCGGGTATGTATTAATATATATTTTCATTTGATCTATCCAATATATTTATTATTAACACTTGCAATCTAATAACAATGTTTTTTTGTATTTTCAGTTGGATTACGATTTTCAGCCTGTAGCCGACCCTGATCACCCGAGGAGGGTGCTCGACCTTCATGCTCTGTACAATGGCCTGATGAAGAACATGCAGGCCAAGGTCCGATACAACAGGAATGAGCTGAAGGCCGACTGTTACTCCCTGTGGATGGCGACCCCCGAGGCAGAGAGAGCGGCCCTCCTATCTACTCCGGCGTTTGCGAGAGTCGACGTAGAGACATGGCCTCTATTGTGCGCTTATTTCGACTCCCAACGCAAACAGGTATGTATTTTAAATGTAATTCATTATTTATGATATAATTTATTTCTTTGTGTTCCTTAATTAGAAAACTAAATGTTAATGCGTTGTGCAGAAACAGGCCGCTCAGAATAATGAGAACAGGAAGTCGGCGAAGAGGGGTTGCCCCACTTACACAGGTGGCTTGAGGAACATTACTCGAGCCATGGAGTTATCGGTAAATTATAATAGACCGACCTTTGTGATATTCTGCAATATTAAGAGTTATTTTCTAATATTTCTAATATTAAGAGTTACTTTCTAATATTGCAGACATCTCGGACCGTGGTGTCAGGTGGTACACCGAGCATGCTTTCTGCATATCTTGCCGTCCACGGCACCTCGACAGATCCCGCCACGGGCGAGCTTCGATATCCCGACGTCGCTACCCAGGAGTACTGCGTAAGTGTTAATATTTTTTCTACCCAAATTTGAAATTTTAGTTTTGGAAGGTTCAAGTTTAAATTTTATACTTATACTTTACTGCTTAATGTGGGTGTAGGAGCGGGTGGTTGAGCAGGCCCAGGCCTCGGGGATCGATTTTACCGGACAGAGCGATCCGAGGCTGCTGACCCCAATTCTGGACGCCGCACACGGAGGGCACCACGGAGGTTGGGAGAGAGGCCGGGGACTGGGCCCTAGCAGGGCCCATATGAGATTGGACTCCACCCCGGCAGTTACTTTCTCCGTCTCCAGTGACCGACGTGTCCATCAGGAACTGGAGAGCTTGAGGGCCACCGTTTAGGAGTTGAAGGAGATGCTGGTATGTATACTATTTTATAGTAAAATATCATGTCATATTATATAGATATCAACATATCCATAATTAGTACGTAGCTTGAGCTTATTTGGTTTTAGACTTAAGTTTGATTAATCATACATACAGATGTAATTAAAATAAACAACAAACTAGATATCCAAACGGTGTTACGAAATAACTTAATAATGATACGAATTCGAATAATACACAGTTCTTACACGCTTATTACACACGTTAATTCCATACGCGACAGGGTATATCGGCCGAGCCTCCACATGCATCTCCTTCGGCTGCGGCTCCGCAAGCCACTACATCGGCTGCGGTTCCGCAGACAGCTCCTATAGCTCCACCGCCCGCTCAGACTCCCGCAGCCGCGGCTCCGCAAGCGACTACCTCGACGGCGGCTGCACAGACCACATCGCCAGCTCCACAGGCTGCTCAGACTCCCGCTCGCGCCGAATTGCAGAGTTTATTGACCGAGGAGCAGGCGCGCGTTATTCTATCGTTATTCAGAGGTGGAGCTGGACCGAACTAGGGTAGCTTTTTGGTTCTTATTTTTTGAAACATGTATTTATTTATATCATACACATTGTACTACATTTTGAAACGATATTGATATTGGTTTATATTTATATCATATTCAGTTTTTGGATTTCTTTTGTATATTATATATATGCGTGAGATGTGATTATGAATACTGCGATATATGTTGTGTGATAATTAATTTTATATTTGATTGATGTATATATTATTGTGCACAGGACGGGAAAAAATCAGGCAGTCCTTTTTTTAAAAAATAATACAGATAATATGTACCTACGGATTAATCCGTAGGTACACATGTTGCCTCTACGGCTATATCCGTAGGGGCAAAATATCAGCAGTAACTGATATTTCCCCCCTGATTTCAGTACCAGGGGTTGGGAGTGCCCCTACGGACATATCCGTAGGGGCCACTGCTTCGTCCCTACGGCGTTATCCGTAGGGGCAACATATCAGAAATCCTGATATTTTGCCCCTACGGATATGTACCTACGCATGTATCCGTAGGGGCTATTACTTGGCCCTACGGTTATGTCCGTAGGTACATTTAATATATTAAAAAAAACCGTAAATAATATAACTTTTTTTACCCTACGGCCTACTCCGTAGGTGCAACAGGACCTACACAGAAATCCGTAGGGGCAAGATTTTGCCCGTAGGGGCAAGTTCAGGGCTTCAACTTGCACCTGCGGTCTTTGCACCTACGGGGTATTTTTTCGCCCCTACGGCTGTATCCGTAGGGGCAGTGGTTTGCCCCTACGGATAAATCCGTAGGGGCAACCCTTATTTGTAGTAGTGGTGTAAGGCGTCTCTTATTGTGGCCACTAGCTGAAATAGTACTTATGACATGCTTCGTACTGTATTAAAAACCGTCGAAATTATTAGTAACATATGGAATGGGCAAATACCTGACTTAACATTCAATCATTGGGCGGTTGCAGATTTTTTAAAAGATTTTCTTATGACTTTTAAAATAGCAACTGAACGATTGTCTGCTACTTATACCCCCACTTCTCATATTCTTGTCTCTGAATTGTATAATATAGCTAATTGTTTTGCTAATCACGTCGAAAATCCAGTACTTCACCATTCGATACTTACTATGCTAGCTAAGATTTCTAAATATTTCTCTTAATTTCCAATTATTTACTGTTTATGTTCGGTAATGGACCCTATAATTAAATTAGAAGGTTTGGAGGCTCTTTAACTGGGTTCCACAAGGTCACGGGATATTGATGCCTATGTTAGTATCATTAGAAGTAATTTAGATAAAGTGTTTGATTTTTATGTTACACTATCTTTTTCTAGTAGAACTAGTAGACCACCACCCTCAACCAGTTTGCATGCTTCAACTCTAGATTTAGCACTTATTCAACAGAAGAAAAGGGCAAAAAGCCCTATAGCCTCATCATCATCATCTTTAAATAAGTTATCAATATTTTTATAAACTGGGTCAGATGAAGATTTAAGTATAGATGATTTTGATATTTTAGCCAGGTGGAAAAGCCACGGACATTTGTATCTGGTACTTTCTACTATGGCCCGTGATTTATTAACTGTTTCGGTATCCACAGTAGCGTCGGAAAGTGCTTTTGGTACAGATGGCGGGATATTAAGCGAGAAGAAATACAGCTTGGTGCACGATACAATGGAGTGCATGATTTGCTCGCAGGATTGGGAAGCAGCAGCCGTCATTAAACAAAATGCAATCATTTTGAACTCGGATTATCTATCTGAGAAGCTTACAGGATCGAACGAGACCAACACTGAAGGAGGAGGAATCACAACCGACGCCGACAAGTAGTAAGTAAGATCTGTAATAGTAGAAACAGAACTACGTAGACATGATTCTCTCTCACTGAGATCAATATTTGGGAAGAATACGTAGGCAACCCGAGTGGGTTTGGTCTTTAATGTAAAAAAACAACAAATTGTATTATGAAATTGTAATTTCATTAAGATTTTTTTAATAAAAATTCTTGTTTAAATTTTAAATTTGTAAGCTTAATTTTATTTTATTATTTTATTTTTAAAAAAAAATAGCAGTCGAGCCAAGCGAATGGCTCGGCGAATTTGTCTCACCTCGCCTCGCAAACCGGCGCGGCGAGCGGGTTCTGGCTTCGCTACTGTTGCCATCACCTCGTCTCGCCTAGCCGGCGAAGCGAGCAAAATTTGCTTTGCCGACTAGACGAAGCAAACGAATTCCGAAGCAAATTGCTTCGGCTCGCTTCATTAGCCATGCCCAGTTACAATACATGAAATATGAAATTTTCAAAAGTCTCCATATTTTCTATTTTCCTCAATTTTTCTATATTTTACATGCTATATAACACAATAAAATAGCAAAAAATTTAAAAAAACTCAAAATTTTCTATTTTCTTCCATTTTTAAATATTTTGCATATGCTACACGAAAATTAAGAGATTTTAAATATCTCAATTTTTTTTACATGCTATAGCAAGAGACGGAGCTAAGATTCTAAGCCTGCACGGGCGAGTTAAAATAAAGAAAATGTCTGTGAATCTAGATATACATATATATCATAACCTATCATAAAAAAAAACTTGTTTTGTAGGTTTGATTATGTAAATTTTTGAGTTATAAATTGTTAGGTGATCTACGAAGAGAGATACAATTCGAATTTTTAGATTTTTAGCAAGCATATATATCTAAAGGTTTTTTTTATATAGACGCTCTACAATATTGCTGTTTTGAAAAACAATCCTGAAAACTTCATATTTTAGAATACACCCCTTATAACTCATAATTAAACTAAATTATCCCCTATGCTTGATTATCATTCCTAACATCTTTGGAAATCTTCTTTAAGAAAATAAAAGGACAAATTTATTTTTTTTAGTGGCTTATATTTGCATTGGAATGAAAGAAAAAAGGAGGAAGAAGAAAATATAGGGCATTGAAGAATCGAGATGGAAAAAAATGGGTTTTGCATGGGAGAGAGAAGAGAGAGAGTTTGTGGGTTTTGAAGATAAGAGTTTGAAAGAGTGACACCGATGAGTCTTGCATGAAAAGAGATGAAGGTGATACTCAAGTCATCATATCAGCTCTAATCCAATTTTAAGCTTAATTAACTTATGAAAATGGGTGTTTTTAGTTAACGAAAAGGTTTTAGGGGTATATTTAAAAATATAAAGTTTTAGGAGGTGTTTTTTAAAATACCAATATTTTAGGCGGCCTATATAAAAAAAACCCATATCTAAAATACAAACATTTCTTACTAATTACTTATTCATTTTAACCCTTACCAGGGTTTTGAAAGTATTTAATCTTTTTATCTTAGCGCCATTAGTTATAATTTGAGACAATCTTGATCTAGTTGAAGATAAATATAAACAGTGTAATTAGATTTAGTATAAAGAAGAATAGTTAATAGACCTTGTTAACTAAATATAGAAACAAATAAGCAGGCAGGGTGAGAATAAATTATTTAGTTAGGATTTATTTGACAGGAACAAAATCATGGGAGGTTAGTTATAACTATAAGTTAGTTAAACAAGCTTTTAGATGAAACAGAAAATAATTAGAGCAGAAATTTTAGGGAGAAGTATGGCAGAATTTTTAGGAGGGAAGGGCGGACGACGGTCATTGCGCGTACCCCCTTGCCTCCGTCTCTAACCAAATGAAAATATTTTGCATGCTATAGAACATAAAAGTCATGAAACTTTTCAATATTTCGCCAATAAAACATAAGTGGTGAGAGAATATAAAAAAGAACCTAATTGTGCCTGATAGAAGAATGATTAATATTAAGTAGAGATGCAGTAAAAAAAAGGCTTATTTCATAAAAACCATGTGTGGTTTAATCAATTTTTCCAAAACCACAATATATTTTAAACCCATCACGAAAACCTTTCGAACTTTTATTTTGTTATACAAAAACGTGATATGGTTATTTATTAGAAAAATGACTAAATTAAGCTCTTATTTTAATATAAAAAAAAATACGGATGCTCTAGATGGTAAACTATACTCGTAGTGCCGTTTCGTGGGCAATTTGACCTAATTTGGAGAAGAATACATCAGGTTTGAAAATTTGGAGAAGAAGGTTCGATTTGAGTTAAATCGAAATTTAGAGAAAAAAGAGCTGATATGATGAAATTAGGATGGATAAATTAGGATAAATCTATAATAATCGGTCGAATATGTGTTCATATGATCTATTTACCGCCAAAAAACTTTACAAATCAAACCACGCGGTTTTTTTTGTACAACGACCTAAAATTTCAGACAGTTTCATGATGAGTTTGAAGTACATGATGGTTTTGGAAAACTCGAGTAAATCACAGGATGGTTTATGTGAAATAAGCCTAAGAAAAATTCCATGACCTAAATGTCGTAAGAATTAAATACGAGTTAAATAACAATTTTTCCACTAAAATCCAAACTAAATAAATAAGTATTCTCTCATCTATAGCTTTATATAAATTATATAGACAGATAGCATGGTTTCCTCACAATTGGATTAGATTTGCTCAGTTGATTTGTCTGTTATAGCATGCCTAAAATTATGTCTTATTTCATGGTAACCACCCTATGATTTACTCGTGTTTCCCAAAACCATTCTCGGGTTCAAACCCGTCACAGAAACCCCTTGAACTTTTATTCTATTACACAGAAACCCCAGCTGTATGTTCCGTTATCTTTTTTGTTAAATGATCATATTGCCTTCATTTCTTAACAAAATTGCAGCCCTCACCAAACGAAGAACGCCTCTTTTTTTTACTTTATTTAATTCCCTCCATTTCCTAATTCCTCTCTTTCTTTACCAATTTTCTTCTTTCCCTCTCTCCCTCCCTCTCTCCCTCAACATTGTTTCATGATTTTTTAAAAATCTGGTTCTTTATTTTTTTTTATAAAAATATCAACATTCCTTCGACCGGTTCTTACTCCATTAACATTCCTAATTTGGAGAGAAGAAGATTTAGGATTTGAGATTTTCAGGAGCAAAATTGGAAGGGAAAAGGTTTAGGATCCAATTTTTAGAGAAAATAAGATAATCTAAATAAAAGAATGGTAATTTTGGCATAGAATTATAAAAATCTGTCACACGTGCCTCATGACTTGATTTAAAGACTAAAGCGTTAAAATTCTAACGGTAGGGGGTTCTGTGTAATGGAAGGTTTGAAGCTCAAGGTGGTTTTGAGAAACACGAGCAAACCACACAGTGGTTTCCATGAAATAAGCCTAGAATTATTAACAAGGCAACTATTCGGTTGAAAACAAACTTTTCATCGAATTTTTTTGTGATTGACACCGTTCATATTGATCAAAATATTCCAAGAAATATGTGGTTTCCATGTGCATTGCTATTGAATCAGATGATCACAAACTCAATGATTTACTTGATTCTAGAAAATTATCCATCATTAAATCTTCAGTAAATTAATATCAAAAGTGTGTGTGTATGCTTTAAAAATTCTCCCCCCCCCCCACGCCACCCCTCCCCTCCCCCCTTTTTTTTTTGAGAAAAGAGCTGGGCATAACAAGCCCATCTCATTAAAAATATATAACAAACAAAAAAAACCAAAGAATACTGTAGCATAATACATCTGCTGGTGCTTAAAAAAGAACACAACCAAAACAAAGAAGGAAAAAAAGAACTAGAAAGAACTAAAAATGAAAAGGAACAACAGAAAACAATAACAGGGTTCTCCACGGCACAAAAGCTTCACCCGCATCACAAAACACTATATCCCAGTTATACACACAGGCCGCGGATCATCAAAATGCCATATGCTATCTTCTGTTGCAAACTGCGCCTAGATGCCAATCATAGTCCATAGAATGATGTTTCGTCCCTAAAAGAAAAAGAGAGAACGGCAGCAGTGGTAACCCGTCCAAAATAAGATGACTAAAGAAATTTTTTTAAGTAGAAGCAAGAACTGAGAACCACCAATCTCCAAGTCTGAGGGCAAAGAACATCAACAATTAGGCACCCCGGAACAAAAACAATCTCTACATAAGAAACCAGAATGACATAACTACATAAGAAACCAGAAAGGACAGGGATACAAGGCACAGCTAACCTTATAAAATTTGTAGTAGAGAGGCTACAATTAATTAATTAACTAAGAAAGAGATATTCTTATCATAACCCAAAGGATGAATCTGTTAGGATTGAGTTGTTAAAGTTAACAAATTAGATATGATTCTTATCTTTTTCTGATGCTTATCTTTAAAAACTTAATGTTTGTTCTTAGATCTAACAACTTGTATCTCTCTTTAACAAATTTTTAGTTGTAAGCTAACTATATCCATGTTATATATTGCATCATGATTCAGTAGAACAAAATGGCTTAAAAGTAAAATTTGTAAATTATATGGTTCATCCATCTTAAATCCGACGGTCGGTATTTTTCGGCGGAAATGACCGGTTGTAAAGCAGCAAACATTCTTATTGAAAGAGACACGTATTGCGTCCAATTCATGGTAAAAAAAATCTCCAACTTAAAAATTTCATAAATTCCACGTACGGTGTCAGAATTAACTCAAATTTGATTTAATGGATTCATATTGAAATTATCTTTCAAACGAACACCAATTTGATATATTTTGGGTTCAGTCCACACCAAAAAGTCTAATTTAAAAAGTCTCGTTTAGTCAACAGAAAGTTCCAATTAGTAAACAAAAAATCCAACTTAGAAGAACAAATAGTACCACCTGGAGAAATTCTCAATGAAAATTTATTCTAAATTAGTAAATCAGTAGTTTAACTTTCAAAGTTTATATCTCCACCTGCAAAGTTTATAGTTCCAACTAAGAACTTTTTAATCCCGCTTGAAAACGTTACAACAATTAAGCCAAATATATGGTTGCTTAAATTTAAAAGTGCTGGAATTTTAACAAAGTAAATTAAGTATTTTTTTAATCAAAAGCTACAATCTCTACTATTATAATACAAACTCTAGGGTTGTGATGTGGCATTATGTTATTTTTGAAAAGGAAAGACTCAGAAAAAGAACAAAAATCCTAGAAGCAAAGTTGAGATCCTAGGCTATCCATCTCAGCCCTAAATAAATAAAAATATCTATTTGTTTTCCATTTCCAAGTTCAAAAGACCAAAATTCAAATTTTAAATGACCTTCTAGAATGTTCTATAATATTTTGGTTTCTAAAGCAAAAACTAAATTTTTCTCCAAGAAACAATAACAGGAGAGAACATAGCAAATTAACCCATTATCTTTCTCTTTAACAAAAAAAAAAACAATACAAAAGAGATCCAAAATTAGAAGAAGAGAAGAAGTGCATGAGGTTTATTCTCCGATCTATCTTCATTCTCATCTCTTTATTTTTTCTTTTCTAATGTTTGGTTCAATAAGATCCTCTCTCGAAAAATTATTCCTCAATCTCATTTGCTCTGATATTTTTGATAACCGAATATATCAATATGTAGGTTATAATTTCATGCCTTTTTAAATTTAACCGCCGTATATTATTTTCCTAAATTACTTGTAAAAATTACCGACTATTTCCATATTAATAATCAGAAAATCATTCTTTTATTTGATATTTTTTTATCTGATTAGGTAAATAATGCCAATTAGAAATAGCAAAATTCAGACTTTTTTCTTTTGAAACCGTAAGGAAATATTTTTAAAAATTTCATTTTTGTTTGTTACTTCTGAATTGTTGATCGCCAACTAAAAATCCTTGAATTCTAATAAATTTGATAATATTCTCCAATTAATTATGAATTTTTAACAAAGATTCTGAGATTATCTATCTATGAAACTATCATGTATTTTGCTAATTAATTATTGTCTTGGCAATACATCTTACATGGGCATCTCTAATCTCTAATATTATAATACTAACCCATTTGAGCCTCCACAAAATTTACAATCTACTGTGTATCTAAGATGATGATCTCTTTTTCCTTGAAAATTTTATTAAAAATAGGATTTTTTTTTCCAGAATTTATTGTAATTTTAGAAACCTATGCTAACATTTTAATATTTAAAATTTTTAAATAATATTCTATCTTTTCAAGAAAAATCTTCTATATCCAAATATCAGCTCCACATATAAAACAACTTTTCAACTATATTTATAAATTTTAAATATATATTTCTATATAAAAATAATAAATTTGCCAGGTCGAAACTCAGATTCCACATGCATCGCACGTACAAACTACTAGTACCCATTAACTTAAATACTTGATATGTTAATATCGTAGATCACATCCGTAAGGTAGTAATTTTGTTTTGTTCGAAAAAAATTTAAAATAAATATTTGAATTTAATAATTATAATGACTAAATTCTTAAGACCCGTGTACAAAAATTCAATTTCAAGTTACGTACCAAAAATTACTCGATTTGAAGATCATTTGTTCCTTGATCATAAACACACAAAATTAATGCAAAAAGAAAAAATAATCTTAGAAGCTTATAATCGAGACCCAGATGAACTTCAAAATTTTTGAATTTTTTTATTTAGGATATTTTATCAGCATATATCAAATCGGTAAGGTTCAAATTAAAAAAAAGTAAATATTTATGATTCACAGTTCAACATTTATTAGTTAGATAACATGTAAAACTATTAAGGCTGATATAAACTAATTAAAGTTGAATTGTAAGAACTATATAGGTATTTTTTTAAAATCCAACCATACCGATTTGATATATGACGATAAAATAGCTTAAATAAAAAATTCAAATTTTTTGAAGTTTACCTGGACCTCAATCGTAAGCTTTTAAAATGAATTTTTCTTTGTGCATTAATTTTGTGAATTTATGATCAAGAAACAAATGATCTTCAAATTGTTTGATATTTTTCGTGTAAGTTGTGTCAATATCGTAGATCGTATCCATACGGTGGTAACTTTATTTTTATTCATAAATTTTTTATTATAATTATTTGAATTTAATAATTATAACGGCTAAATTCTCAAGATCTGAGTATAAAATTTCGATTTCAATCTTACGGATATATTTTACAATACATAAATATATTACGTACCAAAAATTACCTAATTTGAAGACCATTTGTTAATTGATCATAAACTCACAAAATTAATGCACAAAGGAAAAAATAATCTTAGAAGTTTATGAACTTCAAAAAATTTAATTTTTTTTTATTTAGGCTATTTTATTACCTTATATCAAATCGGAATGGTTCAAATTAAAATGAAAAATACATATTGATGACTCATAGTTCAATCTTGATTGATTAGATAACATGTAAAACTATTAAGCCAAATATGCACCAGTTAAGATTGAACTGTGAGTCCTATATAAGTATTGGTTTTTAAAAATTCAACCGTACTGATTTTATATATTATTAAAAAATATTTTAATTTAAAAAAATCAATTTTTTTTGAAGTCTTTTAAAATGAATTTTCCTTTGTGTATTAATTTTATGAGTTTATGATCAAAGAACAAATGGTATTCAAATTATTTGATTTTTTTCGTGTAAGCTATATTAACTAGAATTTATGCACGTGCGTTGCACGTGTTAATTTAAAAAAATCTGAGAAGATGGGGGAGATAGAACGGGGGGGAGAGAAATGTGGAGGGTTCTAGAATCTTATTTGTTTATTTATTTAAAAAAAAAGGGGGAGGGATGAGGTGAAGGGTCTATGAATCTATGATTTTTCTCCTTTTTTTCTTGCATTTTAAAAAAAAATGGGAGAGGGTCCTCTAACCAACCCCTATTTGCATTATGTATAGAGAAGAGATAAATATATATATTAGGAAAGATGATTGGAAGGTTCAATATAAACAATTAATTATTTTTTAGGTGAGAGAGATGATGTGGAGGGTTTGAGAGGCAAGGATTTTTCTAATTTTTTCTATTTTTCAAGAAAAAAGAAGAAGGGTGGACCTCTAACCAAGTGTATTTGCATTATATATATATATATATATATATATATATATATATATATATATTGGGAGAGATGATATGGAAGGTTCTAGATAAACAATTAATTATTTTTTAGGAGAGGGAGGGATGACGTGGAGGGCTTGAGAGGTGAGAGAGATGATGCGGAGGGCTTAAGAGGTGAGAATTTTTCTCATTTTTTCTATTTTTCTAGAAAAAATGAAGGGCGGATCTCTAACCAAGGGTATTTGCATTATATATAGAGAATATATATATATAATTAATTTATGCACGCGCGTTACACATTTTCTCTTTTTTAGGAGAGAGAGTATATATATATATCTATTGGGAGAGATGATATGGAATGTTCTAAATAAACAATTAATTATTTTTTAGGGGAGAGAGAGATGACGTTGAGGGCTTGAGAGGTGGGAGAGATGATGTGGAGGGCTTGAGAGGTGATGATTTTTCTCATTTTTTCTATTTTTATAGAAAAAAGGAGAAGGGTGGACATTTAACCAAGAGTATTTGTATTATATATAGAGATATTGGGAGAGATGATATGGAATGTTCTAGTAAACAATTAATTATTTTTTAGGGGAGAGAGAGATGACGTTGAGGGCTTGAGAGGTGGGAGAGATGATGTGGAGGGCTTGAGAGGTGGGCATTTTTCTCATTTTTTCTATTTTTATAGAAAAAAGGAGAAGGGTGGACATTTAACCAAGAGTATTTGTATTATATATAGAGATATCGTAGATCGCATCCGTATAGTAGTAATTTTGTTTTTGTTCGTAATTTTTTTATTATAATTATTTGAATCTAATAATTATAACGGCTAAATTCTCAAGATCCGAGTACAAAAATTCAATTTCAACCTTACGGATATATTTTACAATATATGAATAGATTACGCACAAAAAATTACCTGATTTGAAAGTCATTTGTTTCTTGATCATAAACTCACAAAATTAATACACAAAAAAAAAATCTTAGAAGCGATCGAGTCCCGGATGAACTTAAAAAAATTTGAATTTTTTTATTTTGGCTATTTTATCACCATATATCAAATCGGTACGATTCAAATTAAAATTAAAAATACATAATTATGACTCATAACTCAACCTTGATTGGTTAGATAATTTAAAACTATTAAGTATGCTATGTATCAATTAAGGCTGAACTGTGAGTCCTATATTGTATTTTTTTTAAAAATTCAACCGTATCGATTTGATATATAACGATAAAATAGCTTAAATAAAAATTCAAATTTTTTGAATTTTAACTGGACCTCAATCATAAGCTTTTAAGAAGAATTTTTCTTTGTGAATTAATTTTGTGAGTTTATGATCAAGGAACAAATGATTTTCAAATTATTTGAGATTTTTTGTAAGCTATGTTAACATCATTTATCGCATCCGTAAGGTTGTAATTTAGTTTTTATTCATAAACTTTTTATTATAATTATTTAAATTTAATAATTATAACGGCTAAATTCTCAAGATCCGAATACAAAAATTCAATTTCAATCTTACGGATATATTTTACAATATATAAATAGGTTACGCACGGTAACCAAAAATTTCCTGATTTGAAGACCCTTTGTTCTTTGATCATAAACTCACAAAATTAATGCACAAAAAAATAATTTTTGAAGCTTATGATCGAGATCCAGATGAACTTCAAAAATCTAATTTTTTTATTAAGGCTATTTTATCACCATATATCAAATTGGTACGGTTCAAATTAAAAATAAAATAAATATTTATAACTCACAATTCAAACTTAATTGGTTAGATAACATATAAAACTATTAAGATTGTTATACACCAATTAAGGTCGAACTGTGGGTCTTATATAGGTATTTTTAATAAAAAAATTTCAATCGTGCCTATTTGATATATAATGATAAAATATCCTAAATAAAAAAATTCAAATTTGTTGAAGTTCATCTAGATCTCGATCATAAACTTTTAAGATAAATTTTTCTTTGTGCATTAATTTTTTTAGTGTATGATCAAGAAACAAATGGTCTTCAAATTATTTGATTTTTTTGTAAGTTATGTTAAAATCGTAGATCGCATCCGTATGGTTGTAATTTTGTTTTTGTTCGTAAATGTTTTATTAGAATTATTTGAATTTAATAATTATAACTGCTAAATTCTTAAGATCCAAGTACAACAATTCTATTTCAACCTTACGGATATATTTAACAAAACATAAATTGGTTACGCACCAAAAATGATCTAATTTGAAGGTCATTTATTTCTTGATCATAAACTTACAAAATTAATGCAAAAATAAAAAATAATTTTAAAAGCTTATGATCAAGGCCTAGAAAAACTTCAAAAAATTTGAATTTTTCATTTAGGCTATTTTATTATCATATATCAAATCGGTACGGTTGAATTTTTAAAAAAATACCAATACAGGACTACCAATATAGATCTCACAGTTCAATCTTAATATGTACTTAATAGTTTTACATTATCTAACCAATCAAGGTTGAACAGTGAGTCGTAAATATGTATTTTTTTAAATTTGAACCGTACCGATTTGATATATGGCGATAAAATAGGCTAAATAAAAAAATTCAAATTTTTTGAAGTTCATATAGGTACCGATCATAAGCTTTTAAGATTATTTTTTCTTCGTGCATTAATTTTATGAGTTTATGATCAAAAAAAAAATGGCCTTCAAATCAAGTAATTTTTGGTACGTATCCTATTTATGTGTTTTCAAAAATATCCATAAGGTTGAAATTGAATTTTTGTACTCGGATCTTGAGAATTTAGCCGTTATAATTATTAAATTTAAATAATTATGAAAAAAAAATTATGAAAAAAAAATTACAACCATACGGATACGATCAACGATATTAATATATCAAGTGGTGAAGTTAATGGGTATTATAGATTTCGGTTAAAAAATACTTAATTTCCTTTGGCAAAATACCCGCACTTTTAAATTTATGCAACAATATATTTATATTAATTATTTTAACTATTTTAACATTTTCAAGTGGGATTAAAAAGTTTTTAGGTGGAACTATAAACTTTGAAAGTGGAGCTACTCATCTACCAAGTGGAACTATTGATTTACCAATTTAGACTGAATTTTCATTGAGAATTTCTCCATGTGGTACTATTTGTTTTTCTAAGTGGGATTTTTTGTTTACTAAGCCAGACTTTCTGTTGACTAAACGAGACTATTTAAATGAGACATTTTGTTGTGAAATGAATCCAAAATATGTCAAATTGGTGCTCATTTGATAAAGAATTTCAATATGAATCTAATTAACCAAGTTTGAGTTAATTCTGACACCCTATGTGAAAATTATGAAATTTTTAAGTTGGAAATTTGTTTTACCACAAATTGTACCAATCGGGACGCGACACATGTTTTTTTCAATAAGAACAAATCCTTAAACTAGTTACAACAGGTGGCAATCTTTTCTACAATTAAAAAAAACATTTATGTTCCACTGAATCATGATCCTTATATATTTGATATGCAATACTCTCACGAATGAGTAAGTGAGAGAAACCAATTCAATTTAGTATAAGAGCAGTGTTAATCCTGGTATTTTTTCCCCCATAGCTTCATCCTCTTCTGCTGTTAGCACACCCCTCATCACTCCCTCCAATCCATTTACCTCCCTAAGAATTCTTGGTTTTGGCTAACATCACCATTTCTTCTCTCAAGCTCACACCCACAAATTATCTCCTATGGAAGACACAGTTTATCCCTATTCTCCGAAGTTTTGATCTCATGGCGGTAGTCGAGGGCAAGGACACTTTTTCTCCTTCAACTCCTGACTCTGAAGAGTCTAATTCATCGTATACATCATGGATTCACAAGGATCAACTATTAATGAGTTAGGGATCATCTCTTCACTCTCAGAAGAGGTATGTACTTCCTCAAATTGTTGTCCTGGCTTCTTTTTTTGAGGTCTGGCAAAGTCTTCATCAAGCCTTTGGGTCACTATCACGCCCCGCTTCCCAGAGTGCGCTAACTACGGCACGTGACAAAGCCAACCATACTACCTTTGGTTAGGAATTATCCCTTCACGGTCACATTACGGTTGTCTATAAGATATCAAGAACAGTAAAATATAAAACCTATCTAATACATGTCCATTTGCCAGAATAAAGAGTCAAGAAATACATAAGCGGAAACGAATAAATCCAATAAATAACATCTGAAAGTACGTCCCAATATGGGCTCACAAAAAGAAATAAAAGCTCCGGAAAAATATAACTAAACTAAATATCACTAACACGATTCTCACTACTCGGCTTAACGGCTAAAATACTCCTGGTCAGCCTGCGATAGAGATAGAGGAACTGGGCCATGCAAAACCCAGACGTCAGTGCGTCATAATATCAAACAATAGTAATAACCAGGATGCAACCAAATATGAAGGCATCAATATAAATCAACAGCATGAAAATAAACAGTGAGGTGTGTATATATATGTGAAGTGCGATGGGTAATCTAAAATATGCTACTGGGTTATCTATCCTAAAGTTTTTGAAATCAATTTAATGGAATCGTCGATATAACTCAGTAGTATCCCGTGCATACCCGGGACCACGATCCAGATTCTCGGGCTGAATCCGAGACGTACCGCTTGGCAATAAACAGGTAACATATATAGATGAATGATGTCAGCAGCATCATTTCGGGGCTGGCCTAGCCCGTAAGACTGATCAGTATAAACATTGAACTGTTGAGTTACAAGTTAGGTTTCATCATTGATTTCCCCTTACCCCCAAGGTTATGTGTTTAAGTCAATTATTGATAATATGGATCTAATGCCAACACAGAATCAAGCAGGTACAGGTTTGTCTATATAGACAACAGCTTACGTCCGTCAGGACAACAAGTCAGGATTGTCGGTATTAGTAACAAAATTAGGTAACAAGTCAAGTGGTGTATCGGGGCATGTCATGTGGTGCATAAGTATCAAAAGGATGCCCAAAGCAAAACTGTAACGAGTATAGAACACGGTTAATGCACGTATGCACAAGTATCTATCTGGGATAACATTTTATAAGCCCATGACTACATATGATGCACACTAGCAAGCACGGTGTACTAATAGAACAATAACATGATATAATACGATCCTGGCATGCAACTATATATGCAATAAACAGTATAGATACGAACGGATATCAGAAAACGATAAAACTATAACATGGGATGCACAATTAAACTACATGCAATATTTTCATTCATATAGATGCAAATATATTGACATAGCATGTAGCAAGATAAACTTGCCTGATCGGATCTCACGACGGGGTACGTACGTCACGTTCGACGTCGGATAAACATCGTGATGCACACACACGCGTACAGAACAGAACCAGGCTACTCAAAAACGTGACCACGCTGGATGAGAACGACGACTGGGTCGCCCGGATCGTCGGCGACGTGCGCGACTCTGGCTATCATCGGAAAAAAGAACCAAGAAAAGAAAAAGAAGAAGAAGAGGGGATTGGGGTTTGGTGTGGCTCTGGATTTCTGGGACAGAGGAGAAGGAGAGGCGGCGATGAGTCATGGGTTTTCCGGCGATGGGATGTGGGCTGTGGTTGGGTGCAGGTTGCAGGGAATTCTCGGGTTCTTGGTGTCGAGGTGATGGTGGTGTCAGGTTAGAGAGAGGGAAGAGGAAGAGGGAGTAGTGCAGGCGAAGTCGAGGTCGGGGTGGTGAGATGACCGGCGGCGAGGTGCAAGCGTGGGTTAGGTGTCGGGTGATGGGTTCTCATAGGGGTCGTGGTTTTTAAGTGTGCAGGGAACCTCGGGGTTTTGGAAGGAGAGGAGAGGAGAGAGGAGAATGTCGTGGTGATGGCGGATGTGAGGTCGTGATCGGCGGTGAGGGGCTAGGGCTTGGTGTTCGGGTGTTGCGTTGTTGCGAGGATGTGGGTCGGGGTTGTCATCGGGGTTTTGAGAGAGGTGAGGGCGAGGTCGAGGAGGAGAGGAGAAGGGATGGTGACGACGAGGGGTCGCCGGCGTGGGTTAGGGTTCTCGCGAGGCGGGGAAAGCAGAGGAGAGATGAAAGAGGCTGTGGGTTTTCTTTAGGTTTAATATATATATATATATATATATATATATATATATATTATCTAATCCTATCTCCATCATCACCAGCCTCTCTCTCTCTATATTACACACACACACACACACACACATATATAGAGAGAGAATAATGGAGGAAAGAGACCACCTCGTATGGCGTCGAAAAAGTACACCCTACCTTATTTTTTCCGACGATCGGCATCCATTATCTTCATCGTTGTCATCTAAGATGCGGGTACACCAAATTTCATGTAAATCTACAACTTTTTCACCGTTGATTTAGTAATGTAAAAAGTTCTGTTGTCGGTAAACCGTTAATTTTGAACCCACTAAATCAACGGTGAAAAAGTTGCAGAATCACATGAAATTTAGTGTACCCACATCTTAGATGACAACAATGAAGATGATGGATGCCGATCGTCGGAAAAAATGAGGGAGGGCGTACTTTTTCGACGCCATAGGAGAAAGTTTCCTTCTATGGCATCTTTCTATATATATATATAAAGAGAGAGAGAGAGAGAGAGAGAAAGGGTGATGAAAGAGAGATCTCTCTCTGTGGGTGATAAGATTTAAAAAATATTTAGTTTTATAAAAATATATTTAGAAATAATAACATTTTATATATTTTAAAAATATTATAATATATAATTTAGGGTTTATAGCTAATATCAAAAAGACTCCGAAAAATATCCGGATTGTATCTAAAAATCTAGTTTGAAAATACGGATAATATACGTATCAACCAAAACCAGAATGTTATATCCGGTTAAAAAAATGCGTACCCCCAAGAACGGATACACGTAATATGCACGCAGCAATCCAAACGAGTCCTTTTCACTACACGGGACAAGAACACGATGTACGGATGCAACCATAGGGTATAGGGTATGATGCAGGCAATGCTAGGTATTTAAAATATTATATTTGACTATAATTTGTAGTATTTGAAAAAATATGCAAATGCCAAATATAAAATACATGTATACAAAACATATGTGTGCACGGATTCTCAGTACTAGTAAGGATAAGTCGTGATCAAGAATCAAGATGGGTTTCAAGCATGCGGGTGGGTCGGATACTGACCACAGATACCAAAACACTATATGCACCCAAAAACAAATAAAATTAAGAAATAGCCACAAAATAAAGAAATACTCAAATAGAATATGATATAAATGAACTAGGGTGTTACATTATACCCAACTACAAAAAAAATTCCGTCCTCGAAATTCCCTGAATTAGAAAAGACAAGCAAACATGAATCTAAGAGAAGAGGTATGGAAATTTCTGTCGAATCTCGTCTTCTCATTCCCAAGTTGATTTTTCGTGCGAACGATTTCTCTACGAAACAAGTACAAAGGGAATAAGCTTGTTCTTGAGGACCTTTTCTCTTCGATCTACAATCGACATCGGTCGTTCTTCATATGTCAAGTTCTCCCTTACTGTCATTTCTGAATGATCTAGTACGTGCGTCTCATCTCGAACATACTTGCGGAGTTGAGATACATGAAACACGTCATGAACACTTGCCTAGGATGGTGGTAACGCCAATCGATAAGCTACTTCTGTAACGCGCTCAATAATATTGAAAGACCCCACGAATCGAGGACTAAGCTTGCCTCGACTCCCAAATCGAATCACTCCTCTGGTCGGTAATATTTTTAAGAATACCATATCACCAACTGCGAACTCTAAAGGATTTCGTGCTGTATCGGCCCAATTTTTCTGTCGATCTTGCACTTCCTTCATGTGATTTCGGATCGTATTAACTTTCTCCACGGTTTGCATGACAAGATCCGGTCCCAACAATCTCCGTTCTCCAACATCGTCCTAACAGACCGGCGAGCGACATTTATGACTATATAATCGCCTGGAAACTGTTATTATACGAAAACTCCACCAAGTGTAGATGATCCTCCCATGAACCCTTGAAGTCCAACATGCAAGCTCTCAACATATCTTCAAAAGTTTGGATCGTTCTTTCTGACTGGCCATCTTTCTGAGGATGATAAGTGGTGTTAAACTTCAATCGAGTCTCCAAACTTTCCTATAAACTCCTTCAAAAGTGTGATAAGAATCGGGTATCACAGTCGGAAATGATGCTCATGGGTACTCCATGCAATCTCACAATCTCCTGCATGTACCGCTCTGCTAACGCTTCCGTCGACTGACCTACTCTAAACAGTATAAAATGAGCTGCATTGGTCAATCGATCAACAATCATCCAAACTGCATTGTTGCCCTTTGGACTCCGCGGTAATGCTGTCACGAAATCCATGGTTATATGTTCCCACTTCCACTGAGGAATCGGAAGTGGTTGCAATATACCAGCTACTCTTTGATGTTCAGCCTTGATTTACTGACACACCAAGCACTTCGCTACATAGCGAGCAATCTCCCTTTTCATGCCTTCCCACCAAAAATGTTGTTGCAGATCATTGTACATCTTTGTGCCTCCTGGATATACGGAATATACGGAACTATGCGCCTCCTTCATAACTTCTTCACGAATTTCTCCTTTGGGCACACATAAATGGCTTCCATATCGTACGAACTATCTTCATGAATCAACAAGTTCGTTCGAAGTCCTGCTTATACCTGTTCTCGAAACTTCTTTAACCTTGGATCATGCGACTGCGCTGCTTTAATATTATCGATCAATGATGTCTGTACTTGCAGCTGCATCAACTGTCCCGAAGAATGCGGTAGTACGATCTTCAACTCGAATCTCTAGAAATCATCTATAAGCTCTTTCTGTGCAGTCAACATCCGTATTGCTGGCAACCGATTTAACGCATCCGGCACTATATTAACTTTCCCCGGATGGTATTTTAGATCAAGATCATAGTCAGCCATCTGTTCCAACCATCTACACTGCCTTATGTTGAGCTCTTTCTGCGTGAACACATACTTTAGGATTTTGTGATCAATAAATACTTCTACCTTTTCGCCCAATAAGTAGTGTCTCCAAATCTTCAAAGCGAAAATCACTGTTGCTATCTTCAAATCATGAGTTGGGTAATTATTCTCATGGGTCTTTAATTGTCTCGATGCGTAGTGTTGGCTATAGTGCCCTCAAGTCAATTATTGGATCGCAGACACGCGATTGCGATGATTAAAGGAGGACCTATACCGGTAGAACAGTCTTACTCAAGATGATAGTATGCTATCTGGTTTGTCTTTATCATCATGTATCTGCTTTAAATGGCTTTACTGATCACTATTACATGTTGATAGAGCCCATAGGATTCTTGCTTGACTACCAGCATTATGATGGCGATTATATACGTGGGAGCTGGGTGGTCTATAGGCATATCCTTAAATATCGCTAGTCATGGGAGTTTCGAGACTGGGCATCGATACTCCAGAGTAGACTAGTGTATACTGATCGAGACCCCGACGAGGGGCGGTGGCCGGTTTCACAAGCCATTGGTGTTAGTTTGTTCACCTAAGATGTATACAGGTGCTCATTGGGTTATGAGTACACCGGACGGACTCGCCGGGAACATGCTAGTTGGTATTATACTTATTGTCAGATAGCAGTTCCCTGGTGACATGCGTACATGTTAGTCTATCGACCTGAGATCGTCATTTGTCTCGTGTGAGTTCTCACTGTTCTTTGATTACTATCCTACCACGGCTCAAAGGAGTCGTGCAAACAGGTTTTAGTTGGGTACAGTCCCGAGCCACATAGAGGTAGTGAGCGGATCGTCGGGGGATTCGTCTCTCCCGGTATTGGGGGTTGATGTCGCGGTTGTGCACGGGTGGCCATCACCAGAAATCCTTGGCCAAGGTAGTCAAGAATTACTGATCTAGAATCGGTAGTTTCTCAGGTGGTGATAGGTTTCATACCGACACTAAATGTCGCGTTATTAGGGGTATGACTTTATCTACCCCCCTAGACTCGATATGCGATACTCATAGATAAACGGACCGGACTGTATGGATATTGTCACTGTCAAGCTCAGTAGGGGTTTCAGGATGAGTTTGCTCGTCGGCCTCCCTTTCGCTCAATACCTGGGTAGCCGTTACGTACAGCTAGTACCGCTGACGTGCTTGTGGTTAAACCCATTACCAGAGTATTGACGAGTCTTTAGAGTCCCACACAGAGGGTTTCCCTACTTCGGGTGAAACGATGTAGAAGCCATATGGTTTTACGGCAGGGTTCGATCACATATGTGTACTTGTGCATGCATGATGTTCGGACGGATAATACTAGTAGGCTTTGGTTTAAGCCAGATCCTAGTATTATATTTGTTGGATTATTTTCGTCTCTTTTTATTCGTATTCTTCGGAATACGGATGCGGGTATGTATATACGGTTGAGGGGTATTCTTGTAATTTATTACAAGATTACTTTTAGAAGATTGCACCTCATCATGGTTTAGGCCTTTTTGGATTAAAAGGTTATTGAGGTGTACGATGAGGTGTTTATTGTATTTTTGTGGCATGGCTAATTAGTGGCCCATGGTTACTATTCTAGCATGCTTAGGGTTTTTGTTTGTTGTGAGATTATGTTGACTTGAGATATTTTTTGTTGACTATGATATTTTGGAGACATGGACATTTATGTGATGGCTCCATTATTTCTTATCACACTCATACAACAAACAAAAAACACAAGCCATTATTCATTTTTTTCTCTCTTGAGTTGCTCTCAACACCTTATTCTCATGGCATCTTCTTCTTCCTTTAGCTCCACCCAAACCCTCTCATGAGTTGAGAATCCTTGGGTGTCTTGAGACAAATTAATCCTTCATCACTTTCTACTTCATCTACGGTATCTAGAGTAGCGATCTAGGTGCCATAGTTGCCTCGGATATAAGGTTGGAGCTCGTTGCATAGACTCTCAGGTGGATCATCTTCGATGGAGGGAGACCGGAGATCAAGCTTGATCAAGGAAGCCCCTAGGATCTTGGGATGATGGTTGAAGACCGAAGGACACGGATCTATTCAGTATAACCATTCTAACACCTTTGCATGTTTTGTTATCTAGGGCTTATGGGTAGATACAGGTAATTGGTTGTGGTAGCGCCAAGTTTTATAAATTTTTGTTCTGCATTTGGTCACGGATTGATGGCCGGTGCGCTGCCGTAACCTAACATGTAGGCTATAAGTTTCCCATGCTGCATAAGAACATATCCCAAGCCTTTTTCCAGATGTGTCGCTGTGAATAACCAACCCTCCGGAACTGTTAAGATAGGAGCGGTGGTCAATCTTTGCTTCAATACTTCAAAAGCTGACACATACTTATCCTTCCATACGAACAGTACCACCTTTCTAGTTAGCTTGGTCAAAGGCTCAGCTATTCTTGCAAAATTCTCCATGAACCTTCTATAATATCCGGCGAGCCCAAGAAAACTTTAAATCTCCGCTACGTTCTTTAGAATCGGCCAATCATGAACTGCTGCAATCTTTTCAGGATCAACAGCAATTCCATCTCTGGATACGACATGCCCCAAAAACTTTACTTCTTCGAGCCAAAACTCACACTTGCTCATCTTTGCATATAATCTTTCTTGCCTCAACGTTTGCAGTGCGATCTTCAAGTGTTCAGCATGCTCTTCTTGGTTTCTTGAATAGACTAGAATATCATTGATAAACGCTACTATAAACTGGTCCAAATAGGGAGAAAAAATTCGGTTCATCAAAATCAGTAACTGTGGACGGACCAAGCCTTCAAAAATCCACCACGGTACCCACACGCTGGGCTGTCTTAGCCGCTACTGCGTCTACGGACTGCTGGACTGTCCGCAGACCCTCATGAAAGGCCATGGCTTGCCGCTGATTCAGATCGGTTTGCCGCTTCTGGTTCTCCAACATCCCACGTAACTCCAAGCAATGCGGCGTTATCAACACGCCTCTGGTATGATCGCAGATCTCTATCCGCCATGATTCTGAAGCCAAGACACTGAAGAAGATTAGCGACGGTAAACATAATTCAATAACAAGATAGTTATAGATTCAAGAATGGCAAGATGGTAAAGTGGCAGGACATGATCCTAATTACGGGTTTTCTGATTCGTGCATTGGGTCCAATACCCAACTACAAAAGTATCAAACCCGATTAAGCTAAATCCTATGGCTCTGATACCAAACAAACCCAGTCATGCCCCGCTTCTCAGAGTGCACTAACTACGGCATGTGACAGAGCCAACCATGCTACATGTGGCTAGGAATTATCCCTCCGCAATCACATTACGGCTGTCTATAAGATATCAAGAACATTAAAAATATAAAACCTATCTAATACATGCCCATTTGCCAGAATAAAGAGTCAAAAAATTTATAAGCGGAAACGAATAAATACAATAAACAACATATGGAAGTACGCCCCAATATTAGCTCACAACAAGAAATAAAAGCTGCGGAAAATATAACTAAACTAAACATCATTAACACGATCCTCACTGCTCGGTTTGACATCTAAAATACTCCTGATCATCCTGCGATAGAGATAGAGGAACTGGGCCATGCAAAAGCCAGATGTCAGTGCGTCATAATATCAAACAATAATAATAACCAGGATGTAACCAGATATGCAGGTATGAATATAAATCAACAGCATGAAAATAAACAGTGAGGTGTGTATATGTATGTGAAGTATGATAAGTAATCTAAAATGTCCTACTGGGTTATCTATTCTAAAGTTTTTGAAATCAATTTAATGGAATCGTCAATATAATCCAATAGTATCCCGTGCATGCCCGGGACCAAGGTCCAGATTCTCGGGCTGAATCCGAGACGTGCCGCTAGGAAGTAAACATGTAACATGTACAGATGAATGATGTCAGCAGCAACATCCCGGGGCTGGCCTAGCTCATAAGACCGATCAGTATAAGTATTGAACTGTTGAGTTACAAGTCAGATTTCATCATTGATTTCCCCTTACCTCCAAGGTTATGTGTTCAAGTCGGGTATTGATAATATGGATCTAATGCCAATATAGGATCAAGCAGGTACATGTTTGTCTATGTAGATAACAGGTTACGTCCGTCAGGACAACAAGTCAGGATTTTCGGCATTAGTAACAAGATCAGGCAACAGGTCAAGTAGTGTATTAGGGCATGTCATGTGGTGTATAAGTATCAAACGGATACCCAAAGTAAAACTGTAACGAGTATAGAACACGGTTAATGCACGGATGCACAAGTATCTATCTGGGATAACATTTTATAAGTCCATGACTACGTATGATGCACACTAGCAATCATGGTGTACTAATATAACAATAACATGATATAATACGATCCCGACATGCAACTATATATGCAATAAACAGTACGGATACGAACGGATATCGGAAAACGGTAAAACTGTAAAATGGGATGCATAATTAAACTACATGTAATATTTTTATTCATATGGATGCAAATATATTAACATAGCATGTAGCAAGATAAACTTTCCTGATCGGATCTCACGACGGGGTGCGTACGTCACGTTCGACGTCGAGTAAACATCGCGATGCACACCTGCACGTACAGAACTGAACCAGGCTACTCAAGAACGTGACTACGCTGGATGAGAACGACGACTGGGTCGCCCGGATCGTCGGTGACATGCGCGACTCCGGCGATCACTGGAAAACAAAAACCAAGAAAAGAAGAAGAAGAAGAAGAAGAAGAGAAGAGGGGACTGGGGTTTGGTGTGGCTTTAGCTTTATATGACAAAGGAGAAGGAGAGGTGACGACGAGTTGTAGGTTTTCTGGCGATGGGCAGTGGGCTGATGTTGGGTGCAGGTTGCAGGGAATTCTTGGGTTCTTGGTGTCGGGGTGATGGTGGTGTCGGGTTGGATAGAGTGGAGAGGAAGAGGGTGTAATGCGGCCGAAGTTGAGGTCGGGGCGGTGAGATGACCGGCGGTGAGGTGCTGGCGTGGGTTAGGTATCGGGTGATGGGTTCTCGTCGGGGTCATGGGTTCGGGGTTTTGGAGGGAAAGGAGAGGAAAGAGGAGAAGGTCGTGGTGACGGCGAGGTGATGGTGGAGGTGAGGTCATGATCGACGGTGAGGGGATAGGGCTTGGTGTTCGGGTGTTGGGTTGTTGCGGGGATGAATCGTCGGGGTTTGGAGAGAGGCGAGGTCGAAGAGGAGAGGAGAAGGGGTGGTGACGACGAAAGGTCGACGGCGTGGGTTAGGGTTCTCGCGAGGCGGAGAAAGAAGAAGAGAGATGAAAGAGGCTGTGGGTTTTCTTTAGGTTTAATATATATATATATATATATAGAGAGAGAGAGAGAGAGAGAGGGAGAGAGAGAGAGAGGAGAGAGAGACAGAGAGAGGCTGGTGAGGATTGATATAGGATTAGGTAAAAAATATATATATATATAGAGAGAGAGAGAGGAGAGGGGGTGGGGGTGAGGAAAGAGAGAGCGAGATCTCTGTGGGTTAGGATAGGATAGGATTTAAAAAATATGTAGTTTTATAAAAATATATTTAGAAATAATAACAGTTTATATATTTTATAAATATTATAATATATAATCTAGGTTTATAGCTAATATTAAAAATACTCTTAAAAATATCTGGATTGTGTCTAAAAATCTAGTTTGAAAATACGGATAATATACGTATCAACCAAAACCAGAATGTAATATCTGGTTAAAGAAATGCGTACCCCCAAGAACGGATACACGTAATATGCACGTAGCAATACAAACGAGTCTGTTTCACTAAACGGGACGAGAACACGATATACGGATACAACCATAGGGTATAGAGTATGATGCAGGCCATGCTAGGTATTTAAAATACTATATTTGACTATAATTTGCAGTATTTGAAAATATATGCAAATGCCAAATATAAAATACATGTATAAAGAACATATGTGTGCACGGATTCTCAGTACTAGTAAGGATAAGTCGTGATCAAGAATCAAGATGGGTTTCAAGCATGCGGGTCGAGTCGGATACTAACCACAGATACCAAAACACTATCCGCACCCAAAAACAAATAAAATCAAGAAATAGCCACAAGATAAAGAAATACTCAAATAGAATATAGAATAAATGAACTAGGGTGTTACAGTCACTATCACACACTCGCATTCTCCAGATAACATTGCAACTGCAGAATCTCAAAAAAGATGACAAACATGTTGCTAAACAAAATATCTTGTTGATGAGTTATTCGATGCTGGCTAACCAATGTCTCAAGCCAACTTTAGTGTAATTATCTTCAACAACATTGGGACTGAATGCGGTGACATGGTGTCGTCACTTTCTACTCGTCCTGCCCCGGTTTCATTTTTCAGAGCTCCACGGTCTTCTCGTAAGCTATGAGATCCGTCTCACCACTCAACAGGTTAATTTTGGAGAAACACATCTTCCCTTTGCCAACCAAGTAGAAGCAACTTCAAGAAATGATGGTGCAACTCGTCAATCTAACTCTGCCTTTAGAGGACGAGGATGAGGAAAGGGGCGTGATTCATCATTTGAACGTCAAGATCCATGCCCAGTTTGTGGCATACATGGCCATTATCCTTACAAATGTCACTTCCGTCATCATACAAATAGAAGTGTTGGAGAATTTAGTGTTGTGGAGAAAAAAATACAAGTGGAGGCTAATATAATATAGAAGAGATTGGACACAACACTATGATTGATTTGAACATTTTTTTGCTTCATCAACAACCTACCCATACATGAGTTTATATAACCAAATAGATGGCTTTTGAACTTACTCTATTAAATATGTATATATATTTGACTCTTACCATTCTCTAGGTGTATTCATGCATTTGACTCTTGCTATTCTCTATGTATATTCATGCATTTGACTCTTGCTATTCTTCAGACATTTAACAACATGGACACATTGAAAATAATAATTTTTAAAAGACTTTAACTTAATTTATTTTTGGCTTAACTTCCAACATGCCCCCTTAAGCCAAATTTGTCATGCCGAGTAGAGTCTTAAACTTGAAGAAGAGATCCGTCTTAAGCGTCTTGGTGAAAATGTCTGTAACTTGATCGCTGGTCTTGATATGCATAAGCCCGATCACCTTTTTCTTGACTTGGTCTCTAATGAAGTGGAATCGAGTGTCAATGTGCTTACTTCTTTCATGATGGACAGGATTTTTTGCCAACGCGATCACCGATTTTTTGTCCACATATAACTTTGTAGAGTCTTGTTGAGAAAAGTGAATGTCTTCAAGAAATCTCCTTAGCCAAATAGCATGGCACGTGGAAGATGAAGCTGCAACATATTCGGCTTCACATAATGATAGTCTGACGATTGTTTGCTTCTTGGACACCAATGTGAATACGGTGTTACCAAAGTAGAAAATGAATCCCGTAGTGTTTTTTCGATCATCAACATATCCACATCAATCGTTATCCGAATATCCAAGAAATTGAGCATTGCTTGAGGAAGTGTAGAGAAGTCCATTATGGATAGTACCTTTGATGTAGCGAAGAATTCTTTTGGCGGCCGTCATGTGAGTGGATTTTGGCTCTTCCATGTAGCGGCTGATGATACCAACACTATATAGAATGTCTGGCCTCGTACACGTCAAGTATCTCAAACACCCGACGAAGCTTTTGAAGTGAGTAGGATCCACCTTTTTCCTTCATCGTATTTTGACAATTTGGTGCCGCAATCGACTGGCGTGATGACGGGCTTGCATTTCTCCATCTTGAATCTTTTGAGAACCCCATTTGCATAAGCTTCTTAGGAAATAAAGATTTCGCCTTCGATTTGCTTCACTTCGATGCCGAGGAAATATGCCATAAGACCTATGTCGGTCATTTAGAACTCGCTTTTCGGAGTTTGCTTGAACTCTTTGAACATGTGTGGATTGTTGCCGGTGAAGATCAAATCACCAATATAAAGGCAAACAAACAAGACGTCTTCATTCTTTACTTTGGTATAGAGCGATGGCTCATACGGACATTGGATATCGCCGTTTTCCTTGAAGTTGGAGTCAATCCGGGCATTCCAAGCTCTTGAAGCTTGCTTTAGGCCGTATAGCACCTTGTCGAGCTTCAAAACTTTATCTTCTCGCTCTTTCTTCATATAACCCGGAGGTTGTTCAATATATACTTCTTCATCAAGGTATCCATTGAGGAAGGCAGACTTCACGTCCATTTGATATAGCTTCCACTTGTATTGCGCCGTAATAGAAGTGATAAGACAAACAGTCTCCATGCGGATGACAGGAGCAAACACCTCATCGTAGTCGATGCCGGCATTTTTCTTGTAGCCCTTCGGCACTAGTCTTGCCTTGTACTTCTCGATCTTGCCTTCCGCGTTCTTATTTTCTTTGTACACCTATTTGGCTCTAATGGGTTGATGGACTTCGGGAAGTGTAGTAAGCTTCTAAGTCTTGTTCTTCTCGATAGATTTAATCTCTTCATCAATGGAGGCTTTCCACTTCTTTTCTTGGATAGCTTCTTCAAATTGAATTGTTTCACTTTAGAAAATGAGACAAACGAGATGAAGCTCCTTCGTAGCTTCATAGATCTCGTTCAAGCTTCTCATCTTGTGTGGCCTTAGGCTTTCTTCGAAGGAGGATGTCACTGAAGAAGTAGAAGATGTAGGCACCGAAGTAGGTAGTGATAGCGCAATTGATGTGGTAGAATGTTGCAACTCCATGTGAGTTTGCTCTTGGGCGTTTTGATACCATGTTCCTTCTTCGTCAAAGCGGACATCCCTACTAACATGAATCACATGAGTGTTAGGATCAAACAATTTATATGTTTTGGAGCGAGCATCATACCCAATGAAAATGAATTTGTTGCTCTTGCCATTGAGCTTGGTCTTTTTTTGTTGTGGTACTTGAGCGTGCGCGATGCTTCCAAACACTTTTAGGTAGGCGACGTTCGGTTTTTGACCTCTCCATGCTTCTTGTGGTGTGATGTATCCAAGGCTCTTTGTGGGACATACGTTGAGTAAGTAGACCGCACAATGCACCGCCTCGACCCACAACTCTTTTGGCAAGTTCTTGCACTTGAGCATGCTTCTAACCATCTTCATAATGGTTCTATTCATCCGCTTGGCGATGCCATTTTGTTGTGGAGAGTAGGACGCCGTTAGTTGTCTCCGTATGACATGATTTTGGCAAAAATCTTCAAACTCTTTGCAAATGAACTCTCTACAGTGGTCGGTTCTCAAAGCTTTGATGTTGTAGTCACTTTGCTTCTCGATGTAGACTTTGAACCTTTTTAAGATATCGTACACATTGGACTTCTCCTTCATGAAATACAACCATGTTTTTCTAGAAAAATCATCAGTGAAGGTAATAAAATATTTGTGAGAGCTATAAGAAGGAGTCATACGACCACAAATATCGGAATGTATCAATTCCAATGGTTGTCTTGCATGATATGTGGCCTCCTCCGGGAATGGCTTCCTTGCTTGCTTGCCGAAGATGCACCCTTCACATACTTGATTAGGATGATCGATGTGTGGAAGACCGTTCACCATCTTCTTTGAGGACAGAAATTTCAACCCATGAAAGTTGAGATGTCCCGAATCTTAAGTGCCATACCTAGGAGGTGTCTTTTATGCAACCATTCAAACACTTAGCAACTTCATGCTTGATCTTCAAGATGAACATCCTGTTTTGAGTCATTTCGACTCTAATAATAATCTTCTTGTTGCGGTCTCTCATGGTGAGAGTCTTGTCCTGCATCTTGAAATAGTACCCTTTCTCAAGAAATTGGCCGATACTCAAAATGTTATTCTTCATAGAAGATACATAGTAGACATTTGAAATGAATTGCTAATCTCTATTCTTCAGGTGGATGAGAATTTTACCTTTTCCTTCAATGGAAACTTTGGAGTTATCTCCGAATGAGAAGGAGGTTTGCTTGGACTCATCTAATTCCACAAACATGTCCTTCTTCCCACACATATGATTGCTCAAGTACCATGTGTCATCTCTTGCGGGCTCTTCATTATTGTAGACTTGCAACACATAACCTTGATTGTCTTCATTAACGAAGTTGGCTCTCTCTTTTGCTTGATTGTTCTCATTGTACCAACACTCCGAAGAGTAATGGCAGTACTTCTTGCAAGTGAAGCATTGAACTTTGCTTTTATCATTCCTATGGCCTCTTCTGGGACCGTATCTTCCGCGTCCTCTTGTGTTAGCATGAATTCGGGCTTGAGTTGATTCCTCCTTTTGTTGGGATTCTCCTCTTTCTTGTCGATGTCCGCAACCTTTTCCGTGGCCACGACCATGGAATTGACCACGACCTCTTCCGCTTTTAGCATATTCCTTCAAATTTAACTTTCCTTGTAAGACTTCCTCCACTGGTTCTTGCTTACTCTTTGTGACGCGTTGCTCGTGTGCTTCAAGTGAGCCTATAAGTTCTTCGATAGTCATCGTGTCCAAGTCTTTGGACTTTCCAATCATCATAGCAACGTAGTCGAATTTAGAATCCAATGAACGCAGTATCTTTTCGATGATGCGAACGTCCTCCAGTGTCGCATTGCTCCTCTTTAATTGGTTGACGATTGTGGAAACTCTTATAAAGTAGTCGGAGACAAACTTCTTCTCTGTCATCTTCAATGATTCTAACTCTCCTTGAAGAGTTTAGGAGCACCTTTTTCACATTCTCGGTTCCTTTGAAGATATTTTGGATTTTCTCCCACATCTTTTTAAAAGTAGCGGCGGTGATGACCTTTTGTTTGGTGGAATCATCGATGCCGGAAGAATGGTGGCTCGAGCACAACCATCCTTCTTTTTATTCTCCCTCAAAGTCGTTCTCTCATTCGCTGTTAAAATCGCTCCTTCTTGCGGTCGCGTGTAACCATCTTTGACGACGCTCCAAACGCCGTATGCGATAAGCACCTCTTCCATGTGGATCCTCCATGTCGTGTAGTCCTTCTCAAGCTTTGGCGACAGAAGGGTGAAGCTCATAGGGACAGCCATCTTCGTTGAGCTCTGATACCAATTTGTTGGAAATGAGAGTGTTGGAGAATTTAATGTTGTGGAGAAAAAATGCAAGTGGAGGCTAATATAATATAAAGAAGATTGGGCACAGCACTATGATTGATTTGAACTTTTTTTGCTACATCAATAACCCACTCATACATGGGTTTATATAGCCAAGTAAATGGCTATTGAACTTACTTTATTAAATGGGTACATGCATTTGACTCTTACCATTCTCTAGGTGCATTCATGCATTTGACTCTTATCATTCTCTAGATATTTAACAACATGCACACATTGGAAATAATAATTTCTAGAAGATTTTGACTTAATTTATTTTTGGCTTAACTTCCAACATCAATAGTGTATCAGCCTGCCTTGGACTCTAATGCCGATTGGTTCCCCGACACCGGCGTAGCTCACCATGTAACTTTAACAACTCATCCTAACACCACAATAAATATGGAGTTTTTTCGACGGCTATATTCCGTCGAAATAAGTTTATTTCGTCAGGACATCTCAAATAGCCATAAAAGAATGCCGACGCAATAGGTTGTGTCGCAATAGGTTATTTCCATGGCTAAAGTGCATCGCAATAAGTTAATCTATTTCGACGATTATATCCCGTCGAAATAACTATTTTCTCAACAGACGTAAAACGTCGAAAAATATAAGTTTTTTTTAATTAAAAAATGGTTTCTGAAATCATTTTAAAATAGTTTTTTCTATTTCGATGGGCCAATTCCGTCGAAATAGATTTATTTTGACGGGAATGGCCCATCGAAATAAGTCTATTTTGATGGGACTAGCTTGTCGAAATAGAATGGCATTAAATAAAAAAATTTAATACCCGGAAAATCTTAAATCCAATCTATTTCAATTAAATATCGAATCTATTCTATTCAAATAATGATTCTAATACAAAATCCATTCCATACAAATATCGATTATCCAAATACGATTACAATACATATTACGCGTTCCATTACAATCTTAACATTAATTTACAAAAGTGGGAAATGAAAAATTAAGGAAGGAAAAATACGATGAGGGAGAGTCGATCACGAAGGAGGCGCTCATGGATTTTCGAGGTAAAGCCCCCGCGATTAAAAGTTTATAATACATGAATTAGTATGGATATTTTATATTAATTAAATATGTGTATGTACGCGTGCGCACTTGGTTGTGTGCGTGCGTGAGTGTATGTATGCTTGCGCGCGTGCGCGCACTTGTTTGTTTGTGTGTATGTATGCTTGTGTGTGCGTGCGTGTGCGCCTGTTTGTGTCTGTGTATACGTATGGTTGTGTGTGTGTGTACACATGTATGTGATTTGTGCGTGTGTGTATGTGATATGCTTTTGTATGTGTGTGCGCGCGCCCGTGTGTGTATGCATGCTTGTGCGTGTGTATGTGTGTATGTGTGTATGTGTATGTATGGTTATGTGTATATGATATGTGCATATGTGTGTAAATATGTATGGGTTATTGAACTTATCGGAGGTACTGACCTCCCAGCTTAGATGTACGCGCCTATAAGATTAAGCCTCTGCTCGAGAGTCCTGCCAGCAAATAGATTGGCAGCGGGAGCAGGAGCGGGAGCGGGAGCGGTAGCCGATCGGCGTGAGGAACCGCTGTATTACGGTGTCCGCTCCTGGGACAATCCATGAAACATAGGGGTCTTACTCCTAGGGGGCCTGGTCTGTAGCGGCGTCTTCGATGTCGATTCGTTTGCCGGCTGAAACCTAGGAGGTGGATGCCCGGTCAGCTGGAAAGAAGTATAATACTGACGCGGAGTGATCTTGGAGGATACTCACTGTACTCTTCCATGACGATCCAGCTTAAATGCTATGAAAGCCCTATCTACGATGAAGGTTCTCTGCACGTCATCAACCAGGTGTCCTTACTCCGCCTCCATTGCCTGGATCAACCGATCTCTCTCAGCCTCCATCGCCGCCTGTTTGTAGAAGAAATGTATTACTATCGTTCTAAAAGCTACACAATAATTATTCTGAAATAATTAAGAAGTTCGGCATATGTAGAGTCTTACATATATCCCATCTGCCTCAATCGATGCAGACGCGCAATCGTTCCATACAAATTGAGCCCGGTAGATTTCGATCTGATCAAGCGACTCTCAACCATGGCTTTCATCCTGCATATAACATTTAGAAAATTCACACATAAATTTCTAAGATAATTTTAACGTATTAATATCAAATACGATAGTTACGTGTTCAATGGCAACCTGCTGGGAACTCTTATTCCCACCCTATAAATATCGTGTCGTTAAGCGTGAGATACTTTGCCTCGCTCACTCTTCTCCCGCAGTTACATCAAATATTGTTTACTGAGTTGTTACAAAATAGTAAAAAGGTATCGTCAAAGACATACTCTAAACTCTCCGGACAAGAAATGATCGACCAAGGCATGCCAGTATTCGTCAGACCAATCTGGATCCGGCTTAATCGAATACATCTTATCCGGTGAAGCACACTTTTCAAGCTTTTTAAAAATCTTGTTCTTATGGCCTCTCCAATTCTTCGCCATATAATTACACATCTTATCGTAAACTGCGCGTTCATCGCAAACCCCCTGGGGGCCTTCTACGCTAACCCACCGGAACTCGAACCGAGCCTGCGAAATAGGATAATTCATCATCATATGGGTATTTTTATAGTAATTTAGTAAATGTGTATGTGTATGTGTATATGTATGTGTGTGTGTGTGTTTGTGATATACGCGTATGCGTGTGTACATGTGTGTATATAAAAAAGGTGCAGTATTGAATTGTATAAAGAAATTTGACCATCATCTCCCATATAGCAACTTGTTTCTTTAGCCCTAACACTTCGCTGTCTTAATTTAGGACCCCACACTCGTCATCTTCACCCTTCAACAAATGAGACATGTAGTCTTCGCTGTTCACAGTCGATGACATCATTTTCTTCACTTCTTTGCTGGCTCCTGTTACAACGTCCACTGTGAATGCAAGGTATACAATTTGCTTGCCAGGGGCATGCGGCATTCACCTCCATATACCAGTTTGTTTCCGTTTCTAAGAGGACCGCCCCTCGTCCCCGGTAAACTGATTGGTCTTGTTATCAGAACCTGACATATTTAAAACAACTTCACGGAATTTAGTTTAGTATGTTTGATAAAAAAATAATAGTGAAAATTATTGCTGAAAAGAATATCATACATGAGCAATAAATGGTGGAAATAATATGTGGGGGAAAAGATGAAATGCTGGACATTAGAATTCTGGCCCAAGATAATTACCAAGAACGGGATACATATAACCAGCTTATATAACCTCATATATAAATTAACAGTAAAATCTCTGTACATTAGAATTCAAAACTAAAAGAAAGGATATATGATATTCAACAAACTGTAGGAAATAATATGCGGAAAAAGATGATATGCAGGAAATAATATGCGGAAATAAATATGCAATAAATTGTTAGTTTCACATTATTTAAGTTATGAGTATCATATAAGAGCGAGTTAATATATCAAGATATTTAAAGTCTTAATTTGACTTCTAGTTCTACGACCGCCGATAGCATATCAGAGACTATTTTTGGCTCTATGTCTGTCCTTGAACCACTGTTGAATTCAGGAGGAATAGTATCATCTTGTATAACCGGGATTGTAGAATAACTAATCTCGTTTACATCACTTTTATCCATATTGTAATAGTCTCGTGAATTCTTTACGACAGCAACATCCCACTGGGCATCCCTAGGGTCTGTGACGTAAAAGCATTGGCGGGTTTGACTGGCGAAAATATAAAGCTCTTCACCCAAAGTGAGTTTTGATGAATTGAGTAAAATTAGGCCATTTTCAACTTTGAACCCAGTATGTTCATGATGGAGATCGTACCACAGACATTTGAACAGGACAACCGTCTGTTCATGATAACGCACCCGAACTACTTTTTAAGCACCCTGTAATAGTCCAATTTTCCTGTGGTTGGATTTGAATCTCTAGAAGATGAAAATCTAGTTACGGTGGATGTCACAAAGACGCCGCAATTCTGAATTTTTTTATTTTGATCTCTTTTTCTGGTATGAAATCTAAACCCGTTAACAACGTAACCGGAGAAGTACTCGACTTGTTCATCTGAACCAAATGCTAGCGCTTTTATATCTTCTGATATATGTCTATCATTGGGATTTCTTTCAACCTATTAGGGTAAAATGGATTAAGTTGTGTGTGTATCAACAAGAGTTGCAGTTTGGTCTTTATAGTTTACAACTTACGTGTGCTTTCAACCAAGCAGGAAAGTGTTTATGTCGCTCCTTATCGATATCCCATTGCCAAGTTAGTTTAGTAGGTGGACGGTATTGAACATTCCAAACGCTATATATATAGCAAATAAACATTTGATTTTGACTTGAAAATTTTCTATAATTATGTAAAGGAAATAGTAATAAATACTTACCCGATAAAACTATTCACATCTGAACAGTTGAATAAAATAAAATGGTGAATCATGTCGAGCTGCTCAGATGCAGTGTGAGCCGACTTCATTTTACCTAGTTCTTTTCCTTGGGCCCGAAAAACGGATATTACAGGTCTATTGTCAAGCATATCTTTATTACGTTTCGGCCTGTTATATGCGGTCTCAATACTCTCTAGATACATTGAACAGAACGTCATACATTCTTTTGCGAGAAACCCTTCAGGCCAACTCCTATTACGGATATACCATTTTATTTTGTACATGAACCTGACGGATGCAAAAAAAATTAATTCTCTTTATTTTAAATATTCGATTTATTGTGAACAGTAAAGAGTCGTTATATTAGTTTTACCTGTCGAGTGGATACATCCACCGATAATTCACGGGACCACCTAAACGTGCCTCGTGAGTAAGGTGAACCGTAAGATGCAACATTATGGTGAAAATAAAAAGCGGAAACAATATCTCCATTCTACAAAGTATGCGAGGTATTTTAATCTTCAGGGTTCTAAAATCATTTTCCGAGTAATCTTTGGAGCATAACTCTGTGAAGAAATGACACAAATCAGATACAACCGATACAACGTCATTATCTGGTAACGCCCTAACAGCAATTGCTGCATAATCACATGACAGTCATGACTTTTCAGGCCGACATGGGTTTTCTTTTTCAAGTTTACGCATTTACTGATGTTCGCAGAATATGCATCCGGTACCCTTACTTATTTAAGTTGTTAGCTAAAGCGTCCTCAAGGAAATTATTGTAATCGCAGGCAGGCGATTATGATGATTGAGGGAGGACCTGTACGGATAAAACAATCTTACTCGAGAAGATAGTATGGTATCTGGTTTGTCTCTATCATTATATACATGCATTATGTGCTATTACAGATCACTATTACATGTTGATAGAGCTCATAAGACTCTTGCTTGACTATCAACATTATGATGGCGATCATATACGTGGGAGCTGGGTGGTCCATAAGCACATCCTTAAATATCCATAGTCGAGGGAGTATCGAGACTGGGCATCGATACTCCAGAGCAGACTAGTGTGTGCTTTTCGAGACCCCGACGAGGGGCGGTGGCCGGTCTCACAAGCCATTGGTGTCAGTTAGTCACCTAAGATGGTATACATATGCTCATTGGGTTATGAGTTACAATGGACGAACTCGTCGGGAACATACTAGATGGTATTATATCTATTGTTAGATAGCAGTTCTTAGATGACATGAGTACAGGTTAGTCTGTCGACCTAAGATCATCATTTGTCTCGTGTGAGTTCCCACTGCGCTTTGATTACTACCCTATCAAGACTCAAAGGAGCCGTGCAAATAGGTTTTAGTTAGGTACAGTCTCGAGCCACATAGAGACAGTGAGTGGATCGTCGAGGATTCGTCTCTCCCGGTATTGGGGGTTGATGTCGCACTGTGCACGGGTAGGCCATCACCAGAAATCTTTGGCCATGGTGGACGAGAATTACTGATTTGGATCAGTAGTTTCTCAGTGGGTAATGGGCTTCACACTGACACGAAATATCGCGTTATTAGAGGTCTGACTTTATCCACCCCCTAGACTCAATATGCGATACTCTTAGACGAACAGACCGGATTGTACGGAGATTTTCACAGACATGCTTAGTAGGGGTACGAATGAGTTTGCTCGTCGGCCTTCCTTTCGCTTAATACCTGGGTAGCCGTTACGTACAGCTAGTGCCACTGACGTGCTTATGGTTAAACTCACTGCCAGCATATTGATGAGTCTTTAGAGTCCCACACATAGTATTTTTCAAAGTTCAGGCGATTTGATGTAGAAGACGTATGTTGGTACATACAGGTGTCCGATTAAATATGTGTACAGGCTACACAAAATTTAATCGGACGGTTGATAATACTAGCGGCTTAGGATTAAGCCGGATTATTAAATTAAGTTTTGATTTAATAATTTATATGTATAATTTTAGTGTATATATTCTAGTATTATTGATTACTATTCATTTACTCTCTTGGCTATTTTTTATACGAATACGTGTATATGTATTTCGATACGTATACTGTGTTGTATTTCGTATTTATACGAAATATCTTCCAGAAGATGAACACCTCATCATATGATTTTCTTTTTAGAAAATCATTTGCAAATGAGGTGGAGGGTGAGGTGGGATGAGCATGGTTGGAGGTATGTAGAGAGGAATGGGCTTTAATTGTTTATTGTAAAAATTGATATGAGATATTTTTTGTATGGTTCAAAAATGAGGGAACCATTCTTTCTACATGCAATTCTCTCTTCTTCATTTTTTCACTAGCTCATTCTTTCTTGAGTTGCTCATGCCCATGTTTCTTCACCTCCTCTTCATTCTTCTTTAGTTGCTCACTTGAGATTTCGAAATAAGGAAAAAAGATAGTGGAAAATTCCTACATCTCCACTCTCCATTGCAAGCGACCTTGAAGCGTCGTTTGCTTCGCTAGGAGATGCTGGAACTTGGATCGTTTCTCTCAGGTGGATCATCTTCGGCAAAAGAGGCCCGGCTTGCAAGCGCGATCCGGAGCACTAGAAGAAAGTTTGGGGATGTGAGTATTCTATACATAGTATATTAGTTTAGCTCACTAGGTTTTGTATACAAGTCCTAGCTCTTTAGTTCGATTCTTGGTTTTGGAACTTTAGCAAACTAGAAATTTTAGAAATCCATGTTACCATCTTCTAAAATTAGTTTGCTAGTGTGCCTAAGTTTCCAGCAGTGGTATCAGAGCTATGTTAAAAGCTAGACTTGTTTGCACTAATTTTGAGTTTCGATCGACAGAATTTTCCGAATCGCATTTCCAAAAACATTACATGATGTTCGAATTTCAAAGTTGTTAAATTTTTTTTCTGGTAACATTAAAATTATGTGCAAGCAAAATTAAAGCTCAGAAAAAAATTTGGGCACCTAAGCCCAAATTTCGACCCTGGAACAGAAGTCAAATGCACCAATTGGCCGTTGAACCGCGGTCTAATTTTGGCTACGATGCCCCAAATTTTTTCTAGGTCTCTAGTTCATGGAAATATGATTTTTAGAATATTTAGTTTTGGTCCAGATTTGTTTGTGCACTGGTTTGTGCTTGGAGGGCCAATGCGGAAAGTTTTAATCGATCGAAAATTTAAATTTGTGTTTTTCAGAGCATTTTTTTCTGTGACCGTGAATATCATAGCGCGGTATAATCCGACTGGTTGCTATATGCACAATCAGACGGGTTTACGAACATGATATTCGCGTTGATATTCTATGTTCCTCTGTGATTATGGTTATGCTGGATTTGTCACGATGGATAGCTTGGTGTACGTAGTATTAGATGTAGTTCTCTATGATGTAATATACATTCATATTGCGTGGCTTCCGTCCGACATGTGGACTGTCGTCATCGCGGCTTGTATTATTCTTTGGGGAACGTCCAGTTTGCGAACGTAGTCACCGTTGTATATTCAGTTTTTCATTACATGCACTAGGATTACCCCGCAGCGGAGTGCTCGAGTAGCCGGGTTCTAGAGGGCAACGAGCCTCCATCTCATGGCGTTGAGACCAGAGTGCTTACTCTAGAATTGGCAGGCTATTCGCCGCACTCGTAGGGGTATAGGATTGACCGAGGAGGGGTGCCCAAGTCACCGAATTTCGGAAGTGCTGGGTGGCCCACTCACTTTGTTGATTGGGGTTTCCTCGCTTCTGGGATTAACGGGTGGCTTGTCGCACTCGTAGGGTTTAGGGTCTGATACTACGGGGTATCCACACGACCGGGAAAATTGCATTTCATATATGGCTCCATTGAAATGTACTTTTCCTAGTTTATCCGCATTTCCTTATTTGTTCTGCTTCCGTTGTGATTCTGCTGTGAGGTTTCTGTGATGTTACTTGATATCATGTGTGAGACGAATGTTCATATATATTATATATATCTAGTAGACGCTATATATGTTTTTCATCCGCGCTAGTCCTGTCCCTGCCCTGCCTTAGGTTAAGTAACCTTACGGTGAAGACCCGGGACCCTGTAGCAAATGCGGATGGCATATTTATGCGCGATTATTTTCGTTTCTTTCTGGCATGATATTATTAATTGATGGGACTACATTAATTCTGATTAATACAAGAAAAACAAACCTAAATGATGTTGTTGGAACCGATTTTTTAAAAACTGACATTACAGGCGTATTCTTTTTCTTTGCACAGCGGTATTCGATTATGAATATCCAGCACCTCATTCGATGAGGCAAGAGCCTAGATCCCTTCATGGGGAGTGACCTCTTGGGCAAAAATTTGTTTCATTGTAATAATTTCACCACAGTTGATTCTTTTGCTTTGCATCATGGTATTCAGTTAGGAATATCCAGCGCCCCATTTGATGAGGAAAGAGCCTATATCCCTTAACAGGGAGTATCCTCTTTGGAAAAAGTTTACGACACTATATATTTGTAAAATCACTCGAGTTCCTTCAACGATATAAAGTTCATTACGTTAAAGGTTTTTCGCCAAAAACCAACCGCAGCTCTCTATTATTTCTTACAAGTATCACCTAATATTCATGCTATGTATGTTGGCCTACGTCAAGGCATAGTGAATGGTAGCTGGGTAATACTTGTTTGTAGTATAGAGATGTGATTATTTAGAACAGTCGTACAGTTATTTTGGCCTACGTCAACGACTTGTACGGGTGGGTCTAAACTAATCTAGGACAATGACGGGTTGAACTAGACTAACGACTTATGATATGTTGTCCTACGTCAAGGTCATGAAGTCGTTAGGGGTAAAAACCATATCGGAAGTTTCAAATACAAAGAAAACTTGCCAGGCATGCGCATACTTTCTGGAATGTGGTGACTTGAGTGGCTTCCGTCAGGTTATCACACGATGATAGTTGGATCCCGATTCCTACTTATGAGTAGGTGTTACTCCTCAGGTGATTTTCAAATGATCCCGACTAATTCTCCTTTTAGAGTTTGAAGGAGAATTTGAGGAAACAGCGGAATCCATCCTGATTAGATAAAGTGATTAACTAATCTAATCTTGATAGAGTGTACGTTGAGTGTTTCTTTTCTCTCCCTCTCTTTAGCAGCGACCATGACCTGACCTTAAACTAAAACTTATGAACCAAGTTAACCGAACCTTCTTACACACTTTGGTTTTAGATTGTCATGATTCATGACAAAGCTGCATATATCCTTACCACTCCTACTTCCTCTTTGCATTTCTCCAGAACACTCTGTATCACTATGCAGATCCATATTACTTGGGTATGCCATCGTATAGTTACATACGAACTCGAAAAACCTTGTTTCGGTTAGATGATGGATTCCGGTTCTGGAGAAATTGAATAGGATTATTCGGTTGTCTTTTCTCTTTATCTTCTCTCGGGTTTGAGAGCTCATAGTATTAGGAGAGTACACTTATTACGCTTATTGGATAGTATTCTTCCAAATCTTAGGCAGGTGCCGAAAGGTAGGGAAAGTAAAAACCAATTAGCCTAAGTGTGGTGTACAGAAGGTAAGAAGTAAAGACATATAAAGAGATTAGAGTGAAGGCAAAAAAAATGCGACTACTGTCATGATTCACGACAAAGCTGCATATATCCCTGCCACTCCTACTTCCCCTTTGCATTTCTCCAGAACACTCCGTATCACTATGAAGATCCATATTGCTTGGGTATGCCATCGTATAGTTATATACGAACTCAAAGAAACTTGTTTCTGTTCGAAGATGGATTCTGGTTTTGGAGAAATTGAATAGGATTATTCGGTTGTCTTTTCTTTTTCCCTTCTCTCAGGTTGCGAGAGCTCCTAGTATTAGGAGAGTACACCTATTATGCTTATTGAATAGTCTTCTTCCAAACCTTAGGCAGGTGCCGAAAGGCAGGGAAGAAAGAAAACCAATTAGCCTAAGTATGGTGTACAGAAGGTAAGAAGTAAAGACATATAAAGGGATTAGAGTGATGGAAAGGAAATTACGACTACTGTCATCAATCTGGATAGTGGAACAGGCATTACTAAGAATATCCGGCCATCCCTTCAAAACATTTTCATATTTCAGTTTACTGTGCGGTATTAATTGAAAACCGTTTTCCCAATTAAATTCTGACTACAAGGTATGTATTTACCAGACTTGATTCTCATATCTATATGGCGTTATAGATGCTGAGTGGGAGTAAAATATTGGGAATTGGGTGATTAGATCCTCAATATATATCATAATTCTTTGTAATTGGTGATATTTGAGAAAATCACCTGGTTTTTGCCTAACAATAATTTTTTTGGTTTTGAATATCCATTGTTATGCACCAATTTCAAACTGATATATCTGTACGTTTATTTACTGAGATATAACTTTTTGAAATTATGTTTATGATATTTATCTATATCAGTTGATGGTTAGGTAATGTGCATTCAAAAATGGTGTAATTCTTCTTAACCATAATACAGTTTTTAACTTACGACGCACAAGATTTGAGTTATTAAACCCAGAGAACTTATACAAAGTATTGTATGTTGTCCAATGTCCATTAGGATAAGGGGTTGGTACTCATACTATATTCTGTTTACTTATGACTTCTCTAGTTTTATACAAGTATTTCGTTGAAATACAAGGTCCAAATTTTGAGAAGTTATAGGTATAAAAATAAAGTAAAGAACTATAAGTTGGAAGTATCAGGATTCTTCGAGGTGATCAAAGATGTAGATACTTGTGCTAGGTATTCCGTCATAAGTAATATATTTGAGAACTTGCTTCTCTTTTAGGTTACTCATCCGTGGGTGCGCTCCTTGATGAGTAATGCTGCATGGCCTTCTTCAAATTAGTCGATATGCACTGGAAATAGCTGCATGTATTTAGAATCTGGTTCAAATTAAATTAGTGACTTTGTTTCTATATTAGATATAAAATGAATTCATATCTTAACGATATTAAGATATATGGAGTAGTCTGGCTTATATTTAAAACCAGAATCTGGATAAACTCAAGGCACGTTTCAGTAATGGCAGTTTGTGGGTTATCCCGGGTTTTGACGAGGGTTAACATTCTACCATTTGAAGGATCAATAGTTATATTGCTCTTGACTCGCCGCCCGATTTGGTAAAATGAATTCTTTTCAGAAAACATTATTGGGAGTATGGTAGAACTGGAAGTGATTCCAGAACCACAAACAATTACTGAAAATTTAGTAGAACCTAAGGATTCAATTAGATTCGACAATCCATTAGCTACTTCGCGGATTTGGTAGGTAACCTCAGCTACCCGAGAGGTACTTCGGTCTCCTCAAAGACAGTGACAGGGAGGTTCTAATGACCTAAGCTTTCCACTACTGCTGTCCTAGACTATGAGATCGGATAGGTGGATGACTATAATGTCATTCTAAATTAGTTTTAGAAGTGCACGTGTATATGACTCTGCCAGGGGATTGATGTAGTCAATGGGAGCAGCGAAAGCGTGGTGGGCAAGTAGTTTATGTTTATTTATAGACTAAAGCAAGTATATCGAAGATAGATCATCTTTTTTTTATGCGACAGTCATAAAGTTTGATTTCATCAGAATAATAGATGGACCTGGTAAGAAGGTAGTAGTGAGTGATGTTCTGGTATTTGGATGACGTACTCATGATAGGAAGTGATCTTCCTATACTACGATCGGTTATTGTTTACCGCCGAAAGACGCGACCGGGACGTTAGGACGTCTGGCCTGAAATTTGGGGGTAGATGCTATTTGGATTTATCCGCCCACCTCTCCGAAAATGCCAAGTTGATTTATGGCACCGCGTATCGGAGGTTTGGACGGATGCGGCCATTGTAGCAGACTTCGTCAGATTCCCCCTCATTGTAAGGGATTTTTGATTGTGGGGACTCTCTTCCCTGTGGGCACAAGCCCCTGCAGTTAATTATGTTACCGCATCGCGGTAACCACTTTCTCCTGCTCCAGAAGGTCACTTCATGTCGTGTGTTTTTGTTTTATTTTTTTGGTTGCCCGTGGATTGTATACGGAGACTAATTTGTGTTGTCTCCCGTAGGGCGTGGATTAGTCCAAATCCGTATTTTCTTAGATTTGGGTTTGGTTTGATTTAAGGACCGTTAATCTCATTTGGGATTAAGATCGACTTAAATATTTGTTAAGGATACGTTAATCCGATGTTGGACTAAGATCTACTTAATGGGGGTTCAGGATCATTTTTGATCCAACGAAAGAGCATTTGGGCTCTATCGTTTTAGTTTAAGGACGTTACGGTCCATAACTAGTTTACGAACATTACGGTCCATGGGCTAGTTAAAGACATTACGGTCCATTGGGATATGCTCATGGGTTTGAGAGTGTATCCAAGGGATGTTGGTTGTCGGGACCCTCCATCTCTCTGATATCGTTGAAGAATTATAACGACATATATCAGAGGTGTGGAGAAATATACCCTTGAACCGAACTCTGGATTGAAGAGAGAGATCATGGTTGAACGAACATTATTTTATATGCCACGTGTCAGGAGATCATTGGCCATCTCTGGAACTAAGATCTATTTGGGGGGACCTGAGTATAGGAAGGTTCGGTTGATTGATGGTCAAAAGGCCTTTGGTCTCGGGAGACTTGGCTAATTTAGGCTAAGGTTGGCCTCTCACAGTGTTAAACACTGATAAATGTTTGGCGCTCACATGCTCCTACGTGAGGCTCTTAAGCAGTGTTGAACACTGAAATTTGGAGCGCTTACGTGTGGCACGTGAGACACCTGAATATTGGGCACTGTTTCTTTTGGGTTTATCCCCTCGTTCTATACATATAAATGTTAAACACTTAAATCTTGCAACCATCACGTGTAGATATGTGAGGCACCACCAAGTTGGGAACTGCCTCCATTGAATTTATCTTCCTATTCTTTTCTAAGTGCTAAGCACTATTGGAGGGCACGTGGGATCACTTGACTCGATCTCAGTTGTTCCTTTTTGTTCCTCAAAGGTGCTCACGTGGGAACACGTGATTTGTCATTATAGTGTTAAACGCTAATATGCATGGAGCTCTTGATCCGAGTCTTGAGAATTTCAAGTCCTTTGTTTTATAAGAATTAAATTCTTATGCAGGGTTAAACCTTAGTTTTATCAAAGGAATTAAATTTCCATATGTTTGGAAGAATTAAATTCTTCAAACCTAGTTCTTTCCTCTAAGTTTTAGGACTGCATAACAGAATCTCCCTGATGAGAATTAAATTCTTAACTTGTGGGGAGATCTGCTTCTGCAGACCTCAACCAGAGGAAGAACTAAGTTCTTTTTTAGAAGAGTTAAACTCTTGTAAAATGAGATAAAATGATCTCTGAGTCTTTTTCCTCACCTAGGATTTCTTTTTCTGTAAAGAGAACTCCTCTTCCTTTTGTTTTCTCAAATCTTAGGGGGGGTCTCCTCTCTTTCTCTCTTCAGTCTTGAGTCCTTTATATAGCCGATGTAAGTTTGTTGATTTTTGTTAAGGAAACCTCTCATTGAGAGATTTTGATTAATTCGGGGATTTGATCCACCGTTGGATCTTTGATCCAGGGACTTCTGTTTTACAGAAAACATTTTTCTTGTTTTTAACAAGATTGGGAAAATATTTTCCCATACAGAGCTTATTCTGTAGCTTGGTGATTTTTAATCACCATTGGATCTTTAATCCAACGGTGCTCTGATTTACAGAGCACAATCTTTCTTATTCAGAAAGATTGGGAAAATATTTTCCCAAATAGGGTTCTGACCCCTCTTATTTAGAATCTAATTCTATCGGCTCAGAAGATATTAGGAACCCTCACGTGTAACACGTTACCCATAGACTAGGCCGGTTTGCTTATATGTAGCAGTCCCAGAGAAAAGCATCACGTGTGGGCACGTGATGTGCTTTCTGGCCTGTTATTTGTTTTAGGAAGGCGCCTATATACTTTGTATATAGATGCTCACGTGCCTGCACGTGAGGCTCAATTTCATCCTTATTTGTTAAGCGTACTGCCTTTAATTTTTGCTCGAAGGCGCATCACGTGCGGGCACGTGATGCTCCTTTTGGGGGATTTTTCCATCGCTTTTTGGTTCATTATTTATTTTTTTTTATAAGGGAACAAATGCCCCCACAGCGTTGTTCTCACGTGGCTTGCACGTGAGTGCAACGCTGTCACCTTTACAGCCGCTGGATTGCCTAGGGGAACGGGGAGGTGAACTGCCCTTGTCACGTCTTATAAATGCAAGGGTTTGGCCTTTGGAAAGCCATTGTTTTTTCATCTTCTTCCTTCTTTGTTTTCTTCGAGAATTTAATTCTCCTTTTCAGAGCTTAGTTCTCTGTTCATTGCAATTCCAGAGTTAAACTCTGTTAGAAAAAAGGAACCTTTTCTAGGTAAAGATCTCGAACATTAGAGAAACCCTTTTCCTAAAGAAAACTTCTGGATTTTATCCATCATGAGAGCTTTGCTCTCCTCTGAAACCCACCTCTTAGAGATCCAAAGACGTGATTTTTAAGAAATAACCCTCAATGCCTTGGGCACTCCTTCTCTGACCTTTAAGGATTCATGGCATTTGATTTTTCATTTCCTCTTCATAGGGGTTTTTGGAATTTGATTCCATTGCATAAAAGGAATTTAATTCCTCACCAAAGAGCTCTGCTCTGAAGATCAAAAGGGCACATCAAGAATTTCATTCCCTAGTGGTCTCGAGAACATTTTCACAGGGTTTTTCCTTACTTGCATAAATTCAAATTTGTTGAGTATTTTAACAGAACTTGCTTTCTCTATGAGAATGTCAAGAGTTGTTTAAACCCCTGTGTCCGTTTAATGAGAATCTTTTTAGATTCTCATAATAAGCATTTTCTTGATAATTTTGATTATTAAACTCTCACTGATTTTTCTTTTCAGATACTATGGCCGTTTATTTGTATGATCTTGACGAAATTATCTCCTATGAAGACATTCGCGTCCAAGGCCGCTGCCAAAACCAGGAGTTTACGGATGCTCAATGCGCTGAGGTTATGCGTTGCTTTGATGAATACAACGGTCGACTACTCCTCCGTCGTTCCGCTTTATTGAAGATCATCGTGGGAGCGATTTGGGAAGCCCTTCCTGGGTTTTACGAAGCCATACCGCTTGAGGCGCTTGATGATGCCGAGGACAAGGCACACTCAGTATATCTAATGGGCTAGATCTCGAAGAGGCGGCGAGACGGTCTTGTTGATATTTTGCATCAAGTTTTCCAACAGGCGACGATAATCTCTGCCTATCAGAGGATAGATGACATTAGTGAGAATCTTGGCGCTTGCACTCATGAGAAGATGCACACGAAAATGGTCATAGAAGCCAGAAACATTTTACTCGGCCTTGCTTCTGAATTCCTCAATCCATGTTAGGGATCAAGTGTTTTACAATTGTAAACATTTTCTTTTGTTTTTATACCATGTATAAGTTTTTGGAGTATGAATGACAAAACTTCCCATTTCCCCCTTTTTTATGCTCAAGTGCATTCTGCATGAAGTGTCGTTATACTATTACTGGTGTTCACGTGTTTTGCGCATGAGGCACTGCTAGGGAGTTTAATCTTAAACTAGTGCCGGCGCTCACGGGTTATGCATGTGTGGTACCGTTTTAGTTTTCAAAAGGGATCAATGCCGGTGCTCAGGTGCCATGCACGTGAGGCTCTGCTGATGAGGTCTTTTCGCCTCCCTACTCTAATTCCAATGAGTTACCCTTTTCTTTTCCCATGCCCCCTTTTTCGGCCTTGGGAATAGCTCCACCATGCACGACGTTTTTTGTGCATGGCTTTAAATGTGTCTATTTATAACCCGAGGCTACATCTTCCTCTTTCTTCACACAGAGAGAACCATTTAGACCTTAGGGTGATCATCTTGAGAAACAAACCAAAGGTTATGGCTTGCAATCGTCCCCACGCTCGTCGGCAACCCTGGGAGGTGCCTATCGAGGAGATCATTCCTCATTTTTCCGCGCGGTTAGCGGATCCTCTTCTCACTGATGACCAATGTGATGCGGCCCTGTACGAACTCTTGACCCGTAGGGGCTCTCCTCTTCCCATGGGTTCCATTTGGCTCATGATGATTTTCTTGTCCGTGCTTGCTGATATTCCCCCTCATCCGGCAGAGATGACCCCGGCGATTTTGATACGGCGGACGACAAAATTGAGTGTTTCCACGAGGCACGCTTAATTACCCAGGCTTTGAAGGATCGCTCGGTTCATTTATTGAGTCAGATAAGAGCCCGACGGGCTATCATGTCTGCTTTCGCTGATGAGCATGGCGCTAATCGGTAGGGAGCAACTCCTCGCGAAGACCGTCGCTTCGACAAGGTGGAGAGGGCAGAGAGGGAATTAGAGAACTTTGTATTTTGTTTTGTTAACCCATGTATCTTTGATCCCATATTTGGTGATTTTTTCCCTGTAGAGTAGTATATTTATATCTATGTATTTTTCTTATTATCGATTGTTGAATGTTTTCTGTTGAATGTTTTCTGTTCATCATATATTCGTACGTGTATTGCACCTCTGTACATGAGCTTTTATACTTTACCCTTAGGACTTTTCTTTTAAGTGCGAGCGCTATCGTAGTGTCGTACATAAATCAGCAAGCTTTGGACACCATTTCTATTTAAGCACATACGTAGTTGTACTGCCCTGTCTCTTTAGCAAATACGTCTTGCAGATAGTGTACTGTCGTGTCTCTTTAGCAAATACGTCTTGTAGATAGTCTATCTTGATCTCCTTGCAGGGCAGCGATGGCTTAGGAAACAGGTTCGGATCTGCCGCCTAAGACTTTTCAACTTTATGAGCCGTGAGGGTCTCATAAAGACTTTTCTCCCTACGAGTCGAGAGGATCCCGTAGGTGTATTTTCTCCTTAGGAGTCATGAGGACTCCTAAGTGTATTTTTTCTCTTGAGAGTCGTAAGGATCTCACAAGAGAATTTTCCCTCTTACAAGTCGAGAGGACTTGTAAGTGGTTGTTTTCCCTCCTTGTCGATATTCGACTTTGGAGAGTGTGGCCCATGAATAGTATGCAATAGTCCATCTTGGACCGACTTGCAGGGCCTCAGTGCTTAGGAAACAGGTCCTTATCCCCATTGCCTAAGGCTTTTCCCTACGAGTCAAGACGAATCGAGAAGTTCTCACAAGGACACTAATTTCCTTACGAGTTGAGACGAATCAAGAAGTTCTCGCAAGAGTTTCCTAACGTCACAGTTAACTCCTGCTAATAGAAGTCCTTCAGGGTATGTGGTACTAGGGTTTTATTACCCGTCGCACCGTCGCGTTGGCCGATATATTCCCCGATGTGCAATCTTGCTGTTCGGGTAGCCCCACGACTGTCATGTCTCTGATCCTTTCGGGGGCTGGACAAAACGTCTTCAAGTAATCTTCCAGGTAATATTACCGTCAAAAGATCAAGCGTTAGGGATATTCCATGTCTCTTTTTACTTGAGCTTAGGCTCAATTGGGGAGCCCCGATGAGTCATGACCACTCCGCGCTGGAGTGGGATGGTCTCCGATAGTCTTTCAGGTCTCAATTGAGTTGCCATCAAGACCCTGAAGCTAGGGATCTTCCTTTGCTTCGTTGGTTGACATTGTTTCTGCAATATTGTGACAAATGTCAAGGTTGTCTCTGGGTTATCTGTGAACCGTCGAGGTTTGGAACTAGGAGACTCTGCCATGGCTCCGTTTGTAGATGCCGCGTCTGTATCCTGCAGGAGGAAGGAAGAACGCTATTGTTGAACTCTAGGCTGTAGATGTAGCTGTCGAGACCTGGAACTAGGGACTATGCCATGGCTCCGAGGTAGTCTCTAGGTCGTCTGTGAACCGTCGAGGTTTGGAACTAGGGGACTTTGTCATTGCTCTGAGGTAGTCTCTGGGCTGTCTGTGAACAGTCGAGGTTTGGAACTAGGGGACTTCGCTATGGCTCCGAGGTAGTCTATAGGCTTTCTGTGAACCGTCGAGATTTGGAACTAGGGGACTTCGCCATGGCTCCGAAGTGGTCTCTAGGCTGTCTGTGAACCGTCGAGATTTGGAACTAGGGGACTTTGCCGTGGTTCCGTTTTGCTGACGTCGTATCTGCTTCTGGTTGGAAGGAGAAGGAACGCCGTTATTGATTTCTAGGCTGTAGGTGTAGCCATCGAGATGTGGCTTCCCTTTGGCGAAGCCTGGTGGGACGATATAGTTCCCTTTCTGTTTGTGCCCATGGATTGTATACAGGGGTTAATGTGGTCTCATCTGCAGGGAAAAAGTTTCATTTTATTTTATTTCTTTCCGCGATTCTCTATCATTTCATCTTTTTATATCGCGAAAGTCGCGATTGCCCAATCATTTCGGCTATTTTCGCTGTGCCAAATCATTTTGGCTGGTTTTCTTTTTCTTTACTCGCTGTTTTTTATTGCGAGTTGCCCAATCATTTCGGCTATTTTTGTATGCATATATTTTACTTCCTGATTTTTGTTTCAAGTTACCCTATCATTTCGGCTATTTCATATGCATTTATGGCTCGCTGATTTTTTGCTGCGAGTATGGAACTCAAGACCTGATACCAATCTTAGCAACAGTATCGCTGCGACTGGAATATTGCCAGGAACGAATCATCATTTGCCATGAAAGGTGTCACGCCCCGCTTCCCAAAATACGGAATACGAGGGGTTGACAAGGCCAGCCATGCTCCTACAGTCAAGGAAATTTCCTGCCGTAGTCACATTTCGGCTTCTAGCTTTAAGTGGTAATCAGTAAATAATGCGCAGGTAATGAGAAATACAGTAACCGGAACAAAACAGTATAAAGAACTGTCCTGATGGAAAACAAAAGAGAATAACTCTGGATAGCTAATCAAGATGTCCGTGATGTACGTCTAGTCCCGGTCCAGGCTAAATCCTCACCTCACACTGAGCATGCATACTCAGGTCGTCAGAGCGACACAATAGCAATATAATATGTATAAACAAGTGATAACTCTAACAGCGATAATAAATATATATAACAGTAAAATTAGTGACGGTACAGGTATGAACATGCAGTAATCAAAGCAGTGGAACAGTAAAAGCAATAGAATGATATGCCACGTATGTCAACACAGTAAGTATGTATATCGATGCTATCATCCCTATCAGTCTCTAAGTCTCACTGTACAGGTCACTAAGCCTATCGTCAGTCCAAGTGTGAGAGTCAACCACTCGCGAGTGTCCTCCACCCAAGGGTAGAACCCAAGGGTAAGGGCCATGGGCCCAACATGTAACTCACGGTAATAATCATGTACCCTGTAAATCTCCATATATCTCCATATATATATATAAGCCGGCATGGGACACCCAAGATTCTGTTGAACTCACACTTAAACTACCCCACACCCCGTGGTCTACATCAACCGCTAACCATAAGCTCAACTACCAATCGGTCTGTGACAAGTCTGCGCGAGAACTGGAGGCAGGACCTCCATCAAGCACGTCCCGACTAATACCTAAGATAAATGGCAGTGTCTGGTGCCTTATCTGTGACACCCGTGCAAGGGTTTCCATAAGTGTCCCATACCACTTATAGTCACACGTACACGCGTCCCACAGACGTCGACAATGCAATAGAATAATAAGGTTCACTGATTGTGTACAAGTACGTGTCACTTTCACTTATTCACCGATACACGAACACTAACGTACTTGCCACAATCATCACTAATACCTAACACTGGGTAATGCACGCTATCACTAGGTTATCAATGCAGTGACATGTGTATGATATGATGCGTAAACAGTATGTAAGGCATAATTAAGGTGTCATGAATCAATAATCTACCACTTGCATAATTTATCATAAATTATACGGTTACAGTTTAGTGAAACAATGAATGGAGAATAAATAGTATGTTCAGTTATCTATCCAGCGAGTTTGGTTTCATGCCAATCGGGTTCCAGGATCATTAATTATAGCCATTTCATTTTAAGCGTTCACGGCTGGAAATCCGGTTTCAGAATCGGAAGTCCGTTTCGCAACGCATTTTAATCCCAATTGGGATCAGATTTTAGCAACGTTACAGTTGAATGAAATCTAGGGTTTTTAGTAAGGTTTTCAACGCAACTGACGGATTCTCAATCACGTCTGTACGGCAGGAGTTATGCACTATGCAACACTAGGGTATCAGTTCTGGTTCTGTCTGGGACTGTTATACGTCCCGATCTTTTAAGGTACAAATTAAATAGCAAACGACGATGAAACGGAATGAAACCACTTGTGTTATATAGTTAACAGATTCACTTTTAATATACTGCAGAGTTCCGCAACATACTAGTTCAGGAAACAAGGTGGCATGCGTTACGGGACAGTAAACAGTAACCAGAGTCGCTCTGGACTGCAGTCCAGAGCCGCACTCCGATCCAAATATTGTCACAGTTTAAGCAAAGAAACAATTAGAAATTTACATAGGGATATAGTTCGTCGAGTCGGCTTCGATTTAAGCCCTTGAACGCATAGTTCCAGTGAGTATATAATTTATGGTGATTTTAACGGTTTTTAGATACAAGAAGATTCCAGTTTTACGAGTAAACTTGAGGGTAGTCGTTTTAGTCGTTAACGGTCATATTTTCCAACGAAATTCACACACTAGATTCACAGCCATACGGGCCAGCTTATACAATTGAGTTCCGTCAAATTAATTGATGATTTCCTATGAGAACATGTATCGAACAGTTGCGTCGTAATATTTAACAGAAAAGTAAAATATGGGATATACACTATTGTAATTTGTGACTATCATAAGTAGCATGTAGCAAGTAAAGAACTTGCCTGGAAATGTGTCGACAATAATACTGCGGTGGTATCAGCACGATCGCGCCACGAACGCAGCACCGGCTCAGTCCTTTGGAATCCGACAATTTCACTCGATCTATCTGCTCTTCGTGCCTTCCTTTTCTTCACTGCTTCACGTTGTTCCTTGATTTGATGTGAGGGAGGGTGAGACGCTGATAAAGAGAGAGAAATTTAGAGAGAGAGGAAGAGAGAATTAGAGAGAGAGAGAGAGAGAGGGAATTAGAGAGAGAGAGAGGGAATTAGAGAAATTGAGAGAGGAGGGGGAATTAGAGAGAAAGAACATGGGTGAGATGAGAGAGGGGGAATAAAATGAATGAGAATTAAGTGGTGATTAATAGGATTTTAAAAGGGATTAATGGGGGAAATTAATTGGGATTAAAGAGGCATTAACTTGGTGGTTTAATAGGAATTTATAGAGGAAATTTGGGTTTGGATTTGAAGGGATTTAAAAGAAATGAGGTGGGATAATTGTTATTTTAATGGGCTGGAGAGGGAAAATGGGCTCGGGCCAAGGGATAAGATAGTAGGGAAAAGAAAGGGGCTGGGCTTGGGATTTTAAGTGAATGAGAAAAGGATTAGAGGAGTGGGCCGGCTCTGGGCTTGGGGAAAGTAACGGCTGGGCTAAAAATGAAAAAGAAAGGGGATAATAAAAGAGGAAGGGAATGAGGGTTTGGGTTAGGGAAAATTAAAAAATATGAGATTAGATTAGGATTTGGGTTTTTAGAATAATACAAATAATAATTATAAAATAAATAAATTTTGAGAGTGACAAAAATACGGATATTGGTATTCAAAAGGACTGGGTATTACATCATACCACCCTTACAAAAATTTCGTCCTCGAAATTTAAAAGAAACGATAAGCTATAAAATAGTAAGCGAAAAGTTACCACATCGAACACTAATACATAGTGATTTACTTAAAACGGATGGATAAAATTTTGAAAGTCTATATATGAAAGAACAACATACAAAAGGATAGGTCTAAATAAGTATAAGGTAGGAACAACTATAAGGGAAAACTATATGCATACGAGAATATAAATAACAATAAGGAATAATAATATTCGAGGCGTGTTCGATAAAATCGAAACCTAAATATGTGCATATATAAGTATATCAAAAGTAGCACAGTAGAAATAGTAAGTATAAGGTATAATCATAATGAAGCAGTGAAGGACTTGACGGTGGTTTAAAACATTTTTAGAATAACGTATCAGTCAAACCATTTTAACATAACTTAGAAAACTATATGGTGAAAATAAGAAACATAGCACCAAAATAATATGTGTAATACATATGGTCGCGCTACCGAAAAATGAGGAGAATAGTAGTGTACTTAAAATACATAAAACGGAGTAGTCAATATCACGCACACTTCGATAAATACAAAATAATGAAACTAAATTTTCGAATAATGATGTCCCTAACTATAGTTAGGGTAACAGGGAAAAGCACAAAAATGTATAGGGCTAGTTAGGGTAGGGATTACAATGGAGTGTGACTCATTCAAAAGGTTGGAGTGTGACGGCTTTAGACTGAAGGTCGAAGAGGTTGGGGTCGGTTCAGCTCAGTGTGTAAGGGTGAACAGTAATGAACCTCAGGAGGGGAGGGAATGTATGGGAAGGAAACGGTCGACACATCAAGCGAAAAAATCTGAAGGATCAGCTAACTCGGAAATTTTACCATCAATTTCCTCTCCCAGAAGGATCTCAAACGAAGCACAGACAAAGGATGGAGGGTGGACCTCTAAAAAGATTGAGTGTGGTACTGGTTAATCTGAGTGAGGGTCGAAACATCACAAGGTATAGGTATGGACAGTAAGGGGTCTCAAAAGGAAAACAGTAAAAGGAAAAAATCAAAGCATCGAGTGAACCAGTAAACAAAAGATTTGCGAACTCAGAAGATTTATTTTATTCAAGAAGATTCGAAACAAAGCACTTTCGAAAAACGAAGGTGGCCCTAAATTATACATAAATTTATTTGGCCAGAGAAGACAACATCTAAAAAAAATCCCGTTAGTCGCAGTTGTGGAGATTCAGCAGGTTGCGGTAGGCTCGCGCACTCAGGTAGGGACGTCCATTTCCATAGCGCCTCACGGGGACCGCCATTGGGAGTTCTTCCACAGCAGGGTCTTGTTCTTCTGGTCCTTCTTCCTCGGCTGGAGGTCCTTCATCAGGACCTGCTTCCATGTGATTCTCTTCTTCTGGATTCTCTTCCATGGGGTTTTCCTCCACTGGGTTTTCTTCTATCGGGTCTTCCTCGGGATCTTCCTCTATCGGGTTCTCTTCAGGGTCTCCTTCCTCTTCGTCGGAATCGTCTATCATGTTAAACTCTGGGGCGACTGCTCCTTCGTCTTCGGAATCGCTGTTTCCGAAAATGACCTGGGGATCGTTGATCTCATCATCAGAACTCATCAGCGTGCGGTCTAAGGAAACGCATGACTGTGCATCCTCATCTAGATGTGGCGCTGCTCCAGGGTGGGCCATGGCCTGAAAGGAAAGGGTCATGATTAGACAGTGAAATACATCAAGAGAATAGCTCAGGGTACGAAGTATAGGAAAATATACGGTGGCAGGAACTGAAAAATCAGGATAAAATGCTGTGATAATGAATAGTATGAGTAAGGGGAAAGGCAAGAGAATGATACATATATTACGATTCAAAGTTTTATTGCATTCAACTAAAAGTTCGACGGATACAAGATTTCAAATGGAAAGAAATATTTATAAGTGGATGACAACGTACATTATTACTGAAATTAGAAAACAAGAAAATTCTTCTTTGATTGCTAGACCGCTACATTCTCGTTACGCGAGTTGAATCCTGTGTTGGGTCCGCTTTATTCTCAAAGTTCGAACTACGCAATAATCATCACTTGGCAGAAGTGGGGAGAGTGGACGAGTCTCCTCCTTGCAGCTCATTCCTTTTTGGGCAACCGTTGATAAGATGTTCGCTGGATCCGCAAATCAGACATTTCCCTTAGGCGCGGCGACAACCCCTCTGAAGATGTCCTGGCCTCTTACAGTACCCACAACATTGGGTCTTCTGCTACTTCTGTCGCGGGAAAACAAATTGGCGCTTCATCTTCTTCTCTTTTCCTCATCTAACAGGGATCCCTTTACAATTTGAGACTCCCGCTGGTGCCTGATTCACCTGCCTTCTCAGCCCTTCAGTTAGCAAGTCGTTCGTCTGCTCCTGGGCTTCCTTCAGACCTTGCAGTACACTCAGAATCTCGATGTTCTGATTCTGGGGAGTGGAGATAGAGGAAGAGTCGTTGGAAGACATGATCCTGAAACAATAATTTTGAGGATGATATAAGGCACAAGCTATAAGATTCAAATATAATAAGGATTGGACAAAGATTCAAGAATATCAGATGTGATGAAATTCATTACAATTGGAAATCAACTGTAGGATTCTAAGTCACTTAAACAGAGTACGGTAGTGCAATTGCAACCACGTAACCTTGCCAAGTCACTCGAAACCCTAGCGAATGGACAGCAGAACACTCAATGTGAATATGGATCAAGAATATCAAGTTTACAATTTAGACCGAGGGATGTCTTAGATTGTCGAGCTATACACGGAAAACTGCAATCCCGATCGAAGCAAAACCTGTCTCTGATACCAACTAAACCATGTCACGCCCCGCTTCCCAAAATACGGAATACGAGGGGTTGACAAGGCCAGCCATGCTCCTACAGTCAAGGAAATTTCCTGCCGTAGTCACATTTCGGCTTCTAGCTTTAAGTGGTAATCAGTAAATAATGTGCAGGTAATGAAAAATACAGTAACCGGAACAAAACAGTATAAAGAACTGACCTGATGGAAAACAAAAGAGAATAACTCTGGATAGCTAATTAAGATGTCCGTGATGTACGTCTAGTCCCGGTCCAGGCTAAATCCTCTCCTCACACTGAGCATGCATACTCAGGTCGTCAGAGCGACACAATAGCAATATAATATGTATAAACAAGTGATAACTCTAACAGCGATAATAAATATATATAACAGTAAAATTAGTGACGGTACAGGTATGAACATGCAGTAATCAAAGCAGTGGAACAGTAAAAGCAATAGAATGATATGCCACGTATGTCAACACAGTAAGTATGTATATCGATGCTATCATCCATATCAGTCTCTAAGTCTCACTTTACAGGTCACTAAGCCTATCGTCAGTCCAAGTGTGAGAGTCAACCACTCGCGAGTGTCCTCCACCCAAGGGTAGAACCCAAGGATAAGGGACCACGGGCCCAACATGTAACTCACGGTAATAATCATGTACCCTGTAAATCTCCATATATCTCCATATATATATATATAGCCGGCATGGGACTTCCGAGATTCTGTTGAACTCATACTTAAACTACCCCACACCCCGTGGTCTACATCAACCGCTAACCATAACCTCAACTACTAATCGGTCTGTGACAAGTCTGCGTGAGAACTGGAGGCAGGACCTCCATCAAGCACGTCCCGACTAATACCTAAGATAAATGGCAGTATCTGGTGCCTTATCTGTGACACCCATGCAAGGGCTTCCATAAGTGTCCCATACCACTTATAGTCACACGTACACGCGTCCCACAGACGTCGACAATGCAATAGAATAATAAGGTTCACTGATTGTGTACAAGTACATGTCACTTTCACTTATTCACTGATACACGAACACTAACGTACTTGCCACAATCATCACTAATACCTAACACTGGGTAATGCACATTATCACTAGGTTATCAATGCAGTGACAAGTGTATGATATGATGCGTAAACAGTATGTAAGGCATAATTAAGGTGTCATGAATCAATAATCTACCACTTGCATAATTTATCATAAATTATACGGTTACAGTTTAGTGAAACGATGAATGGAGAATAAATAGTATGTTCAGTTATCTATCCAGCGAGTTTGGTTTCATGCCAATCGGGTTCCAGGATCATTAATTATAGCCATTTCATTTTAAGCGTTCACGGCTGGAAATCCGGTTTCAGAATCGGAAGTCCGTTTCGCAACGCATTTTAATCCCAATTGGGATCAGATTTTAGCAACGTTACAGTTGAATGAAATCTAGGGTTTTTAGTAAGGTTTTCAACGCAACTGACGGATTCTCAATCACATCTGTATGGCAGGAGTTATGCACTATGCAACACTAGGGTATCAGTTCTGGTTCTGTCTGGGACTGTTATACGTCCCGATCTTTTAAGGTACAAATTAAATAGCAAACGACGATGAAACGGAATGAAACCACTTGTGTTATATAGTTAACAGATTCACTTTTAATATACTGCAGAGTTCCGCAACATACTAGTTCAGGAAACAAGGTGGCATGCGTTACGGGACAGTAAACAGTAACCAGAGTCGCTCTGGACTGCAGTCCAGAGCCGCACTCCGATCCAAATATTGTCACAGTTTAAGCAAAGAAACAATTAGAAATTTACATAGGGATATAGTTCGTCGAGTCGGCTTCGATTTAAGCCCTCGAACGCATCGTTCCAGTGAGTATATAATTTATGGTGATTTTAACGGTTTTTAGGTACAAGAAGATTCCAGTTTTACGAGTAAACTTGAGGGTAGTCGTTTTAGTCGTTAACGGTCATATTTTCCAACGAAATTCACACTCTAGATTCACAGCCATACGGGCCAGCTTATACAATTGAGTTCCGTCAAATTAATTGATGATTTCCTATGAGAACATGTATTGAACTGTTGCGTCGTAATATTTAACAGAAAAGTAAAACATGGGATATACACTATTGTAATTTGTGACTATCATAAGTAGCATGTAGCAAGTAGAGAACTTGCCTGGAAATGTGTCGACAATAATACTGCGGTGGTATCAGCACGATCGCGCCACGAACGCAGCACCGGCTCAGTCCTTTGGAATCCGACAATTTCACTCGATCTATCTGCTCTTCGTGCCTTCCTTTTCTTCACTGCTTCACGTTGTTCCTTGATTTGATGTGAGGGAGGGTGAGACGCTGATAAAGAGAGAGAAATTTAGAGAGAGAGGAAGAGAGAATTAGAGAGAGAGAGAGAGAGAGGGAATTAGAGAAATTGAGAGAGGAGGGGGAATTAGAGAGAAAGAACATGGGTGAGATGAGAGAGGGGGAATAGAATGAATGAGAATTAAGTGGTGATTAATAGCATTTTAAAAGGGATTAATGGGGGAAATTAATTGGGATTAAAGAGGCATTAACTTGGTGGTTTAATAGGAATTTATAGAGGAGATTTGGATTTGGATTTGAAGGGATTTAAAAGAAATGATGTGGGATAATTGTTATTTTAATGGGCTGGAGAGGGAAAATGGGCTCGGGCCAAGGGATAAGATAGTAGGGAAAAGAAAGGGGCCGGGCTTGGGATTTTAAGTGAATGAGAAAAGGATTAGAGGAGTGGGCCGGCTCTGGGCTTGGGGAAAGTAACGGCTGGGCTAAAAATGAAAAAGAAAGGGGATAATAAAATAGGAAGGGAATAAGGGTTTGGGTTAGGGAAAATTAAAAAATATGAGATTAGATTAGGATTTGTGTTTTTAGAATAATACAAATAATAATTATAAAATAAATAAATTTTGAGAGTGACAAAAATACGGATATTGGTATTCAAAAGGACTGGGTATTACAAAAGGACTTGGAATTTGATACCGATTTAGGCATCAGCATCGCTACCACTGGGACATTGTTAGGGGCGAATCATCATTTTCCTTTGTCGGTTCGAACAAAGGTTGCTTAGCAAACAGGGTTAGGATCCTGTTGACTAAGGCTTTTGACTTCATGAGCCGTAAGGGTCTCATAAAGATGTTTCTCTCTACGAGTCGTGATGATCTCGTAGGTGCGTTTTTCTCCTTAGGAATCATGAGGATTCCTAAGTGTATGTTCTCTTATAAGTCATAAGGATCTTAAAAGAGTATTTTCTCCTTATAAGTCGAGAGGACTTACATGTATCATTCACCACATGAGGACATTCCTCGTCGTTGGTGGGACTTGGTGAGGGAAACATTTATTTGTGCCCGTGGATTGTATACAAGGGTCAATATTGAACCGCTTGTAGGGCCAATTTGGGGAGTGTGACGACTTAAGAACGGGTTCAGATCCCTGTAGCTTAAGGCTTTTTGAATCCTACGAGCCATGAGGGTCTTATAGGGAGAATTTTCCTTACGAGTCGTGAGGATCCCGTAAGTGCAATTTCTCCTTAGGAATCGTGGGGATCCCGAAGTGTGTTGCTCCTTTGTGAGTCGTAAGGATCTCACGCAGGTATTTTCTCCTCACAAGGTCGAGAGGACCTTATAGGTGTCTTTATTTTAACGAGATTGCGCCCTTTTGGGTTTTCACAAACTCGCCGGTAGTCCTGCTGTTTTTACTCACGGCGCCCTTTTGGGTTTTCATCCGTACCCATTTCGCTTATGGACGTACTCCCTTTTTTTTGCACAATGAAACTCTCGAGAATAGTTTCGCCGCGTGTGATCCATCCGTTTGCCGGTGGGATTTGAGTTGCAGTCCTCACCCCTGGGATTTGTGAACTTGAATTCCACTATCGCCGTGTTTGAGGCAACGTTGTTAGTTTAGGGACATCTCGGTCTGTTGTTAGTTTAAGGATATCTCGGTCCATAGCTAGTTTAAAGACATCTCGGTCCGTAGCTAGTTTAAGAACATCTCGGTTCGTAGCTAGCTTAAGGACATTTCGGTCCGTAGCTAGTTTAAGGACATCTCGGTCTGTTGTTAGTTTAAAGACATCTCGATCCGTAGATAGTTTAAGGACGTTACGGTCCGTTGTTAGTTTTAAGGACGTTACGGTCCATAGCTCTCCATGTTTGAGACGGAGTACTATTGGGTACTACTCTTAGAGTTTTGACTCAAGAAGATAGCGAGCGGACATAGGCGTCATCATCTATCATTGACATGGGCCGTGACTCGTCAGGCGTAGTATTTTTAAAGGAACCGGTCGTTTATTGGCCGGAAGGGTCTTTCGCCATGCATATCCATGAGCAAGTAGGCCCCACCTTGGTAGACCTTGTCTATGATGTACAGGCCCATCATAGTTTGGCTCGAATTTCCCCCGTTTGGCACGATTGGGGATCATAGGCTTTTTTACGACTAGCACGAGTTCTCCTTGGCGGAATGTTCTCGGCCTAGTCAATTTTTCGTACGAGCGCGTCATCCTTACTTTGTAAGCTTCTAGGTTTTGCTGCGCTATGAGACGAGTTTCATTAAGGGCGTCTAGCTCCTCAAGCCGAAGATGGGCATTCTCTTCGTCCGTTATTTCGTACCGAACCACCACTCGTAGAGAGGGTAGCTCTATCTCCAAGGGAAGTACCGCTTCCGTGCCGAATACTAACGCAAATGGCGTTGTGTTTTTGGCCGTCTTGAACGTAGTCCGATAGGCCCAGAGAGCTTCATGCAATCTCTCGTGCCAGTCCTTTTTATTTCTGGACACCATTTTCTTTATGATCTTTGTCAAGGTCTTGTTGAAAGCCTCAGCTAGACCATTAGCTCGAAGATTATAGACCGAAGAGTATCTCTAATCTATTATATGCTGCTGTGCGAAGCGGCTGATCTTATGGCTTCTGTAGGCCGGCCCATTATCCGAAATGATCCGTCGCGGAGTGCCGAACCGGTAGAGGACGTGTGTCTTGAAGAAATGGAGATGTTCTCCGTCTTCACCTCTCTTAGTGGAATTGCTTCCGCCCACTTGGAGAAGTAATCGGTTGTTGCCAGTATGAACCGATGTCCCTTGGATGATGCTGGCTCGATGGGCCTGATTATATCGGTTCCCCATATTTCGAATGGCCAGCTAGCCAACGTCGGGTGTAGCGGATTCAGATGCTGATGGATGAAAGCCACGTGAATTTGGCACGAGTGACACTGCTTCACATATTCGAGGCAGTCCTGAACCATTGTGGGCCAATAGTAGCTCATTCTTTTGATCTTCAGCTTCATCTTTGGCCCAGCTTGATGGGAACCGCAAAGTCCGTCATGAGTTTCTTGGACGACCCTTTTTGCTTCTTCTGGTCCCAAGCATCTCAACCATAGACAATCGAATGATCTCTTATAAAGAGTACCATTGACGAAGGCGAAAGACAGGGCTCGCTTCATGAGCTGATGTCTTGACGACGCGTCCTCGGGAGTTCGATGGGATTTGAAGTAGTCTTCTCTCTAATCCTTCGCCCATTCTTCATCCTCCAATTGGAAGGCCTCTTGTTCGGTTTCTTCCTCTCTTTTAGACGTCTTCGGAGATATTTCTGTTGGTGCGAGAATCCGGCAACTTTGCACAATGATCTTTATGTCATCGAGGTTTTCGTCGGCCAGTTCTTTAGCGAGCTTGGCTAACGCATCTGCCTTGCTATTTTCCGCACGCGGTATGCTTTCCAGGGTGTAGGAGGGGATTTGCGTCAGCAATTGCTGCACTCTTTCACCATACCTGATCAGTTCTGGCTTGCACGTCTGGTAGTCGCCATTTACTTGGCTAACGACCAGCTGGGAGTCTCCATATATGAGGAGGTTTTTGATTACCATGTTGACAGCAATCTCGAAACCTGCTATCAAAGCTTCATATTCAGCTTCATTGTTTGTTCTTGGCTCTATTAAGGAAAGGGCAAAATGCATAATCCCTCCTTATGGAGTCACGAAGATAAGGCCTACCCCGGTTTTAATCATAAGGGTGTTTTGCTTTTGCTTCTTCAAGGAGGATACTCCATCGAAGTAGAGTTCCCATCGGGTAACACTCCTTTCTTTCTCCACGTCGATTGCGTCAAACGCATGCTCGTCCGGCAACTCGCAGTTCAAGGGAGAGTCGGCAGGTATCAGATGTTCAGCAAGGAAGTCGGCGATGGCCTGGCCTTTTATTGCCTTGAGGGGTCGATATACTATCGAGAACTCCATCAAGAGGAGGGCCCATTTGGCAAGCCTTCCTGTTAGCATGGCTCTTGACATTAAATACTTGAGAGGATCCACTTTTGATATGAGATGGACCTCATTTTCCAAGGCATAGCCAGGCAATGCTTTTCGATAGGGGAGTAGTTATTTTCTGCCCCCAAGAGAACTCGACTCAAATAATAGAGAGCCATCTCCTTCCCCTGGTCGTTCTCTTGTGCCCATAGTGCGCCTAATGAACCTTCAAGGGCTGTTGTGTACAGGATGAGGGGCCTTCCCTTGACCAGAGTGGTCAGTACCGGCGGGCTCTGCAGATATTGCTTAATTTCGTCCAGTGCACTTTGGCATTTACGATCCCAAACGAACGGGATCCCTTTCTTCATTAAATGACTGTAGGGGCGGCATTTGCCGGAGAGGTTTGCTATGAACCGCCGGATATACACGAGCTTTCCTTGAAAGGACCGCAGTTGTTTGAGAGTTCTTAGCGAAGGCATTTCCATAATCTCCTTGATCTTCGACGGGTCTATTTCAATGCTCCGGTGTCGTATGATGAATCCTAGGAATTTGCCCGAGGAAACTCCAAACGCGCATTTCAGAGGGTTCATCTTCAGATTATATTTCTGAAGACGCTAGAACACTATTTTCAAATGCTCCCAGTGTTCCTCGTATGATTTTCTTTTCACCACGAGGTCGTCGATATAACATTCAACATCTTATGTAAGAGGTCATCGAAGATCTTTGTCATGGCCCTCTGGTAGGTGGCGCCAGCGTTTTTCAGCCCGAATGGCATCACTTTATAGCAGAATATGCCCAGCGGAGTCCGGAAAGCAGTGTGCTTTTGGTCTTCAGGATGCATCTTGATTTGGTTGTACCCTGAGGATCCGTCCATGAAGGAGAAGACTTCATGGGTGGATGTGTTATCGATCATCAGCTCGGTAACAGGCACTGGGAAGTCATCCTTCGGAAAAGCTTTGTTGAGATCTCGAAAATCTATGCAGATGCGTACTGTCCCATTTTTCTTCATTACCGGAACGATATTGGTGATCCAGTCAGGGTATTGAAATTCTTGGATGAAGCCAGAGTCGATTAGCTTCTTGACTTCGGCGTTGATACCCATCTCAAGCTCGAGCCGTATTTTTCTTAGCGCCTGTTTGACTGGCTTGACGCCCGGCGATATCACCAGTTTATGCACAACTATCTCTGGATCTAATCCCGGCATCTCGGAATAGTTCCATACGAAACAGTCTTTATACTGCATAAGCACGTCCTTTAACGTGGCTACCTATTTCTCAGACAGCAGCTTACTGACGAACGTTGGCCTTTGCTCGTTTGCCGTCCTCAAGTCGATTTTTCTCAGGTTATCTGTTGTAGTGTGTATTCCATCTTCCAGCTTTTTTGGCGCTGGTGGAAATTCTGAAATCAGCTCGTTCTCATCTTCATTTGCGAACCATTGGGAGAGGTCGTTCGTATTCTCGTGCTCTCCCTCCTTTGAGAATGTTATCATATGGCAAGTACGAGCTCATTTCCAAGCTCGATGCTGGTCTAGACTTTCCCTCGCAGTGTGGGTTGTTCTCGGCTCATGCTTTCGTGGCGGGGCTACCCTCCACCTGTCGGATAGAGCAAACCTGCCTTGCTGATACTGATCTTCAACCCAGTCTTTGAAGGTAAATCAGTCTTCAAGAGGATGTCCCACTACTCGGAGGTAGGAGCAATAATCCGAGTGATGGAACTCGTTTATCTGTTCGGGGTATCGAGACTCCGGGAGCGTCATCATTTGATGCTTTATGACAAGGTCGAATATTTTCCTTGTCTTGTCTTGAGGGAAAGAGTATTCCCGACCCATCTTCTCCATGAAAGACGGGTTCCAGCTGACTTTTCCTCACTCGTGTGGCTTCTTGGATCCGCTTTGCTGTCTTGGAATGTCGTCCCCGTTCTTGACCTTGCTGTTATTTCTACGTCGGGTTTTCTTTTTGCTACAAGAGCGCACAGCGGGTTGGGGGTGAAAGGGATCGTCATCCTCCGTAGCCTGCTGAATAATACGTTGCATCCTGACTTTTTCATAAATGGCCATTTCACGGCTGTGATCATCCCGAACCCTTTGACCTGCTTCTCTTATTAGCTTGTCAATCTGCTCTTCGATTGACAGACTTGATATTCGTACGGCAGGATCTCGTTCTGTTTCGACATCAACGCTGTCCGGAAATGTATTCACTTCTCCACCGGAGTTATTTATGACATGACAGCTACGGAATCACTCCTGCTTCTTGGACCGAACGTATCCAAGGCCAGTCATCTTCATTCTCCCGTTGGGCATCTTTTGCTGAGTCCTGGGAACGTCCCAAATCTTGTTATAGAACTGGGCTTGTCGAGCAATCTGTTTGAAGGGTACGCATTGGCGTCTCAATAGCCTTTTCAGTCCCTTTGCGTAGTATCTGGGAAGACGGATTGGTTGAATCCTGTCGAGCGCAGGTTCGGTGCCGTGCCATACTTCTTTCTCCACTTTAGTCTCCGTGGATTGGTAGAAAAGGATCGCCTTCTCACCTCTTTGCTTAGGAGGGATGTAGAAGGTCTGCAGCTCTTACACGCTGTACGTATCAAGTGCATCAAGTTCTTTGTAATGCCGCGGCGAAACCAGGGTAATCTGTAAATTCTGGTCAGCTCCAGCAAAGGTCTGTATTGACGGACGGACGGAGAACACTGCGTTGGCCTCGTCTTCAGAGTCACTGCCAAAGACCAGCATATGAGTAGATGGTCCTAGCCTATTGCCTTGGGGTTGTCCCAAGTAGACCATATCTTCATCCTCCTCGGTATCACTCCCAAATATCGGGATAGTAGCGATGGCTTTTTGTTTGTTCTCCGGTTTGCGACATCTTTCCATGTATTCGAAGTCTGGTAAAAAGTATTTGGCGTCTTTGTATTTGCGAACTTCATTTACGGAGAATGGGTTCAGCTCTCCTGTAACTGTGTACTCGAGGTCGTCCTTGAAGTACTTCATACACTGATGTTGTGTAGAAGGGATGATGTTGTACTCATGTAACCAAGGCCTGCCGAGCAAAGCGTTGTATCAACTCTTGGTGTCAATAACATGGAACTTGATATCAGTGATGAGCAGCCCAAAGCGTAATGTCAGTGTTATAGACCCGAGCGTTTGTGATGATTGGGAGTCAAAACCGGAGATAGTAATTTTATCCCGAGCTAGATGCTGCACGTTCATGCAAATATTTTTCAACACCCTTACATTGAGAAGGTCGACGGAGGACCCGTTGTCGACCAGGATCTTTCTTATCTTGATATCGTGACAATACCCAGTTACATACAGTGGACGGTTATGCTCGCACGTTCCGAGAAGGAGGTCTTCATCGCTGAAGGTGATATCAGCCGTGTGGACATCTTCCAGCTCGTCCTTCATCTTTTGTTCTGCCAGGAAAGCTTAAAACTGGTCGGGCTCTTGTAACGCCTTGATCAGGGAATCTCGTGCTTCTTTAGACAGGATAAAGGCATCCAAGATACTCAATTGGGAGGGTATCTTTCTCAGATGTGCCAGGACATTGTAATCCACCTTATTCTTCTTGAGCGGGTCTTTAGCTGTGAGCTCTTCGACAACTCTATCATCGAGAGCAATCTCCTCAGGGACTTTTTCCTTTCCCTTGTCCCTTTTGCCCAAACCTTTGTTTGAAGGTCCGAGATTCTTTTCAAGCAACGTACGGCTACGCGGCTGAATGTTCTCACAGTTCTTCATGTCCTCTTCCTTTTCCGAGGTAGATTCCTTGAAGAGAGGGCCGTAGGCTATTTCTTCGTCAGAATCACTGCCAAAGGTAAGAACTTGAGGTTTTGCTCTTGTCGGGATGGCATCAACCATGTGACAGTTACCGGTTGTTCCTTCACGCTCGTCTGTCATGCTTTTCTGCTCCCGACGGGCTTTGCGCTTTACTCGCTTGAAGTGTTGTCGGTGGGCAACGTATCGCTGCCACCACTTCTTGAAGGCATTGCACTCTTCGGTAAGGTGTGTGACCCTCCGATGATACAAGCAGTATTTTGGATGGACATCGGGTTCGTCGGGGCACATATTCCCGGAAGTATTTTCTTTGGAATGTGGCAGCTTCATTCCCATTGACAGAGCTTTGGAGAACCACTTCCTTATCTTGATTCTGCTCCTGCTGGTGGCAAGGGCACTTTAATCCGGTTGAGGTACTTTATGGCTTCTCATCACCGGAGCTTTTTCGGCCTGACATCGGCGCTTGGCCTTTTCGTAAATGGCTGCTTCACGTTCTCGATCAGCTTTGCTCTTTTGAAGAGCTTCGTTCAACAGCTTATTGATGGGGTCATCTGACGGTTCCATGGGTTTTGGTTTTGGATCTGCCCCCAGTTTCTCTACGTCAGGAGCTTCTTTTTCGTTTATCGACGAGTGAGAGATCATGTGGCAGCTCGCCACATACTCCTCGGGTTCTTCTGACGAGTCGTCTCCTTCATCAATGTCACTGTCTCCGTTTTCAAGAATATGCTTGAGGAATTCTTCCAGTGTGACTGGGGTCCGTGCTTTTTGGTTGTATTCCTCCAGTGCGTCGATGTACTTTTGCAAACCCGTACAATTGCCATCGAGCTGCACAGGCTTCTTGGCCATCTTCTTTTTCTTTAAATATTTCTGAGGCTTGGCTTGGAGGTTTTGCCCATCGTTACCAACTTTCAGCGTTGGGCGTGGCTTCAGCATTCCGTCAATGATCTCAGGCTCCAGCGGGCTCTTCCACCTAATCGCTGGACATGCTTGAAGATCCTTCAGCATTCTTTTAGTTTTAGCTGAAAGGAACACTTCCCACGGAGTTTCTTCTATAAATGAACATGATGCCCCCGTCGTGTCCATCTTCTTAGAAGCGTGCTGCTGCGGCGAGTTCATCTTCCAGTTTTCGGACAGCACGAACTTGCCCTGCTAGTACTGGTCTTCGACCCAGTTTTTAAAGATGTAGCAATCTTCGATTGGGTGGCCCATTAATCGGTGGTAAGGGCAGTAATTGGGATTGTTGACGTCGCCTGATTGCAGTGGGCGTCTCGGATCCGGCAGAGTGATGAGCCTGTTGCGCACCGCTAGTTCGAATAGTCTCCTTGTTTTATCCCGGGGAAACGAGTAAGGACGTCTCAACTTCTCTTCGAGGGCTTGCGGGCTGATGTTTTGGTGAATAACCGGTTTTGGGTCACTTGGTTGTTCTTGAGCGTTGACGACGAAGGTCGCTTTCCCTTTGCCCTTTTCATTCCGAAGATCTGTCTTTGAAGAGGATGGCCTATGGCCCATCTGGTCCATTTGGACCAGTTTGTCAATCAAGGCCTGAAAGGTGGTCGGCTTGAAGAACATCATAAACTGGGATATAGTTGCCTGAGGATCAAGGGTCCCCACGAACATGCCTACAGCAGGAGCTTCTTCTATGTGCTGTTCACATTTTGACCATAGGTTACGTCACCGAATTGCGTATTGAACCCAGGTTTCTCCCGGTTTCACCCTGGCATTGATTAATGCCGTGATCGGGGTGCGTTCGCGAACCTTTGTGTGAACAGTAGCTCCATTTCTGCAAATGTCTTGATGGAATCATTCAGAAGCTCCGAATACCATTCAAATGCTGTCTCCGCCAAGCTGCCAACAAATTGGCGAAGCAATAATTTGTCATCACCCCCAGTGTTACCGCATAAAGCTCTGAATTGAGCAACGTGTTGGTGTGGATTGCATGTCCCCTTATACACATGGAATTTGGGGATCGTATATCCTGGCGGGTACTTAATTTGGTCGTACCAGTCTGGGTAAGGTCGCCCAGTTCTAAAGACCTGTCCTGCCGCTTCGTTCGCTTGATGAGCTCATATTTGTTGAGCTATGTAGTCATTAAGGGTAGCTTTGGAGACCGTCTCCTCCCTGGCTGCTGATAAGGCCGGAGGAGGGTTCGATATCTCTCCTCTGTCGTTTTCAATGATTATTGGAGGGTCTTCAGCTGGAGGATTCGGCTGGAGCATCATCCCAACCATGTCTTAGAACAGAAGCGCCATTTGTTTTATATTAGTCGCTTGTTCCTTGGCCTCTTTATCTTTCTTTTCAAGCACCCTCCGTAGGAATTCGGTGCCGGTCTCCTGCTCTTGGCATTGTTCTGACGATACTTCCGGGCTTTCTTTCTGCCCAGTAAGTGCGGCCATCCTTGTCAAAATCTCCTGGAGCTTTTGTTGTTGCTCCTGAACTTTCATCACAGACCGTGTGAGTGGTCTATGATTCACGGAAGCACGAATATCTTCTTTTCCGGATGCCATGTAGACGGTATGCACAACCATGCCCCTAGACTTGGGGCATTTGGGTCCACTACCTTTGATATTTGCTGCCAGTGGTGGGAGATTCTCAGGCCTTCTCTTTTTGTGGGAGGTCAAGGTTGAGGGGGTCGTTGCGACAGGCACCCATGCAGATGATACCTTTCGTGGTATGGCGGTTAGATGGTCCTCCTCTTGCCGAGCCTTCATCTTCTTCAGCCGGCTAGAGTAATCTTTGTCAATTACAGAGTCTTGGACTTCCTGCCAAACTCTGTGGATCTTGGAGGACAACCACTGAGGAGGTTGTTCTGGCTTCACCTGGATTTTGTGTTTTCGACGGGCGGAGGAGACTTCTTCAAGATGACGGTTAGATAGTTCTTGCGCACCCTCCTGAGCAGCTCGAAGCTATTCCCAGTTGGAACAGCAGCATCAATTTCCACCGTTGGAGCTGGTGGGGTAAGTACAGAAGGAGAGTTGGCCCCAGCCTTCCTCACTCGGCGCCAGTGGAGACGTCGAGCATGTCTTGCAGATGGGATCATCTCAGCTGTAGAAGCGACCTTGTCATGTCCCTTGCTTTGATGAGAGGCGGCTTTTGGTTCCAACCTGTCGAAGACTGACGTCCATTGAGAGGGAACGTCTAACCTGTCAAAGACTGACTTTCGAATAGGAGAAGAACTTGTAACGAACTCACCCGTAGCAGGAGTTGGAACGGCCAGTCTTGCGAAGACCGATCCCTTAGCAGGAGAAGCCCCTTTGACGACTTCTTCTACCGGAGCTGGAATGGCTATCCACTTTTGGATTACCCCTTCAGGTATCGCGAGCCTCTTTGCGGCCCACTTGAGCTTAGGCTCAACCTGTCGAAGATTGAGACACTGGAATTGGACGACCCGTTGAGAGGGGCCGTGGTAGTTGCAAGCCGATCGAAGACCGACTTCTTTGGAGCCTCCTGTGATGGCATTGAAGTATTGAAGCTCATTGGAGGGAGCATGGTCCCGAAGAACAGTCCAGTGGTGGCCTGAGTCACCTGATCCACTGACATTGCGAAGATGGAGGCCACTTGGGGCCCATAAGTTACTCCTCCAGCAGGGATAGAGTGGGAGTTATTGTTGCAATTGGTGCAGTTAGAAGCCATCGACGTCATCTTCTCCTCTGCATGGAGCAAGATACCAAATCTTAGTACCTCAAACCCAGGGGCAACCATATTAAACCACGATCCGTTCATGAACACGACACACGAAGTGTGGAGTGGAAAGAGAAAAAGGTCCCACCGGGCGTGCTAGAATCTGTTTACCGCCGAAAGACACGACCAGGACGTTAGGACTTCTAGCCTGAATTTTGGGGGCAGATGCTAAGATTCCAAGTTGATTTATAGCACCGCATATCGGAGGTTTGGACAGATGCGGCCGTTGTAGCAGACTTCGTCAGATTCCCCCTCATTGTGAGGGGGTTTTTGATTGTGGGGACGCTTTCCCTGCAGGCGCAAGCCCCTGCAGTTAATTACGTTATTGCATTGCGGTAACCACTTTCTCCTGTTCCAGAAGGTCACTTCGTGTCGTGTGTGTTTGTTTTATTTTTTGGTTGCCCGTAGATTGTATACGGAGACTAATTTGTGTTGTCTCCCATAGGGCGTGGATTAGTCCAAATCCGTATTTTCTTAGATTTAGGTTTGGTTTGATTTAAGTATCGTTAATCTCATTTGGGATTAAGATCGACTTAAATATTTGTTAAGGATACGTTAATCCAATGTTGGACTAAGATCTACTTAACGGGGGTTCAGGATCATTTTTGATCCAACGAAAGAGTATTTGGGCTCTATCATTTTAGTTTAAGGACGTTACGGTCTATAGCTAGTTTAAGGACGTTACGGTCTATAGCTAATTTAAGGACGTTACGGTCCATGGGCTAGTTTAAAGACATTACGGTCCATAGGGATATGCTCATGAGTTTGAGAATGCATCCAAGAGCTGTTGGTTGTCGGGACCCTCTACCTCTATGATATCGTTAAAGAATTACAACGACATATATCAGAGGTGTAGAGAGATGTACCCTTGAACCGAACTCCAGATTGAAGGGAGAGATCATAGTGGAACGAACATTATTTTATATGCCACGTGTCAGGAGATCATTGGCCATCTCTGGAACTAAGATCTTTTGGAGGGACCTGAGTATAGGAAGGTTCGGTTGATTGATGGTCAAAAGGCTTTTGGCCTCGGGAGACTTGGCTAATTTGGGCTAAGGTTGGCCTCTCACGGTGTTAAACACTGATAAATGTTTGGCGCTCACGTTTTCCCACGTGAGGGTCCTAAGCAGTGTTGAACACTTAAATTTGGAGCACTCACGTGTGGCACGCGAGGCACCTGAATATTGAGCACTATTTCTTTTGGATTTATTCCCTCGTTCTATACATATAAGTGTTAAACACTTAAATCTTGCAACCATCACGTGTAGACACGTGAGGCGCCACCAAGTTGGGCACTGCCTCCTTTGAATTTATCTTCCTATTCTTTTCTAAGTGCTAAGCACTATTAAAGGTCACGTGGGATCACTTGACTCGATCTCAGTTGTTCCTTTTTGTTCCTCAAAGGTGCTCACGTGGGAACACATGATTTGTCATTATAGCGTTAAACGCTAATATGCATAGAGCTCTTGATCCGAGTCTTGAGAATTTCAAGTCCTTTGTTTTATAAGAATTAAATTCTTATGCAGGGTTAAAACCTAGTTTTATCAGAGGAATTAAATTCTATATCTTTGGAAGAATTAAATTCTTCAAACCTAGTTATTTCCTCTAAGTTTTGGGACTGCATAACAGAATCTCTCCGATGATAATTAAATTCTCAACTTGTGGGGAGATCTGCTTCTGCAGATCTCAACCAGAGGAAGAACTAAGTTCTTTTTTAGAAGAGTTAAACTCTTGTAAAAGGAGATAAAATGATCTCTGAGTCTTTTTCCTCACCTAGGATTTCTTTTTCTTTAAAGAGAACTTCTCTTCTTTTTGTTTTCTCAAACCTTATGGGGGGTCTCCTCACTTTCTCTCTTCAGTCTCGAGTCCTTTATATAGTCGAGGCAAGTTTGTTGATTTTTGTTAAGGAAATCTCTCATTAAGAGATTTTTGATTAATTCGGGGATTTTATCCACCGTTGGATCTTTGATCCAGGGACTTCTGTTTTACAGAAGACACTTTTCTTGTTTTTAACAAGATTGGGAAAATATTTTCCCATACAGAGCTTATTCTGTATCTTGGTGATTTTTAATCACCATTGGATCTTAATCCAACGGTGTTCTGATTTACATAGCACAATTTTTCTTGTTTAGAAAGATTGGGAATATATTTTCCCATACAGAGCTTATTCTGTAGCTTGGTGATTTTTAATCACAATTGGATCTTTAATCCAACGGTACTCTAATTTACAGAGCATACTTTTTCTTGTTTAGAAAGATTGGGAAAATATTTTCCCAAATAGGGTTCTGACCCCTCTTATTTAGAATCTAAATCTATCGGCTCAGAAGATATTAGGAACCCTCACGTGTAACACGTGACCCATAGCACTAGGCCGGTTTGCTTATATATAGCTGTCACGACCCGAAATAGCACATGATTGGCACTTGAATCATGTGAAGTCTATAGGACCCCATCTAATTCAAGTAAGCCAAAAGCCCAGAAATCTAAACCATTTTAAATAAGAAGTGATGGAAAACTTGTTTAAAGCAAGTGGTTTAAACAAAATAAATGGCATTAAACATTTAAAAGCAACATCATATTTTCCCGAAAATTTCAGTAGAGTCTCCTTTGTAAATTCTGGCCCCAAACGGGTACAAACTTGAATATTATACATAATGAATAAACCAATCCCCAAGCGGGAGCTAGCTCTTCGCCGATTGGGGGACACAACCACGCAAGCAATATAATATACAATGCCGAAAGGCGAGGATCAAAACTCAGAAGAAAACCAATATCCACCAGAAAACCATAATAATACAAGCGCGACTCTAAGGTTGAAAGAATATACACTGGTCTTCTAAGTCTAATAAATATATAAGTCTGGTTGATAGAGTTACTAGATACAACTGAAATAAATACTAATACTACGGTGGTCACGATGCGAGTGAACCCACCTACCAAAGCAATCACCCGGAAGGAAGTAGTGTGCCAACAAGCCGCAACAAAACCTATACGGCAAAACCTGCAAGAAACTGTGGCACAACGGAGGTGAGTTGCTAACTCATGAGTAGAAAATATCACCGAGCAAAAATCGCATGTATGACTGTATCCTAAGTCATACAATAATATCCTGATAATATATATAATCTGAAGCATCTAATAATGACAAGGTAATCATCTAACATCAGTATAATACCAAGTGCTCGTTTCAGTGCCTCAGGTAATAACATGCCACATATATGATGTACAAATGTATTAAGAATGAACGTAAAATACATCTTGTACGAGAAACCGTTTTCTTATCTCAATGAGATTTTTGTATAAAACCGAAGTATCATCAATTAAATCAACAGAGAAATCCGTGTCAAGCATCGACACAAAATATATATCTCAATATCTCAATATCTCGGGCTCCGGCAATCCGGACTGGCCCATATAATCAAATCTCAATGTCTCGAGCTCCGGCAATCTGGACTGGCCCAAATCATAAATATCTCATGACTACGTCGGTATCCTCCGGATATCCGCCGCATCACAAATAACCGGTCGGTAGTGCTCCCCAGCCGGGCTCAACGCCATCATCTGCGACCATCTTGCCCCGGGTACCGCACCGGGTCTACCATGCACCCGCAGACGGTTCATCCTCCTCTTCGAAACGGGTGTATGATACTGCTCAAGGGCCGAGAAAACTCATGGTGGACATATCTCACATCATATCACGAGAAAACCGCAATTTCTATCTTTTGAAAATGATAACGAGTTTATAAAATCCTTGCGGTTTCTCCAAATCCATAAATCTCATGGAAAATCCGAATCCCATAATCAAAAGTCAATAAACAATGAATACCGGCATAAATCCCCATAATATTGCATGACAAATGAAAATACACATGCATGAGATATTACAGTAATAAATGAAATGTCTAAGCTATCATATAAAAGCAAGCGCACTAGTACTATGTCGAAACTATCTGCTAACAATTTATACTAGTGAAGTAGTGTTTCTAATGTGTACATGACATGAAAATTACCGATGATGATGTGTGTGAGCCGGCAAGCAGGTGTACGTAGAGCATACGCATCATCGGTAATGGTGCTGGTGTCCTGACAGCATGGGTTCATAATAACCTGTCACGCCCCGCTTCCCAGTATACGGCAGAGGACGCGACGAGGCCGCTATGTATTTACTGTGAAGTAAAAACGCTATGCGTATCTAAGCAATATAAAAGTAAAGCACAAGAGACATGATATAATAAACAGCAACTTTATTTATTCACATTCTTTCTGTACAATGCATGGAAAGCAAATACAACTGAAATAAAAAGCGATGCCTAAACAATGGCATAACAGAAAAGATGAGTACTGAAATGGAAAATGTATAATGAACTAGAGATCGGGGTCTTCACTGAACTGGTCCAAGTCTTCAGTGCTGGGCTCGATCTCTGATGTGTCCAGATCACCTGACGACATTCAAAGAAGAAAGAAAGAGAATGTCGTCAGCGAACAGATCGCTCGATAAGTCTCAAAGAGAAGGGAGAAATAAAATAGACAGAATAAGAAAATAGCTTTTGAAGTTGTATTATATTGTTATGATGTTGTGTTAACGCTGTTGTTTGTAGCTTGGTACAGAAGAATGCCAGTGTATATGAGAGGAGTCTCTATATGCCAGAGACTAGAGGTAAATGTAAGTACAAGGCTCCGTTATACAACCCGGAATAACAGCAATTGGATTCATGTTAGGTGTCTTAATCTTGCAGTCTCGTGCCACTTTTAACACCTTCCGTACCAATCTACCCCTTAAACCCCGTGTTATCTTGATTGTATTGTTGTATTGTAAATTGTATACTGTATAAATTGTATGTTTGGATGACTGACCGAAACCATGATATCAGTAAACAGATGTAACTGGAGAATCATGTATGTAACTATAGAATCATGGATGTAACTGTATAATCATGTAAATAGAATGTATATCCATGGTTCGGTTCAGTCAAGTTGATAGATTGAATAATGGATTCATGGATTCATGTTGAATTGTAATATTCTAAATTATAGATTTTAGATTGTAGATTGTACTTGAATCTTATTCAAGTCAGATTATAATGAGACTCAAACTGAGTCAGATAATTAGAAAAGTAAATTGAAGTCCTGATTGTTTTGATGTTATCGGTAACCGCTGCACATGGATGGCAAGATTTGTGTCTTTTTCAAAGACGATTACCGTAATGATAACACCGTTATTAAGTTGTCTACCTTAGATAGGCAAGCACTTACTTCTCTGGCTCCCTAAGGCTCAAGAGATTGGTCCCGCTTAAACCTATATTTACTAGGGTCCTTAGGGTAAATTATAGAACTTGAGGGGGTTTTATCTAAAAATACTCTTGTATAGTTTTCAAAATACATTCCAAGTATTTATTATTCGTCTTTATATTTGTAATGAATGTAGATTTTATATTGTGATATTTCTAGTGAAAATATCCTAATTTCATAAATAAAGGTATTTATTTGTAATATTGATTTGTATGGAATTCATAGTATTTTAGTGTAAAATGATTCTTGTGACATTTTTAGAAAAAGTGGAATATTTATAATAATTCAAAATAAATATTTTAATGTTATATATACATATATTTATATGAAAATAATTTTAGTATATATATAATATTCTAGAAATCTCGTTTTCTTAAGATGTCGTATTTTAAATCTTTCGAGACCGAATGCTCCTTGCGGAGGTCTACATCTCATACTACTAAACCCGAGGATGTGCGATAATCTGCACCATCCCGAACGGATTCCCCCAATGGGTTGTAGCGGCGCTTTGCAAAGATTTGTATAAATACTAATTATTAAAGAAAAACGGTTTTATTAAGTAAATGGTATTTATATGAAACGGTGTCATTTTCTCGTATTCTATGTTCTCAAAGGTATCGTGTTATGTTGCATATGAGTGTGTGAGGAGATAGGTCGTTACCTCGTGATCTACTTAAAGGTATAGCAAGTATTGTGATGTTAAAGGTGGAATTGAAACTATGTGGTATTTACATGAAAAATGCGGTAAAATGAAATAGTAATTGTTTTTTTATATGAAACTTGATCAATTTGGTTGATTAGTGTTTAATAGTCAACATGAAGGATTTAAACATAATTGTATTAACGAGAAGTGAAGTTTTAAGAAGAAACCGAATCGGAAATCGGATTTGTTCCGATTCCGTCGGGTTTTGTAAATCCGTATTTTAGAATAGAATAGAGAAGTTAAAAATGGGACTTACGGGTTTCGGACAACTAGAAAAGGGAGATGGAATGGGAGGAGTCGCCGGTGCATCGCTTCGTCGTCGGGAGCTCCTAGAATGATCGCTGGAAGTTCGCCGGAAATTTCGCCGTAGCTTCGCTTCGTTCTCGTTTTCAAAGTACACAAGGTTTCTTGGAAATTTTAAAGAGTTGGCTCAGAGTTTGGGGGTGAGAGAGTAGTGTGTAGGGTTGGTATTTATAGGGTTAGACTAGGGTTAGGGTAGATGAAAAGTTTAAAATAAAAAATATGATAAAATGTAATAAAAATATATTAAAAGTGGAGTAATTAGGGTATTAAAAGAGTTCAGGAAATGGTATGAGGATAAAATTTTGCAGGTGTATAGGGGAGACCAAAAGAAACATTTTTTGTGTTGGGGTCTTCGCCGGAATCGGTCGACTCGGCCGTGACTCGGTCGGAGGACCGAGTCGGCCGAGTCGATGCCGATTTGGCCGATTCCCGGCCGAGTCAGGCGGCCGGGATCCCACCCGACGGTTCATCTAACCTCTGGCAATGTTACATTTTTAGGTATAGTGGGGTTTTTGTGAGATATGCACGTGTAAACCCTTGGTATTCTATAGGTTTTAAAAAAATCAATATTAAAAATAATGTGGGGTATGAGATTTGAACTCTGATGGCTTGGTTCAGTAGTGCAAGGTATTACCAATGAGCTACAAGCTCCTTCTTGTAATTATAGAGATAATTAATTACTTAAAGTAATAACAGTAAATGTAAATACCCCAACTTTACATTAATTTTTAAGCAAATTTTGTACACTAAAAATGGAGTTGTTACATTATTTTAATTTGTAATTAAAAAGCAAATTAATTACTTACATCTTGTACTCAGGCTAAAATACCCCTTTCTGAATTTTTGAAAAAATTGTATAGAAATTTGTACAGGAAATTTGGGGTTGTTACATTCTACCCTCTTTATAAAAATTTCGTCATCGAAATTTGTAAAAGAAAAGTGTAACAGATTTTAGGAAATTTGGTGACTGGAGTACTAACAGTGTGTTAAGAATAACAAAGTGGTGCAATGGTTTGAGAATGTGAAAGTGAATTACTAGTGTTATCTTGGTCAACTGTCTTGGTTTCTATGGCTGCTAAGGTGTTACAAGGTGTTAGAAGTACTTGATAGTGTATGAAAAATGTGTGAAGGAATGAAAGGATGCGAAGATTTTGGTAAGATTGTAAAAGAGGGAGGGGATTTTGGGTTAGGACAGATTCAAAATTTATGAAATGATAAGATTCAAGAGGTATGAATTGTAAAGAATGTTTTAGTTGCTGGTTCTTGTGTTTTATATTGCTTAGGGTTCCATACAGCTCTGACCTGCATGGGCCACCAACAAAACCTGTCACGCCCCGCTTCCCAGTATATGGCAGAGGACGCGACGAGGCCGCTATGTATTTACTGTGAAGTAAAAACTCTATGCGTATCTAAGCAATATAAAAGTAAAGCACAAGAGAAAGGATATAATAAACAGCAACTTTATTTATTCACATTTTTTCTGTACAATGCATGGAAAGCAAATACAACTGAAATAAAAAGCGATGCCTAAACAATGGCATAACAGAAAAGATGAGTACTGAAATGGAAAATATACAATGAACTAGAGCTCGGGGTCTTCACTGAACCGGTCCAAGTCTTCAGTGTTGGGCTCGATCTCTGATGTGTCCAGATCACCTGACGACATTCAAAGAAGAAAGAAAGAGAATGTCGTCTGCGAACAGATCGCTCGGTAAGTCCCAAAGAGAAGGGAGAAATAGAATAGAAAGAATAAGAAAATAGCTTTTAAAGTTGTATTATATTGTTATGATATTGTGTTAACGCTGTTGTTTGTAGTTTGGTACAGAAGAATGCCAGTGTATACGAGAGGAGTCTCTATATGCCAGAGACTAGAGGCAAATGTAAGTACAAGGCTTCGTTATACAACCCGGAACAACAGCAATTGGATTCATTTTAGGTGTCTTAATCTTGCAGTCTCGTGCCACTTTTAACACCTTCCATACCAATCTACCCCTTAAACCCCGTGTTATCTTGATTGTATTGTTGTATTGTAAATTGTATACTGTATAAATTGTATGTTTGGATGACTGACCGAAACCATGATATCAGTAAACGGATTTAACTGGAGAATCATGTATGTAACTATAGAATCATGGATGTAACTATATAATCATGTAAATAGAATGTATATCCATGATTCTGTTCGGTCAAGTTGATAGATTGAATAATGGATTCATGGATTCATGTTGAATTGTAATATTGTAAATTGTAGATTTTAGATTGTAAATTGTAGATTGTAGATTGTAGATTGTACTTGAATCATATTCAAGTCAGATTATAACGAGACTTAAACTGAGTCAGACAATTAGAAAAGTAAATTGAAGTCCTGATTATTTTGATGTTATCGGTAACCGCTGCACATGGGCGGCAGGATTTGTGTCTTTTTCAAAGACGATTACCGTATTGATAACACCGTTATTAAGTTGTCTACCTTAGATAGGCAAGCACCCATTTCTCCGGCTCCCTGAGGCTCAAGAGATTGGTCCCGCTTAAACCTATATTTATTAGGGTCCTTAGGGTAAATAATAGAACTTGAGGGGGTTTTATGTAAAAATACTCTTGTATAGTTTTCAAAATACACTCCAAGTATTTATTATTCGTCTTTAGATTTGTAATGAATGTATATTTTATATTGTGATATTTCTAGTGAAAATATCCTAATTTCATAAATAAAGGTATTTATTTGTAATATTGATTTGTATGGAATTCATGGTATTTTAATGTAAAATGATTCTTGTGACATTTTTAGAAAACGTGGAATATTTATAATAATTCAAAATAAATATTTTAATGTTACATATACATATATTTATATGAAAATAATTTTAGTATATATATAATATTCTAGAAATCTCGTTTTCTTAAGATGTCGTATTTTAAATCTTTCGAGACCGAATGCTCCTTGCGGAGGTCTGCATCTTGCACTAATAAGCCCAAGGATGTGCGATAATCCGCACCATCCCGAACGGGTTCCCCAAATGGGTTGTAGCGGCGCTTTGCGAAGATTTGTATAAATACTAATCATTAAGGAAAAACGGTTTTATTAAGTAAATGGTTTTTATATGAAACAGTGTTGTCTTCTCGTATTCTATGTTCTCGAGGGTATCGTGTTATGTTACATATGAGTGTGTGAGGAAGTAGGTCGTTACCTCATGATCTACTTAAAGATATAGCAAGTATTGTGATGTTAAAGGTGGAATTGAAACTATGTGGTATTTACATGAAAAATGCGGTAAAATGAAATAACAATTGTTTTGTGATATGAAACTTGATCAATTTGGTTGATTAGTGTTTAATAGTCAACATGAAGAATTTAAACATTATTGTATTAACGAGAAGTGAAGTTTTAAGAAGAAACTGAATCGGAAATCGGATTTGTTCCGATTCCGTCGGGTTTTGTAAATCCGTATTTTAGAATAGAATAGAGAAGTTGGAAATGGGACTTACGGGTTTTGGATAACTAGAAGAGGGAGATGGAACGGGAGGAGTCGCCGGTGCGTCGCTTCATCACCGGGAGCTCCTAGAATGATCGTCGGAAGTTCGCCGGAAATTTCGTCGTAGCTTCGCTTCGTGCTTGTTTTCAAAGTACACAAGGTTTCTTGGAAATTTTAGAGATTTGGCTCAGAGTTTGAGGCTGAGAGGATAGTATGTAGGGTTGGTATTTATAGGGTTAGGATAGATGAAAAGTTTAAATAAAAATTTGATAAAATGTATTAAAAGTGGAGTAATTGGGGTTTTAAAAGAGTTCTGGAAATGGTATGAGGATAAAATTTTGCAGGTGTACAGAGGAGACCAAAAGACACATTTTTTGTGTTGGGGTCTTCGCCGGAATCAGCCGACTCGGCCGTGACTCGGTCGGAGGACTGAGTCGGCCGAGTCGAGGCCAATTTAGCCGATTCCCGGCCGAGTCAGGCGGCCGGGATCCCCCCCGACGGTTCATCTAATCTCTGGCAATGTTACATTTTTGGGTGTAGTGGGGTTTTTGTGAGATATGCACGTGTAAACCCTTGGTATTCTAAAGGTTTTTTAAAAAATCAATATTAAAAATAATGTGGGTATGGGATTTGAACTCTGGTGGCTTGGTTCAGCAGTGCAAGGTATTACCAATGATCTACAAGCTCTTTCTAGTAATTATGGAGCTAATTAATTACTTAAAGTAATGACAGTAAATGTAAATACCCAAAATATACATTAATTTTTAAGCAAATTTTGTACACTAAAAATGGAGTTGTTATATTATTTTAATTTGTAATTAAAAAGCAAATTAATTACTTATATCTTGTGCTCAGGCTAAAATACCCCTTTCTAGATTTTTGAAAAAATTGTACACAAATTTGTACAGGAAATTTGTGGTTGTTACATAACTAATGAAAACACAATTAAGCATGCAATGCGATGCGAACAGCAAAAATATACGGAAAATGGATAGTAACGCAACATATTAGAATAAACTTTTATAAGTACGAGTCATACAATTTTGGCATTTGCAATAGCACGAATCGTGGTTTTTAGAAAATAGGGCATGTCTTTAAAATACTCACAATTCGTTAGTTTTGAAATGTAGTATGACTCGAGCCTAGTCTAACATCTACCTGATAAACTACATGACTAAACTAAGAGACTAATCGAAAGGGTAAGGAAATCCACCTAAGTCTGAGTCGATATATATATCTAGTAGTCGGTGATCCCGCCTCAATAGCGTCACGTACGATGAAACATATAATACGACATCATCAAATCAAGAGTGCGGATCAATCATCGCATTTATACCTCGTACGGTAAAATCCATCGTACGGCATTCCAAATCGGGGTACGGGTCAAATATCACATATAACACACTATTCATCTGGTATCCTTATCATCATATCCTGAATTAGGGGTACTGATCTAAAGTCTAGTACATTCCGATACCATCAACAACATATATATATATATATATATATATATTCGTGTGTATGAAAACACATCGCCCGTCTATCCACTATAATATCATGTCGTATACCATATCATATGCCACATCATGGCTCAATCACTTATCAACCTCTCACGGCATCATGCCCGATTTTATCGACTCCTCACCTCATATCACATACTATCCTCATCATCCGTGTATATGTATACAGACACACACACACACACACACACACACACACACACACACATACTTACATACATATATGTATATATATACATATATCCCTATATACGCACAAGAAAATCAAATGTGTGTGTGTGTGCGCGTGTGTGCCAATCTTTACTCTAGGGTTTCACGACTAAGAAACTAAACCATGTTACTTTCTCTCTAAGCATTCACGTCTCACATTAACACATATAAATAAATATATAAATTGCATTATCATTCTATCCTACAAAAGTGTGGGGGTGCTATACGTCATCCACCCGACTTCCCCCGTAGATATATATCTACCCACCTTGATCCTTGCTTGCCGAAGTCGATGTCGCCATGCTCGTCCTTATCGTACGAAGTCCACGTGAGGGTGCCTACATATATAAACACATAGTTGTTGGGTTGTATAGCATGGCAGCAAGGTTTCGGGTGGCGCCATCTATGCCAAATTCAAATTTTTGTCGTTCTAGATAACCCTAACCATGAATCTTTAACTAGAGATTTAAACATAACTATATGTTGACAACTTAACAACTACGTGATAGGGATTACAATCTTTGTAGCCCGTTCCTTCGCTTCATAAGCTCCGAGTTAAGGTCCCTTCACTGCGATCATCAAGCTCCTAGACTCTTGAGAGGCTCCATGAAGTGAATGATGCGTCCTTGCTTGAAGTCTTCACTATCCAAGATGATCTAACTTAAGGAGTCACAAAACCAAGCTATCTCTTCACTAATTAGGGATTAGTGAAGCTAACACACTAATCTATATGGCTAGTATAGAAGAGGACGATGAAGTAGGAATTTTGCTATCTTTTGTTTTCTTTTTCTCACAATCTTTCATCACCAAGGAAAAATCTAGCAAGCTTTTTGAGAGCAAGAAGAAGATGAAGAAGTGATGAATGAATAATTGATAAGGTTAGAAATGCAACTATGGATTAAGAATGTGTCATGGCTAACTCATGTAGAGAATAAACCATTGGCTAGGGTTAAAGGTTAGGTTATTAAATATCCTAGTAAATATCTAAAGAATGGACTAAGTTAAGACAAAGAAATATCTCAACTTTAATCCATAATTTAGAATTAACTAAAATAATTAAATCTAACCCTAATCCTAGCTATGGTGATAATCTCATTAACCCTAGTTGCATGTATAACCTAGAATGTTACAATTATACATATCACATATATATAATATAGTAACAAAAGAAAAGAATACAATAAACATATATCACATATATGTAAAATGTATCCAAATGTGAGAAAATGAAATACTTAAGTGAGCTAATATTAGTTAATGTAATTTAATATATCAAATATATAATTTTACATTAAATTGTTAAAACAATACTTGATTTAATAATCCGGCTATATCACATATAACCGACTAATAATATGTATCATTTTATCGAATCAACACTTGATCCGATAGCTCGGCTATATCACATATAACCGGCCGATATCATATATCGCGAGAATAGAATATGGTATCACATACACGTATTATTCTCAGCCCCGCACATATCACATATGTGCTCCTACTCCGTTTCGCCTGAGCCAGGAAACCACTGTGTAGGACTCTAAGGACTCGTCAATACGCCGGCAGTAGGTGATAATCATATCAAACACCCACAAGCTGTAAACGGTCAGCTAAACGTAACAGCTACCGGGTATTGAGCAATCAGAAGATCAACAAGCAAGCCAACACACACTCCTGTGAATCCAATCAGTAACACTACCGTACAGTCCGGTCTCTTCGTCTAATATGTCGCATATCCAGTCTATGGGTGGTAAACGTCAGACCCCAGTAACCGATAAGTCGTGTCGATGTGAGGCTCATAACAGGTCGAGAAAATACTGATATCACTTACCAGTAGATCTCCATATCATCCCTGGCCAGGGACTTCCAGTTATAGCCAATCGAACACAGCACAACATCAACCCCCAATACCGGGAGAGACGAAACCCCTCCTATCGCTCATTGCCTCCATGTGATTCGGGACTGTACCCAAAAGCCACCGTTTTGCACGTTCTCATGAACGTGGTAAGGTGGAAATCAAAGCACAGTGGGAATCACACAAGACTCTATGACGATCTCGGGTCTACAGACTAACATGTACCGGTATCACCAGAGAACTGCTATCTGGCGATAGGTATAATACCATCTAGGAGTTCTCAGCGAGTCCGTTCAGTATACCCAGTCTCCAATGAGCACCCATACACCATCTTTGATGTCAAACACCAATGGATATGGGATCATCCATCGCCCATCATATGGGTCTAGATGCGTATACGCTAGTCTACTCTAGAGTATCGATGCCCTGTCTCGATACACCCTCGACTAGGAACAATTATAAGATGTACTCGTGGACCACCCTGGCCCCACTAGTATGATCTGCATCATAGTCCTAGTAGTCAAGTACATATCCTAAGGGCTTTATCAACATGTGAGAGTAAGACAATAACACAATACAAGTCAACATATTTAGACAAAGAGCAACCAGATAGTATACTATCATATCGAGCAAGAAAGTCCTCTCTATATATATCCAAGCATCCACTATAATATACATCATATGTACAACAATGGTCTCTAGTGAACATACATAACTAACAATAGTATCGTAAACCGAAATCGCGCACGAAAACCAAAACGGCACACGTATCACACATAGGTTAAAACCTATGGTCTACTCATGCAAAAGAACCAAACAACACCCGATATCGACGTACAAACGTCAAGTGACCGACACAAAACACAAATACCAAAACTTCATGTCATGAAAAGTCACAAAACAAAACAACAACCCTAGAAAAATGGTTCCTGATTTGGTTTCAAGTGAAATGAGGATAAACAAACAATGCAGTGGGGTTGTATACATGGTATATGAGCTACAAAACCAATTCCAACACCAATACCCAAAATTCACCCGATGACATTACCCTAAAAACCGGTGAGCTCGGCCAAAGTAGGGAGTTGTGGTCTCGTCTTCTCAAGGTGGTCTCCTAGTGGTCCATCTAGGTCTTTGGGGTTGCTAGTTTTTCTTGTTAAGGTCTCGGTTCATTCCATATTCCCTATAAGCCACCAATTAAACACAAAACCGACATTTGGATATCTAAAGTTTCAAGTTTGTGGTTCTAGTTCTGGTTTGGGCTAATTTTTAACACTAAAGGGGGTTTGTAGTCACTAATATATCTCAATTACACCATCCCAACTCAAGGAAGACCCTAACCGTCATCTTGGAATTTTCAATACCACTAAACCCTTAACTAAACACTTCTAAACTAATACGGATGCTAAAGTAAATCAATATTACACTAATGGTAAAAGAATTACCTCAATTAGGACTCAAGAATCCCCTAGAGTATCAAAATCCTATTTTTCTTGGTTCCCCATGCTTGTAGTGAGCTTGCGCACATTTTTTGTGAAGAGAGTGCATGGTTTTGATGTGTTTTTGGGGGTGAAGTGAGGTGGTGTAAGTGGTGGAGGGAGGAGGGCAGCCATGAAGGTGAAGGAAATGATGAAGATGATGAAGGCCATCACAATGAGACAAGGTCAAATGACCCCTCACCTCTCTCTCTTTTCTCTCATGCCCATACTTCATTATTTTATCTAATTCCTTTTTCTTTTCTTTTTAACTCCAACAAAACAAATAAAGAACCAAGTAACAATGAAATGATGCATGGTTTTCAAACAAGAAAAAGAAATGTAACAAGTGTTAGCAATATAACATGGTGCATGTCACATGCAAAAATCAAGCTTAATGCACGATTAGTGATAATTTAGCGAGTTTTAGTGATAATTTAACATAGAATATAATTAATTATAAGAAAATCTATGAATGCTCCATTTTTATAATCCCTTTCAAAATAAATATTTCTTATAATTTTCCGAATATTTTCCAATTTATCGGTATATAATTATACCATATCATAAAACTAATCTCCACACATTAAAATATTCATAATATTTATTATTTTAATTATTTAACTTCCCAAAAATAATATTTTATTTTTCTGAAATGTTACAGTCTTCCCCCCTTAATAAATTCGGTCCCCGAATTTAAATTTAAACCCCTCAAATACTAAAACATTTCTGTAAAATGATCAAGTCGTCGCGGCTCCGAAATCATACATACATAAAACATATCGTAGCGCAATGCATGCGCATGAAAAACGAGTATATAACTCAAATCAAAACTCCGTCAAGCATCACGCAATTATCGGAGTTAAGGCGAAGATACCAATGTAAAAGTCCAATACGAAAACCAATATGATATGCACCAAAACTATAACATGCATATAGTACGCATCGTTGTAAACTCGTAAAACATCTGAACAGAAATACATGCCAAACCCTCCTTCTTCTTTTTTTTTTTTCAAGTTGTTGTGTGATGCGCGTATCACGGCATAAGTAGCGGACGTTTAGTGTAAGAAAATAACTCTATATACATATATATACTTTGTTTAACATACACGTCCCGCCGTTTTTGAAAACAATTTAGAAGGGTTTCCTTTGTAATGTGTTTCGTGTCATCTCGGACACATAGGAAAAATATTGAGACTATAGCTCCTTTTTGGAAATCCCTTCGGTAACTATCGATGCATGCAAAAATATGTTCAGATACTGTCCTCTGACTAGTCCTGTTCAGTTACTATACCAAATAGTAAATATCATAAAACATATTGCTCCAAAAGAAACCAATCCCAAAATGCGTATAAGAATGCCACGTGCGTCTGGTGCGCACAAAAATCGAAATCAATGAATGTGCCATACCTATGCACAAAAACAAAATCTAAGTGCAACGGGTGTGCACGAAAACACCTGTCAAGGGCAACGAGTGTGCCTGACAACAATATCAGGTGCATCTGATATGCACGAAGAATCCCGATTTAGTGCATCTGGTGTGCACCAAAATCGCATCAAGCGCGTCAAGTATGAGCAAGAATCCAAATCAAGTGCACAAGGTGCATGAAAATAAATATCGAGTATCACAATCGAAATCGACGGTATACAACATACCTCAATCCAAATCATGTATACCATGGTATATAAAAATCTCACAACTACGGGCATCAGCGTGCACAAAATAGAATCAAAGTATTAAAAGTGCGTGAAAACTACACCGAAAACACAAGTCAAATCACATGCACACCATAGGCATGAAATCAAAATCAACCATCTCGAATGACACCAAATCGAAGTCGAGTGCAACTGTGGTGCACAAAATCTCAATCATGCAAATAAATCACCCAAAATACCGAAATCCAAAATAACAGACATGTGATATTCGAATAATCGCAATTCGTAAACACTGTCGTCGATATGTCCTTCCTTCAAATTCGAGAAGGTGTCGGTGCATCCAAAGCTAGCAGAGCAAGGTATCTTCTTGCCTCCTGTTCATGGCCTTGCGCCTGGTGCCCTTAGGCTCTCGTCTCTCACTGCGAATTGCTAGTTACATAGCTCCTTGGCTCAACGGCCCAATATGGAACGATGACGGTAACAGTTCCGCTCTGGCACATCCTTTAAAGATCTCTGGCCAACTATCATGGTCATTCATAACATGTCTCGTCGATGCTGCCGAACTCTGGCCTACTGGGTGTGCGTAATACGACCGATCCTGGGTCCAAGTCTCCTCGTATAGTATTCCAGAAAGATTCTATTGGGGTCTCTCCCAAATCTCGTTCCTGCTGAACTGCCCGGAGTTATCACCCTTTACTAAATCTATTTCTTGTTTCAGAACGGCTGCATACTCATCACGACTTCTTCTGGAAGATATATCCACATTTAACGCCTCTGCATGCGTATCACATCTCTGATGTCAACGGAGTGGAACGCCATCTCGTCAAAATCTCGTACGAAACTCTTAGTCCACTTTTCTCTAATGTCGACTGATTCAGACTCGTCTCTTCGTAGCTGTATAGACTGCGCTACAACGGCTATACTCATCCCTAGAGTCTTCCAAGTAATATATCCCATCACATGATGTCCGGACGACGTCGAACTTTTCGATCGATTCGTCAAGTCCCATAATTCCCCGAGAGCTCAATGCTTGAGAACGGTTTAATAATATCCAGTACATACCACAGTACCTATAGACCAGCCGTAGAAGGCCAAACCCAAGCCTCATTAATGGCACCGCGGAACTGCCGCAAACCCTAAAGTTCAAAAGCGTTTCCATGGTCATTATGTCGAGTTAGGGTTTCATTCTTCTAGTGGGTTCACAGAATTACTTGCATGTTTTTCCGAATACCTTAAACTTGGAAAAATGGGTTTCTGACATTCAATCGTTTTCTATCGACTCTCAACTTACCTGCGTGAAGTCTCCTCTAGCTAAAATCAATCAATCTGATGACCTCGCATCGGGGTATGCAAACGAACCACATGTCCTAGTCGTTCATCCTTAGGTGACTAGCGATCTTCTATCATATCTCTAAGTACAACTCGTGCTGCATTAGCTTCAAACATCTGGGGCGATAAATTGTCAGTCGCAGCAACAACTGGATCATTCGTCCGCACGCTAAACAATGCATCAATCATCAAGAATAAACGGTGCATTGACGGTCATCACATTCTAGCTGGCCTCTAGCAGTGGCCCAATCCTCTGGTGCAGATCTGCACGTTCGAGAAATTTTAGTAAAAGCAATCAATCAAACGCTCATGGCGCGAAAAACACAATAAAACGACACATCTATGCACTCTTATGTCACCGGAATTACGCCCTGGTCAGTTCTCGTTCAAGACGAGCTCATGCTGACCGCAATCTAGCCGCAGCTCTCTCTGCCCGTGCAATCGTGGTAATACAAATCACAAACCGATATCGATGAGGATAAATCATAGGAAAGAATATAATACGGTGCAAGTAAATGTACATCCTAAGGCTTCTTAAGTGGAGTAGCGTATCGTAAATATGCCGCGGAACATACACACGGTACGTCACTCTACTTAAGTCACCTATTCCATTAACCAAGGTCAACCTATGCGACGAAAGTTCGGGTCTAATACCCCCTCGACCAAGTCTAAGTTCCGTAAGGTCAAGTCTAGGTTCCGAATATAAATATACGCCCTAGACTCCGCATAGTCAAACATAGACTCGAACCAAGGTTAAACCTAGCGCTTTGATACCAACTTTGTCACGACCCGAAATAGCACGTGACTCGCACTTGAATCATGTGAAGTCTATAGGACTCCACCTAATTCAAGTAAGCCAAAATCCCAGAAATCTAAACCATTTTAAATAAGAAGTGAAGGAAAACTTGTTTAAAGCAAGTGGTTTAAATAAAATAAATGGCATTAAACATTTAAAAGCAACATCATATTTTCCTGAAAATTTCGGCAGAGTCTCCTTTGTAAATACTGGCCCCAAACGGGTACAAACATGAATAATATACATAATGAATAAAGGCATCCCCAAACGAGAGCTAGCTCTTTGCCAATTGGTGGACACAACCACGCAAGCAATATAATATACAACGCCGAAGGGCGAGGATCAAAACTTAAAAGAAAACCAATATCCACCAGTAAATCATAATAATACAAGCGCGACTCTAAGGTCGAAAGAATATACACTGGTCTTCTAAATCTAACAAATATACTCTGGTTGATGGAGTTACTAGATACAACTGAAATAAATACAAATACTACGGTGGTCATGATGCGAGTGAACCCACCTACCAAAGCAATCACCCGGAAGGAAGTAGTGTGCCAGCAATCCGCAACGAAACCTGTACGGCAAAACCTGCAAGAAACTGTGGCACAACGGGGGTGAGTTGCCAACTCGTGAGTAGAAAACATCACCGAGCAGAAATCGCATGTATGACTCTATCCTATGTCATACAATAATATCCTGATAATATATATAATTTAAAGCATCTAATAATGACAAGGTAATCATCTAACATCAGTATAATACCAAGTGCTCGTGTCAGTGCCTCAGGTAATAACATGCCGCATATATGATGTACAAATATAATAAGAATGAATGTAAATACATCTTGTACGAGAAACCGTTTTCTTATCTCAATGAGATTTTTGTATAAAACCGAAGTATCATCAATAAAATCAACAGAGAAATCCGTGTCAAGTACCGACACAAAATATATATCTCAATATCTCAATATCTCGGGCTCCGGCAATCCGGACTGCCCATATAATCAAATCTCAATGTCTCGGGCTCCGGCAATCCGGACTGGCCCAAATCATAAATATCTCACGACTACGTCGGTATCCTCCGGATATCCGCCGTGTCACAAATAACCGGTCGGTAGTGCTCCCCTGCCGGCCTCAACGCCATCATCTGCGACCATCTTGCCCCGGGGTACCGCACCGGGTCCACTATGCACCCACAGACGGTTCCTCCTCCTCTTCGAATCGGGTGTATGATACTGCTCAAGGGCCGAGAAACCTCATGGTGGAAATATCTCACATCATATCATGAGAAAACCGCAATTTCTATCTTTTGAAAATGATAATGAGTTTATAAAATCCTTGCGGTTTCTCCAAATCCATAAATCTCATGGAAAATCCGAATCCCATAATCAAAAGTCAATAAACAGTGAATACCGGTATAAAGCCCCATAATATTGCATGAAAAATGAAAATACACACGCATGAGATATCACAGTAATAAATAAAATGTCTAAGCTATCATATAAAAGCAAGCGCACTAGTACTATGTCGAAACTATCAGCTAACAATTTATACTAGCGAAGTAGTGTTTTCTAATGTGTACGTGACATAAAAATTATCGATGATGATGTGTGTGAACCAGCAAGCAGGTGTACGTGGAGCATACGTATCATCGGTAATGGTGCTGGTGTCCTGACAGCATGGGTTCATAATAACTAATGAAAACACAATTAAGTATGCAATGCGATGCGAACAGTAAGAATATATGGAAAATGAATAGTAACGCAACATATAAGAATAAACATTTATAAGTACGAGTCATACAATTTTGGCATTTGCAATAGCACGAATCGTGGTTTTTAGAAAATAGGGCATGTCTTTAAAATACTCACGATTCGTTAGTTTTGAAATGTAGTATGACTCGAGCCCAGTCTAATATCTACCTGATAAACTACAGGACTAAACTAAGAGACTAATCGAATGGGTAAGGAAATCCACCTAAGTCTGAGTCGATATATATATATATATATATATATATATATATATAGTAGTCGGTGATTCCGCTTCAATAGCGTCACGTATGATGAAACATATAATACGACATCCTCAAATCAAGAGTGCGGATCAATCATCACATTTATATCTCGTACGGTAAAATCCATCGTACGACATCCCAAATCGGGGTACGGGTCAAATATCACATATAACTCATTATTCATCTGGTATTCTTATCATCATATCCTGAATTAGGGGTACTGATCTAAAGTCTAGTACATTCCGATACCATCAACAACATACACACACACAGATATATATATATATATATATATATATATAATCGTGTGTATGAAAACACATCGTCCGTCGATCCACTATAATATCATGTCGTATACCATATCATATGCCGCATCACGGCTCAATCACTTATCAATCTCTCATGGCATCATGCCCGATTTTATCGACTCCTCACCTAATATCACATACTATCCTCATCATCCGTGTATATGTATACATACATACATACATACATACATATATATATACATACATACTCACATACATATATGTATATATATACATATATCCCCATATACGCATAAGAAAATCAAATGTATGCGTGTGTGTGTGCGCGCGCGCTAATCTTTACTCTAGGGTTTCGTGACTAAGAAACTAAACTAAGTTACTTTCTCTCTAAGCATTCGCGTCTCGCATTAACACATATAAATAAATATATAAATCGCATTCGCATTCTACCCTATGAAAGTGCGGGGGTGCTATACGCCATCCACCCGACTTCCCTCGTAGATATATATCTACTCACCTTGATCCTTACTTTCCGAAGTCGATATCGCCATTCTCGTCCTTATCATCCAAATTCCACGTGAGGGTGTCTACACATATAAACACATAATATCGTAAACCAAAATCGCGCACGAAAACCAAAATGGCACCCGTATCACACATAGGTTAAAACCTATGGTCTACTCATGGAAATGAACCAAACAACACCCGATTTCGACGTACAAACGCCAAGTGACCGATACAAAACACAAATATCAAAACTTCATGTCATGAAAAGTCACAAAACAAGACAACAACCCCAGAAAAATGGTTCTAGATTTGGTTTCAGGTGAAATGGGGATAAACAAACAATGCAGTGGGGTTGTATATGTAGTATATGAGCTACAGAATCAATTCCAACACCAATACACAAAATTCGCCAGATGACATTACCCTAAAAACCGGTGAGCTCAGCCAAACTAGGGAGTTGTGGTCTCGTCTTCTCAGGGTGGTCTCCTAGTGGTCTATCTAGATCTCTGGGGTTGCTAGTTTTTCTTATTAAGGTCTCGGTTCATTCCAGATTCCCTGTAAGCCACCAATTAAACACAAAACCGACATTTGGATATCTAAAGTTTCAAGTTTGGGGTTCTAGTTCTGGTTTGGGCTAATTTTCAACACCAAAGGGGGTTTGTAGTCACTAATACATCTCAATTACACCATCCCAACTCAAGGAAGACCCTAACCCTCATCTTGGAATTTTCAATACCACTAAACACTTCTAAACTAATACGGATGCTAAAGTAAATCAATATTACACTAATGGTAAAAGAATTACCTCAATTGGGACTCAAGAATCCCCTAGAGCATCAAAATCCTATTTTTCTTGGTTCCCCATGCTTGTAATGAGCTTATGCACATTTTTTGTGAAGAGGGTGCATGGTTTTGATGTGTTTTTGGGGGTGAAGTAAGGTGGTGTAAGTGGTGGAGGGAGAAGGGCAGCCATGGAGGTGAAAGAAATGATGAAGATGATGAAGGCCATCATAATGAGCCAAGGTCAAATGACCCCTCACCTCTCTCTCTTCTCTCTCATGCCCATATTTCATTATTTTACCTAATTCCTTTTTCTTTTCTTTTTAACTCCAACAAAACAAATAAAGAACCAAGTAACAATGAAATGATGCATGGTTTTCACACAAGAAAAAGAAATGCAACAAGTGTTAGCAATATGACATGGTGTATGTCACATGCAAAAATCAAGCTTAATGCATGATTAGTGATAATTTAGCGAGTTTAGCATTAACATAGAATATAATTAATTATAAGAAAATGTATGAATGCTCCATTCTTATAATCCCTTTCAAAATAAATATTTCTTATAATTTTCGGAATATTTTCCAATTTATCGGTATATAATTATACCATATCATAAAACTAATCTCCACACATTAAAATATTCATAATATTTATTATTTTAATTATTTAACTTCCCAAAAATAATATTTTATTTTTCTGAAATGTTATAGTAGCAGTTCCAGAGAAAAGCATCACGTGTTGGCACGTGATGCGCCTTCTGGCCTGTTATTTGTTTTAGGAAGGCACCTATATACTTTGTTAAGCATACTTCATGTAATTTTTGCTCCAAGGCGCCTCACGTGCGGGCACGTGATGTTCCATTTGGGGGATTTTTCCATCGCTTTTTGGTTCATTATTTATTTTTTTTTATAAGGGAAAAGTTATACTTTGGTTGTCACAAAGTATTTCTCCACATAGGATCTGAACAAGATATCAGGGATTCTGGTAACTAGATCTATGGTTTTAGATATAGATTTAGGAATTTTCCCAATTCGGGTACTTTGACACTATTCTAAAGTGTTTTCGAATGGACGACTCCTGACGTGGTGGTGTACCCGCAGGTGATGGAGTCACGCTCTCTAAAGAGATATCTTCTAGACTGATGAGGAGAGTGATTTGCATGATTGAAATATCACTTACTCAGGTAATTGAGTTAATCATGAGATGTCAAATACCATACCAGATATTGCTTTTGCACTAGCTGCAATAAGCATATATTAATCCAATCGTGGAGAAATATTGGGAAGCAGTTATGAACATAAGAGGATGTTCTTGGTATATGGTAACGGCAGCCTCCTTCAGGAGGCGGTTATCATTTAAGTCTTCCAAGATGACCTGGATGACAGAGTGACTGTCAGAATTAAAGTTTACCATCTTCTGAGGGGCAGTATGTTGGATAGGGGGTCCAAGCGGATACTGAGGAAGGCATGGCATAGGATACCGATTAAATTCAGTGGAAGATACGATCTAAGAAGTTTGTTGGATTTGGAGTTCATTTATGAACCTGGACCCATCAGATATCCATACAAATTCTAAGAAATGTATCGCTCATTTCGGGAGATAGTCTTTCTCCGTGAATTTGAGATATAGAAAGATAAAGATAGAAACATTGGAGCGGATTCACTCACTGAGGCTATTTCTCAAACGCAATAGTTTCGCAAACAAGTTTTGCAAGACTGATTAGTAGAGAAGTTGGGTGTTCGGTATCATACGGGCTGTGAGTATGCAACACCGCAATAATTAGCCTTAAGTGAAAGTGGGAGATTGTTGGCTATAGTGCCCTCAAAGCAATTATTGTAATCGCAGACAGGCGATTATGATGATTGAGGAAGGACCTATACGGGTAGAACAGTCTTACTCGAGATGATAGTATGCTATCTGGTTTGTCTCTATCATCATGTGCATGCATTATGTGATATTACAGATCACTATTACATGTTGATATAGCCCATAGGACTCTTGCTTGACTATCAGCATTATGATGGAGATCATATACGTGGGAGCTGGGTGGTCCATAAGCACATCCTTAAATTCCCTAGTCGAGAGAGTATCGAGACTGGGCATCGATACTCCAGAGTAGACTAGTGTGTACTTTTCGAGACCCCGACGAGGGGCGGTGGCCGGTCTCATAAGCCATTGGTGTCAGTTAGTCACCTAAGATAGTATAAAGGTGCTCATTGGGTTTTGAGTTACACTAGACGGACTCGCCGGGAACATGCTAGATGGTATTATACCTATTGTCAGATAGCAGTTCTCAGGTGACATGAGTACAGGTTAGTCTGTCGAACTTAAATCGTCTTTTGTCTCGCATGAGTTCCCACTGTCCTATCACGGCTCGAAGAAGTCATGCGAACAGGGTTTAGTTCGGTACAGTCCCGAACCACATGGAAACAATGAGCGGATCGTCGGGGATTCGTCTCTCGGTATTATGGGTTGATGTCGCGCTGTGCACGGGTGGCCATCACCAGAAATCCTTGGCCAAAGTGGACGAGAATTACTAATTTGGATCAGTAGTTTCTCAGTGGGTGATGGGCTTCACACCGACATGAAATATCTCGTTATTAAAGGTCTGACTTTATCCACCCCCTAGACCCGATATGCGATACTCTTAGACAAACAGACCGGACTGTATGAAGATTGTCACAGACAGGATCAGTAGGGGTACGGATGGGTTTGCTCGTCGGCCTTCCTTTCGCTCAATACCTGGTAGCCGTTACGTACAGCTAGTGCCACTGACGTACTTATGGTTAAACCCACTGACAACGTATTGACGAGTGTTTAGAGTCCCACATTGAGGGTTTTTCATAGTTCAGGCGATTTGATATAGATGACGTATGTTGGTACAAACAGATGTCCGATTAAATATGTGTACAGGCTACACAGATTTTAATTGGACAGTTGATAATACTAGCGGCTTAAGATTAAACCGGATTATTAAATTAAGTTTGATTTAATAATTTATATATATATTTTTAGTATATGTATTCTAGTATTATTGTTCACTATTCATTTTCTCTCTTGGTTATTCGTATTTTTATACGAATACGTGTATATGTATTTCGATACATATACCAGGTTGTATTCCATATTTATATGGAATATCTTCTAAAAGATGGACACCTCATCATATGATTTTCATTTTAGAAAATCATTTGCAAATGAGGTGGAGGGTGAGGTAGCATGAGCATGGTTGGAGGTATGTAGAGAGGAATGGGCTTTAATTGTTTATTATAAAAATTAATATGAGATATTTTTTGTATGGTTCAAAAATAAGGGAGCCATTCTTTTTACATGCAATTCTTTCTTCTTCATTTTTTTACTAGCTCATTCTTTCTTAAGTTGCTCATGTCCATGTTTCTTCACCTCCTCCTCCTTCTTCTTTAGTTGCTCACTTGAGCTTTGGAAATGAGAAAAAAAGAAAGTGGAAAATTCCTACATCCCCACTCTCCATTGCGAACGACCTTGGAGGGTCGGTTGATTCACTAGGCGATGCTGGAGCTTGGATCGTTTCCCTCAGATGGATCATCTTTGGCAAAGGAGGACCGGCTTGCAAGCACGATCTAGAGCACTTGAAGAAAGTTTGAGAATGTGAGTATTCTATACATAGTAGATTAGTTTAGCTCACTAGATTTTGTATACAAGTCCTAGCTCTTTAGTTCGATTCTTGGTTTCGGAACTTTAGCAAACTAGAAATTTTTGAAATCCATATTGCTATCTTCTAAAATTAGTTTGCTAGTGTGTCTAAGTTCCCAGCATAAGTACCTTAAGGAAACCCAGCTTCTCATTATAGGGCATCATGTGCTTTGCTGGTGGAATCGCCCATTTACCATTCCTTTCGATGTTGGATGCAATTCTGGCCGTAAATTCTTTGTAGAAAACCATTGTTGTATCGTTAGTGTGTCTCTGTTCTTGAATTTGGTATTCAACAGAGTACCCAGCAATAGCTCACAGATATTCTTCTCGATATGCATGACGTCCAAATTATGGCAAAGATTAAGAAATCGCTAGTACGACAAATTATTAAATAATCTCTCTTTCTCCAGTTATTTGATATCTCATTCGGAACAGTATGCTTATGTTTCTTACCAAAAACAACATTGATGTGATCTACATTCACAAACGCCTTTATCCCATTTGACTCAGGAGGAAGGAGCCGATTCTCCTGCTCACCATTGAACTTGATTCTATTGCGTCGATAAGGATGATCAACATCTAGCCAATGACGATGTCCAGTGTAATAGGAAATCTGATTTATTGGCGTTTCATAGATGATATTCTCTTGACAACAGGGGCAAGCACGATAACCTTTCGTACTCCATCCCGACAACATGGCATATGCCCGGAAATCGTTTATTGTCCAAAGCAACACCGTGCACAGTATGAATCTCTCCTTTCTGTAAACATCATAGGAAACGATACCGGTCTCCCACAGTTCATTCAATTCATCGATCAACGATTTCAAATAAATATCGATATCAATACCACGAGAGTTGCATTCAGGGATCAACAGAGGCATTTGGATGTAAGATTATTTCATACTCATCCACGGCGGGAGGTTATAAACTACTAGTGTAACGGGCCATACACTATGAGATGTACCTTCTTTAAATGGTTCCAAGCCATCAACCGATAATCCAAGTCTCACATTACGAGCTTCCGCAGCAAACGCTGGAAATTGAGCGTCAAATCTTTACCACTCCTCACCATCAGCGGGATGCCGTAAGACTCCATCCTTCCAGCGACCATCTGCATGCCATGTCATATGTTCGGCGGTTTTAGACGACAGAAATAACCTCTGTAGTCTTTTCTTAATAGAAAAAAGAACAATACCTTCACAGAAATTTTCAGAATTGACTCCTCGTCCCTCGGGAGCCTTTTAGGTAATATCCACCTTGATTCCCCGCAAGCTCTACACTTATTTAAGTTCCTGTCATCATCTGTCATAAATAACAAGCAGTCATTTGGATGCATCGATTTTTTGATAACTGAAACCGATGTTGGCAATAATCTTCTTCATCTCTTGAAAATTGGCAAGGAGATCGGAATTCGGGTAAGCCTCTTTCTCTATCTTTAAAACATTATCGATTGAATTATTGCCCCATAAAATTTTGTATTTAAGATGAAACATGTGAACTATCCAATCTAATTTCATCATTGTCGCACCCTCGTAAAGATATTTCTTAGTATCCTCCATATACTTAAAAAACTAGCAGATTCGGAATTTGTAACCGTATCATCCGAAGGGGTATTATCATTCATGCCATCATATAACTCATCCATCATATCATTTAAATTGGTGATTGTTGGGGTTCTCATAGGAGACGGAAACAGACGATATGCACCGATTCTATAGTCCACGATCTCTCCATGCAAGTGCCAGATAATGTAACCTTCACAGAATCCGTTAGTAAGTATATGCAGTTGAACCGCCCCTCGACTATCACTTCTACCATTACAACATTTCTTACAGTGATGGGGGATCCGACTACCACCCACTCTTGATGAGAATTGCATAAACTCTTTTACACCGATTTTAAAGTCATGGCCAAACTTATTCTTAGTTATCCAAGTCTTATCCATTTTTGCCTGATACGTAAAACCTAATACAGTTCATAATTAATTATTGTATTATAACAACCATTTTCAAATCATACACGATATTAACAATTTTATACCGCAGTGAGAAATCTAAGAACGAGATGGTTATAAACAAAGAAGAAAATGACAACGGGGTCTCGGAAATACACTTGAGTGATTTATCATAGCTGGAAATAATATTAACGCTTTTATCTTGGATGTCAATGAGTAACAGCTGTCGGGGGTAAGGCTTCTATCCCATTGTCACGTCCCGCTTCTTAAAATACGGAATACGAAGGGTGACAAGGCCAGCCATACTCCTACGGTCAAGGAAATATCCTACCGTAGTCACACTTCGGTTTCTAGCATTACGTAGTAATCAGTAATCATAATATAAGTAATAAGAAATGCAGTCACTAATTCTATCAAAACAAATATAAAACTTACCAGATAGAGTCAAAGGGAATGATAGCACTGACGTCGCTGATCTAGATGTCCGCAATATCCTCGAGGTAAGACAGATCCTGATCCGAGCTAAGTCCACTTCTCACTCTAAGCATGCATACTCAGGTCATCAGAGCGACACAATAGCAATGTATACATATATAATGTGCAACGATGATAAATATAAAGAAGTAAGTATAGAGTAATGATGCGAGTATAAAATAACCGGTACATGCAACGATAATCAGGTGTATCAGATCAATAATCAATGCAATGTCCATGTCACTAAACCTATTAGTCTCTAAGTCTTAATGTCCAAGTCAATAAACCTTCAGTCCAAGTGTGAGCGTCAACCACCGCAGAAGTATCCCCAATCCAAGGGTAAGCCCCAGGGGCAAGGGAACACGGACCCGACTCACGATCAGTAAGAATCAGAAACACAATCAGTACAAAACCCGACATCACTAAATATGCCGGCAGTGGGACTCCTGAGATTCTGTTGATCGAACTCACACTCAAACTACCCCACACCCTGCGGTCTACATCAAACACCGACCATGAATCTAAATACTAGTTGATTGAAAGAATTTAAAGTTTAACGGCAATCAAGACGGGGTCGCTTAGCGGCTAGCCGGTTGAGAACGGGTCGATCTACAGAGAGACGGAGCGTTTTAAGTTCTTGTCGTTACGAGTTAATGCGCGAGGGCGAAAAAGTTCTTATCTACCCTATGTGTTATATGCAAGTATAAAGTTGTTAGGAAAAGATACAAAAAGTGTAAGCTAAGGAATCCGCACTAAAACCTTTGAGCCGAACTTAACGATTGAAGCTAGAACAATCGGCAACAACGTGGATAAGGGTGCTTAAACACGGTATTCGTGGAATCCGGCTTATTGACCCTTGTCCGTCCGTTCTTGTCTCTTGCTTTCGCCTCCGACCAAACCGAACGCAACCGGTCGCGGTTAGGAATCACCGTTACCTTGGTAGGGTAGGGTGCCTAACGGAGCGCTTGCGTAACGTTTGGACGGAGTTCAATGGAAAATACAGGAAAAGAAAATGGGAAACGAAACGTTAACTTACAATATCTTTCTCTTTTCCTAACAACAAATATTCACAAATATCATATTAACAACACCATATTAACAACAACAAAAAGAGCAAAAGAAAAGAGAAAAGAGAAGAAAGAAAAAAGTATTACAAGTAAGTAAAGTGCATGGAATTAAATGAGCAAGTAAGTAAGGCATGGTAAGAAAGTGCAAGAATGTAAAACCAAGAATGTAAAGAACAAGTAAGAAATAACTAGGAACCAAAGAGCACAATACAAGCCATGGATTCAAATACCTAAATTTAAACTTGCAAGCTCAATTAAGAGGTTGCAAGATCAAGTGAAGATAAAGAACCCAAGGGAAAATGAAGCACAAAAGAGAGAACTTTATTGATTCCAAAATGATACAACCCTTGAGATCAAATACCAACCCTTACACTTTCAAGCTCAATGAAGAGCTTGAAAGATCAAGAGAAGGCAAGGATCTTAAGGGGAAGCTAAGCTATTTACAAGAGAGAAACAAAATGAAAAGAATGATACAATGTCTGGAAAAATTGGACAAAAGTGAGACCATGAACCCTTGCTCACTGCCTGTTATATATAGGCACAAAAGAAAAGAAAATAAACAATAAAAATAGGGCTACGTTGCAGCAAGGAGGGGCCCACAGAAAGATGGCAGCATTTGGGAGTAGGGGGTCGGCCTCCTCGGTTTTGGGAGGGAAGTGCTCGGCTAAAATCCGAGCACTTGGGCTCGTATTCCTGTGGTGTGCTGAGGTTGTCTCCAATATGACTTTGGTGTTGCTGGTTTTCTAAAATTTGACTTGGTATGCATCCAATTCTTAGAGGGAAATAAGTAGCTATGTATCACATCACTACTTTTTGCAATAAATGCACATCACACCATATAGCCCACTTCCACTAGCCCACTTGAGTGTGTCATGGAAGCCCCCCAAGGTCCATGGTTCAAGCCCCAAGAGTTCATGGTCCAAGCCCCAAGAGTTAGTGTGTACACATGCTATGTGTTGGACCAAAATATTGTGCACACACTTGTTTGCAAAATAACTCTTGGGATATCGGTCGGTTTCCAGTTCTGGCTACAGTGTTGGCTCACAAATGATATATCCATGATTCTGGATGTATTTCTAGTATTTTGTCACGGACACCTGTAATCTGTATTACTGAGCAAACACCGGTTAATAGTACCGATATATACAAAAAATAGATAATGAATGAGCGGTATTAAAATGCAATATTCTGGTCTGAACATATACCACCAAACTTATCTTTTGCTCGTCCCCGGCAACGGCGCCATTTGATTGAAAGAATTTAAAGTTTAACCGCAATCAAGACGGTGTCTCTTTGCAGCTAACCGGTTGAGTACGGGTCGATCCACGGGGATACGGAGCATTTTAAGTTCTTGTCGTTACGAGTTAATGCGCGAGAGCGGAAAAGTTCTTATCTACCCTATGTGTTATATGCAAGTATAAAGTTGTTATGAAAAGATACAAAAAGTGTAATCTAAGGAATCCAAACTAAAACCTTTGAGCCAAACTTAACGATTGAAGCTAGAACAATCGGCAATAACGTGGATTAGGGTGCTTAAGCATGGTATTCGTGGAATTCGGCTTATTGACCCTTGTCCGTCCGTTCTTGTCTCTTGCTTTCGCCTCCGGCCAAACCGAATGCAACCGGTCGCGGTTAGAAATCACCATTACCTTGGTAGGATAAAGTGCCTAATGGAGCGCTTGCATAACGTTTGGACGGAGTTCAATGGAAAATACGGGAAAAGGAAATGGGAAACGAAATGTTAACTTACAATATCTTTCTCTTTTCCTAACAACACATATTCACAAACATCATATTAACAACACCATATTAACAACAACAAAAAGAGCAAAAGAAAAGAGAAAAGAGAAGAAAGGAAAAAGCATTACAAGTAAGTAAAGTGCATGGAATTAAATGAGCAGGTAAGTAAGGCATGGTATGAAAGTGCAAGAATGTAAAAGCAAGAATGTAAAGAACAAGTAAGAAATAATTAGGAACCAAAGAGCACAATACAAGCCATGGATTCAAATACCTAAACTTAAACTTACAAGCTCAATTAAGAGGTTGCAAGATCAAGTGAAGATAAAGAACCCAAGGGAAAATGAAGCACAAAAGAGAGAACTTTATTGATTCCAAAATGATACAACCCTTGAGATCAAATACCAACCCTTAAACCTTCAAGCTCAATGAAGAGATTGAAAGATCAAGAGAAGGCAAGGATCTCAAAGCGAAGCTAAGCTATTTACAAGAGAGAAACAAAATGAAAAGAATGATACAATATTTGGCAAAATTGGACAAAAGTGAGACCATGATCCCTTGCCCACTTCCTGTTATATATAGGCACAAAAGAAAAGAAAATAAACAATAAAAATAGGGCTACGTGGCAGCAAGGAGGGGCCCACAGAAAGATGGCAGCATTTGGGAGTAGGGGGCCGGCCTCCTCGGTTTTGGGAGGGAAGTGCTCGGCAAAAATCCGAGCACTTGGGCTCGTATTCCTGTGGTGTGCTGGGGTTGTCTCCAATATGACTTTGGTGTTGCTGGTTTTCTTAAATTTGACTTGGTATGCATCCAGTTCTTGGAGGGAAATAAGTAGCTATGCATCACATCACTACTTTTTGCAATAAATGCACATCACACCATATAGCCCACTTGCACTAGCCCACTTAAGTGTGTCATGGCCGCCCCCTAGGTCCATGGTCCAAGCCCCAAGAGTTCATGGTCCAAGCCCCAAGAGTTAGTGTGTACACATGCTATGTGTTGGACCAAAATATTGTGCACACACTTCTTTGCAAAATAACTCTTGGGATATCGGTCGGTTTCCAGTTCTGGCTGCAGTGTTGGCTCACAATTGATATATCCGTGATTCTGGATGTATTTCTAGTATTTTGTCACGGACACCTGTAATTTGTATTACTGAGAAAACACCGGTTAATAGTACCGATATATACAAAAAATAGATAATGAATGAGCGGTATTAAAATGCAACATTCTGGTATGAACACTAGTCGCTCCATGATAAGTCTACACGAGAACTGGAGACAGGGTTTCCATCAAGCATGTCTCGACTGGTATCCAAGATAAATGGACAGTGCTCGATATCTTACCTATGAAAATAATATAAGTATTTTCATACCCGTCCCATACCAGTTATAGTTGCACTTATATATATGCCTCATAGGCGTCAACAATGCAATAATTAACTGGTTCCGCTGATTATGTACAAGTACATAGCACATCCATTATTCGATCACGCTTTTACACTAACGTACTTGCCACAATACAATCACTAACATTTATCACTTGGTAATGTAACAGGTCACTAGGATATCAATGCAAATGAACACTATTTATAAGGGTATAACAGTCATGCAACATGATGGCGATACAGTAAATGCACTGCTAAATACATATGAGCAACCGGTGTCAGTTGGATTAGAAAAATCACATAAAATCACACGTGCATAATTAGGCAAAACAATATAAAAAGCGTAAACAGTGTATTAAATTATCTGTACGTAAAAATTGGTTTCGAGTCATTTGGGTTTCAGGTTTGCGAGTTATGGTCATTCCATTTTAAGTGTTCTCTACTGGAAATACAGTTTCAGAACTAGTCCATTTCGTAACATGTTTTACTCCCTGTTGGGATCATAATTATGCGATGCTACAGTTAGATAATATTTATATTTCTCGATTATGTTTCCAACGTATCATACGGATCAATAATATCCACTGTACGTAAGGAGATATGTACTGTCTAAGGTTAAGATATACAATTTATTTCTGCATGAAACTGCAGAACGCATCGACGGTTTAAAAGGTGCTATAAATATGAAACGACACCGGAATGCAATGAGGACAATACCGTTGGAAAGCTAATTCAATCTTCTACGCTTCTATGTATGGTTCCACACACTTTCACAATTAAACAGGGAGAAACATGCGTTCCAAAATGGGTAAAGGTAAAGATTCTGGCTCTGGACTACAGTCCAATGTCAGATAAGTTCTTGTTTTCGATGTTCAGAGGATACCTCTAACAGTAAAAATACATGTTTTGTTAAGGATTATGCAGTACACTTCGCAATGAACCCAACCACACTGCGATTGGATTTTTCTGGAATTAATTATGAATTCAACGATGTCAAGTGTTCGGTAAAACGCGAGTTTCGGTTTGTGCGTCACTTTAGGTGAGAAACGACGTCAGTTTGCAATCAATTTTCTACAGAGCGTGTATTAACAGTATTATGGTCTAAATATCATGAACTCTACCATTTTAAGATATGATTTGATCTAGGGTTTCACATTGATCGATCTCGATTATGCATATCGGTGTCATTCGGGATATCTATTTTGATTAGTCGACATGAGTTTTTATCAGTTCAATTTCTAAATATTATCAAGATGAAAATAACAATCACTATACGGGTTCCAATCCCAACCACTAACTTACCACGGTTTATCATTAAAACTACCGCGATACTTTGCGGTATATAGCTAGATACACACACATCCACACACTCACATATCTATACACATCGATATATTATTACTATAGCATGTAAAGCAAGTGGAGTTCACTTGCCTCGGTCGCTGATATAGAATCGACGAACATGCAGATTATTCGTTTCGACAAACGGGACAACAATAAACTTCACGGAACTGGAACGGCGTGATGCGAGGCTCGAGCGCGATAGGGGTTGCGATGAACGTGTGCGATATTGCGACGGCGACTGCGTTGACGACTGCAATAGCTACAGAGACTGAGACTATGGATTAGATTTTTATGGCGGCAACTGAAACAGTGGGGATCGCGATAAATGCACGTGTTCGACGAAATTTCTGGCCTCGATTTGGCTTGGAACTTGGCTCGGCTGTGGTAAAACGCGACACTGCTGGGCACGGGGGCAGCGGCGGTCCAGGGGTATCCGTCGACGGTTGCTCTGCTGTAATGGTGGCAAGAGTTGGGGTGGTGGCACAGTGAGGAATCTCGGTTGGAGAAGGAGCTAGGCGAGCTCAGTATGGTGGTGGTGGATGTGTTGGCCTCTGGAGGTAGTGCTGGTGGTGCCTCGGGATGGAGTCAAGGACGGAGGCATCGGTGAGGTCGTGGCGACGGGGTTGCTGGCGATTAGGGAGGAGCTAGTGATGGCAGGGGTGAGGCCCGCGACTGCAGTCGGCGATGGGAGTGTAACATTTCAGGAAATAAAATATTGTTTTAGAATTTAAATAATTAAAATAATAAATTTCAGGAATATTATTAAGTGCAAGGATTGGTTTTAATGATATGGTATAATTATATACCGATAAATTGGGAAATATTTGGAAATTTATATTAATTATTGATTTTAAAGAATTTATGAAGATTGGGAATTTTACAATTTAGTATACAATTAATTGTGTATGGGTTAGTACTAAACTCGATTAGTGTTTATTAATTTTTCTTTAAGTATGATATGTGCATGACATGTAACATGATATGTTGCATAATACTTGTTACATTTTGTTAATTGTTTGAAAACCATGCTTCATTCTTTTATTACTTGGTTTTTATTGTTTTTGATTTGAAATTTAAAGAAATAAAAGGAAAAGAATAAAGAAAAGAGGTATGGGCAAGAGAGAGAAGAGAGAGAGAGGGTGAGTGGTTCCTTTGACCATAGCTCATTTTCCTCACTTCATTTTCTTAATCATTTTCTCTCCTATTCCTTCACCATGGCTGCCCTCTCCCTCTACGACCTCTACCTCCTCACTACACCCTCATTTCCACATCAAAACCATGTACCCCCTTCACAAAATTCATGCACAAGCTCACTGCAAGCATGGTGGACCAAGAAAGTTGGGATTTTGAACACTTGGGGCAACTCAAGAAAATTCTTGAGTTGCCAAAGGAGGTAATTCTTTCACCATTAGTGTAGTAATTCATTTCTTTTAGCATCTATTTTAATTTAGAAGTGATTAAGTGAGGTTTAGTGGTCTTGGAAAATTCCAAGATGAGGTTTTGAGGATTTCATGAGTTGTGATGGTGCAATTGGGTGTAATTGGTAACTACAAAAACCCCTTAGTGTTAAAAATCCATATCAAACCAGTGACTAACACTAAAAATTGATTTAGAAACTTCTGTGTCGGTTTTGTGTATAAATTGTGCCTACAGGGAATCTGGAGTGACCTGAGACATTTACTGGAAAAACTAGCAACTCTATTGACCTAGACTTGACACTAGAAGACCACCCTGAGAATACGAGCCCAAACAGAGCAACCCAGGCCGAGCAGGCCGGATTTTGGGGGCATGTCGCCGGGTCATTTGTGGGCATTGGTGTTAGGATTGGTTTTGTAGCTCACATACCCTATGTACTACCCCACTGTATTGCTTGTTTATCCTAATTTCACCTGACCAAAAATCTGGGACCAGTTTTCTAAGTTTCTGTTTTGGTTTCATTGTTGTTCGTGATTTGAACTTTGGATTTTGTGTGTTGTCTCGGTCACTTGACGTTTGTACGTCGATATCGGGTGTTGTTTGGTTCTTTTGCATGCGTAGACCATAGGTTTTAACTTATGTGTGATTCGTGTGCCGTTTTGGTTTTCGTACACGATTTCCGTTTACAATACTATGTGTTTATATATGTAGGCACCTTCACGTAGACTTCGGGTAATAAGGAAGAGCATGGCGATATCGACTTCGGCAAGTAAGGATCAAGGTGGGTAGATATATATCTACGGAGGAAGTCGGGTGGATGGCGTATAACACCCCCGCGGTTTCGTAGTGTAGCATGTGAATATGTTGTATATATAAATATGTGTTTTGTGAGACGTGATTAATTAGCAAGAAGGCTTTAGAAGATCATGAGTTTGTTTTAGCATAATTAGAAGATACTGCTTTTAGTTTAGTTTCTTAGTTGCGAAACCCTAGAGTAAAGGTTCACACACACACACACATGCACACACATATATGTTTATGTGTGTGTGTGTGTGTGTGTGTGTGTGTGTGGATGCGTTAATGTGTGTATATATATACATACATATACATACATATACGTATACACGGATGATGAAGATAGTATTTGATACTTGGAGGTGAGTCGATACGATCGGGCATGATGCCGTGAGATCGGTTATGTGATTTGGGTCGTGCTATGATATACGACATGATATATTAACGGATCGATGGGCGATGTGTTTTCATACACCCGAGGATATATGGTTGATGATATTGGTATGTACTAGACTATAGAACAGTATTCCTAATTCAGGATATTATGATAGTTATACCATATGAAAAATGAAGTATATGTGATATTTAACCCGTACCCCGATTTTAGGATACCGTACGATGGATTTTACTGTACGAGGTATAAATATGATGATTGATCCGTACTCTTGACCCGAGGATGTCGTATTATATATTTTATCATACGTGATGCTAGTGAGGCGGGATCACCGACTACTAGTTATATCGACTCGGACTTAGGTGGATTTCCTTACCCTTTCGATTAGTCTCTTAGCTTCGTCATGTACTTTACTTGGTAGATGTTAGACTGGGCTCGAGTCATACTTATTTTCAAAACTAACGAATCGTGAGTATTTTAAAGACAGGCCGAGGGATACTACGTATTTTTCAAAGGATGTATCTTTTCTCAAAGACCCCGTATCCCCTATTTTTCTAAAACCACGATTCGTGCGATTTCAGACACCAAAAACTGTATGACTTGTATATAGAAATGTATATTCTTATATGTTGCGGTTATTACATCTTTTTCTGTATATTCATATTGTTCTTATCGCATTACATGCTTATACATGTGTTTTCTTTTGTTATTTGAACCCATGTTGTCAGGACATCGGCACCATTACCGATGATGCGTATGTCCACGAACACTTGCTTGCCAGCTCACACACATCATCATCGGTAATTGCCATGTCACGTACACTTTAGAGAATGTTTCTTCATGGATATAACTTACTAGCTGATAGCTCCAATATGTCATTACTATGTTAGTTTAGATATTGCATTCTTTACTTAGATACCCATGCATGTATATATTCATTTGTCATGCAATATTATGGGGCTTTATGCCGGTAATTCACTGTTTATTTACTCTTGAGTTTGGGATTTCGATTCTCCATGAGATTTCTGGATTTGGAGAAACCGCAAGGATTTTATAAACTTATTATCATTTCTAAAAAATAGAAATTTACGGTTTTCTCGTGATATGATGTGAGAGGTGTCCACCATGAGTTTTCTCGGCTCTTGAGCGGTATCATACACCCGATTCGAGGAGGAGGAGGAACTGTCTGCAGGTGTATGGTGGACCCGGTGCGGTACCCCGAGGCAAGATGGTCGCAGATGATGGCGTTGAGCCCAGCAGGGGAGCACTACCGACCGGTTATTTGTGACGCGGCGGATATCCGGAGGTTACCAACGTAGTCTTGAGATTTGATGATATGGGCCAGTCCGTATTGCCGGAGCCCGAGATATTGAGATTTGATGATATGGGCCAGTCCGGATTGCCGGAGCCCGAGATATTGAGATTTGATGTTATGGGCCAGTCCGGATTACCGGAGCCCGAAATATTGAGATATTAGGATACATATTTTGTGTCGATGCTTGACACGGATTCTCTGTTGATTTCATTGATGATACCTCGGTTTTTACACAGAAATCTCACTGAGATAAGAAAACATTTTTCTCGTTCAAGATGTTTTCTGCTTTCATTCATAATGCATTCGTACATCATATATGTGACATGTTGCTACCTGAGGCACTGACACGAGCACTTGGTATTACACTTGTTTAGATGATTACCTTTGCCATTATTAGATGTTTCAGGTTATATATTATGAGGATATTATTGTATGAACTAGGAGAGAGTCATACATGCGATTTTTTCTCGGTGATGTTTTCTACTCACGAGTTGGCAACTCACCCCCGTTGTGCCATAGTTTCTTGCAGGTTTGGCCGTACAGGTTCGTTGCGGCTTGCTGGCACACTGCTTTCTTCCGGGTGATTGCTTGGGTAGGTGGGTTCACTTGTATCGTGACCATCGTTGCACTTGTATTTATATTCAGTTGTATCTAGTAAACTCCATCAACCAGACTTATATTATTTGATAGACTTAGAAGACCAGTTGTATATTCTTTCAACCTTAGAGTCGCGCTCCTGTATTATTATGGTTCCTCTCTGGGGGGGTTTTTCCCGAGTTTTGATCCTCGCCCTTCGGCGTTGTATATTATTGCTTGCGTGGTTGTTTCCGCCAATTGGCGAAGAGCTAGCTCCCGTTTGGGGATGCCCTTATTCATTACTTATGTATATTCCTGTTTGTACCCGTTTGGGGCCTGTATTTACAAAGGAAACTCTGCCGAAATTTTTGGGAAAGACTTGATACTTTTAAAAATGCTTACTACGACTTTCAAAATGAATTTATATGTTAACTTTTAAATAAGTATTCCTTCACTCTCTTTTTAAATGGTTTAGATTTCTGGGCGTTTGGCTTACTTGAATCAGGTGAGGTCCTATAGACTTCACATGATTCAAGTTCCAGTCACATGCTATTTCGGGTCGTGACAGGGAGACGGTGTTGCAGTGAGGTGAGGAGGAGCTCAGTACCGTGGGTTTGTGGAGATGACGAGAAGGGACTCGTGGTGGTCGTGGTGGTCAAAGGCACAAGCGACGTTGGAGGCGGCTGGGCTTAGAGGTGGTGAGGGGTCCATAGGATGTGGTCGGCGATGAGGTCGATGGGTCGTGGTCGATGAAGGAGGGTCGAGGTAGGCGAAGATGATGGTAGTAAGAAGTTAGGAGGGGCTCACTGTTGATAGAGGCGGTCAATGCGAGCGACGACGGTGGTGGTGGTCGATGCTCATGGCGGCGAGTTGCAGGGAGCTCGGTTGATGCGTTAGATGAGTTGGGTTGCTTCGAGGAGGAGGGTGGTGGTTGGCTGCGATAAAGCGAGTAGGTTGGTGGCGGCGGAGAGTACGCCGACGGTGGCTTGGTGCAGTGAGGGGAAGTGATAGAGATGAGGGAAGGTTGTTGAGAGAGTGGCCGCAGTATCTAGAAAGATGCGCGGATCTCGCGCGGGTGGCCGTTGGAGGAGCTCGGTCATGGGGTGAGCGCGGGTCTTAAGGGGACGTAGGTACGAGGAAGAGATCACGGGAAGGAGTGGGTTGTGGGGGCTCAGTGCGAAAAGACGGGAAAGAGAAGGAGAGGGAGAAGAAGAAGAAGAAGTGGGGGAGTCGGATCGGGTAGGGGTTAAGTTGGATTCGTAGGCTTTGGGGTTAGGAAAATAAAAGGATTTAGGGTTTGGGTTTAAGTTTAGGTTAGGAAATATAAAATTAGAAATTAATATTAGAAAAATATAGGAAATTATTTATAGAAAGTATTCAAATAGGAAAATTTTAGGAACCATTTATTTATAAATACGAGAAATATGTACCAAGGAACTGGATATTATATCATATGCCACTTATATAAAATTTCGTCCTCGAAATTTAAAATAACGATAAGCTATAAAATCAAGAAAAACAACTAGAAAAATCAAATATTTGTATGTAAGAAGTAGAGCAGCTAAAAAAAAGGGATATTCATATGTAAGAATAAAGACATAACATTTTATAGTAATAAATTGTATATATACAAATACAATGAAAAATAGAATAACAATAATAAATAATAGTGAAGGATTGGCTCATAAGCCTTAAGAACAAAAACTATTTTGGTGAAACTATTACTCAAACAAGTACAAAATAACTTTAGAATACTTATAACGTATAAGTGTCGAGAAAATAAAACGAAGAATATGTGAGCTAGTAATGAAAGCAACAAAAGTGACATGTAAACTAAAAGCATTGATAAGAAACAATTGAATTTTTTTTTTGACTTGATAAGATATATTTAAAGTGTGGATATATTAGTAGTTTAAAACGGAAAAAGAATGAACCTTATATTAGATTAATAGCATTATGAATGTAAAGGGAAAAATATATAAGAACAATATGTAACTTAGAGTAATAGTATAAAAAAGATATGAAGCGATAAAACATAGCACGCCGAAGACCGGTAAGGAAATCATATACAGGAAATAACCAAGAATGAAAATATCATAAATATTGTGAGGGAGAGAATTCATATGGTATAAATATGACTAGTCGCCAAATTAATAACAATAGATAAAGTAAAGGCAAAGGCTAGTTTATATATATAAAAGTCCGGAGAAAATAAAATATAAGGAAATAAAGATAAATTGAGACAGAGATGATATAGGTATGAAATAAATAAACAAACTACTATCATGCGGAATAACGATAATTGTATTAGAGAGCATAGAAAATGAAGTACATTCATAAGTAACCAAACGAAAATATGAAAATGAAAAATTGCTAGCATAAACAAGAATAGAGCAAAGTGAAACTATGTAGATAATCAAGATAAAACGTGTATAAGAGAAAAACTAAACAGTTAATAAACCTAATTTTAGGAGTTAAATAAGAGATCGCTAATAAACTAACTGAATATAAACGATAATACTATAATCGAATGCTAAACTAAAGTAGAGTAGTAGTTAAATTGAGGTGGCATTCTGTAGTTAAAAGTAGAGAAAAGTCCAAACAAGAAGTATGAAGAATAACACAACATATTAAGAAGAATAACAATAAGAAAAATATTTGTATGGAAAATTCACTAGAAAATAAAATATACAATGTAAATCAAAACAAGTGAAAAGATTGGAAATAGTAGAGAACTTCGGGACAGTAAGTAAAACTAAAAATATTTACTAACACATAATGGAAATCTAACTAATTATAAATAGGCAAAACTCTAAATTTAAAATAGTAAACATTAATAATTAAAACTATGTCAACAGAAAAATAACACTAGTAATATACAGTAGACTAGCCGGAAAATGGATTGCGGTATATATATCGAAGATCGACGCCGTGAGAAAGCACCCGAAATGGAAGAAAAGTGAAGAGGAATTGTGTTGTCCAGAATGATATAAAGATAAAGGATAAAAATCATATTCAAAATCAGGGAGAGATATAAGTTAACAAAGAGTATAGGTTTGACAATTTTAGACAGGGGTATGCGGCAAGATACAACCTAATCGAAAAATAGAGTCAGGGGTGCGGTGATGAACCATGGTGTCAACTAAATTTAGGGTCTAAATATAATGAGTCAAACAAAAGTAGTTAGTCAAAATTCATAACTTTATTACATTCAAACTAAGAAATTCAATAGATACAAGATTTAAACGAAAGGAAACAGCTACTAAATAGAGTAACAATGTTTTTATTGAAAGCAGGAAAAGTGATGACTCCGCGTCGATATCTAAATCTCTGCAATCTCGTAAAACAAGTCTGAATCTTGTGTTCTGTCTATTTCATCCTCGAAATTCAAGATACGAAAACAACCAAGTCGCTCAAGCTGATGTGGAGAGCGTTGACGAATCTTCTCCTTGTAGCTCTTTCCTTCGAGAGCAACAATTGACAAGATGTTCGCCGGATCCACAAATCAAGTACTGCCTTTTGGCCCGGCGACAATCCCTTTGAAGGTGTCCTGGCCTCTTGCAATAACCACAAATTTGGGTTCTCCGCTGCTTCTGTTCCTGAGGAACAAATGAGCGCTTCATATGCATACCTCCTCTTTGCTTAACAGGGATTCCCCTACGATTGGGAACTCCTCCTGATGTTCGAACCATTTGCCTTCTTAATCTTTCAGCCAAAAGATTGTTTATTCGCTCCTGGGCTTCCATCAAGACTTGCAGTATACCCAAAATCTTGACGGTCTGACTCTAGGAAGTGGAGGTGGAAGAAGAGTCGTTGGAAGCCATGGTCCTGAAACAATAAATTTTCGGATGGTATAAGGTATAAGATTTGAGATAGGGTGTCGGATTAATAACTGAAAGTAAGATCAAGTGGTAGGACAAGACTTTGAACGATGATGTAATGAGGATTATGTGTAAGTGAAGAGCAATATCACTGGATATAAATCAAAGGAACCCTAGACTGAACTGTAATCTCATTCCAAACCAACATGGCTATGATACCAACAAAACCATGTCACGCCCCGCTTTTTAAAATACATAATACGAGGGGTGACAAGACCAGCCATGCTCCTACGGTCAAGGAAATATCCTACCGTAGTCACACTTCGGTTTCTAGCATTACGTGGTAATCAATAATCATAGCACAAATAATGAGAAATGCAGTCACTAATTCTATCAAAACAGATATAAAACTAACCAGATAGAGTCAAAGGGAATGATAGCGCTGACGTCGCTGATCTAGATATTCGCAATATCCTCGAGGTAAGACAGATCCTGATCCGAGCTAAGTCCACTTCTCACTCTGAGCATGCATACTCAGGTCGTCAGAGTGATACAATAGCAATGTATACATATATAATGTGCAACGATGATAAACATAAAGCAGCAAGTATAGAGTAATGACGCGAGCATGAAATAACCGGTACATGCAACGATAAAGCAGGTGTATTAGATCAGTAATCAATGCAATGTCCATATCACTAAACCTATCAGTCTTTAAGTCTCAATGTCCGACTTACTAAACCTATCGTCAGTCCAAGTGTGAGCGTCAACCACCGTAGAAATATCCCCAACCCAAGGATAAGCCCCAGGGGTAAGGGAACACGGGCCCGAATCACGATCAGTAAGAATTAGAAACACTATCAGTTCAAATCCCAAAATCACTAAATATGCCAGAAGTGGGACTCCTGATATTTCGTTGATCGAACACACACTCAAACTATCCCACACTCCGCGGTCTACATCAAACACTGACCATGAATCTAAGTACTAGTCGCTCCATGACAAGTCTACACGAGAACTGGAGACAGGGTCTCCATCAAGCATGTCTTGACTGGTATCCAAGATAAATGGACAGTGCTCAATATCTTACCTATGACACTAACATAAGTGCATCCATACCCTTTCCCATACCAGTTATAGTTACACTTATATATATGCCCCATAGACGCCGACAATGCAATAATTAACTGGTTTCGCTGATTGTGTACAAGTACGTATCACTTTCATTATTCGATCACGCTTTTACACTAACGTACTTACCACAATCCAAGCACTAACATTTATAACTTGGTAATGTAACACGGTCACTAGGATATCGATGCAAATGAACACTATTTACAAGGGTATAACAGTCATGCAATATGATGGGGATATAGTAAATGCACTGTTAAATATATATGAGCAACCGGTGTCGGTTGGATTAGAAAAATCACATAAAATCACACGTGGATAATTAGGTGAAACAATATAAAAAACGTAAACAATGTATTAAATTATCTGTACGTAAAAATTGGTTTCGAGTCATTCGGGTTTCAGGTTTGCAAGTTATGGTCATTCCATTTTAAGTGTTCTCTGCTGGAAATCCAGTTTCAGAACTGGAAGTCCGTTTTGTAGCATGTTTTACTCCATGTTCGTATCATAATTAGGCAACGCTACAGTTATATAATATTTATATTTCTATATTATGTTTCCAACGTATCAGACGGATAAATAATATCCGCTGTACGTAGGGAGATATGTACTGTCTAAGGTTAAGATATACAATCTGTTTCTGCATGAAACTGCTGAACGCATCGACGGTTTAAAAAGTGTTATAAATATCAAATGACACCGGAATGAAATGATGCCAATACCGTTGGAAAGATAATTCAATCTTCTACTCTTCTATGTATGGTTCCACACACTTGCACAATTAAACAGGGAGAAACATGCGTTCCAAAACGAGTAAAGGTAAAGACTCTGGCTCTGGACTACAGTCCAAGGTCAGATAAATTCTTGTTTTCGATTTTCAGAGGATACCTCTAACAGTAAAACTATATGTTGTGTTAAGGATTATGTAGTACACTTCGCAATGAACCCAAGAACACTGCGATTGGATTTTTCTGGAATTAATTATGAATTCAACGATGTCAAGTGTTCGGTAAAACGCGAGTTTCGGTATGGGCATCACTTTAGGTGCGAAACGACGTCAGTTTGCAGTCAATTTTCTACAGAGCGTGTATTAATAGTATTAGGGTCTAAATATCATGGGCTCTACCATTTTAAGATATGTTTTGATCTAAGGTTTCACATTGATCGATCTCGATTATGCATATCGGTGTCATTCGGGATATCTATTTCGATTAGTCAACATGAGTTTTTATCAGTTCAATTTCTAAATACTATCAAGATGAAAATAACAATCACTATATAGGTTCCAATCCCAACCACTAACTTATCACGGTTTATCATTAAAACTACCGCGATACTTTGCGGTATATAGCTAGATACACCCCCCTACACACTCACATATCTATACACATCGATTTATTATTACTATAACATGTAAAGCAATTGGAATTCACTTGCCTCGGTCACTGATATAGAAGCGACGAATGTCAGATTATTCGTCTCGACACACGAGACAACGATAAAAGTCCCGGAACCGGAATGGCGTGACGCGAGGCTCGAGCGCGATATGGGTTGCGACGAATGTGTGCAATATTACGACGACGACTGCGTTGACGACCGCAACAACTACAGAGACTGAGAACACGGTTTAGATTTTAATGGCGACAGCCGAAACAGCGGGGATCGCGATAAATGCACGTGTTCGACAAAATTTCGGGCCTCGATTTGGCTTGGAACTTAGGCTCGGCTTGTGGTATGACGTGATACTGCTGGGTACGGTGGCAGTGACGAAGCAACGGCGGTCCAGGGGTATCCGTCGATGGTTGCTCTGCGGTGATGGTGGCAAGAGTTGGGGTAGTGGCACAGTGAGGAATCTCAGTTGGAGAAGGTGCTAGGCGAGCTCAGTGTAGTAGTAGTGGATGTGTTGTCCTCTGGAAGTAGTGCTGGTGGTGCCCCGGGATGGAGTCGACGACTGAGGAATCGGTGAGGTAGTGGCGACGGGGTTGCTGGCGATGAGGGAGGAGCTGGTGATGGCAAGGGTGAGGCCTGCGACCGCAGTCGGCGATGGGAGGCGGTGTCGCACTGAGGTGAGGGGGAGCTCAGTACCATGGGTTTGTGGAGATGACGAGAAGGTACTCGTAGTGGTCGTGGTGGTCAGAGGCACAAGCGACGTTGGAGGAGGCTGGGCTTAGACGTGGTGAGGGGTCCACAGGAAGTGGTCAGCGGTGAGGTTGATGGATCGTGGTCGATGAAGGAAGGTCAAGGCGGGCGAAGGTGGTGGTGGTGAGCAGTTAGGAGAGGCTCACTATTGATAGAGGTAGTCGATACGAGCGACGATGGTGGTGGTGGTCGGTGCTCGTGGCGGCGAGTTGCAGGGAGCTCGGCTGATGGGTTAGGTGAGTGATTGATAGAAATTTTTGCATGCTTGCGCTTTTAAAAGATATGAATCAAAGAATTGTTGTTTACCGCAATCAAGAACGGCGTCGCTTGGTAGCTAGCCGGTGAGTACGGGTCAGTCCACAGGGATATTGTGTATTTCCTAATTTGGTCTAACGAGTTAATTCCAAACGGTGTGGATTGATTATCACTAAAACTAAGTTGATTTATACTGGGATTAGAATCTTGCTAGGGTTAGGTTTAGGTTAAGTTTGGAAATTAAAGATTTCATCACCGCTTTCAATGCCCTAATTTAGATCTGTTTAGGTGTTATGGTAATAATTAATAAAGGGGATTAGTACCATCGAGAAGAAACGATGTTTCTTCCTCTAGGTTCTTGTCCTTCCTTTCTTAATTCTTACCATAACCTCCATGGAAAACATACGCAACCGGTCGTTTATACTACGGTATCACTGTTATCTCGTGGGATAGGGTGCCGTAGGGAACGGTGTGTGTATGTATGCATGGAGTCCTATTAATTATATGTGATGGGCAAGAAAGGGGTGAGAAATTTTCATCTCTCAAGCCTTCCCTATTCCTAACCCTAACAAGTGAGGAATTACTCACTCATTAGGAAATTGATAAACATGTTCTAACTATCTAATTAGGGCAGATAATAAAAATTATACTAAAGCAGAATGAAAATTAACTAGGGCAATGAAATAAAAAACCTTACTTTATTTGATGGCTCTCTCCAAACATTTACACCGAAATTAGAATTCTGAATAGATGAAATAAAAAGAGGCATACCTCAAAAAGAGATTTAGGATTTCTATTTATAGAGCATAGAAACCCTAGGGTTACAATCGAGTCACATCTGCAATTACAAGTATACCCCTAAGAAGACTAGTCAACGCACCGACACTTTTTAGCACCGACACGGGCTTCATATGGCCGCGGATCCGCGGCCAAAACCCATGTTTGGCCGCGGTTCCGCGGCCAAATAGAAGGATCTTGAGCTTAGTTTTTTATGGCTTCTGTCTGTTGCTGTTGTCTTCTATTTTCTTTAGTTGGTTCTTCAGAATGTCTTCTAGTTCTCTTCCAGATTTCCACAGTGAATAATGTCATGGACTTTACCGTTTGCTTCGTGTCGAAGTCTTGAACCTTGAGCTGCCTTTGTGCTTTGTGAACTTGTTCATTGATCTTCATTGTCCCTCAAAATGTAGGCATGATCAAGATTCCACCATTTATCGGTCGTAGTCTCACTTTTGTATCATCTTTTCATCAATTTCACCGTTTTTGTTCCGAGAACCTGTAACCTACAACTATTTAGCAGACATGGGTCAAAAGCACCTATTTATTTGTGAAGTGACTAAGAATGGGGAATATAATAATGCAAAATTATGATATAAAAAAATACCCCCAAACTTATCTTTTGCTCGTCCTCGAGCAAACCTAGTTTTATTCTTGAAAAAGACCTAGCCTCACTTTCACAGGGAAACGCGATTGCACTGAGCTCGTGCAACAAGCCGTTAAACCTTTAGGTGTCCCTAGTAGGAGGAGTGTTGTCTCCTGAGGGTTTTCAGCGGATACTACCCACAAAATCCTATCAATTCGGCCTATTAACTTTTATTCTCCAATTAGGTTTTCCAACAAGGAATTCTATTATCTTTGACTCATAAATTATCCACCCGTATTCTTCACGCTTCCTCATCATTTAACTTAAGATTATATATATTCTTGTGAATTTACTTAGCTTTTGGTATCTTTTAAGTTTTCCTTCTAGGGTTCCATCTCAACTTAGTAATTTTTATCATCTCTATTAAAGATATAAGTCCTATTCTTCATTCTTATCTCTTATCTAAACCCCAATCACATATCCCTACGTGTGTGTATATATCACCCCTACACTTGGAAATTCAAATCAAGCTATCATACTCTTGTCCGTCGTCCAAAGTACTTTTCAATTGGTGAATTTTTAAATGAAATTGCTCACACATTCTTCATGTGACCGTTAATACTTCTTGAGGTACTAACGACCGATTACAAAATGTGTGCACATTAAGGCGTAATTCCTAGTTTTGTAACACCTAAGGCTTTAGCAGTGACTCCCAAACCAGTTGGTCTAAGGCACTAGGTGATAAGGCACCCTCACTATATATTTTTCTATTTTTGCAGCCTTAAGTAATTACAAAACCAATGTTCGTTTTTTTTATCTCTTTTATTCACACTTGTATTTTTATTTATTTTTCTTCATACTAAGGACTTTAGACAAGAGCATTTCAAGGTCTCTTCTACTATTCCAAGTTTCAAGGTTCATGTTTGTGCAATTTGTAGGGTATATATTTTTAGAATTTGGACTTGAGCTTAAGAATTATTTTTCAGACTTATACTTTAATAAAAATATCAATACTCTTCCTTTATTTTGACTTAGCCCAAGAAGTGAACTCGAAATTTGCGTATTTCTAAATAAACTACAAAGACATATACTTTCTACCGTTAAATTTTAAGAAAGGTTATTTTTAGGTTTTTTAATTTACTAAGTCTAGGATCTAGTTATTCCTAACTAGTTAACCGTCTTGTTAAATTTAAGTCAATTATGGCCAAAATTGAACTTTTCAATTTTTATAATTTTTGAAATTTTTTAATTTTTATGGGTTTTAAAATAAATATGCAGATGCAAAAATATACATATGAATGCGAAGGAAGAAAGCATACCGAGCACACTTCCAAACTTAAACTTGACAGTGTCCTCACTGTCAGGCTACACCAAGAAGGTCAAAATGGCCGGTATTCCCCTGTTTATTTTTCTTATTTTACAAAAATACCCAAATATTAATTTTTTATGTTATTTTTAAAAGCCAATTATACCCCCCCCCCAACTTGAGTTAAACAATGTTACAAGTCAATAACAAACTTTGGAAAGACCAAAAGTCAACACCAACCAGTTGAAAAATTTATCTGTGTAAAGTATCGGTCGGTGGAAGAACATGTTGTACTGAACCAAGAAGAATTGGGGAAGAGATAAGTGGTGGTATGGAAAGTGTCTGTATGTACGTGGAAGTGAAGAGATAGGAGGTGATGATGAATCAAAACGAGAATGTGAATGATCATAAATCAATGGAATATTGTCATTCTCGTAGCTTATTAAAAGAAAGGGGGTGGTTCAATTTCTAAAGGAGGAGGTTGATTATCTACACAATCCCCGAGATGTTTTTGTGGATTCTTTATTGACATGGCATCATCCATCATATGCATATGATATTTAATTATGAGGGAACTAATCTCCTCGATGTCCGCCACAGTCCAGCCGAAAGCTTGCCGGTTATTTTGTAAGACCATTAAAAGGGCTTTCTCTTGATCGAGAGCTAGAGATGCCGATATGATAACGGGAAAGGTCTCATTCTCACATAAGTAAGCGTATTTAAGGTGAGATGGCAAAGACTTGAGTTCGAGTTTCGGAAGCGAAACAATTGAAGGTAAAATTGGGGAGGCTATCTCAAACTCAAAGGATTCCAACAATGGTTCGAAATCACTGCTAACAACCGAATCGGATGGTCTAACTAACTCATCCAAAAATTCAAAGGACTCATACTCAGGCGGTGAGTCGTCAAAATCGTCCGAAAAAGTGAAACATTCGTAATCATTATCGGTTGTGCAAACTATGTCAGATCCAAGGAGGGATGCACTAGTGGCGTCAAAACAGTTGTCATAAAACAGAAATTTTTCAAGCTCGCAGTCCTCCTGCGTGATTTCGTGAATCGAGCAAACTTCCCATGTACTAGTTTTAGGCACGGGGGGCAGACTTCCTATCTTGTAAATGTTGAACTCACTTGACATCTTCCCGAAGGATAGAGTCATAGAGCCATTGCGACAATTGATTACGGCATTGGAAGTGGCCAAAAATGGTCGACCGGGGATCACCGGAATTTGGTTTCGTGGGTTAGCAACAGATTGTGTGTCCATAACAATAAAATCAACGGGGAATATGAAGTCCCCTACTTTGATCAACACATCCTCTAACTCACCCCTAGGATGGGTGATTGATCGATCAGCCATTTGGAGAGTACAATGAGTGGGTTTCAACTCTCCAACACCTAATTGCTCGTACACGGAGTAGGGAAGCAGGTTAACACTAGACCCAATATCTAAAAGTGCTCGATTGATGTTCTTATCCCCAATTGTTATTGAAATTGTAGAACAGCCAGGGTCCTTTCTTTTTTGGGGTAAGGGTTGAGGTTGGTTAATAGCATTGCTCACAGCACTAGCTATTATCACTTTCTTGGGTATTTGAGACTTTCTCTTCGAGGTGCACAAGCCCTTTAATATTTTCGCGTAAGAAGGGACTTGTTGGATTGCATCCAAGAGAGGTATATTTATGCTAACCTGTTTGAATAACTCCACAATCTTCTCCATTTGTGGAGTTGGTTTATTGGATCTCAACCTGTTTGGAAAAGGAACATTTTGAAAATCTGTTGAGTCCAATTTTTGTGGATTAGATTACAGAGTTGGAACGGATCCTAGTGTTGGTGTGTTCGTGATATGAGAAATGGGTTCGTTCGAAGTAGAAGAAGAAGAAGAAGAAGAAGAAGAGCCTTGTGAAGAATGGAGAATAGGCTCAGAAAAAGAAGAAGAAGAAGAAGAAGAAGAAAGAGATGAAGAAGAACCACCGACAGGGGTGTCATCACTATTACCCACGTTATTATGCAACACTCTTCCAGATCTTAACGTGGTCACAGCATTCACATTATGATTTTGTTGTTCATATGTAACATGTGCGTTGTGTGTGTGACCGGAATTTGGCAATGGTTGAGATGGAAGCTTTTCCTTTTCTCGCTCGCTCAACGCAGCAGTTAGTTGTGCGATTTGGTCCTCGATTGATTTGATACTTTGATCATGTGAAGCATTGTTGTGCACCAAAGACTGAATGGAAGTCTCCAACCTTGCTGCGGATTGTGTAGATTGTTTGAGAAACGCATCTAGACTTCTTTCTAGCGAGGTAACCTTATCATCATTTGGTTGAACAAAATTGTTTTGAGGGTAAAAGTTGTTAGGCACAAAATTGTTCGTTTGATTTGGGTAAGGTTGTGGTTGGAAAGGTTGCTGGTATTGAGTTTGTTGGGGTGCTTGTTGTTGTTGAGGAGGAGACCTTTGAAAGTTGTTGTTTCTTTGGAATTGTTGATTTTGATTCCAAGCAAAATTTGGGTGACTCCTCCATCCCAGATTATAAGTTGAAGAGTAGGGATCATTTCTTTATCTTTGCTGAAAGGCAGCATTGACTTGATCTTGTCCTTGAACAGGTGGATTGTAAGGACACTCTTCGGTAAGATGTGATGGATCCGAACAACAAGCACAAACAGTTCGTGGGGGTAAAGCAGGGGCAGGAGAAGGCGATGAGATTTTGGTCTCAATTGCTTCTAGTTTTTTCGTAAGTGCGGCCATTTCGGCCTTCATTGCAATCGACATATCTAATTGATGTATGCCTGCCCTAGACTGACCAACCGAAAAAGATGAGGTGGTTTTAGTGCTTTCCCACTGAAGTGTTTGTTCAGCAAGATCCTCGAGAAACTGCCAAGCTTCCTCACTAGATTTGGTTATAAAGTGATCTTGACAAATGGTTTCCAACAACTGCTTCGTTGCTGGGTTCAATCCTTCGTACAAAGTTTGGCAAAGTTGCCAATTCTTGATACCGTGGTGAGGGCATTGAATAAGTAGGTCTTTTAATCTTTCAAAACACTTCCAAAAGGGTTCGGAAGGAAGCTGGGAAAATTGAATAATCTCATTGCGAATTCTCGTGGTCTTGTGACGTGGATAAAACTTTTTAAGAAAAGCTTTAACAAACTCTTCCCAATTTTTAATTGAGTGTGATGCTGTGCTGTATAACCATTTCTCGGCTAAGTCACATAAGGTGAAAGGAATGACCTTTAGCCTAATAGCATCATCAGACAGTTGTGTTGTCTTCATCATTGCGCAAACGTTTTGGAATTTGTTTATGAAGATATAGGCATCTTCGGATTCCAGTCCGTGAAATTTTGGCAACATGTTGATGAAGTGGGGTTTGATCTCAAAGTTGTCCCCATTTGCCGGTGGGAGTGAAAGACAAGTTGGTAAGGCGGTACGGATAGGGTAGAAAAGATCCTGGAGCGCGATTCGTTGGGGCGCTTCAACAGGCGGGTGTTGTGGGTTATTCGCACCTAACGGAGGTGGAATCAGTCCCGTGGGTAAGGTGTTGTTAGGATTAAATCCCGACATCTCCTTAGAAGACGAAGAAAGTGAAGGTGAAGGTAAGGAAGTGGAAGGAATTTCGACTTCGGAGTTGAAAGCGTCGTCGGTCGGTACCAACGTGACACGGATTAATCGGGCACTAGTGTCGCTAGTCCAACCGGACATACACTAAAGATGTAGTGTAGTCAAAAAGGTGAAAAACAGAATGTGGGGGTAAGAAGACGTCAATGAGAAGAAAGTGGGTGTAAGTGGGGTGCACGGATTTTTTAGCGACAAGTTGCAAGTTTTTTTTAAAAAAATTCCTTTTTTCTTTTTGTGTTTTTTTTTTATGTGGAGCTTTTTGCAAAAAAAATATTTTCGATAAAAGGCTTAGACACACGTTCAATCAACCATAAATGCACAATCAGGCCTAGATCTAGGGTCAGCTAGACAGCTCCTAACTGTTCCAAAGGGCAAGAAGTAGGACCTCAAACCGACTCTTCACCGCCAATTGTGGCCAGGTAAGCACAAGTAGCGAAAGGAGGGATCCGCTCACGAATCACCGTGAGACGAGCCTTTTAAAGTTACCTTTCATTACCTGTCTAGCCTAAGCACCACAAAATCAGGTTAGAATCAACGGTCGATGCCAACAACTATTCCTTTGTCCTATTGCGCGCGAAGTCCTTAGGGCTGAGTCTAATCTTTTTTAATTAATTGATGGTCAATGCAATATGCCTTAAGTGATTTTTGGGGTCCTGGAAAGGGTGATGAAATCCCCACCCAATCTGGATTGGTGTCCAAGCCCCTTAAAGTCAGTTAAAATATGCAAAGCAGTAAACAATCACTTGCAAACAATTTTTTTAGCGCGGCGCAAAGAATCATGCACAAGATCAATTATTGGAAGGGGGAGATTTTTAGCTCAAAGAATCCTGCAGGCAAATTTTTACAGAGGAGATATCAGGGGGTTCAGAAAAGGAGAAAGGGAGCTTACAGTGATTTTTCCACCCGCTGACGTCTGCTTTCCGTCGCGGTTCCGCCGCCGGAAGGGGGTTGTTGCCGCGTTTTCGCGGTCGGCGGTAGGGTTCAAGCCTCCAGATTTCTTCTGCTCCTCTGTTGTTGTAATCCTCTGTTGTTCAGATCTTCAGTTTTCTGTTTCGCTCTCTGGATTTTTCCAGATCCGAACTCGTTCGTCGATCCTGCAAAATTCCAACAAAAAACCTTTCAAGCAATAAAAAGATGATAAAATTTTTATATTTTCAAAATTTTCAGTTTTTTATGAGTTTTATGATTTTATATTAACCCGAAATTGCAAAAAGAAAATACTACGCCATCCCCGGCAACGGCGCCATTTGATTGATAGAAATTTTTGCATGCTTGCGCTTTTAAAAGATATGAATCAAAGAATTGTTGTTTACCGCAATCAAGAACGGCGTCGCTTGGTAGCTAGCCGGTGAGTACGGGTCGGTCCACAGGGATGTTGCGTATTTCCTAATTTGGTCTAACGAGTTAATTCCAAACGGTGTGGATTGATTATCACTAAAACTAAGTTGATTTATACTAGGATTAGAATCTTGCTAGGGTTAGGTTTAGGTTAAGTTTGGAAATTAAAGATTTCCTCACCACTTTCAATGCCCTAATTTAGATCTCTTTAGGTGTTATGGTAATAATTAATAAAGGGGATTAGTACCATCGGGAAGAAACGATGTTTCTTCCTCTAGGTTCTTGTCCTTCCTTTCTTAATTCTTACCCTAACCTCCATGGAAAACATACGCAACCGGTCGTTTATACTACGGTATCACTGTTATCTCGTGGGATAGGGTGCCGTAGGGAACGGTGTGTGTATGTATGCATGGAGTCCTATTAATTATATGTGATGGGCAAGAAAGGGGTGAGAAATTTTCATCTCTCAAGCCTTCCCTATTCCTAACCCTAACAAGTGAGGAATTACTCACTCATTAGGAAATTGATAAACATGTTCTAACTATCTAATTATGGCAGATAATAAAAATTATACTAAGGCAGAATGAAAATTAACTAGGGCAATGAAATAAAAAACCTTACTTTATTTGATGGCTCTCTCCAAACATTTACACCGAAATTAGAATTCTGAATAGATGAAACAAAAAGAGGCATACCTCAAAAACAGGTTTAGGATTTCTATTTATAGAGCATAGAAACCCTAGGGTTACAATCGAGTCACATCTGCAATTACAAGTATACTCCTAAGAAGACTAGTCAACGCACCGCCGCACCGACACTTTTTAGCACCGACACGGGCTTCATATGGCCGCGGATCCGCGGCCAAAACCCATGTTTGGCCGAGGTTCCGCGGCCAAATAGAAGGATCTTGAGCTTGGTTTTTTATGGCTTCTGTCTGTTGCTGTTGTCTTCAGTTGGTTCTTCAGAATGTCTTCTAGTTCTCTTCCAGATTTCCACAGTGAATAATGTCATGGACTTTACCGTTTGCTTCGTGTCGAAGCCTGAACCTTGCGCTGCCTTTATGCTTTATGAACTTGTTCATTGATCTTCATCGTCCCTCAAAATGTAGGCATAATCAAGATTCCACCATTTATCGGTCGTAGTCTCACTTTTGTATTATCTTTTCATCAATTTCATCGTTTTTGTTCCGAGAACCTGTAACCTGCAACTATGTAGCAGATATGGGTCAAAAGCACCTGTTTATTTGTAAAGTGACTAAGAATAGGGAATATAATAATGCAAAATTATTATATGAACAGTGAGTTGGGTTGCTTCGAGGAGGAGGGTGGTGGTTTGTTGTGATGAAGCGAGTAGGTTGGTGGCGGCGGTGAGTACGCCAACGGTGGCTTGGTGCAGTGAGGGGAAGTGAGAGAGATGAGAGAAGGTTGTTGAGAAAGTGGTCCTAGTATGTGCGAAGAGGCGCGGATCTCGCGCGGGTGGCTGTTGGAGGTGCTCGGCCATGGGGTGAGCGCGGGTCTCAAGGGGACGTGGGTACGAGGAAGAGGTCGCGGAAAGGAGCGGGTCGTGGGAGCTCAGTGCGAAAAATGCGGGAAAGAGAAGGAGAGGGAGAAGATGAAGAGGAAGCGTGGGAGTTGGGTCGGGTCGGGTCGGGTAGGGGTTAGGTTGGGTTTGTAGGCTTTGGGGTTAGGAAAATAAAAGGATTTAGTGTTTGGGTTTAAGATTTAGGTCAGGAAATATAAAATTAGAAATTAATATAAGAAAAATATAGGAAATTATTTTTAGAAAGTATTCAAATAGGAAAATTTTGGGAACCATTTATTTATAAATACGGGAAATATGTACAAAGGAATTGGGTATTACACCCATTAAGAATGTATAACGCATACACCCTCTGGACTTATGCTTTTATTCGTTTCGATAAAATTTCGGCAGCATATTCCCGCTGTTCTCCGAGTACACCGTAATAGAATAGATAAACATCTCAATACTATCAGTATTGAGATGATCATCCCAACTATATTTATACACTGAGAGCCAGCGGAAAGATACTGACGAAACTCATCTTAAAACGAATGAAAAGTATAAGTATGCAGAGAAGTGTATACGTCATACATTCTTAACATGTCCAAAACGGGACAAATCTATCGGTTATAGTGCGACTAGTGTTCTTGTCGCATAAAATACGAGATGGTTGTCAATGAAGAACGATTAACGTTCGAAATTGACAACACACGCGTAGTTTTATGTCTCAAAAATAGCCGTACGCATATAACAGATAGACGGGTTCTAAGTCGCGATATTTTTTCAATGTGAGATACTCGATGACGATATGTATTGGTTTACCTTTTTTCATCATCGAGTACATGCACTTAATTAGATTCGTTTTGATAGTCATCGTTTCAGTATCGTCGGTTATTTAACTATTTTGTTTATGGTTTTGGAATTTTCAGTTTGAATGGTAGGTTCTCAAACAATTGATATTATTAACAAAGTATCTGCATTCATTATAATAAACACACATCCATACAATGAAAATTAAATAAAGGTAAGTCTCACACTCTCTCTCACACACAACTACATGTCCATAAACAATATATTACACACACAGTAAACACACATCCACATTAGATTCCGACATTGACTGTTTGTTTAAGGAAAGATGATTAATTGATCTTAAACTCATGAAAGAAAGCATATATATAACTAATTGGTTTATGGCATGTCAATTATCTATGTTACGGGTTTAATTAATATTTAATTGGTGACTTAGTTTAAGTATGGTGACTTAGGCTAATTTTAGTATTTAGGAATTAAAAATGATAAAGTTGTGTACCGGAGACTGGCGTATATAGAAAGCAAAGAAATATGAGCAATTACACCCATGTCAACCCTACAATCACACAAATTTTTAGTTACATATACTTCCATTCTCTATCAATAAAAACTATATATATAACTAAAATGAACAACTTAACCCAAGCATTAAACCTAAAATTTTCAACAATTAAATTAACTTAACCCTAACGCCAAAATTAACCCTAATCCTAAAATTAGCCCTAACACTAACCATAAAATTAACCCAAACTCTAATCCTAAACCTAAAATTAATCCTAGCTCTAAACCTAAAATTAACCCCAAAATTAAAATTATTCCTAAAATTAACCCTAACCTTAAAATTAGTCTTAACACTAACCCTAAAATTAGTTAAATTTAACAAAAATTCAAACAATCTAAATAAATTAATAAACCAACTCTCTGATTGGCGTCGGAGGCGGAGGCCGGAGGTGCTTGGAGAGGAGGAGGTTAGGAGGCGGCAGGGATAGATCTTTGATGAAGAAACCGCTAGGCTAGGAGGCGGCCGGGGGAGATCGTCGGAGAGGAGGAGGAGCTTGGATGATCGAGGAGACAAGTGGAGGGCTGATCGAAGGCGGGTAGAGTTTGTTTGGATGGCCAGTGGAGTTTGTTTGGGTGGCTCGGAGGGGTAGAGGAGGGGGGATCGGAGACCGGTGGAACTCGCAAATTTTTAAGAGAGAAATGAAAAAAGAATGGAGGAAAAATTTAGCAAAGGGAAAAGGGGGAGGTCAAGGAAAAATTTTGTTGACTTCGGTCAACTATTTTTCGGCGGTAATTAGCCGTCGAAATAACCGTTGAGCGAAATCAACAAAATTTCAATTGTTTTTAGCCTATTTCGACGGGCATATGCCCCACGTCGAAATAAATCTTTAAAAAATTCGCGTCGAAATTAGACACATTTTCCTGTAGCTCAACGGAATCAGAGCAAAGTAAAACCATATAACACTCCAAAGAACACCCAAAATACTTGAGTTTAGCTCAATTTAAAGGACTTGCCAATTATGCATCTGTTCAGAAGAGTTATGTTCCCCAAGAGAAGAAACAATATAAATCCTAAAGGTAGACATGTGATGTAAAAACTAACATCATAGATGCAGCAGTATTTTGCATAAAAAAGGCCTGGAACTAAATAAAAATTAGAACCATATGTCTCCAACAACAATAAAAGTTACATGATAAGGAAAAGATTCAAGGGTTAAATACTCTCCTCTCTCATGACGGCCATGGAAATTAAGAATGGAGCAAGTATAATGAAATTCTTGAACTAGAAGCCCAATTACAAGCTTGATACACTTAGGTTTAAAGCCTTAAACTTGAAGCGCATAACAAACCAAACAACAACAAATACAACCAACAAATTAACTGAATGAAACAATTAAACAAACAGACCGAATAGTTTAACTGTAGAACCCTATAACAATAATCTTAGTTCACCACCCTGCAGTTCTTTCTGATCTCCCATTGCCCTCCACTCACCTCTTCAATGGAGCCCATTTTCACCATCGCCGTGGCAAACTTCGCCGCCCACTCCGCTCTACGGTTCGCGTTATCCCTCACCGTTCTAGCCGTTGACGCATCGCTCCATAGAGACTGATCCGAGGTAAACAAACCTTTGCTATTTCTCAAATTCTTGTAATACCTGTTATCCAAGCGATTCGAGCTCACAATGTCAAGTGGCACGGTACTCTTGGGGCTCGACGAAGAAGCCGGGCATTTACTCTTCAAGAACGCGGCGAACCCTGCGTTCAAGCTCGGGTCCTGTGGGGTCGTGGCGTTGAACGAGTATAAACGGTTCGAAAACGAAGAACAGTGAGAAACCCCGATAGAGTGAGCGCCTGACAGAGTCACCATTTCATCCAAGGAGAGACCCTTCGTAGCAAAACTCTGTTGAAGCTGTTGAACGTTAAAGAACGGTGCGGGGATATTCTGTAACACTTCCGATTCTAATGAGACGGTCCCGTCGCGGCGGCCGGATGGGACGGCGTAGGTGATGCCGCCGACTTGGTATGCGCTGTCACGAGCTGCGAAGGCTAGGATGTCTGCGCAGGATACGGTCTTGGGGCATTTGGATTCGATTTCTGCTTTTGCTTTGTCGATCACTTCGAACCCTCTGAGGCTCGGGTTATTCGCTGGGCTTTCTTTCTCTGCGGGGTTTCCGGGTGTGGAATCAAGAAGCACGGATGCATCACAACCCTGCAATGAGAGAATAACGGATACACGGTTATTACATCTACTTGTTAATTAAGGGGACGTTTGGTTCATTATTACATCTACTTGTTAATTAAGGGGATGTTTGGTTCTAGAGAATGCTATATTTGACAGACATCTTGCAATTCTTGATGCAAGATTTACAAATTCAAAACATATTTTGTATTTGATTGAATAAATACATATTATAATAGTCTCCACAGTTTGAAACTAAAATGGTTGCTAATTAAAAATGTTATAGATCATTTTGCATCTTATATTTTTTTATATTACTTCCATGCATGTTCAACATTACAAAAAGAAAATAGAGCCGCGCGCAAACTTGATCATTAATTTTCATTCAACTAAATAACCTCTTTAATATGGTTATTAATTAATTATTAAATGCAAGGATATATAACAGAAGATGTTATAGGAGGGAAGAATAAAAACATATATAGGCCATGCAGCTGCAGGCTTACCCTAACAAAGCAGTCATGGAAATGCAACCTAATAAGGCCCGCAGCGATGCCGGGGTTCTTAGCCACCGCCGCGTTCACCGCCTTCTTCACGATGGATTCAGCAGCAGGACAAGTCGAATCATAGAAACCAACTTGCAATGAATTAGCTAAAGATGAAAACGTTGCCATCATCAACATGGCCAGAACAAGAGTTGAGCCCAAGCAACAAGAACCCATTTGCTTATAATGTAATTTGAGAGAGTTACAAAGATCAAGTATGTACGCTTGATGTAGAAATGAAGCTAGATAAGAGAAAGTAATTAATTTTGAGATGTCATGTTGATCTTAGTAGCTATTTATAGATATGCCAAAAAGAGAGAGAGGTGGTAGAGAGTTGGTAGCTTGTAAGTTGGTAGCTTGTAAGGATTAGGTTTTACTAAGTAAACAAATTTATTATAAACGTGTGCATGCATGATTGATTAGGTAGCTAGATAGTGACACGGTGTGAGATAGCTACAAAGGCTAGCAATTTTGAAAATCTTCGAAATTTTGAATAAGTAGTGGTAGTATAGCCCACGAGGAGATTGGACTTGGATTAAATTGCATGGTTGCGGATTAATTTTGTATATTTTGTGTATATATATACAACTGCATGCTTTGATTAATTAGGTTTAGTTACGTAACTGAACGGCCAATGGTTTGACCTTTAATTTTCATATATATAATAATACCAATATCGATCGTTTACTTTAATTTGCAAGGTTCAAATGGAAAAAGATAGCATTTGTGGGCCGATGTCCTTTAGATTAATTTTTAAATCTAATTTTTCTTCTGTTCGGATCCCTTGCATTCATATGATTTATTTACTTATAAATAGCATTGAGAAGTAAATTGTTTAAGCCAAAAATACACGTAATTTTATAGAATCACTACTATCACTTCGGCCCGTTTGGATGACCGGAAGTATTTACCGAAAGTGCACAAAATAGTTATGAAGCAGCTTCCAAAAAATTGCCATGAAAGTAAACCAAAAACTCACTTCTAATATTTGTTTGAAATACTTTTTGAAGAAGGAAGTAAATAATGAAGTAAATTCTTATATTTTTTATTAAGAAAATAAAAAGAGAAAACTATTTTTTAATAATAAGAAATTATTACATTTTAGATGTATTAAAGAGAAGTAATAAACAATTAATATTTTTTCTTGCTCCTTATGCCCCATAACTTCCAAGTTTCTCTTTCATCAAGCAAACACTTGAAGGATCCGAAGTAGGTTTATTTTCGGTGCTTCCATGCTACTCCATGTCAAACGAACATGCCATTACTGTATAAGATGGATGGTCCCATTTTCTAATTTCTCTTAGATTACAAAGATCCTTACTGTTATAATGTTAACTCTAAGAGTAGCTAAGAAGAAATTATTCTGTATGCCGGTTGTATATCCGGACAGAAGAAAGAAAGAGATAAAGAATTTTAGACACCTTTGGACTTCTTGACGGAGCCGGTATGCTTATATCATTTCCTCTCATGAACGAGCATATATGGCAGACACAACGTTGGGTTTTTCGTACCTAAGGACATCCGTTGATAACCTATCTTTTTAATAAAATAATTTAAAAAATAAGAAAAGGCAACAAATATATTCTTTCAATTAAGATATACTGGATCCTGTTTTAGTAAATGCATGGAGGGTTGAACCCTGTAGGATGAATAATCAATAAAACTTTTATACAATTGAAAAATGATTAAATAAAGCAATATATTTATATATAGTTCAAGATTTATAGATATAAAAATCTATGGTATTTTTTTATTAGTAAGAAACAATGTTATTAAAGGTCCTTTCTATTTATTTGTATTAATCAAAACAATTGGTATTTATGTGTGAAAAATGACGGAAGTTCATGGTATTTATTTGGTGTAAAATAAAGTCCATGGTATCTATTCAAAAAACATCAGGAAGTACATGGTATTTATGTATTTATTTGTAATAAAAAATTCCATGAAAATGTTTGAAAAAGCTTTGAGAATGCCTGGTACTTAAGTGAAAATCTATATGTGATTTTAAGGTGACGGCAGAAATGCAATTTTTGAGGAGATGACAAAATTGTGGTTGGCAGGAAGTTGTGATGGATGGCAGAATTGTAATTAAAGCAAAGTTTTGCGAATTCTATTATTTTCCATAGTTTCCCTAACAATTTCATCAAAGCCTCAAATTTACCTCTGCAAAATCCAAATTTTATGATAAGCATGTGGAGTGAAAAGTGAGGCTAAAGTGGAATTATTAAAGTTTAATTCCACTCTAGGTTACCAAATTAGAATATTATAAAGATTGAAAACAAACCCTTGGAATGTAAGAGAGATATAAATACAAAATCAAATGGAAAACTCATCCTATTATCACTCCATTTGCAAATTAATTACACTATTGTACACAAACAGACTTTAAATTATAAGAGAGCAAAATTTAGGGGGGAAAAAGAATGTATATATAAAAAGGGACTAGCAAGACTATCAAAATTTCACTACCATTTTCAATTAGTAGAGTACTTTTATATATATATATATATATATATATATATATATATATCATCACAATTAACTTTTATAAATAGCCTTTTGATTCAAAATTCAATCTCCCTCTTATTTTCTTTAGACACCGTTATCTAAGTCATCTATACGAATAAACCTATAAAAGTTTATTAAAATATACATATTTAAATAACATCGGCATGCATCGCAATGCGTCTCAACGTGAAAAATCTAATTTCATTTAATTATCATTCTAAATTTCTGACACAACCCAGTATCAAGTTAGGCGTTGTATATATAGCATGCATTTGCCTTTCTCCCATCTAAATATTAGGTGTTAATGTTGCTTCTCAAATTGGATTCGTACACTTCTACGTCCAAAAGCAGCTTCCTCCATTCGATGCTTAAGTTAGACAATTTATTCAAGCTGGAAAACATGATTTGTAGAAGTAAGACTATTTTTATCTACCGCCTCCAAGAATCTCATGATTGAATATTTATCCGAATTAAAGATCTAGTTTGTTAACCGGTTTGTTTGGAGTATAACACATTTAAAATATAGATGGCAACTCATGAAGACGAATTATACAAACACATAACAAGCTTGCTATGTGATCGATCCATGGACCATGCATGCATGGTAAGCCTTATAAGGCTACACCGAAGGTTATAACTATCATCCCAGCTGATATGTCATATTCGCCATGAGTATCAGCTATATTTGACATGTATGCATGTCATAAGCATTTGAATAAAAGCAAGTGATCAAAAGATCAAATGATAACCTAAAATAAGGATTCTGCATGCGGCGAGAATATACTTTGAGAATGAAGCACGCATTCACTCAATTAACAAAAAGTACTTCACCAAAAAAATTAAAGAGTCTTGAAACCAACAGCTCCAATATAATCATTTTGTCAACCAGCAAAAAGTCTTGAAAGTTTAGTGTTATTGTATTCACGATCTTTTATTCTTGCAATATTAATTGACTAAATAAATTTCAAGTGGCCAACTGTACGTACGCGTTTAATATTTCTGCTGGTCTTTTTGGTAAAACCTAGAGATCCTCATTGTCAAATACCGACTCATTAATAATTTACACCAATTTTCAGGTCAATGCAAACTAGCCGTATATATTTGGTTTACTAAAAATCTAGCTGTATATATTTGGTTTACTAAAAATATAGAGAAAGAAACGAGGGTTAATTGCTAAGTAATACCCCATTTCACCTGCTTTGCACTTATATATGCCTTATTGATTTTTTCGCTACATTTTGAAACCATAAATTACAAATTGTATGGATTTTCTTTAACATAGCAATAGATTTGATTATCAATTGAAGGGAACAAAGTATTAACTGTTTGTGCTTTAGGATATATAGGTGCATCGAAAAAAATAATAAGATATATAAGTGCAAAGTAGATGAAACATTAAGATATTATTTAGCAATTAACCCAAGAAACAAATAAGGACTATATATCGGTGAAACATCGTGTGAATGGAGACGGAGTACACATCTTCAACATGGAATATTTTCATCCCAACGTTTTCCTTTTCATATAAAAAGTGTTCTCATCTTGCCCTAGTTTTTCTTTACACAAAGAACAAAGCATATATATATATATGTATGTATATATATATATATATATATATATATATATGTATATATGTGTATATATGTATATATATATGTATATATGTGTATATATATATATATATGTGTGTGTGTATATATATATATATATGTATATATATATATATATATATATATATATATATATATATATATATATATATATGGGTCGTGAATGTCACGACCAAGTTGACTGACTGTGAATGTGTCACGCCCCGCTTCCTAAAATACGGAATACGAGTGGTGATTAGGCCACCCATGTTCTTACGGTCAGGAAATAACCCCGCCGTAGTCACACTTCGGATTCTAGCGTTACATGGTAGTCAGTAAACATCACTAAAATAAAGAAAAGTCACAGCTCACAACTTTATTATATTGCAATAAAAAGAGATCAAGTTACATTTATTTTGCGGAATAAAATAACTAACCAACAAAACAAGGTGCTGAAAGGAAAAGAAATAGCACTGGTGATGCAGTCTAGACCTCCGCAGTCTCGAATGGTAGGTCCTGCTCTTGAGCTGGGTCCGCTTCGTTCTCTGAGCATGCACACTCAGGTCGTCAGGCGCGACACACATAACAATATATATATGTATATGTATATGTATATATATATATATGTATATGTATATATATATATATATATATATGTATATATATATATATATATATATGACGGGTATGCGATATTATTAAACATGAGAAGTGCAACAAAATGCAGGACAAGAGTATAATAAACATCACTGAATATGAATTATACACTATAGGTATCATGTCAATAAATTAGGCAATGTGTATGTCACTAGTTATCGGTCACTAAGTCAATGAAATCAGATGGTGGAAAGGATGCTCGTCTTTAACAAGGGTCCCGTGCATGCCCGAGACAACGGTCCGCTATGCCCGGGACATAACTCTGTCAGCCGTGCTGTTAGGCCCACGACCTAAAATATATATATGTATATCACTAATAGCGAATGATCATTCTCTAAATCACCGTACTTCGCTAAATACGAGTTGAATTTCACCTTGATTTTCCCATTCCCCAGGTTATAGTATGCACTCAGGTATTAGATAGGTTGTGAACAAATACGTATCGCTGTCACTTTCAATCACTTTTCCACTTATCGATATCATTTGTATTTGCCATAACACAATCACTAACATTAATATATATATCGACAATGCAAAACAGTTGCTAGGTCTCAATGTGAGCGATCACTATGCAGCAGGTATAAATCAAGCACGAAAATATGCAGAAATGCACTGAACAGGTATTCACTATTTTATGACGACCAATGTCATACAACTTGCAAAATTTACGATAAATCACACGTATAGAATCGACCAAAATAATATAAAAGGCATACGAAGCACACTTGATTATATAAAGAGTAAAATTTATTTCATGTCAATTGGAATTCAGGTTAGGGAATTATCATCATTTTAAGGTAGCGACCGAATGCTGGAATTCCAGTTTCAGAACTGGAAGCCCAACTTCACGCGCGTTTTGTCAGTGATTGTTTTCATATTAAGGTGTTACCCCAGTTGAATAAATATAGTTCTATCTGTTAAGTTTCCAACGCATCAAACGGATTATCATTATCATTTCTGTATTAAATGTTATGTTCCGTTTAATGTGACGGTGTAGGAAATGTTACTGCAGAAACTGCAGAACACAGCAACACTCTAAAATACAAATTTAATATCAAACAACGGTGAAATAGCACGGGGCCAGATTAATGTGTTAGCTAACCAAATTATCTACGTGGCCATATGGGGCCCCGTGTATTTTCAGTTTAAAACAGGGACGTACAGGTGTTCAAGTCAGGTATTCCAACGAAATGCTGCCCGGACTGCAGTCCAATGCCGCGTTCACAGTCAATTATCGTTACAGAAATCTATAAACGTCGAGAATTAAACTATAGATGGTTTTAGGTTATCGAGTCGTCTTCGATATTAGCCGTAGAACGTTACGTTCCAAGCGGTATTTAATTTACAACGATTTTAATAAGGTAACATGCATGGTAAGGTTCAGATTTTGTGTCGCCTTTTAGGGGCGACTTTACATGATTAAAAACACAATATTTTGCACCCAAATTCCTACACGACCTTCACTAACAGAAAAGGGGTTTGACGATCATAAATTTCGGCAATTTAAGATAGAGTTTTCATTCATGTATCGTGTCCAACACATAAGATATGTACGGATACCAATCGAAACATCGGTTTGCAGTAATCGATCCAACTAGATGTTATTTGGTTAAACTACAAATGGTGTTGACACGGGATGATAAAGCCTAGTCAGGCTCCCTTCAATATAATCGAACCTTGAGGGTTCGTTATAGAACTAATTGAATTATAATTTATCGATATATATAGACACATACTCCATATTATGTAACATCATTTTTCCCGATTGAATAATATATTAATTAGCATGAGCAAGCAAATGATTACCGTTCACTTTCCTCAGACAATCGCGACGATGATAATCCCGGCAGCAACGATAGCGAGAGGCAGCAAAGGTGACGGCGAAGGCACACACATGGGCACGGCACTAGCAGCGCCGACGACAGCGAGCTCAGGCAGTTCTGGGGCTTGGAGTTGGTGAATCGGGGAGCTCCGACTCGGGTGCAGGGGCCTAGGCTCGGGGTTGGTGCTCGGAGATGGTGAGTAGGGGAGGAGCTCGGAGATGGTCGGCGAGGTGGAGCGGGAGGTGGCTTCTGTCAGTGGCGTCGCGACTTTGGGGGGATTGCGGCTTGGTGACGGGGAGTAGCAGCTGCGGTGTCGAAGAGGGGGGCTCGTCGGAAGTTTTGGGTTGAGAGAGGAGAAAGGAGGAGACGGAGTTCTCCGGGGAGATCGTCTGTGATTGGTCGGAGCTTAGAGATGGGGGCTCGGTGGCGGAGCATAGCGGGAGAGAGAGAGAGAGAATGAAGCAGAGAAAGAAACGAGGGAGAGAGGGTGAATTAGAGAGAGGAACGAGATCGAAGTCGTCGTGGGTTTTGGGCGAGGAGTCGTGGTCGTTGCGGCGTGGGTGCGAGTCTCGCGGGCGTGGGTGCGAAGAGCGGGGAGACGTGGGGGGGAGAGCCGTTAAGGCCTTGGAGCTGTTGGGGGTGATGAGAGGGGCGCGGTCGTCGTGGACGAGCGCGAGTCTCGCGGGCGAGCGGGGGAGCCGTTGCGAGAGAAAGATGTGGAAAAAAGAACGAAGGAGGAAGAAGAAGTGGGAAGCGGGTGCGGGTGTGGGTGTTGGGTCGGGTGAGCCGGGTCGTGTTGGGGGTAGAGTTAGGATTTGGGCTTAGGTTTTTTTTTGGTTAGGAATTTTAAATAAAGAAAAATTATATACAAAATAGAAAAATTCAAGGAAAATCTGGAAAAACATACCGAAGGTATAAACGGGAATTGGGGATTTACATCATACCCTCTTTACAAAATTTTCTTCCTCAAAATTAGAAACGAAAACAACGGAACAACAATACTATATAAACAGATGCGGAAAACGTGCACGGATGTCTTCCTCGTGTTCCCAGGTAGACTCCCCAGGAGAACGACCACCCCAAGAAACTCGAACTAGGGGAATGACTTTGTTCTTCGGCACTTTTTCCCGACGATCGAGAATGGTGGTAGGCTGCTCCTCATAGGACAGATCAGTGCCCAATGTCAACTCCGAATGGTCCAGAATATGGCTTTCATCCCGAACATAGCGCCTCAACTGAGATACGTGAAAAGTATTGTGCACACCAGCTAGCGATGGAGGTAAGGCAAGTCGATAGGCCACATCTCCTACTTGCTCCAGCACCTCAAAAGGTCCGATGAATCGGAGACTGAGTTTCCCGCGACCTCCAAACCTGATAACACCGCGGGTAGAAGAAATCTTCAGAAACACATGATCCCCTACCACGAATTCTAGCGCTCTCCTGCTGGCATCCACCCAACTCTTCTGTCGGTCCTGAGCCGTCTTAATACGCTGTCTGATCATCTGGACCTTGTCTACCGTTTGAACAATAAGTTCGGGGCCCAGTAATCTTCGCTCTCCCACGTCATCCCAACAAACAGGGGATCGACATTTCTATCCGTAAAGTGCTTTGAATAGAGCCATCTGGATGCTAGCTTGGAAACTGTTGTTATAAGAAAACTCCACCAGATGAAGGTGATCCTCCCAAGAACCCTGGAAGTCTAGCATGCAAGCCCTCAACATGCCCTCGAGCGTCTGAATAGTACGCTCGGACTGTCCGTCCTCCTGTGGATGGTAAGCCGTGCTGAACTTGAGACGTGTACCCAGACTCTCCTGTAAACTCTTCCAAAAGTGTGAAACAAATCTGGTGTCTCGATCTAACACTATACTGACCAGAACTCCGTGAAGTCGCATTACCTCTTGCATGTATTTCTCCGCAAGCGATTCTGTCGACTGTCCCACACGGAAGGGTATAAAGTGTGCAGTTTTCGTAAGACGGTCGACGATAACCCAAACGGCGTTATTTCCCCTTGGTCTCCGTGGTAAGGCAGTCACAAAATCTATGGCGATGTGCTCCCACTTCCACTCGGGTATCGGAAGCGGTTGCAACAGTCTAGCTGTTCTCTGGTGTTCTGCCTTTACTTGCCGGCATACTAAACACTTGGATACAAACCGTGCAATCTCTCGCTTCATCTCGTTCCACCAATAGTGTTGCTTCAGATCTCGATACATTTTCGTGCCTCCCGGATGCACAGAATAAGTCAAACTATGAGCCTCAACTAGTACCTCTTCTCGAACATCCCCCTTAGGGACGCAGAGTCTGCTACCGAATCTCAGAGAACCATCTCGATGTATGAGTAAGTCCGTCCTCAGCCTAGCTTCCACCTGCTCTCTGAACTTTTGCAATCGAGGATCATCAGCTTGCACAGCCTTAATGCGATCTACAATAGAAGACTGCACCTGTAACTGTCAGAACTGCCTGATTGCACTCGGTATAACAACCTCTAGTTCGAGCTTCTGGAAATCCTCAATGAAGCTCTTCTGACTGGTCAACATCGTGACCGCTGGCTTGCGACTGAGAGCGTCGGGTACGACATTTACCTTTCCCGGATGATATTGTAATTCCAAGTCGTAGTCCGCCATCAATTCTAGCCATCGGCGTTGCCTCATATTCAGTTCTCTCTGAGTGAACACGTATTTTAGACTCTTGTGATCCGTGTACACTTCCACATTTTCGCCTAACAAGTAATGTCTCCAGATCTTCAATGCAAAAACCACTGCGGCTAACTCCAAATTGTGTGTTGGGTAGTTCCTCTCGTGATTCTTCAGCTGTCGTGAGGCGTAAGAAACTACCCGACCGTACTGCATCAGGACGCAGCCTAAGCCTTTCCCTGAAGCATCGCTGTGTATCACCAACCCACTTGAATTATCTGGCACTGTAAGAATAGCCATCGTGGTCAATTTCTACTTCAGTACCTTAAAAGCCCGAGTACACTCCTCCGTCTATACGTACGGTACTTCCTTCCGTGTCAGCTTTGTCAAAGGTTCAGCGACTCGTGCAAAGTCTTGTGCGAACCGCCAATAATATCCTGCAAATCCCAGGAAGCTTCTGATCTCGGCCACTGACGTCGGTGTCGGCCAATCTCTAACAGATTCTATCTTCGCTGGGTCCACTGAGATACTTTCGTCCGAAACAACGTGTCCTAAGAACTGCACTTTGTCGAGCCAGAACTCGCACTTGCTCAATTTTACGTATTGGTTCTCTTCCCGAAGAATTTATAATACCGTTCGCAAGTGTTTGGCGTGCTCCTCTCGGGTCTTAGAGTGGACTAGTATGTCGTCGCTGAATACAACAACAAACGTGTCCAAGTATTACGCAAATACTCTATTCATCAGATCCATAAATATAGCTGGAGCATTGGTAACCCCGAACAGCATCACAAGAAACTCGTAATGCCCGTATCGGGTCCGGAAAGCCGTCTTGCATACGCCCTCTGCCCTGACCCTGATTTGGTGATACCCTGACCGAAGGTCTAATTTGGAGAATACTCGAGCACCACCAAGATGGTCAAACAAGTCGTCGATGCGGGGAATGGGATACTTGTTATTCATGGTCACTCGGTTCAACTCCCGGTAGTCGATGCACATGCGCAAGGAACCGTCTTTCTTCTTTACCAATAGCACAGGAGCACCCCAAGGGGAAGCACTTGGACGGATGAATTCCTTGTCCAAAAGACCTTCTATCTACTTCTTTAGTTCTGCCAATTCAACTGGCGTCATCCTGTAAGGAGCTTTGGAAACTGACGCCGTCCCCGGAATCAAGTCAATAGAGAATCCCAAGATGCGGGGACGTGGTAGACCTGGTAAATCTTCAGGGAACACATCAAGAAAATACCGAACGATCTCTGGGGCTGGACTCTCATCAATCTCTATAGCCGTCAATGCTTTTGGTTTGGCTCTAAACTTGGCTGGCTCCAAAGACTAGCTTCCGCTATTGAAAAAAAATTCAGGGTGATTGGGGATGCGGAAGGTCACTTTCCTAGCTCGGCAATCGATGATCGCATGGAAGGTGCTCATCCAATCCATCCCGAGAATCACGTCATAGCTGTCAGTTCCGATTAAAAGGAAATTCGCATAGAATTCCCTGCCGCATACTACCACCGGACATAATCTAAACTCTTGGTTGGACACAATAATACCGTTACCCGTATGTATCTCCCAACATTTGGTTAACGGCTCATGAGGTATAGAGTGTGTGTCAACAAACCACGTGGAAATAAAGCAATGCGAAGCACCCGAATCGAAAAGAACTCTAGCCGATACAGAATAAAAAATGATGGTACCTGTATCCACATCTTCAGAAGCCTCTGCCTGCTCGGCAGACAACCCGTCCCTGATTCCGACCTGTACCAGTCTGCCTCTAATCGAAAGATCGCTGCCGGGACACCCAAGGTGGACCCCTCTGAGGTGATATGCCGTACGACGGTTGTTGTTTCTCGAACCCTCCCTATAGCTCAGATCTCTGGGGACACCCGCTGACCCTATGCTCGCTGGATCCGTAAATCAGACGCCGCCCCTTAGCTCTGCGGCAATCTCTCTGCATGTGTCCTGGCTTCTGGCAATAATCGCAAAACAAGACCCTCCGCTGCGGCTGCTGAGGTGAGAAGGTGCGCTTCATCTATGTGACACCCGGCCTGTAAACTAGGATCGCTCCACGGGAAGAGATGGTAGGCCGTGCCGGAACCACGTGGGGTCTCATGTCCATCGATCGTTGGCCCTTGGCCTTCTCTACCAATCTTTCCTGTACTCGGACAGCGTTCAAAACTTGGACAAAGGTTGGTAGGTCGAGAGATGCGATAAGTTGTTGCAGTTCAATATCGAGCCCTTGCTGGAACCGTCTTGCCCTGGCGGCTTCGGTGGCTACCATGTACGGTGCGAAGTGACTCAGCCGATTGAACTCCGCGGCGTAGACATCCACTAAGCGCCCATTCTGCTTCAACATAATGAATTTCTCCTCCATCTCGACCTTGGTAGTAGCTGGAAAGCAGCGATCCAGGAAGCATGCGGAGAACGTGTCCCATCCAATAGGTTTCTCTAGCCGGCTCTCCTCTACGGACCTCCAGATGCGAGCCTCGTCTTCTAGCTGAATCTTCACCGCATTCACTCTGTTGTCATCTGGAATTTGAGCGGCTGTCAGGAGGTTCTCTACGTTGATGAGCCATTGCTCGGCTTCAAGTGGACTTGCTAATCCCATGAACACTACTGGATGAAGCCTCCTAAAATATGAAGTGGTACCAACTCTAGCCTGTGGAGTCGGTACGAGCGCGCCCTCGGGGGCGGCATGAACAGCCGTAGATCTCTCCAGGGCGGTAATTGTGGTCTCCTATACCTCCTTCAATCTCTCGGCCAGGAGATCGGTCTTTCTTTCTTGACCTTGGGCCAGGGTCGTCAGTGTGCTAAGGATCATCTCGGTACGATCGTGGGGCCCGGCAGCGGAGGAGTTGCCCGAGGAGTCCATTTCCTGAAAAGATCAAAAGAAATCAGATTCAAACAAGGCTTCACAATGATTCAACGATGATTAGAAAGTGAGGAAGAATGTAATAAGGCATACGCTAAGGGTGTAACTCAATCTAGAGGTCTCTCGACGGAACTGTAATTTCATCTAAAAACCCGGCGCTTTGATACCAACAAAACCATGTCATGCCCCACTTTCCAAAATACGGAACGAGGGGTGACTAGGTCAGCCATGCTCCTACGGTCAGGGGATAATCCTGTCGTAGTCACACTTCAGTTTATAGCGTTACATGGTAGTCAGTAAACAACACTAGAGTAAAGGAAAGTTACAGCTCACAACTTTATTACATTGCAATAAAAAGAGTTCGAGATATATTTATTTTGCGGAATAAAATAACTAACCAACAAAACAAGGTGCTGAAAGCAAAAGAAATAGCGCTGGTGATGTAGTCTAAACCTCCGCGATCTCGAATGGTAGGTCCTGCTCCAATATATATATATATATATATATATATATATATATACACATACATATACATACATATTTATGCGATATTATTAAACATGATAAGTGCAACAAAATGCAGGACATGTGTATAATAAACATCACTGAATATGAATTATACACTATAGGTATCATGTCAATAAATTAGGCAATGTGTATGTCACTACTTATCGGTCACTAAGTCAATGAAATCAGATGGTGGAAAGGATACTCGTGTTTAACAAGAGTCTCGTGCATACCCGAGACAACGGTCCGCTGTGCCCAGGACATAACCCTGTCAGCCGTGCCACTAGGCCCATGACCTAAAGTATATATATGTATATCACTAATAGCGAATGATCATCCTATAAATCACTGTACCTCGATAAATACGAGTTCAATTCCACATTGATTTTCCCATTCCCCAAGTTATAGTATGCACTCAGGTATTAGATAGGTTGTGAACAAATACGTATCGCTGTCACTTTCAATCACTTTTCCACTTATCGATATCACTGTCGTATTTGTCACAACACAATCACTAACACTAATATATATATCGACAATGAAAAACAGTCTCTAGGTCTCAATGTGAACGATCACTATGCAACAGGTATAAATCAAGCACGAAAATATGCAGAAATGCACTGAACAGGTATTCACTATTTTATGACGACCAATGACATACAACTTGTAAAATTTACGATAAATCATACGTATAGAATCGACCAAAATATTATAAAGGATGTACGAAGCACACTTGATTATCTAAACAGTAAAATTTATTTCATGTCAATCAGAATTCAAGTTAGGGAATTATCATCATTTTAAGGTAGCGACCGATTGCTGGAATTCCAGTTTCAGAACTGGAAGCCCAACTTCACGCACGTTTTGTCAGTGATTTTGTTCAGATTCAGCTGTTGCCCTAGTTGAATGAAATATAGTTCTATCTGTTAAGTTTCCAACACATCAAACGGATTATCATTATCATTTCTGTATTAAAAATTATGTTCCGTTTAATGTGATAGTGTAGGAAACGTTACTGCAGAAACTGCAGAACACAGCCACAGTCTAAAATACAAATTTAATATCAAACGACGTTGAAATAGCATGGGAACAGATTAATACATTAGATAACCAAATTATCTACGTGGCCATATGGGGCCCCACGCATTTTCAGTTAAAACAGGGGCATACAGGTGTTCAAGTCAGGTATTCCAATGAAATGCTGTCCGGACTGCAGTCCAGTGCCGCATTCGCAGTCAATTATCGTTACAAAAATCTATAAACGTCGAGGATTAAACTATAGATGGTTTTATATTATCGAGTCGTCTTCGATATTAGCCGTAGAACGTTACGATCCAAGCGGTATTAATTTACAACGATTTTAATAAGGTAACATGCGCGGTAAAGTTCAGATTTTGTGTCGCCTTTTAGGGGCGACTTTACATGATTAAAAACACAGTATTTTGCACCCAAATTCCTACACGACCTTCACTAACAGAAAGGGGTTTGACGATCATAAATTTCAGCAATTTAAGACAGGGTTTTGATTCATGTATCGTGTCCAACATATAAGATATGTACGGGTACCAATCGGAACATCGGTTTGCAGTAATTGATCCAACTAGATATTATTCGGTTAAACTACAAATGGTGTTAACACGGGATGATAAAGCCTAGTTAGGCTCCCTTCAATATAATCGAACCATGAGGGTTCGTTACAGAACTAATTGAATTATAATTTATCGACACACACACACACACACACACACACACACACACCATATCATGTAACATCATTTTTCCCGATTAAATAATATATTAATTAGCATGAGTAAGCAAATGATTAACGTTCACTTGACTCAGATAATCGCGACGACGATAATCCCGACGGCGACGACAGCGAGAGGCAGCAACGGTGACGGCAAAGGCATGCGTATGGGCACAGCACGGCACCAGCAGCGGCGACGGCAGCGAGCTCAGGCAGTTCTGGGGCTTGGAGTTGGTGAATCGGGGAGCTCCGACTCGGGTGCAGGGGCCTGGGCTCGGGGTTGGTGCTCGGAGATGGTGAGCAGGGGAGGAGCTCGGAGATGGTCGGCGAGATGGAGCGGGAGGTGGCTCCTGTCGATGGCGTTGCGACTTTGGAGGGAGTGGGGCTTGGTGATGGGGAGTAGCGGCTGCGGTGTCGAAGCGGGGGGAGGGGGGGAGGGGGGGCTCGTCAGAAGTTTTGGGTTACCGGGCTCGTCGAGCTCCATGTAGATAGGAAGTCCGGTTATTGGACTTTCCCGGGCTCACCGGGCCTACCGGACAAGGGCAACTTGTGTGTGAGTTGTATATTTCAAGAATAGGTTGGATCCAACCGGCTGCACATACCGATACAACACTACCGTAGGGCTCACCGGGCTCGTCGGGCTCCATGTAGTTAGGAAGTCCGGTTATTGGACTTCCCCGGGCCCACCGGACAAGCAACAGGAGCCGTTCGTGCTTTCCTACTGAGCAACCACTCACTGGTTCGGGCTCACCGGCCGGACATGACAGTTTTAGCAGACAGAGGAGCTCCCCCTCAATCACCGGGGGCTCACATCCACCTGTTCCGTTCATTCGGCAGGGCCTCACATCCGGTTGTTCCGCTTTCATGAGCAAAGATCTGGTTCGGGCTATGCAGTGTCAAGACAGTGTTTTGGCTCAAGTAGTTCGTCAGAAGGATAGGCGAGACAATCCCTCAGTTTGGAACTTTTATAAGAAAGGAGGAGACAGAGTTCGCCGGGGAGATCGTCGGTGATTGGTCGGAGCTTGGAGATGGGGGCTCGGTGGCGGAGCAGAGCGGGAGAGAGAGAGAATGAAGCAGAGAAAGAAACGAGGGGGAGAGGGTGAAGTAGAGAGAGGGATGAGATCGAAGTCGTCGTGGGTTTTGGGCGAGGAGTCGTGGCCGTTGCGGCATGGGTGCGAGTCTCGTGGGCGTGGATGCGAGAAGCGAGGAGACGTGGGGGAAGAGCCGTTGGGGCCTTGGAGCCGTTGGGGGTGATGCGGGGGGCGCGGTCATCATGGGCGAGCGCGAGTCTCACGGGCGAGCGGGGGAGCCGTTGCGAGAGAAAGAGGCGGGAAAAAGAACGAGGGAAGAAGAAGAAGTGGGAACGGGTGCGGGTGCGGGTGTGGGTGTTGGGTCGGGTCGGGTGAGCCGGGTCAGGTTGGGGATAGAGTTAGGATTTGGGCTTAGGGTATTTTTTTGTTAGGAATTTTAAATAAAGAAAAATTATATAAAATATATAAAAATATATACAAAATAGTAACATTCAAGGAAAAATCTGGAAAAACATACGGAAAATATAAACGGGAACTGGGGATTTACAGAATGTATCTCACAACTTAATGAATGGTCCCAACTTAAACCCATGAACCCATCCTTCCTATTTTTCCCTCCTCAGACGTGAACATTTACTGGGTGATGGAGGTCGGAATTTCTCTCAGATGTTGTCCTCCGTCGATCTTGTGGCCAGCGGGGCTGAACGGTTGAGATTTATGGTGGAGATTGGGTATGGATCTCAATGGGTTGTTTATTGTTGACGACGCCGAGCTACCTGCAAAGGAATTCCTAGGGTGGGAGACCACCGTAGAACCCTCCGACGATCAAGTAAGTACTGGAAAATATTCAGGAAGAATAGCGGCGTATTGAAATGAGTTTTAGTTACCTGAATTGTCTAGAGGAGGGGTCTATATAGGGGTTGCCTGAGGGCAAGCCAATGCGAGATTCTCGCCGTCCATTTTGCCCACGCGTAACGCCCGCATTGATGGAGAGATACACTCATTAATGGCGAGATACACTGGCGTGTGATGCGGGACGTGGAGCGGCGGAGATCTCGTCGTGGCGAGATACACGGAGCCATTACGAGGACGCCCGTTGCTCCATGCTCCCGGCCAAACAGGGGCACTGAGGAATCTCGACCATAGGATAGCACGGAGACGAGCAAGGAAGATGAGGATGCCCAACTCTATGATTTCTCGAAGACGAGCTATTGGCTGGTTATTAGGCCTTTAAAAAAGATAAGAAAAGGCAACAAATCTATTCTTTCAATTAAGATATACTAGATCCTGTTTTAGTAAATGCAAGGAGGGTTGAACCTGTCAGATGCCTAGAATTTACGAATAATCAATAAAATTTTAATACAATTGAAAAATGATTAAATAAAGCAATATATTTATATATGGTTTAAGATTTATCCATATAAAAATCTATGGTATTTTTCTATTAGTAAGAAAGAATGTTATTAAAGGTCCTTTTGTATTTATTTGTATTAATCAAAACACATGGAATTTATGTGTGAAAAATGACGGAAATTCATGGTATTTATTTGGTGTAAACTAAATTCCATGGTATCTATTCAAAAGACATCAGGAAGTTCATGGTATTTGGAAAAATTTCATGACATCTATTTAAAGAACGTCCAATTTCATGGTATTTATTTGTTATAAAAAATTCCATGACAAAGTTTAAAAAAGCTTGGTACTTTAGCGAAAATCTATATGAGATTTTAAGGTGACGGCAGAAATGCAATTTTTGAGGAGATGACAAAATTGTGGTTGGTAGGAAGTTGTGATGGATGGCAGAATTGTAATTAAAGTAAAGTTTTGGGATTTCTATAATTTTCCATAGTTTCCCTCACAATTTCATCAAAGCCTCAAATTTACCTCTGCAAATTCCAAATTTTATGACAAGCATGTGGAGTAAAAAGTGAGGCTAAAGTGGAATTATTAAAGTTTAATTCCACTCTTGGTTACCAAATTAGAATATTATAAAGATTGAAAACAAACCCTTGGAATGTAAGAGAGATATAAATACAAAATCAAATGGAAAACTCATCCTATTATCACTCCATTTGCAAATTAATTACACTATTGTACACAAACAGACATTAAATTATAAGAGAGCAAAGTTTAGTAAAAAACATGATTGTATATATAAAAAGGCTATCATTTTCAATTAGTAGAGTACTTACTATATATATATGCGTGTGTGTATTCATATCATCACAATTAACTTTTATAAATAGCCTTTTGATTCAAAATTCAATCTCCCTCTCATTTTCTTTAGACATCCTTATCTAAGTCATCTATACCAATAAACCTATAAAAGTTTATTAAAATATACATATTTAAATAACATCGATATGCATCGCAATGCATCTCAACGGTGAAAAAACTAATTTCATTTAATTATCATTCTAAATTTCTGACACTTCCAGTTAGGCGTTGTATATATTGCATGCATTTGCCTTTCTCCCATCTATATATTAGGTGTTAATGTTGCTTCTCAAATTGGATTCGTACACTTCTACGTCCAAAAGCAGCTTCATCCATTCGATGCTTAAGTTAGACAATTTATTCAAGCAAGAAAACATGATTTGTAGAAGTAAGACTATTTTTATCTACCGCCTCCAAGAATCTCATGATTGAATATTTATCTGAATTAAAGATCTAGTTTGTTGACCGGTTTGTTTAGAGTATAACACATTTAAAATATAGATGGCAACTCATGAAGACGAATTATACAAACACATAACAAGCTTGCTATGTGATCGATCCATGGACCATGCATGCATGGTAAGCCTTATACGGCTACACCGAAGGTTATAACTATCATCCCAGCTGATATGTCATATTGGCCACCACGAGTGTCAGCTACATTTGACATTTATGCATGTCATAAGCATTTGAATAAAAGCAAGTGATCAAAAGATCAAATGATAAACTATAATAAGGATTCTGCATGCGGCGAGAATATGCTTTGACAATGAAGCATGCATTCAACTCAATTAACAAAAAGTACTTCACCAAAAAAATTAAAGATTCTTGAAAGCAACAGCTCCAATATAATCATTTTGTCAACCCGCAAAAAGTCTTGAAAGTTTAGTGTTATTGTATTCACGATCTTTTATTCTAGCAATATTAATTGAGTAAATAAATTTCAAGTGGCCAGCTGTACGTACGCGTTTAATATTTCTGCTGGTCTTATTGGTAAAACCTAGAGATCCTCATTGCCAAATACCGACTCATTAATAATTTACACCAATTTTAGGTCAATGCTAACTAGCTGTATATATTTGGTTTACTAAAAATCTATCTGTATAAGGAGGGTTAATTGCTAAATAATATCACATTTCACCTGCTTTGCACTTATATATGCCTTATTGATTATTTCGCTGCATTTTGATACCCTAAATTACAAATTGTATGGAGTTTCTTTAACATAGCGATAGATTTGATTATCAATTGAAGGGAACAAAATATTAACAGTTTGTGCTTTATGATATATAGGTTCATCGAAAAAAACAATAAGATATATAAGTGCAAAGTAGATGAAACATTAAGATATTATTTAGCAATTAACCCAAAAAACAAACAAGGACTATATATCCGGTGAAACATCGTGTGAATGGAGACGGAGTACACATCTTCAACATGGAATATTTTCATCCCAACGTTCCTTTTCATATAAAAGTTTCTCATCTTGCCTTAGTTTTTCTTTACACAAAGAACAAAGCATATATATATATATATATATATATATATATATATATATATATATATGGGAAATTCTTTGGTGCTTCCAAAGAAAGAGAGAGAGAGTGTGTGTGTGTGTGAGAGAGAGAGAGATAGAGGAGGAGAGAGTGTGTGTGTGTGAGAGAGAGAGAGGGGAGGAGGAGAGAGAGTGAGTGTGTGTGTGAGAGAGAGGAGGAGAGAGAGTGAGTGAGAGAGAGAGAGAAAATTGGTGGAAGCACCAAAGAATAACTCCATATATATATATATATATATATATATATATATATATATATATATATATGGGCCGTGAATATCCCAGTCAAGTTGACTGTGAATGTATCTCACAATTTAATGAATGGTCCTAACTTAAAATATTCAGGCAGAATAGCGGCATATTGAAATGAGTTCTAGTTACCTGAATTGTCTAGAGGAGGGGTCTATATAAGGGTTGCCTGTGGGCGAGCCAATGTGAGATTCTCGCCGCCTATTTCACCCACGCGTAACGCCCGCATTGATGGTGAGATACGCTCATTAATAGCGAGATACGCTGGCGTGGGATGCGGGACGTGGAGCGGCGGAGATCTCGTCGTGGCGAGATACATGGAACCATTACGAGGACGCCCGTGCTCCATGCTCCCAGCCAAATAGGGGCACTGAGGAATCTCAGCCATTGGATAGCTCGAAGACGAGCAAGGAAGATGAGGAATCTCAACTCTAGGATTTCTCGAAGACGGGCTATTGGCTGGTTATTAGGCGAAGAGGGAACGTACTCAGAGAAGGCCCGTAAAAGGTCGGGTGCTATCTTAGAAGTGAGGCACCGTGAAATGTCCCCATTAGATCATACTTATTCCATCTCCATAGCCTCCAGGAATCTAGTGGGGTTATGTGGATGACACGTCATCTGCTACGTGTTGTGATATGGGGAATCTCAACTTATGAGTACATTAGCTTCCCACACTCGTCCCATCCTGTTTATGGGTCAGGTCGTGGGTGGATCGCTTGGTCTTCTTCCTCTAGCCTTTTGCTGAGGAATCTACGTGGTGGAACGTTCGGGAACGGCACGACGTTCCGGGGTTGTGTCTCCCTGACTTCCGGGTCCACATAGCTTTCACCGTGCGCTTTGATTTCCACATGTATTCTCGATGACGTCAGCGGATCGCTGAGAGGACGGCGCCGTCATGGAGACGTCGCTTCTCTTGCTCGGGTAGTCGTGGCGATAGACCGACTGTCGATTCCGTGCCATGTGGCAGCATTCGGATGATGGACTATGAGACGTCACTTTAGCCGATCGAATCCGAGTAAGGGGGAAGCGTCCAATGGTTGGCTACCGCGTGGCGTCATCTATATCGTTGGGCGCGACGCTTCTTTTTGGCAAGAGCAGATCTAGGCCACTGGATGGCCTTGGCTGAGTGTATACATAGGGACGGTTTGTCCTCAGGAAACAATTTGCTTCACTTGCCTTTTGTTTTCTGTGGATTGCTCGGTGCCCCCGCTTTTAGGTCGGATCTACAGTCCAACCCCTCACTCTGGAGTTGAGGTAACGTGAGTCGAGCGAACATTAGGGTTATTCTTCCAAGTATAGATAGATCGGTGTCCCCCCTCACCCCGGAGACGAGATAACGTGAGTCGGATCGACAATTGATTGTAGACGAGCTTTCCTTACTTGGCTTACTCAGAAGTCTACCTACTTCGAGTATGTATGCTGGGTAGGAGTCTAGCACCCCGGTCTAATGTGAGGCCTTAGGATCCACTGTTTGGGCCTTGGCGTCGAGCAGGAGTCTACCCGCACAGAGACTCAGAATCCAGAGTTTGGGCCGAGCAGGAATCTACTCGCTGCGTATTGTCCGGGCAGGACGGCCTCATGAGAAGGCTTCTGATCCACAATTTGGGCCAAGCAGGAATCTACTCGCTGCGAATTGGCCGGGCAGGAAGGTGCCCGGCGGCCTCGTGAGAGGCTTTCGATCCACAGTTTGGGCCGAGAAAGAATCTACTCACTGCGAATTGGCCGGGCAGGAAGCTACCCGGCGGCCTCGTGACAGGGCTTCTGATCCACAGTTTGGGCCGAGCAGAAATCTACTCGCTGCGAATTGGCCAGGCAGGAAGCTACCTAGTGGCCTCATGAGAGGGCTTCTGATTCACAGTTTGGGCCGAACAGGAATCTACTCGCTATGAATTGGCCAGACAGGAAGCTACCCGACGGCTTCATGAGAGGGCTTTTGATCCACAGTTTGGGCCGAGCAGGAATCTACACGCTGCGAATTGGCCAGGCAGGAAGTTGCCCGGCGGCCTCGTGAGAGGGCTTCTGATCTTTGGTGCCACGTGGCACATGGCAGGTATCTTGAGATCCGTGCGTATCTCATGATGGCGTTGTTCAATTTGTCCAGATTTGTATGATAGGGAGGAGGCCAATGGTCGGAAGCCGTGTGGCGGCGCCTCATCCGATGGATGCGATACTCCGTAATTCGTGCCTGATGGGAGTGAATCTCAACCATAGGGGAATTTTCATTGAGGCTATAAATAGAGGAGTCTTGGCCTCCTTTTAGGCACTTCCATCGATTTGCTTTTAGTTGTCTCCGTCTCCTGCCTTTTTTCTTTCTCCGAACTTTGTAGTCAATCGTTTTCCGATGGTCAGCAACATGTACAATATCCGCGATATCGTATCTCGCGACGACGTCTACTACTATGACTATGACAATTCCGAGACGACATACGAGGCTGTGATAGATCGGCCGGAACGTCATTATGGGCAGTTACTCCCACGCCGATCGTCTCTCGTGCAGGTGCTTGTACTATGCGATATGGAGATCTTCCTCCGGCCTTCTCTGGGCGTTGTCACAACAAGCGCTGGAGGAGGCCGTCGATAAGATACACACGGCCCATGAGTTGGGCCTGATCTCGAAGAACAGACGAGATCTGATAAGTCAAATTTATTGTAAATTTGTATGAATATTTTCCCTATTATTATTAACTACGAAAATGTGTTAATTGTAAATTAAGATCATATGTGTGTTTATTTGTAAAAAAAGATTATTATCATATGTTTCTTCATTTATAATTAATATAATTAGGGAAAATATATGCATATCATATTTAAATAAAATATTCATATTAAAATATGCATATCATATCAAATATTCTTAACCAATATTCTTAAAATATCATATCATATAGTTGGTTAGAATAATATCTCAAAAAAAAACAAATGCTACTAACAAGATAATTTGAGATATTGTGCGGGTATTATAAATAGATTAGCTCAGGTCTGAACTATAAATAGGAGATCCATAACAAATCGATTCACTAAACCAAATTTGCTGAATATTATAAGCAAATCGAAGAATCTTGCAATGGCGGAGACTAAGAGATATATTTTTAGAATCTTTTTATTAGAATAATCTCTAAATATCGAGAAGAAAAGGCACAAAAAATTTAGAGGCACGAACCTACCAAACAGCGGCGGAAACGCGGTCAAATAAGGCTACGGCGGTTCAGCGGTCATTTAGCGGCTATAGGATCTGAACTTCAGGGTTATGATCGTAATTTCACACATTTCAATATGTCATCTAGGGTTTCACATTCCAGAGCCTATAAAAGGACCGAGAGCTATCTATACATTGAAATATATTCATCTACCCATCGATCGAGAGAGATCTAGCGAGCAACTAGGGTTTTATAATTTACTTTTTTAGCGTGCAACTTTTGTAATGTGATAGTTAATCAATAAATGTAGTTCTTTTTTTTAAATTTTTGTCGCATTTACTTTCTGTACTTTACTTTCCACATTTACTTTCTGCAATTACTTTCCGCCTTTACATTCCGCAATTACTTTCTGTATCTACTTTCTGCATTTTTAATTTTAATTATAGATTCCGTTTTCTTCCAACTTTTTTTTACTTCATTGATCTCCATGAGCGAGTAAGTTCTTTCTTGCTAGGCTTTGTAGAATAGGGTAGAACAATAGATGAAAACTATAATTTAAATTCTTTTGAAGTTTTAATTTTTATAAATTTTAGCAAAATGAATATTAACTCTCTTATCGGACGCATTATCAATTTATGATAGTCACGACCACGATTCGAGATTCGTTAATAATTGTTTTGTTAAGGGCTTGAGACAAATAGGGATCAATGGAAGGACAAGAGCCAGTAGAGCGAAATCCTAATCCCCCCTAAGAAGCCTAATCCACATTCATCGTTATTTTTATAGTATTAAATAATTAAAAGATAAAAAGAATTATTTTTAAAAACTTCCATCCATTAACTACTAAATTCTATAAACCCTACAAGCCCTTCTATCATAAATTTTTCAAACCTTCTTAATAATAAACGACAATAATCCTATCTTTCTTCTATCAACTCGTCTAAAACAAGAAAAGCAGTTCACTGTTTCCCTGTGGACGACCCGTACTCAATAGCGGCTAGCTATTGCGACACCGTTATTGATTGCGGTATTTACAACAAATATAAACACATTTTTCACGAGCAATCAAATGGCGCCGTTGCCGGGGAAACAATCATAATTATTTTTCTTGTTATTCGGGTTGATTTCTAATATAAAACCAGAGAACATAAAACATAAAAATAATAATAATAAAACCGCATTTTGTATTTTTAATGATTTTGTGCGAGTTTTGCGAGAAATCTGGAGCACTTGGAGCGAACTAACAGAGATTCAGAGACTAACAAATACGAGTAGAGAAGTGTAAAGTGTGGTGCCAAAATTTGAAGGGGAGATTTAATCATACGGCGGCGGAACTACGGCCAAAAGGAGCGTTAGGCGACGGAAGAGCGGCAATAGTAGGGAGTTAAGCCCCTAAAAATTTTTGGTATTATTCTATAGTCTTTCTCTCTTCTCTAAAACTCCAATAAACTGTTTTTACCTGCAGCATTCTTTACAAACAGCGCCGCTAAAAATCTTTTTGCGTATTTTAGATTTTGAGTTATTTTTCATATTTAAAACGGACATTAAGGGGCAAGATACCGAAATTCAGATTTGGTGGGAATTTCATCACCCTTCCTAGGCCCCACAAATCATAAATGAGCATACAAATCATCCTACATTAATAAAAAAATATCTAGACCAAGTCTCTAAGGACAGTCGCGCTCAATTAGGACAAAAGAGGGTCGTGGGTAATTTATTGCTTATTCGCATTTCTTTTGTGGTGTCTAAGGCAAGCGTGACTAAGAAAAGTGGTTACTTAATTAGGCCCGCTATTTCGGTGATTCGTATAGCGGACACCTCCCACTTATCTGGCACTTACCTGCCTGCAAGATTGATAAGGAGATGATAGAGGATTTATCCTACTTCTTGTCCTTTGAAAATCTAGAAGCGGTCTAGTAATTTGACTTAGGTGATCCTAGTTCTAGGGATTGTTTGTGCACGTTTGTGATTAATTAAGTCTAGTCCCACTTTCAAAGCAAACCAATTACAAAAATTCATTAAAAAAATATAATAAAAAATATATATATCATTTCACCCTCTTTTCTTTTCATTCTCTTATAATAGATAACCCAAACCGACGAACTCTTGCCGAGCTTTACTGCAAACAACCAGATATTTCTTATTATCGTAATTGCTTTGGTACAAATACTGATCCCACCATTTCTTTAAAAGATAGGATAGAACGCGCTAGAAATAACAACTGGACAGCTCACTCAAAATCTTATCAACCGCGTCAAAATTCAACACCTTCTTAAGTTGATAATCCTTTTAAGGCTAGTAAGGAAACTTCTAAACCAATGTCCATTGCTGAGCATATTGCGAAGGCTCGTAGCCAAAGTTTCATACCTTTCACTGCTCCAAAAACCTTAGGACAACAATTACACTCATTTCCATATGAAAATGTTGATACTCCTTTTGAGGTGAATATGGTAACTTCTAAACCCATGACTATTGCTGAGCAAATTGCAAAAGCCAGTCGCCAACTAACCAACCAATCTCAATATTCTTCATATCCCAATATTGATCATAATCTTGATTATGAAACTTGGATACAACCTTCTAACTCTTATCAACAGTACCAAACTATCACACCCTCTCATGTTGATACTTCTCTTGAAGCTAATGCGGCAACTCGTAAACCCATGTCGATTACGGAACATATTGAACTCGCCTATAGCCAACAATTAAACACATTCCAAGTATACGCAACTTTTTCACCCTATCTAGACAGTGCTTCTGAACATCAATTAGGAAGTTCCACGATTCAAAGAGAATCCTTTATTGAAACTTCTTCACAAACCATGTCTAGTCTTGAAGTAGAGTTGGAATTAAGTAGTGAAAAAGAACCTGGTATCCCTCGAAGTTAAACAAAAACCGATTCTTTTGATCTTGACACCTTCCATCCTAAAACCCAACCGAATGTATTTTATGATAAACCACTTAATAATCTAATTGATGAGGTGCCCAAAACCAACATATTTGACTTGCCCAATAGTGAGTATGAAAGAGAGTCTTACACTATTCCAAATCAAACTGATCCTTATCTGACTACACTTGATATTTTAAGCCTTCCAATTCCATCAAGTGAACCAAGTGATCCGTCAATTGAGGATAATATAATTGATGAATTTTTAAAGAACAATTCGTTTGATTTGACTGAAGGTGCTAGTGAGATCGGTGATGAGAATATTTTTGAAGATGAATTCACTATGTTGGATAAGTTGGATTCCCCGACCCATCATGTCCCTTCCATTAAATGTGAACATCTTTCTGTGCATTTAACTGATCCTATTCTTATCACCGACCTATCCGATATGCAAAACGATACTCAGCCTTCATCTCCGACATCTGGATCAACAATGCTCGACACCCAAGTTCGTTTACCCATTTCATCACACACTTTCTTTGGTTCTTCTTATCTTCTTTCACTTCCACCGAGCTTTGATGAACCACACTCCGATATTTCGAGTTCTATGATTCTTGAAAGACCACTCGAGTTAGATTCTTTTGAAAATAAGGTAGATGAGCTTTTCGAGTCTCCTACCTCCATAATTTCTGACGAATCGAGTGTTTTGAATTCTGGTGTGCAACACATTGACATTGAAACTTTCATCCTTCCTAGTGAATCTGTCTATTCCACTAACATGGACAATTATTCATTTTTTCCGATGAGATTATCACTTGGACCATCGATGAAAGTTTCGAAAATATTTTCGCCGAAGAATTCGTGTTCCTTAAAGACTTGGACGTTGTAATAAATCAACCTCCACCGGAAATTTGTGCGCCTCTGTTTGAGGTCGAAGAAGTTGAACCGCCATCCCTTCTTCTAGTCACATACGAGAATACGACTAGTCCATCCATTCCTTATCTTTCAAATTCTCGTTTTTGTTCACACACACTTTTTCGTCTTCACCAACCGAGACGTGAAACATTTCGATTACACCTCTTATTTCCCCCCTCCCCCCCACTTCATCTTTTCTCAATACTCTTATTTCTGTTTTTTCTACTCGAGATATGATACAACCTTCATTCTTATACAGTCTCGAGTCTTTTTCACGTCTATCCGTTACACTATCTCTCACCAACTATGGTGTTACCTAGATAAAATATTTGAATGGTTGGTTTTAACTTTTGGTTTTTGTAAAGCTTTGAGTAGACCGATAATATTTACTCCCTTCTTATGTTGAATTTTAATGCTTAGTAATGGAAACACTGTTTTAATCAAGTTTGGGGGGGAAGAAGAAAAATATTTTTAAATGGCTCTTCAAAGAAAGGAATTTTTGCACGATTGTGAGCCAAGAACAAGTTTGGTGGAGAATTTCACTGTCATTCACTCTTGACCCCTTCTTTATACCATCTTATTGAACATTCCCTCCTAGTTTTCAGGTTTTGAGCTTATAGAACAACATCAGTGAGGACACTACTGCAGACAAGTTTGGGGGGATGGTTTGTATATATCCACGCATCATATGTAAATATTGTATTGCATAAATATTTTTGAAAATAAAAGTTAGAAAGTGAAAAATACATATGATGAAGAAAGGATGAGATGTAAGAAATGCAAGAAAATTAGATATTTTAAAACGAAGCTAGTAATATGTAGTTGTTTACACCGGTGATGGAAGGTGTGATCTCATTGAGATGCTGTCCTCCGTCGATCTGTAGCGTGCGTTGTTGAACGGTTGAGATTTGAGTTGAAGGTGGTCTCCTAGAGCGTGTGGATCTCAATGGGCTGAGTTTGAGGTGGAAGCCGAGCTACCTGCAAAGGAAGTCGCAGGGTGGTTGTGCCACCATAGGACCCTCCGACGATCAAGTTAGTGCCGAGGAATATTTGCAGAGTAGCAGCGTATTGGAATCAAATTGTCTTACCTGAGTCTTCTGAGAGAGAGGTTTTATAGTGGTCGTATGGAGCGAGCAGGTGCGAGATCTTCACCGTCAGTTACGCCCCTGACGTTATGCCTGCGTGAATGATGGGATCCCTCCATTAATGATGGGATCCGCTCGTTAATAGGGGATGCGCCAGCGTGGGACACGGGGTGTGGGGCGGCGGATATCTCGCCTTGGCGAGATACGCGGAGTCGTTAAGGAGGCGCTTGGGCTCCGCGTTATCGGTTGATCGGGAGAGCTGGGAAGGCTAAGCTCGGCGGATGGCTCGGAGACGAGCCGGGAGGCCGAGAAAGCTCAGCTTTGCAATATCTCGGAGGCGAGCAAAAGAGGAGGGGTGCAAGTTCGGCTGCCATATTGCTCGTGGGCAAGAAGTGGAGTGACCACACTGATTTTACCTTGGTAGCCCTCAGGAGTCTAGTGGGCTATCATGGGTGACACGTCATTTTCCACGTGTCGTGATATGAGGAATTCCCACTTATGAATATCTTCATTAGCCCCCCACTCTCGCTCCGACCTATTTATGGGTCGGGTCGAGAATGGTCTTCTTGGTTTTTCTCGGCCCAGTCTGTTGCCGAGAATCATCAGTGTGGATTTTTCGGGGCAACGTGGCGTGGGGTAGTTGTGTTGTTTCTATCTTTGAAGCCACGTGGCACCTCCCCACGGAGTTTGGTTCTTTGCGCGTATCTTCGATGATATCAGCGGATCAGCGAAAAGATTGTGCACTAAGGAGGGTGCGCAGTTTTGCTCGATCGTTTGTTGGGCTGCAGGCCACGTGTCCGACATGGGTTGGCTGTCACGCCCCGTTTCCCAGAGTACGCTAAGATGGGCATGTGACATAGCCAACCATGCTATCTGTGAATAGAAAGTATCCATCCACAGTCACATTACGGCTGTAGAGATATCAAGAACAAAAATAAAACTATCTAGCACATGTCCATAAGCCAAAATAAAATGAGTCAAGAATAAATAATGCGGAAGCAAGAGATACAATACAAGAATAACTGGAATGTATGTCCCATAATGCGGGCTCACATCAGAAATAAAATGCTGAAAGGTAAAAGAACTAACTACAACTGAGTCCTCACTGCTCAGCCTGCTGGCTGAAGTACTCCTGCTCGGACTGCAGCAAAGGTACGGAATCTGGGCCATGCAAAACCCAGATGTCAGCGCGTCATAACATCAAGCAATAATAATGTAGCAAGACATGCAAATATAATCATAAATTATAAAGCAGGTGTAACAGCAATATAGATCAAGGCAGTGAAAGGCAGTGTACAGTGAGTAATCTAAACTGGTATATTGGGTTGAATAGTCTCAAGTCTTTGAAATCAATTTGATGAATCATCGATATAACTCAATAGTATCCCGTGCATGTCCGGGACCACGGTCTAAGATTCTCGGGCTGAAACCGAGACATGCCGCTAGGCACTAAAATAGGAAATATGTAAAGACGAACAATGTCAGCAGCAGCATCCCGAGGCTGGCCTAGCCTCTAAAACTGATCGGTAAAAGCAAGCAACTGTCGAGTTACAAGTCAGGTTTCATCATTGATTTCCCCATACCCCTAAGTTATATGCGGTCAAGTCATGTATTAAATAATCTAGAGCTAATGCCAACACAGGATCAGGAAGGTGCAGGTTTGTCTGGATAGACAACAGGAACGGTCCGTAAGGACAACAAGTCAGGTTTGTTGGCATTAGACACAAGATCAGGTAACAGGTAAGACCATGGTATATCAGGTCATGCCAGGTAATATAAAGGTGGCACGTTATGCCAAGAGTTGTACGGTACCATGTCGGGTCAAGTAATATGTGTAGCAAGTCATGTCCGGGTGTACAAGATATCATGTGAGTGCTCATAATCAGCTAGCATAATCATGGTTATGAATCAACAAGCATGGGTACTATCAGAACAATAAACTGCCACATGTAACATGATAAGCAATATGTGCAGATTAAACTACTTAGTTGTACGGTTACCAGTTTGTGTTTAAGAGATAGTTTCAACATTACATGAATACAGTATGACAAATATGGATGTTAAAATCATGTTAATAAGTATTAAGTAATCTAGGGATGCAATGATATGTATAATATGTTCAATGGATGCAATTATAACTAAAAACGGTTAAAGATGCATACGGATGTCCTGATAGAGTAAAACTATAGAAAGGGTATCATAGATTATGTACGATAGTTATTATGTGATTAAAATGTAACTGTGGTTACTAGGTATAGTCAACTAAATGCAACAGTTAGATTTCAAGTTTTGAATCTAAAATATGAAAACGGGACATCGCACTGTTAACTTGGAATTCAAGACTTTAGATTCTATCTATAGATTTAATATGAAATTAGATAAATAAATATAGGAATAGTATGAATAGCATGTAGCAAGTTTCACTTGCCTCAACGGATCGCGATACGGTAAACGGAACGTCTCGCGTCGGCGGGAAAAGTCGTGACACGCGCACGGTATACGGAATGAGTCCAAATGATGAACAGTGGGATCACACGGGTCAGAGGTCTTCGCTGAGTCGTCGGGATCGTCGTCGGCAGTGTCGGATTCCGGCAATCAAGAAACACAGTGAACAAAAGAGAATAGCAAAATGCACAAAGAAACAAGAAGAGAAGAAGGAAAAGGAAAGAAGAGGAATGAGGCTAAGATTTCTTACTGGGTTGTAGAAGGGTGAGCTGGTGATGGCGGTGAGGCAACGGCGGTGAGGGGCGACAGCGAAGGGTGTTGAAGAGTTAGGGTTTGGTTAGGGTTTTGGGCTCGGGTTTGAGGTTGTTGGGGTTTGTGTGCAAGGTTTTGGGTGCTGGAGGAAGAGCAGAGGAGAGGGAGGAGATGGCGATGGCGATGGGGATGGTCGACGGCGATGGAAGGCGGCGTTGGGTTCCCTGGTTCTCGTCGGGTGTGTGTGCAGGGGTGAGAGACTCGAGAAGAAAGAGAGAAGGAGAATAAAATGGAGATGAGGGCGATGAGGAGGCGAGAGGGATATCGACGAGAGCTGAGGAGCGGGGAAAAGGAGTTAGGGTTTATCTTTGGTGGGTTTCTCGTAACGAGGATGCATGGGCTGTTAAAGAAACAGACGAAGAAGAAGAAGGAAGAGATGCAGAGGGAGGTGACGAGATCCACGCGGGAGGTGACGAGAATCGAGGAATGCACAGTATTCGCGATAGGTGAGAGAGTGGGCGCGAGAGGAGAGAGAAAGAGAAGAGAGAGAGAGAGAGAAAGAGTTGCGGAGGAGAGAGAAGGAGGAAGGGAAAGGAGAGAGGAGAAAACCGTGGGGCCCGGTGACTTAAGGGGAAAATTTCTGATTGGTTGGAAAAATAGAAGAAAAGATAGAAGAGAGGGAGAAATTCGATGGTGGGGCCCAGTGCAAACCAAGAGCTCTGATTGGCTCATGGGAAAAAGATATGGGGAAAGGTTTTGAAAAAAATCAAAAAGATTTTATTTGTTACCAGAAATTTGAGGCTAGCCGTATAATAAATATTGTAGGCTTCAAAATATTTTTTTGAACTGATTTAAGAAATTTTAAAAATAAATAGGATTTGGCGGGATACAAAATATTTCAGAATTGCGCCCGGGTCGGGTCCAAAATTTTGAATTTGAAATATGAAAATTATTAGCAAGTTCAAAAAATTAAAATGAAGGATTTTGTAACAGAAATGCATACCCTCAAGAACGGACGCACGCACGTGCGCGTAGCTATCCAAATACGTCCGTTTCACTGAACGGGACGAAACCACGATGCAAGAACGCTACCACAGGGTTAGGGGTATCAAGCAGGCCATGTCATGTATTTTTAAATTATTTTAAGTGACTTAAATGGTTATATGCAAGAATATGAAATGTTAGGGTAATCTATAACTAGGAAACACCGAGCTCAAGCAAGCGGGTCGAATAACAAGTAAACTACCATTCGCAACCAAATAGGGTAAATGAAATAAACACCACACACAACACATACGGCAACAGAAATTGGTATAACTGGACTCGGTTGTTACATTGGCAGACGTGACAGGCTGTCGCTGTCACCTGCAACCGAAGGGACGTCCCCAATGGCCGATCGCCACGTGGAGCTCTGAAGGCTGGCAGGCGCGATGTTCCGTTTTGGCGGTAATCGATCTGGACCATTGGATGCTTTCTTTGGAGTGTATAAATAGGAGGGGACCATTCTAGGGCCAACACTTTTACTCTAATTCACCCTCGTTGTCAAAGATTGCCCGGCGCTCCTTCCTTTTAGATCGGATCACCCGTGATTTTTCCTCAGCGAGCCAATAATACCCTTGAATCAGGTTATATGTCTTCATCTGAGGAGTTTGTAGAGATAGTTAGGGTAGAGTCGGACGATGAGGCTCCAGTTGTTGGAGCCTTCTTCCTCCCCTCCGTCTTCAGATAGCCGAGAGGCTTCTTCTACTGCATCATCTATGTCGATCTCATCCCCTAGAGCCAGGGCTGCCCGTGTCGTTCGCCGTCGGGCGGCGATAAGGGCCCCTAAGGTACACATCGGGAAAGCCCGCGATGTTCCTTCCGTCTTGAGGAGTGTGGAAGAGCTTACCGAGATTCAGTATCGATTCCATATTCCCTCCAACTATTCGCTTCGTTTAGCCAGAGAGGGTGAGCGGACGGACCATGTGCAGGGTAAGGAGATTGCCCTATATTTGGAAGCATTTCGGACCGGAATGCGTCTACCCTTCTCAACCGAAGTATGTGGGGTGCTTCATTGCTTCCATCTTACCCCAGGCCAGCTAGCGCCAAACTCATAGAGAATCCTCCTCGGGTTTCTGGTCCGGTTGAAACTCGAAAACATCCCCTTTAGTTTGACCCTCCTCATTTCCTTCCTCTGTTGTAAGAATCACCCTGGCACCTGCAAGGATGAGCCGAGCTGGGTGTATTTTTCCTTCAAAAAACATAAGGGCGGGATGGTCGGGTCGGGTGTGGTAGCCTTCCCTTCTTCTATCCATGGATAGAAGGAGAAGTTCGTATTCGTCAGACCACCCGAGGTCGAGGATTGGCCTGTGCCTACACAGTGGCATAGGGCTGATTGCCCGAGGGAGAAACTGTCATCGTCACCCGAGGCAAGGGCGGTGTCATTGTGGGAGCCGATCCAGCGGGCCGATGTCTTTCTTTCTGAGCAGGCTCTGAGCTAGGCTGGGCTCAGCCCTGCGCGCTTTCTGGGTAAGTTAGGGCCGTAGAAGATCTATTTAGACTTTCATGAATTTTCTTTGCCATTTTAAGCGTCACTAACTCTCTTTTGTGTATTCTCCTTTTTGCAGAGCAAATAGACCGATCCAAGTTCTCAGCCGCCATGGCCGCGAAGGCCTAAAAGAAGACCGGGGTGGAAGTTCATCCCGACCCGGTTTGAGTTCGGCCCTGAGGCTAGCTCCGCCAAGCAAGCCTTCAGCTGCGCCCCGATCTCTGGAAGAAAGCCGTAGGGGGGCCAGAAGCACGCATGGGACCCGGCGCCCCGGGCGAGGTAGGCGGAGGAGGAGGAACCCACCGATGTTCCCCTCAAAGGCAAAAAAGAACAGTCTCTCGGGCACCCTCTACCAGAATTCCAGGGAAAGAGGGGGACTTCTTCTTCGGGGTGCCCTCGGGGCTCTCTGTCGCCGACAGCCCGCTCTCCGATATGGAGCAAGTAGCCGGGGGCAAGATTCCCCGCAGGACCCTAAAGGCCCAGGTGGCAACCTTTGCTCAGGAGGCGGTTCAGGTCAGTATCCGTTTTCCTTTAAGAATTTTCTTAAGTATATTTTTTTCAGTTTGAACATTTCTAACTCCTTTTGATGCCTTCCTCAAGTCCTCCACCACTGCGCCCTCATTGTCAATATGGAATCCGAGAAGACAGCCCGGGCCATGAAGAAGATGGGTGAATCTTCCTCGCGGGAGGAGGACCTGCACCTTCATTTGCAGCAGGTGGAGGAGCAAATAGCCGCCCTCGAAGCTCGAGTGGTCGCTGAGGAGCTGACGAATTCCAAGTACAAGGAGTCTCACTGACTTCTGAGTGAATCCAACCGGGCCATCCAGGCTAAGTTGGAGGAGGTTGGCAACCTCTATAACACAATGAAGAAGTCGAGGGATGCGAGCAAGAAGGATGCTTGGGTGGCGCTCGATGCGATGAAGCTGCCTAGTTCCGAGCGGTGAAGTCCGTGGAGAGGTATAAGGCGTCTGACCAGTTCTACGCCGACTTCGTTGAAGCCTCGGCCATCGTTTGGCATGAGGCGCTCGACGCCGTCAAGGCGTCAATGCCAGAGTTTGCCAACGGTGAGATCCACGCTAAATACCCGCTCTCCGAAGACATGTCGTAAGAGGCGAGCGCCGAGGTGGTCGCAGGGGGCGAAGCAGTCCAAGAGGCCAAAGCCCCGGCCCCCGAAGGCGGTGTCGAGCAGGGAGAAATCCCGGCGAAGCCCTCGGCCTGAGCTATCTTCCTTTGGGAGTTTTTGTTTTTTAAAATTTTGCAAACCTCCGGGCATTTTTGTAAATGTGGGTCCTAGATCCATGTCTTCGTAGGGAAGGAATCTACCCCTCGGAGATTAGCCGAGCAGGAATCTGCACGGTGGCCTCTGTAGAGGGGCTCTAGATCCTTAGCGTTGATGGGTAGGAAGCTACCCGCTAGGGATGGACCGAGCAGGGAAACTGCTCGGTGGCCTCGTTAAGGGGACCTTAGATCTTTAGCGTTGATGGGTAGAAAGGTACCCGCTAGGGATGGACCGGGCAAGAAAACTGCTCGGTGGCCTCGTTAAGAGGGCTTTTGATCCTTAGCGTAAATGGGTTGGAAGCTACCCGCTAGGGATAGACCAGGCAGGGAAGCTGCTCAGTGGCCTCGAGAGGAGGGCCTTAGATCCTTAGCATAGATGGGTATGAGGCTACCCGCTAGGGATGGACTGGGAAGGGAAGCTGCTTGGTGGCCTCGAGAGGAGGGCTTTAGATCCTTAGCGTAGATGGGTAGGAAGCTACCCGCTAGGGATGGACCGGGCAGGAAACCTGCTCGGTGGCCTCGAGAGGAGGGCTTTTGATCCTTAGCGTAGATGGGTAGGAAGCTACCCGCTAGGGATGGACCGGGCATGGAAGCTGCTCGGTGGCCTCAAGAAGAGGGTTTTTGATCCACAGCATTGTTGGGTAGGAAGCTACCCACTGCGGATGGGCCAGAAGGAAATTGCTCGGCTGCCTCGTGATGAGGGCTTCGATCCACAGCGTTGTTGGGCAGGAAGCTACCCACTGTGAATGGACCGGGCATGGAAACTGCTCGGTGGCCTCGAGTGGAGGGTCTTAGATCCTTAGCGTAGATGGATAGGAGGCTACCCGCTAGGGGTAGACCGGGCAGGGAAGCTGATCAGCGGCCTCGTGATGAGGGCTTCGATCCACAGCGTTGTTGGGCAGGAAGCTACCCACTACGGATGAACCGAGCAGGAAGCTGCTTGGTCGCCTCGTGAGGAGGGCTTTAGATCCTTAGCGTAGATGGGTAGCAAGCTACCCGCTAGGGATGGACCGGGCAGGGAAGCTGCTCGGTGGCCTCATGATGAGGGCTTCGATCCACAGCGTTGTTAGGCAGGAAGCTACCCACTGCGGATGAACCGAGCAGGAAGCTGCTCGGTCGCCTTGTGAGGAGGGCTTTTAATCCTTAGCATAGATGGTTAGGAAGCTACCCGCTGGGGATGGACCGGGCAGGAAAGCTGCTCGATGGCCTCGAGAGGAAGGCTTTTGATCCACAGCGTTGATGGGTAGGTAGCTACCCGCCAGGGATGGACCGGGTATTGAAGCTGCTCGGTGGCCTCGTTAAGAGGGCCTTAGATCCTTAGCGTAGATGGGCAGGAGGCTACCCGCTAGGGATGGACCGGGAAGGGAAGCTGCTCGGCTGCCTCGTGATGAGGGCTTCGATCCACAGCGTTGTTGGGCAGGAGGCTACCCGCTTGTGGATGAACTGAGGAGGAAGTTACTCAGCCGCCTCGTGATGAGGGCTTTTGATCCTTAGCGTAGATGGGTTAGAAGATACCCGCTAAGGATGGGCCAGTAGGAAATTGCTCGACGGCCACGTGATGAGGGGTTCAATTCACAGCGTTGATGGGCAGGAAGCTACCCACAGCGGATGGACCGAGCAGGAAGTTGCTCGGTGGACTCGAGAGGAGGGCTTTAGATTCTTAGCATATATGGGTAGGAAGCTACCTGATAGGGATGGACCGGGCAGGGATGCTGCTTGGTGTCTGTTCAGTTGATAAAACTGCACATTTGTATTACATTTTTCCTACCATTTTCATATTAAAAAAAGGACTTTATTATAATATATCATACATATGAGGGTTTATGTGTAAAAATACTATTTTCCATGTGTTAATATATTATAATTATAATTTGGTAGGAAAATGTATGCAAATAAATTCATTGACCTAATCCTAGTAGAACAAAATCTACTAAATATTATTTGAGTTGTTGTGTAAAAGATTTCCAAGTGTGCAGAATTTTTTCAAAGACTAGAATCAAGTAAATCAAGTTGTTGAAGAAGACTTGCCTAATTAAGAAGCAAAACTTGGAGACCAAGTCTGGAAGCAACCACGAAAAGATTTCCAAATTCTAAAGGCACCAAGGATCGCCAAATGTCACATAGAGACAGCACCTGAAAAATGATGAAGGGATGTGATCATCAGGCCGCGGATCCGCGGCCTAAGCTCCTTGATGCCGCGGATCCGCGGCAGTATTATGGAAATAAAGGCTGAGGATTTTTGGGGTGAATCTATGATGAATTTTACCTAATTTTGAAGCAAATGATTCTGGCTTTTCACTATAAAAAGGCACCGAGAGCCTCTTGGAAAATTTATCAAGCCTAAGAGATCATGAAGTCCCAGACGCTCACGCATCCAGGCTGATCATCAACTGTTCGTCTACCTCCTTAGGAAAGATCGAGAAGCAAATCAAGTTTATTTGTAATCATTTTCTACGGAATAAAGTGTAGATTGTTCAAGTGATTAATAAAGGTAGTTATTTTATTTAATTCTTTTGCATTTTACATTATGTTTTCCCTCTCTGTCTTTCCATCTTCTTTTCCCAACATGCGCGAGTAATTCTCCGCTTCTTAGGATTCGTAGGATTAGGGTAGGCTAATGAACGATGAAAATCCCTAAACCCTTTTTAAGTCCTATAAAGTTTATGAACTTTATTAAAAGAATTATTAACATCCTAATCGAGCGCGCTAACAATTCTTTGTTAGTCCCGACCACGATTAGAGTTTAGATTAATAATTGTTTTGGTAAAGGCTAGATTTGAACGGGGTTCCGTGTCGATATAAGGGTTAAGAGTGGGATTCCTTTTCCCTCCAGAAACCCTAATCTACACGCATCACCGTCGTTCTAGTTTTAAATCTATTAAGGGATAAAAAGTGTAACTTTTAATTAATCATTCATAACTACTAAATCCTAACAAACCCTACAAACCCTCTTATTATATTATCTACATCCCTAAGATAATCTAGATCTATATTTTTGCATTCTTGCTTAACGTAGATCTAGAAACCATTCTTCAAAATTCTTTATCTCTCCTCTCTTTCTCAACAGATCTAAAGTAATAATAAAAGGTTTCACGTTTCCCAGAGGACGACCCGTACTCACATCGGTCTAGCTACACGCGACACCGTTCTGATTGCGGTTAACTACAAACACACTCTTTCGTACCAATCAAATGGCGCCGTTGCCGGGGAATACGTGCGTAATTTTTTTATTTTTACTATTTGTGTTGGATTCTTAGACGAGTCATATCATTATTAACACAAAACTACAAATTGCATATTTAACGATTTGTGCGTGAATTTTTGCAAGGAGATCTGGAGTCACAGAATTGAGGAAAACAGAAGACAGAGACATTCATCGAGATCCAGAGGAGCACAGAGGGCTTGAGAAAAAATTTCATCAACTGTTCCTTCCACCTCGCGGCGGAACCGCGGCACAAGGGTACTTCCTGCGGCGGAAATGCGGCGGTTTAGAGGGATTAGGGCTACAGAACTCTCTGGTAAGATTCTCAACTCCTTCTCTCTCCTCTCAAATCCAATAAAATCTATCTTCTGCAGGATTCTTTGCAAAATAGCGCCGCTCAAAAATCTTTTTGCAAAAGTTTTGTGATTGGTTTTGTTTTGCATATTTAATACGGATTTTTAAGGGGCAAAGACCAAATCAAGATTAGGTGGGGATTTCATCACCCTTCCTAAGCCCCATAAATCACAAACCGAGCATATAGATCAACCCTTCATTAATTTAAAAAATATCTAGACCAGACTCTAAGGACTGTCGCGCTCATTAAGGACAGAGGAAGGTCGTGGGTAATCTATCGTTTATCCGCATTACTTTTGTAGTGCCTTGGCAAGTGTGTCAAAGGTTAGTGGTTTTTAATTAGGCCCACTATCGTGGTTCCTTCCCACTTACCTGGCACTTATCTGGCTACAAGGGTAGTACGGAGGCGGTAGAGGATTTATCCTGCGGCTTGTCCTTTGGAAGTCTAGGAGCGGTCTAGAGACTGGACCTTGGTGACCTTAATTCTAGGGTAGCTTGTGCATCTTAGGGTGATTTGTCTTGAGTCCCACTTTTTCAAAATAAGCCAATTTTAAATCACACACACGCTGCCACTTGCACTAAACCCGCTTAGTGCATGCTTGGCTGGACACGGGATCCTAGTGCCCGTCTTGTCCGCGTTCTTGCTATCGACGCCGAAGTCAGTACTTCTTCATCTTCTTTTCCACCACCACACACCACGACCGAGATGGACGGCACTCCATCAAATTATAACACCATGCTGCCACCGCCCGAAGGTGCGCAGAATCCACCGCGTATTTCTCTCCAAGAGAGATGCTATCCTATCCGTGGTCCTCTTTCCACTTGCCTATCTCTTCCACCACCTAACGGGGATAATTTCGAAATTAAACCCCACTACATCAATCTGCTGCCCAAATTTCACGGGCTTGAGTCGGAAGACGCGTACGTTTTCATCACCAAATTCGAAAACGTATGCGCAATGATGGGTACTTCACAATTGACTTTAGATGCTATGCGCTTACGTTTTCTCCCATTCACACTGTGCGACTTGGCAGAAAAATGGCTTTACAATACTGCTGCACACTCTATCACTAATTGGGATGTATTCGTCATAGCATTTCGTAAGAAGTTTTACCCAAACCATAAGACTGCCCATATTAGGAGCGAGATCAACCAGTTCATCCAGCTTCCCAATGAACCATTTTGGAAGTGCTTTGAACGTTTCAAAGATCTGCTTGTCCAATGCCCCCATCACGGAATACAAAGATGGGATTTATGTCGGATTATATATGAGGGCATTAATCCAGCGACAAAGCAGATGCTTGAAACAATGTGTCAATGCAATTTTATGTCTAAAGATGACGGTGAAGCGTGGAAATATCTGGAAGACCTTGAACACACGTTGCAGTGGGAAAGCGTAAGACCACCTTCAACTAAGAGAGGTATTCACCAGCTCGATATTTCTATCGCAGTAAAAGCCGAAATGGTAGCGATACAGAATAAACTCGACACTATTGAAAACAAGTTCTCATCATTCTCCCTAAATCAGGTCACGCTTCCTAAGACCGTCTGTGGTTGCTGTTCGGATCCTTCACACTTAACGGAAGAATGTCCTATGAATGCTTCATTTCAAGCTAATGCTGCTTTTCAGCAGTGACCTAGAAACGACCCTTATTCTTCCACGTACAATCAAGGATGGAGGAATCATCCTAACTTTGCTTGGAATCAAAACCAACAAAGCAATTATCAAAGACCTCCTCCACAGCAACCACAACCACAGAATCAGCCCCCTTTCAGTCACAGAATTTCCAAAATCCGGCCAACATTTCTACACCACAAGTGGCCGGTACTGACAACTTACTTGCACAAACTTTAAATATGTTCATAAAACAATCCATGCAAATTTCGGCTGAGATGAGGTCTTCTATTGATACCATAACGAAAAACTCTGCCTCCCATGGTGAGAGTATTAAATCATTAGAAAACCAAATCGCACAGTTAAACGCCGCAATGAGTGTGAGAGAGAAAGGGAAACTCCCATCTCAACCCCTACCGAATCCTGGCCATTCACAAAATTATAATGTGAATGCCGTTACTACGTTGAGCTCGGGGGGAGAGCTGAATAACCGAGTGGGTGAGCAGTTTGATGTTAGTGACACATTTGATACCCCAGCTTCTTCTTCCTCTTCCCCTAATTCGTCTAGTTCCCCACCTTCATCCGAGCCTATTCTCCGTTTTCCCCAAGGCTTGAACATTTCGCCAAATCTATCTAAGTCGATGCCCACTCCAATTTTGGGATCGAATCCGTCGCCACAGTCTTCTCCACAAACGTTGGACCCAAAACTTATTGATCGAGCCCCATTTTCAAACCGATTAAGGGCCAACAGACCTAACCCGCAAATGGAGAAGATTGTGGAAATGTTTAAGCAAGTTAGCGTGAATATTCCTCTCCTAGATGCTATTCAACAAGTCCCATCTTATGCAAGAATCCTTAAAGACTTGTGCACTAGGAAGAGAAAAACTCAAGTGCCTAAAAAGGTTTTCATGACGAGTAATGTTAGCACAGCTTTTACCCAACAAATACCAAAGAAACGTAAAGACCCCGGCTGTCCTACAATCTCTATTTCTATTGGGGGTAAAAATATTAATCGTGCTTTACTCGATCTAGGCGCTAGCGTCAACTTGCTTCCTTATTCAGTTTACGAGCAGTTAGGAATTGGAGAGTTAAAACCCGCCCATTGTACTCTCCAGATGGTTGACCGATCTATCACCAAACCTCGGGGCGAACTAGAGGATGTGTTAATTAAAGTCGGGGAATTCATATTTCCCGTGGACTTTATTGTTTTAGATACACAACCTGTGGCAAACCCACGCAATCAAATCCCGGTGATACTTGGTCGACCCTTCCTAGCAACTTCTAACGCTGTGATTAATTGTCGTAACGGTTCTATAAACTTATCCTTCGGGAAAATGACAATTGAGCTTAATATTTACAAGCTAGGAAGTCAACCATCAGAACCTTCTGCTCATTTGCTGGATGTTTGTTCCATCCACGAGATAGCTTCCGAAAGCTGCATGGATGAGGAACTTTGCTTTGATGTTCTCAACAACACTAATGAGACATCGTTTGATCTTGCACCACTTCACAGTGAGGATATGTTCAATGAGTCCGACCTTGAGATTGAACCCGTTGACTCGTTGCAAAAGTCAGCAGCACTTTCTGAGTCAATATCTTATGCAAGTTTTGAACCTCTTAAGGAGTCCGAATATCATTCCGTTACCCCACCTTCTATTGTCTCTCCGCCAATTCTTGATCTCAAACCGCTACCTTCTCATCTTAAATATGCATATTTAGGAGAGAATGCGACGTTGCCAGTGATTATATCCGCTTCTCTAGCCTCAGAGCAAGAGAATGCACTTTTGGCAGTGTTGAGATCGAATCAGTAAGCATTTGGTTGGACAATGGCCGACATCAAAGGGATTAGTCCCTTAATTGTTGAACATCACATACATCTGATGGATGAAGCCAAACCAACCCGAGACCCACAAAGACGGTTAAATCCCGTTATGAAGGAGGCGGTAAAGAAAGAAATCGTCAAGTGCCTTGATAGTGGAATAATTTACCCCATATATGATAGTCAATGGGTAAGTCCAATTCATGTGGTCCCTAAAAAGTCTGGCATCACGGTCATCACTAATGAGGCTAATGAGTTAATCCAAACACTCACCCAAACTGGGTGGCGCGTATGTATTGATTACAGGAAACTCAATGCCGCTACGAGGAAAGATCACTTCCCTCTATCTTTCATTGACCAGATGTTAGAACGATTAGCGGGACACGATTACTACTGCTTCTTGGACGGATACTCTGGCTACAACCAGGTCCCCATCGCCGAAAAGGATCAAGATAAAACCACTTTTACCTGTCCTTTCGGAATTTTTGCTTATAGACGCATGCCCTTTGGGTTATGCAACGCTCCCGCTACATTTCAGCGGTGCATGATGGGGATATTTTCAGATATGGTGGAAAATTTTCTAGAAATTTTTATGGACGATTTCTCCATTTTTGGGGACTCCTTTGAGGACTGCCTTGACGCTGTTCTTACCCGCTGTAAAGATAAGAACTTGACTTTGAATTGGGAAAAATGCCATTTTATGGTCCAAGAAGGTATTGTACTTGGACATATAATTTCACGAAAAGGCATTGAGGTTGAGAGAGCTAAAATAGATGTCATTCATAACCTCCCTCGTCCCAACTGCGTCAAAGATATAAGATCCTTCCTTGGCCATGCAGGATTTTATAGGAGATTTATTAAGGACTTTAGCAAAATTGCTAGACCTTTAACCCTTCTATTGGCCAAGGACACTACTTTTCACTTCGATTCGGATTGTGAGGCTACTTTTGAATCGCTTAAAGAATCACTCACTACAGCCCCCGTTCTATCATATCCGGATTGGAACCACCCGTTCGAGCTTATGTGTGACGCATCAGATTTTTCTATTGGTGCTGTCTTAGGACAGCACATTGATAAGATGCCACATGTAATTTACTATACAAGTAGGACCTTGAATGATGCACAAATAAATTACACAACTACCGAGAAAGAACTCTTGGCAGTTGTATTTGCATTAGAGAAATTCAGGCCCTTCTTGATTGGCTCGCCTATTGTGGTTTACACAGATCACTCCGCCCTACGACATCTTTTAACGAAGAAGGATGCAAAGGCCAGGCTAATACGTTGGATCCTATTGTTACAAGAATTTGATCTTGTTATCAAAGACAAGAGTGGATGTGAAAACGTTGTAGCCGACCATCTTTCACGCATCACTTCTTTACCAACTGTGACCGTGCCGATAAATGACTCATTTCCTGACGAACAGCTCTTGAATGTATCCTACGAACCTTGGTTTGTGGATATCGTGAACTATCTTGCTACGGGACTTATTCCTAGTGATTGGTCGAAACAAGACAAACTTCGATTTCTATCCCAAGTAAAATATTTTTACTGGGACGAACCTTATCTATTCAAGTATTGTTCCGATCAAATCATTCGCAGGTGTGTCCCTAACGATGAATTCAAGAGCGTGTTATCATTTTGTTATGATCAGGCATGCGGCGGTCACTTTGGACCTCGAAAAACGGCGGAGAAAGTTTTACAATGTGGCTTTTATTGGCCAACATTATTTAAAGATGCATTTGAACATTGCAAAACTTGTCCGAGATGTCAGCATTTGGGTCGGATTTCATGAAGGAACGAGATGCCGCTCCAACCTATATTGGTTGTGGAAATATTTGATATTTGGGGTATTGATTTTATGGGCCCTTTTCCCAACTCCTTTGGGAATCTATATATCTTGTTAGCGGTTGATTATGTCTCGAAGTGGGTGGAAGCTATACTGTGTCGCACTAATGACAACAAAGTTGTCATTAAGTTCCTTAAAGAAAATATCTTTTCGCGATTCGGACACCCTCGCGCTATCATTAGCGACAACGGGACACATTTCTGCAATAGGTCTTTCGAGGCCTTGATGCGGAAATATTCAATCACTCACAAACTTTCTACGCCCTATCATCCCCAAACAAGCGGGCAGGCTGAGATCTCAAATAGGCAGATCAAACAGATATTGGGGAAGACGGTTTCTAAGAACCGTAAAGATTGGTCAACCAAATTGACGGATGCTCTTTGGGCATTCCACACCGCTTATAAGACTGATCTTGGTATGTCTCCATACCGTCTTGTGTTTGGGAAGGCATGCCACCTTCCTGTCGAGATCGAACATAAAGCAATGTGGGCTATTAAAGAGCTTAATTTTGATCTTGATCATGCAGGCAGCTATCGAAAGCTGCAGTTAAATGAGCTAAGCGAACTCCGCGATGAAGCTTACGATAATACAGTGATAGTAAAGAACAGGACTAAAGTGTTCCACGATAAAAATCTTTCTAGAAAAACCTTCACATCGGGGCAACAAGTCCTTCTTTACGATTCCTGTCTCCATCTTTATCCGGGTAAGCTTAAATCTCGTTGGAAAGGACTTTTTGTGGTGCGGTATGTACACCCGCACGGGGCAGTTGAAGTTGAAAATTTGAAAAACGGTTCGATTTTTAAAGTGAATGGGCATAGATTAAAACCATATTTTTCTGCTGACCCCACGGAGGAGCTCCTGTTTTTACAGGAGCCGCTTTATCAAAACTAAAACTCCTCCGCCTCACCTCCATGTTTTTATAACATTTTCACATTTTAAGAATGGAGGTGAGTAAAAAATGATTTGATTGAATATCTTTGCGTGTCAATGAATAAGTTTGGGGGAATTTTTCATTTAACTATTATTTTACCCCTTGTATCTCTCCCTTAGTATACAGGTCCATGTTTTCAAAAGGCTACATCAGTGAGGACACTGCTGAAAACAGGTTTGGGGGGGAGGTTTGTATTCACTGAATTATCTTTGACACTGGGCATTAAATTTTTTTTTTATATAAAAAAAGAGTAGAAAGTGAAAAATTACATCCAAAAGATAGGAATAGTTTAAGAAAACCAAGAAAATTAGAAGTTTTCTTAAACGAACTAGTAATAAGTAGTTATGAGCTGTTGTCCCAAGAGTTAGTAAGATGAAGGAAGTCACTAATCTGAGGATAAAAATAAGTCTGAAAAATAGTTTCTATTCTGGAATCCAAACATTTGAATGTTGATACCCTACTATATGCACTTACACACGTCTTGAAACTCGGGATAGTAGAGGATACCTTGAAATGCTCTTGTCTAAAAGCCAAAGTATGAAGGAAGTAAAAAAATGAAGAAAATATAAAAATGGTGAAAAGAAAAAAATGAACACTAGTTTTGTATCGCCAAGGCAGCAATAAAAAAATATAGCGAGTGTATCTTTTCACCTAGTGCCCTAAGGCCAACTGGTCTGGGAGTCACTGCTAAGCCTTAGGTGGTGCAAGACGAGGAAAATATTATCACCGGATCAGCAAGCACATGAGTAATCGGTCGGTTAGTACCTCAAGAAGTATTAACGGCCGCATGTAAAGGTGTGAGCAAACCTAAGTATTCATCAAATTAAAAAGTACTAAGGTAGATGGATAAGAGTATGATAGCTTGAATTGAATTCTCCGAGTGTAGGGATGTTCTTTACACACACGTGGGGTTATATGATCAATGTTTGGATGAAAGGTAAGAACGAAAAATAAAGACGATGTTTTATTGAGTGATGATGTGATTTCTAACATCTTTTCATGACTATTAAGATAGGGCTCATGACAACTGAAAAGCTAGTATAGTTGGAAACTCTTATTTTCAAAGTCTTTCTTTTATTATCTTTATATGTAAATTTCACCATCTCTCTTTTGTTATTGGATTTTGTGGGTGTAATCCGCTGAAAACCCTCAGGAGACAACACTCCTCCTACTAGGGACACCTAGAGGTTTAACGGCTTGTTGCACGTGCTCAGTGCAATCGTGTTTGCCTACGAAAGTGTGCTTAGTTTTTTCCTTTCTTTTTCTCCTATTGAATAAACTAGTTTGCTCGGGACGATCAAAGATAAGTTTGGGGGTATTTGTTCAGTTGATAAAACTGCACATTTGTATTACATTTTTCCTACCATTTTCATATTTAAAAAAGGACTTTATTATAATATATCATACATATGAGGGTTTATGTGTAAAAATACTATTTTCCATATGTTAATATATTATAATTATAATTTGGTAGGAAAATGTATGCAAATAAATTCATTGACCTAATCCTAGTAGAACAAAATCTACTAAATATTATTTGAGTTGTTGTGCAAAAGATTTCCAAGTGTGCAAATTTTTTTCAAAGACTAGAATCAAGCAAATCAAGTTGTTGAAGAAGACTTGCCTAATTAAGAAGCAAAACTTGGAGACCAAGTCTGGAAGCAACCACGAAAAGATTTCCAAATTCTAAAGGCACCAAGGATCGCCAAATGTCACATAGAGACAGCACCTGAAAAATGATGAAGGGATGTGATCATCAGGCCGCGGATCCGCGGCCTAAGCTCCTTGATGCCGCGGATCCGCGGCAGTATTATGGAAATAAAGGCTGAGGATTTTTGGGGTGAATCTATGATGAATTTTACCTAATTTTGAAGCAAATGATTCTGGCTTTTCACTATAAAAAGGCACCGAGAGCCTCTTGGAAAATTTATCAAGCCGAAGAGATCACGAAGTCCCAGACGCTCACGCATCCAGGCTGATCATCTACTGTTCGTCTACCTCCTTAGGAAAGATCGAGAAGCAAATCAAGTTTATTTGTAATCATTTTCTACGGAATAAAGTGTAGATTGTTCAAGTGATTAATAAAGGTAGTTATTTTATTTAATTCTTTTGCATTTTACATTACGTTTTCCCTTTCTGTCTTTCCATCTTCTTTTCCCAACATGCGTGAGTAATTCTCCGCATGTTAGGGTTCGTAGGATTAGGGTAGGCTAATGAACGAGAAAATCCCTAAACCCTTTTTAAGTCCTATAAAGTTTATGAACTTTATTAAAAGAATTATTAACATCCTAATCGGGCGCGCTAACAATTCGTTATTGGTCCCGACCACGATTAGAGTTTAGATTAATAATTGTTTTGGTAAAGGCTAGATTTGAACGGGGTTCCGTGTCGATATAAGGGTTAAGAGTGGGATTCCTTTTCCCTCCAGAAACCCTAATCTACACGCATCACCGTCGTTCTAGTTTTAAATCTATTAAAGAATAAAAAGTGTAACTTTTAATTAATCGTTCATAACTACTAAATCCTAACGAACCCTACAAGCCCTCTTATTTTATTATCTACATCCCTAAAATAATCGAGATCTATATTTTTGCATTCTTGCTTAACGTAGATCTAGAAACCATTCTTCAAAATTCTTTATCACTCCTATCTTTCTCAACACATCTAAAATAAGAATAAAAGGTTCCACGTTTCCCAGAGGACGACCCGTACTCACCTCGGTCTAGCTACACGCGACACCATTCTGATTGCGGTTAACTACAAACACACTCTTTCGTACCAATCAGTGTCATCGTGAGGAAGGCTTTAAACCCTTAGCATAGATGGGTAGGAAGCTACCCGCTAGGGATGGACCGGGCAGGAAAGCTGCTCGGTGGCCTTGAGAGGAGGGCTTTTGATCCTTAGCGTAGATGGTGTTAGTGTTTATGCCCTAGAAGGCCATTACTGTATCATACTAGTTTGTATATTACTTAATGGAAGCTTGGGATATTCACATGTATATAACAGTCTTGCTAAACATGGTAGTATGCTACTTGGTTTTTCTATCTTAATATGTGAGTGTACGTATTGATAGAGCTCTTAGGATCTTGCTTGTCTACCAGCGTTGTGATGGCAGTCACACTAGTGGGGGCTGGGTAGTCTACAAGCACATCCTTATTCAGGTCCCTGGTCGTTGGATTATCGAGACAGAGCATCGATACTCCGGAGTAGACTAGTGTGTACGCTTCTCATCCCAGTTGGGGAGATGGTCTGTCCCACAGCCGTCAGTACGTCGTACTGGAGATAGTATGCAGGTGCTCGTTAGGTTACGGGTACACCGGACAGGACTCACAGGGAACTGTTGGTTGGTTTTATACCAGTCGTCAGTGAACAGTTCCCAGGTGACATGAGTACAGCATAGTCCGCAGACTTAACACTGCTACTTCGCCTCGAGTGTGTCCCACTGTTCTTAGATTGCTATCCTACCACGGCTCAAAGGAGTCGTGCAAACAGGTAGCAGTTGGGTGCAGTCCCGAGCACTTGGAGGCAGTGGCGATTAGACAGGATTCGTCTCTCCCGGTATTGGGGGTTGATATCGCGCTGTGTCAGAGAGCCATTACGCAAAGTCCCTGGCCAGGGCAAGCGAGATTTGCTGGTAGGTTCCAGTAGTTTCTCAGGGTGTAATGGGCTTCGCTCCGACACGACTTATACCGCTATTAGGGGACTGACGCTTGCCGCCCCCCTAGGCCCGATATACGATAGTCTAAGACGAATGGACCGGACTGTATGGAGATTGTCACAGCAGGCTCAGTAGGAGTTCGGATGGGTTTCCTCATCGACCTTCTTATCGACAACTACCTGGGGACCGTTACGTACAGCTAGTGCCGCTTGCGGTCTGTGGTTAAACCCACTGCCAGCGTAGTAGTCGAGTCTCTAGAGTCCCACACAGAGAGTTTCCTACTCCAGGCGAAACGATATAGAGGTCGTATGGTTTTACGACAAAGGGTTCGGACGCGTATGTGTGTTTACACACTTACGTCGTTTGGGCAGTTTTTACTAGTCGGCTTTGGTTTAAGACAGTTACTGGTATCCGGTTATTGGATTTATACAGTCTAAAGTTTTTCCGTATTTTTGCGGATCGGAGGGGCATTCTCGTAATTACGCGAGAAGCTTCTAGAAGATGGTGACTAAGGAGGTTTAGGTGGCATATACATTGAATGAGATTAGTGAGTCATGAGAGTGATTCATCATGGTCATTAATGCATCATAAATGCTTAATGACTCATGACAATGAATCACCACTTGATATTTGTGAAGCATGATTATTCATCACTTCTTTTTCTTTTCTTGATAAATGAAAATGCTTCATATATATTATGATAACTTACTATTCTCACTTCATAATATCATTCACATTCTCTCTCCTCAAGCTCACTCTCTTCAAACCCTAATCCTCACCTCTCATGTGTTGAGAACAAGGATTAGTTAGACTAAACAATCCATAACTCTCACTCTATCTCATCTATCTTCTTTGATTAGCAATCCAAGAAGGTTAGTTGCCTCAAGCTTAGAGGCTAAGCTTGGAGTTTTGCTCTCGGGTGGATCGTCTACTACAAAGAGAAGGCCGAGGAGGACAAGGAGATCGTAAAGACGAAGGAGTTGGTTCATTAGGTATAATCCCTAAACACAGTAGTTTAGAAACACTTTGTGTTTGGTTATTTATAGTTTAGCTTCGATTCAAGCGGTTAGTCGATGTTCGTTCACTAAACAAGTTCGTTTTTGAAAATTCCGCTTCCCCACAAGTATTGGGGTGTAGTACATCGACTTACAGTGGTATCAGAGCCTCGCTAAACAATAAATAACTTTTTTGCAAATTTGTATGAATTTCGAACGGAAAAAAGGAAACCGGAAAAGCCCGAAAAATCATGTTTCTGTCGATTTATAAATGAAGTCCAAAAATTTTTCAGGGATGTTCAGAAAGCTTAAAATGACAGTAGTAGAACACACAAAAAATTTGGTCCCCTGAATCGCCTACGGCGCCGCGGATCCGCGGCGGCTAACACAGATAGCGCCGCTCTTCTGCCGCCGAGTTGACGATTCAGGGAGCCATTTTTCTTCTGGTGGTTCTCTGTGATATTTAGGATTCTCTGGTAATTTTTAATTTTGCTCAGGTTTCAAGTTTACAGAGCAGTATTGGAGCAATGTTAAATCCATTTAATCGATCGAAATTGTACAGTATTTGCATATTGGATTATATCTGTGATTGTTTAATGTGTTCGTAAACATCCCCTAACTGCTAGTATGTCGGTTGGCAGGGGGTTGCACATTTCTGTAATGGTTTTATCTGTTTGTGCATATGAACTGTATTGGACTGTTGTGGTGTATAGCCGGGGTTTAGCAATGGGTTATTATTTAATTCATTTGTTGTAAATGTAATTTGTTGTAATATTATTTTTGCGGGGCACATCCAGGTTGCGGTTGTAGCCACCGTTGTATTATTTCATTTTACTGTTTCTGCTCCTAGGACTGACCCAAGGTGGGGTGCACAAACTGCCGGGCGGGTAGTTTGCCGTACCCGTAGGGGTCGAGGGTGGGGTAATGGCTATTCATCACAACTGTGTTATCCGTCTTTTCTTGCAGGCTCAAAAGAAATACGGATTGCTTGCAAATCCAATTAAGTTCATCTGTGTTCTGGAATGTATATCATTGCGTCAGACGAATGTAAAATATCTATATATATGATAGCTATTTAGACGTCACTTATGTTTTACACCCGTGCTAGCCCAGCCCCCGCTCTGTCGTTAGTTAAGTAACCTAACGGGTGATGACGGGACCCCGTGGCGAATGCGGATGGCATAAGAGGACGTTGTATTTTCGTTGTTTTCTGCAATGATAGGTTAATGATGGGACGCATTATTTATAATGCAAAGAAAAACAAACCAAAGTTTAAATCGTTGGAACAATTTAAAAGAAACCACTCGGTTAATTTTAAAAACAGATATTTTTAAATGCGGAGCTTTAACCACTCCTTTTAAAAGCTATCAGGTTCCTTCGGTTATATCAAGTTCACTACGTTCACGGTTTCGCCAAAACCAGTCGTAGCCCTCCGTCATTTCTTATGGATGGTCAGTAGTATTCAAGCTATGCTTGTTGGCATACGTCAAGGCATAGTGTTTGGTAGCTGCTGGGGTATTCATTTGTTGCATAGATAGATGTGTTGGTTTGGGACAGTCGCATTACCTTGTTGGCATACGTCAAGGGTATATACGGGTGGGTTCAAATTAACAAGATAATGATGGGCAGAACTTGACATGTGACTTATGATTTGTTGGCATACGTCAAGGTCATAAGAGCATGGGGCAAAAACTTATATCGGGAATTTCTAAAGAAACTGAAATTTGCAAAGAGATGCATACCATTTGGAGTTTGATGAATGTTAGTAGGATTCCTTCAACATTATCATACGATGATATTTGGATCCCGATCCTACTGTGAGTATATGCTACTTATCAGGATATTTGTCACTTAACGATCAATGCTATAAACCTAGTAGGTGTCCAGAAAAGTGTCAGCGGGGTTACGCCCCCAGAGAAAAGAGGTTATTTAATTAAGGAACTTCACGAAAGCGTTGGAAAACCTCCCTCGAAGTACCGACACCAGCCTGGCTGAACGGTCAAGCAAGTATTGTACAGTGAGAATAGTCCTGGCTAATTCTTCTTTTATGGTTTGAGGAAGGATTCGAGAAACAGTGGGAGCCATCCAGTTTAGATAAACTAAAAACCACTCTAAACTTGCAAGAGCATCGTGCTAAAGAGTTTTCTTCTCTCTCTCCTAATTGCAGCGATCCTGAAAATGACTGGACTTAAGTTACTTTTAGAGAAAAATATACTGACAGGGCCAAACTATAAAGATTGGCTGTGGAATGTCAAAATGGCTTTGACCTATGACAAATTGGGGTACATCCTCACCGCTACGGCACCTGCTGTCCCTGGTCCCAAATCCAGCAATGCGGATAAGGAAATCCGCAAAACCTGGGATTTAGATTGCGCGAAAGCCAAGTGCATCGTGCTTGCCTCAATGAACAATGAACATCAGAGGAGGCACGAGGATATGACCCTAGATGGCATATTTCTCCATACAAAGGAACTTTATGGAGAGCAATCTCGTATAGCAAGATACGAGACCTCTAAGAACTTGTTTCGAGCGAGGTTGGCTGTCGGGTCATCGGTAGGAGAACATGTCCTAAAGATGATCGGCTATATTGAAGAGCTCGCAGACCTTGGGACGACTTTGGATAATGAGCTCTATACAGACCTTATTCTCCAGTCCCTTCCTCCCACCTACGCCCAGTTTATCCTCAACTTCAACCTTCAAGGAAAAGAAGTTGAACTTGCGGAACTCCTGAACATGTTAAGGAGTGCAGAGGGCACCTTGCAGAAGGCAAGGGAAACACCCGCTATGTTTGTTGGCGGTGCATCTTCTTCCGGGTCCAAGGCTAGGGCCAAAGGAAGGAAGAAGAAGGCCGCACCCAAACCTAGAGGAGGTGTTAGTAAGGTGGGAGGGAAGGGAAAGAAAAAGTTTGCAGTACTGGTAGTTGGCCAGGATGAGTGCTTCTATTGTCACAGGAAAGGGCACTGGAAGAAGGATTGCAAGGCGTGGAACGCCAAGAACCAGGAACCGAAGCAAGCTGTGGCTTCAACCTCAGGTGTGTAATTGAGAATTGTCTGTCGATCAACTCTACTTCCTGGGTATTGGATACCGGATCAGGATCTCATATTTGCAATTCATTGCAGGCGCTGAGAAACCGTAGAGTGCTGAAGGAAGGTGATATGACCCTAAAGGTTGCTAACGGAGCTAGCGTGGGAGCTGCGTCCGTCGGGGATTATCACCTAGGATTGACGAGTGGACACATTTTGGTTTTACATAACTGTTATTTTGTACCAAGCTTAACGTGTAATATCATATCAGTTTCCTTTTTATCAAATAAAGGTTATGATTTCACGTTTGTAAGAGATGTTGTTAACATCCACCTTAATCATGGTTTGATTGGGTCCGGTACTCTAAATAACGGTATATATGTTTTAAACCAACTCCAAATTTTCAATGTCCAGAACACACTAAAAAGAAAGTCTCCAGATTTAAATAAAGCTTTCTTATGGTATTGTAGACTGGGTCACATCAATGAGAGAAGGTTGACTAAGTTGCATAGAGAAGGATATTTGGACTCGTTCGAATATCAAACTTATGATACTTATCAATCCTGTCTCAAAGGAAAGATGACAAAGACTCCATTTACTGGACAAGGAGTAAGAGCGAGCGAGCTCTTAGGACTCATACACAGCGATGTATGTGGTCCAATGTCTACACATGCGAGAGGTGGTTATTCCTACTTCATTACTTTTACAGATGATTTCTCTAGGTTTGGACATGTTTTCTTAATGAAGCATAAATCCGAGGCCTTTGAGAAATTCCTCGAATACAAGAGTGAAGCGGAAAACCAAACAGGCAAAAGTATTAAGACACTGAGATCTGATCGAGGTGGAGAATACTTAAGTGCCGAGTTCCTAGGTTACCTAAAAGAGAAAGGAATTCTCTCTCAGCTTACTCCTCCATACACTCCACAGCACAACGGTGTATCGGAGAGACGGAATCGAACCCTATTGGATATGGTACGATCCATGATGAGTAATGCTGAGTTACCGCGATCTTTCTGGGGTTATGCGCTAGAATCAGCGACACATCTTTTGAACAGAGTTCCAACCAAAACTGTGCTTACCACACCATATCAGATGTGGAGTGGGAAGAAACCCTATCTTCAGTACCTGAAGACATGGGGATGTCCAGCTTTTGTAAAAAAGCAGCATCCGGACAAGCTCGAGGCACGCTCAGTAGAGTGTAAGTTTGTGGGATATCCAAAGAACTCTACAGGGTATTGTTTCTATTACGCAGAGGAACAAAAGGTTTTTGTTTCTCGTCATGCCCGCTTCTTAGAAACTGAATTTTTGGAAAATCAGAAGAGTGGGAGCGTAGTAGAACTGGAAGAAATTCCAGAACCACAAACTGCTACTGAAAGTTTGGTAGAACCAGTAGTTCAAGAAGAACAGGACATTCCCGCACCCCTCCGCAGGAGTAGTAGGCCGTCTCATCCGCCTGAGAGATACTACGGTTTTCTCATAGATGGGGATAGAGAGGATTGCATCATAGATGATGATGAACCTACTGACTTCCAGCAGGCCATCCAGAGCGGCGACTCGGTACGATGGCTAGACGCAATGCGGACCGAAATGGAGTCCATGTACACCAACAAAGTATGGACTTTGGACTTTGCTCCAGATGGGGTAAAACCCATAGGATGCAAATGGATCTTCAAGAAAAAGATTGGTGTAGATGGACAGGTAGAAACCTATAAGGCTAGACTTGTTGCAAAGGGTTTTCGTCAAAGACCTGGTTTGGACTATGACGAAACTTTTTCTCCAGTGGCTATGCTCAAATCCATTCGGGTCCTTCTTGCTATTGCTGCCTTCCATGATTATGAAATCTGGCAGATGGACGTAAAGACGGCTTTTCTGAATGGAAATTTAGAAGAGTGCGTCTATATGGATCAGCCAGAGGGTTTCAATCAGAGTGGGAGCAGCGGGAAAGTATGCAAGCTGCTTAAGTCCATTTATGGACTAAAGCAGGCATCGCGGAGTTGGAACATCTGTTTTGATGAGACAGTCAAAGAATATGACTTTATCAAAAATCCAGATGAACCGTGCATATATAGTAAAGTTGTAGCCAGAAGTGTCGTATTCCTCGTCTTGTACGTGGATGACATTCTATTGATAGGAAATAATATTCCTATGCTACAATCTGTCAAAGGATTCTTGTCACACAGGTTCTCTATGAAAGACCTGGGTGATTCCTCTTACATTCTGGGGATCCGGATCTATCGTGATAGATCCAAGAGGATGTTGGGACTTTCGCAGTCTAGGTATATCGACACTGTACTGAAAAGATTCAGTATGGAAGATTCTAAGCGCGGTAATCTACCGGCTTGTCACGGAATCACCCTCTCCAAAGAGATGTCTCCCAAGACTGATTTGGAAAGGGAACGCATGTCTATTATACCCTACGCTTCTGCGGTAGGCTCTATAATGTATGCGATGTTGTGTACCAGACCAGATGTAGCTTACGCACTGAGCGTGGTAAGCCGGTATCAGTCAGACCCAGGGGAGAAGCACTGGATAGCAGTAAAGAACATTCTCAAGTACCTGAGAAGGACTAAGGAGATGTTCTTGGTTTACGGCGGAAAAGACCTCAGGTTGGAGGCCTTTGCTGATTCCGGCTTCCAGAGTGATAAGGACGATTCCAAGTCCATGTCGGGATATGTCTTTACCCTCAATGGAGGGGCGGTGTGCTGGAAGAGCTCCAAGCAGGACACCGTTGCTGACTCGACGATGGAAGCGGAGTATATAGCTGCTTGCGATGCCGCAAAAGAAGCAGTCTGGATGAAGAAGTTCCTAACAGAACTTCAGGTGGTTCCTACCATAGTTGATCCAATACCTCTGTATTGCGACAACAACGGAGCTATAGCTTTAGCGAAGGAACCAAGGTCCCATCAGAAGTCCAGACACATCTTAAGGCGGTATCACCTGATCAGGGAGATCATTGATCGTCAGGAGATCGAGGTTCGGAGAGTTGCTTCTGAAGAGAACATTGCTGATCCATTCACGAAGGCCCTACCTCAGATTCAGTTCGAGAGGCTACTCGAGATCATCGATCTACGATATTCCAGTACATGGCCCTAGTGCAAGTGGGAGATTGTTAGTGTTTATGCCCTAGAAGGCCATTACTGTATCATACTAGTTTGTATATTACTTAATGGAAGCTTGGGATATTCACATGTATATAACAGTCTTGCTAAACATGGTAGTATGCTACTTGGTTTTTCTATCTTAATATGTGAGTGTACGTATTGATAGAGCTCTTAGGATCTTGCTTGTCTACCAGCGTTGTGATGGCAGTCACACTAGTGGGGGCTGGGTAGTCTACAAGCACATCTTTATTCAGGTCCCTGGTCATTGGATTATCGAGACAGAGCATCGATACTCCGGAGTAGACTAGTGTGTACGCTTCTCATCCCAGTTGGGGAGATGGTCTGTCCCACAGCCGTCAGTACGTTGTACTGGAGATAGTATGCAGGCGCTCGTTAGGTTACGGGTACACCGGACAGGACTCACAGGGAACTGTTGGTTGGTTTTATACCAGTCGTCAGTGAACAGTTCCCAGGTGACATGAGTACAGCATAGTCCGCAGACTTGACACTGCTACTTCGCCTCGAGTGTGTCCCACTGTTCTTAGATTGCTACCCTACCACGGCTCAAAGGAGTCGTGCAAACAGGTAGCAGTTGGGTGCAGTCCCGAGCACTTGGAGGCAGTGGCGGTTAGACAGGATTCGTCTCTCCCGGTATTGGGGGTTGATATCGCGCTGTGTCAGAGAGCCATTACGCAAAGTCCCTGGCCAGGGCAAGCGAGATTTGCTGGTAGGTTCCAGTAGTTTCTCAGGGTGTAATGGGCTTCGCTCCGACACGACTTATACCGCTATTAGGGGACTGACGCTTGCCGCCCCCCTAGGCCCGATATGCGATAGTCTAAGACAAACGGACCGGACTGTATGGAGATTGTCACAGCAGGCTCAGTAGGAGTTCGGATGGGTTTCCTCATCGACCTTCTTATCGACAACTACCTGGGGACCTTTACGTAAAGCTAGTGCCGCTTGCGGTCTGTGGTTAAACCCACTGCCAGCGTAGTAGTCAAGTCTCTAGAGTCCCACACAGAGAGTTTCCTACTCCAGGCGAAACGATATAGAGGTAGTATGGTTTTACGACAAAGGGTTCGGACGCGTATGTGTGTTTACACACTTACGTCGTTTGGACAGTTTTTACCAGTCGGCTTTGGTTTAAGACAGTTACTGGTATCCGGTTATTGGATTTATACAGTCTAAAGTTTTTCCGTATTTTTGCGGATCGGAGGGGCATTCTCGTAATTACGCGAGAAGCTTCTAGAAGATGGTGACTAAGGAGGTTTAGGTGGCATATACATTGAATGAGATTAGTGAGTCATGAGAGTGATTCATCATGGTCATTAATGCATCATAAATGCTTAATGACTCATGACAATGAATCACCACTTGATATTTGTGAAGCATGATTATTCATCACTTCTTTTTCTTTTCTTGATAAATGAAAATGCTTCATATATATTATGATAACTTACTATTCTCACTTCATAATATCATTCACATTCTCTCTCCTCAAGCTCACTCTCTTCAAACCCTAATCCTCACCTCTCATGTGTTGAGAACAAGGATTAGTTAGACTAAACAATCCATAACCCTCACTCTATCTCATCTATCTTCTTTGATTAGCAATCCAAGAAGGTTAGTTGCCTCAAGCTTAGAGGCTAAGCTTGGAGTTTTGCTCTCGGGTGGATCGTCTACTACAAAGAGAAGGCCGAGGAGGACAAGGAGATCGTAAAGACGAAGGAGTTGGTTCATTAGGTATAATCCCTAAACACAGTAGTTTAGAAACACTTTGTGTTTGGATATTTATAGTTTAGCTTCGATTCAAGCGGTTAGTCGATGTTCGTTCACTAAACAAGTTCGTTTTTGAAAATTCCGCCTCCCCACAAGTATTGGGGTGTAGTACATCGACTTACAGATGGGTGGGAAGCTATCTGCTAGGGATGGACCGGGAAGGGAAGCTGCTCGCTGGCCTCGAGAGGATGGCTTTTGATCCACAGTATTGTTGGGTAGAAAGCTACCCACTGCGGATGGGCCAGAAGGAAATTGCTTGGCGGTCTTGTGATGAGGGCTTCGATCCACAGCATTGTTGGGAAGGAAGCTACCTACTGCGGATGGACCGAGCAGGAAGCTCTTTTTATCCCCTCAGTATATTTTACACAATTTTTAAAACAAACTTAAGGGTCTCGGAACTGAGAAAAGAAACAAAAGTTGTGCAAAAGGTCTCCTTTATGAGATGACCTAGCTCAGGAGATTTAATTCAATGTCAATAAGAATTACATTGTTTCAAAAGAAGAAGACACATTTTTTTTATTTATACAACTTGAGCTTTTCAGCATTGTAAGGCCGGGGGCAACGGTCTCCCCCGCCTTCCTGAACTTGATCCGAGGTAAAGGCCATGATGTGGCCGATCGTTAATTCCCCGGGGGCGATCGGGTCTCTTTGTTCTCATTCTGCCTACCGTTTGTCCCTTAGGTACTTCGCTAAGTGGCTGTTGGGGTCAAAAATTACACCCCAGTTGACCAAATCAAAGCCAAAGTCAACCCAAAGTAAGCGGACCCAAGCCCAGATCAAGTGGGCCTATGCCCAAGTCGAGCCCCGCGGCTGGCCTCCCCAATACCAAAATGAAATCATGTAATAAATAATTTTGATGTAATTTTTTATGCATGAATGTAAGAAAAATGGGCATAAAGCCAAATTTTTGTAAAGCCCATGGCTCATGTGCAAAAGAAATGAGTACATGAGGCATACGATGAGCAAAATGCCATTTTGTAAAGCCCAAGGGGTTATATGTAAATTTGTAAGCCTATAAAAGGCAACATGATAATGAAATAAAGAATAATTTTCATCCCCTCAAAAATTTAGGGTTTCTATGCCTCCTTCTACTTCCTCAAGGTTCTAAAACCTTATCCCCTTTTTGAATTAAATCAAGAGTTTTACTCTTCCTTTTCCAAAAATAAACAGTTTTTCACAATCAAACCCTTGAAGGGGAACTCAGATCTTCTATCAGATCTCAAAAATGGGAGATTTTGAATCTCACCCTCCTTTCCTCCAAGATCCAGCCAACAAAGAGGATGAAGGAGGAGACCCATTTCCGAAAATCCCACTTTGGGAAATATCTAAGGCTTAAGAGAGAAGAAAGGGGTCCCCTTTGACCACCTCTAAATATCTTTGGGGAGTTCAACTCCAAGATCCAAATCCTCAAAGGAGTTTAACTCCTAATCCAGATCCTTTAGGTGTTTAACTCCAAATCTAAATCATTTGGAGTTTAACTCCACTCAAAGTCTTATTTCGGAGTTTAACTCCTATTTCCGGGGCTAAAAGCCCCCTTCTTTCTGCCGACGCCCAAAAGCCCGACGCCCACGTGCCGGGCACGTAAGACGCTAGCGCCCAGGCGCCCAGCGCCTAGCTCCCTAGCGTCTTTAAGACGCTCCTCAACCTACTTTTTCCCACACTATCCCACACTCAAAATACACCCCCGTTAGGAAAATTTTTCAGATGGGGTACTGCCCTGCACCCCGCAAGGGGGCTGCTAGCCCTCTTGACCCCCAGTCCACTATCCGGGTAGCGGGGCCCCCGATATATCCAAAGCCCCTCAAGACACACATACACAAACTGCACATTGTGTTCGTATGACCAGTTTGACCCGTCAATCGGAGGTTCCCTCGCTCCAAAGGCGAGGGGTAATTAACGACAGCTTAGTCCGCGACTGCCGGAGATTCGAATCCCCACGATTGATAAAACCCCGCCTATCCTGGGCAGTGGGATCTATAGTACGCCTAACAAGCGACACGTATTCCCATCTCAATGGGGGTGATGAAAACACCCTACAGTAGCCAGAGCGGATCAACTCCTCAATGTAGTTACGGAGTTGTTTGTAGTTCTCGGTCGGGTGCCCTTGCGTCCTATGGAAGGCGCAATAAAGGCCATGGAGACATTTTCCTGCCCTCTGGGTAATTGGCGGGAGCTTAAAGAACCTTTCACCCTTTGCTTCCTCCAACAGCTCGGTCTAAGAGATGTTAAGAGGAGTGTACTCCTGGAACTTCGGGGAGTAAGGTTTTGGTTGGTCGATCCTTCTCTTCTCCGCCTTTCTTCTTTTGGTCGGCTTGGTCACCTCTGGACAGATTTGAGTTCACCTCCGATTCAAGTTGGATCTCCCGCTCGGTCCAAGATTTTACTTCGGCCATGTTCTTAGGTTGCGCTAATGCAAAAGAGCGGAGCCACTCTTTATGCCTAAGATCCGACCTTAGTGCGGTGATAACCGTCTCATCGTGGTGCTCGGGGATCTTGAGGAGAGCATTGTAGAATCGAGTGACATATCCTTTAAAGGATTCTCTGTCCCCGCTCTTTATGGTGAAGAGGTAATCGACCGTCTACTTCTGTCGTTTGTTCCCGACGAAGTGATCGAGGAACCGGGTGGCCAGCTCATCAAAGGTCGAGATGGAGCATGGCGTGAGACCTCGAAACCAATCCCGGCCATCCCGGATGAGGGTGGTAGGGAAAGCTCGGCATTGAGTTGCGCCTGAGGTATCTTGGAAGCTCATGCCCACTGTAAATGCGTCCAAGTGATCTTTTGGGTCGGACCTTTCATCAAAGAGTGCCACCTTGGACGGCTTGTTCTTAGATGAGACAGGTTCGGCCAGCAATTCCTCGATGAAGGGCTTCGTGAGAGAATCCGCGAAATACCTAGCCCTTTCGCCGGACGGATGGCCGTCTCGCCGTATGCCCTCGATCTTCTTTTCGAAGGCATTGAGTCGGTGGTTGTAACCCGAGGATTCAGTACAGTCGGAGTGGCGACTGTCCCCGCTCCTGGTCTGCGCGATGGTGCGATTCCGATTCCGCTCTATCAAATTCCTCAGGTCCTCGGGGGAGGCCCTTCTCGAGTAGTCCTGGCACTCGCTGTTCGCACCGACCCGGCGAACGTGGGGGCGTCGGTCATGCCTGGAAGCAGGCGAGCTGACCGACACCTCCTCAGGGGGAGAGAACGTGCGGTAGGTGTAGGAGCGATGGCCCAGTCTTCCCCGGGATAGGGGCGTGGAGCTGTCTGGCGCCCAAGTCATGGAATCAATCGCCGCTTGCGGGTCACGGTGGCCGGAGTCGGCACGCCAGCGTTCGGTGACGCTGGGATGAGCACGAGTGAGATTGATGGCTTGAGCGTGCCCCTCCGTCCTTCTGCAGACGTCGTTATCCTGGGGAGGGGAAACGACGGTCTGGAAAGTAGGGCCCGCCGCTTGAACACGAATGAGGGCGTCCACCAGCGATGTGAGCCTGTCTATCCGAGCTGATAGGGTGTTGATTACGTTAGGAGGGGGAGACGAGCCGCTCTCACCTCTGTTGCAGCGGCTCGTATTCGGATCGTCGTGGTTTTCACTCACCATTGGATCGAGGGCGGAAGATCAGCTTTACTGGTGGAACAAAAAAGTATTTCATTCCCACAAATGGCGCCAATTTATAGAGGGTGTGATCTTCTTCAGATATTGTCCTCCGTCGATCTGTAGTATGCGTTTTTGAACGGTTGAGATTTGAGTTGAAGGTGGTCTCCTAGAGCGTGTGGATCTCAATGGGCTGAGTTTGAGGTGGAAGCCGAGCTACCTGCAAAGGAAGTCCCGGGTGGTTATGCCACCGTAGGACCCTCCGACGATCAAGTTAGTGCCGAGGAATTTTAGCAGAGTAGCGGCGTATTAGAATCAAATTGCCTTACTTGAGTCGTCTGAGAGAGGGGTTTTTATAGTGGTCGCATGGAGCGAGCAGGTGCAAGATCTTCGCCGTCAGTTACGCTGCTGACGTTACGCCTGCATGAATGATGAGATCCTTCCATTAATGATGGGATCCGCTCATTAATGGGGGATGCACAGCGTGGGACGCGAGGCCTAGGGCGGCGGATATCTCGCCTTGGCGAGATACGCGGAGTCGTTGCGGAGGCACTTGGGCTCCGCATTCTCGGTTGATCGGGAGAGCTGGGGAGGCTTAGCTCGAAGGATGGCTCAGAGACGAGACGAGAGGCCGAGGAAGCTCAGCTCTGTAATAGCTCAGAGGCGAGCAAAAGAGGAGGGGTGCAAGTTGGGCTGCCAGATTGCTCGTGGGCAAGAAGTAGAGTGCCCACACTGATTTTACCTCGTTAACCCCCAGGAGTCTAGTGGGCTGTCATGGGAAACACGTCATTTGCCACGTGTCATGATCTGAGAAATTCCCACTTATGAGCATCATCAACCGGTTTAAGTTTTGTTTACAGATATGTGTGAAAGAAGGCGCATTCATATGCGTGCGTAGAAGGTTAGTGCATGACACGAGCACATCAGTGGCGTTTACACTTAGCAAAAATCCGTAAGGGTGAAGTGCACATGCAAACATGTAGGTTGCAACAATACGATCATAGGAAGAACAGGTGTTAGAAATGAAGCACTCGGTGGTCTACGATAAAAGGAAAGCATTTAAATAAACATTTTATGCTACAGGAAATAGATCACCAAACATGAGATCAAAAGTACAAGGGTTTACAAAACTATGAATAAATTTTTCTAAAGCCCTCTCAGTCTTCTCCACCATGTCGAAGCGGCGATCTTTGCAAGGAGTTGCTCCCCATCGGTTAGCGCGGTGCCCATCGGCGAAGGTAGACATGATGGTCTGCTGAGCCCGTATCTGGCTTAGCAGCTGAACAGAGCGATCCCTTAGAGGCATGGTAATCAAAAGTTCCTCATGAAAGCACTCGATCTTGTCCTCCGCTGCATCGAGTATCGCCGGAGTCATTTCCGCTGGATGAGGGGGAATGTCATCGAGCATGGACAGGAAGATCATCCGGAGCCAAATGGAGCCGATGGGGAGAGGAGATTCTCTACGAGTCAAGAGCTCGTACAGCATCGTATCACATTGGTCATCCGTGAGAGAGGGATTCACCAAGCGTGCAACAAAATGTGGAACAATTTCCTCGATAGGGACCTTCCCGTTTACCGCCGAAAACAGAGACGAGACCGCGTAGGTCGTCTTGCCTAAATTTGGGGGCAGATGCTATTTGGTTTTATCCGTCCACCTCTCCAAAGATGCCAAGTAAATTTATGGCACCATGTATCGGAAGTTTGGACAGATGCGGCCGTTGTAGCAGACTTCATCAGATTTCCCCTCATTTTGAGGGGTTTTGATTGTGGGGACTCTCTTCCATGCAGGTGTAAGCCCCTGCAGTTAATTACGTTACCGTATCGCGGCAACCACTTTCTCCTGCTTCAGAAGGTCATTTCGTGTCGTGTGTGTTTGTTTTATTTTTTGGTTGCCCGTGGATTGTATATGGAGACTAATTTATGTTGTCGCCCGTAGGGCGGGGATTAGTCCAAATCCGTATTTTTATAGATTTGGGTTTGGTTGATTTAAGGATCGTTAACCTCATTTGAGATTAAGATAAACTTAAGTGTTTGTTGAGGATACGTTAGTCTAATTTTAGACTAAGATCTACTCAACGGGATTTTGGGACCATTTAGATCCAACGAAAGAGTATTTGGGCCCTATCGTCTTAGTTTAGGGACGTTGCGGTCCATTGGGTTTAAGGACATCATAGTCCATGTGAGTTTAAAGACATCATAGTCTATAGGGTTTAAAGACATCATAGTCTGGGTTTAAAGACATCATAGTCTGTAAGGTTTAAAGACATCATAGTCTGTAAGGTTTAAAGACATCTAGTCTGGTTTAAAGACATCATAGTCTATAGGGTTTTGGTTTAACCGTTTGGGGATGTGCCAAAAGTTATTGGTTATTGGGACCCTTCATCTCTCTGAAGACGTTGAAGAATTACGACATGTATCAGAGGTATGAAGAGATGTACCCTTGAACCAATATTGGTTGGGAGATCTATAGTCAAGTTTGGGACTAAGACCAATTAGAGAAATTGTGAGCACATAGGCTTGGTTGATCTGAATTAAGGACTTGTGGCCAACTTGGGCTTAGTCCCTTTTTGTTCAACAATGCTGAGGATTGATTTAGGTTCTAACACCCCTTTCATTTTTGTTTTTTATTTAGTGTTGAACACTCTTTATGGCGCTGGGGTTTTATTTACAGAGCGCTTTGTGTTTCCTCAGCGCCCACATGAGGAGCACGTGGAGCGCTTGGCGCCGAGCGCCAGACTTGGAGTGCTAAGGCGCTTCTTATCAAATAGCGCCCATATGAGGAGCACGTGGAGCGCTTGGCACTGAGCGCCAGACTTAGAGCGCTAAAGCGCTTCTTATAAAATAGCACCCACGTGAGGTTCACGTGGAGCGCTTGGCGCCAGACTTGGAGTGCTAAAGCTCTTCTTTTAAGATAGCGCCCACGTGAGGAGCACATGGAGCGCTCGGCTCTGAATGCCAGATTTGAGTGCTAAGAACCGAGTTTTTTTTATTCTGCCCAATTCAATTCTCTGAGAATTTGCTTCTCCCTTGTGAAAGACTTCGTCTTATAGATCTGACATCTGAAAAAAGAACTAAGTTCTTCTGACGTGAGAGTTAAACTCTTAGATGTGGAGGAGATGCTATGATCTCTCTTCTTTTTATGAAAGACTTTGCCTTATAAATCTGTGATCTAGAAAAAGAACCAAGTTCTTCTGATGTGAGAGTTGAACTCTTAAATATAGAGGAGATGCTATGATCTCACTTATTATTATTTACCTTGAAGAAAAATTCTTTTTCTTAGAGCTTGCTCTTTTTTTTTTTGAGAATTTGAAGTTTAGGGAGGGTTCCTCTGTACAAGACTTAAAGTCTTGGGTCCTTTATATAGGGGAGGCTGATTTGTTGAATCAGTTTAGGAAATCTCTTATTGAGAGATCTCCAATTGATTTGGGGATGTTTCCCACCATTGGATCTTTGATCCAAGGGCTTCTATTTTATAGAAGACATCTTTCTTGTTTTTTAGCAAGATTGGGAAAATATTTTCCCATACAAAACTTATTCTGTATCTTGGTGATTTTTAATCACCATTGGATCTTTGATCCAACGGTGCTCTGATTTACAGAGTACAATCTTTCTTGTTTGGAAAGATTTGAGAAGTATTTCCTCAATAGAATTTAATTCTGTAATTTGATGATTTATTATCTTCGTTGGATCTTTGATCCAAGGGTGGAGAACATATAGTTCTAGCGCTGGCGCTCTCATGCTTTGCACGTAAGGCGCTACCTCAGACACTTTGACTCTTGGCGCTGGCGCTCTTGTTATTTGCACGTGAGACGCTGCTTCAGAGTCTTTGACTCTTAGCGCTTGGCGCTCTCATGCTTTGCACGTGAGGCGCTGCCTCAGAGTCTTTGACTCTTAGTGCTTGGCGCTCTTGGCACTAGCGCTCTCGTGCTTTGCATGTGAAGCGCTGTCTCAGAGTCTTTGACTCTTGGCGCCGGTGCTCTTGGCGCGGCGCTCTCGTGCTTTGCACGTGAGGCGCTGCCTCATTTCAAATTTTGAACAGAGCTTTGCTCTCTGATTGGGGAAACAAATGCTCCCCCCCCACCATTGTGCTCACATGGCTTATACGTGAGTGCAGCGGTAGCAGCCTTTCCACCGTTAGATCAACTTAGAAGTTGGATCGACTTCCAACGCCTATATATAGGGCCTTTGGCCCTTAAGATGACTGTTGTTTATCTTTATTCCTTCTTATTTTTCTGAGAATTTAATTCTCTCTTCAGAGCATAGATCTCTGCCCAAAGAACTTCTTTTAAGTTAGAACTTTGTTCAGAAGGTTTGTAAGAACCATGTTCGACCCCATTAACAGAGTTTTGCTCTTACTAGATCATAGATCTAAAACATCTTTTTTAGGGTTTCTTAACAGAGCTTCGCTCTTTCTTAGATCATAGATCTAAAGGGATCTTTTTTAGGGTTTCTTAACCTATTAATGAAGAACTCTTAGAGTTTCTATGATTTTCATTTCAGATCTTTAAAGATCTTAGGGTTTTACCTCTGTAAAAAGCTTTGCTTTTTAGGGTTTTGATGGCTTGTTCCATCGTCTTCGCAGAGCATAGCTCTTTAGAATTTTTGGGGAATTTTTATTCCCCTCCTAATGAAAGATGTGACTTCTGTTGCAGAGCGCTGCTCTCAATGGAGTTTAACTCCTTGGCCCGAGGAGTCTCTCATTAAATGAGAATCTTTTTAGGATTTCCTCTTTAATGAGTGACTGTCTCATCAATGATGAGCCGTCATCTTGATTTTGTGGGTCCCCTTAGGTCCCTTTCCATTGCATTATAGTGTGGTACAGATTTAAAATGCCAAGTGTCAGAATTTGGGCTGTAGCATTGACAGCTAACCCTTGTTCTTTTTCGCACAGGTACTATGTCTTTTGACACTTCTTTCCCATTTGTTCGTCCGGAGAGCGCATTTCCTGACGCGCCCGTGGATAGGGAAGTCTTCGCGCTCATTAAAGATCACAACCGGGAGCAAAAATCTTTTCATCTATGGGGGTCGTGGTACAATAAAATCATCCGGGGTCAGCGTAGTTTTTCTTGTGCAGTACCTTCGGAGCCTATTTCAGCGATTCACTACGCCGACTCTCCCCCAGTGAACTATGCCGTAGAGGAGGTCGCCTTCAGCCCTCTATGTCCTCGATACCCGTACAGCCGTCGATGGCTTTGGATATTCTGGGGCGGTGCATATGTCAAGGCGAGTCGCGCCTTTGGGGACAGCCATACATGATAGGCTTGACTCCTCGCCATCCAGCCGGGTACTTGCAGTGGGTTCGATACATTTTGTCGGCCAAGAAATCACTGCCGCTAAAGCTCGAGTTGTACCCCGCAGTTTATGCTTCTCTTTTCCAGTATTCCACGCCCCCTATATGGTGGGTCAAAACTTTCTTGGAACAATGGAATATTCCGACTCACACCTTCCTTCTATCAGATCGGGAAGTTTCAATCTCTTTGGAGGAGTTCGCGGAGATCTTCGGCTTACCCGTCAAGGGAGAACATTACGAGGAGTTACTTCCTCCTGACGAGTACGTCTTTGCCACCAAATCAGTGGTGATGGCTCTTATCTCGAAGAATGCCATTCAACATCAATTCCTAAGTCTGATCAAGGTGTTGAAAATTTACGAAAGTCTGTTCCTCGAATCCGGAGGGCACGGGGCCAGCTTCGCGGATTTCATCGCTCGCTTTCTTCGTCCGGAATTCTTATCAAAACAAGCTGCGAAATTCGCCAAGCTTGACGACCCTTTTGGTTTTGGCTTGGACAGCCAGCCAACAGCGGAGGCAGATCAAAGGAATTTCTTCCTCCGAGATATTCCGGTCATCCCTTTTGCAGAGCTCACAGCTTCAGACATCGACGAAGAGGCGTTCTTTTTGGGGTTCCTTAGCTTGTTATTAAGCTGATTTGTACTTCCAATGCACCTTCGCCATATGAGGCCATCCGTCTTCTACCCGGCTCACCGAATGGTGGTTGGGATGCGAGTGGCCGTCGGGGTCGCTGGGATGGCTCACTTGTATCATGGTTTCAGCTTAGCGGCAGACACCACTCAGCCGGAGGTGCAGCCTGTAAGTTTTCCGCTGCACTATTTCACTTTGTGGATCGAGCTGCATGTGCTCGGCGCTTTTGGAGTCCACAAGCGGCCTCGTTTCTACGACTGTTGTAACTTCCCTCGGGTTATGTTTCTAGTCGATGCTTCTGCTTTAGAACCGACTCAGCGAGAGGCTCGGGGTCTGGTTCTTCGCCCGCGCATGGTCGGGGATGGCATGACCTTCGTCGATAAGGTCTTAACCATCAGCAAGGAATCCAAAAAAATGGTGCAGCCGCTGCGCGACACCTTAAAAGATGGGGCTTCTAACTTGAAGGCTCGGGAGATTCTTCATTTATATTCAACCAGGCCGGGCTTTTTGGTGTTCAGGCAGAACAACCCGGCGCTGTTCATGAGGTACAACCCGCGCCATTTTGTTCAACAATCAAGCTACAATCAGGGTGTCCCGCTAGAGGCCTTCTTAGCTGAGCCGGTTGCTACGGAAGAAGGTATCCGTAGCGCGCTGCACCATTCCATGCGGCTAAACACCGAGTCCAACTTCTTTATCAATGAGCCAAGCTACGTTCCGAAAGCCTCGAATGCATATGTGGCGTGGTACCAGTATGCGACGGGTGCTGTTATTAGGGAAAAAATGCGGTTACTGCTCGATCGCAAGGGTGTTGTCCCAGCTGGTAACCCAGTCGTTCCCTTGAAGCGACGGACCACTGTTCGTCCTTCCTTAAGAGAAGCTGCTGCGGTTGTGGTCCCGCGCGCTTTGCCTGAGATGAAGGTAACCAAAAGGCTTTTATAGATCGTGCAGTCTAAGAAGCGGATTGACAGTCGGAAGATAATTCAGACAGAACATAGAACAAAATGGCTAGTTGTATCAAGAAGGTAGCTAGAGATCTACTTGGTGAGTCGAGAGATGGTGCTCCACCATCTAAGGACACATCATGGTGGAATGAAGAAGAAAATGCTGCTATTAAAATTAAAAGGGATTCGTATAAAGATTTGAAGAAAAGTAGAGATGTGGAGAGATTTGAGAAGTATAAAATGGCTAAAAAGGAAGTTAAGAAAGCTGTTCGGGAAGCTAAATCTAAAGTGTACAAGGAGGTGTACGAGAAATTAGACACTAAAGAGGCTGAAAATGATATATACTGGATAGCTCGGATGCGGGAAAGGAAGACTAGAGACTTATGTGCGGTGAAGTGTGTCAAAAATGAAAATCAGAAGGTTTTAGTTCGAGATGAGGATATCAAGGAAAGATGGAGAGATTGTTTTGACAAATTTTTTAATGAGAGTTTTACTAAGAATTTGGATGGACTTGTCATTCAATCTCAAGATATAAATCGTGATTTCATGTGTAAAATAAGACTACCTAAGGTTAAAGAAGCTTTGAACAGAATGAGTTTAAGAAAAGCGGTTGGTCCTGATGGGATTCCTATCGAGATTTGGAGATGCTTAGGAGAAATAGACGTTAAATGGCTGACAGATCTGTTTAATAAGATATGGCAGACAAAAAAGATGCCAAATGAATGGAGGAAAAGTATCCTTGTACCTATCTACAAGAACAAGGGTGACATTCAAACTTGCTCAAACTACCGTGGAATAAAACTTATGTGTCACACCATGAAATTTTGGGAGAGAGTGATTGAACACATGCTAAGCAAGGATATTAAGATAACAGAGAACCAGTTTGGGTTCATGCTTGGACGATCGACGACAGAGGCTATTCATTTGCTTCGTCGACTTGTCGAGCGTTTTCGAGAGAGGAGAAGAGATTTGCATATGATATTTATTGATTTAGAAAAAGCATACGACAAGCTACCTGGAGAGGTATTATGTGGGACAATGATGAAGAAGGGGGTCCCCGTCAAATATATTGACATAATCAAGGATATGTATGATGGAGTAGTGGAAAATTTCAAAACTTGCGGCGGCCTAACGGGTGATTTTCCGATTACAATTGGTTTACATCAAGGATCTGCATTAAGTCTATTCCTGTTTACCATCGTGATGGATGAGCTTACTAGAACTATCCAAGATGAGGTACCTTGGTGTATGCTATTCGCTGATGATATTGTTCTAGTAAATGAGACGAAAGAAGTGGTTAATGCCAAATTGGAATTATGGAGGCAAACGTTGGAATCTCGGGGATTCAGATTGAGCAGGTCCAAGACAGCATATATGCATTGCAAATCTAGTAACCAGAGAAGTCAAAACCATATTGGTATAACATTGGAAGGGCAAGAGATATCACCTAGCGACCAGTTTAGATATCTAGGTTCCATCATCCAAAAGAATGAGGAGCTCGATAGTGATATTAATCAAAGGATCCAGGCTGGTTGGTTGAAATGGAGGAGTGCAACAGGGATTTTGTGTGATCGTAACTTTTCGTTAAAATTGAAAGGGAAGTTTTATCGGAGCGCTATTCGGCATGCCTTATTATATGGTACAGAATGCTGGGCTCCTAAGAAGCATCATACACAGAAGATGCACGTAGCGGAGATGCGCATGCTTCGTTGGATGTGCGGTAACACTAGAAAAGATAAGGTGCGAAATGAGGATATTCGTGCAAAAGTTGGTGTAGCACCTGTGGAGGAGAAGATGCGGGAAAACCGGCTAAGATGGTTTGTTCATGTGCGACGCAGACCTATGGAAGCACCGATTCGACGAATAGATACTCTCGATATGGGCCATGGCAAAAGGGCAAAAGGGAAACCGAAGAAAACATGGATGGAGGTGATACGAAACGATAAGGTTGCCAAAGGACTCAATGAAAGTATATTGTTCGATAGGAGTGAGTGGAGGCGGAGGATTCATGTGCTGGACCCGGCGTGATTCTCATGTTGGTTCATATAGCCTACCCCATATGCTTTGGATAAAAGGCTCAGTTGTTGTTGCGCTTTGCCTAAGATGCCTCTACCCCGTGTTCCTGTAGAGACGGCAGCTGCAGCATCGCCAGAGTATAGAGTGGGTATAGAAATCGGGACTCGTCGCCCAAAATTGCCCGCCAAGCGCAAGCTCCTGTCATCGGCTGCCGGAGCTCACTCACAAAAGAAGAAGTCGCTATTTTCTGCCGACGTTGTACTCGGCCAAGAGCCTCAAGCTCCCTATAGGAGGGTTTGTGCGAGTATGGGACCAATGAGGGTTTGTTCGACACGCCTGCGACCGACACCGATCTCCAGGCTGCCCTTCTATCCTCTGAGCGACTGGCTCGCAAAGAAGCAGCACTACTCACCATCGCGAAGTCAGGTATACTTCAGTTGTATTTTCTCCCTTTTTATTCCTTCCTTATTATTATGCTTTACTAATGCCCTTTTCTACAAAAGGTATTTCTGCCGAAGAGGCTCTCGCGGCTTCTATCAAGACTTTCGAAGAGGAGGAGAGGCTCCGCGCTTCTTTAGGCCTTGGTATAATTCAGCTCATTGTGTCTTCATTCATTTCTTTACTCTTGCTCTGACTCTTACTTTCATCTTATTGCAGGGACTACCTTGACTCAGGTTATCCCGAGTGCGGTGCCGATCCGGCGTGGTGATGCGGCGACGCTTCCAGAACCAGCTATTGAGGCCTCAGCTCCCCCAGTATTATCGTAAGAAGCTTTGCTCAAGCAGCCGATGACAGACGCCGTAACGGCTCCAGAGGCAGAGCTTGGTTCGGACGATGACGTCCCTTTGACAGAGGTCTTGAGGAGATCGCTTCTCACTGCTAAGTCCGAAAAGAAGCGTAGGAAGCGTGCGGCGAGGGAACAATACTAGTTTAGTCATGGGTGCAGGCTCAAGAATCATTGTGATTCCTGATACTCCTTCAGCAGATGTTCTCCCTGCGTTATCTACCGCTCGAAGACAAGTAGCGCGTGCAACTCGGGAAGAAACCGAAAAGCTGCTCCACGGTAACATAACGCTGAGAGTTTTTTTTATTAGAACTAGATCTTCGAATTTTGACATATGCATTTTCTGCAGGTCCAAGTCTGGACGATGGGATGACGGGTGAAACCCTGGCGGTCATCGTGCCCGAAGTTGCTACCATTTCTCTAGAATCCGGGACCGTCAAGACCGCTGCCATTTCCCCGTGTGGCTCCCCGGTATCGGCGGGTGTCGCAAGCGTTACGACGGCCCTCGTCGAATTAGGGGACGAAGCCATGGGCGCAGAGACTACTCCTCTGCGAGAGAGCGAAGAAGCCGTAACTCCAGGTGATGCTTCCATTGCGGTTTTGGTTGATGACCCGTCAGGTATGTCTTGAGTCATTGTTCTCCTTTTATTTTACAATCCCGTTCAGTTTCTTTTGACGATTTTTGTTTGTAGGTACAGTGAACGTAGAAATTGCTCCATCTGAAGCACCCCTGGTCGCCGCCATGATGGTTGTTGTTCCCTCGCCTTCTCCTATGTCCTCCGAAATGCTGGAAGGTGTAGATTCGCAATTTAGTTGAGCTATGAACACCGTCTTCCTTGTACTGACCGTGTATTGTTGCAACTCTGCAGGAGTCATTTTTGACCATTTGTACCAGGTGCTGAACCCGCATTTCTCCTTCCAGTCAGAAGTCGCTCCGCCCGTTGGTATTGGTTAGTATATCCTTCAGCTATTGTTTCTTTCTTTCTTTTATGAATAGACGTACTATTGCTAAGTCTTCTTTATATTGATAGCAACATCACGGATCGGAGGAGGAGACGAGGGGATAGCCGCACCTCCGGTACTCCCAATTTTGCCATCCGCCACAGCCGGTATAGTAGACTCCATCGCTCGTGTATTTCTCTTTACCTCCCGAGTCGACATTTGACTATGATTTGTCTTGCAGCAATCGCACCGACTCTAGCTCCCTTCGAGTCTCGAATCCCAATGCCGGCAGGGCCCTTCTCTAAACGCCCATCTTCCAGGGGTGCTGCAGCTAGCCTGCGAATGTTGAGCGAATTCGTCGAGGATCTTGACGCCGAGGCCCTCGCATTTGCTGCAGACTTCGCTGCTGAGGTTAATCCCATGCTGACGACGCTCGTGAACTTTCATGACGAAGGCGTCGTCGAGTCTTGGATTAATTATTGCAGAAAGATCGAGGCTTGCCTGCATAAGATTAAGCTCAAGCGTCCCGCTCCGGATGTATCGGTTTTGAACTCCCAGCGAGCTGCATGGGTTGAGCAGAGTGTTCCTTTCCTTCGCCATTTTGAATAAGAGGCGAACCTTAGGCGAAAGGAACGTGAGGCGGCTTCCACAGAGTCTGTCCAATTGCGTGCCCAGGTCAAAGCGAACGCTGCATAGCCGAAAGCTATTTTTGAAGGCCTCCAACGATGTATTTCTGATGGGCTGGTGCTGAGGAAGGAGCTTGACTTCACTGAGCGGGGTACGCAGAGTCATGAAGCTGCTCAGCAGGAAATCGATGAGAAGGTTTCCTCCTGTTTGCAGCAACGGGCTCGAATTGAAGCGGAGTTGGCCGCGGCGGATGATCATGAAAAGGAATTGAGAGGAGCGCGCGAGCGGCTTGCTGATTTGTTAAAAACACCTCTTTCTCAGTAGCCATCTTTGTATCAACCGAAAATTTGTAATCTATGAATAACATGCTTTCATTCATTTTTTTTATTCTTTTATATGATGTATCTTGTACTCAATTGAATTCATGAATAAAAGACACATTTTTTTATCTTGTACTATCGCCTTCTTTTCTTTGCTGTGTCATTGGCATGCTACTTTAGCAAATGTGGCCTGTAGATAGTAGATAGCAGTCCATCTTAACCTTCTTGTAGGGTAGCGATGGTTTAGGAAGCAGGTTCAGGTCTGCTGCCTAAGACTTTTCAACTTTATGAGCCGTGGGGGTCTCATAAGAGGATTCTCCCTACGAGTCAAGAGGATCTCGTAGGTGTAATTTTCCTTTAGGAATCGTGAGGATTCCTAAGTGTATATTTTCTCTCGAGAGTTGTAAGGATCTCACAAGAGAATTTCTCCCTTTTACAAGTCGAGAGGACTTGTAAATGGTTTTTTCCCTCCTTGTCGAGATTCGACTTCGGAGGGTATGACCCGTGAATAGTATGTAATGGCCTATCTTGGACCGACTTGCAGGGCCCCAGTGCTTAGGAAACAGTTCCTTATCCCCATTACCTAAGGCTTTCCCTTACGAGTCGAGACGAACTGAGCGATTATTGGTTGACTTGCTCTGCTTTCTGCGGTGTCAGGGTTGACGTACTCCTCTTTCTGTGGTATCAGGTTTGACGTACTCCACATTCTGCGGTGTCGGGGTTGACGTACTCCGCTTTCTGCGGTGTCGGGGTTGACGTGCTCCGCTTTCTGCGGTGTCGGGGTTGACGTGCTCTACTTTTTGCGGTGTCAGGGTTGACGTACTCGCGGTGTCGGAGTTGACGTACTCGCGGTGTCGGAGTTGACGTACTCCATTTTCTGCGGTGTCGGGGTTGACGTACTCCGCTTTCTGCGGTGTCGGGGTTGACGTACTCCGCTTTCTGCGATATCAAGTTTGACGTACTCCACTTTCTGCGGTGTCGGGGTTGACGTACTCCACTTTCTGCGGTGTCGGAGTTAAGGTACTCCGCTTTCTATGGTGTCAGGTTTGACATACTCGACGTGCTCTGCTTTCTGCGGTGTCAGGTTTGACGTACTCTACTTTCTGCGGTGTCAGGATTGATGCTAAGTTGTCTGTGAACCGTAGAGTCTTGGAACTAGGGACTTTGTCGTGGCTCCGATGGGTGATGTCGCGTCCATATCCTGCTGGAACAAGGATGAACGTCGTTGTTAATCTCTAGACTGTCGATGTTGCCGTTGAAATCTGACTCTCTGGTTTGAAAGTGCCCGGTGGGGAAATTTCGCTTATGGCCATGGATTGTATACAGGGGTCACAATGGACTTACCTGCAGGGCGAAAGTTTCATTCCATTTTTTTGTTTTCTTTCCTCGATGCTCTATCATTTCAGCTTTTTATATCGCGAAGGTTGCGATTGCCCTATCATTTTGGCTATTTTTCACGGTGCCCAATCAGTTCGGCTGTTTTTCTTTTTACTCGCTGCTTTTTATTGCGAGTTGCCCAATCATTTTGGCTATTTTTGTATCCATATCTTTTACTTGCCGATTTTGCTGCAAGTTGCCCTATCATTTCGGCTATTTCATATGCATCTATAGCTCACTGACTTTTTGCTATGAGTATGGGACTTGGAATCTGATGCCAATCTTGGAATCAGTATCGCTGCGACTGGAATATTGCCAGGAGCGAATCATCATTTCCCGTGAAAGGACTTGGAATTCGATACCGATTTAGGTATCAACATCGCTACCACTGGGATATTGCCAGGAGCGAATCACCATTTGCCTCTGTTGATTCGAACAAAGATGTCTTAGCAAACAGGGTTAGGATCCTGTCGACTAAGGCTTTTGACTTCATGAGCCGTAAGAGTCTCATAAAGGTGTTTCTCCCTACGAGTCATGAGGATCTCATAGGTGTATGTTCTCCTTAGAAGTCGTGAGGACTTCTATGTGGTGTTCTCTCTTGTAAGTCGTAAGGATCTCATAAGAGTATTTTCTCCTTATAAGTCGAGAGGACTTACAAGTGTCTGTTAACCAAATAGGGGATTCACGCCATTGATGGAACTTGGTGGGGGAGACGTTTATTTGTGCCCGTGAATTGTATACAAGGGTCAACATTGAACCACTTGTAGGGCAGTCTGGAAATTGTGATGGCTTAAGAACAGGTTCAGATCCCTGTAGCTTAAGGCTTTCGAATCTTATGAGCCGTAAGGGTCTCATAAGAGGGTTCTCCTTACGAGTCGTGAAGATCTCGTAAGTGTAATTTCTCCTCAAGAATCATGAGGATCCCTAAGTGTGTTGCTCCCATGTGAGTTGTAAGGATCCCACGCAGGTATTTTCTCCTTACAAGGTCGAGAGGACCTTGCAAGTGGACACGAATTCTTTTTTAACGAGTTTGCGCCCTTTCGGGTTTTCACAAACTCGCCGATAGCTCTGCTATTTTTACTCACGGAGCCCTTTCAGGTTTTCATCCATACCCATTTCGCTTATGGACATACCGTTTTTTTAATTTATTTTTATAATTTTTTTTACTTTTTTTTGCTCTTTTTTTTGCCGCATTAGCCTAAGGATGCTGCGGTTCGTAGTAGTTTAACAACGTTTTAGTCCGTTGTTAGTTTTAGGACATTGCGGTCCATCGTTAGTTTAAGAACGTTTCGGTCCGCTGTTAGTTTAAGGACGTTTCGGTCTATTGCTAGTTTAGGGACGTTTCGGTCCATTGCTAGTTTAGGGACGTTTCGGTCCGTCGTTAGTTTAAGAACGTTTTGGTCCGTAGTTAGTTTAAGGACGTTTCGGTCCGTCATGATTTTGATGCGAGGCTTCGCCGGATACTACTTGTAGAGTTTGAGCTTGGGAAGATAGCGAGCAGACATAGGCGTCGTCATCTATCGTTGACCCGAATCGTGACTCGTCAGGCGTAGTATTTTTTCAAGAACCGGCCGTTTATTGGCCTGAAGGGTCTTTCGCCATGCATATCCATGAGCAAGTAAGCCCCACCTTGGTAGACTTTGTCTATGATGTACGGGCCCTCATAGTTCGGCTAGAATTTCCCTCGTTTGGCACGATTGGGGATCATAAGTCTCTTGACCACAAGCACGAGTTCGCCTTGGCAGAATGTTCTCAGCCTAGTTAATCTTTCGTATGAGCACGTCATCTTTGCTTTGTAAGCTTTTAGGTTTTGCTGCGCCATGAGACGAATTTCATCGAGGGCGTCGAGCCCCTCAAGCCGAAGATGAGAATTCTCTTCGTCTGTTAGTTCGTAATGAACCGCCACTCATAGAGATGGTAGCTCTATCTCCAAGGGGAGTACTGTTTCAGCGCTGAATACCAATGCATACGGCGTTGTGTTTGTGCCGTTTTGAATGCGGTTCGATACGCCCAGAGAGCTTCATGCAATCTCTCATGCCAGTCCTTTTTATTTTTGGACACCGTCTTCTTTATGATCTTCATCAAGGTCTTGTTAAAATCCTCAGCTAGACCGTTAGCTCGGGGATTATAGACCGAAGGGTATTTCCAGTCTATATTATGCTTCTGTGCGAAGCGGCTGATTTTGTGACTTCTGTAGGCCGGCCCGTTATCGGAGATAATCTATCGCGGAGTGTCGAACCGATAGATGACGTGTGTCTTGAAGAAATGGAGGACGTTCTCTGTCTTCACTTCTCTTAGCGGTATTGCTTTTGCCTATTTAGAAAAGTAATCAGTTGTCGCCAATATGAACCGATGTCCTTTAGATGACACCGGTTCGATGGGCCGGATTATGTCGGTTCCCCACATTTCGAATGGCTAGCTAGCCACTATTGGGTGCAACGGGTTTGGATGTTGGTGGATGAAGTCTCCATGAATCTGGCACGAATGGCATTGCTTCGCTATTCAAGGCCGTCCTGAATCATCATGGGCCAGTAGTAGCCCATCCTTTTGATCTTCAGCTTCATCTTTGGGCTGGCTTGATGAGAACCGCAGAGTTCGTCGTGAGTTTCTTGGACGACTTTCCTTGCTTCTTCCGGTCCCAGGCATCTTAGCCACAGAGAGTCGAACGATCTCTTATACATAGTATTATAGAAGAAGACGAAAGACAGAGCTCGTTTCATGAGCTGATGTCTTGAGGATGCATCTTCAGGTGTTCGACGGGATTTGAAGTAGTCTATAAAAACTTCTCTCCAGTCCTTAGCCTTTTCCTGGTCTTCTATTTATAAGGCTGTTTGCTGAGTCGCTTCCTTTTCTTCAAACGACTCCGGAGATATTTCTGCCGGTGTAAGAACCCGACGGCTTAGCACAACGATCCTTACGTCATCGAGGTTTTCGTCAGCCAGTTCTTTAACGAGCTTGGCTAACGCATCCGCCTTATTATTTTCTGCACGCGGTATGCTTTCCATGGCGCAGGAAGGGATTTCAGTCAGCAATTGTTGCACTCTCTCACCGTACTTTACCAACTCTGGTTTACATGTTTGATAGTCACCGTTTACTTGACTAACGACCAGCTGGAAGTCTCCATATATGAGGAGGTTTTCGATTCCCATGTCGACAGCGATCTCAAGACCTGCTATCAAAGCTTCATATTCCGCTTCATTGTTTGTCCTTGGCTCTATTAAGGAAAAGGAAAAGTGCATTATCCCTCCTTGTGGAGTCACGAAGATGAGGCCTACCCCAGATTTGATTATGGGGGAGTTGTGCTTTCGCTTTTTCATGGAAGATGCCCCATCGAAGTAGAGTTCCCATCGGGTATCACTCCTTCCTCTTTCCCTGTCGATCATGTCAAACGCGTGCTCGTCTAGCAATTCGCAATTTAGGGGTGAATCGGCAGGTATCGGATGCTCAACGAAGAAGTCGGCAATGGCCTGGCCTTTCACTGTCTTGAGAGGTCGGTATGTTATCGAGAATTCCATTAAGAGGAGGGCCCATTTAGCAAGCCTTCCTGTTAGTATGGCTCTTGACATCAAATATTTGAGAGGATCCACTTTTGATATGAGGTGGACCTCATGCGCAAAAGCATAATGCCAAAGCTTCGTTATCGCGAAGATTAACACCAGGCAGTTTTTTCGATAGAGGAGTAGTTGTTTTCTGCCCCCAGGAGAACTCGACTCAAATAGTAGAGGGCTCTCTCTTTCCCTTGGTCGTTCTCCTGTGCCCATAGCGCGCCTAAAGAACTTTCAAGGGCAGTTGTGTACAGGATGAGGGGCTTTCTCTTGACCAGAGCGGTCAGTACCGGCGGATTCTGCAGGTATTGCTTGATTTCGTCTAGTGCGCTTTGGCATTTGCGATCCCAGACGAACGGGGTCCCTTTCTTCATTAAATGGCTGTAGGGGCGGCATTTGCCGGAGAGGTTGGCTATGAATCGTCGGATATATGCGAGCTTTCCTTGGAAAGACCGCAGCTGCTTGAGAGTTCTTGGCGGAGGCATTTTCATAATCGCCTTGATTTTTGAAGGGTCTATTTCGTTGCCTCAGTGTCGTACGATGAATCCTAGGAATTTGCCCAAGGATACTCCGAACGCACATTTGAGAGGATTCATCTTCAGGTTGTATTTTCGAATACGTTGGAACACGACCTTCAGATGCTCCCAATGTTCCTTGTACGATTTGTTTTTCACTATGAGGTCATCGACATAGCATTTGACGATTTCATGTATGAGGTCATCGAAAATCTTCGTCATGGCCCTCTGATAGGTAGCGCCGGCATTCTTCAGACCGAACGGCATCACTTTGTAGCAAAATATGCCCAGAGGAGTCCGGAAGGCGGTATGCTTCTGGTCTTCAGGATACATCTTTATTTGATTGTACCCTAATGATCCGTCCGTGAAGAAGAAGTCTTCGTCAGTGGACGTGTTATCTATCATCAGCTTGGTAACCGGTACGGGAAAGTCATCCTTCGGACATGCTTTTTTGAGGTCCCGAAAATCCACGCAGATGCGCACCGTCCCATTTTTCTTCATCACTGGGACAATGTTGGCGATCCAGTCAGGGTATTGAACTTCTTGGATGAAGCCGGAGTCGATTAGCTTCTTGACTTCGGCGTTGATGCTCATTTCAAGTTCGAGCTGCATTCTTCTTGGTGCTTGTTTGACTGGCTTGACGTCCGGAGATATCGCCAATTTATGCACCGCTATTTCCGGATCTAGCCCCGGCATCTCGGAATAGTTCCATGCGAAGCAGTCTTTACACTGCATGAGCACATCTTTTAGCATAGCCACATGTTCTTTAGACAGCAATTCACTGACGAACGTTGGCCGCGGGTCGTTTGCCATCCCCAAATCGATCTTCTTTAGGTTGTCCACAGTAGTATGCATTTCGTCTTCCAATTCTTTTGGCGTCGGTGGACATTCTGAGATCAACTCATCTTCATCCTCATTTTCGAAGCACCAGGAGAGGTCGTCCATATTCTTGGGCACTTCTTCTTCTGACAGTGTTATAACGTGACAGGTACGAGATCGTTTTCAAGACCGATGTTGATCTGGTTCTACTCCTGCTATATACGTTGCTTTTGGCACATGCCTTTATGGTGGGGCTACCCTCCAACTGTTAAATAGAGCGAACCTGCCGAGCTGATATTGGTCTTCGACCCAGTTTTTGAAGGTGAAGCGGTCTTCGAGATGATGTCCTATCGCTCGGTGATAGGAACAATAATCCGGGTGATGAACCTCATTTGCTTGATCGGGATGCCGAGACTCCGGGAGTGTCATCATTTGATGTTTCATGACAAGGTCAAAGATTCTCTTTGTCTTGTCTTGAGGAAAGGAATATTCCTGATCTATCTTCTTCATCGGTGATGGATTCCGACTGACCTTTTCTCGATCGCGAGGCTTCTTGGACCCGCTTCATCGTTTCCAAACATTTTTTCCGTTCTTTAACTTGTTTTTACCTTCGCATCGGGCTTTTTTCTTGTCTTGTGAATGCATGGCGGGCTGACGGTGAAGGGCATCGTCTTCCTGCGTGGCCTGCTGAAGGATACGTTGCATCCTAGCTTTCTCGTAGATGGCCATTTCGCGGCTGTGGTCGTTCCGAACCTTTTGACTCGCTTCCCGTACTAGCTTGTCCATCTGTTCTTCAAACAATGGACTCGGCATTTTTATGGCAGGACCGCGTTCTGGTTCAGCGTCAGCGTCTTTTAAAAGAGCATCCTCTTCTTCATCAAGGTCCTTGATGACATGGCAGCCATGGAACTGCTTCCATTTCTTGGACTGAACATATCCAAGCCCAATCGCTTCCATTTTTCCATTGGGCAATTTTCGCTGAGTTCCGGGGATGTTCCAGATCCTGTTGTAAAATTGGGCCTGTCGCGCAGTTTGCTTAAAGGGTACGCCTTGGCATCTCAACAAACTTTTTAACCCCTCTGCGTAGTATCTAGGCAGACGGATTGGTTGGAGCCTGTTAAGCGCAGGTTCGGCACCACGCCAAATTTCTCTCTTGACTTTGGTTTCCCGGGATCGATAGAATAGGATCGCCTTTTCACCTCTTCATCTGGGAGGGACGTAGAATGTCTGCAGCTCTTGCACAGTATATGTTTCGAGCGTATCAATCTCTCTGTAGTGCTACCGCGGAACCATGGCGATCTGCAAACTTTGATCATATCCAGTGAGGGCCTGCACTGATGGACGGACCGAGAACACTGTGTTGACTTTGTCTTCAGAGTCACTGCCGAAGACCAGAATAGGGGTAGATAGTCCTGGCCTGTTGCATTAGGGCGGCGCCGAACAAACCATCTCTTCTTCCTCCTCGGTATCGCTCCCGAAGACCGGAATAGTGGTGATAACTTTTTGCTTATTCTCCGATTTATGGCATCTTTCTGTGTCTTCAAAGTCTGGTAGGAAGTACTTGGCATCTTCGTATTTGCAGACTTCATTTACGGAAAATGGGTTTAGTTCCCCCGTCACGGTATACTCGAGACCATCTTTGAAATACTTCATACACTGATGTTGTGTAGAAAGGATGATATTGTACTCGTGTAACCAAGGCCTGCCGCGTTGTAGCAGGTTTTGGCCTCAATGACATGAAATTTGATGTCAGTGACGAGCAGCCCAAAGCGTAACATCAGTATTACAGACCCGAGCGTCCGTGATGACTGGGAGTCAAACCCGGAGATGGTGATTTTATCCCGAACGAGGTGCAGAACGCTCATGCAGATTTTTTTTAACACCCTCACATTTAGGAGGTTGACAGAGGACCCATTGACAACTAAGATTTTCCCTATCTTGATGTCATGGCAGTACCCGGTGATATACAGGGGACGGTTATGCTCGCACGTTCTGAGGAGGAGATCTTCATCTCCGAAAGTGATGTCAGCTGTGTGCACTTCTTCCAACTCATCCTTCATTTTTTCTTCGGCAAGGAAAGCTTGAAACTGCTCGGGCTCTTGTAATGCCTTGATTAGACAATCTCGTGCCTCTTTAGACAACAGAAGGGCGTCCAAGATACTCAATTATGAGGGTATCTTCCTCAAATGTGCCAGGACATTACAATCCACCTTGTTCTTCTTAGGCGGGTCTTTGGCTGCCAGCTCTTCGACGACTCAATCATCGAGGGCGATATCCTCAGGGACTTTTTCTTTTCCCTTGTCTTTTTTGTTCGATCCCTTGTTTGTAAGTCTGAGATTCTTTTCGGGCAACGTACGACTACGCAGCCGAACGTTTTCACAGTTCTTTACCTCCTCCTCTTTTCCTGAGGTGGATTCTTTGAAGAGGGGGCTGAGAGCTATTTCTTCGTCAGAATCTCTCCCGAAGGTGAGAACTTACGATCCCCCAGAATCAACCATATGACAATTGCCGGCAGTTCTTTGGTGCTCATCTGTCGTGCTTCTCTGCTCCTGATGAGCCTTGCGCTTCAATCGCTTGAAGTGTTGTCGGCGGGCAACATATCCCTGCCACCAGTTTTTAAAAGTATTTCACTCTTCGGTAGGGTGCGCAATCTTTTGACGGTACAAGCAGTAGCTAGGATGTACATCCGCTTCGTCAAGGTGTATACCGCCAGGAGTTTTTCCTTTGGAGGATGGCAACTTCATTCCTATTGACAGGGATTTAGCGAACCGTTTCCTTGCTTTAAGCCTGCTTTTGTCTGCCGCGGGTGTGCTTCGATCTGGTTGGAGCGCTTTGCGACTCATCCTTACCATGACTTCTTCAGCTTGATGCCGACGTCTGGCTCTTTCGAGTATGGCCATTTCACGCTCTTGATCAGCTTTGCTCTTCTGACAGGCTTCGTTCAGTGGCATGTCGATCATCTCGTCTGACGGTTCCAAGGATTTTGGCACCGATCCTGTCCCCATCTCCTCTTTATTATCTTTTAACGCCGAGTGGGCTTCTTCGTTATTTAGCGATGAATGAGAGATCATGTGGCAACTTGCCATATAATCTTCTGGTTCTTCTGACGAGTCGTCTCCCTCATCATTGTCGCTATCTCCACTTTCAAGGATATGGTTGAGAAACTCTTGGAGCTTGATTGGGATTCACGCCTTTTGGTTATATTCCTCCAGCGCGTCAATATGCCTTTGCAAATATATACGTTTGTCATCAGACTGCGCGGGCTTTTTGGTCTTCTTTTTCTTCCTCGAAGACTTCGCCGGCTGGGCCTGGGTATTTTGCCCATTGCTACCAACTCTCGATGTTGGTCGCGGTTTCAGCACCCCCTCAATGATTTCTAGCTCTAGCGGGCTTCTCTACTTGATTGCCGGGCATGCTCAAAGATCTTTCAGCATTCTTTTAGTTTTTTTTCCGAAAGAACTACTTCCTATGGAGCTTCCTCTATGAATGAGCATGATGCCTTCGGCGTGTCCATCTTTTTCGGAGCATGTGGTTGTGGCGGGTTTACCCTCCAGTTTTCAGACAGCACGAATTCGCCTTGCTGGTACTGGTCCTCAATCCAGGTTTTGAAGATGAAGCAATCTTCGATTGGATGGCCCAACATTCGGTGGTAGGGGCAATAGTTGGGATTGTTGATGTCACCGGGCTGCAGGGGGCGCTTCAGATCCGGCAGGGTGATGAGCCTGTTGTGCATCGTTAGTTCGAACTGTTAGTTATATATATGCCCTAGAGGCCATTACTGTACATGCGATGTATATTGTAGTGGATGCTTGGACATATATAGGGAGGACTTTCTTGCTCGATATGATAGTATGCTATCTGGTTGCTCTTTATCTTAACATGTATACTTATTGTCTCTCTATTACATGTTGATAAAGCCCTTAGGATGAGTACTTGACTACCAGGATTAGGATGCAGATCATACTAGTGGGGCGAAGGTAGTCGGTAAGTACATCCTTCGATTATTCCTAGTCGTGGGAGTATCGAGACAGGGCATCAATACTCCAGAGTAGATTAGCGTATGCGCTTCTCGACCCATGAGATGGACGATGGACGATCCCATATCCATTGGTGTTTGACATCAGAGAAGGTATGCGGGTGCTCAGTGGAGACTGGGTACACTGGACGGACTCGCAGAGAACTCCTAGATGGTATTATACCTATCGTCGGATAGCAGTTCTTTGGTGACACTGGTATGTGTTAGTCTGTAGACCCGAGATCTTCATAGAGTCTTGTGTGATTCCCACCGTGCTTTGATTTCCACCATACCACGGTCAAGAGATCGTGCAAAAAGGTGGTTTTTGGGTACATTCCTGAGTCACATGGAGGCAATGAGCGATAGGAGGGTTTTCGTCTTTCCCGGTATTGGGAGTTGATGTTGCGCTATACTCGATTGGCCATAACAGGAAATCTCTGGCCAGGATTGCTGAGATTTACTGGTAAGTGTTACTAGTAGTTTCTCGAACCAATATGGACCTTGCATCGGCATGACTTATCAGACTATTGGGGTCTGACGTTATACCACCCCCAGGCTGTGATATGCGACATATCATACGAAGAGACCAGACTGTACGGTTGTTTCCCTCCGAATGACGGCGCGACTGGGACGTCTTGCCTGAGATTCGGGGGCAGATGCTAATTGGTGCTATCCGTCCACCTCTCCGAAGATGCCAAGTTGATTTATGGCACCGTGTATCGAAGGTTTAAACGGATGCGTCCGATGTAGCAGACTTCGTCAGATTCCCCCTCGCTTGAGGGGTTTTTGATTGTGGGGACGCTCTTCCCTGCAGGCGCAAGCCCCTGCAGTTAATTACGCTACCGCATCGCGGTAACAACTTTCTCCTTCTCCAGAATTTCACTTCGTGTCGTGTATGTTTGTTTTGTGTTTAGTTGCCCGTGGATTGTATACGGAGACTGAGTAATGCCGTCGCCCGTAGGATGTGGACTAGTCCAAATCCGTATTATCTTAGATTTGGGTTTGGGGGTTTTGGGTTAAAGGATACATTAGCCTCATTCGAGACTAAGATCGACTTAAACGTTTGTTAAGGATACGTTAGTCTAGTTTTCAGACTAAGATCAACTTAACGGGATCGTTTAGATCCAACAATAGAGCAATTAAGGGAGCCCTGTTGTTTAGTTTAGTGACATTGCGGTCAATAAGTAGTTTAAGGACATTGCGGTCCAGTGTTAGTTTTAAGACGTTGCAGTCAAGGTTAAGGACGTCGTAGTCCGTGGATTTAAGGACTCCACAGTACGATGTTAGTTTTAAGACATCACGGTCAAGGTTATGGACCTCATAGTCCATGAGTTTAAGGACCCCACAGTCCGTCGTTAGTTTTAAGACATCCCGGTCAAGGTTAAGGACCTCATAGTCCATGAGTTTAAGGACCCCACAGTCCGTATTAATATGTGGTCATCGGGACCCGTCACCTCTTTGAAGACGTTGAGGAATTACAACGCCAAGTATCAAAGGAGTGAAGAGATGTATCCTTAAACCGAGGTAAATTAAATAATCTTTGGCCCAATTTGGAACCAAGACCAATTAATTATATTATGAGCCCATTGGCTCAGTTGAATTTGAATTGAGGACTTATGGACAGCTTGGGCTAAGTCCAATCATGTTTAGGATATTGGCCCTCTGTTGGTCCATTAGAGGAGAGGCTTTGCCTCTAGACACTTAGCCAATGGGGCTAAAGTTAGTGTTAAACACTAAACATCAATCAGTGTTGAACACTGAGAATGAGATTGACAAGTTAGTGTTTAACACTAAAACATAGTTAGTGTTAAACACCAGCAACAGGGCTCTCAAATTAGTGTTTATACACTAAAACAAGTCAGTGTTAAACACTGGCAATGGAGATTTCAAATTAGTGTTTAACACTAAGGCAGATCAATGTTAAATACTGGAAACAGGGTTTTCCAGGTTGGTGTTCAACACTAAGAAAGTCAGTGTTAAACACTGTAAATAGATGTTTTCCAAATTAGTGTTTAAACAATAAGAAAATCAGTGTTGAACACTGGATATAGAGGTTTCAATTTTAGTGTTAAACACTAAGGCAAGTGGGGTCACGTGGTAGCACGTGAGAGCGCCCTCATTTCATTTTATTCTGCCAAAAGTATTGAATACTTTGGAGCATCACGTTCTGTCATGTGATGGAAATTCTGGTGTTTGTCCGTTAAAGCTTCAGCCAAGGGGTCACGTGGTAGCACGTGATAGCGCCCTGTTTCCCTTTATTTTGTTCTACAGATAAGTGTTTAACACTTTTAATTCTGAAAGCCATCACGTGTGGGCATGTGATGGGGGCCTGCGCTTTGATCTGTTAGAATGTTCATTAGGGGTCACGTGTCGACACGTGAGGGCGCCCTAAAGCTCTTTTCTGTTTCTTTTCAGGGGTCACGTGGTAGCACGTGACCCTATTCCTTTGCCTATTTGAAGATATGTTTATCTTTTTGAGAATTGAATTCTTCATAGGGTTAAACCCTAGCAATAACTTTAGAGGAATTAAATTCCTACTTTCTTTTGAAGAATTATATTCTTAAATAGGGTTAAACCCTCATTTCTTCTTTCTTGAGGGAATTAAACTCCTGTTATTTTAATAGAACTAAGTTCTTAACTAGGGTTAAACCCTGATTCTGTTCATTCTGAAGGAATTAAATTCCCATAACATAGGGTCAAACCCTAATTTTATTTTAAAGGAATTAAATTCCTATAGTTCTGTGAGAATTAAATTCTCAAGCTTCCATTCCCTCTCTATTCTTTGGATCTGCATGGCAGGATCTCAACCCATTGAGAATTAAATTCTCAACTCAAGGGGAGATGTGCACTTTACAGATCCTCCACCAAAGAGAGAACTATGTTCTTCTGTTTTATATCAGAGTTAAACTCTGTTGAGAATTGAATTCTCTTTTCCTTTCAAAAAGCCTTCCCTTTCTTACCTAGGGTTTTCTTTTGCAGAAGATCCAAATTCCTCCAAAGTTACAAGGCTCTCCTCTTTTTTTATGTATCGATTCCTTTCTGCATGTATGTCTCTTTGTGTGTCTCTTGGCTCCTATTTATAGGAGAAGCAGCCGAATCAATTAGTTTTGGTGAATCTTTCATTGAGAGATTTAATTTGTATTCACCATTCGTTTTGGACCTTTGGATTATTATGTGAATTTTAATCACCATTGGATTTTAAATTCAGAGATTCTCTTTTGTTATTTCGGTTAGATTTTAAGGGGAAATCTTTCCAAGTTCGGGCTTTTTCCATAGATAGGTGATATTTAAGAATCTTTAAATCTTTAATTCAATCGGTTCCTTTGGAAAGATTTGAGAGGCCTTTTCTCAGAATTTAATTCTGTTAACAGATAGGCTTTGAAAGCCGGTCACGTGTGGCCACGTGACCCTTGGTCACGTGTGGGCACGTGACCCTTGGTTACGTGTGGGCACGTGACCCCCTTGGAACGCGACCTCTTCTTCCTTTTTGCGCTCTGCCTTCTGGATGCCGCTTAGCCGTCACGTGCCACCACGTGACCCCTGGTCACGTATGAGCACGTGACCCTCGCCTGGAGCCTTTTTCTTGATTTGATCAGGGAATTGAGTCTGCTGCTTTTGAGTGTCACGTGCCAACACGTGACCCTGGTCACGTGGGAGCACGTGACCTCTTCTGAAGCCTTTTCCTTGATTTGATCAGGGAACCGATGTGCCTTTGAAGCCGCTTGTCACGTGCCAACACGTGACCCTGGTCACGTGGGAGCACGTGACCCTTTCTGAACCCCTTTTCTTTGATATAGTCGGGAAGCTGAATCTGCCTTGCCGATGCTTTTAGGTGTCACGTGCCAACACGTGACTGCTGGTCACGTGATGCCTCCTTCGTAACTTATCCTGATTTTAAATCAGGAAACAAATGCCCCCACAGCGTTGTTCTCACGTGTTTGCACGTGAGTGCAACGCTGTCGCTTTTTGTGACCGTTGGATTCCTCTAGGGATTTGTGGAGAGGAAGCGTCTCCATCACATCCTATAAATACCCATGTCTCTTCAGAAGAGCCTTCACTTTGCTCATCTTCTTCCTTTGAGAACTTTTTCCTTTGAGAATTTAAGTCCTTCTTTTTGGAGTTCAGAGATGTACCCTTGTGCTTCCCTTGAGAATTTTAAATTAGTCCTTCTTTTTGTATGCTTTATGTTGAACTTTCATGTAGGCTCGGTACTCGTATGTATGTTTTCGCTTGCATGAATAAACTTTGTGTTCTTTTTATGAAAACTTCCTTTAATTATCATGTCGCATGCACATTAAAGCTTCGAATTTTATTTCTTTTTCGGACGTTCATATGATTGCGAACACATGCTCGATAGGATAAACATCGGAAATTTTCTCGTTGCTTTTCATACCAGGTGATGTGAGCGCATTTTAGATCGATTATTGCTGTCGATCGGAAGCCCATTTATATGATCTTGAGCGTGTATGTCCCGTTTCCAAGGTTGCGGTCACGAAAGTGAGCTTACATGGCCTGATAGGGCGACACGTGGCGAACATATTGTTGTGCGAGAAAAAGGGGCTCGGCCGTAAATTCTCGGAGAGAGAGCTGGCTTCTAAAGCGCTGAGCGAGCTTCAGGGGAGTCCTACTGCCAAGGCCAACAAAGCGTATGAGCTCTGGCGGGGGCTTCAAGAGTCTATCAAGGAAGTGGTAACTCTTGATAAAGCTGCTACGTTCACTCGTGAAAGGGTCGAGGCTCATAAGGCCACCGAGAAAGAGCTTGAGGACCGGCTCGCTTCGTATCAGGCCCAGCAGGCTCAGGCGGAGGCCCGTCTTTTGGCGATCTTAAATCATGAGGCCGTGGCCTAACAAAAGCAGGATGGGCTGACCAAGCTGCTAAATCGCCCGCCGGCTTGAAACATTTGTATCTTTTCCTTGCTTTTTGTATATACTCATAGATGAGAGTATTTTCTTTTGTTCTTTCATGAATTGTACTTTGTATCCATTTTGGTTTATGAATAAAAGATACATTTTTCTTCTCAATGATGCGTCTCCTTTTTGTTGAATGTGTTTTGCGGACAATTTATCTTGATCTCCTTGCAGGGCAGCGATAGCTTAGGATTCAGGGTTAAGATCTGCTTCCTAAGACTTTCGCATTTTATGAGCCACGAGGGTCTCATAAAGAGTTTTTCTCCCCATGGGTCGAGAGGATCCCATAAGTGTAATTTCTTCTTAAGAATCATAAGGATTCTTAAGCGGGTTTTCCCTTGAGAGTCGTAAGGATCTCACAAGAGAGTTTTCTTCCTTACAGGTCGTGAGGGCCTACAAGTGCTGAATGTGGTCGCCTTTTGTCCGTGTTTCATGAGTCAGGGGTTTCTCAAGGCATCGTAGTTTAAAGACGTCGCGGTCAAGGTTAAGGACCTCATAGTCCGTGGATTTAAGGACTCCACAGTCCGATGTTAGTTTTAAGACATCACGGTCAAGGTTAAGGACCTCATAGTCCGATGTTAGTTTTAAGACATCACGGTCAAGGTTAAGGACCTCATAGTCCATGGATTTAGGGACTCCACAGTCCGATGTTAGTTTTAAGACATCACGGTCAAGGTTAAGGACCTCATAGTCCATGGATTTAGGGACTCCACAGTCCGTTGTTAGTTTTAAGACATCACGGTCAAGGTTAAGGACCTCATAGTCCGTGGATTTAGGGACTCCACAGTCCGATGTTTGGTTGCAGGGACCCGTCACCTCTTTGAAGACGTTGAGGAATTACAACGTCAGGCATCAAAGGAGTGAAGAGATGTACCCTTAAACCAAAGTAGAATCAGTACAGAATCAGGGTGGTTGATTGTTAGTTTTAAGACATTACGGTCGAGGTTAAGGACATCATAGTCCGTGGATTTTAAGGACTCCACAGTCCGGTATTTGCTCTAGATGCTTCACACGGGTTCACTGCCATGCTTGGCGAGGACCAGGCTCCGCTCTGGGCGTTTTCCGCGGGGTCAAAGAGTGACATTATCCGCGTTCCACGTGACCAGGAATTTTGCACTAGATGCTTCACACGGGTTCACTGCCGTGCTCGGCGAGGACTATGCTCCGCTGTGGATGCTTCACACGGGTTCACTGCCGTGCTCTACGAGGACCAGGATCCTCTCTGGATGTTTTCCACGGGGTCAAAGAGTGACGTTATCCGCGTTCCACGTAACCAGGAATTTTGCACTAGATGCTTCACACGGGTTCACTGCCGTGCTCGGCGAGGACTAGGCTCCCCTCTGGATGCTTCACATGGGTTCACTGCCGTGCTCTGCGAGGACCAGGATCCGCTCTGGACGTTTTCCACGGGGTCAAAGAGTGACGTTATCCGCGTTCCACGTAACCAGGAATTTTGCACTAGATGCTTCACACGGGTTCACTGCCGTGCTCGGCGAGGACTAGGCTCCGCTCTGGATGCTTCACACGGGTTCACTGCCATGTTTTGCGAGGACCAGGATCCGCTCTGGACGTTTTCCACGGGGTCAAAGAGTGACGTTATCCGCGTTCCATGTAACCAGGAATTTTGCACTAGATGCTTCACACGGGTTCACTGCCGTGTTCGGCGAGGACTAGGCTCCGCTCTGGATGCTTCACACGGGTTCATTGCCGTGCTCTACGAGGACCAGGATCCGCTCTGGACGTTTTCCACGGGGTCAAAGAGTGACGTTATCCGCGTTCCACGTAACCAGGAATTTTGCTGATTGTATCCGCATTTCATGGAATGGAGGTTTGACTGTTGGTGATATGTATATCGCCGAGCCATGGAACTGGGAGTTGCCGCTGTTCCGTTTAGCTTAGAGTTGTGTCCGTTGTTACGAGACAAGTGTTGAAACGATCTCCAGGTCTCCTTTGGCCCGTCGAGATTTGGCTTCTTCTTCTGATGAAACCTGGGGGAGAAGTATGATCCCTTTTTTTTGTTTACGCCCTTGGATTGTGTACAGGGTGTGATGGAACATCACCTGTAGGGCATAAATTGAAACCCCCTTTTTTTATATTTTATTTCTTTTTCCGCGATGCTCTATCATTTCAGCTTTTATATCATGGAGGTCGCGATTGCCCTATCATTTCGGCGATTTTTCGCGGTGCCCAATCATTTCGGCTATTTTTTTCATTTTCACTCGCTGTTTTTTATTGCGAGTTGCCCCATCATTTCGGCTATTTTTCATGCATACATTTTTACTTGCTGCTTTTTATTGCAAGTTGCCCCATCATTTCGGCTATTTCGTAGGCATGTGTGGCTTGCTAGCCTTTTAGCTGCAATCTTGGGTTTTAGACGCCTCTTTCGGCATCAGCATCGCTACCACTGGGATATTGCCAGGAGCGAATCATCATTTGCCTCTGTCGATATTGAACAAAGGTGGCTTAGCAAACAGGGTTAGGGTCCTGTCGACTAAGACTTTTGACTTGATGAGCCGTAAGGGTCTCACAAAGGTATTTCTCCCTACAAGTCGTGAGGATCTTGCAGGTGTATTCTCTCCTTAGGGATCGTGAGGATTCCTAAGTGTATGTTCCTCTGTAAGTCGTAAGGATCCTACAAGAGGGTTTTCTCCTTATAAGTCGAGAGGAATTATAAGGGTTGTTCACCATATGGACATGTCCTTAGTCACGGGTGTGACTTTGCTGGGGAGATATTTATTCGCGCCCATGGATTGTATACAAGGGTCAGTATTGAGCCGCTTGTAGGGCAGTATCGAAGGTTATGGGGGATCTGCTTAAGAGCAGGTTTAGGTTTCTATAACTTAAAACTTTCAAATCTCATGAGCCGTGAGGGTCCCATAAGAGAATTCTCCTTACGAGTCGTGAGGATCTCGTAAGTGTGTTTTCTCCTTAGGAATCGTAAGGATTCCTAAGAGTGTTTCTCCTTTGTGAGTCGTAAGGATCTCACGCGGGTGGTTTCTCCTTACAAGGTCAAGAGGACCCTATAAGTGTCTTTTAAGGAGGTTGCGCCTTTTCGGGTTTTCACAAACACTCGCCGGTAGTCCTGCTGTTTTTACTCACGGAGCCCTTTCGGGTTTTCATCCGTGCCCATTTTGCTTATGGACATACAGTTTTTTTTTATTCTTTTCATTTTATTTTTCTCCTTTTTTTACGAGGCCGCGCCCTTTCGGGTTTTCACGAACACTCGCCGGTAGCCCTGCTGTTTTTACTCACGGAGCCCTTTCGGGTTTTCATCCGTGCCCTTTTTGCTTACGGACATACCGTTCTTATTTATTATATTTTTCCTTTTTTTTTTACCTCGTCAGCCTAAGGATGCTGCGGTATTAGTTTAAGGACGTTTCGGTCCGCTATTAGTTTAAGGACGTTTCGGTCCGTCGTTAGTTTAAGGACGTTTCGGTCCGTCGTTAAGAGGCTGGATACCGTTTATAAAACTTGAGCTTAGTAAGATAACGAGCGGGCATGGTCGCCGTCACCTATCATTGACCTAGGCTGTGGCTCATTAAGCGTAGTATTTCTTTAGGAAGCGACCGTTTATCGGCCTGAAAGGCCTTTCACCGTGCACGTCCATGAGTAGATAGGCCCCACCATGGTAGACCTTATCTATGATGTACGGGCCTTCATAGTTTGGCTCGAATTTTCCCCGCTTGGCGCGATTGGGGATCATAGGTCTTTTGACCACTAGTACGAGTTCGCCTTGGCGGAACGTCCTCGGCCTGGTCAATCTTTCGTACGAGCGTGTCATCTTTGCTTTATAGGCCTTTAGATTTTGTTGCGCTATGAGCCGGGTTTCATCGAGGGCATCAAGCTCCTCAAGCCGAAGGTGAGCATTTTCTTCGTCCGTCTGCTCGTAGTGGACTGCCACTCGTAGAGAGGGTAACTCTATCTCGAGGGGGAGCACTGCTTCCGTCCCAAATACCAACGCGTACGGCGTTGTGTTCGTGGCCGTCTTGAACGTAGTTCGATAGGCCCAGAGAGCTTCTTGCAGTCTTTCATGCCAGTCTTTCTTATTTCGTGACACCGTTTTCTTCATGATCTTCGTCAAGGTCTTGTTGAAGGCCTCGGCCAGACCGTTAGCTCGTGGATTGTAAACTGAAGAATATCTCCAGTCTATATTGTGCTGCTGCGCGAAGCGGCTAATCTTATGGCTTCTGTAGGCCGGCCCGTTATCGGAGATAATCCGCCGTCGAGTTCCAAACCGATAGATGACGTGCGTCTTGAAGAAGTAGAGGATATTCTCTGTCTTCACTTCCCTCAGCGGTACTGCTTCTGCCCATTTGAAGAAGTAATCAGTTGTCGCCAGGATGAAACGATGTCCCCGGGACGATGCTGGTTCGATGGGGCCGACTATGTCAGTTCCCCACATTTCGAATGGCCAGCTAGCCACCGTTGGATGTAGTGGATTCGGATGCTGGTGGATGAAATCCCCGTGGATTTGGTACGAGTGACATTGCTTCGCATACTCGAGGCAGTCTTGGATCATCGTGGGCAAGTAGTAACCCATCCGTTTAATTTTTAACTTCATCTTCGGGCCTGCTTGATGAGAACCACAGATTCCGTCATGAACCTCTTGAACGACTCTTTCTGCTTCGTCCGGTCCTAAGCATCTCAGCCACAGAGAATCAAACGACCTCTTATACAGAGTATCATTGACGAAAGCGAAAGATAGAGCTCGTTTCATGAGCTGATGTCTTGAGGATGCTTCTTCGGGGATTCGGTGGGACTTAAAGTAGTCTATGAAGACCTCCCTCCAGTCCTCAGCCATCTCACGGTCTTTTATTTGTAGGGTTGTTTGCTCAGTCGCGCCCTTTTCTTCGTATGACTCGGGAGATATTTCTGCTGGGGCGAGCACTAGACGGCTTTGTACCATGATTTTGATGTCATCAAGGTTCTCGTCAGCCAGTTCTTTAGCGAGCTTGGCTAGCGCGTCTGCTTTGCTATTTTCCACACGTGGTATGCTTTCCAGAGTGTAGGAGGGAATTTGGGTCAATAGTTGTTGCACCTTTTCGCCGTACTTCACCAACTCCGGTTTGCACGTTTGGTAGTCACCATTTACTTGACTAACGACCAGTTGAGAATCCCCGTATATAAGGAGGTCTTCAATTCCCATGTCGATGGCGATCTCGAGGCCCGCTATTAAAGCTTCGTATTCGGCTTCATTGTTCGTCCTCGATTCCGTTAAGGAGAAAGCAAAGCGCATTATCCCTCCTTGTGGGGTTACAAAGATAAGCCCTACTCCCGACTTGACTATAGGGGTACTTTGTTTGCGCTTCTTAACGGAGGACGCTCCATCAAAATAGAGTTCCCATCGGGTACCACCGCTGTCGATCGCGTCAAACGCATGTTCGTCTGGAAAATCGCAATTCGGAGGAGAATCAGCCGGTATCGGATGTTCAGCGAGAAAATCGGCGATGGCCTAGCCTTTCACTGCCTTGAGAGGTCGATACGTTATCGAGAACTCCATCAGGAGTAGAGCCCATTTAGCGAGTCGACTCGTCAATATAGCCTTTGACATCAAATATTTAAGAGGGTCCACCTTCGAGATGAGGCGGACTTCGTGCGCCAACGCATAGTGCCTGAGCTTTGTTATCGCGAAGATCAACGCCAAGCAGTGTTTTTCAATGGGAGAGTAGTTGCTTTCTGCCCTCAGCAGAACTCGACTTAAGTAGTAGAGTGCTCTCTCTTTTCCTTGATCGTTCTCTTATGCCCATAATGCGCCTAAGGAACCTTCGAGGGCGGTTGTATAAAGAATGAGAGGTTTTCCCTTGACCGGCGCAGCCAACACCGGAGGGTTTTGCAGGTACTGCTTGATCTCGTCTAGTGCACCTTGGCATTTGTGATCCCAAACGAATGGAGTTCCCTTCTTCATTAGGTGGCTGTAAGGGCGGCACTTGCCTGAAAGATTGGAAATAAATCGCCGGATGTATGTGAGCTTCCCTTGGAGAGACCGCAACTGTTTGAGGGTTCTTGGCGGAGGCATTTCCATGATTGCCTTGATCTTAGATGGATCTACTTCGATACCTCGGTGTCGGATGATGAATCCCAGGAATTTACCCGAGGAGACTCCGAACGCGCATTTGAGAGGATTCATCTTCAAATTATATTTCCGAAGGCGTTGAAATACAGTCTCAAGATGCTTTAAATGCTCTTCGTATGACATGCTCTTCACTACGAGGTCATCGATATAGCACTCAACGATGTCATGTATGAGATCGTCAAAGATCTTTGTCATGGCCCTTTGATAGGTAGCGCCGGCGTTCTTTAGACCAAAGGGCATAACCCTGTAGCAGAATATACCCAAAGGGGTCCGGAAAGCGGTGTGCTTCTGGTCTTCGAGATGCATCTTTATCTGATTGTACCCTGATGAACCGTCCATAAAGGAGAAAACCTCGTGAGTGGACGTGTTATCTATCATTAGCTCGGTTACCGGTACTGGGAAATCGTCCTTCGGGCAAGCTTTATTGAGATCCCTGAAATCCACGCATATGCGTACCGTCCCATTTTTCTTCATTACCGGGATGATGTTGGCGATCCAGTCGGGATATTGGACTTCTTGGATAAATCCAGAATCGATCAGCTTCTTGACTTCGGCGTTGATGCTCATCTCAAGCTCGAGTCGCATCCTTCTCGGCGCCTGCTTGACTGGCTTGATATTCGGGGATATCGCTAATTTATGTACAGCAATCTCCGGATCTAATCCTGGCATCTCAGAATAGTTCCACGCGAAGCAGTCTTTATGCTGTAGGAGCACGTTCTTTAACACAGCCACCCTTTCTTCAGATAGCAGCTCGCTGACAAATGTCGGTCGCGGATCATCTGCCGATCCTAACTCAATCTTCTTGAGGTTATCTGCAGTAGTATGTATGCCATCTTCCAGTTCTTTCGGAGCTGGCGAAAATTCTGAGATCACCTCATCATTGCTGTTCTCAAAGCACCAGGGAAGGTCATCCACGTCCTTGGGCTCTTCTTTTAATATCGTAATCATGTAATAGGTGCGAATCCGCTTCCAGGACTGAGGTCGATCCGGTTCTGCTCTTGCGTCTTTGGGTTTGTGCTTTTGTGGCGGCGTTACCCTCCACCCGTTGGATAAAGCAAATCTGCCCTGTTGGTACTGATCCTCGACCCAGTTCTTGAAGGTGAAGCAGTCTTCGGTAGGATGTCCTATGGCTCGGTGATAAGAGCAATAGCTCAGATGAGAAGCCTTGTTAGCTTGCTCAGGGTGTCTAGAATCTGGAAGCGCGATCATTTGATGTTTTATTGCGAGCTCGAGTAACCTCTCCCTCTTGTCTCGAGGGAAGGAATACGCTCGACTCATCTTCTTCATGAGGGACAAATCCGGACCACGCAACGCCCGATCACACGACTCTCTAATCCTGCGTCGTTGCTGTCGGCTCCTCTTTCCGCTTCTTGATTTATTTCTGCCTCTGTGTCGGGCCTTTCGTACAACGGGTTGACAGGGATGAGCATCTTCGTCTTTTGCAGCCTGTTGAAACAGACGTTGCGTCCTGGCTTTCTCGTAGATGGCCATGTCGCAGTTGTGGTCTTCCCAAGCTTTTTGACCCGCTTTCCTGATAAGCTTGTCCATTTGTTCTTCAAATGACGGACTCGGCCCTTCAATCGCGGGATCTAGTTTTGATGAGGGGTTGGCATTTCCTGACAGGGCATCCTCTTCTTCATCAAAGGTATATATGGCGTAGCTACTGTGGGCCCATTCCCGTTTTTCGGCTCTCACGTATCCAATCCCAAGTGTTTCCATTTTCCCGTTGGGCAATTTGCGTTGAGTCCCAGGGACATCCCAAATCCTGTTGTAGAACCGAGCTTGTCGAACAGTCTGTTTTAAGGGTACTCCTTGGCGCTTCAATAGCCTCTTTAGTCCATTTGTATAGTATCTGGGCAAACGGATGGGTTGGAGCCTGTCGAGTGTAGCATCCGCGCCATACCAGATCTCCTTCTCTACTTTCGTCTCTGAGGATCGGTAGAATAGGATTGCCTTCTCACCCCTTTGCCTGGGAGGGACGTAAAACGTTTGCAGGTCCTGCACATTGTAAGCTTGAAGTGTGTCGAGATCCTTGTAGTGTTCTCGCGGCACCATGGTGATTTGCAAACTTTGATCATCGCTAGGGGGTGCTTGTATTGACGGCCGATTGGAGAACACGGCATTCACCTCATCTTTCGAGTCACTTCCGAAGACCAATATAGGGGCGGGCGTCCCCGGGTTGTTGCGTTGAGATGGCCCAGCATAAACTATCTCTTCTTCTTCTTCGGTATCGCTCCCGAAAACAGGGATGGCGGCGGCGGCTTTGTTCTCCGGCTTGCGGCACCTTTCTGTATCCTTGAAATCTGGCAAAAAGTACTTCGCATCTTCGTATTTGCGGACTTCGTTCACGGAAAATGGGTTTAGCTCACCTGTTACGGTATACTCGAAACCATCCTTAAAGTACTTTATACACTGATGTTGTGTAGAAGGGATGATGTTGTACTCGTGTAACCAAGGGCGACCGAGCAAGGCGTTGTAGCAGGTCTTGGCGTCAATGACATAGAATTTGATGTCTGTGACGAGTAGTCTGAAGCGTAATGTTAGTATCACGGATCCGAGAGTCCGTGACGATTATGAATCGAAACCAGAGATAGTAATTTTGTCACGAGCGAGGTGTTGCACACTCATGCAGATTTCCTTTAACACCCGAACGTTAAGGAGATTGACGGAGGATCCATTATCCACTAGGATCTTGCCTGTCTTGATATCATGGCAGTATCCAGAGACATATAGGGGACGGTTGTGGTCGCACGTCCCAAGAAGGAGGTCTTCGTCCCCGAAAGTGATGTCGGCCGTATGCACTTCCTCCAGTTCATCCTTCATCCTTTCCGTGGCGAGGAAGGCTTGGAATTGTTTGGGTTCTTGTAACGCCTTAATTAGTGAATCTCGCGCTTCCTTTGATAACAGGAGAGCATCGAGAATACTAAGTTGAGAAGGTAGCTTCCTTAGGTGCGCCAGGATATTGTAGTCCACCTTACCCTTCCTGGGAGGGTCTTTGGTAGTCAGCTCTTTCATGACTTGGTCATCTAAAGTGATATTCTCAGTGACCTTTTCCTTTCCCTTAACTTTTCTATTTGCGGGCCCGAGATTCTTTTCCAGGAGCGTGCGATTGCGCAGCTGAATGTTTTCGCAGGCCTCCGGTTCCTCCTCTTTCCCTAAAACGGATTCTTTAAAGAGAGGGCCCAGAGCCATTTCTTCATCAGAGTCGCTCCCAAAGGTGAGAACTTGTGACCCTCCGGCATTAACCATGTAACAGTTTCCAGTGGTTCTGTTGTGCCCGTCGGCAGTACTTCTTCGTTCCCGACGGGTCTTGCGTTTCATGCGCTTAAAATGTTGTCGATGAGCAACATATCCCTGCCACCATATCCTAAAGGCATCGCACTCCTCCGTGGGGTGTGAAATTTTCCGATGATATACGCAATAATCAGGGTGCCTCTCCGCCCCATTGAGCGTGTTTTCTTCCGAGGGTGGTAGCTTCATTCCCATTGACATGGCTTTGGCAAACCTTTTCCTCATCTTGAATATCTTCTTGTCTGCCTCGGGTGCCTTTCGATCTGGCGGGAGTACTTCAACTCTTTCGTTCAGTCGCCTGCATTTGGCTCCTTCCGATGCGGCCATCTCACGCTCCTGATCCGCTTTACTCTTTAGACGAATCTCGTCTAGAAAGGCGTCGATCATTTCATCTGTTGGCCACACAAGCTCTGGTTCAGGCTCTGTCCCCAGTTTCTTAGTGCCAGGAGTTTTTTCATCGTCGGTAAACGAGTGGGAGATTACGTTACAACTCGCCACATATCCCTCGGATTCATCCGACGAGCTTTCTCCATCATCTTCCACCTGAAAGATGTGGTTGCGGAACTCTTGCAGTGTGACAGGAGTTCGCGCCTTTTGATTGTACTCTTCTGCAAGTTCGTGCGCTTGTCTCCAGGCTTCACGGGCTTCTTAGATTTCTTCTTCTTTTTCTTCGAAGATTTTGACGGTAGGGCATGAGTACTTGGGCCATCACCACCGCTCTTTGTAGTTGGGCGCGGCCTCAGTATTCCTTCAATGATCTGGGGTCCCAGCGGGTCCTTCCATTCGACCGCCGGGCACGCATGAAGGTCCATCAGCATTCTTTTGGTTTTAGTTGACAGCACGACCTCCCATGGAGCTTCCTCAATAAAGGAACAGGTTGCCCCCGGTGTATCTGCTTTCTTGGGAGTATGCGGCTATGGCGGGTTCACCTTCCACTTTTTGGACAGCGCAAACTTCCCCTGGAGGTATTGATCTTCAATCCATCATTTGAAGACGAAGCAATCCTCAATCGGATGACTTACCGTTTGATGGTAAGGGCAATAGTTAGGGTTATTCACCTCAGTGGGTTGTGGCGGTCGCCTTGGATTTGGTAAGTTTATAAGTCTGTTGCGTACTGCCAACTCGAATAACCGTTTCGTCTTGTCCCGTGGGAACGAGTAGGGACGCTTCATTTTCTCATTATAATACCGGTGTCTTTCTTCCAGTTGATCCGTCAGCTTTGGGGCATTGGGTTGCTGCTGGGCATTCGCGACGAAGGTTGCTTTTCTTTTACCCTTGTCACTCCGAGGCTCGGGCTTCGGGGGAGACGGTCTATGACCCATTTGGTCCATCTGAGCCAGCTTGTCGATTAGAGCCTGGAATGTGGTTGGCTTAAAGAACATCATGAACTGGGAGATAGTTGTGTGAGGGTCTAGGGTTCCCACGAACATGCCCACCGCGGGCGCTTCCTCAATGCGCTGCTCGCATTTCGACCACAAATTCCGCTAGCGTATAGCATACTGGACCCAAGTTTCGCCTGGTTTTACCCTGGCGTTAATCAATGCCGTTATTGGAGTGCGTTCGCTGGCGCTCGCGAATCGCTGAGTGAATAGCAACTCCATTTCAGTGAACGTCTTGATAGAATCGTTCGGGAGTTCTGAATACCATTCGAACGCTGTTTCTGATAAGCTACCCACGAATTGGCGAAGCAACAGTTTATCATCACCGCCGGTGTTACCGCAAAGGGCCCTGAACTGGGCGACATGTTGGTGGGGATTGCCGGTCCCCTTATACACGTGAAATTTTGGTATTGTATAACCCGACGGATATTTGATTTGGTCGTACCAGCTTGGATACGGCCGCCCCGTTTTTACGACTTGACCAGCTGCCTCAGTCGCATGATGAACCCGGATTTGCTGGGCTATATAGTCGACCAAATCAGCCTTAGAGATTGTCTCCTCCTTGACCGTTGAGAGGACCAACGGTGGATTTGACGTTTCTCCCCGGTCGTATTCAAGAACGATTGGGGGATCCTCAGCGGGTGGGTCCTGTTGGATCATCATTCCTATCATATCTTGGAAGAGAAGGCCCATATGCTGTATGTTGGCTGCTTGTTCAGCAGCCTCTTTGTCCTTCTTCTCCAATATTCGGCGAAGGAACTCAGCGTCGGTTTCTTCCTCCTGACGTTCGTCCGAGGACGTTTCTGGGTTTTCTTTTGGCCCGGTAAGTGCGGCCATAGCATTCATCATTTCCTGGAGCTTTTGCTGTTGCTCCTGAGCTTTGGTCACTGACCGTGTAAGCGGTCTATGACCTGTAGACGCACGGCCGTCTTCCTTTCCTGACGCCATGTATACGGTATGGACCATCATGCCCCCAGACTTAGGGCGTCTGGGCTTAGTGCCTTTAGCTGTCGTTGCAGGCTGGGGGATCTTCTCTGGCTTCCTCCTTTTATGAGCAGTGGAAGTTGAGGGGGCCGTTGAAGTGGGCACCCAAACAGCCTTTCATGGTTTAGCCTGGTGACTGGTTTCCTGTTGGATTTTCAGCTTCTTGTGCTGGCGGGAGAAGTTTGGATCGATCATCGAGTCTCGGGCCTGCCGCCAAACCTTATCGATCTTGGAAGACAGCCGTTGAGGGGATCGGGGCTGTTCTGGCTTTATTTCCGCAACTTTTTTTAGTGGAGGAGGAGACCTCTTTAGCACCGCAGTAGGAGAATTCCTTCGCACCTTATTTAGCATCTCGAAGCTGTTCCCAGTTGGAACGGCAGCATTAACTTCCACCGTTGAGGCTGATGGAGTTAGCCCAGAGGGGGAGTTGCCCCCAGCCTTCCTTACTCGGTGCCAGTGGCGACATCGAGCGTGTCGAGCGGACGGCGCTGGTTCAGCGGTGAGGATGGCTTCGTCTTGCCCCCTGTGTAGGTGGGGGGTCGTTGCTGGTGTTAGCCTGTTAAAGACCGATGTCCTTTGGGTAGCAGGAGCAGGAGCTGAAGCCGTCAATCTTGTAAAGACCGACTTTTTGGCCGGAGAAGCCGCCTTGGCGACTTCAGGAGCAGGACCGGTCACTTTCTTAGAAGCAGCCTTCTCTGGGATTGCAGGCCCCATTGCGGGTCCACAGGAGTTCTGGCCCAATCTAGAGAAGACCGAGGCGTTGGCGTTGGGCGACCCGTTGAGAGGGGCCGCGGCAGGGGTAAGACGATCAAACACCGACCTCTTGGGAGGTTCCTTTGTCAGCACCGGAGCAGTGAAGCTTGTCGGTGGGAGCATGGTCCCAAAAAACAATCCCGTGGTGGCTCGAGTGACCTGTTCCACGGGCATTGTGAATAACGAAGCAGCTTAGGGTCCGTAGGCTATACCTCCTGGCGAGGCAGAGCGTTGGTTGCAATTGCAGTCCGAGCAGTTGGAGCATTTCGCAGAAGTAGAAGCCATCGATTATTTGCTTTCTGCAATAAGCAAGACGCCAAGTCTTAGTATCTTGAAACCCAAGGGAAACCATTAGCGAACCGCGATTGGTTCGCGAATCACGACAAACGAAGTGTGGAGTGGAAACAGGAAAAGGTCCCACCGGGCGTGCCAGAATCTGTTCCCCTCCGAATGACGGCGCGACTGGGACGTCTTGCCTGAGAGTCAAGGGCAGATGCTAATTGGTGCTATCCGTCCACCTCTCCGAAGATGCCAAGTTGATTTATGGCACCGTGTATCGAAGGTTTAAACGGATGCGTCCGATGTAGCAGACTTCGTCAGATTCCCCCTCGCTTGAGGGGTTTTTGATTGTGGGGACGCTCTTCCCTGCAGGCGCAAGCCCCTGCAGTTAATTACGCTACCGCATCGCGATAACAACTTTCTCCTTCTCTAGAATTTCACTTCGTGTCGTGTGTGTTTGTTTTCTGTTTAGTTGCCCGTGGATTGTATACGGAGACTGAGTAATGCCGTCGCCCGTAGGACGTGGACTAGTCCAAATCCGTATTATCTTAGATTTGGGTTTGGGGGTTTTGGGTTTAAGGATACGTTAGCCTCATTCGAGACTAAGATCGACTTAAACGTTTGTTAAGGATACGTTATTCTAGTTTTCATACTAAGATCAATTTAACGGGATCGTTTAGATCCAACAATAGAGCAATTAAGGGAGCCCTGTTGTTTAGTTTAGTGACATTGCGGTCAATAAGTAGTTTAAGGACATTGCGGTCCAGTGTTAGTTTTAAGACGTTGCGGTCAAGGTTAAGGACGTCGTAGTCCGTGGATTTAAGGACTCCACAGTCTGATGTTAGTTTTAAGACATCACGGTCAAGGTTATGGACCTCATAGTCCATGAGTTTAAGGACCCCACAGTCCGTCGTTAGTTTTAAGACATCCCGGTCAAAGTTAAGGACCTCATAATCCATGAGTTTAAGGACTCCACAGTCCGTATTAATATGTGGTCATCGGGACCCGTCACCTCTTTGAAGACGTTGAGGAATTACAACGCCAAATATCAAAGGAGTGAAGAGATGTACCCTTAAACCGAGATAGATTAAATAATCTTTGGCTCAATTTGGAACCAAGACCAATTAATTATATTATGAGCCTATTGGCTCAGTTGAATTTGAATTGAGGACTTATGGCCAGCTCGGGCTAAGTTCAATCATGTTTAGGATATTGGCCCTCTGTTGGTCCATTAGAGGAGAGGCTTTGCCTCTAGACACTTAGCCAATGGGGCTAAAGTTAGTGTTAAACACTAAAGATCAATCAATGTTGAACACTGAGAATGAGATTGACAAGTTAGTGTTTAACACTAAAAGATAGTTAGTGTTAAACACCAGCAACAGGGCTCTCAAATTAGTGTTTATACACTAAAACAAATCAGTGTTAAACACTGGCAATGGAGATTTCAAATTAGTGTTTAACACTAAGGCAGATCAATGTTAAATACTGGAAACAGGGTTTTCCAGGTTGGTGTTCAACACTAAGAAAGTCAGTGTTAAACACTGTAAATAGATGTTTTCCAAATTAGTGTTTAAACAATAAGAAAATCAGTGTTGAACACTGGATATAGAGGTTTCAATTTTAGTGTTAAACACTAAGGAAAGAGGGGTCACGTGGTAGCTCGTGAGAGCGCCCTCAATTCATTTTATTCTGTCAAAAGTATTGAATACTTTGGAGCATCACGTTCTGTCATGTGATGGGAATTCTGGTGTTTGTCCGTTAAAGCTTCAGCCAATGGGTCACGTGGTAGCACTTGATAGTGCCCTGTTTCCTTTTATTTTGTTCTACAGATAAGTGTTTAACACTTTTAATTCTGAAAGCCATCACGTGTGGGCACGTGATGGGGGCCTGCGCTTTGATTTGTTAGAATGTTCATTAGGGGTCACGTGTCGACACGTGAGGGCGCCCTAAAGCTCTTTTCTGTTTCTTTTCAAGGGTCACGGGGTAGCACGTGACCCTATTCCTTTGCCTATTTGAAGATGTGTTTATCTTTTTAAGAATTGAATTCTTCTTAGGGTTAAACCCTAGCAATAACTTTAGAGGAATTAAATTCCTACTTTCTTTTGAAGAATTATATTCTTAAATAGGGTTAAACCCTCATTTCTTCTTTCTTGAGGGAATTAAATTCCTGTTATTTTAACAGAACTAAGTTCTTAACTAGGGTTAAACCCTGATTCTGTTCATTCTGAAGGAATTAAATTCCCATAACATAGGGTCAAACCCTAATTTTATTTTAAAGGAATTAAATTCCTATAGTTCTGTGAGAATTAAATTCTCAAGCTTCCATTCCCTCTCTATGCTTTGGATCTGCATGGCAGGATCTCAACCCATTGAGAATTAAATTCTCAACTCAAGGGAAGATGTGCGCTTTACAGATCCTCCACCAAAGAGAGAACTATGTTCTTCTGTTTTATATCAGAGTTAAACTCTGTTGAGAATTGAATTCTCTTTTCCTTTCAAAAAGCCTTCCCTTTCTTACCTAGGGTTTTCTTTTGCAGAAGATCCAAATTCCTCCAAAGTATCAAGGCTCTCCTCTTTTTTTATGTATCGATTCCTTTCTGCATGTATGTCTCTCTGTGTGTCTCTTGGCTCCTATTTATAGGAGAAGCAGCCGAATCAATTAGTTTTGGTGAATCTTTCATTGAGAGATTTAATTTGTATTCACCATTCGTTTTGGACCTTTGGATTATTATATGAATTTTAATCACCATTGGATTTTAAATCCAGAGATTCTCCTTTGTTATTTCGGTTAGATTTTAAGGGGAAATCTTTCCAAGTTCAGGCTTTTTCCATAGATAGGTGATATTTAAGAATCTTTAAATCTTTAATTCAATCGGTTCCTTTGGAAAGATTTGAGAGGCCTTTTCTCAGAATTTAATTCTGTTAACAGATAGGCTTTAAAAGCCGGTCACGTGTGGGCACGTGACCCCCTTGGAACGAGACATCTTCTTCCTTTTTGCGCTCTGCCTTCTGGCTGCCGCTTAGCCGTCACGAGCTACCACGTGACCCCTGGTCACGTGTGAGCACGTGACTCTCGCCTGGAGCCTTTTTCTTGATTTGATCAGGGAATTGAGTCTGCTGCTTTTGAGTGTCACGTGCCAACACGTGACCCTGGTCACGTGGGAGCACGTAACCTCTTCTGAAGCCTTTTCCTCGATTTGATCAGGGAACTGATGTGCCTTTGAAGCCGATTTTAAATTTCACGTGCCAACACGTGACCCTGGTCACGTGGGAGCACGTGACCCTTTCTGAACCCCTTTTCTTTGATGTAGTCGGGAAGCTGAATCTGCCTTGCCGATGCTTTTAGGTGTCACGTGCCAACATCTGACTGCTGGTCACGTGCTAGCACGTGATGCATCCTTCGTAACTTTTCCTGATTTTAAATCAGGAAACAACGGTAGTGTTACTGATTGGATTTGCAGGAGTACGAGCAGGCCTGCTTGTTGATCTTCTGATCGCTCAATACCCGGGTGGCCGTTACGTTTAGTAGACCGCTTGCGTTTTGTGGGTGTTTGATACGATCATCACCTACTGCCGGCGTATTGACAAGTTTTTAGAGTCCTACACAGTGGTTTCCTGGTTCATGCGAAATGGAGTAGGAGAACATATTTGATATGTGCGGGACCGAGATTAATGCAATATGTGATACCACATTCTATTCTCGCGACTTGTGACATTGGTCGGTTATATGTGATATAGCCGAGTTATCGGATCAAGTGTTGATTCGATAAGTTGTTGCATTTGATATTAGTCGGTTATACACACTATAGCCGGATTATTAAATCAAGTGTTGATTTAATAATTTAATGTAGAATTATATATTTGATATATTAAATTACATTAACTAATATTAGCTCACTTAAGCTTTTCTTTTTCTTACTCATGATACACTTTACATATATGTGATATATATATTGTTTTCTTTGCACACAAAATATATATGTGATATATATTTATGTGTCATGCTATGTTACACTTGCAACATGGATGTAAGAGACTTATACCATGCTCGGGTTTATGTGAAGGGTTTTTATTTATTTAAAGATAAACAAATTAGTTAGAAAAGGATTAATGTTTCAAGCTTGGATGAAGCTTGTAGAACATTGACCAAGTCCACTTGTTTGTCTTGCTTAAGATATTTCTTAACCGAACCATTAGCCTTAGGCTATGGTTTATTCTCTACATGAGTTAGGCATGACACTAACTCACCCATGGTTGCAATTCTAATCTCACTCTCTCATTCATTTTCTTCATCACTTCTTCTTCTTCTTCAAGAGAAAAGGCTTGCTGGTTTTTTCTAAGTGATGAAATCTTGTGAGAAAAATAAAACTAAAGTGAGCCCACTTCCCACTTCATCATCCTCTACTATTAGTCATTTAGTTTAGGGTGTTTGCTTCACTAATCTCACCATTAGTGAAGAGATAGCATGAGCTAGTGTCTTCTCGACGTAGATCATCTTCGGCCTCGAAGACTTCGATGCAAGCTTGTTCATATCTTCATGGAAGCCTTTCTAGAGTTCGGGAGTTCATGATCACAGCGAAGGGACTACCTCACGGAGCTATTGAAGTGAAGGACCGGTCTACAAAGGTTGTATTCCTTGTTCACTTTAGTTGCAAAGTTGTTTGCATTCGTTTCGTCGGTTTTTCTAGTATCGATTCTAGGGTTAGGGTTAGCTAGAACGGCAAAAATTTAAATATGGCATGGATGATGCCTCCCGAAAACTTGCTGTCGTGCTAGGCAACCCTGCAGTGGTATCGAGCCATGCTAGAAAATTAGACTATATTTGCTAGGATTACGAAATCGAAACTACTCCAAAACACCTGATACGAAAACTTGGTTTCTATCGAATTTAAAAGGTCTTCAAAAATTTTTTTAAACAACTGCAAAATGTTGTATGAGATATGACATCAACACCATGAAAATTTGAAGGGGTTTTGTGAAAATATGGCCGACCACATAGGGAGAAAAACCGGCCTCCTCGGCCCAAAATTGGAGTTTTGACTTCAAATTTTCAGGGTGTTCCAGTTTCTGGGTTTTGGTGTTTCAGGTGTTGTTGGTTTTTGCTAAATTTTCATGTGATGTTAACTTCTGTAAAAGCAACACGGAGTGTTTCGTAATCGTAATTCTAACATGTATTCGGGTTATTTAGATGATGTTAAAAAGTTTGAACGGATATCAATAACCCAATTTTTCCCCCGCTGGAAAATTTTCAAGAGTTGGATTTTTTCTGAGTTTAAAATTTTTAGAAAATCTTGCAAGCGATTCTGTGGACTCTCTAGAAGAACGAAACCTTAACTCGACTATGTGACCGTCAGAACCGCCATCAAACCCTAGGGTTTGTGGTAGTTCAGCGGTGCCACATGTGAGGCATTGGTTGACCCTTCTACGGCTGGTTCATAGGAGCTGAGGCATGTTCTGGGTACTTTTTGAACTCCGCTCAAGTGTTGAGCTTGTCGGGAAAGTTTGGGTGTTTGATTATTCGATCAAAAAGTTTAACTTCGTCTAGCTATCTATGATTGTGATACAATATTTGGAATCCACAAATAGTTATGAGATAACTAGTTTGAATTTTATAAATCTAGCAGTTTAGTCTTATTTGATCGGTTGCCATGGGATTTTGATGTTGATCAAAAGTCCGTCGTAATTACGTAGTGTACGTGGATACTCACCGGGTAACCATACTAGATGCCCACGCCCCATAGCCCTGACCAAGTGACTGTAGGAGAATCCCGTTGTCAAAAGCATCCGTTCGGGTGCTCGCGGCAGCGGTGTTCCGCCTTAATGCACTTCGTCGATGGCATCGGAGGGTGCGGCCGTCTACTAAAGTTTCTGATGAGCATTCGATCAGGTTATCGGGAATCTTGTTGAATTACCCGACGGGTTATTGGAAAGCTTTTTCAATATCGAGACTAAAATGCGGGGTTTATAATTGTTAGGCATGTGATGTCTAAGGAATTCATTTGGTTAGGCAAGAAATCCAAAGTATGTGATACATTGGGTTTATGATGTCTAAGATGGTTGCGGATTCCAACTGTTGTAGTTTTTCACTTTATTTTCTGCGACCATAAGTGTAATATGTGGTGTATCACCGGTTCGGTGTTATATGTCAACGACAATTGGGATACGCATATTTACTTATATTGATGATATGTGATGTTATGTGTTGCTGTGATATGTTATATTGGATCGTCATGTTTTGAATAGCCGGGGGTTTTATGTGAGATGAGAGTTTTTCATTTTCATCCATGTAAAAACTGGTATGTAATATTCTTTTATTGGGGCACTTCCGGGTTGAGAATGATATCACCATTGTTGTATATTATTTCCTTTTCCGCATTAGGATAGACCCAAGGCGGGAAGCACAAGTAACTGGGTTCTAGGGTCCAGTAGGACACTATCTCGAGGAGTCGAGACCGGGTCTCCTAACTCTAGAATTGGTAGGGTTGCTTGACGCTCTCGCAGGGGTCTAGGGATGTGGGTTTGGCTATTCATCACGACCGTGGAATCCGCGTTTTTACTGGCTTAAATAAAACACAGAAATCCTAGTATATCCAATATTTCATATGTTATCTTCTGCTGCTCTTTGATGTGATCACTGTGATATGTTCAGACGAATGCCTATATTATATATATAAGATATAATTAATATTGTTGCTTTTGTTTCATATGTAACGCTTGAGAAGCATAAAATTGATGGGGCTTCATTAATGAGATTAATGAAAGAAAGAAAAAGAAACTTAAAAGATGTTGTAGAAACTTGTTTTAAAAACTGGTAGCTCTAGTTCTTGCTTTGCATAGCAGTATTCCTTGTAGAATATCTAGCACCTTATTCGATAAGGAAAGAGCCGAGATCCCTTCACCGGAAGTGACCTCTTTAGCGAAACTAGCAGATGCTACAACCCACTCAGTTTGTCTTTTGATTACTTCTATAGTTTTTGCTTTGCATAGTGGTATTTGTGAAATATCCTGCACCTTATTCGATAAGGAAAGAACCGAGATCCCTTCACCGGGAATGACCTCTTTAGCAAAACAAGTAAAAGCCTAAAAACACTCCTTTTAAAAATTCACTCGATTCTACAACGATATCAAGTTTATTACGCTCATGGTTTTCTTAAAAACCTGCATAGCCCTCCGTCATTTCAGATAAGTACTACTTAGTATTCGTGCTACGCTAGTTTGGCCTCCGTCAAGACGTAGCGTACGGTAGCTAACTAGTGCTTATCTGCTACATTAAATGAGATTGGATTAGGGTAGTCGTGCGACTTTGTTGGCCTCCGTCAAGGGTCGTGCGGGTGGGTTTAATTCAATCATGAAATGTATGGGTTGAACTTGACTAGCAGCCTATGGTTTGTTGGCCTCCGTCAAAGTCATAGGACGCTAGGGTAAAAACCATTATCGGGAATTTCAAGTGTTAAAATTTGCAATGAGATTGCATGCTTTCTAAAAGATAGTTGGATCCCGATACCCACTGCGAGTAAGAGTTACTCCTAGGAGAATTTTACTCATCACAATTAGCCGATCAAGTAGGTGTCTAGAAAGGTGTTAACAGGGTTAAGCCTCTGGGAAAACGAGGTTTATTTTAATCAAGTCCATGCGAAAGCACGGGGAATCTCCCTCAAAGTACCAACACTGGCCTGGCCAAAAGATTGACGAACTTGTAGGGTGTAATTAATCCCGGCTAGCCTTACCTTTTAGGGTTTGAAGGTAGATTTGACTAAAACAGTGGGAGCCATCCTGGTTATAAAAACTAATAACCAATCTAATCCTGCAAGAGCACACGCAGAGTATTTTCTTCTCTCTCTCTCTTGGTAGCGACCATGTCACGCCTTAATCAAGATAATAAAATGGATGCATTGACCGAACCTACTTATTATACTGAGCTAAGGAACGTTGGTTCCGCTCTATCTTAAAACTGTTATAAGTCCGAGCAGGAAATAGGGGAATATCCAGATTCCTATGCCACCCAATCGAGGATTAAGCATGTTGATACATATTCTTCGGGTGTGTTCGTTACCGAGAATTGTTTCTCAGTATCCTCTACGCTCTAGGTATGTGATACCGGATCAAGATCCCGCATATGTAATATGTTACATGGGCTACAGAAAGGTAGAGAACTGAGAATGGATGATATATCTCTAAGTGTTAGAGAATGGTGCAATTGTTGCAGCCAAGATAGTTGGCAGATATCACCTTGTATTAATACATTGATTCTGAACAAATGTTATTACATACCGAACCTGATAAACAACATTACACCGTTTTCTTTAATGAGTTAAAGAAGGATATAATTCTGTATTGGAGGATAATGTTATGAACATTTTCCTGAATTAAGAGTTGATTCGATCAGGCACGTTATGTAATGGCATATAAGTTCTAAATCAAACCACAGTTCAAAGTTTGTAAAACAGACACAAGAGGATCAGTTCAGAAATGAACGAATCCTTCTTTAGGCATTGTAGACTATGTCATATCAATGCGATACGACCAGCTAAGTTACATAAGGATGAATATTAGAATCTGTTCGAATTTTCATCTTATAATACTTGCCAGTCCTGTCACAAAGATAAGATGACCATAGCTCCGTTTACTGGAAACAGAGAAAGAGTTAGTGAACTCTTGGGATTGATACATGATGATGTATGTAGGTATCCTGTCTATACATGCCAGGATTGATTCTTTGTACTTCATTACATTCATCGACTATCTTTCAAGATTCTTACATGTGTTCCTGTTGAAACACGAGTCTGAAACTTTTGAGAAATTCAAGGAATATAAGTTTGAAGTTAAGAACTAGACGGGTAGAAGTATTAAAGTCCTTCGATGTGATCGAGAAGGGGAATACTTGCGCATAGAGTTCCTGGATTATTTAAAGGAGAATGTGATTCTTTCTCAGCTTACTCCTTCGAGTACACGACAGCACAATGGTGTATTGGGGTGGATGTATCGCACCCTATGAGACATGGTGCGCTCTATGATGAGTTTTGCCTGTTTCCTTTTGGTGTTATGCACTTGAGAAGCTGCATACCTATTGAATGGGGTTCTATCCAAATCAGTGCCTACCACTCCATATAAGATATGGTATGGAAAGAAACCATGTCTTAAACGAGTTAAAATATCGGGTTGTCCGGCCTATGTTGAAAAGCAAAATCCGGATAAGCTCAAGGCAAGGTCAGTTCTGTACAAGTTTGTTAGGATATCCCAAACATTCGTGAGGGTATATCTTCTACCTAACTGAGGAGCAAAAAGTGTTTTGTTTCTCAGCATGCCGCCTTTTTAGAAAGGGAATTTATTGTGAAGAAATTTGTGGTCATGAGGTAGAACTGGAAAGAGTTCCAGCTAGACAAACTAACAGCTGGTGATTTGGTGAAACCAAAGGATTCAATAGTCTCCAACGAATCTCAGCCTCTCCGTGAATCTGGTAGGGTTCCTCATCCACTTAAGAGATACTACGGTTTTCTCGGTGACAGTGGGAGCGAGAATTGTATCATGAGATGATGGCCTAACTAGGTTCAGGCAAGCCATCACGAATGGGGACTCAGTGAAATGGCTGGATGCTGTGCGATCAAAGATGGAATCCATGTATACCAACAAAGTATGACTTTGAATGTTGCACCTGAAGGGGTAAAACCCATTGGGAGCAAATGGATCTTGAGAAGATTATTGGTGTAAATGGAAAGGTTGAGACTTTCAAAGCTATGCTTAAGTCCATCAGGATTAATGCAAGCATCGTGGAGTTGGAACATCTGTTTTGATGTGACAGTCAAGGAGTTTGACGTCATCAAAATAGTAGATGAACCTTGTATATAAAATAAGGTTGTAGAGAGTAAGGTTGTCTTCCACGTATTGTACGTAGATAACATACTCTTGATAGGAAATGATTTCCTATGCTACACTCGGTCAAGCTCCTCTTATCATAACGATTCTCAATAGAAGATTTGATGATACCTACTACATCTTGTGCATGATGATCTATGGTGATAGATCTAAGTGGATGTTGGGAGTGTCCCAAATCCAGGTACATTAACACCATACTAAAGGGGTTTAGTATGGAGGATTCTATGCGTGGTGGTTCGCCCACTTACTCATGGATCACTCTCTCCGAGACTGAATTGGAGAGAGCTCGCGTGCAAGGGATACCCTATGCTTCGGCAGTAGGCTTTATCAGGGTGTGCGATGTTATGTACCAGACAAGATGTAAATGACTCACTAGATGTAGTGATTAGGAATCGATCGGATCTTAGGAGAATCACTGGACGGCTGTGGAGGACATTCTTAAGTACTTGAGAAGCACTAAAAGAAAGTTCTTGGTTCCAGCTTCCAGAGTGATAAGTTCGACTGAGAGTCAGTCACAGGTATTGTCTTTACCCTCAGTGCAGGGACGGTATGTTGGAAGAGTTCCAAGCTTGATACCGAGACATACTATACGATAAAGGCTGAATGCATTGCTACCAATAATGCTGCCAAAGTGGCTGTCTGGACATTTCTTGTTCATGAGATGAACAAGGTTCCTACCATTGAGCGTCCAATAAGTGTTATTGAGACAACAATGGAGTTGTGGTTTAGGCCTAGGAACGCAGGTCCTATCAGCGTTCTAGACATATTCTGAAGCAAGTATCACCTGATCAGGGAGATAGTTGATCTCCAAGGGATCGAGGTCAGGAGAGTAGATACGAAGGATAACACAGCGGATCCACTCACAAAGGCCTTACCCCTAAAGGGACTTCTATAGGATGGTTGAGTATGGGATACTACAACCACTGCTATATTGTTGGGTATTGGATACTTCAACAGATGGCCATAGTGCAAGCGGGAGATTGTTAGTTATATGTATGCCCTAGAGGCCATTACTGTACATGCGATGTATATTGTAGTGGATGTTTGGACATATATAGGGAGGACTTTCTTGCTCGACATGATAATATGCTATCTGGTTGCTCTTTATCTTAACATATACACTTATTTTCTCTCTATTACATGTTGATAAACTCCTTAGGATGAGTACTTGACTACCAGGATTATGATGCAGATCATACTAGTGGGGCAAAGGTAGTCGGTAAGTACATCCTTAGATTGTTCCTAGTCGTGGGAGTATCGAGACAGGGCATCGATACTCCAGAGTAGACTAGCATATGCGCTTTTTGACCCATGAGATGGGCGATGGATGATCCCATATCCATTGGTGTTTGACATCAGAGAAAGTATGCGGGTGCTCAGTGGAGACTGGGTATACTGGACGGACTCGCCGAGAACTCCTAGATGGTATTATACCTATCGTCAGATAGCAGTTTCTTGGTGACACTGGTACAGGTTAGTCTGTAAACCCGAGATCATCATAGAGTCTTGTGTGATTCCCACCGTGCTTTGATTTCCACCATACCACGGTCAAGAGATCGTGCAAAAAGATGGTTTTTGGGTACAGTCCCAAGTCACATGGAGGAAATGAGCGATTGTACAACCCCAAATTTCCAATACAAGTTTTTACAAAAAAAATTCAAATATCCATAAAGGGGTATTTTAGCCTGAGCACAAGTTATAAGTAATTATTTTGCTTTTTAATTACAAGTTAAAAGAATGTAACAACTCCATTTTTAGTGTACAAAAATTTGCTTTAAAATTAATATATACTTGGGATATTTACATTTACTGTTATTACTTTAAGTAATTAATTAGCTCCATAATTATAAGAAGGAGCTTGTAGCTCATTGGTAATACCTTGCACTGCTGAACCAAGCCACCAGAGTTCAAATCCCATAACCTACATTATTTTTAATATTGTTTTTATTTTGAACCTTTAGAATACCAAGAGTTTACACGTGCATATCTCACAAAAACCCCACTACACCCAAAGATGTAACATTGCCAAAGGGTAGATGAACCGTCGGGGGGGATCCCGGTGGCCTGACTCGGCCTGGAATCGGCCAAATCGGCCCCGACTCGGCCGACTCAGTCCTCCGACCGAGTCACGGCCGAGTCGGCCGATTCCGGCGACGGCCCCAACATGAAAGTTGTGTCTTTTCATATTCCCTATGCACCTGCAAAATTTCAGCCTCAGACCATTTCCAGAGCTCTTAAAAAACCCCAATTACTCCATTTTTAATACATTTTATCACATTTTTATTTTAAACTTTTCATCTACCCTAACCCTAGCCTAACCATATAAATACCAACCCTACACACTACCCTCTTACCCCCAAATTCTGAGCCAACTCTCTAAAATTTCCAAGAATCTTGTGCGCTTTGAAAACGAGCTCGAGGCGAAGCTCCGGCGAAATCTACGGCAAACTTCCGGCGATCATTTTAGGAACTACCGGCGGTGACGCAACACATCGGCGATTCCTCTACTTCCCTCTCACTCTCTTGTGTGATCTAAAACCCGTAAGTCCCTTTCTATCTCTCTTTTCCATTCTCAAAATATGGATTTACAAAACGCGACGGAATCGGAACAAATCCGATTTCCGATTCGGTTTTCTATAAAATTCCATTTCTCACTAATACAATCATACTTAAACTTTCTCATGTTGACTATTAAACACTAATCAAATAATTTGAACATGTTTCATCACATGAAATAATAGCTATTTCAATTTATCATATTTTCACTTAAATACCACATTGTTTCAATACTTCATTTAACCTCATCAAACTTGTTATACATTTAAAGTAGATCATGAGATAACGACCTACCTCCTCACACACTCGTATGCAACACCCCTGAGAACCTAGAATACGAGAAAACAAACATTTTACTTTAAATACCATATATTTAATAAAACCATTTCTAAAGATTTAGTTTTGATACACTTTTTTAAAAAGTACCACTTATTATGAAAATACGATAAGTTGTGGACATCGGTCGTTTATCTAAACCTGACTTTGTGATGTCTAGGCTAGGCAAGTGAGAAAGATAACTTTAAAAGGCCCGACTCACGGTGATTCGTGAGCGGATCCCTCCTTTCCTCACTTGTACTTACCTGGCCACAATTGGCGGTGAAGAGACGATTTGAGGCATCTCACAACTTGTCGTCTGGACCAATTAGGGATAGACTAGTTGACTTAGGAGAATCTAGAACATACAATATGGAAAATATACACCTTTACAAATAAATACCATTTACTTCATAAAACCGTTTTCTAAAGGATTTAGTATTTACAATCTTTGTAAAGCGCCGCTACAACCCATTTTGGGGAACCCATTCAGGATGGTGCGGATTATCGCACATCCTCGGGCTTATTAGTGTGAGATTCAGACCTCCGCAAGGAGCATTCGGTCTCGAAAGATTTAAAATACGACATCTTAAGAAAATGAGATTTTTAGAATATAAAAAATATATTAAAATTATTTTTGTATAAATATATGTATATTTATCATTAAAATACCTATTTTGTTATGATATAAATATTCCACTTTTTTCTAAAAAAACACAAGAATAAATTTTACACTAAAATACTATGAATTTCAAATAAATCAACTTTACAAATAAATACCTTTATTTATGAAATTAGGATATTTTCACTAGAAATATCACAATATAAAATCCACCTTCATTACAACTCTAAAGATGAATAACGAATACTTGAGGTGTATTTTGAAAAGTATATAAAAGTATTTTTACATAAAACCCCCTCAAGTTTTATAAATTTCCCTAAGGACCCTAGCAAATTATAGGTAAGAATTAATCAAGACTTCGATTTATATTTCTAATTATCTGACTCGGGTTTGAGTCTGATTATATTTGACTTGAATATGATTCAAGTACAATCTACAATTTTCAATATTACAATTCAACATGAATCCATGAATCCAATTATCAATCTATACAACTTGACTGAACCGAACAATGGATATACATTCCATTTACATGGTTCTCCAGTTATTCCATTTACATGATTCTACGGTTACATCTGTTTACTGATATCATGGTTTCGGTCAGTCTTTCAATTATACATTCAATTCAATTTACAGTACAAAACAATAAAAATAAAACATTACGAAGTTTAAGGGGTAAATTGGTACGGAAGGTGTTAAAGGTGGCACGAGACGGTAAGATTAAGACACCTAACATGAATCCAATTGCCGTTGTTCCGGGTTGTATAACGGAGCCTTGTACTTCCATTTGCCCCGGTCTCTAGCATACTGAGACCCCTCTCGTATACACTGGCATTCTTCTGTAACAAGCTACAAACAACAGCATTAATACAACATTACAACATTAAAAGCTACACTCTCTCTCATTCTTCTTTTCTACTGCTCCCTTATCTTTGGGACTTACCGAGCGATCTGTTCGCTGACGACATTATATTTCTTTCTTCTTTGAATGTCATCAGGTGGTTTGGACCCGACAGAGATCGAGCCATCTGCAAAAGACTTGGATTAGCTTGCTGAAGAACCAGAGCTCTAGTTTCATTGTACATTTTCCATTCAGTACTTTTCATTTCCTGTCATGCCATTATTTAGGCATTATTTTTATTTCAGTTGTATTTCCTTTTTATGCATTGTACAAAAGAATGTTAATAAATAAAAGTTGATGTTTTTATTATACCTTGCCTCTTGTGTATTTTCTTTTATATTGCTTAGTTACGCTTAGCGTATTTGCTTCTGAGTAAATACGTAGCGGGCCAGTCGCGTCCCCTTCGCCGTAGAATGGGAAGCGGGGCGTGACAGCGATAGGAGGGGTTTCGTCTCTCTCGGTATTGGGAGTTGATGTTGCGCTATGCTCGATTGGCCATAACGGGAAATCCCTGGCCAGGGTTGCTGAGATTTACTGGTAAGTGTTACCAGTAGTTTTTCGAACCGTTATGGACCTTGCATCGGCATGACTTATCAGGATATTAGGGTCTGACGTTATACCCCCCAGGCTGTGATATGCGACATATCAGACGAAGAGATCGGACTGTACGGTAGTGTTAATGATTGGATTCGCAGGAGTACGAGCAGGCTTGCTTGTTGATCTTCTGATCGCTCAATACCCGGGTGGGCGTTACGTTTAGCAGACCGCTTGCGGCTTATGGGTGTTTAATATGATCATTGCCTACTGCCGGCGTATTGACGAGTCTTGAAAGTCCTACACAGAGGTTTTCTGGTTCATGCGAAACGGAGTAGGAGCACATATGTGATATGTGCGGGACCGAGATTAATGCGATATATGATACCGCATTCTATTCTCGTGACTTATGACATTGGTCGGTTATATGTGATATAGCCGGGTTATCGGATCAAGTATTGATTCGATAAGTTGTTGCATTTGATATTAGTCGGTTATACACACTATAGCCGGATTATTAAATCAAGTGTTGATTTAATAATTTAATGTAGAATTATATATTTGATATATTAAATTATATTAACTAATATTAGCTCACTTAAGCTTTTCTTTTTCTCACTCATGATACACTTTACATATATGTGATATGTATTGTTTTCTTTGCATAAAAAATATATATGTGATATATATTTATATGTCATGCTAGGTTACACTTGCAACATGGATGTAAGAGACTTATACCATACTAGGGTTTATGTGAAGGGTTTTTATTTATTTAAAGATAAACAAATTAGTTGGAAAATGATTAATGTTTCAAGCTTGGATGAAGCTTGTAGAACATTGACTAAGTCCACTTGTTTGTCTTGCTTAAGATATTTCTTAACCTAATCATTAACCTTAGGCTATGGTTTATTCTCTACATGAGTTAGGCATGACAGTAACTCACCCATGGTTGCAATTCTAACCTCACTCTCTCATTCATTTTCTTCATCACTTCTTCTTCTTCTTCAAGAGAAAAGGCTTGCTAGTTTTTTCTAAGTGATGAAATCTTGTGAGAAAAAAAAAAATAAAGTGAGCCCACTTCCAATTTCATCATCCTCTACTATTAGCCATTTAGTTTAGGGTGTTTGCTTCACTAATTTCACCATTAGTGAAGAGATAGCATGAGCTAGTGTCTCCTCGACGTAGATCATCTTCGGCCTCGAAGACTTCGATGCAAGCTTGTTCATATCTTCATGGGAGCCTTTCTAGAGTCTGGGAGTTCATGATCGCAGCAAAGGGACTACAACACAGAGCTATTCAAGTGAAGGATCGGTATATAAAGGTTGTATTCCTTGTTCACTTTAGTTGCAAAGTTGTTTGCATTCGTTTCGTCGGTTTTTCTAGTATCGATTCTAGGGTTAGCTAGAACGGCAAAAATTTAAATATGGCATGGATGATACCTCCCAAAAACTTGCTGTCGTGCTAGGCAACCCTGCATGAACATTCTCCTCATTTTATCCCGGGGAAATGATTAAGGACGTCTTAACTTCTCGTCGAGGAATCGCGGTTTGTTGTCTTGGCAAGCAGCTGGTTTCGGATCACTCGGCTGTTGTTGAGCGTTGGCGACGAAGGTCGCTTTCTCTTTGCCCTTTTCATTTCGAAACTCCATTTTTTAGGAGGACGGTCTATGGCCCATCTGGTCTATTTGGACCAGCTTGTCGATCAAGGCCTGGAAAGTGGTCAGCTTGAAGAACATCATAAACTGGGATATGGTCGCCTGCGGATCGAGGGACCTACGAACATGCCCACGGCAGGAGCTTCCTTTATACGCTATTCACACTTTGACCACAGGTTCCGCCACCGAATGGCGAATTGAACCCAGGTTTCTCCCGGCTTCACTCTAGTGTTAATTAGTGCGGTGATCGGGGTGCGCTCACTAGCACTTGCAAATCTTTGTGTAAACAGTAGCTCCATTTCTGCAAATGTCGTGACAGAGTCATTCGGGAGCTCGGAGTACCATTCGAATGCTGTCTCTGACAAGCTGCCAACAAACTGGCGAAGCAGCAGTTTGTCATCACCCCCAGTATTACCGCACAGAGCCATGAATTGAGCAACTTGCTGGTGTGGATTACCCGTCCCCTTATACACATGGAATTTAGGGATTGTATATCCTGGTGGGTACTTTATTTGATCGTACCAACCCGGATAGGGTCGTCCAATCTTGACGATTTGGCCGGCCGCTTCGCTCAACTGATCAGCTCGTATCTGTTGAGCTATATAGTCGTCAAGGGCGGCTTTGGAGATGGTCTCTTCCTTGGCTGCTGATAGAGCCAGAAGAGGGTTTGATGTCTCCCCTCTGTCGCCTTCAAGGATTATTGGAGGGTCTTCGGCTGGAGGATCCGGCTGTATCATCATCCCGACCATATCTTGGAACAAGAACGCCATTTGTTTTATGTTGGCCGCTTGTTCCACGGCCCTTTTGTCTTTCTTCTCGAGCATTCTTCGGAGGAACTCGGCGTCGGTTTCCTGTTCCTGGCGCTGCTCCGACGACGTCTCCTGGCTTTCTTTCGGTCCAATGAGCGTGGCCATCTTCGTTAGCATTTCCTGGAGCTTTTGCTGTTGCTCCTGAGCCTTTACACAGACTGGGTGAGTGGTCGATGACCCGTGGAGATACGGCTATCCTCTTTCCCGGAAGCCATATAGACGGTGTGCACCACCATGCCCCCAGACATGGAGCGTTTGGGTTCAGCGCCTTTGAGATTTGTCGTGGACACGGAGATCTTCTCCGGCCTTCTCCTTTTATGAACGGTCGAAGTTGAGGGGGCCGTTGCAGCCGATGCTTTCCGTGGTACGACGGTGGTGAGATTCTCTTCTTGCCGGACCTTCATTTTCTTCGATCGGCTGGAGTAGTCTTTGTCGATTATGGAGTGTTGGACTCTTCGCCAGACCCTATGGATTTTGGAGGACAACCGCTGAGGGGGATGCTTCGGCTTCGCCTTAGTAACGTTTTCCACAGGTGGAGGAGACCTTTTCAACATGGCAGTTGGAGAGTTCTTGCGCACCCTCCTAAGCGGTTCAAACCTGTTCCCAGTTGGAACAGCAGCATCAACTTCCACCGTTGGAGCTGGTGGGGTAAGTTCGGAAGGAGAACTACCCCCAGCTTTCCTCACTCGGCGCCAGTGGCGACGTCGAGTATGACGCGTAGCCGGGATCACCTCTATTGTCGGGGTAGCTTCCTTATGCCCCCTACTTTGAGGAGAGGCTGTTGTTGGTGCCAGCCTGTCAAAAACCGACGTCCGCTGAGAGGGAATAGTCAATCTTGCGAAGGCCGATGGTGCTCCGATTTAAAGAGTACAATTTTTCTTGTTTGGAAAGATTTGAGGAGTATTTCCTTGACAGAATTTAATTCTGTAATTTGATGATTTATTATCTTCGTTGGATCTTTGATCCAAGGGTGGAGAACATTTAGTTCTAGCGCTAGCGCTCTCGTGCTTTGCACGTGAGGCGCTGCCTCAGAATCTTTGACTCTTGGCGCTGGCGTTCTTGGCGCCGGCACTCTCGTGCTTTGCACGTAAGGCACTGCTTCAGAGTCATTGACTCTTAGCGCTTGGCGCTCTCGTGATTTGCACGTGAGACGCTGCCTCAGAGTTTTTGACACTTAGCGCTTGGAGCTCTTGGTGCTAGCGCTCTCGTGCTTTGCATGTGAGGCACTGCCTCATTTCAAATTTTGAACAGAGCTTTGCTCTCTGATTGGGGAAACACTCCTATGGCTGCTGATTAGCATGCGGAGCCAATGTGCAAAGCATAGAAACACTTTCTGAGTAAGAATTAAATTCTTATATGGCGCCTCACATGCTCCCTACGAGGGCGCCAGTGCCAGCGCCAATGTGCAAACCACAGAAACACTTTCTGAGTAAGAATTAAATTCTTATATGTTGTCGCACGTGCTTATCATGCGGGTACCGGTATGCAAAACACAGGAATACCCATCATAAGAATTAAATTCTTAAGTGATGCCCATGTGCATAACACGTGAGCGCCAACGCCCAAGTTCATATCAGTAGAATTAAATTCTATATTTCCCTAACAAAAGTTGGGATATTCTCTGTTAAACAGAGCCGTTAGATCAAAAATCCAACGGAGATGATCTTCAAAATATAGAATTAAATTCTATTAGGAGAAAATATCTCGCATATCTTTCTAAATAAGAAAGATACTCTCGGTTGGATCAATGATCCAATAATAGAATAAAATTCTATTTTGGGAATATATACTCTTAATCTTTCCAAACAAAAAGATTTCTCTATGTAAAACAGAGAACCCTTTGATTAAAAATCCAATGGTGATTAAAAATCACCACATGACAGAATAAATTCTGTATGTGGGAAAATATTTCCACAATCTTGTTAAAAACAAGAACAACATATTCTGTAAAACAGAAGTCCTTGGATCAAAGATCCAATGGTGGGTAAAATTCCCTAAATCAATTTTGAATCCAATTAAATCAATTGGAATCTCTCAATGAGAGATTTTCTCAAAACTAATTAACAATTTGCTTCCACTATATAAAGGAACCGAGACTTCAAGTCTCACACACAGAGACGGAGGGAGAGAATCACAGAGAAAGGGAGAAAACCCCATATAAGCTTCTGCAAAAATACAGTGAACTCTCGAGAGAATAGAAAATTCAATTCTCAAAGAAGAAAACCTTCCTTCTCGAAACCCTAGCTAAGGAAAAGGGATCAAAATATCTCTCTCACATCTAAAGGTTTAACCCTTTTAAAAGAACTAAGTTCTTTCTCTGGATCTGAGATCCACAAGGCAAATCTCCCATAAATTGAGAATTTAATTCTCATCGGGAAGCTGATGTTCTTGAGAAATAAAGATTCAGGGAAGAACAAATTTTTAGAAACAAAAGAAGAGAAGAAAACGGAGTCCATGATGGTCCAGGAACTCAGAACTTAGTTCTTTAAAAACTCAACCTAAAATTCTCAAAAATAGTGATTTTGGTGAGCGTTAACGGTCAAAATACCATTGACAGAGGTTTAACCTCTCCAGAGATATCAACAGAGATTAAATCTCCATATAAAAAGACTAGCGCCTCACGTGCTTCTCACGTGGGCGCCCTTTTAACAGCGCCTAGCGCCTCACGTGAAAAACACGCGGACGCCTAAAATAGAAGGCCGACGCTCCACGTGAAACACACGTGGATGCTGAATAAAGTGCTCAGCACTCTATATATAGCCAAAACGGCTAAGTGCTTAGCACTGATTGAGCAGTGCCCGGCGCCGCACGTGCTCGTCATGCATATGCCATACAAAAAGTGCTTAGCACTTCATACACAGCCAAAATGACTGAGTGCTTAGCACTAATTGGGCAGTGCCCAACGCCGCACGTGTTCGTCACGCAGACGCTAAAAATGCTTAGTACTTCATATACAACGAAAATGGTTGAGTGCTCAACACTGATTGGACATCGCCCATAATTGAATACTTCACATGATATCCATATGAGTGTTAGAACGTCAAATAAGTGCTTACCACTTTTGCATAAAAAGGGGCTGAACAAACAGAGCCTAAATAAATGCTTAGCACTTCTGAATAGAACAAAAGAAGACTGAGTAGACTATGCCCAAATTGGCTAAGTCTCTTACAACTGAGCTCAAATGCTCTGTTGTTGGATCTGAAATAAAAATTATTCTTGAAATTTTTCTAAGTTAATCTTAGTCTCAAATTAAACTAACGTATCCTTAGCTTAAAATAAATTGAGCCCAAACGCTCATATATTTAAGCTGATCTTAATATCAAATTAGATTAACGATCCTTAAACTAAACAAAACATTTTTTAACCAAAGGAAAATATAACCTACGTTCAAAAACCCGTCAAGCATATTCTTGACCCAAACCCAAATCTCAAATATACGGATTTGGACTGATCCGCGCCCTATGGGCGATGACATATACTCGTATCCATATACAATCCACGGGCAACCAAAACAAATAAAAAACACATACGACACGAAGTGAACTGCTGGAAAAGGAGAAAGTGGTTATCGCAATACGGTAATGTAATTAACTGCAAGGGCTTGCGCCTGCAAGGAAGAGCGTCACCACAATTAAAAACCCCTCATAAAATAAAGGGAAATCTGATAAAGTCTGCTACAATGGTCGTGTCTGTCTAAACCTCCGATATATGGTACCATAAATCAACTTGGTATCTTCGGGGAAGTGGATGGATAAATCCAAATAGCTTATGCCCCCAGATTCAGGAAAGAAGATCCATCCCGGTTCGTCCCTGTCTTTCGGCGGTGAACAGATTCCTGGCACGCCCGGTGGGACCTCATCCTCTTTCCACTCCACACTTCGTGTATCGTGTTTTTTCTGCGATCAGATAATCGCGGTATACATGTTTATAGTTGCCCTTGGGTGATGAGATACTGAAGCGGCATTTCTTCTCTTTCTAGAATGGCGTTTGCTTCTACTCACTGCAACTCAGGCTCTGTCACATCTGGTGGAGTCAAATATGGGCCACTTGCAGCCTCAAATCTCTACAATCCGGCTCTTCAAGAAATCAGCGGGCTTTTCTTTGGGTCGATAATCCCACCTCCCGCCCTCGGTACCTCAACGCCGAAGGAGGAAACCCAGAAGAAATCTGTCTTCCACAGGTTGGCTCCTCAAGCTTCTGCTTTGCCGATGGAATCGGTCTCCAAACAACTGGTACCTTCCAAAGGCCATGGTCTACGCAGGGGGCAGAATACTCAAGCTTTCAAAGAAAAGAAGGGGCAGACTCAGCAAAATTCTGAGGCTAATCAAATTCCGGCCATAAGAAACGGTCGACGTCAATATCAACGTTTACAAAACAAGCTGGGGGCATATCTCCATCAGTGTTGACTCCACTTGCTTCAACTCTGATGATGAATGCTACTGTTCCAACTGTAAACAGTTTCGAACTGCTGCGAAGGGTCAGAAAAAATTCTCCTACCGCGGTATTGAAGAAATCTCCGTATCTTGTGGAAATCCAACGAGAGCAGAAACTGATTCTCTCCCCAAAAGAACTTTCCTTATCAATATATAAGGTATGGAAGCAGGTGAAGGACTCAGTCGCCAACTGCGGCTTTTCCCCTAAACGCCAACCAAATTCTGACAAATCCCCTTTCAAATACAAGAGGACTCATCCCAAGACGGTTCCAGCTACAATGGTTCCTCCCAAAACCACAGCAGCTTCTCACAAAAAAGAGAAGCCTAATAAAACTCAAGTGCCCGAGGAAAACTCCAAAGGCCAAAACTCCAAACACCCCAAGCCTGGGGGCATGGCAGTTCATACAGTCCACATGGTGAACTCCAAAGACGAAATTCAAGCTTCTACTAGACACGGACTACATACTCGGTCCCTGACAAAGGCTCAACTGCAACGTGAAAAGCTGCAAGAGATGCTTTCTCAGGCGGCGGCACTCGCTAATCCATCGTCTAAGGCAAATCCCGAAGACGCGTCTGGAGAAAGAACAGAGCATGAGTCGGATATTGACTTCCTAAAGCGCGCTCTAAAAAAGAGAGATGAAAAAGCGGCAGAAATGTCCATTAAAATGAACTGGATGACCCTTCTAATCCAGAATATGGCTGGAATGATGGTTCAATCGGAACCACTGGCAGATGAACCACCGATAGTCGCTCTTAAAGACAAAGGTGATATTTCAAATCCTCTGCAAGTCTCATCAACGGCCGAAGAGGAAATGATTCCAAAAGCAAAACTGGACAAATATATCGCTCATCAAATCAAAGCTCACTATGTTAGTGAAGCTGCAAATAGGTCAATCAAGACCGGTCGACCATATCTGGACTTGTATGATCAAATACAGTACCCGCCACAGTACACACTTCCAACGTTCTATATGTACAATGGAACTGGGAATCCTCGTGGCATATTGCGCAATTTAAATCCATGTGCGGCAATATTGGAGGAAATTATATACAGCTTCTCTGACAGTTCGTCAGCAGTCTAGCGGGCATCGACTTCGAATGGTATGCGGAACTTCCAAATGATTCCGTGAAAACCTTCGATGCGATGGATATGCTCTTCTGTCAGAGATTTGCTAGTGAAAATGAGCACACTACCGTAGCAGTGTTGGTCAACGAAAGGGTTGGATTAAATGAAACTTTGGTTCAATATGTTACCCGATGGCGCAATCTCTGGTCAAAATGTGAGCAACGCATCGACGAAGCTGCAGCCGTGGGAATGTTCATAGCCATCCTTGACCCAAATTCAAATGTGTTCCCATTTATGGCCCTCTTTAAGCTGACGACCTTCCAAGAGCTCATGGATAAAATGACTCGATTGGATCTGATGGGTCAAGACCCTTCATCATCCGATGAAGATGAATGAAAAGAAAAAGCAAGATGGCATTTGTCGCCAACGTTCAACAAAGAATGAGCGGCTCCGAAACAATCTGTCCCCAAAACAGCGACGGCACGGGTTCTACCCTTTGAAAGATTGGGGCGCAAATACTCGCTCCCCCGGGATATATGCAGGGGCATATTGCTCACTGGCGGAATAATCTTTACGCCAGATGGTCCTTTTTTTTCAAAAAACAGGAAGGATACTAAGGGACCTACATACGGGTCCTACAATCAAGTGGAAACCCCGCTTAAACAAAAAAAACCATGGGAGGGATGTGACATCCATGTCCCACTCCGAATCAGATGATGAGGGGAAAAGCCCCCAAGTCAAGTTCATTCTTCCAAGGAAGAAGAAAACTCAGCAAAAGAAGTGACGTGATATCTCGTTCCTTCGTATGTGAAGATACTTCGTCAGCATCAGAAAAACGACATTAATGAATAGGGGGCAAGTGCCGTGTAAAATGCCCGATATTTCCCGCAAAAACAACTCGATTGCTGTGGTAATAAAAGAAGCAGTCCAAAAGGGTGAAAATAGCTTAAGGTGTGAAGTGTCCATGCAAACAAAGGACAGGCAGCAGCGCCTCAGCAAACAAGAGTTGGAAGGGATGGGTTATGCAACTCCTCGACCAAATGATAAATAATGGACCGAAACGTCCCTAAATTAGTGCTTCGCCTCAAACACGACATGTCGCCTCAAACACGGCGATAATGGACCAAAACGTCCCCAAACTAGTGCGTCGCCTCAAATACGGCGATAATGGACTGAAACGTCCCTAAATTAGTGCGTCGCCTCAAACACGGCATGTCACCCCAAACACGACGCGTCGCTCCAAATACGACAATAATGGACCGAAATGTCCCTAAACTATAGCGTCGCCCCAAACATGGCAATGTTGGACCGAAACGTCCCTAAACTAGTGCGTCATCTCAAACACGACGTGTCACCTCAAATACGGCGATAATAGATTGAAATGTTCTTAAACTAATATTCATCTCCAAAATGGGAATGTTGAACCAAAACGTCTCTAAACTAACGCGTTCCCCTAAAAAACGGGAATGTTGGACCAAAACGTCCATAAACTAGTGTGTCGCCTCAAATACGGCGCGTCGCCCTAAATATGGCGATAACGGACCGAAATGTCCTTAAACTAGCACGTCGCCCCAAATACAGTGATATGCTCTCTTGAAATCTATATTGCAATTGAAGTCCCAACGGCGAAAGTTGCAACTCAAGTCATACCGGCTACACAGCTACTCAGTGATGAAGTCACCCCCGGTCCCACCGGAAAACAGATGGGTCTTGCGACGAAACTACTTTCGAGAGTTTCGTAAAAAAACGGTATGTCCACAAGTGAAATGGGCACAGATGAAAACCCGAAAGGGCGTCATGAGTAAAAACAGCATGGCTACCTGCGAGCTTGTGAAAACCCGGAAGGGCACAATCTCGTTTTAAAAAAACAGTATGTCCACAAGCGAAATGGGCATGGATGAAAACCCGAAAGGGCGCCGTGAGTGAAAAACAGCAGGGCTACCGGCGAGCTTGTGAAAATCCGAAAGGACGCAATCTTGTTTTTTAAAAAATAAAATAAAATGCGCACGGATGAAAATCCGAAAGGACGCCGTGCGTAAAAATAACAGGACTGCCGGCGAGTTTGTGAAAACCCGAATAGGGCGCAAACTCGTAAAATAAAAAATTCATGTGCACTTGCAAGGTCCTCTCAACCTTGTGAGGAAAAAATACCTATGTGAGATCCTTACAACTCACAAAGGAGCAACACACTTAGGAATTCTCATGATTCCTAAGTAGAAATTACACTTACGGGATCCTCACGACTCGTAAGGAGAATTCCCCTGATGAGACCCTCATGGCTCATAAGATTCAAAATCCTTAAGCTACAGGGATCTGAACCTATTCTTAAGCCGTCATATCCCCCAAGTTTCCCTACAGGTGGTCCAATATTGATCCTTGTATACAATCCACAGACACGAATAAATATTCCCTTACCAAGTTCTACTAATGACGAGAAATATCCCATATGGTGAATGACACTTGTAAGTCATCTCGACTTATAAGGAGAAAACACACTTGTAAGATCCTTACGACTTGCAAGGGAAAACACCACTTAGAAGTCCTCACGGCTTATAAGGAGAACATACACCTACGAGATCCTCACGACTCCTAGGGAGAAATACCTTTATGAAGCTCATAAAGTCAAAAAGCCTTAGTCGACAGCATCCTAACCCTTTTTGCTAAGCCACCTTTGTTCAAATCAGCAAAGGCAAATGATGAGTCGCTCGTGGTAATATTCCAATCGTAGCGATGCAGATGCCTAAAAAGGTGTCAAACTTCAAGTCCTCTCACGGCAAATGACGATTCGCTCCTAGCAATATTCCAGTCGAAGCAATACTGATGCCAAAATTGGTATCAGGACCCAAGTCTCCGACTCGCAACAAAATCAGTGAGCAAAAAAATATATGCATATGAAACAGCTGAAATGTTTGGGCAGTTCGCAATAAAAATAGCGAGTAAAAAAGAGATATAGCCGAAATGATTGGACACCATGATAAACAGCCGAAATGATTGGGCAATCGCGACTTTCGTGACATAAAAGCTGAAAAGATAGAATATCGCGGAAAGAAATAAAAAAATAAAATGAAACTTTTCTGCCCTACAGGTGAGTCCACACTAACCCCTGTATACAATCTATGGGCACAAATGAAAAGGGAACCATATTTTCCCACCAGGCTCCGTAAAAGGGAGAGCCAGATTTTGACGGCAACATTTACAGCCTAGAGATCAGCTCGACGTTCTTCTCATTCCAACAGGGTGCAGATGTGTCGTCAACAATGGCTTCAAGGAGCCAAATAAAAAAGAAGTGACGGCAAAATCCTAACTCCAGCTCGACGTACTTCCCATGCCAGCAGGATGTAGACGCAACGTCATAAAAAACCCAAGGGTCAAACAAAAAGGAGTAATGGCAAAATCCCAGCTCCAGCTCAACGTTCCTTCTCGGTGCAGATGTGACGTCAACAAAGGCTCTAAGCAACCAAATCAAAAAAGAGTGATGGCAAAATCCTAGCTCCTAGAGTCTATCCCCGTGTCCCCTCCCTCCTCATTCCAGCAGGGGCAGACACACCAATCAAATAAATGTGAAGTGACGGCAAAATCCTAGCTTCATATCTTAATGGCAACATCTAAAGCCTAGAGATCACCCCAACGTTCTCCTCATTCCAGCAGGATGCAGACACAACGTCAACAAAAGACCCAAGGGTCAAAACAAAAATGGAGTAATGGAAAAATCCTAGCTCCAAGTCTTGACGGTGCATATACAACCTAGAAACTATCCCGGCGTTCCTTCTCATGCCAACAGGGTACAGACACGACGTCAACAAAGACCCAAGGGTCAAATAGAAATGGAGTCACGGCAAAATCCTAGCTCCAAGTCTTGACGGTACATATACAACCTAGAGACTATCTCGGTGTTCCCCCCTCATTTCAACAGGATGCGGACGCAACTGTCAAATGAAATTGGATCAATGGTATATTCCTAGCTCCGGACTTCAATTGCAATACATAAAGTATAGAGGTTCTACAGATGTCTACCCTATTTCAGCAAAGAAACGGCATGGCATCGTGAAAACAAAAATTAAGCGACGGCATATTCACAGCTTTGGATCTCGACGGCAACTCATATAAAGCCTAAAAGACTATTGGAGATCATCCCACACCAGAGCAGAGTGGTTATGACTCATCGGGGCTCCAAATTGGACTCCAAATTGAGCCTAACCTCAAGTAAAAAATGTCATAGCAAATTCCTAACGTTTGCTCTTCCGACGGTAATATGAACTAAGGAGTTACTTGAAGACGTCTTGTCCAGCCCCCGAAGGGATCAAAGACACGACAATCATAGGGCTACTCGAACAGCGGCTTAAAGACTGCATATCGAGGAATACATCAGCCAATGCGATGGTACCACGGACTAAAACCCTAGTACCACAAACCTAACGGATCTCTGTCGTAAAGAATAGAGGTTATCTACATACAACGTTAGGACAAGTTTGCCTATAAACCCAAGGGAGGTAAACTCAAAACACTCCGAAATGAGTATATAAACTAGAGACTCCGAAACGAGTGAATAAACTACAAACTCCGAAATGAGTACATAAACTAGAGACTCCGAAATGAGTGAATAAACTACAAACTCCGAAATGAGTACATAAACTAGAGACTCCGAAACGAGTGAATAAACTACAAACTCCGAAATTAGTGCATAAACTACTTCGCGCTAGATCGAGACGTCAAGTAACAAAAGGGTGCAATTCATGGGCCTCAGGGTTTAGAACTACATCCCTTAAGAATTGAGATTTGAGTTAATGATAGATGACGACGCTTGTGTCCGCTCGCTATTTTCTCAGATTAAGATTCTAAAAAGTTTTGTACGATACGCCAGTCCGAAACCGGTTGTATGCTACGCATTACTCTACACTACTTCACACACGTGTATACTTCCGTGAGTAAAGTAGTGGGGGCATTTGTTTATACCGGTTTAAATTTCGTTTACAGATATGTATGAAAGAGGGCTCATTTATATACGCGCGTAGAAGGTTAGTGCATGACAGGAGCACATCAGTGGCGTTTGCACTTAGCAAAAATCTCTAAGGGTGAAGTGCATATGCAAACATGCAGGTTGCAACAATACGATCAAAGGAAGAGCATGTGTTAAAAATGAAGCACTCGGTGGTTAATGATAAAAGGAAAGCATTTAAATAAACATTTTATGCTACAGGAAATATATCACTAAACACGGGATCAAAAGTACAAGGGTTTACAAAACTATGAATAAAGTTTTCTAAAGCCCTCTTAGCCCTCTCTACCATGTCGAAGTGGCGATCTTCACGAGGAGTTGCTCCCCATCGGTTAGTTCCGTGCCCATCGGCGAAGGTAGACATGATAGTCCGCTGAGCCCGTTTCTAGCTTAGAAGCTTAACAGAGCGATCCCTCAGAGACTTGGTAATCAAAAGTTCCTCATGAAAGCACTCAATCTTGTCCTCCGTCGCGTCGAGCATCGCCGGAGTCATCTCCGCTGGATGAGGGGGAATGTCATCAAGCATGGACAGGAAGATCATCTGGAGCCAAAAGGAGCCGATAGGAAGAGGAAATCCTCTACGAGTCAAGAGCTCGTGAAGCACCGTATCACATTGGTCATCTGTGAGAGTGGGATTCACCAAGCGTGCAACAAAACGAAGAACAATCTCCTTGATAGGCACCTCCCATGGCTGCCGATTAGCATGCGAACAATTCCAAGCCATGACTCTTCTCTGTTAAAATAATTCTCTGAAAGTGAGAGAGAAGAGGAGCATTGCTTAGATTATAAAGGGAGTCATTTAAGTCTCGGCATATAAAATGTTGTGCATGGTGGAACTATTTCCAAGCTCTAACAAAAGAAGGCATTGGAAAAAAAAATTGACTCAGGAAAAGTAGAGAATAAAGGTGAAAAGAAACCTTAATCAATGAGACGGCACCTCACGTGCTCCCCATGAGGGCGCCAGCGCCAGCGCTGTTTCCCCCAATCAGAGCAAAGCTCTGTTTTGAATTTCAAAATTCAAAAAAAATTGAAGCAACGCTTCAGATCCCGTGTGCTGCGCGCCACGTGTCAAAAGCAGACACGCCAGCACCAGGAGCGCTGCGCCCTAGGCAGCGCATCCCAATCAGAGCAAAGCTCTGTTTCAAAATTCAAATTTTAAAAGTTGAAGTAACGCTTCAGATCCAGCACTCTGCGCTGCGCGCCACGTGTCAAGCACAGGCGCGCTAGCGCAGTTGCGCTGCGCTCTGCGCTGCGCACCACGTGTCAAACGCAGGTGCGCTCGCGCCAAGTGCGCCAGCGCTGGAATTAAAAGAATTCCCCAACGTTAGATCAAAAGATCTAATAATAATAAATTATTAATTAATAAGAATTAAAATTCTGTTCTGGAAAGATCTTTCCAATCTTGTTGAAAACAAGAAGATTGCCTTCTGTAAAACAGAAACCCTAGGATCAAAGATCCAACGGTGGGGAAATATCCCCAAATCAATCAGAGAAAGATCTCTTCAACTAATTTAACAAATCAATTGGCCCTATATAAAGGCCCCAAGACTTCAAGTCTCAGATATAGAAAAAACCCTCGGCAAACTTTGAGAAAAACTCAGAGAAAGAAAAGCAAGCCTTTGAAGAAAGAAAAATCATTTCTTCATCTTTAAAGGTAAAGAACTATGTTTTTGAATAACAGAGGTGAAATCGTCTCATTAAAAAAGAAGAACCCACTTCTAAAAAGATCAGAGATCTAAGAACAAGATCAAGATCTTTAATAAAAAAGAAAAGATCAAAAAGATATAATCATAAAAAGACTAAAAGAAGTACTTTACTTCATTCACAAATCTTCTGATCTATAAAGGCAGAGCCTTTTAATAAAAACAAGAACTTTGGTTCTTGGATCTTGAGGCAAGGCCTCCTTTGAAGAATAAAAACTTGTTCTTTGATCTTAAATTTGATTCGATGCGCTTTGCGCTACTGGAAAGTGCTTTGCACTCTTGAACTGAGTCTTTGCGCTCCTTGGACCAGCGCTCAGCGCCAAAACATGCTACGTGTCAACCACAGACACAGCTTGCACTTTGCGCTCCTGAAAACAGAGCACTGCGCTCTTGGGTTGGCGCTCAGCGCCAAGCGTGCCATGTGTCATTCACAGGCGCACCCACGAACCAGCGCAGCGCGCCCATGAATTAAAGGCGCAGTGCGTTAACAAACCGGCGCTTAGCGCTGAGCGTGACACGTGTCACCTTCGCATGCGCTAGCGCAATGCGTTCTTTAATTGGCGCAAAGCGCCTGACGCGCCACATGGCGCACTATCTGAACACCATTTTGCTCCTGATAAATGCTTTGCATTTAATTGCATCCAATGTCAGAGCCCAATGCTTGGCATTATTAAAAGGGCAGAGCCCAAATAAAGGCCTAATAGGCAGAACATAAATAAAAATGTTAAACATTTTTAACTGGACTTAGCCCAATTCTGGCCATAAGTCCTCAATTTAAATTGAACTGAGCTCATTTATTCTTCCAATCAATTTACACCTAGTTCGAGGGTACATCTCTTCACTCCTCTGATATTTGTCGTTGTAATCCTTTAACGTCGTCAGAGAGGTGACGGGTCCCGACAACCACACATTACTACAGACTGTGGGGTCCTTAAATTCATGGACTATGATGTCCTTAACCTCGACCGTGATGTCTTAAAACTAACATCGGACTGTGGAGTCCTTAAATCTACGGACTATGATGTCCTTAACCTTGACCGTGATGTCTTAAAACTAATTTCGGACTGTGGAGTCTTTAAATCCATGGACTATGATGTCCTTAACCTCGACCGTGATGTCTTAAAACTAATATCGGACTGTGAGGTCCTTAAACTCACGGACTATGATGTCCTTAACCTCGACCGCGATGTCTTAAAACTAACAGTGGACCGTAATGTCCTTAAACTAATTATCGACCGCAATGTCATTAAACTAAACACTAGAGCCTAATTGCTCTCTTGTACGATCTAAACGATCCCGTTAAGTTGATCTTAGTCTAAAATTAGACTAACGTGTCCTTAACAAACGTTTAAGTTGATCTTAGCCTCAAATAAGGATAACGTATCCTTAAACACAACCCCCCAAACCCAAATCTAAGAAAGATACGGATTTGGACTAATCCACGTCCTACGGGCGACAACATAACTTAGTCTCCGTATACAATCCACGGGTAACCGAACACAAAACAAACACCCACGACACGAAATGACCATATGGAGAAGGAGAAAGTTGTTACCGCGATGCGGTAGCGTAATTAACTACAGGGGCTTGCGCTTGCAGGGAAGAGCGTCCCCACAATCAATAAACCCCTCAGACGAGGAAGGATCTGACGAAGTCTGCTACATTGGCCGCATCCGTTTAAACCTTCGATACATGGTGCCATAAATCAACTTGGCATCTTCGGAGAGGTGGACGGATAGCACCAATTGGCATCTACCCCGAAATTCAGGCAAGACGCACATCGCATCTCCGCCGCGTCTTTCGTAGGGGAACAGATTCTGGCACGCCCGGTGGGACCTTTTCCTCTTTCTACTCCACACTTTATGTGTCGTGTTCGCAAACCAATCGCGGTTTGCTAAATGGTTTCCCTTGGGTTTCGAGGTACTAAGATTTGGCGTTTTGCTTGGTGCAGAAAGCAAAGGATCAATGGCGTTCACCTGCTCAAAGTGTTCCACATGCAACTGCAATCCACGTCCTACCTCAACTGAGGGCATAACCTACGGGCCCCAAGCGGCTTCCCTGTTCACGATACCCGTGGAGCAGGTTACTCAAGCCACCACAGGGTTGTTTTTCGGGACCATGCTCCCTCCAGCAAACTTCACCGTTCCTGTGCCAACGCCGGAAGCTCCTTAGAAGTCGGTCTTTGATTGGCTTGCTGCTACCACGGCCCCTCTCAACGGGTCGTCCAGCACCGGCGCCTCGGTCTTCTCAAGATTAGGCCAAAATTCCTGTGGACCACAATGAAGCTTGCAATCCCAGATAAGGTTATTCCGAAGAGAGTAACCAACCCTATTCCCGAAGTCGTCAAGGCGGCTTCTCCTGCCAAGGGGTCGGTCTTTACAAGACTGACCGTCCCAACTCCCACTCCCGCTCCTGCTACTCAAAGGACATCAGTCTTTAACAGGCTGACGCCAGCAACAGCCCCTCACCTGAATAGGGGCAAGACAAAGCCATCCCCGTCACCGAACTAACTCCATCAACTCGACACGCTCGACATCATCACTGGCGTTGGGTAAGGAAGGCCGGAGGCAACTCCCCCTCTGGGCTAACCCCACTAATCCCAATGGCGGAAATTAATGCTGCTGTTCCAACCGGGAACAGCTTCAAGCTGCTGAATAAGGTGCGTAGGAATTCTCCTACCGCCATACTGAAAAGATCTCCTCCTCCGGTGGAGAATGTTGCGGAAGCAAAGCCAGAACAGTCCCCTCAGCGCCTGTCCTCTAAGATCTATAAAGTCTGGCCGCAGGTCCGGAACTCAGTGGTTAATCAAGATTACCCTAGCCGACAAAAAAGGGTGAAGGTTCAACAAGAAGAAAGACATCCTGTCAAGCCACGAAAAGCTATCTGGGTGCCCACCGCGACGGCCCCCTCAACTTCGACCGCTCATAAGAAGAGAAGGCCGGAGAAGATCCCCGTGCCTGCGATAAATGTCAAAGGCACCGAGCCTAAACGCCCTAAGTCTGGGGGCATGGTGGTGCATACTATTTACATGGCATCCGGGAAGGAGGATAGCCGCGCTTCTACGAGCCACCGACCACTCACTCGGTCCATCATAAGAGCTCAGGAACAGCAACAGCAGAAGCTTCAGGAGATGCTGACTGCAATGGCCACACTTACCGGGCCAAAAGAAAGCCCGGGGGCGTCATCGGAACAACGTCGCGAACACGAGACTGATGCTGAATTCCTTCGGAGAATGCTCGAAAAGAAGGACAAAGAGGCTGTGGAACAAGCGGCCAATATAAAGTAAATGGCCCTTCTATTCCAGGATATGGTGGGCATGATGATCCAGCCGGACCCTCCAGCCGAAGATCTTCCAGTGATAATTGAAGATGATAGAGGAGAAACATCAAACCCTCTGCCGGCTCTATCAACAGCCAAAGAGGAGACCATTTCTAAGGCCGCCCTGGATGATTATATTGCTCAACAAATACGAGTTTACCAGGCAAATGAAGCGGCCGGCCAAGTCGTCAAAACTGGGCGACCATATCCGGGTTGGTATGATCAGATAAAATACCCGCCGGGCTATACGATCCCGAAATTCCACGTGTACAAGGGGACGGGCAATCCCCACCAGCACGTCGCCCAGTTTAGAGCTCTGTGCAGCAACACCGGGGGCGATGATAAGCTTTTGCTTCTCCAATTCGTCGGCAGCTTATCAGAGACGGCGTTTGAATGGTACTCCGAACTACCAAACGACTCCGTTAAAACTTTTGCAGAAATGGAGTTATTGTTCACCCAGCGATTTGCGAGTGCAAGTGAAAGCACACCAATAACGGCATTGATCAATGCCAGGGTGAAGCCGGGCGAGACGTGGATTCAGTACGCAATCCGATGGCGGAATCTATGGTCAAAGTGCGAACAACGCATCGAAGAAGCACCAGCGGTGGGCATGTTTGTGGGCACCCTAGACCCTCATGCAACTATTTCACAGTTCATGATGTTCTTTAAACTGACCACGTTCCAGGCTTTAATCGATAAGCTAGCCCAGATGGATCAAATGGGTCATAGACCGTCTCCCCCAAAGCCGGAACCGCGGAACGACAAGGGTAAAGGGAAGGAGACCTTCGTTGCGAGCACCCAACAGCAGCCCAGTGCCCCGAAGCTAGCGGATCAACTGGAGGAGAGACGGCGCTATTATGAAGCGTCCTTACTCATTCCCACGGGACAAAACAAAGAGGCTGTTCGAGCTGGCTATGCGCAACAGGCTTATCAATTTGCCGAATCCAAGGCGACAACCGCAACCCAACGAAGTGAATAATCCCAATTATTGCCCTTACCACCAAACGGTAAGTCACCCGATCGAGGATTGCTTCGTCTTTAAGGGATGGATCGAGGATCAATACCTACGAGGCAAATTTGCGCTGTCCGAGAAGTGGAAAGTAAACCCACCACAACCGCACACTCCTAAGAAGACGGACACACCGGGGGCAACGTGCTCTTTTGTCGAAGAAGCTCCATGGGAGGTCGTGCTTTCAGCCAAAACCAAAAGGATGCTGAATGATCTTCAGACATGCCCGGCGATTAGGGAAGAACCCGCTGGAGCCCCAGATTATCGAAGGGATGCTGAAGCTGCGCCCAACTCCAAAGATTAGTGGTGATAGCCAAAGCGTTCATGCTCAGCCGTCGAAGTCTTCGAAAAAGAAGAAGAAATCCAAAAAGCCCGTGAAGCCTGGCGACAAACGCACGGACTTATAGAAACAGATTAACGCACTGGAAGAGTACAACCAGAAGGCGTGAACCCCAATCACGCTTCAAGAGTTCCTCGGCCACGTCCTTGAGGACGAAGGTGATGGAGAAGACTCGTCGGATGGATTTGAGGATTACGTAGCAAGTTGTCATGTGATCTCTTATTCGTCGCTAGACAATGAAGAAGCTCGCTGCACAGAGAGACTGGAGGCAGGTCCCCAGCCAGAACTTCTATGGCCGTTAGACGAAATGATCGACGCCTTCCTGAGTGAAATTCATCTGAAAAGTAAAGCCGATCGGGAGCGTGAGATGGCCATATTTGAAAAAGCCAAACGCCGGCGACTGGGCGAAAGAGTCGAGACACTTCCGCCGAATCAAGGGACATCCGTCATGAATAAAAACAAGTTCAAGACGAGGAAAAGGTTTGCTAAAGCCATATCAATGGGAATGAAGCTACCACCCTCCGAAGGAAACACTGTCGGTGAAGTAGAGATGCATCCTAGCTACTGCTCATATCATCGAAAGATTTCGCATCCTACCGAAGAGTGCGACGCTTTTAAAAGATGGTGGCAGGGATATGTTGCTCACCGGCAACATTTTAAGCGAATGAAATGCAAAACTCGTCGGGAGCAAGGAAGTGCGACCGAGGAGCATAAAAGAACTACCGCTAACTGTCGCATGGTCAACACCGGAGGATCGCAGGTTCTCACTTTCGGAAGCAACTCTGACGAAGAGATGGCTCTTGGCCTTCTCTTCAAGAAATCCACCTCGGGAAAAGAGGAAGAACCGAAGACCTGTGAAAATATCCAGCTGTGCAATCGTACGCTGCCCGAGAAGAATCTCGGACCCGCAAACAGAAAAGATAAGGGAAAAGAAAAGGTCTCTGAGGATATCGCCCTAGATGACCAAGTCATGAAAGAGCTGACCACCAAGGAAAAGTAAGGTGGACTACAACATTCTGGCACACTTGAGGAAGTTACCCTCGCAGCTCAGCATTCTCGATGCTCTTTTACTATCCAAAGAAGTGAGAGATTCATTGATCAAGGCGCTACAAGAGCCAGAGCAATTCCAAGCTTTTCTCACCGAAGAAAAGATGAAAGACAAGCTGGAGGAAGTACACATAGCCGATATCACCTTCGGCGACGAAGACCTCCTCTTTGGGACGTGCGAGCACAACCGTCCCCTCTACGTCTCGGGGTACTGCCACGATATAAAGATAGGCAAAATCCTGGTCGACAATGGGTCTTCCGTCAATCTCCTCAGCGTGCGAGTGTTGAAGGAAATCTGCATGAGCGTTTAGCACCTTGCTCGTGACAAGATCACCATCTCCGGTTTTGACTCCCAATCATCGCGGACTCTCGGGTCTGTGATATTGACATTACGATTCGGGCTACTTGTCACGGATATTAAATTTCATGTCATTGATGCTAAGACATGCTATAACGCTTTCTCGGTCGGCCTTGGTTACACGAGTACAACATCATCCCTTCTATACAACATCAGTGTATGAAATACTTTAAGGATGGTCTCGAGTATATCGTAACAGGAGAGCTGAACCCATTCTCCGTGAACGAACTCCGCAAGTACGAAGATGCAAAATATTTCTTGCCAGATTTCGAAGACACAGAGAGATGTCACAAACCGGAAAACAAAGCTATCACCACCATTCCTGTCTTCGGGAGTGATACTGAGGAAGAGGAAAAGATGGTTTATTCAGACCCACCCCAGTACAATAAGCCAAGACCGTCCACTCCAATGTTGATCTTTGGCAGTGACTCGGAAGATGAGGTCCATGCTATATTCTCCGCTCAGCCTTCAATACAGACATTCACTGATGAAGAGCAAAGTTTGCAAGTTGCCATGGTTCCGCCCAAACATCATAAATAACTAGACGCGCTTGATACCTACAGTGTGGAAGAGATGCAGACGTTCTATGTCCCTCCCAGGCGAAAAGGCGATCCTATTCTACCGCTCCGGGGAAACCAAAGTGGAGAAAGAAATCTGGCACGTCGCGGATTCTACACTTGACAGGATCCAGCCCATCCGTCTGCCTAGATATTACACAGAAGGCTTGAAAAGGCTATTGAAGCGCCAAAGGATACCCTTCAAACAGACCGCTCGAAAAGCTAAGTTCTATGACAGGATCTGGAATGTTCCCGGAACTCAGCGCAAGTTGCCCAATGGGAGAATGGAAGCGATCGGGCTTGGATATGTTCGGTCCAAGAAACGGGAGCTACTCTGCGATTGATATGTCATACATGACTTTGATGAAGAAGGAGATGCTCAATGGGAGAATGCTAACCCTGAACCAGAAAGAGCCCCCGACGTGAAAATGCCCAGTCCGTCGTTCGAAGAACAAATGGACAAGCTTATAAGGGAAGCTGGTCAAAAAGTTCGAGACGACCATAATCGCAAAATGACCATCTACGAGAAAGCCAGGACGCAGCGCTTTCTTCAACAGGCTGCGAAAGATGAAAATGCCCCTCCCTGTCAACCTGATGTAAAAAAGGCCCGACGCAGAGGCAGAAACAAGTCAAAGAGCGGAAAAGGCATTCAGCAACGACAAAGCGGGACCAAGAAGTCACGAGAGCCGGAATCGAGCGGTCCGGATTTGTCCCTTATGAAGAAGATGAGTCGAGCATACTCTTTTCCTCAAGACAAGACAAAGAAGATACTTGATCTTGCCATAAAACATCAAATGCTTACACTCCCGGAGTCCAAGCACCCCGAGCAAGCTAACGAGGTCTCTCATCCAGATTACTGCTCTTATCACCGAGCAATAGGACACCCTCTCGAAGACTGCTTCACCTTCAAGAACTGGGTCGAAGATCAATATCAGCTTGGCAAGTTCGCGCTATCCGACACTTGGAGGATAACTCCGCCGCAGAAGCATGAACCCAAAGCCACGAGAGTAGAACCAGATCCACATCGGTCTTGGAAGCGAGCTCATACTTGTCATATGATAACGCTATCAGAGGAAGAGACTGAGAATATGGATGCCCTTCCCTGGTGCTTCGAAAACAATGATGACGAGGTAATCTCATAATTTCCACCGGCGCCAAAAGAGCTGGAAGATGGAATACACACTACTGCAGATAACCTCAAGAAAATTGATTTAGGGACGGCAAATGACCCACGGCCGACATTCTTCAGCGAGCTATGGTCTGAAGAGAGGGTGGCTACGTTGAAGGACGTGCTTATGCAGCATAGGGATTGCTTTGCATGGAACTATTCCGAGATGCCAGGATTAGATCCAGAGATTGATGTGCACAAGTTGGCGATATCCCCGGACGTTAAGCCAATCAAACAAGCACCAAGGAGAATGCGGCTTGAGCTTGAGATGAGTATCAATGCCGAGGTCAAGAAGCTAATAGACTCTGGCTTCATCCAAGAGGTTCGGTATCCTGACTGGATCGCCAACATCGTCCCGGTGATGAAGAAAAATGGGACAGTGCGCATATGTGTGGACTTTCGGGATCTCAATAAAGCCTACCCGAAAGATGACTTCCCAGTACCGGTCACTGAGCTGATGATAGACAATACGTCCACTCACGAAGTCTTCTCCTTCATGGACGGATCGTCAGGATACAATCAGATAAAGTTGCATCCCGAGGACCAGAAACATACCGCTTTCCGGACCCCTTTGAGTATATTCTGCTACAAGGTGATGCCCTTCGGTTTAAAGAACGTCGGTGCCACCTATCAGAGGGCCATGACGAAGATCTTCGATGACCTCATACATGAAATCATCGAATGCTATATCGACGACCTCATGGTGAAAAGCAAATCATACGAGGAACATCTAAAGCATCTGAAGATCGTGTTTCAACGCCTTCGGCAATACAACTTGAAGATGAACCCTCTCAAATGCGCATTCGGAGTTTCCTCGGGCAAATTCCTAGGATTCATTGTCCGACACCGAGTTATCGAGATAGATCCGTCAAAGATCAAGGCGATCATGGAGATGCCCCCGCCAAGGACTCTTAAGCAATTGCGGTCGCTCCAAGGGAAGCCCGCGTATATCCGGCGATTTATAGCCAATCTCTCTGGCATGTGCCGCCCATACAGTCACCTAATAAAGAAAGGGACCCCGTTTGTCTGGGATCACAAATGCCAAGGCGCACTGGACGAAATCAAGCAGTACCTGCAGAACCCGCCAGTGCTGGCTGCTCCGGTCAAGGGAAAGCCTCTCATTCTGTATACAACCGCCCTCGAAGGTTCCTTAGGTGCATTATGGGCACAAGAGAACGACCAAGGGAAAGAAAGAGCTCTCTATTACTTGAGTCGAGTTCTCCTGGGGGCAGAAAGCAATTATTCTCCCATCGAAAAACACTGCCTGGCGTTGATCTTCGCGATAACAAAACTCAGGCACTATGCATTGTCGCATGAAGTCCGTCTCATATCGAAGGTGGACCCTCTCAAATATTTGATGTCAAAGGCCATATTGATAGGGCGACTCGCTAAGTGGGCCTTACTCTTAATGAAGTTCTCAATAACTTATCAACCTCTTAAGGTAGTGAAAGGCTAGGCCATCGCCGACTTCCTCGCTGAGCATTCGATACCAGTCGATTCCCCTTTGAATTGCGAACTGTACATGAACATGCGTTTTATGCGATCGACGGTGATGATACCCGATGAGAACTTTATTTTGATGGAGCGTCTTCCATGAAGAATCGCAAACAGAACACGCCCACAATCAAATTAGGGGTAGGCCTTATCTTCGTGACTCCACAAGGAGGGATAATGCGCTTTGCTTTCTCCTTAACAGAGCCGAGGACAAACAATGAAGCCGAGTATAAAGCTTTGATAGCAGGCCTCGAGATCACCATCGACATTGGAATTGAAAACCTCCTCATATATGGAGACTCCCAGCTGGTCGTCAGTCAAGTAAATGGCGACTACCAAACGTGCAAACCAGAGTTGGTGAAGTACGGCGAGAGAGTGCGGCAACTGCTGACCCAAATTCCTTCCTACACCCTCGAAAGCATACCGCATGTGAAAAATAGCAAAGCGGATGCACTAGCTAAGCTCGCTAAAGAACTGGCCGACGAGAACCTCGATGACGTGAGAATCATTGTGCAAAGCCGTCGGGTTCTTGCGCCGGCGGAAATATCTCCGGAGTCATCCGAAGAAAAGGGAGCGACTGAGCAAATGGCTATGCAAATAAAAGACCAGGAAAAGGCTGAGGATTGGAGAGAAGTCTTTATAAACTACTTCAAATCCCGTCGAACGCCTGAAGATGCATCCTCAAGACATCAGCTTATGAAACGAGCTATGTCTTTTTCCTTCGTCAATGACACTCTGTACAAGAGGTCATTTGATTCTCTGTGGTTAAGATGCCTAGGACCTGCCGAAGCAAGAAGAGTCGTCCAAGAAGTTCACGACGGGCTCTGCGGTTCTCACCAAGCTGGCTCGAAGATGAAGTTGAAGATCAAACGGATGGGTTATTATTGGCCCACGATGATCCAGGACTGCCTCGAGTATGCGAAGCAATGCCACTCATGCCAGATTCATGGGGACTTTATCCATCAACATCCAAATCCATTACATCCAACGGTGGCTAGCTGGCCATTCGAAATGTGGGGAACTGACATAATCGGCCCCATCGAACCGGCATCGTCCAGAGGACATCGTTTTATTTTAGCGATAACTGATTACTTCTCCAAATGGGCAGAAGCAGTACCGCTAAGAGAAGTGAAGACAGAGAATATCCTCCACTTCTTCAAGACGCACGTCATTTATCGGTTTGGAACTCCGCGACGGATCATCTCCGATAACGGGTCAGCCTACAGAAGCCACAAGATCAGCCACTTCGCACAACAGCACAACATAGACTGGAGATACTCTTCAGTTTATAATCCCCGAGCCAACGGTTTAGCTGAAGCTTTTAACAAGACCCTGACAAAGATCGTGAAGAAGACGGTATCCCGAAATAAGAAGGACTGGCATGAGAGACTGCAAGAAGCTCTCTGGGCGTATCGAACTACGTTCAAGACGGCCACGAACACAACGCCGTACGCATTGGTATTCGGTACAGAAGCGGTACTCCCCCTCGAGATAGAGCTACCCTCTCTACGAATGGCAGTTCATTACGAGCTAACGGACGAACAGAATGCTCACCTTCGGCTTGAGGAGATCGATGCCCTTGATGAAACCCGGCTCATAGCGTAACAAAATCTGGAGGCTTATAAAGCAAAGATGATGCGCTCTTACGAAAGATTTACTAGGCCGAGGACATTCCGCCGAGGTGAACTCGTACCAGTGGTCAAAAAACCTATGATCCCCAATCACGCCAAGCGGGGAAAATTCGAGCCGAACTATGAAGGCCCGTACATCATAGACAAGGTCTACCAGAGTGGAGCCTATCTATTCAGGGACATGCATGCAGAAAGGCCCTTCAGGCCAATAAACGGTCGCTTCCTGAAGAAGTACTACGCTTGATAAGTCACGGGCTAGGTCAATGATAGATGACGGCGACTATATCCGCTCGCTATCTTCTTAAGCCCAAACTCTATAAGTAGTAGCCGGCTTTCTTTTCTCGGACCGAAACGTCCCTAAACTAACGACGGACCGAAACGTCCCTAAACTAAGGACGGACCGAAACATCCCTAAACTAACGACGGACCGAAACGTCCTTAAAACTAACAATGGACCACTATGTCCTAAAACTGGCCGTTGACCGAGACGTCGATAAACTACCATGGATTACAGCATCCCAAAGCAGATAAAAAAAGGAGAAGAAAGAAAACAGTATGTCCATAAGCAAAATGGGCACGGATGAAAACCCGAAAGGGCTCCGTGAGTAAAAACAGCAGGGCTACCGGCGAGTGTTTGTGAAAATCCGAAAGGGCGCAACCTCGTTAAAAGACACTTACAGGGTCCTCTCGACCTTGTGAGGAGAATCCACCTGCGTGAGATCCTTACGACTCACAAGGGAGCAATACACTTAGGAATCCTCACGATTTCTAAGGAGAAATTACACTTGCAAGATCATCACGACTCGTAAGGAGAATCCTCTTATGAGACCCTCATGGCTCATAAGATTTGAAAGTCTTAAGCTACAGAGAACTGAACCTGTTCTTAAGCAACCCCCACAACCTTCGATACTGCCCTACAAACGGTGCAACACTGACCCTTGTATAGAATCCACGGGCGCGAATAAACATTTCCCTAACCAAGTCCTACCCGTGACTAGGGATATGTCCATATGATGAACAACCCTTGAAAGTCCTCTCGACTTATAAGGAGAAAACCCTCTTGTAAGATCCTTACGACTTATAAGAGAACATACACTTAGGAGTCCCCATGATTCCTAAGGAGAAAACACACCTACGAGATCCTTACGACTCGCGGGGAGAAATACCTTTGTGAGACCCTTACGGCTCATGAAGTCAAAAGCCTTAGTCGACAGGACCCTAACCCTGTTTGCTAAGCCACCTTTGTTCGATATCGACAGAGGCAAATGATGATTCGCTCCTGGCAATATTCCAGTTGTAGCGGTGCTGATGCCGAAATCGGTGTCTAATCCCAAGCTTGCAGCGAAAAGCTAGCAAGCCACACATGCATACGAAATAGCCGAAATGATGGGGCAACTTGCAACATAAGCAGCAAGTAAAAAAATGTATGCATGCAAAATGGCCGAAATGATTGGGCAACTCGCAATAAAAAGCAGCGAGTAAAAATAAAAGAAATAGCCGAAATGATTGGGCACCGCGAAAAATAGCCGAAATGATGGGGCAATCGCGACCTTCGCAATATAAAAGCTGAAATGATAGAGCATTGCGGAAAGAAATAAAATAAAAATAAAAATGAAATTTATGCCTTACAGGTGATATTACATCAATCCCTGTATACAATCCAGGGGTGCAAACAAAAAAGGAATCACACTCCTCCTCCCCAGGTTTCATCAGAAGAAGAAGCCAAATCTCGATGGGTCACAGATAGCCTGGAGATCATCTCAATATTCGTCTCAGCAGACACAACATCAAGCAAAGCGGAACAGCGGCAACTCCCGGTTCCATGACTCGGCGGTGTACAGATGACCAAGAGTCAAATCCCAACTCCGTGAAATGCGGATAAAGTCAATCCTTCTTGGCTATGTGGAATGCGGATTATGTCACTTCTGACCCCGTGGAAAACGTCCAGAGCGGATCCTGATCCTCGCAGTCCTCGCAGAGCACGGCAGTGAACCCATATGAAGCATCCAGAGCGGAGCCTAGTCCTCGCCGAACACGGCATTGAACCCGTGGGAAGCATCTAGAGCAAAATTTCTGGCTACGTGGAACGCGGATTATGTCACTTCTGACCTCGTGGAAAACGTCCAGAGCGGATCCTGGTCCTCGCAGAGCACGGCAGTGAACCCGTGTGAAGCATCCAGAGCGGAGCCTGGTCCTCGCCGAATACGGCAGTGAACCCGTGGGAAGCATCTAGAGCAAAATTCCTGGCTACGTGGAACGCGGATTATGTCACTTCTGACCCCGTAGAAAATGTCCAGAGCGGATCCTGGTCTTCGCAGAGCATGGCAGTGAACCCATGTGAAGCATCCAGAGCGGAGCCTAGTCCTCGCCAAACACGGCAGTGAACCCATGAGAAGCATCTAGAGCAAAATTCCTGGCTACGTGGAACGCGGATTATGTCACTTCTGACCCCGTGGAAAACATCCAGAGCGGATCCTGGTCCTCGCAGAGCACGGCAGTGAACCCGTGTGAAGCATCCATAGCGGAGCCTAGTCCTCACCGAACACGGCAGTGAACCCGTGGGAAGCATCTAGAGCAAAATTCCTGGCTACATGGAACGCGGATTATGTCACTTCTGACCCCGTGGAAAACGTCCAGAGCAGATCCTGGTCCTCGCAGAGCACGGCAGTGAACCCGTGTGAAGCATCCAGAGCGGAGCCTAGTCCTCGCCGAACACGGAAGTGAACCAGTGGGAAGCATCTAGAGCAAAATTCCTGGCTATGTGGAACACGGATTATGTCACTTCTGACCCCGTGGAAAACATCCAGAGCGGAGCCTGGTCCTCGCCGAGCACGGCAGTGAACCCGTGTGAAGCATCCAGAGCAAACATTGGACTGTGGAGTCCTTAAATCCATGGACTATGATGTCCTTAACCTCGACCGTGATGTCTTAAAACTAACATCGGACTGTGGAGTCCTTAAATCCATGGACTATGATGTCCTTAACCTCGACCGTGATATCTTAAAACTAACAATCAATCGTAATGATTTTAAACTAATTTCACCTTGGTTCAAGGGTACATCTCTTCACTCCTTTGATATTTATCGTTGTAATTGCTCAACGTCTTCAAAGAGGTGACGGGTCCCGACAACCACACATTTCATGGACTGTGAGGTCCTTAAACTCATGGACTATGATGTCCTTAACCTCGACCGTGATATCTTAAAACTAACATTGGACTGTGGAGTCCTTAAATCCATGGACTATGATGTCCTTAACCTCGACCGTGATGTCTTAAAACTAACATTGGACTGTGGAGTCCTTAAATCCATGGACTATGATGTCCTTAACCTTGGCCGTGATGTCTTAAAACTAACATTGGACTGTGGAGTCCTTAAACCCATGGACTATGATGTCCTTAACCTCGACCGTGATGTCTTAAAACTAACATTGGACTATGGAATTCTTAAATCCATGGACTATGATGTCCTTAACCATGACCGTGATGTCTTAAAACTAACATCGGACTGTGGAGTCCTTAAATCCACGGACTATGATGTCCTTAACCTTGACCGTAATGTCTTAAAACTAATATCGGACTGTGGAGTCCTTAAATCCACGGACTATGATGTCCTTAACCTCACCGTGATGTCTTAAAACTAACATTGGACTGTGAGGTCCTTAAACTCATGGACTATGATGTCCTTAACCTCGATCGTGATGTCTTAAAACTAACATTGGACTGTGAGGTCCTTAAACTCACGGACTATGATGTCCTTAACCTTGACCGCGATGTCTTTAAACTACGGCATCCTAGAAAACGTCCAGAGCAGGGCCTGGTCCTCGCCAAACACGGCAGTGAACCCGTGGAAAGAATCTAGAGCAACCCCTGACTCCGTGAAATGCGGATAAGGACAACTTCGTCCATCACTCGCGGGTCCTCACGACTCGTAAGGGAGTAAATTCTCTTGTGAGATCCTTACGACTTTCAAAAGAAAACACACTTAGGAATCCTCACGATTCTTAAGGAGAAATTACACCTACGGGATCCTCTCGACCGGTAGGGAGAAAATTCTTTATGAGATCCTCACGACTCATAAAGTTGAAAAGTCTTAGCTGACAGATCCTAACCCTGTTTTCTAAGCCATCTCCACTCTACAACGAACCCAAGATTGACAGCTATACGCTATCTACAGACCGCACTTGCTAAAGTCACATGGCAAACAACACAGCAAGAAAGAAGAAAGCAAAGAAATAACACAAGACATTACGAAGAACGTGTATCTTTTATTCATGAATTCGATTGGGTACAAAATACATCATATGAAAGAATAAAAGAACAAATACATTTTATTCAAAATTACAAATGGTACAAAATTTTTATTGAGAGGAAAGCGCTTTCAATAATCCAGTCAGCTTCTCGCACACTTCCCTCAGCCCCTCTTCCTGATCAGCTGCCGCGGCCAACTCTACTTCGACCTGGGCTCGCTACTGCAAGTAAGACGAGAGTTGTTCCTCGACGGCTCGCTGAGCTGCTTCACGATCTTGTGCATCACGCTCAACGACATCGAGCTTCTGCCTCAATATTAACACATCAGAGATACATTGCAGAAGGCCCTCGAAGATAACTTTCAACTGGGCAGCGTTCGCGTCAACCTCAGCATGCAGTCGAGCAGACTCGCTTGAAGTTTCTTTACATTCCCTTCTCTTTAAAGCCACTTCTTGTTCAAGATGGCGGAAGTAAGAAGCGCTCTGCTCGATCCATGCCGCCCATTGAGTGCTCATAGCCAGAATCTCAGGTGCGGGACGCTTAAACTCAAGCTCATACAAGCAAGCCTCGATCTCCCGGCAGCGATTAACCCAAAACTCAACGACGCCCTCACCATGAAAGTTCATGAGCATCGCCAGCATAGGGTTAACCTCTACAGCAAAATCCGCAGCAGATGTGAGAGTCTCTGCATCAAACTCCTCAATATACTCGCTCAGCATGCGTAGACTGGTCACAGCACCTTTGGATGATAGACGCCTGGAAAAAGATACTGTCGGCATTATAATACGAGACTCAAACGGGATTGGAGTCGATGTGATTGCTGCAAAATAGATCATAATCAGATGCCGGCTTAGGAAATAAAGAAAACGCGTAAAAAGTAGAGTCTACTATACCGGCTACAGCAGGGGGCAGAGCTGGGTGTACTGGTGGCGCGACAACAGCCTCGTCCCCTCCTTTGATTCGTAAGGCTACAAGCAATATAAAGAAGAGTTAGCAATAATGTGACTTCCTGTTAAGCAAGAGGATGTTGTTTAGAGAAAATACTCACCGACACCAGCAGGCGGACTAATCTCGGACAAGAAGGAGAAGTGTGGGTGCAACATCTGGTACAAAAAGGGCTCCTACAAAGACACAATAATGCAACGTCAGTACATAAATTATACAGCCTAGAGATAAGACTGGTGGGTCACAAATCCATACCTTCCAGCATCTGAGACGGTGCGAGAGAAGGTAGAGAAGTGGTGTAACAGCCGAGCCCAATAATACTATTTCTGTTATTGGTTGAGTGTTTGGCATTGCTCATTTCATTTATATTGCTTGTTTGGTTCTTATTGCAAAATTTTAACCGGCTAAGTCTTTCTGCATATAACAAATTTTAGCACCTAAAATAAAATTGAAAATATTCTTCTTGGCCTACTTGACACCCTTAGCCTCGTGGTAGCGTCCGTGCATTGTATTCTCGTCCCGTTCAGTGAAACGGGCGAGTTTGGATGGCTACGTGCACGTGAGTGTGTCCGTTTTGGGAGTATGCTTTTTAATCATAAAACATTTCATTTTAAAATTTGGAACCCGCTTAAAATCCTATTATTTGAATTTCGAATTTTTAGACCCAACCCGGGCGCAATTTGGAAATGTTTTATTTGGCGCCAAAATCCCAAATTTTAATATTATTAAAACCATCGCATATATTTTTTCTAACTAACCTGATATCTTACTGTTCATTACCTATCTTTTAAATCTTTAAGTTAACCATATAATATTTTTACAATCTTTATATCCTTCTTAATTTATTCTCTCAGCCAATCGCAACCTCCCCTTTAACCCTGTGGGCCCCACTTTCTCTCTATCTCTCCACTTTTTTCTCTCTCTCCCTCTCCCTCATATATTCTCTCGTACTTCTCTTTATCATTCTTTCTCTTCTTGCTTCATGTTCCGTTTTTCATTTTTTTAACTGTTCTTTTGTTGCCGGAATTCCGTCGTGCCGGTGACGCTTCTCGACGTTCCAGTGAGGTACCCCGACCCGTGTGGTTCCTTTGTTCGTCGTTTGGGTTCATTCCGTGAACCGTGCGTCCGTTGCGAGTTTTTCCCGCCGACGGTTAACGTTCCATTTTCCCGATTCGCGACCCATCGAGGCAAGTTAATCTTGCTACATGCTATATACTTTTATAATCTACATTTTATAATGTTATACATTTGAAAATCTTATAGTTTACACATGAAACGTCGTTGAAAAATCGGATATGACAAATCTGAAATTTACTGTACACCTTATCTTATAAAATTCATTATAAATCATAGAAAAATCATTAGTATACGTTATTTAGTTCGTTACGAAGCTAATTCAGAATACTATAACTCTATAAAATATTTACTTGCAAAATAAATTGTTTAAATAACGTAAAATGCAAATGAAAATGCCTTTAAACTGCTGCCCAGGGAAATTCCAGCAGCAAACTTTCAACTTCGAATATTCATAACTTTTTGTAGGGATAACCTGAGATGCTTATACTTATAAAACTGAAAACCTTATTGAATTATCTTTGTTTTGGTATAAGATACGTCTCTTTTGGAGAACATTTGTTATTTTTAAGCTATTTTACAAATTAGGGTGACACTGAATTTCTGAACGGAACCTTCTTGTGCGTGGTTAATCAATACCACTTTTATAGTTATTAATCGCTTTGAATATGCTATCCATATTAATATTATTATAACAATATTACCAGTTAATCATTCTTTTACTATTGAAAGGACGATAGTCATACCCATGTAGCTCTTGTACTTTCTGTCATTGCTATTGCACTACCTTGTGAACCTGTTAATACGATAATACAACTGCACCATATTAATGCACCATTGTGATTAAATGAACTGTTATTGTTGTTTACTTTATTTCCTGCTGTTATTCTTATTCGATTCTATACCTGTTATGAGCACACCTTCGATTGCATTACATATTGACCTGACCTTGCTACACATGACATATATATACATACCGATGCACCGGACATGGTACCCTTTACTACCAACTCAACCTGTTGTACCATGACCTGACTTGTTACCTGATCTCATGCCTAATGCCAACAAACCTGACTTGGGGTCCTCATGGACCATTCCTGTTGTCTATCCAGACAAACCTGCTTTTACCTGATCCTGTGTTGGCATTAGTTCTTGATTACTGAATACCTGACCTGACATACATAACTTGGGGGTATGGGGAAATCAAAGGTGAAACCGACTTGTAACTCAACAGTTCGATACCTGTTCTGATCAGTCTTACGGGCTTGGCCAGTCCGGGAGTGATGATGCTGACATCACTCGTCCATCCTGCTACTTGTTACTGCCTAGCGGCACGTCTCGGATTCAGCCCCGAGGGTCTTGACCGTGGTCCCGGGCATGCACGGGATACTATTGAGTTACATCGACGAGTCATCAATTGATTTCAAAGACTTTAGAATAGAAAACCTGATAGAACAGTTTAGTTACCCACTGCACATTACCCTGCACTGTTGTTTTATATTATTGCTTTATTCATGTTTATCCCTGCATTGCTTATTACCATGTTCATATTATATTATTGGTTGACATGACGCGCTGACGTCTGGGTTTTGCATGGCCCAGATTCCTTACCACTGTCGCCGACCGAGCAGGAGTACCTCAGCCAGCAGGCTGATTTGTGAGTTCTGTAATGGTTAGTTCATTTATTGCATTTTATTTCCAGGTGCGATCCCGCATTATGGGACGTACCTTTCTATTATTGTATTAGATCATTTGCTTCCGCACTTATTTTTCATTGACTCTTATTATTATGGATTTGGACATGTATTAGATAGTTTATTTATCTTGTTCTTGATATCTCTACAGCCGTAATGTGACTGTGGATGGATACTTCCTACCCACAGGTAGCATGGTTGGCTATGTCACGTGCCCAATCTTGCGTACTCTGGAAAGCGGGGCGTGACATGGTTCTTTTGGTATCAGAGCCATAGGTTAGTCGGGTTAATTCTTTTGTAGTTGGGTATTGTACCCAATACACGAATTAGAATACCCGTGTTTAGGAAACATGTCCTGCCACCTTGACCGTTTTACCATTCTTGAATCACATTCTTCCTGATTATATCTTTTATGACGTGCAAACTTACTTTGCATGTCGACTCGAAAACCTGATTTCTTGTTATCCCTAGGACTTAGGCGACTTGGGTGGAGTTAAGTAATTGTGGCTATGATACCACGGCATAGTTACAATGCGGTACTCTATTTAAGTATCTTGGAGTTCTAGCCTTGATCTATATTCAGAATCTATCATCATGCTAATGTTGGGTGTTTTGAGTTCAGGATTATGGCAAGTAAGAATGTGAAGACGTACCAGAGGCGTGTGGATGAAGCCGCCATGCTTGGAGTGATAAGAGGAATGCTGGAGAATCAAAGAAACAGACCGAGCTGATCCAGCAGCAAGCGGACTCGTTTCGGGAAGGTTTGCAGATCGTTCAGTAGTCTGTGAACAATATTGGAGCTAGACCAGTTGACCGAGTAGGGACCGTAGCAGATTTCAGGCGGTTGGGTCCGTCTACATTTACTGGTTTAAAGGAGCCATTGCCAGTGGAGCAGTGGCTAGTTGACACAGAGAACTTGCTTTTTGCGGCACAGATTCCAGATGACAAAAAGTTGTTGTGGTACACATTCAGCTAGTGGACTACGCCCGAGAATGGTGGCTTGTTGAGGAGATCCGCTTGCTCAAGCCGATCAAGTGGGCTGATTTTTCTAAGAGTTTCCTGGAGAAGTTCTTCCCGCGGACTGCACGGGAGGAAATGGAAGAGAAGTTCATCGGACTAAAGCAGAAGGGAGCACCCGTAGATGTGCATGTAGCAGAATGGACGAGACTCAATAGTTTCGCTGGACCTTTAGTTGCCAACGATGCATACAGGGCACGGAGGTTCATGCGCAGGCTGGACGTGGACATCCAGAGGCAGAATGTCTCTCTGGGTTTGACCACTTTCTCATAAATACTTGCAGCAACCAAGAGCGGCAGAGTTTATCTGGGATGAAAGGGAGTTTGCAGCAGACAGCAGTTGCGTTAAGGAAGCAGTTCTATCGGGCCAGTCGAGTTTAGGGCTAGGCCGACTAACAATGTTCTTGCAGCAATGGAAGTTGATAATAGTGAAGAGCCGGCGGTAGTTCACGATTTTATGGATGTGTTTGAAGATATATCGGGCTTGCCGCCGAAGCGAGATGTGGAGTTCGCAATTGACCTTATTCCTGGTGCAGCGCCAGTATCTAAAGCGTATTATCCAATGGCACCAGTAAAATTGGAAGAAGTTAAGAAACAAGTTACTGAATTACTTGAGAAGGGTTGGATTCGAAGCAGCAACTCGCCTTGAAGAGCTCCAGTTCTTCTAGTAAAGAAGAAGGATGGCACGAGGAGGATGTGCATCGATTATCGAGAATTAAACCGGGTAACTATTAAGAACAAGTACCCGATCCCTCGCATTGGAGAACTTTTTGAGCAGCTTAGTGGCGCGAGGGTATTCTCGAAACTGGATTTGCGATCCGGATATCATCAGGTCCGAGTGAAAGCAGAGGATATTTGCAAGACGGCGTTTTGAACTCGGTATGGACATTACGAGTATCTAGTGATGCCCTTCGGAGTAACGAATGCGCCGGCAGTATTCATGGACTTGATGCACCGAATCTTTTTACCATTCTTGGACCAGTTTATTGTGGTATTCATTGACGATATTCTGGTTTACTCGAAGAGTTTGGAAGAGCATGCTGAGCATTTGAAGATCGCACTGCAGACATTGAGACAGGAGAAATTGTATGCGAAGATGAGTAAGTGCGAATTTTGGCTGGAAGAAATAAAGTTTCTGGGGCATGTTGTGTCGGGCGATGGAATCGCCGTCGATCCCGAAAAGATTGCAGCAGTTCGAGATTGGCCTATTCCAAGGAATGTAGCTGAGATAAGAAGTTTCCTTGGATTAGCCGGATACTACAGGAGATTTGTGGAGAACTTCGCTCGTTTGGCAGAACCGTTGACCAAGCTTACGCGCAAGGAGGTACCTTTTGTATGGACGGATAAGTGTGCGTTGGCTTTTGAGACGTTGAAGCAGAAGTTGATAACCGCCCCTATCCTGACCGTACCAGACAATTCCGGAGGACTAGTAATTCATAGCGACGCATCTGGGAAAGGATTGGGATGTGTTTTGATGCAGCATGGGAAGGTTGTAGCATACGCATCGAAACAGTTGAAGACCCATGAGAAGAATTATCCAACTCATGACTTGGAGCTTGCGGCTGTGATTTTCGCTTTGAAGATTTGGAGACACTACCTTTTGGGGGAAAGAGTCGAAGTTTTTACAGATCATAAGAGCTTGAAGTATGTGTTTACACAAAAGGAGCTTAACATGAGGCAGCGTAGATGGTTGGAGTTGATGGCTGACTATGATCTTGATCTTAAGTACCATCCGGGAAAAGTTAGCGTCGTGCCGGATGCGCTTAGTCGGTTACCAACAATTCAGGTATTGACTACACAGAGGGAGATCATTGCGGATTTTCGGAGTTTTGACTTGGAGGTTGTGCTACCACATGCTATGGGACAGTTGATGCAGTTGCAAGTACAGTCGTCCTTGGTTGAGAAGATTAAAGCGGCACAATCGCATGATCCTAGACTGCAAAAGTTTCGAGAGCAGGTTGGAGCCGGACTACGAACCGATTTACCGATCCATGAAGATGGTTCGTTAAGGTATGGTAGCCGTGTGTGTGCGCCAAAAGGAGATGTGCATGAAGAGCTTATGAAGGAGGCACACAGTTCAGCTTACTCTGTACATCCAGGAAGGACAAAGATGTACCGAGATATCCGACAGCACTTCTGGTGGGAAGGTATGAAACGGGATATTGCTCGCTTCGTGGCTAAGTGCTTGGTGTGTCAGCAAGTCAAGGCTGAACACCAAAGAGTTGCTGGTTTGTTGCAACCACTTCCGATTCCTCAGTGGAAGTAGGAACATATAACCATGGATTTCGTGACAGCTTTACCGCGGAGTCCAAAGGGCAACAATGCAGTATGGGTGTTTGTCGATCGATTGACCAAGGCAGCTCACTTTATTCCTTTCCGGGTTGGTCAATCAACGGAGACTTTGGCAGAGCGGTACATGCAGGAGATTGTAAGATTGCATGGTGTACCGGTGAGCATCGTGTCCGATCGGGACACTCGGTTCTTATCACACTTCTGGAGGAGTTTACAAGAAAGCTTGGGGACTCGATTGAAGTTTAGCACAGCCTATCATCCTCAGACTGATGGACAATCGGAGAGAATGATCCAGACCCTTGAAGATATGTTGAGGGCTTGCATGTTGGACTTCAAAGGTTCTTGGGAGGATCATCTACACCTGGTGGAGTTTTCGTACAACAATAGCTTCCAAGCGACTATTCAGATGGCTCCGTTTGAAGCGTTGTATGGTCGTAAGTGCCGTTCACCTGTTTGTTGGGATGATGTTGGTGAACGAAGGTTACTAGGACCAGATTTGGTGGTACGGACAGTCGAGAAGGTGAATACAATCAGGAAGCACAAGAAGGCAGCTCAAGACAGACAGAAAAGTTGGGCTGACACATCAAGAAGACCTCTAGAGTTCGCCGTGGGTGATTTGGTATTCTTGAGGATATCACCGACTAGAGGGGTGATTCGCTTTGGGAGTCGGGGAAAGCATAGTCCTCGATTCGTTGGACCCTTCGAGATATTGGAGCGTGTTGGAGAGGTAGCGTACCGTTTGGCGTTACCACAGTCCTTGGCAGGTGTGCACAATGTGTTTCATGTATCTCAACTACGGAGGTATGTTCGAGATGAAACCCACGTCTTGGATCATTCGGAGCTAACAGTACGAGAAGACTTGACTTTTGAGGAGCGACCGATTGAAATCGGGGATCGAAGGGAAAAGGTTCTTAAGAACAAGGTTATCCCCCTTGTGCTAGTCTCTTGGGGTAATCGATCGCATGGAGAATCCACTTGGGAGCGAGAAGACGAGATCCGGCAGAAGTTTCCTCACCTTTTCCTGTAGTTATCTATCTTGAATTCTTGGAATTTCGAGGACGAAATTCTTTTTGTAGTTGGGTATGATGTAACAGCCGAGCCCAATAATACTATTTCTGTTATTGGTTGAGTGTTTGGCATTGCTCATTTCATTTATATTGCTTGTTTGGTTCTTATTGCAAAATTTTAACCGGCTAAGTCTTTCTGCATATAACAAATTTTAGCACCTAAAATAAAATTGAAAATATTCTTCTTGGCCTACTTGACACCCTTAGCCTCATGGTAGCGTCCGTGCATTGTATTCTCGTCCCGTTCAGTGAAACGGACGAGTTTGGATGGCTACGTGCACGTGCGTGTGTCCGTTTTGGGAGTATGCTTTTTAATCATAAAACATTTCATTTTAAAATTTGGAACCCGCTTAAAATCCTATTATTTGAATTTCGAATTTTTAGACCCAACCCGGGCGCAATTTGGAAATGTTTTATTTGGCGCCAAAATCCCAAATTTTAATATTATTAAAACCATCGCATATATTTTTTCTAACTAACCTGATATCTTACTGTTCATTACCTATCTTTTAAATCTTTAAGTTAACCATATAATATTTTTACAATCTTTATATCCTTCTTAATTTATTCTCTCAGCCAATCGCAACCTCCCCTTTAACCCTGTGGGCCCCACTTTCTCTCTCTCTCTCCACTTTTTTCTCTCTCTCTCTCCCTCATATATTCTCTCGTACTTCTCTTTATCATTCTTTCTCTTCTTACTTCATGTTCCGTTTTTCATTTTTTTAACTGTTCTTTTGTTGCCGGAATTCCGTCGTGCCGGTGACGCTTCTCGACGTTCCAGTGAGGTACCCCGACCCGTGTGGTTCCTTTGTTCGTCGTTTGGGTTCATTCCGTGAACCGTGCGCCCGTTGCGAGTTTTTCCCGCCGACGGTTAACGTTCCGTTTTCCCGATTCGCGACCCATCGAGGCAAGTTAATCTTGCTACATGCTATATACTTTTATAATCTTCATTTTATAATGTTATACATTTGAAAATCTTATAGTTTACACATGAAACGTCGTTGAAAAATCGGATATGACAAATCTGAAATTTACTGTACACCTTATCTTATAAAATTCATTATAAATCATAGAAAAATCATTAGTATACGTTATTTAGTTCGTTACGAAGATAATTCAGAATACTATAACTCTATGAAATATTTACTTGCAAAATAAATTGTTTAAATAACGTAAAATGCAAATGAAAATGCCTTTAAACTGCTGCCCAGGGAAATTCCAGCAGCAAACTTTCAACTTCGAATATTCATAACTTTTTGTAGGGATAACCTGAGATGCTTATACTTATAAAACTGAAAACCTTATTGAATTATCTTTGTTTTGGTATAAGATACGTCTCTTTTGGAGAACATTTGTTATTTTTAAGCTATTTTACAAATTAGGATGACGCTGAATTTCTGAACGGAACCTTCTTGTGCGTGGTTAATCAATACCACTTTTATAGTTATTAATCGCTTTGAATATGCTATCCATATTAATATTATTATAAAAATATTACCAGTTAATCATTATTTTACTATTGAAAGGACGATAGTCATACCCATGTAGCTCTTGTACTTTCTGTCATTGCTATTGCACTACCTTGTGAACCTGTTAATACGATAATACAACTGCACCATATTAATGCACCATTGTGATTAAATGAACTGTTATTGTTGTTTACTTTATTTCCTGCTGTTATTCTTATTCGATTCTATACCTGTTATGAGCACACCTTCGATTGCATTACATATTGACCTGACCTTGCTACACATGACATATATATACATACCGATGCACCGGACATGGTACCCTTTACTACCAACTCAACCTGTTGTACCATGACCTGACTTGTTACCTGATCTCATGCCTAATGCCAACAAACCTGACTTGGGGTCCTCATGGACCATTCCTGTTGTCTATCCAGACAAACCTACTTTTACCTGATCCTGTGTTGGCATTAGTTCTTGATTACTGAATACCTGACCTGACATACATAACTTGGGGGTATGGGGAAATCAAAGGTGAAACCGACTTGTAACTCAACAGTTCGATACCTGTTCTGATCAGTCTTACGGGCTTGGCCAGTCCGGGAGTGATGATGCTGACATCACTCGTCCATCCTGCTACTTGTTACTGCCTAGCGGCACGTCTCGGATTCAGCCCCGAGGGTCTTGACCGTGGTCCCGGGCATGCACGGGATACTATTGAGTTACATCGACGAGTCATCAATTGATTTCAAAGACTTTAGAATAGAAAACCTGATAGAACAGTTTAGTTACCCACTGCACATTACCCTGCACTGTTGTTTCATATTATTGCTTTATTCAAGTTTATCCCTGCATTGCTTATTACCATGTTCATATTATATTATTGGTTGACATGACGCGCTGACGTCTGGGTTTTGCATGGCCCAGATTCCTTACCACTGTCGCCGACCGAGCAGGAGTATCTCAGCCAGCAGGCTGATTTGTGAGTTCTGTAGTGGTTAGTTCATTTATTGCATTTTATTTCCAGGTGTGATCCCGCATTATGGGACGTACCTTTCTATTATTGTATTGGATCATTTGCTTCCGCACTTATTTTTCATTGACTCTTATTATTATGGATTTGGACATGTATTAGATAGTTTATTTATCTTGTTCTTGATATCTCTACAGCCGTAATGTGACTGTGGATGGATACTTCCTACCCACAGGTAGCATGGTTGGCTATGTCACGTGCCCAATCTTGCGTACTCTGGGAAGCGGGGCGTGACAAGTGGTCACCGTCAGAGCGGTAACTGACGGCGCTGCTTTGGGTAACGCGACATCAGCACTAGCCGCACCTGCGTTAGAAACAAGATAAACCCTGTCAGGATGGATTGCAGAATAAAGAAAGAAGGGCGGTGACCCAAAATTTACCTGATGAGTCGCCAGCCGGAGCCGTGATGAGGGCGTCACTTGATGCAACGGTGGCGTGTCCCTCCTCTATTGGGGTGGTCTCACCTCCCGTCGCCTCATCCCCTGACTCCACAGGAGCCGTCGTCACGCTCGCGACGCCGGGAGACGACAAAGAACCGTAGGCGGAGAGAGCAATAATAGGAGCGGTGCCCGACTCTTGAGAAAGAGCGGCCATCTCGTGCCCAGCGATCATACCCGTTTCGCCCGCTACCACCTTGGGCTCAGTGGTCGCAGCAGTTTCGTCCACTGCCGCCTCAGGCTCGGCTGTAGCAGCCATCTCACCTGCCGCCACCTCAGGCTCAGCACTGGTAGCCATCTCGGGCATAGCAGTCGTGACTGTATCGTCAGTCACTATCTCGGGCCCGGAAACCATGGTTACATCGCCTATCGTCGCCTCGGGTTCAACAGCTACCTCCTCCACCGCCCCCTCAGGCTCAACGGTCGCCGCCACTCCTTCGATAAGGCTCGGCCCTGCAGGACAAAATATATAAGAACTGATAATTTAAAGCTTTGACAACGAAGTCTCAAAACACATTACCTGGGGTTGATTTACCATTGGCTTCCCGAGCTGCACGTGCCGCCCATCTATGAGCAGTAGACAAGCCGACCGGGAGCTCCTCTGAAGGGATAGCAGCGGGAGTAATAGCGCTTGAACCTTCTCCCGCGGCCAAAACGGCGCTACGCTCCCTTGCTGCGCGCCTCAGGCGCTTCCTTTCCTCCCGGGCCATCACAACGGACCTTGTAGAGGCCTCCTTCAGCAAGGCGTCGTCGTCCGCATTCAGGGTTACCTCCAGAGCCGTCAAGTCGTCCATCATCGGTTTTTTAAGTAGGGCCTCTTGCGGCAATCGTGAAGAGGCCGGGACTTCGGTAGCTGGCCCGGGGAGAACATCCGCATCGGCTTGCGAGGTAGGTCTTGTAGTCCCTACGATAAGACAAAGAGATGGTCAGATTACTCATAAGAAATGGAAGCAGAAACATAGCGAACCGAAATGTACCAAGGCCTAAGGATGCTCTAAGTCGTTCCTCCTCCTCGAAAGTCTTGAGAGAAGCAGCGAGGGCTTCTTCGGTAGAAATGCCTATTAAAGAAGGAAAAGCGTTAGTCAAAAACAACAATAGAGGTACGATGCAATGACGAAAAATACAACTAATAATTACCTGATTGCGCGAGTTTAGCCAACCACTCGTCACGCCTTGCCAATCGCTCGGAAGCTGCGATGGCAGCTGCCAGATCAGTGTCATTTGGCGGCGTGAATAGGCCGTCGTTGGTCCCGTACTCACTCAAGCCCTCGCTATAAGGAGAATGAGGTTCCTGACCAAATACAACGTCAGCAGAGAGGATCGACTTCTTCTTCCTCTTCTGTGCGCGAATTCCGGTCACACCCAAAATCAGCTTACGCTTCGTGGGCACCTTGGGACGGCAGGTCCCAATATCCGAGCCCACTCCGGATTCGGGTGAAACCACATTTACCGTCTCCATGGGAGCATGGGGCGCTGATTGCACGTCCACAGGATCACGGGGCAATCCATGCGTGGGGCTTAGCACACGTGGAGGCTCAACTCCAGCATCTCCTCTTAGTGGAGGAGGGACAGGGGTCCTTCGCTTTAAGGAGACGTTGTGATCGCTGGCGGGAGGCGCACTCTTGCGATCGAGCAGCAGCCGTTTCTCTTCCCTGATGACAGCGCCCATTGCGTGTTGATACCTGGCCCCGTATACGTTGAGGGCCCTTGGAATGCAATTCGGCTCGCTAATGAAGAAGTGGGAGCCCGTATTTAACCGCATAAAGGGATGCAGTGCACTCCGTATTCCCTCTCTGGTGGCCGTAGGCTCTTCTAAAAACGCCTCCAGTGGGACCCCCTGGTTATAACTTAGCTGCTGGGAAAAACGATGAGGGTTGTATCTCATAAAAAGCACCGCCTCATTTTGCCTGAATACGAGGAAGCCCGGCCTGATGGAGTATAGATGTAGAATCTCCCGGGTTTTCAACACGGAGGCCCCGTCCTTGAAATTGTCGCGCAACGCCCGCACCGCCTTAGAGGTTTCCGGGCCGATTGTCAGGACCTTGTCTGTGAAAGACATACCCGCTCCGACTGTGCGCAGACGAAGAAGCAACCCCCTAGCCTCCCGCTGAGGCGGATTCATGATAGAAGCATCGATCAGCCGCATAATTCTCGGGAATCTGTACTTCTCGTAAAACGAGGGTCTTTTATGAATACCAAATAACCTGAGAACGTGCATTTCCATCCATGAAGTAAAGTTATGCATCGGGAAATTGGCGGCTTGCACCCCCGATTCAGTTGCGTCCGCCGCCACGCTAAGACCATGGTACAGGTGGGCCAACCCGGCAATCCTGATGGCCAATTGTATACCAGCCACCATTCGATGTGTTGAGTAGAAGACGGACGGCCTCATATAGCGAGGATGCATGGGGAGCGCGAACCAGCACAACCATAGCCCCAGAAATCCAAGAAAGAAAGTCTCCTCGTCGATACCCGGAGCAGCGATTTCCGACAAAGGGATGATTGCAGCATCGGGGAGATAAAAGCCTTTTTGATCATCTTCCAGTACTGGTCGACGATCTAAGCCAAAGCCGAAGGGATCATCAAGCTTGGCAAATTTTTCGCCCCGTTGCGATAGAATCTCCGGTCGAAGAAAACGGGCAATGAAGTCTGCGAAACTAACTCCCCGGCCTCCGGATTCCAAGAAAAGACTCTCGTACATATTCAGCACCTTTATCAGACTCGGAAACTGGTGCTGAATAGCATTCTCCGGTGTTAGGTCCATCACCAACGGCTTGGTGGCAAAAACGTATTCATCCGGAGGAAGCAGCTCCTCATAGTGCTCCCCCCTCACCGGCAGACCGGAGATCTCAGCAAACTCTTCTAGTGAGATGGAAACTTCTCTGTCCATAAGAAGAAAGGTATGGGTAGGGATGTTCCATTGTTCCACGAACGCCTTAATCCACCATGTCGGAAGAGCAGAGTACTGGAACAGCGAGGCATAAACCGCAGGGTATAGACCGATCTTCAGCAGGTGCACCTTCTTCGCTGACAAAACGTACCTGGCCCACTGCAAATACCCGGCCGAATGTCGAGGGGTCAACCCGATGTTGTAAGGTTGTCCCCAAAGGCGCGAATCGCCCTGGCATATGCGCCGCCCCAAAATATCCTAAGTTGCCGGTAGCTGTATGGGTATGGCGGCAATCGAAGGTTGAAGAAGACCCTCCGAAGTCTAATTAACGACCTCCACGGCATAGTTCACCGGGGGTACATCTTCATACGAGATCGATGAGATCGGATCCGATGGCGTCGCACAAGAGAAGTTTCGGCGACCTTTGATAATTTGATCGTACCACCTACCCCACAAGTGAAGGTTTTTGTATTCCGGGTCATAGTCCTTAATAAGAGCGAGAACCTTCCGGTCTACCGGTGCTTCAGGGAATCTTCCCTCTGAGCGGAAAAACGGGAAAGAGAGGTCAGAAGACATGTCGCCAGCAAGAAAGAATGAGATTCGATTATCAGTGTCATAATTTAATTTTAGAAAAAAATCCCGACGCTCGGTACTTTAAAATCTGTACCACACTGCAATGCAGTGGAGAGGGGACCAAAGGGGGACCCACAAAATCCAGATGACAATGCATCAATTAATAAGACAGCCTCATCATTGGATGAGACTATCAATTAATGAGGAGATCCTCAAAAAATATTCTCATTGAATGAGAAATCCCTCGAGAGAAGGAGAAAATCTCCCTTTCGGAGCAAAGCTCTATAACAGAGTGACACTTGTCAAACTCTGGTCACGAGGGAATAAAATTCATTAAAGAGCCTAGCTCTGTAATGATGATGGAAAATCCATCAAAAAGTTAATGAAAATTAATTCTTGAGAATTAAAATTTCGGGATCTTAAAGATCCATGAAGAAACTCTTAAGAGTTCTTCATCAAAAGATCTATATATTGTCAAAAGAGCAGAGCTCTGACTCATGGGCTAAGAAACCCTAAGAAAAGATCTGTTTAGATCTATGGGTTCATGAGAGCAAGGCTCTATTTATGAAACCCTAAAGGGGTTTTTTTTAGATCAAAAGATCTATGAAGAGAAAGGCTCTGTTAATGGGTAAAAACCCCAATTTATTAGAATTAATTTAATTTAATTTTACCTAAATTTAGTAGAGTTTCAACTCTTGAAAGTTCTTGAACAAGAGAGCAAGGTTCTGAATAAAATTCTTAAGAAGAAGATGAAGAAAATCTGAGGACCAAAAGGTCCTATTTATAGGCGCTGAACCGCATCCTCAACTTCTGAGTTGATCCAAACGCTCAGATGTTGCCACCGCTGCACTCACGTATGCGCCACGTGAGCGCAACGGTGGGGGGGCATTTGTTTCCCCCAATTAGAGCAAAGCTCTGTTTTGAATTTCAAAATTCAAAAAAAACTGAAGCAACGCTTCAGATCCCGTGCGCTGCGCACCACGTGTCAAAAGTAGACACGCCAGCGCCAGGAGCGCTGCGCCCTAGGCAGCGCACCCCAATCAGAGCAAAGCTCTGTTTCAAAATTCAAATTTTAAAAATTGAAGCAACGCTTCAGATCCAGCGCTCTGCGCTGCGCGCCACGTGTCAAGCATGGGCGCGCTAGCGCAATTGCGCTGCGCTCTGCACTGCGCGCCACGTGTCAAGCACGGGTGCCCTAGCGCAGTTGCGCTACGCTCTGCGCTGTGCGTCAAGTGTCAAGCACAGGTGCGCTCGCGCCAAGTGCGCCAGCGCTGGAATTAAAAGAATTCCCCACCGTTAGATCAAAAGATCTAATAATAATAAATTATTAATTAATAAGAATTAAAATTCTGTTCTGGAAAGATCTTTCCAATTTCAACAAAGATTGTCTTCTGTAAAACAGAAACCGTAGGATCAAAGATCCAACGGTGGGGAAATATCCCCAAATCAATCATAGAAAGATCTCTTCAACTAATTTAACAAATCAATTGGCCCTAAATAAAGGCCCCAAGACTTCAAGTCTCGGATATAGAAAAAACCCTCGGCAAACTTTAAGAAAAACTCAAAGAGAAAGAAAGGCAAGCCTTTGAAGAAAGAAGATCATTTCTTCATCTTTAAAGGTAAAGAACTATGTTCTTGAATAACAGAGGTGAAATCGTCTCATTAAAAAAAAAGAACCCTCTTCTAAAAGGATCAGACATCTAAGAACAAGATCAAGGTCTTTAATAAAAAAGAAAAGATCAAAAAGATCTAATTATAAAAAGACTAAAAGAAGTACTTTACTTCATTCACAGATCTTCTGATCTGTAAAGGCAGAGCCTTTTAATAAAAACAAGAACTTTGGTTCTTAGATCTTGAGGCAAGGCCTCCTTTGAAGAACAAAAACTTGTTCTTTGATCTTAAATTTGATTCTATGCGCTTTGCGCTACTGGAAAGTGCTTTGCACTCTTGAACTATGCCTTTGCGCTCCTTGGACCGGCGCTCAGCGCCAAAAAATGCCACGTGTCAACCACAGACACAGCTTGCGCTTTGCGCTACTGAAAACAGAGCACTGCGCTGTTGGATTGGCGCTCAGCGCCAAGCGTGCCACATGTCATTCACTGGCGCACCCACGAACCAGCGCAGCGCGCTCATGAATTAAAGGCGCAGTGCGCTAACAAACCGGCGCTTAGCGCTGAGCGTGACACGTGTCACCTTCGCATGCGCTAGCGCAATACGCTCTTTAATTGGCGCAAAGCGCCTGACGCGCCACGTGGCGCACTATCTGAACACCATTTTGCTCCTGATAAATGCTTTGCATTTAATTGCATCCAATGTCATAGCCCAATGCTTGGCATTATTAAAAGGGCAGAGCCCAAATAAAAGCCTAATAGGCAGAACATAAATAAAAATGTTAAACATTTTTAACTGGACTTAGCCCAATTCTGGCCATAAGTCCTCAATTTAAATTGATCGGAGCTCATTTGTTCTTCCAATCAATTTACACCCAGTTCGAGGGTACATCTCTTCACTCCTCTGATATTTGTCGTTGTAATCCTTCAACGTCGTCAGAGAGGTGACGGGTCCCGACAACCACACATTACTACGGACTATGGGGTCCTTAAATCCATGGACTATGATGTCCTTAATCTCGACCGTGAAGTCTTAAAACTAACGTCGGACTGTGGAGTCCTTAAATCCACGGACTATGATGTCCTTAACCTTGACCGTGATGTCTTAAAACTAACGTCGGACTGTGCAGTCTTTAAATCCATGGACTATGATGTTCTTAACCTCGACCGAGATGTCTTAAGACTAACACCGGACTGTGAGGTCCTTAAACTCACGGACTATGATGTCCTTAACCTCGACCGCGATGTCTTAAAACTAACAGTGGACCGTAATGTTCTTAAACTAATTATCGACCGCAATGTCATTAAACTAAACAATAGAGCCCAATTGCTCTCTTGTAGGATCTAAACGATCCCGTTAAGTTGATCTTAGTCTAAAATTAGACTAACGTGTCCTTAACAAACGTTTAAGTTGATCTTAGCCTCAAATAAGGCTAACATATCCTTAAACACACACACCCAAACCCAAATCTAAGAAAGATACGGATTTGGACTAATCCGCATCCTACGGGCGACAACATAACTTAGTCTCCGTATACAATCCACGGGCAACCGAACACAAAACAAACACCCACGACACGAAATGACCATATGGAGAAGGAGAAAGTTGTTACCGCGATGCGGTAGCGTAATTAACTGCAGGGGCTTGCGCCTGCAGGGAAGAGCATCCCCACAATCAATAAACCCCTCAGACGAGGGGGAATCTGACGAAATCTGCTATATCGGCCGCATCCGTTTAAACCTTCGATACATGGTACCATAAATCAACTTGGCATCTTCGGAGAGGTGGACGGATAGCACCAATTGGCATCTGCCCCGAAATTCAGGCAAGACGCACGCCGCGTCTCCGCCGCGTCTTTCGGAGGGGAACAAGCGCCAATGTGCAAAGCACAGAAATACTTTCTAAGTAAGAATTAAATTCTTATATAGCGCCTCACGTGCCCCCCCATGAGTGCGCCAGCGCCAGCGCCAATGTGCAAAGCACAGAAACACTTTCTGAGTAAGAATTAAATTCTTATATGCCGCCGCACGTGCTCATCATGCTGGCGCCGGTGTGCAGAGCACAGGAATACCCATCATAAGAATTAAGTTCTTAAGTGGCGCCCACGTGCATAACACATGAGCGCCAGCGCCCAAGTTAATATCAGTAGAATTAAATTCTATATTTCCCTAACAAAAGTTAGGATATTCTCTGTTAAACAGAGCCGTTAGATCAAAAATCCAACGGAGATGATAAATCATCAAAATATAAAATCAAATTCTATTAGGAGAAAATATCTCCCATATCTTTCTAAATAAGAAAGATACTCTCGGTTGGATCAATGATCCAATAATAGAATAAAATTCTATTTTAAGAATATATTCGCTTAATCTTTCCAAACAAAAAAATTGCTATATGTAAAACAGAGAACCCTTGGATTAAAAATCCAATGGTGATTAAAAATCACCACTTGACAGAATAAATTCTGTATGTTGGAAAATATTTCCCCAATCTTGTTAAAAACAAGAACAACATATTCTGTAAAACAAAAATTCTTGGATCAAAGATCCAACGATAGGTAAAATTACCTAAATCAATTTTGAGTCCAATTAAATCAATTGGAATCTCTCAATGAGAGATTTTCTCAAAATCAATTAACAATTTGCCTCCACTATATAAAGGACCCGAGACTTCAAGTCTCACACATAGAGACAGAGGAAGAGAAACACGGAGAAAAGGAGAAAACCCCATATAAGCTTCTGCAAAAATACAGTGAACTCTCGAGAGGATAGAGAATTTAATTCTCAAAGAAGAAAACTTTCCTTCTCGAAACCCTAGGTAAGGAAAAGGGATCAAAATATCTCTATCACATCTAAGAATTTAACCTTTTTAAAAGAACTTAGTTCTTTCTCTGGATCTGAGATCCACAAGGCAAATCTTGTATAAGTTGAGAATTTAATTCTCATCGGGAAGCTCTTGTTCTTGAGAATCAAAGATTCAGGGAAGAACAAATTTAAAAAAAACAGAGAGAAGAAAACAGAGTCCATGATACTCCAGGAACTCAGAACTTAGTTCTTTAAAAACTCAACCTAAAATCCTCAAAAATAGTGATTTTGGTGAGCGTTAATTAACCTCTCCAGAGACATCAACAGAGATTAAATCTCCATATAAAAAAGACTAGCACCTCACGTGCTTCCTACGTGGGCTCCCTTTTAACAGCGCCTCACGTGAAAAACACGCGAGCGCCCAAAATAGAAAGCTAGCGCCCTACGTAAAACACACGCGGGCGCTAAATAAAGTGCTCAGTACTCCATATATAACCAAAACGGCTAAGTGCTTAGCACTGATTGGGCAGCGCCCAGTGCCGTGCTTCCCATGTGGACGCCATACAAAAAGTGCTTAGCAATTCATATATGGCCAAAACGACTGAGTGCTTAGCACTAATTGGGCAGCGCCCAGTGCCGCACGTGCTCATCATGCGAACGCCAAAAAGTGCTTAGCACTTCATATACAGCCAAAACGGTTGAGTGCTCAGCACTGATTGGGCAGCGCCCATAATTGAATGATACACATGATATCCATGTGAGTGTCAAAACGTCAAATAAGTGCTTAGCACTTTTGCATAAAAAAGGGGCTGAACAAACAGAGCCAAATAAGTGCTTAGCACTTCTGAACAGAACAAAAGAAGACTGGGTAGACTAAGCCCAAATTGATTAATTCTCTTACAACTGAGTTCGAATGCTCTGCTGTTGGATCTGAAATAAAAATGATCCTTGAAATTTTGCTAAGTTGATCTTAGTCTCAAATTAGACTAACGTATCCTTAGCTTAAAATAAATTGAGCCCAAACGCTCATATGTTTAAGCTGATCTTAATCTCAAACTAAATTAACGATCCTTATACCTAACAAAACATTTTTGAACCAAAGGAACATATAACCTAAGTTCAAAAACCCGTCAAGCAAGTTCTTGACCCAAACCCAAATCTCAAATATACGGATTTGGCCTGATCCGCGCCCTGCGGACGACGACATAAACTAGTCTCCGTATACAATCCACAGGCAACCAAAATAAACAAAAAACACACACGACACGAAGTGAACTGCTGGAGAAAGAGAAAGTGGTTATCATAATACGGTAACGTAATTAACTACAGAGGCTTGCGCCTGCAGGGAAGAGCATCCCTACAAAAAAAACCTTATAAAATGAGGGGGAATCTGATAAAGTTTGCTACAACGGTCGCATCAGTTCAAACCTCCGATATATGGTGTCATAAATCAACTTGGTATTTTCGGAGAGGTGGGTGGATAAATCCAAATAATATCTGCCCCCAGATTCAGGCAAGACGATCCATCCCGGTTCGTTCCTGTCTTTCGGCGGTGAACAGTAGTCATGAGCTGTTGTCCCAAGAATTAATAAGATGAAGAAATCACTAATCTGCGGATAGAAATAAGCCTGAAAAATAGTCCCTATTCTCGAGTCCAAACTTCTGAATGTTGATACCCTACTGTACGCACTTGCACACATCCTGAAACTTGGGATAGTAAAGGATACCTTGAAATACTCTTGTCTAGAAACCTTAGTATGAAGGAAAAATATATAAACAAAAATATAAAATATAAATGGTGCAAAAAAATAAACACTGCTTTTGTAATTACTTAAGGCGGCATAAAAAAAATATATCAAAGGACCTTATCACCTGGTGCTTTAGACCAACTGGTTTGGGAGTCACTACTAAGCCTTAGGTGTTGCAAGACTAGGTATTGCTAATAACGCCTTAATAAGCAAGCACATTCGGTAATCGGTTGGTTAGTAGCTCAAGATGTATTAATGGTCGCATGAAGAATGTGTGAGCAAATCTATATAAAACATCACCGACTAAAAAATACTAAGGAAGATGGACAAAGAGTATGATAGCTTGAATTGAATTCTCCAAGTGTAGAGATGTCTTTTACATACACGTAAGGATATATGATCAATATTTAGAGGATAGATAGGGACGAAAACTAAAGACGGTGTTTTATTAAGGGATGATGTGATTTCTGAAATCTTTTCAAGACCATTAAGATAGGGCTCATGACAACTAAAAAGCTGGTGTAGTTTGAAACTCTTAGTTTCAATTTTTTTCTTTTATATGTTCCTTATTTTTGCATATAATTTTCATCTTCTTTCTTTTATTTTGGGATTTTGTGTGTGTAATCCGCTGAAAACTCTTAGGAGATAACACTCATTCTACTAGGGACACCTAGAGGTTTAAAGGTTTATTGCACGAGCTAAATGCAATCGTGTTGCCTATGAAAGTGTGCTAGGGTTTTCTTTTTCTTTTTAATAAATAATTTGCTCGGGACGATCAAAGATAAGTTAGGGGTATTTGATCAGTCAAATTTATTGCTAATTTGTATGGACATTTTTCCCTTTATTATTAACTACTAAAAGGTGTTAATTGTAAATTAAGATCATATGTGGGTTTATTTGTAATAAAGATTATTATCATATGTTTCTTCATTTATAATTAATATAATTAGGGAAAATATATGCATATCATATTTAAATTAAATATTCATATTAAAATATGCATATCATATCAAATATTCATAACCAATATTTTTAAAATATCATATCATATAGTTGGTTAGAATAACATCTCAAATAAAATAAATACTACTAACAAGATGATTTGAGATATTATGCAGGTATTATAAATAGATTAGCTCAGGTCTGAACTATAAGTAGGAGATCCATAACAAATCGATTCACTAAACTAAATTTGCCGAATATTAGGAGCAAATTGAAGAATTTTACAATAGCAAAGACTAAGAGATATATTTTTAGAATCTTTTATCAGAAGAATCTCCAAATATCGAGAAGAAAATGCACAAAAAATTTGGAGGCACAAACCCACCAAACGGCGGCGGAAGCATGATCAAATAGGGCTATAGGCGGCGGTTCAGCGGTCATTTAGCGGCCGTAGGATCTAAAACTTCAGGGTCATGATTGTAATTTCACACACTACAATATGTCATCTAGGGTTTCACATTCCAGAGTCTATAAAAGGACTGAGAGCTATCTATACATTGAAATACATTCATCTACCCATACATCGAGAGAGATCTAGTGAGTAACTAGGGTTTTTGTAATTTACTTTTCCATCGAACAACTTTTGTAATGCGATGGTTAATCAATAAAAGTAGTTCTTTCTTTTAATTTTTGTCGCATTTACTTTCTGCAATTTACTTTCCGTATTTACTTTCTGCAATTACTTTCCGCCTTTACATTTCGCAATTACTTTCTGTATATACTTTCTGCATTTTTAATTTTAATCATGGGTTCCGTTTTCTTCCACCTTTCTTTTACTTTATTGATTTCCATGAGCGAATAAGTTCTTTCTTATTAGGGTTTGTAGGATAAGATAGAACAATAGATGAAAACTATAATTTAAATTCTTTTTAAAGTTTTAATTTTTATAAAGTTTAGCAAAATGAATATTAACGCTCTTATCGGGATTCGTTAATAATTGTTTTGTTAAGGGCTTAAGACAAATAGGGATCAATAGAAGGACAAGGGTCAGTAGAGAAAAACCATAATTCCCCCCCAAGAACCCTAATCCACATTCATCGTTATTTCTCTAGTATTAAATAATTAAAAGATAAAAAGAATTATTTTTAAAAACTTCCATCTATTAACTACTAAATCCTATAAACCCTACGAGCCCTTCTATTATAAAATTTTCAAACCTTCTCAATAATAAACGACAATAATCCCACTTTTCTTCTATCAACTCGTTTAAAACAAGAAAAGCGGTTCACAGTTTCCCTGTGAATGACCTGTACTCACTAGCGGTTCGCTATTGCGACATCGTTGTTGATTGCGGTATTTACAACATACATAGACACACTTTTCACGATCAATCAAGATCGCTCGATAGATATGCTACGCCGATCTTTCCAACAGAGATTGAGCATACCTTAATGCGCGACGGTGGGAGTCCCCGACGACACTATAGCTTCTCGGGTCCACGGTCATAGGTAGAGGGAGCGATGGGACACTTCCTGGGATCAGCTGGCGAATCTCTGTTTTGAGTACCACGACCAATGTTTTCACGACCCTCTCCCTCCTTTGCTGTAATCGTTAAGCGATAAAATAGTATTTTCTTTTGTGAGCCCCCGGGCACTTTTGCAAGGCTGAGAAGCCGAGAATACCACTTATTAATAAATTTTCTTTTGCTCATGAATTTTTCTTTGCCCGGAATGTTAGAACATTGAAATTTTTCGTTTCTATTATTCCAAGTGTAGGTAGATCGATGCCCTTCCTTCAATCCTTTACCCCAGAGTCGAAGTAAGATGGGCGGAGTGAGACTTAGGTCGGTTACCTACAGGTGCACTCGCATTTTATTTACCTAAGTAAAGGGCTGGTCTGGGATACTTCCCTTTCCTCCAAGCCGGGCTGGAGACAGCCTGTAGACTCGAGAGAGGGCTTTAGACCCTTAGTTAGGTCAGGCAGGAAACTACCCGTTTTGAATGGGTGCGACGTGCAGGAGGCTGCCCGCCGGCCTTGCGTGGTGTCTTGGTTCGAAATCGAGAGAAACAGTCCGGATTGTAGAATTTTTTATTATTATTTAAGGGAGTACAAGTTTAGCAATACAATTTAAGCTTTTCGGCATTACACGGCCGCGGAAGGTTATGTCTCAAGGAATCTTGGAGGCGGTATGCTCCTCCGGGCAATACCTCGGTTATGAGAAAGGGGTCGTTCCACTTTGAGGAGAACTTGTGCAGCTTCCCTTGGTCCTCGAATTCGTTGCGTAGGATGACTAAATCTCCTGATTTGAACGCTCGGTGTTTGACCCGAGTATTATAGTACCAGGCGGTCTGCTGCTGATATACGGCCATCCTTATTTGCTCCCGGTCTCTCTTCTCCAGCAAGATGTCCAGGTTGCTTCGAAGGGCCAAGACATTGGCTTCATCGTCGAAGTGTTCGACCCAATAAGTAGGTAGACCAATTTCTGTGAGGACCATTTCCTCGGTGCCATAACAGAGACTGAACGAGTTTCCCCCGTGGGTGTCTTCTTTGATGTTCGCAATGCCCACAGTATCCGGAGAAGTTCCTCGACCCACCCGCCATGCATTCCTTCCATGCGGGCTTTAAGCCTCTGTATGACACCTCGGTTTGCTATCTTGGCTTGCCCGTTGCACTGGGGATGAGCGACCGCGGTGAACTTCATCAGTATGTGGTAGTCGCTGCAGAATTCTCTAATTTTGTCGTTCCTGAAGTTGGTTCCGTGGTCTGTGATGATGCTCTTCAGAATTCCAAATCGTGCAATTACGTTGTTCTGCAGGAACTTCACTGTGGAGGCGAGATCCGGTTTTCTAATCGGCATGGTTTCGATCCATTTTGTAAAGTAGTCCACGGCGACGAGAATATATTTGTGCCCCTTGTTCCCGTGGTGAGCTGGTCAACCATGTCCATTCCTCATTGTGCGAAGGACCAAGGGGAGCTCAGCGGTGTTAGCTCTGTGGTTGGTAATCGAGAAATACTGTTGAAGAGTTGACACGCTTTGCATCTCCGTATGAGCTTTTCTGCATCGGTGTGGATAGTCGGCTAATAATAGCCCTATATCAGCGTCTTTCGGATCAGACTACAAGCCCTCTGATGTGCGCAACCGACTCCTTTGTGTATCTCCTGGAGAACGTCCTCAGCTTCATCGGAATCGACGCACCTGAGTAGAGCTTTGGTGTATGATTTTTGTATATAAGTTATCTTTGCTCCATACGAAGTGATGGGCTTTCATGCGGAGCCTACGTACTTCCGTCCGGTCCCTGGGGAGCATTCCATCCTTGAGAAATTCTACAATAGGTTTTCTCCAATCCGGGATACTCCCCTGAGTGGTGTAGACCCCGTGTATCACTTCTGTATATTCGATGCTGGGTAGCAGCTGGACTTTGAAGAGGATGTTCCTTTTGTGATTGCCCGAATAGGAGGAGGCGAGCTTGCTCAATGTGTTGGCTTCTACGTTCATGCTCCGAGGAACCTTCTCTACTTGGACTTCGTCAAAAAATTTCCGTTGCATTTTCACCTCAGCGAAATATTTCATCATGAGGGGTTCTCGGGCTTCGAATCGTCCGGTTACTTAGCCGACGATCAACGTAGAATTGCTGCGGATTCTGATCTTCTTTAGCCCCACCGCGAGGTGATTCATTGGCCGGCCAATAAGACTTCATACTTCGCGGCGTTGTTCGATGCCTTGAAGTCGAACCGCAGGGAATACTCCATCTCGGTTTTGTTGGGGCCACGGATGACCAGTGATTGATGGAGTTTTTCTGTACGTGCGTTTTATAAAATTAAGAATACCGCAATCAAGACGGTGTCGCTTGGTAGCCAGCCGGTTGAGTACGAGTCGATCCACAGGGAAAAGGTGTTCTTTTCTTTAAGTTCTAACGAGTTAAGTCCTATCTTTGGTAGGTTTTGTTTTACGATCTAAGAACGAGAATAAATTGATTTAAAAGGCTTGCTAGGGTTAGGATTATTTTAGTTCGAAATAAGGATTCTTCACACATCTTTCAATGCCCTAGTTAAGAATATAGGTGTTAGGGTAATAGTCAACAATGGGGATTAGCACGACTGGGAAGAAACTTGGTTTCTTCCTTTTGGTCCTTATCCGTCCGTTCTTGGCTCTTAGCCCTAACCTCCGGTTAATTCAACCACAACCGGTATAACTAGGGAATCACCGCTATCTTGTAGGATAGGGTGCCGTAGTGAGCGGTGTGTGGTTAATTTAAATAGACTCCTAATTAATTAAAATTATATGAGCAAGAAAAGGAGTGAGAGAGATTTCATTCTCTCAAACCTTCCCTATCCTAACCTTAACAGGTGAGGAATTACTCACTCATTAGGAAGTTAACAAAAAAATTCATTTTTATAATTCTTATATTAGAAAGCTAAATTGCAGATAATTAAAGAACAGATAAAAATTGCAAGAATTAAATTCAGATAATAAAAGAATGCGAGATAAAAAAAATTCCTTTATTGATGATCTCTCAGCAAGTGCATTACAACTGGAATTAAAATTTTAATCTAAGAATTAAAAAGAGGCATGCCTTCATTTGGTTTTCGACGTTCCTATTTATAGATAGGAAAAAACCCTAGGTTACAATCTGATCCACATTTGAATTTACAAGACTACCCTAAGAAAGCCGGGTCAAAACACCAACACCCAACGACACATGCACCGACACATGCATCATACGGCCGCAGAACCGCGGCATAAAAGCCTGTTTGGCCGCGGTTCCGCGGCCATATTGGGGAATCTCTGGCTCTATTCTTCAGGATTGCTTCATGTTGCTTTTAACATCTGTTTTCTTCACTTGGTTCCTCAGAATCTCTTCTACTTTCTTCCAGATTTCCAACGATGCAGAAAGATGTGGACTTTTACCGTAAGCTTCGCGTTGAAGTCTTGTACTTTTTGCATTGAACTGTCTACTGATTTTTATTTGTTCTTTGAACTGGTGAGCGGCATCATACGGATTCATCTATTGTTGGTCATAGTCTCACATTTGTAGCGTCTTTTCATGAATTTCACTGTAACGATCTGAAAACCTGTAACCTGCAACTATTTAGTAGACATGGAACAAAAGCACCTATTTATATGTAATGTGATTAAGAATGGGCGATATAATAATGCAAAATTCTGATATGAACAAATACCCCCAAAATTATCTTTTACTCGTCCCGAGCAAAACCAATTTTATTCTCGAAAAATCCTAACCTCACATTCGCAGGGAATCGCGATTGCACTGAGCTCGTGCAACAAGCCGTTAAACCTCTAGGTGTCTGTAGTAGGAGGAGTGTTGTCTCCTGAGGGTTTTCAATGGATACTACCCACAAAATCCGATCAATTTGGTCTGTTGACTCTCGTTCTTCAATTCGGTATTTTAGCAAGAAATTCTATTATTTTCAACTTAGAAATTATCAACCGTTAATTTTCACACTTCTTTTTCATTTAACTTAAGATCATATATGTTCTGCAATTTTATTAAGCTTTCAGCATTTTTTAAATTTTCCTTCTAAGGTGCAATCTTAACTTAGGAATTTTTATCATCTCTACTGAAAGTATAAGCCCCATCTTTCATTCCTATCTCTCATCCAAACCCCAATCATATACCCCTACGTGTGTGTATGTATCACCCCTACACTTGGAAATTCAATTCAAGCTATCATACTCTTGTCCATCTTCCAAAATACTTTTAGTTGGTGAATTTTAGATGAAATTGCTCACACATCCTTCATGCGATCGTTAATACTTCTTGAGGTATTGAACGACCAATTAAAAAATGTGTTTGCGCATTTAGGCGTAATTCCTCGTCTTGAAATACCTAAGGCTTAGCAGTGACACCCAAACCAGTTGGTCTAAGGCACTAGGTGATGAAGCGCCCTCGCTATATTTTTTATTTATGCAGCCTTAAGTAATTACAAAACCAGTGTTCATTTTTTATATCTCTTTATTCACACTTGTACTTTTATTTTATTTTCCTTCATACTAAGGATTTTAGACAAGAGCATTTCAAGATATGCTCTACTATCCCAAGTTTCAAGGTGCGTGTATGTGCTAGTTGTAGGGTATATATTTTCAGAATTTAGACTTAAGGTTCAGAATTATTTTTCAAACTTACACTTCAAATAAAAATTCAATACTCTTCCCTTATTTTGACTTAGCCCAAGAACTGAACTTAAAATTTGCCTATTTCTAAATAAAGTACAATGACATATATTTTCTACAGTTAAATTTTAAGAAAGGTTATTTTTAGGGTTTTTAATTTACTGAGTTTAGGATCTAGTTTTTCCCTACTATTCAACCGTCATGTTGAACTTAAGTCAAATATGGCCAAAATTGAATTTTTCAATTTTTATAATTTTTTTGAAGTTTTTCAATTTTTTTATTTGATTTTATTATTATATATATTTATTTATTTATTTTTAATTTTTATATTTTTTTATAAAGATGCAATGCGGAATTAAATATGCAAAGAAAGAAGAAATAAATATGTACAAAAAATTACAATATGCAATATGCAATTCAATGATAACTATTTACAAACCACCTCCACCCCCAAACTTATCAAAAGTAGTGCCCTCACTGCTCATGGCCTCACCGTCACCTCGATCGGGAACGGGAGCGTTCCTCTCTCGCCGGCAGGGTGGTCATGCCATGCTCCAACCCCGTGACTCGCTGATCCAGGTTGGTCACCATCCCTATCAATCTGTCATCCCTCTAGTGGCTCTCTTAAGTAAACGCGCTTGTGCTGCGGGGTAAGCTCTTCCTCGCTCGCGGTCGAGCTGGAGCTAGGTGTCTTGGCGGGTACATCCTCGGCCGGCTCGGTGCGCGACCATACATCATGTAAGCGTGTGTAGGACGTGGATACGCCCTCAAGAAGAGGTCTAATAGGGATCCCTCCATGCATATAAAACTCAAATTCCTCCACAGGGAGGAAATGACGACACGGTTGTGTTACTAACATAGGGCATGGATAGTTGGAGCCATTTTACCCGCACCAATGGAGTGAAGTAATACCGCGCACATATCATAGCTGGGGTTTCTAGACATCAAAGTGTGTATGATATGAAAGGATGGTGTGAAAAATGTCGTATTGTGCGAACTACCAAAAATATTATTTTGTGCCCAACGGCACACAGTTAATACATTCGCAAAAAGGGTTCTAACCTGGATGCCCTTGCGTGGCTCTCTCGAACAGTCATTACCCATTAAGGGTAGGTAGTCCTCGAATCTAAGGGGTTGATCGTGAATAGGTGGTCTAGGTATTAAGATGACTTCATGGATGAAGTCCCTATTGATTATTATTTCCCTATCATCCCAAATTAGCCTAATATAACCGTGTTTTGAGAGGCAACCATCCTCCATGCACTCGTAAAATCAGGTGACAAGATCCGGAAGCGCGAAGGAGTTTGGATGGTTAAAAAGTAAGAAGTTCCACCCACGCCTTCGGATCTCATCACCGAAATAGCTACCGTAGACCGTGTGTGCAAACATTTATGAAAAGTCTCTTTCAAATTGCAAAGTTGGTGCCATTACAGAAAGTGCAGATATTTCTAAAAATTTTAACACAGAGGATCAGAGAATGCAAACCTCCTCTGAAGTTTTTAGAGGGTGACGAAGTAAAGGCGCGGCGGTTGTGGGGCAAGTAGGCTCCTTCGGCAGCGGAAGCGCGGCTCTCTGACGAGATCTCCCTGCTCTGCCTGCTGCGGCGGCTAGGGTTTTGAAGGAAGGAAAATTAGGGTTATGTAAGAGGGGCCGGGTTGTATTTATAGGGGTGTTTTTGGTTATTTACAAAAAGGACCTCTCAAAAAGAGGAATTTATTTGTAAGTAAAATTTTTTATTTTTATTTATTATTTATTAAAACTGAAAGTTTACAAAAATACACCCAAAAATTTGAATTTTTTTATTTTTTTATTTTTATTTTGTTTTTATATATTACAAGTGTGAAATACCCCCAAACTTATTTGAAACAGTGTTTCCACTGTTTATGGCTGGTTAACCGAAATTTGGGGGTAGATGGAGGAAGATCAGTCAATGTAAATCGGCTCCTGCAACAGCAGGAGCTCCTCCGAAGGGTCCGCGGTGAGGAACGGTTTAAGCTTATGTCCGTTCACTTTAAATAGCGAACCGTCCTCCGGATTCTCTAAGTCGACCGCACCGTGCGGATATATGCGTACCAAAAATGGCCATTTCCATCGAGATCTAAGCTTGCCGGGATGGAAATGTAACCGGGTGTCGTAACGTAAAACCTGTTGACCGGGTTTGAAAGATTTTCGCATAAGGTGTTTATCGTGAAACACCTTCGTTCTGTTTTTGACGACTACTGCGTTTTCGTAAGCTTCATCCCAAAGTTCGTTCAACTCATTTAATTGCAGCTTTCTATGGCTGCCCGCATCTCCGAGAGATAAATTCAACTCTTTTATCACCCAAAATGCGCGATACTCAATTTCAACTGGAAGGTGGCAAGCCTTTCCATAAACAAGCCTATATGGAGACATGCCAAGATCGGTCTTATAGGCAGTTCGAAATGCCCAAAGAGCATCAGTAAGTTTTGAAGACCAATCCTTACGGTCTTTGAAAACCGTTTTCTCCAATATTTGTTTAATTTGCCGATTTGAAATCTCGGCTTGCCCACAAGTTTGGGGATGATAGGGCGTTGATAGCTTGTGATTAATAGAATATTTCCGCATTAAGGACTCGAAGTCCTATTACAGAAATGGGTTCCATTATCACTGATGATTGCGCGGGGGTGCCCAAACCGAGAGAAAATATTTTCTTTAAGGAATCTAATGACAACCTTGTTGTCATTAGTCCGGCTGGGCACAGCCTCGACCCACTTAGAAACATAATCAACAGCGAGGAGAATATACACGTTCCTAAAAGAATTGGGAAACAGTCCCATAAAATCTATCCCCCAAACATCAAAAATTTCCACAACCAATATTGGTTAGAGCGGCATCTCGTTTCTCCTAGATATCCGGCCTAAGTGTTAGCACCGGGAGCATGTCTTGCAGTAATCATGTGCGTCTTTAAAATGTTGTGACCAGTAGAAGCCACACTGCAAGATTTTTTCGGCTGTCTTTTTAGGGCCAAAATGTCCGCCACACGCTTGATCGTAGCAGAATGATAGCACGCTCTTAAATTCATTGTCGGGGACACACTGACGAATAATTTGATCGGGACAGTATTTGAATACATATGGTTCATCCCAGTAAAAATGTTTTACCTGGGATAGAAATCGAAGTCTATCCTGATTCGACCATTCATTTGGTATAAGTCCGGTGGCCAAATAATTCACAATATCTACGAACCAAGGTTCACATGATACAGTCAAGAGCTGCTCATCTGGAAAAACGTCTTTTATAGGAAATTGAAGCGTCGGCGAAGAAGGGAGGCGTGAAGGATGGTCGGCGACTATGTTTTCACATCCTCTTTTGTCTCTGATGACAAGGTCAAACTCTTGTAGTAAGAGGATCCAACGTATCAGCCGAGATTTAGCGTCCTTCTTCGCAAAAAGATGGCGAAGAGCTGAATGGTCAGTGTATACGATGACTGGCGAGCCGACTAAATAGGGCCTGAACTTTTCTAATGCAAACACAACAGCTAAGAATTCCTTCTCGGTTGTTGTGTAATTTAATTGGGCCTCATTCAAGGTTCGGCTAGTGTAATAAATTACATGCAGCATCTTCTCAATGTGTTGTCCAAGAACAGCACCAATGGCAAAATCAGATGCATCGCACATAATTTCAAATGGATGCGTCCAGTCAGGAGACGAAAGGATGGGAGCAGAAGTAAATGAGTTTTTCAATGACTCGAACGCCTTCATACAGCTTGAGTCGAAATCAAATGTGGTGTCCTTGGCCAACAAAAGAGTCAAGGGTCTAGCAATCTTGCTAAAATCCTTGATGAACCGTTTATAGAAACCGGCATGGCCAAGGAAGGCTCGAATGTCTCAGACGCATTTGGGAGGAGGGAGATTGGAAATGACTTCAATCTTAGCTTTATCTACCTCAATGTCATTTTGCGAGATGATATGTCCTAAGACAATACCTTCTCGCACCATGAAGTGGCATTTCTCCCAATTTAAAGTAAGGTTCTTATCCTTACACCGTGTAAGGACTGCGTCTAAATGTAGCAAACACTCATCAAAGGAGTCGCCGAAAATGGAGAAATCATCCATGAAGGTCTCCAAGAATTTTTTCACCATGTCTGAAAAAATACCCATCATACACCGCTGGAAAGTAGCGGGTGCATTGCATAACCCAAAGGGCATGCAACGGTAAGCAAATGTACCGAAAGGACAAGTGAATGTGGTCTTGTCTTGGTCTTTTTCGGCAATAGGAATTTGATTATAGCCGGAGTAGCCATCCAAAAAGCAGTAAAATTCATGCCCAGCCAATCGTTCTAGCATTTGGTCAATAAAAGGTAATGGAAAGTGGTCTTTCCGTATCGCGGCATTGAGTTTTCTATAATCGATGCATACTCGCGCACCCAATTTGGGTGCGAGTAGGTATTAACTCATTCGCCTCATTAGTTATAACCGTTATGCCCGATTTCTTTGGGACAACGTGAATGGGGCTAACCCACTGGTTATCAGAGATAGGGTAAATGATACCACTATCAAGACATTTTATGATCTCCTTTTTAACAGCCTCCTTCATGACTGGGTTGAGTCGTCTCTGTGGATCCCTTGCTGGCTTGGTATCATCCATCATATGAATATGATGTTCAACTATTAGGGGACTAATCCTCTTGATGTCCGCCATAGTCCAGCCAAAACCTTGCCGATTGCTTTGCAAGACTGTTAAAAGGGCTTTCTCTTGCTCTAGGGCTAGAGAAGCCGAGATGATAACAGGAAGGGTCTCATTCTCGTCTAAGTAAGCGTATTTAAGGTGAGACGACAATAGCTTGAGTTCGAGTGTTGGAGGCAAAACAATTGAAGGTAAAATCGGTGAAATTATCTCAAACTCGAAGGATTCCAACAGAGGTTCAAAACGAATGTAAGCAACCGAGTCGGATGGTTCAGCTAATTCATCCGAAAATTCAAAGGATTCAAACTCGGGTGGTGATTGTTCAAGATCGTTTGAGAAAGTGAAACACTCGTAGTCATTATCGGGCGTGAAAGCAGTATCAGATTCAAAGAGGAACGCACTAGTGGCATCAAAATTGCTGTGATCGAACAGAAATTTCTTGAGCTCATAGTCCTCCTGGATGATCTCTTGGATCGAGCAAACATCAAGTATATTAGCATTAGGTTCGGAGGGCTGATTCCCCAACTTAAAAATGTTGAGTTCAATTGTCATGTTTCCAAAAGATGGGTTCATCGAACCATTTCGATAATTGATCACCGTATTAGAAGTTGCAAGGAATGGACGACCGAGTATCACCGGAATTTGACTCCAAGGGTTAGTACAGGCTGTGTGTCCATAACAATAAAATCAATGGGGAATATGAAGTCCCCTACTTTAATCAACACATCCTCTAACTCGCCCCTAGGATGGGTGATGGATCGGTCAGCCATTTGGAGAGTACAATGCGTGGGTTTCAGCTCTCCAATGCCTAGTTGCTCATATACCGAATAAGGAAGCAGGTTAACACTGGCAGCAAGATCTAAAAGTGCGCGTTTGATGTTCTTATCCCCAATAGTTATTGAAATCGTAGGACAGCCAGGGTCCTTTCATTTTTGAAGTAAAGGTTGGGTAAGAGCATCACTTACTGCACTAACCAAGAAAACTTTCTTAGGTACCTTTGATTTCCTCTTCTTGGTGCATAAGTCCTTCAAGATTTTTGCGTAAGAAGGGACTTGTTGGATTGCATCTAAGAGGGGAATGTTAATGCTAACCTATTTAAATAACTCCACAATCTTCTCCATTTGTGGAGTTTATTTATTGGATCTCAACCTGTTTGGAAATGGAATATTTTAAAAATTGGTTGAGTCCAATACTTGTGAAGGAGATTGTGGAGTTGGAACGGATCCCAGTGCTGGGATTTTCGTGGAGTGAGATGTGGGTCCGTTCGGAGCAGTAGAAGAAGTAGAGCCTTGTGAAGAATGGAGAACATGCTCTGAAGACGAAGAAGATGAAGATGAAGAAGAAGAAGAAGAAGCGACGGCCGGGGTGTCATCATCAGTGCCAACATTGTTGTGCAATATCCTTCCAGATCTCAATGTAGTCACGGCATTAACATTATGGTTTTTTTGTTCAAGAGAAACATGTGCATTTTGCGGGTGACCAGGATTTGGGAGTGGTTGAGATGGAAGCTTCCCCTTCTCTCGCTCGCTTAAAGCAGCATTTAGTTGTGCAATCTGGGCTTCAATGGTTTTGATGCTTTGCCCATGTGATGCAGTGTGTTGCACCAAAGACTGAATGGAAGACTGGATGTTGGCTGAGAATTGAGTAGATTGTTTTAAAAATGCCTCCAGACTTCGTTCTAGCGAGAAAACCTTATCGTTATTTGGCTGAACAAAATTGTTTTGAGGAAAAGAGTTGTTTGGTGCAAAATTGTTTGTTTGATTTTGGTAAGGTTTGGGTTGGAAAGGTTGCTGATATTGAGTTTGTTGAGGAGCTTGTTGTTGAGGAGGAGGCCTCTGGAAATTGTTGTTGTCTTGGAATTGTTGTTGATTTTGATTCCAAGCAAAATTGGGGTGGTTCCTCCAACCAGGATTGTAAGTTGAAGAGTATGGATCATTTCTTTGTCTTTGCTGAAAAGGCAGCATTTACTTGATCCTATCCTTGAGTAGGTGGGTTGTAAGGACACTCTTCAGTCAAATGGGATGAATCCGAATAACAAGTGCATATAGTGCGAGGGGGTAAAGCAGGGGCAGGAAAAGGCGATTAGAATTTGCTCTCAATTGCTTCTAATTTTCATGTAATTGCTGCCATTTCGGCTTTCATTGCAATTGACATGTTAAGTTGATGAACGCCTGCCCTAGATGGACCGGGTGAAGTAGATGAAGTGGACGAAGCGGTCTGTCTAGTGCTTTCCCACTGAAGCGTTTGTTCAGCAAAATCGTCGAGAAATTGCCAAGCTTCCTCATCAGATTTGGTAAGGAAGTGACCTTGACAAATGGTTTCCAATAACTGCTTAGTTGCTGGGTTCAGTCCTTCGTATAAAGTTTGGCAAAGTTGCCATCTCTCAATACCGTGATGAGGGTACTGAACAAGAAGGTCTTTGAATCGTTTGAAACACTTCCAAAAAGGTTCGGAAGGAAGCTGAGAAAATTAGTTAATTTCATTACGAATTCTCGCGGTCTTGTGATGTGGGTAAAACTTTTTAAGAAACGCTTTAACAAACTCTTCCCAGCTGTTTACAGAATGTGATGCGGTGCTATACAGCCACTTTTCAGCTAGGTCACATAATGTGAAAGGAATGACTCACAGCCTTATAGCATCATTGGACAATTGAGTGGTCTTCATCAGTGCACAAACATTCTGGAATTTGTTAATGAAGATATAGGCATCTTCGGATTCCAGCCCGTGAAATTTGGGCAACATATTGATGAAGTGTGGTTTAATTTCGAAAGTATCCCCATTAGCCGGCGGGAGTGAAAGATAAGTAGGAAGTGTGGAGCGGGTAGGATAGAATCGATCCTGGAGCGCGATTCGCTGGGGCGCTTCAACAGGCGGTTGTTGCGGGTTATTCGCAACCAGTTGAGGTGGAATCAGTCCCGAGATAGGTAAAGGGTTGTTAGGATTGAATCCTGGCATCTCTTTAGAAAATGAAGGATGTGAAGATGAAGGTAAAGATGAAAAAGGAGTGGATGGAGTTTCGACTTCGGAGTCGAACGCGTCGTCAGTAAAGACTAACGAGACACGGACTAATCGGGCGCTAGTGTCCCTAGTCCAACCGGACATACACTAAACGAGTTGTAGTGTAGTCAAACATAGAATGTGAGGGTAAGAAAACGTCAATGGGAAAATGTGGGTGAAGCTTGGGTGCAATGGAATTCTAGCGACAAATGGCAAGTTTTTGTAAAAATTTTGTTTTGAGTTCTTTTTTTTATAAAGAGTTTTGCAAAAAAAAAATTGTACGGAACTACGACACACTTTCAAATAGTCACAATTTAAGCATGCACAATCAAGCGTAGAACTAGGGTCTCCTAAGTCAACTAGACTGCTCCTAACTGGTCCAAAGCGACAAGTTGTGAGATATCCCTCAAATCGCCTCTTCACCGCCAATTGTGGCCAGGTAGGCACAAGTGAAGAAAGAAGGGTTCCGCTCGCGAATCATCGTGAGACGGACCTTTTAAAGTTACATTTCCCTCTTGTCTAGCCTAGGCGCCACAAAGTCAGGTTTAGATAAACGACTGAATGCCCACAACTTTCCTCTGTCCTAATGAACACGACAGTCCTTAATTGGCTGAGTCTAGATATTTTTTAATTAGCTCAAAGGTGATGCATATATTTTTTGTGATTTCTGGGGTCTTAGGAAGAGTAATGAAATCCCCACCCAATCTTGATTGGTGTTATAGCCCCTTAAATTCCGTTTTAAATATGTAAAGCAGTAACACACAAAATCTAAAACACTTGCCAAAATTTTTTTCTTTTTATTTGCGGCGCAAAGAATCCTGCACAAAAGAACCCTGCAGGAAAAGTCAGGTTTAGATAAACGACTGAATGCCCACAACTTTCCTCTGTCCTAATGAACACGACAGTCCTTAATTGGCTGAGTCTAGATATTTTTTAATTAGCTCAAAGGTGATGCATATATTTTTTGTGATTTCTGGGGTCTTAGGAAGAGTAATGAAATCCCCACCCAATCTTGATTGGTGTTATAGCCCCTTAAATTCCGTTTTAAATATGTAAAGCAGTAACACACAAAATCTAAAACACTTGCCAAAATTTTTTTCTTTTTATTTGCGGCGCAAAGAATCCTGCACAAAAGAACCCTGCAGGAAAAATTTTCAGTGGAGATCAGGGGTAGGAGAGAAGACAAAAATACTCACAAAGAAATTTGGGGTGCTGACGTCAGCAGTTGACCGCGGAACCGCGGTCAAATGCCTGCTTATGCCACGTTTCCGCGGCGGTTTGGTAGGTTTGGATCTCCAAAATTTTCCTGTGTGTTGTTATGGTTCTCCTCTGTCTGTTCAGATCCTCTGTTTCTTAATTTGTTCACTGGGCTTGCTCCAGATCTGAATCAGTCCATCTTCTTTTCCTGCACAATTCACACAAAACCAATCAAAAATAACAAGATGATTTTTTTATTTTTTTTTATTTTTTCAATTTTTATATTTTTTATTTAATTAACCCGAAATTACAAAAAGAAATAAACTACCGTCTCCCCGGCAACGGCGCCATTTGATTGATGGAGTTTTTCTGTACGTGCGTTTTATAAAATTAAGAATACCGCAATCAAGACGGTGTCGCTTGGTAGCTAGTCGGTTGAGTACGAGTCGATCCACAGGGAAAAGGTGTTCTTTTCTTTAAGTTCTAACGAGTTAAGTCCTATCTTTGGTAGGTTTTGTTTTACGATCTAAAAACGAGAATAAATTGATTTAAAAGGCTTGCTATGGTTAGGATTAGGTTAGTTCGAAATAGGGATTCTTCCCACTTCTTTCAATACCCTGGTTAAGAATATAGGTGTTGGGGTAATAGTCAACAACGGGGATTAGCACGACTAGGAAGAAACTTGGTTTCTTCCTTTTGGTTCTTATTCTCCGTTCTTGGCTCTTAGCCCTAACCTCCGGTTAATTCAACCACAACCGGTCTAACTAGATAATCACCGCTATCTTGTAGGATATGGTGCCGTAGTGAGCGGGGTGTGGTTAATTTAATTAGAGTCCTAATTAATTAAAATTATATGGTCAAGGAAAGGAGTGAGAGAGATTTCCTTCTCTCAAACCTTCCCTATCCTAATCCTAACAAGTGAGGAATTACTCACTCATTAGGAAGTTAACAATAAAATTCATTTTTATAATTTTTATATTAGAAATCTAAATTGCAGATAATAAAAGAACAGATAAAAATTGCAAGAATTAAATTCAGATAATAAAAGAATACGAGATAAAAATAAAATACCTTTATTGATGACCTCTCAACAAGTACATTACAACTGGAATTAAAATTTTAATCTAAGAATTAAAAAGAGCCATGCCTTCATTTGGCTTTCGACGCTCCTATTTATAGATAGGAAAAATCCCTAGGTTACAATCTGATCCACATTTGAATTTACAAGCCTACCCTAAGAAAGCCAGGTCAAAGCACTGACACCCACCGACACATGCATCATACGGCCGCGGAACTGCGGCATAAAGTCATGTTTGGCCGCGGTTCCGCGGCCATATTGGGGGATCTCTGACTCTATTCTTCAGGGTTGCTTCATGTTGCTTTTAACTTCTGTTTTCTTCATTTGGTTCCTCAGAATCTCTTCTACTTTCTTCCAGATTTCCAACAGTGCAGAAAGATATGGACTTTTGCCGTGAGCTTCGCGTTGAAGTCTTGAATCTTGTGTTGCCCTTGTGTTTTGTGCATTGAACTGTCTACTGATTTTTATTTGTTCCTTCAACTGGTAGGCGGTATCATACGGATTTATCTATTGTTGGTCGTAGTCTCACATTTGTAGCGTCTTTTCATGAATTTCACTGTAACGATCTGAGAACCTGTAACTTGCAACTATTTAGCAGACATGGATCGAAAGCACCTATCTATATGTAATATGATTAAGAATGGGCGATATAATAGCGCAAAATTCTGATATGAACAAATACCCCCAAACTTATCTTTTGCTCGTCCCGAGCAAAGCCAATTTTATTCTCGAAAAATCCTAATCTCACTTTCGCAGGGAATCGCGATTGCACTGAGCTCGTGCAATAAGTCGTTAAACCTCTAGGTGTCCCTGGTAAGAGGAGTGTTGTGTCCTGAGGTTTTTCAGCGGATACTACCCACAAAATCCGATCAATTTGGCATGTTGACTCTCATTCTTCAATTCGGTATTCTAGCAAGAAATTCTATTATCTTCAACTTAGAAATCATCAACCCGTTATTTTTCATACTTCTTTTTCATTTAACTTAAGATCGTATATGTTCTGCAATTTTATTAAGCTTTCTGCATCTTTTGAATTTTCCTTCTAAGGTGCAATCTTAACTTAGGAATTTTTATCATCTCTACTGAAGGTATAAGCCATATATTTCATTCCTATCTCTCATCCAAACCCCAATCATATACCCCTACGTGTGTGTATGTATCACCCCTACACTTGGAAATTCAATTCAAGCTATCATACTCTTGTCCATCTTCCAAAATACTTTTAGTTGGTGAATTTTAGATGAAATTGCTCACACATCCTTCATGCGACCGTTAATACTTCTTGAGGTATTGAACGACCGATTACAAAATTTGTTTGCGCATTTAGACGTAATTCCTCGTCTTGCAATACCTAAGGCTTAGCAGTGACTCCCAAACCAGTTAGTCTAAGGCACTAAGTGATGAAGCACCCTCGCTATATTTTTTATTTATGCAGCCTTAAGTAATTACAAAACCAGTGTTCATTTTTTATATCTCTTTATTCACACTTGTACTTTTATTTTATTTTCCTTCATACTAAGGATTTTAGACAAGAGCATTTCAAGATATCCTCTACTATCCGAAGTTTCAAGGTGCGTGTATGTGCTAGTTGTAGGGTATATATATATATTTTCAGAATTTAGACTTAAACTTTAGAATTATTTTTCAAACTTACACTTCAAATAAAAATTCAATACTCTTCTCTTATTTTGACTTAGCCCAAGAACTGAAATCAAAATTTGCCTATTTCTAAATAAACTATAAGGACATATTTTCTACAGTTAAATTTTAAGAAAGGTTATTTTTAGGGTTTTTAATTTACTAAGTTTAGGATCTAGTTTTTCCCTATTATTCAACCGTCATGTTGAACTTAAGTCAAATATGGCCAAAATTGAATTTTTCAAGTTTTATAATTTTTTTGAAGTTTTTCAATTTTTTTATTTGATTTTATTTATATATATATATATATATATATTTATTTTTATTTTTTTTCATTTTTAATTTTTATATTTTTTATAAAGATGCAATGCGGAATTAAATATGCAAAGAAAGAAGAAACAAATATGTACAAAAAATTAAAATATGCAATATGCAATGCAATGATAACTATTTACAAACCACCTCTAGAATTTCTATTTCGAACTAACCTAATTCTAACCCTAACAAGACTTTTAAATCAATTTATTCTCGTTCTTAGATCGTAAAACAAAACCTACCAAAGATAGGACTTAACTCGTTAGAACTTAAAGAAAAGAACACATTTTTCCTGTGGATCGACTCGTACTCAACCGGCTAGCTACCAAGCGACACCGTCTTGATTGCGGTATTCTTAATTTTATAAAATGCACGTACAGAAAAACTCCATCAATCAAATGGCGTCGTTGTAGTATAGTAGTGAGTATTCCCGCTTGTCACGCGGGTGACCCGGGTTCGATCCCCAGCAACGGCGCCATTTGATTGATGGAGTTTTTCTGTACGTGCGTTTTATAAAATTAAGAATACCGCAATCAAGACGGTGTTGCTTGCTAGCTAGCCGGTTGAGTACGAGTCGATCCACAGGGAAAAGGTGTTCTTTTCTTTAAGTTCTAACGAGTTAATTCCTATCTTTGGTAGGTTTTTTTTTTACGATCTAAGAACGAGAATAAATTAATTTAAAAGGCTTGTTAGGGTTAGGATTAGTTTAATTCGAAATAGGGATTCTTCCCACTTCTTTCAATGCCCTAATTAAGAATATAGGTGTTAGGGTAACAGTCAACAACGGGGATTAGCACGACTAGAAAGAAACTTGGTTTCTTCCTTTTGGTCCTTGTCCGTCCGTTCTTGGCTCTTAGCCCTAACCTCCGGTTAATTCAACCACAACCGGTCTAACTAGAGAATCACCGCTATCTTGTAGGATAGGGTGCCGTAGTGAACGGTGTGTGGTTAATTTAATTAAAGTCCTAATTAATTAAAATTATATGGGCAAGAAAAGGAGTGAGAGAGATTTCCTTCTCTCAAACCTTCCCTATCCTAACCCTAACAAGTGAGGAATTACTCACTCATTAGGAAGTTAACAATAAAATTCATTTTTATAATTTTTATATTAGAAAGCTAAATTGCAGATAATAAAAGAACAAATAAAAATTGCAAAAATTAAATTCAGATAATAAAAGAATACGAGATAAAAATAAAAATACCTTTATTGATGACCTCTCAACAAATGCATTACAACTAGAATTAAAATTTTAATCTAAGAATTAAAAATAGGCATGCCTTCATTTGGCTTTCGACGTTCCTATTTATAGATAGGAAAAAACCCTTGGTTACAATCTGATCCACATTTGAATTTACAAGAATACCCTAAGAAAGCCGGGTCAAAGCACCGACACCCACCGACACATGCACCGACACGTGCATCATACGGCCGTGGAACCGCGGCATAAAGGCCTGTTTGGCCGCGATTCCGCGGCCATATTGGGGGATCTCTGGCTCTATTCTTTAGGGTTACTTCATGTTGCTTTTAACTTCTGTTTTCTTCACTTGGTTCCTCAGAATCTCTTCTACTTTCTTCCAGATTTCCAACAGTGCAGAAAGATGTGGACTTTTGCCGTGAGCTTCGCGTTGAACACTTGAATCTTGTGCTGCCCTTGTGCTTTGTGTATTGAACTGTCTACTGATTTTTATTTGTTCCTTAAACTGGTAGGCGGTATCATACGGATTCATCTATTGTTGGTCGTAGTCTCACATTTGTAGCGTCTTTTCATAAATTTCACTATAACGATCTGAGAACATGTAACCTGCAACTATTTAGCAGACATGGATCAAAAGCACCTATTTATATGTAATGTGATTAAGAATGGGCGATATAATAATGCAAAATTCTGATATGAACAACTAGCCCAGCCCCACTTTCTTCCTCTGTAGAGGAACCGTCTATATAGAGTACCCAGTCCGGAATTAGACCGAGCTTTTCTTCGACTGAGTGTTTTGGGTTTGGATCTCGTGTCGGTGCTAAATCTCTGTTGGGAATGGTGCTTTAGACCACAAAATTAGCTACGGCTTGGGCTTTAATAGCTCGCCTTGGTCGGTACTGGATGTCAAATTGCGACAACTTCTATCTCCACTTCTCCAAGCGGTCCGATAACTCGGGGGAACCGAAGATGTTCCGCAGGGGTCGGTCGGTGAGAATGATGATTGTATGAGCCTGGAAATAGTGCCGAAGCTTCTTGGAGGCGACGATGAGTGTCAGGACTATCTTTTCGATGGCCAGGTACCTTGTCTCCACATCTTTGAAAACATGGCTGATGTAGTAAACTGGCCTCTGTATCCCCTCGGAATCTTTAATGAGTACGGAGCTAGCATCCTGGTCGGAGACGGCCAGGTACAGCAGTAGCTCGTCTCCTTCGGCTGGTTAGGTGAGTGGTGGTGGCATCAACAAATGCGCCTTGAGTTGCTCGAAGGCGACTTGACACTCGTCAGACCATTTGAACCCTGAGATCTTCCTTAAAACTTTGAAGAAAGGTAGGCACTTTTTCCCGGATTTGGACTTGAACCGACTCAGAACGACCATCCTGCCTGTGAGTTACATGATTTCTACATTGCTCTTGGGCGTCGTCATGTTAATTATGGCTTTGATCTTCTTCGGGTTTGCCTCGATTCCTCAGTGGGTGACCATGAATCTGAGTAACTTTCCGCTCATGACGCCAAAATCACACTTAGCTGGATTCAGCTTCATTTTGTACTTTTGCAGGACCTCGAAGGTTTAGCCAAGGTCCGAGGTATGCCCAGCTGACTGGGTAGACTTCATGAGCATGTCATCGAAGTAAAATTCTATATTCCGCCCGATCTGTGGGTTGAACAGCTTGTTGAACAACCGTTGATAAGTTGCCCCAACATTTTTGAGGCCAAAGGGCATTACCTTGTAACAGTAGACCCCTCGATCAGTGGTAAAAGCGGTGAGCTCTTCATCGCCCGGGTCCTTCAGGATTTGATTATAACTAGAGAAGCCATCCATGAAGCTCAGCAGCTCGTGACCGGACGAGCTATCCACCAGCTGATCTATCCGAGAGAGCGAATAGTTGTCTTTCGGGAAGGTCTTGTTCAGATCGATAAAGTAGACGCACATGCGCCACTTACCATTCACTTTCTTGAGCATGACTACGTTGGCGAGCCAAGACGAATAGTCCAGGTTTCTGATGAAGTCTGCCGCGAGTAGTCGGTCTACTTTCTCTTCAATCGCCTTCTGTTTGACAGGTGCAAAACTTCTTTTCTTATGTCGGACCGGCCGGGCTTTTGAGTCAACTCCGAGCTTGTGGGAGATCACCTTGGGTTCGATCCCCGTCATGTCCACGGGAGTCCAAGAAAACACGTCGGAGTTATTTCGTAGGAACTGGATAAGGTTTTCCCGAGTTTCCCCGGTCAAGAGAAACCCGATCTGGATAGTTAAGCTGTTGTCTCCCTCTTTGAGGGGGACTTCGGATAAGGCTTCTACCGGGGAACCCCAGATCTCCTTCTTGTCATCACATGTGTCCAACAATTCTCAAGGATTACACGGTCCTTCGGACAGATCAACTTCTTTGTCCTCAGGAACTGTTGTAGCGAGAGCGATTTGCTGATCTCCGTAGGCCCGGCCTATCCCACCATCGCTCAGAGGAAACTTGAGCACAAGGTGGTAAGTCAAGATCTGGGCTTGAAGGGCGTTTAAAATGGGGTGACCCAAGAGAATGTTATAAGACGGAGGAACTCAAATGACGAGGAAACTCACCGATATTGTTCGGGTTCTTCCGGCCTCCCCAATGTTGAAAGGGAGAATGATCGTTCTCTCAGGTTGGACGTGTAAGTCGATGTACTGCACCCCACGACTTGCGGGGAGGCGGAAATATGAAAAACGATCTTGTTCTTTGCAATAAACATCGACTAACCGAGAATCTTTGCTAAACTATAACTAACAAGTATCATAGAAGTTAACAACTACTATGAAGAGTGATTATACCTAATGAACCGTGTCCTTCGTCTTTTCGTTCTCCACGTTCTCTCCAGCCTTCTCTATGTAGTAGATGATCCACCCGAGAGCTTTACTTCAAGCTTCACCTCTAACTTGAGGTAACTAGGTTTCTTAAAGTGCTAATCTAAGTAACCTAGGTGATATAGAGAAGGGTTATGGATTAAGTGGTCTAATCTAATCCTTGGTCTCAACACATGAGAGGGGAAGATTAGGGTTTGAAGAGAGAGAGCTTGAGGAGAGAGAAAGTGAGCAAGAGAATGGAATGAGATAATGATCTCTCATGATATATATGAAGCATCATCATTACCAAGATAAATGAAATAAAGGATTTAACAACCATGCTTCATAAATACAAATGAGTGATTCATCTACATGAGTCATTAAGCATTTATGATGCATTAATGACAAGGATGAATCACACAAATGAGTCACTAATCTCATTGAATACTTATGCCACCTAAACCCCCAAGACACCAACCTTCTAGAAGATTCTCGTGAAATTACGAGAACGCCCCACCTATCCGTGAAAACACGGAAAAACTTTAGACTGTATAAATCCAATAACCTGATACTAGAAACTGGTTTAAACCAAAGCCGGCTAGTAAAAACTGTCCGAAAGTCGTACGTGCGTAAACATACGTATGCGTCCGAACCCTTGTCGTAAAACCATACGACCTCTATATCGTTTCGCCTGGAGCAGGAAAACTCTCTGTGTGGGACTCTAATGACTCGACTACTACGTTGGCAGTGGGTTTAACCACAGACCGCAAGCGGCACTAGCTGTACGTAACGGTCCCCAGGTAGATGTCGATAAGAAGGCCGATGAGGAAACCCATCCGAACTCCTACTGAGTCTGATGTGACAATCTCCGTACAGTCCGGTCTGTTCGTCTAAGACTATCGCATATCGGGCCTAGGGACGGCAAGCGTCAGTCCCCTAATAGCGGTATAAGTCGTGTCGGAGTGAAGCCCATTACACCCTGAGAAACTACTGGAACCTACCAGCAAATCTCGCTTGCCCTGGCCAGGGACTTTGCGTAATGGCTCTCTGACACAGCGCGATATCAACTCCCAATACCGGGAGAGACGAATCATGTCTAACTACCACTGCCTCCAAGTGCTCGGGACTGCACCCAACTACTACCTGTTTGCATGACTCCTTTGAGCCGTGGTAGGGTAGCAATCTAAGAACAGTGGGACACACTCGAGGCGAAGTAGCAGTGTCAAGTCTGTGGACTATGCTGTACTCATGTCACCTGGAAACTGTTAACTGACGACTGGTATAAAACCAACCTACAGTTCCCTGCGAGTCCTGTCCGGTGTACCCGTAACCCAACGAGCACCTGTATACTATCTCCAGTACGACGTACTGACGGCTGTGGGACAGACCATCTGCCCAACTGGGATGAGAAGCGTACACACTAGTCTACTCCGAAGTATCAATGCCCTGTCTCGATAATCCTACGACTAGGGATCTGAATAAGGATGTGCTTGTAGACTACCCAGCCCCTACTAGTGTGACTGCCATCACAACGCTGGTAGTCAAGCAAGATCCTAAGAGCTCTATCAATACGTATACTCACATATTAAGATAGAAAAACCAAGTAGCATACTACCATGTTTTGCAAGACTGTTATATACATGTGAATATCCCAAGCTTCCATTAAGTAATATACAAACTAGTATGATACAATAATGGCCCGTAGGGCATATACACTAACAGGATGGAGTGGTTAGTAAATCCGGAGAGAACGTGTGAGATAGGTTGGAGATCAGATGGATTTAAACCCATACGCTAGAGCAGTCATAGAATAGGATGTCCGCCAAGCTTCCTGAGTCAACGAGGATTTTCCTAACTTTGTACCGATTTACCCGGTTTATGATCACTAGGAGATCATTGTGCGGGACGGATATATCATGAAGGTCCTCGTCGGTGAAGGTGATAGGATCAACATTCTTGTACTTCTTGGAGGGGGAGCATTTAAAATCATGACCGGCCGGATACGGCTGGTGTCTTCACTGCTCGGAATCGAACCAACGGAGATGGCCATGATCTATTCGACCATCAACTCTCCGGTGGGAGGTTGGTCCGCTTACCCCCTATCTGCTTGACGTTTGTCTCGTAGGTACTTTGTCAAGTGACCGAAGCGAATCAGCTCTTCGATGTAATCACGCAGCTATTTGTAGTTTTCGGTTTGATGTCCTTATGACCGATGAAAGGCACAATATAGGCCGCGGAGTCGCTTGCACAGCCTTCGTATCATCGGCGGGAGCTTAAAGAATCTCTCTCCCTTTGCCTCCTCTAGCAGCTCGGCCTGATAGACGTTCAAAGCAGTGTACTCGTGAAATCTAGGAGAATAGGGTTTCGAACGATCGGCCTTCTTCTTCTTTTCTCAGTCCCGTTTCTTTCGGTCTGTCCAGTCTCTACGGGATAGGTTAGCATTCACCTCAGTCTCAAGTTGTATTCCCCGTTCGGTCTAGACATTTACCTCAGCCATGGTCTTAGGTTACGCCAATGCGAAAGAGCAGAGCCACTCTTTGTGCCTAAGACCGGATCTCAAGACAATGATGATCGTCTCATCCCGGTGCACGGGTATTTCTAGGAGAGCATTGTAGAATCGGGTGATATAGCCCTTGAAAGACTCTATGTCCTTACTCTTAATGGTGAATAGGTAGTCAACCGATCTCTTTTCATCGTCGGTTGCCGATAAAGTGGCTGAAGAACTGAGTACCCAGCCGTCGAAAATTGAGATTGAGCACAGAGTCAAGCCGCAAAACCAGTCTCGCCTTGTCCGAATGAGAGTGGTGGGGAAGGCTCGGCACTGAGCCGCATCCGAGTTATCTTAGAAGCTCATGCCCACTGTGAACGCGTCCAAGTGGTCTTTCGGGTCAGACTTCCCCTTGAAGAGAGGCACTTTGGACGGTTTGTTCTGGGATGAGACCCGCTCCCTCAGTAACTGCTCAGTGAAGGGCTTCATGAGAGAATCCGCAGAGTATTTTGTCGATCCGCTGGGTGAATGGGTGGCGAGCCACATGTCCTCGATCTTCTTCTCAGGGACCTCGATTTGCTGTTGGTATCCCGGTGATTCTCTGTAATCGAAGTTTCTGTTGTCTCTGCTTCGGGCTTGGGCGATGGACCGGCTTCGGCTTCGCTCTATCACGTTCCTCAGATTTTCGGGGTAAGCCGTTTATGGCTCCCCCGACGTGCTCCATGTGCATAGCCTCGATAATTATGATGATGTCGGTCTTCCCTGGAATCAAGAAACCTGACCGACGTTGCCTCGAAGGGTGAGGGAGTGCGGTGACCGTTGAAGTGACAATTTGGTTGGCCGTGATGGAAGTCGAATTGAATCGAAGGCAGAAAATCAAATTTTTTGGGTGGAAAATGGTGTTCCTACAGACGGTGCCAACTGATGGAAGTCGAAATGTCCCTAAAATGTTGTCATTCATCAATCTTGTGGCCAACAGGGCTGAACAGTTGAGATTTGTAGTGGAGATTAGGTGCGGATCTCAATGGGTTGTTGATTGTTGTTGACGCCGAGCTACCTGCAAAGGAAGTCTCGGGGTTGGAGACTACCGTAGGACCCTCCGATGATCAAGTAACTACCAGGAAATATTCAGGCAGAGTAGCGGCATATTGGAATGAGTTTGGGTTACCTGAATCTTCTAGAGGAGGGGTCTATATAGGGGTCGCCTGAGGGCGAGCCAATGCGAGATTCTCACTGCTCATTTCTCCCATGCGTAACGCCCGCATTGATAGCGAGATACGCTCATTAATGGCGAGATACGCTGGCATGGCATGCGGGACGTAGAGCGACAGAGATCTCGTCGTGGAGAGATACACGAAGCCGTTACGAGGACGCCCGTACTCCATCCTTTCAGCCAAACAGAAACGTTGAGGAATCTCGGCCATAGGATAGCTCGGAGACGAGTAAGGAAGATTAGGAAGCTCAACTCTTTTATTTCTCGGAGACGAGCTATTGGCTGGTGGTTTGACGAAAAGGGAACGTACTCAAGGGAGACCCCCAAAAGGTTGGGTGCTACCTCGAAGGCGAGACACTGAGGAATGTCCCTATTGGATCATACATATTCTAGCTCTATTTCCCTCTAGAAATCTAGTGGGCTTACATGGACGATACGTCATCTGCTACGTATTGTGATCTGAAGGATCCCCATTTATGAGTATTATCACTAGGACATGAGCGTTCATAGTAAACTTGACTGTGAACATTCACGGTCCCATTAACTACATATGGCTCATTAATTTCTTAAATACCGATAGCTAATAACTATTCTACCTGACTAAAATTTAAGGAGTGGATTCATATTCAAATCTATCTATCCTCAAATCACTTTGACTACGTAAGTTGACTTAAGTTGACTGTTCGTGCAACACACCCAGGGTAAAATGCAAGTTACCCTCCTACTTTTTCTTAAGAAACCCTCGTTAACTTGAAAGTATGCATTTTACCCTCCAGAAACTTAAATTTGCAATTATGTTACTTTTTGCAAAACTCCCTTCTATTCTTTCTTCCTTTCCTTCATTAATTTTTCCTTTTTCCAAATTTCTACACGCCATTTAGCTTTTTTTCTCCTTCTCTAATAGCTAAATGGTCATAGTTCAAGAGAATATGGATTTTGGAAATGAAAAAAATGTAATGAAAATAATGTGTCGGTCAATTAGAATCAATAAAGAGGAATTCTCAGTACAAAGAAGTCTCATGTGTGTGTGTGTATATATATATATATATATATATATATATATATATACCGTCATGATTTAGGTGCTAAAATGCGGGTTTTTCCAAGTTAATGGAGGATTCCAGCTTCCCGGGAAAAATTAAGCTCCGTTTTAGCCATTGAAGTACAATAGCTAATTTCACAATGCGTCTATCTAAAAAATGGGAGAGTACCTCATAGGAGAGAGCTGGGGACCCAAATCCTAATCTCATTGGATGTCGAACCGTCAGGCTAGAATCTGACCCGACTAGGCCCTCACTTTGGGCTCATAAGTTTGGGTCCAACCTAAGCCTAGCTAATATCCAAAATCCAATAATGTTCTAAAATTTCTTTGCACTTTAATAGAAGTTGAAAACAGCAACCGAACATTCAGAATTATACCAAGACCTCTTTTAGCTATGGTTTTATCATCTATGGATTTGAGGGAGAAAAAAAGCTTGAATTCAGGCTTTTGAGCTTGAATTCTTTTCTCGGTCCCGTTTCATTCAGTCTGTCCAGTCTCCACGGGGTAGGTTAGCATTCACCTGAGTCTCAAGTTGGATTTCCCATTCGGTCTAGACTTCTACATCGGCCATGGTCTTAGGTTGCGCCAATACGAAAAAGCGGAGCCACTCTTTGTTTCTAAGACCGGATCTCAAGACGATGATGACCGTATCATCCCGGTACTCGGGTACTTCTAGAAGAGCATTGTAGAATCGGGTGATATAGCCCTTGAAAGACTCTCTGTCCTTACTCTTAATGGTAAATAGGTAGTCAACCGATCTCTTTTCGTCGTCGGTTGCCGACAAAGTGTCTGAGGAACTGAGTAGCCAGCCCGTCGAAAGTTGAGATTGAGCGCGGAGTTAAGCCGCAAAACCAGTCTCGTCTAGTCCGAATGAGAGTGGTGGGGAAGGCTCGGTACTGAGCCACGTCCGAGTTATCTTAGAAGATCATGCTCACTGTGAACGCGTTCAAGTGGTCTTTTGGGTCAGACTTCCCCTCGAAGAGAGCCACTTTGGACAGTTTGTTTCAGGATGAGACCCACTCCCTCAGTAACTGCTCAGTGAAGGGCTTCGTGAGAGAATCCACAGAGTATTTTGTCGATCTGCCGGGTGAATGGGTGGCGAGCCGCATGTCCTCGATCTTCTTCTCAAGGACCTCGATTTGCTGTTGGTATCCCGGTGATTCTCCATAATCAAAGTTCATGTTGTCTCTGCTTCAGGCTTGGGCGATGGACCGGCTTCGGTTTCGCTCTATCACGTTCCTCAGATTTTCGGGGTAAACCCTTTATGGCTCCCTCGACGTGCGCCATGTGCATAGCCTCGATAATTATGATGACGTCAGTCTTCCCTAGAATCAGGCTACCTGACCGACGTCGTCTCGGAGGGCGAGGGAGCGCGGTGACCGTTGAAGTGACAATTTGGTTGGCCCTGATGGAAGTCGAATTGAATCGAAGGCAGAAAATCAAATTTTTTGGATGGAAAATGGTGTTCTTACAAACGGCGCCAACTGATGGAAGTCGAAATATCCCTAAAATGTTGTCCTTCGTCGATCTTGTGGCCAACAGGGCTAAATAGTTGAGATTTGTGGTGGAGATTGGGTGTGGATCTCAATGAGTTGTTGATTGTTGTTGATGACGAGCTACCTGCAAAGGAAGTCCCGGGGTGGGAGACCACCGTAGGACCCTCCGACGATCAAGTAAATACCAGGAAATATTCAGGCAGAGTAGCGGCGCATTAAAATGAGTTCGGGTTACCTGAATCTTCTAGAGGAGGGGTCTATATAGGGGTCGCCTGAGGGCGAGCCAATACGAGATTCTCACTGCTCATTTCGCCCATGCGTAACGCCCGCATTGATAGCGAGATACACTCATTAATGGCGAGATACGCTGGCGTGGCATGCAGAACGTAGAGCGACGGAGATCTCGTCGTGAAGAGATACACGGAGCCGTTACGGGGACGCCCGTACTCCATCCTTTCAGCCAAACAGAGACGCTGAGGAATCTCGGCCATAGGATAGCTCGGAGACGAGTAAGGAAGATTAGGAAGATCAACTCTATGATTGCTCGGAGATGAGCTATTGACTGGTGGTTTGACGAAGAGGGAACGTATTTAAGGGAGACACCCAAAAGGTTGGGTGCTATCTCGAAGGCGAGACACCGAGGAATGTCCCCATTGGATCATACATATTCTTGCTCTATTGCCCTCTAGAAATCTAGTGGGCTTACATGGACGATACGTCATCTGCTACGTATCGCGATCTGGAGAATCCCCATTTATGAGTATTATCACCAGGACATGAGCGTTCATAGCGAACTTGACTGTGAACATTCACGGTCCCATTAACTACATATGGCTCATTAATTTCTTAAATACCGATAGCTAATAACTATTCTACCTGACTAAAATGTAAGGAGTGGATTCATATTCAAATCTAACTATCCTCAAATCACTTTGACTAGGTAAGTTGACTTAAGTTGACTGTTCATGTAACACACCCAGGGTAAAATGCAAGTTACCCTCCTACTTTTGCTTAAAAAACCCTCGTTAACTTAAAAGCATGCATTTTACCCTCCAGAAACTTAACACCACTGATTTTGCAATTATGTTAGATTTTGCAAAACTCCTTTCTATTCTTTCTTCCTTTCCTTCCCTAATTTTTCCTTTCTCCAAATTTCTACACGCCATTTAGCTTTTTTTCTCCTCCTCTAATAGCTAAATGGTCATAGTTCAAGAGAATATGGATTTTTGAAATTAAAAAAATGTAATGAAAATAATGTGTCGGTCAATTAGAATCAATAGAGAGGAATTCTGAGTACAATGAAGTATCATGGGTGTGTGTGTATATATATATATATATATATATATATATACATATATATATACACCGTCATGATTTAGGTGCTAAAATGCGGGGTTTTCCAAGTTAATGGAGGATTCCAGCTTTCCGGGCAAAAATGAGATGCGTTTTAGCCATTGAAGTACAATAGCTAATTTCACAATGCTAAAAATGGGAGAGCACCTCATAGGAGAGAGCTGGGACCCAAATCCTAATCTCATTGGATGCCGAACAGTTAGGCAAGAATCTGACCCGACTAGGCCCTCACTTTGGGCTCATAAGTTTGGGTCCAACCTAAGCCTAGCTAATATCCAAAATCCAACAATGTTCTAAGATTTCTTTGCACTTTAATAGAAATTGAAAACAGCAACCGAACATTCAGAATTATACCAAGACCTCTTTTAGCTATGGTTTTATCATCTATGGATTTGAGATTAACCTAAAACAGGATGTAACACTAGATTAGCAATTGATCGTTACATTATTTATTGTATATCAATCTTGAATTACATCGGAACTTTTGTAGACCAAATAATGTTTATATAATGACTTTTTTTTTTTGAATCTCCTTTATTAATTAAAAAGCTAGCTAGCACTTGAAGCTTGGAAGCTGCAACTGCAGCTTCCCACAATCCCTTTTTCTTCCACAGTTCCACTTACTCCTCCCACTTTTGATCCATTTTCATGTTCAAACATAGCGGCGGCTGTATTGGGTCAAAGATATTTGTGTTTATTGAACTTCGTTTTTTATATATGCTATAAACAACACACACACACACCCGTACACATATATGTACTTAGTCTAAGATCCAACCAATGCAAAAAAGAGATCAAACGAAAACAAAGGTCAATCTAATCATCGATAACAAGGATTTAAATTAATGTTTAATGCATGAAAGAGCTAGAAAGCCACTCGTTTACGTGAACAGTTTGATGTTCAAAAATGACAGCTCTCATTCTCACCCACCAAATCCCACGCTATGTGTTTTACTTGGTAAAGGCCTGGCCTCCTCAACTTCTATTAACATTATGTCTTGTTCAAATCCTTATAAATAGCTATTGAGATCATCAACATCATCAATATCATCTCTACAACTGCTCTCTCATACTCAGCTAGCTTCTTTTGCTCACACTATAATTAAGCACATCATATCTCAAATTTGCAATATTGTAAGAGATAACTAATGGGTTCTTGCATGGGATCAACCTTTGTTTTGGCAGTCTTAATGGTGGCAGCATTTTCATCGTCAGCTAATTCATTGCAAGTCGGTTTCTATGATTCTACGTGTCCTGCGGCTGAAGCGATTGTGAAGAGGGCGGTGAATGCGGCGGTAGCTCAGAACCCGGGCGTTGCTGCGGGTCTCATTAGAATGCATTTCCATGACTGCTTTATTAGGGTAAGACAAGCCTATAATCGCTCTTTTAACCTTAGAAATTAGTGATTTGCTGGCACTATTGGTATAAATTAAGTAAGAGATGGAGAGGCTTTTGCCGCCTCCTTTTTTTTTTAGTTGAAGCTAATATGTTATTCTAAATTTGCTTATTGCAGGGTTGTGACGCATCTGTGCTTCTTGATTCCACACCGGGCAACCCCGCAGAAAAAGAAAGCCCCGCAAACAACCCAAGCCTCCGAGGCTTCGAAGTCATCGACAAAGCAAAAGCAGAGATCGAAGCCAAGTGCCCGCAGACCGTATCCTGCTCAGACATCCTCGCCTTTGCGGCTCGAGACAGCGCGTCCCAGGTCGGCGGCATCACCTACACCGTCCCCTCCGGCCGCCGCGACGGGACCGTATCATTGGAATCAGAAGTGTTTCAGAATCTACCCGCGCCGTTCTTCAACGTGCAACAGCTTACACAGAGTTTTTCTAACAAGGGTCTCTCTTTAGATGAAATGGTTACTCTGTCCGGTGCTCACTCGATCGGAGTTTCACACTGCTCCTCCTTCTCAAATCGCTTGTACTCATTCAACGATACAGCTCCACAAGATCCATCGATAGATGCAGGGTTTGCCGCCTTTCTGAAGAAAAAATGCCCGGCTTCATCGACGAGCCAGACGACTACGGTCCCACTTGATATTGTGAGCCCGAATAGATTAGACAACAGATACTACAAGAATTTGAGGAACGGCAAAGGACTGTTTACTTCGGATCAGTCATTGATGAGCGATCCCTCGACCGCGAAAACTGTGAGGAATAATGCGAACCGTGGGGAGGAGTGGGCGGCCAAGTTTGCTGCGGCGATGGTGAAAATGGGTTCGATTGAAGTGTTGAGCGGTGCACAAGGGCAGATCAGGAAGAACTGCAGGGTGGTGAACTAGGATGTCCAAAGCTTTTTGTAGTTCCAATTCGTTTATTCATTCATTTGTATTCGTTAGTAATTGGTTCATTTGTAACGCTTGTTTAATTTGTGAACTTTTAATTCCTGATTTAATTGTTTTATAAGAAAATTCAAGTTTTTGATTGTTAAAGCGTTTCTATCCTGAAAGGAAACATCGTCAATTTCCTTCAACAACTACTCATGCTTAAAAATCTATAATCTATATCTATATCCAGATATCTTTATATCTATCTATTCTATTACACTCTTAAAAGCAAATCTATATTTTTTTGGTCCGTCAAATCTCAAGCACGTAATTCTCTATCCTAACTAAAAATCCACATTCAACTAAATTCCCGGTTCCGTTTTCTTTCTAAAATCCCCATTTAAAAATCTATTCATCGTCACTAAAATTACCATTGAAAATATCGATCTTATTGTAACTAAATCAATCCCCTATCCTAATTAAAAAATCTTAAATTACACTAATTGTGTAGATAAATATTCAAATAATAAATATATATCTATATATCCCTATCCCATCTAATCTTGTGCCGCTCTTCTTTCTCTGCATTCCATGTTACATCAATCACAAATAAAAAAAAATTCACAACTTTCAAATCTTCTTTAACAACCGCTCTTGTTGAAATTGATTACAAATTTGGAGTCTCGGATCAAGAGTCCAAAAGCCCAAAATTAAATACGTGTAGTGCATGTAGTAGGGATTTAAATTAATTATTAATTTAGATTTCAACATTATCTCTTAGAAATCTAGATTGTTCATGATCAATTTGAATATTGAAATTAATTTAAATCTTTCTCTCTTAGTTTTGAATCTCCTCTCTAATCCTAGGCTAATGGATTTAAAAGCTACAGAGCCTATTATTAGAAGGGTGTGTGATTGGATTAAATCCAAAATCACCTAATAGAGCCTTATAAATCCAAAGCTGCGGCAGCCAAGAAAGGCAGGCCACATAGAGAATCCAACGCAGCCTCAACATATTACTCTCTGCGGCAACATGAATTAGGCAAGAGGCTTTGGAAGCCAAGAAAGAGGAGAGAGAGAGAGATTTGTAGAGAGATTGTATTTGTATTTGGACGGTAATCAGAGAGAGCGGATTCTCGTGTATTACTTTATTGATAGTGGAATTTCTCGTCGTTGGTTTGCAAGATTAGGTGCAAATTGCGCCGAACATGGATAAATCTTGTGTTTGTGTTGTTTGGCGTGTGCTTTTTGATAATTTGCATTGTTTTGGTAGATTGTCCGGTTAATTTTTTTTCGAGTGGTTTGTTTACACGCGATATATCCTGATAGATTAATTTTCCATTGCGACTCTTGATGTGTTTTGTAATTTCTTAAAGGATCACGGATATAGAAAATGCACAACACTTCTCTCATTTCTAATCTCATTCTCCGCTCTCTTTCTCTATATTCCTTAATAGATCAATCCCAACTAAACAACCCACAACTTCGCAAATCTTCTCCAACAACCCTCTCTCAACAAAATCATATCACAATCTAAATTTGTTATGATGAGTATCTCCAACACTCGACTATTAAACATGACTCCTCTCTACTTCAAACCCGATCACCTCATCCAATCTCGATCAGATTTTCTATTTAAGGTATACCTTGAAATCGATCGTCTCTTAAATTTCTCTCTCTCTCTCTCTTTTCTATATTAGTTGTTGTTTTTTCATGAATTGTTCTCATTCTGGATTGATCACCTTGCCTTCTTCTTATTCAAGTAATAGTCTTTGATGCTTTTAAATCCTTAACCCAGAACTCGAAACCAAAATTTGATTTGCTAATTCTATTTGGAGTAATATATTAGTATGTTGCAGTTTTGAAAGATGATCATGCTTACTCTCAGATCTAAGAGGCATGGGATTGAGATATCTTCATCTCAAGGCTTGTACAGTCAACAAATTTCAAGGTAATCGATCTCAATATTTCCTTCTGCCTTTATCATCACTCATTGAACTCTCTTTTCTTTCCCCTTCTCACCTTCTCTTTCATGATTATATGTTTCCTCTTTCCCTTTCTCACCTTCTCTTTCATGATTATATATCATATTTCTTTTGTTCACAGGTGGTTTATATAATAGTTAAGATTTCTAGAATGAAGTGTTTATAAATACTAACCGTCTTACGTTGGGATCCGGATCCTCTGCTTACCAAGCAAGGATCTTGTAGATCCAATGGCTAGGAATGGGGTGTATCAGGGGGTCCACGATTTGTGTGGGGTCAAGAAGGGATCCAACGGCTGAGTAGAGAAGTGTTCTTGCCATTTTTTGGCAAGCAATGTTGCAAGTGATAAAGTTTTATACAGATATAACATAAGTGATAGAATTTTATACAAATATAGAGTTCGCGGCAGAAAAACTCTATATATGTTGCATGGAACTTTAATTTCCAGTTAATACCGTCACCACGAGTTGAAACTTGAATAACAGTATATGATTCTGAAGCAGGAGTTAAAGTTTTGAATAAAGGGTCTACTTGTTTTAGGAACAGGTTTTCTTTCCTCAAATAAGAAGTTGCCGAAGATAGCTTCATTTCTCAAATAAGAAATTGTGAATAAAGAATATATGTTTTTTTGAGCAGGCTTATGCACTTGTGATTAATTATCACTTGTAGATCATTGCAGGTATCAGAGTGTGTCTTGTTACATTCCCTCCCCCAATAATTAGATGTGTATAGTCTCATGTGTTTGTGGGGGCACTTGTCTTTGTTAAGTTTGTCTTGTGATTGTAATTCACCTATTGATTTAGTAAGATAAGATCTATAAACCTCGCATTTCTTCCAAAAAAAAAAAAGAAGAAGAGCTGGCTATATAGGTTGGAATTAAAATGATCAAACTGATGTCTTTCTTTTACCATCATGACAGTCTTAATTCGTACATAAGAAGCAAGGACAATTGAGATAAATATGAGTATTTGTTTGCACGATAACGTATTTTTCGATTAAACTTTAATTGCTTTCTTTTGTTAATCCATTTCATGTATGACTTGTGGAAAATGTTGGTGTTTAATGAGAAGCTATAGACATATTGGAGCAGGAGGAAAAGGCGTTGGTACGAAATTTCTGAGTGCCATTGCGATTGAAAACTCAAAAATCTTAGATAATGTAAGAAGTTGAACATTAAAAACCTATCGTTAGAGTTGGTGGAAACACATAAGATTTAGGTCCCATCAATTAAAAAAATTCAGAAGACAGCAAATGCCAATTTAGTACTTAAAAGTCAGGATATCTATTTGGAAGATGTTTGGAGTAATTAGAATAGCGAATAACTAACGTCTATTTGATGTATTCTTTGTTTTGTGATGTAAGTTTTGGTGAAGCTATGTATTTTGCAAACCCATACTTTATCTAAGTTTAAGGAAATCTTTTGTTGATGTATTTTTTGTATTATCTAAGATTAGTGAAATCTTTTGTCAATGTAATTTTTGTATTGTTTAAGCAATGAACAATATCCAATTGTTTCGTAATAACTGATATGATAATTGAAGTAAAAAAGTTGAAAATACTAAGATTTTTTAAAGAAGTATATGTGCAAAGCTGTGTGTTGGTTTTTAATGAATATGAAGCAAAATCAAGTTGTGTTTTACATGAGCCAAATATTGTGTATTATTGGTGTAATCTGAGGTAATTGTTGTGTTTTCAAGGTTACGCTGATTCCGGGTACTTTTGTGTTTATTTTATTTGCACCTATATAATATACATAAAAACCGAACCATATATTATAGAATTCTATTTGCATTTATTTTTATCATTTAACTATTTATATTCAGTAATAGAAATCTTCCTTCAAATTCTATGGTTTACATTAGCCTCCAATTATGAGGTGATTTTTTAGTCACATTTTTTTCTTTCCTTTTTAACAATTTATTTATTTGGATGGTTGATTTTCCAAGCTTAAGGTCTTAATATATAGAAGCTGGATATTAGTGTTAGAATACTCATATATAAGGTTTTTTTTTAAAAAAACATTATAAGAACTATTTCACCAAACACTTGGTTGTTGTATCTCGTAGAACCCAAGCAGTTGGTGCTATCAACACAAACAAAGATCACACAAGCATTTTATCAAACACGTGGTGCTATAAACACAAACAAAGCTGGCATACCAGTTCAAACAAGCGATTCATCATACAGTCGATGACATCAAAACAAAAAAAAACATACATTTATAAAATTAGATCTAAGTACGGTATCAAAAATTTTGCATTGTCAAGTCTGTATATATAAACAGACCCAATTTTCTAATATAGAATCAGCTACACCGATAAAAACTTACACTATCGGTTTAACTTCCAAATCATCACGATTTACTTTAGGCAAAACCAAGATTACAACCAAAGTAATGTAGAATATTATAGAGTATTTCATAAAGTATGGACACCAAGTTATATTTTGTGATAAAAAAAATGACTTGATTCTTATTGAAAGTGTAATTAGTTCTAGATACCGATAGTAACTCATGTCTTAAAAGACAAAAAATTATATATATAAGTAATAGAGCTACAATTCAATGCATCTTGATTTCCGAATTTTGATTCATTATGATCTTTTTAAATAAACTAGGTACCATATGCATGTATTCAAACTATTGGTGAATGGATGACAAAGGCTTTATATTTTAATAACATTTGTATGGATAAATATGAACATGATTATCTTTTACAAATGCAAATATCCTCGTGCATAGCAATTGCAATGTCATTTGTTTCCCTCTAATTTACATATGAATGGAAGATGGGTTCATTTATAAATCAATATACATGCATTTATTTTTTGAATAAGATTTATATCAACCAGGTTATATTTCCCTTCATATTGTATGGATTACCTAAATCATATATGTTTTTTTTTTAAACCTAGGCTTCCTCGTAATCCTTAGTTTTTATTTGCATGTGTTGCATTCTACTAATCAAATTAACTGACATGTGACATGAATAAACATTTGTTTTTGTTTTGTAATAAAAAGTTGTGATAACCATTATTATTTAGTTGGTATCAAACTCGTGCGCAACACATACAAAAATCTAGTATATCATAATAAGAAATTTGATGAAATTAAAACATATAACATACTTTGGGGAAACAAGATAAACTTGCTTGATGGATGCAGGAGATGACCAAAATCGATCCATAACCGAAAATCTCAATGAAACTGAGGACAACCACACAACCACCTAAAATGAGAAGGCAATAATAGAATCAAAAGACGGCCTTCTCTCAGATTGCATCTCTCAAGTAAGCAGCAGTTAGAATCAATGTCTCTCTATTTGTATTGAGTATTGAACCGAGCATTCGTAAACCTCCGAATACGCCCACCTGCACCAACAGCCAAATAGTAATATTGCAATATTTTATTCGCTTTTTCTTAATCTTGTTGCTTTTATGATAGGGCCCCATTTTGTAATTTGTATGCTATATCTTAGTATAAGCATGTTATACAGGCTATAGCTTCGCCCAGTCAAGGCCTATACCTGGACTGGAAGTAAAGGTATGGCCCTAATTTTCAGTCACTGTTCTCCTGTAGTGAATATTGAGGCCTGGTGATCAATCGGTAGCCGAGCCGTTACAGCTCCAAAGTGAGAGATCAATGGTCTATGATGATGTTCACAAGTGGTATTTTCTCAGATTACGACACGTGGCAGATGACATGTCCCGAAGGCCGTGGAGATGGAATAAATGAGTTGCAGTAGGAGCATTCTTCGGGACCTCGTTTCGAGGAAGTGTCCGACATTTCAGAAGACCTCACTGAGTACTTTCCACCTACACCTAGCAAACTATCTTGCTCGTCTCCGAGCCATCTGACAGGCCGAGCTTCCTCGGCCTCTCTGCTCATCTCCGAGCTATCTGACATGCCGAGCTTTCTCGGCTTTCCAGATCAATCGAGAGCGCGGAATCCAAGCGCCCCCGCAACGGTTCCACGTATCTCGCCAGAGCGAGATATCCACCTCCTCGTGTTTCGCGTCCCACGCTAGCGCGTCCCCCCATTAATAGGCGTATCCCGCCATTAATGCGAGAATAACGTAGGGACGTAACTGACGGCAATAATTTCGTTTCTGCTCGCTCCACGCCACCACTATATAAACCCCTCTCTCAAAAGACTCAGCTAACTCGAAATCATTTCCAATACGTCGTTACTCTGCACCTATTCTTCAGCACTAACTTGTCGTCGGAGGGTCCTACAGTAGTCACCCACCCCGGGACTTCTTTTGCAGATAGCTCAGCGTCAACGCCAACCCATTAAGATCCACACGCTCAACAACTTCCAAACCAAATCTCAACCGTCAAAGACCGCCATCATATAACCGACGGAGGACAACATCTGAAGGAAATCACAGCCTCCATCAGTAGGCGCCGTCTGTGGGAATCGCTTCAGAAGCTTCTCCACCCCTAAAGTTGATCTTCCGCTCTTGACCCGATGGCGAGCGACAACCGCGACGATCCGACTACAAGCCGCCACAACGGAGGCAGGAGCATCTCGTCTCCCCTCCTAACATGATCAACGCCTTATCCGCTAGGATAGACAGGCTCACATCGCTGGTGGATGCTCTTGTCCGCATTCAAGCGGCAGGCCCTACCCACCAGACCGCCGTTCCCCCTCCCCGGGATAACGGCGTCTGCAGAAGGATGGATGGGCACGCTCAAACTCTCGATCTCACTCGTGCTCATCCTAGCTTCACCGGCCACCGTGGCCCGCCGACTCCGGCCACCGTGGCCCGCATGCGGCGATTGATTTCATGACCCGTTGGGCGCCGGACAGCTCCACGCCCTGACCCCTGGGGAGACTGGGTCGTCGCTCCGATACCTGCCGCGTGTTCTCTCTCCCTGAGAAGGTGTGGGTCAGCTCGCCTGCTTCCAGGCATGACCGACGACCCCACTCTCACCGGGGTAGCGTGAACGGCGAACGCCGGGACTACTCGAGAAGGGCCTTGCCAGAGGATATGAGAAATTCGATAGAGCGGATCGGAGCCGCACCATCGCGCAGACCCGGAGCGGGAGTAGCCACCACTCTAACTGTGCAGAATCCTCAAGATACCACCACCGACTTGAAACCCTCGAAAAGAAAATCGAAGGCATATGACGGGATAGCCATGCGTCCTCAAAGGGGCCAAGTACTCCGCCAACTCACTGACAAAGCCCTTTACAGAAGAGTTGCTGGCCGAGCATGTCTCGTCCAGGAAAAAGCCGTCCAAAGTGGCCCTTTTCGACGGGAAGTCCAACCCGAAGGACCACTTGGACGTATTTACGGCGGGCATGAGCTTCCAAGATAACTCAGACGCAGCTCAATGCCGAGCTTTTCACGCCACCTTGATCCGAGCTGGCCGGGACTGGTTTCGGGGGCTTACACCGCGCTCTATCTCCACCTTTGAGGAGCTGGCTACCGAATTCCTCAGTCATTTCGTCAGTAACCGATGACAAAAGAAGACAGTCGACTACTTATTCACTGTCAAGAGCGGGGACAAGGAATCCATCAAAGGATATGTCACCCACTTCTATAATGCCCTCCGGGAGGTACCCGAGCACCGCGACGAAACGGTTATCACCGCGCTAAGGTCGGATCTCAGGCACAAAGGGTGGCTTCGCTATTTTTAATTGGCGCAACCTAAGACCATGGACGAAGTGAAAGCCTGGACCGAGCGAGAAATTCAGCTCAAGTCAGAAGTAAACTCAAATCTGTCTCGAGCCGACCAAGCAGACCGAAAGAAGAGGGACAGTGAAGAGAAAAGGAAAGACGATCGTCCGAGAATTTATTCTCCGAGGTTCTAGGAGTACAACCCTCTGAACATTTCTCAATCCGAGATGTTGGAGGAAGCTAAGGGCGAGAGGTTCTTCAGGCTCCGGCCAGCAACCCGAAGCACGGGCAAACGGCTCCGAGACCCGTATTGTGCCTATCATCGGATGCAAGCTCATCCGACCGAGGATTGTAAACAGCTGCGCGATTACATCGAAGAGCCGATCCGCTCCGGTCACTTGGCGAAATACTTGCGAGATAAATGTCAAGCAGATAGGGGCAAGCCGACCAAGTTACAGCAGAAGAGCTGACAATAGGGTAGATCATGATCGTCACCAACTGACCCAAGTCCGAGCAATGAGGACGCCTGTCGAATCCTTTCATTTGATATGGAGAGTTTAAATTAAAGCATTGAATCTGTAGTTTCTTTAAACATAAAAATTCTTGCTCCCCTGCAATCTAAACTGCTTCTTTCTGTTTCCATGCTATAACTTATTGCAAGGCCACCGAGTAGCTTCCTGCTCGGTCCATCCGCAGTGGGTAGCTTCCTGCCCAACAACGCTGTGGATCAAAAGCCTTCACCACGAGGCGGCCGAGCAGATTCCTGCTCGGCTCATCCTCAGCGGGTAGTTTCTTGCTGATGATGCTCTATATTGGCGATCTCCCAGATCAGGACACGTGGCAGATGACGTGTCCCAGAACCCAGAAGAAAGGGCCCACAGGGGCCGACCAGGCCACCCCTGTACCCGACCTGCAAGCACAAGCTGGCTCTCCTTAGAGCCCCCTGCAAATTGGCATCCTCGGCCTCTCAGCTCGCCCCGAGCTACCACAAGACCAAGATGCCTCGGCCCTCCCGCTCATTCCCGAGCTTCCCCACCGAGGCCATCTTCCTCGGTGCCTCCGACCGACCAACTCCACCACTCACAGGCATAACCGCCGCTCCGCAAATCTCGCCATGCGCGGATTCTCCGCCGGCAACATCCCACGTTCCACGCCATCACGATCTCCATTAACGGGCGATCCGCTTATTACGCGGGCGTGACGTCGGGAGCGTAACTGCCGGCGAGATTCTCGTGCCTGCTACTGCGTGCTGCCGCCACAATATAAACCCCCATCACAGAGGGGTCAAGTAAGCTTTTTTCACCTTACTTAGCCGTTACTCTGCTCGGATCTTGTGCTAACTTGATCGTCGGAGGGTCCTCGGTGGTACCAAACCACACCGGGACTTCCTTCCAGGTACTCGGCGCAAACTCCTCAAAACCACCAATCTCCTCAAAACCCATTGAGACCCACACGCAACAGGAGATCACCTCCAAGATCCACCGGGAGATCGACGGAAGACAACATCTGAAGGAGACCCGAAAAGAACTTCCATCAGTTGGCACCGTCTGTGGGAAACTAAACTCCACAAAAAACAAAGTTGGCCTTCCGATCTCCATCCACATGGCAAGCGATCACCCTGAAGATCCAAGCACCCGCCGCCGCCTCCCCCTCAACGGAGGCGCGGATGAACCTCCGCTGAATGTCATCAACCCCTCCGCCAGCCACCGCTCCAGCGGTCGCAGGTCCCTCGATCCGTCCCATTCAACCTCGAGGTCCCATGTCGGATAGCCTCGCCTCGAGCCTCGTCGCACCCCTGTCCCTACCAAGGCGGTGGCGGTCTGCTCGCCTGCTTCTAGGCATGACCGGCACCCCCTCCCTCGACGGGGTCGCGCCCACGAGGCCCGCCAAAGCAGCTCGAAGACAACCTCACCACGGGGTCTAAGGGACCTCGCCGAGAGGAACCGAGGCCCATCAAGAACTATGGTCATGACGACAGGGGGTCAGTCGAGAGCTTGCGAGACTCAGCACCCCACGCCGGCAACGGAGGCCAACGGCCGCCTGAGCAAAAAGGCCAGGGACCACGAGCCTATAACCTTTGGCGACGGGGATCTCCACGGCATATCCATGCCCCACAACGACCCTCTGGTGATCACGGCCCGAATCCACTGATACGAGATCCACCGGATACTTGTCGACTCGAGCAGCTCGGCAGACATCCTCTTCCACGACTGCTTTCTGCGCATGGGGCTCACCCCAGCAGACTTGAAACTGACCTCCCACATCCTTTCAGGGTTCACCAACCACTCCATCCCGGCGGAAGGGGTGGTCACCCTGCAGTTCAACGTCGGGGAGCCCGGCCGCACCCGTACGTTGCCTATGGACTTCATCGTAGCAAAGGTCCCATCGGTCTACAACGTCCTCCTCGGCCGCCCGACGCTGAACTCCCTCCAGGTCCAGATATCAACCTACCACCTGGCAATGAAGTTCCCTCTCGATCAGGACGGGATAGGTCGGGTCTACGGAAACCAGCAGGTCGCGAAGGTATGCCTTATCGAAACATCTTCGTCCGAGCAACCGGCCGACGGCGCTGAGGTAAAAGACGACATCAAGGGTTCTCTGGAAACCCGGGACGAGCAGAAGGAAATCCGGGGGACACCGGTCGAACCACTGACCGAGGTGCCCCTGACAGAGGGGGACGATGAAAAAACCGTCCAGATCGGATCACTCCTGACAGGAACTCAGCGAGATGACCTGGTCGGTTTCCTCAGAAATAACTCAGACGCCTTCGCCTGGGTGCCTGCTAACATGCCTGGGATCGACCCCAAAATCATTTCTCACAAGCTCGGGGTTGATCCTACGGCCCGACCCGTCAGACAGAAAAAGCGAAGCTTCGCCCCGGTCAAACAGAAGGCCATCGAAGACGAGGTTGATCGACTTCTCGCCGCCAACTTCATCCGGAATGTACCCTACTCGGAGTGGCTGGCGAACGTAGTTCTGGTCAAGAAGTCAAGCGGGAAGTGGCGCATGTGCGTCGACTTCACCGACCTCAATAAGGCCTTCCCTGAGGACAACTATCCTCTCCTTCGGATAGATCAGCTCGTCGACAGCTCGGCCGGCCACGAGCTGTTGAGTTTCATAGATGCTTTCTCCGGCTACAATCAGACCCGTATGAATCCGGAAGATGAAGATCTTACCGCATTCACAACGGACCGGGGGGTATACTACTACAAGGTGATGCCCTTCGGCCTCAAGAACGCCGGAGCCATGTACCAACGGTTGGTCAATCGCATGTTCAAGCCACAGATCGGCAGGAATATGGAGGTCTACGTTGACGATATGCTCATCAAATCCATCTCGTCGGCCGACCACGCTAAGGATCTGGGCGAGGCCTTCGAAGTGCTCCGCAAGTTCAAGATGAAGCTAAACCACGCCAAATGCGCATTCAGAGTCACTGAGGGAAAGTTCATCGGTTTCATAGTCACTCACCGTGGAATCTATGCTAACCCAGAGAAAATCGACGCTATCCTAAACATGGCCGTGCCCAAGACCAACGTCGAGATCATGCGGCTCACGGGACGAGTCGCTGCTCTGAGCCGTTTCATGTCCAGGTCGGGGGAGAAATGCCTCCCGTTCTTCAAAGCTCTGAGGAAGATCCCGAGGTTCGAGTGGTCGGAGGAGTGCCAGGCCGCCTTCAACCAATTGAAGAAGCACCTCGCGACGCCACCACTGCTCACCCGACCAGTTGAAGGAGACGAGCTGTCGCTGTATCTGGCGGTATCCGACCAAGCAGCGAGCTCGATGCTCGTCCGAGAGTTCGGTGGAGTACAGAAGCCGGTGTACTATGTGAGCCATGTATTTAAGGATGCAGAAATGAGATATCTAGCCATAGAGAAGATTGTCTTGGCCCTCGTGGCGGCCTCCAGGAAGCTATGGCACTACTTCCAAGCACACACCATCCTCGTCTTCACTGAGCGCCCATTGGGGGCTATCCTTGCATCACCGGAATCCTCGGGCCGCTTAGAGAAGTGGAGGTGGGAACTATCTCAGTTTGACATAAAATATCGCCTGAGGCAGGCCATCAAAGCGCAGGCCCTGGCCGATTTCATCGTTGAATGCACCATCCCTAGCAAGGAAACGGAGTCCACGCCGACCCTCGCAACTCAGTATCCCATCGCGGAAAGGTCTGGCTCGGTTCCTGAGTGGGTCATCTACGTCGACGGGTCTTCAACCGAGGAAGGCTGTGGTGCCGGCCTCATTATCCGGGGCCTGAACGAAGCAGAAATGGTGTACTCTCTGAAGCTCGGTTTCAAAGCCTCGAACAATGCGGCAGAGTACGAGGCCCTCCTGGCTAGACTATACATGGCCGCCGGGCTAGGGCTAAAGACAATTCGAATCCGCAGCGACTCGGCCCTAGTCGTCGGCCAAGTGACCGGCCGCTTTGAAGCTCGAGAGCTTTTGATGACGAAGTATCTGGATGAGGTAAGGAAACTCCGGAGGAACTTTGACGAAGTCCAAGTAGAACAAATACCCAGGCAGCTGAATGCCTAAGCCGACGCCCTGAGCAAGCTGGCTTCGTCATACTCAGCCAACAATAAGCGGTCTATCCTCTTCGAAACCTTGCCTCAGCCCAGCGTGGAAGACGGAGCGACAACACTTCATGTATATGCGGTGCAGGAAGGCGACCAAGATTGGAGGAAGCCCCTCGTGAAATTCCTGAAGGACGGTACGCTCCCAGAAGATCGGGGAGCCCGCCGTCTCCGGGCCAAAGCCCGTCACTTCATCTGGAGCAATGGGAAACTCTACAAGAAATCCTTCACTCAGCCCCTTCTCCAGAGCATCGACCCCCCCCCCCCCCCCACAAAGCCGACTACGTCCTCCGTGAAATCCATGAGGGGGTTGGCAGTATGCACCAAGGGGCCCGAACCTTGATCCAAAAGGCGTTGCACCAGGGGTACTACTGGCCCACTGTTCATGAGGACGCCCAGAAGCTAGTCAGAAGATGCAAGAGTTGCCAACTCCACGGCAGCATCCCTCGCTTCCCCGCTATCAAGCTGATCACCCTAACATCCCCATGGCCGTTCGCCCAGTGGGAGTTGGACATGATCGGCCAGTTCCCTACCTGTACGGGCGGGCATAAATATGTCCTCGTCGTGATAGACTACTTCACCAAGTGGATCAAGGCCGTCCCCATCAGGAAACCGGATGTCGCCACGACCATCAGGTTCCTGCAAAACAATCTGATACTCCGGTTCAGCATCCCGAGGTGTATCATCACCGACCACGGGATGAACTTCGAGAACGAGAAAGTGAAGGACTTCTGCAAGTAATACCATATCCTCATTAAGTTCGCCGCGGTCGCTGTAACAACCCTAAAATCTTTATACATTTTTATTATCTCTCTTCAATAATATACCGTAATTATTTGTACTTGGTATTTTCCGTTTTCTCTTAAATATATTATTATTTTATTCCTCAATCTATTATGTATATTTTTCTAGGTATAATTTCTTTTTCTTATATTTAAGTTTTTAACTTCTCATTCTTATTTTTCCTTTCATAAATATTTAACCCAAATCCATTATTCTTATTCTCTACAGCCCATCTAAAAAGCCCACTTTCTTTTTAAGCAACATCATATATTTAATTCTAATTAAATATGTGCATGAACAAACTTGTAGCTCATTGGTTAAGTCTTTGCATTGTTATTCTATAAGTCACATGTTCAAATCCCCATTCTTGCAATTATATTTTATCATTTTTTATTCTTCTCATAACCTACAAATGAGACCTTTCATTTCCAAAATGAATGGTGTCCTTTCATTTCTTTTTTAATTCTCATATTGAATGCATATATTATTATACATAATTCACCATTACACGATCTTTATTGTCCTCCTCTATCTTTTCCTTCCTCACATTTTTCTATCCCCTACTTCTCCCTCTTCACCTAGAGTCCAAGAAGAAGAACATGAAGAAGTCTTCAAGAAGGTCTCGCTAGTAACGCGAGGCTATCGGCGGATAGATAAGCCCAGTGACAATACCGGCTTGTTCATGTAAGTCCCTTCTCTCTCCCTCCCTCCATCTCTTTATTCTTCTCTTTTCATATCTCGTGAACCCGTTTTTATCCATATCGTAATCCTTAAGAGAAAAATAAACATAAACATATACATATATATAAGTCTAGATACATATGGTTATATATGGTTTAATAATATCTTATTACCTCTTGTTCAAATTAAAGTGTTTTCAATTCTTTGTTCATGACTATAAATGTTTATTATGAGTAGTGAGAACATAGATTTCATGCCACAATATATTTACGATATCTCATGGAATCGGTTTGGTTATTAAAAGAAAAGATGAAGCTTGCGTAAAAATTCTAGTTAATCTTTTTGCCGATTTTAGTATACATATCAATATCTTTACCTTTAAAATAATTTGTAGAAATTAATTTTTACTTCTGGAAATTTCATGAAATTTACATATGATAGAATATATTATTTTTTTCATGCTGTAAAAATTTTAGATCGATCCGCATAACGGTTTAGGAATTATATCGTTTTTATTCATTGATCGTAAAACAGAAAACTGCAGTTATCGGTCAACTTCTAAGACACATAACTTGGTATAACGTTATCCAAATTGAGAAAACTCAGGTGTTTTTGATATCTACATCGAAATATATAGATTTTATTAGTTTTAAGTTTTTACTGAAAACCGACGTAAAATATAGAAAACTGCGTTACAATATTAAGTGACGGATCTGGACAGAATCTGTTCCGATTCGCACACTGTTTTTAAATTGGACATAACTCGAACACCCGATATCCGTTTGTGACAAAATTTAAATGTGTAAATGCACCATTGATAGAACTATAATTTTATGTATATTATATTACTTAGGAATGCATGAAACAGCCTGATATAGGCTTTGCAATAGAATATATAGTTGCTGTCCAGAAATCTGAATTTCTGTTTTAAACGCTGATATTAAAATGATCATACTAGAGCTTCAGAAATCCAAATCGCGAAAATCTTGATGTTTTGGATAATTAATTCGAAATACCTACAATTTTCTAATAATCTTTGTAACCTGAAACCCGATAGAAATTAACTCAAACTGCGTTTTAAAAATATGTGACGGTGCCGAATAGATTCTGATCTGTTTTGCGCGACGATACGAAAACAGATATATCTCCCAAACCGGTAGTCGTATTTAGGTGAAACTGGAACTCACGCATGAAAAACACTTAGAGACATTTTTTTTTATTTTCCGTATTCGTTCGACTTGATTAATTAGTCGTACATAATATTTCTTTATAGCATTGTTTTCGGTAGTTACTCGTATAATATACTTGACTCATTTCATACTATTCGAACATGTATACATATTTATCTTGATCATTAAATTGTTGTATGTACATAAATATGATAATTAAATATTTGAGTTGTATCTTGAAAACTATACAGAAGTATTTTTACATAAAACCCCTTCAAGTTTTATAAATTACAATAAGGCCCCTAACAATTATTGAACTTCCAATTATCTTTTTTTTAGTCTGACTCGGGTTAGAGTCTGACTATTTCTGACTTGAATATGATTCAGGTCAATCTATATTCTTTTATATTCCAACTCAAAATGAATACATGAATCCCTGAATCCAGTTAACAATCTATATAACTTGGCTGAACCGAACCATGGATATTCCTTTTACATGTTTCCCAGTATTCCATTTACATGACTCTACGGTTATAACCGTTTCCTGATATCATGGTTTCGGACAGTCGGTTAATCAATCTTACAATCAATACAATTTTACAAGATAACAATACAAACAAGACATCGCGGGGTTTAAGGGGTAGATTGGTACGGAAGGTGTTAAAGGTGGCACGAGGTGGTCAGATTAATACACCTAACCTGAATCCTATTGCTGTTGTACCGTGGCATAACGGTTCCTTGTACTACATGTGCCCTAGTCTCTGGCAAGTGAGACTCCCCTCGTATACACTGGCATTCTTCTGTACCAAGCTACAAATAACAGCGTTAACATAACATTACAACAATAGTTTACACTGTAAAAATGTATCTTCTTATTCTGTCTTCTCTACTTCCCTCTTACCTTTGGGACTTACCGAGCGATCTGTTCGCTGACGACATTCTGTTCTCTTTTCTTTGAATGTCGTCAGGTGACTTGGACCCGGCAGAAGTAGAGCCAACAGAAGAAGACTTGGAGCAATTTGCCGACGACCCAGCAGTATAATTTCATTGTACACTTTTCTTTTCAGTACTTTCCTTTTCCTGTTATGCCACTGTTTAGGCATCTTTATTTCAGTTGTATTTTCCTTTCCATGTATTGTACAAAGAATGTTAATAAATAAAAGTTGCTGTTCTTTTTATACTCTTGTCTCTTGTGTATTTATATTGCTTAGCTACGCTTAGCGTATGTACTTCTGAGTACATACGTAGCGGACCTCGTCGCGTCCACTTCATCGTATACTGGGAAGCGGGACGTGACAGGTTTTGTTGGTGGCCCATGCAGGTCTGAGCTGTATTGAACCCTAAGCAATATAAAACACAAGAACAAGCAACTGAAAATATTCTTTACATTACATATTCCTTGAATCCATCTTGAACTACACCTTCGGTTTCCTCGAAGTCTATCTCAAGACTTTTGAATTCTTAACTCTTATTCACTGTTTCTATTTGTATCTCTTTTGCATATTAGCTCAATTGGTTAGAGTATCAATCGACGGAGCTCGAAGATGATATCATCCTATTCCTGTTTCCTTACACTGTTACATCATCCTTCTTGAGTAATTTCGAGGACGAAATTATTTTTAAGGAGGGTAGAATGTAAACAACCCAAAATCTTTATACATTTGTATTATCCCTCTTCAATAATATACCGTATTTATTTGTACTTGGTATTTTCCGTTTTCACTTAAATATATTATTATTTTATTCCTCAATCTATTATGTATATTTTTCGAGGTACAATTTCTTTTTCTTATACTTAAGTTTTTAACTTCTCATTCTTAGTTTTCCTTTCATAAATATTTAACCCAAATCCATTATTCTTATTCTCTACAGCCCATCTAAAAAGCCCACTTTCTTTTTAAGCAACATCATATATTTAATTCTAATTAAATATGTGCATGAACAAACTTGTACCTCATTGGTTAAGTCTTTGCATTGTTATTCTATAAGTCACATGTTCAAATCCCCATTCTTGCAATTATTTTTTATCATTTTTTATTCTTCTCATAACCTACAAATGAGACCTTTCATTTCCAAAATAAATGGTGACCATTCATTTCTTTTTTAATTCTCATATTGAATGCATATATTATTATACATAATTCACCATTACACTATCTTTATTGTCCTCCTCTATCTTTTCCTTCCTCACATTTTTCTATCCCCTACTTCTCCCTCTTCACCTAGAGTCCAAGAAGAAGAACATGAAAAAGTCTTCAAGAAGGTCTCGCTAGTAACGTGAGGCTATCGGCGGATAGACAAGCCCGGTGACAATACCGGCTTGTGCATGTAAGTCCCTTCTCTCTCCCTCCCTCCCTCCATCTCTTTATTCTTCTCTTTTCATATCTCGTGAACCCATTTTTATCCATATCGTAATCCTTAAGAGAAAAATAAACATAAACATATACATATTTATAAGTCTAGATACATATGGTTATATATGGTTTAATAATATCTTATTACCTCTTTGTTCAAATTAAAGTGTTTTCAATTCTTTGTTCATGACTATAAATGTTTATTATGAGTAGTGAGAACATAGATTTCATGCCACAATATATTTACGATATCTCATGGAATCGGTTTGGTTATTAAAAGAAAAGATGAAGCTTGCGTAAAAATTCTAGTTAATCTTTTTGCCGATTTTAGTATACATATCAATATCTTTACCTTTAAAATAATTTGTAGAAATTAATTTTTACTTTTGGAAATTTCATGAAATTTACATATGATAGAATATATGATTTTTTTCATGCTGTAAAAATTTTAGATCGATCCGCATAACGGTTTAGGAATTATATCGTTTTTATTCACTGATCGTAAAACAGAAAACTGCAGTTATCGGTCAACTTCTAAGACACATAACTTGGTATAAAGTTATCCAAATTGAGCAAACTCAGGTGTTTTTGATATCTACATCGAAATATATAGATTTTATTAGTTTTAAGTTTTTACTGAAACCCGACGTAAAATATAGAAAAATGCGTTACAATATTAAGTGACGGATCTGGACAGAATCTGTTCCGATTCGCACACTGTTTTTAAATTGGACATAACTCGGACACCCGATATCCGTTTGTGACAAAATTTAGATGTGTAGATGCACCATTGATAGAACTATAATTTTATGTATATTATATTACTTAGGAATGCATGAAACAGCCTGATATAGGCTTTGCAATAGAATATATAGTTGCTGTCCAGAAATCTGAATTTCTGTTTTAAACGCTGATATTAAAATGATCATACTAGAGCTTCAGAAATCCAAATCGCGTAAATCTTGATGTTTAGGATAAGTACTTCGAAAGACCTACAATTTTCTAATAATCTTTGTAACCTGAAACCCGATAGAAATTAACTCAAACTGCGTTTTAAAAATATGTGACGGTGCCGAATAGATTCTGATCTGTTTTGCGCGACGATACGAAAACAGATATATCTCCCAAACCGGTAGTCGTATTTAGGTGAAACTGGAACTCACGCATGAAAAACACTTAGAGACATATTTTTTTTATTTTCCGTATTCGTTCGACTTGATTAATTAGTCGTACATAATATTTCTTTTTAGCATTGTTTTCGGTAGTTACTCGTATAATATACTTGACTCATTTCATACTATTCGAACATGTATACATATTTAACTTGATCATTAAATTGAATGTAACAACCCCAAAATCTTTATACATTTGTATTATCCCTCTTCAATAATATACCGTATTTATTTGTACTTGGTATTTTCCGTTTTCTCTTAAATATATTATTATTTTATTCCTCAATCTATTATGTATCTTTTTCTAGGTACAATTTCTTTTTCTTATATTTAAGTTTTTAACTTCTCATTCTTATTTTTCCTTTCATAAATATTTAACCCAAATCCATTATTCTTATTCTCTACAGCCCATCTAAAAAGCCCACTTTCTTTTTAAGCAACATCATATATTTAATTCTAATTAAATATGTGCATGAACAAACTTGTACCTCATTGGTTAAGTCTTTGCATTGTTATTCTATAAGTCACATGTTCAAATCCCCATTCTTACAATTATTTTTTATCATTTTTTATTCTTCTCATAACCTACAAATGAGACCTTTCATTTCCAAAATGAATGGTGACCTTTCATTTCTTTTTTAATTCTCATATTGAATACATATATTATTATACATAATTCACCATTACACCATCTTTATTGTCCTCCTCTATCATTTCCTTCCTCACATTTTTCTATCCCCTACTTCTCCCTCTTCACCTAGAGTCCAAGAAGAAGAATATGAAGAAGTCTTCAAGAAGGTCTCGCTAGTAACGCGAGGCTATCGACGGATAGACAAGCCCGGTGACAATACCGGCTTGTGCATGTAAGTCCCTTCTTTCTCAATCCCTCCCTCCATCTCTTTATTCTTCTCTTTTCATATCTCGTGAACCCGTTTTTATCCATATCGTAATCCTTAAGAGAAAAATAAACATAAACATATACATATATATAAGTCTAGATACATATGGTTATATATGTTTTAATAATATCTTATTACCTCTTGTTCAAATTAAAGTGTTTTCAATTCTTTGTTCATGACTATAAATGTTTATTACGAGTAGTGAGAACATAGATTTCATGCCACAATATATTTACGATATCTCATAGAATCGGTTTGGTTATTAAAAGAAAAGATGAAGCTTGCGTAAAAATTCTAGTTAATCTTTTTGTCGATTTTAGTATACATATCAATATCTTTACCTTTAAAATAATTTGTAGAAATTAATTTTTACTTCTGGAAATTTCATGAAATTTACATATGATAGAATATATTATTTTTTTCATGCTGTAAAAATTTTAGATCGATCCGCATAACGGTTTAGGAATTATATCGTTTTTATTCACTGATCGTAAAACAGAAAACTGCAGTTATCGGTCAACTTCTAAGACACATAACTTGGTATAACGTTATCCAAATTGAGCAAACTCAGGTTTTTTTTATATATACATCAAAATATATAGATTTTATTAGTTTTAAGTTTTAACTGAAAACCGACGTAAAATATAGAAAACTGCGTTACAATATTAAGTGACGGATCTGGACAGAATCTGTTCCGATTCGCACACTGTTTTTAAATTGGACATAACTCGAACACCCGATATCCGTTTGTGACAAAATTTAGATGTGTAGATGCACCATTGATAGAACTATAATTTTATGTATATTATATTACTTAGGAATGCATGAAACAGCCTGATATAGGCTTTGCAATAGAATATATAGTTGCTGTCCAGAAATCTGAATTTCTGTTTTAAACGCTGATATTAAAATGATCATACTAGAGCTTCAAAAATCCAAATCGTGTAAATCTTGATGTTTTGGATAAGTACTTCGAAAAACCTACAATTTTCTAATAATCTTTGTAACCTGAAACCCGATAGAAATTAACTCAAACTACGTTTTAAAAATATGTGACGGTGCCGAATAGATTCTGATCTGTTTTGCGCGACGATACGAAAACAGATATATCTCCCAAACCGGTAGTAGTATTTAGGTGAAACTGGAACTCACGCATGAAAAACACTTAGAGACATATTTTTTTACTTTCCGTATTCGTTCGACTTGATTAATTAGTCGTACATAATATTTCTTTATAGCATTGTTTTCGGTAGTTACTCGTATAATATACTTGACTCATTTCACACTATTCGAACATGTATACATATTTATCTTGATCATTAAATTGAATGTAACAACCCCAAAATCTTTATGCATTTGTATTATCCCTCTTCAATAATATACCGTATTTATTTGTACTTGGTATTTTCCGTTTTCTCTTAAATATATTATTATTTTATTCCTCAATCTATTATGTATATTTTTCTAGGTACAATTTCTTTTTTAAGTTTTTAACTTCTCATTCTTATTTTTCCTTTCATAAATATTTAACCCAAATCCATTATTCTTATTCTCTACAGCCCATCTAAAAAGCTCACTTTCTTTTTAAGCAACATCATATATTTAATTCTAATTAAATATATGCATGAACAAACTTGTAGCTCATTGGTTAAGTCTTTACATTGTTATTCTATAAGTCACATGTTCAAATCCCCATTTTTGCAATTATTTTTTATCATTTTTTATTCTTCTCATAACCTACAATGAGACCTTTCATTTCCAAAATGAATGGTGGCCTTTCATTTCTTTTTTAATTCTCATATTGAATGCATATATTATTATACATAATTCACCATTACACCATCTTTATTGTCCTACTCTATCTTTTCGTTCCTCACATTTTTCTATCCCCTACTTCTCCCTCTTCACCTAGAGTCCAAGAAGAAGAACATGAAGAAGTCTTCAAGAAGGTCTCGCTAGTAACGCGAGGCTATCGGCGGGTAGACAAGCCCGGTGACAATACCGGCTTGTGCATGTAAGTCCCTTCTCTCTCCCTCCTTCCATCTTTTTATTCTTCTCTTTTCATATCTCGTGAACCCGTTTTTATCCATATCGTAATCCTTAAGAGAAAAATAAACATAAACATATACATATATATAAGTCTAGATACATATGGTTATATATGGTTTAATAATATCTTATTACCTCTTGTTCAAATTAAAGTGTTTTCAATTCTTTGTTCATGACTATAAATGTTTATTATGAGTAGTGAGAACATAGATTTCATGCCACAATATATTTACGATATCTCATGGAATCGGTTTGGTTATTAAAAGAAAAGATGAAGCTTGCGTTAAAATTCTAGTTAATCTTTTTGCCGATTTTAGTATACATATCAATATCTTTACCTTTAAAATAATTTGTAGAAATTAATTTTTACTTCTGGAAATTTCATGAAATTTGCATATGATAGAATATATTATTTTTTTCATGCTGTAAAAATTTTAGATCGATCCGCATAACGGTTTAGGAATTATATCGTTTTTATTCACTGATCGTAAAACAGAAAACTGCAGTTATCGTTCGACTTCTAAGATACATAACTTGATATAACGTTATCCAAATTGATCAAACTCAGGTGTTTTTGATATCTACATCAAAATATATAGATTTTATTAGTTTTAAGTTTTTACTGAAACCCGACGTAAAATATAGAAAAATGCGTTACAATATTAAGTAACGGATCTGGACAGAATCTGTTCCGATTCGCACACTGTTTTTAAATTGGACATAACTCGGACACCCGATATCCGTTTGTGACAAAATTTAGATGTGTAGATGCACCATTGATAGAACTATAATTTTATGTATATTATATTACTTAGGAATGCATGAAACAGCCTGATATAGGCTTTGCAATAGAATATATAGTTGCTGTCCAGAAATCTGAATTTCTGTTTTAAACGCTGATATTAAAATGATCATACTAGAGCTTCAGAAATCCAAATCGCGTAAATCTTGATGTTTTGGATAAGTACTTAGAAATACCTACAATTTTCTAATAATCTTTGTAACCTGAAACCCGATAGAAATTAACTCAAACTGCGTTTTAAAAATATGTGACGGTGCCGAATAGATTCTGATCTGTTTTGCGCGACGATACGAAAACATATATATCTCCCAAACCGGTAGTCGTATTTAGGTGAAACTGGAACTCACGCATGAAAAACACTTAGAGACATATTTTTTTTATTTTCCGTATTCGTTCGACTTGATTAATTAGTCGTACATAATATTTCTTTATAGCATTGTTTTCGGTAGTTACTCGTATAATATACTTGACTCATTTCATACTATTCGAACATGTATACATATTTATCTTGATCATTAAATTGTTGTATGTACATAAATACGATAATTAAATATTTGAGTTGTATCTTGAAAACTATACAAAAGTATTTTTACATAAAACCCCCTCAAGTTTTATAAATTACAATAAGGCCCCTAACAATTATTGAACTTCCAATTATCTTTCTTTTAGTCTGACTCGGGTTAGAGTCTGACTATTTCTGACTTGACTATAATTCAGGTCAATCTATATTCTTTTATATTCCAACTCAAAATGAATACATGAATCCCTGAATCCAGTTAACAATCTATATAACTTGGCTGAACCGAACCATGGATATTCCTTTTACATGTTTCCCAGTATTCCATTTACATGACTCTATGGTTATAACCGTTTCCTGATATCATGGTTTCGGACAGTCGGTTAATCAATCTTACAATCAATACAATTTTACAAGATAACAATACAAACAAGATATCGCGGGGTTTAAGGGGTAGATTGGTACGGAAGGTGTTAAAAGTGGCACGAGGTGGTCAGATTAATACACCTAACCTGAATCCTATTGCTGTTGTACCGTGGCATAACGGTTCCTTGTACTACACGTGCCCTAGTCTCTGGCAAGTGAGACTCCCCTCGTATACACTGGCATTTTTCTGTACCTAGTTACAAATAACAGCGTTAACATAACATTACAACAATAGTTTACACTGTAAAAATGTATCTTCTTATTCTGTCTTCTCTACTTCTCTCTTACCTTTGGGACTTACCGAGCGATCTGTTCGCTGACGACATTCTGTTCTCTCTTCTTTGAATGTCGTCATGTGACTTGGACCCGGCAGAAGTAGAGCCAACAGAAGAAGACTTGGAGCAATTTGCCAACGACCCAGCAGTATAATTTCATTATACACTTTTCTTTTCAGTACTTTCCTTTTCCTGTTATGCCACTGTTTAGGCATCTTTATTTCAGTTGTATTTTCCTTTCCATGTATTGTACAAAGAATGTTAATAAATAAAAGTTGCTGTTCTTTTTATACTCTTGTCTCTTGTGTATTTATATTGCTTAGCTACGCTTAGCGTATGTACTTCTGAGTACATACGTAGCGGACCTCGTCGCGTCCACTTCGCCGTACATTGGGAAGCGGGGCGTGACAGTCGCGCATCCCCAATGCAACGGGCAGGCCGAAGTCGCTAACTGAGACGTCCTCTGAGGTCTCTGGACCCGCCTAGAAAGGCGACAAGGCAGTTGGGTTTAAGAACTGCCCCGGGTCTTATGGGCCCTGCACACGTCAAAGAAGACCCCCACCTGGGAAACCCCTTTCAGCCTCTACTACGGGACCGAGACAATGGTCCCAGCGGAGATCGGGCTACCCAGTTATCGGGTCAAGCACTTTGACGACGATGCGAACACCTCGGCGCTACGGGCCAACCTGGACATCTTGTTGGAGAAGAGAGACCGGGCTCAGATCAGGGCCGCCGCTTATCAACAACAAACGGCCCGATACTACAACGCTCGGGTTAAGCGCTGCTCCTTCAAAATCGGAGATCTGGTCCTACGGCGGAACGAGTTCATCGATCAAAGCAGGCTACACAAGTTCTCCCCAAAGTGGGACGGTCCTTTCCTCGTCTCTGAGGTGCTCCCCGGAGGAGCCTATCGCCTACAAGACGCGGACGGACGCAAGTTCCCGCGGTCTTACAACGCCGAGAAGCTCAAGCTATACCAATAAGATCAAGGCCAATGAGTGTGTACCCCTCCTTTTGCGGAGACGGTGTAAATGTTTTCTAAAAATCTTTTCCATTCAAATAAAGGGAACGTCAGAACATTGCAAATAGAGTTCTGTCTTTGTGATCCGAAGCCCTCACCAAAGAGGCAACCACGCAGCTTCACTGCCCGGTTATCCTTAGCAGACCTCCTACGACCCTCTAACGCTGAGGATCAAAGTCCTCCGTAGAGGCAGCCGAGCGGCTTCCCTGCTCGGCTATCCCTGGCCGATAGCTTCCCTACTCGCAACGCCAGAGATCAAAGCCCTCGCCAAGAGGAAACCGCGCAGCTTCACTGCCCGGTTATCCTTAGCAGGCCTCCTACAGCCTCTCCAATGCTAAGGATCAAAGTCCTCTTCAGAGGCAGCTCAGCATCTACCCTGCTCGGCTATCCCCGGCTGGTAGCTTCCTACCACAACCGACAGGGATCAAAAGCCCTCCCAGAGGCAGTTGAGCCCGACCCTCGCTCGGCTATCCTTCAGGACAAAAGCCCTCGCCAAGAGGCACTGGGCAGTAACCCTGCCCGGCTAAGGGTCCTTGGTAGGCTTCTTACAGCCCCTCCCGCGCTAAGTACCAAAGTCCTCCTTTGAGGCGGTCGAGCCCAACCCTTGCTCGGCTATCCCCGGCTGGTAGTTTCCTACCATAACCGACAGGGATCAAAGTCCTCGCCAAGAGGCACTGGGCAGTAACCCTGCTCGGTCCCCGTCCTGAAGGATCAAAGCCCTCGCAAGAGGCAACCGAGCCCGACCCTTGCTCGGTTATCTCCGGCCGGTAGCTCCCTACCCATGACGCCAGGGATCAAAGCCCTCGCAAAAGGCATCCGAGCGGCTACCCCGCTCGGTCATCCCAGGCTAGTAGTTTCCTACCCACGACGCCAGAGATCAAAGCCCTCGCCAAGAGGCCACCGCGCAGCTTCACTGCCCGGCTATCCTTAGCAGGCTTCCAACGGCCCCTCCAACGCTTAGGATCAAAGTCCTCCTTAGAGGCAGCCGAGCGGGCTTCCCTGCTCGGCTATCCCTGGCCGGTAGCTTCCCTACTCGCAACGCCAGGGATCAAAGCCCTCGCCAATAGGCAACCGCGCAGCATCACTGCCCGGTTATCCTTAGCAGGCCTCCTACGGCCCCCTACGGCCCCTCCAACGCTAAGGATCAAAGTCCTCCTTAGAGGCAGCTCAGCAGGTACCCTGCTCGGCTATCCCTGGCTGGTAGCTTCCCTACTCGCAATGCCAGGGATCAAGGCCCTCGCCAAGAGGCAACCGCGCAACTTCATTGCCCGGTTATCCTTAACAGGCCTCCTACGGCCCTTCCAACGCTAAGGACCAAAGTCCTTCCAGAGGCAGTCGAGCCCGACCCTTGCTAGGCTATCCCCGGTTGGTAGGATCAAAGCCCTCGCCAAGAACAACCGAGCAACTTCCCTGCTCGGTCATCCTCAGCAGGCATCCTCCTGAACGACAGGAGCTGCAGGTTTGTAGCCCTCATAACGAGGTCACTGAGCCCCTTTATGCTCGGCACAACTACGGCGGACACCCCTCTGCCCGTCACATGCAGCGGACCCGAAGCCCCAACAAGAGAAGTCAGGTCTATCCAAGTCTGAGTGATCCCCCCTCGACTTCGGGGCCATGGAGATGCCTCCTTCTTAGCAGCGCTTGGCACACTTAGCAAGTGATCGAAATCAACTCGATGAACGATCGCTAGACAGATAGCCGACCTGACATGGAAGCCCAACAGTGCAAGCAAGGATATTTTACGAGAATTCTTCATAAACAGAAGATAAAGTGCAAAGCAATGAAACAGCAAGAGTTTTACTCGCACAAGCAAAATGTTTTTACAGAGGTATTGGGGGCTCCCCAGCCTTACAAAGTTCCGGACGCTTACACAAGAGGGACGGGGAAATATCAAAAAGGCCTAAGTCACAAACCCCCTCCTGCGCCTCGCTACCCTCATCACTGTCATCGCAGTCTGCCGGGGGCTTCACCACCGGAGGTTTTGCCACCAGGGATACGCATCGCTTCCCTCATCGTTGTCTGCCGAAGGCTTTGCCACCGGGAGTGTGACCCGAGCACGGAGCTCGCCATCGGCGAACTCAGGAAGCTGCTCCTTCACGGCATCTAGAGTCTTGTTCCACGCGATGGCGGAATGCTCGCCAAGCTCGGCGCGAAACTGCTCTGACACCTTGTAATCGGCCACAGCCTTCCTAGCCCGAATCTCGGCAATCCCGGCCGCCCGAAGCGCCGCCTCGGCATCCCCCTGCTGGCGTCTCTCTCCTTTTCTATGGTCGCGAAGCGATCGACCAGATCCTCCAGCTTCGCCTCAGCAACTCGGTGGGATGCACTCAGGCGACGATAGGCACCTCGGTTCGCTGAGATAGCGAGCTCCGCAACCTCCACTCGGGCTGCCAGGACATCAGCCCTCGCCATCTCCAGACGCAGGTCACGTCGCAGGACCTCGACCTCTGAAGGAAACGCTTCCACCGGCCTCGGTGCGTGGAACGCCCCCTCGGCCTCGTATAACTCATTCCTTCCAACGCTTGCTTTTTGAGGCGTTGCTGCTTGTCCTTTGTATACATGGACACTTCACACCTTAAGCTATCTTCGCCTTCTTGGACTGCTTATTTTACCATCGCAACAATCGGGTTATTTTGTGGGGAATACCGGGCACTTTACACGGCACCTGCCCCCTACTCATCAATGTCGCTTTCTGACGCTGACGGAGCATCTTCATCATATACAAAGGAACGGGATATCACATCACTCCTTCTGCTGAGTCTTCTTCTTCCTTGGAAGAATGAACTTGACTTGGGGGCTTTCCCCTCATCATCCATTTTAGGAGTGGGACATGGCTTCTACGTATTTTTCAGGATTTCTGGTTCAAGTGGGCTATTCCACTTGATTACATGACCCGCTTGTAGGTCCCTTAATATTCTTTCTGTTATTTGAAGAAAGGACCATCTCACGTGAAGAAAGGTACCTCCTTGCGCGTAAGCTTGGTCAACGGCTCTGCCAGACGAGCAAAGTTCTCCACAAATCTCCTGTAGTATCCGGCTAATCCAAGGAAACTTCTTATCTCAGCAACATTCTTTGGAATAGGCCAATCTCGAACTGCTGCAATCTTTTCTGGATCGACGGCAATGCCATCGCCAGACACAACATGCCCCAAAAACCTTACTTCCTCCAGCCAAAACTCGCACTTACTCATCTTCGCATACAATTTCTCCTGTCTCAACGTCTGCAGTGCGATCTTCAAATGCTCAGCATGCTCTTCAAAACTCTTCGAGTAAACCAGAATATCGTCAATGAATACCACAATGAACTGATCCAAGAACGGTGAAAAGATTCGGTTCATCAAGTCCATGAATACTGCCGGCGCATTCGTTACTCCGAAGGGCATCACCAAGTACTCGTAATGTCCATACCGAGTTCGGAACGCCGTCTTGCAAATATCTTCTGTTTTCACTCGGACCTGATGATATCCGGATCGTAAATCCAACTTCGAGAATACCCTCGCGCCACTAAGCTGCTCAAAAGTTCTCCAATGCGAGGGATCGGGTACTTGTTCTTGATAGCCACCTGGTTTAATTCTCGATAGTCGATGCACATCCTTCTTGTGCCATCCTTCTTCTTTACTAGAAGAACTGGAGCTCCCCAAGGCGAGTTACTGCTTCGAATCCAACCCCTTTCAAGCAATTCAGCAACCTGTTTCTTTACTTCTTCCAACTCTACTGGCGCCATTGGATAATACGCTTTAAATACTGGCGCTGCACCAGGAATAAGATCAATTGTGAACTCCACGTCTCTCCTCGGCGGTAAACCCGATATATCTTCAAACACGTCCATAGAATCACGAACAACAGCCGGCTCTTTACTTTCATCACTTCCATTGATGCAAGAATATTGTTTGTCGGCCTAGCCCTAAACTCGACCGGCCCGACCGAACTGCTTCCTTAACGCAACTGCTGTCTGCTGCAAACTCCCTTTCATCCCAGATAAACTCTGCTGCTCTTGGCTGCTGCAAGTATTTGTGAGAAAGTGGTCAAACCCAAGGAGACAATCTGCCTCTGGATGTCCACGTCCAGTCTGCGCATGAACCTCCGTGCCCTGTCAGCATCGTTGGCAACTAAAGGTCCAGCGAAACTACTGAGTCTCGTCCATTCTGCTACATGCACATCTACGGGTGCTCCCTTCTGCTTTAGTCCGATGAACTTCTCTTCCATTTCCTCCCGTGCAGTCCGCGGGAAGAACTTCTCCAGGAAACTCTTAGAAAAAATCCACCCACTTGATCGGCTTGGGCAAGCGGGACTCCTCAACAAGCCACCATTCTCGGGCGTAGTCCACTAGCTGAATGCGTACCACAACAACTTTTTTGTCATCTGGAATCTGTGCCGCTAAAAGAAAGTTCTCTGTGTCAACTAGCCACTGCTCCACTGGCAACGGCTCCTTTAAACCAGTAAATGTAGACGGACCTAACCGCCTGAAATCTGCTACGGTCCCTACTCGGTCAACTGGTCTAGCTCCAACATTGTTCACAGACTGCTGAACGATCAGCAAACCTTCCCGAAACGAGTCCGCTTGCTGCTGGATCAGCTCGGTCTGTTTCTTTGATTCTTCAGCATTCCTCTTATCACTCCAAGCATGGCGGCTTCGTCCACAGGCCTCTGGTATGTCTTCAATTTCTTACTGGCCATAATCCTAAACTCAAAATACCCAACATTAGCATGATGATAGATTTTGAATATAGATCAAGGCTAGAACTCCAAGATACTTAAATAGAGTACCGCATTGTAACTATGCCGCGGTATCATAGCCACAATTACATAACTCCATCCAAGTCGCCTAAGTCCTAGAGATAACAAGGAATCAGGTTTTCGAATCGATATGCAAAGGAAGTTTGCACATCGTAAAAGATATAATCAGGAAGAATGTGATTCAAGAATGGTAAAACGGTTAAGGTGGCAGGACATGTTTCCTAAATACGGGTATTCTGATTCGTGTATTGGGTACAATACCTAACTACAAAAGAATCAACCCGACTATCCTATGGCTCTGATACCAAAAGAACCATGTCATGCCCCGCTTCCCAGAGTACGCTAGATTGGGCACGTGACATAGCCAACCATGCTACCTGTGGATAGGAAGTATCCATCCACAGTCACATTACGGCTGTAAAGATATCAAGAACAAGATAAAACCATCTAAAACATGTCCATAATCCAGAATAACAGGAGTCAATAATAAATAAATGCGGAAGCAAATGATCCAATACAAATAACTGAAAAGTGTGTCCCATAATGCGGGCTCACATCAGGAAATAAATGCAGGAAATAAAACTAACTACTACTGAACTCACAGCTCAGCCTGCTGGCTGAAGTACTCCTGCTCGGACTGCAACAGCGGTACGGAATCTGGGCCATGCAAAACCCAGACGTCAGCGCGTCATGTCAACAAGTAATATAATATGAACAGTGTAATAGGCAATGCAGAACTAAACATGAATAAAGCAATAATGTGAAACAAGCGGTGCAGGGTAATGTGCAGTGGATAACTAAGCTGTTCTATCGGGTTTCCTAGTCTAAAGTCTTTGAAATCAATTTGAGTAATCCTCCATGTAACTCAAAGTATATGTCCCGTTACCCCCCGGGACCACGGATCAGGAATATGTGAACCAATAGTGGTTCTGTCCCGTTACCCCCCGGGACCACGGATCAGGAAAATGTAAGAGTCACGAATGGCTCTGTCCCGTTACCTCCCGGGACCACGGATCAAGTAATACCCTTTCAAGTTACACTTTAGTTTACACTTTTGATTTCCCCATACCCCCAAGTTATGTATGTCGAGTCAGGTATTCAGTAATCAAGAACTAATGCCAACACAGGATCAGGTAAAAGCAGGTTTGTCTGGATAGACGACAGGAACGGTCCATAAGGACTACATGTTATGTTTGTTGGCATTAGACACAAGATCAGGTAACAGATAAAGCCATGGTACATCAGGTCCAGCCAGGTAATGTATAAAGGTGTCATGTCATGTCAAGAGTGTACGGTACCATGTCATGTCAAGTAGGAAGTGTAACAGGTCATGTCAGGAAGCACAAGATGTCATGTGGGTGCTCATAATCAAACTAACATAAGCATGTGTATAAATAAACAAGCATGAGTACTATCAGAACAATAAACTGGAACATGTAATATGATATGCAAATAGATTTAATTACAAGGATATGGATGCACAGTTATCGATTAGGGTTACATTTATAGTTCCAATATTAATTAGGATGCAATTTATTAAACATGGAGTGTTAATATCACATTATTATGTAGTAATGTGATCTATGGATGCAATTATATGTATCTTAAATGCGATGGATGCAAACGGGTATCCGAAAAGTTATAAAACTATAAAATGGTAATGTGGGATGTACAACTAAGCAATATGTGATATAAATATTGATATAATAATATTAATATGGATAGCATTTTCAAAGCGATTAATAACTATAAAAGTGGTATTGATTAACCATGCACAAGAAGGTTCCGTTCAGAAATTCAGCGTCATCCTAATTTGTAAAATAGCTTAAAAATAACAAACGTTCTCCAAAAGGGACGTGTCTTATACCAAAACAAAGATAATTCAATAAGGTTTTCAGTTTTATAAGTATAAGTATCTCAGGTTGTCCCTACAAAAAGTTATGAACATTCGAAGTTGAAAGTTTGCTGCTGGAATTTCCCTGGACAGCAGTTCGGAGACATTTTCATTTGCATTTTACGTTATTTAAACAATTTATTTTGCAAGTAAATATTTCATAGAGTTATAGTGTTCTGAGTTAGCTTCGTAACGAACTAAAGAACGTATACTAATGATTTTTCTATGATTTATAATGAATTTTATAAGATAAGGTGTACAGTAAATTTTAGATTTGTCATATCCGATTTTTCAACGACGTTTCATGTGTAAACTATAAGATTTTCAAATGTATAACATTATAAAATGAAGATTATAAACTAATTAAAGATAATATTAATAAATATTATGACTATATATATTTTAAATGATATGGTTGCAGTATAATGTAATCTAGTATGTCACAAGATAAGTTTTCATGATCTAGATTTAATATGATATAAACGGATGCAAACGGAACATCGAAACGTTATAAAATTAAACATGGGGCGCTAGATTTAAACTATAGGTATGGTATTTATTTAAATAGGTATAAAATGAATTATATAGCATGTAGCAAGATTAACTTGCCTCGATGGGTCGCGAATCGGGAAAACGGAACGTTAACCGTCGGCGGGGAAAATTCGCGACGGGCGCACGGTTCACGGAATGAACCCAAACGATGAACAAAGGAACCACACGGGTCGGGGTACCTCGCTGGAACGTCGAGAAGCGTCACCGGCACGACGGAATTCCGGCAACAAAAGAACAGTTAAAAAAAATGAGAAACGAGACATGAAGCAAGAAGAGAAAGAATGATAAAGAGAAGTATGAGAGAATATATGAGAGAGAGAGAGAGCTGCAGGTGGGGGCCCACGGAATTAAAAGGAACGCGATTGGCTAAAGGGGAATCGTTAGTTAGGGATAAATATTAATTAAAGATTCAAAACATTTTAAGTAACAGTAGGATATAAATATAGGTTAATTTAAAGATTTAAAAGATAGGTAATGAACAGTAAGATATCAGGTTAGTTAGAAAAATATATGCGATGGTTTTAATAATATTAAAATTTGGGATTTTGGCGCCAAATAAAACATTTTCAAATCGCGCCCGGGTCGAGTCCAAAAATTTGAAATTGAAATAATAGGATTTTAAGCGGGATCCAAATTTTAATTAAGTGTTTTATGATTAAAAAGCATACCCCCAAAACGGACACATGTACGCGCGCGTAGCCGTCCAAACTCGCCCGTTTCACTGAACGGGATGAGAAGACAATGCACGGACGCTACCACGAGGCTAGGGGTGTCAAGTAGGCCAAGATGAATATTTTCAATTTTATTTTAGATGCCAAAATTTGTTATATGTAGAAATGACTTTGCCGGGTAAATTTTACAGTAAGCAACAAACAAGCAAGTTAAATGAAATGAGTACCACATTATGCTCAAACAGTAACTGAAAATTTTAGAATTGGGCTCGGGTGTTACATTATACCCAACTACAAAAAGAATTTCGTCCTCGAAATTCCAAGAATACAAAGATAGATAACTACAAGAAAAGGTGAGGAAACTTCTGCCGGATTTCATCTTCTCGTTCCCAAGTGGAATCTACATGCGAGCGATTACCCCAAGAAACAAGCACAAGGGGGATAACCTTGTTCTTAAGAACCTTTTCCCTTCGATCCACGATTTCAATCGGTCGCTCCTCAAAAGTCAAGTCTTCTCGTACTGTTAGCTCCGAATGATTCAAAACGTGTGTTTCATCTCGAACATACTTACGGAGTTGAGATACGTGAAACACATCGTGCACATTTGCCAAGGACTGCGGTAACGCCAAACGATACGCTACCTCACCAACACGCTCCACGATCTCAAGGGTCCAACGAATCGAGGACTAAGCTTTCCTCGAATTCCAAAACGAATCACCCCTCTAGTCGGTGATATCTTCAAGAAGACCAAATCACCCACGGTGAACTCTAGAGGTCTTCTTGACGTATCTGCCCAACTCTTCTGTCGGTCCTGTGCTGGCTTCGTATGATTTCTGACAGGGTTAACCTTCTCAACTGTCTGCACAACCAAATCTGGTCCCAATAATCTTCGTTCACCGACATCGTCCCAACAAACAGGTGAACGGCATTTACGACCATACAAAGCTTCAAATGGAGCCATCTGAATAGTTGCCTGAAAACTGTTGTTGTAAGACAACTCCACCAAAAGTAGATGATCCTCCCAAGACCCCTTGAAGTCCAACATGCATGCTCTCAACATATTCTCAAGAGTTTGGATCGTTCTTTCCGACTGACCATCAGTTTGAGGATGATAAGCTGTGCTAAACTTCAATCGAGTCCCCAAACTTTCCTGTAAACTCCTCCAGAAGTGTGATAAGAACCGAGTGTCCCGATCGGACACGATGCTCACCGGTACTCCATGCAATCTTACAATCTCCTACATGTACCGCTCTGCCAAAGTCTCTGTTGATTGACCAACCCGAAAAGGAATAAAGTGAGCTGCCTTGGTCAATCGGTCAACAATTACCCATACTGCATTGTTGCCTTTTGGACTCCGCGGTAAAGCCGTCACGAAATCCATGGTTATATGTTCCCACTTCCACCGAGGAATCGGAAGTGGTTGCAATAAACCAGCAACCCTTTGATGTTCAGCCTTAACTTGCTGACACACCAAGCACTTCGCCACAAAGCGAGCAATCTCCCGCTTCATGCCCTCCCACCAGAAATGCTGTCGAATATCTCGGTACATCTTTGTGCCTCCTGGATGTACAGAATAAGCTGAACTGTGTGCCTCCTTCATAAGCTCTTCATGAACATCACCCTTTGGCACACACAAACGGCTACCATACCTCAACGAACCATTTTCGTGGATCAATAAATCTGTTCGTAGCCCGGCTTCAACCTGCTCTCGAAACTTTTGCAGTCTAGGATCCTGCGATTGAGTTGCTTTAATATTCTCGATCAAAGACGAATGTACTTGCAGCTGCAACAACTGTCCCGTAGAACGCGGTAGCACAACCTCCAATTCAAATCTTCGAAAATCTGTGACGATCTCCTTCTGCGTAGTTAACACCTGAATTACTGATAACCGACCAAGCGCATCCGGCACAACATTAACCTTCCCCGGATGGTACTTAAGATCAAGATCGTAGTCAGCCATCAGCTCCAACCATCTACGCTGCCTCATGTTAAGCTCTTTCTGTGTGAACACATACTTCAAGTTCTTATGATCTGTAAAAACTTCGACTCTTTCGCCCAAAAGGTAGTGTCTCCAAATCTTCAAAGCGAAAATCACAGCCGCAAGCTTGAAGTCATGAGTTGGATAATTCTTCTCATGGGTCTTCAACTGTCTCGATGCGTATGCTACAACCTTCCCATGCTGCATCAAAACACATCACAATCCTTTCCCAGATGCGTCGCTGTGAATCACCAATCCTCCGGAATTTTCTGGCACGGTCAGAATAGGGGCGGTTATCAACTTCTGCTTCAACGTCTCGAAAGCTAACGCACACTTATCCGCCCATACAAAAGGTACCTCCTTGCGCGTAAGCTTGGTCAACGGCTCTGCCAGACGAGCAAAGTTCTCCACAAATCTCCTGTAGTATCCGGCTAATCCAAGGAAACTTCTTATCTCAGCAACATTCTTTGGAATAGGCCAATCTCGAACTGCTGCAATCTTTTCTGGATCGACGGCAATGCCATCGCCAGACACAACATGCCCCAAAAACCTTACTTCCTCCAGCCAAAACTCGCACTTACTCATCTTCGCATACAATTTCTCCTGTCTCAACGTCTGCAGTGCGATCTTCAAATGCTCAGCATGCTCTTCAAAACTCTTCGAGTAAACCAGAATATCGTCAATGAATACCACAATGAACTGATCCAAGAACGGTGAAAAGATTCGGTTCATCAAGTCCATGAATACTGCCGGCGCATTCGTTACTCCGAAGGGCATCACCAAGTACTCGTAATGTCCATACCGAGTTCGGAACGCCGTCTTACAAATATCTTCTGTTTTCACTCGGACCTGATGATATCCGGATCGTAAATCCAACTTCGAGAATACCCTCGCGCCACTAAGCTGCTCAAAAGTTCTCCAATGCGAGGGATCGGGTACTTGTTCTTGATAGCCACCTGGTTTAATTCTCGATAGTCGATGCACATCCTTCTTGTGCCATCCTTCTTCTTTACTAGAAGAACTGGAGCTCCCCAAGGCGAGTTACTGCTTCGAATCCAACCCCTTTCAAGCAATTCAGCAACCTGTTTCTTTACTTCTTCCAACTCTACTGGCGCCATTGGATAATACGCTTTAAATACTGGCGCTGCACCAGGAATAAGATCAATTGTGAACTCCACGTCTCTCCTCGGCGGTAAACCCGATATATCTTCAAACACGTCCATAGAATCACGAACAACAGCCGGCTCTTTACTTTCATCACTTCCATTGATGCAAGAATATTGTTTGTCGGCCTAGCCCTAAACTCGACCGGCCCGACCGAACTGCTTCCTTAACGCAACTGCTGTCTGCTGCAAACTCCCTTTCATCCCAGATAAACTCTGCTGCTCTTGGCTGCTGCAAGTATTTGTGAGAAAGTGGTCAAACCCAAGGAGACAATCTGCCTCTGGATGTCCACGTCCAGTCTGCGCATGAACCTCCGTGCCCTGTCAGCATCGTTGGCAACTAAAGGTCCAGCGAAACTACTGAGTCTCGTCCATTCTGCTACATGCACATCTACGGGTGCTCCCTTCTGCTTTAGTCCGATGAACTTCTCTTCCATTTCCTCCCGTGCAGTCCGTGGGAAGAACTTCTCCAGGAAACTCTTAGAAAAAATCCGCCCACTTGATCGGCTTGGGCAAGCGGGACTCCTCAACAAGCCACCATTCTCGGGCGTAGTCCACTAGCTGAATGCGTACCACAACAACTTTTTTGTCATCTGGAATCTGTGCCGCTAAAAGCAAGTTCTCTGTGTCAACTAGCCACTGCTCCACTGGCAACGGCTCCTTTAAACCAGTAAATGTAGACGGACCTAACCGCCTGAAATCTGCTACGGTCCCTACTCGGTCAACTGGTCTAGCTCCAACATTGTTCACAGACTGCTGAACGATCTGCAAACCTTCCCGAAACGAGTCCGCTTGCTGCTGGATCAGCTCGGTCTGTTTCTTTGATTCTTCAGCATTCCTCTTATCACTCCAAGCATGGCGGCTTCGTCCACAGGCCTCTGGTATGTCTTCAATTTCTTACTGGCCATAATCCTAAACTCAAAATACCCAACATTAGCATGATGATAGATTTTGAATATAGATCAAGGCTAGAACTCCAAGATACTTAAATAGAGTACCGCATTGTAACTATGCCGCGGTATCATAGCCACAATTACATAACTCCATCCAAGTCGCCTAAGTCCTAGAGATAACAAGGAATCAGGTTTTTGAATCGATATGCAAAGGAAGTTTGCACATCGTAAAAGATATAATCAGGAAGAATGTGATTCAAGAATGGTAAAACGGTTAAGGTGGCAGGACATGTTTCCTAAATACGGGTATTCTGATTCGTGTATTGGGTACAATACCTAACTACAAAAGAATCAACCCGACTATCCTATGGCTCTGATACCAAAAGAACCATGTCACGCCCCGCTTCCCAGAGTACGCTAGATTGGGCACGTGACATAGCCAACCATGCTACCTGTGGGTAGGAAGTATCCATCCACAGTCACATTACGGCTGTAGAGATATCAAGAACAAGATAAAACTATCTAAGACATGTCCATAATCCAGAATAACAGGAGTCAATAATAAATAAATGCGGAAGCAAATGATCCAATACAAATAACTGAAAAGTGTGTCCCATAATGCGGGCTCACATCAGGAAATAAATGCAGGAAATAAAACTAACTACTACTGAACTCACAGCTCAGCCTGCTGGCTGAAGTACTCCTGCTCGGACAGCAACAGCGGTACGGAATCTGGGCCATGCAAAACCCAGACGTCAGCGCGTCATGTCAACAAGTAATATAATATGAACAGTGTAATAGGCAATGCAGAACTAAACATGAATAAAGCAATAATGTGAAACAAGCGGTGCAGGGTAATGTGCAGTGGATAACTAAGCTGTTCTATCGGGTTTCCTAGTCTAAAGTCTTTGAAATCAATTTGAGTAATCCTCCATGTAACTCAAAGGATATGTCCCGTTAACCCCCGGGACCACGGATCAGGAATATGTGAACCAATAGTGGTTCTGTCCCGTTACCCCCCGGGACCACGGATCAGGAAAATGTAAGAGTCACGAATGGCTCTGTCCCGTTACCCCCCGGGACCACGGATCAAGTAATACCCTTTCAAGTTACACTTTAGTTTACACTTTTGATTTCCCCATACCCCCAAGTTATGTATGTCGAGTCAGGTATTCAGTAATCAAGAACTAATACCAACACAGGATCAGGTAAAAGCAGGTTTGTCTGGATAGACGACAGGAACGGTCCATGAGGACTACATGTTATGTTTGTTGGCATTAGACACAAGATCAGGTAACAGATAAAGCCATGGTACATCAGGTCCAGCCAGGTAATGTATAAAGGTGTCATGTCATGTCAAGAGTGTACGGTACCATGTCATGTCAAGTAGGAAGTGTAACAGGTCATGTCAGGAAGCACAAGATGTCATATGGGTGCTCATAATCAAACTAACATAAGCATGTGTATAAATAAACAAGCATGAGTACTATCAGAACAATAAACTGGAACATGTAATATGATATGCAAATAGATTTAATTACAAGGATATGGATGCACAGTTATCGATTAGGGTTACATTTATAGTTCCAATATTAATTAGGATGCAATTTATTAAACATGGAGTGTTAATATCACATTATTATGTAGTAATGTGATCTATGGATGCAATTATATGTATCTTAAATGCGATGGATGCAAACGGGTATCCGAAAAGTTATAAAACTATAAAATGGTAATGTGGGATGTACAACTAAGCAATATGTGATATAAATATTGATTTAATAATATTAATATGGATAGTATATTCAAAGCGATTAATAACTATAAAAGTGGTATTGATTAACCATGCACAAGAAGGTTCCGTTCAGAAATTCAGCGTCACCCTAATTTGTAAAATAGCTTAAAAATAACAAACGTTCTCCAAAAGGGACGTGTCTTATACCAAAACAAAGATAATTCAATAAGATTTTCAGTTTTATAAGTATAAGCATCTCAGGTTGTCCCTACAAAAAGTTATGAACATTCGAAGTTGAAAGTTTGCTGTTGGAATTTCCCTGGACAGCAGTTCGGAGACATTTTCATTTGCATTTTACGTTATTTAAACAATTTATTTTGCAAGTAAATATTTCATAGAGTTATAGTGTTCTGAGTTATCTTCGTAACGAACTAAAGAACGTATACTAATGATTTTTCTATGATTTATAATGAATTTTATAAGATAAGGTGTACAGTAAATTTTAGATTTGTCATATCCGATTTTTCAACGACGTTTCATGTGTAAACTATAAGATTTTCAAATGTATAACATTATAAAATGAAGATTATAAACTAATTAAAGATAATATTAATAAATATTATGACTATATATATTTTAAATGATATGGTTGCAGTATAATGTAATCTAGTATGTCACAAGATAAGTTTTCATGATCTAGATTTAATATGATATAAACGGATGCAAACGGAACATCGAAACGTTATAAAATTAAACATGGGGCACTAGATTTAAACTATAGGTATGGTATTTATTTAAATAGGTATAAAATGAATTATATAGCATGTAGCAAGATTAATTTGCCTCGATGGGTCGCGAATCGGGAAAACGGAACGTTAACCGTCGGCGGGGAAAATTCGCGACGGGCGCACGGTTCACGGAATGAATCCAAACGACGAACAAAGGAACCACACGGGTCGGGGTACCTCGCTGGAACGTCGAGAAGCGTCACCGGCACGACGGAATTCCGGCAACAAAAGAACAGTTAAAAAAATGAGAAACGAGACATGAAGCAAGAAGAGAAAGAATGATAAAGAGAAGTATGACAGAATATGAGAGAGAGAGAGAGAGAGCTGCAGGTGGGGGCCCACGGAATTAAAAGGAACGCGATTGGCTAAAGGGGAATCGTTAGTTAGGGATAAATATTAATTAAAGATTCAAAACATTTTAAGTAACAGTAGGATATAAATATAGGTTAATTTAAAGATTTAAAAGATAGGTAATGAACAGTAAGATATCAGGTTAGTTAGAAAAATATATGCGATGGTTTTAATAATATTAAAATTTGGGTTTTTTGCGCCAAATAAAACATTTCCAAATCGCGCCCGGGTCGAGTCCAAAAATTTGAAATTGAAATAATAGGATTTTAAGCGGGATCCAAATTTTAATTAAGTGTTTTATGATTAAAAAGCATACCCCCAAAACGGACACATGTACGCGCGCGTAGCCGTCCAAACTCGCCCGTTTCACTGAACGGGATGAGAAGACAATGCACGGACGCTACCACGAGGCTAGGGGTGTCAAGTAGGCCAAGATGAATATTTTCAATTTTATTTTAGATGCCAAAATTTGTTATATGTAGAAATGACTTTGCCGGGTAAATTTTACAGTAAGCAACAAACAAGCAAGTTAAATGAAATGAGTACCACATTATGCTCAAACAGTAACTGAAAATTGTAGAATTGGGCTCGGGTGTTACATAAGGTCATCGGCTTGAAGAGGGCCATATATGGGAAAACCTTTGAATTTGGGTCAAGGGTAGCTATGAACATTCCCACGACTGGAACTTCGTCTATGCGTTGCTTGCATTTAGACCAGAGATTTCGCCATCGGGTAACATATTGAACCCAAGTCTCGTTCGGTCTAACCCTTTTATTGACCAACGTCATCATAGTAGTGCGTTTATTCACAGTAGCGAATCTCTGACAGAAGAGCATCTCAATCTCGTCGAAGGTTTTCACGGAGTCATTTGGGAGTTCCGCATACCATTCGAACGCAGTGCCTACCTGATTGCTGACTAACTGTCGGAGGATCTGTATATCATTTCCTCCAATGTCTCTGTACATGGATTTAAATCGCGCGATATGCTGGCGAGAATTTCCGGTTCCTTTATACATGTGGAACGTCGAAAGTATGTATTCCGGCGGGTACTGTACTTGATCGTAGCATGTTGGATACGGTTGACCAGTCTTGATCGACCTATTTGCAGCTTCACTGGCATAGTGAGCTTTGACTTGTTGAACGATATATGCGTCTAGTTTTGCTTTTAGGATCATTTCCTCTTTAGCTATTGGTAAGGCTTACAGAGGATTTGAAGTGTCACCCTTGTCATTAAGAGTGACTACCGGCGATTCATCTGCCAGTGATTATGAATGGACCATCATTTCAGCCATATTCTGGATCAGAAAAGCCATCTGATTCATTTCAACGGACATTGCTTTTGCTTCTTCATCTCTCTTCTTGAGAGCACGCTTCAGGAAGTTAATATCCGACTCGCCCTGTCCTTTTTTCGGATGCGTCCTTGGGATTTTCCTTAGGCAGTGGATTAGCGAGTGTTGGAATAAAAAAAATTACACCCCGGTTGACCAAGTCAAAGTTAAAGTCAACCCCAAGTAAACGGGCCCAAGCCCAGATCAAGTGGGCCCATACCCAAGTCGAGCCCCGCGGCCAGCCTCTCCCGTGCCAAAATGAAAATTATGTAATAAATAATTTTGATGTAATTTTTTTGAATAAATGTAAGAGAAATGGGCATAAATCCAATTTTTTGTAAAGCCCATGGCTCATGTGCAAAAGAAATGAGTACATGATGCATGGGATGGGCAAAATACCATTTTGTAATGTCCACGGGGCTATGTGTAAATTTGTTAGCCTATAAAAGGCAACATGATGATGAAATAAAGGAGAATAATTCATTCCCTCAAAAGCTAGGGTTTTTTGTGCCTCCTTCTCCTTCCTGAAGGTTCTAAACCTTTTCTCTTTTTTGAATTAAATCAAGAGTTTCACTCTTCCTTTTCCAAATAGAAATAGTTTTTCACGAAAAAAACCCTTGAAGGGGAACACAGATCTTCCATCAAATCTCTAAAAGGGGAGATTTTTAAATCCCACCCTCCTTTTGCCAAGATCCAGCCAATAGAGAGGAGGAAGAAGGAGACCCATCCCCAAAAATCCCACTTTGGGAAGATCCAAGGCTCAAGAAAAAACCCAAGGCTCAGAAGAAAACCCATGGCTCAAGGAAGAAGAAAGAGGCCCCCTTTCATCATCTTCGAAAATATCTTGGGAGTTTAACTCCATAAATATATATATATATATATATATATATATAATAATAATAATAATAATAAATCTTTCTTTTTGGGAGTACAACTCCCAGTACAGGGGCTAAGCTCCTTTGTCCTCTTTTCCAGGAGTTTAACTCCAAAAGTCAATTGGGAGTACAACTCCTGGTATATGGGCTAAGCCCCTTTTTCCTGCTCGCGCCCAGCGCCCGCGTGCCAAGTACGTAAGGCGCAGACGCCCAGCGCCGGCATGCCAACCACGCGAGGTATCGGCGTCCGCGTGCCAAGCACGCGAGGCCCTCGGCGCCCGCGTGCCAAGCACGCGAGGCGTCGGCGCCCGCATGCCAAGCACGCGAGGCACCAACGCCCAGCGCCCACATGTCAAACACGTAAGGCGCTGGCTTCCGGCACCCAGTGCCCGCGTGCTGGGCACGTGAGGCGCTGGCACCCACGCGTCCTTTGGACGCTATTTTCCCTCTTATACACACACACACACACACACTCCACAACAATTTCCCCGTTAGAAAAAAATTTCGAGCAGGGCGTTGTCCCGCACTTTGCAAGGGGGCTGCTAGTCCCCTTGACCCCCAGCCCGCTAACCGGGTAGCGAGACCCCCATAAACTCTGCGAGACCCCCGATATATCTAAAACCCCTCAAGACACACATACGCACACTGGACATTGAGTTTGCATGACCAGTTTGACCCGTCAATCGGAGGTTCATTTGCTCCAAAGGCGAGGGGTAATTAATGGTAACTTAGTCTACGGCAGCCGGAGATTCGGATCCCCACAATCAATAAACCCCAGCCTACCCTAGGCAGGGAGAATCTGTAATGTGCCTGACAAGCAACGCGTATTCCCATTTCAATGGGGTGACGAAAAACACCCTATAGATTCTGGCACGCCCGGTGGGACCTTTTTTCTCCTTCCATATTTCGGGTTAAACGTTCATGCGAACTCAATCAACATATATATCGATATCTATACTGAAATAATGCTCTTTCATGCAATATTTCAAGCAATCAAGTCTCAAGAATGTCTCCAAGGACCAGCTCAGCTCTCGACACAGCTTCCATGTCCTACACGATGAAGATGGACGCCAGGACGGTCCTCCCGGCCAGTCTCGGGCGACAATAGGAGGAGCTTCTGCTATTATTCAGCTATATTCTATTCGTGCCAGCTAAAGCCATCTCTGCTCCTTAAGCCCCGGTGATGGATAAACCGGCCTCAAAAGGGAAAAAGGCAAATGTCTTGGTCGTGAAGACACCTCAGCCCAAGCACAAATCCGTTTCCGAACGACTCTCCATTGCTCCAGCTTAGGACAAGGCCATCAACACCAACAAAGCAATAAGGCATCTCGGGCAAGCTCCAGCGGTGTTCCTGACAACTGCTTGTTCACACCATAATATTGCATTTTATATTCCCCATTCTTATGCATTTTACAATAAAAACAGGTGCTTTTGACGCATGTCTGCTACATGTTACAGGTTACAGGTTCGTGGATCTAAAACAGTGAAAAACACAAAAGACGACACAAAAGAAGGACTTTTGACCAACAATTAGGAGGATCGCAGTCAAGCCTAGACGAAGAACAGTTCACAATCAACAAGACAACGCAAGATCCAAATTATCAAGGCAAACGGTTAAAAGATCGCTACAAGTGTTCACTGAAGATCTGGAATCAATGTAGAAGCCCAAATGGAGAAAAGACTAAATAAATGAAAAGCCCAGAGAAACCTAAAGAATCCCAGAAAAAAGTGTCAGGAGATCTCACTAAAGGGCCGCGGAACCGCGGCCCAAGCCCACCATTGCCGCGGTTCCGCGGCCATATAAAGGAATTACAAGACAGAAATTTTACCAAGTTTCTTTGCGGCTCTGAAAAGATTTTCTAAGGGCTATTTTTGTAATTTCAGACATGCGAAACAAATGTAACCCTAGGGTTTCCTATTCTTTATAAATAGGAACTCTAATCATTGTAAACTTTATGCCTCCTTTTAATAAAAATTCAGAAATCCTTTTTGGAGAGCATCGGTGTTTCCTTTCCATTCAGAAATTCAGATCTGACAACCCTGCATGGATGATTGGAGGGATGCATCTATAAGTAGATTTAATTTCTCGTCCTAGTTTAGATTTCAATTCTTTGCCCTAGGTATATTTAATTTCATGCCCTAGGAACTTGTTTAGGGTTTAGCTTTGGGGAAGGATTTTGAGAGATGAGATCTCTCATCCCTTTCGTACCCACAAAATATTTACAATAGGACTCCATGCATACACGCACATACCGCGCCCTACGGCATCCTACCCCTCGAGGTAACGATGACACCGTAGTATAAAAGCCCGGTTGCGCGCGTTTTCCATGAAGGTTAGGGTAAGGATCTCTAAAGGAAGGACAAGAACCTAGAGGAAGGAACACCTTCCTGAATTAATCTAATCCCCTTTATTGATAATTATCATAACTCCTCATAAATCTTCATTCGGGTATGAAAGCGTTGAGATTTACTTGCATTTCCAAACCATCCCTAAACCTAACCCTAGCAAGAATAGATCTAGATAATCGTAGATAGAATAATTTAGGTTTTTAGATTTAATAACAACTCCGAACACCCTTCGGAATTAACTCGTTAGTGCGACTAGGAGATTCACAACATCCTTGTGGACCGACCCGTACTCACCGGCTAGCTGCATGCGACGCCGTTCTTGATTGCGGTATAGAAATAGTTTTTGACACACAAATCAAATGGCGCCGTTGCCGGGGATGGCATAGAATTATCTTTTCGCGATTTCGGGTTAATCATAAAATTAAAAAATCATAAAAATCCCAAAAATTATAAAAATATATCAATTGTTATTTTTTAGAAAGGATACTTTGTTGTTTGAATTTTTGCAGGATTTACAAACAAAGAAGGATCTGGAAATTTCCAGAAAGCAAAACAGAAAAGAGAAGATCAGAACAGAGGAGAATTTCAGAAACAGAACAACAGAAAAATTCTCGAGACGTGAACCGCCCACTAGACCGTGAATCCGCGGCAAAACCGCCTTCTGCCGCCTTTCCGCCGCGCTCTGGAGAGATCTCGGGATCTGCGATGCTTCAGCCGCCGCGCTTCCGCCGCGCCAAGCCGCCTACGACCACGATTCCGCGGCTATCTAGTGTCTTCAGCGCAGGAAATTTGCTCTGTAAGCTTCTCTGGTTCATCCTCTGTAATTTTTGAAATATATTTTCTGAAAAATGCCTGCAGGATTTTGTGCACTTTAAAAATATATTCCCTTCCATATAACAATCTTGTGCAGGATTTTTGGGCCCCGCTTGAAATGAAATTAGATTACAAGTAATATTTTGCTGTTGCATATCTTGTGTTGAAAATCTTTTTGCAACAAAATTTTTCCTAATAAAGAGAAAAAGAATAAAAAAGAATAAGGAAAATTTTGTAGAAACTTGCAAAGTTTTTGCCGCAAATAAATCCTTGCACGACAAATTTTCTTTCCTTTCCCCTTCTTCTAGCATGGGTACCCCACATAATAAATCATTAGCCGAACTTTGGTATCCCGAACCTAATTTTGCGTCGTATGTCAATTTGTTCGGTCAATTTAAAGACGATCCCTCCATGCCTAAAAAATCTTTGAAAAATCACATAGAGGCATCTAGGAGAAACAGTTTGACTTTTCAACCCACTTTGTGTCAACCAAGTCAACCTTCAAGTCCTTCTGTCACTCCTAGGCCGATGTCCATTGCTGAGCATATTGCTCAATCTCGTAGCCGATCTTTCACCCCTCTCCACTCATCTAGTTCTATGGATCCACACGATTATTCACCTTTTTATCCATATGTTGACCCTACCCCTGTCCAATCATCCACTTCCTACTAGTCTTACCCGACCTTCCCACCTTCACTAGACACCGTTTCTACACAGCCTGTTGGGAGTTTTGCATATCCACACCATTTTGAATCTTTCACCGAAACCCCCTCACCACCTAAGTCTAGTTTGGAAGAGTCGTTGGAGGCGTATATCACAGCAACAAATAAAATGACTAGGAATGTGGAAGCGTCCGTGGCCGCCCTTATGCAACCTAGTGAACCGGTAGCTAGTTTCCCGCTAGCTCAAAATTTTTTAATGTATAAGGAGGCGGTTGGACAGAGTGAGAATGAGAGAGGATTTTCAAATCAAACCTACCCTTACCCAATTGAAGCCCACAACTCCTGTTTTCCATCGATTGCCCTAAATAGTTCACCTGTTGAAAATAAAAACGAGTTGTGTGATTTTGTAGTGTTTGATTTGCCAGATTATGAGGAACCCCTTTCGAGTGAAACCACACGTAATCCTTTCGATCTTTACACCTCCCATCTAGAACCTAAATCGATAGATATCCATGCTTTTGATGAGGTGTCTAAGAAAATTGATTTTCACTTGATTGAGGATATAGACGCCGGGAATATTTCGGATGATGAACCTGTCGATTTAATTGAAATTTTATGTTCAAATCATCATCCCGAGTTATTAAATGTTTCTCCCGAATCTCATATGCGTCTTGATTTTGATGATAATAGCATGGATGAGTTGAATTTTGAGGAGAATTATAAGGATAGTATTGAGGAGAGTTTTGAGAACCATATTGAGGTTGAACCATTTTTATTTGATGTGTCTGATTTTCCAATTCATCCTCCTGAATCTTCGACTGTTATATCACCCTCCCTCCTTTCCATCGTTCCGACCACGATCACACTTGAAGACTGTGAGCTTGAAAATTTTTCCTTTGAATCTGACACAGTTCTCACAGCCGATAACACTTACGAGTGTTTCACTTTTTCGGACGATGTTGATGACTCACCGCCCGAGTTTGAGTCCTTTACATTTTCAGATGAGTTAGTTGAACCATCAGACTCGGGTGCTTACAGTAGTTTCGAACCATTAATGGAATCTTTCAAGTTCGAGACAGTTTACTACGGTGAGAATGATACTATCCCTAGTTCACTTCCTTTCGTCTTTCCCATTGTTCCGACCGTACAAGAGACTGTTACGCCTTCATCTCCTATACCAAGTTCGGCGTACCCATGTTTTCTTGCGAATCTTGAGGGATTTGACCCCATTTCTCGACGGGTTGATAGGTTAGCACAATCGCTTTTAATACATCGGTCATCATAAATTGCGCTAATTTATTCACTCGATTTACACCCTCAAGATCGCGCGACCCTTCTTTCTCCTTTCCGCCATTCTTCTCCCCCACCGAGACCATATTCTACCATTCTTCTTTCCACACGGTCTCGTGTGCTTCTCATCTCTTTTCTTTCCACCCCATTCTTGCACCAACTATACCATTACCATGATAAGATTTTTGAATGGTTGATGCTAACCTTTGGCTTGTGTAAGGCCAAGCTTAAGTTCGGGGGAACCTTTGTATATATGTATTTTTTTTTTGTTTTCTTTCTCTATAAAAAAATAACAAAAAAAATTCAAAACAATAAAATAAAAAAATATTGTAAATAAATAAACAGGGTGTGCCGACATTTTGACCCTCTTGGTTTAGCATGACAGTGAGGACACTGTCAAGTTCAAGTTTGGGGGTATGCTCGGTATGTCTTCTTCCTTCGCATTCATTTGTACATATTTTTGCATTTGCATACTTATTTGAAAACCCATAAAAATTGAAAAAATTCAAAAATTATAAAAATTATTGTATTCAATTTTGGCTAATTGACTTGAGTTTGATGAATGGGTTAACTGGTTAGGAACAACTAGATCTTAGACTTAGTGAATTAAAAACCCTAAAAATAACATTCCTTAAAGTTTAACGGTAGAAAGTATATGCCTTGTTGTTTATTTAGAAATAGGCAAATTTTGGGTTCACTTCTTGGGCTAAGTCGAAACAAGGAAAGAGTATTGATGTTCTTATTGGAGTATAAGTTTGAAAAATAGTTCCTAGCTTAAGTCTAGATTCTGAAAATATATACCCTACAATTTGCACAATCACGCACCTTGAAACTTGGAATAGTAGAAGAGACCTTGAAATGTTCTTGTCTAAAGTCCTTAGTACAATGAAAATGAAAAAAATATATATATAAGTGTGAATAAAGAATAAAAAAATGAACACTGGTTTTTATGATTACTTAAGGCTGCAAAAATAGAAAAATATTTAGCGAGGGTGCTTCATCACCTAGTGCCTTAGACCAACTGGTTTGGGAGTCACTGCTAAAGCCTTGGATGTTGCAAGTCTAGGAATTACGCTTTAAAGTGCAAACATATCTTGTAATCGGTTGTTGGTAGCTCAAGAAGTATTAACAGTCGCATGAAGGATGTGTAAGCAAAATTCAATTAAAAATTCACCTACTAATAAGTACTTTGGACAACGGACAAGGGTATGATTACTTGATTTGAATTTCCAACTGTAGGGGTGATTTATACACACACGTGGGGATATGTGATTGGAGTTTAGAGGAGAGAAAGGAATGAAGAATAGAACTTGTATCTTTAATAGAGTTGATAAAAATTCCTAAGTGGAGATGGAACCCTAGAAGGAAAACTTAAGAGATGCCGAAAGTTAGGTAAGTCTATAGAACATATATAATCTTAAGTTAGATGATGAGGAAGCGTGAAGAATGTGGGTGGATAATTTACAAGTAAAAGATAATAGAATTCCTTGTTAGAAAACCTAATTGGAGAACAAAAGTCAATGGGCCGAATTGATAGGATTTTGTGGGTGTAATCCGCTGAAAACCCTCAGGAGACAACACTCCTCCTACTAGGGACACCTAGAGGTTTAACGGCTTGTTGCACGAGCTCAGTGCAATCGCGTTTCCCTGCGAAAGTGCGGCTAGGTTAGATTTTTATCGAGAATAAAAAATAAGTTTGCTCGAGGATGAGCAAAAGATAAGTTTGGGGGTATTTTTTCACACCATAATATTGCATTTTATATTCCCCATTCTTATGCATTTTACAATAAAAACAGGTGCTTTTGACGCATGTCTGCTACATGTTACAGGTTACAGGTTCGTGGATCTAAAACAGCGAAAAACACAAAAGACGACACAAAAGAAGGACTTTTGACCAACAATTAGGAGGATCGCAGTCAAGCCTAGACGAAGAACAGTTCACAATCAAAAAGACAACGCAAGATCCAAATTATCAAGGCAAACGTTAAAAGATCGCTACAAGTGTTCACTGAAGATCTGGAATCAATGTAGAAGCCCAAATGGAGAAAAGACTAAATAAATGAAAAGCCCAGAGAAACCTAAAGAATCCCAGAAAAAAGTGTCAGGAGATCTCACTAAAGGGCCGCGGAACCGCGGCCCAAGCCCACCATTGCCGCGGTTCCGCGGCCATATAAAGGAATTACAAGCCCACCATTGCCGCGGTTCCGCGGCCATATAAAAGAATTACAAGACAGAAACTTTGGGGAAGGATTTTGAGAGATGAGATCTCTCATCCCTTTCTTACCCACCAAATATTTACAATAGGACTCCATGCATACACGCACATACCGCGCCCTACGGCATCCTACCCCTCGAGGTAACGATGACACCGTAGTATAAAAGCCCGGTTGCGCGCGTTTTCCATGGAGGTTAGGGTAAGGATCTCTAAAGGAAGGACAAGAACCTAGAGAAAGGAACACCTTCCCGAATGGATCTAATCCCCTTTATTGATAATTACCATAACTCCTCATAAATCTTCATTCGGGTATGAAAGCGTTGAGATTTACTTGCATTTCCAAACCATCCCTAAACCTAACCCTAGCAAGAATAGATCTAGATAATCGTAGATAGAATAATTTAGGTTTTTAGATTTAATAACAACTCCGAACACCCTTCGAAATTAACTCATTAGCGCGACTAGGAGATTCACAACATTCCTGTGGACCGACCCGTACTCACCGGCTAGCTGCATGCGACGCCGTTCTTGATTGCGGTATAGAAATAGTTTTTGACACACAAATCACTGCTCAATCGGGTATCTTCTCTAAGCTCCCCGTCAATCGACTCACGATGGCTTCCTGGATGACAGATGCCCGTCAAGCCCTCAAAATCGGGAAGCTAAGGCAGAAAATGCTTAGATATAGAGCCAATAAAAGGCTAGGGCTCATGCTAGGCTGAACTTCATGAGGTTCCAAGAACAGGGTTATCCCGCCAAAGATAAAGAGATAGCTGGATATATGGTCCATACTGTCTACATGGTGGGCACGCGAAGCAAGAGCAAGGATAGGGCCACTACATCTCAAATCCAATCTGGTATGAATGCGGCTGCCACTTTCCAAGACCAGCCTCCTCTGGAAGGTAATGAAGACCCTTCCAGTGAGTCTGATAAGTAGAGAGATCCCTCAGTTCATGAGGACTCAGGCTCGGAAAGTGAAGAGGAGCCAATCTTCCGTCCCAAGAACGCAGAGCAGCAACTTCTCCAAGAACTCCGAAACCAGCTCAGAAGTAAAGACAAGGAGATGGCCAAACTTTACTCCAAAATTAACGACTTGACAAATGTCGTGATGCAGCTCACGGCCCAAGTTGCTTCTCAGCCGTCCAATCAAGCGCAGGGTTCTGCTCGTGAACCGGGAAATGGTGTCCCGGGACAGCCGAGCCTATTCCTTCAAATCTAAAGATGGTTGAGCCGCATGAAAGTTGGCCGCTTACTATCTCGGGAAATGTATTGGCTACCGATGACAGCAACCCTCTAACTCAAGATAAAATCATGGATTTGGTTGTCAACAAAGTCAAAACATTGGTAGCCGAAACCGAAGCGCAAAAAGATATCAGCAGTAGTGGCAGACCATATCCTGCTCGGTATGATCTGGTAGAGTTTCCTGGCGGCTATGTCATCCCCAAATTTGGAAGATTTGATGGGACGGGAAATGTGAATCAGCACATCACTCACTTTAAAGCCTCATGCGGGAATACTGGGGGTAATGATGCGCTTCTCCTCCGCCAATTCGTTAATAGCTTAACCGATGTCGCTTTTGACTGGTACGCTAGCATACTGGATGGCTCCATTACTACTTTCGTCCAACCGGAATCTTTGTTTCGATAAAGGTTCATGAGTGTCAGCGATAAGATCAACATCGCCGAACTCGTAAGGACCAAGCGAAAGAACAATGAAAGCAGCATGGATTTTATATCCCAATGGAGTAATCTCTCCGTCAAATATGAACCGCCGATAGTGCAGGACCAATCTGTCAGCCTCCTCGTCGGAAATCTCAACAATTGGATGACCACGTTTCTATGCATCGCCGGTCTCAAAACATTCCAATAGCTGACCAGGAAAGTTCAGATGTTGGAGCGCTTAAAGCAGGAGTCCTCCTCTGATTCCCAAAATAACAATAGGTCCTGGAGAAATCGAAAGGACGATAATCACAAAGGAGGATATTCCGACGATGCTGAATTTTTTAACACTTCGGCTAACTGAAATAAGCGAGGGATGAGTGGGCTTAATGACAACCAGCCTCGAAAACCAGTGTTCGGAGAGGGAGGAGAATCTCTACTAAAAGAGAAGCTGGATAAGATCTATTCTTTCAGAAGGAACAAAGTCCATAAAATATTCAAAGACGCCCTAAGAAACGGTCTACAATTACCAGAATCAAAAAGACCGCAGGAAGCGAATATGACTGGCGACCCCAAATATTTCCCCTATCACTGAGTGATAGGTCATGCTATTGAAGACTGCTTTGTCTTCAAAAATTGGGTCAAAAAGCAATTAAAGGCAGGAGAGATAGAACTGTCTAAAGGCGTGTTAACAAACAATCAAGCTGCGACCGCCAATTTTATACAAACGGAGACCGAAGTCCTTCGGGAACCTGATTCTCTCAGACTTCTGCCTTTCTCTGAAAAGAGCGGACCAAGGCAACAAGCTAAAAGCTAAACGGGCAACATTTCCAATAAAGAAGCAATAGACGGGTACACAACCGATACGGTCTACATGATGGAGCTAAGAGGAACAAGTCCCCCTACGCCTTATATCCATGACAATGACGTAGCTGTTGCTACCCAACATCGGCTCGGTCTAGATGACGAAGAGCTCGCTTATGCAATTAAGCCAAAGGAGCCCATGGTTCCTGCAGAATCGAGCTCAGGCTCCAAGAGATGACCACCAGGTCGTTAAACTGGGAACGGTTGACCACCACGTCGTTAAACTGGGAACAGTTGACCACCACGTCGTTAAACTGGGAACAATCGACCTCTAAGTCATTAAACTGGGGATGTAGAAATGTGTAAATAAAAAAAATGAAAACAAAAAATAAACAGCCGAAATGATGGGGCAACCGCGAATGAACAGACGAAATGATAAGGTAATCGCAACCTTCGTGATAAGAAAAGATGAAATGATAGAGCAATCGCGGTAAAAAACCCTCCAAAGGCGAATGATGAGTCGCTCCTGGTACCATATTCCAGTGCAGCGATGTAAACGCCGACCAAAATCCAAATCCCCAAATGGCGAATGATGAGTCGCTCCTGGTACCATATTCCAGTGCGGCGATGCAGACGCCAACCAAAATTTCAAATCTCTGAATATCCCAACGGCGAATGATGAGTCGCTCCTGATACCATATTCCTGTGCAGCAATGTGGATGCCAACCAAAGCCCAAATTCCAAAAATTCTCCTTAACCCTACGGTGCGTCCCTGAACTGACTACCATATACAATCCACGGGCTCAAATAATTGTCATCACACTCATGCCCCACCACAATCACCAGTCACGTGGCCGGTCTCCACCCTTGAAATTATTCTCCATTTGGGAAGACCCACTCATGTGTCCTCACGATACATGAGGATAACAAACTTACGAGATACTCTCAACTCGTAAGAAAACACCTTCGTGGGATCCTTATGACTCACAAAGGAAAAACACACTTGGGAGTCCCCACGACTCCTAAGGAGAAAGTACACCTATGAAATCCTTTCGACTCGTAGGGTGAAAGTGCTTTTATGGGACCCTTACAGGTCATAAAATTGAAAAGTCTTAGGTGATAGGGACCTAAATCTGTCTCCTAAGCCATCGCTCCCCAACAGGAAAAAGCAAATGATGAATGGCTCCTGGCACTACGCTTCAGTGTTAGCGGTGCTGATGCCAACCCAAAAATAAATCCCATGTCTTCCCAAGGGCAAATGATGAGTTGCTCCTGGCATTATTCCAATGCAGCAATGCTGATGCCAAACAAAATCCAAATTCCAAGTTCCTCTCATATTCAAAAGTCCCACCAAATAAGGCAGAAATCAAACAGATCAAATTAATGTCCTATCCGGTAGCGCTTCCAAGCTCAAAGTCCCGCAGGACGGGTAGAGAACTCCCAAAATAAATCAAATCGAACAAATCAACTCTGACACCACAGAAAGCGGAGTAAGTCAACTTCAACCCGATACCGCAAGAAGTGGAGTAAGTCAACTTCAACCCTGACACCGCAAGAGGCGGAGCAACTCAAATCAAATCGTGACACAACATAAAGCGGAGCAGGTCAAATCAATCACCGACCGTCCAAGTCACAAAAAGGGCAGCACCGACCGTCCAAGTCGCTAAAAGGGCAGCACCGACCGTCCAAGTCGCAAAAAGGGCAGCACCGACCGTCCAAGTCGCAAAAAGGGCAGCACCGAACGTCCAAGTCGCAAAAAGGGCAGAACCGACCGTCCAAGTCGCAAAAAGGGAAGCACCAACCGTCCAAGTCGCAAAAAGGGCAGCACCGACCGTCCAATTCGTAAAAAGGGCAGCACCGACCGTCCACGTCGCTAAAATGGCAGCACCGACCGTCCAAGTCACAAAAATGGCAGCACCGACCATCCAAGTCACAAAAATGGTAGCACCGACCGTCCATGTCGCTAAAATGGCAGCACCGACCGTCCATGTCGCTAAAATGGCAGCACCGACCGTCCAAGTTGCTAAAAAGGCAGCACCGACCGTCCAAGTCGCTAAAAAGGAAGCACCAACTGTCCAAGTCGCAATAATGGTTGCTAAAAGGGCAGCACCGACCGTCCAAGTCGCAAAAAGGGCAGCACCGACCATCCAAGTCGCAAAAAGGGCAGCACCGACCGTCCAAATTGCAAAAAGGGCAGCACCAACCGTCCAAGTCGCTAAAAGGGCAACACCGACCGTTCAAGTCGCAAAAATGGTAGCATCAACCATCCACGTCGCGAAAAGGGCAGCATCGACCGTCCAAGTCGCAAAAAGGGCAGCATCGACCGTCCAAGTCACTAAAAGGGCAGCACCGACCGTCCAAGTCAAAAAAGGGCAGCACCGACCGTCCAAGTCGCAAAAAGGGCAGCAATGACCGACCGTCCAAGTCGCTAAAAGGGCAGCACCGACCGTCCAAGTCGCAAAAAGGGCAGTAATGACCTTCCTGTCGGAATTATGCTCCATCTCGAAATCAAGTCAACAAATGACCTCCCCGTCTGAATTATGCTCTGTCTCGGAATCAAGTCAACCAATGACCTCCCTATCGGAATTATGCTCCGACTCAGAATCAAGTCAACCAAAAACCTCTGCGACAGAATCATGCTTCATCTCAGAGTGTGCCCCGTGTCGAAATTATGCTTCGCCTCGGAGTACCTGCTTTCCCCGTCGGAATTATACTTCGCCTGGGAATTGACCTCTACGTCGGAATCATGTTTCGTCTCTGAGTGTGCCCCGTGTCTAAATTATGCTTCGCCTCGGAGTACCTGCTTTCCTCGTCGGAATTATGCTTCGTCTGGGAATTGACCTCTGCGTCGGAATCATATTTCGTCTCAGAGTGTACCCCGTGTTGAAATCATGCTTTGCCTCGGAATATCGGCCTTCCCTGTCGGAATTATGCTTCGACTCGAAATCAACCTCTGCATCGGAGCTATACTTCGTTCAGAATGTCTGCCCTGTGCCGAAACTAGGTTTCCTCTGAGGATACATTTGTCCCGTGTCGAAATTATGTTTCGCCCTGGAACCCTGCGTCAAAACTATGCTTCGCCCTGGAACCCTGTGTCAAAACTATGCTTCGTCTTAGAATATATCCTCCCCTTGGAATCATGTTCCGCTCTTCGGAATTATGCTCTGATCCCCGGAATTATGCTCCGCTCGTCGGAATTATGCTCCGTCCTCGAAATTATGTTCAGATCCCCAGAATTATGCTCTCGGAATGATGTTCCACCCCCGGAATGATGTTCCACCTCGAAGTACAACTCCAAGATCCATCAATTTCATGCACACAACACATATACACGGTATGCATTTATTGATGAGGGCACTTTATTGGTGTAAAAAAATTACACCCCGGTTGACCAAGTCAAAGTCAAAGTCAACCCCAAGTAAACGGTCCCAAGCCCAGGTCAAGTGGGCCCATGCCCAAGTCGAGCCCCGAGGCCAGCCTCTCTCATGCCAAAATGAAAATTATGTAATAAATAAATTTGATATAATTTTTATGAATAAATGTAATAAAAATGGGTATAAAGCCAAATTTTGTAAAGTTCATGGCTCATGTGTAAAAGAAATGAACACATGATGCATGGGATTGGCAAAATGCCATTTTGTAAAGCCCAAGGGGCTATGTGTAAATTTGTAAGCCTATAAAAAGCAACATGATGATGAAATAAAGGAGAATAATTCATTCCCTCAAAAGCTCGGGTTTTTTGTGCCTCCTTCTTCTTTCTCAAGGTTCTAAATCTTCTCCCTTTTTTGAATTAAATCAAGAGTTTACTCTTTTTTTTTCAAAAAGAAATAGCTTTTCACCACAAAACCCTTGAAGGAGACGCGAATCTTCCATCAAATCTCAAAAATGGGAGATTTTTAAATTTCACCCTCTTTTCTCCAAGATCCAACCAATAGAGATGAGGAAGAAGGAGACCCATCCCCAAAAATCCCACTTTGGGAAGATCCTAGGCTAAAGAGAAAACCCAAGGCTCAAGGGAGAAGAAAGGGGTCCCTTTTCATCATTTTCGAAAATATCTTGGAAGTTTAACTCCAAAAAAATAATATACATATATAATAATAAATCTTTCTTTTTGGGAGTACAACTCCCAGTGCAGGGGCTAAGCCCTTTTGTTCACTTTTCCAGGAGTTTAACTCCAAAAGTCAATTGGGAGTACAACTCCCAGTATAGGGGCTAAGCTCTTTTTTCCCTCCGGCGCCCAGCGCCCGCGTGCCAAGCACGTAAGGCGCTGGTGATTGATCTCAAAAACTATCTATTACCGCAATCAAGAACGGCGTCGCATGTAGCTAGCCGGTGAGTACGGGTCGGTCCACAGGGATATTGTGAATTTCCTAATCGCTCAAACGAGTTAATTCCAAACGGTGTGAATGGATTAATTAAATCTAAAAACTAAATTAATCTAGGGCAATTGAATTAAAGATCTAACTATCTAACTAGGACAAGGAATTAAATTTAATCTAGGGCAGAGAATGAAAAATTACCTAAGGCAAGAATTGAAATCTAAACTAGGGCAATTAAATAAATCTACTTACTTTACAGATGGCTCTCTCCAAACATTTACACAGGGTTGTCAGATCTGAATAGATGATATGAAAAGAGGCATCGATGCTCTCCAAAAGATTTCTAAATTTTATTCATAAAAAGCGGCATGAAGGAGGCATAGGGAGGCATAGGCTTTACAGTGATTTAGAGTTCCTATTTATAGAGGATAGGAAATCCTAGGTTACAATTGATTCGCATGTCTACATTTACCAAAATATCCTTAGGAAGACCTAGTCAAAGTAGACTCCAAGTTTTGGTAAAATTTTATGTCTGAAAATTTTGGAACTGATTCTGGGCTTCTTGGGCCTTTTATTTCTTTAGATCTTTATTCAATTTGGCTTCTCTATTTCTTCCAGATCTCCAGTGAACAATTGCAGTGGACTTTTAACCGTTTGCTTTGTAATCTTGGACCTTGCGTTGCCTTGTACTGATCTTTTGTGTAGGCTAGATTAAGATCCTTCTATTTGTTGGTCAAAGTCCCTTTTTTGTGTCGTCTTTTGTCTTTTTCACTATTTTCGCTCCAAGAACCTGTAACCTGTACTATGTAGCAGACATGGGTCAAAAGTACCTGTTTTATTGTAAAATGCATAAGAATGTGGACTGTAATAATGCAATAATATGATATGAACAAATACCCCCAAACTTATCTTTTGCTCGTCCTCGAGCAAACTTATATTTTATTCTCGACAAAAACCTAACCGCACTTTCGCAGGGAAACGTGATTGCACTGAGCACGTGCAACAAGCCGTTAAACCTCTAGGTGTCCCTAGTAGGAGGAGTGTTGTCTCCTGAGGGTTTTCAGTGGATACTACCCACAAAATCCTATCAATTCGGCCCATTAACTTTAATTCTCAAATTAGGTTTTCTAACAAGGAATTCTATTATCGTTGACTCGTAAACTATCCACCCATATTCTTCACACTTCTTCATCATTTAACTTAAGATTATATATGTTTTGTAGACTTACTTAGCTTTCGGTATCTTTTAAGTTTTCCTTCTAGGGTTTCATCTCCACTTAGGAATTTTTATCAACTCTACTAAAGATACAAGTTCTATTCTTCATTCCTCTCTCTTATCTAAATCCCAATCACATACCCCTACGTGTGTGTATAAATCATCCCTACACTTGGAAATTCAAATCAAGCAATCATACTCTCGTCCATTGTCCAAAGCACTTCTTAATTGGTGAATTTTAATGAATTTTGCTTACACATCCTTCATGCGACCGTTAATACTTCTTGAGGTACCAACAACCGATTACAAGACGTGTTTGCACATTAAAGCGTAATTCCTAGTCTTGCAACACCCAAGGCTTTTAGCAGTGACTCCTAAACCAGTTGGTCTAAGGCACTAGGTGATGAAGCACCCTCGCTAAATATTTTTCTATTTTGGCAGCCTTAAGTAATCACAAAAACCAGTGTTCATTTTTTTATTTATTCACACTTATATATATATTTTTTTCATCATACTAAGGACTTTAGATAAGAGCATTTCAAGGTCTCTTCTACTATTCCAAGTTTGAAGGTGCGTGATTGTGCAATTTATAGGGTATACATTTTCAGAATCTAGACTTAAGCTAGGAATTATTTTTCAAACTTATACTCTAATAAAAATATCAATACTTTTCCTTTATTTCGACTTAGCCCAAGAAGTGAACTCAAAATTTGCCTATTTCTAAATAAACTACAAAGGCATATACTTTCTACCGTTAAACTTTAAGGAAGGTTATTTTTAGGGTTTTTAATTTACTAAGTCTAAGATCTAGTTGTTCCTAGCCAGTTAACCTATCTGTCAAACTTAAGTCAAATAAGGCCAAAATTGAATACATTAATTTTTATAATTTTTGAAATTTTTCAATTTTTATGGATTTTCAAATAAGTATGCAAATGCAAAAATATACATATGAATGCGAAGGAAGAAGACTTACCGAGCATACCCCCAAACTTAAATTTGACAGTGTCCTCACTGTCATGCTGCACCAAGAGGGTCAAAATTGTCGGCACTCCCCTGTTTATTTATTTATAAATTTTTTTATATTTTTTTATATTTTTTATTTTTTTTAATTTTTTTTATTTTTATTGTTAAAAGAAAAACAAAAATATATATACAACAAGATTCCCCCCAAACTTAAACTTGGCCTTACACAAGCCAAAGGTTAACACCAACCATTCAAAAATCTTATCGGGATAATGGTCGAGTTGGGGAAAGAATGGAGTGTAAAGAAAGGAAATGAGAAGCACACGAGACCGTGTGGGAAGAAAGGTAGAATATGGTCTCGGTGGAGGAGAAGAATGGCGGAAAAGAGAAAGAAGGGTAGCACGATCTTGAGGGTGTAAATCGAGTGAATAAAGTAGCGCAATTTGTGATGACCGATGTGTTAAAAGCGATTGCGCTAACCTATCAACCCGTCGAGAAATGGGGTCAAATCCCTCAAGATTCGCAAGAAAGCATGGGTACGCCAAACTTGGTATAGGAGATGAAAACGTAACAGTCTCTTGTACGGTCGGAAGGATAGGAAGGACGGAAGGGAGTGAATTAGGGATAGTCTCATTCTCAACGTAGTAAACTGTCTCGAACTTGGTTCGAAACGACTGTAAGTAACGGAGTCTGATGGTTCAACTAACTCATCTGAAAATGTAAAGGACTCAAACTCGGGCGGTGAGTCATCAACATTGTCCGAAAAAGTGAAACACTCGTAAGTGTTATCGGCTGTGAGAACTGTGTCAGATTCAAAGGCAAATTTTTCAAGCTCACAGTCGTCAAGCGTGGTCTTGTATGTGGTCGGAACGATGGAAAGGAGGGAGGGTGATATAACAGTTAAAGGTTCAAGAGGATGAATTAGAAAATCCGACACATCAAACAAAAATGGTTCAACCTCAATATTATCCTCAATACTCCCCTCAATACTATCCTCATAATTCTCCTCAATATTTAACTCATCCATACCATTATCATCAAAATCAAGACGCATATGAAGTTCGGGAGAAACATTTAATGACTCGGGATGATGAATTAGACATAAAATATCAATCAAATTTACTGGTTCATCATCCAAAATATTCTCGGCGTCTATATCCTCAATCAAGTGAAAATCAATATTTTCGGATACCTCATCAAAAGCATGGATATTTATCAATTTAGGTTCTAGAGTAGAGGTGTAAAGTTCAAACGGATTAGGAGTGGTTTCACTTGAAAAGGATTCTTCTTAATCTGGCAAATCAAGCACTACAAAGTCACACAACTCATTTTTATTTGTTCTATTTTCAACTGGTGAACTATTTGGGGCAATCGATGGAAAACCGAAGATGTGGTTTTCAATTGGATAAGGGTAGGTTTGATTTGGAAATGTGTAGAACTCACTCGCTCCTCTCAAATTCTCTCTCTGTCCAACTGCCTCCTCATACATTGGAAAATCTGAAGCTAGTTGGAAACTAGCTACCGGTTCAGTAGGTTGCATAAGGGTGGCCATGGACGCTTCCACATTCCTAGTCATTTTGTTTGTTGCTGCAATATAAGCGTCCAACGACTCTTCCAAACTAGACTTGGGTGGTGAGGGGGTTTCGGTAAAAGATTCGAAGTTGTTTGGATACGTGAAACTCCCAAAAGGCTGTGTAGAAACAGTGTCCAGTGACGGTGGGAAAGTCGGGTAGGACTGGTAGGAAGTGGGTGGTTGGACAGGGATAGGGTCAACATGTGGATAAAAAGGTGAATAATCTTGTGGATCCCTAGAACTAGATGAGTGGAGAGGGGTGAAAAATCGGCTACGAGATTTAGCAATATGCTCAGCAATGGACATCGGTTTAGGAGTTACAGCAGGACTTGAAAAAGTGGTATCAACATATGAAGGTGGTAAAGGTTGACTTGGTTGACACAAAGTGGGTTGCAAAGTCGAACTGTTTCTCCTAGACGCTTCTATTTGATCTTTCAAAGAAATTTTAGGCACGGAGGGATTTTCCTTAAATCGACCGAAACAATTGACATACGAGGCAAAGTTAGGTTCGGGCTACCAAAGTTCGGAAAATGATTTATGATGTGGGGTACCCATGATAGAAGAATGAGAAGAGAAAGAAGGTGGGTGTAAGTGGGGTGCAAGGATTTCTTAGCGACAAAATTTTGCAAGTCTTTTATAAAAGATTTTTCCTTTTTCCTTTTTTTTTATTTGTTTGGAACTTTTTGCAAAAAAAAAATTTTTCGATAAAGGGCTAAGACACACTTTCGATCAACCAAAAATGCACAATCAGGCCTAGATCTAGGGTAACCTAGGTCAGCTAGACAGCTCCTAACTGTTCCAAAGGGCTAGAAATAGGACCTCAAACCGCCTCTTCACCGCCAATTGCAGCCAGGTAAGTGGGAGGCTCCCTGCTACAAGTAGCGGTCCTAATTAAGTAACCACTTGCCTTAGACACACTTGCCTAGACACCGCAAAGTCAGGTTAGGATTAACGGCCGATGCCTATAACTAGTCCTCTGTCCTATTGAGCTCGAAGTCCTTAGGGCTGAGTCTAGTATTTTTTAATTAAATATTGGTCAATACAAATGCTTTATGTGATTTCTGGGGTCCTGGGAAGGGTGATGAAATCCCCACCCAATCTGAATTGGTCAAAAGCCCCTTAAAGTCCGATTAAAGATATGCAAAACAGTAAATCACTTGCAATCAAATCTTTTTTTTATTTTTAGCGCGGCGCAAAGAATCCTGCACAAGATTTATTATTTGGAAAGGAAAAGATTTTTAAAGCACACCAAATTCTGCAGGAATTTTTACAGAAGATACATCGAGATTTGCAAAGGAGAGAAAAACGAAGTTTACAGTGCAAATTCCAGAGGATGATGTCACGATGGCACCGCCTTTCCGCGGTCTGAAGTGGGGTCCCACCGCGTTTCCGCGGTCTCCTTGACGGCTCGGATCCCCAGAAATTTTTGCAGAAGACGATCCGACCCCCTTGCCGCGTTTCCGCGGTGGGAAGCTTGTTGCGGCGGCGTTTCAGCGGTCAGATGAAGGGTTCAGATCTCGGAATTTTCTCTGCTCCTTGGTTGTTGTAATCTTCTGTTGTTATGATCGTTTATTTTCTTTTTAGACCTCTGTAGATTTCCAGATCCAAATTTGTTCGTAGATCCTGCAAAATTCTCACAAGAATACCCTTTCCAAAAATAACAAATGATATATTTTTATATTTTTTTTTGTGATTTTTTAGATTTTTATTAATTTTTTTTTTTATTAACCCGAAATTGCAAAAAGGAAATAACACGCCAATCCCCGGCAACGGCGTCATTTGATTGATCTCAAAAACTATCTATTACCGCAATTAAGAACGGCGTCGCATGTAACTAGCCGGTGAGTACGGGTCGGTCCACAGGGATGTTGTGAATTTCCTAATCGCTCAAACGAGTTAATTCCAAACGGTGTGAATGGATTAATTAAATCTAAAAACTAAATTAATTTAGGGCAATTGAATTAAAGATCTAACTATCTAATTAGGACAAGGAATTAAATTTAATCTAGGGCAGAGAATGAAAAATTACCTAGGGCAAGAATTGAAATCTAAACTAGGGCAATTAAATAAATCTACTTACTTTACAGATGGCTCTCTCCAAACATTTACACAGGGTTGTCAGATCTGAATAGATAATATGAAAAGAGGCATCGATGCTCTCCAAAAGATTTCTAAATTTTATTCATAAAAAGAGGCATGAGGGAGGCATAGGGAGGCATAGGCTTTACAATGATTTAGAGTTCCTATTTATAGAGGATAGGAAACCCTAGGTTACAATTGATTCGCATGTCTATATTTACCAAAATATCCTTAGGAAGACCTAGTCAAAGTAGACTCCAAGTTTTGGTAAAATTTTATGTCTGGAAATTTTGGAACTGATTCTGGGCTTCTTGGGCCTTTTATTTCTTTGGATCTTTATTCAATTTGGCTTCTCTATTTCTTCCAGATCTCCAATGAACAATTGCAGTGGACTTTTAACCGTTTGCTTTGTAATCTTGGACCTTACGTTGCCTTGTACTGATCTTTTGTGTAGGCTTGATTAAGATCCTTCTATTTGTTGGTCAAAGTCCCTTTTTTGTGTCGTCTTTTGTTTTTTTCACTGTTTTCGCTCCAAGAACCTGTAACCTGTACTATGTAGCAAACATGGGTCAAAAGTACCTGTTTTATTGTAAAATGCATAAGAATGGGGACTGTAATAATGCAATAATATGATATGAACAGCTGGCGCCCAGCGCCTGCGTTCCAAGCACGTGAGGCCTTGGCACCCAGCGCTCAGCTGCCGCGTGCCAAGCACGCGAGGCGCTGACGCCCAGCGTCCATATGCCAAACATGTGAGGCGCTTGCGTCCGGCTCCCAGCGCCCGCGTGCCGGGCACTTGAGGTGTTAGTTTTATGTATGCCCTAGAGACCATTATTGTACATGATTGTATATTATAGTGGATGCTTGGACATATATAGAGAGGAATTTCTTGCTCGGCATGATAGTATGCTATCTGGTTGATCTTTATCTTAACATGTACACTTGTATCATTATACAGTCTCTCCGTTACATGTTGATGAAGCCCTTAGGATGTGTACTTGACTACCAGGACTATGATGCAGATCATACTAGTGGGGCCAAGGTAGTCCATAAGTTCATCCTTTAATTGTTCCTAGTCGAGGGAGTATCAAAACAGGGAATCGATATTCCTGGATAAACTAGTGTGTACGTTTCTTGACCCTGTATGGGGCGATGGTTGATCCCACAACCATTGGTGTTTGACATCAAAGATTGTACACAGGTGCTCATTAGAGAATGGGTACACCGAACAGGACTCACTGAGAACTCCTAGATGGTATTATACCTATCGTCAGATAGCAGTTCTCTGGTGACACTGGTACAGGTTAGTCTGTAGATCCGAGATCGTCATAGAGTCTTATATGATTCCCACTGTGCTTTGATTTCCTCCCTACCACCCTCAAGAGAGCGTGCAAACAGGTGGATTTTGGGTACAGTCCCAAATCACATGGAGGCAATGAGCGATAGGAAGGGTTTCGTCTCTCCCGGTATTGGGGGTTGGTGTTGCGCTATACTCGATTGGCTATAATAGGAAGTCCCTGGACAAGGATGATGATGAGATTTACTGATAAGTGTTATCAGTAGTTTCTCGATCCGTTATGAGCCTCGCATCGGCATGACTTATCAAGTTATTGGGGTCTGACGTTTACCACTCCTAGACTCGATATGCGACATATCAGACGAAGAGACCGAACTGTACGGTAGTGTTACTTACTGGATTCATAGGAGTTTGGACAAGCTTGCTTGTTGATCTTCTAATCGCTCAATACCTGGGTAGCCATTACGTCCAGCTAGTACCGCTGATGGCTTGTGGGTGACTGATATGATCATGACATATTGCTGGCGTATTGACGAGTCTTTAGAGTCCTACATAAAGGTTTCCTAGCTTAAGCGAAACGAAGTAAGGCACATATGTGATATGTGCGGGACCAAGATTAATACATGTATGTGATACAATATTCTAATCTCGCGATATATATTATATGTAATATAACCGGATTATTGAATCAAGTGTTGATTCAATAATTTGTTATATGTGTATTTGATATACATATAAATGATATTAGTCGGTTGTATGTGATATAGCCGGATTATTAAATAAAGTATTAATTTAATAATTTAATATATAATTATATATTTGATATATTAATATATATTAACTAATATTAGCTCACTTAAGAATTTCTTTTCTACAAATACATATAAATAAATATGAGATGTATATTAATGTATTTACTATTGTGTTATGCTAGATGATACATTGGACATGGGTGTATGAGACTCACACCAAACTAAAAATTATTTGGGTGATTTAATTATTAAGAGATAAACCAAAATAAAGTGGAAACTGTCATGGCTTAAGATTCTTATGGAAGCATGTAGAAGCCTTGACTTAGACCACTAATTTTTTTTTACTCTAAATATTTATTAACCCAACCATTATCTTTAGCCATGGTTAAGTCTCTACAAATATCATTTGAGATATTGTTTCACCAAGGTTCACATTAGTTCATCTTCTTCATCTCCTTTTTTGCTCTCTAGCTTTTGAGTGTGGTGAAAAAAAAAGAGAGAAATAATTCTAAAGTGAGCAAAATACCTACTTTGTCAATTTATACCAAACTAGCTATTTAGTATATGTTGTTTACTTCACTAATTCCCCAATTAATGAAGAGGTAGCTTGAGTTAGAGATTTCTTAAGGTAGATCATCTTCGGCCTCGAAGATCCTTAAGCAAGCTCGTTCTTTTCGCCCAGTGGAACCTAAGAAGAGTTCGAGGACCACTACTTGGAGCTAAGGGACTACTGCATGGAGCTTTAGAAGTGAAGGACCGGTCTACAGAGGTTGTATTCCTTATTCACTTAGTATAAAGCTTTATTACTTGCTTATAAACCCTAATTCTCTAGTTCGATTCTCGATTAGTATTACTTAGAACTCTAGATTTTTTAAAATTGCATACTCTATACTTGCTAAAACCTAGTGGTCGTGCTAAGGAATACTTTCATGGTATCAGAGCCAAGTTTGTGCATTAGGAGTGGTACGGGCGAAACCCTAAAATCCGAGTTTCTGTAAATTTTTTCAAAAGTTGGAATTTTTTAGATTAAAAATATTCAGAAAATTGTGCAGGGTTTTCTATTGATCCTCAAGAAGAACGAGCGCCCAACTCGACCAAAAGGCCACACAACCGCGGTAAAACCATGTGTTTAGCCACGGTTCCACGGTACAGTTGGTGAGGGAGGGACTCCCCCTTCTTGTGCTTCTCTGTAGGTACATTTGGCACTTTCTGGGTATTTTTAAGTGAGACTCAAGTGTTGAGGTCTTTGGGAGTTCTGGGTGTTCGATAATTCGATTGAAATGTTTAACATCGTCTAGTATATCTGTGATATGTGATACAATATTTGGAATCCTCAATAATTAGTTTTGTAAAAACTAATTAGTGTTTTGTAAATCTAGCAATTTAGTCTCATCGATCGATTGCTACGGGGTTTTGATTCAGATCAAAACTTCATCGCAATCGAGTATAGTACGCGAACACTCGCCGGGTAACACTAATAGATAGCCACGCCCCATTGCTCCGACTAAGTGACTATAGGAGAACACCGTTGCCAAAAGAATCCGCTCGGGTGCTCGGGACCGCGGTGTTCCGCCTAAGTGCACTTTGTCGACGGTATCGGGGGTGCAACCGTCTACTAATATTTCCGACGAGCATTCGATCAGTTGTCAGGAATCTTGTTGAATTGCCCGACTGGCTATTGAAAAGTATTTTCAATTTGAGACTTAAATGCTGGGTTTATAACGTTAGGCATGAAATTCAGAATATGTGATATTTTGGGTTTATGATGTCTAAGAAATTTATATGGTTAAGCATGAAATCCGAAGTATGTGATATTCCAGATTTATGATGTCTAAAAAGGTTGCGGATTCTAATTATTGTAGTTTTCATTTCTTTTCTGTGACCGTAAATGTAATATGTGGTGTATTGCCGGTTTCGTTGCTATACGTCAACGACAATTGGGATACGCATATTTACTTACGTTGATGACATGTGATATTATGTGTTGCTGTGATATGGTATATTGGATCGTCGTGTTTGAATAGCCGGGGGTTTTTGCGTGAGATGAGAGTTTTTCATTTTCATTCATGTAAAAATTTGTATGTAATATTTTTTTATTGGGACACTTCCAGGTTAAGGATGATATCACCATTGATGTATATTATTTAATTTTTCGCATTAGGATAGATCCAAGGTGGGGAGCATAAGTAACCGGGTTCTAGGGTCCAGTGGGAGACCATCTCGAGGAGTCGAGACCGGGTCACCTAACTTTAGAATTGGCGGGGTTGCTTGTCGCTCTCATATGGGTCTAAGGATGTGGGTTTGGCTATTCATCACGACCGTAGAATCCGTGTTTTTTACTGGCTTGATTTAAAACACAGACCTCCTAGTATATCCTATATTTCATATGTTGACTTCTGCTGCAAAGTTCTGTGATAAGATTGTATAACTGCGTGAGACGAATGCTTTATATTATATATATGATATATAATAAACATTGCTTATGTTTTGTATCCGCGCTAGTCCTGCCCCCGCTCTGCCGTTATTTAAGTAACCTAACGGTGCATGATGGGACCCTGTGGCGAATGCGGATGGCATAAGCGTGCGTTGTATTTTCGTTTATTCTGTGATGTTTAGGAAACATAAATGATGGGACTTCATTAATGAGATTAATGAAAAGAAAGAAACCTAAAGATATTGTAGAATCAAATTTTCAAAGAGGTAGCTCTAGTTCTTGCTTTGTATAGCGGTATTCTTTATGAATATCCAGCACCTTATTCGATGAGGAAAGAGCCGAGATTCCTTCACCGGGAATGACCTCTTTAGCAAAAACTAGTAGATGCTACAACCCACTCGGTTTATTTTTTTAGAAAAACTCGATTTTAAAAGCAGAGCTTAAACCACTCTTTTTCAAATCACTCGATTCTACAACGATATCAACTTCATTATGCAAAAGGTTTTCTTAAAAACATGTCGTAGCCCTCTGTCATTTCAGATAAGGACTATTTAGTATTCGTGCTGCGTTTGTTGACCTCTATCAAGGCGTAGTGTGCGGTAGCTGATTAGTGCTTATTTGTCTCATATGATGCGATTGGATTGGGGTAGTCGTACGGCCTTGTTGATCTTAGTCAAGGGTCGTGTGGGTGGGTTTAATTCAATCATGAAATGATGGGTTGAACTTGACTAGTGGCCTATGGTTTGTTAACCTCCATCAAGGTCATAAGTCGCTAGGGGTAAAAACATTATTGGGAATTTCAAGTATTGAAATTTGCAATGAGATTGCATACCTTCTATGTGATAGTTGGATCTCGATACCCACTGCGAGTAAGAGTTACTCCTGGGAGAGTTTTGCACTTTACAATTAGCTAATCCAGTAGGTATCTAAGAAAGGTGTTAACGGGGTTATGCCCCTGCGGAAACAAGGTTATTTAATTAGTTCCATACAAAAACACGGGGAGACTCCCTCAAAATACCAATACCTGCCTGGCCGAACGATTGGCGAACTTGTAGGGTGTAATTAATCCCGGCCAGTCTTACCTTTTAGGGTTTGAAGGAAGATTTGATAAAAACAGTGGGAGCCATCCTGATTAGATAAAATAATAACCAATCTAATCTTACAAGAGCGCACGCAGTGTTTTCTTCTCTCTCACTTTCTCCTGGTAGCGACCATGTTACGCCTTAATCAAGATAATAATATGGATATATTGACCGAACCCGCTTGTTATACTGAGCTGGGGAACGTTGGTTCCGCTCTACCTTATAATTATTATAAGTCTGAGCAAGATGTAGGGGAATATCAGGATTCCCATGCAACCCGAACGAGGAATGAGCATGTTGATGTATCTTCTTCGGGTGTGTTCATTACCAAGAATTGTTTCTCAGTTTTTTCTACGTCCTGAGTATTAGATACCGGATCAGGATGCCACATTTGTAATATGTTACATGGGCTAAATAAAGATAGAGAACTGGAAATAGGTGATCATTCTCTCAAAGTAGGGAATGGTGCAATGGTTGCAGCCAAAGCTGTTGGTAAATATCACCTACTATTATCTGAAGGTAATACATTGATTCTAAACCTCTGTTATTACGTACCGAAAATGTTGTGCAATTTAATATCAATTTCTTTATTAGATAAAAATGGATATAATTTTGCATTGGAGGAAAATGTTATGAACATTTTCCTAAATCAAGTGTTGATTGGTTTTGGCATATTAAGTAACGATATATACGTTCTAAATCAAAATACAGTTCTTAACATACAGAACACACACAAGAGGAAAAGTTTAGAAATGAACGAATCCTTCTTGTGGTATTGTAGACTAGGTCATATCAATGCGACACGACTAGCTAATTACATAAGGATGGATATTTGAACCCGTTCGAATTTACATCTTATGAAACTTGCCAGCCATAGCTCAATGGCAAAATGACCAAAACTCCGTTTACTGGACACGGAGAAAGAGCTACTAAACTCTTAGGACTGATACATAGTGATGTATGCGATCCTATGTCTACACATGCCAAGAATGGTTCTTCATACTTCATTACATTCACCGATGATCTCTCAAGATTCAGACATGTGTTCATGTTGAAACATAAGTCTGAACCTTTTGAGAAATTCAAGGAATATAAGTGTGAAGTAGAGAACCAAACGGGTAAAAGTATTAAAATCCTTCGATATAATCGGGGAGGAGAATACTTAAGCACGGAGTTCCTAAATTATTTAAAAGAGAATGAGATTCTCTCTCAGCTTACTCCTCCGTATACACCACAGCACAACGGCGTATCGGAGTGGATGTATCACACCCTATTAGATATGGTGCGCTCTATGATGAGTACTGCTGAGTTACCTATTTCCTTTTGGGGTTATGCACTTGAGACATCCGCATACCTATTGAATAGAGTTCCAACCAAATCAGTGCCTACCACTCCATATGAGATATGGAATGGGAAGAAACCATCTCTTAAACAAGTTAAGATATGGGGTTGTCCGGCCTATATTAAAAAGCAAAATCCGGACAAGCTCGAAGCAAGGTCTGTTCTGTGCAAGTTTGTAGGATATCCCAAGCATTCGCAAGGGTATATCTTCTACCACACTGAGGAACAAAATGTGTTTGTTTCTCGGAATACCACCTTTTTAGAAAAGAAATTTCTTATGAAAGAAAGTAGTGGTCATGAGGTAGAACTGGAAGAAGTTCTAGCCACACAAACTACAACTGATGATTTGGTGGAACCGGAGGATTCAATAGTCTCCAACGAACCTCGGCTACTCCGCAGATCTAGTAGGGTTCCTCGTCCACCTGAGAGATACTACGGTTTTCTCGTAGACGGTGGGAGCGAGGATTGCATCATGGAAGATGATGACCCAACTAGTTTCGAGCAGGCCATCACGAGTGGGGACTCTGTGAAATGGCTGGATGCAATGCAATCTAAGATGGAATCCATGTACACCAACAAAGTATGGACTTTGGAAGTTTCTCATAAAGGGGTAAAACCCATTGGGAGTAAGTGGATCTTTAAGAAGAAACTTGGAGTAGATGGAAAAGTTAAGACTTTCAAAGCTAGGCTTGTAGCAAAAGGTTTTCGTCAACGACCGGGTGCGGATTATGATGGAACCTTTTCTCTAATAGCTATGCTTAAGTCCATCCGGATCCTACTTGCCATCGCTGCATACCATGACTACGAAATCTGGCAGATGAACGTCAAGACCGCTTTTCTAAATGGTGATTTAGAAGAGAGCGTGTACATGACACAGCCAGAGGACGTCGTGGACAGTGGGAGCAGCGGAAAGGTATGAAAACTACTTAAATCAATCTATGGATTAAAGCAGGTATCGCGGAGCTGGAACATCTGTTTTGATGTGGCGGTCAAAGAGTTTGACTTCATCACAAACGTAGATGAATGTTGTATATACAAAAAGGTTGTAGAGAGTAAGGTTGTCTTTCTCGTATTGTACGTGGATGACATACTCTTGATAGGAAATGATGTTCCTATGCTACACTCGGTCAAGCTCTTCTTATCACAGTTTCTCCATGAAAGATCTGGGTAATGCCTCCTACATCCTGGGATTAAGATCTATAGAGATAGATCTAAGCGGATGTATCATACTCACTAGGTGTAGTGAGTAGGTGTCAATCAGATTCTGGGGAAAAGCACTGGACAGCTGTGAAGAACATTCTTAAGTACTTGAGAAGCACTAAAGAATTGTTCTTGGTGTATGGTAATGGTGAACTCCATATCGAGTTCTTTACCGATTTGAGCTTCCAGAGTGATAAGGACGATTGTAAGTCAGTCTCGGCTTTTGTCTTTACCCTTAGTGGAGGGACGGTATGTTGGAAGAGTTCCAAGCTAGATATCGTAGCAAACTCGACGATGAAGGCTGAATACATTGCTACTAACGATACTGCCAAAGAGGCAGTCTGGATGAACAAGTTCATGAGATGAACTTGGTGAGGTTTTTACCATTAAGCATCCAATACTTGTGTATTGTGATAACAATAGAGCGGTGGCTTTGGCCTAGGAACTCTGGTCCCATCAGCGATCCAGACATATTCTTAGACAGTATCACCTGATCAGGAAGATAGTTGATCTCCGGAAGATCGAGGTCAGGAGAGTTGACATGAAGAATAACACGGCGGATCCACTCACGAAGGCCATTTGAGAGACTTTTTGGGATGTTGGGTATGAGATACTACAACAATTGGTCTTAGTGCAAATGAGAGATTGTTAATTATATGTATGCCCTAGAGGCCATTATTGTACATGATTGTATATTATAGTGGATACTTGGACATATATAGAGAGGACTTTCTTGCTCGACATGATAGTATGCTATCTGGTTGATCTTTATCATAACATGTACACTTGTATCATTATACAGTCTCTCCGTTACATGTTGATAAAGCCCTTAGGATGTGTACTTGACTACCGAGACTATGATGCAGATCATACTAGTGGGGCCAGGGTAGTCCACAAGTTCATCCTTTAATTGTTCCTAATCGATGGAGTATCGAGACAGGGCATCGATTTCCCGAGTAGACTAGTGCGTACGTTTCTTGACCCTGTATGGGGCGATGGTTGATCCCACAACCATTGGTGTTTGACATCAAAGATTGTACACAGGTGCTCATTAGAAAATGGGTACATCGAACAGGACTCGCTGAGAACTTCTAAATGGTATTATACTTATCGTCAGATAGCAGTTCTCTGTTGACACTGGTACAGGTTAGTCTATAGACCCGAGATCGTCATAGAGTCTTGTGTGATTCCCACTATGCTTTTATTTTCTCCCTATCACGCTCAAGAGAGCGTGCAAACAGGTTGATTTTGGGTACAGTCCCGAGTCACATGGAGGCAATGAGCGATAGGAGGGGTTTCGTCTCTCCCAGTATTTGGGGTTGATGTTGCGCTATGCTCGATTGGCTATAACAGGAAGTCCCTGATCAGGGATGATGATGAAATTTACTGATAAGTGTTATCAGTAGTTTCTCGACCCGTTATAAGCCTCCCATCGGCATGACTTATCAAGTTATTGGGGTCTAACGTTTAGCACCCCAGACTCGATATGCGATATATCAGACGAAGAGACCGGACTGTACGGTAGTGTTACTTACTGGATTCACGGGAGTTTGGAAAAGCTTGCTTGTTGATCTTCTGATCGCTCAATACCTGGGTAGTTGTTACGTCCAGTTAGTACCGTTGACGGCTTGTGGGTGACTGATATGATCATTGCCTACTGCTGGCGTATTGACGAGTCTTTAGAGTCCTACACAGAGGTTTTCTAGCTCAAGCGAAACGAAATAGGGCACATATATGATATGTGCGGGACCGAGATTAATACGTGTATTTGATACAGTATTCTAATCTCGCGATATAGGTTATATGTGATATAACCAGATTATTGAATCAAGTGTTGATTCAATAATTTGTTATATGTATATTTGATATACATATAAATGATATTAGTCGGTTGTATGTGATATAGCCGGATTATTAAATTAAGTGTTGATTTAATAATTTAATATATAATTATATATTTGATATATTAATGTATATTAACTAATATTAGCTCACTTAAGAATTTCTTTTCTACAAATACATATAAATATATATGAGATGTATATAATGTATTTACTATTGTGTCATGCTAGATGATACATTGGACATGAATGTATGAGACTCACACCAAACTTAAGATTATTTGGGTGATTTAATTATTAAGGGATAAACCAAAATTAGGTGGAAAATGTCATGGCTTAAGATGCTTGTGGAAGCATGTAGAAGCCTTGACTTAGTCCACTAATTATGTTTTACTCTAGATATTTATTAACCCAACCATTATCTTTAGCCATGGCTAAGTCTCTATAAATAGCATTTGAGATATTTTTTCACCAAGGTTCACATTAGTTCATCTTCTTCATCTCCTTCTTTGCTCTCTAGATTTTGAGTGAGGTGAAAAAGAAAACGAGAGAAATAATTCTAAAGTGGGCAAAATACCCACTTCATCAATCTATACCAAACTAGCCATTTAGTATAGGTTGTTTACTTCACTAATTCCCCAATTAGTGAAGAGACATCTTGAGTTAGAGATTCCTCAAGGTAGATCATCTTCGTCCTCGAAGATCCTTAAGTAAGCTTGTTCCTTTCGCCTAATGGAGCCTAAGAAGAGTTTGGGGACTACTACTTGGAGCTAAGGGACTACTACACAGGGCTTTAGAAGTGAAGGACCGGTCTACACAGATTGTATTCCTTGTTCACTTAGTATAAAGTTTTATTACTTGTTTATAAACCCTAATTCTCTAGTTCGATTTTAGGTTAGTATTACTTAGCACCCTAGATTTTTAAAATTGCATACTCGATACTTGCTAAAACCCAGTGGTCGTTCTAAGGAATACTTTCATGAGGCGCTGGTACTCATGCATCCTTTGGACACTATTTTCCCTCTTATATATATATATATATATATATATATATATATATATATATATACACTCCACAACACTTTCCCCGTTAGAAAAAAATTTCTAACTGGGCGCTGCCCAGCATCCTGCAAGGGGGCTACTAGCCCCCTTGACCCCCAGCCTGCTAACCGGGTAGAGAGACCTCCGTAAACTCTGTGAGGCCCCCGATATATCCAAAACCCCTCAAGACACACATACGCATACTACACATTGAGTTCGCATGACCAGTTTGATCTGTCAATCGGAGGTTCCTTCGCTCCAAAGGCGAGGGGTAATTAACGGGAGCTTAGTCCGCGTCTGCCGGAGATTCGGATCCCCACAATCAATAAACCCCCATCCTACCCTAGATAGGGGGAAACTGTAATGCGTCTGACAAGCGACGTGTATTCCTATCTCAATGGGATGACGAAAAACACCCTACAGCGAGTGCTGTCGCCTTAACAAGCATCTTCTATAACTTTTCACGTTGTAGTTAAGCTTTTGTCGGAGACTGAGTATGCGGTCCGTGATTAGTAATGCTTGACCTTCATCTTTGGAGCTCACCATATGGATTGCGTGAACTACCATACCCCCAGATTTGGGGCATTTAGAACTTTGGCTTCTGGATTTTGTTTTGGGAGCTTGAGCTTTATTTGGCCTTTCTTTTTTGTAATAAGCCACTTTAGCTAGAACTATCAGAGCAGGAACCGCCTTAGGATGGGCCCCCTTGTATTTGGAAGGGGAGTTGTCAGAGTTTGGCTGATGCTTAGGGGAAGAGCTGCAGAGGAAGACGGAGTTCTTTACCTCCTTCCACACCTTATATACACATGAGGAAAGTCCTTTTAGGGAGCGAACTTGTCACTCCCCGCTTGCCAAAATACGGAATATGAGGGTGACAAGGCTGGCCATGCTTCTACGGTCAAAGAATAATCCTGCCGTAGTCATATTTTGGCTTCTAGCAGTACGTGCTAACAGTAATATTGTAGGGTTCCTAGGCACACTAATGAAGTTTCACAAGTGATCAAACATGCCCAATTGAAATTTTACATGTGCCGAGAAAACCTAATACGGATCGTTAACTAGATATATAGGCGAAGCAAGCATGTAATCGAATTAAATGCTAAGGGAAAGTGACTACAACCTTTGTAGATCCGGTCCACCACCTCCTAGGCTCCGTGATGAAGTCCCCTCACTGTCCAAATCATATCTTGGGCTCTAGTGTCGGATTCATCGGAAAAAAAACCGGGCTAGGTCATCGACGACGATGCCGAAGATGATCTACGTCGAGGCATCGCTAGATCAAGCTCCAACTTCACCAAGTCAAGAAAACTTGTGAAGGAAACACCCTATACTACTTGGCAAGAAGTAGAGGATGAAGAAATAGGATGTGGGTTCACTTTAGAATTGGATTTCTCACTAGTTTTCATCACTTGCCATTGGAGTAGCAAGCTTTTTTCATGAAGGAAGAAGATGAAGAAGAAGAAGAAGATATGATAAGTCTTAATTTAAAAAGGAAAATAAATGAATACTTATCATTTCTTTAACCATGGTTTAGTGTAGAGATTTTACTAAGGTTAGATGAGTGGTTAGGGTCAAAGAAGAGACAAGAATGGTGACTTTGTCAAGGTTTCAAGAAGCTTCAACTAAAAACAAAACAAGTCCACCATTTATCTTTCTCTTTATCATTTTCTTTTTCCAAAATAAACAAAAAGAATAGATAAAAGAATAAGTAAATAAAATGATACCCTAACCACTAACTAACCATGGTTTAATACTTTACACAAAACCAAGCTAGAATGTATCATCAAACATGATACAATCATATGCACAAAAATATATCACATATACAATGTGCAATACAAGTGAGTAAATCCATTTTAAGTGAACCAATACTAGTTAATGCAAAGTAATATATCAAATATATAATTATACATTAAATCATTAAATCAACACTTGATTCAATGATCCGGTCATATCGCATATAACCGGCCAGTATCCAATGTATCGGCTTATCGAATCAATCATTGATTCGATAACTAGGTTATATCGCATACAACCTAATCGATACATTCATCGCGAGAATGGAATACGGTATCACATACACGCATTATTCTCGGTCCCGCACATATCTCATATGCGCTCCTATTTCGTTTCGCTTGAGCCAGGAAATCTCTGTGTAGGACTCTAAAGACTCGTCAATACGCCGGCAGCAGATGATGATCATATCAAACACCCACAAGCCGCAAGCGGTCTGCTAAACGTAACGGCCACCCGGGTATTGAGCGATCAGAAGATCGACGAGCAAGCCCGCTCACACTCCTGTGAATCCAACCAGTAACACTTACCGTACAGTCCGGTCTGTTCGTCTGATATGTCGCATATCTCGCCTAGGGGTGGTAAACGTCAGACCCCAGTAGCTCGATAAGTCATGCCGACTTGAGGTCCATAACATTCGTGAAACTACTGATAACTCTTACTAGTATATCACTGCAACCCTGGCTAGGGATTTCCTGTTATGGCCAGTCGAGCATAGCACAACATCAACCCCCAATACCGGGAGAGACGAATCCCCTCCTATCGCTCATTGCCTCCATGTGAATCGGGACTGTACCCAAAAACCACCTGTTTGCACAACTCAGTAGAGCCGTGGTAGGGTGGAAATCAAAGCACAGTGGGAGACACACAAGACTCTATGACGATCTCGGGTCAACAGACTAAGCTGTACCAGTGTCACCAGAGAACTGCCATCTGACGTGAGGTATAATACCATCTGGGAGTTCTCGGCGAGTCCGTTCAGTGTACCCAGTCTCCACTGAGCACCCGCATACCATCTTCGATGTCAAACACCAATGGATATAGGATCATCCATCGCCCATCGCATGGGTCGAGAAGATATGCGCTAGTCTACTCTGGAATATCGATGCCCCGTCTCGATATTCCCTCGACTATGAACATTTCAAGGATGTACTCATGGACTACCCAGGCCCCACTAGTATGATCTACATCATAGTCCTGGAAGTCGAGTACACATCCTAAGGGCTTTATCAACATGTAACAGAGAGACAGAAAGTATACACGTTAAGATAAAGAGCAACCAGATAGCGTACTATCATGTCGAGCAAGAAAGTCCTACCTATATATGTCCCAGCTTCCACTACAATATACATCCAATGTACAGTAATGGCCTCTAAGGCATACATATAACTAACAATCTCCCACTTGCACTAGGGCCATCTGTAGCAGTGGTTGCGGTATCGCATACTCAACCATCCCCTAAAAGTCTCTCTTTGGGAAAAGGCTTTCGTGAGTGGATCCGCCGTGTTGTCCTCTGAGTCTACTCTCCTATCCTCGATCACCCTGGAGATCAGCTATCTCCATGATCAGGTGATGCTGCCTCAGAATATGTCTGGGTCACTGATGGGACCAGGGTTCCAGGGCAAAAGCCACAGTTCCATTGTCACACAATGGTAGGAACCTAGTTCATCCTATGAACCAATATACACCCAAACTGCCTCTTTGGTAGTATCTTTAATAGCGATGTTACCAGCCTTTATCTTCTAGTTTGCCACGGTATCTAGCTTGGAACTCTTCCAACATACCGTCCCTTTACTGAGGGTAAAGACAATGCATGTGACTGACATTCAGTCGTCTTTATCACCCTGGAACTCTTCCAGTGATTCTCCCCAGGATCGATTGATACCATCTCACTACAACTAGTGAGTATCCCAACATCCAATTAGATCTATCTCATAGATCCAAAACTTAGGATTTAGTAGGTATCATTTTGATCCTATATGGAAAATCTTTGTGATAAGCGGAGATTGATCGAGCGTAGCATAGGAAACTCCTTCCCTAACAAGAGTATGTCATCCACGTACTCTACGAGGATCGTCACCATACTCCCTACTACCTTTTTGTTTATACAAGGTTCATCTACCATTTTGATGATGTCAACTTCTTTGACTAATCCATCAAAACAGATGTTCCAACTTCGCGATGCCTGCTTTATCCTATAAAGCATCTTGCATACGTTTCCGCTGCTCCCACTGTCTACGAGGCCCTCTGGCTGTGTACTTATAGACGTTCTCTTCTAAATCATTATTTAGAAAAGTTGTCATGGCACCCAACCACCAGATATCGTAGTCATGGTATGTAGCCGTGGCAAGTAGGATCTGGATGGACTTAAGCATAGTCCCTGGAAAAGGTTTCATCATTATCCGTGCCTGGTCGATGACGAAAACCTTTAACAAGTCTAGCTTTGAATGTCTCAACTTGTCCATCTACACCAAGTAATCTTCTCAAGATATACTTGCTCCTGATGGGGATTTAACCCTTCAGATATCGCAACCAAAGTCCATACTTTGTTGGTGTATATGGATTCCATCTCAGATTGCTAAGCATCCAGCCATTCTTACAGAGTCCCTACTCTTGATGGCCTGCTCGAATCTAGTTGGGTCATCATCTCATGATGCAATCCTTGCTCCCACTGTCATCGAGAAACCGAGGTATCTCTCAGGCAGGCGAGGAACCCTACCAGATCGGCGGAGAGGCTGAGGTTCGTCGGGGACTATAGAATCCTTTGGTTCTGTCAAATCATCTGCTGTAGTTTGTATAGCTGGAACCTTTCCAGTTCTACATTACAGACCTTGCCTCGATCTTGTCCGGATTTTGCTTTTGACATAGGCCGGACAATCCCAAATCTTAACTTACTTAAGAGATAGGATCTTCCCACACCATATCTTATATGGAGTGGTAGGCAGTGATTTGATTCGAACCCTATTCAATAGGTATGCAGCTTCTCAAGCGCATAACTCCCAAAAAGGAAACAGGTAACTCAGCAGTACTCATCATAGAGCACACCTTATCATATAGGGTGTGATTGCTCCACCCCGATACACCAATGTGCTATGGTTATTTGGAGGAGTAATGCTGAGAGAGAATCTCATTCTCCTTTAGAATAATCCAGGAATTCCATGCACAAGTATTCTCCTCCTTGATCTCATCAAAGGACATAATACTTATACCCGGTTGTTGGTTCTCTACTTCTAACTTATATTCTGTGAATACCTCAAAAGGTTCGGACTTATGTTTCAACAGGAACATATGACTGAATCTTGAGAGATTATCAGAGAATATAATGAAGTATAAAGAACCAGTCCTGACATGTGTAGACAGGAGACCTTACATACATCATTATGTATCAGTCCCAAGAGTTTACTAACTCTTCCTCTGTTTCCAATAAACAGAGCTATGGTCATCTTATCTTTGTGACATGACTGGCAAGTTTCACAAGATGTAAATTCAAACTGATTTAAATATGCATCTAAAATGTAACTTCAGCCAGTCGGGTCGCATTGATATGACCTAGTCTACAATGCCTCAAGAATGATTCGTTCATTTCTGAACTTTTCCTCTTGCGTGTGTTCTGTATACTAGGAACTGTAGTTTGATTTAGAACGTCAATGCTTTTAGATAACGTGCCTGAACCGATCAACTTTTGATATAGGAAATGTTCAAAACATTATCCATCAATACAAAATTATATCCTTTCTTTACTAATAAAGAGACTGATATGATTTTGTATATCAGGTTCGGTATCTAATAGCATTTGTTCAGAATCAATGTATTGGTAATACAGGGTGACAGTGACCAACAGACTTGGCTGCAACACTTGCCCCGGTTTCTGTCTCATGAAACTTATCACCCGTTCTCAGTTTTTCTACCTTTTTGTAGCCCTATGTAACAGCTTACATATCTGGGATCCTGATCCGGTATCATATACCCAGGATTCAGAGGATACTGAGATACAGTTCTTTGTAATGAACATACCCGAAGGAGATGCATCATATGCACTTTCTTCGTTTGGGCGGCATGGGAAATCTGGTATTCCCCAATTTCCTGCTCTGTCTTATAACAATTATAAGTTGGAGCGGGACCAACGTTCCCCAGCTCAGTATAACAAGTGGGTTCGGTACATCCGTATTATTATCTTGATTAAGGCGTGATATGGTCGCTACCAGGAGAGAGAGAGAAGAAAACACTCAGCGTGCGCTCTTGCAAGATTAGATTGGTTATGTATTTTATCTAATCAGGATGGCTCCCACTGTTTTTATCAAATCTTCCTTCAAACCCTAAAAGGAAAGACTAGCCGGGATTAATTACACTCTACAAGTTCGCCAATCTTTCAGCCAGGCCAGTGTCGGTACTTTGAGGGAGGTTCCCCATGCTTTCGCACGGACCTAATTACAGTAAACCTCGTTTTCCCAGAGGCGTAACCCCGTTGACACCTTTCTAGACACCTACTTGATCGGCTAATTGTAAAGTGCAAAACTCTCCCAGGAGTAACAATTACTCGCAGTGGGTATCGGGATCCAACTATCATATAGAAGGTATGCAATCTCATTGCAAATTTCAACACTTGAAACTCCCGATAAAGGTTTTTACCCCTAGCACCTATGACCTTAACTATGGTCAACAAATCATAAGTACTAGTCAAGTTCTACCCGTCATTTCGTGATTAATTAGACCCACCCACATGACCCTTAACTAAGGTCAACAAAGTCACGCGACTGTCCTAACTAATCGCATCATATGCGGTGTAGGAAGACATCACTTAGCTACCGTACACTGTGCCTTGACTATGGTCAACAAACACAGCACGAATACTAAGTACTCTACTTCCTAAAATGACGGAGGGTTGCGAATGGTTTTTGTGAAAACCTTTAACGCTTTGAACTTGATCTCGTTGCGGAATCAAATGGTTTTTAAATGGAATGTTTTCGAGGCTTTTCTAGTTTTGCTAAAGGGGTCACTCCCGGTGAAGGGATCGTCGGCCCTTTCCTCGTCGAATGAGGTGCGGGATATATCATATATATCACTATGCAAAGCGGAAACTATAGAAGCGATCAAAGACAAACCGAGGGTGTAGCATCTGCCAGTTATTGCTAAAGGAGTCACTCCCGGTGAAAGGATCTCGGTCCTTTCCTCATCGAATAAGGTGCAGGATGTTCTACAAGGAACACCGCGATGCAAAGCAAGAACTGTAGCTACCTGTTTTTATTTTGAAATTCGATTCCACAACATCAATTAGGTTTATTTTCTTTCATTAATCTCATTAATGAATATCCCATCATTTAAGTCCACCTAAACATCACAGATAAATATAACGTACGCTTATGCCATCCGCATTCGCCTCGATGTCCCGTCTGCACCGTTAGGTTAGGTAACTAACGCCAGAGCGAGGCAGGGCTAGCGCGGGTGTAAAACATAAGCAACGTCTATATAATATATCATATATACTATATACTATATCTGTCTGAACAGAGCACAGAACATCGCATGATCACATCACAGATAATGAAGCAGAAAGAATCATATGAAATATTGGATATACTAGGACGTCCGTGTTTTCAATACGAGCCAGTATAAAACACGGATTCCACGGTCGTGATGAATAGCCAATCCCACACCCCTAGACCCCTATGAGAGCGGCAAGTAACCCTACCAATTCTAGGGTTAGGAGACCCGGACTCGACTCCTCGAGTTGGTCTCCCACTGGACCCCAGAACCCGATTACTTGTGCTCCCCTCCTTTGGTCTATCCTAGTGCAGAAAAGTAAATAATATACATCAACGGTGACAACTTCCGCAACCTGGAAGTGCCCCAATAAAAGAATATTACATACAAGTTTTTACATGAATGAAAATGAAAAACACTCATCTCACATAAAAAAAACCCCGGCTATTCAAACACGACGATCCAATATAACATATCCAGCAACACATAACATCAAATGTCATCAACGTAAGTAAATATGCGCATCCCAATTGTCGTTGACATATAGCAACGAAACCGGCGATATCACATATTACACTTACGGTCACAAAAAAGAAAATGTAAAACTACAACAGTTGGAATCCGCAACCTCCTCAGACATCGCATGCCTGACCAAATGAAATACTTAGACATCGCATGCCTAACAATTATAAACCCCGCATTTTAGTCTCATTATCGAAAACTCTTTTCAATATCAAGTCGGGAAATTCAACAAGATTCCCGACATCCTGATCGAATGCTCGTCACAAACTTTAGTAGGCGGCCGCACCCCCGATGCCGTCGACGAAGTGCACCAAGGCGGAACACCGCTGCCGCGAGCACCCGAACGGATGCTTTCGGCGACGGGGTTCTCCTGCAGTCACCTGATCGGGGCTATGGAGTGAGGCTGTCTATTAAGTTTACCGGCGAGTATCCGCGTTCACAACGTGATTGCAACGGACTTTTGATCACATCAAAATTCCGTGGCAACCGATCAAGTGAGACTAAAGTGCTATGTTTATAACATTCATTCAGTTATCTCATAACTTATTGTGAATTCCAATTATTGTATCACATTCCGGATAAGATAGAAAATGTTAAACTTTTCGATAGAACAATCGAACACCCAATTTTTCCCGATCAACCGAATGAAATAAGTTCAAAGACATTCACTTCATGCCTCAGTACCAACGGTCCAGCCGTAGAAGGGTCAAGCCAACGCCTCACATGTGGCACGCCGTACTGCCCCAAACCCTAAGGTTCAAAGGGCAATTCAAGACGGTCACATAATCGAGTTAAGGTTTGTTGTCTTCTAGAGGGACCATCGCGTTACCTGCACTACTCAGAACGTCCTTAAACCACGGAAAAATCCAACACTTGGAAATTTTCCGGCAGGGGAAAAAGTGGGTATTTATGTCCGGTCGAAATTTTTAACATATTCTAAAATATCCGAAAAACACATAGACAAAATTAGACAATCCGATCGAATGTACGAACTCCTAATACAACCCAAAAAACTCAACTCTTGATTTCAGATAAAAAAAAATTCCCAGGAAAACCAGCACTGCAAAATAGGAATTACTGTGCAAAATTGAATGCCTAATAAGACAAAACGGCCACGGAACCGCCGCATTAGCATGCTAATGCCGCGGTTCCGCCGCACTTTTGAGGGATCATTAGTTACTTTTTGCACCGTAATTCTTAGAATTTCCTGCTGATTTTTCTGCATATTTTTAATTCTCAAAAATCCACGAAAACAGAAAATGTCCAGAGAGCACTTTCAAGTCGGGGTTTCGGGTCGATCGGACTTCTAACTCCGTCTACGCATCGCCTAAGGCTCTAGCTAGGCTCTGATACCACTGTAGGGTTCCTAGGCACACTAATGAAGTTTCACAAGTGATCAAACATGCCCAATTGAAATTTTACATGTGCCGAGAAAACCTAATACGGATCGTTAACTAGATATATAGGAGAAGCAAGCATGTAATCGAATTAAATGCTAAGGGAAAATGACTACAACCTTTGTAGATCCGGTCCACCACCTCCTAGGCTCCGTGATGAAGTCCCCTCACTGTCCAAATCATATCTTGGGCTCTAGTGTCGGATTCATCAGAAAAAAACCGGGCTAGGTCATCGACGACGATGCCGAAGATGATCTACGTCGAGGCAGCGCTAGATCAAGCTCCAACTTCACCAAGTCAAGAAAACTTGTGAAGGAAACACCCTATACTACTTGGCAAGAGGTAGAGGATGAAGAAATAGGATGTGGGTTCACTTTAGAATTGGATTTCTCACTAGTTTTCATCACTTGCCATTGGAGTAGCAAGTTTTTTTCATGAAGAAAGAAGATGAAGAAGAAGAAGAAGATATGATAAGTCTTAATTTAAAAAGGAAAATAAATGAATACTTATCATTTCTTTAACCATGGTTTAGTGTAGAGAATTTACTAAGGTTAGATGAGTGGTTAGGGTCAAAGAAGAGACAAGAATGGTGACTTTGTCAAGGTTTCAAGAAGCTTCAACTAAAAACAAAACAAGTCCACCATTTATCTTTCTCTTTATCATTTTCTTTTTCCAAAATAAACAAAAAGAATAGATAAAAGAATAAGTAAATAAAATGATACCCTAACCACTAACTAACCATGGTTTAATACTTTACACAAAACCAAGCTAGAATGTATCATCAAACATGATACAATCATATGCACAAAAATATATCACATATACAATGTGCAATACAAGTGAGTAAATCCATTTCAAGTGAACCAATACTAGTTAATGCAAAGTAATATATCAAATATATAATTATACATTAAATCATTAAATCAACACTTGATTCAATGATCCGGTCATATCGCATATAACCGGCCAGTATCCAATGTATCGGCTTATCGAATCAATCCTTGATTCGATAACTAGGTTATATCGCATACAACCTAATCGATACATTCATCGCGAGAATGGAATACGGTATCACATACACGCATTATTCTCGCTCCCGCACATATCTCATATGCGCTCCTATTTCGTTTCGCTTGAGCCAGGAAACCTCTGTGTAGGACTCTAAAGACTCGTCAATACGCCGGCAGCAGATGATGATCATATCAAACACCCACAAGCCGCAAGCGGTCTGCTAAACGTAACGGCCACCCGGGTATTGAGCGATCAGAAGATCGACGAGCAAGCCCGCTCACACTCCTGTGAATCCAACCAGTAACACTTACCGTACAGTCCGGTCTGTTCGTCTGATATGTCGCATATCTCGCCTAGGGGTGGTAAACGTCAGACCCCAGTAGCTCGATAAGTCATGCCGACTTGAGGTCCATAACATTCGTGAAACTACTGATGACTCTTACCAGTATATCACTGCAACCCTGGCCAGGGATTTCCTGTTATGGCCAGTCGAGCATAGCACAACATCAACCCCCAATACCGGGAGAGACGAATCCCCTCCTATCGCTCATTGCCTCCATGTGAATCGGGACTGTACCCAAAAACCACATGTTTGCACAACTCAGTAGAGCCGTGGTAGGGTGGAAATCAAAGCACAGTGGGAGACACACAAGACTCTATGACGATCTCGGGTCAACAGACTAAGCTGTACCAGTGTCACCAGAGAACTGCCATCTGACGTGGGGTATAATATCATCTGGGAGTTCTCGGCGAGTCCGTTCAGTGTACCCAGTCTCCACTGAGCACCCGCATACCATCTTCGATGTCAAACACCAATGGATATGGGATCATCCATCGCCCATCACATGGGTCGAGAAGATATGCGCTAGTCTACTCTGGAATATCGATGCCCCGTCTCGATATTCCCTCGACTAGGAACATTTCAAGGATGTACTCATGGACTACCTAGGCCCCACTAGTATGATCTACATCATAGTCCTGGAAGTCGAGTACACATCCTAAGGGCTTTATCAACATGTAACAGAGAGACAGAAAGTATACACGTTAAGATAAAGAGCAACCAGATAGCGTACTATCATGTCGAGCAAGAAAGTCCTACCTATATATGTCCCAGCTTCCACTACAATATACATCCAATGTACAGTAATGGCCTCTAGGGCATACATATAACTAACAAATATAACACAGATAACGAGATATACAGTCACAAGTCTATCATATCTAAATGAATCAGAGTGTAACGGATACAAGCAAAAGAGATAACTAACCAGATAGGGATAAAGGAAAAGATAGCACTGACATTGCTGATCTAGATGTCTGCAATATCCTCGAGGTAAGGTAGGTCCCGATCCAAGCTAAGTCCACTTCTCACTCTGAGCATGCATACTCAGGTCGTCAGAGCGATACAATATAGTGGTATATAGTACGTGCAACAATAATAAACATGAAGTAGCATTCACAAATCAAAGATATGAGCATGAAGTAGCATACACAGGTAAACACTATAGCATGAGTATGAAATCAGTACATCGATGCAAGTTCATGTCACTAATCATATCAGTCTCTAGGTCTCAATGTTCATGTCACTATTTATTGTTAGTTTGAGCGTAAGAGTCGATCATTGGAAACACAGAGCCCTCTCCTATATTCAGTAACAATCAAGAACATACGTTCACGTAATGGGACCCTGAGTGGGGCCCTCTCCTGTATTCAGTACACGCTCATGTAATGGGACCCTGAGATTCCGTTGACCGAACTCCCACTCAAACTATCCCAACACCCATAGTCTACATCAAGCTCCAACCACAAACCAAAATACCGGTTAGCCATGATAAGTCTACTCGAGAATTGAAGACCGGCCTCCATCAAGCATGACTAGGCCAGTACTTTAGACAAGTGGCCAAGCCCGATATTTTATCTATGACACCAATATAAATACTTTCATAACCGTCTCATTCCAGTTATAGTTACACCAATATACGTCCCACGGATGTTGACAATGCAATAATTAAATGGTCGTGCTGATTGTGTACAAGTACGTGTCATGATCACTATTCGTCCACGCTCTTACACTAATGTACTTGCCACAATCTAATCACTAATACTTCGGTTTTCTAAAAATTGACTCTATGGTATCAATGAAATAATCAATAATTACAGAGGATATAACAGTCATGCAACATAATGGGATGCAATAAAATACACTACTAATGATATATGAGCAGCCGGTGTCGTTTGGATTAGAAAAATCACATAAAATCACACGTGCAAAATTTGGAGAAACAATATAAAAGACATAAACATTATATTAGATTATCTATACAGAAAAATTGGTTTCGAGTTAATCGGGCTTCAGGTTTGCAAGTTACGGTCATTCCATTTTAAATGTTCACTGTTGGAAATCCAATTTCTGAACTGGTAGTCCGTTTCGTAACACGTTTTACTCTCTGTTGAGAGCATAATTAGGCGATACTACAGTTAGATAATATTTATATTTATCTGTTATGTTTCCAACGCACCGACAAATCAATAATATTCGATATATGCAGGAAGATATGCAATGTCTAAGGTTAAGGTATACATTCCGTCTCTGCAGAAAACTGTAGTGCACACCGACGGTTTAAAAGGTGTTATAAATATCAAACGACACTGTAATGCAATGAGACTAGTACCGTTAGAAAGATAATTCAATTATATACGATTATACGTATGGTTCCTCATACTTGCGCACTTAAACAGTAAGGAATATGCGTTCTAAACCGGGTAAGGGCAGATATTCTTGCTCTGGACTGCAGTCCAAAGCCATGAATCACCTTAGTTTTGGTTTTCATGACTTATTAAAATTAAGAGATCGATTATGTGTTGCTGTAGGTTTATCTGTTGGCTTCAATACGAGGCATGAAATGTTTCATTACGAATCATATTCAATTTAATATGAATTTTACAATGTGGCATGCATGGCAGAAATCAGATTTTACGACGCATCCTGGGAACGTCATTTCATATGCGAAATTTAATCGTTTCGATCCTAACTTTTTATACACTACACTTTAACAGTAAAATGAACTATTTATTAAGAAAATTTTACTATCATTGAGGTTTGAATTCCGGTAATCGTATCGAACACTTGTTACGCTTACATAAATAATATCATAATTATCATTTATCAAGTTAATTAACATATATATATAGCATGATTTCAAAAGTGAAGGGGGTTCATTTACCTTAGATCGCTGATATAGAAGCGACACGATGTGCAGGGTTCATCTCGACACACGAGACAGCGCGATGCATGACGACCCGGTACTGGATGCGGTGGCGATGCCGGTGTGATACAGCAGCGGGCGTGGTGATGACGTGGGCATGACACGGTACTGGGCACGGTCTTGGCTCGGTGCATGGTGCGGGTGTGGCACGGCACGACGCGGGAGTGGGCCCATTGGTGGTGCAATGGTGGGTACAGAGTGGGTGCTGTCATGGCATGGAAAGGGCACAATGGTAAGCACGGGCCGGGCATGATGTGACACTGGTACAGAGCATGGTATGGCACACAAGTGGGCACGGGGTGGCTTGGGAACAGGCACTTAGTGGGCACGATGGCGACTCGAGGTGGGAACGGGGGTGGCTCGGTTGTTGTCGTCAACATCGACAATAACGACGGGGTGGCTTGGTTGATGGAGACGGGGCTGTTGGGTGCGGCAGCAAGGGTCTCGGTTGGAGGAAAGTCCGGTGGAGGTTAGAAAGGAGTTCGGGGCAACGTAGGGGGTTGGTGCAAGGTGACGGTGGCCGGGGGTGCTCGTCGGCGAGGGGTGGCATCGCGGTGGTGGTCAGAGTCGGCATTGGTGGTGGGTTGTTGGGTTAAGGCGAGGAGGAAGGGGGTGCCGGAAATGGTGAAGACGAAAGTAGTTCAGGGGAAACTCCGATGATGAGAGGAGGAGGTAGTATTAAGGAGGCTCGGGTGATGGAGTGAGGCTCATTTGTAGTGATAGAAGCTCATCAGAGGTCGGGAAGGAAGTTGTCGATGAGATTGGTCGGTGAGTTTTTTTAAGGGAGCGAGGGAGTAGTAGTGGAAGGAGGTTAACGGCGAGGTGGTGAGGGAAAAGGAGGAATGGGTCGGCTTGGGAGCTCGGAGGAGTTGGTGTCACTTAAGGTGAGTCAACGGCGGTCGTTGGCGAGGTGGAGCTCGGAGCTTGGAGATGGAGGAGGGCAGCAGTGTTCGTGAGGTGGTCGGGGTCGACTTGGCTGTAGTTGATGGAAGCTCGGGGAGAAGGAGGTGCGGTCGAGGTTGGAGGCTCGTTGAAGGCTTTGTGCGCTGGATGCTTAGAGGAATGGTTGGCGGTGGCAAGATCGGTGGATGATAGGGTCGTCGTCGACGACCTGGAGCTCTGGCAGTGCATGGTGGTCCTGACAGTGATGGTGCAGGCTGGTGGTTGGGTTTTCAGACGATGATGGAGTTCTCGGTTGGGTTGAAAGTGAGGTCCTCAACAATGGTGGCTCGGTTTCGGTTGGGTTATTGTAGCTGCTGCTGTCGGCGAAAGGTGATGAGGTGGCCGGAGCTACAATTAGTTGGCCGGTGATGGTGGTGCAGGAGAGCTCGGGTTCTGTTGCATGGCTATGGTTTTACATTGGGAGGAGAGAGCAGGGAACGGGAAGGACAGGAAGAGGGGAAAATGAGAGAAGAGAGAAAGAGAGGTCTGTGGGTTTTAATAAGGTTTTATTTTGAAATTAGTTTTAAAAAAAACCTCCCAATCAAGTACATTTAAAGACAATTAATATGAATTTATTACCATAAATACCAAATTAATAACATCATTAATAAAGTTTCAAGCACCGTCTATCGAAGGTTTGGATAGATGCGACCGATATAGTAGATTTTATCAGATCCTCCCTCATTGGTGAGGGATTTTTTTTATTGTGGGGACGCTCTTCTCTATAAGCACAAGCCCCTATAGTTAATTATATTATCGTGTTGCGATAACAACTTTCATCTGCTCCAGACAGATCACTTCGTGTCGTGTTATGTTTTGTTTATTATAAGGTTGCCCTTTGATTGTGTACGGAGACTAATATATATCATCGTAGCACGTAGGGCGCGGATTAGTCCAAATCTGTGTATTAGATTTGGGGTTTTGAACTTAGGACGCAAATCTCATATAAATGAGGTCCATCAGTTCATGGGATATTTGGGTTTGATCTGAGGATCGTTGGTCATATATGATACTAAGATTGGCTTAGCAACAGTGAGCATATGGGCTCAACTGATCATTAGATCATGTATGAATAGTCCATAAATAATATGAGATAGTCAATATAGAGACAGTTCGCATGGCAAAACATATTAGTTTAAGGACATCGCGGTCCATGGGAGATATCGATGGAATATGGCTTGTTTGTGCCCGTTGATTGTTTACGGTAGTTGATATGGAGATCCACAGTAGGGCCAAACATATATTAGTTTAAAAATACCACGGTCCAATATTAGTTTAGAGACATTTCGGTCCAACATTCCCATATTTGGGATGAATATTAGTATAAGGACATTTCGGTCCATCATTCCCGTGTTTGGGACGAATATTAGTTTAAGGACATTTTGATCCAACATTCCCGTGTTTGGAACATTCCTGTGTTCGGGACGAATATTAGTTTTAGGACATTTCATTCTGATTTTCCCGTGTTTAGGATGAATATTAGTTCAAGGAAATTTCGGTCTAGCATTCCCGTGTTTGGGACGAAATATTAGTTTAAGAACGTTTTGGTCCAACATTCCCGTATTTGGGATGAATATTAGTTTAAGGAAATTTTGGTCCATCTTTCATCTTACGCGCACGTATATATTTTACGTGGTGAAGTGAACGATAGGTGCGATCCAATTTGAAGCCATTTATATTTTCCTCAAATATATATATATATATATATATATATATATATATATATATATATATATATATATATATATATATATACATATAAAATTGGAGCTCATTATGAGGTGCGCACACCAATATGGAAGTGCATCAATGTGGGGCGTATCGATATGAAGGTGCGCATCTATATAGGATGCGTAAGGCACTCCCTGTTTTGATGAGATTCCATATCTTTTATCAAGTAAGGACGAGAAAAGAGTTGTTGGTTGTTGGGACCCGCCATCTTTCTGAAGACGTTGAGAAATTACAACAGTATATATCATAGCAGTGGAAAGATGTACCCTTGAAACAAATTCCGTATATGAGGAAAAAGATTATAGTGGATCTAAGGATCGTTAGTCTTATATGAGACTAAGATTAACCTAGAAAATATGGGATGAAAATCATTAGTCGTATATGGGACTAAGATCAACTTGGATATCATGAGCATATGGGCTCAGTTGATTTCAAATCAAAGAAGTATAAAACTTCAGGGACTCAGTCTATTTTAGACTAAGTGTTGGGCTTTTATGTTACCCGACGGTGCTAAGCACCGGGTCATATTCTCAGTTTTGAGTCTTACATTACCCAACAGTGGTAAGCACTGGCCATAGAATCCTAAACTTAAGTATAAGATATAATATCCTGGTTATTTTAGCGCTCACATGATATAACGTGAGCCGCCGCTCCTTTTTCCCGCTCACGTGTTATCACGTGAGGCGTTGTGTTTCTTGGCGCTCACGTGCTATCACGTGAGGCACTAAAATAGTGCTAAGAACTAATCTATTTTGTTTTCTGGCGCTCATGTACCATTACATGAGGCGTTGTTTTCATGGGCCTTGAGCGCTCATGTGCCGTTCACGTGAGACGCTGAGTCTCTGAGTTTCTGTGTGCTCACGTGGATATCACGTGAGATGACGTCTTCTGCTTCTTTCGAGTGCTCACGTAGATATTACGTTAGCCGCTGAGTTCTTAGATAGTTAATTTATGTTCATGTTTTTTAAAGAAGTTTAATTTCTATTAATGGCATTTTGACCATTAACGATCACTAAGATTAATATTTTGAGGATATGGGATTAGGTCCTTTAAGAACTAAGTTCTTATTTATGAAGGAACTAAGTTTCTGGAGTATAAACCTCCTCTTTTTCATGTCCTTTCATCCATGTTCTCCTCTGAATCTTTGGTTCTCAAGAACAAAATCTTCCCGGTGAGAATTAAATTCTCACCTTATGGGAGACTTGTCTTGTGGATCTCAGATCCAGAGAAAGAACTAAGTTTTTTGAGAAGGGTCAAACCCTTATATATGCAAATGATGGGTAAAATGGAAATATTCTTACCTCGATATTTTCTTTACCTAGGGTTTAAGAGAAGGAAGATCTTCTTCTTCAAAATGAATTAAATTCTCTATTTTTTTTTGTAGAACCTTTTGGAGAGACTTCTCTATTTTTACAGAAGCTTTTGGGAGAGTCTCCTCCTTTCGAAATTTAATCTCTTTGCTCCTATTTATATGAGTAGAGAAAAAATCAATCTGTTGGAGGAAATCTCTCATTGAGAGATCATGATTGATTTCATAATCAATTAAAATGTTCTTAAAGATCAACCGGTGAATTTTATTCACCGTTGGATTTTTAATCCAAAAGCTTTCTGTTTAACAAAGAAGATCATTCTTGTTTGTTTAAAAAGATTAGAAAAATATTTTCCTAAGATAGAATTTAATTCCATCAGATGATCGAATGGTGATTTATAATCACTGTTGGATCTTTGATCCAGGGGTCCTCTGTTTAACAAAGAAGATCTTTCTAGTTTAAGAAAGATCAGGAAAATATTTTCCATATAGAATTTAATTCTATATAAAAGAACACTCACGTATATTACACGTAAGGCGTTGGCCTATAGTGCTCACGTAGATATCACGTGAGACGCTGCCAAGAGACTGGCATATGCGTTTACGTGGATATTACGTGAAGCGCTGCTAAGAGACTGCATGTGCGCTCACGTGGATATCACGTGAGACGCTGCCAAGTGACCGGACTAACGCTTCACGTGAATATCAAGTAAGACACTCACGTGTTTAACACATGCGAACCAATATAGGATTTGATCATATCTAAAGCGGCACTCACATACTTTGCATGTGGGTGCGCATGTGTTTAACACGTGGGGGCTTCTCTTTATTTTTATAAGGGAACAACAAGATCTGGGCCAAATTTTTTTTAGCGGGAACAACAGTGATACCTTTAGTGACAGCGAGCGCTCTTATTTATTCTTAGCGGTTATTGCATTGTCGGACGTGAGTGATATCAGATTAGTTGTATCAAGTACGCCAGTGAAAAGTGAATGGTTCAGGAAAGTGAACTGTGCAGTGAAAAGTGAATAAAATAGTGTTATTGATACATACTTGTGTAGAACTAGCCCCATACATATAGTTATTGAAATCTTGGAAAATAGGGAAATCAATGTGGAATCGAACTCGTATTTAGGGAGATATTTAATGCTTTAGAAGATGATCATTCGATATTAGTGACAATGATACGTGTAGGTATTTATGCTTAGCGGCTCGGCTAACAGAGTTATGTTCCAGGCACATTTTTGACTGTTGTCTCGGGCATGCACGAGACCCTTGCTAAACATGAGAATACATTCCACCGATCGATTTCAAATGTCATAAAAACTGTTTGTTTAGTGACTTGCATATTAACCTAGATTACTGCTATGAACCATGCTCACCACTGCTACCTGTTTATTTTATTTTATACATTCATGTTAGTGCTTAATACCGCTGTTTCATACTTCACTAATTACGGTCGTCTGTTTAGTATTATTATATCATAATATTATGTCGCGGAGATATAGACCGGTGAACCCGCTGTATCATTCCTTTGAGATCATTGGTAAGTTGTCTTTTTTATTTGTATCTGTTGTGCTCAGTTTCCTTTATATCTGATGGTTTTTGTGACTGTATTATCTTATCGTCTGAGTTAGATTACTTCTAGAAACCGAAATGTGACAGTGGCAGGATTATTTCTTGACCGTAGGAATATGGCTGGTCTAGTCACCCTCGTATTCTCCGTATTTTGGGAAGCGGGGCGTGACGTGGTTTTGTATGATGTCGGGCCCTGTCCTCGCTCACGGAATAAAGAGGCACACAGAACAAAGTGATTGCGAAGTACAAAATGAACAATACCGTCTGTATTGGGGGTGGGGCGTGAAAAATAATGAAACAAATTTTAGGGTAAATTGTCAAGAAGCCCCCTGTCCGAGTTGTCTAAAATCCTATGCTGTTTTCGAAATTGTTGGGAAGGGTTTTCTGTTCAAAACCTTTGAGAAAAAACCCTGGATCGCATTTTATTTCGGACTTTATTCCCTCCGACTGCTTGGATATTACAGACAACTTTTTAGATATTATAGGCTACAAATATAAAGGGGCTTTTAATTGGGCCCAGCAGTTTTTAACCAGCGCAAAAGATGCAGGGGTTCACAAGTTTGAAGCGAATTGGGGACTTTTTGACAAAGTTACCCAAAAATTTATTAGCCATCCATGAAAAATGTTGTATTGATCCATCATCTATAGAATCACTTTCAACTACCGAACTGATTGTTTAGAAATTATGAAAAGTACATGTTTCTTTCTAAGTTAGAAATTTGAGATTAAATAAATATGGATCCGTATTTGTCAACAGGCTGATGTTTGACAGTAAATTTTAGAAAGGGTTAAAATGATGATGTTTTTTTCGTAACCCATTTGTCTAGTCAACTTGAATCCCTGATGTGAGTGTGCTTCCTCATGCTAGGAAGAAAGCTCAAGGTTTTAACTTCCCACTTGCCTCAAGAAACAACTTCTAATTATATATTTTAGTTAAAAACTTTAGAAGAAGAAGAAGAAAAAGAAAAGGAACTTGCATCCCCAACTCATGAATTACTTTAGCAGGTAAATAATAATATCAATCACAAGACAAACTTACTAATTTTAGTACAATCATAAAAACCCCAAATCCCAAACTAGTCGGTGCAAACTTAATACCCCTCTTAATGCTTACAACAAACAACCAATTCCCCTTGCTATAAGACAAACATGAAACTACTGACAAAGACATAACAAGAGGGAGGGGAAAAAGGCTTTCAAGTTATTTGAATCATGGAGAAATCTACAGCCATTGTGATAGCCCTAGCTCTCTTTGCTGCAACTTGTGTGGTTTCTATTGAAGGGAGGATTTTGAAGGCCGACTCCAAGCTTGAGCCCCAGACCTTTCCAGGCTTCCCGGGGGGCCCTGAGTTAGGGTCGGGTTTGGGTTTGGGTTTAGGTTCGGTTCCGGGCTCCGGTTCGGAGTCGGGTTCGGGATTGATTCCTGGGCTCGGGCTCGGACTTGGACTTGGGCAACCCATGTTTGGTTCAAGCCCGATTGGTACCAGCCCGTACGCACCAGGAGGAGAAGAGCCATTTTTTGGTGCGAACCCGTTAATCCCCAATGGTGGATTCGGAGACGTGTCCGGGAGTAGTCATCCATAAAGAAACTTCCGGTGTTCTAAATAAATATATATATCTATATATGATGTTGGTAGAATTTGAATATCAAATCTTTTGCTTTTTCTTGAACCGCGTGCCTTAGGATGGAATGTTATTAAAGAGCTTTATGCTAAGCTCTCTTTGAATAAAGATTATTGTGATCTCTTTACCTAAGAAGTATGGCTTATATTGGCATTAAGCCTTTAAGTTATTTATAAAAAAGAAATTGTTTATTAATGTTGCATATGTATTGCCTTTAAGCTTATATGTGTTCATTAATGTTGCACACTCTTAAGATATTAAGAATTCGTAAACAAAGATTATTTAGAAAATAGCTTTCGTTGGATAAGAAGACACTCTATGGAGATAATTTTGTATGCTCTAAATAATTATCGAAAAAATAAACTAAGAAACAAAATGAAATATGTATATATATGGAGAGGGGGGGGGTGTGGAGGGAGGGATAAATGAAACTATAATATTTACGCTTTTATACCAAGAGAAACAAAACCGAATTGATGATGACATGATCCCATAGACAAGGTAAAACATGTGTATTGATAATGATGTGTAAAAATGATGGGCTCAAGCTTTATATATTTACTTATTTACCTCATCAAATATAAATAACACAGCTACAATTTATGTAATAAAATTTCCAAATTTTTATTGGTTGGGATTTGGGTTTTAATATATGATTTGGGCTAAAATTAATGCTATGCTTACTGGTGTTTTGCATATACGATACCCACAGAGTAAGCAATTTATTTTATAATTGAAAACAATTATTCTTGAGAGAGAGAAGATAATAGTTAGCGGGGGATGGAGAAGTGGTTAGTTATATGGCAGAGATATAGAAAGAGATAGAGTAGTTAGCATCCTAAGGGCATGTTTGGTTGTAGGATTATGATGGATTTAGATTGTGGAATTCAAGGATTCCATAATTTTATGTTTGGTTGCGGATTTTGCATTTGTAGGATTCCTTTGTTTTTTATGGGGGGGGCATCAGGGCCTGTTTGGTTGCAAGATTATGAAATTTGGATTTCAATATGGTACGGTTGAAAATTTCTGGATTTAGTAATTTGTTGTTTGGTTGGTTTTGGATTTCTAGTATTGGATTTGTAGATTCTTGTAATGTTTGTTTGGTTGGTAAAAATAAAGTGTAATTTGGATTTGAGGATTTTAAAGAGAGAAAGAGAGAGAGAGAATTATTAAATAAATAAAGTACACGGGTCCCATCTAAAAGTACAATGAATAGTGCCGAATCCTTAAAAATCCTTAAAAAAATTTAGGATTCGGGATTCCATGTTTTATGGTGGGCTCTCCTTAAAAAACAAAGGAATCCTAAAAATTCAAATTCTCCAACCAAATACAAAATTATGGAATCGTAGGATTCCACAATCCAAATCCTAACAAATCCTCAAACCAAGCAGGCCCTCACAAAATAAGGATTCTTGAATCCTAATTTTCTTTTAGAATTTGCAAGGATTTGGCACTATTCATTGTGCTTTTAGATGGAACCCGTGGTACTTTATTTATTTAATAATACTCTCTCTATCTATTTCTCTCTAAAATTCTCAAATCCAAATCCCACTTTATTTTCACCAACCAAACAAAAATTATAAGGATCTACAAATCCAATACTAGGAATCCAAAACCAACCAAACAACAAATTACCAAATTCAGAAATTTTGAACCGTACTATTTTGAAATCCAAATTTCATAATCTTGCAACCAAACAGCCTCTAATTTTATTTTTAATTTTTGGCTTGGAAAAATGAGAAAATTGTATAGCCATTTGTGAGCATGTGGTTTAAATTGGATTTTTAATTTTGGAACCGTTTCTTTTAACACTACAATAGTAGAGATATGGTCGAATATATATATATAAAGGACCTGAACTTTGATCAATATGATTTTGGTTCAATTGTTTGGTCCGTTGGGGAAACACTGCTAAAACTGCAATGAGCTGGGCCATGAGGCGGCGATATGAAAGATGCCGAAGGCTAGCTAGAAGAGGATTTCTCCACGATACGGTGCTGATCCCTTACGATGAGAACATGGAGATCAAAAGGAGGTCACTGGCTGAGAAGCTTGGAGTTATAAAAATTGTTCGTGTGTTTGGGACGATGACAATCCAAGCTATTGTAAGCCTGTGTAGGTTTTCTGAGAGATTCCATCCAGAACCACACATGGACGTTGCCGCCAGGAAGAATTTCCAAGAGCTGAATCCACCACCTCTATCTCTTGAATGTCTACCTTTAAAACGATGACCACCGATTCAGTTTTCGCATGCTTCGGTGGACTGAGTATGCCACGCCCCGCATCCTAAAAGAACAGTAACGGCACGTGACGAGACCCGCGGTGTATTTATTCCGACAAAGTCCTTCATCGTAACAAATACGTTAAACGTATATAAGCAATATAAAATAGGACAAGAATATGAATTTAATGCATAAGAGAATAGGTAACTTGTGCTTGGTAAGTTTCCAAAAAAAATATGAATCTAAAATGTGATAAAAGAGATATATGTAAAAAGAATATGAATTTAATGCATAAGAGAATAGGTAAGAGTGTTAATTATATATGAGCATATTAAGATATCTTAATCATGACAGTTATATAAATATAATTGTTCTATTCTAACGTGGTTGTTTGTAATTTAATAAGAAAGGTATGCGTGTATACGAGAGTGGTCCGTCGTACCCCGCGGACCAAAGGTATAAGAATATAAGACTTCTTCAAACCCCACGGAACAGCGGCAAAAGCATATTCAAGAGGTGTCTTTTAGTGGACTCTCATGCCACGTTATACATTCCTTATCAACCTACTCTTTATTCCCGCGTATTTTATTGTCTAAATCAAGTTTACATGTTTTAACCGAACCATGAATATAAATAGTACAAGTTCAGATTAAAGTTGTATTCAAGTATTTATGTCAAGTTCATGCCAAGTCATATTCATGATTCGGGTCAAGTCAAGTCAAGTATTCAAGCTAAGTTCAAGTTTAAGGATTCATGTCAAGTTCAAGAATTTAAGTTCAGGTTTAAATTAAGAAGGATGTCATGTTTACACACACACACACACACACATTCATGTGATTTAATTTGGCAATCACTGCATATGAACGACAATATTTGTGTCTTTTTAAAGGATGATTATCAGACAAAAATTTGTAACCTAGGAGTTAGGCAAGCACTTATTTTCTCTGGCTCTCCGAGACTTAAAAGAAATGATACCGCTTAAAACAATTATTATCTAAATATCTTAAAAATTAAACATGTTATATATTCTAGATATTTTGGTGAACTTAGGTCATTTATGTAAATATCATATTTGAAAACTCGAGGAGGTTTTATGTAAAATATCTTATTTTCAAAATAAATCTCGAGGGTGTTTTATGTAAGATTATAATATTTAGAATGTCAAGTGTTTTTATAAAAATGTATTTTAAATTTTGTTGTAATTTAGTGTCAAAACCTAGCACTTTAAAGTTTATGGTATTTTTATGAAAAAAATCTATCTTAGAAAACTTAGGGCTATTTTCTTAAAAACTTTAATCTTTCATTTTAGAGTATATTAAAAATCTAATTTGCACAAATTTGTTTAAATTTTCGAATATAGGATTTAAGTTATTTTCATTTTATTTAACTTTGCTTTAAAATTTTGTATTTTCTTTAAAACCGTATTTTATTCTTTTCGAAACCGAATTCTCCGTGAGGAGTTCTGCATCTCACTTTACTATCCTTAGGATGTGCGATAATCAGTACTATCCATAAGTGGGTCTCCTAACGAGAGTTGTAAAGGCATATTTGCAAATGAATGAATATCAATAAAGTCGGATTTTTATTTTGAGAGTATTTTAATGAAATACATTTCTTTCGAAAATTATAAATATGGTATCGTGTCATATTTTACATGTGTACATGAGGTGTAGGTCATTACCCCGTACTTGTTCAATATTAACATATCATAGTAACTAGTATTTTAACAAGGATAAATAAGTATGGTATTTTAACGTTAATTCCTAATGTTGGTTTAACATGTCATCAAAATTTCATTTTTAAAAGACAAGGGAAATTACATGGATTAAACGAGGCATATTGCTTGGAAAAATAATAGAATGGTAGTTGGTTCCATTTAACATTTAGCATCAAAATGGTGAATAACAATGTCAAGTTGGTGTAAGTGTGTGTGTGTCTCTCTCTCTCTCTCTCTAAATATATATATATATATATATATATATATATATATTGCTTTGTTTAAACTTTAGCCTACCGTATTGTGACGATGGTAGAAGAAGAAAAAAGAGAGAGATCGAGAGGAGACTTACAGATTGCTCAGATCTAATTGGAGGTAAAAGATGAAGGAGGAGAAGCCGAGACCGACGACGAGATGAAGAAAACGAATTTGGGCTTCTTAGCTTCAAAAGAACTTGAGCTTGGAAGGAACTTGAGAGTATTGAAAGAGAGAACATTGGAGGGGAAATTTGGAGTATTTTTAGAAATGAGGATGAGGGAAGAATGGTTAGGTATTTACAGGGAGTAAAGGATATGTATATGTTGCATTAAAAAGAATTAAAAAAAGGTTTAAAGGAAGAGATGAAGGAACTAAGTTCCACGTGAGGCGCATGTTTTTTTAGAGATTTAATCTCTGTTTATATTGTAACAGAACTTAAATATCTGTTAATTGTATTTTGACCATTAACGATCACCAAGATCACTATTTTGAGAATCTGGGATTAGGTTTTTTGATAACTATGTTCTTGTTTTATGAAGGAACTAAGTTCCTGGAGTATTATGAACTCCATGTTTTCCATGTTCATACTTTCAAAAGAGATTAGACCTATGTTAATGGTATTTTGACTATTAACGACCATCAAGATCACTATTTTGAGGATCTTGGATCGGATTTTTAAAGAACTAAATTTTTGATTTGACAAAACTAAGTTCCTGGAGTATTATGGAATCCATCTTCTTCATGTTCTCCTTTATTCTTTCCTGAATCTTTGATTCTTCAGAACAAGATCTTCCTGATGAGATTTAAATTTTCAACTTATGGGAGACTTGTCTTGTATATCTCAGACCCAGAGAAAAAACTAAGTTCTTTGAGAAGGGTTAAATCCTTAGATATGGTATGTTATGTAAAAGAGATATTTTGATCTCTTCTTTTTTTTTTATCTAGGTTTTTTTAAGGAGGGAGATATTCTTCTTTGAGAGAATTAAATTCTGTGTTATTTTGAGAACTTTCTGTATTTTTAAAGAAGCTTATGGGGGATCTCCTCTCCTCTGTTTTTTCTCCCCCTTTTTATCATCTCTTTGCTTCTATTTATAGAAGAAAGAAATGGATCAATCTGTTGAGAAAATCTATTATTGAGAGATCATGATTAATTTTATAATCAATCAAAATGATCTTTTAGATCAATCGGTGAATTTTATTCACCGTTGGATTTTTAATCCAAAAACTCTCTATTTAACAAAAAAGATTTCTTATTTGTTTAACAAGATTGGGAAATATTTTCCTAAGATAGAATTTTATTCTATCATATGAATATCTTGTTATTTTAATAAGATTAGAATTTTATTTTATCTTATTAATATCTTGTTATTTTAACAAGATTAGAATTTTATTCTATCATATTAATATCATGTTATTTTAACAAGATTAGAAAGATATTTTTCTGACATAAAATTTTATTTTATCATATGAATATCTTGTTTAGAATTTTATTTTATCATATGAATATCTTGTTAGTTTAACAAGATTAGAATTTTATTCTATCATATAAATATCTTGTTGGTTTAACAAGATTAGAATTTTATTCTATCATATGAATATCTTGTTAGTTTAACAAGATTAGGAATATATTTTCCTAATATAGAATTTAATTCTGTTATATGAATATATTGTTAGCTTAATAAGATTAGAAAAATATTTTCCTAAGATAGAATTTTATTCTATCAGATGATTTTATAATCACCGTTGGATTTTTGATCTAAGGGTCCTCTATTTAACAGAGAAAATCTTTCTAGTTTAAGAAAGATCAGTGAAATATTTCCCACATAGAATTTAATTCTATTAAATGGTTTAATTGGTGATATTTTGTCACAATTGGATTTTAAATCCAAGATTATCTATTAGAGAAAGATCTTTCCATATTAGAAAGATCAGAGAAAATATTTCCAAAATAGAATTTAATTCTATCATACGGGAGCATTTTTAAATTAAGTAGCTCACATGCTTTGCATGTGAGCGCTGCCAAAGAATGCGGAAAGAGAACTCACGTGTTTAACACGTGACCTCTAATGCGGATTTTAGCCTGTTTACTTTCAGCACTCATATACTTTGCATATGAGCGCTCATGTGTTTAACACATGAGACCTGTTTGGCCTTTGGTTATTTATGTTCAGCGCTCATATGCTTTGCATATGAGGGCTCACGTGTTTAACACGCTCATATGCTTTGCATATGAGCGCTCACGTGTTTAACACGCTCATATGCTTTGCATATGAGCGCTCACGTGTTTAACACGTGGGGCCAGTTTGGCCTTTAGGTTTATTTATGTTCAGCGCTCATATATTTTGCATATGAGCGCACCAATTTGGCCTTTAGGTTTATTTATTCAGCGCTCATATGCTTTGCATATGAGCGCTCACGTGTTTAACACGTGAGGCCAGTTTGGCCCTTAGTTATTTGTTTTCAGCGATTATATGCTTTGCATATAAGTGCTCACGTGTTTAACACGTGATACCAAATTATGAGAATTCTTTTCCTCTTTCTTTTCTCCCCTTTATTATAAGGGAACAAATAACTCTTTGCCAAAAAATTTGGCGGGAACAGTCTACTGGTAGGAAATGCCGATAACCGCAATAACAAATCTTTCTGCTAAAATTCAACCATTTCGATATTGTATATTGATGGCAATAAGGGTATGCTTTGTGACCATGTACGGATCAATCTGATAGCATTCCATACGCAGGAAAGTTATTAATTGTCCACATTAAAGCCGCACGCATTGTGAAGGATGTATCTGTGTTTGCATCATAAGTCTCTACACCATCAATGAATAAAAATTTTAACTCATCGATCAGAGCTAGGAGATAAACGTCGATATTGTTTCCCGATGAGTTTGGTCCGTCAATAAGAAGAGCTATCATAAAGTACGATTGATCCATAGCTAATCATGGAGACAAATTATAAATTATCTTTACAACGGGCCATGTGTTGTGGCTTCCAGCCATTTAGTTGAATGGGCAGACACCATCACCAGCGAGTCCGAGCCTGACATTGCGAGAATTACTACTGAATATTTCGTACCTCCTATCGAAATCCTTTCATGCCGGTGAATCTCTTGGATGGCTCATTTTTCCGTCTACACTTGGAGCAGCACGGTGATGCCAAATCATTGTCCCGGCTGTTTTCTTGCACCTGAATAGCCTCTGCAGCCTCTGTGTTATGCAAAAGTATCGTGCTATCTTGACAGTATATCGGGTTTCTTATCAGATTCTTTTGGTTTATACCTGGCCTCTCCGTATGTTGGACACTCTTTCAAATCTGAATTCTCTTTCCGGTACAACACGCAATTTTTCGGACATGCATAAATCTTCTCACACTTCAGACCCAAATCAGACATTATCTTCTGGGTTTCGTACCAGCTATCGGGCACGTTATTTTCCGGGGGCATAGAATCTTTCAGAAACTTCAGAATTATCATGAATGATTTATTGCTCCATCAATTTAGGCACTTAATTTGGAAAAGTTGGACGAACCATGATAGGGTGGAATACTTTGCATTCTCATAAATTGGTATTCTAGCATTATTCATGAACTTTTCATACTTATCCGCACGCGGTCCTTAACCGGAAGGAATGTCATTTTCGGTAGGAATACTATCGCCGAGGGCAGCCTCTACCATATCCTCAATTTCTTCTTCTGGAAAGAAGTTGCCGTCTTCTTCTTCTGCCGCATTACCGTCTTCTCTTTTTTCTTCTGCCGCATTACCGTTTTCTTCTTGTCCTTCCTCGTGATATAACCAAGTTGTATATAGTCTAGTAAAACTATGCTTAACGATGTGAAGCTCTACGATTTCTACCTTCTGTCAGAACTTATTCCCATATTTATCGCACGGACAAAGAATCTTCTCTAACGTGATCTTATTATGTACGCGTGCAAATTCAATAAAAGCAGCAACTCCTGCAACGAGCTTAGATTGCATGCGTTGTTGCCAATCCACGTGCATCCAGTTCTTAACTCTGGTGTACTTGTGGGCCATGTTAGACTGTATAACATATAAATTGTAGTTTATACTGACTATATTGAGAAATCTAAGAACGAGATGGTTACTGACAAATAAGAAAATCCGTAAAAAGAAGTTTATTGTCGAAAAGAATAAATTATCGATTAACAAATTTAGATTTGAAAATACCCAAATATGAGTTGTATTCTGTGTATGTGTATTTCAATTTATGATTTCGTTTAGGTGGAGGGTTATTAATGTGTATGTGTTTTGTGTGTGCGTTTGTTGTGTATTTGTGTTATACGTGTGTGTTTCGGCTGTCGGGGGTAAGCGTTATATCCCATTAAGAATGTATGGAGCAGACACCCATTCGTTTATGCTTTTATCTGTTTCGAGTAAATTTCGGTAGCAGCTCCCCCGCTGTTCTCCGAATACACTCTAATAGAATAGATAATCAAGTTGGCTTCTCATAAATAATGCAAATTTGAGTTGTTAGATTAATAGTTGATGCTGGTGATTAGCAAGTATATGTATTGGTAATGGCAGTTTGTTCTTTAGATTTTTATCAGATATCTTTGTGCTGATGTGAAGAATTTAATTGTGAGATTATATATGGATGTGATCACAGGTAATTCAATTGACATTAAGAAGAAGGAAAAAAACTTGTTTAAATTTAATAGACACTGCTAATCATTTAAGATTGTGATCTTTGTGATATGATAATTTTCACTTTCCTTTTATTTCCAAGTTCTTGTATTATGATTTTTGACCCTTTTTTAAGCTCATGAGTACATTCAAAGAGGATATTTTTAGCTGCTATAAGTTTGGACCTATAATAGATCCACTCCCTCTCCAATATTGTTTATCTCTAATTTTATTTTATTGTTTTGCTGTTGTTGTTGTTTTTGGGATTGGATGTTTTTAATTTCTTATCTTTTTTTCTTATACTTTTTTTTATAAATGCACTGCGATCAACAGGGGAAATATTGCCCCGGTTTATGTTGAGGCGAGATCCATCTTCAGGAAATATGAGTGTAGTTCACAGTCAAGCTAGCTATGACATTCACGGCCTCATTTTTGCCGTTGTTTTGAGCTTAATGAGGTTGTGAGTAGGTCCCACTAGCCGTGAACAAAATGGAAATCGACACGTTAAATCCTATTAATTGTTGCATTTCTGTGATGTAGGTATTGATACGTTTGGACTTAATTCCCAATTGAAAAACACAAATCATGCATTAAATGTGTGAGAGTACCAAATATCATCAGTACAAACCATTGTTTGCAAAATTGTGGGTCATATCCTTTGATTCCCACCAAGAAGCATAACCCATATACATGATGTATATTATTTATTTATAGGAGTATGAATATTGATAGATAAACAATGCATTTGATGTAAGCGATGAAGTTGTGCTCTCCAACTCGAACTCCACGAGTGCCCTCTGTTTAATTTCTGTCTTTATTCATCACATGGCTTGGTTGGATGCATGAAAATTTATTTTGTAGGCCCAAGGCCGACACTCCATGTTCTTATTTTACCAAAAAAAGAAGTTTTAATTTGTTTATTTGGTTATTGATTTATTTATATGTCATTATATACTAATCTAGTTTCTACCATTTATATTTATGAGGATGATCTACCGCAGCGCCGCTCCCTGCACTAGCAATGAAAATAGAACAGGGGTTATATACCATATCCTTATTTTTCCCTCTATATTTATACACTCTTGCCAGTTTAGGGACTTCGATTTTTTGACATATTGACAACATCCAGAGAATGATTGATCGGTAATATGATATCATATACAATAAGCAGGGGAAAGCTGGAAGGAAAAAGAAATCAATTGATGGCGCGATATGCAACCTCTAATACGATGTTGATAACGAATAGAATGAATGAAGTAGTTATTTTGATACTCCACGTCATAAATAGCTTAACATACGAGCAAAGGAAAAGATGATGCTCGGTACTGAGAACTCTTCAGATCATGACACGTGGCAGATGACGTGTCCCGAGTCTCACGGGAAAGGAGCAAGAACGGTATCCCGGGCCTTCGACCCGAGGATGTTCTCGACCTTCGATGACCTCCCGGAACACTCATATGCTCGTCTTACGAATAACCATTGGCTCACCTCCGAGCCCTCCTGTGCACTGGGCTTCCTCAGCCCTCCCAGCTCGTCCCCGAGCTATCATAGAACCGAACTGGCTTGGCCTCCCGCCCTCTTTAGGCCTCTCGCCGAGCTAGGCCTCCTCAGTCTCACCGACCGATCCGGAGCACAGATTGCGGGTGTTCCCACGATGGCTCCGCGAATCTCGCCAGAAGCGAGATATCCGCCGCCCCAAGATCCCGCGTTCCACGCCATTGCGTTCCCCCGCTAACGGGCGCATCTCGTCGTTAATAGAGAATCCCGTCATTCGCGCAGGCGTGACTCCAGGGGCGTAACGGCCGGCGTAAATCTCGCGCCCGCCAACCCATGACTGCCACTATATAGACCCCCTCTCAGACGACTCAGGTAAGGCAATTCTATCTCAATAGGCCGCTACTCTGTCAAAATATCTCGACTAACTTGATCGTCGGAGGGTCCACGGTGGTACAACCACCACGGGACTTCCTTCCAGGTAGATCGGCCTCATTCCAAACCAAGCCCACTAAGATCCACACGCTTCATGAGGCAACCCCCAAACCTATTCTCAGCCATTCATCAACGTTTCGTCGACAGATCAACGGAAGACAATAACTGAAGGAGATCCAGACCTCCATCAGTTGGCGCCGTCTGTGGGAAGCGAGGATTCCACTCAACGAAAGTTGATCTTCCGATCTCGAATTCATGGCGAGTGATCACCGCGACGATCGAAGCACTAGCCGCCGCCCTCCTCACAACGGAGGCATGGATGGATCATCTCCTCCCCCGAACGCCATTCACGCCCTGTCTGCCCGAATCGATAGGCTCGCGTCCATCGTGGATACCCTTGTTCGTGTCCAAACGGCGGGACAATCCACCCAGGTCGCCGCTCCCCCAACCTCGGGGCCGGGACCTCCATATAGGGGGAGAAGACACTGCCCATGCTGGCACGACCGAGTAGCGCCTTGCTATTTCCGACGGCCACAGATCCCCCATGACGACCAATTCAATGACCCGCTGGGCGCCTCACAGCTCCACGCCGAGGTCTCATGAAAGAGCACCCCGTCCTGAGGCCAATCGTGCTCCTGTCCTTCCCGAAGAGGTGTTGGTGTAACACCTTAGGATATATTTAGTGGCTAATTATATTTAATGTATGGTTTTTAATAAAAAGTTTACCAAATTGATTTTCAAATATTTTATCCTATTTAATGAATATTTTATTAGATTTTTCCTAGGCTTGCACACACTTGTGCATGTTAACTAGAGTTGTAATTTGGGGTTTAGCTATGATTAGCAAACATGGTGAGCTAACCATTTTCCTAATCTAGTTTTATAAATTGTTTTAAGTGTTTTGGGTTTTAAGTTGTATGGTTGTTTTAAAAGAAAAATGAATTAATTTTTAAATGGGTTGAATTGTTGACCATGAGAGAGAGAGAGAGATGAGCATGGTGCTACATGGCTCAAGCCATGCCTCATTTTATAAGGGAAGAGAAAGAGAAGGGGGGTCCTTGTTGATTTCTCTCATTTCTCCCTCTCATTTTCTTTTCTCTCATTCTCTCACACTCTCTCTCACACACACACAAAGCAAGGCAGCAGCAGCACCAGCAGCAGCAGAGGCTTCAGCAACAACAGAAATGCAGCAGCAGCAAGGGCAGCAGTAGCAGTAGCAGCATCAGCAGCAGCTTCTAGCAACAGCAGCAGGAGCCCAGCAGCAGTAGCAACCTCTCATCTCCTCCATCCACTCCTTCTCCTGCTTCATAGGGTTCCTTAGGGTATATTTTCTGAACTCATTTCCCTTTTTCCTAGCTTGTATGTAGAATTAGCGTCGGTTTGCGATTTAAGTTAGCTTTTGTGCTATTTATGGTGATTTATGTGGACTTTTGATTAAGTGTTGATTGTGTTGGTTAACCCTGCCTATTTAAGTGTTATTAGGGTCACTTTAACTGAGATTTAACCCAGATTTCACTAAAATACCATAGGGTTTCCATTTTGTGCAAAATTAGTGTTTTTAAGCGACATTGTGGCTTTTTGTGATCTGCTTTTGACCCGGACCCTTCAGGATAAAATTGAGAAGACTGGAGCATGCTTACTAGGTCTAGACTACACCACCAGAATACGAACCCCCCATTCCCAAACCTGGGCGCAAATTAAAGCACTCTGGCCGCAAATTGCGGCCAGGGGAGATGGGTGTTAGGGTTTTGGTTAGGGTAGTCTGCAGTGTTTGCTAGTGTTTTGGCATGTGTAGTTTTGTATGATTTTACCTGTAGCAAAATCTGGGACTATATATCGTAAATCTAGTTCGTTGTGTTTGCGTGATACGCACGATACGTGAGTAGGTTCTGTGATCTAGCGTGTCGCGGCGTGTCACGGTAGTTTTAGACGCGTATACACACGTTTCAGCGTACCGTGCACACGCGGGTTTGGTTCGCGACGCGAGTTTCTCGTTTAGTGTCGATATCGCGTTTTGCGAGATATTTTGCGTATATATGGACTCCTTGTCTCATTTTCAGGTTTGCAGACGAGTACATCGGACGCAGCAACGAAAGGGAAACAGGTGGTAGGATTCACCTAACTTGGAGCGTTGGTGGGTAGATTTAACATCTACAGGGGAATCGCCCACATGGCGTTATGCGTCTGGGCTAGGAATGTTAATACATGTCTCATATTCTAAGTTATATTTAGAATTGTGCATTCACCCTATTACTTAGATGTTGTGGTATTGTGACTAGTAGTCGTAGGACACTGCACATATTATTGATGGTTCATGTTGCACGAGCACGGATTGTATGCTATACACACACCGTCAATAATTGCCATGTCACACACAAACCACTTATAGATATTATATTGCTTGGTTAGGGACTTTGCGACATCGATTCACTTTACTCACAAATGACATTTAGCTACAGATATACCTTACTCACATATTCCACTTATACCCTGGGGGTATACTACACCAGTTCTTATAGGTAGATACCTATACCTTGTTACACCTATATGTTACACATATATCGGTTACAGTTACATACTTACCTTTACTGATGTTACTTAGCGGTTTCTTCCTTTTATATGCTTACATTTCAGTTATGTCGCACATATTGTATTCATGGATTTGCGCATTCTTATATGGATTTTTCATGATGTTTTCTGGATTTGGGGACCGCGGGAGTTCATGAAATTATGCATTAATTGAAAACCCCGGTTTCCTTGATATGATATTTGCGCATCCACTATGAGTTTTATCGGTTCTGATCTATCTATACCCCTACGAGGAGGCGTCGAGGCCGTAGAGGGTACATGGTGGGGTCCGGAGGTACCCCGGGGCAAGAAAGGGATGTCGATGTACCACGCCGATGAGCCCTTCAGGGGAACCATACCGTCCGGTGACAGTACCAATGACTCGGCGGTGATCAAGGGGATACCGTTGGGAGTCATGTACGTATTGATACGTGAAAAGACGAGGGTCAGAGCTAGGCACTCGTGCTTTTCGGGATAGCGTATGATACGTACCTATCAGGATGCTAGTCTTGGTGACGGCATCTGATAGATCAGTATTTCTGTGTCGATACTTGGCACATTGGTTTTCATGATATTTCTAATCACTTTGTATATATAACAGGGGATTCAGCCGTTGTTATATATACATTTACACCAATATTAGTGGAGTGGGACGCTAATATATGTGTATTGACCCCATCATATTTATTTCTGCAAATATATATTTAGGATGTTAGAATTTTACTTGAGTTTTGATTTGGGATATAGGTGATTCATTGAGATTGGATACTGGATATTCATTGAGATTGGATACTGGATATATATATGAGATTGCTGATTTGTACATTCGGGATATAGGAGATTTATTCGATATTGTACATTGAGGAGATATGAGACTTATATGATATGAAAGCCAATTGGGGGCTGATTTGAGAAATTGGGATTTTGAGTGTCTTGATAGATTGTGATCCTACCACGATGTCAGAATTCCGTGGAAATGACATATTTCTCTCCATACCTCACACCTATTTGTTTAAGCACTGTTTCATGTATTAGTAGTACTTGTTAGTGTACCTTCATGATTGTTGCATATTTACATTCTCATATCTTTATTGCATGATTATTGTATAATGATTGTCCTATCATTATTGCTCCATATATTTGTTGTACCTGCTAGTGTACTTTCCATTATTCTGCATTCATATGACATGTTATTACTGTTAATTGCATATCTTAGATTCATGCTGTACGTACATACCTGCGATTACCTGCATATATTATCTACCATTCACGAGTTGGCAACTCACCCCCGTTGTGCCACAGTTGTTTTGCAGGGTGTTTCCCCAGAGTAGTCGAGGCAGGCTATCCATCTATCATCTTTTGCTACAGATACCGCATCGGCTCACAGTGTGCTATTTTGCTTAGGTGGGTTTTGGTAGTCATCTGTATTTTGTATTGTATATTGATGTATCCTTGTACTCTCCATCTACTATTATTTTGTTAACTTAGAGACTTGGTGAGGACGATATTGTATATTATTTGTGGATTTGTTGTCTTTTATACAGTTTCATTTCTATTGTCTTTTATTTCTCCGCTACGGCGTCGTATATTTGTTGTGGTTGTTGTTTTCCGCCTTTGGGCGTGTTTTTTCTCCCGTTTGGGGATACTTTATTTACATTTATGTTGTACTCATCTTTGGGCTAGTTTTTACAAAAAGGGGGTGTTGCCAAAATTTTAAAGAAAGAAAGTTGGGCTTTTAAAGAATTTGGGTTGTGATTTCAAAGGTTTCAAAACTGCTATTATCTTTTCTTGTCTTTTTAATGGTTTAGATTTCTGGGTTTTGGTTTTCTTTTACCGCGTTACGTCTTTAGGCATTGCGTGGTATTAGAGCCGTCACGTGCCAATTTCGGGTCGTGACAAAGTTGGTATCAGAGCGCTAGGTTTTACCTTTCGGAGTGTAGGATGACCTTGGTATGATGGAGTAGGTAGCTTAAGCAGAGTAACGTAGTGTGTGTATGTCTGCAGCATACCCACGATGCGGTACTTCGCCTAAAATGACCTAAGTACAAATTGCTTGAAATTCCTTCCTTGATGATTTATATCCTTGTGATTCGATTTCCGTGTTCTTATCGAATTTTATCTCTATTTATAGCCTTGCCGCCGATGACTATGGGGACTCAGAGTGATGCAGCGAAGGCCGAGGTCAGAGTTGGTTCGGGTTAGACGAGCACTGACCAGGATGGCACTCTAGTTGCACAGGTGCAGACGGATCAGCCTTCGACAGATCAGCTCGCTAGGCTTGTGGCAGAGTTGCAGGACCTGCGCCAGACGATGAGTTCATTTGTTGAGACCGTTCGAGCGCTACGACAGGAGGTTGTCACCCCTGTTACTCAGTTATTCCTTGGGATCAGCATGCAGCAGTCAGTCACCTACATAGCACCAGTGGATGCATCTCCAGTTGACGAGGCACATATTCCAGAGACTCGGAGGGCTCCAGGACAGAGGAGGACTCGTACCAGTGTACCAGCCCAGAGCCAGAGGTTTAGTCATCGAGACAGATTTCGTGGCTGTCGTGGGAGTAGCAGAGGCTTAAGACGAGGACAGTCGTTCAGCTCTCATCCCCAGGAGGGTCAGCAGTCACCACTTGGATGTTTTCGATGCGGAAGCCTTCAGCACTTCGTCAGACATTGTTCCTTAGCACCTCGTCAGGGACATGTACAGAGAGGTCATGGACGTGGAAGGTTCGCTCAGAGGGGTCAGTCTACCATAGGAGTTCAGCCAGTTGCGGGTAGGGGGTAGACACAGGAGTTTGCTTCTACTCATCGGGATGCGCGGGCGTCCAATGCAGAGTTTTCAGGTATCCTTAATTTATGTGTTCTTTTGATGTATCTGTTTGTTTTCCACACTTGTACCATGGTTGGGACGAGAGTCGTGTTGGGTAGATTAGCCGTTTGTTTGAGTTAACTTCTGTCAGCGATTCTTTTGTTGCATGACACGTATTTCAGTTGTCTGCCAATCGGATAGGAGATAGAGATTCGTCCGTCGTTTTGGTCCTTCTAGAGATGTTGGATTTGATGTTCTCCTGGGCACGGACTGGTTAGCTACGTGCTAGGCGTCTGTGGACTACCGTAAGGAAACAGTCAGGTTTTGTTTCCCCGGCGAGTCAGTTCTTGTTATGCAGGTGGACAGTGGTGCCTCCTCTCACAGCTTGAATTCAGCCTGTTTCGCTAGCCGGCTTTTGAGGAGATATCATAGATTCTTGACGTTCATTTGTGATGCCGTAGCCACAGTTGGTTTGTTGGACCGGTTTTATGTCGTACGGGGGTTTCCGACGTTGTTCCAGATGAGCCGGCGAAGCTTAGGGAGCTAAAGGATCAGCTGCAGAGTTGTTTGTTGGGAAGTTTCGTGCGTCTGAGTGTTTCGTATTAGGGAGCTCCTATTTCTGTTCGTCAAGGAGAAAGACGGCAGTTTGAGGTTGTGTATCGATGGATCGTCAATTGGACCGGCTTACGGTGCGGATAGGTATCCCTTACCTCGCATTGACGATTTTTTCGGTCAGATCCAGAGTGCGAGACATTTTCTAAGTTTGTTTGGGATCAGGTCATCATTATTGCGGGTTCGGAGCGATGACATTCCGAAGATTGTCTTGTGCGTGCTACGGGCTTTGTGTGTCTAGGTGTGTCATTGGACTCACTAATGCCCTAGCAGCATTCGTAGATGTGATGAACCGGATTTCTTCAGGCCGTTCCTCGACCAGTTATTGTTGTGTGATTTACGACATTTTGGTCTAATTAATGTGTCTTGAGGAACAGGAGCAGCACTTAAGGATTTGTTATGAAGATACTGGGAGAGCCCCAGCGGTTTGCTAGATTCTCGGAGTGTTTCTTCAGGCTTATTTGTGTTGACTCCTAGGTCTTGTAGTTACGGGAGACGGTTTTGTATGGTTCCGAGGAAGATCGTGGCTGTACAGCTTAGGCCCAGACTTGTGAGCAGGACGGAGGTCCGCAGATTTTTGGGGCTTAGGAGGTTTTTACCGCCGTTTCGTGCAGGATTGCTAGTGTAGTGCTGCACCGTTGACCAAATTGACCGGAAAGGAGGTTTCTTTTCTTTGGACTGAGGCATGTGTGCGGAGTTTTTCGGCAGTTGAAGATTCGGTTAACAACTGCATCAGTTCTTTCTTTGCTTTTGGTTCGGGCGACCTTATTGTTTAACTGTAATGTTTCTTGAGTGGGGCTCGAGTGTGTACTGGGGTGACACTATAGAGTTATCGCTTTTGCTTCCCTACATTTGGAGGAAGTGCGAGAAAGATATTCCACTCATGATCTGGAGATGGCCGCGGTGGTTTTGCGTTGGAGATTTGGAGACACTAATTGTTCGAGAGTCGTGTCAGATTTTCACGGACCACCACAGCTTAATGTACATCTTCCTGCGGCGGATTTGATTGTTGTGATAGTCTTCTGCAGAGTTACAGTTTTTGTGCGATCGTTGAGTACAGCTTAAGTTCGTCTCTACTGAGGGGACAGCTTGCTCATGTCCGCGCCCGACCATTTGTCCTTAATCGCTTTCGCGAGACACTGCCCGCCGATGCTCGTTCGTCAGAGATACTTGAGCATACTCGGCTGGGTAATGATTCGGAGTCCTTAATTTGTGACAATAGTGTGCTAAGTTAGGGATGCGTTTGTGTACCTGATGTTATCGGGTAGAGACGTGAAACCCTAGAGCAAGTACATCAGTCAACTCTCTGTATTCATTCAAGTTCCACCAACATTGACGTGACTTGTGAGATAGTTACGGGTGGGCAGGGATGTAAAGAGAAGTTTCAGGTTTCGGCTCAGAGTGTCTGTCTTGTTGTGTGTTTGGGTTGAGCATCTGAGACCTGCTGGAGAGTTGCAACCATTAACCATTCCGAAGTAGGAGTGGGAGCAGATCTCCACGAATTTCGTTATGGTGTCTACCCAGGTTTAGTCAGGGTGTGACTCCATTCGGATACTTGTCGTCCGGTTATACTCAGTTTGCTCAGTTGTTCTTTGTTAAGTTGTGCGTATGTGTTAATTGTTGTCGACAGTTGGGATCGTCACTCGCCATTGTTAGGATTCTTCTTCGATAGCTTTATCAGGAGACACTCCAATTGGCAACCTTTAGGTTTAGGGGATAGGTCGTGTCGATCACCAGTCTGTTGTTTTCTGACTCTGTGTAAGTAGGATTTTGGACCCCAATCAGTCTAGAGACTTCGGAGATGATCCAGTTGTGTTAGGTCAGGATGAAAATTGTCCATTGCGAACAGAGGTCTTATACCGACTGTGTTGGTCGTAGACTCGAGTTCGCAGGGACAGATCATGTATTCCTACGGACTTTTCCGATGAATGACGTGTTGGATTTTGGGAAGCTTGTCCCAAGATTTTAGGTCCTTTTGAGATCCTATAATCGGGTTAGTTTCGTTGCCTTTAATTTGGCACTTCCGTCCAGATTATTGAGTATTCACCCCGTATTCCTTGTGTCGATACTTTGCAATTACCTTCATGACCTTTCCCACATGATTCAGCACCAGACCATTTAGCTTGGACGCGATCTTTCGTTCACCAGCAGCCAATTGTATTAATGGCTCGGCAGGTAGAGAAACGTCGGTCAAGGGTCTTGCCATCTGTGAAGGGTTTTTCTTGGACGTAGCCGTATAGTTAGGTAATCACTTGGGAGGCTACGAGCGAGATTTGAGAGTTTGTAATCTTCTCCTTGAAGGTATGCTTTAGTAAGAATTTTAAATTCGGGGACGAATTTCTTTAAGGGGGGAAGATTGTAACACCTCAGGATGTGTTTAGTGGCGAATTATATTTTAATGTATGGTTTTTAATAAAAAGTTTACCAAATTGATTTTCAAATATTTTATCCTAATTAATGAATATTTTATTAGATTTTTCTAGGCTTGCACACACTTGTGCATGTTAACTAGAGTTGTAATTTAGGGTTTAGCCATGATTAGCAAATATGGTGAGCTAACCATTTTTCCTAATCTAGTTTTATAAATTGTTTTAAGTGTTTTGGGTTTTAAATTGTATGGTTGTTTTAAAAGAAAAATGAATTAAAAAGGATTTTTAAATGGGTTGAATTGTTGACCATGAGAGAGAGAGAGGGAGATGAGCATGGTGCTATATGGCTCAAGCCATGCCTCATTTAATGAGGGAAGAGAAAGAGAAGGGGGGTCCTTGTTGATTTCTCTCATTTCTCCCTCTCATTTTCTTTTCTCTCATTCTCTCACACTCTCTCACACACACACACAAAGCAAGGCAGCAGCAGCACCAGCAGCAGCAGAGGCTTCAGCAACAACAGAAATGCAGCAGCAGCAAGGGCAGCAGTAGCAGCAACAGCATCAGCAGCAGCTTCTAGCAACAGCAGCAGGAGCCCAGCAGCAGTAGCAACCTCTCATCTCCTCCATCCACTCCTTCTCCTGCTTCATAGGGTTCCTTAGGGTATATTTTCTGAACTCATTTCCTTTTTTCCTAGCTTGTATGTAGAATTAGCGTCGGTTTGCGATTTAAGTTAGCTTTTGTGCTATTTATGGTGATTTATGTGGACTTTTGATTAAGTGTTGATTGTGTTGGTTAACCCTGCCTATTTAAGTGTTATTAGGGTCACTTTAACTGAGATTTAACCCAGATTTCACTAAAATACCATAGGGTTTCCATTTTGTTCAAAATTAGTGTTTTTAAGCGACATTGTGGTTTTTTATGATCTGCTTTTGACCCGGACCCTTCAGAATAAAATTGAGAAAACTGGAGTATGCTTACTAGGTCTAGACCACACCACCAGAACACGAACCCCCCATTCCCAAACCTGGCCGCAAATTGCGGCCAGGAAGGGGAGATGGGTGTTGGGGTTTTGGCTAGGGTAGTCTGCAGTGTTTGCTAATGTTTTGGCATGTGTAGTTTTGTATGATTTTACCTGTAACAAAATCTGAGAATATATATCATATTTCTAGTTCGTTGTGTTTGCGCGATACGCGCGATACGTGAGTGGGTTCTGTGATCCAGCGTATCGCGGCGTGTCGCGGTAGTTTTAGACGCGTATACACACATTTCAGCGTACCGTGCACACGCACGTTTAGTTCGCGACGCGAGTTTCTCGTTTAGTGTCGATATCGCGTTTTGCGAGATATTTTGCTTATATATGGACTCCTTGTCTCATTTTCAGGTTTGCAGGCGAGTACATCGGACGCAGCAACGAAAGGAAAACAGGTGGTAGGATTCGCCTAGCTTGAAGCGTTGGTGAGTAGATTTAACATCTACAGGGGAATCGCCCGCATGGCATTATGCGACTGGGCTAGGAATGTTAATACATGTCTCATATTCTAGGTTATATTTAGAATTGTGCATTCACCCTATTACTTTGTGGTATTGTGACTAGTAGCCGTAGGACACTGCACATATTATTGACGGTTCATGTTGCACGAGCACGGATTGTATGCTACACACACACCGTCAATAATTGCCATGTCACACACAAACCACTTATAGATATTATATTGCTTGGTTAGGGACTTTGCGACATCGATTCACTTTACTCACATATGACATTTAGCTACAGATATACCTTACTCACATATTCCACTTATACCCTGGGGGTATACTACACCAGTTCTTATAGGTAGATACCTATACCTTATTACACCTGTATGTTACACATATATCAGTTACAGTTACATACTGTAAGTCTACGGTAGCGCCCCGGCCGTCTAACATATGCCAAATGCGGAACAAAAACTTTTATAAACTGGCGCTATCGTATACTATAACCCGGATCTGCCATTATTGCTAAACTAACAAACTACAAAGAGGTTAGAAATGTTATACCGAATGATCCGAGTCCTTAGGTCTTTAACCATCATCCCACGCTTTGTTGCGGCTGCTCCGATCTCCTGAATCTCCAGTCTTCTCGTCCAGGTGGCACCACGTCAACGGATCTTTAAACGGGCTACCGCCTCTGAACCGAGGCAACTCGGACATCAAGTTTGCCAAAAGAGATGACCAAGATTGATGTAGAGAATGAGTAGAACACTTTGTCTCGTTACATCCAAAGTTATGGATGAACGGTTAATGAAGTTGCCTTATGGAATCAGGTGAAATGAGAAATCTAGCTATCTAATTTCCATGAATCCAAAACTATAATCTTTTTCCAAATCAACAACCCTCATCCTCACAAGCAAGGGCCGGCCACATTATATGAGGGGGGAGGTGAGTGTAGGAGCAAGGAAGAGGTAACCATAAGATTAATGAAGAGAATGAGTCAAAAGACACCTTGCATAAACATTAATGCAACAAATGATTCATCTAACCTAGTCATCAACTCATTAAATGCAACCAATGAATCAAGAACACCTCACTAATCCTAGTCACAACTTCTAGAAGCTTCCACACACATCACCCTCATGACTCACCCAAGTGACGAAAAAATAAATCCGCATTTAACCGAATGTTAAAGCGGGTGATAGAAAACTGGAAACTGGCAACTTCCAAAAGCGATCCCGAAACGAATTTCAGGATAACCCCGTAACAGCATAAACATACCCGCATTTGTATTACGACCGAATACAAATACAACTGAGACAAAGATATTATATCTACACAGTATAATACTCGGATCCGGCTTAAACCAAAGCCCACCAGTATTATCTGCCCGAAATATGACACGTGCGAAAACGCACGTGTATTTTCCGAACCTTGTCATAAAACCATACGGCCTCTACAACGTTTCGCCCGAACTTGGAAAACTGTCTGTGGGGGACTCTAATGACTCATCAACACACTGGCACTGGGTATAACCACTAGCACGTCAGAGGTACTAGTTGTACGTAACGGTTGCCTATGTATTGATCGGAAGGGAAGCTGACAAGCGAACTCATCCAGAAACCCTACTGAGCCTGACGGTGACAATATCCATACAGTCCGGTCCGTTCATCTATGAGTATCGCATATAGGGCCTAGGGGGCCGGTAAACGTCAGACCCCCAATAGCGGTATAAGTCATGTCGGAGAGTAGCCCAGAACACCCTGAGAAACTACTGGAATACCTACTAGTAAATCTCGATTACCCTGGCCAGGGATTTTGTGTAATGGCTCTCCTAAATATAGCGCGATCTCACCCCCAATACCGGGAGAGACGAATCCCCGACGATCTGCTCACTGCCTCCATGTGGCTCGGGACTGTACCCAACTAAAACCTATTTGCACGACTCCTTTGAGCCGTGGTAGGGTAGTAATCAAAGCACAGTGGGAACTCATACGAGACAAATGACGATCTCAGGTCGACAGACTAACCTGTACACATGTCACCTGGGAACTGCTATCTGACGATATGTATAATACCAACTAGCATATTCCCGGCGAGTCCTGTCCGGTGTACTCATAACCCAATGAGCACCTGTATACATCTTAGGTGATCCAACTGACACCAGTGGCTTGTGAGACCGTCTCGACTGCATACACTAGTCTACTTTGAAGTATCGATGCCCTGTCTCGAAACTCCCACAACTAGGGACCGCTATTAAGGATGTGCTTATAGACTACCCAACTCTCACGTATATGATCGCCATCATACTGTTGGTAGTCAAGCAAAATCCTAAGGGCTCTATCAACGTGTAACAATGATCAGTCACCTGAACCTGTACACGACTGATAAAGGCAAACCAGATAGCATACTACCATCTCGAGTAAGACTGTCCTACCGATATAGGTCATCCTCAATCATTGCAATCACGTGCCTGCGATCCAATAATTGACTTTGAGGGCACTATATCTAACACATACTTACCTTTACTGATGTTACTTAGCGGTTTCTTCCTTTTATATGCTTACATTTCAGTTATGTCGCACATATTGTATTCATGGATTTGCGCATTCTTATATGGATTTTTCATGATGTTTTCTGGATTTGGGGACCGCGGGAGTTCATGAAATTATGCATTAATTGAAAAACCCGATTTCCTTGATATGATATTTGCGCATCCACCATGAGTTTTATCGGTTCTGATCTATATATACCCCTACGAGGAGGCGTCGAGGCCGTAGAGGGTACATGGTAGGGCCCGGAGGTACCCCGGGACAAGAAAGGGATGTCGATGTACCATGCCGATGAGCCCGTCAGGGGAACCATACCGTCCAGTGACAGTACCAATGACTCGGCGGTGATCAAGGAGATACCGTTGGGAGTCATGTACGTATTGATACGTGAAAAGACGAGGGTCAGAGCGAGGCACTCGTGCTTTTCGGGATAGCGTATGATACATACCTATCAGGATGCTAGTCTTGGTGACGGCATCTGATAGATCAGTATTTCTGTGTCGATACTTGGCACATTGGTTTTCATGATATTTCTAATCACTTTGTATATATAACAGGGGATTCAGCCGTTGTTATATATACCTTTACACCAATATTAGTGGAGTGGGACGCTAATATATGTGTATTGACCCCATCATATTTATTTCTGCAAATATATATTTAGGATGTTAGAATTTTACTTGAGTTTTGATTTGGGATATAGGTGATTCATTGAGATTGGATACTGGATATATATATGAGATTGCTGATTTGTACATTCGGGATATAGGAGATTTATTCGATATTGTACATTGAGGAGATATGAGACTTATATGATATGAAAGCCGATTGGGGGATGATTTGAGGAATTGGGATTTTGAGTGTCTTGATAGATTGTGATCCTACCACGATGTCAGGATTCCGTGGAAATGACATATTTCTCTCCATACCTCACACCTATTTGTTTATGCACTATTTCATGTATTAGTAGTACCTGTTAGTGTACCTTCATGATTGTTGCATATTTACATTCTCATATTCTTATTGCATGATTATTGTATACTGATTGTCCTATCATTATTGCTCCATATATTTGTTGTACCTGCTAGTGTACTTTCCATTATTCTGCATTCATATGACCTGTTATTACTGTTAATTGCATATCTTAGATTCATTATGTACGTACATACCTACGATTTTCTGCATATGTTATCTACTATTCACGAGTTGACAATTCATCCCCGTTGTGCCACAGTTGTTTTGCAGGGTGTTTCCCCAGAGTAGTCGAGACAGGCTATCCATCTATCATCTTTTGCTACAGATACCGTATCGGCTCACAGTGTGATATTTTGCTTAGGTGGGTTTTGGTGGTCATCTGTATTTTGTATTGTATATTGATGTATCCTTGTACTCTCCATCTACTGTTATTTTGTTGACTTAGAGACTTGGTGAGGACGATATTGTATATTATTTGTGGATTTGTTGTCTTTTATACAGTTTCCTTTCTATTGTCTTTTATTTCTTCACTACAGCGTCGTATATTTGTTGTGGTTGTTGTTTTCCACCTTTGGGCGTGTATTTGCTCCCGTTTGGGGATGCTTTATTTACATTTATGTTGTACTCATCTTTGGGCTAGTTTTTACATAAAGGGGGTGTTGCCAAAATTTTAAAGAAAGAAAGTTGGGCTTTTAAAGAATTTGGGTTGTGATTTCAAAGGTTTCAAAACTGCTATTATCTTTTCTTGTCTTTTTAATGGTTTAGATTTCTGGGTTTTGGCTTTCTTTTACTGCGTTACGTCTTTAGGCGTTGCGTAGTATTAGGGCCGTCACGTGCCAATTTCGGGTCGTGACAGTCGGTCAGTGTTCCCCTCCGAACGGCGGCCAAGACATGGACGTTTTGCCTGAAATTTGGGGCAGATGCTATTTGGTTTTATCCGTCCACCTCTCCGAAAATGCCAAGTTGATTTATGGCACCGTGTATCGAAGGTTTAGACGGATGCGGCCGATGTAGTAGACTTCGTCAGATTCCCCCTCACTTGAGGGGGTTTTGATTGTGGGGACGCTCTTCCCTGCAGGCGCAAGCCCCTGCAGTTAATTACGCTACCGCATCGCGGTAACAACTTTCTCCTTCTCCAGAATTTCACTTCGTGTCGTGTGTGTTTGTTTTGTTTGTGGATGCCCGTGGATTGTATACGGAGACTAAGTTATGCCGTCGCCCGTAGGACGTGGATTAGTCCAAATCCGTAGTTAGTTAGATTTGGGTTTGGTGTTTTAGTTTAAGGATACGTTAGCCGTATTGAGGCTAAGATCAACTTAAACGTTCGTTAAGGATACGTTAGTCCTGTTTGAGACTAAGATCAACCTAACGTGGTGATTCATTTAATATATGGCTGTCGGGACCCGTCACCTCTCTGACGTCGTTGAAGGATTACAACGATAGGTATCAGAGGAGTTCAGAGATGTACCCTTGAACCAAAGTTGATTAGGGAATATGTAATCCGATTGAATGTTTAAGGATACGTTAGCCAGATTTGAGGCTAAGATCGACTCAAACGAGATCTTTTAGATCTTACAAAAGAGCATTTGGGGGCTCTATTGTTCCAGTTTAGGGACATGGTGGTCCATCGCCAGTTTAGGGACATGGTGGTCCATCGCCAGTTTAGGGAATGGTGGTCCATAGGTAGTTTAAGGACGCATAAATCCGTGGGTTTAAGGACCCCACAATCCGTATCTTGGTTTAAGGATGCATAAGTCCGTCGGTTTAAGGACCCCACAGTCCGTGTTGATGTGTGGTTGTCGGGACCCGTCACCTCTCTGACGTCGTTAAAGGATTACAATGATAGGAGTCGGAGGAGTTCGGAGATGTACCCTCGAACCGGATGTAAATTGATTTAGGAGAGCAGCCGTGCTCGGTCAATTTAATTTGAGGACTTACGGCCATGATTGGGCTAAGTCCAGTTAAAAAAATGTTCAACATTTTTATTTGTCTTTGGCCTATTAGGCATGTGCTAAGGCTTTGCCCCTTTTTAATAATGCACTGCATTTTTTTTGTTTTGTTTGGGCTCTGCCCTTTTATAAATGATGCAGAGCATCTATTTTGTTTGGGCTCTGCCCTTTGTATAAATGATGCAGAGCATCTATCTTGTTTGGGCTCTGCCCTTTTAATGCATTGCATTTTTATTTTGTTTGGGCTCTGCCCTTTTAATGCATTGCATTTTATTTTGGCCTGCTAGGCCTTTTTGATTTGGGCCTGGCCCTTCAGTAAACAATACAGTGCATTTGTCAGGCGATTTGCGCCAATCATTGAGCGCAAACGCTTGTGGTGGTGACACGTGTCACGCAAGCGCAGTGTGCTGCGCCAGTGCGCTGCGCTTGCGATGCTAACACGTGGCGCGCTCTGGTGAGTTACGCCAATTTCAGAGAGCAATGCTCTATCTTAAAAGCGCATAGCGCAAGTGGTCCTGGTGCTGACACGTGGCGCTCTCTGGTGGCTTGCGCCAACCCAGGAGCGCAACAGTGCAGTTTTGCAAGTGCAAGGCACTGTTTCAATAACTTGATCCAATTTTGGATTCAAGAATAAAAAGTGCAAGGCACTGTTATTATTTATTTATCTTTTATTGAAGATCATTGATCTTGTTCTAGATCAGTGATCTATTCAGAAGAAATTCTTCTATTTTATAAAGGTTTTTACCTTTTTCTTGAATTTTCTTCAAAGTTCTCTCTATTCTGAAGTTCTTGATCTCTCACAATATTGATCATCCTTTGAATTAGGGTCTAGGGGTCTTTATATAGTGCCCATAAGTTTGTTAAATTTGTTAATGAGATCATTCTCTGAGTGATTTGGGGAATTTTCCCCACCGTTGGATCTTTGATCCAAGGGCTTCTGTTTTACAGAGCACAATCTTTTTGTTTTAACAAGAACAGAAAGATTTTTCTAGAATTTTAATTCTGTTTGGCGCAGATGCACCAGCGCTTGACACGTGTCGCGCAGCGCAACTGCGCTTGCGCGACTGCGCTGACACGTGTCGTGCAGCGCAGCGCTTGTGCAAAAGCGACTGCGCTGACACGTGTCGCGCAGCGTAGCGCGAGCGCAACTGAAACTCTGCTTTCTTTAATTTTGTTTTTTAGTAGAGTCTTGCTCTGATTGGGCGCACTGCCTTGGGCGCTGCGCTGACGTATCAATTTCTGACACGTGGCGCGTTGCGCGGAGCGCATGGAATTTGAAGCGTTGCTTCAAAATTTGAATTTTTGAAATTCAAACAGAGCCTTGCTATGATTGGGGGAAACAGTCAGCTCGCTTGCTCTCAGGCATGGCCGACGCTCTCTCCCTCGACAGGGTCGCGCAGACGGGACTCACCACGGTGGCTCGAGGACAACCTCGCCAGGGAACCTGAGGAACCTCATAGAACGGAACCGGAACCATGGCCAGGCCCAGGCCGCCAGCAGGAGGGGCCATCACTCCGAGTATGTCGAATCCTCAGGATAACATGACCGACTCGATGCCCTCAAAAAGAAGATCAAGGGTATACATTGGGAGAGTCGCCCTTTAAACGAGGGGGTTAGATATGTCGCCGACTCGCTTACGAAGCCCTTCACCGAAGAGCTGCCCGCTGTCCGTGTCTCCTCCAGGAACAAGCCTCCAAAGGTGTCCCTCTTCGACCGAAAGTCCGACCCGAAAGACCACTTGGACGCGTTCACGGCGGGGATGAGCTTCCAGGACAACTCTAACGCCGTCCAATGCCGAGCGTTCCCTGCCACTCTCATCCGCGCTGGACGAGATTGTTTCCAAGGACTCACGCCACGCTCCATCTCTACCTTCGATGAGCTGGCCGCCCAATTCCTCGGCCATTTCGTTGGGAACAAATGGCAGAAGCGGACCATCGACCACCTCTCCACTATAAAGAGCGGGGACAAGGAATCTTTCAAAGGATGCGTCACCCGCTTCTACAATGCTCTCCTTGAAGTCCCATAGCACCGAGACGAGACGGTCATCATGGACCTTAGGTCGAGTCTTAGGCACAAGGAGTGGCTGGGGACCTTTGCATTAGCGCAACCTAAGACCATGGCCGAGGTAAAAGCCTGGACCGAGCGAGAGATCCAGCTCAAGTCCGAGGTGAACGCGAACCTACCCCGGACCGACCAGGCCGATCAAAAGAAGAGAGCTAGAGAAGAGAAAATGAAGATTGACCGGCCAAAGCCATACTCTCCAAAGTTCCAGGAGTATACCCCACTCAACATCTCCCAGACAGAGCTGTTGGAGGAGGCGAAGGGCGAGAGATTCTTCAAACTCCCCCCGGTCAACAATAGGGCGGCCAAACGGACACGGGGCCTCTACTGCACTTTCCACAGGTCGCAAGGACACCCTACCGAGAACTGCAAACAACTCCGAGACTACATCGAGGAGTTAATTCGCTCGGGGCACCTGGCAAAATACTTACGGGAAAAGCGACAAGCCGACCAGGAGCAAGAGAACCATCCCCCTCTCGGTGAGCTGACGATCGGCCAAATCATGGTCGTATAAGCGGGGGGTGCGCCTAGGTTCGACGAGACACGGCATCCCCTGCCGGTCGAGGGGACTAGCAGCCAACCCAGGAAGAGGATCAAAGCAACCGAGCCCATCACCTTTACCGACGAGGATCTCCACTGGATATCCTTGTCTCACAATGACCCCCTGGTGATTACAGCACGGGTCAACCGCTACGAAGTTTAAAGGATACTGGTCGACTCGGGGAGCTCGGCAGATATCCTCTTCTACGACTGCTTTCTACGTATGGAGCTTTCCCCGTCGGACCTGAGGCCGACCGCCCACATCCTGTCATGGTTTACTAACCACTCCATCCCGGCAGAAGGAGTGGTCACCCTCCTACTTAACATCGGGGAGGCAGGACGTACGCGAACCATGCCTGTGGAGTTCATCGTCGCCAGAATTCCATCGGCCTACAATATCCTCCTGGGACGCCCGACACTAAACTCACTTCGGGCCCAGATATCGACCTACCGCCTCGCGGTCATGTTTCCGCTCGCCCAAGGCGGAATAGGCCGGGCCTACGGGAACCAGCAAGCCACAAAGATTTGCTTCACAGCGATATCTATGCCCGAAGAGCGAAGCAATGACCTAGAAAGCACGGATGGTTTCAGGGGGTCCTTGGATACTCGAGACGAGCAAAAAGAAATCCGAGGAGCCCCGGTGGAGCCGCTAACGGAGGCCCCCCTCGTCGAAAGGGATAATGAACGAACCATCCAAATCGGGTCACTCTTAACGGGGACTCGGCGCGACGACCTGGTCCGCTTCCTCAGAGGGAACTCAGACGTGTTCGCCTGGGCGCCCCCGACATACCTGGGATCGACCCGGCGGTCCGACCCGTCAAGCAGAAGAAACGAAGCTTCGCTCCAATCAAGCAAAAATTGATCGAGGACGAGGATGACAGGATGCTTGCAGCCAACTTCATTCGGAACGTAGCATACTCGGAATGGTTGGCGAATGTGGTCATGGTCAGAAAGGCAAGCGGGAAGTGGCGCATGTGTGTCGACTTCACTGATCTCAACAAGGCATGCCCGAAAGACAACTATCCCCTCCCTCGTATAGATCAGCTCATCGACAGTTCGGCAGGCCACGAGCTACTCAGCTTTATGGATGCTTTCTCCGGCTATAGCCAAATCCGTACGAACCCAGCGAACGAAGACCTCACCGCATTCACAATGGACCGGGGGGTATACTGCTATAAAGTGATGTCCTTCGGCCTCAAAAACGCCGGGGCTACGTACCAACGCTTGGTCAACAAGATGTTCAAACCACAGATCGGGAGGAACATGGAGGTTTACTTCGATGACATGCTCGTTAAATCGACCTCGTCAGATGAGCACGCCAAAGATCTGAGCGATACTTTCGACGTCCTCCGCAAGTATAAAATGAAACCGAATCCCGCCAACTGAACGTTCGGGGTCACTAGCAGAAAGTTCCTCGGATCCATGGTTACCCATCGAGGAATCGAGGCTAACCCGGAGAAAATCAGCGCCATCCTCAACATGGCCGCGCCAAAGACCAACGTCGAAATCATGCGGCTCACGGGGAGGGTAGCCGCCCTGAGTCGTTTCATGTCAAGATCCGGGGAAAAGTGCATCCCATTCTTCAAAGCCCTGAGGAAGATCCCAAGGTTCGAATGGTCGGAGGAGTGTCAAATCGCTTTTGAGCAATTGAAAATGCACCTGGAGACTCCCCCACTACTCACCTGGCCAGTTGAAGGAGATGAGCTATCGCTATATCTAGCGGTGTCCGGTCAAGCTGCAAGCTCGGTGCTAGTCCGAGAGGTCGAAGGAGTCCAGAGGCCAGTCTACTATGTAAGCCACGTCTTTAAGGACATAATATCCGTCCATAGAGAAGATTTTCCTGGCGCTTATAGTGGCCTCAAGGAAACCACGGCACTACTTCCAGGCACACACCATCCTCGTTCTCACCGAGCGCCCTTTAGGGGCCATTCTCGCCTCCCCCGAGTCTTCTGGTCGTTTGGAGAAGTGGAGGTGGGAGTTATCCCAATTTGACATCAAATACCACCCGAGGCAGGCTATCAAGCCGCAAGTTCTGGCCGATTTTATCGTCGAATGCACTATCCCAACAAAGAGGCGGTGGCTGTGCCGGCCCCCGAATCTCAACCCTCGATCGAAGAGAGGCCCGACTCCGTCCCCGATTGGGTCCTTTACATCGACGGGTCATCAACCGAGGAAGGCTATGGTGCGGGCCTCGTCATTCGAGGCCCGAAGGAGGCAGAGATGGAGTATTCTTTGAAGCTCGGGTTCAAAGCCTCAAACAACGCCGTGGAGTACCAGGCTTTGCTAGCTGGACTGCGAATCGCCTTCGGAGTAGGGCTGAGGACGATCTGAATCCGCAGTGAATCCGTCCTGGTCGTTGGCCAAGTGATCGGCCGTTTCGAGACACGGGAACCTCTGATGGTGAAATACTTAACCGAGGTAAGAAGACTACGAAAGGACTTCGACGAAGTTCAAGTGGAGCAGATCCCCCGGCACCTAAACGTCCAGGCCGACGCCCCGAGCAAGCTAGCTCCTCCTACACAGCCAACAACAAGAGAAATATCCTCTTGGAGGTCTTGCCACGGCCCAGTGTGGAAGACAGAGCGACACCACTCCAAGTTTACACGGCCTGGGAAGAAGGTCGGGATTGGAGGAAGCCCCTCGTGGAATTCCTGAAGGAGGGTACGCTCCCAGACGATCGAGGGGAAGCCCGCCGCCTCCGAGCCAAAGCCAGCCATTTCGTTTGGAGCAAAGGGAACCTCTACAAGAAATCCTTCACTCAACCCCTGCTTCGGTGCGTCGATCACCACGAAGCCGACTATGTCCTCCGTGAGGTTCACGAAAAGGTCGGCGGAGCACATCAAGGGGCCCACACCTTAGCCCAGAAGACACTCTTCCAACGGTACTATTGGCCGACCATCTATCAGGACGCTCAGAAGCTCGTCAAAAGTTGCAAGAGCTGCCAACTCCATGGCAGCATACCCCGCCTTCCAGCTACCGAGCTAACGGCCCTAACCTCCCCCTGGACGTTTGCCCAGTGGGGAATGGACATTATAGGCCAATTCTCTACTGGTACGGGCGGGCACAAATACATCCTCGTCGCGGTGGACTACTTTAATAAGTGGATTGAGGCCGTCCCCATCAGAAAACCGGACGCCACCATGATCATCAAGTTCCTGCAGAACAACATAATATTCCGGTTCGGGATCCCGAGGTGTATCATCACCGACCATGGGATGAATTTCGAAAACGAAATAGTTAAAGGGTTCTGCAGCGAATACCATATACTGATGAAGTTCGCTGCGGTCGCGCACCCCCAGTGCAACGGGCAGGCCGAGGTCGCTAACCGGGACGTCATTCGAGGTCTTCGAGCCCGCCTTAAAGGATGACAAGGCAGTTGGGTCAACGAATTATCGTGGGTTTTATGGGCCTTGCGCATATCGAAGAAGACCCCCACTGGAGAGACCCCCTTCAGCCTCTGTTACGGTACCGAAGCGATGGTCCCAGCAGAGATTGGGTTACCCAGTTACAGGGTCGGGCACTTCGACGACGAAGCGAACACCTCGGCCCTCCGGACTAATTTGGACATCTTACTGGAGAAGCGGGACTGGGCACAGATCAGAGCTGCCGCTTACTAACAACAAAATGCCCGCTACTACAATGCACAAGTCAAGCATCGCGCCTTCAAAACCGGAGATTTGGTCCTAAAGTGGAACGACTTCGTTGGTCAGGGAAAATTGCACAAGTTGTCTCCGAAGTGGGACGACTTATTCCTCGTCTCGGAAGTCTTTCCCGGCGGGGCTTATCACTTACAAGACGCGGTGGGTCGCAAATTTCCACGGCCCTACAACGCCGAGAAGCTCAAGTTGTACATTTGAAAAGTATATCTATGAGTATATGTTTCTTCTTTGACAAAGCGATGTAAATTTTTCTAAGTTTTTTTAGTAATAAGAAGGAACTTCCCATATGTGTTTCCCTCTTGCTCAGTTCAATGCTCACGGATTTCGTTTCGTGAAAATACTCAAATGCACCCATAAGAACAAAAAGGAAACAATAGAACGTCGCAAAAAGGAGAGCTTCATTTATTTATCAAAAGGTATTGTGGGCTCCTCAGCTTTACATCAAAATTGAAATCACAACAGAGGGGAACGGGGTCAAGGAAACACTGCTGGTGATACTCCGTGGAGATCTCCGCCAGCCGAGCTCTTTCCTTTTCAGCCCACCCCCGCTGATGCTGCCCACGAACTCGGGATGCCACGGAAGCGCCGGGCGCTCCATCTTCCGAGCCCTGGCTTGCGATCTGTCTCTTTTGGAAGCACTCCAAAACGAGGGTCACAGATCGGTCGTGCCTGTTCTTCGAGATGAGGCCGATGACATAGATCGTACGCACTTTGTCGAGCGCATCGTCCAGCAGCTCCTCGGAGAAGGGGTTGTACAGCCCCGGGGACCTCCTCCAAATTGCGTACATCAGCAATTGGAGGAGGGATGACCGGCGAGGAAGCAGACGGCTGATGTGATCCTCGAGGCGCTGGACAACACCCCGGTACCTCTCCTCCTAAACGGACTGGTCGAGTAGACGTCATCGGGGTGATGATCTCTTCAATCGCATAAATACGCCCGTCCATCTCAAAAAAGAAATGCTAAAACAAACCCATCTCCTTCTCTATTTATAGCCTCAACAGAATCCCCAATGGCCTAAATTTGCACCCGCGCGGGCGCGAATCCTGGGATTTTCTCAATTCTTACAATACCGCACCGCCACGTGGCGGGCATTCCGTATTTCTCGGCCAATCGAAGTCGGAACGACGTGGATCTTGGAACGCCTTGCCTCACCCGTGTGTTCCTGCCACATGCCGCCCGCAACGGTCACTCTTCCAGATTTTCACACACCAAGGAAGGTCGTGCAATGCCTCGCAAAACTGAGCAGCTTCCCTGCTCGGTCCATCCTTAGTGGGTAACTTCTTACCCATCTACTCTAAGGATCAAAGGCCTCGTCAAGAAGCCACCGAGCAGCTTCCCAGATCGGTCAATCCATGGCTGGTAGTTTACTACCCACCGACGCCAAGGATCAAAGCCCTCGTCAAGAAGCCGCCGAGCAGCTTCCCTGCTCGGTCCATCCTTAGTGGGTAACTTCTTACCCGTCTACGCTAAGGATCAAAGCCCTCGTCAAGAGGCCACCGAGCAGCTTCCCTGCTCGGTCCATCCTTAGTGGATAACTTCTTACCCATCTACGCTAAGGATCAAAGCCCTCGTCAAGAGGTCACCGAGCAGCTTCCCTGCTCGGTCAATCCATGGCTGGTAGTTTACTACCCACCGACGCCAAGGATCAAAGCCCTCATAAAGAGGCCACCGAGCAGCTTCCCTGATCGGTCCATCCTTAGTGGGTAACTTCTTACCCATCTACGCTAAGGATCAAAGCCTTCGTCAAGAAGCCACCGAGCAGCTTCCCTGCTCGGTCAATCCATGGCTGGTAGTTTACTATCCACCGACGCCAAGGATCAAAGCCCTCGTCAAGAGGCCACCAAGCAGCTTCACTGCTCGGTCCGTCCTTAGTGGATAACTTCTTACCCATCTACGCTAAGGATCAAAGCCCTCCTCAAGAGGCCACCGAGCATCCTCCCTGCTCGGTCAATCCATGGCTGGTAGTTTACTACCCACCGATGCCAAGGATCTAAATCCCTTCTTAAGAGGCCACCAAGCAGCTTCGCTGCTCGGTCAATCCATGGATGGTAGTTTACTACCCACCGACGCCAAGGATCAAAGCCCTCCTTAAGAGGCCACCGAGCAGCTTTACTGCTTGGTCAATCCATGGCTGGTAGTCTACTGCCCATCTACGCTAAGGATCAAAGCCCTCGTCAAGAGGCCACCGAGCAGCTTCCCTGCTCGGTCAATCCATGGCTGGTAGTTTACTACCCATCTATGCTAAGGATCAAAGCCCTCGTTAAGAGGCCACCGAGCAGCTTCCCTGCTCGGTCAATCCATGGCTGGTAGTTTACTATCCACCGACTCCAAGGATCAAAGCCCTCGTCAAGAGGCCACCGAGCAGCTTCCCTGCTCGGTCAATCCATGGCTGGTAGTTTACTACCCATCTACGCTAAGGATCAAAGCCCTCGTCAAGAGGCCACCGAGAAGCTTCCCTGCTCAGTAAATCCATGGCTGGTAATTTACTACCCACCGACGCCAAGGATCAAAGCCCTCGTCAAGAGACCACCGAGCAGCTTCCCTGCTCGGTCCATCCTTAGTGGGTAATTTCTTACCCATCTACGCTAAGAATCAAAACCCTCATCAAGAGGCCACCGAGCAGCTTCCCTGCTCGATCCATCCTTAGTGGGTAACTTCTTACCCATCTACGCTAAGGATCAAAGCCCTCGTCAAGAGGCCACCGAGCAACTTCCGTACTCGGTCAATTCATGGTTGGTAGTTTACTACCCACCGACGCCAAGGATCAAAGCCCTCATCAAGAGGCCACCGAGCAGCTTCCTTGCTCGGTTCATCCTTAGTGGGTAACTTCTTACCCATCTACGCTAAGGATCAAAGCGGTTGTCAAGAAGCCACCGAGCAGCTTCCCTGCTCGGTCCATCCTTAGTGGGTAACTTCTTACCCATCTACGCTAAGGATCAAAGCCCTCGTCAAGAGGCCACCGAGAAGCTTCCCTACTCGATCCATCCTTAGTGAGTAACTTCTTACCCATCTACACTAAGGATCAAAGCCCTCGTCAAGAGGCCACCGAGCAGCTTCCCTGCTCGGTCAATCTATGGCTGGTAGTTTACTACCCACCGACGCTAAGGATCAAAGCCCTCGTCAAGAGGCCACCGAGCAGCTTCCCTGCTCAGTCCATCTTTAGTGGGTAACTTCTTACCCATCTACGCTAAGGATCAAAGCTCTCGTCAAGAGGCCACCGAGCAGCTTCCCTGCTTGGTCAATCCATGGCTGATAGTTACTACCCACCGACGCCAAGGATCAAAACCCTCGTCAAGAGACCACCGAGCAACTTTCCTGCTCGGTCCGGCCTTAGTGGGTAACTCCCTACCCATTTGTACTGAGGATCAAAAGCCCTCAACCTCGGCAACACCAACCAATCTTAAGAGAGATGGTCGCCGGTACAAATCGAGGGAATGGGCAAGTCTACACCTTTCTACTCGGAGGTACCAACCGACATACCTTCAACGAGCGATCGCCACCTCGACTTCGGGGCCATAAGGACGTCGACCTTACATTGGCCTTTGTACACTTGACAAATAATTGGATTTAACTTAACTCGACGCGCGATCGCCAACTAAAGAACCGCCGCCGACCTAGCGCTCGTCAGGCGAGAAAAATGAAGACATTACCACAAAATGAATTTCTGCAAAAGGGCTTTATTCACAACTCGGGAGTCTTTAAAAAGGTATTGTAGGCTCCTCAGCCTTACAAAATCGCCCGAAGGCTTACAAAATTCCAAAACAAAAAAAAAAGGAAAAGGGAAAAGTAGACAGAAAGGCTCAGGCCTCGAGACCGGGGAGGACCTCGATATGCTCCACGTCAGCCAGGGTGGCGGCCTTAGGGTCGACGCCCTCAACGGGGGCTTCGACACTGAGAGCCGGAGTGATCGCCTTATCCCCAACGCTCCCACCAGAAGCCTTCCCCCCGGCGGCACTTCCAGCGGTGTCCTCCTGCGTCTCATCCTCGAGGGGGTACTTGAGCCGAAGCCCGCCGTCGGGAAACTCCGGCATCAATGCCTTGACGGCATCGAGGGCCTGATGCCAGATGAGGGCCGAGGCGTCAGCAAGGTCGGTGTAGAATTAATCCGACATCTTGTAGCTCTCCACCGCCTTTGCGGCCCGGAGGTCGGCGCGCTTCATCCCTTCCTTCGCCGCCTCATTCTCCCTCTTAAAGGTGTCCCGCGTCTTCTTCAGAGCGACGTTGAGCACCCTAGCCTATTCCAACTTGGCCTCGATGACCTTGTTGGACTCCCTCAAAATTCTGATGGACTCTCGGCAGTTGGCATTCATCCCCTCCTCGGCAGCCATCAGGTCTTCGAGGACGGCGATCCTCTCCCTCGCCTGACGTAGCTCCCGGCTCAGGCTCTCCTCCCGTAAAGAAGACTCGCCCGCTATCTGCATCGCCGGGGCGATTTCCTCGTACTCCATGTTGGCGATGAGGGCGCAGTGCTGGAGGACCTGAGGAAAACGGAAGGAGGGGGTTAAAAAGGTATCTGATCCTGCAATCAAAAGCTTAATGAAAACCTAAACGGGAGGCGGACACTGACATGCACGTTCTCCTGAGCTATGGCCGTGATTTGAGCCTTAAGGGTCCCCCGGGGGATTTTTCCCCCAGCAGACCGTTCCATCTCTAAGAGCAAGCTATCGGCGACAGAAAGCCCCGAGGGCACCTCAAAGCGAAGATCCCCTTCCTCTACGAAGATCGAGGAAGACAGGGCTCGGGACACCGTCCTTTTGTGCCGCTTGAGGGGGGCCACGGGAGGGTCGGGCTCATCCGCCACCTCCAAAACCCAGGGTTCCTGCTCCCGAGCATATTTGCGGCTCTCCCCGTGGCTGGTTTCTGGAGCCCGGGGCGTAGTGAAACGCCTAGCCGAAATGACCGCCGATGGGGCCGGGCTCGAAGCGGGGCGTGACGGGTCGGCGCCTCCGGCCTTCCTCCCCTCCTTCTCAGCCATCGCAGCCAGAAATTTGGAGCGGTCCATCGGTTCTGCAAAGGAGGAAAATACACAAAAGGAGTTAGCGATGCCAGAAAGAATAGAAGAAGAATATGCAAGTCTAAACAGGTCGCCTAGGCTCCTAACTTACCCATGAACTGAGCGGGGCTGAGCCCGGCACAACTGAGGGCCTGCTCGGAAAGCAGTACATCGGCCCGTTGGAAGGGCTCCCACGCCAACACTGCCCTCGCTTCGGGATTGGACGACTGCCTCGACCGCGGGCAGTCGGCCCTGTGCTACTGAACAGGCACAGGCCAATCCTTACCCTCGGGTGGCCCGACAAATAAGAATTTCTCCTTCCATTCATGGATGGAAGAAGAAACTGCTACGAACCCCGACCCGTCCGCCTCTCTCCTTGTGCTTTCTTAAGGAAACGTATACCTAGCTCGGCTCGTCCTTACGGGTGCCGGGATGATTTTTGTAGCAGAGGGAGGAAAGGAGAAGGGTCAGGCTGAAAAGGATTTCTAGTAGCCTCAACCGGACCAGGAACCCGAGGAGAATCCTCCACGAGCTCGGCACTAACTGGCCCGGAGCTAGTTTAAAACAACGCAGCGCCGCACTCACCTCGGGGGAAAAGGGCAGACGCATTCCAGCCCAAAAGGCATCCAGGTACAAGGCAATCTCCTTGCCCCGCAGCTGGTCTGCCATCTCTCCCTCCCCGGCCAAGCGAAGCGAGTAGCCAGGGGGAATGTAGAAGCGAGCCCGAATTGTGGTGAGCTCGTTCGCATTCCTCAGGAGGGAGGGCGCGTCACGAGCACTCTTAATACGCACTTTGGGGACCCTCCCCGTAACGTGACCCAGGAATAATGTCTAACCCTAGCTCCCCGGGGAGGATCCGACTCGAATGAGGAAGAGGAAGCAGCAGCAGAAGACTCTCTAGACTCTACCCGAACTATCTCAACAAACTCCTCAGAGGAAGACATCTAACCTGAGCAAAGGACGGAGACCTCCGAAGAAAGAACGCAAGAAATCCGACCTAAAAAGGAAGAGCGCAGAGCTAACTCACGCAGCGATGAGGAAATTATAGCGAGGTATGGACCCTGGGGGGATCCCACCTCTATTTATAGAATTTGGCAAACGCATCCTACGGCGCCGATCATTTCCCGCCAAAACAACGCTTCGCGTTCGACGGCTATCAACGTTCCACGTGTCTCACGATCATTGGGCACGTCCCCTCAAGTGCGAAGGACACCGGCGGCCCGTCACGTCAGCCAACCAGCGCCGGACGCGTGGCCTAGCGCCTTAACGAACGTACGATCGAATCGGTGCTTCCCCTTTAATTTACGATCTCCTCTCAGATCCGCTGATGTCATCAAAAGATACGACTAACTGTGTCACGACCCAAAATTCGACCCGTGGCTGGCACTTAACCATGTAACGTCTACAGGCGTAACGCGACTAAGTAAGCCGAAACCCAGAAATCAAAACCATTAAAAGTAGTGAGTTTAAAAACATTTGTTAAAAAACATTTGGAAAACCTTAAGTAGTTTAGTAACATTCTTTAAAGTTCAAGTTATTTTCCTAAAAAATTTGGCAGCATTTCCTTTGTAAAACTAACCCCGAAATCGGGTACAAGACAAGATATGGGTAAAAATGATATTCAATGAAATAAAGCATCCCAAACGGGAGCAATCACGCCCCACGGCGGAAACAACCACGCAAGTAATATACGACGCCGTAGCGAAGAAATGAGCAATAAGTGAAAAACATCACAAATGATAAAAACTGCATAAGTAAAGTCGGCTCACAAGAGCTCGACACCAGAATACAAATAATATGCATCCTCGTCCTCACACTGGTCTCTAAGTCAAATACATAAAAGTAGATGGAGAGTACTAGATACAAAAGTGTGTACAATAGAAATAACCGGATACCACAACCCACCTAACGGCAAAACAGCTCACACACCAACTGCAGTGGTATCCGTAGCCAAAAGATACAAGAAAGCAGCCTGCCGCGACTACTCTGAGGGGTAACCTGCAAACACTGTGGCACAATGGAGGTGGGTTACCAACTCGTGAATAGGAGATAACATATAAAGGTAATCACGAGTATGCACGTATTGCGCTACTCTAACATATGCCAGCAGATAATATCTATATGCTATGAGCAGGATGTGCAGTAATCATACATAAGTACTCTATCAGGTAATATGACCATAGGATGAGATGCATAATAATGAAAGCTGAGCATGGGATAAAATAACATCTACACGGAATGTCAACGTGGAAAAATAACCGGTGTCCATCAATGCACCCAAATCCCAATAAAACTCAGGCGCCGTCACCCTCATCGACCCTCAAATCCTGTAAATCGCTGAGAATCGCGAGTGCCCAACATCGGCACTCGAAAATATCATGAAATAATCGTGTCCAGCATCGACACGCAAATCCTCATATATCGGGCTCCGTCAGTCCGGATCGGCCCACGGGCTCCGTCTGCGGAATCGGCCATCGGCCCCGGCAGTACGAGTCGTCCCGTATCCATCTATCGACTCTGATCAGTATCCTCCAGATAACCTCCAGGTCCCAACCAATCACCGGTAGGTAGTGGTCCCACTGCCAGGCTCATCGTCTACTGCACGACAGATCCGTTCTCGCCCCGGGGTACCATACCGGGTCCACCATGAACCCGCAAACGGATCATCCAACTCCTCGAATCGGGTTTCAAGCACACGTCTCAGAACTGAGAAAACGCGTGGTGGACGCACAGAAATATCATATCAAGAGGAACCGGGTTTTCAAAACAGTGCATATTTTCTCAAATAACCCCACGGTCCTCAAATCCAGAAATCGCATGAAATCCAAAGCCAATGCGTAAATCCATGCGATGTAATATATGCATCAGAAGTCGTACTGTAAGTAAAAGGAAGAAACCGCTCCTTAAGTAAGTTCAGTTTTTAAAAGGTATCATGCGGTCCCCAGTTTTTACTAAAAATCAGCTTATCTAGGTAGGTACAGTTTGGATATGCAAATGAGTACGTGCATAAGTATGGATATGCAAATGCGTATGTGCACAAGTAACATAATCAGGTCGAATCATATAGGAGTGAGCTACAGTATATTGTTCATGGCAATTCTATAGTGTGAGTGTCATGGCAATTACTAACGGTGTGTGTGTAACATGCAGATTAGTGCTCGTGCAACATGAACCGTTAGTAACAGTGCGGTGTGTTATCAATTCTAAGCTCATATAGATATAGCAGGGAATGCAGTATGCAACAAATAGTATCCATGAACAGTCAAAGTATGTAAATGCAATATGCTGCTACAATATCCTATCAGCCCTGACGCATAACGCCATACGGGCGATTTCCCGTAGATGTTAAATCTACTCACCGTAGTCTCGTGTTAAGTGTAGCCGACGACTTGTTTCCCCTTCTTCACGGCGTCCGTTGTACTCGCCTGCGAACCTAGAATTTCACAAAATAATACACATAAGCTCAAATCTACAAAAACGCGACATTAAAGCCAAACGAGAAACCCGCGTCGCGAACCAAACGCTTGTGTGTCCGATACGCTAAAACGTGCGATTACGCGCCTAAAGCTACCCCGACACGTCGCGATACGCAGAAAATCACCAAACCCACACACGTATCACACGTGTCGCGAAAGTTTAAAGTATAGGAAATAGGGTAATTGGTTCCAGATTTTCCTACAGAGAGAATTTTACAAAATTGCATATACCATAGACCTTAGAAATGTAGCAGACACCAACAGAACAAACCCCAAAACCCAGGTCCCCCATCTGGCCGCAATTTGCGGACAGAATGATTATTCTGGCGGCCCACCTAGGGAGTTGGGCTCCCGTGTTTTGTGTGTATTCTCTAAATCTAGTGTACATGCACCAGTAAATACAATTTTTGCCTGAAGCCATCGGGTCACAAGCAGATCACAACAGAACCCAAAACCTAGTTAAAAAGCAATTTTAACACTAAATCGATACATTAAGGTGTTTTGGTGAAACCTGAAGCAAATCTTTGGTTAAAACAACACTATAAGCACTTAAATAAGTTAAACAAGCCATAATAAAACTAACCTAACATAAACTTCACTAATTCCCTTCATTAGCACTAAAAACGCACAAAAATACGATTTTTAGCAAACAAAACTACAAGTTATGAACTAAGGTGATATGGGTGAGTTTAATACCTCCAAAAGGTCCTAGGGAAACTTCACTTCCAGCCCCTTTCCCTCAAAACCACTGATTTGTCACCAAAATCCACAAAGGAGCCATTTTTCCAAGGTTTTTTGTGAAAGAATATGAGATTTTTGTGTAAGGTTGTATATTTGGGTCAAAAGAGAAGCAAGAGAAGAAGAGAATGATGATGATGATGATGATGATGCATTCTCTGCTTGAGAGCAGAAAATGAGAGGGAGAAAGAAATGAGAGAGAGAGATGGTCAAAAAGTCAAGCCCAACTTCACCTAACCCACCATACCCCCATTCCCTCATTTACATTTTTAAAATTAAAGGGTTTAAATTGATTATTTGGGGATATAAACCATGCAAGAAGAAAATAAAATGGTTACACTTAACCTATGTTTCAAAAATGATAAGTGTGCATGTTGTTACACTAAACCTTGCTTTGGAAAATAATTAAGGAAAATTCTAATTAAGGTGAACACAAGCTAAATTATAATTAACAAAACCCATATATATATATATATATATATATATATATATATATATATAAACACTTCTCATCACAATTAGAAATGAAAATAAGATTTACGGGTTTTTATGAAAAACACGCGCCATTACTAACTAACGCGAAATTAAGCTAAACGAATTTCAAAGCGTTACAATCTACCCCCCTTAAAGAAATTCGGTCCCCAAATTTAAAAATCTAGCTACGCGTACCTTCGAAGAGATGGGGATATTTCTTTCTCATCTCGCTCTCGGTCTCCCAAGTGACCTCCTCGCTGCTCGGCCCACGCCAAAGGACCTTGACGGACGGTATATCCTTCGATCTCAATTTCTTCACCTATCGATCCAAGATGACCACCGGCTGCTCTGCAAAAGAAAGGTCGCGCTCCAGCTGGATCGTCGGGTGCTGAATCGCATGCGAAGGATCATGAAGATACTTGCGGAGCATCGAAACATGAAATACGGGGTGCACATCTGGGAAACTGGGCGGAAGGGCTAACCGATACGCAACTGCACCAACACGCTTGAGGATCTCGAAGGGGCCCACGTATCTGGGACTAAGCTTCCCCTTCTTCCCAAATCTCATCACACCTTTCATTGGGGAGACCCTCAAAAAAACATGATCACCAACAGAAAACTCAAGTCTGCGCCGACGACGGTCCGCATAAGATCTCTGCCTACTCTGGGCTGCTCTCTTCCTATCGCGAATCAACTGGATCTTCGCGGTCGTCTCCTCAACAATCTGCGGCCCTAAAATACTGCTCTCACTGAGCTCTGTCCAACAGGCGGGAGATCTGCATCTCCTCTCATAAAGAGTCTCGAATGGTGCCATCTGAATGGTCTCCTGGAAGCTGTTGTTGTAGGAGAACTCTACTAAGGGTAAATGATAATCCCAGCTACCTCTGAACTCTAATACGCACGCTCGGAGCATATCCTCGAGAGTCTGAATGGTCTGCTCTGACTGGCCATCGGTCTGCGGATGAAATACTGTGCTGAAACTCAAGCGGGTGCCCAAAGCCTCCTGAAGCCTCTGCCATAGTCGGCTGGTAAACTGGGTGCCTCGGTCGGACACGATACATGTCGGGACTCCATACAGTCGTACGATCTCGTCGATGTAAATCTGGGCATACTGAGCAAATCCGAAAGTCGTCTTCACCGGCAGGAAGTGAGCCGCTTTCGTCAAACGATCCACGATCACCCAGATGGAGTTATACCCTCGACTAGTCCTGGGTACACCCACAATGAAGTCCATAGAAACCTGCTCCCATTTCCACTCCGGAATGGGTAACGGCTATAGCTCTCCCACGGGCCTCTGGTGCTCGGCCTTGACTTGCTGACAAGTCAGGCATCTCGACACGAAATCTGCGATGTCCCTCTTCATTCCGTCCCACCAGTAAACATCTCTCATATCATGGTACATCTTAGTGGAACCGGATGAACACTGTACACTGATCGATGTGCCTCCTCAAGAATCTCACGCCGCAGTCCCTCAGTATCTGGTACGCACAGTCTAGTCCCAAATCGCAATATTCCATGATCATCGATCACGAACTCGGAAAATCTGCCCTGTCTAATCTGTGCCATGATCTCTGAACAACGGTCATTACTGTACTGTGCCTCATGTATACGGTCAAGCAACTGTGGGCGTGCACGAACATGCGCAAGCTGTCCCCCGATCGGCGTGAACTCGAACTGCACTCGGCTGTCGCATAAAATCTGCCAGTCTGCGGACAACTGCCTCTGTACTACGCTCAAACAAGATAGGCTACCCCCGGGCCTTCTATTCAAAGCATCCGCCACTACATTTGCCTTGCCCGGGTGGTAAAGGATCTCACAGTCGTAGTCCTTCACTAACTCCATCCAACGGCGCTGTCTAAGATTCAGGTCTCGCTGCTGAAATATATACTTTAAGCTCTTGTGATCAGTGAATATCTGGCACGACTCGCCGTATAGGTAATGTCGCCAGATCTTAAGTGCAAAGACCACTGCAGCCATCTCTAAATCATGAGTGGGGTAGTTATGTTCATGTTTCTTCAACTGCCATAAAGCATACGCGATCACCCTGTCATGCTGCATCAATACGCACCCTAACCCCACTCGAGAAGTATCACAATAGACCACAAATCCGCCCGATCCTGAAGGCAATGATAACACCGGCGCCGTAGTCAAACGAGTCTGTAGCTGCTGAAAACTGTGCTCGCACTCCTCCGTCCAATCGAAAGGAACTCCCTTCCAGGTCAACCCGGTCAAAGGTGCAGCAATACGGTAGAAGTCTTGCACAAATCGCCTGTAGTAGCCGGCCAGTCCTAGAAAGCTGCGGATCTCCGTAACTGATGTGGGTCTGGGCCAACGCTGAACGGCCTCAATCTTCTTCGGGTCCACACATATACCATCTCATGTAATCACGTGACCCAAGAAGTCTACGCTGTCCAGCCAGAATGCGCACTTGGAGAATTTTGCGAAAAGCTGGTGCCCCCTCAAGGTCTGCAGTGTGATCCGCAGGTGCTGCTCGTGCTCCTCTCTGCTCCGGGAATACACCAAGATATCGTCAATGAATACGATGATGAACAGATCAAGATACGGCCGGAAAATACGGTTCATCAAGTCCATGAATGCTGCTGGGGCATTGGTGAGTCCGAACGATATCACCAAAAACTCATAATGGCCGTAGCGCGTGCGGAAAGCTGTCCTCGGAATGTCCTCCTGTCGAACCCGCAGCTGATGGTAGCCTGATCGCAAATCGATCCTCGAAAAGTTTCCTGCCCCTGAAGCTGGTCGAACAAGTCGTCGATGCGTGGCAAAGGATACCTGTTCCGCACGGTAACCCTGTTCAGCTGGCGGTAATCGATACACAAACGCAAACTGCCGTCCTTCTTCTTGACAAACAGGACTGGAGCACCCTAAGGAGACACACTGGGTCGAATAAGTCACTTGTCCAGCAAATCTTGCAACTGACCCTTCAACTCTCTAAGTTCCGCCGGGGCAATCCGATAAGGCGGTATAGAAATAGGCCCCGTGCCGGTAATCAAATCAATACAGAAAGAAATATCGCGCTCGGGTGGTAGCCCAGGAAGCTCGTCAGGGAACACATCAGGGAACTCGCTAACAATCGGAATCTGACCCAACGGAACCTCTGTAGCTCTAGTATCGCAAATATAGGCGAGAAATCCCTGACATCCCTTCCTTAAAAGCTGTCCAGCGCGAAAAGAAGAAATCAAACTGTGAGGGGCGGCACCACGGTCCCCCTGCACAACAAAAGCCGACTCGCCGGGAAAACAAAACCTAACTGTTTTCTTGCGGCAGTCCACAGACATATAGCATGTGGCTAACCAATCCATGCCCAAAAGAACGTCGAAGTCCAACATCTCAAGAAGGATCAAGTCGACAGGCAACTCTCTCTCGCCAATACGGACTATACAGGATCAGAACACGTGTCTAGCAACAAACGACTCTCCCACAGGAGTGGTCACAACAAGCGGCTGGTCAAGCAAACCGGACTCTCTACCCAGACTCGGCACGAAGTGTGTGGAAACATACGAGTGCGTGGATCCCGGATCAAACAACGCGTGTGCATCAACAGAACATACGAAAAGGATACCTGCGACCACCGCATTGGACGCCTGCGCATCCTGATGCGTCAAAACAAAAATCCGTGCATGTCCTCCACCTGCGACTGACTGTCCTCTGCCTCGGTCACCCCGTCCTCTCTGAACGAACCCTCCGCGGCCACGACCTCTCTGTGTGTGAGTCTGATGCGGAGCAACAGTAGGTACAATAGGCAACGCCCTCTGAGGTGGTGAAGGTGGTAAGGTGACATGCGGTACTGTTGCCTCCCTCCGGTGTATCTCAGGACAATCTCGAACACGATGATAAGAACTCCCGCAGCGGAAACATCCCGACGATGACCGCTGACCCTCTTGGGGATAGGAGCTGAACAACCGGCCTCGCCCTAAATCTCTGCCACCTGCAAGACGTCTGTCACGGCGCCGAAAAGGTTATCTCTGTGCTGATATATCCGCACGAACTCTCTTCGACTCTGGAACTACCGAAGTCTCAGCAAGGCGCTCCTCGACTAATAAGGCTGCATCTACAGCTGTTGCATAGGTCTCGCAATGCTGTGCGCTGATTGCAAGAAATAACGGGGTAAGCAAGCCTCGAACAAACCTCTTGACTCGCATCTCCTCAGTAGCCACTAAATATGGGGCATAGACCGATAACTCGGTGAACAGCACGTCGTACTCTGCCACTGTCATCTCCGGAGTCTGACGTAAGGACTCGAACCTGCGCGCTCTAGAATCTCTGACACTCTGTGGAAAGAAGCGGGCAAGGAACACCGTCACGAACTCTGTCCAGGTCATAGGAGGAAGACCTGCTGCTCTACCCTTCTCGACCGATTCACACCATTTCTGCGCAAGACCTTCCAGGCGAAAGCTCACGATCTCTACCCATATCGCATCTGAGCATCTGAGTGAACGACATATCCGAACCATCCTATCAATGAAAGACTGTGGGTCCTTGGCCGCATCGGTGCCTGTGAAGACCGGAGGCTTCAGCCTCATAAACTCTGATAGCGATACTGTAATAACCTCCGTAGCTACAGGGGCAACTGCCTGTACTGTGGCTACCATCACGGTCCCTACAACGGGTGGAACTACCTCTGGTCGCTGCGCTCGAAGTGTCTCAACTAGCGATCCCATCATCTGGCGCATCTCCTGCATACCGGATCCCATCATCTGGCACATCTCCTGCATACCGGCCCCTAGCATAGTGATCTGGTCTGTCGAAGGAGGAACAGTCTGCTCTGGTGCAACGGGTGTACTACCTGGGTCTGTCCTCGTCTCTGATGAATCAACTCTAATCTCGACTCTCGCGGCCGCTCTCTGCGCCCTCGTAGTCTTTGGCGGCATAATGGCTGAAAAGAAAATAGGATTCGATAAGGATACGGAAATCGAATCGCAAGAATGTATATACTCATGAAGGAATTTAGATCAATAAGTTCTAAGGTTGCTTAGGCGGAGTACCGTGTCGTGAGTATGCCGCGGAACATACACACGCTACGCCACTCTGCTTCAGCTACCTACTCCATCATACCAGGATCATCCTACACTCCGAAAGGTAAAACTTACGCTCTGATACCAACTTTGTCACGACCCGAAATGCGACACGTGACCGGCACTTAACTACGTAACGTCTACAGGCGTAACGCGACTAAGTATGCCGAAACCTAGAAATCAAAACCATTAAAAGTAGTAAGTGTTAAAAACATTTGTTTAAAAACGTTTGGAAAACCTTGAGTAGTTTAGTAACATTTTTTAAAGTTCAAGTTATTTTCCTAAAAATTTTGGCAGCATTTCCATTGTAAAACTAACCCCGAAATCGGGTACAAGACAAGATATGGGTAAAAATGATATACAATGAAATAAAGCATCCCAAACGGGAGCAATCACGCCCCACGGCAGAAATAACCACGCAAGTAATATACGACGCCGTAGCGAAGAAATGAGCAATAAGTAAAAACATCACAAATGATAAAAACTGCATAAGTAAAGTCGGCTCACACGAGCTCGACACCAGAATACAAATAATATACATCCTCGTCCTCACACTGGTCTCTAAGTCAAATACATAAATGTAGATGGAGAGTACTAGATAAAAAAGTGTGTACAATGGAAATAACCGGATACCACAACCCACTTAACGGCAAAACAGCTCATGCACCAACTGCAGTGGTATCCGTAGCCAAAAGATACAAGAAAGCAGCCTGCCGTGACTACTCTGAGGGGCAATCTGCAAACACTGTGGCACAACGGGGGTGAGTTGCCAACTCGTGAATAGGAGATAACATATAAAGGTAATCACGAGTATGCACGTACTACGCTACTCTAACATATGCCAGCAGATAATATCTATATGCTATGAGCAGGATGTGCAGTAATCATACATAAGTACTCTATCAGGTAATATGACCACAGGATAAGATGCACAATAATGAAAGCTGAACATAGGATAAAATAACATCTACACGGAATGTCAACGTGGAAAAATAACCGGTGTCCATCAATGCACCCAAATCCCAATAAAACTCAGGCGCCGTCACCCTCATCGGCCCTCAAATCCTGTAAATCGTTGAGAATCGCGAGTGCCCAATATCGGCACTCGAAAATATCATGAAATAATCGTGCCCAGTATCGACACGCAAATCCTCATATATCGGGCTCCGTCAGTCCTGATCGGCCCACGGGCTCCGTCTGCGGAATCGGCCCTCGGCCCCGGCAGTACGAGTCGTCCCGTATCCATCTATCAACTCTGGTCAGTATCCTACGGATAACCGCCAGGTCCCAATCAATCACCGGTAGGTAGTGGTCCCACTGCCAGGCTCATCGCGTACTGCACGACAGATCCGTTCTCGTCCTAGGGTACCATACCGGGTCCACCACGAACCCGCAAACGGATCATCCAACTCCTCGAATCGGGTTTCAAGCACACGTCTCAAAACCGAGAAAACGCATGGTGGACGCACCGAAATATCATATCAAGAGGAACCGAGTTTTCAAAACAGTGCATATTTTCTCAAATAACCCCACGGTCCTCAAATCCAGAAATCACATGAAATCCAAAGCAAATGCGTAAATCCATGCGATGTAATATATGCATCAGAAGTCGTACTGTAAGTAAAAGGGAGAAACCGCTCCTTAAGTAAATTCAGTTTTTAAAAGGTATCATGCGGTCCCCAGTTTTTATCAAAAATCAGCTTATCTAGGTAGGTACAGTTTGAATATGCATAAATATGGATATGCAAATGAGTACGTGCACAAGTATGGATATTCAAATGTGTATGTGCACAAGTAACATAATCAGGTCGAATCATATAGGAGTGATCTACAGTATATTGTTTATGGCAATTCTATAGTGTGAGTGTCATGGTAATTACTAACGGTGTGTGTGTGTAACATGCAGATTAGTGCTCGTGCAATATGAACCGTTAGTAACAGTGCGGTGTGTTATCAATTCTAAGCTCATATAGATATAGCAGGGAATGCAGTATGCAACAAATAGTATCCATGAACAGTCAAAGTATATAAATGCAATATGCTGCTACAATGTCCTATCAGCCCTGACGCATAACGCCATACGGGTGATTTCCCCGTAGATGTTAAATCTACTCACCGTAGTCTCGTGCTAAGTGTAGCCGACGACTTGTTTCCTCTTCTTCGCGGCGTCCGTCGTACTCGCCTGCGAACCTAGAATTTCACAAAATAATACACATAAGCTCAAATCTACAAAAACGCGACATTAAAGCCAAACGAAAAACCCGCGTCGCGAACCAAACGCGTGTGTGTCCGATACGCTAAAACGTGCGATTATGCGCCTGAAGCTACCCCGACACGTCGCGATACGCAGAAAATCACCAAACCCACACACGTATCACACGTGTCGCGAAAGTTTAAAGTATAGGAAATAGGGTAATTGGTTCCAGATTTTCCTACAGAGAGAATTTTACAAAATTGCATATACCATAGACCTTAGAAATGTAGCAGACACCAACAGAACAAACCCCAAAACCCAGGTCCCCCATCTGGCCGCAATTTGCGGACAGAATGATTATTCTGGCGGCCCACCTAGGGAGTTGGGCTCCCGTGTTTTGTGTGTGTTCTCTAAACCTAGTGTACATGCACCAGTAAATACAATTTTTGCCTGAAGCCATCGGGTCACAAGCAGATCACAACAGAACCCAAAACCTAGTTAAAAAGCTATTTTAACACTAAATCGATACATTAAGGTGTTTTGGTGAAACCTGAAGCAAATCTTTGGTTAAAACAACACTATAAGCACTTAAATAAGTTAAACAAGCCATAATAAAACTAACCTAACATAAACTTCACTAATTCCCTTCATTAGCACTAAAATCGCACAAAAATACGATTTTTAGCAAACAAAACTACAAGTTATGAACTAAGGTGATATGGGTGAATTTAATACCTCCAAAAGATCCTAGGGAAACTTCACTTTCAGCCCCTTTCCTTCAAAGCCACTGATTTGTCACCAAAATCCACAAAGGAGCCATTTTTCCAAGGTTTTTTGTGAAGGAATATGAGATTTTTGTGTAGGGTTGTATATTTGGGTCAAAAGAGAAGCAAGAGAAGAAGAGAATGATGATGATGTTGCTGCTGCTGCTGCATTCTCTGCTTGAGAGCAGAAAATGAGAAGGAGAAAGAAATGAGAGAGAGAGATGGTCAAAAAGTCAAGCCCAACTTCACCTAACCCACCATACCTCCCATTCTCTCATTTACATTTTTAAAATTAAAGGGTTTAAATTGATTATTTGGGGATATAAACCATGCAAGAAGAAAATAAAATGGTTACACTTAATCTATGTTTCAAAAATGATAAGTGTGCATGTTGTTACACTAAACCTTGCTTTGAAAAATAATTAAGGAAAATTCTAATTAAGGTGAAGACAAGCTAAATTATAATTAACAAAACCCATATATATATATATATAAACACTTCTCATCACAATTAGAAAAGAAAATAAGATTTACGGATTTTTATGAAAAACACGCGTCATTACTAACTAACGCGAAATTAAGCTAAACGAATTTCAAAGCGTTACAAACTGCCCGGGAATCCATGCCGACGAGTTCTTCAACTAAGAACTTAGCCCGGGTAACCGATCAGACCACTTTCGGCCCGACCCATAAATAGGTCGGGACGAGGTGGGGGGCTAATGATGATGCTCAGTACTGAGAACTCTCCAGATCATGACACGTGGCAGATGACGTGTCCCGAGGCTCACGGGAAAGGAGCAAGAGCGATACCCCGGGGCTTCGACCCGAGAATGTTCTCGACCTTCGATGATCTCCCGGAACACTCCTATGCTCGTCTTACAAATAACCATTGGCTCACCTCCGATCCTTCCTGCGCATTGGGCTTCCAGCCCTCCCAGCTCGCCCCCGAGCTATCACAGAACCGAACTGGCTCGGCCTCCCATCCTCTTTAGGCCTCTCGCCGAGCTAGGCCTCCTCGGTCTCACTGACCGACCCGGAGCACAGATCGCGGGCGTTCCCACGATGGCTCCGCGAATCTCGCCAGACGCGAAATATCCGCCGCCCCAAGATCCCGCGTTCCACGCCATCGCGTTCCCCCCCTAACGGGCGTATCTCGTCGTTAATGGAGGATCCCGCCATTCGTGCAGGAATGACTCTGGGGGCGTAACGGTCGGCGTAAATCTCGCGCCCGCCAGCCCATGGCTGCCACTATATAAACCCTCTCTCAGACGACTCAGGTAAGGCAATTCTATCTCAATAGGCCACTACTCTGCCCAAATACCTCGACTAACATGATCGTCGGAGGGTCCACGGTGGTACAACCATCCCGGGACTTCCTTGCAGGTAGATTGGCCTCATTCCAAACCAAGCCCACTGAGATCCACACGTTTCAGAAGGCAACCCTCAAACCTAACTCAGCCATTCATCAACGCTCGTCGACAGATCAACGAAAGACAACATATGAAGAAGATCCAGACCTCCATCAGGAAAGAAGAACGTTTATACCTATTAAAGCATCACAATGACATGGGAGACGAGGACTTTTGTTTTACAGATAGTTGCATTATTATTGCAAATCTGTTTTCTGATTTTGAAATTCCATTTCATTTCATTGCCATGTCGTATCAAAAAAAAAAAAAACCAGTACAATAATAACTTAATTTCATCTCACTAAGTATTCCATGTATTTTATATTAGATGATTGCATATACGAATGCATATGTATGTATATTAGTTAATTGGGCTTGAAAGTAGAAAAATAATTTTGTTATTTATTCCATGGTTTGTTGAGATATTAATTTATTCCAAGTTGTAAAATTCTCTAAACTATCACCTACCAACCACTTTCAAGGGAGTTGGGCTACCCATGGGCTGGACCCACTCCCAGCTCACCTACCCACTTTTTTAAAACTGACACGTGTCAGTTCCCAACCTTTTGGGAACTCAAATGGGAAAAGCACTCCAAACTGCTGCAGCGCTTCACATGCGGTTATGCATCTGGCCTGCCACGTCATCGGCTTGACTTCCAAGCCGAAGCCGTGGCTCTATAATTGAATGACCTTCCTTGCCCTCCGTTTTACAACAAATTACAGTTTGGTTTTATTTTGGCACTGAACCGTAAACGCTAACCTATGCACACAACACACTCCACATCCATGCATACCACACACAAGCACATAACACACGGACACACATAAAGCTTATGAATTTGATCCAAAATCGTAAATTTATGGTCACCTCCCCAACCTGGGTTCGAACTCTTAAAGAAGGGAAGTGCCGATACCAACTGAGCTATTGCTCATTGATAAATTACAGTTTAGTTAAGTAGTACTAATTAATTTGCATCACCCCCTTTCTCTTGTTTGACCAACCTCAGCGGCTATATGTTGACCGTTAGCTTTGTACTTGTAGGGCCCACTCAATAACTTCTTTCGTTACCAAGTCTAAGCTCTGAATAGAGATGAAAAAAACTATTGAAGTCACCAATTGTGCACATCCAACTCAATTAGATAATAGTTGTGACGTCCCTTTTCCAAAATACGCGACTACCGGAACACGACAAAGCCAATCATGCTATCTCCGGTAAGAAAACATCCTTCGGTAGTCACACTACGGCTGCCAATCAGTAATCGAGAATAATATAATATATAACTAACTATCACATGTCCACTATACCACAATAAACAATAACGATATCCAATAATCAAGAGTCAATAAAAATAATAGTCAACAGCGAAAGCAATTAAAGAAACGATCAAGTATCAAGAAACCAAGGAAAATAAGACCAATAACCAATACTTGTCCCTTATGGGATCACAAAAGATTCAATAAACGATTCGATGTGATTATAAAATTTAAGCATAATGACTAAATCCATAGCAATATCCTTTACCGCTCAGCAAGCTTCTCGAATTACTCTTTATCTTCCTGTGGTAAAACTAAAGCCAGGCAAAATCCAGACATCAGAACGTCGAACGTCGAATAATCATAATGAATATAACCAGAAACGGTGTCAAGTGAGAATAACAAGTAATATAATATGGCAATGCATCATGTGTGTGAACTATGAACAATATCAATATCAAGCGATGAGCAATCAGGATATAATCAATACAACCATACCGTGTGACTCCTATGGGTCCATATCGCTAAGTTATCTAACCTACGGGTATTTGAAACCAATCAATATAATTATTCATCGTAAGTCAACAGTCTATATCCCGTTCATCCTACGGGACTATAGCACAATATATATTACGTTGACCTCCGGGAACACGGCAACAATATATATATATATATATATATATATATATATATATATATATATATATATATATATATATATTCCGTTCACCCCCGAAATCACAGCAACAATATATCAATCAACAATGGTAATTCCGTTCATCCCTGGAATCACGACAAAATATATCAATCAACAATTGTTATTCCGTTCATCCCCAGAATCAAGACAACAATAATATCCTCTTACGTTACATTTCAGTTACATTCTTGATTTCCCCTCTTCCCCGGTTTTCAATTCCAAGTCAATATCAATGTAGTGTGCTTCTAATACCAACGCGATAACAATCAATACCTGTACAGGTCTTATCAATTGATAACAATAGGTTATTGGCATGTAGATAAACATCACAGCTCAGGTATGGTAATATGGTAACAATGATCGATCAATTATGATTCCAAGTAAACAATTAATAACATGGCAATTTAGAAACATTATAGCCGTAACAATTTCATGATCAAGTTTAATACTCATTAACATGAATAGCATGGCAATCGATATCTAAGTATCACAATTCAGGTCAATAACATGTCCAGGCAATGGATCGTATGTTTGTGAAACAATATAATATGTCAAGTTCATGTCGGGATTCATCACATTTGAGACTTCAATTTTATGGACATTTTTGAAGGTCTTAAGCTCAGTATTAGAAAATATTGTAAACATGAAAGTTGTAGAAGTCGAAAAGATCTTTCCAACGAGTCTAAGAATATTTAATTAAGATCATCGAGTAAAAAGGTGTAATGGTTTTGCGATGACAGTTCTATTCAGTAAACTTGGGACGACTCAAGAATTCTTGAGACGGCTCAGAAGTGGTCTGAAATGTATTATTTATTCTCTGGATGTATGAGACGGCTCATGATGGATTTGAGACGGCTCATAATCAAAAAACTGATACGATTTCATAATTTAATTAGGGTTTTCACTCCATACTTCCAGTCTATGATAACAACAATATTTAACTCGATTTCCCTACGTTTTATGTCATCAATCTAACAATATAAAAGTGATATCTTTAGGATTCTATGTTAGTTTGCCTCTCAAATAATATTATCGACATATCGTGATTCGGATCTTGATATCGTCAATATTGGTTTAACATTTTGTTTCAATCGATCCATATAAACAATATGAAATTATAACGATGACATCAATATTTCAATCATGTCAATTGTGTATACTATGACAAAATCGCAAGAATTGAATAAAAGTAATAGCTTGTATATCATCTTAAGCATTAATTTATATATATTCATTATATGTAAAAACAAGATCTAATCTTGTTAGCATGTCGCAAGTACCGAGTATTTGCCTCGATACGATCTCACAAATAAGATGACGACACGATCTCACAAATAAGATGACGACACGATCTCACAAATAAGACGACGACGACGACGATAGCAATCCACGTGGAACCCCGATTTGGATGCTTCGGCCGATCCAAGAAGAAACAAGAAGCTAGCGGTGATGATGATCGTCTTGAAAGAAAAATGGCAATGGAGATCAATGAAGGGCTTCATCGGTTTTTGAGTTGGGGTTTCAGTTCCAAAGGAAGGAGATTTATGCTAGGGTTTTGGCGAGGCAAATATCAATCTATGGTTTTCAAGAGATTTGTATGGGTTTATGTAGGATAGGCAAAACAATTGGGCCGGATAATTCACAATATCCATATTAATTGGGATTTAGGATAGACATAAGGTACAATATTAATCTCAATAATAAACCATGCATATCATAACAATGTAATATTTCACCATGTCCCGCGATAAATAACAAAGTCCAGTGAAACGATAACGGGTCAAGATTCAAGTCAAGAAATAATATCAGGTCGCCATCAGGTTAAAGACGGCTCAACAATAGCTTGAGACGTCTCACAAGTCGAACCAGGTAAATGATGATTCTCTGGATGCATGAGACGGCTCAGCTCTTTCTTGAGCCGGCTCTTGATGTTCCAAAACCAAAACTCAAAACGATCAGCACGATCAATCAATTTCATTTATCAATATAAATACGTACGATCGTTCTAGGGTGTTACAATAGCAATGAGCTATAGCTCGGCATTTCCCTCTTGGGATGAGTGCGGGGTTCAAAACTTAGGAATCTAAGGAGGAAAAGTGATAACAAATTAATACTTTCGGGAAAAATTCATAGGTCTTCTGAGTGTTGTGTGCAGAACGTGGGTGTGGTGTGTGCTTAAGTGAGATTTACGGGCCAGTTCAAAAAAAAAAAATCACTTATGTAATATGATTTATGATTTATAAACTGAATCGGTTACCTCTATCTCTGTTCTTGTAACCTAAACCCAAGGGGTCCATTTGTCCGCCTTTATTTTTCCCAATAAAAGATCAGAAAATCTATACATAAAAAATTATGCAACCTCCCACTTGATCACATCATCTGTATCTCTCTCTCCATATACAGCTCTACAAGTAGCAAACGCATGCACTGCACATGCACCCGTCTAGTAAGTAATAATCTAACATACCATGGTTCTTCAATCAAAAAATTTAGTGAGAATATAATGTTAATCCGTACGATGCAAAGCATATGTATAAAATCTTGTCCAAGTTCGAAAGTGTATATCGAGTTTACTATCAACCTAAACCCATGGCTTGATATTTTGCCTCATTGTAAATCTTTCCGTTGAAAAAAGCTAATTAGACAATCAGGTTTTTTATAAAGATATTTAAACATCTTTATCTGATGCATAAAAATTGTCATAAGAACTATAATACGCTATCCATCTTAAAACGAGACACTATCAACACTTTGGAGTCGAAACTTAAGAGATTGAATAGTCATGGTGACTAAAAGTAAGATGTATTAATTTAAGAATAACATGAGTGTGTGTGTGTGTAGGAGATAGGTAAGTTTACCAACCCACACCCACACCTAAACCAAAGAACTAAAATTCACACCTACTCGAATGGCACATTCCGACTAAATTTTCGAAAGAAAATAAAAAATGAAAACAAACAAAAGGTGGGTCCCATTGAAAATGAGATGAAGGGGTGCTTGACTATGCTGGGCTATTGCTGGCACAAATAAATCGTGCATGTTGCGTGTACTTTGTTTGTGATTGAATTTTGAGCATGGCCGTTTTGTATTTGGAATAAAATGTATTAAAGTTTAAGCAAGTGCCACGCACTATTAAATTAATGAACAAGAAATTATTGAAGAGACATGTATAAAATAATAAATATTGAGGGGGTTATCGTTAATTTTACATTTTAATTTGCAAGAAGCATGCTTGGGTTTTTTTTTGGAAGATTGAGAAAACGATTCATAATCATGGAGAGAGGGGGCAAAACATGAGATAGATTTTTCTAGGCTTTAAAAATGATGTAGTTTTTTCTCTATCTTTGAAATTATTTTTTGATTATAAGACAGAGGATATATGTATCCCCAAGTTCTAGTTATAATAGTAGAGAAAATAACATTTCTCTATTCCATGCATGACAAAGATTTAAAATCACTTGTGTATAGAATTATTTCTATTTTGGTAAGTTTGAGAAAGTAAAATTTGAAATTTCTTACCTAGTTTTAGACGACGATTATTATTAATGGTATAGTCTCATATCCGTTGATTTTCCAAATTCAATTTCAATTATATCGCATTATTTGGAGAATATTTTCGAAACCAATAAAACTACTAAATAAAAGATGGAAAAGTGATTCTATAAAAAGAAGAAAGTTTGAGATTTTAGGGTATAAAATATTAATGTATCTATGGTTTTTTTAATAAAATAAGCACAAAACTATTAAAGTCATAGGTATGAATGCTATTCTTCACGCTATCTAAGAAGTCATATGGGGAAAGGAAAATGTTTCATGATGAAATATCAGAACTAGGTAGAGTCCATGTTTGTAAAGAAATGTCGTCTTCTTTGGTCAATGCCTTCAACATTTATTGTAAGTTAAATGCCTTTCATGAGCTAAATCATTTTGTTTTCACATCTCTACTATTATAATGTAAACTCGAAACATATGGCTAATACCATCGATCGATGGTCTCTTCTTTTCCTTAAAAGAAATAAGAAATGAAAAAAGTCTTCAAATTTAAGCTATCTACATCATCATCACATTTAGCATTTTTAAGTAATTGTTTTAATTCAAATTTCAAATCTACCCACTCCCAACCACACCCAAAGAAGAAGAAGAAACCCGGTTACCCAAGACATCTTTTTATTTAATTTCAAAAGGTATCTTTAAAGGTTTAAGATAAAGAAAAATCGACACTGTCATATAAAAATGTCGATATTTCATTATCTAAACAAAATTCAAACTTTCGTTGTTTTAAGGAGAAGCTACGATTACTGACGCAGCGAATACGTTAATTCAAATATGTTAGTTACTCATCTTCAATTTACATATTTGGTCTAGTGAAAATTGATCTAGTACTGAAAACTTAAGCTATCAAATTGTTATGGTAAACTTTATAATTTTTACCAAAACACAGGACACTGTGAGTTAAATATATTTAAATGTAATTGTCGAATTTCTTTGGCAATTATTTGCAATTTTCTAAAACCATGATTATTTTGCAAGCTATAAACTTTCATGGTATGTATCTGAAAACGTCGAGCGGCCGCCAAAATCCAGCTGGACCGAGCCGCCAAGCCAAAACCCACTCCCTAAGTTTATGGGCCCCACAAAAGGTTGGTGAGTCAACCGGCTGCAACCGGTACTATCCCATCTTCAGCGGGTCGCTCTTACTCTCTCACCAAATCCACCAATATCAGTGCCATTCGGATCCTCTCAAATCCAACGGACAGGATCCGATTAGGATCCGCAAAACCCGCAATTAATCGGATCTGGATCCAATTAAGCAAAAGTCTATAAATAGAGAGGCCCAGCGACGAGTGAAGAGCGTGAAAGGGGATTGAATCAAGTCCTCACGTTTTCATTTAGAGATCTAGGTCCTCTCTATCTCCTTCCAAAGGTGAGATCTTTGAGCTCTATCCTCTGATTTTTGAAGTAGATTCACTTGTTTTTTGCATTGTTGCTGTAGATTTCACTAGTTTTTGCTGTTTTTTCACTGGATCTGGAGAGATTTGGGGTGATTATAGGCTAAGATTAGGTTTGGATTGATGAAGCTGAAGGCTTTGTGTTTGGATCTGGCTCTCTTCAGTAGATATCTAAGGTTTTTGAGGTTTATAGTTGATTTTGAACTCTTTTTTAGTAGATTATGCTCTTTTTCGCTAGATCTATGAAGGTTTTAAGAATGTCATAAGTTTGGATCTGATTAAAAACTTCTAAAACTTTGATTTTTCAATGATTTAGTTTATGATTTCTTAGATCTGAATTACTAAATCTAGTTATTAGGGGGGAGATATTACAGTTTTTGTTTGATGAAATGCTCACTGTTATATTTGGCGCTTCCAGCAGTATAACGCTCTCCGTTAAATGCTTAGTGTTTACTAAAACAAGAATTTATTTTTTTTCCTGATTGTCTTCTATTTGATCCATTAAATATATAAATTGCATCAAGAATTTCTTCTATTAATCACTGAATGGAATATTATAAATTTTATTTATTGTATATGACTGTTTAATAGCAATTAACTCTTTGGATGAAACTTGTTGCTTTCTTCTTTTTTATTCTCGCTTTTGGTTGGTTAGATCTGTACTTCCCTTTATTCCCTGGTTTGTTCTTTTGAGTCTTATCCTTGAATTGATTGAGAGGTCTTATTCTATTAACCTTTTTATGGTTCCGTGACAACTTGCTCATCTGTTGTTTGGTGCTTGAATTCGTTTGTCTCTCAATTATTGCTTCTGAATCATATTATATATTAGATACCTCATATGCTTGTCCAATTACCTTGTAGAAGAACAAATTTATCCTGTCGGAATCAATAATTGCTAAAAGCGTATAGATCTACCTATTTGCAGTGTTTACGGGTAGCTTCCTGAAAAGAACTCTCAAAAAAATCAAGTTTGGTAGAGTTTAATTAAAAAAACTCAAGCTGGTTTTGTGAAAAATAGTGTTTGTCAACGATGTTTTAGTGTAATTTAGCTGAATAGAACCATTATAAGCATTAGCAAAATTGTTGAATCTGATGAGCTCTATTTTGGGTCAGCAGTTTCAGAAATGGCCTCGGAGGACACATTCCTTTTCACCTCGGAATCCGTGAACGAGGGCCACCCCGACAAGCTCTGTGACCAGATCTCTGATGCGGTCCTCGACGCATGCCTTGCCCAGGACCCCGACAGCAAGGTCGCCTGTGAGACCTGCTCCAAGACCAACATGGTTATGGTCTTCGGTGAGATCACCACCAAGGCCAACGTTGACTATGAAAAGATCGTCCGTGACACTTGCCGCAACATTGGATTTGTGTCCGATGATGTTGGTCTCGACGCTGACAACTGCAAGGTTTTGGTCAACATTGAGCAGCAGTCGCCGGATATAGCACAGGGTGTGCACGGGCATTTTACAAAGCGGCCTGAGGAGATTGGAGCTGGTGATCAAGGGCATATGTTTGGATATGCCACTGATGAGACTCCTGAGTTGATGCCGTTGAGCCATGTGCTTGCCACTAAGCTTGGTGCAAAGTTGACTGAAGTTAGGAAAAATGGTACTTGCGCGTGGTTGAGGCCAGATGGCAAGACCCAGGTAGAAATTCGAATCTTGGTTTTGTGTAAAATTGGATGCATTTACACCTATTTTACATGCACTTGTTTATATAGACCGAACCTGTATCAAACCCAACAGGTCTAACAAGGTTGTCTGATTTGCCTATAACAAAGAATAAATAACATAGAAAGGACTTTATATATCTCTCTGTTATTTCACAAGCAAACAATTTGGCAAGTTCTTTCCTAGTTGAAAATGTCATATGATACTAAACCATAAATTTTGAAAGCTGGTGTTCATTACAAAGAACTAAACTCATGGTATTTGTATGCATTTAGAAATCATATGATATATATTTATATAACTTTGAAAAGGCTGCAGTATTTTAGTCATAAATTTTCTCAAAACAAACAACTTTAAATATCAAAACAAAAATATGCAATAAAAGGAACTGATTAGTTAAGATCTGACACAGGTCACTGTCGAGTACCGCAACGAAAATGGTGCCATGGTCCCGATCCGTGTCCACACCGTGCTCATCTCCACCCAGCACGATGAGACAGTCACCAACGACGAGATCGCTGCGGACCTCAAGGAGCACGTGATCAAGCCAGTGATCCCAGCCCAATACCTCGATGAGAAGACCATCTTCCACCTCAACCCCTCGGGCCGCTTTGTCATCGGTGGACCCCATGGCGATGCAGGCCTTACTGGCCGCAAGATCATCATCGACACCTACGGCGGCTGGGGTGCCCACGGAGGGGGTGCCTTTTCCGGAAAGGACCCCACCAAGGTTGACCGCAGCGGGGCCTATATCGTCAGGCAGGCTGCCAAGAGCATCGTCGCCAATGGCCTCGCTCGCCGATGCATTGTGCAGGTATTGTTTTAAAAAAGGAAATGAATAGGATCAATAGGACCTAGCTTAATAAATCACATGAAAATTCCCTTTACTATCACTTTTTTTCACTAAACTACCTTAATTTTCATATTAGGGTAATATAACAAAGCAATAGTTGAGCATATTTTAGTCAAATTTTACCCTTGATATTATAAAATGAGAGAAGTTACAAACTACTGCATCGTGCAGGTCTCCTATGCTATCGGTGTGCCTGAGCCGTTGTCGGTATTTGTCGACACTTATGGAACTGGGAAAATCCCAGATAAGGAGATATTGAAGATAGTGAAGGAGACCTTCGATTTCAGGCCTGGGATGATCACTATCAACCTTGATCTTAAGAGAGGAGGCAATGGGAGGTTCCTTAAGACCGCGGCTTATGGGCATTTCGGAAGAGATGACCCTGATTTCACCTGGGAGATTGTCAAGCCTCTGAAATGGGAGAAACCTTCCGCCTAAGTTCTCAAATTAGGTGGGAGAAAAACAATGGTTTAATATATATAGATAGATAGATACTTGATATCTATATATTTTCTTGGCAGGATTCCACATCATGGAACTTGATGTTATTCTTATGGTTTATTATGTTTCATTGTTATTACTATGTTTCTTTTCAATTTGATGATATTGTTGTTGGTCTCAAATTGTGCTGAGAGAAAGATAAATATTACCATAGAGATTGATCTTTGTTTAGAGGCCCCTTCGCTTATGTAATGAATCAATGATTCAGGATTATGTGTAGGAAATATTTTCCGATTATCTTTCTCCTCGTGTGAAATCAAATGTGAAGTGACTTTGTTGTCATAGACATTATCCTTCTTTTGTGAATGCAGATGCAATTTATTTCTACTTCATATTGGTTATATTGTATTTGACTTTGCAAATTGCAACTTTGCCTCAGAAAAGAATAGGACATTTTTTTTGGTTGTGGTTGATGACCAAATACTACAGCTCATTTTGTTGGATTTTGACATTAACGTGTTATTTGTTAGGCGCAGAGACACCAGCTTACATTTAAATTATTTTGCAATGGACAAAAATATTTTTGCCAACCACCACCGAAGAATAAGTAGACTTTACTTCCCATCAAAAATCTAAGTCATGAGTTAAAGGACAAGAACTTAAACTAGGACTGTATTATTCACAAACAAAGCTGAACAATAACAAACGGAATCAAGGTGCAACAACTAGATACGTAACCAAAAGATAAGGCCATTTCAAGATGACAAATCTCCTCTAGCCGGTTCGAGATGGCAAATCCCTCTAGAACAATTGCTAAAATAACATTTTTTAGGGTTTTCATTCGTTCCCTTCTTACATTCATTACAACTACATTATATAAAAAAACAAATAAAAATAGTGGAGGGATAGTCTTCTAAACTCAAGAAAGCATAAAAGAAAGCGCAAACATGGTCTAAACAGTTGAGGACATGTGTTAGCAGGAAGTGGATTGGAGTAATGGGTTTCATGCATACATCACAGCTTTCTATTATCCTAACGCACGTTTGAGAGAAACGGTAATAATTTTCTTTCGAAAATAAGGTCATGTTGCCTAAAGGATCACATCCGAATAAAGAACTCATTTTCTATTTTATTTTATTTTATTCTTTTTTGAGAGAATCAAGGCAGATTTCGAGAGTACTGGCATACATGGACCAAGCTTGTTCTACTCCAACACTGGGGAAGAAAAATCTGGATAAAAAACATACACCAACATGTGCACCTGTAGCCGTAGCTGGACCCTCTCAACTTCTTTTATGGGACCGCACCTGCATTTCACTTGCAAAATAGGAAAAAAAAATCAACTCTTCTTGTTCTTAAAATATATTGCTTGAAACTGATTCATAAATCAAATGGGACCCAAGAATTAGGAACTTTCAATTAAAAAAGGCAAAGGTCACATGAATATGTGGTGATTGCTCGCCTAACTCAAAGACTACATCATAATTGCCGACACTACAAGTTAGTAAGGAGGCTTTTCAACGAGATCTGAATCATGAGGTATATTCATTCATCATTAAATGAAGAAGCCAATGGCGTCGGTGATCTAAAATTTACAACAAATTGTCACAAAACTTTAAATCATTCAGTAAACAGTTTGTGTAAGATTACATAGAAAATGAACTCACTTGTAGTCCAAAAGATTTATGGTAAAGCAAAACGCACCCCATTACCTTAAAAATAGAGGAGTATACCAAATATGTTTGACATTAAGATGGCTGTGAAAGAAATTGATAAATCTATACGGCATGATTATAGATTTGACAATCTCATACACATGCCATACATGAGTTTAGGAAGTATACCTTAAAGTATAATTGTAGAGAAAGAAATAATCTGAAATCCATAGATCTTTCTTGCCAACTCAAATTCCTTGAGTTTCCTTATGATGGAAAGAACACAAACTATATTTTCACAAGTCTTGATCTCTTTTCTCATTATTATTGTGTAAGGACTCTCTTTATATAACCCCTTCCATCAAGAGAGTTATTGATAGTTCTTATAACTACTTGGTGGTTTCATGATAACCACTCATAACTAAACGTGGACAACCATTCAAAACTCCATGAGAATATCCACCACAAATATTACTCTCGTATGCTATATAATATAGTAATAGGATATTTGAGTCACATGATTATTCTAAAATTCTCCCACTTGACTCAAAGTATCATATTAATGTCTTATATATAACATCATTATAACTATATTTTATGGCCAATTAAATAGCTACACTTTAATGAGCAATTAATTTATTTTAAAGGAATTTCATATGCATATACAAATAGCCTTATGAATGGTTATTATAATTATTCAGAGTCCAACTTTAAATCTGCTTTAAAAGCAATAACCACATGAGTAAAATAGAATGTGCACATTTTATTAGTCATGTACCAAATACTAACATCCTCCATATGTCTAGACGTACAAATATATAGATCATAGAAAAAGGCATACAACACTTAAATCCTTACGAGTCTCATATTTCTTATATAACCCATAAATGAAATGACATATAATACTTTAGCCAATGAGTCGATAATTATGGACTCTTCTTTATGTGCTAAAAACCAAAACGTGCACATAAAATTGATCTATAATCTTAGAAATCTTATGTCGTTTAATCGACTTTTTATATAATGTAGTTAGGAAACTAAGATTTATCATAATAGATGGTAAAGCCTTTAATATGTGTCAATCTCTTTAAACCTTATGACAAATTTCTCAACCATAACACTTGTGAAAGCCTCATATCAATATATAGATTTATTCCATTATCTTCATACATGTTTTCCTCATCATGAGTCGTTGCAATGATATTTTTCTATACCCTCATGCTTAAATCTTTCTTATTATCGAGGATGCCTTTATTTCCAATGGCTCATCCAAAGTATCCATATTTTGGATAAATTAAACTTTATGAATTACTTAATAAAGGGAGTAATCTACTTTAATCTTATCCTTTATGTCCTTAAGAAGATAAAATAATTTCTCAAACTTTACGACGAGAAAATTTACTCCCATTGGACTCAAAATTCTTAAATTTTATCATTGGATACATGTGCAAGAATCACAAGTAGGAATAACTTTATAATCAAGTCAATATATGTATCATTGCTGTGATATCCTAAGTATATTAAAATAGACCAATGTCTGCTTCTATTAGTAAATTCAACTTTCCTGTAGGTAGAAGTTGCTAAATGCATGAATCTACTGATTACAATATATTAAGATTAGAAATATATTATCAGATAGACAATTTTTTTCCCTATGGGCATAAGAAACTTCTATTCTAATATTTCTTTAAGCTATATTATTCCAATTGAATCACATAAATAATCATTTCCCTGTGGGGTCAAGTAATTATCTAAATGAAAATAATTGCAATATTTGATGTCGTGTAAATACAAAAACAACCATATGTGAAGAAAATCATAATATACTAATATCATATAAATTAAGATGTTGTTCCTACTCCTAACTCATAAGACAATTTAATTGTGAACGACATTTAAACTTTCATCCATCATTTTAAATATATATGATGAAATAACACATGTCCATAAACATAATATTTATACTCGGTACATGATGGTATAAATCGACAATATATGTTTAGCATGAAAAATGATTTCCAACGAATGTTGGATCATCAAAAACGAATAAGTATAGCAAAAGATATTGTTACTTTAAGATATACATAATGTATGGGAAACTTTATATAATTTGCATTCCATAAAATTCACCAAATATCATGTATAATCCATATAATATTCATATAGGGTAACTCTAACAAAATTATAACATAATAAGCAAGTTAAATGAATTATTTTCATCCAAACTTCTATGAAAGAACTACTAAAAATAAGCATAAAACAATAATCATGTATGATGAATTTAGACTGTTACAAAACAATCCTGAAATTTGCAAAATGAATATTTTGGACTAATCTGTAAATACTTAAATTTACTGCAACATTTAGAGTAAGACCCTGGATTCGGTTTCTATTCAAATTTTTTGCAAACAGATCCAAATAATTACGAAAAGTACATTCTGTAATTGGAGAAAAAATTCTGAATAATTGCAAAACAGTCCAAAATTTTGAGGAGAAAGTCTAAATATTTGCAAACAGTGCAGAAATTTGTCTAAATAATTTAGATCCGAAAATTGACTAAGTAGTAGATTTTATCTATAAAAATAAATCAACTTTGCCTCAAATTTATAAAATGTTTTAAATCACAAGTAAAATTGATCAAAGAAATGAAAAATGATGAAATATCCAAACAAATTTGAATATACATAAAGATCAATAAACTTAAAGAATTAATGGTAGGCTAGTCTCATCATGAGTAGAGTATAAAAAATCAGTCTCAAATAAAGTTGAGCATAAAAAGTATTCTGCAAGGATTTAGAATGCTAATCTCTCAAGAAAGTGGTCAACATCATCAATCAAGAAAAAATCTTTTTCTTGCTAATAATATATACAAGTTTCAAAACATCATTATCATATAGGCTTAACAAGAAAAAATAATCCATGTTAATTGTTTGGGTTGTTATTTAATTTTCCATTTGTATATCAATCATGAATAGAAAACATCATTAACCATTGGAAAACCATAGCTTTGATACCAATTGTAAGAAACAGATAAATCTATTCTTAATCTATATGACATGATTAACGACTTGATCATCTCAAACTGATGATGCTCAATATTGACGATTCCCAAGATCAGGACACGTGGCAGATGGCGTGTTCCAGAACTCAGAAGAAAGGGCCCACAGAGGCCGATCAGGCCACCCCTGTACTCGACCTGCAAGCACAAGCTAGCCTTCATCGGGACCCCCTGCAAATTGGCCTCCTCGGCCCCTCAGCTCGCCCCGAGCTGCCACAAGACCAAGACTCATCGGCCTTCTCGCTCGTCCCGAGCCCCCCGGCCGAGGCCGTCTTTCTCTGTCCTCCGACCAACTCCACCGCTCACAGGCGTAACCGCCGCTCCGCAAATCTCGCCATGCGTGGATTCTCCGCCAGCAGCATCCCACGTTCCACGCCTTCACGATCCCCATTAATGGGCGATAAATCTATTCTTAATCTATATGACATGATTAACAACTTGATCATCTCAAACTGATGATGCTCAATATTGGCGATTCCCAAGATCAGGACACGTGGCAGATGGCGTGTCCCAGAACTCAGAATAAAAGGCCCACAGAGGCCGATCAGGCCACCCTTATACCCGACCTATAAGCACAAGCTAGCCTTCCTCGAGCCCCCCTGCAAATTGGCCTCCTCGGCCCCTCAGCTCGCCCCGAGCTGCCACAAGACCAAGACTCCTCGGCCTTCTCGCTCGTCCTCGAGCCCCCCGGCCGAGGCCGTCTTTCTCGATCCTCCGACCAACTCCACCGCTCACAGGCGTAACCGCCGCTCCGCAAATCTCGCCATGCGCGGATTCTCCGCTAGCAGCATCCCACGTTCCACGCCTTCACGATCCCCATTAATGGGCGATCCGCTCTCTAAGCGGGCGTGACGTTGGGAGCGTAACTGCCGGTGAGATTCTCGTGCTTGCTGTTGCGTGCCGCCACCGCTATATAAGCCCCCATCACAAAAGGGTCAAGTAAGCCATTTTTTTACTCCATTTAGCCGTTACGCTGCTCGGATCTAGTACTAACTTGATCGTCGGAGCGTCCTCGGTGGTACCAAACCACCCCAGGACTTCTTTGCAAGTACTCGACGCTAAGCTCCTCGAATCACCAATCTCCTCAAAACCCATTGAGACCCACACGAAACAAGAGATCACCTCCAAAATCCATCGGGAGATCGACGGAAGACAACATCTGAGGGAGACCCGAAAAGGACCTCCATCAGTTGGCGCCGTCTGTGGGAAAACAAACTCCACAAAAACAAAGTTGGTCTTCCGATCTCCGTCCACATGGCAAGCAACCATCCTGAAAATCCGGGTACCAGCCGCCGCCTCCCCCTCACCGGAAGCGCGGATGAACCTCCTCCGGCAACCATCATCAACGCCCTCGCCAGCCGAATAGATCGGCTACAGTCCCTCGTAGAGGCGCCCGTCCGCGTCGAAACGGCCGGGCCTGGCCCCCAGATCGCCGCTCCTCCGCCTCCAGAATACTCTGCCCCCATCAGCACGGCTGACCACCGGCAGGCTACGACTCCTGACCACAGATCTCACGAGCCGATACTCCCTGAGGCCCGTTGGGCGCCCCACGGCTCCACACCAAGGTCCGCCGCCGGAGCGCCTCGCCTCGAGCCTCCTCGCGACCCTTACCCCCTTAGGAGATGTCGGTCACCTCGCCTGCCCACAGGCATGACCGACACCCCCTCCCTCAACGAGGTCGCACAGAACGGGCTCGCCACGACGGCTCGAGAGCCACCTCGCCCGGAGACCTGAGGAACCTCATCGAGAAGAACCGGGGCCGTGCCCAGACGCAGGTCTCCCACAGCAGAGGCCAAGGATCACGAGGCACTGAGTCCTCAGGGTACCACGGCCGACTCGACGCCCTCGAGAAGAAGATCGAGGACATGCGCCGGGAAGGTCACCTCTCAGCCGACGGGGCTGAGTACGCCGCCGACTCGCTCACCAAACCGTTTACCGAGGGACTGCTCGATGTCCACGTCTCCTCGCGCAACAAGCCCCCGAAGGTCTCTCTGTTTGACGGGAGAACCGACCCTAAAGACCATTTGAATGCCTTCACCGCGGGGATGAGCTTCCAGGACCACTCCGACGCCGCCCAGTGCAGGGCCTTCCCAGACACCCTCATCCGCATAGGTCGGGACTGGTTCCGAGGGCTCGAGCCTCGCTCAATCTCGACCTTCGATGAGTTGGCCACTCAGTTCCTCGGCCACTTCGTTGGGAACCGTAGGCAGAAGCGCACGGTCGACTACCTCTTCACAATAAAGAGCGGGAACAAGGAGACGTTCAAAGCTTACATCCCCCGCTTCTACAACGCCCTCCTCGAGGTCCCCGAGCACCGGGACGAGACCGTCATCACGGTGCTCAGATCTGGGCTTAGGCACAAGGAGTGGTTATGCTCCTTTGCGTTGGCACAGCCTAAGACCATGGCCGAGGTCATGGCGTGGACCGAGCGCGAGGTTCAATTGGAGTCCGAGGTGAACGCAAACTGTAACAACCCCAAAATTTTTATACATTTGTTTTATCTCTCTTCAATAATATACCGTATTTATTTGTACTTGGTATTTTCCTTTTTCTATTAAATTTATTATTATTTTATTTCTCAATCTATTATGTATTTTTTTCTAGGTACAATTTCTTTTTCTTATATTTAAGTTTTTAACTTCTCATTCTTATTTTTCCTTTCATAAATATTTAACCCAAATCCATTATTCTTATTCTCTACAGCCCATCTAAAAAGCCCATTTTCTTTTTAAGCAACATCATATATTTAATTCTAATTAAATATATGCATGAACAACCTTATAGCTCATTGGATAAGTCCTTGCATTGTTATTCCATAAGTCACATGTTCAAATCCCCATTCTTGCAATTATTTTTTATCATTTTTTATTCTTCTCATAACCTACAAATGAGACCTTTCATTTCCAAAATGAATGGTGACCTTTCATTTCTCTTTTAATTCTTATGTTAAATGCATATATTATTATACATAATTCACCATTACACCATCTTAATTGTCCTCCTCCATCTTTTCCTTCCTCATATTTTTCTATCTCTCATTTCTCCCTCTTCACCTAAAGCCCAAGAAGAAGAACATGAAGAACTCTTCAAGAAGGTCTCGCTAGTAACGCGAGGCTGTCGGCGGATAGACAAGCCCGGTGACAATACCGGCTTGTGTATGTAAGTCCCTTCTCTCTCCTTTCCCCCCACCTCTTATTTTTCTCTTGTCATGCATCGTGAACCCCCTATTCTTTTCATATCATAATCCATAAGAGAAGATACACATAAACATATACATATACATATACATAAGTTTAGATATATATGATTCTATATGGTTTAATAATGTCTTATTATCTCTTGTTCAAATTAAAGTATTTTTAATTCTTTGTTCATGACTAGGAATGTTTATTACAAGTTGTGAGAACACAAATTTCATGCCACAATATATCTATAATGTCACATGAAATCGATTTGTTTATTAAAAGAAAAATAGAAGCCTGCATAAAATACTAGTTAATTTTTCTGCCGATTTTAGTATACACATCAATACCTTTAGCTTTAAAATAAATTTTAGAAATTAATTTTTACTTCTGAAAATTTCACGGAATTTACATATGATAGATTATATTATTTTATACATGCTGTAAAAAATTTAGATCGATCCGCATAACGGTTTAGGAATTACATCGTATTTATTCACTGATCGTAAAACAGAAAACTGCAGCTATCGGTCAATTTCTAGGACACATAACTTGGTATACCGGTATCCAAATTGAGCAAACTCAGATGTTTTTGATATCTACATCGAATGATATAGATTTTATTAGTTTTATAGTTTTACTGAAAACCTATCTAAGATAAAGAAAACTGCATTACAATATTAAGTGACGGATCTGGACAGAATCTGTTCCGATTCGCACACTGTTTTTAAATTGGACATAACTCGAACACCTGATGTCCGTTTGTGACAAAATTTAGATGTGTAGATGCACCATTGATAGAACTATAATTTTCTGTATATTATATTACTTAGGAATGCATGAAACAACTTTATATAGGCTTTGCAATAGAATATAAAAGTTGCTGTTCTTTTTATACTCTTGTCTCTTGTGTAATATTTTATATTGCTTAGCTACGCTTAGCGTATGTACTTCTGAGTACATACGTAGCGGACCTCGTCGCGTCCACTTCGCCGTACACTGGGAAGCGGGGCGTGACACAAACCTCCCCCGAGCAGAACGGACCGACCAGAAGAAGAGGGCTCGAGAAGAGAGGCCGGAGCGTCAGCCGCACTATCACCCGAAGTTCCAGGAGTACACCCCACTCAACGTTTCCCTCGCAGTATTACTAGAGGAGGCCCAGGGCGAGGGGTTCTTCAAGTTCCCTCCAATCCCGCGTCAGGCCTCGAAGCGAACCCGGGGCCCTTACTGCGCCTTCCACTTGACGCTGGGCCACGCCACGGAGGATTGTAAGCAACTCCGGGACTACATCGAGGAGCTCATCCGATCGGAGCACCTCGCCGCCTACTTGAGGGACAAACGGCAGGACGACTGCGAGCAGGAGCAGCGTCCCCCTCCCGCCGAGCTGACCATCGGCCAGATCATGCTCGTCTCGGTAGATAACCAGTCCGGCGCTCAGGGAGCCCCGTACCCGGTGCCGAGCACGGAGACCAACAAGCCCCCGAGGAGCTCGGGCCACGCTAATAAGGTCATCTATTAGCATGTACTTTTCTTTTGGGGCAATGTAAACTCTTCCTAGGGTCTGTTGTTAATTTAATAAAGATCAATAGAACATTGCGAAAAAGAAGGAAAGATCTCATTTATTCAAACAAAGGTATTATAGGCTCCTCAGCTATACATACAAAAAGAAAAAGAAAATTACAACAGCGGGGGAAAGGGGTGCAGAGAGCACTGCTCATGATACTCGGTAAAAATCTCCGCCAGCCGAGGCCTCACGAGATCCAACCTCTGCCCTCGTTTTCCCGCGCGCGCGTTAACCCCGAGCCTCAGCTCGTAGCTCTCGCGGACGAGCGACTCTGAGCAAGCCAGCCGGTTCGTGGAGATCAGGCCGAAGCGCCTCAGAGACCGCAGCTTGCCCACGGCCTCGTCATAGAGCTGCTCGGACAAGGGGTTGAAAAGCCCCGGCGACGCCCTCCAGATGGAGTACATCAGCAGCTGCAGCAGGGAGGAGCGTCCGGGGAGCAGCCGGCCGAAGTGGTCCTCGATGCTCCCGTAGACCAACTGCACCGTGTCCTCGGTGCAGCTCTGATCATAGAGGTATACGTCTTCGAAATGGATGATCTCGGGAATAGTAAAGGGGAAGTCTTGCATTCTCAACGATCTGTTTACGAAGAAAGGAAGGACCAGTGCTCCTTCAACCTTATATAACCCACTGCGCCCCAACAGAACTCAACAGTCGCCCGCCTTCGCCCAAAAATTCGTTGCCACAAGGCGATCAACGAGCCTTCCCTGGCGGAATTGAAACGACGCGACCCTGGCGCTTCACCTCCGCCGGCATTCAATGCGCATGCTACGCGCACACCCGCCGCGGCCGTTCCTTTTCCCCATACCTGCAACTGGATGGTCGGGCGAAACCTCATGAAGATTTGGCCGAGCAGCTACCCTGCCCGGTTATCCTTAGCCGGCCTCCTCAGGCCCCTCCAATGCTAAGGATCAAAGCCCTCGTAAGAGACTGCCAAGCGACTTCCCTGCTCGGCTATCCCTGGCCGGTAGCTTCCCTACCCGCAACGTCAAGGATCAAAACCCTCGCCAAGAGGCAACCTAGCAGCTACCCTGCTCGGTTATCCCTAGCGGGTAGCTTCCCTACCGCAACGCTAGGGGTCAGAAAGTCCTCCCAGAGGCAGTCAAGCCCGACCTTCGCTTGGCTATCCCTGGCGGGTAACTTCCCTACCGCGACGCCAGGGATCAGAAAGCCCTCCCAGAGGCAGTCGAGCCCGAGAATCCCTCGCTCGGCTATCTTTCAAGACAAAAGCCCTCCCCAAAAGGCACCGGGCAGTAACCCTGCCCGGCCAAGGGTCTTTAGTAGGCTTCTTACAGCCCCTCCTGCGCCAAGGACCAAAGTCCTCCCGGAGGCAGTCGAGTCCTTGCTCAGCCATCCCCGGCTGGTAGCTTCCTACCACAACCGACAAGGATCAAAGTCCTCGCCAAGAGGCACTGGGCAGTAACCCTGCTCGGTCCCTGTCCTAAAGGATCAAAGCCCTCGCAAGAGGCAACCGGACAGCTACCCTGCCCGGTCATCTTTGGCTGGTAGCTCCCCACCCACGACGCCAGGGATCGAAGCCCTCGCAAGAGGCATCCGAGCGGCTACCCCTCTCGGTCATCCCAGGCTGGTAGTTGCCTACCCACGACGCCCGAGATCAAAGCCCTCGCCAAGAAGTAACCACGCAGCTTCACTGCCCGGTCATCCTTGGTAAGCTTCTTACAGCCCCTCCAACGCTAAGGATTAAAGCCCTCGCAAAAGGCAACCGAGCAGCTGCCCCGCTCGGTCGACTCCGGCTGGTAGCTCCCTACCCATGACGCCAAGGATCGAAGCCCTCGAAAGAGGCCTCCAAGCGGCTGCCCCGCTCGGTCGTCCCAGGCTGGTAGTTGCCTACCCACGACGCCAGAGATCAAAGCCCTGGCCAAGAGACAACCGCACAGCTTCACTGCCCGGTCATCCTTAGCGGGCTCCTTACAGCCCCTCCAACGCTAAGGACCCAGTCCCAGACGCCTCCTTCTCAGCAGCGCTTGACAAGTAATCGAAATCAACTCGACGAACGATCGCTAGACAAATAGCCGACCTGACATGGAAGCCCAACAGTGCAAGAAGAGAAACTTTACGAGCGGATTTGAAGGAATAGAAGATAAAGTGCAAATCAAAGAAAGAAAAAAGTTTTATTACCGAAGGCAAAGTCTTTACAAAGGGTATTCTAGGCTCCCCAGCCTTACAAACCGCCCGGAGGCTTACAAAAATTACAAAAGCAACAAAATAAAAGGAGGAAGACAAGGGCTTTAGGCCTCGGGGCCGGACGCGACCTCGGGGTCCTCGACATTCACCACAGGACGAGCAGGGTCCTCGGCGACTTCCTCGTCAGGAATCTCTTTCCCCCGCTCCTTGGCGTCCGCTAGGGGGTACTCGTCCCGGAGCTCTTCATCGGCGAACCCCGGCATCCGGGCCTTAACGGCGTCAAGGGCCTCGTGCCAGATGAGGGTTGTGGCCACGGCCAGGTCATCATAAAAGTCCTTCGACTTCTTGTAACCTTCCACCGCCTTCGCCGCCGAGAGGTCGGCCGACTTCGCCGCTCTCAGGTCGGCCGACTTCGCCGACTCGGCCACTGCCCCCAGCTCCTTCCGGAGGGTCTTCACCATCTTCTTCAGGTTGCCGGCAAGCACCTGAGCGTCCTCAAGCTTGGCCTTGGCAGCCACGGCGGCCTCGTGGTACCGGGCAACCTCCCGTTTCCCGGCCTCCACCTCGCCCTCCAGGGCGGCAACCCTCGCCATCACCGCCTCCAGCTCCCGCTTGGAGCTCTCTTCCAGCGAGGCTTGCTGACCCGTGGCTTTCATCGTCGGGGCTATCACCTCGGCCTCCATGTGTAGGGCGAGGGCAACGTGCTGGAGAACCTGAAAGATAGGAAAGAGATCAGAAAAATGAAGGAGGCACCGAATCTCACAAAAAACTAAACGCTTACCTGCACGGACTCCTGGACGATGGACGCCATCTGGGCCCTGAAGGTCCCCCGGGGACCCTACCCCCCGCCGATTTCTCTATCTCATGAAACAGGCTGTCTGCAGTAACTGATAGTCCCGAGGGCACCGCGAACTGGAGGCCCCCCTCCTCCACCATGATCGGTGAGGGCGGGCCCCGGGAAGACCTTCGGGAAGACCTCTTAAGCGGCTCCGATGGGGAGCCGATCTCCTCCGAGGCCGGATCCTCCAGAATTCGGGCCCGCTTTCGGCCCGGCGCTCTGCTCGGCCCCAAGGTGGGATCCACCCCCGAACGCTCACGGGACGCGGCCACCGGAGGAGAGGGAGCCGAGGCAGGCTTCGCACGAGAAGAGATGGCGCCCCTGGCCTTCGTGACCTTCCTCAGCTGACGCATGAAAGCTCGAAGCTCGTCCATATCCATGGATCCTGCACAAACCAAATGCGAAGAAGTCAGCGACACTAGCAATATAAAAGCCAAAAGCAAGCCTAACTTACCGACGTACTCAACGAGGCTGAGCCCGGCCCAACTCAGGACCCTTTCAGACAGCAGCACGTCGAATCGGGGGATGGGCTCCCACGACACCACTCTCACCGTGACGGGGTCACTGGACTGGTTTCCCGGCAAGCATTTCTCTCTCGACCACTTTGTAGGCACGGGCCAGTCCTCGCCCTCGGGAGGGGAAACGAAGAACTTCTTCCAGTCGTGAATGGAAGAAGGCAGGGCCACAACCCCTGTCCCGACGGCACCCCCTGTCGCTTTCTGAAAGAGAGGTAGACCCACCTCGGATCGCCCGCTCGACCACCAGGGTGATTTTTGAAGACGAGGGAGGAATCAAGGAGGGAGAGGCTGAAGGAAACCGCCTGTAACTTCAGGCGGATCAGGAACCCGAGGAGAATCCTCCACGAGTTCGGCACTAACTGGCCAGGGGCTAACCCGAAAAAGTTCAGTGCTTCGACAACCTCGGGAGAGAAGGACAGACACATTCTACCCCAAAAAGCTTCCAAATATAGGGCGATCTCCCTGCCCCGTACTTGGTCTGCCCTCTCTCCCTCCTTGGCCAGACGAAGCGTATAACGAGAGCGGATGTGGAAGCGAGCCCGAGCATTGGCGAGCTCGTCCTCATGCCTCACCCAACACAAGGCGCCGGAGGCATCATCTACCGCCTCCTCCCTGGGGGCTGCCCCCGCCGCACGGTCCCGGGGAGAGGATCCGACCCCTACTCCCCGGGAGGACTCAGGCTCAACTAAAGGGTCCCTAGAACCTACTCCTACGACGTCTACTGACTCTACAAAGGAAGACATCTAACCTTGAGAAGAGGGATTCTCGGGAAACGAAAGCGGAAGAGAGAAGACGAGCGCCGAGCAACTAGGACTTAGAACGGGGAAATATGAAGGTGTAGGGGCCCTGGAACGGGCCCCACCCCTATTTATCACCGCAAGCGACCACATCCAACGGCGCCCTTCATCTCCCGCCAAAACGCCTCCTCGCGTCCAACGGCTCTGATTGCTCCACTTGTCGTTCCCACACTGGACTGTTCCCCTTCAGGCGTCGTAGGTCTGCACACGTCGCGTCAGCCAACCGACGCTTGACACGTGGACCGTCGCTTCAAAGACAAGATGCACGAACCGGCGCACTTTCCTTAAATGCAGAAATCTCGCCCTGATTCGCTGGCAAAAAAGACAGCTCACGGCCTGGGGACGCGTCCCGACGAAACCTTAGGAGGGAGCTCACCCCGGGAGGCCCGGCAGTCCATTCCTGACCCGACCCGCTAGCTGGTCGGGACAAGAGTGGGGGCTAATGATGATGCTCAATATTGGCGATTCCCAAGATCAGGACACGTGGCAGATGGCATGTCCCAAAACTCAGAAGAAAGGGCCCACAGAGGCCGACCAGGCCACCCCTGTACCCGACCTGCAAGCACAAGCTAGCCCTCCTCGAGGCCCCCTGCAAATTGGCCTCCTCGGCCCCTCAGCTCGCCCCGAGCTGCCACAAGACCAAGACTTCTCGGCCTTCTCGCTCGTCCCCGAGCCCCCCGGCCGAGGTCGTCTTCCTCGGTCCTCCGACCAACTCCACCGCTCACAGGCGTAACCGCCGCTCCGCAAATCTCGCCATGCGCGGATTCTCCGCCAGCAGCATCCCACGTTCCACGCCTTCACGATCCCCATTAATATGCGATCCGCTCTCTACGCAGGCGTGACGTTGGGAGCGTAACTGCCGGCGAGAATCTCGCGCCTGCTGCTGCGTGCCGCCACCGCTATATAAACCCCCATCACAGAGGGGTCAAGTAAGCCATTTTTTACTCCACTTAGCCATTACGCTGTTCGGATCTAATACTAACTTGATCGTCGGAGGGTCCTCGGTGGTACCAAACCACCCAGGACTTCTTTGCAGGTACTCGGCGCTAAGCTCCTCGATTCACCAATCTCCTCAAAACCCATTGAGACCTACACGCAACAAGAGATCGCCTCCAAAATTCATCGGGAGATCGACGAAAGACAACATCTGAGGGAGACCCGAAAAGCACCTCCATCACAAACACATGACATACATGAGTCTAGAGAAACTTACCTTGAACAATGTGTTGTAGAATAAGAATAACTAAGACACATTGATCTTTTCTCGTTATCATTGTGTAGGCAAGAACTCTTTTTATAACACCTTCCATCAAGGGAGTCATAGGTATTTCTTATAACTACTTGGTGGTTCAATAATAACCATTCATAACTAAATGTAGATAACCATTCAAAACTTCATGAGAATAACCACAACAAATATTGCTCTCATATGCTATATAATATAGTAATAGAATATTTGAGTCACATTTATGATTATTCTACTGGTGATATAACTCCCATCACTTTCATTGAAGGTCTATACTTCATTAATTCATCACAAGCATTTTGCATACAACTCAAACGTGTATTGTTTAAAACTTTGCTACTCATAGATGAGAATTTAAGAAACAACTCCACTAAGGAGCTTGAAAAAGACGAGATTCTGTGACTTTTAACATATGCGTCAAGAACCGGTTTATAGAAAAGCTTGTGTTGTTCGATTGTGATGTAACAATGTACATCAGGCTAATATAAAAATTAACACTAGGATAAATTATGCTTAAATACCCTTAACTAAGAGAAACTTTCAAATAAATTACCTCAAAGTTTTCGTATTACAGTAGTTCGCCCTTATAGAGCCCCATCTAAGAGTATTTTATTTGGGGGGAAAACTTTCTTAAAACCCATTCTTAAAGGAGCTTACTGTAATTTTTAAAAAAAGAAAAAAGTAAAGGAAGTTTTTAGAGAAAAACAACAATAGCTAAGGGTAGTTTGGTGAAATCTAGCCTTGAGAATACGAAATACTAAAATTTTGCTGTAATGGAGATGGCAACATCAGTTGTTATTGGAGCTACATTTGTTCCTTGCGAATCTCATTAAATTGGGATTGTTCAAGATTGGAATCATAAGTGCCCACCCCACCCTACAATGAGATCTGAAGTACTAGTTCTTTTCTTTCATTAAATGATCCAGCCTATAGTCGGTGATCTAAAAATTAAAACAAATTGACACTAACCTTCAATATAAGCGCATTTGTAAAGAGTTGGTGCTAGTTTATATATATAATTAACTCACTTATAGTCAGAAGGATCAATGGTAAAGAAGCACAAATGGACCCCATTATAGCACTAAAAACGTCACTTTACCTTACAAATAGGAAATTATAGTAAATGTATATCTGGCATTAAGATAACAGGTGATATAACTCCATCACTTTCACTGAAGGTCCGTCCTCCATTAGACTATCACATGCATTATTAAAGACTGCACTATTGCTCCCTTTGTACCATCTTATAACAAGAAATTCAAACGTAGGGCATGAAAAATAAGCATGCCTAAAGGAAGAGCTTCGAAGACATTTTAACAAATCTCATGCACAAAAAAGTGCTCCAGCATCAAGCCTTCATTCTCTAACAAAATTGGAATTTCTCGATGTTAGGGGTGGCAATGAGCCGGGCTTGTGCCTGATACAAGTCAGAGTCCGGATCCAAAGTTTTCTCTTAAGCCCAAGCGGAGCCTGTTTTAGAAACTGGCCTTGATGTTCAGGCCCATGTCTAAGTCCAAAGTTTTGGGCCAGACCCAAATTATTCATGGACAATAAAGTTTACTATTCACATACAATATGCTCAAAATTAACAGAGTAATAATTCGTAGCTAGGAGTTGAGTGCATAAATAGGTTTATTATATTTAATAACTTGCCTCTGTAAAATTGATGGTAAACGCTTAATCTATAGAAAAAACTAGTTATCCAGAAGAAAAGGATTAATATGGCCAACCCCAAAAATTTGGTTGGGATAAAGGCTTGTTGTTGTTGTATTTCAAATTTAATCGGGCCGGTCAGCCTGTATTACTTAAGCATGAATCCAGTCCGTATTTGTACTTAGGCCCAACTATTCGGACCAAACCCGACCAAAAAACCATAGTCCACGTCCAGTTATAAATGGGCGTTCCTATTCAGACCCGGGTTGGGTTCGGGCCAATTACCACCCCTACACAGAACTTGTCCGGGAGGAGAATTTCTTCTTATGGTACATAATTGTATTCAAAATTGCACAACTAGGAACTCCTTTAAAAACTTACTCTTATGATTCAATGGTACTAAGTTATTCGGAACACTCCACAAGGAGAAAAATTTATTGTTCTATGTTATAACTATGACTGTCAATGGCCAATCACTACTAGGACTGTAAATGATAACCCATCATATTCTGAGACCCAAATCTGGACTAGGAAAATACAGAGAAAATCATCATAAACAAAAGAAGTGGTTGTGAATCAAATTTACAATTATAGATTAAACTATATCCATACTTTTTGGAAGAGTGAAACCAAAACACAAACCTTGATATTGCAGAAACACGATCATGTATCTGAAGAACTCACCTGATGTATAATGCATTCATTCTTCCGTAACCTATCATGCCCAGGTACATCTGCATAAAACAGGTAAATCGTTATATAAATGGAGATGATAAACAATGCAAAATGATAAAAGAAAGCAAAGCGAATACCGTCAAATTAATACTGAACTTTGAGACGCCAACATCTTCGATACTGGATGAGCCAACAGAGTTTAAAAACTGGTTCGCTTACAACAGCCTCCAACATATAGCTGATAAGAGTCACTAATACTAAATAGAAACCAAATTGACAAAATATCAGCTTCGCCCTTGACACAAACAGGTTGAGAGCAGGAATAACCGGCACAGCAATCAACTATGAAGTCAATAAAAGAAAACCACAAATAATATGAAGTATCAGGGATATGATTAGATATTACACACCTTTGCTTTCCCTACTTCCATTCACATTTTACCCCATCATTTCTTCACTATCCAAGTGTTTCCTCTCTGTGATTATTCGAAAAGTCAATTCTGGGCATTTTCCCTAGAATACATAATGTACTTGATTTTATGATACTGCATTGATTATGACAATGTTTCATGTAAATAGTGATGGCCATTACTATTTACACGCCAATATGGCTGTTCTGATGATTATGTTTAATATTTTTCTATTGATGATATTGCTATCATGATAGTGAATAGTTCATTTTTAATGTTTTACCACTCATAATTGTAAGGGCAATAGTTTCGGATTGGGTTTCAACAATTGAAAGAGAGGGAAAGAAACTCATTTGAAATGAAACAGATGAAGAATCAGAAGGAATAAAATAAGAGAAGGGAAATCTAGGTAGGGACTAGGACTAAAAAGGAGAGGCGAGCCAAGGATGTGTTGTGAAGAATAAGGAGCAATTAAGTGAAGAGCTTATCGCAGGGACCATCCTTGCGCTGCAGACAACGCGGGGGTGAACAAGCCCGCCCCCCCCCCCCACCACCCCCCTCAAGCATGCCCACCCAACTTGTCTCTATGCAACGCAGCTGTGGCTCTGAGTTATACCGCCATTTTTTAAAATGAAATCCAATACGAAGAGTTCTGCAAGAAAGTAACCGCAATTGTAGAATATATAGCCTATCTTATTTCTAGGATATAAGAAACTAAGGTTACCACATAATTGCCGCAAATATTGATCCACATGTAGAAATTAAATCCCACAAAACAACAATGGGCAAAGAAAATAAAACCCATCTTATTAAAACGATATTAGAAATTAAGAACAAGGTGGCCTTATGGTTGTCAAAAAATTACTGTACATAGAAGAAATTAAATCTTATGATGCAAAAAATAAAATCATGTTTCATCACCAAAAGAGAAGCACCTAGCTTTATCTAGTGCCTATGGTGGGTGGTGGCCATATGATTGTCACAAAAAATTAATTTACATGCACAAATTTAATCTTACAAAACTACAATGGGCAAATGAATGCATGCCTCATCACCAAAAGAGAAAAAGCCATCTCTACCACTCTAAAAAGGATATCAACTAACTAGATTAAGGGGTAGAAGAATTCTCCTGCTCACTTCACCAGCATGCACACGTAGATAGTGCCCGAACTCTGTTTCATGTACCTCAGGTGTATGGCTCAGGTTAAGCTAAAAACACAAGCTTAAGCCCTTATCACACTTGTTAACCTACAAGTTCAAGTTCCATCATCTTCTGTTCTTGCTCCAAATCATAGATCTTATCGGTCATTCCTTCTTTCCTGTATGCTTCGATCAAAATAGAATAAGTAGTTGAATCCGGAGCGCTATGTTTATCCTTCATTTGCTTAAATACTCTCTCCATCTCCATCAAATCCCCTGCCTTTGCACATGCAGAAAGAACCGAATTATAGAAAGAAGTGTTGAATCGCACTTCCAATTTCTCAGCCAATTGAATGCTGCTTACAACCTTATGAAAGAGACCAGCATTACTATACCCATCAATCAAACAACAAAAAGTCTTAGTATCTGCTCTCATTCTCTCCTCGCGCATTTGACTAAATGTATATTCCATATTTTTCACATCGCCTACATCTGCAAATGCCTCTATCACATTATTATAAGTTGAAGTGGTCCATGGAAATGCTAGCTTTCTCATATATTCCATCACCGCAGTCATTTTGTCATACAACTTTTTCTTACAATAGGCACCGATCAAAATGTTGAAAGTTCGTGTTTCAGGCTCAATCCCGATTCCCCGAAATTTCTCATACCATTTTTCCATTGAATCAACTTCACCCTTGTTTCCAAATAGGGCTAAAATGATGTTCATTGTCCAAACATCAGGTTTGCACGCATCACTCCCAAGCATCCCAGAAAGAACTTTTTCCATCTCTTGAAACATGCCAGCTTTACCATAACCTTGGAGCACCGTGTTTTGAGTTACAGTATTTGGAGTTATCATGCGATCGGACATTTCTTGATACAAGGACTCAACCAAATCAAATCTTGGTGCTTCAACACAGGCTTTAAGGAGAGTGCTGTATGTAAAAACATCTGGCTGACAAAGAGGTAGGGATTTCATTTTTGTGAGAATTGAATAGGCTCCATCAAGGAGATTTGACCGACAATATGCTGCTAGCAAGGCTGTGTAGAGTTCTGTTGTGGGCTCGATTCCTTCTTCCATCATTGAATCGAAGAGTTTCTGTGCACGAATGGCTTGGCCAGATCGTCCCAGAAGGACCAGGAGTTTCATATATGTTCCTTCTTTTGGGTGATAGAAGATTTGTTCTTTCAGCATCTCAAATACCTAGGAGATATCAGCAGTACAAATGACTAAATTTGCATTGGTGTGTACAGATAAAAAGTGCATGCACATAGGGGACAGAGATAACGGCCTAATTTACTTCAAATGTCTTGAAAACAGCTAAAATTTGGTGTTTCATTGTGACGGTTCTAGAGCTTGCAAAATGAATAATTGTTAATTGGATGAATAAATTGTTTGATAGTAACAATTTGGGCGCAACAAGTTTATTGAGCAGGCCTTGTATGGTTTAAAGTCAGGAAGAACATAATAATTTGGTGAAAATTTACAGCTGAGTTAACAAGCACCTAATTTTAATTCCTCAACTTGAAGCTTAGGTACAAATCTGTAGCTTTTTCATAAATCAGTTTGATAACTAGGCCTAAAACAAATATAGCTTTCATGACTAGGAAGTCAAATTTCATAATAATGTGAGTGGGCATTCACTGCGAATTATATGAATATATAACTGAAATCGCATTCTTAAGAAAATGATCCAAAGATCACATAACTAAAGGAGAGGGAAACAAAATGGGTTCCGCCACTGCTTCCTCCCATTACTAAATTAGTTCATGAAAGGATACAATAACTAAAGGAAGAATCCACGCAAATAATGCCAGCAAACCCCACCATCGACCAAATTATCAATTTAAAAGAACTAATCAGCTTTGGCTAATTTGAAGTACTCTTCGATAGATAAAACTGTTAACCTTTAGATAAATACATTGGATAGGAAAGCAAAAGCTTAGAACCTCAATATGACCCTATTCAACTTCTATGCAATGTCTTATGCCCCAATGTATTAGTTTGCATGAATGCAACTCTGAAATATGAACTAGAGGCTAAAGCAGCTGTGTTCGGACAAACGACTGATCTAACGAGCTTGTATCCACAAAGATAGCCAAGTTTAACCCTAATCCGTAAGCAGCGCAATTAATACTGATTCGTACCACTTAAGGCATGTGAATTGGATTTTGGTGTTATAAACCATAAACCTCGCAATTACTCTAGATTAATATAACTAAATCGTCAACTAAAAGTCAACTAACAGAGCTGCATTTTCTCAAAGCGATACTAGTACGAATTCTACACACAATTCTAAGCAGAATCAAATCACATTCATATCCCACAGCAAATAAACTCGCAGAAATCAAACCTCAAGAGCTTCTTCCCACTGCTTCTTCTGAATCCTATCAGCTAGGGTTTCGGTAACGGTCGGCACCCAAGCCTTAGCCTCCGCTCGATCGTCGAGCTTCTTCTTGACGTTCTTGATCGGCGACGTCCTTCTCGAAGGGAGAGAGCCCTCAGAAACCCCTGGAAACTCTCCCTCTTTCCAATGCTTCTTCTTCGGCGCTGGCGGCGGCGGCGGACCTCGAGTCGGAGATCGCTTGGGGGGAACTAGGGTTCGGGATCTTGAGGGAGAAGAAGGAGAGCGAGAAGGATAGCGCTTGGGAGCTAGGGTTCGGGATCTCGAGGAGGAAGAGCTAGGGTTTCGTCTTGGACGAGAATCGAAGGCGGAGAGAGAAACGGTGGAAGGTCTTCTGGTGTTGGACGCTGGTGATGATTTGGTGGCGGTGAGTTTTGAATGGAGATGGAGGAGAGATGAAGAGAAGGAGAGGGAGCAGACGGAGGAAGACGCCATTGTTAGAGCTTTCGAGGTTTTAGCGACACTGTGATATCCTCTTTTTCCTGTTCTGGATTGAATCGGACTTGTGAGAAATTTCGTTTTCGTCCTATGTTATAGGACAAATTGCACGCTATAGTGCAAGTATACGATAACATTTTCAATTTTTGTTTGTTTTCTTACTTTTTTTTACTTTTCGGAATAACGGTCCATAAGGCATAACCTTATGAAAAATGCTTAACCTACTGTCCTTGAAATCCTACCACAATCTATTCTAGAGACAAAAACCATGGACTCACTTGTTTGGCATTAAAATCCAGGTGATATGGGTCCCACCATTTTGTCTCTTGGATAGATTGTGGTAGGAATTCAACCCGGCAGGTAAAGTATTGCTCTAACCTTATGCCAACACGGGTTCAACACAAGGCCTCAGCTACCATTAGGACTCTAATGGAAAAATAATTAATATATACTGCATCTTTTAAGGTTTTGGTGCCGGTTTGTTTGACATGAAATCCTAAGATGATGTGTTTCATTTGACGGAAATTGAGACTCAGAAGTTACTTCATGATGATGAATTGGACCCGATATAACATAATTACTATCAAAAGAGTTGTCTTTCATTTTGGATTAGAAGTATCCAGCAAACACAAATAAGAAAAAGAATTAACATTTTATTTGGCCTTCAGAAAGCTAGAATTCATTATTAGAAAACAACTTTTTTTATTTTTTTATTTTTTTGCTTATGGAGAAAATAAATAAATTTACTGCATAATAACCCTTTTCCTTCTTCGAAAAATTAGGCAAATGAATTTATTTCATAACTCACCGCAAAATCATGCAAACAGACACCTATACAACAACAACAACAACTGAGCCTTTTATCCCAAGCATATGGGGTAGGCTACATGAACCAACATGAGAATCACGCCGGGTCCAGCACATGAATCCTCTGTCTCCACTCACTTCTATCGAACAATATACTTTCATTGAGTCCTTTGGCAACCATATCGTTTCATATCACCTCCATCCATGTTTTCTTCGGTCTCCCTTTTGCCCTTTTGCCATTACCCATATCGAGAGTATCTATTCGTCGAACCGGTGCTTCCATAGGTCTGCGTCGCACATGACCAAACCATCTAAGCCGGTTTTCCCGCATCTTCTCCTCCACGGGTGCTACACCAACTTTTGCACGAATATCTTCATTTCGCACCTTATCTTTTCTAGTGTTACCGCACATCCAACGAAGCATGCGCATCTCCGCTACGTGCATCTTCTGTGTATGATACTTCTTAGGAGCCCAGCATTCTGTTCCATATAATAAGGCAGGCCGAATAGCGCTCCGATAAAACTTCCCTTTCAATTTTAACGGAAAGTTATGATCACACAAAATCCCTGTTGCACTCCTCCATTTCAACCAACCAGCTTGGATCCTTTGATTAACATCACTATCGATCTCCCCATTCCTTTGGATGATGGAACCTAGATATCTAAACTGGTCGCTCGGTGATATCTCTTGCCCTTCCAATGTTATACCAATATGGTTTTGACTTCTCTGGCTACTAAATTTGCAGTGCATATATGCTGTCTTGGACCTGCTTAATCTGAATCCTCGAGATTCCAATGTTTGCCTCCATAATTCCAATTTGGCATTAACCCCTGCTTTCGTCTCATTTACTAGAACAATATCATCAGCGAATAGCATACACCAAGGGACCTCATCTTGGATAGTTCTAGTAAGCTCATCCATCACGATGGCAAACAGAAATGGACTTAATGCAGATCCTTGATGTAAACCAATAGTAATCGGAAAATCACTTGTTAAGCCACCGCAAGTTCTGACATTTGCCACTACTCCGTCGTACAGACACCTATAGCAGCTACCAAAGTTATTTCCTGAATTGTTTTGGAAGCTACTTGAAAGTCTTTTCCGGCAATTCCGATACTTCTGATTATCCAAACATACCCCAACTCTTATCCCGGACAATATTATTTAAGAAGCAAATCTTTTACATGCGTTACTTCACAAAAATTAAAAAAGAGAACTAGAAAAATGAGAAGAATTTTTTTTTTAAATGCAGATTTGACAAAAAAATCCAGCAAGTTTCCAAAATTGATGGCAACGTCAAGATTAGACAAACTCGTAAATATTAAAGCTCATATCCAAATTCTGTTGATAGCTTCATATGAATAGATACTAATAGCTTCAGAAAACTAATTACATTTCAGATACACACCCAAAAAATCAACATCAAAAAATAATCTTTGAAGATCAAACTGTACACGAGTCTTGAATACTTTCAAATTACACCCTACATCCCCTAAAACAACACAAAGAAAGAACATGTCAAAATAAAATTACAGTAATTTTCTCGCCAACGTCCCAAATCCGGGGTCAGGCATCAGATCTCCAATTTCAGTATCATCTTGCAAACCTAAGGAGCAGCAATAACCAAAGGATGTGAGCAATTAGGGTTGAAATAATGTGTCAAATTCTTCAGTGCCTTCCACTCAATTGTTCGAAGATGGCTTGCTTCTTGTGCTTGTGGGTTTGGAATCTGGATTGTCACTTTTATCTGTATCGGAGTTTTCTTTCTGCAATTCAATCTCTGAGCTCCCAGCTCGATTCCTTCGATGCCTTCGATCCTGTTAACACACAAGCGGTTAATTCAACTAGTTCTTTTTTTTAGCATGTGCTCTGTGTGTGCGCAATAGAAAAAAACAGCGAGAAAAAAGATGGGTGAACTTTTTAATTGCACAGAACACCCAATACATATTATCCTTTATACCACTTGTACCCCCTCAAGTCATTTATTACCACAAATTCCCCCTCAACTTGTCACCTAAAACCTTTACAAAAAAACACACAAAACCAACTCTAAACAACTCATAAATGATCTGTCTGGTTTATCATCGGAACTTTCTTTTCTCGTTTGAAATAGATAGTCAGTGCTTTTGAAGGTTTTCTTATCATCCCATATAGCACTTACCTTTCAAAACCTTTACAAAAAAACACACTCAAAATCAACTCTAAACAATTCAAATAAAAGATCTGTCGTATTTATCATCAAAACTTCCTTCTCTCGTTTGAAGTAGATATTTTTGTCAATGAAAAGAGGGGTTGTCTGATCTGAAAACTGCCCTGAGTGGGGATAAACTTGTGCCATTAAGCCAAATAAATAAACTTAAGCTTCCATATATAACTAGCAAGTTAAATTTCATAAATACAGAGTAAACATAATCTGTGCAATATATAAACCTAAAATCACATTCTTTTGAATGTTCTGCCGAAAACAAGACTGAAGGAGGGCAAAACTGAAAGGAATGTTGCAGCTTCTCATAGGTCATAAGTTCATTCATAAGAGGACAGTAACTGAAGGAATGATCTAATAAAGAATGCAATAAAACTGCTCAAATGGCTTTGGCTGTTGAATAAAAAATTTAAAATATATATATAGCTCTATCTCTATTCCTTTTCGGGTGAATATATTTTCTTTTGAGGTGACCAGGTGCCGACTAGACTGTTTTACCATTTTAAGTAAATTTATGCATATATACAAACTATAAATCAAAAAAAGACATGATTAATTAACTAAATTCCGAATAAAATATAAACTACGTAAGAAAATACATTGAATATACATGTAATAGTGCAAGAAATGATGAGATGTATAAATTTACTTGGATAATAATTCACAAGCAACAAAGTAAACTAACAATGTATATGCCAAAAAGCTGCTTAATTCCTGCCTAGGCAGGTCAGTTGGTTTAAAATTGGGGCCAGGAGATTTAACCGCCTAATTCCAGCGCCTAGCCCCAAAGCAGAGTAGTCTGATGACGAATCTTGCCTAGATGACCATCTAGACCGCTTTTCAAAACTGTGAAGTCTCTTAAAGTACCAAGTAGTTTTCATGAATGCAGATCTAGAGTTGGAGCAGGTGTGCTCAAGATATATGACCATGTTTACGCTCTTTGGTGACCTTCTAACGATTGAACGCTAAAACAAAATTGAGTTTAAACAAACCAAGTTATTTTTAGTTTTTTTCTAGTTGACAAGAAGGTCCTGGGTTCGAGACTTCCGGCAGCGTAAGCGCATTCAGTTAATTACACCTTATTATCACAGGACGCACATGAACGAGATATTATACTGGTTCGCTTTAAATTTACATTATCACGGGACGCACATGAACAGGATATTATACTGGTTCGCTTTAAATTTACATTATCACACGACGCATTAGAGAGAGATCGTATAGATATGAAACTTGCAAGAGAACAAAACAAAAGAACATGTATTTTATTAATTCTGTTCATATTTATGTACAAATTGAAAGTAAATTACATTAATATCGTAAAGAAATGAAAAGTTACATGAGACTCCAATTTATGAGTTTGTTTCCAGTACTTAGGGTATTTTAATGTATGATGAGCACAGCCCCATGTGGGGCCAAAACACTTCATTCGAAGTGTAGGCAGGACACCCTAGATGGGGTCCACACCATTGTATTGTAGGCATTACTTCATTTGAAGTATGAGTGGCATTTTATTTGAAGTGTAAATGAAACACTTCATTTGAAGTGTAAATGGGGCATCCTAGGTGGGGTCCATATCATGATGTGGATGGGACACCCGAGATGGGGTCCACACCACTTCATTTGAAGTGCATGTGTTACTTCATTTGAAGTGAATAAAACACTTCATTTGAAGTGTGAATAGGACACCCTAAATAGGGTCCACGTCACTGTGTGTGGGACACCTTTTCACTTAAAGTGTAGGTGGGACACCTAGGTGGGGGCCACCCTACGCATAGAAACATAAATGTTTCTGATTCAGGGAGGCTCTTTTATAGCCTCCCGAGATCTCGGGAGGGGGTACCAAAGCAGCCAGGAGGCCTATTTAGGGCCTCCTGATGACCGCTTCAAGGCCATGTCAGAAACTCTTTACAGAGTTTCTTTAGATGAAAATCATACATTTGAGTTTCATGCACAAAATGAAAATGTGAGATATCATTCTCAATGTTGGTGCAAAATGAACACCTGGATTTGTGTTCAAAATGTGAAAAACATGGCTTTTGAGTCATGTTTTATGTGATGAATGCAGTTTTTTTAGCACTGTATTCGCTAGAACAGATGTGCTTTGCAGATCTGATAAATGGATAGGGCATTCCTATTCAAAAGTCAGAAGACATGATTTCCATGTCTCATGAATAGGGTTTTCCTATTCATAGAATATGAATCAGATATGTATTTCATGCCTGAAATGATGAACAGGTTTTTCTTGTTCACAGATATCCTAAAGACTTATTTTCATGTCTTAGCGAATGAGTGGGATTTCCATTAATATGATTTCAAAGACACATGTATGTCTCAGAGTGAATAGAATGTTTTATTCATTATTTTTTTAAGAGAAGGAATCATAGGGTTTTTGACCTATATTCTTCAAGAAATAGCTTATCTATTTCTATTTATATGTTAGGAAATAGGATGGATATGTTGAACATAAGATGGACCATGTTCTTGATTCAGTTCATGGGGATTCAGGAACACTATTGTGTTCTAGATCTTCATCTTTTTGAAGAAAGCCATGTGCATGGCTTTCAAGTTCCTCCGTTGGAGATGAAAACTTACTGGTTTTCATGAATCTTTGATCAGAGAGAGAGAGAGATCAAGATAGAGAAATAAAACATCAGAAGAAAAGGGAGGAATGGAAATTCCATTCCTATAGCCATCACCTCCTTCTTCAAAAGCTATGAGCACTTAGAAATAGAATTTCTATCTCTTGATCTCCCTTTCTTTTGTATTGACAAAGGGGTGTATATACTTCTCTGTGAGTGGGGAGTGATTGTAACTACTACCCATGATTTGAGGGTAAGTGCGAGGGCAAATTCCCCCACTTTCTCCATAAAAATAGATCAAACCGTCTATTTTTGGGGTCCCGGACCCTTAAAAGGGGTCCCGAAACCCAAAAAGGGATTCCCGGCACCCAAGGGAGACCTCCCGAAACCCAAAAAGGGGTCCCGAAATCGGAAATCTACATGCACAAGGTTCAGTGATTTGGTCATAACTTCCTCTAGAAAAGTTCAAACGACGCACCGTTTGATTTTTGGAAACTAGACTCAATGGGCTTTCAAATGAATTCCCATTTATCCCAATTGACCAAGTGTACTGAACTCTATAGGCATTTAAACTCAACCTATGTGCAGATTCACAAGTACCTGCTTTGAGTACTTTTAAGAGTCGATATTTTTGACTCCACAAATGCCCTCCCATCAATATTATGTATACAACTTGTATATGTAAGTTGGATATATATGATATGAACACATTTTTTATGTGTCAACGGACCCCGATGAGCCTGAGCAAACAAAGGTAAGCAAGATTCAACGTAAATTCATAACCAACACTATTAGTTGTGAGCTACATGAATTAAAGCATGTAAATTGGTGATGGTTCAGTACACTTGCAACTTATAAATCTCAATATTACTATCAATTCCTAACTAATATGCCTCCACGGTCGGCTTTCTAATACTAGGCAATCTAGATAACATTATGTCAGGGACATTTGAAAGGGTGTATATGTAACCCAGGTCCCGTTCCTACTGGACGCACATTTAATAGCGGATTAAAATAAAATACCACTACTCAAAATCCCAAGTTTTGGCATATAAAAATGGCACTCAATCTTTAGGGTCGTTTTATAATATAAAAATATTTCATCCTCCCTCGTCACAAGTTCAGGTTTTCATGCTTAAAAATCCCTGTTCAGGTTTAAATATCGCTGCCACTGCATAAGAACTCCCAAGTTATGATGTGGGTTGAGGAAACATTTTAACAGAAAGAAACCGTACCATATGTCAACATATTATGAAAAGCTTCTCTCAACAGCAAAATGGAACTCTTGACCTGGACTACTTATTTATAATATAAGAGCAAATGGTCTTGTTAACTACTTGGTACTTAGCGATCCTATTCTCTTGCATTTAGTAGAGAGAAAAAAGAAGGCTCAGAACCCGAACCTCGCGTGAAATTGGATCATCAGACTCCATCATGCGGACAACTTGACCCATCTTTGGTCTCTTCTCTGAATCAGGATCGACACACCTCAAAGCAGTTAAAAGAGCCCTTTTTAGAGCTCTTGTAGATGGTTTTGTCTCTATATTCGGGTCTACCACCTCTTCAGACCGCCTGCTCCCAACCATCATTTTAAGCCAGTCGACGAGATTTACCTGCAATCGCAATGAAAATATCCATGAGAGAAAGAAATGGACTAAAACTGTCAAAATATTGAATGATTGAATAATAAAATCCTTTCAATAATCAGGTATGAAACGGTGATTTAGGATACAACGATAATTTAGAGACATGCTTTAGCCTAGATCGAAGGAAACTGAATCTACTTCATCACCTCAAAAGGTGGGCTTCACACACACACACACACACAACCCCACGTTTTAATAGAGTTTAAATTTTCTTTTTGGTTCAACAATTTAATTATTTCCAAAATAACCCAGAAAATGTTGCCATAACAGGAGAAAAAAAACCTTGTTGCTACTTGCTAGAATAGGCAAAAGAACAACTTTCGGAAAAGAGGGTTATATGAGCAACAGCGAGGGGTCCTGCAGCTACGCCTTCTGTGAAAAGACTAGAAATATTGTAAGAAGAGGAATTGGGGGCCCTAAAGTGTCATACTGCAGGGCACACCCTACAATAGAGAGAAAATGGCGATACATCATAGCTCGTTGAGTGCGGCATATTAAATAAAATGATGTGATATAAAGTGAATCCAAGATTTAACATGAGAGAAATCATATCACTTTAACTAATATGTATTGTAGAATAGAATGTCGCTATAGGGTGCATCCCACCGTGACATTTATGTCCCATTTTCTCTTGTAAGAAACTAGATACTACAAAAGATGTATAACAAAAACGGGGGAAATGAAACTGTAAAAAGGAGTGGCACCAGACCAGATGACCAACAAAGCCAGAGACCAAATGCGATACGAAACTTAAATGGCCAAAAAGACTTGGTGGTTGCGGATGAACAAGAAAGTAGTCTATCATTATTGCATGAAGTGGCAACTAGAAACCAAGAGAAATTTGCAAATAATGTGAAATTAAAGTATTCGTAGTTGTATCAACGATGAATCTCTGCGTACCTCATTTGCAGGGCGACTGTAGTCCACAGGATCTCTCCCAGTAATGGCCTCCAAAAAAACAACACCGAAGCTATATATATGTCGCTTTTCTCATTAAGAAGTCCAGTATTTGCATATTCTGGTGCCACATATCTTCAATACAAGAAAGGTAGAATTTAATAAAATACAGAAACGAAAGAAATATTCCATTCACATTTTCTCCTATTTAGTTTCTTCTATATCCAAACAAAGTGTTCTATAATTAATACAGGACTCAGAGAAAATACTGAAGCAAATCAGTGATTGGAGACCTACCCAAATGTCCCCATAACTCGTGTAGCTACATGACTCTTCCCGGTACCCAGAAGTTTTGCGAGACCAAAATCCGACACTTCGGCATTAAATTCGTCGTCAATCAATATGTTGCTTGATTTGATATCTCGATGCACCACTTTCGGCTCAATGGCTTCATGCAAGTAGGCCAGACTGCCAAAAATAACTTTATATTATTAGAATCAAGTTTGCCAAATAGGATCAAATTCGCAATCAACTAATGATGGCAAGAAAAGATCACAAGAGAGAATGAGGAAGTTATTACGGAAAGGTAGATGCAGAACGGGTGTACATAGTACAATCATTTATTAACAAATAACAACCGTCATGAAAGAGCGATTTCTAACAATGAAATATTAGTAGCGAACAACAAACGAAGTTTGAAGGTACAATCACTCGTTAACATCCACCACAAAAAAGATTGACTTCTACAAATGAAATAATAACTAAACGACAACTTACGCCTTGGCAGTTCCAAGGAGAATCTTTAGACGAGCCTCCCAAGTTAGAAATCCCCTCTGACGCATGGCTCCATGAAGCCACTGTTCGAGATTTCCATTATTGACATACTCATAAACTAACATCCTGAAAACACACTAAATTGGTTCAGATTAAGATATCGAACATCAAATACATTTCATAAATGAACTCCAATACAATAATATATCATACTAAAGTATTACTGCAAATACGCAAAACATCTAATAAAAACTTTAATACAATCATAAAAAATACAACAAGAATATATCGCAAATACGCAATAAATTTAACAATATGGAAAATATAACAAATATACAATAAAACCGTTACAGTAAGAAAAGCCAAGTCTGAAGACTGTATACCTTTGAGTGCCCTCCACACAATACCCTAAGAGACGAACTAAGTTCTTGTGTCGCACGTGACCAATCGCCTCAACTTCGACTCTAAACTCCTTTTCTGCTTGTCCTCTACAATTTCATGAAAGACGTGATTAAACACTTGCTCGATAAGATTTATATAACAAATTCTCACATGAGGAACCAGGGCCTAATGCGCCACTACAAGTGCACCCTAAAGTGTAGATGACTCTCGCTTGTTGTTGATTATTGTTACAACCAAGGTTCGAGAACTCGGTTTCGGTCTCGGTCCTTGAATATTGACAAGTTTCGGTGGGTATCGGTAGTTTCGCTAGTTTCGCTTTCGGTATCGGTATAAATATGTATCTACATATATTATGTGTACATATGCTTAAATTAGGCATAATATATATAATTACCCAACAAGTTATAATTATCCAACAAGCTATAATTACCCAAGAACCATAAACAATTAGTATACAATCCAATATGAAGCAAAAAAAAGCCCAACAGTTTAACCCAAGTAAAAAAAAGCCCAACACCTCACACAACCCATTCTATATAAACAACAAAACCATAACTCCTCATCAGTAAGCTGCGGTTGCAAAAATAACATAGGCTTACAGATAATTAAATATTGTCATAACAGTTATATAAGCCATATTCAGTTTCAGAAAGCAAAACAAACCGATCAGAAACAAACAGAACATGATCAGTTTCTTAAAATTAAACGAACAGAAATAATACTCGTTACCAAAATGAGCTGAATCGCCTTCTATTGAAGACTGGCCTTAAAGAAACTATTGCCCTACCAATCTGGTTGCGTTGAGTACTGCAATAGTCTTTGCAGGACGAGACAGCTCTAACCAACATCGCACTTGTAGCTAGCTCTTCAAAAGCTACTTTAGATAGCACGGCTTCAAACCTCTAAATATGTACGCTCAGGAATTTTTGAAACGAGAAGAACTTTTTCCAGAGAATTTTTCAGAGTGTGTTTTCTATTTTCTGGGTTCTGGATTATATAGACACAGACCTTTGTATTTAATTGCATTAAGAGGCAATTTTAATTCGAAAATAAATTAGCCTATTAAATTGCACATTTAAATTAGAATTGAATTTGGCCATTAAACTACTCATTAACCATAGCAGTAATAGGCCAATTCAAATTCGAAATTTAACTGCAATTAAACTGCAGAATAACTACAGCAGTTAAAGGCCATTTAAATTCAAATTCAGATTAAATTCGAAATCAATCCCATTTAACCGTACAGTAGACATTGAATTCGAAATTAATTGCAGTTAACGGTCAAAGTTGAAAAGTCGGAGTTTAAACATGCCGAGTTCCAAAAATAATACCCGAGACAATTCGCCCAACGCCCGAGCCCGGCAAGCGCGTGTGCGGTTTTCCAATAGCACCTTTGTTATTCTTTTACAATACACATAACACCTTATGCTATTTAAACTCCTCCTTTTTTTACTTTACCGCCGATGTGGGACTAAAACCTCTATTACAAAAGAGCCTTCTCAAAGTCTCATTTTCCTCCCTTTTTCATCCATGAAATCCAACCAAATTAGGCTTCCCTTTATGGAACACAATCCAAATAAATCCAATTAATTCCAACAATCTCCCATAATTTCATAGATGAAAAGGTAGTGAAGCAATTTATAATATGTTTTCAGTGAAAGTACCTTCCAGTTAGAACCACCGTCTTAGTTATCCAATTTTACCAGCACATGGACGAAGTGAAACTGAGTCTTGAACTTGACCCTTTAGTGACAATATTTAGGTTTTGATGCATTATGGCCATGCATCCTTATCCTGATTCATGAATGTATCGAGAAATAACCCAATTCCTCTAATTGCGGCCACACAATCACATTCATATAGTTGGGCATCTCCAAAGAAATACTGATCACATCTCATCATAAAGACTTGATCCCATTCAGAATCAAATGCTCTTACTATATTAGCAGTATTTGACACCTTCCAGATTTATCGGGGGATAGACTCAGACACAAGAGTATCAATCTATTTTAAGGTGTTCAATTCACCCAACAGCATGTTAATACCACATTGAACCTATTTCATGGGATTTCCACTCAGATAGGTTGGGTTGCTACTGTCGATGAATTATGTAGGATTTTCATACCCATCCTTAACCTGGATTTCAGGACTAATGACAACTCAAGTCCTTTAATGTAGGGATCTTCAGTGTTCTCTTTAGACTTAACAAAGTTTACAGTCATCACCCCATCTTTCACAAATTGTTTCACGGTCTTGATCCTCACTTGGATATGACCCCTTGTTTTGTCGTTATTCTTTGAACTTTTAATTCTTTCAATTGTGGCCAATTCTTTCAATTGTGGCCATATTGTCACAATGTACAGAAATAGCTGAAATGGACTTGCTGATCATGGGCAACTCGGACATAAGTCTTTTAAGCTATCAACTTCTGATCCGGTAGTGTCCAAAGCACACAGCTCAGCCTCAAAAGTCGACTAAGATAAAATAGTCTGTTTAACAGACCTCCAGACGACTGCTCTGCCACCCATGTTAAATACATACCATGTACAACCATCACAACCAGAGCTACTAGCTATCCAGCCTACTCTTCAAGTACAGCGAGGAATTTCACATAATGCAGCCCAAGGGAAATGGTTCCCTTCAAGTACCGAAGTACTCTATCTAAGACCTCCCAATGAGTCCTATTTGGATAGCTAGTATATCTACTTAACTTTGACACTGAGAAATATCCGGTCTCGTGCAGTGTGCAAGATGCATCAAGCTTCCAATGATCTATGAATATCTCAACTGAGGTACAGATACACCACTAGTGTTCTTGTAGAGAGGTACTGAAGAGGATTATAAGGGGTTTTGATGGTTCTACCATTTTTATAGCCAAATTTCTCTATAATCTTCTCAACATAATGTGATTGAGAAATGGCTATGCCTTCTGTTGTCATTGACAACTTTAAGCCAAGAATCAAGCCAGCGACACCCATAACCTTCATATCAAACCTACTACTCAAGAACGACTTAGTCTCATTGATTATCCTTAGGTTAGATCCAAATAATAAGATATCAACATAAATACATAAGATTATACATGAATCACCTTTGACCTTGCAATAAACACAATCATCAGACTCAACAGAAGTGAAGCCAAAAGAAATGACAGCGATATCAAATTTTTCATTCCATTGCTTAGGAGCTTGTTTAAGTCCATAAAGAGACTTTACAAGTTTACATACTTTTCTCTCATTACCACAACAACTGAGCCTTTTATCCCAAGTATATGGGGTAGGCTACATGAACCAACATGAGAATCACGCCAGGTCCAGCACATGAATCCTCCGCCTCTACTCACTCCTATCGAACAATATACTTTCATTGAGACCTTTGGCAACCATATCTTTTTGTATCACCTACATCCATGTTTTCTTCGGTCTCCCTTTTGCCCTTTTAACATTGCCTATATCGATAGTATCCATTCGTCGAACCGGTGCTTTCATAGATCTGCGTCGCACATGACCAAACCATCTTAGCCGGTTTTCCCGCATCTTCTCCTCCACAGGTGCTATACCAACTTTTGCACGAATATCCTCATTTCGCACCTTATCTTTTCTAGTATTACTACACATCCAACGAAGTATGTGCATCTCCGCTACGTGCATCTTCTGTGTATGATACTTCTTAGGAGCCCAGCATTCTGTACCATATAATAAGGCAAACCGAATAGCAATCCGATAAAACTTCTCTTTCAACCTTAACGGAAAGTTACGATTGCACAAAATCCCTGTTGCACTTCTCCATTTCAACCAACCAGCTTGGATCATTTGATTAACATCGCTATCGATCTCCTCATCTTTTTGGATGATGAAACCTAGATATCTAAACCGATCGCTCGATGATATCTCTTGCCCTTCCAGTGTTATACCAATGTGGTCTCGACTTTTCTGTTTGCTAAATTTGCAATGCATATATGCTGTCTTAGACCTGCTCAATCTGAACCCCCGAGATTCCAGCGTTTGCCTCCATAACTCCAATTTGGCATTAACCCCAGCTTTCGTCTCATTTACTAAAACAATATCATCAGCAAACAGCATACACCAAGGTAGCTCATCTTGGATAGTTCTAGTAACCTCATCCATCACAATGGTAAATAGAAATGGACTTAATGCAAATACTTGATGTAAGCCAATTGTAATCGAAAAATCACTCGTTAGGCCGCCGCAAGTTCTGATATTTGCCACTACTCCATCGTACATGTCCTTAATTATGTCAATGTACTTGATGGGGATTCTCTTCTTCATCATTATCCCCCATAATACCTCTAGGTACCTTGCCGTACGCTTACTCTAAATCAATAAATATCATATGCAAATCTCTTCTCCTCTCTCGAAAGCGCTCGACAAGTTGACGAAGCAAATGAATAGCCTCTGTCGTCGATCGTCCTGACATGAACCCAAACATTTCTCTCATTACCATCAGCTACAAATCCTTCAGACTGATCCATATAAATCTCTTCTTCAAGAGTACCATGAAGAAAAATGATTTTCACATCCATCTGGTGGATAGTGAAATCATATATGGAGGCCAATGCTATAAGCCCTCTGATTGTAATCATACGGGCAATCGGAGAATAAGTATCTAGGAAATCAATGCCTTCTATTTGTTTAGAACCCTTGGCAACAAGTGTGGACGGTTCCATCTGGTTTCAGCTTCCTTTTGAAGATCCATCTACACCCAATGATAGCGCACCTAAGAGAGATCTACCAATTCCTAAGTTCCGCTAGAAACAATAGAATCCATCTTACTTTTTATAGCATCTTTCCAGTGCTTAGCATCTTTCAATGCCATAGCAGCACTGTATGTAACATGATCTCCGTCGACATTGTACACGACAAAATCATTTCCAAAGCCTCTTTCGCTTCTTCTAGGTTCATCCAACTCTTCAGATCTATGAGATCCAGAGTTGGAACTTTCTGCCCCCACATTTGACATCCTTTCTACATGATCAGGAATGGAAGTCGAGGCAATGTTGGAATCTTCATTAGTAGCACTTTGAGATAGTGCAGTTTTCATAGGAAAAACATTCTCAAAGAAAGTTGCATCACGAAACTCAACTATGATGTTAACATCTATGTCAGCGATTTCAGACTTAATCACTAAAAATCTTAATGCATAGGTGTTTTCCACATAGCCCAAAAAGACAGCGTCTACAGTCTTAGGACCAAGCTTTTTCCTTTTGTATTCTAAGACTAGTACTTTTGCAAGACACCCCCATACTTTAAGGTATTTCAAGCTAGGCTTGCGACCTCTCCAAAATTCGAATAGATTACTTTCTTTATGCCTCTGAGGGACTCTTATTCAGAATATGGCAAGCCGTATTCAAAGCCTCTCCCCACATATATTTAAGAAGTCCAGAACTTTCAAGTAGACTACTAATCATATCTTTTATTCTGCTACCCCGTTAGATTATGGAGAATATGGAGCAGTTTCGTCATGCACTATGCCAAAAAATGACATAATTGAGTAAACTGATTAAAGGTATATTCTCCTCCTCTATCAGATCTTATCCGCTTAAGTTTCTTACCGATTTGAGTTTCAATTTCATTCTTAAAAATTATAAATTTTTCTAAAGCCTCGTCTTTGGTTTTAAGCAAGAACACAACAATATTTACTAGAGTCATCAATAAAGATGATAAAGCATTTCTTTAAGTCCTTAGTTAAAACACCATTGAACTCACAAATATCAGTGTGAACTAAGTCAAGCAAGTCTAAAGTCCTATCAATTGAATGAAAAGGCTTCCTTGGTTGTTTAGTTGTTGCACACACTAAGCATTTCTTATTGCGATCAATGTCGTGTTTAGGTATTAGGCTCAAGTTCATCATGCTTTTTATAGAATCAAAATTAACATGACCTAAACGACTATCCCAAATATCAAATGATTCAATTGAAAAACTAACAAGATAAATCATAAATTTCATTAACTTCAGAAAGAAATACATATTCTACCATAAGCTTAAATAAACCATCAAACATATAACCTTTGCCAACAAAAGGACATTTATTTAAAATTACCACTTTATTACATTTAAAGTTAAACTCATAACTCTCTTTCACTAAACAAGATCCACTAAGAATGTTACAACGAACGGTACGAACATGATGCACTCTATATAAAAATAGAACTCGCCCTGAACGAAACTTCAAGTCCACGCATCTATATCCTAACACCTTAGCAGTAGAAGAGTTCCCATCATCACTGACTGCCCAACTGCAGGCTGATAAGATACAAATAATAATTTATCAGCACATATGTGCACATTTGCACCGGTGTCTACTAACCACTCATTAGGTTCATAAATAGTGAAAATTTGAGAATTAACGGAAACATATCCTTCAGTGGAAGTCAAAACCTCAGTCGTCACAACGCTGACATGAGCCTGACTAGTAGACCCTGAACTAGCTTTGGATTTATTAATAGGGCAATCCTTAGCCCGATATCCAACATGTCCACATATCCAACACGGTTTGTTTGCTTTCGGTTTCTTTTGGATCTTAGGCTTGGGTTTATGTTTATCGTTATTTTTAGCAAGTGCCTTATGTTTATTTTTTCCAGCAGTCATAACGTTTGTTTTGGGTTGATGCTCAACAGGCACAACATGGTTCTGATTCTTATGTTCTTCAATGGCTATGGCAACTATCAAATCATCAAGTGAAATCTTTTCCTTACGATGCTTGAGAGACTGTCACGCCCCGCTTCCCAGAGTGCGCAAGATTTGGGCACGTGACATAGCCAACCATGCTACCTGTGGGTAGGAAGTATCCATCCACAGTCACATTACGGTTGTAAAGATATCAAGAACAGTAAAATAAACTAAACTAATACATGTCCAAATCCATAATAACAAGAATCAATAAACAATAAATGCGGAAGCTAATGATCCAATACAATGAATAAACAGTATGTCCCATAATGCGGGCTCACATCTGGAAATGAAATGACATAAATAAACTAAACTCTCAAGAACTCACAGTTCAGCCTGCTGGCTGAAGTACTCCTGCTCGGTCGACGACAAAGGTACGGAATCTGGGCCATGCAAAACCCAGACGTCAGTGCGTCATGATATCAAGTATAAAGCATAACATGGTAATAAACAATGCAAGCATGAATATGAATAAACAGTAATAAGAAGTAACAAGCAGGGTAAAGTGCAAAGGTGATTAAACTGCCCTATCAGGTTTTCTACTCTACAGTCTTTGAAACCAATTGATGAATCGTCGATGTAACTCAATAGTATCCCGTGCGTGCCCGGGACCACGGTCATGATTCTCGGGGCTGAATCCGAGACGTGCCGCTAAGCAGTAAAAGGTAGTAGGATAGATGAGTGATGTCAGCATCAACACTCCGGAGCTGGCCAAGCCCGTAAGACTGATCAGAACAATGTGTCGAACTGTTGAGTTACAAGTCGGTTTCACCTTTGATTTCCCCATACCCCCAAGCTATGTATGTCAGGTCAGGTATTCAGTAGTCAAGGTCTAATGCCAACACAAGTCAAGTAAAGGTAGGTCTGTCTGGATCGACAGCAGGAATGGTTAGGTCTGTCGGCATTAGGCACGAGATCAGGTAACAGGTCAGGTTACGTTCAACAGGTAGAGTCGATATGTACAGGGTGTTGTGTCCGGTGTATCAGTGCATGCGTCAGGTGTATCAAGATCAGTCAATATGTAACGCAATCAGGTATATGATGATAACAGGTATAGCAACAAATAATGAACAGTAGCAGGAACAGTAAATAACAAATATTATTCTATGTGAACACAGTGATGTTTGTATTTTCATATTAATCCGGTTTACGCACCTTTGAGGTGCAACAGCCACAAGACGATCAATATCAATAATATGCATAATGGAGTTACAGTATTTGAACTAAGTATAATAATTGTCTCAAGAGTGATTTTAACCAATGAAGTGGGATGATCTACTTGGTTTGATTAGTTAAGTATGACTTAATAGCAGACCGGTTAAAGCGAGCAATGATTCCATTGATTTAAAGTTACGGATAATCGTGACAGAAATTCTAAGTTATCAGGTATCGATGTTATGTTATTTGTGTGGTTATAATATGATGGTTAAGTTGTAGCATGTTAAGCAAGTATTCAGATACTTGCCTCGGCGGTTCCGCAAACCGAAACACGGATGCGATGTCGGTAGAAACCACGGTACGGAAGCACGGGCCACGGATCGAGTCCCAACAGAGGTCAAAGGGATCACACGGACCAGGGGGCTTCGCTGGAGCGTCGGGTTCGTCAAACGGCACGGTCGGGTTCCGGCAACAACCGAAAATCAAAGTTAGCAACAAGGAGGCGATACGCCAAAACGACCAGCGGGGGTTATACCAAAAGAAAAGAGAAGGAAACTTACAGGGATACACCAAGGGTGCGACCACGGCGGGTTCGACGGCACTGGAACGCCGGCGAGGCCGCGACGGTGGCTGCAGCAAAGGGAAGTGGCCTCGGGTGAGCAGGGTAGGGTGCTGCGGCGAGTTGGAGAGGGGTGTGGTCGGCTAGGGTGGTCGAGGGGGAAAGGAGGTGGCGCGGGATACGTCGACGAGGGTCGTCGGCGCGGTTTCCGGCGACCTGGAGATGGTGCAGACGTTGGGTGAGGGTCGGGTTCACTGTTCCGGCGAGGGAGGAGGGGGTGACGGCGAGGTCTCGACGAGGAGGGTGCAAGGGAGTCGCGGGAGGCCTCGGCGGTCGGAGTCGACGTCGACGGCGAGGTCGCGAGGGATGGAGGCGTCGGGGAGATGGGTTGCAGGCGCTGGATCGTCGGGAGGACGGGGAAAAGAAGGTAGGTGGGTGCGGTGGAGGTCGTGGTGGTGAGGGCGGCGACGGCGAGGTCGCGAGGAGGCCGGCGGTGAGATCTGCGTGAGCTAGGGTTAGGGTTCGCGTGGGGTTTCTCGTAATGGGTTAATGGGGAGGAGGCGGCGTTGCATGCGAATATATATAGAGGGGAGAGAGAGAGACTGATGGGCAAGAGAGAGAGAGATTGAGAGAGATTGAGGGAGGAGAGAGAGAGAGACTGGGGAAAAGAGAGCGGGGTCCACACGGGGAAACCAAGGCTCGCGATTGGTTGGGATGTTAGGAAAAGGAAATTTAAAAGATTTAAAGAAGAGATTTTAATAGGATTCGTGAAGGATTTGCTGTTAGTAAATAATAAAGATTAGAATTAGATATTAAATTCAAATGGGCCATTTTGGCGCAAAATGAAACATTTTCAAATCGCGCCCGGTTTGCGCCCAAATATTCCAAATTCAAATTATAGGATTTTAAGCGGGTTCCAAATTTTAAAATGAAATGTTTTATGATTAAAAAGCATGCCCCCAAGTCGGACACTTGCACGCGCGCGTAGTCGCCCAAACTTGCCCGTTTAGCCAAACGGAACGGAATCTCGACACGCGGATGCTACCACGCGACTAGTGGCGACGAGTAGGCCAACATGGACATCTTAAATTTCACTTTCGGAGTTAAAATTTGTTATGTGCCAAAATGACTTAACCGGGTAAAATTTAGCAATAAACACCAGAAAATCAGGAAAATTGGAAATAGCAATAAATAACCCTCAACTAGTAATATACATAGTATTATTGGGCTCGGGTGTTACATCATACCCAACTACAAAAGAATTTCGTCCTCGAAATTCCAAGAATACAAGATAACTAACTACTGAAAAAGATGAGGGAATTTCTGCCGGATCTCGTCTTCTCGCTCCCAAGTAGATTCTCCATGCGATCGGTTACCCCAAGAAACTAGCACAAGAGGGATAATCTTGTTCTTAAGAACCTTTTCTCTTCGATCCTTGATCTCGACTGGTCGTTCCTCAAAAGTCAGGTCTTCCCGAACGGTCAACTCCGAGTGATCCAAAACATGGGTCTCATCACGAACATACCTCCGTAGTTGAGACACATGAAATACATCATGAACTCCTGCTAATGACGATGGTAACGCCAACCGGTACGATACCTCTCCGACACGCTCCAATATCTCGAAGGGTCCAACGAATCGGGGACTAAGCTTTCCCCGACTCCCAAATCGAATCACCCCTCTAGTCGGTGATATCTTCAGGAATACCAAATCGCCCACGGCGAACTCTAGAGGTCTTCTTGACGTGTCGGCCCAACTCTTCTGTCTGTCTTGAGCTGCCTTCATATGCTTTCTGATTGTATTCACCTTCTCAACTGTCTGTACCACTAAATCTGGCCCTAGCAACCTTCGTTCACCCACATCATCCCAACATACAGGTGAACGGCACTTACGACCATACAATGCTTCGAACGGGGCCATCTGAATTGTTGCTTGGAAGCTGTTGTTGTACGAAAACTCCACCAGGTGTAGATGATCTTCCCAAGAACCTTTGAAGTCCAACATGCAAGCCCTCAACATATCTTCAAGGGTCTGAATCGTTCTCTCTGATTGTCCATCAGTTTGGGGATGATAAGCTGTGCTGAACTTCAATCGAGTCCCCAAACTTTCTTGTAAACTCCTCCAAAAGTGTGACAAGAACCGAGTGTCCCGGTCGGACACGATGCTTACCGGTACTCCATGCAATCTGACAATCTCCTGCATGTACCGCTCTGCCAAAGTCTCTGTCGATTGACCAACCCGAAACGGAATAAAGTGAGCTGCCTTGGTCAACCGATCGACAATCACCCATACTGCATTGTTGCCCTTTGGACTCCGCGGTAAAGCCGTCACGAAATCCATGGTTATATGTTCCCACTTCCATTGAGGAATCGGAAGTGGTTGCAACAAACCAGCAACCCTTTGGTGTTCAGCCTTGACTTGCTGACACACCAAGCACTTAGCCACGAAGCGAGCGATTTCCCGTTTCATACCTTCCCACCAGAAATGCTGTCGAATATCTCGGTACATCTTGGTCCCTCCTGGATGTACAGAGTAAGCTGAACTGTGTGCCTCCTTCATAAGCTCTTCACGCACATCTCCTTTTGGCACACAAAGACGGCTACCATATCTCAACGAACCATCCTCATGGATCAGTAGATCGGTTCGTAGTCCGGCTCCAACCTGCTCTCGAAACTTTTGCAGTCTAGGATCCTGCGATTGCGCCGCTTTAATCTTCTCAACTAAGGACGATTGTACTTGTAACTGCATCAACTGTCCTGTAGCACGCGGTAGCACAACCTCCAAGTCAAATCTCCGGAACTCCTCAATGATCTCCCTCTGTGCAGTCAATAACTGAATTGCTGGTAACCGACTTAGCGCATCTGGCACGACGTTAACTTTTCCCGGATGGTACTTAAGATCAAGGTCGTAGTCGGCCATCAGCTCCAACCATCTGCGTTGCCTCATGTTCAACTCCTTCTGAGTGAACACATATTTCAAACTCTTGTGATCCGTAAAGACTTCAACTCTCTCGCCCAGAAGGTAGTGTCTCCAAATCTTCAGGGCGAAGATCACGGCTGCAAGCTCCAAGTCGTGAGTCGGATAATTCTGCTCATGAGTCTTCAGCTGTCTCGATGCGTAAGCGACGACTTTCCCATTCTGCATCAAAACACATCCCAATCCCTTTCCAGATGCGTCGCTGTGAATCACCAGTCCTCCTGAATCATCCGGTACGGTTAGGATAGGGGCGGTTATCAACTTCTGCTTCAACGTCTCGAAGGCCAATGCACATTCATCTGTCCAAACAAACGGTACTTCCTTACGCGTAAGCTTGGTTAACGGCTCAGCTAAACGAGCGAAGTTCTCCACAAATCTTCTGTAGTAACCGGCGAGTCCAAGGAAACTTCTTATCTCTGCAACATTCTTTGGAACAGGCCAATCTCGAACTGCTGCAATCTTCTCTGGATCAACGGCGATTCCATCGCCCGACACGACATGCCCCAGAAACTTCACTTCTTCCAACCAGAATTCGCACTTACTCATCTTCGCAAATAATTTCTCCTGTCTCAGCGTTTGCAGTGCGATCCTTAAGTGTTCAGCATGCTCCTCCGGACTCTTCGAGTACACCAGAATGTCGTCAATGAATACCACAATAAACTGGTCTAAGAACGGTGAAAAGATCCTGTTCATCAAGTCCATAAATATTGCCGGCGCATTAGTCACTCCGAAGGGCATCACTAAATACTCGAAATGCCCATACCGAGTTCGAAACGCCGTCTTGCAAATGTCTTCTGCCTTCACTCGGACCTGATGATATCCTGATCGTAAGTCCAGTTTCGAGAATACCCTCGCGCCACTAAGCTGCTCAAAAAGTTCTCCAATGCGAGGGATCGGGTACTTGTTCTTAATAGTCACCCGGTTTAATTCTCGGTAATCGATGCACATTCTTCTCGTGCCATCTTTCTTCTTTACTAAAAGAACTGGAGCTCCCCAAGGTGAGTTGCTGCTTCGAATCCATCCCTTCTCGAGTAATTCACCCACTTGTTTCTTAACTTCTTCCAATTCCACCGGTGCCATCGGATAATAAGATTTTGATACTGGCGCTGCACCAGGAATAAGGTCGATCGCAAACTCCACATCTCGCTTCGGCGGTAGGCCTGAAATATCTTCAAACACATCCATAAAGTCGCGGACAACTGCCGGCTCTTCATTCCTATCCGCAACCATAGCCGCAAGAACATTGTTCGTCGGCCTAGCCCTAAACTCGACTGGCCCGACAGAACTGCTTCCTCCGATGAAAGTAAACTCAGGGTGTCCGGGAATCTGGAAAATTACTTTCCTTGCCCTACAATCAATGTGTGCGTGGAAGGTGCCAAGAAAATCCATTCCCAAGACTACTTCATAACTGCCCGTATCAATCACCAAGAAATCCGCAAAAAGCTCCCGTCCACAAACAACAACAGTACAATCCCTACACTCCTTACTAGCTATGATTTTCCCATTCCCAGTGTGTATGTCCCAAAAACTAGACATGGTCGTGCAGGTGATCGAGTGTGTAGTTATAAACTTTGATGACATAAAACAGTGGGATGCTCCGGAATCAAATAGTGCCAAAGCAGGAAAACCACGAACGAGTACGGTACCTGAAACCACTTCTCCTGATGTCTTGGCTTCCTCAGCTGTCAAAGTGAAAGCTCGACCCTGGTTAGGTCCTTGTGTCAGTTGCTTCTGCCCTTGGAATGGTCTCTGCGGAGGCTTCCGTGTATCATCTCTCGTGCGAAGCTTCGACGGACAAGTACCAACTGCGTGATCGGCTGCCCCACAAACCAGACAAAGTCCTAGTCTCCTTCGACAATCCTTCTGCACGTGCCCAGGTAATCGGCAGTAATCACAAATCACGCTCTTCCTTCGATCAACGATCACAGGCTTCTTCATTGGCGCTACACCTCGACGGTCCACTGGAATACCTCTGCGCCCATGATCTCGGTTAGGTACAAATGCAGGCTTCCTGGCCGCAACTGCTGTCTGGTGAAGGTTCCCTTTCGATCCTGATAGACTCTGTTGCTCTCTGGCTGCCGTAAGAACCTGCGAGAAAGTGGTCAAACCCAGGGAGACAATCTGCCTCTGGATGTCCACATCCAAACTGCGCAAGAACCTTCGTGCCCTGTCTGCCTCCTTGGCGACTAAGGGTCCAGCGAAACGGCTAAGTCTCGTCCACTCCGCTGCATGCACATCCACAGCTGCTCCATTTTGTTTCAGCCCAATAAATCTCTCCTCCATTTCCTCCCGTGCAGTTTGCGGGAAGAACTTTTCCAAGAAACTTTTGGAGAAATCCGCCCAACTGATTGGCTTAGACAGGCGGGTCTCCTCCACAAGCCACCACTCTCGAGCGTAATCCACCAACTGAATGCGCACCACATCAACTCTCTTGTCTTCTGGGATCTGCGCCGCAATCAATAGATTCTCTGTGTCCACGAGCCACTGCTCGGCTGGCAACGGCTCCTCCAAGCCAGTAAAAGTAGTAGGACCCAACCGTCTGAAATCTGCCACGGTCCCTACTCGGTCGACTGGCTTTGCTACGGCGGTGTTTACAGACTGCTGCATAGCCTGCAAACCCTCCTGGAATGAATCGGCTTGCTGCTGGATCAGCTCAGTTTGCCTCTTCTGATTTTCCAACATCCCACGTATCACTCCTAGCATGGCGGCTTCGTCCACACGCCTCTGATACGTCTTGAAATTCTTATCTGCCATGGTCCTGAAATCAAAACAAACAACATTAGCATGATGATAGATTCAATATATAAATCAAGGCTAGAACTCCAAGATACTTAAATAGAGTACTGTATTGTAGCTATGCCGCGGTATCATAGCCGCAATTACTTAACTCCACCCAAGTCGCCTAAGTCCTAGAGATAACAAGAATTTAGGTTTTCGAGTTAACAGTGCAAAGTAAGTTTGCATGTCGACATGATCTGGAAGAATGATTCAAGAACGGTAAAACGGTCAAGTGGCAGGACATGTTTCCTAATTACGGGTATTATAATTCGTGTATCGGGTGCAATACCCAACTACAAGAATCAACCCAATTAACCTATGGCTCTGATACCATAAAACCATGTCACGCCCCGCTTCCCAGAGTGCGCAAGATTTGGGCACGTGACATAGCCAACCATGCTACCTGTGGGTAGGAAGTATCCATCCACAGTCACATTACGGTTGTAAAGATATCAAGAACAGTAAAATAAACTAAACTAATACATGTCCAAATCCATAATAACAAGAATCAATAAACAATAAATGCGGAAGCTAATGATCCAATACAATGAATAAACAGTATGTCCCATAATGCGGGCTCACATCTGGAAATGAAATGACATAAATAAACTAAACTCTCAAGAACTCACAGTTCAGCCTGCTGGCTGAAGTACTCCTGCTCGGTCGACGACAAAGGTACGGAATCTGGGCCATGCAAAACCCAGACGTCAGTGCGTCATGATATCAAGTATAAAGCATAACATGGTAATAAACAATGCAAGCATGAATATGAATAAACAGTAATAAGAAGTAACAAGCAGGGTAAAGTGCAAAGGTGATTAAACTGCCCTATCAGGTTTTCTACTCTACAGTCTTTGAAACCAATTGATGAATCGTCGATGTAACTCAATAGTATCCCGTGCGTGCCCGGGACCACGGTCATGATTCTCGGGGCTGAATCCGAGACGTGCCGCTAAGCAGTAAAAGGTAGTAGGATAGATGAGTGATGTCAGCATCAACACTCCGGAGCTGGCCAAGCCCGTAAGACTGATCAGAACAATGTGTCGAACTGTTGAGTTACAAGTCGGTTTCACCTTTGATTTCCCCATACCCCCAAGCTATGTATGTCAGGTCAGGTATTCAGTAGTCAAGGTCTAATGCCAACACAAGTCAAGTAAAGGTAGGTCTGTCTGGATCGACAGCAGGAATGGTTAGGTCTGTCGGCATTAGGCACGAGATCAGGTAACAGGTCAGGTTACGTTCAACAGGTAGAGTCGATATGTACAGGGTGTTGTGTCCGGTGTATCAGTGCATGCGTCAGGTGTATCAAGATCAGTCAATATGTAACGCAATCAGGTATATGATGATAACAGGTATAGCAACAAATAATGAACAGTAGCAGGAACAGTAAATAACAAATATTATTCTATGTGAACACAGTGATGTTTGTATTTTCATATTAATCCGGTTTACGCACCTTTGAGGTGCAACAGCCACAAGACGATCAATATCAATAATATGCATAATGGAGTTACAGTATTTGAACTAAGTATAATAATTGTCTCAAGAGTGATTTTAACCAATGAAGTGGGATGATCTACTTGGTTTGATTAGTTAAGTATGACTTAATAGCAGACCGGTTAAAGCGAGCAATGATTCCATTGATTTAAAGTTACGGATAATCGTGACAGAAATTCTAAGTTATCAGGTATCGATGTTATGTTATTTGTGTGGTTATAATATGATGGTTAAGTTGTAGCATGTTAAGCAAGTATTCAGATACTTGCCTCGGCGGTTCCGCAAACCGAAACACGGATGCGATGTCGGTAGAAACCACGGTACGGAAGCACGGGCCACGGATCGAGTCCCAACAGAGGTCAAAGGGATCACACGGACCAGGGGGCTTCGCTGGAGCGTCGGGTTCGTCAAACGGCACGGTCGGGTTCCGGCAACAACCGAAAATCAAAGTTAGCAACAAGGAGGCGATACGCCAAAACGACCAGCGGGGGTTATACCAAAAGAAAAGAGAAGGAAACTTACAGGGATACACCAAGGGTGCGACCACGGCGGGTTCGACGGCACTGGAACGCCGGCGAGGCCGCGACGGTGGCTGCAGCAAAGGGAAGTGGCCTCGGGTGAGCAGGGTAGGGTGCTGCGGCGAGTTGGAGAGGGGTGTGGTCGGCTAGGGTGGTCGAGGGGGAAAGGAGGTGGCGCGGGATACGTCGACGAGGGTCGTCAGCGCGGTTTCCGGCGACCTGGAGATGGTGCAGACGTTGGGTGAGGGTCGGGTTCACTGTTCCGGCGAGGGAGGAGGGGGTGACGGCGAGGTCTCGACGAGGAGGGTGCAAGGGAGTCGCGGGAGGCCTCGGCGGTCGGAGTCGACGTCGACGGCGAGGTCGCGAGGGATGGAGGCGTCGGGGAGATGGGTTGCAGGCGCTGGATCGTCGGGAGGACGGGGAAAAGAAGGTAGGTGGGTGCGGTGGAGGTCGTGGTGGTGAGGGCGGCGACGGCGAGGTCGCGAGGAGGCCGGCGGTGAGATCTGCGTGAGCTAGGGTTAGGGTTCGCGTGGGGTTTCTCGTAATGGGTTAATGGGGAGGAGGCGGCGTTGCATGCGAATATATATAGAGGGGAGAGAGAGAGACTGATGGGCAAGAGAGAGAGAGATTGAGAGAGGTTGAGAGAGATTGAGGGAGGAGAGAGAGAGAGACTGGGGAAAAGAGAGCGGGGTCCACACGGGGAAACCAAGGCTCGCGATTGGTTGGGATGTTAGGAAAAGGAAATTTAAAAGATTTAAAGAAGAGATTTTAATAGGATTCGTGAAGGATTTGCTGTTAGTAAATAATAAAGATTAGAATTAGATATTAAATTCAAATGGGCCATTTTGGCGCAAAATGAAACATTTTCAAATCGCGCCCGGTTTGCGCCCAAATATTCCAAATTCAAATTATAGGATTTTAAGCGGGTTCCAAATTTTAAAATGAAATGTTTTATGATTAAAAAGCATGCCCCCAAGTCGGACACTTGCACGCGCGCGTAGTCGCCCAAACTTGCCCGTTTAGCCAAACGGAACGGAATCTCGACACGCGGATGCTACCACGCGACTAGTGGCGACGAGTAGGCCAACATGGACATCTTAAATTTCACTTTCGGAGTTAAAATTTGTTATGTGCCAAAATGACTTAACCGGGTAAAATTTAGCAATAAACACCAGAAAATCAGGAAAATTGGAAATAGCAATAAATAACCCTCAACTAGTAATATACATAGTATTATTGGGCTCGGGTGTTACAGAGACATTCTGAAGCTCTCCCAAGATCGAGGAAACTTTTCGATGATTGCCATTACTTGAAACTTCTCAGGAAGTTTCATTTCAGCCTCTTGAAGAGCGTGAAGAATATGAAGAATTTTATGCGCTTGTTCTGTCTGTTCTATCACAATTTACGCTCAACCATTTGGAACTTTAAGAATTTGGATACGGAATACTTTTCAAGACTGGGCTATTCTGTATTGTATTTCTTATCCAATTCATCTCATAGTGCCTTTGCTGTGTTCGAAAAGGAAGAATAGACATCGAAGAGCACATTGGACATAACCAACAAAATGCAACCTCTGGTTATTTGATGACTCTCCGTCCACTCTACAATCTTCTCTGCACTTTTGGGATCCTTTTCATCCGGTTTTGGGCAATCCGATATTATCATTGCCAACAGTCCTTTTATGGTCAACCAGATTTTCATACGTTGTTGCCAACGTTTGAAAAATTGACCTAAATTTTTTTCAGGCATTCCTGACATGTCCGTTTTAGGACTGAAAGTCGTTGCACCAACATCTGAACAGGAAGACATAAATGTTAATAGTTTCTTCAAGATTGTTGTAAAAATAACAGGCATACATATAATTAAATATTATCATAACAGTTACATAAGCCATATTCAGTTTTAGAAAGCAAAACAAACCAATCAGGAACAAACAGAACATGATCGATTTCTTAAAATTAAATGAACAGAAATAATACTCATTACCAAAATGGGCTGAATCGCCTTCTATGGAAGACTGGTCTTTGTTTACCGCCGAAAAACCGGACAGAGACGTTGGGACGTCTAACCTGAATTTGGGGGCAGATACTATTTGGACATGTCCACCCACCTCTCCAAAGATACCCAGTTGAGTTACGGCACCGTATATCGGAGGTTTGGATAGACACGGCCGTTGTAGCAAACTTTATCAGATTGCCCCTCGTTTATGAGGGTTTTTTTTATTGTGGGGACGCTCTTCCCTGCAGGCGCAAGCCCTAGAGCAGATTACGTTATCACGTTGCGATAACCACTTTCTTCTTCTCCAGCAGTTCACTTCGTATCATGTGTATTTTTATTTATTTTGTTTGCCCGTGGATTATATACGGAGACTAGTTTATGTCGTCGTCCGTAAGGCGCGGATCAGTCCAAATCCGTATATTTGAGATTTGGGGTTTGGGTTTTAAACTTAGATTATATGTTCCTTTAGTTCAAAAATATTTTGTTTTGTTTAAGGACCGTTAATCTAGTTTGAGATTAAGATCAGCTTAAACATATGAGCATTAAGGCTATATTTATTTTTAACTAAGGATACGTAACTCCTATTTGGAACTAAGATCAACTTAGCAACATTTTAAGAATCATTTTTTTATTTAAGATCCAACAACAGAGCATTTAGGCTCAATTGCAAGAAACTTTCAGAGGGACTTAGCCAATTTGGGCTATCTGCTCAGTCTTTTTTTCTCTTTTATTCAAAAGTGCTAAGCACTTATTTGGGTTCTGTTTGCTTAGCATTTTTCCTTTTATGCAGAAATGTTAAGCGCTTATTTAGGGCTCTGGCGTTCACATGTGTATCATATGAAGCACTCAGTCATGGGCGTTGCCCAATCAGTGCTAAGTACTTTAGTCATTTTGACTAAATATATAGAGTGCCAAGCACTTTTGTATGGCGCTCACGTGTATATCACGTAAGACGCCGCCCAACCAGTGCTAAGCACTCAGTCATTTTGACTGAATATGAAGTGCTAAGCACTTTTACTCGGCGGTCACGTGTCTTTCACGTGAGGCGCTGGCCTTCTGTTTTAAAAGCCCACGAGGGAAGCACGTGAGGCGCTGAGTCCTTTATTTTGGGAATCTTTTGGGCGCTCACATGTTTTTCTCGTGAGACGCTGATTTTTTTTTAGAGATTGAATTTCTGTTAATGGCATGTTAACCATTAATGATCACTAAGATCTTTGTTTTTGAAGATCTGGAATCTTTTCTTTTTTTTATTGGAGAACTAAGTTTCTTTTCATACTAAGTTCTTTTATATATGGATAAAGCCTGTTTGCAGAGGAATTAAATTCCTAAAACCATAAGTTCTCTTCTCTTTTTTTCTTTTAATCTAGTCATTATCCCTAGATTTTGAGTTCGAAGAACAAAATCTCCCCGATGAGAATTAAATTCTCAACTTGTGGGGGGATTTGCTTTACAAATCTCATATCAGAGGAAGAACTAAGTTCTTTTTATGAAGGATTGAACCCTTATTTTCTTTTATACTAGGCAAAGCAGATATTTTGATCTCTTTTTTTCTTTACCGAGGGTTTGAAAGAAAGGAGATCTTCTAAGAGAATTAAATTCTTTGTTTTCATGACTTCTGTCTTTTTGTTTACAAAAGCTTGGGGGTTGATCCTCTCGGGGTGTGTATCCTCTTTCCCCGTCTCTCCATCTCTCTCTGTGCTCAGGTTATTTATATAGACAAGACAAATTGTTGATCGGTTTTGAGAAAATCTCTCATCGATAGATTCCAATTGATTTTATTGGTTTCAAAAATTATTTGGGGAATTTTATCCATCGTTGGATCTTTTGATCCAATGAATTCTATTTTACAGAATATGTTTTCTTGTTTTTAACAAGATTAAGGAAATATTTTCCCATATACAGAATTTAATTCTGTCAAACGGTGATTTTAATCACCATTGGATTTTAATCAAAGAGCTCTCTGTTTTACAGAGAACAATCTTTCTTTGTTTAGAAAGATTAGAGAAATATATTCTCAAAAATAGAATTTAATTCTATCATTTGATGATTTATCATCACCATTGGATTTTTGATCCAACGGCAGAGAACATCCCAAATTTTAGGAAAATAATTTCCATGTAAAATTTAATTCTACATGTTCTTAATTTGGGCGCTGACGCTCACATGTTATGCACGTGGACGCCTCTTAAGAATTAAATTCTTATACTTTAACAGACGCTTCTGGACTTTGCACATTGGCGCTCACGTGAACTTCGTGCGGCGCCACTATAGAATTTAATCCTATAAGACTGGCGCCGGCACCGGCGCTCTCATGGGAAACATGTAAGACGATGCTTCATTGGATTTAACAGAACTTAGCTCTTATTATTATGTTTAATTATTCGGGGAACAAATGCCCCCCACCGTTGTTATCATGTGGCTCACTCGTGAGTGCAACGGTGTCATTTTAACCACCGTTGGATCGCCTAAGAAGTTGAACCGTTCACCCCCACGTCTTATAAATAGGGCGTTTGGCCCTTGAGATGACTGATGTCTCATCTTCTTCCTTGAGCCTTTCTCCTCTTTTGAGAATTTAATTCTCGTTCCAGAACTTAAATCTCTGTCCTCAAGAACCTCTTTTGAACAGAGTAAACTCTGCCAAATTTCTTGGTGAGGATTATGAACAGAGCTTAGCTCTTAACCCCTTTTGATCATATATTTATTTTTTTATTTTTGGATTTTGAACCCATTATCAGATCCGACGGAGGTTAACTCTCTTTTTTCTTTTGAATCAGTCTCTTGGAGATCTAAAAAAACCTTTTTTATAGATCGTGGATCTTGATGTCCATATCCAAGACTTGAGAATCTTTGATTCTTCTTAGGGTTTTACCCTGCTGTCAATCTTGGCAGTTTTCTAGAACTTGATTCCATTAATTAACCCATGAATTTTCTAACATGGGATTTCTGGGATTTAATCCCATTGTTTAGGGGAATTTAATTCCTTTTTTTTTTTGCAAAGCTTGGCTCTGATTTGAATCTTAAGAACTTTGGAAATTGTATTCCCTTTACTGTTCTTAGATGTTTTTCCTTTTCTAGAATTTTTAGGGTTTTAATCCCTTCTCTCTTTTTTTACAGATTTGAATCTGTTGTTTGTTTTAAAGAGTGTTGGGATTTTTTAACTCCGCTGTTTAATGAGCACTATTCATTTAAAAAGAATACTTTTGGATTGTCACAATGGGCCCATGTCTCATCTGATGCTATTTGGATTCTCCCAATCTTGATGAGCCACCATCTTGATTCTGTGATGCTAGTGTTTTTTTTCATTGCTCACTTTCCACCGGATTTCTTTTCAGGTACCATGGTTGGTCATCTATACGATATCGAAGAAATTGTCTCCTACGAAGAAATCTGCATATAAGGTCGCTTTCAAGAACAGGAGTACACTGATGCCAAATGCGATGAGGTGATGCATCGCTTTGATGATCACAACAGTCAATTGCTCTCTCGCCGTTCTACCATTTTGAAGATTATCGTTGGATCAAGCTGGGAAGCGCTTCCTGAACTTGATGAGGCTATGCCGCTTGAGGCACTTGATGACGCTGAAGACAATGTGCATTCAGTATATCTGACGGGCATGATCTCGAAGAAGCGGAGAGATGATCTCGTCACTGTTTTACATCGCGTCTTCCAACAGAAAGCGATACTATCCGCGTACCAGAGGATGGAAAACATCAGCGGTGATCCCGAGGCTTGTCTTCGGATGAGGACGCATAAGAAGATGATCAAAGAGGGTAGGAGCGCTTTACTCAAACTTGCCTTTAAATTTGAGAACTCATGTCCGGAATTTAGCGTTTTGCCATTGTAGACATTTTGATGATATTTGCTTCTTTCTCTTTTTTTTGTTATCATCCTCATTACCAGTGTATAAATTTCTTTGAAGCATGAATGACAGCCCATTTTTTATGCAAACACTCACATGTGCTTCACATGAAGCGATGTTATATAAAAAAAACTAGTGCTAGCGTCCACGCGTTATGCATGTGAGACGCTGCTATACGATTTAATCCTAAAAAACTAGCGACGACGCTCACGTGTTATATACGTGAAGCGCTGCTATAGGATTTAATCCTAAAAAAGTTAATGCTGATGCTCACGTGTCATGCACGCGAGGCGCTGCTATACGATACGAAGGAATCGTTTCTCCTTCTTACTCTGCTTTTCATGAGTCAACTCTTTCTTTTCCAATACCTTCTTTTTGTCAGAGCTTGGAAATAGTTCCACCATGCACAACATTTTCTATGCCTAGACTTAAATGCTTCTCTTTATATTCTGAAACAATGTTCTTCTTCTTCACAAGGAAAGAACCATTTTTTTAACAGAACAAGAGTTATGGCTTGTAATCGTCCTCATACTCGTCGGCAACCATGGGAGGTGCCTATCGAGGGGATTGTCCCTCGTTTTGCTGCACGCTTGGTGAATCCCGTTCTCACGAACGACCAATATGACACGGTGATGTATGAGCTCCTGACTCGTAGAGGCTCTCCTCTTCCTATTGGCTCCATTTGGCTCCGGATGATCTTGTCCGTACTTGCTGACATTTCCCTTCATCCAGCGGAGATGACTCCGGCGATGCTTGACGCAACAGAGGACAAGATCGAGTGCTTTCATGAGACACATTTGATTACCCGGTCTCTGAGAGATCGCTCTGTTCAGTTGCTAATCTAGATACGGGCTCAGCAGGCCATCATGTATGCCTTCACCGATGGGCACGGTGCTGACCGATGGGAAGCGACTCCTCGCGAAGATCGTCGCTTCGACATGGTGAAGAAAGCTGAGAGGGCTTTAGAAAACTTTATTTATAGTTTTGTAAATCCTTGTATTTTTTATCCCGTGTTTGGTGATCTATTTCCTGTAGAATAAAATGTTTATTTAAATGATTTCTTTCTCGTTGACCGCTGAATGTTTCATCCCCAGCACATATTCATATGGACATCTTGCATCTGCACATGTGCTTTGCACTTTACCTTTAGGAGTTTCTGCTGAATACGAATGCCGATGATGTGCGCATATGCGGCGCGCGCGCACGCACATAAAATGAGCATACTTTCAATGCTATTTATCATTCAAATATGCATCTAAATGTAAGTAAACACTGGACTAATGTGAACAAATGCTTCCCCCACTACCTTGCTCACGAAGGTATACCCGTGAGTGAAGTGGTGTAGAGTAATACATAGCATATGGCTGGTTTCGGGTTGGCGTTTCATATATAACTTTTAAAATTTCGACCTTTCTGTTTCTTGATGTCTCAATCGGATGCGAAGTAGTTTATGTACTCATTTCGGAGTTCCTAGTTTATTTACTCATTTCGGAGTCCCTAGTTTATTTACTCATTTCGGAGTCACTGGTTTATGTATTAATTTCGGAGTTTATAGTTTATTCACTCATTTCGGAGTCTCTAGTTTACGTACTCATTTCGGAGTGTTTTTAGTTTATCTTCTTTGGGTTTACAGGCAAACTTGTCCTAACGTTGTATGTAGATAACCCTTATTCTTTTATGACAGAGGTTTGTTAGGTTTGTGGTACTGGGGTTTTAGTCCGTGGTACCGTCGCGTTGGCTGATGTATTTCTCAATATGCAGTTTTTAAACCGTTGTTCGAGTAACCCCACGATTGTCGTATCTCTGATCCTTCTGAGGCTGGACAAGACATTTTCAAGTAATTTTCTTAGGTTGGAGTATTTATATTAACGTCGGAAGAGCAGGCGTTGGGTATTTGCCGTGGCGCTTTTTACTTGAACTTAGACTCAATTTAGAGCCCCGATAAGTCATAACCGCACCCTTCTGGAGTGGGATAATCTCCAACGGCCTTTAGGCTTTATATGTACTGCCATCAAGACTCGAAGTTAGGAATATGTCGTCACTTCGTTTTTGCTTTTACGATATCGCGCCGATTCTTTGCTGAAGTAGGATGGACATCTGTAGGACCTCTGTGCTGTATGTATTGCAATTGAAGTCCGGAGCTAAGAATATGCCATTGCTCCAATTTCATTTGATAGTTGCATCTGCACCCTGCTGAAATGAGAGGTAACGCCGGGATAGTCTCTAAGTTGTATGTGTGCCATCAAGACTTGGAGCTAGGATTTTGTCATTAGTCCATTTTTATTTTGACCCTTGGGTCTTTTTTTATGATGATATTGCATCTGCATCCTGCCTGAATGAGAAGGAACGCCAGGGTAGTCTCTAGGTTGTATATGTACCGTCAAGATTCGGTTCTTCTTTTGACGAAGCGTAGTGGGAAAATATGGTTTCCTTTCTTTCATTTGTGCTCATGGATCGTATACAAAAGTCAATATGGACCTACTTGCAGCGCAGAAAAGTTTCATTTTCATTCATTTATTTTATTTTATTTTATTATTTCTTTATGTGATGCTTTATCTTTTCAGCTTTTATGTCGCGAAAGTCGCGATTGCCCAATCATTTCGGCTATTTATCGCAATGCCCAATCATTTCGGCTGTTTTTGTTTTTACCCGCTGCTTTTTATTGCGAGTTGCCCAATCATTTAGGCCTTTTTTAAGTTGGGGGTTTGAAATCTGATCCAATCTTGGCATCAGCATCGCTACCACTGGAATATTGCCATGAGCGGATCATCATTTACCGGGAGAGGACTTGAAATTTGATACCTATTTAGGCATCAGAATCGCTACAACTAGGTTTTTGCCTTTGTTAGTTTGGACAAAAGTGGCTTAGCAAATAGGGTTAGAATCCCGTCTATTAAGGCTTTCTGGCTTTATGGGCCGTAAGGGTCTCATAAAGGTATTTTTCCCTACGAGTCGAGAAGATCTTGTAGTGTATTTTCTCCTTAGGAGTCGTGAGGATTCCTAAGTGTGTTTTTCTTTTATAAGTCGTAAGGATCTTAAAGAGTATTTTCTCCTTATAAGTCGGTCGAGAGGACTTAGAAGTGTCGCTCACCATATGGGGACATTTCTCGTCATTGGTGGAACTTGATGGGAGAATATTTATTTATGCCCATGGATTGTATACAACGGTCAATATTGGACCGCCTGTAGGGCAAGAAGGTTTTGTAGGGTTTTGATAGCTTAAGAACAGGTTTAGATCCCTGTAGCTAAAGGCTTGAATCCAATGAGCTATGAGGGTCTCATAGAAGGCATTCTCCTTACGAGTTGTGAGAATCTCATAAGTGCATTTTCTCATTAGAAATCGTATGGATTCCCAAGTGTGTTACTCCTTTTCGAGTCGTAAGGATCTCACGCAGGTGCTTTCTCCTTACAAAGTCGTGGGTTTTTTTTACGAGTTCGAGCTCTCTCGGGTTTTCACTAGCTCGCTGGCAGTGTTGCTGTTTTTACTTACGGCGCCCTTTCGAGTTTTCATCCGTACTCATTTCGCTTGTGGACATACCCCTTTTTTTACGAGTTCGTGCCCTTTTGGGTTTTCACTAGCTCGCTGACAGTCCTACTGTTTTTACTCACGGCGCCCTTTTAGATTTTTATCCGTGCCCATTTCGCTTGTGGAGATGACCTTTTTTAAGACTACATCATATAAGACCTCGGAAAGTTATGAATCGTTTATACCTGTGGATTGTATACGGTAATCGATATGAGAATTCACTGTAGGGCTAAACGTGTGAGTTTAAGGACATGACGGTACTCTATCGCAGTATTTTGGGGCGAAATGCTAGTTTAAGGACGTTCCGGTCCAACATTCATGTTTTGGAGGCGAATTTTAGTTTAAGGACATTTTGATCCAACATTCTTGTATCTGGAACGAATATTAGTTTAAGAACATTTCGGTCAATTGTTAGTTTAAGAACGTTTCGGTCCAATATCGTCATGTTTTGGGGCTGATGTAGTTTAAGGACATTTCGGTTCATCATCTCCGTGTTTGGGGCGACACGCTAGTTTAGGGACTTCTCGGTCCATTATCGCCGTCTTTGGAGCGAGTATTAGTTTAAAGACGTTTCGGTCCATTGTTGGTTTAGGGACGTTTCGGTCAATTAAGTTTAAGGACGTTTCGGTCCAACATTCCTGTATCTTGGACGAATATTAGTTTAAGCACGTTTTGGTCCATTGTTAGTTTAAGGGCGTTTCGGTCCAATATCGCCGTATTTCGGAGCGACGGAGCTTTTTGGATACTACTCTCAGGGTTCTGACTCAGAAAGATAGTGAGCGTACACAAGCGTCGTTATCTATCATTGACCTAAGTCATGACTCGTCAACCGTAGTATTTTTTTAGGAATCGACCGTTTATTGGCCGGAAGGGTCTTTCGCCATGCATATCCATGAGCAGGTAGGCTTCACCTTGGTAGACTGTCTATGATGTACGGGCCTTCATAGTTTGGCTCGAACTTCCTCCGCTTTGCACGACTAGGGATCATTGGTCTTTTGACGACTAGCACAAGTTCGCATTAGCGGAATATTCTCGGTCTGGTCAGTTTTTCGTATGACCGTGTCATCCTTATTTTATAAACCTCCAGATTTTGATGTGCTATAAGACGGGTTTCATCGAGGGCGTCGAGTTTCTCAAGCTTAAGATGAGCATTTTCTTCATCTGTGTATCGAACCGCTACTCGTAGATATGGGAGTTTTATTTCTAATGGGAGCACTGCTTCCGTACCGAACACCAATGCGTATGGTGTTGTATTTGTGGCGGTCTTGAACGTTGTTCGGTACGCCCAGAGAGCCTCATGCAGCCTTTCGTGCCAGTCCTTTTTGTTTCTGGACACCGTCTTTTTTATAATCTTTGTCAAGCTCTTGTTGAAAACTTCAGCTAAACCGTTAGCCCGTGAATTATAAACTGAAGAGTATCTTCAATCTATTTTATGCTGCTGTACAAAGCGACTGATTTTATGGCTTCTGTAAGCTGGCCCATTATCCGAGATTATCAGTCACGGAGTTCCAAACCGGTATATGACATGGGTCTGGAAGAAATGGAGGATATTCTCCGACTTCACTTCCCTTAGCGGTACTGCTTCTGCCCACTTAGAGATGTAGTCAGTTATTGCTAGTATGAACCGATGTACTTTAGATAATGCCGGTTCGATAGGGCCGATTATATCGGTTTCCCACATTTCGAACGGCCAACTAGCCACTGTCGGGTGTAGCGGATATAGATGTTGATGGATGAAGTCCCCGTGAATTTGGCACGAGTGACACTGCTTCGCATATTCAAGGCAGTCATGAATCAATGTGGGCTAATAGTACCCTATTCTTTTTATCTTTAGCTTCATTTTTGGCCCAGCTTAATGAGAACCGCAAAGTCCGTCGTAAGTTTCTTTGACGACTTTCTTTGCTTCCTCCGACCCCAGACATTTTAGCCATAGACGGTCGAACGATCTCTTATATATAGTATCATTGACGAAGGTGAAAGACAAAACTCGTTTCATGAGCTGATATCTAAACGACGTATTTTCGGGCGTTCGTTGGGACTTAAAATAGTCTATGAAGACTTCCCTCCGGTTCTTGACCTTTTCTTCGTGCTCTATTTGAAAGGCTACTTGTTCGGTCGTTTCTTTTCCTTCGGATGGCTCTATCAGGTCTTCCGAAAATATATCTGTTGGCGTGAGAACCCTGCGGCTTTGCATAATGATTCTCACATCATTGAGGTCTTCATCGGCCAATTCCTTAGCCAATTTGGCCAATGCATCCGCCTTACTGTTTTCCGCTCGCGGTATGCTTTCCAGAATATAGGAATGGATTTGTGTCAGCAGTTGCTGCACTCTTTCGTCATACTTTATCAGCTCTGTCTTGCATGTCTGATAGTTGCCATTTATTCGGCTAACGATCAGCTGGGAGTCTCCATATGTGAGAAGGTTTTTTATTCTCATGTCGATAGCGATTTTAAGACCTACTATCAAAACTTCGTATTCAGCTTCGTTGTTAGTCATTGGCTCCGTTAAGAAGAGGACGTACAAAATATCTCTCCTTGCGGGGTCACGAAAATAAGGCCCACCCCGGCTTTGATTATGGGGACGTTTTGCCTTCGCCTCTTCATGGAAGATACTCCATCGAAATAGAGTTCCCATTAGGAATCATTTTCTTCTTCGATTGCGCCGAACGTATGTTTACCTGGCAACTCACAATTTAAGAGGGAGTCGGCTGGTATCGGATACTCCGCGAGAAAGTCAGCAATGGCCTGCCCTTTCACTGCTTTGAGGGGACAATACATTTTCGAGAACTCCATAAGGAGGAAGGCCCATTTGGCAAGCCTTCCTGTTAGCATGATCCTTGACATTAGATATTTGAGAGGATCCACTTTCGATATGAGGTGGACCTCATGTGCCAAGATGTAATTGTAGAGTGTTTTTCGTCACTCCATTGAGATGGGAATACGCGCGCGCTTGTCAGCCGTACTACAGATTCCCCCTGCCTAGGGTAGGCCGGGGTTTATTGATTGTGGGGATCCGAATCTCCGGCAGCCGCGGACTAAGCTGCCGTTAATTACCCCTCGCCTTTGGGACGAGGGAACCTCCGATTAACGGGTTAAACTGGTCATGCGAACTCAATGTGCAGTGTACGTGTGTCGCGTTTTGAAAGAGGGGTTTGGATATATCGGGAGCCACGCAGAGTTTTTACGGGGGTCCCGCTACCCGGATAGCGGGCTGGGGGTCAAGGGGGGCTAGCAGCCCCTTGCGGGGCAGCGCCCCGTTAGAAATTTTTTCTAACAGGGACAGTGTCGTGGAGCACGTGTGTGTGCAAATATGTATACATATGTATATATATATGTATATATGTATATATGTATATATATAAAAGAAAGAAAGGGGAAAAGACATCCAAAGGATGTGTGGGGGCAGCACCTTGGGCGCTGTGCGCCTAGGTGCTGTGCGCTCAGGCGCTAGAGTACCACGTGTCGGCCCGTGGGCGCTCTGCGCTTGAGCGCCTGCGCTTGAGCGCAAGCGAGCCACGTGCCGGCACGTAGGCGCTCTGCGCTTGAGCGCAAGCACGCCACGTGTCGGCACGGGGGAGACTTGCGCTCGAGCACTTGCGCTTGAGCGCAAGCGCGCCACGTGTCGACACGGGGGAGACTTGCGCTCGGGCGCTTGCGCTTGGGCGCAAGCGCGCCACGTGTCGGCACCGGGGCGACTTGCTCTCGGGCGCTTGCGCTTGAACGCAAGCGCGCCACGTGTCGGCACCGGGGCGACTTGCGCTCGGGCACTTGCGCTTGAGCGCAAGCGCGCCACGTGTCGGCACGTGGGCGACTTGCGCTTGAGCGCTTGAACTTGAACGCAAGCGCGCCACGTGTCGGCACCGGGGCGACTTGCGCTCGGACACTTGCGCTTGAGCGCTAGCGCGCCACGTGTCGGCACGTGGACGCTCTGCGCTTGAGCGCCGGTGAGAAAAAGTGGCTTTTAGCCTAAGAAACAGAAGCTAAGCTTCAGAAAGGAAATATTTGTTATGTATATATGTATGGAGTTAAACTCCTGGGATGTTTTGCAGCTGATGAAGATGGTTCTTCTTCTTCCTTCTGTTGTTTGGCCGGATCTTGAAGATCAAGAAGTAGAAGATTTTAAAAATCACTCCTTTTTGAGATCTGATAGAAGATCTGTGTTCCCCTTTGTGGGTTTTGTGGTGGAAAACTACTTAGTTTTGGAAAAGAAAGAGTAAAACTCTTGATTTAATTCAAAAGAATTGAGAAGGTTTAGAACCTTGGAGAAGGAGCAGGAGGCATAAAGAACCCTAGTTTTTTGGGGAATGAAAAAGTGTCTCCGATTTTTATTCATCATGTTGCCTTATATAGGCTTACATATTTACATATAGCCCCTTGGGCTTTGCAAAATGGCATTTTGTCCATCCCATGGCTCATGTGTCATTTCATTTTTGCACATAAGCCATGGGCTTACAAAATATTGGCTTTATGCCCATTTTGTTTACATTCATGCATAAAAAAAATTACATAAAAATTATTTATGACATGATTTTGTTGTTGGCATGAGAGAGGCTGGCCGCGGGCTCGACTTGGGCATGGGCCCGCTTGACCTGGGCTTGGGCCCACCTGGCTTGGGGGCCGACCTTGACTTTGACTCGGTCAACAGAGGTGTAAATTTTTACCCCAACAGTAATGTCAGAGCTTCGTTATTGCGAAGAACGGTGCCAGTCAATACTTTTCGATGGGTGAGTAGTTGTTTTCTGCCCTGGGAGAACTCGACTTAAACAGTACAGAGCTCTCTCCTTTCGCTGATCGTTCTCTTATGCCCACAATGCGCCTAGAGAACTCTCAAGGGCCGTTGTATATAAGATAAAGGGTTTTCCCTTAACCAGTGCATTTTGGCACTGGTATAATGGATTTTACAGGTATTGCTTTATTTCATCCAGTGCATTTTGGCACTTTTGATCTCAGACGAACGGGGTCCCCTTCTTCATCAAATGACTGTAGGGAAGGCATTTTCTGGAGAGGTTGCCTATGAACCGCCGGATATACTCGAGATTTCCTTGGAGAGACCGCAATTGTTTGAGAGTTCTTGGCGTGGGCATTTCCATAATCGTCTTAATCTTTGAGATATCGATTTCGATACCTCGGTGACGTATGATAAATCTTAAGAATTTGCCTGAGGAAACTCCAAACGCGCATTTTAAAGGATTCGTCTTCAGATTATACTTCCGAAAACGTTGGAACACTATTTTTAGATGTTCCCAATGTTCCTCATGAGATTCGCTCTTCACTACAAGATCGTCAATGTAACATTTGACAATCTCATGTATGAGGTCATCGAAGATCTTTGTCATGGCCTTCTGGTAGGTAGCGCCTGCATTCTTCAGACCGAAGGGCATCACGTTATAGCAGAATATGCCCAACGGAGTCCGGAAGACGGTATACTTTTGGTCTTCTGGATGCAATTTTATTTAGTTGTATCCTGAAGATCCATCCATAAAGGAGAAGACCTCGTGGGTAGACGTGTTATCAATCATCAGCTCGGTAACGGATACTGGGAAGTCATCCTTTGGGCAAGTTTTATCGAGGTCCCGAAAGTCCACGCAGATACGAACCGTCCCATTTTTCTTAATCACTGGAACAATGTTAGCGATCCAGTCGGGATATTGAACTTGGATGAATCCGGAATTGATTAGTTTCTCGACTTCAGCGTTGATACTTATCTCAAGTTCGAGTCGCATCTATCTTGGCACCTGTTTGACTGGATTTATACCTGGTGATATAGCCAGTTTATGTACTGTTACTTTTGGATCTAGACCCGGCATTTTAAAATAGTTACATGCGAAGCAATCTTTATACTGCATGAGCACGTCTTTTAACATGGCTACCTGTTTTTCAGATAGTAGCTCACTGACGAATGTTGGTCTCGGATCATTTTCCGTCCCTAAGTTAATTTTTCTTAGGTTGTCTGCCGTGGTGTGTATCTCATCTTCCAGCTCTTTTGGTGCTAGTGGAACTCTGAGATCATCTTGTCCTCGTCTTTATTTGCGAAGCACCAGTAGAAGTCATTCATAGTCTCGTGCCCTCCCTCTTTTGAGAGTGTTATCATATGGCAGGTACGAGTTGGCTTCAATTCTCGATGTTGAGCAGGTCCTATCCTAACAGTATAAGCCATCTTTGGCTCATGCTTTTGTAGCGGGGTTACCCTCCAGTTGTCAGATAACATAAACATGTCTTGTCGATACTGGTCTTCTACCCAGTCTTTGAAGGTGAAGCAGTCTTCGAGGGAGTGGCATATTACTTGGTGATAAGAGCAATAATCCGGATGATAGACCTTGTTTATTTGTTCGGTGTGCAAGACTCCGAAAGCGTCATCATTTGGTGCTTCGTGACAAGGTTAAATATTTTCCTTGTCTTGTCTTGAGGGAAAAATTATTCCCGACCCATCTTCTTTATAAAGGATGGGCTCCAATCGAATTTTTCTCGATTGCACGGCGTCTTGGCTTCGCTTTGTTGTCTTCGAATGTTGCTTGTGTTCTTAGCCCTGTTTCAGCCTCCATTTCGGGGTTTTTCCCTTTCGCGAGAACATATAGCGGCCCGAGGATGGAAAGCATTATAGTTTACTTTCTCCGCAGATTGCTAACTGACGCTGCGTCATGACCTTTTCATAAATGGCCATTTTGCGGCTGTAATTGTCCCGGCTCGTTTGACAAGCTTCTTTTATTAACTTGTCAATTTGTTCTTCTTGCGACGGACTTAACGTTTTTAGAGCGGGATCTCGTTCCGATTTGACATCACGGCTATTTAGAAAAGCGTTTTTTCCGTATCACTTGAGATGTTTACGACGCGGCAACTGTAGATCTGCTCCCGTCTCTTAGGCCGAACGTATCCGAGCTCAGTTGTCTCCATTTTCCCGTTGGGCATGTTTCGCTGAGTCCGTGGAATATCCCAAATCTTTTTGTAGAATTGGGCTTGTCGAACAATTTGTTCGAGAGGTACACATTGGCATCTTAACAGCTTTTTTAATCTTTCCGCGTAATATCTTGACAGACGGATGGGTTGAAGCCTATCAAGTGCAAAGTCAGCACCATACCAAATTTCTTTCTTTACCTTGGTCTCCGTAAATTGGTAGAAGAGGATTGCATTTTCACCTCTTCGCTTGAGAGGTACGTAAAAAGTTTGCAGTTCTTGTACACCGTACGTTTCGAGCGTATCAAGTTCCTTGTAATGCCGAGGCGGAGTCATTGTAATTTATAGACTCTGATTTGCTTCGGCAAAAGTCTGCATTGACGGGCGGACGGAAAACATTGCATTGGCCTCGTCCTTTAAACCGCTGCCAAAGACCAAAATAGGGATAGATGGTCCGGGTTTATTGTTTTCTTTTTGGGTTGCCCCGAGTAGACTATTTCTTCGTCTTCCTCGGTATCGCTCCCAAAGATCGGGATAGCGGCAACAGATTTCTATTTATTCTCCGGCTTGTGCCACCTTTCAGTATCCTCGAAATCTGATAAGAAGTACTTTGCGTCTTCATATTTCCGGACTTCGTTTACGGAGAACGGATTTAGCTCTCTCGTGACGGTGTACTCCGAGCCATCCTTGAAATGCTTCATATACTGATATTGTGTAGAAAGGATGACGTTGTATTTATGCAACCAAGGCCTGCCGATCAAAGCATTATAGCAAGTTTTGGCGTCAATGACATGAAATTCAGCCTGAAGCGTAGATCAATATTACGGAGCCAAGCGTCCGTGATGACTGTGACTCGAACCCGGAGATAGTAATTTTATCTTAGACAAGATGCTAAACGTTCATGCAAATTTCCTTCAGCGCTCTCACGTTGAGAAGGTTGACGAAGGATCCATTGTCAATAAGGATTTTCCTATGTTGTGGCAGTACCCACTGACGTATAACGGGCGATTATGCTCGGATGTACCGAGGAGGAGATCCTCATCGCTAAATATAATATCGATCGTGTGAACCTCTGCCGGTTCATCTTTCATTTTCTCCTCCACGGGGAAAGCTTGGAACTGATCGGGCTCTTGTAATGCCTTGATCATGAAATCTCGTGCCTCTTTGAACAGGAGGAGAGCATCCAATATGCTCAGTTGCAAGGGTATTTTCCTCAGATGTGTCAGGACGTTGTAATCCACCTTATTTTTCTTAAGCGGGTTTTCTGTGATGAGCTCTTTTACCACTCCGCCGTCGAGGGCAATTTCCTCGGGGATTTTCCTTTACCCTTTGTCTTTTTTTCGAACCTTTGTTTGTAGGTCTGAGGTTCTTCTCATGCAGAGTGCGGTTACGCAGCTGAATATTCTCGCGGTTATTCTCCTCCTCTTTTTCGGAGGCGGAGTCTTTAAAGAGAGGGTTGAGGGGTGTTTCGTCCTCAGAATCGCTCCCGAATGTAAGAACTTGGGGTTTTCCCCCTTCCAAACTGGTACCGATCATATGACAATTACCAGTCGTCTCTTCATGTGTTCGTCCTACTATTTTGCCGTCGACGAGCGCGAGCTTCGCGCTTCGTCCTCTTGAAGTGTTTTTGATAGGCAACGTATCCTTACCACCACTTCTTGAAGGCACTGCATTTCTTGATGGGGTGGGTGACCCTCCGATGATATAGACAGTAGTTTGGATGTGATTCTTCTCCATTGAGGCATATGACCCCGGGAGTGTTCTTTATGAAAGATGGCGGCTTCATCCATATTGACAGGGCTTTGGCGAACCGCTTCTCTGTTTTGATCCTGCTCTTATTTGTTGCAGGTGTGTCTTGGTTTGGTCGGAGCACTTTACGATTCCTCCTCACTGCAGCTTCTTTATCTAGACACCGACGCTTAGCCTTTTCATATATGGCTGTCTCACGTTCTCGATCAACTTTGCTTTTCTGAAAGGCTTCGTTTAGCAGCCTCTCGATCGGATTTTCTTCGGGCAGTTCCAAGAATTTTAGCATCGATTCTGCCATCAGTTCCTCTGTGTTGTTTTCTGACGCTGAGAAAGCCTCTTCGTCATATAACGACAAATGGAAGACCATGTGGCAACTTGCTACACGGTCTTCGGTGTCTTCTGATGAGTCATTTCCCTCATCGTTGTCGCTGTCTTCGCCCTCAAGAATATACTTGGGGAATTCTTCGAGCGTGGCCGGTGTCCGCGCTTTCTGGTTATACTCCTCCAGCGCGTCTATGTATTTTTGTAGATTTTTACACTTGTCGTCATACTCAGCAAGCTACACAGGCTTTTTAATCTTCTTTTTCTTCGAAGACTTCGAAAGCTAGACTTGGGGGTTTTCCCCTCAATAACAATTTTCGGTGCGGGACGAGCTTTTAGCATCCTTTCGATTATTTCAGGTTCAAATGGGCTTTTCCACCTGACTGCCGGACATGCTTGTAAATCCTTCAGCATTCTTTTGGTTCTTACTGAAAGAACGACTTCCCATGGAGTTTCTTCCACAAGTGAGCATGGTGCTTCCTGCGAATCCACCTTTTTGGGAGTGTGTTTCTGGGGTGGGTTTACCTTCCAGTTATCAAACAACGCGAATTTCCCCTGTTGATACTGGTTCTCGACCCAGTTTTTGAAAACGTAGCAATCTTCAATTGGGTGGCTCACCATTCTGAAATAGGAACAGTAACTAGGGTTGTTGACGTCGCCGAGCTGCGCTAGACGCCGCGGGTATGGCAATATGATGTGTTTATTACGCATCGCCAATTCGAACAATCTCCTCATCTTGTCACGCGGAAACGAGTAAGCGCGTCCTAGTCTTTCCTCCAAAGACGGGCGCGGAAGCGTGTTGTTCTGGCGAACAGCCGGTTTTGGGCCACCCGGTTGATGTGTATTGGCAACGAAAACCGCTTTCTTTTTACCCTTATTATTTCGAGGGTCCTTATTTAAGGAAGAAGGCCCATGGCCCATCCGATCCATCTGGGCCAGGTTGTCTATCAAAGCTTGAAAGGTTGTGGGTTTGAAGAATGTCGTGAACTGAGACACAGTCGTTTGAGGATCAAGGGTCCCGATGAACATGCCCACAGCAAAAGACTCTTCAATGCGTTGCTCGCATTTAGACCACAGGTTCCACCACCGGATCGCGTATTGGACCCATGTTTCTCCCGGCTTTACCCTGACATTGATTAATGTCGTAATCGGAGTACGCTCGCTCGCGCTGGCGAAACGCTGTGTGAACAACAGTTCCATTTCTGCGAATATTTTTACGGAGTCATTTGGAAGCTCCGAGTACCATTCGAAGGCTATTTCTGACAAGCTGCCAACGAACTGACGAAGCAACAGTTTATCGTCGCCTCCAGTGTTGTGTGTTGCCGCACAGAGCTCTTAATTGCGCGGCGTGTTGGTGAGGTTGCATGTTTCTTTGTAAACATGGAACTTGGGAATCGTATATCTCGACGTATTTGATTTGATCATACCAGCCTGAATATGGTCGCCCGGTTCTGACAATTTGGCCGGCGGCTTCATTAGCTTGATGAGCTCTTATTTGTTGAGCAATATAATCATCAAGAACGGCTTTGGAAATTGTTTCCTCCTTGGCCGCTGATAAGGCCAGAGAAGGGTTTGATGTTTCCCCTCTATCATCCTCAATAACTATTGGTGGATTTTCGGCCGGGGGTTCTGGTAGGATCATCATTCCAACCATGTCGTGGAACAAGAGAGCCATCTGCTTTATGTTAACAGCTTATTCGACAGCCTCTTTGTCCTTTCTCTCGAGCACCCTACGCAGAAACTCTGGATCGGTCTCTTACTCTTGGCGCTGCTCAGCCTCTTTATCCGGACTTTCTTTTTGTCCAGGGAGTGCCGTCATTTTGTTCAGCATTTCTTAGAGCTTTTGTTGTTGCTCCTGAGCTTTTGTCAGCGATCGAGTTTGCGGTCAGTGACTCACCGGAACACGGCTATTTTCTTTCCCATTGGTCATATAGACCGTATGTAGGATTATGCCCCCAGACTTGGGACGTTTAGATCCATCGCCATTGAAATTTGCCGTGGACGGTAGAGTTTTCTCCAGCCTCGTTCTTTTATGAGATATTGGAGTTGAAGGAGCCGTTGTGACAGGCACCTGTTTAGAAGAAATCCCCCATTGTAAGGCGGAGAAGTGAACTTTTCCTTGTCGGGCCTTCGATTTCTTTAGTCGACGAGAGTAGTTTTTGTCACTCACAGTCTTGGACTTTTGGACTTTTCGCCAGACCCTATGAATTTGCGAGGAGAGCCGCTGGTAAGGCTGCTCCGGCTTTGCCTGCACTGTAACTTTTGCAAGTGTAGGAGATTTCTTTAGTACCACCGTTGGCGAGTCTTTACGCACCATCCTAAGCAGTTCAAAAATATTCCCGGTTGGAACAGAAGTGTCGTCCTCAACCATAGGAGCTGGTGGGGTGAGTCCAGAAGGGGAGCTACCCCCAACTTCTCACTTGGCGCCAGTGGCGACGTCGAGCGTGCCTTGCTGAAGGGACCGCCTTACTTTTGGAAGCGGCTTCATAATGCCCCCGGCTTTGCTGAGGGGTTTCAATCAACATCAGTCTGGTGAAGACTGACATCCTTGATGGAGTTTGTGAAGAGTCGGCCAATCTTTCGAAGACTGGCCGTCTAATGAGGGAAGCGCCTTTGCCGGCTTCGCCTATAGCAGGAGTCGGGAAGGCTAGCCGTTTTGGGGTAGCTCCTTCCGGAATCACAGGCTTCTTTACGAGCCCGTTTGAGTTCTTGCTCAGCCTGTTGAAGACCGAGACGCCAGAGTTTGGCGGCTTGCTGATGGGAGCCATCGTGATTGCCAGCCGATCAAAGACCGACCTTTTAGGAGTTTCTTCTTACGACGTTGAAGCGCCTAAACTCACAGGTGGGAGTATAGTCCCAAAAAACAATCCGGTAGTGGCTTGGGTGACCAGCCCCACCGGCATTGAGAAAATAGAGGCCGCGTTGGGCTCATAGGTCACTCCTCCAGTTGGGATGGAGCAGGAGTTGCTGTTGCATGAGATGCAGTTGAAAACCATTGATTTTCTGCACAAGAGCAAGACACCAAGTTTTAATACTTTGAATCCAAGAGCAACCATACCGAACCGCGATTTTGTTCGCGAAACACAACACACGAAATGTGTAGTGGAAAAAAGAAAAGGTCCTGCCAGGCGTGTCGGAATCTGTTTACTGCCGAAAGACCGGACCGAGACGTTAGGACGTCTAGCCTGAATTTGGGGGAAGATACTATTTGGACATATCCACCCGCTTCTCCGAAAATACCAAGTTGAGTTATTGCACCGTATATCGAAGGTTTGGATAGAAGCAACCGTTGTAGCTAACTTTATTAAATTCCCTCTCGTTTGTGAGAGGTTTTTGATTGTGGGGACGCTCTTCCGTGTAGGCGCAAACCCCTACAGTTAATTACGTTATCACGTTGCGATAACCACTTTCTCCTTATCCAGCTTCATGTCGTGTGTATTTTTATTTATTTTGGTTGCCCGTGGATTGTATACAGAGACTAGTTTATGTCGTCATCCGTATGACGCGGATCGGTCCAAATCCGTATATTTAAGATTTGGGGTTTGGGTTTTGAACTTAGGTTATATATTTCTTTAGTTCAAAAATAGTTTGTTTTATTTAAGAACCGTTAATCTAGTTTGAGATTAAGATCAGCTTAAACATAAGAGCATTTGGGCTCAATTTATTTTTAACCAAGGATATGCAAGTCCTATTTGAGACTGAGAGCATTTGGGCTCAATTGCAAGAAACTTTCAGAGGGACTTAGCCAATTTGGGCTCGGTCTGCTCAGTCTTTTTTTCTCTTTTATTCAAAAGTGCTAAGCACTTATTTGGATTCTGATTGCTTAGCATTTTTCCTTTTATGCAGAAGTGTTATGCATTTATTTGGGGCTCTAGAGTTCATATGTGTATCATGTGAAGCACTCAGTCATGGGCGATGCCCAATCAGTGCTAAGCGCTTTAGTCATTTTGACTAAATATATAGAGTGCAAAGCACTTTTGTATGGCGCTCACGTGTGTATCACGTGAGGCGCTGTCCAACAAGTGCTAAGCACTCAGTCAATGTGACTGAATATGAAGTGCTAAGCACTTTTACCCGGCGCTCACGTGTCTTTCACGTGACGTGCTGGGCTTCTGTTTTGAGCGCCCATGTGGGAAGCACGTGAGGCGCTGAGTCTTTTATTTGGAGCGCCCATGTGAAAAGCACGTGAAATGCTGATTTCTTTGTTTTAGGACGTCCACGTGGAAAGCACGTAAGGCATTGAGTCCTTTGTTTTAGGAATCTTTTGGCCGCTAACATATTTTTCTCGTGAGGCGGTAAGTTCCTTTTCTTTTTTAGAGATTGAATCTCTGTTAATGACATTTTGACCGTGTTATGCACGTCGACGCCACTTAAGAATTAAATTCTTATATATAACAGGCGCTTCTATGGTTTGTACATTGGCGCTCATGTGAACTTCACGTGCGGCGCCACTATAGGATTTAATCTTATAAGCCTGGCGCCGGCACTAGCGCTCTCGTGGGGAACACGTGAGGCGTTGCCTCATTAGATTTAACGGAACTTGGCTCTTATTATTATATTTAATTATTAGGGGAACAGTCTTGAAGAAACTATTAACTCACCAACATGGTTGCGCTGAGTACTGCAATAGAGTTCACAGGATGAGACAATTCCAGCCAACAACGCACTTGCAGCTAGCTCTTTGAAAGCTGCTTCAGATAGCACAGCTCCAAACCTTTAAATATGATACGCAGAGGAATTATAGAAACGAGAAGAATTTTTTTTCTGAGAATTTTTCAAACTGTGTTCTGTATTCTCTGGATTCTGGATTATATAGACACAGACCAAAGGCCTGTATTTAACTGCATTGACAATTTTAATTCGAAAATAAATTAGCCCATTAAACTGCACATTTAAATTTGAATTGAATTTGGCCATTAAACTGCTCATTAACCATGGCAGTAATGGGCCAATTCAAATTCGAAATTCAAGTGCAATTAACCTGCAGAATAACTACGCAGTTAAAGGCCATTTAAATTCAAATTCTAATTAAATTCAAAATCAATCACATTTAACTGTACAGTAAACATTGAATTCGACATTAATTGCAGTTAACGGACGAAGTTGAAAAGTCAGAGTTTAAACAAACCGAGTTCCAAAATGAATACCCGAGACCCGAGACAATTCGCCGAACGCCCGAGCTCGGCAAAGCGAGCGCGTGGTTTTCCAATAGCAACTTTGTTATTCTTTTACAAGATACATAACACCTTAGCTATTTAAACTCCTCCCTTTTCTACTCTACCGTCGATATGAGACTAAAAGCTCTATTACAAAAGAGCCTTTCTCAAAGTCTCTTTTTCCTCTCTTTTTCATCTATGAAATCCAACCAAATTAAGCTTTCCTTCATGGAACACAATCCAAATAAATCCAATTAATTCCAACAGGTGCGCCTCTCCCCAGATTTGCTCGAGATCGACCTCTCCCCATATCTCTCCCAGACCTCTCCCCATATCTGCACGAGATCTCGAATCTTGTTCGAGATCTTCTCCTCCAAATTCAAAATTACTCATTTTCTTCTTAGATCGCCTTTCCTCTTGGCCATCACGACTTGATCCTTCGTTTAAGGTAATTTTTCGCATCAAGTTCCAATTTTTTTTTTTTGATAAATCGAAGTTTTCTTACAATATTTCCTAAGTTTTTGCCTTGAAACAATGGTTGTGTGATGGTATCGACCGAAATTGTTATTTATGGGTTGTTTCGGGTCGGTCTCCTCCTATATCGATCCGAAACGACCGAAACTCTAAGGTTTCGACCGAGTTCTCGAACCTTGGTTACGACATAACGATCACGAAGTAATATCAGAAGATATAGAGAAGAAACAGAAATCAATCAATCACAGACAAATAGAAAATAAGAGTACTAACCAAAAAACGAAGGAGAAGCTTTTATTAATCACCAAAATATGGGATACAAACTGATGGATGAATCACACAAATCCCTCAAAACCCTAGTTCTCAAATTACAAAAGGGTTCACTCAAAATATCTCAAAAGCTATCGGATCTAGGGTTACAAAATACTACATTATATATAGTATAGAAAAGATAGATCCAGATAACCAATTTCCAAACTAAGAAATTATCCCGCCCAAGACACGGCGGACGTCTGAAAAAGGCATTATCAGACGTCTGCCCTAAAAGTCTTCAAAATAACAAAGCGTCCTCAAACGTCCGAAGGAGTTTTAAACGTCTGGTGTAACACCCTAGCACGACCATATGATTAAATCTCATATAATCTAGATACCAGATATTTATTAGATTTAAATACATTTAAAATCCTTTTAAATCTTAAATAAAGGGTATAAGATATTTAAAGTATGTTCTTTTCTAACCATTGCATTATGGTTAAATAAGCTGCGTATACATATATTATTTTCCAATATATAGTTTCAATGACATCTTCTTAAAGACGGATCGGAGATAGATATTCTCTAGTAAACTATAATATATATAACATTCAATATACTATATATATATATATATATATATATATATAAGTTTACATTTTCTCTTTATAAAAATCAACTCTTTGATATAACTCTCTCTCTCTGTTTTCTCTCTCCCGCTCTCTTCTTTCTCATCTTCCTCGTTGCCCCCTCCCCCATCCCGACTCCCCATCGCACCGTCGTCGTCATCACCAGACCTCCACCTTCGAACTCAACTCCCTCGACCGCACCTCCATCTTCCTTGTAGCCGACGTCACGCCTCCAACCCCGACCCACCTCAACGTCGAGCATCCCCTCGCTAACTTCATCTCCTCCTTCTTCAAGCAATCGATCGAACCCATCACCGCCGATCTCCTTCCTCCAACGGAGACCTCGCCTTCTTCTCCTAGCCGACACCTTTATTTATGCAAGTAAATACTTCTTACTACTGTTATTGCTATATTGCTTATACCTGCAACCTTTGATATTTACCGATACCACCAACCCTGACTTGTTGTCATGATGGACGTGACATGTTGTCTCGATAGACATGACTTATACCCGTCTATTACCGTGTTGGCATTAGGTAGATACTATTCATACATGACTTGGAAAACGAAACCTGGGAAAATAGAGAAACCAAAAGTGTAACTAAAGTGTAACTTAATATGATATTACTTCATCCGTAGTTCCGGTGTTAACGGAACAGAATCACTCGTGATTCTTATTACTTGATCCGTGGTTCCGGGGATAACAGAAAAGAATCATTCTTGATTCATACATCTTGATTCGTGGTCCTGTGGGATAACGGGATATATACTTTTGGGTTACATGAAGGAGTACATTCATTAGTTTCAAATACCCGTAGTAACTTAAAGACACAGACTTTAGGATACACGTGTCATACCTATAGCATGTTATAATACATGTGATTGTTTATATTCATACCTTATTTTGCATGTGACATCCTATATAGCACCATGTTCAGTTATTATTTTTATTATGATATTTATGACGCATAGACGTCTGAGTTTTGCATAGCCCAGTTCCTTTAACCTTATCACAGGAAGATCGAGAATATTTTGACAGACAAGCTGAGCAGTGAGAAGCTTTGCTGATTTAGTTTAGGGATGCTTTAGATTTATTTTTCTAGTTATGGTTTTAACGTTGTAATCCTATCAGGGACGAGACTAGGATATTATTTCTTGTTGGATTTTTATTTGTTTCTGCTACCTTTCTTCTTATTATTTATTGTGGCAGTTAGACATGTGATAAATATTTATTTTACTGTTTTGATGACTGACTGACAGCTGTAATGTGACTACAGAAAGATATTTCCTCACCATAAATAGCATGGTTGGCTTGTCACGTACCGTATTTACGTATTTTGGGAAGCAATGCATGACAAGGTTTTGTTGGTATCAAAGCCTAGATTTAGGAATAGTCGGGTTTGGTTCAATTTGTAGTTGGGTATTGCACCCAACACACTGACCAGAAAATCCGGAATTAGGAACGTGTCCTACCACATTACTACCTTACCGGTCTTGAATCTATAGTTTATCGACCTCTTATTTTATTGAATCATGTTTCCGTTGTTAACCTCTGGAGTGTTCTTGACTCCAGAATCATGGCCGGAAGAGATTCACGAGCATGCCAGAAGCGTGTAGACGCCGCCGCATTACTTAGGGTCGTACGTGGTATGCCAGAGAACCAGAAGCGTCAAATAGAGCTGAACCAACGGCAGGCCGAAGCTTTTCAGGAGAGCCTGAGGACGGCCCAACAAACTGCTATCACGGTAGCTGAGAGAACAGCAGCTCCTAGACCAGCACAGCGTGAGGGTACCGTGGCGAACTTCAAGAAGATCGGTCCGGACACGTTTACAGGATTGGAAGAGCCATTGCCGGCGGAGCAGTGGCTGGGGGATACAGAGAATCTTCCAGTTGTCGTGCAAATTCCAGATGAGAAAAGGGTGAATGTCGTGCGTATCCAGTTGGTAAATTACGCTCGCGAGTGGTGGCTTGTTGAGAAGACCCGTTTGACAAAGCTGATCAGATGAGCGACTTTTTCACGGAGTTTCTTGGAGAAGTTCTTTCTGCAATCTACTAGGGAGGAAATGGAAAAGAAGTTTATTAGCTTGAAGAGGAATGACGGATCCGTTGATACACATACGGCTAAATGGACCTAGCTCAGTCGATTTGCGGGGCCCTTAGTTGCCAACGAGACAGATATGGCAACGCAGTTCATGCGTAGTTTGGATGTGGAGATTCAGAGGCACATCATATCGTTGGGATTGACCACCTTCTTTCAAGTTCTCAAGACGGCTACTTCTTTCAAGTTCTCAAGACGGCTAGAGAACAACAGACTTTATCAGTGAGAGTGAAGGGTACCCAACAGCAAGAGGTTGTGGTACGGAACACCCTATATGTACCAACCAGAGCTCTTGGACGTAAAAGCATTCTGGTTAACAGACAGGGGATAGTGCCTATAAAAAGGCATTTCGTATCAGATCAGAAAAGGAGTGATTTGTGATTTCTGCCGTCTACCCGACCACATGCGGAAGAATTGTCGGAGGAAGTTTGGACTATGTTTGGTTGTGGATCAGCTGACCATACGATTGGTACATACCTTTCAAAACTACGATTGAGTGACGTCAGAAAACACCACAGAAGCGAACTTATGGGCAGAAGCGGATTACTCGGAGGCATAATCAGGGACGGGCCTTCACCCTGACAGCCGAGAAGGCCAAAGCTTCAGACGAAATTGTTTCAGGTATATCCTATTTGTCTATAATTTTCCCGCATTGGCATTATTCGATTCTGATGCATCCCATTGCTTTATGTCGTCCAAATTTATTGGTGCACACTCTATCCCATACACGGCCCTATCTAGCAGTTGAGACATACACACTGGGAATGGAAGAATTATATCTAGTAGTGAGTGCAAGGGTTGCTCTATTATTATTTGCAGAAGGGAGTTATTTGCGGATTTTTTGATGATAGATACAAGCGGCTATGATGTTGTCTTGGGAATGGACTTTCTTGGCATTTTCCACGCTCACATTGATTGTAGGGCGAAGAAAGTGATTTTCCAGATTCCTGGACATCCGTAGTTCGTATTCTTGGGGGCAGCAAATCTGTCGGGCCAGTCGAATTTAGGACTAAGCCGACAAGAGCCATTTTTCGTCAATGGAAGTAATCAAGGAGGAAGCACCAGAAGTAATTCAAGATTTCTTGGATGTGGTCGAGAACATCTCAAGTTTACTGCCAAAACAAAATGTGGGGTTCGCGATTGATCTTATTCAGAAGCAGCGCCAATTTCAAAGGCTTATTATCCGATGGCACCGGTGGAACTGGAAGAGGTAAAAAAACAAGTTTCTGAATTATTAAAGGGTTAGATTCGCAGCAGCGGTTTACCGTGGGAACCTCCAGTTCTTTTAGTTAAGAAGAAAGATGACACACGATAGATGTGCATCGACTATCCAGAGTTGAATCGGGTGACTATTAAGAATAAGTATCCAATTCCTCACATAGACGAATTATTCGATCAACTTAGCAGCGCGAGAATATTCTCGAAATTAGATTTGCGATCAGGGTATCACCAAGTTCGAGTGAAAGCAGAAAACATTTGCAAGACGGCGTTCCGAACTCGATATGGACATTATGAGTATTTAGTTATGACATTTGGAGTTACTAACGCACCAGCGATATTTCTGGACTTGATGAACCAGATATTTTCACCATTTCTAGATCAGTTCGTGGTAGTATTCATTGACGATATTTTGGTCTATTCGATGAGTAAAGAAGAGCATGAAAAACACTTGAGAATCGCACTGCAGACGTTGAGACAAAGAAACCAATATGCTAAAATGAGCAAGTGCGAATTTTGGCTCGAAAAAGTGAAGTTTTTAGGTCATGTTGTATCCGGAAATAGAATTGCAGTTGACCCCGAAAAGATTGCATCTGTTCACGATTGGCCGATTCCACAGAATGTGGGAGATCAGAAATTTTCTTGAGCTTGCTGGACATTATAGAAGGTTTGTGGAGAACTTCGCTCGGATAGCAGAACCCTTAACCAAGCTAACACGAAAGGAGGTATCGTTTGTTTGGTCCGAGAAGTGTGCGCTAGCTTTTGAGGCACTGAAGAAAAGGTTGACGACCGCTCCTATTTTAACAGTGCTAGATGGTTCCAGAGGATTAGTTATTCACAGCGACACGTCTGGGAAAGGCTTGGGATGTGTTTTGATGCAGCATCGAAAGATTGTAGTTTATGCATCGAGGCAGTTGAAAATTCGTGAGAAGAACCACCCAACTCACGACTTGGAATTAGCAGCGATTATTTTTACGCCGAAGATTTGGAGACACTATTTATTGGGCGAAAGGGTCGATGTATTTACTGATCACAAAAGCCTAAAATATGTGTTCACACAGAAAGAGCTAAACATGAGGCAGCATAGATAGTTAGAGCCAATGGCCGACTATAATCTTGATCTAAAATACCATCCGGGAAAAGTTAATGTAGTGTTGAATGCTTTAAGTAGGCAGCAATACGGATGTTGACTTTGTAGAATGAGATTATAACAGTTTTCAGAGATTCGAGTTGGACCTTGTACTACCAAATTCTTCGGGACAGTTGATGCAGTTGCAAGTACATTCATCTTTGATTGATAGCATTAAGGCAGCGCAGTTGCACGATCCTAGATTGCAGAAATTTCGAGGACAAGTAGAGGCGGGACTTCGAAATAATTTATTGATTCATGAAGATGGTTCTTTAAGGTACGGAAGTCGTTTGTGTATGCCTAAAGGAGAAGTTCGTGAAGAAGTCATGAAGGAGGCTTATAATTCCGCATATTCGGTACATTCAGGATGCACGAAGATGTATAGAGATTTGCGACAGCACTTTTGGTGGGAAAGCATAAAAAGAGAGATCGCTCGTTACGTGTCGAAGTACTTAGTGTGTCAGCAAGTCAAGACTGAACATCAAAGGATAGCTGGTTTGCTGCAACCACTTCCGATTCCTTAATGGAAGTGGAAACATATAACCATGGATTTCGTGACAGCCTTACCACGAAATCCAAAGGGCAATAACGCAGTTTGGGCGATTGTCGATCGACTGACCAAGCCAGCTCATTTTATACCATTTCGAATTGGTCAGTCGACGGAAGGTTTAGCAGAAAGGTGCATGCAGGAGATTGTGAAATTGCATAGTGTACCAATGAGTATTGTTTCTGATCGTAATACCCGGTTTCTATCATATTTTTTTGGAAGTCTACAAGAAAGTTTAGGAACTCGCTTGAAATTTAGTACAGCCTGTCATCCTTAAATAGATGGACAGTCCGAGAGAACGATCCAAGCGCTTGAAGATATATCGAAAGCTTGTATGTTAGACGTCAAGGGTTCGTGGAAGGATCATTTACATTTAGTGGAATTCTCGTACAATAACTGTTTTCAAGCGACTATACAAATGGCTCCATTTGAAGTATTGTACGGCTGTAAGTGTCGCTCGCCAGTATGTTGGGATGATATTGGAGAGAAAAAATTGTTGGGACCGGAACTAATTGTGCAAACAGTGGAGAAACTTAACTTGATTCGTGATTATATGAAGGTGGCACAAGATCGACAGAAAAGTTGGGCAGATCCTGAAAGAAGACCTTTAGAGTATGCTATTGGTGATCATGTATCCTTGAAGATATCACCGACTAGGAGGGTAATCCGGTTTGGCAAGCTTAGTCCTCAATACGTGAAGTCTTTCGATATCATTGAGCGTATTGGAGAAGTAGCTTATCGAATGGCTTTACCACCATCCTTGGCGGGTGTTCATGACGTGTTTCATGTATCTCAACTTCGCAAGTATATTCGAGATGAGACGCACGTCCTAGATCACTCAGAGTTGACAGTGAGGGAGGATTTGACTTATAAAGAGCCGCCAATGTTTATTGTAGAGCGACGAGAAAAGGTTCTCAAGAATAAGGTGATCCCTTTAGTGCTTGTTTCGTGGGAAAATCGTTCGCATGAGGAATCTACTTGGAAACGTAAAAACGAAGTTCAACAAAAGTTTCCACACCTCTTTCCTTAGATCCGTATCTTCATTGTTCTTGTCTTTTCCTGTTTCGTAAATTTCAAAGACGAATTCTTTTGTAGTTGGGTATAATGTAACACCCTACCACGATCATACAATATTAATTGGTATTTTAAATCTTGCTTTATATTTTTTTATTTTTAGGTTGTGATTGGTTTAAATGGTAGATGTGTTTATCTAACCCGACCCGCATGTGTGAAACCCGTTTGGTGCTAGATTGTATTTTAATAAAATATTATCCATAAACTAAATCTTAATGAATCTAATGCAACATATATATTTAATATTTGAATCATATGTGTATATTTTTAGTAGCCATACGTTAAGGATATTCTATATATTTTAACTGTCATCATGTCATTTAAGTATCTCATGTTTTATATTGACATTATCTATTACGCCTAAATCTCATATAATCTAGATACCAGATATTTGTTAGATTTAAATATATTTAAAATCCTTTTAAATCTTAAATAAAGGGTATAAGATATTTAAAGTATGTTCTTTTCTAACCATTGCATTATGGTTAAATAAGCTACGTATATATATATATTATTTTCCAATATATAGTTTCAGTGAGATTTTGTTAGAGACGGATCGGAGATAGATATTATCTAGCAAACTATAATATATATAACATACAATATACTATATATATATATAAGTTTATATTTTCTTTTTATAAAAATCAACTCTCTCTGATATAACTCTCTCTCTTCTTTCTCATCTTCCTCGTCGCCTCCACCCCCATCCCCTACTCCTCATTGCACCGTCGTCACCATCACCAAACCTCCACCTTCAAACTCAACTCTCTCGACCACACCTCCATCTTCCTCGTAGCCGACTCATGCTTCCAACCTGACCCACCTCAACGTCGAGCATCCCCTCGCTAACTTCATCACCTCCCTCTTCAAGTGCTCGATCGAACCCATCACCGCCGATCTCCTTCCTCCAACGGAGACCTCACCTTCTTCTCCTATCCGACACCTTTGCCATCTTCCTTCAAGCCGCAACCCTAGCCACCCTTCTTCCTCCCCATCAACACCCCATCTCTGAGAACCCAAAGAAACCCAACGTCGAAACCCTTCGCTGCAACCACCATCAAGCCCTATAGCCATCTTCCTCTTCTCCATCTCCCATCAACAGCCGAGAACCCTCATCACCATTACCGTATCTCAAGACCCGAACCCAACTCCAGCTGTCATCATTTCGATCTCCTTCCTCCACACCAGAGAACACCCAATTTCTTCATCTTCAACCACGCATTGCATCGAAATCTATCCAAGCAGTGGTTGTTTAGCAAGATCAAGTTTTGATTTTGCTCCGACCGTGTTTTCGTGTCTGCATTCGTCTCCGGGTATCCGCCGTCGTATTTTATACAGATCAAGGCATGTTTACGACTTACTACATGCTATGTTTTATTTATCTAGATATTGTAATATTAATCATTATTATATATATATATATATATATATATATATCAATGACTATAACAAGTTTATAATTTGCAGTATATAACATTATTTAAATTATATTGATAATATGAAATTATAGCAAACTAATCTAGTTGGCTCAATTGATTAATCGAAGAGTAGGAACTAATACTGTTTAATTTATAATACTTGATCATCATGAAAAGCTATTGTAAGTACGGTTATATATATATATATATATATTACACTATTAATAATGGGTACATCATTTCGTTACTTTCGGTATCACGGCTAGATAACCGTGACAACTATACTCCTGGTATTTACTATGATTTGTTTGTTTGTGCAAGTAAATACTTCACCTGTTTAGTACAGGTTCCTTGACATGCTTGCAACCTGGCATCTTGCTATTGCTATATTGCTTATACCTGCTACCTATGATATTTATCGATGCCAACCATTCTGATCTATTGTCCCGATGGACGTGACCTATTGTCTCAATAACCATGACTTATACCTACCTGTTACCGTGTTGGCATTAGGTAGATACTATTCATATCTGATTTTGAAAACGAAACTGGGAAATTTGGAAACCAAAAATTTAACTGAAGTGTAACTTAAAAGGGTATTACTTGATCCGTGGTTCAGAGGGTAATGGAACAGAATCATTCATGATTCTTATTACTTGATCCGTGGTTCCGGAGGTAACGGAAGAGAGTCACTCGTGATTCTTATTACTTGATCCGTGGTTCCAGGGATAACAGAACAGAATCATTCTTGATTGATAAATCTTGATCCGTGGTCTCAGGGGTAACGGGATATATACTTTTAAGTTATATGGAGGAGTACATTCATTGGTTTTAAATACTTTTAGGATAGTTAACTTAGAGACACAGACTTTAGGATATACGTGTCATACATATAGCCTGCTGTTATAACACATGTGATTGTTTATACTCATACCTTATTTTGCATTTAGCATCCTATATAACACCATGTTCAGTTATTATTTTTATTATGATATTTATAACGCGCTGATGTCTGGGTTTTGCATGGCCCAGTTCCTTTAACCTTATCGCAGGAAGATCGAGAATATTTTGACAGGCAAGCTGAGCAGTGAGGAGATTTGCTGATTTAGTTTAGAAATGTCTTAGATTTATTTTTCTAGTTATGGTTTTAACGTTGTGATCCCATAAGGAACGAGTTTAGAATATTATTTCTTGTTGGATCTTTATTTGTTTCCGCTACCTTTCTTGTTATTATTTATTATGGCAGTTGAACATGTGATAGTTAGATATTTATTTTACTGTTCTTGATAACTGACTCACAGCCGTAATGTGACTATGGAAGGATATTTCCTCGCCATAGGTAGCATGGTTGGCTTTGTCATGTACCGTATTTATGTATTTTGGGAAGTAGGGCGTGACATCGGATTTTAAGATCTTCCATATAACAGAGCGCTCACAGACATCTCATGTATTCGAGTCAGACGTCTGCCCAAAGTATGCTAACATACAAAGCATCTCAAGTTTTGGCTCCAGACGTTTGTCCCCTTACTTGTAGATAAACTCGAAACTGGAACAACTCTATGATAATGCCGAATCAACAGAAAATCTAATAGGGATCAGAATGGGAGGCATACACAACAAATCTCCACCTTATCTCGCATTCCCACAAAACTCCTCCATAAAATTAATAGTTGCTCCACCTTCATCACAAAACCCCTAAAGGACTCAATGAGTGTGACGCGCTCTTATTAAGTTCAAGCGATGCTCAAACTTAACCGAAAGAGACTTTGTCAATATGTCAGCCGAATTATCCATTGTACCAACCTTCTTCACGCCTATCTCTTCCCTTTTAACGATATCCTGCATAAACCAGTACCGAACATCAATATGCTTCGTTCTGCTATGATGTATCTGATCCTTCGTCAAATGAATCGCGCTTTTGCTATCACAGTAGACTATTATGGTATCTTTTTAGAATACCAAGCTCCGAAAATAGTCCCTTCAACCAGATTACTTCCTTAACAGCCCTAATAATGTTCAAATACTCCGCCTCCGTCGTAGATAACACAACCGTAGGCTGTAATGAAGCACGCCGACTGATGGCACATTCTCCCGAAGAGAATACATAACCGGTGATCGACCTTTGCTTGTCGAGATCACCAGCATAATCGGAATCGCTGAATCCAATCAAACTGTCGTTTCTTCCAAACACCAACTTTACATCAGACGTACCTCGCAGGTATCATAAAATCCATTTCACATCTTGCTAATGTCCTTGACCAGGAGATTCTATATAGCAACTTATACTAACTGCATGTGAAATGTCGGGTCGGGTACAAACCCTGGCATATATAATGCTACCCACCGCACTCGAATAAGAAATATGCGACATATACTCAATTTCATCCTTTGTTTACGGTGATGAACGAATTGAAAGTTTGAAATGAGCTACGAACGAAGTACTGATAGATTTAACGGCTGCAATGCCGAAACGCTCCAAAACTTTCTCAACGTATCGCTGTTGAGACAAGTAAAGTTTTCCTCTCTTGTGATCGCGTCGTATTTCCATACCGAGAATTTTCTTGGCCGTTCTCAAAACCTTGGTCTCGAACTTACCTTTCAACTATTCTTTCAAATTCTGAATACCAACCATATGGCTTGCTGACATCAACGTATCAACATAAAGCAACAAATATATAAAAGAACTATCGATAAGCTTCTTATAATAATCATAACGGTTGCCCTTACTTCTCGTAAACCCAATATCTATCATAAAGGAGTCAAACTTTTTATACCAACGTTTAAGTGACTACTTCAAACCATAGAGAGACTTCTCTAGTAAACAACTGTGGTCTTCCTTGCCTTCAATTTCGAAACCTTCGGGTTGTTGCATGTAAATTTTATCTACCAAATCACCATGTAGGAATATGGTCTTAACATCAAGCTGCTCGAGCTCCAAATCCTGCATAGCTAGTAAATCGAGCAAGACACGAATAGAGGTATGTTTAATAACCGGAGAAAATACTTCATTGAAGTTCACTCCCCAAACCTGCGAATAACCTTTAGCTACCATCTGTGTCTTGTAACGAGTATCCAAAACCACTTGGTCTCCTTTCTTCTTGAAACCCCACTTGTAGCCAACTACTTTCTTTCCTCATTCAGGCTTCAAGCGCTTTCATGTTTGGTTCTTATAAAAATACTTAATCTCTTCATTCATAACGACCAACCAACGAGCTGACTCATCAGATGAGACGACTTCTTGATAACTCATCGGCTCGTTACTATCAACTATCTCTGCAACAGACAGCGCATACGCCACTAGATCATCGTAGCCATATTTTTATGACGGTCGAATGTCCCTTCGTTGTCGTCATCGAGCGAGTGAATGCTTCTCATCTTAGGACGGCTCATCATGAGCTTCATTTGACGATGATGAAGGAGAGATCTTCTACGAACCCGAACTTTCATCGACCTCAATTTTAACGCCCGGCTCGTCCTTCTTTGTATCGTCTTTCACTTGAGATTCCATGTTCTTCGGCTTCAACATAGCAGATTTGTCAAACGTCATATCTCTACTGATCATAAATTTTGGTGATATAGGATCCGAATGGCACAATCTATATCCTTTATACCGGTAGCATGACCAAGAAAGATGCATTTCTTCGCTCGAGGATCTAACCCGCCTTCACGGCAATGTGCATATGCAGAACAACCAAACACTTGAAGTGTAGAATAATCGGCATGCTTCCAGACCATACCTACTCTGGTGTTTTACTACTAAGGGATGTATGAGTTGACCGATTCACAATATAGCACGCCGTGTTTACCGCTTTTGCCCAAAACTCCTTGTCGAACCCTGCATTAGACAACATGCACCGCGCTTCTCCAAAAGAGCCTGATTCATATGCTCCGCGACTCCATTATGCTGTGGTGTGTAGACAACGGTATGATGCCAAGCAATCCCTTCGTTTTTGCAGAAATCATTGAAATCTCCACAGCAAAATTCCAACCCGTAGTTTGTCCTTAGTCTTTTGATCCGCTTCCCTGTCTACTCAAGCAACGTCTTCCATTGTTTGAATATAGTAAACACATCACTTTTGTGCTTCAAGAAGTAAACTCAAACTTTTCTCGAAAAATTATCGATTAAAGTAAGCAGATACTTGGCATCGCTTCCTTTAGAAGTAACTGGAGAGAGTCCCTAAAGATCTGAATTGGTATAATCAAGAGTACCTTTTGTGTTGTGAACCGCCGAACTGAAGCCGGCTCTTTTCTGCTTCCCAAATACGCAATGCTCACAAAACTTCGTCTTCGATGTACTCTGTCCACCTAATATACCCTACTTCGACAATTCGGCCATACCTCACTCATATGCTCGAACCTCATGTGCCATAATTTGGTAATCTCTGACTCTGTCATAAATTTGGATGTTGAAATAGCCGTCAATCCGGAAGTTGTTGAACCCTGCAACGAATATAAAGGCCCTTCTTCAAGCCCTTCATAACGAGAACACCTTTGGTTACCTTTAAAACTCCACCTTCAGCTGAAAACTTGTAAGCCTTATCATCAAATGCACCCAATGAGATGAGATTTTTCTTCAAGTCAGATGCGTCCCTAACTTCCGCCAATGTTCTCACAATGCCGTCAAATATCTTGATTTGGATCGTCCCCTTACCAATATCTCGATACGAACTATTGTTGCCCATCAAAACCACTCCACCATCAACGGACTCATGAGTGGTGAAGAAATCTCTATTGGGACATATGTGATAGAAACAAGCCGAATCGATGATCCATTCGTTCTTGGATCGATGTGTGTTGTCAAGAACCACAAGAAGATCTTCTCCTTCCGCTATACTAGTTTCGGCTGAAAACTCCTGTTTGTCTTTCTGTTTTTAACTTGTTCTGCAATTTATAGCAATTGACCTTAAAATGCCCGTTTTTCTTACAATAGTTGTAGGTCAAGTTCTTATTCTTGGACTTCATCCTTGACTTTTTCCTATTACTTTCCGGATCTCTCTTCTTCGCTCACTCTCGAACAAATAAGCCTGAAAATGGACTATCGCCTTCGCTAGAAGTTAACTTCTTATCGATCTTCTTTTTGTTCATCAAATTTTCTTTTACATCCTTGATCGAGATTGTATCTCGTCCATAAACCATGGCGTCATGAAAATGCATATAAGAGAGTGGCAACGAACATAACAATTGAAGAGCTTGATCTTCATCATCAATCTTAATATCGATCTTACTCAGATCCGTAATGATCGAATTAAACTCACCAATATAAGATTTGATTTAAGCGCTTTCGGACATACGAAATGTGTAGAGACGCTGTTTCAACAGGAGTCGATTTGTGAGAAACTTCCTTAAATATAACTTCTCTAACTTCACCTACAAATTAACCGTCTTTTCAACCAAAACTTCGTTCGTCAGACACAACTGGATAGCCATGAGAGCCTTTTCATCCAACTCCTCCCTAGCTTCTTCTGTCATAGTTGAAGGCTTTGCATCCTTCCCAAGAATCGCCTTTCTCAAATTATTTTCAGTCAATACGGCAGTCATACGGACTTGCAATAAATTGAAACTCATATTTCCATCAAACTTCTCAATATCAAACTTTATAATCGTTGGAGACATGATGTAGGATCAAACTAAAGCAGCTTGAGTGCTAATGAATTCTAAAACTTCAAAATCATAATATAAGAAGATAGGGAAGAGGACACAAGTATCGTTACCCACCATTAGCGTAGATCGTATGATTGAAGACCTAACGGTTCAATCAAAAGATCTCACAACACAAAGACCAAAACAACGTGGCTCTGATACCGTTTGTTGCGACAGAATGATCATGAAGTAATATCAAAAGATATAGAGAAGAAACACAAATCAATCACAGGCAAATAAAAAATAAGAGTACTAACCAAAAAGCGAAGATAAAGCTTTTACTAATCACCAAAATATGGAGTACAAACTGATGGATGAATCACATAAATCCCACAAAACCCTAGTTCTCAAATTACAAAAGGGTTCTCTCATAATATCTCAAAAGCTATCAGATCTTTGGTTACAAAATACTGCATTATATATGGTATAGAAAAGATAGGTCCAAATAACTATTTCCATACTAAGAAATCATCCTGTTCAAGACATGACAGACGTCTGGAGAAGGCACCAGAAGCCTTTAAAATAATATAGCGTCTCCAAACGTCTTAAGAAGGAGCTTCAGACGTCTAGTCTTAACGTCTTCCATATAATAGAGCGCTCGCAGACGTCTGATGTATTCGAGTTAGACGTCTACCCAAAGTATGTGAACATACAGAGCGTCGATAGACGTCTGGAGCATTAGCTCCAGACGTCTGTCCCCTTACTTGTAGATAAACTCGAATCTGAAACCACTCTGTGATAATGCCGAATTAACAGGAAATACAATAGGAATCGGAACAGGAGGCATACACAACACTTGATAAATAATGTGGCATGAAATGTTTCCAATATTTAATATGAGAGAGATGAAATATCGCTCTACAAGCCACAATTAGACACTTGATCGATAAGATTTGTAAAACCTATTTATCACACAAGGAATCGGGGACTAGACGTTGCTATACCTGAATGCTTGTCACCTATTAAATTTGTGAAATGAAGTGGACCCATTATAGAATATGAGATATTTTATCATTTTTAATTACGCATTTCACCCAATAGAATGTTGTACGTCGGCATCAATACAAGGTGCACTCTACGGTTAACACTTCAGTCCATGTTTCCTCCTATCACACATGCAAAGCCCGTAAAGTGTAAACTTACAAATTGTTGAGAAGTTTCTTAACCGCAACGGGATTTCCATTAATCAAACGACCACGATACACTACACCATAACCGCCCTCGCCAAGCACATTATCCTTTGAAAATCGATTGGTCGCAAGTTCCAAGTCCCTTAAAGTAAACCAATGGCCCCAACCAAGGTGAGAAAACTCTGGAAGTCCGACCAATGGAGAAGGGGCACTTATCGGGTACGAAGAGGACGACTTATAAACACCAAATTGACCAGAACCTCCTTCTTCGCCAGATTGTGAGCTGGCATCTTTATGAAACGAACCAGAATGGTTGCTGTCTCCATTTCTTGATTTGTCCGATCCCAAATGAACCATGACCTTGTCCGAGTCATTTTCGCTTGTTTTGTCATGCATAGTGACTAAAATCCCATCACGTGCAACAAAGTCATTGGATGAGATTTGCTCGACCCATATTTCTTTTATTTCCTCTGAAACTGCAGGGATTTGAGTGACAGGGAGATTGCCTGACAGCCTCTGTCGCTTTCTCCGTCCCCGAAGAGAAAGACATATTGGTGATGCAATGAGAAACAAAAGCATGAGAAGCACAGCAGCGATAACAATTAAGACCCATATCTTCAGACCCAAAAAAGATGTCTTTTTGGATAGGCCTTCATGCAAAGCACCTTCAGATGACATAATTCTGATGGCAAAACGCTACCTGCGTTACCAAAAAGGAAATACAAAATAATTGAATAACTCTTAGTCATACTGAAATGCTTCATATAAGCAAGAAATTGTGCCGCTACAAGAAATGTAACTCAGATGATTACACTGTTTACACATAAGCAAACATGTGCAATTATGTAGATACACATGGATATCAATGGACAACAGCCTATACACTAGCCAAAAAGAAAGGGAAAAAAGGGAAGAGGGTTATTCAAGCATGTCATTAATGACTCAAAATCTCTGTTTTCAGCATTGTTTGCTGCAGTGGAGATTTCAAGGAAACAATTTTCTTTCCTACAATAATTTGTACAATCTCCCAAAATCAACGGAAAGGCGAGAAAACACCAAAAAGCTAAAACAAGATCATACAGAAATCAAAAGCAAATAAACATCAATTGAAAGCTGTGTAATTTCATCAAAAATATCTTTCAACAAGCAAATTATAATTCCCACAATCTAAAACTGTTTGCTTGCATTCTCATGACAACTGATAACCAAACAAAATACACATTTTCCTCGACAATTTCAAGAAAGACAGGAATAATGAAAGAAATTTGCACCATAATCAAAGTTCAGCGCTTTCACGGTACCTCTAATCTCCAGATCCCCAGCAAAAGCCACCGTCTCCTTCCTCGGAGACAAAACCCTAACTATTTGCAAGCAAATTCAAACCCAAATCTACACCCACAGCTCCCAGATCCCAGGGAGCTTGGGGTGCTGAAATGGGGGTTTCGATAGGCAGTCCAAGTGCAATGCGGCCTCGGATCTTACCTATTGATCAGCAAAAGCAAGCTTTTTGCTTTCAAGACCCTAACCCGGGCTCAAGAATTAGGGATCCGTGTTCTTTGGAATTTGGATGAGAGAGAAAGAGAAGAGGTGGAGTGATCAGCGGTAGGCGGTGATACGGAAAGAGAGAGAGAGAGGAGAGAGAGATGTCTCTTGTTCTGAGTGCTGTAATTAAGGGCCCTGTTTGGCTGCCGGATGATTTCATAATTTTGTGTTTGACTGAGATATTTGGATTTATAGTATTTCTTCGTTTTTTATGGGGGGCAAACCACAAAACAAAAGATTCTTGAATCCTACAAGATTTGAAGAATTTGCAAGTATTTGACACCGTTCATTGTACTTAGATGGAACACGGATACTTTATTTATTTAATAATCATCTCTCTATCTCTCTTTCTCTGAAATTCTCAAATCCAAATCATGCTTTCTTTTCACCAGCCAAACAAAAATTACAAGTATATACAAATCCAATACTAGGAATTCAATACCAACCAAACAGCAAATTGCCAAATCCAGAAATTTGCAGGCATACTATTTTGGAATCTAAATTTCATAATTTTGCAACCAAACAGCCCCTAAAGTGAAAGTTTTCTTTTTAGCTTAATTATTGTCTTAATTGCTGGCATTATGCATTTTAGACCCTATGAAATGGCCATTTTTATAGAAGTGACCGCTGCTTTACCACCAAACTGTCGTTGCTTCATAACTAATTTTTTTACCGCCGCGGTAAAAGAACAGGCAAAACTTACTAGAAATTTGGCTCTATGGTTAAAAAAAGGCAAAAAAGTTTATCGGTGGACAAATCCTTTGCCATGATATTATTATGAATACAGGTGAAAATATTAGTTATGTAGTTTAATTGGTATTAACGGATAAAAGATAAAATGAGACGGTTTAGCTTTTCTACTGAGCTTATTTGTTAATTACTACTAAGGCCGACTCCAAATGCGTGTATCCATTCTTAGACGTCATCACATCCTATAAATAGAATTTGCTGGATAATTTATTTATGAACGGATTATGGAAAAGTACGCCAACCGACAAGCAAAATTGTATTTTTGCTTATATGTTATTTAAAAGCAATAACCAGTAGCTTGGTTTACCGCAAAGCTTGAATTGCAGATAAAGAAAAACTCATATGCAAGTTAGCGATAGAGTAGTTCTTTTTCGCTAAATCGGTTAGGCTTTATTAGGAAACAATATATTCTTCAGTTTATGCTATTTTGGCTTGGATCATATTCATACTATGTAATGCAAGTTAAATAATAACTCAAATTAATTTACAAACATACCGCTATAAAAAAATTATTCAAATGGACAACATTGGGGGGAAATCTTTCATGTAGGGAAGCATGTAGCCAGGTCATAAGTGGACCCCACAAAGTTGTGCTAAGATGTTGATTCGTCATTTTCTCTGGATGCATTGCACTCGAGATGATAAATTACTTCTAAAACAGTGGGCCCCACTTGCATAAATTCCGTTGCAACTCGTGAACAGGGAATCGGTTGGATCGGATCTTTTTCGTAGCCTATGAAGCAAGAAATATCGAGAGAGGGAGAGAGAGAGACATTAAAAGGTCAACCTCCAATGAGATCGTGGGCTCGATTGATCGTACGAGCCCAATGATGAGGAGGATGAGATGGCGATGCCGTAGCACTGGCGAATGCAACAAATCACCTCCTTTTGTGGGGCCCACATCTCTACAACTAGGATCCAGTTGGATGAAACTGACAGCTGCCTCTTGGTTTTCCCAAAATTTTAAATTAAACTAAAATACATCCACCAATCATGGAATTTCGCTAAGATACCAGAAAAACAATTATTACGTAGAATCACAAAACCACCCTCAAAAGTAATATGTTTTGATGTAACAATACAGTGTAAGATATTTTAGTGAAAAACATGATGGTTAAGAGTAAGTTATGATAGGTCGAGCTTAGACAAACAACCCATCTAGATCAAGGGTTTCATTATACGGATGTGTAAAAAAAAATACTGTCTTATCTAAATCAATTTTGCTGATTCTCTAATGGTGGATACCCAAGCCTTTTTGGTATAGGACCCAAGTTAGAATCACCAAAACAAACATATTAATTTTTCAAGATTTTCTTCTAAATACAAACCACATTGTAGTACATTAGCAAATAGAAAATATAAGCCACTCTCTTTGGGTAAATTGCTAATTGTGGTCTCTCATCTATTTTAGTGTTCAATTTTTTTTACAAATGTCCACTTAAATTTTTTTGCCTTGTTTGGAATTTCTCGCTGGCTCCGTCACTGGTAATCTCGCAAAAGAGTGTAATTTACACTATAATAATAAGGATGATGAATACCTGTTGTAGGGTGTTTTTTGTCATCCCATTGAGATGGGAATACGCGCGCGCTTGTCAGGCGTACTACAGATTCCCCTAACTAGAGTAAACTGGGATTTATTGATTGTGGGGATCCGAATCTCCGACAGCCGCGGACTAAGCTGTCGTTAATTATCCCTCGCCTTTAGAGCGAAAGGACCTCCGATTGACGGTTCAAACAGGTCATGTGAACTCAATATGCGGTGTTGTGTTTTGAAGGGGTTTTGGATATATTAGGGGTCCCGCAGAGTTTTCACGGGGGTCCCGTTACCCGGATAGCGGGCTGGGGGTCAGCCCCTTTGTGGTGTGTGGGGCAGCGTCTCGTTAGAATTTTTTTTTAACGGGGGAGGTATTTTTAGTGTGGAATGTATATAAAATGAGAGGGAAAATGGCGTCCAAAGGACGCGTGAGCGCCAGCACCTCACGTGTTTATCACACGGACGCTGGGCGCTCGGCGCCAGCTCCCCACGTGCTTGGCACGCTGGGCACCAATAGGAAAAGGGATTTTGTCCCTGCACTGGGAGCTGTGCTCCCGATTTGACTTATGGAGTTGAACTCCTAACAGAGATGACAAATGGGGTTAGCCCCTGCACTAGGAGTCGTACTCCCAAAAAGATAGATTTATTATTTTGTGTATATATATATATATATATATATATATATATATTTGAGAAATTAAACTCCTAAGATATTTTTAGAGCTGATGAAAGGGGCTTCTCCCTTGAGCCCTGGATTTTCTCCAAAATGGAGTTCTTGGAAGTGGGTCTCCTTCTTTCTTTTCTTTATTGGCTGGCTCTTGGGGAAAAGAGGGTGAGATTTAAAAATATCTCCTTTTGGAGATTGGATGGAAGATCTGAGCTTCCCATTGTGGGTTTTGTGGTGAAAAACTATTTATTTTTGGAAAAGAAAGAGTAAAACTCTTGATTTAATTCAGAAAAGGAGAAGAAGTTTTAGAACCTTGAAAAAAGGGAAGGAGGCATACAAACCCTAGAGTTTTTAGAGAATGAAAAGTTCCCGTTTATTTCATTATCATGTTACCTTATATAAGCTTGTAAATTTATATATAGCCCCTTTGGCTTTACAAAAAAAAAATTGGCCCATCTCATGCCTCATGTGCTCATTTCTTTTGCACATGAGCCATGGGCTTTATAAAAATTTGGCTTTATGCCCATTTTTCTTACATTCATGCATAACAAATTATATCAAAATTATTTATTACATGATTTCATTTGGGCATAGGAGAGGCCAGCCGCGGGGCTCGACTTGGGCATGGGCCCACTTGATCTGAGCCTGGGCCCGCTTACTTGGAGTTGATTTTGACTTTAATTTGGTCAACCGGGGTGTAATTTTTGACCCCAACAAAGTGCCCCCCATCAATAAATGCACACCTCGTATATGAGCTGTGTGCATGAAATTGATGGATCTGCGAGTTGGACTTCAAGGTGGAGCATCATTCCGAGGGTGGAGCATAATTCCGGGGATTGGAGCATCATTCCGAGGGTGGAGCATAATTCCAGGGATCGGAGCATAATTCCGGGGACCGGAACATAATTCCAAGGATCGGAGCATAATTCCAAAGAGCAGAGCATCATTCTGGAAGCATAATTCCGGTGATCGGAGTATAATTCTGAGATCGGAGCATAATTCCGGGGATCGGAGTATAATTCCGACGAGCGGAGCATGATTCTGATGAGCGGAGCATAATTCTAAGGGGTCGGAGCATAATTCCGACGAGCGGCAGACATTCTGACCGAACCATAATTTCGATGCAGAGGTTGATTCCGAGACGAAACATAATTCAGACAGGGAAGGTAGATACTCTAAGGCGAAGTATGATTTCGACACGGGGTACACTCTGAGACGAAGCATGATTTCGACGCAGAGCTTGTTGGCTGATTTGATTCCAAGACGGAGCATAATTTCGACGGAGAGGTCGTTGGTTGACTTGATTTCAAGACGGAGCATAATTCCGACAGGGGGTTCGCTTATTAACTTGATTCCGAGACAGGGCATAATTCCAACAGGGATGTCGCTTGTTGACTTGATTCCGAATCGGAGCATAATTCCGATAGAGAGGTCCGCTTGTTAACTTGATTCTAAGTCGAAGCATAATTCCGACGGGGAGGTCATTGATTGATTTGGTTTCGAGACGAAGCATAATTTTGACAGGGAAGGCAGATGCACCGAGACGAAATATGATTTCGACAGGGAAGGCAGATGCACCGAGACGAAATATGATTTCGACAGGGAAGGCAGATGCACCGAGACGAAACATGATTTCGACACGGGGTACACTCTGAGACAAAGCATGATTTCGACGCAGAGCTTGTTGGCTGACTTGATTCCAAGATGGGGCATAATTCTAACGGGGAGGTCATTCTGAGACGAAGCATGATTTCGCCGCAGAGCTTGTTGATTTGAAGTGATTTGGGTTGACATCAGTATCGCTACACTGGAATATGGTACCAGAAGAGAATCATCATCTGCCATGAGAGGATTTGAGGATTTTGGTTTTGGTTTGGCTTCAGCATCGCTACACTGGAATATGGTACCAGGAGCGAATCGTCATTTGCCATGAGGAGATTTCCCTCATTCCCAGTTTAACGACTTAGGGGTCATATGTTCCCAGTTTAACGATTTAGAGGTCATCTGTTCCCAGTTTAGAGATTTAGGGGTCTTTTGTTCCCAGTTTAACGACTTAGAAGTCATCTGTGCCCAGTTTAACGATTTAGAGGTCATCTGTTCCCAGTTTAACAACTTAGGGGTCTATTGGATCGGAAGTTTAGAATTTTGGGGTAGGGGTCACATCAGCGTTGCTAACACTGAAGCACAGGTGCCAGGAACAATTCATCATTTGCTTTCACCCATTGGGGAGCGATGGCTTAGTAGACAGGTTTAGGACCCTATCATCTAAGACTTTTCAATTTTATGAGCCGTAAGGGTCCCAAAAATGCATTTTCTCCCTACGAGTCAAAAGGATCTCGTAGTTGTACTTCTTCCTTAGGAGTCGTGGGGACTCCCAAGTGTGTTTTTTCTTTGCGAGTCGTAAGGATCCCACGATAGTGTTTTCTTACGAGTCGATAGGATCTCGTAAGTTTGTTCTCCTCATGTATCGTGAGAACATATGAATGGGTCTTTCCAAATGGAGTATAATTCCAAGGACGGAGACCGGCCGCTGGACGGGTGATTGCAATGGGGTATGGGTATGATAAAAATTATTTGAGCCTATGGATTGTATACGGTAGTCAACTTGGGAACCAACCATAGGGCTGGGAGAATTCTGGGAAATTGGATTTTGGTTGGCGTCTGCATCACTGCACTGGAATATGGTACCAGAAGCGACTCATCATTCACCGTTTGGAGATTTGGAATTTGGTTGGCGCCTGCATCGCTGCACTGGAATATTATACCAGGAGCGACTCATCATTTGCCATTTGGGATTTGAATTTTGGTTGGCGTCTGCATCGCTGTACTGGAATATGCTATCAGGAGCGACTCATCATTCGGCATTTGGGATTTGAAGTTTGGTTGGCATCTGTATCGCTGCACTGGAATATGCTGCCAGGAGCGACTCATCATTTGCCGTTGTTTTTTTTACCGCGATTGCTCTGTCATTTCAGCTTTTCTTATTGCGAAGGTTGCGATTGCCTCATCAGTTCGGCTATTTATTCGCGGTTGCCCCATCATTTCGGCTTTATTTTCATCTTTATTTTACCCACTGGTTTTTATTGCGAGTTGCCCCATCATTTCGGCTTTTCTTTTTTTCTTTTATTTACACTTTTTTTATTTACACATTTTTTTATTTACATTCCCAGCTTAACGACTTAGGGGTTGTTTGTTCCTAATTTAACGACGTGGTGGTCGGCTCCTTTCATGGGAAGGCAGATATTTGAGAGAATCAGGTTCCCGAAAGATTTCGGTCTCCGTTTGTATGAAATTGGCAGTTGTAGCTTACTGTTTGCTAACACGGTTTTAGACAGTTCTATCTCTCCTGCCTTGTATTAATTTTCGACCCAATCTTTGAAAACAAAGCAGTCCTCAATAGCATGACTTATCACTCTGTGATAGGGGCAATATTTAGGGTCGTCGGTCATATTCTCTTCTTGCGGTCTTTTTGATTCTAGCAATTGTAGACCGTTTCTTAGGGCATTTTTGAATATTTTATGGACTTTGTCCTTTATGAAGGAATAGACCTTATCCAGTTTCTTTTTCGGTGGAGCTTCTCCTCCCTCTCCGAACACTGGCTTCCGAGGCCGGTTGGCATTAGGCCCGCCCATCCCTTGCTTATTTCGGTTAGCCGAGGTGTAGAAAGATTCAGAATCGTCGGAATTTCCGCCTTTGCGATTATCGTCCTTTCGGTTTCTCCAGGACCTATTGTTATTTTGGGAATCAGAGGAGAATTCCTGCTTTGAGCGCTCCAACATTTGAACTTTCCTGGTCAGCTCTTGAAATGTTTTGAGACCCGCGGTGCATAGAAACGGGGCCATCCAATTGTTGAGATTTCCGACGAGGAAACTGACAGATTGGTCTTGCTCTATCGGTGGTTCACATTTGAAGGAGAGATTGCGCCATCGGGTTATAAAATCCGTGTTGCTTTCGTTGTTCTTTGGCTTGGTCTTTACGAGGTCGGCAATGGTAATCTTATCGCTGACACTCATTAATCTTTGTCGGAACAGAGATTCCATTTGGACGAAAGTAGCAACGGAGCCATCCGGTATACTAGTGTACCAGTCGAAGGCGACATCAGTTAAGCTATTAACGAATTGGCAAAGGAGAAGCGCATCATTGCCCCCAGTATTCCCGCATAAGGCTTTAAAATAGGCGATGTGCTGATTCGCATTTCCTGTCCCATCAAATCTTTCGAATTTGGGGATGACATAGCCGCTAGGAAATTCTACCAAATCATACCGAGCAGGATATGGTCTCCCACTACTGCTGATATCTTTTTGCGCTTCGGTTTCGGCAACCAACGGTTTGATTTTATTGGCAACCAAATCCATGATTTGATCTTGAGTTAGCGGGCTACTGTCACTGGTAGCCAAGACATTTCCTGAGATAGGATGCAACTGACTTTCATGCGGTCGCCCGCCTTTGGATTTGAGGGAATAGCCGTCGGCTGTCTCGGGGCACCGTGTAACAACTCCAATTTTGTATACATAAAATTGATTTAAATTTGAAGTATACTTGGGGTATTTAATGTTGCTGTTACCACTTTAAATATTTATTTTCCCACAATAATTATAAGAAGGAGCTTGTAGCTCATTGGTAACACCTTGCACTGCTGAACCAAGCCACCAGAGTTCAAATCCCCTGCCTCACATTATTTTTAAATTATTTTTGTTTTAAATTCTTAGGAAGCCCAACAGTCCACACACCATAACTCCCAAAAGTTGAACTGTACCTGAAAAGTAAAAGTACCAGAGGACCCACCTGAAGACTCCCCACCTTCCGGCGGCCCGACTAGGCCGATTCGGGCCGGCGTCGTCGGCCGGATTCGGTCGGACGGCCGAGTCCCCAACATGAAAGTTAGGGCTCTTCACCTACCCTACCCCCCTGTGTACTCCAAATTAATGGATCGGTTCCCGAGACTTCAATATACCCTATTTACTACGGTTTTTAATGATTTTCTCACATTTTTATAATTTTTTTATTAAAAACCCTTCACCTACCCTACCCTATAAATACACCCCCTACCCTCTACCCTCTCATCCCAAAACCCTAAGCTCACTCTCTCAAAAATTTTCCAAGAGTTGTGTACTTTGAAAACAATTTCTCGGCGAAACTCCGACGAAATTCCGGCGGAAATTCCGGCGACGTTTTTAGGAACAACCGGAGATGAAGAAACGCCTCGGCAACCCCTTTAGTCCCCCCTCACTCTTTTTCTTAATCGAAACCCGTAAGTCCCATTCTATCTCTCTTTCTTATTCTCTAAAATACGAAATTACAAAACCCGACGGAATCGGAACAAATCCGATTTCCGATTCGGTTTTCTATAAAATTTCACTTCTCACCAATTCAATCAAGCTTAAGCATCTTATTGTTGACTATTAAATATTTAACAAATAATTTGAAAAAGTTTCATCACATGAAATGATAGCCTTTTCACTTTATCGTATTTTCACTTAAATACCACAATATTTCGATTTCACATTTAACCCCCTTAACCTTGCTATACATTTAAAGTAGAGCACGAGATAATGACCTACCTCCCCACACACGCAAATACAACCCTAAACGATATCATCAAAACTTAGAATACGATAAAACAATACTTTCATTTAAATACCATATTCTTAATAAAACCATTTCTAAAAGTTTTAGTTTTGATACACTTTTAAATAAATACCTCTTATTAGGAAAACACGATAAGTTGTGGACATCGATCGTTTATCTAAACCTGATTTTGTGGTGTCTAGGCTAGGCAAGTGAGAAAGGTAACTTTAAAAGGTCCTTCTCACGGTGATTCGTGGGCGGATCTCTCCTTTCCTCATTTGTACTTACATGGCCACAATTGGCGGTGAAAAGGCAATTTGAGGCATCTAACGACTTGTCGTTTAGACCATTTAGAAATAGGCTAGTTGGCTTAGGAAACCCAAGAATCTAAAATATAGAAAATTGACATTTTTACAAATAAATACCTTTTACTTTATAAAACCGTTTTCTAAAGGATTTAGTATTTTACAATCTTTGCAAAGCGCCGCTACAATCCATTTCTGGGGAACCCGTTCGGGATGGTGCGGATTATCGCACATCCTCGGGTTTAGTAGCGCGGGATTCAGACCTCCGCAAGGAGCATTCGGTCTCGAAAGGTTTAAAATACGGCATCTTAAGAATATGAGATTTTTGGAATATAAAATATTTATTAAAATTATTTTTGTATAAACATATGTATATTTATCATTTAAATATCTATTTTATTATAATATAAATATTCCACCTTTTTCTAAAAATCATAAGAATAAATTTTACACTAAAATACCATGAACTTCAAATAAATCAATATTACAGATAAATACCTTATTTATAAAACTAGAATATTTTCACTAGAAATGCCTCAATATAAAATCCACATTCATTACAACTCTAAAGACGAATAATGAATACTTGAGGTGTATTTTGAAAAGTATATAAAAATATTTTTACATAAAACCCCCTTAAGTTTTATAAATTACCCTAAGGACCCTAGCAATTATAGGACTTCGATTTACACTTCTAACTGTCTGACTCGGGCTTGAGTTTGATTAATCTGACTTGAATATGATTCAAGTCAATCTACAATCTACAATATTCCAATTCAATATGAATACATGAATCCATGAATTCAATTATCAATTTATACAACTTGACTGAACCGAACCATGGATATATTCCTTTTACATGATTCTCAGTATTCCATTTACATGACCCTACGGTTACAACCGTTTCCTGATATCATGGTTTCGGTCAGTCAGTCAATCAATTTTATAATCAATACAATTTACAAGATAACAATAAAATCAAAACACTACGGGGTTTAAGAGGTAGATTGGTATGGAAGGTGTTAAAGGTGGCACGAGGTGGTCAGATTAAGACACCTAACCTATATTCCATTGTTGTACCGTGGCTTAACAGTTCCTTGTACATTCCGTTTGCCCTGGTCTCTAGCATATAGAGACCCCCCTCGTATACACTGGCATCCTTCTGTACCAAGTTACAAACAACAGCGTTAACACAACATTACAACAATAGTATACAACTTTAAAAGATATCTTTTTATTCTGTCTATTCTACTTTTCTCTTACCTTTGGGACTTACCGAGCGACATGTTTGCTGACGACATTCTATTTCTTTCTTCTTTGAATGTCGTCAGGTGATTTGGACCCGGCAGAGATCGAGTCATCTGTAGAAGACTTGGAGCAGTTTGCTGAAGACCCTGCACTTTAGTTTTATTGTACACTTTTCTTTTCAGTACTTTTTATTTCCTGTTATGCCACTGCTTAGGCATCTTTTATTTCAGTTGTATTTACTTTTCATGTATTGTACAAAAGAATGTTAATAAATAAAAGTTGATGTTTTTATTATCTCTTGTCTCTTGTGTATTTATTTTATATTGCTTAGATACGCTTAGCGTATGTACTTCTGAGTATATACGTAGCGGACCTCGTCGCGTCCTCTTTGTCGTATACTGGGAAGCGGGGCGTGACAGGTTTTGTTGGTGGCCCATGCAGGTCAGAGCTGTATGAAACCCTATTATGCAGTTCTGTTCTGCGTGAACAACCTAAGCAATATAACATAAGAAACATCAACTAAAACATTCTTTACAATTCATGTTCCTTGAATCTTACAATTTCATATTTCTTGAATCTTATCATTTTATGTACCTTGAATTTGTCATAACCTAAAAATTTTCTCCAGGGTTATGGATTTCCCGAACAACACCAGCACTAATGTCAACAACACACCTCCACCTCCAGCACTACTTCTCACACCAGCTGTTCTTGCTCCACCCACCGAGCAAACAGTGCTACTTGAGGCGATCCGCAGCCTTCTTGAGGGACAACAACAACTCCTGAACCGTCCCGAGACCGACGCACCGGGGGTAAAGCAATTCAGGGCTTTACATCCCAAGTAGTTCTCCGGAAAAGGAAGCCCTCTTGAAGCTGAAGAATGGGCACAAAGCATAGAAGATGATCTGGCAGCAGCACAAGTGCCAGACATAGTTTGGGTCCGTGTGGCGAAACTACAGCTCACGGACAATGCTCGCAACTGGTGGAAGGCGGAAGAAAGCCGTCTTGTATAGCCTATTGAATGGAAGACTTTTCGCGAGAAGTTCGACGCGAAATACTTCGCTGTGACTGCCAGGTTTGCCATGGAGCAACAGTTCATTCATCTACAATAAGGATCGATGTGGGACAAATCAGTAGATGAGTACGACGCTGAATTCACCATGCTAAGCCGATTCGCGGCACACTTGATACCGACGGACGAGATCAGAGCCCGTCGCTTTCAACAAGGTCTGGACACGGAGATTTAGGCTGCTCTAGCCACGGGAAAATTTGTCACGACCCGCAGGGTACGGAACGCGACTGGCACTTAAGTTACGAAACGTCTCAAGGCGTCCGTAAAATAAGTAAGCCAAAGCCCAGAAATCAAAACCAAATAAGCAAAAGAGTGAAGGAAAATCAATCAATTGAAAGCGAGTTTATCAAAAAAGTCATATCAAGCCTTTTTAAAAAACAATATCAATTTTTCCGAAAATTTCGGCAGAGTCTCCTTTGTAAATACTGGCCCCCAAAATGGGTACAACAAGAATATATATGAATACAACAAATAAGACATCCCCAAGCGGGAGCTAGCTCTTCGCCACAAGGCGGTCACAAATCCCACGCAATGTAAATCAGCAATGTGCATAAATAAACATAAGAAGCACAAGTAAAATATCATGTCGACTCAAGTGAGCTCAACCCCAAAATACAGCATAAAAAGCCCACAAATCTCACAGTCTCATCTCTAGATCAATATACAACAATACTGGTAGATACAGTAGATGGAGTACTCTAGATACAAAGAATATACAAGGTGGTACAAAATAATAATACAACTCACCTACGAGCAAAAGCCTCAAGTCCAGACAAAAGAGGCAAAAGATGCAAGTGCGCCCTCCGCTACTGTGCTGACGGAGCGGATCTGCAAAAGGCTGTGGCACAACGGGGGTGAGTTACCAACTCGTGAGTAATAAATAACATCTATAGAGGCTATCGTAAGCATGCACACAAGTATCCTAGCATCTATAAAACAGATATGGCAGGGTATACTAGCAGGTATGTATGCAGCATGAATGTACTAGCAGGTATGAATGCAACATGAATCAACTCGTGATCATAATAGGTACGTATAAGAATCATTCTTTCTTTTTGAAATTCTTTTTAAATGTCCGCATAATATCCATAGAATCAACAAGAATCCGTGTCCAGCAACGACACCTCAAAACTGTCTCAAATCTCATATATCCATATCATAGTATCTCTGGCCCCAGCCGTCCGACTGACCCATCTCAAATATCAATATCTCATCATCTCGCGGCCACGGTCGGTATCCTCTGGATATCCGTTGTGCCAAAAAAGTCACCGGTAGGTAGTCTATCCCCTGCCAGGCTCAACGTCAGCAACACGACCTTCTTGTCCCGGGGTACCTTACCGTGCCCACCATGTACCCGAGACGGTTCATCCAACTCCTCGAAACGGATCTCGAAAACCACAGCAAACTCATGGTGGACGACACCTACATCACTAGAAAACCGCAATTTTGCATATTTTAAAAAGGGTAATAAGTTTTAGAAATTTTGCGGCTTTCCCCCGAAATCCAGAAATATCATAAATCTCAAGAAATCATCATGAATGCATACGTCAATGATAATGAATGCATATGGTATCAATGTTCAAGTTACAATGTATGATTAATAGACTAGGCATGAACAAATGATATAATGATATACATGCACATGAATAGCAATTCTGCAATGTTATTTTAAGGATTTATTGCAATAGTACAGGTTTAAGTATCAAATATGGTGACAATATTCTAGATTATAAGTTATCTAGTGTCGTGGCATGGCAATTACTAGGGCGTGTGTGTACGCATGAATAGTGCTCGTGCTGCATATAAAAACCCTGGCAATGGTGCAGGTGTCCTATAGAATGGGTTCGCATATGTATGTCAAATAAAGTATGGATGTGGTTACTAATATCACTAGAAATTTTTAACTACTTAAACTATTGGGCGACTTGCGTCATCCAAACGATAGTCCCCCGTAGATGTTACATCTACTCACAGGAATCCCCAGCTAGCTATGTCTAATCACCGCTTTTCCTTTTCGTGCCGCGTCCGAAGTCTCCGCGACCGAACCTGGAATTTGCACCAATACAAAACATAAGGTTACATATCATAAAACGAAGCAAATCCCAAACGAAAATATCAACGTTCATGAGCTAGGCACAACGTGCACAAGGTGCGCGGAACACACACGAAAATCACAAAAACTAACTATAACCGTCGTTTTGGGCGTCCGGCAAAGCTAAAACCCGATAAAACCAAAAATCCGCATTCACACACTCTAAAACTCGTAGGAGATGCCAATACAATCATCAAGATATCATAAATAATTCATCACATAATTTCATAAACAATCTAGTAAGCACAAAAGATTTCCAAATTCGTGCAAACATCGCGGATTTGCGATAAAGTGCACACAACATCGCGCAAACACCCAAGTTAACCATAGATAGCCACCACAATAATTTTCAACACATTAACCATGCACCAAAACCTATTTTCCAACACCAATTCCTTTCTTGATTTTTCATACATAGCAAAATCCAACCCAAACTATACATGAAACACTAAATTAACACTAATTTGAAGTCCAATAAGCAAGTAATCCCCTTAGATTTGGTTTGTACAAAACACTAGATAGCAAAATAACTTAATTAACCTATTAATGGTTTCTAAACCCTAGTTTAAATTCAAGCCATGAACTTTAAAACCTAGACTAGAAATTAACACTAATATTTACACTAAAACAACTCAATTAAATAAATCTAACCATAAGAATTTAAATGGGTAGAAATTATACCTCAAGATCTATGGATCTAGCAAGAAAAATTGCCTCCAAAGATGGCCTCCTAGCATCCAAGATCCAAGCAAGAAAGGCTAAGAAGAATGGATTAAGAATGGGGATTAATTTGTGAGGTTTAATTTGGATTTTGATGGAATTTGAGATGAGTTTTGAAGAGAAAAAGAGAAGGGAAATTGGGGGCTGCAGCAGGTCAAGGTCGGCCAGCAGGAGGGAAGTGGGGAGAGTGAGGAAATGGTGAAAAAAAAGTCAAAGTTCAAAGCCCATACCAATCACCCAAAGCCCATACCCAATTAATATACTAAAACCCCTTTTTAAAACACTTTAAAAGAGTCAAAGAACACATATTGGAAGGGGGAAAATTCATGGGCTGCTGCCTTGGGATGGGGCCTGCCAATATGAGGGGTGAGGTTGTGAGAGAGTTTACAAAAAAATTCTATGCAAAAAGACCCCCCACAATACCATATTTGTAAGTTTTAGTTCAATTAATTAAAATTTTAGTTTCCTTCGATTATAACTAATAAGAACTTGAAATAAAATACTAAAAAATTATATTACTAACTAGATTTTAGTTAACATGATTCTAAAGATTAAAATTAGCCCAATGAAATTTGTATTTATCGCTAAATTAATGTATTTTTTTACAGCTTAAAATAATATTAAAAATAGTAAAATAGGGAAAAAAATTTAAATGACCAGAAATTTATAAGTAACTCATTAGCTACTAAAAACTAGCAATTATCTATCCAAATTAGGTATAATTAGGCCTAAACTGAAAAATAACTATAATGACGATTTACGGAAAAGTACCAAATTTTCACCGATTTTCGGGAAAACACTAAAACGACTTTTCAAGGCGCTACAAAATTTCTGACTCATGAGAATACTCTGGAAGCTGCCCGCAGTTATGGGGCAGTGATAAAAGCAAGAGGTAGATCTCAGTCTGCAGGAGTCAAGCGCCCTGCCAACCAGATGGCAGGTGGAGCCTCGTCCAGGCCACCTTTTGTGCCAAGGCGACCCGGAGTACCGAACCATCGTCCCAGCCCAGCCTTTTGTACCTACCGCAAGAAAGCCGGACATATGATGAGAGACTGCCGGCGAGCCAACCGTCTTTACTTAGTCTGCGGCTCAGCTACTCATGATATTGGGTCTTGTCCCCAAAGGCAAAACCCAGTTGCTGTACCCAGGCCAGCAAACAATTACCCACAGCGCCCAGCCATCCAAGCACCCGCTCTAAGACTTGCACTACCTGCATCATCCAGAGGACCACAAGCTGCACCTCCTCATCACTTCTATCAAGCTCAAAGGAACGTTCCGAGGAATGCTCCTCAGGCCAGGAAGAATGTACCAAAGCGCCAGGCTTTCACGATGTCCGTGGAAGAAGCTGAGGCCACTGGCCATGTCATCATTGGTAAACTTTCCTTCTCAAACTTATCTTTTAGTCTTGTTTACCTACACACTTACCCCTATACCTAAAACATATCCCACATATCTTAGGTACAATCTTAGTAGCCTCACTCCCTGCACTTGCACTGTTTGATACTGGAGCATCCTACTGCTTTATGTCGCAACGGTTTGTCCGAACTCATGCGATTCCAGTCTCACCGCTTGTATTCAGCTGGAATGTCAGTTCCGGAAATGGCGTTCTAAAGGCAACTATAGGATACAGCTTTTGTCCAGTCGTCGTCTGCAGCAGAGAGTTTTATGCTGACTTCAAAGTACTGGACATACCGAACTTTGATGTGGTTTTAGGAATGGATTGGCTTGGAACTTTCTATGCTACCATTGACTGTCGACAAAGGAGGGTAGTATTTGAGATTGCAGACCACCCGGTCTTCTATTTCAAAAGCGGAGACCGTACCGTGGAGCCAAGTACCTACAAGGCAAAGCCAAAAGAAGCAGTAGTTGCAGCAGTTCAAGCGGAAGAAGAATTAAGACCAGAGGTAGTTCTAGAGTTCGACAATATATTTCCTGATGATATATCAGGTTTGCCTCCCGATCGAGCTCTTGAATTCAGTATTGATTTAATACCAGGAGCACAACCGGTGATCAAAGCACCTTATAGATTAAGTCCAGAAGGTTTGAAGGAAGTTCGAACACAGTTGGACGAATTATTGGCGAAAGGATGGATTCGTCCCAGCACTTCAAGTTGGGGAGCACCTGTACTACTGGTGAAGAAGAAGGAAGGTTCATACAGAATGTGCATCGATTATAGAGCCTTGAACGAAGTCACTATAAAGAACAAGTATCCACTCCCACGCATCGATGATTTATTCGATCAGCTAAGTGGATCTTGTGTTTTCTCTAAATTGGATCTTCGTTCAGGCTATCATCAAGTGAAGGTCAAGGAAGCTGATATTCATAAAACAGTTTTCAGAACTCGCTATGGACATTACGAATTTCTAGTGATGCCATTTGGAGTGACCAATGCACCAGCAATATTCATGAACCTAATGAATCAGGTTTTCCGGGAGTACTTAGACGGGTTTGTTGTCATCTTCATCGATGACATCCTGGTGTATTCTAAGAGTCGGAAAGAGCATGCAGCGCACCTAGGAATTGTCCTGGAAACTCTTCGCCAATATAAGCTCTATGCCAAGTACAGCAAGTGCGAGTTTTGGCTGAAGCAAGTTGGTTTTCTTGGACATATCGTATCAGGAGAAGGAATTTCTGTGGATCCAGCAAAAGTTTCAGCAGTTAGCGAATGGCCTACGCTAAAGCCAGTGAAGGATATTCAGAGTTTCTTAGGTTTAGCTGGATATTACAGAAGGTTCATTGAAGGATTTTCGAAGATAGCAACACCCCTGACTAAGCTCACACATAAAGATGATGAATTTGTGTGGTCAGAAGCATGCGAACAAGCTTTCGTAGAATTCAAGTCAAGGTTGACATCTGCACCTATTCTCGTAATACCGGATCAATCTGGAGGATTCGAAGTGTATTGTGATGCATCTGGTAAAAGATTAGGATGTGTTCTACATTAGCACGGTAAGGTTGTGGCTTATGCTTCAAGACAACTGAAGACTCATGAGCGCAATTATCCGACGCATGACTTGGAGTTGGCAGCCGTCATTTTTGCTCTCAAGATTTGGCGCCATTATCTACTTGGTGAACGAGTGAACATCTACACAGATCATAAAAGTCTAAAGTACGTGTTTACTCAGAAGGAGTTGAATATGCGGCAGAGAAGATGGTTAGAACTCATGGCGGATTTTGACATCAACTTGCAATATCACCCAGGGAAGGTGAACGTGGTACCTGATGCTCTTAGTCGCCAACCATTATCGATGAATCTCACCGCTCAGTGGAAGCTTCAACAAGACTTGCATCAGATGGAGATTGAGGTAGTCATGCCAGGTGTAACAACCCTAATTTTCTTATACACTTTTTCCTATACAAATTTTTTTCAAAATATTTTTAAAATCCACAAAGGGGTATTTTAGCCTGAGCATAAGATTTAGGTAATTATTTTTGTTTTAATTACAAGCTACAAGAATGAAATTACTCCATTTTTAGTGTACAAGAAATTACTTTAAATTTAATGTATACTAGGAGTATTTATTCTTGCTGCTATCAGTTTAAGTAATTAAAAACCACAATAAATACAAGAAGGAGCTTGTAGCTCATTGGTAATACCTTGCACTGCTGAACCAAGCCACCGGAGTTCAAATCCCATGCTCCACATTATTTTTGTATTTATTTTGTTTTAATTTTTTTTTGGAAGTCAACGGTAAAAAGACCATAACTCCCAAAATATGTACTGGACAACAAAAAGTAAATATACCAAATTGTACCCTCAGAAAATCCCCGGCCACTGGAAGCCTGACTCGGCCCGACTCGGCTCCGCCGGCCGGCGAATCGGCCGACTCGGTCCGGCCGATCCGGCCGGACTTGGCCGGACGGCCGAGTCACCTACTGAGAAAAGCTGGCTCTTGACTTGATCAACCCTCTTGCACACTTATTATACCTGGATCGGTTTTTATTTGGCCAATAAATCCCTTTTACTCCTAGGTTTAATGATTTTTAATGAATTTTTAATGTTTTTTTATATTTTCTTTTGATATTTTTTATCCTAACCCTAACCCTAACCTAGCCCTATATAAAGACCCCTACCCTCTACCATTTCACCTCACCACTCTAAGTCTACTCTCCCAAATTCTCGAGAACTCGGTACGAAGAGCGAGAAGCGAAGCGCTGCCGAAATCGACGACGGATTCCGGCGACCGGATCAGAACCTTCACGACGTTTTCGACGAATCGACAACCACCACATCCCTTAGCTTCCTTAGCTTGTCCAAACCGTAAGTCTCATCCCTTCTATCTCTCTTTTCTATAAGTGTAAAAATACGACTTTTTGGAACCCGACGGAAATCGGACAAACCGATTTCCGATTCGGTTTTTCTATAAATTTCCACTTGTCACCTAATACATAATATCTACCCATATTCATGTTGACTATTAATCACCCATAAATCAATTTACTCAAACTTTTTCACATGAAATGATAGCTTCTTTGCAAAACCGTATTCTTTTCATAAAAATACCATGAAGTTCATTTTTCTTAGTTTAATCAATTACCTCACTCCTAAATATGTTTATCTTGATCACAAAACTTGTAGAACTCAATTTGAATGAAATTTCACACATAAAATGATAACGTTTTCGAATACCGTATTCTTGCGCTATAATACCTTTAAGTTTAACATAGCATGTTTCACCTTTAAACTTCATTAAACCTTAAAATAAGTCACGAGGTAATGACCTACCTCTACACACACTCAATATAAGCCTAATTGATAAATATCAAAACACAGAACACGAAATTACAGGACTTTTCACTAAAATACCCTAATCTTTATAATCTTTATTGAAAGCATTAAGTTGTAAACTTTCTAAATAAAATCTTTTAATAAAAGGAAAGCACAATTGGTCATGGACATCGATCGTTTATCTAAACTGTCTTGTGGTGCCTAGACAAGTGTGTCTAAGGCTAGTGGTTTTTAATTAGGCCCACGACTGTGGTTCCTTCCCACTTACCTGGCACTTACCTGGCCACAATTGACGGTGAAGAGGCGATTTGAGCCTTCTAATGACTCATCGTTTAGACATTAGAAATAGGCTAGTTAGCTTAGGAAACCCTAATAACTAAAATACGGAAAACTAAACTCTTTTGCAAATAAATACCTTATATTTATAAAACTGTTTTCCTAAATGAGAAGTGTTTATGAAACCTAAGCAAAGTGCGGCTACAACCCACTTTTGGGGAACCTGTCAGGGATAGTACGGTTCATCGTGCACCCGCAGGCTAGTAGTGCGAGATTCAGACCTCCGCAAGGAGCATTCGGTCTCGAAAGGTTTAAAATACGACATTTAAGGAAAAATGAGATTTTTGAAAATAAAATATTCATTTAAAAATTATCCAAGTGTTTATATATATAATTATCATTTAAACACCTATTTTATTATAATATAAAGTTTCCACATTTTCCTAAAAAAATTACAAGATTAAAATTTACATTAAAATACCATAAATTTCAGATAAAACAATTAATATTTTTATTAGGATATATTCACTAGAATAACACAAATAAAATTCACACTCATTATAACTATAAAAAACGAATATTAAATACTTGAGGTGTATTTTGAAAACTATACAATAGTACTTTTTACATAAAACCCCCTCAAGTTTTATAATTTACAATTAGGCCCCTAACAAATATAGAACTTCAAATTATCTTTCTTTTAGTCTGACTCGGGTTAGAGTCTGACTATTTCTGACTTGAATATGATTCAAGTCAATCTATATTCTTTTATATTCCAACCCAATATGAATACATGAATCCCTGAATCCAGTTAACAATCTATATAACTTGACTGAACCGAACCATGGATATTCCTTTTACATGTTTCCCAGTATTCCATTTACATGACTCTACGGTTATAACCGTTTCCTGATATCATGGTTTCGGTCGGTCAGTCAGTCAATCATGCAATCATTACAATTTTACAAGACAACAATACAAACAAGACATCGCGGGGTTTAAGGGGTAGATTGGTACGGAAGGTGTTAAAGGTGGCACGAGATGGTAAGATTAAGACACCTAACCTGAATCCAATTGCCGTTGTTGCGGGTTGTATAACGGAGCTTTGTACTTCCATTTGCCCTGGTCTCTAGCATACTGAGACCCTTCTTGTATACACTGGCATTCTTCTGTACCAAGCTACAACAACAACGTTAATACCATACTACTATAATATGACAATACAATACAACATTAAAAGCTACTCTCTCTCTCTTTTACTCTCTGTCTATTTCTTCCTTATCTTTGGGACTTACCGAGCGACCTGTTCGCTGACGACATTCTATTTCTTTCTTCTTTGAATGTCGTCAGGTGCGTTGGACCAAGCTGAGATCGAGCCCACCAGTGAAGACTTGTAGCAGTTCCACGAAGACCTCGAGCTCTAGATATTGTACCTTGTTCTTTCCAGTATTTTCATTTTCTGTTATGCCACTGTTTAGGCATTGCTTTTTTTTTCATTCCAGTTGTATTTTCATTTCATGTATTGTACAAAGAATGTTATTAATAAAAGTTGCTGTTACCTTTCGTCTCTTGTGATTTATTTTATATTGCTTAGTTAAGCTTAGCGTATGTACTTCTGAGTATATACGTAGCGGGCCTTGTCGCGTCCACTTCGCCGTACACTGGGAAGCGGGGCGTGACACCAGGTAATACTTCAAGTTTGATGAATCTACAAGTTCAATCAACAATTGTCAATCAGATCAAAGCAGCTCAAGCAAGTGATGCTAAGTTGCAAAGGATCAGAGAACAAGTGGAGAATGGACTCAGAACAGACTTCATCATCCATGAAGACGGATCTTTGAGATATGGCAGCAGATTGTGTGTACCAAAAGGTCCTGTTCGGGAAGAGTTAATGAAAGAAGCTCACAGCTCTCCCTACTCAGTACATCCTGAAGGTACCAAAATGTACAAAGATCTACGTCAGAATTATTGGTGGCATGGAATGAAGCGTGAAGTAGGCAGAAGCGTCGCAAAATGCTTGGTGTGTCAGCAAGTAAAGGCTGAACATTACAGGACAGCTGGACTACTTCAACCGTTACCAATCCCAGAATGGAAGTGGCAACACATCACGATGGATTTTGTGACTGCTCTTCCTCGCAGCACAAAGGGTAACGATGCTATATGGGTCATTGTGGATCGACTCACAAAGTCGGTTCACTTCATCCCATTTCGAGTTGGCCAACCAACTGAGACACTAGCAAAGAAGTACATAGAGGTAATAATCTATTTAAGATTTAAACTCTTCATAATGTACTATCTCTGATACCTAAGAACTCATACAGGAAATTGTGAGACTTCATGGAGTACCGGTCTGCATTGTCTCCGATCGTGACACCAGGTTCCGATCGCAATTTTGGCAGAGTCTGCAAGCAAGCTTGGGAACAAGTCTGAACTTCAGCACGGCTTATCATCCACAAACAGATGGTCAGTCGGAACGAACTATTCAGATCTTGGAGGATATGCTCAGAGCATGTATGCTAGACTTCAAAGGATCGTGGGAAGATCACCTGCATCTTGTGGAGTTCGCGTACAATAACAGCTACCAAGCAAGCATAGGAATGACCCCTTTTGCAGCATTGTATGAAAAGAAGTGTCGATCACCATTAAGTTGGGACGACATCGGAGATAGGGAACTTCTTGGACCGGAAATGATAGTAGCGACCGTTGATGCGGTTCGTACTATCAGGGAAAGGATGCACATAGCCCAAGATCGACAGAAACACTGGGCTGATGCAAAGAGACGACACTTGGAGTTCCAGCCAGGAGATCACGTATTCCTGAAGATATCTCCGAACCGCGGAGTGATCCGATTTGGAAGACGGGGTAAATTAAGTCCGAGATACATTGGACCGTTCGAAATACTCGAACGAGTCGGTGAAGTGGCATACCGCTTAGTGCTTCCACTCTCATTGGAAGGAGTGCATAACGTGTTCCACATATCTCAACTCAGAAAGTATGTGAGTGACCCCAGCCATGTCCTTGATCATTCCGAGCTCACTATACAGCCCGACTTGTCTTGTGAGCAACAGCCTGTGGAGATCCTGGATAGGAAAGTAAAGACACTTCGGAATAAGGAAGTTAACTTGGTCCGGGTAATGCGGAGGAAAGACACTCCAGGAGAATCCACTTGGGAAAGAGAAGATGAAATGCGTGCAGGATACCCTCACCTCTTTATAAACTAGTTCTCAAATAAAAGTTGTAAATTTCGAGGACGAAATTTTTGTAAGGAGGGTAGATTGTAACAACTCCAATTTTGTATACATAAAATTGATTTAAATTTGAAGTATACTTGGGGTATTTAATGTTGCTGTTACCACTTTAAGTATTTATTTTCCCACAATAATTACAAGAAGGAGCTTGTAGCTCATTGGTAACACCTTGCATTGCTGAACCAAGCCACCAGAGTTCAAATCCCCTGCCCCACATTATTTTTATATTGTTTTTGTTTTAAATTCTTAGGAAGCCCAACAGTCCACACACCATAACTCCCAAAAGTTGAACTGTACCTGAAAAAGTAAAAGTACCAAAGGACCTACCTGAAGACTCCCCACCTTCCGGTGACCCGACTCGGCCGGCGGACCGGCCAACTCGGGCCGGCGCCGCCGGCCGGACTCGGCCGGACGGGCGAGTCCCCAACATGAAAGTTGGGGCTCTTCACTTACCCTACCCCCCTGTATACTCCAAATTAATGATTCGGTTCTCGAGACTTCAATATACCCTATTTACTACGATTTTTAATGATTTCTCACATTTTTATAATTTTTTTATTAAAAACCCTTCACCTACCCTACACCCCCTACACCCCCTACCCTCTACCCTCTAATCCCCAAACCCTAAGCTCACTCTCTCAAAATTTTTCCAAGAGTTGTGTACTTTGAAAACAAGTTCGCGGCGAAACTCCGACGAAATTCCGGCGACGTTTTTAGGAACAACCGGCGACGAAGCAACGCCTCGGCAACCCCTTTAGTCCCTCCTCACTCCTTTGCTTAATCGAAACCCGTAAGTCCCATTCTATCCCTCTTTCTTATTCTCTAAAATACGAAATTACAAAACCCGACGGAATCAGAACAAATCCGATTTCCGATTCGGTTTTCTATAAAATTTCACTTCTCACCAATTCAATCATGCTTAAGTATCTTATTATTGACTATTAAACATTTAACAAATAATTTGAACAAGTTTCATCTTATTGTTGACTATTAAACATTTAACAAATAATTTGAACAAGTTTCATCACATGAAATGATAGCCTTTTCAATTTATCGTATTTTTCACTTAAATACCACAATATTTCGATTTCACATTTAACCCCCTTAACCTTGCTATACATTTAAAGTAGAGCACGAGATAATGACCTACCTCCCTACACACAAAAATACAACCCTGAACGATATCATCAAAACTTAGAATACGATAAAACAATACTTTCATTTAAATACCATATTCTTAATAAAACCATTTCTAAAAGTTTTATCTTTGATACACTTTTAAATAAATACCTCTTATTAGGAAAACACGATAAGTTGTGGACATCGATCGTTTATCTAAACCTGACTTTGTGGTGTCTAGGCTAGGCAAGTGAGAAAGGTAATTTTAAAAGGCCCGTCTCACGGTGATTCGTGGGCGGATCCCTCCTTTTCTCATTTGTACTTATCTGGCCACAATTGGCGGTGAAGAGGCGATTTGAGGTATCTAACGACTTGTCGTTTAGACCATTTAGAAATAGGCTAGTTGACTTAGGAACCCCTAGAATTTAAAATACGGAAAATTGACATTTTTACAAATAAATACCTTTTACTTTATAAAACCGTTTTCTAAAGGATTTAGTATTTTACAATCTTTGCAAAGTGCCGCTACAACCCATTTTTGGGGAATCCGTTCAGGATGGTGCGGATTATCGCACATCCTCGGGCTTAGCAGTGCGAGATTCAGACCTCCGCAATGAGCATTCGGTCTCGAAAGGTTTAAAATACGACATCTTAAGAAAATGAGATTTTTGGAATATAAAATATTTATTAAAATTATTTTTGTATAAACATATGTATATTTATCATTTAAATATCTATTTTATTATAATATAAATATTCCACCTTTTTCTAAAAATCACAAGAATAAATTTTACACTAAAATACCATGAATTTCAAATAAATCAATATTACAGATAAATACCTTATTTATAAAACTAGGATATTTTCAGTAGAAATGGCTCAATATAAAATCCACATTCATTACAACTCTAAAGACGAATAATGAATACTTGAGGTGTATTTTGAAAAGTATATAAAAATATTTTTACATAAACCCCCTCAAGTTTTATAAATTATCCTAAGGACCCTAGCAATTATAGGACTTCGATTTACACTTCTAACTGTCTGACTCGGGCTTGAGTCTGATTAATCTGACTTGAATATGATTCAAGTCAATCTACAATCTACAATATTCCAATTCAATATGAATACATGAATCCATGAATTCAATTATCAATTTATACAACTTGACTGAACCGAACTATGGATATATTCCTTTTACATGATTCTCAGTATTCCATTTACATGACCCTACGGTTACACCGTTTCCTGATATCATGGTTTCGGTCAGTCAGTCAATCAATTTTATAATCAATACAATTTACAAGATAACAATAAAATCAAAACACTACGGGGTTTAAGGGGTAGATTGGTACGGAAGGTGTTAAAGGTGGCACGAGGTGGTCAGATTAAGACACCTAACCCATATTCCATTGCTATTGTACCGTGGCTTAACGGTTCCTTGTACATTCCGTTTGCCCTGGTCTCTAGCATATAGAGACCCCCCTCGTATACACCGGCATCCTTCTGTACCAAGCTACAAACAACAGTGTTAACACAATATTACAACAATAGTATACAACTTTAAAAGATATCTTTTTATTCTGTCTATTCTACTTTGCTTTTACCTTTGGGACTTACCAAGCGACCTGTTCGCTGACGACATTCTATTTCTTTCTTCTTTGAATGTCGTCAGGTGATTTGGATCCGGCAGAGATCGAGCCATCTGTAGAAGACTTGGAGCAGTTTGCCGAAAACCCCGCACTTTAGTTTCATTGTACACTTTTCTTTTCAGTACTTTTCATTTCCTGTTATGCCACTGTTTAGGCATCTTTTATTTCAGCTGTATTTCTTTTTCATGCATTGTACAAAAGAATGTTAATAAATAAAAGTTGCTGTTTTTATTATCTCTTGTCTCTTGTGTATTTATTTTATATTGCTTAGATACGCTTAGCGTATGCACTTCTGAGTATATACGTAGCGGATCTCGTCACGTCCCCTTCGCCGTACACTGGGAAGCGGGGCGTGACACACCGTTTCCCGGTTCATGAGCAGAACCCTGCGCTTGATTGGATGGCTGAGAGGAAAGTTGGGCCGTGAGCTCTAAGATGATGTTTGTCAAGTCGTCAATTTTTTAGCAGAGCTTGGCCATCTCCTTGTCTTTACTTTTGAGCTATTTTCGGAGCTCTTGGAGAAGTTGCTCCTCTGCGTTCTTGGGACGGAAGATTGGCTCCTCTTCGCTTTCCGAACCCGACTCCTCATGAATCGAGGGATCTCTCCACTTATCAGCTTCACTGGGAGGATTTTCATTACCTTCCGGAGGATGCTGGTCTTAGGAAGTGACAGCCACATTCACACCAGATTGGATTTGAGATGTAGTGATCCCATCCTTGCTCTTACTGCCCACCATGTAGATTGTATGGACCACATATCCAGCCGTCTCTTTATCTTTGGCGGGGTAACCCTGTTCTTGGAGCTTCATGAAATTCAGCCTAGCATGAGTCCTAGCCCTTTTGTTGGCTTTATATCTGAGCCTTTTCTGTTTTAGCTTCTCGATTTTGAAGGCTTGGTGGGCATCCGTCATCTAGGAAGCCATCGTGAGCCGATTAACGGGGAGCTTAGAGAAGATACCCAATTGAGCAATTGTCAGGGGCGCGACTGGAGCTTGCCCGAGATGCCTTGTTACTTTGTTGGTGTTGATGGCCTTGCCCTTAGCTGGGGCCAAGAAAAGTCGTTCAAACACCGACTTGTGTTGGGGTAGTGGTGCCCTCGAGATCACCACATTTGGCCTCTTACCTTTCGATACCGGTTTGTCTATTACCGGAGCTAGAGGAGCTGGGATGGCGTTACCTGACACGAACAGAATATAGCCAAATGGTAGCGGCTCCTCCTCCTATTGTCACTCAAGACTGGCCGGGAAGACCGTCCTGGCGTCCATCTTCATCGTGTAGGAGATGGGAGCCGTGTCGAGAGCTGAGCTGATCCTTAGAGACATTTTGTTGCGTCCGGAGATTGCAATTTGAAATCTGTTAACCTGCACAAAGAAGCATGATTTCAGTACAGGCGATCGATATATATGTTGATTGAGTTCGCATGGATATTTAACCCGAAATATAGGAGGAGAGATCGGTCGTACCGGGCGTACCAGAATCTGTAAGGTGCTTTTTGTCACCCCATTGAGATGGTAATACGCACGCGATTGTCAGGCGTACTACAGATTCCCCCTGCCTAGAGTAGGCTGTGGTTTATTGATTGTGGGGATCTGAATCCCCGGCAGCCGCGGACTAAGCTGCCGTTAATTATCTCTCGCCTTTAGAGCAAAGGAACCTCCGATTGATGGGTCAAACAGGTCATGTGAACTCAATGTGCAGCGTTTTGTTTTGAAGGGGTTTTGGATATATCGAGGGCCCCACAGAGTTTTTACGGGGATCCCGCTATCCGGATAGCGGGCTGGGGTCAGCCCCCTTGCGGGATGCCGGGCGGTACCTCGTTAGAAATTTTTTCTGGCGGGGGACGTGTTTTGAGTGTGGAGTGTATATAAAATGAGGGGGAAAATGGCGTCCAAAGGACGTGTGAGCTCCAATAGCTCACGTGCCTAGCACGTGGACGCTGGGCGCTGGCGCCCCACGTGCTTGGCACACGGGCGCTGGGCGTCAGCAGGAAAAGGGATTTTTTCCCTGCACTGGGAGTTGTGCTCCCGATTTGACTTATGGAGTTGAACTCCTAACAGAGTGGGCTTAGCTCCTGCACTGGGAGTTGTACTCCCAAAAAGAAAGATTTATTATATATATATATATATATATATATATATAGGAGTTAAACTTCTAAGATATTTTTAGAGCCCTGGATCTTCTCCAAAATGGGGTTCTTGGAAGTGGGTCTCCTTCTTCCTCTTCTTTATTGGCCAGCTCTTGGGGAAAAGATGGTGAGACGTAAAAATCTCTTTTTTTGGAGATTGGATGGAAGATCTGAGCTTCCCCTTGTGGGGTTTGCGGTGAAAAACTATTTATTTTTGAAAAAGGAATAGTAAAACTCTTGATTTAATTCAGAAAAGGGGAATAATGTTTAAAACCTCGAGAAAAGGGAAAAAGCCACACAAATTCTAGAGTTTTTAAAGAATGAAAAGTTCTCATTTATTTCATTATCATGTTGGTTTATATAGGTTTACAAATTTACATATAGCCCCCTGGGCTTTATAAATTTTTTTTGCCCATCCCATACCTCATGTGCTCATTTTTTTTGCACATGAGTCATGAGCTTTACAAAAATTTGACTTTATGCCCATTTTTCTTACATTCATGCATAACAAATTATATCAAAATTATTTATTACATGATTTCATTTTGGCATAGGGGAGGCCGCCCATGGGGCTGGACTTGGGCATGGGCCCACTTGATCTGGGCTTGGGCCCGCTTACTTGGGGTTGACTTTTATTTTGACTTGATCAACCGGTGTGTAATTTTTGACCCCAATACTTGCGATCTAAATATAAAATGCTTTGTTTGTCACGCGCGATATATATTACGGTGTTTGCTGTAGGATCTTCATATGAATACTATTTTTTGAGTTTGGCCGGAAAAGATTTAAATATCTCAAGATATTTTATGCCACTGTTAAAGCATCGGGACTTTTGATAACCAAATCAACTGCATACAATTTACAAAGTTTGCATGTTAACAGTGAACATTTTTTATACCGCATGCATAATCTAATAGCAACCTTTAGAATGCATGATTTTAGTGGAGGGAGGCCTTGAACAGATGAAAAATCATACTATCCCGTGGTATTGTTACATCCTCGGTTTAATGAGCTTAGAATAAACAAGATGTTGTCGGTATCGGAACAAATGGACTTGAGCATTAGCTGCAATTTTTATTTTATTTTTTTGCTGGACCCAATAAAGTTTTTTTTTAAATTAAAAAAGGGTGAATCATAGTCATTCAATAATCCGTTCAATGGTTGAAGGTGAAGGGCCAAATATACAAGATTCCAAAAGCTTCTGGTTTCAAATAATATATACATCAAGCTTTTCAAACGATTGCACATTGGATTAGGCTAAACCGAGATTTGGATGTTTGTCTTTTTATTAACCAAGAAAAATGAACTTGCATGGTCATGATTAGGGGTCTAAACACCTAACGAATACCAAAGGTGATACCAATTAGCTCTTGGTTGGGAAAGAAGCTATCTTGACCATCTCTTCCGAAGTGACTAACACATCCACACACATCACGCACGCACTCAGGAGATCCATGAATCCGTCCCGAAAGTGTTAATTTGTGGTCACTTTCCCTCATGGGGTTTAAACCCCGCACTCTCCATAAGAGAGGAAATGCCCATACCAACTGAGCTAAATATAGACAAAATGAATGCTAAGATGGTAACCATGAAATGGCGACGTTATCAATACGAGTATAAGGAACAAATTCGTGGGGCCTAAAAATAAAAATCAAATGTTTGGATCGAGGTGTAAAAGTTTTGTAGCGACAACGGGATCAAACGATCATCATTAGGATCAGAATTGATCATCATCGGCCATCTCATATTGTAAATATCAAATTTTATATCGTTTGAGTGAGCGGATTATGTAAACCAAAGTAAGAACTTTATATAAACAATAGAAATAAGTATAAACAAATTAACATGTTTTATAGCACTTGAGTGCCGCAGTGTTATTTTAAAGATGTTGTCAAGATAATTGTAAGCTTTTTAATACTTTTGATACTTTAGTAGTTATTGATTACCTAAAATAAAGCAATGTGCCCTGTTAATTAACTCAACAAGCCGTTAATTAAACCGTCCAAACCAGGGAAAAAAACAATCCATTAATTAATTAACTTAACTGGATAACCGAAATAATCAACTGGTGCATCCAATACCATGTTCAAAATCCCGATATCAATCTCGGTATCAAAACTCGGAGGATGATTTCTGTGATCGCGACGACCATTTGGGATGTAGATCAGCCGAGGTTCCAAACAATGGTTTGGATGTGCACAGTACAGACCAATACCAAAAAGTGGATGCACCAATGGATCAAGATCATGCCAAAAACGAATACGGTTAAAACTGCTGAAAATCTATAATTCATTATTCATGTGAGAAGACTGTTTTTGTTGTTATCATTGTTAGCAAAACCACACAAAATGGATTGAATTATTCTTTTTCGTTACTATAGAACCGTAATCATGCTGAATCCAATGAAAACATATAATTTATTTCTTGGATCCTCGATTCATGATCCTAAATAAAAGAGTTAGGTGTGAATAGAATTATGCATGATTGGCTAAAAGCTAATATTCAAAACGGTACCTCATATCTTGACAAAAACAATTTAGTTTTTTTTTGATATTGTCCTCTTGAAAATTGAATCACATATGATCAATTGTCTGTAACCAACTTGAAAATCTTAATCCAACTAAAAAACCATCACACCGGTTCATTTTGAGTTGGTCAATGTTTTTTGACCTTCTGAAACTGCCGTTAGAGGGGGTAAAAATACTAAAATACCCCTGTCATCTCCGCTGCCTCCTCTTGCATCCTCATCAACCGCCGCTGCCTCCATCAGCCTTCTCTTCTCCCTCAGTCTCCTCGTCTTCCTCCTCGCCGATGCCCCTCTCGCATTCTCAATGACCGCCACTACCTCCATCAGCCTCTTGTTGAAGAATGGGGCGCCGGCTCAGAAAGGATCCGATCATTGAAAACCATATCATCTTCGTTTGAATACGGGTTAAACAGCACGCACAAATCCCCTAACTGAGTCGGATCAGGAGCGGAGGCATCAACCAATCTCATGACTCTTGGGAAAGTATAAGACTAATAAAAATCAGGCTGCCGGTGCACAGCAAACGTGTCTAACACGTGCATCTCGATCCAGGAAGTGAAGTAATGGAGGGAGAAGTTTCTGGTGTCTGCACCTGGATTTGAAGTGTTGGATCGCGAGTACTTTACGACTAGTCCTTGTCGCGACTTCTTTATCCTGACGTCGACGCTTAGCCTTTTCATATATGGCTGTCTCGCGTTCTCGGTCAATTTTACTTCTTTGAAAGGCTTCGTTTAACAGTCTCTCAATTGAGTCTTCTAGCGGTTCCGGGGATTTTAGTGCCGATTCTGCCCCCAATTCCTCTGCGTTATTTTCTGACGCTGAGAGAGCCTTTTCGTCATATAACGACGAATGTGAGACCATGTGGCAACTTGCTACATGGTTTTTGGTATTTTCTGATGAGTCATTTTTCTCATCGTTGTCACTATTTTCGTCCTTAAGAATATGCCTGAGGAACTCTTCGAGCGTGACCTGTATCCGCGTTTTCTGGTTGTACTCCTCCAGCGTATCTATGTATTTTTGTAGATCTGTGTGCTTGTTGTCATACTCGGCAGGCTGCACGGGTTTCTTGGTCTTTTTCTTTTTCTTTGAAGACCTCGAAGGCTTGACTTGGCGGTTTTTTCCCTTCGTCAACAATTTTTGGTGCGGTACGAGATTTTAGCATCCCTTCGATAATTTCGGGTTCAAGTGGGCTTTTCCACCTGACTGCCGGACATACTTGTAGATCCCTCAGCATTCTTTTGGTTTTTGCTGAAAGAACGACTTCTCATGGAGTTTCTTCCACGAGCGAGTATGAGGCCCCCTGCGCATCCATCTTTTTTGGAGTGTGCTTCTGGGGTGGGTTTACCCTCTAGTTATCAGACATCTCGAATTTCCCCTGTTGATACTGGTCTTCGATCTAGTTCTTGAAGACGTAACAATTTTCAATTGGGTGGCTCACCATTCTGTGATAGGAGCAGTAGTCAGGCTTGTTGACGTCGCCGGGTTACGGTGGACGCCGCGTGTATGGTAATATGATGAGTTTATTATGCATTGCCAATTCGAACAGTCTTCTCGTTTGTTGCGGGAAAACGAGTAAGCACGTCCTAGTCTTTTCTCTAAGGATGTGCGCGAACGCGCGTTGTTTTGGCGAGCAGCCAGTTTTGGGCCACTCGGTTGTTGTTGCGTATTGACAATGAAAGCTGCTTTCCCTTTACCCTTAGCATTTCGAGGGTCCTTATTTAAGGAGGAAGGCCCGTGGCCCATCTGTTCTATTTGGGTCTGTTGGGGTAAAAAATTACACCCCGGTTGACCAAGTCAAAATCAAAATCAAGCCCAAGTGAGCGGGCCCAAGCCCAGGTCAAGTGGGCCCAAGCCCAGGTCAAGTAGGCCCATGCCTAAGTCGAGCCCCGCGGCCGGCCTACCCCATGCCAAAATGAAAATTATGTAATAAAAATTTTTGATGTAATTTTCATGAATAAATGTAAGGAAAATGGGCATAAAACCAAATTTTTGTAAAGCCCATGGCTTATGTGCAAAAGAAATAAGCACATAAGACATTGGATGGGCAAAATGCCACTTTGTAAAGCCCAAAGGGCTATATGTAAAATTGTAAGCCTGTATAAAGCAATATAATAATGAAATGAAGACAATAATTGATTCCCCTAAAAAACTAAGGTTTCTGTGCCTCCTTCTCCTTCCTCAAAATTCTAAACCCTCTTCTCTTTTTTTTTGAATTAAATCAAGAGTTTAACTATTCTTTTTCCAAAAAGAAACAATTTTTCATCATAAAACCCTTGAAGGGGAGCTCGAATCTTCCATCAAATCTTCTAAAGGGGAAATTTTTAAATCTCACCCCCTTTTTTCCAAGATCCAGTCAACAAAGAGGAGGAAGAAGGTGACCCATCTCCAAAAACCCCACTTCGGGAAGATCTAGGGCTAAAGGGGAGAAGAAAGGGGTCCCCTTTGATCATCTCCAAAGATTTCTGAGAGTTCAACCCCATTTGTCAATATCTTTTGGAGTTTAATTCCATAAATAAAACCCTTTTTAGGAGTTTAACTCCATTCAACATCTTTTGGAATTTATCTCCATAGATAAAAATCATTTTTGGGAGTCTAACTCTACTCAAAATCTTTTGGAGTTTAATTCCATAGATAAAAATCCTTTTCGGGAGTTCAACTCTTCATTCTGGGGCTAAACCTCTTCTTTCTGCAGGCGCGGCGCGTGAGGCGCCGGCGCCCAGGGCATAGCGTCCAGCGCCCACACGTCCTTAGAACGTTACTCACCGTTTTTTTTCTGTTCTTCTTTCTTTTTTTCATACAGTCCACACTCAAAACACGCCCCCCGCCAGAAAAAATTTCTAACGGGTGCTGCCCCGCATCCTGCAAGAGGGATGCTAGCCCCTTTGACCCCCAGCCCGCTATCCGGGTAGTGGGACCCCCGTAAACTCTGCGAGGCTCCCGATATACCTAAAACCCTTCAGGACACACACATACGCACACTGCACATTGAGTTCGCATGACTAGTTTGACCCGTCAATCGGAAGTTCTTTCGCTTCAAAGGCGATGGGTAATTAACGGCATCTTAGTCCATAGCTGCCGGAGATTCGGATCCCCACAATCAATAAACCCTAGCCTACCTTAAGCAGGGGGAATCTGTATACGCCTGACAAGCGACGCATATTTCCCATCTCAATGGGGTGACGAAAAACACCCTACAGGGCCAGTCTATCTATTAGAGCCTGAAAGGTAGTTGGTTTGAAGAATGTTATGAACTGGGACACATTCGTTTGAGGATCAAGGGTCCCGATGAACATGCCCACAGCGGGAGATTCTTCAATGCGCTGTTCGCACTTAGACCACAGGTTCCGCTACCGGATTGCGTATTGGACCCATGTTTCTCCCAGCTTTACCCTGACATTGATTAATGCCGTGATCGGAGTGCGTTCGCTCGCGCTGGCAAAACGCAGTGTGAACAGCAGTTCCATCCCTGTGAATATTTCAGGGATCATTTGGGAGCTCCGAGTACCATTCAAAGGCCGTTTCTGACAGGCTGCCAACGAACTGGCGAAGCAACAATTTGTCGTTGCTTCCAGTGTTGCCGCACAGAGCTCTGAATTGCGCGACGTGCTGGTGAGTGTTCCTTATAAAAAAAATAATATATATAAAGAAAAAGGAAAAAATTCCCCACCGTGCAGGTCTCACGTGCCCACACGTGAGCGGCTATATGTAAAGCATATAGCCGCTGCATTTTAGCAGTTGATAGGCCAAAATTGAGCGTGTAAGCACGTGAGCACCTTTATGCAAAGCATATAGGTGCTACATTCAAACAGATAGCAGGCAAAAAAGGGGGGTCACGTGCTACACGTGAGTGTTCCTAAACACTTTCCAAGCTGATAGAATTAAATTCTAAATAAAAGGATCAAAACTCTATTGGGAAGACATCTCCTTAAATATTTTTAAACTATCTGTTAGAATTAAATTCTATATATGTGGGAAATATTTCTCTGATCTCCATTAAACTAGAAAGATTTTCTTTGATAGATGAAGGACATTTGGATCAAAGATCCAACAGTGATCGTCTGATAGAATAAAATTCTATCTTAGGAAAATATTTTATAATTTGGTTAAAAACAAATAAGAAATCTTCTCTGTTAAACAGAGAGCCTTTGGATTAAAAACCTAACGGTGAATAAAATTCACCAGAACAATTGGATTGATTATGAAATCAATCATGATTTCTCAATGAGGGATTTGCTTAACAAATTGATTCTTTTTCTTCTCCTATAAATAGGAGGAAAAAAAAGATGAGAGGAGAGAACAGAGAGAAAAACATACAGAGAAAAAGAGGAATAAGAGAATTTATGTCTCGCAAAAGACTTGCTTCATCAGAACATTCTAGGTTAAGAAAAAGAGAAATACACATAGATTGTTCTATCTTGACCTTTCTAAGGGTTTAACCTTTCGCATAAGAACTTAGTTCTTCTTCTGGTTGAGATCTGTAGAAGCAGATATCCCCATAAGTTGAGAATTTAATTCTCATCGGGAAGATTCTGTTATGCAGATTCAAAACCTAGGGGAAAAAACTGAGTTCAAAGAATTTAATTCTTACAGAAACATATGGGAATTTAATTTCTCTAAAAACCAAGATTTAACCCTACAATAAGAATTTAATTCTTACCAAAAAAAAGTATGAGATCCTCCAAAACCCTAACATGAGATCAAAATCTCCAAACACTCAATACGATCTCACATGCTCCACGTGAGCGTCTCTGATGAATGAAAAGGGAAACACACAAAATCGCCTCGCGTGCTCGCATGTGAGTCAAGTATTTAACACTTCTATATAAAAAAAGGGAAGGGGGAAAACAACCCAGAGAACAATTCTAACTTTGGGGCTGTTTCCCCAACAAAAGAGCAAAGCTCTATTCAAAATTTGAAAGGCAGCGCCAGGAGTTAAAAAACTCTGAGGCAGCGCCTTACATGCGTTGCACGAGGGCGCCAGTGCCGAGAGTTAAAAACTCTGAGTCGGCGCCTCACGTGCGTTGCACGAGGGCGCCAGCGCCAGGAGTTAAAAACTCTGAGACAACGCCTCACGTGCCTTGCACGAGGGCGCCAGCGTCAGGAGTTAAAAACTCTGAGGCAGCGCCTCACGTGCCTCGCACGAGGGCGCCAGCGCCAGAACCAAATCTCTCTGTTAAACAGAGCCGTTGGATCAAAGATCCAACGGAGATGATAAATTATCAGAGTACAGAATTAAATTCTGTTGAGGAAATATTTCTCAAATCTTTCTAAATAAGAAAGAATACTCTCTGAAAAATAGAGCACTGTTGGATTAAAAATCCAATGGTGATTAAAAAATCACCAAGCTACAGAATAAGCTCTGTACGGGAAAATATTTCCCAATCTTGTTAAAAAACGAGAAAAATATCTTTTGTAAGACAGAAGTCCTTGGATCAGAGATCCGACGGTGGATAAAATCTCCAAATCAATTAAAGATCTCTCAAAGAGAGATTTCTTTAACCACATCAACAAATCTGCCTCTGCTATATAAAGGACCCAAGACTTCAAGTCTTGTAGAGAGAGAAACCCCCATAAGTTTTGAGAAAAAGAAAGAAGAAAGGTTTAAGAAGGAAGAAAAAAGAATACCTTTCTTCGAGGTAAAAAAAAATAGAGATCAGAGTATCTCATCTGTATATCTAAGAGTTTAACTCTTCTTAAAAAACATAGTTCTTTCTCTGGATCTGAGGTCTATGAGACACGTCTCCCACAAATGAGAATTTAATTCTCATGGGGATGAACTCATTCTTAGGGATCAAAGATCCAGAAAAGAACAAAGAATTGAACTCTTCAGAACGAAACACCCAAAGAAGAACCCAGCGCTAAGCGCCTCACGTGCTCATCACATGGGCGCTGTTTAATAAAGAGTGCTTAGCACTCAGTGGTTGGCTCTCAGCACCAAGCGCCTCATGTGTCCCTCACGTGGGCGCTGCTTAATAAAGTGTGCTTAGCACTCAATACTTGGCGCTCAGCGCTCAGCGCCTCACGTGTCCCTCACATGGGCGCTGCTCAATAAGGAGTGCCTAGCACTCAGTGGTTGGCGCTCAGCGCCAACCGCCCCACGTGCTCCGCACGTGGGCGCCATAAAGAGTGTTTACCACTCCATAAAAATAAAAGAACAAAAAGAGAGGAAAGTAAAGCAAAACATTATTTTCACTGAAAAGGGACTGAACCCAAGCAAGTGTTTAACACTTTATTCAAAGACTGAGTGGACTGAGTCCATGTTGACCAAATCTCCAATTCAGATCAACCGAGCCCATGTGCTCATCATTTTCCAAATTAGTCTTAGTCCCAAACACGACTACAAATCTCCCAACGGACATTGGTTCAAGGGTACATCTCCTTACACCTCTGATACATGTCGTTGTAATTCTTATGCGTCTTCAGAGAGGTGGTGGGTCCCGATAACCAATAACTCTTTGGTGCACTCCCAAATTGACGGGCACATCCCACTATGGACCGCAATGTCCTTAAATTAACTACGGACCGCAACGTCCTTAAACTACAATGGACCGAAACGTTCTTAAACTAACAACGGACTGTAACGTTCTTAAACTAAAATGATAGAGCCCAAATGCTCTTTTTTTGGATATGAATGATCCTAAAACCTTGTTAAGTAGATCTTAGTCAAAAAAATTGGACTAACGTATTCTTAACAAACATTTAAATTGATCTTAATCTCAAACAAGATTAACGATCCTTAAATAAACCTAAACCCAAATCTAAGAATATACGGATTTGGACTAATCAACGCCCTACGGGCGACAACATAAATTAGTCTCCGTATACAATCCACGAGCAACGGAAAATAAAACAAATATACACGACACGAAGTGACCTTCTGGAGCAGGAGAAAGTGGTTACCGCGATGCGGTAACGTAATTAACTGTAGGGACTTGCGCCTGCAGGGAAGAGCGTCCCCACAATCAAAAACCCCTCGCAAACGAGGGGGAATCTGACGAAGTCTCTTACAACAGCCGCATCCGTCCAAACCTCCGATGCACGGTGCCATAAATCAGCTTGGCATCTTCGGAGAGGTGGACGGATAAACCCAAATAGCATCTGCCCCCAAATTCAGGCAAGACGTTTGTCTTCCCCGTTTTCGGCGGTGAAGAGATTCTAGCACGCTCGGTGGGACCTTTTCCTCTTTCCACTCCACAGTTCGTGTGTCGTGTTTTACCTTGATCAAATAATCACAGTATATATGTTTGTGGTTGCCCTTGGGTGATGGGATACTGAAGCCGACATTTTGTCTCTTTGAAGAATGGCGTTTGCTCCCACCCTAGCAGCTCAGGCTCTGTCATATCCGGTGGAGTCAAGTATGAGCCACTTGCAGTCTTAAATTTCTGCAATCCAGCTCTTTAAGAAATCAACGGGCTTCTCTTTGGGTCGATACTCCCACCTCCCACCCTCGGTGCCTCAACGCCGATGGAGAAAGCCCAGAGGAAGTCTGTCTTCCACAGGATGGTTCCCCAAGCTGCAGCTTTGCCGACGGAATCAGTCCTCAAACAACTGGCACCTGCTAAGGACCAAGGTCGACGCAAGGGGCAGAATATTCAAGCTCTCAAAGGAAATAGGAGGCAGGCTCGGCAAAATCCTAAAGCTAATCAAATCCCGGCTGTAAGAAACGGTCGACATCGATATCGGCATCATACAAAATGAGCTGGGGGCAGTTCTCCGTATGGTCCTGTTTCAACCCCAGTGGTGAATGTTGTTGTTCCAACTGGGAACAGCTTCAAACTGTTGTGAAGGGTCAGACAAAATTCTCCCATCGCAATATTGATGAAATCTCCGCAGCCCATGGAGATCCCACGAGAGCGGAAACCAGTTCGCTCCCTATAACAACTTTCCTTATCTATATATAAGGTGTAGAAGCAGGTGAAGGACTCAGTCGTCGTCTGCGGCTCTTCCTCTAAACGTCAGCCAAATTCTGACAAATCCGCTTTCAAATACAAGGGGATTCATCCCAAGACGGATCCTAATACAACGGTTCCTCCCAAAATCTAAGCAGCTTCTCATAAAAAAGAGAGGCCTATTAAAACTCAAGTATCCGAGGTAAACTCCAAAGGCCAAAACTCCAAACACCCCAAGCCCGGGGGCATGTCAGTTTCTACAGTCCATATGGTGAAATCCAAAGACGAAGTTTGAAGTTTTACTAGTCACCGACCTCAAACTCGGTCCCTGACAAAGGTTCAACAGCAACGTGAAAAGCTGCAGGAGATGCTCGCTCGGGCGGCAGCAAACGGTAATCCATCGCCTAAGGAAAATCCCAAGGATGCACCCGAAGAAAGAATAGAGAAGGAGTCGGATATTAATTTCTTAAAGCGCGCTCTGAAAAAGGGAGATGAAGAAGCGGCAAAAATGTCAACTAAAATGAACTAGATGACCTTTCTTATTCAGAATATGGCTAGAATGATGGTTCAATCGGAACCACTAGCAGATGAACCGCCGATAGTCGGTCTTAAAGATAAGGATGGCATTTCAAATTCTCTGCAAACCTCATCAACGGCCGAGGAGGAAATGATTCCTAAATGAAAAACTGGACACGTATATCGCTTAGCAAGTCAAAACACTATGCCAGTAAAGCATCAAATAGGCCAATCAAGACTGGTCGACCGTATCCAGCGTGCTACGATCAAATATAGTACCCGCTAGAATACATACTTCCGACTCTACATATACAAAGGAACCGGGAATCCTCACCAGCACCTCACGCGATTTAAATCCATGTGCGATAACACTGGAGAGAATGATATACTTCTCCTCTGACAGTTTGTCAGCTATCTGGCGAGCATTACCTTCAATACCTTCGACGAGATGGAGATGCTTTTCTGTCAGAGATTAGCTAGTGTGAATAAACGCACTACCGTAACGACGTTGGTCAATGAAAGGGTTAGACCAAATAGGACCTGGGTTCAATATGTTACCCGACGGCGAAATCTCTGGTCAAAATGCGAGCAACGTATCTACGAAGCTGCAGCTGTGGGAATACTCATAGCCACCCTTGACCCAAATTCAAAGGCATTCCCATATATGGCCCTCTTCAAGCCGACGACCTTCCAAAAACTCATGGATAAAATGGCTCGATTGGATCAAATAGGTCAAGACTCTTTCTCATCCGATGATGAGAGTGAAAAGCAGAGGCAAGATGGCGTTTGTCGCCTACGCTCAACAAATATAAGCGGCTCTGAAGCAGCCTGTTGCCAAAATAGCGACGGCGTGGGTACTCGTTCCCCCCGAGATATACACAGGGGGCATATTTCTCATTAGCAGAAGAATCTCTAGGTAGAATGATCCTTTCTTCTCAAAGAACAGGAAGGATATTAAGGGGCCTACAAGCAGGTCCTACAATCTAGTGGAATGCCCCGCTAAAAAAAAAGGTAAGTCCACAAGCAAAATGGGCATGAATGAAAACCCGAAAGGGCGCCGTGAGTAAAAACAGTAGGACTGCCAGCGAGCTTGTGAAAACATGTAAGGGCGCAACCTCGTTAAAATAAATACACTTACGAGATCCTTACGACTTATAAGGAGAATCCCCCCTGTGAGATCCTCACAGCTCATAGGATTCAAAAGCCTTAAGTTACAGAGATCTGGACCTATTCTTAAGCCGTCATATCCCCCAAATTGCCCTACAGGCGGTCCATATTGACCCTTGTATACAATCCACAGGGCACGAATAAATATTTCTTTGCCAAGTTCTACAAATGGCAAGAAATGTCCCCATATGGTGAATAACACTTGTAGGTCCTCTCGACCTATAAGGGGAAAACACTCTTGGAAGATCCTTACGATTTACAAGAGAAGAAATCACTTAGGAATCCCCATGATTCTTAAGGAGAAAATACGCCTATGAGATCCTCATGACTCGTATGGAGAAAACCCTTTATGAGACCCTTACAGCTCATAAAGTCAAAAGTCTTAGTCGACAGGATCCTAACCCTGTCTACTAAGCCACCTTTGTCCAAATCGACAGGGGAAAATGATAATAAGCTCCTGGCACTATCCCAGTTATAGCGATGATGATGCCTAAATCGGTATCAAATTCCGAGTCCTCTCAAGGCAAATGATGAGTCGCTCCTGGCAATATCCCAGTTGTAGCGATACTAATGTCTAAACAGGTGTAAAACTCTAAGTCAACCTCTCCGGCAAATGCCGTCCCCACAACTATCTAATGAAGAAGGGGACCCCGTTCGTCTGGGATCAGAAATGCCAACGTGCACTGGACGAAATCAAGCAATATTTGCAGAACCCGCCGGTACTGACCGTTCCGGCCAAGGAAAAACCCACCATCCTGTATACAACAGCCCTCGAAGGTTCTTTAGGCACACTATGGGCACAGGAGAACGACCAGGGGAAGGAGAGAGTTCTCTATTATTTGAGTCGAGTTCTCCTGGGGGAAGAAAATAATTACTCCCCCATCGAAAAGCATTGCCTGGCACTGATCTTCGTGATAACGAAGCTTCGACATTATACTTTAGCACATGAGGTCCATCTCATATCAAAGGTGGATCCTCTCAAATATTTGATTTCAAGAGCCATGTTAACAGGAAGGCTTGCCAAATGAGCTCTTCTCTTGATGGAGTTCTCGATAATATATCGACCCCTCAAGGCAATAAAAGGCCAGCCCATCGCCGACTTTCTCGCTGAGCATCCAATACCAGCCGACTCTCCTTTAAATTACGAATTGCCAGATGTACACGCGTTCGACATAATTGACAGGGAGAAGGAAGGAAATAATGCCCGATGGGAACTTTACTTTGATGGGGCATCTTCCATGAAGAGGCGAAAGCAGAGCACCTCTATAATCAAAGCTGGGATGAGCCTTATCTTTGTGACTCCACAAGGAGGGATAATGCGTTTTCCCTTTCCTTAACGGAACCAAGAACAAACAACAAAGCGGAATATAAAGCTTTGATAGCAGGTCTTGAGATCACTGTTGACATGGGCATCGAAAACCTCCTCATATACGGAGACTCCCAGCTGGTTGTTAGCCAAGTAAATGGCGACTATTAGACGTGCAAGCCAGAGTTGGTGAAATATGGTTAAAGAGTGCAGCAATTGCTGACACAAATTCCCTCGTACATCCTGGAAAGCATACCGTGTGCGGAAAATAGCAAGGCGGATGCGCTATCCAAACTCGCTAAAGAACTGGTTGACGAAAACCTCGATGACGTAAGAATCATTGTGCAAACCCTCCAGATTTGCGCACCAGCAGAAATATCTCCGGAGTCGTCTGGAGAAAAGGAAGTGACCGAACGAGCGGCATTCCAGTTAGAGGATGAAGAAAAAGCGAAGGATTGGAGAGAAGTCTTTGCAGACTTCTTCAAATCTTATCATACGCCCGAAGACGCGTCATCAAGACATCAGCTTATGAAACGAGCTCTATCTTTCGCCTTCGTCAATGATACTTTATATAAGAGATCGTTCGACAGTTTGTGGCTAAGATGCTTGGGACCAGAAGAACCAAAAAGGGTTGTCCAAGAAACTCACGACGGACTCTGCGGTTCCCATTAAGCCGGACCAAAGATGAAGTTGAAGATTAAGAGAATGGGTTACTATTGGCCCACGATGATTCAGGACTGCCTCGAATATGCAAAGCAGTGTCACTCGTGCTAGGTTCACGGGGACTTTATCCACCAGCATCCAAATCCGCTACATCCAACGATAGCTAGTTGGCCGTTCGAGATGTGGGGAACTGATATAATTGGACCCATCGAGCCAGCATCGTCCAGAGGACATCAGTTCATATTGGCAACAACCGATTACTTCTCTAAGTAGGCAGAGGCAGTACTGCTGAGGGAGGTGAAGACGGAGAACATCCTCCATTTCTTCAAGATATACGTCATCTACCGGTTCGGCACTCTGCGACGGATTATCTCTGATAACGGGCTAGCCTACAGAAGCCACAAAATCAGTCACTTTGCACATCAGCATAATATAGATTGGAAATACTATTCGGTCTATAATCCCCGCGCTAACGGTCTGGCTTGAGGCTTTCAACAAGACCTTGACGAAGATCATAAAGAAAACAGTGTCCAGAAACAAAAGGGACTGGCACGAGAGACTGCATGAATCTCTCTGGGCATATCGAACCACGTTCAAAACGGCCATGAATACAACGCCATTCGCGTTGGTATTCGGCACGGAAGCGGTACTTCCCTTGGAGATAGAGCTATCCTCTCTACGAGTAGCAGTTCGATACGAGCTGACGGATGAAGAAAATGCCTATCTTCGGCTTGAGGAGCTCGATGCCCTCGATGAAACTCGTCTCATGGCGCAGCAAAACCTGGAAGCTTACAAAGTAAGGATGACGCGCTCATATGAAAGATTGACTAGGTCGAGAACATTCCGCCATGGCGAACTCGTGCTAGTTGTAAAAAGATCTATGATCCCCAATGGTGCCAAACGGGAAAAATTCGAGCCAAACTATGAGGTTTCGTACATTATAGACAAGGTTTACTAAGGTGGGGCCTACTTGCTCATGGATATGCATGGCGAAAGACCCTTCCGGCCAATAAACGGCCGGTTCCTTAAGAAATACTATGCTTAACAAGTCACGACTCAGGTGAATGATGGATGACGACGCTCGTGTCCGCTCGCTGTCTTCCCGAGTCCAAACCTTATAAGTAGTATCCAGCAAAATTTCGCCTCGAAGCTGCCGTGGACCGAGATGTCCCTAAACTAACAATGGACCAAGATGTCCTTAAACTAAATACGTCGCCTCAAACACGACGACAGTGGAATTCAAGTCCATAAGTCCCAGCGGCGAGGATTGCAACTCAAGTCCCACTGGCTGCATAGCTGCCCCGGAGGCGAAGTCCCCCCTATGTGCCATTGGCAAGCGAAAAAAAAAACGGTATGTACACAAGAAAAAGGGGCACGGATGAAAACCCGAAAGGGCGCCGTGAGTAAAATTAGCAGGGATACTGGCAAGCTTGTGAAAACCTGAAAGGGCGCAATCTAGTGATGTAAAAAAAACAAAAAAAGGTACGTCCACAAGCGAAGTGGGCACGGATGAAAACCCGAAAGGGCGCCGTGAGTAAAAACAGCAGGGCTACCGACGAGCTTGTGAAAACCCAAAGGGCGCAATCTCGTTAAAATAGAGACACCTGCAAGGTCCTCTCGACCTTGTGAGGAGAAAACACCTGTGTGAGATCCTTACGACTCACAAGGGAGAAACACACTTAGGGATCCCCATGATTCCTAAAGAGAAATTACACTTACGAGATCCTCACAACTCGTAAGGAGAATTCCCCCCTACGAGACCCTCACGGCTCATGGAATTCAAAATCCTTAAGATATAAGGACCTGAACCTGTTCTTAAGCCATCACACTCCCCAAGCTAACCTACAAACGGTTCAATATTGACCCTTGTATACAATCCATATGCACAAATAAATGTTTCCTCACCTAGTTCCACCAATGGCGCGAAATTTCCCCATCTGGTGAACAACTCTTGTAGGTCCTCTCGACTTGCAAGGAGAAAATATCCTTAGGACATACAAGATAAGATATCACTTAGGAATCCTCACGAATCCCAAGGAGAAAATACATCTACGAGGTCCTCACGACTCGTAGGGAGAAATACCTTTATGAGACCCTTTCGGCTCATGAAGTCAAAAGCTTAGTCGACAGGATCCTAACCCTGTTTGCTAAGCCATCTTTGCTCAGACCAGCAAAGGCACATTATGATTTGCTTATGGCAACATTCCAGTGGTAGCGATGCTGATGCCTAAATTGGTAGCAAATTCCAAGTCTTCTCGAAGCAAATGATGATTCGCTTCTGTCCATATTCCAGTCGCAGCGATGCTGATACTAAGATTGGTATCAGATCTCAAGTTCTATAGTCGCAACAAAAATCAGCGAGCAAAAAAAATGCATATGAAATAGCCGAAATGATCGGGCAACTCACAATAAAAACCAGCGAGCAAAATATATGCATACAAAAACAGCCGAAAAGTTTGGGCAACTCGCAATAAAAAGCAGCGAGTAAAAAAAAAACAGCCGAAATGACGGGGAAACTCGCAATAAAAACCAGCGAGCAAAATATATGCATACAAAAACAGCCGAAAAGTTTGGGCAACTCGCAATAAAAAGCAGCGAGTAAAAAGAAAAAAACAGCCGAAATAATTGGGCACCGCGAAAAATAGCCGAAATGATTGGGCAATCACGACTTTCGTGATATAAAAAGCTGAAATGATAGAGCATCGCGGAAAAAATAAGATGAAATGAAAATTCTGCCCTGCAGGCGAGTTCACATCGACCCCTGTATACAATCCATGGGTGCAAACGAAAAAGGAACCACATTTTCCCACCAGGCTCCATCAGAAGGAGAGCCAGGTCTCGACGGCAACATCTACAACCTAGAGATCAACAACGGCGTTTCTCCTCACTCCAGCAGGATGCAGATGCGACGTCAACAACCAACCCCAGGGTCAAAACAACGGAGCCATGGCAAAGTCCCTAGTTCCAAGACTCGACGGTTCACAGACAACCTAGAGACAATCTCGACATTCGTCGCAATATGGCAGACACAATGTCGACAAACGAAGCAAAGGAAGTCCCTAGCTTCAGGGTCTCGTCGGCAACATCTATAGCCTAGAGATCAACAACAACATTTCTCCTCACTCCAGCAGGATGCAGATGCGACGTCAACAACTGACCCCAGGGTCAAAACAACGAAGCCATGGCAAAGTCCCTGGTTTCAAGACTCGACAATTCACAGACAACCTAGAGACAACCTCAACATTCGTCGCAATATGGCAGACACAATGTTGACAAACTAAGCAAAGGAAGATCCCTAACTTCAGGGTCTCGTCGGCAACATCTATTGCCTAGAGATCAACAACGACGTTTCTCCTCACTCCGGCAGGATGTAGATACGACGTCAACAACCGACCCCAGGGTCAAAACAACGGAGCCATAGCAAAGTCCCTAGTTCTAAGACTCGTCGGTTCACAGATAACCTAGAGACAATCTCGACATTCGTCGCAATATGGCAGACATATTGTCGACAAACGAAGTAAAGGAAGATCCCTAGCTTCAGGGTCTCGACGACAACATCTATAGCCTAGAGATCAATAACGGCGTTTCTCCTCACTCTAGCAGGATGCAGATGCGACGTTAATAACCGACCCAAGGGTCAAAACAACGGAGCCATGACAAAGTCCCTAGTTCCAAGACTCGACGGTTCACAGTCAACCTAGAGGCAAGCTCGACATTCGTCGTAATATTGCAGACACAATGTCATAACCACTCCACACCAGCGCGGAGTGGTTATGACTCACCGGGGCTCCCAAACTGAGCCTAATCTCAAGTAAAAAGTGGCATAGAATATCCCTAAAGCTTGCTCTTCTGACGGTAATATCACCTGGAAAGTTACTTGAAGACGTCTTGTCCAGCCCCCGAAGGGATCAGAGACACGACAGTCGCGAAGCTATTCGAACAGCAAGATTGCATATCGGGGAATACATTGGCCAACGCGACGGTACGACGGACAAAAACCCTAGTACCACAGACCCTAATGGACTTCTATCAGCAGAGGTTAACTGTGACGTTAAGACATCCTTGCGAGAACTTCTCGATTCGTCTCGACTCGTAGGGAAAACAATGTTCCTACGAGAACTTCTCGACTCGGCTCGACTTGTAGGAAAAAGCCTTAGGCTATGGGGATATCAACCTGTTTCCTAAGCACTGGGACCCTGCAAATAGGTCCAAGATGGACTATTGTATACTATTTACGGTCCACACTCTCCAAAGTCGAATATCGACAAGAAGGGAAAAAACCACTTACGAGTCCTCTCGACTTGTAAGGGGGAAAATTCTCTTGGGAGATCCTTACGACTCTCAAGAGAAAACACACTTAAGAGTTCTCACGACTCCTAAGGAGAAAATACACCTACGAGTATCCTCATGACTCGTAGGGAGAAAAGTCTTTATGAGACCCTCACGGCTCATAAAGTTGAAAAGTCTTGGACGGCAGATCCGAACCTGCTTCCTAAGCCATCGCTGCCCTACAAGGAGGTCAAGATGGATTATTTTCATGCCACATGTTTGCCAAAAGTAACATGCCAATATGAAATAAAATATGTCTTTTATTCATGAATTCAAGTGAATATAAGATACATTTCATAAAGGAATCAAAATGAATACATGTTATTCATGAATCACAAGTTTACAGTTAGTAAAAAAAGGGAGGGGGTACAAAGACGGTTATCAAAGAGGAGGCGTCTTCAACAAATCAGCCAGCTGCTCGCGCGTTCCTCTTAATGCTTTCTCATGGTCAGCTACCACGGTCAACTCCGCTTCAACTTGAGTCCGTTGCCGCAAACAGGACGAAACCTTTTCATCGGTTTCTAGCATGGTAGCTCCGCAGTCTTGCATGATCCGCTCGGTGAAGTCAAGCGTCTGCCTGAGCGTCAACCCATCTGAGATATATCGCTGGAGGTTGTCGAAAACAGCTTTAGCTGCGTAGCATTCGCTTCAACCTGGGAGCGCAATCGGACAAATTCGCTCGAAGCCACATCATGTTCCTTTCGTCTCAGGGTTGCCTCTTGTTCAGACTGGCGAATGAAAGGAACGCTTTGCTTGACCCACGCAGCCCTTTGGGAGTTCAAAGCCACCACCTCAGGAGCGAGACGCTTGAGCTCAATCTCGTGCAGGTAAGACTCGATCTTTCTACAGTAATCAACCCAAGAGCCGACGAGATCTTTATCATAGAAGTTCATGAGTGTCGCCAGCATTGGATTGACTTCAACAGAAAAATCCGCAGCAGAACCGAGGGCTTCGGCATCGAGATCTTCGATAAATTCACCTGCTATTTGCGGCGCCCCTGGAAGATATGCGTTTAGCGAAGGGCCCTGCGGGCATTAGAACACAAGACTCGAAAGGAGCTGGAGTCGGTGCAATTGCTGCAAAATGAATTACGGTCAAATGTCGACTCGGGAGATAAAGAAAATACACGAGGGATGGAGTCTACTATACCGGCTGTGACATGCGGAAAGATGGGGAGTATCGGAGGCACGACTATTCTTTCGTGTCCTCCTCTGACCCGTGACGCTATGATCAATATGAAGAAGACTTAGTAACAATACTTCTATTCATAAAAGAAGGGGGAGACATTAGCTGAAAAATATACTAACCAATACCAGAAGGCGGAACGACTTCCGACTGAAAGGAGAAATGCGGGTTCAACACCTGGTATAGATGGTCGAAAAGGACTCCTGCAGAGTTGCGACAATATACTATCAATAAAGAGGGATGGTACCCACAGTAAAACAAATATGTCACAAACCCATACCTTCCAATATTTGAGAGGGCACAGAAGAAGGCGAAGGGACAGCGACAGTCAGAGCAGCGACCGACGACACTTCTTCAGACGGCATAGCCTCAGGGTTCACCGCGCCTATACTCAAGACAAACAAAATATCATTAGAAGGGCTGAATAGGATTGAAAAACTCAAAACAGTGACCCAGCGACTACTTGATAGATCATGGATCAAAACCATGACGGAGGCATCACCAGGTGTAATGGCTTCTTCACTTTCTCTCGGAGGAATAGATTCCGCGCCCATAGCTTCATCCCCTGGCTCGACTAGGGCCGTCATGAAGCTTGCGACGCCCGCCGATACCAAGGAGCCACAAGGAGAAAGGGCAGCGGTCTGGACAGTCCCAGATTCCCGAGAAAGAGTAGCCACATCGGGCTATGTAATCGTCAGCATTTTTCCTGCCATCCCATCGCCAGGGCTTGGCCCTGCAGAAAATACGTATATTAGAGTTCGAGGATCGAGTTCTAATAAAAGACTGGACGTTACGTTACCTTGAAACAGCTTTTCAGTTCCTTCCCGAGCTGCGCGTGCGACCTGTCTATGGGCAGTAGACAGAGCAGAGGGAACATCCGCTGAAAGAATATCAACAGGCGGAATATTGCTTGAGCCTGCACCACTGGCCAAAACGGCATTGCGCTCCTTCGCCGTGTGCTTCCTGCACTTCCTTTCGGTCTGAGCCGTGAGAAATGATCTTCTCAAAACTTCCGAACCAAGCTCTGCCTCCGGAGCCGCTACAGCGTCCATCATCGGCTGCTTTAGCAAAGCCTCCGGCGGTGGCTTTGGGAGGGCCGTGTCCACGGCAGCTGGCTCTAAAAGTTTTGCTGCATCGCCACTCGGGATCGGCATTGCACTTGAAATAATCTGAGTTGAGGTAGTCCCTACAATAAGGTGAAAGAGAGGGTCAGAGCATGAATAAAAAGAACAAAGGTGTAATGAAGAAATTTATACCAAGGCCCAAAGAAGCGCGGAGCCTCTCTTCCTCCTCGAACGTCTTGATGGAAGCCGCGAGAGCCTCTTCGGCAAAAATGCCGGTTGAAGAAGAGAGCGTTAGTAAAAGCATAATAATAAGAAATGGATAGACGCGGAAGAATACAACTGAAGTATACCTGACTTCGCGATGCCGATCAACGCCGCTTCCTCGCGAGCCAGTCGCTCGGAAGCTGCAATGGCTGCCTGAAGATCAATGTCGGTCATAGGCGTGTCGAACAAACCTTCGTTGGTACCGTATTCGTCCAAGCCCTCGCTGTAGGGAGCATGTGGCTCCTGGCCAAATATGACGTCGGCAGAAAATAACGACTTCTTCTTTTGCGAACGGATGCCAGCAGCCGATGATAAGAGGTTGCGCTTGACAAGCATTTTTGGACGGCGGGTCCTGATTTCTATACCAGCACCAGGTTTCCGAGACGCCACAACTACCACCTCTACGGTAACACGGGGTAGAGGATTCTCAGGGAAGGCATGTGGGACCACAACCGTATCGACTTCTCTTAAGGAAGGACGATCGGCAGTCCGTCGCTTCAAAGGGACTGCTGGGTTACCAGCTGGGACAACGTCCTTATGATCAAGTAATAGCCGTCTCTCTTTTCTGATAACAGCACCCGTCGCATGCTGGTACCACGCCACGTAGGCGTTCAAAGCTTTTGGCACGTAGCTCGGTTCGCTGATAAGAAAGTTGGACCTGTGTTTAGCCGTATAAAGTGGTGCAGTGTGCTGCGGATACCCTCTTCAGTAGCGGTCGGCTCGGCTAAGAATACCTCAAGGGGAACACCCTGATTGTTGTAAGTCGATGTACAACACCCCACGACTTGCGGGGAGGCGGAATAATGAAAAACGATCTTGTTTTATGCGTGAACATCGACTAACCGAGAATCTTTGCTAAAACAATAACTAACAAGAAACCATAGAAGTGTTAACTACTATGATAAGTGATTATACCTATAGAACCGTGTCCTTCGTCTTTCCGTTCTCCACGTCCTCTACGGCCTTCTTTATGTAGTAGATGATCTACCCGAGAGTTTTACTTCAAGCTTTACCTTTAACTTGAGGTAACTAGGTTTCTTAAATCGCTAATCTAAGTAACCTAGGTGATATAGAGAATGGTTAAGGATTAAGTAGTCTATTCTAATCCTTGGTCTCAACACATGAGAGAGGAGGATTAGGGTTTGAAGAGAGAGAGAGCTTGAGGAGAGAGAAAGAGAGCAAGAGAATGGGATGAGATAATGATCTATCATAATATATATCAAGCATTATTATTTATCCAATAAAAGAAAATAAAGGATTAATAACCATGCTTCATAAATACAAAAGGGTGATTCATCTCCATGAGTCATTAAGCATTTATGATGCATTAATGACATGGATGAATCACTCAAATGACTCACTAATCTCATTTAATGCATATGCCACCTTAACCCCCAAGTCACCATCTTCTAGAAGCTTCTCGCGTAATTACGAGAACGCCCCTCCTATCCGTGAAAACACGGAAAAACTTTAGACTATATAAATCCAATAACCGGATACTAGAAACCGGCTTAAACCAAAGCCGGCTAGTAAAAACTGTCCGGATGTCGTACGTGCGTAAACACACGTATGCGTCCGAACGCTTGTCGTAAAACCATACGAGCTCTATATCGTTTCGCCTGGAGTAGGGAAACTCTCTGTGTGGGACTCTAGAGACTCGACTACTACGCTGGCAGTGGGTTTAACCACAGACCGCAAGCGGCACTAGCTGTACGTAACGGTCCCCAGGTAGATGTCGATAAGAAGGCCGATGAGGAAACCCATCCGAACTCCTACTGAGTCTGATGTGACAATCTTCGTACAGTCCGGTCTGTTCGTCTAAGACTATCGCATATCGGGCCTAGGGGGGCGGCAAGCGTCAGTCCCCTAATAGCGGTATAAGTCATGTCGGAGTGAAGCCCATTACACCCTGAAAAACTACTGGAACCTACCAGCAAATCTCGCTTGCCCTGGCCAGGGACTTTGCGTAATGGCTCTCTGACACAGCGCGATATCAACTCCCAATACCGGGAGAGACAAATCCTGTCTAACCGCCATTGCCTCCAAGTGCTCGGGACTGCACCCAACTGCTACCTGTTTGCATGACTCCTTTGAGCCGTGGTAGGGTAGCAATCTAAGAACAGTGGGACACACTCGAGGAGAAGTAGCAGTGTCAAGTCTGCGAACTATGCTGTATTCATGTCACCTGGGAACTGTTAACCGACGACTGGTATAAAACCAACCAACAGTTCCCTGCGAGTCCTGTCCGGTGTACCCGTAACCCAATGAGCACCTGCATACTATCTCCAGTACGATGTACTGACGGCTGTGGGACAGACCATCTCCCCAACTGGGATGAGAAGCGTACACACTAGTCTACTCCGGAGTATCGATGCCCTGTCTCAATAATCCTACGACTAGGGACCTGAATAAGGATGTGCTTGTAGACTACCCAGCCCCCACTAGTGTGACAGCCATCACAACGCTGGTAGTCAAGCAAGATCCTAAGAGCTCTATCAATACGTATACTCACATATTAAGATAGAAAAACCAAGTAGCATACTACCATGTTTAGCAAGACTGTTATATACATGTGAATATCCCAAGCTTCCATTAAGTAATATACAAACTAGTATGATACAATAATGGCCCCTAGGGCATATACACTAACAATCTCTCACTTGCACTAGGGTCATGTACTGGCATATCGAAGACCGATGATCTCGAGTAGCCTCTCGAACTGAATCTGAGGTAGGGCCTTCGTGAATGGATTAGCAATGTTCTCTTCAGTAGCAACTCTCCGAACCTCGATCTCCCGACGATCAATGATCTCCCTGATCAGGTGATACCGCCTTAAGATGTGCCTGGACTTCTGATGGGACCTTGGTTCCTTCGCTAAAGCTATAGCTCCGTTGTTGTCGCAATACAGAGGTATTGGATCAACAATGGTAGGAACCACCTGAAGTTCTGTTAGGAACTTCTTCATCCAGACCGCTTCTTTTGCGGCATCGCAAGCAGCAATATACTCCGCTTCCATCGTCGAGTCAGCAACGGTGTCCTGCTTAGAACTCTCCCAGCACACCGCCCCTCCATTGAGGGTAAAGACATAACCTGACATGGACTTGGAATCGTCCTTATCACTCTGGAAGCCGGAATCAGCATAGGCCTCCATCCTGAGGTCTTTTCCGCCGTAAACCAAGAACATCTCCTTAGTCCTCCTCAGGTACTTGAGAATGTTCTTTACTGCTATCCAGTGCTTCTCCCATGGGTCTGACTGATACTGGCTTACCACGCTCAGTGCGTAAGCTACGTCTGGTCTGGTGCACAACATCGCATACATTATAGAGACTACCGCAGAAGCGTAGGGTATAATAGACATGCGTTCCCTTTCCAAATCAGTCTTGGGAGACATCTCTTTGGATAGGGTGATTCCGTGACAAGCCGGTAGATTACCGCGCTTAGAATCTTCCATACTGAATCTTTTCAGTACAGTGTCGATATACCTGGACTGCGAAAGTCCCAACATTCTCTTGGATCTATCACGATAGATCCGGATCCCCAGAATGTAAGAGGCATCACCCAGGTCTTTCATGGAGAACCTGTGTGACAAGAATCTTTTGACAGATTGTAGCATAGGAATGTCATTTCCTATCAAAAGAATGTCATCCACGTACAAGACGAGAAATACGACAGTTCGTGCTACAACTTTACTATATATGCATGGTTCATCTGGATTTTTGATAAAGTCATATTCTTTGACTGTTTCATCAAAACAGATGTTCCAACTCCGCGATGCCTGCTTTAGTCCATAAATGGATTTAAGCAACTTGCATACTTTCCCGCTGCTCCCACTCTGATTGAAACCCTCTGGCTGATCCATATAGACGCACTCTTCTAAATTTCCATTCAGAAAAGCCGTCTTTACGTTCATCTGCCAGATTTCATAATCATGGAAGGCAGCAATAGCAAGAAGGACCCGAATGGATTTGAGCATAGCCACTGGAGAAAAAGTTTCGTCATAGTCCAAATCAGGTCTTTGACGAAAACCCTTTGCAACAAGTCTAGCCTTATAGGTTTCCACCTGTCCATCTACGCCAATCTTTTTCTTGAAGATCCATTTGCATCCTATGGGTTTTACCCCATCTGGAGCAAAGTCCAAAGTCCATACTTTGTTGGTGTACATGGACTCCATTTCGGTCCGCATTGCATCTAGCCATCGTACCGAGTCGCCGCTCTGGATGGTCTGCTGGAAGCTAGTAGGTTCATCATCATCTATGATGCAATCCTCTCTATCCCCATGTATGAGAAAACCGTAGTATCTCTCAGGCGGATGAGACGGTCTACTACTCCTACGGAGGGGTGCGGGAATGTCCTGTTCTTCTTGAACTACTTGTTCTACCAAACTTTCAGTATTGGTTTGTGGTTCTGGAATTTCTTCCAGTTCTATTTCGCTCCCACTTGTTTCCTTTTCTAAAAACTGATATTCTAGAAAATGGGCATTACGAGTAACAAATACCTTTTGTTCCTTTGCGTAATAGAATAGATATCCTCTGGAGTTCTTTGGATATCCCATAAACTTACACTTTACTGATCGTGCCTCGAGCTTGTCCACATGCTGCTTTTTAACAAAAGCTGGACATCCCCAAATCTTTATATACTGAAGATGGGGTTTCTTCCCACTCCACATCTGATATGGAGTGGTAGGCACAGTCTTGGTAGGAACCATGTTCAAAAGATATGCTGCTGATTCTAGCGCATAACCCCAGAAAGATCGCTGTAACTCAGCATTACTCATCATGGATCCTACCATATCCAGTAGGGTTCGATTCCGTCTCTCCGATACACCGTTATGCTGTGGAGTGTATGGAGGAGTAAGCTGAGAGGGAATTCCTTTCTCTTTTAAGTAACCCAGGAACTCGGCACTTAAGTATTCACCACCTCGATCAGATCTCAGTGTCTTGATACTTTTGTCGGTTTGGTTTTCTACTTCATTCTTATACTCTTGGAATTTCTCAAAAGCCTCGGATTTATGTTTCATCAGATAAATGAATCCGGACCTTGAGTAATCATCCGTGAAAGTAATCAAATAGGAAAAACCACCTCTTGCATGTGTAGACATTGGACCACATACATCGCTGTGTATCAGTCCTAAGAGCTCGCTCGCTCTTACTCCATGTCCAGTAAATGGAGTCTTTGTCATCTTTCCTTTGAGACAAGATTGAAAAGTGGTATAAGTTTGATATTCGAACGAGTCCAAATATCCTTCTCTAAGTAACTTAGTCAACCTTCTCTCATTGATGTGACCCAGTCTACAATGCCATAAGAAAGCTTTATTTAAATCTGGAGACTTTCTTTTTAGTGTGTTCTGGACATTGAAAATTTGGAGTTGGTTTAAGACATATATACCGTTATCCAGTGTACCGGACCCAATCAAACTATGATTAAGGTGGATGTTAACAACATCACTTACAAACGTGAAATCATAACCTTTATTTGATAACAAGGAAACGAATATGATATTACACGTTAAGCTGGGTACACAAAAACAGTTATGTAAAACCAAAATGTGTCCACTCGTTAATCCCAGGTGATAATCCCCTACGGACACAGCTCCCACGCTAGCTCCGTTAGCAACCATCAGGGTCATATCCCCATCCTTCAGCACTCTACGGTTTCTCAGTGCCTGCAATGAATTGCAAATATGAGATCCTGATCCGGTATCCAATACCCAGGAAGTAGAGTTGATTGACAGACAATTCTCAATTACAAACACACCTGAAGTCGAAACCACAGCTTGCTTCGTTTCCTGGTTCTTGGCGTTCCATGCCTTGCAATCCTTTTTCTAGTGCCCTTTCCTGTGACAATGGAAGCACTCATTCTGGACCACTACCGGTACCGCAAACTTTTTCTTTCCCTTCCCTCCCACCTTACTTACACCTTCTCTAGGTTTGGTGGCGGCCTTCTTTTTCCTTCCTTTGGCCCTAGCCTTAGACCCGGAAGAAGAAGCACCGCTAACAAACATAGCGGGTGTTTCCCTTGCCTTCTGCAAGGTGCCCTCTGCACTCCTCAACATGTTAAGGAGTTCCGGAAGTTCAACTTCTTTTTTTTGAATGTTGAAGTTCAGAATAAACTGGGCGTAGGTGGAAGGAAGGGACTGGAGAATAAGGACTGTATAGAGCTCATTATCCAAAGTCATCCTAAGGTCTGCGAGCTCTTCTATTTAGCCAATCATCTTTAGGACATGTTCTCCTACCGATGATCCGACAGCCAACCTCGCTCGAAACAAGTTCTTAGAGGTCTCGTATCTTGCTATACGAGATTGCTCTCCATAAAGTTCTTTTGTATGGAGAAATATGGCATCTAGTTCCATATCCTCGTGCCTCCTCTGATGTTCATTGTTCATCGAGGCAAGCACGATGCACTTGGCTTTCGCGCAATCGAAATCCCTGGTTTTGCGGATTTCCTTATCCGCATTACTGGATTTGGGACCAGGGACAACAGGTGCCTTAGCAGTGAGGACGTACCCCAATTTGTCATAGGTCAAAGCCATCTTGACATTCCGCAGCCAATCTTTATAGTTTGGCCCTGTCAGTATATTTTTCTCTAAAAGTAACTTAAGTCCAGTCATTTTCAGGGTCGCTGCAATTAGGAGAGAGAGAAGAAAACTCTTTAGCATGATGCTCTTGCAAGTTTAGAGTGGTTTTTAATTTATCTAAACTGGATGGCTCCTAATGTTTCTTGAATCCTTCCTCAAACCATAAAAGAAGAATTAGCCAGGACTATTCTCACTATACAATACTTGCTTAACCGTTCAGCCAGGCTGGTGTCGGTACTTCGAGGGAGGTTTTCCAACGCTTTCGCGAAGTTCCTTAATTAAATAACCTCTTTTCTCTGGGGGCGTAACCCCGCTGACACCTTTCTTGACACCTACTTGGTTTATAGCATTGATCGTTAAGTGACGAATCTCCTGATGAGTAGCATATACTCACAGTAGGATCGGGATCCAAATATCATCGTATGATAATGTTGAAGGAATCCTACCAACATTCATCAAACTCCAAATGGTATGCATCTCTTTGCAAATTTCAGTTTCTTTAGAAATTCCCGATATATATTTTTGCCCCATGCTCTTATGACCTTGGCGTTAGGTCAAAATGTCATAAGTCACATGTCAAGTTCTACCCATCATTATCTTGTTAATTTGAACCCATCCGTACATATCCTTGACGTTCGGCCAAAATGATAATACGACTGTCCCAAATTAACTCATCTATCTATGCGACAAATGAATACCCAGTAGCTACCAAACACTATGCCTTGGCGTTAGGTCAAAATATATAGCTTGAATACTACTGAATACCCAAATGAAATGACGGAGGGCTACGAATGGTTTTGGCAAAACCGTGAACGTAGTGAACTTGATTGACCGAAGGAACCTGATAGCTTTTAAAAGGAGTGGTTAAAGCTCCACAATTTAAAAATATCATCTGTTTTAAAATAACCGAGTGGTTTCTTTTAAATTGTTCCAACGATTCATCTTTTGGTTTATTTTCTTTGCATTATAAATAATGCGTCCCATCATTAACCTATCATTGCAGAAAACAACGAAAATACAACGTCCTCTTATGCCATCCGCATTCGCCACTGGGTCCCGTCATCACCCGTTAGGTTACTTAACTAACGGCAGAGCGGGGGCTGGCCTAGCGCGGGTGTAAAACATAAGTGACGTCTAAATAGCTATCATATATAGATATTGTACATTCTTCTGACGCAATAATAGACATTCCAGATCTCATATGAACTTTATTGGATTTGCAAGCAATCCGTGTTTGTTTAGAGCCTGCAACAAAAGACGGATTACACAGTTGTGATGAATAGCCATTACCCCACCCTAGACCCCTACGGGTACGGCAAACTACCCGTCAAATACCCGAAGTGAAGTGGTCTCCCTCAACAAAGTGAGTAGGCCACTAAACACTTCAAAGTACCCGGTAGTTTATGCACCCCACCTTGGGTCTATCCTAGGAGCAAAAACAGTAAAATAAAATAATACAATGGTGGCTACAACCGCAACCTGGATGTGCCCCGCAAAATAATATTACAACATATTACAATTTCTTTGAATGAATGAATATAACAACCCATCATTAACCCCGGCTAATCATCACAACAGTCCAATACAGTTCACATCCACAAACAGTAAAAACCATTACAGAAATGTGCACCCCCTGCCAACCGACATACTAGCAGTTAGGGGAGGTTTACGAACACATTATACAAACACAGATATAATCAAATTAGCAAACATCGTATAATTTCGATCGACCAAACACATCAGATTCTACTCCCAAAACTTCTCTGTGCACCTGAGACTTGAGCAGAAAATAAACATTCCAGAAAATACACAAATATCACATAAGAGTTACTGGTGGAAATTGGGTTGAATCGGCCCCAACTCGGCTGCGGATCCACGACGGATCGGTGGGATCGGCCGCGGTTCCGCGGTTCCGCGGCTGTATGGTCGATTCAGGAACCCATTTTTCACCAGTGTTCTTATAATTCTCTGTAGGTTATTCTGCAGCTCCCTGAAAATTTTTTAGAGCCTGTTTAAAAATCGACAGAAACTTGTGATATCGATGTCGTTTTTGGTTCGTTTTGTGTTCGAAATTCATACGACTTTGCTAATGAGTTAATTATTGTTTAGCGAGGCTCTGATACCACTGTAAGTCGATGTACAACACCCCACGACTTGCGGGGAGGCGGAATAATGAAAAACGATCTTGTTTTATGCGTGAACATCGACTAACCGAGAATCTTTGCTAAAACAATAACTAACAAGAAACCATAGAAGTGTTAACTACTATGATAAGTGATTATACTTATAGAACTGTGTCCTTCGTCTTTCCGTTCTCCACGTCCTCTCCGGCCTTCTCTATGTAGTAGATGATCCACCCGAGAGCTTTACTTCAAGCTTTACCTCTAACTTGAGGTAACTAGGTTTCTTAAATCGCTAATCTATGTAACCTAGGTGATATAGAGAATGGTTAAGAATTAAGTAGTCTATTCTAATCCTTGGTCTCAATACATGAGAGGAGAGGATTAGGGTTTGAAGAGAGAGAGCTTAAGGAGAGAGAAAGTGAGCAAGAGAATGAGATGAGATAATGATCTATCATAATATATATCAAGCATTATTATTTATCCAATAAAAGAAAATAAAGGATTAATAACCATGCTTCATAAATACAAAAGGGTGATTCATCTCCATGAGTCATTAAGCATTTATGATGCATTAATGACATGGATGAATCACTCAAATGACTCACTAATCTTATTTAATGCATATGCCACCTTAACCCCTAAGTCACCATCTTCTAGAAGCTTCTCGCGTAATTACGAGAACGCCCCTCCTATCCGTGAAAACACGGAAAAACTTTAGACTGTATAAATCCAATAACCGGATACTAGAAACTGGCTTAAACCAAAGCCGGCTAGAAAAACTGTCCGGATGTCGTACGTGCGTAAACACACGTATGCGTCCGAACCCTTGTCGTAAAACCATACGAGCTCTATATCGTTTCGCCTGGAGTAGGGAAACTCTATGTGTGGGACTCTAGAGACTCGACTACTACGCTGGCAGTGGGTTTAACCATAGACCGCAAGCGGCACTAGCTGTACGTAACGGTCCCCAGGTAGATGTCGATAAGAAGGCCGATGAGGAAACCCATCCGAACTCCTACCGAGTCTGATATGACAATCTCCGTACAGTCCGGTCTGTTCGTCTAAGACTATCGCATATCGGGCCTAGGGGGCGGCAAGCGTCAGTCCCCTAATAGCGGTATAAGTCGTGTCGAAGTGAAGCCCATTACACCCTGAGAAACTACTGGAACCTACCAGCAAATCTCGCTTGCCCTGGCCAGGGACTTTGCGTAATGGCTCTCTGACACAGCGCGATATCAACTCCTAATACCGGGAGAGACGAATCCTGTCTAACCGCCATTGCCTCCAAGTGCTCGGGACTGCACCCAACTGCTACCTGTTTGCACGACTCCTTTGAGCCGTGGTAGGGTAGCAATCTAAGAACAGTGGGACATACTCGAGGCGAAGTAGCAGTGTTAAGTCCGCGGACTATGCTATACTCATGTCACCTGGGAACTGTTAACCGACGACTGGTATAAAACCAACTAACAGTTCCCTGTGAGTCCTGTCCGGTGTACCCGTAACCCAACGAGCACCTGCATTCTATCTCCAGTACGATGTACTGACGGCTGTGGGATAGACCATCTCCCCAACTGGGATGAGAAGCGTACACACTAGTCTACTCTGGAGTATCGATGCCCTGTCTCGATAATCCTACGACTAGGGACCTGAATAAGGATGTGCTTGTAGACTATCCAGCCCCCACTAGTGTGACTGCCTTCACAACGTTGGTAGTCAAGCAAGATCCTAAGAGCTCTATCAATACGTATACTCACATATTAAGATAGAAAAACCAAGTAGCATACTACCATGTTTAGCAAGACTGTTATATACATGTGAATATCCCAAGCTTCCATTAAGTAATATACAAACTAGTATGATACAATAATGGCCCCTAGAGCATATACACTAACAATCTCCCACATGCACTAGGGCCATGTACTGGCATATCGAAGACCGATAATCTCGAGTAGCCTCTCGAACTGAATCTGAGGTAGGGCCTTCGTGAATGGATCAGCAATGTTCTCTTCAGTAGCAACTATCCGAACCTCGATCTCCCGACGATCAATGATCTTCCTGATCAGGTGATACCGCCTTAAGATGTGTCTGGACTTCTGATGGGACCTTGGTTCCTTCGCTAAAGCTATAGCTCCGTTGTTGTCGCAATACAGAGGTATTGGATCAACAATGGTAGGAACCACCTGAAGTTCTGTTAGAAACTTCTTCATCCAGACCGCTTCTTTTGCGGCATCGCAAGCAACAATATACTCCGCTTCCATCGTCGAGTCAGCAACGGTGTCCTGCTTGGAACTCTTCTAGCACACCGCCCCTCCATTGAGGGTAAAGACATAACCTGACATGGACTTGGAATCGTCCTTATCACTCTGGAAGCCAGAATCAGCATAGGCCTCCATCCTGAGGTCTTTTCCGCCGTAAACCAAGAACATCTCCTTAGTCCTCCTCAGGTACTTGAGAATGTTCTTTACTGCTATCCAGTGCTTCTCCCATGGGTCTGACTGATACCGGCTTACCACGCTCAGTGCGTAAGCTACGTCTAGTCTGGTGCACAACATCGCATACATTATAGAGCCTACCGCAGAAGCGTAGGGTATAATAGACATGCGTTCCCTTTCCAAATCAGTCTTGAGAGACATCTCTTTGGATAGGGTGATTCCGTGACAAGCCGGTAGATTACCGCGCTTAGAATCTTCCATACTGAATCTTTTCAGTACAGTGTCGATATACCTGGACTGTGAAAGTCCCAACATTCTCTTGGATCTATCACGATAGATCCGGATCCCCAGAATGTAAGAGGCATCACCCAGGTCTTTCATGGAGAACCTGTGTGACAAGAATCCTTTGACAGATTGTAGCATAGGAATGTCATTTCCTATCAAAAGAATGTCATCCACGTACAAGACGAGGAATACGACAGTTCGTGATACAACTTTACTATATATGCATGGTTCATCTGGATTTTTGATAAAGTCATATTCTTTGACTGTTTCATCAAAACAGATGTTCCAACTCCGCGATGCCTGCTTTAGTCCATAAATGGATTTAAGCAACTTGCATACTTTCCCGCTGCTCCCACTCTGATTGAAACCCTCTGGCTGATCCATATAGACGCACTCTTCTAAATTTCCATTCAGAAAAGCCGTCTTTACGTCCATCTGCCAGATTTCATAATCATGGAAGGCAGCAATAGCAAGAAGGACCCGAATGGATTTGAGCATAGCCACTGGAGAAAAAGTTTCGTCATAGTCCAAACCAGGTCTTTGACGAAAACCCTTTGCAACAAGTCTAGCCTTATAGGTTTCCACCTGTCCATCTACACCAATCTTTTTCTTGAAGATCCATTTGCATCTTATGGGTTTTACCCCATTTGGAGCAAAGTCCAAAGTCCATACTTTGTTGGTGTACATGGACTCCATTTCGGTCCGCATTGCATCTAGCCATCGTACCGAGTCGCCGCTCTGGATGGCCTGCTGGAAGCTAGTAGGTTCATCATCATTTATGATGCAATCCTCTCTATCCCCATCTATGAGAAAACCGTAGTATCTCTCAGGCGGATGAGACGGCCTACTACTCCTGCGGAGGGGTGCGGGAATGTCCTGTTCTTCTTGAACTACTTGTTCTACCAAACTTTCAGTATTGGTTTGTGGTTCTGGAATTTCTTCCAGTTCTATTTCGCTCCCACTTGTTTCCTTTTCTAAAAACTGATGTTCTAGAAAATGGGCATTACGAGAAACAAATACCTTTTGTTCCTTTGCGTAATAGAATAGATATCCCCTGGAGTTCTTTGGATATCCCACAAACTTACACTTTACTGATCGTGCCTCGAGCTTGTCCACATGCTGCTTTTTAACAAAAGCTGGACATCCCCAAATCTTTATATACTGAAGATGGGGTTTCTTCCCACTCCACATCTGATATGGAGTGGTAGGCACAGTCTTGGTAGGAACCATGTTCAAAAGATATGCCGCTGATTCTAGCGCATAACCCCAGAAAGATCGCGGTAACTCAGCATTACTCATCATGAATCGTACCATATCCAATAGGGTTCGATTCCGTCTCTCCGATACACCGTTATGCTGTGGAGTGTATGGAGGAGTAAGCTGAGAGGGAATTCCTTTCTCTTTTAAGTAACCCAGGAACTCCGCACTTAAGTATTCACCACCTCGATCAGATCTCAGTGTCTTGATACTTTTGCCGGTTTGGTTTTCTACTTCATTCTTATACTCTTGGAATTTCTCAAAAGACTCAGATTTATGTTTCATCAGATAAATGAATCCGTACCTTGAGTAATCATCCGTGAAAGTAATGAAATAGGATAAACCACCTCTTGCATATGTAGACATTGGATCACATACATCGCTGTGTATAAGTCCTAAGAGCTCACTCGCTCTTACTCCATGTCCAGTAAATGGAGTCTTTGTCATCTTTCATTTGATACAAGATTGACAAGTGGCATAAGTTTGATATTCGAACGAGTCCAAATATCCTTCTCTATGTAACTTAGTCAACCTTCTCTCATTGATGCAACCCAGTCTACAATGCCATAAAAAAGCTTTATTTAAATCTGGAGACTTTCTTTTTAGTGTGTTCTGGATATTGAAAATTTGGAGTTGGTTTAAGACATATATACTGTTATCCAGTGTACTGGACCCAATCAAACCATGATTAAGGTGGATTTTAACAACATCACTTACAAACGTGAAATCATAACCTTTATTTGATAACAAGGAAACATATATGATATTACACGTTAAGCTGGGTACACAAAAACAGTTATGTAAAACCAAAATGTGTCCACTCGTCAATCCTAGGTGATAATCCCCTACGGACACAGCTCCCACGCTAGCTCTGTTAGCAACCATCAGGGTTATATCACCATCCTTCAGCACTCTACGGTTTCTCAGTGCCTGCAATGAATTGCAAATATGAGATCCTGATCCGGTATCCAATACCCAGGAAGTAGAGTTGATTGACAGACAATTCTCAATTACAAACACACCTGAAGTCGAAGCCACAGCTTACTTCGGTTCCTGGTTCTTGGCGTTCCACGCCTTGCAATCATTTTTCCAGTGCCCTTTCCTGTGACAATGGAAGCACTCATCCTGGGCCACTACCGGTACCGCAAACTTTTTCTTTCCCTTCCCTCCTACCTTACTTACACCCCCTCTAGGTTTGGTGGCGGCCTTCTTTTTCCTTCCTTTGGCCCTAGCCTTGGACCCGGAAGAAGAAGCACCGCTAACAAACATAGAGGGTGTTTCCCTTGCCTTCTGCAAGGTGCCCTCTGCACTCCTCAACATGTTAAGGAGTTCCGGAAGTTCAACTTCTTTTCTTTGAATGTTGAAGTTCAGAATAAACTGGGCGTAGGTGGAAGGAAGGGACTGGAGAATAAGGTCTGTATAGAGCTCATTATCCAAAGTCGTCCCAAGGTCTGCGAGCTCTTCTTAAACTCACAACGGACTGTAACGTTCTTAAACTAAAACGATAGAGCCCAAATGCTCTTTTGTTGGATATGAATGATCCTAAAACCTTGTTAAGTAGATCTTAGTCAAAAAAATTGGACTAACGTATTCTTAACAAACATTTAAATTGATCTTAATCTCAAACAAGATTAACGATCCTTAAATAAACCTAAACCCAAATCAAGAATATACGGATTTGGACTAATCCACGCCCTACGGGCGACAACATAAATTAGTCTCCGTATACAATCCACGGGCGACTGAAAATAAAACAAACACACACGACACGAAGTGACCTTCTGGAGCAGGAGAAAGTGGTTACCGCGATGCGGTAACGTAATTAACTGCAGGGGCTTGCGCCTGCAGGGAAGAGCGTCCCCACAATCAAAAACCCTTCGCAAACGAGGGGGAATCTGACGAAGTCTGCTACAACGGCCGCATCCGTCCACACCTCCGATGCACGGTGCCATAAATCAGCTTGGTATCTTCGAAGAGGTGGACGGATAAACCCAAATAGTATCTGCCCCTAAATTCAGGCAAGACGTTTGTCTTCCCCATTTTCGGCGGTGAACAGATTCTGGCACGCCCGGTGGGACTTTTTCCTCTTTCCACTCCACACTTCGTGTGTCGTGTTTTACCGCGATCAAATAATCGCGGTATATATATTTGTGGTTGCCCTTGGGTGATGGGATACTGAAGCCGGCATTTTGTCTCTATGAAGAATGGCGTTTGCTCCCATCCTAGCAGCTCAGACTCTGTCATATCCGGTGGAGTCATGTATGGGCCACTTGCAGTCTCAATTCTCTGCAATCCGGCTCTTCAAGAAATCAACGGGCTTCTCTTTGGGTCGATACTCCCACCTCCTACCCTCGGTGCCTTAACGCCGATGGAGGAAGCCCAGAGGAAGTCTGTCTTCCAAAGGCTGGTTCCCCAAGTTGCAGCTTTGCCGACGGAATCAGTCCTCAAACAACTGGCACCTGCCAAGGACCAAGGTCGACGCAGGGGGAAAAATATTCAAGCTCTCAAAGGAAACATGGGGCATGCTCGGCAAAATCCTGAAACTAATCAAATCCCGGCCGTAAGAAACGGTCGACGTCGATATCGGCATCATACAAAATGAGCTAGGTGCAGTTCTCCGTATGGTCCTGTTTCAACCCCAGTGGTGAATGTTGTCGTTCCAACTGGGAACAGCTTCGAACTATTGCGAAGGGTCAGACAAAATTCTCCCACCGCAATATTGAAGAAATCTCCACAGCCCATGGAGATCCCACGAGAGCGGAAACCAGTTTGCTCCCTATAACAACTTTCCTTATCTATATATAAGGTGTGGAAGCAGGTGAAGGACTCAGTAGTCGTCTGCGTCTCTTCCTCTAAACGTCAGTCAAATTCTGAAAAATCCCCTTTAAAATACAAGGGGATTCATCCTAAGACGGATTCTGATACAGCGGTTCCTCCCAAAATCTACGCGGCTTCTCACAAAAAAGAGAGGCCTATTAAAGCTCAAGTGTCCGAGGTAAACTCCATAGGCTAAAACTCCAAACACCCCAAGCCTGGGGGCATGTCAGTTTATACAGTCCATATGGTGAAATCCAAAGACGAAGTTCGAGGTTCTACTAGTCACCGACCTCAAACTCGGTCCCTGACAAAGGTTCAACAACAACGTGAAAAGCTGCAGGAGATGCTCGCTCAGGCGGCAGCAAACGGTAATCCATCGCCTAAGAAAAATCCCGAGGACGCACTCGAAGAAAGAATAGAGAAGGAGTTGGATATTAATTTCCTAAAGCGCGCTCTGAAAAAGAGAGATGACGAAGCGGCAGAAATGTCCACTAAAATGAACCAGATGACCCTTCTGATTCAGAATATGGCTTAGTCCTAAACACAACTACAAATATCCAATTCAAATCCACCGAAACCATGTGCTCATCATTTTCCAAATTGGTCTTAGTCCCAAACACGACTACAAATCTCCCAACGGACATTGGTTCAAGGGTACATCTTTTCACACCTCTGATACATGTCGTTGTTATTCTTCAGCGTGTTCAGAGAGGTGGCGGGTCCCGATAACCAATAACTCTTTGGTGCACTCCCAAATTGACGGGCACATCCCACTATGGACCGCAACTTCCTTAAACTAGCTACGGACCGCAACGTTTTTAAACTACAATGGACCGTAACGTTCTTAAACAAACAACGGACCATAACGTATTTAAACTAAAATGATAGAGCCCAAATGCTCTTTTGTTGGATCTGAATGATCCCAAAACCTTGTTAAGTAGATCTTAGTCTAAAAAATTGGACTAACGTATCCTTAACAAACATTTAAGTTGATCTTAATCTCAAACAAGATTAACGATCCTTAAATCAATCCAAACCCAAATCTAAAAATATACGAATTTAGACTAATCAACGCCCTACGAGCGACAACATAAATTAGTCTCCTTATACAATCCATGGGCAACCGAAAATAAAACAAACACACACGACATGAAGTGACCTTTTGGAGCAGGAGAAAGTGGTTACCGCGTTGCGGTAACGTAATTAACCGCAGGGGCTTGCGCCTGCAGGGAAGAGCGTCTCCACAATAAAAAACCCCTCGCAAATGAGGGGGACTTTGACGAAGTCTGCTACAGTGGCTGCATCCGTCCAAACCTCCGATGCACGGTACTATAAATCAGCTTGGCATCTTCGGAGAGGTGGACGGATAAACCCAAATAGTATCTGCCCCCAAATTTAGGCAAGACGTTTGTCTTCCCCGTTTTCGGCGGTGAACAGGGGCGCCTCACGTGCCCACAGTGAGCGCTTCCAAAAGTCAAGTGTTCAACATTTCTTTGTATAAAAAAAGGTGAAGGAGGAATAGAACCCAGAAAACGATCCCACTTTGGGGCGCCTCACGTGCTCACACGTGAGCGCTTCCAAACTGCAGTGTTTAACACTGATTTGAAGGCTTACGTGGGAACATGTGAGTGCTGAATATATACCAGTGCTTAGCACTTTTGGGAAATCAGACTTCGGCCTCAAATTGGCTAAGTCTTCCTGAGGTCAAAACTTCTTTGATCTCCAAGTCAACCGAGCCTCTGTGCTCAGGTTTTCCTAAACTAATCTTAGTCTCAAACATGACCGATGACCACTTGACCAATTATATCCAAAACGATATTCATCCCCATTCCCCCGAGGAAATCTTAGTTTCAAAATACGACTAATAATTTCAGGGTTGATCGCCAACTTCATTTTCCCTCGGATAGGGAAATTGGTTCATGGGTACATCTCTCCACACCTCTGATACATGTCGTTGTAATTTCTCAACGTCTTCAGAGAGATGGCGGGTCCTGACAACCAACTGCTCTTCGATGCACTTCTCAAACTGACGTGCACACCCCAGATCAAACTACACCCCAAGCTGGGTGTCTCCCATATCATCGTTGCTTATCCCGACACGTAACAAATACACGTGCTCGCAAAATGATCCACGGACCGTAACGTCCTTAAACTAAACTCCACGGACTGTAATATCCTCAAACTACTACAGACCGTAACGTCCTTAAACTAAACTTGACGGACCGTAACGTCCTAAAACTAAACTCTACGGACTGTAACGTCCTTAAACTAAACTCTACGGACCGTAACGTTCTCAAACTACTACGGACCGTAACGTCCTTAAACTAAACTCTACGGACCGTAACGTTCTCAAACTACTACGGACCGAAACGTCCTTAAACTAAACCCTCAACTCAAAAATTGTGATCTACGGACTATAACGTCCTCAAACTACTGCGGACCAAAACGTCCTTAAACTAAACCCTCACATCAAAAATGGTGATTTACGGACCGTAACGTCCTCAAACTACTATGGACTGTAACGTCCTCAAACTAAACCCTCACCTCAAAAATGGTGATCTATGGACCGAGACGTCCTTAAACTAACAACGGACCATAACGTCCTTAAACTAAAATAATAGAGCCCAAATGCTCTTTTATTGGATCTGAATGATCTTAAAACCCTGTTAAGTAGATCTTAGTCTCAAATTGGACTAACGTATCCTTAACAAAAATTTAAGTTGATCTTAATCTCAAACGTGATTAATGATCCTTAAATCAACCCAAACCCAAATCTAAGATATACGGATTTGGACTAATCCACGCCCTACGGGCGACAACATAAATTTGTCTCTGTATACAATCCACGGGCAACCAAAAATAAAACAAACACAAACGACACAAAGTGAACTTCTGGAGTAGGAGAAAGTGGTTATCGCGATGCGATAACGTAATTAATTACAGGGGCTTGCGCTGCAGGGAAGAACGTCCCCACAATCAAAACACCCTCGCAAACGAGGGGGAATCTGATGAAGTTTGCTACAACGACAGCATCCGTCCAAACCTCCGATATACGGTGCCATAAATCAACTTGGTATTTTCGGAGAGGTGGATGGATAAACCCAAATAGCATCTGCCCCTAAATTCAGGCAAGACGACCCATCCCAGTTTCGTCTCTGTTTTTGGTGGTAAACAGATTCTGGCACACCCGGTGGGACCTTTTCCTCTTTCCACTCCACACTTCGTGTGTCGTGTTCGCGAACAAATCACGGTTTACTATGGTTGCCCCTGGATTCGAGGTACTATGATTTGGTGTCTTGCTCCTGTGCAGAGAAAAGAAGATCAATGGCTTCCAAATGTACCTGCAACAGTAACTCCCGCTCCGTCCGCGCTGGAGGAGTGACATACGGGCCAAATGCGGCCTGCATCTTTTCAATGCCAATGGAGCAGGTGACTCACGCCACTACTAGATTGTTTTTCGGGACCATGCTCCCGCCAACAAGCTTTGGCACCCCAGTGCCATCACAAGAAGCTCCAAAGAAGTCGGTTTTCGATCGACTTGCATCCACCACGGTCCCTCTCGACGGGTCGTCCAAGTCTGCCACCTCAGTCTTCAACAGGCTGAACCAAAGTTCAAGTGGGCCTGCAAAGAGGCTCGCAATACCTGATGGGGTTATCCTGAAATGGATAGCCGTTCCAGCTCCGGCAGGTGAAGTCATCAAGAGTGCTTTCCTTACCAGAAAGTCAGCCTTCGCAAGATTGGCCGTCCCCTCTCAATGGACGCCAGTCTTTAGCAGGCTGGCACAAGCAGTAGCCCTTCATCAAAGCAGGGGGCATGATGAAGCCGCTTCCATGACTGAGGAGGTCCCATCGACGAGAAATGCTCGACGTCGCCACTGGCACCGGGTGAGAAGAGCTGGGGGCAACTCCCCCTCCGGACTTACTCCACCAGCTCTAACGGTGGAAGTCGACGCTACTGTTCTAACCGGGAATAGCTTTGAACCACTAAGGAGAGTGCGGCGGAACTCCCCTACTGCGGTACTGAAGAAATCGTCCCCAGCTGTTGAAAACATGATACAAGCGAAGCCAGAGCAGCTGTCCTCCCAAGTCCATACGGTTTGACGGAAGGTCCAAGATTCTGTGATCAATAAAGACTACTCTCGCCGACTGAAGAAAACAAAGGCTTGTCAAGAGGAGGACCATCCCTCCACCATGCAACGAGGGAATTCTTTCACGAAGGCGCCGGTTACAATGGCTTCTTCAACTTTGACTTCTCACGAAAAGGGAAGGCCGGAGAATCTCCAACCACCGGCGGTAAATCCCAAGGGTGCTGGATCCAAACGCCTCAAGTTTAGGGGCATGATCATGAACATGGTGTACATGGCTTCTGGAAAAGAGGAGAGCCGTGCTTCCATGGCTCATCGGCCTCAAACTTGGTCATTGACGAAAGCTCAGGAGCAGCAACAAAAGCTCCAGAAGATGCTGACGAAAATGGCAGCACTCACCGGGAAAAAAGAAAGCCCGGAAGCAGCGTCTGAACAGCGCCAAAAGTAGGAGACCGATACGGAGTTCTTGCGAAGGGTGCTGGAGAGAGAGGATAAGGAGGCCACATAACAGGCTGCTAATATAAAACAGATGGCGCTCCTGTTCCAAGACATGGTTGGAATGATGATCCAACCATAACCTCCAGCCGAAGATCTACCGATAATCATTGAGGACGACAGAGGGGAAACATCAAACCCTCTTCCGGCTTTATCAGCAGCCAGGGAGGAAACGATCTCCAAAGCTGCCCTCGATGACTACATAGCTCAGCAAATATGAGCTCATCAGGCAAACGAAGCGGCTGGCCAAGTCGTCAGAACTGAGCGACCTTACCCAGGCTGGTATGATCAGATTAAATACCCGCCGGGATATACAATCCCTAAGTTCCATGTATACAAGGGGACAGGCAACCCGCATTAGCACGTCGCCCAATTCAGAGCGTTATGCGGCAATACTGGAGGCGATGACAAATTGCTGCTTCGCCAGTTCGTTGGCAGTTTGTCAGAGATGGCGTTTGAATGGTGTTTACCGCCGAAAGACGCGACCGGAATGTTGGGACGTCTGGCCTAAATTTTGGAGGCAGATGCTATTTGGATTTATCCGTCCACCTCTCCGAAGATGCCAAGTTAAATTATGGCACCGTGTATCGGAGGTTTGGACGGATGCGGCCGTTATAGCAGACTTCGTCAGATTCCCCATCGTTTGTGAGGGTTTTTTGATTGTGGAGACGCTCTTCCCTGCAGGCACAAGCCCCTGCAGTTAATTACGTTACCGCGTAGCGATAACCACTTTCTCCTGCTCCAGATGTCCACTTCGTGCCGTGTGTGTTTGTTTTATTTTTGGTTGCCCATGGATTGTATACGGAGACTAATTTATGTTGTCGTCCGTAGGGCGGGGATTAGTCCAAATCCATATTTTCTTAGATTTGGGTTTGGTGGATTTAAGGCTTGCTAAGCTCGTTTGAGATTAAGATCAATTTAAATGTTTGTTAAGGATACGTTAGTCTAATTTTAGACTAAGATCTACTTAACAAGATTTAGGATTGTTTAGATCCAATGAAAGAGCATTTGGGCTCTATTGCTTTAGTTTAGGGACGCTACGGTCCATTGGGTTTAAGAACATCATAGTCCATGGAGTTTAAGGACATCATAGTCCATGGAGTTTAGTTTAGGGACGTTGTGGTCTATTGGGTTTATGGACATCATAGTCCTTGTTTAAGGACATCATAGTCTATAGAGTTTAGTTTAGGGACGTTGCGATCCATGGTTTAAGGACATCATAGTCTGTGTTTAAGGACATCATGGTCCATGGTTTAAGGACATCATAGTCCGTAGAGTTTAAAGACATCATAGTCTGTTGTTTAAAGACATCATAGTCTATAAGATTTAAAGACATCATAGTCTGTGTTTAAAGACACCATAGTCTATAGGGTTTTGGTTTAATAGTTTGGGGATGCACCAAAAGTTATTGGTTATTGGGACCCTCCATTTCTTTGAAGACGTTGAAGAATTATAACGACATATATCAGAGGTATGAAGAGATGTACCCTTGAACCAATGGATATTTGTCAAAAGATCGGTGGTCTTGTTTGGGACTAAGACCAGTTTGGAAAAATAAAGAGCACATGGGCTCGGTTGATTAGGAATTTGGCTAACTTGGACTCAGCCCACAGAGTCTCTGTCGTTTCCTATTTCAATAAAGTGTTAGACACTTACTAGGATACAGTCCTTTCTCTGTGCACCTAATGCTAAACATTTATGTGAGTACTGACACTCACACTTTGTTTTGCATTTCCCACTTTCTTTTTGTTTTTTTTGTTATGAGTGTCGAACACTCTTTATGGCGCTAGGCTCTTCTTACAGAGCGCTCTTTATTTTATCAGCGCCCACGCGAGGAGCATGTGGAGCGCTTGGCGCCAGCCACTGAGTGCTAAGCACTTTTATAAAATAGCGCCCACATGAGGAGCACGTGGAGCGCTCGGCGCTGAGCGCCAGGCTTGGAGTGCTAAGCGCTTCTTATAAAATAGCGTCCACGTGAGGAGCACGTGGAGCGCCGAGCGCTAGACTTGGAGTGCTAAGCGCTTCTTATAAAATTGTGCCCACGTGAGGAGCACGTGGAGTGCTCGGCGCTGAGTGCCCACATTTGAGTGATGAGTGCCCTTTATTGAATAGCGCCCACGTGAGGGGCATGTGAGGCGCTTGGCGCTGAGCGCCAACCACTGAGTGCTAATCACTCTTTATTTTGCAGCGCTTGGCGCTAGGTTTTTTCTTTCTGTGTTAAGTTCTGCAAAGTTTAATTCTTTGTTCTTCCTCGGATCTTCGATCCCTAAGAACAAATTCATCCCCGTAAGAATTAAATTCTCTTTTGTGGGAGACTTGTCTCATGGATCTCAGATCCGAGGTAAGAACTATGTTCTTTTTATGAGGGTTAGACCCTTGCAGATGAGATGTTCTGATCTCCCTTACCTTGAAGAAAATTCTTCTTCTTAAAGCTTGCTCTTCTCTTTGAGATCGAAGTTTATGGATGGGGGGAGGGGGTTCTTCTGTACAAGACTTGAAGTCTTGTGTGCTTTATATAAGAGAGGCTGATTTATTGATTCAGTTAAGGAAATCTCTCATTGAGAGATTTCTTAATTGATGTGGGGGAATTTATCCACCGTCGGATCTTTGATCCAAGGACTTCTGTTCTACAGAAGAATTTTTTTTTTGTTTTTAACAAGATTGGGAAAATATTTTCCCATACAGAACTTATTCTGTATCTTGGTGAATTTTCAATCACCAATGGATTTTTGATCCAACGGTGCTCTGATTTACAGAGCACAATCTTTCTTGTTAGAAAGATTTGAATAGTATTTCCTCAACCAGAATTTTATTCTGCATTTTGGTGATTTTAAATCACCATTGGATCTTTGATCCAACGGTGCTCTGATTTACAGAGCACAATCTTTCTTATTTAGAAAGATCTAAGGAGTATTTTCTCAATCAGAATTTAATTCTGCGCTCTGATGATTTATCGTCTCTATTGGATCTTTGGTCCAAGGGTAGAGAACTTTTTGTTCTGGTGCCCTCGTGCTTTGCACGTGAGGCGCCGCCTCAGAGTTTTTGACTCTTGGCGTTGCCTCAGAGATTTTAACTCTTGGCGCTGGCGCTCTCGTGCCTTGCACGTGAGGCACTGCCTCAAAGTTTTTAACTCTTGGCGCTGGCGCTCTCGTGCTTTGCACGTGAGGTACTGCCTCAGTTCAAATTTTGAACAGAGCTTTGCTCTTTTATTGGGGGAAACAAATGCCTCCCACCGTTGCGCTCACGTTGCTCACACGTGAGTACAGCGGTGGTAGCCTTTCCACTGTTGGATCTTCTTGGAAGTTGGATCGGCTTTCCCTGCCTATAAATAGGACTTTTGGCCCTTTGAGATGGCCGCTGTTCATTTTCTCCTTTGCTCTTTTCATTTCTGAGAATATAATTCTCCCCCTTTCAGAGCTTAGTTCTCTGCCTTAAGAAACTCTTCCTAGAGTTAGAACTCTGCCCAATTTTTGGTAAGGATAATTGAACCCCTTGACAGAGCTTTGCTCTTCTGAGATCGTAGATCTTTTAAGATGTATTTTAGGGTTTCTTTAAACCGTTAATTAGAACAGAGCTTTGCTCTTATTAGATCATAGATCTAAAGAAATCTTTTTTAGGGTTTCTTAACCCTTTAATGAATAACTCTTAGAGTTTCTAAAATTTGTATTTCAGATCTTTTAAAGATCTCAGGCTTTTACCTCTGTAAAAAGCTTTGCTTTTTAGGGTTCTGATGGCTTGTTCCGTCGTTTTCATAGCTCTTTAGAATTTTTTTGAGGAATTTTTATTCTCCTCATAATGACAGATGTGATTTCTGTTGCAGAGCGCTGCTCTCAAGGGAGTTTAACTCCTTGGCCCAAGAAGTCTCTCATTAAATGAGAATCCTTTTAGGATTTTCTCTTTAATGAGTGACTGTCTCATCAATGATGAGCCGTCACCTTGATTTTGTGGGCCCCCTTTGGTCTCTTTCTACTGCATTGCAGTGTGGTACAAATTTAAAGTACCAAGTGTCAGAATTTGGACTGTAGCATTGACAGCTAACCCTTATTCTTTTTCGTGCAGGTACTATGTCTTTTGACACTTCTTTTCCTTTCGTTCGTTCAGAGAGCGCCTTTGGTGACGTGCCCGTGGATAGGGAAGTCTTCGCGCTCATTAAAGATCACGACCCGGAACAGAAATCTTTTCATCTATGGGGTTGTGGTACAATCAAATTATCCAGGGTCGGCGTAGTTTCTCCTGTGCAGTACCCTCAGAGCCTATTTCAGCGATTCACTACGCCGACTCGGCCCAGGTGAATTACGTCGTAGAGGAGGTCAACTGGACCTCAGAGGGTCGCCTTCAGCCTTCTATGGCCTCAATACTTATTCAGCCGCCGATGGCTTTGGATATTTTGGGGCGGCACATATGTCAAGGCGAATCGCGCCCCTGGGGACAAACATATATGATTGGCTTGACTCCTCGCCACTCAGCTAGATATCTGCAGTGGGCTTGATATATCTTATCGGCCAAGAAGTCACTGCTGCTGAAGCTCGGGTTGTACCCCGCAATTTATGCGTCTCTTTTCCAGTATCCCACGTCCCCTGTGTGGTGGGTAAAAGCTTTCTTGGAACATCCTGACTCACACCTTTCTTCTATCATATCGGGAAGTTTCAATCTCCTTGGAGGAGTTCGCGGAGATCTCCGGCTTACCCGTCAGAGGGGAACATTACGAGGAGATACTTCCCCCTGACGAGTACATCTTCGCCACCAAATCAGTGGTGATGGGCCTTACCCCAGAGAATGCCATTCAACATCGATGCCCGAGCCTGATCAAGATGTTGAATATTTACGAGAGTCTATTTCTAGAGTCTGGAGGGCATGGAGTCAGCTTCACAGACTTCATCGCTCGCTTTCTTCGCCCGGTATTCTTATCAAAACAAGCTGCGAAATTCACCAAACTTGACGACCCGTTTGGTTTTGGTTTGGATAACCAGCCGACGACGGAAGCAGATTTAAAAAGCTTTTTCATTCCTGACACCCCAATCGTTCCTTTCGCAGATATTGCTGCTTCAGACGTCGATGAAGAGACGTTCTTCCTGGGGTTTATTGGCTTGTGGTTGAACTGGTTCGTACTTCCGATGCACCCTCGCTTTATGAGACCATCAGTCTTTTACCCAGCCCACCGCATGGTTGCGGGGACGCGTGTGGCCGTTGGGATTGCGGGGCTGGCTCATCTATACCACGGCCTGAGCTTAGCAGCGGATACTACTCAACTTGGAGTAGAACTTGTGCATCTTCCGTTGCACTACTTTACGTCCTGGGTCGGAATGCACGCGCTTTGTGCTTTCGGAGTCCACAAACGGCTCTGCTTTTATGACAGCTATAACTTTCCCCGGGACATGTTTCTAGTGGACGGTTCCGCATTAGATCCGTCGCTGCGAGAGGCTCGACGCCTGGCCCTTCGCCCGCGTATGGTCGGGGATAGTATGACTTTTTTTGATAGAGCCTTAACTATCGGCAAGGAATCCACCAAGGCAGTGCAACCGCTGAGCGATACTTTCAAGGACGGGGTTCCTACGTTGAAGGCTCGGGAGATCCTGCATTTATATTCGATCAGACCAGGCTTTCTAGTGTTCAGGAAAGGCGCCTAGGCATTATTCATGAGGTATAACCCGCACCGTTTTGCTCAATAGTCGGGTTACGATCAGGGTGTCCCGCTCGAGGCTTTCTTAGCTGAGCCGGTTAATACGGAAGAGGGTATCCGCGGCGCGCTGCACCACTTTATGCAGCTGAACACGGGGTCTAGATTTCTCATCAGCGAGCCAAGATACGTGCTGAAAGCTTAGAATGCCTACATGGCGTGGTACCGGCATTCGATGGGTGCTGTTATTAGGGAAGAAAGGCGGTTTCTGCTTGATCGCAAGGGTGCGGTCCCTACTAGTAATCCAGCTGTCCTTTTAAAGCCACGGACCACTGTTGGTCCTTCCTTAAGAGAAGCTGCTGTGGTTGCGGCCCCGCGCGCCTTTCCTAAGAAGCCCCTACCCCGTGTTCCTGTAGAAACGATAGCTGCAGCGTCCCCGGAGTCTGGCGTGGGTGCAAAAATCAGGACCCGCCGCCCAAAAATGCCCGTTAAGCGCAAGCTCTTGTCATCGGCTGCTGGCGCTCGCTCACAGAAAAAGAATAAGTCGCTCTTTTCTGCTAACATTGTGCTCGGCCAGGAGCACCATGCTCTATACAGCGAAGGCTTGTGTGAGTACGACACTAACGATGGCTTATTCGATATGCCTGCGACCGATACCGATCTACAGGCTGCCCTTCTGGCCTCCGAGCGACTGTCTCGCGAAGAAGTGGCGCTAATCACCATCGCGAAGTCCGGTATACTTCAGTTGTATTTTTCCGCGTTCATTCCTTCCTTATTATTATACTTTTACTAATACCCTTTTCTTCAACAGGTATTTTTGCCGAAGAGGCCCTCGCGGCTTCCATCAAGACATTCGAAGAGGAAGAGTGGCTCCGCGCTTCTTTGGGTCTTGGTATAATTCAGCTCATTGTGCCTTCATTCCCTTTTTTTATTCGTGCTCTGACCCTCTCCTTTATTTTGTTGCAGGGACTACCTTGACTCAGATTATTCCGAGTATGGTACCGATCACGAGCGGTGGTGCAGCGACGCTTCCAGAGCTAGCTATTGTGGCCCCAGCTCCCCAACATTACCGCAGGAGGCATCGCTAAAGCAGCCAATGACAGTTGCCGTAACGGCTCCATAGGCAGAGCTTGTTTCGGACGACGACGTCCCTTTGTCAGAAGTCTTGAGGAGATTTGCTCTCACGGCCCAAACTGAAAGGAAACGCAGGAAGCGCGCAGCGAAGGAGCGTGATGCTGCCTTGGCTGTGGGTGCAGGCTCAAGCACCACTCCATCTGTCGCTATTCCTTCAGAGGGTGCCCCAGCTGCCCTGTCTATCGCCCATAGACAGGTTGCGCGCGCGGTTCGGGAGGCAACCGAGAGTCCTTTGCAAGGTAACGTAATGCCCGGTCTGTTTTATTAGAACTCGATCTGCAAATTCTTATATACCATATCCTGGAGGGCCAGGTCCCTGCGATGAGATGGCAGGCGAGACGATGGCGACCACAGAGCCCGAAGTGGCTACTCTCTCTCGGGAGTCTGGGACTGCCCAAACGGCCGATCTTTTCCCTTGTGGCTCCCTGGTATCGGCGGGCATTGCAAGCGTCACGACGGCCCTTGTCGAATCAGGGGATGAAGCCATAGGCACAGAAACTATCCCACTGAGGGAGAGCAAAGAAGCTGTTATGCCTGGTGATGCTTCCGTCACGGTTTTGGTCGACGACCCATCAGGAGGTAGGTCTTGAGTCACCGTTCTCTTTTTATTTCTCAATCCTGTTTAGCCTCCTTTGACGATATTTTGTTTGTTTTGAGTGTAGATGCAGTGAACGCTGAGATCGTTCCATCTGATGCGCCTCTGGTCACCGCCACGACTGCCGTTGTTCCGTCGCCTTCTCCTATGTCCTCTGGAATGCTGGAAGGTATAGGTTTGCGATTTATCGATTTCATTGTGGGTATCATACTCCTTGTACTGACAGTATATTGGCACAACTTTGCAGGAGTCCTTTTTGACCATCTGTATCAAATGTTGAACCCACATTTCTCCTTCCAGTCAGAAATCGTCCTACCTGCTGGTGTCGGTGAGTATAGTTTTTAACCGACATCCTTTCCTTTCTGTTATGGGTAGTTATGTCGTTGCTAATTTTTCTTCATATTGACTATAGCGCCACGGGTCGAAGGAGGAGGCGAAGGAATAGCCGTGCCTCCGGTACTCCCAATTTTGCTACCTGTCACAGCCGGTATAGTAGACTTCGTTGTTCGTGTATTTTCTTTACCTCCTGAGTCGGCCTTTGACCTTAATTTGTTTTGCAGCAATCACACTGGCTCCAGCTCCCTTTGAGTCTCGCATCCCAATACCGGCAGGGACCTTTTCCAAACGTCCATCTTCCAGGGACGCTGCGACTAGCCTGCGAATGTTGAGCGAATTCATCGAGGATCTTGACGCCGAGGCCCTCGCATTCGTTGCAGATTTTGTTGCTGATGTTAATCCTATGCTGGCGACGCTCGTGAACTTCCATAACGAATGTGTCGTCGAGTCTTGGGTTAATTACTGCCGAAAGATCGAGACCTGCCTGCATGAGATTGAGCTCAAGCGTCCCGCTCCTGAAGTATCAGCTTTGAACTTTCAACGGGCTGCATGGATCGAGAGTAGTGTTCTTTTCATCTGCCATTTTGAAACAGAGGCGACTCTGAGGCAAAAGGAACATGAAGTAGCATCAAGCGAATCTGCCCGGTTACGTGCCCAGGTTGAAGTGAATGCTGTGCAATTGAAGGCTGTCTTTGACAATCTTCAGTGATGCATTTCTGACGGGCTGGTACTGAGGCAGAAGCTTGACTTCATTGAGCGGGTTACGCAGAGTTGCGAAGCTGCTCAGCGGGAAATCGATGAGAAACTTTCATCCTGTTTACAGCAACGTGCTCGAATTGAAGAGGAGTTGGCCGCGGTGGCTGACCATGAAAAGGAGTTGAGAGGGGTGCGTGAGCGGTTTGGTGACTTACTGAAGATGCCTCCTTCTCAGTAGTCACCTTTGGATCGAATGAAAACTTGTAATCTATGAATAACATGCATTCATTTTCATTCGTCATTTCATTTTTTATTCTTTTTATGTGATGTATCTTGTACTCAATTGAGTTCATGAATAAAAGGTACATTTTATCTTGTATTATCGCTTTCTTTTCTTTGCTGTCACGACCCGAAATATTAGCTCGTGACCAGCACTTGAATCACGCAACTTCTAAAGGCGTAACGGAATTCAAGTAAGCTGAAACCCAGAAATCTAAACCTTTTTAAGAAAGTAAAGGAGGTGAAGTTTTGAAATAAAGGTATAATGAAAACAAGTTTTCTTAATGCATAGAAAAGGAACATGAAAATGCAAGTGGATTATGCAAGTTTAAAAAAAAACATGTTTTGTCTTTTTGAAAATTTGGGCAGCACCTCCTTTGTATATATTGATCCAAAACCACAAATACATAATAATATAAAGGCATCCCCAAGCGGGAGCTAGCTCTTCGCCAAACGGCGGATCACAACCACGCAAGACAGTAAATATAAGTATACGATGCCCAACGGCGAAGTTCACCACAAAAGATAAAGAAATAAGCAAGACATCAAAACCACAAGTAGCAGAAAACCCCTCGCTCTAAGTCTCGCAACCACAATCCCATTAAGTCTCATTACTTATACAACTTATTAATTTTGATTGATGGAGTTAGCTAGATACAATATGAAATATAGATACAAGAGTGGGTACGATACAAATGTCCCACCTACCAATGCAAAACATCCGAATGCAACTGTGTGCCAGCGAAGCCGCTACTGATCGAAGCGGTCAACCTGCAAGAACTGTGGCACAACGGGGGTGAGTTGCCAACTCGTGAGTAGAAAAATATCAACAGATAGAAATCGAATAAACAACGACTCCTAGGTCAACTATATCATAAAGGTAATACTATGATATCTAGGGTGACCGGGTCGTATATGTGCTAACAAGGTAGTCAATGCCTATAAGTATGTGGATAACATCCAGTAGTAATATCAATGCATATATGCATGTGGATCTCGTCCACTCATATAATCAATGTATGTATGCATGTGGATCTCGTCCACCCATATAATCAATGTCTGTATGCACGTAAATATTATAAAAGAGCGTGCATGAAAGTATGAAGATATAAATCAACGGTGTCCCTCACGACACATCAAAATCATGGAACCTGAGTGCCTAGCATCGACACTCGAAAACATCATGAAAACCATGCCCATCATCGGCACGTAAATCCTCATTTATCTCAGGCGCCGTATCCTCAGATCGGCCCTCAGGCACCGCACACCCTGGTCGGCCCTCATATCCATCTCGCTACTCTGGTCGGTATCCTCCGGATAACCGCCGAGTCCAAATACTATCACCGGTAGGTAGTGCTCCCCTGCCAGGCTCACCGTCTAACATATACGAGTCTTCTTGCCCCGGGGTACCTCACCGGGTCCACCATGTACCCGCAGACGGTGCCTACCGCTCCTCGAATCGGGTTTCACATGCCACTCTCAGAACCGAGAAAACACATGGTGGACGCACTGAAATATCATATCAAGAGAAACCGGGTTTTTAAAACAATACATAATTTCTTTTGAAATCACCACGGTTCTCAAATCCAGAAATCTTATAAAACAGCATATCTCAATGCCTAAAATCATAAAGCATGATGTATGCGACATAAAATAGAAATGCAAGCATATCCGTATATCATGCAACATGGAACAGTGATATGACGTATTAAGGGAAAACCGCTCTTTTAAATGATTCCAGTTTTTAAAATATAACATGCGGTTCCCAATTTCCCAATAAAACCAGTTATCTATATAGGTACAATATGTATATATGCCAATATGGATGTACAATATGCATATCATGATGCAGCAACCCTACTGTGTAGTGACATGGCAATTATCGATGATGAAGTGTGTGCCGGCAAATCTGTGTACGTGCAACATACGCATCATCGATAATGGTGTAAGTGTACTAACACAGGTATAAATAATGCAATGCGAATAACGTGAATGCATCATAAGGTAAATCGTCAGCTAAAAGCTGTAAGGTGTACATAACTATCATGGTCGAGTCGGTGAATCTATCAATCGGCATCCAGCCTAAACAACATCGCGTACGGTAGAATCCATCGTACGACAACCTCTAGTCAAGGGTAAGGATCAATCATCAAGTCAACTCATCGCGCACGGAAAATCATCGTACGGCGGCATTAAGCTAATAGGGATCCTATCAACCTATAAGACAACGAGGGTACGGCCTAATATCACGTACGGCCTATCATCCCTGATTCACAACATTCTATATATATATATATCTATATACCTATGTCCCAGGTCACATCCATAACGATCTCATATCAGGGGACTGACAAGGTATCAATCATCTCAACCGACTCGCATCCGCACACCACATATAATCAGATCATCATATTCGTCTTATATTCTTTTCATCGCATTTATATCTCACATCAAGTCGAGTTTTCATAAACATTCTATCTCTACTATAAGTATAAGTATCTAATCTAATCTACACACCCGAACCATACAAGCAAATTTTAAAAGAAGCGAATCGTAGTTTTGAAAATATGGGTTACGGTGTTTTTAAGGAAAAGATATCATTTGAAAATCCGTAACGTTCCTCAAGGTAACTATTTAAAATATGCATACGATTCTTCAGTTTAGAAATATGTATGGTTCGGATGACACATCTACGTCGACTATCTAGTCCTATAGTACCCTAAACGGCAATATCGTCAAATATCATCCTCAAATACCATCATCACATATTAGTCGTATTATATCACTTCTAACTATCCTTAGTTTCTAGTATGGTTTTACTAACTATCATTTAACCCTAACCCTAGTTTTCTAATCTAGGTTCCCTTAACCATAAGCTACAAATCGGTTTCCACCAAAACTTTGCGGGGGTGCTATACGCCATCCACCCGACATCCCCCGTGGATGTAGATCCACTCACCTCGGTTCTTGTTTGCTGAAGTCGATGATGCCACGCTCTGTCGTCTTGGAATCCACGTGATGGTACCTACAATATTACACAATCGCAATGCGTGTAAAAATCAAGGCGGAAAACCAAAACGGCACACGTTTCGCCCATAAGTTAAAACCTATAGCCCACGCATGCAAAACCAACAAATTACCCCTAGCCGTTGATGTACAAACATTCAACAACCAAATACAAAACCAAATATCAAGAATTAGCATTTCAAAATACGGAAAACATAGCTAAAGTCACACTAAACTGCTCCCAGATTTTGACTCAGGTCAAATAAAACCAAGCAAACAAGTATAGGGTGATGTATAATATGTAATTGAGCTACTGAACCAACCCCAACACCCCAGACAACCAAGTGGCCAACCCCATCCCTAGAAATTTCGGCGAGCCCAGCCCCCATGCTCAGTTGGGTCTTGTTTTGTCATGGTGGTCTCCTCTGGTCTAAAATTGGTCTCTGGTATTGTTTGCTACTCTCAAAATTTCCCTGGGTTGCTTCAGATTCACTGTAGGCACACTAAAAGTCACAAAATCGATACGGAACAAAATCTTAAGCTCGTGCATCGGGTTCAAATCTATGGCTCAGGTCAGGAAACGTGTCACCATGGTCATGTAAACACTCACAATAGTTCCCAGATTTCACCTAACCTCAATGCAGCCAAATCTAGTAGGACCAAACATCACAAAACCACTTCAAAAGCCACCCTAGAAAATACAACCCCCCAGTCCCCTACAGGGCTGAGGTCGCCGGATTTGGCCCCAAAGTCGCCGGCCAAAACCGGTGGGAAAGGGTTAGGGTCCTAGGTGAACACTCAGGGTCTCGAGTACAATACTACCACATTGTTTGTTTTTACAGTGAACACTCGGGGTCACAGCAGGTTAGCGACATCACAAAACGACATTTAAAACACGATATCTCACAAAACTAATCTAAAGGGAAGAAGCTATACCTAATTAAGGCCACTCAAGAAAGCCCTAGCTCCCCAATGTCATCAAAATTCCACTTTGCTTGGTTCAATGTGTAGAGGAAGAGATGGGGATTAATTTTTGTGACGGGAGTGTAGGGTTTTGGGGATTATTTGGAGATGTATCTAGGGTTTGAAGTGGAGGGTAGTGAGCTTGAGAAAGATGTAGGAGAGAAAAAGAAAATGATGGGGAATGTGTGGGCAGCAACCCCCTCTCTTTCCCTCACTATTATTCTCACCCACTCACTTTCCAAGTCATCATTATGTCCCTTCTTTCTCTCCAACTCATCTTTACACCCTTTTCCCTTCTATTCTCACCAAAAACATATACACCCAAATGATATAACACAAATGAAATAACATGTAACATGTCATGGTGCACTAGCCATGAAAAATGTAGAAACACGGATTTGGCTTAATCGCGATTAGCAGTGCACTAATCGGGCTTTTATCAAAATCGCATATAATAAATTTTAAAAATGCCAAATCCTTTAAATATATTTTTAAATGAATCAATCATTTTAAATTTCCATTTATTTCACCAATATTGGTGTATATTTATACCCTTTTTCGAAAACCCCAATTTCGCAAATCGTGCAGTTTTCGGGAAATATATTATTTTAATATTAAATTCCAAAAATAATATTTTATATTTTTCTCAAATGTTACATTTGCTGTGTCGTTGGCATGTTACTTTAGTAAATGTGACCCATAGATGGTAGACAACGGTCCATCTTGATTTCTTTGTAGGGTAGCGATGGCTTAGGAAGCAGGTTCAGGTCTGTTGCATAAGACTTTTCAACTTTATGAGCCGTGAGGGTCTCATAAAGACTTTTCTCCCTATGAGTCGAGAGGATCCTGTAGGTGTATTTTCTCCTTAGGGATCGTGAGGATTCCTAAGTGTGTATTTTCTCTCAAGAGTTGTAAGGATCTCACAAGAGAATTTTTCCCTTTATGAGTCGAGAGGATTCACAAATGGTTGTTTCCCTCCTGTTCTCCGCCGAATACGGGAGACGGATCCGTGTAGGTTCGTCTTGCCTGAATTTGGGGGCAGATGCTATTTGATTTTATCCGTCCACCTGTTCATACCTTAATTTTGCATTATTATATTCCCCATTCTTATTCATTTTACAAATAAACATGTGCTTTTGATACATGTCTGCTACATAGTTGCAGGTTTCAGGTTCTCAGAACAAAACAGTGAAAATGATGAAAAGACGATACAAAAGTGAGACTACAACCAACAAATGGAAGAATCTTGATCACGCCTACAGTTTGAAGAATAAACGAAGATCAATGGACAATTTCACAAAGCAAAAAGGCAGCGCAAGGTTGAAGACTTTGACACGAAGCAAACGGTAAAAGTCCACGACATTATGCACTGTGGAAATCTGGAAGAAAACTAGAAGACAATCTGAGAAACCAAGTGAAGAAACAAGTACCCAAATGCAACCAGACCAAGACCAGAAAATTGCACTCATTGAACCCACCACAGATCCGCGGCCAAACAAGGCTTTTGGCCGTGGTTCCGCGGCCATATAGAGCACGTGTCGGTACAATTTCGTGTCGGTGCGGCGGTACGTTGACTAGGCTTCTTAAGGGCAAATTTGTAAATGCAGATATGTATCGAATTTAACCCTAGGATTTCTATGATCTATAAATAGAAACTCTAAACCTCTTTTTGAGGTATGCCTCTTCTTATGCCTCATTTTATTCATCTATTTCAGAATTTTCAATTCTTGTAATGTTGAAGAGTGCATCAAATAAAGTAAGTCTTTTTCTTTATCCTGCCCTAGTTAAAATTTCTTTCCTGCCCTAGTATAGATTTTTCTTTATCTGCCCTAGTTATAATTTTAATTATTTGCCCTAGTTTAGATAATTAGGTTATTGAATTAAAAATCATAAAAATGTCTCTTTTTATCAATTCCCTAATAAGTGAGTAGTTCCTCACTTGTGAGGGTTAGGAATAGGGAATGTTTGAGAGATGAAGATCTCTCACCCTTTCTTGCCCATCACCTCTTTTTATAGGACTCCATGCATACATACACACACCGCTCCCTACAGCACCCTATCCACGAGGTAGCGGTGATACTGTAGTTTAAAAGACCGGTTGCGTATGTTTTCCATGGAGGTTAGGGTAAGGGTTAAGAAAGGAAGGACAAGAACCTAGAGGAAGAAACCTAGTTTCTTCCCGATGGTCCTAATCCACTTTATTAATTATTACCATAACACCTAATAGATCTTAAATAGAGCATAGAAAGCGGTGATGAATATTGACTTTCCAAACTTAACCTAAACCTAACCCTAGTAAGATTTTAATCCTAATAAACTCATTTCAGTTTTTAGCAATGATCAATCCGACAACAATCGGAATTAACTCGTTAGAACAAATTGAGAATACACAAAATCCCTGTGGACCGACCCGTACTCACCGGCTAGCTACCAAGCGACACCGTTCTTGATTGCGGTAATTAATTCTTTGATCACAAAACCTATCATTCAATCAAATGGCGCCTTCGTACGTTGATACGCCTTTTTCGAGTTCTGTTGTAACTCCGAAACCCATGTCTATAGCTGAACACATTGAACACTCTCGTAACCGATCTTTCACTCCTTTCAACACTTCTAGTTCTTGGGATCAACAAGTTCATTCACCTTTTTATCCAAATGTTGATCCTACTGCTGTCCAACCATTCAATTCCTACCAGTCCTACCCAACTTTCGCACCTTCCCTAGACATTGCTTTTACACAACCATTTGGGAGTTTCACATATCCAAACAACTTTGAATCTTTTACTGAAACCCCTTCACAATCCATGTCTAGTCTAGAATAGTCGTTGGAAGCTTATATTATAGCGACAAACTAACAGATGAGGAATTTGGATGCGTCCATTGCCGCCCTTATGCAACCTAGTGACCCGGTAGCTAGTTTCCAACTAGCTCCAAAAATTCCAATGTATGATGAGGCGGTTAGACAGTTTGAGAATTTGAGTGGAGAGAGTGAGCTGTGCACCCTTCCAAATCAAACCTACCCATCACCAATTGAATCCCACAACTTCGGTTTTGAATGTCTATCAAGTGTCCCAAATGATTCACCAGTTGAAAATAAAATGTTTAATGAGTTGTTTGACTTTGTAGTGCTTGATTTGCCAGATTGTGAAGGGTCCCTTTCGAGTGAAACCATCACCAATCCTTTTGACCTCTACACCTCCAATCTAGATCCTGAACTGATAAATATTCATGTTTTTGATAAGGTGTCCGAAAAAATTGATTTTCACTTGATTGAGGATATAGACGCAGGGAATATTTTGGATGATGAACCCACAGATTTGACTGAGTTTTTCTCTCCAATTCATCATCTCGAGTCATTAAATATTTCTCCCGAACTTCATATGCGTCTTGATTTTGATGATAATTGCATGGATGGGATAACTTTTGATGAGAATTATGAGGATAGTATTGAGGAGAGTATTGAGGATAGTATTGAGGATGAACCAGTTTTGTTTGATAAGTCGGATTTTCCAATTCATCCTCCTGAACCTTTAACTGTTATACTTTCTAAATCACCCCCTTCATCCGTTCCATCTTTCTAACCATACAAGAAATCACGCAGGAGGACTGTGAGCTTGAAAAATTTCTGTTCGATCACAGCAGTTTTGACGCCACTGGTGCGTTCCTCCTTGAATCTGACACAGTTTGCACAACCGATAATGATTACGAGTGTTTCACTTTTTCGAACAATTTTTAAGACTCGTTACCCAAGTTTGAGTCCTTTGAATTTTCGGATGAGTCAGTTGAACCATCCGAATCGGTTGCTTACAGTGATTTCGAACCATTGATGGAATCCTTCGAGTTCGAGACAGTTTCACCAATTTTACCTTCAATTGTTTCACCTCTGAAACTCGAACTCAAGCCAAGTCATTTCGAACCATTGATGGAATCCATCGTTTCGACCGCGCAAGAATCTATCACGCTTCAATTTTCAATGGATGGTTTACCAAGTTCAATGTACCCATGTTTTCTCGCGAATCTTGAGGGATTTGACCCCATTTCTCGACGGGGTGATAAATTAGCACAATCGCTTATAACATATCTGTCATCACAATTTGTGCTAATTTATTCACTCAATTTACACCCTCAAGTTCGTACTACACTTCTTTCTCTCTTCCGCCATTCTTCTCCGAATATACCGAGACCATATTCCACCCTTCTTCCCATACGGTCTCGTGTGTTTCTTAACTCCTTTGTCTACACTCCATTCTTCCACCAACCCTACCATTATAACGATAAATTTTTTGAATGGTTGGTGCTAACTTTTGGCCTGTGTAAGGCCTTGTATAGTTTGATTTTTCTCCTCCCTAACTCTGAACTTTAACGCTTAAAACAGTGGAAACGCTGTCTCACTTAAGTTTGGGGGGGGGGCCTTTTTGTATATATTTTGTTTTTTTAACAATAATAAAAAAAATATAAAAAAATAAACAGGGGAATACCGGCCATTTTGACCCTCTTGGTGTTGCATGACAGTGAGGACACTGTCAAGTTTAAGTTTGGGGGTGTGCTCGGTAAGTTTTCTTCCTTCGCATTCATATGTACATTTTTGCATTTGCATAATTATTTTAAAACCCATAAAAATTGAAAAAATTTAAATTATAAAAATTGAAAAATTCAATTTTGGCCATAATTGACTTAAGTTTAACAAGACGGTTAATTAGGAAAAACTAGATCTTAGACTTAGTAAATTAAAAACCCTAAAAATAACCTTTCTTAAAATTTAATGGTAGAAAATATATGTATTTATAGTTTACTTAGAAATAGGCAAATTTTGAGTTCACTTCTTGGGCTAAGTCAAAATAAAGGAAGAGTATTGATATTTTTATTAAAGTATAAGTCTGAAAAATAATCCCTAAGCTTAAGTCTAAATGCTGAAAATATATACCCTACAAATTGCATAAACACGAACATTGAAACTTGGAATAGTAGAAGAGACCTTGAAATGCTCTTGTCTAAAGTCCTTAGTATAAAGGGAAATAAAATAAAAATACAAGTGTGAATAAAGAGAAAAAAAATGAACACTGGTTTTTATAGTTACTTAAGGCTGCATAAATAGAAATAATATTTAGCGAGGGTGCTTTATCACCTAGTGCCTTAGACCAACTGGTTTGGGAGTCACTGCTAAAGCCTTAGGTATTACAAGACGAGGAATTACGCCTTAATGTGCAAATACATTTTGTAATCAGTCGTTGGTACCTCAAGAAGTATTAACGGTCGCATGAAGGATGTGTGAGCAATTTCATCTAAAAATTCACCAAATGAAGTGTACTTCGGACGATGGACAAGAGTATAATAGCTTGATTTGAATTTCCAAGTGTAGGGGTGATATATATATACACACGTAGGGGTATATGATTGGAGTTTAGATAAAAGATAGGTATGAAAAATATGACTTATATCTTTAGTAGAGATGATAAAAATTCCTAAGTTGAGATGGAACCTTAGAAGAAAAATTCAAAAGATGCTAAAAGCTAAATAAATCTACAGAACATATACAATCTTAAGTTAAATGATAAGAAAGCGTGAAAAATATGGGTGGATAATTTCTGAGTCGAAGACAATAGAATTCCTTGTTGGAAAACCTAATTTGAGAATAAAAGTCAATAGGCTAAATTGATAGGATTTTGTGGGTAGTATCCGCTCAAAACCCTCAGGAGACAACACTCCTCCTATTAGGGACACATAGAGGTTTAACGACTTGTTGCACGAGCTCAGTGCAATCGCGTTTCCCTGCGAAAGTGAGGCTAGGTTTTTTTCAAGAATAAAATAGGTTTGCTCGAGGACGAGCAAAAGATAAGTTTGGAGGTATTTGTTCATACCATAATTTTGCATTATTATATTCCCCATTCTTATTCATTTTACAAATAAACAGGTGCTTTTGATCTATGTCTGCTACATAGTTGCAGGTTACAGGTTCTCGGAACAAAACAGTGAAAATGATGAAAAGACGATACAAAAGTGAGACTACAACCAACAAATGAAAGAATCTTGATCACGCCTACAGTTTGAAGAATAAACGAAGATCAATGGACAATTTCACAAAGCAAAAAGGCAGCGCAAGGTTCAAGACTTTGACACGAAGCAAACGGTAAAAGTCCACGACATTATGCACTGTGGAAATCTGGAAGAAAACTAGAAGACAATCTGAGAAACCAAGTGAAGATACAAGTACCCAAATGCAACCAGACCAAGACCAGAAAATTGCACTCATTGAACCCACCACATGGCCGCGGATCCGCGGCCAAATAGGGCTTTTGGCCGCGGTTCCGCGGCCATATAGAGTACGTGTCGGTGCAATTTCGTGTCGATGCGGCGGTGCGTTGACTAGGCTTCTTAGGGGCAAATTTGTAAATGCAGATATGTATCGAATATAACCCTTGGATTTCTATGATCTATAAATAGAAATCCTAAACCTCTTTTTGAGGTATGCCTCTTCTTGTGCCTCATTTTATTCATCTATTTCAGAATTTTTAATTCTTGTAATGTTGAAGAGTGCATCAAATAAAGTAAGTCTTTTTCTTTATCCTGCCCTAGTTAAATTTTCTTTCCTGCCCTAGTATAGATTTTTCTTTATCCGCCATAGTTATAATTTTAATTATTTGCCCTAGTTTAGATAATTAGGTTATTGAATTAAAAATCATAAAAATATCTCTTTTTATCAATTCCCTAATAAGTGAGTAGTTCCTCACTTGTGAGGGTTAGGAATAGGGAAGGTTTGAGAGATGAAGATCTCTCACCCCTTTCTTGCCCATAACATCTTTTTATAGGACTCCATGCATATATACACAAACCATTCCCTACGGTACCCTATCCCACGAGGTAGCGGTGATACCGTAGTTTAAAAGACCGGTTGCGTGTGTTTTCTATGGAGGTTAGGGTAAGGGTTAAGAAAGGAAGGACAAGAACCTAGAGGAAGAAACCTAATTTCTTCCCGATGGTACTAATCCACTTTATTAATTATTACCATAACACCTAATAGATCTTAAATAGGACATAGAAAGCGGTGAGGAATATTGACTTTCCAAACTTAACCTAAACCTAACCCTAGCAAGATTTTAATCCTAATAAACTCATTTCAGTTTTTAGCGATAATCAATCCGACAACAATCGGAATTAACTCGTTAGAAAAAATTGAGAATACAAAAAATCCCTGTGGACCGACCCGTACTCACCGGCTAGCTACCAAGCGACGTCGTTCTTGATTACGGTAATTAATTCTTTGATCACAAAACCTATCATTCAATCACCACCTCTTCGAAAATGCCAAGTTGATTTATGGCACCGTATATCGGAGGTTTAGACAGATGTGGCCGTTGTAGCAGACTTCGTCAGATTCCCCCCTCGTTTGAGGGGTTTTTGATTGTGGGGACGCTCTTCCCTGCAGGCGCAAGTCCCTGCAGTTAATTACGCTACCGCATCGCGGTAACCACTTTCTCCTTCTCCAGATGGTCACTTCGTATCGTGCGTGTTTATTTTATTTTTGGTTGCCCGTGGATTGTATACGGAGACTAATTTATGTTGTCACCCATAGGGCGTGGATTAGTCCAAATCCGTATTATCTTAGATTTGGGTTTGGGTTGGGTTTAAGGATCATTAATCTTATTGAGACTAAGATCAACTTAAACGTTTGTTGAGGATACGTTAGTCTAATTTTTTTAGACTAAGATCAACTCAATAGGATCATTTAGATCATACAAAAGAGTATTTGGACTCTATTGTTTTAGTTTAGAGACGTTGAAGTCCATAAGTTTAAGGACATCATAGTCTGTAGAGTTTAAGGACATCATAGTCCATAGTTTAAAGACGTCATAGTCTATAGAGTTTAGTTTAGGAACGTTGCGGTTCATAAAGTGTCTGGTTGTTGGGATCCGCCACCTCTCTGAAGACGTTGAAGAATTATAATGACACATATCAGAGGTGTGAAGAGATGCACCCTTGAACCAATATTGGTTGGGGGATCTGTAGTCAAGTTTGGGACTAAGATCAGTTAAAAAAGATTTATGAGCATATGGGCTCAATTAAGCTGAATTAGGGATCTGTGGCCAACTTGGGCTCGGCCCACTCAGTTAAAATGCTGAACATTTGTTTGGGCTCAACCCTTTTTATTTAATAATACTGAGCATCGGTTTGGGTTCTGACAACTTTTTTATCTTTTGTTTAGTGTTGAGCACTCATTATGGCTCTGGGGGCTTTATTTAAAGAACAGTTTATGTTCTCTCAGCGCACACATGAGGAGCACGTGGTGCGCTTGGCGCTGAGTGCCAGACTTAGAGCGCTAAGACGCTTCCTGTGAGATAGCACACACGTGAGGAGCACGTGGCGCGCTTGGCGCTGAACGCCAGACAATGAGTGCAGAGCGCTCTTTATAAAATAGCGCGCACGTGAGGGGCATGTGGTGCGCCTGGTGCTGAGCGCCAACCTTAGAGCGTTGGATGCTTCTTTTAAAATAGCGCTTTGAGCGTTAGGTGCTGAGTGCCAGACTTGGAGCGCTAAGGCGCTTATTTAAATTTGAGCGCTAGGAGCGCTATGGCGCTATGCGCCAGTCTTGGAGTGCTAAGGCACTTCTTTGGCGATTCTGATCAACTTTATCTCTTAGTTTTTAAGAACAAGGTTCTTATCTTATAGGAGATGTTACAATCTCTTATGTTTTTTGTGAAAGACTTTGTCTTTATGGATCTGTGATCTGAAGGGAATTGAATTCTTCTCCCCCCTTTTTATGATGAGATGCTATGATCTCTTTTTATGAAAGATCTCTATCTTATAGATCTATGATCTAGAAAAAGAATTAAGTTCTTCTTCTTTTTGACGAGATGCTTTGATCTCTCTGTTTTATTTACCTTGAAGAAATTCTTCTTCCGAGAGTTTGCTCTTCTTTTTGAAATTTCTCAAAATTTGTGTGTGTGGGGGGGGGGGATTCCTCTCTGTAAGACTTGAAGTCTTGGGTCCTTTATATAGTGAAGGCTGATTTGTTGAATCAGTTAAGGAGATCTTTTTTTTAATTGATTTGGGGATGTTTCACACCATTGGATCTTTGATCCTAGTGCTTCTGTTTTACAGAAGACATCTTTCTTGTTATTTAACAAAATTGGGAAATTATTTTCCTATACAGAGATTGTTCTATATCTTGGTGATTTTTAATCACCATTGGATCTTTGATCCAACGGTGCTCTGATTTACAGAGCACAATCTTTTCTGTTTGGAAAGATTTGAGGAGTATTTTCTCAACAGAACTTTCTTTCTGGTAATTTGATGAATTTTAATCATCTTTGTTGGATTTTTGATCTAAGGGTGGGGAACATTTATTTCCAATGCTAGTGCTCTCGTGCTTTGCACGTGAGCGCTGCATCAGAGACTTTGACTCTTGGTGCTAGCTCACTTAGCGCAAGCGCTCTCGTGCTTTGCACGTGAGCGCTGCATCAGAGCCTTTGACTCTTGGTGCTGGCACACTTAGCGCTGGCGCTCTCGTGCTTTGCACGTGAGCACTGCATCAGAGTCTTTGACTCTTAGCGCTGGCGCATTTAGCGTGAGCACTCTTGTTATCGCCAAGGCAGCAATAAAAAAATATAGCGAGGGTGCTTCATCACCTAGTGCCTTAGACCAACTGGTTTGGGAGTCACTGCTAAGCCTTAGGTGGTGCAAGACGAGGAAAGTACTATCACCTAATCAGCAAGCACATGAGTAATCGGTCGGTTAGTACCTCAAGAATTATTAATGGTCGCATGAAAATGTGTGAGCAAATCTAAATATTCATCAAATTAAAAATTACTGAGGTAGATGGACAAGAGTATGATACCTTGAATTGAATTCTCCGAGTGTAGGGATGTCCATTACACACACGTAGGGTTATATGATCGATGTTTGGATGAAAGGTAGGAATGAATAATAAAGACAATGTTTTATTGAGAGATGATGTAATTTCTAAAATCTTTTCATGACTATTAAGATAGGGCTCATGACAACGGAAAAGCTAGTGTAGTTGGAAACTCTAAATTTTCAAAGTATTTCTTTTATGGTTCTTATTTTTATATGTAAATTTCACCATCTCTCTTTTATTATAGGATTTTGTGGGTGTAATCCGCTGAAAACCCTCAGGAGACAACACTCCTCCTACTAGGGACACCTAGAGGTTTAACGGCTTGTTGCACGCGTTCAGTGCAATCGTGTTTGCCTACTAAAGTGTGCTTAGTTTTCTCCTTTCTTTTTCTCCTTCTCTTGAATAAACTAGTTTGCTCGGGACGATCAAAGATAAGTTTGGGGGTATTTGTTCAGTTGATAAAACTGCACATTTGTTATTACATTTTTCCTACTATTTCCATATTTAAAAAGGTCTTTATTATAATATATCATACATATGGGGGTTTATGTGTAAAAATACTATTTTCCATGTGTTGATATATTATAATTAGCATTTGGTAGGAAAATGTATGCAAATAATATCATTGACCAAATCCTAGTAGAACAAAGTCTACTAAATATTATTTAAGTTGTTGTGCAAAATTTTTCCAAGACTAAAATCAAGGAAATCAAGTTGTTGAAGAAAACTTGCCTACTTAAGAAAGCAAAACTTGGAAACCAAGTCTGGCAGCAACCACGAGAAGATTTTCATGTTACAAAGGTTCCAAGGATCGCCAAATGTCACAACGAGCCAGCCCCAGAAATTTGATCAACGGACCTGATCATATGGCCGCGGATCCGCGGCACGAGCCCCTTGATGCCGCGGATTCGCTGCGTGGAAATGGAAGTAGGGGCTGGCATTTTTCTGGTGGGATTTTAACTACCATTTCCCAATTTAGGCATCTAAATTTCTGGCTTTGGGACTATAAATAAAGACCGAGAGCCCCTTGGAAAAATCATCAAGTCGACGAGATCACGAAGTCCAAGACGGCTCACGCATCCAGACTGATCATCAACTGTTCGTCTACCTTCTTAGAAGAGATCGAGAAGCAAACTAGTATTTGTAATCATTTTCTAAGGAATCAAAGTGTAATGAATATTGTTGATTAATAAAGGTAGCTTTCTTTTTCTTATTCTATTTCTTCTTAGTTTAATTATGCATTTTCTCTTCATCTCTTCTTATCCCAACATGCGCGAGTAATTCTCCGCTTGTTAGGGTTCATAAGATTAGGGTAGGCTAATGGATGATGAACATCTCTAAACCCTTTTTAAGTCCTATAAAGTTTATGAACTTTATCAAAAGAGTCATTAACATCCTAATCGGGCGCGCTAACAATTCTTTGTTAGTCCCGACCGCGATTTGAGATTAGATTAATGATTGTTTTGGAAAAGGCTAGATATGAACGGAGTTCCGTGTCGAGATAAGGGTTAAGAGTGGGATTCCTTTTCCCTCCAGAAACCCTAATCTACACGCATCACCGTCGTTCTAGTTTTAAATCTATTAAAGGATAAAAAGGGTAACTTTTAATTAATCGTCTATAACTACTAAATCCTAACAAACCCTACAAGCCCCCTTATTATATTAACTACATCCATAAATAATCTAGATCTATATTCTGCATTAGTGCTCAACGTAGATCTAGAAACCATTCCACACCATTCTTTATTCTCCCTCCTCTCTTTCTCAATGCATCTAAAGTAAGAGTAAAAGGTTCCACGTTTCCCAGAGGACGACCCGTACTCACCTCGGTCTAGCTACACGCGACACCGTTCTGATTGCGGTTATTCTACAAACACACTATTTCGAACCAATCAAATAGCGCCGTTGCCGGGGATACGTACGTAATTTTTTATTCTTACTATTTGTGTTGAATTCTTATTTGATCCATATCATAATTGAAACAAAACTGCAAATTGCATATTTAACGATTTGTGCGTAAATTTTTGCAAGGAAATCTGGAGTCACAGAATTAAGGAAAACAGAAGACAGAGACATTCTTAGAGATCCAGAGGAGCACAGAAAGGCACAGAAAAAATTTCAGCAATAGATCCTTCTCTCCTGCGGCGGAACCGTGGCAAAGGAGAGCATCTGCGGCGGAAGCGCAGTGCAATTGGGGGATCTAGGGTTCACACTTCTCTGGTATCTTTATCAACTCCTTCTCTCTCCTCTAAAATCCAATAAAATCTATTTTCTGCAGGATTCTTTGCAAAATAGCGCCGCTCAAAAACCTTTTTGCAAAAGTTTTGTGATTGGTTTTGTTTTGCATATTTTAATACGGACTTTAAGGGGCAAAGACCAAATCAAGATTAGGTGGGGATTTCATCACCCTTCCTAAGCCCCACAAATCACAAACCGAGCATCCGCATCAACCCTACATTAATTTAAAAAATATCTAGACCAGACTCTAAGGACTGTCGCGCTCATTAAGGACAGAGGAAGGTCATGGGTAATCTATCGCTTATCCGCATTACTTCTGTGGTGCCTAAGCAAGTGTGTCTAAGGCAAATGGTTTACTTAATTAGGCCCGCTATTTTCGGTGATTCGTATAGCGGATACCTCCCACTTACCTGGCACTTACCTGGCCACAAAAGTAGTAAAGAGATGGTAGAGGATTGATCCTACGGCTTGTCCTTTGGAAGTCTAGGAGCGGTCTAGAGATTGGACCTAGGTGACCTTAGTTCTAGGGTTGCTTGTGCATTTTAGAGTGATTTGTCTTGAGTCCCACTTTTTTCAAAACAAACCAATTTTAAATCACACACACGCTGCCACTTGCACTAAACCCGCTTAGTGCATGCTCGGCTGGACACGGGATCCTAGTGCCCGTCTTGTCCGCGTTCCTGCTATCGACGCCGAAGTCGGTACTTCTTCATCTTCTTTTCCCCCACCACCACACACCACGACCGAGATGGACGACACTCCATCAGATTATACCACCACGCTGCCACCGCCCGTAGGCGCGTAGAATCCACCGCGCATCTCTCTCCAAGAGAGATGCTATCCTATCTGTGGTCCCCTTCTTACTTGTCTATCTCTTCCACCACCTAACGGGGATAATTTCAAAATTAAACCCCACTACATCAATCTGCTGCCCAAATTTCACGGGCTTGAGTCGGAAGACGCGTACGTTTTCATTACCAAATTCGAAAATGTATGCGCAATGATGGGTACTTCACAATTGACTTTCGATGCTATGCGTTTGCGTCTTCTCCAATTCACACTGTGCGACTTGGCAGAAAAATGGCTTTATAAAACTGCCGCACACTCTATCACTAATTGGGATGAATTCGTAATTGCATTTTTTAAGAAGTTTTACCCAAACCATAAGACTGCCCGTGTTAGAAGCGAGATCAACCAGTTCACCCAGCTTCCCAATGAACCATTTTGGAAGTGCTTTGAACGTTTCAAAGATCTGCTTGTCCAATGTCATCATCATGGAATCAATAGATGGGATTTATGCCGAATTATATATGAGGGCATTAATCCAGCGACAAAGCAGATGCTTGAAACAATGTGTCAATGCAATTTCATGTCTAAAGATGACGGTGAAGCTTGGAAGTATCTGGAAGACCTCGCTAAAAACACTTTGCAGTGGGAAAGCGTAAGACCACCTTCATCTAGGGGAGGTATTCACCAGCTCGATGTTTCTATTGCAGTAAAAGCCAAAATGGCAGCGATACAGAAGAAACTCGACGCTATTGAAAACAAATTCTCATCATTCTCCCTAAATCAGGTCACGCTTCCTAAGACCGTCTGTGGTTGCTGTTCGGATCCTTCACACTTAACGGAAGAATGTCCTATGAATGCATCATTTCAAACTAATGCTGCTTTTCAGCAGCGACCTAGAAACGATCCTTATTCTTCCACGTACAATCAAGGATGGAGGAATCATCCTAACTTTGCTTGGAACCAAAACCAACAAAGCAATTATCAAAGACCTCCTCCACAACAACCACAACCACAGAATCAGCCCCCCTTTCAGTCACAAAATTTCCAAAATCCGGCCAACATTTCTACACCACAAGTGGCCGGTACTGACAATTCTTCACTTGCACAAACTTTGGATTTGTTCATGAAACATTCCATGCAATTGCCGGCTGAGATGAAGTCTTCTATTGATACCATACAGAAAAACTCTGCCTCCCACGGTGAGAGTATTAAATCAATAGAAAACCAAATTGCACAGTTGAACGCCACAATGAGTGCGAGAGAAAAAGGGAAACTCCCATCTCAACCCCTACCAAATCCTGGCCATTCACAAAATCATAATGTGAATGCCGTTACTACGTTGAGATCGGGGAGAGTACTGAATAACCGAGTGGGTGAGCAATTTGATGTTAGTGACACATTTGATACCCCATCTTCTTCTTCTTCTTCCCCTAATTTGTCTAGTCTCCCACCTTCATCCGTGCCTATTCTCCGTTTTCCCCAAGGCTCGAACATTTCGCCAAATCTACCTAAGTTGATTCCCACACCAATTTTGGGATCGAATCCGTCCCCACAGTCTTCTCCACAAACGTTGGACCCAAAACTTATTGATCGAGCTCTATTTCCAAACAGATTAAGGGCCAACAGACCTAACCCGCAAATGGAGAAGATTGTGGAAATGTTTAAGCAAGTTAGTGTGAATATTCTTCTCCTAGATGCTATTCAACAAGTCCCATCTTATGCAAGAATCCTTAAAGACTTGTGCACTAGGAAGAGAAAAACTCAAGTGCCTAAGAAGATTTTCATGACGAGTAATGTTAGTACGACTTTTACCCAACAAATACCAAAGAAACGTAAGGACCCCGACTGTCCTACAATTTCTATTTCTATTGGGGGTAAAAATATTAATCGTGCTTTACTCGATCTTGGCGCTAGCGTTAACTTGCTTTCTTATTCAGTATACGAGCAGTTAGGAATTGGAGAGTTAAAACCTGCGCATTGCACTCTTCAGATGGCCGATCGATCTATCACCCAACCTAGGGGTGAGCTAGAGGATGTGTTAATCAAAGTTGGGGAATTCATATTCCCTGTGGACTTTATCGTTATAGATACACAAGCTGTGGCAAACCCACGCAATCAAATCCCGGTGATACTCGGTCGACCCTTTTTGGCCACTTCCAACTCAGTAATCAATTGTAGAAACGGCTCTATGACCCTATCCTTTGGAAAGAAGTCAATTGAGCTTAACATTTACAAGTTGGGAAGTGAACCCTCCGAACCCTATGCTCATATGTGTTCTGTCGAATTAATGGATGTCGACAGCAGCGAATTTGATCAACCTCATGATACTGACTCTTTTCATATGATGTTGTTTGACCCAACCATGTATTATACATACACGGACTCTTCCACCGAGTTGTCCGGGTCAACATCTAACGCTGATGAGGAACTTTTTATAGATTCGGACGATCACCCCATTTTTTCTGATGACATTATTCTTCGGGGTATCGACGAAAGCTTTGAGGAAATTTTCGCTGATGAACTCGCATTTTTACAAGACACGGGTGTTGAGATGAATCAACTCCAAGACAAAGAAATTGAACCTCCACCTCTTCTTCTAGACAATCACGATAATGCGAGTAATCCATCATCACTATCACTGTGTCGTCTCTCCAAATTGAGACGCAATCCTTTTCCATTACACCTCTTATCACCTCCCCATTTCTTCACGTCGAAAGGTGACATGTTCTTCCACCAACCTTGGTGCTTCATCGATAAAATTTTTGAATGGTTGGTGTTGACTTTTCGTCTTTGCAAAGCTTGGCAGTGACCAATAACCTTGACCCCCTCGTGTTTTTTTTGAAAGATTAACATAGTTTAACTCAAGTTTGGGGGGGGGGATATTTTGGCTCTTGAAAGAAAATGATTTTTACAAAATTGTGAGCCAAAAATAAGCTTGGGGGAGGATTTTCACTTTCATATATTCTTGCCCCCATTAATAATTTCCTCCCAAGTCTACAGGTTTTTGAGCTTAACGGATGATATCAGTAAGGACACTGCTGTAAACAAGTTTGGGGGAGGTTTATGCTTATTTACATATCAATTTGCATCATACTTTGCATAAGCACAACATTTTAAAAAAAAATTTAATTTTTTTTATAACAAAAGAGTAGAAAGTGAAAAATTACATCCAAAAGATAGGAATAGTTTAAGAAAACCAAGAAAATTAGAAGTTTTTCTTAAACGAACTAGTAATAAGTAGTTATGAGCTGTTGTCCCAAGGGTTAGTAAGATGAAGGAAGCCACTAATCTGAGGATAAAAATAAGTCTGAAAAATAGTTTCTATTCTGGAAGCCTAACATTTGAATGTTGATACCCTACTATATGCACTTACACACGTCTTGAAACTCGGGATAGTAGAGAATACCTTGAAATGCTCTTGTCTAAAAGCCAAAGTATGAAGAAAATAATAAATGAAGAAAATATAAAAATGGTGAAAAGAAAAATGAATACTGGTTTTGTTATCGACAAGGCAGCAATAAAAAAATATAGCAAGTGTGCTTCATCACCTAGTGCCTTAGACCAACTGGTCTGGGAGTCACTGCTAAGCCTTAGGTGGTGCAAGACGAGGAAAATACTTTCACCTAATCAGCAAGCACATAAGTAATCGGTCGGTTAGTACCTCAAGAAGTATTAACGGTCGCATGAAAATGTGTGAACAATTCCATAAATATTCATCAAATTAAAAAGTACTGAGGTAGATGGACAAAAGTATGATAGCTTGAATTGAATTCTCCGAGTGTAAGGATGTCCATTACACACACGTAGGGTTATATGATCGATGTTTAGATGAAAGGTAGGAATGAATAATAAAGACAATGTTTTATTGAGGGATGATGTAATTTATAACATCTTTTCATGACTATTAAGATAGGGCTCATGACAACTGAAAAGCTAGTGTAGTTGGAAACTCTAAATTTTCAAAGTATTTCTTTTATGGTTCTTATTTTTATATGTAAATTTCACCATCTCTCTTTTATTATAGGATTTTGTGGGTGTAATCCGCTGAAAACCCTCAGGAGACAACACTCCTCCTACTAGGGACACCTAGAGGTTTAACGACTTGTTGCACGTGCTTAGTGCAATCGTGTTTGCCTACGAAAGTGTGCTTAGTTTTCTTCTTTCTTTTTCTCCTTCTCTTGAATAAACTGGTTTGCTCGGGACGATCAAAGATAAGTTTGGGGGTATTTGTTCAGTTGATAAAACTGCACATTTGTTATTACATTCTTCCTACTATTTCTATACTAAAAAAGGTCTTTATTATAATATATCATACATATGAGGGTTTATCTGTAAAAATAATATTTTCCATGTGTTGATATATTATAATTAGCATTTGGTAGGAAAATGTATGCAAATAATATCATTGACCAAATCTTAACTCTACTAAATATTATTTGAGTTGTTGTGCAGAATTTGCAGGTCTAAAATCAAGGAAATTAAGTTGTTAAAGTAAAGCTGCCTAATTAAGAAACCAAAACTTAGAAGTCATGTCTGGCAGCAACTATGAGAAGATTTCCAAGTTCCAAGGCTTCCAAAGATTGCCACATGTCACAGGGATCTACCCATAGAAAAGTCAACAATTGATCCCAACCTTTGGCCACGGATCCGCGGTCAAACCCCCCTGTTAGCCGCGGATCCGCGGCAATATTGAGGAGTTAGAGGGTGAAATTTTCTAGGGTGAATCTTTACAGTTTTCTTCTAAATTAAGAAGCTAAGTTTCTGGCTTTGGGACTATAAATAAAGATTGAGAGCCTCTTGGAAAAATCATCAAGCCGACGAGATCACGAAGTCCAAGACGGCTCACGCATCCAGGCTATCATCAACTGTTCGTCTACCTCCTTGGAAGAGATAGAGAAGCAAACTAGTATTTGTAATCATTGTGTAATGAATATTGTTGATTAATAAAGGTAACTTTCTTTTTCTTATTCTATTTCTTCGTAGTTTAATTATGCATTTTCTCTCTATCTCTCTTTCTCCCAACATGCGCGAGTAATTCTCCGCTTGTTAGGGTTCGTAGGATTAGGGTAGGCTAATGGATGATGAACACCCCTAAACCCTTTTTAAGTCCTATAAAGTTTATGAACTTTATCAAAAGAATCATTAACATCCTAATCGGGCGCACTAACAATTCTTTGTTAGTCCCGACCGCGATTTGGGATTAGATTAATAATTGTTTTGGTAAAGGCTAGATATGAACGAAGTTCCGTGTCGAGATAAGGGTTAAGAGTGGGATTCTTTTTCCCTCCAGAAACCCTAATCTACACGCATCACCATTGTTCTAGTTTTAAATCTATTAAAGGATAAAAAGGGTCACTTTTAATTAATCATCCATAACTACTAAATCTTAACGAACCCTAGAAGCTCCCTTATTATATTAATTACATCCATAAATAATCTAGATCTATATTCTGCATTAGTGCTTAACGTAGATCTAGAAACCATTCCACACCATTCTTTATTCTCCCTCCTCTCTTTCTCAACGCATCTAAAGTAAGAGTAAAACGTTCCACGTTTCCCAGAGGACGACCCGTACTCATCTCGGTCTAGCTACACGCGACACCGTTCTGATTACGGTTACTTTAACTACAAAAACACTCTTTCATACCAATCAGCTCTCGTGCTTTGCACGTGAACGTTGCATCTGAGTCTTTGACTCTTAGCGCTGGCGCATTTAGCACTAGCACTCTCGTGCAAAGCACGAGAGCGCTGCATCAGAGTCTTTTGACTCTTTGCGCTGGCGCTCTTAGCGCTAGCGCTTTTATGAAGCGCTGCTTCATTTCAAATTTCAAAATTTAAACAGAGTTTTGCTCTGATTGGGGGAAACAAATGCCCCTCCACTGTTGCGCTCACGTGGCTCACACGTGAGTGCAGCGGTGGCTGCTTTTCCACGGTTGGATCAATCTTGGATGTTGAACCGGCTTCCCCTTCCTATAAATAGGGCTTTTGACCCTTGAGATGACCTCTGTTCTTCTTCTTGATTTCTTATTTTCCTGAGAATTTTATTCTCTCTTCAGAGCATAGCTCTTTGTCTTAAGAACTCTTTTTAGAGACAGAACCCTGTCAAAATTTTTAGGTAAAGATTAAATCTTTATAATCTAGGGTTTCGCCCATTAACTGAGCTTTGATCTTTTCAGATCATAAATCTAAATTTTTTTTAGGGTTTTCTCAACAGAGCTTTGCTCTTTTCAAATCATATAAATTTGTTAATCTTTCATGAAGAACTCTTAGAGTTTGTTCATAGATCTTGAAGATCTCGGAATTTTTAATTCATTAAAAGCTTTGTTTTTAGCGTTTCTGATGGGTTACTCCATTATCTTCATAGAGCATAGCTCTTCAGAATTTTTTTTTTGGAATTTTATTTCCTTCATCATTAGAGTTGACAGATGTCACTCTGTTGTAGAGCGCTGCTCTCAAGGGAGATTAACTCCTTAGCCTGAGGGGACCCCTCATTAAATAAGAATACTTTTAGGATTTTCTATTTAATGAATGACTGTCTCATCAATGATGAGACCGACTCATCATTAATGAGCCGTCATCTAGATTTTGTGGGCCCCCTTTGGTCCCCTTTCACTGCATTGCAGTGCGGTACAAATTTAAAGTACCCATACCAAAACTTGAACTGTAGCATTGATGGCTAATTCTTGTTCTTTTTCATGCAGGTACTATGTCTTTCGACACTTATTTCCCATTCGTCCGTTCAGAAAGCGGATTCCCTGAAGCGCCTGTGGACAGGGAAGTCTTCGCGTTGATCAAAGATCACGACCCGGAGCAAAAGAACCTTCATTTATGAGGGATATAGTACAATCAAATCATCAGGGGTCGGCGTAGCTTTTCTTGGGCAACACCTTCGGAACCCATTTCCGTGATCCACTACGCCGACCCACCCCCAGTGAACTATACCGTGGAGGAAGTCAACTGGACTTTGGAGGGTCTCTTTCAGCCTTCCATGGCCGCGATACCCGTACAGCCTCCAATGGCTTTGGATAACTTGGGGCGACGTATATGTCAAGGCGAGTTGCGCCCTTAGGGACAGCCATACATGATAGGCTTGACTCCTCGCCATCCAGCTGGGTACCTGCAGTGGGCCCGATACATCACATCGGCCAGAAAATCGCAACTGCTGAAGCTCGGGTTGTATCCCGCGATTTATGCTTCTCTCTTCCAGTATTCCACACCTCCTGTATGGTGGGTCAATGCTTTTCTGGAGCAATTGAATATTCCAACCCACACCTTCCTTCTGTCGGATCGGGAAGTTTCAATTTCTTTGGAGGAGTTCGCGGAGATCTCCGGCTTACCCGTCAGGGGAGAACACTACGAGGAGTTACTACCTCCGGACGAATACATCTTTGCCACCAAATCAGTGTTAATGGGTCTTACCCCGGAGAATGCTATTCAACACCGATTCCCGAGCTTGATCAAGGTGTTGAATATCTACGAAAGTCTATTTCTAGAGTCCGGAGGGCACGGAGTCAGCTATGCAGACTTCATCGCTCGCTTTCTTCGTCCGGAAGTCTTATCGAAGCAAGCTGCGCTGTTCGCCAAGTTTGACAATCCGTTTGGTTTTGGTTTGGATAAACAACCGACGGTGGTGGCGGATTTAAAAAACTTCTTTATTCCGGATGCCCCTGTCGCTCCTTTCGCAGAGCTTGCTGCTTTGGACGTCGATGAAGAGACGTTCTTGCTGGGATTTATTGGCCTATGGTTAAACTGGTTCGTGCTTCCGATGCACCCTCGTTATATGAGGCCATCAGTCTTTTACCCAGCCCATCGTATGGTTGCGGGAACCCGAGTGGGCGTTGGGATCGCAGGGTTGGCACACCTGTATCATGGTCTTAGCTTAGCGGCGGACACCACTCAACCAGGCGTACAACCCGTCACTTTCTCGCTGCACTACGTCATGGATCGAGCTGCACGTGCTTGGCGCTTTTGGAGCCCACAAACGGCCTCGTTTCTACGATAGTTATAACTTCCCTTGGATTATACGGCTAGTTGACGCTTCCGTTTTAAATCCGTCACAGCGGAAGGCTCGGGGTTTGGTCCTTCGTCCACGTATAGTTGGATATGGCATGACCTTTGTCGATAAGGTTTTAACTATCGGCAAAGAGTCCACTAAGACGGTGCAGCCGCCGTGGAACACCTTCAAAGACGGGGCTTCTATATTGAAGGCCCGAGAGATTTTGCACCTGTACTTAATCAGGCCGGGCTTTTTAGTGTTTAGGCAAAATGATTCGGTGCTGTTTATGAGGTACAACCCGCACCGGTTCGCTCAACAATCGAGCTACGATCAGGGTGTTCTGCTAGAGGATCAGGGTGTTCCGCTAGAGGCTTTCCTGGCTGAGCCGGCTGCTATAGAGGAGGGTATTCATAGCACACTGCACCATTTTATGCGGCTTAACACCGGGTCCAGCTTTTTTATCAGTGAGCCGAGCTGCGTTCCAAGGGTCTTGAGTGTATATGTGGCGTGGTACCAGCATTCGATGGGCGCCGTTATTTGGGAAGAAAGACGGCTTTTGCTCGATCGCAAAGGTGCGGTTCCCGTCGGCAATCCAACTGTTCCTTTAAAGTAATGGACCACTGTTGGTCCTACTTTAAGAGCAGCTGATGTGGCTGTTGTCCCGCTTGCTTTTCTTGGTAAAGGTCTACCTCGTGCGCCTGTAGAAGCGGTGGCTGCAGCGTCTCCTGATTCTGGCGTGGATACGGAGATCGGGACTCGTCGACCAAGGTTGCCCGCCAAGCGCAAGCTCGTGTTATCGGCTGCCGCTACTCACTCGTAGAAGAAGAAGAAGTCGATGTTTTCTGTCGACGTCGTACTCGGCCAGGAGCCCCATGCTCCCTATATCGAGGGCTTGAGTGAGTACGGGACCAATGAGGGTCTATTTATCGAGCTTGCCGATGATACTGATCTTCAGGCCACCCTTGTGGCTTCCGAACGACTGGCTCGTGATGAAGCAACGCTGATTACTATCGCACAGTCAGGTAGCCTTCAGTCGCATCTTTCCGCTGTTATATTTTTTTATTATGCTTTGACTGATGCTATCTTCTTTAACAGGTATCTCTGCCGAAGATGCTCTCGCTGCTTCCCTCAAAACATTTGAAGAGGAAGAGAGGCTCCGTGCTTCTTTAGGCCTTGGTATAATTTGGCTTATCATGCCTTTCATTCCCTTTTCTTTATTTGTAGTCTGACCCCCTCTTCCATTTTGTTGTAGGGACTACTTTGACGCGGGTTATCCCAAGCACGGTGCCAATCCCGAGCGGTGATGCGGCGACCCTTCCAGAGCTGGCTATCGTGGCCCCAGCTCCCCTGTCAATATCGCAAGAGGCTTCACTTAAACAGCCGATGATGGATGCCGTAGCGGCTCCAGAGGCAGAACTTGGTTCGGACGATGACGTCCCTTTAACGGAGGTCTTGCGGAGATCGCTCTTACCGCTCAGACCAAAAGGAAGCGTCAGAAGCGTGTGGCGAGGGAACGTGATGCCGGCTTGGCTGTGGGTGCAGGCTTAAGTACTACTCCCTTTGTCGCCATTTCTTCAGAGGATGCTCCAGTTGCCCTGTCTACCGCTCATAGACAGGTTGCACGCGCGGCTCAGGAAGAAACCGAAAAGCCGCCCTAAGGTAACGTAATACTGGGTCTTTTTATTAGAATTTGATCTTCAAATTCTTATATATCATATCCTGCAGGGCCAAGTCTTGGTGATGAGGTGGCAGGTGAATTGGCGGTGACCACAGAGCCGAAACGGCTACTCTCTCTTGGGAGTCCGGGACTACCCAAACCGCCGCTCTTTCCCCTTACGGTTCCCTGCTATCGGCCGGCATTGCGAGTGTCACGACGGCCGTAGTCGAATCAGGGGACGAAGCCACGGGCGCAGAAACTATTCCAATGGAGGAGAGCGAAGAAGCCGCTGCGCCTAGTGATGCTCTCGTCGCGGTTTTGATTGCTGACCTATCAGGTAGATCTTGGGTCATTGTTTTCTTTTTATCTTTTGATCCCGTTCAGCCCTGTCTGATGACGTTTTGTTCGTTTCGAGTGTAGGTGCAGTGAATGCGGAGATTGCGCCATCTGAAACGCCTCTGGTTGCCGTCGTGACGGCTGTTGTTCCGTTGCCTTCCCCCATGTCGTCTGGAGTGCTGGAAGGTATATGTTTGCGACTTATCGGTTTCATTGTGGGTAATATACTCTGTGTACTAACATCGTATTGTTACAACCTTACAGGAGTCCTTTTTGACCATCCGTATCACGTGCTGAATCCACATTTCTCCTTCCAGTCAGAAGTTGTCCTGCCTACCGGTATCGGTGAGTATAGTTTTTTTAACCGACATCCTTTCCTTTCTTTCACGGGCGACCATGTCGTTGTTAATTCTTCTTTGAATTGATTGCAGCGTTACAGATTGGAGGAAGGGATGAGAGAATATCCGCGCCTCCGGTACTCCCAACTTTGCCACCTATCGCAGCCGGTATAGTAGACTCCATCGCTTGTGCATTTTTTTTATCTCTTGAGCCGACATTTGACCATAACTTGTTTTGCAGCCATCGCACCGACTCCAGCTCCCTTCGAGTCTCGAATCTTAATGCCTGCAGGGCCCTTTTCCAGACGTTCATCTTCTAAGGACGCTGCAACTAGCCTGCGCATGTTAAGTGAATTCACTGAGGATCTTGACGCCGAGGCCCTCACATTTGCTGCAGATTTTGCTGCTGAGGTTAATCCTATGCTGGCGACGCTCGTGAACTTCTATGACGAAGGTATCGTCGAGTCTTGGGTTAATTACTGCAGAAAGATCTTGACCTTCCTGCATGAGATTGAGCTCAAGCGCCCCGCTCCTGAAGTATCAGCTTTAAACTCCCAGCGGGCTGCGTGGGTTGAGCAAAGTGTTCCTTTCATCCGCCATTTTGAACAAGAGGTGACCCTGAGACGGAAGAAACATGAGACGGCTTCCAGCGAGTCTGTCCAATTGAGTGCTCAGGTCGAAGAGAATACTGCACAGTTGAAAGCTATTTTTTAAAACCTCCAATGATGTATTTCTGACGGGCCGGTGCTGAGGCAGAAGTTTGACTTCACTGAGCAGGTCAAACAGAGTCATGAAGCCGCCCAGCGGGAAATCGATGAGAAGCTTTCATCATGTTTGCAGCAGCGGGCTCGAATTGAGGCGGAGTTGGCCGCGGCGGCTGATCGTGAGAAGGAGTTGAGAGGAGTGCGTGAACAGCTGGCTGATTTACTGAAAACGTCTCCTTCTCAGTAGCTGCTTTTGTGTTGATTAAACATTTGTAATCTTTGAATAACATGTATTCTTTTTATTTTATTTTATATGATGCATCTTGTATTTAATTGAATTCATAAAGGACACACATTTTTTTTATCTCCGACTGCCGCATTCTTTTCTTTACTTTGTCATTGGCATTTCATTTTAGCAAATGTGGCCTGTAGATAGTAGATAGTAGTCTATCTTAAGCTCTTAGGAAACAAGTTCCGGTCTGCTGCCAAAGACTTTTCAACTTTATGAGTCGTGAGGGTCTCATAAAGACTTTTCTCCCTACGAGTCGAGAGGATCCCGTAGGTGTATTTTCTCCTTAGGAATCATAAGGATTCCTAAGTATGCTTTCTCTTGAGAGTCGTAAGGATCTCGCAAGAGAATTTTCCCGCTTACAAGTCGAGAGGGCTTGCAAGTGGTTGTTCCCCTTCTTGTTGATGTTCGACTTCAGAGAGTGTGGCCCATAGGTAGTCCATCTTGATCTCCTTGTAGGGCAGCGATGGATTAGGAGACAGGTTCAGATCTGCCGTCTAAGGCTTTCCAACTTTATGAGCTGTGAAGGTCTCATAAAGATTTTTCTCCCTACGAGTCGAGAGGATCCCGTAGGTGTATTTTCTCCTTAGGAATCATGAGGATTCCTAAGTGTGCTTTCTCTTGAGAGTTGTAAGGATCTCGCAAGAGAATTTTCCCGCTTACAAGTCAAGAGGACTCGTAAATGGTTGTTCCCCTCCTTGTCGATGTTCGACTTCAGAGAGTGTGGCCCGTAGGTAGTCTATCTTGATCTCCTTGCAGGGCAGCGATGGCTTAGGAGACAGGTTCGGATTTGCCGCCTAAGGCTTTCCAACTTTATGAGCTGTGAGGGTCTCATAAAGACTTTTCTCCCTACGAGTCGAGAGGATCCCATAGGTGTTTTTTCTCCTAGGAGGCGTGAGGACTCCTAAGTGTGTGTTTTCTCTTGAGAGTCGTAAGGATCTCACAAGAGAATTTTTCCCGCTTACAAGTCGAGAGGACTCGTAAATGATTGTTTCCCCCTTGTCGAAATTCGACTTTGGGGAGTGTGGCCCGTGAATAGTATGCAATAGTCCATCTTGGACCGACTTGCAGGGCCCCAGTGCTTAGGAAACAGGTCCTTATCCCCATTGCCTAAGGCTTTGCCCTACAAGTCGAGTCGAATCGAGAAGTTCTCGCAAGGACACTAATTTCCTCACGAGTCGAGACGGATCGAGAAGTTCTCGCAAGGGTTTCCTAACGTCACAGTTAACTCCTGCTAATAGAAGTCCGTTAGGGTTTGTGATACTAGGGTTTTTTACCCGTCACACCGTCGCGTTGGCCGATATATTCCCCGATATGCAATCTTGTTGTTCGGGTAGCCCCGCGACTGTCATGTCTCTGATCCTTTCGGGGGCTGGACAAGACGTCTTCAAGCAATCTTCCAGGTAATATTACCGTCGAAAGAGCAAGCATTAGGGTATTCCGTGTCACTTTTTACTTGAGGTTAGGCTCAGTTTGGGAGCCCCGATGAGTCATGACCACTCCGTGCTGGTGTGGAATGATCTCCGATAGTCTTTTCAGGTCTCATTTGAGTTGCCGTCAAGACTCTGAAGCGGGGGATTTTCTTTAGCTTTGTTGGTTGACATTGTGCCTGCAATATTGCGTCGAATGTCGAGGTTGTCTCTGGGTTGTCTGTGAACCGTCGAGGTTTTGGAACCAGGGGACTTTGCCATAGCTCCGTTTGTTGATGTCGCGTCTGTATCCTGCTGGAAGGAAGAAGGACGCCGTTGGTTGATCTCCAGGCTGTAGATGTAGCCGTCGAGACCTGGAACTAAGGACTTTGCCATGACTCCGAGGTAGTCTCTAGGTTGTCTGTGAACCGTCGAGAATTTGGAACTAGGGGACTTTGATATTGCTCCGTTTGTTGATTTCACGCCTGTACCCTGCTGGAGGGAAGAAGGACGCTGTTGGTTGATCTCCAGGCTGTAGATGTAGCCGTCGAGACCTGGAACTAGGGACTTTGCCATGGCTCCGAGGTAGTCTCTAGGTTGTCTGTGAACCGTCGATATTTTGGAATTAGGGGACTTTGCCATAGCTCCGTTTGTTGATGTCACGCCTGTATTCTGCTAGAAAGAAGGACGCTGTTGCTGGTCTTCTGGGATGCAGATATTGCCGCTGAGACCTGATTCTCCTTTTGATAGAGTTTGTTGAGACATGTGGTTCACTTTTCGTTTATGCCCATGAATTGTATACAGGGGTCAGTATGGACTTACCTGCAGGGCAAAAAGTTTTATTTCATTTTTTTTATTTCTTTCCGCGATACTCCATCATTTCAGCTTTTTATATTACGAAAGTCGCGATTGCCTAATCATTTCGGCTGTTTTTCGCGGTGCCCAATCATTTCGGCTGTTTTTTTTATTCACTGTTTTTTATTGCGAGTTTCCCAATTATTTCGGCTATTTTTGTATGCATTTATTTTACTCGCTGATTTTTATTGTGAGTCGCCCAAACATTTCGGCTATTTCATATGCATTTTTGGCTTGTCGATTTTTATTGCGAGTATGGAACTTGGAATCTGGTGCCAGTCTTAGCATCAGCATCGCTGCGATTGGAATATTGCCAGGAGCGAATCATCATTTGCCGTGAAAGGACTTGGAATTTGATTCCGATTCAGGCATCAGCATTGCTACCACTGGGACATTGCCAGGAGCGAATCATCATCTGCCTTTGTCGGTTCTAACAAAGGTGGCTTAGCAAACATGGTTAAGATCCTGTCGACTAAGGCTTTTGACTTCATGAGCCGTAAGGGTCGTATAAAGGTGTTTCTCCTTACGAGTCGTGAGGATCTCGTAGGTATCTTTTCTCTTTAGGAATCATGAGGATTCCTAAGTGTATGTTCTCTTGTAAGTCATAAGGATCTTGCAAGAGTGTTTTCCCCTTGTAAATCGAGAGGACCTACAAGTATTTGTTCATCAAATGAGGGGATTCCTCGTCGTTGGTGGGACTCGGCAAGGAAATGATTATTTGTGCCCATGGATTGTATACAAGGGTCAGTATTGAACCGCTTGTAGGGCAATCTGGAAAAGGTGATGGCTTAAGAACAGGTTCAGATATCTGTAACTTAAGGCTTTTGAATCTTATGAGCCGTGAGGGTCTCATAAGAGGGTTCTCCTTACAAGTCGTGAGGATCTCATAAGCGTAGTTTCCCCTTATGAATCATGGGGATCCCTAAGTGCGTCGCTCCTTTATGAGTCGTAAGGATCTCACGCAGGTAGTTTTCTCCTTACAAGGTCGAGAGGACTTTGCAAGTGTCTTTTAACGAGATCGCGCCCTTTTTGGTTTTCACAAACACGCCGGTAGCCCTGCTATTTTTACTCACGGAGCCCTTTCGGGTTTTCATCCGTGCCCATTTTGCTTATGGACGTACCCTATTTTTTTTTACGAGTCTGCGCCCTTTTGGGTTTTCACAAACTCACCGGTAGCCCTGTTGTTTTTACTCACGGAGCCCTTTCGAGTTTTCATCCGTGCCCATTTTGCTTGTAGACGTACAGTTTTTTTTACGCGTCAGCCCAAGTATGCTGCGGGTTTGTAGTAGTTTAAAGACGTTTCGGTCAGTAGTTAGTTTTAGGACATTTCGGTCCTTTGTTAGTTTTAGAACATCTCGGTCCGTTGTTGCCATATTTGAGGCGAATTTCTAGTTTACGGACTTTTCGGTCCATAGTAGCTTTGAGGCGATGTTTCGCCGGATACTCTATGAACAAGTAGGTTTCCCCTTGTCACATAATCTAAGGATTTTGGCACTGCTCCTGCCCCCAGCTCCTCTATTTTATCTTCTAATGCCGAGTGAGCTTCTTTGTTATTTAGCGACGAATGAGAGATCATGTGGCAACTTTCCACATAATCTTCAGGTTCCTCTGAAGAGTCGTCTCCCTCATCATTGTCGTTATCTTCACTTTCAAGGATGTGATTGAGAAACTCTTGAAGCGTGACTGGGGTTTGCGCCTTCTGGTTGTATTCCTCTAGCGTGTCAATATGCTTTTGCAGATCCGTGCGCTTGTCGTCAGACTGAGCGGGATTTTTGGTCTTCTTCTTTTTCTTTGAAGTCTTTGACAGCTGGGCCTGGGTATTTTGCCCATCGCTACTAACTCCCAATGTTGGGCATGGTTTCAGCATCCCCTCGATGATCTCCGGCTCTAGCGGGCTTTTCCACCTGATCGCCGGACATGTTTGAAGATTTTTCAGCATTCTTTTAGTTTTTGCCGAAAGAACAACTTCCCATGGAGCTTCCTCTACGAATGAGCACGATGCTCCCGGCATGTCCATCTTTTTCGGAGCATATGGTTGTGGCGGGTTCAGCTTCTAGTTTTCAGACAACGCGAATTTGCCTTGCTGGTATTGGTCTTCAACCCAGTTTTTGAAGACATAGCAATTTTTGAGTGGGTGACCCATTACTCTGTGGTAAGAACAATAGTTAGGATGGTTAACGTCACTAGGTTGCGACGGATTTCTTGGATCCGGTAGAGTAATGAGCCCATTGTGCACTGTCAGTTCGAACAGTCTCCTTGTTTTATCCCGGGGGAATGAGTAAGGACGTCTCAACTTCTTATCAAGGGATCGCCGCTTGTTGCTTTGGCGAACAACCGGTCTCAGGCCACTCGGTTGTTGTTGAGCGTTGGCGACAAAGGTCGCTTTCTCTTTACCTTTTTCATTTCGAAAATCCGCTTTTGAAGAGAATGGCCTATGGCCCATCTGGTCCATTTGGGCCAACTTGTCGATCGTGGCTTGGAAGGTGGTCGGCTTGAAAAACATCATGAATTGAGCTATGGTCGCCTGCGGATCGAGGGTTCCCACGAACATGCCTACTGCAGGAGCGTCTTCGATGCGTTGTTCATATTTCGACCATAGGTTCCGCCACCGGATTGCATACTGAACCCATATTTCTCTCGGCTTCACCCTGGCATTGATCAATGCCGTGATTGGGGTGCGTTCGCTAGTGCTTGCGAAACGCTGGGTGAATAGCAATTCCATCTCCGTAAAAGTTTTGACGGAGTCATTCGGCAGCTCCGAATACCATTCAAAGGCCATCTCCGCCAAGCTGCCAATGAACTGGCGAAGTAGCAGTTTGTCATCACCTCCAGTATTGCTGCAGAGAGCCCTGAACTGGGCGACATGCTGGTGGGGGTTGCCTTTCCCCTTATATACATGAAATTTAGGGATTGTGTATCTTGGCGGGTACTTAATCTGATCGTACCAGCTAGGATAGGGTCGCCCGGTTCTGATGACTTGGCTAGCAGCTTCGTTCGCTTGATGGGCTCGTATCTGTTGAGCTATATAATCATCGAGCGCGGCTTTCGAGATCGTTTCCTCCTTCGCAGCTGAAGAGGCCGGAAGAGGGTTTGATGTCTCCCTTCTATCGTCTTCAATTATTACTGGAGGATCTTCGGCTGGGTGGTCTGGCTGGATCATCATGCCCACCATATCTTGGAATAATAATGCCATTTGTTTTATGTTGGCCGCTTTTTCTGCGTCTTCTTTATTTTTCTTCTCGAGCATTCTACGGAGGAACTCGTCATCAGTTTCTTACTCCTGGCGTTGCTCCGACGATGTCTCGGGACTTTCTTTTGGCCCAGTGAGCGCGGCCATCTTTGTCAACATTTCCTGGAGCTTCTGTTGTTGCTCCTGGGCCTTTGTTACGGATCGGGCGAGTGGTCGATGACCCCCGGAAGCGTGACTCTCCTCTTTCCCGAAAACCATATAAACAGTATGCACCACCATGGCCCCAGACTTGGAGCGTTTGGGTTCAGTGTCCTTGAGATTCGTCGCAGGCATATGGATCTTCTCCGCCCTCCTCTTTTTATGGACGATTGAAGTTGAGGGGGCGGTTGCAGCGGGCACCCAAGTAGATGACATCTTCTGTAGTACGACAGGGCGGTCCTTCTCTTGCCGAACCTTCATTTTCTTTGGTTGGCGGGAGTTGTCTTGATTAATCACAAAGTCTTGGATCCTTCACCAGACCCTGTGAATTTTGGAGGACAGCCGTTGAGGGGGCTGCTCTAGTTTTTCCTTTGTAGCATTCTCCCCAGATGGAAGAGATCTTTTCAATACAGCAGTTGGAGAGTTTTTGCGCACCCTCCTAAGTGGTTCAAAGCCGTTCTCAGTTGGAACAGCAGCATCAATTTCCACCATTGGAGCTGGTGGAGTCAGTCCAGAGGGAGAGCTGCCCCCAGTTTTCTTTACTCGGCGCCAGTGGCGACGTCGAGCATGTCGAGCGGCTGGGACCACCTCTGCTGTTGGGGTAGCTGCATTGTGCTTCATGCTTTGATGAGAGACCGCTGTTGGTGTCAGCCTGTCAAAGACTGACGTCCGTTGAGAGGGGATGGTCAACTTGTCAAAGGCAGACTTTCTAGCAGGGGTAACAGCTTTGGTGACTTCGCCTGGAGAGGGAGTTGGCACGGCCAGTCTTGTTAAGACCGATCCCTTAGCAGGAGAAGCCTCTCCGACGATTTCATTTACCGGAACAGGGATGGCTATCCATTTCGGGATAACCCACTCAGGTATCGCGGGCTTCTTCACGAACCCATTGGAGTTTTGGCCCAGTCTGTTAAAGACCGACGCGTTGGATTTAGGCGACCCGTTGAGAGGGGCCGCGATAGTTGCAAGCTGATCAAAGACCGACTTGTTTGAAGCTTCTTGCGATGGCACTGGGGTGCTGAAGCTTGTTAGTGGGAGTATGGTCCCGAAGAATAGTCCAGTGGTGGCCCGAGTCACCTGTTCCACTGGCATGGCGAAGATGGAGGCCGCTTGGGGCCCATAAGTCACTCGTCTGGCGAAGACGGAGTGGGATTTGTTGTTGCAGCTGGTGCAGTTGGAAGCCATTTTCTCTGCACGGGAGCAAGACACCAAATCTTAGTACATCGAATCCAAGGGCAACCACATTGAACCGCGATTCGTTCGCAAACACGACGCACGAAGTGTGGAGTGGAAAGAGGAAAAGGCCCCACCGGGCGTGCCTGAATCTGTTCTCTGCCGAATACGGAAGACGGAACCGCGTAGGTTCGTCTTGCCTGAATTTGGAGGCATATGCTATTTGGTTTTATCCGTCCACCTCTCCAAAGATGCGAAGTTTATTTATAGTACCGTGTATCGGAAGTTTAGACGGATGCGGCCGTTGTAGCAGACTTCGTCAGATTCCCCCTCGTTTAAGGGGGTTTTGATTGTGGGGACGCTCTTCCCTGCAGGCGCAATCCCCTGCAGTTAATTACGCTACCGTATCGCGGTAACCACTTTCTCCTTCTCCAGATGGTCACTTCGTGTCGTGCGTGTTTATTTTATTTTTGGTTGCCCGTGGATTGTATACGGAGACTAATTTATGTTGTCGCCCGTAGGGCGTGGATTAGTCCAAATCCGTATTATCTTAGATTTGGGTTTGGGTTGGGTTTAAGAATCATTAATCTCATTGAGACTAAGATCAACTTAAACGTTTGTTGAGGATACGTTAGTCTAATTTTTTTAAGACTAAGATCTACTCAACAGGATCATTTAGATCCAACAAAAGAGCATTTGGACTTTATTGTTTTAGTTTAGGGATGTTGCGGTCCATAAGTTTAAGGTAGTCCGTAGAGTTTAAGGACATCATAATCCATAGTTTAAAAACGTCATAGTCTATAGAGTTTAGTTTAGGGACGTTGCGGTCCATAAAGTGTCAGGTTGTTGGGACCCGCCACCTCTCTGAAAACGTTGAAAAATTACAACAACACATATCAGAGGTGTGAAGAGATGTACCCTTGAACCAATGTTGGTTGGGGGATCTGTAGTCAAGTTTGGGACTAAGATCAGTTAAAAAAGATTTATGAGCATATGGGCTCAATTAATCTGAATTAGGGATCTGTGGCCAACTTGGGCTCGGCCCACTCAGTTAAAATGCTGAATATTTGTTTGGGCTCAACCCTTTTTATTTAACAATGCTGAGCATCGGTTTGGGTTCTGACAACTTTTTTGTCTTTTGTTAAGTGTTGAGCACTCATTATGGCTCTGGGGGCTTTATTTAAAGAACAGTTTATGTTCTCTCAGTGCACACGCGAGGAGCACGTGGCGCGTTTGGCGCTGAGCGCCAGACTTAGAGCGCTAAGACGTTTTCTGTGAGATAGCGCACACGTGAGGAGTACGTAGCGCGCTTGGCGCTGAGCGCCAGACAATGAGTGCAGAGCGCTCTTTATAAAATAGCGCCCACGTGAGCGGCACGTGGTGCGCCTGGCGCTGAGTGCCAACCTTAGAGCACTGAACGCTTCATTTAAAATAGCTCTTGGAGCGTTAGGTGCTGAGCGCCAGACTTGGAGCGCTAAGGCTCTTCTTTAAATTGGAGCGCTAGTAGCACCGCGACGTTGTATGCCAGTCTTGGAGCCCTAAGGCGCTTCTTGGCAATTCTGATCAACTTTGTCTCGTAGTTTTTAAGAACAAGGTTCTTATCTTATAGGAGATGTTACAATCTCTTATGTTTTTTGTGAAAGACTGTCTTTATGGATTTGTGATCTGAAAAGAATTGAATTCTTCTCCCCCTTTTTATGATAAGATGCTATGATCTCTTTTTGTGAAAGACCTCTGTCTTATACATCTATGATCTAGAAGAAGAATTAAGTTCTTCTTCTTTTTGACGAGATTCTTTGATCTCTCTGTTTTATTTACCTTGAAAAAATTCTTCTTCCGAGAGCTTGCTCTTCTCTTTGAAATTTCTCAAAGTTTTTGGGGGGTTCCTCTCTGTAAGACTTGAAGTCTTTGGTCCTTTATATAGTGAAGGCTGATTTGTTGAATCAGTTAAGGAGATCTTTTCTCTAATTGATTTGGGGATATTTCCCACCGTTGGATCTTTGATCCTGGGGCTTCTGTTTCACAGAAGTCATCTTTCTTATTATTTAACAAGATTGGGAAATTATTTTCCTATACAGAGATTGTTCTGTATCTTGGTGATTTTTAATCACCATTGGATTTTTGATCCAACGGTGCTCTGATTTACAGAGCACAATCTTACATGTTTGGAAAGATTTGAGGAGCATTTCCTCAACAGAACTTTCTTTCTGGTAATTTGATGATTTTTAATTATCTTTGTTGGATCTTTAATCCAAGGGTGGAGAACATTTATTTCCAACGCTAGCGCTCTCGTGCTTTGCACGTGAGCGCTGCATCAGAGTCTTTGACTCTTGGTGATAGCGCACTTAGTGCTAGCGCTCTCGTACTTTTCACGTGAGCGCTGCATCAGAGTTTTTGACTCTTAGCGCTGGCGCATTTAGCGTTAACGCTCTCGTGCTTTGCACGTGAGCGCTGCATCAGAGCCTTTGACTTTTAGCGCTGGCGCAATTAGTGCTAGCGCTCTCGTGCTTTGCACGTGAGCTCTACGTCAGAGTCTTTTGACTCTTTGCGCTGGCGCTCTTAGCCCCATCACTTTTATGAAGCACTGCTTCATTTCAAATTTCAAAATTTAAACAGAGCTTTTCTCTGATTAGGGGAAACACCTCCTTGTCGAGATTCGACTTTGGAGAGTGTAGCACGTGAATAGTATACAATGGCCCATCTTGGACCGACTTGCAGGGTCCCAGTGCTTAGGAAACAGGTCCTTATCCCCATTACCTAAGGCTTTCCCCTACGAGTCGAGATGAATCGAGGGATCATTGGTTGACTTGTTTCTGCTTTCTGCGGTGTCGGGGTTGACTTGCTCCGTTTTCTACGGTGTCGGGATTGACTTGCTCCGCTTTCTGCGGTGTCGGGGTTGACTTGCTCCGCTTTCTGCGGTGTCTGGGTTGACTTGCTCCGCTTTCTGCGGTGTCGGGGTTGACTTGCTCCGCTTTCTGCGGTATCGTGGTTGATTTGCTCCGCTTTTTATGGTGTCTTGGTTGACTTGCTCAGCTTTCTGCGGTGTCAGGGTTGACTTGCTCCGGTTTCTGCGGCGTCGGGGTTGACTTGCTCCGCTTTCTGCGGCGTCGGGGTTGAGTTGCTTCGCTTTCTGCAGTGTCGGGGTTGAGTTGCTCTGCTTTCTGTCGGTGTTGGGGTTGACTTGCTCCGCTTTCTGCGGTATCGGGGTTGACTTGCTCCGCTTTTTGCGGTGTCGGGGTTGACTTGCTCCGCTTTCTGCGGTGTCTGGGTTGACTTGCTCCGCTTTCTGCGGTGTCGGGGTTGACTTGCTCCACTTTCTGCGGTGTCAGGGTTGACTCTAGGTTGTCTGTGAACCGTGGGGTCTTAGAACTAGGGACTTTACCATGGCTCCGATTGGTGGTGTCGCATCCATATCCTGCTGGAATGAGGAGGAACGCCGTTGCTGATCTCTAGGCTGTAGATGTTGCCGTCGAGATCTGACTCTCCCTTTGACAGAGTCTGGTGTGGAAATGTGGTTCCCTTTTCGTTTATGCCCATGGATTGTATACATGGGTCAGTATGGATTCACCTGTAGAGCAAATGTTTCATCTTTTTTTGTTTTTCTTTCCGCAATGCTCTATTGTTTCAGCTTTTTATATCGCGAAAGTCGTGATTGCCCAATCATTTCGGCTATTTTCCACGGTGTGTAGGGTTCCTAGGCACTCTTGTGAGGGTTCATAAGGCATCAAACATGCCCGAATAAAATTTTAGACGTGCCGAACAACCCAAAGCCGGGATCTTTGCTAGATTATTAGGGTTTAACAGGCAAGTAAACATCTTTACTACTAAGTGTGAGAGATTACAACCTTTATAGTCCGCTCCTTCGCTTCATAAGCTCCGAGTAGAAGTCCCTTTGCCACGATCCACGATCTCCCGGACTCAAGAGAAGCTCCACGACTCGAACGATCCATGCTATCTTGTAGTGTTCCGTTTCTCCGATGATCTACGTCGAAGTTGCTATAACTCAAGCTCTCTCACTCTAAAGAGGTGAACACCCTAATCTAATGGGCTAGATTAGATGAGGATGATGGAGTAGTATTTATGCTTTCATTTTATATCAAATTCTCACATGAAAACATCACAAAAGGAAAAAGTAGTGAGCTTTCTCAAAGCTTAAGAGAGAAGAAGATGATAATAAAAGAGATAATCCTTTTGTGATGAATAGTAGATAAGAATATATGATTGATCATGGAACCATGGTCAAGGATGACAAGGTTAACCTTTGTAGAGAATAAACTAGGTCTAGGGTTTGGTTAGGTTAAAAACAATGAGTCATAAGATAATATCAACCATAATATCTTACACTTGATAAAAGGAAAGCTTCTAGATGGTGCAAGAAGAAGCTAACCCTAATCAAACCCTAACCTTGCTTAACCTCTACTAAACATGTTCCGTTATTAATCATATCATGTTGCAATAATATATATCACATATATATTATATATTTGCAACAAAAGAAAAATAATACAATTAACATATATCGCATATATATCAATGTATTTCCCTGTGAGAAAATGAAATAATAAAGTGATCCAATATTAGATAATGTAATACAATATATCACATATATTATTATACATTAAATTATCGAATCAACACTTGACTCGACAATCCGGCTATATCGAATATAACCGACTAATATATCATGTACCGATTCATCGAATCAACACTTGATCCGATGACCCGGTTCATATCTAAATATCACGAGAATATAATACGGTATCTCATATCGCATTATCCTCGGTCCTGCACATATCACATATGTGCCTCTACTCCGTTTTGCCTGAGCCAAGAAACCTCTGTGTATGACTCTAAAGAATCGTCAATACGCCGGTAGCAGGTGACGATCATATCAAACACCCACAAGCTGCAAGCGGTCAGCTAAACGTAACAGCCACCCAGGTATTGAGTGATCAGAAGATCAACAAGCTAGCCTGTACGTTCTCCTGTGAATCCAATCAGTAACACTCCCGTACAGTCCGGTCTGTTCGTCTGATATGTCGCATATCAAGTCTAGGGGTGGTATACGTCAGACCCCAGTAACCGATAAGTCGTGTCGATGTGAGGCTCATAACGGGTCGAGAAACTACTGGTAACACTTACCGGTAAATCTCTATATCAGCCCTGGCCAGGGACTTCCAGTTATAGCCAATCGAACACAGCCCAACATCAACTCCCTATACCGGGAGAGACGAATCCCCTCCTATCGCTCATTGCCTCCATGTGATTCGGGACTGTACCCAAAAGCCATCGTTTTGCACGCCCTCTTGGACGTGGTAAGGTGGAAATCAAAGCACAGTGGGAATCATACAAGACTCTATGACGATCTCGGGTCTACAGACTACCCTGTACCAGTGTCACCGGAGAACTGCCATCTGACGTGTGGTATATCACCATCTGGGAGTTCTCGGCGAGTCCGTCCAGTGTACCGAGTCTCCACTGAGCACCTGTACACCATCCTTGATGTCAAACACCGATGGAAATGGGATCATCCATCGCCCATCATATGGGTCAAGATGCGTATACGCTAGTCTACTCTGGTGTATCGATGCCCTGTCTCGATATACCCTCGACTAGGAACAATTATAGGATGTACTCATCGACTACCATGGCCCCACCAGTATGATCTCATCATAGTCCCAGTAGTCGAGTACAGATCCTAAGGGCTTTATCAACATGTGAGAGTAAGACAGTAAACCGGTACAAGTCAACATGTTAAGATAAAGTGAAACCAAATAGCATACTATCATGACGAGCAAGAAAGTCCTCTCTATATATATCCAAGCATCCATCATAATATAGATCATATGTACAACAATGGCCTCTAGGGCATATACATAACTAACAATCTCCCACTTGCACTAAGGCCAGCTGCTGTAGTATCTCATACCTAGCATCCCGAATAATCTCTCAAACTGTATTTGGGGAATGGCCTTCGTGAGTGGATCCGCAGTGTTGTCCTTCGTATCTACTCTCCTGACCTCGATCTCCCGGCGATCAACTATCTCCCTGATCAGGTGATACCGCCTCAGAATATGTCTGGACTTCTGATGGGACGTGGGTTCCTTGGCCAAAGCCACAGCTCCATTGTTATCGCAATACAAAGGTATTGGATGCTCAATGGATGGAACCACACCAAGTTCACTAATGAACTTCTTTATCCAGACAGCCTCTTTGGCAGCATCGTTGGCAGCGATGTATTCAACCTCCATCGCCGAGTGTGCAACGGTATCCTGTTTGGAACTCTTCCAACATACCGCCCCTCCATTGAGGGTAAAGACAAATCCCGAGTGCGACTTAGAGTCGTCCTTATCACTTTGGAAGCTGGAATCGGTAAAGGACTCCACCCGGAGTTCTCCGTTACCATACACCAAGAACATGTCTCTAGTCCTTCGCAAGTACTTGAGAATGTTCTTCACAGTTGTCCAGTGACTCTCTCCACGATCTGCTTGATACCGACTCACTACACTTAGTGAGTATGCTACATCGGGTCTGGTACATAGCATCGCATACATGATAGAGCCTACTGCCGAAGCATAGGGTATCCCTTGCATGCGAGCTCTCTCCAAATCAGTCTTGGGAGACATCTCTTTGGAGAGAGTGAGTCCAGAGATCGTGGGTTGGTTCCCACGCTTGGATTCTTCCATACTAAACCTCTTTAGTATGGTGTCAATGTACCTGAATTGGGACAATCCCAGTATCCTTTTAGACCTATCTCTATAGATCATGATTCCCAATATGCAGGAGGCATCATCTAGATCTTTCATTAAGAATCTTTGTGATAAGAAGAGCTTGACTGATTGCAGCATAGGAATATCATTTCCTATCAAGAGTATGTCATCCACGTACAATACGAGGAAGACAATCTTTCTCTCTGCTATCTTCTTATAGATACAAGGTTCATCTATATTTTTGATGAATTCAAACTTTTTGACTACAACATCCAAACAGATGTTCCAACCCCGCGATGCTTGCTTTAACCCATAAATAGATTTAAGCAGTTTGCACACCTTTCCGCTGCTCCCACTATCTACGAAGCCCTCTGGCTGAGTCATGTACACCCACTCTTCTAAATCACCGTTTAGAAAGGCGGTCTTAACATCCATTTGCCAGATTTCGTAGTCATGGTATGCAGCAATGGCAAGTAAGATCCGGATGGACTTAAGCATAGCCACTGGAGAAAAGGTTTCGTCATAATCCACACCTGGTCGTTGACGAAAACCCTTTGCTACAAGTCTAGTTTTGTAAGTCTCAACTTTTCCATCTACACCAAATTTCTTTTTAAAGATCCACTTGCTCCCAATGGGTTTTACCCCTTCAGGAGCATTTTCCAAAGTCCATACTTTGTTGGTGTACATGGATTCCATCTCAGATCGCATTGCATCCAGCCACTTCACAGAGTCATCACTCGTGATGGCCTGCTCGAAACTAGTTGGGTCATCATCTTCCATGATGCAATCCTCGCTTCCACCATCAATGAGAAAACCGTAGTATCTCTCAGGTGGATGAGAAACCCTGCTAGATCGGCGGAGAGACTGGGGTTCGTCGGGTACTACTGAATCCTCTGGTTCTACCAAGTCTTCTGTTATAGTTTGTGTCGCTGGAACCTCTTCCAGTTCTACCTCAATGCCACTAATCTGTTTCATAAGAAAACCTTTTTCTAAGAAAGTGGCATGTCGAGAAACAAACACCTTTTATTCTTCGGGGTGGTAGAAGATATACCCTTGGGATATCCTACAAACTTACATAGGACAGATCTTGCCTCGAGTTTGTCCGGATTTTGTCTTTTGACATAGGCTGGACAACCCCATATCTTAACATATTTAAGTGATTGTCTCTTCCCTTTCCATATCTCATATGGAGTGGTAGGTACTGATTTGGTAGGAACCATATTCAATAGGTGTATGGCTGTCTCAAGCGCATACCCCCAGAAGGAAATAGGTAACTCAGCGGTGCTCATCATAGAGCGCACCATATCTAATAGGGTGCGATTCCTCCGTTCCGATACACCGTTGTGCTGTGGTGTATAAGGTGGAGTAAGCTAAGAGAGAATCCCATTCTCTTTTAGATAATCTAGAAACTCATTGCTTAATTATTCTCCTCCTCGATCAGATCGAAGGATCTTAATACTTTTGCCCGTTTGGTTCTCTACTTCGTGCTTATATTCTCTGAATTTCTTAAAAGCTTCAGACTTGTGTTTCAACAGGAACACATGCCCGTATCTAGAGAGATCGTCAGTGAATGTAATGAAGTAGGAAGGACCGTTCCTGGCGTGTGTTGACATGGGACTGCATACATCACTATGTACCAGTCCTAAGAGTTCCGTAACTCTTTCTCCGTGTCCACTAAACGGAGCTTTGGTCATTTTTCCTTTGAGACATGAATGGCAAGTATCATAAGATGATAATTCGAACGGATTCAAGTATCCATCTTTATGTAACTTAGCTAGTCGTGTTGCATTGATATGATTAAGTTATAAGAAAGAACGGGTCCAACGTTCCCCTGCTCAGTATAATAAGCGGGTTCAGTCAATACATCCATATTATTATTTTGATTATGGCTTGACATGGTCGCTACCTGGAGAGAGAGAGAAGAAAACACTTCAGCGTATGCTCTTGCAAGATTAGATTGGTTATTATCTTATCTAATCAGGATGTCTTCCACTGTTTTTATCAAATCTTCCTTCAAACCCTAAAAGGTAAGATTAGCCGGGATTAATTACACCCTACAATTTCGTCAATCTTTCAGCCAGATCAGTGTCGGTACTTTGAGGGAGGTTCCCCGTGCTTTTGCACGGACCTAATTAAAGTAAACCTCGTTTTTCCAGGGGCGTAACCCCGTTAACACTTTTCTAGACACCTACTTGATCGGCTAATTGTCCTGTGTAAAACTCTCCCAGGAGTAACACTTACTCGCAGTTGGTATCGGGATCCAACTATCTCATAGGAGGTATGCAATCTCATTGCAAATTTCAACACTTGAAATTCCCGATAATATTTTGCCCCTAGTGTGCTATGACCTTGACAGAGGTCAACAAACCATAGTGCACTAGTCATGTTCAATCCGTCATTTCTTGATTGAATCAAACCCACTCGCACGACCCTTGACAGAGGTCAACAAGGTCGTACGACTACCCTAATCCAATCACATCACATGCTTTACAGATAATTACTAATCAGCTACCGCACACTACGCCTTGACAGAGGTCAACAAACGCAGCACGAATACTAAATAGTCTTTATCTGAAATGACGGAGGGCTACGCAGGTTTTCAGAAAACCTCGAGCGTAATGAACTTGATATCGTCGTAGAATCGAGTGTTTTGAAAAATAGTGTTTTTGAGGCTTTCATTAGTTTTGCTAAAGAGGTCACTCCCGGTGAAGGGATTTCGGCTCTTTCCCCATCGAATAAGGTGCAGGATATATCATATATATCGCTATGCAAAGCAAAACTCTAAAAGCTGTCAAAAACTAAACCGCGAGTTTGTAGCATCTGCCAGTTTCGCTAAAGAGGTCACTCCCGGTGAAGGGATCTCGGCTCTTTCCTCATCGAATAAGGTGCAGGGTATATCATATATACCGCTATGCAAAGCAAGACTGTAGCTACCTTTTTTATAAAGTTTTGATTCTACAACATCTTTTAGGTTTCTTTTCTTTTTATTAATCTCATTAATAAAATCCCATCAGCTTATGCTTTCTAAGCATCACAGAAGAAACGAAAGCAGTAATATTTATATATCAGCATATATATATAGTATAAGCATTCGTCTCAGGCAGTAATATGATCTCATCACAGAACATTGCAGCAGAAGAACATATATGAAATATTGGATATACTAGGATGTCCGTGTTTTTAATACGAGCCGGTATAAAACACGGATTCTACGGTCGCGACTAATAGCCAAACCCATATCCTAAGACCCCTACGAGAGCGGCAAGTAACACTGCCAATTCAGGGTTAGGAGACCCGGTCTCGACTCCTCGAGATGGCCTCCCACTGGACCCTGAAACCCGGTTACTTGTGCTCCCCTCCTTGGGTCTACCTAATGCGGAAAAGTAAATAATATACACTGGTGACATCAACCTCATCCCGGAAGTGCCCCAATAAAAGAATATTACAGACAAATGAATTTTACATGAATGAAAATAAAAACCCTCATCTCACATAAAACCCCCGGCTATTCAGAACACGACGATCCAATATAACATATCACAGCAACACATAATATCATATATCATCAACGTAAGTAAGTATGCATACACCGATCGTCGTTGATGTATAGCAACGAAAACCGGCAATACAACTACATACTACACTTACGGTCACAGAAAAGAAATTGTAAAACTACAATATTTGGAATCCACAATCACTTTAGACATCATAAATCCGAAATATCACATATTTTGCATTTCATGCCTAACTATATGAATTCCACATATTGTATCACATTCCAGATAAATAAACAGTGTTAAACTTTCCGAACAGATAATCAAATACCCAAAATTTCCTAAATTGCTCGACACTTGAGCGGAGTTCAAATAATCCCAGAATATGTCTTAGTACCGGTGATCCAGCCGTAGAAGGGTCAAGCCAACGCCTCATATACGGCATACCATACTGCCCCAAACCCTAAGGTTTAGAGGCAGTTCAAGACGGTCACATAATCGAGTTAAGATTTGTTGTCTTCTAGAGGGTCCACCGTGTTACTTGCACATTTTTCCGAAAGATTTAAACCCGATAAAAATTCAACACTTGAAAGTTTTTCGTGCCGGGAAAAAGTGAGTTAATGATATCCATTCGAACATTTTAACAGTTTCTAAATATCCGGAAAACATAACAAAATTAAATTTTTCGATCGAATCAATCAATTACAAAATAAACCCCAGAACACTCAACACTTGAGTCAGATTAAAAATACCCAGAAAATATAACTTACAAAAATATAGATTACTGTGCAAAAAGATAGGTTAAAGGCCACTGTACGGCCGCGGATCCGCGGCCCAAGCAAGGATTGGCCGCGGTTCCGCGGCGGTCCATACGCTTTACCCTATTGTTTTTCACAGTTATTCTTATAATTTCCTGCTGGTATTTTTAAGCATTTTTAATTCTGAAAAATCACAGTTTTTGAAAAATATCCAGAGAGGGGTTTTATTTCGTCGTATCGGGTTCGATCGGAGTTTTAACTTGGTATACACGTCGCCTAATGCTCTAGCTAGGCTCTGATACCACTGTAGGGTTCCTAGGCACTCTTGTGAGGGTTCATAAGGCATCAAACATGCCCGAATAAAATTTTAGACGTGCCGAACAACCCAAAGCCGGGATCTTTGCTAGATTATTAGGGTTTAACATGCAAGTAAACATCTTTACTACTAAGTGTGAGGGATTACAACCTTTGTAGTCTGCTCCTTCGCTTCATAAGCTCCGAGTAGAAGTCCTTTTGCCGTGATCCACGATCTCCCGGACTCAAGAGAGGCTCCACGACTCGAACGATCCATGCTAGCTTGTAGTGTTCTGTTTCTCCGATGATCTACGTCGAAATTGCTATAACTCAAGCTCTCTCACTCTCAAGAGGTGAACACCCTAATCTAATGGGCTAGATTAGATGAGGATGATGGAGTAGTATTTATGCTTTCATTTTATATCAAATTCTCACATGAACATCACAAAAGGAAAAAGTAGTGAGCTTTCTCAAAGCTTAAGAGAGAAGAAGATGATAATAAAAGAGATAATCCTTTTGTGATGAATAGTAGATAAGAATATATGATTGATCATGGAACCATGGTCAAGGACAACAAGGTTAACCTTTGTAGAGAATAAACTAGGGCTAGGGTTTGGTTAGGTTAAAAAGAATGAGTCATAAGATAATATTAACCATAATATCTTACACTTGACAAAAGGAAAGCTTCTAGATGGTGCAAGAAGAAGCTAACCCTAATCAAACCCTAACCTTGCTTAACCTCTACTAAACATGTTCCGTTATTAATCATATCTTGTTGCAATAATATATATCACATATATATTATATATTTGCAACAAAAGAAAAATAATACAATTAACATATATCGCATATATATCAATGTATAACCCTGTGAGAAAAAGAAATAATAAAGCGAGCCAATATTAGATAATGTAATACAATATATTACATATATTATTATACATTAAATCATCGAATCAACACTTGACTCAACAATCCGGCTATATCGAATATAACCGACTAATATATCATGTACCGATTCATCGAATCAATACTTGATCCGATGACCCGGTTTATATCTAAATATCGCGAGAATATAATACGGTATCTCATATCGCATTATCCTCGGTCCTGCACATATCACATATGTGCCTCTACTCCGTTTTGCCTGAGCCAAGAAACCTCTGTGTAGGACTCTAAAGAATCGTCAATACGCCGGTAGCAGGTGACGATCATATCAAACACCCACAAGCTGCAAGCGGTCAGCTAAACGTAACAGCCACCCAGGTATTGAGCGATCAGAAGATCAACAAGCTAGCCTGTACGTTCTCCTGTGAATCCAATCAGTAACACTCTCGTACAGTCCGGTCTGTTCGTCTGATATGTCGCATATCAAGTCTAGGGATGGTATACGTCAGACCCCAGTAACCGATAAGTCGTGTCGATGTGAGGCTCATAACGGGTCGAGAAAATACTGGTAACACTTACCAGTAAATCTCTATATCAGCCCTGGCCAGGGACTTCCAGTTATAGCCAATCGAACACAGCACAACATCAACTCCCTATACCGGGAGAGACGAATCCCCTCCTATCGCTCATTGCCTCCATGTGATTCAGGACTGTACCCAAAATCCACCGTTTGCACGCCCTCTTGGATGTGGTAAGGTGGAAATCAAAGCACAGTGGGAATCACACAAGACTCTATGACGATCTCGGGTCTACAGACTACCCTGTACCAGTGTCACCGGAGAACTGCCATCTGACGTGTGGTATATCACCATCTGGGAGTTCTCGGCGAGTCCGTCCAGTGTACCCAGTCTCCACTGAGCACCCGTACACCATCCTTGATGTCAAACACCGATGAATATGGGATCATCCATCGCCCATCATATGGGTCAAGATGCGTATACGCTAGTCTACTCTGGTGTATCGATGCCCTGCCTCGATATACCCTCGACTAGGAACAATTATAGAATGTACTCATCGACTACCATGGCCCCACTAGTATGATCTCATCATAGTCCCAGTTGTCGAGTACAGATCCTAAGGGCTTTATCAACATGTGAGAGTAAGACAGTAAACCAGTACAAGTCAACATGTTAAGATAAAGTGAAACCAAATAGCATACTATCATGACGAGCAAGAAAGTCCTCTCTATATATATCCAAGCATCCATCATAATATACATTATATGTACAACAATGGTCTCTAGGGCATATACATAACTAACACGGTGCCCAATCATTTCGGCTATTTTTTCTTTTTCTTTAATCGCTGCTTTTTATTGCGAGTTGCCCAATCATTTCAGCTATTTTTGTATGCATATATTTTACTTGCTGCTTTTTTGCTGTGAGTATAGAACTCAAGACCTGATACCAATCTTAGCATCAGTATCGCTGCGACCGGAATATTGCCAGGAGCGAATCATCATTTACCGTGAAAAGACTTGGAATTTGATACCGATTTAGGCATCAACATCGCTACCACCGAGATATTGTCAGGAGCGAATCATTATTTGCCTTTGTCTGTTCGAACAAAGATGGCTTAGCAATCAGGGTTAGGATCCTATCGACTAAAGCTTTTAATTTCATAAGCCGTAAGGGTCTTATAAAGATGTTTCTCCCTACGAGTCGTGAGGATCTCGTAGGTGTGTTTTCTTCTTAGGAGTCGTGAGAATTCTTAGGTGTATGTTCTCTTATAAGTCGTAAGGATCTTACAAGAGTGTTTTCTCCTTATAAGTCGAAAGGACCTACAAGTGTTGTTCACCACATGAGGACATTCCTCATCGTTGGTGAGACTTGGTGAGGGAACGTTTATTTGTGCCCGTGGATTGTATACAAGGGTCAATATTGAACCACTTGTAGGGCAAACTGGGGAATGCGATGGCTTAAGAACAGGTTCAGATCCCTGTAGCTTAAGGCTTTTGAATCCTATGAGCCGTGAGGGTCTCATATGAGGATTCTCCTTATGGGTCGTGAGGATCTCGTAAGTGTAATTTCTCCTTATGAATCGTTGGGATCCCTAAGTGTGTTGCTCCCTTGTGAGTCGTAAGGATCTCACGTAGGCATTTTCTCCTTACAAGGTCGAGAGGACCTTGCAAGTGTGCATGAATTTTTTACAATTCTGCGCCCTTTCGGGTTTTCACAAACTCGCCGGTAGCCCAACTGTTTTTACTCACGGGGCCCTTTCAGGTTTTCATCCGTACCCATTTCGCCTATGGACGTCCCATTTTTTTTTGCCGCATTAGCCTAAGGATGTTGCGGTTCGTAGTAGTTTAAAGACGTTTCGGTCCGTAGCTAGTTTCAAGACATTTCGGTCTGTCATTAGTTTAGAGACATTTTGGTCCGTAGCATTTTTGCGGTGAAGTTTTGCCAGATGGCACCTACAGAGTTTGGTACTCAGGAAGACAGCGAGCGGACCCAAGCGTCGTCATCTATCATTAACCTGGGCTTTGACTCGTCAGGCATAGTATTTTTTAAGGAATCGGCCGTTTATTAGCCGGAAGGGTTTTTCGCCATGCATATCCATGAGTAAGTAGGCCCCACCTTGGTAAACCTTGTCTATGATGTACGGGCTTTCATAGTTCGGCTCAAATTTCCCCCGTTTGGCATGATTGGGGATCATAGGTCTTTTGACAACTAGCACGAGTTCGCCTTGGCGGAATGTTCTCGGCCTAGTTAGTCTTTCGTATGAGCGCGTCATTCTTGCTTTGTAATCCTCTAGGTTTTGCTGCGCCATGAGATGAGTTTCATCAAGGGCGTCGAGCTCCTCAAGCCGAAGATGAGCATTCTCTTCATCTGTTAGTTCGTAATGAACCGCCACTCATAGAGAGGGTAGCTCTATCTCAAGGGGGAGTACCGCTTCTGTGCCGAATACCAATGCGAATGGCGTTGTATTTGTGGCCGTTTTGAACGTAGTTCGATACGCCCATAGAACTTCATGCAGTCTCTCGTGCCAGTCCTTTTTATTTTTGGACACCGTCTTCTTTATGATCTTTGTCAAGGTTTTGTTGAAAGCCTCAGCTAGACCGTTATCTCGAGGATTATAGACCGAAGAGTATCTCCAATCTATGTTATGCTGCTGTGCGAAGCGGCTGATTCTGTGACTTCTGTAGGCCGGCCTATTATCGGAGATAATTCGTCGCGGAGTGCCGAACCGATAGATGACGCGTGTCTTGAAGAAATGGAGAATATTCTCCGTTTTCACTTCTCTTAGCGGTATTGCTTCTGCCCACTTAGAGAAGTAATCAGTTGTCGCCAATATGAGCCGATGTCCTCTGGATGACGCTGGTTCGATGGGCCCAATTATATCGATTCCCCACATTTCAAACGGCCAACTAGCCACTGTTGGATGTAGCGGGTTTGGATGCTGGTGGATAAAGTCTCCATGAATTTGGCACGAGTGGCACTGCTTCGCGTATTCGAGGCAGTCCTGAATCATCATGGACCAATAGTAGCCCATTCTTTTGATCTTCAGCTTCATCTTTGGCCTGGCTTGATGAGAACCGCAAAGTCTGTCATGAGTTTCTTGGACGACTCTCCTTGCTTCTTCCGGTCCTAGGCATCTTAGCCACAGAGAGTCGAACGATCTCTTATATAAAGTATCATTGATGAAGGCAAAAGACAAAGCTCGTTCCATGAGCTGGTGTCTTGAGGATGCATCATTAGGTGTTCGACGGGATTTGAAGTAGTTTATAAAGACTTCTCTCCAATCCTTAGCCTTTCCTTGGTCCTCTATTTGTAGGGCCGTTTGCTTGGTCGCTTCCTTTTCTTCAGACGACTCCGGAGATATTTCTGCTGGTGCAAGAATCCGACGGCTTTGTACAATGATCCTCACGTCATCGAGATTTTCGTCAGCTAGTTCTTTAGCGAGTTTGGCTAATGCGTTCGTCTTGCTATTTTCTGTACGCGGTATGCTTTCCAGGATGTAGGAAAGGATTTGAGTAAGCAATTATTGCACTCTTTCGCCGTATTTTACCAACTCTGGTTTGCACGTTTGATAGTTGCCGTTTACTTGGCTAACGACCAGCTGGGAGTCTCCGTATATGAGGAGGTTTTCGATTTCCATGTCGACAGCGATCTCAAGACCTGCTATCAAGGCCTCATATTCTGCTTCATTGTTTGTCCTCGATTCTGTTAAGGAAAAGGCAAAGTGCATTATCCCTCCTTGTGGAGTCACGAAGATGAGGCCTACCCCAGATTTGATTATGGGAGAGTTTTGCTTTCACTTCTTCAAGGAGGACGCTTCATTGAAGTAGAGTTCCCATAGGGTATCATCCCTTCTTTCTCCCTGTCAATTGCGTCAAACGCGTGTTCGTCCGGCAATTCGCAGTTCAAGGGAGAGTCGGCAGGTATCGGATGCTCAGCGAGGAAGTCGGCGATGGCCTGGCCTTTCACTGCCTTGAGAAGTCAGTATGTTATCGAGAATTCCATTAAGAGTAGGGCCCATTTAGTGAGCCGTCTCGTTAGAATGGCTCTTGACATCAAATATTTAAAAGGATCTACTTTTGATATGAGATGGACCTCATGCGCCAAAGCATAATGCCGAAGCTTCGTTATCGCGAAGATTAGCGCCAAGTAATGTTTTTCGATAGGGGATTAGTTGTTCTCTGCCCCCAGAAGAACTCGACTCAAATAGTAGAGGGCTCTCTCCTTCCCTTGGGCGTTCTCCTATGCCCATAGTGCGCCTAAGGAACCTTCAAGGGCAGTTGTGTACAGGATGAGGGGCTTTCCCTTGACCGGAGCGGTCAGTACCGGCGAATTTTGTAGGTATTGCTTGATTTCGTCCAGTGCGCTTTGGCATTTGCGATCCCAAACGAACGGGGTCCCCTTCTTCATTAGATGACTGTAGGGGCGGCATTTGCCGGAGAGGTTAGCTATGAACCGCCGGATATACGCGAGCTTTTCTTGGAGAGACCGCAATTGCTTGAGAGTTCTTGGCAGAGGAATTTCCATAATCGCCTTGATCTTTGATGGATCTATTTCGATACCTCGATGTCATACTTTGAATCCTAGGAATTTGCCCGAGGAAACTCCGAACGCGCATTTCAGAGGGTTCATCTTCAGGTTGTATTTCTGAAGGTGTTGAAACACTTTCTTCAGATGCTCCCAGTGCTCCTCGTACGATTTGCTTTTTCGCCACGAGATCATCAATATAACATTCGACAATCTTATGTATGAGGTCATCAAAGATCTTTATCATGGCCCTCTGATAGGTAGTGCCGGCGTTCTTCAGACCGAAAGGCATCACTTTGTAGTAGAATATGCCCAGAGGAGTCCGGATAGCGGTATGCTTCTGGTCTTCAGGATGGATCTTTATTTTATTGTACCCCGATGATCCGTCCATGAAGGAGAAGATTTCGTGAGTAGACGTTTTATCTATCATCAACTCGGTAACCGGTATGGGAAAATCATCCTTCGGGCAAGCTTTGTTAAGGTCCTGAAAGTCCACGCAGATGCGCACCGTCCCATTCTTCTTCATCACTGGGACGATGTTGGCGATCCAGTCGGGGTATTGAACTTCTTAGATGAAACCGGAGTCAATCAGCTTCTTTACTTCGGCATTGATGCTCATTTCAAGTTTGAGCCGCATTCTTCTTGGTGCTTGTTTGACTGGCTTGACGTCCGGAGATATCGTCAATTTATGCACAGCTATTTCTGGATCTAGTCCCGGCATCTCGGAGTAGTTCCATGCGAAGAAATCTTTATACTGCATGAGCACATCTTTTAGCGTAGCTACCTGCTCTTTAGACAGCAGCTCACTGACGAATGTAGGCCACGCGTCGTTTGCCATCCCCAAGTCAATTTTCCTTAGGTTATCTGCCGTGGTGTGTATCCCATCTTCCAATTCTTTTGGCGCCGGTGTAAATTCTGAGATCAACTCATCTTCTTCCTGATTTTCGAAGCACCAGGAGGGGTCATCCATATTCTCGTGCATTCCTTCTTCCGACATCGTTATCACGTGACAGGTACGAGCTCGTTTCCAAGACCGATGTTGATTCGGTTCTACTCTTGCCATATACGTTGCTTTTGGCACATGCTTTTGTGGTAGGGATACCCTCCAACTGTTGGATAGAGCTAATCTGCCGAGTTGATATTGGTCTTCGACCCAGTTTTTGAAGGTGAAGCAGTCTTCAAGAGGATGTCCTACTGCTCGGTGATAGGAGCAATAATCTGGGCGATGAACTTCGTTTGCTTGATCGGGGTGCTTGGACTATGAGAGTGTCATCATCTGATGTTTCATGACAAGGTCAAAGATTCTCCTTGTCTTGTCTTGAGGGAAAGAATATGCTCGACCCATCTTTTTCATAAGAGACGGATTCCGGCTGACCTTTTCTCGATCGCGTGGCCTTTTGAATCCATTTTGCCGCTGTCGAACGTTTTTTCCATTCTTCAAATTGTTTTTGCCTCCGTCTCGGGCCTTTTTCTTATCTTGGGAATGCATGGCGGGCTGACGGTGGAGGGCATTGTCATCCTCCGTAGCCTGCTGAAGGAGGTGCTGCGTTTTGGCTTTGTCGTAAATGGCCAGTTCGCGGCTGTGGTCGTTCCGAACCCTTTGACTCACTTCTCTTACTAGCTTGCCCATCTGTTCTTCAAACGACGGACTTGGTATTTTTATGGTAGGATCTCGTTCTGGTTCAACGTCAGCGTCTTTTAAAAGAGCATCCTCTTCTTCATTAAGGTCCTTTATGACATGGCAGCCATGGAACTGCTCCCATTTCTTGGACTGGACATATCCAAGCCCGACCGTTTCCATTTTTCCGTTGGGCAATTTTCGCTAAGTTCCGGGGATGTTCCAGATCCTGTTGTAAAATTGGGCCTGTTGCACGGTTTGCTTAAAGGGTACGCCTTGGCATCTCAATAGCCTATTTAATCTCTTTGCATAGTATCTGGGCAGACGGATTGGTTGGAGTCCGTCAAGCGCAAGTTCGGCACTACGCCAGACTTCTCTCTCGACTTTAGTTTCTGTGGATTGATAGAATAGAATCACCTTCTCACCTTTTTGCCTAGGAGGGACGTAGAATATCTGCAGCTCTTGCACACTATATGTCTCGAGCGCATCAAGCTCTCTGTAGTGCTGCCGTGGAACTATGGTGATTTGCAAACTCTGATCGTCTCCAGTAAGGACCTGCATTGATGGACGAATCGAGAACACTGCGTTGACTTCGTCTTCAGAGTCATTACCGAAGACCAGAATAGGGGTAGATGGTCCCGGCCTGTTGCATTGGGGCGGCCCCGAATAGACTATCTCTTCCTCCTCCTCGGTATCGGAATAGTGGTGATAGCTCTTTGCTTATCCTCTGGTTTATGGCATCTTTCCGTATCTTCAAAGTCTGGTAGGAAATACTTTGCGTCTTCGTATTTGCGGACTTCATTTATGGAGAATGGGTTTAGTTCCCCCGTCACGGTGTACTCGAAACCATCTTTGAAATACTTCATACACCGATATTGTGTAGAAGGGATGATGTTGTACTCGTGTAACCAAGGCCTGCCGAGCAATGCGTTGTAGCAGGTCCTGGCGTCAATGACATGAAATTTGATGTCAGTGACGAGCAGCCCAAAGCGTAACGTTAGTATTACAGACCCGAGCGTCCGTGATGACTGGGAGTCGAACCTGGAGATGGTGATTTTATCCCGAGCGAGGTGCTGAATGTTCATGCAGAATTCTTTTAGCACCCTCACATTTAGGAGGTTGACAGAGGACCTGTTGTCAACTAAGATCTTCCCTATCTTGATGTCATGGCAGTACCCGGTGACATACAGGGGGCGGTTGTGCTCGCATGTTCCGAGGAGGAGATCTTCATCGCCGAAAGTAATCTCAGCTGTGTGCACTTCTTCCAGCTCGTCCTTCATCTTTTCTTCGGCAAGGAAAGCTTGAAACTGCTTGGGCTCTTCTAATGCCTTGATTAGAGAATCTCGTGCCTCTTTAGACAACAGAAGGGCATCCAAAACGCTTAGCTGTGAGGGTATCTTCCTCAGGTGTTCTAGGACATTGTAATCCACTTTGTTTTTCTTGGTCAGGTCCTTGGCTGCCAGCTCATCGACGACTCGATCATCGAGGGCGGTATCCTCAGAGACTTTTTCCTTCCTCTTATCCTTTTTGTTCGACCCCTTGTTTGTGGGTCCGAGATTCTTTTCAGGAAACGTACGGTTACGCAGCTGAATATTCTCATAGTTCCTTACCTCTTCCTCTTCTCCTGAGGTGGATTCTTTGAAGAGAGGGCCGATGGCTACTTCTTCGTCAGAATCGCTTCCGAAGGTGAGAACTTGCGATCCCCTAGTATCAATCATGTGACAGTTGCCGGTAGTTCTTTTATGCTCATCTGTTGCATTTTTCTGCTCCCGACGAGTTTTGTGCTTCATCTGCTTGAAATGTTGTCGGTGAGTAACGTATCCTTGCCACCATTTTTTAAAGGCCATGCATTCTTCGGTTGGGTGTGTAACCTTCCGATGGTACAAGCAGTAGCTCAGATGAATGTCCACTTCGTCAAGGTATATACCGTCAGAAGTATCTTCTTTGAAAGGAGGCAGCTTCATTCCCATTGACAGGGCTTTAGCGAACCGTTTCCTTGTCTTAAGCCTGTTTTTGTCTGTCGCAGGCATGCTTCGATCTGGTTGGATCGCTTTGCGACTCATCCTCACCATGACTTCTTCAACTTACGCCGATGCCTGGCCCTTTCAAATATGGCCATTTCACGCTCTTGATCAACTTTGCTCTTCTGACGGGCTTCGTTCAGCAGCATGTCAATCATCGCGTCTGGCGGTTCCAAGGATTTTGACACCGATCCTGCCCTCAGCTCCTCTATATTATCTTTTGATACCGAGTGAGCGTCTTCGTCATTTATTGGTGAATGAGAGATTATGTGACAACTTGCCACGTAATCCTCAGGTTCTTCCGACGAGTCGTTTCTGTCGTCATTGTCATTATCTCCGCTCTCAAGGATATGGTTGAGAAACTCTTGGAGTGTGACCGGGGTTCGCACCTTCTGGTTATTTTCTTCCAGCGTGTCAATATGCTTTTGCAGGTCCGTGTGCTTGTCATCAGGATGCGCGGGTTTCTTGGTTTTCTTCTTTTTCTTTGAAGATTTTGACGGCTGGGCCTGGGTATTTTGCCCATTGCTACCAACTCTCGGTGTTGGGCGCGGTTTCAGCACTCCATCAATGATCTCTGGCTCCAGCGGGCTTTTCCATCTGATTGCCAAACATGTTTGAAGATCCTTGAGCATTCTCTTAGTTTTGTCTGAAAGAATAACTTCCCATGGAGCTTCCTCTATAAATGAGCATGATGCCCCTGGCGTGTCCAACTTTTTAGGAGCGTATAATTGTGGTGGGTTTACCCTCCAGTTTTCAGACAGTGCGAATTTGCCTTGTTGGTACTGGTCCACAATCCAGTTTTTGAAGATGAAGCAATCTTCGATTGGATGGCCCAATATTCGGTGATAGGGATAGTAATTAGGATTGTTGACGTCACCGGGCTGTAGCGGGCATTTCGGATCCGGCAAGGTGATGAGCCTGTTGCGCACCGCTAGTTCGAATAGTCTTCTCGTTTTATCCCGGGGAAACGAGTAAGGACATCTTAACTTCTCGTCAAAGAATCACGGTTTGTTGCCTTGGCGAGCAACCGATTTCAGATCACTCGGTTATTGCTGAGCGTTCGCGACAAAGGTCGCTTTCCCTTTACCCTTTTCATTCCAAAGCTCCGTTTTCGAGGAGGGCGATCTATAGCCCATCTGGTCCATTTGGGCCAGCTTGTCGATCAAGGTTTGGAAAGTGGTCGGCTTGAAGAACATCATTAATTGGGATATAGTTGCCTGCGGATCCAGGGTCCCCATGAACATGCCCACGGAAGGAGCTTCTTTTATGCGTTGTTCGCATCTCGACCATAGGTTCCGCCACCGAATTGCATACTGAAACTAAGTCTCTCCTGGCTTCACCCTGGCATTGATCAATGCTGTGATCGGGGTGCGTTCGCTGGCACTTGCGAAACGCTGGGTGAATAGCAACTCCATTTTTGTGAATGTTTTAATAGAGTCATTCGGAAATTCTGAGTACCATTCGAATGCCGTCTCTGCTAGGCTGCCGACGAACTGGCGAAGTAGTAGTTTGTCATCACCTCCCATATTGCCACAGAGAGCCCTGAACTGAGCGACGTGCTGATGAGGATTGCCTGTCCCCTTATACACGTGAAATTTAGGAATTATATATCCCGACAGGTACTTAATTTGATCGTATCAGCCTGGATATGGTCGCCCAGTTTTGACGACTTGGCCAGTTGCTTCACTTGCCTGATGAGCTCGTATTTGTTGAGCTATGTAGACATCAAGCGCAGCTTTCGAGATCGTCTCCTCCCTGGCCGCTGATAAAACCGGAAGAGGGTTTGATATCTTCCTTCTGTCGTCTTCAATGATTATCGGGGGATCTTCGGCTGGAGGGTCCGGTTGAATTATCATGCCCACCATATCTTGGAACATGAGAGCCATTTGTTTTATGTTAGCCGCTTGTTCCGCGGCCTCTTTATCTTTTTTCTCGAGCATTCTTCGTAGGAACTCAGCGTCGGTTTCCTGCTCCTTGCGTTGATCTGACGATACTTCCGGGCTTTCCTTCTGCACGGTGAGTGTGGCCATCTTTGTCATAATCTCCTAGAGCTTTTGTTGCTGCTCCTGGGTTTTCGTCACAGACCGTGTGAGTGGTCGATGACCCGTAGAAGTACGGCTTTCCTATTTTCCGGAAGCCATGTAGACGGTGTGCACTACCATGCCCCCAGACTTGGGGCATTTAGGTTCCATGCCCTTGAGTTGTCGTAGACATGGGGATCTTCTTCGGCCTTCTCCTTTTATGGGCGGTCAAAGTTGAGGGGGCTGTAATAGGCACCTCTGTAGACGACACCTTCCGTAGCATGGCGGCGGGACGGTCCTCCTCTTGCCGAGCTTTCATTTTCTTTTGTTGGCGGGAGTAGTCTTTGTCGATCATAGAGTCTTGAACTTTTCGCAAAACCCTGTGGATTTTGGAGGATAGCCGCTGAGGGGGCAGCTCCGGCTTCGTTTTAGTAACATCCTCCACAGGTGGAGGAGACCTTTTCAATACGGCAGTTGGTGAGTTCTTGCGCAACCTCCTAAGTGGCTCAAAGCTGTTCCCAGTTGGAACAACAGCTTCAATTTCCACCCTTGGAGCCGGTGGGATAAGTACAGAAGGAGAGCTGCCCCCAGCTTTCATCACTCGGCACCAGTGACGACGTCGAGCTTGTCGTGTAGGCGGGATCACCTCTGTTGTCGGGGTAGCTTCGTCATTACCCCTGATCTGATGAGCATTTGTTGTCGGTGTCAGCCTATCAAAGACAGACGTCCGCTGAGAGGGAATAGTCAATCTTGTGAAGGCCGACTTTTGGGCAGGGGAAGCACTTGTAACGACCTCACCTGAAACAGGAATTGAGATGGCCAGTCTTGCAAAGACCGGTCCCTTAGCAGGAGAGGCCCCTCTGACGACTTCGTTTACCGGAGCTGGGATGGCTATCCGCTTAGGGATAACTCCTTCGGGTATTGCAGGCTTCTTCACGGGCCCACTTGAGCTTTGGCCTAGTCTGTTAAAGACCGAGGAATTGGACTTGGACGACCCGTTGAAAGGGGCCGTGGTAGTGGTAAGTCGATCAAAGACCGACTTCTTTGGAGCTTCCTGTGACGGCACTGAGGCGTTGAAGCTCATTGGCTGGAGCATGGTCCCGATGAACAATCCAGTGGTGGCCTGTGTCACCTGTTCCACTGGCATTGCGAAGATGGAGGCCGCTTAGGGCCCATAAGTTACTACTCCAGATGGAACAGAGCGAGAGTTGCTGCAGTTAGTGCAGCTGGAAGCCTTTGATCTTCTTTTCTCTGCACGGGAGCAAGACACCAAATCTTAGTATCTCGAATTCACAGGCAATCATAGTAGACCGCGGTTTGGTCGGGAAACATGACACACAAAGTGTGAAGTGAAAAGAGGAAAAGGTCCCATCGAGCATGCCAGAATCTGTTTACCGCCGAAAGACGCGACCGGGACGTTGGGACCTCTGGCCTGAATTTTGGGGGCAGATGCTATTTGGATTTATCCGTCCACCTCTCCGAAAATGCCAAGTTAAATTATGGCACCGTGTATCGGAGGTTTGGACGGATGCGGCCGTTATAGCACACTTTGTCAGATTCCTTCTCGTTTGCGAGGGGTTTTTGATTATGGGGACACTCTTCCCTACAGGCGCAAGCCCCTGCAGTTAATCACGTTACCGCGTAGCGATAACCACTTTCTCCTGCTCCAGATGTTCACTTCGTGTCGTGTGTGTTTGTTTTATTTTTGGTTGCCCATGGATTGTATACGGAGACTAATTTATGTTGTCGCCCGTAGGGCGGGGATTAGTCCAAATCCGTATTTTCTTAGATTTGGGTTTGGTGGATTTAAGGCTCGTTAACCTCGTTTGAGATTAAGATCAACTTAAATGTTTGTTAAGGATACGTTAGTCTAATTTTAGACCAAGATCTACTTAACAAGATTTAGGATCATTTAGATCCAATGAAAGAGCATTTGGGCTCTATTGCTTTAGTTTAGGGACGTTACGGTCCATTGGGTTTAAGAACATCATAGTTCATGGAATTTACGGACATCATAGTCCATGGAGTTTAGTTTAGGGACGTTGCGGTCCATTGGGTTTAAGGACATCATAGTCCATGGAGTTTAAAAACATCATAGTCTATAGAGTTTAGTTTAGGGACGTTGCGATCCATGATTTAAAGACATCATAGTCCGTGTTTAAGGACATCATAGTCCATGGTGTAAGGACATCATAGTCCGTAGAGTTTAAAGACATCATAGTCTGTTGTTTAAAGGCATCATAGTCTATAAGGTTTAAAGACATCATAGTCTGTTGTTTAAAGACATTATAGTCTGTGTTTAAATACATCATAGTCTATAGGGTTTTGGTTTAACAGTTTGGGGATGCACCAAAAGTTATTGGTTATTGGGACCCTCCATCTCTCTGAAGACGTTAAAGAATTACAACGACATATATCAGAGGTATGAAGAGATGTACCTTCGAACCAATGGATATTTGTTAAAAGATCGATGGTCTTGTCTGGGACTAAGACCGGTTTGGAAAAATAAAGAGCACATGGGCTCAGTTGATTAGGAATTTGGCTAACTTGGACTCAGCCCACAGAGTCTCTGTCGTTTCCAATTTCAATAAAGTGTTAGAGACTTACTAGGACATAGTCCTTTCTCTGTGCACATAATGCCAAACATTTATGTGAGTACTGACACTCACACTTTGCTTTGCTTTTCCCTCTTTCTTTTTGTTTTTTTTGTTATGAGTGTTGAACACTCTTTATGGCGCTAGGCTCTTCTTACAGAGCGCTCTTTATTTTATTAGCGCCCACGTGAGGAGCACGTGGAGCGCTAGGCGCCAGTAACCGAGTACTAAGCACTTTTATAAAATAGCACCCACGTGAGGAGCACGTGGAGCGCCAGACTTGGAGTGCTAAGCGCTTCTTATAAAATAGCGTCCACGTGAGGAGCACGTGGAGCGCTAGACTTGGAGTGCTAAGCGCTTCTTATAAAATAGTGCCCACATGAAGAGCATGTGGAGCGCGCGGCGCTGAACGCCTACATTTGAGTGACGAGCGCCCTTTATTGAATAGCGCCCACGTGAGGGGCACGTGAGGTGCTTGGCGCTGAGCGCCAACCACTGAGTGCTAAGCACTCTTTATTTTGCAGCGCTTGGTGCTAGGTTTTTTCTTTCTGTGTTATGTTTTGCAAAGTTCAATTCTTTGTTCTTCCCCGGATCTTCGATCCCTAAGAACAAATTCATCCCCGTAAGAATTAAATTCTCATTTGTGGGAGACTTGTCTCATGGATCTCAGATCCGAGGAAAGAACTATGATCTTTTTATGAGAGTTAAACCCTTGCAGTTGAGATGTTCTGATCTCTCTTACCTTGAAGAAAATTCTTCTTCTTAAAGCTTGCTCTTCTCTTTGAGATCGAAGTTTCGGGAGGGTGGGTGGGGTTCTTCTGTACAAGACTTGAAGTCTTGGGTCCTTTATATAGGGGAGGCTGATTTGTTGATTTAGTTAAGGAAATCTCTCATTGAGAGATTTCTTAATTGATGTGGGGAATTTATTTACCGTCAAATCTTTGATCCAAGGACTTCTGTTCTACAGAAGACATTTTCTTGTTTTAACAAGATTGGGAATATATTTTCCCATACAGAACTTATTCTGTATCTTGGTGATTTTTTAATCACCATTGGATATTTGATCCAATGGTGCTTTGATTTACAGAGCACAATCTTTCTTGTTAGAAAGATTTGAGGAGTATTTCCTCAACCAGAATTTAATTCTGCATTTTGTTGATTTTTAATCACCATTGGATCTTTGAACCAACGGTGCTCTGATTTACAGAGCACAATCTTTCTTATTTAGAAAGATCTGAGGAGTATTTCCTCAATCAGAATTTAATTCTACGCTCTGATGATTTATCGTCTCCGTTGGATCTTTGATCCAAGGGTAGAGAACTTTTAGTTTTGGCGCTGACGCCCTCGTGCTTTGCACGTGAGGCCCTGCCTCAGAGTTTTTGACTCTTGGCACTGCCTCATAGTTTTTAACTCTTGGCGCTGGCATTCTCGTACCATGTACGGGAGGCGTTGCCTCAGAGATTTTTACTCTTGGCGCTGCCTCAGAGTTTTTAACTCTTGGCGCTGGCGCTCTCGTGTCTTGCACGTGAGGCGCTGCCTCAATTCAAATTTTGAACAGAGTTTTGCTCTCTTATTAGGGGGAAAAAATGGTACTCGGAGCTCCCAAATGACTCCGTCAAAACATTCACAGAAATAGAGCTTCTATTCACACAACGGTTTGCAAGCACAAGCGAGCACACCCCGATCACGGTATTAATCAATGCTAGGGTGAAGCCAAGAGAGACCTGGGTTCAATACGCAATCCGGTGGCAGAACCTATGGTTAAAATGCGAACAACGCATCGAAGAAGCTCCTGCCGTGGGTATGTTCGTAGGGACCCTTGATCCTCAGGCGACTGTATCCCAGTTTATGATGTTCTTCAAACCGACCACCTTTTAGGCCTTGATCGACAAGCTGGCCCAAATGGACCAGATGGGCCATAGGCCATCCCCTTCAAAAACAGATCCTTGTAATGAAAAGGGCAAAGGAAAAGCGGCCTTCGTTGCCAACGCTCAACAACAGCCGAGCAACTTGAAACCGGCTGTTCGCCAAAGCAACGTGCGCCCGCGCCAATCTCTCGAGGAGAAACAAGGACATCCTTACTCGTTTCCCCATGATAAAACTAGGAGACTGTTCAAACTGGTGATGCGCAACAAACTCATCACTCTGCCGGATCCAAGATGGCCACTATAGCCTGGTGACGCCAATAGTCCCAACTACTGCTCCTACCACAGAGTAGTGGGCCACCCAATTGAGGATTGCTACGTTTTCAAAAACTAGGTCGATGACCAATACCAACAAGAGAAGTTTGTGCTGTCCGAAAACTGGAGGGTGGACCCTCTGCAGAAGCACGCTCCTAAAAAGGTGGACACGCCAGGGGCATCATACTCGTTTGTCGAAGAAGCTCCGTGGGAGGTTGTCCTTTCAGCTAAAACTAAAATAATGCTGAAGGACCTTCAAGCATGTCCGGTGATCAGATGGAAAGGCCCACTGGAGCCCGAGATCGTTGAGGGAATGCTTAAACCGCGCCTAACACCGAAAACTACCAACGAGGGGCAAGATCTCCAGGCCAAGCCTTCGAAGTCTTCAAAGAAAAAGAAGAAGACCAACAAACCCATGCAGCTCGACGATAATAGTACGGACCTGCAAAAATACATCGACGCACTGGAGGAATACAACCAAAAGGCGCGGACCCCAGCCACACTCGATGAGTTTCTTAACCATATACTTGAGAACGGAGATAGTGACATGGACGAGGGAAACAACTCGTCATAAGAACCCGAGGATTATGTAGCGAGTTTCCACATGGTCTCTCACTCGTCGTTAAAAGACGAAGAAACTCTCTCGGCGTCTGAAAGAAACGCAGAGGAACTGGAGGCAGGACTGGTGCCAGAATCCCTGGAACTATCAGAAGACCCAATTGACAGGCTACTGAACGAAGCCCTTCAAAAGAGCAAAACTGACCGAGAACGTGAAACGACCATATATGAAAAGGCCAAGCGTCGGCGTCAGGATGAAGAAGCCGCGGTAAGGATGAGTCGTAAAATACTCCACCCAAGCCAAAGCACACCTGCTACAAACAAGCGTAGGATCAAAGCAGAGAAGCAGTTCGCCAAAACCCTGTCAATGGGAATGAAGCTACCTCCTTGCATGGAAAACACTCCCAGGAGTATGTGCCTCGACAAAGCGAATGTACATCCAAACTACTGCTTATACAATCAGAGGGTCATATACCCCATCGAAGAGTGCAATGCCTTCAAGAAGTGGTAGCAAGGATATGTTGCTCCCCAGCAACACTTCAAACGGATGAAGCGCAAAGCTCGTCGGCAATAAAGATGCACGAAAGACGTGCATGAAGGAACGGCTGGCAACTGTCATATGGTTGATACCAGTTCGACAAAAGGAAAATCTCAAGTTCTTACATTCGGGAGCGACTCTGAGGAAGAAATAACCCTCGGCCTTCTCTTTAAAGAATTCACCTCTGGAAAAGAAGAATAGGAGAAGAACCATGGGAACATTCAGCTGCGTAACTGTACGTTGCCTGGAAAGAACCTCAGACTGACAAGCAAGGGGTCAAGCAAAAAAGACAAGGGGAAGGAAAAAGTCTCTTAAGAAATTGCCCTCGATGATAGAGTCATCAAAGAGCTCGCAGCCAAGGACCCGCCTAAGAAAAATAAGGTGGTACAATGTCTTGGCACATCTGAGGAAGATACCCTCACAACTGAGCATACTAGATGCTCTCCTCCTGTCCAAAGAGGCACGAGATTCTCTGATCAAGGCATTACAAAAGCCTGATCGGTTCCAAGCTTTCTTTGCAGAAGAAAATATGAAGGACAAGCCGGCAGAGGTTCATACACCCGGCGTTACATTCGGTGATGAATACTCCTCCTTGGAACGTGCGAGCACAACCGTCCTTTATATGTCACCGGGTACTGCCACGATATTAAGAAGGGAAGATCCTGATCGACAATGGGTCCTCTGTCAACCTTCTCAACGTGAAGGTACTGAAGGAGATTTGCATGAACGTTCAACACCTGGCCCGGGACAAAATTACCATCTCCGGCTTCAACTCGCAGTCATCACAGACGCTTAGGTCCGTGTTATTGATATTACGCTTTGGGATGCTCGTCACCAACATCAAATTTCATGTCATTGATGCCAAGACTTGCTACAACGCTCTGCTCGTCCGGCCTTGGTTACACGAGTATAACGTCATCCCTTCTACACAACATCAGTGTATGAAGTATTTCAAAGAAGGTTTCGAGTACACCGTTACGGGGGAGCTAAATCTATTCCCCGTAAATGAAGTCCGCAAATATGAAGACATAAAGTACTTCCTACCATACTTCAAAGACACGGAAAGATGTCATAAGCCGGAGAACCAACAAAAAGCCGTTGCCACTATCCCGATCTTTGGGAGCGATACCGAGGAGGATGAAGAGATAGTCTACTCAAGACAACCACAAGGGAACAGGCCAGGATCATCTATTCCTATTTTGGTCTTTGGCTGTGACTCTGAGGACGAAGTCAACGTTGTGTTCTCCATTCGCCCGTCAGCACAAACCATTACGAGAACTGATCAGAGCTTGCAAATCACCATAATTTCGCAGCGGAATTACAAAGAACTCGATGCGCTTGATACATACATCATACAAGAGCTGCAGACCTTCTATGTCCCTTCTAAACGAAGAGGTGAAAATGCGATCCTCTTCTATCAGTCTATGGAGACCAAAGTGGAGAAAGAAGTCTTGCATGGTGCCGAACTTGCGCTTGACAGGCTTCAACCAATTCGTCTGCCCAGATATTACGCAGAGGGATTGAAAAGGTTATTAAGATACCAAGGCGTACCATTTAAACAAACCGCTCGACAAGCCCAGTTCTACAACAAGATTTGGGACGTTTCCGGGACTCAGCGAAAGATACCCAACGGGAGGATGGAGACGTTGGGCTTGGATACGTTCGGTCCAAGAAACGGGAGTGATTCCATAGCTGCCGTGTCATAAATAACTTCGGTGGAGAAAGGAATGCTTTTCCAGATAGCACTGATATTGAACCAGAGCGAGATCCTGCCGTAAGAATGCCAAGTCCATCATTCGAAGAACAAATTGACAAGCTAATGAGAAAAGCAGGTCAGAAGGTTCGGGATGACCACAGCCGCGAAATGGCCATTTACGAGAAGGCCAGGACGCAGCGTCTCACTCAGCAGTCTGCGGAAAGAGAAAATTACGATGCCCTTCACCCTCGGCCTACTGTGCGCTCTCGTGGCAAGGAAAAGGCCCGATGCAAACACAATAACAAGGTGAAGAACAAGAATGACATTCAAAAACAGCGAAGCAGATTCAAGAAGCCACGTGATCGAGAAAAAGTCAGCTGGAACCCGTCTTTTATGAAGAAGATGGGTCAGTGATATTCTTTCCCTCGAGACAAGACAAGGAAAATATTCGACCTTGTCATTAAACATCAAATGATGACGCTCCCGGAGTCTCGGTACCCTGAACAGATAAACGAGGTCCACCACCCGGCTTATTGCTCCTACCACCGAGCAGTAGGACACCCTCTTGAAGACAACTTCACTTTCAAAACTGGGTCAAAGACCAGTATCAGCAAGGCAGATTTGCTCTATCCGATAGTTGAAGGGTAACCCCACCACAAAAGTATGAGCCAAAAGCAACTATTGCGAGGGTAAGTCCAGATCAATATCGAGCTTGGAAACGAACTCGTACTTGCCACGTGATAACATTCTCAAAGGAGGGGAGCACGAGAATATGGACGACCTTTCCCACTGCTTCGCAGATGAGGATGAGGACGATGTGATCTCAGAATTTCCACCGGTGCCAAAAGAGCTGGAAGATAGGATACACACCACGGCGGACAATTTAAGGAAAATTGACTCAGGAACGGAAAATGATCAAAGGCCAACGTTCGTCAGTGAGCTGCTGTTTAAAAAGCAGGTGGGCACACTAAAGGATGTGCTTATGCAATATAAAGACTGCTTCGCATGGAATTATTTCGAGATGCCGGGACTAGATCCAAAAATAGCAGTACATAAACTGGTTATATAGCCGGACGTTAAGCCAGTCAAGCAAGTGCCAAGAAGAATACGGCTCGAACTCGAGATGGGTATCAATATGAAAGTCAAGAAACTTATTGACTCTGGCTTCATCCAAGAAGTTCAGTATCCCAACTGGATTGCCAACATTGTTCCAGTGATGAAGAAGAATGGGACAGTACGCATCTGCGTGGACTTTTGGGATCTCAACAAAGCTTGTCCAAAGGATGACTTCCCAGTGCCTGTTACCGAGCTGATGATCAATAACACGTCCACTCATGAGGTCTTCTCCTTGATGGATGGATCTTTAGGGTATAATCAAATAAAGATGCATTCCGAAGACCAAAAGCATATTGCCTTCCGGACTCCGCTAGGCATATTTTGCTATAAAGCGATGCCTTTCGGACTGAAGAACGCTGGCGCTACCTACCAGAGGGCCACGACGAAGATCTTTGATGACCTTATACATGAGATTGTCGAATGTTATATCGACGACCCCATAGTGAAGAGCAAATCATACGAGGAGCATTGGGAGCATTTGAAAATAGTGTTCCAGCGTCTTCAGAAATATAATCTGAAGATGAACCCTCTGAAATGCGCGTTTGGAGTCTCCTCAGGCAAATTATTAGGATTCATTGTACGACACCGAGGCATCGAAATAGACCCATCAAAGATCAAGGTGATTATGGAAATGCCCTCGCCAAGAACTCTTAAGCAACTGCGATCTCTCCAAGGAAAGCTCGTGTATATCCGACGGTTCATAGCTAACCTCTCCGGCAAGTGCCGCCCCTACATCCATCTAATGAAGAAGGGAACCCCGTTCGTTTGGGATTGTAAATGCCAAAATGCACTGGACGAAATCAAGCAATATCTGCAGAACCCGCCGGTTCTGACCGCTCCGGTCAAGGGAACGCCCCTCATCCTATATAGCCCTTGAAGGTTCTTTAGGCACGCTATGGGCACAGGAGAACGATCAAGGAAAGGAGAGAGCTCTCTACTATTTAAGTCGAGTCCTTCTGGGGCCAGAAAACAACTACTCCCCCATTGAAAAGCATTGTCTAGCACTGATTTTCGCGATAACGAAGCACATGCACCATACTTTGGCATATGAGGTCCATCTCATATCAAAGGCGGGCCCTCTCAAATATTTGATGTCAAGAGCCATACTAACAGGAAGGCTTGCCAAATGGGCCCTCCTTTTGATGGAATTCTAGATAACGTACCGACCCCTCAAGGCAAGGAAAGGCCAGGCCATCGCTGACTTTCTCGCTGAACATCCAATATCAGCCGATTCTCCCTTAAATTGTGAATTGCCAGACGAACACGCGTTCGACACAATCGAAGGGAAGAAGGAGGAAAATAATGTCCAATGGTAACTCTACTTCGACGGAGCATCTTTCTTGAAGAAGGAAAGCAAAGCACCCCTATAATCAAAGCTGGGGTGGTTCTTATCTTCGTGACTCCGCAAGGAGGGATAATGCGTTTTGCCATTTCCTTAATAGAACAAAGGACAAACAACGAGGCTGAATATGAAGCTTTGATAGCAGGTCTTGAGATTGCTGTCGACATGGGAATAGAAGATCTCCTCATATATGGAGATTCCCAGCTGGTCGTTAGCCAAGTAAATGGCGACTATCAGACGTGTAAACCGAAGTTGGTAAAATATGGCGAAAGAGTGCAACAACTGCTGACCCAAATTCCCTCTTACATCCTGAAAAGCATACCGCGGGCGAAAAATAGCAAGGCGGATGCGTTAGCCAAGCTCGCTAAAGAACTGGCCGACGAAAACCTCGATGACGTAAGAATCATTGTGCAAAGCCACCGGATTCTCGCGCCAGCAGAAATATCTCCAGAGTCGTCTAAAAGAAAGGAAGCGATTGAACAGGCAGCCTTCCAATTAGAGGATGAAGAAAATGCAAAAGATCGGAGAGAAGTCTTCATAGACTACTTCAAATCCTATCGAACGCCCGAAAACGCATATTCAAGACATCAGCTCATGAAACGAGCTCTGTCTTTTGCGTTCGTCAATGATACTCTATATAAGAGATCGTTCGAAAGTTTGTGGCTAAGGTGCTTAGGACCAGAAGATGCAAAAAGGGTCATCCAAGAAACTCACGACGGACTCTGCGGTTCCCATCAAACCGGGCCAAACATGAAGCTGAAAATCAAGAGAATAGGTTACTATTGGCCCACGATGATTCAGGACTGCCTCGGATATGCGAAGCAGTGTCACTCGTGCCAAATTCATGAGGACTTCATCCACCAACATCCAAATCCACTACACCCAACGGTAGTCAGCTGGCTATTCGAAATGTGGGGAACCGATATAATTGGGTCCATCGAACCAGCATCATCCAAAAGACATCAGTTTATATTGGCAACAACCTATTACTTCTTTAAGTGGGCAGAGGCAATACCGCTAAGGGAAGTGAAGACGGAGAACATCCTCCATTTCTTCAGGACACATGTTATCTACCGATTCGGCACTCATCGACGGATCATCTCGGATAATGGGCCGGCCTACAGGAGCCATAAGATCAGCCGCTTTGCACAGCAGCATAATATAAACTGGAGATACTCTTCAGTCTATAATCCCCGAGCTAACAGTCTAGCTAAGGCTTTCAATAAGACTTTGACAAAGATCATAAAGAAAACAGTGTCCAGAAACAAAAAGGTCTGGCACGAGAGACTGCATGAAGTTCTCTGGGCGTATCGAACCACGTTCAAAATGACCACGAATACAACGCCATTCGCGTTGGTATTCGGCACGGAAGCGGTACTTCCCTTGGGAATAGAGCTACCCTCTCTACGAGTGGCAGCGCGATATGAGCTGATGAATGAAGAAAATGCCCATCTTCGGCTTGAGGAGCTCGATGCCCTCGATGAAACTCGTCCCATGGCGCAGCAAAACCTGGAAGCTTACAAAGCAAGGATGACGCGCTCATACGAAAGACTAACCAGACCGAGAACATTCCGCCAAGGTGAACTCGTGCTAGTCATGAATAGACCTATGATCCCCAACCGTGCAAAGCGGGGGAAATTTGAGCCGAACTATGAGGGCCCATATATCATAGACAAGGTCTACCAAGGTGATGTTTATCACCGAAAACAGAGACAAAATCTCGTTGGTCGTCTTGCCTGAATTTGGGGGCAGATGCGGGGCACGTGCGGGGCCCTCATGCGGGGCACGTGAGGCGCTGCCTCAGAGTTTTTAACTCTTGGCGCTGCCGCCCTCGTGCAAGGCATATGAGGCGCTGCCTCAGAGTTTTTAACTCTTGGCGCTGGCACCCTCATGCAAGGCACATGAGGCGCTGTCTCTTTTCAAATTTTTAACAGAGCCTTGCTATTCTATTATTGGGGGGAAACAAATGCCCCCCCACCGTTGCGCTCACGTGGCTTACATGTGAGTGCAGCGGTGGCAGCTTTTCCGCCGTTGGATCTTCTTGGAAGTTGGATTGGCTTCCCCTACCTATAAGTAGGGTTTTCGGCCCTTGAGATGACTGTTGTTCATCTTCTTCTCTTCTTTCTTCTTCTGAGAATTTAATTCTCTCTTTCAGAGCTTAGATCTCTGCCCAAAGAAACTCTTTTAGAGTTAGAACTTTGTCCAAAAATTTGGTAAGGATTATGCTCGAACCCTTTAAACGGAGCTTTGCTCTTCTTAGATCACAGATCTTAAAGATGTTTTTTAGGGTTTCTTAATCTGTTAAATGAAAACAGAGCTTTGCTCTTCTTAGACCATAGATCTAAAAAATCATTCTTTAGGGTTTCTTAACCCGTTAATGACGAACTCTTAGAGTTTCTAGGATTTGTACTTCAGATCATTAAAGATCTTGGGGTTTTACCTTGTACCATTTCTTTTACAGAGCATAGCTCTTTAGAAATTTTTGGGGAATTTTTACTCCCCTCTTAATTACATTTGACAGATATGATTTCTGTTTGCAGAGCACTGCTCTCGAGGGAGTTCAACTCCTTGGCCCAATGAGTTTTCTTATTAAATGAGTATCCCTTTTAGGATTCCAACAATAAGCGTTTTCTTGATCATTTTGATCACTAAACCCTCACTGATTTTTCTTTTCAGATACCATGGCCGCTTATCTGTATGATCTTGACGAAATTATCTCCTATGAAGACATTCGCGTCCAAGGCCACTGTCAGAACCAGGAGTTTACAAATGCCCAATGCGCTGATGTTATACGTCGCTTCGATGAATACAACGGTCGACTACTCCCCCGTCATTCCGCTCTTTTGAAGATCATCGTGGGGGCGATTTGGGAAGCACTTCCTGATTTTAACGAAGCCATGCCGCTTAAGACACTTGATGATGCTGAAGACAAGGTGCACTCAGTATATCTGATGGACTTGATCTCGAAGAAGCGGCAAGATGGTCTTGTTGATATCTTGCATCAAATTTTCCAACAGACGACGATAATCTCTGCCTACCAGAGGACGGACGACATCAGCAAGAATCCTGGCGCTTGTATTCGTGAGAAGACGCACACAAAAATGGTCAGAGAAGTTAGAAGCATTTTACTCGGCCTTGCTTCTGAATTCCTCAATCCATGTCCAAGATTTAGTGTTTTACCATTGTAAACATTTTCTTTTGTTTTTATACCATGTAAAAGTTCCCGAAGTATGAATGACAAAACTTCCTCTTTCCCCCCTTTTTTGCTCACATGTATTCTGCATGAAGTGTCGTTATACTATTGTTGGCATTCATGTGTTTTGCGCATGAGGCACTGTTGGGGATTTTAATCCTGAACTAGCGACGGCGCTCACGCGTTATGCACGTGCGGTGCCGCTTTAGTTTTCAAAAGGATCAACACAGGTGCTCACGTGGCATGCATGTAAGGCTCTGCTGATGAGGTCATTCCGTCTCCCTACCCTGATTCCAATGAGTCACCCCTTTCTTTTCCCATGTCCCCCTTTTTTTAGGTCTTGGGAATAACTCCACCATGCATGACATTTTCTGTGCATGACTTTGAATGCTTCTCTCGATAACCCGAAGCTATGTCTTCCTCTTTCTTCACAGAGAGAGAACCATTTAGACCTTAGGGTGATCATTCTGAGAAACAAACCAAAGGTTATGGCTTGCAACCATCCCCACACTCGTCGGCAACCCTGGGAGGTGCCTATTGAGGAGATTATTCCTCCTTTTGCCGCGCGGTTAGTGGATCGTCTTTTCACTGATGACCAATGTGACGCGGCACTGTATGAACTCTTGGCCCGTAGGGGCTCTCCTCTTCTTATGGGTTCCATTTGGCCCAGGATGAGTTTCTTGTCCGTGCCTGCTGATATCCCCCCTCATCCGGCGGAGATGACTTCGGCGATTCTTGATATGGCGGAGGACAAAATTGAGTGTTTCCACGAGGTACACTTAATTACTCAGCCTCTGAAGGATCGTTCGGTTCATTTACTGAGTCAGATAAGAGCTCGGTGGGCTATCATGTCCACTATCGCCGATGAGCACGGTGATAATCGGTGGGGAGCAATTTCTCGTGAAAACCGTCGCTTCGACATGGTGGAGAGGGCAGAGAGGGAATTGGAGAACTTTGTATTTTGTTTTCTTAACCCCTGCATCTCTGATCCCATATTTGGTGATCATTTTCCTGTAGAGTAGTATATTTATATCGATGTATTTCTCTTATTATTGACTGTTGAATGTTTTCTGTTGAATGTTTTCTGCACATCATATATTAGTGCGTGTATCCCACCTCTGTACATGAGCTTTATACTTTACGCTTAGGAATTTTCTTTTAAGTGTGAACGCTATTGTCGTGTTGCTCGCAAATCAGCGCGTTTTGGACACCATCTCCATTTAAGCAGGCATACAGTCGCGAATGCATGCTTAGTGGGGTGTGCACCAAAGATTCTCCTTATTGCCTTGCATGGTACATGGTTTGTGCATGTTTGGGTTGAGTATTGTCGTCAAGTGGATGCTTGCTTACATAATCTTGAGTGCATACGCCTTCCTTCCGAGCTCCTAACCGCAAAGGTGAGTCTGCGGGGGTGGATTGAGCGGTGCGCCGCTAATCTACAGTATTGCGAGAAGAGGCTCAAACGGAAATTTTCGGAGAGGGAGCTAGCTTCAAATGCTTTGGGGGAACTCCAGGCTCAACTCACTACTAAGACCACCCATGCGTACGAAATTTGGCAGGTGCTTCAAGAAGCTATCACAGAGGTGGTAGCTCTTGATAAAGCCGTTATCTTTACCCGCGAGATGATTGAAGCTCATAAAGTCGCTGAAAAGGAGCTTGAGAGTCGGTTTGCTTTGTATCAGACTCAACAGTCTCAGGGGGAGACCCGTCTTGTGGCAATAACAAAGCTTGAAGCCGAGGCCCAGTGGAAGAATGATGAACTGACGAACTTATTGCACCATCCGCCAGCTCAAAGATTTTTTGTATGTTCTCCTTTTTTGTATTTACTTCTGAATGAGAGTATCTTGTATTCATTTTGATTCATTAATAAAAGACATATGTTATTTCATATCGGCATGTCCCTTTGGAAAATGTGGCCCGTAGATAGTCTATCTTGATCTCCTTGTAGGGCAGCGATGGCTTAGGAGACAGGTTAGGATTTGCCGCCTAAAGCTTTTTAACTTTATGAGCCGTGAGGGTCTTATAAAGACTTTTCTCCCTACGAGTTGAGAGGATCCCATAGGTTTCTTTTCTCCTTAGGAGTCGTGAGGACTCCTAAGTATGTTTTCTCTTGAGAGTCGTAAGGATCTCACAAGAGAATTTTTCCCGCTTACAAGTCAAGAGGACTCGTAAGTGGTTGGTTCCCTCCTTGTCGAGATTCGACTTTGGAGAGTGTGGCCCATGAGTAGTATGCAATAGTCCATCTTGGACCGAATTGTAGGGTCCCAATGCTTAGGAAACAGGTCCTTATCCCTATTGCTTAAGGATTTTCCCTACGAGTCGAGACGAATCGAGAAGTTCTCGCAAGGACGCTAATTTCCTCACGAGTCGAGACGAATTGAGAAGTTCTCGTAAGGGTGTCCTAACGTCACAGTTAACTCCTGCTAATAGAAGTCCGTTAGGGTTTGTGGTACTAGGTTTTTTACCCATCGCACCGTCGCGTTGGCCGATATATTCCCCGATATGCAATCTTGTTGTTCGGGTAGCCCGGTGACTGTCGTGTCTCTAATCTCTTCGGGTGCTGGACAAGTTGTCTTCAAGTAATCTTCCAGGTAATATTACCGTCGAAAGACCAAGCGTTAGGGATATTCCATATCGCTTTTTACTTGAGGTTAGGCTCAGTTTGGGAGCCCCGATGAGTCATGACCACTCCGTGCTGGAGTAGGATGATCTCCGATGGTCTTTCAAGTCTCATTTGAGTTGCCGTCAAGACCCTGAAGCTAGGGATCTTCCTTTGCTTCATTTGTTGACATTGTGTCTGCAATGTTGCGACGAATGTCGAGGTTGTCTTTGGGTTGTCTGTGAATCGTCAAGATTTGGAACTAGGGGACTTTTTAATGGCTCCGTTTGTTGATGTCATGTCTGTATCCTGCTGGAGGGAGAAAGAACGCTGTTGTTATCGTTCTCTAGGCTGTGGATGCTGCCGTCGAGACTTGGAACTAGGGACTCTGCCATGGCTCCGAGGTAGTCTCTAGGTTATCCGTGAACCGTCGAGATTTGGAACTAGGGGACTTTGCCGTAGTTTCGTTTTGCTGACGTTGTATCTGCTTCTGGTTAGAACGAGAAGGAACGCCGTTGTTGATTTCTAGGCTGTAGATGTAGCCATTGAGATCTGGCTTCCCTTTGACGGAGCCTGGTGGGACAATATGGTTCCCTTTTCGTTTGTGCCCATGGATTGTATACAGGGGTCGATGTGATCTCACCTGCAGGGCAAAAGTTTCATTTTATTTTTTTTCTTTCCGCGTTACCCAATCATTTCATCTATTTTTCGCGGTGCCCAATTATTTCGGCTGTTTTTTTTACTCGCCGCTTTTTATTACGGGTTGCCCAATCATTTCAGCTATTTTTATATGCATATATTTTACTTACTGATTTTTGTTGCAAGTTGCCCTATCATTTCGGCTATTTCGTATGAATTTTTAGCTCGCTGATTTTTTGCTGCGAGTATGGAACTCAAGATCTGATACCAATCTTAGCATCGGCATTGCCGCGACTGGAATATTGCCAGAAGCGAATCATCATTTGCTTCTGTCGATTCGAACAAAGGTGGCTCAGCAAACAGGGCTAGGATTCTGTCGACTATAGCTTTTTGACTTCATGAGCCGTAAGGGTCTCATAAAGGTGTTCCTCCCTACGAGTCGTGAGGATCTCGTAGGTGCGTTTTCTCCTTAGGAATCGTGAGGATTCTTATGTATGTGATCTCTTATAAGTCTTAAGGATCTTACAAAAGTGTTTTCTCCTTATAAATCGAGAGGACTTACAAGTGTCGTTCACCAAATGGGGAAATTTAGCGCCATTGGTAGAACTTGGTGGGGGAAACATTTATTTGTGCCCGTGGATTGTATACAAGGGTCAATATTGAACCGTTTGTAGGGCAAACTGAGGGATGTAATGGCTTAAAAACAGGTTCAGATCCCTATAACTTAAGGCTTTCGAATCCTATGAGCCGTGAGGGTCTCATAAGGGGGATTCTCCTTACGAGTCGTGAGGATCCCATAAATCTAATTTCTCCTTAGGAATCGTAGGGATCCCTAAGTGTGTTGCTCTCTTGTGAGTTGTAAAGATCTCACGTAAGTATTTTCTCCTTACAAGGTCTAGAGGACCTTGCAAATGTGCATGAATTTTTTTTTACGAGTCTACGCCCTTTCGGGTTTTCAAGAACTCGCCGGCTGTCCTTTTATTTTTACTCACGGAGCCCTTTCGGGTTTTCATTCGCTCCCATTTTGCTTGTGGACGTAGCATTTTTTTTACGATGAAACTCTCGAGAATAGTTTCGGTGCATGTGACCTATCTGTTTGCCAGTGGGATTTGAGTTGCAGTCCTCACCGCTGGGACTTGTGGACTTGCATTCCACTATCGCCGTGTTTGAGACGACATTGTTAGTTTAGGGACATCTCGGTCCGTTGTTAATTTAAAGTCATCTTGGTCCAATGTTAGTATAAGGACATCTTGGTCCATTGTTAGTTTAAGGACATCTCGGTCTATAGCTAGTTTAAGGACGTTACGGTCCGTTGGGATTTTGAGGCGAGGTTTCACCGGATACTACTTATAGAGTTTGGACTCAGGAAGACAGCGAGCAGACACAAGCGTCGTCATCCATCATTAATATGAGCCGTGTGTTTTCAAGCGTAGTATTTCTTAAGGAACCGGCCGTTTATTGGCCGGAAGGGTATTTCGCCATACATATCCATGAGAAAGTAGGCCCCACCTTGGTAGACCTTGTCTATGATGTATGGGCTCTCATAGTTCGGCTCGAATTTCCCCCGTTTAGCACGATTGAGGATCATAGGTCTTTTTACGACTAGCACGAGTTCGCCTTGGCGGAATGTTCTCGGCCTAGTCAATTTATGAGCGCGTCATCCTTACTTTGTAAGCTTCTAGGATTTGCTGCACCATGAGACGAGTTTTATCGAGGGCATCGAGCTCCTCAAACCGAAGATGGGCATTTTCTTCATCCGTCAGCTCGTATCGAACTGTTACTCATAGAGAGGGCAGCTTTATCTTCAAGGAAAGTACTACTTCCGTGCCGAATACTAACATAAATGGCGTTGTGTTCATGGCCGTCTTGAACGTGGTCCGATAGGCCCAGAGAGCTTCATGCAATCTCTGATGCCAGTCCTTCTTATTTTTGGACACCATTTTCTTTATGATCTTTGTCAAGGTCCTGTTGAAAGTCTCAGCTAGACCGTTAGCTCGGGGATTATAAACTGAAGAATATCTCCAATCTATATTATATTGTTGTGCGAAGCGACTGATCTTATGGCTTCTATGGGCCGGCCCATTATCCGAGATTATCCATTGCAGAGTGCCGAACCGGTAGATGACATGTGTCTTGAAGAAATGAAAGATGTTCTTCGTCTTCACCTCTCTTAACGGTATTGCTTCTGCCCACTTAGGGAAGTAATCGGTTGTTGCTAGTATGAACCGATGTCCATTGGATGATATTGGCTCGATGGGCCCGATTATATCGGTTCCCCACATTTCGATTGGCCAGCTAGCCAATGTTGGGTGTAGCGGATTTGGATGCTGGTAGATGAAGTCCCCGTGAATTTGGCATGAGTGACACTGTTTCGCATATTCGAGGCAGTCCTGAACCATCGTGGGCCAATAGTAACCCATTCTTTTGATCTTCAGCTTCATCTTTGGCCCAGTTTGATGGGAACCGCAGAGTCCGTCATGAGTTTCTTGAACGACCCTTCTTGCTTCTTCTAGTCCCAGGCATCTCAGCCAGAGACAATCGAACAATCTCTTATAAAGAGTATCATTGACGAAGGAGAAAGACAGGGCTCGCTTCATGAACTGATGTCTTGACGACGCGTTTTCGGGCGTTCGATGAGATTTGAAGTAGTCTATGAAGACTTCTCTCCAATCCGTATTCTTTTCTTCATCTTGTATTTGGAAAGCCGCTTGTTTGGTCGCTTCCCCTCCTTTAGACGTCTTCAGAGATATCTTTGCTGGTGTGAGAATCCGGCGGCTTTGCACAACAACCCTTACGTTATCGAGGTTTTCGTCGGCCAGTTCTTTAGCGAGCTTAGCTAACGCATCCGTCTTGCTATTTTCCGCACGCGGTATGATTTCCAGGGTGTAGGTGGGGATTTGCGTCAGCAATTGCTGCACTCTCTCGCTATATTTTACCAACTCGGGTTTACACGTCTGATAGTCACTATTTACTTGGCTGACGACTAGCTAGGAGTCTACATATATGAGGAGGTTTTCAATCCCCATGTCAATGGCGATCTCGAGACCTTCAATCAACGCTTCATATTCAGCCTCATTGTTTGTTCTCGGCTCTGTTAAAGACAGGGCAAAACGCATTATCCCTTCTTGTGGAGTCACGAAGATAAGGCCCACCCCGGCTTTAATCATGGGGGTGTTTTTCTTTCGCTTCTTCAAGGAGGACGCTCCATTGAAGTAGAGTTCCCATTGGGTATCATTCCATTCTTTCTCCCTGTCAATTGCGTCAAACGCGTGTTCGTCCGGCAACTCGCAGTTCAAGGGAGAGTCGGCACGTATCGGATGCTTAGCGAGAAAGTCGGCGATGGCCTGGCCTTATATTGCCTTGAGCGATCGATATACTATCTAGAACTCCATCAAGAGGAGAGCCCATTTGGCAAGCCTTCCTGTTAGCATGGCTCTTGATATCAAATACTCGAGAAGATCCACCTTTGATATGAGATGGACCTCATGTGCCAATGCATAATCTCGAAGCTTCGTTACCGCGAAGATCACTGCCAGGCAATTATTTTCGATGGGGGAGTAGTTATTTTCTTCCCCCAGGAGAACTCGACTCAAATAATAGAGAGCTCTCTCCTTTCTCTGGCCGTTCTTCTGTGCCCATAACGCACCTACAAAATGTTCAAGGGCTGTTGTGTACAGGATGATGGGCTTTCTTTGACCGGAGCGGTCAGTACCGGCGGGTTCTGCAGATATTGCTTGATTTCGTCCAGTGCGCTTTGGCATTTGCTATCCCAAACAAACGATGTCCCTTTCTTCATTAGATAACTGTAGGGGCGGCATTTGCCGTAGAGGTTAGCTATGAACCGCCGGATATACGCGAGCTTTCCTTGGAGAGACCGCAGTTGCTTGAGAGTTCTTGGCGAAGGCATTTCCATAATCGTCTTGATCTTCAACGGGTCTATTTCGATGCCCCGGTGTCGTACGATGAATTCTAGGAATTTTCCTGATGAAACCCCAAACGCGCATTTCAGAGGGTTCATCTTCAAATTATATTTCCGAAGACGCTGGAACACTATTTTCAAATGCTCCCAGTTTTCTTTGTATAAGTTGCTCTTCACGACGAGGTCTTCGATATGACATTCAACAATCTCATGTACAAGGTCATCGAAGATCTTTGTCATGGCCCTCTGGTAGGTGGCGCTAGCGTTCTTCAGACCAAAGGGCGTCACTTTGTAGTAGAATATGCCCAGCGGAGTCCGAAAAGCGGTGTGCTTTTGGTATTCAGGATGCATCTTGATTTGGTTGTATCCTGAGGATCTGTCCATGAAGGAGAAGACTTCATGGGTGGATGTGTTATCGATTATCAGCTCGGTAACAGGCATGGGGAAGTCATTTTTCGGACAAGCTTTGTTGAGATCCCGAAAATCTACGCAGATGCGTACTGTCCCATTTTTCTTCATTACCGAAATGGTATTGGCTATCCAGTCAGGGTATTGAAATTCCTGGATGAAGCCGGAGTCGATTAGCTTCTTGACTTCGGTATTGATACTCATCTCAAGCTCGAGCCGCATTCTTCTTGGCGCCTGTTTGACTGGCTTGACGTCCGGCGATATCGCCAGTTTATGCACAGCTATCTCTGGATCTAATCTCGACATCTCGGAATAGTTCTATGCGAAACAGTCTTTATACTGCATAAGCACGTCCTTTAATGAGGCTACTTATTTCTCAGACAGCAGCCCACTGACGAACGTTGGCCTTGGATCGTTTGCCGTCCCCAAGTCGTTTTTTCTCAAGTTGTCTATTGTGGTGTGTATCCCATCTTCCAGCTCTTTTGGCGCCGGTGGAAGTTCTGAGATCACCTCATTCTCATTTTCATTTGCGAAGCACTGGAAGAGGTCGTTCGTATTCTCGTGCTCTCCTTCCTTTGAGAATGTTATCATTTGGCAGGTCTGAGCTCTTTTCTAAGCTCGATGCTGATCTAGACTTTCCCTCGCAGAGTAGGTTGCTCTCGGCTCATGCTTTCATGGCGGGACTACCCTCCAACTGTTGGATAGAGCAAACATGCTTTGCTGATACCGATCTTCAACCCAGTCTTTAAAGGTGAAGCAGTCTTCGAGAGGATGTCCCATTATTTAGTGGTATGAGCAATAATCCGGGTGATGGACCTCGTCTAGTTGTTCGGGACACTGAAATTCCGGGAGCACTATCATTTGATGTTTCATGACAAGGTCGAAGATTTTCCTTGTCTTGTCTTGAGGAAAAGAGTACTCCCGACCCATCTTTTTCATAAAAGACGGATTCCAGCTGACTTTTTCTCGATCGCGTGGCTTCTTGGATCCACTTCGCTATTTTCGAACATCATTCCTGTTCCTTACCTTATTGTTACTTCTACATCGGGCTTTCTTTTTGCCAGAAGAGCGCACCGCGGGTTGAGGGTGAAGGGGATCGTCATCCTCCGTAGCCTGCTGAATGATACGTTGCCTCCTGGACTTTTCGTAAATGGCCATTTCGCGGTTGTGGTCATCCCGAACCTTTTGACCTGCTTCTCTTATTAGCTTGTCAATCTGTTCTTCGAATGACGGGCTTGGTATTCCCACGGCTGTATTTCGCTCTGTTTCAATATCGGCACTATCTGGAAAGGCATTCTCTTTTCCACTGAAATCATTTATAACATGGAAGCCATGGAATCGTTCCCGTTTCTTGGACCGAATGTATCCAAGGCCGGCCGTCTCCATTCTCCCGTTGGGCATCTTCCGCCGAGTCCCGGGAACGTCCCAAATCTTGTATAGAACTGGGCTAGTCGAGCAGTCTGTTTGAAGGGTATGCATTGGCCTCTTAATAACCTTTTCAATCTCTCTGCGTAATATCTGGGCAGACGGATTGGTTGGAGCCTATCGAGCGCAAGTTCGGACTGTGCCATACTTCTTTCTTCACTTTAGTCTCCGTGGATTGGTAGAAAATGATCGCCTTCTCACCTCTTTGCTTAGGAGGGATGTAGAAGGTTTGCAGCTCTTGCACGCTGTACGTATCAAGTGTATCAAGTTCTTTGTAATGCCACTGCGGGACCAGGGTAATATGTAAACTCTGGTCCGATCCAGCAAAGGTCTGCATTGGCGGGCGGATGGAGAACACTGCGTTGGCCTCGTCCTCAGAGTCACTGCCAAAGACCAGCATAAGAGTAGATGGTCCTGGCCTATTGCCTTGGGGTTGTCCCGAGTAGACCTTCTCTTCATCCTCTTCGGTATCTCTCCCGAATATCGGGATAGTGGCGATGGCTTTTTGTTTATTCTCCGGTTCATGACATCTTTCCATGTCTTCGAATTCTAGTAAGAAGTACTTGGCGTCTTCATATTTGCGTACTTCATTCATGGAGAATGGGTTCAGCTCTCCTGTAATTGTGTACTCGAGGCCGTCCTTGAAGTATTTCATACACTGATGTTGTGTAGAAGGGATGATGTTGTACTCATGTAACTAAGGCCTTCCGAGCAAAGCATTGTAGCAAGTCTTGGCATCAATAACATGGAACTTGATGTCAGTGACGAGCGTCCCGAAGCGTCATGTCAGTATTACAGACCCGAGCGTTTGTGATGATTGCGAGTCAAACCCGGAGATAGTAATTTTGTCCCGTGCCAGGTTTTGAACGTTCATGCAAATCTCCTTCAGTACTCTTACAATAAGAAGGTTGACAGAGGACCCGTTGTCGATCTGGATCTTCCCTATCTTAATATCGTGACAATACCCGGTTACATACAGCGGACGGTTTTGCTTGCACGTACCGTGAAGGAGGTCTTCATCGTTGAAGGTGATATCAGCCATGTGGACTTCTTCCAGTTCGTCCTTCATCTTTTCTTCCGCCAGGAAGGCTTGAAACTGGTCAGGCTCTTGTAACGCCTTGATCAGAGAATCTCGTGCTTCTTTATACAGGAGAAGGGCATCCAAGATACTCAAATGTGATGGTATCTTTCTCAGATATGCCAGGACATTGTAATCCACCTTGTTCTTCTTGAGCGGGTCCTTGGCTGTGAGCTCTTCGATAACTCTATCATCGAGAGCAATCTCCTCAGGGACTTTTTCCTTTCCTTTGTTTGAAGGTCTGAGATTCTTTTCAGGTCATGTACGGTTACGCAACTGAATGTTCTCACAGTTTTTCATCTCCTCTTCTTTTTCAGAGGTGGATTCTTTGAAGAGAGGGCCGAGGCCTATTTCTTCGTCAGAATCGCTCCTGAAGGTAAGAACTTGAGGTTTTGCTCTTGTCGGGATGGCATCAACCATATGACAGTTACCGGCTGTTCCTTCATGCTCGTCTGTCACGCTTCTCCGTTCCCGACGGGATTTGCGCTTCATTCGCTTAAATTGTTGTCAATGAGCAACGTATCCCTGCCACCACTTCTTGAAGGTATTACACTTTTCGGTAGGGTGCGTGACCTTCCGATGGTATAAACATTAATTCGGATGTACATCCGGTTCGTCAAGGCACATACTCCCAGAAGTATTTTCTTTGAAAGATGGTAGCTTCATTCCCATTGACAGAGCTTTGGCGAACTGCTTCCTTATCTTGATTCTGCTCTTGCTGGGGGCAAGGGCACTTTGATCCGGTTGAGGTACTTTAAGGCTTCTCATCACCGGAGCTTTTTCGTCCTGACACCGACGCTTTGCCTTTTCGTAAATGGTCGCTTCACGTTCTCGATCAGCTTTTCTCTTTTGAAGAGCTTCGTTCAACAGTTTGTCAATAAGGTCATCTAACGGTTCCATGGATTTTGGTTCTGGATCTGCCCCCAGTTTCTCTATGTCAGGAGCTTCTTTTCCATTTATCGATGAGTGAGAGATCATGTGGTAACTCGCTACATAATCCTTGGGTGCTTCTGAAGAATTGTCACCTTCATCATTGTCACTGTTTCCGTCCTCAAGAACATGCTTGAAGAACTCTTCCAGTGTGACCGGGGTCTGTGCCTCTTGGTTGTATTCCTCAAGTGCATCGATGTATTTCTACAGACCCGTACGATTGCCGTCGAGCTGGCCTTCTTCTTTTTCTTTGAAGACTTCAGAGGCTTGGCCTGGAGGTTTTGTCCATCGTTACCAACCTTTGACGTTGGGCGCGGTTTCAGCATTCCGTCAATAATCTCAAGCTCCACCTGGCTTTTCCACCTAATCGCCAGACATGCATGAAGATCCTTCAGCATTCTTTTAGTTTTCGCCGAGAGGACAACTTCCCATAGAGCTTTCTCTATAAATGAGCATGATGCCCCCGGCGTGTCCACCTTCTTAGAAGTGTGCTGCTGCGGCGGGTTTACCTTCCAATTTTCGGACAGCGCGAACTTGCCCTGTTGGTACTGGTCTTCGACCCAGTTTTTAAAGATGTAGCAATCTTCGATTGGATGGCCCACAATTCGGTAGTATGGGCAGCAATTGGGATTGTTGACGTCGTCCGATTGCAGTGGGCGTCTCGGATCCGGCAGAGTGATGAGCCTATTGCGCACCGCTAGTTCTAATAATCTCCTCGTTTTATCTCTAGGGAACGAGTAAAGCCGTCTCATCTTTTCTTCGAGGGATCTTGGTTTGTTGCTTTGGCGAACAACTGGTTTCGGATCACTCGGTTGTTGTTGAGCGTTGGCGACGAAGGTCGCTTTCCTTTTGCCCTTTTCATTCCGAAGATCTGTCTTTGAAGAGGACGGCCTATGGCCCATCTGGTCCATTTGAGCCAATTTGTCAATCAAGGCCTGGAAGGTGGTCAGTTTGAAGAACATCATAAACTGGGATATAGTTATCTGAGAATCAAGGGTCCTCACGAACTTGCCCACAGCAGGAGCTTCTTCTATGCGTTGTTCATATTTTGACCATAGGTTACGCCACCGAATTGCGTATTGAACCCAACTCTCCCGGTTTCACTCTGGTGTTGATTAATGCCGCTTGTGCTTATGAACAGCTGTGTGAACAGTAGTTCCATCTCCGTAAATGTCTTGACAGAGTCATTTAGGAGCTCGGAGTACCATTCAAATGCTGTCTCCGCCAAGCTGCTGACAAATTGGCGAAGCAATAGTTTGTCATCGCCCCCGGTGTTACCGCACAAAGCTCTAAATTGAGCAACATGTTGGTGCGGATTGCCTGTCCCTTTATACACATGGAATTTGGGGATCATATATCCTGGCGGGTATTTAATTTGGTTGTACCAGCCTGGGTAAGGTTACCCAGTTCTAACGACCTGTCCTGCCGCTTCGTTCGCATGATGAGCTCGTATTTGTTGAGCTGTGTAGTCATCAAGGGTAGCTTTGGAGATCATCTCCTCCCCGGCTGCTGATAAAGCCGGAGGAGGGTTTGATGTCTCCCCTCTTTCGTCTTCAATGATTATTGGAGGGTCTTCGGCCGGAGGATCCGGTTGGATCATCATCCCCACCTTATCTTGGAAGAGAAGCGCCATTTGTTTTATATTAGCTGCTTGTTCTGCGGCCTCTTTATCTTTCTTTTCAAGCACCCTTCGTAGGAATTTGGTGTCGGTCTCCTGCTCCTGGTGTTGTTCCGACGATGCTTCTGGGCTTTCTTTTTGCTCAGTGAGTGCGACCATTCTTGTCAACATTTCCTGGAGCTTTTGTTATTGCTCCTGGGCTTTCGTCACAGACCGTGTGAGTGGTCGATGACTCATGGAAGCACGACTATCCTCTTTTCCGGATGCCATGTGCACCGTGTGTACTACCATGCCCCTAGATTTGGGGCATTTGAGTCGGTCGCCTTTAGAGTTTGCCGCCGGCGGTGGGAGATTCTCTGGCCTTCTCTTTTTATGGGGGGCTGAAGTTGAGGGCGCAGCAGGCTCCCATGTGGATGAGGCCTTCCGTTGTATGATGGCGGGGTGGTCCTCCTCCAGTCGAGCCTTCTTTTTCTCTAGTCGGCGAGAGTAATTTTTGTCAATTACAGAGTCTTGGACTTTCCGCCAGACCCTGTGGATTTTGGAGAATAGCCGCTGAGGGGGCTGTTCTGGCTTCGCCTGCACCGTGTTTGCAACATGTGGAGGCGACTTCTTCAGTACAGCGGTTGGAGAGTTCTTTCGCTCCCTACTGAGTAGTTCGAAGCTATTCCCAGATGGAACGGTGGCATCAACTTCCACCGTTGGAGCTGGTGGAGTAAGTCCAGAGGGGGAACTGCCCCCAGCCTTCTTTACTCGGCGCCAATGGCGACGTCGAGCATGTCGTGCAGATGGGATCACCTCTGTTGTAGAGGCGACCTCATTATGCCCCTTGCTTTGATAAGAGGCTGTTGTTGGTGCTAGCCTATCGAAGACTGACGTCCGTTGAAAGGGAACGTCTAATCCGTCAAAGACCGACTTTCGAGTAGAGGAAGCACTTGTAACGACCTCACCCGTAGCAGGAGTTGGAACGGCCAGTCTTGCGAAACCGATCCTCTAGCAGGAGAAGCCCCTTTGACGGCTTCGTATGTTGGAACAGGAATGGCTATCCGCTCTGGGATAACCCCTTCAGGTATCGCGAGCCTCTTTGTGGGCCCACTTGAGCTTAGGCTCAGCCTGTCGAAGATTGAGGCGCTGGAATTGGACGATCCGTTGAGAGGGGCCGTGGTAGTTGCAAGCCGATCGAAGACTGACTTCTTCGGAGTTTCCTGTGACGGCACCGGAGCGCTGAAGCTTGTTGGCAGGATCATGGTCCCAATGAACAATCCAGTGGTGGCCTGAGTCACCTGTTCCACCGGCATTGCAAATATGGAGGCCGCTTGGGGCCCATAAGTCACTCCTCCGGCAGGGGCGGAGTGGGAGTTGCTGTTGCAATTGGTGCAGTTGGAAACCATCGATGTCATCTTATCTTCTGCACGGAGCAAGACACCAAATCTTAGTATCTCGAATCCAGGGGCAACCATATTAAACCGCGATTCGTTCATGAACACGACACACGAGTGTGGAGTGGAAAGAGGAAAAGGTCCCACCGGGCGTGCCAGAATCTGTTTACCGCCGAAAAAAGAGACGAAACCACGTAAGTTGTCTTGCCTGAATTTGGGGACAGATGCTATTTGGTTTTATCTGTTTACCTCTCCGAAGATGCCAAGTTGATTTATGGCACCGTGTTGGAGATAGTGCCCTCAGAGTCAATTATTGGATCACAGGTACGTGATTGCAATGATTGAGAGAGGACCTATACCGTTAGAACAGTCTTACTCAAGATGATAGTATGCTATCTGGTTTATCTTTATCATCGTGTACTGCTTTAAGTGACCTTACAGGTCACTATTGCGCGTTGATAGAGCCCTTAGGATTCTTGGTTGACGGCCAGCAGTATGATGGCGATCATATACATGGGAGATGGGGTCTATAAGCACATCCTTAAAGTGGTCCCTAGTCGTGGAAGTTTCGAGACAGGGCATCGATACTCCAGAGTAGACTAGTGTATACAGTCGAGACCCTGACGAGGGGCGGTGGCCGTTCTCACAGGCCACTGGTGTCAGTTGGTTCACCTAAGATATATACAGGTGCTCATTGGGTTATGAGTACACCAGACAAGACTCGCCGGGAACATGCTAGTTGGTATTATACCTGACGTCAGATAGCAGTTCCCTGGTGACATGTGTACAGGTTAGTTCATCGACCTGAGATCGTCATTTGTCTCGTGTGAGTTCCCACTGTACTTTGATTACTACCCTACCACGGCTCAAAGGAGTCGTGCAAACAGGTTTTAGTTGGGTACAGTCCCGAGCCACATGGAGGCAGGGAGCGGATCGGCAGGGGTTCGTCTCTCCCGGTATTAGGGGTGAGGTCGCGCTGTGTCTAGGAGAGCCATTACACGAAGTCCTTAGCCAAGGCAGGAGATTTACTGGTAGATATTCCAGTAGTATCTCAGGGTGTTCTGGACTACACTCCGACACGACTTGTACCGCTTTTGGGGATCTGGCTTTTACCAACCTCTTAGGCCCGTCATGCGATGCTCATAGACGAACGGACCGGACTGTACGGATATTGTCACTGACAGGCTCAGTAGGGTGTCAGGATGAGTTTGCTCATCGACGTCCCTTTTGGTCAATACCAGGTAGCCCGTTACGTATGGCTAATACCTCTGACGTGCTAGTGGTTAAATCCACAACCAAAGTATTGACGAGTCTTTAAAGTCCCCCACAGACAGTTTCTCAAGTTTCGGGCAAAACGCTGTAGAGGCCGTATGGAGATATGGCAGGGTTCAATCATGTACGTGCGGTATTGCACGGATCATGATCGGACAGTTAATACTAGCGGGCTTTGGTTTAAGCCGGATCCTAGTATTATACAGTGTAGATTTTGTCTCATTGCATTTGTATTCGGTCGGAATACAAATGCGGGTATGTATATACAGTCGCGGGGTTTTCCTGTAATTTATTATGGGATTGGTTTTTTGAAGTTGCCAGTTTGTATTCCGTTTCGGCCATTTTTCTTTGTTTCTTTCCTTGGCTGAAAATTGGTGGAGGAGGGCTTATTTGCAAATGTGCAAATTGGCATTGTGGAGGGTGGTCTTTGTAAATTGTTGCTTCATGATGATTCTACCATACTTTGACTTCCCTTGTTCATCATGACTTGACTTTTGAGATGAGTGATGGATGGTGGTGTGATGATTATTCCTCATGATGGTCACTCATTTCTTTTTGCATTATTTTCTCCTTTGGCTCACACCACCTTGGGTGTTCTCACTCCCTCCTCTTCTTTGATCAAAAGCCGGCCACACTTGTAGGGGGGCTGTCCAAAATTGTGCTGTGGGATTTTCGATCTTTTTGGCTTCGCAAAAATCCCATAGCTCCATCTTCAAAAAGTTCACCTCATTCCTCCACCAAAATGGCAACTTCTAGTAACCCCAAGAGACAAACCACTCTACACTAAGCCTACAGCATTCTTGGACTCGTCAGCTCGCTAACTTCGTGCCCGAGTTGCCTCGGTCCAGAGGTGGGAGCCCGTAAAAGAACCTGGCGATGTGGTGCCCTTCCGACGAGGAGATGGCGACCGGAGTATCCGCGGGGAGATCGGGATGACGACGAGAAGACCGAAGGACATGGATCGCTCGGTATATCTCTCTACCCATCTTCTAGTTTGCTAGGATTAGGTTAATGGCCCGATCCGGGTTTTAAAGTCCGCGGTAGCGCCGGTTCTAATTTATAGAAAAGTTTTTGATTCCGCATTTTGGCTTCGTTCAGACGGCCGGGGCGCTGCCGTGGTCCTATATGGTATCAGAGCCACGCCATTAACCTAGTCTAGCTTGCTCTAACACGTTTACAAGTTCGATCGATCGGATTTTCCAAAAACCGTATTTTCAAGTGCATCAGTTTTCTGTCGAATTTTTTTTGGCTCGAAATTTTTTTTTGAGTGTTGCAGAAATTCATGCTGGTGTTTTTAAGCATTCTAGAAAAATTCGATGCAGTGATTCCTCAGTTGGACCGCCGAACCGCGGCCAAACCCCTGTTATGGCTGCGGTTCCGCGGCGGAAAAATGTAATCAATGCACCAAATTTTTACAGTGGGCTTCTGAGTTAAAATTGGGGTTTTTGGAATATTCTGTTTGGGCCCAGATTTTCTTTGAGTGCTACAGTTGTGCTTGGGGCCCACTTCGGGAATTTTGGTCGATCGAAAATTTTAAACATGTTAGTTCACAGTATTTACATTATATCTGCGACCGTGATTGTCACTTGATCGGTAAATCCTGTCTAACTGCTATAGCCCTTTTAGACGGATTTGCGAACGTGACATTCACGTTGATATTCTGTGTTGTGCTGTGATGTTGCGGATTCGTCATGGGGATAGCCTAGATGCAATGTTAGTACAGTTTGGTTTATTATGTACATTTGATATTGCGGGTGCGAGCGTCCGACATGTGGACTGCCGTCACTGCCTGTTTGTATATTATTCTTTTGGGGCACGACCGGGCTGAGGTCGATGTACCCGTTGTATGTATATTTTACTTTCTGTACTAGGATTACCCCGCGGTGGGGTGCACGGGTAGCTGGGTTCTAGAGGGCAATGGGCCCGCATCTCATGGCTTTGAGACAGAGGAGGCTTCACTCTAGAATTGGCGGGCTATTCGCCGCACTCGTAGGGGGTACAGGTTGACCCAAGGTGGGGTGCCCAAGTTACCGGATTCCGTGAAGTGCTAGGTGGTCCATTCACGTTGCTGAAGGGGGCTGCCTCGCTTCAGGTTTTGGCGGGTAACTTGCCGCGCCAGTAGGGGTCTAGGATTTCATTGTGCAGGCTATCCACACGATCAGGGGAACGCCGGGTTTCAGTAGCGGCTCTATGAAACCCGGGGATCCCAGATATCTGTATTGTTCTGTGATGCGTATTACATTTCTGTGATGTTGCATTTTATCACGCCTTGAGCGAATATTATATATTGATATATATACTTGTAGATGTTGTATATGTTTTGCACCCGTGCTAGTCCAGTCCCCGCTCTGTCGTTAGTTAAGTAACCTAACAGGTAATGACGGGACCCAGTGGCGAATGCGGATGGCATATACGTACATCATTATTTTCGTTCTTTATTGGTGTGATCAATTGATGGGACTGCATTGATTCGGATCAATGCAAGCTAAACAAACCTATTCTGATGTTGTTGGAATAATTTTTCAAAAAGCTGTTATTGCAAGGACGTTCACTTTTGTTTTGCACAGTGGTATTCGGTTATGAATATCCAGCACCTCAGTCGGAGGCAAGGGCCGAAATCCCTTCACCGGGAGTGACCCCTTGGACAGAAGTTTGCGTCAGGGCAATAGCTTCACTATAGCCGATTGCCTTTTGCTTTGCACAGTGGTATTCAGTTGGAATATCCTGCACCTCATTCTACGGGGAAAGAGCCGAGATCCCTTCACCGGGAGTGACCTCTTTAACAAAGGTTTTCGCCACTATATTTTTATAAAAGCTATCCGGTTCCTTCAACGATATCAAGTTCATTACGTTAAAGGTTTTTCGCCAAAAACCATTCGTAGCCCTCCGTCGTTTCAGACGGGTAGCATGTAGTATTCATGCTATGTTTGTTGACCTTCGTCAAGGCATAGTGAATGGTAGCTGCTTGTTACCTTTCTGCTGCATAGATAGATGCGTTGGTTTGGGACAGTCGTATAGCCTTGTTGACCTTCGTCAAGGGCTTGTACGGGTGGGTTCAAATTAACCTGGACAATGACGGGTAGAACTTGACATGTGACTTATGATTTGTTGATCTTCGTCAAGGTCATAATAGCATGGGGTAAAAATCACATCGGGAGTTTCTAAAGAAACTGAAACTTGCCAGATATGCACATACCTTCTGGAGTGTGATAACGTGAGTGGATTCCATCACATTATCATGCGATGATAGTTGGATCCCGATTCCCATTGATGAGTTGGTTTACTCCTCGGGTGATCCCGACTAATTCTTCTTTCAGGTTTGGAGGAGAATTTGAGGTTACAGTGGGAGGTTTCCTGATTAGATAAATTGATAACCATTCTGATCTAGGTTAGAGTGCACGCTGAGTGTTTCTTTTCTCTCTCTCTTCGGCAGCGACCATGACCCGACCCTTGACTATGACTCAGTGACCAAGATTAACCGAACCTTCTTAAACAGTGACTTTTGGATTGTCAGAGTTGCAAACCTCATTACCACTCCTACTTTTACCCTTTTCTCCAGGACACCCCGTATTACTACGAACGTCCACTTCCATTAGATAAAACCATCGTATGGTTATATATGAACTCGAAGGAACTTGTTCCAGATTTGAGGTTGGTTTCTGGTTCTGGAGAAAACGAATAAGACTATTCAGCTGTCTTTTCCTTTTACCTTCTCTCAGGTTGCGAGTGCCCCTTAGATTAGGGGATAGTACACCTATTACGAAAATTGGATAGTCTTCTTCCAAACCATAGGCAGGTGCCGACCGGTAGGGAATGAAGAAAACCAATTAGCCTAACGATGGTGTACAGAAGGTATTATGTAAAGACAGATAAAGGGATTAGAACGAGGGCAAAGTAAATTGCGACTGCTATTCACGACCAAACCAAGTATTTCATTTCCACTCCCACTTCACCTTTATATTTCTCCAGGACACTCCGTATCACTACGAAGATCCACAGTTTATTGGATACTCCATCGTATGGTTATATACGAACTCGAAAGGAACTTGTTCCAGTTCGGGGATGGATTCTAGTTCAGGAGAAATAGGAATAAGGTTTTATTCAGTTATCTTTTATCTTCACCTTCTCTCGCATTGCGAGTGTTCCTAGGATTAGGACAGTACACCCATTACGCTTATTGGATAGTCTTCTTCCAAACCATAGGCTGGTGCCGAATGGTAGGGAAGGAAGAAAACCATTTAGCCTAAGAGGGTGTACAGAAGGTAATGACTAAAGACATATGAAGGGATTTGGAGAGATGGCAAAGAAATATACGGTTACAGTTGTCAATCTGGATAATGGAAGAGACATTACTAGGAATACCCGGATACCCCTTCGAAACATTTTAATGTTTCAGTTTCACTGTGTATTGTTAAAAGAAAACTGATTTCCCAATTAGACACTTGCTCCAGGGTATGTATTTACCAGATATGATTCTCACATCTGTATGGTTTTACAGATGATGAGTGGGAGTAAGTTATTGGGAATTAGGTGATCATCCTCATTATATCAGAATTCGTTGTAATTTGTGATATTTGAGGAAATCACCTGGGTAGTTTGCCGGACGGTAAATATTTGGTTTTGAATATCCGCTGTTATGCACTAATTTCAAATTGATATATCTGTACGTCTATTTTAATAGAGTGAGATATAACTTTTTGAAATTATGTCGATGACATTTACCTATATCAGTGGATGGTTAGGTAAGGAGCATTAAACAGCGGTGTAATTCTTCTTAACCATAAGTACAGTTTTCAACCTACGACGCACAGGGTTTGAGTTATTCAACTCATGGGACTTATACAGAGTATTGTATGTTGTCCAGTGTCCATTAGGACAGAGGGGTTGGTCCTCGTACTATATTCGGTTTACTTGTGACTTCTTTCGTTCTTAGACATGTGTTTCGTAGAAACACAAGGTCCAAGTTTTGAGAAGTTATAGGTATAAGAATAGAGTAGAGAACCAGGTGTTGCAAGTATCGGGATTCTTCAAGGTGATCGAAGATGTAGATACTTGTGTATGGTATTCAGTTGATAATAATGATTAAGAGAACTAGCTTCTCTTTCAGGTTACTCATAATTGGAAGCACTCCTAAGTTGAGTAATGCTGATCGGCCTCTCTCCATTTAGATGACATGCACTGGAGACAGCTGCATGATTTGAATCTGGTTCAATTAAATCAGTGCCTCTGTTTTGGATATAGAACAGTTCATATCTTAACGATGTTAAAGTACGGGGAGTTGTCCGGCTTATGATTAAAACCAGACTCTGGATAACTCAAGGCACGTTTCTGTAATGACAGTTTGTGGGTTAACCCAGGCTATGACGAGGGTTGACTTTCTACCATCTGGAAGATCAATAGTGATATTGTTCTTGACTCGCCACAGTTTTAATAAAAATGGATTTTTCAGAAAACAGTAGTGGGAGTATGGTTGAACTGGAAGTGATTCCAGAACCGCAAACGATTACTGAAAATTTGATAAGAACCTAAACATTCAATCTGATTTGACATTCCATTGGCCACTCCGCAGATATGGTGGGTAACCTCAGGCATTCGAGAGGTACTTCGGTATGCTCAAAGATGGTGACAGGGAGGTTCTTGTTTACCCAGACTTGCCATTGCTGTTGTTCCAGACTGTAAGACCCGGCAGGAGGATAAGTATAGCGTCGTTCTAAACAAGCTTTAGAAGTGCACGTGTATATGATTCTGCCAGAGGGTTGTCGTAGTCAGTGGGAGCAGCGGAAGCATTGGTGGACAAGTGACTTATGTCTATTAAGAGACTAAAGCAGATGTAGCGGAGATAGATCATCTATTTCTGATGTGACAGTCATAGGTTTGACTTCATCAGAATAGGGGATAGATCTGTTAAGAAGGTAGTGGGGTGTGATGTCCTGGTATTTGGATGACATACACAGAGTAGGAAGTGATATTCCTATACTATGATCGGTTATACTTTGGTTGTCACACAGTGGTTTCTCCACATAGGAATTGGGTATTATATCATACATTCTGGTTACTAGATCTATGGTTTTAGATCTAGATTTGGGTAGTATCCCAATCTGGGTACTTAGACAACATTCTTAAGGTGTTTTAGAATGGACAACTCCTGGCACGGTAGTGTACCTGCAGGTAATGGAGTCACCCTCTCTAAAGGTGTCTTACAGACTAAATGGGAGAGGGATGTGCATGATTGACAGATAACTTACTTAGGCAATTTAGTCAATCATGAGATGTCAAGTACCACACCAGATGTTGTTTTTGTACAAGATGCAGTAAGTTAATATTGATCCAATCCTGGAGAAATATTCGGAAGCAGTTTTAGAACATAAGTGGATGTTCTAGGGATATGATAACGACAGCCTCATTCGGGAGACAGTTATCATTCCAGGCTTCTAAGGTGACATGGATGACAGAGTGACTGTCAGAGTTATAGTTTTCCCTCTGATGAGGGGCAGTGTTTTGGACAGGTGATCCAAGCGGACACTGAGGGAGGCATTACGCGGGATACTGATTAAGTTCATTTGACGATACAGTCTAAAAGGTTTGGATTTGGAGTTCATTTATGAATCAGGTCCCATCAGATATCCAGACATATTCTAAGACAGGTATTGCTCATTTCGGAAGATGGCTTTCTCCGCGAACTTGAGATAAAGAGAGACATAGAAAGAAACATTAGAGCAGATCCATTCACTGAGGTTATTCCTCGAACGCATTAGTTTCGCAAGCGGGTTTTGTGAGACTGATTAGTAGAGGAGTTGGGTGTTCGGTATCACACGGGCTGTGAGTATGCGACATCGCAATAATTAGTCTAGAGTGCAAATGGGAGATTGTTGGAGATAGTGCCCTCAGAGTCAATTATTGGATCACAGGCACGTGATTGCAATGATTGAGAGATGACCTATACCGTTAGAACAGTTTTACTCAAGATGATAGTATGCTATCTGGTTTATCTTTATCATCGTGTACTGCTTTAGGTGACCTTTCAGGTCACTATTGCGCGTTGATAGAGCCCTTACGATTCTTACTTGACGGCCAGCAGTATGATGACGATCATATACGTGGGAGCTGGGGTCTATAAGCACATCCTTAAATTGGTCCCTAGTCGTGGGAGTTTCGAGACAGGGCATCGATACTCCAGAGTAGACTAGTGTATACAGTCGAGACCCCGACGATTGGCAGTGGCCGGTCTCACAAGCCACTGGTGTCAGTTGGTTCACCTAAGATGTATACAGGTGCTCATTGGGTTATGAGTACACCGGACAGGACTCGCCGGGAACATGCTAGTTAGTATTATACCTGATGTCAGATAGCAGTTCCCTGGTGACATGTGTACAGGTTAGTTCATCGACCTTAGATCGTAATTTGTCTCATGTGAGTTCCCACTGTACTTTGATTACTACCCTACCACGGCTCAAAGGAGTCATGCAAACAGGTTTTAGTTGGGTACAGTCCCGAGCCATAAGGAGGCAGTGAGCGGATCGGCAGGGGTTCGTCTCTTTCGGTATTGGGGGTGAGGTCGTGCTGTGTCTAAGAGAGCCATTACACGAAGTCCTTGGCCACGGCAGGAGATTTACTGGTAGGTATTCCAGTAGTATCTCAGGGTGTTCTGGACTACACTCCGACATGACTTGTACCGCTTTTGGGGGTCTGACATTTACCAACCCCCTAAGCCCGCCATGCGATGCTCATATACGAACGGACCGTACTGTATGGATATTGTCACTGACAGGCTCAGTAGAGTGTCAGGATGAGTTCGCTCATCGACGTCCCTTTTGGTCAATACCTGGTAGCCCGTTACGTATGGCTAATACCTCTGACGTGCTAGTGGTTAAATCCACAATCAAAGTATTGACGAGTCTTTAGAGTCCCCCGCAGACAGTTTCTCAAGTTTCGGGCGAAACGCTGTAGAGGCCGTATGGAGATATGGCAGGGTTCAATCATGTACGTGCGGTATTGCACGGATCATGATCGGACGGTTAATACTAGTAGGTTTTGGTTTAAACCGGATCCTAGTATTATACAGTGTAGATTTTATCTCATTGCATTTGTATTCGGTCGGAATACAAATGCGGGTATGTATATACAGTCACGGGGTTTTCCTGTAATTTATTAAGGGATCGGTTTTTTGAAGTTGCCAGTTTGCATTCCGTTTCGGCCATTTTTCTTTGTTTCTTTCCTTGGCTGAAAATTGGTGGAGGAGGACTTATTTGCAAATGTGCAAATTGGTATTGTGGAGGGTGGTCTTTGTAAATTGTTGCTTCATGATGATTCTACCATACTTTGACTTCCCTTGTTCATCATGACTTGACTTTTGAGATGAGTGATGGATGGTGGTGTGATGATTATTCCTCATCATGATCACTCATTTCTTTTTGCATTATTTTCTCCTTTGGCTCACACCACCTTGGGTGTTCTCATTCCCTCCTCTTCTTTGATCAAAGGCCGGCCACACTTGTAGAGGGCTGTCCAAAATTGTGGTGTGGGATTTTTGATCCTTTTGTCTTTGCAAAAATCCCATAGCTCCATCTTCAAAAAGTTCACCTCATTCCTCCACCAAAATAGCAACTTCTAGTAATCCCAAGAGACAAACCACTCTACACTTAGCCTACAGCATTCTTGGACATGTCGGCTCGCCAACTTCGTGCCCGAGTTGCCTCGGTCCAGAGGTGGGAGCCCGTAAAAGAACCTGGCGATGTGGTGCCCTTCCGACGAGGAGATGGCGACCGGAGTATCCGCGGGGAGATCGGGATGATGACGAGAAGACCGAAGGACACGGATCGCTCGGTATATCTCTCTACCCATCTTCTAGTTTGCTAGGATTAGGTTAATGGCCCGATCCGGGTTTTAAAGTCCGCGGTAGCGTCGGTTCTAGTTTATAGAAAAGTTTTTGATTCCGCATTTTGGCCTCGTTCAGACGGCCGGGGCGCTGCCGTGGTCCTACACACCGTGTATCGAAGGTTCGGACAGATGCGGCCGTTATAGCAGACTTCGCCAGATTCCCCCTCGTTGTGAGGGGTTTTTTAATTATGGGGACGCTCTTCCTTGCAGGCGCAAGCCCTTGCAGTTAATTACGTTACCGCATAGAGATAACCACTTTCTCCTGCTCCAGAAGATAACTTCGTGTCGTATGTGTTTGTTTTATTTTTGGTTGCCCGTGGATTGTATACGGAGACTAATTTGTGTTATCTCCCGTAGGGCGTGGATTTGTCCGTATTTTCTTAGATTTGGGTTTGGTTTGATTTAAGGATCGTTAACCTTGTTTGAGATTAAGATCGACTTAAATATTTGTTAAGGATACATTAATCCGATATTGGACTAAGATCTACTTAACGGGGGTTCAGGATTATTTTTGATCCAACGAAAGAGCATTTGGGCTCTATTGTTTTAGTTTAAGGAAGTTGCGGTCCATAGCTAGTTTAAGGACATTACGGTACACAGCTAGTTTAAGCACATTATGGTCCATATTGGGGTATGTCCGTCCATTTGAGAGTACACTAAAGAGTTATTTGTTATCGGGACCCACCACCTCTCTGAAGACGCTAAAGAATTACAACGACATTTATCAGAGGTGTGAGGAGATGTAGCCTTGAACCAATGTCCGTTAGAAGATCAATAGTCGTGTTTGGGACTAAGACCAATTTGGAAAAATTGTGAGCACATGGGCTCGGCTGATCTGAATTAGGGACTTTTGGTCGACTTGGACTCAGCCCACCCAGTCTTTGAATAAAGTGTTAAACACTTGTTTGGGCTCAGTCCCTTTTCAGTGCAAACAATGTTGAGCATTGATATGGGCTCTAACCCTCACCATTTACTTAATCCTATCTCTCTTTTTTTTGTTTTTTTATATGGAGTGTTAAACACTCTTTATTGAGCAGTGCCCACGTGAGGGACATGTAAGGCGCTTGGCGCTGAGCCCCAACCACTGAGTACTAAGCACTCTTTAATTGAGTAGCGCCCATGTGAGGGGCACGTGAGGCGCTTGGCGCTGAGCGTCAACCATTGAGTGCTAAGCACTCTTTATTAATCAGCGCCCATATGAGGGACACGTGGGGCGCTTGGCGCTGGGCGCCAACCACTGAGTGCTAAGCACTCTTTATTAAGCAGCGCCCACGTGAGGGGCACGTGAAGCGCTCGGCGCTGTTTATTTCTTTGTGCATTTTTCTTAAGAGTTCAATTCTTTGTTCTCCCCTGGATCTTCAATCCCCAAGAACAAATTCATCCCCACGAGAATTAAATTCTCATTTGTAGGAGACTTGTCTCATGGATCTCAGATCCAGGAAAAGAACTATGTTCTTTTATGAGGGTTAAACCTATAGATATGCAGATGAGATGCTCTGATCTCTATTATCTTTATTTACCTTGAAGAAAGTTCTTCTTCCTTTTTCTCTCTTAAAGCTTTCTTTTTATCTTACACTTCTTTTTAAACTTGAAATTTATGGGGGGTTCCTCTGTACAAGACTTGAATTCTTGGGGCCTTTATATAGTGGAGGCAAGTTTGTTGATTTAGTTAAAGAAATCTCTCATTGAGAGATCCTTAATTGATTTGGGGATTTTATCCACCGTTGGATCTTTGATCCAAGAACTTCTGTTTTACAGAAGATATTTTTCTTGTTTTTAACAAGATTGGGAAAATATTTTCCATACAGAGTTTATTCTGTAGCTTGGTGATTTTTAATCACCATTGGATCTTTAATCCAACGGTGCTCTGTTTTACAGAGCATAATCTTTCTTGTTTAGAAAGATCGGGGAAACTATTTTCCCCTACAGAGCTTATTCTGTAGCTTGGTGATTTTTAATCACCATTGGATCTTTAATCCAACGGTGTTATATTTTACAGAGCGTAATCTTTCTTCTTTAGAAAGATTTGAAGAGTATTTCCTCAATCAGAATTTAATTCTGTGTTTTGATGATTTATCATTTGGATCTTTGATCCAACGGCAGGGAACTTTTAGTTCTGGCGCCGGCGCACTCGTGCGGGGCACGTGAGGCGCTGCCTCAGAGTTTTTATCTCTTGGCGCTGGCACCCTCGTGCAAGGCACGTGAGGCGCTGCCTCAGAGTTTTTAACTCTTGGCGCTGGCGCCCTCGTGCATGGCACGTGAGGAGCTGCCTCTTTTCAAATTTTGAACGGATCCTTACTCTTCTATTATTGGGGGGAAACAGGTGGGGCCTACTTGCTTGTGGATATGCATGGAGAAAGATCCTTCCGACCAATAAATGACCGGTTCCTTAAGAAATACTACACTTAGCAAGTCACAACTCAGGTTAATGATAGATGACGATGCTCGTGTCCGCTCGCTGTCTTCCTGAGTCAAGACTCTATAACTAGTATCCGGCAAAATTTCGCCTCAAAGCTGGCCCTGGACCGAGATGTCCTTAAACTAACAATGGACCGAGATGTCCCTAAACTAACAATGGACCGTAATGTCCTAAAACTAAATACGTCGTCTCAAACACGGCGATAGTGGAATTCAAGTCCACAAGTCCTAGCGGCGAGGACAATAACTCAAGTCCCGCTGGCTGCACAGCTGCCTTGGTGACGAAGTCCCCCATAAGTTCTATTGGCGAACAGAAGTGTAAAAAAAAATAGTACGTCCACAAGAGAAATGGGAACGGATGAAAACCCGAAAGGGCGCCGTGAGTGAAAACAGCAAGGCTACTAGCGAGCTTGTGAACACCTGAAAGGGCGCAATCTCGTTGTTAAAAAAACAGTACGGCCACAAGCGAAATAGATACGGATGAAAACCCGAAAAGGCGCCGTGAGTAAAAACAGCAGGGCTACCAGCGAGCTTGTGAAAACCAGAAAGGGCGCAATCTCGTAAAATTTTCAATTACGAGATCCTCTCGACTCGTAAAGAGAACTCCCCTTATGAGACCCTCACGGCTCATAGGATTCAAAGTCTTAAGTTATAGGGATCCAGACCTGGTCTTAAGCCGTCATACTCCTTAAGTTGCCCTACAGGCGGTCTGATATTGGCCTTTATATACAATCCACGGGCGCAAATAAACGTTTCCCCCACCAAGTTCTACCAATCACGAAGAATGTTCTCATATAGTGAACAACACTTGTAAGTTCTCTTGACTTATAAAGAGAAAACACACTTGTAAGATCCTTACGACTTATAAGAGAACACACACTTAAGAATCCCCATGATTCCTAAGGAGAAAATATGCCTACGAGATCCTCACGACTCGTAGGGAGAAATACCTTTTATGAGACCCTTACGGCTTGTAAAGTCAAAAAGCCTTAGTCGATAGGATCCTAACCCTATTTGCAAAGCCACCTTTGTTCAAAACGACAAAGGCAAATGATGATTCGCACCTGGCAATATCCCAGTTGTAGCGATGCTGATGCCTAAATCGGTATCAAATTCCGAGTCCTTTCACGACAAATGATGTTTTGCTCCTGGCAATATCCCAGTCGCATCGGTGCTGATGCCAAGATTAGTATCAGATCTCAAGTTCCATACTCGCAATAAAAATCAGCGAACAAAAATAAACGCATATGAAATAGCCGAAATGATAGGGCAACTCGCAATAAAAATCAGCGAGCAAAATATATGCATATAAAAACAGCTGAAATGTTTGGGCAATTCGCAATAAAAAGCAGCGAGTAAAAAGAAAAAATAGTCGAAATGATTGGGCACCGCGATAAAAAGCCGAAATGATTGGGCAATCGCGACTTTCGCGATATAAAAAGCTGAAATGATAGAGCGTCGCGGAAAGAAATAAAAAAAATGAATGAAAAATAAAACTTTTGCCCTGTAGGTGAGTCCACATCGACCCCTGTATACAATCCATGGGTACAAACGAAAATGGAACCACATTTTCCCTCCAGGCTCCATCAGAAGGAGAGCCAAATCTCGACGGTTCACAGACAGCCTAGAGATTAACAACGGCGTTTCTTCTCACTCCAATAGGATGCAGACGCGACGTCAACAAAACAGAGCCATGGCAAAGTCCCTAGTTCCAAATCTCGATGGTTCATAAACAACCTAGAGATCACCTCGACATTCGCTTCATTACAGTATACGCGGTGTCAACAAAGGAAGTGAAGGCCAAATTCCTAGCTTCAGGGTCTTGACTGCAACTCAAATAAAACCTGAAAGACTATTGGAGATCATTCCACACCAGCATGGAGTGGTTATGACACATCGGGGATCCCAAAGTAAGCATAACCTCAAGTAAAAAGCGTTATGGAAAATTCCTAACGTTTGCTCTTCTGACGGTAATGTGACCTGGGGAGATTACTTGAAGGCATCTTATCTTGCCCCTAAAGGGATCAGAGACACGACAGTCCCGGGGCTACTCGAACAACAACATAAAGTCTGCATATCGGGGAATGCATCAGCCAATGCGACAGTACGACGATTAAAACCCTAGTACCACAGGCTCTAACGGACCTCTGTCGTAAAGAGCAGGGGTTAACTGTGACGTTAGGACGGGTTTGCCTATAAGCCCAAGGAAAGCAGACTAAACAAACTCCGAAATGAGTCCATAAACTAGAGACTCCGGGATGAGTGAATAAACTACGAGCTCCGAAATGAGCTCATAAACTACAAACTCCGCAATGAGTATATAAACTACTTTATGCCAAGTCAAGACAGTAGAAGAAAGGAAAGCGCTAGTATAAAATGAAATATGTCTTTTATTCATGAATCAAAATGAATACAAGATACTCTTATTAGTAAATGAAAACAGAAAAAAGCAGGAGAATATACAGCGACAAAAATGTTTCAAGTCGGCGATTCAACAGGCCAGCCAGTTCGTTGTTCTTCCGCTGGACTTCGTCTTCAAGCTCCACCAGTGCTGTAAGACGAGTCCCGGCCTGAGTCAGTTGATTTTGATATGAAACAAACCGACTCTCAAGCTCCTTCTCGGCAACCTTATGGGATTCAACCATCTCGCGGGTAAAGATAACGGCTTTGTCAAGAACCACCACCTCTGTAATGGCTTCTTGAAGTATCCGCTAAATTTCGTACGCACGGGTGGTCTTGGCAGTAAGCTGAGCCTGAAGTTCCCCCAAAGCATTTAAAGCCAACTCCTTCTCTGAAAACTTCCGGTTGAGGCTCTTCTCGCATGACTGAAGACTGGTTGCACACCGTTCGATCCATCCTCAAAGGCTCGTTTTTACAGTTAAGATGTCGAAGGGATGGCGTATGCACTCGAGCCCGTGTAAGCAGGCCTCCACTCGGCGACAGTACTCAACCCAAATACGCACTAATGCTTCGTCATGATAGGTGGTGAGAACTGATAAGGAAGCGTTGGATTCAGCAGCGAATTCTTCGGTCATGATAGAGGTACCAGCGCGAAGGTCTTTAACAAGAGCCGCCAGGGAGTAAATGCTTTGTTTTGCCATCCTTTCAGACGTACGTCGGGCATAAGGGCCTGGTGGCATGGGGATTCGAGACTCTAGTGGGGTTAGGGTTGGCAAAGCTGTGAAGATTCAGGTGCAGTTGTGTTTTCAAACATGGAGTAAACAAAACGATTCTCGAAATAAAGCGTCACTTACCCACAGTCATGCAAGGCGGGTTTGAAAGATCCCCAGGTCCGTCAAGAATCTCGACTTCGTTGTCAGCCTCCAAGACTGTGATTTAAAATAAAGGGCATATCAGCATCACCATGAAAATATAAAACTAGAAGGACAAAGCATACCAACCTTGGCTTGAGGAAAGAACTATGCTTTGTGGGGGTATTGTTTGGGGGCCAGCCATGTCGAGCAAGCGCTGGAAGGTTTTTCTCGGAGAGAGATCCACGATGGAGGCTGCCAATTCCCGCAATTCTGAAGGAAAGAAAGGATCAGATGATAGAAGGGTCATTAAACGAAATGTATAGGTACATGAGATTACCTTCATTGCTTCGCCCACCCTAAGCTGGGGGATGGCAACCTCAGCAGTCTCCTCCACACCTTCAGGTGCATCACTGGAGATATTTGTAAAACCTATGACCGGCATGGTAGTCTCCAATAGGGGGACAAAAGCCGCCGTTGAAGGCTCCAAGGCAGGGATGACGGCTTCAACAATTTCCTTTATACTCTCCGGTACGTAGTTAGGGATGTCCATGGGATCTATGGCCAATGACGTCAGCTCTGCCAAGAGAATAGACATGGAAGAGACATCAGCCGCCACCGGAAGCTCCACAGTAAGGGTAGCAGCTTCAGTAATCCTCTTTACATCCGCCGGTGTGTCATGGGAGATATTCACGGAATCCGCAACCATGACCTGATCCAGACTCAAACCCGCTTCCGCTACAAAAATCCCTGCAAAGATCGCACAAAAATAAGAGTACATAAAAGTAATACAAATTACTAGCCAAAAGAAGAACGCGAAAAATACGCATACCAATACGCCAAGGAGCTTGAAGTATGGTTTTTGCGAGCCGTTGTTCTTTTCTTACTAAATACGCTCGCCGAGCCTCAAGCGCAAATGAATGACTACCTGTCTTTAGCGCAAGCTCGTCCTCGAAAGCATCTGAGATGGGCTGTTTAAGGGCCCGTTCTTCTTCCATTAATAAAGGACCCATGTGCACCCTCCGTAATGATGGTTCGACGTCATAGAATGAAACAAGGGGGTAAGCTTTTTTTCGGGACGCACACGTTCTCGGTCTCATCTTGTGAGTGTCTCAAAGCCTCAGCCAATTGCGCGGCCTCTTCGGCAGACGAGCCAGGATGGATAAGACCGGCGTCCAACTCCTCCATAGCTATCGGTTCGTCCTGAATAAACAGCTCGGACTCAAGCAGGGTGTCGAGTAGGCCGGCAACCGATTTCTTTATTCTCTTGGAACTTGTGCTAACACTAGTGGAAGAACGCTTCATCCCCCTTGGCGCTTTGGCGCGACGTTGACCAACTTCACTTTTGGTATCCCCTTTGGTGACACCACCGCTGATGACATCGCCACTGACGACATTACCACTGGTGCTTTATTAGAAGCCTTTGCTTCGGCTCTAGTGCACACTGGCATACCAGCAGTGTGAGGGGTTGATTCTATTTCTGCGGCTTTGGGGATAAGTACCAAACCGCTATCCCCCAGTGGAGGGCGAACCACTGACCGCGGCCGCAATAGGTCATTGGTGGCCTGAGCTTGAATGGGAGATCTACCCTTGAAAAGAACCCGTCTCTCCTCTGCAATGACGGGGCCGACCCGATGACGGTACCAACCCTTAAAGGACCCTACAGGTCTCGGGAGGTAATCGGACTCCGGGATCATGAAACGAGAGCCGGTGTTTAGCCGCATGAAATGGTGGATGACGTCACGAGTAACCTCCAAGGAGAGAGCAGGCTTGACTATAAATACCTCGAGAGGGATGCCCTGGTCATAGACCAACTGCTGAGCGAAGCGGTGCGGACTATACCACATAAAAAGGACAGCATTATTCCGGAGGAACACCAGATACCCTGGCCTGATCGAGTATAGGTGCATGACTTCTTTTGGTTTCAAAGCCGGGACCCCACCCTTCGATAAATCAAACAATTGCTGAATGGGCCCCGCTGAAGCGGAAAGGACTCGATCGGTGAACACCATTCTGCCTTCATTTGAGTACGGGTTCAGCGGTACGCGAAGAGCCCCTATTTGGGTCGGATCGGGAGCGGAGGCATCAACCAACCTCATAATCCACGAGAAGGTGTACGAATCATAAAAATCCAACCGCTGGTGCGCAGCGAACGCTCCTAGCACGTGCATCTCGATCCACAACGTGAAGTAGTGGAGGGGGAAATTCACGGTCTCCGCACCTGGGTTTTAAGTATTAGCCGCAACGCTTAATCCGTGATATAGATGTGATAACCACGAAACGCCAACAGCTAGCCGTGCTCCCCCAGCTATGCGGTGAGCAGGATAAAAAACGGAGGCTCTTATAAAGCGGCGATGCATCGGCATGGCAAACCAGCTTAGCCAAAGACTGATAAAACAAACGAAGAAGGTCTCTTAGAACATGCCAGGGGCCGCAATCGCGTCAAAAGCTACGGTTGACGAGTTCGGAATATAGAAATGCGAGAGGTCTTCCTCCTTAGCCGGCAAGTTCCTTAACCTAATCCAAAAGGGTCTTCAATTTTTGCAAATTTCGGAGCCTTTTTAGATATGACGTCCTCTCGAAGAAAACAAGCAATGAAAGCGTCAAAGGTGACACCTTGCCTTTCCGATGTCACGAACAGATTTTCAAAGATACCTAGAACCTTGATTAGACTTGGGTACTTGTAACGTACGGCGTTCTCAGTCGACAGGCCGTGGAGCATAGCAGGCACCATATCAAACTCATATTCATCGGGAGATAGTAATTCTTTATAATGCTCCCTCCTGATCGGCAATCCGGAGATCTCGCGAAACTGTTCCAATGAAATTGAGACCTCTCGATCCCCTAGCAAGAATGTATTGGTGGGAAGGTTACATTGATTCAAGACAGTTTTAACCCACCAGACGTGAGGGCCGTGATAATACAACCCGACCTTTTGCAAACGTACACATTGGGCAGAGAGAATGTACCGAGCCTAAGAAAGATATCCCACTGGGTGGCGGGGGATAACGCCTACCTTATAAACCTGCCCTCAAGGTCGGGCTTCACCCTGACATATTCGACGCCCCAGAATGTTGATGGCCACCATGGGTTGGTTAGGTATCCCGGTCGTTGATGGCTCGAGTCGGCCCGTGGGAGTCCAGTTAGTTGCCTCCACCGCATAAGCAGTCCGTGGGCGTTCCGTCAATGATATAGAGCGGATGGGTTCTGTCGGCTCTTCGTAGGTAAAACTACGGTGGGCCCCGATGATATGACCGTACCACTTTCCCCATAAGAGAAGACTAGTATGATCTCTGTTATGCGCCCTGATCATCGCCATAACCTTCTTTTCTGATGGCGACTGTGGGAAAGCCACTTCTGAGAGAGTGTAAGGGAAGTCGGAAAGCGAGGCCATCGTTCCTAAAATAAAAAAAACATTTAAAATAATAATAATGAATAATAAGGTAATATAAAATGAAATAACAGAAAGCCGTGATGTGACGGGACCACTGCCTGCAAAACCAATGGACCCCACAAAATCTAAATAACGGCTCACCAATGATGAGGCAAAATAATCATTAAGAGAATAAAAAATGATTCTCATCAAGAAAACAGTAAAGTTTAAACAACTCTTGAAGCGAGTTCTGCTAAAAAGCACAACAGATTCAAATCTGCTTTAGGGGCATTAAAATCCTCAAATATTCGAGAGCATTAGGGAATAAAATTCCTAAAAATATCTAAGTCTCTCTCAGAGCCAAGCTCTGTGAACAAGGAATTAAATTCCTTTAATAAAGGGATTAAATCCCAAAAAACCCACATGGCAAGGAGGCAAAGAAAATGGAATTAAATTTCAAGGATCTTAAAGATCGGTGACAGGGTAAAATCCTAAGAGGAGGATTAACAATCCTCATTGATTCAAGACTTCAAAATCTACAAAAAAATGTGTGCTTTGGATCTTTAAGAAATTAGTTCAAGAAGAGAGCAACGCTCTGACCCTGGATTTAAAATCCACAACAAAAAAGCAAAAGAGGAGGGGCCCCCGTTCATGATCCTTACTAAAGAAAAGTTTTAACAGATTTTAACTCTGAGATCTCAGCGGGCAGAGAACTAAGCTCTAAAGAAGAGAATTAAATTCTCAAGGAAAATAAGTAAGGAAGAAGATGAAAGAACGGTGGTTTTCCCAGAGGCAAAAACCCTGCATTTATAAGACATGATGGGGGAGGTTCATCTTCCTGTTCCCCTAGGCAATCCAACGATGAAAAAGGCGACAGCGTTGCACTCACGTGCGAACCACGTGAGAACAACGCTGGGGGAATTTGTTCCCTTATAAAATAATAATAATAGTAATAATATATAAAGAAAAAGGAAAAAATTCCCCACAGACAACCTAGAGGCAACCTCGACATTCGTCGTAATATTGCAGACACAATGTCATCAAACGAAGCAAAGAAAGATCCCTAGCTTCAGGGTCTTGACGGCACCTCAAATGAGACCTGAAAGACTATCGGAGATCATCCCATACCAGCGCGGAGTGGTCATGACTCATCGGGGCTCCCAAACTGAGCCCAACCTCAAGTAAAAAGCGGGATGGAATATCCCTAATGCTTGCTCTTCCGACAGTAATATCACCTAGAAGGTTACTTGAAGACGTCTTATCCAGCCCCCGAAGGGATCAGAGACACGACAGTCGCGGGGCTACTCGAACAGCAAGATTGTGTATCGGGGAATACATCGGCCAACGCGACGGTACGATGAAACAAAACCCTAATACCACAGACCCTAACGGACTTCTATCAGCAGAGGTTAACTATGACGTTAAGACATCCTTGCGAGAACTTCTCGATTCATCTCGACTCGTAGGGAAAACAATGTTCCTGAGAGAACTTCCAGACTCATCTCGACTCGTAGGGAAAAGCCTTAGGCTACGGGGATATCAACCTGTTTCCTAAGCACTGGGACCCTGCAAGTAGGTCCAAGATGGACTATTGTATACTTTCTACGGGCCACACTCTCCAAAGTCAAATATCAACAAGGAAGGAAAAAACCACTTACGAGTCCTCTCGACTTGTAAGGGGGAAAATTCTCTTAGGAGATCCTTACGACTCTCAAGAGAAAACACACTTAGGAGTTCTCACGACTCCTAAGGAGAAAATACACCCATGAGATCCTCACGACTCGTAGAGAGAAAAGTCTTTATGAGACCCTCACAGCTCATATAGTTGAAAAGTCTTGGGCGGCAGATCCGAACCTGCTTACCAAGCCATCGCTGCCCTACAAGAAGGTCAAGATGGATTATTTTCATGCCACACATTTGCCAAAAGTAGCATGCCGATATGAAATAAAATATGTCTTTTATTCATGAATTCAAGTGAATATAAGATACATTTCATAAAGGAATAAAAATGAATACATGTTATTCATGAATCACAAGTTTACAGTCAGTAAAAAAAAAAGGGTACAAAGACGGTTATCAAGGAGGAGGCGTCTTCAACAAATCAGCCAGCCGCTCGCGCGTTCCTCTCAATTCTTTCTCGTGGTCAGTTACCACGGCCAACTCTTCTTTAGCTTGAGTCCGTTGCCGCAAACAGGATGAAAGATTTTCACCGGTTTCTAGTATGGCAGCTTCGCAGTCTTGCATGACCCGTTCGGTGAAGTCAAGCGTCCTCCTAAGCATCAACCCATCTGAGATACATCGCTGGAGTTTGTCGAAAACAGCTTTTAGCTGCGCAGCATTTGCTTCAACCTGGGCGCGCAATCGGACTAATTCACTCGAAGCTACCTCATGTTCCTTTCGTCTCAGGGTCACCTCTTGTTCAAAATAGCGAATGAAAGGGACGCTATGGTCGACCCACGCAGTCCTTTGTGAGTTCGAAGCCAACACCTCAGAAGCGAGACACTTGAGCTCAATCTCATGCAGGCAAGCCTTGATCTTTTTGCAGTAATCAACCCAAGAGCCGATGAGATCTTCATCATGGAAGTTCACGAGTGTCGCCAGCATTAGATTGACTTCAACGGCAAAATTCGTAGCAGAACTGAGGGTCTCGGTATCGAGATCTTCGATAAATTCGCTCAACATTCGCCTGTTATTTGCGGCGTCCCTGGAAGATATGTGTTTAGCGAAAGGCCCTGCGGGCATTGGAATGAGAGACTCGAAAGGAGCTGGAGCCGGTGTAATTGCTGCAAAATGAATTACGGTCAAATGTCGACTCGGGAGATAAAGAAAATACACGCGGGATGGAGTCTACTATACCGGCTGTGACAGGCGGCAAGATGGGGAGTACCGGAGGCACGACTATTTTTTCGTCTCCTCCTCTGACCCATGACACTATGATCAATATGAAGAAGACTTAGCAACAATATGTCTATTCGTAAAAGAAGTGGGGAGACATTAGCCGAAAAATATACTAACCAATACCAGAAGACGGAACGACTTCCGACTGAAAGGAGAAATACGGGTTCAACACCTGGTATAGATGGTCTAAAAGGACTCCTGCAGAGTTGCGACAATATACTGTCAATACAAGAAGGATGGTACCTACAGTAAGAAAAAAGTCATAAACTCATACCTTCCAATATTTGAGAGGGCACGGAAGAAGGCGAGTAGACAGCGACCGTCAGACCAGCGACCGACGACACTTCTTTAGATTGCACAGCCTCAGGGTTCACCACGCCTATACTCAAGACAAACAAAATATCATTAGAAGGGCTGAATAGGATTGAAAAACTCGAAAACAGTGACCCAGCAACTACCTGATAGATCATGGACCAAAACCATGACGGAGGCGTCACTAGGTGTAACGGCTTCTTCACTCTCTCTCGGAGGAATAGATTCCGCGCCCATAACTTCATCCCCTGACTCGACGAGGGCTGTCGTGATGTTTGCGACGCCTGCCGATACCAAGGAGTCATAGGGAGAAACGACAGCGGTCTGGAAAGTCCCAGATTCCCTAGAAAGAGTAGCCATTTCGGGCTCTGTAATCGTTATCATTTCGCCTGCCATCCCATCGCCAGGGCTTGGCCCTGCAGAAAATGCGTATATTAGAGTTCGAGGATCGAGTTCTAATAAAAGACTGGACGTTATGTTACCTTGAAGCAGCTTTTCAGTTCCTTCCCGAGCTGCGCGTGCGACCTGTCTATGGGCAGTAGACAGAGCAGAGGGAACATCCGCCAAAGGAATATCAACATGCGGAATTTTTCTTGAGCCTGCACCTCTGGCCAAAACGGCATTGCGCTCCTTCGCCGCGTGCTTCCTGCGCTTCCTTTCGGTCTGAGCCGTGAGAAACGACCTTCTCAAAACTTCCGAACCAAGCTCTGCCTCCGGAGCCGCTACAATGTCCATCATCGGCTGCTTTAGCAAAGCCTCTGGCGGTGACATTGGGAGGGCCGTGGCCACGGCAGCTGGCTCTAAAAGTTTTACTGCATCACCACTCGGTATCGGCACTGCACTTGGAATAATTTAAGTTGAGGCAGTCCTACAATAAGGTGAAAGAGAGGGTCAGAGCATGAATAAAAAGAATAAAGGTGTAATGAAGCAACTTATACCAAGGCCCAAAGAAGCGCGGAGCCTCTCTTCCTTCTCGAACGTCTTGAAGAAAGCCGCGAGAGCCTCTTCGGCAAAAATACCGGTTGACGAAGAGAGCGTTAGTAAAATCATAATAATAAGAAAGGGATAGACGCAGAAGAATACAACTGAAGTATACGTGACTTCGCGATGGTGATCAACGCCGCTTCCTCGCGAGCCAGTCGCTCGGAAGATGCAAGGGCAGCCTGAAGATCAGTGTCGGTCACAGGCATGTTGAACAAACCCTCGTTGGTACTGTATTCGTACAAGCTCTCGCTGTAGGGAGCATGTGGCTCCTGGCCAAATATGACGTCGGCAGAAAATAGCGACTTCTTCTTCTTTTGCGAACGGACGCCAGTGGCCGATGACAAGAGCTTGCACTTGACAAGCATTTTTGGGCGGCAGGTACCAATTTCCGTACCAGCACCAGGTTCTGAAGACGGCACAGCTACCACCTTTACGGGAACACGGGGTGGAGGCTTCTCAGGGAAGGCACGCGGGACCACAACCGTAGCGACTTCTCTTAAGGAAGGACGAACGGCAGTCCGTCGCTTCAAAGGGACTGCTGGGTTACCAGCTAGGACAGCGTCCTTATGATCAAGTAATAGCCGCCTCTCTTACCTGATAACAGCACCTGTCGCATGCTGGTACCACGCCACGTAGGCGTTCGAAGCTTTTGGCACGTAGCTCGGTTTGCTGATAAGAAAGTTAGACCCCGTGTTTAGCCGCATAAAGTGGTGCAGTGCGCTGCGGATACCCTCTTCAGTAGCGGCCGGCTCAGCTAAGAATGCCTCAAGGGGAACACCCTGATTGTAACCCAACTGTTGAGCGAAACGGTATGGGTTATAGCTCATGAACAATGCCGAGGCGTTTTGCCTGAAAACTAAAAAGCTTGGCCTAATTGAATACAAGTGCAGGATCTCCCGAGCCTTCAACGTAGGAGCCCCGTCTTTGAAAGTATCACGCAGCAGTTGCACTGCCTTGGTAGATTCCTTGCCGATAGTTAAAACTCTATCGACAAAAGTCATACTATCCCCGACCATACGCGAGCGAAGGACCAAACGTCGAGCCTCTCGCTGCGACGGATCTAATGCAGAAGCGTCAACTAGGAACATGACCCGGGGAAAGTTGCAGCTGTCGTAGAAGCAGGGCCGTTTGTGGACTCCGAAAGCACCCGGCACGTGCATCTTGACCCAGGACAAGAAGTTGTGCAGCGGAATATGTACAGGTTTTACCCCGGGCTGAGTAGTATTTGCTGCTAAGCTCAGGCCGTGATATAGATGAGCCAGCCCTGCTATTCCAATGGCCACATGCGTCCCTGCAGCGATGCGATGGGCGGGATAAAAAAACAGACGGTCTCATGTAGCGAGGGTGCATCGGAAACACGAACCAGCTCAACCACAGACCGATGAACCCAGAAAGAACTCTCTTCATCGACGTCTGAAGCAGCAAGTTCTGTAAAAGGGACGACCGGAGTATCTGGAATAAATAAAAAATTTTGATCCGATTCCGCCGTTGGCTGGTTATCCAAACCGAAACCAAATGGGTCATCAAGCTTGGCAAATTTTGCGGATTGTTTTGACAAGACTTCTGGGCGAAAGAAGCTGGCGATGAAATCTGTGAAGCTGACTCCGTGCCCTCCAGACTCCAGAAATAGAATCTCGTAAATGTTCAACACCTTGATTAGGCTCAGGAACCAATGTTGAACGGCATTCTCCGGGGTGAGACCCATTACCACTAATTTGGTGGCAAAGATGTACTCATTAGGGGGAAGTATCTCCTCGTAATGTTCCCCCCGACGGGAAGACCTGAAGTTTCTGCGAACTCCTCTAAGGAAATTGAAACTTCCTAATCTGATAGAAGAAAGGTGTGAGTCGGGTGTTCCATTGCTCCAGAAAAGCCTTGACCCACCATACATGCGGCGCCGGATATTGAAAAAGCGACGCATAAATTGCAGGATACAACCCGAGCTTCAGCAGCAGCGATTTCTTGGCCGACAGAATGTATCGAGCCCACTGCAGGTATCCGGCTGAATGGCGAGGAGTCAACCCTATCATGTAGACTTGTCCCCAAGAGCGCGACTCGCCTTGACATATGCGTCGACCCAAAATATCCAAGGCCATCGGCGGCTGTACGGGTATCAATGCCATAGAAGGCTGAAGGTGACCCTCCGAGGTCCAGTTGACCTCCTCTACAGCATAATTCACTTGAGGCGAGTCGGCATAGTGAATTGCTGAAATGGGCTCTGAGGGCATTGCACAAGAAAAACTGCGCCGACCCTGGATAATCTGATTGTACCACGACCCCCATAGGTGAAGAGATTTCTGCTCCGGGTCATGATCTTTAATAAATGCGAAAACTTCTCAATCCACAGGCGTGTCGGCAAAGGCGCTCTCTGAGCGTACGAAAGGGAAGGAAGAGTAGAAGGCCATTGCACCTGCACAAAAGGAGAAGGGTCGGCTATCAGTGTTATGATTCAGAAATCAGAACTTTAATGTTCTTTGACACTCGAAATTTTTGCACTGCGGCAAGGAGGGGCTCCAGAAAATCAAGATGACGTCCCATCATTGATGGGGCAGTCACTTGATTGATCTCAAAAATATCCAGTAACCGCAATCAAGAACGGCGTCGCTTGGTAGCTAGTCGGTGAGTACGGGTCGGTCCACAGGGATGTTGTGAATTTCCTAATCGCTCTTACGAGTTAATTCTAAACGGTGTGAATGGATCAATTAAATCTAAAAACTAAATTAATCTAGATCAAAATCTTGCTACGGTTAGGTTTAGGTTAAGTTTGGAAAGTCAATAAATCTCACCGCTTTCTATACCCATATTAAGATCTTATTAGGAGTTATGGTAATTATTAATAAAAGGGATTAGAATCATTTGGAAAGATGTTTCTTTCTCTAGGTTCTTGTCCTTCCTTTATCAATCCTTACCCTAACATCCATGGAAAATAATCACAACTGGGCCTTTATACTACGGTATCACCGCTACCTCGTGGGATAGGGTCCCATAGGGAGCAGTGTGTGCATGTATGCATGGAGTCCTACTGATTATATGTGATGGGCAAGAAAGGGGTGAGAGATCTTCATCTCTCAAACCTTCCCCAAATCTAACCCTAACAAGCGAGGAGACTACTCGCTCATTAGGGAATTGAAGAACATTTATCTAGGGCAGAGAATAAAAGATCAAACTAGGGCAAGGAATTAAATTTAACTAGGGCAAGAATAGAAATTTAAGCTAGGGCAGAAAATAAAGAACTTACAAATTGATGCTTTCCAAAAGAAATCTGAATTTTATTAATGAAGGGAGGCATGAAAAGAATACAATGAATTGGGCTTCTATTTATAAGAGATAAAAATCCTAGGTTACAATTGATTCGCACGTCTGCATTTACCAAATTACCCCTAGGTTGACCAGTCAAAGCCGCCACAAGACTTGGTAAAATTTTCTGCCGATAACTCCTTAACCCCGCCGCGGAACCGCGGCCCGAGGCCTGGTTTGGCCGCGGTTCCGCAGCCAAACAGGAGTGTTGGATCTTGTAATTTCCGGTGCTGGCTCTTTATGACTTGTACTTCCTGTTTCTTTGGTTCTTTATTCAATTTGGTTTCTCGGTTTCTTCCAGATCTCCAGTGAACATTGCAGTGGACTTTTATTGTTTCTTCGTGTCGCTGCCTTTATACTCGGTGAACTGTTGTTCATTGTTCCTCAAAATCTAGGTGCGATCACGATTTCGCTATTTATCATTCATAGTCTCACTTTGTATCATCTTTTTCAGCAACTTCACTGTTTTTATTCCAAGTACCTGTAACCTGCAATATGTAGCTGACATACGTCAAAAGCACCTGTTTATTCATAAAACGAATAAGTATGAGGAATATAATAATGTAATATTATGGTATGAACATCACTCATTAAGAGTGAAATCCTAAGAGAATTCTCATTTAATGAGAAATCTTATTGGGCTAAGGAGTTAAACTCCTTCGAGAGCTGTGCTCTGCAAACAGATTTCACATCTGTCAACTTTAATTAAGAAGGGAATAAAATTTCCCAATTTTTTTTCTAAAGAGCTATGCTCTGTAAAAATAATGGTATAATCTACCAAAACCCTCAAAAGCAAAGCTTTTTAACTGGGTAAAACCCCAAGATCTTTAAGATATGCAAAACAAACTCTAAGAGTTCTTCATAGAAAATGAGCAAAGCTCAGATTATTGGGTTAAGAAACCCTAAAATACATCTTAAGATCTACGATCTAAAAAGAGCAAAGCTCTGTTAAGGGGTTCGATTATGATCCTTACCAAATTTTTGGGCAGAGTTCTAACTCTAGAAGGAATTTGGATAGAGATCTAAGCTCTGAAAGGAGAATTAAATTCTCAGAAAAAAGAAGAACGAGAGAAGATGAATAGCAGTCATCTCAAGGGACAAAGGCCCTACTTATAGGCAAAGAAAGTCGATTCAACTTCCAAGAAAATCCAACGGTGGAAAAGCTGCCACCGCTGCACTCACGTGTGAGCCACGTGAGCGCAACGGTAGGGGGCAGTTGTTTCCCCAATAAAAGAGCAAAGCTCTATTCAAAATTTGAAAGGCAGTGCCAAGAGTTAAAAAACTCTGAGGCAGCGCCTCACGTGCCTTGCACGAGGGCGCCGGCGCCGAGAGTTAAAAACTCTGAGGCAGCGCCTCACATGTCTTGCACGAGGGCGCCAGCGCTAAGAGTTAAAAACTCTGAGGCAGCGCCTCACGTGCCTCGAATGAGGGCGCCAGCACCAGAACCAAATCTCTGTGTTAAACTGACCTTTGGATCAAAGATCCAACGGAGATGATAAATCATCAGAGTACAGAATTAAATTCTGTTGAGCAAATATTCCTCAAATCTTTCTAAAGAAGAAAGATTATTCTCTGAAGAATAGAGCACCGTTGGATTAAAAAATCACCAAGCTACAGAATAAGCTCTGTACGGGAAAATATTTCCCAATCTTGTTAAAAAACGAGAAAAATATCTTCTGTAAGACAGAAGTCCTTGGATCAGAGATCCGACGGTGGATAAAATCCCCAAATCAATTAAAGATCTCTCTATGAGAGATTTCTTTAACCACATCAACAAATCCGCCTCTACTATATAAAGGACCCAAGACTTCAAGTTTTGTAGAGAGAGAAACCCCTCCCCATAAGCTTTGAGAAAAAGAAAGAAGAAAGCTTTAAGAAGGAAGAAAAAAGAATACCTTTCTTCGAGGTAAATAAAAAAAATATAGATCAGAGCATCTCATCTGCATATCTAAGAGTTTAACTCTTCGTAAAGAACATAGTTCTTTCTCTGGATCTGAGGTCCATGAGACAAGTCTCCCACAAATGAGAATTTAATTCTCATGGGGATGAACTCGTTCTTGGGGATCAAAGATCCAGAAAAGAACAAAGAATTGAACTCTTTAGAACAAAACACCTAAAGAAGAACCCAGCGCCAAGCGCCTCACGTGCTCATCACGTGGGCGCTGTTTAATAAAGAGTGCTTAGCACTTAGTGGTTGGCGCTCAGTGCCAAGCGCCTCACGTGTCCCTCACATGGGCGCTGCTTAATAAAATGCGCTTAGCACTCAATGCTTGGCGCTCAGCGCCAAGCGCTTCACGTGTCCCTCACGTGGGCGCTGCTCAATAAGGAGTGCTTAGCACTCAGTGGTTGGCCTTCAGCGCCAAGCGTCCCACGTGCTCCGCACGTAGGCGCCATAAAAATAAAAGATCAAAAAGAGAGGAAAGTAAAGCAAAACATTATTTGCATAGAAAAGGGACTGAACCCAAGCAAGTGTTTTATACTTTATTCAAAGACTGAGTGGACTGAGTCCAAGTTGACCAAATCTCTAATTCAGATCAACTAAGCCTATATGCTCATCATTTTCCAAATTGGTCTTAGTCCCAAACACGATTACAAATCTCCCAACGAACATTGGTTCAAGGGTAAATCTTCTTACACCTCTGATACATGTCGTTGTAATTCTTCAGCATCTACAGAGAGGTGGTGGGTCCCGATAACCAATAACTCTTTAGTGCATTCCCAAATTGATGGGCGCATCCCACTATGAACCGCAACATCCTTAAACTAGCTACGGACCGCAACGTCCTTAAACTACTGTTCCCCTCCGAATGGCGGCCTAGACTTGGCGTCCATGCCTGATGTTCGGGGCAGATGCTATTTGGTTTTATCCGTCCATCTCTCCGAAGATGCCAAGTTGATTTATGGCACCGTGTATCGAAGGTTTAGACGGATGCGGCCGATGTAGCAGACTTTGTCAGATTCCCCCTCGCTAGAGGGGTTTTTGATTGTGGGGACGCTCTTCCCTGCAGGCGCAAGCCCCTACAGTTAATTACGCTACCGCATCGCGGTAACAACTTTCTCCTTCTCCAGAATTTCACTCCGTGTCGTGTGTGTTTGTTTTGTTTGTGGTTGCCCATGGATTGTATACGGAGACTGAGTAATGCTGTCGCCCGTAGGACGTGGATTAGTCTAAATCCGTATTTATTTAGATTTGGGTTTGGTGTTTTCAGTTTAAGGATGCATTAGTCGCGTTGCGGCTAAGATCAACTTAAACGTTCGTCAAGGATACGTTAGTCCTGTTTTAGACTAAGATCAACTCAACGTAGTGATTAATTTAATATATGGCCATCGGGACTCGTCACCTCTCTGATGTCGTTGAAGGATTACAACGACATGTATCAAAGGAGCTCGGAGATGTACCCTCGAACCAGAGTTGATTGGGAGTTTTATAATCCATTTGAATATTTAAGGATACGTTAGCCGTGTTTGGGGCTAACATCAACTTAAACGTTTATTAAGGATACGTTAGTCCAGTTTGAGACTAAGATCAACTTAACGGGACCGTTTAGATCCGACAAAAGAGCATTTGGGCTCTATTGTGCCAGTTTAGGGACGTGGTGGTCCGATATTAGTTTAGGGACGTTTCGGTCCGATATTAGTTTAGGGACGTTTCGGTCCGATATTAGTTTAAGGACGTCTCGGTCCAATGTTAGTTTATGGACGTCTCGGTCCAATATTAGTTTATGGACGTTTCGGTCCATTATTAGTTTAGGGACGTTTCGGTCCGATGTTAGTTTAGGGACGTTTCGGTCCGGTATTGGGTGTGTGGCCGTTGGGACCCGTCACCTCTTTGACGTCGTTGAGGAATTACAACGATGGATGTCAAAGGAGTTCGGAGATGTACCCTCGAAACGGATGTAGATTGATTTAGGAGAGCCATTTTGCTCAGCCAATTTTAATTTAAGGACTTATGGCCACGATTGGGCTAAGTCCAGTAAAAAAAATGTCCAACATTGCTTTTGCATTTCCTTTTATTTTTATTTGGGCTTTGCCCAGAACAGATGCAGGGCATCAATTTGTTTTGGGCTCTGTTCTTTATGAATGATGCAGAGCATCAATTTTATTTGGGCTCAGCCCTTTTATTGCTTTGCAATTTATTTTGGCCTGCTAGGTCTTTTTGAGTTGAGCCTGGCCCTTCAAGTAATGCATTGCATTTGTGCAAAGCACCAAGAATCTTTTAGATTCAAGGAAAGGAGTGCAGAGCACTTTTTAATTTCTTGATCTAAATTTAGATCAAAGAGAAGAAGAAAAATCTTTTCTTTCTTTCTATCTCAGAGAACCAGAGGTTCTCTAGCAAGTGCAAGGCACTATTTTTTTTATTATTTTTATTTATTTATTTATTTATTGAAGATCACTGATTTTGTCTTTTAGATCAATGATCTATTCCTAAGAGAATTTTCTCTTATTTCAAAGGTTTTTACCTTCTTCTTTGTGTTCTCCAGAAGTTCTCTTCTCCTTTTTTTTTAATCTAATTGTCTATATCTTTGAAATGGGGTCTGGGGTCCTTTTTATAGTGCTCAAAAATCAGTTAAATTTGTTAAAAAGATCTTTTCTGAGTGATTTGGGGAATTTTCCCCACCGTTGGATCTTTGATCCAAAGCCCCCTGTTTTACAGAAGAAATCTTCTTGTTTAAACAAGAACAGAAAAATATCCTTAAATCTTCACTCTGTTGTTGCGCAACTCACCAGCGTGTGACACGTGTTGCGCAGTGAAGCGCTTGCGCAACAGCGTTTGCGCAACTGCGCAGACACGTGTCGTGCAATGAAGCACTTGCGCAACAGCGCTTGCGCAACTGCGCAGACACGTGTCGCGCAGCGGTGCGCTTGCGCAACTGCGCAGACAGGTGTCGCGCAGCGGTGCGCTTGCGCAGTTGTGCTTGCGCAACTGCGCAGACACGTGTCGCGCTGCCGTGCACTTGCGCAATTGTGCTTGCGCAACTGCGCAGACACGTGTCGCGCAGCCGTGCGCTTGCGCAGTTGAACGTTACTTATGTTTTTTAAAGAGCCTTGCTCTGATTGGACGTACTGCCTTGGGCGTTGTGCTGCCGTGTCAACTTCTGACACGTGGCGCGTTGCGCGCAGCGCACGGGAACTGAAGCGTTGCTTCAAAATTTGAATTTTCAAAACTCAAGCAGAGCCTTGCTCTGATTGGGGGAACAAATGCCCCCCACCGTTGCGCTCACGTGGCGCGCACGTGAGTGCAGCGGTGGCAAGATCCTGACTGTTGGATCATGGGGGTCAGTTGAAAAGGCGCAGGCGCCTATAAATAGGACCCTTGGTCCTTGTTAATTCTTTACCAATTTCAAGAATTTGAATTTCAGAGCCTTGCTCTTGCTTAAGAACTTCCAGAACCTTGCTCTTGTGAGAACTTCAAAGTTCTAGTTTTAGAATCACTCTAGGTAAAATTAATTAAATTAAATTAATTTAAATTAAATTTAATTAACAGAGCCTTGCTCTTATAGATCTTTGATCTAAAGGAAAAACCCCTTTGGGGTTTCTTCAACAGAGCCTTGCTCTCAAAAATTTTACAGATTTACAGAGATCTGATCCATGGGTTCTAACCCATGAACAGAGCATTGCTCTTAGATCAAATGTAGATCTTTTTAGATCTGATAAACGGAGAAAAATTTTGTTTTATAAGTTTTCATGGATTTTTCAAGATTCCAAAACTCTAAAGATAAAATTGATGGATCTTTCCACCATTACCATAGAGCTATGCTCTTTTAAGGAATCTTGTTCCCCTGAGACCAGAGTTTGACAAATGTCACTCTGTGACAGAGCTTTGCTCTGAAAGAGAATATTTCTCCTTGTCTCTAGGGATTTCCCATCAGTGAGGATATTCTTTTGGGGACCTTTTCATTAATTGACAGTCTCATCTAATGATGGGGTTGTCTTATTAAATGATGTACCGTCATCCAGATTTTGTGGGTCCCTCTTTTTGTCCCCTACCCATTACATCATAGTGTTGAGTAAGATTTCAAAATGCCAAGTGTCAGAACACTAACGGTTATTTTTATCTTTCTACAGGAAACATGTCTGACGACTTATCTTTCCCCTTTGTTCGCTCGGAAGAAGGGTTCCCCCATTCGCCGGTGGACCGGGTGGTGTTCGCCTTGATTAAAGATCATGATCCAGAATGCAAGAGACTCCACCTGTGGGGAAGGTGGTACAGCCAAATCATCCAAGGCCGTCGCAGCTTCAGCTCCGCTTCGCCTTCTGAGCCCATAGTTACGATCCCTTATGCGGACAAGCCCCCGTTGGAGTATGCCGTGGAGGTTAAAAATTGGAATGCCGACGACCTCCTTCAGCCTGCAATCGGTGCCATTCCAGTGCAGCCGCCGCCGGCTATAGATATCTTGGGGAGGCGAATCTGTCAGGGTGAAGCACGCCCTTGGGGACAGGCTTATAACATTGGATTGATCCCGCGGCCGCTTGCCGGATATTTGCAATGGGCCCGTTACATTTTGGCGACGAAGAGGGCTCTCCTGACGACGATTGGTTTATACTCAGCTGTCTACGTCTCGCTTTTCGAGTATCCCTCTCCTCCGACGTGGTGGATAAAGGCCTTCATCGAACAATGGAATATCCCCATCCATACCTTCCTGACAGCGGATAGGGAAGTCTCCATCTCTCTGGAGGAGTTTGCTGAGATTTCAGGTCTGCCAATGAGGGGAGAACACTACGAGGAGCTGCTTCCTCCTGACGAGTATGTCTTAGCCACCAAGCAGCTTGTATTTGACTTAACTCCGGAAAATGCCATTCAGCATCAGCACCCGGGCTTGGTGAAGGTGTTGGAGATTTATGAGGAACTCCATTTGGAATCGGGCGACCGGGGCGTCAGTTTCACGGATTTAATTGCTCGTTTTATCCGCCCGGAGTTCCTATCAGAGCAGGGCGAGAAGTTCGCTCAGCTTGCTGACCCCTTTGGTTTCGGCTTGGACCGCCGACCTTCATCGGAAAATGACCAGCGGGATTTTTATTTCCCCGGCACTGCCAGCGTCCCTTTCTCAAAGATCGCCGTTCCTGGCATGGACGGGGAGACTTTTTTTATAGGGTTCTTGGGTCTATGGATATGCAGCTTCGCGCTTCCCATGCACCCACGCCTCATGCGGTCCTCTGTCTTTTACCCGGCGCATCGAATGGCGGCTGGTTTACAGTTATCAGTAGGGATCGCCGGGCTGGCTTACCTCTACAATGGACTTAGCGTAGCGGCAGATGCTAATGAGCCTGGGGTACAGCCTGCTAACTTCCCGATGCACTACTTCACTTCTTGGATGGAGCTGCATGTGCGAGGGGTGTTTGGTGCCCATAAGACTCCTCCGTTTTTTGAGAAATACAGACTCCCAAGAATCATGCGGTTGGTCGGGGCTTCAATTGTGGTTGCACCTCCGCGGGAGTCTAGGGGACTGCTCCTGCGTTCACATCTAGTCGGAGCGAAGACCTCTTTTGTGGATAAGGTCATCACCATAGGCTCCGAGACCACTAAGTCAGTGGTGTCGCTGCGTGATGACTTTAAGGGCGGGGTTTCTGTACTGAAGGCTCGGGAAATCCTTCACCTTTACTCCATTCGGCCGGGCTACCTAGTATTTAGGCAGAATGAGACGGCTCTCTTTATGAGGTATAACCCACATCGATTTGCCCGACAATCGAGTTACAATCAAGGGATCCCGATGGAAGCCTTTCTGGAAACACCCGCGGCCAACTAAGGGGGAATAAGGAATGCTATGCATCATTTCACCCGGCTCAATACAGGCTCTTATTTTTTTATCAGTGAGCCTAGCTGTGCCCCTAAAATAATCCATCCGTATGTAGCCTGGTATGCGCATGCTATGGGCCCAATCATTTTAATGGAGAAACGCCTGCTGGTCGACCGTAGGGGTGCGCCTCCTGGTGGTGATCGCAAGGCTCCCTTGCAGTCAAGGCTCCCGGTCGTCCCTCCGCTAAAAGAGGCTGGAGTCGCTCGACCGCGCGTGTTGAGCCCCCCGCGGGGATTGCCACTGCCTACTACGGTGGATGCACCGCCAGCGCCCCGTGCTCCCACGAAGACGGTTAATGTGGTATCACCAGGGTCCGGCGCAGGAGCAGAGATCGGGACCCGCCGCCCTAAAGTGGCTGCTAAGCGCAAATCCGCTCCGGGTGGGTCTAAAGCTGGTGGACAGCAGAAGAAGAAGAAGTCCGCTCTTTCCCTCGATGCGATCCTCAGCTTAAAGCCTGCGGCTCCTCCCGCCGAGGCCATATGTGAATACGGCAGCAATGAGGGTTTCGTGGTAGATCCTGCGGACACCAATCTGGCTGCCGCCATTGCAGCTTCGGAGCGATCGGCTAGGCTCGAAGCGATGCTAAGCAAACTCGCTGAGTCCGGTAATCATCAGACGCTTCATTTGTCATTTTATTGCACCTTGTATTATTATCTTTAACTAACATTTGTTCCATTTTCAACAGGTGCCTCTACTGAAGAGGCTATTGCTGCTTCCCTAAAAACCTTCCAGGAGGAGGAGGAGAAGCGTGCCCTAGCAGGCGCTGGTATGTTTCACCCCTTTCTCTTTTATAAGGAAAGTTTGTTGTCTTTTTATGATGGTCAACCTAACCTTCTTTCGTTTCTTAGCAGGGGTTATATCAGTTGATGCGGGGATCCTTCCCGAGCCTGTTACTGAAGTCCTGGCTTCGTCAAAGTTGCCGCAAGAGCCTCGGCTTGACAAAACGACGAGGGATGCCCTGAAAACCTTAGAGGCTTCCCTATTCACGGACGAGGACACCTCAATTAGGGAAGCTCTAGTGACATCCGTCTCAACGGCTCGGGAGGAGCGGAAGCGATTGAGACGTGAAGCAAAGGCGCGTAGAGCTGCTTTGGCCGCGGGAGCGGGTCCCAGTACCATTCCTCGCGCTGACACTCCTTCTGGAGAGGCCCCTGTCGCCCTGTCTACCGCTTATAGGCAAGTGGCGCGCGCGGCCCGAAGTGCAAACAATAAATCCCCTTCAGGTAGCATCTCTTTCAGAACCTTGTTGTAAGAATTATTATAAAGCCATTGGCTCATATGCATTCCATCTTGCAGGACCAAGTCCGACTGAGGGGGAGGCGGGGACCGTTGAACCTAGGGAAACGGCGGAAGCAGTGCCTGCCGAACCTGAGCCGACGGTGAGGCGCGTCATTGGGGCCACGGGACCTGAAACAGAGGTTGAGGAATCCGCCTCCGAGAGGGTCATTGATACCGCTCCTGACGTGGCGGTAGATGAGATGATTGTCTTAACCGAGGCGAAGGCGGTAGGGGGCGAAGCGCTCGAGGCTGGAGACCTCGCGGTGACGGTGGACGAGACAACCATGACCGCAGAAACCGAGGGAGTATCGGGTGAGGCGGCCACGATTCCTAAGGAGGAGCGAACCGCGCTTTCCCAGGAATCTGGTAATACTCCGATCATAGCCCTCCCCGCGTATGGTTCCTTGCCGTCTCCCGGGCTCGCGAGCACAACAACGGTTCCCATCGAGTCGGGTGATGAGGCTACGGGCGGTGGTCTCATGTCGATGGATGAGGGGATTGCTTCAGTTTCTGCTGGTAGCTCGTCAGGTAAAAATTTTTTTTTTGTCACCAGCGTTCCCCTCTTTTTCATATATCTTGCGATCTCTTCTAACAAGCTTGTCTTTGCAGGTGCAGCCAGTGCCGATGCTCCTTTGCTCGAGGGGGCACCGTCGACTACTGCTTTGGCGGTGGTCACCTCCCCGCCTTCCCTTGTACCATCACGGATGTTGGAAGGTATGGATTCACGACTCATGCATTAATCTTTCAAAAATGTAGCTTTGTACTAACGTTATACCATTGTGCCTTTGCAGGAGTGCTCTTCGATCATTTATATCAAGTGTTGCTCCCACACTTCTCTTTCCCATCCGAACTCGCTTCTCCCTCTGGTGGCGCCGGTGAGTATACTTTCACTATAATATCTTTATTTACCTCCTTTTTTCTAGCCATGTGATAATTTCTGACTTTTCCTTTTCTCTATTGCAGTGCCACAAATCGAAGGAGGGGATGCAAGACCTGCCGTGCTACCTGCCCTTCCGGCTTTGCCGTCCGTTGCAGCTGGTATAGTAAATTTCCTTTTTTGGTAACCCTTCAACATCTTCTGAACCATCGTTTAACCATGTTTTGTTTTGCAGCTATTGTTCCGGCTCCGGTCCCCTTTGAGGCTCGCGTCCTTTCACCGGCAGGCCCTTTCTTGAGACGTCCATCTTCCAAGAGTGCTGTGATGAGTTTGGGCATGCCGAGCGGGTACATTGAAGAGCTCAATATGGACGCTCTCCCTTCTGCCGTAGATTTTGCTGCGGAGGTTAACCCGATGTTGGCGGCGCTCGTAAATTTTCATAACGAAGGCGTCATCGAATCTTGGGTTAACCATTGCAGGGGGATCGAGGCCTGTCTATATCGGCTGGAGTCGACACGCCCTTCTCCCGAAGTTTTAGCTCTGAGCACCCAACGCACAACTTGGCTCGAGCAAAGCACTTCGCACCTCCGCCACTTGGAACAAGAAGCAGCTTCAAGACTAAGGGAATGCCAAAAGACTTCGAACGAAACGGCCCATCTGCGCGCTGAGGTTGAGGCAAATGCTGCCCAAGTGAAGACTATCTTCGAGGGTCTCTTGGAGCGTATCTCCCATGGGCTAAACTTGAAGCGGAAGCTTGACGTAGCTGAGCGCAATACCCCAAGTCGGGAAGCTGCTTATCAGGTCGTCAGGGAGCAGCTTGCGTCGGTCTTGCAGCAGCGAGCCCAAGTGGAGGCAGAGCTGGCGGTGGTAGCCGATCGAGAGAAGACGTGGAAGGAAGTATGCGAGCAATTGTTAAATCTATGCAAGACGCTTCCTTCCCAGTAATTTCTCCTTGTATCATTTGTACTTGTAAAATATATGTATATATTTTTTTTATTCTTTAGTACAATGTATCCTGTACCTAGTCAATGTTCATGAATAAAAGATATACATTTTTGTAACGTCCTGTGTCATTTCTTCGCCTTTTTCATTCTTTTCAGCATGACATATTTAATACACCTTATTGACAGATAACTTCATTTCTCCCAGAGATAACGATGGCCTAGACTGCAGGTTCAGATCTGCCGCCTAGGACTTTTCAACTCTATGAGCCGTGAGGGTCTCATAGAGACTTTTCTTCCTACGGATCGAGAGGATCTCGTAGGCGGGCTTTCTCCTTAGGAATCGTAAGGATTCCTAAGTGTGGTTTTCTCTTATAAGTCGTAGGGATCTTATAAGAGAATTTTCCCTCTTACGAGTCGAGAGAATTCGTAAGCGGTTGTTTCCCTCCTCGTCGAAATTCGACTTCGGAGAGTGAGACCCGTGAATAGTATGCAAGAGACCATTTTGGATTGACTTGCAGGGCCCCATTGCTTAAGAAGCAAGCTTTTCAGTCCTTGCTGTCTGAGACTTCATCTTGCAGATTAAGAAGCAAGTTCAATTTGTTGAAGAAATCCCTTTTCTGAAAGATTTGGCGGGATTTCCCCCACCATCGGATGTTTGATCTAGGGGCTTCTGTTTTACAGAAGATAATAACCGAAAAGATTTCTTCAGAACCTTTTTGTTTTGCGCGAATGCTCCAGGATATGACGCGTGTCGCACAGCACACAGTGCAGCGCAACTGCGCTAGCACATCTACGCCGACACGTGTCATGCAGCGCACGACGCATACGCCGCTGAAGCGTTGCTTCCCTTGGTTTTGCTTGAAACAGAGCTTTGCTTTGGCTGGGTGCGCTGCTTTGGGGTGCTGCGCTGATGCGTTTGCGCTGGACACGTGGCGTGTAGCGCGCAGCGCAACGCAACTGCGCTAGCGCTTCCGTGCTGAAGCGTCGCTTCTTCAAGACAGAGCTTTGCTCTAATCGGGGAAGGATGAAGCGTTGCTTCATCTCCTGTCTCGGAATTCGAACGGAAATTCGCTCCAATTAGGGTAAACTGCCGTGACGACTCTTGGGAGTCGAAGAGGTACTTGAGGACTATAAATAGGACCTTTGGTCCCCCTCCAGATACTTATCATCTTCCAGATTTCCATTTTTGAAGACTTCAGAGCTTTGTTCTTGCCTTTAGGAACTCCGGTGCCTTGCTCCCTTTTTTTTAAAAGTTTTTAAGAAGAACTTCAGGTAAAATCGATTCTTAGATCAATCTTAAATAGCAGAGCTCTCGTCTAGTGGGTTTCATCTTTGAACATAGTTTTGCTCTCTAGGAATTTAGTCATCCATGTATATTATTGCTTTTCTATTGTTGATCTTCCTGTAATATTTTCTCCAGGCATAATGGCGGCGGTGCATCTATACAGTCTGCACGAGTTCATTACCTACGATGATATCCGCGCTCAGGATCGTCAACAAAATCAGGAGTTTACAGACGCCGAATGTGCAGAAGTTATGGGTCGTCTGAACGCAAGCGGTGGTTGGCTGTTGCCTCGGCGTTCGGCTCTTTTGAAAGTCGTGCTGGGAGCAATATGGAGGGCACTTCCGGGTCTTCACGAGGCCCTACCACTCAGCGCGCTGGATGATGCCGAGGACAAGGTGCATTCAGTGCACCTGACAGGGCCGATCTCAAAGAAGCGACGGAACGACCTCGTTGACATCCTGCATCAAGTGTTTCAGCAGACGACGATCGTTGCTGCTTATCAAAGGCCGGAAGGGCTTGCCGATGATATCGACACCGAGGAGCGCGAAAGACTGCGCATAAGAATAATTAGAAAGGCCAGAAGAACTCTGGATAGCCTTACTTTTGATTTCCTCAATCCGTGCCCCGGATCTGAGGTTATACCGTTGTAATATTTTGAACAATGTTTCTTATGCATTATTCTTATGCTTGTAAAAACTTTTAGCGGTATGAATGAAAACCCTCCCCTTTTCTATTTCAGCTTGTCTTATTTCTCGTCCTGAGTCTTCTATCCATGCATAAATGAATGCGTCACGCATGCCAGATCAAATGTAGAACGGATATTCTTTCTGTCATCTTCTTTCTTTTAATGTCAGTAGGCTGTCTTAATAATCATGGTTGATGGATGTCTAAAACGAGTATTCCGACTTCCTCAGGAAATAGCGATGGCTTAGGCCGCAGGTTCAGGTTTACCGCCTAAGACTTTTCAATTCTATGAGCCGTGAGGGTCTCATAGAGGCTTTTCTCCCTACGGATCGAGAGAATCTCATAGGTGGATTTTCTCCTTAGGAATCGTGAGGATTCCTAAGTGTGGTTTTCTCTTATAAGTCGTAGGGAACTTATAAGAGAATTTTCCCTCTTACGAGTCGAGAGAATTCGTAAGCGGTTGTTTCCCTCCTCGTCGAAATTCGACTTCGGAGAGTGAGACCCGTGAATAGTATGCAAGAGACCATTTTGGATTGACTTGCAGGGCCCCATTGCTCAAGAAGCTAGTTTTTCAATCCTTGCTGCCTGAGACTTCTTCTTACAAATTGAGACGAATCGGGAATTTGCTCGCGGAGAGGGTGATGGCTCTGCGAGTTGACATGAGTTAAGAGGCTCTCATCACGGAGTGTTTGTATCCGTGAGTCGAGGAGTTTGCTAGGGATTATTTGTTTCCCAAGCACCAAGGATTATTTGTTTCCTTAGGGTTTGAAACGAGTCGAGGATTCCTACGGAGGCACTGGTGGCTCGGCGGGTCGACGCGAATCAGGAGTCTCTCGTCAAGGAGTGTTTGTATCCGTGAGTCGAGGGATTTGCTAGGGATTATTTGTTTCCCAAGCGCCAAGGATTATTTGTTTCCCTGGGGTTTGAAACGAGTCGAGGGTTCCCACGGGGGCTCTGGTGGCTCTGCGGGTCGACGCGGATCAGGAGTCTCTCGTCAAGGAGTGTTTGTATCCGTGAGTCGAGGGATTTGCTAGGGATTATTTGTCTCCCAAGCGCCAAGGATTATTTGTTTCCCTGGAGTTTGAAACGAGTCGAGGGTTCCCACGGGGGCGCTGGTGGCTCTGCGGGTCGACGCGGATCAGGAAGCTTTCGTCAAGGAGTGTTTGTATCCGTGAGTCGAGGAGTATGTTAGGGATTATTTGTTTCCCAAACGCCAAGGATTATTTGTTTCCTTGGGGTTTGAAACGAGTCGAGGATTCCCACGGAGGCGCTGGTGGCTCTGCAGGTCGACGCGGATCAAGAGGCTCTCGTCAAGGAGTGTTTGTATCCGTGAGTCGAGGGATTTGCTAGGGATTATTTGTTTCCCGAGCGCCAAGGATTATTTGTTTCCTTGGGATTTGAAACGAGTCGAGGATTCCCACGGAGGCGCTGGTGGCTCTGCAGGTCGACGCGGATCAGGAGGCTCTCGTCAAGGAGTGTTTGTATCCGTGAGTCGAGGGATTTGCTAGGGATTATTTGTTTCCCGAGCGCCAAGGATTATTTGTTTCCTTGGGGTTTGAAACGAGCCAAGGATTCCCACGGAGGCGCTGGTGGCTCTGCAGGTCGATGCGGATCAGGAGGCTCTCGTCAAAGAGTGTTTGTATCCATGAGTCGAGGGATTTGCTAAACACACTGGCTTCTTCGGTTGAAATGAACCGTCGAGGTCTGGCTTCGTCGTCTGACGGAATCTGTTGGGACAGTATGGTTCCCTCTTTGTTTACGCCCTTGGATTGTATACAGGGATCGATGTGATCTTAACTGTAGGGCCAAAATTTTATCATTATATATTTTTTTGTTTTATTTCCGCGATGCTCTATCATTTCAGCTTTTATATCGCGAAGGTCGCGATCGCCCAATCATTTCGGCTATTTTTCGCGGTGCCCAATCATTTCGGCTGTTTATTTTATTTCCACTCGCTGCTTTTTATTGTGAGTTGCCCAATCATTTCGGCTATTTCTTCATGCATATATTTTTACTTGCTGCTTTTTTTTTATTGCAAGTTGCCCCATCATTTCGGCTATTTCGTATGCATGTACGGTCTACTGGCTTTTTGCCGTGAACCTGAACTTGGACACTGATTTTGGCATCAGCACCGCTACAACTGGGATGTTGCCAGGAGCGAATCATCATTTTCTTCTGTCATTGTCGAACAAAGGAGGCTTAGCGACCAGGGTTAGGGTCCTGTCGACTGAGGCTTTTGACTTTATGAGCCGTAAGGGTCTCACAAAGCTATTTCTCCCTATAAGTCGTCAGGATCTTATAGGTGTATTTTCTCCTTAGGAATCGTGAGGGTTCCTAAGTGTTTTGTTCCTCTGTAAGTCGTAAGGATCCTACAGGAGGGTTTTCTCTTTGCAAATCGAGAGGATTTACAAGGGTTATACGAACATATCCCCAGTCACGGATGGACCTTGGTTAGGGAAATGTTTATTCGCGCCCGTGGATTGTATACAAGGGTCAGTATTGAGCCACTTGTAGGGCAATATCGAAAGTTGTGGGGGTTGCTTAAGCACAGGTTTAGATCTCTGTAACTTAAGACTTTCAAACCTTACGAGCCGTGAGGGTCCCATAAGAGCGTTCTCCTTACGAGTCGTGAGGATCTCGCAAGTGTATTTTCTCCTTAGGAACCGTGGGGATCCCTAAGTGCGTTGCTCCCTTGTGAGTCGTAAGGATCTCACGCGGGTGGTTTCTCCTTACAAGGTCGAGAGGATCTTGTAAGTGTTCTTTAACGAGGTTGCGCCCTTTCAGGTTTTCACAAACACTCGCCGGTAGTCCTGCTGGTTTTACTCACGGAGCCCTTTCGGGTTTTCATCCGTGCCATTTTGCTTATGGACATACCATTTTTTTTATTCTTTTTATTTCTTTTTTTTCTTTTTTTTTTACGAGGTCGCGCCCTTTCGGGTTTTCACGAACACTCGCCGGTAGCCCTGCTGTTTTTACTCACGGAGCCCTTTCGGGTTTTCATCCGTGCCCCTTTTTGCTTATGGACATACCGTTTTTATTTTATTTTATTTTTATATATTTTTTTTATGTCTCGTCAGTCTAAAGATGCTGCGGTAGTAGTTTAAAGACGTTTCGGTCTGCTATTAGTTTAAGGACATTTCGGTCCGCTGTTAGTTTAAGGACATTTCGGTCCGCTGTTAGTTTAGGGACATTTCGGTCCGCTATTGAGAAGTTGGCTACTGCTTATACAGTTTGAGCTTAGGAAGATAGCGAGCGGACATAGTCGTCGTGATCTATCGTTGACCTAGGCTGCGGCTCATTAAGCGTGGTATTTCTTTAGGAAGCGACCGTTTATTGGTCTGAAAGGCCTTTCACCGTGCATGTCCATGAGTAGGTAGGACCCACCCTGGTAAACTTTATCTATGATGTACGGGCCTTCATAGTTCGGCTCGAATTTTCCCCGCTTGGCGCGATTGGGGATCATAGGCCTTTTGACCACTAGCACGAGTTCGCCTTGGTGGAATGTCCTCGGTCGGGTCAATCTTTCGTATGAGCGCATCATCTTTGCTTTATAGGCCTCCAGATTTTGTTGCGCTATGAGCCGTGTTTTTTCAAGGGCGTCAAGCTCCTCAAGCCGAAGATGAGCATTTTCTTCGTCCGTCAGTTCGTAATGGACTGCCATTCGTAGAGAGGGTAACTCTACCTCGAGAGGGAGTACTGCTTCCGTACCGAACACCAACGTGTATGGCGTTGTGTTTGTAGCTGTCTTGAACGTGGTTCGATACGCCCAAAGAGCTTCTTGCAGTCTCTCATTCCAGTCTTTCTTATTTCGGGACACTGTTTTCTTTATAATTTCCGTCAAGGTCTTGTTGAAGGCCTCGGCGAGACCGTTAGCTCGTGGATTATAGACTGAGGAATATCTCCAGTCTATGTTATGCTGCTGTGCGAAGCGGCTGATTTTATGACTTCGGTAGGCTGGCCCGTTATCGGAGATGATCCGCCTCGGAGTTCCAAACCGATATATGACGTGCGTTTTGAAGAAATGAAGGATATTCTCCGTCTTCACTTCTCTCAATGGTACTGCTTCTGCCCATTTAGAGAAGTAGTCAGTCGTCGCTAGGATGAAACGATGTCCTTTAGACGATGCTGGTTCGATGGGGCCGACTATATCAGTCCCCCACATTTCGAATGGCCAGCTAGCTACCGTTGGATGCAACGGGTTTGGGTGCTGGTGGATGAAGTCCCCATGAATCTGGCATGAGTGACATTGCTTCGCATATTCGATGCAGTCTTGAATCATCGTGGGCCAGTAATAGCCCATCCGTTTGATCTTCAACTTCATCTTTGGACCTGCTTGGTGAGAACCGCAGATTCCGTCATGAACTTCCTGAACGACTCTTTCCTATTCGTCCGGTCCTAAGCATCTCAGCCACAGAGAATCGAATGACCTCTTGTAGAGAGTATCATTGACGAAGGCGAAGGACAGAGCTCGTTTTATGAGTTGATGTCTTGCGGACGCATCTTCGGGCATTTGGTGGGACTTGAAGTAGTCTATAAAGACTTCCCTCCAATCCTTAACTTTCTCATGTTCTTTTATTTGCAAGGTCGCTTGTCTAGTCACTCCCTTCTCTTCGGGTGATTCCGAAGGTATTTCTGCGGGGGCGAGCACCTGACGACTTTGTACCATGATTCTAACGTCATTGAGGTTCTCGTCAGCCATTTCTTTAGCGAGTTTGGCCAACGCGTCCGCTTTGCTGTTATCCGCGCATGGTATGCTCTCCAAAGTATAGGAGGGAATTTGGGTTAGCAGTTGTTGCACCTTTTCACCGTATTTTACTAACTCCGGTTTGCATGTTTGGTAATCGCCGTTTACTTGACTAACGACCAGTTGCGAATCTCCATATATGAGGAGGTTTTCAATTCCTATGTCAATGGCGATCTTGAGGCCTGCTATCAGAGCTTCGTATTTGGCTTCGTTGTTTGTCCTCGGTTCCGTCAGGGAGAACGCGTAGCGCATTATCCCTCCTTGTGGAGTTATAAAGATGAGTCCTACCCCCGATTTGATTATAGGGGTACTTTGTTTGCGCTTCTTCATGGAAGATGCTCCGTCAAAATAAAGCTCCCATCGGGTATTATCACCATCGATCGCATCAAACGCATGTTCGTCTGGAAGATCGCAGTTTAAAGGAGAGTCGGCTGGTATCGGGTGCTCAGCAAGGAAGTCGGCGATGGCCTGGCCTTTTACTGCTTTGAGTGGTCGATATGCTATCGAGAACTCCATTAAGAGTAGGGCCCATTTAGCGAGTCGTCCTGTCAATATGGCCTTTGACATTAGATATTTGAGAGGGTCCACCTTTGAAATGAGATACACTTCATGCGCTAATGCGTAATGTCTAAGCTTTGTTATTGCGAAGATCAACGCTAGGCAGTGTTTTTCAATGGGGGAATAATTGCTTTCTGCCCCCAGCAGCACTCGACTTAAATAGTAAAGTGCTCTTTCTTTCCCTTGGTCATTCTCTTGTGCCCATAATACGCCCAAAGAACCTTCAAGGGCGGCCGTGTAAAGAATGAGAGGCTTTCCCTTCACTGGAGCAGCCAACACTGGGGTTTTTTGCAGGTACTGTTTGATCTCGTCTAGTGCGCTTTGGCACTTTTGATCCCAGATGAACGGGGTTCCCTTCTTCATCAGGTGGCTGTAAGGGCGGCACTTTCCCGAGAGGTTGGCTATAAATCGCCGTATGTACGCGAGCTTCCCTTGGAGAGACCGCAGCTGTTTGAGAGTTCTCGGCGGAGGCATTCCTATGATTGCCTTGATCTTGGACGGATCTATCTCGATACCTCGGTGTCGAACGACGAATCCCAGGAATTTGCCCGAGGAAACCCCGAATGCACACTTCAGAGGGTTCATCTTCAAGTTGTATTGTCGAAGACGTTGAAATACGGTCTTCAGATGCTCGAGATGTTCCTCATATGATTTGCTTTTAATAACGAGGTCGTCGATATAGCATTCAACAATTTCGTGTATAAGGTTATCGAAAATCTTCGTCATGGCCCTTTGGTAGGTTGCACCGGCGTTCTTTAAACCGAAGGGCATCACCCTGTAACAGAATATTCCCAAAGGAGTCCGGAAAGCCGTATGCTTCTGGTCTTCAGGGTGCATTTTTATTTGATTGTATCCCGATGAGCCGTCCATGAATGAGAAAATCTCATGCGTGGACGTATTGTCTATCATTAGTTCGGTGACTGGTACTGGGAAATCATCCTTCGGGCAGGCTTTGTTGAGATCCCGAAAGTCCACGCATATGCGCACCGTACCATTTTTCTTCATCACTGGGACGATGTTAGCAATCCATTCAGGGTATTGAACCTCTTGGATAAAGCCGGAGTCTATCAGCTTTTTGACTTCCGGGTTGATGCTCATTTCGAGCTCAAGCCGCATTCTTCTCGGCGCTTGTTTGACCGGCTTGACACTCGGGGATATTGCTAGTCTATGTACAGCAACTTCTGGATCAAGTCCCGGCATCTCGGAATAGTTCCATGCGAAGCAATCTTTATGCTGTACAAGGACGTCCTTTAACGCAGCCACCTTTTCCTCGGACAGCAGTTCGCTGACGAATGTCGGTCGCGGATCGTTTATCGTCCCCAACTCAATTTTCTTGAGGTTATCCGCAGTGGTATGTATGCCGTCCTCTAGTTCTTTCGGAGCTGGGGGAAATTCTGAGATCACCTCATCATTGTTGTTTTCGAAGCATCAGGGAAGGCTGTCCACATTCTCGGACTCTTCTTGTAATATCGTTATCATACGACAGGTGCGAATTTTCTGCCAATCCCAATATGGAACTGGTTCTTCTTTCGTGGCCTTAGGCTCATGCTTTTGTGGTGGTGCTACCCTCCAGTTGTTGGACAGAGCGAATTTACCAAGCTGATATTGATCTTCGACCCAATTCTTGAAGGTGAAGCAATCTTCAAGAGGATGACCTACTACTCGATGGTAAAAGCAATAATTTGGGTTGAATACCTCGCCTGCGTGCTCGGGGTGCTTGGACTCTGGCAGCGTAAGCATTTGATGTTTTAGAGCAAGATCAAATATCTTCCTTGTTTTGTTCCGAGGAAATGAGTATGCTCGACCCATTTTCTTCATGAGGGCTAAGTCAGTAATGCTCGACTCTCGGATACGTGGTTTCTTAGCTCTGCCTTGTGGTTGTTGAGCGTCTTTTCTGCCCTCTGACTTGTTTTTGCTTTCGCGTCGAACCTTTTTTGTAGCAGGTTGACAAGGAGCGGCCTTTTCATCCTTCACGGCCTGTCGGAGAAGGCGTTGCGTCTTGGCTTTCTCATAGATGGCCGTCTCGCGATTGTGGTCATCTCGGACTTTTTGACCAGCTTCCCTTATAAGCCTGTCCATTTGTTCTTCAAATGATGGACCGGGCACTTTTTCATCAGGAACTTTTACTGGCTTAGGATTAGCGTCCTCCCATTGAGCGTTCGCATCTTCATCGAAGTCATACATGACATATCAGCTATTTACTAGCTCTCGTTTCTTTAGCCGGATGTACCCAAGCCCTTTTGTTTCCATTCTCCCGTTAGGCAGTTTGCGTTGGGTCCCGGGAACATTCCAGACCCTGTCATAGAATTTGGCCTCTCTAACGGTCTGTCTGAAGGATATCCCCTGGCGTTTCAGCAGTTTCTTCAAACCTTTGGTATAATATCTGGGAAGACGGATAGGCTGAAGCCTGTCGAGCGTGGGATCCACGCCATGCCAAACTTCTTTTTCCACCTTGTTTTCTTCAGAACGGTAGAATAGGATTGCCTTCTCGTTTTCTCGCCTGGGAGGGATATAGAATGTCCGCAGCTCTTCTACACTGTAGATATTAAGTGCGTTCAGTTCTTTATGATGTTTAGGCGGCACCATGGTTATCTGCAGACTTCGCTCTTCATTAGCGGAAGCCCGTATTGAAGGCCGAGCAGAGAATACGACATGGACCTCATCCTCCGAGTCACTACCAAAGACCAATGTAGGAGTGGACGGTCTTGGCTTGTTATGTTGGGGCGGACCCGAATAAACGATCTCCTCTTCTTCCTCGGTATCACTGCCGAAGACAGGGATGGTGGCGTTAGTTTTATTTTCCGGCTTGTGACACTTCTCTGTGTCTTCGAAATCCGGCAAGAAGTATTTGGCATCTTCGTATTTGCGGACCTCGTTCACAGAGAACGGGTTCAGTTCTCCCGTCACGGTATACTCGAAACCATCCTTAAAATACTTCATACACTGATGTTGTGTAGAAGGGATGATGTTGTACTCGTGTAACCATGGTCGGCCGAGCAAAGCGTTGTAGCATGTCTTGGCATCTATGACGTGGAACTTAATGTCCGTGATGAGTAATCCGAAGCGTAGCGTCAGTATCACAGATCCAAGAGTCTTTGACGATTGGGAGTCGAACCCGGATATGGTGATCTTGTCCCGAGCAAGGTGCTGGACGCTCATGCAGATTTCCTTCAACACCCGCACGTTGAGTAGGTTAACAGACGACCCGTTATCGATCAGAATCTTGCCTATCTTTATATCATGGCAGTATCCCGAAACATAGAGAGGGCGATTGCGTTCGCAAGTCCCAAGTAGAAGGTCCTCATCGCCAAAAGTAACATCAGCCGTGTGTACTTCCTCCAACTCATCCTTCATCTTTTCCTCGGCCAGGCATGCTTGGAATTGTTCCGGCTCTTGTAAGGCTTTAATCAAAGAATCCCTCGCCTCTTTTGATAGCAACAGGGCATCGAGAATGCTGAGTTGTGAGGATAGTTTTCTCAGATGTGCTAAAACGTTGTAATCCACCTTATTCTTCTTTAGTGGGTTCTTAGCGGTCAACTCTTCCGCAACTCGATCATCCAAGGCGATGTCTTCAGAGGCCTTCTCTTTCCCTTTGTCTTTCTTGTTTAAGGGTCCAAGATTCTTTTCAGGTAACGTCCGATTGCGTAGCTGTATATTCTCACAAGCCTTTGGTCCTTCTTCTTTTCCCGAAGTGGATTCTTTAAAGAGGGGGCCAAGCTCTAGCTCCTCATCAGAATCGCTCCCAAATACAGGTACTTGTGATCCCCCGGCGTCAATCATGCAACAACCACCGCTAGTTTTATCAAGCACTTCGTTTATTCCGTTCTGCTCTCGGCGGGCTTTGCGCTTTTCCCGCTTAAACTGTTGCCGGTGAGTAACATATCCTTGCCACCACTTACCGAAATCTTTGCACTCTTCGGTGGGATGCGACACCTTCCGATGGTACAAGCAATAGGAGGGGTGGTTTTCCATTTCACCCGTAATGTTTTTCTCGGAGGGTGGTAGCTTCATACCCATCGACACAGCCTTAGCGAATCTCTTCTTTATCTTGAACTTGATTTTATCTGTGGTGGGTGTATTTTTTTCTAGCGGGAGTACCGCAATTCTTTCGCCAAGGCGCTGGCGTTTGGCCTTTTCGAATATAACCGCTTCGTTATCCCGATCAGCTTTGCCCTTTAAAAACGCCTGATTTAGGAATGCATCAATCGCTTCATCCGACGGCTCCAGGATTTTTAGTGCAGGCTCCGCCCCCAGCTTTTCAGCGCGAGGAGTCTCCTCATCGCTTGTGGACAAATGGGAAATCACATGGCAACTTGCTACATGTTCTTCAGATTCATTTGACGAACTACCTCCCTCATCTTCTGCTTGGAAGACGTGGTTGAGGAACTCTTGCAATGTAACGGGAGTCCGCGCCTTCTGGTTGTACTCTTCCAGCGCGTCAATTTGCTTTTGCAAGTCCGTGCGCCTATCGCTAGGCTTCACCGGTTTCTTGGCCTTCTTCTTTTTCTTCGAAGACTTTGACGACTGGCTACTAGTGCTTGAACCCCCATCATTGGTCTTTGGAGTTGGACGTGGCTTTAACATCCCCTCAACGACCTGCGGTTCCAATGGGCTTTTCCACTTGATCGCAGGACATGTCCGAAGATCATTTAGCATTCTCTTCGTTTTCGAAGATAATACAACCTCCCACGGAGTTTCTTCAATGACAGAGCATGTTGCCCCCGGCGTATTCGTCCCTTTAGAGGTGTGGGGCTGCGGAGGATTCACCTTCCATTTGTCAGATAACGCAAATTTTCCCTGTCTATACTGGTTTTCAAGCCAATTTTTGAAAACGTAGCAGTCCTCAATCGGATGACCTAGCACTCGATGATAGGGGCAGTAATTAGGTTCGTTGACGTCACTTGGTTGCAACGGACATTTTGGATCTGGCAAATTTATGAGTCTGTTGCGTTATGCCAGCTCGAATAACCTTTTCGTTTTATCGCGGGGAAAGGAATAAGGACGTCCCATCCTATCCTCAAGGGGTACGTAAGGGCGCGTATTGTTTGGACGAGCAACCGGCTTCAAGTCGTTCGGTTGTTGTTGAGCATTAGCGACAATGATCGCTTTTCCCTTTCCTTTGTCAGTTCGGGAATCTGGCTTTGGGAGAGGGGGTTTATGACCCATCTGGTCCATTTGTGCTAGTTTGTCAATCAAAGCCTGGAAGGAAGTCGGCTTGAAAACATCATAAACTGTGAGATGGTTGCCTGTGGATCAAGGGTTCCAACAAACATTCCCACCGCAGGGGCTTCTTCTATGCGCTGCTCACACTTTGACCATAGATTACGCCACCGTATAGCGTACTGAACCCATGTCTCGCCGGGTTTTACCCTGGCGTTAATCAGTGCCGTCATCGGGGTACGTTCACTGGCACTTGCAAAGCGTTGGGTAAACAGCAGCTCCATCTCCGCGAAGGTTTTAATAGAATCATTAGGGAGTTCAGAGTACCACTCGAACGCCGTATCTGATAGACTTCCGACAAACTGGCGGAGCAAAAGCTTGTCATCGCCACCGGTGTTACCGCAAAGCGCCCTGAACTGGGCGACATGCTGATGGGGATTGCCAATCCCTTTGTAGACATGAAACTTGGGAATTGTGTAACCCGACGGGTACTTGATTTGGTCATACCAGCCTGGATATGGCCGCCCCGTTTTTACGACGTGGCCGGCTGCTTCGGCCACATGATAAACCTTTATTTGCTGGGCTATGTATTCGTCCAGATCAGTCTTAGAGATTGTATCCTCTTTAGCTGTTAATAGAGCGGGCTGCGGATTTAATGTATCTCCCTTATCATCTCCAAGGACGGTTAGGGGTTCTTCAGCGGGAGGATCTTGTTGTATCATCATCCCTATCATGTCCTGGAAGAGGAGGCCCATCCGCTGTATGTTGGCCGCTTGTTCAGCAGCCTCTTTGTCCCTCTTTTCCAGTACCCGGCGAAGGAACTCGGCGTCGGTCTCTTCCTCCTGGCGCTCATCTAAGGACGCCTCAGGGTTCTCTTTTGGCCCAGTGAGTGCAGCCATTGTGGTCATCATCTCCTGGAGCTTTTGTTGCTGCTCCTGAGCCTTGGTCACTGATCGGGTGAGCGGTCGGTGACCCGTAGAAGTGCGGCTTTCTTCCTTTCCAGAAGCCATATAAATCGTATGAACTGTTATGTCCCCTGACTTTGGAGGTTTAGGTTTACCGCCTTTAAACTTTGCCGCTGACGCGGGAGCTTTCTCTAGCCTCCTTCTTTTGTGGGCCATCGAGGTTGAAGGAGCCGTTAAAATGGGCATGCTAGCAATTGTTGCCCCCTGCTGTTTAACGGGGCGGGTTTTGTCCTTTTCCACCTTTGCCTTTTTCTGGCGATGAAAGTGATCTGGGTCAATCACAGAGTCTTGAACCCTACGCCAAACCTTGTAAACTTTCGAGGATAGCCGTTGAGGGGGCTGTTCTTGTTTTGTTTCTGGAACTCTCTCCGCAGGTGGAGGAGATCTTTTCAAGGTAGCGGTTGGAGAGTTCTTACACACTCTCCTCAGTAGTTCAAAGCTGTTTCCAGTTGGAACAGCAGCGTTGACTTCCACCATTGGAGCGGGTAGAGTTATTCCTGAGGGGGAGTTGCCCCTTGCTTTCCTCACTCGTCGCCAATGGCGACGACGCGCACGACGAGCCGTTGGGACTGGCTCGGAAATCGAGATGGTTTCTTGTTGCCCCCTGTTTGAGTGTGGGGTAACTCCCGATGTCAGCCTGTCGAAGACTGATGCCTTTTGACCAGCTGGGAGAGGAGTGGGAACCGTCAATCTTGTGAAGACCGACTCTCTGATGGGAGAAGCCGCTTTAACGACTTTCGAAGCAGCGGCCGTTGCCCTCTTTGGGACGGCCACTTTATAGTTCTGACCAAGCCTGGTGAAAATGGAGGCTGTCGGTTTAGTAGCGGGCGACCCGTTGACAGGGGCTGTCGGAACAGTGAGCCGGTTGAAGACCGACTTTTTACCCACTTCCGGTGCAGGTATTGGTGCAGAAAAGCTTGCAGGTGGGATCATAGTCCCGAAGAACAAGCCGGTGGTGGCTTGGGTCACTTGGTCTACCGGCAGAGTAAGGAAGGAAGCTGCTTGGGGCCCATATGCTACACCTTCTGGTGAGGTGGAGCGTCCGTTGCAGCGGCATTTCGAGCAGTTGGTACAGCTAGAGGCCATTGAATCTTGAATTCTGCGCCAGGTAAAAGACCAAATCTTAGTAACTTGAAATCCGAAAACAACCATTTAATGAACCGCGATTGGTTCGCGAAGACGACACACGAAGTGTGGAGTGGAAAGAGGAAGAGGTCCCACCGGGCGTGCCAGAATCTGTTCCCCTCCGAATGGCGGCCTAGACTTGGCGTCCATGCCTGATGTTCGGGGCAGATGCTATTTGGTTTTATCCGTCCATCTCTCCGAAGATGCCAAGTTGATTTATGGCACCATGTATCGAAGGTTTAGACGGATGCGGCAGATGTAGCAGACTTTGTCAGATTCCCCCTCGCTAGAGGGGTTTTTGATTGTGGGGACGCTCTTCCCTGCAGGCTCAAGCCCCTACAGTTAATTACGCTACCGCATCGCGGTAACAACTTTCTCCTTCTCCAGAATTTCACTCCGTGTCGTGTGTGTTTGTTTTGTTTGTGGTTGCCCGTGGATTGTATACGGAGACTGAGTAATGCCATCGTCCGTAGGACGTGGATTAGTCTAAATCCGTATTTACTTAGATTTGGGTTGGTGTTTTCAGTTTAAGGATGCATTAGTCGCGTTGCGGCTAAGATCAACTTAAACGTTCGTCAAGGATACGTTAGTCCTGTTTTAGACTAAGATCAACTCAACGTAGTGATTAATTTAATGTATGGTCATCGGGACTCGTCACCTCTCTGATGTCGTTGAAGGATTACAACGACATGTATCAAAGGAGCTCGGAAATGTACCCTCGAACCAGAGTTGATTGGGAGTTTTATAATCCATTTGAATATTTAAGGATACGTTAGCCGTGTTTGGGGCTAAGATCAACTTAAACGTTTATTAAGGATACGTTAGTCCAGTTTGAGACTAAGATCAACTTAACGGGACCGTTTAGATCCGACAAAAGAGCATTTGAGCTCTATTGTGCCAGTTTAGGGACGTTTCGGTCCGATATTAGTTTAGGGACGTTTCGGTCCAATATTAGTTTAAGGACGTTTCGGTCCAATGTTAGTTTAAGGACGTCTCGGTCCAATATTAGTTTATGGACGTTTCGGTCCATTATTAGTTTAGGGACGTTTCGGTCCGATGTTAGTTTAGAGACGTTTCGGTCCGGTATTGGGTGTGTGGCCGTTGGGCCCCGTCACCTCTTTGACGTCGTTGAGGAATTACAACGATGGATGTCAAAGGAGTTCGGAGATGTACCCTCGAAACGGATGTAGATTGATTTAGGAGAGCCATTTTGCTCAGCCAATTTTAATTTAAGGACTTATGGCCACGATTGGGCTAAGTCCAGTAAAAAAAATGTCCAACATTGCTTTTGCATTTCCTTTTATTTTTATTTGGGCTTTGCCCAGAACAGATACAGGGCATCAATTTGTTTTGGGCTCTGTTCTTTATGAATGATGCAGAGCATCAATTTTATTTGGGCTCAGCCCTTTTATTGCTTTGCAATTTATTTTGGCCTGCTAGGTCTTTTTGAGTTGAGCCTGGCCCTTCAAGTAATGCATTGCATTTGTGCAAAGCACCAAGAATCTTTTAGATTCAAGGAAAGGAGTGCAGAGCACTTTTTAATTTCTTGATCTAAATTTAGATCAAAGAGAAGAAGAAAAATCTTTTCTTTCTTTCTATCTCAGAGAACCAGAGGTTCTCTAGCAAGTGCAAGACACTATTTTTTTTTTATTTTTATTTATTTATTTATTTATTGAAGATCACTGATTTTGTCTTTTAGATCAATGATCTATTCCTAAGAGAATTTTCTCTTATTTCAAAGGTTTTTACCTTCTTCTTTGTGTTCTCCAGAAGTTCTCTTCTCCTTTTTTTTTTAATCTAATTGTCTATATTTTTGAAATGGGGTCTGGGGTCCTTTTTATATTGCTCAAAAATCAGTTAAATTTGTTAAAAAGATCTTTTCTGAGTGATTTGGGGAATTTTCCCTACCGTTGGATCTTTGATCCAAAGCCCCCTGTTTTACAGAAGAAATCTTCTTGTTTAAACAAGAACAGAAAAATATCCTTAAATCTTCACTCTGTTGTTGCGCAACTCACCAGCGCGTGACACGTGTCGCGCAGTGAGGCGCTTGCGCAACTGCGCAGACACGTGTCGCGCAGTGAGGCGCTTGCGCAACTGCGCAGACACGTGTCGCACAGCGGTGCGCTTGCGCAGTTGTGCTTGCGCAACTGCGCAGACACGTGTCGCGCAGCCGTGCGCTTGCGCAGTTGAACGTTGCTTATGTTTTTTAAAGAGCCTTGCTCTGATTGGACGTACTGCCTTGGGCGTTGTGCTGCCTTGTCAACTTCTGACACGTGGCGCGTTGCGCGCAGTGCACGGGAACTGAAGCGTTGCTTCAAAATTTGAATTTTCAAAATTCAAGCAGAGCCTTGCTCTGATTGGGGGAACAACTACAATGGACCGAAACGTCCTTAAACTAAAACTATAGAGCCCAAATGCTATTTTGTTGGATCTGAATGATCCTAAAACCTTGTTAAGTAGATCTTAGTCTAAAAAATTGGACCAACGTATCCTTAACAACCATTTAAGTTGATCTTAATTTCAAACAAGATTAACGATCCTTAAATCAACCCAAACCCAAATCTAAGAATATATGGATTTGGACTAATCCACGCCCTACGGGCGACAAAATAAATAAGTCTTCGTATACAATCCACGGGAAACCGAAAATAAAACAAACACACATGACATGAAGTGACCTTCTGGTGCAGGAGAAAGTGGTTACCGCGATGCGGTAACGTAATTAACTGCAGGGGCTTGCGCCTGCAAGGAAGAGCGTCCCCACAATCAAAAAACCCTCGCAAACGAGGGGGTATCTGACGAAGTCTGCTACAACGGCCACATCCGTCCAAACCACTGACGCACGGTGCAATAAATCAGCTTGGCATCTTCGGAGAGGTGGATGGATAAACCGAAATAGCATATTCCCCCAAATTCAGGCAAGACGTTTGCCTTCCCGCGGTGAACAGATTCTGGCACGCCCGGTGGGACCTTTTCCTCTTTCCACTCCACACTTCGTGTGTCGTATTTTACCGCGATCAAATAATCGTGGTATATATGTTTGTGGTTGCCCTTGGATGATGGGATACTGAAGCCGGCATTTCGTCTCTATGAAGAATGGTGTTTTCTCCCACCCTAGCAGCTCAGGCTCTGTCATATCCGGTGGAGTCAAGTATGGGCCACTTGCAGTCTCAAATCTCTGCAATCTGGCTCTTCAAGAAATCAACAGGCTTCTCTTTTGGTCGATACTCCCACCTACCACCCTCGGTGCCTCAACGCCGATGGAGAAAGCCCAGAGGAAGTCTTTCTTCCACAGGCTGGTTCCCCAACCTGCAGTTTTGCCGACGGAATCAGTCCTCAAACAACTGGCACCTGCCAAGGACCAAGGTCGATGCAGGAGGCAGAATATTCAAGCTCTCAAAGGAAACATGGGGCAGGCTCGGCAAAATCCTGAAGCTAATCAAATCCCGGCCGTAAGAAACGGTCGACGTCGATATCGGCATCATACAAAATGAGCTGGGGGCAGTTCTCCATATGGTCCTGTTTCAACCCCAGTGGTGAATGTTGTTGTTCCAACTGGGAACAGCTTCAAACTATTGCAGAGGGTCAGACAAAATTCTCCCACCGCAATATTGAAGAAATCTCTGCAGCCCATGGAGATCCCACGAGAGCGAAAACCAGTTCGCTCCCTATAATAACTTTCCTCGTCTATATATAAAGTGCGGAAGCAGGTGAAGAACTTAGTCGTCGTCTGCGTCTCTTCCTCTAAATGTCAGCCAAATTCTGACAAATCCTTTCAAATACAAGGGGATTCATCCCAAGACGGATCCTGATACAGTGGTTCCTCCCAAAATCTAAGCGGCTTCTCACAAAAAAGAGAGGCCTATTAAAGCTCAAGTGTCCGAGGTAAACTCCAAAGGCCAAAACTCCAAACACCCCAAGCCTGGGGACATGGCAGTTTATACAGTCCATATGGTGAAATACAAAGACGAAGTTTGAGCTTCTACTAGTCACCGACCTTAAACTCGGTCCCTGACAAAGGTTCAACTGCAACGTGAAAAGCTGCAGGAGATACTCGCTCAGGCGGCAGCAAACGGTAATCCATCGCCTAAGGAAAATCCTGAGGACGCACCCAAAGAAAGAATAGAGAAGGAGTCGGATATTAATTTCCTAAAGCGCGCTCTGAAAAAGAGAGATGAAGAAGCGGCAGAAATGTCCACTAAAATGAACCAGATAACCCTTCTGATTCAGAATATGACTTAGTCCCAAACACAACTACAAATCTCCAATTCAGATCAACCGAGCCCATGTGCTCATCATTTTCCAAATTGGTCTTAGTCCCAAACACGACAACAAATCTCCCAAAGGACATTGGTTCAAGGGTGTATCTCTTCACACATCCGATACATGTCGTTGTTATTCTTCAGTGTATTTAGAGAAGTGGTGGGTCCCGATAACCAATAACCCTTTGGTGCACTCCCAAATTGACGGGCACATCCTACTATAGACCGCAACGTCCTTAAACTAGCTACGGACCGCAACGTCTTTAAACTACAATGGACCGAAACGTTCTTAAACTAATAACGGACCGTAATGTCTTTAAACTAAAACAATAAAGCTCAAATGCTCTTTTATTGGATTTGAATGATCCTAAAACCTTGTTAAGTAGATCTTAGTCTAAAAAATTGGACTAACGTATCCTTAGAAAACATTTAAGTTGATCTTAATCTCAAACAAGATTAACGATCCTTAAATCACCACAAACCCAATTCTAAGAATATATGGAATTGGACTAATCAACGCCCTACGGGTGATAACATAAATTAGTCTCCGTATACAATCCACGGGCAATCAAAAATAAAACAAACACACACGATACGAAGTGACCTTCTGGAGCTGGAGAAAGTGGTTACCGCGATGCGGTAACGTAATTAACTGCAGGGGCTTGCGCCTGTAGGGAAAAGCGTCCCCACAATCAAAAACACTTCGCGAACGAGGGGGAATCTGACAAAGTCTGCTACAACGGCCGCATCCTTCCAAACCGCCGATGCACGGTGCCATAAATCAGCTTAGCATCTTCGAAGAGGTGGACGGATAAACCCAAATAGCATCTGCCACCAAATTCGGGCAAGACGTTTGTCTTCCCCATTTTCGGCGGTGAACATGGGCGCTTCACGTGCCCACATGTGAGTGCTTCCAAAAGTCAAGTGTTTAACATTTCTTTGTAAAAAAAGAGGGGAAGGGGGAATAGAACCCAGAAAATGATCCCACTTTGGGGCGCCTCACGTACTCACACGTGAGCGCTTGCAAAGTGAAGTGTTTAACACTGATTCGGAGGCTCACGTGGGAACACGTGAGTGGTGAACATATACCAGTGCTTAGCACTTTTAGGAAATCAGACTTCAACCTCAAATTGGCTAAGTCTTCCTGAGGTCAAAACCTTTTTAATCTCCAAGTCAACCGAGCCTCTGTGCTCAGGTTTTCCTAAACTAATCTCAGTCTCAAATATGACTGATGACCACTCAACTGATTATATCCAAAACGATATTCATCCCACATTCCCCCGAGGAAATATTAGTCTCAAAATACGACTAATGATTTCGGGGTTTACAGCCAACTTCATTTTCCCTCGGATAGGGAAATTGGTTCAAGGGTACATCTCTCCACACCTATGATACATGTCGTTGTAATTTCTCAACGTCTTCAGAGAGGTGGCGGGTTGTTCATATCATAAATTTGCATTATTATATTCCCCATTCTTATTCATTTTACAAATAAACAGGTGCTTTTGATCCATGTCTGCTACATAGTTACAGGTTCTCGGAACAAAACAATGAAAATGATGAAAAGACGATACAAAAGTGAGACTACAACCAACAAATGGAAGAATCTTGATCATGCCTACATTTTGAAGAATAAACGAAGATCAGTGGACAATTTCACAAAGCACAAAGGCAGCGCAAGTTTCAAGACTTCGACACGAAGCAAAGGGTAAAAGCACACGACATTATGAACTGTAGAAATCTGGAAGAGAACTAGAAGACAATCTGAGAAACCAAGTGAAGAAACAAGGAGCCAAATGCAACCAGAAGAATACATGAAGAAATCAGCCGACAAGCCCTCAATATGGCCGCGGAACCGCGGCCAGACATGCCTTCTGGCCGCGGATCCGCGGCCATATGGAGCACATGTCGGTGCATATTGTGACGGTGTGACGGTGCGTTGACTAGCTTTCTTAGGGGTAAATTTGTAAATGCAGATCTGTATCGAATGTAACCCTAGGATTTCTATGATCTATAAATAGAAGCCCTAAACCTCTTTTTGAGGTATGCCTCTTTTCATTGATCAAAAATTCAGAAATTCTATGTATGATTAGAGCATCAAATAAAGTAAGTAGATTTTTTACCTTGCCCTAGTTCTTAAATTTATTTTTCTGCCCTAGTATAGATTTTATTATCTGCCCTAGTTAATTAGCTTAGAACTTTTATTCATCTGCCGTAGCATAGATAATTAGGTTATTGAATTGAAAACTCATAAAAAATTTATTTTATCAATCCCCTAATGAGTGAGTAGTTCCTCACTTGTTAGGGTTAGGAATAGGGAAGGTTTGAGAGATGAAAATCTCTCACCCCTTTCTTGCCCATCACATATTTTTATAGGATTCCTTGCATGCATACACACACCGCTCACTACGGCACCCTATCCCACGAGGTAGCGGTGATACCGTAGTTTAAAAATACCGGTTGTATATGTTTTCCATTGAGGTTAGGGTAAGAAGTAAGAAAGGAAGGACAAGAACCTAGAGGAAGAAACCTAGTTTCTTCCCGATGGTACTAATCCACTTTATTAATTATTACCATAACACCTCATAGATCTTAATTAGGGCATAGAAAGCGGTGAGGAATATTGACTTTCTAAACTTAACATAAACCTAACCCTAGCAAGGTTTTAATCCTAGTCTAGATCAACCTTAGTTTTTAGTGATAATAAATCCAACACCATTTGGAATTAACTCGTTAGAACAAATTGAGAATAGACAAAATCCCTGTGGACCGACCCGTACTCACCGGCTAGCTACCAAGCGACGCCGTTCTTGATTGCGGTAATTAATTCTTTGATCACAAAACATCGTACAAATCAAATGGCGCCGTTGCCGGGGATGGCATAGCTATTTTCTTTTTGTAATTTCGGGTTAATATAAAATTAAAAAAATCATAAAAACAGATAAAATAAAAAAATATAAATTTTTTTTTTATCATCTTGTTATTTTGTGAAGGGTGTTTCGTTTGAATTGTGCAGAATTGATGAACGGATTCAGATCTGGAAAATTCCAGTGAGCAAAACAGCAAACATCAGATCTGAACAGACAGAGGAAAATCAGAACAGAGAAACAGAAAAACAGTTGGGATCTGAACCACCAAGTCAGCCGCGGTCAAAGGCACGTTCCCGCGGCGGATCCGCCGCTCTCTGCTGACGTCAGCACGAGAAAATCCCTCTGTAAGCATCTCTTCTTCTTCTGAACCCCCTGATCTCCTCTGAAAAATTTTCCTGCAGGGTTCTTTGCGCAAAAACTTCTCCCCTTTTTCAATAACTTGATTTTGTGCAGAATTCTTTGCGCCGCAATAAAAAAAATTTGCAAGTGTTTGATTGTGTTTACTGCTTTGCATCTTTAAAATTGACTTTAAGGGGCTTTTACACCAATCCAGATTGGGTGGGGATTTCATTACCCTTCCTAGGACCCCAAAAATCACATAAAGCATATTGCATTGACCATCGAGTTAAATTAAAAAAGATTAGACTCAGCCTTAAGGACTGTCGCGCTCAATAGGACAAAGGAATAGTTGTAGGCATCGATCGTTTATCTAAACCAGACTTTGTGGTGCCTAGGCTAGACAGGTGGGGAAAGGTAACTTTAAAAGGCTCGTCTCACGGTGATTCGTGAGCGGATCCCTCCTTTCTCTACTTGTGCTTACCTGGCCACAATTGGCAGTGAAGAGGCGATTTGAGGTCCTCACATCTTGATCTTTGGAACAGTTAGGAGCAGTCTAGTTGACCTAGGTGACCCTAGATCTAGGCTTGATTGTGCATTTTGTGATTGCTTGAACGTGTGTCTAAGCCTTTTATTGAAAATCTTTTTGCAAAAAGCTCCTTATAAAAAAAACACAAAACAGAAAATTTTACAAAAACTTGCCACTTGTTGCTAAGAAATCCATTGCACCCCACTTGCACCCACAATCTTTTTATTTTCCTTTCTTACATCATGGGTACTCCACCTCACAAAACTCTTGCTGAACTTTGGTACCCTCATCCAAACATTGCTTCATACACGAATTGTTTTGATCGAATTACGGACGACCCCTCCATGTCCAAAATTTCTTTGAAAGATCGAATAGAAGCGTCTAGGAGAAACAGTTCGACTCCACAATCCACTTTGTATCAACCATTTCAACCTTCACCACCTTCTTACGTTGATACTCCTTCTTCAAGTCCTATTATAACTCCGAAACCCATGTCTATTGCTAAACATATTGAACAATCTCGTAACCAATCTTTCACTCCTTTCAACACTTCGAGTTCTTGGGATCAACAAGTCCATTCACCTTTTTATTCAAATGTTGATCCTACTCCTGTCAAACCATTCAATTCCTACCAGTCCTCCCCGACTTTCGCACCTTCCCTAGACATTGCTTCTATATAACCATTTGGGAGTTTCACGTATCCAAACAACTTTGAATCTTTTACTGAAACCCCTTCACAACCCATGTCTAGTCTGGAACAGTCGTTGGAAGCTTATATTGTAGCGACAAACCAACAGATGAGGAATTTGGATGCGTCCATTGCCGCCCTCATGCAACCTAGTGACCCGGTAGCTAGTTTCCAACTAGCTCCAAAAATTCCAATGTATGATGAGGCGGTTGGACAGATTGAGAATTTGAGTGGAGAGAGTGAGCTGTGCACCCTTCCAAATCAAACCTATCCATCACCAATTGAATCTCACAACTCCGGTTTTGAATGTCTATCAAGTGTCCCAAAGGATTCACCAGTTGAAAATAAAACGTTTAATGAGTTGTGCGACTTTGTAGTGCTTGATTTGCCAGATTGTGAAGGGTCCCTTTCGAGTGAAACCATCACCAATTCTTTCGAACTTTACACCTCCGATCTAGAACCTGAATTGATAAATATCCATGCTTTTGATGAGGTGTCTGAAAAAATTGATTTTCACTTGATTGAGGATATTGACGCAGGGAATATTTTGGATGATGAACCCGCAGATTTGACTGAATTTTTCTCTCCAATTCATCATCCCGAGTCATTAAATATTTCTCCCGAACTTCATATGCGTCTTGATTTTGATGATAATCGCATGGATGGGATAACTTTTGAGGAGAATTATGAGGATAGTATTGAGGAGAGTATTGAGGATAGTATTGAGGATGGACCATTTTTGTTTGATGGGTCGGATTTTCCAAGTCATCCTCCTGAACCTTTAACTGTTATACTTCCTAAATCACCCCCCTTCATCCTTTCCATCGTTCCGACAATGCAAGAAATCACGCAGGAGGACTGTGATCTTGAAAAATTTCTGTTCGATCACAGCAGTTTTGATGTCACTGGTGCGTTCCTCCTTGAATCTGACACAGTTTACACAACCGATAATGATTACGAGTGTATCACTTTTTCGAACGATTTTGAAGACTCATTACCCGAGTTTGAGTCCTTTGAATTTTCGGATGAGTCAGTTGAACCATCTGAATCGGTTGCTTACAGTGATTTCGAACCATTGATGGAATCCTTTGAGTTCGAGACAGTTTCACCAATTTTACCTTCAATTGTTTCACCTCTGAAACTCGAACTCAAGCCAAGTCATTTCGAACCATTGATGGAATCCATCATTTAGACCGCGCAAGAATCCGTCACGCTTCCATTTTCAATGTATGGTTTACCAAGTTCAATGTACCCATGTTTTCTCGCGAATCTTGAGGGATTTGATCCCATTTCTCGACAGGTTGATATATTAGCACAATCGCTTTTAACACATCGGTCATCACAATTTGTGCTAATTTATTCACTCAATTTACACCCTCAAGTTCGTACTACACTTCTTTCTCTCTTCCGCCATTTTTCTCCTAATATACCGAGACCATATTCCACCCTTCTTCCCACACGGTCTCGTGTGTTTCTTATTTCTTTTCTCTACACTCCATTCTTTCACCAACCACACCATTATAATGATAAAATTTTTGAATGGTTGGTGCTAACCTTTGGCTTATGTAAAGCCTTGTATAGCTTGATACTGTGTTTTTCTCCCCCTAACTCTAAACTTTAATGTTTAAAACAGTGGAAACACTGTCTCACTTAAGTTTGGGGGACCTTTTTGTATATATATTTTTTGTTTTGTTTTTCTGTTAATAATAAAAAAATATAAAAAATATAAAAAAATAAAAAGGGGAATACCGACCATTTTGACCTTCTTGGTGTAGCCTGACAGTGAGGACACTGTCAAGTTTAAGTTTGGGGGTGTGCTCGGTAAGCTTTCTTTCTTCGCATTCATATGTATATTTTTGCATTTGCATACTTATTTTAAAATCCATAAAAATTGAAAAATTTTAAAAAAAATTATAAAAATTAAAACATTCAATTTTGGCCATAATTGACTTGAGTTTGACAAAAAGGTTAACTAGCTAGGAACAACTAGATCTAAGACTTGGTAAATTAAAAATCCTAAAAATAACCTTTCTTAAAATTTAACGGTAGAAAGTATATGTCTTTGTAGTTTATTTAGAAATAGGCAAATTTCGAGTTCACTTCTTGGGCTAAGTTAAAATAAGGAAAAAATATTGATATTTTTATTAAAGTATAAGTCTGAAAAATAATTCCTAAGCATAAGTCTAAATTCTAAAAATATATATCCTACAAATTGCACAAACACGAACCTTGAAACTTGAAATAGTAGAAGAGACCTTGAAATGCTCTTGTCTAAAGTACTTAGTATGAAGGAAAATAAAATAAAATTACAAGTGTGAATAAAGAGATAAAAAATGAACACTGGTTTTTGTAATTACTTAAGGCTGCATAAATAGAAAAAAATATTTAGCAAGGGTGCTTTTTCACCTAGTGCCTTAGACCAACTGGTTTGGGAGTCACTGCTAAAGTCTTAGGTATTACAAGACGAGGAATTACGCCTTAATGTACAAACACATTTTGTAATCGGTCGTTAGCACTTCAAGAAGTATTAACGGTCGCATGAAGAATGCGTGAGCAATTTCATCTAAAAATTCGCCAATTGAAAAGTACTTTGGACGATGGACAAGAGTATAATAGCTTGATTTGAATTTCCAAGTGTAGGGGTGATATATACACACACGTAGGGATATGTGATTGGGGCTTAGATAAGAGATAGAAATGGAAAATAGGACTTATATCTTTAGTAGAAATGATAAAAATTCCTAAGTTGAGGTGGAACCCTAGAAGGAAAACTTAAAAGATGCTAAAAGCTAAGTAAATCTATAAAACATATATAATATTAAGTTAAATGATAAGGAAGCGTGAAAAATACCGGTGGATAATTTCTGAGTTGAAGATAATAGAATTCCTTGTTGGAAAACCTAATTGGAGAATAAAAGTCAATAGGCTGAATTGATAGGATTTTGTGGGTAGTATCCGCTGAAAACCCTCAGGAGACAACACTCCTCCTACTAGGGACACCTAGAGGTTTAACGGCTTGTTGCACGAGCTCAGTGCAATCGCGTTTCCCTGCGAAAGTGAGGTTGGGTCTTTTTCGAGAATAAAACTAGTTTTGCTCGAGGACGAGCAAAAGATATGTTTGGGGGTATTTGTTCATATCATAAATTTGCATTATTATATTCCCCATTCTTATTCATTTTACAAATAAACAGGTGCTTTTGATCCATGTCTGCTACATAGTTGCAGGTTACAGGTTCTCGGAACAAAACAGTGAAAATGATGAAAAGACGATACAAAAGTGAGACTACAACCAACAAATGGAAGAATCTTGATCATGGCTACAGTTTGAAGAATAAACGAAAATCAATGGACAATTTCACAAAGCACAAAGGCAGCGCAAGGTTCAAGACTTCGATACGAAGCAAAGGGTAAAAGTCCACGACATTATGCACTGTGGAAATCTGGAAGAGAACAAGAAGACAATCTGAGAAACTAAGTGAAGAAATAGGGAGCCAAATGCAACCAGAAGAATACCTGAAGAAATCAGCCAACAAGCCCTCAATATGGCCGCGGAACCGCGGCCAAACATGCCTTCTAGCCACGGATCCGCGGCCATATGGAGCACGTGTCGTACATATTGTGACGGTGTGGCGGTGCGTTGACTAGGTTTCTTAGGGTTAAATTTGTAAATGCAGATCTGTATCGAATGTAACCCTAGGGTTTCTATGATCTATAAATAGAAGCCCTAAATCTCTTTTAAAGGTATGCCTCTTTTCATTGATCAAAAATTCAGAAATTCTATGTATGAAGAGAGCATCAAATAAAGTAAGTAGATTTTTTACCTTGCCCTAGTTCTTAAATTTATTTTTCTGCCCTAGTATAGATTTTATTATCTGCCCTAGTTAATTAGCTTAGAACTTTTATTCATCTGCCGTAGCTTAGATAATTAGGTTATCGAATTGAAAACTCATAAAAAAATGTCTTTTATCAATCCCTTAATGAGTGAGTAGTTCCTCACTTGTTAGGCTTAGGAATAGGGAAGGTTTGAGAGATGAAAATCTCTCACCCCTTTCTTGTCCATCACACATTTTTAGAGGACTCCATGCATACATACACACACCGCTCACTACGGCACCCTATCCCACGAGGTAGCGGTGATACCGTAGTTTAAAAAGACCGATTGTATATGTTTTCCATGGAGTTTAGGGTAAGAAGTAAGAAAGGAAGGACAAGAACCTAGAGGAAGAAACCTAGTTTCTTCCCGATGGTACTAATCCACTTTATTAATTATTACCATAACACCTCATAGATCTTAATTAGGGCATAGAAAGCGGTGAGGAATATTGACTTTCTAAACTTAACCTAAACCTAACCCTAGCAAGGTTTTAATCCTAGTCTAGATCAACCTTAGTTTTTAGTGATAATAAATCCAACACCATTTGGAATTAACTCATTAGAACAAATTGAGAATACACAAAATCCCTGTGGACCGACCCGTACTCACCGGCTAGCTACCAAGCGACGTCGTGCTTGATTGCGGTAATTAATTCTTTGATCACAAAACATCGTACAAATCACGGGTCCCGACAACCAACTTCTTTTCGGTGCACTTTCCAAACTGACATGCACACCCTAGATCAAACTACACCCCAAGCTGGGTGTCTCCCATATCATCGTTGCTTATCCCGACACGTAACAAATACACGTGCACGCAAAATGATTTACGGACCGTAATGTCCTTAAACTAAACTCTACGGACCGTAACCTCCTCAAACTATTACGGACCGTAACGTCCTTAAACTAAACTCTATGGACCGTAACGTTCTCAAACTACTACGGACCGTAACGTCCTTAAACTAAACTCGACAGACCATAACGTTCTTAAACTAAACTCTACGGACCGTAACGTTCTCAAACTACTACGGACCATAACGTCCTTAAACTAAATTCTACGGACCGTAACGTCCTCAAACTATTATGGACCGTAACGTCCTTAAATTAAACTATACGAACCGTAACGTCCTCAAACTACTATGGACCGAAACGTCCTTAAACTAAACCCTCACCTCAAAATGGTGATCTACGTACTGAAACGTCCTCAAACCACTACGGACCAAAACGTCCATAAACTAAACCCTCACCTCAAAAATGGTAATCTACGGACCGTAACGTTCTCAAACTACTACGGACCGTAACGTCCTCAAATTAAACCCCCACCTCAAAAACGGTGATCTACGGACCGAGACTTCCTTAAACTAACAACAGACCGTAACGTTCTTAAACTAAACAATAGAGCCCAAATGCTCTTTTGTTGGATCTGAATCATCCTAAAACCCTGTTAAGTAGATCTTAGTCTCAAATTGGACTAACGTATCCTTAACAAAAATTTAAGTTGATCTTAATCTCAAACGAGATTAATGATCTTTAAATCAACCCAAACCCAAATCTAAGATATACGGATTTGGACTAATCCACGCTCTACGGGTGACAACATAAATTAGTCTCCGTATACAATCCGCGCACAACCGAAAATAAAACAAATATACACGACACGAAGTGAACTTCTGGAGCAGGAGAAAGTGGTTATAGCGATACGATAACGTAATTAACTGCAGGGGCATGCGTCTATAGGGAAGAGCGTCCCCACAATCAAAAACCCCTCGCAAACGAGGGGGAATCTGACGAAATCTGCTACAACGGCCGCATCCATCCAAACCTCCAATATACGGTGCCATAATCAACTTGGTATCTTCAGAGAGGTGGACGGATAAACCCAAATATCATCTGCCCCCAAATTCAGGCAAGACGACCCATCCTGGTTTTGTCTCTGTTTTTGGCGGTAAACAGTGAGGGTTGTATGTTCCTTTGTATATATGGAACTTAGGGATCGTATATTCCGGCGGGTATTTGATTTGATCATACCAGACTGGATATGGTCTCCCGATTTTGGCAATTTTAGCTTGATGAGCTCGTATTTGTTGAGCAATGTAATCATCAAGGGCGGCTTTGGAGATCGTTTCCTGCTTGGCCGCTGACAAGACCGGAGGAGGGTTTGATGTTTCCCCTTTGTCATCTTCGATAATTATCGGTGGATCTTCGGCTAGGGGTTCTGGCTGGATCATCATTCCAACCATATCTTGAAACAAGAGAGCCATTTGCTTCATGTTAGCAGCTTGCTCAGCGACTTCTTTGTCCTTTCTTTCGAGCACCCTTCGCAGAAACTCTGTATCGGTCTCTTACCCTTGGCGCTGTTCGGCCTCTTTATCCGAACTTGTTTTCTGTTCAGTGAGTGTCGTCATTTTGTTCAGCATTTCTTGGAGCTTTTGTTGTTGCTCCTGAGCCTTTGTCAGCGACCGAGTTTGTGGTCGATAACTCACCGAAACACGGCTCCTTTCTTGCCCATTGGTCATATAGACCGTATGGACCATAATGCCTCCAGACTTGGGGCATTTGGATCCATCGCCTTTGAAATTTGCCACGGGTGGTAGAGTTTTCTCCAACCTCGTTCTTTTATGAGAGATTGGACTTGAAGGAGCTGTTGTGACAGGTACTTGCTTGGGAGAAGTCCTCTATTGTATGGCAGAGGAGTGGTCCTTTTCATGTCGAGTCTTCGATTTCTTTGGTCGATGAAAGTTGTAGGTCAATCACAGAGTCCTAGACTTTTCGCTAGACCCTATGAATTTGCGAGGAGATCTACTGATGAGGCCGCTCTGGCTTTGACTGCACTGTAACTTTTGCAGGTGGGGGTGATTTCTTTAGCACCGCGGTTGGGGAGTTTTTACGCACCCTTCTAAGCGAATCAAAGTTGTTCCCGGTTGGAATAGCAGCGTCGAATTCCACCATTGGAGCTGGTAGGGTAAGTCCAGAGGGGTAGTTGCCCCCAGCTTCTCTCACTCGGTGCCAGTAGCAACGTCGAGCGTGCCTTTTTGAAGGGACCGCCTTACTTTTGAAAATGGCTTCATCACGCTCCTGGTTTTGCTAAGGAGCTACAATTGGCGTCAACCTGTTGAAGACTGACGCCTTTGTTAAAGTTTGATGAGGGCCGGCCAATCTTTCGAAGACCGACTTTCTGATGGGGAAGCACTTTTGACGGCTTCGCCTGTAATAGGAGTAGGGAGGGCTGGCCGTTTTGGGGTAGCCCCTTCAGGCATCACGAGCTTCTTTGCGGGCCCATTTGAGTTCTTACTCAGACTGTTGAAGACCGAGACGCCAGATTTAGACGGCCCGTTGAGAGGGGCCATTGTGGTTGCCAATCGATCGAATAACGACCTTTTAGGATCTTCTTCTTGTGGTGCTAAGGCACCAAAACTCACCGGTGGGAGCATGGTCCCAAAGAACAACCGGTAGTGGCTTGTGTGACTTGCCCTACTGGTATTGAGAAAATAGAGGCTGTGTTGGGCCCATAGGTCACTCCTCCGATTGAGGAGGAGCGAGAGTTGCTGTTGTATGAAGTGCAGTTGAAAGCCATTGATTTTCTGCACAGGAAAAAGACACCAAGTTTTAGTACCTAGAATCCAAGGGCAACCATAGCGAACCACGATTTTGTTCGTAAAACACAACACACGAAGTGTGGAGTGGAAAGAGGAAAAGGTCCCACCGGACGTGCCAGAATCTGTTCACTGCCGAGGACCGGACTTAGACGTTGGGATGTCTAGCCTGAATTTGGGGGCAGATGCTTTTTGGACATATCCATCCACCTCTCCAAAGATACCAAGTTGATTTATAGCACCGTATATCGGAGGTTTGAATAGATACGACAGACTTTATTAGATTCCCCCTCATTTGTGAGGGGTTTTTTATTGGGGGGACGCTCTTCCCTGCAGGTGTAAGCACCTGCGGTTAATTACGTTATCGCGTTGCGATAAAAAATTTCTCCTTCTCTAGCAGTTCACTTCGTGTCGTGTGTATATTTTTGTCTATTTTGGTTGCCTGTGGATTGTATATGGAGACTATTTTATGTCGTCGACCGTAGGGCGCGAATCAATCCAAATCCGTTTATTTTAGATTTGGGTTTCAATCCAAATTTTGAACTTGGGTTTCAATCCAAATCCGTTTATTTTAGATTTGGGTTTCAATCCGTTTATTTTCTTTAGTTCAAAAATGTTTTGTTTTATTTAAGGACCGTTAATCTATTTGAGTCCCTTTTGCAGATGGACGAGATCTCCGTTCCGCTCGAACAGTTTATTTTTAACTAAGTATACGTTAGCCTTATTTTAGACTAAGACCAACTTAGCAACATTTTAAGGAACATTTTTACTTAAGATCCAACAACAGAGCATTTGGGCTCAGCTGCAAGAAACTTTAGAGACTTGGTCAATTTGGGCTTGGCATACTCGATCTTGGGCCTTCCTTTTTGTTTTAGTCAAGAGTGCTAAGTGTTCCCGCCAAATTTTTTTGGCTCAGAACTTACTGTTCCCTTCTAAAATAAAAAGAAAGCTCCACGTGTTAAATACATGCACCTACATGCAAAACATATAACTATCACCTCAGGTAGCGCCGCACATGAAGTTCACATGGGCGCCAATGTGCCAAGTACAGGAGCACATGTTCCCATAATATTTAAACATAATAAAACAACTAAGCTATGTTAAAATTTTGTTGAGATAGCGCCTCATGTGCCCCTCACGAGGACGCCAGCGCCAGCGCCAATCTTGTAGGATTAATCCTATGGTGGCGCCGCACGTGCTCCTCATGTGGGCGCCAATGTGCAAAGCACAGGAGCGCCTATCATAAATAAGAATTAAATTCTTAAGTGGCGCCCACGTGTACAACACGTGAGCGCCAGCGTTCAAATTAAAAGCAAGTAGAATTAAATTCTACATGGGGATACTTCCCTAAAAATTGGGATATTCTCTGTTAAACAGAGCCGTTGGATCAAAGACCCAATGGTGATAATAAATCATCAGATGATAAATTCTATTTGAGAAATATTTTCCTTCTAATAAGGAAAGATCTTTCTCTAACAGAGAATTTTGGATTTAAAATCCAATAGTGATAAAATATCACCAATTAAACCATCTGATAAAATTAAATTCTATATGATAGAATTAAATTCTATTTGAGAAATATTTTCCTTGATCTTTCTAATATTGAAAGATCTTTCTCTAACAGAGAATTTTGGATTTAAAATCTAATGGTGATAAAATATCACTAATTAAACTATCTTATAGAATTAAATTCTATGTGGAAAATATTTCCCTGGTCATCCTCAAACTAGAAAGATCTTCTCTGATCCAACGGTGATTATAAAATCACCTATCGATCATCTGATAGAATAAAATTCTATCTTAGGAAAATATTTTCCTGATCTTGTTAAACTAACAAGATATTCATATGATAGAATAAAATTCTATCTTAGGAAAATATTTCCTAATCTTGTTAAACAACAAGAAATCTTCTCTGTTAAACAGAGAGCCTTCGGATTAAAAATCTAACGGTGAATAAAATTCACCGATTGATCTAAAAGATCATTTTGATTGATCATGAAATCAATCATGATCTCTCAATGAGATATTTTCTCAACAAATTGATTTTTCTCTTCTCCTATAAATAGGAGCAAAGAGATTAATCAAAAAGAGAAAAGGAGGAGGACTTGATAAAAAAGAAAAGAAAAGAGGAGACCCCCAAAACTTCTGTAAAAATAAAGAAGGCTCTCAAAATAACAGAGAATTTAATTCTCTCAAAGAAGAAGATTTCCTTCCTAAAATACTCTAGGTAAAGAAGAAAGAAGAGATCAAAAAATATCTCCTTCACCTATTAAAAGGGTTTAACCCTTCTAAAAAAACTTAGTTCTTTCTTTGAATCTGAGATCCACAAGACAAGTCCCCCACAAGTTGAGAATTTAATTCTCATCGAGAAGATCTTGTTCTTGAGAATCAAAGATTCATGGGAGAACATGGATACAAGAACATGAAGAAGATGGAGTTCATAATACTTCAGGAACTTCGTTCCTTCAAATCAAGAACTTAGTTCTTAAAACAACCTGATCTCAGATCCTCAAATTAGTGGTCTTGGTGATCCTTAATGGTCAAAACACCATTAAAAGAGGTTTAACCTCTCTGAAAACATGAACATGGAAAACATGGAGTTCATAATACTCCAGAAATTTAGTTCCTTCAAATAAAGAACTTAGTTCTTAAAGAATATGATCCCAGATCCTCAAAATAATGATCTTGATGATCGTTAATGGTCAAAATACCATTAACAGAGATTTAAGTTCTCTAAAAATAGCAACAGAGATTAAATCTCCAAAATAACTCAGCGCCTCACTTGAAAAGCACGTGAGCGCTCAAGGCTAAGTTATTTAGCGCCTCACGTGAAATACACGTGAGCACCACAAAAGTTAGTGCTTAGCACTATTAGAGCGCCTCACGTGATATACACGTGAGCGCTATATGTAGCTGAGTGCTTAGCACTGCTGGGTGTTACAGAAACCCAATCTTAGCCCAAATTGGCTAAGTTTATATTCATGATATCCAAACTGATCTTAGTCTCAAACATGACTAATGATCTCTCACTAATGATATCCAAAATGATATTCATCCCATATCTCCTAAGGTAATCTTAGTCTCAAATATGACTAACGATTCTTAGGTCCACCACAACCCCTTTTCTCTCAAATACGAGATTTGGTTTAAGGGTACATCTCTTCACACATCTGATACATGTCGTTGTAATTTCTCAACGTTTTCGGAGAGGTGGCGGGTCCCAACGATCAACAACTTCTCTTATCCCAGATTGATCACTTCTAAATTGACGTGCAGGCCTCAAATCGTCTCGTGCCCCAAATTGGGCGCATCCCATATTACCATTGTTCACTTCGTCACGTAACAAATACACGTGCGCACAAGATGAATAAAGGATCGAAATGTCCCTGAACTAGCAGTCGCCTCAAAAACGGCAACAATGGACCGAAGTGTCCTTAAACTAATATTCGTCCTTAAAACGGGAATGTTGGACCGAAATGTCCTTAAACTAATATCTGCCCAAAACACGGCGGTAATGGACTGGAACGTCCTTAAACTAACATTCATCCCCAAAACGGGAATGTTGGACCGAAATGTCCCTAAACTAATATTCGCTTCAAATATGGCGATAATGGACCGGAACATCCTTAAACTAACATTCGTTCCTAAAACGGGAATGTTGGACCGAAATGTCCCTAAACTAATATCTGTCTCAAATATGGCGATAACGGACCGGAACGTCCTTAAACTAACATTCGTCCCCAAAATGAGAATGTTGGACCGAAATGTCCGTAAACTAATATTCGACTCAAATATGGCTATAATGGACCGAAATATTCTTAAACTAACATTCGTCCCTAAAACAGGAATGTTGAACCGAAATGTTCGCAAACTAATATTCGCCTCAAATATGGCAATGTAGGACCGAAATGTCCCTAAACTAACAGCCGTCTCAAAAACGGCGACAATGGACTGAAGTGTCCTTAAACTAACATTCGTCCCTAAAACGGGAATGTTGGACCGAAATGTCCTTAAACTAATATCAGCCCCAAATACGGCGGTAATGGACCGTCCTCAAACTAAAACAAACTAAGCCCCAAATGCTCATATATATTTAAGTCGATCTTAATCTCAAACCAGATTAACGGTTCTTAAATAAACCAAGCCTGAATCTAAAAATATACGGATTTGGACTAATCTACGCCCTACGGACAACAACACAAACTAGTCTCCGTATACAATCTACGAGCAACCTAAACAAACAAAAACACACACGACATGAAGCGAACTTTCGGAGCAGGAGAAAGTGGTTATCATGATCCGGTAACGTAATTAACTTCAGGGGCATGCGCATGCAGGGAAGAGCGTCCCCACAATCAAAACCCCTCATAAAATGAAGGGGAATCTGATAAAGTCTGCTACAACGGCCGGGTCTGTCCAAATATCTGATATATGGTGGCATAAATTAACTTGGTATTTTCGGAGAGGAGGATGGATAAATCCAAATAGCATCGGCCCCCAAACACAGGCAAGACGATCCATCCCAGTTCGTCTCTGTTTTCGGCGGTAAACAGATTCTGGCACGTCCGGTGGGACCTTTTTCTCTTTCCACTCCACATTTCATGTGTCGTGTTTCGCGAACAAAATCGCAGTTTGCTATGGTTGTCCTTGGATTCGAGGTACTAAGATTTGGTTTAATGTTCCTGTGCAGAAGAAGAAAAATCAATGACTTCCAACTGCAAAACCTGCAACAGTAACTCCCGCTCCACCCCAACTGGAGGAGTAACTTACGGACCCAACGCGGGGTCTATCTTTTCAATGCCGGTGGAGCAAGTTATGCAAGCCACTACGGGATTGTTCTTCGAGACCATATTCCCACTAGTGGGTGTCGGTGCCTCAGTGCCGTAAGAAGAAGCTCCCAAGAGGTCGATCTTCAATCGAATGGAAACCACAACGGCCCCTCTTAACAGGTTGTCCAAATCCGATGTCTCAGTCTTCGACAGGCTGAGCTGAAGCTCAAACGTCTCAGTCTTCAACAGACTGAGCAAGAACCAAAACGGGCACGTAAAGAGGCTCTTGATATCTGAAGGGGATGCCCCAAAACGGATAGCCCTCCTAACTCCTCCTGCATATGAAGTCGTCAAAGGTGCTTCCCTTACCAGAAATTCGGTCTTCAAAAGATTAGTCGATCCTCCTCAAACTCTACCAAGGACGTCAGCCTTCAATAGGCTGACATCAACAGCAGCCCCTCACCAAAGCCGGGGGCACAATGAAGCCACTTCCAAAATTGAGGCGGTCCCTTTTGCAAGACATGCTCGACGTCGTGAGGAAAGCTGGGGCAACTCCCCCTCTGGACTTACCCCACCAGTTCCAAGGATGGAAGTTGATGCTGTTATTCCAACCGGGAACAAATTTGAGATGCTCAGGAGGGTGCGCAAGAACTCTCCAACGGCGGTGCTGAAGAAATCACCCCCGCCTGCAGAAACCACAATGGTGGAAAAGCCGGAGCACCCCCATCAAAGGCTCTCCTCGCAAATTCACAGGGTCTGGCGAAAAGTTCAGGACTCTGTGATTGATCAAAATTACTCTCGCCGACCAAAGAAATCGAAGGCTCGGCAAGAAGAAGACCACTGCACCGTCATACAGCAAGGGGCTTCTTCTACACAAGTGCATGTTACAACGGCTCCTTCAATTTCGACCTCCCACAAAAGGATGAGGCCAGAGAAAATCCTACCGCCGGTAGCAAATCCCAAAGGTGATGGACCCAAACGCCCCAAGTCTATAGGCATGATCGTGTATACGGTTTACATGGCTTCCAGGAAAGAAGAAATCCGCGGTTCCGTAGGACATTGACCGCAAACTCGGTCGCTAAAAATGCTTAGGAGAAACAACAAAAGCTCCAGGAGATGCTAACCAAAATTGCAGCACTTACCAGGAACAAAGAAAGCCCGGACACAACAGTCGAACAACGTCAGGAGAAGGAGACTGATACAGAGTTCCTGCAAAGGATGCTTGAAAGAAAGGACAAGGAAGCTGTTGAGCAAGCTACTAATATAAAGTAGATAGCTCTCTTGTTCTAGGATATGGTTGGAATAAAGATCCAGCCAGAACCTCCAGCCGAGGATCCACCGATAATCATCGAGGATGACAGAGGGGAAATATCAAACCCTCTTCCGGCCTTATCGGCAGCCAAGGAGGAAACGATCTCCAAGGCTGCTCTTGATTATTATATCACTCAACAAATACGAGCTCATCAAGTTAATGAAGCCGCAGGACAAATCGTCAGAACTGGACTACCATATCCAGGCTGGTATGACCAAATTAAATACCCGCCGGGATATACGATCCCTAAGTTCCATGTATACAAGGGGACAGGCAACACACACTAGCGCATTGCGCGTTTTAAATTCATGTGCGGCAACACTGGAAGAAAGGATATATTGCTCCTTCGACAGTTCGTCAGCAGTCATGCGGGCATCGCGTACAAATGGTATGCGGAACTACCAAATGATTCTGTAAAGACCTTCGACAAGATGGATAAGCTCTTCTATCAAAGATTTGCTAGTGGAGATAAACACACTACTGTGGCGGCGTTGGTCAACGAAAGGGTTGGACCGAACGAGACCTGGTGTAACACCCTAGTTCGTTATACCATGACTTGATTCGATTAAATTATATATTGGATGGCTATTTCTTGATTTATTGTTGTTATGGGTGTGAATAGTGTTATTGGTATTTGTGTCTGCATCCGACCTGACCCGCATGTTGGGAAACCCGTCTTGATTCCTGTTTGTGATTTATCCCGGCTAGTTATGAGAATCCGTGCACTTTCATATTTTATATCCTGAATATCTGCATTTTTTAATAAAACAAATAAAGTCAAATAAAATATTTTAAAAATATCTAGCATGGCCTGCATCATACCCCTAACCTTGTGGTGGCATCCGTACATTGTATTCTTATCCCGTTCAGTGAAACGGACTCGTTTGGATAGCTATATGCACGCTACGTGTATCCGTTCTTGGGGGTATGCATTATCTTTAACCGGACAACGATTTTTGGTTTTGGTTGACACGTATATTATCCGCATTGTCAAACCATAATTTTAGACCCAACCGGGACATACTTTGAAGCAAGTTTGTATTAGCTAGAAAACTCAAATTTTCCTAATATTATATTCTAATATGCTTAAACTCTTAATATTTATTCAATCATATTTTAAACAAACTAGTATTTTCAAATATTTAGAAAATCCTAACCTAACAGATCTCTGCCTCTCTCTCTCTCTGCATATTTATATAATTATAATATTATTTATTTTAAACAAATTCTCATACCATACTCTCACCCCCACGTTACACTCTCTCTCTTTCTCTCGCACTCTTTCTTCCCGCCTTCGCCTCTACGTAACCCACGCCCTCTCCCCTCCTCGCCGTTTCCCCACACCGTCGACCACCTCATCGGCCTCCCCTTGTCACCATCTCCGTCTCCTCCACCTTCCTCTCTCCTCCCAGCTGCATCCCCGACGACGTGGCCGTGACGAACCAAGAACTCGAGCTCGTCTCCCTAGCCTCGCCGTGCCTCGCCTCGCCGTCGTCGCCTGCATCCCCAACTCCTCCTCAACCACCTCTCCTCCCTCTCTCCTCTCTCCTCTTCCCTGCACGAGAACCCTGAGCCCCGACCCCGAGAACCCTGCACGAACCCAAGAAACCCCCACTGCCCTTTAGCCGTGAAACCTCACCGGAAAACCCACGCCTATCATCGTCACCCCCTCGCCTCAATCCCAGAACCCCCAAGCCAACTCCAGAGCACCAAACCCCAGAGAACAACCTTCATCTTCTTCTCTTTCTTCTTCTTCTTCTTCTCTTTACTTCTTGATTTCACATTTCTCGGTGATCGCCGGAGCCGTGCTCGTCGCCGACGATCCGGGCGATCCAGTTGACGTCCCCAGCCAGCGTGGTCACATTCTTGCTTAGCCTGCTTCAGTTCTGTACGGGCGTGTGTGCATCGCGACATTTACCCGATATTGAACGCGGCGTACGTACCCCCTTGTGAGATCCGATCAGGCAAGTTTATCTTGCTACATGCTATACCACTATATTTTACATTCATGTGAATAATAAGATTACATATTGTTTAGTTATGCACCCCATGTTACCGTGTTACTGTTTTCGGATAGCCGTTCGTATCCGTATCATTTAGTACATATCTAGTCGCATGCAAGTTTATCTTGCAACATGCTATGATATATACTTTACATCCATATGAATAAAAATACATGTTTACTGAATCGTGCATCATATGTTACAGTTTTACAGTTTTACAATATCCGTTCGCATCCGTACACTTTATCACATATTTAGTCGCACGCAAGTTTATCTTCTACATGCTATGATATATATTTGACATTCATATGAATAAAAATATTGCACGTCGTTTAATTGTGCATTTTATGTTACAGTTTTACAGTTTTATGATACCCGTACGTATCCGTATGGTTTATTACATATCTAGTTGCATGCAAGTTTATCTTGCTATATGCTATGATACATATTTTGCATCCATATGAATAAAAATATCACATGTTTACTACATTGTACATCCATGTTACTGTTTTACTGTTTTCGGATATCCGTTCGTATCTGTATCATTTGTTATATATCTAGTCGCAAGCAAATTTATCTTGCTACATGCTATGATATATATTTGCATCTATATGAATAAAAATATTACATGTTTATTATGTTATGCATCCATGTTACAGTTTTACCATTTTGACTATATCCGTTCGTATCTGTATCGTTTGTTATATATCCAGTTGCATGCCATATCATATTATATCATGTTACCGTTATATTAGCACCCCATGCTTGATAATGTGCATCATACGTAGTCATGGAGTTATAGAAGTGATCCCTGATAGACATTGTGCATCCGTACTTTTACCATGCTCCGATACTTGCTACATGTTACTTTGGAGCATCTGTTTAATATATTGTGCACTACCTGACATGACCTGATACACCACTGCTTGACTTGATACCTGATCTTGTTACTAATGCTGACAATCCTGACATGTTGTCCTGACGGACGTATCCTGTTGTCTGCATAGACAAAACCTATACCTGCTTGTTCCCATATTGGCATTAGATATTGATTGGCAATACCTGACTTGGACACATAACCTCGGGGGTAAGGGAAAATCAAGAATGTAACTGAACGTAACTCAAAGGTCTATTATATTGTTTGTTTTTTTTCCGGGCGTTACGGAATATATTGTTACCGTGGTCCCGTGGGGAATGAACGGGGTATAGACTGATGGGTTAAGGAATATATTGTTACCGTGGTCCCATAGGGAATGAACGGGGTATAGTCTGATGGGTTACGATGAGGATCACATTAATTGATTTCGAAGACTTTAGATTAGATAACCTAGAAGCCAGAAATAGGTTGCATGCCACAGGCATATACACTTCACTGTTTCATTTCCGTGTTTACTTTCTATGTTCATGTCATCGTTTATATTTATGCCTGCATATCTCGCGTATCCTGTTCATTTATTATTGTTGATATTATGATGCACTAACGTCTGGGTTTTGCATGGCCCATGTTTATCGCTAAAAGACAAGACCGGGACGTTAGGACGTCTGGCCTGAATTTGGGGGCAGATGCTTTTTGAGTTTATCCATCCACCTCTCCGAAAATACCAAGTTGATTTATGGAACCATATATCGGAGGTTTGGACAGATGCGGCCAATGTAACAGACTTCGTCAGATTCCCCCTCGTTTACGAAGGGTTTTTGATTATGGGGACGCTCTTCTCTGCAGGCGCAAGCCCCTGCAGTTAATTACATTACCGCGTAGCGATAAACACTTTCTCCTGCTCCAGATGTTCATTTCGTGTCGTGTGTGTTGTTTTATTTTTGGTTGCCCGTGGATTGTATACGGAGACTAATTTGTGTTGTCGCCCGTAGGGCGAGGATTAGTCCAAATCCATATTTTCTTAGATTTGGGTTTGGTTGATTTAAGGCTCGTTAACCTCGTTTGAGATCAAGATCAACTTAAATGTTTGTTAAGAATACGTTAGTCTAATTTTAGACGAAGATCTACTTAACAAGGTTTTAGGATCGTTTAGATCCAACGAAAGAGCATTTGGGCTCTATCGTTTTAGTTTAGGGACATTACGGTCCGTTGGGTTTAAGGACATCATAGTCCATGTTTAAGGAAATCATAGTCCATGGAGTTTAGTTTAGGGACGTTGCGGTCCATTGGGTTTAAGGACGTCATAGTCCATGTTTAAGGACGTCATAGTCCATGGAGTTTAGTTTAGGGACGTTGCGGTCTATTGGGTTTAAGGACGTCATAGTCCATGTTTAAGGACATCATAGTCCATGGAGTTCAGTTTAGGGACGTTACAGTCCATTGGGTTTAAGGACATCATAGTCCATGTTTAAGGACATCATAGTCCATGGAGTTTAGTTTAGGGACATTACGGTCCATTGGGTTTAAGGACATCATAGTCCTTGGAGTTTAAGGACATCATAGTCCATGGAGTTTAGTTTAGGGATGTTGCGGTCCATTGGGTTTAAGGACATCATAGTCTATGGAGTTTAGTTTAGGGACGTTGCGGTCCATTGGGTTTAAGGACATCATAGTTCAATAGAGTTTAGTTTAGGGACATTACGGTCCATTGGGTTTAAGAACATCATAGTCCATGTTTAAGGACATCATAGTCCATGGAGTTTAGTTTAGGGTCATTATGGTCTATTGGGTTTAAGGACATCATAGTCCATGTTGTTTTGGCTCATTGGTTTGGGGGTGTGCCAAGAATTATTGGTTATTAGGACCCTCCACCTCTATGAAGACGTTGAAGGATTACAACGACATATATCAGAGGTGTGGAGAGATGTACCCGTGAACCAGATTACAAATCGAGGAGTTATCAGTTCTGAGCATAGAGGCTCAGTTTGCTTGGAGATTTAATCTCAGAAGCAACTTAACCAATTTGAGCTTGGAGTTGGCTCCTTAATATATTTCCAGCGATCACGTGCCCCCACGTGATACTTTGAGGCAGTGTTAAACACTGGAATTTGAGAGTGCTCACGTGTCGCACGTGATGCTTTTAAAGATGATGTTGTTCGCTTGGTTTTATTCCCCATCTTTATATAAGTGTTAAACACTTTTATCCTTGTGGCCATCACGTGTGAGCACGTGAGGCGCCTCAGAGTTAGACATTGTTTCCTTGGGTTTATTCCCATTTCTTTTTGAAGGCGCTAAGCATTTTTTTAGGATGGGTTATGTGGGATCACGTGAGGTACCCCAAAAATGATAACTGTCTTTGGGTTTATACCCTTTTCCTTTTGAAAGTGCTAATCACTTTTAGGGGGTCACGTGGGGACACGTGAGGCACCCCAAAAATGATAACTATCTTTGGGTTTATACCCTTTTTCTTTTGAAAGTGCTAAGCACTTTTAGGGTCACGTGGAGACACGTGAGGCGCCCCAAAAATGATAATTGTCTTTGGGTTTATACCCTTTTTCTTTTGAAAGTGCTAAGCACTTTATAGGGGGTCACATGGGGACACGTGACCTGATCTCAGTTGTTCTCTTTTGTTTTATCAAGGGTGCTCACGTGGGAACACGTGATATGCCATCATCATGCAGGGTGATAATCTTTCTACGTGCATGGAGATCTTGAGTTTTGAGACTTTCAAGCCCATTGTTTTATAAGAATTAAATTCTTATATAGGGTTAAACCCTATTTTTACTAAAGGAATTAAATTCATATATGTTCTTGCAAGAATTAAATTCTTTGAACTTAGTTCTTTCCCCTAAGTTTGAATCTACATAACAGAACCTCGCCGATGAGAATTAAATTCTCAACTTGTGGAGAGATCTGCTTCTGCAGATCCCAACCAGAGGAAGAACTAAGTTCTTTTGAAAGAGTTAAACTCTTGTGGAGGCGAAGAAGAAGTAAGATATTCACTGTGTTTGGTTCCTTTTTACCTAGGGTTTCTTCTTTTCTTTGAGGAGATCTTTTTCTCTTTAGAGAATTAAATGCTTTTTTTTTTAACTTATCAGGGGGTTTTCTCTCTGTTTCTTGTCACTTTTTCTCTCCTCGGTCTCGAGTCCTTTATATAGCAGAGGCAAGCTTGTTGATTTTTGTTAAGGAAATCTCTCATTGAGAGATTTTTGATTTATTCGGGGATTTTATCTATCGTTGGATCTTTGATCCAGGGACTCCTGTTTTACAGAAGACATTTTCTTGTTTTTTAACAAGATTGGAAGAATATTTTCCCATACAGAGCTTATTCTGTATCTTGGTGATTTTACCATTGGATCTTTGATCCAACAGTGTTCTAATTTACAGAGCACAATCTTTCTTGCTTAGAAAGATTGGGGGAAATATTTCCAAAATAGGGTTCTGATCCATTTATCTAGAATTTAATTCTATTGGCTCAGAAGGCATTTAAAAACCCTCACGTACAGTACGTGACTCCACGAAGTCAAGCCCGACAAAGAGCATCACGTGCTGACACATGAGTTTCTTTTTTGCCAATTATTTGTTTTTTAAAAAGGCGCCTACACACCTTGTATGCAGATGCTCACGTGCTTGCACGTGAGGCTCAGTTTCAGTCTTATTTGTTAAGCGCAATGTCTATAATCTTGGCTTCAAAATGCATCACGTGTGGGTACATGATGCTCCTTTTGGGGAATTTTTCCCATTGATTTTTACTTATTATTTATTTTTCATAAGAGAACAAATGCCCCCACAGCGCTGTTCTCACGTGGCTTGCACGTGAGTGCAACGCTGTCACCTTTACAGCCGTCGGATGGCCTAGGGGAACGGGGAGGTGAACCGTCCTTGTCACGTCTTATAAATGCAAGGGTTTGGCTTTTGGAAAGCCATTGTTCTTTCATCTTCTTCCTTCTTTATTTTCTTTGAGAATTTAACTCTCCTCTTCAAAGCTTAGTTCTCTGCCATTGCAATTCCAGAGTTAAAATCTGTCAGAAAAAGAAACTTTTTCTAGGTAAAGATCTCGAACATTAGAGAAACGCTTTCCTTTAAAGAAAACTTCTGGATTTTAAATCTATCATGAGAGCTTTACTCTCCTCTAAAACCCATCTCTTAGAGATCCAAAGATGTGATTTTTGAGTAATAACTTTTAATGCTTTGGGCATTCCTCTTCTGACTTTTAAGGATTTATGGCATTTGATTTTTCATTTTCTCTTTATGGGGTTTCTGGAATTTAATTCTATTGCATAAAAGGAATTTAATTCCTCACCGAAGAGCTTAGCTCTGAAAATCAAGAGGGCCCTTCGGGAATTTGATTCCCCTGTGTTCTTGAAAATCTTTTCAAGGGATTTTTCCTTTATTTTTACCCATTTGACAGAGTTTGTAATGGGTGTTCTTTTTTGAGGATGTCCCAAGTCGTTTAAACTCCAATGTGTATTTATTGAGAATCTTTTTTTATTCTCACAATGATTACCCTGCCTCATGATTGGCGAGCCGTCATACTGATTTTGTGGGGTCCATTATTTTTGCAATCAATGGTCCCATGGAATAAACTTCTTGTCGTTTTCTTCTGCTGTTTACACACACACACACACACACACATACGTATAAGTTGCAGTAATAGTTTTTCCTCCATTTATTTCAGGAACAATAGCTTATCTTCCCTACTTTCCTTTTACTCGCTCAGACGCTGCTTTTCCACAATCGTCGTCGGAAGAAAAAGTAATGGTGATGATCAGGGCCCATGACAGGGACTATACCAGTTTTCTCTTGTAGGGAACTTGGTATGGACATATCATCCAGGGCCGCCACAGCTTTATTTGCGGAGTGCCAGCAGAGCCTCTTCACCCAATTTCGCCGATGGAGCGTCCGCATACTGCTTTTGCAGTGGAGGCGGCTGATTGGACTCCTATAGGCCGGCTTGAGCCGTCGACAACTAGGATACCCAACCAGCCTTTGCTGGCCATAAACATTTTGGGGCATCGCATTTGTCAGGATGAAGCCCAACCCTGGGGACAAATTTATAAGATAGGGTTTACCCCTCGCCACCCAACGGGCTATCTTCCCCGGGCTCGGTATGTTCTGTCCGCCCATCGTTCACGATTGCAGAAAGTCGGGCTCTATCAAGCGGTGTATGCGTCCCTTTTTCATTATCAGTGCCCTCATGTCTGGTGAGTTAAGGCTTTTGTAAACTAGTGGAACCTTCCCACCAACACCTTCTTGCTAGGGGATCGCAAGGTCTCTATTTCATTGGAAGAGTTTCACGAGATTTCAGGACTACCAATCATGGGAGATCATTATGAAGAGTTGCTGCCTCCCGATGAGTATGTGTTAAAGACGATGCCAGCTTCGCTTGACGACTTGACGACTGAAAACGCCGTCCGCCATAAGCACCTTAGCTTAATCAAGATTTTGGTTATTTTTGAGAAACTGTTTGCAGCGTCGGAAGGGCACGGCGTCACTTTTGAGAGATTCATTGCCCGCTTTATCCATGAAGATGCTTTTTCCAAGATGGCTCCAAAGTTTGCGAACATCGACGACCCTTTTGGGTTTGGGCTAAACAAACTACCGGCCAAAGAAAAAGATTTACCGCAGTTTTGTATCCCGATCTTGTCGGCCATGTCCTTCGATTCGATTGTGGCTCCCGGCATGGAAAAAGAGACCTTCTTTGTCGGCTTTATCAGCCTTTGGCTCAGTTGGTTCGCCATTCCAACGCAACGTCGCTTCATGAGAGCTTCGGTCATCTATCCTGCTTATCGCGTGGCTGAAGGGACACGACTGGCCGTGGGTATCGTGGGGCTATCACACTTATACCATGGGCTGGGCGTTGCGACCAATACTTCGACCCTGGGTGCAGATGTTGTGAGTTTCTCCCTCCATTACTTTATGTCGTGGATCGAGATGCATGTATTGGGGGCGTTCACAGCACATCGGAGGCTAGATTTCTACCGCGGCTCATGAGGTTGGTGGATGCTTCTTCTCCTGATCCAACTCAGCTAGAGGCCCTTCGTGTGTTGCTTAACCCGTATGCTAACGAAGGTGGGATGGTATTCAACGACCGAGTCCTTTCTACTCCTTCGGGACCTGTTCAACAGCTATTCGATTTATCAAAAGGGGGAGCACCATCCTTAAAGCCTAAAGAGATTATGCATCTATACTCGATTAGGCTGGGTTTCTTGGTATTTCGTCAAAGTAACGTGGTTCTTTTTATGCGGTATAATCCGCACCGCTTTGCCCAACAGTTGGGTTATGACCAAGGTATTCCTTTTGAGGCGTTCTTAATCGAGCCTACTTCGTCACTGACGGGTATTCGCGACGCTATCCATCATTTTATACGGCTGAACACTGGTTCCCGTTTCATGATCCTCGAGGTTGATCATCTTCCAAGGCGTGTGGGGTCTTTTACGGGTTGGTACCGTCATCGAGTTGGTCCCCTAATTGCCGAGGAGAAGCAGATACTCTTCAGATATAGAGCTCCCGCCCTGACCCAAGCCACAGGCGTTCCGCCACGACCACGGACAGTGGTTCACCCTCTATTGAGGGGTAACGGTGCCTTACTTATCCCTGAGGCGGCGGATACGGAATCGACTCCTCCCACAGTTGGTATACCAATGCGCACTACAGCCCAGGCAAAGGCTTCCGATAAGGCTCCAGCAGTAGTTTTATCAGTTGCGGCGTCATCAATGGCGGTGTCATCACCGGTAGTACCGCCAAAAGAGGATATTGAAGGCGAGGTTGGGCAGCGCCGTATCAAAGCACCAAAGGGGAGGAAGCGATTTTCTTCCATTGTTAGCTCCAGTTCGAAAAGGAGGAAGAAAGTAGTTGCTGGCTTGCTTGACCTTTTGCTGGAATCTGAGCCTATTGTTCAAGACGAACCCATTTCCATGCAAGAGCCGGATGACGGTCTTATTTACCCTAGCTCGTCCGCTGAGGAAGCCGCGCAATTAGCTGAAACTTTAAGGCGCTCGCAGTATGAGACCCAAAATAGGCACATCCCGAAAAGGCCCTACCCTCCAATTATCTTCTACGAATATCCTCCATCGCTACGGAGAGTACATATGGGTCCTTTGTGACAGGAAGACGAGATAGCCCTCAAGCAGCCTATCTCAGCTGCTTCTGAAGATGAGCTGGCATTAAAGACCGGTGTGCATGAATCCGCATTTGAAGCCCGGTGAGCACATTTCCTCAGGAAGGAACGACGGCTTGAAAAAGCCATACTAGAAGCATCTTGGCGCATCATTATATGTGCTTTCCATAATTTTTCCTTTGGCAAATAATTTGTATTGCTTTTATATCTTCTTATCTTTGCGAAAACTTTGCAGGGACTTCAGCAACGACAGAGGATTTGAGCCCAAGTCACTTCCTGACGGTGGATTCTATAAATGTCTCCATGAGGCACTGGTAGGTGCAGAGGAGATCATTATAGCTGCTATTCCTGCTGTGGAGCTTCCACTGGTAGCCTCCATTCCCTCGGTGCCTGTTCTTCCAGAAGAGGTGCCCTTATCGGTCGTAGATCTAATGGATCTTTCTGGTGACGGCTTGGAGATTGTGGAAAAAGTAGTTGAGACTGATGTCCCTTTATTAGAGCCTGAAGTGGCGGCCGTTGCCCCTTAATTGGAAGCTGTCACACCATCAAATGTCTCCGGTGATGTTTCTGAGGGCATGGAGGATGCTGCCGAAGCTGCTATCCTTCCGGTTCAAGGTGGGAAGAGCATCGAAGGCAGTCTTCTATACTTTGTTTTAATAGTCTTTCCATTATCTGAACCTTTCCTTCCTTTCAGAACTATTGGAATTGGCGGCTTCTATTGTGGACCTATCTCCCAAGAAGTCCTTTCAGTGCTTACTTGACATAGCTGCCCTACGGGCGATATCCCCACAAAGCATCGTCCTTTCTTCCGGGCAAGGTTTGTATCCTTTGACCCTTTTGCTTTATTATCACTTTTTTTACGATGATGCTAACATGTCCTCTGCAGTTCTAGAAGCTGATGATGAAGTGGAGATCCTTGATGGGCCTGGGGATCTTTCAAACCCCCTTGCATGGCTGTGGGTAAGTAAAACTGTACCCTTGGTATTGTTTTTGTTTATTCCATGTTTTCTAGTCTCGCTGACAAGTCATAAACTTTGACAGCTTTGACAGCTCTTCCTTTAGAATCCCGAATCTCTATGCCACCGGGACCATATGACCGACGTGCGTCTGAAAGGATGGCGAGACAAAGCATTCACTCCTTGTCGGCCTTATTGAAGATCTTTGTGCTGGAAGTTCTGTTACGGACGAAGAATTTGCTGTCGAAGCCAATACCTCTTTGCCCTTCCTTGCTACTTATCATGTTGAGACATTGGTGCATGTTTGGGTTGAGTTTTGTCGCAGGGTGGAAGCTTGCTTACATAATCTCGAGTGTATACGCCTTTCTTCCGAGCTCTTAACTACCAAGGTGAGCCTGCAGGGGTGGATTGAGTGGTGCGTCGCTAATTTTCAGTCTTGCGAAAAGAGGCTCAACCGGAAATTTTCGGAGAGAGAGCTAGCTTCAAATGCTTTGGTGGAACTTCAAGCTCAACTCACTGCTAAGACCACCCGTGCGTACGAACTCTGGCAGGTGCTTCAAGAAGATATCACGGAGGTGGTAGATATTTATAAAGCTGTTATGTTTACCCGCGAGATGGTTGAAACTCATAAAGTTGCTGAAAAGGAGATTAAAAGTCGGCTTGCCTCGTATCGGGCTCAACAGTCTCAGGCGGAGACCCGCCTTGTGGCAATAACAAAGCTTGAAGCTGAAGTCCAGCGGAAGAATGATGAATTGACGAACTTATTGCACCGTCCGCCGGCTTGAAGATATGTATTTTTTTTATATTCTCCTTTTTATATTCACTCCTGAATGAGAGTGTCTTTTGATTCTTTTATGAAATGTACCTTATATTCATTTGGATTCATGAATAAAAGACATATTTTGTTTCATATTGGCGTGTCCCTTTTAGCAAATGCGTTCTATAGATAGTCTATCTTGATCTCCTTGTAGGGCGGCGATGGCTTAGAAAACAGGTTCAGATCTGCCGCCTAAGACTTTTCAACTTCATGAGCCGTGAGGGTCTCATAAAGACTTTTCTCCCTACAAGTCGAGAGGATCCCTTAGGTGTATTTTCTCCTTAGGAATCGTCAGGATTCCTAAGTGTGTATTTTCTCTTGAGAGTCGTAAGGGTCTCACAAGAGAATTTTTCCCCTTTACAAGTCGAGAGGACTCATAAATGGTTGTTTCCTTCCTTGTCAAAATTCGACTTTGGAGAGTGTGGCCCGTGAATAGTATGCAATGGCCTATATTGGACCGACTTGCAGGGCCCCAGTGCTTAGGAAAAAGGTCCTTATCCCCATTGCCTAAGGCTTTCCCCTACGAGTCGAGACGAATCGAGGGATTATTGATTGACTTGATTCCGAGACGGAGCATTGTTCCGGCGGGGAGGTCATTGGCTGACTTGTTTCCGAGACGGAGCGTTGTTCCGGTGGGGAGGTCATTGGCTGACTTGTTTCCAAGACAGAGCGTTGTTCCGGCGGGGAGTTCATTGGCTGACTTGTTTCCGAGATGGAGCGTTGTTCCGGCGGGGAGGTCATTCGCTGACTTGTTTCCGAGACGGAGCGTTGTTCCGGCGGGGAGGTCATTGGCTGACTTATTTCCGAGGCGGAGCGTTGTTCCGGCAGGGAAGTCATTGGCTGACTTGTTTCCGAGACGGAGCGTTGTTCCGGCGGGGAGGTCATTGGCTGACTTGTTTCCGAGACAGAGCGTTGTTCTGGCAGGGAGGTCATTGGTTGACTTGTTTCCGAGACGGAGCGTTGTTCCGGTGGGGAGGTCATTGGCTAACTTGTTTCCGAGACGGAGCGTTGTTCTGGCGGGGAGGTCATTGGCTGACTTGTTTTCGAGACGGAGCGTTGTTCCGGCAGGGAGGTCATTGGCTGACTTGTTTCCGGGATGGAGCGTTGTTCCGGCGGGGAGGTCATTGGCTGACTTGTTTCTGGGTCGGAGCGTTGTTCCGGTAGGAGGTCATTGGCTGGGACGGAGCGTTGTTCCGGCGGGGAGGTCATTGGTTGACTTGCTCCGCTTTCTGCGGTGTCGAGAAGGAACGTCGTGTTGATCTTCTGGGATGCAGATGTTGCCATCGAAATCTGACTCTCCCTTTGACAGAGTCTATTGGGAAATGTGGCTCTTTTTTCGTATATGACCATGGATTGTATACAGAGGTCGGTATGGACTCGCCTGTAGGGCAAAAGTTTCATTCTTTCATTTTTTCTTTATTTCCTTCCGCGATGCTCTATCATTTCAGCTTTTTATATCGCGAAAGTCGCGATTGCCCAATCATTTCGGCTATTTTTCGCGGTGCTCAATCATTTAGGCTATTTTTCTTTTTACTCACTGCTTTTTATTGCCAGTTGCCTAATCATTTCGACTATATATATTTTTTGTATTTTTGGCTCGCTGATTTTGTTACGAGCATGGACCTGAGATCTGATACCAATCTTAGTATCAGCATCGCTGCGACCGGAATATTGCCAGGAGCGAATCATCACTTGCCATGAAAGGACTTGAAATTTGCTACCGATTTATGCATCAGCATCGCTACCATTGGAATATTGCCAGGAGCGAATCATCATTTGCCTGTGTCGATTCGAACAAAGGTGGCCTAGAAAACAGGGTTAAGATCCTGTTGACTAAGGCTTTTGACTTCATGAGCCGTAAAGGTCTAATGAAAGTGTTTCTCCCTACGAGTCGTGAGGATCTCGTAGGTGCGTTTTCTCCTTAGGAATCATGAGGATTCTTAAGTGCGTATTCTCTTATAAGTCGTAAGGATCTTACAAGAGTGTTTTCTCCTTATAAGTCAAGAGGACTTACAAGTATCGTTCACCACATGAGGACATTTCGCGCCATTGGTGGAACTGGTGGGGGAGACGTTTATTAGTACCCATGGATTGTATACAAGGGTCAATATTGAACCGTTTATAGGGCAATCTGGGGAATGTGATGGCTTAAGAACAGGTTCAGATCCCTGTAGCTTAAGGCTTTTGAATCCTATGAGCCGTGAGGGTCTTATAAGGGAATTCTCCTTACGAGTCGTGAGGCTCTCGTAAGTGTAATTTCTCCTTAGGAATCGTGGGGATCCCTATGTGTGTTGCTCCCTTATGAGTCATAAGGATCTCACGCAGTTATTTTCTACTTACAAGGTCGAGAGGACCTTGCAAGTGTGCATGAATTTCTTTTACGAGTCTGCGCCCTTTCAGGTTTTCACAAACTTGCCGGTGTCCCTATTGTTTTTACTCATAGAGCCCTTTTGGGTTTTCATCCGTGCCCATTTCGCTTATGGACGTACCATTTTTTGTACATGATGGAACTCTGGATAATAGTTTCACCACATGTGACCCATCTGTTTGCCGGTGGGATTTGAGTTGCAGTCCTCACCGCTGGGATTTGTAGACTTTCATTCTTCTATCGCCGTGTTTGAGGCGACGTTGTTAGTTTAGGGACATCTCGGTCCGTAGCTTGTTTAAGGACATCTCGGTCCATAGCATTTTGAGGCGAGGTTTCGTTGAATACTATTTATAGAGTTTGGACTCAAGGAGATAGCGAGCAACACGAGCGTCGTCATCCATCATTAACCTGAGCCATGACTTGTCAGGCGTAGTATTTTTTAAGGAACCGGCCGTTTATTGGCCGGAATGGTCTTTCGCCATGCATATCCATGAGTAGGTAGGCCCCACCTTGGTAGACATTTTCTATGATGTACGGGCCTTCATAGTTCGGCTCGAATTTCCCCCGTTTGGCACGATTGGGAATCATAGGTCTTTTGACAACTAGCACGAGTTCGCTTTGGCGGAATGTTCTTGGCCTAGTTAGTCTTTCGTATGAGCGCGTCATCCTTGCTTTGTAAGCTTCTAGGTTTTGTTGCGCCATAAGACGAGTTTCATCGAGGGCGTTGAGCTCCTCAAGCCGAAGATGAGCATTCTCTTCATCCATCATGCTTCTTTGTTCCTGATGAGCTTTGTGCCTCGTCCGCTTGAAGTGGGGAACGTATCCCTGCCACCAATTCTTGAAGGCATTGCACTCTTCGGTAGGGTGTGTGACCCTCCGATGGTACAAGCAGTAGTTCGGATGTACGTCCGCTCCGTCGGGGCACATACTCCCGGGAGTATTTCCTTCGAAAGGTGGCAGCTTCATTCCCATTGACAGAGCTTTAGAGAACTGCGTCCCCTCTTAAACTTTCTTTTGCTTGCCGCGGGTATGCTTCGATCCGGTGGAAGTTCTTTGTGACTCATCCCTATTATAGCTTCTTCCTCCTAACGCCAACGCTTGGCCTTTTCGTATATGGTCGTTTCATGTCCTCGGTCAGCTTTGCTCTTTTGGAGGGCTTCGTTCAGCAGCCTGTCGATCAGGTCATCTGACGGTTCTAAGGATTCTGGTTCTGGATCTGCCCCCGGTTTCTCTATGTCAGGAGCTTCTTTGCCATTTATCGATGAGTGAAAGATCATGTGGCAACTTGCCATGTAATCCTCAGGTTCTTCTGACGAATCGTCTCCCTCATCAATGTCACTGTTTCCATTCTAAAGAACATGCTTGAAGAATTCTTTCAATGTGACCGGGGTCTGCGCTTTTTGGTTGTATTCCTCCAGTGCGTCGATGTACTTCTGCAGGCCCGTACAATTGCCGTCAGGCTGCATGGGCTTCTTAGCCTTCTTCTTTTTCTTTGAAGACTTCGGAGGCTTGGCCTGGAGGTTTTGTCCATCGTTACCAACTTTCGGCGTTGGCGCGGTTTCAGCATTCCGTCAATAATCTCAAGCTCCAGCGGGCTTTTCCACCTAATCACCGGACATGCTTGAAGATCCCTCAGCATTCTTTTAGTTTTAGCCGAAAGGACAACTTCCCATGGAGCTTCCTCTACAAATGAGCATGATGCCCCCGGCGTATCCACCTTTTTAGGAGCGTGCTTCTGTGGCGGGTTTACCTTCCAGTTTTCGGACAGCGCAAACTTGCCCTGTTGGTACTGATTTTCGACCCAGTTTTTAAAGACGTAACAATCTTCGATTGGGTAGCCCACTATTCAGTGGTAGAGTCAGTAATTGGGATTGTTGACGTCGCCCGGTTGCAGTGGGCGTCTCGAATCTGGTAGAGTGATAAGCCTGTTGCGCACTGCCAGTTCGAACAGTCTTCTCGTTTTATCCTGAGAGAATGAGTAAGGACGTCTCAGCTTCACTCCGAGTGATCGCTGTTTATCGTTTTAGCAAGCAGCTGGTTTTGGATCACTCGGCTGTTGCTGAGCGTTGGCGACGAAGGTCGTTTACCCTTTGCCCTTTTCATTTCGAAACTCCGTTTTCGAGGAGGACGATTATGGCCCATCTGGTCCATTTGGGCCAGCTTGTGAATCAAGGCCTGGAAAGTGGTTAGCTTGAAGAACATCATAAATTAGGATATAGTCGCTTGCGGATCGAGGGTCCCTATGAACATGCCCACGGCAGGAGCTTCTTCTATGCGTTGTTCGCATTTCGACCATAGGTTCCGCCACCGAATTTCATACTGAACCCATGTCTCTCCTGGCTTCACCTTGGCATTGATCAATGCCGTGATTGGGGTGTGTTCGCTGGCGCTTGCAAAACGCTGGGTGAACAGCAACTCCATTTCTGTGAATGTTATGATGGAGTCATTCGAAAGTTTCGAGTACCATTCAAATGCCGTCTCCGCTAAGCAGCCGAAGAATTGGCGAAGCAGCAATTTGTCGTCACCTCCAGTATTGCCACAGAGAGCCCTGAACTGAGCGATGTGCTGATGGGGGTTGCATGTGTTGGTTATGTATATGCCCTAGAGGCCATTGTTGTACATATGATGTATATTATGATGGATGCTTGGATATATACAGAGAGGACTTTCTTGCTCGTCATGATAGTATGCTATTTGGTTTCACTTTATCTTAACATGTTGACTTGTACTGGTTTACTGTCTTACTCTCACATGTTGATAAAGCCCTTAGTATCTGTACTCGACTACTGGGATTATGATGAGATCATACTAGTGAGGCCACGGTAGTCGATGAGTACATCCTATAAATGTTCCAAGTCGAGGGTATATCGAGACGGGGCATCGATACACCAGAGTAGACTAGCGTATACGCATCTTGACCCATATGATGGGCGATGGATGATCCCATATCCATCGGTGTTTGACATCAGAGATGGTGTACGGGTGCTCAGTGGAGACTGGGTACACTGGACGAACTCGCCGAGAACTCCCAGATGGTGATACACTACACGTCAGATGGCAGTTCTCCGGTGACACTGGTACAGGGTAGTCTGTAGACCCGAGATCGTCATAGAGTCTTGTGTGATTCCCACTGTGCTTTGATTTCCACCTTACCACGTCCAAGAGGGTGTGCAAAACGGTGGCTTTTGGGTACAGTCCCGAATCACATGGAGGCAATGAGCGATAGGAGGGGATTCGTCTCTCCCGGTATAGGGAGTTGATGTTGTGCTGTGTTCGATTGGCTATAACTGGAAGTCCCTGGCCAGGGCTGATATAGAGATATACCGGTAAGTGTTACCAGTAGTTTCTCGACCTGTTATAAGCCTCAAATCGACACGACTTATCGGTTACTAGGGTCTGACGTATACCACCCCTAGACTTGATATGCGACATATGAGACGAAAAGACCAGACTGTACGGGAGTGTTACTGCTTGGATTCACAGGAGAACGGACATGATAGCTTATTGATCTTCTGATCGCTCAATACCTGGGTGGCTGTTACGTTTAGCTGACCGCTTGCAGCTTGTGGGTGTTTGATATGATCATCACCTGCTACCGGCGTATTGACGATTCTTTAGAGTCCTACACAGAGGTTTCTTGGCTCAGGCAAAACGGAGTAGAGGCACATATGTGATATGTGCAGGACCGAGGATAATGCGATATGAGATACCGTATTATATTCTCGCGATATTTTAGATATGAACCGGGACATCGGATCAAGTGTTGATTCGATGAATCGGTACATGATATATTAGTCGGTTATATTCGATATAGCCGGATCGTCGGATCAAGTGCTGATTCGATGATTTAATGTATAATGATATATATGATATATTTTATTACATTATCTAATATTGACTCGCTTTATTATTTCATTTTCTCACCAGATTAATACATTGATATATATGCGATATATGTTAATTGTATTATTTTCTTTTGTTGCAAATATATAATATATATGTGATATATATTATTGTGACATGATATGATTTATTATGAAACATGTTTAGGGATGATAAAAAGAGATTAGGGTTTGATTAGGGTTAGCTCCTTCTTGATTATTCTAGAAGGATTTCCTTTTGTCTTGGTTAAGATATTATGGTTGATACTTATTCATGACTCATTCTTGACCTAACCAAACCCTAGCTCTAGTTTATTCTCTACATAGGTTAAGCCTATCATCCTTGACCATGGTTCCATATCAATCATATATTCTTATCTACTATTCATCACAAAAGGATTTATTCTCTTTATTCTTCATCTTCTTCTCTCTTGAGTTTTTAAGAGAGCTCACTTGTGATTTCTTTTGTGATGATTTCTTGTGAGAAAATGATATAAAAAGAAAACATAAATACTACTCCATCATCCTCATCTAATCTAGCCCATTAGATTAGGGTGTTCACCTCATTAGAGTGAAAGAGCTTGAGCTATTGCAACTTCGAAGTAGATCATCGGAGAAAAGGAATACGACAAGCTTTCATGGATCGTTCGAGTCGTGGAGCCTCTCTTGAGTCCGGGAGATCGTGGATCGCGGCGAAGGGACTTCTACTCGGAGCTTGTGAAGCGAAGGAGCGGACTACAAAGGTTGTAATCCTTCACACTTAGTAGTAAAGATGTTTACTTGCATGTAAAAACCCTAATAATCTAGCAAAGATCCCGGCTTTGGGTTATTCGGCACGTCTAAAATTTAATTCGGGCATTTTTGATGCCTTATGAACCCTCACAAGAGTGCCTAGGAACCCTACAGTGGTATCAGAGCCTAGCTAGAGCATTAGGCGACGTGTATACGAAGTTAAAACTCCGATCGAACCCGAACCGACAAAGTAAAACCCTTCTCTGGATATTTTTCAAAAACTGTGATTTTTCTGAATTAAAAATACCTAAAAATAACAGCAGAAAATTATAAGAATTATGGTGCAAAACGACAGTGTAAAGTGTACGGACCACCGCGGAACCGCGGCCAATCCTTGCTTGGGCCACGGATCCGCGGCCGTACAGTAGTGTTTTGCCTGTCTGTTTGCACAGTAATTTGTAATTCTGTTAGTTATTAATTATGGGTATTTTTAAATTGACTCAAGTGTTGAGTGTTCTGGGGTTTATTTTGTAATCGTTGATTCGATCGGAAAATTTAAATTCGTTATTATTTCCGGATATTTAGAAACTGTTAAAATGTTCGAACGGATATCATTAACTCACTTTTTCCCGGCACGAAAAACTTTCAAGTGTTGAATTTTTCTCGGGTTTAAATCTTTCGGAAAAACGTGCATGTGACGCGATGGACCCTTTAGAAGACAACAAACCTTAACTCGATTATGTGACCGTCTTGAACTGCCTTTTGAATCTTCGGGTTTGGGGCAGTACGGCGTGCCACATATGAGGCGTTGGCTTGACCCTTCTACGGCTGGACCGTTGCTACTGTGACGTATTCTGGAACTTTTGAACTCCGCTCAAGTGTTGAGCTATTTAGGAAATCTTGGGTATTTGATTATTCGATCGGAAAATTTAATACTGTCTATTTATCTGGAATGTGATACAATATGTGGCATTCATATAGTTAGGTATGAAGTGCGAAGTATGTGATATTTCGGATTTACGATGTCTAAAGTGATTGTGGATTCCAAATATTGTAGTTTTACAATTTCTTTTCTGTGACCGTAAGTGTAGTATGTAGTTGTATTGCCGGTTTTCGTTGCTATACGACAACGACGATCGGTGTATGCATACTTACTTACGTTGATGATATGTGATATTATGTGTTTCTGTGATATGTTATATTGGATCGTCGCGTTCTGAATAGCCGTGGGTTTTATGTGAGATTAGGGTTTTTATTTTCATTCATGTAAAATTCAATTGTATGTAATATTCTTTTATTGGGGCACTTCCGGGATGAGGTTGATGTCACCATTGTATATTATTTACTTTTCCGCATTAGGTAGACCCAAGGAGGGGAGCACAAGTAACCGGGTTCTAGGGTCCAGTGGGAGGCCATCTCGAGGAGTCGAGACCGGGTCTCCTAACCCTAGAATTGGCAGTGTTACTTGCCGCTCTCGTAGGGGTCTGGGGATGTGGGTTTGGCTATTCATCGCGACCGTGGAATCCGTGTTTTATACCGGCTCGTATTGAAAACACGGACGTCCTAGTATATCCAATATTTCATATATGTTCTTCTGCTGCAATGTTCTGTGATGAGATCATATTACTGCCTGAGACGAATGCTTATACTATATATATATATATATATGTTGATATATAAATATTATTGCTTTCGTTTCTTCTGTGATGCTTAGGAAGCATAAGCTGATGGGATTTTTATTAATGAGATTAATAAAAAGAAAAAGAAACCTAAAAGATGTTGTAGAATGAAAACTTTATAAAAAGGGTAGCTACAGTTTTGCTTTGCATTGCGGTATATATGATATACCCTGCACCTTATTCGATGAGGAAAGAGGCAAGATCCCTTCACCGGGAGTGACCTCTTTAGCGAAACTGGCAGATGCTACAAAACTCTCGGTTTGTCTTTTGAATGCTTTTAGAGTTTTGCTTTGCATAGCGGTATATATGATATGCCCTGCACCTTATTCGATGGGGAAAGAGCCGAGATCCGTTCACCGGTAGTGACCTCTTTAGCAAAATTGATGAAAGCCTCAAAAACACTCCATTTTAAAATTTCACCTGATTCTACGACGATATCAAGTTCATTACGCTCATGGTTTTCTGAAAAACCTGCGTAGCCCTCCGTCATTTCAGATAGAGACTAGTTAGTATTCGTGCTGCGTTTGTTGACCTTAGCCAAAGCGTGGTGTTCGGGAGCTAATTAGTATTTATCTGCTAAAACATGAGATGTGATTGAGTTAAGGTAGTCGTACGACTTTGTTGACCTTAGCCAAGGGTCGTACGGGTGGGTTTAATTCAATCAGGAAATGACGGGTTGAACTTGACTAGCACTTATGATTTGTTGACCTTAGCCAAGGTCATAAGTTGCTAGGGGTAAGAGCATTATCAGGAATTTCAAGTGTTAAAATTTGCAATGAGATTGCATACCTCTTATGAGATAGTTGGATCCCGATACCCACTGCGAGTAGGAGTTACTCCTGAGAGAGTTTTACACAGGACAATTAGCCGATCAAGTAGGTGTCTAGAAAAGTGTTAACGAGGTTACGCCTCTGGGAAAACAAGGTTTACTTTAATTAGGTCCATGCGAAAGCACGGGGAACCTCCCTCAAGTACCGACACTGATCTGGCTGAAAGATTGACGAAATTGTAGGGTGTAATTAATCCCGGCTAATCTTACCTTTTAGGGTTTGAAGGAAGATTTGATAAAAACAGTGGGAGACATCCTGATTAGATAAGATAATAACCAATCTAATCTTGCAAGAGCATACGCTAAAGTGTTTTCTTCTCTCTCTCTCTCTCTCTCCAGGTAGCGACCATGTCAGGCCATAATCAAGATAATAATATGGATGTATTGACTGAACCTGCTTATTATACTGAGCAGGGGAACGTTGGACCCGTTCTTTCTTATAAGAGTTATAAAACTGAACAGGAAATAGGAGAATATCTGGATTCTCACGCCGCCCAAAAGAACGTGCATGTTGATGCATCTTCTTCAGGTGTGTTACTTATTAAGAACTGTTTCTCAGTTCACCCTACGTCCTGGGTATTAGATACCGGATCAGGATCCACATATGTAAATTGTTACATGGGCTACGTAAAGGTAGAGAACTGGGAAAAGGTGATCATTCCGTTCAAGTAGGGAACGGTACAAGTATTGCAGCCAAAGCATTTGGCGAATATCACCTAGTATTGCCAAGTCGTAATACACTGATTCTAAATGAGTGCTATTATATACCGAACATGATGTGCAACATTATATCAGTTTCTTTATTAAGTAAAGAAGGATATAATTTTGTAGTAAAGGATAATGTTATGAACATATTCCTAGATCAAAAGTTGATTGCATCAGGCTCGTTACATAATGGCATATTCATTCTAAATCAGAATACAGTCCTCAATATACAAAACACACACAAGAGGAAAAGTTCAGAATTGAACGAATCCTTCTTGTGGTATTGTAGACTTAGTCATATCAATGCAACACGACTAGCTAAGTTATATAAAGATGGATACTTGAATCCATTCGAATTATCATCTTATGATACTTGCCATTCATGTCTCAAAGGAAAAATGACCAAAGCTCCGTTTAGTGGACACGGAGAAAGAGTTACTGAACTCTTAGGACTGGTACATAGTGATGTATGCGGTCCCATGTCTACGCATGCCAGGAACGGTTCTTCCTACTTCATTACATTCACTGACGATCTCTCAAGATTCGGATATGTGTTCCTGATGAAACACAAGTCTGAAGCTTTTGAGAAATTCAGAGAATATAAGCACGAAGTAGAGAACCAAACAGGCAAAAGTATTAAGATTCTTCGATCTGATCGAGGAGGTGAATACTTAAGCAATGAGTTCCTAGATTATCTAAAAGAGAATGGGATTCTCTCTCAGCTTACTCCTCCTTATACACCACAGCACAACGGTGTATCGGAGCGGAGGAATCGCACCCTATTAGATATGGTGCGCTCTATGATGAGTACAGCTGAGTTACTTATTTCCTTCTGGGGGTATGCGCTGGAGACAGCCATATACCTATTGAATAGAGTTCCAACTAAATCTGTGCCTACCACTCCATATGAGATATGGAATGGGAAGAGACCATCTCTTAAAAGAGTTAAGATATGGGGTTGTCCGGCTTATGTTAAAAAGAAAAATCCGGACAAACTCGAGGCACGATCAGTTCTTTATAAGTTTGTAGGATATCCAAGCAATTCGTAAGGATATCTATTCTACCACAGTGAACAACAAAAGGTGTTTGTTGCTCAACATGCCACCGTTTTAGAAAAGGAATTTCTTACAGAAGAAATTAGTGGCGATGAGGTAGAGCTGGAAGAGGTTCCAGCAACACAAACTACAACTGAAGATTTAGTGGAACCAGAGGATTCAGTACTACCCGATGAACCCCAGCCTCCCCGCCGATCTAGCAGGGTTTCTCATCTGCCTGAGAGATACTACGGTTTTCTCATTGATGGTGGAAGTGAGGATTGCACCATGGAAGATGATGACCCAACTAGTTTCGAGCAGGCCATCACGAGTGGTGACTCTGTGAAATGGCTGGATGCAATGCGATCTGAGATGGAATCCATGTACACCAATAAAGTATGGACTTTAGAAAATGCTCCTGAAGGGGTAAAACCCATTGGGAGCAAGTGGATTTTTAGAAAGAAATTTGGTGTAGATGGAAAAGTTGAGACTTTCAAAGCTAGACTTGTAGCAAAGGGTTTTCGTCAACGACCAGGTGTGGATTATGACGAAACCTTTTCTCCAGTGGCTATGCTTAAGTCCATCCGGATCTTATTTGCCATTGCTGCATACCATGACTACGAAATCTGGCAAATGGATGTTAAGACCGCTTTTCTAAATGGTGATTTAGAAGAGTGCGTGTACATGACTCAGCCAGAGGGCTTCGTAGATAGTGGGAGCAGCGGAAAGGTGTGCAAGCTGCTTAAATCCATTTATGGGTTGAAGCAAGCATCGCGGAGTTGGAACATCTGTTTTGATGTTGTAGTCAAAGAGTTTGACTTCATCAAAAATATAGATGAACCTTGTATCTATAAGAAGGTAGCAGAAAGTAAGGTTGTCTTCCTTGTATTATACACGGATGACATACTCTTGATAGGAAATGATATTCCTATGCTGCAATCAGTCAAGCTCTTCTTATCATAAAGATTCTCAATGAAAGATCTAGGTGATGCCTCCTGCATATTGGGAATAATGATCTATAGAGATAGATCTAAAAGGATATTGGGATTGTCCCAATCCAGGTACATTGACACCATACTAAAGAGGTTTAGTATGGAAGAATCCAAGCGTGGGAACCAACCCACGATCTCTGGACTCACTCTCTCCAAAGAGATGTCTCCCAAGACTGATTTGGAAAGAGCTCGCATGCAAGGGATACCCTATGCTTCGGCAGTAGGCTCTATCATATATGTGATGCTATGTACCAGACCCGATGTAGCATACTCACTAAGTGTGGTGAGTCGGTATCAAGGAGATCCTGGAGAGAGTCACTGGACAGCTGTGAAGAACATTCTCAAGTACTTGCGAAGGACTAGAGACATGTTCTTGGTGTATGGTAACGAAGAACTCCGGGTGGAGTCGTTTACCGATTCCAGCTTCCAAAGTGATAAGGACGACTCTAAGTCGCACTCGGAATTTGTCTTTACCCTCAATGGAGGGGCGGTATGTTGGAAGAGTTCCAAACAGGATACCGTTGCAGACTCGACGATGGAGGCTGAATACATCGCTGCCAACGATGCTGCCAAAGAGGCTGTCTGGATGAAGAAGTTCATTAGTGAACTTGGTGTGGTTCCATCCATTGAGTATCTAATACCTCTGTATTGTGATAACAATGGAGCTGTGGCTTTGGCTAAGGAACCCAGGTCCCATCAGAAATCCAGACATATTCTGTGGCGGTATCACCTGATCAGGGAGATAGTTGATCGCCGGGAGATCGAGGTCAGGAGAGTAGATACGAAGGATAACACTGCGGATCCACTCACGAAGGCCATTCCCCAGATACAGTTTGAGAGATTATTCGGGATGCTAGGTATGAGATACTACAGCAGCTGGCCTTAATGCAAGTGGGAGATTGTTAGTTATGTATATGCCCTAGAGGCCATTGTTGTACATATGATGTATATTATGATGGATGCTTGGATATATACAGAGAGGACTTTCTTGCTCGTCATGATAGTATGCTATTTGGTTTCACTTTATCTTAACATGTTGACTTGTATTGGTTTACTGTCTTTCTCTCACATGTTGATAAAGCCCTTAGGATCTGTACTCGACTACTGGGATTATGATGAGATCATACTAGTGGGGCCACGATAGTCGATGAGTACATCCTATAAATGTTCCTAGTCGAGGGTATATCGAGACGGGGCATCGATACACCAGAGTAGACTAGCGTATACGCATCTTGACCCATATGATGGGCGATAGATGATCCCATATCCATCGGTGTTTGACATCAGAGATGGTGTATGGGTGCTCAGTGGAGACTGGGTACACTGGACGAACTCGCCGAGAACACCCAGATGGTGATATACCACACGTCAGATTGCTGTTCTCCGGTGACACTGGTACAGGGTAGTCTGTAGACCCGAGATCGTCATAGAGTCTTGTGTGATTCCCACTGTGCTTTGATTTCCACCTTACCACGTCCAAGAGGGCGTGCAAAATGGTGGCTTTTGGGTACAGTCCCGAATCACATGGAGGCAATGAGCGATAGGAGGGGATTCGTCTCTCCCGGTATAGGGAGTTGATGTTGTGCTGTGTTCGATTGGCTATAACTGGAAGTCCCTGGCCAGGGCTGATATAGAGATATACTGGTAAGTGTTACCAGTAGTTTCTCTACCTGTTATGAACCTCACATCGACACGACTTATCGGTTACTGGGGTCTGACGTATACCGCCCCTAGACTTGATATGCGACATATCAGAAGAACAGACCGGACTGTACGGGAGTGTTACAGATTGGATTCACAGGAGAACGGACAGGCTAGCTTGTTGATCTTCTGATCGCTCAATACCTGGGTGGCTGTTATGTTTAGCTGACCGCTTGCAGCTTGTGGGTGTTTGATATGATCATCACCTGCTACCGGCATATTGACGATTCTTTAGAGTCCTACACAAAGGTTTCTTGGCTCAGGCAAAACGGAGTAGAGGCACATATGTGATATGTGCAGGACCGAGGATAATGCGATATGAGATACCGTATTATATTCTCGCGATATTTTAGATATGAACCGGGACATCGGATCAAGTGTTGATTCAATGAATCGGTACATGATATATTAGTCGGTTATATTCGATATAGCTGGATCGTCGGATCAAGTGTTGATTCGATGATTTAATGTATAATGATACATATGATATATTATATTACATTATCTAATATTGGCTCGCTTTATTATTTCATTTTCTCACCGAATTAATACATTGATATATATGCGATATATGTTAATTGTATTATTTTCTTTTGTTGCAAATATATAATATATATGTGATATATATTATTGTGACATGATATGATTTATTATGAAACATGTTTAGGAATGATAAGAAGGGATTAGGGTTTGATTAGGGTTAGCTCCTTCTTGATTATTCTAGAAGGATTTCCTTTTGTCTTGGTTAAGATATTATGGTTGATACTTATCCATGACTCATTCTTGACCTAACCAAACCCTAGCTCTAGTTTATTCTCTGCATAGGTTAAGCTTATCATCCTTGACCATGGTTCTATATCGATCATATATTCTTATCTACTATTCATCACAAAAGGATTTATTCTTTTTATTCTTCATTTTCTTCTCTCTTGAGTTTTTGAGAGAGCTCACTTGTGATTTCTTTTGTGATGATTTCTTGTGAGAAAATGATATAAAAAGAAAGCATAAATACTACTCCATCATCCTCATCTAATCTAGCCCATTAGATTAGGGTGTTCACCTCATTAGAGTGAGAGAGGTTGAGCTATTGCAACTTCGAAGTAGATCATCGGAGAAAAGGAATACGACAAGCTTTCATGGATCGTTCGAGTCGTGGAGCCTCTCTTGAGTCCGGGAGATCGTGGATCGTGGCGAAGGGACTTCTACTCGGAGCTTGTGAAGCGAAGGAGCGGACTACAAAGGTTGTAATCCCTCACACTTAGTAGTAAAGATGTTTACTTGCATGTAAAAACCCTAATAATCTAGCAAAGATCCCGGCTTTGGGTTGTTCGGCACGTCTAAAATTTAATTCGGGCATGTTTGATACCTTATGAACCCTCACAAGAGTGCCTAGGAACCCTACAGTGGTATCAGAGCCTAGCTAGAGCATTAGGCGACGTGTATACGAAGTTAAAACTCCGATCGAACCCGAACTGACAAAGTAAAACCCCTCTCTGGATATTTTTAAAAAACTGTGATTTTTCTGAATTAAAAATACCTAAAAATAACAACAGGAAATTATAAGAATTATGGTGCAAAACTACAGTGTAAAGTGTACGGACCACCGCAGAACCGCGGCCAATCCTTGCTTGGGCCGCGGATCCGCGGTCGTACAGTAGTGTTTTGCCTGTCTGTTTGCACAGTAATTTGTAATTCTGTTAGTTATTAATTATGGGTATTTTTAAATTGACTCAAGTGTTGAGTGTTCTGGGGTTTATTTTGTAATCGTTGATTCGATCGGAAAATTTAAATTCGTTATTATTTCCGGATATTTAGAAATTTTTAAAATGTTCGAACGGATATCATTAACTCACTTTTTCCCGGTACGAAAAACTTTCAAGTGTTGAATTTTTCTCGGTTTAAATCTTTCGGAAAAACGTGCATGTGACGCGATGGACCCTCTAGAAGACAACAAACCTTAACTCGATTATGTGACCGTCTTGAACTGCCTTTTGAACCTTCGGGTTTGGGGCAGTACGGCGTGCCACATGTGAGGCGTTGGCTTGACCTTTCTATGGCTGGACCGTTGCTACTGTGACGTATTCTGGAACTTTTGAACTCCGCTCAAGTGTTGAGCTATTTAGGAAATCTTGGGTATTTGATTATTCGATCGGAAAGTTTAATACTGTCTATTTATCTGGAATGTGATACAATATGTGGCATTCATATAGTTAGGCATGAAATGCGAAGTATGTGATATTTCGGATTTACGATGTCTAAAGTGATTGTGGATTCCAAATATTGTAGTTTTACAATTTCTTTTCTGTGACCGTAAGTGTAGTATGTAGTTGTATTGCCGGTTTTCGTTGCTATACGACAACGACGATCGGTGTATGCATACTTACTTACGTTGATGATATGTGATATTATGTGTTGCTGTGATATGTTATATTGGATCGTCGCGTTCTGAATAGCCGAGGGTTTTATGTGAGATGAGGGTTTTTATTTTCATTCATGTAAAATTCAATTGTATGTAATATTCTTTTATTGGGGCACTTCCGGGATGAGGTTGATGTCACCATTGTATAATATTTATTTTTCCGCATTAGGTAGACCCAAGGAGGGGAGCACAAGTAACCGGGTTCTAGGGTCCAGTGGGAGGCCATCTCGAGGAGTCGAGACCGGGTCTCCTAACCCTAGAATTGGCAGTGTTACTTGCCGCTCTCGTAGGGATATGGGGATGTGGGTTTGGCTATTCATCGCGACCGTGGAATCCGTGTTTTATACCGGCTCGTATTGAAAACACGGGCGTCCTAGTTTGTCCAATATTTCATATATGTTCTTCTGCTGCAATGTTCTGTGATGAGATCATATTACTGCCTGAGGCGAATGCTTATACTATATATATATATATATATATATATATATGCTGATATATAAATATTACTGCTTTCGTTTCTTCTGTGATACTTAGGAAGCATAAGCTGATGGGATTTTTATTAATGAGATTAATAAAAAGAAAAAGAAACCTAAAAGATGTAGAATGAAAACTTTATAAAAAGGGTAGCTACGGTATTGCAAGCCTCTTCGTGGGCCTATTCAGCCTATCGAAGACTGGGGAAGTAAACTTGGACGACCCATTGAGAGGGGCCGCGGTAGTTGCAAGCTGATCGAAGACCGACTTCTTTGGAGCTTCCTGTGACGGCACTGGAGCATTGAAGCTCATTGGCGGGAGCATGGTCCCGAAGAACAACCCAGTGGTGGCATGTGTCACTTGTTCCACCGGCATTGCGTAGATGGAGGCCACTTGGGGCCCGTAAGTTACTCCTCCATACGGGACGGAGCGAGGGTTGTTACAGTTGGTGCAGCTGGAAGCCATTGATTTTCATTTCTCTGCATGAGAGCAAGACACCAAATATTAGTACCTCGAATCCACATGCAACCATAGCAGACCGCGATTTGTTCGCGAAACACGACACACGAAGTGTGGAGTGAAAAGAGGAAAATGTCCCACCGGGCGTGCCGGAATCTGTTTACCGCCGAAAGACGCGACCAGGATGTTAGGACGTCTGGCCCGAATTTAGGGACAGATGCTATTTGGGTTTATCCATCCATCTCTCCGAAGATACCAAATTAATTTATGGCATCATATATCGGAGGTTTTGACAGATGCGGCCGATGTAGCAGACTTCGTCAGATTCCCCCTCGTTTATGAAGGGTTTTTGATTATGGGGACGCTCTTCCCTGCAGGCGCAAGGCCCTGCAGTTAATTACGTTACCACGTAGCAATAACCACTTTCTCCTGCTCTAGATGTTCACTTCGTGTCGTGTGTGTTTGTTTTATTTTTGGTTGCCCATGGATTGTATGCGGAGACTAATTTGTGTTGTCGCCCGAAAGGCGGGGATTAGTCCAAATATGTATTTTTTTAGATTTGGGTTTGGTTGATTTAAGGCTCGTTAATCTCATTTGAGATCAAGATCAACTTAAATATTTGTTAAGGATACGTTACTCTAATTTTAGACTAAGATCTACTTAACAAGGTTTTAGGATCGTTTAGATCCAACGAAAGAGCATTTGGGCTCTATAGTTTTAGTTTAGGGACATTATAGTCCGTTGGGTTTAAGGACATCATAGTCCATGTTTAAGGACATCATAGTCCATGGAGTTTAGTTTAGGGACGTTGCGATCCATTGGGTTTAAGGACATCATAGTCCATGTTTAAGGACATCATAGTCTATGGAGTTTAGTTTGGGGACGTTGCGGTCCATTGGGTTTAAGGACATCATAGTCCATGGAGTTTAGTTTAGGGGCATTATGGTCTATTGGGTTTAAGGACATTATAGTCCATGTTTAAGGACATCATAGTCCATGGAGTTTAGTTTAGGGATATTACGGTCCATTGGGTTTAAGGACATCATAGTCCATGGAGTTTAGTTTAGGGACGTTGTGGTCCATTGGGTTTAAGGACATCAAAGTCCATGTTTAAGGACATCATAGTCCATGGAGTCTAGTTTAGGGACATTATGGTCCATTGGGTTTAAGAACATCATAGTCCATGTTTAAGGACATCATAGTTCATAGAGTTTAGTTTAGGGACATTTCGATCCATTGGGTTTAAGGACATCATCGTCCATGTTTAAGGACATCATAGTCCATGGAGTTTAGTTTAGGGACATTACGGTCCATTGGGTTTAAGGACATCATAGTCCATGTTGTTTTGGCTCATTGGTTTGGGGGGTGCCAAGAGTTATTGTTTATTGGGACCCTCCACCTCTCTGAAGACGTTGAAGGATTACAACGACATATATCAGAGGTGTGGAGAGATGTACCCTTGAACCGATTACAAATCGAGGAGTTATCAGTTCTGAGCATAGAGGCTCGGTTTGTTTGGAGATTTAATCTCAGAAGGAACTTAACCAATTTGAGGTTGGAGTTGGTTCCTTAATATATTTTCAGCGATCATGTGCCCCCATGTGATACTTTGAGGCAGTGTTAAACACTGGAATTTGAGAGTGCTCACGTGTCGCACGTGATGCTTTTAAAGGTGGTGTTGTTCGCTAGGTTTTATTCCCCATCTTTATATAAGTGTTAAACACTTTTATCCTTATGGCCATCACATGTGAGCACGTGAGGCGCCTCAGAGTTAGACATTGTTTCCTTAGGTTTATTCCCTTTTCTTTTTGAAGGTGCTAAGCATTTTTTTAGGATGGGTCACATGGGATCACGTGAGGCGCCCCAAAAATGATAACTGTCTTGGGTTTATACCCTTTTCCTTTTGAAAGTGCTAAGCACTTTTAGGGGGTCACGTAGGGACACGTGAGGCGCCCCAAAAATGATAACTGTCTTTGGGTTTATACTCTTTTTCTTTTGAAAGTGCTATGTACATTTAGGGGGTCACGTGGGGACACGTGAGGCGCCCCAAAAATGATAACTGTCTTTGGGTTTATAACCTTTTTCTTTTGAAAGTGCTAAGCGCTTTTTAGAGGGTCACATGGGGACACGTTACCTGATCTCAGTTGTTCTCTTTTGTTTTATCAAGGGTGCTCACGTGGGAACACGTGATATGCCATCATCATGAAGGGTGCTAATCTTTTTACGTGCATGGAGATCTTGGGTTTTGAGACTTTCAAGCCCATTGTTTTATAAGAATTAAATTCTTATATAGGGTTAAACCCTATTTTTACTAAAGGAATTAATTCATATATGTTCTTGCAAGAATTAAATTCTTTGAACTTAGTTCTTTCCCCTAGGTTTAAATCTACATAACAGCACCTCCCCGATGAGAATTAAATTCTCAACATGTGGAGAGATCTGCTTCTGCAGATCCCAACCAGAGGAAGAACTAAGTTCTTTTGAAAGAGTTAAACTCTTATGGAGGCGAAGAAGAAATAAGATATTCTCTGTGTTTTGTTCCTTCTTACCTAGAGTTTCTTCTTTTCTTTGAGGAGATCTTCTTCTCTCTTGAGAATTAAATTCTCTTTTTTTTTAACTTATCAAGGGGTTTTCTCTCTTTTTCTTGTCTTTTTTCTCTCCTCAGTCTCGAGTCTTTTATATTGCAGAGGCAAGTTTGTTGATTTTTGTTAAGGAAATCTCTCATTGAGAGATTTTTTATTGATTCGGGGATTTTATCCACTGTTGGATCTTTGATCCAGGGACTCCTGTTTTACAGAAGACATTTTCTTGTTTTTTAACAAGATTGGGAGAATATTTTCCCATACAGCGCTTATTCTGTATCTTGGTGATTTTTAATCACCATTGGATTTTTGATCCAACGGTGTTCTGATTTACAGAGCACGATCTTTTTTGCTTAGAAAGATTGGGAGAAATATTTCCAAAATAGGGTTCTGATCTCTTTATCTAGAATTTAATTCTATTGGCTCAGAAGGCATTTAGAAACCCTCACGTGCAGCACGTGACTCCACGAAGTCAAGCCCAATAAAGAGCATCACGTGCTGACATGTGAGTTTCTTTTTTGCCAATTATTTGTTTTTTAAAAAGGCGCCTACATACCTTGTATGCAAATGCTCACGTGCTTGCACGTGACGCTCGGTTTCAGCCTTATTTGTTAAGTGCAATGCCTATAATCTTGGCTTCAAAGTGCATCATGTGTAGGCACGTGATACTCCATTTGGGGAATTTTTCCCATTGCTTTTTACTTATTATTTATTTTTCATAAGAGAACGGCCCAGATCCTCAATCTCCTTTGCAGGCTGACCAGGACCATTTCAGCCGACAGGCCGAGCAGTGAGGATTTTGTTAGTATCCAGTTTAGTTTAGTTTTCTTTCTGTACTTTCATTTCCTGATGTGAGCCTGTATTTGGGACGTACTTCCAGATGTTACTATTTATTGGATTTTATTGCTTCCGCATATTTATATTTCTTGACTCGTTTATTCTGGCAGATGGACATATACTGGTTAGCTTTATTTTTCCCTGTTCTTGATATCTTATAGACAGCCGTAATGTGACTGTGGAGGGATGTTTCCTAACCACAGGTAGCATGGTTGGCTCTGTCACGTGCTGATCTTAGCGGATTCTGGGAAGCGGGGCGTGACGCCTGGGTACAATATGTTACCCGATGGCGAAATCTCTGGTCAAAATGCGAGCAATGCATCGACGAAGCAGCAGCCGTGGGAATGTTCATAGCCACTCTTAACCCAAATTCAAAGGTGTTCCCATTTATGGCCCTCTTCAAGCCGACGACCTTCCAAGTGCTCATGGATAAAATGACTTGATTGGATCAGATGGGTCAAGACCCTTCATCATCTGATGAAGATGAATGAAAAGCGGAGACAAGGTGGCATTTGTCGCCAATGCTCAACAAAAAATGAGCGGCTCTGAAGCAACCTGTCGCCAAAATAGTGACAGAGTGGGTACTCGCTCCTCCCAGATATACACAGGGGGCATATTTCTCACTGGCGGAAGAATCTCTATGTGGGATGGTCCTTTCTTCTCAATGAACAGAAAGGATATCAAGGGACCTACAAGCAGGTCCTATAATCAAGTGGAATATCCCACTTGAACCAAAAAACCATGGGAGAGATGCGAAATCCATGTCCCACTCCGAATCAGACGATAAGGGGGAAAACCCCCAAGTCAAGTCCATTCTTCCAAGAAAGAGGAAGACTCGGCAGAAGGAATGACGTGATATCTCGTTCCTTCATATATGAAGAAGATGCTCCATCAGTATCGGAAAGCGACATTGATGAGCGGGGGCAGGTGCCGTTTAAAATACCCGGTATTTCCTGCAAAACAACCCGATTGCTGCGATGGTAAAATAAGTAGTCCAAGAGGGTGAAGACAGCCTAAGGCGTGAAGTGTCCATGCATACAAAAGATATGCAGCAGCGCCTCGGCAAGCAAGCGTTGGAAGGAATGAGTTATGTAACTCCCCGACCAATCTGCAATAATGGACCGAGAAGCTTCTAAACTAACGTGTCGCCCCAAACACGGCGATGTTGGACCGAGATGTCCCTAAACTAGCATTTCGTCCTGAATATGGGAATGATGGACCGAAACATCCCTAAACTCAAACACGACGCGTCGCCTCAAACACGACGATAATGGATCGAAACGTCCCTAAACTAGTGCGTCGCCTCAAACATAATGATAATGGACCGAAACGTCCCTAAACTAGTGTATCGCCTCAAACACGGCGCGTCGCCTCAAACACGGCGACAGTGGACCGAGAAATCCCTAAACTAACAATCCACCTCATACATGGCGATAGTGGACCGAAATGTCCTTAAACTAACGTCCGTCCCCAAGATGGGAATGTTAGACCGAAAAGTCCTTAAACTAGAAATCCGCCTCAAATATGGCGATAATGGACCGGAACGTCCCTAAACTAGTGTGTCATCTCAAACATGGCGTATCGCCCCAAATACGGCGATATCCTCCCTTGAGATCTATATTGCAATCGAAGTCTCAACGGCGAGAGTTGCAACTCAAGTCCTGCCGGCTACACAGCTATTCCAGCGATGAAGCCATCCTCAAGTCCCACCGGCAAACAGATGGGTCATCTGCGGCGAAACTACTTTCGAGAGTTCCATCGTTAGAAAGAAAAAGAAAAAGAAAAAAACGGTATGTCCACAAGCGAAATGGACACGGATGAAAACCTGAGAGGGCGTCGTGAGTAAAAACAGCAGGATTGCCGATGAGTTTGTGAAAACCCGAAAGGGCACAATCTTGTTTAAAAATACAAAAAAAGGTATGTCCACAAGAAAAATGGGCACGGATGAAAACCCGAAAGGGTGCCTGTTCCCCTCCGAAACACGGAGACGCGATAAACGTCTAGCTTGAATTTCGGGGCAGATGCTAATTGGTGCTATCCGTCCACCTCTCCGAAGATACCAAGTTAATTTATGGCACCATGTATCGAAGGTTTAAACGGATGCAGCCGATGTAGTAGACTTCGTCAGATTCCCCCTCGTTGATGAGGGGTTTTTGATTGTGGGGACGCTCTTCCCTACACGCGCAAGCCCCTGCAGTTAATTACGCTACCGCATCGTGGTAACAACTTTCTCCTTCTCCAGATGGTCACTTCGTGTCGTGAGTGTTTGTTTTGTTTGTGGTTGCCCGTGGATTGTATACGGAGACTAATTTATGTTGTCGCCCGTAGGGCGTGGACTAGTCCAAATCCGTATCTTCTTAGATTTGGGTTTGGGGGGTTGGGTTTAAGGATACGTTAGCCTCATTTGAGACTAAGATAAACTTAAATGTTTGTTAAGGATACGTTAGTCTCATTTTAGACTAAGATCAACTTAACGGGATCGTTTAGATCCAACAAAAGAGCATTTGGACTCTATTGTTTAGTTTAGGGACATTGCGGTCGATTAGTTTAAGGACATTACGGTCCAATGTTAGTTTAAGGACATTACGGTCCAATGTTAGTTTAAGGACATCACGGTCGGGGTTAAGGACATCATAGTCCGTGAGTTTAAAGACCTCACAGTCAAGGTTAAGGACATCATAGTCCGTGAGTTTAAAGACCTCACAGTCAAAGTTAAGGACATCATAGTCCGTGAAATGTATGGTTGTCGGGACCCGTCACCTCTCTGAAGACGTTGAAGGATTACAACGACAGGTATCAGAGGAGTAAAGAGATGTACCCTCGAACCGATGTTGGTTTGGGGATCTGTAGTCCAATTTGGAACTAAGATCAATTAATTAGATTGTGAGGGCATTGGCTCAGTTAAATCTGAATTGAGGACTTATGGCCAACTTGGGCTAAGTCCAATTAAGTTTGAAATATTGGCCCTTTGTTGGACCATTAGACATTTGTCTGGGTCAGCCCCCCATCATTTAGCAATGCTAAACAAGAGTTTGAGGTCTCTGATAACATTTTTGTTTTTGATTGAGCATTAAACATTGTAGTTCTGAGTTTTACTCAACTTTGAGGTTTAGTTAAAGGAGAGGTTTTTGCCTCTGGAAACTTAGCCAATTTGGCTAAGATTGGCTTAAAAAATAGTGTTAAACACTAGAGGACAACAGTGTTAAACTCTGGAAATAAAATGCTCAAATTAGTGTTAAACACTATAGAGGAAGGGGTCACGTGGGGACACGTGAGGGCACCCAAAGGTGGGGCCATATCTCCTTTACTTTGTTCTGCAAATAAGTGTTTAAACACTTTTAATCTTCTGGCCATCACGTGTTGACATGTGATGGATATTTGTGCATTGATTATTAAAGCATTTATTAGGGGTCACATGGTAACACGTGAGAGCGCCCAAAGCCAATACTGCCTTTGCTTTTGTTCTCTATATTATGAGGGTCATGTGGGGGCACGTGAGGCATTACCTCAAAGCTTTTTCCTTCTCATTTTTGGGGGATCTGTTTAGGGGTCACGTGGGGGCACGTGACCTAGCTTTATTCTTTCTTTCCGATCACTGCGGATTGGGGTCACGTGTCATCACGTGACCAATGCTCTTTACGTGCATGGAGATCTTTCAAGTCTTTTTATTTTAAGAATTAAATTCTCTGTAGGGTTAAACCCTAATTATGTTTTAGAGGAATTAAATTCCTATGCATGTGGAAGAATTAAATTCTTATGTATGGTGAAACCCTAATTTCATTTAGGAGGAATTAAATTCCTATGAATTTGAGAGAATTAAATTCTCAAGTAGGGTTAAACCCTAGTTTTGTCTATCTTGAAGGAATTAAATTCGTATAAATTTAGGGGAATTGAATTCTCATATAGGGTTAAACCCTGGTTTTATCTTGGAGGAATTAAATTCCTGTGAATTGGGAGAATTGAATTCTCTAAACTCAATTCTCCCTCTAAGTTTTGGATCTGCATGGCAGAATCTCCCCGATGAGAATTAAATTCTCAACATGTGAGAAGATTTGCTTGTGCAGATCTTCAACTAGAGGAAGAACTAAGTTCTTTTGCAGAAGCGTTAAACTCTTAGATTGAGCATTAAATTCTCTTTTTTTACTTTATGAAGTTTTGATCCCTTTTCCCCTTTCTCACCTAAGGTTTCTTTTCTTGAGAATTAAATTCTCCTTTCTTTTCTCTCTGCTATTTGCCTTCTGAAAATTTCAAGATCCTAAAAATTCTATCTCTTACTTCTCTTCTTGGCTCCTATTTATAGGAGAAGGAAAAGAATCAATTTGTTTAGTAAATCTTTTATTGAAAGATTTTGTTTGTTTTTCATAACTAATATGATCTTTTAGATCACTCAGTGAATTTTATTCACCATTGGATTTTTAATCCAAAAGATATTCTGTTTGTTATTTTTTGTGAAATTTAGGGAAATCTTTCCTTGTATAAAATCTTTCCATAAATTGGTGGTTTTTAATCACCATTGGATTTTTAATCCAACGGTGCTCTACTTTACAGAGCATAGTCCTCTTTTGTTTGGAAATATTTAAAGAAATACTTTCCCAGTTAGGGTCTTTAATTTCCCTTAATTAGAATTTAATTCTAATTAACTTTATAAGGCTTTTAAAGCCCATCACGTGTTGGCACGTGACCCTCTTTCATTCAGAATTCAATTCTGTCTTTTAACTGGGCTAAAGGACCATCACGTGCCAACACGTGACCCTTGGTCACGTGTGAGCACGTGACACCCCATTGGGGTCTTTCCTTAACCGTTTGTTTACACTTTTGTTTGATTTTAGAGTTTAATTCTATAAAGTGGAGGTCATAGGAACTTATTACGTGTCAACACGTGACCCTTGGTCACGTGTGAGCACGTGATACCTCATTGAAGTAATTCCTGATTTTTAATCAGGGAACAGTGCCGTGAGTAAAAAACAGCAAGACTGTCGGCGAGTTTGTGAAAACCCGAAAAGGGCGCAAACTCGTAAAATAAAAAAAATCATGTGCACTTGCAAGGTCATCTCGACCTTGGGGAAAAAAACCTGTGTGAGATCCTTACGACTCACAAAGGAGCAACACACTAAGGAGTCCCCACGATTCCTAAGGAGAAAATACACCTACAAGATCCTCACGACTCGTAGGGAAAAATACATTTATGAGACTCTTACGGCTTATAAAGTCAAAAAGTCTTAGTCGACAGGATCCTAACCCTATTTGCTAAGCCACCATTGTTCAAATCAACAAAGGCAAATGATGAGTCGCTCCAGGCAATATTCCAGTCGCAGCGATACTGATGCTTAAAAAGGTATCAAACTTCCAGTCCTCTCAAGGCAAATGATAATTCGCTCCTAGCAATATCCCAGTTGCAGCAATGTTGATGCCTAAAAAGGTATCAAACTTCAAGTCCTCTCAAGGTAAATGATGATTCGCTCCTGGAAATATTCCAGTTGCAGCCCTTTCACGGGAAATGATGATTCGCTCCTAGCAATATTCCAGTCGTAGCGATGCTGATGCTAAAGCTGGTATCAGATTCCAAATTTGCAATAAAAACAGCAGCGAGTAAAAAAATGCATATGAAATAGCCGAAATGATGGGGCAACTTGCAATAAAAATCAGCGAGCAAAAAATATGCATATAAAAAAACAGCCGAAATGTTTAAGCAACTCGCAATAAAAAGCAGCGAGTAAAAATATAAAAAAAATTATAACCGAAATGATTGGGCACCGCGGATAAAAGCCGAAATGATTGGACAATCGCGACTTTCGCAATATGAAAAGCTAAAAAGATAGAGCACCGCGGCAATAAAATATAAAATAAAATAAAGTTTCCTCTGCCCTGCAAGTATATCCATATTGACTCTTATAAACGATCCATGGGCACAAATGAAAGAAAGGGAACCATATTTTCCCACCAGGCTCCATCAAAGGGAGAGCCAGATCTTGATGGCAACATCTACAGCCTAAAGATCAGATCGACACTCTTCTCATTCCAATAGGGTGCAGACGTGACGTCAGCAAAGCTCCAAGGAGCCAAATCAAAAAGGAGTAATGGCAAAATCCCAGCTCCAACTCGACATTCTTTCTCGGTGCAGACGCAACGTCAACAAACAAAAGTGGAGTGTTGGAAAAAATCCTAACTCCAGCTCGACATTCTCCTCATTCCAGCAGGGTGCGGACGTAACTGTCAAATGAAATTGGAGCAATAGCATATTCCTAGCTCCGGATCTCGATGGCGATACATACAACATAAAGGTCATTTAGATGTCTACCCAACTTCAGTAAAGAATCAGTATGACGTCACCAAAATAAAGTGGAGCAACGGCATATCCCTAGCTCCAGATCTCGATGGCAACATCTACAGCCCAGAGATCAACCTGACGTTCCTTCTCAGTGCAGACGCGACGTCAACAAAGACCCAAGGGCCGAACAAAAAAAGGAGCCATGGAAAAATCCTAGCTCCAAGTCTTGACGGTTCATATACAACTCAGAGACTATCTTGGCGTTCCTTCTCATTCCAACGGGATGCAGACATAACGTCAACAAAAGACCCAAGGGTCGAAATAAAAAAGGAGTAATGGTAAAATCCCAGCTTCAACTCGACGTTCCCTCTCGGGGCAGACGCAACGTCAACAAACAAAAGTAGAGTGATGGAAAAAATCCTAGCTCCAGCTCGACGTTTTCCTCATTTCAGCAGGATGCGGACGCAACAATCAAATAAATGTGAGGTGATGGCAAAATCCAAGTTTCAGATCTTAATGGAAACATCTAAAGCGTAGAGATCACCCCCGACGTTCTCTTCATGCCAGCAGGGTGCAGACACGACGTCAACAAAGACCCAAGGGTCAAATAGAAATGGAGTCACGACAAAATCCTAGCTCCAAGCCTTGATGGTTCATATATAACCTAGAGACTATCCCGGCGTTCCTTATCACTCCGGGATGTAGACGCAACGTTAACAAAAGACCCAAGGGTCAAAACAAAAATGGAGCAATGGCATATCCCTAGCTCTGGACTTCAACTGCGATACATACAGCATGGAGGTCCTACAGATGTCTATCCTACTTCAGCAAAGAATCGGCGCTACATTGTCAAAGCAAAAAACGAAGTGACGGCATTTCCTAGCTTCGGGTCTTGACGGCAACTCATATAAAACCCGAAAGACCACTGGAGATCATCCCACCCCAGAAAGGTGCGGTAATGACTTATCGGGGCTCCAAATTAAGCCTAATCTCAAGTAAAAGGCGTCATAGCAAATTCCTAATGCTTGCCCTTCAAACGGTAATATAACCTAAGAAGATTACTTGAAGACGTCTTGTCCAGACTCCGAAGGGATCAGAGACACGAAAATCATGGGGCGATGGCATATTCCTAGCTCCGGACTTCAATTGCAATACATACAGTATAGAGGTCCTATAGATGTCTACCCTACTTCATCAAAGAATCGGCGCGACATCGTTAAAAAAAATGAAGCAACGGCATATTCCCAGCTTCGGGTCTTGAAGGCAACACATATAAAGCCAAAAAGACTATTGGAGATCATCCCACACCAGAGCGGAGTGGTTATAACTCATCGGGGCTCCAAATTGAGCCTAAGCTTAAGTAAAAAGCGTCATGGCAAATTCCTAACGCTTACTCTTCCGACGGTAATATGACCTAAGGAGATTACTTGAAGACGTCTTGTCCAGCCTCAGAAGGGATCAGAGACACAACAGTCGTGGGGCTATTTGAACAGCAGCTTAAAGACTGCATATCGAGGAATACATCGGTCAATGTGGCCGTACCAAAGACTAAAAACCTAGTACCACAAACCTAATGGACCCCTGTTATAAGAATAGAGGTTATCTATATTTCACGTTAGTATACACCTGCGAGATCCTCTCGACTCATCTCGACTCGTAAGGGAAAACATCTTTATGAAACCCTCACGGCTCATGAAGATGAAAAGCCTTAGGCGACGGGGATATCAACCTGTTTCATAAGCACTGTGGCCCTATAAGTAGGTCCAAAATGACTCTTGTATACTATCCACGGGCCACATTCTCCAAAGTCGCATACCGACGAGGAGGAGAAACCACTTACGAGTCCTCTCGACTCGTAAAGGGAAAATTCTCTTGTGAGATCCTTACGACTCTCAAGAGAAAACATACGTAGGAGTCCTCACGACTTCTAAGGAGAAAATACACCTACAAGATCCTCTCGGTTCGTAGGGAGAAATATATTTATGAGACCCTCATGGCTCATAAAGTTGAAAAGCCTTAGGCGACAGATCTAAATCTATTTCCTAAGCCATCGCTGCCCTATAAGAAGGTCCAAACTGACTCTTGTATACTCTTCACGGGCTACATTCGTCAAAGTTACATGCCAATGAAGTGAAGAAACTACTTGCGAGTCCCCTCGACTCGTAAAGAGAAAATATCTGCGTGAGATCCTTACGACTCACGAAAGTGAAAGACACTTAGGAATCCTCACGATTTCTAGGGAGAATATGCACCTATGAGATCCTCACGACTCATAAGGAGAAAAACCTGCTTGATACCCTTACGGCTCATGAAGATGAAAAAGTCTTAGGCGACAGGGATCCTAAACCTGTCTCCTAAGCCATCAATTCTATGGTAATGCATTATTTTGCACTACTTAACCCACGTATAAACTTACGTGGGCAAAGTAGTGGGGGCATTTGTTCCCGCCAAAAATTTTTGGCTCAGAACTTGTTGTTCCCTTATAAAAATAAAGGGAAAGCTCCACGTGTTAAATACATGCACCCACATGTAAAGCATGTAACTATCATCTCAGGTAGAGCCGCATATGAAGTTCACGTGGGCGCCAATGTGCAGCATAGGAGCGCCTGTGTGCCTAATATTTAAACATAATAAAACAGCTAAGCTCTGTTAAAATTTTGTTGAGGAAGCGCCTCGCGTGCCCCTCACGAGGGCGCCGGCGCAATCTTGTAGGAATAATCCTATGGTGGCGTCGCACGTGCTCCTCACGTGGGCGCCAATGTGCAAAGTACAGAAGCGCCTATCATAAATAAGAATTAAATTCTTAAGTGGCGCCCGTGTGCACAACACGTGAGCACCGGCGCCAAAATTAAAAAAAAGTAGAATTAAATTCGACATGGGGATACTTCCCTAAAAACTGGGATATTCTCTGTTAAACAGAGTCGTCGGATCAAAAATCCAATGATGATAATAAATCATCAGATGATAAATTCTATTTGGGAAATATTTTCCTTCTAATATGGAAAGATCTTTCTCTAACAGAGAATCTTGGATTTAAAATCCAATGGTGATAAAATATTACCAATTAGACTATCTGATAGAATTAAATTCTATGTAATAGAATTAAATTCTATTTGAGAAATATTTTCCTTGATTTTTCTTATATTGAAAGATCTTTCTCTAACAGAGAATCTTGGATTTAAAATCCAATGGTGATAAAATATCACCAACTAAACTATCTGATAGAATTAAATTCTATGTGGAAAATATTTCCATGGTCTTTCTCAAACTAGAAATATCTTCTATGATCCAACGGTGATTATAAAATCACCTATCGATCATCTGATAGAATAAAATTCTATCTTAGGAAAATATTTTCCTGATCTTGTTAAACTAACAAGATATTCATATGATAGAATAAAATTCCATCTTAGGAAAATATTTCCTAATCTTGTTAAACAACAAGAAATCTTCTCTGTTTAACAGAGAGCCTTTGGTTTAAAAATCTAACGGTGAATAAAATTCATCGATTGATCTAAAAGATCATTTTGATTGATCATGAAATCAACACATGATCTCTCAATGAGAGATTTTCCCAACAAATTGATTTTTCTCTTCTCCTATAAATAGGAGTAAAGAGATTAATCAAAAAGAGAAAAGTAGGAGGAGGACTTGATAGAAAAGAAAAGAAAAGAGGAGACCCCCATAAACTTCTGTAAAAATACAAAAAGCTCTCAAAATAACATAGAATTTAATTCTCTCAAAGAAGAAGATTTCTCTCCTAAAAAACTCTAGGTAAAGAAAAAAGAAGAGATCAAAAAACATCTCTTTTACCTATTAAAAAGGTTTAACCCTTTTCAAAAAACTTAGTTCTTTCTCTAGATCTGAGATCCACAAGACAAGTCTCCCACAAGTTGAGAATTTAATTCTCATCGGGAAGATCTTGTTCTTGAGAATCAAAAATTCAGGAGAGAACATGGATGCAAGAACATGAAAAAGATGGAGTTCATAATATTCCGGGAACTTAGTTCCTTCAAATCAAGAACTTAGTTCTTAAAAGAAACCTGATCTCAGATCCTCAAAATAGTGGTCTTGGTGATCCTTAATGGTCAAAACACCATTAAAAGAGGTTTTACCCATCTAAAAACTTGAACTTGGAAAATATGGAGTTCATAATACTCCAGAAACTTAGTTCCTTCAAATCAAGAACTTGGTTCTTACAGAACATGATCCCAGATCATCAAAATAATGATCTTGATGATCGTTAATTGTCAAAATACCATTAACGGAGATTTAAATTCTCTAAAAATATCAACAGAGATTAAATCTCCAAAAGAACTCAGCGCCTCACGTGAAAAGCACGTGAGCGCTCAAGGCCAAGTTATTTAGCGCCTCACGTGAAATACACATGAGCACCACAAAAGTTAGTGCTTAGCACTATTAGAGCGCCTCACGTGATATACACGTGAGCGCTATATGCAGCTGAGTGCTTAGCACTGCTGGATGTTACAGAAACCAAATCTTAGCCTAAATTGGCTAAGCTTATATTCATGATATCCAAACTGATTTTAGTCTCAAACATGACTAATGATATCTCATTGATGATATCCAAAATGATATCCATCCCATATCTCCTAAGGTAATCTTAGTCTCAAATATAACTAACGATTTTTAGGTCCAACACAACCCCTTTTCTTTCAAATACGGATTTGGTTTAATGGTACATCTCTTCACACCTCTGATACATGTCGTTGTAATTTCTCAACATCTTCAGAGAAGTGGCAGGTCCCAACGACCAACAACTTCTCTCATCCCACATTGATGCACTTCCAAATTGACGTACAGACCTCAAATCGTCTTGTGCCCCAAATTGGGCACATCCCATATCACCATTGTTCACTTCGTCACGTAACAAATACACATGCGTGCAAGATGAATAAAGGACCGAAATATTCCTAAACTAACAGTCGCCTCAAAAACGACAACAATAGACTGAAGTGTCCTTAAACTAACATTCGTCCCTAAAACGAGAATGTTGGACTGAAATGTCCTTAAACTAATATCTGCCCCAAACACGGCGATAATGGACCGGAACGTTCTTAAACTAACATTCGTCCCCAATACGGGAATGTTGGAGCGAAATGTCCCTAAACTAATATTCGCCTCAAACATGCCGATAATGGACCGGAACGTTCTTAAACTAACATTCGTCCCCAAAACGGGAATTTTGGACCGAAATGTCCTTAAACTAATATTCTCCTCAAACATGGCGATAATGGACCGAAACGTCCTTAAACTAACATTTGTCCCCAAAACGGGAATATTGGACCGAAATGTTCCTAAACTAATATTCGCCTCAAACATAGAGATAATAGACCAGAACGTCCTTAAACTAACATTCGTTCACAAAACGGGAATGTTGGACCGAAATGTCTGTAAACTAATATTCGCCTCAAACATGGCGATAATGGACCGAAATGTCCTTAAACTAACATTCATCCCCAAAACGGGAATGTTGGACTGAAATGTCCGTAAACTAATATCCGCCTCAAACATGACAATGTAGGACCGAAATGTCCCTAAACTAAAAGCCGCCTAAAAAACGGCGAAATTGGATTGAAGTGTCCTTAAACTAACATTCGTCCCTAAAACGGGAATGTTGGACCGAAATGCCTTAAACTAATATCTGTCCTAAACACGGTGGTACTGGACCGTGACTTCCTCAAACTAAAACAAATTGAGCTCCAAATGCTCATATATATTTAAGTCGATCTTAATCTCAAACCAAATTAACGGTCCTTAAATAAACCAAGCCCGAATCTAAAAATATACGGATTTGGACTAATCCGCGCCCTATGGGCGACGACACAAACTAGTCTCCGTATACAATCCACGGGCAACCTAAACAAACAAAAACATACACAACACGAAGCGAACTTCCGGAGCGGGAGAAAGTGGTTATCGCGATGTGGTAACGTAATTAACTGCATGGGCTTTTGCCTGCAGAGAAGAGCGTCCCCATAATCAAAAACCCCTCGTAAAATGAGGGGGAATCTGACAAAGTCTTCTACAACGGCCACGTCTGTCCAAATCTCCGATATATAGTGCCATAAATCAACTCGGAGAGGTGGATGGATAAATCCAAATAGTATCTGCCCCCAAACTCAGGCAAGACGATCCATCCTAGTCCGTCTCTGTTTTCGGCGGTAAACACTAAGCACTTATTTGTAGCTCTGGCTCTCACGTGTGAAACGCGTGAGGCATTCAGATATGGGTGCTGCCCAATCAATGCTAAGCACTTAGTCATTTTAACTGAGAATAGAGTGCTAAGCACCTTGGATGGCACTCATGTGGGAAACACGTGAGGCGCTGAGCATTGATTTTGGGTTTTGTTTGTTCACCCCTTTAAGTGCTAAGCACTTGATTAGAGCTCTGGCGCTCACGTGTGAAGCGCATGAGGCGTTTAGCCTTTTCATTTTGAACACTCATGTGGGAAACACGAGAGGCACTATAATAGTGCTAAGCACTAATTTTTCTCTGGCGTTCACGTGTGTTTCACATGAGATGCCAAGTTCTTTTTCTTTATAGAGGTTTAATCTCTGTTAATGACATTTTGGCCATTAATGATCATCAAGATCTCTATTTTGAAGACCTTGGATCGTTTTTTCTTTATTGGAGAACTAAGTTATTTTTTTAAATAAGAACTAAGTTCTTTATGTAGGATTAAACCCTAATTTCGGAGGAATTAAATTTCCAGAACATATGTTCTTTTCCTTTTTCTTTCTTTTTAACCTAGTTCTTTTCTGAATCTTTGATTCTCAAGAACAAGATCATCCCGATGAGAATTAAATTCTCAACTTGTGGGAGACTTGTTTTGTGGGTCTCTGATCCAGAGAAAGAACTAAGTTCTTAAGAAGGGTTAAACCCTTGGATATGTTAAGTATAGAAGATGTTTTAATCTCGATATTGTTTTCTTTACCTAGGGTTTGAGAGGAGGAAAGTCTTCTTCTTTATTGAGAATTAAATTCTCTTGTTGTTTTGAAAGCTTTCGGTATTTTTAAGAAACTTATGGGGGGTTCCCTCTATATGTCTGTCTTGAAGTCTCGGGTCCTTTATATAGGAGAGGAAAATTATTAATTAGTTTTGATAAAATCTCTCATTGAGATATTCCAATTGATTTAATTGGTCTCAAAATTGTTCGGTGGATTTTATCCACCGTTGGATCTTTGATCTAGTGATTTTCGTCTCACAGAATATGTTTTCTTGTTTTTAACAAGATTGGGGAAATATTTTCTTATATACAGAATTTTATTCTGTCAAACCGTGTGTTTAATCACCATTGGATTTTTAATCTAAAGGTACTCGGTTTAACATAGCACACTCTTTCTTTATTTAGAAGGATTGAGAAAATATATTCCAATTTCATTGGATCTTTATTCTAACCACTTTCTGTTTAACAGAAAATATCCTTCTCATTTAGAAAAATTAGGGAGATATTCCCCCCATTAGAATTTAATTCTATATTTGGTGATTTTTTAATCACCCTTAGATTTTTGATCCAACGGTACTCTTTTAACAGAGAATCTCTCTCTTTTGGAAAGGTCAAGGGAGGTATTTTCCCAAGAGTAGAATTTAATTCTACATAAGGAGGCGCCCTCACGTGCTTAACACGTGAAACTTATTTAGCCTTTTTCATTTAGCGCATATATGCCTTGTATATAGGCGCTTACGTGTTTAACACGTGGGGTTAATTTGGTCTTTGGCCACTTACTCTTAGTGCTTATATGCTTTGCATACAAAATAGAATTTAATTCTATGCATAGAGTTTAACTCTATCTGAAGCAAATGCTTCAAAAGGACGTTCTCACGTGTTTAACACATAACCCCAATGTGGGTTTTTTAATTTGTTTATTTAGTGCTTATATGCTTTACACATAGGCGCTCACGTGTTTAACACGTGAGGCCTATTTATTTTTTAATTGTTTGGTTGCAGCGCTTATATGCTCTGCATATAAGCGCTCACGTGTTTAACACGTGAGGCTTGAGACGTGGAAAATTCTCTACTCTTTTCTCTCCCTTTTTATAAGGGAACACCTCTTCTTCTCCCTCGGCTTCTCCTCCCCCTCCCCTTCATCCTCTTCTCCATCACTATTGTCATCTTAACCCACCACCTCTATCATCAGCCAAATCATCACCACCACGACCATTGTTGCCTGCAAAATCTCTGTCACCAGCCAGATCACCGCCTCTGTCGACGCCATCTATCACGCCCTGCTTTTTAAAGTACGAAAATTTTGGAACGTAACAAAACCAACAATGCAACCAACAGTAAGGAAACGTCCTTCCATAGTCATATTAATGCTGTCAATCAGTAATAAAGAATAATAAAGTACTAAATCTATCTATTACATGTCCAATAGACACAAGATTAATAACTGGAAAAGTTAGCGGAAGCAATAAAAATCCAAGAAATAACTAACCTGCATAAGAGCTATATCAATGAGGCGGTCCTCACTGATCGGCAATCCTGTCAAATACTAACATGCTATGTGTAACGACTCTGAATTTACTGTACAAAATTTATCAGTTTAATGTACAGAAAAGAGTTTACAAGCCTGAGTACAATTTATAAGTTAATTTTTGTTTAAGAACAACAAGAAATAAATTGTAGCTCACGGGTAAAGCCTTGTACTGCTGTGACGTAGCCTTTGTATTCGAACCCCATCAGACACATTATTTTCTCTGATTTATTTTTTAAACTTTTTGGAAGCCCAAAAGTGTACACGTGCAATGCACATAAAAATGAAACAACAGAGAAAACAAACATGTGCAAAATGTTGTAAATACTGACGTGAACACATGGCACTAATCCGACGGTTCCTCCTCACCAAACGATTGGCGAGATCATCAAATTGGCCGGCACCGACGGGCCCCCCGAGCCAAATTAACCCCAGGCTTTGCACACATGACCTTTCCCCTACCCCTAACTCCCCTGCACTGTTTCATTGCTCTGCAATCAAACAGAGACCTCTCAATTCCCCATTTATCACCTTTTTAATGCATTTTAATTCATATTTTTAATTCCAAAACCCTAATTCCACACTATAAATACTACCCCATGCCCTAGCCCTTCATCATTCTGAAAATTATATCCAAAATTCTCAAATTTTTCAAAGTACAAGAAGAGTACAAGTGGAGTTAGTAAGAGATCAACTTCCGGTAAGGATCGAGGGAAGTTCCGGCGACCCCGCGACGTCACGACGACAACCCCCTCTTCCTACCCTTTCCTTCTAACCACTTCACTCGTAAATCCCTTCCTATTCCTCTCTTTCTTCTTGAAAAGTTCTTTTTTCAAAACATGTCGGTAAGTGGAGTTAATACCGACATTTTATTCTAAACCCTAGAAATTACACTTTTTCATAAGTATTGCTCAGTCATATTTCTACACCTTATTTGTTAACATAAAACTAATATTTAGAACCAATTTTCACTCAAAAATATCATGAAACATAACTTTAATTTAATTTTTACATTAAAATACAATGAACTTTAGATATGTCATCTTATATTCCTTTGTTTAAACATACCTTTAGAAAAATTCACGGGATAATGACCTACCCCTTACAAACACACATAGTTCCATAGCACAATACTCTTTGAACGTATTTTTGTAGCGAATACAATATATTACATTAAAATACCTTTTACTATAAAAAAAAACGGGTTTCTTTTGAATGGTATTTCAAAATCCTTTACAAATAAACCTCTACAACCCTTTTTAGGGAACCCGCTATTGGATGGTGCGGATTATCATACATCCTTGGGCTAATAGAGCGAGATGCAGACCTCCTCACGGAATCTCGAAAGGTTTTTAAATACGATTTTAAAAAAAAACGCATTTTCTAATTTAATAAAATTTAATTTTTAATAATTATAAAAATATTACAAATCCATTTATTTCCAAAATATAACAAACTTACTTTTTTTCTAAAAGATGAAAGCTCACAAATTTCATCAAAATACCATCAAGATATCAATACAAGACAAGTTTACAGTAAAATACCATGAACTATTCAAGCTAAGCTAGTTATCACTAAAATACCTTAAACTTTTAAAATTTACATCCATGAAAACCCTAAATAATATAAATAAATTCTCGATGTTTATTTTGAAATTATATAAAAATCTTTTTCATAAAACCTCCTCGAGTTATATAAAACAATATTAAGGACTTTAGTAAATATAGGTTTAAGCGGGATCAATTCTCTTGAGCTTCAGGGAGCCGGAGAAAGTGAATGCTTGCCTATTTAAGGTAGAAAACTTAACGGAGTTATCAATGGTAATTGTCTTGGAAAAATACACAAATCCTGCCGTCCATGTGCAGCAGTTACCGATAACTCTCGAACTTAATTCAGGATCCAAATCAGTTTATAAGTGTCAGACTCAGTCTGAGTCTAACTCAAATCTGAATCCAATCCGAGTTTAATCAAACATGAACACTTGAACCTGAACCTGAATACCAGAATTCAACAACTATATCAATATGCAAACATGCTTGACTTGACCGAACCATGGTTATAACTTGACTGGACTACATGACTACTTGTTTACATCTTGAACCTGACATGTTGAACAATTTGTACCCATAGTCTCGGCAAGCCATATAATTTATACAACACATTACGGGGTTAATGGGGTAGATTGGTATGGAATGTATTAAAAGTGGCACAAGATGATCACTAAAAGACACCTACATGAACTCTCATGTCGTTGCCCCGTGGGTTTTGACGGGGCCTTATACTACATGTTACCATAGTCCACGGGGAAAGATGGACTTCTCTCGTATACACAAATACCTTCTGTACCAAGCTACAAACAACTACATTAGAATAGCAATCTTATACATGTATATCTTACCAGTTCAATTCTCATTACTTGCTATATTCCTTTTTTTCTTTTGGGACTTACCGAGCGCTAGTTCGCTGACGACATTCCTGTCTTTTCTTTCCTTGGAATGTACGTCAGGAGGACCGGACTCTCTCGAGATCGAGCCTAGCCGGAATAATCATTATGAGTGTAAATCATAATCGCATGTATAAACACGGTAGGATATAGATATGTCACGTGTATTCTAGAATCTGTACTTCTAAGTTATCTATTTTATAAGTCTTTAAAATCAATTAATGCAATTCTCATCGTAACTCAACAATATATATCCCGTTCATACCCCTATGGGACCACGGCACAATATATCCTGTTCATACCCCCACGGGACCATGGCACAATAAACAATGATTATTCTGTTCACGCCCGGAATCACGGCAAACAATAATAATATCCTCTTGAGTTACGTTTCGGTTGCATTCTTGATTTCCCCTTTTCCCCAGGTTTTGTGTTCAAGTCAGGTATTAAAAAATGTCTACCTAATCCCAACACAGGAACAATCGTGTACTGGTCTTATCTATCAAGACAACAAGTCATGTCAATCAAGATAATAAGTTAAGATTGTTAGTATCGGTAAGTATTACAGGCAACAAGTATTAACATGATAACAAAAATAGAACAGTCTGGCAGGTTACAAACATGTCAAGGATAACATAATCATATCATGTACAAGACCAATATAATAGCATTAACAGGCATAACATATTCAATCCGATTAATAACTATAAAAGTGGTATTGATTAACCATGCACAAAAAAATTCTATTCAGAAATTCAGCGTCACCATGATTTGTAAAATAATTTAAAAATAACAAGCGTTCTACAAAAAGGACGTGCCATATACCAAAACAAAGATAATTCAATAAGGTTTTCATTTTTATAAGTTAAAATATCTTAGGTTTTTCCTAGAAGAAGTTATGAATATTCGGAATTAAAAGTTTGCTGCTGGAATTTTCCTGGACAGCGGTTCAGAGATACTTTTATTTACAGTTTACGTTATTAAAACAATTTATTTTGCAAGTAAATATTTCACAGGGTTATAGTATTCTGAGTTAGATTCGCAACAAACTAAAGAATATGTACTAAAAAATTTTCTATGGTTTATAATGAATTTTATAAGATAAGGTATACAGTAAATTCTAAATTTGTCGTATCCGCTTGGCGACGATGTTTCATGTGTAAACTATAATATTTTCAAACTATATTTTGCATAACGTTATAAAATGCAGATTATAAACTAATTAATGATATATGGATTATATAGATATAAACGGTATAATAATAAGAAAAGAAATATTTCTTTACGACAATATATATATTTATAGATATAATTATAACTTGTCGCAAGTTGTAAACTTACATACACTTTATATTATAAAAATAATTAACGTTAAATAATTACGGTGTATAAAATATATAGATATAATTGTATGATGATAATAATAATAATAGTACGACAACATATAAGTAAATTATGTAAAGCATAGCATGTAGCAAGCTGTAAACTTGCCTCGAAACAAACGCGGTGAACGGAAGCAACACGGCGCTATACAAATTAACACCAAGTTTTGATGGTTCGGGTAAGATTATAGTATGCGGATGAAGTTGCGTCGGCGAAAATGGGTGTAGGCTTGAAGAACGAAGAAGGATAATATATAAATTGATGAGGGAGAGATTTAGTTAGAAGAGAGAGAGGCAGAGAAAGAGAGATATGTGTTTAATATAAAAATATATAGTATATTATATATATATATATATATATATATATATATATATTAGTTTAAATTATGTTATAAATATATATAGTAGTTTTAATGTATATAGAATATATCAAACTACAACCAATCTCCACCAAAAATATATTTTGGAAAATAATTCACATATGTAAACTTCTCAACCATAATGCAAGAATATATTTTAAATAACTCATACCCTTAATTTAAGATTTAAAAGGATTATAAAAACATATCTAGATTTAATAAATATTTGATATTAGATATCTTGAGATTTAAACGTAAAAGATAAAAACAAAATAAGATATGAGATGTCAACCATATGATAACAGTTAACAACTACAGATTATCCTAACCTTGTAGCTACCCAAAAGACATATGGTGATTTATATTATATATATATATATATATATATATATATTATACTAGATTCATATAGATTTAATTTATCGATAAATATTAGATATAATCTAGTTCTATAGTGGGTTTCAGACATGCGGGTTGGGACGGATAACTATACTATTAGAATCGATCACAACCTAAAAGAATAAAATAAAACAAGTTTTAAAATACTAATTAATATTGTATGAACATGCTAGAGTGTTACATTATACCCAACTACAAAAGAATTTTGTCCTCGAAATTCACGAAACAGGAAAAGACAAGGACAATAAAGATATGGATCTAAGGAAAGAGGTGTGGAAACTTTTGTCGGATCTCATCTTCACGTTCCCAAGTAAATTCTCCATGTGAACGATTTCCACACGAAACAAGTACCAAAGGGATTATTTTATTCTTAAGAACCTTTTCTCGTCGATCCACAATAACCATCGGTTGCTCTTCATAAACTAAATCTTTTCTCATTGTCAGTTCCGAGTGATCAAGAACGCGTGTCTCATCTCAAACATACTTGCGGAGTTGAGATATATGAAACACGTCATGAACACCCGCTGAGAATGGTGGTAAAGCCAATTGATAAGCTACCTATCCAACACGCTCAATGATATCGAAAGGCCCCACGGATCGAGAACTAAACTTGCCTCGACCACCAAATCGGATTACTCCCCTAGTCGGTGATATCTTCAAGAACACAAGGTCACTAACAGTAAACTCCAAAGTTCTTCTTCCAGTATCAGACTTTTCTGTCGAACTTGTACCACCTTCATATGATCACGAATCAGATTAACTTTATCTACAGTTTGCACAATGAGTTCCGGTCCCAACAATCTTCTTTCTCCAACATCGTCCCAACAAACAGTCGAGCGACACTTATGACCGTACAATACTTTGAATGGAGCTATCTGTATAGTTGCCTGAAAACTGTTGTTGTATGAAAACTCCACTAAATGTAAATGATCCTCCCATGAACTCTTGAAATCCAACATGCAAGCCCTCAACATATCTTCAGGAGTTTGGATCATTCTTTCAGACTGTCCATCTGTCTGAGGATGATAGACCGTACTAAATTTCAAGCGAGTTCCCAAACTCTCATGTAGACTCCTCCAAAAGTGTGATAGAAACCGAATATCACGATCAGAAAAGATACTAACTGGTACTCCATGCAATCTCGCAATCTCCTGCATGTACCGCTCTGCCAACGCATTCGTCGACAGACCAACTCGGAATGGTATGAAATGAGCTGGCTTGGTTAATCGACCGACAATCACCCAAACTGCGTTATTGCCCTTTGAACTCCATGGTAAGGCTGTCACAAAATCCATGGTTATATGTTCCCATTTTCATTGGAGAATCGGAAGTGGTTGCAACAAACCAGCTACCCTTTGATGTTCAACCTTGACTTGCTGACATACCAAGCACCTCGACACGTAACGAGCAATCTCTCTTTTCATGCCTTCCCACCAAAAGTATTGTCGTAAATCTCTATTCATCTTCGTGCCTCCTGAATGTACTGAATATGCGGAACTATGAGCTTCCTTCATGACTTCTTCATGGACATCTCCTTTAGGCACACGCAAACGACTTCCATATCTTAAAGAACTATCTTCATGAATCAATAAATCCATGTGAAGTTCCGCTTCTACTTGTCCTCGCAATTTCTGCAATCTAGGTTAGTACAACTGTGATGTCTTAATACTAACAATCAAGGATGACTGTACTTGCAGCTGCATCAACTGTCCCGAAGAATCTGGCAGTACAAGCTCTAACTCGAATCTCTGAAAACCAGTTGTCAATCTTTGTTTCAGCGCTTCAAAAGCTGACGCACACTTCCCAGTCAAAACAAACGGTATCTCCTTTCGTGTTAGTTTGGTCAAGGGTTCTGCTATTCGAGCGAAGTTCTCCATAAACCTTCTATAGTATCAAGCAAGCTCAAGAAAACCTCTGATCTTCCCTACATTCTTTAGAATTAGCCAATCATGAACAGCTGTAATCTTTTTGGGGTCAACTGCAATTCCATCTCCGAATACAACATGACCCAAGAACTTCATTTCTTTGAGCCAAAACTCGCACTTGCTCAATTTAGCATATAACCTTTCTTGTCTCAACGTCTGCAGTGCTATTCCGAAGTGCTCTTCATACTCTTCTTTGCTCCTTGAATAGACCAGAATGTCATCAATGAATACTACTATGAACTGATCTAAAAATGGCGAAATGATCCGATTCATCAAGTCCATAAATATCGCCAATGCGTTAGTAACTCCAAATGGCATCACTAAATACTCGTAATGCCTATATCGAGTTCTGAATGCCGTCTTGCAAATGTCTTCTTATTTCACTCGAACTTGATGATACCCTGATCATAAATCCAACTTCAAGAATACTCTCGCGCCACTGAGTTGATCGAACAATTCGTCTATGTGAGGGATTGGGTATTTATTCTTAATAGTCACCCGATTTAACTCTCGATAGTCGACGCACATCATCCGCGTGCCATCTTTCTTCTTGACTAGAAGAACTGGAGCTCCCCCACGGTGAACCGCTGCTCCGAATCCAACCTTTCTCAAATAATTCGGAAACCTATTTCTTTACCTCTTTCAGTTCCACGAGTGCCATCAGATAATAAGCCTTTGAAATTGGCGCTGCTCCTGAAATAAAATCAATTGCTAACTCCATATCTCGTTTTGACCGTAAACCCGAGATGTCCTTGAACACATCCATGAAATCCCGAACTACCATCAGTGCTTCATCAGCAACTTGTCCATGAATTTCACCTTTGAGTGCACACAAATAGTTCCCCTTATTATGAATTTATAAGTTTGTTCTAAGACTTTTGGGTTGTTAGCCTACCACACTATCGCTGTACTACTTGAATAGATTAAAGCAGGCCTGTCAGAACTTCTTCAATCAAATATCTTACACCTAATCGACCTTGAAGCGGTTTGTACCAGCTTCCACTGGGATTAATCTCAAACTACTGCAATTATCGTATGCCCTCCTATGTTTCTCTTTGTTCTTCGAAATGCAAACGGACTGGTCATTACAGACAAGGGGAAAGATATAATACGTTTGTTGGATTCAACTTTGCGGTAAGGCATAAATTCGTAAGAAAATGAAACCGAAAGAAACAAAATAGTATAACGAACATAAGTCAAGAAAATGAATCGAATAGGACTCCAGATTACCTAAATAGAGTACCGCATTTTAACCATACCGCGGTACATAGTTACAATCACATAACACCATCCAAGTCGCCCAAATCCTAGTATCAGAATCGAAAGAATAAGGAGGAGAAATAATAAGGAGGATTCCAAATTGAGATGCAATGTCATTTCCATATCGTCGAGATAAAAGAGTTTAAGGGAAAGATAAGATTCAAGAATTTGAATGACAAGACAATAATGTGGCTGGACATGTTCCTAAAATTCTGGATCTTAAGTACAATATCCAACTACAAATTGAACCAAGCCCCAGCTAACCTAAAACTTATGGTTCTGATACCAAAAAAACCTTGTCACGCCCCACTTTCCAAAGTACGAAAATTTTGGGACGTAACAAAACCAGCCATGCTACCCACGGTAAGAAAACATCCTTCCATAGTCACATTAAGGCTGTCAATCAGTAATCAAGAACAATAAAATACTAAATCTATCTATCACATGTCCAATAGCTACAAGAACAATAACTGGAAAAGATAGCGGAAGCAATAAAGATCCAACAAATAACCAACCCGTATAAGAGCTATATCAATGAGGTGGTCCTTACTGATCGGCAATCTTGTCGAATACTCATATGCTATGTCAAGTATCTGGGCCATACAAAACCCAGACGTCAGTGCGTCATAATATCAATAATAATAGTATAATCAGATCAGGATGCTATACAAGATGATATGAGTGTAAATCATAATCGCTGGTACAAACACGGTAGGATATAGGTGTGTCATGTGTATCCTACAGTCTGTGCTTCTAGATTATCTATTCTACAGGTCTTTGAAATCAATTAATATAGTTCTCATCGTAACTCAACAGTATATATCCCGTTCATACCCCCACGGGACCACGGCACAATAAACAATGATTATTCCGTCTACGTCTAGAATCACGACAAACAATAATAATATCCTTTTGAGTTACGTTTCGATTACATTCTTGATTTCCCCATTTCCCCAGGTTTTGTGTTCAAGTCAGATATTAATAGAATATCTACATAATGTCAACACAGGAACAATCGTATACTAGTATTGTCTAGCAAGACAATAAGCCAGGTCAATCAAGATAATAAGTCAAGATTGTTGGTATCGGTAAGTATTACAGGCAGCAGGTATTAACATGATAACAAAAATAATACAGACCGGCAGGTTACAAACATATCAAGGATAACATAATCATATCATGTACAAGACCAAGATAATGGCATTAATAGGGATAACATATTCAATCCGATTAATAACTATGAAAGTGGTATTGATTAACCATACACAAAAAAGTTCCGTTCAGAAATTCAGCGTCATCCTGATTTGTAAAATAGCTTTAAAATAACAAACGTTCTCCAAAGGGATGTGTTATATACCAAAACAAATATAATTCAATAAGGTTTTCATTTTTATAAGTTAAAATATCTCAGATTGTTCCTACAAAAAGTTATGAATATTCGAAATTAAAAGTTTGCTGCTGGAATTTTCCTGGACAGCGGTTCAGAGGTACTTTTATTTAAAGTTTACATTATTAAAACAATTTATTTTGCAAGTAAATATTTCACAGAGTTATAGTATTCTGAGTTAGCTTCGCAACGAACTAAGAACATGTGGTAATGATTTTTCTATGATTTATAATGAATTTTATAAGGTAAGGTGTACAGTAAATTTCAGATTTGTCGTATCCGCTTAGCGACGACATTTCATGTGTAAACTATAATATTTTAAAACTTTATTTTGCATAACGTTATAAGATGTAAATTATAAACTAATTAATGATGTTCGGATTATATAGATATATAAACGATATAATGATAATAATAACAAATATTACGACGATATATATATTTATAGATATAATTATAGTATGCCGCATGTTGTAAACTTGCATACACTGTATATTATAAAACTGATTAACGTTAAATAATTATGGTGTATAAATTGTATAGATATAGCTGTATGATAATGATAATAATAATAGTATGACAACATATAAGTAAATTACGTAAAATATATCATATACCAAATTATAAATTTGTCTCGAAACAAACGCGATGAGTGGAAGTACCACGACACTATACAAATCAACACAAAGTTTTGATGGCTCTGTTAAGATTCTAGGATGCGGCTAGAGTTGCATTGATGAGAATGGATGTGGGCTTGAAGAACGAAGAAGGAGAATATATAAATTGATGAAGGAGAGATTTAGTTAAAGAAGAAAGATATGTTATGTGGAGAGAAAGACAGAGAAAGAAAGATTTTGCGTTTAATATAAAAATATATTGTATATTATATGTGTGTGTGTGTGTGTATAGTTTAAATTAAATTATAAATATATATATATATATATATATTAGTTTTAATGTATATAAATAATATCAAACTACAACCAATCTCCACCAAAATCTCATCAAAAATATATTTTGGAAAATAATCACATACGTAAACTTCTCAACCATAATACAAGAATATATTTTAAATAACTCATACCCCTTGTTTACCACCGAAAATAGAGACGAATCGGGATGGATCGTCTTGCCTGAATTTGGGGGCAGATACTATTTGAACTTATCTATCCACATCTCCGAAGATACCAAGTTGATTTATGGCACCATATATCGGAGGTTTGGATAGATACGATCGTTGTAGCAAACTTCATCAGACTCCCCCTCATTTTATGAGGGGGTTTGATTGTGGGGACACTCTTCCCTACAGGCGCAAGCCCCTGCAGTTAATTACATTGTCGTGTTGCGATAACCACTTTCTCCTGCTCCGGCAGTTCACTTCGTGTCGTATGTGTTTTGTTTCGTTTTGGTTGCCTGTGGATTGTATACGGAGACTATTTTAAGTCGTCACCAGTAGGGCGTGGATTAGTCCAAATCCGTATATTTTAGATTTGGTTTTGGTTTATTTAAGGACCGTTAATCTGGCTTGAGATTAAGATTGACTTAAAACATATGAGCATTTGGGCGCAATTATTTTAGTTTAAGGACAACATAGTTCATTATCGCCATGTTTGAAGCAAATATTGGTTTGAGGACATTGCGGTCCAACATTCCCGTTTTGGGGACGAATATTAGTTTAAGAATATTGTGGTCCATTATCGCCATGTTTGAGGCGAATATTAGTTTAAAGATATTTCGGTCCATTATTCATCTTGCGTGCACGTGTATTTGTTACATGGCAGAGTGGACGATGGTGACATGGAATGCGCCCAATTTGGGACGCGATCCGATTTGAGGTATACAGGTTGATTTGGAAGTGCATTAATATATGACGAAAGAAGTTGTTGGTTGTCAGGACCTGCCACCTCTCTGAAGACGTTGAGGAATTACAACGACATATATCAGAGGTGTGGAAAGATGTATCCTTGAACCAAATCCCGTATTTGAGAGAAAAAGGGGCTGTAGTGGACCTAAGAATCGTTATTTATATTTGAGACTGAGATTACTTTAGGAGATATATGATAAATATCATTTTGGATATCATCAATGAGAGATCACTAGTCATGTTTGAGACTAAGATCAGTTTGGGAAATCATGAGCAATATGGGCTCGGTTGATTTAAAATCAAAGAGGTTTAACCACAGGAAATTTAGCGAATTTGGGCTGAGATTGGGTTTCTATACTACCCAGTAGTGTTAAACACTAATATATGCAGTGCTCACGTGTTTTTCATGTGGGGCGCTGGAATAGTGCTGAGCACTAATCTTTTCTGGCGCTCACGTGTGAAACATGTGAGGCGCTATTATATTGCTAAGCACTAATCTTCTCTGGCGCTCACGTAGGAAACATGTGAGGCGCTCAGATATGGGCGCTGCCCCATTAGTGTTAAGCACTTTAGTCATTTTGACTAAATATAGAGTGCTAAGCACTTTGCATAGCACTCACGTGGGAAGCATGTAAGGCGCTCAGATATGGGCGTTGCCCCAGCAGTGCTAGACACTTTATTCATTTTGACTGAATATAGAGTGTTAAGCACTTTGCAAGGCACTCACGTAAGAAGCACGTAAGACGCTGAGCATTGATTTCGGGTTTTGTTTGTTCACCCCCTTTTTCAGACAGAAGTGCTAAGCAGTTGGCTAGAGCTCATGTGTGAAACACGTGAGACGCCAGATTTTGGGTATCCAAAAGTATTTCACGTGTATTTCACGTTATTGATTTATTTTGGGGTGTTAGGCTGCTTTATTTGGTGGCTGCCTAATCAATACAAAGGAGTTTTTTTTTGCTCTTTGGACGCTCACGTGGGAAGCACGTGAGGCGTTTTAGGTTTTCTTTTGTTTATTTTAAGCACTCACGTGGGAAACATGTTAGGTACTATAATAGTGATAACCACTAATTTTTCTCACGTGTGTTTCACATGAGATGCCAAATTCTTCTTGTTTTCAGAGATATTAATCTCTGTTAATGACATTTTAGTCATTGATGATCACCAAGATTTCTGTTTTGAAGATCTTGAATTATCATCATTGTTTTTATTGGAGAACTAGATTCTTTTTTATTTTTATCAGAACTAAGTTCTTTATATAGGGTTAAACCCTAATTTCGGGGGAATTAAATTCCCAGAACATATGCTCTTATTCTTTTTCTTTCTTTTTCTTTTTAACCTGGTTCCTTTCCCTAAGTTTTGAGTCTGAAGAATAGAATCTCCCCGATGAGAATTAAATTCTCAACTTGTGGGGAGATTTGCTTTTGCAAATCTCAAACCAGAGAAAGAACTAAGTTCTTGTATGAAAAGTTCAACCCTTGTATCCATTATACTAGGCAAATGGGATACTTTTAATCTCTTCTTTTTTATTTACCTAGAGTTTTTGAAGGAGGAAGGTCCTCTTTCTTTGAGAATTAAATTCTCTGTTCTCTCAAGAGCTCACTGGGTTTTTTTGTAGAAGATTTTGTTCGTCCCTCTATCTGTGAGACTTGAAGTCTCGGGTCTTTTATATAGTGAAGGAAAGTTTGTTAATTAAAATCTCTCATTGAGAAATTCCAATTGATTTTATTGGTCTCAAAATCTGTTCGGGGAATTTTACCCACCGTTGGATCTTTGATCCAAGGACTTCTGTTTTACAGAATTTATTTTCTTGTTTTTAACAAGATTGGAAGAATATTCTCCCATATATAGAATAAAATTCTATTCAACGGTGATATTTTTATCGCCATTGGATTTTTAATCCAAGGGTGCTCGGTTTAACAGAGCCCAATCTTTCTCTGTTTAGAAAAATATGAGAAATATTTTCCATCTCATTGAATCTTTGATCCACCAAATTTCTGTTTAACAGAAAATATCCTTCCCAATAGAATTTAATTCTATGCTTAATTACCATTGGATCTTTGATCCAACGGTTCCTTGTTTAACAGAGAGGGCCTTTCTCTTTTAGAAAAATTCATGGAAGTATTTCCAAAGAGCGGAATTTAATTCTACGTAAGGAGGTGCCCTCACACGTTTAACACGTGTGGCTTATTCAGCTTCTCTGATTTGGCGCTCATATGTCTTGCATATGGACGCTCACGTATTTAACACATGAGGCCAATTTAGACTTTAGTTGTTTGACTGTAGCATATAGGCGCTCACGTGTTTTTAACACGTGAGGCTTATTTAGCATATTAGTTGTTTAATTGCAGCGCCTATATGCTTAGCATATAGGCGCTCACGTGTTTAACACGTGAGGTTTATTTAGCCTATTAGTTGTTTGACGGCAGCGCCTATATGCTTTACATATAGGTGCTCACGTGTTTAACACGTGAGCCTTGAGTTGTGGGGAATTTTCTCCCTTTTTTCTCTTTTATGAGGGAACAAATTCCCCCCACGTTGTTCTCATGTGGCTTGCACGTGAGTGCAATACTGTCCATCTTTATCACCGTTGGATTGCTTAGGGGAATGGGAAGCTGAATCGCTTCCTATCACGTCTTATAAATACGGCCTTTAGCCCTTAAGATGACCACTGTTTTTTCATCTTCTTCCTTAACTCTTTTCTTGAGAATTTAATTCTCATTTCAGAGCTTAGTTCTCTGCCCATAGAACTTCAGTGTTAAACTCTGCAAAAACTCTTCTTGGTAAGGATTATGAACGGAATTCATTTCTTAGGAGACCTTTTTTGTTCTTATTTTGGATTTTAAATCCATCAACGGATCTTTGCTATTTTCTTGAAATTTTCTCTTAGAGATCTAAAAAAACTTTTTTTTTAAAGTAGACCCTGGGGTCTTGAATGAGGATTGTCAGTTCTCCTCTTAAGGTTTTACCCTATCACTGATCTTTGAAAATCCTTGGAATTTAATTCTATTTTCTTTGTTTACCCACCATGGGGGTTTCTGGGATTTAATCCCACTATTGAAGGAATTTAATTTCATTTTCTTATAGCTCTGAGAGATATAGGGAATTTTGGAAATTTTATTCTCCTTCTGTTCTTGAGCATTTTCCTTTTTAGGGTTTTAATACCCTTTTCACAGATTTGAATATGTTGTCTATTCAGAACTCACTTTTCGAGAACGTTAAGAGATTTTTTAACTCCACTGTTTATTTAATGAGAATCCTTTTGGATTCTTACAATAATTATCTTGCCTCATCATTGGTGAGCCGCCATTTTGATTTCGTGGGACCGTTGGCTTTATAATTAGTAGTCCCATGAAACAAACTCACACTTTTTATTAATGGGTTTTTTTTACGAGATTGCGCCCTTCCAGTTTTTCACAAGCTCGCCGGTAGTCTTGTTGTTTTTACTCACGGCGCCCTTTCCGCTTTTCATCTGTGTCCATTTCACTTGTGGGCATACCCTTTTTTTGCGAAACTCTCGAAAGTAGTTTCGTCGCAGATGACCCATCTGTTTGCCGGTGGGATTTGGGGGTGGCTTTATCGCTGGAGTAGCCGTGTAGCCAGTAGGACTTGAGTTGCAATCTTTGCTAATAATACTTTCATTGCAATATAGATCTTAAGACAGCATATCGCCGTATTTGGGGCGACGCACTAGTTTAGGGACGTTCCGGTCCATTATTGTCATGTTTGAGGCGAAATTTTTAGTTTAGGGACTTTTCAGTCCATTGTCGCCGTTTTTTAGACGGATTGTTAGTTTAAGGACTTCTTGGTCCGTTGTCACCGTTTTTTAGGCGGGTTGTTAGTTTAAGAACTTCTCATTCCGTTGTCGCCGTTTTTGAGGCAGATTGTTAGTTTAAGGACTTCTCGGTCCGTTGTCGCCATTTTTGAGGCGGATAATTAGTTTAAGGACTTCTCGGTCCGTTATTGCCATGTTTGAGGCAACGGAGCTTTTTTGTATACTACTCTTAGAGTTCTGACTTAGGAAGATAGCAAACGGACATGAGCGTCGTCATCTATCATTGACCTAAGTCATAACTCGTCTAGCATAGTATTTTTTGAGGAATCGACCGTTTATTTGCCGGAAGGGTCTTTCGCCATGCATATCCATGAGCAGGCAGGCTCCACCTTGGTAGACTTTGTCTATGATGTACGGGCCTTCATAGTTTGGCTCGAATTTCTCCCATTTTGCACAATTATGGATCTGGGACTTTTGACGACTAGCACGAGTTCGCCTTGGCAGAATGTTCTCGGCCTGGTCAGTTTTTCGTATGACCGCGTCATCCTTGCCGTATAAGCTTCCAGATTTTGTTATGCTATAAGGCGCGTTTCGTTGAAGGCATCGAGCTCCTCAAGCCGAAGATGGGCATTTTCTTCATCTGTCGGCTTGTACCGAACCGCTACTCGTAGAGAAGGGAGTTCTATTTTCAGGGGAAGCACTGCTTCAGTGCCGAATACCAACGCGTATGGTGTTGTATTCGTAGCTGTTTTGAACGTTTTTCGGTATGCCCAGAGAACTTCGTGCAATCTTTCGTGTCAGTCTTTTTTGTTTCTGGACACTGTTTTCTTTATAATCTTTATCAAGGTCTTGTTGAAAGCTTCGGCTAGACCATTGGCACGAGAATTATAGACTGAAGAGTATCTCTAATCTATTTTATGTTGTTGTGCGAAACATCTGATTTTATGAGTTCTATAAGCTGGCCTATTATCTGAGATAATTCGTCGCGAAGTGCCGAACCGATACATGACATGTGTCCTGAAGAAATGGAGGATATGCTCCGTCTTCACCTCCCTTAGTGCTACCGCTTCTGCCCACTTGGAGAAAAAGTTGGTCGTTGCCGGTATGAACCAATGTCCTTTGGACGATATTGGTTCAATGGGGCCAATTATATCGGTTCCCCACATTTCGAACGGCCAGCCAGCTACTGTTGGGTGTAACGGATTTAGATGTTGGTGGATGAAATCTCCGTGAATTTGGCACGAGTGACACTGTTTCGCATATTCGAGGCAGTCCTGAATTATTGTGGGCCAATAGTAACCCATTCTTTTTATCTTCAGCTTCATTTTTGGCCCAGCTTGATGAGAACCGCAAAGTCCGTCGTGAGTTTCTTGGACAACTCTCTTCGCTTCGTCTGGTCCTAAGCATCTTAACCACAGACTGTCGAACGATCTCTTATATAGAGTATCATTTATGAAGGCGAAGGACAGAGCTCGTTTCATGAGCTGATGTCTAGACGATGCATTTTTGGGCGTTTGTTGGGATTTGAAGTAGTCTATGAAGACTTCCCTCCAATTCTTGACCTTTTCTTCGTCCTCTGCTTGAAAGGCTACTTGGTTGGTCGTTTTTTTCCTTTCGCATGGCTCTATTAAGTCTTCCGAAGATATATCTGTTGGCGCGAGAACCCGGCAGCTTTGCACAATGATCCTTATGTCATCGAGGTCTTCATCGGCCAGTTCCTTAGCCAATTTGGCCAACGCATCCACCTTGTTATTTTCTGCACGCGGTATACTCTTTAGGATGTGGGAGGGGATTTGTGTCAACAATTGCTACACACTTTCACTATACTTTATCAGCTATGGCTTGCATGTCTGATAGTCGCCATTTACTTGGATAACGATCAGCTGGGAGTCTCCATATATTAGGAGGTCTTTGATTTCCATGTCGATAGCGATCTCGAGGCCTGCTATCAAAGCTTCATATTCAGCTTCGTTGTTAGTCCTTGGCTCCGTTAAGGAAAGGGCGTAACGCAATATCCCTCCTTGCGGGGTCATGAAGATAAGGCCCACCCCAGCTTTGCTTATGGGGGTGTTTTGCTTTCGCTACTTCACGGAGGATGCTCCATCGAAGTAGAGTTCCCATTGTAAATCATTTTCTTCTTTCTCTTCTTCAATTGTGTTGAACGTATATTCGTCTGGCAATTTGCAATTTAACGGGGAGTCAGCTGGTATCGGATGTTCCGCGAGAAAATCAGCTATGGCCTGACCTTTCACTGCTTTGAGGGGACGATACGTTATCGAGAACTCCATCATGAGGAGGGCCCATTTGGCAAGCCTTCCTATTAGTATGGCCCTTGATATCAGATATTTGAGGGGATCCACTTTTGATATGAGATAGACCTCGTGTGTCAAGGTGTAATGTCTGAGCTTCGTTACCGCGAAAATCAGTGTTAGGCAACGCTTTTCGATGGGGGAGTAGTTATTTTCTACCCCCAGAAGAACTCGACTCAAATAGTACAGAGCTCTCTCATTTCCCTGATCGTTCTCTTGTGCCCATAGCGCGCCTAGAGAACCTTCAAGGGCTGTCGTATATAGGATAAGGGGTTTTCCCTTAACCGGAGCGGTCAATACCGTTGGATTTTGCAGGTATTGCTTGATTTCGTCTAATGCATTTTGGCACTTTTGATCCCAGACGAACGGGGCCCCTTCTTCATTAGATGACTGTAGGGACGGTATTTTCCGGAAAGGTTAGTTATGAACCACCGGATATATGCGAGCTTTCCTTGAAGAAATCGCAATTGTTTAAGAGTTCTTGGGGTGGGGATTTCCATAATCGACTTGATCTTTGAGGGATCAATTTCGATACCCCGGTGCCGTATGATGAATCCTAGGAATTTTCCTGAGAAAACTCCAAACGCGCATTTTAGAGTATTCATCTTCAAATTATACTTCTAAAGACGTTGGAACACTATTTTTAGATGTTCCCAATGCTCCTCGTTAGATCTGCTCTTTACCACAAAGTCGTCGATGTAGCATTCGATGATCTCATGGATGATGTCATCGAAGATCTTCGTCATGGTCCTTTGGTAGGTAGCACCAGCGTTCTTTAGACCGAAGGGCATCACCTTATAGCAGAATATGCCCAGTGGGGTCCGGAAGGCGGTATGCTTTTGGTCTTCAGGATGCATTTTTATTTGATTGTATCCTGAAGATCCATCCATGAAGGAAAAGACCTCATGGGTAGACGTGTTATCGATCATCAGCTCGGTAACGGGTACTGGGATATCATCCTTCGGGCAAGCTTTGTTGAGGTCCCGAAAGTCTACACAGATGCGCACCGTCCCATTTTTCTTCATCGCTAGAACGATATTTGCAATCTAGTCGGGATATTGAACTTCTTGGATGAAGCCGAAGTCGATTAGTTTCTTGACTTCAGCATTGATACTCATCTCAAGTTCGAGCCTCATTCTTCTTGGCGCCTGTTTAACTGTCTTTATGTCCGGCGATATGGCCAGTTTATGTACTGCTACCTTTGGATCTAAACCCGGCATCTCCGAATAGTTCTATGCGAAGCAGTCTTTATACTGTATGAGCACATCCTTAAACGTGGCTACCTATTTTTCAGATAGTAGCTCACTGATGAACGTTGGCATCGGGCCATTTTCCATTCCTAAGTCAATTTTTCTTAGGTTGTCCGATGTGGTGTGTATCCTATCTTCCAGCTCCTTTGTTGCTGGTGGAAACTCTGAGATGACCCCTTTCTCGTCTTCATTTGTGAAGCACATGTGGAGGTCATCCATAGTCTTGTGCCCTCCCTCTTTTGAGAGTGTTATCATATGGCAGGTACAAGTTCGCTTCCCTTTTTATGGTTGAGCTGGTCATATCCTTACAGTATATGTCCTCTTTGGCTCATGCTTTTACGACGAGGTTACCCTCCAACTGTCGAACAAAGCGAACCGGCCTTGCTGATACTGGTCTTCTACCCAGTCTTTGAAGGTGAAGCAATCTTCGAGGGGATAGCCTATTGCTCGATGGTAAGAGCAATAATCCGGATGACGGACCTCATTTATTTGTTCTGGGTGTCGAGGCTCTGGGAGCGTCATCATTTGATGCTTCATGACAATGTTAAATATTTTCCTCGTCTTATCTTGTGGGAAAGAGTATTCCTGACCAATCTTCTTTATAAAGGACGGGTTTCAATCGACTTTTCCTCGATTGCACGGCTTCTTAGATCCGTTTTGTTGTTTTCGAACGTTGTTTGTGTTCTTTGCCCTATTTTTGCCTCTATTTCGGGATTTTCCCCTTTCGCGAGGACATACAGCGGGCCGGGGATGAAGAGCATTGTAGTCTTCCTTCTTCGCAGATTGCTGATTGAGGCGCTGCGTCCAGGCCTTTTCATAAATAGCCATTTCGCGACTATGATTGTTTCGGCTCTTTTGACAAGCTTCTTTTCTTAGCTTGTCTATTTGTTCTTCGAGTGACGGACTTAATGTTCTTAGAGCGGGATTTCGCTCTGTTTCAACGTCACGGCCATTCGGAAGAGCATTTTCCCCTTCGCTAGAGTTGTTTATGAGGCGGCAGCAGTGGAACTGCTTCCGTTTCTTGGACCGGACGTATCCGAGCCCGGTTGTCTTCATCTTCTCGTTGGGCATCTTTCGCTGAGTCCCGGAAATATCCCAAATCTTTTTATAGAATTAGGCTTGTCTAACAGTTTGTTCGAGGGGTACACCTTAGCATCTTAACAGCCTTTTCAATCCCTCCGCATAGTATATTGGCAGACGGATTGATTGAAGCCTGTCGAGTGCAAAATCAGTACCATGCCAGACTTTTTTTATACTCTGGTCTCCGTAAATTGGTAGAAGAGGATCGCCTTTTCACCTCTTCGCCGGGGAGACACGCAGAAAGTCTGCAGTTCTTATATGCTGTATATATCAAGCGCATCAAGTTCCTTGTAATGCCGAGGCGGAGCCATTGTGATTTATAGACTATGATCTGTTCTGGTAAAGGTTTGCACTGACGGGTGGATGGAGAACACTGTGTTGGTTTCGTCCTCTGAGTCGCTGCCGAAGACCAAAATAGGAGTATATGGTCCGGGCCTTCTGTTTTCTTTCTGGGGTTGCCCCGAGTAGACTATTTCTTCATCTTTCTCAGAATCGCTCCCAAAGATCGGGATAGTGGCAATGGACTTCTGTTTATCCTCCGGCTTATGACACCTTTCCGTATCCTCGAAGGCTATTAGGAAGTACTTTGCGTCTTTATACTTTCGGACCTCGTTTATGGAGAATGGATTTAGCTCCCCTGTGACGGTGTATTCCAAGCCGTCTTTGAAATACTTCATACACTGATGTTGTGTAGAAGGGATGACATTGTACTCATGTAACCAAGGCCTGCCGGGTAAAGCGTTATAGCATGTCTTGGTGTCAATGACATGAAATTTGATGTCAGTGACGAGCAACCCAAAGCGTAACGTTAGTATTATGGATCTAAGCGTCCGTGACGACTGTGAGTCAAACCCGAAGATGGTAATTTTGTCTCGAGCCAGATGCTAAACATTCATGCAAATCTCCTTCAGCACTCCCACGTTGAGAAGGTTGATGGAGCATCCGTTGTCGACAAGGATTTTTCCTATCTTGATGCCGTGGCAGTACCTGGTGACATATAACGGACGATTATGTTCGCATGTACCGAGGAGGATATCTTCATCACTGAATGTAATGTCAGCCGTGTGGACCTCTGCCAGTTCATCTTTCATCTTCTCTTCCACGAGGAAAGCTTAGACTGATCGGGCTTTTGTAATGCCTTGATCAGATAATCCCGTGCCTCTATGGTCATGAGGAGAGCATCCAGTATGCTCAGTTGTGAGGATATTTTCCTCAAATGTGCTAGGACATTGTAATCCATCTTGTTTTTCCTTGGGCGAGTCCCTTGCCGCGAGCTCTTTGACAACTCCACCGTCGAGGGCAATTTCCTCAAGGATTTTTTCTTTCCCTTTGTCCTTTTTGCTCGAACCTTTGTTTGTAGGTCCGAGGTTCTTTTCAGGCAGCTTGCGGTTATAGAGCTGAATATACTCGCAGTTTTTCTCCTCCTCTTCTTTTTCGGGGGTGGAGTCTTTGAAGAGAGTGATGAAGGGTATTTCGTCCTCAGAATCGCCCCCGAAAGTAAGAACTTGGGGTTTTTCCCCTTTCGAACGGGTACCAATCATATGACAGTTGCCAATAGTTTCTTCATGCGCGTTTTTCGTACTATTTTGTCATCGATGAGCTTCGCGCTTCATCTTTTTGAAGTGTTTTTTATAGGTAACATATCCTTACCACCACTTCTTGAAGGTACTGCATTCTTCGGTGGGGTGGGTAACCCTCCGATGATATAGGCAGCAGTTTGGATATGAATCCTCTCCATCGAGACATATGAACCCGGGAGTGTTTCCTACGAGAGGTGGCAGCTTCATTCCTATTGACAGGGATTTAGCGAACCGCTTCTCTGCCTTGATCCTGCTCCTATTTGTCGCAGGTATTTTTTGGTTTGGTTGGAGTACTTTACGACTCATTCTTGCCGCAACTTCTTCATCCTGACACTGACGCTTAGCCTTTTCATATATGGTTGTTTCGCGTTCTTGGTCAGCTTTGCTTTTTTGAAAGACTTCGTTTAACATCCTATCGATCAGGTCTTCTGGCGGTTCCGGGGATTTTAGCGCCGATCCTGCCCCTAGTTCCTCTGCGTTGTTTTCTGACGCCGAGGGAGTTTCTTCGTCATTTAACGACGAATGGGAGACCATATAGCAACTCGTTACATAGTCTTCGGTTTCTTCTGATGAGTCATTTTGCTCATCGTTGTCACTATTTTCGTTCTCAAGAATATGCTTGAGGAACTTTTCGAGCGTGACCGGTGTACGCGCCTTCAGGTTGTACTCCTCTAGCACATCAATGTATTTTTGTAGATCTGTACGCTTGTCGTCATACTCGGCAGGCTGCACAGGCTTCTTGGTCTTCTTCTTCTTCTTCGAAGACTTTGAAAGCTTGACTTGGGGGTTTTGCCCTTTGTCAACAACTTTCGGTACGGGACGCGGTTTCAGCATCCCTTCGATGATTTCGGGTTCAAGTGGGCTTTTCCACCCGACTGTTGGACATGCATGTAGATCCTTCAGCATTCTTTTGGTTTTAGCTGAAAGAACGACTTCCCATAAAGTTTCTTCCACGAGTGAGCATGATGCCCCAGGCGAATCCACCTTTTTGGGAGTGTGCTTCTACGGTGGGTTTACCCTCCAGTTATCAGACAGCGCGAATTTTCCCTGTTGATACTGGTCCTCGACCCAGTTCTTGAAGATGTAGCAATCCTTAATTGGGTGGCTCGCCATTCTGTGATAGGAGCAGTAATTAGGGTTATTGATGTCGCCGGGTTACGGTGGACGCCGCGGGTCTGGCAATGTGATGAGTTTGTTGCGCCCTGCCAATTCAAATAGTCTCTTCATCTTATCGTGGAGAAACGGGTAAGCGCATCCCAGTCTTTCCTCCAAGGACGGGCGTGGACGCGCGTTATTTTGGCTAGCAGCCGATTTTGGGCCACTCGGTTGTTGTTGCGTGTTGGCAATGAAGGCCGCTTTCCCTTTACCCTTATTATTTCGAGAGCCCTTATTTGAGGAGGAAGGCTTGTGGCTCATCTGGTCCATTTAGGCCAGTTTATCTATCAAAGCCCGAAAAGTGGTCGGCTTCAAGAATGTCATGAACTGGGATACAATCGTTTGAGGATCAAGGGTCCCGATGAACATGCCCACAGCGAGAGATTATTCGATGCGCTATTTGCACTTTGACCATAGGTTCCGCCACCGGATCGCGTATTGGACCCAAGTTTCTCCTGGCCTTACCCTGGCATTGATTAATGCCGTGATCGGGGTACGTTCGCTTGCGCTGGCGAACCGCTGTGTGAACAGCAATTCTATCTCTATGAGTGTCTTTACGGAGTCATTTAGGAGCTCCGAGTACCATTCAAAGGCCGTTTTTAACAGGCTGCCAACGAACTGGCGAAGCAACAGTTTGTCGTCGCCTCCAGTGTTGCCACACAGAGCTCTGAACTGCATGACGTGCTGACGGGGGTTGCCTATCCCTTTGTATACATAGAACTTGGGGATCGTATATCCCGGCGGGTACCTGATTTGATCATACCATCCTAGATACGGTCGTCCAGTTCTGTCGATTTGGCAAGCCGCTTCATTTGCTTAATAAGCTCTTATTTGTTGAGCAATATAATCATCAAGAGCAGCCTTGGAGATCGTTTCCTCCTTGGCTGTTGATAAAGCCGGAAGAGGGTTTGATGTTTCCTCTCTGTCATCCTCGACGATTATCGGTGGATTCTCGGCTGGGGGTTCTGGATGGATCATCATTCCGACTATATCCTGAAACAAGAGTGCCATCTGCTTCATGTTAGCAGCTTGTTCGGCAGCTTCTTTATCTTTTCTTTCAAGCACCCTTCGCAGGAACTCTGTATCGGTCTCCTGCTCCTGGCGTTGTTTGGCCGCTGGATCCGGACTTTCTTTCTATTCGGTAAGTGCTGCCATCTTGGTCAGCATTTCCGGAAGCTTTTGTTGTTGCTCCTGAGCTTTAGTCAGCGACCGAGTTTGCGGTCGGTAACTCGCCGAAGCACGGCTTTCTTCTTTCCCGGAAGCCATGTGGACCGTATGCACGATCATACCCCCAAACTTGGGGCGTTTGGGTCCATCACCTTTGGAATTTGCCGCGGGCAGTGGGATTTTCTCTGGCCTCGTCCTTTTGTAGGAGGTTGAAGTTGAAGGAGCCGTTGTAATAGGCTCCCGTGTAGAAGAAGTCCCTCGCTGTATGACGGGGTAGTGGTCCTTTTCTTGCCGAGCCTTCGATTTCTTCAGCCGAGGAGAGTAATCTTTGTTGATCACACAGTGCTGGACTTTCCGCCAGACCTTGTGAATTTGCGAGGAGAGCCGCTGATGGGGCTGCTCCAACTTTGCCTGCACTATGGCTTCTGCAAGCAGGGGCAATTTATTTAGCACCACCGTTGAGGAGTTCTTGCGTACCCTCCTAAGCAGATCAAAGTTGTTCCCGGTTGGAATAGCAGCGTCAACTTCTACCATTGGAGCTGGTGGGGTAAGTCCAGAGGGGGAGTTGCCCCCAGCTTTTCTTACTCGGCGCCAGTGGCGACGTCGAATGTGTCTTGCAAAAGGGACCACCTCAATTGTGGAAGTGGCTTCGTTGTGCCCCGACTTTACTGAGGGGTTGCTGTTGGTGTCAGCCTGTTGAAAACCGACGTCCTGATTAGGGTTAGGGGAGGAACGGCCAATCTTTCGAAGATCGGTCTTCTGATGGGGGAAGCGCTTTTGACGGTTTCGCCCGTGGCAGAAGTTGGGAGGGTTATCCATTTTGGGGCAGCCCCTTCAGGTATCACGAGCCTCTTTGCGGGCCCGTTTGGGTTCTTTCCCAGCCTGTTGAAGACTGAGACACTAGCTTTGGATGACCCGTTTAGAGGGGCCGTTATGGTCACCAGTCGATTGAAGACCGATATCCTGGAAGCTTCCTCTTGCGGCGCTGAGGCACCGAAACTCACTGGTGGGAGCATGGTCCCAAAGGACAATCCAGTAGTAGCTTATGTAACTTGCCCCACCAGCATTGAAAAGATAGAGGCAGCATTGGGCACGTAGGTCGCTCCTTCAGCTGGGGTAAAGCGAGAGTTACTGTTGCAAGAGGTGCAGCTGGAAGCCATCGATTTTCTCTGCACAGGAGCAAGACACCAAATTTTAGTATCTCGAATACAAGAACAACCATAGCGTACCGCGATTTTTTTCGCGAAACACGACACACGAAGTATGGAGTGGAAAGAGGTAAAGGTCCCACCGAGCGTGCCAGAATCTGTTTACTGCCGAAAATAGAGACGAACCAGGATGGGTCGTCTTGCCTAAATTTGGGGGCAGATACTATTTGGATTTATCCATCCACCTCTTTGAAGATACCAAGTTGATTTATGAAACTGTATATCGAAGGTTTGGATAGATGCGGCTGTTGTAGCAGACTTCATCAGATTCCCCTACATTTTATGAGGAGATTTTGATTGTGAGGACGCTATTCTCTACAGGCGCAAGCCCCTACAGTTAATTACGTTATCGCGTTGCGATAGCCACTTTCTCCTGCTCCGGCAGTTCATTTCGTGTCGTGTGTGTTTTTTTTTTTTTTTTGGTTGCCCGTGGATTGTATACGGAGACTATTTTATGGTGTCGCCCTTAGGGCGCGGATTAGTCCAAATCCGTATATTTTAGATTTGGGTATGGTTTATTTAAGAACCGTTAATCTGATTTGAGATTAAGATCGACTTAAAACATATGAGCATTTGGGCCCAATTATTTTAGTCTAAAGACATCATAGTCCATTATCGTCATGTTTGAAGCGAATATTAGTTTGAGGACATTACGGTCCAACATTCCCGTTTTGGGGACGAATATTAGTTTAAGGACATTTCGGTCCATTATCGCCATATTTGAGGCGAATATTAGTTTAGGGACATTTCGGTCCATTATTCATCTTGTGCGCACGTGTGTTTGTTACGTGGCGGAATGGACGATGGTCATGGAATGCGCCCAATTTGGGACGCGATCCGATTTGAGATATACACGTTGATTTGGAAGTGCATCAATGTTTGAGGAAAGGAATTGTTGGTTGTCGGGACCCGCCACCTCTCTCAAGACGTTGAGGAATTACAACGACATATATCAGAGGTGTGGAAAGATATACCCTTGAACCAAATCCCGTATTTAAGGGGGAAATGGGGTATGGTGGACCTAAGAATCGTTAGTTATATTTGAGACTAAGATTACTTTAGGAGATATAAGATAAATATCATTTTAGATATCATCAATGAGAGATCATTAGTCATATTTGAGACTAAGATGAGTTTGGGAGATCATTAGTAAATATTTGACTTTAGATATCTTGGGATTTAAACGTAAAAGATAAAAGCAAAATAAGATATGGGATGGCAACCATACGATGACAGTTAACAACTACAGATTATCCTTAACTTGTAGCTACCCAAAAGATATATGGTGATTTAGATATTATATATATAGATATATTATACTAGACTCACATGGATTTAATTTATCGGTAAATATTAGATATAATCTAGCACCACAGTGGGTTTCTGACATGCGGGTTGGGTCGGATAACTATACTATTCAAATCGATCGCAACCTAAAAGAATAAAATAAATCAAGTTTTAAAATACTAATTAATATTGTAAGAACGTGCTAGGGTGTTACATTATACCCAACTACAAAATAATTTCGTCCTCGAAATTCACGAAACAGGAAAAGACAAGGACAATAAAGATACGGATCTAAGGAAAGAGATGTGGAATTTTTTGTCGGATCTCATCTTTACGTTCCTAAGTAGATTCTCCATGCGAACGATTTCCCAACGAAACATGTACCAAAAGGATTAATTTATTCTTAAGAACATTTTCTCATCGATCCACAATAGCCATCGATTGCTCTTCATAAACTAAATCTTCTCTCACTGTCGGTTCCGAGTGATCAAGAACGTGTATCTCATTTCGAACATACTTGGGGAGTTGAGATATATGAAACACGTCATGAACACTTGTTAAGAATGGTGGTAAAACCAATTGATAAGCTACCTCTCCAACACGCTCAATGATATCGAAATGCCCCACGAATCGAGGACTAAACTTGCATCGACTACCAAATCGGATTACTCGCCTAGTCGGTGATATTTTCAAGAACACAAGGTCACCAACAGCAAACTCCAAAGATCTTCTTCCAGTATCAACCCAACTTTTCTATCGAACTTGTGCTACCTTCATATGATCATGAATCAGGTTAACTTTCTCTACAGTTTGCACAATGAGTTACAGTCCCAACAATCTTCTTTTTCCAATATCGTCCCAACAAACAGGCGAGCGACACTTACGACCGTACAATACTTCAAATGAAGCCATCTGTATAGTCGTCTGAAAACTGTTGTTGTATGAAAACTCCACTAAATGTAAATGATCCTCTTATGAACTCTTGAAGTCCAATATGCAAGCTCTTAACATATCTTCAAGAGTTTGGATCGTTATCTCGGACTGTCCATCTGTCTAAGGATGATAGGCCATACTAAATTTCAAGTGAGTTCCCAAACTCTCCTGTAGACTCCTCCAAAATTGTGAAAGGAACCGAGTATCATGATCAGAAATGATACTAACTGGTACTCCATGCAATCTCACAATCTCCTGCATGTACCGCTCTGCCAACGCTTCCGTCGACTGACCAACTCGGAATGGTATGAAATGATCTATCATGGTCAATCGATCAACAATCATCCAAACTGCGTTATTGCCCTTTGGACTCCGTGGTAAGACTGTCACGAAATCCATGGTTATATGTTCCCACTTCCATTGGAGAATCGGAAGTGGTTACAAAAAGCCAGCTACCCTTTATTGTTCAACCTTGACTTGCTGACACACCAAGCACCTCAACACGTAACGAGCAATCTCTCTTTTCATGCCTTCCCACCAAAAGCGTTGTCATAAATCTCTATACATCTTCATGCCTCCTGAATGTACTGAATATGCGGAACTATAAGCTTCCTTCATGACTTCTTCATGAACATCTCCTTTAGGCACAGACAAACGACTTCCATATCTTAAAGAACCATCTTCATGAATCAATAAATCCGTGTGAAGTCCCTCTTCTACTTGTCATCGCAATTTCTACAATCTAGAATCGTACAGCTATGATGTCTTAATGCTATCAATCAAGGATGATTGTATTTGCAGCTGCATCAACTGTCCCGAAGAATCTGGTAGTACAAGCTCTAACTCGAATTTCTGAAAATCTGTTATAATCTCTTTCTGTGTAGTCAACATCCGTACCGCTGGCAACCAACTTAAAACATCTGTTATTCCATTAACTTTCCCCGGATGGTACATTAGATCAAGATTATAGTCAGCAATCAGCTCCAACCATCTACGTTGCCTCATATTGAGCTCTTTCTGTATAAACACATATTTTAGGCTCTCGTGATCAGGGAACACCTCTACCCTTTCCCCCAATAAGTAGTGTCTCCAAATTTTCAGTGCAAAAATAATTGCTGCTAGCTCCAAGTCATGAGTTGGGTAGTTCTTCTCATGAGTCTTCAATTGTCTCGACGCATAAGCTACAACCTTTCTATGCTGCATCAAAACACATCCTAAACCTTTCCCAGATGATTCGCTGTGAATAACTAATCCTCCGGAACCATCTGGCAATGTTAAAATAGGACCGGTTGTCAATTTTTGTTTCGACGCTTCAAAAGTTGACGCACACTTCCCAGTCCAAACAAACAGTACCTCCTTTCGTGTTAGCTTGGTCAGGGGTTCTGCTATTCGAGCGAAGTTCTTCACAAACCTTCTATAGTATCCAGCAAGTCCAATGAAACTTCTGATCTTCCCTATATTCTTTGGAATAAGCCAATCATGAACAACTGCAATCTTTTCGGGGTCAACTGCAATTTCATCTCCGGATACAACATGACCCAAAAACTTCACTTCTTTGAGCCAAAATTCGCACTTGCTCGTCTTAGCATATAACATTTCTTGTCTCAACATCTGCAGTACTATTCTCAAGTGCTCTTCATGCTCTTCTTTGCTCCTTGAATAGACCAGAATGTCATCAATGAATACTCCCACGAACTGATCTAAAATGGCGAAAAGATCTGGTTCATCAAGTCCATAAATATCGCCGGTGTGTTAGTAAATCCAAATGGCATCACTAAATATCCGTAATACCCATATCGAGTTCTGAACGCCGTCTTGCAAATGTCTTCTTATTTCACCCAAACTTGATGATACCCTGATCGTAAATCCAATTTCGAGAATACTCTCGCGCCACTGAGTTTATCGAATAATTCGTCTATACGAGAGATTGGGTATTTATTCTTAATAGTCATCCGATTTAACTCTCGATAGTCGATGCATATCCTCCGCGTGCCATCTTTCTTCTTGACTAGAAGAATTGGAGCTCTAGTAAACCGCTGCTTTGAATCCAACATTTCTCTAGTAATTTGGAAACTTGTTTCTTTATCTCTTCCAGTTCCACCGATGCCATCGGATAATAAGCCTTTGAAATTGGCGCTGCTCCTGGAATAAAATCAATTGTGAACTCCACATCTCATTTTGACCGTAAACCCGAGATGTCCTTGAACACATCCATGAAATCCCGAACTATCATCAGTGCTTCATCAGTAACTTGTCCACAAACTTCACCTTTGAGTACACACAAACAGTTCCCCTTATCATGAATTTATAAGTTTATTCTACCACTTGTGGGTTGTTAGCCTACCACACTACTGCTGCGCTACTTGAATAGATTAAGGCAGGCCTGTCAGAACTTCTTCAATCAAATATCTTACACCTGATCGGTCTTGAAGCGGTTTGTACCAGCTCCTGCCGAGGTTAATCTCGAACTACTACAATCATCATATGCAATCCTGTGTTTCTCTTTGTTCTTTGAAATGCAAACGGGCTGGTCACTATGGACAAGGGGAAAGATATAACACGTTTGTTGGATTCAAGTTTGCGATAACGTATAAATTCATAAGCAAATGAAACTGAGAGAAACAAAGTAGTACAACGAACATAAGTCGGGAAAATGAATCGAATAGGACTCCAGATTACCTAAATAGAGTACCGCATTTTAACCATACCGCGGTACATAGTTACAATCACATAACTCTATCCAAATCGCCCAAATCCCAGTATCAGAATCGAAAGAATAAGGGGGAGAAATAATAAGGAATTAGGAGAATTCCAAATTGAGATGCAATACCATTTTCATACCGTCGAGATAAAAGAGTTTAAGGGAAAGATAAGATTCAAGAATTTGAATAACAAGACAATAATGTGGCGGGACATGTTCTTAAAATTCTGGGTCTTAAGGCCAATATTTTGGGTACCATACCCAACTACAAATTGAACTAAGCTCCAGCTAACCTAAGACGTATAGCTCTGATACCAACAAAACTTTGTCACACCCCACTTCCCAAAGTACGAAAATTTCGGGATGTAACAAAGCCAGCCATGCTATCTACGGTAAGGAGACATCCTTCCATAGTCAGATTAAGGTTGTCAATCGGTAATCAAGAACAATAAAGTACTAAATCTATCTATCACATGTCCAATAGCCACAAGAATAATAACTGAAAAAGATAGCGAAAGAAATAAAGATCCAAGAAATAACTAACCCGCATAAGAGCTATATCAATGAGACGGTCCTCACTGATCGGCAATACTATCGAATACTTACATGCTATGTCAAGTATCTGGGCCATGCAATACCCAGACGTCAGTGCGTCATAATATCAATAATAATAGTATAATCAGATCATGATGCTATACAAGATGATATGAGTGTAAATCATAATCGCAGGTATAAGCACAGTAGGATATAGGTGTGTCACGTGTATCCTAAAGTCTATACTTCTAGGTTATCTATTCTACAAGTCTTTGAAATCAATTAATGCAATTCTCATCGTAACTCATCAGTATATATCACGTTCATACCCCCACGGGACCACGGCACAATATATCTCGTTCATACCCCCACGGGACCAAGGCACAATAAATAATGATTATTCCGTTCACATCCGGAATCACAACAAACAATATAATATCATCTTGAGTTACGTTTCGGTTACATTCTTGATTTCCCTATTTCCTCAGATTTTATGTTCAAGTCGAGTATTAATAGAATATCTACCTAATGCAAACATAGAAATAATCGTGTACTGGTCTTGTCTAGTAAGACAACAAGTCAGGTCAATCAGAATAATAAGTCAAGATTGTTGGCATCGGTAAGTATTACAGGCAGCAGGTATTAACTTGATAACAAAAATAGTGCAGTCTGGCAGATTACAAACATGTCAAGGATAACATAATTATATCATGTATAAGACCAAGATAATAGCATAATAGGGATAATATATTCAATCCGATTAAAAACTATAAAAGTGGTATTGATTAACCATGCACAAGAAAGTTCCATTCAGAAATTCAGCGTCGCCCCGATTTGTAAAATAGTTTAAAAATTACAAACGTTCTCCAAAAGGGACGTGTCATATAACAAAACAAATCTAATTCAATAAGGTTTTCATTTTTATAAGCTAAAATATCTCAGGTTTTTCCTACAAAAAGTTATGAATATTCGAAATTAAAAGTTTGCTGCTGGAATTTTCCTGGACAGCGGTTCAAAGGTACTTTAATTTACATTTAACATTATTAAAACAATTTATTTTTCAAGTAAATATTTCACAGGGTTATAGTATTCTGAGTTATCTTCGTAACGAACTAAATAACATATACTAATGATTTTTCTATGATTTATAATGAATTTTATAAGGTAAGGTGTACAATAAATTCCAGATTTGTCGTATCCGCTTGGCGATGACGTTTCATGTGTAAAGTATAATATTTTCAAACTATATTTTGCATAACGTTGTAAAATGCAGATTATAAACTAATTTATGATATATGGATTATATAGATACAAACGATATAATGATAATAAGAAGAAATATTACGACGATATATATATTTATAGATATAATTATAGCATGCCGCAGGTTATAAACTTGCATACACTGTATATTATAAAACTGATCTACCTTAAATAATTAAGATAGACTCCTCTCGTATACACCGATACCTTTTGTACCAAGCTACAAACAACTACGTTAGAATAATAATCTGATACATGATTAACTTAACAGTTTCCTTCTACATTACTTGTTGTATCCCTTCCTTTCTTTTGGGACTTACCGAGCGCTAGTTCGCTGACGATATTCCCGTCTCTTTCTTTATTTAGAATGTTCGTCAGGAGGACCGGACCCTCAGGAGACCGAGCCCAGCCAAGAGTATTTGGAGCAGATTGAGGCACAGCCAGACTACTAGCTTACTTGTACTTACCATCCAGTTTGTATGCCATTGTTTAGGCATTGCTTTTATCATTATACATTTCCTTTTCAAATCAGTTGTATTGTAAAGATGAGTGTTAATAAAAGTTGCTGTTCATTTTATATCTCTTGTCATTTCTTGTGCATTTTAAATATATATTGCTTATTTACGCTTAACGTGTTTACTTCTGAGTAAATACGTCGCGTGCCCGTCACATCTCCTTCTCCGTACACTGGAAAACAGGGCGTGACAGGTTTTGTTGGCGGCCCATTCAGGTCTGTTCTGCATGGAATCCTAAGCAATATATCACAAGAATAATAAGAATCAGTAACTATGCATTCTTTACATTTCAAATTCCTTAAATCTATCCTAACCTTTCTTTTTCTATCAAGGTCATGATTCTCCCAACAACACAAGTACCAACGTCAATGGAAACACCCCACCACCTTCTCTACCCCCACCACTTACCATTGCAGCTCCTATCAACGAGCAAACGGTATTGCTTGAAGCAATTAAGAGCCTCTTGGAGGGTCAGCAGCAGCAGACTGCTATCCTCATGTATCGTCCAGAGATCGAGGCACCTGGAGTCAAACAATTCCAGGCATTGTACCCGAAACATTTCTCTGGGAAAGAAAGCCCACTAGAGGCAGAGGAATGGGCTCAGTCTATTGAGGATGATTTAGTAGCAGCACAAGTGCCAGAAGTTGCTTGGGTGAGAGTTGCAAAGCTGCAACTAACGGATAACGCCAAAGTCTGGTGGAAGGCTGAAGAAAGTCGACTCGCCTAACCAATTGAATGGAGGACATTTCAAGATATGTTCGACGCAAAATATTTCCCTGAGGCTGCCCGTTTTGATATGGAACAGCAGTTTATCCACTTACAGCAAGGTTCAATATGGAACAAATCTGTGGATGAATATAATGCTGAGTTTACCATGCTTAGCAGGTAAGATATGTCTCAATATTCAATTTCCTAATATCACATACTACACTGTTAACACAAGATCGTAACAGGTTCGCGGCACACCTGATCCCGACAGCTGAGATCAGGGCACGAAGATTTCAGTAAGGGTTGAACCCGGAAATCCAAGCTGCACTCGCTACAGGGGATTTCCTAACCCATGATCATGCTCTGAAGGCTGCCCGACGCTATGAAGCGGTGGTGAAGAAGAAAGGCAGACCTCATACTGCCGGTGTGAAACGCCCTACCACTCAGATGGTAGGAAGAGCCTCTTCCAGGCCATCTTTTGCACCCAGGAGACCGGGAGTAACTTTTAACCGGCCTAGTCCAGACTTTTGCTTCTACTGCAACAGGAACGGACACCTGGCGAAGGACTGCAAGCGTGCGAATGGCCTGTGCTTAGTTTGTGGTGTATCCACTCACGCCATCGGAGCTTGCCCACATCGTCTCAACCCAGCTCCCGCACCCCGACCAGCAATCACTTTCCTGCAGCGGCCAGCTATTCAGGCTTCTGCACCTCGTCTTGCTCTACCTGCCCTGTTGGGGTTAAAAATTGCACTCCGGTTGACCGAGTCAAAGTCAAAGTCAACCCCAAGTAAGCGGGCCCAAACCCGGATCAAGTGGGCTCATGCCCAAGTCGAGCCCCGCGGCCAGCCTCCCCCATGCCAAAATGAAATCATGTAATAAATAATTTTGATGTAATTTTTTATGCATGAATGTAAGAAAAATAGGCATAATGCCAAATTTTTGTAAAGCCCATGGCTCATGTACAAAAGAAATGAGCACATGAGGCATGGGATGGGCAAAATGCCATTTTGTAAAGCCCAATGGGCTATATGTAAATTTGTAAGCCTATATAAGGCAACATGATAATGAAATAAAGCATATGGCTTTTCCATTCCAAAATTTAGGGTATGTGCCTCCTCCTCCTTCCTCAAGGTTCTAAAACCTTCTTACATTTTTGAATTAAATTAAGAGTTTAACTCTTCCTTTTTCAAAAAGAAATAGTTTTTCACCATAAAACCCACAAAGGGGAGCTCAGATCTCCCATCAGATCTCTAAAGGGGAGATTTTGAATCTCACCCCCATTTTCCTTCAAGATCCAGCCAACGAACAGGAGGAAGAAGGAGACCCATTTCCAAAAATCCCATTCCGGGAGGATCCAAGGCTCAAAAGAAGATCCAAAAATTTCTAGGAGTTTAACTCCATTCAAGATCTGTTGGAGTTTAACTCCATAAATCAAACCCCTTTTAAGAGTTTAACTCCAAATCTATACATAATCCCTGTTAGGAGTTCAACTCCAAAGCCCCCTTAGGAGTTTAAGCCCTAACCCAGGGGCTAAGCCCCTTTTCCGCTGGTATTTCCAGCGGTCGCGTGCCGCGCACGTGACCCGCGGGCGCCCAGCGGTCGCGTGCCTCTTCACGCGACCCACGGACGCTCACCGCGGGCGTCCAGCGGTCGCGTGCAGGGCACGTGACCCGCGGGCGCCCAGCAGTCGGATGCAGGGCACGTGACCCGCAGGCGCTAAGCGCCCACGTGCGCCTCACGCGACCCACGGGCGCTCAGCGCCCAGCGGTCGCGTGCTGCGCACGTGATCTACTGGCGCCCACGCGCCAGGCACGTGACCCGCGAGCGCCCAGCGTCCACGTGCCATGCACGCATCTTTAAGACGCTCCTCACCCCTCATTTTCTATGCACTCCACACCAGAAACACGTCTCCCATTAGGAAATTTTTTCTAATAGGGCGTTGCCCTGCACCCCGCAAGAGGGCTGCTAGCCCCCTTGACCCCCAGCCCGCTATCTGGGTAGCGGGACCCCTATAAACTCTGCGGGGCCCCCGATATATCCACAACCCTTCCAAAACATAACATACACACGCACTGCATATTAAGTTATAACACCTTAGAATGCGATTAGTGTTAATTAAGCGATAATACAGATTTTTAGTAAAATGTTTACCAAAATAGTTTTCACATATTTTATAAAAATTAATTAATATTTTATTATTATTTATTTCGGGCTTGCACACACTTATGCATGTTAACCTAGGATTAATTGGTGCTAACCATGCTTTGTTGGAGATAGTGCCCTCAGAGTCAATTATTGGATTACAGGCACGTGATTGCAATGATTGACGGAGGACCTATGTCGGTAGAACAGTCTTACTCAAGATGGTAGTATGCTATCTGGTATATCTTTATCATCGTGTACAGCTTTAGGTGACCGTACAGGTCACTATTGCGCGTTGATAGAGCCCTTAGGATTCTTGCTTGACGGCCAGCAGTATGATGGCGATCATATACGTGGGAGCTGGGGTCTATAAGCACATCCTTAAAAGGTCCCTAGTCGTGGGAGTTTTCGAGACAGGGTATCGATACTCCAGAGTAGACTAGTGTATACAGTCGAGACCCCGACGAGGGGCGGCGGCCGGTCTCACAAGGCACTGGTGTCAGTTGGTTCACCTAATATGTATACAGGTGCTCATTGGGTTATGAGTACACCGGACAGGACTCGCCGGGAACATGCTAGTTGGTTTTATACCTGATGTCAGATAGCAGTTCCCTGGTGACATGTGTACAGGTTAGTTCATCGACCTGAGATCGTCATTTATCTCGTGTGAGTTCCCACTATACTTTTATTACTACCCTACCATAGCTCAAAGGAGTCATGCAAACAGGTTTTAGTTGGGTACAGTCCCGAGCCACATGGAGGCAGTGAGCGGATCTGCAGGGGTTCGTCTCTCCCGATATTGGGGGTGAGGTCGCGCTGTGTCTATGAGAGTCATTACACGAAGTCCTTGGCCAAGGCAGGAGATTTACTGGTAGGTATTCCAGTAATATCTCAGGGTGTTCTGGGCTACACTCCGACACGACTTGTACCGCTTTTGGGGGTCTGACTTTTACCAACCCCCTAGGCCCGCCATGCGATGCTCATAGACGAACGGACCGGACTGTACGGATATTGTCACTGACAGGCTCAGTAGGGTGTCAGGATGAGTTCGCTCATCGACGTCCCTTTTGGTCAATACCTGGTAGCCCGTTACGTATGGCTAATACCTCTGACGTACTAGTGGTTAAATCCACAGCCAAAGTATTGACGAGTCTTTAGAGTCCCCCACAGACAGTTTCTCAAGTTTCGGGCGAAACGTTGTAGAGGCCGTATGATATATGGCAGGGTTCGATCATATACGTGCGGTATTGCACGGATCATGATCGGACGGATCATACTAGTGGGCTTTGGTTTAAGCCGGATCTTAGTATTAGATTTGTTGGATTACTTTAGTCTCATCGCATTCGCATTCAGTCAGAATGCGGGTGCAGGTATGTATATACAGGTGAGGGGTATCCTTGTGATCCGTCACGAGTTTACTTTAGATGTTGCCGGATCTTTTTGTTAGACCAAACATTTGGATTAATGTTTGGATAATGAAATTAGTGAGCTAGAAATCATCATTAGATGCATTAATGTGACATAGACATATACTATGAGTCATGGTCTCTTTTTTAGCAAATGTGTCACATTAATGGATTGATTTGAGTCATGAAATGAGAAGGAGAGAGAGAGGGGCTACCATGAATAGGGAGTGAGCTCTCATATTATTCTACTCTCTCACTCTCATTTTGAGAAGAACATCACAAGAAAAGAAAAGAAAAGAAAAATCCTTCCTCTTCTTCTTCTTCTTCTTCCTCTAGCTTGCTTTCTCCATTAATGGCAACATCTTCAACCTCCATCCAAACTCACGGATGCAAGAGGCAAAGTGATCACAAACATTCTCTACAACACCTTAGATGCGTCGGCTAGCACACTTCACGCCCGAGTTGCTTCGGACGAAGCGGGAGCCCGTAAAAAGACTTCTCGATGTGGTGCCCTTTCCGACGAGGAGATCAAGACCGGAGATTCCGCGAGGAGATCGGGATGGAGGTCGAAGACCGAAGGACACGGATCGCTCGGTATAGCATTCTACCCTTTCTCTAGTTAGCTAGCATTAGGTTAATGGCCCGATCCGGGTTTTTAGTACGCGGTAGCGCGGGTTTTAAAGTTAAAAGAAAAGTTTCGTTTCCGCATTTTGGCCTCGGACAGATGGCCGAGGCACTGCTGTGCACTTACATTGGTATCAGAGCCACGCCATTAACCTTTACTAACTTACTCTAACGTGTTTAGAACTTCGATCGAACAAAAATTCCGAAAACCCGATTTCAAATATGCACTTTCTATCAAAATTTATTTGTGCTCGAAAAATTATTTGGTACATTGCAAAAATATGTGCAGGCTTTTCTAAGAAAACTAAGAAAATTTAGTGGGCTGATATTACTGTAGAGTGGCGGATCCGCGGCCGTACTGTATCCACAGTGCACCAAATTTCTTCAGTGGGTTTCTGACATGAAATTGGGGGTTTTGGTATATTCTGTTTGGGCCCAGATTATTTTGAGTGCTGCAGTTGTACTTGGGGCCCACTTCGGGAAACTTCGTCGATCGAAATTTTTAAAACATGTTAGTTCATAGTATTTATATTATATCTGCGACCGTGAATGTCACTTGATCGGTAAATCCTGTCTAACTGCTATAGCCCTTTTAGACGGATTTGCGAACGTAACATTCACGTTGATGTTCTGTGTTGTGCTGTGATATTGCGGATTTGTCGTGGTGGATAGCCTGGATGCAATGTTAGTACAGTTTTGTTGTATATGTACATTTGATATTGCGGGGCGAGCGTCCGACAAATCCAGCTGCGAGAATACCCTCGCGCCACTGAGTTGCTTGAACAATTCGCCAATGCGAGGGATCGGGTACTTGTTCTTAATAGTCACCCGGTTTAATTCTTGATAATCGATGCACATCCTCCTTGTGCCATCTTTCTTCTTGACTAGAAGAACTGGAGCTCCCCAAGGTGAATTGCTGCTGCGAATCCAACTCTTCTCAAGCAATTCGGTAACCTGCTTCTTGACTTCTTCCAACTCCACTGGAGCCATTAGATAGTACGCCATTGAGATTGGCGCTACACCAGGAACAAGATCGATCGCGAACTCCACATCTTGTTTTGGCGGTAAACCCGAGATGTCCTCAAACACGTCCATGAACTCTCGAACTACAGCTGGCGCTTCCTCCTTAACAACTTCCATCGACGAAAGAACACTACTTGTCGGCCTAGCCCTAAACTCGACTGGCCCGACAGAACTGCTTCCTCCAGCAAAAACAAACTCCGGATGTCCCAGAATCTGGAAAATCACTTTCTTTGCCCTACAATCAATGTGAGCGTGGAAAGTGCCGAGAAAATCCATTCCCAAGACAACATCAAACAAAAGGATGCACCAGAATTGAATAATTCTAATGCGGGGAAAACATGAACAAGTAAGATACCTGAAATGACTTCACCTGAAGCCAAACACTGAAGAAGATAAGCACGGTAAACATGATTCAAGCTTGCGATAAACATGAACTGGAAAGCAAGAGAAGCAAGGCAATATAACGACCACGAAATAAGGAAGTGAATCAAGACTAGAATTCCAAGTTACTTAAATAGAGTACCGCATTGTAACCATGCTGCAGTTCATGGGTACAATCACATAACTCCGTCCAAGTCGCCCAAATCCTAGTATCAGAATCAAAGGAATAGGAAAGGATAACCAATAGGGAACCAAAGGATTTCAAGCCGAGATGCAAAGTTGTTTGCATATCGTCAAGACAAGGGTCAAGAGAAAGATATGATTCAATAATCACGATAACAAGGTGGTAGGACATGTTCCTAATTACAAGTTTTCTTATTCGTGTATTGGGTCCAATACCCAACTACAAAAGAATCAAACCCGATTAACCTAAATCCTATGGCTCTGATACCAAACAAACCCTGTCACGCCCCGCTTCCCAGAGTGCGCTAAGATAGGCACGTGACAGAGCCAACCATGCTACCTGTGGATAGGAAACATCCCTCCACAGTCACATTACGGCTGTCTATAAGATATCAAGAACAGTAGAAATAAAATAAACTATCTAGTACATGTCCATAAGCCAGAGTGAACGAGTCAAGAAATAATATGCGGAAGCAATAGATCCAATGAGCAATAACATCTGGAAAGTAAACATAACTAAACTGGATACTAACTGGATACTAACAGGATCCTCACTGCTCGGCTTGATGGCGGAAATACTCCTGATCGGCCTGCGACAAAGGTAGAGGATCTGGGCCATGCAAAACCCAGACGTCAGTACGTCATAATATCAATAATAATATAATCAGGGGGTAACAAGTCATGCAGGCATGAGTATGAACAGTAATAAAAGTATAACAGTAACACGACTAAGAAACAGTGAAGGGTATAAGCACATGTGACGTGCGGTGAGTAATATAAACTGTGCTACTGGGTTATCTATTCTAAAGTCTTCGAAATCAATTAATGTAATCCTCATCGTAACCCATCGGTGATTATTCCGTAACGCCCGGAAAAACGGCAAACAATATGGGATTCCGTAACGCCCGGAAAAACGGCAAACAATAGGTATTCCGTAACGCCCGGAAAAACGGCAAACAATAGGTATTCCGTAACGCCCGGAAAAACGGCAAACAATAGATATTCCGTAACGCCCGGAAAAACGGCAAGCAATATGATAGCCCTTTGAGTTACGTTCGGTTACATTCTTGATTTCCCCATACCCCCAAGTTATGTGTTCAAGTCAGGTATTGATAAATATGAAGATAATGCAAACTCAGGATCAAGCAGGAACATGTTTGTCTATACAGACTACAGGATATGTCCATCGGGATAACATGTCAGGATTGTCGGCATTAGAAACAGGATCAGGTAACATGTCAAGTAGTGATATATCAGGTCATGTCAGGTTGTGTACATGTATCAAGTCATGTCAAGTAGTGGTTTGTCAGGTCATGTCAGGTAGTGTACATGTGTCAAGCGGATGCTCATAATAAACAGTAGCAAGTACGGAATCACGGTACAAGTACGGATGTACAATAAAAGTATGGATGCACAAATATTTATCAGGGGTTACATCATGGCTATGTAGGATGCACAATATCAAGCATGGGATACTAATAAAAACAATAATATGAAATAATGTGACATGGAATGCAAATAGGTACACAATTAATGGTATGGATGCATTAACATCGATTAGGGTTACATTATAGTTCCAAGACTAAATGGGATGCACATTATTAAGTATGGGGTGTTACTACAATAATAATATGAATTAATATGATCTATAAATGTAGTTATATATATATTTTAAATGATATGGATGCAAACGGGTATCCGAAAATAGTAAACTTTTAGTATGGATATACAATGTGATAAACGGGTAACATTTTACTCATATGGATGCATAATAATATACCTAGCATGTAGCAAGATGAATTAGCATGCGACTAGATATGTAAATAGTGATATAATAATATTAACATGGATAACATATTCAAACCGATTAATAACTATAAAAGTGGTATTGATTAACCATGCACAAGAAAGTTCCGTTCAGAAATTCAGCGTCGTCCTGATTTGTAAAATAGCTTAAAAATAACAAACGTTCTCCAAAAGGGACGTGTCTTATACTAAAACAAAGATAATTCAATAAGGTTTTCATTTTTGTAAGTTAAAGTATCTCAGGTTATTCCTACAAAAAGATATGAACATTTGAAATTGAAAGTTTGCTGCTGGAATTTCCCTGGACAGCAGTTTAAAGATATTTTCATTTGCATTTTACGTTATTTAAACAATTTATTTTTCAAGTAAATATTTCATAGAGTTATATTATTCTGAGTTAGCTTCGTAACGAACTAAAGAACGTATACTAATGATTTTTTTTATGATTTATAATGAATTTTATAAGGTAAGGTGTACAGTAAATTTCAGATTTGTCGTATCCGTTTTGCAACGACGTTTCATGTGTAAACTATAATATTTTCAAACTATATTTTGTATAACATTATAAAATGCAGATTATAAAATAATTAAAGATAATAATAAGAAATATTACGACGATATAAATTTTATAGATATAATTATAGCATGTCGTAAGTTATAAACTTTCATACATTTTATATTAAAAAACCGATTAACGTTAAATAACTACGGTGTATAAATTATATAAACATAGCTGTATGATGATAGTTGTATGATGATGATGATGATGATGATATGGAAACATATAAATAAATTACATAAAGAAAAGCATGTAGCAATGTCACGACCCGAAAGTACGGAACGTGACCGGCACTTAGATTACGAAACGTCTAGAGGCGCAACGTAACCTAAGTAAGCCGAAGCCCAGAAATCTAAACCATATAAAAGAAAAAGAAGAAAAGAAAACATGAAGAAAAACAGGTTTAAAAGTATCAGCAAATTTCCCAAAAATTTCGGCAGAGTATCCTCTGTAAAAACTGGCCCCAAATGGGTACAACAAGTATAATATACATAAACAATAAAAAGCATCCCCAAACGGGAGCTAGCTCAACGCCAACAGGAGGAAACAACCACAACAATACACAATAGTATACAACGCCAAAGGGCGAGGCTCAAAACTCAAAATAAAACAAAACCACCAGATCAGAATAATACATGCGCGACTCTAAGGTCGAAATAAACAACTGGTCCAATAAACTTATCAAGTAATACAAGTATGGTTGATGGAGCTTACTAGATACAAATGAAAGAATAAAAGTACAATGGTGGTTCAGATACAAGTGAACCAACCTACCGTGCAAATCACCCTGAATGAAATGATGTGCCAGCAACTGCCGGGGAAACCTGTACATCGAACCTGTAATAAAATTTGGCACAACGGGGTTGAGTTGCCAACTCGTGAGTAGAAGACATCTACGAAAAGAAATCAAATGCACGACGCTATCCTAGGTCATAATAATACACTATTATATCCTAAACATCTAGTAATAGCAGGGTAAAACTACGTGTAAATGCAGATACTCCGTGCTCGTGTCAGTGCCTCATACAATACTATGTCATATGAATGGATATGCATGCACCATGAATATAAAATAATCAATCCTGAAATCCAGATATATCTGTATAAGAAATCTTTAGCTGTTATCATAGTAAAATGTGTAGAGGAATCTGAAATCTCAACAATAAAATCCATGGAAATCCGTGTCAAGCATCGACACAAACATGTAAATCTCAAGTCTCATAGTCTCAATACCTCGGGCTCCGTCAGTCCGGATCGGCCCATATCATCAAATCTCAGGACAACGGTCGGTATCCTCCGGATATCCACTGCGCCAGAAATCACCGGTAGGTAGCCTTCCCCTGCCAGGCTCATCGTCTACAACTCGATCTTCTTGCCCCGGGGTACCATACCGGGCCCACCATGTACCCGAGACGGTTCATCCACTCCTCGAATCGGGTCTCGAAATCCAACAGAAAACATGAAATCTCATGGTGGACGACACATACATCACGAGAAAACCGCATCTTATGTTTTAAAAAGAGAGGAGGAGAGAGAGAGAAGTTTTTATATATCCTTGCGGTTTTCCCCCAAAATCCAGAAATCTCATAGAAAACCAAAATCCCAAAATCATGAGTAAGTATATGATAAGTGTCGGCATATGCCCATAATACTGCATGATAACATGGAAATATGAATGCATGAAATGTCTAAGTAATCAATGCCGTGTCTAGACTAACATCTGAGAGTAATCATAATGCTATATCGATCTAGCTTTTAGCTGAATGTATCAATAAAAGATATTATGATCTAAGTGTACGTGACATAGCAATTACCGATGATGATGTGTGTGAGCCGGCAAATAAGTGTGCGTGGAATATGCGCATCATCGGTAATGGTGCTGGTGTCCTAACAGGTAGAGTTTTATACTGATTACAGAAATATATGTATGAACATGCAACAATATGATTACAGTATGAATGTGAAGACAGATGTGCATTATCCACTCCTCTGCGATATACGAGTACAACTACCACTATATGAATCGAACCTAAACTAGTGTCCATCTAACCTCCTAAGGAACTAAACCTAAGAAACTAGTCAAAGAAACAAGAGTCTACCTAAGGTCTGAATCAATATCTCTAATAGTCGGCGATCCAGCCTCAATAGCGTCACGTACGTAGTACGGCTTCCTCGAATCAAGAGTGCGGATCAATCATCATATCTATGCCTCGTACAGTAAAATCCATCATACGGCATCCCAATATCGGGGTACGGGTCAAGTATCTCCTATGTGTCTCATCATTCGTATAATGTCATCATCGACACATCTCATGATCAAGGTGCTAAACTGTAATCGCATACATCAATCATATATCATTGCCATCATAATATGCATCATTAGTTTATCCTCAGAAATATCATGTCATATGTATCATATTGTGATTAAGTCATACTGATATCATATTATCATCAAGTCATACCTATATGATATCGACGTCAGGTCACACCTATATGATGTCGTAATCAAGTCATACATGTATCATATCGTGATCAGTCACAAGTTACAGTCCGGGTACTATTTTAGAGTCCCATGTACCTCAATATCATCACCACCCATTATAATTTATGTATACATGTTCATTATCTCATTCTCTAATGATCTGCTAACACTTAATACGACTGTATAGCCAAGAATCACGGCATCAAGCCCAGTTATACTGTTTCATCATACCTCGGATATCATATCACATCAATGAATCCCATATACGTGTTGTGTGTGTGTGTGTGTATATATATATATATATATATATATATATACCTATACCTAGTCCTATATATATATATATACACATACACGTATACACCATGTCGAGTTTCAGTGTGTTCGTGTGTGTGTTTCTATCTGAAACCTACGAACCTCCTCCAAGGTATTCATCCTCTGGTATGGTTTTCCTAAATCAGTCTAGTCCAGCCTAGGGTCATTACTAGGGTCCTATTCATTAAGAATCTAGGGTCACATCTGGTTTCCTAATGACAATAAATACTATTCCTATTCTATGTTGCGGGGGTGCTAAACGCCATCCACCCGACTTCCCCCCGTAGATATGCATCTACTCACCTGGTCCATGTCTGCCGAAGACGGTGTCGCCATCCTCCTCTTCATCGCCCGCAGTCCACGTGAGGGGTACCTAAACGCAAACATATAAATAGTATCGTAAACTGAATCACATACAAAAGTCAAAACGACGCAAGGAACCAGCATAGGTTAAAACCTATGTCCCGTCCACGCAAAAGAACCAAATGTCGCTCGATATCGGCGTACAAACTCCGATGGATCGAGATAAACATCAACAAATAACTCGTAGTTTTAAAACTCATTACTTATATTATAAAACATGATTAAATCCATCGAAACCCTAAAATCCATCAAATCGTCCGATTTCGTAAAACCCGAAAATGCCAATTTACCGTTTTTCTTCAAAACTTGACATTTAATTGAAACCAATGGTCATAAAACTCATTAAATAGCATAACTAGACTATACAAACCATTACTATATTTTTATTACACAAATTTGTATTAATTTGAAATTTTTAGTTTACAACTTTTAACAATTTTCAACATCTTTCAAGCAAAATACCACAATTCCACCACAAAACATGACTTTGCATGAATTAATGTACTAAACTACAATTCATGATGATAATGATATAATGAAACCATAATTATATTTTTAATCTCATTTATTTAGGAATTTCCAAAATCTAGTTTGCAAAAACTAGCATAATTAGCATATTTATCACACTTTATTAACTAACAATTGAAACTAATAACTAGATTAGCTTTTGCATTCCACTAACATGTTAATATCCCTATTAAAACCATAATATAATGATAAAAACATTAATTAGAATTTTATCTCACCCACATATAAATTTATAAAAAAACTAGTTAGCTAAATAGCATAATTAAATCAATTTTGGATAACAATTTATTATACAACAATCATGCAAGATTTTTCCACTTCTAAAAATGGTAAACTAGTTATTATAACTTTAATTAATTATTAAAAACCACAACTTGAATTTACAAACCCTAACTTTAATTTTAAAATTTGCAACTAGAATTAATATATTAAATCTAATTATGCTTTAAAAGAAATATCTAATAGAAATAAATCAAAAGAGAAGGATTTATACCTCCACAACCTAAAGTCCAAACATGAAAATGAGCCTCCAAAATTCATGCTTTCCCACTCCAAAATCCATGTAGAATGAGCAAAGAATAAAAGGGTAGGAAATAAATAGGATTTTGTGCATTTTTGTTGAATTTTTGATGGATTTTTGATGAATTTTGAACAAAAATGAAGTGGAAATGGGGGGGCTGCCATGGTAGTGATGGCCGACCAAAATAGGAGGTGGCGGAGAGAAAGAAGAGAGTGAAGAATAATGTAGAAGTTTCCCCCAAAGCTTTCACTTCTTATGTCTTTTCATGAATTTATTTATTTTTCTTTTATTTTTTTACTATAGCAACTCAAGAAAACTCTAGAAAATTGGAAAAATTTGCAAATGAATTTTGCATGATACTCACTAAATTATAATATGCCATGATTCATTTTTATAAATTAAAACCATTCAAATTTTTAATTTACACTAATTTAGTGTAAAAATAAAGCTTATGTTAATATTTAAAATAATTAATTTAGGAAAAATATTTAATTAAACTAAAAATTTATAAGTGGCTAAATAAACACCATTTACTAGTAATTACATAATTAAAATAGGTATTTTTGAAATTATAATGAAAAACAATCACGGTTTGGTTTTACGAAAAATACATTTTGCTTTACCGAAAATCATAAAATTCACTTAAACAATTTTATTCATTTAATTATTTATTTAATTATTTTTAAAACGTTACAATCTTCCCCCCTTTAAGAAATTCGGTCCCCGAATTTAAATTAAAACTCCCCCTCCAAATACTAAAACATTTAGCAAAACACTCAAATCGTCGGGGCTCCGAAATTATCAATACATAACAAAACTCAACTCCGTCAAGTATAACGCAATCATCGGAGTTATGGCGAGAATAAAATATCAAAACCCAATATGAAAACCATCATAATATATATCAATCTATAACTTATATATAGTGCGCATCATCGTAAAACCGTCCAAATATCTGGATAAGGAAATATGCAAACACCCCTTTTTGAAAATCGCCGTGTGATGCACGTGTCACGGCATAAGTAGCGGACGTTTATTTTTAAAAAAATAACTATATATATATATATATATCTTTTATTTAACATACATGTCCCGCCTGGTTACTAAATCAAATAATAATGACTATGAAAATATACTGCTCAACCTGAAATCAATCCCAATCACATCATAAAAATATCATGTGCGTCCGGTGCGCACTGAAATCGAAACCAACTACAGATACCACGAATACACACAACAACAAAACTAAGTGCAACAGGTGTGCACCAAAAACATCTGTCAGGTGCAACGGGCGTGCACGACTCAAAATCAGGTGTATCTAATCTGCACAAAACCCCGATTTTAGTGCATCTGATGTGCACAAAATCGCATCAAGTGTGCCAAGTATGCGCAAGAATCCTAATCAGGTGCACATGGTGCACGAAAACATACACCGAGTATCAAAATCGAAATCACAGTACAAAAATGCATGAAAACTGGGTCGAAACATATGTCAAAATCATGTGTAACCATATGCACGAAATCAAATCAAAATCACGAAAGGTATTAAAACCAAATCAAGTGCAGTGGGTATGTACTAAACAACATCAATACAACCGGTATATGAAACCCAACTAGAATGTAATGAAGGTACACACATGAAATACCAATCGTAAAACAAAGTCCTCAAAATACCAAAATCCAATAACAGAAATATGAAATTCAGATCACCAAATCACAATCGTAAACACTATCGTCAATGTGCGCCTCTTTCCTCTGATGTCGGTTGCTTCGAACTCGTCTCTTCGTAGCTGTGCTGACTGCGCTACTAACGGCAATACTCATATCTAGAGTCTCCCACGTAGTCGATCTCTTCACCTGATATCCGGACTACATTAAACTTTTCGAATGATCCATCAAAATCCCATAATTCCCCGAGTGCTCAACACTCAAGTACAGTTTAAAAATATCCGGTACATACCCCAGCATCGATGATCCAGCCGTAGAAGGGCAAACCCAAGCCTCACTAATGGCATCGCGGAACTGCCGTAAACCCTAAGGTTCAAGGGCGTTCTCGTGGTCATTATGCCGAGTTAGGGTTTCATTCTTCTAGTGGGTCCATCGAAATACCTGCATGTTCTTCCGAATACCTTAAACTTGGGAAAATGGTTTTTCTGATAATCGTTCGAACCCTTTAACTTCGCCTGGACACCATGTGAATACCCTTCGTCCGCATGCTAAACAATGCTCCAATCCTCAAGAATGAACGATACCCTAATGGTTATCGCATTCGAGCCGCAGCTCCCTCTGCCCGTGCGCCTGTGGTAACAGAAACTACCCTCCGATATCGACGAAGATAGATCAAAGGAACGAATGAAATACGGTGCAAACAAATGTACATCCTAAGGCTCCTTAAGCAGAGTAGCGTATCGTAAGTATGCCGCGGACCATACTCACGGTACGTTACTCTACCTAAATCGCCTACTCCATCAACCAAGGGTCACCTAGACTTATACAAGGTTAAACCTAGCAGTCTGATACCAACTTTTTCACGACCCGAAAGTACGGAACGTGACCGGCACTTAGATTACGAAACGTCTAGAGGCGCAACGTAACCTAAGTAAGCCGAAGCCCAGAAATCTAAACCATATAAAAGAAAAAGAAGAAAAGAAAACATGAAGAAAAACAGGTTTAAAAGTATCGGCAAATTTCTCAAAAATTTCGGCAGAGTCTCCTCTGTAAAAACTGGCCCCAAATGGGTACAACAAGTATAATATACATAAACAATAAAAAGCATCCCCAAACGGGAGCTAGCTCAACGCCAACAGGCGGAAACAACCACAACAATACACAATAGTATACAACGCCAAAGGACGAGGCACAAAACTCAAAATAAAACAAAACCACCAGATCAGAATAATACATGCGCGACTCTAAGGTCGAAATAAATAACTGGTCCAATAAACTTATCAAGTAATACAAGTATGGTTGATGGAGCTTACTAGATACAAATGAAAGAATAAAAATACAATGGTGGTTCAGATACAAGTGAACCAACCTACCGTGCAAATCACCCTGAATGAAATGATGTGCAAGCAACTGCCGGGGAAACCTGTACATCGAACCTGTAATAAAATTTGGAACAACGGGGATGAGTTGCCAACTCGTGAGTAGAAGACATATACGAAAAGAAATCGAATGCACGACGCTATCCTAGGTCATAATAATACACTATTATATCCTAATCATCTAGTAATAGCAGGGTAAAACTACATGTAAATGCAGATACTCCGTGCTCGTGTCAGTGCCTTATATAATACTATGTCATATGAATGGATATGCATGCACCATGAATATAAAATAATCAATCCTGAAATCCAGATATATCTGTATAAGAAATCTTTAGCTGTTATCATAGTAAAATGTGTATAGGAATCTGAAATCTCAACAATGAAATCCATGGAAATCCGTGTCAAGCATCGACACAAACATGTAAATCTCAAGTCTCATAGTCTCAATACCTCGGGCTCCATCAGTCCGGATCGGCCCATATCATCAAATCTCACGACAACGGTCGGTATCCTCCGGATATCCGCCGCGCCAGACATCACCGGTAGGTAGCCTTCCCCTGCCAGGCTCATCGTCTACAACTCGATCTTCTTGCCCCGGGGTACCATACCGGGCCCACCATGTACCCGAGATGGTTCATCCACTCCTCGAATCGGGTCTCGAAATCCAACAGAAAACATGAAATCTCATGGTGGACGACACATACATCACGAGAAAACCGCATCTTATGTTTTAAAAAGAGAGGAGGAGAGAGAGAGAGAAGTTTTTATATATCCTTGCGGTTTTCCCCCAAAATCCAGAAATCTCATAGAAAACCAAAATCCCAAAATCATGAGTAAGTATATGATAAGTGTCGGCATATGCCCATAATACTGCATGATAACATGGAAATATGAATGCATGAAATGTCTAAGTAATCAATGCCGTGTCTAGACTAACATCTGAGAGTAATCATAATGCTATATCGATCTAGCTTTTAGCTGAATGTATCAATAAAAGATATTATGATCTAAGTGTACGTGATATAGCAATTACCGATGATGATGTGTGTGAGCCGGCAAATAAGTGTGCGTGGAATATGCGCATCATCGGTAATGGTGCTGGTGTCCTAACAGGTAGAGTTTTATACTGATTACAGAAATATATGTATGAACATGCAACATCATGATTACAGTATGAATGTGAAGACAGATGTGCATTATCCACTCCTCTGCGATATACGAGTACAACTACCACTATATGAATCGAACCTAAACTAGTGTCCATCTAACCTCCTAAGGAACTAAACCTAAGAAACTAGTCAAAGAAAAGAGTCTACCTAAGGTCTAAATCAATATCTCTAATAGTCGGCGATCCAGCCTCAATAGCGTCACGTACGTAGTACGGCTTCCTCGAATCAAGAGTGCGGATCAATCATCAAATCTATGCCTCGTACGGTAAAATCCATCATACGGCATCCCAATATCGGGGTACGGGTCAAGTATCTCCTATGTGTCTCATCATTCGTATAATGTCATCATCGACACATCTCATGATCAAGGTGCTAAACTGTAATCGCATACATCAATCATATATCATTGCCATCATAATATGCATCATTAGTTTATCCTCAGAAATATCATGTCATATGTATCATATTGAGATTAAGTCATACTGATATCATATTGTCATCAAGTCACACATATATGATATCGACGTCAGGTCACACATATATGATGTCGTAATCAAGTCATACATATATCATATCGTGATCAGTCACAAGTTACAGTCCGGGTACTATTTTAGAGTCCCATGTACCTCAATATCATCACCACCCATTATAATTTATGTATACATGTTTATTATCTCATTCTCTAATGATCCGCTAACACTTAATACGACTGTATAGCCAAGAATCACGGCATCAAGCCCAGTTATACTGTTTCATCATACCTCGGATATCATATCACATCAATGAATCCCATATACGTGTTGTGTGTATATATATATATATATATATATATATATACCTATACCTAGTCCTATATATATACACATACACGTATACACCATGTCGAGTTTAAGTGTGTGCGTGTGTGTGTTTCTATCTGAAATCTACGAACCTCCTCCAAGGTATTCATCCTCTGGTATGGTTTTCCTAAATCAGTCTAGTCCAGCCTAGGGTCATTACTAGGGTCCTACTCATTAAGAATCTAGGGTCACATCTGGTTTCCTAATGACAATAAGTACCATTCCTATTCTACGTTGCGGGGGTGCTAAACGCCATCCACCCGACTTCCCCCCGTAGATATGCATCTACTCACCTGGTCCATGTCTGCCGAAGACGGTGTCGCCATCCTCCTCTTCATCGCCCGCAGTCCACGTGAGGGGTACCTAAACGCAAACATATAAATAGTATCGTAAACTGAATCACATACAAAAGTCAAAACGACGCAAGGAACCAGCATAGGTTAAAACCCATGTCCCGTCCACGCAAAAGAACCAAATGTCGCTCGATATCGGCGTACAAACTCCGATGGATCGAGATAAACATCAACAAATAACTCGTAGTTTTAAAACTCATTACTTATATTATAAAACATGATTAAATCCATCGAAACCCTAAAATCCATCAAATCGCCCGATTTCGTAAAACCCGAAAATGCCAATTTACCGTTTTTCTTCAAAACTTGACATTTAATTGAAACCAATGGTCATAAAACTCATTAAATAGCATAACTAGACTATACAAACCATTACTATATTTTTATTACACAAATTTGTATTAATTTGAAATTTTTAGTTTACAACCTTTGACAATTTTCAACATCTTTCAAGCAAAATACCACAATTCCACCACAAAACATGATTTTGCATTAATTAATGTACTAAACTACAATTCATGATGATAATGATATAATGAAACCATAATTATATTTTTAATCTCATTTATTTAGGAATTTCCAAAATCTAGTTTGCAAAAACTAGCATAATTAGCATATTTATCACACTTTATTAACTAACAATTGAAACTAATAACTAGATTAGGTTTTGCATTCCACTAACATGTTAATATCCCTATTAAAACAATAATATAATGATAAAAACATTAATTAGAATTTTATCTCACCCACATATACATTTATAAAAAAAACTAGTTAGCTAAATAGCATAATTAAATCAATTTTGGATAACAATTTATTATACAACAATCATGCAAGATTTTTCCACTTCTAAAAATGGTAAACTAGTTATTATAACCCTAATTAATTATTAAAAACCACAACTTGAATTTACAAACCCTAACTTTAATTTTAAAATTTTCAACTAGAATTAATATATTAAATCTAATTATGCTTTAAAAGAAACATCTAATAGAAATAAATCAAAAGAGAAGGATTTATACCTCCACAACCTAAAATCCAAACATGAAAATGAGCCTCCAAAATGCATGCTTTCCCACTCCAAAATCCATGTAGAATGAGCAAAGAATAAAAGGGTAGGAAATAAATAGGATTTTGTGCATTTTTGTTGAATTTTTGATGGATTTTTGATGAATTTTGAACAAAAATGAAGTGGAAATGGGGGGGGCTGCCATGGTAGTGATGGCCGGCCAAAATAGGAGGTGGGGGAGAGAAAGAAGAGAGTGAAGAATAATGTAGAAGTTTCCCCCAAAGCTTTCACTTCTTATGTCTTTTCATGAATTTATTTATTTTTCTTTTATTTTTTTACTATAGCAACTCAAGAAAACTCTAGAAAATTAGAAAAATTTGCAAATGAATTTTGCATGATACTCACTAAATTATAATATGCCATGGTTCATTTTTACAAATTAAAACCATTCAAATTTTTAATTTACACTAATTTAGTGTAAAAATAAAGCTTATGTTAATATTTAAAATAATTAATTTAGGAAAAATATTTAATTAAACTAAAAATTTATAATTGGCTAAATAAACACCATTTACTAGTAATTACATAATTAAAATAGGTATTTTTGAAATTATAATGAAAAACAATCACGGTTTGGTTTTACGAAAAATACATTTTGCTTTACCGAAAATCATAAAATTCACTTAAACAATTTTATTCATTTAATTATTTATTTAATTATTTTTAAAACGTTACAAGCAAGTTGTAAACTTGCCTCGATCGAATCACGCGACGGATACGCACGGCACGTCCGACGTCGGTAAATCGTCGCAACGCACACGGGGCACGCGGGACGGGTCCGGGCAAGACAAGAGGGTGATCACACAGACAAAATACGTTCACTGGATCACTCGGATCGTCAGCGACGAGCACGGCTCCGGCGGTGATCACCGAAATCAAGAAACAAGATCAAGAAAAAGAAAGAAGAAAGAAGAAGAAGAGGCTGTGTATTAAATAAGGAAAGAAAAAATAAATTAATTAAATATATATAAATATATATATGCAGAGGAGAGAGAGAGAGAGAAAGGGGTTGTTATTAAGGTTTAGATTTTAATTTAAAAAGATTTTGTAAGTTATAAATATTTTAAACTGTTAAATTTTAATAAAGATATTAGATGAAATAAAATTGGATTTTCTGGTAAATACAAATTTAGTCCAAAATACGCCCGGGTCGGGTCTAAAATTCAGTTTCAAAAATATAAAAAATATACATGTCGACCAAAACTCAAATTGGATGTCCAGATAACGAAAATGCATACCCCCAAGAACGGATGCACGTACGTGCGCGTAGCCATCCAAACAAGTCCGTTTTACTGAACGGGACGAGAACAAGATGCGTGGATGCTACGACAGGGTCAGGGGTATCATGCAGGCCATGCTAGATATTTTTAAAATATTTTACTTGACTTTAAATGTTATATTAAAAAAATGCAGATGCCAGATAAAATGCCAGTATGCAGTAAAAATGAAAATGCACGAATCTATGTAACAGGTCAGGATAAATCATAAACATGAATCAAGACAGGTTTCAAGCAAGCGGGTCGGGTAAAATGCAAATACAAATGTCAAAATACTATTCGCACCCAAAACACGGTAAACCAAGAAACTACCATAAATAAGTAAATACTTGAACTGGAATTGGTATAAATGAACTAGAGTGTTACATTATACCCAACTACAAAAAGAATTTCGTCCTCGAAATTCCCAAGACAAGAAAAGATAAACAATCATGAAACTACAGGAAGAGATCTGGAAACTTCTGTCGAATCTCATCTTCTCGTTCCCAAGTCGATTCTCCGTGCGAGCGATTCCCCCAAGAAACAAATACAAGAGGGATAACCTTGTTCTTAAGGACCTTTTATCTTCGATCAACAATCGACATCGGTCTTTCTTCAAAGGTCAAATCCTCTCTTCCAGTCAGCTCCGAATGATCCAGCACGTGTGTTTCATCTCGAACATACTTACGGAGTTGAGATACATGAAACACGTCATGAACATTCGCCAAAGATTGTGGTAACGCCCATCGATAAGCCACTTCTCCAACACGCTCCAAAATCTCGAAAGGCCCCACGAATCGAGGACTAAGGTTGCCTCGACTCCCAAAACGAATCACTTCTCTAGTCGGTGATATCTTTAAGAATACAAGATCACCGACAACGAACTCTAAAGGTCTTATCGATGCGTCGGCCCAACTCTTCTTCCGATCTTGTGCTGCCTTCATGTGATTTCGGATAGTATTAACTTTCTCAACTGTTTGCATGATCAAATCCAGTCCCAACAACCTTCGTTCTCCAATATCGTCCCAACAAACAGGTAAACGACACTTGCAACCATACAATGCTTCGAATGGAGCCATCTGAATAGTCGCCTGAAAGCTGTTATTGTACGAAAACTCCACCAAGTGAAGATGATCCTCCCACGAACCCTTGAAGTCTAACACGCAAGCTCTCAACATGTTTTCAAGAGTTTGGATCGTTCTCTCCGACTGTCCATCTATCTGAGGATAATAAGCTGTGCTAAACTTCAATCGCGTCTCCAAACTTTCCTGTAAACTCCTCTAGAAGTGCGATAAGAATCGGGTGTCACGATCAGATGCGATGCTCACAGGTACTCCATGCAATCTCATAATCTCCTGCATGTATAGTTCTGCCAACGCTTCCGTTGATTGACCAACTCGAAATGGTATGAAATGAGCTGCCTTGGTCAATCGATCAACAATCACCCAAACTGCATTGTTGCCCTTTGGACTCCGCGGTAAAGCTGTCACGAAATCCATGGTTACATGTTCCCACTTCCATTGAGGAATCGGAAGTGGTTGCAATAAACCAGCAACCCTTTGATGTTTAGCCTTAACTTGCTGACACACCAAGCACTTCGCTACAAAGCGAGCAATCTCCCTTTTCATGCCTTCCCACCAGAAATGATGTCTTAGATCGCGGTACATCTTCGTGCCTCCTGGATGTACGGAATACGCGGAACTGTGTGCCTCCTTCATAACCTCTCCACGAATATCCCCTTTCGGCACACACAAACGGCTACCATATCGCAACGAACCATCTTCATGAATGAACAAGTCTGTTCGAAGTCCAGCTTCAACCTGTTCTCGAAACCTTTGCAATCTTGGGTCCTGCGACTGCGCTGCTTTAATATTATCGATCAACGACGACTGTACTTGCAGCTACATCAACTGTCCCGAAGAATGCGGTAACACAATCTCCAACTCGAATTTCCGAAAATCTTCGATAAGCTCCTTCTGTGCAGTCAACATCCGAATTGCTGGCAAACGACTAAGCGTATCCGGCACTACATTAACTTTCCCCGGATGGTACTTAAGATCAAGATCGTAGTCAGCCATCAACTCCAACCATCTACGCTGCCTCATGTTAAGCTCTTTCTGCGTGAACACATACTTTAGGATTTTGTGATCGGTGAATACTTCGACATTTTCGACCAATAAGTAATGTCTTAAAATCTTCAAAGCGAAAATCATAGCTGCTAGCTCCAAATCATGAGTTGGGTAATTCTTCTCATGGGTCTTCAACTGCCGTGATGCATAAGCTATAACTTTCCCATGCTGCATCAAAACACAGCCCAAACCTTTCCCAGATGCATCGCTGTGAATCACCAATCCTCCGGAACCGTCCGGTACGTTCAAAATAGGAGCAGTTATCAACCTTTGCTTCAACGCCTCAAAACCTGACGCACATCTATCCATCCATACGAACGGTACTTCCTTGCGTGTAAGCTTGGTCAAAGGCTCAGCTAAGCAAGCAAAATCTTCCACGAATCTTCTGTAGTATCCTGCAAGTCCCAGAAAACTTCTGATGTCCGCTACATTCCTCGGAATCGGCCAATCTTGAACTGCTGCAATCTTCTCAGGGTCAACGGTGATTCTATCTCCGGATACGATATGCCCCAAAAACTTCACTTCTTTAAGCCAAAACTCGCACTTGCTCATCTTTACATATAATCTTTCTTGCCTCAACATCTGCAGTGCGATCTTCAAGTGTTCCGCATGCTCTTCAATGCTCCTCGAGTAGACCAGAATATCATCGATGAACACCACTATAAACTAGTCCAAGAACGGTGAAAAGATTCGGTTCATCAAGTCCATAAATATCACCGGTGCGTTCGTGACTCCGAATAGCATCACTAAATACTCGTAATGTCCATATCGAGTTCGGAACGCAGTCTTGTAAATATCCTCTGATTTAACTCGAACTTGATGATATCCGAATCGCAAGTCCAGCTTCGAGAATACCCTCGCGCCACTGAGTTGCTCGAACAATTCGCCAATGCGAGGGATCGGGTACTTGTTCTTAATAGTCACCCGGTTTAATTCTTGATAATCGATGCACATTCTCCTTGTGCCTTCTTTCTTCTTGACTAGAAGAACTGGAGCTTCCCAAGGTGAATTGCTGCTGCGAATCCAATCCTTCTCAAGCAATTCGGTAACCTGCTTCTTGACTTCTTCCAACTCCACTGGTGCCATTAGATAGTACGCCATTGAGATTGGCGCTGCACCAGGAACAAGATCGATCGCGAACTCCACATCTTGTTTTGGCGGTAAACCCGAGATGTCCTCGAACACGTCCATGAACTCTCGAACTACAGCTGGCGCTTCCTCCTTAACAACTTCCATCGACGAAAGAACACTACTTGTCGGCCTAGCCCTAAACTCGACTGGCCCGACAGAACTGCTTCCTCCAGCAAAAACAAACTCCGGATGTCCCGGAATCTGGAAAATCACTTTCTTTGCCCTGCAATCAATGTGAGCGTGGAAAGTGCCGAGAAAATCCATTCCCAAGACAACATCAAACAAAGGGATGCACCAGAATTGAATAATTCTAATGCGGGGAAAACATGAACAAGTAAGATACCTGAAATGACTTCACCTGAAGCCAAACACTGAAGAAGATAAACACGGTAAACATGATTCAAGCTTGCGATAAACATGAACTAGAAAGCAAGAGAAGCAAGGCAATATAACAACCACGAAACAAGGAAGTGAATCAAGACTAGAATTCCAAGTTACTTAAATAGAGTACCGCATTGTAACCATGCTGCAGTTCATGGGTACAATCACATAACTCCATCCAAGTCGCCCAAATCCTAGTATCAGAATCAAAGGAATAGGAAAGGATAACCAATAGGGAACCAAAAGATTTCAAGCCGAGATGCAAAGTTGTTTGCATATCGTCAAGACAAGGGTCAAGAGAAAGATATGATTCAATAATCACGATAACAAGGTAGCAGGACATGTTCCTAATTACAAGTTTTCTTATTCGTGTATTGGGTCCAATACCCAACTACAAAAGAATCAAACCCGATTAACCTAAATCCTATGGCTCTAATACCAAACAAACCCTGTCACGCCCCGCTTCCTAGAGTGCGCTAAGATAGGCACGTGACAGAGCCAACCATGCTACCTGTGGATAGGAAACATCCCTCCACAGTCACATTACGGCTGTCTATAAGATATCAAGAACAGTAGAAATAAAATAAACTATCTAGTACATGTCCATAAGCCAGAGTGAACGAGTCAAGAAATAATATGCGGAAGCAATAGATCCAATGAGCAATAACATCTGGAAAGTAAACATAACTAAACTGGATACTAACTGGATACTAACAGGATCCTCACTGCTCGGCTTGATGGCGGAAATACTCCTGATCGGCCTGCGACAAAGGTAGAGGATCTGGGCCATGCAAAGCCCAGACGTCAGTACGTCATAATATCAATAATAATATAATCAGGGGGTAACAAGTCATGCAGGCATGAGTATGAACAGTAATAAAAGTATAACAGTAACACGAATAAGAAACAGTGAAGGGTATAAGCACATGTGACGTGCGGTGAGTAATCTAAACTGTGCTACTGGGTTATCTATTCTAAAGTCTTCGAAATCAATTAATGTAATCCTCATCGTAACCCATCGGTGATTATTCCGTAACGCCCGGAAAAACAGCAAACAATATGGTATTCCGTAACACCCGGAAAAACGGCAAACAATAGGTATTCCGTAACGCCCGGAAAAACGACAAACAATAGGTATTCCGTAACGCCCGGAAAAACGGCAAACAATATGATAGCCCTTTGAGTTACGTTCGGTTACATTCTTGATTTCCCCATACCCCCAAGTTATGTGTTCAAGTCAGGTATTGATAAATCTGAAGATAATGCCAACACAGGATCAAGCAGGAACATGTTTGTCTATACAGACAACAGGATATGTCCATCGGGATAACATGTCAGGATTGTCGGCATTAGAAACAGAATCAGGTAACATGTCAAGTAGTGATATATCAGGTCATGTCAGGTTGTGTACATGTATCAAGTCATGTCAAGTAGTGGTGTGTCAGGTCATGTCAGGTAGTGTACATGTGTCAAGCGGATGCTCATAATAAACAGTAGCAAGTACGGAATCACGGTACAAGTACGGATGTACGATAAAAGTATGGATGCACAAATATTTATCAGGGGTTACATCATGGCTATGTAGGATGCACAATATCAAGCATGGGATACTAATAAAAATAATAATATGAAATAATGTGACATGGAATGCAAATAGGTACACAATTAATGGTATGGATACACAAACATCGATTAGGGTTACATTATAGTTCCAAGACTAAATGGGATGCACATTATTAAGTATGGGGTGTTCCTACAATAATAATATGAATTAATGTAATCTATAAATGCAGTTATATATATATATTTTTTAAATGATATGGATGCAAACGGGTATCCGAAAACAGTAAACTTTTAGTATGGATATACAATGTGATAAACGGGTAACATTTTACTCATATGGATGCATAATAATATACCTAGCATGTAGCAAGATGAATTAGCATGCGACTAGATATGTAAATAGTGATATAATAATATTAACATGGATAACATATTCAAACCGATTAATAACTATAAAAGTGGTATTGATTAACCATGCACAAGAAGGTTCCGTTCAGAAATTCAGCGTCACCTTGATTTGTAAAATAGCTTAAAAATAACAAACGTTCTCCAAAAGGGACGTATTTTATACCAAAACAAAGATAATTCAATAAGATTTTCATTTTTATAAGTTGAAGTATCTCAGGTTGTTCCTACAAAAAGATATGAACATTTGAAATTGAAAGTTTGCTGCTGGAATTTCCCTGGACAGCAGTTTAGAGATATTTTCATTTGAATTTTACGTTATTTAAACAATTTATTTTTCAAGTAAATATTTCATAGAGTTATAGTATTCTGAGTTAGCTTCGTAACAAACTAAATAACGTATACTAATGATTTTTCCATGATTTATAATGAATTTTATAAGGTAAGGTGTACAGTAAATTTCAGATTTGTCGTATCCGTTTTGCAACGACGTTTCATGTGTAAACTATAATATTTTCAAACTATATTTTGTATAACATTATAAAATGCAGATTATAAAATAATTAAAGATAATAATAAGAAATATTACGACGATATAAATTTTATAGATATAATTATAGCATGTCGTACGTTATAAACTTTCATACATTTTATATTATAAAACCGATTAACGTTAAATAACTACGGTGTATAAATTATATAAACATAGTTGTATGATGATAGCTGTATGATGATGATGATGATGATGATACGGAAACATATAAATAAATTACATAAAGAATAGCATGTAGCAAGTTATAAACTTGCCTCGATCGAATCACCCGATGGATACGCACGGCACGTCCGACGTCGGTAAATCGTCGCAACGCACACGCGGCACGCGGGACGGGTCCAGACAAGGCAAGAGGGTGATCACACAGGTAAGATACGTTCACTGGATCACTCGAATCGTCAGCGATGAGCACGGCTCCGACGGTGATCACCGGAATCAAGAAACAAGATCAAGAAAAAGAAAGAAGAAAGAAGAAGAAGAGGCTGTGTATTAAATAAGGAAAGAAAAAATAAATTAATTAAATATATATAAATATATATATGCAGAGGTGTGAGAGAGAGAGAGAAAGGGGTTGTTATTAAGCTTTAGATTTTAATTTAAAAAGATTTTGTAAGTATAAATATTTTAAACTGTTAAATTTTAATAAAGATATTAGATGAAATAAAATTGGATTTTCTGGTAAATACAAATTTAGTCCAAAATACGCCCGGGTTGGGTCTAAAATTCAGTTTCAAAAATATAAAAAATATACATGTCGACCAAAACTCAAATTGGATGTCCGGATAACGAAAATGCATACCCCCAAGAACGGATGCACGTACGTACGCGTAGCCATCCAAACAAGTCCGTTTTACTGAACGGGACGAGAACAAGATGCGTGGATGCTACGACAGGGTCAGGGGTATCATGCAGGCCATGCTAGATATTTTTAAAATATTTTACTTGACTTTAAATGTTATATTTAAAAAAGGCAGATGCCAGATAAAATGCCAGTATGCAGTAAAAATGAAAATGCACGAATCCATGTAACTGGTCAGGATAAATCATAAACATGATTCAAGACAGGTTTCAAGCAAGCGGATCGGGTAAAATGCAAATACAAATGTCAAAATACTATTCGCACCCAAAACACAGTAAACCAAGAAACTACCATAAATAAGTAAATACTTGAACTAGAATTGGTATAAATGAACTAGGGTGTTACAGAGGTCGATGTACCCGTTATATATATTTTATTTTCTGTACTAGGATTACCCCGCGGTGGGGTGCACGGATAGCCGGGTTCTAGAAGGCAACGGGCCCGCATCTCATGGCGTTGAGACGGAGGGGGCTTCACTCTAGAATTGGCGGGCTATTCGCCGCACTCGTAGGGAGTACAGGTTGACCCAAGGAGGGGTGCTCAAGTTACCGGATTCCTTGAAGTGCTGGGTGGTCCATTCACGTTGTTGAAGGAGGCTGCCTCGCTTCAGGTTTTGGCGGGTAACTTGCCGCGCCCGTAGGGGTCTAGGATTTCATTGCACAGACTATCCACACGACCAGGGGAACGTCGGGTTTCAGTAGCGGCTCTATGAAACCCGGGGATCCCAGATATCTGTATTGTTCTGTGATACTTATTACATTTATGTGATGTTGCATTTTATCACGCCTTGAGCGAATATTATATATTGATATATATACTAGTAGATGTTGTATATGTTTTGCATCCGTGCTAGTCCAGTCCCCGCTCTGTCGTTAGTTAAGTAACCTAACGGGTGATGACGGGACTCAGTGGAGAATGCGGATGGCATATACGTGTAGGGTTCCTAGGCACACTAATGAGGTCTCACAAGGCATCAACCATGCTAATTTCAAATTTTACAAGTGCCGAGAAACCCTAATACGGATCGTTAACTAGAATTTTAGGCGAAAGATGCAACTAGTTAACAACTTAACTAAGTGAACAGAAATACAACCTTTGTAGATCCGGTTCTCCACCTCCATAGCTCCGTGATGAAGTCCCCTCGCTGTACAAATCGCATCCCGGACTCTAGCATCGGCTTCATCGGAGAAATGGGCGGGCTTGGTCGTCGGCTTCGATGCCGAAGATGATCTACGTCGAGGCATCACTAGATCAAGCTCCCACTTCACCAAGTCATGAAACTTGTGAAGAAAACACCCTATACTACTTGGCAAGAGGTAGAGGATGAAGAAATAGGAAGTGGGTTCACTTTAGAATTGGATTTCTCACTCTTTTCATCAAGTCACCATTGATGAAGCAAGGTTTTCTTCAAGTGAAGAAGAAGAAGATGAATATTATGATAAGTTCTTCTTTTTAAATAGAAAAGAAAATCAAATACTTATCATAATACAACCATGGTCAAGTGTAGAGAATGAACTAGGGTTAAATGGAGTGGTTAGGGTTAAGCATGAGACAAAATGGTCACTTAGTCAAAGCTTCATGAAGCTTCAAGATGCAAACAAAGAAAGCCACCATTTTCTCTTTATGCCATTTATTTTCCAAAAATAAATAAATAAATAAATAAGAAAACAAAACCCTAACCATTCATATAACCATGGTTTAATCTCTACACAAACCCAAGTAAACATGTATCATCAAACATGATACAAACTTATGCACAAAAAATATATCACATATACAATGTGCACAAACAAGTGAGAAAAACCATTTAAAGTGAACCAATACTAGTTAATGCAAAGTAATATATCAAATATATAATTATGCATTAAATCATTAAATCAACACTTGATTTAACGATCCGGTCATATCACATATAACCGACTAATATCAAATGTATCGGCTTATCGAATCAATCCTTGATTCGATAACTAGGTTATATCGCATACAACCATTCGATACATTCATCGCGAGAATGAAATACGGTATCACACACACGCATTATTCTCGGTCCCGCACATATCTTATATGCGCTCCTATTTCGTTTCGCTTGAGCCAGGAAACCTCTGTGTAGGACTCTAAAGACTCGTCAATACGCCGGCAGCAGGTGATGATCATATCAAACACCCACAAGCCGCAAGCGGTCTGCTAAACGTAACGGCCATCCGGGTATTGAGCGATCAGAAGATCGACGAGCAAGCCCGCTCACACTCCTGTGAATCCAACCAGTAACACTTACCGTACAGTCCGGTCTCGTCGTCTGATATGTCGCATATCTCGCCTAGGGGTGGTAAACGTCAGACCCCAACAGCTCGATAAGTCGTGTCGATATGAGGTCTATAACAGTTCGAGAAACTACTGGTAACACTTACCAGTAAATCTCAGCAACCCTGGCCAGGGATTTCCGGTTATAGCCAATCGAACACAGCGCAACATCAACTCCCTATACCGGGAGAGACGAATCCCCTCCTATCGCTCATTGCCTCCATGTGATTCGGGACTGTACCCAAAAACCACCGTTTTGCACGCCCTCTTGGACGTGGTAAGGTGGAAATCAAAGCACAGTGGGAACCACACAAGACTCTATGACGGTCTCGGGTCAACAGACTACTCTGTACCAGTGTCACCAGAGAACTGCCATCTGACGTAAGGTATAATACCATCTGGGAGTTCTCGGCGAGTCCGTCCAGTGTACCCAGTCTCCACTGAGCACCCGTATATCATCTCTGATGTCAAACACCAATGGATATGGGATCATCCATCGCCCATCTGTATGGGTCGAGAAGGTATACGCCAGTCTACTCTGGTATATCGATGCCCCGTCTCGATATACCCACGACTAGGGACTTTGAAGGATGTACTTATGGACTACCATGTCCCCACTAGTATGATCCGCATCATAGTTCAGGTAGTCAAGTACACATCCTAAGGGCTTTACCAACATGTAACAGAGAGACAATCAGTGTACACGTTAAGGTAAAGATCAACCAGATAGCAAACTATCATGTCGAGCAAGAAAGTCCTCCCTATATATGTCCAAGCATCTACTACAATATACATCCTATGTATAGTAATGGCCTCTAGGGCATACATATAACTAACAATCTCCCACTTGCACTAGGGACATCTGATAGCAGTGGTTGTAGTATCTCATACTCAACCATCCCATAAAAGTCTCTCTCTGGGAAAAGGCCTTTGTGAGTGGATCCGCCGTGTTGTCCTCTGAGTCTACTCTCCTAACCTCGATCACCCTGGAGATCAACCATCTCCTTGATCAGGTGATACTGCCTTAGAATATGTCTGGATCACTGATGGGACGGACGTTCCTTGGCATAAGCCACAACTCCATTGTCACACAATGGGAGGAACAAAGTTCATCTCATGAACAAATATACATCCAGACTGCCTCTTTGGTAGTATCTTAAGTAGCGATGTATCGAGCCTTTATCGTCTAGTATGCCACGGTATCTAGCTTGGAACTCTTCCAACATACCGTCCCTTTACTGAGGGTAAAGACAATGCCTGTGACTGACTTTCAGTCGTCCTTATCACCCTGGAACCCTTCCAGTGATTCTCCCCAGGATCGATTGATACCATCTCACTACAACTAGTGGGAATCCTAACATCCAATTAGATCTATCTCATAGATCCAAAACCCAGGATTTAAGAGGTATCACTTTGATCCTATATAGAGAATCATTGTGATAAGCGGAGATTGACCGAGCGTAGCATAAGAAACTACTTCCCTATCAAGAGTATATCATCCACGTACTCTACGAGGATCACCACCATACTCTCCACTACCTTATTGTTTATACAAGGTTCATCTACCATTTTGATGATGTCAAACTCTTTGACTAACACATCAAAACAGATGTTCCAACTCCGCGATACCTGCTTTATCCTATAAAGCATCTTGTACACGTTTCCGCTGCTCCCACTGTCTACGAAGCCCTCTGGCTGTGTACTTATAGACGTTCTCTTCTAAAACATCATTTAGAAAAGCAGTCATGACACCCAACCGCCAGATATCGTAGTCATGGTATGTAGCCGTGGCAAGTAGGATCTGGATGGACTTAAGCATAGCCACTTGAAAAGGTTTCATCATAATCTAGGCCTGGTCGATGACGAAAAGCTTTAACAAGTCTAGCTTTGAAAGTCTCAACTTTTCCATCTACACCAAGTAATCTTCTCAAGATATACTTGCTCCTGAAGGGGATTTAACCCTTCAGATATAGCAACCAAAGTCCATACTTTGTTGGTGTACATGGATTCTATCTCAGATCGCTAAGCATCCAGCCATTCTTACAGAGTCCCACTCCTGATGGCCAGCTCGAAACTAGTTGGGTCATCATCTCATGATGCAATCCTCGCTCCCACTGTCATAGAGAAACAGAAGTATCTCTCAGGTGGGTGAGGAACCCTACTAGATCGGCGGAGAGGCTGAGGTTCATTGGTAACTACTGAATCCTTTGGTTCTATCAAATCATCTGCTGTAGTTTGTATAGCTGGAACCTTTCCAGTTCTACATAACAGACTTTGCCTCGAGCTTGTCCGGATTTTGCTTTTAGACATAGGCCGGACAACCCCAAATCTTAACTAGCTTAAGACATGGGCTCTTCCCATACCATATCTCATATGGATTGGTAGGCTGTGATCTGATTCGAACCCTATTTAATAGGTATGCAACTTCTCAAGCGCATAACTCCCAAAAGGAAATAGGTAACTCAGTAGTACTCATCATAGAGCACACCTTATCATATAGGGTGTGATTGCTCTGCCCCGATATACCATCGTGCTATGGTGTATACGGAGGAGTAATGCTGAGAGAGAATCTCATTCTCCTTTAGAATAGTCCAGGAATTCCGTACTCAAGTATTCTTCTTCTTGATCTCATCAAAGGACATAATACTTATACCCTTATTGGTTCTCTACTTCTAACTTATATTCTGTGAATATCTCAAAAGGTTCGGACTTGTGTTTCAACAGGAACATATGTCTGAATCTAAAGAGATCATCAGAGAATGTAATAAAGTACAAAGAACCGGTCTTGGCAAGTGTAGACAGGGGACCTACATACATCAACATGTATCATCCCAAGAGTTCACTAACTCTTTCTCTGTTTCCAGTAAACGGAGCTATGGTCATCTTATCTCTGTGACATGACTGGCAAGTTTCACAAGATGTAAATTCAAACCGATTTAAATATGCATCTAAAATGTAACTTCAGCCAGTCGGATCGCATTGATATGACCTAGTCTACAATGCCTCAAGAAGGATTCGTTCATTTCTGAACTCTTCCTCTTGTGTGTGTTCCGTATACTAAAGAACTGTAGTTTGATTTAGAACATCAATGCTTTTAGATAACGTGCCTGAACCGATCAACTTTTGATATAGGAAATGTTCAAAACATTATCCAACTATACAAAATTTTATCATTTCTTTACAAATAAAGAGATTGATATGATTTTGTATATCAGGTTCGGTATCTAATAACATTCGTTCAGAATCAATGTATTTGGAATACAGGGTGACAGTGACCAACAGACTTGGCTGCAACACTTGCCCCGTTTTCTGCCTCATGAAACTTATCACCCGTTCTCAGTTCTCTACCTAACTGTAGCCCTATGTAACAGATTACATATCTGGGATCCTGATCTGGTATCACATACCCAGACGTAGAGGATATAGAGAAAAGTTCTGTGTAACGAACACACCCGAAGGAGATGCATCATATGCACTTTCTTCGTTTGGGCGGCACGGGAAATCTGGTATTCTCCAATTTCCTGCTCTGTCTTATAACAATTATAAGTTGGAGCGGGACCAACGTTCCCCAGCTCAGTATAACAAGCGGGTTCGGTCAATAATCCTTATTATTATCTTGATTAAGGCGTGATATGGTCGCTACCTGGAGAGAGAGAGAAGAAAACACTCAGTGTGCGCTCTTGCAAGAATAGATTGGTTATTATTTTATCTAATCAGGATGGCTCCCACTGCTTTTTATCAAATCTTCCTTCAAACCCAAAAAGGAAAGACTAGCCGGGATTAATTACACACTACAAGTTCGCCAATCTTTCAGCCAGGCCAGTGTCGGTACTTTGAGGGAGGTCCCCCGTGCTTTCGCACGAACCTAATTAATGTTAACCTCGTTTTCCCAGAGGCGTAACCCCGTTGACACCTTTCTAGACACCTACTTGATCGGCTAATTGTAATGTGTAAAACTCTCCCAGGAGTAACTCTTACTCGCAGCGGGTATCGGGATCCAACTATCTCATAGAAGGTATGCAATCTCATTGCAAATTTCAACACTTGAAATTCCCGATAATATTTTGCCCCTAACGTGCTATGACCTTGACGAAAGCCAACAAACCATAGCCCGCTAGTCAAGTTCAACCCGTACATTTCTTGATTGAATTAAACCCACCCGCACGACCCTTGACGAAAGCCAATAAAGCCGCACGACTACCCTAATCCAATCGCATCGTATGCAGCAGATAAGCAGCATATAGCTACCGCACACTGCACCTTGACAAAAGCCAACAAACGCAGCACGAATACTATATACAACTTATCTGAAATGACGGAGGGCTACGACAGGTTTTTCTGAAAACCTATTGCGTAATGAACTTGATATCGTTGTAGGATCGAATGAATTTTGAAATGGAGTGTTTTTTAGGCTTTTCTAGTTTTGCCAAAGGAGTCACTCCCGGTGAAGGGATCGTCGGTCCTTTCCTCGTCGAATGAGGTGCAGGATATATCACATATACCTCTGTGCAAAGCAAAAACTCCTAAAAGCAATCAAAAGACAAACCGAGTGTGTAGCATCTGCCAGTTATTGCTAAAGGAGTCACTCCCGGTGAAGGGATCTCGGTCCTTTCCTCATCGAATAAGGTGCAGGATATATCACATATACCTCTGTGCAAAGCAAGAACTGTAGCTACCTGTTTTATTTTTGAAATTCGATTCTACAACATCTTAGGTTTCTTTTATTTCATTAATCATATTAATGAAGTCCCATCATTTAAGTACCTAAACATCACAGATAAATACGACGTACACTTATGCCATCCGCATTCGCCTCGATGTCCCCTCGTGCACCGTTAGGTTAGGTAACTAACGGCAGAGCGGGGCAGGGCTAGCGCGGGTGTAAAACATAAGTAACGTCTATATAATATATCATATATATTATATACAGTATCCATCACAGAACATCACATGATCACATCACAGATATCGCAGCAGAAAAATCATATGAAATATTGGATATACTAGGACGTCCGTGTTTTCAATACGAGCCAGTTTAAAACACGGATTCCACGGTCGTGATGAATAGCCAAACCCACACCCCTAGACCCCTACGAGAGCGGCAAGCAACCCTACCAATTCTAGAGTTAGGAGACCCGGACTCGACTCCTCGAGTTGGTCTCCCACTTGACCCCAGAACCTGGTTACTTGTGCCCTCCTCCTTGGGTCTATCCTAGTGCGGAAAAGTAAATAATATACAAAGGGTGACATCTTCCGCAACCTGGAAGTGCCCCAATAAAAGAATATTACATACAAGTTTTTACATGAATGAAAATGAAAAACACTCATCTCACATAAAAACCCCCGGCTATTCAAACACGACAATCCAATATAACATATCCAGCAACACATAACATTACATGTCATCAACGTAAGTAAATATGCGCATCCCAATTGTCGTTGACATATAGCAACGAAACCGGCGATATCACATATTACACTTACGGTCACAGAAAAGAAAGTGTAAAACTACAACAGTTGGAATCTGCAACCTGCATAGACATCGCATGCCTAATCAAATGAATTCCTTAGACATCGCATGCCTAACAATTATAAACCCCGCATTTTAGTCTCATTATCGAAAACACTTTTTAATATCAAGTCGGGCAATTCAACAAGATTCCCGATATTCTGATCGAATGCTCGTCGCAAACTTTAGTAGGCGGCCGCCCCCCCGATACCGTCGACGAAGTGCACCAAGGCGGAACACCGCTACCGCGAGCACCCGAACGGATGCTTTCGGCGACGAGGTTCTCCTACAATCACTTGGTCGGGGCTATGGAGTGAGGCTGTCTATTAAGTTTACCCGGCGAGTATCCACGTACGCTACGTGATTGCGACGGACTTTTGATCACATCAAAATTCCGTGGCAACCGATCAAGTGAGACTAAAGTGCTATGTTTATAACATTCATTCAGTTATCTCATAACTACTTGTGAATTCCAATTATTGTATCACATTCCGGCTAAATAGAAAATGTTAAACTTTCCGATCTAACAGTCGAACACCCAAGTTTTCCCGACACAGCTCAACACATGAAATAAGTCTAAAAACATTCAGTTCGTGCCTCAGTACCAACGGTCCAGCCGTAGAAGGGTCAAGCCAACGCCTCACATGTGGCACGCCATACTGCCCCAAACCCTAAGGTTCAAAGGGCAGTTCAAGACGGTCACATAATCGAGTTAAGGTTTGTTGTCTTCTAGAGGGACCATCGCGTTACTTGCACTACTTAGAACGTCATTAAACTACGGAAAAATCCAACAATTGGAAATTTCCCGGCAGGGGAAAAAGTGGGTATTTATATCCGGTCGAACTTTTTAACATATTCCAAATATCCAGAAAACACATAGACAAAGTTTGAAATTACCGATCGAATCATCGAGGCTCTAAAACAACCCAGAAAACTCAACACTTGAGTGCAAATTAAAAATTCCCAGAAAACTCAGCACCTGGAAAAATGAATTACTGTGCAAAAACTACAGGCAACTCCCTTCATTTGGCCGCGGAACCGCCGCAGAAGCCATGCTTCTGCCGCGGTTCCGCCGCACTATAAACATATCATGGGTTAATTTTTGTATCGTAATTCTTAGAATTCCCTGCTGAATTTTTTAAGCATTTTTAATCTGGAAAAATCCCAGTTTTTGAAAAAAGTCCAGAGAGCAATTTGTTTTAGGGTTTCGATGTTCATTCGGGTTTTAAACGTCGTCTACACTTCGCCTAAGGCTCTAGCTAGGCTCTGAAACCACTGTAGGGTTCCTAGGCACACTAATGAGGTCTCACAAGGCATCAACCATGCCAATTTCAAATTTTACAAGTGCCAAGAAACCCTAATACGGATCGTTAACTAGAATTTTAGGCGAAAGATGCAACTAGTTAACAACTTAACTAAGTGAACGGAAATACAACCTTTGTAGATCCGGTTCTCTACCTCCATAGCTCCGTGATGAAGTCCCCTCGCTGTACAAATCGCATCCCGGACTCTAGCATCGGCTTCATCGGAGAAATGGGCGGGCTTGGTCGTCGGCTTCGATGCCGAAGATGATCTACGTCGAGGCATCACTAGATCAAGCTCCCACTTCACCAAGTCATGAAACTTGTGAAGAAAACACCCTATACTACTTGGCAAGAGGTAGAGGATGAAGAAATAGGAAGTGGGTTCACTTTAGAATTGGATTTCTCACTCTTTTCATCAAGTCACCATTGATGAAGCAAGGTTTTCTTCAAGTGAAGAAGAAGAAGATGAATATTATGATAAGTTCTTCTTTTTAAATAGAAAAGAAAATCAAATACTTATCATAATACAACCATGGTCAAGTGTAGAAAATGAACTAGGGTTAAGTGGAGTGGTTAGGGTTAAGCATGAGACAAAATGGTCACTTAGTCAAAGCTTCATGAAGCTTCAAGATGCAAACAAAGAAAGCCACCATTTTCTCTTTATGCCATTTATTTTCCAAAAATAAATAAATAAATAAATAAGAAAACAAAACCCTAACCATTCATATAACCATGGTTTAATCTCTACACAAACCCAAGTAAACATGTATCATCAAACATGATACAAACTTGTGCACAAAAAATATATCACATATACAATGTGCACAAACAAGTGAGAAAAACCATTTAAAGTGAACCAATACTAGTTAATGCAAAGTAATATATCAAATATATAATTATGCATTAAATCATTAAATCAACACTTGATTTAACGATCCGGTCATATCGCATATAACCGACTAATATCAAATGTATCGGCTTATCGAATCAATCCTTGATTCGATAACTAGGTTATATCGCATACAACCATTCGATACATTCATCGCGAGAATGAAATACGGTATCACATACATGCATTATTCTCGGTCCCGCACATATCTTATATGCGCTCCTATTTCGTTTCGCTTAAGCCAGGAAACCTCTGTGTAGGACTCTAAAGACTCGTCAATACGCCGGCAGCAGGTGATGATCATATCAAACACCCACAAGCCGCAAGCGGTCTGCTAAACGTAACGGCCACCAGGGTATTGAGCGATCAGAAGATCGACGAGCAAGCCCGCTCACACTCCTGTGAATCCAACCAGTAACACTTACCGTACAGTCCGGTCTCGTCGTCTGATATGTCGCATATCTCGCCTAGGGGTGGTAAACATCAGACCCCAACAGCTCGATAAGTCGTGTCGATATGAGGTCTATAACAGTTCGAGAAACTACTGGTAACACTTACCAGTAAATCTCAGCAACCCTGGCCAGGGATTTCCGGTTATAGCCAATCGAACACAGCGCAACATCAACTCCCTATACCGGGAGAGACGAATCCCCTCCTATCGCTCATTGCCTCCATGTGATTCGGGACTGTACCCAAAAACCACCATTTTGCACGCCCTCTTGGACGTGGTAAGGTGGAAATCAAAGCACAGTGGGAACCACACAAGACTCTATGACGATCTCGGGTCAACAGACTACTCTGTACCAGTGTCACCAGAGAACTGTCATCTGACGTAAGGTATAATACCATCTGGGAGTTCTCGGCGAGTCCGTCCAGTGTACCCAGTCTCCACTGAGCACCCGTATATCATCTCTGATGTCAAACACCAATGGATATGGGATCATCCATCGCCCATCTGTATGGGTCGAGAAAGTATACGCTAGTCTACTTTGGTATATCGATGCCCCGTCTCGATATACCCACGACTAGGGACTTTGAAGGATGTACTTATGGACTACCATGTCCCCACTAGTATGATCCGCATCATAGTCCAGGTAGTCAAGTACACATCTTAAGGGCTTTACCAACATGTAACAGAGAGACAATCAGTGTACACGTTAAGGTAAAGATCAACCAGATAGTATACTATCATGTCGAGCAAGAAAATCCTCCCTATATATGTCCAAGCATCCACTATAATATACATCCTATGTATAGTAATGGCCTCTAGGGCATACATATAACTAACAATACGTACATCATATTTTCGTTCTTTATTGGTGTGATCAATTGATGGGACTGCGTAGATTCGGATCAATGCAAGCTAAACAAACCTATTCTGATATTGTTGGAACATTTTTCAAAAAAAGCTGTTATTGCAAGGACGTTCTCTTTTGTTTTGCACAGTGGTATTCGGTTATGAATATCCAGCACCTCAGTCGACGAGGCAAGAGCCGAGATCCCTTCACCGGGAGTGACCCCTTGGACAGAAGTTTGCGTCAGGGTAATAACTTCACTATAGTCGATTACTTTTGCTTTGCATCGTGGTATTCAATTGGAATATCCTGCAACTCATTCTACGGGGAAAGAGCCGAGATCTCTTCACCGGGAGTGACCTCTTTAGCAAAGGTTTTCGTCACTATATTTTTATAAAAGCTATCCGGTTCCTTCAACGATATCAAGTTCATTACGTTAAAGGTTTTTCGCCAAAAACCATTCGTAGCCCTCCGTCATTTCAGAAAGGTAGCACTTAGTATTCATGCTATGTATGTTGGCCTACGTCAAGGCATAGTGTATGGTAGCTATTTGTTACTTTTCTGTCGCATAGATAGATGTGTTAGTTTGGGACAGTCGTACTGCTATTTTGGCCTACGTCAAGGGTATGTACGGGTGGGTTCAAATTAACCTGGATAATGACGGGTAGAACTTGACATGTGACTTATGATATGTTGGCCTACGTTAAGGTCATAAGAGCATGGGGTAAAAATCACATCGGGAGTTTCTAAAAAAACTGAAACTTGCCAGATATGCGCATACCTTCTGGAGTGTGATAACGTGAGTGGATTCCATCACGTTATCATGCGATGATAGTTGGATCCCTATTCCCACTGATGAGTTGGTTTACTCCTCGGGTGATCCCGATTAATTCTTCTTTCAGGTTTGGAGGAGAATTTGACGGTACAGTGGGAGGTTTCCTGATTAGATAAATTAATAACCATTCTGATCTAGGTTAGAGTGCACGCTGAGTGTTTCTTTTCTCTCTCTCTCTGGCAGCGACCATGGCCCGACCCTAGACTATGACTCAGTGACCAAAACTAACCGAACCTTCTTAAAATACTGACTTTTGGATTGTCAGAGTTGCATACCTCATTACCACTCCTACTTTTACCCTTTTCTCCAAGACATCCCGTATTACTACGAACGTCCACTTCCATTGGATAAAACCATCGTATGGTTATATACGAACTCGAAGGAATTTATTCGAGGATGGTTTCTGTTTCTGGAGAAAAAGAATAGGAGTATTCAGTTGTCTTTTCCTTTTACCTTCTCTCAGCTTGCGAGTGTTCCTTGGATTAGGACGGTACACCCATTACGCTAATTGGATAGTCTTCTTCCAAACCATAGGCTGGTGCCGAGCGGTAGGGAATGAAGAAAACCATTTAGCCTAAACGGTGTGCAGAAGGTATTAAGTAAAGACAAATAAAGGGATTGTTAAGAGGGCAAAGTAAATTGCGACTGTTATTCACGACCAAACCAAGTATTTCTTCGCCAATCCTACATCACCTTTGTATTTCTCCAGAACACTCCGTATCACTACGAAGATCCATAATTTATTGGATACTCCATCGTATGGTTATATACGAACTCGAAAGGAACTTGTTCCAGTTCGGGGATGGATTCTGGTTCAGGAGAAATAAGAATAAGGTTTATTCAGTTGTCTTTTATCTTCACCTTCTCTCAGGTTACGAGTACTCCTAGGATTAGGAGAGTACACCAATTATGCTTATTGGATAGTCTTCTTCCAAACCATAGGCTGGTGCCGAATGGTAGGGAAGGAAGAAAACCATTTAGCCTAAAGGGGTGTACAGAAGGTAATGACTAAAGACATATGAAGGGATTTGGAGAGATGTCAAAGAAATATACGGTTACAGTTGTGAATCTGATAATGGAAGAGGCATTACTTAGAATACCCGTATACCCCTACGAAACATTTACATGTTTCAGTTTCACCGTGTACTGTTAAAAGAAAACTGATTTCCCAATTAGCCCTTGCTCCAGGGTATGTATTTACCAGGTATGATTCTCACATCTGTATGGTTTTACAGATGATGAGTGGGAGTAAGTTATTGGGAATTAGGTGATCATCCTCGTTATATCGGAATTCATTGTAATTGGTGATATTTGAGGAAATCGCCTGGGCTGTTTGCCGGTCGGCAAATATTTGGTTTTGAATATCTGTTGCTATGCACCAATTTCAAATTGATATATCTGTACATCTATTTTTATAGAGTGAGATATATCTTTTTGAAATTATGTCCATGACATTTACCTATATCAGTGGATGGTTAGGTAAGGAGCATTAATACAGCGGTGTAATTCTTCTTAACCATAAGTACAGTTTTCAACCTACGATACACAGGGAATGAGTTATTAGACTCAGGAGACTTATACAGAGTATTGTATGTTGTCCAGTGTCCATGAGGACAGAAGGGTTGGTTCTCGTACTATATTCGGTTTGCTTATGACTTCTCTAGTTTTTAGACAGGTGTTTCGTAGAAACACAGGGTCCAAGTTTTGAGAAGTTATAGGTATATGAATAAAGTAGAGAACCAGGTAATGCAAGTATCAGGACTCTTCAAGGTGATCGAAGATGTAGATACTTGTGTATGGTATTCAGTTGATAGTAATGATTAAGAGAACTTTCTTCTCTTTCAGATTACTCATAATTGGAAGCACTCCTAAGTTGAGTAATGCTGATCGGCCTCTCTCTATTTAGTTGACATGCACTGGAGACAGCTGCATGATTTGAATCCGGTTCAATTAAATCAGTGCCTCTGTTTCTGTATTGGATATAAAACAGTTCATATCTTAACATTGTTAAGGTACGGGGAGTTGTCCGGCTTATGCTTAAAACCAGACTCTGGATAACTCAAGGCACGTTTCTGTAATGGCTGTTTGTGGGTTGACCCAGGTTATGACGAGGGTTGACTTTCTACCATCTGGAAGATCAATAATGATATTGTTCTTGACTCGCCACAGTTTGAATAAAAATGGATTTTTTCAGAAAACAGTAGTGGGAGTATGGTAGAACTGGAAGTGATTCCAGAAACAGAAACGATTACTGAAAATTTAATAAGAACCTCAAGATTCAATCTGGTTTGACATTCCATTAGCCACTCCGCAGATATGGTGGGTAACCTCAGGCACCCGAGAGGTACTCTGGTAGCCTCAAGGACGGTGACAAGGAGGTTCTTGTTTACCCAAACTTGACACTACTGTTGTTTTAGGCTATGAGACCCGGCAGGAGGATGAGTATAGCGTCGTTCTAAACTAGCTTTAGAAGTGCACGAGTATATGACTCTGCCAAAGGGTTCTCGTAGTTAGTGGGAGCAACGGAAGCATAGTGGACAAGTAGCTTATGTCTATTTATGGACGAAAGCAGATATAGCGGAGATAGATCATCTATTTCTGATGTGACAGTCATAGGTTTGACTTCATCAGAATAGGGGATGGATCTGTTAAGAAGGTAGTAGGGTGTGATGTCCTGGTATTTGGATGACATACACAGAGTAGGAAGTAAAATTCCTATACTACGATCGGTTATACTTTGGTTGTCACACAATGGTTTCTCCACATAGGACATGGATATTATATCAGATATTCTGGTTACTAGATCTATGGTTTTAGATCTAGATTTGGGTAGTTTCCCAATCTGGGTACTTAGACAGCATTCTAAAGGTGTTTTAGAATGGACGACTCCTGGCACGGTAGTGTACCTGCAGGTGATGGAGTCACCCTCTCTAAAGGTGTCTTAAAGACTAAAGGGGAGAGGGATGTGCATGATTGGCAGATCACTTGCTTAGGCAATTGAGTCAATCATGAGATGTCAAGTACCACACCAGATGTTTTTGCACTAGATGCAATAAGTTGATATTGATTCAATCCTGGAGAAGCATTCGGAAGCAGTTTTAGAACATAAGTTGATGTTCTGGGGAAATGATAACGACATCCTCCTTCAGGAGACAGTTATCATTCCAGGCTTCTAAGGTGACCTGGATGACAGAGTGACTGTCAGAGTTATAGTTTTCCCTCTGACGAGAGGCAGTATTTTGGACAGGTGGTCCAAGAGAATACTGAGGGAGGCATGGCGCAGGATGCTGATTGATTTCAGTTGACGATACAGTCTAAGAAGTTTGGATTTGGAGTTCATTTATAAGCTAGGTCCCATCAGATATCCAGACATATTCTAAGACAAGTATTGCTCATTTCAGGAGATGGCTTTCTCCGCGAACTTGAGATAAAGAGAGACATAGAAAGAAATATCAGAGCGGATCCACTTAATGAGGCTATTCCTCGAACGCATTAGTTTCGCAAACGGGTTTTTGAGAGACTGATTAGTAGAGGAGTTGGGTGTTCGGTATCACACGGGCTGTGAGTATGCGACATCGCAATAATTAGCCTTGAGTGCAAATGGGAGATTGTTGGAGATAGTGCCCTCAGAGTCAATTATTGGATCACAGGCACGTGATTGCAATGATTGAGGAATGACCTATGCCGGTAGAACAGTCTTACTCAAGATGATAGTATGCTATCTGATTTATCTTTATCATCGTGTACTGCTTTAGGTGACCTTACAGGTCACTATTGCGCGTTGATAGAGCCCTTAGGATTCTTGCTTGACGGCCAGCAGTATGATGGCGATCATATACGTGGGAGCTAGGGTCTATAAGCACATCCTTAAAAGGTCCCTAGTCGTGGGAGTTTTCAAGACAGGGCATCGATACTCCAGAGTATACTAGTGTATACAGTCGAGACCCCGACGAGGGGCGGTGGCCGGTCTCGCAAGCCACTGATGTCAGTTGGTTCACCTAAGATGTATACAGGTGCTCATTGGGTTATGAGTACACCGGACAGGACTCGCCGGGAACATGCTAGTTGGTTTTATACCTGATGTCAGATAGCAGTTCCCTGGTGACATGTGTACAGGTTAGTTCATCGACCTGAGATCGTCATTTGTCTCGTGTGAGTTCCCACTGTACTTTGATTACTACCCTACCACGGCTCAAAGGAGTCGTGCAAACAGGTTTTAGTTGGGTACAGTCCCGAGCCACATGGAAGCAGTGAGCAGATCTGCAGGGGTTCGTCTCTCCCGGTATTGGGGGTGAGGTCGCGCTGTGTCTAGGAGAGACATTACACGAAGTCCTTGGCCAAGGCAGGAGATTTACTGGTAAGTATTCCAGTAATATCTCAGGGTGTTCTGGGCTACACTCCGACACGACTTGTACCGCTTTTGAGGGTCTGACTTTTACCAACCCCCTAGGCTCGCCATGCGATGCTCATAGACGAACGGACATGACTGTACGGATATTTTCACTGACAGGCTCAGTAGGGTATCAGGATGAGTTCGCTCATCGACGTCCCTTTTGGTCCATACCTGGTAGCCCGTTACGTATGGCTAATACCTCTGACGTGCTAGTGGTTAAATCCACAGCCAAAGTATTGACGAGTCTTTAGAGTCCCCCACAGACAGTTTCTCAAGTTTCGGGCGAAACATTGTAGAGGCCGTATGATATATGGCAGGGTTCGATCATATACGTGCGGTATTGCACGGATCATGATCGGACGGATCATACTAGTGGGCTTTGGTTTAAGCCGGATCCTAGTATTAGATTTGTTGGATTACTTTAGTCTCATCGCATTCGCATTCAGTCAGAATGCGGGTGCAGGTATGTATATACAGGTGAGGGGTATCCTTGTGATCCGTCACGAGTTTACTTTAGATGTTGCCGGATCTTTTTGTTAGACCAAACATTTGGATTAATGTTTGGATAATAGAATTAGTGAGCTAGAAATCATCATTAGATGCATTAATGTGACATAGACATATACTATGAGTCATGGTCTCTTTTTTAGCAATGTCACATTAATGGATTGATTTGAGTCATGAAATGAGGAGGAGAGAGAGAGGGGCTGCCATGAATAGGGAGTGAGCTCTCATATTATTCTACTCTCTCACTCTCATTTTGAGAAGAACATCATAAGAAAAGAAAAGAAAAGAAAAAGCCTTCTCTTCTTCTTCTTCTTCCTTTAGCTTGCTTTCTCCATTAATGGCAACATCTTCAACCTCAATCCAAACTCACGGATGCAAGAGGCAAAGTGATCACAAACATTCTCTACAACACCTTGGACGCGTCGGCTAGTACACTTTTGCGCCCGAGTTGCTTCGGACGAAGCGGGAGCCCGTAAAAAGACTTCTCGATGTGGTGCCATTTCCGACGAGGAGATCGAGACCGGAGATTCGCGAGGAGATCGGGATGGAGGCCGAAGACCGAAGGACACGGATCGCTCGGTATAGCATTCTACCCTTTCTCTAGTTAGCTAGCATTAGGTTAATGGCCCAATCCGGATTTTTAGTACGCGGTAGCGCCGGTTTTAAAGTTAAAAGAAAAGTTTCGTTTCCGCATTTTGGCCTCGGACAGACGGCCGGGGCGCTGCCGTGCACTTACATGCTTAAGTAGCCATGGCACCTTAACCCCATTCCATTAATTTTTATGAAATTATTTAAATTATTTAGTTTTAAAATATAAGGGTTTAAAAATTGGGTTGGCTTGAGAGAGAGAGAAGAGGGGTTGACATGCAAATGATGAAGCATGGTAAGCATTTAATGAGGAGAGAGAAGGGGGGCATGGCTCACTCTAAACTCACACCCTCATTTCCTCATCCCTCATTCACACACTCCCTCATTCTCACCTCACTCTCTCATTCACACATAATTTTCTCCTTCTCATTTTCCCTCATCCCCTCAAACTGAAACCCTACCAAAAATCATCACAAACCCAAGCAAATCTTCACAAAACTTCATCTAAACCCTTCACAAGTCAAGATTAAGCCACTAAGATGACTTGGAGAATGGAAAGCTAGGGTTTTTTAGCAAATGTGGATAGGTAATAACCTCTTACTATTAATTACGTGTTTTTAGTGTTGTGTTGCTTAGTGGTTGTTGTCTAGAACCCTAAAGATATAGTTTTGTGCACATATCGTATTTTTAGTGTCATATTGGAGTGTCTGTAATCTGCTATGACTACGAGTTGTTACTGGAAAATCTAGCAATGTAGTAGTGTTGTACTAGAGGCCCTGAGTGTTCACCTGAAGCCCGAACACCACCTGACCTAGTTGGACCGGCAAGATAGGGGATAATTCCGGCGAGCTCTGTTTTTTGGGAGACTGGGGAGTTGGATTTTTAGGGTAGCTATCTGTAGGTGTTTTAGGGTGTTTGGTACTGCTGGATTTTTATGTCATTGGCAGTATGCAAAATCTGGGACCACTTAGCTAATTTTAGGCGTTTCAGAAAAGTGCGATACGATTTATCCGACGTAGTTTAAGTGTTGTTGGTAGCTTGCAGTCATGGGCTGGGTTTGATGATGTCACTACACACCGTTAGTCGCTAAGCGAACGCTTTTTTAGCTTAAGAGAACCGATTCGTTAATTGGCGTTGTGTTCGTTTATTATTGGGTAGTTGCTAAATCCGCGCGTTATGTGTTTTGTGTTAATAGGATCGCAGACAGGGACTTCGGATGCTACGAAGAAAGGAAGCAGGTGGTTGAATTTACCTAGCTCGATATCATCGGTGAGTAGATTTAACGTCTATGGGGAAATTGCCCGTATGGCGTTAAGCGTGAAGGCTAGATATGATATTATAGCCGCATGTTTATATGCATATATGTTGATTGTGCATGAGCATCATTGCATACCATTACTTGTTGTGCCTTGACTTAGTACCTAGTGGGCACTGCACCATTACTGACGGTTCGTGTTGTACGAGTACTAAATTATATGCTACACTCACACCGTCGGTAATTGCCATAACACGCACAACCTATACACATATGTGGTATTGTATTTGTTATTGACATTGAGACGTTGATTCTTGTTCTATTGCGCATATGAAATGCATCGTGCATACATAGCTACATGTACACCTTTATATGATGTTGCATCTGATTTTGGAGAAATTGGGAACCGCATGATATATTTAAAAACTGGATTCATTTAAAAGAACGGTTTTCCCTTGATATGCTCATATTACTGTTTTATGTTGCATATATCATATTTCATGGACTTACGTATTGAGATACGGATTTCATGTGATTTATGGATTTGAGAACCATGGGGATATTTCAAAAAATATGCACTATTTGAAAACCCGGTTTCTCTTGATATGATATTTCGATGCGTCCACCATGAGTTTTCTCGGTTCTGAGACTTGTGTTAGAAACCCGATTCGAGGAGTTGAATGATCCGTTTGCGGGTTCATGGTGGACCCGGTATGGTATCCCGGGGCAAGAAAGGGATGTTGTGCAGTAGACGATGAACCTGGTAGAGGAACTACTACCTACCGGTGATTGGTTGGACCTGGCGGTTATCCGGAGGATACCGACCAGAGTCGTGAGATGGATATTGGCCGATCCGGACTGACGGAGACTGTGGGCCAATCCGGACTGACGGAGCCCGAGTTATGTGGATTTACGTGTCGGTGTTGGACACGAGTTTTCATGATGTTTTTAAGTGCCGATGTTAGGCACTCAGGTTCCATAAGATTTATAGATATGAGGGCTCGATCAGAGTGACGGCGTCTGAGGTATTGGGATTTGGGTGTCGTTGATGGACACCGGGTTTTTCCACGATGATGATTCATTGATGATGATATGTTTTATCCCATATTCAGTATTTATTAGATATGCATTATTTCATGTAGTAGTAGTACCTGATGGTGTACCTTGATCATAATTGTTGCATATCCATATTGCCATACTTATGCTACCAGATTGCATGTGATAGATTATCGATGTACGTGCATACCTGCGATTATCTGTATGATGCTACTTACTAATTTACGAGTTGGCAACTCACCCCCGTTGTGCCACAGTGTTTTGCAGGCTTGACCCTCAGAGTAGTCGCGGCAGGGCTTCTTATTGTATATTTTCAGCGGATACCGCTACGGTTGGCTGTGAGCCTTTTTGCTGTAGGTGGGTTGCGGTTATCCAATTATATCCATTGTATCTAGTACTCTCCATCTACCACTTTCATGTATTGACTTAGAGATGAGTTGTGAGGACGATATTGTATATTTTGTGACTTTGGGTGTCGTGCTCGTGTGAGCCGGCCTTTATTATGTAGTTTTACCTCTTATTGCTGTTTTTTATTTATATTGTCTATTTCTTCACTACGGCATCGTATATATGCTTGTGTGGTTGTTTCCGCCTTTGGACGTGATTTGCTCCCGTTTGGAGATGCTTTATTTATATTCTATGTTTGTACTCGTTTCGGGGCTAGTTTTTACAAAGGAGGTGCTGCCGAAATTTTTAAGAAAATAAACTTAAGCTTTAAGATTTTTACTTGAGATTTCCAAATATTTTTAACAATGTTTTTATCACTTACTTCTTATGATGGTTTAGATTTCTGGGTTTTCGGCTTACTTAAATTGCGTTACGCCTGTTGACGTCACGTGGTTTAAGTGCCGGTCACGTGCCTAAATTTGGGTCGTGACAAAGTTGGTATCAGAGTGCTAGTTTTACCTTTCGGAGTGTAGGATGACCTTGGTATGATGGAGTATGTAGCTTAAGCAGAGTGACGTAGCGTGTGTATGTTCCACGCATACTTACGACACGGCACTCTGCCTAAGTGACCTTAGGACTTGTTGGTTGAGATTCCTTACGTGATTATATACATCCTTGTGATTCAATTTCTATGTTCTTATCGAATCATGTTTTCATTTCCAGCCATTATGCTGCCGAAGACTACGAGGGCGCAGAGAGTGGCCGCGAGAGCCGAGATCAGAGTTGGCTCGTCAGAGACGAGGACTGACCAGGGCGGTACGCCCGTTGTACAGGAGAAGATTGATCCACCTTCGATAGATCGTATTACTTGGCTAGACCTCGGTATGCAGGATTTGCACCAGATGATGGGGTCGTTGGTTGAGGCCAGTCGAGCGCAGCAGCAGGAGGTTGTCCCACCTGTTACGGGACCGCAATGGTGCCTACTATTCTGGCAGTCGTACCTGCAGCTACGAAGGTTATCACCGTATCGTTATCTGAGTTCATGAGGCTGAAGCCTCCGGTTTTCACTAGCACTGATGCAGCTGAGGATCCCAGTCATTTATCGATAGGATGGCCAGGATCTGTCGTTCACTGAGATGCTCCAATGCGAGATAGGTAGAGTTCGTGAGTTTTCGTCTGGAGGGTCTTGCCCAGACTTGGTGCGAGTCTTTAGAAGGGGCAGAGCCGCAGGTCTTTCTCCTATGACCTGGGCTGAGTTTGTGATAGTGTTTCTTGCTCGTTTTCTTCCACAGAGCGTCAGGGATGCTCGAGCTCGCAGTTTCGAGTTGTTATGCCAGATTCAGGGTATGACGGTGGCAGAGTACGATGTTCAGTTTACCCAGCTATCTGTGTATGCTCCATATTTGGTGGACACTGAGAAGATGCGGATCAATAGATTTATACGAGGCCTGCTTACCCAGTTGTTCCTCGCTATCAATGCACAGCATTGTGACGCATATGCAGCCGCAATGGACGCAGCCCTACTGGTTGAGGAGCGTCTTTCCGAGACGTCGGTCGTTCTGGAACCGAAGAGGGTTAGTACTGGTGTATCAGCCCAGAGACAGATGTTTAGACACTGTGACAGATTTCGTTCAGGCCGTGGGAGTAGCAGAGGCTTAGACGAGACCAGTTGTTTAGCTTTTATCCCCAGAAGGGTCAGCAGTCATCGTCTGGATGTTTCCGGTGCGGGAGTTTTTATCATCGCGTTAGAAATTGTACTGAGCCACATGAGGACGAGGCAGCCGTATCACATGTTACCTTACCACCTTCTCCACCTCAGAAAGCGTTGTCTCTTGGGCCTGTTGTTGCTCCGCGTCAGACTTATGCTCAGAAAGGTCATGGTCATAGAGGGTTTGTTCAGAGAGGACGGGATGGCATAGGCGGAGGACAGCCAGTTGCCGGTAGAGGGCAGGCTCGATTATTTGCTTTAACTCATCAGGAAGCGCAGGCGTCCAATGCAGTGGTTTCTGGTACTCTTTCAGTATGTTCCTTCAATGCACGCGTTTTGTTTGATCCGGGATCTAAGCACTCGTATGTTTCTACACACTTCGTGCTGAGGTTGGGCCGAGAGTCGTGTTTGCTAGATCAGCCGCTTGTTGTGACTACTACTGTTGGCGAGTCGTTTGTTGCGCGACACGTGTTTCGGTCATATGCCGTTCGGATTGGAGATAGAGATTCGTCCGTGGACTTGATCCTTCTTAAGATGTTGGACTTTGGCGTTCTCCTTGGTATGGACTGGTTAACTACTTGCTACGTGTCTGTGGACTGCCATGAGAAGACAGTCAGGTTTTGTTTTCCCGGCGAGTCAGGTTCTTGTTGTGCAAGGGGACCGTGGTGCCGCCCCTCACATTTTGATTCCAGCCCTCTGCGCTAATCGGCTTTTGAGGAGGGGATGTCGAGGATTCTTAGCTTTCATTCATGATACTAGAGCCACAGTAGATTCGTTGGACCAGATTCCTATTGTGAGAAGTTTCCCGACGTTTTTCCCGATGAGTTATCCGGATTGCCGCCATAGCGTGAGATTGAGTTTTGCATTGATTTGATCCTCGGCACGGGGCCTATTTCTATACCACCTTACCGGATGCCCCGGCAGAGCTTAAAGAGCTTAAGGATCAACTGCAAGAGTTGCTTGATAGGGGACTTGTGCGTCCGAGCGTTTCGCCTTGGAGAGCTCTTGTTCTGTTCGTCAAGAAAAGTGTAAGTCTACGGTAGCGCCCCGGCCGTCTACAGACGCCAAATGCGGAACAAAAACTTTTTAACTGGCGATATCGTATACTTTAACCCGGATCTGCCATTATTGCTAAACTAACAAACTGTAAAGAGTGTAGAAAGGTTATACCGAACGATCCGAGTCCTTCGTTCTTTAACCATCATCCCACGCTCCGTTGCGGCTGCTCGATCTCGTCGATCTCCGATCTGCTCGTCCAGGTGGCACCACATCACTGATTCTTTAAACGGGCTCCCGCCTCTGACTTGAGGCAACTCGGTCGTCAAGTTTGCTAGAAGAGACGACCAAGAATGATGTAGAGAATGAGTGGATGACTTTGTCTCGTTTCGTCCAAGTCCGTGGACGATCGGTGAATGAAGTTGCCGATGGAAATGAAATGGAACAAGAAATGAACTATCAAATTTCCATACACTTTGAACCATAGTCTTTTGTATCAAAAATGAAATCAATCTCTCTCTCTCTCTTCAAGGGTGGCCGGCCACATCATATAGAATGAGGAGGGTGAGTGTAGGAGGAGGGAGGTGACCATAAGACATGAAGCTTCTCACAAAATATCCTTAGCTAAACAAGAATCATTAAAGCTAAAGCATGACTCACTAAAACACCTCATCAAGTCATTAATGCAACCATTAATGTCAAGATGAGTCACTTAGCCACCTCACCATCTAGAAGCTTCTAGAAGCACGACTCACTCTCATCCAAGAAAAGATAAATCCGTCTTTACCGAATGTTAAAAGACGGCTGATAGAAAACTGGAAACTGGCAACTTCCAAAAGTGATCCTGAAACGACTTTCAGGATAACCCCGTAACTGTATAAATATACCCGCATTTGTATTACGACCGAATACAAATGCAACTGAGACAAAGATATTATATCTACTCAATATAATACTCGGATCCGGCTTAAACCAAAGCCGACCAGTATCATCTGCCCGAAAAATAACACGTGCGTAAACGCACGTGCATTTTCCGAACCCTGCCATAAAACCATACGGCCTCTACAACGTTTCGCCCGAACTTGGAAAACTATCTGTGGGGGATTCTAATGACTCGTCAGTACCCTGGCAGTGGGTTTAACCACAAACCGTCAGCTGGCACTAGCTATGCGTAACGGCTGCCCATGGACTGACCTCAAGGGAGGCCGATGAGCCAACTCAAGGGAGGCCGATGAGCGAACTCATCCAGAAACCCTACTGAGCCTAACATTGACAATGTATATACAGTCCGGTCCGTTCGTCAATGAGTATCGCATATCCGCCTAGGGGGCTAGTAACGTCAGACCCCCAGAAGCAGTATAAGTCGTGTCGGAGTGTAGCCCAATAACACCCTGAGATACTACTGGAGTACCTACCAGTAAATCTCCTGCCATGGCCATGGACTTTATGTAATGGCTCTCCTAGACACAGCACGACCTCGCCCCCAATACCGGGAGAGACGAATCCCCTGCCGATCCACTCACGTGCCTCCATATGGCTCGGGACTGTACCCAAAAGCCTACCTGTTTGCACGACTCCTTTGAGCCGTGGTAGGGTAGAAATCAAAGCACAGTGGGAACTCACACGAGATAAATGACGACCTCAGGTCGATGAACTAACATGTACACATGTCATCAGGGAACTGCTATCAGACGATAGGTATAGTACTAACTAGCAGATTCCCGGCGAGTCCTGTCCGGTGTACTCATAACCCAATGAGCACCTGTATACATCTTAGATGATCCAACTGACACCAGTGGCTTGTGAGACCGGCCACCGCCCCTCGTCGGGGTCTCGACTGTATACACTAGTCTACTCCGGAGTATCGATGCCCTGTCTCGAAACTCCCACGACTAGGGACCATAATTAAGGATATGCGTATAAACTACCCAACTCTCACGTATATGATCGCCATCATACAGTTGGTAGTAAAGCAAGATCCTAAGGGCTCTATCAAAGTGTAACATGTAATCAGTCACCTGAACATGTATACGACTGATAAAGGCAAACCAGATAGCATACTTGTTTCCTGATTTAAAATCAGGGAAAGCTTCTGGAAAAGCTTCAAAAAGGGGTCACGTGTTGGCACGTGACACCTAAAAGGCATCATCAAGTCAAGTTCAGTTTCCTGACTACGCTGAAGAAAATGGGCTTCAGAAAGAGTCACGTGCTCCCACGTGACCAGGGTCACGTGGCGACACGTGACATTTAAATGCAAACGTCAAAGACACACCAGTTCCCTGATCAAGTCAAGAAAAAGGCTTCAGAAGAGGTCACGTGTTCCCACGTGACCAGGGTCACGTGTTGGCACGTGACGTTCAAGACAGCAGACTCGTTCTCCAAACGAACCAAGGAAAAAGAGTTCAAACAAGGGTCACGTGCTCACACGTGACCAGGGGTCACGTGGTAGCACGTGACGCTTAGGCAGCGATCAGAAGACAGAGCGCAAAAGAAAGGAAAAGGCTCATTCCAAAGGGGGTCACGTGCCCACACGCGACCATGGGTCACGTGGTCACACGTGACCGGCTTTCAAAGCCCATTGTGTTAACAGAATTAAATTCTGAAGGAAATTCAATCTTTCCGAAAGAAAGCAACTATCTTGAACCAATCAAATTAAAGATTCAGAGGTGATGAAATATCATCTATCTATGGGAAAATCTCGGGTTTGGAAAGATTTCCCCTTTAAATCTAATCAAAATAACAAGGGAGAATCTCTGGATTTAAAATCCAATGGTGAATAAAATTCACCTAATAATCCAAAGGTCCAAAATGAATGATGAATGCAAATCAAATCTCAATGAAGATTCGTCAAAAACTGATTGATTCGGCTGCTTCTCCTATAAATAGGAGCCAAGAGACATACATACAGATACATGCGCAGAGAAGAAAAAAGAAAAAAGGAGAAGAGCTTTGATACTTTGAAAAAGACTCGATCTTCTGCAAAATACCCTAGGTAAGAAAGGGAAGGCCTTTTGAAAGAAAGAGAATTAATTCTCAACAGAGTTTAACTCTGATAATGTAAAAAACAGAAGAACATATTTCTTCTCTCTTTGATGGAGGATCTGCAAAGTGCACATCTCCCCTTAAGGTTGAGAATTTAATTCTCAATGGGTTGAGATCCTGCCATGCAGATCCAAAACATGGAGAAGGAATGCAAGCACGAGAATTTAATTCTCACAGAACTATAGGAATTTAATTCCTTTAAAATAAAAGGAGGGCTTGACCCTATATTATGGGAATTTAATTCCTCCAGAACAAAAAAGAAACAGGGTTTAACCCTAATTAAGAACCTAGTTCTGTTGAAACAGCAGGGAATTTAATTCCCTTAATCATACAGAGGATGGAAGTTTAAACTCCTTAAAAACTTTTATTAGGTTTAACCCTATTCAGCCCTTCACGTATATGAGGAATTTAATTCCTACAGAAAATTCAGAGTTAAACTCTATTCCAGAAAACAAAGTCTTCGAAAGGAAGTAGGAATTTAATTCCTCTGAAATTTACAGTTCGAGGAATTTAATTCCTGAAAGAAGATTAACAAAGCCTTTAAACAAAAATACCTAGAGGCAGGGTCACGTGTCATCACGTGACCCCCCAAGAGATCTACAGAAAGCCCCTTTGAGGCAGCACCCCACGTGACCCACGTGACCCTCGGCAGAAGCTCTAATACATAGGCATTTGAATGCCCATCACGTGATGGCACGTGATGCTCTGAAAGGACGCGATAATCTCAGCAGAACAAATGAAGGGAGGGCGCTCTCACGTGCTGCCACGTGACCCCTCTTGCCTTAGTGTTTAACGCTAATTAAAACTCTCGAACCCAGTGTTAAAACACTGTTGGGCCTTAGTGTTCAACACTAATTAAAAAGCTTTATTTGCAGTGTTCAACACTGATTACCTTAGTGTTTAAACACTAATCTGAGATCTTCATTTGCAGTGTTCAACACTGATTACCTTAGTGTTTAACACTAATCTGAAAAAGCATTGTTGCTGGTGTTTAACACCAAATATTTCTTAGTGTTAAACACTAACTTGTCAACCCCATTCCCAGTGTTCAATACTGACTGCTCTGTAGTGTTTAAACACTAGGCTTTGGCCCAATTGGCCCAAATGGATAGAGGCAAAGCCTCTCCTGATTGGACTTAGCCCAAGATGGCCATAAGTCCTCAATTGTGATTAACTGGTCCAATGGACCCATACATAATTAATCGGTCTTGATCCCAAATTGGGCCAAGGACTATTTAATCCACTCCGGTTCTAGGGTACATCTCGTCACTCCTTTGATACTTGGCATTGTAATCCCTCAATGTCTTCAAAGAGGTGACGGGTCCCGACGACCACACATTGATATGGACTGTGGGGTCCTTAAACTCATGTCTAATGCAAATTCCTGGTTACGTGGAACGCGGATAATGTCACTCTTCGACCCCGTGGAAAACGTCCAGAGCGGAGCCTGGTCCTCGCCAAGCACGGCAGTGAACCCGTGTGAAGCATCCAGAGCACATACCGGACTGTGGGGTCCTTAAACCCATGGACTTACGACGTCCTTAAACCTTGACCGAGATGTCTTAAAACTAACAATGGACTATGGGGTCCTTAAACCCATGGACTACGACGTCCTTAACCTTGACCGAGATGTCTTAAAACTAACATCGGACCGCAATGTCCTTAAACTACCCATGGACCGCAATGTCCTTAAACTAACCCATGGACCGTAATGTCCTTAAAACTAGGACAATAGAGCCCCGCATGCTCTTTTGTCGGATCTAACGGTCCCGTTTAAGTTGATCTTAGCCTCAAAGATGGCTAACGTATCCTTAAACCTTCAAACAGAGTGGACTATAAATCCCCCCAATTAACTCTGGCTCGAGGGTACATCCTTGAACTCCTCTGACATCCGTCGTTGTAATCCTTCAACATCGTCAGAGAGGTGACGGGTCCCGACGGCCATACATTCATGGACCACTATGTCCCTAAACTGGAACATTAGAGTCCAAACGCTCTTTTGTCGGATCTAAACGATCCCGTTAAGTTGATCTTAGTCACAAAGTTAGACTAACGTATCCTTAACAAACGTTTGAGTTGATCTTAGCCTCAAGTAGGGCTGACGTATCCTCAAACCAAACCCCCCCCCAAACCCAAATCTAAGATAATACGGATTTGGAC